>JAQSUU010000196.1:5000000-10000000 GCA_038087645.1 Saccharum hybrid cultivar R570 | reverse complement strand
AGCTCTCGGGTGTGGTGGCGCAGTGGTTGGCGCAACCGAAGGCGGCGGAGCCGGCTGTGGGGGCGGAGGACGCTCGGTCGCCTTACCGGTGAGCTGGGGAAGGAGGGCGATGGAAATGGAGGGGAAGCGGGTTGTCCTGGTCTTCACGCTGAGCTAGCAGGCGACGTGGGGCGTCGACAGAACACGCGCGCCACGCGGCCACCGGGCTCTGCCCGAGCGCCACGACGTGGTCAGCCGTCCGACTGAACGGCGACGCCGTTGACTGAATGGAGGCCATCATCGTTCGACTGACAGCGCGATTTCAACGGTGATTATCTTCGAAAACAGCTCGAGTTAGCCGAAGGTGATAACATCAAATTTGTAGAGCTTCGTGAGGGCTACAACTTTGCTAATTGGCTCAAGAACAGATTCGGCTTGGATTTGAAACTACATATCCCCAAAATGGTGCCCTTTGAAACTGAAACGTTGTTTCAGTCATTAAACCGACTGAAACCCTATTTTCTAGACACCATATCTCCTAAACCATTTAGAACTAGGTGATGGTGATGTTGACAATGTTGTAGAGCTAAGTGAGTACTACAAAAGTGTCAACATGAGTTGGAGCTGGTTTGGTCTGGTTTGCAAACTACAAGCTTCCAAAGTTGGTCACTGTAAAACTGGGGGGCACTTTTGAGACTTAGGAAATTTCTAAGTGTTGAGACAGCCCCTCTAGCTGACTTGTGGGCCACTTTTGAGCATGTTCTGATCAATTTCATGAGATGGTCATATTGAGACTTTTGTTCTCCATAAAATTCCCTATAACTTTGCTTAAGGGTGCTCTTCCATGCAAGGTCTCTAAGCTAGACTTTTTAATTGGTCAAACTAGAATCTCCTAGGGTCAAAGGGTGGTCAAACCTCTCTTGGAGGGCATTTTTGCAATTTTGATCAACATGAACCTTGCTCCAAGGGTTACCCTAAGTATAACTAAGGTATTGTGGGGCATAATTGGTTACTCTACCTTTTTGTTACCCAACTATTCAGTATCACCTGAGGTGAGCCAAATAAAACTTCTAAAACAATCACAGTTGTTGCATCACATAAAATAATATGCATGATGCATGCTTATGCTTATGCAAATGCAATGCAATTAAGGACTAAACACTTGAGGTGTTACAGCCCTCCCCCCTTATAAAAATCTCGTCCCGAGATTTGGAAAGCGTACCATTTTTCATAGAATTCCTTATAACCATCCCGCAAATAGTCCTCCCGTTCCCATGTAGCATCACTTTCACTACCCTGATTACTCCACATTACTTTATACCACCTAACCACTTTGCTTCTAGTTACTCGTTCCTGAGTATCGATCACTTGGACTGGCTTTTCTTCGTAAGTTAAATCGGATTCAAGCCTGATATCTCCCAAAGGAACTCTTTCCTCAGGAACTCGAAGACACTTTTTGAGCTGAGATACATGGAAGACGTTGAATATGGCACTCATTTCAGGAGGTAACTGGATTTTGTATGCAACAGCTCCACTCTTGCCTATGATTTGGAAAGGACCCACGTATCTTGGCGCAAGTTTCCGCTTAACACCAAAACGTTGGACACTCTTCATTGGAGAAACTTTCAGATAAACGAAGTCTCCAACTTCAAACTCGAGTGGTTTTCTGCGACAATCAGCATAACTTTTCTGTCTAGCTTGGGCTGCAGCCATATGTTTTTGGATGGTACGGACTTGTTCCTCAGCTTCCTGAACAAAATCAATACCGTAATACCTCCTTTCACCAGCTTCTACCCAGTTTAGTGGAGTTCTACACTTACGACCGTACAAAGCTTCGAATGGGGCCATCTTAATACTCTCTTGGTAACTATTATTGTACGAGAATTCTGCTAGAGGTAACCATTTTTCCCAAGAACCCTTGGATGAAATGACGCATGCTCGCAACAGATCTTCCAAGATTTGGTTAACTCGCTCCGTCTGACCAGACGTTTGGGGGTGATAAGCAGAGCTTCTCACTAACTTGGTTCCCAGAAGGTGATGCAAGTGTTCCCAAAAGCGAGCAGTGAACTGGGGACCACGGTCAGAAACGATAGTACGAGGTACCCCATGAAGCCGGACTATCTGATTAAAGTACAACTCAGCATAGTCAGTGGGACGATAGTCCACTCTAACAGGAATGAAATGAGCTGATTTGGTCAAACGATCAACAATTACCCAGATGGAGTTATGATTTTTGACAGTAGGAGGAAGTCCGACAATGAAATCCATACTTATCTCTTCCCATTTCCAACCTGGGATAGAAAGTGGCTGAAGTAACCCAGCTTTCATATGCATAGCTTTCACTCTACAACAGGTGTCACACCTAGCAACATATGCAGCTATCTCTTTCCGCATCTTGGTCCACCAATAAAGTGGCTTCAAGTCGTAATACATCTTATTACTACACGGATGGATGGACAACTTGGACGAATGTGCTTCGGACAGGATCTGATCTCTAAGCTCTTGGTCCTTAGGTACCACTAATCTATCCTTGAACCACAGCACACCTTCTTCATCTACCCTGAAATGCTTAGTTTCTTCCTCTTTCATCTTCCGTTTTATGTGAAATATACCCGGATCAGTCTTTTGGAGCTCAATAATTCTGTTTCTGAGAGTACCACTGACAGTGATGTTGTACAAGACTGCCGGATGTAACAGGCGAGATCGATGAAAATCAGTTTCAACTAAGGAATGACAATGAGACTTACGGCTTAAAGCGTCCGCAACCACATTTGCCTTGCCTGGATGATAGTGCACTTGAAGATTATAATCCTTAATCAACTCGAGCCATCTTCTCTGACGCATATTTAGCTCGGGTTGGGTGAAGATGTATTTGAGGCTTTTGTGGTCTGTATAGATATTGCAGACATTGCCCAGCAGATAATGCCGCCATACTTTCAAAGCATGAACAACTGCAGCCAGTTCTAAGTCATGCGTTGGATAATTCACCTCATGCTTTCGAAGTTGCCGCGAGGTATATGCAATTACTCGGCCTTCCTGCATTAAAACGCCTCCCAAACCTATGCCTGAGGCATCACAATAAACATCAAATGGTTTCTCGATGTCCGGTTGTGCCAAAACCGGAGCTGAGGTTAGGAGGGTTCGCAGTTGGTGAAAAGCCGCATCACACTCAGGAGTCCAGACAAACCTAGTGTCTTTTTGCAGCAACCGAGTCATGGGTTTGGCTATTTTGGAGAAATCCGGGATGAAGCGACGATAATAGCCAGCCAACCCAAGAAAACTCCGGACCTCATGAACCGAAGTAGGAGCCTTCCAATTCAATACTTCCTGTACCTTGGTGGGATCCACCATAATTCCCCCATCGGACAACACATGCCCAAGGAAAGGTACTTCACGAAGCTAGAATTCACACTTACTGAACTTCGCATACAGTTGATGTTCACGCAGTCTGGTGAGAACAATACATAGGTGTTTAGCGTGTTCTTCCTCATTTTCAGAGTATACCAAGATGTCATCCATAAACACCACCACAAACTTGTCCAATTCGGGCATAAACACCGAATTCATCAAGCACATGAAGTGTGCAGGGGCATTTGTCAGGCCGAAAGACATAACAAGATACTCATAAAGGCCGTATCTTGTCGAAAAAGCTGTTTTTGGAATATCTTCAGGACGGATTTTAATCTGATGGTAACCAGACCTCAGATCAATCTTGGAAAAGACTTTAGCTTTTGATAACTGATCGAACAGGATATCGATACGTGGCAGAGGATACTTATTTTTGACAGTGACTGCATTCAGAGGTCTATAATCTACACACATCCGCAAGGTCTGATCCTTCTTCTTCACAAAGATAGCGGGGCATCCCCACGGAGACGAACTAGGACGAATCAACCCCTTCTTCAAAAGTTCATTCAACTGCACCTTAAGTTCAGCTAGCTCATTCGGAGGCATCCTATAAGGTCTCCTAGAGATGGGTGCCGTGCCCGGCAATAGCTCGATTTTAAATTCCACATCCCGATCCGGAGGGAGTCCCGGCAAATCATCAGAAAAAACGTCAGGAAACTCACTCACTACGGGAATTTCAGACAACGCTTTTGCTTGCACAGCATGAACTTCACCAGACAAGTCAACTTTTCTGGGAAGTTGTACTAGAAAACCCTTTTGATCTATAGGATCTCTGAGCATAACTACCCGAGTGGATGTATCAATGAGTCCCCCATTCTGACTCATCCAATTCATGCCCAAAATAACATCTATGCCTAAACCCGGCAAAACCACTAAGGCAAGCGAATACTTTCGCCCTTCTATCTCCAACTCAAGATTCCCCACTACTTTATTTGTGGAAATATTCCCACTTGCTGCACTAATGCAATAACCCCCACCTTCAACAGTATGCAATTTGTGCACAAACTTAGATGCAAACTTAGGACTGATAAAGGAATGCGAAGCACCTGAATCAAAAAATACCACTGCAGGGTGTTGGTCAACTAGGAACTTACCAGCAGTGACCACCTCACCAGAAGGGATTTCCTCAATACTGTTATAATGAGCGTGCCCCTGACGGCCACCCTGGTTAGCATTCTTCTTAGGGTAAGGGCAGTTACGGGACCAATGGCCTGGCTTGTTGCAGTTCCAGCAAGGCATGTTGCTGGGAGGAACACTGGAGCTGCTCTGACCAGAATTTCCCTTTGGCAGAGTGACTGAAATCACTGTATGATTGGGTTCTGGGCCCTGTCGGCCTTGACGAGCCTCCCGATTTGCCAGTTGGCGCATTGCATCAGCCAACATACGCTGCCCCTCTACCACGGTCTGCATCAATTCAGCCGGGGTAGGTGGTGGTGGAGGAGGTGGCTGTTCCTCATCCTCATTGCCACGACCCTGTCGGAGATTGTACGACATCTGCAAAATGCATAGCCAATGAGCACTGACGATGTGGGAAATTTGTAGATGAATTATTGTAAATATGTCAAACTGACTTCATGAAATGGACTTCTCAAAATACTCATGGCACAATAACTCATCACAACCGCACAATCCATTCAAGCGCGTCAATTGACGCGATCATGCGAGGGAATCCAACAAGATATACTTTTATAAAGGCTCGCTCACCAGGAGCACAGTAGTTACTGAACCATATACGTTAAATCCTACATGATTTTTGACCTTTCGCTTGGTACATGGATTCGATCTCAAAACTTTTAGTTGACTGGGAAAGGCTACTTCAAACTGACCACAAAGAGACTTCTCAACGGTAGAGTTCCATGGTGGATCATGACTAGCCACCTCGATACCAGCGCGTGCCAAGCAGCACAACCTTATGTCGCGCGCCATAGGAGGCCCTCGGTTTCGTCGCGGCACCGAAGGTTGCTAACCGTGACACCATCATCGAACACAACACAATAAGACATCCAACTGTGATAGAAATTAACAGGTTCAACTAAACATCTCGGAAACATAGGGTTCGACCTTACATCCCAAAGTCAAGTTATTACAAAGCCTCACTCCCACCCCAGGAGGCACAAAAGACGATTCTAGCATCGTAGCTACGCGATGACTACTCTAAGCATCGTCCTCAGAGTCGGTGTCAAGGATCTCCCCGCCATCCTCGTCGCTAACAGGCTCTAACTCCTCGTCTTCTTCTTCTTCGGGCTCTTCTTCTGGTGCTTCTTCCGGTGCGATATCTTGGGGCCCATTGACCTCCACTTCATCATCACCTTCAGCCATGATGATTCCCAAACCCATGTCCTCATCTGCGTTGTTGTTTCGAGGCAGCAGAGGATTCAACTGGTTATTTAGACGGTGTACTTCTTCATGAAGATTGTCATTGTATTCTTTAGCATTCTCCAACTGTTGCTCGAGCTCAAACTGATGAGCTCTCAGAACATTCTCCTCGTGCCAGGCTTCATCCCTCTGGTCCATGACACGGACCAGCATGCGTTGACAGTTGCGATTTGCCACTGTCAACCTCTGGACTGCAAGCGTTTCCTGATCACGGTCACGGATCACTTGCTCCAGTTGCTGCCGCGCTGCATCCCTAGCAGCAGTCACCTCGGCCAACTCAGCCCGTAGCCTCTCCACCTCAGTGGGCTTAGGACGGGGCTCACGTGGAGCTAGCTGGTGGCGAGGGACCCTTCCTCCGGTCGACTTACGGGCTGTCATCCTAGTACGTGTCATCTGTATCAACAAGATATGACTTAAGTGAGGATCATTTAGGGGATACGAAATTTAATTTAGTCGGGACTATTGAAATTTTTAAGGAGGGAGTAAATGACATGTATGATATAATTAAACATGATGCATGCACGTTTCGTACGCCCTCTCACCTTAGTAGAAAACTAAAGTTCTAACGCTAAGCGGTGGCATACATACGTTCTCTCATAAGCGAAACTATCGGTCTACTCGTTATGCTGTTAGAGTACCTGCAGAAAATTTCATTGCAGCCCAACAATTCCCAAAATAAACATACAAGAAAGCAGTAAAATAAATACTTTCCATATACACATCCCCGGATGTATATATTTCAGTATCAAGCTACCCGATTTATAGATGCCCACAATTAAGTGCTTTACATAATTACATGGTTTGAACATGTAAGTATGCAAGTCACCAAAACTACTCTCCCCTAGACCGCCGGTTGGACGATCATGCTCTCACAACTCACACTTACCAGAGCGTCGAGGCAATTGATCCATACATTACCACCCAAGTGGATGGCATCCATACAATATCACGCCGTATGGACGACGAAACAAAAACAACCAAGATCCCCAAGTTAGTACTTATAATAAGCCACCTAAGAGTCCTTGTTTGGGCTAAGGGTTGTGATCACTGGCATACCTATAAAAATAATTTTTATAGTTTTAACCCTTTTTATAAACAAATACTTTTGTTTTTAATTACTCGTAAGATGTGTTTAATGTTGAATTATGCTCCGATACCAGCTGTAACAGAACCGACTAAATTATAAGAGCACAAGTACGAAAACAAGCACCGAAGCGCTCAAATTTTCAAACTTGAGCCCATATAATCCCGGTAGTCAATCGAAACCACGAAGGATTTCAAACCAAACTACTTACAACCAGGATCACATCATTCAACATACACATCGTACGTTACATTTCGCAAGTAGTTCCGAAATAAGTTTACACCACGGAGTAGCAAATATTACAAACCAAGTTTGGAAAGTAGCGGAAGCATAAAACACACACTAGTTGATTAATTACTGCCAGTCTTGATGATCGACAACCCACAAAAACATGAGGAAAGTACACAAAGACGATCACGCCCTAGTGATCTAGTCATCATCACCCGCAGGGTGGAGACACGTCTTGCAGAAGCCTTGATATAGCATATCATCTGCAACAGGAGGGAATAAACCCTGAGTACTGGAATGTACTCAGCTAGACTTACCCGTCAAAAACCAGAAATAATATGACACCAAGGATTATGCAAGGCTTACACAAGAGGCTAGCTGACCCCACATTTTGCATAAAGGCATAAGTAGTTGAAACTCTTATAACCTGTACTAGCAGTTATTTTTAGCATTTACCTGTCATCTATCTTAGCACCTGTACTAACCATGCACTTGATCATAATCAAACAATTATCAATATTATATTCAGAGCAGGTCTAAATTGTGGCAACATTGTATCATTCACTTAACCATCTGTTCATTTAATGAGATCTACGTTGCCGCTGCTCAAGTCAAGTGCTCACTAACCGGGAGCGACGGCGATTCGAATTGAATTCCTATCTAGCTGGAGGGGTATTTCTAACACTCACCGAGTCACGCCTGGCGAGGGCTGCTCAGGTCATCTTTTGTACAGTTCAGGAATCGTGGGTCCGAATAATGTCGCGTCCCCAAGGGCGACACTCTGCCAGGTGATAGGGACTCTAACCCCCATTGGTCTCTCGCCAATGTCCCCAAGCACATCCTTTCTCTCCTCCAAGATGCAACCTATCATTCGATTCCCGGCCTGAACCATACTACTCGACTTCGCGGTCGGAACGACTTATCCGGCCAACTAAGTGTTAGACTGCGTTCAACATGACTCAAGGACGTACAGCGAATCGGTCCTTAAACGACTCAGACGGGCATGGCTCCACACCCAAGACGTGAAGTGTCTTGCAGCTGTACCATCGAACCCCTGCCCGGTCTCATTTTCATTTAAAGCATGGTTCCATCACGATAGCCATAAGCCACTCGCGACCCAGTCCTATATCTCACGGATGACCGGAAATCACCCGACTTCTACCGTACTAAGCAGGGCTAAGCATTGACACGTGCCTAAACCTAATATAGGATTTAAGTACGATATCTGGACAAGGACAGGTACAATGCAGCAAGTGTTTTCATATAACTCCTAGAACTTAATGCAATAAACAATTAAAAGTACTCAAGATAGATTTATAAAATGATGGGTTCAGCATGCACCGGGGCTTGCCTTTGAGAAAGGTCGAGGGCCGGTGGTCAGGACACTCAGGCAGGTCTTCAGCGGCGTCTCCTTCGCCGATCGGTTCTGTTGGCTCCTCCGGCTGGTTCTGGGCTTCCTCCGGGATCACTGGCTCGAACTCGAGGAGTGTTACCCCCTCCGGCACACCTATTGCATGAGTGCATAATAAATCTCATGTATGCATAATGAAAGATGCAGATGCTCGGAATGAAATGCATTACAACAATCTTAAAGCTCTAATCAAATCACTTCAGATATTAGGTGCAAATTTCCTTTCCGGTAGAGAAGTACTCACCTAAGCTACTCAACCTAAGATACAGTTGTTCTTCTTCGGTTAAGGCCCTAACACCTAACAAACACAAGAGTAACATTACTTAGGTTACCACAGCCAACACTAAAATATCACAGCAAGATATTCTGGACAGCAGCTAATTGTTTCTAACATAACTGGAGATTCCCCACTCCAAAAGATATGATCTAAGACAATCTGGAAAGCTTATGAAATGCTCTACAAATCATTTTCAGACCTCAACCCTTAATTCCTAAGTTTTCCATTTTGAATTTCTCAAGTTCCAGAATCTGTCCTCTCTAAACAGAGAGCAGCAAATTCTGGACTGTCACTTAAAACAGTAATAACTCCCAAACTACTACACCAAATGCTCCCAAATTTTGGCACAAGCTAGTTTATCAATTTTTCTACGACTTTGGTATTTACAAGTTTTCCAGCAAACGCCTTTATCAAAGGTCAAACCTAAAAATACTTCCAGCTGTCCAGAAAACCTAGAATTGCAAGGATTAAATATTTATTGATGTGGCAAACTTCTTCTAAGACCAAACTAATGTTACCAAAAGTTCACATGGGTTACAAAAACACCAGAAAGTAAGGTGTGCCTACCTAAAATATTTATTTATACTCATTCTTAATTTACTTAAGTAATTAAGTGGAATTTTAAGCATACATGTAAACTGCTCCTAAAATCCTACAAAAATTACAGGGGACTCTCTGACCCAAAAAGAGACTACTGTAAAAATGTGAACTAAAATTATTCACAGAAACTCTCTACACAAAATTCATAAGCCAACAAGGCTGATTTTTGCCTAATTAACAAATCACATTGAAAAGTATCAAACAACAGATTTCATATTTTTCTTAGACACCTTAGGGTATCAGGACATTCTCCAAAAATTTATAAGGACATTGCACATGTAGAAAAATTACTAAAATTCATTCAAGTATTCCCTAAAATAACATAATAGCATTATACCTTGAAAAGTACTTAAGTACAAATGCCTAAATTTTTACCAGAGCTAAAACAAGTATAAATTAGCCTACCCACCAAATTTCATAATATTCGAAATAGTACAAGTCAAGTTATTCATTTAACAACTTTACCTCCCTTTTACAACACATTTCAAGGACCTATTTAATTCTCCCAAAAACTAAACATTACATATCAGATTTACATTTTCCTAAAATACTACACATCATGCAGAGCCTAACAAAATTTATCTCATAATTTTTGGGCAAGTAAAACCCTAGATCTATATTTTCCAAATATCATCTAAAATCTGTGGCAAAATAAATAAAATGAAATAGATCTCATTTGATACCGGGCCGGCCCGAGAACAGGCGCGGCCCAAGGCGCGCGCGTGGCCTGCTCGTGCTTCCGCCCGCGCGTGGCAACTGACAGGCGGGCCCCCACAGTCAGGGACAGAGGGACAGGGGAGCGGCAGCCGTGAGCTCCGGCGAGCTCAAGCTCGTCGGAGGGAAGCTCGCCCAGAAAAATCGAGCCCACCCACGCGTTCCCCGTTCCGTAACGCTTCGATTCGTGCTAGTGGAAGAGCTTAGGTTGGAGCGGGAGGGCTCGCCGTCGTGAGCGGCGGCCGGTGAGGGTCGGGTGAGGGTATGCCGTCGCCGGTGAGGCCGCACGGCCATATCTGAGCTCGGTACGAGCTACACTATGCCCGGGGGAATGTACTTAGTGTACAAATTTGGTACTCAAATTTGAAGATCAAGATCAAACTCAAGATGAGAATAAAGTTTAAGTTCTAGTGATGATTGAAGATTATTTGGTAGAGAGAAAAGGACTTAAAAGGGATTCAAGGTTACTCATCAAAATTAAGTCCAACACTTGGATCAATCAATCAAAGGCAATTCAAGTAAGTGTCAAGGATGGTTCTTTGGAGAGAGGTCACTTCTCCCTGCTAAGGGGGCTTGCCGCCCATGGGTGGGTAAACCGAGCACTGGCTGGGAAGGCTAACATGGAAGTGATGAATTCAAGGGACATTTGAGATGCTTAATTGAAGCAATCAATAGGGTTGATCAAGAAAAGCAAGCAACACCCAAAAGAGAGCTAGTCATGGTTATAAAATTGGTGTCATAAGTAGTTCTCTCATGCAAGCATTGATAAAAAATGAAGCAAGCCAACCACAATTCAAGAGATAGTGCACTTGATCTTAAGTGGTTTTCATTTCATATGGGTGAAGAGTGGCTTTATCTATGACGATTGGTCTTCACCAAGCTTATAAATTGGACTTCACATTGCTATTGGAGTAATGAATTGGAATCCATGTGACTATCCTCTACTCCAACAGAGCAAATGTATCATTGTAATGTGCATGATCATTTCATCCCTTACTAGTATGCGGTTAGTGCATATAGTACATGTTCATTAGGATCATGCATAACAAATGAAAAGTTTTAAATTCATAGCCTACCACTATTGCTTGATTGATTAATTGATCTAGTGGTATAGACATGAGTTTGTTCATGAGCTAGTGAACCCAAGTATTTGATCTAGTTTGGATTGCTAACAAGTGACAAGTACAACATTGGCAAGATAACCCTTATCATGAGGTGTGAAGAAGCTTGTCATTGGATCAAACCAGACTTGGAATCTTAGTCAAATCAACATAGTTCAAGTCATACAAGAAGCTCATGACAATGATAAGAGTACAAGCACAAGACAACAATGAAAATGGATATCTAGTTTGTTTCAAGTGGTATCTAGACTCAAAGTATTTCTTCAATTGGTATTTACAAGTGGTGTCTAGATCATGATCTACAAGTGATATCCTACAAGTGGTACTCATAAAGATAGCAAATGTTCAAGAAAAGATCATATTGACAAATCCTACAAGTGGTTCCATGATAGAGGATTCTTCAAATTGGTATCACAACCTTATTTGTGGTATTTCTACACATGATATCATTTATACAAGATGGTGGTTCCACAAGTGATCCTCAACTTTAAGTGATCATCAAATGAAGAAAGTTCCCTCACACACAAGAGCTCAAGATTATCAAGTAAATGACCCATGCTATGACATAGGGGGAGGAGCCCCACCTAATGGTATCAAGGTCAAAGATCCTAAGTGGTATCTCAAGAGCAACATACAAGTAATGTCATTCCAACATGTGTGGTGATGTCCATAAAAATACAATATTCAAGTCTCAACCATCTACCCCAATGCAAGCCTTTGCATCAATGAGAAGTACACCCTTTATGGAAATTGATGACAAAGGGGGAGAAGTTGGAACAAAGATATGTCAATGCACCAAGAGAGAGGTTTGGGAAGAGATTGAACAAAGATATCATGAGAAGATGAGTTTGGACATGGAGGTGGACAAAGAGGGAGCAACATTGAAGAAATGAGAAGGATCAAAATTCTTGGACAAAAGAAGCACACAAGTAGGGGGAGCAAGCTCATGAACATTGTTTGGTTGCATTTGATATGTGCATGTTCATGTGCTTGCTTGCATTGCATGAGTTTTATATTTAATATGCATGCTTGTGTGTTGTATGCTAGTTATAGAACTTGAATGATGATATGATAACTAGCATGCATAGGATGTTAGCTAGACTTGTGATTATCATGCAAAAACTAGAACCATGCTTATAATGTTGATCTCACGGGGTTTCTAGTGTTTTTGATGTCTAGCTACTCATGATGCTAAGGATGATGGCAAACTTGTGATTTTCAAATGGTATCAAGCTACTAATTGGTATCAAGCTACAAAGGTTTATTCTATACACCTTAGCATCACTTAGTAGTGCTAACCCTCCCACAAATTTCATATTTATGCATATGTGCAAGCTTGAAACCAAACCTTTTGAGCACATATGTAGGGGGAGTTATCACTACCAAGTCGGATTTTATGGTGCTTATCCAAATCCTAACATAGAGCTTAAATGTTGGATAAGTGGCATAAAGTCCAAAAGAACTTAATTTCCATATCTTTGTAGAGTTGTCATCAATTACCAAAAAGGGGGAGAATGAAAGGTCCTTGTTTGGTTTTGGTAATTGAGTGACAACTTAGGTGGACTAATATGTGGTTATGTGAGATACACAGGAGATTAGTCCACACGTGATGGTGTCATGAAGGAGCTCATTGCATATGAGACATGACATGGAGTCATGTGGCCAAGGTGACAAAGATCAAGATGAGGCTTGGCTCGACGGACCGGTTGCAAGTGTGAAGGGCAAGTCAGAGGCTTTGGAGTGAGGGACCGCGTGTGACGGTGAAGCTTGACCATGACTTGGCGCCGATGGACCAACGCAACGGTGAAGAGCAAGTGAGGTCAAGATCGATGGACCAAGGTCACATGATGATATGAAGTGGATCATATCATTTGTGATTTGATTGGTGCATGTGTTGCATCAACGTCGGAGGAGTTGGAGTGGAATGCGCAAGGCAAAGGTATAACCTAGGGCATTTCCATTTCACCGGTCATAGGTGTGTAGAGAAGTTGATGACCGGGTTTTAGGATAGATGGCCGTACTATTAAGAGGGGCAAACTTGTTTGCATATCGGTCATCTAGTGCCACTCGAGTGATCTAACTATGCATCGTTGCTAGGATCGAGTGGCGTGGCAAGTTGAGTGGTTAACTCCTTCGGTAAAATGATTGTGAAAATGCTAACACACGTACACAAGGTGGTGATCACTTGTTGGTGTTGGCACATTTGCGAAGGCGGCGGAGTTTGAGCGGTAGAGAAGGGTTTGGGTTCCTCTCTCCCTCCCGCCGAGCGTGCGAGCGCGGGATTCAGGCGATTTCGGGGAAATGAAATGCCTATTTTCCACTACGTCGGAAGTCGGAAAAGAAACGGAGGCGAACGGAGGTCACAGAGGTGACCGGACGCTGCACCGGACGCAGTCACGGTATGATCGGACGCGTCCGGTCAGTACAGCGCAGCAGTCTGGCGCGCGGGCTAGGGTTTGCAACCGGCGCGTCCGGTCACTCGCGGGACCGGCGCGTCTGGTCAGGCGCCCAGTAGTGTAGCGCGTGGCGTGAAGCTGATCGGACGCGGGGCGCGTCCGGTCACACACGATCGGACGCGTCCGGTCGTCAAGGGAGCTTACTGGACTCCGATCGGACGCTGGCACTATCGCGTCCGGTCGTTCTCTGTAGCGCGTCCGGTCGTTGCTTCGCGGGCGCGGGTGCTGTGCGCATCGGCGCGTCCGGTCGTTGCGAGGAGCGCGTCCGGTCATGTCATCGCGTGCGCGGTACTGTGCGACCGGCGTGTTCGGTCGGTGGAGCAGCGCGTCCGGTCATTGCGTTTGACCGTTGGCGCGCTGTGACCGTTGGAGGATCTAACGGTCGCGTTTGAAATCGGTGGACACGTGGACGCTGCAGGGCGACCGGACGCGGTTGAGCGCGTCCGGTCAGTTTCGACCGGCGCGTCCGGTCGTCCCGATTTTTGCCCAGTGAAGGGGTAACGGCTCTATTTGACCGTGGGGTTATAAATAGACGTTGTGGCCGGCCATGGCCAGTAGCTGAGCACACTATAGTCTTTGTGACTTGTGTGGTTGTGCTTGGGAGCCCTCTAACTCACTCATGCTTGATAGTGTTCATCGGATCGAGTGAGAGAGCGATTCTAGTGCGTTGCTTTGAGAGATTGCATCGTGTGGCACTAGGTGATCGTGTTGCAAGCCGGTGGTGCTTGTTACTCTTGGAGGTTGCCACCTCCTAGACGGCTTGGTGGCTTGTGGCTCCGTCGAAGCTCGCAAGAAGATTGTGTGAGGCTCCGGAGAAGCTTTGTGAGGGGGATTGTGCTCACCCCGTGGGGATCGCGAAGAGCAACTCTAGTTGAGCATGTCATTGAGCTACCACACTTTATGGTGGGTTCTTGCGGTGCCTTTTGAGAGGCTCGGTGTGTGACCGATTAGCCGCCGAACCACGAAGTGTTGGTCGACACAACGGGGACGTAGCTTGGTGGCAACCAAGTGAACCTCGGGAGAAAAATCACCGTGTCAACATTGTTCTTCATCTTCTCGGTGGTTTTCCTTCATACAACACAAGCTTGTATTTACTTTCATATATACTTGTGCTTGTGTAGTTGCTCTCTTAACTAGTTTGCTTGTGTAGCTTGCTAGTTGTCTTCTTGCTTGTGTAGCTAGAAGCTTCCCCTTGCGTGACTAATTTGGTTTGTGTAACCTTGTTAGTCACATTGCTTAGTTTGTGTAGCTAAGTGACTTGCGCTCTCTAATTTGGCATTAGTTGCCTTGTTATTGAGCTTTGCTAGTGAGCTTAGGAGCTTTGTGCTTTTGCTTCACTAGCTGCTTAGGAGCTCCCTCGGTTGGCAAAGTACTAGTGCATAGGTTTGTGTGACCTTGCTCTAGAATTGAGTAGGTGAGCTCTTGGTAAGCTTAGCACCTTAGTTGGTTAATTAGGATCTTTGCAAGGTGCTAGAGAACTTAGATAGAGGGGTGTAGTCTTGGCTAGACCGATAAGTTTAATTCCGCATTTGTTTTAGTTAGCCAACGCGTTTAAGTTTTAGAAAGGACTATTCACCCCCCTCTAGTCCGCCATCTCGACCCTTCAATTGGTATCAAAGCTGGGTCTCTTATTTGTGGTCTTCACCGACCCGAGAGGATGGCGGCTTATGGGCTAGATGATTGTGTGGAACACATTTTTGATGGCACTCACTATGCACAGTGGAAAAATCACATGCTTGATCACTTTCGTGCTCTTGGCCCTAAGTTTTGGTGGATCATAGTTGTTGGCTTTTCTCATGACTTGGATGGGTGTGGTAACCGTACCCAAGCTCAAAAGGATTGCCGAACACTTGATGCACAAGCTAAGTTTTATCTAATCAAAGCTTTGAATGATGAGATTTTTGACAAGGTGAGGGGTCTCTCAAGTGCACATAGCATGTGGACGGCGCTCAAGCATCACTATTGTGGCTCCTCAATTTGGGATGATGGAAAATTCAAGAAGGATGATCACATAGTGATGGAGGTACATGAGGATGTTGAGCATGACCACAACGAGGTGGTTGTGGAGGATTGCTCCACCTCAATGTCAAGTGATGATGATGATGATGATCATGCCACAAGATCACTTGACAAGAATGATGATAATGCCACAAGTGATGCAAACAATGATTCTACTTCATGCACACTTGATGGTGAAGGTGATGGCTATGAGAGTGATGCTTCAACAAGCTCTTTAACATCACCACATTGTTCCATGTCACATGGTGACACTAAGGTATCTATTGGTGGCTTTGTTGTTGATTGTGATGGTCCAAATTTTGAGCTTCTATATAAACTCTCAAAGGCCCTAAGAAATGAGATGGCAAAAACAAGCAAATTGAAAAATGAAAACTCATTTCTAAAAATCACATGTGAACAACAAAAGCATCTACTTTATGTTACTACTTGTTCACATGAGGAGCTAAAATTGGCTCATGAGGAACTTAGTGTTGCTCATGATAATTTGGCACAAGAACATGCTTTACTCACTAAGAAGCCTTCTAATGAAGAAACCAAATCTAGTGAGAGCTCATCATTTGGGTCAAATGATCAATCACATATTACTAACCCTTGTGATGTAGGCAAGAAGCATGTATCCACCTCTTGTGATGATTTATTAGATATGCCATGTTCTTCACAATTAAATGCTTGTTCTACTTCTATGTCTTGTGAGACTAACCTTTTGAAGGAGAATAATGAGCTTAAAAGTGAAGTGAAGAATTTGAGCAACAAGTTAGAGAGGTGCTACAACTCTAAAATCGCCATTGAGCATATCATGACCAATCAAAGAAGATATGGTGATAAGAGTGGTATTGGCTACAACAAGAGCAAGGGCAAGATTATGAAAAAGCAAAATGCAAAGAAGCTATCCCAACTCATGTGCCACCGATGCCATGAAATGGGACATATTGCTAAGTATTGCCCTACCAAGAAGTCTCAAGTTGAGCCAAAAGCAACACCCCAAGAACAAATCAAGATCAACCATGGAGATGATGGTGACTTGATGAAGAAGAAGAAAAAGAAAACAAGAAGGGGTGGTAAAGCAAGGCATCCAATGCAAATTCAAGATGCCAAGATGATAAGCAAGAATCAAAATGAGAAAAGAAATTTGACTCACATCAAGTGCTTCAAGTGTGAAGATATGAGACACTTTGTCTCGGGGTGTCCTACCAAGCTTGAGAAGAAGGCTCAAGCAACTCATAAGAGGCAAGGCATTGAGAAGCAACACATGAGCAAGGAAGAAAAGGCTCACTCTAAAAGAAGTTGCTACTTATGCCGGGAAAGGGGACACATGGCTCATTCATGTCCCCTAGGTAACAATTCTAAGCCTATTTCAATTGATAATACTAATATGCTTAGAAAGGATGGCAATAGTACCTCATTGGTTGGAATTGCAAAACATCCCGCTAACCATACTAAGGCTTTGCCTAAGTATGTTGCTCCTAACTTGAGAGGACCCAAACTTATTTGGGTACCATCAAAAAGTGGATGATTGTTTGTAGCTACCATCGGCATTGGAGGCTTGATTCATTTGGATTCATATTGGTCATCATATGTTGAATCAAGTTTTAAAGCTTAGTGCACATTCTATCCCAATGCCAAGTCAAAATAAGTGGAGTCCAAATGCTACAACATACAAGTGCAACATTCAAGATTGTGGTGATTTATTGGATATATTTGATGGCTTGCAATTTATTTGAATAAAAGCTTGCTATTGGATGATCATGAGCTAACCAAGGTATATCTCTTGTTGATCATTTTATTTGGGTGCATATGAGTTGATTGAATTGGATAAATGTGCAATGTTGCTTGCTATGAGATGATTGAATGGATTAAATGCTTAGCAATCAAGTTTGGATTGATTTGGGTTGGATAAGTTCATGAGATGACCTTTAGTAAGTGGATTGAATGGATATATATGTCTTATGAAAGTATTCAAACAAGTTAGTTTCTAGTTTGATTCACTTTTGTTGAAGAATAGCTCATGTATTGAAATCTGTCCTATATTGAAAATCTGAGCTAGCAGTGATCTTAGCCATGTTTGAGTGATCAAATCTATTTGGATTGGCTTGAAATTTGGTATACATGCTCTACACTTATGAAAGAATATGCTGTAGAAATTTCATGAGAATTGGATAAGAGATGCTTCGGTTTTGGAGTGCATCTTGTCAGTTATAGTGCAGCAGTTTTTCAGCATGTAGCAATGGTGGAAGATTTGAAATCTGGTAGCAATCTAGAAGTCAAATGAAGCTCAATTTTTTACAGTTGCTATATGACTTAGTAAGTCACATCTCCACCAAATTTCGTGGCATTTGGACCTGTACATTGGGAGATATGAATTATTCTTTGAAGGGTACAGAATCTGCCAGAAAAGTGATAATTATTGGATTGATCTAGAGTCACTTTAAGTGAAAGGTCCTCAAGTTGAAAACATATTTATAAGTGTTTGAGGCACCTAAGTTTGGTTTTGAATTGATATAGAAGCATGAAAAGAAATGAGTACGAAGGCATTGATTGTGGAATATACTTAGTGTACAAATTTGGTACTCAAATTTGAAGATCAAGATCAAACTCAAGATGAGAATAAAGTTTAAGTTCTAGTGATGATTGAAGATTATTTGGTAGAGAGAAAAGGACTTAAAAGGGATTCAAGGTTACTCATCAAAATTAAGTCCAACACTTGGATCAATCAATCAAAGGCAATTCAAGTAAGTGTCAAGGATGGTTCTTTGGAGAGAGGTCACTTCTCCCTGCTGAGGGGGCTTGCCGCCCATGGGTGGGTAAACCGAGCACCGGCTTGGAAGGCTAACATGGAAGTGATGAATTCAAGGGACATTTGAGATGCTTAATTGAAGCAATCAATAGGGTTGATCAAGAAAAGCAAGCAACACCCAAAAGAGAGCTAGTCATGGTTATAAAATTGGTGTCATAAGTAGTTCTCTCATGCAAGCATTGATAAAAAATGAAGCAAGCCAACCACAATTCAAGAGATAGTGCACTTGATCTTAAGTGGTTTTCATTTCATATGGGTGAAGAGTGGCTTTATCTATGACGATTGGTCTTCACCAAGCTTATAAATTGGACTTCACATTGCTATTGGAGTAATGAATTGGAATCCATGTGACTATCCTCTACTCCAACAGAGCAAATGTATCATTGTAATGTGCATGATCATTTCATCCCTTACTAGTATACGGTTAGTGCATATAGTACATGTTCATTAGGATCATGCATAACAAATGAAAAGTTTTAAATTCATAGCCTACCACTATTGCTTGATTGATTAATTGATCTAGTGGTATGGACATGAGTTTGTTCATGAGCTAGTGAACCCAAGTATTTGATCTAGTTTGGATTGCTAACAAGTGACAAGTACAACATTGGCAAGATAACCCTTATCATGAGGTGTGAAGAAGCTTGTCATTGGATCAAACCGGACTTGGAATCTTAGGCAAATCAACATAGTTCAAGTCATACAAGAAGCTCATGACAATGATAAGAGTACAAGCACAAGACAACAATGAAAATGGATATCTAGTTTGTTTCAAGTGGTATCTAGACTCAAAGTATTTCTTCAATTGGTATTTACAAGTGGTGTCTAGATCATGATCTACAAGTGATATCCTACAAGTGGTACTCATAAAGATAGCAAATGTTCAAGAAAAGATCATATTGACAAATCCTACAAGTGGTTCCATGATAGAGGATTCTTCAAATTGGTATCACAACCTTATTTGTGGTATTTCTACACATGATATCATTTATACAAGATGGTGGTTCCACAAGTGATCCTCAACTTTAAGTGATCATCAAATGAAGAAAGTTCCCTCACACACAAGAGCTCAAGATTATCAAGTAAATGACCCATGCTATGACATAGGGGGAGGAGCCCCACCTAATGGTATCAAGGTCAAAGATCCTAAGTGGTATCTCAAGAGCAACATACAAGTAATGTCATTCCAACATGTGTGGTGATGTCCATAAAAATACAATATTCAAGTCTCAACCATCTACCCCAATGCAAGCCTTTGCATCAATGAGAAGTACACCCTTTATGGAAATTGATGACAAAGGGGGAGAAGTTGGAACAAAGATATGTCAATGCACCAAGAGAGAGGTTTGGGAAGAGATTAAACAAAGATATCATGAGAAGATGAGTTTGGACATGGAGGTGGACAAAGAGGGAGCAACATTGAAGAAATGAGAAGGATCAAAATTCTTGGACAAAAGAAGCACACAAGTAGGGGGAGCAAGCTCATGAACATTGTTTGGTTGCATTTGATATGTGCATGTTCATGTGCTTGCTTGCATTGCATGAGTTTTATATTTAATATGCATGCTTGTGTGTTGTATGCTAGTTATAGAACTTGAATGATGATATGATAACTAGCATGCATAGGATGTTAGCTAGACTTGTGATTATCATGCAAAAACTAGAACCATGCTTATAATGTTGATCTCACGGGGTTTCTAGTGTTTTTGATGTCTAGCTACTCATGATGCTAAGGATGATGGCAAACTTGTGATTTTCAAATGGTATCAAGCTACTAATTGGTATCAAGCTACAAAGGTTTATTCTATACACCTTAGCATCACTTAGTAGTGCTAACCCTCCCACAAATTTCATATTTATGCATATGTGCAAGCTTGAAACCAAACCTTTTGAGCACATATGTAGGGGGAGTTATCACTACCAAGTCGGATTTTATGGTGCTTATCCAAATCCTAACATAGAGCTTAAATGTTGGATAAGTGGCATAAAGTCCAAAAGAACTTAATTTCCATATCTTTGTAGAGTTGTCATCAATTACCAAAAAGGGGGAGAATGAAAGGTCCTTGTTTGGTTTTGGTAATTGAGTGACAACTTAGGTGGACTAATATGTGGTTATGTGAGATACACAGGAGATTAGTCCACACGTGATGGTGTCATGAAGGAGCTCATTGCATATGAGACATGACATGGAGTCATGTGGCCAAGGTGACGAAGATCAAGATGAGGCTTGGTTCGACGGACCGGTTGCAAGTGTGAAGGGCAAGTCAGAGGCTTTGGAGTGAGGGACCGCGTGTGACGGTGAAGCTTGACCATGACTTGGCGCCGATGGACCAACGCAACGGTGAAGAGCAAGTGAGGTCAAGATCGATGGACCAAGGTCACATGATGATATGAAGTGGATCATATCATTTGTGATTTGATTGGTGCATGTGTTGCATCAACGTCGGAGGAGTTGGAGTGGAATGCGCAAGGCAAAGGTATAACCTAGGGCATTTCCATTTCACCGGTCATAGGTGTGTAGAGAAGTTGATGACCGAGTTTTAGGATAGATGGCCATACTATTAAGAGGGGCAAACTTGTTTGCATATCGGTCATCTAGTGCCACTCGAGTGATCTAACTATGCATCGTTGCTAGGATAAAGTGGCGTGGCAAGTTGAGTGGTTAACTCCTTCGGTAAAATGATTGTGAAAATGCTAACACACGTACACAAGGTGGTGATCACTTGTTGGTGTTGGCACATTTGCGAAGGCGGCGGATTCAGGCGATTTCGGGGAAATGAAATGCCTATTTTCCACTACGCCGGAAGTCGGAAAAGAAACGGAGGCGAACGGAGGTCACAGAGGTGACCGGACGCTGCACCGGACGCGGTCACGGTATGACCGGACGCGTCCGGTCACTCGTGGGACCGGCGCGTCCGGTCAGGCGCCCAGTAGTGTAGCGCGTGGCGTGAAGCTGATCGGACGCGGGGCGCGTCCGGTCACACACGATCGGACGCGTCCGGTCGTCAAGGGAGCTTACTGGACTCCGATCGGACGCTGGCACTGTCACGTCCGGTCGTTCTCTGCAGCGCGTCCGGTCGTTGCTTCGTGGGCACGGGTGTTGTGCGCATCGGCGCGTCCGGTCGTTGCGAGGAGCGCGTCCGGTCATGTCATCGCGCGCGCGGTACTGTGCGACCGGCACGTCCGGTCGGTGGAGCAGCGCGTCCGGTCATTGCGTTTGACCGTTGGCGCGCTGTGACCGTTGGAGGATCTAACGGTCGCGTTTGAAATCGGTGGACACGTGGACGCTGCAGGGCGACCGGACGCGGTTGAGCGCGTCCGGTCAGTTTCGACCGGCGCGTCCGGTCGTCCCGATTTTTGCCCAGTGAAGGGGTAACGGCTCTATTTGACCGTGGGGTTATAAATAGACGTTGTGGCCGGCCATGGCCGGTAGCTGAGCACACTATAGTCTTTGTGACTTGTGTGGTAGTGCTTGGGAGCCCTCTAACTCACTCATGCTTGATAGTGTTCATCGGATCGAGTGAGAGAGCGATTCTAGTGCGTTGCTTTGAGAGATTGCATCGTGTGGCACTAGGTGATCGTGTTGCAAGCCGGTGGTGCTTGTTACTCTTGGAGGTTGCCACCTCCTAGACAGCTTGGTGGCTTGTGGCTCTGTCAAAGCTCGCAAGAAGATTGTGCGAGGCTCCGGAGAAGCTTTGTGAGGGGGATTGTGCTCACCCCGCGGGGATCGTGAAGAGCAACTCTAGTTGAGCATGTCATTGAGCTACCACACTTTATGGTGAGTTCTTGCGGTGCCTTTTGAGAGGCTCGGTGTGTGACCGATTAGCCGCCGAACCACGAAGTGTTGGTCGACACAACGGGGACGTAGCTTGGTGGCAACCAAGTGAACCTCGGGAGAAAAATCACCGTGTCAACATTGTTCTTCATCTTCTCGGTGGTTTTCCTTCGTACAACACAAGCTTGTATTTACTTTCATATATACTTGTGCTTGTGTAGTTGCTCTCTTAACTAGTTTGCTTGTGTAGCTTGCTAGTTGTCTTCTTGCTTGTGTAGCTAGAAGCTTCCCCTTGCGTGACTAATTTGGTTTGTGTAACCTTGTTAGTCACATTGCTTAGTTTGTGTAGCTAAGTGACTTGCGCTCTCTAATTTGGCATTAGTTGCCTTGTTATTGAGCTTTGCTAGTGAGCTTAGGAGCTTTGTGCTTTTGCTTCACTAGTTGCTTAGGAGCTCCCTCGGTTGGCAAAGTACTAGTGCATAGGTTTGTGTGACCTTGCTCTAGAATTGAGTAGGTGAGCTCTTGGTAAGCTTAGCACCTTAGTTGCTTAATTAGGATCTTTGCAAGGTGCTAGAGAACTTAGATAGATGGGTGTAGTCTTGGCTAGACCAATAAGTTTAATTCCGCATTTGTTTTGGTTAGCCAACGCGTTTAAGTTTTAGAAAGGACTATTCACCCCCCCTAGTCCGCCATCTCGACCCTTCACTCTACCAATGGGTTGTCTCCTCGTGGTCATTTCCTTAGGTAGTCTTCCTATTTGGTCAGAAGTTTAGATCGAATCAGGACACCCCTGTTATGTAAGGTTGAAATCCCGTTGGTATGGATGTAACTTGTCAGACATGTTTGTGCTCCATATATGTGAGCCTTTAATAAATTCCATCTTTTCATTGGAGGATATATTGTTTGTTAAGTACATCGCATAATTGCGTCAATTGATGCGCTTGATGAGGTTGTGTGGTTGTGATGAATTTTTTTGCCTCGATTGTTATATGAATCCATTTTCCCAATGAAATCAGTTCGGCATATTTACACAATTCATCTACAAATTTCCCACATTGTTAGTGCTCATTGGCTATTTATTTTGCAGATGGCGTATAACCTCAGTCGTGGTTATGGCATTGAGGATGAGGAACAACCACCACCACCTCCGCCACCACCCACCCCGGCAGAATTAATGCAGATGGTGGTTGAAGGGCAGCGCCTTTTAGCAGATGCTATGCGCCAGTTAGTCAACCGGGATGCTCGGCATGGTCATCAAGGACCGAAACCAAATCAGCATAGTGATTTCAAGGACTTTCTCGACACCAAGCCCCCGCTCTTTAAGGAGGCGGAGGAACCTCTGCAAGCTGATGAGTGGTTGAATACCATTGAGAGATCCTACTGATCAGAAAGGTTTTCTAGTGCAACTTCCCTAGAAAATTGATCTTTCTGGTGAAGTTCATGCGGTGCAAGCAAAGTCCATAGCTGATATTCCCGTAGTATGCGAGTTTACTGACGTCTTTCCTGATGATTTGTCAGGATTGCCTCTGGATCAGGATGTGGAGTTTAAAATAGAGTTGTTGCCTGGCATGACACCCATCTCTAGAAGACCCTATAGGATGCCTCTGAATGAACTAGCTGAACTTAAGGTACAGTTGAATGAACTTTTGAAGAAGGCGCTAATTCATCCTAGTTCATCTCCGTGGGGATGTCCTGCTATCTTTGTAAAGAAGAAGGGTCAGTCGTTGCGGATGTGTGTAGATTATAGACCTCTGAATGCAGTTACTGTCAAGAATAAGTATCCTCTACCGCGCATCGACATCTTTTTTGATCAGTTGTCTAAAGCCAAAGTCTTTTCCAAGATTGATCTGAGGTCTGGTTATCATCAAATTAAAATCCATCCTAAAGATGTTCCAAAAACTGCTTTCTCTACAAGATACGGTCTCTATGAGTATCTTGTTATGTCCTTCGGCTTGACCAACGCCCCCGCACACTTCATGTACTTGATGAATTCGGTGTTTATGCCTGAATTGGACAAGTTCGTGGTGGTGTTTATAGATGACATCTTGGTGTATTCTGAGAATGAGGAAGATCACGTGGAACATCTACATATAGTCCTCACAAGACTACATGAATATAAACTGTATGCAAAATTCAGTAAGTGCAAATTCTGGCTTCGTGAAGTACCTTTCCTTTTGCATGTGTTGTCCGATGGTAGAATTATGGTGGATCCCACCAAGGTACAAGAAGTATTGGACTGGAAGGCTTCTATCTCGGTTCACGAGGTCCGGAGTTTTCTAGGATTGGATGGCTATTATCGTCGCTTCATCCCAGATTTCTCTAAAATAGCCAAGCCAATGACTCGGTTGCTGCAAAAAGACACCAGGTTTGTCTGGATTCTTGTGTGTGATGAAGCTTTTCACAAACTGCGAACCCTCCTAACCTCGGCTCTGGTTTTGGCGCAACCGGATATCGAGAAACCATTTGATGTGTATTGTGATGCCTCAGGCATAGGTTTGGGAGGTGTTCTGATGTAGGAAGGCCAAGTGATTGCATACACATCTCGTCAACTTCAGAAACATTAGGTGAATTATCTAATGCATGACTTAGAACTCGCTGCAGTTGTTCATGCTTTGAAAGTCTGGCGACATTATCTGTTGGCCAATATATGCAATATCTATACTGACCATAAAAGCCTTGAATATATCTTCACCCAACCCGAGTTGAATATGGATCAAAGAAGATGGCTTGAGTTAATTAAAGATTATAATCTCCAAGTGCACTATCCTCCTGGCAAGGCAAACATGGTTGTCGATGCTTTAAGCCGTAAGTCTCATTACCATTCCTTAGTTGAAATTGATTTTCATCTGTCTCGCCTTCTACATCTAGCAGTTCTACACCATATCACTATCAGTTGCACTCTCAAGAGTAGAACTACTGAGCTCCAAAAGACTGACACCAGTATATTCCACATCAAGCGTAAGATGAAAGAGCAAGAAACTAAGCATTTCAGGGTAGATGAAGACGGTGTGCTGTGGTTTAAGGATAGGTTAGTTGTGCCTAAGGATCGAGAGCTTAGGAATCATATTATGTCTGAAGCACATTCCTCTAAGTTGTCCATCCATCTTGGTAGTCGTAAGATGTATCACAATCTAAAGCCATACTATTGGTCGACCAAGATGCGGAAAGAAATAGCTGCATATGTTGCTAGGTGTGATACATGCTGTAGAGTTAAAGCTGTGCACATGAAAGTTGGATTGCTTCAGCCACTTTCTATCCCAGGCTGGAAATGGGAGGAGATAAGTATGGATTTCATTGTTGGACTCCCTCCTACTATTAAGAATCATAACTCCATTTGGGTAATTGTAGACTGTCTAACCAAGTTGGCTCATTTCATTCTGGTCTGAACCGACTATCGTCCTGCTGACTATGCTGAGTTGTACTTCAATCAGATAGTCTGACTACATGGAATCCCTCATATAATTGTTTCTGATCGAGGTCCGCTGTTCACTGCTCGTTTTTGGGAGCACTTGCATCATCTTCTGGGAACCAAGCTAGTGAGAAGCTCTGCGTATCACCCCCAGACGGCAGGTCAGACTGAACGAGTTAACCAAATCTTAGAAGATATGTTGAGGGCGTGTGTTATTTCGTCCAAGGGTTCATGGGAGAAATGGTTGCCTTTAGCTGAGTTTTCGTACAATAATAGTTATCAAGAGAGCATTAAGATGGCCCCATTCGAAGCTTTGTATGGTCATAAGCGTAGAACCCCACTGAATTAGGTAGAAGCCGGTGAAAGAAGGTATTATGGTATTGATTTTGTCGAGCAAGCTGAAGAACAAGTCCGTACATCAAAATACATATGGCTACAGCTAAATCTAGACAGAAAAGTTACGCTGATCGCCGTAGAAAACCGATCGAGTTTGAAGTTGGAGACTTCATATATCTGAAAGTTTCACCTATGAAGAGTGTGAAGCGTTTTGGTGTGAAGCGAAAGCTTGCACCGAGATACGTGGGTCCTTTCCAGATCCTAGGCAAAAGTAGAGCTGTTGCATATAAGATCCAGTTACCTCCTGAAATGAGCGCCATTTTTAATGTCTTCCATGTATCTCAGTTAAATAAATATCTTCGAGTTCCTAAAGAGAGTTCCGTTAGAGGATATCAAGTTAGAATCCGATCTAACTTATGAAGAAAAGCCAGTTCGTGTGATTGACTCTCGAGAGCGGGTAACTAGGAGTGGAGTGGTTAAGTGGTATAAAGTAATGTGGAGTAATCAAGGTAGCGAGAGTGATGCTACTTGGGAGAGAGAAGATTATTTACGAGAGGGTTATAAGGAATTATATCAATAATGGTAAACTTTCCAAATCTCGGGACGAGATTTTTATAAGGGGGGAGGGCTGTAAAATCCTAGGTGTTCGGCTTCCAAAATTGCACCTGCATTTCATAAGCATGAGCATCATTACATTCATTATGCATTGTTTGGCTTGTAACAAGGGTGTGCAACATACTTTACTAAGTTTGTTTCAAAAGTGGTAGCTTATGAAATGTGAGTAGTGCAACATATATATGCAACATGGTGTGGCAACATTTAGTTAAAATGCTTGTTTTGTTTGTTCCAACCTATGTGACATTTGGAAGTGGGTGTAACTGAATTGTACAATAGTCAATTATGTCCTATAGTACCTTAATCACACTTAGGATCATTAGTGGAACAATGTTCATGTTGACCAAAATGACCAAAATGCCCTCCTATGTGATGTTGACCAAGCCTTGGGCCATAGAATGCTTTAGTTTGACTGTTTAAAACGTCCAGCTTAGAAGTCTTCCATGGAGGAGCACCCTTAATCAAAGTTGTAGAAAATTTCATGGGGAACAAAACTCTCAATATGGCCATCTCATGAAAATGGCTAGAACATGCTCACAAGTGGCCCACAAGTCAGGTCTCCATGCTGATTCCAGACTTAGGAATTTTTCTAAGTCATGCACTGACATACAGTTTCACTGTACCCCACTTTGGAGCCATGTAACTTGTAAACCATGGTGAACCAGTCCAAGCTCCAATCGGCAAAATTGTAGTACTCATATAGCTCTCCAATTTTGTAAATCACGTCATGGCCTAAATTGAGCTAGTTTAGGAGTTAATCAGCGACGAAATTGCCCTGTCAGTCACTATTTTTGGCTTCCATTTAGACCTTCAGAGCACAGTGTGGCCGACAGCTTCAGGTCGTTGCCGCCGCGTGGATGCGCCGTGGCGGCCGTACGCCGGCCACGGCCCCACTAGTCAGTCACGAGTGGGCCTCAAGGCCACCACAACACCCTCCTGTCTGCCCTCTTCCTCCATTCACCCCCTCGCCCTTGCCGTGCTCTCTAAGGCAGAACACCGAGGCGCCATCACCGCCGCACGCTTCCCCGTGGTCGTGTGAGCTCACCATCGCATCGCAGCCTACCAAACTCTGTCCATAGCTCCGCCACCACCTCACGCACCTCGTCGACCTCCCCTTTGGAGCAACCGAACCAGGGTAAGGGCGCATTGCCGACTTCTCCCTGCTCAGAGCTCACCGGTGCATCGCTGCCCTCACGGTCCTCTGCGGCCAGTGCTGCTGAGTGCTCTTCCCTCTCATCTGGCTCTTGTCCGACCTTCCCCTTCTCGTGTTGATGCTTCTGTGATGACGTTACCGGGCAATGTGTTCCCATCATGCCGGAACACGGCCGCGCATCACCGCGCCATGGCCACCTGTGGTGCTCGCATGTGGTCACGCTCCTCCACTTCGCCCCGGTCCTCAATAGGAGTCTCGTTAGGTCCGCCATGGCTCGGGGAAGCGGATGTGCACCTCAGGTGACCACCTGGTGCTCGAAGCTCACCACCGCACCACCTCGCGCCACCACCGAGCCGCCGCCGTAGCTAGAGCTTAGTAGTGTCCCTGATTCGAGAGTCAACCAGTGTGGGAGGTCAAGGGGAACGCGGTGGTACCTTTGCTTTCGTCGGAGGAGCTGTCACCGATGAGTTGGAGCTCGTCGGAGTCCGGCGGCTCTCTTTCCCCTGTCCTATGTCACCGGCCCGCGGGTCCCGCCTGTCGGGCACGCGTGGGAGGAAAGCAGACGCAGGCCGCGCGGGTGTTGGGCCGCGCTGGTGTACGCGGGCCGGCCCAGTAGTCAGTTTAGGGTTATGATTTTGTATTTTCTTTATTTATTTCACAGATTTGGTTGCCATATTGTAAATTTCATATCTCAAGCAATATAGATCCAAATGAGGTGATTCCAATTGTGTTTAGTTCTTTGTAAAGTTTAGTATTTAGAAAAAATATCAAATGTATATGTGCTGTTTAGATTCTGGAAGATGTAAATAGATATTTGAAATGTGTTTTAAAATAGATGCAAAATTGTTAATTTGATAACTTGAGTTCTAGGGCTCCAAAAATTGTGAAATTTGGTGGGTGTGCCATTTCATGTCTAAGGTAGCTCTGGTAAAAATTTGGATGCTATTGCTTGAGTAGTTTTCAAGTTATATTGTTGTCATTTTATATTAGGAGACAATTGAATGAATTTTCATAATTTTTTCTGTATGTGCAATGTTCATGAACATTTATGGAGAGTGTCCTGGTACCCTAAGGTTGCTAAGAAAAATATGTTTTCTGTTTTTTGATAGTTTTCATTATGATTTGTTAATTATGAAAAAAATCAACCTTTCTGGCTTGTGAATTTTGTGTAGGGAGTTTCTTTGAATAGCTTTGGCTCAAATTTTTGCAGTAGGCTCCAGGTAGGGTATAGAGTTCCCTTAAATTTTGGTAGAATTTTTTGAGTAGTTTGCATATAAGTTTAATTTCCCACTTAATTAATTAATTAAATTAAGTAAGGGATTAAAAGAAATGATTTGGGTGAACATACCTTACTTTCTGGTGGTTTCATGGCATGTGTGACCTAGTAGTGTCATTAGTTTGTTCATAGAGGTAGGATAATGCCTTCACAATTCCTGATGCTGAGGCTGAACTCGCTGGGAAATCTTCCCTTGAAATGGCGGACGCTAGTGTTTCTTTGACTTACAAGGTTATTTATTGTCGTGTTTTTTGTTTTTGTTTGACTTTGTATTTGTATATTTGTCTTCATAAGAAATTTTATGAGTTCATTTTCTGTCTTCGTTTAGAGTGCTCTTCTTCAGAGGGGTTTACGTAAGTCTCTTGAGGAAGATGCTAAAAAAGCCGCTCTTTGCGAAAAAGTTTGGTGGAAGAGATTGAATCTTAAATCTCAGCTTGATGCCAAGGAAAAAGAGAGAGTTGAGACTATTGAGGCTCTTCATAATGTGGAGTCAAGGTGTATTTCGATGGAAGCAAAGCTTGAGGGGAAGACAGAAGATTGAGTAAATATTTAATTTTCACATTCTAGGTTCTCTGGACAGCTGTTGGCATTTTTGGGTTTGGACTTTAAAAAAGGTGTTTTCTGGGAATCTTGTGAATACCAAAGTGGTAGTAAACTTGTTAAACTAGCTTGTGTCAAAAATTGGGGGCATTTAGCCTAGTAATTTAGGAGTTGCAGTGGTTTGAAGTAACTGTCCAGAAATGACTACTCTCTGTTTGGAGGGGGCAGAGTTCTAGAACTTTAGGAATTCGACTAGGTAAACTTAGGAATCAAGTCTTGAGGTCTAAAAATAAATTGTAGAGAATGTTATAAGCTTTCCATATTGTCTTGTATCGTATCATTTGGATTTTTGGATCTCTAGTTATGGTTAAATTACTGATCTGCTGTCCAGATTTCTGTTGTGCTGTATTATGCTTAGGTTTGTGATAAGCTTAAGTAATGTTGTTCTTGTTGATTGTTAGGTGTTAGGCCCTTAACTGAGAAAGAACACTTGTACATTAGGTTGTGTAGATTAGGTAAGTGCTTCTCTACCTGTCAGCGTTCGGTTGTGCGAGGGTCCTAAACCAACAAGTGAATCAATGCTGCGTGGCCCTAATCTGGATGGTGATGCAAGGAGAGTACACGGAGGTTTATCGTAATTCGAGCAAAAGAAGGCCCTACGTCCAGCGGGGAGGGGGAGTATTATATTTCCTTGCACCTAAGTGCTTGCGTAGGGGTTACAAGCTGTGAGAGAGGGAACCGATCCTAGGTCTCAGAGAAAAAAGTGAGAGTACAAAGGAGATTGCTTGAGATGTTGATCTTCTATGGTGAGATGGTGACTGGTTTTTCGTCGTCCATTGTTCGCCCCCCTTTGTAGAGCCCCCTGCCTGCCCTTTTATAGGGTAAGAGGAGGCAGGGACGCCGGGTGCCTTTGAGGTGAAGTTTTGTCGATCGCTGTGGAGGCTGCTGTAGCGACGTGCCCCGAGAATGGCCGGCCATCCCTGGACACCATGGTGACGTAGAGGATGAGACGGTGAAAAGACTCCGGGTCCTGTGTCATGCAAGCCTTGCATTCTTGTTTTGACCATCGGTGGGTCGAGGATGGGTCGAGGTGGATCGACGGTGGACGGATAAGGCCGAGTGTAACAGAACCGACCAAATTATAAGAGCACAAGTACAAAAACAAGCACCGAAGCGCTCAAATTTTCGAACTTGAGCCCATATAATCCCGGTAGTCAATTGAAACCACGAAGGATTTCAAACCAAACTGCTTACAACCAGGATCGCATCATTCAACATACAACATCATACGTTACATTTCACAAGTAGTTCTGAAATGAGTTTACACACACGGAGTCGCAATTATTACAAACCAAGTTTGAAAGTAGCGGAAGCATAACACACACACCAGTTGTTTAACTACTGCCAGTCTTGTTGATCAACAACCCGCAAAAGCATGAGGAAAGTACATAAAAGGTGATCACGCCCTAGTGATCTAGTCTTCGTCACCCGCAGGGTGGAGACAAGTTTTGCAGAAGCCTTGATAGAGCATATCATCTGCAACAGGAGGGAATAAACCCTGAGTATTGGAATGTACTCAGCTAGACTTACCCGTCAAAAACTAGAAATAAGATTACACCAAGGATTATGCAAGGCTTACACAAGAGGCTAGCTGACATCACATTTTGCATAAAGGCATAAGTAATTGAAACTCTTATAACCTGTACTAGCAGTTATTTTTAGCATTTACCTGTCATCTATCTTAGCACCTGTACTAAGCATGCACTTGATCATAATCAAACAATTATCAATATTATATCCAGAGCAGGTATAAATTGTGGCAACATTGTATCATTCACTTAACCATCTGTTCATTTAATGAGATCTACGTTGCCGCTGCTCAAGTCAAGTGCTCACTAACCAGGAGCGACGGCGATTCGAATCGAATTCCTATCCAGCTGGAGGGGTATTTCTAACACTCACCGCGCAGGCCCCTGCCAGGGTCGCACAAGCCACCTTTTCATATGATTCAGGAATCACGGGTCTGAATGATGTCGCGACCCCAAGGGCGACACTCTGCCAGGTGATAGGGACTCTAACCCCCCCTTGGTCTCACGCCAATGTCCCCAAGCACATCCTTTCTCTCCTCCAAGAAGCAACCTTCCATTCGATTCCTGGCCTAAATCACATTACTCGGCTTCGCGGTCGGAACGACTTATCTGGCCAACTAAGTGTTAGACTGCGTTCAACATGACTCAAGGACGTACAGCGAATCGGTCCTTAAACGACTCGGACGGGCATAGCTCCACACCCAAGACGTAAAGTGTCTTGCGGCTGTACTATCGAACTCCCGCCCGGTCTCAATTTCATTTTAAAGCACGAATTCCATCCACGATAGCCATAAAGCCACTCGTGACCCAGTCCTATCTCTCGCGGATGACCAGAAATCACCCGACTTCTACCGTACTAAGCAGGGCTAAGCATTGACACGTGCCTATACCTAGTATAGGATTAAGTACGATATCTGGATAAGGACAGGTAAAATGCAACAAGTGTTTTCATATAACTCCTAGAACTTAATGCAGTAAACAATTAAAAGTACTCAAGATAGATTTATAAAATGATGGGTTCAGCATGCACCGGGGCTTGCCTTTTAGAAAGGTCGAGGGCCGGTGGTCAGGACACTCAGGCAGGTCGTCTGCGGGAACTTCTCCGCCGGTTGGTTCCTCTGGCTGCTCCGGCTGGTCCTGGACTTCCTCCGGGATCACTGGCTCAAACTCGAGGAGTGTTACCCCCTCCGGTACACCTATTGCATGAGTGCATAATAAATCTCATGTATGCATAATGAAAGATGCAGTATGCTCGGAATGAAATGCATTACAACAATCTTAAAGCTCTAATCAAATCACTTCAAATATTAGGTGCAAATTTCCTCTCCGGTAGAGAAGTACTCACCTAAGCTACTCAACCTAAGATACAGTTGTTCTTCTTCGGTTAAGGCCCTAACACCTAACAAACACAAGAGTAGCATTACTTAGGTTACCACAGCCAACACCAAATATCACTGTAAGACATTCTGGACAGCAGCTAATTGTTTCTAACATAACTGGAGATTCCCAACTCCAAAAGATATGATCTAAGACAATCTGGAAATCTTATGAAATGCCCTACAAATCATTTTCAGACCTCAACCCTTAATTCCTAAGTTTTCCATGTCGAATTCCTCAAGTTCCAGAATCTGTTCTCTCTAAACAGAGAGCAGCCAATTCTGGACTGTCACTTAAAACAGCAATAACTCCCAAACTACTAAACCAAATGCTCCCAAATTTTGACACAAGCTAGTTTATCAAGTTTACTACAACTTTGGTATTTACAAGTTTTCCAGCAAACACCTTTATCAAAGGTCAAACCTAAAAATACTTCCAGCTGTCCAGAAAACCTAGAATTGCAAGGATTAAATATTTATTGATGTGGCAAACTTCTCCTAAGACCAAACTAATGTTACCAAAAGTTCACATGGGTTACAAAAACACCAGAAAGTAAGGTGTGCCTACCTAAAATATTTATTTATACTCATTTCTTAATTTACTTAAGTAATTAAGTGAAATTTTAAACATACATGTAAACTGTTCCTAAAATTCTACAAACATTATAGAAGATTTTCTGACCCAAAAAGAGACTACTGTAAAAATTTGAACTAAATTTATTCACAAGAACTCTCTGAACAAAATTCACAAGCCCAAAAGGCTGATTTTTGTATAATTAACAATTCATATTAAAAAGTATCAAACAACAGATTTCATATTTTTCTTAGACACTTTAAGGTACCAAGACATTCTCCAAAAAGTTATAAGAACATTGCACATGTAGAAAAATTACAAAAATTCATTTAAGTATTTCCTAAATTAGCAAGATAGCATTATAACTTGGAAAGTACTTAAGCACTGCTACCCAAATTTTTACCAGAGCTAGAGAAAGTATAAATTAGCATACTCACCAAATTTCATAATTTTTGGAATACTACAGCTCGAGTTATACATTTAACAAATTTGCATGCATTTCAAAACACATTTAAAAGATCTATTTAATTCTCCAGAAACTAAACATTACAATACCAGATTTATATTTTTCTAAAATACTACACATCATGTAGATCATAACAAAATTTATCTCATGATTTTTGAGCTAGTAAAAACCTAGATCTATAATTTCCAAACAACCACTAAAATCTGTGACAAAAAGAAAAAAGAAAACAACACTGAACCCTACTCGCTACTGAACTGGGCCGGCCCGAGACCGACGCGGCCCAAGACGCGCGCACGCGGCCCGCTCGGGCTCCCGCCCGCGCGCGACACAGACAGGTGGCCCCCGCGTGTCAGCGAAAGAGGACAGGGGAGCGGGTGGCAGTGAGCTGCGGCGAGCGATTCCTCGCCGCCGGTGGCTCCTCCGACCAATCCAAGTTCACCGACGTCTTGCCCAGACCCAACCGCACCGAGGCTACCCCTTTTCCCCAAAGCTGATGCACCGCAGCACCTAGGCCGACGGCGATGGCGGACGGCCGTGGTGCCTGGCGGTACGCCGGCGAGTCCCGGCCGTCGCACGACCTACCGAAGGGTGCATCACCTTCCTGGACTCCTAGCGGACCTCTCGAGACCACTCACACAGACGGGGATGGAACGGAGCCACTTGACCGCGTGAGCACTTGGCCGGCAGCCATGGCGCGGCCGTGCGCGGTCTCGTTCCGGCCTGGCTAACCCGATGCTGGCGGTAGCATCTTTACCCTAGCATCTACACGTGACAGGGAGGAGGAAACGTGAGTGAGGGCAGGCAGAGAACTACGGTGTGGTGCTGGCCACGGTGAACCGAACATGGCGGAGCTCCGGTGAGCTTTTGGGAGCGGACGGAGGTGGCAAATGCGGCTCACCTCGGGCTCAATCCAATCTACCGACTGGTCGAGGAGGTGTAGGGTGGTGAGGCGGAGGGACGGACGTGATCTGGTGAGCGGTGGTGCGGTGGTGAGTGCGCGAGAGCTCGGAGACGGCTGCGGCGGCAATGGTGTCTCCGGTTTCCGCCTCGGCGAGCACGGCCAGAGCGAGAGGGAGGGAGAAGAAAATGAGCGCGAGTGAGGGGGTGGAGGTGGCCGCTCGGTGTTCAATCCCGCGCCTGGGCTCACGACGTGGAGGCGATGGCAGCGCTCGGTCGACACGCGGCGACGCTCTTCTGCCCGAGCGCCACGACGCGGCCGGTGTCCGAGCTCGTTGACTGAATGGAAGCCGTCATCGTTCGACTGACAGCGCGATTTCAACGGTGATTATCTCCGGAAACAGCTCAATTCGGTTCCAGGTGACAACATCAAATTTGTAGGGCTATGTGAGGGCAACAAGTTTGTCAATTGGAGTTTGGACTGGTTCGGCCTAGATTTGAAACTACAGAGCTCCAAAGTGACGTACTTGGAAACTGAAACCTAGTTTCAGTCACTATGCCGACTGAAACCCAATTTTCTTGACACTATATCTCCTAAACCATTGAGAACCAGGTATGGGTGATGTTGGCAATGTTGTAGAGCTACATGAGGGCTACAAGTTTGTTAACATGAGTGGAAGCTGGTTTGGCCTGGTTTGTAAACTACAAGCTTCTAAAGTAGGCCTCAGTAAAACTGGAGGGTCAACTGAAGACTTAGAAAAATTCTAAGTGTTGAGGCAGCCCCTCTAGCTGACTTGTGGGCCACTTTTGAGCATGTTCTAGTCAATTTCATGAGATGGTCATATTGAGACTTTTGTTCCCCATAAAATTCCCTACAACTTTGCTTAAGGTTGCTCCTCCATGCAAGGTCTCTAAGCTAGACTTTTTAATTGGTCAAACTAGAGCATCCTAGGGCCAAATGGTGGTCAACCATCTCTTGGAGGGCATTTTTGTGATTTTGATCAACATGAACCTTGCTCCAAGAGTTACCCTAAGTATAACTAAGGTGTTGTGAGACATAATTAGCTACCCTCTCCTTTTGTTACACCAACTACCTAGTGTCACATGATGTGAGCCAAACAAAACTTCTAAAAACAATCACATTTGTTGCAACCACATAAAATAACATGAATGATGCATGCTTATGCTTATGCAAATGCAATACAATTATGGAGCTAAACACTTGAGGTGTTACACCGAGTCCCCAGAATCGCGGGGTACGGTACTCGTCATATTCTCCCTCGAGGGTGATCAGTGGTGGAATAGTGCATGGTATGGCGCGTACAGTAACAGGTTTTCACCGCCCATCCCGGGATGGCAGTAAAAAGTGAGATTTGACACCGGTACTGCCTCCATGCCGGTTGTTGCTGTAGCCATGAGGGTAGGAAGTGGTTGGTAGTCGCATTAAATGCTCTGACTTTTGTCTCAGAGTTGGTGAATAGGGTAGGTCGAGTGGCCTGACCCCGGGTCGTGCGAGTCAGAGATTTCTCGGTAGTCGAGGCGTCTTGTCGAGCGAGCCTTGTACGAGTCAGAACATGGTCGAGCCGTTTCGTTCGCTGTTTCGGCTCATCCCATTTTTGTGGGCAGCGGTTTTGGCGTGGTTTTGTTTTTCTTAATCGTTGATTGTGGGTACCCCTTGTTTTTGGTACCCAACAGTAGCCCCCGAGCCTTTGGGTGAGTGTGGGTCACTCTCACAGAGGCTCAGCGAGTCATGAACTGGAGTTGTAGCGTCATAGCTTTTTCTAGTGGGTGCGCGCGAGCGCACCTGCCGGGTGTAGCCCCCGAGGCCTCGGTGGAGTGTTTTGACTCCTCCGAGGTCTTTTGTATGTTTTATCGAGGAATGCTCTCGTATCATGGCGTGTTTCATCCTCTTTTGTTTGAGGTTTAGCCTTCTGTAGTTGAGCCCCGAGCCTCGTGCGCATGAGGTCGATCAGAGTCTTGGCCGTCTTTTATCATTCGACCCCACGCTCCTTCTATACGAAAAAGGAGGAGGGGTGAGGAATGTCGTACTACCCTCGTCGGGCGAGTTCCAACGGTCTCCGGTGAGCTGTTAACGGGGAATTTGAGTGGGAACCCGTGTGAAAGGTCCTTGTTTGGTTTTGGTAATTGAGTGACAACTTAGGTGGACTAATATGTGGTTATGTGAGATACACAGGAGATTAGTCCACAGGTAATGGTGTCATGAAGGAGCTCATTGCATATGAGACATGACATGGAGTCATGTGACCAAGGTGGCAAAGATCAAGATGAGGCTTGGCTCGACGAACCGGTTGCAAGTGTGAAGGGCAAGTCGGAGGCTTTGGAGCGATGGACCGTGAGGCGGTGAAGCTTGAGCAAGACTTGGCGCCGATGGACCGACGCAACGGTGAAGAGCAAGTGAGGTCAGGATCGATGGACCAAGGTCACATGATGATATGAAGTGGATCATATCATTTGTGATATGGTTGGTGTATGTGTTGCATCAACGTCGGAGGAGATGGAGTGGAATGCGCAAGGCAAAGGTATAACCTAGGGCATTTCCATTTCACCGGTCATAGGTGTGTAGAGAAGTTGATGACCGGGTTTAGGATAGATGGCCGTACTATTAAGAGGGGCAAACTTGTTTGCATATCGGTCATCTAGTGCCACTTGAGCGATCTAACTTTGCATACGTGTTAGGATCGAGTGGCGAGGCAAGTTGAGTGCCTAATTCCTTCGAAGAAAATGTTTGTGAAAATGCTAACACACGTGCACAAGGTGGTGATCACTTGTTGGTGTTGGCACATTTGCGAAGGCGGTGGAGTTTGAGCGGTAGAGAGGGTTTGGGTTCCTCTCTCCCTCCCGCCGAGCTTGCGAGGCGGGATTCGGCGCTTTTTGGAGAAGTGAAACGCCTATTTTCTACTACGCCGGAAGTCGGAAAAGAAACGAAGGCGAACGCGGTCACAGAGGTGACCGGACGCAGCACCGGACGCAGCACCGGACGCAGCACCGGACGCTGCACCGGACGCTGCACCGGACGCGGTCACTATGGACCGGCGCGTCCGGTCAGTGCAGCGCGGGCGTCAGGCGCGCGGGCTAGGGTTTGACACCGGCGCGTCCGGTGACCCACGGGACCGGCGCGTCCGGTCTGGCGAACAGCGAGTCACGAAGTCATCGGACGCGGTGCGCGTCCGGTCCTACACCATCGGACGCGTCCGGTGGTCCAGGGTGCTTACTGGACTCGCACCGGACGCGGTTACTGTGGCGTCCGGTGGTTGCGAGGAGCGCGTCCGGTCTTGTCTTCACGGGCGCGGGTACTGTGCGCACCGGCGCGTCCGGTGGTTCGCAACAGCGCGTCCGGTGGGTCGTTTGACCGTTGGCGCGCAGTGACCGTTGGTGGATCTAATGGACGAATTTGAATTCGGTGAACACGTGGACGTCGCAGGGGCACCGGACGCGGTTGAGCGCGTCCGGTGTGTCACGACCGGCGCGTCCGGTGCTCCCGCAGAAAACGGACAAGTGTGTGCAACGGCTCTATTTGACTGTGGGGTTATAAATAGACCTTGTGGCCGGCCTTGGCCGGGAGCTGAGCACACTTTGGCCTTGGTGGCTTATGTGGTAGTGCTTGGAAGCCCTCTAACTCACTCATGCTTGATAGTGTTCATCGGATCGAGTGAGAGAGCGATTCTAGTGCGTTGCATCGAGAGGATTGCATCGAGTGGCACTAGGTGATCGTGTTGCAAGCCGGTGGTGCTTGTTACTCTTGGAGGTTGCCACCTCCTAGACGGCTTGGTGGCTTGCGACTCCGTTGAAGCACGCGTGGAGATTGTGCGTGGCTCCGGAGGAGGATTTGTGAGGGGGATTGTGCTCACCCCGCGGGGATCGCGAAGAGCAACTCTAGTAAAGCTCGTGGCTTGGAGGATCCCCATCTTGAGAGTGGATGTGCGGCACCCGCTGAGGGTTTGACTCTTGATAGTCAATTAGCTCGTGATCCATCAAGTGGGTGTATCGCCACAACGGGGACTAGCTTGGTGGCAACCAAGTGAACCTCGGTGAAAAAACCGCCGTGTCAACATTGTGTACTTCTTCTCGGTGGTTTGCTTTCGATTCACAAGCTTGTATTTACATTCATATACTTGTGCTTGTGTAGTTGCTCTTGTAACTAGTTTCCTTGTGTAGTTAGCTAGTTACCTTCTTGCTTGTGTAGCATAGAAGTAGCTCCCGTTGCGTGGCTAATTTGGTTTGTGTAACCTTGTTAGTCATATTGCTTAGTTTGTGTAGCTAAGTAATTTGCGCTCTCTAGTTTGGCATTAGTTGCCTTGCTATTGAGCTTTGCTAGTGAGCATAGGTGGCTTCGTGCTTTTGCTTACTAGAATTGTGTAGGAGCTCCCCGGCTTTGATAAAGTACTAGTGCATAGGTTTGTGTGACCTTGCTATAGAATTGTTTAGGAGAGCTCTTGCTAAGGAAAGCACCTTAGTTATATAATTAGGATCTTTGTGAGGTGCTTGTGAACTTAGATAGAGGGGTGTAGTCTTGGCTAGACCGATAGTTTTAATTCCGCATTTGTTTCGGTTTGTAGACGCGATTATTTTTAGAAAGGACTATTCACCCCCCCCCCTCTAGTCCGCCATCTCGACCCTACAATTGGTATCGGAGCCCGGTCTCTCATTTGTGGTCTTCACCGACCCGAGAGGATGGCGGAATATGGACTAGATGTTGATTGTCCTCACATGTTTGATGGCACACACTTTGCACGGTGGAAAAATTGGATGATATGCAATTTTAAGTTTATTTGCCCTCAAATGTGGTGGATGGTAGATGTAGGCTTTTCTCATGTGTTGGATGAAGATGATCTAACTCAAGCACAAGAGAAATGCCTAGATCTTGACATCCAAGCTACTAACATCATGTATAGATCTTTGGATGATAGCATCTTTAGTAAGATTATGGACCTCAAATCCGCTCATGAGATATGGGCCTATCTCAATGAAAAATATGGAGCTATCACCGATGATGACGATGATGTCAAGCCCAAGGAGGTTGCACATGATGATGTTGAGCATGACCACAACACGATGGTTGTGGAGGATTGCTCCACCTCATGGTCAAGTGATGATGATGATCGATCTACCACAAGTTCACTTGACAAGAATGGTGATGATGCATCAAGTGTTGCAAGTGATGTTTCTACCCCAAGCACACTTGATGGTGACAACGTTGGTTCATGCTCGGGCCTTGATGATGCTACTACAAGACCATCCACTACATCACATTGCTTCATGTCACTAGGTGACACAAAGGTATCAAATGATAATGTGATTGATCATGTTGATTCATATGATGAGCTTGTTAGTAGACTTGCTAGCATGAACATGTCTTTAGAAAATGAGAAAACTAAAACCATGAAATTAGAAAATGAAAACTCTTTTCTAAAGAACTCATATGAAGAACATAAGAGCTTACTTGATGATCTTAAATCTTCACATGAGAAGCTAATGTTGACTCATGAGAAAGTACTTGCATCTCATGAGGAATTGTTAGAAAAACATGCTTCTCTCATTAAGATGTTTTTAAAGAAAATTAAAAATAATGAGAGCTCATCACATGGATCAAATGATCAATTGCAAAATGTGACTAACCCATGTGATGTAGAGAGAAAGCATGTATCCACCTCTTGTGATGACTTATTAGCTATGCCATGTTCCTCACATATATATGCTTGTTCTACTTCTATGTCTTGTGAGACTAACCTTTTGAAGGAGAACAATGAGCTCAAAAATGAAGTGAAGAATTTGAGCAACAAGTTAGAGAGGTGCTACAACTCAAAAGTCACCTTTGAGCACATGTTGAACAACAAAAGAAGCTACGGTGACATGAGCGGCATTGGCTTCAACAAGAGCAATATCAAAGGCAAAAGATGGGGGAAGAGAAGATATGAAAGAGAGATAAAGAAGCAAGAACAAGAGAAGCTCTCTCATTTTATGTGCTTTAAATGCCATGAAATGGGACATCTTGCAATTGGTTGCCCTAATGAAGAAAAGCTCAAGTTGAAGAAAGAAGAAGAAAGGCTCAAGCATGTCAAGTGCTTCAAGTGTCGCACTTGGGGTCATCTCACCTCAACGTGCCCAACCAAGAAACTAGTGAAGCAACAAAAAGAGCCTCAACCAAAGCCACAAGTTGAGCAAGAAACCACACCCCAATCTCAAGTCAAGATCAACCACAAGGATGATGATGGTGACTTGATGATGAAGAAGAAGAAAACAAGAAGGGGTGGAAGAGGAAGATATCCAATGCAAATCCAAGATGCCAAGATGATGAGCAAGATTCAAGATAAGAAGAGAGATTTGGCTCACATCAAGTGCTTCAAGTGTGAAGATATGGGACACTTTGCCTCGGGGTGTCCTACCAAGCTTGAGAAGAAGGCTCAAGCAACTCATGAGAGGCAAGGCAATGAAAAGCATCACATGAGCAATGAAGAAAAGGCTCAATCAAAGAGAAGATGTTATTCATGCCGGGAAAGGGGACACATGGCACATTCATGTCCCCTAGGTAACATTTCTAAGCATATTTCAATTGATAATACTAATGTGCTTAGAAAGGATGTAAATGGTACCTCTATTGTTGCTATTGCAAAACATCCCGCTACCCATACTAAGGCTTTGCCTAAGTATGTTGCTCCTAACTTGAGAGGACCCAAACTTGTTTGGGTACCATCAAAAAGTGGATGATTGTTTGTAGGTACCATCGGCATTGGAGACTTGATTCATTTGGATTCATATTGGTCATCATATGTTGAATCAAGTTTTAAAGCTTAATGCATATTCTATCCCAATGCCAAGTCAAAATAAGTGGAGTCCAAATACTACAACATACAAGTGTAACATTCAAGATTGTGGTGATTTATTGGATATATTTGATGGCTTGCAAATATTCAAGTTAAAAGCTTGCTATTGGATGATCATGAGCTAACCAAGGTATATCTCTTGTTGATCATTTCACTTGAGTGCATATGAGTTGATTGAATTGGATATATATGCAATGTTGCTTGCTATGAGATGTTTGAATGGATTAAATGCTTAAGTAATCAAGTTTGAATTGATTTGTGTTGGATAAATTCATGAGATGACATTTAGTAAGTGGATTGGATGGATATATGTCTTGTGAAAGTATTCAAACAAGTTAGTTTCAAGTTTGATTCATATTTGATGAAGTATTGCTCAATGTATTGAAATCTGTCCAAAGTTGAAAATCTGAGCTAGGTGAGATCAAGTCTGAGTTTGAGTGACTAAATCATATTGGATTGGCTTGAAATTTGGCATACATGCTCTAGACTTATGTTATAAGATGCTGTACAAATTTCATGAGAATTGGATAAGAGATGCTTCGGCTTTGGAGTACATCTTGTCAGCTATAGTGCAGCAGTTTTCAGCATGTAGCAGTGGTGGAAGATTTGAAATCTGGTAGCAATCTATATGTCAAATGAATCTCAAATTTTTACAGCTGCTTGATGACTTAGTGAATCACATCTCCACCAAATTTTATGGCATTTGGATCTGTATAGTGGGAGATATGAATTATTCCTTGAAGGGTACAGAATCTGCCAGAAAAGTGACAATTATTGGATTGATCTAGAGTCACTTTAAGTGAAAGGTCCTCAAGTTGGAAACATATTTATAAGTGTTTGAGGCACCTAAATTTGGTTTTGACTTGATCTAGAAGCATGACAAGAAATGAGTACAAAGGCATTGATTGTGGAATGTACTTAGTGTACAAATTTGGTACTCAAATTTGAAAATGAAGATCAAACTCAAGATGAAGATGAGGTTCAAGTTCTAGTGATAATTGGAGATCATTTGGTAGAAAGAAAAGGACTTAAAAACTAATTCAAGGTTACTCATAAAGTTAAGTCCATAGATCAATCAATCAAAGGCAATTCAAGTAAGTGTCAAGGATGGTTCTTTGGAGAGAGGTCACTTCTCCCTGCTGAGGGGGCTTGCCGCCCATGGGTGGGTAAACCGAGCACCGGCTTGGAAGGCTAACATGGAAGTGATGAATTCAAGGGATATTTGAGATGCTTAATTGAAGCAATCAATAGGGTTGATCAAGAAAAGCAAGCAACACCCAAAAGAGAGCTAGTCATGATTATAAAATTGGTATCATAAGTACTTCTCTCACGCAAGCTTTGATCAAAGAGAAAAAGCAAGCCAACCACAACAAGAGATAATGCACTTGATTATTAGTGGTTCTCATTTCATATGGGTGAAGAATGGATTTCTCTATAATGATTGGTCTTCACCAAGCTTATAAATTGGACTTCACATTTCTATTGGAGTAATGAATTGGAATCTATGTGACTATCCTTTACTCCAACATAACAAAGGTATCATTGCAATGTGCATGATCATTTCATCCCTTACTAGTATGCGATTAGTGCATATAGTACTTGCTTACTAGGATCATGCATAACAAATGAAATATTTAAATTCATAGCCTACCACTATTGCTTGAATTATTTGAATGATCTAGTGGTATGTGTATGAATTTGTTCATGAGCTAGTGAACCCAAGTACTTGATCTAGTTTGGATTGCTAACAAGTGACAAGTACAACATTGGCAAGATAACCCTTAGTATGAGGAGCGAAGAAGCTTGTCATTGGATCAAACCGGACTTAGAAACTTAGGCAAATCAACTTAGTTCAAGTCATACTAGAAGCTCATGACAATGATATGGGTACAAGCACAAGACAACAATGCAAATGGATATCTAGGGTGTTTTAAATGGTATCTAGACTCAAAATATTTCTTCAATTGGTATTTACAAGTGGTGTCTAGATCATGATCTACAAGTGATATCCTACAAGTGGTACTCATAAAGATAGCAAATGTTCAAGAAAAGATCATATTGACAAATCCTACAAGTGGTTCCATGATAGAGGATTCTTCAAATTGGTATCACACATTTATTCGTGGTATTTCTACACATGATATCATTTATACAAGACTGTGGTTCCATAAGTGATCCTCAACTTTAAGAGATCATCAAATGAAGAAAGTTCCCTCACACACAAGAGCTCAAGATTATCAAGTGAATGACCCATGCTATGACATAGGAGGAGGAGCCCCACCTAATGGTATCAAGGTCAAAGATCCTAAGTGGTATCTCAAGAGCAACATACAAGTGATGTCATTCCAACATGTGCGGTGATGTCCATCAACAACGCAATATTCAAGTCTCAACCATCTACTCCAATGCAAGCCTTTGTATCAATGAGAAATACACCCTTTATGGAAATTGATGACAAAGGGGGAGAAGTTGGAACAAAGATATGTCAATGCACCAAGAGAGGGGTTGAGGGGTTTAGGGTTTGGGGACATCATGAGAAGATGGGGTTTGGACATGGAAATGGACAAAGAGGGAGCAACAATGAAGAAAAGAGAAGGATCAAAATTCTTGGACAAGAGAAGCACACAAGTAGGGGGAGCAAGCTCATGAACATTGATTGGTTGCATTTGACATGTTCATATTCATGTGCTTGCTTGCATTGCATAAGTTTTATATTTAATATGCATGCTTGTGTGTTGTATGCTAGTTATAGAACTTGAATGATGATATGATAACTAGCATGCATAGGATGATAGCTAGACTTGTGTTTATCATGCAAAAACTAGAACCTTGCTTATAATGTTGATCTCACGGGGTTTCTAGTATTTTTGATGTCTAGCTACTCATGATGCTAAGGATGATGGCAAACTTGTGATTTTCAAATGATATCGAGCTATCAAATGGTATGGAACTACAAAGGTTTATTCTATACACCTTAGCATCACTTAGTAGTGCTAATCCTCCCACAAATTTCATATTTAGGCATATGTGCAAGCTTGAAACCAAACCATTTGAGCACATATGTAGGGGGAGTTATCACTACCAAGTCGGGTTTTATGGTGCTTATCCAAATCTTGACATAGAGCTTAAATGTTGGATAAGTAGCATAAAATCCAAAACAAGTTAGCAATTTACACTTTGTGTGAAGTGCTAGCTTGAAAAAGCTTATTTTCCATATCTTTGTAGAGTTGTCATCAATTACCAAAAAGGGGGAGATTGAAAGGTCCTTGTTTGGTTTTGGTAATTGAGTGACAACTTAGGTGGACTAATATGTGGTTATGTGAGATACACAGGAGATTAGTCCACAGGTAATGGTGTCATGAAGGAGCTCATTGCATATGAGACATGACATGGAGTCATGTGACCAAGGTGGCAAAGATCAAGATGAGGCTTGGCTCGACGAACCGGTTGCAAGTGTGAAGGGCAAGTCGGAGGCTTTGGAGCGATGGACCGTGAGGCGGTGAAGCTTGAGCAAGACTTGGCGCCGATGGACCGACGCAACGGTGAAGAGCAAGTGAGGTCAGGATCGATGGACCAAGGTCACATGATGATATGAAGTGGATCATATCATTTGTGATATGGTTGGTGTATGTGTTGCATCAACGTCGGAGGAGATGGAGTGGAATGCGCAAGGCAAAGGTATAACCTAGGGCATTTCCATTTCACCGGTCATAGGTGTGTAGAGAAGTTGATGACCGGGTTTAGGATAGATGGCCGTACTATTAAGAGGGGCAAACTTGTTTGCATATCGGTCATCTAGTGCCACTTGAGCGATCTAACTTTGCATACGTGTTAGGATCGAGTGGCGAGGCAAGTTGAGTGCCTAATTCCTTCGAAGAAAATGTTTGTGAAAATGCTAACACACGTGCACAAGGTGGTGATCACTTGTTGGTGTTGGCACATTTGCGAAGGCGGTGGAGTTTGAGCGGTAGAGAGGGTTTGGGTTCCTCTCTCCCTCCCGCCGAGCTTGCGAGGCGGGATTCGGCGCTTTTTGGAGAAGTGAAACGCCTATTTTCTACTACGCCGGAAGTCGGAAAAGAAACGAAGGCGAACGCGGTCACAGAGGTGACCGGACGCAGCACCGGACGCAGCACCGGACGCAGCACCGGACGCTGCACCGGACGCTGCACCGGACGCGGTCACTATGGACCGGCGCGTCCGGTCAGTGCAGCGCGGGCGTCAGGCGCGCGGGCTAGGGTTTGACACCGGCGCGTCCGGTGACCCACGGGACCGGCGCGTCCGGTCTGGCGAACAGCGAGTCACGAAGTCATCGGACGCGGTGCGCGTCCGGTCCTACACCATCGGACGCGTCCGGTGGTCCAGGGTGCTTACTGGACTCGCACCGGACGCGGTTACTGTGGCGTCCGGTGGTTGCGAGGAGCGCGTCCGGTCTTGTCTTCACGGGCGCGGGTACTGTGCGCACCGGCGCGTCCGGTGGTTCGCAACAGCGCGTCCGGTGGGTCGTTTGACCGTTGGCGCGCAGTGACCGTTGGTGGATCTAATGGACGAATTTGAATTCGGTGAACACGTGGACGTCGCAGGGGCACCGGACGCGGTTGAGCGCGTCCGGTGTGTCACGACCGGCGCGTCCGGTGCTCCCGCAGAAAACGGACAAGTGTGTGCAACGGCTCTATTTGACTGTGGGGTTATAAATAGACCTTGTGGCCGGCCTTGGCCGGGAGCTGAGCACACTTTGGCCTTGGTGGCTTATGTGGTAGTGCTTGGAAGCCCTCTAACTCACTCATGCTTGATAGTGTTCATCGGATCGAGTGAGAGAGCGATTCTAGTGCGTTGCATCGAGAGGATTGCATCGAGTGGCACTAGGTGATCGTGTTGCAAGCCGGTGGTGCTTGTTACTCTTGGAGGTTGCCACCTCCTAGACGGCTTGGTGGCTTGCGACTCCGTTGAAGCACGCGTGGAGATTGTGCGTGGCTCCGGAGGAGGATTTGTGAGGGGGATTGTGCTCACCCCGCGGGGATCGCGAAGAGCAACTCTAGTAAAGCTCGTGGCTTGGAGGATCCCCATCTTGAGAGTGGATGTGCGGCACCCGCTGAGGGTTTGACTCTTGATAGTCAATTAGCTCGTGATCCATCAAGTGGGTGTATCGCCACAACGGGGACTAGCTTGGTGGCAACCAAGTGAACCTCGGTGAAAAAACCGCCGTGTCAACATTGTGTACTTCTTCTCGGTGGTTTGCTTTCGATTCACAAGCTTGTATTTACATTCATATACTTGTGCTTGTGTAGTTGCTCTTGTAACTAGTTTCCTTGTGTAGTTAGCTAGTTACCTTCTTGCTTGTGTAGCATAGAAGTAGCTCCCGTTGCGTGGCTAATTTGGTTTGTGTAACCTTGTTAGTCATATTGCTTAGTTTGTGTAGCTAAGTAATTTGCGCTCTCTAGTTTGGCATTAGTTGCCTTGCTATTGAGCTTTGCTAGTGAGCATAGGTGGCTTCGTGCTTTTGCTTACTAGAATTGTGTAGGAGCTCCCCGGCTTTGATAAAGTACTAGTGCATAGGTTTGTGTGACCTTGCTATAGAATTGTTTAGGAGAGCTCTTGCTAAGGAAAGCACCTTAGTTATATAATTAGGATCTTTGTGAGGTGCTTGTGAACTTAGATAGAGGGGTGTAGTCTTGGCTAGACCGATAGTTTTAATTCCGCATTTGTTTCGGTTTGTAGACGCGATTATTTTTAGAAAGGACTATTCACCCCCCCCCCTCTAGTCCGCCATCTCGACCCTACACCGTGCTCCATTCGGTAGGAGTCGGCTAGTGGCCACGGAGGCGCTCTCAAAAATGCCAAAGAGTAGTCGCGTGGGTCTCGGTTCCTTGCGATAGGATCCGAGGGCTCGATGCCTCCCTCCGAGGGGATTCCTCCGTCGACCTCTCTTTTAGCCTCGAATACGTCTAGGGTGCCTCGAGAGCGTGGCTCAAGCCCTGGCCTTGTATGGGAGCATCCCTAGTTGTCCCTAACTCCGTTACTCGAGAGCAGCTGTCGAACCCTGGTCGAGGGCCAGCTTTCGATTCCTCGAGGTTTATATCGGGCTCGGAGCCCATTACCCAATCGTTTGGGAATATCCATCCACGGATCTTCTTCCGGCCTATTTGGGGCGCGTCTTTTTAGGAGGGGAAGCGAGATCAGTGCGGTAGTGGGTGGCGTGGTGCGTCGGTTACGGAGTGAACGGCGGACACGTGCCCATATCTATGGGTTTTGAGGGAGCGGTTAGGTAAGGTCATTGAATGCGAAAACTGTTCCTACCTTTTCGCTCGCCCGTTGGCCTTCCATCAGGGTATAAAGTGTGAGGCCCGGGGTTTCGTATACTCCCTATAGGCCATTTGCGTCTCTGCCCTCTTTGCTCTTTGTGCGCCCTTCAGCCGCCATCCACCGCTGCCGTTGCTTCTTCCTCTACCGCCGCCGTAGGCCGTTTTCCGATAACCATGGTGGGCAAGAGCCAAATCCTTCTCGTGGACGTGTGGGCTCGTTCCTCGGTGATGGAGAGGAAGCTAGAGGAGTTGGTCCATAATGGACTTTTGCGACCAAGGGTGAGCCAGACCCAGCCAGAATGGAGGGTGCCGCCGTCCGACCACCGGGAGCCGGCGCCCCCAGAGGGATATGTGGTAAGCTTCATGGCTTTCCATGAGTGGGGGCTCGGAGTGCCACCGAGCCGCTTCATGCGGGCGCTCCTCCACTACTATAAGGTGGAGCTGTATCATCTCGCCCCCAACTCCATCTCGCAGGCTGCCATTTTCGCGGTGGTCTGTGAGAGGTACCTGGGGATGGAGACACACTGGAATATGTGGCTCCACCTCTTCGAGCGAGGAGTGCAGCGCACAGTGCATGCAGGGAGCTGCACTCTCGGTGAGTCAAGGTGAGCAGTACATCCCGGCGCAGCTCATCTCGTCGAGCAGCGGTTGGCATGACGGATGGTTCTACCTATGCAACGACGATGACCAGCTGTCGAGGTTCTCCGGCTGGGTTCTAATGTCACACGAGGAGAACTGGTCGTACGGCGTCGTCGAGGAGGACAAGCCAAAACTGCAGCCGCTCCTTGACGCGTTGAGGAGGCTTCGTCAGCACGGGTTGATGGCGGGAATGGTGGTCGCCGCGTTCTACCGCCGGAGGGTGCTGCCACTAATGCAGCACTGGCTCCAGATCGATGAGATGATGCCGGAGGCTTCGCTGGAGGGGAGTCGAATGTCGCACGAGTCCCTCCCCCTCGATGAAGTCGCCCGGTGTGCACGGTGGATGGTGGGGAGCTTCAAGCAGGAGGACATCGACAGGGTCCCGATGCGTCCCACTCAAGGCTTTGAGCCTCTGGTAAGTGTTGTTTTTGACAACCTTGAGTCCTTTTGCTTCCTGATTCCCTCGACTAAGTCGGTCGAGGCCTTTGTGCAGGATCTGTCGACGGTCAAGGAGTCGCGGTCGCCGGTTCTGGAGGACCGGGCTGCTCGAGAGGCTAGACGCCTCTCGGCGGCCCAGAAGAAGGAAGAGAAGGACGCTGCTAAGAAGCGTCAAGTCAAGAAGACCCTTGAGCGTGAGGCGTTGAAGAAGCGCCGCCGCCAACAAAGCCTCGAGGGGCTCCCGATAGAGGAGTCTCCCTCCGAGACGGTCTCGGTGGAGGATGAAGACAGCAGCGACGATGACGCCGGGTCACGGTACGATACCACGACTTTTCTGGTGCACCTCCCTGATGTGCGGCCCCTGCTAGAGCCCATTGGGGGGTCAACCTCCAGGCGTCAAGGGAAGTCTCGGCGCCCGTCGAGGGGGAAGGGCCCGAGCGGGTCCTTCAGAGTAGGGAGCTACCTCGCCTGGGGTCCCACAGGGGAGGTTGGTGGCGCCGCGCCCGCGAGCCCGATCGCCTCAGACTCTATTGGCGGGCGGAGCAACAGCGTCGGTGTCAGAGGCCAGGGCACTGTCAACGGGCGTAAGGACCTGAGGCCAGATAGCCTCGTCAGCGCAGAGGTCCTCCGACGCCCCGTCAGCCCAGGCTCCGAGGAGCACCCAGCTGACAGGAGGCTCAATGGAGGGGCCCTCACAGGTGCCGTCAGGGGGCTCGGGCTGGCCGGGGTCTAGGCCCCTGCTTCCCATATCCGGGTAAGTATCTCACCTTGTCTTTCCGTCATCGGTGATCTCGCTCTTTATTCTGACGTGTTTATTTGCTGCTCAGCCATAAGCGCAAGGCGGAGCTCATGACTCCGACTCCCATCAAGGCGCTCAGGTCGGGCGCCGCCTTGATGATGTGGACGCCAGCCGATGACGCCACCTAGGTTGCAAGGTGCCAGGCTACGACGGAGCGGCTCAGGACGAGGGAGGCCTCCGCCAAGGCGGGGGCAAGCGCCCAGGAGGTTGCTGGTCCCAGTGATGCTACGCAGGGGCCAGAGCCAGTTGAGGTGGTCCTGGGCGGTGCCCGGCTCGAGGTGCCCGGCACTGGTGGGTCAGAGCCTGGGTCGATCGCGACGACCCAGGCGACCGTCGAGGCCGCTGAGGTCGGAACATCGATCCGCGACGCGGGGTGGGCGGATGTCGAAAAGTCTAGGGAGGTGGTGGAGGCCCCGCTAGAGGCAGGGCAAGAGACGGCGCAGCTGGAGTCACAACCGGCGCGGGAGGAGCCGCAGCCGTAGCAGGACCAGCCAACAGAGCAGGCATTCGAGGCGGAACGGGGGTGGTCTTGCCACCGTCCAACGTACAGGCGGTGGTGCCAACAGTCGAGACGCCAGCCCTGCCCCAGGGGTTGACCCCGACCGTGATCGACCTTACCGTCGATGACCCTCCTTCTGATAAGGGGAAGCAGAAGGCGGGCGTCGAGACGATCGACGCCCCGGATTGGCCCGGTACTTCTGCAGCGTTGGGGGATGACCTGGCCAAGGCGTCGGCCAGGTGGCCCAACTACGCAGGGCTAGCGCTTGTACGGGCAGAGGAGGAGCTTCCGCGCTGGGGTCGGTCAACCCTCGAGTTCAGGGACGCGTCTAACCCCAACGCCGAGCCCTTCTTCTCCCTCGATGACAAGGATGAGGTGCAACACTGGAGTTCATCGAGGGACTCCGTAAGAACTCCCTGCAGTCCCTGCGCATGGTCATGAATACCTTGGTGCGGGGTATGTCAGTGGCTTTCGAGGTAAGACGGGTTCGTTAGTCTTTCCTTGTGTTTTATCCTTCCTTTCTCCTTGGTTCTGATTTTTAGGTGTTAACTGTGGTCAAGAGCTCAAGGAGCGTTCTCGCCGCAAAGTCACTCTTTATTCGTCATGAGAGTGGCGTGTGGGCGGCGCTTGCTTGTCAACGGGCTCTAGTCAAGGAAGCCAACAAGCGGCTATCCCAGAAGAGCGCCGAGGTGGACAAGCTCTGCGTCGTCCATGCAGCGGTTAGGGAGGAGGCGGCACAGGCCCGGGAAGCCAAGGCCAAGGCGCGTGAAGACATGGAAAGGGCTCAGGAGGAGGCGGCTAAGGCTCGTGAGGACCTCACACCACTGCTGGCGCATGTGAAGGAGCTCGAGGAGGATGTCGCCTTAGTCGGCGGTTAGCGTGACACCCTCAACATCCAAATTGGGATGGCGTCTGCTCGCGTCGAAACCTTGGAGGATGAGGTTGCGACATTGAAGGGGATGGTCCGAGAGAGGGACGAGGCTCTCTCGGGCACCGGTCGAGAGATTGAGGCATTGAGGGCGGTGGTCCATGACAAGGTCGAGGCTCTTCGAGCGTCAGAGAAGGCGCGCGAGGAGCTGCGCGATGAGGTCATGGGTTGGTAGACCCACGCTGAGGGTAAACCTCTTGTTGTGTTTTGGCCTTGGTCTCGAGGTCCCAGGCTTATGCTAACTTGGTGTTTGTGTTTTAGAGCTGGAGAAGCAGCAGCATGCGGCCCAGGCGACGGCCACCTCGTTCTAGAACCTCTTCGAGGCCGAGGCCGGGCGAACTCAATTGCTCCAGGGTGCCATCACCTCGGTGTGTAATGGCCTAGGGGTCGAGCCTGATGCTGATACCGAGGAGGATGCGCCAGGGAACTCGTTCGTTCACCGGATGGTGGCGCTGGGCTGCCTCGTCCGTGAGAAGATACAAGGCGGGCTACATCACGGTGTGAAGAGGGCCATGATGGTCGTTTGGTCTAGGTTCGAGTATGACATGGACCTCATCACTGATGGCTTCATCACAGATCCAAATCGGACTGATGAGGAGAATGAAGTTGCCTGCCTGAACCTGATCGAGGCCGCTGAGCCCGGGGGTCGCCTTGCAAAACTTTTCGAGGTCGAGGTGGTCCCGCCTGCCGACGATGAGGGCCTGTGAGCCAAACCTGGGCATGAGGGCCCATGTAAATAAGTTAATATTCATGATGGCCTCGAGGGCCTTGAAACATTTAGATGTAAATTTGTACTAAATGTCCATTTTTGTTCGAGTTTTTTCTTCCCTTTCTCGCTTGAATCGCATTCTTGCATGATTTCTTAGCACGCGGTTACGCCCCTTGGCGTGAGGGAGCGAGTGGAGGTACCGTAGCATTGGACGCGTAGGCGATCTCACGGCTCGACTGCCCTCGAGCTTTAGGGCGCGTTTGCGGCCTCGTGGATCGTGTAAGAACTTGATTCGAAGCGAACGAGAATGTTAGTCATGAGCTTTTTCAAAGTCGTGAACTATTACTAGGTCTACTTGGTGCATGGTTGCACCCCTTGGCATGGGGGGTGAGTGGAGGTACCATAGCTCAGAGGCATAGGTGATCTCGCAGCTCAACAGCCCTTGAGCCTTAGGGTGTGCTTGCGGCCTTGTCGACTTATGTAACAGTTATCTTCTTTTTTTTGAAAAATGCAAATTTTTTGGGGATACGTAGGGGGTTCCCCCCTTGAAGCCCCCGAGGAAGGGTCGACTCTGAGAAAACAGGGTCGATCCTCCCTGGTTGTTATGAAAAAATGCTTGAAACACCGATGTATTCTTTATTCTATCATGGGATTATGAAACAATTTACAGAGCCTCGAGGCTTTAAGGAAAAAGCGATGTAGCTGTTCAATGTTCCATGCGTTAGTGAAGATTTCGCCTTTCTCGTTCGATAGTTTGTAGGTGCCGGGCTTCAGTACTTCTGCGACGATGTATGGCCCTTCCCACGGCGGTGTAAGCTTGTGCCGTCCCTTGTTGTTCTGGCTTCGCCGTAGCACCAGGTCACCGATATTGAGGTCCCATCTATGGACATGTTTGTTGTGGTAGCGTTAGAGACTTTGCTGATACGTTGCCGAGCCACATCACGAGCTTCCTCGAGCTGGTCGAGGGCATCCTCTCTTGTGGCGTCGTTGTTTTTCTCGTTGTAGGCTTTCAGTCTTGGGGATCCATATTCTACATCAGTTGGGGCATAGCCTCGGACCCGTAGACTAAGAAGAACAGAGTGAACCCCGTGGCTCAACTCGGTGTCGTTCTTAGGCTCCATAGGACCGAGGGGAGCTCGGCGGCCTATTTTTTGCCATGTTTGTTTAACTTATCAAAAATTCTTGGCTTTAGGCCTTGTAGGACCATGACATTGGCATGTTCTACTTGGCCATTTGTTTTTTGATGAGCTACGGCCGACCAGAGCACACATATGTGATGGTTGTCGTAGAAATCCAGAAACTTTTTGCCCATAAATTGGGTGCCATTGTCCGTGATGATGCAGTTAGGAATCCCAAAGTGGTGGACGATGTCGGTAAAAAATAGCACAGCTTGCCCAGACCTGATGCTAGTGATAGGACGGGCCTCGATCCACTTGGAAAATTTGTCAATGGCGACGAGCAAGTGGGTGAAGCCACCAGTTGTCCTTTTCAGGGGTCCGACCAAGTCGAGCCCCCAAACAGCGAATGACCATGTGATGGGAAAAGTGATGAGGACATCGCCATGCTGGACACACCGACGTTATGGTCTTCTCTAAGTTGCAATTTGTCCCCAACTCAGCTGCCACATCACCCTCGGATTCAGCAGACACGTCGTCACTGTTTTGGTCATAACTCTCTCATACGACATCGAAACGGGGCGTTCTTGGATGCGTTGGAAAGGGGACGATGACGCCATCATTTTGGATCTGGTCCCTGCTCTAGAAGGTCCGTGGATCATTCTGTGTGACCACGGCAAGGTGCTACGTCACCTATTTGAGCCAACTTGGCCATGTATCGTGTCGGGCCTTAAGCCCGAGTTGTGGACACCCAACCCCTGGCCGTCCTCAACCCTAGGTCGAGTCTTAGACTATAAAAACAGCCGCCGCCGCTGCTAGACAATTGGGTTTTATTTAGAGTTTAGTTTTCCATCGAGAAACTGAATCGTTCATTGTAACTGTGGTGACAAATCCTTTTACAGTGATCCAGGGCCCCTGTTCTTGATCTCCTCCACTGTGTCGATTAGTCATTTGGAACCGAGTTCTTGAACCCTCTATTGATATTCGCATCATTCATATTTGCGATTTCAGATTGCGTGTTTTACCTTCTTGCTTATGTTCTTCGATTCGCTTGCAGGAAAAGCCTTTTTGGCGAGGTCAATCAAGTTGTGCTTGGTTGATAACCAATGGAGTAGTGGTGTAACGGTTGCAGAGTTCAAATCGTGTCTGATTTGAAGCCGGATCGCCAACGTCGAGATCTCCACAAATCGAACTTACCGGCTACCTCTCGGAAGATTGGACCTGTATCTCATCAAATAGTTTGCAGGGCATGAGCCGGGAGGTGGATTTGTCTTGCATAGTACTGGCATCCTTTGCAGGAGCGTACTAGCCTGACGGCATCGGAGACTGCGGTCGGCCAATAGAAACCTTGTCGGAATACGTTTCCAACGAGGGTTCGAGGCGCCGCGTGATGACCACAAGCCCCCGAGTGTAGATCATTGAAAAGGTTCTTGCCTTCCTCATTTGTGATACATCGTTGGAGGATGCCCGTAGGGCTGCGGCAATACAACTCCTTGTTGTCGCCAAATATCACAAAGGATTTCGCCTGGCGAGTGATCCATCGAGCCTCGATCTTATCCGAGGGGAGGTCCCCTCGAGTGAGATGGTCGAGGTACGCAACACGCCAGTCAAGCTCGAGGTTGGCTGGCGGGGTCGAGCCTTTCGCCTGCATGGCTTCAGCCCCAGTCGAGGGGGCTTTCCGCCTCAGGTGGGGGATCGAGTGACGGCCCGTCGACCCCTCCGTCTGTCCTGATGTAGACGGATGGTTGATGGAGATATCTCGCGAAAACGTCAGGTGGAACTGTAGTTCGATGTCACACCCCAAAATTTTCATTTTGGGATGTGAATAGAAACCACTAAATAAAATAAATAATTTAATATTTTTTTTCTAGAACTATCCTAGTTTTAGTTAATTTGTTATCAAATTGTGTCAAATAAAAGTGGTTTTAGAAGTTTCAAAGTTAATTTTGTTGGGATGTTGCATTCATGCTGGCTGCATTAATTTATTTCTTGTGTGAAAAATGAATTTAGAAAATTCGATAAAGCCTCGGATAGGTTTTGCTCTATTTATTTTTTTTAAAAAAATGAAGTTCAAATGATGTTTTATAAAGTTCTCAAAAAAATAGTTGAGTTTTAAACGGCTTTGAAAAAAATAATTTAAATATAGTTTCTAAAATCATAGTCAAACTCTTTAATTCTTGTTTGACTAAAATCCTTTTGATCTCATGCCAAATCTTTGTTCGTTCATTATCTATCTCATATTCTCACCAGGTGATCACATTCGTAGTCCTAAATAACCATCATCAATCGTAGACCCATATTCCTTTCTTTTTGTTTCTCCTTTTTTTATGGCCTATTAATTGGACAGCCTTATTCTTTGCACTAGCAGCCATATATATCCATCACGTATTAATGTCAGCGTGCATGCTAAATCTTAATCTCTCCTTCCGTTTCCTGTCATGCATAGCTGCGCCAAGCTCGAGCTGGCTCATCTCCATGCGCACATACATAATCCTCTGGTTCCACTACCACCTCAAATCATCTCTTGCCTTTTTGCCTGGCTGCCATGCATGGACGCCGCCTTTTCTTGTGTTGCATGGCTATCATCAATGAAATCTGTGCTCTTTAGCAAGCAAAAACAGTCATCCGTCCATACAGTTTGGCAGCCACCAACATGTCCGTTCCTCTGCAATCTACCTGATCGCGCATGCTTGCATCAAGCCCAAGTGTGCACATTGGAACACACCACTTATACCAGCAAAAACTGACATCACACTCAGTTCCTCTTTTAATCTCCACCAGGCCATATATGCAAACCGCTGCCTTAATGGCATTAGCACAAGCTCCACCATCTTCCATAATTATGTCGAGGCTGCTGCACTCTCTTTTCTGCGCCTATAAAAGCAGCAGGCCGCCCTCCTTTTCTATTCCGTGATCATTTGCTGTCCATCTCCTCCAGTCCTGTCTGCATGAGGCATCATATATCCTTGCCACGAGTGCAGAGCAGCAGATGCCGTCCCGATGGTTTCCGGCCGCAAGACGCTGCAGCGTTCGTCGTTTCGTTGAGCCACTTCACATCTTCTCACCGTTGGCCATCATCCAGCCTCGAATTCCTTGTTGTTGCTCCTTCACCATCGATCGTTATGAGCAGGGTGAGATGCCTCCTCTTGCAACTCCTGAATATAATGATCTAAATCTTTTCCATCTTTTCTATTGCCTGGCCATGATCTGATTATGCTGCTACCGGAACATCGTCGTTGCCGCAACCGACTGCAGGGCCTGTGCATAGTTGGAACAGAACCATGCATCATCATCATAGCTTCGTCATCCTCTCTGCGGGCTACCCACGTCAGCATCGCCGTTGCATAGGCAGGTGTCATGGCCGGCCGACTCGTGTCGACATCTCGCTGATGATCCCAGAGCATAGGTGAGAAGTCTTCATGTGCTGCTCCTATCTATCTTCCGATAAGCCTTCTTTCTTTTGTGGCTAATAACCCAGTACATATTCTAATGATGCATGTATAGCCCATATCCTGTTAAGAATCATCCATACGCTGCTTGCATCGTTATTTCCTTACTGCAGCACGTACATTTGTTCTCTTGCAGTAGTTTTTACATTCTGAAATCCTGCACAAAACCTCATATAGCTGAACATCTTGTTCCAGAACCCTCCAAGGCAGTGCCAATCACGTGCTTTCTATATACGCTAGCTTAATTTATCCATGTCTGCAGCTACTCGATGTAGACAAGTACACAAGCTAATAAGCCCATATACAGATCAAAATACCTTGATTACTCCCTTGATGAGTAGACTCCTCGTCATGTTGATGCCATATATACGTCTTCTTTTCCTTCAAAAATATATTCCCAACATTTCTATAAATATCTCTACCAGTCTAAACTCTCATTTATCCTATCTAGTTGGTGCCTCATATTTCATCGCTAGTCATCCCTGATAAATAATCATATTTCTGTTTTCATATCGGTGGCCTTGCATCTTAAGCAGTCTTGCCCTTGAACTTTCTTTTGTCACTGTTCATCGAACCCTACCATAGTTAATTAAGTTTAATTGTATTTGAATCCATCCAACTTCAAAAGCTCATAAGTATTTAACGGTACCTTTGTTTAGTTTGTTTTTTGCGCTCATGCGATCGTAGGATCACGCCTTAACGTTAGAATCGCTTTTATCTTGTTTTTTTTAATTCATGGTGTACTGTTTTTAGGTTTAATCATTATGCTTGTGCCGGATGTTGCGCTCTATAGAAGTGAAGCTACTCAAGGATGATTCAGAAGCAAAAGTTGGAAAAGTTTCAATGGATAATTATTGGAGGCAAGTGTAACATGAGTTCCCTTGTTACCTAATAACCTTATAATCACTTTCATATGCATGTGTCTAATATGATGCTAAGGATCTTACCTAGTACTTTTGATACCCTATACTCCTTGTTTACCATGGGCTCATGCATGTGGGTAGCTTTGCTTAGCTTGCAATTACCAAATATTGTAATGTTAATATTGGTTAATGACTTATGGAATCAATGGTTAAAATGATGCTTCTGGCAACATGGACACAAGGGGGCTAGAGCATTGGGCCTTGTTGGGTGCTCTAGTCTGCCCTCCGTAAGGACTGAATCTTAAAGCGGCAACTCAGGACTTCCGTACAGCCTTGAGAATCAAAATGGGCACGATCTTAGTCGTATAGCTAGTTTGCTCTAGCTTGTGAGTAGTTACCGAAAGGCGCAAGAGGGGGGACTAGGTTGCAGAATGGCTTTTTGCCTGTCAAGGTGAGTACTGGGCTGCGGTCATGGTGTGCCACTCTTGAAGGGGGGCTCCATTCGCCTAGACGCTGAAACCTCGCGGCTACTAACTTGTTAGGGTGGCTAGTGAAAGGCTTCGTAGTGATCCCTGCCCACTCACCTTGGGAGTGTTAGGGGGTCGACGGGCCCCGGGCAAATGGGTATCACGACTCAAGGTGAAAGTGTACACACTCTGCAGAGTTTGATCGATATATCAGCCGTGCTCACGGTCACGAGCGGCCTGGATCCTTTTCGAGATAGGGGTTCTATGGATGGTTTGGGATATGATTAATATTGATGGTGATAACTAATTATATTTACATGGGAGCCATAAGCATAACTTAGAAATATAGGCATAATAAATAAAATATGACCAACTAAAAATGCTTATCGCAGTACAACCGAGTCAAACCTTTTTGAGCCTTGCATAATCTCATGGTATACTTGCTGAGCATGGTGAGCTGACGCGTGTCGTTGTCACCAATAAAAATCCCGGATAGGTACCAGATGGTGAATCAAGTGAAGAGTTTCTTGCGGAGTCCATGAGTACTAGGCGAGTGCTTCCCCCAGTCAACCGTCCCTGTGAAGTATGAAGCCCCGAAAAGAAGATCAAGAATAATTTCTGCTATGCTTTTATAATAGTTGTAAGTCCTGTTGTAACTATGTTCGATATATAATAAAGCATTGTTCTTAATATTCTCCATATTTGTCGTTATATGTGTCGTGTGGACATCCTGGGCACACATATAGTTAGCGCTTGGTATTCTTCGGAAAACCGGGTGCGACATTCGACTAGAAGTCGAAGCCACCACATTACTCGACTTGCCCCGCTAGCCGCCTTGTGTAACTTCTCGCCGCCGCGCAAACCCTAGATAGGTTGCCAGCCGCTCTTATTTTGCCTGCATCGCAGCCCTCCTTACATCATCAGGCGAATACCTACTGTCGCTGTTGGAGTCACAGGGACGCTCTTGTGATCGGTGTTGGAGTTTAGGGACGTTTTGCCCTAACTGTCGCTGCCGTGTTGTGCCTTTCGGAAAACATAACTTGAGATACCTTCGGTAAAACAGGCATAACTTTTCGCTCGTTTATTAGAAAAATCTGAAATTTTTACAGCAACTTCTTGACACCATTTGGAGCCGACCCAAACTAGGCTTCGCCCTATTTGGTATCATCAAAATTGCCAAAAAAAATTCAGGAAAATAAAGAAAAAAATTGTTAAAGTTTTTGCACGCTTTTCAGAGCACGTGCTGTATTTCTGTAGACCACATCCCACCTCAGTTGTAGGTGCCAATTTTTGTGGTTGCATCTTTTTTGATCCTTGTTCAGAGAAAATATAAAAAATAGTGAAAAAATAAAAAAAGTTTGATTCCTACTAGTGCCTTTTGGAAAAATCAGGGAAAAATTCAGGAAAAAGGAAAATTCCGGGTTATTTGCTTGTCTGTGCGTTCTTTCCATCGTCCTTTGTTTTCACCTTGTTGCGCTACGTCTCGACACGTCTTAGCCAGCAGCTGTGATTTGTACTTTGGATCTGGATTGAACAATCGCTAATCTGCATTCGTTAATTGCTAATCCTTGCTGTCATATTGTGTGCCTACCCATAGCTCCACATATTCTTCTGTCAGCACAGGTTCATCTTGCAACTGTTACTCACGCTCAATAATAGATTGCTTTGCCACGTTGGTTTTGCTCTTATTTGGCGTTGGTAAGAATACATGCAAGACGGTGGTAAGCCGCTTGTGATTTTGCATTTCACTTTCACCACCACCCCCACCACCACTTGTTTCCTTTTAGTTGATAGGGATAATACTTTGGTGTTGTCTTTTTCTATCTTCTAACCATGGCAGGATCTCTGACAGACTTCAATGAGTGCGTGTCCAAGGGCGAGCTTACAACGTTCATGACTGAACAACGCAATCTTATGACCGAGCTGACGCGCAATGTGAACAATCTGGTCACCCGCATTGAACAACTTGAGCAACGTCCTCCACCTTATCGTGCTGCTGATGAAGATGCGGATGATTTTGGTGATGACGATGCGGATGCGAATGCTGACGGTTATGCCCGTCGCCGCCTCAACTTCAACCGTTGCGGTATGAGAGGTAATAATCATGGTAATAATGATATTTTTGCTAAAATTAAATTTAGCCTTCCTTCTTTTGCTGGTAATGTTGATCCAGAGGCTTATTTAGATTGGGAGCTTGCTGTTCAACAAAAATTTGATTCTCATAATGTTTCTGCTGAGCATAGAGTTAGACTTGCTACTAGTGAGTTTACTAATTTTGCTTTGTTCTGGTGGAGTGATCTTTGCAATGCTAATAATGCTGCTGTGCCTCAAACTTGGAATGCTTTAAAGCAACGTATGAAATCTCGTTTTGTTCCTCCTTGTTACCAACGTGATTTACGTTTGAAACTACAAACTTTAAAATAAGGTGATAAAGGAGTAAAAACTTACTATCAAGAATTGCTTATTGGTTTAGCCCGTTGTGGTATAAATGAAGATGATAATGATGCTAGTGCTAGATTTTTTGGTGGTTTAAACCATGATATACAGAACATACTTGATTACAAAGATGGGCGCAATTTTTCCCAATTGTATCATCTTGCTATTAAGGCAGAACGTGAAGTACAGGGACGCAAACAACACCAGCCTTTCAGGTCTAACAATGGGAGGAATTTTTAACAGCGTTCAGCGCCGGATACGCCCAAGATTCCTGTTGCATCACAGCCATCTACACCTCCATTGTCTTCCGGGGTAAGTCAATTGTCTAATGTGCAGAAGAAAGGTGTCACTCCGGGTGCTTCTACTAGCTCCTCCTCGTCTAGCGCTAAAATCATTTGCCACAGATGCAAAGGCATGGGACATGTCATGAAGGATTGCCCCAGTTGTCGTGCTTTCATTGCTACCGAGGATGGATATGTAAGTACTAGTGATGTTGAAGATGATTTAGCCCTTGCTGCTAACATTGATGCAGATTCCACCGAGGGCGATCAAGACAAGGAGGCCATCATCATTGACTCTGTGGCTGCTGCCGCGGACTACCCTAGCTTTCTTGTGCAGCGTGTGTTGAGTACATGTGTGGGACATGAAGACAAGATGAAGATCCAACGAAACAATTTGTTCCACATGTATTTCATTGTGCAGGGTTGTCGTGTTCTCACTATCATTGATAGCGGGAGTTGTAACAACTTGGTGAGTTCAGATTTGGTTGCGAAGCTTGGTTTGCCCACACGACAACACTCGTATCCATATAAACTTCAATGGTTCAATAATAGTGGTAAGACTAAGCTAACTAAATCTGCACGCATTAGCTTTTTCACAGGTTCTTATCATGATACTGCTGATTTTGATGTTGTCCCTATGCAAGCTTGTTCTATTTTGTTAGGTCATCCATGGGAATTTGATAATGATGCTTTACACCATGGTAGAACTAATACATACACTATCATACATAAGGACAAGAAAATTACATTACTGCCTTTGTCTCCTACGGATATTATTAAACATGCTAATGAGATTAAAAATAAACCTCCAACTAACATTGCTAAAAATAATGGGATTAAGTTAAAAGGAGGTACTTTTCTTGCTACAACTTCTGCTACTGCTAAGTTATGTGATAATCCTGATGCATCATGTTATACTATGTTTTGTCAACCTATTATGCCTGGTCCATTGTCTGCTGTCAATAACCTTTTGCAGGAGTTCGCTGATGATGGGATGGAGTCGAGGACGACTCCAATTCTAGAAGGAGGGGATGATGAGGACATCGCCAAGATGGAGTCGATGATGACTCCAATTCAAGAAGGGGAGGATGATGAGGACATCGCCATGCTGGACACACCAACGTTATGGTCTTCTCCAAGTTGCAATTCGTCCCCAACTCAGCTGCCACGTCACCCTCGGATTCAGCAGACACGTCGTCACTGTTTTGGTCATAACTCTCTCATACGACATCGAAACGGGGAGTTCTTGGATGCGTTGGAAAGGAGACGACGACGCCATCGTTTTGGATCTGGTCCCAGCTCCAGAAGGTCCGTGGATCATTCTATGTGACCACGGCAAGGTGTTGCGTCACCTATTTGAGCCAACTTGGCCATGTATCGTGTCGGGCCTTAAGCCCAAGTTGTGGACGCCCAACTCCTGGTCGTCCTCAACCCTAGGTCGAGTCTTAGACTATAAAACAGCCGCTGCCACTGCTAGACAATTGGGTTTTGTTTAGAGTTTAGTTTTCCATCGAGAAACTGAATCGTTCATTGTAACTATGGTGACAAATCCTTTTACAGTGATTCAGGGCCCCTGTTCTTGATCTCCTCCACTGTGTCGATTAGTCCTTTGGAACCGAGTTCTTGAACCCTCTATTGATATTCGCATCATTCATATTTATAATTTCAGATTGCGTGTTTTACCTTCTTGCTTGTGTTCTTCGATTTGCTTGCAGGAAAAGCCTTTTTGGCGAGGTCAATCAAGTTGTGCTTGGTTGATAACCAACGGAGCAGTGGTGTAATGGTTTTAGGGTTCGAATCATGTCTGATTTGAAGCCGGATCGCCAACGTCGAGATCTCCACAAATCGAACTTACCAGCTACCTCTCAGAAGATCAGGCCTGTATCTCATCAAATAGTTTGCAGGGCATGAGCTAGGAGGTGGGTTTGTCTTGCATAGTACTGGCATCCTTTGCAGGAGTGTACTAGCTTGACAGCGTCGGAGACTGCGGTCGGCCAATAGAAACCTTGTCGAAATGCGTTTCCAACGAGGGTTCGAGGCGCCACGTGATGACCACAAGCCCCCGAGTGTAGATCATTGAGCAGGTTCCTGCCTTCCTCATTTGTGATACAGCGTTGGAGGATGCCCGTAGGGCTGCGGCGATTCAACTCCTTGTTGTCGCCAAATATCACAAAGGATTTCGCCCGGCGAGTGATCCGTCGAGCCTCGATCTTATCCGAGGGGAGGTCCCCTCGAGTGAGATGGTCGAGGTACGGAACACGCCAGTCAAGCTCGAGGTTGGCTGGCGGGGTCGAGCCTTCCTCCTGCATGGCTTCAGCCCTAGTCGAGGGGGCTTTCGCCTCAGGTGGGGGATCGAGTGACGGCCCGTCGACCCCTCCGTCTGCCCTGATGTTGACGGATGGTTGATGGAGATCTCTCGCGAAAACGTCAGGTGGAACTGTAGTTCGACTAGAAGCGATTTTCGTGAGTTCATCGGCGGCCTCATTATATCTGCGTGCAATGTAGTTGAGCTCGAGGCCGTGAAACTTGTCCTCAAGGCGATGTACCTCCTCACAGTAGGCCTCCATCTTGGGATCACGGCAACTTGAGCTCTTCATGAACTGGTCGATCACGAGCTAGGAGTCACCACGAACGTCGAGGTGTCGAACCCCTAGTTCGACAGCGATTCATAGGCCCGTGACGAGCGCCTCGTACTCGGCGACGTTGTTGGAGGTAGGAAAATGAAGCCGGATGTTATAGCGCATGTGGACTCTGAGGGGTGAGATGAAGAGCAAGCCCACGCCTGCTCCCGTTTTCATCAGTGACCCGTCGAAGTACATGGTCCAAAGCTCGGCCTGGAGCTGAACTGGAGGAAGTTGAGTGTCGGTCCACTCTGCTGAGTGCGGCGCATGCCCGGGTGCTCCACTGGACGGCGGCGCATGGCCTAGATGCGGTGCATGGCTGGGCGCCGTCGGCAGCGGAGCGTGGCCAGCAGTGGCGGATCCACAAACAGACAGAGGTGGGTGGTAAATAATATAAACCTAGAAGTGAGCAGCACAAGTACGAGTACCTGCTGCACATACAACTTGCTGCCTTCACTCGGCACACAAAAGTCAGTTATTAGAACTAAGCAGGCAATAAACGCGGCCAAGCTCCTTGATGGCTAATAAGAACAGTCAAACCAATGCAAAGTTATGTTTTCAAACAATTATCAAATGGTATGTGTGTATATGTAAATAGATCATATGAAGTGAGGTTTTGCTGAGGAAGTAAAATAGGCTTTTCCTATCACACAATTAATGATGCACATGTTGATTGGGATGCTGGAAAAGATGCATTAATTCTTTATCGTTCTCGTTCCAAAAAATGGTTAATTTATTCAGCACCCAAAAACGTAAAGAAGATGCACCTATTGCAATCCATCACCAGTGTTCACTTCAAGAGGGGCAAGATTGTAGGAAAGATACAATGTACAGTTCTGAGTTTTTGTAGCAAAAATGTTTAGCCAGTCTGCATTCGATAACTACTGATGGGCATGAATAACAGTTTATTTCTAGCAAGAATTCGTGCAACTACAAAGGGGGCAAGACTTTTCTTAAGTCTATTTATTTTTTCGAAAAAACAAATTTATGCAAGGACTTACTATGCATATACTTATTGCTCCTAGCTATAAATCAAGATTTGTTGCATAATGTGTTTCCGGCGAGCTCGTGCGTATTCCCACTTTGGAAAAGCCAGAGCATCTAATTTCTACTGTTACTTTCAGGAAAGCGAGCGAGCGTGCAAGCTTGATTCGAGATTATCAATCGAGACCTCTGACTACACTGACCTACTATAGGCTCTTTGAGATACTGACAAGGTAAGATGAGTTTTCTTTCTTACTGCCATATAGAAGAAATGTGCTTCTCAAACATGCCAGTTGCAGCATTGCTAGCTTTCTTCTTGCAATCACACTGTCCCAAGTAAGCAAATAGCTTTTCAACACTCTCCTGAACACATTTTCGAACCTAGAAAGCAGCAATTGACATCCACATGAGTGAGGTTGCTAAATGTCTATTGCTAATTCAGTAATTCCTAGAGCTACTAGGCTACTAGCTGTCTCACCTTGGGCCGTTGCTCCACAGAAGCCGCAAGGACAGCTTCCAGAGGCGCCGCCATAGCATCCCAATCAGCTGCAGCATTGAATGTGTTTAACCAATTGTTAGCTGCAGCAAAATTCAGTATATGATCTGCAACGGAGCCATGATTGACCAATTGTTAGCTTTGTGTTCAGAATCTGCCGGGATATTACACTCGTCAATATTCCTTTCTTGAACACTCTATCACACTTGCTATGGATGCAAATCTGAATGTGTTTATTACCTGGCTTTCTAAACTGTAGGCACTGATGGCTCAAGAACAAGTACTAAGAATATTTTGTGTTCTTGACCTCTCAGAAAATCGAGGTGTGCCTTGAGATTTTCATGGGCATGCTGGTCAAATGCTCATTCAGTAGTTGTCAGATAAGGACTGCTAAGCATCCCTCCAGCCAATCACGCTCGCTAGCTACCCATTCCAGGTGCTATTCAGTCACCCTTCTGTTCATAACGTGAAAATTCAAGTTTGTTCTTCCTACTGTTCATGGTCCGGCAATTGCAATATCTGGCACTGTGGATGGACTGAATGACTGAATCTGTGGAAGTGTAAGATTTAGTCACCAAAACACATGGAGGAGAGGTCAACTACAACTTGCAGCTGGTGCAGTTGGATTGCTTTACAGTTAGTTGCTGGTAGAAATGCAGGTTGCTTAGGATCTAAATTTCTTGTGACAAAATATATAGCATCTTCTTTTCTGTGAATAGTCAAAAAGAATGTGGATGTGAAGATGCTCTAATAAGTTAGGATCCCCTTGCCCAGTGGCCAGTGTGCCTCCCGTGCTCACCCTTTCACCTTTGGCTGTTGGGCTGCATGCTGTAGCAAATAGATCGTTGACAAGTTACAAAAAACAATGCTTAGTAATCTCAAAATGGCTCATCTTGTGCTAGGTGTTTTTATAGCTCGATTTGATTGCTCTATAACAATAGTGATGATTATATTTCCATTGCATGATAGTGTTTGCTTGATTTGGTAAGAATTGCATGATACGTGCAGCACCAAACCTCTCTCTCTTCTCTTTCAGTTTGTGTCTACAGTAGCAGCCATCTCATGTCCCTGATCTGCAGGTCAAGTAGCAGCAGCAGCTAGCCCAGGAACAGCAGTTCTCGCTGCAGCAATTGTTCATTCAGTAGTTGTTTGTGCAGGGTGCATGGTATTTGTTATCGGCAACTTATAGGCACCTCTCTATTGCTTTTATTTGAATCCATGCTTGGTGATTAGTGGTTTGGTTAGGCTTCCAACTAGAGCTATTTTCAGTAGTTATCTTGTTTGTTTTCTCAATTAGCTCTCGGTTTAATAATTCTCATATTAATTCTTGATTAGCTATTTTCAGTTAGTTATCTTGCATGATTCAATTATGTTGCATGGCTCATTTGATTAATTTTGTTCCCTATAAATTTTTTTAGAGTATAGATATATACAGTACATAGAGTATTGTCCTTTATTTTGTTCCCTATAAGTTTCAGGCTCACTTGTCCATATTCAATTGGGCACATTATTTCAAAGGCACAGAATTGCTAAAAGTGACAATTAGTGTTGATGGACACGCCAAGGCCAACTGGTGATCGGGTACCTTTTGGAGACCTTACAAATATGACAGATGGAGGTATATAAACTTGGACAGCCTCCCTACAGATTCTATGTTTATATTTCAACTCCTCACTAAACTTTGTTGAAGGGAATCAAACCCAATCGAGGTTCGTGCCACTAGATGGGGATCATAATGAGCAGAAGAGGCAAAGGGAGAGAGAACAGAATGCAACAATGCGTGATGAAAAGGGGAGTGAAAGAAACAAGAAACCTCATCAGAATGCATCAGCTCATTCAACAGGTATTGTGGTATTGATGAGTGTCATTTTAGTTGCCATACGTGTAATAGCTAATAACAATTACTTTGTTTAAACTTGCAGATGCAAATACACATAATGAAACAGATGAAAATAGTGACTGGCTCCATAGGCAGTCAACCTATAGTAATGGCTTACAACAATTATCAGGTTACTTATTCTGCTAATAAAAGTATTTATTGATGCGGCAACTTAAATTATCGTGGCGACATAGTTTGCGTATTGTATAGTTCAATTTTGTACCTGACACTCTTGTACCTGATATTTTTTTTGAATCATGCTTGTGTTAGTTTCTTACAATTGTGCTTAGACAACGTCCTAGTGTGCATTGATTAAGATGTTATTCCATGATATATAGGTTACGGATATGCACCCAATCCCATCAATCGGCTTGTCACGTGTCTAAAACAGCATAAGCGTGATCGTGACAGAGCACGAAAAGCTGCAATGTCTCCTGAACAAAGGGCGCTAATGAATAAGAGATGGCGTGAATTGTATGCACAAGAAAATGCATCAAAAAAGTCTGCCAAGATACTACAAATGACTCCAAAGGTGACTTCCCAGTCAACAGGTATAGAAATAATAGTGATTTCTTTATAGAAAAAATTCTGTGGTGCTGTAGGATACTTATTATATCAATAAAATTTTAGACGCTCCTATCCCTTTAAGCATTGGAGGAAACGAGGAATCACCCCCTCTTGGTGATATTGATGATAGTTTAACTGAGACCTATATCAACACTGTTCATGAAACGGGTATGCCTTTATAGAATCGTGGCTTTGTTTTTAATTACAAAAGGAGTTTGAACACCATTGTACTTGACAATGTAGTGTAAATTTATTATCATAGAATCTGAATTATTATGTGTCCTTCATCGATGAGACGCTGAGACCATACTTTTTCTTATTACATATAGGTGTTGTAAATGCATCCAATTCCATCGATAATATTGTCACGTGTCCAAAAGAGCGTAGGCGCGAGCTAGATAGAGCACGAAGGGCTGCAATGTCTCCTAAACAAAAGGTGCAAATAAACAAGAGGCGGTGTGAGTTGTATGCGGTAAAAAATGCTACAAGAAAACTGCAAATGACTCCGCAAGAGAAGAAGTTGAAACGAAAAGAGATCAACAAAAAATACAATATGACGGTGAGAGAACACTGAGCCAACAATCTGCATCCAGACTCAATCGTCATGGAGAGCCCTCACTTTAACCCTTTGCTTATTTCCCCTTCACCTCAATTGCCTAAAGCGCCTTCAGACGATATGGAAATACCTAAATTGATAGGAACACCTGTTGACATCGCACAGACTGCAGTTCAGAATCCAGAGTCCAGTCCCCTGAATTGGTTGTGGCACAGACCATACATAGACATCGAGTGACCACTGGAGAGAGAAATGCCCTTCTATCCCATCGTAATCAGGTTTTTGAAGCAAACATTGGAAGAAAGGGTAGAGGGTGCGCGGATGGAAAGTGCAATGATTCGAACGGCCTAACTCAACCGAGTGTGGTTTACAATGGTAATTAGCCTTGACCACTATATATTGTTGGTGCTTTCACCTTCACTCTCATATTCCAAAAACTCATACCTTTTCTTACTACAGATGGTGTCACCCAGGAAACTCCAATTCCACCTTGCACAGGTACCCAGACACAACCGTCTGTAGTTGATGGTACCCCTTCAATGCCTCCAAATGGTGCCCAAGATCATACACTAGACGAGATGGTCGAGGATGGTATTTTCTTTATCAAAATTATCCCTTTTTGTTTTCTATGCCATTATGTTTCTCTCATCATATATGTGGCCATGTCACACAAACTATGATGAGGATGTCATATTTGAGGAGGATGAGGAAGAGGATGAGGCGTACCTTTTCACCAGACAAGGTACACCGTGTAATAGTAAAAACATTCTTTCACAAACTTTCTTTTAACGCGTAGCACATCAAAATTTTGTCAGAAGATGACGAGGAGGGAACCGACATCGAGCACAGTCTCGACACAGATGAGCAAGAGAACAGTGATCCTAATATCCTAGATCCATACGACAAGGTTTATGCTAATGTCCCGTTAGAGTCGCACATGCTACCATCGGTGCCGAGCTGCAAGCACGCAACGCAAAGAAATTCGAGGGTGAACCCCTCGGATTCTGTTATCGAGGTGGAAAGATTCATCTTTCAACTCCAGAGACACCACCAGAGTTCATGAGGTTGTGGTCAAGCTCGGACTCTGATGCTACGCACTTTCGTGCTAACATCAGATATTTCAACGGTCACTTCTCTTTCACTTCTTTGTACTGCCACCTACATCGTATCACCACTAACATGTGAATATGTAGTGTCTACACGTTCCATGCCCATGGCTAGATTTACCATAACATATGATCATTTGGTAAAGAGGAGGGTGTTGAAAAGAGACACCTCGAGCTTTATTTTTATGATGACGATCCATCCCTCGAGCATTGGATGAGCAAGTGTCGTGAGCAATGCGCCCAAAAAGATAAAGAAGTTATACAACAATTGGTGGGGATCCTTGAAGGAAATCCCTACTCTTAGCAACTAAGGAGTATGGGACACATTGAAAACCTCGAGGATTACTAGGTCGAGTTGAACCTTGACCAGTGCCTTGACCAGAGAACATATAATGTGCCGTTCACATCAGAGTATCCGCCGTCAAGGTTGAGGGGAGTGAGTGTCATGGCCAATTTGAGCATAGTGTTCTCCTGCAAGGGAAGGACCAGTCTATACACAGCATCCGCTCATATAATGCATGCTACGACTCACTGTCATACCCGCTGTTCTTTCCAAAGGGTGAGACCATGGCTCAAGTTGAGTGAGCTTGAGCAATCTGCAAAAGGCGTGCTAAGAATGGTGACGATGATGATGGAGGTAACTTGAACTCTTTTTAATAATGCAATATAAATTGTTTTATGTTAACTCATGATACTAATTCGAACAATGTCTCCCTGTAGAAACTATTTCAGATACATGTGTCTTCGTGCATGACTACTACTACTACAAGTTCTAGATATGGCCAGGGATATTTAATCCAATACTCTATGGCCAACGTCTTTTCTAGCAGTTCACCATCGACACCTACATCAAGATTGAGAGCTCATGTTTAGACTACATGAGGAACAATCAGGATACATTGAGGGCTGACCTACACCAAGGCCTGGTGGACAGCATGCATTCGGGTGAAGGATCTGTTGAGAATGTCAGAAGGCGTACTGTTCTGTCTTCGTCATTCATTGAAGGACCTCGTGATATGAGGCGTCGATACATGGATGCAATGGCTCTGGTGTGAAAGTATGGTAAACCTGATATCTTCCTCATAATGGTGTGCAACCCTAACTGGGATGAGATCAAGAATAAACTTTATCCAGGCCAGACACCACAGGACCCCCCAGATCTCGTCACACGGGTCTTCAGAACAAAGTTAGAGGCAATGAGAAAAATGATGATGGAGAAAGACATACTTAGGAAGGTGAAGGCCTACGTATATGTAGTGGAGTTCTAGAAGAGGGGCTTGTCGCATGCACACTTCTTGCTAATAATAGAACAAAAGTACAAGCTCACATGTCCCGAGCAATATGTGTTGACATCATTTTTTAGCACGTGTCAAGATGGTCAGGAAGGGCTAATCAGCAGAGGAAATATTACTGTGTAGATTGATAGCCGATGAAAATGAGCTTGTAAAGAAGGCTGCTTATGAGTGGTGGTGGCATGTGGATTCAAATTAAAGTGTTGTCGATAAGGTTAAGGGTGTTATTGTCGATGCTGATGAAAGAAGACTTAAAGACTGCTGCCGATGAAACAGGGAATGTGCCGATAGAAGAGACTTGAAGGCTGCTGCCGATGGAACAGGGAGTGTGCCGATGGAAAGAAGGTCGATGAGAGTACCATCGTGATTGAGGCGGACTATGGAATAAGATAGGAGTTAATTTCCTTGTATACGTTTATTAGAGTCTGAGTTGTATCAAAGTCATGTGTTTCCTTAGATTTGGATTTAGTGTCCTAGTCATATTTGGTTACGTTTCTGTAGATCAGGATATAAATATAGGGTGAGGGGCAATGTAATAATAAATCAATCAATATTAAAAACAGCTTTTACTCTTATTTACATCTACTTTCGACGACTTCGTCAATTTGCATACTTTTTTCCTTTTTACGAGTTCTCATCGATTCGACGAGTTGCATTGCTCCAGTGCAATCTTTGACGATCCTCGAGTTCCGCGTGAGTACCTCTTGGCCGTGACTTCCGGGCGTATCGCTGTTGTCAGGACCAAAGTGCTCGTATCTTCATCCTTGTAGATTAACAGGTCAAATCGACTGGCACGCTTTGGATATCGATTTTGGGTATTAGCCCTTTGTGTTTGCAGATCCACTTTTGCATCAACACATCTTTTGGCACGCCTGGTGGGACAGATCTAGTCAATATGCTCAATCCTGAGATCGATGCGGGGAACATCATCGCGATAACAGAAGAAGATCTTAAGGAAGAATAGAAGCAGGCTATGGAAAGGGCTATAGAAGAATACAGACAGCTCTGCTTGAAGTCATTCAGCTTGAACAAAAGTGGACAAGTCATCCAGAAGCAAGACTTGTCATTGCCTCGGCAAGTTACCTTTGATTCTAATCCGGGTAAACTTCAAGAGATGGTTAATTCTGCAGTAAATCATGCTTTAATTAATCACTCCAATGTGCTATCCAATATTGTCATAATGCTATGATTCAAACTTTCAAAGAAGGGCAAGCGTCACCTCGTTACGTTGGGCCTGCTTATCATCAACCAGAATCAGCATCTGCTATTACTCCATCGGCTCCCCCAGCCGTTGTGGGTATAGAGATTTCTTCCCCTCCAGTATCAGCAGGTTTATCTAATGTACAGTCTACACCGATGCGACCAGATTCAGCATTATCAAGACGTGTTCAGCTTAATACAGATCTATCGGCATCGGCTTTATCAGGTCCTGTGCCACAAAGTAATCAGACTCCTGCTAATTGGTGGGGATATGGTATGCCTCCAGAGCCATCTGCTTTTAACCCTGGATTACCTCAAGTGTTTGATACAGCAGGAAAAGCTCCTATGCCATCGGCTGGTTCGCCGATAGCTCAAGTACCTCAATATACTATAGCAACTACTGTGCAACCAACTCTAGGGGGTTTCTAGGTGTCTTTGGGTCAAACATCTAATTCAAGTCCATCGGCAAATTTGTTACCGATGCAACAGAAGGCTCCTATCGTAAGTCAACCTAGAGTCCAGGTTGTACCTCAAGTCAGTTGTAATTATCCAGCAATGCCAACAAGTTACCAGTCATCGGCAAATTTTGTACCGATGAACGCTAATAATAATTGGTTAGGGCAGTTTCCCACTCAACATACAGTTCAGCCAAGTCAGCAAGCTGCAGGTATTCATCATGGTCACATGCATGCTGGTTTTCAGAATCAAGCATCGGCAGCTCAGCCGATGAATCCTTTCCAGCAGGTTAATGGACCACAAATAGTGGCAAATATGCCAATTGCTGGAGATCATGGGCCACAAAGATATACAGAAGGGTATCAGCAAGTACCTCCGGTGGAAATTCAACCATATCGTCAACAAGATGTTGATGCTTTTTGGGCCGATAAAATAGCAGAAATTATGAAGGATCAGTTTGGGATCAAGCCCAAGGTCAATACCTATTTTTATCGGACCCCGTATCCTCCGGCATACGATTTAATTCCTCTCCCAAATCGGTACAAGGTGCCAGATTTCACTAAGTTCTCTGGGCAAGATGATACATCAACCATGGAGCATATTAATCGTTTTATTATTCAATGTGGAGAGGCAGCTAGTAGAGATGAATTGAGAGTTCGTTTGTTTTCATCATCTCTATCTGGATCAGCATTTACATGGTTTATTTCATTACCGCCAAATTCTATTATTACTTGGGCTGATCTGGAAAAGCAATTTCATAAATATTTCTTTGCTGGAGTTCATGAAAAGAAGCTTACCGATTTGGTAAAGATGAAACAGCGCAATGATGAATCGGTGGAAGGCTTTGTGCAAAGGCTACGAGATGTAAAGAACAAGTGTTATAGCCTGATATTGGATGATCGGCAACTTGCCGATTTGGCCTTTCAGGGATTGTTGCCACACCTTAAGGACAGATATGCTTCTCAGGAGTTCGAAAGCCTAAGTCATCTAGTGCAAAGGATTTCTGATCAAGACACTAGGATCTTTGAACCCAGAAGGAATTGGAACAAGAAGGTTTCATTTGTCAGAGAGGTAGAAGATTCTAATTCGGATGAAGAACCAGTTATCGGTTTGGCTGAGTGGGTGAAGAATAAAAAGCCAATATCTTGTCCCTTTGGTCACAAAGAGCCAGAGAAGTTTACTTTTGACATCACCAAAGCCGATAAGATATTTGATCTTTTGCTTCAAGAGGGCCAGATTAAGTTGTCACCTAATCATGTGATCCCATCGGCAGAAGAGTTGAAGAAAATGTTGTATTGCAAATGGCATAATGCAACTTCACATAGTACAAATGAGTGCAAAGTGTTTAGACAGCAGTTACAATTAGCTATTGAGTCTGGGAGAATAAAATTTGGCAATTCCAAGATTCAGAAGCCAATGAAGATTGATCAACATCCTTTTCCAGCAAATATGTTGGATGCTGAAGGAAAGACTAAGGTGTTGACATCGGAAGCTGCTAAGAAAAATGCATCAGTGGATCCCCAACATCGGATAACTACCGATGATGCAAAAGGCAAGGGGCTACTGAGAGAAAGTGGCAGTTCTGAAAAGCCTCCTCGATCTGGCATTGTGATTACCCATCAAAGGCAACAGGAAGGTTGGCGTCAGCGAAGGGACCGATATCGACAACAGCAAGAAGAAAGACGCCGAGAGGAGTGGAATCGGCATAAGAATCATTGGAGGTGTCCGTTTTTCATTCATTGTTGGGAAGATGGTATTAAGTTACCTACTGTTGAAGATTGCCCAGAATGCAATGGTTATTATGGGGTTAATCGTCCAGAAAGGAGGTTTCAATCTGGTAATCAAGGTTTGTTCATTAATGAGCCAATCAGAGGTAAAGCATCAGTACATGATCGGCTGGGGGCAGGCTCAGTGTACATGAGAGGCTTGGTAAACGCGTTGCATATTTTCCTAGAAACCAAGAGGAACTTGAAGAGATGGCAAATGCAAGAGTTCCTGATGAAGAAATATTTTATAGGGATCCTAATATACGTCGTGTGGAGTCAACCAGGGCCTACTAGCCAGTATGGAAAACTAAACTTCCTCAATGGTGTCCAGAGGGTTTGACAAAGACACAGAAAAGGAAAATGTAGCGAGAGCGTCAAAAAGACTTATACCAAGAAGAGAGTTCCTCCAATGAGAGATCTGGTAACCAGCAGTGGCAGATAAGGCGCAAAAATAAAGGCCCATCGGCAGATGTCAATATGGTGTTTATGTTGCCGATGGAATTTTTGGCACTCTCTGATAATGAGGAAGAAACTGTTTTCTCTGACCAATTAACGCTAGATCCAATGATGGCTGTTTTTGAGAAGCCTGCCGATGATGAGAGACAACATCTCAAGGCTTTGTTTGTAAAAGGCAGAGTTGATGGGCAGCCTGTATCTAAGATACTTATTGATGGAGGAGCTGCGATTAATATTATGCCTTATGTGATGTATCGGAAGCTTGGTAAGGGAGATCAAGACTTAACTAAAACCGATATGATGCTAAAGGATTTTGAAGGCAATGTGTCGCCAGCTAAAGGGGCAGTGTGTGTTGAGTTGACCATCGGCAGTAAAACCTTACCGACGACTTTCTTTGTCATTAATGGCAAGGGTGCATATAATCTGCTTTTAGGAAGGGATTGGATTCATGCTAATTGTTGTGTTCCTTCTACAATGCATCAGTGCCTTGTACAATGGATTGGAGATAAAATTGAAGTTGTTCCTGGTGATTCTTCTTATATCATCGCATCGGCAGAATCAGACACTTATGAACGAACCAGGTCCATAAATTGATTGAGGCAAAGTTTATTCGGCAGTGTCGATATGCAGAGTGGATTTCTAATGTGGTTCCTGTTTACAAGAAAAATGGGAAACTTTGTTTTTGTATTAATTTTAGGAATCTCAATAAAGCCACACCGATAGATGGTTACCCAATGCCGATTGTTGATTTATTGATTGATGCTGCAGCAGGACATCAAATTATCAGTTTCATGGATGGTAATGCAGGTTATAATAAAATATTCATGGCTGAAGAGGATATTCTCAAGACTGCTTTTAGGTGTCCAGGTCATGTGGGATTATTTGAATGGATAGTTATGACATTTGGTTTGAAAAATGCCGGTGCTACTTATCAAAGAGCTATGAACTTTATTTTTCATGAATATATTGGCACATTGGTAGAGATTTACATTGATGACATAGTGATTAAGTCTGGAGACATCACAAAGCATCTAACCGATCTACGGAAGATATTGGAGTGCACAAGGAAGCATGGATTAAAGATGAATCCTAATAAATGTGCATTTGGTGTATCGGCAGGACAATTCTTGGGTTTTATGGTGCATCAGCGGGGCATTGAAATTAGTAGGAAATCTATTGAGGCAATCAACAAGGTTGTTGCTCCTGCCGATAAAACTGAATTACAATCCTTGATCGGTAAGATTAATTTCATCAAGAGATTCATATCTAATCTGTCGGGTAAGATCAAGGCCTTCAGTCCATTACTAAAATTGAAAGCCGATCAGGAATTTAAATGGGGAGATGAGCAGCAATTAGCCCTAGATGAAATTAAGAGTTACTTAACAAATCCTCCAGTGCTAGTTCCACCTCAACACGGAAAACCTTTCAGATTGTATTTGTCAACTAATGATACTGTTATCAGCTCAGCTCTTATTCAAGAATTTGAAGGGAAAGAACGTGTTATCTATTATTTGAGCAGACGGTTGATAGATGCTGAAACCAGGTATTCGGCTATTGAGAAATTATGTCTGTGTCTGTACTTTTCTTATATTAAGTTGAGGCATTATTTACTATCGGCTGAGTGTACTGTCATATGCAAAGATGACGTGGTCAAGTATATGTTGTCGATACCGATACTAAATGGTAGAATTGGCAAATGGATTTTAGCATTATCAGAATTTGACCTACGTTATGAATCGGCTAAGGCAGTTAAAGGACAGGTTATGACCGATTTTGTTACTCAACATTGCAATATAGTAGATTCTCTGGAGATTGCTCCTTGGACACTTTTCTTTGATGGGTCTACATGTGGTGAAGGGGCAGGCATCGGTATCGTGTTAATTTTCCCTCAGGGTAAGAAGTATGAGTTCTCATTACCGATTGTTGCTACATCAACAAATAATCAAGCTGAGTACCAAGCCCTGATAAAAGGGTTAGAATTGCTTAAGGAAGTACGTGCCGATGCTGTTGAAGTCTTTTGGTGATTCTATGCTAATTATAAATCAGTTGGCTGGGATTTACGAATGTCGAAGTGAAATTTTAATTTCATATTATGAGAAGTGTTTGCAATTGTTGAAAGGATTTAGAAATTTTCATCTGGAACATGTTTCTCGATTGCACAATGAAGAGGCTAATCGATTAGCTCAGCATGCTTCAGGATATCAGCCTATTCAAGAAGTGTTAGCATCGGCAGTTGAGACCGATGACTGGAGAAAGGAAATTATTGATTATTTAAAGAATCCATCTAAAAAGGTTGAAAGACGTATAAGGTTCCAAGCTACCAAGTATGTGCTCCTCGATGATGAATTGTATTACCGTACCATAGATGGAGTTTTACTCAGGTGTGTTAGCATCGATGAATCAAAAGGCCTGATGGGTGAGATTCAAGAAGGAGTATGTGGGGCTCATCAGTCAGCTTTCAAGATGAAATGGATGATCAGAAGGAATGAATATTATTGGCCGACTATTCTCGAAGATTGTTTAAAATATTTTAAAGGATGTCAGGAATGTCAAAAATTTGGTAATGTTCAAAGGGCACCCGCATCGGCTATGAACCCCATAATTAAGCCTTGGTCGTTCCAGGGTTGGGCTATTGATCTCATCGGTCAGGTTTATCCACCATCGAGTAAAGGGCATAAATTTATTCTGGTTGCTACCGATTATTTCACGAAGTGGGTTGAAGCAATTCCTTTGAAAAAGGTGACATCGGCTAATATGATTGATTTTGTGAAAGAGCATATTATCTACCGATTTGGTATTCCTCAAACCATCACTACCGATCAGGGTACCATGTTTACATCGAGTGAATTTGATGAGTTTGCTACAGGTATGGGGATTAAAAATTTGAATTCTTCACCATATTATGCCCAGGCTAATGGTCAGGCTGAGGCTTCTAACAAAGGAATTATCAAGCTCATTAAGCGCAAAATTAAAGAATATCCTAAGAGGTGGCATACAATATTAAATGAAGCCTTATGGTCATATCGGATGACGTGTCATGGTGCAACCAAGGTAACACCTTATCAATTGGTGTATGGACACGACGCAGTATTACCTTGGGAGGTTAAAACTGGCTCTAGGCGGATACGCTCTCAAGATCAATTAACAGCCGATGACTATGATATCCTTATGAAAGATGAGTTGGAAGATGTAGCAGGTCATCGGTTAAAAGCTTTAGCTAGCATTGAGGAGAATAAGAAAAGGGTAGCCAGATGGTATGACAAGAAGGTGAAGGTAAAGGAATTTGTCGATGGAGATTTGGTTTGGAAGTTGATTTTACCGATTGGGACTAAAAGTTCTAAGTTTGGCAAATGGTCACCTAATTGGGAAGGTCCATATCGGATAAATCAATCTGTTCCTGGTAATGCGTATATTCTTGAAACTCTCGAAGGGGTTGTATTTCCCAGAGCATTAAATGGAAAATACTTAAAGAAATATTACCCTAGTATCTGGATAGAGCATAAAAGTGTAATTGCCGATAACAATCCTATCGGCTAGAGTTAAAATAAAGTATTGATATGTTGTTGCCGATGCGCTAATTTAACAAAGTTTGGATAGCCGATATCGCGCATAGGCGGATTTCATCGGCTTCCTTTAATTCTTTGGCATCTTCATCAGTAGTTCCCTCCACAGGTTTGAGTTTATTTTTCAAGGCCAAGGCCTTGCGAGCTTGGACATCTCGTTCCTGCTGAAGGGTTTTGATAACGTCAGGAAGCTGGTCTTCTTCTTGCTTGGCTTGGGTCAGGGCTGCTTCAACTTCTTCCAGTTCAGCTAGCAAAGCTGCTCTCTTTGCCGATAGATCTAGATTTTTCTGTTTAAGATCAGTACCGGAGGCTTGCAAGTTGTTGATGCTTTTCTGCTTCTCATCGGTAGTTTGCTTCAGCTGCAGCATTTCTTCCTTGAGTTGAGCTTGAGCTGCTCTGTCGGCAATACGGTGAGCAGCCCGTTGGTATTGAAGTTGTCAACTCTCTAGATGGACTGCTGGGAAGATGGTTTCTTCAACATCGGTAGGAACTTGGCCACGGATCGTCTTGAAGATAGTCTTTGCAGGGTCTGAATCAATTATCAGTTGAGCAGTATCTTGTTGCAGCAGATTCAGAAGGGCTTCTAACTGGCCATAGATGTCTACCGATATTGTTCCCAATGCCAGGGAAGAACTCGCCTCCTCTCCATCATCATCAGAAACATCGATAGCAAAAGAAAATAAGCTATCGGGAGAACCCTGTTCCTGTGAAGAAAAGGAAGTTAGAGATTTATACCTAAGGATAGATACAGATACTATGAACTGAATAGGTCAATCGATTTACCTGCTTCAAGGCAATTTCTTGGGCCTAGCTTGAGGGAGCAGCTTGAAGAGGATCATGCGAAGGATCGGCAGAGGTTGCCGATGGAATGTCTTCTACAATATCATCAGTAGTTGGCCCTTGGGGTATGATGGCCGATGATATATTCTGAGCGGGAGGGTCAACTTGTTTGACTACATCGGTTGGCTGACTGATAAGTGTTGGAGCGGATGCAGGGGCTAGTGTAGATTTCTGTCGCTTTTGCTGAGCTTCGACGTCGGTTAAAGCTTTACGCTTTGCTTGGGTCTCAGCGACAATTGGCTGGGGGGCATCGGCACTTGTTGATTGGGGAGCTTGAGTGCTTGGTGTGCTTGCCGATGTACCCATTTGTTGCTATAAAAATAAGTGTGAGATCGGATATTTAACAGATAAAAGGTAAAGTTAAAGGAATACCTCTGAAGGTTGGCTGGAGGTAGTGGTGCTTGTTGTTGGAGGAGTTGTCGATGATGATCCAGCCGCAGCTCTTACACCCTGATAGTTATATGTTAATATAATTTGTATCGGTAGTGAACAAAAATAATAATAATAAACAAGGTTATTACCTTAAAAGCCTTAATTAGTCTTGTAGCAGCAGCCATTGGAGTGGCCCTAGATGTTGCCTGTCTTGGTCTGGAGGTGATAGTTTTGGCACGGATCCTCTGGAAGGTTAAGGCGTCTAAGGTAGGGGCGTTGTAGCCGATTATTGAAACTGGCGAGATAGGGTGTAGGTTGAAAGGTCTCCCACTCTTGCTTACTGATGGAACTGGATCATCGGCCTATTACGGGAAAGATTAACTGCCGATATATATAAAAAGGGGGAGAAAGACAAAAGAAAGTTAAAAAGAACTTACCGCATCATCAGGTATGGCATAGTCGGGATCGATCATGTGCCGATATGTGTGGACGGATGTTGAAAATAACTGTTCTTTCCACTCTTACCAACATTGCTTATAGATTCTGTGATGAAAGACGCTGGTGACCAGGCAGAAAGATCAACATTTGAAATATTGGCATCGGGAGCAAGTCTTACTACCCTACTCCACTCAGTTCCAGTGGTGATGGTTTCTCCTGCTTGATCACATCGGTAAAGCATAGCTTGATTGGCAGTTGCCCAAAAGCCAGTTGACGAGATACTGCCGATGGATTGTAGAATTCATAAGTAGTATTGGAATTCTTCCCGCTACCAAATGTGTTCACTGGGATTGCCCTAGGAGTAATAATGGCCATCATAAGCTCATTATCTTGGTTCAGATCACTATCGGCAAAGTTGAAGAGTAGGGGGAAATTGTTATCCTCATCAATACAGGGTACCCAAGCCCTAAGATCACGAGGGAGACCATGGTAGAAATTCTGGAAAAACCTGCTGATTTGATCTTCATTAGCCTCTGTTCCAGGGAGGACAATTATAGCCTCGCCGAAGTTGAGAGGAGGGCGTGTTGCCGATTCTTCATCTCCAAGAACATAATCTTCGGTGATCTCTCATGGGAATTCTTGGGCGAAGAAATCCCACTGTAGACGCTTATGCATATGAGCGTTTAGCCACATATTGATGAACCACCATGGGCCTCCCAAATTACCGATGGGTTCACCAAGTAGAAGCTTTTGAGATACTTGGTGGAGGAGGTGGTAGGTCGAGCTCAGAAGGTATCGGCCAAGCGGGAATCTGACACCATTGGCCAAGAGTTCGGCTGCTGGGAGGAAGGCGTTGGTTGGTCCTACCGATCGGCCACAGAAGATAAACTTTTCCAACCACATGTTCAAGAATACGGCGTGTTCTCTTTGATTGACAGTACCAATCTTTCGGTATTCCTGGATGTATCCTGTCCAGCCGCTGATGTTGTGTGTATTCACTCTATATTCAGCTTTTCTGCCATAAATGTGGCCTTCATCGACGGTTGAGATATCCAAGCCAGTGAGCACGTATACATCGGCAAGAGTAGGGGCTCATGGGCCATGACCAAACATAAAGGTATTTGTGGTGTCTGACCAGAAGTGAGCGGCGGCTATCATCATAGATTCATTCTTTTGCATATCGGCAATGGATAGCCTAATGCATTGGTCTATCTTCCGCTCTGCCCAGAATACTTGCATTGATCTGTTGACCCTCAAGTACCAATCTTTTCACCCTTTGGTGGGTTTGGGCCAAGATCGGAATGTATCCTTCCATAGATTCAAAGAAAAATTTTGAGCTTTGAAGGGAATTCTGTTAGCCTCTGCATTGATCAAGTCAGTTGGATCTGGGTCGCCCATTGGACCTAGGCAATGAAGGGGAGGTTGGTTGGTTGGAATAACCAATGTGTTGCGTAGTTCCTGAGTTTGGAAGATCAAAAGAATGGAAGAAGAAGAAAAATACCAACTGTAAGAACTCGCAAAGAACCAAAAGGATCAAGGTAATGGTAATAGAAGAAGAACGAACCGCAGGAACATTGAAGTTGACCGCCATTGCTTTGACAAGGATGAGGGCACGAGCTGGGGATTTGAAGTTGACGATGAAAGGAGCTTTGGTGGGTTGAGGACGCGCAGTTGTTGGTTAGGGTTGCCGCCGGAGAGAGAATGTCAAAGGTTGAAGTTTGAAGGTAGAAGATGAGCAGTCCGGGGAAATCTATTTATAGGCCATTTGGGGTAGGGGTATTCTTGACTTATCTCTATGCCGTGCGCGGGTGGATCGAGGTGGTTCAGATGGATATGGTAACTGTTCGCACGACAATCAAGGGATTGTACAGAAGATTTGATGGCAAGTAATCATAACTTAGAAGAGATCTTGACACAGGATCTTTCAGTTCTAAAATGGTGATGTTGCTATGATAAGATCTTGCCGATGGATTGTTATTTTGGTATCTCAACTGTGATTGAGGCAAAAACAGTTGGAAATTGTGCGATATTTACTGAGATACATGGATTAGAACAAGATTTGATTAAATTTAGTAACAGATCGTGTTATGCTTGGAGAATGTGTTGAGAAAAATAGGTAACAACAAGCATTGTCTGGAGTAAATTTCGGAGCATCAGTATCTTATACTCTGAAATTGGGGGGCATGTGTTGACATCATTTTTTAGCACGTATCAAGATGGTCAGGAAGGGCTAATCAGCAGAGGAAAGATTACTGTGTAGATTGATAGCCGATGAAAATGAGCTTGTAAAGAAGGCTGCTTATGAGTGGTGGTGGCATGTGGATTCAAATTAAAGTGTTGCCGGTAAGGTTAAGGGTGTTATTGCCGATGCTGATGAAAGAAGACTTAAAGACTGCTGCCGATGAAACAGGGAATGTGCCGATAGAAGAGACTTGAAGGCTGCTACCGATGGAACAGGGAGTGTGCCGATGGAAAGAAGGTCGATGAGAGTACCATCGTGATTGAGGCGGACTATGGAATAAGATAGGAGTTAATTTCCTTGTATACGTTTATTAGAGTCTGAGTTGTATCAAAGTCATGTGTTTCCTTAGATTTGGATTTAGTGTCCTAGTCGTATTTGGTGACGTTTCTGTATATCAGGATATAAATATAGGGTGAAGGGCAATGTAATAATAAATCAATCAATATCAAAAACAGCTTTTACTCTTATTTACATCTACTTTCGGCGACTTCATCAATTTGCATAATTTTTCCTTTTTACGAGTTCTCATCGATTCGACGAGTTGCATTGCTCTAGTGCAATCTTCGACGATCCTCGAGTTCCACGTGAGTACCTCTTGGCCATGACTTCCGGGCGTATCGCTGTTGTCAGGACTAAAGTGCTCGTATCTTCATCCTTGTCGATCAACAGGTCAAATCGACTGGCACGCTTTGGATATCGATTTCGGGTATTAGCCCTTTGTGTTTGTAGATCCACTTTTGCATCAACAATATGACATGATTATCAGTGCAGAGCTACCAAACAAGAAGAAGTACCTCGAGCTATATAAGATGGTCATGAAGCATATGATCCATGGTCCCTGCGGGATGCTTAATCCATCCTGTCCATGCACGGTGGGCCGTGGGTCATGCAAAAACCGTTACCCACACCCATTCTGTGAGGCAACGTCACAGGAAAAGGATTTGTACCCCATCTATCGGCGACGCAATGATTGCCACATGCTAAAAGTTCGAGGCCATTAGCTAGACAATCAATGGGTCATTCCTTACAACCCTTGCTTGCTACGTACCTTCAACTGCCATATAAATGTTGAGGACTATGGGAGCATTAGGTTAGTAACGTATCTGTTCAAGTACATATACAAGTGACATGATAGGGCATCGGTGGTGGTGAGGGAGTCTGACAAAGCAGATGAGAAAGGGAACATTGATGAGATCAAGCAGTATAGAGACGCCCGGTGGTTGATGCCTCTAGAAGCACTATAGAGGATATATGGCTTTGACTTGAGCAAGAACCATCCACCAATACAGCAGCTGTAGCTTCATCTACCCGACATGCACATGGTGGCATTTCATAAATGGGACAAGGTCAAATGGATCGTTAATAGGCCAGGTGTAGAAGAGTCAATACTGACAGCATACTTCGATGCAAACAGGCATCATGAGGAAGCCCGTAGAATCTTGTATCAGGACTTCTCGGAGCATTTTACCTGGCAGACTGATGGTAAATTCTAACAGAAAAGGAAAACTCCGTTTTCCATGTTGGCAGAGTCATCTCGGCTCATCCTGCCAAGGGAGAACTCTACTTTCTTCGTGTTCTCTTGAACAATGTTCCTGGTGCTACCTCATACAAACACCTCAGGACAGTTGATGGTGTGCTACTACCTTCATTCCGTGAAGCTACGGAAAGGAAGGGTCTAATAAAAAAAGATAATACCCTGGATGAATGTCTAACTGAAGCTACTTTATTCCAGATGCCTTCCTCTCTGTGAAGGTTATTTGCAATAATATTGGTATTCTGCGAGCCGCATGATGTGATGGGGTTGTGGATAAAACACTATGATGCAATGTCAGAGGACTATAGCCACAATAATTCATCCCTGGATCAAGTGCAACAGATGGTTTTGATAGACATTAGAAACATGCTGCAGTCTATGGGGAAGGACATAAGGTCATTTCCTCTTCTAGATATTGATCACTCATACGACAATGTCTGCCATATTCCTCGTGAGATATTTGAGGAAGCTAGCGTCGAGTAGAATCCTAAAGATGTGCTATTGTGTGACTCACTCAACGCCGAGCAAAGGTTTGCCTACGATGAGATAATGGCCGCTATCTAAGACAAATAAGGCGGGTTGTTCTTTGTGGATGGACCTGGCGGGGTAGGAAATACATTTTTGTATAGGGCACTTCTTGCAAAACTACGTAGCTAGGACAAGCTTGTCATGGCTACAACTACATCTAGAGTTGCAGTGGCCATAATGCCAGGTGGGAGGACGACCCACTCACGTTTCAAGATACCCATAACTCTTCAAGAGGGCGGTTGATGTAGCTTCAAAAAACCGAGTGGTACTGCTAAGTTGTTGTAGCAAGCAGCTCACATAATTTGGGACGAGGCATCTATGACAAAGAGGCAAAATGTGGAAGCACTAGACAACAGCCTACGGGATATAATGGGCCGGTCACACCTACCGTTTGGTGGGAAGACTGTTGTCCTTGGTGGGGATTTCAGACATGTCCTCCCTATTGTGCGGAAAGGATCCAAGGCTCAAATAGTCGGTGCTTCTCTACGAAGGTCGTATATTTGGGAATCCATGCGCCACCTAAAGCTCGTCCGCAACATGAGGGCTTAGAGTGGTCCGTGGTTTGCAGATTATCTGTTGCGCATTGGTGGTGGAACGGAAGAGGTTAACGGAGATCGCAATGTACGTATTCCAGACGAGATCTGTGTCCTGTACTCTGGCGATGCCGAGAAAGATCTTCATGCATTGATCAACATCATCTTTCTAGATCTAAATGCAAACATGGTGGACAAAGTCTACATCACCACCAGAGTGATTTTATCTACACGTAATGATTGGGTGGACATGATCAATATGAAAATGATTGATATGTTCCAGGGTGGTGAGACAGTATATCACAGTTTTGACTCCACGGTAGATCATCCACATAACTACTATCCATCAGAGTTCCTTAACAGTCTGACCACCAATGGGCAACCACCACATGTCTTGAAGCTGAAGCTAGGGTGTCCTGTCATATTGCTTAGGAATATTGACTCTGCCAATGGGCTATGCAACGGTACAAAGCTGGTGGTGTGGGGGTTTTGAAGAAATACAATTGACGAGAAAATTGTGGTGGGGCAGCATGCTGGGAAGCGGGTATTCCTTCCTCGAATACCGCTATGCCCATCGGATGATGAGATGTTCCCGTTCCAATTTAAGAGTAAGTAGTTTCCTATCAGGCTGAGCTTTGCCATGACAGTCAACAAGTCACAGGGCCAAACTATCCCGAACATGGGTGTGTACCTGCCCGCACCGGTGTTCTCTCACGATCAGTTGTACGTTGTGATGTCTGGAGCCACGTCAAGAACGAATATTAAGGTCCTTCCCCTCCCACCTGATGCGGAGGCACAAGAGGAGGAGGCCAAAAAGATGGAGAAGAAAAATGCTAAAAAGAATGCTGAGGGAAAAAACTAAGAATGTGTCAAATAAAAAAGATAAGGATAAAAAGACCCTAATAGTGAAGGGAACTTTTATGAAGAACATTGTATTTAAGGAGGTTCTAATGCCATAGGCGAGGTAATAGAACATTACTAAAGCATACATTGCATTTTTTCATTCAATTTATATTGCACAAATAATATCTCACTAACACCATATTTGTTGTTGTTCCTAGGTATTTTTAAATGGTTTATTAGACTCTACACAGAGATGTTGTATGCACACTTGTGTGATGGCATAATGAAAATAGAATATGTGTTATATTATTGTTAAAAAAATAACACTTTGAGTGTTTTGTTCATAATATTTTGTTTTGTAACCATTCATAACTAGTATATGTGTTTGTTCTCAAAACCATGAGTTTTGTTGACTTACCCCACTTTTCTCATATGCCAATGTGGGATCAACCGAATTAGCACCTGCATAATTACAAACATGAATTACATGAATAAACCAACGAAGCAAGTTAGTGGTTTATTCGTGCGGTTTATTCTTAATAACCATTACAGAGTATTGGACCGAGAACGAATTGTCAGACGAGTTCAGTCATGTAAACTATGCATCTTACCACAAGTCACGAGTGTGCACTAGCTGTGGGTTTTTAATTAATAATTAACTAGGTTCATACTATCGTGCAGGATGATATGAAAGAATTTAGACTAAGCTTGCGGCAATCTTGCTATCGTCAGAGTTAAATAAACAAAAAGGTGCTCCATATCTTAATAGGGATGAAAATATTGGAAGCCCAAGGGACTGTGCCATAATAGAGAATCCAAAAATGGCTGATCAAGTGTCCATGAAAAAGAGGAAATATTCTGAGGAGCCCGAATGCTTAGTGGTTAAAACAGACACCCCTCACATACAAACTCAGAATAAATCCTCACAAGTCCATGCCAACCAAGACCCTGATGAGTTTTGGGCATTTGAGGTCATGAAAGACATGCCAATGAACAAGGAAGAGACGACTAAGTTACTGTGTGATTATGTCATGGCAATTCAGGATGAAGCAACGTTGAAGTAAGCTACATGCTTATTTTAATTACTTTATTTACTAATAATAATGTGCTCTCTTATATAACAAAAACCATCATCTGTGTCTAATGCTTTGCAAGAATCCTTCGGTTAAAGGTTTTCATCCCTCCAGAATTGCGTTAAGTGTCCAGGACCTACAAAAGTTGTTAATGAGCAATCAAGATATCTATGAGAACTATTTCAATTTAGGTGTCTGATTTCAGGCGGCTTGAGAGTACAATATAATGAAAAAATACAATAATATTATGAAGCATCACATGGACCTGAGATTTTGTGCAAGCACATTTTTATAATTGTTATCATGCTACATCGTATTGTCTTATTTGTTGTTCTTCTAATTATATAAACTAGGCCAAGTTATACTAATCCTGACTTTCGATATCCTTCTCTTTTAGAAAATGTATGCTTTAACACAAATGCCAGAATTCCGTGAAAAATACACTAAGAGAGAAATGGCTGCTACGATTGGTGTATGTGGGGATATGATGTGAACTAGGGTTCCCGATCTTCCGAAAGGTTCTGATAACTCTTGATTTGGTGGAGTCACGACACAATTCGATCCGGCTTTCGAACAACTCGGCTCTAAACCCCGCAATCGCAGCACCACGACCCCTCTGGTTATCGACCGACGTTGCACGGTCGACATCGCCAAGAAGGCTAAGTCCTTGCCTGCGAATCGAGAACACACGCAAGAACACAAAGGAATGCAACCAAATTGCAGATGAATGATTAATCTCACAAAGTTGGGGTCTCACAAATCGACGACGGCGGCGAAACTGTTATCAACAGAATAATCTAAGCAAAACCCAACCCTAATGTAGGCGGCGACTACTGATTATATAGCCTAAGGGGCGTCCAAGGACCCCTATTCGCGTCCCTGGGGAGCGCTGACACGTTACAAGGCCCAAACGGCCCAAAAGACGGCGACACAGCGCCCTGACAGATTCTGGACGGTGACTTGTTTCGACGATTCCCATTGATTCCGAATAGCTTTTGACGTAGGACCACTTGGGTTGGCTTCCTTATCAAATAAGCTTTCCATCCATATATGGATCATTGAAAACATAGTCTAGACGTGTCCTGGGTGACCAGTTCAAGGCAGACTGGTCCTGGATTCTGAGGTGGACTCGAGCTTGATTTGGGCCTCCACCTTGGTGACTCGAACCGGATAAGCTTTGGGCCTTCTTCTCGATTTGGATGCCCTTGCTGATCTCCTTGGCCTCTATGTAATTCTCCAAGCATGGTCATATGTGTGGAGGTCATGTCCTCATCATCCTCCACTTCTTGATGAAAAGCCGTCCTCAGCGTCGATGTTGCTTGAAGTCCATTCTGCACAGCATGAAGACAAACGAGGTTGCCAAAATATTGGAAATTGACAATGTTGGGAGAAAGAATATGACCACATGTTTCGGTTTGCAGCACGCCTTCTCCTACAAACATGTAGTCTCCTCGATTAAAATACACACGATCTTTGTCAATACTATCCTGCAAAAGATTAGTACTAACAAGAAACATATGCTCCCCTTCTTTGGATTCCACTTGGGATTGTAAAGCAAAACTAGAGGAATATGGCATGACAACATTGTTGATTTTATAGTCCTCTAATTGATCATTATTTTGCACAACAAAAGAAGAATTCAGATTTGTACAAATGTAAACTCGTTGTACAATATATTGTCCTTGGTTGCTATATTTGCCAAAAACATGATATGTATGTCTTGATAACCATGGCAAATCAGCATTTGCATAAAGTTTCTCCTCTATATAATTAAGATTGCAAAGAACATCAAATTCAATGTATCCCAAAGTATTTAAAGAAGACATCAATTTCAACTCATCAACATTACTAACATTATGAATAACATGTCTATTTTCAGCAGTAGTGTTCGATTCCAACATACATATAGCATGATCATTCATTAATGGTTGCATTGGAATAATATAAATATCATCATTCAAGTCATCTTTATCACAAGGAACATCAAGCAAATCATCTTGTGACAAAGGTAAATCAAGCGAAGGTTCCACTAATATTTGCTCTATCATAACATGATTGGTGGAAAAATTCAGCACATGTCCTCATCAGGATATGGAATACAACTTAGTGCAGTGCAGATATGTAAGTTGTTTGCTCCTACTTTTACTACTTGTTTCCTATATACTATCCTAATCGCTACCATGTTTGCAGTTTCTTTTGCCATGACTACACATTCGAAAATATATCCTTTATGTTTTCAATCAGTAGGAAAAGATACTTATCATGATTGACCCTAGACCTGTTGAAAAGTGGTGTAAAGACACACCAGCGTTGATGTATGCCAGGTTTACTCTTGGATTTAGCTACAACTACACCGCCACAGTGAATATACATATTCCTGGATGGAAAGAGGATGCCTTCAAATGGAAATTCAAATGGGAAGGAAACATTGCAGAGGACATAGATGGGTAACTAACTTAGAATCACCGTCGCTTGCAATAATAATATCTATGATATAACTATTTCTATATATTGCTGATCGTGAATCTGGCCACAGACATTTAAGTGGATATCTTATCCTACAGTATATGTCTGCATGGAATAGACGGTTATCCACACATATTTGTACGGTGAGTATAACACTTTGTTTTTAGTTTTTGTGGAAGATTTTTTAAAAGACGTAGTATTAGGCATGCGACAGGCACTAATATTGACATGTATACTTGAACTTGTGTACAGGATGGTATGGAGATGCGGTGGAACTTATTCGTGGATTTATTGGTACACAAAAGAAATGGATATTGGAGATTTCTTCCTGCCGTTATTAAACATTATCTTAGCCGCATTACTGAAAGATCTATAAAGTAGAGTTTGTGTGCTGGCGACGCCACGCACTCCATGACTGTGTTAAATTCATAAACTTTGACTTTTGGATTAAATATCACTTTAACATTGGTATTTATTTTTTTTTACAGTGTTGTTATCTATAGTGCGATCCATGTATTTTTACTATAAAATGTTAGCTATCCCGTAGCAACGCACGGGCACACTACCCAGTTATTGCATAAAACAGAGTGGGCAAAGGGATCTTACGAGATCAGGACACCTGGGGAGAGGAGGCGGCTCAGCAACCGGGGATCAGAACCACCCCGCTTGTGCTCAGATTCTGATCTTAGAACGGCCTGCTCACTCGCCGGCGCTGCTACGCTTTCTCCTCCCTCCGCGGTGGCTGTCAGCGCTCATGTTGGAGGTCGGGAGCATGGCACGAGGCCCTAGGAGAGGCGGTGGCGGGGAGCAGCGATCACAGAAGTGCGGGATGAGGCAGGTCGCGTCAATTCCTGCACAATCGCGGCCACCTGCGCGGAGATTGAGGAGGCGGGGCGGTGGCACAGTTTCCTCCCACGAAATCGGGCTCCCCCGCAGTGGATTGGGGCAGTGTCCAGAACTCTAGATGGAGCGTGTGCGAGGGGAAAAGAGGAGCAGCTCCCAGCGCGGCGTGGGCGAGCGCGAGGAACAATCCTGATGCCCCGGGCTGCGAGGCTCGCAGTGGCGGCGTGGGCGGGAGTCATGCGCGGGCGGTAGTTACATGGTAGGGAGAGCGTGGCGGGGTGATTTCCTTCTAGGCGATGGGCGATGGGTGATTTCCTTCTGGCCACGGTTTCGCACGTCGGAGGAAAGGCGATCCGAAAAAAATGTCGCACCAAACTGTGATCTTACTTTCTTTTTAGTTGTAGAAGAAGAAGAAATGCACTCACCACGTACTGAGAAGTTGAAGCAATGAGTTTTGGTGTTTCCAATAATATTGGTGTCCACGAGAATTAAATGGTTACGTTGACCGCTAGAAACTCCGAGGAAATAAATGGGTTTAATGGACGATGAGGGCCTAGAAGTTGATTTATTCTGGGAACAAAATTTCAGTCTAGTTCAGCGACAGAGGGAATTACTTACTTAACAAAATACCAGAGACCAGACATGCCGGTTATTATCGCAGTCAAATTCACAGCTCACAGGTCCAAATGGAATTATTTACTTAACAAAATGATATTATTAGTAATAAAAATAGCCTGACTGGAGACCAGACACGCCGATGATTATCACATGCAAATTTACCGCTCACATGTCAGGATGGAATTATTTATTTAACAAAATGATACTATTAATAATAAAAATAGTTTGGCCGGAGATCAGACACGCTGATTATTATCACAGTCAAATTTATTGCTCACAGGTACAGATGGAATTATTTACCTGACAAAACGATACTATTAGTAACAAAAATAGTCTGACCAGAGACCGTACGCGCCGGTTATTATCACAAGCAAATTTACCGCTCACAGGTTAGGACAACATTATTTACTTAACAAAATGATACTATTAGTATTAAAAAAAGTCTGACTGGAGACTGGACGCGCCGGTTATTATCACAAGCAAATTTACTGCTCATAGGTCCGGATATGGAATTATTCACTTAACAAAATGATACTATTAGTAATAAAAAATAGTCTCACCAGAGACCGAACACGCCAGTTATTATCACAAGCAAATTTACTACTCAGTGTCTGGTTGGAATTATTTAGATAGCAAAATGATTCTATTAGGGGGTGATTATTGGTTGCCCTCCTTGAGCTGTCCCAAGGCCCATCCGCCATCGCGTGGTGCAATAAGGCCTTGTTTGGTTCCTTGCCTCGCACCATTTTGCTATGCCATTCCTCTCCCCCTTCCATCCACCACGGCGCCATCTTTTTTATTTCTCCTTCCCATCCCAGCCGGGATAGCGCGATGCTTGGCGGGAAGGATGGGACGGAGCGTGGGAGATGGCCTCGTCCTAGCGATAAAAGGAGTGCGCAGCTCGGCGGCTAGGGTTACACACCTCGCTAAGACAACAGACACACGCACACCTCCCCCTAAGAGAACTGGGATCCGCTCCCTCTCTCGAAAGCTTGTAAGCCCTACTACGAGCACCTGGTGCAAGGTAACACGAGCAGCAGCAGAATCTACTAGACGTAGGGCCGTTCTTGCCCGAACCAATATATACGCTTGTGTCTGCTTTGCACACCATCTGGGCCTAGACACGCAGATACAAATTCACTTGTCGCTTTGTCTAGACCCCCGGTTCTCTAGACACCGATAGTTGGCACACCAGGTAGGGGTCCTCTGCGCATCACGCTCCATCTCTTAGGTCTCGATGGCCACCTCCCACATCCGCTTTGCTCTAGGCTCCCACATCTGATTTGGCAGCCTAGATTTCCTTTGCACAGGAGTGGACTACGATTTAGTCCTTCCCCCTTCTATCAACATCGACGCCATCTCTGAGGCCCTGTCCAGCCTTTGCCTATACACCGATGAGAGGCAGGCCCTAGAGGGTGACTAGCCAGGAAGCTTTCACGATAGATCGACGTGGGCCAGTAATCCACATGGCCACGAGAAAGCCTGCGGCCAGTCCTCAACTACTTTTCACCTCAATCCATCTATGGCAGAGATTCCCACGGATCTGCCGACTCACCATATGCAGGCTATTGCAGAAGTCTTCATGACCACCAAGACAGCCTCTACCACCAGCTGCGACGAAGACGACGACAGTTGGGCCGGCGCCGACTTCTTCGAGCTCAATGACCCAAGGACCCTGCGTCACTTCGTTGGTGTGTGTGTGACTACCTCCTCGACGGCAGCGACTCCGACAACGATGGCTACGAGCTCACGTGGCCATGACACTTGAAGGCAGAAGTTGCGCACGATGTTGACACGCCACGATCGGTAGATAACCGCATCACCCCCGGCCTAGGGTCTATTATCTTGTTTTTGGGACGTTATTCAGGCTGCGCATGCATTCGAAATCTAAGCATGTTACTCGTTGTAATTTATCCTCTCATTTAAACCATGAGTTAAATGGTCAGCAATAATTACATAATGCGGTTTGTCCCCCTTACGGTCCGTTACGACACAGAGTTCAAAGGCTGGCCCACGAAGGGTTCGACAGCCGCTCTGAGCCACCCGAGTGAGGAATGGCATGAGAAGGGGCACACGAGCGGCCAATACCCGGATGCACTGAGCGTTGAGGGCCTTCTCAAGCCATATTCAAGTCTAGGCTAGTTTACGATTTGGGAGTTTTTTTTCTAAAAAAAGGCAACAAGCCCTCGAGGTTGGTCGAACAAACCCGAGAACTCCCTGAACCAACTGCCAGGAATTTTTGAAGCCGGTCACTAGCTTACCTCTATCGGATCCCCGTGAATGGGAACTGAGGCTTCACTTGAACTGACTCTATTGTAACTCAACGGACACCATAGCTTGACCCAGCAAGGGATGTCGTGGCATTGTCCGAACCCTCCTCTTTGCGAAAAGGAAGCGCGAGGGATACGCCAACTAAGCCACTTGATCGGGTCCACACGTGAGCAGGGATTTTGGAGGACCTAGGGGTAGGAATGTTTGACCTGCAAATGAACCCTCCTGAGCGCCACATCAAGCCTATGGCCCTAGGTCTAGGTAGAGGCGTCAATGTGGATGCATGCGACTTTGCCTCGGGACGCGGGAAACCGCAGTGCCTAAACGTCTGATCATTCTGTCAAAGCTCTCATAAGCTACGCACACATGAGGTCTTTCCTTTCTAAAACCCTTCGGCTCTCCCAATGAACAAAGTCTCAGCAGCCTCATTGGCTGCCATTGCCAATCCAACCAAGGCAAAACATGGAAAGACACAAAAGCGACGTAAGCACGACAGTGATTAAACAAGCATAATTTTAGATAACATTTTCTTTTTACATCTAGGGAAGGGAGAGGTCATAAGCAAAACCTATAGATCCTCATTGAGGAACTAGTCCACAGGGACGAGGGCGATGACGACGTTCGTTGTTGACGGTAGATAACCATCAATTTTAATCATCAACTATATATGGAAATGGACATAATTCAATACCAACCATAGAGATAGGGTTTATACTGATAGAATTCCATGAGTTTTGGTAAATCTATGTTTTATAGGGATTAAACAGGAAAAGAGCAAGGCTAGACCCACATGTCGGTCTAAAATCAATATTTTACCGCGGCACCGACTTAAGAAGAATATACAAGACATGTCAGACAAGGCGGGACCTACCTGGTAGGGACCATGAGCGGTCACCCATGGGCTAGGGCAATAGACTGGTGGGGTCCCCTATTAGCCTCATTCTCATATGTCGGTTCCTCCACCGCCTTAGGGGTTTGCATCTACGCCGTTGTTTCAAGTCGGTTTGATCCGAGGGCTGTGGTGCATCCTATGGGGCTATATAAGTAGACCCCCCTCTCCCCTGATCAGATAATCCTCATCCTAGGTAGACACCCTAAAGCTACATCTACAATCAAGAAGCCCTAGATAGGATCAAGAGCCAAGCAATCAAGAGAGATTAGTCTTGTAGTCTTCAAGATTAGGGACTAGTCTTTAGATATAGTGAGATAGAGTGGAGGAAAGAGTTTGGAGAAGTCGCTGGCATTGTCGGTGTCTGCTCTATGCCTTGTACCTATGCGATCAAGTTCCTCTGCGGGAGCTTGCTTCTGAGATTCTCTGGTATTTCAACTTCTAATTCTAGTAAGTACTTGTTATATATATTCTTTCGATTTGCGACTCTTTTGAATTCTTGTAGCTCTTGAATTGAAGTAGTATTTTTAGTGTAAGCAAGGTGCTTAGACTAGGATACTCGTGGATGCACCCTACTAGTTGGACTGGTGGTAGATCACAAGGGTGATTTAAAAAGCCTTGTTGAGTCTGTTATAGCCCCACCTCCCGTTAGCTAGGCCAAGTAGGACCCAATTGCTAAGTCAAAATCACTCTCTGCTAGTGTTTCTTCTTAGATAATGTCCCTAGCAGAATAGTATAACAACGCTTGCAAAGATTAGAACTAGGAGACCTTAATGATCTTCTCTATAGCCTTATCATCTCAGTCCTTATTGCTGCTCAGGGGTTAAGTTATAGGCTTAGTTTCTCACTCCATCCTCCTAGTGGTAAAATATAAATAACGATACTCAGTAATACTCCTAAGTGAAGTGCTATATCGGTATATTATCTGTGCGCTTGCAGATACTTTAGAATTCTTTTGTGCACCTGATTTATACCCCCACAAACTTCTAGTGTCATTGCATAGGAGAGGTTAATCCATTCTAGTAATAACACTAAGAAGTGTTAGCAAGCATTTCTGGTGTCGTTACGGGAAGGATAACTATAGCTGAGTTTACTAATTGAACCTAGCTTAACCTTGTATTATACTTTTACCTTTTCCTTTTTATCCCATTCTTTTCAACCTTTTTGTGTTCATCCTTATGGATGCTTTTAATTCCACTCCACTCAATAAATGTCCCATGAGCATTGGTCGTAGGCTGAAAGAGTCATCTAAACCCATCCTAACCCCTGCCTATGAGTTCTGCCTGCAGTTGATCGAAAGGGTCTAGAACCATTCTTTTTCAGGAAAGGAAGACAAAAATCCTTACCTACACCTATAGGAGTTCAAACAGACCTATGACTGCCTCTGCATAGAGGGCATGTCCGATGAGACCTTAAGATGGAAGCTCTTTCCTTTCTCTTTGAAGGGAAAAGCTAAAACCTGGTATAAACGAACCGTAGGAAGTAAGGAGGGAGACTGGGAAGCTTTAAGTTCTAGCTTTTGCATAGACTTCTTTCCCGTTTCAAAAGTAGTCAACCTTAGAAACCAAGATCCTAACTTTCAAACAAGAAGATAGTGAATCTTTGGCCACATCCTGGGAACGTTTTCACCTTCTTACAAATTCTGGTCCAAACTTAGCTTTACCAGACCATGTTCTCCTTCAACGTTTCTTTATTGGTCTGACACAAAAACCCAAAGACTTTCTCACTGTAGCTTTAGGAGGATCATTCTTGCACATTTCTTTAAAGAAGCACGAAAGATCCTAGACAAAATTCTAACTGATAAAACTGAAGAGCCACTAGTAGAGAACCCCTTAGAGGAAGAATCGAAGGAACTAGAGCCTGAATTAATGCCAACCATCCCAACTTCTGAGTCACTCAAAAAGTAAGTAATCCCACTTCCTGATTTCATGCTCGATTTTGAGGATGAACTTTTTACCGAATATGGAAACACCTCGAGATATTACTCTATTAGGAAACCATATAAATTTAAGAAATCATCACTCCAAATAGAACCACTAGACCCTTCTGATGAAGCTTTCCTTAAAAAGACCACGAAAGAGCTAGTGTCCATTATAAGCAACGAGTGGTTAGAAGAATCAGAGCTTTCCTCTATAGTGATCCGCTTGGATTCACCTTCTTTCACTCTGCAGTGCCAAATGCACACACACCCTTTTGAAGCTCTTTATAATCTAGTTGTGGGTGTTAACATCTGTCTGTATCATTTGCTCATGATTTATTAAAACACATGCCATTAGCCCTAACAACAAAGCTTTTGAAAAGCCCTTCTAGACGCATTATACCGAGCTTAGGAATCGTTTATATGCTCCCTATCTAGGTGAAAGGCACCATGGTTCATTTGAGCTTCTATATCTTTGATATCATGGAATTTGACCAGTTGATAGGACAACCAATTGAAAGTCTTATTCAAGAAGAACAAACAGGGAATATTAATATTTGTCTTAGGAAAAACTTTAAACTCCCTTTGTCCATTACAAATTCCACTAATTCTAAGACTAAGCCATGTCCTGAACCTGATCCAATGGATGAGGTTAAGGTAGCATCTCTTGAATTCTTCACCGAACCTAATTTAGAAGATGATGCTAAGTTCTTCATCGAGGAAGAAGATGAACATCCTATGGACCCTAAACCTCTAGATGAATTGCTAGACTCATCTAAACCTCCCATTGAGCTTAAAACTTTATCTGCCACACTTAGGTATGCTTTTCTTAATAATGATCCAGAATCCCCTGTGATCATAAGTGATAAACTCACTTAGGAGGAATCTCTACGCTTAATAACTGTCTTAGAAAAGCATCCCTCAGCTTTTGGTTACTCGCTCCAAGATCTTAAAGGAATTAGTCCTGCTCTTTGCACCCATCGCATCCCTACAGAACCAAATATTATACCTTCTAGAGAGCCCCAGCATAGGATTAACAATGCGATGAGAGATGTAGTAAAGAAGGAGGTTTTGAAACTCTTACACACCGGGATTATCTATCCTATGCCACATAGTGAGTAAGTCCAGTGCAAGTTGTGCCTAAAAAGGGAGGCATGGCTGTTGTTAAAAATGAAAAGAACGAATTGATCCCCTAAAGAATTATCACTGGATGGCGAATGTGCATAGATTATAGAAAGCTTAACAAGGCAACAAAGAAAGATCACTTTCCGCTGCCCTTCATTGATGAAATGTTAGAGCGATTAGTGAACCACTCTTTCTTTTGTTTTCTTGATAGATATTCAGGATATCACCAGATCCCAATCTATGCAGATGACCAAAGCAAAAACCACTTTTACATGTCCATACGGAACTTATGCTTACCGTAGAATGTCTTTTGGACTATGTAACGCTCCAGCTTCTTTTCAAAGATGCATGATGTCTATATTTTCTGATATGATTGAAGAAATCATGGAAGTTTTCATGGATGACTTTTCTATTTATGGAAAAACTTTCGATGATTGTCTTGAAAAATTAGACAAGGTTTTGCAAAGATGTGAAGAAAAACACTTAGTCCTTAATTGGGAAAATGTCATTTCATGGTTAGAGAAGGAATAGTCCTAGGACACCTAGTGTCTGAAAGAGGAATTGAGGTAGACAGAGCTAAAATTGAAGTAATTGAACAACTACCTCCACTTGTAAAGGTTAAAGGAATTAGAAGCTTTCTTGGCCATGCTGGTTTTTATCGTAGATTCATAAAAGATTTTTCACACATTGTTAGACCACTTACTAATCTTTTGGCCAAGGATGTTCTCTTTGAATTTGATGACGTATGTTTGAAATCTTTTAACATTCTTAAAGAAGCACCCATCTCTGCACCAATCATTCAACCCCCTGATTGGTCATTGCCTTTTGAACTCATGTGTGATGCTAGTGATTATGCTGTGGGACAGTACTGGGACAAATAAAAGATAAAAAGCACCATGCAATTGCTTATGCTAGCAAAACTTTGATAGGACCACAACTTAATTAAGCAACAACTGAAAAAGAACTTCTGGCTGTTATTTTTGTTATTGATAAGTTTAGATCTTACTTAGTAGGAGCAAAGGTTATTGTTTACACTGATCATGCTGCTCTTAAAATATTTGCTCACTAAGAAAGATGCTAAACCCCGCTTAATAAGATGGATTTTGCTACTCCAAGAATTTGACTTAGAAATAAAAGATAAAAAGGGAGTAGAAAATTCTGTTGCCGACCACTTGTCTAGAATGCATTTTGAAAATCCATAGTAGCTACCCATCAATGACTCACTATGGGATGACACGCTCTATCGGATCACCTGATCTGATCCATGGTATGCAAATATTATTAATTTTATGGTTGCAGGACATGTACCACGAGAGGAGGATAAAAGAAAGCTCAAAATGGAGAGTCATCGCCACATATGGGATGTTCGTACCTCTTTAGAGTTTGCTCAGATGGACTCCTTAAAAGATGTGTACCAACTGAAGAAGGAATTCAGATCATTGAAAGATGCCACTCATCACCATATGGAGGACATTATGGGGCATTTTGTACTCATGCAAAGATCTGGCAAAGTGGATTTTTCTAGCCAACAATGTATGATAACACGAAGGATTTTGTCCAAAGGTGTGGAGCGTGTTAGAGGCATGGGAACATCAACTAAAGAGATGCCATGCCACTCACCAACAACCTCTAGATAGAGCTCTTTGATGTTTGGGGAATTGATTATATGGGACCCTTTCCAAAATCAGGGAACTATGAGTACATCTTGGTGGCAGTTGATTATGTCTCCAAGTGGGTAGAAGCCATGCCATGCAGAGCTGCTGACTCCAAGAACTCTAAGAAGATGTTCCACGAAATAATATTTCCATGGTTTGGTGTCCCAAGGATGGTGATTAGTGATGGAAGGTCTCACTTCATTGATAGGACTCTCCAAAGGTATCTGTCCAGCTTTGGAATCCATCACAACATCGCTACCCCATACCACCCTCAGACAAGTGGCCAGGCAGAGATATCTAATAAGCAAATCAAGAATATTCTTTAGAAAACGATCGATGAAATGGGAACAAGATGGAAGGATAGGTTACCTGAGGCATTGTGGGCATATTGAACGCCCTACAAAACACCTATTGGGATGTCACCCTACCAACTTGTCTATGGGAAGACCTATCACTTGCCTGTTGAGCTAGAATTCAAAGCTCACTAGGCTATCAAGAGATGGAATATGGATTTGGATCCTGCCGGAATCAAAAGGAAAATGCAACTCTCAGAACTACATGAATGGAGAGAGAAGGCGTACCACAACTCCAAAATTTACAAAGAGAGAACCAAAAGATGGCATGACAAGAGAATCAAGAAGGAGTTCATACCCAGAGATAAGGTATTACTTTTTAATTCTAGGGTTAAGTTATTCGGGCATGGAAAACTATGAAGCAAGTGGGAAGGACCATTTACGGTAATAAGTTCTTCATCTCATCGAGCGGTAACACTTCAAAATGATGAAGGTACGTTATTCAAGGTAAATGGCCACCGTCTCAAAATCTTTTTAGAGCCCAATAAAAATCTTGAAGAATTAGACGTGATAGAATTTCTTATTTTTTCCATAATATTAAGCTCTGAACCTCTGTTCATTGATTCGGGGTGCGGGGGAATATTTTTAGGGAATAAAAAGTCATAGCTAGAGATCATGAAAAAGTGGCACAGGAGGTGCCACCATGCACGGTTGACCAACCATGGGCCCAAGCGACCGCCCGTGGTGGGACCCGCTTCACCGCCGCCTTTTCTGTTACGAATATCTACTCAGAAACTTCTAGAAAATGGATATGCACGGTCAGTTAGCGCTGCCGCCGTCGTGATGACCTTTAGGGTTGACTTTTGACCCCTGCCGCAAGAAGCCAACTGTAGCAGTTCTAGCCCACATGCAGGACTTCCTCATTGAAAAGATCCATAAGTTAGAAGAGCTCGTAGATCTCTTGACTAAGAATGAAGGTTACTAACCAGAGGATAGATCTAGTGGAAAATAAGCAGAAGAAGATGGAAACTAGGGTCGATATGCTCGAGTTTAGGCGTTAGATCAGATCAGTTCACGAATAAACAATTGATAAGGCATCCCCATTATGTTTAGAGTTAGTCAGTCATTTGTTTAAATTTCATTCATCCATTGTAATAAAGTGCCTTAGATGATATTGTAATAAAGTTTGAAGTTCCAGTGTTATTATTTTCTGTGTGGATATGTCTTTTTGTCTCCACCTTGTTGTGTATAAAGGAAAGCAGGAAACAAGTGTGGGGGAGAACCATTGGACCATACATGACGAAGCAGCTCAGCTTAGCACCACATCACCTTGTTCTTCGTCCTTGGTCAGGTTTGCCTTTACATATGTTATATATTTAATCACCCACATTGTTTTCTATTTTAAAATTGAATTAAATTGAAAATCCTTTGCTAAAATAAATACACACAAGGAAGATTTCTGCAATCATGACTTAAGAATAGACTCTCATAACACTTTTTCTAAAAGTCTTGTTACTGTTGGGAACTTATTTATAGGGACCCCATGTTGCTTAAGTTGTTGATGAATGTGAGATAGTAAGAATAATGAGAACCTGATTCTTAAAGTTTAGTCATTGGAGAATTTTATTTCAAAATTTGAAAATGAATAGCTGCACTTCTCCTTTGTAGTAAAGCAATTACCTACCAGAACCATATATAGGATAGATAAACCTTCTACATTTACTACTTGTATTTGTATTGAGTTTGGTCAAACCTTGTTGAACCTTGTTGAGAAATTTATCATGCTCCTAAGATCATGATCATGTACACTCCACATATACACTGCTACTCCTACACTGGGAGTACACAACAACATGCTTTCCATCCATTAAAAATGTTTTACTCCTACACTGGGAGAAAACATAAAGATAAATTAGGAATAAATGATCCAAGTTCTTGCTAATGTTTCTCTTGAAAGTTTTCTAAAATTGCAGAAAGGAGGTATGTGGCTATGCAAAAAGAAAAGTATTGAAAAAAATGGACAAGTGTCCAATCTAAAAAGAAAGAGAAAGAGAATAATATATATATATATATGAAAAAGATAGCCCATAGTCTCTAGCAAAAGTTTTCAAGTTTTAGACAAGAGAAACATGTTTCAAGGAGCATAGTAGAATTAGGATTACCCACCAAATATATTCCACACACATACACATCTTGATCTAAGAGTATGACATCTTTCTCCTTGGATCCTAGTTTTGACTTTACAATATATGCATTGCAAGTATGTTTCCATTGTTATTTCTACCTGAGCTCCAGATAAGCCATTGTAGAAGTAGGTACAAAGAAGGCAAGATCCTACATGCCTTGGTGAGAATCCAAAAATACCACATATATGAGTGATTTGAGAGTGCTACAAAAGGAGAAGGTAAGCTATGATTTCTTTGCAAACTTATGCAAAAACTCCAATTGACTTAACTGAAGGAAGAAGGTAATATGTTTCAATCTGTTCTATTTTTCAACTGCTTAAAGATTCATGGTAGACACATTGAATCCCGTAGTGCAGGTATGTCTAGGAGAAGTCTAATGATGATGTCTTGTTCTAAAGTTATATTTGAAGGAATCCATCCTTTTCCTCGAGACGAGTAAAAGCCTAAGTGTGGGGGTACTTGTTGACGATAGATAACCATCAATTTTAATCGTCAACTGTATATGGAAATGGACATGATTCAATACCAACCTTGGAGATAGGGTTTATATTGATAGAATTCCACGAGTTTTGGTAAATCTATGTTTCGCAGGGATTAAACAGGAAAAGAGCAAGGCTAGACCCACATGGCGGTCTAAAATCGATATTTTACCATGGCACCGACTTAAGAAGAATCTAGAAGACACAGAAGACAAGGCGGGACCCACATAGCAGGGACCATGGGCGGCCGCCCATGGGCTAGGGCGGCTGACCGGTGGGGTCCCCTGTTAGCCTCAATCTCGTATATCGATTCCACCACTGCCTTAGGGTTTGCATCTACACCGTTGTTTCAAGTCAGTTTGATCCAAGGGCAGCGGTGCATCCTATGGGGCTATATAAGCAGACCCCCTCTCTCCTGATCAGATAATCCTCATCCTAGGTAGAAACCCTAAAGCTACATCTACAATCAAGAAGCCCTAGATAGGATCGAGAGCCAAGCAATCAAGAGAGATTAGTCTTGTAGTCTTTAAGATTAGGACTAGTCTTTAGATATAGTAAGATAGAGTGGAGGGAAGAGTTTGGAGAAGTTGCTGGCCTGTCGGTGTCTGCTCTACGCCTTGTACCTGTGGGATCAAGTTCCTCTGTAGGAGCTTGCTTCTGAGATTCTCTGGTATTTCAACTTCTAATTCTAGTAAGTACTTGTTATATATATTCTTTCGGTTTGCAACTTTTTGAGTACTTTAATTCTTGTAGCTCATGAATTGAAGTAGTATTTTTAGTGTAAGCAAGGTGCTTAGACTAGGATACTCGTGGATGCACCCTACTAGCTGGACCGGTGGTAGTCGCAAGGGTGACTTAAAAAGCCTTATTGAGTCTGTTATAGCCCACCTCCCATTAGCTAGGCCAAGTAGGACCCAATTGCTAAGTGGAAATCAATCTCTGCTAGTGTTTCTTCTTAGATAATGTCGCCAGTAGAATAGTATAACAACGCTTGCAAAGATTAGAACTAGGAGACCTTAGTGATCTTCTCTATAGCCCTATTATCTTAGTCCTTATTGCTGCTCAGGGGTTAAGTTATAGGCTTAGTTTCTCACTCCATCCTCCTAGTGGTAAAATATAAATAACGATACTCGATAATACTCCTAGGTGATGTGCTACATCGGTATATTATTTGTGCGCTCATAGATACTTTAGAATTCATTTATGCACCTGATTTATACCCCCACATACTTCTAGTGTCATTGCATAGGATAGGTTAATCCATTCTAGTGATAACACTAAGAAGTGTCAACATTCACCGCTAGCTCGAAGCCCTCGAGGAGGTCCTCATAGTCTCCCAGCCCCTCCCCCATGGGGAAGCCTTCGATGTCCTAGAGCTCCACGTCGGTGGCCACCTAGGCCATCGTTAGCGCAACGGCCACTCCCTGATGGACATCGCGCTCAATCACCGCCCGAATGAGTGCCTGCACACTAAGAAGGCGCTCCTCTCGGCGCCCTGCTGGAGCATGGATGAAGTTGGCGAGGACGTCAGCGGCACCACGAAGGGACTCCACCTCCATGAGCAGCTCCGCTCACAAACAAAGCCAAGAATAAGGCATGATACCAATTAAAGAACCAAGGGAGAAAACAGAGGGCACTCACCAGCGCACTGACGGTCGAACTTCGTCCACTGCGAGCGGGCGAGCGCTGCCTCCTCCTCTAATGACATCACCACCGCCTTGACAGTAGTGAGCTCCTCTCGGGTCTCCTGCAGCAGCGTAGGGATGCCCCAACATGCTGCGTGCTGGGCCTAGCCATACCTAGACGTGATAATAGCACCTGATTCAAGACAATGGCGGTGGGAGGGCGCCCTGCCCCTCTCTCCCAGCGTGCCTACACATGAGCCCCTGGAGGAGTCACCGTGCTCCATGACGACGGCAGAAGCGGCAAAGGAATACAGAGAGCAGGAGTGGAAGAAAGGAGATGCTGAGGTTGGGCGCCGTGGCTCATGCTATAAAGGACCTCAAGGAGGCCTCTCGACTCCTGCAACATTCAATGCGTCACCTATCTGCCAACCACCCTACTCGTTCCCTGAGGGAACCACGTCAATCTCACGTTTGCCTTGGGAAGGCAAACCGTCTCTCGATAACAACACACGGTCCACTTAATCACAGGAAGTGAGCCATGTGAAAAGGCCGGCCTTGCCCCGTTCATCTTCCTCACAGCCGCATTTATGATATTGAGCATCGAACGCTTCAACTCTCCACGAGTTGCAAACGTTGTGTAGTAGATACACTGCCTGAGAGAGCCTCTGGCCCGGTAACGATCCTGCTCCCGGTGAACGAGGGCCGTGACGTGCCCTAAGGCTCCGCTCCACAATGCACCCAAATGGAATGACGAGGGCTCATGCATAATCCTCCGTTCTGCTAAAGGACGCAAAGGCCACCCGGTCAGTCTCTTGCAACGCGCAAGGGCACGGGGGCTGTTCCACTGTTTTGACCTAGTGAATGGTCAAAATTAAAGACTCGGGGGCTCCTTACACGCCTAGCAGTCGCACGAAAAACACCTCACTTGCTTGATTAAAGCCCTTGAAGGCGTACCACACCCCTCCAAGGCCTCAGGGGCCACACCTGACGGGTGCGCTCACACGCACCCACCGGATAGAACTCTACCTGAAGAAATAAAAATATAACAAAACGGTAGCAAGTGCCACGATCACTCGTTCTCAAGCTCTGAAGGAGTGCTCCACTTCTCCACAGGCTCAGGGGCTACTGTCGGGTATCAAAATACCAGGGTACCCAATGGACGGCGAAATATGGCACCTTGCACATCTGCTAAAGTCTCATCATAGGGGCCTCAGTAAAACTGACCTACCAAAGGTGCTAATAGTATGTCAGTCACTCAAGGCCTGAAAGCCAACCTCCGTCCTGCCCGAGCCTTGCGGAGAGGTCTCGGGCGAGATAGGCGCCTCGGGCGGAGCTTCCGCCTCGCCCGAGCCCCATGCCGTCATCAAAGCGCCCGACCCCTACACCCTATCGGGGATGATTTCCACCTCACCCGATCCCTTCAATGAAAGCACGGGAGTGTCCGACCCCTTTGGCATACTCTGCCTCACCCAAGGGACACGTGGAGCCCTCTGGCAAAGCAGGGAGCCATGGGGCCCTCACCATGGCACCCATTCCCACCGATGGGATGGACATGACCATGCACAATGGATAGGAACACGAGAACCATGCTCTAACCCAATATGACGCCAGTCATTCCACTATGACGACATCCACACCTCTACAGCAATGGGGGTAACGATAACTATACCACCTAACCCCCTCTCTATGCGAATCCGGGTGCCCATACCACCCATCCTTGACAGCACAGAAGCACACAGGACAAAGCATGGCCACAGCATATTGCACCAGTGGATGGAGAGGCCAAAAGATCAACGCCCATTGTATCTCTGCGCTATAGAGGAACTGCTCCCACCGGATAAGGAGGAAGACGGCCGCACCCGAGGCCACCTTTTTTTGTTTTTCTCTTTCGTCTTTTCCCACTTCACCTTTTTACCACAAATGTAACCCGAGCCCTCCCCTTGGAAACTATAAAAGGGGAGGCAGGGACTCCGATGGAAAAGGAGACTCCTTTAGAAACAATGGACACACACCTTGCTAAGACAATAGACACACGCACACCTCCCCTGAGGAGACTTGGGATCCGCTCCCTCTCTCAAAAGCTTGTAACCCCTATTACGAGCACCCTAGTGCAAGGTAACACGAGCAACAGCAGAATCCACTAGACATAGGGCCGTTCTCACCCAAACCAGTATACACCCTTGTATCCGCTTTGCACACCATCCAGGCCTAGACACGCAGATACAAATTCACTCGTCGCTCTGTCTAGACCCCCAGTTCTCTAGACACCGACACTTCTCTCCTTAGATCCTTGATTTGACTTTACTACATGTGCAATACAAGTATCCTATCTTGTTTATCCCTACAGAAAGCTCCACATAAACCTTTTTTAGGAGTAGGAGAAAACAATAGAAGGCAAAAACATTGCTATGCCTTGATGAGGATTTATACATTATTGAGTGATTTGAGAGTTCCATTTGAGGAGTATAAAGTGAACTATGCCTTTCTTGAGAAAAAACTTTCAAAAGTCCAAGTTGCTATGATGTGAAATTGGAAAGATGACTTTGTTTCGTGAACTGTTTCGCTTCTCAATAACCCATGGAAACATGTTAGCCAACGCCACAGATCCCACTTATGTAAAGAATATGTTGGAAACTTTCATGTAAGCCATATATCTTAGGATGTTATGCTCGTAAATACTTTTATCTCTAAGCTTTGCTCGAGGATGTGCAAAGGGGTAAGTGTAGGGGAGCTTGTTGGTGGTACTTAAGTCCTAAAAATAACTGCCAACACACATAAAATCATAGCACACAGACACCAAACTTAGAACTAGGGCTTATAACTAACAAGTTCCACAAGTTTTGATGATTCATCAATTGCAGGAAATTCATGGAAATACACGAAAAAGGCTAAGAATGCGCAAACAAAGTGTAAATACCATCTTACGCAAGCCAAAGGAGAGAAGGCCCACTACTTTGCAAAACTAGGCCCAAAGATGAAAAGAATAAGGCCAAAGGCGAAGCAAACCATCTCTACTCTGCGCCAAACACCCATGGGCCAAATCCAGACAATAGTAGAGACCTACCGGATGAAGACAGAGCCAAGCCAGCCTAGCAAGGGTGCACCCAGACCATTGGTGCGGTTGCACCCCCACCTAGCCTGTTTGGCCCAAGCTTTGGTTGGTTGACACTTATGTCATGCCCAACATCGGTGCTGATGATTGGTCCAGGTTCAATGCACCTAAACATTGGTTTGGTGGCTTTATGAGGGGAATATTCCATGGACATCCCCTCCTCTCCACCTATAAAAGGAGGACCATCGCCCCTCATTGAACAACTATTCCAAGGAAGAGCACTCCACTTTCGAGCTTCACTCCAAGGGCTTAGGCCCTAGATAGCTAGTAGAGTTAGTGGGGAGAGATGTGAGGGAGAGCTCAGGGAAGCACCGGGCTTGTCGGTGTCTCCCCGTACCTCAATGAGCATCTTTACTTCAACGGGTTCTCCTACTAAGTGAGTGTTCATGAGTCTTATGGTATAATGTCTTTGATTAGTTAAGCTATACTCTTACTTGTTTGTAGGTTAATCGTTTGTCCCCATTGCGGATTCTCTAGTAGAAGGGCCCTGATAGAGACGGATAACCCTTGCATGCACGCCAGAGTAATAGTCAATAGCGTAGACGTAGTGTCTAGACTAGAAGCTATCTTTGTTTGCCTCATTCCCTATGGTTGAGGGGTAGGTGACAGGTGGTTACAGCCCTATTCGTCCCTTATATTCCCCCATGTCTAGGTTCAACGTAGGCTATAGGTTGGCAATGCTTTGTAGACTAGGTGTTCTCCGATGCCCGAAGTAAACAAGTAGAAGTAAAATTTACCTGTCTTTAGACCCTATTACCATAGGAATCCTTCTCTACCCTTTTCAAATCTATCCTTGTGTTGTCCTTAGACAAATTAGCTAGAAGAGTACCTCTATTCCCTGTGGAAAATACGATACCCTGAATACTTCCAAGTGAAGTGCTACAATGGTAATTCCGTACACTTGTGAATCATTTCTGTATGTGTTAAGAAATACAAATAAGCACTTCTGGCGCTGTTGCTGGGGATACAAACCTAGTAGCTACGCTAAGAAGTGTCAACAATGATATCCCGGATACCCATTAAGAAAATAGAAGAAAAGAATGCTTCGCCAACCACTCTAACATTTTATCAATGAAAGATAGTGGGAAGTGGTCTTTCTTTGTTGCCGCGTTGAGTTTTTGGTAATCAATACACATTCTCCACCACATGATAGTACGTTGTGGGGATCAACTCGTTTTTATTATTTTCAACGACCGACAGGGAAGAAGCAAGCCAATATGCACACCTTCTACACTGCTATCATCACCTCGAAACGCGAATCCGACAGCCCCTGTTCAAATCCACCTGCTCTTAAGTGGAAACGGCTGCCCTTGCACGGATTCGGCATGCGTCACCGCTCGACGCCACTCGATGTGGCCCCAACGTGCGCGTCGCCAGGAAGGGGCACAGGGCACCAGCGCGTGCTGTCGGGAAGAGGCGCGGGCCACCCACGTGAAGGGGGAGGGAGCAGGCACGCTGGTTGGGGAGGGCGCTGTCAGGTCGGTGGTAGCGCGGGCACGACCATGACATCGCCCGCGGACGTGATCCATGAGTGGGACAGCGGGTCTCGCATCAGCTTCGGCGGCCGAAGTGGGAGGCCCTGTCGCCACCTGCACCCCGCGCCAGTCCTGAGAGGGAGGGAGTGTCCGAAAGGTTGTGGCCTTGTGCGGCGGCAGTGGGAAGCTGGAGATGGAGAGAATCAGAGAAGGATGGTGGGGTTTGGAGATTTTATACGGAGCAGGATGGATCTTGGCCATTGATATGATCGGATGACACCAAATAGTTGGGCCTCCAAGTCTTAATAGACCAATTTTGATTTCAGGCCGAGCTGACGTTATATCAGCCCCTTTCATTTTTCTTTTTAATTTTTCTTTCGTTGGCATAAATATGTTTAATTTTAAATTGAAAATCATAATAATAACCATGGTCTACATGATCCCTATATGTCTCTACATAGTTTTAACATGAACTAGACTACCTCTCTCGCATAGACTGCATAGTTACCTATAACTGCTTAAGAGATGTATCCACTTGTGAACAATATACAATGTCACTTTGTTAAAATCATTTGAAACTTTTAGGTGTGAATTGTGTAATAGTTTAGGAACTGCCAATTAATTTACTCTTAAATAATACTAGCAAACGTGTCCATGCATTGCAACGGGATTTAATACATATTCGAATCCGACTTCATATCATCGTTATACACGAGTTGTTCTAAATCGTATGTGCATACTCATGAGTACACGCCCAACTATTTGATCTCCAACTGGATGGTGAAATAAAAAAGTTGTCAACTATAAAGTTTCATAACTTTTCGAGATCTGTAACTTTTATTTTTACTATTTGTTCATCCGAGGTTATTCAAAAAATTTAAATTTTAAATTTTTAGAAATTCAAATGTAGTTTTCCTTAACAAGATTAATTGAACTAAAAAAGTTGTCAACTACAAAGTTCTATAACTTTTCGAGATCTACAACTTTTATTTGGGTCATTTGTTCATTTGACATAGTGATAGTAATATTGTTCATAAATTTTACATATCACTTTGTGAACAATGTTACAGTCACTTTGTTGGATGAAGAAATGACCAAAATAAAAGTTATAGATCTTAATGTTCTATAATTTTTATGTACATAACTTTTTAAGCTAAAATCATTTAATGTTTCAAAATGACGTTTGAAGTTGTCATTTTTTAAAATTCAAAATTAAAATAAATAAAACACAATCATATGAAATGATGGAAAAAATAATAGTTGTAAAAATATAATAAATTCATAGAGCATGATTTTAGAAAATTTTAGGAAAAAATATCATCAAATTTGAAGGTAGTACGAGGGAGAAATACTAGTTGCAAGTTTTAGCCAGAGATTAAAAAAAGAAATGAGAGTTCTTCAATAATTTCAAAAATAAATTTCAAACAGTATTTTAAAACAGTAAATGATTTTAAATGGAAAAGTTGTAACAACAAAGTTCGAGAATTTTTCAAGATCTATAATTTTTATTCTGGTCATTTCTCTATCTGAGGTCGTCTTGACAAAATTCAAATTTTAATACTTCATTTTTACTATTCGATGTCTATTCGTAAGCTGTGACTAATCGAAATTCGTGCACCATCTCCCCGGTTGAGTAGACATCGTGCCAGAATATCATGTTAAGGGCCTGTTTAGTTGGCTATAAAAGCCAAAAAAGTTTGCACAGTACCCGTCACATCAAATCTTTAAATGTATGTATGGAGCATTAAATGTAGGTAAAAAAATAACTAATTGCACAGTTTATCTATAAATGTCGAGAAGAATCTTTTAAGCCTAGTCGATAATTGGATAAATTTTGCCAAATAACAACGAAAAGTGCTACAGGGATTTACCTAATTTTTTTCACCAACTAAACAGGCCTAAGTAAGCATGATTGGCTGTTGATGTGTAATATTACAAAACAGCATTCTTTTAATCAAACACTACTAAGAGCTGCCGGGAGTTAGCGACTGAGAGCCGCCGCAGTGCCACCTTGGGCCGGATCCGCCGGACCGGGACCGGGGAGGCCACCGGGAGGGAGATGGGAGAGGCCGAGAGGGAATGGGCGATCGAGAGCTGGGAGCCGCCGCAGCACCACCGGAGGCCGGATCCAGACGATGCAGGCAGGCGCACGGCGCGAGCGTGACTACGTGAGGAGCCACCGCCGGATTTCGGCGAGCCGCCGCAATGGCACGCGTGCCTGTGAGTCCGTGAAGATTTAGGAACAGAGACTTCGGTTGGGTTATTTTTTTAGTTCCGTGCGGTCTTGCTAATAATCAAAAGTAGTAAGTTGTAAGAACTTATACAATAGTTGCTGTAGTCCAGTTGTTTGTCTGGACTTTCGGCTTCCTCAGACTCAGATCAGATCACAAGATCGAGCCCTCGTCGGGGCTCCTTTTGTTTAATTTATTAATTTTTGCGTGCGTGCGCTGGTCTTCGTCCGCTGCTGCGTGCGTTGGCTGGTCTGCCGGGTGTCGGAGGCTGGGCTTCAGTCTCGTGAAAGTGCGTTGCCTGCGCTTGAGCCGCTAGCAGGCTGGGCTCCATGAGTTGAACGTCACATATTTCTAATGGTTTTTTGTTGAGATGACTTAATGAGACTTGATGTACAAAGATGACCTCCGGACGGCACAAATGTGAACGCATATAAGTACGAACTTGATCAATGGATACGTGGCCAAAATATTTTCACGAGCCCACATACAATTCATCCTACTATATATATATATATAGCTGGCTAAAAAATATCTTATTTTGTAGCTAGGTCCGACCACCCACACGGAACCAGGCGCGTCAGCGCGTGCATGGCTGGCGCGTTTCTGCATGCTTCCCAGGCGCGTGCATGCTTCCTGCAGTAATTAATGATCCCACGCTTGATTGATGGCCATTAGTGATCGTAATTAACGCCAAATTACCGGCCAGCATCCAAGTCTTCAGCATGCAGGTGTGTCGTAATTATGTTGTCTACTATGGTAATCATATAAGCATAATGATGTGTTACTGATTAGGATAGTTACGATAATTAGAATGATTACGATAATTAGGATAGATATGACGGGTCATGAGACGACGAGGCCTCCGTCTTCTGGTGTCGGCGAGGTTCGTTTTGCAAAAAATACATCACGGAGACGGGTCGAAGAGATCCGTTGTACGTGCCCTTAGGTATTAGGATGATATGGTAAAGAAGAAATGAAGTTACGGCAAATTTACCATGATTAGAGAATCTGCGCTAGGAATATTTACAAGAATCTAAACTAAGAAATATTTACCAGCTGCATTGATAATATTTACAAGAATCTACACTAAGCAATATTTACGAGAATCTGCACTATATTCTACAAAAAAAAACAACTTAATTTAAAAAATAATACAACATCTGGCGCTGCCCAGCGAGCAGAAGGGGCGCCTCCTCTGGACCAACAGCCGCTGGGGAAGGACTTGCCGCCGCCGGGGTAGGAGTGGACGCCGTCGCCACTGCTGGGACAGAGAAGGAGCTGCCGTGGAAGGTGGCCTGTGGGCGCAGGGCGAGCCACGCCATCGCTGGGAGCCTGGTCGTTGCAGAGGAAGAACTAAGAAGCGTTGCTTCCGCGAGAATGCTCATTGCCGTGGGGAGGCCGCTGCAGCCGCCGTTGCTGGGGCATCCTGAATCTGACTGGACTCGTGGTCCACGGACCTCGGGCCGTCGCCGAGCCTCCTTGCGTCGCCAACAGAAGGGTGCGGCCTCAATGGCGCTGCACGGCCGCCGGTCAGGAGGATGGAGATGTCGCCCTGGGTGGTGAAGGGAGGCTCGCCGCTGCCGGTGAGGGGAAGGCCGCCAATGGTTGGGGATGGCCGGATGGGGAGCCGCGCGCGGGCAGGTGCCGCCGTGCCCGCCGGTTGGCCGTGCCGCCGTGCCTGTGGGGACGCAGCTCTGTGCGGGGAGGTGGAGGGTCGACTGAAATCGCCGCTAGGAAGGTGGAGGAGCCGCCACCTCGTCGGGAAGTTGGGGATGCGCCACCGCGCAGGGAAGGTGGAGGCGCCGCTGCAACGGAGGTGGCCGGCCGGGGCAGGGGGCGCCGAGTGGGTGGCGTCGCGCCCACATCGGTGCCTATCCGGCGGAAGGGGGTGGTGGCGCGGGACCCGTCGACACCGCAGCCCCAAATGCAGTGGCTCGCCACTCGCAGCGCGATGCTCGTCGGAGCTGTACTGCATCCGCGTGAGGCAGGGGCGCACGGGGGAGGAGCCGCGAGCGTCGGTAGGAAGCAGGAGCCGCCGCCTCCGTGGCGGAGAAGCAGTCGCGTCCGTTGGTGAGGAACACGGACATCACATTTTTGCATCGAAGGGCGGCGCGGCGGACCGTGCGGACGAAGCATGTCGAGTGGGGCCGCCTCCGGTGGCGTCGTGGGGTGGCAGGACCGCCGCCGGTCTTCGAGGAGCCGGGCCGCTGCCGGGGAAGGGGCCGCACACCATGCGCATCGTGGCCAGATACGATGAGAGAGAAATCATGGATGTGTTTGGTGTTTTTGTGGCTGGTGGAAGGAACTGGAATCAGGGGAATTAAATTAATCCAGGGGACCACGCGGTGGATGCGGATTCATTAACGAGGATTGAAGCGCTGGTGACAAAAACATGTGGCACAGCGACCCGGCTACAAAATATCTTATTCTACAGCTAGCTACAGAGAAATAGCTCTCTCTATATATATATATAGGTATTCGTGATTGTATTTACTAAAGTATACACACGTGTAACGGCTGCTTGGGCCACTTGCGCGCTCGAGGTTGGGTTAAATACCAGGAAAAAAATATATATGCACATAGGACCCACTTGTATATATGGCCATGCAGCCATTGGCCCGTTGGCACGGCCAGCGGCACGGGGATTTGGCCCGGCCCGGTGCCAGCATGCCCGTGCCGGCCCGGCCCGAGGCACCAGGCCGTGCCTGGGCTGCCACCCTGGCCTGTGGCATGGCCCGGGCACATCTCGGTAAATAGGCAGGCACGGCCACCGGCCCGGTGCCCCAACGGCTATTTTGGCGGGCCCCGCCCACTAATCGTGGCGCTCCCCCCATATATAAGCTGCAAGCCGCGGCACTCCCCCCATTCCCCAAACCCTAACCTAATTCCCCTCCCTGCCCGCGCTGCGCAGCCACTCTCTCTGCTCTTGTAGTCGTCAGTCACATCACATCTCGTCGCCGCTGCTATGCTTAGCTCCGGTGACCTCGCCGCCAGTGCTTCTCCTCGCTGACTGAGTTCTCTTTCCCTACTGTTTCCTCTTTTCCCCTCCCTCCTCTCCTCCACTAGTGAACCATGAGAGTTGCGGTTCATGTTTGACGATCCGCCGCCGCTCACCGTCGTTCTAATCTTGGGCTTTCTGTCTTTCTCCTCTCTGCCCGTTGGCCTGTTTCTGCATCTTCTGGCACCGGGCTCCGGTCGCACAGGTACTGTGAACCCTAAACCCTAACCCTAGCATCGTAGATCTGTATTCACCCTTGCAGTTCATGTGTTTTTCCTTACTGTGTATCTTCTTTCTTGTTCGTCTATGTGCAGGAACGTGCCTGACGCCGCGTCTTCGTCCTCTGGTGGACTAGACATGGCTAGGCCGCCGAAGCGGCCGTTGAGGGGCAATGCTGGTCGTGCTGGAGCAGTTGGTCGAGGGTGGCTGTCGTCATCATCCGGTGTAGGTGCTGGGCTCGTAATGTGTGGGGTGGATGAACATCCACCCCTCGTCGACGGCGATGACCTAGCGCCGCACACGGATGACGAGCTAGAAGCCGAGACTAAGGACGATGACGACATGCATGATGATGCAGCCGGCTTGTTCGGCATCGACCTCGGTGACGCCAACGTCGGCAGCCAGCCCGAGACCATCGAGATCGACGGCGACGATGAGGGTGGAGTGGCTGCCTCCACTGGCACTAACACTCATGGTACCTCAACCACCTCTGGAGCTGGCACTGGTAAGAAATCTGATGTATGGGGTTACTTCCATGAGATCAAGGAAGGTAACACTCGTGTTGCTGCGGTCTGTAAGCATTGTCGTTCTCATTACATTGCTCTTTCTGCTGCTGACACTGGCCATTTGCGACGTCATATGAAATCTTGTATGTCAAAACGTAATGCTGCATCTATGGTCCAGTCTAGGCTAGCTTTGAATCCTGACGGTTTGAAAAACTAGGTGTATGATCCAATGGTTGCCCGCATTGAGCTATGCCATTTGATTGCTAGGTTGGACCTTCCATTAGGTGTAGGTGAGACACAAGCTTGGGAAGATTACATTAAACGTGCTCATAACCCTCTGTTTGAAAAGGTATCTAGGCAGACCACAACAAGAGATATGGCTAAGCTTTTTGGTGAACAGCGTGATATGCTTATGAAATCTTTGTTGCCTACTGCATCCTCTATTTCTTTGACCTCTAATATCTGGTCTGGTAATGCTAAGGAAGATTATATCTCTGTTGTTGCTCATTATGTTAGTGTAGATTGGGAAATACAGAAAAAAAAAGTAGTTGGTTTCTGGCTGATTGAGATGAAACATACAGGTGAAAATATTGCTGATAGAATTGCTAATGTAGTTGAGGAATTTGGGCTGATTGATAAGGTTTTTGCTGTGGCTCTAGACAATGCATCCTCTAATTCAAAGGATCATGAAATTTTGCAACCTACCTTGTTTGGTTACTTGGGTTCTTATCCTGCACCTACACGTGATGAGCCTACCAAAGTTAAATACTTTCTTGTTCATCAGCGCTGTGCTTGCCATATCATCAATTTAATTGTTAAATCTGGCTTGAAAAGGTTAAAACCTTTTACTGAAGATGTGAGAACTACAATAAACTTTTAAATTCATCTAATCAGAGAATTGTATTGTTTAAAAATTATTGCATTGCTCAAGGTCTTAGACCTAGGAAGTTTGGCTTGGACATGGATGTTAGATGGAATTCTACTTACTTGATGCTTAAACACTTGCTGCCATACAAGGAAGTGTTTTTTGTGTTCATTAATTCTAACTATGGTACAAAATTGTTGACTCCACAACATTGGTATGTTGCTGAGCAAATCATGGTGTTCCTGAAACTTTTTTATGACTGTACTGTTACTCTTTCTGGTGTTTATTATCCCACTTCACCACTTGTTTTGCACTATATTCTTGAACCTGCTGAACATTTGCAGAAAGCTGAAAGGGATCAGAATTTCAGAAACATTGCTACTCCTATGAAGCTAAAATTGCTAAAATATTGGGAGAAAATTCCTTTGATTTATTCTTATGCATTCATTCTTGATCCTAGAGCTAAAATGAAAGGTTTCTTTAATGTGCTTGAACTACTTGATAAGGCACTTGATGTCTCTTATAGTTTATACTATAGTGATGTCAAAGATGAATTGACCAGATTGTTTGGCAAGTATCAGTAGAAATTTGGGGTATAGCAAGTTCTCAAAGGCCTGTACAGCCACCATCTTGTTCTGGTAAGAGAAAGCAAGCATGGACAAGGATCTTTGGAGGTCCTGGTGCATCCCCTGGCTGTTCCCCATTAGCTACCTCTACTCCTTCTACTGTTAGTAAGCTTACGGCTTACTTGGACAGTGATCCGATCACATGCTATGATCCAAACTTTGACATATTGCTCTGGTGGCGCGACCACAAGCTAACCTATCTAATCTTATCTATTTTGGCTTATGATATCATGTCTGTTCCTATATCTACTGTCTCTTTCAAGTCATGTTTCAGCTTGTCAGCAAGGATTCTAGAAGACCGGCGGTGGCGCTTGTTGCTTGAGCATGTGGAGATACTCACCTACATCAAGGACTAGGAGCTAGGAGCAAGAAGCGAGCAACATTCAATTGAGGACACAGACCTCGAAGAGGCATTCAAAAACCTCTTCCTGAATGAACTTGGTGGTGAAGGCAGCGGCACCAGCAGCGGCACTGGAGCTAGATAGGAGAAGAGAAGAGAACAACTACAGAGAAAGGTGAACTACTGGCTACCTCTGCTGCTTGCTTCATCTATTTCATGTGTTCAACTGTTTATTGAATCTTGTTTAACTACTTGAAGAAAATTTTGGACTTTTGGTCAAGTCTTCAGTGCTGTGCAATTTTGGTGAGATATTGGGTGAGACTGCGTGTGAGTCACTGAACTGAATTAGTACTTAGTGGGTTTGACAGTGGCTGAGTGAATTAGACTGTGACTCTGTGAGACTTGAGAGTTGAGAGTGAGCCTGTGATCTAAGATTTTGCCACTGATGTTGGCTATTGTAATAACACTAATACTTTGAATATTTTGAGTTGGCTGTACTCTTTTTTTCCTTTCTAGGGTTTCTCACAAGGGTGAGTTTTATCTAGAAAAGTTTTTAATGAGGCAACATTGCACAAAATAGCTTATTTTGATAAGTTATTCCTATTATATCTTGTGTTGTGTGATCTGATATGAGATTATGCTTTTTGTTAGTTGATATGATATTGTGGTACTCAATAGTTCTGATTTGATCATGTTTGGGTCTAAATATGAAATCTTTATAAACTTGTGAAAAAAATGAGCTCCTTTTTGCTACATGGGCCATGGGCCGGCACGACACGGTGAAAATTTCCGTGCTCACTGGGCGGCACGGCACGAAAAAGTGGCCCATGGGCCGTGCCTTGGGCCGACCCCCTGGCACGAAGCACGGCCATGGCACGGGCCGGCCGGCATGGCGGCACGGCGAGGCACGACCATCTATACCCACTTGACTAGGTGGAAATTGGTCCTATAAACCATCTTGGACAATAATATTTAAAAATATTAGAAGTTATGACACACCATTCATTCTTGTCATGTAAAGTACTTTTTGACACACTATCCTTTTCATACAATTATAATGACTGCAGTTGGTGTTTTGAGAAGACAAAAATTGTCACAACATGGAATGTGACTACCTTTAAGACGTTTTTAAGACGTTTATTTAGTTATATCACTAAGTTGAAATGCTTCCAAAGAAAACGTCATAAACAAATCAATTTACTGACCCTTTCATCAAATGTCATGCTATAAACGTCATAAACCAACACATTTTTTTTTATAGTGAAGAGCTGGGGAAGCGCTGGGTTTGTCGGTGTCTCCTTAACTTGTACGTCGATGAACACTTTTTATCTCAACGGGTTCTTGTACTAAGTAATTGTTCATGATTCTTATAGTTATAAGTTTTTTGATTAGTTAAACTTTGCTCTTATTTGCTTGCGAGTTCGTTGTCTGTTCTCGTAGCGGATACTCTAGTAGAGGGCACTGATAATGAACGATAACCCTGTGCGACGCTAGAGTAGTAGTCGATAGCGTAGACATGGTGTTTAGGCTAGAGGCTGCCTTTTTTGCCTCGTGCCATATGATTGAGGGGTAGGCGGTAAGAGGTGACAACCCTGTCCGTCTCTTATAATCCGCCACACTCGGGTTTAGCGTAGAGCTACAAACCGGCATTACTTGGCAGACTAAGTGATAATAGGTGCCCGAAGTAAGCAAGTAGAAGCAGAGTTTATCTATCCATGAGACCCAAAAGCCATAGCATTATCTCTACCCTAGCCATCTTTACCCTTATGTTGTCCTTGGACAAACTAGTTAGAAGAAGTATCTCCGTTCCCTGTGGAAACTATGATACCCTAAATACTTCCAGATGAAGACTGCAACGGTAATTCTTTACGCTTGTGGATTCTTTCTGTTTGTGTTAAGAAATATCAACACTCATTCCATTTCAGAATGACACATGGGACACGCTTATCATTGACTTACTCAGCTAAAACGCTAGGAATTGAAGTCGTGATGGAGAGGCGCCGACAGTCACCGGGGGCGCCACCGGGAGTCACGCCATTGGGAGCCGCGGGAGAGCAGCTAGGAAGTCACGCTGCGAGGAGTCGCGGGGGAGCTGCTAGGGGAGTCGTGCTACCGAGGAGTCCTATGGCACAAGTGGGTTAGTCCAAACAAGCCGTGCACACGACTGCTGCCAGTTCAAACAGATTAAGGAAGAACATTTTTAGGGGCCACCTTAGAGGGACGAGGAAACAGAGGCGGTGCCTACGACTCCCGCGGTTCCTGCCGGCGACACCGAGGCTAATCCCCGGCGAAAAGTAGGAGATCCGACTCGGGGTCTGACGCTACATCGATTCATCGTGGCACTTTTCGTTTCCCACCTCCCCATCTTTGTTTCGTAGAGCTCTGTGGATAGGTTTTCCGACGACAGCTTTGTGCTTGCTCTGTTTCGACATCTGCTGAAGAATTTCGCGAGTTTTTACCTGAGTTCGGAGGGGTTTGGCTACTTAATCGGAGGTGCGGATGGGGAATCGCAGGCTCACCCTGGCTTTCCCTCCTTTTGTGTTGTCCCCTCAGAGTTCTAAGAAGTATTATCACGCAGTGGGGGTATTTCCGTGAGGATCTCCGCTCAAACTTTCACAGAAACACAGATATTTGTTTTCGAGGTCCTGATTCAGATTCTAAGAGGTCAGACTTGGAGATATTAGAGATGGATTTATAGGATTGGATGAATGCAGACCATTTTCCATCATTGAGTTCATCCCAAAAGAATACTACAGCAGCATTTGGGCTTCCCAAACACTCTCAGCCTGATGATCAAACCAGGGTGGAGAGACTCAGGCATCAAAAAATTCCCCCAATTGCTGTAATTGATTCTAACTCAATTGCTGTGAGCAACCTCCCATTAAAATTCTCATGGGTTAGTAAAGAGCAAGAGATCAATGAAGATTGTATTCAATCAACTGATCAGAAACAGCTGACAGAGCAATCAGCGCTGAGAATAGGGGAGGACGCCAAAACTCGGGTTGCACAGCAAACGCGGACGGTGGAGGAAAAGGTAAAGTGGGTTGGGCCAAAAAAAGCCAACTGATGGGCCGGTTTCTGGTCCATCCATAAACGACCTCTTCTCCCACTCCTACATCCCACGGATCAGAAATCCTCAACCGAGAGCTCGAGCCAGCAAATGGTTCTGGGTTGCCGCCGCTAGGGTTTGGGACTCGACAGCCGAGCGATTTCCGGCGAGCTTGAGTGACATTAGACAGTTTGGAGCGCATGCCAAATGTCTCCAGCGAGTGCAGTCTGCTATCACTGATGAAAGATCATTTGCGGAGGTAGCGAAGTCCATTATGGAGAGGAAGCCTTTCCAGGGGCGTGACGGTAGAGATGGTGACCGGTACCAGGGCAGGCGTGAAGACTACCAAGATCAACGTCGTGAGGTGAGAGAGTCCTTCCAAGGTCCTGATGGGCATGGCCGCCGCGACCCCCAAGATCGTAATGATAGAGATCAGCGCCCAAATCGCCAAGGTTTTAGAGATCTGGATCCAAGAAACTACCAAGGTCGCAAGCGTGCTGTGGAGATGCAGGAGGAGCGTGATGTCAAGCGAATGACAGAGGAGGATCTTAGGCACAAGATTGAAGATCGCAGGAGAAACTTCAACCAACTGCAGAATTGGGGCTCTATCTCAGGTCAGTATTCGGGCCAACAGATGAAATGCTTTAACTGTAATGACTATGGGCATCATCAATCTACCTGCACAAGGCCACCTTTCTGTTATAGCTGTAGGGACATTGGTCACAAATCTGCTTAGTGTCTGTTGATGAAATCAAACAAGGGATTGCAATTATGCGGGTATGGAATGCCAGGGCAGATTTTCTATGCTTTAGATTTACCTGAACCAAAACAGGAGAGTAAACCTGAGAATTAAGCGCCAATTAGAGCTCTGGTCTCTGTACTCGAGGGTCGTGGTACTAAACTGAGAATCAAAACTGAACTTCAATATTTGGTGGATTCTGAATGGGAATGGGATGTCAAGCGTGTTTCAGGTAGTGAGTTCTTAGTTAGTATCCCATCCAAAGCAGTCATGAGTCTTCTCACGAAAATGGGCAAAATCAAGTTCATCACTGCAGATATTTTAGCTGTTGCAGAAGAAACAAAGTTAGACCCTGATGGTTTTCAAGTTCTTCAATCAGTGTGGGTTAGAGCTGTGGGGATACCTGACAATGCAAGGACAGAGTTTGCCATTATGGAATTGGCCAGGTTGGTGGGTAATCCTGAGGAAGTGCATTTACCTTCTCTTCATTGGAGATATGTCTGGATTAAGGTCTCTTGTAAGAATCCTAATTAGATTGGAGGAACATCTGAAGTTTTCATTAACAAGAAAGGGAGGAGGATTTCATGGTTTTACTCTGATAAGTTACAGAAATACCCACCAAACAAACCTGATGATGATGATTTAGATGATAATGAGGATGATGTCACTGATGAAGAAGATCTAGAATCCCAAGAAAGCCATGGCTGGTTGGAGTCTGGCAAACCATTACCAAATGAATCATCAGCTCCACCTGGGGTTGGAACTTCAACTTATCAGGGCAGGAAAGCAAATATGTCAGTCCCTCAAAGTAACTATGAAGGTATTGGAGAAAAAACAGACTCCTCTCCACACATTGATGTGATTCAGGAAATGCAAAATTTAGCTTTGAAACTAAACCCCCAGGGGGTGGTACCACAGACTAAAAGATGGCAGAAAATATCTGAGATGCAGTCTGGAATCACAATAGACATACTTAAAAATGACTTCTTGATGAAGGCTCCCTCTTTAGAGTTTGCAGAGGATGACCAAATATTAGGACATTTCCATGATGAATCTGAAGACAAGGAAGGTGCTGAGAAGCCAACTACAGGGATAAACATGCAAGAGGATCTTATTGCATCTAAGCAGGCACATAAATCTGATGATAGTATTGTAGGTAAAACAGTGGCCCTTTGTGGTGGTAATGATGATGAAGAAACTTTAGATGATTCCAATAAAGAAGTTGGGTATGAGGGGCATGATAATGGAGGCACACAGAAAAAACTCCCAGAATTACAGCAGAAAGGTAGGGATATGATCAACCAGACAAATATCAGTGATCAATTATCTTATGAGGAACAGAAGTTACCGGACAAAGCAAGCTACTTCACCAGACAAAGCACAAGAATTCAAGACAGAGACAAGCCTGTCATGGAGAAAGCGATATCCAGGATAGATGGCATCAAAGGTATTAATTCATGTCCCACCTCTTCTGATCCTATTCCATCTTGTTCCTTAGAAGATATATCTAGAGTTTGTGGTTTTTCTTTGGGGGAAGGGGAGGCAACCAGATTAGCAAATATCTCCATGATTCAAGCAAAAGAGGCTGCGCTTGCAGCTTTATTAAGCACAAAACAAAAAATCATGGTGAGTTCTGTGGAAAATAGAGTTCTGAATATTGAGGAAAATTTGGCTGAAAATAGAGTTTTGTCATTTGATGAGAGTTCTTCTAAAGATCAAAACCCAAGATTAGAGTTCTCAGGGGCCAGAGCTGCTAATGAAGATAATTTATCCATCATGGATCAAGGATGAAGGTTTTATTCTGGAATATAAGAGGACTGGGTACTGCAGGAAGGAGAAGCTTCTAATAGAGTTAGTGAATAAACATAATTTTGATTGTGTATGTCTGCAGGAAACTATAAAATCCACCTTTAGGCAGAGAGATCTGGAGAGATTTGCTGGATAGAAGGATATGTTTTGGTCCTGGCTCTCATGTTCTGGTCATTCTGGTGGCATGCTGATGGGGATAGACAAAGATCTGGCTAGTGTCACAGCTGAAGATAAGGGAGAGTTCTTTCAAAGCTGTACTTTAACAATGAAATTGGATGGTTTTCAATGGATGTTACTAAACATTTATGGTCCTGCTCATGATGACAGAAAATTAGAATTCTTGGAGGAAATCCAGAAGAAAGTTTTGAGTTCAGATTTACCTATGATGCTCGGTGGAGACTTTAACTTGGTTAGGAAGGTAGAGGAGAAATCTTCTGGTAATGTTGATGCTCACCTCATGGAAGCCTTTAATGATATGATTAATGTTACTTCTTTAAGAGAGTTGCACAGGTCAGGGAGCAGATACACATGGACTAACAAACAAAATCCTCCTATCATGTGTGTCCTGGATAGAGTTCTGGTTTCAAATGCTTGGGAGGATAGATACAACCTTTCTACTGTAGTTACAGCCCCAAGACTTGGCTCAGATCATAACCCACTCATGCTTGACACTGGAGATATTTTGAGTTTTCAGCAACACTATTTCAGATTTAGTGCTCATTGGTTGAACCAAGGAGGGTTTAAGGAATGGGTGCAGAGCAAATGGCCAGCCAGATATAAATATGATCCTCTGGACCATTGGCATGTTCTTTCAAGCAAGCTTAGAAGAGCTATCAAAGGATGGGGACAAAATAATGACAGCCAACAAAAGAAACTCAAGCAGGATATTTTAAGAAGGATTAATGTGTTAGATGAGTGGAGTAACTCAAGACCATTGGCACAGATTGAGTGGGAGGAGAGATATGAACTTGATAAAGATTTACAGAAGATTCTGTCAGATGAGGAATTACAGTGGCAAAGGAGAGGGGGAGAGAAATGGATCCTGGCTGGTGACTCTAACTCAAGTTACTTCCATAAATGTGCTAATGGTAGAAGAAGGAAAATGCAGATTAATATGTTGGAAGTGGATGGTCAAGAGGTAGTAGACCCAAAAATCTTGAAGGATCATGTAACAAACTACTATAAACAGTTGTTTGGGAGTGTTAAGGTGGTAGATATGCACTTGGATGCTGGACTATGGCCGGCACACCGACAAGTGCAGCAGGCTGACAATGAATTCCTCACCAGGCCTTTCACTTTAGAAGAACTGGATGCTACAATCAGAGATATGAAGAATAATACTGCGCCTGGACCAGATGGGTTTTCGATAGAGTTTTTTTAAAGCCTTCTGGCCTCTAATCAAAGGTGATATTAAAGAAATGCTGGATAAATTACATGCTGGTCAGTTAGAGTTATGGAGATTGAATTATGGGGTAATCATATTATTACCTAAAGTCAAACCTGCCATTAGCATCAAGCAGTTCAGGCCGATTTGTTTGCTGAATGTCATCTATAAAATCATTACCAAAACTCTGACTTTAAGGTTAACAGCTGTGATTGATAAGGTGATTAGCCCATTCCAAACAGCATTTATACCTGGTAGGAATATATTGGAAGGGGTTGTAATTCTTCAAGAAGTGATGCATGAATTGAGATCTTCCAAGTCATCTGGAGTTATCATTAAACTAGATTTTGAAAAGGCCTATGACATGGTTAATTGGAATTTTTTGGAAGAAGTGTTAAATAGGAAAGGTTTCGCAGATACTTGGATTCAATGGATCAATAAGGCAGTTAGAGGTGGCAGAGTTTGTATAGATATAAATGGTGAAAGAGGTGAGTATTTCAGAAGCTACAAAGGCCTCAGACAGGGAGATCCATTGTCCCCATTACTGTTTAATCTGGTGGCTGATGCCCTTTCAACTATGCTTTCTAGAGCTGGTGAGGCAGGTATTATTTAGGGTGTGGTACCTCATTTAGTAGATGGAGGCTTATCTCATTTGCAATATGCTGATGATACAGTAATACTCTTGCAATACTCTCCTGAGAATCTAAGGAATATTAGATTGATTCTTTCATGTTATGAAGTCATGTCTGGGATGAAAATCAATTTTGAGAAAAGTGAAATCTTTACCATTGGCCTTACTGATGAAGAGCAATGCTTGGCTGCAAACTGTCTAGGTTGCAAGATTGGTGCTTTTCCTATGAAATATTTGGGTATGCCTGTCAGCAGCATGAAGATTTCTAAGGCGCAATTGAGTTATGTCAGTGATAAAACTGAAAAAAGACTTGGCACATGGCAGTGTGAATATCTATCATCAGGTGGCAAGTCCATTTTAATTGACTCTTGTCTGTCCAGTATCCCCATGTATACTATGGGAGTCTATCAGTTGTATGAGGGCAACTTTCAGAGACTAGATTCCATAAGAGCAAGATTCTACTGGCAGGGGACATCTAAGAAGAGAAAATACCATATGATTAAGTGGGAAGCTTTGAGTAGGCCAAAAGAGTTTGGGGGCCTAGGTTTTTTAGATGTAAGGGCAATGAATGTTTGTTTGTTGGCCAAATGGATTGACAAACTGGAGAGAGGTGATGATAGTTTGTGCTGCTCGCTGGTGAAGAAGTACTTGGGTGAGAAAAGTATTTTCCAGATAAAAAACCGAACAGGTTCCCAATTTTGGAGATCTTTGCTCGATGTGAGGGATTGGTATCAAAGAGGACGGGGTGTGAGTATCAAATCAGGAATGCAGACTAGGTTTTGGCACGATTGCTGGGTAGGTGGGTGCCCGCTGAAGATAAAATTTCCAAACCTTTTCAAGATCACTTTGGATCCAGATTTGGAGGTATCAAAAGCTTGTGTAGACGGTGAGTGGTCCATCCAGTTTAGAAGACAATTCAACGAATGTCTAGCTGATGATTGGAATAATCTGTTAGAGGTATTAAGTGATGTAGCGCTGTCAACAGGTAGAGATCAGGTGTTTTGGCTTTTGGACAGATCTAAAAAATACTCAGCAAGATCTCTTTATAGAATTATGACCTCCGGTGGTGTTATAGACCGGCAGATGATGCAAATTTGGAAGTGCAATGTCCCTTTGAAGGTTAAGATTTTTATGTGGATGACAGCCCATGACCGGATACAATGTGCAGTTCAGTTAAAAAAGAAGAAATGGTCAAGAGAAGAAGAATGCTTTGTGTGTGGCAAACTTGAAACTTCAGATCATATTATTTTTCAATGCCCCATTGCTGTGTTTCTATGGTCTTTTCTGAGAGATAGTTTGGGGTGGGAGATATCCCCAATCTGCTGTGATTCGTTTTTTAGAGATATCATAGAAAGGTGCAGAGGAAAAAGACGGGAGGTGACGCTGTTCATTTGTGCAGGTGCGATGTGGACTATATGGAAAGCTCGGAATGATGTGGTGTTCAACAAGAAGACGTTATCCTCGCCTATAGTACTGGTTTACAGGGTGATCTCGCTGGTGAAGACTTGGACTCCATTACTGAAGTCGAAGTTGAAGCCCCTGGCGGAAGAAATGTTGCAGAGGGTCTCGGCAAATGCCACCAGTCTGTAATACGGTGTTTGCGCCTCTTTCTGTCGTCGTGCTTTCAGTTGTAGCGCTAGGTGGTTGGTGTTAAAACTAGAAGTTAAGTAGAGATCGGTGTTTAGTTTCCTGGACTGTTTCGCTTAGTGGTTTTTTGAACTATATTGTAAGCTGGTATTTCCAGCATGGATCGTTGGCTTTGATACGCTTTCAATAAAGCCGGGCAATGCCTTTGATCTAAAAAGGATGAACTTTTTAGAAGATGCACAAGCATTCAGCTAGGAAACGAACTCTGAAATTTAGCTTACGCTAATGCTTATACTGATTTGTTGTGAGAGAAAAATACTATTTATTGACTGAAAAATACTGCTGAAGTAGTTTAAGCAAAATTTAGGAAGGATAATTGGCTAAAAAGCATTAGTGCAAGGAAGGCGCTTGATGCGGGTACCGTAGTACACCGCATGAACACGGAAGAACTACACCAGTTCGCTGAATTATGGACCCAGTTACAAACAAGAAGACTAGAGGACCTGGAGTGGAGGACAACATCACTTGGCGTTTTGAGGCTTCCGGACTGTACTCGGCAAAGTCAGCATACGAATACGCTATTCATTGGATCCTTTGCTGATCATGATTGGCCCCGAATTTGGAAATTAAAAGAGGAGCCAAAATGTCACTTGTTCACCTGCCTCCTACTCCAGTGGAGACTACCAACAGCGGATCGCATCATTAGGCAGGGAGGCCAGTGAAACCCAATTTGCTGACTATGTTATTGCAGTGTATTCAGCCTAGAATTTATGGAGAGGAAGATGCCGACGAGTCTTTGAAAACAAGGCGAAAGACGCACAAAAGCTGCTCGAGGCCATTCAAGAAGACTTTGTAATGCTCAGACTCGCTAGCGACGAAGCAGAGTGGATGGGCAGAAACACTAAGTAGAAGGCGTTATGTGTTGTAATTCGATCTTTTTCTTCATTTCTTGTTTCACTGATCATCATGTAAAAAGTTGTACTTTGCTTCCTACTAAATGAAAAAAGCAGAGCACCGTCCTGCCGTCTATTTATGCTAAAAAAGAAAAACAATATCCCACAGGCTTGTTGTTCGTCTCTGTTGAGATTGGGAATGAAAGACGGAAAGACATAACATCTTGCTGCATGCTAATTGATGGCGGCCGGCTGGAATGCTTAGCATTTTGATCATCAGTAGTGGCCGGCGTTGCTGGTCTTGCCGTCGACGACGATCTCGGTCATGGCGACCTGGTCGGCCTTGCGCTTGCGTGCCTCGATGATCTCCTGGGTGGACTTGTAGTAGATGGCGTAGAGGACCAGCTGTGCCAGCGCGAACAGCACCCCCAGCCCGTTGGGGATCTGAGCAAATTTAACAAAGAGAACGTAATTAACCGTCCTTCATTAAACTTACTCTCTGACAGGAGATGAAATGCATCGTACTTATAATAATAATAATAATAATAATCTTAATCTATATCTATATTAACTTACGGTGATGTAGAGGTCGAAGCGGATGAGCGCGTATGCAGTCCAGCAGATGCCGTTCACCAGGGAGGCTAGCGACAGGAACAACGGCATGTACTCCACACTCTTCGTCTGGATTACCATTTTCTGAGTCATATGGAAGAGAAGAACACATAGAAAAATACACGATCAATATCCATGTCACAGGTTATTGAAGGAGGATGCTGAAATGATTCAGAGAAAACCTGACCAAACTGAGTAACTGACCAACCCAATTATTCGGCCATATAAGTCTCAAACGTAATTAGTAGCACGTGGCACGTACCATGAGTGACCGAGAGCGGGGCGGCGTACATGCCGGTGCCGAAAAGCACACAAAGGATGCCGACGACCATGGATCTGCGCTCATACGTGTGCGACAGGTTGAGCACCAACATGGCGATGGCACCGACAAAGGCGACCTCGGCTGCCAGCTGAAGGAGAACGCGACGCCGGGTAGCGCCAGTGGAGTAGAGAAGGAAGAGCGTGATGTAGGTGAGCTCGATGGCCATGCCAGTGCCATTGATGGTGACCACCAGCATGCTGTGCGGGTGCACCGCAGGCAGGCCGTACAACACCCACATCATGCAGTTCAGGAGAGTCGCCAGGTACGGCACCGGCGAGTACTGCTCCACAGACCCCTTCTTCCAGACGCGGATGATCGTAGGCCTGGTCGTGCGACGTATATACGCATATAGACACGTGTTATGAGTATATGTGCTATGAATTTGTTATTATTAGTTAATATTTAGGAGTACTCTAATAAATGAACTTATTGTTTTCTAATACTGGGGAGAGGAAGAGCACCAGGGCGGTTCCATTGCCTGCAAGATAACCATACACAGAAAGAAACCAGAAGTGAATATATAGCCCTTGCTTTGTGGCAACAAAAATCACCAATTGGACATTGGAGCAGATTAGTATGAACAAGCATGATTAGAGCAAAAATGATTAGGGATCGAGGAAAGCTGGCGAATTAATATAATGCTTTACATTGAACCGGACATGTTTAAAGTACGGGGATCGGATATAAGCATAATTGATGGAAGTTTAAGCACGTCGTGCGCGTGCAAGGTGGAAGGAAGGAGCAAGAAAAGAACCCCACACCCTACATGACCGGCCAGTGCCAACTGCCATCTACCACAGGCCACAGGCAGGCGGCTCCGCAGCAGTTGCAGGTGCTCTGAGCGTTATCTACCATTTATAATGTATATGTAGTCGTTGCATATGCACTGCCAGCGGCGATTACTCACCGATGACACCGATGGCCGTGCGGATGGTGTCCGGGGAGACCATGGTACCTAGCTATCTTCAGGAAGATGGTGCTCAACTCTATAGAGAGTGCCCTTGGTAGCTAGACTCTAGAGAGATGTGGGTGAGAGACAGCTCCGTTAGGAAACAGAGAGGCCGGAGACCAAACACCAAATCAAGACGAAGAAACGATTGAGTTGAGCTGATGCTCTGCGCTCTCCGGCTTCTTTGTGAGTGACGAGCGAGTGAAGCATCGACCAGCTTAAATAGAGGAGCATTGGGTAATCTCCCTGCCTCGCCGTGACCGGACCTCTATGCACTATTGCTCTATGTCCATCCGTATCTAACTTCTCCCTCATTCACGCGCAGAGCACTCTGTTTCCTCACTAGTGTAGTGTCCTTACTCCTTACTCCTTACTTTCCTGGTGCGCGCTCTCTATCTCTCTCAACAGGGACCTGTCCCAGAAAATAAAATAAAATTCGCTAGCTGGTTTCAGCTCCATAACGTTTGTGCAGTATGTTTGGACAGCAAATGAGAGGCAGGAATGAATTTACAGCACTGACGCCTCATTGTCGACGAGTACGTCAATCACTATTGAAAAAATAATACCATTCAATCCTGGATAAATCTTTGGTTGGAAAAGTACCAGTGGTACCTCCTGGTTCTTTTATTTTTTCTATTATTCTACCCAATTATTAGAGGAACATTATTAATAAAATGAATTTTTATTATAGATGATATATTGTAATACCGTAGCACAATGTTAGAAACAGGGTTTCCGACAAGATGGATACGTCTGGGAACTTCGCCTGGACGGAGGCTCCAGGCAAAGGTAACAGCTTAAGTGGTAACAAACTCAATTAGGGTTTCATTAATGCCCTCACCAACCTCGTTTACATAGGGTTTGGCTCCCCATTTTATAGGGCACTATTTGCCATCACCCCTTTTACATTTCTACCCTGACCCAGCCAAGGTACATTCCATGAATATTCCTGCGCCTATACTAACCGCGGGGGGCAATCCTGGCTTTTTGTTCTTGCACCACCTATGCTTCTTGGGCCTTAGCCTTTGGCCAGTGGGAGGCCCATCTCCAGCCCAGTGCCTTGGCGTGATGGAGGTTTACCTCGATCGGTGGAGATCGCCCGCCTCTGCTTGAACTGCCTCTGCCTCTGCCTCTGCCTTGCTGCCTGAGCCACCGGAGCTCAGACCTCTGCCTTGCACCCGGGGGCCTTCGCCGCCTTCGCCGGTACCTTCGCCGCACCGCTAGACAGGTACGAAGGTTCCTTTAGGGATTCCTACATATTATCACATACACGATCTGTCAGTGTTAGTCTCTGTAGCCCAAAGTGGGATCTATCCTCCGCTACTTACATATCCATGTTCCAACAGTTCCCCCATGAGGGCATGGTCTGATGCGAGCGGGCTGTGGCCTTCAATTTTACAGTTGATATTGAGTTGCAGAGGCTTCCCCCTTTCCCCTTGGGTCGCCCGGATCAGACCGTTGTGTTTGTGACATGTCACTTTCTTATTCATTGCGATGGCTCTGGAACTGACGCGCTGCTGAATGGACGTGACCGTTGGGCGCGAAAGCTGAAGCATCCGCCCGCGGCCTATACAAGGGGGCGGTAGGTGAAGACCCCCCATGCCACCTGAGCCATCGCTTTCGTTCCTTTCTCTTTCTAAGACCTTTTTGCATTTAGCCTTCGCCTAGTCGCTACTTGCCTACGCTTCTCCTTTGGTCTTTCTCGTGCTTTAGGGGTGGCTTCTGCTGTCAGCCCTCTACCTCGCTGGGCTACCACCTTTGGTCCCTACTCCTATCTCCTCGGTGTTAGGGCTAGCGGGTGGTCTTGTCATTTTGAGGAGTGTGGTTGCTATCGCGGAGGCCCAGGAGCTCAAAGAGGATCTGGGTAGCGTTGAAGCTTCACTTAGTTATTTGGTTGGGGCCAAAGAAGTGGAGGTCATGGCTGGCATGACCTAGGATTTTAGGCCTTTGCTCATGACTAAGAAAACGATCCTTGAACTCAAGAAGGATGGCTGCATTCCTTAGGGCAGGGCCAAGCTTTTGCAGGGCGAGAATGTCCCTACGCCCGGTAAGGATTATGCTATTATCCTTCCATTCGATTTCTTCATGAGGTGCTGGAGGAGTTCAATGTGCAAATTCACCAGCTTACTCCTAATGGCTTGCTTACTTTGAGTAAGGTTTGCTGGGCTTGCGAGTCCAATGGCGCTAAGCCGGATCTGGACACTTTCTGCAAATACTATGAGCTTCAGCGCTAGCCTAAGAAGGTGGGTGAAGATGAGCTTATAGCGTAGTATGGCAGTTGTGCGTTCATGGCGAAGAGGCAGTAGGGGGATTCTAGGTTGGAGATCTCGTCTTGTTAGAAGAATAAGTGGGATAAGGATTGGATGCACTATTGGTTTTATGTGCAGACCTTTGGCGTTACTTCTACTCTTGAGGATGGGAAGAAGGTTACTCAGTATCCTCTTGCCTCTGTTATGACTGAGATGAAGCCTTTGACTAAGGTGACTCCTAGCGGTGAGATTACTCCTCACTGACAGGCTTGTGATAAGGCCTTCGCTTTGGCCTGCTGGTACTCCGGAGGCCGTGATCTTGTAGAGGAGATGGTGGCTGCTAAGTTTTGGCCTCTTGGTAAATCCAGGCCTTTGTTTAAAGTTGAGATGGTGAATCTCCTTGTTCATGGCGAAGCTAATGGGGTCCCTTTTCCCTGTTTTGGGATAAAGCTGTCGGACGATGAAATTCCTAAGGAGTTTGTTGCTACTGTGGAACAAGAGGCATGGGAGATTATTGGTGATATTTCTGACAAGGAGTTTCTCGTGTGGAGGGCCATTGCAGGCACAATGCCTTGGCTCAACCGCGTCTTTGAGGACCTTGGAACTCACCATGATGAACATAAGGTTCCTTCGAAGGTGATAAAATTGCTAGAGGACAAGGAGAAGAAGGCCGCAGTGAAGAATACGACTGTCACTGCAGAAGCGAAGAAGAGAAAAGGCTCTGGCCAAGTGAGGGCTGTTAGTAAGAAACAGAAGGTTGGGTCTACCTCCGCTGCCACTTTCGTCGGTACTGGTGAGGAGGTAGCGAAAAATGTTGGTGGAGGCTCTGCTACTGCGCCCTTGAGTACGGAGGGCGAGCAGTCGGCGGCTTTCACCGACTTGGGAGGAAATGACTTTGTTGGGACTGCTATTTAGGGGTTGAACGGCGGTGGGCTTCCACTGACTTGGGAGGAGTTGACTTTGTTGGGACTGCTCTTCAGGGGTTGAGCGGCGCCGCCGTTGCTGAGCCCATTAAGGTTGACCCTATACCCGACGTTCTGGGCGATGACTCATCTAGTTTGGAGGGCGGTAATGTTGCAGGTCAAGTAGATGCACCTGCCAAAGGTAGTCATCCTGCAAAGGCTCCTCTGATTCAAGAGTCCGAAGATGAGCCTGAGGATAGACCGCCTGTGGCCTAGCCTCGGGATTCGAAACCATCGATTGGCTCTCACCGTGAAAAGGATGTTGGTATGGACACCACGCAAGGCATTTTATACCTAAATAAGCATTTCCTTATTACTATTATTATTACTATTACTATTATTATTATTATTATTATTATATTTTTAGGGTTAAATGCTGTTTTGCCGTGTGGTTTTTTCTTACTTTGTGTTTGCCTTCGCTTTTGCAGGCGATCTGACTAAGGATATGCAGACTCCCGCGGAGGGTGATGTGCCTCTGTCGGCTAACCTGGACCTTGCTCGGGTTGGTTCGGATGCTCCACCGAAGGTGCCCCTGTTCCCGGAGAGGGCCGGGCCATAGGCACTAATCTGGCTAGCTGCGAAGGTTTGATTGTTTTGCCTTTTTTGGTTTCTTTTTATTGCTAATGTATTGCTCTTAGAAGGAATTGCTGGTCTCTGCCTTGCCTAGAAAGATTTGGATGAGCTGAAGAGCAAGGTTGAATCTTTGAACAAGGCTCTCGAAGGCTCTAAGGTAGCCGAGCAGTTGGCCCTGGAACAGGCTTAGAAGGCTACCGACATTATCAAAGGTCTTTGCAAAGAGGCTAAGGCTGAGAGGGAGTCTAGTTGTGCTTTGGCCGCCCAGGTTAATCTGCTTACTAGGCGATTGGATGAGGCAAAGGCTCTCGGGCTTTTGGCGACTGAGCTGTATATCAACACGCTTGGAGAGTTCAGAGGGGTTACAACTCCTCTGTGTTTAGAGCCTTCGCCTTACAGCCTGTTTGCTAGGATGAAGTCTAATTTCACCAAGCTTTCTAGTTTTGTCGGGGGCGCCATTGACTTTGGGGTGCTCTCTTCGACTACCAACCTATAACACCCCAGGCGTTTGGCTTGCATTTGTGCATGTGCAATGCATAACATAAGCACATTCATTTCATTATCACATGTGCATCTTTGTATGTTTCAATGTTGCAACATAATGTTTATGTAGTACTTATGCATAGCGGTATCATGTGTGGTGTCCCTATATTATACCTAGTACCCTAGGAGGGTTTAGCATGCCCCATAGGCCATGTTTCAAGTGTTGCATGCCTTTGTTGCAATGTTTCAATTGATTGTTTCGTTTGTTTCAATTGAATGTTTCATATGTTGCAATTCTATGTTTCAGTTAATTTAAGAAGCTAGAATACATGAATCATGTGCAAATGAATGTGGTGACTCACCAAAACACCCTAGCTACACTTAGAAGGTCACTAGTAACAATGTTCATAAAGGTCATTAACCCTAATTATGCTTCTAAGTGCTAGTTTGACTTGTGTTGACCCTAGGACTATTCTGTTGACTATTTAAAAAGGGTAGCTAGAAGTCAATGCATGGTGGTGCACCCTTAAACAAAGTTGTAGCAAATTTGTTAAGGAACAAAAGTTGTAATATGGCCATCTCATGAAAATGACCAGAACACCCTCAAAAGTGGCCCACAAGGCAGTTAAGGGGCTGTTTTGGACCTAGCAATTTCTGGCGAAGTCAAAAGTGTAGTTACAGTTTCATGTACCCTACTTTGGGGCCTTGTATCTTCCAATCCAGGCAGAACTAGTTTGAGCTCCAATTGACAACTTTGTAGTCTTCATGTAGCTCTCCAACTTGGCCTAATTTGAGCTAGATTAAGAGTTTTGGAGCATCGAAAACTGGCTGTCAGTCACGACACTTAACTGAACCGACCTTCACCAATTCAAAGTGGCTAGCTTCGGTGGCCGATCGGCCTCAGGCTGTTGCCACTGCGTGGGCGTGCCATGGCGTCCGCATGCCGTCCGCGGGCCCACTAGTCAGGGCGAGGGGTGCCTCAAGGCCACCACGACTCCCTCCACTCGCTCCCCCTCCATTTTGCCTCCTCTCCTATCTGCTATGCTCGCCGAGGCGGAGGAGCCGAGCACCATCACCACCGCGAGCTTGCCAAGCTTGTGAGCGCTCTCCACTGCGCCATTGCCTACCAAACCACGCCAATCGCTCTGCCATGAACCCCTCTATTCCCTCATCCAGTCTGTGCAGCAAGCCTAGCTATGGTAAGGCCGCACTATCACTCCACCACCATGGTGACCTCGCCAAAATCCCTTCGCACGAGCTGCTCACCATGGTCCTGCCTCTCTGATGCATCCCATCCTCCCTGGTCTCGCATTGGAGTAGCTCTTAGGTTGGTGTAGGTGTAGCCATCGTCACTGGGGCCGCCATGGTCGGGGTTGGCCGGCGCGCCACACACAGCGCCGCCGCACCTGCTGTTGCCGGCGGTGTGTCATTCTGGCTGACCCTAGGGACCCCAAAGTACACCACTCGGTGTGGAATCACGAGGGGAGCATGATGGTGCACTTGGTTTCGCCGGCCGGCTCCCCGTCGGTGAGCTTCACCAGCGCCTCCTCCCTCCCCTGTTTCTATGCGTCTGGCCAGTGGGCCCTCGCTGTCAGCGCTCGGGCAGGCGGGATCCGAGCGTGGGCCGAGCTACTCTGTGGGCCGGCCCGATTTAGGTTTAGGATTTCGTTTTTGTTTTTCTTTTCTTTATTTCACATATTGAATGCTAGATTCAAAAATCTATATCTCGAGATTTGTAGATGCAAATGAGGTGATTCAAATTTTGTAGTGCTCCTTGGGAAGTCTAGTTTTTATTAAAAATAGGAAACATGCTATGTTATGTGATGGAAAATGGAGTTATTATTTATGCCATTTATTCATGCATGGAGAGGAGAAAGTCATATCTCTTTGTATATAGCTCCAAATGACTTGAAATTTTTATGGCATTCTTTTTATGCCTTGAATAGCTTGTAGTTTAAATTTTATAAATTTTGGATACTGTATGGTTGAGTTATATAATTATCTTGTTTGCTTGGGTGGATCTTGTGTGAATTTTCATGAATTATCTGTAGATCCAGTAAAGGTGAAATTTGGTGAGTGTTATTCTTATGTTAGTAAGAACCCAAAAAATTATGAAATCTGTTGTTTGATACTTTTTAATAGGGTTTCTCAATTATGCCAAAATCAGCCTTTATGTCTGTTATTTTTGGTACAGAAAAATATACATGCTCAAATGCTATGAAACGTTTATGGTAGCCTCTTGGATGTATGTGGCAGCCACTGTAATGTTTATAGAATTAATTGTGGAGTTTTGTTGTAGGTTCCTTTATTCACCTAATTATCTAAATAAATTAATAAAGGGCATTAAAGAAATTATTTAGATGTTGGCACCACACTTTCTGGTGTTCTTTTACTATGTGTAATGAGTTGGTAAATTGGTTTAGCTTAAATATGCTTTTGCTACATCACTAAATATTTAATTTAGTGAATCTGTCATTTCTGGACAGATTTGGAGGTGTTGTTAATTATTCTATGTAAATGATGTTTTCATGTCTTGTGGTCTATAGCAAAGTTGTTGTGAATTTTATAATCTAGCTGCTGTTAAATTTTGGTTTCATTTGGTCATATAGTTTAGGAGTTATAGCTGTTCGAAGCTGACTATCAGTTTTGGTTGCTCTCTGTTCACTCAGAACAAATTTTGTGTTTTCTTTAATTCGATCTAGTAAACTTTAGAATCATGCTTCGATGTTTATAAATGATTTGTAGAGAATTTCATAAGCTTTCCAGAATATCTTCCTGCACATCAATTGAATTTGTAGAACTTTTGTTATGATTGATTTACTGAACTGCTCCGTGTATGTGAAACCTGATCTTTCTGATTTGAGTGTGCCTTTACTATACTTAAGCATGTTAGTGATGTATTAGGTGCTTAAATTGATTAAGGTGGGTTTAGGTGCAGGTGTTAGGCCTTTAACTGAAGATGAACATCTTTATCTTAGGTTGTGCAAGTTAGGTGAGTTAATCTTGTTCTTTAGAAGAAAGAGAGACACATATTTGTTAAGTGATTTGAATAGAGCTATTCTCACTCAGTAAAGCGAGTGCCCAGTAGTGCTTGGTTATTTTCTTACTTACTGTTATTCATCCATCATGAGCATCATGTTATTCCTTATGCATCTATGATATTCATCTTGTGCATATGCATGCAATAGGTGTACCGGAGGGCGTGACTTTGCTAGAGTTCGATGGAATGAGCCAGGAAGCTCCAGAAGTGCAGCAGCCTTCCCGAAGCACAAGAAGGTGCAGCTCGCAGCTGAAGCGCCAGGAGCGGTGGTGGTTGAGTGCCTGGATCACAAGCCGTGCAACTTTGTCAAAGGCAAGCCCCGGAGTATTATAAACCTCCTAATTTCTGAAATGTAATTAAGTATTATGTTATATATATTTTGTTGCATTAAGTTCTAGGTGTTGGATGAAAACACTTGCTGTATTGATATCCAATCCTAGTCTAGATATTATTACCATTAGTCCTATGTAGCTCAGGCTCGAGTAGATGCTTAGCTCTACTTTAAAAGGTAGAAGTCGGGTGATTTCCTGTCACCTGTGAGCTATAGGAATATAGATGTGACACAGTTGGCTATATTTGCTATCATAGAAAAGAACCTATCTAAATTTGAAATAAAGACTGGGCGGAGGCTTGCTGGTTTGCAGTGACTCCACCTGTGTTGGTTAAGGACCGATTCGTTGTACGTCCTCTTGTCATTTTGAACGCATGCCTCTCTCTTAGTTGGCCGGATCTGGAGACCGACCACAAAACCGAGTAGCTCAACTCAGGCCAGGCTCTGAGAAGTATAAAGTATGCCTTGGAAGGGAGCCGTAGGTGTGAGTCCAAGGGTAGGTGATTTAAAAGTCCTGATCATCCTGGCAGAAGGGTAATCCCTGAGAGTGCTGGCGCTAATCGAACCCGCGAAGTTGGTTCCTGAGTTGTACCAAAGGTGACCCACGGCTACCCTTGCAAAGTATGCAGGGTGAGAGTTAGGAATACCCCCTCAGCTGAGTTATAATTCGATTCGAGTCACCGTCTCTCACCAGTTAGTGAGAACTTGACAGAGCAGCGGCAACGTAGATCTCATTAATTATTATGATGGTTCAGGAATGATGATATGATGATAACAACCTTATTATACATGCTATGGTTAATATTGTTTGCTCCTAATAAGTGAGTGCTCTAGTACTAGTGCTAATTTAGATGACAGGTTAATAATGATGAACTTGATGCTAAGTTTAATTGTTTACTTATGCTCATAAGCTCTTTTATGCAAATGTGTCAAGCTAGCCCACCTTATACAGCCTTGCATGATCCTTGGTGTCCTTTATTTCAGGTTTATGATGGGTAAGTCTAGCTGAGTACCTTCTCGTACTCAGGGTTTATTTCTCACCTATTGCAGATGACCTATTCTATTCTGGGTGCTGCAAGTACTGTCTCCTCCCAGCTGGAGATAAGGACTAGATCGTCGGGCGCGATCTCTACTAGTTATCTCACCTAAGATGCTTTTGTGGGACATGAATTTTATCTGGCAATGTATTTAAACTTATGAAGTTATGTATCGAACTATGTTGCTTCTACGAAACAAACTTAGTTTGTAATATTTTATTTTGAACTCTGATGGATGCAATCCGCATGCCACTTGTGAACTATTGTAACGAATGATGTGTTGTGTTGAATCACTATGGTCTTGTCTTGTATGTTGAAAGTTGTTTGAAATCCTTCGAGATTTCCGGACTACCGGGATTATAGGAGCTTAAGTATAGGAATTTAATCACTTTAGTGATTGTTTTTTACTTGTGTTCTTATAATTTGGTCGATTCTATTACACAACCTTTCGAAGATCCTGATAAAATGTGGGTGCAATCATGTTGATGGCTTGAAGGACACGAAGGAGTTTGAGAGTCCAGCAGAGCATGGAGAGCCGTATAGGGGCCTGAACAGACGATGAGGAATTTCATGAGGTCCTTTTGGCTCAAGTTTGGTTAGGCTGACGCATGCTCTTTGGCGGAGGCATGCCGAGCTGTGGTTTGTTGATCACTTATCTCGGGAGCTATGTTTTTTATTTTTATTTTTATTTTTCCTCATTTTGAATTTGTATGATTATTTTTATTTTTTGTCATATAGGATTTGAAGAAGGCAGAGGCTCATCGCGTTGCTGCTGGGGCACAGTTGTCGCAACCTCAAAAGGCGTCTATCAAGGGAGGAACCCCTACCGCCGACGTGGAGGAGCCTGTACAGGCAGTGGCCCGGGAGGTTCTGTCCTTGGGTGCTGGTGCCCAGAAGTCTAGGGAGGCTGCCTCTACCTCTGCCAATCCGGAGGTGTAGCTTTTTGGCTTTTGCTATTTAGTAGGTGTCTTCGCCTACTTGGTTTTAATCGTAAGTTTATCCTACGCAGGTTTCCTCCTTTGGGCCTGTGCAAGACGTGCAACCTTTGACTATGTACCAGGATGGTGTTTTTGTTAGTGGTGAACTATGGGAATATTGGTGCCAAAGTTTCCCAAGACCCTCTGTTTTTTAGATGTTTGCCTTTGTAACATACGATATTGATGACGAACAAGTAGAGTTAGTTAGATCTCTTGCTTGCCAAGGGCCTCGCCCGCCTGTCTAGTTTTTGCATTTAAGTTACGCTGTTTGAGTGGCCTTCGTGCCTTTGTAATTTATGAAATCAGGTCTTAACATGTTAGGCATTTTGCCTTGTTGCTGCCTTTGGCTTTTTGTATAGTTTTGATCTTCTCTTTGATGATTTGCGCCTGTGAGGTGCTTTGTTGTAATCTATTTGTTTTCTTTGAATAAAGTTGTTTGTACCCAGAATGGACATTTGTTTGATTGTAGAATCTTGTTTTGATTACAATTTTAGGTTGAAGAGTTCTAGCTGGTGGTGCTAATTTTCTTGCTGCTCTTACCTCCACTTCCTTCTTCTCTGGTTGTCGTTGGGGATGAGCTTGCGCGTCCACATGGAAGAGTTGAGGCAGCAGCCTTCGGCCTTGTGTCCTATGCGGAGGCTCCGACAGTTGTTTCTTTCGGTGTAGCATTCGCTTTTTGGTCTCTAGTTGAGGCCGGGGGGTTCTAGCACATCAGTGCGAAAGAGCTGAGGTGCTCGTATTTGATCTTGCAGTTGTTGCCAAGGCTTTGGCCCAATTTGAGCATTCATCGGAGGTGCTAGTCTTTGACCTTGGTGCTTCTCCAAAGGCCACAGTGCAATTTGAGCAAGCAATGGAGGCTGTTGAACTCATGCTTGAGCATTGTCTTTGCTTGCACCTGGATAAATGTCTTGTTGCCTTAGGCCATGCTGGAGTAGCTACACTCCCGTTGAACATGGTTGATGCCAAGGCCTACCAGTCGTTATCTTTGGTTGCGGTGATGTTATGACTCTTCGTGTGATACCCTTCCACAACCTCTGATACTGGCTGGTTTTTGGCAAGGTATAGCTACACGACACCCGCTGGAGGTTGTACAACACCCAGTGGTAGGTGCGTACAACCTCTCTGTGGTCTTTGCCGAGTAGCATGAGCTGCTATGATTATGAGTCTTCGCACGGTATCCTATGACCCTCTTATCTTTAAGGATACTCCTGCCTACATTGTTTTCTTGCGTTGCTTATAGTGTGGTAGGTATTCTTTGCCTTGATTTCCCCCTTGGTGCTCTCTAGAGCTAGCGATATAGTGATGCACTGACTGGGTCTAGTGGTGGGCGCCCCTGTTTTATAGTCTTATACTTGTATGCTTAATAAATTCTGGTAGTTGGTTGGGGTTTATTGTTTGGATACGTTTTAATGTCGTAATGTGATTGATAGATATGTTTGTACTTGGTGTATCTTTTAATCTTTAATCATGTAGTACCTTAGTCTTTAGTTTCTAACTGTCACTTGGTGCCTGATAAAGATAGGTCTTTGCTAGTTTTTTTGCCTGATGCCTGCAATGAAGGTAGGTCTTTGTCGGGTTTGTGGTCTTTTGGCTGATTTTGATAGTTCCTTGATGCCTGATTGTGAACAGGGCTTTGTCAAGGTTGTAGGCTAGTTTAGCTATGGAGGTCGTTCCGTGCTTTGTAGCCTTCAGCTATGGGCGATGGAGGGTCCTCTTTGTCATGATGTTTTTATCGAATGTTGTGGCTTCGTTGCTAGCCACTTTCAACCTTCGCTTTTCATAGTACTCCTAGGGAATTCCTCTTTATATTTTAGAGGGTTTTACATGGGTCCTGCCTCATTAAAAACCTCACCTCCACTAGAAGTCCTCTTTTGTGAGAAAAAGAGTACAAGCCCTTTTTCATGAAATGTAAAGAAAGAAAAATGGAAAATACAGGAGAAGAACCTGAGGTGACCTTCGCTTATAGTTCCACGAAGGCCATCCTCTTACAACTATATGTAAAACTTGCCCCAAATTGTTGATGTTCCAGGTATGAGTAGTTGTTCTACCTTCACCATCTGTTAGGTAGAACAACCCTAGCCTTCTGGTGACCTTCGTCGTGTATGGGCCTTCCCATTTTGGTTGGAGTTTTTCTACATTGGTTGCATTCGGTCTCCTTCTTAGGACTAAGTCTCTGTCTTGTATGTGCTTTTGTGACTACATGGCTATCTCTCCACTTCTTGGTCTGCTCTTGGTATCTAGTGATGTTTTCTACTGCTTCTAGTTTTGTGCCTTCGATTGTTTCCTTAGAATATTCTTCATCTGCTACCAAAGCTTGCTTCATCACCTAGAGGCTTTGATGTTTGATCTCCTCGGGTAGCATTGCTTCTTCTCCATATAGTAGTTTAAACGATGTGAAACCTGTTGCCCTGGACATTATCGTGTTATGAGACCACATCACCTTTGGCAATTCCTTCTGTATCTTTGATGTGAGTGGACTAAAAGAAACCTTGCCTGATGGCCTTCATAGACAATGCTCTTGGGCCTATGTGAGACCTGCAAATTCTGAAGTGAATCTCTTGGAAGAGTCCCTTGCCTTCGCCCTGGGTTATGCATTTGAGCAGCGGTTGGACTATGCCTTTTTTGTACAGGATCCCATCTACTAATGTATAGCTTCTTGCCCTGGCGGCCATTCTTGCTATGCTTGCCTCATCTTCTAAGTGGTACACATTGTTTATCTGATCATTGATTAACTATCTCCAGACTTTAGACTCTATGAGCAAGACTTGGTTGAATGCCTTTGCAGTTGCTTGCGTTGCTGGTGCTTGGAGTACCTGGTAGAATGTTCTGTCTGGTATGGGCAGATTGTTTGCTGCTACTTTTGCTAGCTCATCAGCCTCTGAATTCTCTACCCTTGGTATATATTTCAAGGTGAAACCCTAGAACCTTCGCTCAAGTGCCCTTACTATCACTAAGTATTTGACCAATTCTAGCTCTCGTGCCATGTACTTTTTTTCTACTTGCTCGACCACAACCTGAGAGTATGTTTTTGCTAAAATTATGTTTGTGCCAAGTGCGTTTGCTTTGTTGAGTCCCAGTATAAGGCCTTCGTACTTTGCAATGTTGTTTGTTGCTTTAAACTCTAGTCTGGCTACATACTTGGATCGGAGTCCTAATGGTGTTGTTAGCACGGTAGAGGCTCCTGCTCCTAGGTGTCCCTAGGCCCCGTCTGTGTAGAGTGTCTAGACTTGAGCTTGAGTTGGTGAACTTCAATGCACCAAAGGTGTCTAATCTTCCATGAAATCTGCTAAGGCTTGTGACTTTATCGCTGTTCTTGGCACATAGTTGAGGTCAAACTGGGACAACTCTGTTGCCCATTTCCCTATTCTTTTGGAGGCCTCTTTGTTGCTAAATATGTCTCTGAGTGGCTGTGATGATGGCACTATGATCTCATGTGCTTGGAAGTAATGCTTCAACTTTCTTGATGAGATCAGGATGGCATATGCTATTTGTAACACCCAGGGTGTTATCTTGCCTCCTAATACACTTGCTTTACATGAGCATATCATTATCATGAGCCTCTTATCTTGTTTGTTAAGTTAAGCTAATGAAACATTGCTTTGAACTAATGCAACATTCTAATTGAACTAGTGCAACACCTTTGTTTCATTAGTGGAATGCGATTGTTGTTGTATGTTTCATTGCCTTGTAATGATAGGATCATGTGTACTAATGCAAGTGATGGCCATGAGTGTTTGTAAACACCTTAGGAGTACTTAATTAGTTTTTGGAACATTTCTCATGTTGGGTGGTTATGCTAATTAAGCACCCAAGTGCTGTTTTCCAAGTGATCAGTGGAGTGATCCAAACTGATCCTTCTGAATCTCCAACTTAGGGTTTGAATCTGTGCAAGTCAAAAAATTTATAAGCTCCAACTTTGTCAATTGGCTCATCTCATGGTTCAGCCTCTAAGTCCGTCAAAAGTCCAATTTTATGTTTTTGCTGGAATTCCAATGTTTCCTCAAAACAGATTCTGTTCTTGCTCATTATCTCCCAAACTATGCTGATCTGGTCTTAGCTCATATTAACAAAGTTGTAGAGAATTTATTAAGCACCAACTTTGTCAATTGTCTCACCTCAAAATTCGGGTTGGATTCTGAGTTACAGAGCCAAGAAGTAGCTACTGTTCTTGAAGAGCAGAAAATATTTTCAAGTCTGAATTCAGTTTTGGGTACCCATCTTTGGAGCCTGGTGTCTTCCTAATCAGGCTGATCTAGTCAAAGGTTCTTTAATAAAAGTTGTAGTACATATCATGAGGAACAAACTTTATTATATGGGATAGAGCTAGTTCAGTTTCTAGATTGGTCAAATCAAGCTCACAAAATCGAATACAGTTCTGTTTTCAGGATTCGAAAATCAGCTAATTCTGGGATGACTGATTTTCTGGATTCCGTTTCCATGTACCTATATTTAGAGAATTGTAGTTTGCAAACCGTTTGGAATCTGGCCAAAATCCTTTAGTAAAAGATGGAGTGCTCTTATAGCTCTACGTATTGGTGAAATCGATTGATCAAATCATCAAATGGTTTAGGAGATACGAAGTGGAGAAAAATGCAGTTTCAGTCGGTTTGAAACTGAATTCAGTTTTCAAGTTTCGGGTACCTTCCTTCGTAGCTTTTTATCTCATAAAACAAGCCAAATCAATCAAAGGTCCCTTAACCAAAGTTATAGTATACACGTAGCTCTAGACAAAGGTGAAATCGGTTAAACAAACCATCCACTGGTTAGAGAGTTGCAGGGGGGAGAAGATCGCTGTTTCAGTTGATTTATGCGGTGGTATTAGTTCCTGACATTTTGAATCTGAACGCCGTCAGCAGGGCATCGTGGACGACCAACCACAGGCATGCCGCGTGGCTCCGGCGATCGCTCACATGCGTGCCACCTCGCCCACGCGTGTCATTTGGAGAGCCCGACGCCCTCCTCTGCTCCCTCTCGGGCTCACTCCTCCCTCTCCCCAATCACTCCCTCTTTTTTTTCCTCGGCATGCCATAGGCGACGAGCAGAGCTTGTGCCGATGCTCCTCCTCCTCTGCAGCGTGCTCCCTCCGGCTCCTTCATCCTCTTCCTCCTCCATTGCCGCTCCTTCCTGTTACCGCTGTAGGCTGGCCCTCACCGCTGCTGTCTGCTGGTTCGGTCAGCCGCGGAAGGCAGCCATGGGCGCGAGCCGTGGGGCGCGGCACGCGGCCTCGACCAGTCACGGGCAGGGCAGTGGCCTGCGGTGGGCATGCTCTACTACTGCTCCTCCGCAGCAGCCTCACCGGCCACTTTCCCTTCGTCGCCGATGGTGACCTCGTTGATCCTCGGCTCCTCCCCGGTCTCCTCCGTCCTCTGCCATCGTGAAAGAAGAAGAGGGAGTAAAATAGAAATAGAAGCTCTTTGGTTTGTTTACTTTGCATAAATACTAGACACATAGATATACAAATGTGGGCTTAGTTAATTTCATAGAAGTCATGTGTTCACTTTGTAAAAATGTTTTCCCTTTTCTTTTTCGGAATAATTATTGCATTTAAATGGCTGAACTTTGGAAAATCATGTAAAATCATAGAAACATCGTAAATTAGCAAATGAGGACTTTTTGGAATCCTTGTAAAATTTTATATGCAGTGGATCTATAATATGTCATGTTTTAGTTTAAAGTTTTAGTTCTAAAAATAAATCTTTGCATCTAGGTTTTCTTTGTTAGTTGTATTTGTCATTTTCATAACTGTAGTTGTAGGGCTCAAAATGAAGTGAAATTTCTGTGGCACGCTACTCATGTGATGTTTGATGTGTGGTAAAAATTTCATGAATTTTGGTTGTAATATGAGTGAGTTATTGATTCATCTTGCTCTCCCATGATTTATTGCAATAGCTATTTGTCTTTTTCATAGAGGTTGATATGCTTGTCCAAATGACTTGAAATTTGGACAGTGGACTATTGGGACCATATGTAGGCCACTGTATTTTTGGTAGAATTTATTGTGCAACTTTGGTAGGTGTTCATAATTCCACCTTATTATCTAAATAAATTAAGAAAATGTATTAAAAGAATTTATTTAGTAATGGACACTATGTTTTCTGGTGTTCATTATTCATGTGTGACATGTTAGTAAACTTGGTTTTGTCCAATTATATGTTTGCAACATAAGTTAGTATTTATTTGTTGCAATTGTGGTTTCTGGACAGATCTAGGAACTTAGCAAAGTTCTTCATAATAATATACTTTGTTGTAAAACTTGTTTTTACAAAAGTTGTAGACAATTTATGTATATAGCTGATGTTAAAATTTGGTAGCATTTGACTAAGTAGTTTATGAGTTATAGATATTTAAAGTCAGGTCCCAGATTTGGTTGCTCTCTGTTTGGAGCAGACCAGATTCTGTAGTTTCCTCTTTTTGACCCATTAAACTTGAGAGTCAGGCTTAGGTGATTATAAATAAATTGTAGAAATTTCATAAGCTTTCTAGAATGTCTTTATGCACATATTTTGGAGTTGTAGATCTCCAGTCATGATTAAATTACTCAGCTGCTGTTCTGATGTCCAGAAAGTGGCACATTCTAGTTCTAGTGTAGTTCTAGTGCTTTGATTAACTTTGCCATGCTAGTGTGTGAAGTGTGACTCATATCTTTGATGATACTTGGGTTAGTACCCTATGATCTTATGAGACTTGTGTCTTGATTGATGTGCTTTCCCTATTCTATGTTATGCCTTAATGAGGATCAAGTTAATTAGCTCTAGGTGCTTATGAGAATTTGGGTATGCTTGCATGATTGCTATATTTATTGCCCTTCTATGCATTCACACATGTGCATTATTGCACCTCATATAGGTACGCTAGCAGAAACATGTGAAGGATGTGGCGTTGGAGCCAAACCCGAAGACGGTGTTTGGTGGATCCATCTGTGGGGGTATTAACCCCTATACCCCTACGGCTAAGCTTGGGTTGGCCTGGATCGATGGTTTCAGTCCACCCAAAAGGCGACGTGCGGCCCAGTTAACCTGATCGGAGTCCCGCATAAGGAATCAAGACGGATTTGGCGACCGAGCAGGATCCTGGTCGGTTAGAATAGGAATCCTTATCCGGCTACATATGGCAATTGTAACTGACTAGGATTAGTTTCTAGATCTGTAACCCTGCCCCCCGGACTATATAAGGCGGGCAGGGGACCCCTCTAAAAATCATCTCTCATTGACATACCACAATACAAATCAGACGCAGGACGTAGGTATTACGCCTTCTTGGCGGCCGAATCTAGATAAAACTTCGTGTCTGCCTTGCGTCACCATCTTGTTTGGAGCTTGCGCATCTGTCTGCCGATAATCTACTACCTTAGGCATACCCCTAGGTAGACTGCCGACCATATTTCATCGATAGTGGAGCGCCAAGTAGGGGGTGTGCGTACTGCTCTCCAAGCAAACAAGATGGTCATCATCTCCAGCTCCGTGGCCGTGCCCAACGACCTCACGTTCACCGTCGGCCAGATCACCTGGATCACCGGTCCCGACGTCTCCATCGCCATGACCGCGGAGGAAGCGTGGATTCAACCCGCGCCGACAACTACTTCACCTGCATCGGCTACGGCCCTGACCACGGCAAACACGACTCCGACCATGATGGATCTGCCTTCGACCATGGTACATCCGGCTCCGAGCACGCCTACAGCCACGCCGACAACCCGTCGTCCGCTTCCCCGCTACAGAGGAAAGCAGATCGACAACACCGACCTGCTCGACTCCATCGATCGGGTCGGCATCAAACTCACTGAAACCCTAGCTCTGGTAAGTACGATTCGAAGCCAACCTAATGAGCAGGTAACGGCTCCCCACAACAGATCTATCCGATCGGCTCGGACCAGTCATCCTACACGACTTGGAACAGATCTTGTGATCGTATCTACTCTTGAGGGGCGCTCCGCTCGTCGCCAGCCAGCCTTCGCGACGGGTCTCTGACTCTACGAGTACGAAGCCCCGACGGAGAACCACCAGGTGTAGCCCTACGACCTGCAAAATGCTGCCTCCAGCTACACGCACAACCTACGACGCCGCTCGGATCCAGGTCCTATATACCGATCTCGACCGAAGCCATGCAACATCATCAACATGGTCCGGATTGAAGATTACCGAGAAGGATCCGTCCACACAGTCCGAGAGGGTGACTCCGGCTCCTCATCTGGCATCGCATCCAACGCATCTGTCCACACCAAGCTTCAGCGTCACGAAGATGAAGGCGTCAAATACGATCTGGATCTACCAGATCACGCCTCGGGTTTCCCCCAATTTCCGTCTTTCCCGCCAAGACGAGGGGATTTGATCCATGTCGTCAGCAACGACGAGCCGCCAGCAGTTGGCAAAACAGAACAAGAAAAGATTGCACGCGAAGCACGCAATATTGACTGGTTTAATCGCCGGCAAATCGAAGCTGAAGCAGACCAGGAGGCACGACGCATAAGGGTCCGACCATGTGACCTCAACGATGCTTTCGACAGGGTGGGGGACAAACAAGTCTTCAAGACCCCAAGCGCCAACGTGGTCGTCGCCTTGGCGACAATGCAGTGGCTGCCTAACACTCCCGAGACCCAGGCAGTCCGTGATGACATACAAGCTTATCTGACAGCTGCTATGGCTCAGACTGCAGAGATGAATCAAGCCCGGGCTCCATCCGTTTCTGTCGAATCAAGCCACAGCCGCCAATACTCAAGTCGCTCACAGCCATTCAATCAACGCGGCTCGCGCAATAATGACCCATCGGACAATCGTCAAGGCGGAAATGGTGGTTATGATAGTGGTCGGGACGACAACCGCCGCCGGGAGGGTAACCGCCACGGCGTTCGAGGCGACGACCGCCGAGATAACCGCGACAATCGCCGTGATAACCACGGTCGCAGGGCTAATCCAGATGGCAATCGAGATCGCCGCGATGGCAATAACGATCTTCGCCATTACCTCGTCAGACGTGATGTGCGCGCTCGCATCAACCAGAGAGCCGACGATCGTGCATCCCATGAAAGCTATCACCGTATGGAATATGACACCGCCCACAGCCCGCCAGGTTTGAAACAGTTCACTCCACACCTTTGCCAAGTCATATGGCCCAAGAATTTCAAACTCGAGAAACTTCAGAAGTACGACGGCAAGGAAAACCCCGAATTATGGGTCATGCTCTACGAAACTGCGTGCCGCTCAGCTATGGCTGACGAGCACGTCATGTCTAACTACTTCCCAGTCGCTGTTGGTCATGCAGGTCACCAATGGCTGGTTAGCTTGCCAGCGAACTATTTTGACTCTTGGCAGGAACTCAGGTAGGCCTTCATCAACAATTTCATCGCTACTTGTGAACAACCCGCAACAAGTACGATCTGCAACGGATCCGAGATCGAAAGGATGAACCACTGCGTGAGTACGTTCGGCGTTTCTCGGAGATGCGCATCAAGGTCCCATCAATCTCCGACAACGAAGCAATCGAGGCTTTCGTCACTGGCCTCCGGTTCCACGACGCCCTAAGAGACAAGCTCCTCCGGAAGAGACCCGAATCAGTAACAGCGCTTCTGGCCACCGCTAAGAAATACGCGGATGCTGACGATGCTAAAAAAATAATCGTTGAAGAAGCAGCAAGGTTTCCACGCTCTGACCACCCTCCACACCACGACGATTACCGCGGCAATCGTGGTCGGAACGACAATTTGGACCGCCGCAATCAGCGCGACGACTCCCGCGACCACCGTGATCAACGTAATCCGTGGCGCAACCGTCGTGACGATTACAGGAGCAAGCTCGCTCGGGAAGACGACGGCGAGGTCAATACCGTGAAAAAGGGTGGTGGACGTCGTAACTACGAGGACGACTACGCCAAAACATTGAAGGGGCCCTGCCAGCTCCATCCTAAGTCGAACCACACCATGGAGAATTGCCGCGTCCTCAAGACTATCTACATGCGTCAACAGGCTCCGGATGCGTCCGACAAGCCTAACGACGCGGGGGAACAGCGCAACGAGGACAACGACGACGATGCAGACCCTCGTCATAAATACGTCAAACCGACTGATCGTGTGCACACCATCATCGGCGGCAAGGTGTCCATTGAGACCAAACGAGAACGCAAGCTGCTCGCCCGCGCTTGCTTGAACGTGGCAAACACCGACAACCTTCTCACCGATCCGCGGTTTCCTCCGTGGTCTCACCGTGAAATCTACTTCAGCAGGAAGGACCAATGGGTGACCATACCCGAGCCAGGGCGTTTTCCCCTGGTCCTCAATCCTTGTATCAACAAGGTTCAATTCGACAGGGTCCTGATCGACGGTGGCAGCTCTATTGATATACTGATCAAAAATAGCCTGCCCGCTCTGAAAATAGCCCAGGCGGACCTGAAGCCGTACGAGGCACAGTTCTGGGGAGTTCTCCCCGGCAGAGCTCCACGCCTCTCGGGCAGATCACGCTACCTGTGCAATTTGGGACTTCGGACCATTTTCGCACCGACTACGTCAACTTCGTGGTCGCTGATTTCGATGGCACCTACCATGCTATTCTTGGTCGACCGTCGCTCAACAAGTTCATGGCCATACCTCATTACAGGTATCTAGTGCTCAAGATGCCTACTGAGAAAGGAGTTTTAACCCTCAGGGGCAACGTATACGCAGCTTATACCTGCGAGGACGACAACTTCAAAATAGCAGAGGCCCACGACCTCTCTATTCGCATGGTCGAGACCATCCTCGACGCTAAGAAGACCTCGGCCGACCACCTGGAGATCCCAGAGCTCGAGGCTCCACGTAAGAACACCAGGTCCAAGGAGCACAAGACAATCTAGCTGGTCGAGGGCGATCCCAGCAAAACGGTCCTCATCGGGGCCAACCTGGGTTCCAAATAGGAAGACGTGCTCGTCAGGTTCTTGAGGGGCAACGTGGATGTGTTTGCATGGAAACCTTCCAACATGCCCGGTGTACCTCGGAACCTGATTGAGCACTCCTTAAATGTCAATAGCAAGGCCAAACCAATCAAGCAGAAGCTACGACGTTTCGCTCGCGACAAAAAGGAGGCGATTAGGGTAGAAGTTACACGGCTTTTGGCAGCCGGATTTATCAAAGAAGTGTATCATCCGGAATGGTTAGCCAACCCAGTTCTTGTACGCAAAAAGAATAATGAATGGAGAATGTGCGTTGATTACACTGATCTCAACAAACACTGCCCTAAGGACCCCTTTGGCTTACCTCGCATAGACGAGGTCGTAGATTCAACCGCCGGTTGCGAGCTGCTTTCCTTTCTTGATTTCTACTCTGGTTATCACCAGATCGCTCTCAAAAAGGACGACCAGATCAAGACGTCTTTCATCACGCCTTTCGGCGCCTACTGCTACACGACTATGTCGTTCGGGCTCAAAAACGCTGGTGCTACCTACCAACGCGCTATACAGGCCTGCCTCAACGACGAGATAAAAGATGGCCTCGTCGAGGCTTACGTCGACGATGTAGTTGTCAAAACCAAGGAAGCACATACCCTTGTTGACAATCTGGAACGCACCTTCACAGCCCTTAATACGTTCCAATGGAAATTAAACCCAAAGAAGTGCATCTTTGGTGTCCCTTCTGGCATATTGCTCGGCAACGTCGTCAGTTACGACGGCATACGCCCTAACCCAGAGAAAGTCAAAGCTGTTTTAGACATGAAGCCCCCAAAAAAGGTGAAGGATGTCCAGAAGCTCACCGGCTGCATGGCTGCTCTAAGCCGTTTCATATCAAGATTAGGAGAAAAAGGACTACCGTTCTTCAAACTGCTCAAAGCATCCGAGAAGTTTGAGTGGTCGGAGGAAGCAGACACTGCCTTCACGCAGCTGAAACAATACCTCACGTCACCTTCGATACTTACTGCTCCCAGAGAAGACGAAACTCTCCTCCTTTACATTGCGACAACCGATCGGGTGGTTTCCACTACAATGGTGGTCGAGCGCGACGAGCCGGGCCACGCCTACAAGGTACAGCGGCCAATCTATTTCATTAGTGAGGTACTCAACGAATCCAAGACCAGGTACCCATAGATTCACAAACTGCTCTACGCCATACTGATAACATCCTGAAAGTTGAGACATTACTTCGACGGATATCGTGTGGTGGTCATGACCGAGTATCCTTTGGGGGACATCATTCGCAATAAGGATGCGAACGGACGCATTGTCAAATGGGCAATGGAGCTATGCCCCTTTTCCTTGGAATTTGCAAGCCGTACTACAATCAAGTCTCAGGCACTCGTCGATTTCATCGTCGAGTGGACAGACTTAAGCACGTCTGTCTCTCCGGGATCCAACGAATCTTGGACGATGTACTTCGACGGTTCTCTCAATATTGACGGTGCGGGAGCAGGAGTTCTTTTCGTATCACCATCCAAGGAGCAGCTCCGGTATGTCTTCAAGATTTACTTCCTAGCATCTAATAATGCCACCGAGTATGAAGCCTGCTTGCATGGTCTACGCATTGCGGTTGAGCTTGGAGTTAAACGTCTCTATGTCTACGGAGATTCGGCTCTGGTCATTAACCAACTCAACAAGGACTGGGACACGACCAGTGAAAAGATGGGCGCATATTGCAAGTCGATAAGAAAGCTAGAAGGCAGGTTCTATGGCATCGAGTACATACACGTGGTCCGGGACAAGAACCAGGCAGCAGATGCGTTGTCAAAGTTAGGATCCTCCCGAGCCAAAATCCCACATGGAGTATTCGTCTAAGACCTGCTCATGCCTTCCATTGAAGACAAAGATTCAACGACCGACAAAGTTTCAGACCAGCAATTAGTGGCTATGGTTCCGGCGCCGAGCACAACTGAGCCGCTTCCGACCACTAATGAGCCGGACTGGAGAACACCCTTCATCAAGTACTTAACAGATGGTAGCGGTTATATTGATCGAATAGAAAATGAGCGCCTGATGCGTCGCAGTAAGCAGTATCTGCTCGTCGATGGAAAGTTATGGCGCAAAAACGCTAAGGAGGAAATCTTGATGAAGTGTGTAACCCAGGTGGAAGGCGAACATCTCCTAGACCAAATCCACTCTGGCTCCTGCGGCAACCACGCGGCCTCAAGAACACTGGTCGGTAAGGCTTTCCGAGCAGGTTTCTATTGGCCATCAGCAGTAGCCGACGCAGAGAAGCTAGTTCGCCGCTGCAAGGGTTGTCAGTTCTTCTCCAAGAGAATCCATGTGCCAGCACACGAGATCCAGACGATTCCAGCCTCTTGGCCCTTCGCATGCTGGGGACTGGACATGATCGAGCCTTTCAAACCGGCTCCTGGGAAATTTACATTCATCTTCGTGCTAATTGATAAATTTTCTAAGTGGATAGAATACATGCCTCTGGTACAGGCATCTTCAGAGAAAGCTGTCACATTCCTCGACCAGGTCATCCACCGTTTCAGCGTGCCCAACAACATCATTACCGATTTGGGTACTCAGTTCACCGGGAATGCTTTTTGGGACTTCTGCGATGAAAGGAGCATAGTTGTAAAATACGTCTCGGTGGCACACCCTAGAGCTAATGGACAAGTCGAGCGGGCAAATGGCATGATTTTGGACGCATTGAAGAAGAGGATGTACAGAGCAAACGATAAAGCTCCTGGTAGATGGCTCAAGGAGCTACCAGCCGTGGTATGGGGCCTCCGAACTCAGCCCAGTCGTAACACCGGCGTCTCACCATACTTTATGGTTTACGGCGCTGAGGCAGTCCTCCCAATAGATATAGCTTTCAGATCAGCACGGGTAGAGAACTTTGACGAGGGCAAGGTCAAGGAAGCACGGGAGCTAGAAATCAACAGCGCAGAGGAGAAAAGGCTCGATTCTTGCGTACGCACAGCCAAATACCTTGCTGTTTTGCGCAGGTACTACAACAAGAACGTTAAAGAGCGTTTCTTCGTGGTCGGGGATTTAGTACTAAAGTGGAAGACGAACCAGGCCGGCGTCCACAAACTCACAACCCCATGGGAGGGACCCTTCATGATCAAGGAAGTCACACGCCCAACGTCTTACAGGTTAGCTCACCTGGACGGCACGGACGTACCAAACTCGTGGCACATCGACAAGCTTAGACGTTTCTATGCTTAATTAATGAGATATGTATTCAACTTACATTTTCGATTTACTTTAATAAAGCAATCATGATTTCTCCGACCACTCTAATGTGTCACTACGAATTTTATGGATATTCTGATTTAGCCAGTACAAGCCGACCACCACTCCTTCTACGGTTTTCGGAGCAGGTCCTGTCTCTGGTTCCTCCCAACACGTGCACGAGATCCGTTCTCCACGTCGCGGGTGATCGGCAGGTCCCCCCTTGGTTTGACTTGTCCGTGTCCACGTGTGCGCAGGTCATGTTACCTCATACTCCGACCACATGCCAACCAAGGGCCGCACAAAACCTTCGGGACGATGTGACGAGCAAAACGGTACAACTAAACTGAACGTTAACACGTTCCTACTTAGTTACACCAACACAAAAAAAAATCAAGCTTAAACACATTTTGTATAAAGCAAACAAGCTTATAATGATATACAGTTACTTTATTACAAGCTTACCTGAAGAGGCTCAAGTTTACAATAACACAACTATGTCCTCCTTCTACAGCTCTAAGCCTATTACATTGGCTGGTCGGAGAGCAGGGCATTTACTGCTCGTCGCCTCTGATACCCTACTCGAGTCTCGGGGACTCTTGAGCTAGTCAAGCTGAAGGGGATGGCCCCACCGGTGCCTGGCTGGTCGAGACCGCAGGCTTCGTTGGTTGGCTTGCAGCTGATGGCATTTCTAGCTGGCTTGTCGACGGCGTACCCTGTACAGGTGCTGTCCCACCTCCGCACAGGTTAATATCACCAATTATCTTTGAAGACAATTCCAGCTGGGTCGTCCGAAGCTCTTCGGCCTTGTCTGGGTCTATCTCCTTCGGGTACCCAGCCTCCAAGCATTTGAGATCGATCAGGGGGTAGTGAGCACGCACCATGCTCAGCACATGGGCACCCGTGTACTCACCCGCCTCCTTCACGAAGTCTTGGAACCATCCCCATGCTTTCTTGCATCTCTCGACCAGTCCGAGCTGGGGCATCTTTAGCTCTTCCTCTATGAGCGCCGGGTCGATAAGGTCGAGGACGGGCACAATGCCAGTTGCCATTTCTTGGCACCGCTTTTTCCACATGTCCCGCTCCTCGGTGGTCTTAAGGCATTGTGCTTTCCAGTCATCACGTTCCTTGATCACGGCCTCCAGGTGCCTCTTGGCATTGACTTTCAAAACTAAAAATAGTACAAGACATCAAACGTGATGACACGGCAAGGCAAGGTGGGCAATAGAATGAGAAAGGAGGTCTGGAGTGCTTACTTTTCAGGTCGTCTTTTATTTTGTTATTTTGGTTTTGGAGTTCCGACTGGCTGCTTGCCAGTTTCTCATTGTCCTCCTTTAGGCGATCACATTCTGCAAGCACACGGCTGTTTTCCCCCTGGAGGCGGGTCACTTCAGCTTCTAAACCTGCATTACAGCTATTACTGCAAAGAACAAATTAACACAAGTCCTACACTTGTTATGATACGGTGAAAACTTACCTGTTTTCTCCTGCTCTTCGCGTTGGAGTTGGCCGACCATGTTTTGGTTTTGTGCTTCTCGGTTTGTCCTCTCCTGGTTGGCGGTTTCAAGTTGGTGCCGTAGGCGTTCCACTTTAGCCGTCAGCTCCTTATTGGTCGTCGTGATTCCTTCTATCTGGTCGAAGCACCTTTTTCGGTATCTTGCAGTTTTCATCAAGTCCTGCATACAGACAAGCTACGTCAGACAGTTCGACTACACAACAGGGTCAGGGGCTCAAGCCAAATATACCTGGACTTCCATCACCAGACGCTTGCCCGCCCATTCGACTCTTAAGGTCTCTTCGATTTCTGGGATTTCTTCGTGCATGACCCATTCGTCGTTCCGATAGCACGACACATATACATGTTGTCGCCTATCTTGGGGACGGCCTAGGATTTCTTCCACTTCATCCTCTTCAGCCTCCTGTTCGGGAGGCGGCACTGGTCTGGAGTTCGCAGACTCCACTAGGGCTTTCCCACGAGCCGTCGCGTCAGCAACCATGTTCTGGACAACTTCTGGCTGCTGCTCCTCGGCTAGATTCAGCTCCCTTGGCGCCGTGGTATCCGCCTCAGCAGGGTTCGTGCTTGGAGCACTCGTATTCTGTTCGGTTGTTTTCTCGACCAGCTGCTCGGGGACTGGCGTCTGGTTGTTCGCCTGCTGAGGCTGAAGCGGAGTCCCTGCTACGGGCTCCTCCATGGCTGATTGCTGAGCAGTTTGTCCCACTGTTGTCGGTGAGGACATTCCGCACCTAGCTAGCTGGTCGGGGCTTTCGGTGGAGGCCGATCTAATGAACTCAGAGACAAATTAAGAAGATAATAGCATCCAATGCAAAATGCAAGGCTTACATCAAACAAAATACTTACAGTTTCGACTTGCGGAAGGATGTGGCGAAGGAACGTCTCCTCGACCGCCCCTGCTCCGCTTGCTCGGCAGTTTCCATCGGGACTTGTTCAATCCCCGGTATGGGCGTCGGAGTATGGTGCGGCATGTTTCCTTCGTCTGTCCTCTGTGCAGTAGTGGTCGGTGCTGTGACCACTGCTAGCCTAGAGGAGCCACCCTGCTCCGTCGGTCCCACTTGCCTTCTCCTCTTTTTGGGGACGAGCCGGAAGATGTTCGCATCCTCTGCTTCGTCGTCCGACAAAGGAAAGATGGCTTGACATCGTTTGCTGGCAGCCGGACGCTTGCCAGCGGCTCTGGTCGAGGCGTCTTCAATGGTCTCGAATACCGCCTAGTGAATGTCGTCGGTCCTAGCGCTGGTATGGGTGGCTGGGCCGGTAGGTTGCGGCCATTCTACACCAGGGGGAGGCGACACGAACACTTCTACCCGGTCACGGCCATTACACTGAGACACAAAATAAAGGAAAAGACAGTTATTTTCTTGATATAACATGACTCTACAGTTAAAAGGAGGCGTCATTTACCTTTGGGGGAGGTCGAGCCAGTTTGAAGGCGTGTTCGATGGCGTTCAGTACAACATAATTTGGATCAGCCAAATTGAATAGCTCTCCAATCCTGGCCTTGATCTCTGTCTTGTCGAGCGGCTCTTTCCTGGTCCTTGTCGGATCCGTGCTCCCTTGGTATTCGAAGCCAGGATGAATCCTTTTCTGGCATGGCTGAATTCGTCGGCTAATGAAGTTGCCGACCACGCTCGGGCCATCAAGCTTTCCCCACGGGATCATTCTGAGCAGTTCGGCGATTTGTTCCAAGTTCTCGGGTTTCTCTGACCAGCTATTTTTCTTATTTGGAATTAGCCCCACGTCGCACAGAGTGATGGTGTTCGGCTCTTCACGGATGTAGAACTATTTCTTGTACCACTCGTCCAAAGAAGTGTTCCAGGGACAATGCAGGTATTGCGCCTTCATGCCGTCACGTAGGTTCAGGTAGACGCCTCCGGCGATCTTTGAGCCACCGCTTCCTTTTTTCCGAAGACAGAACAGGTGGCGAAAGAGGTCGAAATGGGGCTGGAAGCCACCATACGCCTCGCAGAGATGGATGAAGGTAGAGACGAGAAGAATCGAGTTGGGATGCAGATTGCAAATCCCAATCTCGTAGTACAAGCAGAGACCTTGAAGGAAAGGGTGTACTGGAATCCCAAAACCCCGTTTGAAGAAATCTTCGAAAACCACGATCTCACCTGGTTGTGGATCAGGGAAGCTTTCTCCTTCCGGTGCGCGCCATCCAGCGAGGGCTTTGTTGTGGAGCACTCCCATGGCGACAAGGTCTTCGATGGTTTGCTCGTTGCTTCGAGACTTCCACCACTCCTTCGCCATGATTTCGCTTTTCTTCTGGGCGTTTTTTCTCGCCATTACGCGAAGTTTTCTAGGGGGGTGGATGCGATGGCAAGGGGATTTTGGCACTGTTTATCGGAGGAATAGGGTTTGGTAAGAGGAAGACGAAGATGAAGGTGGCGGCGGCGAATGACGATGGGGAACGGTGACAGTAAATTGCCAGATCTATATTATAAATAACAAAGAGTACCATCGTTTCGCCTGCCCGGGATTCTTGGGAGACGTGCGCACGCGTGACGGACGGATTTTTCACACCACCTCGAGATCTACGCCAATAAATGCGCTCCTTCGTTACCAGTGTACGCGCCTTTTTGTTGATGGTATAAGAGGGCTCACACTAACACACCTCAATATAGGTGTCAGCCGTCTGTTTGCCAGCAAAAAAAAGAAAAGAAAGGAAGACAGAATGATGTACTATACCAATTTGCTTTTTGACCAGGCGTGTTAGATTGGACTTGGCAGAGAAAAGAGAAAAATAAGTATACCGAATAATAGTACAAGCAGTGCAAGTGATCATGGACTGTCCTGACCACTACTGTGTTCCGGAACTGCCCCGGCCACTACTGTGCTGGGACATTGCCCAGACCACTTTTCATGCCTGAGGACTGCCCTGATCACTGCTTGAATAACGGTTTTCCTTGGCTACATGTGATTTGTACTCACATACAGTTAAGAGACATTTCTTTCTGACCACGGCTCGGGGAATTCGTCGGTCGCTCCTCGACCTGTGCTCAGGGACTGCCTCGATCAGTCTCCGACCACGGCTTGAGGGAATTTGTCGGTCGCTCCTCGACCTGTGCTCAGGGACTGCCTCGATCACTCTCTGACCACGGCTCGGGGACTTCGTCGCTCGCTCCTCGACCTGTGCTCGGGGACTGCCTCGATCACTCTCCGACCATGACTCGGGGAATTCGTCGCTCGCTCCTCGACTGCTCTCCGACCACGGCTCGAGGATTTCGTCGCTCACTCCTCGACCTGTGCTCGGGGACTGCCTCAACCACTCTCCGACCATGGCTCGGGGACTTTGCGTCTCAACTACATGTGACAGGCAACTCGCATACAGTTGGGATATTTTTTCTCATTTGGACCTTGCTACAAGGCTCATACCTCGCCTTCCAGCTAGCTCGGGGACTAAGTGGGCACACTTCACCTCGCGGTGAATGTGCTTATTTTTTTACCATTATGCCTCTGATGATCAAGGACGTCATGCTTCAAGACCACTTACATTTCCTTTTAGAAATACAAGTGGGCACACTTAATGGGACAGAAATCTTTTTCTTTTTTCTTAAGAGCACCATACATTCTTCGGACAACCTACTTCTCCGGTGATGACGGTGGTCGGAGGTGTCAAGGGTTCAAGCTTCGCTTGTCGGAGAAGGTTAAAATGGTGTGTCGTAGCATAATACATGATGCTCGGGGACTAGCTGTGGGGGTATTAACCCCTATACCCCTACGGCTAAGCTTGGGTTGGCCTGGATCGATGGTTTCAGTCCACCCAAAAGGCGGCGTGCGGCCCAGTTAACCTGATCGAAGTCCCGCATAAGGAATCAAGACGGATTTGGCGACCGAGCAGGATCCTGGTCGGTTAGAATAGGAATCCTTATCCGGCTACATATGGCAATTGTAACTGACTAGGATTAGTTTCCAGATCTGTAACCCTGCCCCCCGGACTATATAAGGCGGGCAGGGGACCCCTCTAAAAATCATCTCTCATTGACATACCACAATACAAATCAGACGCAGGACGTAGGTATTACGCCTTCTTGGCGGCCGAACCTGGATAAAACTTCGTGTCTGTCTTGCGTCACCATCTTGTTTGGAGCTTGCGCATCTGTCTGCCGATAATCTACTACCTTAGGCATACCCCTAGGTAGACTGCCGACCATATTTCGTCGACACCATCCTGAGGTTGGAAGAACGAGAAACTGCTTGGAGGAGAGGTGTTCGTCAAGCGGGTTTCATCTGACCAACACTAACTTGAGTCGGATTCCAGGCAAGCCCCGGAGCATTATAAGCCTCCTACCTTTGAAGCAATTAATTCTATATATGTTATAATTATTATTGCATTAAGTGATAGGAGTTGGTTGGAAACCCTTGCTGCATTATATCATTCCTTGTCTAGATATATGAATCCTGAATCCTACATAGACTAGGGTCGAGTAGATGCTTAGCCCTGCTTTAAGCAGTAGAAGTCAGGTGATTTCCTGTCACCTACGAGATGTAGGGATATTCATGTATGGCATGGTTGGCTATATTTGCTATCGTGGAAAGGAACCATGTGTTAATAAAATGAAATGAGATCGGGCGGGATGACGATAGTGAAGCAACAAGGCATGGAGGTCTTGGGTGTAGATCTATCCCCGTCTGAGTCGTTTAAGGACTGATTCATTGTATGTCCTTGAGTCATGTTGAACGCAGTCTAACACTTAGTTGGTCGGATAAGTCGTTCCGACCGTGAAGCCAAGTAATACAGTTCAGGCCGGGAATCGAATGGTAGGTCGCATCTTGGAGGTAGTAAGGATGTGCTTGGGGACATTGGTGTGAGACCAAGGGGGGTTAGAGTCCCTATCACCTGGCAGAGTGTTGCCCTTGGGGATGCGGCATCAGTCGAACCCGTGACTCCTGAATTGTACGAAAGGTGGCTTGTGCGACCCTGGCAGGGGCCTGCGTGGTGAGTGTTAGAAATACCCCTCCAGCTAGATAGGAACTCGATTCGAATCACCATCGCTTCCGGTTAGTGAGCACTTGACTTGAGCAGCGGCAACGTAGATTCAATTAAATTGAACAGATGGTTAATTCAATGACGATGGAAATGTTGCCTCAATTTATACCTGCTATGGTTAATATTGTTTGCTCCTAATCAAGTGAGTGCTCTAGTACAGGTTCTAATATAGATGACAGGTTAATGATAATTAACTTGATGCTTAAGCATTAATGATTACTTATCTATATTTTATGCAAAATGTTGTCAAGCTAGCCCACTTTATATCAACCTTGCATGATCCTTGGTGTCACTTTATTTCTGGTTTTTGACGGGTAAGTCTAGCTGAGTACCTTCTTGTACTCAGGGTTTTATTCCCACTTGTTGCAGGTTGTGAAGTATCATGGCTACTGCAAGAATTGGTTGGCTCCTACCGTAGTGGCGGAGTGTGATCATGGGCATGATCCTTCTGAGTTATCTTCTCTATATTGCTTTTGTTGGAAGTCGACCTTGGTATTGGCATGTATTTGAAATAAGGGTGTTGTTAGTTTCAAATTACTTTGCTTCCGCTACTTTTGAACTTAAGTTGTAATAACTATGTTGAACTCCGATGTATATTGAATTACTTGTGAAATGGATATAGCTGTGGCTTGTTATGTTGAATCACTACGATCTTGGCTTGTATGTTGGTTGGTTTGAAATCCCTCATAATTTCATTGGACTACCGGAGTTATATGGGCTCAAGTGCGAGAATTTGATCACTTCGGTGATTGTTTTTGTACTTGTGCTCTTATAATTTGGACGGTTCCGTGACACTATTTTTTTGATTTCTATATAGTTCAGCTTTGCTCCTAATAATGCTTCTGAGATGTAATAGATAGACTGCTGAATGATCTTGGATCCTTCTTCTTTCTCTTGGACAAGCACTCCATGACTGTGTGTGAAAGGATCAAGATGCCCAAGAGGGGGGGTGAATTGGGCTTTTCTAAAATTTATTGTGAGAATTAAATCCTACTAAGCCATAATTCACCCCTAGTGCCTACAAGTGTTCCTAATGATTCTATCGATAAAAGTTTTGCACCCTAAGTTCCAATCCTAGTCTAGCATGGCAATTCTAGGAAAGTAAACCAAGCAACAAAAGTAATACGAGAAAGTAAATTGCTTGAAAGTAAAGGGTTAGGAACACGGCGATGTTTTTCCGAGGTATCGGAGAGTCGCCACTCCCCACTAGTCCTCGTTGGAGCACCCGCGTAGGGTGTAGCTCCCCCTTGATCCACGCGAGGATCAAGTGCTCTCTACGGCTGATTCTTTGACACTCCGTCGTGGTGAATCACCCACAACCGCTCACAAGATGAGTTGGGTCATCCACAAGCTCCACCAGATGATCACCAAGCTCCCAATCACCACCAAACCGTCTAGGTGATGGCGATCACCAAGAGTAACAAGCAAGAACTCTCACTTGACCACAACAAGCCTAATGAGAAGGTGGATGCACACTTGCTACTCCCTAGTCACTAATGAGGGATCTTAATCTTGGATTCTCAAATCTCAATCCTCACTAGAGCTCTTGCACTTCCTTGCATATGAAAGGTGTTTCTTAGCGGAACAAATGAGCAAGAGACCTCAAATAGAGGGGTAGGGGATGTATTTATACTCCCCACAGTCAATCCTAACCGTTATGTGCCAACTCAGCATTTTTCGTACTGACCGGACGCGCCGGTCGATATGACCGGACGCGTCCGGTCGGTGGCAATGGTCGAATTGAAAAACAAAGGCGCTGAGTGACCGGACGCGTAGGCGGGTCCGATCAGGAGTGACCGGACGCGTCCGGTCGCTCAAAACCCTTTTTGGAACCTTTCTGTACTTTGATCGGATGCACAGACGAGTCCGATCGGTGATGACCGGACACGTCCGATCAACGAAGTTCCTCTCTAGAAAGGGACCAGACGCACTGTAGACGCGTCCGATCAATTTCCTAGCCACGTCCGATCACGACACTTACCCTCTCTGACTTTAGTCAATATGATCTACGCATCCGGTCCATGGGAGGACCACGTCCGGTCGATCGTATTGATTCTGCGGTGTCTGCTAGTACTGACCGGACGCGTCCGGTCAAGGTAGAGACCGCGTCTAGTCGAGAAGAAATGGCTCAAAAGACTTCGAATTGCGACACAACCTGAACCAAGTTTCTTCCAACTAAACTTTGGGCTTCACCTGAGCTACCTAGTGCTAAGTTTGACAAGTGTGCACCACACCTAAACAAAAAGACTCACCTAGGTCAAGCTACTCGCTCATGCCCCCCTTTATAGTACGACCAAAGGAGAACAATGAAGATCCTAACGACTATTCCGAATGTAACTCAACTCCTCGACGTCCGGAATGAACCGTCCTTAATCTTGACGTTAATCCTTTAAAAACCGAAACGATTTCCATCAAGGGGCATGAAAACCATAGTGCCCAAAACAGTCACCATTCCCATGACCTAACTTACCAATGTTTCTGCAAAACACACGTTAGTCATGGTAATGTTGCGTTGTCATCAATTGCCGAAACCAACTCTAGGGGCCTAGATGCTTTCAATCTCCCCCTTTTTGGTGATTGATGACAACACCTCGAGTAAGTAGATTTAAGAGATGAGGTTTTTGATCATGTTGGTTCACATAAGCAAAAGGCAATAAGAACATGGGGTTTAGGATTGCTTATGTGCTCCAAGCCAACAGGGTGTACTCATAAGATGAAACAAGAAGAGTTAGTACACAAAAGCATAGCTCATATGAAATCGGAGCAAGGCACAGAAGCAAAACCTTATGAGCTAGAACCAATCATGTGACATGATATAATAGAGACAAGATAATCAACATATTACTCAAGTATCTCACAAGCACACACATCACATAATGCAAGTGTAGAAATATAAACATGATGCATGAAAGTAGCACACAAAGAGCTAAGAAACCGAAACCCTCTCTCGCAACTCCCCTGAGTCTACTCTCTCCCCCTTTGGCATCAAGAGCAAAAAAACTAAGGGTCCAAAGGAGGAATGGAAGCAGTCGAGTCAGGTGTAGAGGAGCGTGGAGTGATCAAAAACTGAGAAGTGTCCTCCTCTAACTCTGAGCTGTCATGCTGACCCTCTGTAGGTACACGTGGAAGTGAAGCAGTCTAGATCTGCTCAGTGTGTGTGTCGGCAAGCTATAACTCAGGAGCAGGAGCTGATGAAGTAGTAGCTACGAGAGCCGCAGTCTCTGTCACCTGAGCCTGAAGAGTACCAATCATGGGGAGGATTAGTCGAAGCAACCAATGAAGGAACTGTCTCCGTAGTCCCGGTCCCCGTCACTAAAGGAGCCACTATCTCTGAAGCTGATATCTCTGTAGTGGCCAGAACTATGGTCTGGGAGGGTGTTGGCTGACCGGTCAACTCACTGTAGGATGCACTCAAGTCAGTAGAGAATGGAGTGCCAGTCAGAAGGTGAGGCCTGAGCTAAACCGGTGGAGTGAATCCTGTCTAAATAGGAGTGTAGCCTAGGGACTAAAATGACTGATGCACCTGCTACTGAGGTGAGGCAAACTAAAAGCTCGGCTGTGGTCCCTGACTCTGAAGCCCACTGGACTGTAAAGCTGGAGTAAGGACAGACGGAGGTGGAGGGACCCCAACAGTAACAAGGTGTCTCAAGAGCTCAAGGTACTGCTACTGGGTAGCTGCCTGCTGCCTCTGTATCTCTAGCTGCTGCCTCTAAAACTCGTCCTGACGAGCCTGAATCTGTGCAAATGCAGCTGTGTTGTCCTAAGCCTATCTCTGTAGCTGAATCTCCTGCCTCTCCTGAGCCTGTGTCAGCCTCTCAAGTATAGCCACCATGGCTGGGTCTGTGCGTGAGGCTGAACCGAAACCAACGGCCTCATGGTCATGAAAACGAGGAGAGTGGTACCGAGGAAGTGGCTGATAGTCGTCATCAGTGTTGTCGGTGGCGTCATCCTCATCTGGATCGGCTGGCTAAGCATCTAAGTTGGCAAGCTCTGCCTCTGCAAGTTCCTCAATAGTTTGGTCCTGCTCAGTTGTAGTCTCAGGTACCTCTGCTCTCTGAAGCTAACTCTGTCTAGGTGCCTGCTCTCGGGTGATAGAGGCCCATAGCTGTCATATGTCATACTCAGGGAAGGTTGTCGTGGTGTCAGAGATCTCCGCTCGAATCTCAGCTGGAAGGTCGCAAGCACACCGAATCAGAAAACAAATCCAGTGGGCATAGGGTAGCCGACGGTGACCCTTGAAGCCCTCTGCTAAAGTATCCTCCATCTCACAAAGCATCAAATCCCAAATATCAAACGGAGTCTGAGAGATAAGGTGATGAACTACCCAAAGCTGCATACGTGTCAAACCCTCTCGGTAGCCCAACCTCGAAAGCAGTGTCCTCCTCACAATAGCATCAAGAACTCTGGCAATAGGAGTCAAACTGGCTGGTGTACGTCTGGACCCCTCACCAAACGGCTTGCGAAAGCACGGTCTGACTAAGTCTGTAGGTGGCACAGTGCCGTCGTGTGGATGCCTCGGTGGTGGTGTCTAACCAAAACAAAGCTGGTGAATCTTTGTCTTTGAAGCTAGGAGCCTAAGAATCTCCCGTACCATGGTGCTGTATAGCCTGCGGTCATGACCTCTAAATGTAAAGTGGATGAACTCGTGAGCGGGGTCTATCCAAAGTGAAGAGTAGAATTCCCTGACCCATGTGCCGCAGTATGCTCCTGTCCGACCTAGAAGATTTGACAATCCTGGTAGAAAATAAATATGGGGACGAAGCTGCTCACCAATAACTGCAACAAGTGACTCTAGTCGACAAACCCTCTGCGGTCTAAAGGCAATCCCACTATCAACATAAGCTCTGTAAAAGTCCTCATGCAGAGGTGTGTAGAATACCTCTGAAGCTCTAGTGTCCCGCTGAGGTGGGAACCACCGAGCAACCTTGACGAAACGGAGAGCCTGAACCTATCATGCTGTAGCTCCCCTCAAGTCAAAGTGCTCAACTGGGGGGTGACCACGAGCTCTGGGAGGTGGACGACCTCCACGTCTCTGACCCTCTGGCCTAGGAGTCACCTGAGCACGCGTTCGTCCTGAGCGACGATGCGGTGGAGTCTGCAGTGTCTGCTCTTGTGTCTCCTCTGTCTGCTCTGTAGGCTGCTCCTCTATCTGCTCTGCAGGCTAGTCCTCTGTCTCCTCTGTGGCTGTAACAGAACCGTCCAAATTATAAGAGCACAAGTACAAAAACAATCACCGAAGTGATCAAATTCTCGCACTTGAGCCCATATAACTCCGGTAGTCCAATGAAATCGCGAGGGGATTTCATACCAACCAACATACAAGCCAAGATCGTAGTGATTCAACATAACAAGTCATATGTTACAACCATTTCACAAGTAATTGAATATACATCGGAGTTCAACATAGTTATTACAACTTACATTGAAAAGTAGTGGAAGCAAAGTAATTTGAAACTAACATTAATCTTATTTCAAATACATGCCAGTACCAAGGTTGACTTCCAACAAAAGCAATAGAGAGAAGATAATAAGATGGATCATGCCCATGATCGCACTCCGCCTCTATGGCAGGAGCCAACCAACTCTTGCAGTCGCCAAGATACATCACAACCTGCAACAAGTGGGGATAAAACCCTGAGTACGAGAAGGTACTCAGCTAGACTTACCCGTCAGAAACCAGAAATAAAGTGATACCAAGGATCATGCAAGGCTGATATAAAGTGGGCTAGCTTGACAACATTTTGCATAAAAGCTTAATATGGATAAGTAATCATTAATGCTTAAGCATCAAGTTAATTATTATTAACCTATCATCTATATTAGAACCTGTACTAGAGCACTCACTTTATTAAGAGCAAACAATATTAACCATAGCAGGTATAAATTGAGGCAACCTTTCCATCGTTATCCAATTAACCATCCGTTCAATTTAATGGAATCTACGTTGCCGCTGCTCAAGTCAAGTGCTCACTAACCGGGAGCGACGGCGATTCGAATCGAATTCCTATCCAGCTGGAGGGGTATTTCTAACATTCACCGAGTCACGCCTGGCGAGGGCTGCTCAGGTCACCTTTCGTACAGTTCAGGAATCGCGGGTCCGAATGATGTCGCGTCCCCAAGGGCGACACTCTGCCAGGTGATAGGGACTCTAACCCCCCCCCTTGGTCTCACGCCAATGTCCCCAAGCACATCCTTTCTCTCCTCCAAGATGCAACCTACCATTCGATTCCCGGCCTGAACCATACTACTCGACTTCACGGTCGGAACGACTTATCCGGCCAACTAAGTGTTAGACTGCGTTCAACATGACTCAAGGACGTACAACGAATCGGTCCTTAAACGACTCAGACGGGGATAGATCCACACCCAAGACCTCAATGCCTTGTTGCTTCACTATCGTCATCCCGCCCGGTCTCATTTCATTTTATTAACACATGGTTCCATTCCACGATAGCAATATAGCCAACCGTGCCATATATGAATATCCCTATATCTCGCAGGTGACAGGAAATCACCTGACTTCTACCGCTTAAAGCAGGGCTAAGCATCTACTCGATCCTAGTCTATGTAGGATTCGAGGATTCATATATCTGGACAAGGAATGATATAATGCAGCAAGGGTTTTCAACCAACTCCTACCACTTAATGCAACAATACTTATAACATATATATATAATTAATTGCTTTGAAGATAGGAGGCTTATAATGCTCCGGGGCTTGCCTGGGATCCGACTCAAGTTAGAGTATGTCAGCAGAAACTCGCTTGGCGAGCATTCCCTCCGTCTAACACTTGTTCAGTCCTTCTATCTTCGGAATGGATCCACCAACTCCATCTTCGGGTTTGGCTCCACATCAGGTCCTTCACGTGCTTCAGCTAGCGTACCTAAATGAGGTGCAATAATGCATATGTATGAATGCATAGAAGTGCAATAAACGAAGTAATCATGCAAGCATACCAAAGTTCACATAAACCCTAGAGCTAATTAACTTAATCCTCATTAAGACATAACATAGAAGAGGGCAAGCACATCAATCAAGAAACAAGTCTCACAAGATCACAGGGTACCACCCAAGTATCATCAAAGATATGAGTCACACTTCAATACCCAAGCATGACAAAGTTAATCAAAGTACTAGAACTAGAAATTGCTACCTTCTGGACATCAGACCAACAGCGGAGTAATTTAATCATAACTGGAGATCTACAACTCCAAATGACTTGCAAGAAGACATTATGAAAAGCTTATGAAATTATCTATATTTCATTTATAATCATCACAGCATGATTCCAAAGTTTAACATGTCGAATTTACATAAACACAGCAACTAGTCTAACAAGACAGAGAGCAAGCAATTCTGTAACCCAACTTTAAACAGCTATAACTCCTAAACCACATGGCCAAATGCCACCAAATTTTAACAGCAGCTAGATATATAAATTATCTACAACTTTTGTATAAACAAGTTTTACAACAAAGCACATTATCATGAAGAACTTTGCTAAGTTCCCAGATCTATCCAGAAACCTCATTTGCAAGAAATAATTATTAACTTATGTTGCAAACATATAATTGGACAAAACTAACTTTACCAACATATCACACATGACTAATGAACACCATAAAACATAGTGTCCATTCTTAAGTAAATTATTTTAATACATTTCTTAATTTATCTTAGATAATTAGGTGGAATTATGAACACATATCCAAGGTGCACAATAAATTCTACCAAAATTACAGTGACCTACACCTGCTCCCAAAAGTCTACTGTCCAAATTTGAAACCATTTGGACATGTATATCAACCTCTATGAAAAAGACAAATTGCTATAGCAATAAATCATGTGAGAGCAAGTTAAACCTAAAACTCTATATTTTCCATGAACACAAGGCCCTAGCATGAATCAATATGATATATAAACATCATACTAAGCTAATGAAACAACATTTTCCATTTTATCAATTATATATTATTTACAAGCCATTTATCAAGCCAAAAACAAGTTAAACCAATAACTTGATCATACATTAAGCAATGACCATGCAATTTATACCACAGTACATTCATAGCATGGAAAGACTACCATAAAAATTTCACATCATTTGGAGCAACACAACTCAAGATATAAAAATGACAAGCAAAATAATGTAGATTTCCTTATTTAACAAGGTCAAATCAAAACCTTAAGAAAACAGTGAAAAACTAGTGTGTTTAATATTTTTCCTAGTAAGTACATGTCATCACAAAATTAACAAAATAATAATCATCATTTTTGGAGTTCTAAAACTCCAGATCTTGCTCTGGTTAAGTTTAAGGGTATTTTTAGAGCATTTTTAAAACTTAAGTAAAGACATCAGAAAACATCTACAAACATATAGAATTTTATGACTCTACTACATAGATCTCTTCTCAAGGTTTCCAAAAAGTCCACATTTGCAAATTTTGGAATTACCTAGCATGAGATATGATTTTTAGAAGATTTACAAATTTTCTAAAATTCAAATCCAGAAATTACTCAAACCCTAATTAATGCTAGGCACACCCGGTTGTACACCTGAATCAGCTACACCTGAAACCGACATGTGGGACCTGTTACCCAGCCGGGCCAACCTGTCATCAACACAAGGAGAGACAGAGAGAGGGAGACTGTAACACTTCAAGTGTTTAGTCCTTAATTGCATTGCATTTGCATGGCATAAGCATAAGCATGCATCATTCATGTTTGTTATTTTATGTGATGCAACACATGTGATTATTCTAGGGTTGTTTGATTTATTTTATGAAGTATTTGATAGTTGGTGTAACAAAAAGGTAAGGTAGCCAATCATGACCTACAACACCTTAGTTATACTTAGGGTAACATTTGCAACAAGGTTCATGTTGACCAAAATTACAAATTTGCCCTCCAAGAGAAGTTTGACCACCATTTGACCCTAGAAGGCTCTAGTTTGACCAATTAAAAAGTCTAATTTAGAGACCTTGCATGGAAGCGCACCCTTAAGTAAAGTTGTAGAGAATTTCATGAGGAACAAAAGTTCTAATATGGCCATCTCATGAAAATGACCAGAGCATGCTCAAAAATGGCCCACAAGTCAGCTTGAGTGGTGATCAACACTTAGAAAAATTCTAAGTCTGGAAATTGGACTTTTCAGTTTCACTGTACCTCACTTTAGCAACTTGTAACTCACAAACTAGGCCAAACCAGTCCTGGAGCCAATTGACAAAGTTGATGTCCACACATAGCTCTACAACATTGTCAATATCACCATCACCTGGTTCTCAATAGTTTAGGAGATTTTGTGTCGTGAAAATAGGGTTTCAGTCGGCTTAGTGACTGAAACTAGGTTTCAGTTTCTAAGTGCACCACTTTGGAGCTCTGTAGTTTCAAATCCAGGCTGAACCGGCCCAAACTCCAATTGACAAACTTGTTGTCCTCACATAGCTCTACGAATTTGATGTTGTCATCTTGGACCAAATAGCGTTGTGTTGGAAGATAATCAGCGTCAAACTTGCACTGACAGTCACCGTTCGGCCTCATCGGTCAGTCGACATCGCCATTCAGTCGGACAGCTGACCACGCCGTGGCGCTCGGGCAGAGCCCGGTGGCCGCGTGGCGCTCGCGCCCTGCCATCGCCTCCACGTCGCAAGCACCCGCGCGGTCGTGAAGTCGGGGCCGACACCTCCACCCCCACACTCGCGCTCACTCTTCTCTCCTTCACTCTCGCTCTGGCCGGGTTCACCGAGGCGGAAAACGGAGGCGCCATTGCCGCCGCAGCCCGCCCCGTGCTTGTGCAAGCTCACCGTCGCACCACCGTCCTCCAAATCCCGTCCACCGCTCCACCAGCATCCCCTCCACCTCCTCCAACCGTTGTTTGACCGGATTGTGTAGAGGTGAGGGCGAATTTCGGTTTCCGCCACCGTGAGTCCTCGCCGGCGCACTGTCCGCGCGGCGGCTCACTGTGGCCAGCTCCCTACGGTCATCCTCCATTCTCACTAGTACATGTTTTGGGTTCCGGGTCGGGTAGAGAAGCCTAGGTGATGACGTTACCGGATGGGATGGCCGGTACACGTCGGAACACCGTCGTGCGCCGCCGCGCCATGGCCGCCGGTGCGGTGCTCACGCGACCAGCGGCACTCGCTCCACCTCCGTCCTTTTCCGTGGCATGGAGAGGTCCGCCATGTCCTCAGGAAGCCGTAGCACACCTCACTTAGGTCCCTGACCCCCGGAGCTCGCCGGACCACCACCGGGTGCTGCCTCTGAGCCGCGGTCGCCATGGCCGTCGTAGCTAGGGTGGGATAGGTTCAGCAAATCCAGGTTTGGTCGATGCGGGAAGTCACGGGGAAGCCGTTGGTGCTCCTTTCGTCGCCGGAGGCGCCGTCGTCGGCGAGCTTGAGCTCGCCGGAGTCGCGGCCGTCTTCCCCCTTTCGCTCTCTCTCTGGCCTGCGGGCCCGCACTATCAGCGCCGCGTGCGCGGGTGGGCGCCGAGGCAGGCCGCACGCTGGCTGGGCCGCGCTAGCACGCCGGGCCGGCCCAGTTTCAAATGGGATTTATTTCATTTCTTTATTTTGTCACAGTTTTAAGTAAGATTTGGAAAAATGAAGATCTAGGGTTTTACTTGCCCAAAAATTGTGAGATAAATTTTGTTAGGATCTACATGATATGTAGTATTTTAGAAAAATATAAATCTGGTATGTGATGTTTAGTTTTCTGAAGAATTTAATAGATCTTTCAAATGTGTTTTGAAATGTATGCAAATTTGTTAAATTTATAACTTGAGCTGTAGTGTTTCATAAATCATGAAATTTGGTGGGTAGGTTACTCTATGCTAGCCCTAGCTCTGGTAAAAATTTGGGCAGCAGTGCTTAAGTACTTTTCAAGTTATAATGCTATCTTGTTATTTTAGGAAATGCTTAATGGAATTTTAGTAATTTTTCTACATGTGAAATGTTCTTATAAATTTTTGGAGAATGTCTTGGTACCTTAAAGTGTCTAAGAAAAATATGAAATCGGTTGTTTGACACTTTTCAATAGGGTTTCCTATTTATGCAAAAATCAGCCTTATTAGCTTGTGAAGTTTGTGTAGGGAGTTTCTGTGAATAAAACTTGTTCAAATTTTTACTGTGGTCTCTTTTTGGGTCAGAGAGTCCCCTGTAATTGTTGTAGAATTTTAGGAGCAGTTTACATATATGTTTGAAATTCCACTTAATTACTTAAGTAAATTAAGAAATGAGTTTAAATAAATATTCTAGGTGGGCACACCTTACTTTCTGGTGTTTTTATGACATTTGTAAACTTGTAGTAGTATTAGTTTGGTCTTAGAGAATGTTTGTCACATCAATAAATATTTAACCTTTACAATTTTAGGTTTTCTGAACAGCTGATAGTAATTCTAGGTTTGACCTTGGGTAAAGGTGGTTGCTGAAAAACTTGTAAATACCAAAGTTGTAGTAAAACTTGTAAATGAGCTTGTGTCAAAATTTGGGAGCATTTGGCTTAGTAGTTTGAGAGTTACTGTTGTTTAAAGTGGCAGTTCAAAATCTGCTACTCTCTGTTTTGAGAGGACAGATTCTGGAACTTGTGAAGTTTAACATGGAAAACTTACGAGTTTGGAGTTGAGGTCTGAAAATGAATTGTAGTGCATTTCTTAGACTTTCCAGATTGTCTTAGATCATATCTTTTGGAATGGTAAATCTTCAGTTGTGATAAAAACAAGTAGCTGCTGTCCAGAATGCTTACTGTGGTGTTTTGCTGATTGATATGGTGTAATATCCTAAGACATGCTACTTTTGTAATTGTTAGGTGTTAGGGCCTTAACTGAGGATGAGCAGCTTTATCTTAGGTTAAGTAGATTAGGTGAGTACTTCTCTACTGGAGAAGAGATTTGCACGTACTAATAAAATAACTTGAATAGAGTATTTTATTATGAAATGCATTTCATTCCGAGCATGTTGCACCCATTTATGCATCCATTATATTTATTGTGCATTCATGCAATAGGTGCACCGGAGGGGGTAACTCTCCTCGAATTCGAGCCTGTGATTCCAGAGGAGGACCAGGAGCAGCAGGAGCCCGAGGATCCAGCAGGCGAAGGAGTGCCCGCAGACGACCTTCCTGAGTGCCCGGACCACCGGCCTTCAACTTTTGTGAAAGGCAAGCCCCGGTGCATGCTGAACCTACTGTTTTATAAATTAATCTTGAGTACTTTTAATTGTTTAATGCATTAAGTTGTAGGAGTTATATGGAAACACTTGTTGCATTATACCTGTCCTTGTCCAGATATCGTACTTAATCCTATATTAGGTTTAGGCACGTGTCAATGCTTAGCCCTGCTTAGTACGGTAGAAGTCGGGTGATTTCCGGTCATCCGCGAGATGTAGGAAGGAGTCACGAGTGGCTTTATGGCTATCGTGGATGGAACCATGCTTAAAAATGAAATTGAGACCAGGCGGGAATTCGATAGTACAGCCGCAAGACACTTCACGTCTTGGGTGTGGAGCTATGCCCGTCTGAGTCGTTTAAGGACCGATTCGCTGTATGTCCTTGAGTCATGTTGAACGCAGTCTAACACTTAGTTGGCCGGATAAGTCATTCCGACCGCGAAGCCGAGTAATGTGGTTCAGGCCGGGAATCGAATGGTAGGTTGCTTCTTGGAGGAGAGAAAGGATGTGCTTGGGGACATTGGCGTGAGACCAAGGGGGGGTTAGAGTCCCTATCACCTGGCAGAGTGTCGCCCTTAGGGTCGCGACATCATTCGGACCCGCGATTCCTGAATCATATGAAACGGTGGCTTGTGCGACCCTGGCAGGGGCCTGCGCGGTGAGTGTTAGAAATACCCCTCCAGCTGGATAGGAATTCGATTTGAATCGCCGTCGCTCCCGGTTAGTGAGCACTTGACTTGAGCAGCGGCAACGTAGAACTCATTAAATGAACTGGTGGTTAAGGGAATGATACAATGTTGCCATAATGATATACCTGCTATGGATATAATAATAATGTTGTTTGATTATAATCAAGTGCATGTTTAGTACAGGTGCTAAGATAGATGACAGGTAAATGCTAAAAATAACTGCTAGTGCAGGCTATAAGAGTTTCGATTACTTATGCCTTTATGCAAAATGTTATGTCAGCTAGCCTCTTGTGTAAGCCTTGCATAATCCTTGGTGTCATCTTATTTCTGGTTTTCGACGGGTAAGTCTAGCTGAGTACATTCCAGTACTCAGGGTTTATTCCCTCCTGTTGCAGATGACATGCTTTATCAGGGATTCTGCAAGACGTGTCTCCACCCTGCGGGTGATGATGACTAGATCACAAGGGCGTGATCGTCTTTTATGTACTTTCCTCATGCTTTTGCGGGTTGTCGATCATCCAGACTGGCAGTATTAAATTAACTAGTGTGTGTGTTATGCTTCCGCTACTTTCAAACTTGGTTTGTAATATTTGCTACTCCGTGGTGTAAACTTATTTTAGAACTACTTGTGAAATGTAACGTACGATGTGTATGTTGAATGATGCGATCCTGGTTGTAAGCAGTTTGGTTTGAAATCCTTCGTAATTTCGATTGACTACCGGGATTATATGGGCTCAAGTTTGACAATTTGAGCGCTTCGGTGCTTGTTTTCGTACTTGTGCTCTTATAATTTGGTCGGTTCTGTTACAGAGACTGTCGTCTTCTTCCTCACGGACGGCCGAGCAGGGGAGGGAACAGGGCCGGCCCGGCCTCGGCGAGGGGGTCACCGACGGCGGCGGCTGAGGGCAGCACGAGCACCAGCGCAGCGAGGCTCACCCGAAGACGGTCGTGGCTCGGGGTGAGGTGGCCCGTGGCCTCCTGGCCACGGAGGCAGGCGGCTGCGGGCGAGCTGCTCCGGCGACGGCCATCCACGGCGGCGGAAGGGGCCGGAAAATAGGTGCTTAGAGGTCGGCATGTGGCAGTGGAGGTGCGGCGGTAATTGATTGGAACAGGGAAGGCGTGGAGGAGCGGATTGGTTGGCGGCTATGGAGCTCGGCCGGCAATGGCGGCCACGGCGGTGGCGCACTCCGGTGACAAAGGCGGTGGGGAAAACGGCGCTCTAGGCTCGCGGAAAGATGAAGAAGCTCCAAGCGGTGGCGGTTTGGCGCACGGCGGCTGCTAGCGGTGGCAAAGGCAGCGGCCGAGATCGGAGCCCCACTCCGGCGCCCATGGCGGACGCGGCCACGCCCAGCACGCGGGACGCTCGGGAGCGACGAAGGGAATGGGAAACATGGCCGGGTAAGGAGGAAGCGAGACCGCGGGCAGGTGCTCAGGTGGCTCCCCAATGGCCCCAGCTCACGGCACACGGCAGCGAGGAGAAGCGCATGGCGGCCACGTTAGGGACACCTGTCGCCTTTGAGGCCTTTCCCCGAACAGGTGGCGGGCGAAAGACTGAGCACCTTGGTTGCCGTTTTTGGGCATATTCCTTACAGATTCGGCTTCGGCTCCTTAAACAACTTTTGTTGTTCTCCTGATGCTCCACAACTTTCATTTAGGGTGTAAGATCATTAGTGTCCCAGATTAGGAGATAATTAGCCTCCAAAATGGCATTGTCAACATGTTAAGCTAGGGCTCGGTTTTGGGATTTTGCAATGCCAAACTTGGTCAAATTGATCCCAACTTTTTACATGTTGCTCTCCACTAAATTGTTTCCAACTTTCATTTTTGGGTCAGCTTGAGTTACTTAACGAAATCTCGAGAACGCGAGATGCCAATGTCGATGTTACCGGAATTAGGGCTTAAAATTGGCTAAGTGCTGAAATCAGCCCTAAAACTGACTTGTGGGCCCTGTTTGAGCATGTTCCACACATTTTCATGACTTGACTCTTAAACAAAGTTTGTTCCTTATAAAATTCTCTACAACTTTGTTAAAGGGTGCACAGTCATGCAAAGCTTCTAGGTCACACTTTTGAAATGGTCAAACAAAAGAGTTCTAGGGTCCATACATGGTCAACCATCACTTAGAAGCACATTTAGGCAAAATGATCAACATGAACATTGTTCCATTAAGTGTCCTAAGTGTAATTAAGGTGTTGTAGGGGCCAAACATACCCACCATGCATAGGTTGCACAAAAGTGCAGGCCTCACGTGCCTTGAAACATAGAACTCAAGTGAAATGCTATAGTCATTTCATGTGGTTGTTTCAAGATACATGCTACACATGTTCCACTAGGGTGTTCCACATGTGTCCAAGATGTGTTGCACATATTGCATTTGTATGTTGCACAACACTAGTTCCCATGGGATGTAAGGCATGTTTTAGTTATAATCCAAACAAGCATCTAACTTATCATTTCATGTGACTTTTTGATTCCAAACTTTATGAAACTTTTCTAGGGATCAATATAGATAGGTACCAAGGTGAGACACATGAAGATATGGCAATAACACCATCCAAACATATATCTTTGAAAATGGCCTATATGTAAAGCAATGATGCAGCATCCCACTTTAAGTTAGGCTCATCTCCATAGGTTGACATTGACTTTGTCATTTCCACATAATCTATCATGTTTGAGCTTAAACCCACTACTTAATTGGTGATAAACACCTGGGGTGTTACAGCCCTCCCCCCTTAAAAGAATCGCGTCCCGAGATTCGGAATGGAAGACCTTTTAAGGAAGAGAGATTAGAGACACGTTATCTAGTTCCCAATATCTGCTATAGCATTCAGCTAAAAGCTTCAACATCGGTGAACAATTTTACCAAAGGCACTATCTGATACTTACTTTTCATGGTAAAATTTGTCTGAAGAATTTCCTTCATTGACTTACATGAAGCATTGTTACTTTGGGAGGAATCCAAGATAGCACATACTGCATTCTCAGTGTACGGAGATCATTTGGTCCGTGAGTGAACCACCCACAAGTATTTGACTTTCTAATGACCACAACATAGGCCATATGAACTTGACTCTAGACCGAAATATTCAGAAGTATACTCGTTGAAATGGCTCTATGTTCACATGGTTTTGAAAAGCAGTTCTCTACCAAAATGGCTTGAGCACAACCTTCCAAAAGGGTGAGATCATAGACGACGAATATACTCTAAGGCTATAGGATACTGACTAACCAATAGACAGGGTCTATGTTGGTCGTAAATGTCCCTTCATTTAGACACCAACTAATGGAAAACTACTTGCGGTTCCATTTGTGCAGTTCTCTTTCTCTGACGACAACACTGTATTATCTGAGTCTATCGATGGTCAGTGAATGTGATAGCTGACTCTGTCGGCTTCCTATTTCTGCCAACAGTTATCTAAGAAGATTCTTCTATCCAAGACAACAGTTATCTGGGTTGAATCAGATGCAACCTCTTGGGTAAAAACATTTATAAGGTACCAAAGTATGTCATCTTAGGAAAATAATTCCCTAAGAAAGATGTAACGAGGCCTTAAGGACAACAAAAGTTGTAAATATTCACTAAACCTTGGGGAGTAGTCTACCCCAAGCGGTTGAGTAAAATTTTCCTTTGTGACTTAGTTGCACTGTAAGTTGAGTTGACTTGCAATGTAGCAACTTTTTCAGGCCAACCTTCACCTTGAGGCTTCCTTTTTAGGATCAAACAGCAGCTCTAAGGTGGGAAATCTGTTGTTTGACACTTTTTAAATGGCTTTTGATTTGCAAGTTTACTGGTAGAACCCTTGATTGTCCCAATACTTGTTGATGAGAGAACATAAAAGCAAAGTGAAAGGGTGTCCAACAGGATCCTTAAGACCACTTAAGAGGTCGTCCAATGGAGTGATGAACAAACCATTTGTGGCACCTAAGGGCACATGGATACTAATTTGAAACTAGGTCATGCTTTCTCTAATTCTTCACTTTATTGGATAGAACACCTTGCACTATCTGTGTGATTGTCCAAGATGGAATTGACTTGATCCAATGGCTCTAGCAGATAGAATATCACTCAAGTTGTTGGCTAGTTGATTAACTTCTTATTGGTTATTGCTCTGTAAGACATAGCCTTCGTAGCTACCAAAGTGTCATTACCTGGCAAGAGATTAACCTTCCTATTGGTAACTAATCAGTTGTCTCTCAACACTAAAAGTTTCAAATCTTCACTCTTGACCACAACAATTGTGGTTGATGCAGAACAGATGGTGGCCATTGAAGTTAGCAAATACGAAGTTATTCTAGAGATGGTTGATTTCGACTGTATGGTCATTATGCACCCAAGATTGTGACTTGGATAGCTCCGGTCATATGCACAATGCGACAATCGATTCTCATCCCACAGATAACTTGTCCAGCATTAAGGGTTGTGTGTCCTTTTTATCCAATAGATATGAGATACTTGCTTACTAGATGACGTTCGTCAATACTGGGATAACTACGTAGAGTCACTTGTCTACCACCTATTGCAGTCTGTTAATGTTTATGTCGGTGACCTATTCTTCAAAGATTTTCCTCTTAGCAACTTTAGAAGGAAGTTCCACTACTTTCGGTCTAAGATATGGATCTTACGATACGATTTGGAGAGATAATCAAGAAAAGGAACACGAGAAAATAACACATCGACTGTCGTTTGATAATGGATCATGACTAGAAACCGTGATACCAGCGCGTGCCAAGCAGCCAGCCATGTGTCTGCAGCCACAGGAGGCCCTTGGTTTCGTCGCGGCACCATCAGCGGCTACTCATAACACCATTACTAAACGAACAGCGAAAGTGAAATTTCAAGTGGCACCAATGGGCTGTAAGAGCAAGCGCCATACAAGGAGGGATAGCAAGCAAAGGTAGTCACAAGGTTTAGAATCAACCCGAAATTGATCCGAAGATCAAAATATAGCACAAGAGAACATAGATCCATTGCCGGAAGGCGACTGAGTCGGCGATTTTTGCGTAATTCCACGGATACCTGGCATCGACTAAGGAAACTACCAGATAATTAATTTAATGGAGATTCGATCATGTTGAGCAACAACATGAGATCAAGATTGATAAACATCCTGAAACTTGGGAAGGTTGAGGATGGCTTAAGCAAACTTCATGGACAAAATTGAGGTACCACTCAAAGATTGAGTTGATAAGGTGGTACTACACAATTTGCAAACAAACGATTTTGAGACCGCAGCAAAGAGACGTTGTGTCATACTAGCTAACCTTTGGGAGAGGCAACCGGAAGGTCCAACATGGATTTGGGTACGGTCTCCACAACTGGCAATGTACGAACCATGGTCAAAGGCTATCGTTAATAAAAATTAACTTGGTTGGTCAGTCGATAAGGGTCTTTACAAACAGGGTTGGAAAACATCCACGGCTTAGACAATCATATAGGAGAACAAAACGTTGGGCTTTCGGTCAAGCAACGGTATGGATACAAACATTTAAGGGATAACCACCACGTCTACAGGCTCAGACTCCTAAGAGGAAACCTAATTGAAGACAACAACCATATAATTACGTAACGTGAATGTTGTTTTAGGATAAAGCTTATGCGACACTCGTATGTTCACCGAGGACAAACGAGGTGACAACTAGGGCATTACCTAGATAACAAGCATCCATACAACATCACATTCAAGCAGACATTTGAGAAAATTCAAACGAATGGGCTTCAGCGACCAATACAAAACACAAGGCTCTCCTAAAATAAGCCTTTATCTCAAGCATGAACTAAGTACAAGTTTAGCTCTAAAACAAACGCTAGCTAAGGTGGCTAACTTAGCATGTGCACAAAATCTGGTCAGCAACACAGTAGTTACTTGTTTCAACCATAACTGAGGTTGCAGACATCCCACAAAGGTGATCCTAGACTTTCTAGAAAGCTTAGGAAGATGACTACACTTTAGTTATTCATACCAAAAGCAAATTCATAGATTAACATGACCAAAATTACTAATGTTTCAGATCTGTACCAATATGAACAGAAAACTGATAAGAACTTTAAAAATGCGTAACTGGAGTTCTAGGGACCCAACAAGGCTGAGCCTTAACTTTATGTAAAGCTTATTAAGTTGTCTATAACTTTCTTACTATCATATTAAGATTATTCTATATCTAACAAGGCCAAACAAGACAAAGAAGACATCTCTGCCCAGATTTCGACAGATTCTATCATTCCCCTTTGTAAGCTCATAACTAGAGATTTATACCATCAAAAGTAGTGATCTTTAGCATTTTGGAAAGTTTAGAAAAATTACTACACTTTCTCTAATATTTCCAAGACATGATTCCATAAGCACATAGGTCAAATAAAGCAAACATTCAGATCTGTTCTGAACATGAGCAGATTCTGACAACAAACTTCTAAAATTTATAACTCCCAAACCATAAGACCTAGGGTCATAAAATTTTAGGACAAGCTAGATAAGTAAGTTAGCTACAACTTTGGTATTCTCTATAACTACAGAAAACACCATTATAACTATGAAAGTATCCCTACAACAAAAAATGTTCTAGTAGCCAACATTCGACAAGCAAAACAAAGCTTGCCTTTGTTCTACTTAACAAGAGAGCACACAAACATGTTATTCTAGTAGCTCTAAATATTGTTACCTTAGATCAACTAATTTAATTCATTAATAAGAATCACAATTACTTAGGTGAGGTCTAAAGCATTTGCAAACACTTGTATGACAACATATCCGCCACTTGGCTAACCTAAAGGGCATCTATTGGCTCAAGCATGTAACCAAAACTATTTCTAGCAAGGCTAAGCACACACTTTTCTCAAACAATATGGAGTAAGGCATTCTTATTTAGCTTCATTCAAGAAAGATAGTGTAACACATTGATCCCAAGTTACACACTATAGAACAAGGGTGAGAGGAGCATAACTATGCATAAGGCAACAATCATGAAGATGCATGCTTCGTCCTGTTCGTCCTCACAAGATTGCCAACCTAAGGTGGCGATCACGTTCTATGTCGGTGGCATAACACGCACTCTCTCGATATATAGCTAGTCGACAGCTACATTCGACTTACGCATTTGTGGTTAGCGTACCTGCAGAAAATTTTCATTGCAGCCCAACATTTCCCAAATATAGCACACAATGAAAACAGAAAGGTGAAATTCTAAGCACTCCCATATACATATACCCCTGTATACGTACATGTAGTACCAACTACCTAAATCATCAATCACCCACAATTAAGTACCTTCATATAAACATGTGTGTAACATGTAAATAATCCAGTAACCAAAACTAACTCTCCCCTAGACCGCAGTTTGTACGGTCATGCTCTCACAACTCACACTTACCTGAGCGTAGGTGCGACGTTGCATAAAAGTAAACTAGCAACATATATGGCTACTTCATATATGAAGGCTACCTCTAATCTAACACACCGGTAGCATAGCGTGGGAGAGTCGTCACACATACATACCTTGGCAAGGGCGTAGATGCAAAATTAAAACCCCCAAGTTAGTACTTATATAAGCCACCTAATAATCCTTATATGGGCATAAGGAAATTGACCACTGGCATACTAAGTTTAAAATTTAGTTTTCACAAACCTATATATAGCTATAAGTTGGTAAAACTGATTTTATAAAACAAAATCTTTGTTTTAAATACACATACGACAAGTTTAATGTTGAATCTTGCTCCGATACCAGCTGTAACAGAACCGTCCAAATTATAAGAGCACAAGTACAAAAACAATCACCGAAGTGATCAAATTCTCGCACTTGAGCCCATATAACTCCGGTAGTCCAATGAAATCGCGAGGGATTTCATACCAACCAACATACAAGCCAAGATCGTAGTGATTCAACATAACAAGTCATATGTTACAACCATTTCACAAGTAATTGAATATACATCGGAGTTCAACATAGTTATTACAACTTACATTGAAAAGTAGCGGAAGCAAAGTAATTTGAAACTAACATTAATCTTATTTCAAATACATGCCAGTACCAAGGTCGACTTCCAACAAAAGCAATAGAGAGAAGATAATAAGATGGATCATGCCCATGATCGCACTCTGCCTCTACGGCAGGAGCCAACCAACTCTTGCAGTCGCCAAGATACATCACAACCTGCAACAAGTGGGGATAAAACCCTGAGTACGAGAAGGTACTCAGCTAGACTTACCCATCAGAAACCAGAAATAAAGTGACACCAAGGATCATGCAAGGCTGATATAAAGTGGGCTAGCTTGACAACATTCTGCATAAAAGCTTAATATGGATAAGTAATCATTAATGCTTAAGCATCAAGTTAATTATTATTAACCTATCATCTATATTAGAACCTGTACTAGAGCACTCACTTTATTAAGAGCAAACAATATTAACCATAGCAGGTATAAATTGAGGCAACCTTTCCATCGTTATCCAATTAACCATCCGTTCAATTTAATGGAATCTACGTTGCCGCTGCTCAAGTCAAGTGCTCACTAACCGGGAGCGACGGCGATTCGAATCGAATTCCTATCCAGCTGGAGGGGTATTTCTAACACTCACCGAGTCACGCCTGGCGAGGGCTGCTCAGGTCACCTTTCGTACAGTTCAGGAATCGCGGGTCCGAATGATGTCGCGTCCCCAAGGGCGACACTCTGCCAGGTGATAGGGACTCTAACCCCCCCTTGGTCTCACGCCAATGTCCCCAAGCACATCCTTTCTCTCCTCCAAGATGCAACCTACCATTCGATTCCCGCCCTGAACCATACTACTTGACTTCACGGTCGGAACGACTTATCCGGCCAACTAAGTGTTAGACTGCGTTCAACATGACTCAAGGACGTACAGTGAATCGGTCCTTAAACGACTCAGACGGGGATAGATCCACACCCAAGACCTCCATGCCTTGTTGCTTCACTATCGTCATCCCGCCCGGTCTCATTTCATTTTATTAACACATGGTTCCATTCCACGATAGCAATATAGCCAACCGTGCCATATATGAATATCCCTATATCTCGCAGGTGACAGGAAATCACCTGACTTCTACCGCTTAAAGCAGGGCTAAGCATCTACTCGATCCTAGTCTATGTAGGATTCGAGGATTCATATATCTGGACAAGAAATGATATAATGCAGCAAGGGTTTTCAACCAACTCCTACCACTTAATGCAACAATACTTATAACATATATATATATAATTAATTGCTTTGAAGATAGGAGGCTTATAATGCTCCGGGGCTTACCTGGGATCCGACTCAAGTTAGAGTATGTCAGCAGAAACTCGCTTGGCGAGCATTCCCTCCGTCTAACACTTGTTCGGTCCTTCTATCTTCGGAATGGATCCACCAACTCCATCTTCGGGTTTGGCTCCACATCAGGTCCTTCACGTGCTTCAGCTAGCGTACCTAAATGAGGTGCAATAATGCATATGTATGAATGCATAGAAGTGCAATAAACGAAGTAATCATGCAAGCATACCAAAGTTCACATAAACCCTAGAGCTAATTAACTTAATCCTCATTAAGACATAACATAGAAGAGGGCAAGCACATCAATCAAGAAACAAGTCTCACAAGATCACAGGGTACCACCCAAGTATCATCAAAGATATGAGTCACACTTCAATACCCAAGCATGACAAAGTTAATCAAAGTACTAGAACTAGAAATTGCTACCTTCTGGACATCAGACCAACAGCTGAGTAATTTAATCATAACTGGAGATCTACAACTCCAAATGACTTGCAAGAAGACATTATGAAAAGCTTATGAAATTATCTATATTTCATTTATAATCATCACAGCATGATTCCAAAGTTTAACATGTCGAATTTACATAAACACAGCAACTGGTCTAACAAGACAGAGAGCAAGCAATTCTGTAACCCAACTTTAAACAGCTATAACTCCTAAACCACATGGCCAAATGCCACCAAATTTTAACAGCAGCTAGATATATAAATTATCTACAACTTTTGTATAAACAAGTTTTACAACAAAGCACATTATCATGAAGAACTTTGCTAAGTTCCCAGATCTGTCCAGAAACCTCATTTGCAAGAAATAATTATTAACTTATGTTGCAAACATATAATTGGACAAAACTAACTTTACCAACATATCACACATGACTAATGAACACCATAAAACATAGTGTCCATTCTTAAGTAATTTATTTTAATACATTTCTTAATTTATCTTAGATAATTAGGTGGAATTATGAACACATATCCAAGGTGCACAATAAATTCTACCAAAATTACAGTGACCTACACCTGCTCCCAAAAGTCTACTGTCCAAATTTGAAACCATTTGGACATGTATATCAACCTCTATGAAAAAGACAAATTGCTATAGCAATAAATCATGTGAGAGCAAGTTAAACCTAAAACTCTATATTTTCCATGAACACAAGGCCCTAGCATGAATCAATATGATATATAAACATCATACTAAGCTAATGAAACAACATTTTCCATTTTATCAATTATATATTATTTACAAGCCATTTATCAAGCCAAAAACAAGTTAAACCAATAACTTGATCATACATTAAGCAATGACCATGAAATTTATACCACAGTACATTCATAGCATGGAAAGACTACCATAAAAATTTCACATCATTTGGAGCAACACAACTCAAGATATAAAAATGACAAGCAAAATAATGTAGATTTCCTTATTTAACAAGGTCAAATCAAAACCTTAAGAAAACAGTGAAAAACTAGTGTGTTTAATATTTTTCCTAGTAAGTACATGTCATCACAAAATTAACAAAACAATAATCATCATTTTTGGAGTTCTAAAACTCCAGATCTTGCTCTGGTTAAGTTTAAGGGCATTTTTAGAGCATTTTTAAAACTTAAATAAAGACATCAGAAAACATCTACAAACATATAGAATTTTATGACTCTACTACATAGATCTCTTCTCAAGGTTTCCAAAAAGTCCACATTTGCAAATTTTGGAATTACCTAGCATGAGATATGATTTTTAGAAGATTTACAAATTTCCTAAAATTCAAATCCAGAAATTACTCAAACCCTAATTAATGCTAGGCACATCCGGTTGTACACCTGAATCAGCTACACCTGAACCCGACATGTGGGACCTGTTACCCAGCCGGGCCCGCCTGTCATCAACACAAGGAGAGACAGAGAGAGGGAGACTGTCGTCTTCTTCCTCACGGACGGCCGAGCAGGGGAGGGAACAGGGCCGGCCCGGCCCCGGCGAGGGGGTCACCGACGGCGGCGGCTGAGGGCAGCACGAGCACCAGCGCAGCGAGGCTCACCCGAAGACGGTCACGGCTCGGGGTGAGGTGGCCCGTGGCCTCCTAGCCACGGAGGCAGGCGGCTGCGGGCGAGCTGCTCTGGCGACGGCCATCCACGGCGGCGGAAGGGGCCAGAAAACAGGTGCTTAGAGGTCGGCATGTGGCAGTGGAGGTGCGGCGGTAATTGATTGGAACAGGGAAGGCATGGAGGAGCGGATTGGTTGGCGGCTATGGAGCTCGGCAGGCAATGGCGGCCACGGCGGTGGCGCACTCCGGTGACAAAGGCGGTGGGGAAAACGGCGCTCTAGGCTCGCGGAAAGATGAAGAAGCTCCAGGCGGTGGCGGTTTGGTGCACGGCGGCTGCTAGCGGTGGCAAAGGCAGCGGCCGAGATCGGAGCCCCACTCCGGCGCCCATGGCGGACGCGGCCACGCCCAGCACGCGGGACGCTCGGGAGCGACGAAGGGAATGGGAAACATGGCCGGGTAAGGAGGAAGCGAGACCGCGGGCAGGTGCTCAGGTGGCTCCCCAATGGCCCCAGCTCACGGCACACGGCAGCGAGGAGAAGCGCATGGCGGCCACGTTAGGGACACCTGTCGCCTTTGAGGCCTTTCCCCGAACAGGTGGCGGGCGAAAGACTGAGCACCTTGGTTGCCGTTTTTGGGCATATTCCTTACAGATTCGGCTCTGGCTCCTTAAACAACTTTTGTTGTTCTCCTGATGCTCCACAACTTTCATTTAGGGTGTAAGATAATTAGTGTCCCAAATTAGGAGATAATTAGCCTCCAAAATGGCATTGTCAACATGTTAAGCTAGGGCTCGGTTTTGGGATTTTGCAATGCCAAACTTGGTCAAATTGATCCCAACTTTTTACATGTTGCTCTCCAATAAATTGTTTCCAACTTTCATTTTTTGGTCAGCTTGAGTTACTTAACAAAATCTCGAGAACGCGAGATGCCAATGTCGATGTTACCGGAATTAGGGCTTAAAATTGGCTAAGTGCTGAAATCAGCCCTAAAACTGACTTGTGGGCCCTGTTTGAGCATGTTCCACACATTTTCATGACTTGACTCTTAAACAAAGTTTGTTCCTTATAAAATTCTCTACAACTTTGTTAAAGGGTGGACAGTCATGCAAAGCTTCTAGGTCACACTTTTGAAATGGTCAAACAAAAGAGTTCTAGGGTCCATACATGGTCAACCATCACTTAGAAGCACATTTAGGCAAAATGATCAACATGAACATTGTTCCATTAAGTGTCCTAAGTGTAATTAAGGTGTTGTAGGGGCCAAACATACCCACCATGCATAGGTTGCACAAAAGTGCAGGCCTCACGTGCCTTGAAACATAGAACTCAAGTGAAATGCTATAGTCATTTCATGTGGTTGTTTCAAGATACATGCTACACATGTTCCACTAGGGTGTTCCACATGTGTCCAAGATGTGTTGCACATATTGCATTTGTATGTTGCACAACACTAGTTCCCATGGGATGTAAGGCAGGTTTTAGTTATAATCCAAACAAGCATCTAACTTATCATTTCATGTGACTTTTTGATTCCAAACTTTATGAAACTTTTCTAGGGATCAATATAGATAGGTACCAAGGTGAGACACATGAAGATATGGCAATAACACCATCCAAACATATATCTTTGAAAATGGCCTATATGTAAAGCAATGATGCAGCATCCCACTTTAAGTTAGGCTCATCTCCATAGGTTGACATTGACATTATCATTTCCACATAATCTATCATGTTTGAGCTTAAACCCACTACTTAATTGGTGATAAACACCTGGGGTGTTACAGTGGCCTCAGTACCAAGCTGTCGTCCCTCAAGGTGAAAGCGACACTCGCCAATCTGAATACCACTGCCTCTGCCTCCTCTCTCAGCTTGATCAACAGCGTCAGCCACTGCCTGTGCTACCTCTGCCTCTGTGAGCGTCCTCTTTCTTTTCTTGACGGCGATCTTCTTGCGCTTGCCATGGGCAACCTCTATCAAACATGGAGGACTTCTGTCCCCGTCACTCGGAGATCCACCAACATTCTTGCAGCGGGCCATGCTGACAAGTCGCTGTGACTGAGAACAACTGACACTGAAAAGATGAACTGCCAAGCAAGAATTCCCCTGAATCAACTCACGACTGCAAAGGATCAAGATGATGAACTAATTCTTGTGAGGCTTGGCCTCAATCCGTATCCGCAGGCTTGGCCCCGGATTCAATACTGACAAAGGTGCCAAACAACATAGAGAACCGACTCGCTGCACTAGATGGAATAGAGAGTGCTACAATAAGCAATATAATTTCTAGGGTTACGAGATCCTATTTTTTGCAAGCAATTTTAGGTATGATCAGAGTGAGGCGAAATAGTTTCTACCTTAAGACAGAGGATGCCCTGTGAAGCGAGAAGAAAAGGATGAAGTAGCACCACTCCGAAGAATTGAGACCGGAAAACGCTGAAGCCAATCAAAAAGTCATGAAGGAGAGTAGCAATGCTTGACGGTGACAAAGGGAAGGGCAGATAGCGGCTAGGGCAGGTATGGCGGCGCGGCGTAGTTGGCCTGCTCTGCTGGAGTGGTGGCGGCTGGAGCGAGAGGAGCGGTGGTGGCCGAAGCGAGAGGAGGAGCGGCGGTGCTAGGGTTAGGCGGAGGAGGAGCGGCAGCGCGCGGTTGAGCGGAGGAGGAGGAGCGGCGGTGCACGGTGGCTGCAGTGGAGGAGGAGTGGCGCACGGTGGCTGCGGTGGAGAGGAGCGGCGGCGCTCGGTGGTGCGGGCGAGGAGTAGGATAGTGAGCGGTGGCGCTCGGGTTAGGGTAAGGGAGCGGCGGCACGTGTTGAAGAGGAAGAAAGGAAAAAAACCGCTGATGGATCGGTGCAAAAAGAACTCAGATCCGCTTTTCAAGGGCTGACCGGACGCGCTCCTTGACTGACTGGACGTGCTGTAGATGCGTCCGGTCAGAGTCCAGTAAGGTCCAGGAGCAACCGGACGCGTCCGTTGAGAGGTAACCGGACACGGACAGAGTCTGGTCAGAAGTCCACCCGAGAACCAACTTCGCGCGACCGGACGCGTAGATGAAGTCCAAAACCGGACGCAGTGGTCGTAGCGTCGCGTCTGGTCAGTGGTCCACGAGAACCACCTTCACGCGATAGGACACGCAGGTGATGTCCGGAACCGAACGCAGTGGTCGAGCAGCGTCGCGTCCGGTCCAGCGTCCGGTCAATGATTTTCACCTTTTCCCTTTCCGATCTTCGACGCGACTTCTCCCAATCAAGTTCCAATACAAAAAGACACAAATAAACACCAATTGGAACCTGATATGAGTGAGTTCTGTCAAACCCTCAAGTTTTCAAAATAAATTTGCCTTAGGCTAGTATTATTTTTAAGAAAATATGCGATAAACACCCGAGGAGCAACGTATGGCCATGCAATAGAGTTTATAAACCCTTGGGAGCGTCAAATGCTCTCTCTATCCATGGATGAACATAGAGGTTGCTCAAAGCAAAACCAAAAAGAAACGACAAAGCAACAAACATGCATATGCAATGCAAAGCAAGAAGGTAAAGCAAGAAGGTAAAATTACTAGAATCAAGCACATTTAGCTCACTTCTCAACCTACAAAAAGTAGCCTCATCCAAAGGTTTAGTGAAGATATCCGTTAATTGATTTTCACTTCTTACACCTTCTAGTGATATATCATTTTTAGCAACATGATCCCTTAGAAATTGATGACGAATATCAATGTGCTTGGTGCATGAGTGTTATACCGGATTATTAGCAATTTTAACGGCACTTTCAGTATCACATAAAAGTGGCACCTTATCAAGAACAACACCATAGTCTAGAAGAGTTTGTTTTATATATAATATTTGTGCACAACAAGCCCCCGCGGCAATGTATTTCGCCTTGGCAGTGGACAAAGCCACACTATTTTGCTTTTTAGATGACCAAGATACAAGTGACCTCCCAAGCAAATGGCACCCTCTGGATGTGCTTTTTCTATCAATTTTGCAACCGGCATAATCCGAGTCGGAATAGCCAACTAGTTGGAATCTAGCTCCTTTGGGATACCAAAAACCAATGCTTGAGGTGTGCTTAAGATATCTTAAGATTCTTTTTATGGCACTTAGGTGAGGTTCTTTAGGACATGCTTGAAAGCGAGCACACATGCACACACTAAACATGATATCGGGCCTAGATGCGGTAAGGTACAACAAGCTACCAATCATAGAACGGTAGAGAGTTTGATCAACCGGTTTACCTCTCTCATCTAGGTCGAGATGTCCATTAGATGGCATTGGGTCTTGATTGGCTTACAATCCTCCATCTTGAACCTCTTGAGAAGATCCTTGGTATACTTTTCTTGAGAGATAAAAATCCCTTCTTTCATTTGCTTGACTTGAAAACTAAGGAAGAATGTAAGTTCACCAATCATGGACATCTCGAACTCCTTCGACATCAATTCACCAAATTCCTTGCAATAATCTTCATTTGTTGATCCGAAGATAATATCATCAACATAGACTTGACAAATGAAGATCTCCCCATTAAGCTTCTTGGTGAATAGTGTGGTGTCGACCTTCCCAATAGTGAAGCCCTTCTCAATGAGGAAGTCCTGGAGGCGCTCATACCACGCTCTAGGGGCTTGCTTGAGCCCATATAACGCCTTGGACAACCTATAAACATGATTAGGATATCTAGGGTCTTCAAACCCGGGAGGTTGATCAACATAGACTAGTTCATTTATGAAGCCATTTAAAAACGCACTTTTAACATCCATTTGATATAATTTCATTTCATGATGCGATGCATATGCAAGAAGGATACGGATGGCTTCAAGTCTTGCAACGAGTGCAAAGGTCTCTCCAAAGTCAAGGCCTTCAACTTGAGAGAACCCCTTTGCAACTAGTCTTGCCTTGTTCCTCACAACTACGCCTTGGTCATCTTGCTTGTTGCAGAACACCAACTTGGTTCCAATGACCCTTGCACCTTTTGGATGATCCTCAAGTGTCCAAACTTGATTGCGGGTGAAGTTGTTCAATTCTTCGTGCATTGCATTCACCCAATCCAGATCTTGAAGAGCTTCTACATTCTTAGGTTCAAGACAAGAGATAAAAGAGTGATGTTCAACAAAAGAAGCAAGCTTTTGAGATCGAGTCATTACACCCTTTGTAGGACTCCCTATGATAAAATCTTGTGGATGTGCTTGAAGTAGAGGTGAGTGTCTTCTATCAACCACTTGAGGAGGAGGTTGGGGAGCATCAACATCTTGAGCTTGTGCCTCGGCTTATTCATGAGAGACATGAGTGTCTTCATTTTCAACTCTCTCATTCTTGTCATCATCTTGAGGCACATATGATGAAGATGGTGGATTGACCATTTGAGCATCATCTTCATCATGTTTAGGCTTGATGTCTCCCACTGGCATGTTCTTCATTATCTCCCTCAATGGTTCATCACCTACATCATCACAATTATCAATTGTTCCTTGGGAGCCGTTAGATTCATCAAATTCCACATCATATGTTTCTTCAACCAAACCGGTGGCATGGCTAAATACTCTATATGCTTTGGACTTTGATGAGTAGCCAACAAGGAAACCAATATCACAACGTCTTTGGAACTTCCCTAGGTGTTGCCGCTTCTTGTAGATGTAGCACTTGAAACCAAACACCCGAAAGAATGAGACATCCGGCTTCTTCCCATTTAGCAACTCATAGGGGTCTTGCCAAGAAACTTTTGTAGGAAGAGGCGATTTGATGCATAGCATGCGATGTTAATTGCCTCGGCCCACAATTTTTCCGGTGTGTTGTACTCATCTAGCATTGTTCTTGCAAGAGTAATCAATCTCTGGTTCTTTCTCTCAACTACACCATTTTGTTGAGGAGTGTAGGTTGATGAAACCTCATGCTTGATTCCAATCTCATCACAATAAGCTTTAATGTTTGTGTTGTCAAATTCTTTGCCATTGTCACTTCTTATCTTCTTTATCTTGACTTCAAATTCATTTTGGGCTCTCTTTGCAAACTTCTTGAAACAAGTGGCCGCTTCGGATTTGTCATGAAGAAAGAATGTCCAAGTGTATCTTGAGTAGTCATCCACAATCACAAGACAATAAAGATTTCCACCCAAGCTCTTGTAAGTTGTAGGACCAAACAAATCCATGTGTAAAAACTCTAACACTCTTGATGTTGACATGTAATCTTTTGTTGGATGAGTATTTGCAACTTGTTTACCGGCTTGACATGCACTACAAGGTTTGTCCTTCTCAAACTTGACATCTTTCAAGCCTCTCACTAACTCTTTCTTCAATAATTTGTTGAGAGTATTCATTCCAACATGAGCAAGCCTCCTATGCCAAAGCCACCCTAGAGAAGTTTTGGTGAACAAGCATGTCATCAAATTTGCATCTTCGGAGGTGAAATCAACAAGATAGAGATTGTTATATCTAAAGCCTTTGAAAATTATTTGCTTGTCTTCTATCTTTGATACTACCACTTCATTTGGTGTGAATAAGCATTGATAGCCAAGGTCACAAAGTTGCCCAACGGATAGTAGATTGAAACTCAAGGAAGCAACATAGAGCACATTTGAAAGAGAGTGATCATTTGATATTGCAATCTTGCCTATACCCTTGACTTTGCTCTTTGAATTGTCCCCAAAAGTGATCTTCTATTGACGTTCCCCATTTTCTTCAAGTGAGGTGAACATACGAGGATCACCGGTCATATGTTGAGTGCAACCACTATCAATAACCCAATGAGTTCCACCGGTCTTAGAGTTCACCTACACACAAGAGATCAAACTTTTTATTTAGGGACCCAAACTTGAGAGGGACCCTTGACTTTCTCAACTAGTGACTTGGCAACCCAAATTTTCTTAGGCCTATTCTTATTTGGGGGACCCAAGAACATGACTTTCATCTTTCCACTAGAATCTCTTCTAAGCATATAGTGAGCATTGAAAGCAAAGGGTCTAGCATGCTTGGGCAATGGTTGTGGTGGTGGAGTTTCACACTCATGAGCAAAGTGGCCCTCTTATCCACACTCAACACATCTCTTAGGCTTGGGCTTTGATTTGCTTTGTTGTTGTTGTTGAGTTTTGACCTTCTTCTCTTGATTTGCCAAGTAACCAATACCACTTCTATCCATCTTCATGACGGTGTTCATGAGTAGCTCACTTTGCAAGTATTGACCTCTTGTAAACTTGCTTAAACCGGTCTTGAGATGCTCTTTCTCTTGCTTTAGCTTTTTGTTCTCCTCAATGAGTGACTCATTTGATGTTTGCTTTTCAAGAGCCATCAACCCTTTTAGCTTCTTGTTCCCATCTCTAAGCATTTCATTTTCACTCTTGAGCTTGACATAACCATCATAATTGTCGGATTCAACCACTTTCTTGCCTTTGCCACTAGAGCCTTGCTCAATCCTCTCAATAATCAAGTCATCACATGATGTGGCTATATCAATCTTAACAACTTGGTTAGTAGCATCATGTGTCTCAAGAGAGAACTCATTAGCAACAACAAGACTATCATAATTAATTTTCAATGAAGTATATTTATCTTTTAGCAAGTTGTGCCTAGTGTTGAGCTCATCATGCTTCTTCTCAAGTTTATCATGTTCATCTCTAAGCTCTTTGTTAATAGTTTTGAGCTCCTTGAGAGTAGAAGTCATAATTTCATTTTAATCTTTAAGCTCATCACTAGTCTTTTGTGCAATCTTAAGCTTTGATGAAAGTGATTCATTTTCATTTTGAAGCTCATCATTTTCATTTCTAGTCTTTCTTATGACTTTAGAGTATTTGTTGAGCAATTTTACAAGTTCATCATAAGAAGGTGCATCAAATTCATCATCACTATCACTATCATCATCACTTTCATTATTTTGTACCTTTCGTTCACCCTTGGCCATGAGGCATAGGTGAGTAGTGAATGATGATGGTGAAGATGGCGGTGAAGGTGGTGGTGAAGATGTCGATGAAGATGATGATGGCCCAATCACAAACGCGGTGACCTTCTCTTTCTTGTCGTCGCTTTCATCACCAGAGGACTCACATGATGACTCAATGTCGGTGAGCCAATCACCAACAATGTAAGCTTTGCCTCCCTTCTTCTTTTTGTGATATTCTTTCTTCTTGCCATCCTTCTTCTTGTATGGTTTGTTCTTCTTCTTCTCATCTTCTTCGTCACTAGATTCATTTGTCTTGCCCTTGTTCTTGTTCTTGTATTTGTCTTTTGGAGGCTTAGGGCATTGATGAGCTAGATGACCAAGTTCACCATAATTGTAGCAATCCATTTCGGATATAGGCTTTCTTTTGCTACTTATAAAGAACTTCTTCTTCTTGCCATCGAACTTGATGCCACTCTTATTAAACTTCTTTAGCATCTTGGTGGTCTTTCTCACCATGAGAGCAAGTGATGCATCATCAATGTCACTCTCACTTGAGCTTTCATGCACAATCATGGCTTGGCTCTTCTTCTTTTTCTTGTCATGGCTAGCTTTGAAAGCCAAGTCCTTCTTCTTAGAAGATGATGAGCCCTCTTCCGGAGTGATATGCATGTACATCTCATGAGCATTGATCTTTCCCAATACTTGTGTCAGTGTTGCGGTGGAGAGATCGCTCTAGTGAAGCACGGTGACAATGTGGTCATACTTCTCAACGGGAAGAACACTCAAGATCCTCCTTGCAACATCCGATGGACTCATTTGAGTGAGCCCAAGAGCATTGAGATCCTCTACAAGAACATTCAAGCGAGTGTACATGTCATTAGCACTTTCCTTGGGAAGCATCTCAAACGAATTAATCTTCTTCAAAGCAATATGGTAGTGTTCCTCATGCTCACTCTTAGTTCCCTCATGGAGAGAACAAAGGTTTTCCTATAATTCATGAGTGTTTTTTGCATTACCCACACGATTGAAGATATCCTTGTCAAGGCCCCCGTAGAGTGCATTTTTTGCCTTTGCATTCCACTGGTCGTACTTCTCCTCGTCACCAACGGGGTTAGCGGGATCCTTGACTTCCAAAAGCCCTTCGGTGGCGGCTCTAAGACACTCGACATCTATGGCTTCGAGGTACGCCTCCATGCGGATTTTCCAATATGAAAAATCATCTCCCTCAAAGATGGGAGGTGGTCCTTCCCCATTAGACATCTTGCTCTAGGCGGTAAAGCCTAATTTAGGAGCAACTCGGCTCCGATACCAATTGAAAGGATCAAGATGCCTAAGAGGGGGGGTGAATTGGGCTTTTCTAAAATTTATTGCGAGAATTAAATCCTAGTAAGCCATAATTTACCCCTAGTGCCTACAAGTGTTCCTAATGATTCTATCGATAAAAGTTTTGCACCCTAAGTTTCAATCCTAGTCTAGCATGGCAATTCTAGGAAAGTAAACCAAGCAACAAAAGTAATACGAGAAAGTAAATTGCTTGAAAGTAAAGGGTTAGGAACACGGTGATGTTTTTCCAAGGTATCGGAGAGTCACCACTCCCCACTAGTCCTCGTTGGAGCACCAGCGCAAGGGTGTAGCTCCCCCTTGATCCACGCGAGGATCAAGTGCTCTCTATGGGCTGATTCTTTGACACTTCGTCATGGTGAATCGCCCACAACCGCTCACAAGATGAGTTGGGTCATCCACAAGCTCCGTCGGAAGATCACCAAGCTCCCAATCACCACCAAACCGTCTAGGTGATGGCGATCACCAAGAGTAACTAGCAAGAACTCTCACTTGACCACAACAAGCCTAATGAGAAGGTGGATGCACACTTGCTACTCCCTAGTCACTAATGAGGGATCTTAATCTTGGATTCTCAAATCTCAATCCTCACTAGAGCTCTTGCACTTCCTTGCATATGAAAGGTATTTCTCAGCTAAACAAATGAGCAAGAGACCTCAAATAGAGGGGTAGGGGATGTATTTATACTCCCCACAGTCAATCCCAACCGTTATGTGCTAACTCAGTATTTTTTGTACTGACCGGACGTGCCGGTCGATGTGACCGGACGCGTCCGGTCGGTGGCAATGGTCGAATTGAAAAACAAAGGCGCTGAGTGACCGGACGCGCAGGCGGGTCCGATCAGGAGTGACCGGACGCGTTCGGTCGCTCAAAACCCTTTCTAGAACCTTTCTGTACTTAGATCGAACGCACATATGAGTCCGATCGGTGATGACCGGATGCGTCCGGTCAACGAAGTTACTCTCTAGAAAGGGACCGGATGTAACAGAACCGACCAAATTATAAGAGCACAAGTACGAAAACAAGCACCGAAGCGCTCAAATTTTCAAACTTGAGCCCATATAATCCCGGTAGTCAATCGAAATCACGAAGGATTTCAAACCAAACTGCTTACAACCAGGATCGCATCATTCAACATACACATCGTACGTTACATTTCACAAGTAGTTCCGAAATAAGTTTACACCACGGAGTAGCAAATATTACAAACCAAGTTTGAAAGTAGCGGAAGCATAAGGAAAGCATGAGGAAAGTACATAAAGACGATCACACCCTTGTGATCTAGTCATCATCACCCGCAGGGTGGAGACACGTCTTGCAAAATCCCTGATAAAGCATGTCATCTGCAACAGGAGGGAATAAACCCTGAGTACTGGAATGTACTCAGCTAGACTTACCCGTCATAAACCAGAAATAAAATGACACCAAGGATTATGCAAGGCTTACACAAGAGGCTAGCTGACATAACATTTTGCATAAAGGCATAAGTAATTGAAACTCTTATAGCCTGTACTAGCAGTTATTTTTAGCATTTACCTGTCATCTATCTTAGCACCTGTACTAAACATGCACTTGATTATAATCAAACAATTATCATCATTATATCCAGAGCAGGTATGAATTGTAGCAACATTGTATCATTCCCTTAACCACCAGTTCATTTAATGAGTTCTACGTTGCCGCTGCTCAAGTCAAGTGCTCACTAACCGGGAGCGACGGCGATTCGAATCGAATTCCTATCCAGCTGGAGGGGTATTTCTAACACTCACCGTGCAGACCCCTGCCAGGGTCGCACAGGCCACCGTTTCATATGATTCAGGAATCGTGGGTCCGAATAATGTCGCGACCCCAAGGGCGACACTCTGCCAGGTGATAGGGACTCTAACCCCCCCTTGGTCTCACGCCAATGTCCCCAAGCACATCCTTTCTCTCCTCCAAGAAGCAACCTACCATTCGATTCCCGGCCTGAACCACATTACTCGGCTTCGCGGTCGGAACGACTTATCCGGCCAACTAAGTGTTAGACTGTATTCAACATGACTCAAGGACGTACAGCGAATCGGTCCTTAAACGACTCAGACGGGCATAGCTCCACACCCAAGACGTGAAGTGTCTTACGGCTGTACTATCGAACTCCCGCCCGGTCTCAATTTCATTTTAAAGCATGGTTCCATCACGATAGCCATAAGCCACTCGCGACCCAGTCCTATATCTCGTGGATGACCGGAAATCACCCGACTTCTACCGTACTAAGCAGGGCTAAGCATCGACACGTGCCTAAACCTAATATAGGATTTAAGTACGATATCTGGACAAGGACAGGTACAATGCAGCAAGTGTTTTCATATAACTCCTAGAACTTAATGCAATAAACAATTAAAAGTACTCAAGATTAATTTATAAAACTGTAGGTTCAGCATGCACCGGGCTTGCCTTTCAGAAAAGTAGAAGGCCGGTGGTCAGGGCACTCGGGTAGATCTTCTGACGGAGCTTCCCCGATGTTGGGTTCTTCTGCTAATTCCTCCGGTTGACTCAGCACCTCCTCAGGTATCGCTTGTTCGAATTCGAGGAGTGTCACCCCCTCCAGTACACCTATTGCATGAGTGCATAAAAAATCCCATGAATGCATAATGAAAGATGTAATATGCTCGGAATGAAATGCATTACAATAATTTAACGCTCTATTCAAATCACTTCAAAAGAGTAGGTGCAAATTTCCTCTCCGGTAGAGAAGTACTCACCTAATCTACTTAACCTAAGATAAAGCTGCTCATCCTCAGTTAAGGCCCTAACACCTAACAATTACAAAAGTAGCATGTCTTAGGATATTACACCATATCAATCAGCAAAACACCACAGTAAGCATCCTGGACAGCAGCCACTTGTTTTTATCACAACTGGAGATTTACAATTCCAAAAGATATGATCTAAGACAATCTGGAAAGCCTAAGAAATGCACTACAATTCATTTTCAGACCTCAACTCCAAACTCCTAAGTTTTCCATGTCAAACTTCACAAGTTCCAGAATCTGTCCTCTCAAAACAGAGAGTAGCAGATTTTGAACTGCCACTTTAAACAATAGTAACTCTCAAACTACTAAGCCAAATGCTTCCAACTTTTGACACAAGCTAGTTCATCAAGTTTACTCCAACTTTGGTATTTACAAGTTTTCCAGCAACCAATTTTATCAAAGCCAAATTTAGAATTACTACTAGCTGTCTAGAAAACCTAAAATTACAAAGGTTAAATATTTATTGATGTGACCAACATTCTCTAAGACCAAACTAATACTGCTATAAGTTCACAAATGTCACAAAAACACCAGAAAGTAAGGTGTGCCCACCTAGAATATTTATTTATACTCATTTCTTATTTTACTTAATTAATTAGGTGGAATTTTAAACATATATGTAAACTGCTCCCAAAATTCTACAAAAATTACAGAGGACGCTTTGACCCAAAAAGAGACTACTGTAAAAATTTGAACTAAATTTATTTCCAGGAACTCCCTACACAAAATTCACAAGCTAATAAGGCTGATTTTTGCATAAATAGGAAACCCTATTGAAAAGTGTCAAACAACAGATTTCATATTTTTCTTAGACACTTTAAGGTACCAAGACATTCTCCAAAAATTTATAAGAACATTGCACATGTAGAAAAAGTACTAAAATTCCTTTAAGCATTTCCTAAAATAACAAGATAGCGTTATAACTTGAAAAGTACTTAAGCACTGCTGCCCAAATTTTTACCAGAGCTAGGGCTAGCATAGAGTAACCTACCCACCAAATTTCATGATTTATGGAACACTACAGCTCAAGTTATAAATTTAACAAATTTGCATGCATTCCAAAACACATTTAAAGGATCTATTAAATTCTCCTAGAAATTAAACATCACATTCCAGATTTATATTTTTCTAAAATACTACACATCATGTAGACCCTAACAAAATTTATCTCATGATTTTTGGATCATTAAAACCCTAGATCTATATTTTTCCAACTTGTACAAAAATCAGTGACAAAATAATAAAAATGAATTTCATTTCGGATGAACTGGGCCGGCCCGGAAAACTCGGCCCACGCACTCGCGCGCGCGCGGCCCGCTCAGCGCTCCCGCCCGCGTGCGACACTGACGGGCGGGCCCCCGCGGTCAGTGACCGGAGGCAGGGGAGGCGGAGACCCATGAGCTCCGATGAGCTCGAGCTCGCCGGAGAAGAGCTCGCTCGGCCAATCGAACACCGCCTCGTGTTCTCCGTCACCCGGTGCGTCGATTGGTGCTCGTGGAATTGATGGGGATGGGGTGGAAGGGGCTTGTCACCGCGAGCGGCGGCCGGTGATGTCCGGTGGCGGCGCACCGTCGCCGGTGAGGATGTACGGTGCGGTCTAGGCTCGGTACGAGCTTCACCGAAGCTAGGCGGATCCATTTTGCTAGGAAGGGAGGATGGAGAGAGACCCGAAGCACCCCGACCACGGTGAGGTCCCATGGCGGGCTCCGGCGACCTCTCGGAGACGGGGAAGAAAGCAATGCGGCTCACCTTGAGTCAAATCGCGGGCTTCGGTGGGTCAAGGGGATGGAGGGTGGTGAGGCGGAGGAAGTGGCGAGGTCTGGCGGCCGGTGATGTGGTGTAGTTCGCGCTTGAGCTCGCCGGAGAAGAACGGCAATGGCGGCTCGGTTTCGATGTTTCTTGGCAATTGGAGGAGAGGGGGCGGAGGAATGGAGGTCGGCTCGTGCGTCGTGGCGTCTTGAAGGTGTCGCGGCCTGACTGGTGGGGCCAGGGCCGGCGTACGGGCGCCACCGCGCCTCCACGCGTCGACGACGGCCTGCGGCCGGTCGGCCACTCCCCCGACTGACGAAACTGAATCGGTTGAATGGTAACATTGATGACCGACTGACAGAGCGACTTCCACGATGATTATCTCCCAAACCGGTTCGAATTAGTCGAAGATGATTACACCAATTTTGTAGAGCTACATGAGGTCTACAAGTTTGTCAATTGGAGTTTGGGCTGGTTCGGCCTAGATTTGAAACTACAGAGCTCCAAAGTGGTGCCCCTTGAAACTGAAATGTAGTTTCAGAGATAACGCCGACTGAAACCCTAACTTCTTGACACTATATCTCCTAAACTATTGAGAACCAGGTGATGGTGATATTGACAATGTTATAGAGCTATGTGTGGAAAACAACTTTGTCAATTGGCTCAAAGACTGGTTTGGCCTGGTTTGCAAACTAAAAGCTCCTAAAGTAGGCATCAGTAAAACTGTAGGGTCAGATTCCAGACTTAGAAAAATTCTAAGTCTTGGAGCTACCTCTCTAACTGACTTGTGGGCCACTTTTGAGCATGTTAGGGTCAATTTCATGAGATGGTCATATTGAGACTTTTGTTCCCCATGAATTTCTTTACAACTTTGCTTAAGGGTGCTCTTCCATGCAAGGTCTCTAAATTAGACTTTTTAATTGGTCAAACTAGAGCCTTCTATGGTCAAATGGTGGTCAAACTTCTCATGGAGGGCAAATTTGTAATTTTGGTCAACATGAACCTTGTTCCAAATGTTACCCTAAGTATAGCTAAGGTGTTGTAGGCCATGATTGGCTACCTTACCTTTTTGTTACACCAACTATCAAATACTTCATGAAATAAATCAAACAAACCCTAGAACAATCACATGTGTTGCATCACATAAAATAACAAACATGAATGATGCATGCTTATGCTTATGCAAATGCAATTGCAATGCAATTAAGGACTAAACACTTGAAGTGTTACAGCCCTCCCCCCTTATAAAAATCTCGTCCCGAGATTTGGAAAGCGTACCATTTTTCATAGAATTCTTTATAACCATCCCGCAAATAATCCTCCCGTTCCCACGTAGCATCACTCTCACTTCCCTGATTACTCCACATCACTTTGTACCACTTAACCACTTTACTTCTAGTTACTCGTTCCTGAGTATCGATCACTCGGACTGGCTTTTCTTCATAGGTTAGGTCGGATTCCAGCCTGATATCACCTAAAGGAACTTGTTCCTCAGGAACTCGAAGACACTTTTTAAGCTGAGATACATGGAAAACGTTGAATATGGCTCTCATCTCAGGAGGCAACTGGATTTTGTACGCAACAGCTCCACTCTTGCCTATGATCTGGAAAGGACCCACGTATCTTGGTGCAAGTTTCCGCTTAACACCAAAACGTTGGACACTCTTCATTGGAGAAACTTTCAAATAAACGAAGTCTCCAACTTCAAATTCGAGTGGTTTTCTACGACGATCCGCATAGCTTTTCTGTCTCGCTTGTGCTGCAGCCATGTGTTTCTGGATGGTACGGACTTGTTCCTCAGCTTCCTGGACAAAATCAATGCCATAATACCTTCTTTCCCCAGCTTCTACCCAGTTTAGTGGAGTTCGACACTTTCGACCGTACAAAGCTTCGAATGGGGCCATCTTAATACTCTCTTGATAACTGTTATTGTACGAGAATTCGGCTAAAGGTAACCATTTTTCCCAAGAACCCTTGGATGAAATGACGCATGCTCGCAACAGATCTTCCAAGATTTGGTTAACTCGTTCTGTCTGACCCGATGTCTGGGGGTGATAAGCAGAGCTTCTCACTAACTTGGTTCCCAGAAGGTGATGCAAATGCTCCCAAAAGCGAGCAGTGAACTGGGGACCACGGTCAGAAACGATAGTACGAGGTATCCCATGAAGCCGGACTATCTGATTGAAGTACAACTCAGCATAGTCAGTGGGACGATAGTCCACTCTCACTGGAATGAAGTGAGCTGATTTGGTCAAACGATCAACAATTACCTAAATAGAGTTATGATTTTTTGACAGTAGGAGGAAGTCCGACAATGAAATCCATACTTATCTCTTCCCATTTCCAGCCTGGAATGGAAAGTGGCTGAAGTAGCCCAGCTTTCATGTGCACAGCTTTAACTCTGCAACAGGTGTCACATATAGCAACATATGCAGCTATCTCTTTCCGCATCTTGGTCCACCAATAAAGTGGCTTCAAATCATAATACATCTTATTACTACCAGGATGGATGGACAACTTGGACGAATGTGCTTCGGACAGGATCTGATCTCTAAGCTCTCGGTCCTTAGGTACCACTAACCTATCCTTAAACCACAGTACACCTTCATCATCTAATCTGAAATGCTTAGTCTCTCCTTCATTCATCTTCCGTTTTATGTGAAAGATACCCGGATCAGTCTTTTGGAGCTCAATGATTCTATTTCTGAGAGTACCACTGACAGTGATGTTGTACAAGACTACCGGATGTAACAGGCGAGATCGGTAAAAATCAGTTTCAATTAAGGAATGGCAATGAGACTTATGGCTTAAAGCGTCCGCAACCACATTTGCCTTGCCTGGGTGATAGTGTACTTGAAGATTATAATCTTTAATCAACTCGAGCCATCTTCTCTGACGCATATTTAGCTCGGGTTGGGTGAAGATGTATTTGAGGCTTTTGTGGTCTGTATAGATATTGCAGACATTGCCCAGCAGATAATGCCGCCATACCTTCAAAGCATGAACAACTGCGGCTAGTTCTAAGTCATGCGTTGGATAATTCACCTCATGCTTCCGAAGTTGTCGGGAAGTATATGCAATTACTCGGCCTTCCTGCATCAAAACGCCTCCCAAACCTATGCCTGAGGCATCACAGTAAACATCAAAAGGTTTCTCGATATCCGGTTGTGCCAAAACCGGAGCCGAGGTTAGGAGGGTTCGTAGTTGGTGAAAAGCCGCATCACACTCAGGAGTCCAGACAAACCTGGTGTCTTTTTGCAGCAACCGAGTCATGGGTTTGGCTATTTTTGAGAAATCCGGGATGAAGCGACGATAATAGCCAGCCAACCCAAGGAAACTCCGAACCTCGTGAACCAAGATAGGAGCCTTCCAGTTCAGTACTTCCTGTACCTTGGCGGGATCCACCATAATTCCTCCATCAGACAACACATGCCCAAGGAAAGGTACTTCACGAAGCCAGAATTCGCACTTACTGAACTTTGCATATAGTTGGTGTTCACGCAGTCTTGTGAGGACTATACGCAGATGTTCAGCGTGATCCTCCTCATTCACAGAGTATACCAAAATGTCATCAATAAATACCACCACAAACTTGTCCAATTCAGGCATAAACACCGAATTCATCAAGTACATGAAGTGTGCGGGGGCATTTGTCAAGCCGAAGGACATAACAAGATACTCATAAAGACCATATCTGGTAGAAAAGGCTGTCTTTGGAACATCTTCCGGGCGGATTTTAATTTGATGGTAGCCCGATCTTAGATCGATCTTGGAGAAAACTTTAGCTTTAGACAACTGATCGAACAAGATGTCGATTCGTGGTAGAGGGTACTTATTTTTGACAGTGACTGCATTGAGAGGTCTATAATCTACGCACATCCGCAACGACTGATCCTTCTTCTTTACAAATATAGCAGGACATCCCCACGGCGATGAACTAGGATGAATCAACCCCTTCTTCAAAAGTTCATTCAATTGCACCTTAAGTTCAGCTAACTCATTTGGAGGCATCCTATAAGGTCTCCTAGAGATGGGCGCCGTGCCAGGCAACAACTCAATTTTAAACTCCACATCCCGATCTGGAGGGAGTCCCGGCAAATCATCGGGAAAAACGTCCGGAAATTCATTTACTACGGAAATTTCAGCCAACGCCTTTGCTTGCACAGCATGAATTTCCCCCGACAATTCAACCTTTCTGGGAAGTTGTACTAGAAAACCCTTTTGATCTGTAGGGTCTCTGAGCATAACTACCCGAGCGGATGTGTCAATGAGTACCCCATTCTGACTCATCCAATTCATGCCCAAGATAACATCTATGTCTAAACCAGGTAAAACCAATAGGGCAAGCGAATAACTTCGCCCTTCTATCTCAAACTTAAGGTTCCCCACTACTTTGTTTGTGGAAATATTCCCACTTGCAACACTAATACAATAACCCACACCTTCAACAGTATGCAACTTGTGTGCAAATTTGGATGCAAACTTAGGACTGATAAAGGAATGCGAAGCACCTGAATCGAAAAGTACCACTGCGGGGTGTTGGTCAACTATAAACTTACCAGCGGTGACCACCTCACCAGATGGAATTTCCTCAATGTTGTTATAATGGGCGTGACCTTGACGACCACCTTGGTTGACATTCTTCTTGGGGTAAGGACAATTCCTGGACCAATGGCCTGGCTTGTTGCAGTTCCAGCAAGGCATATTGCTAGGAGGAACACTAGAGCTGCTCTGTCCAGAAGTCCCCTTTGGCAGAGCGACGGTATAAGCCTTACGGAACCCCGTTTTTGCAGCAGGCTTCTTCTGCGGCGGACGGAACTTTGTATTCTGAGCAGGTGGGCGAGGGGAAGACCTCGGTGCTGCTGAGGCCCTTGACTGAGAAGCACTTGCCTCAAGGGCCCTTTTACGGCTCTTAGAGGCAGAATAAATAGTATTGTTGTTCTCCTGGGTCAAAGCATCGCTGATGAAATCATTGAAAGTAGTACATTTGCTAGTGCCCATAGTTTTCATCAGTTTTGGGCCGAGGCCCCTTTTGAAGCTAGCAATCTTTTTGGCATCGGTATCCACAAACTCTGTGGCATACCTTGCCAGGTTGTTGAAGGACTGCAAGTATTCAGTCAAGCTTTTGTTTCCTTGCGACAGCCTCATAAACTCTGTGTGCTTGATTGCCATAAGACCGGGAGGGATATAATTTCCCCGAAATGCCGCCTTAAACTGATCCCAAGCAATCGGGACATTGGCAGGCAGTGTGGAACGATAGTGGCTCCACCAAATGCCCGCCGGACCATGCAACTGATGGGAAGCATACTCAGTTTTCAGCTCATCAGTTAGGCGTAGCAGACGAAACTTTTGTTCAATGGTATTCAACCACTCGTCAGCCTGTAGTGGTTCTTCCGCTTCCTTGAAGAGCGGGGGCTTTGTATCCAGAAAGTCCTTGAAATCGCTGTACTGATTTGGCTCTGGGCCCTGGCGGCCATGACGAGCCTCTCGATTAGCCAGTTGGCGCATGGCGTCAGCCAACATACACTGCCCCTCAACCACTGATTGCATCAACTCGGCCGGAGTAGGTGGTGGCGGAGGGGGCGGCTGTTCCTCCTCCTCATTTCCACGACCCCGGCGTAGATTGTACGACATCTGCAAAATGCATAGCCAATGAGCACTGACGATGTGGGAAATTTGTAGATGAATTATTGCGAAATGTCAATCTGACTGTATGAATAGATTTCTCATAATAATTAAGGCACAATAATTCATCACAACCGCACAATCCATTCTAGCGCATCATTTGACGAGATCATACTTGGTAATCCAACAAGATGCTCTTTGATAAAGGCTCACTCACAGGGAGCACAACGGTTACCGGACCGTTTGCGTTGCTATCTACGTGATTTTTGACCTTTTGCACGGTACTTGGATTTGATCTCAAGATTTTTAGTTGACTGTGAAAGGCTACTTCAAACTGACCACAAAGAGACTTCTCAATGAAGAGTTCCATGGTGGATCATGACTAGCCACCTCGATACCTGCGCGTGCCAAGCAGCACAGCCTTATGTCGCGCGCCATAGGAGGCCCTCGGTTTCGTCGCGGCACCGAAGGGTGCTAATCGTGACACCATCATCGAACGCAACAGAATAAGACATCAAGTTGTGATCGAAATTAACAGGTTCAAACTACATTCAGGAAACATACGGTTCAACCTTACATCCCAAAGTCAAGTTATTACAAGGCCTCACTCCTTCACAGGGAGGGCACAAAAGACGATCCTAACATTATAGGCACGTGATGACTACTCTACGCATCATCCTCCGAGTCAGTGTCAAGGATCTCCCCGCCGTCCTCATCACTGACAGGCTCTAACTCCTCGTCTTCTTCTTCTTCTGGCTCTTCCTCTAGTGCTTCTGCAGGTGGGGCATCCTGTGGTCCATCAACCTCCACTTCATCATCATCCTCAGCCATGAAGATTCTCGAACCCATGTCCTCATCGACGTTGTTGTTTCGAGGCAGCAGGGGATTAAGCTCGTTGTTCAGGCAGTGCACTTCTTCATGAAGATTATCATTGTATTCTTCAGCGTTCTCCAACTGTTGCTCGAGCTCAAACTGACGAGCTCTCAGAACGTTCTCCTCGTGCCAGGCTTCATCCCTCTGTTCCATCACACGGACCAACATGCGTTGACAGTTGCGGTTTGCTACTGTCAACCTCTGGACTGCAAGGGTTTCCTGGTCACGATCACGAATCACTTGCTCCAGTTGCTGACGCGCTGCATTCCTGGCAGCCGTCACTTCAGCCAACTCTGCCCTCAGCCTTTCCACCTCAGTAGGCTCAGGGCGGGGCTCACGTGGAGCGAGCTGGTGACGCGGTGCCCTGCCCCCAGTGGACTTACGAGCGGTCCTCTTGGTACGTGCCATCTGTAGCAACAAGATAAGATACGACTTAAAGTGAGGATCATTTAGGGGATACGAAATTTACTTTAGTCGGGAGTACAGAAATTTTTAAGGAGGGAGTAAATGATATGTATGATATAATTAAACATGATGCATGCACGTTCCGTACGTTCTCTCACCTTAGTAGAAAACTAAAGGGCTAACGCTAAGCGGTGGCATACATACGTTCTCTCATATAAGCGAAACTATCGGTCTACTCGTTACGCTGTTAGTGTACCTGCAGAAAATTTCATTGCAGCCCAACAATTCCCAAAATATCATACAAGAAAGCAGTAAACTAAATACTTCCCATATACACATCCCCGGATGTATATATTTCAGTATCAAAGCTACCCGATTGATAGATGCCCACAATTAAGTGTTTTTACATAGTTACATGGTTTAAACATGTAAAGATGTAAGTCACCAAAACTACTCTCCCCTAGATCGCCGGTTGGACGATCATGCTCTCACAACTCACACTTACCATAGCGTCGAGGTAATTGATCCATACATTACCACCCAAGTGGATGGCATCCATACAATATCACGCCGTATGGACGACGAAACAGAAACAAACAAGGCCCCCAAGTTAGTCTTTATAATAAGCCACCTAAGAGTTCTTAATTGGGCTAAGAGATGTGATCACTGGCATACCTATAAAATAATATTTAGAGTTTAACCCTTTTCGCAAACAAATACTTTTGTTTTTAATTACTCGTAAGATGTGTTTAATGTTGAATTATGCTCCGGTACCAGCTGTAACAGAACCGACCAAATTATAAGAGCACAAGTACGAAAACAAGCACCGAAGCGCTCAAATTTTCAAACTTGAGCCCATATAATCCCGGTAGTCAATCGAAATCATGAAGGATTTCAAACCAAACTGCTTACAACCAGGATCGCATCATTCAACATACACATCGTACGTTACATTTCACAAGTAGTTCCGAAATAAGTTTACACCACGGAGTAGCAAATATTACAAACCAAGTTTGAAAGTAGCGGAAGCATAACACACACACTAGTTAATTAAATACTGCCAGTCTGGATGATCGACGTCCCGCAAAAGCATGAGGAAAGTACATAAAGACGATCACGCCCTTGTGATCTAGTCATCATCACCCGCAGGGTGGAGACACGTCTTGCAAAATCCCTGATAAAGCATGTCATCTGCAACAGGAGGGAATAAACCCTGAGTACTGGAATGTACTCAGCTAGACTTACCCGTCATAAACCAGAAATAAAATGACACCAAGGATTATGCAAGGCTTACACAAGAGGCTAGCTGACATAACATTTTGCATAAAGGCATAAGTAATTGAAACTCTTATAGCCTGTACTAGCAGTTATTTTTAGCATTTACCTGTCATCTATCTTAGCACCTGTACTAAACATGCACTTGATTATAATCAAACAATTATCATCATTATATCCAGAGCAGGTATGAATTGTAGCAACATTGTATCATTCCCTTAACCACCAGTTCATTTAATGAGTTCTACGTTGCCGCTGCTCAAGTCAAGTGCTCACTAACCGGGAGCGATGGCGATTCGAATCGAATTCGTATCCAGCTGGAGGGGTATTTCTAACACTCACCGTGCAGACCCCTGCCAGGGTCGCACAGGCCACCGTTTCATATGATTCAGGAATCGCGGGTCCGAATAATGTCGCGACCCCAAGGGCGACACTCTGCCAGGTGATAGGGACTCTAACCCCCCCTTGGTCTCACGCCAATGTCCCCAAGCACATCCTTTCTCTCCTCCAAGAGGCAACCTACCATTCGATTCCTGGCCTGAACCACATTACTCGGCTTCGCGGTCGGAACGACTTATCCGGCCAACTAAGTGTTAGACTGCGTTCAACATGACTCAAGGACGTACAGCGAATCGGTCCTTAAACGACTCAGACGGGCATAGCTCCACACCCAAGACGTGAAGTGTCTTGCGGCTGTACTATCGAACTCCCGCCCGGTCTCAATTTCATTTTAAAGCATGGTTCCATCACGATAGCCATAAGCCACTCGCGACCCAGTCCTATATCTCGCGGATGACCGGAAATCACCCGACTTCTACCGTACTAAGCAGGGCTAAGCATCGACACGTGCCTAAACCTAATATAGGATTTAAGTACGATATCTGGACAAGGACAGGTACAATGCAGCAAGTGTTTTCATATAACTCCTAGAACTTAATGCAATAAACAATTAAAAGTACTCAAGATTAATTTATAAAACTGTAGGTTCAGCATGCACCGGGGCTTGCCTTTCAGAAAAGTAGAAGGCCGGTGGTCAGGGCACTCGGGTAGATCTTCTGACGGAGCTTCCCCGACGTTGGGTTCTTCTGCTAATTCCTCCGGTTGACTCAGCACCTCCTCCGGTATCGCTTGTTCGAATTCGAGGAGTGTCACCCCCTCCGGTACATCTATTGCATGAGTGCATAAAAAATCCCATGAATGCATAATGAAAGATGTAATATGCTCGGAATGAAATGCATTACAACAATTTAACGCTCTATTCAAATCACTTTAAAAGAGTAGGTGCAAATTTCCTCTCCGGTAGAGAAGTACTCACCTAATCTACTTAACCTAAGATAAAGCTGCTCATTCTCAGTTAAGGCCCTAACACCTAACAATTACAAAAGTAGCATGTCTTAGGATATTACACCATATCAATCAGCAAAACACCACAGTAAGCATCCTGGACAGCAGCCACTTGTTTTTATCACAACTGGAGATTTACAATTCCAAAAGATATGATCTAAGACAATCTGGAAAGTCTAAGAAATGCACTACAATTCATTTTCAGACCTCAACTCCAAACTCCTAAGTTTTCCATATCAAACATCACAAGTTCCAGAATCTGTCCTCTCAAAACAGAGAGTAGCAGATTTTGAACTGCCACTTTAAACAATAGTAACTCTCAAACTACTAAGCCAAATGCTTCTAACTTTTGACACAAGCTAGTTCATCAAGTTTACTCCAACTTTGGTATTTACAAGTTTTCCAGCAACCAATTTTATCAAAGCCAAATTTAGAATTACTACTAGCTGTCCAGAAAACCTAAAATTACAAAAGTTAAATATTTATTGATGTGACCAACATTCTCTAAGACCAAACTAATACTCCTACAAGTTCACAAATGTCACAAAAACACTAGAAAGTAAGGTGTGCCCACCTAGAATATTTATTTATACTCATTTCAGAGGACTCTTTGACCCAAAAAGAGACTACTGTAAAAATTTGAACTAAATTTATTCACAGGAACTCCCTACACAAAATTCACAAGCTAATAAGGCTGATTTTTGCATAAATAGGAAACCCTATTGAAAAGTGTCAAACAACAGATTTCATATTTTTCTTAGACACTTTAAGGTACCAAGACATTCTCCAAAAATTTATAAGAACATTGCACATGTAGAAAAATTACTAAAATTCCTTTAAGCATTTCCTAAAATAACAAGATAGCATTATAACTTGAAAAGTACTTAAGCACTGCTGCCCAAATTTTTACCAGAGCTAGGGCTAGCATAGAGTAACCTACCCGCCAAATTTCATGATTTATGGAACACTACAGTTCAAGTTATAAATTTAACAAATTTGCATGCATTCCAAAACACATTTAAAGGATCTATTAAATTCTCCTAGAAATTAAACTTCACATTCCAGATTTATATTTTTCTAAAATACTACACATCATGTAGACCCTAACAAAATGTATCTCATGATTTTTGGATCATTAAAACCCTAGATCTATATTTTTCCAACTTGTACAAAAATCAGTGACAAAATAATAAAAATGAATTTCATTTCGGATGAACTGGGCCGGCCCGGAAAACTCGGCCCACGCACTCGCGCGCGCGCGGCCCGCTCAGCGCTCCCGCCCGCGCGCGACACTGACGGGCAGGCCCCCGCGGTCAGTGACCGGAGGCAGGGGAGGCGGAGACCCGCGAGCTCCGATGAGCTAGAGCTCGCCGGAGAAGAGCTCGCTCGGCCAATCGAACACCGCCTCGTGTTCTCCGTCACCCGGTGCGTCGATTGGTGCTCGTGGAATGGATGGGGATGGGGTGGAAGGGGCTTGTCACCGTGAGCGGCGGCCGGTGATGTCCGGTGGCGGTGCACCATCGCCGGTGAGGATGTACGGTGCGGTCTAGGCTCGGTACGAGCTTCACCGAAGCTAGGCGGATCCATTTTGCTAGGAAGGGAGGATGGAGAGAGACCCGAAGCACCCCGACCACGGTGAGGTCCCATGGCGGGCTTCGGCGACCTCTCGGAGACGGGGAAGAAAGCAATGCGGCTCACCTTGAGTTAAATCGCGGGCTTCGGTGGGTCAAGGGGATGGAGGGTGGTGAGGCGGAGGAAGTGGCGAGGTCTGGCGGCCGGTGATGTGGTGTAGCTCGCGCTTGAGCTCGCCGGAGAAGAACGGCAATGGCGGCTCGGTTTCGATGTTTCTTGGCAACTGGAGGAGAGGGGGCGGAGGAATTGAGGTCGGCTCGCGCGTCGTGGCGTCTTGAAGGTGTCGCGGCCTGACTGGTGGGGCTAGGGCCGGCATACGGGCGCCACCGCGCCTCCACGCGTCGACGACGGCCTGCGGCCGGTCGGCCACTCCCCCGACTGACGAAACTGAATCGGTTGAATGGTGACATCGATGACCGACTGACAGAGCGACTTCCACGATGATTATCTCCCAAACCGGTTCGAATTAGTCGAAGATGATTACACCAATTTTGTAGAGCTACATGAGGTCTACAAGTTTGTCAATTGGAGTTTGGGCTGGTTCGGCCTAGATTTGAAACTACAGAGCTCCAAAGTGGTGCCCCTTGAAACTGAAATGCAGTTTCAGAGATAACGCCGACTGAAACCCTAACTTCTTGACACTATATCTCCTAAACTATTGAGAACCAGGTGATGGTGATATTGACAATGTTGTAGAGCTATGTGTGGAAAACAACTTTGTCAATTGGCTCAAAGACTGGTTTGGCCTGGTTTGCAAACTAAAAGCTCCTAAAGTAGGCATCAGTAAAACTGTAGGGTCAGATTCCAGACTTAGAAAAATTCTAAGTCTTGGAGCTACCTCTCTAACTGACTTGTGGGCCACTTTTGAGCATGTTAGGGTCAATTTCATGAGATGGTCATATTGAGACTTTTGTTCCCCATGAATTTCTTTACAACTTTGCTTAAGGGTGCTCTTCCATGCAAGGTCTCTAAATTAGACTTTTTAATTGGTCAAACTAGAGCCTTCTATGGTCAAATGGTGGTCAAACTTCTCATGGAGGGCAAATTTGTAATTTTGGTCAACATGAACCTTGTTCCAAATGTTACCCTAAGTATAACTAAGGTGTTGTAGGCCATGATTGGCTACCTTACCTTTTTGTTACACCAACTATCAAATACTTCATGAAATAAATCAAACAAACCCTAGAACAATCACATGTGTTGCATCACATAAAATAACAAACATGAATGATGCATGCTTATGCTTATGCAAATGCAATTGCAATGCAATTAAGGACTAAACACTTGAAGTGTTACACCGGACGCACTGTAGACGCGTCCGCTGAATTTCCTAGCCGCGTCCGATCACGACACTTACCCTCTCTGACTTTAGTCAATATGATCTACGCATCCGGTCCATGGGAGGACCGCGTCCGTTCGATCGTATTGATTCTGTGGTGACTGCCAATACTGACTGTACGCGTCCGGTCAAGGCAGAGACCGCGTCTGGTCAAGAAGAAATGGCTCAAAAGACTTCGAATCGCGACGCAACCTGAACCAAGTTTCTTCCAACTGAACTTTGGGCTTCACCTGAGCTACCTAGTGCTAAGTTTGACAAGTGTGCACCACACCTAAACAAAAAGACTCACCTAGGTCAAGCTACTCGCTCATGCCCCCCTTTATAGTACGGCCAAAGGAGAAAAGCGAAGATCCTAACGACTATTCCGAACGTAACTCAACTCCTCGATGTTCGAAACGAACCGTCCTTAATCTTGACGTTAATCCTTTGAAAACCGAAATGATTTCCATCAAGGGCATGAAAACCATAGTGCCGAAAACAGTCACCATTCCCATGACCTAACTTACCAAAGTTTCTACAAAACACACGTTAGTCATGGTAATATTACATTGTCATCAATTACCAAAACCAACTCTAGGGGCCTAGATGCTTTTAGTGTGGTCAGAGGTTGCAACATATAACAGTAGTGGTGCCTCTGGATCTGGTACTGTGACTAGGAGTTTGGTAGCCATGTAGCTTTTGAGCTACTGGAAAGCCTTCGACTGTTCTGGTTCCCATTCCACTTTGTCTTTGCTTCTCAGAGCTTTGAAGAATGGAAGGCTGCGTTCTGCTGATTTTGAGATGAATCTATTTAGCGCTGCTATTCTCCCTATGAGCTTCTTAACTTCTTTTTTGGTTGACAGTTCTACCATTAAAATTATGGCCTTCATTTTCTTTGGGTTGACTCTTATGCCTTCGATTCCTATAATATACCTGAGCATTTTGCCTTGGCTTACACTGAAGACACACTTTTCTTGGTTTAGCTTGAGTCTAGCTGCCCTTAGATTGGCGAAGGTTTCTTTGAGATCTGCAATGTGATCCTCTTCATTCTTACCACAATGTCATCGACATAAGCTATGATGTTTTTTGTAGCTGGGGGCCGAGGATCGCTTTTGTCATTCTGGTGAAGGTTGAACCCTGTTCTTATGCCCTTCAGGCATTCTGATGTAACAATATATTCCAAAAGGAGTAGTAAAACTTGTCTATTCCTCATATTCCTTGTTGAGCCAGATCTGGTGATATCCTGAGAAATAGTCTAGGAGTGAAAATCGCTTGCAGCCCGCCGCCTTATCAACGAAGGTATCTATTCTTGGTAGCAGAAATGGATCTTTCTTGCACACTTTGTTTAGGTCTATGAAATCTTTGCACATCCTCATCTTCCCATTTTTCTTTGGGACCAACACTACATTTGCCAACCATTCTGAGTATTTGACTTCTCTGATGACATTTGCATCTAATAGTCTTTGCACTTCTGCCTTCGCTGCTAGGATTCTATCTTCTGACAATTTCCTTTGCCGCTGCTTTCTTGGCTTCATTTTAGGGTTGATGTCAGGAGAATGTTGAATAATATCTCTGCTAACTCCTTTCAGATTAGAGGCTTACCAGACGAAGACATCCTTGTTCTTGGCTAAGGTCTCTATGAGCTCTGCCTCTTCTTCTTTCAAGAGGTTGCCTCCGATGGTGACTTTTCTGTCTGGCACTGCATTTTCTAGCGGGACTGATTTTGTCTCTTCTTGATCTTTGATATCTATTTCCCCCTTTGGCATGTTTGGAGGTTTCGGTGCATTGCTTTTGGTTGACTCGACAGAGTTAATGTTGCGCTGTGACTTGTAGATGGCTCTCTCTATGTTTCTTGCCTCTTTCTGGCTGCCGTGGACCGTGATGGTTCCATGCAAAGCTAGCATTTTCATACACAAGTAGCCCATGTGGATGGTTGCATTGAACTTGTTTGCAAACCCTCTACCAAAGATGGCATTGTACGGGTATTAGAGATCTACTACATTGAAGGTGACATATTCTGTTCTTGCATTTTCTTAGCCTCCCAAGGACACTGGCAGGGATATTTTCCTAATGCATCAATTTTCTTTCCTCCAAACCCGATTAGTGGAGAGTCCGAAGGCTGCAACAGGCTTCTGCTCAACTTCATCTGGTCGAAGGCATTTACAAAGATGATGTCTATAAAGCTTCTAGAATCTATCAGAACCCTATTAATTTCCTAGCCTGCTATGTTGGCCTTGATCACCATGGCATCAACATGGGGGTAGCTTTCCAATTAAAGGTCTTGCTCTGAGAATGTAATCAGTGTCTTTGACCAATCTGTGCATCGCACTGGGCCCTGGACGACAATGTTATTGATGAGCCTGAGATGATCCTTCTTCTATTTCTTTGTCTAGAATTCCATTAAAGAGCCTTCGGCTATTGGCAGTATCATGCCTATTGTGGGCAATGGTGTATGTGGGTTAAGCTAGTTTTCTAGGTTGGGTTTGTTTTTGGGTGCAGCTAGCTATGGTGGGGGTGGAGACAGAGGTAGTGCTTTGAGCTGTCTGTTTTGAGTTTGAGCTGGCTAGTTTGTCTCAATGAATGTTATGTGTAGATGCCTTGAGTTTATATAGGTGAGGTTGGCTTATGCGCGCTGGTTACTGGACTGTCCTTGTTGAGTGCTTGGTCGCCATGTGGGCAAAAAGTTTGGGTAGTATGGAGTTGCTAAGGTGGATGGGTGGATTTGATTAGAGCTATGGCTTGCGTATATTGGACAGTATGGCTGCTGAGGAGTAGTAGTGAAGGTGTGGTTTACCTCTCTTGCAGGTTTTTATGGCGGAGGCTGCAGATTAGCTCTGTTCTTTATCCTCTCTTGGGTTTCATTGGCATCTGGGCAATCCCTAGTGATGTGCCCTTTGTTTTCTTCGTGAAAGAAATAATACTGCCTTCATTGCCTTTGGTCCTAATTCTTGTTCTATTTCTTCCCTTAGCTATATCTCTTGCCTTCATGTTTGTTCTGAGGCACATTGTTTGGTCTTGCCTTTGGCGCCTGCGGCCCTTGCTAGTTGTTTCCTTACTATTCTATATTGAAGACTTGTTGATCTAGCCCTTGCTGAGGCTGTGATTGGCATTGGCTTTTGTTGCACCTTTGAGCATTCCTGCTGCTCCCCTAATACTGCTTGTTTTGGTTTTGCTCTTCTAGCCTTTTGCGAAGGTTGTTATCTGACCTACAATACTTCTCAAACTCACCGTATAGTTCCTCTAAAGTGCTTGGTTTCTCTCGAGCTAGATGAGCTGCGAAGGCTCCAATGCGGAGGCCTTTGATTGTGGTTTCAATTGCCACATCCTTTGGTACATTTGGTGCCTTCGCTTTCAGCTGCACAAATCTTTGAAAGTAGTCCCTTAGGACCTCACCTTGATTTTGCTTGCACTAAAATAAGTCCATCTAGGTCAAAGACTCAATGGTGAACCCATTGAAGTTGGTTGTGATTTTATCATGGAGGTCTTCCCATGAATATACTAAACTTGGCCTCAACATAGAATACCATGACAATGCATCACCTTCGGCTGCAATAATGAATGACTTGGACAGGACAGTGTCATTCCCACCTGCGGAGACTATAGCTGCCTCAAAGCTCATGATGAACTGGCGTGGATCAGATCTCCCATTGAACTTGGGTAGGGTGATGGGTTTGTAAGAGGGGCCAGGGTGAGCTTTGGATTCCTTCTGATAGCGGAGATTTAGAGTCTATGGTTCTGTGAACTAGTGGTAAAGTGTAAGGTGTGCCGAAGGTTGGTTGGGCGTCCATACCTAGTGAAGGGTTGGGTTGGCTTTGATTTGCTGAGTGGTGTTGGTTGGGTGTACTAGAGAGAGGTGGCTAGGTTGCATACTTTGTATCTCCACCTACAAGATAGTCGATTGTTGCATGATCTCCGCTGCCTGAAGTGACACCTAGACTGCTCTCTGGCTTGTGATGAAGGTTGTCGCTAATCTATCTCTTTCTTGTTGTGTACTCTGCAACTAGGCCTAGAGCTGATGAAGCACTTGCTCTGGGGTAGGATCTAGGACTAGATGCTCTTCGTCTACCATGGTCTGATCCTCTATTGGTGGCTCTTCTGTGTCTTGATTTTTGTTAGGACTGGCGTAGGTACTGCGGATGCTATGCCTGGGTCTTCCCCTTATGGCGGGCTTCGCCATCGCCCTTGTGGAGGCTGCTCTTTTTCTTGCCATCATGGGTTTTGCTTGGCCTACCACTACAAGAAATTTGGTTTTACGTGACGGTTTCATTGTGACCTTTTAAGAAATCATCACGAAATGTAGTCATCTGTGACGGTCCAAATCTAAGGCGATTGATGTATGATGATCGGTTAAATTATCGTCATAACTGGATGTCACGGATCAATTTAGTCATCCATGACGGACTAATTGGAAGGTCACAGATACAAAATCCAACATGTCATGCTGATGTGAGCGTCCACATCATTCCTACGTGTCATGCTGAGTGGCAGGGGCTGGTGGGACCTACCTGTCAGTGAGAGGTGTAAATATGGAAGGTGGAGGAAGGTAAATGTGAAAAAAGGCCGCTGCTGGGAATTGATCCCTGGACCCGTCGATCACAACAGCAGGGACCTAACCACTTGGATACCAATTCATGTGTGCATATAAGTGATACGTTTTTTCTTTTGGCCGTTTGCAAACAAATTAGGACAGTTCTCAAACAAATTAGAGACCTATCGATATTATAGATCACCTTCGGACTAATATAGATTATTGGGCTTAACATGTCCTCTCAAGTACTATTAGTGTGTCATAAGAGGGGCATTAGTGATTTATTTAGATTACCGGTCCTAAACAATTTGATAGCTAAACTTTAAAATTTTGGTTATTCCCTAAACAAGTAAATTCATCGTAATCCAAATTTTGGTTATCACCTACTCCCTCCGTCCCAGAAAAAGTGTCGTTTTAGGTTTTTCAGACATCGTGTTTGACCGTTCGTCTTATTTAAAAATTTTGTGCAAATTATAAAATAAATAAATCATTATTGAAGTATCTCTAATGATAAAATAGGTCAAAACAAAATAAATAATATTTATTAAAAAATTTTGAATAAGACGAACGGTCAAACACGATGTCTGAAAAATCTAAAACGACACTTTTTCTGGGACGGAGGGAGTAAACAAGTAGGTCCAAATTATTCATAATTTGGTTATTATCCGGCACTATTTTATTATTTTGATAGCTAAGAAAAAAATAACAAAAGAAAAAAAAGAGGCACCCTGAACATAGTCGTGCGCCCTGGAAAAATTTCGGCTTTCGGCGGGCATTCTGAACACAATGGAGCCGTTCGGCTGGAATTATAAGCCGGCTGAAAAACACTGTTGGCTAATTTTTTATGAGAGAAAAATACTATTCCGGCTGAAAAAACAAGCTGAATAAGACGGATTATAAGTCAGATGAACAGGGCCAATACGCATGCGGCCTGAAAATTTCCCGGCGAGCGGCCTTCGCACATCCAATATTTGGCTACTAATTTACCATTATGCCCTACCATCCGTGCATCCCGCAATGAAACGTTGAGGACATTTTAGTAATATTTCAGCGCCATATATAATCTGGCTCCGTCGTTTCGCAGGCAAAGACGCCACCAAATCCCCCCAAATCCTCCAATTCGCCTAGCCAACGCCGCCACCATCCCGCCAATCCATCCCGCAGCTCCGCCGTCCTGCAGCCCCGCTCCACCATCCCGCACCCTCCAGATCCACCGATTCCTCCACTGCCGCTTCGCCATCCCGCTCTGCTGTCCAGCAACCTACAAGCGTGGCCTCGATGGTGAAGGTGACGAGCTCGTCGAGCGAGACCACCACCATCCGGCAGGCACCACCGATGTCGCCGAAGAAGAGGGGCAGGAAACCAGCGAAGGGGCCACGGCGGGGAGAGCATGTTGAAGGTGAATGTCTCTCCTGCACCTTCTATTTTGGGCAATCTAATTTTGGCAGAGGGGGATGTGCTCGCATGTGCCCCATGAGATGGAGCTGTCGTAGGAAATCGATCGCCTGGAGCTTCCTTGACTTGCTTGGCTTTAATCAATGCAGATCACTGTTACCTTATTTGCCCCACCGTTGATTCCTCTCTACTCTGTCCACTTACTGCTACCTGGCGGAGGGGGATGTGCTCGCATGTTCGTTCTTTTATTTAACCGCTGTGACAAGTGCTCCAAATATCAGCCAAGCTTTTGTTACAACTAAATTGTTTTATCTAGAAGCTAATCTGAACTATATTCTAATCAATTGTGAGTGCAACTCCGGGCAGGTGATGGACATATAGGAAATGGCTCACCACCTCTCTAGTGTGCCTGGGAAAAGAGTGATAGTTTGGTCTCCATCTGATTTTGTCCGGCAATGCTGCTTGTATAGTCATCTTGTGTACCCATCTTGTGATAGCATCTTGTGTAGGCATCTTGTGATAGCATCTTGTGTAGGCATTCGTTTTCCCTTTTCTTTGTTGGCTTAACCCATAATTCTCTATTGTGATTTGCGAGTCACCATACACCACTGGCTAAACTCTTTCTGTACATTAGCGAAAATTGGGGGAAATCAGGGGAGGGATGTTTGCTGGGTTACCTCACTAGTACTTTCTCCTCTTGGTTTATTATGTGGAATTGTAGATGTGCTTGAAAAGCTTGGGATTGATGCCCTGAACTAAATTGCCACTAGATCCTTGTCAATTTTTGCTGCTACTACTAGCAGTGCCTTCCCAGAGTGATAACATCTGTGGGGTTCTTTAACCTGAACTGTTAATTTGTTATAGGTGCTGCTGCTGTGAATTCGAAAAGGCCACAGCAGGGAAACCCGATTGAAGGTAAAGTGTCTCTCATGCAGCTTCTATTTTGGGTGAAGTGTCTCTCATGCAGCTTCTATTTTGGGTGATCTCTGTTTCTGGGAATCACAACTGTTTACTGTTCTGCGTTCTCCTTTAATTAAAAATAGTCATTGTCAGCTTAAGGTATTTGTAGGTGTGAGATTAGTAATGGAGGGTCCTGGCAGGATAGATAATCTGCATGCTCAGTAAATAAATGTTGTTTTCAGACATTAGTTATTACTTTCCAATTTCTTTACATTGTTAAAACTAAATTTAGAATTCTGTAGAACAGTATCCGAAAGGTTGTAAATGTCTAGTCGGTTTCCCTTTAAATGCAAATTTAAAATGAGTGGGATCAATTCCTAGAGATTGTATGCTTCTGCTCCTCACAATATAAATTAGTTTACATGTGATGTCTTTTCACTATAACATGCTGACATCTGCACTCTTTGTTCCTTCTCATTGAAGAACAGGTTTCTTGTAAATGTGGGGCTCCAAAGTAATGCCACACGTGTTAGTGCTGAGCGTGACCTAGAAGAGGAACTAGTGGTGGAGAAACAAACATCAAGTGATCTTAGGGTGGTTGTCAAGGCTCAACAACAGCAAATGGAAGAAATGATGAAGAAATTCCAGGAGGCAGAAGCAGTTAGGGCTAAGCAAGAAGAGGAGAGGGCTAAGCAAGAAGAGGAGTCTAAGAAAAGGCAAGCTGATATTGATGCACTAATCAAGACTTTGATGTCCATAGTTCCAGGATGCCAAGCAATGCAATAAGGTTGTCTTTGGTTATCGGCTGGTGCACTTTGTTGTTGGTTGCTTATTTTGGTGATGGATGCTGCGATGTGAACAAGTGGCTGCGTCTTTTGGTTGAATTGATGCATGGTTGTGAACTTATGTGCATGTGAATTGCAGCATGGTATTTGACCTGTGTATGCACGGTTTTTGGTGATGGATGCATGTTTTGTGAACTATATTTAGGTGTATGTGAATTGTTGGTGTTCTGTGAACAACAGCATGGTCTTCGACTTGATGCATGCTTCTGTTGTGCCAAAATTCATATGTAACTATATTTAGATGTATGTGTGATGATGGGATCTTGGCATATTTATATGTATATGTGATGAATTGTGGTCATCTATGACGATATGAATCATGTGAATTTAAATTTGAATTGTTGTCAATTTAAATGTGAAATTAGTGTCCATTTAAATTTGAATTTGATGCAATTTAAATTTGAATTTTTGCTGATATGTTATGGGCCACAATGGACTAATTCTACTATGCAATTGGGCTAGCCTAATAGGTGTACTAAAATACGGGCCCAACTAAATCTAAAAAAATACACAAAATATGGGCCTAATTGGAGAAAATGGGCCATAGAAAGTATATTGATGATGTGGCAAGGTGGTAGCCATGTTAGATCCAACATCACCAAATGACATGGCAACAGCTGACGTGGCAGCAAAACCATGACGGTTTAGTTCATCACCATAGCCTCTTCTTATAGTTGCCCTTCGGTTTATTCATGACGATCCAAAAAACTAACCTGTGACGTTCGATTTCGGTTTAAAAAATATATGACGCGGGATAGGTGACGTTTTACTGGACTGTCATCGATAGTTAACCGTGACGCGTTTTCGCTTGTTCATGACTAAATAAAACGTCACGTAAAGCCAAATTTCTTGTAGTGTACACGCTGTGGGCGCCAATGTTGGAAACAGGGTTTTCGACAAGATGGATATGTCTGGGAACTTTGCTTGGACGAAGGCTCTAGGTGAAGGTAACAACTTAAGTGGTAACAAACTCAATTAGGGTTTCATTAATGCCCTCACTAACCTCCTTTACATAGGGTTTGGCTCCCCTTTTTATAGGGCACTGTTTGCCATCACCCTCTTTTACATATCTACCCTGCGCTAGCCAAGGTACAGTCTAGGAATATTATGTGCCTATACTGACCTCCAGGAGTAATCTTGGCCTTCTCTTCTTGCACCGCCTATGCTTCTTGGGCCTTAGCCTTTTGCCCATGGGAGGCCCATCTCTAGCCTAGGGCCTTGGCACGACAGAGGTTCCCCTTGATTGACGAAGATCGCCTAGCCTCTACTCAAACTACCTCCACCACCACCTTGCTGCCTGAGCCACCGGAGCTTCCGCTCCTGTTCCTCGGACCTCCGCCTCACACCCGAGGGTCTTTGCCGCCATGCCTGTTACCTTCACCACATCGCTGGACATGTGCGAAGGTTCCTTTAGGGTTCCTGCATATTATCACATACATGATCTGTCAATGTTAGTCTCTGTAGCCCAAAGTAGGATCTAGCCTCTGCTACTTACATATCCATGTTCCAACACACAACACCATACTCACGCTGTGGTTAGTCTCAACACTAAACCAAAGCTTGATCATCTCCTCGACAATCACCCATCATCACACCACACATGGGCACATCTCAACCATGTGCTCACAAGAAAAAGGTTTATGACGGTGATCACATGAAGGCTAGTGAAGAGATGTCATGGTAATGCTGCAGAAGGGAGTAGCATCACACTATTTTAAGGAGGAAGTTGGCATCAATCTCATAGAAGTATAAGAAGATGATGACAACTTGTGGCCCTCCTCATTGAGATCCTCCTTCTAGCGCTCAGGGTCTTCCACAAAGCCTCCACAAAGGGGTGTCTCGGTGGTGGGTTGCGACAATGGCATGTAGATGACAGTGATAGCGATAGAGGCGTGGATATGAGTAGGCGATGGAGGTTTGCTCCGGATGCAAGGTGGAGGCAAGGGGAACCCTAGGATAATAATGGTGCCTTTCTTATACAAGGGAGGCTGGGGCTCCTTCCAAGGTGAGTTGCGTCACCTGTGTCAGCATAGCATCATCAGATGCATGGGGCCAAGACGTACATGTGGCTCATATCTACCCTCCTGGGAGTGCTATAGGCTAAAAGTGGGGCTTGACGTCTATGTTGGTGGCACCATTAGTCATGGGCACCAAAAGATCAAAATGGTTTGGCAGTGTGGGAAAGAGAGAGGTGAGAGAGATAGAGAGATGGTGAGAGTGAGTTGAGGGAGAGAGATATGGAGAGAGAGGTGTGTACATGCTCAGGTGAAAGTAGAGGTTGTCTGGTGGGCCTATGATACCGTACCATTAGGGCACAACTAATGGATAGTAAGTGGGGGTCCCTGCAGGGCCCATTAATTAATTATAGCGCCAAGGAAAGCATAGGTGGCGCTGGTGAGTGGGCCCCACATGGTGGCTATGGCAGGAAAGCACATGCTGATGCGTGTATATGGAAGGCAATGCCACATATAGGAAGGACAATGGTGGTGCACCAGGTCACCCATGTAGGTCTCTCATTCTAGTGAGCCTAAGGAAACACACTTGGTCATCCATGTCGTTCAGTGCTAGCCAGTAGCCACGAGGCCTTGTGAGCCCGGCTCATCAGCATGGAAGAGAGGAGGCTGGTGGGTTATGTAGGCAGCTTCATAGGGCATGGTCCTAGGCCAGGGTAGGAGGGTTTGGACTTTTGCCCTTTGTTGGCAGTCACTAATGACCAAATCTGACCGCTAATTATAATCCAAAACAAGAAAAATAAACATACTTTTGACTCATATGCATACACTATTGACCTAATTCCACTTGTATTCGAGAAAACATGTTTTGTAGGACACATTCAAATACAAGTGGAAAATGAACAAAATTAAGCACGAGGCGCAAATAGAAAGCGTAAAGCAGAAATGCGTGAATAAAAGAAATGGAGAAAGCCCACCTACACAACTTACTTGGGTAGAATACCACCGTGGACAGGGCCCAGGCCTAGCCAGAAACTGACCACGTGAAGGTGGTCGTGAGTTGGCCCCACCTGGGTGCAGGCGCACTAGGGATGCTGTCGCACCCCTACTGCTGCCACCTGGGCCCGCCTTCCTCTAGCGGTTGCATGCCTCCATGCATTGACGGTTCTTGGTGGTTACCAAAAATATCAGCGCCAAACTGCCCTCACTTCACTATATAAGAAGAAGAGGAGCTCATTCATCAACACACATTCATTTGGAGCTACACCTCACTACCCTACTCTTGTACTCTTTTAGCTTTAGTCTTAGTAGTATTTGGAGCTAGCAAAGCTACTTGGAGAGCTTGTCTCCTTGGAAGAAGAGCAAATTTGGTATGAATATTTTTATGAAGAGTTCTTCCATATTCAAGCACTCATATCATTCGTATAGTGGTGCATATGAACTAGAGTATAGTTTTCTTGTTATAATCTTGATATATGAACTAGCATATAGTTTAGATATCATGATCTTAACACGTTCAAATTTATGCTACAACATTCATATGACATGTGTGAGTAGAAGTAGGGTTAGGTTGGGGTGGCGGTTTGTTGTTCCTTCGGGTTTGCCTATATTCTTTACCTGTCGATCTGTACGGTCAGGGACCCGAGGGTATAGGTAGTTTCTTTGTACATGGGCATGGTGCTCGAGTACATGGGAACCTACGGATATGACAATATCCCACGGTTGAGGGGTACGCTGCAGGTGGTGATAGCCCTGTTCGTCCCTTGTAGTCCCCACATCTGGGTATTATGTAGGAGTCATTTGGGTATTGTGTAGGAGTCCTAAAGTGTCTCGCACTTGCTGGCAGACCAGTGCTCAGAGATCTCCCCGTCCATCTTAAACTTAGCTCTAACACTAGTCATATAACTTGTATGATCATTAAATGTTCTTTGCACGGCTATATTAGAACATGTCGGCTCCACTTAAGAATATTCTTTTTATTCTTTGTTTTTCTTTTATCCTTGAGGTTGGCCCAGATGTGTGTCCACTGTCCATGATATACCATTTTTACTCCTATCATAAACTATGGTCCACTGTGCTAGTATGTAATCATGTTTATGTCTATGCTAGAGTATGTGTACCTTGCCCTCCTTTGGAAAAATATAAATAATGATACCCTGAATACTTCCGAGTGAAATTCTACAATGATAGCTTCGTACGCTTGTGGATATTGTCTGTAATCTTTAAGGACTATCGTAGTTGGTGTTTCTTGGCAGTGGTGCTAAGATTAACACAATATTAGTAATGGTGTTAAGAAATACCAACAGGCATTTCTGGCGCCATTACCGATGACGGACTTAAAACCTCACTAAGAAATGCCAACACCCTTTTCTCTTTGTTTCCTAATTGCATTTAGGCCTATATGCCATGTAGTAACATGCATACACTTAAACACTTAGTTATGGTTTTGGAATGAAATAAATAAATATTTTTAGGTGTTTAGGACAATCAAAATATTTAAATAAGAAGCAACTCACATAAAATATATATAAGAAGTAGCCTAGCAGGCTCACCCGCCTCCTCTCCTTAATGCTGATGAGCCAGGCCTGCAAAGCCATGTAGCTGCTGGCCACTAGCTAGCACCGAATAACATGGGTTGACCAGATATGTTTCTTTGGGCTCAATAGCACATGGGCCTACATGGGTGGCATGGTGCCCAACCATCGACCTTCCTACATGTGGTGTGGATCGCTCCTGCCTGCAAAATGTTATCATTGAATCCTAACATTCCCCTCTCCACTCCTCCTTTGTTGGATCAAGATAAGAAAAATTGCTCATGTAGGTCAGGCAATCTAGGGCTAGGTCGAGGGAGCCTATGCATGGTCGGCTGATGTCCCAAGGTGCCCTAACATGCCACAATATTTTATATATACTTATGTAGCTCAGGTAACAAGAATCTAAAAACTTGGCTATGATTATAATTAGAAAGAAGAAACCATTGAAATGTCAAGTTTGAGCATTATTAATAAACTGTACAAATTCAATCACATCGACTTCTTTATTTGCATGCCTTTTGGGTTCGAGGTAATCTTTAAAGCATTGACATTTATCTTAGAAATGTTACTTTCATTGCTTTAAAGTGTGACGACTCCATGTCATGTTGTGTCGATGGCTTCAAATGGCCCATCCCATTTGCTTCTAAGCTTTCCATGTCTAAATAGCCTTACTCTTGAACTTAACATCAATACCTTGTCCTCTAGTTTGAATTCCTTCTTCTACTATGCACGGGAAAGAATCAAAATTGTGTCATCAAGAAGCTTAGCCAGGCTAACTTTTTTATCATTAATAAAGCTTCCTTAGTTTCTATGATTGTAAATAAAAAGCTTGGCTGTGTTGATTTTCTTTTATGACTAAAATAGTTAGTTAGGCTTAGCAAGACTATTTTGGTTTGGATATAATTGATGGTCCCTTCTCTTTTGGTTTGGTTCACTTAAGCTAAGCAAAATGTGGAAGCTAAAATGCATAAGGTAAAGAGCAAGTCATGAGAGGGTGAACTCTTGGAGACCAATATTTATCTGATGTTATCAATTGTCAAAACACAACCCCTAGCCCACGTTGGAGGTCCCCGAAGAATCTGCTCTTGGTCATCAAGCTTTACCCCCGATCATGGTTTAGGCAAGCCACAAAAACCACTGCCAACCAAGGCAAGTGTCGTAAGACGTTAAGGCTCGCCACTTGTTGCCCAACTCTCTTGGCCACAAAAGTGTTGTTTACTATGAAGCATCTTCACTAAGGAACGAGTGTTCTCATTCCCTACACACCAAGTCACTTCTGCTCCACACCAAGCTCATGGGATCAATGTCGTTGCCGATGAGCTACAATAGCCCCAAGGTATCGCTACACAAGCTTACAAGAGATCAACTCAAATATCTCTCTAAATAGTACTAATGTTTTTTAGACCATAGACCTTGGCCCTGCTTATGTTGAAAGAAAACAGTTTTGCTAGGAACACCAGCTTACAATAAGGATCAGCAAAATAACACTTTTGACATCTCAAAAAACCTCTCCTCTCAGACATGAAAGAGCAACTAGAGCTCCTAGACAAGCAAAGTGAAAATGAAACATGTAAAAGATCTCCTCCACCATCCGTCCTTCTCTTCAACACCCTTGGATCACTATGCCCTGAGCCCCTCCTAGAGCTTCAGAATGACATCGTCCATCAGTAGTTGGTCCTTCTTGAGCATCTTCCTCCACTTTGTTAGGAAACCCAGAATCATATGGGCGATTTGCTTCAGGGATTTCATCAGGTTTCCATTGAAAACCCAATTGTTCCTAGTCTTCTAAACACTCCAAGCTATGCTAGCGATCAAAGTATACACTACACTTCTAGAAGAGGACACCTCGTTAGCACTCATCACATGTAACACCCTAGGTGTTAGCCACTGGTTGGATAGTGGGATTGGACCTAGGTAAGCAATGTCCCGTGATGATCATGAGTTGGATCACAACATTGGAATGGTGTCAAGTGAGTTGAAGCCACTTCCCTTTGAATTAAGGCCTAACTTAATCTTTGTGAAATGATGACAAAGCTTGTTTATTAGTGATTGCCCCTTTCAAATATATGTTTGAGTAATGTTTAAGGTGCTCCTTTCATGTGTCTCACATCCATCTCTATCTATATTGATCACTGGAAAAGGTTCGGAAGTTTGGAATAAAAAAGTCACATGAAATGATAAGTCATATTCTTGCTTGGATTGTACTACTAAGTGAAGGAGAACATGAGATGTCAACCAAACCTTGTAATCTTGCCCAAATGACTCTAGATGAACTCTACAACAAAAGTCAAGAAGGGTTCATGTTGAGCAAATGTCAAGAGAATGTCTGAATTGGCCTAAAACCCTAGTTTGAGTTTTACCGGGATGTTACTTTGACCAAGGTAGAACTATAGATTATATTCAAGGTATGAGATTTGACCTTTAAGAAAAATTGAAGATTATGACGTGTACAACAAATGTTATTTTTGGACCAAGTCATGATTCAACTTCTAAGTGGTTTAGACACTGGACACAAGATAGGAAGTAATGCTGATTTCTCGAGGCTCCAAATATTTCTAAGTCCCTAAAATAACAGCAGCGAGTTAACTTCTTTGTGACATTTAATCTTCCAAATTCATATGGAGCTCAATTGGGGTCCTTAATATGAGTTGAAGTACCTTTTGTGGTGGAAACAATGAAACAAGTCTCATCAAATTTGGAGTTAATTTGGATCATCAAAAATAGCTCCCAAAACAGCAAAGGTTCACTTTGTCACTAAACTGACATGGCATGTTGGCATGTTGCATTCTCGTGATTTTGTTAAGTAACTTGATTGGATCCCAAAATAAAAGTTGGATTATACATTGTGGAGAAAAGCATGCAAAAAGATGGCACCAGTTTGACTTTGTTTTGACCATCTAGTTTGTGTTTCCCTAATCACTGTCAACAGCTTGGCACTGCCATCTTTGGAGTTAATTACCCACTAATCTATCGCTCTAACGACCAAACACCTTGAATAAGAAATGAAGAGCAGGCTGAGGTGATCAAACTTCGTTTTGGGCCCATTCGATAATTCAGCCCAGATCGGGCCCAAAAATGCCGCCCACCTTGCCTAGTTCATTGCCCGCCGGGCAAGAATTTGAGAAAAGACTGGGGCCTAAGCGCAGAATCCATGACTAAGATGAATAGTGCCATGGGGACTCCGTTGCTTGGTTTAATTAAAGTTTCTTTCAGGGGACCCGATGCAAAGTGTTTGTCCTTTTCGGTTTTGTCTTTTTCTTTTTCAAGAAAATGGCTGAAATTTTGAAAATGCATAGTAAATTGTAGAAAAATTGTAAAATAGCAAATAAGGACTTTTTGGAATCCTTGTGAGTAGATCTATGTAGTGGATTTATAATATGACATGTTTTAGTTTAAAGTTTTGCTGTAAAAATAGATTTATGCAGGTTAGGGTTTTAATGCTAGTCTTAATTGTATTTTTTATAACTGCAGTAGTATTACTCAAATAAATGTTAAATTTTTGTGAAATGATAACTATGTGATGGTTGATGGCTGGCAAAAATTTCATGATTTTAGGATTTATAGTTTAGTAGCTATAAAAATAATGAATGCTATGTGTTGCTTTGCTCCTATTCTAAACAGACTTGAAAGATAGTATTATTTGGATCAGTTAAGTTTTGAATCATGCTTTGATGACAATAAATGAGTTGTATTACTTTTCTTGAGCTCTTAAAAAAGTTAAAGATCACAATTTTTTGTTAAGTAGATGTTCAGCTATAGTTGTTTAAATTCTTGTAGCAACTTCTGCCCAAGTCATGACAGGATTGCCATTTTTTGTAATGTGTGGCCATGTTAATGGTAGAATTAGCTCCAGATGATAATAATAAAGTTGTCGATAATTATCTTATCTTGCCCGTGTTAAATTTTCATGATCCCAAACTTGATAGTTTAGGAGTTAGATGATTTTTAATTCTACTGTCAGGTTTTGATTGTATTCTGAGCAGATCTGAAAGATGCTAGTGTTTGATTTAGTTATAATTTGAATCACCACTGGGTGATAATATAAGAGTTGTATTGATTTTTCTAAGATTTCTGAAATGTCTATGAACAACCTTTTTGGTGGTCTAAATCTCCAGATGTAGCTGTCTGAAGTTCAATGGCAGATTCTGTCTAAATCTGTACAGAGATGTCTTTGTGGTGTTGTTTGACCTTGTTAGCTGTGAAATCATCTTGTGCTGATAATAATAAAGTTATAGAGAACTTAATAAGCTTTCTAAAGAGTTAATAACCATATTTGTTGAATGTCTAGAACTCTAGATATGCCTTTCTAAAGTTCATGTTAATTTTCTATCCTTGCTTGTGCAGATCTAGAACATTAGCATGTTTACCCTGGTTAACTTCAGAATTAGCTTTTGGTGTTAATAACAAAGTTGTAGATAATTTCTTAAGCTTTCCAGAAAGTCTAGGTTCACCTTTGTTGGATATTTGGATCTCTGTTTATAGCTAAAACAAGTGCTTGCTAGGCTGCTGTCCAGAATCGGTGCATGTACCTAAAGTTGTTTGCTTCACTTTGCCTTGCTTTGTGTGTTACTAAATGTGGCTCATGCCTTTAATGAGTTATTGTACCTGAGATCTTGTGAAACTTGTGTCATGCTTGATGCTACCTTCCTTGCTATCCTAGCATGATAGGCTTAGGTGATGATAGTTAAATAACTCTCTCTAGTGCTTAAGTCAACATGATGTGAACTTGTCCTTGCTTTGTATTCCTGTTACAATTCACATGAGTTGTTTTCTTCGCATTCATACACTTGCATTGTTACATCTCATTAGGTATGCTAGATGAACCATGCAAGAGCTGAAGGACGTGATGTTGGAGCCGAACCCGAATATAGTGTTTGGAGATCTATCCAGAAGACAGGAGGACTGAGCAAGTGTCAAGGTGGGAGATAGTCGCTAAGCGAGTGTCATCTAACAAACACTAACCTAGTGTTGGATCCTAGGCAAGCCCAGAGCATTCTAAGTCTCCAATGTCTTTACAAAACTTTAGCTTGAGTCTTTTATATTTGATGCATTAAGTTATAGGATTCGGATGAAACCACTGTTGCATATACTATTCCTTGTCCACTATTATATCTTGTAATCCCTATTAGGTCCATGATCAAAACCAATGCTTAGCCATGCTTAGACTGGTAGAGCGAGGGATTTTTGGTCACCTGCAAAATAGGTAATTAACTGGTCACAGTTGGCTATATTTGCTATCGTGGAAAAGAACCATATGTTGAGGACAAATGGAGACTAGGTAGGATGTGTTGTTGATATACTCGTCTATGTCAGTTAAGGACCGAAGCGTTGTTGGACATCAATTGAGATTGAACACAGCCTCACACTTAGCTGGCCGGATAAGTCGTTCTGACTACAAAGCCTAGTAGCTCTATTCGGGCCAGCAATCGGCATGCTTAGGCGCGCATACTAGAGGAAGGAAGTATGTGTGGGAGCACGATTTGACCAAGGGCAGGCCGGGCCTGATCATCCTGGGAATCGGTTGGCCCCTGAGTATGCGGCCTTGTTCGGAACCATGATAGATCCTGAATAGTATCAACGGTGACCAATGGTTGCCCTTGCAAAGCATGCCAGGTTTGTGTGGGAAATTTTCGCCAGTTGGTTAGGAATCAGTTCGAATTGCCATCTCTCCTAGATAGTGAGAAACTAGACTGTTCTTCCTTCATCGTAGTAATGTAATTATGGAACATGCTGATGGTTATAATGATGGAAAGGCCAAATATGTTATGTTTATTATTGATTGCTTAGTCTTAATCAAGTCATTGCTTTAGTACAAGTGCTAATCTAGAGATGCCTATATGAATAGGTTTTAACGTGATGCTAAAACTATTACATGCAAGTTATGTACTTAAGCTTTTTATGTAAAATGTTGTCAAGCTAGCTCCATCTATAAAGCCATGCATACTCCTTGGTGTCATATTATTTCTAGTTTATGACGGGTAAGTCTAGCTGAGTACCCTCGTACTCAGGGTTTATCCCACCATGTTGCAGGTGCATTTCTCGATATACAAAAGATGGTGGCTAACCGCCGGTGGGCTTGGTGACTCTGTATGCACCTTTCATCTATATGCTTTTGTCAGAGGATGTCACCTATGCTAGCAATGTATTTGGAACTATATTATTGTAGTCATCTGAAAGCTATGTTGTTTTCACTTTGGTTTGGAACCCAAACTTGTACTATTGTTTGTGACCCTTTTGTAATATTCTTCCGCTGCAACTCCATGTATGTGATGTGTATTTGCTTAATCATGCAATCTTGGTTGTGAAGTTGATTTACCGAGGTCATTCGTGATACTCGGCGGACTACCGGATTTATATAAGTGAAAGTATGCGTGTGTCAATGTGTTTAGCAGAGACATCCGTACTTGATCTTCTATAACTTGGGCGGTTCTGTCATAGCTGGCATGAGAGCAAGATTAAGCATAATACTGTCATGTACATAGTTTTAAAAATAAAGTTTTGGATTTAAAAGCTTATTTTGGACTAAAACTTTAGCTATAGGCAAATTTGTCAAAATGAATTTGCAGAACTATGCTAGCGACAACCTCCCGTTAAGTCCAATTAAGGACTACTAGGTGGCTTTAAGTAAGACTAACTTGAGGGTTTTTACTTATGCAACTTAATTCTTGCAACGTCGCACCTACGCTCAGGTAAGAAGGTGAGTTGGTGAGTGGCATGACCGCAGGTGCGAGTGTGTGGTCAGGGAGAGCTAGTTTTGATACGACTATATATGCATGTTTATATGTATGTATGGTGCGTATTTAATTGTGGGTAGAAAATTTAATCATCAGGTAGTTTTGATACGGAAGTATATATATTGGGATATATATGGAAGTATTTAGTTTACTGCTTTCACATATATTGTTGCTCTTGATCATTCAACCTAGAGACCAGACTTTTATTTCTTGCATATATAATTATGGGGTTGGGCTGAAATGAAGTTTTCTATAGGTACACTAACCTGAATGCGTATATTGTAGCTGTCGACTAGCTATATATTGAGAGCATATGTTTTATGCCATCGATATAGAACATGATTCCACCTTAGGTTGGCAATTATGTGAGGACACATAGGATGAGCATGCATCATGTTGATTGTTGCTTTGTGCATAACTATACTCCCCTCACCCTTATTCTAATGATAAGTAACTTGTGATCAAGGTGATGTGCTAGCTTTCTTGTAAGAAATTAGAAAGGTTTGCCTTGACCTAGGTTGCTTGAGTGTCAAGTGCTTGCTTAAAACTATAACGTATGTGTGAATGCTTTGTTATCTGGGTAGTGCAATTTTGTCACTTCTTTTGTCTCGGTGAGCATACAAGTGTTGAGAGCCTCCTCCTGGAACAACACTCAAGTTATGTTAATCTCACAGTGGTTTCTAGGTAGATTCCCTTCTTAGGAGCTTGAGCCTGTATGTGTTTGCTAGCCCTTGAGAGTTGTGCATCCATGCCTTTGCTTGACTTGTAAGCCCCAGCTTAGTACCCTTATATGTTTGCTTATGTCGTGGATGTCTCGCTCCTGTGTATGAGGACTCTACCCAAAAATCTCTGGCAGACCTCTCTGCACCTTATCCTACAGATGATCTGGTGCAACGCTAATCTCTATCTGCCCTGGCTTTGGAACCTTTATCCTCGTAGATCATGTCGTTGTTGTGTCAACTCAATCCCTGAGCAGTGTATCGGTGCTATCCCTTGAGTCTCATTTGTTTTATCTCCAACTCTCTCAAGTATCGAGATGTTTGTCAGTCTTGATCTCATGTTGCTGCCCAACGAGACCAATTCCCATGTAAATCTTTTATCTGGTAATCTCCTTGGTAAACGCAAGCGTGTGTGGAATTAAAGCAACAATCCCCTGCTTAGTTGTTTTTGGCAATTAAGCTATGTTCTCTTGTGCTGTGTGTTGATCTTCGGATCTCCTCCTTATTGACTCCTAACCTTGCAACTACCTTTGCTTGCTATCCCTCCTTGCATAGTGCTTGTTCATACAACCAACTTGTGCCACTTGAAATTTCTCATTGGGTGTAGGTTCAGTAATGGTGTTACGATTAGCGTTCTACAGTGTCATGATGAAACCAGGAGCCTACTGTGGGTGCACACACATGTCACACCCCAAAATTTTCTATTTTGGGTTGTGCATAGAAAGCACTAAATAAAGTGAAGGATTTTGATGTTTGGATAAAATTTGTGAACATTGGTTTAAATTTTGGTCTATTTTTGTTAAAGGAAAAGGTGCATTTCCAAAGTATTTCTAAATTAATTTGACAGGCGTTTGTGGATGTGGTGCTTATCTATTGCTTGGTTTTGGCGCTTCTGTGTGATAAGTTTTCAAAATGCGCTTAGACATCATCCAAACCTTCTCGGGAATTTTCTAGACTTTTTCAAAACCGTTTCCCATTTTTCCTAGAGCTTAATCCAATTTTTGGATGCTCTAAAATCCCTTCCCATGGGCTCCAAATACTTTATTTAGATTTATCATCTCTCAATCAACCTCTACAAGTTTTCCTTTAAACTTTGGAGCTTTAGAAATATTTTTCAGGGGACAAAAATTATTTCATCTTTTTTTGGAATTGTTTCAAACTGAAAATGAATTTCTAGAATTTTCGAAATTAGAAAAATGACTCGTTTTTCCACCAACCTCAAACTATAGAGCAATATGTATGCCGCTGTTCTCCTTGACGTGCTCGTTCCAGATCTGCAAACCCCGTCGCGAACCACCACGCCTAACGCCCTACATCTAGCGCCGAACTTTGGAGAAGTTAGGTTTCCGGCGACTATCCGACGAGCTTTTCTGGAGAAACCGTCAGATTCCGCCGCCAAACACCACCACCACGAGGTACCCCTCTTCATCTCTACGTCGTGGTATACTTGGTTGAGTGAATCTATCACCGTTTGACCACTTTCACTTTGTTTTTCTTTTTCCGGTGGGTTTTCCGGCGAGCTCCTTCCATGGATGAGCATGAGCTCGTTGGTCCTAGCAACCCCGCGTCCTTCCCCTTCGTTTGCAGGCCCGAGGCTGCGCCACTGTCGTCCGGCCCCACGCTGCCACCGACCCGCGCCCCAGCCTCTGCCCCGCAAGTGGGAGCAGCAGGCGCTGCTCGGGCAGGGCAGGCCGCCGGCGGCCCTTGCACGGTTGTGCGGACCAGCCTAGCTTCACGTGGCCTGGATCCGCTGCGGTCTGGTGCCTCTGGGCAACCGGCTGCTGCCCCAGGCCGAGGTCCATCTCTTCCCCATCGTGTGCAGCAACCAGCAAGTTGCCATGGCTATGTTCGATGTTCATACGTGAGTTCAAGGTAGAAGATGATGTAATTACAAAACTGCCACTGGTTCGTAATTCTTAATCGTTTCTCTGTTTAACTCTATTTTAGTCCGTTCAAATTGCATTAGTTTCATGTCGATGCGCTCTATGCAGTAGTGCTATTGTTTTCATGACACTTAATTTTTCCATATATAGTTAAATATTAATTTAATTTATAAACATACAACTAGTTTTATAATTAAAATCAATATAGGTTTACACTTCGGTATTTTGAAACCTAAATATTATTATGATTAATTGCTAGCGTAAACATGTTTCTAAATTATAAATTGTTTAGTTCAAACCTGTTGCATAGGATAAACTTGTTTAGGTGTTCTCACATGTACTCTTCTTTTGCAAGGTTAAAGTTTAATTTGATTAAATAATATGAGACATGTTCATAAATAAAATATGACTAGTTCTAACTTGATTTTAAATTAAACAATGGTGTGACTAATCTGAGTTAATGTTATTCATATGATTTTTATCAATAAAAATAAATCAAGCATGTGGTCCGATAGTTGTTTCTTTGAACGATAGTTCTGTTATCGGTGTTTCTTGTGATCTTGTGACGGTAGGACCTAGCTTTCTTTTAGTATGTTATTTTCTCCTGTGTGGTATACTATTCTTAGTTGTTTCTATTTGTTCGCTTGTAAGTTTGCTAGTGTGCTTGGTCACTACGATCGACGAGTAGAAACAAGACTGTCCTTGAGCACCGAAGACCAGAAGGTGTTGACCATATGTTAATGTTTGAGAAAGTATGAGCAAGTGTAAAAGGCAAGTATAGCATGGGCCTACCTTGATGTCCTATTTATTATATAATCTACTCATTATGCATGTGTCTAACATTGCTCGACTATAAGGACATCCTAGCCATTGATGACTTGTACCTTGATCCCTATGGGTTTTATTGCACATGGATAGAATGCTAGTGCTCTATTTGAACATGATCGATACTATGACTAATGGAACCAATGAATAAACATGATGGCAACAGTGGAACTATAGGGTGAAGGTGCAAATGATGTTGATCATGTTGCCTAAACCCTCCGTAAGGCCTTATCTGTAGGGCAAAAGCTGGGACATACAATGCAACCATGAGAGTTATATGGCTCTGACTTTAGCTCAGTAATAGGATCTTTTCTAGCTTGTTAGAGGTTACCCAAAAGGGCGCAAGAGGGGCTTGCCACTTTGGGTATAGAACTACCTCTGTTCTTATGTGTATAGCCTGCAGGAATTGTGCCATCGAAAGTGGGGTTCTCTATATTTGCCTACCGAGGAAACCTCGCGGCCCTAACTTGTTAGAAGAGACCTATGGAAGGCTTCATAGTGTTCCCTGCCCGCTCACCTTGGAAGTGTGATGGGAGTAATTAACCCGGGCATATGGGCAACATGACTCACAGGTAAAGATGCACAACCTCTGCAGAGTGTTAAAACTGTTATAATAGTCGTGCTCACGGTCACGAGCAGCCCAGAAAACTAACAGAATAAATGGTAACTTATGATGTTAATATTCATGGTGAACTATGATGGTATTATGATGATGTTCATATGATTATATTGGTACTAATATATGATCATGTGGGTTTAATTGGGGCTTAAGCGTAACTTGATTCTACTTAATGCTAAAATCTTGATGACTTACTAAAAATGCTAAACACAGTAAACCGTGTCTACCTTTTGAGCCTCATGAATCCCCATGCTATGCTTGTGGAGTACGAAATGTACTCACACTTGTTTTTTCTAATACTTTGAAAAAATCCCAGATGGGTACCAGATGGTGGAGCTAGTCAGTTTTCTGAGAAGTGCTAGGTGTACGTACCCCCAGTCAGCCATCCCTTGTGAAGAATGGAGCCTTAAGATTAGTTCTCGTTCCGCGATACTCTGATGTAAGTGTTAAATATGAGTATGTTTCTGCTTTATAATATTGTTTCTGATACTATGTACTCTATTGTTGTATGTGTGGACTTCCTAGGCACACATATGGCTAGCCTGGTTTGTTCTTTAAAACTGGGTGTTACAACACAAGGTTGTGCTGCTCGGCACACGCTAGTATCAAGATTGCTAGTCATAATCCATTGTAAAAATTACACCAATGAGATATCTTCTCATGGGTTTTTCCTTGGTTATCTCTCCATATCCAATTGGAAGATCCCTATATTGGACCAGATGCAGTAGGAGAACTTCCTTCTGAAGTTGCAAAGAGGATAACCTTTGAAGAACATGTCACTGACATAAATATTAACAGACTACAAGAGGTAGCAAGACAAGTGACTCTACTTGACTGTCCCTGTAATGATGTCAGTCATCCCATGAGCAACTTATGTCATCCCCGTTGAATCAGAAAGGTGCATAGTGTCTAAGGTTGGGCAAGTTATCAGTCAAATAAGGAACCAACCATCTCTAGTGTAACCCCTTTTCGTCTAATTTTGATGATGGTCGTATGCATCGGCAACAACTACAATTGTTTGTTGCACAAGCTGAAGCCTTGAAGCTTTTTAGTGTTGAGAGACAACTAATTAGTTTCTAGTAGGAAAGTTAATCTCTAGCTAAGTAATGATTCCTTGGTAGCTATGAAGGTTGTGTGTCACAAAACAATGGTCTCTTGGATTCCTCCCAAAGTAATAATGCTTCATGGAAGTCAATAAAGAAAATTCTTCAGGCAAAAATTTACTACGAAGAGCAAGTATCAAAAAGTTGTCTTGACCAAATTAGCCTCTCTGATGCTCGAAGTTAAGTAGCCTAATTCTATTGCTGATGTTAAAAAATGGATGACATCCTTCTCTTCCCTTGAAAGTCTTTCGCCCCGAATCTCGGGACGAGACTCTCTTAAGGGGGAGGGCTGTAACAACCTAGGTGTTAGCCACTGGCTGGATAGTGGGATTGGACCTAGGTAAGCAATGTCCCATGATGATCATGAGTTGGATCACAACATTGGAATGGTGTCAAGTGAGTTGAAGACTCTTCTCTTTGAATTAAGGCCTAACTTAATCTTTGTGAAATGAAGACAAAGCTTGTTTGCTAGTGATTACCCCTTTTGAATATATGTTTGAGTAATGTTGAAGGTGCTCCTTTCATGTGTCTCACATCCATCTCTATCTATATTGATCACTGAAAAAGTCTCGTGAAGTTTGGAATCAAAAAGTCACTTGAAATGATGTCATATTCTTGCTTGGATTGTACTATTAAGTGAAGGAGAACATGAGATGTCAACCAAACCTTGTAACCTTGCCCAAATGACTCTAGATGAACTCTCTAACAAAAGTCAAGAAGGGTTCATGTTGAGCAAATGTTAAGAGAATGTCTCAATTGACCTAAAACCCTAGTTTGAGTTTTACCACGATGTTACTTTTACCAAGGTAGAACTACATATTATATTCAAGATATGAGATTTTACTTATAAGAAAATTTGAAGATTATGATGTGTACAACAACTGTTATTTTTGGACCAAGTCATGATTCAATCTCTAAGTGGTTCAAACAATGGACACAAGATAGGAATTAATGCTGATTTCTTAGGCTCCAAATATTTTTAAGTCACTGAAATAACAATAGTGAGTTAAGTTCTTTGCAACATTTTATCTTCCAAATTCATATGGCAGCTCAATTGGGTTCCATAATATGAGTTGAAGTTCCTTTCGTGGTGGAAACAATGAAACAAGTCTCATCAAATTTGGAGTTAATTTGGATCTTCAAAATTAGCTCCCAAAATAGCAAAGGTTCACTTTGTCACTAAACTGACATTGGCATGTTGGCATGTCGCGTTCTCATGATTTTGTTAAGCAACTTAATTGGATCCAAAAATAAAAGTTGGAGTATACATTGTGGAGAAGAGCATGCAAAAAGATGGCACCAGTTCGACTTTGTTTTGACCATCTAGTTTGTGTTTCCCTAATCACTGTCAAGAGTTTGGCACTGCCATCTTTGGAGTTAATTACCTGCTAACCTATTGCTCTAATGGTTGAACACCCTAAATAAGAAATGAAGAGCAGACCGAGGTGATCAAACTTCATTTTGGGCCCATTTGCTGATTCAGCGTAGATCTGGCCCAAAAATGCCGCCCACCTTGCCTAGTTCATTGCCCGTCGCGTGTCAATCAAACGCTGACGTGGTCACCATGCATGGGCATCGCGCGTCCACCTTGCCTCCACACGCCTATCTCTCCATTCACGTTGTGGAGTAATAGAGCGTCCTCACTCGCCTCCCACTCGCCCTCGTGCTCCCCTCTGTCCTCCCTATCACCTTCCTCGCTCTTGCTCAGCTCGCGCGGAGCGCGTCCGCTAAGGCCACCACTGGGCCGAGCTCGCTGCCGTCGCCACACACATCATCGGCCATCCTTGCATCACTCCCGCACTCCTCACCATCTCCCCCCAAGCTGTCAAAGCCGACGCAACGCTCTCCCTCACTTGGAGCAACTGCCCTCACGACCGCTAATCGCCTGTGCCCACTGCTGCACGCGGTCAGGGCATGTGGGCCCTCTTGGGCAAGGCCGTGGCCTACGCTGGGGCCATGCAGGCCACCTGGCACTCCACCGCCGCCGCTCGCCAACGGGGAGCCACCCCACCGGCCAGCCCCAACCTCCTCTGCTCTCTAGAAGATGAGGACCTTGGGCAAGAATTTGAGAAAAGACAGGGCCTAAGCGCAGAATCCATGACTGAGATGAATAGTGCCATGGGGACTCCGTTGCTTGGTTTAATTAAAGTTTCTTTCAGGGGTCCCAATGCGAAGTGTTTGTCCTTTTTGGTTTTCTCTTTTTCTTTTTCAAGAAAATGACTGAAATTTTGAAAATGCATAGTAAATTGTAGAAAAATCATAAAATAGCAAATAAGAACTTTTGGGATCCCTGTGAGTAGATCTATGTAGTGGATTTATAATATGACATGTTTTAGTTTAAAGTTTTTGCTATAAAAATAGATTTATGCAGGTTAGGGTTTTAATGCTAGTCTTAATTGTATTTTTTATAACTGTAGTAGTGGTACTCAAATAAATGTGAAATTTTTGTGACATGCTACTTATGTGATTTTTGATGGCTGGTAAAAATTTCAAGATTTTAGGATTTATAGTTTAGGAGCTATAAAAATAACAAATGATCTATGTTGGTTTGCTCCTATTCTAAACAGACTTGAAAGATAGTATTATTTGGATCAGTTAAGTTTTGAATTATGCTTTGATGACAATAAATGAGTTGTAGTACTTTTCTTGAGCTCTTCAAAAAGTTAAAGATCACAATTTTTGGTTAAGTAGATGTTCAGCTATAGTTGTTTAAATTCTTGTAGCTACTTCTGCCCAAGTCATGATAGGATTGCCTTTTTTTGTAATGTGTGGCCTTGTTAATAGTAGAATTAGCTCTAGATGATAATAAGAAATTTGTATATAATTATCTTATCTTGCTTAAATTTTCATGATCTCAAACTTGATAGTTTAGGAGTTAGATGACTTTTAAGTCTGCTGTCAGGTTTTGATTGTATTCTGAGCAAGTGCATTTCTCAACCTACAGAAGATGGTGGCTAACTGTTGGTGGGCCCGGCGACTCTGTATTCATCTCTCATCTATATGCTTTTGTCAGAGAATGTCACCTAGCAATGTATTTGGAACTATATTACTGTAGTCATTTGAAAGCTATGTTGTTTTCACTATTTGGTTTGTAACCCAAACTTGTACTATTATTTGTGAACCCTTTTGTAATATTCTTCCACTGCAACTCCATGTATATGATGTGTATTTGTTTAATCATGCGATCTTGGTTGTGAAGTTGATTTTCCGAGGTTATTCGTGATACTCGGTGGACTACCAGGTTTATTTAAGTGAAAGTATGCGTGTGTCAACGTGTTTAGCGGAGACATCCATGCTTGATCTTGTATAAATTGGGCAGTTCTGTCACATCACATCCTAGAAGTTAGTTATCGAGGTGGGTCTTTTAACCCATCTCAAGCTTACTCCAACCCAACCCCAGATCATTTGAGTTATATGGCAACTGAAGAATAAGTGGTTCCTAGTCTCTAACTTCCCACAATATTTGCAATTCTCCCCTTTACCTTTTCTCCTCTTAAGCTGCTCTCCTGTCTAGACCCTATCATGCCAAAGCATCCACAGGAAAATCTTAATCTTTAGAGGAATTTTCACCTCTCACATCTCTTTCATCCTTGTGCCTACCTCTCCTGGATTTGTCATGAGCCTATATAATGATCTGCTAGAAAATTTTCCAGAAGGCTCCAGTGCCCAAGTTACTATATCCTCTATATCCTGAATCTGAACCGATTCTAAAATATCCATCAACTCCTCTAACTCTAACACCTCTTCTGAACCTAGATTCCTTCTAAAATCTAGCTGCCACTCTATTCCGTGCATGTCTGCCACTAAACACAACTGCTGTCTACTGATCCTAAAAATTCGATGAAACCTGATTTTGAAAGGGCAATTATCTATCTAGACATTGTGCCAAAATCTGATTTTAGTGCTATTACCCAGTGACCAACTCGTCCCTTTTACATACCAGTTCTTCACACTCATCAGCCCTTGCTAGAATTGGGACCCATTCCTTACCTTGCTTTGACAAACACTGCCCCCTTTGGGCTATTTGTTTCTTAACACCTATAGAGCCCTAAACAGCACTGATCGCTCTCTAATTTATCTTATTGTGCCTTTAATATTGTTGACGTCGGATGTGGTCCGAATCACACACCAGAAAGGGCATTGGATGCCCACCCCGCTACGGACCGAAGAACACAGCGAGGATATCACTCTTACGTGGTGAAGGACAGAGAGGTTTACAAGCAAACCACCAAAGGATAACCAATCGCGCTTACGTGACGAAGAACCGACTAGTTTTCAGGCAAACTAGCAAAGAAACCGTCGAAGCTCACGCCCGGAAGGGACCCCACCAGGGCAAGGACGTCGCCGGGTTGCCCTAGGTCGGCCGGCAAGCCTAGGGCGCCATCCTTGGTCGTGGATCAAGGGATGAACAGCATGTCCCTTGGAAGATGGGGGTGAATTTGGCCAATGAAGTCTAGCCCCCAACCACAAAAAGGCCATGGCTTGATAATAGGATGAAGCATAGCAGCAGGCACCAGCTGAATATTCTCAAACCTTTGGCACTCTTCGCAACCTTTGTAGTATAAAAAACAATCGGCCATCATAGTAGGCCAATAGAAATCAGCTCTATGCAATAACCACTTCATCTTTGGGGCCGATTGACGTGTACCACAAATATCTTCATGGACTTCTCCCATAGCCACTCTTGCTTGATCAGATCCTAAGCACTTTAGCAGCAAGTATTCGGCGATTCTTCGGTAAAGCTCATCGTTGTACAACACATATTTGAAAGCACTTCGCCGAACACTTTATCAACTTTGGCACTTGGATCTCGCAGATATGCCAATAAGGTAGTCCTCCAATCATGTAAATCGGCCCCAACATCACTAGAAGTTTTTACTGGGCTGATTCAAAAGTTCGTCATGTACATTGGCTGGGCTAGCCATAGGGGAGTCGGCCAAGCTAACCAGTAAAGTCGACCAAGCCGACTGTCTTGCTAGAGAAGAGGGGTTGGTTTCAACATGTCGTACTTCATGAATTGCAATATGGCCAAGCCGAATAAGAAAAATTCACATTCGGCTTGAATTTAGGTGCAAATGTAATTTTAATCGGCTTGATGCCTCAAACGACATCATTGTGAGAAATAATGATCATTCCAACACCTTGGCCTTATTTGCAAGACGATTAATCATATTGTCACATCCATGAAGTAAATGAAAATACATATATCATGCCCCCCGGTCCTGAAAACCATCAAAGTAAATTTCATGGGGGCTTTCTAATAGCACGATGGTCACAAGCACTCATTGGCTATATTTTTACACTAAGGGCGATATCAAAATATTGGCCATATGAATTCATCCATAAGAGCATGCATAACCGAAATAAATATTTCGGCTCTTGATCATTGATAAGCAAAATAATTGGCAACCCTCTAAAACATACAGATCCATACCAAGGATCAAAATAAGGAGCTGAGGGATAACCATGGATACCAGGGGATGAATTCCATATAGGCATAGGCAGAGAGTATGGATGATGCCATGACCAATGATTTTGATGATTTGGTGCAAACCTCCAACTTGGCAATTGTTTCTTGAACCTTCTTCTCTCCTTTGTCTTTGTTGTAACACATGCTTGAGCATCATCCTTCTGAGCTTGAATTCTTTGTTTAGGAACCCATGCTATGCCCTTTTCTTTTAGCTTCTCTGCACTAAGCTTCTGCAACTTCTTTTCTTTCCACTTTGGTAAACCGATTGAGCATGTCGGTTTCACTTCTATTTTGGACCGCGGCAATTCTTTCTTGATTTTAGGCACTTTCATCTTCTTTTGTTCAAATTTGGCACATACAACATCAATAGATGATTTCTCTACTACTTTGCCATCATTAGCCGATTTTTTCAACAACGTAATCGGCCTTTCAATAGTTGAATTTAGGTCTGAACTTTTATCTTTCCGGCCATCATACTTCTCACGGTAAACTTGTTTTACCACTTTCTTCTTTGCTTGAGCTCCGGACCGATTTTGATCAAATCGGCCTTTATAAGAAGATGATTTCTCTGAATATCTGGGAGCTGCATACTCTATGTATTGTGGCTTATAATATGATGGCAGATGTGTCTCTTGATCAAACCAGCCCCAAGATGAATAAGAATGAAAATATACGGGCTGTGATCCATATGACATAGGAATTGGTTGCTCAAAAGGAGAATATGTTGCTGCTGCATGAGATTTATCTCCTTGCCAATTCCACTCTTGAGACTTACACTTTGGAGGCAATTTTGATGATGGGACTTTCTTTGGCCTATTGTTGACATTTGTTTCTGCTATCTTCTCATATTTAGCTAGAAGTTCCTCGAAGCTAAGCTTCGGCCTTCTACTTTTTAGCTTGTCACGGCCTTTACCTCCATCAGCTTTATGAGCATCCTCCTTCTTCTCTCCATCTTGACAGACTTGCTTCAGAGGAGGATCCTTACCCGATTCCCCTTGCTCAATGGGATCAATTGGCTTTTGCGTTAGTTGGAGAGATTTCACCTGCCCCCCAGTGCCTTCTGAAACTATGATAACATTGCAGTCCTCTTGATTATCTTCAAATTGTAATTCATGGACAACAACCTTGTCTTCACTTGATGGCTCCACATCTCTCGCTTGGGCATTTGAGCCTTGAACTTTGAGTGAATCGGCTATTGCAAGCTGATTCAAAACCTATTTGCCATCAAGACCAATTAAATCCAATTGGTCCATCTGTTGAGCTTTAGAAAATTTCAATTGTCCATTATCATCGGCCGACTGGATCACTCGATAAAACACATTGCAGTTAGAAGTATTATGATCAGAAGAATTGTGCCACTTGCAATATGTAAGCTCTTCTAAGTTTTGAATAGATGGCAAAGCACTATGATCAATGATTCTAATAAAATTATTCTCTAGCAAGATGTCAAAGACATGATCACAAAAAGTAAAGTCAAAAGTGTATTTTGATTTCTTTAGCCGATTCTTTTGTGGAGTCGGCTTCAAAGCTAGGCAAACGAAGGGATCGGATTTGTTATCAATCCATTCGGCCACACCTTTGCAAATTGCTTATGGAAGCTTTAGCTTTGATGAAGTATCACCATCTGCCTTGCCATATGGTACAATGTGTTGGCTGATAGAATCTAAATTTATTTTATCATTAACAAATAAATTGCTATTCTCAATGGGTCTACAAGAACTGTTAGTAAGGATATCTCTAATAGATGCTGAAATTGAAATAGTATGACCAGATTGGAATTTGAGCAAAATATTTGTGTTTTCTACCTTGTTGACCATGTTGGAGAAGTGCATATCCTTTATTTGCATGATTTTGCTCTTCTTCTCTAGAAACCAATCGACAAGAGGGGTCAAATCACTTGAAGACACATCAACAGTTGCCAGAACTGGGAAAGTCGGTTTAGCCGATTGGAAGTCAGTTAGGCCGACTTGGGCACTAGCAGGGGCAGTCAGCTTGGCCGACTGGGAAGCCGGCTTAGCTGACTTAGGGCAGGAGTAGAGGTAGTTGGCCTAGCTGACTGGGAAATCGACCTAGCTGACTCAGAGTAGGCGGTAGGGGCAGTCGGCCTGGCCGACTCGAAAGGTGGCCTAGCCGACTTAGAGCAGGCAGGAGTCGGCTTAGCCGACTTCAAAGTCGGCTCAGCCGATTCTAAGCAGGCAGACAACCCTCCTTTGTTGCTTGTAGGGGTTTGATCTCCATCAATGATGTAGTAATCGCTAGATAAATGTACAACCCCTTTAGCTCCTAAAAAATCAAGTCTAGCTGATTTCTGTCGCTTCCCATGTTTTTCAGGAGGTATAATGGTAGCTTCTCCTGAATTGGCCCTATCCGTTTCAGGCACCGAAGAGACCAATACAAGTTTCTTCCTAAAAATAAGCTTGTTATTTTGATCAAAATAATAGTAAGACAACCTCTTACCAGGAGGTATAGTGGTTGCCCCTCCTGAACTGGCCCTATCGGTTTCACGTGCCGAAGAGGCCAATTTAGATTGACTCTTTGCAATCACTCTACCATGCTGGTCAAAATAATAGTAAAACGGCCTCTCATATTGAGGTTGACTAAAAGCCGGGGCCAATTCACTAGTATGTCCAACATGAGGCGAAGTAGCAATAGGAGTATCAAAGATTCCTTCCTCTAACTTATCAAATGTAGAATTCACCTTAACCATAGTATAGAAAAGAGGAGAATCTTCAGTGATCCCATCTACCTTTAGGTTAGCTATGGTTGTAGACCTGACAAGGATTTCCTCACCCATTGCTGAATTTTCATTGATTCAGCTACAATTATTAGTAACATGTGGAGCCAAATCATAACTTTTAGCACTCGAATGCCTTACTGAAATTTCACTAATTCAGCTTTGATCGTGAGCAGAATATGAAGCCGAATTGTGGGTATTGATCATTGCATAAGGTGCTGAATTTCCATTAATTCGGCTACGGTTACTAATAACACGTGAAGCCGAATCATGGGTATTAGCACTTACATACCTTGCTGAATTTTCATTAATTCGGCTCAAGTTAGAAGTAACATGTGGAGCCAAATTATGAATAAGAGCATTGGCATATGGTGCTGAATTTTGGGAGCAATTGACTAAATAATTAGCATTATCATAGCCAATTCTCTCATTTATCGGCATGTCATATGGTGGAACCAAATATTGTGAACTTATAGCCGATAAACAAGGATGCACATGTTGTATGTTGCTAGTAACGTCAAAATTCAAAGAATTTAAAGTTGACATCGACTCTTGACCATGACATCCATAAATATGATGTGTATGATAAGAAGTATTATCAAAAGTATCAGCCGATGCAACATATATAGTATCATTACAGCTAGCAACACCAACATGAGAGCTTATATGACTTGCAAAATAACCATTAGGATCATAAGATGTATTTGCAAGTTGTACCACGGGGTAATTGTAGTAGTTTTGTGATGAACCACCTTGGTACTCCATGATTTAGAACTTGACCGCCTTGCTGAATTTTCCAACGTCAAGCGCAACACGTTGCAAAATTGCAAGCAAGATTACAAGGGGTCAAAACTAGATGCGATCGGCCTTTTGGGCCAGATGCAATGGTAATGGCAAGCTCAAGAAGATAGATCAGTGACGAGTAACGCTAGGGCAAGAAGAATCAGCTACAAAGTAGAGCCGAAGCAAATTCTTCCCTAGCGGAGTCGCCAAAAAGTGTGTTGACGTCGGATGTGGTCCGAATCACACACCAGAAAGAGCATTGGATGCCCGGGCCGCTACGGACCGAAGAACGTAGCGAGTATATCACTCTTACGTGGTGAAGGACGAAGAGGTTTACAAGCAAACCACCAAAGGATAACCAATCACGCTTACTTGACCAAGAACCGGCTAGTTTTCAGGCAAACTAGCAAAGAAACCGTCGAAGCTCACGCCCCGGAGGGACCCCGTCGGGGCAAGGATGTCGCCGGGTTGCCCTAGGTCAGCCAGCCAGCCTAGGGCGCCATCCTTGGTCATGGATCAAGGGATGAACATCATGGAGGTTGAAGGAGAGGAGAAAATGGGTAAATGGAGTAGATTGATTTGTTTGTATGTCGATTGGATAGATGGGAACTCAATCGGCCATGATCCTCTCATATATATAGAGGGGGGTGGTCTTATCCTGGTAGGAAACCTCTCCAAAGTTTATTTTCCAAGTTTCCCATGTCTAAAAACCGATCTAGAAACAAATCGGTTCGAGATCTGAAAATTAGATTCGGAATAAACACCTACCGGAAGTTCCGGTCAGGCTTCACCGGAAGTTCCGGTCCCCACCGGAAGTTCTAGTCTCGGACCGAAAGTACCGGTAGTTCATTTTCATGCAAAACTGCACCTTCCTCCCGTCCCCACCGGAAGTTCCAGTCTCAGACCGGAAGTACAGACCGGAAGTTCCGGTCCCCAAACAGATATTTTCTTGGAGGCATAACTCACTCATCCGGACCCCAAATTGGACGTTGCATATATGTTTTTCGACCATCTCGACGAGAGGAACACAATGGTGAAGTCCATTACACATTTTGACAACTTCACAAAATGAACATTTTTGGTTGTCAACATATGTCCCCCTGTTTTCAGGTTTGTGATGCATGAACCTAAAAACACTTGATCAAACAAACATAATTAAACCAAACAGCAACGATACCCATCTCATCGGCTGCATGGTGACTAAGGGCGATGTATACGTCAGCCATTTGTTCTAAGGGCGATACATGTATCAGCCATTGTTTGGAGAGCACTTAGGCTTCTTGCCAAACACTTGGAAAATACTTTTTCAAGTATCTCCCGTTGAATGCTACTTTGAGACGTTCACCTTGCAATGTCTCTAACAAATAGGAATTACCATATATGACTTTGATCACTTTGTAAGGACCCTCCCAGTTAGGTGACCATTTGCCAAACTGATTGCTCTTTGATCCAATAGGTAGTATAGTTTTCCACACTAATTCTCCTACTTGGAAAGATTTGCTATTGACTTTTTTATTGTATGCCATGGGGCTATCTTTCTCTATCTCCTTGAGAGCTTTTGATCTTACATCAGTTACCTCATCGATGTTATCCATCATCAAATCATGATACACAATGGCTGATAGATCATTTTGTTTAGCAAGCCTGTATGCATCCAAATTTACCTCGACAGGCAACACGACCTCTTGACCATATACTAGCTCAAAAGGAGTAACTTTTGTAGCACCATGCCTTGAAATGTGATGTGCCCATAGAGCTTCAGACAATACTTCATGCCACCTTCTTGAATTCTTCTCAATTTTCTTCTTAATAAGCTAGATCAAAGTCTTATTACTAGACTCAGCTTGGCCATTAGCTTGAGCATAATATAGAGATGATTTTAGCAACTTGATCTTATATAATTCAGCAAAGTCCCTCACTTCCTTAGACATAAATGATGTCCCTTGATCTGTAGTTAATGTTTGGGGTATGCCGAACCTATGAATGATATGCTCGGTGGTGAACTCAATAACCTCCTTATGTGTCATATTCTTCAAAGGAACAACTTCGGTTCACTTAGTGAAATAATCTACAGCAACCAACACAAAGCAATGTCCCTTGGAAGATGGGGGTGAATTTGGCCAATGAAGTCTAGCCCCCAACCACGAAAAGGCCATGGCTTGATAATAGGATGAAGCATAGCAGCAGGCACCAACTGAATATTCTCAAACCTTTGGCACTCTTCGCAACCTTTGTAGTATCAAAAACAATCGGCCATCATAGTAGGCCAATAGAAATCAGCTCTACGCAATAGCCACTTCATCTTTGGGGCCGATTGATGTGTACCACAAATACCTTCATGGACTTCTCCCATAGCCACTCTTGCTTGATCAGATCCTAAGCACTTTAGCAGCAAGTCTTCGGCGATTCTTCGGTAAAGCTCATCGTTGTACAACACATATTTGAAAGCACTTCGCCGAACACTTTATCAACTTTGGCACTTGGATCTCGTAGATATTCCAATAAGGTAGTCCTCCAATCATGTAAATCGGCCCCAACATCACTAGAAGTTTTTGCTGGGCCGATTTGAAAGTTTGTCATGTACATTGGCTGGGCTAGCCATAGGGGAGTCGGCCAGGCTGACTAGTAAAGTCGACCAAGTCGACTGTCTTGCTAGAGAAGAGGGGTTGGTTACTGACTCTTCTATACCTGCACAGCAAAAATGTAAATTTTTATGCATCGGCTATTCTTGAATATGAAAATTATGCCCACTGACGTCATAGCCAGATGCTTGTTGAGCTAACATGTTGGCCTTTTGATTTTCATACCTCAGAACATGCCAAATTTGAAATTTGGCAAACGAACCAATGATGTCAAGGCAAGTATCAAGACAAGCTCTTAGTGATCTTTCTAAACATTAAAACATACCAGTGACTTGTTGCACCAATAGTAGAGAATCACCATAGGTTTCAACATGTCATACTTCATGAATTGCAATATGGCCAAGACGAATAAGAAAAATTCACATTCGGCTTGAATTTTGGTGCAAATGTAATTTTAATCGGCTTGATGCCTCAAACGGCATCATTGTGAGAAATAATGATCATGCCAACACCTTGGCCTTGTTTGCAAGCCGATTAATCATATTGTCACATCCATGAAGTAAATGAAAATACATAAATCATGCCCCCGGGCCTGAAAACCATCAAAGTAAATTTCATGGGGGCTTTCTAATAGCACGATGGTCACAAGCACTCATCGGCTATATTTTTACACTAAGGGTGATATCAAAATATCGGCCATATGAATTCATCATAAGAGCATGCATAACCGAAATAAATATTTCGTCTCTTGATCATTGATAAGCAAAATAATTTGGCAACCCTCTAAAACATATAGATCCATACCAAGGATCAAAATAAGGAGCTGAGGGATAACCATGCATACCAGGGGATGAATTCTATATAGGCATAGGCAGAGAGTATGGATGATGCCATTACCAATGATTTTGATGATTTGGTGCAAACCTCCAACTTGGCAATTGTTTCTTGAACCTTTTTCTCTCATTTGCCTTTGTTGCAACAATTGCTTGAGCATCATCCTTCTGAGCTTGAATTCTTCGTTTAGGACCCATGCTAAGCCCTTTTCTTTTGGCTTCTCTGCACTAAGCTTCTGCAACTTCTTTTCTTTCCACTTTGGTAAACCGATTGAGCATGTCGGTTTCGCTTCTATTTTGGACAGCGGCAATTCTTTCTTGATTTTAGGCACTTTCATCTTCTTTTGTTCAAATTTGGCACATACAACATCAATAGATGATTTCTCTACTTCTTTGCCGTCATTAGCCGATTTTTTCAACAACTTAATCGGTTTTTCAATAGTTGAATTTAGATCTGAACTTTTATCTTTCCGACCATCATACTTCATGTGATAAACTTGTTTTACCACTTTCTTCTTTGCTTGAGCTCCGGACCGATTTTGATCAAATTGGTCTTTATAAGAAGATGATTTCTCTGAATATCTAGGAGCTGCATACTCTATGTATTGTGGCTTATAATATGATGGCAGATGTGTCTCTTGATCAAACCAGCCCCAAGCTGAATAAGAATGAAAATATACGGGCTGTGATCCATATGACATATGAATTGGTTGCTCAAAAGGAGAATATGTAGCTGCTGCGTGAGATTTATCTCCTTGCAATTCCACTCTTGAGACTTACACTTTGGAGATAATTTTGATGATGGGACTTTCTTTGGCCTATTGTTGACATTTGTTTCTGCTATCTTCTCATATTTAGCTAGAAGTTCCTCGAAGTTAAGCTTCGGCCTTCTACTTTTTAGCTTGTCACGGCCTTTACCTCCATTAGCTTTATGAGCATCCTCCTTCTCCCCATCTTGACAGACATGCTTCAGAGGAGGATCCTTAGCCGATTCCCCTTGCTCAATGGGATCAATCGGCTTTTGTTTTAGTTGGAGAGATTTTGTCACACCCATTTTTAAGGACAAAAATAGATGCATAAAAGACTCATGTGCGCCCCAGGAAATAGTCGCACACATAAGTTGACAAATTACAAAGTATCATCACAGTGCTTATTACATAACGAATAAGTATTTAAGATATAGTCTTGAACGATAGATAATAATAACTAATATTAATTCTTCAGCGGAAACTCCACACAGGGACACGGTTGACTGGTTGACACCAAGACTAGTACTCATTCCGATAATCTTCCTCTATATCTTCATCTGTTATGGTGGAAATAGCAAGGGTGAGTTCATGTCGAACTCCACAAATATAACACAGGGTTCATGAGGCTCAAAAAGGCTAGACACTGTTTAACTGCGTTTAGCTTTTTAATCATATATTAGCAATTGAGTAGCATCAAGATAAACCACTTCCCATTAAAGAACCAATGATCAATTGTAATAAGGATAATGAATAGCATTAACATGAGCATAATAATAATCAACAATAATTAAGCATGATATAACAGTTATGATCAACTATTCCATAAGAATCCCCAAGGCCGCTCGTATCCGTGAGTACGGCTAGTATACCAGTTTTTAACTCTGCGCAGAGGTGTACACTTTCACTGTAAGTCATGATTTCCAAATGAGTGGGGAGATCAAGCCCAAACACCCGAGAACCATATAAAGCCACTCAAAAGTTCGTCTAACAAGTTAGGGCCATTAGATTCACTTGGCAGGCAGATGTAGAACCCCCCTTCCCTGTGGCACAACAACCGCAGCCTATACACACTAGGCCAGGGGCTCGCACTACACCCAACATGGCAAGCCATTCTTACGCCATTTAAGGTAACCTCTAACAAGCTAGAAAAGGTCTCTTGAACAACTAAAGCCAGAGCCATATAGCCCTCACAGCTGTACTGTATATCCCGGTTATCACTTACAGATAAGTCCTTATGGAGAGAAACCAGAGCATCAAAATAATACACATGCTCTAGCCCCTTTTAACAATAATAAAATCATCTTAATAGTTGATTGCTTAATCCATTAATCAAATTACAAGATCATTGTTCTTAGTTTAAGCACTAGCAGTAGCTACCCATATGCATTCCCAAGGTTGACAAGGAATCAAGATAACAATCACTAAGTTATAATCTCTAAGGTTGTCAAGGTAAGCACATGCATATGTATGACGATTTGATGTATAGGTAACAAGGATAGTCCTGTGTTATACTTGCCTTGATCAAAGCTCTCCAAGTGATACTGCTGACTTGGCTCAAAGTAATACTCCGAATCGTCCAAATACTGCTCACCTTCTATATTCGATCATCAATCAACAACACACATGCATCCAATCAAACATACACGAAGCAAACAAAGAGATATAATTAGAACAGTACACCAATAGTAACAAAACAGTAATAAAAGCTTATAAAACTCTTCTACACGTTTCTACGATCACACAGACGCAAAGATCACCAAATTCAGAGTTAAAACGTGAAAGTTATGAATTTTCTAAGATTTCCTATAGATAAATAAATACTTAATTATAACCTCGAAAAATAAATTATCAAAACTAACTGTACAACTACACTAACATGTAGAGCTCGCAAATACGAACCTAACGCAATTGGAACGGATCAAATCGGAGTTAAAACGAAGATTTTATGACCAAAACAATTCTAGTGGCAAAACTGTAAATACCTGAAAACGTATTTTTGATTTAACCAAGAGAAAATACGCTTTCAAAACGCGAAAATGCTTTTCGGAAATTACGCTTAGGACGGCGGGTTTTAATCTGAAAAAGTCTAGGGGCTCTTTATCAATTTTACCCGCGAAGGGGTATCTTCTAATCCTACCCGTTGATCACCAGATGGACGGCTACCATTCAATTCAGAAGAGAGAGAAGATGAAGCCTGCCATCAACACCAACTCCGGCCGGTGGCCGCCATGGCCGACGCCATGAGCCCGCCGGAGAGCTTCGGCTCCGCCTTTTCCGACCACCATTCAACCCACCACCAACTCCAATCGAAAGAGGAAGTGAACCCGATCTATTCTAGATAGTTTGGATGCACTAAATCGAACCAAGAAGAGAACGCGGCTCGGAGGAAACGGTAGCGCCATGGCCGGCCCCGGTGAGCTCCAATTCTCCGATACAACGCACAAAAGCTCCAATAGAAAGCATTGGGAGGAAGAGGAGGAGACAACAAACTTACTCAAGCCAAGAAATTGACCTCCAATCCACCGTAGAACCCACTAGCCGACCGTCCGCCCGCCTCCACCAGTCTTGAACCCTAAAAACCCTATTCCTCGTGATAGAACTCGCGACTTAGGGGAAAAACGGAAAGAGGAAGGTCACAGCTCCCTATTTATAACCCCAAACCACCGAAATCGGGTAGGAGTTCCTAGTTAACACGGCAAAGACCGGCGGCGGCTTCGTAGAGTTCGGTCCGGTCACGATTCAAGAGGAAGAAGATGTCTGACAGGTGGCCCCCACCCGTCAGCGAAACAAGGAGAGAAGGCGCGGCTGGGCGGGCTCGACTGGTTACTGGGCTCGGCTACTGGGCCGCTGCGGCGCTGGGCGGCCCACGCGGGCAAGCACGAGTAAGCAGGCCTTCCGACGGCTTTCGGGCCGAGAAGGTAAGAAGGTAAGTTGTTTTCTTTTTTTTTTCTTTTGTTTCTTTTCTTTTCTAATTTTCCAAACACATTTTCAAATCAAATTTTCCTAAACCAAATCAAATAAAACAAATATATCCACACCACAAAATAAAATAAATGCAACAACATGAATGCATCACCAAATAGTTTTCAAAATTTTAATTCCCTTCCTCTAAATTATTTAAAATTTGTTACTTCTAAAATTTGGGTGTTACAAATTCTACCCCCCTTAAAAGAATCTCGTCCTCGAGATTGAACTGCTTACTCAAATAACTGCGGATATGATTTTCTCAATTCATCCTCTCTTTCCCAAGTTGCCTCTGCCTCTGAATATCGATTCCACTGCACTTTGCACATCTTAATAACCCGACTTCGAGTAACTCTCTCAGCGGTTTCTAAAATCTTGATCGGAAACTCTTCATATGTAAGATCTTCCTTAACAGTCAACTCTTCTAAAGGTATCTGCTCCTCAGGCACACGCAAACACTTCTTAAGTTGTGAAACATGGAACACATCATGTACTCCAGATAAATTCTCAGGCAACTCTAATTGATAAGCAACTTCCCCATGTCTAGTAATAACTTTAAATGGTCCAACATACCTTGGTGCTAGTTTACCTTTCATGTTAAACCTCTTCACACTTTTCATAGGTGACACCTTCAAATAAACATAATCACCTACCTCAAAAACTAAATCTCTTCTTCTATTGTCAGCATAACTCTTCTGACGAGACTGTGCTACTCTCAAATTCTCACGAATCACTCGCACTTGATCTTTTGCGTTTCTAAGAACATCTGTACCAAACACCTGAGATTCACCTGTCTGATCCCAAAACAATGGAGTTCTACACTTACGTCCATACAAAGCTTCAAACGGTGCCATCTTAAGACTCTGTTGATAACTATTATTGTAAGAAAATTCTGCATAAGGCAAACTCTTATCCCAACTAGTTCCATATTGCAATGCACAAGCTCTCAGCATATCCTCTAATACCTGATTGGTCCTTTCAGTCTGTCCATCTGTCTGTGGATGATATGCTGTACTAAAATTCAATTTTGTTCCCAATGATTCATGCACAGCTTTCCAAAAGTGTGACGTAAACTGCGAACCTCGATCAGACATAATCTTCTTTGGTACTCCATGCAAACAGACTATTCTTTCCATATACAAAGTAGCTAATTGTACTCCCGTGTATTTAGTCTTGACTGGTATAAAATGAGCAACTTTAGTCAATCTATCCACTATCACCTAAATAGAATCATAACCTTTCTGAGTACGCGGTAACCCCACTATAAAGTCCATACCAACTTCTTCCCACTTCCATTCAGGAATCTTCATTGGTTGCAACAATCCAGCAGGTCTCTGATGCTCTGCTTTCACCCTCTGACAAGTATCACACAATGTCACATACTCAGCCACATCTCGCTTTAATCCAACCCACCAATATTTCTGTTTCAGATCCAAATACATCTTAGTACTACCAGGATGAATAGAATAAGCTGACTCATGAGCTTCGCGAAGAATTGCCTGTCTAATAGTTTGATCCTCAGGTACACACAGCCTCTTTCCAAACCACAAAATTCCATTATCATCCATTCGAAAGCCCGGTGACTTACCAATCACTATATCTTCCGCTATCTTCTTTTAGTTTCTCATCCTTCAACTGACCCTTGTAAATTTCTTACTCTAAAGTAGGCTCTATCACTAATTCCATTGTATTAGTAACAATTCCTAAATTCAAATATTCAAATTCAGCACATAACTCACTAGTCATAGACAATGTCCGTATCTCATTGGCATAACTTTTCCTACTAAGAGCATCAGCTACTTTATTAGCCTTACCAGGATGATAGTGTATCTCAATATCATAATCCTTAATCAACTCTAACCATCTGCGTTGCCTCAAATTCAGATCTGACTGAGTGAAAATATACTTCAAACTCTTATGATCAGTGTATATATCACTCTTATGTCCAATCAGATAATGTCTCCAAATCTTTAAAGCATGAACTACAGCTGCTAATTCCAAATCATGTGTAGGATAATTCAACTCATGCTTTCTCAACTGCCTAGATGCATAAGCCACAACTCTGCCTTCTTGCATAAGAACACATCCCAAACCTTGACGAGAAGCATCACAATAAATAGAAAACTTCTTGCTCAAATCTGGCAAAACCAAAACAGGCACTGTAGTCAACCTCTTCTTCAATTCCTCAAAACTAGCTTGACATTTATCTGACCACACAAACTTGGCATTCTTCTCTAATAGAGATGTCATAGGTTTAGCAAGTTTAGAAAACCCTTTAATGAACCGTCTGTAATATCCAGCTAATCCCAAGGAACTACGAATCTCGCTAACATCAATAGGTGGTTTCCAATTCAATAGATAAGCAAAATCTGATTTCTCTGTGCAAATTCCAATTTCAGTAACTCAGTAAAACTGTCATATCTCGAGCTACAGACGTCCAATTCAGATGATCTTTACATGGTTGGAAAGCTTACAAAATTATCTACAACTTTTATTCACAACACTTTTTCTGAATCTGTCAAATAATTGGCCAAAAACTAAACTTAACCGAAACTGTTTCAGAATTCCAGACTGTGCAGTAACTCCAACTTGGAACAGGTATATATCTTAGCTCATAATAGATAATAAAGTGATTCTTCTGGGGTTGGATAGATATAGAAGTCTAATTATTCCCAGTAAAATTTCTTAAATTTCTCATGAACGGATTTTAAGTTATTCCTAAAACATCCCAGACTGATCAAAAATCAGCAAAGGACAGAACTAAGTTAACCTCATATTCAACTAATATATTTTGATCAAACTTAATATTCTTAACCATGGAACTTGTAGGCATGTCTACAAAACTCCAGCACATATTACAAAGATCCAAATCACACATTATCACATTAACAATCCATCAATCACACAATTGTTCACACCACAAACTGACTCTCAAAACAATCCAACTTAAAATTGACTCGCAACTACTATCATTCTTATTACATAGGGATTTTTCCTATTTCCTAGTTAAGCTTCTAATAAATCTTGGGACGACCTAACTCCGCCCTTAATTGGTCAATCTCCTTAAAAGCTTGCTCCTTAAGTTCTTTTTCCTTCAGCAACTCTTATGCAATGATGATGCCACAAACTCAAAACCAACTTTGTAAAGGTATCCTTTAGACCCTTATGATTCTTGTAGATGGTTCTAACAGGTTACCCACCCTGAGAAAGGATACCTGTGCTCGATAATGACTTTGCAACCATGTAGATAGCTGATGCTTCTAGGTGACGAAACAGAACATATAAACCTCCATCTTGTATCGTCTTTTAGTTTGGCAACCCCCCTTAAGAAGAGATCAACTAGAGAACACCAAAGGATAGCTTGCATTTGTTTCTGAGTGATAACTACTATCGTGTCCTTCTATCATGTCAAAGAGACTCATGAGCATATGCAAGAACAAGTAACCTGCACTTCCTCGCGAGCAGAAGAATAGCAGTGCAGAAATACAGTTATATCTCGAGTTCTACGAATCCAATGATATTGTAGCTTATACCGTTGGAAAGCTTATCAAATTTACTACAACTTCCTTATAGAACACTTCTCCAAATTCTGCAGTTAAGGTAGTCGAAAACTGTGCACAACAGAAACTATTCCAGATTACTGACAGCACAGATGCACCGCTTTGTGATTTTCATAACTCCCAAACCATAATAGATATCAGGGTGGTTCTTACGGTCAGAGAAAGATATTGAAGTCTACTATTGTCCAGAATTTATCCACGATTTTTGGGCATCCAAAAATAGAGATATAAGCTAAGGAAGACAGACTGTTCTAGAAAGACAGGATAAGGTAGAAACGAGATTCAAAGACACTAGAGAGATAGATAACACTAATCTTCAAGTCTTCATGCTTCTTTGCTTTGTGTTGATGAGATATAAGACATGGATCGAGGATAGCCAAAAAAATGACTAGAAAGATAAGTTTGATCTTTAGTTCTTCATGCCTCTTCATGCCTCGTCGCTTGAGATATTCAGGACTTGCTGTTGTTGATAGCAGATGCTACCCCACTTAACAAAGATCTTGTTTCACCTGACGATGTCATTGAAGGCAACACTTTCTCTAAAGCTTGCTGCTAATGATAAGTCCTTCATGTGTTGATCATCCATTAAGATGAGATTAATAAGGTAGCATGACAACCAAGGGTAGACAGGAACGGTGTAAGAGAAAATGGCATGAATTAGGATCGATTGAAAGATAAGTAAGATACAAGATGTCACTACCCCACTTAACATAGATCGAGCTACTTCTCAAGACTTATACCTTCTGGGCCACTTTCAAAACACGAGAACAAGAACAACACACAAGCAACACATCAAGCACAACAAGCACACATCACATCATCGATACTACACGTGCTTCTTCAACAATGGTGGTCATCCTAATGGCACCTTGGAGATGATGAAAGGCCATCAAACTTTTGAACAAGGTAAGATCAGAAAACTTTTAGTAAAATCAACATAAAACAAAATCCAATGGAGTAAGAAATAATAGCTCAAAGGAAGCTATATCAAGGAGAGGATACAACAGGACAAGGAAGAGGAAATAGTCAAAATTAATGAGTCAAGGGATGACAAAATAGTTTTATCGTAAAATAAGTTTTAGAATACGTCCAGTGCTACTTGGCATACGTCCTACAGTCAACACCGCTCTGATACCACTCTGTCACACCCATTTTTAAGGACAAAAATAGATGCATAAAAGACTCATGTGCGCTCCAGGAAATAGTCGCACACATAAGTTGACAAATTACAAAGTATCATCACAGTGCTTATTACATAACGAATAAGTATTTAAGATATAGTCTTGAACGATAGATAATAATAACTAATATTAATTCTTCAGCGGAAACTCCACACAGGGACACGGTTGACTGGTTGACACCAAGACTAGTACTCATTCCGATAATCTTCCTCTATATCTTCATCTGTTATGGTGGAAATAGCAAGGGTGAGTTCATGTCGAACTCCACAAATATAACACAGGGTTCATGAGGCTCAAAAAGGCTAGACACTGTTTAACTGCGTTTAGCTTTTTAATCATATATTAGCAATTGAGTAGCATCAAGATAAACCACTTCCCATTAAAGAACCAATGATCAATTGTAATAAGGATAATGAATAGCATTAACATGAGCATAATAATAATCAACAATAATTAAGCATGATATAACAGTTATGATCAACTATTCCATAAGAATCCCCAAGGCCGCTCGTATCCGTGAGCACGGCTAGTATACCAGTTTTTAACTCTGCGCAGAGGTGTACACTTTCACTGTAAGTCATGATTTCCAAATGAGTGGGGAGATCAAGCCCAAACACCCGAGAACCATATAAAGCCACTCAAAAGTTCGTCTAACAAGTTAGGGCCATTAGATTCACTCGGCAGGCAGATGTAGAACCCCCCTTCCCTGTGGCACAACAACCGCAGCCTATACACACTAGGCCAGGGGCTCGCACTACACCCAACATGGCAAGCCATTCTTACGCCATTTAAGGTAACCTCTAACAAGCTAGAAAAGGTCTCTTGAACAACTAAAGCCAGAGCCATATAGCCCTCACAGCTGTACTGTATATCCCGGTTATCACTTACAGATAAGTCCTTATGGAGAGAAACCAGAGCATCAAAATAATACACATGCTCTAGCCCCTTTTAACAATAATAAAATCATCTTAATAGTTGATTGCTTAATCCATTAATCAAATTACAAGATCATTGTTCTTAGTTTAAGCTCTAGCAGTAGCTACCCATATGCATTCCCAAGGTTGACAAGGAATCAAGATAACAATCACTAAGTTATAATCTCTAAGGTTGTCAAGGTAAGCACATGCATATGTATGACGATTTGATGTATAGGTAACAAGGATAGTCCTGTGTTATACTTGCCTTGATCAAAGCTCTCCAAGTGATACTGCTGACTTGGCTCAAAGTAATACTCCGAATCGTCCAAATACTGCTCACCTTCTATATTCGATCATCAATCAACAACACACATGCATCCAATCAAATATACACGAAGCAAACAAAGAGATATAATTAGAACAGTACACCAATAGTAACAAAACAGTAATAAAAGCTTATAAAACTCTTCTACACGTTTCTACGATCACACAGACGCAAAGATCACCAAATTCGGAGTTAAAACGTGAAAGTTATGAATTTTCTAAGATTTCCTATAGATAAATAAATACTTAATTATAACCTCGAACAACTACACTAACATGTAGAGCTCGCAAATACGAACCTAACGCAATTGGAACGGATCAAATCGGAGTTAAAACGAAGATTTTATGACCAAAACAATTCTAGTGGCAAAACTGTAAATACCTGAAAACGTATTTTTGATTTAACCGAGAGAAAATACGCTTTCAAAACGCGAAAATGTTTTTCGGAAATTACGCTTAGGACGGCGGGTTTTAATCTGAAAAAGTCTAGGGGCTCTTTATCAATTTTACCCGCGAAGGGGTATCTTCTAATCCTACCCGTTGATCACCAGATGGACGGCTACCATTCAATTCAGAAGAGAGAGAAGATGAAGCCTGCCATCAACACCAACTCTGGCCGGTGGCCACCATGGCCGACGCCATGAGCCCACCGGAGAGCTTCGGCTCCGCCTTTTCCGACCACCATTCAACCCGCCACCAACTCCAATCGAAAGAGGAAGTGAACCCGATCTATTCTAGACAGTTTGGATGCACTAAATCGAACCAAGAAGAGAACGCGGCTCGGAGGAAACGGTAGCGCCATGGCCGGCCCCGGTGAGCTCCAATTCTCCGATACAACGCACAAAAGCTCCAATAGAAAGCATTGGGAGGAAGAGGAGGAGACAACAAACTTACTCAAGCCAAGAAATTGACCTCCAATCCACCTTAGAACCCACTAGCCGACCGTCCGCCCGCCTCCACCAATCTTGAACCCTAAAAACCCTATTCCTCGTGATAGAACTCGTGACTTAGGGGAAAACGGAAAGAGGAAGGTCACAGCTCCCTATTTATAACCCCAAACCACCGAAATCGGGTAGGAGTTCCTAGTTAACACGGCAAAGACCGGCGGCGGCTTCGTAGAGTTCGGTCCGGTCACGATTCAAGAGGAAGAAGATGTCTGACAGGTGGCCCCCACCCGTCAGCGAAACAAGGAGAGAAGGCGCGGCTGGGCGGGCTCGACTGGTTACTGGGCTCGGCTGCTGGGCCGCTGCGGCGCTGGGCGGCCCACGCGGGCAAGCGCGAGTAAGCAGGCCTTCCGACGGCTTTCGGGCCGAGAAGGTAAGAAGGTAAGTTGTTTTCTTTTTTTTTTCTTTTGTTTCTTTTCTTTTCTAATTTTCCAAACACATTTTCAAATCAAATTTTCCTAAACCAAATCAAATAAAACAAATATATCCACACCACAAAATAAAATAAATGCAACAACATGAATGCATCACCAAATAGTTTTCAAAATTTTAATTCCCTTCCTCTAAATTATTTAAAATTTGTTACTTCTAAAATTTGGGTGTTACAGATTTCACCTGCCCCCCCAGTGCCTTCTGAAACTATAATAACATTGTTGTCCTCTTGAGTATCTTCAATTTGTAATTCATGGACAACAACCTTGTCTTCACTTAAGGGCTCCACATCTCTCGCTTGGGCATTTGAGCCTTGAGCTTTGAGTGAATCGGCTATTGCAAGCCGATTCAAAACTTGTTTGCCACCAAGACCAATTGAATCGAATTGGTCCATCTGTTGAGCTTTATAAAATTTCAATCGTCCATTATCAACGGCCGATTGGATCACTCGATGAAACACATTGCAGTTAGAAGTATTATGATCTGAAGAATTGTGCCACTTGCAATATGTAAGCTCTTCTAAGTTTTGAATAGATGGCAAAGCACTGTGATCAATGATTCTAATAAAATTATTCTCTAGCAAGATATCAAAGACATGATCACAAAAAGTAAAGTCAAAGGTGTATTTTGATTTCTTTTACCGATTCTTTTGAGGAGTCGGCTTTAAAGCTAGGCAAACAAGGGGATCAGATTTGTTATCAATCCATTCGGCCACACCTTTGCAATTGCTTATGGGAAGCTTTAGCTTTGATGAAGTATCACCATTTGCCTTGCCATATGGCACAATATGTTGGCTGATAGAATCTAAATTTATTTTATCATTAATAAATAAATTACTATTCTCAATCTGTCTACAACAACTATTAGTAAGGATATCTCTAATAGATGCTGAAATTGAAATAGTATGGCCAGATTGGAATTTGAGCAAAATATTTGTGTTTTCTACCTGTTGACCATGTTGGAGAAGTGCATATCCTTGATGTGCATGATTTTGCTCTTCTTCTCCAGAAACCAATCAACAAGAGGGGTCAAATCACCTGAAGACACATCAGCAGCTGCCAGAACTGGGAAAGTCGGTTTAGCCGATTGGAAGTCAATTAGGCCGACTTGGGCACTAGCAGGGGCATCAGCTTGGCCGACTGGGAAGCTGGCTTAGCCGACTTAGGGCAGGCAGTAGAGGTAGTTGGCCTAGCTAACTGGGAAATCGACCTAGCCGATTCGGAGTAGGCGGTAGGGGCAGTCGGCCTGGCCGACTGGGAAGTCGGCCTAGCCGACTTAGAGCAGGCAGGAGTCAGCTTAGCCGACTTCAAAGTTGGCTCAGCCGATTCTAAGCAGGCAGACAACCCTCCTTTGTTGCTTGTAGGGGCTTGATCTCCATCAATGATGTAGTAATCGCTAGATAAATGTACAACCCCTTTAGCTCCTAAAAAATCAAGTCTAGCTGATTTCTGTCGCTTCCCATGTTTTTGAGGAGGTATAATGGTACCTTCTCCTGAATTGGCCCTATCCATTTCAGTCACTGAAGAGACCAATACAAGTTTCTTCCTAAAAATAAGCTTGCCATTTTGATCAAAATAACAATAAGACAACCTCTTACCAGGAGGTATAGTGGTTGCCCCTCCTGAACTGGTCCTATCGGTTTCAGGTGCCGAAGAGGCCAATTTAGATTGACTCTTTGTAATCACTCTACCATGCTGGTAAAAATAATAGTAAAACGACCTCTCATATTGAGGTTGACTAAAAGCCAGGGCCAATTCACTAGTATGTCCAACATGAGGTGAAGTAGCAATAGGAGTATCAAAGATTCCTTCCTCTAACTTATCAAATGTAGAATTCACCTTAACCATAGTATAGAAAAGAGGAGAATCTTCAGTGATCCCATCTACCTTTAGCTTAGCTATGGTTGTTGACCTGACAAGGATTTCCTCACCCATTGCTGAATTTTCATTGATTCGGCTCAAGTTAGAAGTAACATGTGGAGCCAAATTATGTATAAGAGCATTGGCATATGGTGCTGAATTTTGGAAGCAATTGACTAAATAATTAGCATTATCATAGCCAATTCTCTCATTTATCGGCATGTCATGTGGTGGAACCACATATTGTGAACTTATAGCCGATAAACAAGGATCCGCATGTTGTATGTTGCTAGTAACATCAAAATTCAAAGAATTTAAAGTTGACATCGACTCTTGACCATGACATCCATAAATATGATGTGTATGATAAGAAGCATTATCAAAAGTATCAGCCGATGCAACATATCTAGTATCATTACAGCTAGCAACACCAACATGAGAGCTTATATGACTTGCAAAATAACCATTAGGATCATAAGATGTATTTGCAAGTTGTACCTCGGGGTAATTGTAGTTGTTTTGTGATGAACCACCTTGGTACTCCATGATTTAGAACTTGACCGCCTTGCTGAATTTTCCAATGTCAAGCGCAACACGTTGCAAAATTGCAAGCAAGATTACAAGGGGTCAAAACCAGATGCGATCGGCCTTTTGGGCCACATGCAATGGTAATGGCAAGCTCAAGAAGATAGATCAGTGAGGAGTAAGGCTAGGGCAAGAAGAATCGGCTACAAAGTAGAGCCGAAGCAAATTCTTCTCCAGCGGAGTCGCCAAAAAGTGTGTTGACGTCGGATGTGGTCCGAAAAACACACAAGAAAGGGCATTGGACGCCCGGGCCGCTTTGGACCGAAGAACGCAGCGAGGATAACACTCTTACATGGTGAAGGACAGAGAGGTTTACAAGCAAACCACCAAAGGATAACCAATCGCGCTTACGTGACCAAGAACCGGCTAGTTTTCAGGCAAACTAGCAAAGAAACCGTCGAAGCTCACGCCCGGGAGGGACCCCGTCAGGGCAAGGACGTCGTCGGGTTGCCCTAGGTCGGCCGGTGAGCCTAGGGCGCCATCCTTGGTCATGGATCAAGGGATGAAGAGCATGGAGGTTGAAGGAGAGTAGAAAAGGGGTATAATTGGATAGATGGGAACTCAATCGGCCATGATCCTCTCATATATATAGAGCTGGGTGGTCTTATCCTGGTAGGAAACCTCTCCAAAGCTTATTTTTCAAGTTTCCCACGTCCAAAATCCGATCTAGAAACAAGTCGGTCCGAGATCTGAAAATTAGATTCTGAATAAACACCTACCGAAAGTTCCGGTCAGGCTTCACCAGAAGTTCCGGTCCCCACCGAAAGTTCTGGTCTCGGACCGGAAGTACCGGTAGTTCATTTTCGTGCAAAACTGCACCTTCCTCCGCCAACCACCGGAAGTTCTGGTCTCCACTGGAAGTTCCGGTCTCGGACCGGAAGTACAGACCGGAAGTTCTGGTCCCCAAGCAAATATTTTCTCGGAGGCATACTCTCTCATTCGGACCCCAAATTGGACGTTCCATATATGTTTTTCGACCATCTCGACGAGAGGAAAACAATGGTGAAGTACGTTACGCATTTTGACAACTTTACAAAATAAACATTTTTTGTTGTCAACAAATATGATCACTAAGCTCTAATATGAGGATGATTGTATCTTAAGTGTAGCAAATCCCTCTAGCTTATATGATATCTAACACCCTTAAAAAACTGGTTTGAGGGGTATAAATATCTCCATTCAAGCCTCTAGTCGTTGCTTAACGGTCACATTTTTAGCACCAAATGATCTTCTGTAGCATAGAACAATAGCAATGGATTATAGCGTGGTACTATGTGAGCTGTGTGCACCATCACTGGACATCACCAAATGATCCACTGAATCATGAACAGTAACACCATACTAGGTACTATTTAAATTCTATGCACTGTTTACTGGACATGATCCGATGATACACTAGTTAAAAACAGTAAGCACTGAACCACACAATGGTACTGTTTTAGCAAACTATCTTCTACCATGTCTCCTAGCTCTAAAGTCCGTTTTTTATGAACATATATTATGTGGAAAGCTTGTAAAATCTCTACTATTTGATATCATACAAAGTTGTCCAACTATGAAGTCATAAGACATGTCAAATTCAACCAGCTCTCTGTCGCGATTTTGATATCTTTTTTTTCTGTTTTATGTCTTGCATCACTAGAATTTTAGAAAACCTATGAACACATCTTAACACACATGTTAGTTCTAATGATTGTGTTGTCATCAAAACTACCAAAACCATAATTAATCATGCATATGGGCACACATGATCCTTACCTGCACATGTGGACAATAATTCTTGTGCCTTAATCTTCTCACCCCACATTCTATTAGAATAAGTAAAGGGTGTCATGAAATGTGGTAATTCATCTTAAAGTCATTTCATGGTCATTTGATCTCACAGAATATTAAAAACAAAATGTTAGGTATGTCGTTGGATCTCTTGGATGTGGCGGCACCACCAAATCTAATCAAATATACAGTTCAAAGTCAATGTAACGACGACCCAAGGTGTCCATTTAACAAAACAAAAAAGAAGATGGCTGAAACTGCATGCATGTATTGTGCCGTCCATGACATATAAACATTCCCTTTCACCCCCTTACATATTTTTTACTTTTTTATTAACAACAGTCCAAGACATCGGCGTGCCTAAATGCCTAATAAAAGGCGTCCATATCCATGGCCATTCAGATCACACACCAAATAACCTATTTATTGGCTGAAATGGGCACCAATCCCACACCACGGCAGAATCTCAACGTGCACTCCAAAAAGCTTTACTAATTACTATTCTGAGTGCAGGCTGCCATGATGTCAAACACCCAAACCCAGGCAACGGAACCGAAGACGCTGAACAAGGGTAGTCGTTGAGACATCTCTGGCTGAATAAAGGCAGGACGCATCATGGGTGACTTGGAAAACGAAAGCTGTGCAGCACCTCTTCCTCTCTGCAGGCCCATGCGCCGGGTTCTGACCAAACTAAACGTGACAAAGCTATTCACAAATTGCAGTAGCTTATTGGCATTGTAGGTATGCACTATTTGTGAATCATTGGCATGGGCTGTAACACCTCAAGTGTTTAGCTCCATAATTGCATTGCATTTGCATTTGCATAAGCATAAGCATGCATCATTCATGTTTGTATTTTATGTGATGCAACACATGTGATTGTTCTAGGATTTGTTTGATTTATTTCATGAAGTATTTGATAGTTGGTGTAACAAAAAGGTAAGGTAGCCAATCATGACCTACAACACCTTAGTTATACTTAGGGTAACATTTGGAACAAGGTTCATATTGACCAAAATTACAAATTTGCCCTCCAAGAGAAGTTTGACCACCATTTGACCCTAGAAGGCTCTAGTTTGACCAATTAAAAAGTCTAATTTAGAGACCTTGCATGGAAGAGCACCCTTAAGCAAAGTTGTAAAGAAATTCATGGGGAACAAAAGTCTCAATATGACCATCTCATGAAATTGACCCTAACATGCTCAAAAGTGGCCCACAAGTCAGTTAGAGAGGTAGCTCCAAGACTTAGAATTTTTCTAAGTCTGGAATCTGACCCTACAGTTTTACTGATGCCTACTTTAGGAGCTTTTAGTTTGCAAACCAGGCCAAACCAGTCTTTGAGCCAATTGACAAAGTTGTTGTCCACACATAGCTCTACAACATTGTCAATATCACCATCACCTGGTTCTCAATAGTTTAGGAGATATAGTGTCAAGAAGTTAGGGTTTCAGTCGGCGTTATCTCTGAAACTGCATTTCAGTTTCAAGGGGCACCACTTTGGAGCTCTGTAGTTTCAAATCTAGGCCGAACCAGCCCAAACTCCAATTGACAAACTTGTAGACCTCATGTAGCTCTACAAAATTGGTGTAATCATCTTCGACTAATTCGAACCGGTTTGGGAGATAATCATCGTGGAAGTCGCTCTGTCAGTCGGTCATCGATGTCACCATTCAACCGATTCAGTTTCGTCAGTCGGGGGAGTGGCCGACCGGCCGCAGGCCGTCGTCGACGCGTGGAGGCGCGGTGGCGCCCGTACGCCGGCCCTGGCCCCACCAGTCAGGCCGCGACGCCTTCAAGACGCCACGACGCGCGAGCCGGCCTCCATTCCTCCGCCCCCTCTCTTCCAGTTGCCAAAAATACCGAAACCGAGCCGCCATTGCCGTTCTTCTCCGGCGAGCTCAAGCGCGAGCTACACCGCATCACCGGCCGCCAGACCTCGCAAATCCCTCCGCCTCACCACCCTCCATCCCCTTGACCCACCGAAGCCCGTGATTTGACTCAAGGTGAGCCGCATTGCTTTCTTCCCCGTCTCCGAGAGGTCGCCGGAGCCCGCCATGGGACCTCACCGTGGTCGGGGTGCTTCGGGTCTCTCTCCATCCTCCCTTCCTATCAAAATGGATCCGCCTAGCTTCGGTGAAGCTCGTACCGAGCCTAGACCGCACCGTACATCCTCACCGGCGACGGTGCGCCGCCACCGGACATCACCGGCCGCCGCTCGCGGTGACAAGCCCCTTCCACCCCATCCCCATCCATTCCACGAGCACCAATCGATGCACCGGGTGACGGAGAACACGAGGCGGTGTTCGATTGGCCGAGCGAGCTCTTCTCCGGCGAGCTCGAGCTCGTTGGAGCTCGCGGGTCTCCGCCTCCCCTGCCTCCGGTCACTGACCGCGGGGGCCCGCCCGTCAGTGTCGCGCGCGGGCGGGAGCGCTGAGCGGGGCCGCGCGCGCGCGAGTGCGTGGGCCGAGTTTTCCGGGCCGGCCCAGTTCATCCGAAATGAAATTCATTTTTGTTATTTTGTCACTGATTTTTGTACAAGTTGGAAAAATATAGATCTAGGGTTTTAATGATCCAAAAATCATGAGATAAATTTTGTTAGGGTCTACATGATGTGTAGTATTTTAGAAAAATATGGATCTTGCATGAGATGTTTAAATTCTGTAAGAATTTAATAGATCCTTTAAATGTGTTTTGGAATGCATGCAAATTTGTTAAATTTATAACTTGAGCTGTAATCTTTCATAAATCATGAAATTGGGTGGGTAGGTTACTCTATGCTAGCCCTAGCTCTGGTAAAAATTTGGGCATCAGTGCTTAAGTACTTTTCAAGTTATAATGCTATCTTGTTATTTTAGGAAATGCTTAAAGGAATTTTAGTAATTTTCTACATGTGCAATGTTCTTATAAATTTTTAGAGAATGTCTTGGTTCCTTAAAGTGTCTAAGAAAAATATGAAATCTGTTGTTTGACACTTTTCAATAGGGTTTCCTATTTATGCAAAAATCAGCCTTATTAGATTGTGAATTTTGTGTAGGGAGTTCCTATGAATAAATTTAGTTCAAATTTTTACAGTAGTCTCTTTTTGGGTCAAAGAGTCCTCTGTAATGTTTGTAGAATTTTGGGATTAGTTTACATATATGTTTAAAATTCCACCTAATTAATTAAGTAAAATAAGAAATGAGTATAAATAAATGTTCTAGGTAGTCACACCCTACTTTCTGGTGTTGTTATACCCCATGTGAACTTTTGGAAATCTTAGTTTGGTTTTAAGGGTCTTTGGCCACATCAATAAATGTTTAACCTTTGTAATTTTAGGTTTTCTGGACAGCTAGTAGTAATTCTAAATTTAGCTTTGATAAAATTGGTTGCTGGAAAACTTGTAAATACCAAAGTAGGAGTAAACTTGATGAACTAGCTTGTGTCAAAATTTGGAAGCATTTGGCTTAGTAGTTTGAGAGTTACTGTTGTTTAAAGTGGCAGTTCAAAATCTGCTACTCTCTGTTTTGAGAGGACAGATTCTGGAACTTGTGAAGTTTGACATGGAAAACTTAGGAGTTTGGAGTTGGGGTCTGAAAATGAATTGTAGTGCATTTATTAGGCTTTCCAAATTGTCTTAGATCATATCTTTTGGAATTGTAAATCTCTAGTTGTGATAAAAACAAGTAGCTGCTGTCCAGGATGCTTACTGTGGTGTTTTGCTGATCGATATGGTGTAATATCCTAAGACATGCTACTTTTGTAATTGTTAGGTGTTAGGGCCTTAACTGAGGATGAGCAGCTTTATCTTAGGTTAAGTAGATTAGGTGAGTACTTCTCTACCGGAGAGGAAATTTGCACCTACTCTTTTGAAGTGATTTGAATAGAGCGTTAAATTGTTGTAATGCATTTCATTCCGAGCATATCGCATCTTTCATTATGCATTCATGGGATTTATTATGCACTCATGCAATAGGTGTACCGGAGGGGGTGACACTCCTCGAATTCGAACAAGCGATACCGGAGGAGGTGCTGAGTCAACCGGAGGAATTAGCAGAAGAACCCAACGTCGGGGAAGCTCCGTCAGAAGATCTACCCGAGTGCCCTGACCACCGGCCTTCAACTTTTCTGAAAGGCAAGCCCCGGTGCATGCTGAACCTACAGTTTTATAAATTAATCTTGAGTACTTTTAATTGTTTATTGCATTAAGTTCTAGGAGTTATATGAAAACACTTGCTGCATTGTACCTGTCCTTGTCCAGATATCGTACTTAAATCCTATATTAGGTTTAGGCACGTGTCGATGCTTAGCCCTGCTTAGTACGGTAGAAGTCGGGTGATTTCCGGTCATCCGCGAGATATAGGACTGGGTCGCGAGTGGCTTATGGCTATCGTGATGGAACCATGCTTTAAAATAAAATTGAGACCGGGCGGGAGTTCGATAGTACAGCCGAAAGACACTTCACGTCTTGGGTGTGGAGCTATGCCCGTCTGAGTCGTTTAAGGACCGATTCGCTGTACGTCCTTGAGTCATGTTGAACGCAGTCTAACACTTAGTTGGCCGGATAAGTCGTTCCGACCGCGAAGCCGAGTAATGTGGTTCAGGCCGGGAATCGAATGGTAGGTTGCTTCTTGGAGGAGAGAAAGGATGTGCTTGGGGACATTGGCGTGAGACCAAGGGGGGGTTAGAGTCCCTATCACCTGGCAGAGTGTCGCCCTTGGGGTCGCGACATTATTCGGACCCGCGATTCCTGAATCATATGAAACGGTGGCCTGTGCGACCCTGGTAGGGGTCTGCACGGTGAGTGTTAGAAATACCCCTCCAGCTGGATAGGAATTCGATTCGAATCGCCGTCGCTCCCGGTTAGTGAGCACTTGACTTGAGCAGCGGCAACGTAGAACTCATTAAATGAACTGGTGGTTAAGGGAATGATACAATGTTGCTTCAATTTATACCTGCTCTGGATATAATGATGATAATTGTTTGATTATAATCAAGTGCATGTTTAGTACAGGTGCTAAGATAGATGACAGGTAAATGCTAAAAATAACTGCTAGTACAGGTTATAAGAGTTTCAATTACTTATGCCTTTATGCAAAAATGTTATGTCAGCTAGCCTCTTGTGTAAGCCTTGCATAATCCTTGGTGTCATCTTATTTCTGGTTTTCGATGGGTAAGTCTAGCTGAGTACATTCCAGTACTCAGGGTTTATTCCCTCCTGTTGCAGATGACATGCTTTATCAGGGATTCTGCAAGACGTGTCTCCACCCTGCGGGTGATGATGACTAGATCACAAGGGCGTGATCGTCTTTATGTACTTTCCTCATGCTTTTGCGGGATGTCGATCCTCCAGACTGGCAGTATTAAATTAACTAGTGTGTGTGTTATGCTTCCGCTACTTTCAAACTTGGTTTGTAATATTTGCTACTTCGTGGTGTAAACTTATTTCGGAACTACTTGTGAAATGTAACGTACGATGTGTATGTTAAATGATGCGATCCTGGTTGTAAGCAGTTTGGTTTGAAATCCTTCGTGATTTCGATTGACTACCGGGATTATATGGGCTCAAGTTTGAAAATTTGAGCGCTTCGGTGCTTGTTTTCGTACTTGTGCTCTTATAATTTGGTCGGTTCTGTTACATGGGCAACTTGGATGGATTGGATTGGGTCTTTGGATGAGATTTTTTATCGTTGATCATGAGCTTGACATGCATGGCACACACCTGGTCCCTGAAATCGTGTGGGGGTGTGTATTTGTCTTTCTGAGATGCTTCCTTTTCCTGAAATCTTGTGGGATTCAAAGGTGCGTCATGCGTGCGTGGAGGCCGACTTCTGTTTGCTTGTGGATGAAAATCACTGGACGGGCAAAAACAACATTGAGCACGTAAGCACGAAATGGATCGCCCGGAATCCACGAGCAATGTCCCTAAAAGGATTTGAATTATAGGGTGCCGTCATCAGGCTCAGGTAAGTGTACAACAAGTCTACTCTGAGGAAGAAATGTAGTATTTAAATAATACTAGAAACAAGACTTATTATGTATAATATAAGTATATCCATGGTTGGTGAGAAGTCTAGCAATCCTGGAATGTCAGGACCACCCTGACTGATGTCAACTCTCAAAGAGCAGGAAAAAGACAAAACCATTCGAACCAGGAATTATGGTCCAGACTGCTATCGATTGTATTGCAGTCTAGGCCAAAAAGTAGTTTGAAATTGAATTTTTCTCTTAGGTCAAGCAAATTGTTGTCTTGTTTGATTACCTGGATTTTAGTGTGCCCATTACCAGAAATGTAAAAGTAAAACACAGCTAGTATCCCTTTTTCTGGAAGAATGCCACACAGCAACCGATTTTCCATCAGCATCTGTCGGATTTAAATGGATAATAACGGATAACAATGCAACATTAATTTGATGAGCAATGGCAACACAGTGAAGAACCTTACACCTATAAAAGAGATAACAACATTCCCCACTTGTTGGATGATGCTTGTTGTGGATAAACATGAGCTGTGAGGACGGTTAAACGATTAACAGAGGCGGGCAGGTCATCAGTCTCCACTTCAATGTCGTTGTAAATCAGCACTTACAGAGGCAGGCATGTGCCCGTCTCCATTAAATTTTTTTAAAAAAAGAACAGCAAGCCCATCGATGGAGCACGCTGAGCCCGTCCCTCGAGGCCCGCTGAGCCCATCGACGCGCTGCCACCGCCACTCGCTGGATTTGCACATTGTCGCTGGATCCGCACGCACCATCCAGATCTATGAGCCCCGGCCCTGGATCTCTATCACAAGCATGGCTGCCATCGCAGTGTGAGCCCCGTCGCCGCCACCACCGCAAGGCCCACCGCTGAGTTGGATCTGCACGGACCATCACTGAATCCTCGAGCCCCAGCCCGGTCTAGATCTTGGCCACATGCAAGGCCACCGCCGCCACGATACCACACCTATTGCCGCCACAAGCTCCCCTCCTTATATTCCCAGAAAAGCTCATCATCGTCAGGCCAGATGAGCGAGGAGACAGAGGGGAAGGAGAGCTCGTTGGCCCAGATCGACTGCCGCCGTGGCACTGCCATATACGTTGCCATCATGGTCGCGGTGGAGCCCGAGGGGAGCCACGACGAGCACTGGAAAAGCGGCAGATGGGGGGAGTGGAGGGGAGAGATGATGGGCCGCTACCTAGGCCGCTTTGCCTCTCTGAGCGCACGGTGCATCCACGTTGGTGAAGTCCAGAGAGAGAGAAAGAGAGTGAGGAATGAGAATGTAAAACCCTAAGGGCGGTTTTTATTTGTGAGACCAGCAATTACACCTCGGGCTTATTTAGTGATGCGAGGGGCCCGCCTCTTAAAATTGCTCCAATTTTTAGAGGCTAAGAGGTCTGCCTCCATTAATGGATTTATAGAGATGGTCCTTTATTTGGTGTCTTCTAAAAGAACTTGTCCGCCTCTGAAAATAGTTGCATATTTTCGGAGACACATAGGCTTTGCGTTCGCCTCCACTAATGTTTGGGTTCTGTCTCGTAAAATCATTTATGTATTAGTGTATGGCCCTGTTTGCATCTCATGGTCTAAAGTTTAGCCATTAAATTTTGGTCCACTTCAGCTCTTGAAGCTCCAAACAAGGTCTGAAGTATTGTCTAAAGTTTTGGCAATTTCATAAAAACTTTAGATCACAAAATTGAGATAAAGTGGCGCTTCCATTTCAATTGACAATGCTGGACTGGATGAACTATTTCTGTATTTGTGAAGTCACAAACAAGAATTCATAAAAAAAGGTTATTGTGAAAATGACAATAATAAAGTTAAGCCTAATAATACATATAACTTTAGAAAAACAAATTTGTGGCCATGGAATTTAAAAATTCTCACGTTGACCTAATAATCAAATTGAATGTGCAAGCGTCTCCTGCTGAGTAGGATCCGATGCAAAAGAGCTTGCTTGCCATAACCTGGTTTGTTAGGCCAAAGGGTGAAAGAGATGGCACTTTTGGCACAATCATTAGTGCTAATGCTAATGGCAATAATAACTACTAGAAAATGATGGCCTCTCCACAACAATATTGGAACCCTTAGAACGAGCAGGTCTTCAAGCTAAATCATTCCCGATGCATACTCAAGAAAGACAGGTCAACACATGATGGCCGAACAATGTGCATGTCGTCATCACACATTAGAGTATCCTATACTTATATTGTCTTCCTGAATTCCAAATGTACAAGAGAGAAAGAATATATAAAAGTGGTTAGGATAATTTAGAAATAGTATAAGATTCCTTATGTAAAATTATTTTTTTTATATTTTAGAAGTGAATTATTAGGAACTATTAGAGATGATCTTATTTATTTCTCCCTATACATTTTGGCAAGTTAGAAAACTCTATGATTTTGAAAAAAAATTCTTGCGAACTCTTGGAGATGCTCGTATACTTCGTAGATATATAACAAAAACTATGTATAAAAAAGACAGAACGATTTATAATTTTGAACGGAGGGAGAGTATTATAGAAAATCATATGGTAGGGGGTAGGACCATGCACTCATGCACAGAGATCCTTGTCCACATATCAGCTCTCCAATATAATAGAAAAGGCATAAGCTATATGTAGATTGAATTCAAATAAGAAGAATGGACTCTGTAAATGAATAATGTCAAAATAGGGTTTTAACGCCCAAGGTCCTGGATGATTTGTGCCAAATATCCAGTCCAAAATATTCAAACGGCACGGACCGACGCTAGTCATGAAGCATGAATGTGATTGCGCTCTCCTGACTCGAATTACTATTCCCTAGAATTACCATAAATTACGTGTCGGTATCAATAATACAGTATCACATTACTATACAAATTATTTTTAGAGATAACTCCTTTTATTTATAGATGCACACATACAAGTTTTGGTCTCCCAACATACATGATGATTTCAGATGTGTTCGTCACATTTACGGAGACACTAAACTCAACGCCGCCTTTATAAGTCAATTAACAAAAGCTGGCCACTACTTAAGAGTTAAGAGGTACGCCTCTAAAAAATAATCCACTGTCGAAGGTGAACCTTCTGAGAGGCCTCCTTTACTAAATTGCGCTAGTCTACGATTTATGTGAGTCCCTAACTCTTTCTCTATCATTCTCTTAGCAGCGCAGCTAACTCCCTCGTTCTCTCAATGCACCCACATCTCTCTCCATCCTGGCATGTCCGCTCCTCCCCAAAGTGGTGCTTCCTTTGATGGGATGGGGTTCTCGATCTTACGTTAGGTGAAGATAACTCTCGTTTTGGTTGTTGTGTGACACACCTATCCGGCTTCAGATCAAAAGATCGATACCTGCATAGTCATTGCTTAATTTATGAAATTATCTTTCTATGCATATGTAGATCGTTGAAAATGGAGTCTGTATGTGACTAGTCGTCCATTTTACTATGGGCTGGTCTTGGAGGCCAGTTAGAACTTGAGTTGGACTGGCCTCTCGCTTGACTTGGATGTCCGAACTTGTCTTCTCTGCCTCCACACATATCCTAGTATTTCATGACTGTCTCCAATGTTCCTGAGCATAATAACATCTTAGGTAGCAATTTATTCTCAAAACTATAAAAAGATCGCTTAAGAACGAGCTCACCTGTAGATTTAATTGTCGCATTCGAGCTTTAGTTATTGGACCTTGCATAGTGGTTGGAGGACCAGTGGATGCATCTTCAGTGATGTCTTCGTCATCATGCCCCTATTAAAGTGGAGTCGTCCTCGACTCAAGCTCATCTTCTCCCAAATACAACGTCAAATCTGAAATATTAAAGGTGGGACTGATCCTAAACTCGGGTATCAACTCAAGTTTATATGCATTGTCATTTATTTTGTCAATTATTTTAAAACAACCAGCAACTCTTGGCATCAATTTAGACAAATGCAACACTGGAAATCTATCTTTTCTCATGTCCAACCAAACCAAATCACCCCCGGTAGAAGTTTAACTTCTTTTCTACCTTTACTACTAGCATGTCTATATTTTTTCATTCATCTTTTCAATATTTGCCTTAGTGGTTTCATACAAAAGATTTACCAAAACAGTTTTGATCTGGCTCCACATGTGACGAAGCTGCTCATGGAGCTGAACAAAATAAACTTCACTAGTAAAGCAGAGATGTGCCAACGGGACCCAAAAGTGGTATTTATCTATTTATCATCACTGCAGTTTCATATATTGCTGGTTGCATTGTAATGTGGCAGTCATAAAACTTGTTTATATCTACTAATAATGCAAAAACCACATTGGTAGCATCATATCCTGACTTGGTGAGTGAATCAAGCAGCAGGCCCTGTAGTTCCAGGTACGCAAGCACAATTCCGATCAACGCAGAATACGATCCATTTGTGGCTTAACCGTAGGGAGTCGGCACATATATTAGAACAAAGAGAAGCTCACGAATGATATCTCGATAGTCGATCTATCCACCATTGATTGTGAGCTCATATAATATACTCAGAGAAACCGTGATCCGTCAACATGGTTTAATTTGTGCAATGCAATGGAAAGAGTTTTAAGAAACAATTTTACTATTTGAGACACCAACACCAATAATAATAAGTAGCGCTAATTGCTCAATTATAGCAAAAAAAAAATCCTAGCCAAAAGAGGGGGAAAAAACGTTACTGCCTTGGAAGGTGGATTAGCTAAAACCCTCCGCCTCTAACTTTTGCCCAGCTGCGCGAGTTATTTGGCAAGAACATATAACGACAGACCTTTGTCGTAATTTTGCATCGGGAAGGACACGTAGATATATAGAATCACAAAATACATAAAACCCAGAGGTGGCTTAATTGATTTGCCGCGCGCTTCCTTAAGCATTGGTGTCATCACTTAATCATCGTCATCGTCAGTAGCGGCCGGCGCCGGCGTGGTTGTTTGTCTTGCCGCCGCCGTCGACGACCACCTCCGTCATGGCGACCTGGTCGGCCTTGCGCTTGCGTGCTTCGATGATCTCCTGGGTGGACTTGTAGTAGATGGCGTACAGCACCAGCTGCGCCACCGCGAACAGCACGCCCAGCCCGTTGGGGATCTGCATGCACGACGATACACAAATTCATTAAAGATCCAATCCAGTAAAGATTTAGTTCGTTCGTTCGGCTACTAGATGGCACTAGTAAGAGTAGCGTTGGGTTATTCTGAATTCTGATGATCGGGACAAGCAACAGGACTGCAAGGACAACTCGATCGCTCTGGCTTATGGTCATGGACTCATGGGACGTGAAACAACCAACAGCTGCGACAGGGACCCCAGGCCAAGCAAGGATTAGGTGGCAGTCCCTGGTGCGTGCACGCATGCACGCGGACCGCCGTTCACGGCTGGTCGATCGTGTCGTGCCCATGCCATTGCCGCGTCAATTACAGAAGGTATGATGATTTATGATGACCCGCCGTATGAGGGATTGGTCAGATGAGGTAAAAGTCGGAACGTCAGCTGATCTTACGAACGATGCGCGGCGGGAGTCAGCCACAGCAAACTATTGTTTACTAGTTTATTACGCTGCAATTGTTAATTCAAGTTGCATGATCGCTGAGTATTGGTTGGTACTATTAGTATTTGTATAAGCGTAGTCTTATATTAGTCCATCTCTTCTACTAGTATATCAGTACGTTGTTGAGTACATAACTACATATACAGTACTCCCTCCGTACTTAAAAAAATAAAATCGTTTTGGATAGCGACATGGTCTTTAAAACATAACTTTGACTCCTTGTTCTTATAAAAATATTTATCAAAAAGTGATATGCGTATATTTTGATGAAACTATTTTTCAAGACAAATGTATTTATATGGTTTTTATATTTCTAAACTCAACAACTTAAAAGTTATTCATGATTTATATTCCCAATGTTTGACTCAAACCTTGTCCAAAACGACTTTATTTTTTTTTAGTATGGAGGGAGTATAAAACATGCATGTTGAATACAGTAGCTTACAGTGATGTAGAGGTCGAAGCGGATGAGTGCGTAAGCAGTCCAGCAGATGCCATTGACGAGAGAAGCCAGCGACAGGAACAGGGGCATGTACTCCACGCTCTTTGTCTGGATCACCATTTTCTGATGACACAAGAAGAAAAATTAAACGCACATACAGAAGAAAAAAACATTAATTAGCATGAAAAAAAACGAAAATTAAAAAAAATACCCCACTGGTATGGTGAAGGAATAAACGCCATGATGATCAAGCAATCGTCTGTGCACATGTATTATATATATATGTTCACCAACAAAGTTGATCAAATAAAAGCTACTACTACGATATAATCAGCCCTCCTTTCCATATTCTCCAACAAAGTATGGCAGCAGTAGTAGTTACTTTAAAATGCTTTGATGCCGACAGAGCCGCCGGCAGTACAACTAGTACTACTGGCCGGGAATCGTATGCATACCATGACAGAGAGCGGGGCGGCGTACATGCCGGTGCCGAAGAGGACGCAGAGGATGCCGACCACCATGGACCTGCGCTCGTGTGTGTGCGCCAGGTTGAGCACCAGCGCGGCGACGGCGCCGACGAAGGCCACCTCGGCGGCTAGCAGGAGGACGACCTTGCGGCGCACCGCCCCAGCGGAGAAGAGGAGGAAGAGCGTGACGTAGGTGAGCTGGATAGCCATGCCAGTGCCATTGATGGTGATCACCAGCATGCTGTGCGGGTGCACCGCCGGCAGTCCATACAGCACCCACATCATGCAATTCAGGAGGGTGGCCACATACGGAATCGGCGAGTACTGCTCCACCGACCCTTTCTTCCAGATGCGGATGAACGTAGGCCTGTACGTCACACGTATAGGTATTAGTGTGTTTCGCATGTATAAACACGTGCCATGCATATGTAGAATGAATTGTATGTATATAATATAGATGTGAGTATCTGTGTACTCGCATGTGTTTATGGACAAGTTTTATGTTTTGGAATACTATAACTATTGTTTAGCATATTTCAGAATGCATGTATATACTAGTATATAGACTATGATTCTTTCCGACTTTTTAATTTAGATTTGTTTCTTATTGCACTGAGAGACAAATGGATGAATTGATTCTTACACTGGGGAGAGAAAGAGCACGAGTGCAGTCCCATTGCCTGCAACATAGTAGACAAAACACAGAGACCCAGAGGTGAATATATAACCTTGTCACAAGAAATCTGCAATTGAATCATATTATAGGGAAAAATTATGATCAAGCATGAGAAACAAAATGCTTAGAGCTCCAGGAAGCCGGGGGAATAAGCTAAGGCTTGCACTCGTGATTTGACGAGGACATATGGAATTCTAGACATGTGTAAAGCTTGGCAAAATAAAAACATGTGTAAAGCTTGGGATTTGACGAGGGATCAGATAGGAGCTTGTGATTTGACGAGGACATATGGAATTCTAGACATGTGTAAAGCTAGGCAAAATAAAAACAATGGAAAAAAGAGGTGGATGGAAACTAAAGGAGGGCGTGGGAGGTGTAGGCAGGCAGGAAGGATGGAGCATGAAAAGAGCCCGACAACCCACATGTCCAGCTAGTGCCACTGCCATCTACCAAAGACAGCAGCAACCAGGCTCGAGGCATTCTGTGCTAGCTGCGTGTTGCAAATGATGCTCTGTGCAAATATGCGTTCATGCAGGTACGGAGCAGTCCCGCGGTGACTACTCACCGATGACGCCGATGGCGGTGCGGATGGTGTCCGGGGAAATCATGGTCGCCGCTGGCTTCGGGAAGCTGATAGCCTGCGCTAGCTCAACAACTGTAGAGAAAGTGGCTGCCTCTTCTCTACGACGAACAAGATAGAGATATGGGTGTGACGACGCAACTCAATTAGGAAACAGAGGACGGAGACCAAAGATGAGGAAGAAACGAATTGAATGAGCTGCTGCTGCTGCTCTCTGGGTTCTTGGTGAGTGATGAGCGTGTGAAGGAGGGGGGCTGCTTAAATAGAGGAGATGGCTGCCCTCCCCTGGTCTGGCCATTGCGTTGCCGAACCCGCGGCCGCGGACAGCAGGGCCCACCCTCGCCACCACCTCTATCTCTGACTGCCTCTCCCTATCCTGCTATCTGTAATCTGTTCTCTACCTCTCAAGCGTGTCCTTTTTTCGGTGTACACACACTCTTTCTCTCGGTGGGTCTAACAACGAGGACCCATCTCATGGAATTAAAATGGAGCCACCTAGCCGGCCAGGCGGCCAGCCGGGTCCAATCACCTTTCTTTAATCTCTTGTTTCTCTTTTCTTCTTTTTTCTTTTCTGTTTTTTTTTCTTCTTTGCTCTTGTAAATTAGGTACAGCGTCACAGCGTCTGCACCGTGTCTGGCTTGAGTCTTATTTACATCTCTGGAGAAGCAAAATTTTCTTCTCAGCAACCAACACTCGGCAGACCGGTGCGTTAACCCGTACCCACGTACCAAATCTCATGAGCCATGTAGACATTAGAAGTTTGGTTGTATTTTATTTATCTCTACGCGTTTCCTCTATTTGCTAACATAATACGTATATAAATATCCCGTGCTCTCTATCGAATTATGGTATGCTAATTTTGCAGGTGTATTCGGTAGGTAACTTTTTTTTTAGAAAAAGAAGATTTATTTCGAGAAGCGCAAGAATTTTGCACTCAATCAATCCATTATTACAGTTCAACCTTTTACTAGAAGTAAAGAGCTGACAAAAAGCAAATCAAAGAAAAGGAGGCCGGTCAGCAAACGAAAGACTAAGCCTCTATATATTAGAAGACAATCACCCATGCTTGGTGAAAATTTTCATTACTGTAATCTCCAACATTTTACAAGCTCATTTCCAATGTAGGTCTATTTTTTCTCTTTCTGTAGGATAGACCGTGAGCCATCCAGTGAGTAGCCCTAAAAATAACCTACAAATAGCAGTTAGCCATATGGACCTAAACATTGCACTTCCTCCCACACAAATTCGAGATTACAATAATTTAGGGTTCATTTGTTTTGAAGGGGTTTGCAGGGAAGTAACTACCTACTTTTTTATTTGTATTAACAGGGATTTCTCAATCGGCCGTGATCCTCTCGTTTATATAGATGATGGGTGGTTTTATCCTAATAGGAAACAACTCCAGGACACGTCTCACAAGTTTTCTATGCAAAAACACATTCGAAGACCGAGTTGGAGTCCAACCGGTCTTGAAACGGCAAGAAAATTGGCCTTGTTAGCAGTTTAGCCAGGGTTACAGGGTAACCAGCTTAGCCAGTTTGGAAAACCGGCTAGACCTGTTTAGGCAGTGCTGGACCTAAATCCTCTTTTTCTTTGGCAAAAATTTTAGTAGAGCCCATTACCCTTGTTAGCATATTTTTCTTATAAAAACACTCAAAAGAGTGTTTCCCATCTGATATATCTCAAGGAAAACATAGACTAGTACAAAAGACGGACAAAAAGACACAAAACGACCTCTAAAATATAAGAGTATATCAAAGACAAAATCGGTCGTCTTATTCTTTCGGACGTCCACTGTGTGCCGGAGCTTGAAGATCACACTACAAAGGCAGCAGAGAAAAGGTCCACCTACAAACATGCTCACCATACATGGTTTTGAAGACCGCAAAAACCACTCGCTACTAAAAACAAGATTTAGTATCAATCGAAAGAATATCGGCTAGAGGAATCCTCCAAGAAACACTGATGTACAAAACCGAGTGTCGAAGATTCCAAACCTTGCGGTAGACCAAACCAAAAGAAGAGGTCGAGATTGCCTCATCGAAAGCCAACCAATTGCTTTCTCTAATAAGCACACCAACTGCCAACATCTGAAGAAGATCAATAGATCTGACAAACCAAACTCTCATTGGTCCTTCATTGATGCCAAATTGAACATCGTCAAGGTAGGGAGGGACCAAAGAGACCTTATTTCAAGGTACCATCGTTGCCATGACCTCATCGATGACACTAGAACCAAACCCTAGATCAACAAGAATCCACAAACCTAATCTAAAACTATGAAGGAAAAAGGGATCGTGTCCCCGCTTCTCTTTCCATCAGCAAGATCTTTGGCCAGGAGAGAGGAGGGGGACTGAGTAGGTTTCCTGGGAGAGGGTGGCGGTGGAGGCCACCATGGCTTTTTCTACGCGTCCAATTTGCCCCCTTGCATTTTGGTTGTCAACAACATCATTTTGATTAACTAAAGACTCGCTTGGTCTTTTGCAATGGTACATGAACCTATCAACATCTCGCATGACGAAACCAGTCAAATGAAGGGAGAGGTTCCAGAGCCGACATAGCACACACCATGACACAACCCAACAGAATTGCCAGGACGCTATCACAAGAGACAAGAGTGCCGTGGAGAATCATATTGGTTGATCTTCTACATTCGAGAATCATATTGGTTGATCTTCTACATTCGTATATATACATATAGTATGTTCAAGAACCATATGCGATATTACCATGCTCCATGCAATGCATATGCATACTGGGTTGGCACCCTTCTCCCTTGGCGATCCATCGCTCTCATCCAGCCACCGGCATGGACTGGAGAGACGTGCACGTAACCTGCTGGGTGTTGGCAATCGCAAACACAGGACGACGGTGTACTAGTGATGTGCCACATGATTCGTATACTTGATGTGCGTGTCACGGGACTCTGCGCAGCGATACTAGGACAGTGGCGGATCCAGGATTTCAATCATGAGGGTACGGACCTAAGTGGCGTAATTCGCTAATGATGTAATACCACGACTGAATGACAATGTAATAGTTACGTATACAGATATAAGGATACAATTTATTAACATTCATCCATGAGTCATTGCCAAGGTCTTCATAAGAATATTAGTTTCTTGCTGAATCATGGTGAATGAAGAAATCTTTTGCGCTTTATTGAGCAGTACACAAAAAGCTAGATCATTATTTTAACGCCGTGACATTCTACAAAAGTAAAATTAATTTTTTTACCGAGTAATCTACAGACGGTTTTTAAAATTGTCTGATTATTAAACAAAATCAAGACTCAAACTTACAAGTTAAAATTGTCTGATCAATTCATTGCCATTTTTATCTTATACTTGTGTTATGTGCATGGGTTCATTTTGGGCTCCCGGGCTTTAGAAGAAAGACTGCTAGTATATGGCTACATGCTATTTTAATCTCTCTCTTGGATGAGCACTTAAGAGATTCCTATTTGATAAAGCCTTATAGATATATATATTATAGATAGATATACTTAGTGTTTTTACAAAAAATTTGGGGGTACAGCTGTACCCCCATGCACCAATACTACATCCGCCCCTGCTATAGGAAGGAGTGGCACGGGACACGCGAGGTCGCCAACGGCAAGACTAGCACCGCTACACAAAATATTTTGCACAGCGTTTGTAATTAGGTCTCAGAGGCGGGCAACCTTTTTAACCGCCTCGGTTAATGGCTGGATTAACCGAGGCGGTTCTCCTAAAATGTTTTTCTAAGGTGGGCCTAAAGGCCCGCCTGGGAAAATTAGGCCATTTTCTGAGATGGGTCTCAAGGCCTAGCCTGGTTAATATGGCTAAGCCCATTCCAATTCAGAAAAGCTCATCTCGGCCCGATAACAACATCATAGTATATAAAGTGAGGCACTTGTGAAACCCTAGGTCACTCCTCCCCACAGCCGCACCCACTCACCTGTCTCCCTCTCCGTCTCCTAGATGCGCTCACAGCGCCTCTCTCCTCTCCTCTTGCCCGTGCCCTCTCCCTCTCTCTCTCCATCTCCCAGACGCGCCGGCGCCCCTCTCCCTCTCTACTGCGCGAGGCCTACGCCCTCCTCTCTCCCTCCGGTGCGCGACGCTGGCCTGAGCCGGCCTGACGCGCCCTCGCTCCCTCCGGCGGGCTCGGATCCGGCGGGCGCGGTCTCGGTGGCGGCGACAGCGAGGCGGGCCTGCCCCCTCCTCCAGCGCCGACGGCGCGTGGTGCCCGAGCTCCCCGGCGGCGGTGTCCGAGCGAGGCAGTGCTTGATCCGGTGGAGGTGCCCGCCCCCTCCTCCAGCACCAGCGAGGCGGTGCTAGATTTGGTGGCGGCGGCGGCGGAGTCAGAGCTCCCCGGCGCACTACAGGAAGACTGAGCATTAGTGACAAAATGTGGTGGCGAAATCTTGATTTGTCACTGATTCCCATGTTATTAGTGACCAAACTAATTTTCATCACTATTGTGCCGACTATTAGTGACAAACTACTATATCGCCACAGCATGCACCTTCAGTGGCGAATTTAGTGAAGAAACATTAATTTGTCACTAACAAATAGGTTAATTGTGACTAAATATTTATTTCCTCATAGTTATGCCATCTATCAGTGACAAAATATTATATCGCCACATGGTTCAAGGTCAGTGAGAAAATGTTGTGGCGAAATTGTATTTTGCCACTATTTATGATCTTAATTGTGACTAAACAATTTCCCCCCACTATTAGTACGTTTATCTGTGACAAAATTTTGCATCGCCACATGGTACTTGATTACTGAGAATTTTTTGTGGCAAAATATTCTTTTGTCACTAGTTACCAAGTTAATTGTGAGCAAATAAATTTTCTTGTTATATAATATTTCTATTGGTGATAAAACACGTGTTCCGTATGATAAATAATTAGTGGCAAATATTGTATTATCATGGGTCCCACCTATCAGTCAAACTCCACCTTATCTTCTTTCATTTTCTGCAGCTGCAATTACTGGACGGAGCATCTCTGGCCGCCCCCAAGCTCAGAGCTCCGCCAAGCGCCGACGAGCTCGCCCATAGTCGCCGGCCGTCGATGCCCTTGCCCATGGCTCCACAGAAGCTCGCACGCGCAGCGCTTAGCAAGCGCGCCCACGGCCGCAGCCGCCTATCTCGACAAGTGTCTCCGGCCGACGAGCTCGCCCATGGTCTCTGGCCATCCCCGCTCCCACCCGGATCCACCGAATCTCGCCTCGTGCAGCACTCGATGAGCTCGCCCACAGTCGCCGCCGCCAATCTCGACAAGCTCGCAAAAGGTCGGATTCGCTGCATCCCTGACCGCGGCCATCTACGTGCGAGGAGGAAGACGCCGAGCCGCTTGCTCGTGCCGTCCTGTGAGCCAGGTACGTAGTGTGGTCATCTTGCTGGCATCAATACGGGTAGGCATGCGGGCAGCCACTCAGGCGTGTGGCAGGCGGTCGTAGGTCGGGCGTGTCCGTAGTCCTAGATGACTAGAGGAGAAGTGAATAGCCTATAAAAATTCTACAAGAACCACTAAGTAAACTTTTTAGAATAACAAACGGCGTAAAACGAGTTTTGTTTAGCCTACGGTTGTAATGCAAGCCTCTTATCCACAAGTCTAGTAGATTATGATCTCTAGTTCACACAAGAGCTATGTCACTAATTTTTACACTAGTGAGTAAGCTAACAACTACTAGCAAAGGCTACCACTAGAGCTACACAAGATAATCTAGTAAATGTAAATGCAAGAGAGAGGATCGTGTATCTTATACCAACGGTGGAGTGAAGATGTTGCCGATCATCAAGATGATATACAATCAATCAATATTAAAAACAACACAATATGAAGACCAACCACCGGGAGACAAGAGACACAATATTTTTGTTCACCCGGTGTTCACTTGTGCACCGACAAGCTACGTCACCGGTTGTGTCGACCAACACTTAGATGGTTCCTCGGTGTGACCCTCAAGTCACTTGCCCCTCAAGGCACGCCCCGCAAGGCACCGCAAGACACCACTCTCAAGTGAGGTAACTCAATGACACGCGCAATGTAATAGAGTTGCTTTTAACGTCCTGCCAAGGAAAGCACAAGAACCTCTTACAATCAACCGGAGATGGCCAAGAACAATCACCTTCTCTTGCCAACGCCTCCAACAATCTCCAAGCCCGCTAGGAGCAGTACTCTCCAAGAGTAACAAGAAATCCACCGGCTAAACCACCCATAAGTGCCACTAGATGCCCTCAAGCTATGCAATGCACTTTGGGATCACTCAATCCCACATATGATTTGCAATCAAGCAAGAGAGATGAGTGGGAGGAGATGCTCTAGCTCAAAGGATGCACAAGAATATTAGAAATCACTAGTTGCCTCCCAAAGGGCCGGCCAACGAGTATTTATAAGCATCCCAAACAAATAGAGTCGTTATACCCCTTCACTGGGTCCTTTTCTGGATGACCGGACACGCCGGTCATAACTGACCGGACGCGCTCAACCGCGTCCGATCCTCCAACGGTCAAACCAATGACCAGACACGCCCCAGGTAATGACCGGACGCGCCTCTCAACTGACCGGACGCGTCGCTCAGACGACCGAACGCGCCGATCGCATAGTACCACGCGCCCACGAAGCAATGACCGGACGCGCTGCTCAGACGACTGGACGCGCCGATCGCACAGACCCGTGCGCCCGCGACGCAACGACCGGACGCACCCCTCGCTACGATCGGACGCGACAGTGCCAGTGTCCGGTTATAGTCCAGTAAGCTCCCTCAACGACCGGACGCGTCCGATCGCGTGTGACCGGACGCGCCTCGCGTTCGATCGTCCTTGCGAACCTCAGTTTCCTCTGGACACCTGATCGGACGCGCCGGTCCCACGAGTGACCGGACGCGCCGGTTGCAAACCCTAGCACCCGCACGCCTGACTGCTGCATCCGGTACAGCGTCCAGTCACCTCTATGACCTCCGTTCGCCTCCGTTTCTTTTCCAACTTCCGGCGTTGTGGAAAATAGGCATTTCAACTTCTCAAAAACGCCTGAATCCTGCGCTCGCAAGCTCGGCGGAAGGGAGAGGGAGACCCAAACCCTCTCTACCGCTCAAACTCCAGCACCTTCGCAAATGTGTCAACACCAACAAGTGATCACCACCTTGTGCTCGTGTGTTAGCATTTTCATAATCATTTTCGAAGGTTTTCCAGTTAGCTCACTAGGCCCTACATGCAATGAACTTCATGAATTCACCTAGTGGCACCCGTGCATCGAATAACCGATAAGACTTCCCCTCTTAATAGTTCGGCTATCGATCCTAAACCACTCACACCCTCTATGATGTCTTGAGTGCAAAACAAAATGGCCCTATGGTTATACCTTTGCCTTGAGCCCATTTTGTCTTTCCAAAAGATATGATCCACTTCATATCATCACATGACCGTCTCAATCCATCGACCTTGACTTCACTTGCTCTTCACTGTTGCATCGGTCCGTCGGCGTCAAGTCTTGCTCAAGCTTCACCATCGCATGGTCCTTCGCTTCGAAGCCTCGACTTGCACTTCACCTTCACAACCGGTCCATCGAGCCAAGCATCATCTCGGTCTTCATCATCTTGGTCACATGAGTCAATATCATGTCTCATATTCAATTACCACCTTTATCTAAATCATCCACTTAGATACAAAGGTTAGTCCTAGGTTTCATCAATTAGCCAAAACCAAACTAGGGACTTTCAATCTCCCCCTTTTTGGTAATTGATGACAACCCTCACAAAGATGATTTTGATAATAAAAGTTTTGAACTCGTCATACTTGTCCAATCATTTTGCTCATAAGTAAAGTTTGGACAATTATCACAAGCTCGATTTGGTAGCATTAGTTCTCCCTACATATGTGCATAGAGTTTGGATTGAAAGCTTTGCACGTATGCATGGATAGAAGTGTTGAGGGAGTAATTCTACCAAAATGATGCTAAGGTGTAAGAAATGGACCTTTGAAGCATGATACTAATCAGAGTTGCCTTTTACACCATCCTTAGCATCATAAAGTAACTAGACATCCATCACAACTCAAGAACCCCGTGAGATCAATATTATAGTAAAGGTTCTTGGACCACTTGTAAAGTTTAAGGCATGTCTAGATACCACATGTAAAACTATTCCTATGCATGCTAGTAGATCATTTCATCATTCAAGTTCTATACTAGCATTGCACCACACAAGCATGTATATTGAATTTAAATACATATGCAATGAGCAAGTCATATGAGAATGCATAAACAAATGCAACAACTTTGTTTATGAGCTTGCTCCCCCTACTTGTGTGCATCAAAATTTTATTTACCCCTTTATCATGTTGAATCATCTTTTTCTCTCCCCCTTTGTCAACAACTTACCCAAAAATGGGATCAAATTGTGGAGAGAAAAATAATGTTTGATGGACTAGGTTAGAATTTATCAAATTTGGTTCAACCTAAAACACTTGCCAAAGATATTTAATTCGGTTTGAACCAAAGACAAGCTTCTTCACACCTCATAATAAGGGTTATCTTGCCTATATTGAATTAAATACTTATAGCAAATCTTCTAGATTCAACACTAGGTTTGCAGACTCACAAACATGTCATATGCCACCACTAGATCAAAACAAGCATAGAAGCAATAGTGGTAACATATATCCATCAAATTTATTTGATTTATCATGAATGCTCATACATACCACTTATTATATCTACATGCTCTAGCAAGTCCTTAGCATAGGATGATTGACATGTCAATCAACTTTACCTTGCAATGTCGAAGGAGAGGCATGTCAATAAGTGGGTGGGGTGCATTCAACTCATGTTTGAGAAATCAAAAATGTTCAACTCATTCCTTAGCTTGCAAAACCTCTTTTCATCAAGTGGCTTGGTGAGAATATCGGCAAGTTGATCATCGGTGCTAATATTTTCAATGGCAATATCTCCCTTTTGTTGATGATCTCTAATGAAATGATGCCTTTTGTCAACATGCTTTGTTCTTCCATGTTGAACCGGGTTTTGTATCATCTTGATTGCACTTTCATTATCACATAGCAATGGCACATTCTTGAAGTTGAGGCCATAATCCTTCAAAGTTGATTTCATCCATAGCAATTGTGCACAACAACTCTCCGCACTCACATATTCGGCTTCGGCGGTAGAGATTGCCACACTATTTTGTTTATTTGAGGACCATGACACAAGTGATATTCCAAGTAATTGACATGTACCACTTGTGCTCTTTCTATTGATCTTGCAACCCCCATAGTCGGAGTCCGAATATCCAATCAATTTAAACTTTGACCCCTTGGGATACCATAGTCCAACATCTCTTTTTTGCTTCAAGTACCTTAATATTCTCTTTGCGGCCGTGAGATGACTCTCTCTAGGTGAGGCTTGATATCTAGCACACATACAAACACTAAACATGACATCTGGCCTTGATGCAGTGACATAGAGTAGACTTCCAATCAAAGACCGATATTCCTTTTGATTCACCATTTTGCCATCAAGATCACTATCCAAATTGCCATTTGTACCCATTGGAGTTGAAATTGGCTTTGCATCTTGCATTCCAAACTTCTTCAACATGTCCCTTATGTATTTCCCTTGACACACAAATGTCCCATTCTTCAATTGGTTGACTTGGAGACCAAGGAAGTAGCTAAGTTCACCAATCATAGACATTTCAAACTCTTTGGCCATCATAGCACCAAATTCTTCACAATAAGCTTGATCAGTTGATCCAAAGATGATGTCATCAACATATATTTGCACTATGAATAGATCATTCTCAATCTTCTTGGTGAATAGAGTTGTATCAACCTTGCCTATCTTGAATCCCTTTGAGAGAAGGAAATCCCTTAGCCTCTCATACCGTGCTCTAGGTGCTTGCTTTAAGCCATATAAAGCCTTTTTCAATTTGTACACATGGTTGGGTTTCTTGTCATCTTCAAATCCAGGAGGTTGCTCAACAAAGACTAACTCATTGATGATTCCATTGAGAAATGCACTTTTGACATCCATTTGATATAGTTTGATGTTGTGTGCACAAGCATGAGCTAATAGAATCCTTATTGTCTCCAATCTTGCCACGGGAGCATATGTCTCATCATAGTCAAGACCTTCTACTTGAGTATAACCTTGAGCAACTAGTCTTGCTTTGTTTCTCACCACAATTCCATCTTGATCTTGCTTGTTTTTGAACACCCATTTGGTTCCAATCACATTGTAGTTATTTGGCCTTTCTATCAATTCTCAAACATCATTTCTTGTGAAATTGTTAAGCTCTTCTTGCATAGCCATGATCCAATCGGCATCCTTCAAAGCTTCTTCTATTTTCTTTGGTTCTAAGGTTGACACAAATGATGCATGCTCACAAAACATAGCCAATCTTGATCTTGTTTGCACACCACTTCTAATATCACCAATAATACTATAAATGGGATGATTTCTTACAACATGTTATGGTTGGAGTACTTGCACTTGATTGCTTGAGCTTGGTTGATCACTTGATGTATCTTGATGAGATGGACTAGCACCATGATCTTGCACTTGAGAGTCACTAGCTAGCTTGAATGGAGAATTGAGCACTTGATCTTTATCATCATCTTGAATATCAATAACTTGCTTTGCTCTAATGTCCCCAATGTCCATGTTCTTCATTGCTTCCACCAATAGAGTTCCACCAACATCATCTAGATTCTCTTCTTCATCTTGTGACCCATTGATTTCATCAAATTGCACATCATAGACTTCTTCTAGAATGCCACTTGAATTGTTCCAAACTCTATAAGCTTTGCTTGTAGTTGAATAACCGAGTAGAAACCCCTCATCACATCTCTTGTCAAACTTTCTCAATCTAGTGCCCTTCTTCAAAATATAACATTTGCAACCAAACACCCTAAAGTAAGAAATATTAGGCTTTCTTCCATGAAGTAGCTCATATGGGGTCTTCTCTAGCAATGGATGACAATATAGTCTATTGATGTAGTAGCAAGTGGTATTGATTGCTTCATCCCAAAATGATTGACTCACATTGTACTCATGAAGCATTGATCTAGCCATATCAAGCAATGTTCTATTCTTTCTCTCAACTAGGCCATTTGATTGTGGAGTGTACTTGGCCGAGAATTGATGTCCAATGCCATAGTGATCACAAAGTTCTTCAATTCTTATATTCTTGAACTCACTTCCATTGTCACTTCTCACTTTCTTGATTCTAATATCAAACTCATTGTGAACTCTAGTGAGAAAGGTCTTGAAGATGTCAAACACTTCACTTTTGTCACTAAGAAAGAATACCCATGTGAATCTTGTGAAGTCATCCACTATGACAAAGTCATACTTATTGCCGCCTATGCTTGTGTATGTTGTTGGGCCAAATAGATCCATGTGCATCAAATCAAATACTTTGCATGTTGTCAAAGTCATACTTATTGTACTCTTCTTTGGATGTGAGCTTCCAACTTGCTTCCCGGCTTGACATGCACTACAAAGCTTATTCTTCTCAAATTCAACATCTTTCAAACCATTGACAAGATTGTGAGTGGTTAGCTTCTTCAATTATTTCATGTCAACATGACCAAGCCTTCTATGCCAAAGCCAACTCATGCTTGATTTGGAGATTAAGCAAGTTGTCAAGGAAGTTTCTCTAGCATTGAAGTCAACTAGGTAGAGATTCTCATATCTAAAGCCCTTGAATGTCACATTTAAACCATCCACACTAATAACTTCCACATCATCAACCCCAAAGATGCATTTGTAGCCTAGATCACATATTTGTGCCACGGATACAAGATTAAAATCCAAGCTTTCAACTAGCAACACATTGGAGATACTCAAGTCATTTGATATTGCAATCTTGCCCAAGCCAATAACCTTGCCTTTCTTGTTATTGCCAAATGTGATAGAATCAACACCACTATCGTTGTCATTGATTGATTCAAACATTCTTGATGTACCGGTCATGTGTTGAGTGCACCCACTATCAATAATTCAATGCCTTCCTCCGGCTTTGTAATTGACCTACAAGCAAATCAATGAAGCTTAGGTATCCATTTTTGCTTGGGTCCTTGTAGGTTAGTAACTAAGCTCTTTGGCACCCAAATAGCCTTCTTCTTTGGACCAACAATGGGTGTACCAATAAACTTAGCTTTCACACCCTTCACACCTTTGGTAAGCACATAGCAAGAATCAAAACGTATAACATTAACAAGGTTCTTGCTTTGGTTCTTTTTATTGCAATTATGCTCTAAGTGCCCAACTTGCTTGCATCTATTACAAAACCGACCATTGCCCTTCACAAAGCTAGGCTTTGGAGTTGCAAAGGCCGACTTGCCTTTCTTGGGGGTGTAGCCCAATTCCTCTTTGTTAAGAGAGAACCTTTGGCTACCCAAGCACTTAAGCAAGCGAGCCTCACCACCATAGGCTTTGCCTAGGGCGTGAGTGAGCTCATCCACCTCTTTCTTGAGAGTCTCATTCTCAACCATTAGTGAGGCATCACAAGTGAAACCATCACTAGTAGTGGAGGTAAAGTTGGTGGTGGTGGATGAAGAGCTACAAGAAGGGTTAGCATTTGACATGATGATGGTTTTATAAAAGGATTCATCAATTATATCACATGTAACACCTATATCACATGATACAACAACCTCCTTCTTTGCTTGTTGCTCAAGTAGCAATGAGTGAGCTTTTTCAAGCTTGGAATGAGCCTTACCAAGATCCTCATTGTCTTTCACTAGACTCTCATGAGTGGTCTTAAGCTCACCAAGAACTTTCTCAAGTATTACTACTTTCATTGAAAGCTTCTTACACTTCTTGTTCTTGGCAATAGCTATGTCTCTAGTTTGTTGCATCAAGTCATATAGTTGTTCTTTAGTTGGTTCATCATCATCATTTTCACTATCATTATCATTATCATTATCATTATCACTATCATGAGCATATTCTATTTCACTTTCATCATCACTCTCATCATATAATACCTTAGCTTCTTTGGCCATGAAGCATGAAGAGGATGAATCAAATAGTGATGACTTCTTGTTGATAGCAATAGAAGTAAAAGCCTTGTTGGATGATGATTCTTCTTCTTCATCATCATCATCACTTTCCCAAGTGACCACATAGGCTCCATTCTTGCCCTTCTTGAAAGTCATCTTGCCTTCTCTCTTTTTCTTCTCAAACTTGCCCCTTTTGTTGTTCTTCTTCTTGTCATAGGGACATTCGACAAGAAGATGTTCGGTGCTATCACAATTGAAGCACTTCCTTTGTTGTTCATTGCTCTTGAAATTGTCATTTCTCTTTTTGAAGCCTCTTCTCTTAATGAACATGTGACCCATTTTCTTGACTACAAGAGCAAATGCCTCATCATAAATTTCAAAATCTTCATCTTCATTATTATCTTCTTCTTCTTCAATGATGGTAGCTTTGCCCTTGGAGGAGATGGCCTTGAATGCTATGGTCTTCTTCTTCTTTTCTTCCTCCTCCTTCTCATCGGCATCTTGATCATACTTATCATATGTCAATACCTCTCTAAGCAAATCATTGGGCTTCATTGTTTGAAGACCAACTCTTTGTAGCATCATGATCAACATTTTGAATTTTCTTGGTAAGCTCAACAAGAACTTGTGGAAAAAATCTTGGTCTTGTGTCTTGTGCCCTAAGCTCTTGAGATCATTCACAATGACTTGCAATCTATGAAACATCTCTAAGATTGTTTCTTCTTCTTTCATTTTGAAGTTCTCAAATTCACTCTTGAGCCCATATAGCTTGACACTCTTCACAACCTTAGTGCCCTCATATGTTTCACTCAACCTTGTCCATACTTCATATGCCAATTCTAAGTCCTTGATGCCCTCAAATACTTTTGTGTCAATACCATTGTAAAGTGTATTGAGAGCCATTCTATTTTATGTTCTATTTGCTCTATCTTCATCGGTGAGATGATCGGGATCAATGATAGCAAAGTCATTATCGGTGACTTGCAAAACTCTCTCATGAATAGAGCCAAGGTACATTGTCATCTTTCTCTTCCAATGAGCAAAAGAACTAACACCATCAAAGAACGGTGGCTTGCCCCCAACATGATTGAACACAATTTAAGCCATTTTTCACACCGAAGGATGTTAAGCCTTGATTAAAACGGTGACCATGGCTCTGATACCACTTGCAAGGTCTTAGATGGCTAGAGGGGGGTGAATAGCCTATAAAAAATTCTACAAGAACCACTAAGCAAACTTGTTAGAATAACAAACGGCGTAAAGCGAGTTTTGCTTAGCCTACGGTTGTGATGCAAGCCTCTTATCCACAAGTCTAGTAGATTATGATCTCTAGTTCACACAAGAGCTATGTCACTAATTTTTACACTAGTGAGCAAGCTAACAACTACTAGCAAAGGCTACCACTAGAGCTACACACGATAATCTAGTAAATGTAAATGCAAGAGAGAGGATCATGTATCTTATACCAACGGTGGAGTGAAGATGTTGCCAATCACCAAGATGATATACAATCAATCAATATTGACAACAACATAATATGAAGACCAACCACCGGGAGACAAGAGACACAATATTTTTGTTCACCCGGTGTTCACTTCTGCACCGACAAGCTACGTCACCGGTTGTGTCGACCAACACTTAGATGGTTCCTCGATGTGACCCTCAAGTCACTTGCCCCTTAAGGCATGCCCCGCAAGGCGCCGCAAGACACCACTCTCAAGTGAGGTAACTCAATGACACGCGCAATGTAAATAGAGTTGCTTTTGGCGTCCCACCGAGGAAACAACAAGAACCTCTTACAATCAACCGGAGGTGGCCAAGAACAATCACCTTCTCTTGCCAACGCCTCCAACAATCTCCAAGCCGGCTAGGAGCAGTACTCTCCAAGAGTAACAAGAAATCCACCGCTAAACCACCCACAAGTGCCACTAGATGCCTCAAGCTATGCAATGCACTTTGGGATCACTCAATCCCACATATGATTTGCAATCAAGCAAGAGAGATGAGTGGGAGGAGATGCTCTAGCTCAAAGGATGCACAAGAATGTTAGAAATCACTAGTTGCCTCCCCAAGGGCCGGCCAACGAGTATTTATAAGCATCCCAAATAAATAGAGCTGTTATACCCCTTCATTGGGTCCTTTTCGGGATGACCGGATGCGCCGGTCATAACTGACCGGACGCGCTCAACCGCGTCCGATCCTCCAATGGTCACTGACCCCCAACGGTCAAACCAACGACCGGACGCGCCCCAGGCAATGACCGGACGTGCCTCTAAACTGACCGGACGTGCCGCTCAGACGACCGGACGCGCCGATCACACAGTACCGCGTGCCCGCGAAGCAATGACCGGACGCGCTGCTTAGACGACCGGACACGCCGATCGCACAGACCTGTGCACCCACGACGCAACGACCGGACGCGCCCCTCGCAACGACCGGACGCGACAGTGCCAGCGTCCGGTTACAGTCCAGTAAGCTCCCTCAACGACCGGACACGTCCGATCGCGTGTGAACGGACGCGCCTCGCGTCCGATCGTCCTTGCGAACCTAAGTTTCCTCTGGACACCTGACCGGACGCGCCGGTCCCTCGAGTGACCGGACACGCCGGTTCCAAACCCTAGCACCCACGCGCCTGACTGCTGCGTTGTACTGACCGGACGCGTCCGGTCATACCATGACCGCGTCCGGTTGCAGCGTCCGGTCACCTCTGTGACCTCCGTTCGCCTCCATTTCTTTTCCGACTTCCGACGTAGTGGAAAATAGGCATTTCAACTTCTCAAAAAACGCCTGAATCCCGCGCTCGCAAGCTCGGCGGGAGGGAGAGGGAGACCAAAACCCTCTCTACCGCTCAAACTCCAGCACCTTCGCAAATGTGCCAACACCAACAAGTGATCACCACCTTGTGCTCATGTGTTAGCATTTTCATAATCATTTTCGAAGGTTTTTCAGTTAGCTCACTAGCCCTACATGCAATGCACTTCATGAATTCACCTAGTGGCACCCGTGCATCGAATAACCGATAAGACTTCCCCTCTTAATAGTTCGGCTATCGATCCTAAACCACTCACACCCTCTATGATGTCTTGAGTGCAAAACAAAATGGCCCTATGGTTATACCTTTGCCTTGAGCCCATTTTGTCTTTCCAAAAGATATGATCCACTTCATATCATCACATGACCGTCTCAATCCATCGACCTTGACTTCACTTGCTCTTTACCGTTGCATCGGTCCATCGGCGCCAAGTCTTGCTCAAGCTTCACCATCGCATGGTCCTTCGCTTCGAAGCCTCGACTTGCCCTTCACCTTCACAACCGGTCCATCGAGCCAAGCATCATCTCGGTCTTCATCATCTGGTCACATGAGTCAATGTCATGTCTCATATTCAATGACCACCTTTATCTAAATCATCCACTTAGATACAAAGGTTAGTCCTAGGTTTCATCAATTAGCCAAAACCAAACTAGGGACTTTCAGCCGCCTGTGCAGCTAGCGGCTCGTGTGCCTAGGGGCCTAACACGGCGGCTCATCCAAGGTCATAGGATTGGAAACTAAGCACTGTTGCTCTCCAATTTAGATTATTTGGTCAATTCACCATATTTGTAACACCCAAATTTTAGGAGTAACAAATTTTAAATAATTTAGAGAAAGGGAATTAAAATTTTGAAAACTATTTAGTAATGCATTCATGTTGTTGCATTTATTTTATTTTGTGGTGTGGATATATTTGTTTTATTTGATTTGGTTTAGGAAAATTTGATTTGAAAATGTGTTTGGAAAATTAGAAAAGAAAAGAAACAAAAGAAAAAAAAAGAAAACAACTTACCTTCTTACCTTCTCGGCCCGAAGGCCGTCGAAAGGCCTGCTCTCCCGCCCAGCGCCGCAGCGGCCCAGTACAGCGTCGCAGTGGCCCAGCAGCCGAGCCCAGTAGCCAGCCGAGCCCGCCCAGCCACGCCTTCTCTCCTTGCTTCGCTGACAGGTGGGGCCCGGTGGTCAGTCGTCTTCCTCCTCTCGTGCTCGAGCCGGACTCCGAACCGGAGGACCACCGCCGTAGCGGCAACGGGTTCTTCGGGATTTCCTACCGAACACGGCCAATAGAAGCCATAAATAGGACGCCTTGATCTTCCTATATCCGTTTTTCATCTAAACCGTGAACACTACTGCAAGGAATCGAAGGTTTAGGGTTGAGGTGGTTGGAGGTGACGGTTGCTCGCGGGTGGAGTCGTTGGGTGGATTCGGGGCTGACTTCGTGGCATTGGTGAGACCGCATTCTTCTCCTCTTTAGTTCTAGGCTATTCCTTTGGGTGGAGGTGGTCCTAATCGTGGTTTTGAAGCTCGCCGATGGTGCGGCAATGGCGCCGCCGCCCCTAGTTGCCGTGCGTCGCGTGTGGTTCACGTGGTTGGTTTTTCTTAGCGTATTTGAGTTCGCGCGAAGTTTCTCTTTCCGTAGGATCAAACGCGGGCTTGAATGGTGGTCTCGGTGGGGAGAACCGCCATCGCCGGCCATGGAAGGGCCGCCGGCCATGGGGGAGCCGCCGGCCGGACTTGAGGTAGGTGACCGCATGAGCACTGTAGACTCGATGATGAACACGAGCCGTCCAAATCGAGATCAACGGCCCAGATTAGAACTTACCCCTTCGTGAGTAAATTTGTTAAAGAGACCCTCAGCTTTTTAGTAATCAACCCGCGGTCCTTAGCGTAATATCTGAACTCCGTTTCTTGGTTTTGAAAGCGTATTTTCTTCCGGCTAAATCAAAAATACGTTTTCAGGTATTTACAGTTTTGCCACTAGAACTGTTTTGGTCATAAAATCTTCGTTTTAACTCCGATTTGATCCGTTCAAGTTGCGTTAGGTTTGTATTTGCGAGCTCTACATGTTAGTGTAGTTGTACAGTCAGTTTTGATAATTTATTTTTTCGAGGTTATAATTAAGTATTTATTTATCTATAGGAAATCTTAGAAAATACATAACTTTCACGTTTTAATTCCGAATTTGGTGATCTTTGCGTCTGTGTGATCTTAGAAACGTGTAGAAGAATTTTATAAACTTTTATTACTGATTTGCTACTGTTGGTGTACTGTTCTAATTATATCTTTTTGTTTGCTTCGTGTATGTTTGATTGGATGCATGTATGTGTTGATTGATGATCGAATATAGAAGGTGAGCAGTATTTGGACGATTCGGAGTATTACTTTGAGCCAAGTCAGCAGTATCACTTGGGAAGCTTTGATCAAGGCAAGTATAACACAGGACTATCCTTGTTACCTATACATCAAATTGTCATACATATGCATGTGCTTACCTTGACAACCTTAGAGATTATAACTTAGTGATTGTTATCTTGATTCCTTGTCAACCTTGGGAATGCATATGGGTAGCTAATGCTAGTGCTTAAACTAAGAACAATGATCTTGTAATCTGATTAATGGATTAAGCAATCAACCATTAAGATGATTTTATTTCTGTTAAAAGAGGGCTAGAGCATGTGTATTATTTTGATGCTCTGGTTTCTCTCCATAAGGACTTATCTGTACATGATTATCCGGGATATACAGTACAGCTGTGAGGGCTATATGGCTCTGGCTTTAGTTGTTCAAGAGACCTTTTCTAGCTTGTTAGTGGTTATCTTAAATGGCGTAACAATGGCTTGCCACTTTGGGTGTAGTGCGAGCCCCTGGCCTAGTGTGTATAGGCTGCGGTTGTTGTGCCACAGGGAAGGGGGGTTCTACATCTGCCTGCCGAGTGAATCTAATGGCCCTAACTTGTTAGACGAACTTTTGAGTGGCTTTATATGGTTCTCAGGTGTTTGGGCTTGATCTCCCCACTCATTTGGAAATCATGACTTACAGTGAAAGTGTACACCTCTGCGCAGAGTTAAAAACTGGTATACTAGCCGTGCTCACGGATACGAGCGGCCTTGGAACATCTACAGAATAGATGATCATCATTTGCTATATCATGTTTAATTATTGTTGATTATTATTATGCTCATGTTAATGCTATTCGTTATCATTATTACAATTGATCATTGGTTCTTAATGGGAAGTGGTTTATCTTGATGCTACTCAATTGCTAATATATGATTAAAAGCTAAATGCAGTTAAACAGTGTCTAGCCTTTTTGAGCCTCATGAACTCTGTGTTATATTTGTGGAGTTCGACATGGACTCACCCTTGCTATTTTCACCATAACAGATGAAGATATAGAGGAAGATTATCGGAATGAGTACTAGTCTTGGTGTCAACCAGTCAACCGTGTCCCTGTGTGGAGTTTCCGCTGAAGATTTATTATTAGTTATTATTATCTATCGTTCAAGACTATGTCTTAAATACTTATTCGTTATGTAATAAGCACTGTGATGATACTTTGTAATTTGTCAACTTATGTGTGCGACTGTTTCCTGGGGCGCACATGAGTCTTTTATACATCCTATTTTTGTCCTTAAAAATGGGTGTGACAGATTGGTATCAGAGCCGTGTTGACTGTAGGACGCGAGCCTAGTTAGAATGGTCGTTAATAGCCTTCATATTTCACTTAATTCATGCTTCCTCTTTTCACCTTGTTAATTACTAAAGTTTTATGCTTCCTCTACTTTATTCTATTGCGAAAATACATTGATTCTATCTAATCTATGTCTAAATCTTGTAGATGCCTCCTCATCCCCGTTTGTCAGCTGCACAGTACGTTGCCCGTTTCGAACCTCAGGAGCCGTATGAAGATGGTGATCAAGAGTTATCTGATGCTGAGTCAAGAGTTGGTGATACACAAATGGAGGATGTAGTTATGAGGTGGACTACGAAGTTTCATATCATGGTTCCTAAAGCTGATGCTTTCTTCCATGACATGTTGACAAGAACATTGGACAACTACAACTACGACTGGGAAGCTACGTTGGAGTATCATAGTGCAGAGTATAGTCATCCATGGATGGATTCCTATTGGGAAACAGAGTTATGGGTTAAGAAAAGGGATCCTACCACTAAGGAGCCTAAGGTGGAGTCAAAGTTCATTACCAGAGTGAGCCGGGCAACCGTGGAGACAAGTATGGAGGATGTCGCTTTTAATGCATTTGTTTACTACCATGGTCTACGCTCGGACAAGACGTTAAAGGGTGCACTCCGGCATTTTCCTTGTTTCTTACCTGACAAGGGTATTTAGACCGTGCCGCTTGCAGATGATTCCTCGTTGACTTTACAAGCTACGGTGGGATTAGCTCGTGAATTGGCTCTCCATGAGGTGGATTTGAAGGATGAGTTGCTAAAGGAAAAAGAACTTAAGGAGCAAGCTTATAAGGAGATTGACCAATTAAGGGCGGAGTTAGGTCATCCCAAGATTTATGAGAAGCTTAATTAGGAAATAGGAAAAATCCCTATGTAATAGGAACGATAGTAGTTGCGAGTTAACTTTAAGTTTGGTTTGTTTTGAGAGTCAGTTTGTGGTGTGAACAATTGTGTGATTGATGGATTGTTATTATGATAATATGTGATTTGGATCTTTGTAATGTGTGCTGGAGTTTTGTAGACATGCCTACAAGTTCCATGGTTAAGAATATTAAGTTTGATCAAAATATATTAGTTGAATATGAGGTTAACATAGTTCTGTCCTTTGCTGATTTTTGGATCAGTCTGGAATGTTTTAGAAATAACTTAAAATCCGTTCATGAGAAATTTAAGAAATTTTACTGGGAATAATTAGACTTTTATATCTTTCCAACCCCACAAGAATCACTTTAATATCTATTATAAGTTAAGAGATATACTTGTTCCAAGTTGGAGTTACTGCACAGTCTGGAATTCTGAAACAGTTTTGGTTAAGTTCAGTTTTGGCCAATTTATTGACAGAATCAGAAAAAGTGTTGTGAATAAAAGTTGTAGATAATTTTGTAAGCTTTCCAACCATGTAAAGATCATCTGAATTGGACGTCTGTAGCTCGAGATATGACAGTTTTACTGAGTTGCTGAAATTGGAGTTCGCCCAGAAAAATCAGATTTTGCTTATCTATTGAATACATCATCTCGGATCGTACTGAATTTCAATTTCTGTGTTTTCGGAAACAGATGTCAGGCAGAGGTCGTGGCAGAGGTCGTGGAGGTGCTAACCTACCCATTACTATGGAGGAACTCATGCAAACTCAGAACCAGATGATGCAGATGTTTATGCAGCACATGCAGAACAATCCCGCTGCAGGAGGACCACCGCCTGTGCAAGTGAGGGATAAGCGTGGGGAATTTTTGAAGGGACGCCCTCCAGTGTTTTCTCATGCTGCTGATCCTTTAGAGGCAGATGATTGGGTGAGGGCAGTGGAGAAACAACTGAATATAGCCCAATGCAATGATATGGAGAAGGTGTTATATGCATCTGGTCAGTTACAGGGGACAGCTCAGACTTGGTGGGAGTCGTATCAAGCTGCACGCCCTGACAATGCTCCTCCTATCACTTGGAATGAGTTTGTTAGAGATTTTCGAGCTCGTCATATTCCTGAAGGTATAATTGAGCTGAAGCAGGAAGAATTCAGAAACCTTAGGATGGGACAGATGAGCGTTAGTGAATATCATGATAGATTTACTCAGTTGGCTCGCTATGCTCCTAATGAAGTAAGGGAAGATGCAGACAGACAACGTCTTTTCTTGAAGGGAATTTATTATGATCTTCGCTTGCAGTTGAAGGGGAACAACTATGCTAGTTTTCAAGAGCTGGTAAATAAAGCTATTGTGCTTGATAATGAGCGCAGAGAGATGGACAGGAAGAGGAAAATGAAGGTACAAGGCTCAGGAAGCAACAACCGCCAGCGCACTAATTCTCAGCATGGTTTTCATCAGAAGTTTCAAGGACCGGTTAGTCAATGGAATCGCAATCTGAATCAGAGGTGGTCCCAGAATTGGCAAAGTAATCAGTCACAACAGCGTTCATCATATCCACAACGTCAACAGTATCAGCAGACTGGGCAACAGACTCCTCACACTGGAAATTCTAATGTTACCCCCATGAAGAATAGTGCTCCCAGCACGCCTACTAGATGCTTTGTCTGTGGTAAAGAGGGGCATATGTCTTATCATTGTCCTGAAAAGCAGAACCAGCAGACTCCTCAGAGCCAGAAGAGCAACCAGAGGCAATCTGATACTGGAAGGGTGAATCACGTGTCTTCTGATACAGCTCATGATGCACCAGAAGTTATGATTGGTACGTTCAATGTACATTCCACTCCCGCAACTGTTCTTTTTGACTCTGGAGCATCTCATACATTCATATCCAACATTTTTGTTAAAATGCATAGTATACCCATGCTAGCTATGAAAGAACCTCTCTTAGTAAATTCACCTGGAGGTACCATGCAAACCAGTAATCGTTGTCTTCCAATTAGTATGGTATTAAGGGGGGTAGAGTTTAAGATAACTCTTATAGTGTTGAGGACATCTGGTATTGATGTGATATTGGGTATGGACTGGATGAAGTCAAATCAGGCAGAGATTCAGTGTCAGCAGAAAGTAGTAGTTGTGACTGCACCTAATGGAGACAAAATCAATGTGGATGTAGCAGTGCAGAAGCAACCAACCGCTGTGGTGAATCAGCTTGAAGATACTAATAAGGAGAATTCAGTGATTGAGGAATTTCCGGATGTCTTCCCTGATGAATTGCCAGGTATGCCACCTGACCGAGACATTGAATTTCTTATAGAATTACTTCCTGGAACTGCACCTATAGCCAAACGACCATATAGGATGGGAGTAGATGAATTAGAAGAACTTAAGAAACAAATTAAAGAATTACAAGATAAAGGTTTTATTCGACCTAGTTCATCACCTTGGGGAGCACCAGTTATTTTTGTTGATAAGAAAGATGGCGGTCAGAGGATGTGTGTTGATTATAGATCACTAAATGAGGTAACTATCAAGAATAAGTATCCTTTGCCCAGGATTGATGACTTGTTTGATCAGTTGAGAGGTGCTTGTGTGTTCTCTAAGATTGATTTACGTTCTGGTTATCATCAGTTGAAGATTCGTGTTTCTGATATTCCAAAGACGGCTTTTACTACAAGGTATGGATTGTATGAGTATACTATTATGTCATTTGGATTGACCAATGCACCTGCATACTTTATGTACATGATGAATAAGGTGTTCATGGAATATTTGGATAAGTTTGTGGTGGTATTTATTGATGATATACTGGTATTTTCCAAGACAGAAGTAGAGCATGCTGAACATTTGAGGTTGGTATTGCAAAAACTTAGAGAGCATAAACTATATGCGAAGCGAAGTAAATGTGAGTTTTGGTTGATGGAAGTTTCTTTCCTTGGTCATATTGTTTCTAATGGAGGGATATCAGTGGATCCAGGTAAAGTAAAGGATGTATTAAATTGGAAACCACCTATTGATGTTAGCGAGATTCGTAGTTTCTTGGGATTAGCTGGATATTACAGACGATTCATTGAAGGGTTTTCTAAACTTGCTAAACCTATGACATCTCTATTAGAGAAGAATGCCAAGTTTGTGTGGTCAGATAAATGTCAAGCTAGTTTTGAGGAGTTGAAGAAGAGGTTGACTACAGCGCCTGTTTTGGTTTTGCCAGATTTGAGTAAGAAGTTTTCTATTTATTGTGATGCTTCTCGTCAAGGTTTGGGATGTGTTCTTATGCAAGAAGGCAGAGTTGTGGCTTATGCATCTAGGCAGTTGAGAAAGCATGAGTTGAATTATCCTACACATGATTTGGAGTTAGCAGCTGTAGTTCATGCTTTAAAGATTTAGAGACATTATTTGATAGGACATAAGAGTGATATATACACTGATCATAAGAGTTTGAAGTATATTTTCACTCAGTCAGATCTGAATTTGAGGCAACGCAGATGGTTAGAATTGATTAAGGATTATGATATTGAGATACACTATCATCCTGGTAAGGCTAATGTAGTAGCTGATGCTCTTAGTAGGAAAAGCTATGTCAATGAGATACAGACATTGACTATGACTAGTGAGTTTTGTGCTGAATTTGAATATTTGAATTTAGGAATTGTTACTAATACAATGGAATTAGTGATAGAGCCTACCTTAGAGCAAGAAATTTACAAGGGTCAGTTGAAGGATGAGAAACTAAAGAAGATAGCGGAAGATATAGTGATTGGTAAGTCACCAGGCTTTCGAATGGATGATAATGGAATTTTGTGGTTTGGAAAGAGGCTGTGTGTACCTGAGGATCAAACTGTTAGACAAGCAATTCTTCGCGAAGCTCATGAGTCAGCTTATTCTATTCATCCTGGTAGTACTAAGATGTATTTGGATCTGAAACAGAAATATTGGTGGGTTGGATTAAAGCGAGATGTGGCTGAGTATGTGGCATTGTGTGACACTTGTCAGAGGGTGAAAGCAGAGCATCAGAGACCTGCTGGATTGTTGCAACCAATGAAGATTCCTGAATGGAAGTGGGAAGAAGTTGGTATGGACTTTATAGTGGGGTTACCTCGTACTCAGAAAGGGTATGACTCTATTTGGGTGATAGTAGATCGATTAACCAAAGTTGCTCATTTTATACCCGTTAAGACTACTTACCGTGGACCAAAATTGGCAGAGTTGTATATGGAGAGGATAGTATGTTTGCATGGAGTTCCAAAGAAGATTGTATCTGATCGAGGATCGCAGTTTACGTCGCATTTTTAGAAAGCTGTGCATGAATCATTGGGAACAAAATTGAATTTTAGTATAGCATATCATCCACAGACAGATGGGCAGACTGAAAGGACCAACCAGGTATTAGAGGATATGTTGAGAGCTTGTGCATTGCAATATGGAACTAGTTGGGATAAGAGTTTGCCTTATGCAGAATTTTCTTACAATAATAGTTATCAACAGAGTCTTAAGATGGCACCGTTTGAAGCTTTGTATGGACGTAAGTGTAGAACTCCATTGTTTTGGGATCAGATAGGTGAATCTCAGATGTTTGGTACAGATGTTCTTAGAAACGCAGAAGATCAAGTGCGAGTGATTCGTGAGAATTTGAGAGTAGCGCAGTCTCGTCAGAAGAGTTATGCTGACAATAGAAGAAGAGATTTAGTTTTTGAGGTAGGTGATTATGTCTATTTGAAGGTGTCACCGATGAGAAGTGTGAAGAGGTTTAACATGAAAGGTAAACTAGCACCAAGGTATGTTGGACCATTTAAAGTTATTACCAGACGTGGGGAAGTTGCTTATCAATTAGAGTTGCCTGAGAATTTATCTGGAGTACATGATGTGTTCCATGTTTCACAACTTAAGAAGTGTTTACGTGTGCCTGAGGAGCAGATACCTTTAGAAGAGTTGACTGTTAAAGAAGATCTTACCTATGAAGAGTTTCCGATTAAGATTTTAGAGACTGCTGAGAGAGTTACTCGAAGTCGGATTATTAAGATGTGTAAAGTACAGTGGAATCGATATTCAGAGGCAGAGGCAACTTGGGAAAGAGAGGATGAATTGAGGAAATCATATCCGCAGTTGTTTGAGTAAGCAGTTCAATCTCGAGGACGAGATTCTTTTAAGGGGGGTAGAATTTGTAACACCCAAATTTTAGGAGTAACAAATTTTAAATAATTTAGAGAAAGGGAATTAAAATTTTGAAAACTATTTAGTAATGCATTCATGTTGTTGCATTTATTTTATTTTGTGGTGTGGATATATTTGTTTTATTTGATTTGGTTTAGGAAAATTTGATTTGAAAATGTGTTTGGAAAATTAGAAAAGAAAAGAAACAAAAGAAAAAAAAAGAAAACAACTTACCTTCTTACCTTCTCGGCCCGAAGGCCGTCGGAAGGCCTGCTCTCCCGCCCAGCGCCGCAGCGGCCCAGTACAGCGTCGCAGTGGCCCAGCAGCCGAGCCCAGTAGCCAGCCGAGCCCGCCCAGCCGCGCCTTCTCTCCTTGCTTCGCTGACAGGTGGGGCCCGGTGGTCAGTCGTCTTCCTCCTCTCGTGCTCGAGCCGGACTCCGAACCGGAGGACCACCGCCGTAGCGGCAACGGGTTCTTCGGGATTTCCTACCGAACACGGCCAATAGAAGCCATAAATAGGACGTCTTGATCTTCCTATATCCGTTTTTCATCTAAACCGTGAACACTACCGCAAGGAATCGAAGGTTTAGGGTTGAGGTGGTTGGAGGTGACGGTTGCTCGCGGGTGGAGTCGTTGGGTGGATTCGGGGCTGACTTCGTGGCATTGGTGAGACCGCATTCTTCTCCTCTTTAGTTCTAGGCTATTCCTTTGGGTGGAGGTGGTCCTAATCGTGGTTTTGAAGCTCGCCGATGGTGCGGCAATGGCGCCGCCGCCCCTAGTTGCCGTGCGTCGCGTGTGGTTCACGTGGTTGGTTTTTCTTAGCGTATTTGAGTTCGCGCGAAGTTTCTCTTTCCGTAGGATCAAATGCGGGCTTGAATGGTGGTCTCGGTGGGGAGAACCGCCATCGCCGGCCATGGAAGGGCCGCCGGCCATGGGGGAGCCGCCGGCCGGACTTGAGGTAGGTGACCGCATGAGCACTGTAGACTCGATGATGAACACGAGCCGTCCAAATCGAGATCAACGGCCCAGATTAGAACTTACCCCTTCGTGAGTAAATTTGTTAAAGAGACCCTCAGCTTTTTAGTAATCAACCTGCGGTCCTTAGCGTAATATCTGAACTCCGTTTCTTGGTTTTGAAAGCGTATTTTCTTCCGGCTAAATCAAAAATACGTTTTCAGGTATTTACAGTTTTGCCACTAGAACTGTTTTGGTCATAAAATCTTCGTTTTAACTCCGATTTGATCCGTTCAAGTTGCGTTAGGTTCGTATTTGCGAGCTCTACATGTTAGTGTAGTTGTACAGTCAGTTTTGATAATTTATTTTTTCGAGGTTATAATTAAGTATTTATTTATCTATAGGAAATCTTAGAAAATACATAACTTTCACGTTTTAATTCCGAATTTGGTGATCTTTGCGTCTGTGTGATCTTAGAAACGTGTAGAAGAATTTTATAAACTTTTATTACTGATTTGCTACTGTTGGTGTACTGTTCTAATTATATCTTTTTGTTTGCTTCGTGTATGTTTGATTGGATGCATGTATGTGTTGATTGATGATCGAATATAGAAGGTGAGCAGTATTTGGACGATTCGGAGTATTACTTTGAGCCAAGTCAGCAGTATCACTTGGGAAGCTTTGATCAAGGCAAGTATAACACAGGACTATCCTTGTTACCTATACATCAAATTGTCATACATATGCATGTGCTTACCTTGACAACCTTAGAGATTATAACTTAGTGATTGTTATCTTGATTCCTTGTCAACCTTGGGAATGCATATGGGTAGCTAATGCTAGTGCTTAAACTAAGAACAATGATCTTGTAATCTGATTAATGGATTAAGCAATCAACCATTAAGATGATTTTATTTCTGTTAAAAGAGGGCTAGAGCATGTGTATTATTTTGATGCTCTGGTTTCTCTCCATAAGGACTTATCTGTACATGATTATCCGGGATATACAGTACAGCTGTGAGGGCTATATGGCTCTGGCTTTAGTTGTTCAAGAGACCTTTTCTAGCTTGTTAGTGGTTACCTTAAATGGCGTAAGAATGGCTTGCCACTTTGGGTGTAGTGCGAGCCCCTGGCCTAGTGTGTATAGGCTGTGGTTGTTGTGCCACAGGGAAGGGGGGTTCTACATCTGCCTGCCGAGTGAATCTAATGGCCCTAACTTGTTAGACGAACTTTTGAGTGGCTTTATATGGTTCTCGGGTGTTTGGGCTTGATCTCCCCACTCATTTGGAAATCATGACTTACAGTGAAAGTGTACACCTCTGCGCAGAGTTAAAAACTGGTATACTAGCCGTGCTCACGGATACGAGCGGCCTTGGAACATCTACAGAATAGATGATCATCATTTGCTATATCATGTTTAATTATTGTTGATTATTATTATGCTCATGTTAATGCTATTCGTTATCATTATTACAATTGATCATTGGTTCTTAATGGGAAGTGGTTTATCTTGATGCTACTCAATTGCTAATATATGATTAAAAGCTAAATGCAGTTAAACAGTGTCTAGCCTTTTTGAGCCTCATGAACTCTGTGTTATATTTGTGGAGTTCGACATGGACTCACCCTTGCTATTTCCACCATAACAGATGAAGATATAGAGGAAGATTATCGGAATGAGTACTAGTCTTGGTGTCAACCAGTCAACCGTGTCCCTGTGTGGAGTTTCCGCTGAAGATTTATTATTAGTTATTATTATCTATCGTTCAAGACTATGTCTTAAATACTTATTCGTTATGTAATAAGCACTGTGATGATACTTTGTAATTTGTCAACTTATGTGTGCGACTGTTTCCTGGGGCGCACATGAGTCTTTTATACATCCTATTTTTGTCCTTAAAAATGGGTGTGACAATATTTGTCTATTTGATTTTCTGGAGTTTGAATGTAGGCTAGAAGCTCAATCGCTAAATGTCTTAGTGATGTTTCAGTGGCATTGATTGGGCACCTGAACCTTGGTCATTGCATATGGCAGAGCTGGACCCCCTATCTTTAGTTACAAAATATATTATGTTGTAATTCTGTAATTGAAGTACAAATTAGAGCTCTATTATCTTAGGTTTTAGTGACTTTATGTACCAGTTAATTTGGTTGTGGGAACAAAAAAACACAAGTTTGTCTTGTAGGGATCCAGAACAGAAGTAAAATTAGTGAGAACGAACAAAAGCAAGCGCAAATCCGTATGGCCATAGTAATACGTGAATTGACAATTTGTGGATGAATAGCTTGTTTATAATGAATATATATCTTATTACCAGAGCTTGCAAAGTATTAGGAAATAAAACATAGCTGAAAATGCCAGAGTGACCTTGATATCCTAAATGCTTATTTGTTTGACACTACTGTGTAGTGTTTGTACAGCAAGTGACCAAGGAGATGAAGCTGCATCTTATATTATATATATATATATATATATATATATATATATATATATATATATATATATATATATATATATATATATATATATATATATATATATATATATATATATATTCCCTATAGAAATTTCAGCTTGATTATCAGTTATTTGCTAGTCATCTATTTCATCTTCCGATTCACTGTTTTCGTCATCTGAATCCATGTACTCACCACCTTCCTGTCATCACTTTCAGATTCTTGTTGCTCATCTTCATCCTCAACGTCACCCTCGTAATGGAGTATCAGATTACCTTCCACAGCGACAGGCATACCTTCAGCTTCTGCTTCAACTTGAGGTGTGTCCAATATACTTGTGTCATCATCTTCTATTGTGTTTGGATTCGGCACAGTTATTACTTCATTTTCTTGGCAAGCTTCGGGACTGGATTTACTTGATTTAGTACTGGCATCTTCTTCATCAGTGGGAGGAGTGTCAAATAATCACGAGGTTTAGTCTTTACCACGACATACCATTTTGGATCTTGAATATCATTCACATAATATACTTGCTCTGCTTGTGAAGCCAAAACATATGGCTCATCTATTGACAGCCTGCGAGTAGTATTTATCATTATGAACCCATACTAATCTTCTTTAACTCCCCTTGTTGTACGTACATCCCACCATTCACATTTAAAAAGAACAACTTTATGAGTCCCACAAAAAAGCTCCACAATATCTGTCAAGACACCAAAGTAATCTTTGTTTCCAGTTCCTTCATCGCCCTTGACATATACTCCACTATTTTGTGCTTGAAATAGGGCGCCTCTGTCCGTTGTGTTAAATCTCCATCCATTGACCATATAACTTGAGAAACATATCACTCTAGTATCAGGTCCTCTTGCTAGATCAAATAATTCATCAGAAACAGAAGGATCTCCTTTGGAATACATATCTGATATCTACATGAAACACAGTAGTTAATTAAGCTACCCTAAAGAAATAATGTAATAAATACATCCTTATACTTACATGGTTCTTGAACCACTGAAAGAACTCTTTCTCATGCCGCTTATCTACATTTCTGGTGCTGTGTCCTTAAATATTCCTTGTGAATGTTGTGACATAGGAGAATAGATGTTACAAAATTGGAGTCCACAGTTCAATGAACATCTTAGGAGTGGCTTACCCTGTATATGGAGCAGCCTCTTCACAGTTCTTTAGAACGTACGCTTGTGCTTTATTCAATTCATTCATCTCCATCTCACAATATCTATTCCCAATAAGTTGTCTTCCAATTTTAGCAAAAATCTGGAGCTTTGTGTTGCTATTGTTATCATCACTGTCATCATTACGCCTTGGGCTGTTGATTCTTGTCTCAATTCCATGCAAGTACATGGAACAAAGAGTCACACATTCCTGTAACACTATAGCCTCAACAATTGCTCCCTCTGGACGAGCTTTGTTTTTTACAAATGACTTTAGTCTGTGCAAGAATCTCTCGATGGGATACATCCATCGATATTGCACAGGACCACCTACCATTGCTGGTTGAGCTAAATGGATTGGTAGATGCATCATTACATCAAACATGGATGGAGGAAATATCTTTTCTAATTTGCAAAGAGTAATAGCAATTGAAGAATCAAGCCTTTTAAGGATCTCCGCATCTAACACTTTTGAGCAAATTTCTCGAAAAAAGTTGCATAGCTCAATTATTGGAAGACAAATATCAGCAGGAAGCATGCCGCGAATAGATAGTGGAAGGTATCTATGCAGAAACACGTGGTAATCATGGCACTTCATCCCTAATATTTTAGCATTTATTGCATCTAATACCTTTGCAGAATAACCATCTGGAGAACATGCTAGTTTATTTAAAAGTGAGATTACAGTTCTTGTAAGAACTATACCACTCCAAGTGAAGAAGTGGAGGGACATGGATAAGTTTCATGCTAGAACTACTGCAGCTGTTTGGAGAAAACTAAAGGTGACCTACTTTTCATATCAAATAAATATATTTGGCATGCAATGGTTATCATTGCATTCAATGGCTGCTTATTACATCATATCTTTGTTGTACAGCAAAAGTTTCCTGAGCTTTCCGAAGAAGATAAAGATTGTGCCAAGAGACAAGTAGAGAGTCAATATAATAATCGGCGTTACCGTCTGCTTCAAGCTTACCGAAACAACAAGCCAAGGCCACAACATGTCTCACCAGAATGTTGGCAATGGTTGATAAGGAATTTGTGGACGGATGATGATTTTCAGGTACATAAAACTCATCCTAAATTACAGTGCTGCACAATTATTAATGAAACATCTATGCAATTTGTGAACCAGAAAAGGAGCAACCAAAACTCTATCAACAGAGGAAAGCAAGAGATGGGTCCAAAGTTGGAACTAGATCAATTGCTCAAATTGCTTATGATCTGGTGAGTAAAAAAAATTACCAGGAAGAATTTTTTATCTGCTACACATTGTTCTAAATTAGTGAATATATGTTTCTTTATTCCAATGTAGCGAGACCCAGAAACTGGTGAGTGGCCTACTGCTATGCAAGTTTGGAGGGCTACATACCAAAAGGGTGATGGGACATGGTCTATTTCAACGGGTGAAGAAATAATGGTATGAACATGTTACTTCCCTTTGTGATGACATCTTTGGATTTCACATTTATGTCACCTTCTGAATTAGGATTATGTGGAAGTCGTGTGCTTTTGTATGAAAAAATATCATAGTAGAATTCTGTATCACTCTTTCATGGTTATTATCTCTACAACATAGCTTCTGATGTATTGTTCATTTAATGAATTGAAAATTCTAGCCACTATAATGTGTGTGTGCAATATATGACATGGTATAGCTCTAACCATGAACAATTTTGTTTTATTAAGCTGTTTGTAAATTTCATATATTATTTAATTTGTCTGCAAATTTCATTTATTGGATGACATGTCTGCAGAATTTTTTAAAACAGCAGCAACTCACAACATGTGCATGTTACACTATCCTGGAGCGAATTTGTGCTCAAACTTACTATTCATTAGTTGAACATTTTTTCTTGCTGTGTAGTATATGGGTTCTTAATTAATTTGTTGTTTCATGCTTTGCAGACCAAACTACAAGAAGTTGCTGGGACACATTAAGAAAAGATATCTTCTGCGCCCGTGCCAATAGTGGAGCACTTCGCACTAGTTCTTGGTCGAAAGCCAAACCATTCACGTGGTGTTGGCATTCGTGCGGTAAACCAAGTCGCCGAGGAAAGGATCAGATTGCAGGCACAAATCGAGGCTTCTGAACTGCGTGAGGCTGCAGCTCGAGCACGTGCAGATGCTGCTGAGCAACGTGCTGAGGCTATTGAGCAACGAGCACAAGCTTTGGAAGGCTAAGTCTGGACGGTGGTCGAAACAAATGCACAGTTACAAGAAGAGCAGCAACTCCAACGTGATGAGCTTAGTTTTTTGCGTCGAGAAGTTGCTCGTTTAGTGAGAGAGCAACTTTATCAACAAATGGCGGATTTCTTTGCACGCATTCAATCTGGTGCTTCACAGTCTCCACCATAGAGTTTAATACCTATAGTTGAATAAATTATTTGAGATTTGAAAGTAGTGTGTGAGTTATTTTGAGAGTTCCAAGTGTTATTAATTTTTGTATATTGTTGGATTCCAACATTATCATGGTTAAAGAATTATTGAAATAAATACTATTGGTCTACAGTTGTGAGAATTGTATTGGTACATATTTGTTGAGCCACTTTTGTCACTACAACATGCGTGATAATGATAAATTGTTTGCCACATCATCTATTGTTCCACACAATTGAGGCTTTATCTTGTGACAAAATTTGTCATAACTAATATTTTCACACAAATGCTATGTTTTTTTGTGATGAAATTATCGACACAACATGTCTTATGAGCTCTCAAAAAAATCATATTGTGAGGAAAAGTTTTGCCTCTGCAATATATATGTGAGGATGAGTTACATCACAAATAAAATGCATTTGTGTTGATAAGACGCCACTTTTTCCTATATAAGCTGTGGCGACTAACTAGACACAATTGCAACTAAAATAGTGAGAACAAATTTTGACACAGTAAACTTGTATAATGGCGAAACTTTGGTCCCTGCTATATAGTCTTTAGTGACCAAATAATTCATCACTTTTACGATGGTAACTATGATGACAAAATTGCCATAAATACTCGTGGCAACTATTATAACCACTAAAAAAACATTATAAGTGGCAATTTTTCTGCCACTAATACATATGTCTTTGTGGCAAAGGGCCACAAATGGCCACTTCACTAGTGGCACCACAATTCGTCACTAATGAGTATGGTTATTTGTGGGGAATGAAAAATCATCACTAGAGTATTTGTGAGGCGAGTATATGTGGCGACTAGTGGCGATTTTAAAAGTCGCCACAAAGTCCAATTTGTGGCGAAAAAATAAGCTTTTGTGATGAAAATTTTCGCCACAAAAACCCTTTGCCCTTGTGGTGGCGGCGGATCCATGCCGTCCACATGCCCCAGCGACGGATCCAGACCGACTGAGCTCCTCGGCGGTGGATCCAGGCCAGCCGAGCTCCCCGCCGGCGGATCCAGGCCGGCTGAGCTCCACAGCAGCGGATCCTTGGCAGCCGCTACCCCAATGCCGGATCCAGGAGGCTACAAGGACGATGGCGTCGGCGGCGGCGGCGGTGGATTGGGCTTGACGGGCCCGTCAATAGGCTTAGTGGGCTTGTCGATGGGCTTTTTTTTTCTGATTTATTTACCGAGGCGGGCAAGCAAACGCCTCCGTTAATGCTTGATTAACGGTGACCTTTGGTCGCGTTTGATTTGCACACCTCGGAAAATCGTTTTTGCCCGCCTCAAAAAAAAAAGATTTCTGCAGTAGCGTAGACTGCTGCTGGTGTCCGTCATTATAATTCATATACGTGCATTACTAGTACGTACCTAGTATATTTACTATAGCTACTACAATAAAGAGGCCCGTTCCGAATTCCGATTCCTTCCAGATAGACTAGCGGCACGGCGGGTCGACGATTTACACCATCGGCGGTGACCATTTGTGCATAGGGAAGAATTAGGAGACTAGGACGATCTCAAGAGTCAATGCTTTTGCGGAGATTGGAGAGTCGCTGGCTGTACAGTAAACCTTATCCAACATCAGCGCACGTCGGCACACGCACACATCTCCCGCGCGAGGCGAGGCAAATGACGCACGCGTCCGCCATATGCCCATATCCGCGTCAGCTGACGACGTACTCAGCCATTGCGGACGCCATTACATGGCTTCTAGATCTCTCATCTGTCCCAATTGTATTTCGTGCGCTTCGAGGACGTTCAGGTTTGCCAACTGCCACCATAATCCGGCCGTGTACGTACGTCGCTACTCGCTCTCGCGCGCCTCTCTCTATATATATGTGCAAAAAGACGTGGTATAGTATATGCCACCGTTATACATGTCCAACGGGGATTCTAGCTAGGAAAGCCAACGTGTACGTCCATATTTAAAGGCGTACATATCTCATGTCAACGTAACTTTGCTATGCCATCATCATCAAACCCTGCTCAAACTTGGGTTCGTGCGTGAGTACCATCGATTGACGGCAATGTCACTGTAACACGCATCGATCGACGATATAAGTAGGTTAACGGGCGTTTGGTTCCACCTGTCATCCTTGCCTCACCAAAAAGATTTCAAGAGAATTGTTTTAAATAAATATAGTTTAAAGGGTTTTAAAAAATAAATTTTAAAAGGTTTCCAAATATATTTTTGAGAAAATTACAAATTTAAATAAATATAGTTTAAAGGGTTTTCAAAAATGATTTTAAAAAGGTTTCCAAAGATATGTTTGAGAAGCCATCGCCTTGTCTCGTTCTAGCACCACACTGCAGCAACGCAGCTCACTCCGCCAGCCTCCCCTCACATGCGAGTGCCCCACCTTGGGCATCGACCTAGTCTTGCAGCCCGACTGTTGCATCACCAGAGCCCGCTCATTTGTTGCTGCCTTGCCACTTCCTAGCATCACCAGAGCCCGCTCATTCGAATTCGCGCCGGTCAAAAGGGAGCACGGCAGCGTCAGCAGCGCGCGGGCCGCTCCCATGGCGTCAGCACGACGAGCGCAACTCGAGGCAGTAAGTGGGCGCGGATTGCCCATGTGACGGACATCCACCAGCTACGGCGTAAATGCCGTGGCATAGACGGCCGAGGGCGCGAGGGCAGCACCTGGGATTCCCTCCGCAGGCGTTCTGCTCTGCTCCGGTGGGGAAAAGCAGAGGAGGGGTGGAAACGAAGACGACGGCTTTGGCTTGTTGCGCTGTGAGGGGGAATAAACAAGGGGCGAGGCCATGGTGGGCCGGATCGTGCGGCTGGGCCGACTTGGTGGGATGGGGCCACCTGCAGTTGGCTTGGAAGGCCGGCTGCTGGGCCAAGATGGCCTTTTCCTTTTTCTCTCCTAACCTAAAGCTCTTCTATTTCCTATTTTCTAACTATAGCTAAACCAAGTGCTTCTATATGTATACAGGTGTGTTCCACTTACATGTACACCCTTAGGGGTAGTCTTCAAGGGTCTAGGGTAGGTTAGGGTTCTAGCCAAGGGTAGGTACTAGGTTAAGTTAATTAATTCATTCCCAATTAATTATTTAGCAAGATTATTTATAAAAAGTATTGATTTTATTAGCAAAACAAAAAACAATGAAAGCCAACTCACAAGTATTTAATTAAATGTAGATGCTCTACTTTGCTATGTAGGTGCTACTTGTGCAACTACATGGGTGTTTTTCCTATATGACACTCACCAAACATGGGCATGTTTGCGAAAAAGAAAAAAAATCAGTTGTGATTTTTGGGTTACGGAAAAACTGGGATGTTACAGTATGTACCATGACAACCGATTAACATCCATTCAATCATTTATCTAGGATTGCAACCAAAGACAGGTTATGATAAGATCACTAATTGTTCACGTGCAACCAATTGTAGTTAATGTGGTAGCACAAATGAGCTATCTCTAGTAGGGAAGATTAGAATTTACCAAATCAATGGCAATATGTTTAAAATTTATGTAATGTCTATCAATATATGAAGCCTCTATAATTAGTAAAAGTAAAATGCCACCTCATGTAAAATCAGAGAGAAATATTTGAGGCATTCGACTGCCAAAAAGACTACTACTAACTCCTAGTTCTATTTTTAGTTCTACTATCTAACTTCTGACTAAGGTTATAAAAAATATATCAATATTTATGACACAAAATAGGTGTGTGCTTGTAAATGTGTTCCATAATGAATTTCATTTATTTAGTATCATAAAATTAATATTTTTATATAAATTTGGCCAAAATCAAAATGGTTTTGATTCGGTACTATGCAAGAATTTTTTTTCTCAATCGAGGGAGTAATTGATTTAGGATTTCTTTTCATCTCAACTCTAGAAGTCATCTTTTGGACTTTAGGATCCCTGTTTAATTCGACTAGAAAAGAACAAATAACAATAATATAGTACTTCTTGGTCTGACACGCATTACTTTCTTTTAATTGAGGCACTCCCCATTTCCCTTAACAGAATAGCCAAAATACAGCAGTTTAGAGAGTTCAAAAAGCAAAGACAAGTTTAACTATTTGACTCTAAGAGCATCTCCAGAAGTTTCCAAAACCCACTCCCAATCTTGATTTTTAGCAAGATTGATAAAACTACTCTCCAATAACTCCCTACCTTAACTCTCAATCTTTCCAAATCCACCCAATCGCGCGCAAATCTAGGCATGCGCATCAGCTGTCAATATAGAGGAGGAAGGATAAGAGCAGAATAAGGAGTAGGACAGGATTCCCAATGCAAATATACAAGAGACATAGAAAGTACAAACATGGTTAGAGTGATTTGAAAAAAGTTTAGAATTCATGATGCAAAATTGTCTTCTATATTTTAGGAGCGAAATTTTTAAAACTGTTGTAGGAGTTCAACAAATATGCTCCCAACTTTTTTAGCCACTTGGAAAACTCATGGATTTACCAATTGGTATTTTGAGAACTATTGGAGATGCTGTAAGACAAGCTATCCATGACTTTGAAGACCAGAGAAACTACCGCCATTACATTGGACAGCCAACATGCAACCGGTTGCAAGAGAGAACACACGTGTCATGACCCATAATAGCCGTGATGGGCCTCAGAGGTGTTGGGCCCAAGACGGGCCAATCGGGCCTAGCATGAACACTATCCATGGGTACTGTAGCACGCTACATAGCCCATCTAGATTTAGAATTAGAAAGAGTCCAGAAGTTAAGATAGCTTGTAAGTCAAGTCAATTTGAGTCGAGCCCTCCCTATAAATATAAGGGGATATGTATCCTTTGGAATTAATCAAGAATAGTTTGGGTTAAAACCCTTTATCTCTGTTACCTCGCCTCTCCTGCCATTACCGACTACAACTCCTTCATCGACAACAAAATCAACTGCGAGTACCACTTCCATGCAATTGGCATCACCTCCAACAACTACTACATGGGGGACTACCAAAGGTTTAGGAGCAACCAAGGCTGACACTACCACATCTGGCCTCATGCCTCCTTCATTAGCCAACATTACTACATATAAGATGCCACCTACATCGCTGATCGGTGTGACAACCATGGCATCAGCTATGGATGCCTTAGGTGCCCATTCCGAGGATGACAATGACAAGGCTACAATAAGGCAACTATCAACAACCACGTCCTCCACCAACAATTGGAAAAGAGAACCACCACAGTTCAAAGTGTTTAGGAGGAACACAAGATTACCTCCTCTCCACACAGTGCTTCACCTTCAGTTAGTGCAGTTAGCGCATCAAAGGTCACTCATCCTCCTCCACCTCAACTAGTGGAGTCAATTCTTGGCCTTCTCGATGCTTCCACAACAATAACCTCTGACCTACACTAGCCAGCAATCCTAATTAACAGCTGGACATCCCTAGGTTTGCCAACATATAAACCCGTCCTCCAAAAATTCTCCACATATATGGTGAGAGAAGAAGACACAATTGCAACCTCCTCAGTGCACTACTACATCACCAAATCTATGTCATCCACATAGGTTTGTTCGACATCCCTCTACATCTACAGGTGCCACAGATCTTGGATCGTACACCAATTACCATCATTAAACAGATGGTCGTGCAACACCACCAAAAGTGATGACCACAACAACCTCAATGGCTCGGCAACAACGTCTACAACTAGCCCAAATCATCAACACAGTCGCTGAAATAGCAAAAGGCTATGTACATCTTCAAAATGTTCCTAAAACTAATTAGGCCAACTATAATGTAGCACCACTAGAGAACACTATCCAAGGCGCCTTGACCTTAGCAACTCCAACAAACAAGGCATCTCAACACACTTCTGGTCATATGCACTGCAACATCATCTTTAGAAGGAGTAACAAAGCCTTCACGTCTTCATGCTGCATCGATGTCAACACCACTATCAGAAAACACCATCAACGATGTCCTCATCGCCCAGCTATAACTAAAGCGCAGCAACACACACACATATTCAATGCCCTTGACATTAGAAGTACCATCTACTATGAGGTTATCATCACAAACTGTACTACCACAAAGGGGTAACACACCTAGCACAAGCTCAATCATTGCTATAGGGCTGCCTCAGGAAACAACCATGGCCACCACCATAACGATGCAATGAGTGACATCAGGCTGGCTTCAACACCTCAACAAAAATAAAAGATGGCCGCCACAACATCAACCCCATCCGCGACACCACGTGGCCTCTACATCAAGCACATGGTAGATTCTAGCACGAGGACGTGCTGTCTCGAGAAGGAGGGAGAAGTGTCATGGGTCAAACCCTGACCCCATCATCATGACACCACCTCAGCAGCAATAAACGCCACCACCAGGGCACGCCCATCACCGCTGTCATCACCTTCAGCTACATCAGCAATCTCTAGTAGTACTTCAAATTCATCATCGACCATGCCCTCAACTACATCATCCATGCGGGGATCAGGCTGAGGTGCTTCACCATCAACATTGAGACAATGACCTTTGGAGGATCTTTTTACCTAGACGATGTCAATGACTAGGCAGCGATACAGCATGAGGACGCACTGTGTGGAAAAGGGGAGAGTAGTGTCATAGCCCGTAATAGCCATGACTAGCCTCGAAGGTGTTGCGCCCAAGACGAGCCAATAGGGCCTAGTGTGAACCGTACCCACAGGTACTACAGCATGGTTGTAGCACGTATTGTGGCGCGCTGCACAACCCACCTAGATTTAGAATTTGGAAGAGTCCACAAGTTAGGATTGTTAGTAAGTCAAGTCAAGTCGATGAGTCCTCCCTATAAATATAAAGGGAGATGTATCCTTTGCAATTAATCAAGAATGCTTTATGGTAAAACCCTTTATCTCTGTTCCCTCGCCTCACTCAAGCTGCCACCGCCTCTCTCCACCTACGCGTGCCCACTGCCCTCGCTGTTGCTTAGACATAGCCAGCCCTAGGGCTGCCACTCCTTCCCTCAATTTCCCCTCTAAATTCCCCCAATTCTACCGCTAAATCAAGGGGAAGTCACCCCAGATTAGGTGGGTGACAACACCCAACAACATCACAAAAAACTATTATCTCTCATGAAACGAACTGTTAGTTTATTCATTTGGCAAGTCCCTGGTCATCACCTTCTTGATGATTGATCAGCATCTCGAATCAGGTGAGGCCCTTAACAACCTACTTTGGCTTGGCTAGAAGCTTTGCAACAACCTAGAGCACAACATTCACTCCGTCGTTCTGCATTGCCTTGCCATCTTCAGCATAGAGACCTGCCTAGAACTGCATAAGAGCAGGTGTAACAAGCCTGGCGGAGGGGGTGACCGGTGGCGTAGGGTTAGGGTTTGGGGGCGGTGGTGCTAGTTGAGAGGAGGATGAGAGAGGCAGCGGCGCATGGAAGAAGAAGAAGAGAGAGAAGAGGATAAAGGCCATTCTGCTATTCTATTCTTGATTGCAATGGTTACATCTTGCTAGTATTTATAGTCCCAGCGAGACTTGACCCTTAAGCAATCTCAGTAGATCCTTATAGGATTTGGATTCTCCTTTCCTAACAAACTCTAACTCGATTCCTTAACTATCAACTCTTTCCAAATCTACTAGGACTCAACTAGGGTAACTAGATAACGATTTGATGACATGGTGATGACGGCTGTAGCGGCAGCTGCGGCGCATGCACCATCCTCCCCTAGAGTGTGGCCCATTAGGGTGCGGGGTCAGGGCGCCCGGCACCTCCTCCTCTTAGGCCGTTGTTGGCCCGTTTATTCCACCATGGGGAGTGGCCCACGTTGGGTGTTTGACAACACTCACCCTTCTCCGATCAATGCATCCTCGCACTGAATCATTGTCCAGGTGTTTACGCTATCAGATGAGAGTTTGGCACCCCCTGATATATCTGCAAGTAAGAGTATAGAGAGGATAACTCGATCAGGGTTTCTACTTCTAACTTGGGTAGTCCACATCTTCTGCTATTCAACTAGGGAATTACTATGGAAGACCACAAATAGAGTATGAATCTACCACGTAATTATATATCCTATTAGGCCTACAGATGGGAAGTGGACTACAGACGACTCAACGAAGTTGTCACCTTCGTGATCTACCACTGATCTGAAATATAGGGTGCATCTACGAGTAACCCTAGTCTAAGCGCTATGCTTACACTACAAATTATACTCTAACCTAGTCGACTAGATTAAAATGCTCAAAAGAGACTCGCAAACTAGAAGAATAATATAAACATGAATCTTACTTGAATCGGAAGTTGATAGCCAGAGCCTGAGCCATCTCAAGAGCAAGCCCACGTAGAGCCCGATCCCGCCGAAGTACAAGTTAAAGAGGCACTGACAGGCCAGCACCTCCTCCAAACTCCTACCTTGCTCTCTATCTCTCTACTATCTAGAAGTCTAGATCTATTCTAAATTGGGAGTTGGGAGGACATCCATTTGAGGGACACCTCTCTTCTCTAAACCCTAACTTTTCTCTTGAAGGTGATTATGATGATAGAGATGCCTGAGGGGGGTCTGCCCCTGCTTATATAGCCCAGTGGGGTGAACCATAGCCCTCAGATCAAACCAACTTGAAACAATGGTTGAAATGCGTCGTAGAGGTCGGTTGGAGGCCATCGGACGAAGTGTACTGACAAGTAGGCCCAGAGCAGGCCGGTCGGCCTTACATGTGGGGCTGGCCAGCCTAGCTTAATGTGTGTTACTTGGGACCAATAGATCTCTTTGTTAGCTTTCCATAGAGTCTTGGATCACTGAAAACAGAGTCCAGATGAGGGAGATATGCCCAAATTACTCCGGACTGCTCTAGAAGCCCATTTGCAATCTTCCGGAAGGCATAACTTTGTCGTCTGGACTCTAATTTGGGTGAACCAAAACTCTATTTCATGTGTCTCGATGAGCTCTTCGCAATGGTGTACTCTAGTTCATCACTTGAGATACTTCTATTTGGTGATTCTGGTCCTTTTCCAGTTTAACCCCTATAAAACATAGATTCACCAAAACTCGTGGAACTCGTTAGTTTCAAACCCTACAACTATGCTTTGTGGTTCATATCATGTCATATCAAGCAATAGTTGATGGATAAAAATGAGCATTAGTGAATGTCAACAGTGGTCATACGCTTTGACCCTCGACGCCCATACTCCAAGTCGGTGGAGAGGATGGCCTCAGAACCGTGGACCATGAAGAAGGGTGTGAAGCTTGTTGCTTGGCTTGGGGTCGTTCTCAAACTCTAGAGGACCACGGGGAGTTCCATGACCCATCGATGGCCAAACTTGTTCAACCGGTTGAAGATCCTCGGTTTGAGGCCCAGCAAGATCATGCCGTTGGCATGCTCGACCTGCTCGTTCGTCCGGGGGTGCACCACGGCTGCCTAATCGACGCGGATATGGTGATCGTCATAGAAATTGAGGAACTTTTTACCGATGAATTGTGTGCCATTGTTGGTGATGATGGAGTTTGGGACCCCAAAGCGGTGAATGATGTCGGTGAAGAAGAACACCGCCTGCTCGAACATGATTTGCATGATTGGCCGAGCCTCGATCCACTTTAAGAACTTGACGATGGTGATGAGCAAGTGGATGAAGCCCCCAAGCACCCTCTGAAGCGGCCCGACAAGGTCCAAACCCTAGACCACGAAAGGCCATATGATGGGGATCATCTAGAGCACTTGGGCTAGCAAGTGAGTTTGCCGAGCGTAGTACTAACACCCTTCACAGGAGCATACCACCTCGGTGGCATTAGCCACAACAGTGGGCTAGTAGAAACCTTGCTAGAATGTGTTCCCGATGAGGGTGCATGGCACCGCATGGTGGCCGTAGATGCCCCCATGGATGTCCTGAAGCAGCTTCCTCCCTTGCTCAAGGAGAATACAGCGCTGCAGGATTCTAGTAGGGCTCTGCTTGTAGAGTTCCTGATCTAGCAGGACAAATAACTTGGCCTGACGTGTGAGGCGTCGGGCCTCGGTCTGGCTAGAGGGGAGCATAGCATTTACTAGGCAGTCGAGGTACGGGATTCTCTAGTCTGGCAAGGGGTCAGGCCGTGCGTTTGAGTCCTCATAGATTTCCATAACCTCTGGGTTGGTGGGAGCTAGGGTCGGGCTAGCCTCAAAGACTGGTTCGGGTGGCTTGTCGCTGTCCTGTGCTGATCCTTGGTAAGTGACCGAGGGCTTATGTAGATTGCTAGTGAAGACACCAGTGGGAACTAGTTCCTGGCCTGACACCAGCTTCGCGAGTGCGTCTGCTGCCTCGTCGAATCGCCTCGCGACGTGGTCGAGCTCGAGGCCATCGAATTTGCCCTCTAGGAGGTAGACCACCTGGTAGTATGCTGCCATCTTGGGGTTGTGGTAGCTTGATTCCTTCATGACTTGGTCCACAATCAACTAGGAGTCACCTCAAACATCAAGCCATCAGATCCTGAGCTCAGTGGTGATGTGCAGATCATTGACAAGCGCCTCGTACTTAGCCACATTGTTAGAGACTAGAAAATGAATTTGGATCATATACCTCATGTGCATGCTAAGGGGGAGATGAAGACAATTCCTGCTCTAGCTTCGCTCTTCATCAGCGAGCTACGAAATACATCGTCCAATATCCTGTTCCATCGGGGCCGGTGGCTTCTAGGTCTCGGTCCATTCCGCAACGAAGTCTGCTAGCGCTTGGGACGTGATGGCCATTCGAGGGGCATAGGTGATGCCCTCTCCCATGAGCTTGATTGCCCACTTAGTGAATCTTCCCATCACCACTCGACTCTAGACCACCTCCCCAAGGGGGAAGGGCACAATCGTGATTGGATGCGACTTGAAGTAATGGCGTAGCTTTCTCCGGGCGATGAGGATAGCGTACAGGAGCTTTTGGATCTAGGGGTAGCATGTCTTGGTGTCAGACAAGACTTCAGTGATGAAGTAGACCGGGCGCTAGACTTTGAGGGCATGGCCCTCCTCCTGCCATTCCACCACAACGGCGGCACTCACCAGCTAGGTAGTGGCCACAATGTACAACATGAGTGGTTCCTTCTTGGTCGGTGGCACAAGGATCGGGGCCTTTGTTAGGAGCGCTTTGAACTTATCAAGCGCCTCTTAGGCCTCGAGAGTCCATGTAAATTGGTTGGTCTTTTTCAGAAGCCGGTAGAGGGGCAGCCCTCATTCGCCGAGGCATGAGATGAAACAACTCAGTGCCATGAGGCTTCCCGTGACTTGCTGCACTCCTTTTAAGTTCTGGATTAGACCCATGCTTGTGATGGTGGAGATCTTCTCTGGATTGGCTTTGATGGGCGGTGGCTAGGGTTAGGGTTTAGGGGCGGTGGCGCTAGGAGAGAGAAGGGAGAGAGAGGCGGCGGCGCATGGAAGAAGAAGAGAGAGTGAAGAGGATAAAGGCCTTTCGGCTATTCTATTTTTGATTGCAACGGTTACATCTTGCTAGTATTTATAGTCCCATCGAGACTTGACCCTTAAGCAATCTTAGTAGATCCTTATAGGATTTGGATTCTCCTTTCCTAACAAACTCTAACTCGATTCCTTAACTAATCAACTCTTTCCAAATCTACTAGGACTCAACTAGGGTAACTAGATAATGATTTGATGACATGGCGACGGTGGCTGTAGCGGCAGCTATGGCGCATGCACCCTCCTCCCCTAGAGTGTGGCCCATTAGGGTGTGGGGTCAGGGCGCCCGGTGCCTCCTCCTCTTAGGCTGTTGTTGGCCTATTTATTCCACCGTGGGGAGTGTCCCACGTTAGGTGTGTGACAACACTCCCCCTTCTTCGATCAACGCATCCTTGCACTGAATCATTGTCCAGGTGTTTACGCCATCAGATGAGAGTTTGGCGCCCCCTGATATATTTGCAAGTTGGACTGTGAAGTAGCCTATGCTATCTTTGAACTCGTTGATGTGTATGTTGTCATCGAGGAATTGGGATTGATAGCTGCAGGAGCCAAAGTAGCCATTGATTTAGTAATTGTTGGTGTCTGTAGTGTGTAGTGGTTCCCTGTCATAGTGCGGGCATAGATGGTGGCACTTGGAAGGGTGCCCTAAAAGCGAAGCATCTGCATGACACTTGGGGGACGTGGGAACGAATATACTTGGCCTGCCTAGAGCTATCCATGGGTGTGGTGGCACAATGTAGTTGGCATGATGGATGGTGGGGATGTCGCAAAGTCCTGTAGCTGGCCGAAGAGAAGGTCCCCTATACTATAGTCTGCTGGCGATATCATTGGGCGTCCGTGAGCAAGCTGCCTGTTGATGTAGACATCGCTGATGGAGAGGAATTGTTGGCCATTGTCGTCAATGAAGACGGCTGTTGCTGATGGTAGTCTGAGGTGTGGCCATTACTCCATTAGCAGAATGCTCAAGCAGGAGGCCATAGTTGTGGTGAGACCATTGTTGTATGCAGACCGATTGCAAGGAGATGCGGATCTGTAATATCAATGGATTTGAGCAAATCTTGGAGTAGTGGTGATATTACCTGTATGTAGTAGCGGCCGTTGTAGCAGATGACGCCATCATGGGTCGTCCAAGCGGAAACTGCTCCCTATAGCATGATAGTATCATAGATGATTTTGAGTTCAAGCTCCTCCATGGAGGCCCCGAAGTTGAACCAGCACTTCTGTGATGTCGATGTTGTATGTGGTACTGCTGGAGCTGTTGTTTGCGGACAGGCGTGGCTTGTCGAAGTGGTTTGTTGTTGCCGTTGCCTAAGGAAGACGGAGCCGCAACTGCCTGGCGTACAGGTCGGCTGGTGAAGTATAGCTGAGCCATGGGATGAGTGCTCCTCCAAGTGACAGACGTACCGGTCGGGTTGCGAATGGAGAGGGCGAGGTTGACCCATCGTTCGGGGTCAGCGGCGCCTACCGCTACGTGACTGTAGCCTCCTTGTGAGTCGATGAAGTGAAAAGTCAAGGCTATGGCTGCTGCTCCTTGGCTGCTGAGGTGTTGGCGCCGGTCACCGAGTCCATGGTGGGTAGCCATGGCACCTGCTCCTGGGTGGCGTCTGACTTGTCATGAGCCGTGAGGGCAACAAGTGAAGTTGCTGCCTGGTCGTCCAATCCGCGAGCAAGGAGGATGGCTATCTCCATCTCTTGCAGTTGGTACTACTGCACCACGTCTTGTAGCTTGCGCTGGAGACCATTGACGAAGAGGTGGACTTGCTATAGCTGGTCGGTGATGCCCGTTTGTGTTGTATATGTGGTGAAGGTGTCGATGTAGTCGAGCAGGTCATTGCTGTGATGAGGAGGCGTGAGGTCGGTTGGCGAGCTGAATTCGCAGATGAGGCGTTGTGTGAAGGCTGCCCATTCAGTTGTTGGCGTGTCCATTGTCATCTGCATATACCAGGTCAGGGTTGTCAGCTAGGTTGTGATGGTTGACTAGAGCGGTGGCTGTAGTGCTGGTGGCGTCGTTGTCGTTTTCATAGCCGAGGGGCTCATCTCGGGGCGTGGATGCTCATTGTTGTTGGCCCCAATCTTGTTGACGAGTCGCTGTGGAGATGGCCGGCAGCGATGTGGTTGACTGCATCTTTGCTATGAGGTGCAGCAGGCAGCGAAGGTTTGGCGGTGATGGTAGTCTCGAGATTGATGATCAGGGCATCCTTGTGATCCAATCTGGGTTGGATGTTGGTGATGATGGCGTCTTCGTTGTTCTACGGCTAAATTGGATCTGTTGCTAGTGGAGAGGTGTTGCGCTCATCAAAGAGCTCGATGAACTTTCGTGCCCACCCGTTGATGAAGTCATTGGCGGCATCCTCCTTGGGGTGTGCACCCATGATGTGGGTCGAGGTGGCGTTGAGATTGGTGGTGTTTGCGTTGATCTCATCCTTGTTCTTCCGGATCAGATCCAGTTTGGCATTGAGGTTCTTGAGCTCCTTCATGGTGGTGGCATTGAAGGCCATGGATGCCCGAAGGATCGACTTGGCCTCCGGATACTAGTGTAACAAGCGTGGCGGAGGGGGGTGACCAGCGGCGTAGCTCTGGGCAGCGGCGGCGCTGGGAGAGAGGAGGGAGAGAGAGGCGGCAGCGCGTGGAAGAAGAAGAAGAAGAGAGATAGAGGAGACGATAAAGGCCTTTCGGCTATTCTATTCTTGATTGCAACAGTTACATCTTGCTAGTATTTATAGTCCCAGCGAGACTTGACCCTTAAGCAATCTCAGTAGATCCTTATAGGATTTGGATTCTCCTTTCCTAACAAACTCTAACTCGATTCCTTAACTAATCAATTCTTTCCAAATCTACTAGGACTCAACTACGGTAACTAGATAACGATTTGATGACATGGCGACGGTGGCGGCGACGGCAGCTGCGGCGCGTGCACCCTCCTCCCCTGGAGCGTGGCCCATTAGGGCGCGGGGTCGGGGCGCCCGGCGCCTCCTCCTCTTGGGCTGTTGTTGGCCTGTTTATTCCACCGTGGGGAGTGGCCCGCGTTGGGCGTGTGACAGCAGGCGTGGCAGATAATTTCAATTAGGTTGTTAATCACCTTTCCTTCGAAGCATGTTTTGTTTCAAGCTTTTCGTATTGCCCAGCAAATGACTCCAATGCCCGCGACATGGAATTTCTTCCACTTTGGTAGCCATTTTTTTACACCAGTTCCAGCCTTGTTGTGGAGATCTGGGGATGTCATGGCAGGTGTAGCCCAAATCTCTCTCTATATACACTACAATTTAACAAGAGGTGCAGCATAGTTTCATTTTGATCATAGAAATAACATGAGTCACCGTTCCGATTCCTTTTAAGCATGTTATCCTTGGTTAGAATTGCATTCTTCTCCATCATCCACATAAAAATCTTGTTTTTTTTGTAGGGATTTTTCCTTTCCTGATATTTTTATGTGAAGGTCCAGAAACGCATTGCTTATAGAATAGAATAATGTATTCAGTTCCAATCATGCGGCATCTGAGATTCTTCCCACGGTACTATATGACCCACGCCGACATGATGCGGTTGTTGCCTTCTCGAAACTACGGTGTGGCTGGTCAGGCAGTCTGGCCTACCGGCAATGTGGCAAGTACGCACGCTTGCATACCAAGAGCTAAAGACAGACCAATCTTGGACCGCATGATGACGCACGGTACTTGTCCGACCTCTGTGTGTATCTCCTTCAATCGTCGGTTCCACGCGGGCCCTGCCACACGTCGCTTCGTCTGCCGCTGCCGCCTTGGATCATCATCCAGCCACCGACGCATCGATCGCACTGTCGTCCGTCCGCCCGATGGACCGACAGCTCGCTCGTTCCTTCGTTCGCTCTCTGTGCATCATACGGTGCGAGACTCCATGCATACCATGCCCATGTGTTTGCAGGGTTGTTCGCTGTCGAGCTGTAGGGGTGCTCTTCCTTTCCTTGGTGTGCCTGCATCCATGATCCATCGATGGCGCCTCGATCGCGTGAACAGTTGCATGCCGCCACGGCACCACCACCCACAAATGCCACTCCCAAACTTAGGCCGGATGGCCGCGTACAGGACCCCCCCCCCCCCCCCCCCCCCCCCCCCCCCCTTCTGGCCTTCTCCATCCAGGTGTACAATATACACATGGAGAGAAGAGGAGGAGTAGAGGACGGGGAGCGGCGCATGCATGTGCCTGGACCCTGGAGCTTGAGAGCGGGGAGAATATGTAGATGGCTTTTCCGCCAAACAGTCCATGTTGCACGTATTGCGTCGATCGGAGTGCCGAAAGGAAGATCCCAACCCAAGCATGACCGGCAGGCAGGCAGATCAATCACATGCATGCATGGTTCGGCAGTCAGTTGTGGAGTTGGGTCGGACTGCTGGCGTATCGTTGTTGATGAGGTCTGGCCATGCTGTTTCGAGCTTACAGGTTTGTTAATCAAGTACGGCAGTAAGGTACTTCGATCATGTGCATATATATCGCAGATTGCCGCAGGTATGATGATTAGGTCTAATGCGACTATTGTTTTCATCGAAAGATGTAGTTAGGTCTTGCCTGTTCGGTCAGAGATTTGCAGCTTGTTAGTGTTAGTTAGACAAGCACGTGTATATGTTAATAAATAGCATGGGTAGTTATTCTCAAAAAAAAAACATGGGTAGTTAGGCATTACTTTCTAACACATTGCTTGCCTGCCGTTTATATGCATATATGCTTCCAATAATTTTCGAGAAATTTATTTTAGAACCGAATAATATTTCCATTCATCGTTTTTTAGAAAAAAAAAATTGGTCATTTTTCTGCATTTGACTGAAGAGATGAGCGTTAATTAAACAGCTGATTATTGGTTGAAACTTTAGCTCTATGGCAGCATGTATATACCTCTGTCAAGATTTCTTATACCTCAATGTTTTTAATAAAGCCTTTTCATAGATCTATCATTTATACCCTTCATCCATCAAACACAATATAATGTTCATATATGTTCCATATTGTCTATTATGCCAGCTAGTGAGACAGATAGGTGACGGGGAGACGATATGTCCCACCTCTGATTTTATAGGGTTCGTTTAATGGTTTTAGGGTCTACTAGGATGTGGTCAGATGTTTCTAATTCCTCCTTTTAGGTGTTTATTCATTTTCGGTTCATTTCAATTCTCACCTCAAATTGTTATCCACTTTCGGTTTTTGTTTAGCTATACACTTTAGTTTACCCCCAATGCGCAAGTATTGGGTTAGATTGTGGTGGAAAACAAGTTAATTTTCTGTCTCAATCCATATGAGTATGAATGAGGTGGATTGAAGTGCAGCGCCAAACAAACCCTTTATGTCATATCTTTCTTTGTTAGTAAAATCTACATTCTTGGGGATTTGTTTTCGTTTTCTGCTAACATCTATTCTGTTCTAGATCGAACGAGGAGAATTTAAGACTAAATATATTTACAGGAAATTCTAGATAGAGGTTTCTCTGCTGCTTATATTATCTTATTATTCGTGCTCAAATAGTCAAATGTGCACACCTCACGCCCCATACTCACGGCAGAAGAAAAAAGCGTGTGGGTGACACCTAAAAATCTTCCGAACTCGAAAATGCGACGCGACACATACTTACCCAACGTACACGTGTCGTTTTGTGGATGCCTCGTATATTTAGGGCCTCTTGCTTTGCTTGATGCAGCAAATTAAAGGCGCCAACACGCCTGCTCCAAGACGTGGACGGCACAGAAAGACGCACGGACGATGCACAGGAAGCCAACAATGAAATGATGGGAATATACACGCCGTTCATTGAGGCTGCAAAAGGAAAAAACAAAAGCAAGCGCCACTACTGCCCTCTGCCTTAGCATGCGTGTGAGTCGAGGGTGAGGCCATGCATGGCCGTGGTCGGCACACGGCACCGAGTGAGATCGATGCGCATGGACGGGCTAGCTCCTAGCCTCCTAGCGTATCGCATCGAGATGGATGCGTAGCTCTCCTGCATGCTGCAGCGCACCAGTTGGGCACAGGGTCGGAATGTATCATCTATATATGTAGCCACGCACAGATTCTATGCTAAAAAAGTGATGGGAGCATCTGCTAGCTACATTGCTATTTGCTGCGTCTCTATGTTTTGTGCAGTGGTCAGCGCTAGTCGAGTCTTGTTCTTGCCAAGCTATGTGTCGTTCGGATGAGCTGCATCTACATGCTTTACCAGCCTCATCCAGTAAAGGGACTGCATTGGCTACATTCATACACTAGTGTACTAATTAATTAGACCCTCAGGCTTCAAATAGAGACGTTTTAATTTAGACATCGGCACTGTTTTCAAACAACTTTGATAATTAATTCTTTTTATATATGCGTGTAATATACATAGCAAAATAAGCTTTTAGACAATTAATTTCAATATAAATTTAATAATATCATTTCCAAATTCATAAACAGAAGGTATCTACCACTTAAAAAGGTAGGTAGTTCTTGTAGTGTAGAAATGGTTTCCTCCAGCACCATTTTCACCGGTTCATGTAATGATCCGACGATGAATATAATTAAACTAGCTACACCTTTGTACAAGCACATCCGGCCCATCTGCCAGCGCAACGACCATCTGCATGCAGTACTACAAAATTGATTTCAGCAGCGAAAGCTTTTTTTTAAGGTGCGTCAATTTACAGCCACCTCTGCAGTAGCCTCCAAACCGAGCCGCTTCTAGAAATGCATTTGTAGAAGCTGAGGTTGTTCCCAGCCGCCTGTATAAATACCACTACCTTTAGAGGCGGTTCTATTTCTAACTGCCTATTAAAATCGATTTTTAGGAGCCGCCTCTAAAATCGATAGTCACCTCTAAAAATAGAAGTTGTATAGTAAAATTCGAATTTTTCAAACAACCTTGGAGGGAAAACGATCAAAACAAAAGCTATAGATCTTGAAAAGTTATGCAACTTTGCAGTTGACAACTTTTTCATTTAAAAGCATCTATGTATGTAAAATTACGTTTGAATTTCTCACATTTGAAATTTAAAAAAATTCAAACACCTCGGATGGAGTAACAACCAAAACCAAAATTGTAGATCTTGAAAAATTTTAAAACTTTATAGTTGACAACTTGTTCATTTGAGTTGGTTTAGAGTCCTAAATACTCATTTTAAAATTAGATGAAGATAAAATGAGGAGGACAAATATCCCACATAAGCATGTCCTGGATGGAGTGGTTAGGGGACGAATGCGTGAGGCCTGAGGTCATGGGTCCGATCGCCCGTAGTCATGAAGTGCGTGTTTTTCGCAGGAAAAATCATGTGATTTGTGAAGGCATGTGTGTGGCTGCTCAATGAAATCTCCCAGGATTTAAAAATTCCTATTTTTTGGGCCCAGGATTAAAAATTTTTGCTATTTTGACCCAAATTTGTGACTTCTAGACAATGATTGTAAAGGCAGCTCGAATGCAGCCACCTCAACAAATCAATTTCTAGAGACGCCTCCTATTTCCAACCGCCTCTAGAAAACTAATTTGTAGAGGCAGCTGGAGAATCGCCCCTACAAATCGTTGATTTCAGAGTTTGAAAATCAGAGGTGGTTGGGTAGCCACCTCTATAGAGGCTTTCCAACTGCCTCTTTAGTGGTTTTCTATACTAGTGATATAACAAACCACCTCCTAAACCCTAAGTCTTGGCCTTCTCATTTCTTTTTCCCACACTAGCAGCCTCCTCTTCTTCTCTTAGCCATCATCCAACCCACCCCAACTCAATTGTCACACCCCACCCCCATTGTCCTACCCACCCCAACTCAACTTTCACACCCCACCCACTTGAACCCATGTGGCAGCGGCAACATGACACGGTGGGGAATGATAGGGCCTCGAGTATCTTAACCTACCAATCCTACCCCACACAGAGGCAGCAGCGGGACCTCGTGGAGCGGCCCAACCAGGCCTCGGCTTAGTGGTGGCATCGGTAGGGCCTCATGGGGCTATCAGCAGTCGGGCCTTGGCAGAGCGGCATGGTGGGTTATCGACAGTCCGGTGTAGGGAACTCGACCATGTGAAAGATCTGGTGGGGGAGGATTGGCCGTCATAGATCCAGTGGGGGAGAGGATGGGTAGCGGCACCAACAACGCAGCAGAGGATGATGACGATTGCTGAGATTATGGGCTCGATGGGCTTGGGGCTGTTTTTTCTCAATTATCACTACCTGTTTGTATAACCAGATGACAGTGACAATAATTTTCACTACCATTCAAACCAACGGTGATAGTATCTTGATTATCACCACTACATGTCACCAATGTGGACAAAAACCATGGTGATGAGTATTCTGCAGTAGTTGTAATTATAACATATTTTCTTAAACCACTCATAAGAACCCCATTATGACTTTTATCTTGTGAATATCTAAGATGTTCCATAAATATATAATCTTTTTTCTTGAAAATGCAAGAGAGTTGCGCTTCATTATATTAAGAAGAAAATTCTAAGTATAATTTATCTCCATCTCTTTGAAACAAGGGGCACTACTGATTATGTATGTGCTTCAAATAATGGTCTTCTACATATTACCATATCTCTAGAGTAAGATTGAATGTCAGTTGGGATAATCTTGTTGCTACGCTTTTCAAATTTTGAACTTTCAATGTTTAAAAAATGCAGCTTCGACACTATTCAATAACAATCGAAATCTTTCTTATCCTTCAATTAATTTTCAACTATCGATTAAGGCTAAGATCATAGGCAACTTTTGCCCTATTTCTCAAGTTCTCCAACCACAACAAAATCTATAAATCCACTAGTAAAACAAGGTTAAGACTCAATAAAATCTATATCATAAAATGGAGTTGACTTTGATAACCCTGATGGTGTGCTTGACTAGATTTGCCCCTAGTTAAGATTTAGGGGTTATGATTTTGGATTTGCGGTGTACCATACAATGGAGTTGACCTTGATAACCCTAATGGTCTTCTTGGCTAGATTTGTCCCTAGTTAAGGGGTTTTGATTTTGGATTTGCAGGTTAACTTGTGCTAGGAGCTGGTGTAGAGGGAGTGCTTGGGAGGATGCCATTTGGCGGTGGTCGCTTGTGCAACGAGGAGGACGTAGTGGTGGGAGACAACTTGTGAAAGGTGTCATGGAACCGTCCAAATTATAAGAGCACAAGTACAAATACAATCACCGAAGTGATTAAATTCTCACACTTGAGCCCATATAACTCCGGTAGTCTAACGAAATCACAAGGGATTTCAAAGCAACCAACATACAAGCCAAGATCATAGTGATTCAACATAACAAGCCACTTGCTACATCCATTTCACAAGCAATTCAATATCCCTCAGAGTTCAACATAGTTATTACAACATAAATTAAAAAGTAGCGGAAGCAAAGTAATTTAAAACTAACATTAATCTTATTTCAAATACATGCCAGTACGAAGGTCAACTTCCAACAAAAGCAATTAGAGATAAGGTAACTCAGAAGGATCATGCCCATGATCACACTCCACCACTACGGTAGGAGCCATCTAATTCTTACAGTATCCATGATACATCATAACCTGCAATAAGTGGGAATAAACCCTGAGTACGAGAAGGTACTCAACTAGACTTACCCGTCAAAAACCAGAAATAAAAGACACCAAGGATCATGCAAGGCTGATATAAAGTGGAGCTAGCTTGACACATTTTGCATAAAAGCTTGCATAGATTAAGTAACCATCTAGAGCTTAGCATCAAGTTAATAATCATTAACCTATCATCTATATTAGCACCTATACTAGAGCACTCACTTTATTAGGAGCAAACAATATTACCATAGCAGGTATAGTAGGGCCGTCATCATTTCATCATTCCTGAACTATCATATTGATTAGTATATCTACTTTGGAGATACCCCCATCAAGTTCTCACTAACCAGTAAGAGACGACGACTCGAATCGAATTACAACTTAGCTAAGGGGGTATTCCTAACTCTCACCCATGACTTCCCCCGTCAGAGAGCATTAGGTCACCTTTGGGACAACTCAGAAACCAATTTCATGGGTTCGGTCAGCGCCAGCACTCTTAGGGATTACCCTTCTGCCAGAACCATCAGGACTTTTAAATCACCTGCCCTTGGACTCACGCCTACGGCTCCCTTCCGAGGCACACTTTATACTTGCTAGAGCCCGGCCTGAGTTGAGCTACTCGGATTTGCGGTCAAGCACTCAAGCCTGGCCATCTAAGAGAGAGTCATGCGTTCAACATGACAAAGAAAGGCTCCAAGAATCGGTCCTTAAGCGACACAGACGGAGTCACTGTAAGCCTACAGCCTTACAAGCCTCCGTCTGGTCTTCATTCATATTATACCAGGTTCTTTTTCCATGATAGCGAATATAGCCAACCGTGCCATATGTATATTAGTATAGCTTGTAGGTGACAGGGAATCACCCGACTTCTACCGTTTAGAGCAGGCTAAGCATCTACTCGATCTTGAGCTACATAGGATTCATGGTATACTTTCTGGACAAGGATAGGGTTCATATGCAACAAGTGTTTTCATCCAACACCTATAACTTAATGCAACAATATTTATAACATAGTCCTTAATTGCATTTTAGAAATTGGAGGCTTATAATGCTCTGGGGCTTGCTTGGAATCCGACTCAAGTCAGTGTTTGTCAGATGACACTCGCTTGCCGAGCATCTCCCATTCTAGCACTTGTCTAGTCCTTCCATCTTCGAGATAGGTCCGCGAAACACCATCTTCGGGTTTGGCTCCACATCTCGTCCTTCCCACAGTGCATCTAGCATATATAGATGAGATGCAAGATGCAAGTGCATGAATATAAAGAATTATAGCACAAGATGCATCACATAGGAACATTTAGGACAAGCATAAGATTAAACAAGACATAGGCATTCACAGTCAGTCACTAAATAGCACCCAACCCAATAAGAGATATAACATGCATATCAAGTAAAGACACAAGCTTCCTAAAGTCTCAGGTGTATTAACTTAACCATCATCAAAGGCATAAGTCACACTTAACAATATATAAGCAAATAGCTATAATTGGAATCTATCAATTTCTAGACATGCAAACAGTAGCTACAAGATTTAGCTATAACTGAAGTTACATAAATCCAAATGACTTGCAAGAAGACATTCTGGAAAGCTTATGAAATTATGTACATTACATCTATAATCATCATAGCATGATTCATAAGTTAAGTAGGTCGAAATTATACATTTATAGAAACTGGTCGAACAAGACAGAGAGCAACAGATTCTGTGATCCAATTTTGAACTGCTGTAACATCTAAACCACATGGCCAAATGTCACCAAATTTTAACAGTAGCTATATACATAAATTATATACAACTTTTATATAAACAAGTTTCACAACAAAGCATATTATCATGAAGAACTTTTCTAAGTTCCCAGATCTATCTATAAACCACATTTGCAAAAAAATAAATATTAACTTATGTTCCAAACACATAATTAAGCAAAACCAACTTTACCAGCATGTCACACATGACTAAAGAACACCAGAAAGCATGGTGCTCACCTCTAAATAAATTTTCTTAAAGCATTTCTTAATTTATTTAGACATCAAGGTGTATTTATGAACATATACCAAAAATGCACAATAAATTCTATAAAAAATATAGAATCTTATATATACTCCCAATAGTATAATATATAAATTTCATGGCATTTGAACATGTATAGCAACCTATATGGAAAATACAAAATGCTAAAGCAAGAAATCATGTCAGAGCAAGATACCCTAATAACTCACTCATACAACAACCAATGACTATGAAATTTTTACCACACATCAATCCTCACATGAGTAGAATACCACAAAAATTTCACTTCATTTGAAGCCCTACAACTGCCATTATGAAAAAGACAAATGCAACTAGCATTGAAAACCTAGATGCATAAATCTATTTTTAAAGCTAAAACTTTAAACTAAAACATGACATATCATAGATCCACTAGATAGACAATTTCACAAGGATTCCAAAATGTCCTCATTTGCTATTTTATGAATTTCCTATGATTTACTATGCATTTTCAAAGATCAGCAAAAACTACAACAAATAGGTCCTTATAGCACTATTCATCTGAGTCATGAGTTCTATAGAAAACTCCCTAGAAAACTTTCTATTATCGCGTGAAGCCCTTCCTCTTCTCCTCGTAACAGGGAGCATGGGAGGGAGGCAGGGACCGTCAGGGAGGGGTCGGTTTCGGCCGGCATGGCTTGCTAGCGGTGGGGAGCGGCATTGCCGAGGCTCGCTAGGTCCGGGTCCTCCTACAGAGGGGCGAGCCATGGGCGAAGGTGACCTGTGGCCTTTCGGTCACGAGCATCAACAGCTCGGGGCTATACGCTCCCGCATCAATGGTGAACAGTGACGGCTAAGGGGCTCGGAGACGGTGAGATGGCTGTGGCTCGGTGTGAGAAACGCGGAGCACGACCGACTTGGGTGGAGGAGGTGGAAGAGAGGGAGCAGTGGTGGAGCTTGCGTTGCCGACAATGGTGGCCACGGCCATGGCGGCGTGCGCGCTCATGAGTAGGAAGGAAGAGGCAAGGGAGGGCGTGCGAGGGCTAGTGGAAGGCTCGGGGAGGCTCTCCCTATCCTCGATGAGGGCGCTGGGCATGCAGCAGGGCGTCAAGGAGAGTGGAGGTGCACTGCCCCCACATCGCAGCCATGTCCCGTACACGCGGCATTGCGTCGAACAGGTGGCAGGTGCGGTTGTGGACACATTCGAGCCCCTTTTTAGCATATTCTGTGTGGGTTCGGATCTTGGCATCAGAAACAAAGTTGTTGCTCCATGAATGCTCTCCGACTTTCATTAAGAGCAATGGGCCATTGGAGCTCTGATTTAGCTGCAAAATAAACCCTAACTAGACAGTGTCAGCATTTTAACCAAGATTAGGGAAACTCAAATTTGATGACCAAAATGAAATCAAACTCAAGTCAAATTTCTCTGAGCTCTTCTCTAATGGCTGAGCTCCAACTTTTATTTTTGGACCAAGTCAATTTGCTTAACAAATTTTGGAGAACATGGAATGCCAATCTAAGGACACAGGATTACTTAGACTGGAAAACAGCAGCAACGTTCAAACTTGGGTTCCTTATTTGACTACGTTAGAAGCTGGACTAGGCCTTGGAGCTTGAACAAAGTTTGTAGTACACAACCTGAACTACAATTTCTATTAAAAGATCAAGGTCTAGATCAGCTTGGGTTGCAAGATATAAAGCTCCAATGTTGTGTACCCGAAATTGAGACACCATTTGACTTGGCCAAAATCTAGGGCTCTAAAACAGCACTGCATTGAATCTTAGGAGCTCTATTTGACTAGGTTAGATGCCGAACTAGCTCTTGACCATTTAACAAAGTTTGTTCTTCATAAGATGAACTACAACTTTTGTTAAAGGTCAAACTCCACCACTAGTTCAGAAGTCAAAGTTTCACTTTGATCAACATAGTAACTTGATAAAGCTTGAACTAGGGTTTTAGGCCAATTGGGACATTTTCTTGGCATTTGCTCAACATGAACCCTTAATAACTTTTGTTGTAGAGTTCATCTAGAGTCATTTGAGCAAGATTGAAAGGTTTGGTTGATGATTTATAATTCCATTCACTTAATGGTACCATCTAAGCAAATAGTAAAGACAGTTGAAACAAATACATGACTTATCATTTCATGTGACTTTTTTATTCCAAACTTCATGAAACTTTTCCAGTGATCCATATAGCTAGAGATGGATGTGAGACACATGAAAGAAGTGACATCAACACTCACTTGTATTACCAAGCATGAGCATCAAGCATACACACATTGAAACACAGAATAACAAGGGTATGTTGCATATGTTTCAAGGAGATGTTTCAAGCACATTCCATATATACATGTTTCACATGTTACACTGGTATGTTCCATATGTTTCACTAGTGTGTTATATATGTTCCATGCTCATATATGAACAAATGATGTTTAGGCTCATGCAATGCAAGTGCCAAAATGCAAGCCTAACACCTGGGGTGTTACAAAAGGTGGGGTTTTGAGGCATCAGACATGGAGAGATTTGCATTTGTTGTGATAGAAGGCTATTAGAGTTGATGGAGTGGTTCCAATAATAGTGGTGCCACTTTAGTTTACGGAGGTGGTGGTAGTGACTCAGTGAGGGAGTTCAAGTTTGATCCATCACCAGTGTAGGGGGACATGTGAGTACCCAAGAGGTAGTGGGTCAATTAGATCACTTAAAAACTTAACCTCAGCTCCAACTTGATCTTCACTAGAAAATCCATAGACTAACTAGCATGATGTGCACTTAAGGTTTTCTTCTATGCTCTAACCTAACCAACCTATAAAGAGTTTTGCAACTTACAGCCAATCCTATCAACTCTCCTATTATAACATTGGAAAGTGAAGACCACAAAAAATAAGCACAATGATAAATCTTAAATGCATAAGCTAAAGAGGAAGTCAAGAGAGGGTGAACTCCTAGAGACAAGATTTATCTCGTGGTATTGGTTGTCAAAACTCAACCTCTAGATCCATTGGAGCTCCACAATATATATGCTACTAGTCACCAAGTCTTACACCAATCAATGGATGGGCAAGCCACAAAGACCACCACCACTCAAGTCATGTGAAGTAAGCTTATAAGGTTCACCACTCATTGCTCGACTCTCCCAAGCACCAAGGTGTCATCGATCTTGAAATTAATAAAGCTTTCCTTATCGAAAAAACCAAGGAAAGGGTCTCCTCGTCCCTGCATATCATCCGAAAAAACCAAGGAAAGGGTCTCCTCGTCCCTGCATATCATCCACTAATTATAGTAGTGTACGCATTGGAATATAGGACATACATGTATAACTAAAAATCACTTATTTTGGTTAGACATAATTCCTTGGAACAAATTAAAATGTTATATGGTCAGAATGCCACATTTTAGTGAACTAAGCCTAGCACAGTTGGCTAGGTGTCATGACCCGGTCGTGCCAATCCAATGACCTTAATCACCTAAGCATAATGAGCACTTAAAATTTTCTATTTCTAAAAAAATCTTGTGTTATAGGGTCAAAACCATGGCAAACATTGTTGTTCATCAAGTATCAGAGTGCATGTCTCTAGTGGCTCGAGTGGACAAAAGAACACAAGAATCATAGAGGGGCACAACGGTTTATTCTAGCTCGGGCTATTAGGGCCCTACATCCAGCAGTTGATGATCCTTATACTCAAGAGCACCAAAAATCTAGGGGTTAAAATAGAGTGTAAGAGAGAGATTTGGTAGGGGATCGCTCAGTGCTGATCCTAGGAAAGCCTCGCCGCAGGTGGTGCCTTCCCCCTCATTAGAGAGGAGGAAGAAGATGGGTGTGGTGGAGGAGCTCTCAGTGCACTTCTCTGGGTTGCTTTGCTCTCGATGCAGAGCATGAACTAAACGGCGAGGACTCGAATAATCAGTCTAGAATTGTCCTCCCTCTCTTGGGATCTGATCTCCCCTTATATATCGAGGTAGGTTGGGTGCATGGCAATTTGGGGGAGTTAAGCCTATGGCCTACATGAGCTGGAGTCTAGGAGGGTATTGCAGTGGTGTCATGTGGACCGTGGCGATGTCATGGAGCTAAAGAAGCTTTGAACTTTGTCTGGCTGCTATATTCTAACACGCTAAGTGTCAGGCTGTGTCAGCTTGGAACGACCTCCACCAGGTGCATCTTCTAGAGGCTTCTTGGTGGCGAAGGTGGCCACCTTGAGGGGTTGACGTGCCCTAAGCCCCTGAAGCAAGTAGAGGAGTTTGTCTTCTTGAGTCATGCCTCGTGCTTGACCCTGTTGGAGGAGTAGTTGATAGAGCCACGCCTACATGGCAGCACCAGGGAGCCCCCTAAGCCTTGGTGGCTTGGGGTGACTGTCTCAAGCCTAGGCCTTGGCTGGTGCCAAAGACTAGGAGGGAGACAAGGATCAGGTCTAGGCTCCCATTGATTGGGAGCCTGAGGCTCGGGCGAGCTCCTGAGTCCCGAGCAGAGGTGGTGGGCATGCTCAAGCTTAGCCTGACTCCCTTGTTGGAGGGTACATGCGAGCATACCTGATGGGTATAGCACGTGAGCCCCTAGCTGATCCTAGAGGAGTTAGTCGGGGGGTCTCTCGATTGGGAACCCTTGATCTTGAGGCTTAACATACCCTATATTAGGATCTAGTCAGGAGCCCCCGAGCCCTTTGTGGCCTCACTTAGTCGAATTTGTGATGGCGATGAGGGGCTAAGTTCGATCTTTTGGTGATCAGCTAGCCATGGCAGGGATGACCTCCACTGACGAGAGTGCGGTGCCCTTTGTGGGGCTTCTCCCAAGTGTGATGGGGGCGCTTGGCTATCGAGGATGAGCGATGGTGCTGACCCCTTTTTGGCCTGTGTTGTCTAATCTGAGGCTTGAGTGAGGGCCTAGTGAACTCGTCTAGGAGTTGCTGGCCTTAGGCCTAGGGGTGCCCTCCTTTTTGATCTAGGCCTGCCATGGGTTAGGTGATCAAGAGCATCTAGGCTCTGGCTTGGGGCCACCTGATCACCAAGCACGCCACGCGCTTCTAGGGGCTTTTGGGGGCGCAACCAGTGTCGGGCGAGCTGGTCCCAAAACATCGTCATTCAGTGCCACCGAGGTGAGTCAAGAGCTTCTCCGCTCCATCACTTCGATGGGATTTCATCATAAGCTAATCATCTTGCCCCTTGTAGCACCCTGGACACAAGACCCCCTTGCAGCTTGTGCCAAGGAAGACCCTCGCCCTCTGGACAAGACACCAGGGGTCGGTCGGCACCGCGCCAAGCGGGAGCAGCGTCGGCACGGCCACAGCGCCCACTAGGGGAGTTCCATCGGCGATGACGGTGGTGTCTGTGAAGGGCCAGATAGAGGAGAGCGTGCATAGGTCACCCATAGGGGAGGCGGCATGGCCGGTCGTAGTTGTGACGCCATAGACGGAGATGGTGGTGCCCGGTGTAACGTCCCACCTCTCCGAGGCCGGGCCCGCTTACATCTGGCCGCTTTTCTAGGACATAGACTGCCCTCACAGACCAACAAAAGTCTTTTCTGCGCACTTTGTCCTCACTCGTGCGCACCCGAAAAGAACTTTCCGGTCGGTCACCCATCGCTCTAGGCCAAGCACGCTTAACTTTGGAGTTCTTTCGAGATGGGCTTCCGGAAAAGAAGTTGCAACTTGTTGGTATGAGTATCCTATTAATCCTATTAAGCCCTGGGCCGGGATGTTACATCCTCACCCCCTTAAGAGATCGACGTCCTCGTCGATCAATCCCAAGCCAGGAGCATCCTCTCTTGGCCACGTCCGTATGTCCAGAGCCAGCGCATGTGCCATGCTGTGTGACCACGACGGATCCACACCAGCCATGCGCACTATGCCTGCGCAACTGCGACACACGCGCCCGTGAAACCGCGAGAGTCGGCTCTAATACCATTTTGTAACATCCCACCTCTCCGAGGCCGGGCCCGCTTACATCTGGCCGCTTTTCTAGGACATAGACTGCCCTCACAGACCAACACAAGTCTTTTCTGCGCACTTTGTCCTCACTCGTGCGCACCCGGAAAGAACTTCCCGGTTGGTCACCCATCGCTCTAGTCCAAGCACGCTTAACTTTGGAGTTCTTTCGAGATGGGCTTACGGGCTTAATAGGATTAATAGGATACTCATACCAACAAAGTTGCAACTTCTTTTCCGGAAGCCCATCTCGAAAGAACTCTAAAGTTAAGCGTGCTTGGCCTGGAGCGATGGGTGACCGACCGGGAAGTTCTTCCCGGGTGCGCACGAGTGAGGACAAAGTACGCAGAAAAGACTTGTGCTGGTCTGTGAGGGCAGTCTATGTCCTAGAAAGTAGCTAGATGTAAGCGGGCCCGGCCTTGGAGAGGTGGGACGTTACAGAATGGTATCAGAGCCGACTCTCGCGGTTTCACGGGCGTGTGTGTCGCAGTTGCGCAGGCATGGTGCGCATGGCTGGTGTGGATCCGTCGTGGTCACACAGCATGGCACATGCGCTGGCTCTGGACATACGGACGTGGCCAAGAGAGGACGCTCCTGGCTTGGGATTGGTCGACGAGGACGTCGATCTCTTAAGGGGGTGAGGATGTAACATCCCGGCACAGGGCTTAATAGGATTAATATGATACTCATACCAACAAAGTTGCAACTTCTTTTCCGGAAGCCCATCTCGAAAGAACTCTAAAGTTAAGCGTGCTTGGCCTGGAGCGATGGGTGACCGACCGGGAAGTTCTTCCCGGGTGCGCACGAGTGAGGACAAAGTACACAGAAAAGACTTGTGCTGGTCTGTGAGGGCAGTCTATGTCCTAGAAAGTAGCCAGATGTAAGTGGGCCCGGCCTCGGAGAGGTGGGACGTTACACCCGGGGCGGTCAAGTCGAGGCCAGGCACGACCTTGATGCTGCAAGCAAAAGCGGCATAGATGGAGCCACCACTTGTGTGGATAGAGACAGCCACACCCATGATGGAGGCAACGTAGCCAAATGCAACCGCGTTGTTATAGACGGGGGCAGAGTGGCTAAAGTCACCCTCTGGGCAGGCGACCGAGCCTGTGGCGGTGAATGTGGCCATAGCGTCTTCAGCGACCGTGGTGACGGGGTAGGCATCTGCATATGTACCATCCACTCCTCCTACTGCTAGAGGGGCTGTCCCAAAGGAGGTGGTGTTGACACTAGGTTCAGTGCCACTCAGGGCCAATGAAGGGCCGTCCTAGGCTCTGGTCCGTGCGGGCAGCGACCTCCATGTGTGGGAGGGGCCCATCCTCCGGTGGGCTGACCGGTGGAACCTAGGGCTGATGCTCTTAACCCTCGATGATGTCGCGAAGGGAAAGGATTGGGAGAGGGTCGAGACTAGAGTCGGGTTCATGGCCCGCGCTCTGAACATGGCACTTGGGGCGCTGCGTGACGTCATCGACCCGATTGGACAGGTATGACCTATTCGTGCTTCCATCCTTGATTTCTCCTTTTTTGGTGCTTCTAACTTGTGTTGCCTGCAATCCCTCATGTCTCACAGTCACAAGAAGTCCTAGTTTCTCCACCAGCAGAAAGACGCCTAGGTCCGCCTTGCCAAAGAGACGCAGGTGCGTGGATGGCTGACCGAGCCACTTGATGCCGCTCATCAAAAGGTGGCTGAGCTTACTCCTGCCGGTGAGAAGGTGGCCAGCATCTGAATAAAGGAGGAAGACGCTCGTCAGGATGCCACCGAGGCCAAGGAGAAGCTCACAGCTCTAGCAGAGAGGGCATGCCTAGACACCACGGAGACCAAGTGGCTATGGAAGGAGCGGGACGAGCTACTCCAAACAATAGTGAGGCTTCGGTAGGAGCGTGACGATGCTCGTCAGTGGGTGAATGACCTCTGAGGTGAAGTTGAGCGGGAGAGAGAGTCGAAGGTTGAGGCCGAGAATGTGTATGTCGGGCTCGCCGGGAAGGTCAGTCAGCACCACGCAAGGATCCAGACCCTGGAGGCCGAGGCGATGCAGTAGCACGAGGAGGCATGCAAACTCCATTAATAAGTGAATGGTGAGACCCTGGTTTTCCTTGTCTTTCTTCCTAGGATCTGTCATCGATGTCTAGATGTAATTGGTGTACGATCTGAGCTGGTCTTGATGACAAACTCATGATAAAGGTGGTGAAGAGCCATGGCCTGGAGAAGGAGCTCTCCAAAGTTAATGGCTCTCTTCAAAAGGAGAGCAACGAGCATGATGACCTGCGTGTTGCTATTGGGCTGGTCTGCAATGGCCTTGGGTGACCCTGCTAGAGGAGACGAGGTCACTTGCGGTTCGCTCCCTTCAGGTCATGGAGTGGGCACACAAGTTGATGCGGCACACACTTCACTTTGGCATTTAGTAGTCATTCACCATCGCCCATTCCCACTATAAAAACATCAACCTGGAGGCAATGGTTATGTAGACGATGAGCTGGATGAGATCGAGAAGATGGTGGCTGACCCTGCGTGAGAATTAGCTGATAAGATAGAGAGCAAAGTTATCCCTCTGAGGGGTTAACTAATTGAATGAATAGGGCTAGGGTGCCCACAAACTTGTAATAAGTAGACAAGTATTTCATTTTTAAGTTTGGCTGAACAAACTTTTAGCTTGTGTTGTTTAAACACTTGTCCTTTTTAATGTAAAAAGGTTGATGTGGTCTGATCCCTCCTAATACTAAGTTTAGAAAGCTTGAAGCATGGGCGAAAGGCTCTGATCACGCCAGTGAGGAAAGGTATCATAGCCACTAGGGTGTAGGCCTCTTGCATTCTGACCAGCTTTACTCAGTGTCCATTCCTGCGATTCTTACTTCTAGGGCTTAATGTAAGAAGGGGTCGGCTATAAAAAGCATTTGTGAGTACTAGATACTCACATCAGCCCCTGAGTGAGGCCCGACCCCTGGCCATTGCTAGGATCAGTAAAAAGATCGATGTGGCCTGATCCATTCCAATGCTAAGTGTGCAAAGTTTGAGGTGCAGGCAAAAAAGACTCTGATCACGCTAGAGAGCAAAAGCACCCTAGCCACTGGTGTGTGGGTTTTTTGCGGTCCGCCCAGTTTTACTCAGTGTCCGTTTTCTGCAACCTCTTGCTTTGAGCCCTTGTCATAAGAAGGGATTAGATGCAAAGAGTGTTTCTAAATACGTATATACCCTTACCAGCCCCCGAGTGAGGCCCAACCCCCAGCCGTTGTTGGGGTCGGCTGTCGCTAAAATCGAGGGGATAAAAAATTGATAAGGGAAAGTACTTTTTATCTTAGAAACATGATTTCTCACAAGCACGTTGACAACTTGGAAAAAACTAGGGGTAAGTGACGTATCTGCTCAATATTCCACGTGCTGGTGAAGATTTGGCCATCGGTGGTCTTGAGCCTATAGGTGCCTAGTCAGAGCATCTCCATGACGACATATGGTCCTCCCCATAGTGGAGACCACGGGAGGCAGATGCATGTGCTGTGCTACGAGGTGACCGCTGTCCCAGCAGCATCGCGTAGTCCAAATGGAAATGCTATTGGGGTGCTCTGGGTGAGATATGCCAAGGAGAGGAGTTCTCCCTAGTGAGCTATGCCATGACGTTGGTAGAGGAAAAAGAAAGGTGACGTTAGTCCTCCTGGGATAGTTGGTGTCATAGGAAGAGGACAAGTTGGCGTTCCAGCTACCCATAGTTGAAGTCGAGAAGCTAGTTGCCCTAGGGGGCGCGGGCCTCCAGGGCGTGCAGCTGCAGCTTCTCGAGGGCATCGACCATGGCATCGAGGCTAGCGGAGCGCGGAGGCTGTGTGGGGGTGGGAGCCCGTGCCAGCCTTCCCTCAATGGTGATGAGGAAGTCTAGATTCCCGAAACATGCATGCGCACCTAGGGTCTGGCTCACACCATGGCTAGCCATCCGTGGCTTGGGTGCGGACGTCGAAACACGTAAAAGGCCCTTACCTGGCATGCCAACTGTCGATGTTTTGAATCGCTAACTAGTAAATTTGTATTGTGCATTTGGCCCAAATGGTGTGCTAAGAAGACACAAGGATGTATACTGGTTTGGGTAGAACATCCCTAGTCCAATCGCTGCTGCTGCTTGTGTTACTAGCACTGAAGTTTGCAGTAGGGTTTATAATTTGGCGAGAGAGGGATGATGTCCCAAGTCTCTAGTGAAGGTAAAGTGGAGTTGAAGTGCTTCTTAGTGTTTGAAAAATGCTCCCCAAATGGGGTGCCTAGCCTTCCCTTTTATAGTCTAAGGGAAGGACTAGGAGTACACGAGAAAGAGAAAGAGGAAAAGAAGAAAGAGAAAAAACAAGGGAGAAGAGAGCCCTGGGGCTGTGCCACCCTTCTCCATAGGCGGTCCTACTAGTCCTATAGTCGACAATGAAGGTGTGCACACGTCATGACCTTTTTTGCCACTGATGCTATAGGCAGGTGCCACCGTCTTGGTCGTGGTGCCTATTGACATTAATTAACGCAATCTCTAAATAGCAACAACATTAAAAATGAATGGTAATAAATTAACATGTCTCTAAATACTAGTCACCTTTTATATTTACCTATACTTCTTAGCATGGAACTAGGTTGTCATCCCTAATGAATAAAGCTTAGAAGTATATAAGTGGCACTATGATTTTATATGACAAGGTAGAAATATAAATGTTATAAAGATATGAACAATTAAGAATAAGAACAATTAAGAACATTTGCAAGAGGATAGATAATTATACCATTGTAGCATTTTACCTAGAGTATTACCAGGTTGTCATTTATAATTTTACCACTGGGAAGGTCTAGCTAAACTTCTATCTAGAGTATTGATAAACTTTATATTCATGATAAAGAGAGTAAACCAATGTTATGCACTCTTACATAATAACAAGGATAAGTCACATGATAAAAGATATATATTATAAGTAATGATCAGTCATCATAAATAAATATGTAGATACACTCCGAGCTCCATAACTATTACTAATAATGTAATCCAATCAGAATATTAGAGGAATAATTCCTAAGTATTCAAGTTACATGTCAAGCTACTACAACTAATAATCATCGTCAAGTAATACTACCATATGTCCCAACCATAATAGAGCCATGAACATGAGAAGTTGAGTTCAGAAACCTCTGATATATGAATATATCCTTAACCAGACAATGCTGCTCTACCAATAATCCACTGCATAGGGGGGAGGACTATAGAGGACTCAATGGGCCTATAAAAGTCACACCCATAATCTACCACATGACCTTGAACAACTAGAGGCATCGAAAGATATGCATAGCATCTAAGCACCACGCTTACATAATGCATACCACTCATCTTATGGCCAAATAGACGAGTGCTATACGAACATGTGATCAAACTAAATAGCAACCTAACTATACTAGAATTGAAGTAGACAATGAATGATGCATTCAAGAACGTAATAAAGATGAAGAATAATATTGACATTGCAATAATTGTGCAAAGACAGAATTACATTAAGAGCGGAGAACTAGAACATTACCAAAACTCCACGCTCGCCAACAATCGGGAATCCAAGCTAGGTTGACTCAGCTTGACTTCCTGTAGACGTAATCTAACTATGCTAAAGCTATGAACTAAAGGAACTCTGATGATCTATGGTTTCTGGCTTCGGATGAACTGATCTTCCAATGACTTGATGCCTTCAGGGGGGTCTACCCCTGTATTTATACCCCGGTGGGACGCACGTGAGCCATTGGATCAAACTGACTTCATGAAGGGCTAGGATTGATCCTCAAGGTCGGTATAAGAATACTCCAGAAGCTCATGGAAAGGGGTAGAAGGGGGTGGCCGCCCGGTCACCCCCTAGTCGACCGGCCCCACCTAGCAGGCACTTGGCCTCCACTTCATTCCGGTGTCTTCTGGGGTCTTCTATAATATACTAGTATTTATCTCACCGTGAAATTCTAAAAATTCTTTTAATAATTAGGTATCTCTCTTTACTTTTCTGCATAACTCCCTACAAACATTAAAAGTCAACAAAGCTCATGGAATTTGTCAGATAACACCCTAGTCTTCTATGTTTTCATGTATTTTAACCATTCTCTCATGTTTATTTCACTATATATTATTGACATTTACGACCATCAACAAGAATCCCCCAAGCTTACCCTTTGCTAGTCCCTTAGCAAAGCCCAATTAGATAAACTTGGATCAGGAGTTGCTTCAATGCTTTTAAGTCTTAAAAGTACACATGCTTTCAAACAAAAATTCTCCTCCGGATTAAACAATGCTGCTCTAACTTTCAAACTCACCCATATTACCTTCAACTATGGAGCTTCTTAGCCTTCACTTGGGTCTTGAGTTATTGAAAGACAAAACAATTAAGTCAAGCACTATGTCTCAAGCTCTTCGCTCAACCGATATTTCGGAGTTTTTGTAAGTTTTTAGAATAAAACCCAGAGCTTTCATTGTATGACACTCTCAAATCTCTCAATATATGTGGTATTTGTGGATCTTTACCAAGGCATTAACAATGTTATGCCTTTCTCTCCCTATAACTAAGGATTATAGTGGAGCTCATAGGAGTGGCAAAACAAGGAAAAACATACTTGTAATTCATATATTGTAAAGTCAAACAATGAATCCAAAGAGAGTTAAGTCATACAATCAAATCAAGATGTGCATGTGTATGAAATATGCTAGATAGGTGTATATAGGGTGTCTAATTCTAATTCTACTTTTGCTCTTTTGAAGACATTTCTCTCATTTGGATTTGAAAATAATTGTAGGAAAACATGGGCTATCTTTCTTTTGTTTTCTTCTTCTTTTTCAGGTGGGCTTTTGCCTCTAATTCTACTTCAGACACTTGTCCATTTTTTTTATTTTTTTATAGCCACATGCTTTTCTTTCTGCATACAAAACATTTGAGAGAGATTGCAACGAGAAATTAGAGCATTTTATTTGGGGGCTGTCCTATAGGTTAAATTTTTGGATGTTCTCTCCATGTGTAGGAGAAAAACATTATAAGGTGGATCTGAGTGGAAAATTGTGGCAGAACCTCCTAAATAGTATGGCCCACAAGCACCTGTCATTGTCTCAAAGACCTCTGACGGTTATGCATATGTAACATAGAACTTAAGAAGTTTGTCGGGTGTCCTCGGGAAACCCGAATCATCCACAATCTTCCGAGTAGGATCATATTATAGAGGCATTGCAGTATTACAATAGTTTATATAACAAATTACATCAGAGTAAAAGTGTGAAAGTCTTACATATCATAATTTACAAACCATTTGTTCCAAATCTTACAAACCTTTAGTTATTACAACCGTAGTAGTGGAGTAACATTAGTAACTTATTACAGACCACGGAAACAGATTGCTCTGCCCAAGAGCCAAACATACTACTCGTCGTCGCTTACCACAAAAATGGTCATGCAGTAGGGTCCGAAACAAACCTGCTCATGAGACGTACCTGCAACAAGGGTTTAACAAACCCTAAGTACAAAAGTACTCGACAAGACTTAACCGACGAAAAGGGTGGAGAAGACTTAGGAATGCAGGCTCAGGGGAATCAAGGTGAGTATGTAGCAAGAATCAAAGTTCTTTTGCATAAAAGTGACTAATAGTGAAACAATCCAGCATTCCGCAAAGGGAATGCCACAGATTTGAAGTGTAATAGATGAACGAGTTCATGCCATTACCCAAATCTCAGTTGAATAATAGAGTCATACACGGATATCAGAGTACAAATAGAAGGTTTACATTAATTATTATCATCGCCACGCAGGGCAAAACACACTCCCACACAGCAACTGGAATAGCATCTCGTAGACAGCAGTGAAAACTAGGACTCCTCGCACTAAGCTTGAGCGCAGGGCGAACCCCTACTCCTCCCAATCGTCCACCTCGTCGTACTCGGGCTCCGAGCCTGCCAAAAATCAATCAGTACACTTGGTACTGGCCACGTATCTCCCACCCTATGATGCATTTGCTTTGTGGAACTGGATGCAAAGGGTGTAACAAGAGACCTATCTTTGGCTGTGGTTTCCTATGCGAGTAATCAATATTTTAAAAATATAAGTTTGTCAAATTTTAACCCATCTCATTCACACATGTTATCCCATCCCAACACATATCTCATCACCACATCACATCTCATCTCACTCTCTCATCGACACGGGTGACTCCCTCTCGCCCATGTCTCAACGGCTAAGGCCGAAACACACACTGAACCCTAGGAAAGGTAGAAGGACTCCTCTCAACTAGTCAAGTGAAGTTGTACTTAGGAAGGGTCCATAGCCAAAAGATTCAGCATATGTATCGATCGATCAACCAGAAACTTTGCAGAGGTTTACACATCCCACAAGATAGCTATCCTCGATGATGCCTCGTCTAAGCTGATTCCAGGCCACCTACCGACTAGAAACGGTACCACCCTATCACTCAGAACTGGGGCCATGTCGGAGTACCACCGACACGCTGAGACTATGAGACGTAGTACTTGGCCCCTGAGTACTACACTGTCTTGGGAGGGTGTGAGTCCTCATGCCCATACCTCCTTACACTGTCCGCTAACCTCTCTATAGTAGTGGCACCGCACTAGCAAGTCGAACGTCCGTCTCCTCCCAATAGAAGCGAGTGGGTGTGCAAGGATTTCCTAAGACCCGATCCACAGGCGTTTAGGGTGACTAAGTAGGACATCTTCACAAGGTTAAACCATTTTCTGCTCAACGAAACACCCAGCACCCCGTGCCATCGTAGCACCTCCCATCCCGGGGCTTCATCCCACGAAGACACTCCACCCTAGGACCTCTCCCTATCACATGTACCTGCCATAGGCACCTCACATGGCGAACGCCCAAGTAGCATCCTCCGGCAAGACTTCTCCTCCTGACTCATCGTAGATCCTGCTCGGTCGACTCGACCCTCACGACACACCCAAGACTCACGCCAAGATCTCCCCAGGTTCATTATCAAGTTAATGGCACCTCGTGCCTTATCTTAGATGCCTCTCACTCACTAGCATCACATCACAAATATAATGCGAGTAAGAGTAAAGCAGTAAGTAACGAGTAATAAAGTAGCATCTAGTCTAACAGTAGGGTGAGCAGGTGTAAGGTTGCAACAAGGTAAGTGGCTTCAAAAAGCAGTAAACTACCATGCAACCTATCAGTAATATTATGGCATAAAAGTAAAGCACTAGCAATTCTAAGTATTTGCAATGCGTAAGAGGATCTACGAATGGGTGGGGCGTGGCACCTAGCAAGTCATCACCCAAGTCGTCGGTGTAGTCAGGGTCGAACTCCTCAGTCGGCGGCTCCTCTGAGTCTGTAAAACGTGACATATGGCCGTGTCAGCGGCTCCTCTAGAGATGCACAAAGAAGCAACTAAAATTCAAAAGATTCAAAAGCACTCAAGCATAGGCCTATGATGTAGAGCTCATTTTTAGAAAAATTTGGACTCTGGTTTGGCATTTTTCTGAGCTACGGTTAATTAATTATGAATTTTTGAAGATTTAAATAATTACTAAAAAAAGAAAAAAGAGGTTGATTAATCTGGGGGTGACACGTCTCACTCACTAGTGCAACCACGTTGCGGGTTCAGGCTCCTACTGGGCCTTTGGTTTACCAGGCGTCGCTCACCGTGGACTCGCACGCGTGGCGCATGGACCGAAGGACCAGTTTGCGGTGGGCTCAGCCCACCGCTCCTTCCTCCCTCTCTTGGTCCACAGCAGACCAGGTGCACATGGGTGCAGCTCCCCTCTTCTTTCCCTCCCCCAAACTCCTTTGTTCTCACCAGGGAGTGCCCGCCAGCGGTGAACGGACAGTTAGGCGACTACTAGTCAAGAGTTGTCCACCCCCCTCTCCTTTCTTCGACTGGGGGAAGGCAGGGCCGGTTGAACGTGGTACCGATGACCGATCGGCATGGTGGTGCCCTCGCACGGCTGTGACATCTGGCGGCGCTCCGGTGGTCCTGCAGCCATGACTAGACCAGGCCAGGAGGGAGTTTTCCCCTCCACTAGCTAGGTGGCTAGGTCCAATATGGTCCGGTGAACTCCCATTCCTTCCTCCTCTTGATGTGTGGTGGACGGGACCTCCCACATTGGACCCGCCACAGTGGCGTCATGGGCACGCCCGCTCTAGTGAGGCAGAGACGGCCGGCTGCCCCTAAGCTTCCTTTGGCCCCCTTTCCCACGCACAAGGTGTCCCGAGACGATGCGAAAAGGGCAGGGCCAAACACTCTAACTCTACCAGCTCAGAGGGTTGGGGACGGTCTCACCATGGCCGTGTACTGGCCACGGCGGACACGCTCAGCGTGCGAGTGGCGTTCCCAGGGCTATCGGCCTAAGTCACCAAATCTCGGCCATGTTGTGCATGCACGAAGTTGCGCGTGTAGGCATGCTGTGGAGCAAGGCCCCGCCGTGGCCATCTTCAGTGCGGAGATGCCGTGGCGTGGTCGGTGTCAGAACGGCGGCGTACCCCGAGGGTGGAGAGCGGTGAGCTGGGTCTCACCGTGGGCTCAAGGTGGTTGGATGGCGAGGCCATGGAGGGTCAACGCTGTGTAGACAAGAGGCAGTGCAGAGTCGACTCTGGGAGGAAGATGGTGGCGGTGCCCTCGGCTCCAGCATCCACGAGCGGCTCTGATAGTGGCCCGCATCCTCTCTTCTGCCCCTTTCCCTCTCTTCCTAGCCACTCCTTCCCCCTTCTCTCCATCGAACGGTGCGGTTAGGTCATGGGGTGGCGGCGGTGTGATGGGTAGGGCGGTGGGGCGTCCAAGTGCCTCCTTTTATAGGGGGCAGCGGCCATGGATGGCCCTGGAGCTTTGCCAATGGTGGACAGTGGGGGTGGGACACGCATAGGGCAGATAGGTGATCCTGGCTAGGGTTTCCAGGGAGGCACGGGGTGGTTGCGGCTTCATTGGCGTTCCCAATTTGAATTCAGGACAATCAAAAGGTGGCCGGGGTGGCGTCACGGTGCTGGCCCGCGGCGGTGTGCGTTAGTGCAGCCGCGCTCGGCTAGGGCAGGGTGGCATGTCGTGGATCAAGGACGTGGTGCTCATTTGAGTTGTGGCTCGGTAGGAGGCCGCATTGGACGACTGGGGGTGCTGCATGGCCTGGGATTCCCTCTCGGCGCCGGTGCTCTGCTCCGTTTCCAAAAGCAGAGGACGCGGCTTGGGGGGAAGGAGATGACAGTTGGGTCCCGTCTGTCAGCGGCTACGAGAGGCACGGCTGGGCCTAGGGTGGTGATGGGCCGGAGTGGAGGCGTTGGGCCGGTTGTGTAGCAGGCCGACCAGACCGGCTGACGAGTGGAGCGGCTACGGTGTGGGTCCGGCTGCTGGCGCGTGCGGCTGGCTCGACTTGCTGACTCGCAGATGAGTAGGCCGGCCCAGCCGGTTGGCTGCTGGGCCATAATGGCCTTTACCTTTTTGCCCTCTTTTCCAAAGGCCTAGGGGTTTTTCTATTTACCTATTTCCATTTCTAGCTAAACCAAGTGCTTCTATATGTATACATGTGTGTGCCATTTACATGTACACCCTTAGGGGTGGTCCACTAGGGGTCAAGGGTGGTGGGGTCCACACCAAGGGTAGGCACTTAGACGAGGTTGTTAATTGATTGGTTTCACAATTAATTAATTATAGGAGTAGTTGATTTTATTAGCAAAACATAAAATTGAGAAAAGCTGAATCACTCGTAGATTAAATAAATGCAATGCTCACTAACTAATTGGGTGCTACTTGTGCAACTACAGGGGTGCTTTTCCTATATGACACTCACCAAACATGGGCATGTTTGCGAAAAAAAATTCAGTTGTGATTTTTGGGTTTTGGAAAAACTAGGATGTTACAGTCCTCCCCCCTCATTGGAATCTCGTCCTGAGATTTAAAGTGTGACATACCTCTCGAACAAGTAGGGGTAACGGATCTGTAACTCTGACTGTTTCTCCCATGTTGCCTCTCTCTCAATGTGATTGCTCCACATAACTTTGCACATTGGTATAGTGGTGCTTCCTGTGTCTTTCGTTGCTCTGTCAAGAACCTAGACTGGGTACTCTCGGTACTCAAGCGTGTCCTGAATATCTAGCGCATCTATGTGAACCTGTTCCTCTAGAAACTTCAGATACTTTCGTAACTGTGATACGTGGAACACTGGGTGCACACCTGCTAGTACCTCGAGCAACTCAAGCCTGTATGCCAATTTCCCAATCCTCTCTGAGATTCGGTAGGGACCTATGTACCATGGGGCTAACTTCCCTTTCACATGAAACCAGAAAGTGCCACGGAGAGGCGAGACCTTGAGATAGACATGGTCTCCAACCTGGAACTCGAGGTCTCTCTGACGGTTATCTGCATAGCTCTTTTGTCGGCTTTGGGCAATCCTCAAATTCTCTCTTACCTGAGCGACTCCCTCCTCGGCCTCCTTGATCTTAGTCGGGCCGAAGAACATTCGCTCTCCTACCTCAGACCACATCAACAGGGTTCTGCACTTCCTCCCGTATAAGGCCTCAAATGGTGACATCTGAAGACTAGCCTAATAGCTGTTGTTAGACGAGAACTCTGCAGGTGGTAAACTCTTCTCCCAATCTGTCCCATACTTTAGTACGCAAGCTCGTAGCATGTCCTCAAGAATCTGATTCACTCTCTCTGTCTGCCCATCTATCTGAGGGTGATAAGCGGTGCTATAGTCAAGATGAGTGCCGATCGACTTGTGCAAACTCTGCCATAACCTAGATGTCCACTGTGTTCCTCTATCAGATATGATGCTAACAGGTGCCCCGTGAAGTCTGAGAATGTGCTCGATATATAGATCTGCCATCTTCTCTACACGGTAGTCAACCTTGACAGGTACAAAGTGAGCTACCTTGGTCAATTTGTCCACTATAACCCAAATGGAGTGATGGCCTTTCGGGGATTGAGGCAATCCCATGATGAAGTCCATAGATATGCATTCCTACTTCCACACGGGTACATCTAGTGGCTTCAATAAACCAGCTGGTCTCTGATGTTGGGCCTTAACCCTATTGCATATATCACATCTAGCTACATGACCTGCAATATCCTTCTTCATGTCCTTCCACCAGAACATCTTCCTCATGTCGGCATACATCTTTGTACTACCAGGATGGATGCAATACTTAGAGTCATGCGCTTCTGTCAGGATCTCCTTACAGATGGCCTTATCAGATGGTACACAGATTCTGTCATTACATCAACACACTCCCCGTTCATGTACTTGGAACTCGGGGTACTTACCAGCTTCCATCCATTCACGAAGCTACAAGATCTCAGGGCATTTCTTTTGAGCCTTACGAATGTGGTCCATTATGTCGTATTGCACTCGCAACTCGTTCAACATGCCCTTGGGTATGATCTCGAGACGAAGTCCACCAATTTCCTAACATAGCTCGAATGGTACGACCTCCATGGACACACTGTGGCAATAGCTCTTACGGCTCAAGGCATCATTAACTACATTGGCTTTCCCCGGATGGTAGTGAATTTCCAGGTCGTAGTCCTTAATCAACTCCAGCCATCGGTGTTGTCTCATATTCAGATCCTCTTGGGTGAAGAAGTACTTTAGGCTCTTATGATCGGTATAGATATCGCACTTGTTCCCGATCAAGTAGTGCCTCCAGATCTTTAGAGCGTGCACAATAGCGGCTAGCTCGAGATCATGAGTAGGGTAGCACTGCTCATGGTCCTTCAACTGACAGGATGCATAGGCAATGACTCTCCCATCCTGCATTAGAACACAGCCAAGTCCCTGTCTGGATGCGTCACAATAGACCACAAAGTCCCTCCGGATGTCAGGCAAGGCAAGGACAGGAGTGGTGGTAAGCTTCTATTTCAGGGTCTGGAAACTAAGCTCACACTCGGGTGTCCACTCAAACTCATTGGTCTTCTTTAGGAGGTTGGTCATGGGCTTGGCTATCTTAGAGAAGTTCTCGATGAATCTGTGATAGTAACCAGCTAACCCAAGGAAATTGCAGATGTCTGTCGAATTGAGAGGTTGCTCCCACTCTTTCACAGCTTTGATTTTTGCGGGATCGACAGCAACACCCTCAGCTATGAGTACATGGCCGAGAAAAGTGACTTCTTCGAGCCAAAACTCGCACTTGCTAAATTTAGCATACAGCTGATTTTGCCTCAACCTCTCTAGAACTACTCTCAAGTGCTGCTAATGCACTTCAGTGGTGGATGAATAGACAAGAATGTCATCGATGAACATCACCACAAACTTATACAATTCATCCATGAACACCTTGTTCATCATGTTCATAAAATAGACCGATGCATTGGTGAGGCCAAAAGACACAACGGTGAACTCATACTGCCCGTACCTAGTGACAAAAGCGGTCTTAGAAATATCCTCAGACTGGATCTTCATCTGATGGTACCTAGATCTGAGATCGATCTTGGAAAATAACTTGGCATCTTTCAGCTGATCTAGGAGGTCATAGATCCTTGGCAGAGGATGCTTATTCTTGACTGTCATGGCATTCAAGTTCCAATAGTCAATGCACATCCTCATAGAGCCATCCTTCTTCTTCACAAACAAGACAGGGGAGCCCTAGGGTGAAGCACTAGGTCTGATGTACCCCTTGTCAGACAACTCCCTGAGCTGCTTCTTGAGCTCCTCCAGCTCATCGTCTGACATGCGGTAGGGCCTCTTAGCAATGGGCCTAGTACTAGGCAGTAAGTCAATCACAAACTCCACATCCCAATCAGGTGGCATACCCGGTAACTCCTCGGGAAACACATCAGGATGCTCACATACGACAGGCACCTCCTCAACTGATTTGGCCTCCAAGGCATTCATTAAGGTGTCTGTCTTCTTGTGGTGAGGCTCACATCTGATTACCCGGCCACTCGGATGTGTGATCTCCATGTATCTAGGCGAGCAAGATATTACTCCCTTGTGCAGAGTTAACCAGTCCATACCCAGGATAACATCCAGACCATCTGATGGAAGTAAGGTGAGGTCGGCTAGAAAGGTGCAACCTTCTATAGTGATACTCACTCCCTTACAGATTTTGGTGGACCTGGTGGTACCTAAGGGGGATATGGTGTCTATGGGTACACTTCATGGCGTGATAGGTATGCCATGCTCTCGTGCGAACTTAGATGTTATATAAGAACATGTAGCACCAGAGTCAAAAAGAACCGATGCTAAAACTCCCTGTACCAAAAACATATCGTACACCGCGTCAGGGGCGTCTTGAGCATCCTCTGCGGTCAAGTGAGTGAGATGGCCACGGGTGGCTTCCATGGCTGGCTTGCGAGGCACTCCCTAGGCTAGTGCCTACCTCACAGGGGTCTGAACTAGAGGGACCCTCTGCGGACAGACCACCGACTTGTGACCTAGCTGGCCACAGGTGAAGCACACGAAGGGCACACTGCCTATGGCGATGGACGTAGGTGCCTTCCACGTACTTTGGCTCGGGCTCTGAGTAGGGCGGCCCTGAGCGGGGCGGTGGCTGTTGGTGGAGTAGAAACCACCACCATGGCTTGGAGCAGCTCCATGGGCAAAGCGAGAGCAGGACTGCGATGGAGCAGACCCACGCTGCCTCTGGGCTAGGGTGCGAGAGGAACCCTCACCCTGATGCCTCTTCTCCTTCCTCTCCCTCTGAGCATCGAGCTCCAGGTGATCCCTCTCCATCTCCAGCACCTTGTTGATCATCTGCCAGAGAGTACGACACTCATGGCCTAAGAGAGCGATCTTGAGGCGCGAGTTTAGCCCCTTCTTGTAGTGGTACATCTTCTTCTTGTCAGAGCTAGTCTCCTCAGGAGCATACCACATCATGCGAACAAAGTAGGTGGTGTAATCCAGCACCTTCAGAGTCCCCTGGGTGAAGTTGCAGAACTCCTCCACTTTGGCATCCATGACGCCCTCGGGCACGTGGTGCTCGTGGAAGGCCTCAGTGAACTCTTCCCACAAGATGCTCCTAGGGTCATCGTGGGCATCACAGTAGCCGTCCCACCAAGCACGTGCAGCGCCAGTGAGCTGGTGATCGGTGACTCCCACAGGCTCCTCATCAGTCCAGGTGGTGAGGTCCAGCTTCTTCTCGATCTCCCACAGCTAGTCCTCGGCGGTGATGGGGTCATCATCGGTATAGTCGAAGGTAGGGGGCCTCAGCTTAAGGAAGCCCTCCAACTTCCTCTGGAACTCATTTGGCTGCCCTCCGTGGCGGTGAAGGATCCCCTCAACCAATTTCTCCAGAAGGTGGGTCTGGCGGTCCATCACCTCCGCCAGCTGTGGTGGTGGCGGCGGCGGTGGTGCTTCTTCTCTAGGCACGGCGGCTCCTACCCCACCTCCAGGCTGAGCAGCTCCTACCTCACCAGCAGGCTCCACGGGGATAGGCTCCTCCATGGCAGCGAAAACGGCGAAGGGAGCTCCACGGCCTCCTCCACGGCCATGGCCCATGGGCGTGGGGGAAGGCGAGCAGTTGTTCAGACGAGCAGAATGGCGGCAAGACATCTCACTACAGGGTTAGGTCAAGATTAATGGTTTATTAAGTGATTACACAATTTTGATCACAATTTCAAAAGATTTCTACCCGACACTCAATACAAGAAGGCGATAAGAACCGTAAGACGTAGTAAGATCCAAACATCCAGTACATGGTTTTATTACAAAGCAACATCTCCAGTAGCTACACTAGGCAGACTCGCAGGAATCGTGCTACATGCAGGCAGCTCAAAATTGGACAATCTACTCTACTCCAAGGGATGAGTCATGTCTCATGGCCATGCAGGGCTCATCAAGGTTACTACTACATTATTACATGATCATGAGAGGGTAACTACTCCTGTTTGAAAGTGGCGGGTGGTGAAGACGGGCCATCGATGGAAGCAGAAACCTCAGAAGTGAGGTCCATGGCACGGAGCTCATCGTCGGTGTGGTGGATCCATGAAACGTGGGCAAGAGCGTGCTCCAACATCTCAGTCCGTGAAATCTAAGGATAGTCCGCGGACGAACATGCTGCCAGGTTGAGTTTGGTGGGCTCAACGTGGAAAGTCTGCCTGTGCGGCTTCCTGTGCGTCCCAAGTGGAAGAGGGTCCTGTACCATCTCGATCTCCTGGACGCGCTTAGCATTGGCAATGACTCAGGCCTGACGGAGATGGTTCACCTTGTCTTGGAGGAACTCGGTGCACTTGACGTAGTGGGTGAGGTGGTGCGTGTTGTAGGTGGAAACAACGGCAACCCTCTCTGCCTCATCCTCTAGGGCATTGCAGTGATCCTGCAAACCACACCTGGCGAAGGCATGCATCTTCTCCTTCTCCTGGAGCTCCTTCAGGACATGCCTCTAGCGCTCAATGCAATCCTCATACTCCAGCAGCTGGGAGGACAGGTAGTCATTGTGGAGCTCTTGCTCTAGCACCTTGCCCTTGAGCTCGACAATCTCCGCCTTGAGTACCTTCTCACTAGACTCATGGAGGACCTCCATCTTGCAGGAGTTCTCGTGCTCCTTCATGAGATCGCGAATCACCAACTCACGCTTCCACTCCTGCTAGGCTAGGACGTTGTCACGCTGGAACTAGAAGTCCCGAAGGCTATGGTTCTGCGACTCCACCTCCATGATGTAGTGGTCCTGGGTGAGGATGTACTACGCGGAGGCACTCAGACAGGGGTCAACCTCGACATGCGCAGCATGGTTAGCAGCAGCGTCCTGCGGCACCGTGACCTAGTTGAGGTCGAGGGCATGGGGCAGCAGACAGTAGGGCCTAGTCTGGAGGTAGTCGTGCACGTCACGCATCACGCTACGGAGAGCCATGCATGAAATGGACTACACGCAAGCAGCAACGAAAGTCCCCACAACCACCTCCTCGAAGGCGTGAAGCATAGGCACGTACGCACTAGCGGGGACCCAGAGGTGAACAACGACGTGACCCTGAAGAAGTCCATCTGGTCTAGCCTCGCCCTAGTACACGCACGTGATCCTCTTAGTGGGGACGCCCAGCGAGTACAGTACCCCATATAGGATCGTAGTGAACCCATGGTAGTCTCGTGCGTCAACAGCAAGCTCAACAAGTGGAGCCATCTGCAAAACAACCGTAAAAATGGAGTTAGCAGGTTATTCCTTATAAGGTACCTAGGTAGAACAGAGTAAGTCTGAGACATAACATGATAGGATAAGGCAAAATAGGGTAAGATAGGGGTCACACATAGGAAATCCAACTATGTGAGACAAGTAACTCAGGGTGAAGTAGAGCGAAGTAGAGAAAAGTAGCCTGAAGTGGAGTAAAGTCAAGCGATGGAGAGCGATGATAGGTAAGAAAGCAAGTAGTATTTGTGGTAAGACGTGTGAAATGAGGTAGCCATGCAAGAAAATGCAGCATGGTCGACAATATAACCGAAGGTGTATAGATTCGTGCCTGTTTCTATTGGCCAATCCAAAGGGTTCGTCCTAGGGTCAAGCATGGCTCTAGTACCAATTGAAACGATCCAGCATTCCGCGAAGGGAATGCCATAGATTCGAAGTGTAATAGATGAACGAGTCCATGCCATTACCCAAATCTCAGTCGAATAACAGAGTCATACATGGATATCAGAGTACAAATAGAAGGTTTACATTAATTATTATCATCACCACACAGGGCGGAACACACTCCCACACTGCAACTGGAACAACATCTCGTAGACAGCAGCGGAAACTAGGACTTCTCGCACCAAGCTTGAGCGTAGGGCAAACCCCTACTCCTCCCAATCGTCCTCCTCGTCGTACTCAAGCTCCGAGCCTACCAAAAATCTATCAGTACACTTGGTACTAGCCATGTATATCCCACCCTATAATGCATTTGCTTTGTGGAACTGGATGCAAAGGGGGTAAGAAAAGACCTATCTTTGGTTGTGGTTTCCTATGCGAGTAATCAATATTTTAATAATATAAGTTTGTCAAATTTTAACCCATCTCATTCACACATGTTATCCCATCCCAACACATATCTCATCACCACATCACATCTCATCTCACTCTCTCATCGGCACGGGCGACTCCCTCTCACCCATGTCTCAATGGCTAAGGCTGGAACACACACTGAAACCTAGGGAAAGGTAGAAGAACTCCTCTCAACTAGTCAACTAAAGCTATACTTAGGAAGGGTCCATAGCCGAAAGATTCGGCATATGTATCGATTAATCAACCAGAAACTCTATAGAGGTTTACACATCCCACAAGATTGCTATCCTCGATGATGCCTCGTCTAAGCTGATTCTGGGCCGCCTACCGACTAGAAACGGTACCACCCTATCACTCAGAACTGGGGCTGTGTCAGAGTACCACCGACACGCTGAGACTATGAGACATAGTACTTGGCCCCTGAGTACTACGCTGTCTTGGGAGAGTGTGGGTCCATGTGCCCGTACCTCCCTACACTATCCGCTAACCTCTCAATAGTAGTGGCACCGCACCAGCAAGTCGAACGATCATCTCCTCCCCATAGAAGTGAGTGGGTGTGCAAGGATTTCCTAAGACCTGGTCCACAGGCGTGTCAGTCCTTAGGGTGACTAAGTAGGACATCTTCACAAGGGGAAACCATTTTCCGATCAACGGAACATCTAGCACCCCGTGCCATCACAACACCTCCCATCCTGGGGCTTCATCCCACGAAGACACTCCACCGTGGGACCTCTCCCTGTCACATGTACCCGCCATAGGCACCTCACATGGCGAACGCCCAGGTAGAATCCTCCGGCAAGACTTGTCCTCCTAACTCATCATAGATCTTGCTCGGTGGACTCGACCCTCACCACACACCCAAGACTCACGCCAATATCTCCCCAGGTTTATTATCAGGTTATAATCAGGTTAACGGCACCTCATGCCTTATCTCCAATGCCTCTCACTCACCAGCATCACATCATAGATATAATGCGAGTAAGAGTAAAGCAGTAAGTAACGAGTGATAAAGCAGCATCTAGTCTAACAGCAGGGTGAGCAAGTGTAAGGTTGCAACAAGGTAAGTGGCTTCAAAAAGCAGTAATCTACCATGCAACCTATCATTAATATTATGGTATAAAAGTAAAGCACTAGCAATTCTAAGTATTTGCATTGCGTAATAAGATCTACGAATGGGTGGGGCGTGGCACCTGGCTAGTCGTCACCCAAGTCATCGGTGTAGTTGGGGTCAAACTCCTCAGTCGGCGGCTCCTCCGAGTCTGTAAAATGTGATATGGCCGCGTCAGCGACTCCTATAGAGATGCACAAAGAAGCAACTGAAATTAAAAAGATCCAAAAGCACTCAAGCATAGGCCTATGACATAGAGCTCATTTTTAAAAAAATTTGGACTCTAGTTTGGCATTTTTCTGAGCTACGGTTAATTAATTATGAATTTCTGAAGATTTAAATAATTTCTGAAAAAGAAAAATAGGTTGATTAATCTGGGGGTGACACGTGGCAGCTCCTGATTGGCCAGAGACTATGCAGTCGGTGAAAAGTGGGGTTAGTCAATGGTCAACGTTGACCGGGCTCGGACTGGGCCTCGGCGGGCAACCATGTTGCGGGTTCGGGCTCCTACTGGGCCTTTGGTTCACCAGGCATGGCTCACCATGGACTCGCACGCGTGGCGCATGGACCGAAGGACTGGTTCGTGATGGGCTCAGCCCACCGGTCCTTCCTCCCTCTCTTGGTCCACAGCGGACCAGGTGCACATGGGTGCAGCTCCCCTCTTCTTTCCCTCCCCCCAAACTCCTCTGTTCTCGCCGGGGAGTGCCCGCCGACGGTGAATGGGTGGTTGGGCGGCTACTGGTCAAGAGTTGTCCACCCCCTCTCCTTTCTTCGACTGGGGGAAGGCAGGGCCGGTTGAACGTGGTACCGATGACCGATCGGCGTGGCGGTGCCCTCACGCGGCTGCGACATCCGCCGGAGCTCCGGTAGTCCTATAGCCATGACTAGACCGGGGCTAGAGGGAGTTTTCCCCTCCACTAGCTAGGTGGCTAGGTCCAATAGGGTCTGGTGAACTCCCATTCCTTCCTCCTCTCGACGTGAGGTGGCCGGGACCTCCCGCATTGGACCCGCCACGACGGCGTCGTGGGCACGCCTGCTCTAGTGAGGCAGAGACGGCCGGCTGCCCCCATGCTTCCTTTGCCCCCTTTCCCATGCACAAGGTGTCCCGAGACGATGCGAAAAGGGCAGGGCCAAACACTCTAACTATACCGGCTCAGAGGGTCGGGGACGGTCTCACCATGGCCGTGCAGTGGCCACGGCGGACGCGCTCGGCATGTGGGTGGTGTTCCCAGGGCTATCGACCTAAGTCACCAAATCTCGGTCGTGTTGTGCATGCATGAAGGTGCACGTGTAGGCATGCTGTGGAGCAAGGCCCTGCCCTAGCTGTCTTTAGTGTGGAGATGTCGTGGCATGGCCGGTGTTAGAACGGCAATGTACCCCGATCGTGGAGAGCAGCGAGCTGGGTCTCACCATGGGATAAAGGTGGTAGGGTGGCGAGGCCATCGAGGGTCAACGCTGTGTAGACAAGAGGCAGTGTAGAGTCGACTCCGGGAGGAAGACGGTCGTGGCGCCCTCGGCTCCGGCGTCCACGAGCGGCTCCGGTAGTGGCCTGCCTCCTCTCTTCTGCCCCCTTCCCTCTCTTCCTACCCACTCCTTCCCCCTTCTCTCCATCGAACAGTGCGGTTAGGTCATGAGGTGGCGGCGGTGTGATGGGTAGGGCGGTGGGGCATCCAAGTGCCTCCTTTTATAGGGGGCAGCGGCCATGGATGGCCCTGGAGCTCTGCCAACGGTGGACAGCGGGGGTGGGACACACGTAGGGCGGATAGGTGATCCTAGCTAGGGTTTTTGGGGAGGCGCGGGGTGGTTGCGGCTTCATTGGCGTTCCCAATTCGAATTCGGGATGGTCAAAAGGTGGCTGGGGTGGCGTCACGGCGCTGGCCCGCGATCGAGGATGTGGCGCTCATCCGATCTGTGGCTCGGCAGGAGGCCACATTGCACGGCTGGGGGTGCTGCATGGCCTGGGATTCCCTCCCGGTGCTAGTGCTCTGCTCTGTTTCCAAAAGCAGAGGACGTGGCTTGGGGGGAAGGAGATGATGGTTGGGTCCCATCCGTCAGTGGCTAGGAGAGGCACGGTTGGGCCTAGGGTGGTGATGGGCCGAAGTGGAGGCGCTGGGCCGGTTGGGTAGCAGGCCGACTAGACCAGCTGGCGAGTGGAGCGGCTATGGTGTGGGTCTGGCTGCTGGCGCGAGCGGCTGGCTCTACTTGCCGGCTTACGGGCGAGTAGGCCGGCCCGGCTGGTTGGCTGCTGGGTCATAATGGCCTTTACCTTTTTGCCCTGTTTTCCAAATGCCTAGGGGTTTTTCTATTTACCTATTTCCATTTCTAGCTAAACCAAGTGCTTCTATATGTATACATGTGTGTGCCATTTACATGTACACCCTTAGGGGTGGTCCACTAGGGGTCGCGGGTGGTAGGGTCCACACCAAGAGTAGCACTTAGATGAGGTTGTTAATTGATTAGTTTCACAATTAATTAATTATAGGAGTAGTTGATTTTATTAGCAAAACATAAAATCGAGAAGAGCCAAATCACTCGTAGATTAAATAAATGCAATGCTCACTAACTAATTGGGTGCTACATGTGCAACTGCAGGGGTGCTTTTCCTATATGACACTCACCAAACATGGGCATGTTTGCGAAAAAATTTCTGTTGTGATTTTTGGGTTTCAGAAAAACTAGGAAGTTACAAATAGTGAGTCCTTAAGATCAATGTTTTAACTCATCATTAATCATTAATAGAATGTAAGTGATCCTAGTCTAGATCAGTTAACTCATACAACTTATTTCTTAATCTCTGACCAAAGTTCCACTTGTTAACTACGATGTTGAATAGAGAATCGAGTCTCCATATCCGAGGAGCAACGACGATTCGAATCGATTATACCTAGCTAGGGATCCCTAACCACACGATATATGTGGGACTCAAACCCACATATATCAACCTTCACTCGGATCCTCCAAAATATGACCGGGTCCATCGCCACCCGAGAGCACAATACACCTCCAATCCAACCCTTGGCTATGAGGGTACACACTACTCTCGCCATCTCTCCACTCCCAGTACGTGGTTAGCCATTCACATGATGGAATTACCGAGGTCTTAGGCTTATCGGAGCATGTGGCCAGTTACAAAGTCTCGATGCATGCAATTCAATCAATAGTACTGTCCTTAACCAACACAGTCAGAGACACTACATGGGGACTTCTTTCCTAATGCAAGTCTACCGATCGGTCTCAAATTAACATCATCATCATTCATTCAGTTGTTCCACAACAACCCTTTAAACTTTGTTAAACATTTTCAAAGTTTTCTCATTAATCAAGCCTAAGCATACTAAGTATTTTTCAAATAAAATAGTAACAAGGATAATATTGAAGTATCAAGGATGGTAGTGTAGTAATTAGGTTATCACTCAACTCCTATCACCTAATGCAACAAAGCATTAACATAAGTGAAGTAAAGCTTTTCAAAATGCAAGGAAGGTTTAAATGCATTCGGGCTTGCCTTGATCGATAGGAATCTCTGGCTCAGTCAGTCCCACAAATATCGAATCCAACCTCCATAGACGACTGCTTTTCTTTGGGGTCGGATTCGATAACTTTAACTTTCTCGTTCACGAGGACTACACGAGATGATAATGTATGCTCAATATGATGAAATACGAAACATGATGCTTGGTAGATGCATAACAAGATTAAGAACTTGAGTTCAACTTTCCTTCACGGTATAGTTGCAAGCCAACAAAACCTAACTTAACCCTAGCCTAGGGTTTCGACATGTTTTACTTCACATGAAGTGTCATTAGGGTTCACTAATTATATGTTTAAACATGAGCTCACATAACTAAATAAGATGCCAAGGATCATTAAGTGTTAATGACCCAAGGTCAACATCCAATCACAAAGTCAAACAAACCCTAAATCATTAGGCACTAATTACTTGATTAACTAATTAATTAATAAAGCATAAATTAATTGTGAAATCAACTTTGTCAAATTAAGTTCAAACTTTTTATGTAGGTTAGTTACATCATAACTAAGTGGCAAAACAAATTTCATAATTTTAGACAATTATTTGAGCCTAGAAAAATTATTGAATTTGCATTTATTAATTAAAAGGCATATTTAATTCCCATACAAAAGATACTTAAATTTCAAGTTTTATATTTTTCCTAGGTAAACAACATCATGTAGAGCACACCCAAAAAGTTTCATAATTTTCTTAGCTCTATTGATTTCTCTATTGAATTAAACATGATCAGCTTAATTAATCCTTTTTAGAAAAAAAAACAAAAGCATTTTTCTTCCTTTCTCAGCCCACGACTTCTTTTGGCTCGGCCCACTAACCGGCCCACCTTGCTAACATAGGGAGCACGGGATCGACCTGGCCCAAACCGCACCAACCGCGGCGACTCCAGGCAAGGCCGATGGTGACTCGCCGGTGACAAGCTCATCGGCGATTGGAAGCACCCAAACCAACCCGCCACTCACCAGCGCTCCTATCCACGGTGCTAAATGCAAGAAAAACAAACATGGCAGTGCATAGCCTTAGTGATGGCGACCGACGATGGCTTGCACAGTACACACGGTGGTGGAAACATTGTTCTAGTGCCGTAGAGATGGAATCGAGGAGAGCATCATGGTTAGGAGCTCACCGCGAAATGATACGGCTACACAGCCGAGGCGGAGAGGCAATAAAGGTGCCTTATCATCGATGGAGATGACAACGGCAGCGCGAGCACGGTGATGAGATCATGTTCTGACCCGCCAGGAGCTCAGCTATGAGAAAGGAAAGCTTGAGAAGCAATACAACATCAAGATGAGTGGACAACAGTAGGTGAATGGCCAGTTTGCTCACCAGAGTGGCCTGGCTGTGGGAGTAGGTGCACGGCAGTGATGGCGTCATGGCCACGATGAGAACGTCGTGTTCGGCTGCTCTAGACGATGCAAGGCGAGACTAGCAGGCTTAGGTGGCACAGTAGGTCGAGGCGGATTTGGCTCCGACGGAATTGAGCTCAGCGGCGAGCAGAACGAGAGGAAAGAGGAGAACGGCATCCTGCTCAGGTTAAATCGACACGGGTGAAACATCTCGGCCTCTAGCTCTTGCTTGCATCATGGTAGGAGAAACACCTGCGTGTCCACGTGAGCTCAAGCGGTGAAATCGATCAGCGGTCGGCGGTGGTGAAGCAGCTCGGTGGCACTCTGCCCCCTACTGGATTTTCAAATAATTACAAAACTGCCACTGAGTTTAAATTCCAAATTACTTTCAAAATTTCTGAAGAAGTTCAAAACTCCAAATACAAAAGTTGGTCAAAAAGAGATCTACAACTTTCATGTTTTGACCTTTTTCAAATTCTGCTTAGATTTTGAAATTTGAATTTCAAATCAAAAGGGTATAATTTTTGGGAATTGGTAAATTCAAAATTACATTAAATTTTGTATTGAAACTTCAAAAACTCAAAACACTAAAGTTGCTCATCATGGCAAGGCCTACAACTTTGCTATTTAAACCATTTTCAAATTATGCCTCCATTTTGAAATTGGAATAGGGAAATGAAAAGGGGTCATATTTGGGATTTGAATCTTTTCAAAATTACTCCAAATTTTATACTAAAACTTTGTAAACAGGCATAATTTGAAAATGGTTAATTCTTTTTAGATTTTTAATTACACAAAAGGGGGTAAAATAGGGTTTTCCGGAAATCAGGGTTTTGAATCAAAATCAACCTCGATTTGGTTTCTACATTAATTGATGATTAATTAGTGATCACAACTATCATCCAAATGTACCATTGGGTTAAATCACATGTGACCTACCCAATGCCACATTTGTATGAACCAATTTGAATTATAAATTCATTTTAATAAACCTCCCAATTTGAATTCGAATTTGAATTGGAAAACTTAGGGTAAGTTTTGGAACTCAAACTCAACCTCAAACTTGGAGTTTATTTTTAGATGTTGCACTTGAGTTTATCTCCTACACCTGACACTAGTGTGGAGCACAACTTTACACCTCAAATTACATAGGGCATAATCCATGTATTTGAAATGACATTCAAAACTAGGGTTTTAGATTCAAGTCAAACATCACAAGAACTCAATCAATCTATGAATGTAAATTTGTTTTAGTTGATGCACATTAGAGTTGACTAAAACATAAATGCTTTGCAATGCATATGATGACCTGTCCAGTTTTAGTTACCATAACACCAGAGGTGCTACAAAATTGGAGAATGATTGCGCCTACTCCCAATGTAGGAATAGTGCATATGTGGGTGGTGTGCATGTGTGTTGACGATGGTTATCTACCATAATAAAGGGTTAAAATAAATATATAAAGGGCTAATAAATGATCACCAACATAGGTTTAGGGTGTCAACTAACGAAATTCCACGAGTTTTGGTGAATCTATATTTTTGCAGGGGGTTATCAGAATAATTCATGAATTGATATCTTCCATGAGAAGGAACCCACGTCAATCGGCCTAATCTCCACGTCATGAATACGCAAGAGGCTTCTAGAGGACACTAGAGGACTCCACGAGGAGGGCCACCATGAGGCACCACCAGGTGGGGCCGACTGGCCTCAACCCTAGGCCGACCCCTGGTCGCCGCCCCTCGACTCCTTCCTTTGCAAGCTACTTCAACCGCCTCCAAGGATGCATCCTAACCCTACGTGAAGGTCGGTTTGATCCAAGGGCCATAGTTCCATGATCTAGGCTATATAAACGAGGCCCCAGACTCCCCTCCAAAGGGGAATTCATTCAATCAATCATCAACCAAAAAGCAGAAGACCAACCAGCAACTCTTATCTCCTTAGAGCTCCATCAGATCTAGGCATAACTAGATTAGAATTAGAAGTAGAGGAGTCAAGCAACCTTGGGCTCCAGATCAAGTCAAGAGGAGCTTGGTAAATCCAGTTCTTCTCTCTTGTATCAACATTGTTCATTAGATATTCATCTAGTTCATCAGTTCTTCTAGTTCTTGATCTGGTTCATGTTCTAGTTCTTTATGTTCTAATTGTTTATATTCTAGTTTGTAATTGTTCTAGTTCATCATTGTCTAGTTCTAGTTCATTGTTCTTGATCATTATTCTTGATACATTAGATATGATTTTGTTCTTAATCTATATTATATCCTTGATTATTATGAGATTAGTCTGTTTTGATTATATATTTGGCATAGATAGTTTATAATTATGTTTATACACATGTTTGCAAAGTACTCACCTTATTGAGTCATGGGTGGGTGGTCAACATTGTGTAAGTGTGGTACTTATACACTGTTTACCTACAAATGCACTCTATACTCCGGGCCATGTGGTAGATCATGGGTGTGACATTCCTGTTGAGTCCTTTGTAGTCCACTCCCCGAGTGTAGAACTTAGTAGAACACGGTCGCATTACTTAGTTGTTAAGCTTTTTCTTAGTTTCGTAATAGAGATGTTCCTTTTTATGGATATGAGATAACCTAGCCAATGATTGCCTGATATAATTGCACTAATCAATGTAGATTATGACTAATAGTTAACGGATTACTTAGGAGTTATTCTCTTACTTTATATTCTGATCAATGACTTGCCATAGTAGTACTGCTCTAAGGAAGATTATCTGAATGGTCTGATTATCATATATTTTATCTCTTTTTATTTGATTGATTCCTGTTTGAGAGTAAAGGATAGTGATTTCAAATATTCATATCACATGTGTAGAGTAGCCTTTAATTAATATGTGTCCCTCTATTTGTTCTCCTTTGGTTAAATATAAATAACGATACCTAGGATAAACTTGGGTGAAATGCTGCAACGGGTGTATTTATCTGTGCGCTTGCGGATATATACTTTAATTTCTTTATATAGTTAAGTGGCATGAGTACAATACAATCACACTCTTGGTGTCATGTTGGGGATGACAACCTAACGCGAGTGATGCTAAGAAGTGTCAATAAGTATTTCTGGCGCTATTATCGGGGAGGCAACGAAATGGCACACTAAGTTAGAAAACATTCATAAGAGCATAAACACACTTCCACATCTAGGTACACTCTTACAGATGTGATATTCGAATTACATCACTTGATCCTTTACTCTAACAGGCTCACCCTGTCTTTTGTCTATTTTTTTGATCTTATGCAGGGTGATGTATGACTGGTTTTGAACTCCCGACAAACTACATTGAGAACCCCTGAAGCTCTAATCAGAAGAACAAGAGCAAAGCTCAAGAAGGCTCCAACCACTTTGTCTGAGATCAACCAATTGAGAAGAATCTTAACACCAGACTTTGAAGCCATGGCCGACCGATCACTCCGTGAATTCTCCGCTCCATCCACTGCCAACATCAGGACTAGACCAACAGTAAATATGGGAGATAACGGATTTGAGCTCAAGCCTGCTTTGATCAACATGGTGCAAGCAAACCAGTTTTGTGGAAAAGCACATGAAGATGCGAGTGCTCATCTCCAACACTTTTTGGAGATTTGTAGCACCTTCACCATCAAGGGAGTCGCAAGAGACGCCATATTGCTCCGCTTGTTCCCTTTCTCACTCCTAGGAAAAGCAAAGCAATGGTTCTATGCCAACAAGGACAAGAATACCACATGGTCGATCTGTGCTACTGCTTTTCTAGCAAAATTCTTTCAGTGGGGAAGACAAATGCTCTACGTGCGAAGATTTCAACCTTCCAGCAACAACACGATGAATCAATCCCTGAAGCCTGGGAACGCTTTCAAGATTACATATCAGAATGCCCTCACCATGAGATGGAGAATTGGCTACTCATGCAGACATTCTACCATGGGCTCACTTCTAGTACCCGTGAGAATGTGGATGTAGCTGCTGGAGGATCATTCTTATCGCTCAACATCACTGAAGCAACCACTCTGATTGAGAAGATGGCCTCTAACCAGGGATGGAACGAGGAACACACTCAACCTCGCAAGAGAGGAGGAGGAATGCATCAATTGAAGGAAGTAGACATGTTGTCTACCAAGATAGACCTGCTCATGAAGAAGTTCGATGAACGCACCACTGAGAAGAACGAAGTCACGCACATCCATGATTCTCGCATGACCTGTGAAGAGTGTGGAGGCACTGGCCACTCAGGGAGCAACTGCCCTGAGATTCAAGAGGATGTGAACTACATCAACAACAACTTCAACAATCGTCCTCAACAAAATCAAGGATGGAATCAGCAATCAAGGCTTAATTACTCATGTAACTACTCAGGTAATAATAACTTTAATCAACCACCCTTGAGAGAAATGATTTCTAATCAGAATAAAGTTATTGATACTATGTCTAGAAAGATAGCTTCCAATGATAAATTGCTTGAAAATATTAATACTAGAATGGATAGCTTTACTTCTGCCATAAAGAATCAACATAGCTTTAATAAAATGATAGAATCACAAATATCTCAGCTAGCAGCTTCTGTACCAGTTACCAAAAGAGGTAAGATTCCGGAGAAGCCAGAGGATTTAGAAACTGCAAATCTTGTAGACATTTATAATGCAGGGCAATACTTCACCGCACCTCCAAAGCAATGGGGAACATGGGTAGATGACACTCTACCATTGAAGAAAGGAGACCTAGGGAGACCTATCATCCCTATTCGCATTGGACCCCCACAGCTTGGAAGAAGCTATCTATGACCTTGGAGCAAGCGTCAACATCATGCCCAGGGTAATCTATGAGAAAATTCATGGTGATACTTTATTGTATACAACTATGTGTTTGTAGCTTGCAGATCAGACACTGTGCTACCCCAAGGGAATTCTTGAAGATGTCTAGATCGTAGTTGGACACTCGTATGTGCTGGCAGACTTTGTGATTGTAGAAACAGGTGGAAACGAAAAAGCACCCATCATCTTGGGGCAACCGTTCTTGAGTACCACCAAAGCCATCTTCTACGCAGATAGCGCCAAGATCTATTTCACAACCAATGGGAGAAAAGAAAGATTCAATTTCAAGAGGTGTACCCTCAACATTCGAGTTCACCCACAGACGCCGTACTTCTACGAGGATACAACCGCTACCCCAACAAAGAAAAAGAACAAGAATAGGAGAAGGAGGAACAAAGCTAAGCATCAGGCAAAAGAAACAGTATGGATGGTCAACACTATTGATTCAGAACATGACCACCTCCTCCCATCACCATACCTCACTAAGCTGGGAGATCCTGGAGTACCCACTATCGATTGTATGATCGAGGGAAGTACTTTCTACAAGATGTTCTGCGACATCGGCTCTAGCACCAACATAATGTCTAAGGTAACATATAAACATTTGTATAATACTAGACCCATGTATTGTAACACTCTAGGTGTTTGCCACTCATTAAGTAGTGGGTTTAAGCTCAAACATGATAGATTAAGTGGTGATGAAGATATAAAGGTCAAACCTATGGAAAGGTGCCCCAACTTAAACTTGAATATTGCAGCATCGCTTACATATAGGCCCTTTTCAAAAAATGTATGCTTGGGTGGTGTTATTGCCATATCTTCATGTGTCTCACATCAATAACCATCTATATTGATCCCTGAAAAAGTTTCATGAAGTTTGGAATCAAAAAGTCACATGAAATGATAAGTTATATCCTTGTTGGAATGACTTTACTAATTGTTGGAATTGCATTATTAAGTGAATGGAATTATAGATCATCAACCAAACCTTGTAAACTTGTCCAAATGACTCTAGATGAACTCTACAACAAAAGTCATGAAAGGTTTGTGTTGAGCAAATGCCCCGAAAATGCTCCAATGGATCAAAAATGTTAATTTCAGCTTTATCGTGATCCTACTTTGGTCAGAGTATAACAGTAGGTGCTATACCAGTTTTGAGGTTGGACCGTAAATAAAAGTTGTAGTTCATCTTGTGTAGAACAAAATTTGTTTAATAGTCAAGAGCTAGTTTGGCCTCTAACTTAGTCAAATAGAGCTCACAAGAATCAACTCAGTGCTGTTTTGAAGCCCTAAAATTTGGCTAAGTGTTGATGACTGAAATTCCATTTTTAGTTTCCATGTAACTACATTGGGGAATTAATATCTTACAAACCGAGCTGATCCAGCCCAAGGTTCCTTAAGCAATATTGTTGTCCTCATGTAGCTCTACCATGTTGATCACAGTGCCTCAGGTTAATATGTGACGCTTAAAGAGTTAGAAGGGGAAAAGAAGGCAGTTTCAGTCGCTTGGAACTAACCTGCAGAATTCAGTTTTGAGGTACCCTCTTTTGGAGCTCTATATCTTCCAATTTTGGTCGAGTTAGACTTTGACACTTTAAGGAGAGTCGGAGTACTCCTATAGCTCTAAGGCATGGTGCAATCGGTTGAACAAATCACTAATTGGTTGGAGAGTTATGAAGGGATGAAAATGGTGTTTTAGGAGTATTTTTGAGGTAGTATTAGTAGCTCATCCGTTTGAATTGGCAGGGGCAATAGTAGTGGCCGACCGGCCTCAGGCGTGGGCTGCCGCGTGGTGTGGCCGAGCGCCGCGTGCCCTCTCCTCGTCTCCACTGCTTGCCACCTCGAACCCATGTTCAAGAAAAAGAGGCCGAGCGCCCTGCCCTTCTTCCTCTCTCTCTCTCTCTCCCATTCTCTCCCTCACTCGCTCTCCCTCCCTGTCTGCTATCTGTCTCGGTCTCGCTCGCCATGGAGGTCGAGCACGAGCAGAGCGCCACAGCCGCTGCTTTGCCACCGCTCTCCTCCGGCCACCACCGTCCTCATGTTGCGCCTTCCAGCTGCTGCCGCTGGCTAGCCGCTCGTTGCCGTCACTGGCCGGGCCGATAGCCGCAGCCACGTGTGCAGGCGTTGGCGCGCAACCCGCCACGGTCGAGTAGCCGGAGGCTGCTGCCGGCCAAGCCAGGGCCAGGCGCAGCCCTGGGCTGCCGCGACGACCTTTCGGGCGACCCTCCCGAGCCGTCGGCGCCGTCCCACCTCGCCGGAGCATCGGCCGCAGCCGCCGCCGGCGCACGCGCGTGGCCAGGTCACTGTGGGCCACCTCGGGCCGAGCCGAGCAGCCCCGCGGGTGCGCAAGGGCCCCTGGGTGCTCCCCGCCACTCCATCGCCGCCGGTGAGCTCCTCAACGGCCGGAAACGGCGAGACCCTGCGAGCTCCTCTGTTTGATTTCGCGTTAGGGAGCTCGAGCTTGAATTCGACTAAATACAGGGGGGTTTCTGCAGAACTCGTGACTTAGATGAATAGTGCCGTGAGGACTGTTTTGTGATGATTTTGCAGGAACTTTGAAATTACATAGTAAATCATAGAAAATTCGTAAAATAGCAAATGAGTACTTTTTGGAATCCTTGTGAAATTCTCTATGCATTAGATCTATAATATGGCATGTTTTTGTTTAATGTTTTTGCTGTAAAAATGGATTTTTCAGATTAGGTTTTTAATACTAGTTGTATTTGTTATTTTCATAACTGCAAATGTAAGGTTCCAAATGAAGTGAAATTTTTGTGGCATGCTACTCCTGGGATGTTTGATGTGTGGTAAAAATTTCATGAATTTTAGTTATATTATGAGTGAGTTATTGATTCATCTTGCTCTCACATGAATTCTTGCATTAGCCATTTGTCTTTTTTATAGGGGTTGATATATATCTGCAAATGGTTTGAAATTTGTACAGTAAACTATTAGGAGCATATTTAGGCCACTGTAATTTTAGTAGAATTTATTGTGCACTTTTGATAGGTGTTCATAATTCCACCTAATTATCTAAATAAATTAAGAAAATGTATTAAAATAATTTATTTAGGAAAGGACACTATGTTTTCTGGTGTTCATTAGTCATGTGTGAAATGTTGGTAAAGTTAGTTTTGTCCAATTATATGTTTGCAACATAAGTTAATAATTATTTCTTGCAAATGAGATTTCTTGACAGATCTAGGAACTTAGCAAAGTTCTTCATGATAATGTGCTTTGTTGTGGAACTTATTTATACGAAAGTTATAGATAATTTATGTATCTAGCTGCTGTTAAAATTTGGTGGCATTTGGCCATATGGTTTAGAAACTACAGCTGTTCTAAGTTGGGTTCAGATTTATGTTGCTCTCTGTCCTTTCAGGACAGATTCTGTACCTTCTGTATTTCGACCTGGTAAATGTTAGAATCAGGTTTCGATGTTTATAAATGAAATGTGGAAAATTTCATAAGCTTTCTAGGATGTCTTCTTGCAAGTCATTTGGATTTGTAAAACTTCAGATATGATTGATTTACTCAGCTACTGCATGTATGTCCAGAATTGTTGAAAATACATGATTGTTTGGTTACTTTGCTTGCGCATTGCTAAGTATGATTCATGTCTTTGGTGATTAAGCTAGTACACCTGAGACTTTGTAAATCTTATGTCATGCTTGGTATTGCTTTCCTTGCTATTTTAGCATGTTTATTTGTGTAAGGTTACTTAAGTAATGTGATGTGCTTGCGTGTCTTTACTATAACCTTATACTTGCCTTGATTAACGTGTGATGCATCATCTATTGCATTTTCTTGTATTCATGTACTTGCATCTTGCATTTCATTTAGGTACGCTAGCTAAAACACATGAAAGATGTGGTGTTGGAGTCAAACCCGAAGACGGTGTTTGGTGGACCTATCCCGAAGATAGAAGGACGGGACAAGTGCTAGAATGAGAGGTGCTCGCCAAGCGGGTTTCATTTGATATACTCTAACTTGAGTCGGATCCCAGGCAAGCCCCGGAGCATTATAAGCCTCCTACCTTCAAAGCAATTAATTATATTTATGTTATAAGTATTGTTGCATTAAGTGGTAGGAGTTGGTTGAAAACTTTGCAGCATTATATCATTTCTTGTCCAGATATATGAATCCCTGAATCCTACATAGACTAGGATCGAGTAGATGCTTAGTCCTGCTTTAAGCGGTAGAAGTCAGGTGATTTCCTGTCACCTGCAAGATGTAGGGATATTCATATATGGCATGGTTGGCTATATTTGCTATCGTGGAATGGAACCATGTGTTAATAAAATGAAATGAGACCGGGCGGGATGACGATAGTGAAGCAACAAGGCATGGAGGTCTTGGGTGTTGATCTATCCCCGTCTGAGTCGTTTAAGGACCGATTCGCTGTACGTCCTTGAGTCATGTTGAACGCAGTCTAACACTTAGTTGGCCGGATAAGTCGTTCCGACCGCGAAGCCGAGTAATATGGTTCAGGCCAGGAATCGAATGGTAGGTTGCTTCTTGGAGGAGAGAAAGGATGTGCTTGGGGACATTGGCGTGAGACCAAGGGGGGGTTAGAGTCCCTATCACCTGGCAGAGTGTCGCCCTTGGGGTCGCGACATCATTCGGACCCGCGATTCCTGAATCGTATGAAAAGGTGGCCTGTGCGACCCTGGCAGGGGTCTGCACGGTGAGTGTTAGAAATACCCCTCCAGCTGGATAGGAATTCGATTTGAATCGCCGTCGCTCCCGGTTAGTGAGCACTTGACTTGAGCAGCGGCTACGTATATTCCATTAAATTGAACGGATGGTTAATTGGATAATGATGGAAAGGTTGCCTCAATTTATACCTGCTATGGTTAATATTGTTTGCTCCTAATAAAGTGAGTGCTCTAGTACAGGTTCTAATATAGAGGACAGGTTAATGATAATTAACTTGATGCTTAAGCATTAATGATTACTTATTCATAATAAGCTTTTATGCAAAATGTTGTCAAGCTAGCCCACTTTATATCAGCCTTGCATGATCCTTGGTGTCACCTTATTTCTGGTTTTTGATGGGTAAGTCTAGCTGAGTACCTTCTCGTACTCAGGGTTTTATCCCCACTTGTTGCAGGTTGTGGTGTATCTTGGCGACTGCAAGAGTTGGTTGGCTCCTGCCTTGTGGCAGAGTGTGATCATGGGCATGATCCTTCTTATTTACCTTGTCTCTAATGCTTTTATTGGAAGTTGACCGTGGTACTGGCATGTATTTGAAATAAGAATAATGTTAGTTTCAAATTACTTTGCTTCTGCTACTTTTGAACTTAAGTTGTAATAACTATGTTGAACTCCGATGTATATTGAATTACTTGTGAAATGGTTGTAACATGTGACTTGTTATGTTGAATCACTACGATCTTGGCTGGTGTGTTGGTTGGTTTGAAATCCCTCGTGATTTCATTGGACTACCGGAGTTATATGGGCTCAAGTGCGAGAATTTGATCACTCCCGTGATTGTTTTTGTACTTGTGCTCTTATAATTTGGACGGTTCTGTTACATGTATCTACATATGTGCAGCTGTTGATGGCAGACCAATCATTCCGACGTTCGGAGGGAGTAGTGAAAGATGTTATGGTCAAAATAAGAGATCACTACATTCCTACTGACTTCATGGTTCTTGACATGGGAGAAGAAGATGATGTCCACCTTATTTTAGGACGACCCTTCCTCAAACCACTGGTGCGATCATCTACATAAGAACTGGGGAAATCCACTTCCAATTCCCTGGAGAGAAGGTACGTTGTTACTTTAATAGTTACACTATTGTGAGCAGTCTAGAAAGAACAAGAGGAAACACCGCTCTCAACGCCAAAAGAAATAAGCCATCAAAGAAAAAGAAGCTGCCCAAGAAGAAGCTATTCCAAAGGAAGAAGAAGAAAAGCCCAAGAAGAGTGAACCACAGGAAGAGACTCCTCAGTCCAAGAAAGTATGGAAAAGAAAAGAAACATCAACATCATCATCAAGTTCTCCAACACTTGACGAGCAACCATCCAGCTCCTCAGTTAAGCTGGAAGAAACCTCTGAAGATTGAACCAGACGTAAGGTTCGGGTCGACGGACCTAAATCTCTGAACCTTCACCGAAAGGTAAATCGGTATTTATCCGCACATTTAAATTAAGCATATCTACTTTGTTTACATTCCCTTAGCATATCATTGCATTGAAAATAAAAATACTTTTTCCATTAATAACATGCATACTATTTAGAATTAAATACATATTTAAATTCTACATTGCATTTGAAAAGAAAATAAAAATAACTTTTATATTTTGAATCATCTCATTGCATCTGGAAATATATAAACCCTAAGCCCCATGTGAGTAATAGTGTGGTGTGTAGCAACCCATAATAATTACTCATTGTGGAGGCATATATATATATAAACTCTAAAAATGAAGAAAAACCAGTTGAATAATAAAAGATAATTCAAGACTCCAAAATAATTAGGGAATAGTTTTCCACTAACCCTTAATATGTTCCATGAGTTTTGTTGTCTATTTGAAATTCAACAAGAAAAAGAGAAATTTCCTATGAAGCCCATCACTCACTCAAGAGCTCTGCCTTGAACAATCATCAAAGGAGTGAAGAGCATCTACGCAATCGATGACTCAAGATGAACGACTACGTCAAAATCCAGCTTGGGGGAGAGCGTCCCCCGTATATCTTGATAAGTATTCCTTTTCGAGTGATTTATCTTTTATTCTAAAAAGTATAAAAAGATGCATAACTTAAGAAAACCAAATAAAAAGAGTGATGTGTGATAATATTAGCTAGATAATATATTAGTTAAAATAAAAGATATAAGAGAGTATTATAACTTAATTATTGTAGAACTCAATTTTAAACATAATGGAAATGATGAATAGTTGCTCTATCGTAATTCCTTTCAAGTGCTTAGTTTTCAAACATGAATTCTCCCGAGTTTTGGGTAGAACTGTCTTGATCTAAATATAAACTCTGAGTCTAAAACTTGTGGGTTGCAAATGCTGGATCTAAATCTAGGTAGTTGAGGAGTATGATATGAGAAAGTCTAAGCTGCTATTTATCTTGCTCCTACTGGTGCTAGAGTTCTGGAGAATTTATCTTTTGAAATCTTAAAATACCATGATGAGTACTTGTATGACAAAGCTTAAAATTCCTACCACAACCATATATAGGATAGAAGACTCCATTCATACTTTTTACTACTTGTACTTGCATTGAGCATTGTCGAGCTCTGTTGACCCTTAGAGGCTTGTCATACTTTTAAAATCAAGATCACGTACACTCCACTCAAATATGCTGCTTCTACACTTGAAGTACACAACAACATGCCTTTTCATTTAGATCCACCAAATATATTTTTCTCCTACACTGGGAGAGAACACCACTCACATGTCTTATAGGATTTTTGTCACCTATCCATACATTTCATAAGCCCCAGTTATTGTTGCTCCAGGTTATTATTATCTCTCAATCTTTCATTATAGACAAGAATGTTCTGGGCTCATATATTTAAAAAAATAAGAAGAAGAAAGAGAAATATATAGAGAGTAAAACATGGACAAGTGTCCTACCAAAACAATGGGTACGTAGATGCCCGCCTCTCTAGAAAAAAAACTATAGCCCAAAATATCTCTTAGTCTAAGTTCTTCAATTATTCAAAGAGAGATCAAAATCCCTTTCAAAAGAGCAAAAGTAGAATTAGATCCACTATCACCTTCATCATAAATAAACCACTCCTTGATCCATACACACGCACTTCTTGATTTGATCGTATGCCTCGTTTCTCTGGATCTACTATTTGAGTTTACAAAATATGCTTTGCAAGTATGAACACGCTGTCTCCATACCTATAAGCTCCAGATAAAGCATTAGATGTAGGATTAGAGAAGGCAAATCTCACTTTGCCTTGGAGAGGAGCCAGAAATACCACATATATTGAGAGATTTGAGAGAGTCATACAAAAAGATACTTTGAGTTTTGTGTTAAAAATCTTGCAAAACTCTGGAATAATAGTTGAATGAAGAGCTTGAGACATAGTGCTTGATTTGATTGTTCTACTTTTTGACTGCTCAAGACCCAAGTGAAGGCTAATAAGCTCCATAGTTAAAGGTAATATGGGTAAGTCTAAAGGTTAGAATGGTTAGACCTAATCCAGAGGAAAATTCTTTCTTGAACACATGTGTACTTTTGATGCGTGAAAGCATTATAGCAACTCCTGATCCATTATGAATATTTGCTAAGGGACTAGCAAAAGGTAAGCTTGGGGGAGTTGTTGATGATGGTTATCTACCATAATAAAGGGTTAAAATAAATATATAAAGGGCTAATAAATGATCACCAACATAGGTTTAGGGTGTCAACTAATGAAATTCCGTGAGTTTTGGTGAATCTATATTTTGCAGAGGGTTATCAGAATAATTCCAGAATTGATATCTTCCATGAGAAGGAACCCACGTCAATCGGACTAATCTCCACGTCATGAATATGCAAGAGGCTTCTAGAGGACACTAGAGGACTCCACGAGGAGGGCCACCACGAGGTGCCGCCAGGTGGGGCCGACCGGCCCTTGGCCGCTGCCCCTCGGCTCCTTCCTTTGCAAGCTACTTCAACCACCTCCAAGGATGCATCCTAACCCTACGTGAAGGTCGGTTTGATCCAAGGGCCACGGTTCCATGCTCTGGGCTATATGAACGAGGCCCCAGACCCCCCTCCGAAGGGGAATTCATTCAATCAATCATTAACCAGAAAGTAGAAGACCAACCAGCAACTCTTATGTCCTTAGAGCTCCATCAGATCTAGGCATAGCTAGATTAGAATTAGAAGTAGAGGAGTTAAGCAGCCTTGGGCTCCAGATCTAGTCAAGAGGAGCTTGGTAAATCCAGTTCTTCTCTCTTGTATCAACATTGTTCTTCAGATATTCATCTAGTTCATGTTCTAGTTCTTTACGTTCTAATTGTTTATGTTCTAGTTCGTAATTGTTCTAGTTCATCATTGTCTAGTTCTAGTTCATTGTTCTTGATCATTATTCTTGATACATTAGATATGATTTTGTTCTTAATCTATATTATATCCTTGGTTATTATGAGATTAGTCTGCTTTGATTATATATTTGACATAGATAGTTTATTATTATGTTTATACATATGTTTGCAAAGCGCTCACCTTATTGAGTCATGGGTGGGTGGTTAATATTATGTAAGTGTGGTACTTATACACTGTTTACCTACAAATGCACTCTATACTCCGGGCCATGTGGTAGATCACGGGTGTGACATTCCTATTGAGTCCTTTGTAGTCTACTCCCTGAGTGTAGAACTTAGTAGAACGCGGTCTCATTACTTTGTTGTTACTCTGTTTCTCAACTTCGTAATGGAGATGTTCCTTGTTTATGGATATGAGATAACCTAGCCAATGATTGCCTGATATAATTGCACTAATCAATATAGATTATGACTAATAGTTAATGGATTACTTAGGAGTTATTCTTTTACTTTATATTCTGATCAATGACTTGCCATAGTTGTACTGCTCTAAGGAATATCATCTGAATGGTCTGATTATCATATATTTTATCTCTTTTTATTTGATTGATTCCTATTTGAGAGTAAAGGATAGTGATTTCGAATATTCATATCATATGTGTAGAGTAGCCTTTAATTAATATGTGCCCCTCTGTTTGTTCTCCTTTGGTTAAATATAAATAACGATACCTAGGATAAACTTGGGTGAAAATGCTGCAATGGGTGTATTTATCTGTGTGCTTGAAGATATATACTTTAATATCTTTATATAGTTAAGTGGCATGAGTACAATACAACCACACTCTTGGTGTCATGTTGGGGATGACAACCTAACGTCAGTGATGCTAAGAAGTGTCAACAACGTGATCTTGATTTTAAAAGCATGACAAACCTCTCATAAGGTATACAACAAAGCTCGACTAAACTCAATGCAAAACACGCAACATATATGAGCAAAGGTTTTCTTCATCTAAAATGTATATTATATCTGGCTTTGGTAGGAATTTAAGCTTTATCATACAAGAGCTCATCATGATTTTTAAATTTTTAAAAGATAAATCTCTAGAACTTAGTATTGCTAGGAAGAAGATAAATAGCAGACCAGACTTTCTCATATCATATCCCTCAATCACCTAGACTTAGATCAAGCATATGCTACCCACAAGTTTCAGGTTCAAAGTGAATTCTTATATCAAAGCAGTAATATCCCAAAACTCAGGAGAATTAAAGGTTGAAAACTAGGCACTTGAAAGAAATTACGGCAGAGCAACTATTCATCATCTCTAATGTAAAATTTTAATCTTCATCTTTTTATTTGACTCCAGCTAGATAGAAATATAAACTTTAATTCTCTATGATCACACCTTAATATAATTAAGACTTACTAAGGTAGGCACTTTTATTTGGTTTTAGTTGTTATGTATCTTTTTATTTTTTTTTAACTAATAGACTTGAAAAATAATAATAAGACTGTAGATACTTAGCTAGATATTCAGGGAATGCTCCTCCCCCAAGCTAGATGTTGCTATGGTCGGTTATTGAATGAACTTCAGATGCCACTGACCATACTCTTTCTTTAGTCATAGTATTGTCCTGCAAAATTTATATTCCAACAAGAACACCAAAAACTCGAAGCTTGGATTATACAAGGGGTTAGCGATTAGCTAAACGAGCAATTGATTATTCTTATGAGTTTATTTAACTTGATATACTTTAGCAGAAATTATTCTATCTTCTTCTTTCTTTTTTAGGATTTTTATTTTATGATGCAATTACGTAATAGCAAATGACATGCATGCACATTTATTTTTATGCCACCACAGTAAATATTCCTATGGGGAATTATCACAAGTTTATTCACATGGGACTTTTGTATTTTTAACATTGCATAAGAAAGAGCAATAAGGATTTTTTTCTATGCGCAATAAAGTAAATATATTTTTGTTTTCTTAATGTGCAATAATAGTGAATATGATAGAGTATATATATATATATTAATACAATGATGGCAAGTATGTAATAAAGTCTTTTTTATTTTTTTTAATAATGCAAGATGTATGAAATGAATTTAACTAACAAATGTATTTAGATAACTACAATTATCACCTCATGGCAAGGGTGCAGCATTTAAAGTCTACTGACAGGAGTGGGAAGGAGAGAGTACTTACTTATTGGTTGCATCATCTGATCCTAATGACGGTTCAGATGTCTGCTCTTCTTGCGGTGTTGCGAACGTTATCTTCTTCTCCTTCCAATCTTGACTCGGTTCTTCATAAGTTTGGCTTCTTTTTTTAGAGTTAGCTCTTGTCTCTCAGCTTATTTCTCCCACTCGTTCCAGCGAGGTTCTTTGACTAGCTCATCTTTAATCTTTTTAGCTTCTACTTTTGATTCAAGGACTACATCATTGGGTCTCGTAACTCTAGGAAATCCAGCCCATCCATCCTTGAATGAATGGTGATGGGATTGGCGCCTCCTCCTTGATCAGGACTTCTTTGGCTGTTCATGGTTAGTATAACTATTAAATTGATAGCATACCTTTGAAAGTCAGAAATGAATTTATCCAGATCCAATGTAGATGACTGCATCGGTGGTGTTGAGGAAAGGTCTCCCCAAGATGATCGGTGTGTCTTCATCTCCTGGCATGTCGAGGACCAGGAAGTCGGTAGGAATATAGTAATCTTGAATTTTTACCAGGACGTCCTTCACTATGCCTTCAGGCCATCTCAATGACTGATCTGCCATCTGTAGCTACATATAGGTCAGGTACAATGGTTCATTACCAAATAAATATTCATATGTTACTTTTGACATTATGTTAGCACCCGATCCAATGTCATAGAAGGTGTTGTGGAAGATCTTTTGGTTGATTGTGCATTCAATTGTTGGTACTCCGGGATCATCCTTCTTGACTAGAAATGGCGGTGCGAGCAAATGGTCGCTTTCTGCGTTGACTACATTGATCATGTTGATAGTTTCTTCTGGCACTTGACTGAGCTTGTTCCTCCTCTGGTTTCTATTGTTCTTTTTCTTTTGTTCTAGTGTTGTTGGCTCTTTAGGTAGGTACAACATCTGTGGGTGTGCAGGGGAGTGCATGATGTGTTCCTTGAATGAGAACTTCTCTTTCTTGTCTTTTATGGAAAATACAATCTTGGCATGCTCTATATAGATGATAGCTTTGGTTGTACATAGGAACGGTCATCCCAAAGTGATTGGTGCTCTTTCATCTCCTCCTGTCTCCACTACCACAAAATCCACTGGGATATATGATTGCCCCACACGAACAATAGCTTCTTCTAGTACTCCCTCAGGGTAGGAGATGGACTGATCTGCAAGCTGCAAACGTATATTTGTGTACAACAAAGGATTACCTAATATCTTTTCATAAATTACCTTAGGCATGATGTTGACACTTATGCCGAAGTCATAGACAGTTTCTGGAAAGACATGGCATCCTATAGAGATAGGAATGACAGGTCTCCCTGGATCACCTTTCTTGTCGGGAAGTGAATAGTCAATCCACTTCACTTATGTCGGTTGAGTGTAGTAGTTGGCTGCATTGTGAATATCGACAAGATTTGCAGTTTCTAAATCTTCTGGCTAGCCTAGAATTTTTCCTTTCTCTTGTGGAGGAATAACAGCTGCCAGCTGAGCTAATTGTGATTCTAACATTTTATTAAAGCTATGCTGGTTTTTAATAGCAGAATTAAAGGTATCCATTCTAAAATTATATTTTCTAAAACTTTATCATTAGAGACTACCTTCTTACTCATTTGATCTAACAGTTTAGATTGACCAGCAACTAAATCTCTCAAAGGTGGTTGATTGTAATTGCTATAATTATTATTACCTTAAAAGTTACCTTGGTAATTACCTTGATAGTTTGGCCTTTGTTGCTGATTCCATTGATTCTGCTGAGGACAATAGTTGTTGTTGTTATTGATGTAGTTCACATCCTTTTGAAATTCTAGGTAGTTGACTCCTGAGTGTCCAACATCTCCACATTCTTCACAAAGTCATGTGAGAATCACTGATGTGCATGACTTCCTTCTTCATCATGTCTCTAGCTTCAAGCTTCTTCATGATGAGGTCTAGCTTCGTAGACACCAAGTCGGCTTCCTTGAGCTAATGCATACCTCCTCCTCTCTTGCGAGGATGAAAACGTTCTTTATTCCATCTCTGATTTGAGGCCATCTTCTCAATGAGCGCTGTTGCATCTGTGAGGTTTAGTGACAAGAATGCACCTCTAGCTGCAACATCGACTGATTCACGGGTATTAGTGAATAGCCTGTGGTAGAAGGTCTACATAAGCAACCACTTCTCCATCTCATGATGAGGACATTTTGATATGTAATATTGGAAATGCTCCCATGCCTTAGCGACAGATTCATCATGTTGTTGCTTAAAGCTTGCAATTTTCCAATGCAGAGCATTGGTCTTGCCTATAGGAAAGAACTTGGCTAGGAAAGCAGTCGAGCAACGGTCCCATGTAGTGTGACTCTCTTTGCTGGCATAGAACCACTACTTGGCTTTTCTCAATAGTGAGAATGGGAAAAAGCAGAGTAGAATAGCATCTCTGGTTACTCCCTTGATTGTGAAGGTGTTGCAAATCTCGAGAAAGTGTTGTAAATGTGCACTTGCATCTTCATGAGCCTTTCGACAAAACTGACTTGCTTGCACCATGGTAATGAGCACAGGCTTAAGCTCAAATCCATCTTCTCCAACATTGACTTGAGGTCCAGTACGGATGTTTTCTGTTGTCACAGTAGAGAACTCACGGAGAGTTTTGTTGGCCATAGCTTCAAATTCCGGTGCTAAATTTCTCTTGGTTTGGCTGACTTCTGAATTTTCTATAGAAACCTTCTTGAGCTTGGCTCTAGTCTTCTTTAAGATTGCTTCTAGGTTGTCTATGTAATTCTCTAGAAAGTCAAAGCCCATACATTACCCTGCATAAGATAAATAAAGAGACAAGAACAAGGGTAAGCCTGTTTGAGTTAGAGGTCAATTGGTTACTTTGATCTTTTTATAAATATAAGTTATCAATACTTCCTAAGTTTAATACATTCCTCGACAACAGCGCTAAAAATGCTTGTTGACATTAATTAATGCAATCACTAAATACCAACGGCGATAAAAATGCATGGTAATAAATTAATAGGTCTCTAAATACTAGTCACCTTTTATATTTACCTATACTTCTTAGCATGGAACTAGGTTGTCATCCCTAATGAATAAAGCTTTGAAGTATATAAGTGGCACTATGATTTTATATGACTAGGCAGAAATATAAATGATATAAAGATATGAACAATTAAGAACATCTGCAAGCGGACAGATAATTATACCGTTGTAGCATTTTACCTAAAGTGTTACCAGGTTGTCATTTATAATTTTACCACTGGGAAGGTCTAGCTAAACTTCTATCTAGAGTATTGATAAACTTTATATTCATGATAAAGAGAGTAAACCAATGTTATGCACTCTTACTCAATAACAGGGATAAGTCACATGATAAAAGATATATATATATGATAAGTAATTGTTGACACTTCTTAACGTCACTCATGTTAGGTTGTCATCCCCAACATGACACCAAGAGTGTGGTTGTATTATACTTATGCCATTTAACTAAATAAAGATATTATAGTATATATCCGCAAGTGCACAGATAAATGCACCCATTGTAGCATTTCACCCAGGTTTTCCTAAGTATCATTATTTATAATTTTACCAAGAAAAGGAAAATCAAAACGGGACTATATAAATAGTTATAATGGCAGTAGAGATAATCATTTGCACTTACTCAATAATAAATATCAAAACAACTAATCACTTGTCATGAAAGGGGTAAGACAAATAAGATAAATGGTAAATGATAATCATGGGTATTCCAGAGATAAGAGGGAGTTAACATTATTCAAGTCAAGTAGTCATGGAGATTAATTTAGAGATGTAAATCATAAGTATTTCTTATTCAATCAGACTATTAATCAATCTAGCTATACACAATCATCTATGATATAATCAACATGTCATCTATGAATAAGGAACATTACTGAGAGAAAAGTCAAGAACAGAGTAATGATCTCTTCCATATAACCGTGTTCTACTAAGTTCTATACTCGAGGAGTGGACTACAAAGGACTCAATAGGAATGTCACACCCACAATCTATGACATGGCCCGGAGCATAGAGTGCATTCACAGACAAGCATAATCTAAGCACCACGCCTACAATATGTCAGCCACTCAAAACTATCCAGAATTGGATCAAGCTTTCTATGAACATATTCATAAACTCTCTACTAATCATATTCATATCAAGATGTAGAACAAGAACAATCTCAAGAACAGAATAAAGTTGAAATATAGAAATATATTGAAGTAGCATAAAGTCGAATGATGATTACAACGAAATTACCAAGTCTCTAATGAATGATCCTAATCCCAAGCAGTTGCTTGCCTCTACTTGAATCAATCTAGACTAAACTCTAAACTTGAACTAGAACTCTAACTCTCTTTCTCTCTGGAAACCCTAACTTCTGGCCTTGCCTTCACAAATGAGGAAGAGATGATATAATTCTTCAACTGATTCCTTGAGAGGACATCCTGGGGCTGTTTATATAGCCCAGGGCGTGGAACCGTAGCCCTCGGATCAAACCAACCTTTGCATGGGGTTTAGATGCATCCTTAGAGGCGGTATAGGTAGCTTGCAAGAGAAGGAGCCGAGGCGGTGTAGTGGAGGGCCGGTCGGCCTAGCCCTAGGGCCGGTCAGCCCCACCTGGCGGCAAGTTGGCTCGTGTCGCCTCGTGGAGTCGGTTTAGGTCTTCTAGAATCCCTATCTGCATCCGTGACGTGGAGATTAGGACGATCGCTTCGGTTTCTTCCTTTGGAAGGAGGATCAATTCTGTATTATGCAGCTTAGCCCCTAAAAACATAGAATCACCAAAACTCATGGAACTTGTTAGTTTAAACCTCTAAACCTATTGTGGTGATCCTTTTTATTATTTATTCCTCTTATGTTGATGGTTTAAAATGATAGTTAATTACCGTCAACAAATCCCCCAAGCTAAACTTTTGCTAGTCCCTTAGCAAAACTAAATCCAGAGATAACTAAGTTACTTTAAATTATCATCCTTCAAAAATACACAAGCCATCAAAAAAGAATTATCCATAAAAAGATTTTGAAAATTTGCTCTAGTTCCTTAGCCATGGGGTTTTAACTTTCACTTGAGCTTTGGATAATCAGAAAATAGAAGTAATCAAGTCAAGCACTATGTCTCAAATTCTTCATCTCTATTTCCATCCTGAAGTTTTTAATTATATTTTCAAAATAAAACTCAGAGTCTGTATTGTATGACACTTACAAATCTCTCAATATGTGACATTGGAATTCCTTACCAAGGCAACGATGGTGTTTTGCCTTCTCTCAAAGTATTTTGGAATAAGGCAGAATATCATTGTGCCTTCTCTCTCACCGTATGACTAAGAAGCTTATATGGAGTTTATAGGTGAGATCACTCATACATACTTGCAAAACATATATTGTAAAGTCAAATAATGGATCTAGAGAAACTAGTCATACAATCAAATAAAGATGTGCATGTGTGTGGATACAAGGAATAGGTTAAATATATGGTGGAAGTAATAATGAATCCTAATTCTACCTTGCTCCTTTAGAAAGATTGATCTCTCTTAAAACTTAAGAACTTAGACAAAGAAAGTCTTGGCTATGCATAAATATATATATTATTATTTTTTCAGAGAGGCGAGTGTCTAGCACCCATTGTTTTGGTAGGACACTTGTCCATGTTTTACTCTCTATATATTATTTTTTTTACATAGCTCAGACTTCTTGTCTATCATGAAACAATTGAGAGATAATAACAATAAACATTTAGAGCAATAACTGAGGCTATGAAATGTATGAATAGGTGGAAAAATCCTACAAGGCATGTTTTTGTTGTTCACTCCCAGTGTAGGAGTAAAAAATTTTTATGGTGGTTCTAAATGAAAAGGCATGATGTTGCATACTTCCAGTGTAGAAGCAGCAAATTTAAGTGGAGTGTACATGATCTTGATTTTAAGAGTATGACAGGTCTCTAAAGGTCAACAAAGTTTGACAGTACTCAATGTAAATACAAGTAGCAATAAAATAAGTGCTGGTTTTCTATCCTAGCATGTAGGCTATGGTAGGAATTTAATCTATCTGTCATACAAAGACTCATCATGTGCATTTAAATTTTTTCAAAAGTAAACTCTTCAGGACTTCATTGAAACTTAGAACAAGATAAATGGTAGTTCAAAACTCTTTCACTTCTTATCTCCCAACTACCTAAGCTTTGGATCAAGCATATTCCTCCACAGGTTTAAAGATTTGGCAATGAATATTTTTGGAACAGAGGAATAATTCTTAAATGAAGCTAGGTACTTCAGAAGAATTACAAATGAAGCAACTATTTATGATAGTTCAAGTTTTTTATTCGACACAAAAACAAGTTCATACACACTCTATTTTATTTCAAAAGGCTCGCAAAGAAAAATAATCTAAACATATTAATATATATTTTTATATTTTTATCATATTCCCCATTTTTTAGATATAGTAGTAATACTAATATTAGTACTAATAATAATACGGGTAAGAAAAACTTACTGTCTGAGAGGGTCCTCCCCCAAGCTGGCTCAACTTCGGTCACTGAGGTGGTGCTGGTGGCGGGTAATCGACACCCATTTGCTCGAAGAAATAGAGGAGGCCTTTCATATGTTTGTGTCCCTTGTTCACACATCTCCCCAAGCGTGTTGCTCGTGCTCTCCTGCCACTGTGTATGCTGATGTAGCGTGTTTATGATACCTTGTTGCCCCGTCTTAAGATGAGTGAGACGGGTATCAAAGTTCTGGAAGTCTGGCTGGTGGTACGGCTGAGGCTGAGGGGGTATGCTTGAACTCACAATCTTTGTACAATCTCATCAGATCCTTCTCATAGGTGGTGCGAAGCTTTATATGATGCTCTTGAAGGAGTACATGGTGTTCTGGCTGGCTGGCAGACGAGGATCAGGGCATAGATGACATGTCTAAGTCAAAACCAGCCCGTGATGATGATCCGGTCTAGGAGCGGGTTCTCTTGTGAAAAGAGAATGCTCCAACCACACTCCTAAGTGTTTTCTTGAGTCCACTCATCCTGTTACACAGACAGAAACACAAACACAAATGGTGGAAATAATGAGGGGCTAGAATAAATAAATAGTTAGGAGTCAGTGATCCGAAAGTCAGTTGTCCAGAAGTCAGTCGTTCAAGTTGGAAATTTTATATCTTGACTTCTCCTAGTACTTAGATTATTTGGGCAGCACTTCTCCTTACTAAATGATTTTCTAAACAACTTCTAGCACTTCTCTCTTATTGATTCTTATCTCAATGTGGCTCTAAAAATTTTAGAATACTTTTCTCCACTCAAGAACTTCCAGAATCTACTCAAAAACTAAGAATTCTCAAACCGTACTTGGATTTTGGAATTTTGAGTTGGGAGTATGTTTTCTGAGTGTTTTGTGGTGTGTGGAGTAGAGGGACAAGCAGTCTTTTTATAGGCGTGAGAGAGGGAGGCTGGGCGGCCTGGTGGTGGTGCCGACCGGCCCCATGTGGGGCCCACTCATCCTTTCCTTCCTCCACTAACTTCCTTGCTTCGTTATTAAGAGATGCCTTCACCTGCCGATGCTCCATGTGATGTGGTGGTTGAAAAAGAATGGTGGAGAGTGAAGGTGGTGGAGTGAAGTGATGTGAGGTGATTGAGGTGGGTCCCATGGGTCCGTACGTCTCCTGTATTTGTACCATATAATCACACAAGTATGCAAAGAAAAATTACTTTTATGTATCTATGAAAAATTAGAATTCTAATGATGGTATTTTTATATTTTTCTGCCACCGCAGTGATTATTATTTACAAGAGGTTTTCACGCTCGGTAAATATTAATTATATGGGGCTTTAATAATTATGCCATGAGATTAATTTTTATTATTTTTTTCTATGCATGAATAAGTAAATATGCTATGCAAAAATTAAATGCAGATAAATACTGAGTTACCTCCCAGCGATGGTTTGGGATTTTTAAGTCCACTGAATCGGACTACTCCAGCTAGATTTATTGTTCGGGGGTCATAGTCATTCCTGTGAGTGGTGATTGTGTGACTCCTTCTTCATCTATCATCTTCGTAGTGGAGCTTAACTCAGGTCTTGGTCTGAATAGAAAACACTCTTCTCGTCCATCAATGTTGAATTTGACTTCTCCAATTCCGACGTCGATGTGGGCATTTGCGGTACTCAAAAAGGGTCTCCCAAGAATGAGTGACACTCTTGAGTCAGGTTGCATGTCCAAAACCACAAAGTTGACAGGTATGAAGAATTCTCTGATCTTGACTGGAATATTCTCGGTGATTCCCACAGGATAACAGAGTGACTGGTCCGCTAGCTGCAGGCACATCGATGTTGGATCGAGCTTTGCATGTGGAAGTTTATCGAAGATCGCCTTGGGCATCACACTGACACTTGCTCCAAGGTCGCACAATGCATTATCAAAATGTTGATCTCCAATTGAACAGTCGATAGTGGGGCATCCTGGATCCTTCTTCTTGATTGATGTGTTGAGGATGGCTGCACTACACTCTTCTGTCAGCTTGATCACTTCAGTGGTAGGCAGTGGTCTTTTATTGTTGAGGATGTCTCGAACATACTTTGCATAGGTGGGAACCTACAACACATCTAACAAAGGGACATTGATATATAATTTTTGAATAATCTCAACAAACTTACTAAACTGTGCATCCATCTTGAGTTTTCGATCTCTACATGGGAAGGGTAAGATATTGGTGTCTTGGAAATCTTGCACTTGTGGTTGAACTTCTTCTACTTCATCATCCTTTTCTTCTGTCACTGTGGGTATCACTGGTACTAGTTGTCTTCTCTATGCCCCTTCTGGATAAGGTGGGTCTTTAGTGGTTTTACCATGTCTGGTGGTTATACCCTTGACCTGCTCATTGTTAGTGGCAAAAGAAGCAGCTAACCATGATAATTGAGTTTCTACCTTTTTATTATGATCAAGTTGGTCTTTTATAGCAGAAGAAAAGTCATCCATTTTAGTATTTATATCCTCTAGAATTTTATCATTAGAAGCAAGTTTCTTAACAATAGTATCATTAATTCTAGCTTGTTCCAAAATTAAATTTCGTAGAGGGGGTTGCTTAAAATTGCCTGAGTACTTAGCTGGATATGTAGTCTATTGCTTTTGATTCTGGATATGTAGTCTGTTGCTTTTGATTCCACCTTTGCTTTTGCAGCGTGGAATAGTTGTTGATGATGTTTGTATCTTTTAGATTCTCCAGAATTTCCATTCCTAGGTACTCTTCACATCTGGTCTGAGCATCGAATGCATCTTGAATTGCTTGATGATCTTTCTTGAAATTGGCTCTTTGGTCAAGCCAGTTCAATAGTGTATCCATCTTTGTTGATAGTGCACACACTTCTTCTAGAACTTCTTCAATCTGGCGACAACATTGAGTGTTGTCTTGTTTCCAACTCTGGTTCTTTGCTATCTTCTCCATCAGATATTCTGCTTTTCCAAGAGTGAGTGACATGAATGAACCTCCAGCAGTAGCATCTAGTTGCTCACGTGATCTTTGGGTTAATCCATAGTAGAATCTGTGCATGAGTAACCAATCTTCCATTCCATGGTGTGGGCATTCCAAGATGTTCTCTTGAAAATGTTCCTATGCCTCTGAAATGGTTTTTCCTTTTTGCTGCTGAAAATTGTAAATCTTTCTTGTTAAGGCATGAGTTTTGCCTATAGGGAAAAACTTTGACAGAAAGGCCTTCGAACATCTATCCCATGTGTTGATGTCTTCTTTATTGGTGTAGAACCACTGCTTCACTCTCCCTTCTAGTGAGAATGGAAAGAAATGAAGGAGTATGATGTCTTGGGCAACGTCCTTGATGATGATGGTGCTTCCAATCTCCAGAAAATTCTACAGATGTTTAGTGGCATCTTCTTCTTCCTTTCCACCAAATGTAGTAGCTTGCACTAGGTTGATTAGACTTGACTTGAGCTCGAATTCAAGGTTGTTCGTCTGGAGTGTTGGTCCAGTACGAATGTTCCTTACACTTGGAGCTGAACATTCAAGTAAAGTCTTATTAGCCATAGCTTCACTACTTGTGTTGATCATTGATAAGTCACAATCGAACCTTTATTACCCTGCATAAGATATGAAAAAGACAAAACAAGGGTAAGCCTGTCAAGATAGAGGTACTAGTTGTGATTTTTATTATGAATAAGTGGTATTGATTAATCTCTTATTGCCATAAAGGTAATTCCCTTGAAAAGTAAATCCCTATGACATCCCATGTCGGAAAGTGAAGTTTTCCACCTCCCCGGCAACGGCGCCAGAAATGCTTGTTGACACTTCTTAACGTCACTCGTGTTAGGTTGTCATCCCCATCATGACACCAAGAGTGTGGTTGTATTATACTTATGCCATTTAACTAAATAAAGATATTATAGTATATATCCGCAAGCGCATAGATAATTACACCCCTTGTAGCATTTCACCCAGGTTTTCCTAAGTATCGTTATTTATAATTTTACCAAGGAAAGGAAAATCAAAATGGGACTATATAAATAGTTACAATGGCAGTAGAGATAATCATTTGCACTTACTCAATAATAAATATCAAAACAACTAATCACTTGTCATGAAAGGGGTAAGACAAATAAGATAAATGGTAAATGATAATCATGGGTATTCCAGAGACAAGAGGGAGTTAACATTATTCAAGTCAAGTAGTCATGGAGATTAATTTAGAGATGTAAATCATAAGTATTTCTTATTGAATCAGTCTATTAATCAATCTAGCTATACACAATCAACTATGATATAATCAACATGTCATCTATCAATAAGGAACATTACTGAGAGAAAAGTCAAGAACAGAGTAATGATCTCTTCCCTGTAACCGCGTTCTACTAAGTTCTATACTCGAGGAGTGGACTACAAAGGACTCAACAGGAATGTCACACCCGCAATCTACGACATGGCCCGGAGTGTAACGGAACTGTCCAAATTATAAGAGCACAAGTACAAAAATAATCACCGAGGTGATTAAATTCTCGCACTTGAGCCCATATAACTCCGGTAGTCCAATGAAATCATGAGGGATTTCAAACCAACCAACATACAAGCCAAGATCGTAGTGATTCAACATAACAAGTCACATGTTACAACCATTTCACAAGTAATTCAATATACATCAGAGTTCAACGTAGATATTACAACTTAAGTTCAAAAGTAGCGGAAGCAAAGTAATTTGAAACTAACAACACTCTTATTTCAAATACATGCCAGTACCAAGGTCGACTTCTAACAAAAGCATTAGAGAGAAGATAACTCAGGAGGATCATGCCCATGATCACACTCCACCTCTACGGCAGGAGCCAACCAACTCTTGCAGTCGCCATGATACATCACAACCTGCAACAAGTGGAGATAAAACCCTGAGTACGACAATGTACTCAGCTAGACTTACCCATCAAAAACTAGAAATAAAGAGACACCAAGGATCATGCAAGGCTGATATAAAGTGGGCTAGCTTGACAACATTTTGCATAAAAGCTTAATATGGACAAGTAATTATTAATGCTTAGGCATCAAGTTAATTATCATTAACTGTCATCTATATTAGAACCTGTACTAGAGCACTCACTTTATTAGGAGCAAACAATATTAATTAATGGAATCTACGTTGCCGCTGCTCAAGTCAAGTGCTCACTAACTGGGAGCGACGGCGATTCGAATCGAGTTCCTATCCAGCTAGAGGGGTATTTCTAACACTCACCGCACAGGCCCTAGCCAGGGTCGCACAAGCCACCTTTCGTACAATTCAAGAGTCACGGGTTCGACTGATGTCACATCCCCAAGGGCAACACTCTGCCAGGTGATAGGGACTCTAACCCCTCCTTGGTCTCACGCCAATGTCCCCAAGCACAACCTTACTACCTCCAAGATACGACCTACCATTCGATTCCCGGCCTAAACTGTATTACTCGGCTTCGCGGTCGGAACGACTTATCTGGCCAACTAAGTGTTAGACTATGTTCAACATGACTCAAGGACGTACATCGAATCGGTCCTTAAATGACTTAGACGGGGATAGATCCACACCCAAGACCTCCATGACTTGTTGCTTCACTATCGTCATCCCGCCTGGTCTCATTTCATTTTATTAACACATGGTTCCTTTCCACGATAGCAAATATAGCCAACCATGCCATATATGAATATTCCTATATCTCGCAGGTGACAGGAAATCACCTGACTTCTACCACTTAAAGTATGCCTAAGCATCTATTCGATCCTGAGCTAATAGGATTCATGGTATACTTTCTGGACAAGGATAGGATATCAATGCAGCAAGTGTTTTCATCTGACACCTATAACTTAATGCAACAATACATATAACATATACTACTCAATTGCATTTTTAGAAATTAGGAGGCTTATAATGCTCCGGGGCTTGCCTGGGATCCGACTCAAGTCAGAGTTTGTCAGCAGAAACTCGTTTGGCGAGCATTCCCTCAATCTATCACTTGTCCGGTCCTTCTATCTTCGGGATGGATCCACCAACTCCATCTTCGGGTTTGGCTCCACATCAGGTCCTTCACGTGCTTCAGCTAGCGTACCTAAATGAGGTGCAACAATGCATATGTATGAATGCATAGAAGTGCAATAAATATAGCAATCATGCAAACATACCTAAGTTCACATAAGCACCTAGAGCTAAACAACTTGATCCTCACTAAGGCCTAACATAGAAGATGGCAAGCACATCAATCAAGGCACAAGTATCATAAGATTACAGGGTACCAATCCAAGTATCAAGTAGCGACACCAACACACTTATGTAACTCCAACTATACTTAACAGAAAAGCCATGATTTGCATCAGCATGAACAGTCTAGAAATAACATCATTCCAGAAGCTACACAATTCCAAATTTCATGCAAGAGGATAATCTGGAAAGCTTATGAAATTGTCTACTAGTCATTAAATATCAACTAAGCCTGATTCCCAAGTTAAATAGGCCGAAAAGATAAAACTACAGAATCTGGTCTGCTCCAAACAGAGAGCAACCAATTCTGGGATCTGACTTTAAACATCTATAACTCAAAAACTACTTGACCAAATGCAACCAAATTTTAACACAAGCTAGATACATGAATTATATACAACTTTTCTATAGACAATATGCTCAGAAAACATCATTAACATGGGGTAATCTACATTGCCCCCAGAACTGTCCAGAAACTACTAATTGTAAGAAATAATTATTAACATATGTTGCAAACATATAATTGTGTAAAACCAACATGACCAACATTTCATACATGACTAATGAACACTACTAATTGTAAGAAATAATTATTAACATATGTTGCAAACATATAATTGTGTAAAACCAACATGACCAACATTTCATACATGACTAATGAACACCAGAAAACATAGTGTCCACTGCTAGATAAATTATTTTAATACACTTCTTACTTTATCTTAGATAATTAGGTGGAATTATGAACACATATTAAAGATGCTCAATAAATTATACCAAAATTACAGTGGCCTATATATGCTCCCAAAAGTCTACTATCCAAACTTCAAGCCATTTGGACAAGTATATCAACCTCTATGAAAAAGACAAATAGCTATTGCAATAAATCATGTGAGAGTAAGCTAAACCTAAAACTCAATATTTTCTGTGAACACATGGCCATAGTATGAATCAACATCATAGAGCAACATCATACTAAGGTAATGGAACAATATTTTCCATTTTATCAATTATATATTATTTATAAGCTATTTATCAAGGCATAAACAAGTTAAATCAATAACTTGATCATACAATAATCAATGACCATGAAATTTATACCACAGTATATTCATAGCATGATAAGACTACCATAAAAATTTCACACTATTTGGAGCAATAAAACTCAAGATATAAAAATGACAAGCAGTATAATGTAGATTTCCTTATTTATCAAGGTCAAATCAAAACCTTAAGAAAACAGTGAACAACTAGTGTGTTTAATATTTTTCCTAGCAAGTACATGTCATCATAAAATTAACAAAACAAGAATCACTATTTTTGGAGTTCAAAAACTCAAGATATGGCTCTGGTCAAATTTATAAGCATTTTTTAAGTATTTTTCAAGATTAAATAAAGACACCCGAAAACTTCTACAAACATCTAACATATTATGACTCCACTACATAGATATTTTCTCAAGGTTTCCAAAAAGTCCACTTTTGCTATTTTTGGAATTACCTAGCATGAGATATGAATTTTAGAAGATTTAACAAAATTCTGAAATTCAAATTCCAGAAGAAATCAACCCTAACTTAACGCTAGGTGCACCCGGTTGTTTACCCAACTCAGCCATTACTTAAACCGACACGTGGGCCCCACGGTCTGGCCGGGCCCGCTTGTCATATAAAGAGAGAGACACAGGGGGAAATGGCCTTATTCTTCCTCCCGTCGACAGAGCAGAGGAGGGGAGGGCGGCTCGGCCGTCTAGCAGTAGGGGCGACGCCGGCGGCGAAGGAGGGGCGGCGCAGCACACTTGGGTTCGCGCGCACCAGTGGGTGGCCACAGAGGACCGGAAGATGGGCCGTGGCGCCCTGGCCATGAGCACAGGGGCTTGCGGCGGCCATGGCACCGGTGGCCATGCTCCCCCGGCGGTGAGAGGAGCTCGGGAAGGGCGCATCGGGGTTGGCGTGTGGTGGGGAAGGAGGTGATGCACTTGGCCATGGAGGGGCTGGTGTGGAGACAAGAATGGCATTGGCGGCCGGAGCTCGATTGGCCGGCAATGGTGGCGGTGAACTGCGACGGCAGAGGGATGGCTGGCCACTGTCCCACTGGAGCCTCTCCCCGGCAGCTATGCAGCACGTAGCCCTTGGTGGCCCGATCATGTCATGATTTGGCCATGGTTCACGAACGTGCTGCGACTGCCGGCGGCAAGCCATGGGAGCAGGCGGACAGCGTGGGTGCCCGCGCGGTGGCCTTAGAGCACGGCGAGGCACGCCCGGAGGGATGCGATGACCGTGGCGCAGTGTGAGGGTGATGACAGGCAGAGGGACTCGACGTGTGGAGACGAGGTGGACGTGACCGCGCGCATGGCTGCCACGCACCGAGCACGCGACGGCCGTTGAGGCGTTTTGCCAAGCACGTGGCGTGCAGCGAGGTGGCCAAGGTGGGATGGGGTTTGGGCTGGCTTCCGGGCCGATTCTGGACTTGGGCCAAATACAAAGTTTGCAGCCCGCACGATACCCTACAACTTTGGTTAAGAGTGCTCGGTCATTTGAGCATTGGATTAGCAGCTAATTCATCTCCAAGTTGGCAGTGTGAGTGAGTTGACAGTGATTAACGACTACAAGAATTTTTGGCCAAAATAAAATCTCAGTAATGTCATTTTCTTGTATGCTCTTCCTCATCATATAAGATCCAACTTTTACATTTGGACCAACTTGAGTTGCTTAACAAAATTGGGAGAACGTTGGATGTCAACACGGTGATCAGGAATCTTTGAAATGCTGAGAATAGCAGCTACATACAAACTTCAACCCACAGTTTGACAAGCTTAGAGATGAAATCAGGCTTGGATCCTTTAATAAAGTTTGTAGCATACAAACTAAACAACAACTTTTATTAAAGGGCCATGGACTGGTTCAGCATGGTTAGGGAGATAAAGATCACCAAACATGTCAACTTATTGCTGCCACTCAAGGACTTAGAAAAATTTTTGATCTTCCAAAAACAGCAGCTTAATCAATCTTGTGAGCTCTATTTGACCAAGCTAGAAGCCAAACTGGCTCTTGACCATTTGATAAAGTTTGTTCTACATAAGATTAACTACAACTTTCCTTTAAGGTCAACCCTCATAACTAGTACAGAAGCTAAACTTTCACTTTGGTCAAAGTAGCAACTCGATAAAGCCTAAACTAGGGTTTTAGGCCAAATGGGGTATTTTCTTGACATTTGCTCAACATGAACCCTTCATGACTTTTGTTGTAGAGTTCATCTAGAGTCATTTGGAACAAGTTGCAAAGTTTGGTTGATGATCTATAATTCCATTCACTTAATCACGCTATTCCAAGAAGGATATGACTTATCATTTCATGTGACTTTTTGATCCCAAACTCCATGAAACTTTTTTAGGGATCAATATAGATAGGTACTAAGGTGAGACACATGAAGATATTGCAATAACACCATCCAAGCATATATCTTAAAAATAGCCTATGTGTAAAGTAATGGTGCAACATCCAACTTTAGGTTAGGCTCATGTTTATAGATTCGGCTTTGACATCTTCACCACCTAACTTGCCATGTTTGAGCTCAAACTCATTCCTTGACTGGTGACAAACACCTGGGGTGTTACACGGAGCATAGAGTGCATTCGCAGACAAGCATAATCTAAGCACCACGCCTACAATATGCTACCACTCAATCCTATCCAGAATTGGATCAAGCTTCCTATGAACATATTCACAATCTCAAGAATAGAATAAAGTTGAAATATAGAAATATATTGAAGTAGCATAAAGTCGAATGATGATTACAATGAAATTACCAAGTCTCCGATGAATGATCCTGATCCCAAGCAGTTGCTTGCCTCTACTTGAATCAATCTAGACTAAACTCTAAACTTGAACTAGAACTCTAACTCTCTCTCTGAAAACCCTAACTTCTAGCCTTGCCTTCACAAATGAAGAAGAGATGATATAATTCTTCAACTGATTCCTTGAGAGGAGATCCTAGGGGCTATTTATATAGCCCAGGGCATGGAACTGTAGCCCTTGGATTAAATCGACCTTGGTGTGGGGTTTAGATGCATCCTTAGAGGCAGTATAGGTTGTAACAGAACCGACCAAATTATAAGAGCACAAGTACAAAAACAAGCGCCGAAATGCTCAAATTTTTGAACTTGAGCCCATATAATCCCGGTAGTCAATCAAAACCACGAAGGATTTCAAACCAACTCATTTATAACCAAGATCGCATCATTCAACATAACACATCACACGTTACATTTCACAAGTAGTTCGAAAATCCACTTACAACACACGGAGTCGCAAATTATTACAAACTGAGTTCATAAAGTAGCGGAAGCATAACACACGCACATTGTTCAAATACTACTACCAGTCTTACAGATCGACATCCCACAAAAGCATTTAGGAAAGTAAACTAACAGACGATCACGCCCGAGTGATCTAGTCCTCATCACCCGTGGGGTGGAGGCAGTTCTTGCAGAAGCCCTGATAAAGCATGTCATCTGCAATAGGAGGGAATAAACCCTGAGTACTAGAATGTACTTAGCTAGACTTACCCGTCAAAATACCAGAAATAAGATGACACCAAGGATTATGCAAGGCTATCATAAGTGGAGCTAGCTGACATCACATTTGTAGAAAAGCATAAGTAATTGTAACTCTTTTAACCTGTAATAGCAGTTATTTTTAGCATTAACCTGTCATCTATCTTAGCACCTGTACTAAACATTCACTTGATTATAATCAAATAATAATAACCATAGCAGGTATAAATTGCGGCATCATTATATCATGCGCTTAACCATCTCTTCAATTTAATGAGATCTACGTTGCCGCTGCTCAAGTCAAGTGCTCACTAACCGGGAGCGACGACGATTCGAATCGAATTCCTATCCAGCTGGAGGGGTATTTCTAACACTCACCAGTCATGCCTGGCATGGGTTGCTCAGGTAACCTTTGGTATAGTTCAGGAGTCGTGGGTTCGAATGATGCCGCATCCCCAAGGGCGACACTCTGCCAGATGCTAGAGACTCTAACCCCCCTTGGTCTCACACCAATGTCCCCAAGCACATCCTTACTACCTTCAAGATGTGGCCTTCCATTTGATTCTCAGCCTGAACTGTATTACTCGGATTCACGGTCGAAACGACTTATCTGGCCAACAAAGTGTTAGACTGCGTTCAACATGACTCAAGGACGTACAGCGAATCGGTCCTTAAACGACTTAGACGGGCATAGCTTCGCACCAAAGACGTGAAGTGTCTTGCGGCTGCACTATCGAACTCCCGCCCGGTCTCAATTTCATTTTAAGGCATGGTTCCATCCACGATAGCCAACATAGCCACTCGTGACCCATTCCTAAATCTCGCGGATGACCGAAAATCACCCGACTTCTACCGGACTAAGCAGGGCTAAGCATTGACACGTGCCTAAACCTAATTTAGGATTTAAGTACGATATCTAGACAAGGATAGGTATAATGCAACAAGTGTTTTCAATCAACTCCTACAACTTAATGCAGTAAACAAGTAAAGGTACTCAAGATTGATATTTAAAACAGTTGGGTCAGCATGCACCAGGGCTTGCCTTTCAGGAATGAGGAAGGGCGATGATTCGGACACTCTAGTAACTCGTCAATGGTGTTTCCTTCGCTGGCTGCCTCTTCGGGTTCTCCTGGCTGCTCCTGAACCTCCTCTAGAATCGCTCCCTCGAACTCGAGGAGCGTCACTCCCTCCAGAACACCTATTGCATGAATGCACAATAAATTTCATGGATGCATAAGAAGGAATGCAGCATGCTCAGAATGAAATGCACCACAGTATTCCCTAGTGCTCTATTCAAATCAATTCAATAACAAGTGCAAATCTCTTCTCCGGTAGAGAAGTACTTACCTAATCTACACAACCTAATGTATAAATGTCCTCCTCAGTTAAGGCCCTAACACCTAACAATCACAAGAACAACATTACTTAGGTTACCACCAACCAAGCACAAAATAGCACAACAACAGATTCTGGACAATAGCTAAGTATTTCCATCACAACTGTAGATTCAAAATTCCAAAAGGCATGATACAAGACAATCTGGAAAGCTTATAAAATGCTCTACAATTCACTTTCAGACCTCAACACTTAATTTCCAAGTTTACCTAGTCGAAATTCTAAAGTTCTAGAAATCTGTCCTCTCCAAACAGATAGCAGCCATTTCTGGACAGCCACTTTAAACAGCTACAACTCCTAGACTACTAGGCCAAATGCCACCAAATTTTGACATAAGCTAGGTTAACAAGTTTACTACCACTTTGGAATTCACAAGTTTCCCAGAAAATACTTTTATCAAGGATCAAATCCAAAAATGCTACCAGCTGTCCAGAGAACCTAGAAATGTGAAAATTAAATATATGACCAAACCAATGACACTACTAGTTCACACATGTCATGAAAACACCAGAAAGTAAGGTGTGCCAACCCAAACATTTATTTTGACCCCTTTTTTAATTTACTTAATTAATATTTTTCCTAAATACTACACTTCACACAGAGTCCAACAAAATTTAAATCACAATTTTTGGACAAGTCAAACCCTAGATATGAAAATCACAAACAACATTCAAAACTATGAAATAAATAAAGAAAACCAAAAATTCAAAAATAAAAAAGGGCTACTGGGCCAGCCCAAACCACCAGCGCGGCCCAGCTCAGACTCCTGCCCGCGCCTGCGTTTGACAGGTGGGACCCGTGTGTCAGCGCCACAAGGCAGGGGAGGCAGACTGCGGTGGTCGGAGCTCATCACTGGCGACGATTCCGGCGAGGCTTCGAGCACCACGGGCTTCACCTCAACCTTCCGTGTTGATTGAGCCAACAAACCCAAACTCTATCGGCTTGGGGAGGGGCTATCCACGGCGGTGGCGGACGATAGTGAGCGGCGGTGCTGCGCCGGCCAGCTCTAGCCACCTATGGTCAATCCAAGCCCGGTACGAGCTTCACTGACCTCGAGCACACCTAACTAGCCTAGCTCGCGGAGCGGAGACAGACCTGCGAGGACTGGCCATGGTGGTGGCGCTCACTTCAGCGAGGTGCGGTCATGGCGGACGCGTCCAGTGCGATGGTCTGTTCCGGCAAGACTGCGACGAGATTGGGCACTACGCCTTTGGAGGACACACTACGGCCACCGGTGCACCTCATGCGCACCCTAACTCGACCAAGGGTTGTCTACAGAGAGAGAACGGGAAGAAACTTGCCCATGCGGCAATGGCGACCGCGGCGAGAGTTCACTACGGTTCACGCCCGTTCCGACCTCTACAGCTCAAATCGTGAGATAACCTCTTCACCTAAGTTTCTATAGGTCACGAGAACGACGAAACGGGGGTGAGATGGGATGGAGGCGTGCTGTGCAACGCTGGCCATGGAGGACCGCAAGAGCGGCGGCGCTCCGGTGAGCTCTGAGTGGGGAACATCGGCCAAGTGCCTTTACCTCTACTCGATGGGCTTAAGCAGGAGGTGGAGGAGATAGAGGGTAGCGTGTTGAAGCTCTAGATGGAGGGGATTGGGCAATGCCGTGACGACACGGCCGAACGAGCTCGCCGGAGTGTCACGGCAGTGAGGGAGGTGGCGTTTTTCTGCCTCAGGTGCGCACGAGGAAGGAAGGGAATGGGAGGGCGAGGTCAGGAAGGCAGCAAGGACATCCTTCTACGTGTTGAGCAGCTGGCCAAGGTGCCAGGTCACGCGCGGCGCGTGAAGGACACGCGGCGGCGACGGCCTAAAGATGTCGGCCACCCCATACTTTGAATGTCTGAAACATGGCCGGCAATGGTGACTGACAGGGCAACTTTGGCGTTAATTAACTCCTAATCCAGCTCGAGTTAGCGATAGATGTTAACAGGAAAATTGTAGAGCTATATGAGGACTACAACTTTGTCAATTGGCTCATGGACTAGTTCGGTATGGTTTGAGAGTTATTGGTTTCCAAAGTAGGGTACTGTGAAACGGTTTTCAGTTCAAGACTTAGTAAAAAATGCTAAGTCCCTAAACAGCCTCTAAGACTGACTTGTGGGCCATTTTTGAGCAGGTTCTGGTCATTTTCATGAGATGGCCATATTAGAACTTTTGTGCCTTATGAAATTCTCTACAACTTTGCTTAAGGTTGCTTCTCCATGCAAGATCTCTAAGCTAGACTTTTTAAATGGTTAAACCAAAGCATTCTAGGGTCAAGGGTTGGTCAACAGCACCTAGGAGGGCATTTTGGTCAACATGAACTTTGTTCCACTAATTACCCTAAATGTAATTAAGGTGTTATAAGATATAATTAGCCACTCTACACCTTGGTTACACAAAATTACTAGTGCCACATAAGTTGAAACAAGCAAAACAACATTTCCACCAAAATGTTGCTCTATCATGTTGCACATGTTTCAAGACCTCGTTGCATCAATTGAGCCTATCATGGTGTACTAACAACATTGTCATGTTTCAAAGTATGAGACCCCATGTTGTATCTACAAGTTGCACCACTCACATTTCATAAGCAAGTAAATTATGAAACAAAAACATTAGGGTATGTTGCATACTCATGTTGCAAGCAAAAATAAAGACATGAATGAGATGATTGATGCTCATGCTTATGAAATGCAATGCAATTATGGAAGCCAAACACCTGAGGTGTTACAGCCCTCCCCCCTTATAAAAATCTCGTCCTGAGATTTGGGAAGTGTACCATTATTGATAGAATTCCTTACAACCATCACGTAAATAGTCTTCTTGCTCCCACGTAGCATCACTCTCACTACCCTGGTTACTCCGCATTACTTTATACCACTTAACCACACAACTCCTAGTTACCCTCTCCTGAGTATCAATCACACGAACTGGCTTTTCTTCGTAAGTTAGATCAGATTCTAACTTAATATCCCCAAATGGAACTCTTTCTTCAGGAACCCGAAGACACTTCTTTAACTGAGCTACATGGAAAACATTGAAAATGGCGCTCATTTCAGGAGGTAACTGGTTCTTATACGTGATAGCTCCACTCTTGCCTATGATCTGGAAAGGACCCACGTATCTCGGTGCAAGCTTCTGCTTCACACCAAAATGTTGTACACTCTTCATAGGGGAAACTTTCAGATAGACAAAGTCTCCAACTTCAAACTCGATCGGTTTTCTATGGCGATCAGCGTAACTTTTCTGTCTAGATTGAGCTGCAACCATATGTATTTTGATGGTACGAACTTGTTCCTCAGCTTCCTTGACAAAATCAATACCATAATACCTTCTCTCGCCAGCTTCTATCCAATTTAGTGGGGTTTTACACTTACGACCGTACATGGCTTCGAATGGGGCCATCTTAATGCTCTCTTGGTAACTATTATTATATGAAAACTCAGCTAGAGGCAACCATTTCTCTCATGAACCCTTGGACAAAATAACACACGCCCGTAACATATCCTCCAAGATTTGGTTAACTCGTTCAGTCTAACCTGACATCTAGGGGTGATAAGCAGAGCTTCTCACTAACTTGGTTCCCAGAAGATGATGCAAGTGCTCCAAAAAACGAGCAGTGAACTGCAGACCATGGTTAGAAATGATAGTGCGAGGAATCCCATGAAGCCGGACTATCTGATGGAAATATAGCTCAGCATGGTCAGTGGGATGATAGTCTGCTCGGACAGGAATGAAGTGAGCTGACTTGGTTAAACAATCTACAATTACCCAGATAGAGTTATGATTCTTGACAGTAGGAGGAAGTCCAACAATGAAATCCATACTTATCTCTTCCCATTTCTAACCTAGGATAGAAAGTGGTTGAAGCAATCTAGCTTTCATGTGCACAGCCTTAACCCTACAGCAAGTATCACACCTAGCAACATATGCAGCTATCTCTTTCCGCATTTTGGTCCACCAATAGTATGGCTTCAAATCATAATACATCTTATTGGTACCAGGATGGATGGACAACTTAGAGGAATGTGCTTCAGACATAATATGATTTCTAAGATCTCGATCCTTAGGCACCACTAACCTATCCTTGAACCACAGCACACCCTCTTTATCTACCCTGAAATATTTAGTTTCTTGCTCTTTCATCTTACGCTTGATGTGGAATATACCAGTGTTAGTCTTTTAGAGCTCAATAATTCTATTCTTGAGAGTGCAACTGATAGTGATGTTGTACAGAATTACTGGGTGTAGAAGGAGAGACAGATGAAAATCACTTTCAACTAAGGAGTGGTAATGAGACTTACTGCTTAAAGCATCGGCAACCACATTGGCCTTGCTAGGATGATAGTGCACTTGGAGATTATAATCTTTAATCAACTCAAGCCATCTTCTTTGATGCATATTCAACTCGGGTTGGGTGAAGATATATTTGAGGCTTTTTATGGTCAGTATAGATATTGCAAACATTGTCCAACAGATAATGTCGCCAGACTTTCAAAGCATGAACAACTGCAGTGAGTTCTAAGTCATGCGTTGGATAATTCACCTCATGCTTCCGAAGTTGTCGAGAGGTATATGCAATCACTCAGCCTTCCTGTATCAAAACACCTCCCAAACCTATGTCTGAGGCATCACAATATACATCAAATGGTTTCTTGATATTCGGTTGCGCCAAAACCGAAGCCGAGGTTAGGAGGGTTCGTAGTTTGTGAAAAGCCGCATCACACTCAGGAGTCCAGACAAACCTGGTGTCTTTTTACAGCAACCGAGTCATTAGCTTGGCTATTTTAGAGAAATCCAGGATGAAGCGACGATAATAGCCAGCCAATCCAAGAAAACTTCGGACCTCATGAACTGTGGTAGGAGCCTTCCAGTTCAATACTTCTTGTACCTTGGTGGGATCCACCATAATTCCCCCATCGAACAACACATGCCCAAGAAAAGGTACTTCACGAAGCCAGAATTCGCACTTACTGAATTTTGCATATAGTTGATGTTCGCGCAGTCTTGTGAGGACTATACGCAGATGTTTAGTGTGGTCTTCCTCATTTTTAGAATATATCAAGATGTCATCAATAAATACCACCACAAACTTGTCCAATTCGGGCATAAACACTGAATTCATCAAGCACATGAAGTGTGTAGGGGCATTGGTCAAGCCGAAGGACATAACAAGATACTCATAAAGACCGTATCTTGTAGAGAAAGCTGTTTTTGGAATATCTTCAGGACGGATTTTAATTTGATGGTAACCAGACCTCAGATCAATCTTGGAAAAGACTTTAGCTTTAGACAACTGATCAAACAAGATGTCGATGCATGGTAGAGGATACTTATTTTTTACAGTGACTGCATTCAGAGGCCTATAATCTATGCACATCTGCAACGACTGGTCCTTCTTCTTTACAAAGATAGTAGGACATCCCCATGGAGACGAACTAGGACGAATCAGCCCCTTCTTCAAAAGTTCATTCAACTGCACCTTAAGCTCAGCTAGTTCATTTGGAGGCATCCTATAGGGTCTTCTAGAGATGGGTGCCGTGCCAGGCAACAACTCTATTTTGAACTCCACATCCCGATCTGGAGGTAGTCCCGGCAAATCATCGGGAAAAACATTAGGAAACTCACTCACTACGGGAATATCAGCTAATGCCTTCACTTGCACCGCATGAACTTCACTAGAAAGATCAATTTTCCTAGGAAGTTGCACTAGAAAACCTTTTTGATCAGTAAGATCTCTGAGCATAACTACTCGGGTGGATGTATCAATGAGTACCCCATTCTGACTCATCTAATTCATGCCCAAAATAACATCTATGCCTAATCCAGGCAAAACCACTAAGGTAAGCGAGTACTTTCGCCCTTCTATTTCAAATTCTAGATCTCTTACTACTCGATTTGTGGAAATATTCCCACTTGCCGCTCTAATGCAATAACCCCCACCTTCAACAGTATGTAATTTGTGTGCAAACTTCGATGCAAACATAGGACTGATAAAGGAATGCAAAGCACCTAAATCAAATAGCACCACTGCAGAATGTTGGTCAACTAGGAACTTACCAGCAGTGACTACCTCACCAGATGGAATTCTTCAATACTATTATAATGAACATGCCCCTGACGGCCACCTTGATTTGCATTCTTCTTAGGATATGGACTGTTCCTAGACCAATGACCTGGTTTGTTGCAGTTCTAGCAAGGCATGTTACTGGGAGGGACGCTGGAGCTGCCTTGATCAGAACTACCCTTTGGCAGAGACACTGTATATGCTTTGCGAAACCCAGTCTTAGCTGTAGCCTTCTTCTACGGGGGACAGAACTTAGCATTCGGGGCAGGAGGGCGAGGGGGAGCCCTCGGTGCAGCTGGAGCTCGGGACTGTGAAGCACTTGCCTCAAGGGCCCTCTTGCGGCTCTTAGAAGCAGCATAGATAGAATTATTGTTCTCTTGGGTCAGGGCATCATTGATAAAATCATTGAAAGTAGCACATTTGCTAGTGCCCATGGTCTTCATCAGCTTTGGACTGAGGCCACCCTTGAAGCTAGCAATCTTCTTAGCATTAGTATCCACAAACTCAGTTGCATACCTTGCAAGGTTGTTAAAGGCTTGCATGTATTCCATCAAACTCTTATTGCCTTGGGTTAATCTCATGAACTCAGTGTGCTTTATAGCCATCAAACCTAGAGGAATGTAATTACCACGAAAAGTTGTTTTAAACTAGTCCCAAGTAATCAGAAGATTAGGAGGCAACGTGGAGCGGTAGTGACTCCACCAAATACCAGCCGGGCCATGCAGTTGATGGGAAGCATACTCAGTCTTTAGCTCCTCAGTCAGACGAAGCAGACAAAACTTCTGCTCAATGGTATTCAACCACTCATCAGCTTGCAGAGGTTCCTTCGCCTCCTTAAAGAGCGGGGGCTTGGTGTCAAGAAAATCCTTGAAGTCACTATGCTGATTTGGTTCCGGTCCCTGACGACCATGCCGAGCATCCCGGTTGACTAGTTGGCGCATAGCGTCTGCTAACAGGCACTGACCTTCAACCACTGTCTGCATCAGTTCCGCCGGGGTGGGTGGTGGTGGAGGGGGTGGTTGTTCCTCATCCTCAACGCCACGACCACGACGGAGGTTGTACGCCATCTGCAAAATGCATAGCCAATGAGCACTGACAATGTGAGAAATTTGTAGATGAATTGTGTAAATATGCCAAACTGATTTCATTAAAAATGAATTTGCAAACAACCAAGGCACAGTAATTCATCACAACCACACAACTTCATCAAGCGCATCAATTGACACAATTATGTGATGGACATAACAACAAGATACTTTCCGATGAAAAGATGGAGTTTATTAAAGGCTCGCATACAGGGAGCACAAACATGACTGAACTGGTTACATCCAGATCAACAGAATTTCAACCTTACGTAACAGGTGTTCAGATTCGATCTAAACTTCTAGCCAAATAGGAAAGGCTAACTAAGAAATGACCATGAGGAGACATCCCATTGGTAGAGTTCCATGGTGGATCATGACTAGCCACCTCGATACCAGCACGGGCCAAGCAGCACAGCCTTATGTCACATGCCATAGGAGGCCCTCAGTTTCATCGCGGCACCGAAGGGTGCTAATCGTGACACCATCACCGAACACAACACAATGAGACATCCATTTGTGACCGAATTTTAACATGTTCAAACTAACATCCAGGATAACATAGGGTTTGATGTTACATCCCAAAAGCTAAGTTATTACAAAGCCCCACTCCCACATATGGAGGGCACAAAAGATAATGCTAGCGCCATAGCTATGATGACTACTGTAACATAACCGACCAAATTATAAGAGCACAAGTACAAAAACAAGCACCGAAGCGCTCAAATTTTTGAACTTGAGCCCATATAATCCCGGTAGTCAATCGAAACCACGAAGGATTTCAAACCAACTTGCTTACAACCAAGATCGCATCATTCAACATACAACATCATACGTTACATTTCACAAGTAGTTCTAAAATAAGTTTACACACACGGAGTCGCAATTATTACAAACCAAGTTTATAAAAGTAGCGGAAGCAACACACACCAGTTGTTTAACTACTGCCAGTCTTGTTTGATCAACATCCCACAAAAGCATCAGGAAAGTACATAAAAGATGATCACGCCCAAGTGATCTAGTCTTCGTCACCCACAGGGTGGAGACAATTTTTGCAGAAGCCTTGGTAGAGTATATCATCTGTAACAGGAGGGAATAAACCCTAAGTACTAGAATGTACTCAGCTAGACTTACCCGTCGAAAACCAGAAATAAGATGACACCAAGGAATATGCAAGGCTTTCACAAGAGGCTAGCTGACATCATATTTTTGCATAAAGGCATAAGTAATTGAGACTCTTATAACCTGTACTAGCAGTTATTTTTAGCATTTACCTGTCATCTATCTTAGCACCTGTACTAAACATGCACTTGATTATAATCAAACAATTATCATCATTATATCCAGAGCAGGTATGAATTGTGGCAACATTGTATCATTCCCTTAACCACCAGTTCATTTAATGAGATCTACGTTGCCGCTGCTCAAGTCAAGTGCTCACTAACCGGGAGCGACGACGATTCGAATTGAATTCCTATCCAGCTGGAGGGGTATTTCTAACACTCACCGCGCAGGCCCCTGCCAGGGTCGCACAAGCCACCTTTTCATATGATTCAGGAATCGCGGGTCCGAATGATGTCGCGACCCCAAGGGCGACACTCTGCCAGGTGATAGGGACTCTAACCCCCCCTTGGTCTCACGCCAATGTCCCCAAGCACATCCTTTCTCTCCTCCAAGAAGCAACCTACCATTCGATTCCCGCCCTGAATCAAATTACTCGGCTTCGCGGTCGGAACGACTTATCCAGCCAACTAAGTGTTAGACTGCGTTCAACATGACTCAAGGACGTACAGCGAATCGGTCCTTAAACGACTCAGACGGGCATAGCTCCACACCCAAGACGTGAAGTGTCTTGCGGCTGTACTATCGAACTCCCGCCCGGTCTCAATTTCATTTTAAGGCATGGTTCCATCCACGATAGCCATAAGCCACTCGTGACTCCTTCCTACATCTCGCGGATGACCGAAAATCACCCGACTTCTACCGTACTAAGCAGGGCTAAGCATTGACACGTGCCTAAACCTAATATAGGATTAAGTACGATATCTGGACAAGGACAGGTATAATGCAACAAGTGTTTTCATATAACTCCTACAACTTAATGCAGTAAACAATTAAAAGTACTCAAGATTAATTTATAAATCAGTAGGTTCAGCATGCACCGGGGCTTGCCTTTCAGAAAGGTCGAAGGCCGGTGGTCAGGACACTCAGGCAGGTCTTCTGCGGGAACTTCTCCGCCGGTTGGTTCCTCTAGCTACTCCGGCTGGTCCTGGACTTCCTCCGGAATCACAGGTTCGAATTTGAGGAGAGTTACCCCCTCCGGAACACCTATTGCATGAATGCACAATAAATATCATGGATGCATAATGGGTGTAACATGCTCGGAATGAAATTCATTTCAGCAGTAAATGTACTCTATTCCAGTCACTTCACCATTACGTGCAAAACTCTTCTCCGGAGGAGAAGTAATTACCTAATCTACTCAACCTAAGGTATAGCTGTTCATCTTCGGTTAAGGCCCTAACACCTAACAAACACAAGAGTGACATTATTTAGGTTACCACATCCAACCCAAAATATCCCAGTAGGACATTCTGGACAGTATCTACTTGTTTCTAACATAACTGGAGATTCCCAACTCCAAAAGATATGATCTAAGACAATCTGGAAAGCTTATGAAATGCACCACAAAATATTTTCAGACCACAACACTTAATTCCAAAGTTTACCTAGTCGAAATTCCAAAGTTCCAGAATCTGTCCTCTTCAAACAGAGAGTAGTCATTTCTGGAGAGTCACTTTAAACAGCTATAACTCTTAGACCACTAGACCAAATGCTCCCAAATTTTAACACAAGCTAATTTATCAAGTTTACTGCAACTTTGGTATTTACAAGTTTTCCAGCAAACACCTTTATCACAGGTCAAACCTAAAAATACTACCAGCTGTCCAGAAAACCTAGAATTGCAAAGATTAAATATTTATTTAAGTGGCAAACATTCTCTAAGACCAAACCAATGTTACCACAAGTTCACACTGGTCACAAAACACCAGAAAGTAAGGTGTGCCCACCTAGAATATTTATTTATACTCATTTCTTAATTTACTTAATTAATTAAGTGAAATTTTAAACATATATGTAAACTGTTCCTAAAAATTCTACAAAAATTACAGGAGACTCTATAAGCCAAAAAGAGACCACTGTAAAAATTGTAACTAAATTTATTTAAAGAAACTCCCCAAACAAAATTCACAAGCCAAAAAGACTGATTTTTGTATAAATAACAAAGCATAGTAAAAAGTGTCAAACAACAGATTTCCAAATTTTCTTGGACACACTAGAGTACCAAGACATTCTCCAAAAATTTATATGAACATTGCACATGTAGAAAAATTACAAAAATTCATTTAAGTATTTCCTAAAATAAAAAGATAGCATTATAACTTGAAAAGTACTTAAGCACTACTGCCCAAATTTTTACCAGAGCTAGAGCAAGTATAAATTAGCCTACCCACCAAATTTCATAATTTTTGGAACACTGAAACTCAAGATATGATTTAAACAAGTTTGCATGTGAATTAAAACATATTTTAAAGACCTATTTAATTATCCCAGAAACTACACATCACATAACCAAATCATATTTTTCTAAAATACTACACACCCTGTAGATCCCAACAAAATTTATCTCATAATTTTTGGGTAAGTAAAACCCTAGATCTACAATTTTCCAAAACTTAACAAAAACTGTGACAGAATAAAGAAAATGAATAAACTCTATCGGATGCTGGGCCAGCCCGGAAAACCGACGTGGCCCACTTCGCGCGGCCTGCTACGGCTCCTGCCCGCGCGCGTGCGCGACTGACCAGGTGGCCCCACCGTTCAGAGAGAGAGACGGAGGGGAGGAGACGACCGTGACTCCGGCGAGCTCTAGCTCACCGACGACGGCGCCTCCGGCGAAGCTACGGTACCAGCGCGTTCGCCTCAACCTCGCGCACCTAGGGGTACCCTCAAGTGCTAGGATTATGGCGGCCAGAGAGGATGGCAGCGGTCATGGCGGCGTGCGGCCGTGGCTCAACCAACTCCGACGAGTCGCCGGCATCCCGGCTCAATTTGCCTACCCTATGAGCTTTAGCATACCTAACTATACCTACAGCATGGAGGAGATAGGATAGGGGGGGCCCGAATGGCATGGCCATGTGCGAGCTCGACGGCGGCGGACATGGCGGCCCGGTGGAGCCGCCTTCGCGGTGTAGCTCACCTAAAGCGATAGAGAGGATTCGGTGAGGGCGAGGAGGTGGAGGGGCTCACGGTGGTGCGGTGGTTTAGACAGTTTAGCGAATGGAGCTGCGGTTGGGGAGAATGGCTCGAACGCGGTCGCCGTTCCGCTTCTCTGGTCACCACCCGCGCGCGGAGGAGGAAGCAGAGAAGGATGGAATGGTGAGCGCGAGTGGTGGGGGTTGAGGTGGCGGCCCCAACTTCACGCCCGCGCGCATGCTCAGGACGTGGAGGCGACGGCAGTGCGTGAGCGCCACGCGGCCACCGGGCTCTGCCCGAGCGCCACGCCATGAAGTGTCGATCGACTGAATGGCGATGCTGCTGACTGAATGAAGGTCGCCATTGTTCGACTGACAGAGCAACTTCGTCGACGATTAACTCCCAAACCAGTGAGAACCAGGCGTGGTTGCTGTTGGCAATGTTGTAGAGCTACATGAGGGCTACAAGTTTGCCAATTGGAGTTTGGACTGGTTTGGCCTGGATTTGAAACTACAGGGCTCCAAAGTAGTGTACTTGGAAACTGAAACCTAGTTTCAGTCACTAGGCCGACTGAAACCCAATTTTCAAGACACCATAACTCCTAAACCATTTAGAACTAGGTGATGGTCATGTTGACAATGTTGTAGAGCTACACAAGGACTACAAGTTTGCCAATGTGAGTTAGGGCTGGTTTGGTCTGGTTTGTGAGTTACAAGTTGTCAAAGTGAGGTACAGTGAAACGGTTTTCAGCTTCACACTTAGCCAAAATTGCTAAGTCCCAAAACAGCCTCTAATACTGACTTGTGGGCCATTTTTGAGCATGTTCTGATCATTTTCATGAGATGGCCATATTAGAACTTTTGTTCCTTATGAAATTCTCTACAACTTTGCTTAAGGGTACTCCTCCATGCAAGTTTTCTAAGCTGGACTTTTTAATTAGTCAAACCAGATCACTCTAGGGGTCCAACTTAGTCAACAACATTTGGAAGGGCAATTTGGTAATTTTGGTCAACATGAACATTGCTCCACTACTTACCCTAAATGTAATTAAGGTGTTATAAGACCTAATTAGCCACTCTACACATTGGTTGCACAAAATTCCTAGTATCACATACTTTGGAACAAGTAATTCAATACTTTCTCCCAAATGTTGCAAGCTCATGTTGCACATGTTGCATGAGTGTGTTGCATAACACTTGCTAATTATGTTACACTAAAGTGGTTGACATGTCTCACAAAGGAAATTGCACATAAGGTACTTGTGTGTTGCACACTACTCACTTCTTACTTCACATGAAATATAAACATATGTGGCAATGTTTCCAAAGCATGTTTCACATATTAAAAACTTATGCATGAAATGGATGATGCTTGCTTATGCTTATGCAAATGCAATGCAATTAAGGAGCTAAACACCTGAGGTGTTACAACTACTCTAAGCATCATCCTTGGAATCCGTGTTAAAGATCTCCCCGCCATCCTCGTCACTAGCAGGCTCTAGCTCCTCATCTTCTTCCTCTTCTTCTGGTGGGGCATCCTGTGGCCCATTGACCTCCACGTCGTCATCACCTTCCACCATGAAGACTCTAGAGCCCATCTCCTCATCCTCGTCATTGTCATGAGGAAGCAGAGGATTGAGCTGATTGTTTAGGCAGTGCACTTCCTCATGAAGATTTTCATTGTATTCTTCTGCAGCTTCTAACTATTGCTCAAGCTCCACCTAACGAGCTCTCAGGATGTTCTCTTCATGCCAGGCTTCATCCCGCTGGTTCATCATGTGGACCAGCATGCGTTGACAGTTGCGATTAGCCACAGTCAACCTCTGGACTATAAGTGTCTCCTGATCTCTGTCATGTATCACTTGCTCCAGCTATTGCTGAGCCGCATTTCTAGCAGCAGTCACCTCAGCCAACTCGGCCCTCAACCTTTCCACCTCGGTGGGCTCAGGGCAGGGCTCACGTGGAGTGAGCTGGTGGCGAGGGACCCTACCTCTAGTTGACTTGTGAGCGGTCCTCTTGGTGCGTGCCATCTATAGCAACAAGATACGACTTAAAGTGAGGATAATTTAGGGGATATGAAATTTAATTTAGTCGGGACCATCGAAATTTTTAAGGAGGGAGTAAAATGAAATGTATGACATGAATTAAACATGATGCATGCACGTTCTGTACGCCCTCTCACCCTAGTAGAAACATAAACTTCTAACGCTAGGCGGTGGCATACATACGCTCTCTCATATAGACGAAACTATCAGTCTACTCGCTTGCGCTGTTAGTGTACCTGAAGAAAAATCTCATTTCAGCCCAACAGTTTCCCAATATAAGCACACAAGTAAGCAGTAAACTAAATACTTTCCATATACACAACCCCGATGTATATACTTCAGTATCACAACTACCTGACAGATATACCCACAATTAAGCACTTTCATAATTACATGGTTTGAACATGTAAGTATGCAAGTAACCACAACTACTCTCCCTTAGATCGCTGGTTGGATGATCATGCTCTCACAACTCACCTTACCAGAGCGTCAAGATGTTTGATCCATACATTACCACCCAAGTGGATGGCATCCATATAATATCACGTCGTATGGACGACGAAACAAAAACAAACAAGGCCTCCAAGTTAGTCTTTTACTAAGCCACCTAAGAGTCCTTATTTGGGCTAAGGGATGTGATCACTGGCATACTTATAGAAATAAATTTCAGATTTTTAACACTTTTCACAAACAAACACTTTTGTTTTCAAATACTCATACGATGTCTTTAATGTTGAACTCTGCTTCGGTACCAGCTGTAACAGAACCGACCAAATTATAAGAGCACAAGTACAAAAACAAGCACCGAAATGCTCAAATTTTCGAACTTGAGCCCATATAATTCCGGTAGTCAATCGAAACCATGAAGGATTTCAAACCAACTCATTTACAACCAAGATCGCATCATTCAACATAACACATCACACGTTACATTTCACAAGTAGTTCGGAAAATCCACTTACAACACACGGAGTCACAAATTATTACAAACCGAGTTCATAAAGTAGTGGAAGCATAACACGCGCACATTGTTCAAATACTACTGCCAGTCTTACAGATCGACATCCCACAAAAAGCATTTAGGAAAGTAAACTAACAGACGATCACGCCCGAGTGATCTAGTCCTCATCACGCGCGGGGTGGAGGCAGTTCTTGCAGAAACCCTGATAAAGCATGTCATCTGCAACAGGAGGGAATAAACCCTGAGTACTGGAATGTACTTAGCTAGACTTACCCGTCAAAAACCAGAAATAAGATGACACCAAGGATTATGCAAGGCTTTCATAAGTGGAGCTAGCTGACATCACATTTGCGGAAAAGCATAAGTAATTATAACTCTTTTAACCTATACTAGCAGTTATTTTTAGCATTAACCTGTCATCTATTTTAGCACCTGTACTAAACATTCACTTGATTATAATCAAACAATAATAACCATAGCAAGAATAAATTGCGGCATCATTATATCATGCGCTTAACCATCTCTTCAATTTAATGAGATCTACGTTGCCGCTGCTCAAGTCAAGTGCTCACTAACCGGGAGCGACGGCGATTCGAATTGAATTCCTATCTAGCTGGAGGGGTATTTCTAACACTCACCGAGTCATGCCTGGTGAGGGCTGCTCAGGTAACCTTTGGTATAGTTCAGGAGCCGCGGGTTCGACTGATGCCGCATCCCCAAGGGCGACACACTGCCAGGTGCTAGGGACTCTAACCCCCCTTGGTCTCACGCCAATGTCCCCAAGCACATCCTTACTACCTCCAAGATGCGACCTACCATTTGATTCTTGGCCTAAACTGTATTACTCGGATTCGCGGTCGGAACGACTTATCCGGCCAACTAAGTGTTAGACTGCGTTCAACATGACTCAAGGACGTACAGCGAATCGGTCCTTAAACGACTCAGACGGGCATAGCTTCGCACCCAAGACGTGAAGTGTCTTGCGGCTGCACTATCAAACTCCCGCCCGGTCTCAATTTTATTTTAAGGCATGGTTCCATCCACGATAGCCAACATAGCCACTCGTGACCCATTCCTAAATCTCGCGGATGACTGAAAATCACCCGACTTCTACCGGACTAAGCAGGGCTAAGCATTGACACATGCCTAAACCTAATTTAGGATTTAAGTACGATATCTGGACAAGGGTAGGTATAATGCAACAAGTGTTTTCAATCAACTCCTACAACTTAATGCAGTAAACAAGTAAAGGTACTCAAGATTGATATTTAAAACATTTGGGTCAGCATACACCGGGGCTTGCCTTTCAGGAATGAGGAAGGGCGATGATCCGGACACTCCGGTAACTCGTTAATGGCGTTTCCTTCACTGGCTACCTCTTCGGCTTCTCCCGGCTGCTCCTGAACCTCCTCCGGAATCACTCCCTCGAACTCGAGGAGCGTCACTCCCTCCAGAACACCTATTGCATGAATGCACAATAAATTTCATGGATGCATAAGAAGGAATGCAGCATGCTCGGAATGAAATGCACCATAGTAATTCCAGTGCTCTATTCAAATCACTTCAATAATAAGTGCAAATCTCTTCTCTGGTAGAGAAGTACTTACCTAATCTACACAACCTAATGTATAAATGTTCCTCCTCAGTTAAGGCCCTAACACCTAACAATCACAAGAACAACATTACTTAGGTTACCACCAACCAAGCACAAAATAGCACAACAACAGATTCTGGACAACAGCTAAGTATTTCCATCACAACTGTAGATTCAAAATTCTGAAAGGCGTGATACAAGATAATCTAGAAAGCTTATAAAATGCTCTACAATTCACTTTCATACCTCAACACTTAATTCCCAAGTTTAACTAGTCGAAATTCTAATGTTCCAGAAATCTGTCCTCTCCAAACAGAGAGCAGCCATTTCTGGATAGCCACTTTAAACAGCTACAACTCCTAGACTACTTGGCCAAATGCCACCAAATTTTGACACAAGCTATGTTAACAAGTTTACTACCACTTTGGTATTCACAAGTTTCCCAGCAAACACTTTTATCAAGGATCAAATCAAAAAATGCTACCAGCTGTCCAGAGAACCTAGAAATGTGAAAATTAAATATTTATTCATATGTCAAACTTCCTCTATGACCAAACCAATGACACTACTAGTTCACACATGTCATGAAAACACCAGAAAGTAAGGTGTGTCAACCCAAACATTTATTTTGACCCCCTTTCTTAATTTACTTAATTAATTAAGTGGGAAATTAAACTAATATGCAAGCTGCTTAGAAAATTCTACAAAATTACAGGAAGCTCTCTGCCCTACAAGGAGGCTACTGTAAAAATCTTAACTAAAATTATTCAAAGGAACTCCCTACACAAAATTCACAAGCCAAAAAGGCTGATTTTTGCATAATTAACAATTCACATAGAAAAGTATCAAACAATAGAAACCATATTTTTCTTAGCAGACTTAGGGTGCCAGGACACTATCCATAAAATTTCATGAGCATTGCACATACAGAAGAATTATGAAAATTCATTCAATTATCTCCTAATATGAAATGACAACATCATAACTTGAAAACTACTCAAGCACTAGTACCCAAATTTTTACCAGAGCTAGAATATACATAAAATAACCTACCCACCAAATTTCATAATTTTTGGAACAATACAACCCAAGTTATCCATTTAACAATTTTATATTCATTTTAAAACACATTTCAAAGGTCTAATTAAATCTTCTAGAAAATAAACATCACATATGTATTTAATATTTTTCCTAAATACTACACTTCACACAAAGTCCAACAAAATTTAAATCACAATTTTTGGACAAGTCAAATCCTAGATATGAAAATCACAAATAGCATTCAAAACTGTGAAATAAATAAAGAAAACCAAAATTTCAAAAATCAAAAAGGGATACTGGGCTGGCCCGACCCGCCAGCGCGGCCTAGCTCAGACTCCCGCCCACACCTGCGTCTGACAGGTGGGACCCGTGTGTCAGCGACACAAGGCAGGGGAGGCGGACTGTGGTGGTCGGAGCTCGTCGCCGGCGAAGATTCCGGCGAGGCTTCGAGCACCACGGGCTTCACCTCAACCTTCCGCGTTGATTGAGCCAACAAACCCAGACTCTACTGGCTTGGGGAGGGGCTATCCGTGGCGGTGGCGGATGGCAGTGAGCGGTAGTGCTGCACCGGCCAGCTCCGGCCACCTATGGTCAATCCAAGCCCGGTACGAGCTTCATCGACCTCGAGCACACCTAACTAGCCTAGCTCACGGAGCGGAGATAGACCTGTGAGGACTGGCCATGGTGGTGCTCACTTTGTCGAGGCGCGGTCATGGCAGACTCGTCCGGTGCGGTGGTCCGTTTCGGCAAGACTGCGACAAGATAGGGCACTACGCCTTCGGAGGACACACTACGGCCACCGGCGCACCTCATGCACACCCTAACTCGACCAAGGGTTGTCTACAGAGAGAGAATGGGAAGAAACTTGCCCATGCGGCAATGGCAACCATGGCGAGAGGTCACGGCAGTGAGGGAGGCGGCGTTTTTCCGCCTCAGGTGTGCGCGAGGAAGGAAGGGAATGGGAGGGCGAGGTCGGGAAGGCAGCAAGGACATCCTTCTATGTGTTGAGCAGTTGGCCAAGGTGCCAGTTCGCGCACGGCGCGTGGAGGACACACGGCGGCGATGGCCTGAAGATGTCGGCCACCCCGCGCTTTGAATGTCTGAAACGAGGCCGACAATGGTGACTGACAGGGCAACTTTGGCGTTAATTAACTCCTAATCTAGCTCGAGCTAGCGGTAGATGTTAACAGGAAAATTGTAGAGCTATATGAGGACTACAACTTTGTCAATTAGCTCATGGACTGGTTTGGTATGGTTTGAGAGTTATAGGTTTCCAAAGTAGGGTACTGTGAAATAGTTTTCAGTTTAAGACTTAGTCAAAAATGCTAAGTCCCTAAACAGCCTCTAAGACTAACTTGTGGGCCATTTTTTAGCAGGTTCTGGTCATTTTCATGAGATGGCCATATTAGAACTTTTGTTCCTTATGAAATTCTCTACAACTTTGTTTAAGGGTGCTTCTCCATGCAAGATCTCTAAGCTAGACTTTTTAAATAGTCAAACCAAAGCATTCTAGGGTCAAGGGTTGGTAAACAGCACCTAGGAGGGCATTTTGGTCATTTTGGTCAACATGAACTTTGTTCCACTAATTACCCTAAATGTAATTAAGGTGTTATAAGATATAATTAGCCACTCTACACCTTGGTTACACAAAATTACTAGTGCCACATAAGTTGAAACAAGCAAAACAATATTTCCACCAAAATGTTGCTCTATCATGTTGCACATGTTTCAAGACCTTGTTGCATCAATTGAGCCTATCATGGTGTACTAACAACATTGTCATGTTTCAAAGTATGATACCCCATGTTGTATCTACAAGTTGCACCACTCACATTTCATAAGCAAGTAAATTATGAAACAAACACATTAGGGTATGTTGCATACTCATGTTGCAAGCAAAAATAAAGACATGAATGAGATGATTAATGCTCATGCTTATGAAATGCAATGCAATTATGGAAGCCAAACACCTGAGGTGTTACAGCGGTAGCTTGCAAGAGAAGGAGCCGAGGCGGCGCAGGGGAGGGCCAGTCGGCCTAGCCCTAGGGCCGGTCGGCCCCACCTGGCGGCGGGTTGGCACGTGTCGCCTCGTGGAGTCGGTTTAGGTCTTCTAGAATCCCTATCCGCATCCGTGACGTGGAGATTAGGCCGATTGCTTCGGTTTCTTCCTTTAGAAGGAGGATCAATTCTATATTATGCAGCTTAGCCCCTGAAAAACATAGAATCACCAAATCTCATGGAATTTGTTAGTTTAAACCTCTAAACCTATTGTGGTGATCCTTTTTATTATTTATTCCTCTTATGTTGATGGTTTAAAATGATAGTTAATTACCATCAACAGTAATGATTAGTCATCATAAATAAATAAGTAGATACACTCTAAGCTCCCTAACTATTACTAATAATGTAATCCAATCAGAATATTAGAGGTATAATTCCAAAGTATTCAAGTTACATATCAAGCTACTACAACTAATAATCATCATCAAGTAATACTACCATATGTCCTAACAATAATGGAGCCATGAACAGGAGAAGTTGAGTTCAGAAACCTCTGATATACGAATATATCTTTAACCGGACAGTGCTGCTCTACCAATAATCCACTGCATAGGGGGAGGACTATAGAAGACTCAATAGGCCTATAGAAGTCACACCCATGATCTACCACATGACCCTGAACAACTGTAGGCATCCGCAGATATGCAAAGCATCTAAGCACCACGCTTAGATAATGCATACCACTCATCTTATGGCCAAATAGACGAGCGTTATACGAAAATGTCATCGAACTAAATAGCAACCTAACTATACTAGAATTGAACTAGACAATGAACGATGCATTCAAGAACATAATAAAGATGAAGAATAATATTGACATTGCAATAATTGTGCAAAGACAGAATTACAATAAGAGTGGAGAACTAGAACATTTCCAAAACTCCACGCTCACCAACGATTAGGAATCCAAGCTAGGTTGACTCAGCTTGACTTCCTCTAGACATGATCTAACTATGCTAGAGCTATGAACTAGAGGAACTCTGATGATCTAGGGTTTCTGGCTCTGAATGAACTGATCTTCAAATGACTTGATGCCTTTAGGGGGTCTGCCCCTATATTTATACCTCGGTGGGATGCACGCGAGCCATTGGATCAAACTGACTTCACATATGGCTAGGATTGATCCTCATGGTAGGTAGAAGAATACTCCAGAAGCCCATGGAAGGGGGGAGAAGGGGGTGGCTGCCTGGCTAACCCCTGGCCGACCAGCCCCACCTGGCAGGCACTCGGCCTCTGCTTCGTTCCGATGTCTTCTAGGGTCTTCTATAATATACTAGTATTTATCTCACAATGAAATTCCAAAAATTCTTTTAATAATTAGGTATCTCTCTCCACTTTTCTACATAACTCCCTTCAAACATTAAAATTCAACAAAGCTCATGGAATACGTCAGATAACACCCTAGTCTTCTATGTTTTCATGTATTTTGACCATTATCTCATGTTTATTTCACTATATATTGTTGATGTTAACGACCATCAATAGTGCCCCGTCCCACCCTAGCATGTGGTATGGTCAATAGATCCCCTTGTCTAGAGTCGCATGAGGATCGAGCAGCACAGTGCTGGTTCGCCTGACGCTGTTGGAGACGTGAGTGCCTAGGTATAGCCTATGGCGGCCACTGGTCACATCAAGACACATCCGCCTCCTTCCTAGCATTAGGAGCATGGTCTCGGGCCCACATCCCTCATTCATAGTGGTCAAGGGCAGCGGGGGTCCTTGTGGGGGCCCGTGCCCCCGCCCAAGGCTGACTCCATAATCCCTAGGTTAGGCAAGGCAGAATCCTCTCCAGGGGGTCAGGCTGGACGGATCCCATGCCCCTAGGGTAAGATGAGGTGGAACCTTTCCCTAGGTGGTCAGACGTGTCCAGACCCGCACCCAAGGGGTCAGGTGAGGTGGAGCCCGTGCCCAAGGGGTTAGGCGAGATGGAGCCCATGCCCTTGGGGTCGAGCGAGGCAAGAGCTGCGCTCTAGGGGTTAGATGAAGTCGTGGTCACGTCTCTAATCGTTTGGGCGTGTTAATGATGGTAACCATTAGATCTTTTTCTTCGGATACCCTAATATTGGTACCTGACATTTCTTATGCCTAGGCCTTGGCTGGCATCGTTTAGCCAGGCAGGAGCCAAGGGTTGGGCCAAAGTGTTGTTGTAGATCAGGAGCCTCAGGGCTCAAGCAAGCCCCTGAGCCCCATGCAGAGGTCATGGCAGAGTCAGGCTCAGCCAAGATTCTTCTTAGAGGATGGGCATGAGCGTACCTGATGGGTATAGCCTCCGAGCGATCTCGAAGGGGTCAGTGGGGGGTTCTTCTTCATTCAGGAACCGTTGGACCCAAGGCTTCATATACCCATATGTTAGGATCTCATCAACGCCCTAATGCCAGAGACTCGCTAGAGCAGCATGCTAGCAGCCCGCTCAATGTCACCGGAGTTAGAGAAGAAGCCTCTCCCTGTTGACGAGATATGGTCGGCAGTCTACCGAGGGGTATGCCCAAGGTAGTGGATTGTCAGCAGACAGATGCGCAAGCTACGAACTAGATGGTTATGCAAGACAAACACAAGGATTTTATCCAGGTTCGGCCACCGTGAGGGCGTAATACCTATGTCCTGCGTTAGATTGTATTGCTGTGTATATTGAGAGAGAGGAGATGTATTTTGAGGGGGGTCCCCTGCCTGCCTTATATAGTTTAGGGGGCAAGGTTACAAATCTGGAAACTAATCTTGCCCTGTTACAATTGCCATAGCTAACCGGATAAGGATTCCTATTCTAACTGACTAGGATCTTGCTTGATCTCCAAGTTTGCTTTCCTTCCTTGCGTGGGACGCTGAGTAGATCAACTGGGCCACGCGTCATCTTCTGATGGGCCAGACCCACTGGTCTAGGCTAGCCCAAGTCTAGTCATAGGGGCATAGGGGTTAATACCCCCACATCTAGTCCTTGAGCACTATGCATTGTGATGCAACACGCTGCCTTGACCATCTCCGAACAGTGAGGCTTGAGTTCTTGACGTCTCCGGCCAGTCAAAACACCATCCGAGCTGCTGTTGCAGGCGTCCAACCAGCTTATAATACAGCCGACCACCATTGTTGCCAGAGAAAGTAGGTTGTCCAAAGAATGTATGGTGCTCTTGAGAAAAAGGAAAAGATTTCCTTCCTGGTGAAGTGTGCCCACTTGTATTTCTGAAAAGAAATGTAAGTAGGGTAAACAAAGCGTAGGGATCAAAATAAGCATATTCACCATAAGGTGAAGTGTGCCCACTTAGTCCCCAAGCCTGGTAATAGGTGTCATAGGCACATGGTGCTAGGGTCTTAAAATGACCCTTTGTGGAAACTTGATACTGAGATGCACCGACAGGTGCATCATACCGATGTAGTCCCCGAGCTTGCTGGAAGGCGAAGTATGAGCCTTGTAGCAAGGTCTAAAAAAGCACTGATCTCTCAACTGTATGTGAGTCAAATTTCACATGTAGCCGAGGAAACCAGACTGCAAGTCGTGGTCAGGTGAGTGGTTGAAACAGTCCCTGAGCATAGAGGAAGTTGTGCAAACCAATGAGTGAACCAGCTGCAAGCCCTGCGTAAGAGCATCAAGTCCAAGGACCACAAGGAGATCCAGCTGGTCGATGGCGATCCTAGCAAGATGGCCCTTATTGGGGCCAATTTGGATCCCAAATAGGAAGATGTGCTCATCAGGTTTCTAAGGGACAACGTAATTGTGTTTGCGTGGAAACCCGCGGACATGCCCGGTGTACCTTGGCACCTAATCGAGCACTCCTTGAATGTCTGAAAGACCGCCAAGCCTACGAAGCAAAAGCTACGATGGTTCGCTCATGACAAAAAGGAGGCTATTAGCGCAGAAGTTACACGGCTTTTAGCAGTCAGATTTATTAAATAAGTATATCACCTGGAGTGGTTAGCCAACCCGGTACTTGTACGCAAAAAGAATAATGAATGGAGAACGTGTGTTGATTATAATGATCTCAACAAACACTGCCCCCAAAGACCCCTTCGGCTTACCTCGCATAGATGAGGTCGTTGACTCAACAGCCGGCTGCGAGCTGCTGTCTTTTCTAGATTGCTACTCTGGTTATCACTAAAACGCTCTCAACAAGGATGACTAGATCAAAACGTCCTTCATTACGCCTTTTGGCGCCTACTGCTACATGACAATGTCGTTCGGGCTCAAGAACGTGGGGGACACATACCAGTGTTCCATCCAGAACAGTCTCCGAAACGAGATAAAGGATGACCTTATCGAAGGCTATGTTGATGATGTGGTGGTAAAAACCAGGGAGGCCCATACCTTGGTCGACAATCTCCAGCAGATTTTCACGGCTTTTAATTTGTACCAATGGAAACTTAATCCTAAGAAGTGCATCTTCGGAGTTCCATCTGGTATATTGCTGGGTAACATTGTCAGTCGCGATGGCATATGCCCCAATCCAACTAAGGTTACGGCTGTTCTGGATATGCAGCCCCCGAAAAACATCAAGGATATCCAGAAGCTCACTGGATGTATGGCCACCCTTAGCCGCTTCATCTCACGACTCGGTGACAAGGGCCTACCTTTCTTCAAATTGCTTAAGGCATCAGAGAAGTTTGTCTAGTCAGAAGAGGCAGACGCTGCCTTCACATAGCTAAAAAAAGTTCCTTACCTCTCCACCAGTCCTTACTGCTCCTCAGAAAGATGATGTCCTTTTCCTCTATGTTGCGGCCACTGATCGCGTGGTCTCTACAGTCATCGTGCTCGAGCATGAGGAACCCGGCCACATTTACAAAGTCCAGCACCTTGTTTACTTCATCAGCGAGGTACTCAATGAGTCCAAATCTAGGTACCCTCAAATTTAGAAGCTGATCTACGCCATCCTGATTACATCCCGAAAGTTGAAACACTACTTCGACAGATATCGGGTGGTCGTCAAGACCAATTTTCTACTTAGGGACATCATCCTGAACAAGGACACTAACGGATGCATCGTCAAATGGGTGATGGAATTATGCCCCTACTCTCTAGAGTTCTAGAGTCGTACGACTATTAAGTCCCAAGCTCTGGTTGATTTTATAGTTGAATGGACAGACCTAAGCGCACCTCCCAATCAGGGAATACCCAAATATTGGAAGATGTATTTTGATAGTTCCCTCAACATCGATGGCGCAGGAGCAGGCGTGCTCTTCATTTCACCAAATAAAGACGAACTCCGCTACGTCCTCAGACTTTATTTCCCTGTGTCTAATAATACTGTAGAATACGAAGCCTGCCTCCATGGCATACAGATCGTGGTCGAGCTTCGTGTCAAGCACCTATATGTCCATGTCGACTCGGCTATAGTCATAAACCATCTTAATAAAGACTGGGACACGACTAGCGAGAAGATGGACGCTTACTGCAAGGAAATCAGAAAGTTGGAAAGCAAGTTCTACGGTATCGAATACTCGCATGTGGTCCAGGATAAAAACAAAGCAGCCGATGAGTTGTCTAAGTTAGGATCATCCTGAGCCAAAGTCCCACATGGCGTGTTTGTCCAAGATCTTGTTAACCCATCAATCAAGGAAGAAGAAGATCATGTGGTCGAGAAGCCCCTAGACCAGCAACTGGTGGCTACGGTTCCTTCTTCGATCACTACAGAATCCTCTTCGACCACACACACTTCACCTTCGATCACTAATAATAGTGACTGTAGGGTACCCTTTATCAAGTACCTATAGGATAGAACCGATTATACTGACTGAATAGAGAATGAGCGCCTTATACGCCGTAGCAAATAGTATATACTGGTCGACTGCATCCTCATGCGCAAGAATGCAAAGGAAGAAGTCTTGATGAACTGTATCACTCAAGAGGCAGGCATTAAACTGCTCGAAGAAATTCATAGTGGTAGCTGCGGGAATCACACCGCCTCTCGAACACTGGTCGGCAAAGCTTTCCGAGTAGGTTTCTACTGGCCGTCTGCCATGGCCGACATAGAGAAGCTGATACTCCATTGCGACGGGTGTCAGTTTTTTGTGAAGCGCATACATGTACCAGCACATGAGATCCAGACTATACCAGCCTCCTAGCCCTTTGCGTGCTGGGGACTGGATATGATCGGGCCCTTTAAGCCGGCCCCTGTAAATTTCAAATGCATGTTCGTGATGATCGACAAGTTCTCTAAGTGGATCGAGTATATGCCCTTGACCAAGGTGTCTTCGAAAAAAGCGGTCGAATTCCTTGACCAGATCATACACCATTTTGGCCTCCCCAACAGCATCATCACAGACCTAGGGACTGGTAGTGCATTCTAAGACTTCTGCGATGAAAGGAGCATTATTGTAAAGTATGTGTCAGTGGCGCACCCCAGAGCTAATGGACAGGTTGAAAGGGCAAATGTCATGGTCCTTGATGCGTTGAAGAAAAGACTGTACAGAGAAAATAACAAAGCGCCCGACCGATGGCTCAAGGAGCTACCGGCTGTGGTCTGGGTCTCTGAACTCAGCCCAGTCACAATACGGGTGCCTCTTCCTACTTCATGGTCTACGGTGCAGAAGCGGTGCTCCCTGCCAATATTGGTTTTCGATCACCAAGGGTTGAGAACTTCGACAACGACAGGTCTGATGAGTCACAAGAACTTGAGGTCAACTGCTCTGAGGAACGCAGGCTTGATTCCTGTGTGCGTACTGCTAAGTACCTTGCTATACTATGCAAGTATTACAACAAGAACGTCAAAGAAATGCTCTTTGTGGTCGGTGACCTAGTCTTGAAGTGGAAGATGAGTCAAGACAGCATTTATAAGCTTTCATCACCGTTGGAGGGACCATTCGAGGTCATAGAAGTTACACAACCTACTTCCTACAGGCTGGCTTATCTCAATGGCACTGAGCTGCCCAACTCATGGCATATTGATAAGCTCAGGCATTTTTACCCTTGAAGTGCTAAAAAAGAAGTATATGTACTCTTCTTGTATTTTGATTATTTAAATAAAGCATCTATGTTTCATTCAATGTGTTTGTTTGATACTATTTTTTATTAATATTTTATAATAGACTAGTTAATAGACCACCATTCTCTATTGAGTTCTCGGAGCCAGCCCCATCTCTGACTCCTCCATACACATGCACGGGACCTGCTCTCTACGCTCCGGGTGGTTGGCGGATGCTCCTTGGTCTGACATGTGTGCTCTTATGGGTGAACAGGCTCTTTGCCACGCTCTCGGACCACAGATCCGGCTAGGGCCATATGGATTCAACAGAATGACATGTCTCCCAACTACTACAACTAAAACAGAACACTTATACATTCTAAATTAGTTATCGTCCACACAATATACAAGCTTCAAACATTTTTCATACGAAAACACAACAAGCTTACCTTGTTTTAACAGTACATTATTATAGGTTTGCCTAACGAGGCACAAGTCTATAATAAACTAAAACTGTTCTACTTTCTACAGCTATAGGCTACTAGCTGGTCGGCACTCAGTGCTTGTCTTGGGTGCTGCTCTTCACCTTTTCATCGCTCGATGATGGCGGTGCATCTTTGGCTGAGAAAGTTGGTGCCATCGGGGTCTGGCTGGTTGAGACCGTAGCCTCCGGTCGCTCCACAGACGAAGTTTTTGGCGCCGGGGACTGGCTACTCAAGACCACAGCTCCCGGTAGCTGACTTGAAGAAGCTGGCTCTTGTGTTGGCGGTGACGACATCCCTCACAAGTTGATGTCGCCCATCATTGAAGTCAACAAGTCAAGCAACTAGATCCTTAGTTCATCTGCTTACTTCGAGCCAACCTCCTTGGGATACCCTAGCTCGAAGCGCTTGAAGTCGATCAGCGGGTAGTGCACACACACCATGCTGAGCACATGGGCGCCTGCATACTCCCTAGCCTCCTTCACGAACTGCTAGAGCCATCCCAAGGCACGCTGGCACTTGTCGAGCAATCCAAGAGGTTGTGCTCTGGCCTTGAGCGCTGGGAGCTCTAGGTCGATCAGGTCTAATACTGGTTTGATACCGGCCACCATTTGGTTGCACCGACCTTTCTAGAGATCCTGGTCCTTCTCGAGCTCTAGTGCCTTTGCTGAATAGGTGTCGTGATCTTTGATAGCCTCTTGAGGTGCTTCTTCGCGTTCACCTTTAGTTCTGTAGAGCAACCATCCGGTCAGGAAAGTATCATATGGAAACATCCTAAGACCAAGACAACTAATACTTATTGTTCAGCTCTATGTTCTTCGACTTCAGCTCCTCGGTTATTTTTCTAGAGCGCTCAAGGAACTACGCGTGGTCTTGTGCCAGTTGGCTTTTCTCTTCCGCCAATCGGGTGCACTTTCTGACCATGCGCGCATTCTCTTCCTGAAGGGAAGCTACTTCACTTGCCAGGCCTATAAACAGGCTAGTCAGTACAAGACTATATATTCACAACACTTTTTAGTGCTCGGGGAGTTATGGCTAGACAACTTACCTATCATTTCATGCTCTTTCTGGCCGAGCTAGACATCAGCGTTGCGTCGTGATGTCTCTAGCTCCACCTTCTTCTCGGCGGCCTCGAGCTTTTCACGCAGCTGATCCACCTCGGCTGCTAGCTCCTTGTTTTCATTGAACGTTGGTTCAATTTGGTCAAAGCACCACTTACGGTACTTCACCGTCTTCACGATATCCTGCAAAGTGACCAAAGCATTGTTTTAGCACAAGCATCAAAATACTGGTCTAAGAGTGTACAAAATAGCACCTTACGTGGACTTCGGCTATAAGCCGTTTTGCCACCAGCTAAACCTTCCTTGTCTCGTCCTCCATGGGGATTTCCTCATGGTAGATTAAATGATCCCCACGCTGATGGCATATGTACACGTGTTGACGCCCATCCTGGGGATGCCCCTCAATTTCCTCCAGGATGTCGTCGTCTTCGGATTCTGTGGCATTAGCAGTCCTGGGTTCCTCTTGCTGTTGGCTAGCTTTGGTTTCCTCTTGACGCTGGCTGCTCTTGGGCCTGGACACCACCATCGGACCTCTTCCCTGAGCCACGGCATCCGGTAGACCACCCTCCTGTGTGCTTGGGTGGCTATCGCCTAGTCTGGTACTTCTTGTCTGGGCTTGAGGTCTCATATCTCCTCTGGGGCTGCCTGTTCCACGCTTGGTGTTTCAGGCGACATCTGCTCGGATGCCCGTTGCTCGGCAAATGTCTCCACCATTGTTGGCTCCTTTGGGTCGGCGCTTGGCGCTGCCTGTTCGCTGGTCATTTCCGCGCTGGTTGATGGTGGCTTTCTACTGGCAGCGAGCTCCTTGGGGACCTCCATCGATGCTGAGCTACAATTTAATAAACACACAGTTGATGTTACATATTACTACTTGCCTTTACTACTAATGTTTACTAAAGTCTACAGTTAATTACATGTCTGCTTGACAATGCATGGATGAGAATACACGCCGACGCGGTCGCCCTTGGCTCCCTTGCTAGCCCAACGAGCTCTAGCCACCCTCACTTGGTGGCGACACATGTGACGTAGCCGCAGTTGGTGCCGTCGGCGTTCCCCGCGATGGAGACGCTACTGGTCTCGACGGTCTCTCCTGGACTGTCTGCTCTACGCCCTTCCTCTGACGAGGGTTGAGCATATCAGCGATCGGGTTCTCTTCTTCGTCTTCATCCGACCAGTCTTGTAGTATCCGATGACGCTTGCGGGTCGGATTCCTTGGGGTCTCTAAGCTCCTCGGCCTCTTCTTCGAGTGGTCGGGGGCGACTGGTTGCTTCTTAGCCATACTGATCCTAGTGTCTGTCCCAATGCTCGGAGCTCCTTCTTCCCCTCATTGTCATCGGTGTGAGCACTGTAGGGTTATGAGGGTGCTACGCTAGCCATAAAATCAAAAATTTCGACCTCATAAACTAGGGTCTACTGCTAGTTATAGGTTACGGGATTACCACTAGACGTGCAGGTGCAGCGGAAGCGACTCGATGTAGTCGAATGCATCGTAGTAGTGCCGTGCAGTTGCATGGTCATCCATCACATCCACCCTCCGCTCTTGAATCATCCCTCTCGTGCGGTTCGTCCTTGTGCTTCAGATGCAGCACCTCTAAGGTATCCCACACGTACGGGGAGAAAGCGTTGCGCCTTCGGACTGCTAGGTCTATGAGGAGCAGTAGGCGTGAGCGTGGGGGGGCGATGGCGGCTGCCTTATGGCATATTTTCTTTGGTTGTGCCCCCTCCCTCTCTTATATAGGTGCCTCTAATCAGCCCTAAGTTGGAGGCCCAATTAGAAAACCCTAAGCCTAGTCAAATTTGGGTCCAACCCGAATTAGGCTTCTAGCCCCTTAATCATGCGACCCTATAGGTTCACGCACACGTAGACGTGGCCCGAGTACCCCTACTCAGCCATTAGTTGATAGCGGTCTCTAGCAAGACGTGTCAACTCCTATGTGTACGCAAAGATCATATCAGACGAACCACCACAAGCCATATACATGTTATTCCTTTTGCCACACGATATTTGATCCAACTCATAGGTTAACACTTAACCTAAGCACGGCCATGCATTTGTTGATTCAATCATTAGAGTGTTCCATTAATATCTCTCTCACATAGAGAGGGTCAAATTCCATCTTGATTGTCTATGTACCACAGCATGTTTCTTGACAAACCCGAAGATCACCTTTATAACTACCAGTTACGGAGTAGCGTTTGATAGTCTCTAAGTATGTCATTTCACATCTTGAGTACATACAACAGTCTCAGGTCTAAGGACATAACGTACATGATGTGAATCGAGACAATAACAACATCTCACGTTGGGTCAGTCCAGCCTACATGTCACACATGTGCCCATATTATTAGTTTGACATCTCTATGTCTATGACTTGTGAAACATAGTCATCAACTAATAATATGCTAATCTAATGTTCATGTGCGTCCTAACATGAACTCCAATCAAGGACCATTCTAGAATAACCATACAAGTAAAAGAGTTTCACAAACAATTCACATAATTCCTAATAGATACAAGTTGTCTTTAATGGATATTCAATGGACTCATAATATGTCATGGATACAAGGCAATACAATCATCTCTATGATAACCTCTAGGGCATACTCCTAATAATCTCCCACTTGCACTAGAGTTAATCTCGAAGATATCTAATACACATAGCTCTCACGTGCGTCTCATGCTGAGGCTATGGAAAAGCCTTTGTCAAAGGATCTGCAATATTTGAATCCGTGTGTATCTTGCACATCTTGATCTCATCTCGTCTAATAAACTCTCGAATGAGATGAAATTTCCGTAGTACATGTTTGTTCTTCTGGTGATTCCTTGGCTCCTTAGCCTGCGCTATCGCCCCATTATTATCACAATGTAGATTCAATGGGCTAGACGCATCAGGAAACACACCAAGCTCAATGAGGAACCTCCTCATCCAAACACCTTCCTTTGCAGCTCCAGAGGCTGCAATGTACTCGGCTTCTACTATAGAATCGGTCACCATCTCCTGCTTGGAACTTTTCCAACTTACAACACCACCATTTATTGTGAACACAAAACCTGATTGAGATTGTGAATCATCCATGTCGGTTTGGAAGCTAGCATCGGTGTAACCATTTACAACGAGCTCCTCCTCACCTCCATAGACTAGGAACACATCTTTAGTCCTTCTCAAGTACTTAAGGATGTTTTTGACAAGTGTCCAGTGACTCTCACCTGGATCAACTTGGTACCTGCTCGCAACACTTAGAGCATATGAGACATCTGGGCGAGTACATATCATGGCATACATGATAGAACCAATAGCCGAGGCATATGGAAACTTTACTCATGCGCTCCCGCTCTTCAGCTGTCGAAGGACACTGTTTCTCGCTGAAGCGCATACCATGTGACATAGGCAAGAACCCTTTATTGGACTGCTCCATGTTGAACCGTTTCAACACCTTGTCAATGTACGTATCTTGGCTTAAACCTATAAGCCTCTTTGATCTATCTCTATAGATTTTTATGCCCAAAATGTATGTTGCTTCTCCTAAACCTTCATAGAAAAAGTATTATTTAGTGAAGTCTTTACAGATTGCAACATAGGAATGTCATTTCCATTCAAAAGTATGTCATCCACATACAAGATTAGAAATACTACAGCGCTCCCACTTTCCTTCTTATAAACACAAGGTTCTTCATTATTTTGACAGAAGCCAAACCCTTTGACTACCTCATCAAAACAAATACTCCAACTCCGAGATGCTTGCTTTAACCCATAAATAGATTTCTTAAGCTTGCATATTTTTTCCAGCATTATTAGGATCAACAAAACCTTCAGGCTGTATCATATACATGTCCTCTTCCAAATTTCCATTTAGAAAGGCTATTTTAACATCCATCTGCCAAATCTCATAATCGAAATAAGCAGCTATTGCTAGAATGATCCGGATAGATTTAAGCATCGCTACAGGCGAGAAAGTCTCGTCGTAGTCAATTCCTTGAACTTGCCGAAAACCCTTTGCGACAAGTCGAGCTTTATAGACATGAATGTTTCCATCCATATCCTTTTTCTTTTTATAGATCCATTTGCTCTCTATGGGTCTAACCCCATCAGGCGGGTCAACCAAGTTCCAAACTTGATTTTCACTCATGGAATCTATCTCAGATCTCATGGCACTTTGCCATTCCTCAGAATCTAGGTCCATCATCGCTTCCGCGTATGTCGCAGGTTCATCATCGTTTAACAATAACAAATCACCATGTAATGCACGGATTCTAGCTGACCTTCATGGTTGTGGCGGTGTCTCTATTGCCATAGGTATATTAACATGTTCTGCTACATTAGCATCACTCGTGGAATCATTCCCTATTGTCTCATCCTGAACTTCTTCAAGATACACCTTCTGTCCACTTTTCTCTCTTTTGAGAAACTCTTTCTCTAAGAAAACACCATTTCAAGCAACAAACACTTTGCCCTCTGATCAGTTGTAGAAATAATACCCTAAAGTTTCCTTCGGATATCCCACGAAAAAGCACTTGACTGACTTGGGTGTTAGTTTATCTGATATAAGTCGTTTGACATAAACTTCACAACCCCAAATTTTTAGAAAAGACAAACTGGGACTCTTACCAGTCCACATCTCATATGGTGTCTTAACTATGGACTTAGACGGTACCCTATTCAGTGTGAAAGCAGCTGTTTCTAGAGCGTATCCCCAAAATGATAAAGGAAGGTCCGACTGGCTCATCATAGACCGAACCATGTCTAACAAAGTCCGATTACGTCGCTCGGACACGCCATTTCTCTGAGGCGTTCCAGGTGGCGTAAGCTGTGGAACAATTCCACAACTCTTTAGATGATTGCTAAACTCGTGGCTCAAATATTCACCTCCACGATCAGATCGCAAGGCCTTAATTTTCTTGCCACATTGATTCTCTACTTCATTCTGAAATTCTTTGAACTTTTCAAAAGTCTCAGACTTATGTTTCATTAAGTAGACATAACCATATCTACTAAAATCATCAGTGAAGGTAATGAAGTATTGAAATCCACCTCTAGCTGTCGTGCTCATTGGTCCACATACATCAGTATGTACAAGTTCCAACAAGTCTGCCGCCCTCTCAGAAAATCCTGTGAAAGGCGCCTTGGTCATCTTTCCCATTAAGCAAGCCTCACATGTCTCGTATGATTCAAAATCAAACGAAGTTAGGAGCCCATCAGAATGGAGCCTCTTCATACGATTCTCACTTATATGACCTAAACGACAATGCCACATATAACTAGGACTTAACTCATTAAGCCGAGGCCTTTTAGCATTAACTTTACAGATAGGTGCATCATCAAGATTTAAAATAAATATCCCATTCACAATGGATGCAAAAGCCACAAACATATCATCCTTGGAGATTACACAACCATTGTCTTTACTCACAAATGAATAACCATCCTTCATCAAACATGAAGGTAACACAATGTTTCGACTTATACTAGGAACATAATAACAATTATTCAATTCCAAAATAAATCCTGATGGCAGGTGGAGTTGCATCGTCCCGACGTTCAACAGAGCAATTCTTGCATTATTGCCCACACAGAAATCAACTTCTCCTTTTCCCACGCTTCTACTTCTTATCATTCCCTGCATCGTATTGCAAATATGAGCAATCGATCCGATATCAAATACCCAAGAATTAATATAAGAGTTAGCGAGGAAAATGTCCGTAATATAAACAACAAGTGTATGAGCAATGGTAGTACCTTTACCACCATCCTTCTTTAAGGACTCCAAATACAGCTTGCAGTTCCTCTTCCAGTGACCTTTACCCTTGCAATGAAAGCACTCTTCATCAGTAGATGGTCCAGCCTTGGGCGCAGGTGGGTTTGGCTTAGAGGTGTCACCTTTGGCCTTGCCCTTGCCCTTTTGCTTCCTCCAAGCATTGCCCTTCTTCTTAAAGTTAGGCTTGTTTTGGACCGCCATCACATGGCTAGTGCCAACACCTTTCTTAATATCAGCCTCAGCTGTCTTAAGCATGCCACACAGTTCATTCAAGCCCTTCTCTGCCCCATGCATATGGTAGTTTGAGATGAAGTTCCCATAGCTAGGTGGAAGAGACGCGAGAATGAAATCAGCAGCCAACTCTGGACCAATTGGGAAGCCTAGCTTCTCCAACCTTTGAGTGTGACCAACCATTTTGATCATGTGTGGCCCGACAGGTGCGCCCTCTGCAAGCTTGGTTTCAACAAACGCCTTAGAGACATTGAACCTTTCAGTCCTAGCTTGAGTCTGGAACATATCATTCAGTGCCACGATCATATCATGCGCTGCATGATTGTTGTCAAACTGCATCTGCAGATCTAGTTCCATACATGCAAGCATAAGGCAACTCACTTCAAGATCGGCATCACATGCCCTTTTGTAAGCGTTTTTCTCAGCAGCAGGTGCATTGTCAGCAGGTGCTTCAGGTAATGGGTTGTCTAGAATTTCTTCCTTTTTCTCAACCCTGAGAACAATTCTTAGGTTGTGGATCCAATCCGCATAGTTTGTTCCATTCAACTTATCTTTCTCAAGAATTGAACGCAAAGTAAATGGTTGATTGCTAGGCGCCATTTAACTACAACAAAAGTAATGCAAAATACTAGGACAAAGTATCCAAGACAAAGTAAATCATATTAAAATCTTAATAGAATCTACTCCCACTAAAATCAATATCCCTCAATTGAAACTTAGTGATTCAAGACCCACAACTAACAAGTCGACTAGTGAGCTTTAGCCTCACCGCTAGAAGACATGGTAGATTGGTAAGCAACTCTTTGCTAATCATATCACATATGACTCTTATTGTTGGGTAGCATCCCTATGCTGAACGCCCAACTACTAATGCTTCAAGGTCCCTAACCGTTAGGATGACCTTGTTCAAGTAACCAACCCTTTCGCTGTAAGTATCTGATACAAACCTACCTAGTCAAGGAAAATCAGTGGCACCCTAATTTCATAGACCCACCACCAATTGTACAAGACATGTGATAGTGCAAGGTTTGGGGAAGCATTATAACTTAAACATTGCTGAGTGATCGTTCTACTTCACTATCGTATATGTAGACAAAAACATTGTCACGTGAAAGTAGAACATAATAGTAAGAACGACATTATCACATATATGACTTGGTATAGCCCATTGTCACTCTAGGGATCTCCATCTCCATCAATCTGTACATCATGATGATCTCCATCTCCATGATCCATGTATGCCGTCCATCAATGATGAATCCACCAAGACTATCTATCACTAACGTAGGGCAGTGAAATATAATTACATAGTCGCGGTCATCACAGATTGGCACGCAGGCCATTACATTAAATTGACAATATCTACTTGGCTCTAGCCCACATTGTCTTCCTCATGATGTGCAAGCCATGAATTAATTACATACATGCATCACATACACATAAGGGCTATACCAGTCATGAAATCCTGCAAAACAGAGTTAACCGATTCCGACGTCTAGACTTAAAACGTCTAGAACATCATTTTCTAGGATGTTTTTCGCAAATCTAAAATCAATGACACCACCTTTAGCATTTTCTCTCTTCAAAATTTTCTATAGATCAATTTTCATATAAAATGCGTCTCAATCTGAGGTCGTATACAAAAGTTATGGCTGTTTTACCGAATAGCTCTATTCCTACACCCCGACACTCGGCTGTAAATCTAATCTACCGCCGCCGTGCATCATATGTGCTCGGCACTTGACCTAGGTTCGATTCGATCAATCTGATTGATCTCCATCTCACCATGGCTGGGTTTACATGTATCACTTAACTCAGATGGCAGAATTCCGACCGGTACGAGTAGATCGTTAAAAGACCAACACAGCAAGATCACGAACCATGATCAGAGACTCATCTACAACCATGCATATCTCCATATGCATACAACCGAACATATAACGAAGCAGCTACAGCTTCGATACCACTGTAGGGTTATGAGGGTGCTACGCTAGCCATAAAATCAAAATTTTCGACCTCATAAACTAGGATCCACTGCTAGTTACAGGTTACGGGATTACCACTAGACGCGCAGGTGTAGCGGAAGCGACTCGATGTAGTCGAACACGTCGTAGTAGTGACGTGCAGTTGCGTGGTCGTCCGTCACATCCACCCTCCGCTCTTGGATTGTCCCTCTCATGTGGTTCGTCCTTGTGCTTCAGATGCAGCACCTCTAAGGTATCCCACACGTACGGGGAGGAAGCGTTGTGCCTCCAGACTACTAGGTCCATGAGGAGCAATAGGCGTGAGCGTGGGGGGGCAACGGTGGCTGCCTTATGGCATATTTTCTTTGGCTATGCCCCCTCCCTCTCTTATATAGGCACCTCTAATCAGCCCCAAGTTGGAGGCCCAATTAGAAAAACCTAAGCCTAGTTAAATTTGGGTCCAACCCGAATTAGGCTTCCAGCCCTTAAGCGTGCGACCCTATAGGTTCACGCACACGTAGACGTGACCCGAGTACTCCTACTCGGCCATTAGTTGATAGCGGTCTCTAGCAAGACGTGTCAACTCCTATGTGTATGCAAAGATCATATCAGACGAACCACCACAAACCATATACATGTTATTCCTTTTGCCACATGATATTTGATCCAACTCATAGGTTAACACTTAACCTAAGCACGGCCATGCATTTGTTGATCCAATCATTAGAGTGTTCCATTAATATCTCTCTCACATAGAGAGGGGCAAATTCCATCTTGATTGTCTATGTCTCACAGCATGTTTCTTGACAAACCCGAAGATCACCTTTATAACTACCCAGTTACGGAGTAGCGTTTGATAGTCTCTAAGTATGTCATTTCACATCTTGAGTACATACAACAATCTCAGGTCTAAGGACATAACGTACATGATGTGAATCGGGACAATAACAACATCTCACGTTGGGTCAGTCCAGCCTACATGTCACACATGTGCCCATATTATTAGTTTGACATCTCTATGTCTATGACTTGTGAAACATAGTCATCAACTAATAATATGCTGATCTAATGTTCATGTGCGTCCTAACCTGAACTCCGATCAGGGACCATTCTAGAATAACCATAAAAGTAAAAGAGTTTCACAAACAATTCACATAATTGCTAATAGATACAAGTTGTCTTTAATGGATATTCAATGGACTCATAATATGTCATGGATACAAGGCAATACAATCATCTCTATGATAACCTCTAGGGCATACTCCCAACAAGCATAGCACTGCTGCACGTTCCGTGGAGGGGGCTCCACGCTCCTTGGATGATCCATCCCGAGCGCCAGAGACACGTATAGCAAGTGTCTTTCAATGCTATGCACCTAATATCACAAGAACAACAAGGATTACAGTAGATGTTTCTTATCAACTATGTGGTCGACACAAAAAGATAGGTGATCGGTGTACCTTTGGAGCTGGTCAGATGAGCTTGTATGCGCACACGATGATGCTCAAAGGATGGTACAATGGGTCTGCCAGGTTAAATAGCTCCCTAATCCTCTTCTTGATCTCATCCTCATGTAGCTGGTTTGGACGCATCCTGGTCTGGTCGGCTGAGCCCTAGTACTCATAGCCAGTGTGCACCCTCTTTAGGTAGGGCTGTACTCGCCAACTGATGAAGCTCCCGGCTACGACTGGTCTGTCCAGACGGTTCCATGGGAGCAGCTCCATGAGCTCCCTCACCTGCCCGTCATATTCTGGCTTCTCATTCTAGCTGGCCCTCTTCTCCGGGATGTAGCCAACGTCACAGAGGGTGGCGGTGTTGGGTTCTTCTTGGATGTAAAACCATTTCTTGTACCAATCACCGAGGGAGGTGTTCTAGGGGCAGCTGAGGTACTCCGACTTCATTCCATCACGGAGTGTCAGGTACACTCTGTCGTTGAACTAAGATCCCCCTTCGACCCCTTCTTCCACAGACAGAATAGATAACGAAAAAGATTGAAATGCGGAGCAAACCCACCAAATGCTTCGCAAAGGTGGATGAAGGTGGAGACGAGAAGGATTGAGTTGGGATGCAGACTGCAAATCCCAATCTCATAGTACATACAACGCCCTTGGAGGAAAGGATGAATCGGAACCCCAAATCCCCTCTTGAAGAAGTCTTCAAATACCACAATCCCACCGGGTTGGGGCTCGGGGAAGCTTTCCGAGTTTGACGCTCTCCAGCCTCCGAGCGCCTTGTCATGAAGCACCCCCAATCCGACGAGGTCATTGATAGTCGATTCGGTGGACTTCGACTTTCACCACTCCTTCCTCATCACTTTGGCCCTTTTCGCCGCCTCCGTCTTGGCCATCTTCTAACTTTCTCGCCTCTTTGCTTTGGCTCAGCTGGTGTACAAAGAGCGCGTCGCTCCTAACGGCGGTGAGTTGTGCTAATGGCGGCAGTGGAATCAGAAAAGGGCACGCGGGCTGGAGGAAGAAGGCGATTGGTTTGCAAATGTGACTTTTGGGTGTAAATGGGGAATGGCTGCTCAGCGGTGATTTATCCCATTAACCGCGCCATTCCACCTCCCTGAGATTTTTAGAGATTGTCCGTGTGAATCATGGCACGCCCTCTGTAGTTCCCACTTTTTCACCGGCACCCGCACCAGTAAATGCGCTCCCTCGGTTACAACACGGGCGAGCCCACATTGACACGTCTTGACTGACACTGGCCCACAGTGTGATTGACAAGATAAAAGCATGACTGCTACGTCACATTAGGAAGACTTCTGAGATAATGGGTTAGGTAAAAAAAAGAGAGAAACAAAATATGATAGGGAAAAGGATGTTGGAGGTATATAACACTCGGGGACTGGTCTGGCAACCATATCCAGTCTATCTTAGATCCCCGAGCACTATCAACTCCCCGATCATGCTCGGGGATTCATTGATCACTCTCTGCTTTGCTCGGGGACTCATCGACTGTGACTTCCTCTGTGCTTGGGGACTGTTCCGACCACTCTCTCGACCATAGCTTGCGGTCTGGTTTCCTCAGCTACATGTGAAAGTTGGCTCGCATACATTTGAGAGATCAGTGCTTTTTTAGACCTTGCTATAAGGCTCATACTTCACCTTCTAGCAAGCTCAGGGATTACATCAGTACAATGCTCCTATTGGTGCATCTCAGTATCAAGTTTCCACAAAGGGTCATTTTAAGACCCTGGCACCATGTGCCTACGACACCTATTACTAGGCTTAGGGACTAAGTGGACACACTTCACCTTGCAGTGAATATGCTTATTTTGATCCCTATGCTTTGTTTACCCTGCTTACATTTCTTTTCAGAAATACAAGTGGGCACACATCACCAGGAAGGAAATCTTTTTCTTTTTCTCAAGAGCACCATACATTCTTCGGACATCCTACTTTCTCCGGCAACAACGGTGGTCGGCTATATTATAAGCTGGTCAGACGCCTGCAACAACAGCTCGGATGGTGTTTTGACTGGTCGTAGATGTCAAGAACTCAAGCCTCACTATTTGGAGAAGGTCAAGACTGTAACACCCTGGTGTTAGTTAGCCTCATAATGCATTCGTAATGCATGATCATGGCATGACATTACCATAAGCATCGTCATTTCATGTGCATCCTTGTTTGAAACATGACCTTGCAACATTGTGGTTTCTATGTGCTTCCTTTATGTGTTGCTAGGGTTTTGTATAGATAACATATGTGATGCTATTGTGTGACTTGGGGGCTTGAAAACATCTTTGATATGTTAGTGGAGCAAAATGAGCTAGGGTTTATATTCATGTTTTGACCAAAAATCCAATTTGACTAGGTTTGACCTCAATTTGACCATAGCACTGATCTGCTTTGACTGATTTAAAAGTAGTACCTAGAGACCTTGCATGGAGGTGCACCCTTTACCAAAGTTGTAGGAAATTTATCAAGGAACAAAAGTCTCAATATGGTCATCTCATGAAAATGTCTTGAAAATGCTCAAATAGGGCCCACCAGTCAGTAATAGTGCTGTTTTCTAGCCTAGTTAGTGTAGTGCTGCTAACTGAACCATCTAAGCCTCCAACTTATAAGTAGAATCAGTTCATGTCCATATTAACAAAGTTTTAGTAAATTTTATAAGCTTCCACTTTGTCAATTGGCTTGTTTCATGATTCATCCTCTAAGACTGTCAAAATTCCCCTTTTCGGTCGCTCTGGATTTCTGTTGTTTCACAGAAACAGATTCTGCTCCTTGACCTTTAACTCCCAAACCATGCTGTTCTAGGTTTAGCTCATATTGACAAAGTTGTATAGAATTTTATGAGCTACAATTTTGTCAATTGGCTCATCTCATGATTCGGCTTAGTTTGGGAACTACAGAGCCTGCAAATTGCTGCTGTATGGGAAGTGCAATGTTGCAGATGTTGCAGGACAATGTTGCAGTTGTTTCACGGTCATGAAATTTTCTGACCGGGTGGCCGACCACCGCAGGCCGTTGCCGCCGCGTGGCTGCGCCGTGGAAGCCGTACACCGGCGCGTGTCCACCGACTGGGCCACGATGTTCTACATGGTAGCCACGGCGCCCTTCACTCGTCCCCTCTCCCCATCTTCATCTCCGCTCTCGGCCCAGGAACACGGGCACGCGCATGGTCACCGCGGCAAGCCGCTGACCCGCATGCCACCATCACCGCATCGCAGCTCGCCCACCCTCGCTAGCAGCTTCACTAGTGCCTAGTGCACCGCGCCAACGCGTTGGCCTCGCCTCTAGGGCCGCACGCTAACCGGAATTCGTTTTCCGCCACCATCGCCATGGCCGGACTCCACTGAGGTCTCGAGCTCACTGTGGCCGGCTCATCTTGGTGCCACGCCTCTCACCCCCTCGCTTGTCCCTCGTCTCCCGCAGCACCCGGAAGCTCACACGCGCGTTTTCTCAATCGCTGCCACGACGCATTCGTCGGAACGCCTCCGTCAGTCCGTCGTCGCCGCCATTACCGCCGGTGGGCACCTCCCGGTGTCCCCGTGCCCCAACCCAGCACCCCTACTAACGTGGTGTGACCTGGAGAACGTGTCGGTGCTCGTGGTTTTCCTAGAGGCCGCACCGTCATCGAGGAATTGGCGGCGAGCCGCCGTCCCCTGCCCCGGTGCCTTTGACAGGTGGGGCCCGGCTGTCAGCGGCGCCCCCCCTCTGATTGTCGTGGGTCGCACCGGAGTTCTAGGCCACGCAGTCACATGTGGCCGCGCGCGTCACGGGCCGCAGAGGTTGCTGGGCCGGCCCGAGTGGGGAGTGGATTTAGGTTTTGTGAGTTTCTATTTATTCAAATATTTGGTTCATGTGCAAACTTCAAAAATATGTATCTCCTGTTCTAGAGGTCCAAATAAGGTGCCTTAAATTTGTTGTGCTCTACATAATGTCTAGTTTATTATAAAAATATAATATGTGCCATGTTTTGTGATGAATTAAATAGTTATTAATTATATATTTTATTCATGAAGAAAAAGGAGAAAATGATATCTCTCTCTGTGAAGCTCCAAATGACATGAAATTTTTATAGTGAACTTCTCATACCATGAATAGCTTATGGTTAAATTTTCATGCAATTTGGATGTGATTTGGTGGAGTTATATAATTATCTTGTTTGCCTGAATGGATCTTGTGTAAATTTTCATAATGTTTCTGTAGATCCAGTAAGGGTGAAACTTGGTGAATGTTGTTCTTATGTTAGAAAGACGTTAGTAAAAATATGAAATCTATTGTTTGATACTTTTCAATAGGGTTTCCTATTTATGCTAGAAATAGACCTGCCATCTGTTATTTTTGATATCTCTATATCTGCTTGTCAAGATGAAGTGAGATTTTTATGGTAGCCTATGTGAAGCATTAGGTGACAACTGTAAATTTTGTAGATTTTTATATATAGTTTTACTATATGTTTCTTTAATCACCTAATTAACTAAATAAATTATAAAAGAATATTAAATAATTTATTTAGAAGTTGGCACTATACTTTCTGATGTTCCTTTGATATGCACAACAAGTTGGTAAACTTGATTTGGTCCAATTATGCTTTTGCATCATCATTAATTATTTAATTTAGAGAATCTGCCATTCTGGACAGATTTGCTAGTTAAGAGAATTAACCTATCATAATGATGTTTTCATGCTTGGTGATCTATAGCAAAGTTGTTGAGAATTTCATGAACTAGTTGCTGGTAAGTTTTGGTAGCATTTGGACTTATAGTTTAGAAATGACAGCTGTTCCAAGCTGGGTTCAGTTTTGGCAGTGCTGTCTGTCTTTTAGAACAGATTCTGTACATATGCTATTTTAACTTGGTTTTGTGCTTACAGCGTTGCAATGTCATTGCATTCATCTTCACATCATTCATGCACATCCATAAATCATCATGTCATTTTTGGATGCATACATGAAATTCATTGGATGCATATACATGCAATAGGTGTGCCGAGAATCATGTTACAAGCGAAGTTCCGCTGGGCGTGGAACACGAAGTTGAAGTCCGTTCGAGAACTGGAGGTCCAGTCTGATGAAGCCGGAGAAGACGTGAGAATCGTTCTTGAAGCCGAACCTTGATCTCTCTTCTTTCGGTTAAGGCAAGCCCCGGAGCATTATAAGCCTCCTACTTTTAAAGCAATTATCTTTATATACATGTTATATGTATTGTTGCATTACGTGATAGGAGTTGGTTGGAAACCCTTGCTGTATTGATAACACTCCTTGTCCAGCAATTCGAACCTTGAATCCTATGTAGACAGGATCGTATCTATGCTTAGCCCTGCTAAATTAGATCGGTAGAAGTCGGGTGATTTCCTGTCACCTGCGAGATATAGGGCTTTATCAGGTCACGGTTGGCTATACTTGCTATCGTGGAAGTGAACCATGTGTTAATAAAATGAAATGAGACCGGGCGGGATGACGATAGTGAAGCAACAAGGCATGGAGGTCTTGGGTGTGGATCTATCCCCGTCTGTGTCGATTAAGGACCGAGACCTGAAGCCTTCTATGTCATTTTGAACACATGCCTGACATTTAGCTGGCCGGCCTGAGGTTGCCGACCGCGAAGCCTAGTAGCTTAACTCAGGCTGCGAAGTCGAAAAGTGAAAGTCGCCTCGGAAGGGAGCCAGAGGGTCCAAGGGCAGGTGAGTTAAAAGTCCTGAGCATCCTGGCCACTGGTATCCTCGAGAACACGGCGCTGTTCGGGCCCACCCTGAGTTGTACCAAAGGTTATCTACGGCTGCCTTTAGCGGGGTTTGTCGGGTGAGTGTTAGGAATACCCCCTCAGCTGAGTTGGAATCGATTCGAGTTGCCATCTCTCCAGGTTAGTGAGAAACTTGACTGGTTATCTCCAGCGTAGATACACTAATGATTAATGATGGTTCGGAATTGATGATAATGATGATGATGGCCTTATTATACCTGCTATGGTTAATATTGTTTGCTCCTAATAAAGTGATTGCTCTAGTACAGGTGCTAATCTAGATGACAGGTTAATGATGATTAACTTGATGCTTAAGCATTAATGATTACTTATCTGTAATAAGCTTTTCTGCAATTGAGTCAAGCTAGCCCACTTTATAAAGCCTTGCATAATCCTTGGTGTCACCTTTGTTTCTGGTTTTTGACGGGTAAGTCTAGCTGAGTACCTTCTCATACTCAGGGTTTATTCCCACCTGTTGCAGGTAACAGATTCCTACTTGTTGCTGCAAGTATTGTCTTCGCCATGTGGGCGTGAAGACTAGACTATATGGGCATGGTCTCTGTAGTATCTCTTCTGGTATGCTTTTGCAGGATGTGACTATGTACTGGCAGTATTTGAATTTAAATGGTTTCAGAAATTATGTTGCTTCCGCTAATCTTTATTTTAGTTTTGAATAAAATTATCTGTACTCCGATGTATGAGAGCTACTTACGAACTGTTGTAACAAGTGTTGTGTTATGTTGAATCACTACGATCTGGTTGCTCTCGGTTTGGTTTGAAATAACTCGTGGTTTCGTGGACTACCGGAGTTATATGGGCTCAAGTTTGAGAATTTGATCGTTTTGGCGATTGTTTTTGAACTTGTGCTCTTATAATTTGGACGGTTCCGTTACAGCTGGTATCGGAGCAAGATTCAACAGTAAACACTTCATTTGTGTATTTAAATAAAAGCTTTTGTGAAAAATCTTAATTCTAATCTAAAGAGTGCCAGTGGTCATATCCTATATGCGCAAATAAGGACTATTAGGTGGCTTACTAAGGTACTAACTTGGGGGTTCTTGCTTGTTTTCTGTTTCGTTGTCCATACGACATGCTATTGTATGGATGCCATCCGCTTGGGTGGTAATGTATAGATCAAAATACCTCTACGCCCTGGTAAGTGGGAGTTGTGAGAGCATGACCGTCCAACCGTCGGTCTAGGGGAGAGTAGTTGTGGTTACTAGCATACTTACATGTTTAATCATGTGATTATGAGAGTACTTAATTGTGGGTATATCTGTCGGGTAGCTTTGATACTGAAGTATATACATCGGGGGATGTATATATGGAAAGTATTTAGTTTACTGCTTTCTTGTGTGCTTTATTGGGAATTGTTGGGCTGAAATGCAATTTTCTACAGGTACACTAACAACGTTTCCTGTAGAACGACTAGTTATCGTTATTGAGAGAACGTGTGTATGCCACCGAATTATACGCTGGAATTTTGAAATTCTTCCTAGGTTTGGGAGGACGCACGGTTCGTGCATGCACCATGTTCGCATCATACCTTGCATTCTGCATTACTCCCTCCCTTATAAATTGCTTATCCCATTCTTTTAAAGAAATTTTCTTCCCTCCAAACGGTTGTCCCATAATTAGTTGCATTCTTTCATGAAGAATTGGGGGTGGTCAACCAACCTAGTGGAGTGATCAGTAGTGTCAGCCTTGAAACCCAATTCATACCTGGCCGTGAAGGAAAGCAAGACAATTTCATGATGTATCTACTCGAGCTGGGACGCGTTTTGATCTACAATTTGTCTCTCCATTGCTTCTACCCTTGTATCCATCCTTGTTTGCTACCCTCTCTTTGGATGATACTGTTCCTACACGCCTAATTCCTGACACGTGAGGATTCCTCATGGGTGTGTGTTCGGTAATGGTGTTGCGATTAGTACTCCATGGTGCCGCGACGAAACCGGGAGCCTCCTGTGGCGCGCGACACAAGGTTGTGCTGCTCGGCACGCGCAGGTATCAAGGATTGCTAGTCATGATCCATTATGGAGCTACACCAATGTGTTATCTTCTCGTGAACCTTTTTTCTTGGTTGTCATTCCCTATCTTGTCAGAAAATCAGTACCTCAAATCAAGAGATTTCCTTATTTTAAGATTGGATTTTGGATAGTTGGTTACAACCTCTTCATCATTGCCTATATATTTCATCAGTAGCCTTCCGACGTCATCAACGCTTACTAGTTTCACCTACTTGTAGATGTCTCGTCAGCTTCGCTCTAGCAATCAGAGTCGTGGCAATACAGGACTATTATCGTCTCCTCCGCAACCTACCTCTGCCGAGTTGCTGCAAATGCTTGCCGAAAGTCAGCGTGCCTTGGACGAGAGTGTCAGAAACCATGTCCATCAGGAACCTGAGCCTGCCCAGTATAGCAACTATAAGGATTTCTTGGATACTGAGCCTCCTATTTTCCAAGAAGCAGAAGAACCACTTCAAGCAGACGAATGGTTGAACACTATTGAACAGAAGTTCCGTGTGCTCAAGGTGGCAGATAATATGAAAACAGAATATGCTTCGCAACAATTGCAAGGACCTTCAGGTGTTTGGTGGTGTCACCATCGGAATACCCTGCCTGAGAATATGGAAGTAGTTTGGGATCAGTTCAAGGAAGCATTTCGGGGACATTACGTTCCTGTTGGCCTCATGGCAATCAAGCACACCGAGTTTATGAAGCTTACCCAAGGAGACAAAAGCGTAACAGAATATCTACATGCTTTCATCAGCTTATCAAGATATGCTCCGAAATTTGTTAATACGGAGGTTAAGAAGATCGCAAGTTTTAAAAGAGGGTTGTGTCCCAAATTGATGAAGGCCATGTGCAATAACAAATGTGCAACTTTCCACGAGTTTGTCAGTGATACTGTACTTCAAGAGAACTGTAATGCTGTGTACGCTGCTTCTAAGAGCCATGAGAAATCTCATGAATCTAATGCACCAATGAACAATACTCTGGTGGTGATTACACCTCAGTATTATTCGGCTGGCATATCTACTCGATATCACCCATATCAGAAACAGTATCTGGTCAAGAGGAGCAGTATTAAGAAAGGAAAGCCTAAGGCACCGCCAAGTAACCGGCCATGTTGGAATTGCAAGATGTCAGGTCATTGGGCTAGAGATTGTCCTCTCCCGTAGAAGGAATCAAATGATAAAAAGGCAGATGTGTGTAAAGGATGGGTTCGATACACCACGGTGGAGTCCATTCCTACGGGTGAGATTATCACTGCCGGTGCATTTTTAGTAAATCAGCACCCTGCAATTGTGTTGTTCGATTCAGGTGCTTCCCACTCTTTTATTAGTTCAACGTTTGCAGCCAAGCATGGTATGAAGGTCGTTACTTTGGATAATAGTGGTTATAATATTAGTGCTGCCGGGAATAATATTTCAACCAACCAGTTGGTCTTAGGAGCAAAGATCGAGATAGAAGGACGTCTGTATGATCTAGATCTCGTGGTATTACCTGGTTTGGGTTTAGATGTAATCTTAGGTATGAAGTGGATGAGTGGAAACGGTGTTCTGATCGATACCTCTACAAGAGTGGTTATGTTGAGGGATCCAAAAGATCAATAAGCTTTTCTAGTGCAACTTCCTAGAGACATTAGTCCTCAGACTACAGTTACCGCTATGATAGCAAAAGCAAAAGAGATTGCAGAAGTTCCAGTAGTGTGTGAATTTCCAGATGTTTTTCCCAATGAATTGCCAGGATTACCTCTAGATCGTGATGTAGAGTTTAAGATTGAGTTAATTCCAGGTACCACACCAATTTCCAAAAGACCGTATAGAATGCCGCCGAATGAGTTAGCTGAACTCAAGACCCAACTTAGTGACCTTTTATTAAAAGGGCTGATCCATCCTAGTTCTTCTCCGTGGGGTTGTCCTGCTATCTTTGTGAAGAAGAAGGACCAGTCTCTACGTATGTGTGTAGACTATCGACCACTCAATGCAGTCACTATCAAGAACAAGTATCCGTTGCCTCGTATTGATATCTTGTTTGATCAGTTGTCTAAAGCAAAGGTATTCTCGAAGATTGATCTGAGATCTGGTTATCACCAAATTAAATCCGTCTGAAAGACATACCAAAGACCGCCTTCTCTACTAGATACGGGTTATATGAATATCTTGTCATGTCTTTTGGTCTGACCAATGCTCCTGCACATTTCATGTACCTAAGGAATTCAGTATTCATGCCAGAGCTGGACAAGTTTGTGGTGATATTTATTGATGATATTCTCATCTATTCTAAAAGTGAAAAAGAACATGCCGAACATCTGAGAATTGTTTTATCCAGATTACGTGAACATAAGCTTTACGCCAAGTTCAGTAAATGTGAATTCTGGTTAAGGAAGGTACCTTTCATCGGTCATGTATTGTCTAATGAGGGAATCTCAGTAGACCCGACTAAGATACAGGAAGTTTTGGATTGGAAGGCACCAACTACAGTCCATGAAGTTCGGAGTTTTCTTGGATTGGCTGGCTACTATCGTCGTTTTATTCTGGATTTCTCTAAAATAGCTAAGCCTATGACTCGACTACTTCAGAAGGATAGGAAGTTTGATTGGACTCCGGAGTGTGAACAAGCTTTCTGCACGCTACAGACTTTGTTAACATCAGCTCCTGTATTAGCGCAACCTGACATTGAGAAACCGTTTGATGTGTATTGTGATGCATCAGGTACTGGTTTAGGTGGCGTACTGATGCAGGGAGGCCGAGTTATTGCGTATGCTTCGCGTCAGTTAAGAAAACATGAAGTTAACTATCCGACTCATGACTTAGAGTTAGCTGCTGTAGTGCATGCTCTGAAAATCTGGAGACACTATTTGCTTGGAAATATATGCAATATTTATACAGATCATAAGAGTCTCAAGTACATATTTACTCAACCTGAGTTAAATATGCGCCAGAGAAGATGGTTAGAATTGATAAAGGATTATAACCTTCAAGTGCACTATCATCCTGGTAAGGCAAATGTGGTTGCCGATGCCTTAAGTAGAAAATCTCATTGCAACTCTCGGATAGAAGAAGATTTTCATTTGTCCCACCTCTTACATCCTATTATAATCCATCATATCACTGTAGATTGTTCTTTGAGAAGTAGAATCATTGAGTTACAAAAGACTGATGCTGGTGTATTTCACATCAAGAGAAAGATGAAAGAGCAAGAAACTAAGCATTTTCAAATCGATGAGAAGGGAATTCTCTGGTTTAACGATAGACTTGTTGTGCCCAAGGACAAGGAACTTAGAAACCAAATCATGGCTAAAGCCCATTCTTCTAAATTGTCCATCCATCCTGGTAGTAGTAAAATGTATCAGGACCTCAAGCCGTACTATTGGTGGACCAAGATGAAGAAGGAAATTGCAGCCTATGTCGCTAAGTGTGATAATTGTTGTAGAGTTAAGGCCATTCACATGAAGCCTGGTTTACTCTAGCCTTTGTCTGTTCCAGGTTGGAAGTGGGACGACATTGTTATGGACTTTATCGTCGGATTACCAATCACCCAAAAAGGTTTTGATTCTATTTGGGTTATAGTTGATCGTTTGACAAAATCTGCTCATTTTATCCCTGTGAAGAGTAACTATCACCCACACCAATATGCTGACATTTACTTCCAAGAAGTCGTACACCTTCATGGAGTGCCTAAGTCTATTGTCTCTGACAGAGGGCCACAATTTACTGCTCGTTTCTAGGAGCGCCTACATCAGAATCTTGGAACTAATTTGGTCCATAGTTCTGCTTATCATCCACAGACGTCGGGGCAGACTGAGCGTGTGAATCAGATTCTTGAAGACATGCTTAGAGCTTCCATCATCTCTTGTAATGGCTCCTGGGAGAAATGGTTGCCTCTCGCTGAATTCTCTTACAACAACAGTTATCAAGAGAGCATCAAGATGACTCCATTTGAAGCTTTATATGGTCGCAAGTGTAGAACTCCTTTGAACTGGGTGGAACCAGGAGAAAGAAGGCTCTATGGTATTGACTTTGTAAAAGAAGCCGAGGAGCAAGTCCGTGCTATACAGAAAAATATAGCAGCCGCTCAGGCTAGACAAAAGAGCTACGCAGATAATAGGAGGAAACCTATTGAGTTTGAAATAGGTGACCATGTCTATCTGAAGGTGTCCCCTATGAGAGGAGTAAAGCGTTTTGGGATCAAAAGAAAGCTTGAGCCTCGATACGTTGGACCCTATCAGATCATTGAGAAAAGTGGAAGAGTAGCCTATAAGCTCAATCTACCTCGTGAAATGGGAACTATCTTTCCAGTCTTCCATGTTTCTCAATTAAAGAAATGCCTCCGTCTTCCTGAGGAAAGAGTAGAAGTGAGACGCATCAAATTGAAATCTGATCTTTCTTATGAGGAGAAACCGATATATGTTCTAGATACTCTGGAAAGGGTGACTCGAAATTGAGTAGTCAAATTATACAAGGTGGTTTGGAGTAATCACGGTGAACGTGATGCAACTTGGGAAAAAGAGGATTATTTAAAGGACAACTATTCTGCTTTCTATGAAAAATGGTACGACTTTCAAATCTCGGGACGAGATTTTTATAAGGGGGGAGGGCTGTAACACCCTGGTGTTAGTTAGCCTCATAATGCATTCGTAATGCATGATCATGGCATGACATTACCATAAGCATCGTCATTTCATGTGCATCCTTGTTTGAAACATGACCTTGCAACATTGTGGTTTCTATGTGCTTCCTTTATGTGTTGCTAGGGTTTTGTATAGATAACATATGTGATGCTATTGTGTGACTTGGGGGCTTGAAAACATCTTTGATATGTTAGTGGAGCAAAATGAGCTAGGGTTTATATTCATGTTTTGACCAAAAATCCAATTTGACTAGGTTTGACCTCAATTTGACCATAGCACTGATCTGCTTTGACTGATTTAAAAGTGGTACCTAGAGACCTTGCATGGAGGTGCACCCTTTACCAAAGTTGTAGTAAATTTATCAAGGAACAAAAGTCTCAATATGGTCATCTCATGAAAATGTCTTGAAAATGCTCAAATAGGGCCCACCAGTCAGTAATAGTGCTGTTTTCTAGCCTAGTTAGTGTAGTGCTGCTAACTGAACCATCTAAGACTCCAACTTAGAAGTAGAATCAGTTCATATCCATATTAACAAAGTTTTAGTAAATTTTATAAGCTTCCACTTTGTCAATTGGCCCGTTTCATGATTCATCCTCTAAGACTGTCAAAATTCCCCTTTTCGGTCGCTCTGGATTTCTGTTGTTTCACAGAAACAGATTCTGCTCCTTGACCTTTAACTCCCAAACCATGCTGTTCTAGGTTTAGCTCATATTGACAAAGTTGTATAGAATTTTATGAGCTACAATTTTGTCAATTGGCTCATATCATGATTCGGCTTAGTTTGGGAACTACAGAGCCTGCAAATTGCTGCTGTCTGGGAAGTGCAATGTTGCAGATGTTGCAGGACAATGTTGCAGTTGTTTCACGGTCATGAAATTTTCTGACCGGGTGGCCGACCACCGCAGGCCGTTGCCGCCGCGTGGCTGCGCCGTGGAAGCCGTACATCGGCGCGTGTCCACCGACTGGGCCACGATGTTCTACATGGTAGCCACAGCGCCCATCACTCGTCCCCTCTCCCCATCTTCATCTCCGCTCTCGGCCCAGGAACACGGGCACGCGCATGGTCACCGCGGCAAGCCGCTGACCCGCACGCCACCACCGCCGCATCGCAGCTCGTCCACCCTCGCTAGCAGCTTCACTAGTGCCTAGTGCACCGCGCCAACGCGTTGGCCTCGCCTCTAGGGCCGCACGCTAACCGGAATTCGTTTTCTGCCACCATCGCCATGGCCGGACTCCACTGAGGTCTCGAGCTCACTATGGCCGGCTCATCTTGGTGCCATGCCTCTCACCCCCTCGCTTGTCCCTTGTCTCCCGCAGCACCCTGAAGCTCACACGCGCGTTTTCTCAATCGCTGCCACGACGCATTCGCCGGAACGCCTCCGTCATTCCGTCGCCGCCGCCATTACCGCCGGCGGGAACCTCCCGATGTCCCCGCGCCCCAGCCTAGCACCCCTACTGACGTGGTGTGACCTAGAGAATGTTTTGGTGCTCGTGGTTTTCCTAGAGGCCGCGCCGTCGTCGAGGAATTGGCGGCGAGCCGCCGTCCCCTGCCCCGGTGCCTTTGACAGGTGGGGCTCGGCTGTCAGCAGCGCCCCCCCTCTGATTGTCGTGGGCCGCACCGGAGTTCTGGGCCACGCAGTCACATGTGGCCACGCGCGTCGCGGGCCGCAGAAGTTGCTGGGCCGGCCCGAGTGGGGAGTGGATTTAGGTTTTGTGAGTTTCTATTTATTCAAATATTTGGTTCATGTGCAAACTTCAAAAATATGTATCTCCTGTTCTAGAGGTCCAAATAAGGTGCTTTAAATTTTGGTGTGCTCTACATAATGTCTAGTTTATTATAAAAATATAATATGTGCCATGTTTTGTGATGAATTAAATAGTTATTAATTATATATTTTATTCATGAAGAAAAAGGAGAAAATGATATCTCTCTCTGTGAAGCTCCAAATGACATGAAATTTTTATAGTGAACTTCTCATACCATGAATAGCTTATGGTTAAATTTTCATGAAATTTGGATGTGATTTGGTGGAGTTATATAATTATCTTGTTTGCTTGAATGGATCTTGTGTAAATTTTCATAATTTTTCTGTAGATCCAGTAAGGGTGAAACTTGGTGAATGTTGTTCTTATGTTAGAAAGATGTTAGGAAAAATATGAAATCTATTGTTTGATACTTTTCAATAGGGTTTCCTATTTATGTTAGAAATAGACCTGCCATCTGTTATTTTTGATATCTCTATATCTGCTTGTCAAGATGAAGTGAGATTTTTATGGTAGCCTATGTGAAGCATTAGGTGGATACTATAAACCTTGTAAAGATGAAGTGAGATTTTTATGGTAGCCTATGTGAAGCATTAGGTGGCTACTGTAAATTTTGTAGATTTTTATATATAGTTTTACTGTATGTTTCTTTAATCACCTAATTAACAAAATAAATTATAAAAGAATATTAAATAATTTATTTAGAAGTTGGCACTATACTTTCTGATGTTCCTTTGATATGCACAACAAGTTGGTAAACTTGATTTGGTCCAATTATGCTTTTGCATCATCATTAATTATTTAATTTAGAGAATCTGCCATTCTGGACAGATTTGCTAGTTAAGAGAATTAACCTATGATAATGATGTTTTCATGCTTGGTGATCTATAGCAAAGTTGTTGAGAATTTCATGAACTAGTTGCTGGTAAGTTTTGGTATCATTTGGACTTATAGTTTAGAAATGACAGCTGTTTCAAGCTGGGTTCAGTTTTGGCAGTGCTGTCTGTCTTTTAGAACAGATTTTGTACATATGCTATTTTAACTTGGTTTTGTGCTTATAGCGTTGCAATATCATTGCATTCATCTTCACATCATTCATGCACATCCATAAATCATCATGTCATTTTTGAATGCATACATGAAATTCATTGGATGCATATACATGCAATAGGTGTGCCGAGAATCATGTTACAAGCGAAGTTCCGCTGGGCGTGGAACCCGAAGTTGAAGTCCATTCGAGAACTGGAGGTCCAGTCCGACGAAGCCGGAGAAGACGTGGGAATCGTTCTAGAAGCCGAACCTTGATCTCTCTTCTTTCGGTTAAGGCAAGCCCCGGAGCATTATAAGCCTCCTACTTTTAAAGCAATTATCTTTATATACATGTTATATGTATTGTTGCATTACGTGATAGGAGTTGGTTGGAAACCCTTGCTGCATTGATAACACTCCTTGTCCAGCAATTCGAACCTTGAATCCTATATAGACAGGATCGTATCTATGCTTAGCCCTGCTAAATTAGACCAGTAGAAGTCGGGTGATTTCCTGTCACCTGCGAGATATAGGGCTTTATCAGGTCACGGTTGGCTATACTTGCTATCGTGGAAGTGAACCATGTGTTAATAAAATGAAATGAGACCGGGCGGAATAACGATAGTGAAGCAACAAGGCATGGAGGTCTTGGGTGTGGATCTATCCCTGTCTGTGTCAATTAAGGACCGAGACCTGGAGCCTTCTATGTCATTTTGAACGCATGCCTGACATTTAGCTGGCCGGCTTGAGGTTGCCGACCGTGAAGCCTAGTAGCTCAACTCAGGCTACGAAGTCGAAAAGTGAAAGTCGCCTCGAAAGGGAGCCAGAGGGTCCAAGGGCAGGTGAGTTAAAAGTCCTGAGCATCCTGGCCACTGGTATCCCCGAGAACGCGGCGCTGTTCGGGCCCACCCTGAGTTGTACCAAAGGTTATCTATGGCTGCCTTTAGCGGGGTTTGCCGGGTGAGTGTCAGGAATACCCCCTCAGCTGAGTTGGAATCGATTCGAGTCGCCGTCTCTCCCGGTTAGTGAGAAACTTGACTGGTTATCTCCAGCGTAGATACACTAATGATTAATGATGGTTTGGAATTGATGATAATGATGATGATGGCCTTATTATACCTGCTATAGTTAATATTGTTTGCTCCTAATAAAGTGATTGCTCTAGTACAGGTGCTAATCTAGATGACAGGTTAATGATGATTAACTTGATGCTTAATCATTAATGATTACTTATCTGTAATAAGCTTTTTTGCAATTGAGTCAAGCTAGCCCACTTTATAAAGCCTTGCATAATCCTTGGTGTCACCTTTGTTTCTGGTTTTTGACGGGTAAGTCTAGCTGAGTACCTTCTCGTACTAAGGGTTTATTCCCACCTGTTGCAGGTAACAGATTCCTACTTGTTGCTGCAAGTATTGTCTTCGCCATGTGGGCGTGAAGACTAGACCATATGGGCATGGTCTCTGTAGTATCTCTTCTGGTATGCTTTTGAAGGATGTGACTATGTACTGGCAGTATTTGAATTTAAATGGTTTCAGAAATTATGTTGCTTCCGCTAATCTTTATTTTAGTTTTGAATAAAATTATCTGTACTCCGATGTATGAGAGCTACTTACGAACTGTTGTAACAAGTATTGTGTTATGTTGAATCACTACGATCTGGTTGCTCTCGGTTTGGTTTGAAATCACTCGTGGTTTCGTGGACTACTAGAGTTATATGGGCTCAAGTTTGAGAATTTGATCGTTTCGGCGATTGTTTTTGAACTTGTGCTCTTATAATTTGGACGGTTCCGTTACAAAGACAGCGTGTCGCATCACAATGCATAGTGCTCGGGGACTAGCTATGGGGGTATTAACCCCTATACCCCTATGGCTAGACTCAGGCTGGCACAGACTAGTGGGTCCGGCCCATCAGAAGATGACGCGTGGCCTAGTCGATCTGCTCGGCATCCTACGCAAGGAAGGAAAGCAAACTTGGAGATCAAGCAAGATCTTGGTCGGTTAGAATAGGAATCCTTATCTGGCCAGCTATGGCAATTGTAACCGAGCAAGATTACTTTCCAGATTTGTACCCCTGCCCCCCGGACTATATAAGGCGAGCATGGGACCCCCTCAAAAGACATCTCCTCTCTCTTAATATACACAATAATATAATCTGACGTAGGACATAGGTATTATGCCCTCATGGCGGCCGAACCTAGATAAAATCCTTGTGTTTGTCTTGTGTAACCATCTAGTTAGTAGCATGCGCACCTGTCTGTCAACAATCTACTTCCTTGCATAACCATCTAGTTTGTTGCTTGCTGTTGCAGGCGTCCTACCAGCTTATAATACAGCCGACCACCGTTGTTGCCAGAGAAAGTAGGTTGTGAGAAGAATGTATGGTGCTCTTGAGAAAAAGAAAAAGGTTTCCTTCCTGGTGAAATGTGCCCACTTGTATTTCTAAAAAGAAATATAAGAAGGGTAAACAAAGCGTAGGGATCAAAATAAGCATATTCACCGCAAGGTGAAGTGTGCCCACTTAGTCCCCGCCTGGTAATAGGTGTCATAGGCACATGGTGCCAGGGTCTTAAAATGACCCTTCGTGGAAACTTGATACTGAGATGCACTGATAGGTGCATCAAACCGATGTAGTCCTCGAGCCTGCTAGAAGGCAAAGTATGAGCCTTGTAGCAAGGTCTAAAAAAGCATTGATCTCTCAACTGTATGTGAGTCAAATTTCACATATAGCCGAGGAAACCAGATAACAAGCCATGGTTGGGAGATTGGTCGAAACAGTCCCTGAGCACAAAGGAAGTCGCAGTCAATGAGTCCCCAAGCAAAGCAGAGAGTGATCGACGAATCCCAGAGCATGATCGGGTAGTTGATAGTGCTAGGGGATCTGAGATAGACTGGATATGGTTGCCAGACCAGTCCCCGAGTGTTATATACCTCCAACATCCTTATCCCTTTCTTATTTTGTTTCTCTCTTTTTTTTACCTGACCCATTATCTCAGAAGTCTTCCTGATGTGACGTAGAGTCATGCTTTTATCTTGTCAATCACACTGTGGGCTGGCGTCAGTCAAGACATGTCAATGTGGTCCCACTCGTGTTGTAACCGAGGGAGCACATTTACTGGTGCGGGTGCTAGTGAAAAAGTGGAAACTATTGAGAGCATGCCACGATTCACACACACAATCTCTAAAAATCTTGGGGAGGTCGAACGACACGGTTAATGGGATAAATCGCCGCTGAGCGGCCATTCCCCAGTTACACCCAAAAGTCGCATTTGCAAACCAATTGCCTTCTTCCTCCATCCCACGTGCCCTATTTCGATTCTGTCGCCACCATTAGCACACCTCGTCACCGTTAGGAGCGACACACTCCCTGTACACCAGCTGAGCCAAAGCAAAGAGGCAAGAGAGGTAGAAGATGACCAAGACGGAGGCGGTGAAAAGGGCTGAAGTGATGAGGAAGGAGTTGTGGAAGTCGAAGTCCACCGAATCAACCATCAATGACCTCGTCGGCCCGAGGGTGCTTCATGACAAGGCGCTTGGAGGCTAGAGAGCGTTGGACTCGAAAAGCTTCCTTGACCCCCAACCTGGTAAGATTATTGTATTTGAAGACTTCTTTGAGAGGGGATTTGGGGTTTTGATTCATCCTTTCCTCCAAGGGTTGTCTCTGTACTATGAGATTGGGATTTGCAATCTGCATCCCAACTCAAGCCTTCTCGTCTCCACCTTCATCCACCTCTACGAAGCATTTGGTGGGTTTGCTCCACATTTTGATCTTTTCCGTTATCTATTCTGTCTGTGGAAGAAGGGGTCAAAGGGGGATCTCAGATCACTGGTGGAGTGTACCTAACACTCTGTGACAGAATGAAGTCGGAGTACCTCAGCTGCCCCTAGAACACCTCCCTCAGTGATTGGTACAAGAAATGGTTTTACATCCGAGAAGAACCCAACACCACCACCCTATGTGACATCAGCTACATCTCAGAGAAGAGGGCCAGCTGGAATGAGAAGCCAGAATATGACGGGCAGGTGAGGGAGCTCATGGAGCTGGTCCCGTGGAACTGTCTGGACGGACCAGCCGTAGCCGAGAGCTTCATTAGTCGGTGAGTACAGCCCTGCCAGAAGAGGGTGCATGCTGGCTATGAGTACCAGGGCTCAGCCGACCAGACCAGGATGCATCCAAACTAGCTACATGAGGATGAGATCAAGAAGAGGATTGGGGAGCTGTTCAACCTGGCAAACCCATCGTACCATCCTTTGAGCGTCATCGTGCACGCTGTTGACGATGGTTATCTACCATAATAAAGGGTTAAAATAAATATATAAAGGGCTAATAAATGATCACCAACATAGGTTTAGGGTGTCAACTAACGAAATACCACGAGTTTTGGTGAATCTATATTTTACAAGGGGTTATCAGAATAATTCAAGAATTGATATCTTCCATGAGAAGGAACCCATGTCAATCGGTCTAATCTCCACGTCATGAATATGAAAGAGGCTTCTAGAGGACACTAGAGAATTCCACGAGGAGGACCACCACGAGGCACCGCCAAGTGGGGCTGACCAGCCTCAACCCTAGGCCGACCGGCCCCTGGCCGCCGCCCCTCGGCTCCTTCCTTTGCAAGCTACTTCAACCACCTCCAAGGATGCATCCTAACCCTACATGAAGGTCGGTTTGATCCAAGGGCCACGGTTCCATGCTCTGGGCTATATAAACGAGGCCCTAGACCCCCCTCCACAGAGGAATTCATTCAATCAATCATCAACCAGAAAGCAGAAGACCAACCAGCAACTCTTATCTCCTTAGAGCTCCATCAGATCTAGGCATAGCTAGATTAGAATTAGAAGTAGACGAGTCAAGCAGCCTTGGGCTCCAGATCTAGTCAAGAGGAGCTTGGTAAATCCAGTTCTTCTCTCTTATATCAACATTGTTCTTCAGATATTCATCTAGTTTATCAGTTCTTCTAGTTCTTGATCTAGTTCATGTTCTAGTTCTTCATGTTCTAATTGTTTATGTTCTAGTTCGTAATTGTTCTAGTTCATCGTTGTCTAGTTCTAGTTCATTGTTCTTGATCATTATTCTTGATACATTTGATATGATCTTGTTCTTAATCTATATTATATCCTTGATTATTATGAGATTAGTCTGCTTTGATTATATATTTGGCATTGATAGTTTATCATTATGTTTATACACATGTTTGCAAAGCACTCACCTTATTGAGTCATGGGTGGGTGGTCAACATTGTGTAAGTGTGGTACTTATACACTATTTACCTGCAAATGCACTCTATACTTCGGGCCATGTGGTAGATCGCGGGTGTGACATTCCTGTTGAGTCCTTTGTAGTCCACTCCCTGAGTGTAGAACCTAGTAGAACGTGGTCTCATTACTTAGTTGTTACTCTATTTCTCAGCTTCGTAATGGAGATGTTCCTTGTTTATGGGTATGAGATAACCTAGCCAATGATTGCCTGATATAATTGGACTAATCAATGTAGATTATGACTAATAGTTAACAGATTACTTAGGAGTTATTCTCTTACTTTATATTCTGATCAATGACTTGCCATAGTAGTACTACTCTAAGCAATATCATCTGAATGGTCTGATTACCATATATTTTATCTCTTTTTATTTGATTGATTCCTGTTTGAGAGTAAAGGATAGTGATTTCGAATATTCATATCACATGTGTAGAGTAGCCTTTAATTAATATGTGCCCCTCTGTTTGTTCTTCTTTGGTTAAATATAAATAATAATACCTAGGATAAACTTGGGTGAAATGCTGCAACGAGTGTATTTATCTATGCGCTTGTGGATATATACTTTAATATCTTTATATAGTTAAGTGGCATGAGTACAATACAACCACACTCTTGGTGTCATGTTGGGGATGACAACCTAACGCGAGTGATGCTAAGAAGTGTCAACACACGCGTACAAGCTCATCCGACCAGCTCCAAAGGTACCCCGATCGCCTGTCTTTTTGTGTCAACCACATAGTTGATAAGAAACATCTATTGTAATCCTTGTTGTTCTTGTGATATTAGGTGCACGGCGTTGAAAGACACTTGCTGTATGTGTCTCTAGCGCCCGGGGTGGATCATCCAAGGAGCATGGAGCCCCCTCCGTGGAACGTGCAGTAGTGCTATGCTCATGCCGACGACAACGAGGGGGAGAAGGAGCACCGAGCACTAGGACAGACACCAGGAGTAGGATGGCTGAGAAGCAACCAGTCGCCCCTGACCACTCAAAGAAGAGGCTAGGGAGCTCAGAGACCACGGGGAATCCGACAAGCAAGCATCGTCGGATAATACAAGACTGGTCGGATGAAGACGAAGAAGAGAACCTGACTACTGATCTGCTCAACCCTCGTCAGAGGAAGGGCGTAGAGTAGACAGTCCAGGAGGGACCGTCGAGACCAGCAGCATCTCCATCACGGGGAACGTCGAAGGCGCCAACTGCGGCTACGCCACATGTGGTGCCACCAAGTGAGGGTGGCCAGAGCTCATCGGGCCAGCAAGGGAGCCAAGGGTGACCGCGTCAGCGCGTATTCTCAGCCGCGCATCGTCAAGTGGACATGTAAGTAACTGCCAGTAAACATTAGTAGTAAAGGCAAGTAGTAATATGTAACATCAACTATGCGTTTATTAAATTGTAGCTCGGCATCGACGGAGGTCCCTGAGGAGCTCGCCATCGATAGAAAGCCACCATCGGCCAGTGCGGAAACAACCAGCGAACAGGCAGCACCAAGCACCGACCCAAAGGAGCCAACAACGGTGGAGACGTCTGTGAGCAACGGGCATTTGAGCAGATGCCGCCTGAAACACCAAGCGCGGAACAGGCAGCCCCGGAGGAGAGACGAGACCCCGAGCCCAGACAAGAAGTACCAGACCAGTCGGCAGCCACCCCAAGCACAAAGGAGGGTGGTCTACCGGACGCCGTGGCTCGGGGGAAAGGTCCGTTGGTGGTGTCTAGGCCTGAGAGCAACTAGTGTCAAGAGGAAACCGAAGTTGGCCAATAGCAAGAGGAACCTAGGACTGCTAATGCCACAGAATCCAAAGACGACAATTTCCTAGAGGAAATTGAGGAGCATCCCCAGGACAAGCGTTAGCACATGTACGTATGCTGTCAGCGTGGGGATCATTTCATCTGCCATGAGGAAATCCCCACGGAGGACAACACAAGGTTGAGTTGACGACGAAGTGGCTTATAGCCGAAGTCCAGGTAAGGTGCTATTTTGTACACTCTTAGACCAGTATTGTGATGCTTGTGTTAAAATAATGATGTGGTCGCTTTGCAGGATATCATGAAGATAGTGAAGTACCATAAGCGGCGGTTTGACCAAATTGAACCATTGTTCAATGAAAACAAGGAGCTGACAGCCGAGGTGGATCAGTTGCGTGAAAAGCGTGGCCAGAAAGAGCATGAAAAGACAGGTAAGCTATCTAGCCATAACTCCCCGAGCACTGAAAAGTGTTGTGAATATATACTCTTGTACTGACTAGCCTGTTTGCAGGCCTGACAAGTGAAGTATCTTCCCTTCGGGAAGAGAACGCGCGCGTGGTCGGAGAGTGCACCCGATTGATGGAAGAGAAAAGCCAACTGGCACAAGACCACGCGCAGCTCCTAGAGCAGTCCAGAAAAATAACCGAGGAGCTAAAGTTGAAGAACATAGAGATAAACAGTAAGTATTGGTTGTCTTGGTCTTAGGATGTTTCCATATGATACTTTCCTGACCAGATGGCTGCTCTACAGAACTAAAGGTGAACGCGAAGAAGCACCTCGAAGAGGATATCAAAGATCGCGACACCTATTCAGCAAAGGCACTGGAGCTCGAGAAAGACCGGGATCTCTGGAAAGGTCGGTGCAACCAAATGGTGGCCGATATCAAACTAGTATTAGACCTGATCGACCCAGAGCTCCCGGCACCTGAGGCCAGAGCGTAGCCTCTTGGATTGCTTGACAAGTGCCAGTGTGCCTTGGGATGGCTCCAGCAATTCATGAAGGAGGCCGGGGAGTATGTGGGCGCCCATGTGCTCAGCATGGTGCGCGTGCACTACCCGCTGATCGACTTCAAGCGCTCCGAGCTAGGGTATCCCAAGGAGGTTGGCTCGAAGCAAGCAGATGAACTGAGGATCTAGTTGCTTGACTTGTCGGCTTCAATGATGGGCAACATCAACTTGTGCGGGACGTCAAAACTACCAACATAAGAGCCAGCATCTTCAAGTCAGCTACCGGGAGCTGCGGTCTCGACCAGCCAGTCCCCGGCGCTAGAAACTTCATCCGCAGAGCGACCGGAGGCTGCGGTCTCGACCAACCAGACCCCGGTGGCACCAACTTCCTTAGCTAAAGAGGCACCGCCATCATCGAGCGGTGAAAAGGCGAAGAGCAGCACCCAGCCCAAGCATCGAGCGCCAACCAGCTAGTAGCCTAAAGCTATAGAAAGTAGAACAGTTTTAGTTTATTGTAGACTTGTGCCTCGTCAGGCAAGCCTGTAATAATGTACTATTAAAATAATGTAAGCTTGTTGTGTTTTTGTATGAAAAACATTTGAAGCTTGTATATTGTGTGGACGATAACTAAGTTAGAACGTATAAGTGTTCTATTTTAGTTGTAGCAGTTGGGAGACACATCATTCTGTTGAATCCGTACGGCCCTAGCCAGATCTGTGGTCCGAGAGCGAGGCAAAGAGCCTGTTCACCCGTAAGAGCACACAGGTAGACCAAGGAGCGCCCGCCGACCACCCGAAGTGTAGAGAGCAAGTCCCGTGCATGCGTGGGGAGGAGTCAGAGATGGGGCTAGCTCCGAGAACTCGAGAGAGAATGGTGGTCTGTCAACTAGTCTATTATAAAATATTGATAAAAAAAATAGTATCAAACAAACACATTGAATGAAACATAGATGCTTTATTGAAATAATCAAAATACAAGAAGAGTACATATCTTTCTTTTTCAGCACTTCAAGGGTAAAAACACCTGAGCTTATCAATATGCCATGAGTTGGGCAGCTCAGTGTCATCGAGATAAGCCAGCCTATAGGAAGTAGGCCGTGTAACTTCTATGACCTCGAATGGTCCCTCCCACGGTGATGAAAGCTTGTGCATGCCGTCTTGATTCGTCTTCCACTTCAAGACCAGGTCACCAACCACAAAGAACCTTTCTTTGACATTCTTGTTGTAACACTTGCATAGTACAGCAAGGTACTTGGTAGTACGCACACAGGAATCAAGCCTACGTTCCTCGGAGCAGTTGACCTCAAGTTCTCGTGACTCATCAGACATATCGTTGTCGAAGTTCTCAAACCTTGGTGATTGAAAAGCGATATCGGCAGGGAGCACCGCTTCTGCACCATAGACCATGAAGTAGGGAGAGGCGCTCGTATTGTGACTGGGCTGAGTTCAGAGACCCCAGACCATAGCTGGTAGCTCCTTGAGCCATCGGCCGAGCACTTTGTTATTTTCTCTATACAGTGTTTTCTTTAATGCATCAAGGATCATGCCGTTTGCCCTTTCAACCTGTCCATTAGCTCTAGGGTGTGCCATTGACACATACTTTACAACAATGCTCCTTTCATCGCAGAAGTCCCTGAATGCACTGCTAGTGAACTAAGTCCCCAGGTCTGTGATGATGCTGTTGGGGAGGCCAAAACGGTGTATGATCTAGATGAGGAATTCGACTGCTTTTTTTGAAGACGCCTTGGTCAAGGGCATATACTCGATCCACTTAGAGAACTTGTCGATCATCACGAACACGCATTTGAAATTTCCAGGGGCCGGCTTAAAGGGTCCGATAAAGGGCCAGGAGGCTAGTATAGTCTGGACCTCATGTGCTAGTACATGTATGTGCTTCATGAAAAACTAACACCCGTCGTAGTGGTGTACCAGCTTCTCTGCGTCGGCCATGGTAGACGGCCAGTAGAAACCTGCTCGGAAAGCTTTGTCGACCAGTGTTCGAGAGGCGGCATGATTGCTGCAGGTACCACTGTGAATTTCTTCGAGTAGTTTAATGCCTGCCTCTTGAGTGATACACTTCATGAAGACTTCTTCCTTCGCATTCTTGCACATGAGGATGCTGTCAACCAGTATATATTGTTTGCTACGGCGTATAAGGCGCTCATTCTCTGTTCAGTCAGTATAACCGGTTCTATCTTGTAGGTACTTGATAAAGTGTACCCTCTAGTCACTATTATCAGTGGTCGAAGGAAAAGTGTGTGTGGTTGAAGAGGGTTCCGTAGTGATTGGAGAAGGAACCGTAGCCACCAGTTGCTAGTCTGGGGGCTTCTCGACCACATGATCTTCTTCCTTGATTGACGGGTTAACAAGATCTTGGACAAACATGCCATGTGGGACTTTGGCTCAGGATGATCCTAACTTAGACAACTTATCGACTGCTTTGTTTTTATCCCAGACCACATGTGAGTATTCGATACCATAGAACTTGCCTTCCAACTTTCTAATTTCCTTGCAGTAAGCATCCATCTTCTTGATAGTCGTCTCTCTATCTTTATTAAGCTGGTTTATGACTACAGCCAAGTCGCCATAGACATATAGGCGCTTGACACCAAGCTCGACCGCGATCCGTATGCCGTGGAGGCAGGCTTCGTATTCTATAGTATTATTAGACGTAGGGAAATAAAGTCTGAGGACGTAGCGGAGTTCGTCTTTATTTGGTGAAATGAAGAGCATGCCTGCTCCTACGCCATCGATGTTGAGGGAACCATCAAAATACATCTTCCAGTATTCGGGTATTCCCTGATCGGGAGGTGCGCTTAGGTCTGTCCATTCAACTATAAAATCAACCAGAGCCTGAGACTTAATAGTCATATGGCTCAGGAACTCTAGAGAGTAGGGGCATAATTCCATCACCCATTTGACGATGCGTCCGTTAGTGTCCTTGTTCTGGATGATGTCCTCAAGCGGAAAACTTGTCTTGACGACCACCCGATATCCGTCGAAGTAGTGTTTCAACTTTCAGGATGTAATCAGGATGGCGTAGATCAACTTCTGAATTTGAGGGTACCTAGATTTGGACTCGTTGAGTACCTCGCTGATGAAGTAAACAAGGCGTTGGACTTTGTAAATGTTGCTGAGTTCCTCATACTCGATCACGATGACTGTAGAGACCACGCGATCAGTGGCCACAACATCTCTACTATAATCCACCGCTTCAAATTATTTTAGGTCCACCAACAAAAACGTCCCCCGCTGAGTAGTCAAACCATTATGTACCCAAAATATTGTACACAGGATTTTGTCTCTATTAAAATCAAGGGCTCACAAAAGAACCACCTCAGATCCAAGGGCCCAGAGACAAAGTTTGATGCGAGGCTTCTCACCCCCTCACCTCCGCGCCCTCCCCGTCCACCTCTTCCGAACGAACAGAATGCCGCACGTTCGAATCCTCAGAGTTGCAAAAAAAATCACCGTACACATACAGCCGATCAAAAAATTCAAACCGGTTCCAAAACCCCCGCGCCCACGCCCTTCACGGAGGGGACGACGAAGCTGCGCTACTGTGACGCCGCCACGACGATCACGACGATCACCCATGAACCTTCATGGAGGGGACAACGAAGCCGCGCTGCCTGGTGATCTAGGTCTCAACAACGGCCCGACGGCCAAACCTGCGCTACTGTGACGCCGCCACGACGATCACGACGATCACCCATGAACCTTCATGGAGGGGACAACGAAGCCGCGCTGCCTGGTGATCTAGGTCTCAACAACGGCCCGACGGCCAAACCTGCACTGACCTTCCGAGAACGACGGCGAAACCTGCTGTGACGCCGCCACGACGATCACCCATGACCATCGGTAATTTAATGAATCCCATAAGTCTCCGCTAAGTATGCCCCTATCCCTGCGTTCCGCCGCTAGCAGCGACCGTCCAGGGCTCAGACCCGCCATGCACACACATCTATATTTATCCTGTTCAGATCCTTGTTTTGTGTTGCCGAGTTGTGTGTATTTGTTTTCTTGCTCTGCTCATTCGCTAATCATGAGAGAGTTCACAAATGAGAACCACTGGATCTGATCATCTGTCATCAATAGATAGCTGTCCCACCGAGATGCCCATTTGGTCACTCTCCTACAAATTCACAGTAGTTCTCATAAATTAGCAAACACACAATACTGAGTCTGCGCAAGCACAAGTAGAGATAATGTCTACATTTAATCACAGATATTTCAATCCAAACAATGTACCTGTATGGTTTCACTTCAAAGGCCACAGTCCTGAGTCTGCGCAAGCACAAGACTACAATTTTGATCACTCTGTACTACATTTCTGTTTCGAGTGCCCTGCTTGTTGCAGCGATCAGAACAGCTTCTGGAATGCACGGGACAACTGAAACGTGCTCAACCTATAAATGTTTCTATATATTATTTCAAGAAACATCGTCGGTGTTCTAAAAGCTTAGGAATGTACCAGTCACTCACAAACTTGTCAGCATTTGCAACTTTATTATAGAGCATTTGCAACTTTATTTATTTTTGATCCCTCCTTATCTGCGCCACAGGGGCAATCTACAGTAAGGCAAAGAAATTGGAGGTTTGGTTTTTCTTATTACCATATTCTGTTTTTTTATAGATATAGATATTGGTATAGAGCGAAGCATTGTAAAATTCTAAGCATAAGGTAATACAGAGTTGAATTAGCTGGCATATATAGTATTCAGTTTTCCTTTTTTTTATTGATGAGGAGCAAAAAGGCTTATCCTGTTTCTAATATTTCAAGGAAGCTATTGGCGTATCCAGCGTTGTTGCTGCAAATTCTGTTTTTTTTTATAGATATAGATATTGGTATAGAGCGAAGCATTGTAAAATTCTAAGCATAAGGTAAAACAGGGTTGAATTAGCTAGCATATATAGTATTCAGTTTTCCTTTTTTTTATCGATGAGGAGTATAGTATTCAGTTTTCCTTTTTTTTATTGATGAGGAGCAAAAAGGCTTATCCTGTTTTTAATATTGCAGGGAAGCTATTGGCGTATCCAGCGTCGTTGCTGCAATGATTGGACTCTCAACACTCTACATTTAATCACAGCTATTTCATTCCAGACAATGTACGTGTATGGTTTCACTTCAAAGGCCACAGTCCTAGAAACATCCCTTTGCTCATCACTGAAAAACAAAAAATTGCGTGGGTGAGTTGCGTGGCTGAGTTGTAGCCATCTCTATTTTCAAAATGATCAACTAATTACGATTGTCATCTTGCAGAACAAATCAGAAGTCACGGTCGTAACAAAAAAAACCAAGGTCCTGCACGATCACCTACTTGATACATTAACTCAATGTCTACACCGAGAGATACACACGATGCACTAAACGATATCACCAACATCGCATGTATGATTTCACACTGTATATATGGCTGAGGTATGATTTCACACTGTATATATAGCACTTTGGGGGTGTCTTATTGATTTCTTATACATGTCCAAATGCACACTATATAGATGAGGCCTCGCGGATGAGGGAACAAAGGAACTTGCAGCAACGGATTCGTCGAGCTAAGATGTCCGACGAACAAAGGGAGGAGATGAGGAGGAAACAACGTGAGTACCAAGTTTGTACCGAGAAAGGAAGAAGGCTGAATCCCAAAACAGTAGCGCTTGCTTTGACTGGACCATTGCCAATCATAGAAAATGACGCCAATGCTGACCCCGGTACAATTTGAGTTTTTTAGTGTATATAATATTCAAGCTCTTTATATAGTCAAACCAAAGTTAATATAGCTGGCCAAAAATATGCAGGTACTAATCACTCTGAGGTGGATCAAAACTCGTGTAACACCCAAATTTTAGAGATAACAAAATTGGAATAATTTAGATAACAAATAATGTCCAATTTAAAATAATAATAAAATAAATTTTATGTTGCATTCATGCTGTTGCATCTATTTTCTTCTGTGTAGTGGATTTATTTTATTTTGTGTTGGCTTGAAAGATTTATTTGGAATAGTTTGTTAAATAAGCAAATAAAAAAAAAAAGAAGAAGAAGCTTACCTGGTGTTGGCGGCCTGGAAAGTCACCTGACCGGCCCGTTTTGTTTTTTTTCTCCTTTCCGCGCCGTGGGCCGAATCGACCGAGCCAGTCGGCCCAATCCACGCGGCCTCAGTTGGCCCAGGCCGGATGAGCCCCAGCAGCCGCGCGGCCCAGCCAGCTGATCCAGCAGCCGAGCCCGCTCAGCCGCGCGCCCTCTCCCTCCCTGTACCGCTGACGAGTGGACCCCGCGTGTCAGTCGTCTTCAAGCTTTCGTAACCGAGCCGGATACGAACGCCTCTTCCACCGAACCGCAACCGAATCTTGTTTCCAGGATTTGGTAACCGAAATCGGTGATTGATGCTATAAATAGGTCGTATAGGTCCTCTAGTTTCCGTTTTTCACCTAACATCGTGAGTTCCACCGCAAATCGTCGCGTTCTAGGGTTGGGGTCGGTTGGATACGGCGGACGTCGGGGCGGGGTGCTTTCGGGTGGTTTGGAGGTCTAATTCGTCGCACTGGTGAGCTCGTCGTCTTCTCCTCTCCCTCCCCATGCTCTTCTTTAGGTTTGAAGTGCTTCGAATCGAGGTTTTTGGTGAGCTTGGAAGCACCGGCAATGGAGCCGCCGTCCCCTTGTTGCCGCGTGTAGAGCTCGGGCTACCGTAGCTAGTCTTTCCCGGGTAGATGAGATCGCTTTGAGCTCCGCTGTCGATTGGTACCGGTTTCGCGTTGTATAGTGGTCTGAGGCGCTTGATTGGCTACTCCGGCGAGCCGCCGGCCATGGAGCCGCCGTGTGGGTGAAGAACACCGGCGGGAGCGCCGCCGGTCTCCTCTGTGACGAGCATGAGCCGTCCGTTTTTGAATCAACGGCCCAGATTAGAAGATACCCCTTCGCGGGTAAAATTCATAAAGAGACCCTCAGCTTTTTGATAATAAACCCGCCGTCCATAGCGTATTGCTGAAAATACGTTTTCGCGTTTTGAAAGCGTATTCTCTTCCGGTTTATTCAAAAATACGTTTTCAGGTATTTACAGATTTGCCACTAGAATTGTTTTGGTCATAAAATCTTCGTTTTAACTCCGATTTGATCCGTTCAAATTGCGTTAGGTTCGTATTTGCGAACTCTACATGTTAGTATAGTTTTACAGTTAGTTTTGATAATTTATTTTTCGAGTTTATAATTAAGTATTTATTTATCTATAGGAAATCTTAGAAAATTCATAACTTTTACGTTTTAACTCCGATTTTGGTGATCTTTGCGTCTGTGTGATCGTAGAAACGTGTAGAAGAGTTTTATAAACTTTTATTACTGTTTTGTTACTGTTGGTGTACTGTTCTAATTATATCTATTTGTTTGCTTCGTGTATGTTTGATTGGATGCATGTATGTTGTTGATTGATGATCGAGTATAGAAGGTGAGCAGTACTTGGACGATTCGGAGTATTACTTTGAGCCAAGTCAGCAGTATCATTTGGAGAGCTTTGATCAAGGCAAGTATAACACAGGACTATCCTTGTTACCTATACATTGAATTATCATACATATGCATGTGCTTACCTTGACAACCTTAGAGATTATAACTTAGTGATTGTTATCTTGATTCCTTGACAACCTTGGGAATGCATATGGGTAGCTATTGCTAGTGCTTAAACTAAGAACAATGATCTTGTAATTTGATTAATGGATTAAGCAATCAACTATTAAGATGATTTTATTATTGTTAAAAGGGGGCTAGAGCTTGTATATTATTTTGATGCTCTGGTTTCTCTCCTTAAGGACTTATCTGTAAGTGATAACCGGGATATACAGTACAGCTGTGAGGGCTATATGGCTCTGGCTTTAGTTGTTCAAGAGACCTTTTCTAGCTTGTTAGTGGTTACCTTAAATGGCGTAAGAATGGCTTGACACTTTGGGTGTAGTGCGAGCCCCTGGCCTAGTGTGTATAGGCTGCGGTTGTTGTGCCACAGGGAAGGGGGGTTCTACATCTGCCTGCCGAGTGAAATCTAATGGCCCTAACTTGTTAGACGAACTTTTGAATGGCTTTATATGGTTTTTGGGTGTTTGGGCTTGATCTCCCCACTCATTTGGAAATCATGACTTACAGTGAAAGTGTACACCTCTGCGCAGAGTTAAAAACTGGTATACTAGCCGTGCTCACGGATACGAGCGGCCTTGGGGATTCTTATGGAATAGTTGATCATAACTGTTATATCATGCTTAATTATTGTTGATTATTATTATGCTCATGTTAATGCTATTCATTATCCTTATTACAATTGATCATTGGTTCTTTAATGGGAAGTGGTTTATCTTGATGCTACTCAATTGCTAATATATGATTAAAAAGCTAAACGCAGTTAAACAGTGTCTAGCCTTTTTGAGCCTCATGAACCCTGTGTTATATTTGTGGAGTTCGACATGAACTCACTCTTGCTATTTCCACCATAACAGATGAAGATAATGAGGAAGATTATCGGAATGAGTACTAGTCTTGATGTCAACCAGTCAACCGTGTCCCTGTGTGGAGTTTCCGCTGAAGAATTACTATTAGTTATTATTACCTATCGTTCAAGACTATGTCTTAAATATTTATTTGTTATGTAATAAGCACTGTGATGATACTTTGTAATTTGTCAACTTATGTGTGCGACTGTTTCCTGGGGTGCACATGAGTCTTTTATACATCCTATTTTTGTCCTTAAAAATGGGTGTGACAGATTGGTATCAGAGCTGTGTTGACTGTAGGACGCAAGCCTAGTTAGAATGGTCGTTGATAGCATCCATACCTCACTTAATTCATGCTTCGTCTTTCACCTTGTTAATTACTAAAGTTTTATGCTCCCTCTACTTTATTCTATTGCAAAAATACATTGATTCTATCTAATCTATGTCTAAATCTTGTAGATGCCTCCTCATCCCCATTTGTCAGCTGCACAATATGTTGCCCGTTTCAAACCCCAGGAGCCAAAGGAAGAGGGCGATCAAAAGCTATCTGATGCTGAGTCAAGAATTGGTGATACACCTATGGAGGATGTAGTTATGGGGTGGACTACGAAGTTTCATATCATGGTTCCTAAGGCTGATGCTTTCTTCCATGATATGTTGACAAGAACCTTGGATAACTACTACTACGACTGGGAGGCTACTTTAGAGTATCGTAGTGCAGAGTATAGTCATCCATGGATGGATTCCTATTGGAAGACGGAATTATGGGTCAAGAAAAGGGATCCTACCACTAAGGAGCTTAAGGTGGAGTCAAAGTTCATTACCCGAGTGAGCCGGGCAACTGTGGAGACAAGCATGGAGGATGTCGCTTTCAATGCATTTGTTTACTACCATGGTCTACGCTCGGACAAGACGTTAAAGGGTGCACTTCGGCATTTTCCTTGTTTCATACATGACAAGGGTACTTGGACCGTGCCGCCTGCAGATGATTCCTCCTTGACTTTACAAGCTACGGTGGGATTAGCTCGTGAATTGGCTCTCCATGAGGTGGACTTGAAGGATGAGTTGCTGAAGGAAAAAGAACTTAAGGAGCAAGCTTACAAGGAGATTGACCAATTAAGGGCGGAGTTAGGTCGTCCCAAGATTTATGAGAAGCTTAATTAGGCAATAGGAAAAATCCCTATGTAATAGGAACGATAGTAGTTGCGAGTTAACTTTAAGTTTGGATTGTTTTAAGAGTCAGTTTGTGGTGTGAACAATTGTGTGATTGATGGATTGTTATTATGATAATGTGTGATTTGGATCTTTGTAATGTGTGCTGGAGTTTTGTAGACATGCCTACAAATTCCATGGTTAAGAATATTAAGTTTGATCAAGATATATTAGTTGAATATGAGGTTAATTTAGTTCTGTCCTTTGCTGATTTTTGGATCAGTCTGGGATGTTTCAGAAATAACTTAAAATCCGTTCATGAGAAATTTAAGAAATTTTACTGGGAATAATTAGACTTCTATATCTTTCCAATCCCACAAGAATCACCTTAATATCTATTATGAGTTAAGAGATATACCTGTTTCAAGTTGGAGTTACTGCACAGTCTGGAAATCTGGAACAGTTTCTGTTAAGTTCAGTTTTTGGCCAATCTATTGACAGAATCAGAAAAAGAGTTGTGAATAAAAGTTGTAGATAATTTTGTAAGCTTTCCAACCATGTAAAGATCATCTGAATTGGACGTCTGTAGCTCGAGATATGACAGTTTTACTGAGTTGCTGAAATTGGAGCTTGTCCAGAAAAATTAGGCAGAGATTCAGTGTCAGCAGAAAGTGGTAGTTGTGAATGCACCTAATGGAGATAAAATCAATGTGGATGTAGCAATGCAGAAGCAACCAACCGCGGTGGTGAATCAGATTGAAGATACTATTAAGGAGAATTCAGTGATTGAGGAATTTCCGGATGTCTTCCCTGATGAATTGCCAGGTATGCCACCTGACCGAGACATTGAATTTCTTATTGAATTATTACCTGGAACTGCACCTATAGCCAAACGACCATATAGGATGGGAGTAGATGAATTAGAAGAACTTAAGAAACAAATTAAAGAATTACAAGAAAAAGGTTTTATTCGACCTAGTTCATCACCTTGGGGAGCACCAGTTATTTTTGTTGATAAGAAAGATGGTGGTCAGAGGATGTGTGTTGATTATCGGTCACTAAATGAAGTAACTATCAAGAATAAGTATCCTTTGCCCCGGATTGATGACTTGTTTGATCAGTTGAGAGGTGCTTGTGTGTTCTCTAAGATTGATTTACGTTCTGGATATCATCAGTTGAAGATTCGTGCCTCTGATATTCCAAAGACAGCTTTTACTACAAGGTATGGATTGTATGAGTATACTGTTATGTCGTTTGGATTGACCAATGCACCTGCATACTTTATGTACATGATGAATAAGGTGTTCATGGAATACTTGGATAAGTTTGTGGTAGTGTTTATTGATGATATACTGGTATTTTCCAAGACAGAGGTAGAGCATGCTGAACATTTGAGGTTGGTATTGCAGAAGCTTAGAGAGCATAAACTGTATGCGAAGCGAAGTAAATGTGAGTTTTGGTTGAAGGAAGTTTCTTTTCTTGGTCATATTGTTTCTAATGGAGGTATATCAGTGGATCCAGGCAAGGTAAAGGATGTATTGAATTGGAAACCACCTATTGATGTTAGCGAGATTCGTAGTTTCTTGGGATTAGCTGGATATTACAGACGATTCATTGAAGGGTTTTCTAAACTTGCTAAACCTATGACATCTCTGTTAGAGAAGAATGCCAAGTTTGTGTGGTCAGATAAATGTCAAGATAGTTTTGAGGAGTTGAAGAAGAGGTTAACTACAGCGCCTGTTTTGGTTTTACCAGATTTGAGTAAGAAGTTTTCTATTTATTGTGATGCTTCTCGTCAAGGTTTGGGATGTGTTCTTATGCAAGAAGGCAGAGTTGTGGCATATGCATCTAGACAGTTGAGAAAGCATGAGTTGAATTATCCTACACATGATTTGGAGTTAGCAGCTGTCGTTCATGCTTTAAAGATTTGGAGACATTATTTGATTGGACATAAGAGTGATATATACACTGATCATAAGAGTTTGAAGTATATTTTCACTCAGTCAGATCTGAATTTGAGGCAACGCAGATGGTTAGAGTTGATTAAGGATTATGATATTGAGATACACTATCATCCTGGTAAGGCTAATGTAGTAGCTGATGCTCTTAGTAGGAAGAGTTATGCCAATGAGATAAGAACATTGTCTATGGCTAGTGAGTTATGTGTTGAATTTGAATATTTGAACTTGGGAATTGTTACTAATGCAATGGAATTAGTAATAGAGCCTACTCTAGAGCAAGAGATCTATAAGGGTCAATTGAAGGATGAGAAACTAAAGAAGATAGCGGAGGATATAGTGATTGGTAAGTCACCAGGCTTTAGAATGGATGATAATGGAATTTTGTGGTTTGAAAAGAGGCTGTGTGTACCTGAGGATCAAGCTATTAGACAGGCAATTCTTCGTGAAGCTCATGAGTCAGCTTATTCTATTCATCCTGGTAGTACTAAGATGTATTTGGATCTTAAACAGAAATATTGGTGGGTTGGACTAAAGCGAGATGTGGCTGAGTATGTGGCTTTGTGTGATACTTGTCAGAGGGTGAAAGCAGAGCATCAGAGACCTGCTGGATTGTTGCAACCAATGAAGATCCCTGAATGGAAGTGGGAGGAAGTTGGTATGGACTTTATAGTGGGGTTACCGCGTACTCAGAGAGGTTATGATTCTATTTGGGTGATAGTGGATAGGTTGACTAAAGTTGCTCATTTTATTCCAGTCAAGACTAACTACACGGGAGTACAATTAGCTACCTTGTATATGGAAAGGATAGTATGTTTGCATGGAGTACCAAAGAAAATTGTGTCTGATCGGGGTACGCAGTTTACATCGCACTTTTGGCAAGCTGTGCATGAATCTTTAGGAACTAAATTGAACTTTAGTACAGCATATCATCCACAGACAGATGGACAGACTGAAAGGACCAACCAGGTATTAGAGGATATGTTGAGAGCCTGTGCATTGCAATATGGAACTAGTTGGGATAAGAGTTTGCCTTATGCAGAATTTTCTTACAATAACAGTTATCAACAGAGTCTCAAGATGGCACCGTTTGAAGCTTTGTATGGACGTAAGTGTAGAACTCCATTGTTTTGGGATCAGACAGGTGAATCTCAGGTGTTTGGTACAGATGTTCTTAGAAACGCAGAAGATCAAGTGCGAGTGATTCGAGAGAATTTGAAAGTGGCACAGTCTCGTCAGAAGAGTTATGCTGACAATAGAAGAAGAGATTTAGTTTTTGAGGTAGGTGATTATGTCTATTTGAAGGTGTCACCTATGAGAAGTGTGAAGAGATTTAACATGAAAGGTAAACTAGCACCAAGGTATGTTGGACCATTTAAAGTTATTGCTAGACGTGGGGAAGTTGCTTACCAGTTGGAGTTGCCTGAGAATTTATCTGGGGTGCATGATGTGTTTCATGTTTCACAACTTAAGAAGTGTTTGAGGGTGCCTGAGGAGCAGATACCTTTGGAAGAATTGACTGTTAAGGAGGATCTTACATATGAAGAGATTCCGATTAAGATTATAGAGACTGCTGAGAGGGTTACTCGAAGTCGGGTTATTAAGATGTGTAAAGTACAGTGGAATCGGTATTCAGAGGCAGAGGCAACTTGGGAAAGAGAGGATGAATTGAGGAAATCATATCCGCAGTTATTTGAGTAAGCAGTTCAATCTCGAGGACGAGATTCTTTTAAGGGGGGTAGAATTTGTAACACCCAAATTTTAGAGATAACAAAATTGGAATAATTTAGATAACAAATAATGTCCAATTTAAAATAATAATAAAATAAATTTTATGTTGCATTCATGCTGTTGCATCTATTTTCTTCTGTGTAGTGGATTTATTTTATTTTGTGTTGGCTTGAAAGATTTATTTGGAATAGTTTGTTAAATAAGCAAATAAAAAAAAAGAAGAAGAAGCTTACCTGGTGTTGGCGGCCTGGAAAGTCACCTGACCGGCCCGTTTTGTTTTTTTTCTCCTTTCCGCGCCGTGGGCCGAATCGACCGAGCCAGTCGGCCCAATCCACGCGGCCTCAGTTGGCCCAGGCCGGATGAGCCCCAGCAGCCGCGCGGCCCAGCCAGCTGATCCAGCAGCCGAGCCCGCTCAGCCGCGCGCCCTCTCCCTCCCTGTACCGCTGACGAGTGGACCCCGCGTGTCAGTCGTCTTCAAGCTTTCGTAACCGAGCCGGATACGAACGCCTCTTCCACCGAACCGCAACCGAATCTTGTTTCCAGGATTTGGTAACCGAAATCGGTGATTGATGCTATAAATAGGTCGTATAGGTCCTCTAGTTTCCGTTTTTCACCTAACATCGTGAGTTCCACCGCAAATCGTCGCGTTCTAGGGTTGGGGTCGGTTGGATACGGCGGACGTCGGGGCGGGGTGCTTTCGGGTGGTTTGGAGGTCTAATTCGTCGCACTGGTGAGCTCGTCGTCTTCTCCTCTCCCTCCCCATGCTCTTCTTTAGGTTTGAAGTGCTTCGAATCGAGGTTTTTGGTGAGCTTGGAAGCACCGGCAATGGAGCCGCCGCCCCCTTGTTGCCGCGTGTAGAGCTCGGGCTACCGTAGCTAGTCTTTCCCGGGTAGATGAGATCGCTTTGAGCTCCGCTGTCGATTGGTACCGGTTTCACGTTGTATAGTGGTCTGAGGCGCTTGATTGGCTACTCCGGCGAGCCGCCGGCCATGGAGCCGCCGTGTGGGTGAAGAACACCGGCGGGAGCGCCGCCGGTCTCCTCTGTGACGAGCATGAGCCGTCCGTTTTTGAATCAACGGCCCAGATTAGAAGATACCCCTTCGCGGGTAAAATTCATAAAGAGACCCTCAGCTTTTTGATAATAAACCCGCCGTCCATAGCGTATTGCTGAAAATACGTTTTCGCGTTTTAAAAGCGTATTCTCTTCCGGTTTATTCAAAAATACGTTTTCAGGTATTTACAGATTTGCCACTAGAATTGTTTTGGTCATAAAATCTTCGTTTTAACTCCGATTTGATCCGTTCAAATTGCGTTAGGTTCGTATTTGCGAACTCTACATGTTAGTATAGTTTTACAGTTAGTTTTGATAATTTATTTTTCGAGTTTATAATTAAGTATTTATTTATCTATAGGAAATCTTAGAAAATTCATAACTTTTACGTTTTAACTCCGATTTTGGTGATCTTTGCGTCTGTGTGATCGTAGAAACGTGTAGAAGAGTTTTATAAACTTTTATTACTGTTTTGTTACTGTTGGTGTACTGTTCTAATTATATCTATTTGTTTGCTTCGTGTATGTTTGATTGGATGCATGTATGTTGTTGATTGATGATCGAGTATAGAAGGTGAGCAGTACTTGGACGATTCGGAGTATTACTTTGAGCCAAGTCAGCAGTATCATTTGGAGAGCTTTGATCAAGGCAAGTATAACACAGGACTATCCTTGTTACCTATACATTGAATTATCATACATATGCATGTGCTTACCTTGACAACCTTAGAGATATAACTTAGTGATTGTTATCTTGATTCCTTGACAACCTTGGGAATGCATATGGGTAGCTATTGCTAGTGCTTAAACTAAGAACAATGATCTTGTAATTTGATTAATGGATTAAGCAATCAACTATTAAGATGATTTTATTATTGTTAAAAGGGGGCTAGAGCTTGTATATTATTTTGATGCTCTGGTTTCTCTCCTTAAGGACTTATCTGTAAGTGATAACCGGGATATACAGTACAGCTGTGAGGGCTATATGGCTCTGGCTTTAGTTGTTCAAGAGACCTTTTCTAGCTTGTTAGTGGTTACCTTAAATGGCGTAAGAATGGCTTGACACTTTGGGTGTAGTGCGAGCCCCTGGCCTAGTGTGTATAGGCTGCGGTTGTTGTGCCACAGGGAAGGGGGGTTCTACATCTGCCTGCCGAGTGAAATCTAATGGCCCTAACTTGTTAGACGAACTTTTGAATGGCTTTATATGGTTTTTGGGTGTTTGGGCTTGATCTCCCCACTCATTTGGAAATCATGACTTACAGTGAAAGTGTACACCTCTGCGCAGAGTTAAAAACTGGTATACTAGCCGTGCTCACGGATACGAGCGGCCTTGGGGATTCTTATGGAATAGTTGATCATAACTGTTATATCATGCTTAATTATTGTTGATTATTATTATGCTCATGTTAATGCTATTCATTATCCTTATTACAATTGATCATTGGTTCTTTAATGGGAAGTGGTTTATCTTGATGCTACTCAATTGCTAATATATGATTAAAAAAGCTAAACGCAGTTAAACAGTGTCTAGCCTTTTTGAGCCTCATGAACCCTGTGTTATATTTGTGGAGTTCGACATGAACTCACTCTTGCTATTTCCACCATAACAGATGAAGATAATGAGGAAGATTATCGGAATGAGTACTAGTCTTGATGTCAACCAGTCAACCGTGTCCCTGTGTGGAGTTTCCGCTGAAGAATTACTATTAGTTATTATTACCTATCGTTCAAGACTATGTCTTAAATATTTATTTGTTATGTAATAAGCACTGTGATGATACTTTGTAATTTGTCAACTTATGTGTGCGACTGTTTCCTGGGGTGCACATGAGTCTTTTATACATCCTATTTTTGTCCTTAAAAATGGGTGTGACAACTCGCCAATTATATTGGACAAGGAAAACATCCAACCAAATGCACATGGGAATCATAGCCATGTTGGCATTGGCACCGTAACGCAACAGGTAGTTCACTACCTGTGGACAGCGGTAAAGTTCAGATACGTAATTTCATGTCTATTTCTAAGAGTCATTTTATTTTAATCTCTACTGTAATAATAAATTGCAGGTCATAAGTGCGTATATCCATTTGATGTGGCATGAAAAACACCTACTTCATAAAGAAGGTGGAGACATTTACATGGAAAATTCATTTATTACTCAATTGCTACAGTGCGATGAAAGGCTGATGCAACGACATTGACCTATAGTAGAGATGATAGGATCCAAACATGGGTCCAAAATTATTTAAACGCTGATATGGTAAGTTTGACCACAAGTTCTAATATATGTTATCACTGGTCATTTCTTCCAATTATTTAAATGCTGATATGGTAATTTTGAGGTATTTACACATATAGAAAAAATCTAGAAAAAAACTCTATTACCGCAGGTATTTCTTCCAATTAATATTAAAAAGTATCACTGGTATCTAGCGGTTGTCAATGCTTCGGAAGGACAGATACATGTTTTGGATTCTTTTGGAGAAAATATGACAAATTGGGAAGATCTCAACTGTGTGGTATGGCTTAATGATTGATATATCTATAAAGGGCAGACCCAGTGCCAGAGGCTCTCACACGAGTGGGGTCTGGGGAAAGGAATAACCGAAGCAAAGTCTTACCCCCGCAGAAATTCTACAGAGAGACGACTTCAAACCCAGGACTTGGTGACTCGGCGAGCTAGCACTCACCAACTGCACCAGGCCTGCCCTTCAATGATTGATATATCTATACAAATAAATAATATTTTTTAAAAATTTGTTAATATCCCTTCCTAAATCTTGGTGTTTCGGTCATACCAGTTAATAGGAATGGAAAGACTAATAAAACATGTAGCAAAACATAAACAGCTGGACCTAACAAAATGGATAAAGGGCATCGAAGTGGCATCTTGGCCGAAAATCCATAAGATTATCAACAAAGTGCAAATAGATGGGTAAGAGATCATCTATATCTTGTTTTCTATATACCATTGCCGTACCAACAGCAACAGTATCTGTATCACTCATATTTTATTTTTTTCAATATTGCACAGTGCAAGCTGTGACTTATGGTTGATTAATTTTATGGAATACTGGACTGGAGCTTCTTTATCTGACAATGTGACCCAGGTAATTTCATGGAAAACTTCTATACATATGAGTTTTTTATAGACTTGTTAATATATCAAGACTTGCTCATATATTTTTAGAATGATATAAGTAACTTTAGGTTCAAGCTACCTGTGATCTTGGATAACTCCCCGTTAAATGGAGCAAGAGGGTTACTAGATAATGTGCAACAAACTGAGACTCCCAAAAATTCGCATGATGACGTCACAATGTTAGATGAATTGGATATTTTGATGTCGGGTTCAATAGACTTGACACGTACAATAAAGTGGAGAAGCAGAAAAGACTTATTGTCGACGATTTACCTAAACATCCGGATGATCACAAATACTGAATCTTTAGAGTAAGTCATTCTAAAGTAAATTGTTTTATTCTAATATAGTTATTTCCATTGCCCGTTCCAGGATTGCTACAATAAGTAATTTGTCCCTTGTCCTTGTTTTTTTAGCAAAGAGTGGGTCCGAAGTACACGATCGTACCCAATTTCTTTAAGTCCTAGAAAAATTATAAATATTTTAGATGAGAATATAGAGATGGACCATGATTGCTTTAATATGGCTATTCGGATGGTTGTGTGGAACCAAGCTATCATGTTGAACAAACAAAACTACCACTTCATGAACCTCAAGTTTGTTGGAAGTTCATATTTATTACTCTTACATTGTATAGTTCATCAAATAATTACAATATGTTGAAGAAACAAAGCTACCACTTTATGGACCTCAAATTTGTAAAATCATCAGGAAATAACTCGGTTTGGACGAGATACCCGATGTTCTGGCCCCATAGACCACAAGAAACTGCCAAAAGTACTTGAGCATTGGCCTGATATGCAGTATGATATTAAAGATTGCAGCAATGTAAGAAATGATATGTGTACTCGCTCCTTTAAAAATCTATTAATTTTATTTAACACTTATAGTCTGTGCATTTGTTTTTAGATTCTACTACCGTATTATCAAGACGGACTGTACACTTTATACATAATGAACATGGAAAACAAAATTGTCCACATTATGGATCCACTCCCAGATATTGTATGTTCCAGGGGTTATGATCAAAGCATGGCATAATACCTACATTCCACACTATTGCTAAAAGGTTCAGTCTCGCCATGGGAAAGACAAATTCTAAGTGGAATGACAATATTTATCATTGGAAGCGAAAATACCCTACATGTGTAACAAAGGTTCCAAATAATAAATACTGGTAATCACTTATAATATGTTTCATCTTTTTAAACACAAATAGTTATTTGATTTGTGTACAACAAATAAACAAATGCTATTCTCTAGGAATTTGGGAGGCTTTCTTGTATACAATTTCATGAAGTTGTGGGACGGTGTAATATTGCTACCAATCAACAATGTAAGCATATATATATATATATTCTCTACCTATATTCCATACACTACACAGTAGGGAATTAATAACTTAACCTATTATTATCTATCATGCACAGCTATCAACTTCACTGAAGATGGAATTCTTGGCCGACATTTTGACGAGTCTTGCAAATGAATGTTTTGATAACCTCCCTGAAGATCTCCAATATATGATTAAGGAGTTAGGCAGAATGTAAAATACAATAAATAACATTACTATGCCTTCTTATATGCAAAATTGTTATTGAATTGTATACATGCTCAATTACAATTGTGTAAAAGTTAAACTATGTCAAAAAAATTGGTTGTTTTCATAAGCATTCCTAAGATAAAGTCGTAGCGTTAGCACGGGCATTGTACTAGTAGAGGAAAAGGACATCGTCTTTCTGAGGAGCAGTAAAGACTAGTGGAGAGGTAAGGAACTTTTTAAGCTGTGTGAAGGCAGCGTCTGCCTCTTCCGACCAGACAAACTTCTCTGATGCCTTCAGCAATTTGAAGAAAGGCAGGCCCTTCTCGCCGAGTCGTGAGATGAAGCGGCTGAGGGTGGCCATACATCCAGTGAGCTTCTAGATATCCTTGATGTTTTTCAGGGGCTGCATATCCAGAATAGCCTTAACCTTAGTTGGATTGGGGCATATGCCGTCGCGACTGATGAGTAGTGCAGCACTGCCATGAATTTGGTGAGTGCTGGTCGACCAAGGATGGTGTGGTAGGTGCCATCGAAGTCCGTGACCACGAAGTTGATATAGTGGGTGTGGAAGTGTTCTGCAGTCCCAAACTGCACAGGGAGCGTGATCTGCGCGAGAGGTATGGAACTTTGTCCATGGAGAATGCCCCAAAACTGTGCCTCATAGGGTTTGAGATCAGCCTGTCTCAGTTTTAGAGCGGGCAAGCTGTTGCGAAACAGGATGTCAATGGAACTGCCACCATCTATGAGGACCCTCTCAAACCGGATGCTATTGATGCAGGGATCGAGGACGAGGGGAAATCGACTAGGTTCAGGAATTACGGCCCACCGATCTTCACGGTTGAAGGAGATTTCTCGGTGAGACCAGGCTAGAAACTTAGGGTCGATGATGAGACCGTCAGAGTCGGTGACGCTCATGCAAGCCCGTTTGAGCAGTTTGCGCTCGCGTTTAGACTCCAGAGACACCTTTCTACCGAAGATGGAGTTGACGGTTTTGGTGGGAGCGACGTATTGATGACGAGGATCCCTGTCCTATTCTTCATCATCGTCATCACCATCTCATCATTGTGCATCAGGGTCAGCCCTTGTAGCATCGTCGGCAGTGAGCTCTTGGCGTAGATGTTCTTGAGGAAGCGGCAATTCTCCATGGTGTGATTGGATTTGGGATGAAGCTGGCAGGAACCCTTTAGGGCCTTGTTGTAGTCGTCCTGGTAATCGTGGTGACCACTTGGCTTCTTAACCGCATTGACTTCATGATCATCCTAATGAGGACGCTTGCCTCTAAAGGCATCGTGGCGGTCACGCTGCCGATCACGGTTGTCTTAGTGGTTGCGGTTGTCGTTGCACCGATCATGACGGTTGCGGTTGTTGTTCTGACCACGGTCATCGCAGTTGTCGTCATGGTGTGGTGGGTGTTTGGGGCATGATGGCCCTCCCATGTCTTCCTTGATTATCTTATCGGCATCATCTGTGTTCACATAGTTTTTGGTGGTGGCAAGCAACTCGAAGACCGTGGTCGGCTGTTTCCAGAGCAGCTTGCTTCTGAGGGCATCATGGTGATGGAGGCCCTTGATGAAGGCCGAGACTACCTCATCATTAGAGATCTTGGGGATCTTGAGGAGCATATCCGAGAAGCGTCAGATGTAGTCACGCAATGGCTCATCCTTGCGGTCATGTATGTGCTCGAGGTCATACTTATTGCCCAGCTGGTCACACGTGGCAATGAAGTTGTCAATGAGGGCCTTCTTGAGTTGTGCCCAGCTATCGAACTGGTTCTCTGGCAGGCTCAAGAGCCATTGATGACCTACTTGATCAAGAACAACTGGAAGATAATTAGCCATTATGTGTTCATCACCCGAAGCTGATTGGACGGTGATCTCATAAAGTGTGATCTAGTTCTCGGAGTTCTCCTTGTCATCATACTTCCTGAGCTTGAAGTTCTTTGGCCATACGACTTGTCGGAGATGAGAAGTGAACTATTTTAGGCAGGGAGGACCGTGCTTAGTGTTGTATTCGATGCGACGGACATTCTCGTAAGCTCGACGGTCATTGGCATGGCTGAGGATGCGACTGTGGGTGTCACGTGGAGGGAGTTGCTGGCAGAGATCATGGTTGGGGTCTTGGTTTACTTCCTGATCCCGATTACCATGGCAATTGCGGTTGTTATCCTGAGAACCATGACCACCTCTATGAGCACCGTCACCACCACTATGACCACCATCGCCGCCGCTGTCGCTAGCACCACCGTTATCACTGCCGCCGCCGCCTCGAGGGTTGACTGGGGGTGGACCATTACGTGGGTTAGATGGTTGTTGGTGACTTGGGTGTGTTGAAACACGATGACTCTGGCTATATGCAATTGACATGCTTGAGGTAAACTGAGCTCGTTTAGCTAGCTCGACAGCTTGGCCCATAGCAGTAATCAGATGTGCACGAATGTCTTCAAGGACCTGCTGGATTTCTGGTTGGTCACGTAAGTAGTCCAAGTTGGCCATGGTGATAGCCACGTTGGCACTTGGAGTCCTAAAAACTTGCCGCTCGCCAACCCTATCAAAGGCGTTGGCAAGATCTCTTGGTCAGTGTCCCCTTCGACGCTCTTCTTCTTCTTCAGCCTCCTGATGATGGTGTTCGGCGCGGTCGGTGTTACGCTGTTCGTGAAGTTGCCGTTGCTTGTCAGTTTCTCCCACGACTGCATGCTCGTCATTACTGACATTGAGCACCATGTCGCCACATCTTGGTGGGAACCTTGGGATCAGAGAGAAACCCGGAGGGTACGGTAGTGGATCCAGACCATATTCGTCGTCTTTGAGGTGTTGAGCCTTGGTGTGGATAGATTGTGTAGATCCAGTGCTAGAGCCACCATCCTCGAGCAGTGTATGAACTGAGCCTTCATGATGCTCCTGAATACCGACCATGTTGACGGCGTTGCCTGGTGATGGTCGAGGTATATCTAGGAAGTACAAATCAGAAACACGGTCTCGCTCCGTGGGACCCATGAACAGATGAGGTGTATGATACGCGTACTCAGAAGCAGTGTTTTTCAGGCCGTATGGGAGGGCCTAGCAATCCTTCATCGGGACTTGGTACTCAGAGAGCCTGAGGCTGGGTGTATGAACCGGGCGAAGGCGTATCGTACGTCCTTTAGGAGTAGCGGTGACCACTAGATCTGTATCTAGCCATGTTGGATGGCAGACCCGAACTGGTCGGGTGATCTATTGTGGTGGAGAAGTACCTGCTCGGTAGATTGATTTTGGATCGAATCTACCAAAGTCAGGGTTTGCGAGAGCTTGTGGTCGACTTGGTCGATAGCTTCGATCAGGTCGGTGTTGTCGATCACCCTTCTTTTGTAGCGAGGAAGTGGTCGACGAGTTGTCGGTGTGGTCGGAGCCATTGCTGGGGTGGTCAGAGCCATTGCTGGGGTGGTCGGAGCCATAGCCGATGAAGACGTGGTCGACACAGATCGGATCTACGCCTCCTCCATGGTAGTGGTGGTGAAGCTATTGACGCCAGTGGTCCAGGTGATCTGGTTGATGGTGAACGAGAGACCGTCCGCCACAGCCACGGAGTCGGGGATGATGACCATCTTGCTCGCCTAGGAAGCTGCACGCACACCCCCTACCTAGTGCACCATTGTCGATGAGATATGGTTGGCAGTCTACCGAGGGGTATGCCCAAGGTAGTAGATTATCGGCAGACAGGTGCGCAAGCTACGAACTAGATGGTTACATAAGACAAACACAAGGATTTTATCTAGGTTTGACCGCCGTGAGGGCGTAATACCTACGTCCTGCATCAGATTATATTGTTGTGTATATTGAGAGAGAGGAGATGTATTTTGAGGGGGTCCCCTACCCGCCTTATATAGTCCGAGGGGCAGGGTTACAAATCTGGAAACTAATCCTGCCCGGTTAAAATTGCCATAGCTAGTCGGATAAGGATTTCTATTCTAACCGACCAGGATCTTGCTTGATCTCCAAGTTTGTTTTCCTTCCTTGCGTGGGACACCGAGCAGATCGACTGGGCCACGCATCGTCTTCTGATGAGCCAGACCCACTGGTCTGGGCTAGCCCAAGTCTAGTCACAGGGGTATAGGGGTTAATACCCCTACACTCCCCAAGTCATATTTTTCCTCAAGCTTCCATGGAGCTCCTTCCCAAGCCTTCCTAGTGCGAGCTTCTGTAGGTGGAGGTCCCCCACGACATGGTGAGCAATCCCTAACCCTTCTCCCTTCCTTCCCCCAACCCTAGCAAGCTTCCCCTTGGGTTCCATAGCCATCTATGGCCACACTACCATGGATGAGCTTGAACTCCTCACACACACCTAGAATGAGTTCCCCACATCACTAGAAGACCATAGAAACAAACCATGCTCAATTCAGAGTGTTGATGCAACCGAAGTCACCTCCGATATTTTGCACGTGTGCTGTTCGACGCTCGCACGGACAGTACGCTAGAACAATCCAAGCTGCTGCCCACGATTTTGTAAAATTCATAAAAAATTCATTTTAACTCCAAAAATAATGAAACAAGTTTTTTCTGAGTTACTTGTAATATTCTCTATCATCTAATTAAGAGTTTGACACCAAAAAAATATTTAAAATTTTGACTAAAATTTGGTGCACATTTGCTTATCAAATATACAACTCCTCTAGATCTTCAAAATCATGAATTCAGTTTTATTAGTTTCCTTTGAGCATGTGCTATCTAGAAAATAGTTGTGTGCATCATCTCATTGCACATGTGCACATAACATGTAATTGCGCCTCACGCAATGACCCAACACTAGAAATTTTTACTCTTTGCACAATGAGCATATGCCCTTGGTTAGATGGACCCTAAGCCTCTTAGGAACACACTAACACAACCTCATGCACATGAAAGGCTCCTACCATGCTCAACACCCACATGGTTACTTAGAACACCTACACTATGTTCCCAAGGATGGTCCGAAAGATCACTGGATGGTCCGAGGAAAATTCATTTTTCAAACCTGAGAGTAGCCTATTCACTTGAACGATTCAGTAGCACATCGGACGGTCAGAGGGAACATATCAACACCTATATGTTTACACTCTGACACATGTGTTGTATGCACCTAGCACTATATCTTTATATTGTTGCACCATGCACTCACATAAAAGGGTTGAACCACACATCAAGGCCCTCTCATATTGTACTCTCTTCTATCACTACTACAGATTGACGCACCATTGTCACCATTTTCACTGTCGTAGCAATAAAAGTGATGGTGTTATACTTTCATCGCTAGTTGGACCGATAGCGAGGCCTCCTAAGGAAGAAAACTAATAGTTGAAACTTCTACCACCGATGGGTTAACAATAGATGTGGCAGTGGTATTTCCTCAGTCATATGAAAAGCTGAGCTGACTGGGATTCATGTTATGGCCGCCGCCCTCCATGACTGTTTGGTCTATCGGTCATGAAGTCAGTGTGAGTTATTTCCCTACTACCGACAACACAGTTGCATCACCATTACTTGCACTTCTCCATCTTCAAGGTTGGCCTATTTAACAAGGGTCTGGATGTACCTCTTGGGCTCAATGCACACACTCTTGAAACCACACACTCATGAGCTATTGTATCTTTCCTCATCGCCAAGAAGTGATGGAGATAAAGCACCTCACAGGGATGCTAGTGTTTGGAGAAGGCCTTCAAGATTGGGTACTTTATATTCTATAACCTTGCTATTGACGGCAGTTATCATCCATCATAAACCGTCAACATAACTTGATTAAATGCATAAAATAGATCACCAACATAGACTTAGGGGTTTAAACTAACAATTTCCATGAGTTTTGGTGAATTTGTGTTTTCAGCAGGGTTTACCTAGAAAATCGACAAGGAGGATTAAAACATCAATTAAAATTGTACTTATCCACGACGAAAACTACTCCAGAAGATTCTAGAAGGATCAAGAAGACTCCACACCGAAGAGGGGGCCAACCCACTGCTAGGTGGGGCTAGCCAGCCCCACCCATAGGCCACCCAGCTACCCAGGGTCCACCTATTAGCCAGCTTCATATGTCGGTTCCCACCGCCTCGTAGGATGCATCTCTGTCGTTCCTTAAGTTGGTTTGATCTAAGGGCTCACGTTGCAACCTCTGGGCTATATATACTAGCCCCTACCCCCTCTCTTAGGGCATCTGCCATAAGTCAAGAGTAGACCAGAAATTAGGGTTTCTAGAGATAAGAGAGGAGATCTCCAATTCTTCATGTTTATAGTATAGGCTAGCTAGCATGGTTCAAGTAGAGTTTGGGCTATCGCTCAGGATTCAGGATCTACCATCTAGAGACTGGTATAGCCACTGTATCTCTATATTTATGACTTTGTGCAACTTCAATATTATGTTTCTATTTATTATATTCCTAGTTTGCTCTAGTTGTATACTTGATAGAGTTATGATTGATGATGAATAGATGCAAATGATCACAAAGCGCTTAGCTCATTTCTCGAGAGAGTTAAGTGGTTGACATTATGTAAGCATGGTGCTTAGATATTGTTTGCCTATGGATGTGCTCTACACTCTAGGTCATGTGGTAGATCATGGATGTGACACTACCGTTGAGTCCTTTGCAGTCCACTCCCTGTTTGTAGAACAAGTAGAACCCAATTGCGAAGGAAGACAAGGTCTATTCTTAATCTTCTTTAGTAATGTTCATTATGTATAAATCCAGAGTTAGTTATACTATAGATGAGAGTGTATATACTTGAGTGTACAAAAGACTTAGTATTTAGGAATGCCTTAGGAATATTTTGCTCATAATGAATCTCCTACTTAGCCATACTACATTTATGAGTTTGTTTCTATCTCTGGAATGCCAATATTACTTTACACTTATTGTTTATTTATCACTTGACTTACCCCTGCTAAAGCATAAGAGTGGTTTTATCATAAGTATACATATTAGTCAATATCTCTATGCCAACTCAACTCCATCGCTCTTCCCTGTGGATAAAATATAAATAACGATACCTAGCATACTCCTGGGTGAAATGCTACAATGGTATATTATCTATGCGCTTGCAGATACTTTATTTTAATATTATTATCTCTAAGTTTACATGTCATGGAACCATCCAAATTATAAGAGCATAAGTCCAAAAAAACAATCGCTGAGGCGATCAAATTCTCAAACTTGAGCCCATACAACTCCGGTAGTCCACAAAATCATGAGGGTTTTCAAACCAAACCAAGAACAACCAAGATTGTAGTGATTCAACATAACACAGTACTTGTTACAATAGTTCATAAGTAGTTCTCATACCTCAGAGTATGAATAAGTTATTACAGCACAACTTAGAAAATAGCGAAAGCAACATAGTTTTGAAACCATTTTAAGTTTAAGTACGGCCAGTACATAGTCACATCCTGCAAAAGCATATTAGAAGAGATGCTATAGAGACCACGCCCATATGGTCTAGTCTTCATGCCCACATGGCTAAGACAATACTTGCAGCAACATATAAGAATCTGCTACCTACAATAGGTGGGAAATAAACCCTATGTACGAGAATATACTCAGCTAGACTTACTCATCAAAAACCAGAAATAAATGACACCAAGGAGCATGCAAGCCTAACATAAGGTGGGGCTAGCTTGACCACATTTTGCAAAAAAGCTTAGCATAGATAAGTAACCCTCTAGAGCTTAGCATTAAGTTAATAATCATTAACCTGTCATCTATATTAGCACATGTACTAGAGCACTCACTTTATTAGGAGCAAACAATATTAACCACAGCAGGTATAATAAGGCTGTCATCATCATATCATCATTTCCGAACCATTATCATAATTAGTGTATCTACACTGGAGATAACCAGTCAGGTTTCTCACTATCCGGGAGAGACAGCAACTCGAATCGATTCCAACTCAGCTAAGGGGGTATTCCTAACATTCACCCGGTAAACCCCGCTAAAGGCAACCGTAGATAACCTTTGGTACAACTCAGAATGGCCCAAACAGCCTCGTGTTCTCAGGGATACCAGTGGTCAAGAAGCTCAGGACTTTTAACTAACCTGCCCTTGGTCTCGCCCGGCTCCCCTCTGAGGTGACTTCCACTTTTTGACTTTGCAGCCTAAGTTGAGCTACTCGGCTTCGCGGTCGGCAACCCACTCTAGCCAGCTAAATGTTAGGCATGTGTTCAAAATGACATAGAAGGCTCCAGGTCTCAGACCTTAATTGACACAAGCGGCATCACTATACCCATAAGACCCTACCTAGTCTTTTATTCATATTATCTCATGGTTCTTTTCCACGATAGCAAATATAGCCAACCATGACCAGGTAAAGCCCTATATCTCGCAGGTGACAGGGAATCACCCGACTTCTACCAGTCTAATTAAGCATGGCTAAGCATAGATATGATCCTATCTACATAGGATTCAGGGTTCATATTGCTGGACAAGGAGTGATATCATTGTAGTAAGGGTTTTCAACCAACTCCTATAACTTAATGCAACAATATATGTATAACATATATAGAAAATTGCTTTGAAAGTAGGAGGCTTATAATGCTCCAGGGCTTGCCTTCACGAAGATGATGGCTCGAGACCCGGGCGTTCAAGCACGGTCGGGCGTTCAAGCACGGTTTCCTCATCTCCTTCGGCTACGTTGAATCAGGCCTCCTACCCTTGAACTGGTTCCAAGTCACGGGGTACGTCTTGTGGAACTTCACCTTTGTCATGTTCCTCGGTGCACCTATTGCATGCATATGCATGGGATCAACTTCATGTATGCACCAATAATGAGATTATAGGACAGATGGATGAACATGTATGAGAGTGATGACATGATGAATGACATGATCAACTTTCATTGACTGAGTAAGTGCAGAGCTCTATTCAAATCACTTCAAAGTATCAACTCAGGTTCACACACTTAACCACACATCGAGCCATGCTTAGCAATTTAAGACCTACGTAGGAATTATATTACTAATGTGCAAGTGGTGACAGAAAAATCACAACAAAAGTGCACTCACAAAATTTTAGAGCAAATGCATGTACCAATTAATTATTAAAATTCATGCATGATACAATCATTTAACCAACAAAAAATTATAACTAATTCATATAGTACCCAAAATTCATGAAAATTTAACTGTAGCCTACTCGTACCATCAAAAGCACCACATAAATTTTTCATGCCAATTGGAGCTCTATAGAAAAAGATATAATCCACACAAAAGAGATAAATCTAAAACTCTATTTCTATAACAAGATACACAATCGGTTGTTGTCCAACCTCTACCGGAGTTGGCCGATGTATCACAGCTTGAGAGGTAGCCTGGCATATTCAAAGGATTAATGCAAGGCAACCATAGAGATAAGAAATCATTCCCTCTCACCCTTGGCAACTAAGAGGGACATGAAGGCGCAGAGGCAGATCCACGGCTTCTAGAGTTTCCTCCCTTGGACGCTTGCCGTGAGCCATTGTTTTGAAGAATACTAGAAGGAGAAAACAAAGAAGAAAAGATATGTATCACAACACAACAAATGAACACAAGTAGTATTCCTTCTACTCTGTCTTGCCTCCAAATTTATAGCCCTAAGGGATAGTGGGTTCATCAAAAATTTGGGGGCATGTGTTCACACCAAAATTTATTCCAAAATTTGGGGGCATGTGTTCACACTAAAATCTAGGAAGATACACAGAAAGCCCAAAACTCAGGGAAGCGTGCGTGAGTGTTGAATGTCGTCCCAACTTCTAAACCGTCCCTACCACTTATTTCGCTGGGAACCATCATATACCTCATCTTCCCTAATACGTGCTCCCTAGATCATGGTGCATCTTCAATGTTGGCATGTTTAAGTGCATGATTGTTGAATGTCCCAACTTCCAACACCATCCCCACCACTTATTACGTCAGGAACTGTCGTATAACTCGTCTTCCCTGATGCTTGCTCTCTAGATCATGCATCTTAACTACACTGAGTTTGGGTGCATCTTCAAGGTTGGGCTATTTAAGCGGGGTCTGGTACACTGAGTCTCTCGCCCCTCCCCTCCCCACCCTCCAAATCCCTTAGCATTAGACTGAGTGAGAGAGCGGCAACTCCTTTCGTCCACCATGGTCGATGGCGTACTTCAGCGGCTCCACCGTCGCTAAGAGAAGACTTTTAAGATCGGGTTCTACAGCGGCCTACTGGTGGCTATTTGTCTTGGTGTAATAGAGCTATAGCACAAGCCTCCTTGAGCTGGTCGAGGGCGTTCTCTCTTGTGACATCATTGCTTTGCTCGTTATAGGCTTTCAGCCTAGGGGACCCATACTCTAAATTGGTTGGGAGCACAGCCTCAGACCCATAGATTAAGAAAAATAGAGTGAACCCCATGGCTCGATTCAGCGTTGTTCTTAGGCTCCACGGGACCGAGGGGAGCTCGGTGGCCCATTTCTTGCCATGTTTGTTCAATTTGTTGAAGATTCTAGGCTTTAGGCCTTGTAAGACCATGCCATTGGCATGTTCTACTTGGCCATTTGTCCTTGGGTGAGCCACGGTCGACCAGAGCTCACGGATGTGATGGTCGTCGTAGAATTCCAAGAACCTTTTATCGGTGAACTGGGTGCCGTTGTCCGTGATGATGCAGTTGGGAACCCCAAAGCGATGGATGATGTTGGTGAAGAATAGCGCGGCTTGCTCTGATCTGACATTGGTAATGGGACGGGCCTCGATCCACTTGGAAAATTTGTCAATAGTGACAAGCAAGTGGGTGTAGCCCCCAGTTGTTCTCTTCAGGGGTCCGACCAAGTCGAGCCCCTAAACGGTGAACGGCCACGTGATGGGAATGGTTTGTAGGGCGTAAGCCGGGAGATAGGTTTGCTTTGTGTAGTACTGGCATCCTTTGTAGGAGCATGCTAGTTTAATAGCGTCAGAGACTGTGGTTGGCCAATAGAAACCTTGCCAAAATGTGTTTTCGACGAGGGTTCGAGGTGCCGTATGATGACCACAAGCTCCCGAGTATAGGTCCTTGAGTAGGTTCTTGCCTTCCTTGATTGTGATACAGCGCTGTAGGATGCCCATAGGGCTGCGTCGATAAATCTCTTTGTCATCACCGTATATCACAAAGGTCTTGGCCCGACGAGCAATCCATTGAGCCTCGGTCTTATCCAAGGGGAGCTCCCCTCAGATGAGACAATCGAGGTATGGAGTGCGCTAGTTGGGCTCGAGGTCGGCTGATAGGGTCGAGCCTTCCATCTGCATGATGTTAGCCCCGGTCGAGGGGGCTTCCGCCTTAGGTGGGGGGTCGAGTAATGGACTGTCGGCCCCTTCAGTCATCCTGGCGTCGATGGAAGGTTCATGAATATCCCTTGAGAAAACATCAGGTGGAACCATGGCTCGACTAGACACGATTTTCATGAGTTCATCGGCAGCCTCATTATATCTGCGCGCAACATGATTGAGCTCGAGGTCGTGGAATTTGTCCTCAACGCGCCGCACCTCCTTGTAGTAGGATTCCATCTTGGGGTCATGGCAGCTTGAGTCCTTCATGACCTGGTCGACCACGAGTTGGGAATCTTCGCAAACATCGAGGTGTCGAACCCTGAGCTCGATGGCAATATGCAAGCCATTAACAAGGGCCTCGTACTCAGCCATGTTGTTGGAGGCTACGAAGTGGAGTCGGATCATGTAACGCATGTGAACTCTGAGGGGCGAGATGAAGAGCAAGCCTGCACCCGCTCCCATTTTGTTCATCAACCTGTCGAAGTACATGGTCCACAGCTTGGCCTGAATTTGAACGGGAGGCAGTTGGGTGTTGGTCCATTCTGCTAGAAAATCTGCCAGCACCTGGGATTTGATAGCTTTGCGCAGCGCATAAGAGAGGGTTTCACCCATGAGCTTGACCGCCCACTTAGCTATTCTTCCCGAGGCCTCCCAGTTCTGGACTATCTCCCCCAGAGGGAAAGAAGAGACCATGGTCACCGGGTGGCCCTCAAAGTAGTGCCGGAGCTTGCGTCACGTCAGCACGAGGGCGTACAACAGCTTCTGGATTTGTGGGTAGCAAACCTTGGTGTTCGAGAGCACCTCACTAACAAAGTATACTGGCCTCTAAACAAGCAACGTGTGACCTTCTTCCGCCCTCTCGATGACTATGACCGCGCTAACCACCTGTGTCGTCGCAGCAACATAAAGCAAGAGAGGTTCTCCTATAGCTGGAGGGACGAGTATCGAAGGTTTGGATAGTGTTGCCTTGAGCCTAGTGAGAGCTTCCTCAGCCTCGACGGTCCATGAAAAGTGTTCTGATTTCTTTAGAAGATGATACAGAGGGAGCACCTTCTCACCGAGGCGCGAGATGAAGCGACTGAGGGCCGCAAGGCAGCCTGTGACCCTCTGCACGCCCTTCTGATCTCGGATAGGGCCCATTTTGGTGATTGTAGCAATCTTTTCCGGGTTGGCCTCGATGCCACGCTTAGAAATGATGAACCCTAAGAGCATGCCTCAAGGGACGCCGAAGACACATTTCTCGGGGTTGAGCTGGATATTCTTTGCTTTGAGGCACTTGAACGTTGTGTCGAGGTCGGCAACCAAGTTGCTGGCCCTCTTGGATTTGACCATGATGTCATCAACGTAGGCCTCGACGGTTGGCCTGATGTGTTCCCCAAAAACATGTTGCATGCATCGCTGGTATGTAGCCCCTGCATTCCAGAGACCAAAGGGCATAGTTACGTAGCAATACATGCCAAACGGGGTGATGAATGAAGTCGCAAGCTGGTCAGGCTCCTTCATTTTAATCTAGTGGTAGCCGGAATACGCATCTAGGAACGATAGAGTTCCACATCCCGTAGTGGGATCAACGATTTGATCGATGCGTGGTAAAGGAAAAGGGACTTTCAGACATGCTTTATTTAAACTGGTGTAGTCTACACACATCCTCCATTTCCCACTGTTTTTCTTAACTAATACAGGATTAGCTAACCACTCGGGATGATGAACCTCCTTAATGAATCCGGCCTCTAAAAGCTTGTGGACCACCTCACCGATGACCTTGCGCTTCTCCTCGTCGAAGCGGCGCAAGCGCTGTTTCACCGGTTTGAAGCCGACTCGGATCTCCAAGGCGTGCTCCATGACTTCCCTAGGTTTGCCTGGCATATCCAAGGGACTCCACGTGAATATGTCATCATTCGCATGGAGAAAGTCGACGAGCACTGCCTCCTATTTGGGATCGAGGGTGGCGCTGACTTTCAATGTCCTTCCGTCCGGGTTGGCGGGGTCGAGGGATATGAGCTTGACGTCTTCCGCGGGCTCAAAATTCCCGGCATGGAGTTTGGGGTCGGGGATCTCCTGGGCCAAACCATCGAGGTATGCGGCCAAGGTTGCCGACTCCAAGACGGCTTTTCCATGCTCGTCGCACTCTACGTCGCACTCGTAGGCGTGTTCATAGGAGGGCCCGACAGTGATGACACCCTTGGGGCCTAGCATTTTGAGCTTAAGGTAGGTGTAGTTGGGAACTGTAACAGAACCGACCAAATTATAAGAGCACAAGTACAAAAACAAGCACCGAAGCGCTCAAATTTTCGAACTTGAGCCCATATAATCCCGGTAGTCAATCGAAACCACGAAGGATTTCAAACCAACTTGCTTACAACCAAGATCGCATCATTCAACATACAACATCATACGTTACATTTCACAAGTAGTTCCGAAATAAGTTTACACACACGGAGTCGCAAATATTACAAACCAAGTTTATAAAGATAGCGGAAGCAAACACACACCAGTTGTTTAACTACTGCTAGTCTTGTTGATCAACAACCCGCAAAAGCATTAGGAAAGTACATAAAAGATGATCACGCCCTAGTGATCTAGTCTTCGTCACCCGCAGGGTGGAGACAATTTTTGTAGAAGCCTTGGTAGAGCATATCATCTGCAACAGGAGGGAATAAACCCTAAGTACTAGAATGTACTCAGCTAGACTTACCCATCGAAAACCAGAAATAAGATGACACCAAGGATTATGCAAGGCTTACACAAGAGGCTAGCTGACATCCCATTTTTGCATAAAGGCATAAGTAATTGAGACTCTTATAACCTGTACTAGCAGTTATTTTTAGCATTTACCTGTCATCTATCTTAGCACCTGAACTAAACATGCACTTGATTATAATCAAACAATTATCATCATTATATCCAGAGTAGGTATGAATTGTGGCAACATTGTATCATTCCCTTAACCACCAGTTCATTTAATGAGATCTACGTTGCCGCTGCTCAAGTCAAGTGCTCACTAACCAGGAGCGACGGCGATTCGAATCGAATTCCTATCCAGCTGGAGGGGTATTTCTAACACTCACCGCGCAGGCCCCTGCCAGGGTCGCACAAGCCACCTTTTCATATGATTCAGGAATCATGGGTCCGAATGATGTCACGACCCCAAGGGCGACACTCTGCCAGGTGATAGGGACTCTAACCCCCCCTTGGTCTCACGCCAATGTCCCCAAGCACATCCTTTCTCTCCTCCAAGAAGCAACCTACCATTCGATTCCTGGCCTGAATCACATTACTCGGCTTCGCGGTCGGAACGGCTTATCCGGCCAACTAAGTGTTAGACTGCGTTCAACATGACTCAAGGACGTACAACGAATCGGTCCATAAACGACTCAGACGGGCATAGCTCCACACCCAAGACGTGAAGTGTCTTGCGGCTGTACTATCGAACTCCTGCCCGGTCTCCATTTCATTTTAAAGCATGGTTCCATCCACGATAGCCATAAAGCCACTCGTGACTCCTTCCTACATCTCGCGGATGACCGGAAATCACCCGACTTCTACTGTACTAAGCAGGGCTAAGCATTGACACGTGCCTTAAACCTAATATAGGGTTAAGTACGATATCTAGACAAGGACAGGTATAATGCAACAATTGTTTTCATACAACTCCTACAACTTAATGCATTAAACAATTAAAAGTACTCAAGATAGATTTATAAATTGATGGGTTCAGCATGCACAGGGGCTTGCCTTTCAGAGAGGTCGAGGGCCGGTGGTCTGGGCACTCAGGAAGGTCGTCTGCGGGCACTCCTTCGCCTGCTGGATCCTCGGGCTCCTGCCGCTCCTGGTCTTCCTCCGGAATCACAGGCTCGAATTCGAGGAGAGTTACCCCCTCCGGTACACCTATTGCATGAATGCACAATAATTATCATGGATGCATAAAGGTGCAACATGCTCGGAATGAAATGCATTTCAGAAATAAAAACAATAATTTAATCAAGTTACTTTATCGGTACATGCAAATCTCTTCTCCGGTGGAGAAATACTTACCTAATCTACCCAACCTAAGATATAGATGTTCTTCTTCGGTTAAGGCCCTAGCACCTAACAATTACAAGAGTAATATTACTTAGGTTACCACAGTAAGACATTCTGGACAGCAGCTCAAGGATTCTAACATAACTGGAGATTCCCAACTCCAAAAGATATGATCTAATACCATCTGGAAAGCTTAAGAAATACACCACAAAAAATTTTTAGACCACAACACTTGATTCCAAAGTTTACCTAGTCGAAATTCCAAAGTTCCAGAATCTATTCTCTCTAAACAGAGAGTAGCCAATTCTGGACTGTCACTTTAAACAGCAATAACTCCCAAACTACTAAGCCAAATGCTCCCAAATTTTGACACAAGCTAATTTATCAAGTTTACTACAACTTTGGTATTTACAAGTTTTTCAGCAAACACTTTTATCAAAGGTCAAACCTAGAAATACTACCAGCTGTCCAGAAAACCTAAAATTGCAAAGGTTAAATATTTATTTATGTGGCAAACATTCTCTAAGACCAAACTAATGTTACCAAAAGTTCACAAAGGTCACAAAAACACCAAAAAGTAAGGTGTGCCCACCTAGAATATTTATTTAAACCCATTTCTTAATTTACTTAAGTAATTAAGTGAAATTTTAAACATATATGTAAACTGCTCTAAAAATTCTACAAAAATTACAGGAGACTCTCTGACCCAAACAGAAGCTACTGTAAAAATTTGAACTAAATTTATTCAAAGTAACTCCCTACACAAAATTCACAAGCCCAAAAGGCTGATTTTTGTATAATTAACAAATCATATTGAAAAGTATCAAACAACAGATTTCATATTTTTCTTAGACACTTTATGGTACCAAGACATTCTCCAAAAAGTTATAAGAACATTGCACATGTAGAAAAATTACAAAAATTCATTTAAGTATTCCCTAAAATAACAAGATAGCATTATAACTTAAAAAATACTTAAGCACTACTGCCCAAATTTTTACCACTACTAGAGCAAGTATAAATTAGCCTACCCACCAAATTTCATAATTTTTGGAACACTGAAACTCAAGATATGATTTAAACAAGTTTGCATGCAATCTAAAACACATTTCAAAAACCTATTTAAATCTCCCAGAAACTAAACATCACATAAGCATTTGATATTTTTCCTAGATCCTACACTTTGTTTGGAACCCAACAAAATTTGGATCACAATTTTTGGATCTAAAATGCACGAGATATGGATTTTACCAAGTAACAACAAAATCTGTGAAACAATTAAAGAAAAACCAAAAATGAAAACTAAACATGGTCACTGGGCCGGCCTGCGTACTCCAGCGAGGCCCATAACGACGCGCGGCCTGTGTCGGCTCCCGCCCACGCGTGCGACTGCCAGGCGGGACCTGTGTGTCAGCGGCACAGGGCAGGGGAGGCGGATGGCAGTGGTCGGAGCTCGCCGCCGGTGGGTCAGCCGGCGAAACCGAGGGCACCAGCGCGATCTACGTGACGCGGGGAATCGATTGGGGCTAGTGGCGCGACCTATGACCTAGCGGAGGTGGCACATCGCCGGTGATGGCGGCACGGCAGGGCTCCGGTGCGAGCCGCCGGCGACGGCAACCCATGGCCGGCTCAACCGAGCACGGTGTGAGCTACCTGAGGTCGCCATGGTGCTAACACCGCAAAGAAACAGGGACGGGATGATTCCTAGCTACCCCGGCCACGGCGGCCTCATCTCCGGCGAGGTCATGCCCATGGCGAAGATGGCGGAAACGGTCACTGTGACCTTACCAAAGCACGAATGGCGCAGCTGGGAGGTGGAGAAGGTAGAGGAGGACACGACGAAGCTATGGTGAAGACGGAGTTCGTGTTTTTGCGGTGGTTCGTGAGCTTGCTATGGCGAAGATTGCTCGGCAGCGATGGTGGGCGCTGAGCTCGGTCGCTGCTTGCGGTGGAGGCGACGAAATGAAATTTCTGGGCTACGAACAGGGCGGGTAAGCGCGTGTGAGTGTGCACTTCGTGGCTGGCCTTGCCAGGGCGTCCGCGGCACGTGGCAGCGCGGTCAGACGGCTAGCGACGGGTGTCACCACGTGTCGACTGATTTCTGAATCGGTGAACACTGTCGAAGTCTGAATTTTTCGTTTTAGAGCTCAAAAGTGTCGACTGACAGGGCAAGTTTAACACCGATTAGCTCCTGAACCGTGACGAGTTAGAGGAAACAATAAACATGAAAGTTGTAGAGCTATAGTAGGGCTTCAACTTTGATTTAGAAATCAACAGCCAGATCTCCATGGATCAAGAGTTGTATCAATCCAAAGTGGGCTCAATCAAACTAAAATGGCAGTTAAGACTTAGCAAATTTTTCAAGTGTTGACTCCACCTTCAAATCTGACTTGTGGGTCACTTTTGAGCATGTTCTGGTCATTTTCATAAGATGGCCATATTAGAACTTTTGTTCCTTATAAAATTCTCTACAACTTTGCTTAAGGTTGCTCCTCCATGCAAGATTTCTAAGCTAGACTTTTTAATTGGTCAAACCAGATCACTCTAGGGGTCAAAACCTAGTCAACAACATTTGGAAGGGCAATTTGGTAATTTTGGTCAACATGAACATTACTCCACTACTTACCCTACATATAATTAAGGTGTTATAAGACCTAATTAATCACTCTACACATTGGTTACACAAAATCCTAGTGTCACACACTTTGAAACAAACAAATCAATATTCCACCCAAATGTTGCAAGATCATGTTGCACATGTTTCAATACTTTGTTGCATAGCACTAGCTAATTATGTTACACTAAAGTAGGTGGCATGTCTAAAATGGAAGTTGCACATGTTGCACTTGGGTGTTGCACACTACTCATTTCATAAACACACATGAAATATAAACACATGTTGCAATGTTTCAAAAGCATGTTTCACATATTATAAGCTTATGCATGAAATGAATGATGCTCACACTCATGAATAAGAGGATTAATGTTAATGCTTATGAAATGCAATGCACTTAAGGAAGCCAAACACCTGAGGTGTTATAGCCCTCCCCCTTATAAAAATCTCGTCCCGAGATTTGGAAAGCGTACCATTTTTCATAGAATTCCTTATAACCATCCCGCAAATAGTCCTCACGTTCCCATGTAGCGTCACTTTCACTACCCTGATTACTCCACATTACTTTATACCACTTAACCACTTTGCATCTAGTCACTCATTCCTGAGTATCTATCACCCGGACTGGCTTTTCTTCGTAAGTTAAATCAGACTCAAGCCAGATATCTCCTAATGAGACTCTTTCCTTAGGAACTCGAAGACACTTTTTGAGCTGAGATACATGGAAGACGTTGAATATGGCACTCATTTCAGGAGATAACTAGATTTTGTACGCAACAGCACCACTCTTGCCTACGATCTGGAAAGGACCCACGTATCTTGGAGCAAGTTTCCGCTTAACACCAAAACGTTGGACACTCTTCATTAGAGAAACTTTTAGGTAAACGAAGTCTCCAACTTCAAACTCGAGCGGTTTTCTATGACGATCAGCATAACTTTTCTGTCTAGCTTGGGTTGCAGCCATATGTTTTTTGATGGTACGAACTTGTTCATCAGCTTCCTGAACAAAAATCAATACCATAATACCTTCTTTCACCAGCTTCTACCCAGTTTAGGGGAGTTCTACATTTACGACCGTACAAAGCTTCGAATGGGGCCATCTTAATACTCTCTTGGTAATTATTATTATACGAAAAATCAGCTAGAGGTAACCATTTTTCCCAAGAACCCTTGGACGATATTACACATGCCCGTAACAGATCTTCCAAGATTTGGTTAACTCGTTATGTCTGACCTGACGTCTGGGGGTGATAAGCAGAGCTCCTCACTAACTTGGTTCCCAGAAGGTGATGCAAGTGCTCCCAAAAGCGAGCAGTGAACTGGGGACCACGGTCAGATATGATAGTATGAGGTATCCCATGGAGCTGGACTATCTGATTGAAGTACAACTCAGCATAGTCAGTGGGACGATAGTCCACTCTAACTGGAAGGAAGTGAGCTGATTTGGTCAAACGATCCACAATTACCCAGATGGAGTTATGATTTTTGACAGTAGGAGGAAGACCGACAATGAAATCCATACTTATCTCTTCCCATTTCCAACCTGGGATAGAAAGTGGTTGAAGCAACCCAACTTTCATGTGCACAGCTTTAACTCTACAGCAGGTGTCACACCTAGCCACATATGCAGTTATCTCCTTCCGCATCTTGGTCCACCAATAGTATGGCTTCAAATCATAATACATCTTATTGCTGCCCGGATGGATGGACAACTTGGAGGAGTGTGCTTCAGACATAATATCATTTCTAAGCTCTCGGTCCTTAAGCACAACTAACCTATCCTTGAACCATAGTACACCCTCTTCATCTACCATGAACTGTGTAGTTTCTTGCTCTTTCATCTTACGCTTGATGTGGAATATACCAGTGTCAGTCTTTTGGAGCTCAATAATTCTGCTTTTGAGAGTACAACTGACAGTGATGTTGTACAAGACTGCTGGATGTAGAAGGCGAGATCGATGAAAATCAGTTTCAACTAGGGAATGGCAATGAGACTTACGGCTTAAAGCATCCGCAACCACATTTGCCTTGCCAGGATGATAGTGCACTTGAAGGTTATAATCCTTAATCAACTCGAGCCATCTTCTTTGACGCATATTTAACTCGGGTTGGGTGAAGATGTATTTGAGGCTTTTGTGGTCTATGTAGATATTGCAGACATTGCCCAGCAGATAGTGCCGCCAGGCTTTCAAAGCATGAACAACTGTGGCGAGTTCTAAGTCATGCGTTGGATAATTCGCCTCATGCTTCCGAAGTTGCCGAGAGGTATATGCGATTACTCGGCCTTCCTGCATCATAACACCTCCCAAACCTATGCCTGAGGCATCACAATAAACATCAAATGGTTTCTCGATATCCGGTTGTGCCAAAACTGGAGCTGAGGTTAGGAGGGTTCGCAGTTGGTGAAAAGCCGCATCACACTCAGGAGTCCAGACAAACCTGGTGTCTTTTTGTAGCAACCGAGTCATTGGCTTGGCTATTTTGGAGAAATCCGGGATGAAGCGACGATAATAGCCAGCCAAACCAAGAAAACTCCGAACCTCGTGAACCGAGATAGGAGCCTTCCAGTTCAGTACTTCTTGTACCTTGGCGGGGTCCACCATAATTCCTCCATCGGACAACACATGCCCAAGGAAAGGTACTTCTCGAAGCCTGAATTCGCACTTACTAAACTTTGCATATAGTTGATGTTCACGCAGTCTTGTGAGGACTATACGCAGATGTTCAGCGTGATCTTCCTCATTTACCGAATATATCAGGATGTCGTCAATAAATACCACCACAAACTTGTCTAATTTGGGCATAAACACCGAATTCATCAAGTACATAAAGTGTGCGGGGGCATTTGTCAAGCCGAAGGACATAACAAGATACTCATAAAGATCGTATCTGGTAGAGAAGGCGGTTTTTGGAACATCTTCAGGACAGATTTTAATTTGATGATAGTCAGATCTTAGATCAATCTTGGAGAAAACTTTAGCTTTAGACAACTGATCGAACAAGATGTCGATGCACGGTAGAGGGTACTTATTTTTGACAGTGACTGCATTGAGGGGTCTATAATCAACGCATATTCGTAATGACTGATCCTTCTTCTTTACAAAGATAGCAGGACATCCCCACGGCGACGAACTAGGACGAATCAACCCCTTCTTCAAAAGTTCATTCAATTGCACCTTAAGTTCGGCTAGTTCATTCGGAGGCATCCTATAGGGTCTCCTAGAGATGAGAGCCGTGCCAGGCAACAACTCAATTTTAAATTCCACATCCCGATCCGGAGGGAGCCCCAGCAAATCATCGGGAAAAACGTCCAGAAACTCATTTACTACTGGAATTTCGGCCAACGCCTTTGCTTGTACAGCATGAACTTCCCCAGCCAAATCAACTTTTCTAGGGAGTTGTACCAGAAAACCCTTTTGATCTGTAGGATCTCTGAGCATAACTACCCGAGTGGATGTATCAATGAGTACCACATTCTGACTCATCCAATTCATGCCCAGAATAACATCTATGCCTAAGCCCGGCAAAACCACTAAGGCAAGCAAGTACTTTCGCCCTTCTATCTCAAGCTCAAGATTCCCCACTACTTTATTTGTGGAAATATTCCCACTTGCTACGCTAATACAATAACCCCCACCTTCAACAGTATGCAATTTGTGTGTAAACTCCGATGCAAACTTAGGACTGATAAAGGAATGCGAAGCACCCGAATCAAAAAGTACCACTGCAGGATGTTGGTCAACTAGGAACTTACTAGCAGTGATAACCTCACCAGATGGGATTTCCTCAATACTGTTATAATGAGCGTGCCCTTGACGGCCACCTTGGTTGACATTCTTCTTAGGGTAAGGACAGTTCCTGGACCAATGGCCTGGCTTGTTGCAGTTCCAGCAAGGCATGTTGCTAGGAGGGACACTGGAGCTGCCTTGGCTCGAATTACCCTTTGGCAGAGCCATTGTATATGCCTTGCAAAACCCAGTCTTCACTGGCGCCTTCTTTTGCGGAGGACGGAACTTAGCACTTGTGGCAGGAGGGCGAGGAGGAGCCCTCGGGGCAGCTGGAGCTCGAGACTGTGAAGCACCTGCCTCAAGTGCCCTCTTGCGGCTCTTAGAAGCAGCATAGATAGAATTATTGTTCTCTTGAGTCAGAGCATCACTGATAAATTCATTGAAAGTAGTGCACTTTCTAGTGCCCATAGTCTTCATCAGCTTTGGGCCAAGGCCTCTTTTAAAGCTAGCAATTTTCTTGGAATCGGTATCCACAAACTCTGTGGCATACCTTGCCAAGTTGTTGAAAGCTTGCAGATATTCAGTCAAGCTCTTATTGCCCTGCGACAGCCTCATAAATTATGTGTGTTTGATAGCCATAAGACCTGGAGGAATATAGTTCCCACGGAATGCGGCCTTGAACTGGTCCCAAGCAATCGGGACATTTGCAGGCAGTGTGGAACGATAGTGGCTCCACTAAATACCCGCTGGACCATGCAATTGGTGAGAAGCATATTCAGTCTTTAGCTCATCAGTCAAGCGAAGTAGATGAAACTTTTGTTCAATAGTGTTCAACCACTCATCAGCTTGCAGTGGTTCCTCTGCCTCCTTAAAGAGCGGGGGCTTAGTATCAAGAAAGTCCTTGAAATCACTGTACTGATTGGGTTCTGGGCCCTGGCGGCCAGGACGAGCCTCCCGGTTGGCCAGCTGGTGCATAGCATCTGCCAGCATGCGCTGCCCTTCGACCACTATCTGCATTAGCTCAGCCGGGGTAGGTGGTGGCGGAGGGGGTGGCTGTTCCTCATCCTCATTGCCACGACCCCGACGGAGATTGTACATCTGCAAAAATGCATAGCCAATGAGCACTGACGATGTGGGAAATTTGTAGATGAATTATTGTAAATATATCAAACTGACTTCATGAAATAGACTTCTCAAAATACTCATGGCACAATAATTCATCACAACCGCACAATCCATTCAAGCGCATCAATTGACACAATCATGCGAGGGAATCCAACAAGATGTACTTGATAAAGCTCACTCACAAGGAGCACAGCAGTTACTGAACTGTTTACGCTAATATCTATGTGATTTTTGACCTTTCGCCCAGTACTTGGATTTGATCTCAACATTTTTAGTTGTCTGAGAAATGCTACTTCAAACTGACCACAAAGAGACTTCTCAACGGTAGAGTTCCATGGTGGATCATGACTAGCCACCTCGATACCAGCGCGTGCCAAGCAGCACAGCCTTATGTCACGCGCCATAGGAGGCCCTCGGTTTCGTCGTGGCACCGAAGAGTGCTAACCGTGACACCATCATCGAACGCAACACAATAAGATATCCAATTGCGATCGAAATTAACAGGTTCCAATAAACATCTAGGAAACATAGGGTTCGACCTTACATCCCAAAAGTCAAGTTATTACAAAGCTTCACTCCAACACAGGGAGGGCACAAAAGACGATTCTAACATCGTAGCTATGCGATGACTACTCTAAGCATCATCCTCAGAGTCGGTGTCAAGGATCTCCCCGCCATCCTCGTCGCTAACAGGCTCTAACTCCTCGTCTTCTTCTTCTTCTTCTTCTGGCTCTTCTCCTGGTGCTTCTTCTGGTGCGGCATCTTGGGGCCCATTGACCTCCACTTCATCATCATTTTCAGCCATGAAGATTCTTGAACCCATGTCCTCATCTGCGTTGATATTTCTAGGCAGCAGAGGATTTAGCTGGTTGTTCAAGTGGTGCACTTCTTCATGAAGATTGTTATGGTATTCTTCAGCATTCTCCAACTGCTGTTCGAGCTCAAACTGACGAGCTCTCAGAATGTTCTCCTCGTGCCAGGCTTCATCCCTCTGATTCATGACACGGACCAGCATGCATTGACAGTTGCGGTTTGCTACTGTCAATCTCTGGACTGCAAGGGTTTCTTGGTCATGATCACGGATCACTTGCTCCAGTTGCTGTCGCGCTGCATTCCGGGCAGCAGTCACTTCGGCCAACTCAGCCCTCAGCCTTTCCACCTCAGTGGGCTCAAGGCGAGGCTCATGTGGAGCGAGTTGGTGACGAGGTGCCCTGCCTCCAGTGGACTTGCGAGCGGTCCTCTTGGTACGTGCCATCTGTAGCAACAAGATACGACTGAAAGTGAGGATCATTTAGGGGATACAAAATTTAATTTAGTCGGGACTATTGAAATTTTAAAGGAGGGAGTAAATGATATGTATGATATAATTAAACATGATGCATGCACGTTCCGTACGCCCTCTCATCCTAGTAGAATCATAAATTTTCTAACGCTAGGCGGGTGGCATACATACGTTCTCTCATATAGGCGACACTATCGGTCTACTCATTTGCGCTGTTAGTGTACCTGCAGAAAATCTCATTTCAGCCCAACAGTTTCCCCAAAATCAGCACACAAGAAAGCAGTAAATTAAATACTTTCCACATACACATCCCCTAATGTATATACTTCAGTATCAAAGCTACCCGATATAAAGATTCCCACAATTAAGTGCCTACATAATTACACGGTTTAAACATGTAAGTATGCAAGTCACCAAAACTACTCTCCCCTAGATCGCCGGTTGGACGATCATGCTCTCACAACTCACACTTACTAGAGCGTCGAGGCAATTGATCCATACATTACCACCCAAGTGGATGGCATCCATACAATATCGCGCCGTATGGACGACGAAACAAAAACAAACAAGGCCCCCAAGTTAGTCTTTATAATAAGCCACCTAAGAGTCCTTATTTGGGCTAAGGGATGTTATCACTAGCATACCTAAAAATAATCTTTAGTGTTTTAACCCTTTTTCATAATCAAATACTTTTGTTTTTAAATACTCGTATGATGTGTTTAATGTTGAATTATGCTCCGGTACCAGCTGTAACAGAACCGACCAAATTATAAGAGGACAAGTACAAAAACAAGCACCGAAGCGCTCAAATTTTCGAACTTGAGCCCGTATAATCCCGATAGTCAATCGAAACCACGAAGGATTTCAAACCAACTTGCTTACAACCAAGATTGCATCATTCAACATACAACATCATACGTTACATTTCACAAGTAGTTCCGAAATAAGTTTACACACACGGAGTCGCAAATATTACAAACCAAGTTTATAAAGATAGCAGAAGCAAACACACACCAGTTGTTTAACTACTGCCAGTCTTGTTGATCAACAACCCGCAAAAGCATCAGGAAAGTACATAAAAGATGATCACGCCCTAGTGATCTAGTCTTCGTCACCAGTAGGGTGGAGACAATTTTTGCAGAAGCCTTGGTAGAGCATATCATCTGCAACAAGAGGGAATAAACCCTGAGTACTGGAATGTACTCAGCTAGACTTACCCGTCGAAAACCAGAAATAAGATGACACCAAGGATTATGCAAGGCTTACACAAGAGGCTAGCTGACATCCCATTTTTGCATAAAGGCATAAGTAATTGAGACTCTTATAACTTGTACTAGCAGTTATTTTTAGCATTTACCTGTCATCTATCTTAGCACCTGTACTAAACATGCACTTGATTATAATCAAACAATTATCATCATTATATCCAGAGCAGGTATGAATTGTGGCAACATTGTATCATTCCCTTAACCACCAGTTCATTTAATGAGATCTACGTTGCCGCTGCTCAAGTCAAGTGCTCACTACCGGGAGCGACGGCGATTCGAATCGAATTCCTATCCAGCTAGAGGGGTATTTCTAACACTCACCGTGCAGGCCCCTGCCAGGGTCGCACAAGCCACCTTTTCATATGATTCAGGAATCGTGGGTCCGAATGATGTCGCAACCCCAAGGGCGACACTCTGGCAGGTGATAGGGACTCTAACCCCCCTTGGTCTCATGCCAATGTCCCCAAGCACATCCTTTCTCTCCTCCAAGAAGCAACCTACCATTCGATTCCCAGCCTGAATCACATTACTCGGCTTCGCGGTCGAAACAGCTTATCCGGCCAACTAAGTGTTAGACTGCGTTCAACATGACTCAAGGACGTACATCGAATCGGTCCTTAAACGACTCAGACGGGCATAGCTCCACACCCAAGACGTGAAGTGTCTTGCGGCTGTACTATCGAACTCCCGCCCGGTCTCCATTTCATTTTAAAGCATGGTTCCATCCACGATAGCCATAAAGCCACTCGTGACTCCTTCCTACATCTCACGGATGACTGGAAATCACCCGACTTCTACCGTACTAAGTAGGGCTAAGCATTGACACGTGCCTAAACCTAATATAGGGTTAAGTACGATATCTGGACAAGGACAGGTATAATGCAACAATTGTTTTCATACAACTCCTACAACTTAATGCATTAAACAATTAAAAGTACTCAATATAGATTTATAAATTGATGGGTTCAGCATGCACCGGGGCTTGCCTTTCAGAAAGGTCGAGGGCCGGTGGTCTGGGCACTCAGGAAGGTCATCTCCGGGCACTCCTTCGCCTGCTGGATCCTCGGGCTCCTGCTGCTCCTGGTCTTCCTCCGGAATCACAGGCTCGAATTCGAGGAGAGTTACCCCCTCCGGTACACCTATTGCATGAATGCACAATAATTATCATGGATGCATAAAGGTGCAACATGCTCGGAATGAAATGCATTTCAGAAATAAAAACAATAATTTAATCAAGTTACTTTATCGGTACGTGCAAATCTCTTCTCCGGTGGAGAAATACTTACCTAATCTACCCAACCTAAGATATAGATATTCTTCTTCGGTTAAGGCCCTAGCACCTAACAATTACAAGAGTAATATTACTTAGGTTACCACAGTAAGACATTCTGGACAACAGCTCAAGGATTCTAACATAACTGGAGATTCCCAACTCCAAAAGATATGATCTAATACCATCTGGAAAGCTTAAGAAATACACCACAAAAAAATTTTAGACCACAACACTTGATTCCAAAGTTTACCTAGTCGAAATTCCAAAGTTCCAGAATCTGTTCTCTCTAAACAAAGAGTAGCCAATTCTGGACTGTCACTTTAAACAGCAATAACTCCCAAACTACTAAGCCAAATGCTCCCAAATTTTGACACAAGCTAATTTATCAAGTTTACTACAACTTTGGTATTTACAAGTTTTTCAGCAAACACTTTTATCAAAGGTCAAACCTAGAAATACTACCAGCTGTCCAGAAAACCTAAAATTGCAAAGGTTAAATATTTATTTATGTGTCAAACATTCTCTAAGACCAAACTAATGTTACCACAAGTTCACAAAGGTCACAAAAACACCAGAAAGGAAGGTGTGCCCACCTAGAATATTTATTTAAACCCATTTCTTAATTTACTTAAGTAATTAAGTGAAATTTTAAACATATGCGTAAACTGCTCAAAAAATTCTACAAAAATTACAGGAGACTCTCTGACCCAAACAGCGGCTACTGTAAAAATTTGAACTAAACTTATTCAAAGAAACTCCCTACACAAAATTCACAAGCCCAAAAGGCTGATTTTTGTATAATTAACAAATCATATTGAAAAGTATCAAACAACAGATTTCATATTTTTCTTAGACACTTTATGGTACGAAGACATTCTCCAAAAAGTTATAAGAACATTGCACATGTAGAAAAATTACAAAAATTAATTTAAGTATTCCCTAAAATAACAAGATAGCATTATAACTTGAAAAATACTTAAGCACTACTACCCAAATTTTTACCAGAACTAGAGCAAGTATAAATTAGCCTACCCACCAAATTTCATAATTTTTGGAACACTAAAACTCAAGATATGATTTAAACAAGTTTGCATGCAATCTAAAACACATTTCAAAAACCTATTTAAATCTCCCAGAAACTAAACATCACATAAGCATTTGATATTTTTCCTAGATCCTACACTTTGTTTGGAACCCAACAAAATTTGGATCACAATTTTTGGATCTAAAATGCACGAGATATGGATTTTACCAAGTAACAACAAAATCTGTGAAACAATTAAAGAAAAACCAAAAATGAAAACTAAACCCGGTCACTGGGCCGGCCTGCGTACTCCAGCGAGGCCCATAACGACGTGCGGCCTGTGTCGGCTCCCGCCCGCGCGTGCGACTGCCAGGCGGGACCCGTGTGTCAGCGGCACAGGGCAGGGGAGGCGGATGGCGGTGGTCGGAGCTCGCCGCCGGTGGGTCGGCCGGCGAAACCGAGGGCACCAGCGCGATCTACGTGACGCGGGGAATCGATTGGTGCTAGTGGCGCGACCTATGACCTAGCGGAGGTGGCACATCGCTGGTGACGGCGGCACGGCAGGGCTCTGGTGCGAGCCGCCGGCGACGGCAACCCATGGCCGGCTCAACCGAGCACGGTGTGAGCTACCTGAGGTCGCCACGGTGCTAACACCGCAAAGAAACAGGGACGGGATGATTCCTAGCTACCCCGGCCACGGCGGCCTCATCTCCGGCGAGGTCATGCCCATGGTGGAGACGGCGGAAACGGTCACTGTGACCTTACCAAAGCACGAATGGCGCAGCTGGGAGGTGGAGAAGGTAGAGGAGGACACGGCGAAGCAATGGTGAAGACGGAGTTCGCGTTTTTGCGGTGGTTCACGAGCTCGCTATGGCGAAGCTTGCTCGGCAGCGATGGCGGGCGCTGAGCTCGGTCGCTGCTTGCGGTGGAGGCGACGAAATGAAATTTCTAGGCTACGAACAGGGCGGGTAAGCGTGTGTGAGTGTGCACTTCGTGGCTGGCCTTGCCAGGGCGTCCGTGGCACGTGGCAGCGCGGTCAGACGGCCGGCGACGGGTGTCACCACGCGTCGACTGATTTCTGAATCGGTGAACACTGTCGAAGTCTGAATTTTTCGTTTCAGAGCTCAAAAGTGTCGACTGACAGGGCAAGTTTAACACCGATTAGCTCCTGAACCGTGACGAGTTAGAGGAAACAATAAACATGAAAGTTGTAGAGCTATAGTAGGGCTTCAACTTTGATTTAGAAATCAACAGCTAGATCTCCATGGATCAAGAGTTGTATCAATCCAAAGTGGGCTCAATCAAACTGAAATGGCAGTTAAGACTTAGCAAATTTTTCAAGTGTTGACTCCACCTTCAAATCTGACTTGTGGGTCACTTTTGAGCATGTTCTGGTCATTTTCATAAGATGGCCATATTAGAACTTTTGTTCCTTATAAAATTCTCTACAACTTTGCTTAAGGTTGCTCCTCCACGCAAGATTTCTAAGCTGGACTTTTTAATTGGTCAAACCAGATCACTCTAGGGGTCAAAACCTAGTCAACAACATTTGGAAGGGCAATTTGGTAATTTTGGTCAACATGAACATTACTCCACTACTTACCCTACATGTAATTAAGGTGTTATAAGACCTAATTAACCACTCTACACATTGGTTACACAAAATCCTAGTGTCACACACTTTGAAACAAACAAATCAATATTCCACCCAAATGTTGCAAGATCATGTTGCACATGTTTCAATACTTTGTTGCATAGCACTAGCTAATTATGTTACACTAAAGTAGGTGGCATGTCTAAAATGGAAGTTGCACATGTTGCACTTGGGTGTTGCACACTACTCATTTCATAAACACACATGAAATATAAACACATGTTGCAATGTTTCAAAAGCATGTTTCACATATTATAAGCTTATGCATGAAATGAATGATGCTCACACTCATGAATAAGAGGATTAATGTTAATGCTTATGAAATGCAATGCACTTAAGGAAGCCAAACACCTGAGGTGTTATAGCAGGGGTGCCCAAGATTGGCGTGGTAGGTCCCGCGGAACCCAACCACCTCGAAAGTGAGGGTCTCCTTCTTTAAGTTGGAGGGGGTACCGAAATAGATAGGAAGGTCGATCCACCCGACGGGCTCTGCTCGTTTCCTTGGCACAACTCCATGGAAGCCCCCGACGTTGGGTCAGAGGTGTGTCCTCTGATTCCCTAAAGGTCGAGGGTCTGGGCATAGATGATGTTGAGGTTGCTGCCACCGTCCATGAGCACTTTAGTGAGCCGTGTGTTGGTGATGATGGGATCGACGACGAGCGGGTAGACTCTAGGATTGGGGACGTAGTCCGGATGGTCGTCACGGTCGAAAGTGATGGCCATCTCAGACCAGTCAAGGAAGAGGGGGTTGTCGGCTGCACGGAGAAGACCTCTCGACGCTCTCGCTTGTGCTAGCACACGGAGAGATGCATCGAGCATCCCCCGTATATCATGAAGCAGTCATGGATCTCAGGAAACTCTTCATCCTTGTCATCATCCTTCTCCCTAGGGTCCTCCTTCTTGTCGTCTTTCTTGATTCCTAAGCTTTCAAAGTATCTCTGCAGCATGTGGCAGTCCTCGAGATTGTGGTTCATAGGCCCCTTGTGGTAGGGACACGGTTCTTTGAGCATTTTGTTGAAAATGCCCCCGTCGGGGGGGTCCTCGAGGCTTTTTGCGGTCAGTGGCAGCGACAAGGTCATCAGCCACGGCTTCGTGCTTGCCCTACTGGTTCTTCTTCTTCCTGTTGTTTCTTTTGGTGCCTCGGTTGGAGCCCTCGGGTTCCACGTCTTTGCGCTTCCCCTTCTCCTGATCACCACCAAAGATGGCACCGACCACCTCCTCGCCAGTGACGTAGTTGGTGATGATGTCCATTAATTTGTTGGCAGTGATGGGAGTGTGGTGGCCCAACTCTCGGACTAGCTCCTTGCAGGTGGTTCAGAGAGAAAAGCCATGATGACATCGGAGTCGGTGATATTGGGAAGCTCGGTGCGTTGTTTGGAGAAACGCCAAATATAGTCACGGAGGGAATCACTCGGCTTCTGTTTACAACTCCTGAGGTCCCAAGAATTACCGGGGCACATGTAGGTCCCCTTGAAGTTCCCTTCGAACACTCTCACCAGGTCATTCCAGTCGTGGATTTGTCGAGGTGGGAGGTCCTCGAGCCAAGCTCGAGCGGTGTCCGATAGGAACAGGGGAAGCTGTTAAATGATGGCGCGGTCATCGGTGGCCCCGCCCAACTAACAAGCCAAGTGGAAATTAGAGAGCCAAAGTTCAGGTTTGGTCTCACAGTTATACTTGGTGAGAGTCGTTGGGGGGTGAAACCGAACCGGAAGTAGTGTTTCACGAATGGCCTTGCTGAAAACCCAGGGGCCCGGTGGCTCGGGTGATGGGCTACGATCCTCCGAGCTGTCGTAATGCCCGCCCTAGTGCTCGTGGTAGCCTCGAGCTGTACCGTCACCACTTTTGTGCCTGCGGCGTTCGTTGATGTCGTTACGGGAATCTCAGGGCTCGCGGTTGTCGACGACGCGTTCACGAATAGAGGCTGCCTTGTTTCCTCATGGGGCAGGTTCGAGATGAACCGAGGCCTCTTTCTTCTATTGGGAGGGCTCCGCAGGCTGCTCCGGTGTGAACCCGCGACGCCTCGAGGCAGAACTCTCGACCTGCTGCATGGCCGCAGCCTCGAGGAGACCTTGAATCTCATCGCGGGCCCGACGGGCCTCAGAGGTAGATGGTTCAGGCATGTTGCGGAGAAGCATGGCGGCGGCGACGACGTTCTAGCTGGCTCGGTTGAAGACTAGGGGTTCACCCGCCCGATCCTCAATGATGCGATGATTGATGTCATGGGCTCTCTCTCGAGCTCCTCTGCCATGTACGAGCGCCGCACACTCCCGCTTGAGGTTTTGGTGAAGTAGGCATAGGTTTTCTCATTCCTCGTTGAGCATTGCTTGTAATTCCTGGATCTGCTCAAGTTGTGCTCCTTGGTCTGCATCAATAAATTGGGCTTCGTCCCATGCGCCAGGGGGGCTCAACATGAGGTGGCATGGTGTTCCTCGCTCCAACTGTCGCCTCGGCTTCTGAATCTAACATGATAGCCCCATCGAGATGGAAGCAATCGTGGGTCGGGTCGTAACTGTCATCGGCAGAGTCGGAGTCCGAGGCGCCAAAATAGTAATATGACGGATGCATGTGAGGTTGTTGATTTCTGGGATCGTAGCAGCCGGAAATGATCGCACGTTGCTTTGTACTAGGGCTCTCCGTAGAGTCCTGGTACTTAGAAGCTGGTGTGGACGCTACAAGGTCGAGGGCAGAATGTGGATGGTGCCTAGGGAGTTCCTCGTAGACGCACATGCTAGCGCTTATAGAGGAAGCATACTGCTAGGCAACCATGTTCAACCCATAAGGGAATGCCAGTGGTGGCATTGACGCTACCGTCGGAAAGGCTGCTCTTGATCCCACCGGAGGAGCCACAACAGATGGTGGAATGAGGGGATGCCCCACCGGCATCTCATCCATAGCCAGGTTCATCCTACGCAGATCCTCAACGAGAGACGCTGCGTGGGCGTCCGGCTGAGGGGCACTAGAACGGAGCATCGTATCGCCTTCCTCAAGATGATGATGATGATGGCTACGCTAGATATGCCGTCACCTGGCTGTGCAAGCCTGGAGAGAACAGTGATACCGGCACAGCGCTCCCCCGCGCTGGGAGAGCTCGTAGTCGCGGTCAGTTGGGTGTCTGGGCGGGAGGAGGACCATGTCATAGTCATAGCTGAGGGACATGAACTCCAAACTCCCGAACCAGACCACCGTAGCTAGAGGAAGTGGATGTTCGTGGTCAGCCATCTGGAGAAATGGCAGAAAAGCGATGTTGACATGCAGCGCCCCCTACCTGGCACGCAACTATCAGTGTTTAGACCCGGGAGGGCGCTAAGCCGATGAGTGAATTTATGCTGCGTGCTCCTTACTCCGGATGGTGATGCAAAGAGAATACACAAGGGTTTATCCTGGTTTGGGCGAAAGAAGGCCCTACGTCCAGCGGGGAAAGGAGAGTTATGTATTTCCTTGCACCTAAGTGCTTGTGTAGGGGTTACAAGCTGTGAGAGAGGGAGCCAGTCCCAAGTCTCAAAGAAAGAGTACAATGGAGTATTTCTTGAGATGTTGATCTCAAAAATAGGGAGATGTCTCATTTTTCTGTCTTCCATCGTCCCTTGTCTAGAGAGCTCCTTGCCCACCCCTTTTATAGACTCAAGGGGAGGATAAGGCTTACAACAAACCCTAGGAGGTGCCTTGGAGGAGAAGGCGGAGCGAGCACTGTTGGTGTTGCTGTGGCGACATGCCCTGGTACATGTAGGCCATCCTTGGGGCGTCATGGTGATGTTGATGATAGGACGGCGGTATATCCAGGGCACTGCAGAGGATGTGCAATTCCCTGTAGTCGACGTATGGGTCGTGGTCTCTTTGCTCGACTGATGGCAGTCGAGGCCGAGTCAGGATGTGGCTGAGGAGGGTCGACAGGAAATGGATAAGGCCGAGCCCTAGAAATCCTAGGATATGACGGTTGGACAGTGCAAGTCATGGCAGGAATAGTGGTTGCTTTTCGTCGCCCATCCCAGTTTGGGCAGTAAAAAGTAAGACTAGACGCAAATGCTGCTCCCACGCCGGTGGCGTTGTGGCCACGTTGGTGGAAGTGGTGGCATTAAATGCTTTGTCGGTGGGTGAGGCAGGGTCGACCGGGTCGACCCTGGGTCGTGCGAGTTAGAGAATTTCTAGGGGTCGAGGCTCCCCATCGAGCGAGCCTTGTATGAGTCAGAACGCGGTCAAGGGCGTCCAGTCCACATACGCGTGTGGCCTAGATCAGCGTATCCATGTGGGTCGAGCCTCAACTCAATCTCACTTAGGAGGTTCTTAGGGCGCAGATTCCTTGGGAGTTTACTCCTTTTAATTGTTGTTTTTGGGTACCCCTAATTTAGGTACCCGACAAATCTCATAGAGCATTAACCACTGCGTGGGGTTGGCCTTGCTGTCGTAGGTGTCCACCCCAAAAATCTTGAAGCTCATGGCCCACCGGACAGCTCAGAGTGTTGCCATAAAGAGATGAAGTCTGAGGGCGCTGAGGGCAGGTGGCGCTCGGACGGCACCGGGTACTCCATGCTCGGCGTCAAACTGGTGTTGGCATTCCATCTTTGTGTCGTAGCACGCGGCTCTGCTATTCTCGATGCGATCATGGGCATCGATGTTGGCATTGATATGTTCGTGAACATCATAGGCAGGGGTTGATTCACCTCCTAGTTGGCGCTGCGATTACCGCCTTGGCCACCCAGTAGACGAGGAGGGCGTCCGGCCTGGTCCGAATGTCCTTCGTAGTTGCCCCTAGGTCCTTCATAGAGGTAGGGGCCACCAGCTTGGTATCAAGGGCGCTTAGGGCCCTGATGTCGACTTGCTCTATCATGGCGGGAGCTATGGGAGCGACGGCTGTGAGCCAACATGGTTGAGTAGGACGGGTCGGGATAGCGGATCTCATTGACTTGAACTTGAGTCGCATTGATATGCGCCTAGATTTTCTTGATTTCGGGAGTCAGTGGGAGCTTCTCCAACTCGTTGAAAACGACATCAAGGTTGGCACTTGGCGTCTTTTGCACCGGCTATTTGCCAACCATGTCAAACTCATCCTCCAGATTGCGACACGCGCAGTGCAGGGCGTTAGGATCCCCGTTAGCCCTGCGGGTAGCTTCTTCATCTTGAAAGTGTTGATGATCGGTGCTCTTCACTAGGCGTGCATCGTGTTGGTCAGAGGTTTCACCATCTCTAGTGACGCTATCATGGCTGATGTGGTAGATCCCGCCCCTAAATCCCGACAGGAAGGTAGGGCAGGTGGAGATGTCTCGGTGGAGCCCTAAGAATACTCATCAGGGCTTTCCTCTAGGATGTTGTGGAGGGAATCGTCCAAAAACTAGCGAATAGACACCATGTTCACCATGGGAGCAGGTCAATCGGCCTTAGGTAGATCGGTCATGTAGAGGTTGTTGACGTGGTCACGCTCGACATGGTCGATGAAGAGGTGGTGGACATCATTTTGATACGCAGATCCTGCACCCTCTAGCCCAAAAGTATAGGGCCTCAACATGTAGTCGGCCAAGCGCAAGCCAGTAGCTGGGAGTTATCGGTGTTGCACCGTATGCCCTTCTGGAGTAGCCGTGATCACCAAATTTGAATCTTGCCACCCCGGACATCGTGGCCGAGTGGATCACTCGGTCATAGTGGCTCGACGACCTTGGAGCGTAGGAGTTTCATTGCTTGTGGTAGACCGATCTAAGACCGAGTCCACGAGGAGCTGACATTCCGCTAATTGGTCGGTGACCCGATCAATAGATGCAATCAGATCATCATTGTCGACGGATCTCCTAACCTAGAGGCGAGGCACCGAGATCGAAGATGTCATTGCAGATATTGGCACAATCGGCGCAGGGTGATTCTGCACCGCCTCCATGATTTCCTCGACGCCGTCTGCGCCGATGACTCAGGTCATAGATCCGACCATGAAGGTCTGACCTAGCTCAGGAAGGATCATGCAGCTCGGGAAGCGGACCATCTGGCTTGCCATGGAATCAGCACACACACCCCTATCTGGCACGCCACTATCAACGAAATATGGTCGGCAGTCTACCGAGGGGTATGCCCACGGTATTGATGAATCGGTGGAGGTGCGTGAGATATGAACTAGATCATGACACAGGCGCAGAGACAGCGATTTAAATAGGCTTAGGCCATCAACTTGACGTAATACCCTATGTCCTGTGTCTTTGGTGGATTGTATTATCAGAGATGAGGTGAAAACAAAGGGGGTCCCTACCCACCTTATATAGCTCGAGGGTAGGGTTACAGGTCGGTTGAATCTAATCCTAATCGGTTACATGATAGGAATTACAAAGATTGCGGAATCTAGCATATCCGAACAGATTTTCCTTGATCGCCAAGGATCTTCGTGTAGCCTTGCGAGGCACGCCGACCTGTGCCGTGTTCCGCCTGGCATAGTATCGTGGGCTTGTCCTCCCCTAGCGGCTCGGCCCATGTACAGCCCTGTGGGTATCCAAGGCAGGCAACTGTCTAGCTGCAAGTGTAGCAACAACAGAGCAGTTCAGTGTGTGGCTTGCATTTTGAGTTTTGAAGTGTCATTTTCAGGCTACAGGAAACATTTTCATTTTATCTTTAGATTAGCTGGCCGACAGTAGAGGTACAACAGCTCAGATTGTTTTTAGTAAGCCGATAGCTTTCCTATTCTTTGCATGTTGACAGGAACAGTTCACTGCAGTTTTCAGTTCTCAGTAGCAGCTATGGTTCGTCTTCGGTGAGTGAATTCTTGTTCTGCAGTTTGTTTGAGGTTTCAGCATTTAGAAGATATAGTGTAGCCAATATTCAGAGTTTTAGTTTCTAAATTTTGTGGAGTTAGTTCAGTTCTATCAGAGGGTTTCATTTTGTGAATTTCCTGATTTGATGGCCATTAATTCTTTTTATATAAACGTGAGCTTTTAGATTTCAATTTTCAGTTTATATGAAGCCCTATTGTTTTATTGTTTGCCATGTGTTGGTTCGTCTAGACTTATTGACCACAATATCCAGTGTACATGTGACAAGAGTGCATCCAACATCGAGGGCTATAAAATAGCGAAGAGGGTTGCAAAGCGAGCTGTGTGTGTAGCAAAAGGTCAGGCGTATGATGGCCTTTATCAGCGGCTAGTCACGAAGGAAGGGGAGAAGGACATTTATAGGATGGCTAGTATCCGCGAGAGGAAGACAAGGGACATCACCCAAATAAAATGCATCAAGGATGGGACAGATTGACTTCTGGTGAAGGATGAGGAAATCAAGGACAGATGGAGAGAGTACTTCGACAAGCTGTTTAATGGGGAGAATTAGGGTCCTACCCTTGAGTTGAACGACTCATTTGACGATACCAACAGACGCTTTGTGAGGAGAATTCAGGAGGCAGAGATCGGAGAGGCTTTGAAGAGGATGAAGGGAGGTAAAGCGATGGGCCCTGATGGTATCCCCATTGAGGTGTGGAGATACCTAGGCGTCATAGTGATAGTATGGTTAACTAAGCTTTTTAACCTTATTTTTCGGTCTAACAAGATGCCTAAAGAATGGAGAAGTATATTAGTACCTATCTTCAAGAACGAGGGAGATGTTCAAAGTTGTACTAACTACCGTGGGATTAAGTTGATGAGCCATACGATGAAGCTCTGGGAGAGGGTTATCGAGCATCGCCTAAGGAGAGTGACACATGTGACCCAAAATCAGTTTGAGTTCATGCCTGGTAGGTCGACCATGGAGGCGATTTTCTTATTACGACAATTGATGGAGAGATATAGGGAACAGAAGAAGGACTTGCACATGGTCTTTATTGACCTCGAGAAGGCATATGACAAAGTACCGAGAAATGTCATGTGGTGGGCCTTAGAAAAGCACAAAGTCCCAACTAAGTACGTTACCCTCATCAAGGATATGTATAGGGATGTGGTGACGTTTGTCCGAACATGTGAGGGTGACACCAGTGACTTTCCAATTAAAATAGGACTGCATCAGGGGTCAGCTTTGAGCCCTTATTTATTTGCTTTGGTGATGGATGAGATCACAAGGGACATACAAGGTGGTATCCTTGGTGTATGCTCTTTGCTGATGATGTGGTGCTAGTTGACGATAGTATGACAGGGGTTAATAGGAAGTTAGAACTATGGAGGCACACGTTAGAGTCAAAAGGGTTCAGACTTAGTAGGACTAAGACCAAGTACATGAGGTGCGATTTCAGCGCGACTAGGCATGAGGAGGGTGACGTTAGCCTCGATGGGCAAGTGGTGGCCAAGAAGGATACTTTTCGGTATTTAGGGTCGATGCTATAAAAGGACGGAGACATTGATGAAGATGTTAGGCATAGAATTTCAGCCGGCTGGTTGAAATGGCGTCAAGCTTCTGGCGTCCTCTGTGATAAAAGGGTGCCTCAAAAGCTGAAAGGTAAGTTCTATAGGATGACGATTCGTCTAGCGATGTTATACGGTGCTGAGTGTTGGCCTACAAAAAGGCGACATGTCCAGCAATTGAGTGTAGCAGAGATGCGTATGTTGCATTGGTGTTGTGGGCACACAAGGAGGGATAGAGTCCGGAACGACGATATTCAGGATAGGGTTGGGGTGGCACCGATTGAGGAGAAATTGATTCAACATCGGTTGAGATGGTTTGGACATGTCCAACGGAGGCCTCCTGAGGCGCCGGTGCGTAGTGGAGTTCTAAAGCGGGCCGATAATGTAAAGAGCGGTAGAGGTCGACCTAAACTAAATTAGGACGAGTCCGTTAAGAGAGATCTTAAGGAGTGGAATATCTCCAAAGATTTAGCTATGGACAGGAGCGCTTGAGATTGGCAATCAACGTGCCTGAACCGTGACCTCTTTTTGTCTTGTGCCCTTTATGTCCCTTTATGTGTCTCCCTGTTTCTCATCTTTTTTGGGTTTCATCTCTAGCCTACCCTAACTTGCTTGGGACAAAAGGCTATGTTGTTGTTGTTATCCAGTGTACATGCAAATATGGAACGTGTGACTTACATATAGTTATTGTATTGTTTATTTGTGTTACCAGTAGTCCTTGTCGCAGTATCTAAGCTTGCTGTATGCATGCAATTTTCAGGAGACAAGTACAAAGATCAAGAACCAAATGCACCAAGTTTATTCAAGGACAGCTAGTGTGCTGCTACAGCAAGAAAATAAGGATACACCTCTGCTATACAGTTTACCATTGTAAGCATTCAAATACGGCCCTAGAGCCCTGCACACATCTCTGAATGTTTGTTGCAAATCAATGTATTTCTTAACACGTGCAAGTAGCCTGATTGGAAAGTCTGACATATTAACAAAGCTCGGTTATTAGTTTCTTACTAATATCATTCCAATTTTGTTTTTCAGGACCTCGGAGATGTTAGGGAGCAGCTGAGCTCATCAAGATGCTAATGGATGCCTGATTTGAAATTTATAAGCATAAAACATGTCTTGTTTCCACCGTAGTTGTATTGGATCAGTATATTGTATTTTAAGCATATAGGTTGTATATGTTGAATACATCATATATATCAGCTCATTATTATATGAGTAAATAAATGTCTATTTGTATGATTGGTGTATTTGAATCCAAAATGGTTGAAAATGAGCTACCAAAATGGCTGAAAGTGGGATGAAAATGGGCTAAAAATGGACCCACCTTTGATTTTGGCATGTTAATAAATGGCCTAAGGTAGTGTCCATGTCATCATCCATGTAAGCGTCCATGATGATGTAGCAATTTATTCATGATAGTTATTTTTCATCGCAGAAAATGGGATTGGGCTAGGCTAACTAGGCCATGGGTTCTACCGTGACGATCTAAAACCATCACAGATTTCGTTAATCTGTGGTTAATCCATGACGATATCTGAAACCGTCACAGATGTTGTATAGTGATGGTTTTTTTGGTGATCTGTGACGGAAATTTCCATCATGAATTGAAAGGTCTTTTGTAGTGACAGTAGGTATGTATCGTCTCAACCAGTTAGCATGTGTCATAGTAACTAAGAAATAATTCATACCCAACAAGAGCTGCAAGTGCATAAGATGTGGGAGTCACATATTTAGATACAAAATATTTTTTTCATGATTTAGTAGTTTTACTCTATGAATCCTCATAATGCTAAAAAAATCCCCTCAGCAACGTGCGGGATGTCATCTAGTTACTGAAAACACTAACCACCAAGTCATGTTAATTAGTGTGCCAAACAGTAATTACCTGAATTGATGTGACATTTGACAACTACTACTCCTAAGTGCCAATATTAATTACTCTAGGGTACTTTACTCGGTAGGTATATATAGCTTTGTTACATTATATAGTAGTATATAATCTAAAATGTTTGTGGATTCTATATTAGTTCCTCGTGGAATCTCCACCATATAACAGAAATTAACTACAATTAATGGAGAATAAGATGCTTTCTTATCACCAAGTATTTTAAAAAAAACAACAACCGCATGTATGCATTCACCTAGGCTCTATAAGTAACTGTAAAAGTGGTAAAATGTACATTCGCTCTCTCCACTTATGACCAAGTTGCGTTTTCACTTTATTCTCAAAGAGAAGTCTTCAACAGTGCGATCTTAATGCTTCATGAGGTTAACACAAGCAACCACAATTTTGTAAATCGAAGGACGTACAAGGGCACATTATAATTCAATTGTAGAAATCAACCTCGTTAAAGACAGGAGCTAAGATTCATTCTAATAACTTCCATGCGACCTCAAAAGCAAATTTCACCACACAGAATGCACTTTGTCAATGAGTTGGATTACGCAAGTTGTTCAACTAAAATGTAAACAGCCATTTTTTAAAAAAGATAACAAGAAGTCAACAGCTAGCTGGATTTCTATGCGTACATTTGTTGAAAACCTAGAGCTCCAGCCCACAACTCAACTAGATTTTACAGGAAGTGTCGTATCAGCCAGATGTATGGGGCAGGGTAAAAAATAAATATCTTGATATAAATCTGTGCATTTTCATGATGCACATAGAAATTAACTTATCAATCCCAATGCAGTGAAATAAAAATCAAAATAGAACTAAATTTGACATCATGAAGACTACTAACTACATGCAGCATAGTGATTGCAAGTACTTTTGTAACATCTCCAGGTCCTGAATGCGACTACCATGAGAGCGAATTTAGACTCGTTAAGAAAAAATCTTGTAGTTGGCAAAGCCGAGGTTAAGAAGATTTCTCTGTGAGGCTATGATTTGACATTGTCAATTCACTTCATGTAACTGTTGAGCTCAGCAGTTGCAGAGTCCCGTGAGCATCCAAGAGGGATGAATTGGGTGTCTAACTCAAAACCTAAAACCTAGATCTCAATTTAATTCTTTTTTTGAAGGGAAGAGGAATTACATAGGTTCCGTGAGCAACCAAGAGGAGTGAATTGGGTGTCTTGTTCAAAACCTAAAACCCAGGGATCAATTAGTTTATTTTTTTGTAAAGCGAAGGGGGAAATCTGAAATTAAAAAAGGATATAAAATTCTATCCAGATTCTTCCATTATCTTCTTCCCTGGTGACTTTTCTTGATGCAGTGGATGCTCTAGATGCATAGAAACTTGTTGAAAACCGAAACCACAGTGCACTCCTTATGGCGAACTCAAGGATCAACCCAAAACATTAGACATGTCGCGCAATCAAATGATCTGGAATCAATCCAAAATGCATCTTAAGCTATGAAAGAACATAGACAGTCGCATCATTGGGTACAACATAGGTTGTAGATTCATCATCTCCAACCCTTGATTCGTCATGTTGGATGTCTAATTTCCTCTCCGTGACCATCGACGATGAGATCGATGGCCCAAAGTTACAATACTCATAGGGAGTGCCCAGAAGCACCCCCCCCACCGCATGCAGATAATGGCCACAGATTAGATTCCTGCCGATGAAATTGACGCCTGGAATGGCGAGCTCATCATGCTAATCACCAAAGCCATCGCAGGCCATACGATCCCTTCCAAAAACCATTTATTTGACTAAGCCTAAGCAAACTAGATCTAAAGAATTGTGGTAAACGAGAGATAGGTCGCCTCTCCTTGTCGCTTGCCGACTCACTAGAGAGGAAGAAGGAGAGGAGCCATAGGAGGTGGTGGTGAGGAGCAAAGGGGGCGGCAGCGGTTGTCACCTGGACATTGGTAGCTCGAAAATAGGGCTCAATTTAAATTACCACTAGAAAAACATAAACTACTCTAGCAAGATGTGCACTTAAGGTTTTTCTAGTGTGCTCTGTCTTGTCCTCAACCCACAAAAGAGTTTAGCAACCAAGAGCCAATCCTGTCAACTAGCATGTAGTTAATCTAGGAAGGCAAAGGTCAAACAAACAAAGCACATGTGGAAACAATAAATGTGGTAAAAGAAAAGAACTAAGGATAAAAATGACAAACTCCCATAGACACGATGATATACCTCATGGTATCGATATTGCCAAAACACAACCCTTAGTTCATTTTGGAGCTCCATCAAGGTATGTTGCTGGTCATCAAGTCCCTCCAAGTGACGATGTTATATTTGCCACACAAAGCATCCCAACAAAAGGCTAGTGTGTGAGTCAAACAGTCTCACAACTACCACCTAGCTTTTCTGGTCACCTTGACGTCTGTCCAAGTTTCTTCACATGAGGGAGGGGTATCATTGTCCCCTGCACACCGACACGATGCCACTCCACATCAAGAACATGGGGTCACATCCTCGAAGACCATGTCTTCACTGGAAGATCAACAAAGTCCTCAAGCACTCTTCACCCCCAAAAGATACAAGGCAACATGGCCCAATCCCTCAAATTAAAGCTCTCAAGCTCTAAGGCCTAAACTTCACAAGGATGCACTATAGTGTCTATCATAGCCTTGGATATGATCTTGAATGTCTTGGTAGGGTGGATGGAGTGTAGGGGCACTTGATTTATTTAACTTGTAATAGCCTTGAGGCACACCAATAATACATTCAAGCAAGTGAGGCAACCTCATGTGTGTATAGCTCTATCCCCCTCAAAGAGCCATTGCAAAAAGTATACAAAAAAACTGCGTATCATCGGATGATTCCCTAGGTGGTTCCGGATACTGCACATATCATCTGGTGGGGTATATTCCCTAGTCGATTGTTGGATCTTCACTCACTGATAGTAGGTCCTCTTCACCTGATGACTCTGTTGCTTACCCTTTATTGTCCACCCATCCGTGGGATATCAGACCGTTGGTCTTGACCATTGCCATGGCTCAAATCTTCACTGGATGATGTGCCAGGTTGCTATTGTGCTGCACCATATCATCTGGTGGCATTGATCTCTAGGTCTTCAACTATGCCAACTCGCGCTGATGAGTATCAGATGATCCATCAAGTGATTCTTCTTTTCATTGTACCATCTGGTGGGCACTATGTTCCTAACTGACTTACCGGACTCCACCGCATGATCTGACAGGTCTGATCAAGTGATCTGGTGAATGCTCCGATGGTGAATCTTCATCATTTCTTCTCTATTTCAACTCATGTCATCAAAATTTAACCTTGCACCCTATGACCTATTATAACATATCTAACACATTTTTAGCATACATTTTAGTCATAGGCTTATATTGTCATCTCAATAGTAAAACTAAAAAAATATGATCATGGGTATGCACTGGCGAAGTGATGTTGCAGCTAATGGGTGCGGATGCACCCACGAAAAAAATAAAATGTCAATACCAGGATCAAATTTTGACTATAGTTGTAGTTCAAATATCCACACCTACCAGGCAAGCGCACCTCCCCACCACCACCACCATCCTCCCTCTCGAATTTGTCCTAGCTTTGCTACTGTGGTCTGTGCATACGTGGTCTTGCAACGGTGAAAGAATGGACTCTGAGAGGACTGTATTTCTGTAATTGATGTGCTATTTAAGCAAAGATGCTGTCTTTGCCGCCTAATTGCATGCGCTTTCCTTCACCCGACCTCGATGTCCGTATCAGCAGGAAGTTGGTGATCTTCACTGACTCCGCTATGGCTCCATTTCATCCCACGTGCCCATGTGCTCTCATCCAATCCATGACCCAAACGCTACTGCATCATGATCCAATGTTATGGACTATTTTTAACTTGTGGACTCTACATATATCCACGTTGAGGCATCTTGTTTCCTTAACTTAAAATCATTTTTTATATACTGTAGTACCTTGCATGTTAGTAATTTAACCTTTCTTGCTATTATATACTGTTATGAACTATATATCCTATCTTTAGATCCTATATATACTCCTGACAACTATCGCAAAAGTCTGGATTTCAACCTCCAACTTCAAAACCGGATAACATTGGCCCTCCAACTCTTGAAAAAGTTCAATTTTCAACCTTGGGCGGTTTGCATAGCACTATTTGTGGTGCTGACGTCAGCACTCATTTTTAATTTGCGAAATTAATATCTTTTTATTCAGAACTCCAAATATAACAAATAATATATCAATTTTGATTGTCTTGACGAGCTCTTTGCAATGGTGTACTCTGTTTTGTTGTTTGAGATAGTTTTATTTCACGAAAAATTAAATATTTCTATAAAACAAGTGAGAACGGGACCAATATGGAGGATAAAACTTTGATTTTTGTGAACTAGTTTTATTAGACTGTCTCCAACAATGGAGACCTAAACTCCACACCCACAGGAAAAAGTAACCCACCCAAAAATTTGTCCTCTACAATAGCACACCCATCCGTCCGACACCTCCGCCTCGCCCGCCGAGCCGCGAGCTCCTCTAGCCTCGCCCGCCTCGCACCCCGCCGAGCCTCCCTCCCGGCCACGCCGTCGTCGGGCCCACCTTGCCATCGTCCTCCACGCAGATCCGCCAGCACCGCCCGCCGCTGCACGCCATCGAACGCCACCCGCGACCGCACGCCACCGAGTGCCGCCGCCACCGCACGCCACCGAGCTCCGCCCGCCTTGTGTCACCACCCGCCTCGCCGTCGTAGAAGAGCTCCGTCATGCTGCTCCTGCCGCTCGCCGCGGGCACACCGCGCACCGCTCGAGTTGCTCGCCAGCGGTCACGCCGCGCCGCTCCAGCCGCTCGCTGGCAGGCCCGCCGCTCGCCGCTCCACCAACCCCATGCCGCTCACCACCAACGTCGTCCGCGTCCGCTGCCTTGGCCCGCACCAGATCCACCGCCCCGTGGCCCTCCCCGCCTTCGAGCTGGAAGTCACTCCTCGCCTCCACCTGGGCCTCTAGCTATGAGGATGACGAGGAACAGCGGGGGAAGATTTGCGTCTTCGGTGAGAGACGACGCAAATATGCGTCATGGTTCGACCAGTACGCAAAATGTCTACTGTCTTTGCGTCTTCTTCTGTTGGAGGCCGCTAAAACACTTGTTTTATAGAAATATTTATTTTTTTATGAAATAAAATTATCTCAAACAACAAAACAGAGTATATCATTGCAAAGAGCTCATCGAGACGATCAAAATTGACATATTATTTGTTATATTTGGAGCTCCGAATAAAAAGATATTAATTTTATAAATTAAAAATGAGTGTTAACGTCATCGCTGACGTCAGCACCACAAATAGTGTCATGCAAACCACCTAGAAAACCGTCCAATATTGAAAAGTGAACTTTTTCAAGAGTTGGAGGGCTAATGTTATCCGGTTTTAAAGTAGGAGGTAGAAATCCAGACTTTTGTGATAGTTGGAGGTCCTAAAGTGGACTTAACCCTTAACAATATCAAGAAAAATTAATTATATGACTCCTACAACAGATTTGTCCATTACAAGACCGATTGGTAACTTATATGTTTCCTTCAAGAAGCAAACAGAAGTTGACAATCAGCAATAATGAAGTATTTGGGAATTCCATTGAAAAACAATTCACGGATTGCAGTGTACTAATGAAGGAGTTACTCCTAATGTTTTTAGCACATTCCCTGGCTACTCAGTTTTTCCAAGATCCAAGAGATCTATCTTCTATTTAATCCACTGATTAGCACGAGAGAAAAAGTAATTATCACAGATATCTTGATCGATACGAAGAAAGAGATCAACATTTTGTTACAAGCCTTCCTCCGCAGAGGCGGAACCGGTAGGGCTAGCAGGGGCCGTGACCCCCAGCACAGTAGATTCATTTAAATACTTATATAAATATTTGTATTTATAGCACAAAAAATATTAATTTCACCCTTTTTTTATTAAAATACGATGATTTTGGTTAGAAATAGTGTAGATTTTTTTGAAAATTTGTTGAAATATATAATTATGTATATTTTATCACACTAAAAAAATACGATCACATTTGTCTGGCCCTCCCTTAATCAAAATCGCTGGTTCCGCCTCTGTTCCTCCGCATGGCTAAAGTTCTATCTGGCTTCTGTTCATGAAAAGCTCAAATTGAGATTAAATTCATCTGATGTACAGGTCTGATGATTTTCGAAATAATTTGCACTTTAAGAGCATGCAACTTCAGCTACTAAACAATTTTATAGCATGTGACATGGTTCAAACCAAAGAACTTATCATCAGAAGTTCACCGCTTAACTCCAACTTACTCGCACAAGTGTGTTGTCTTTGCTTGAGAAACTGCAAAATTTTATACATTCTCTTGCACATCATCATTTTAAGCTCTCTGTGTTAATACTGATGTTTATACTTAAATTTATCTATCCTGCTATGTGGCCTGCAGCAACATGCGGGGTTTTAGCTAGTATGTTGAAACAGTGACACGCATGTATTGATGAGGTAGAGATAGTGGTGAATAAAGTGCAAGTGAAAAACTAGAAATATCAATTCACTGCCATGCGGTCATTGGCCAATATAACTAACAACCCTATATATGCACTGTCTATGATTAATGTGAATTAAAAAATTATAACATAATTTCTCCAAATATCAATTCACACATGTGTTCATTGTATTTGCTAGATAACACAGTTACACTACCCGCAAACGAAAAGATAACATGGTTACACTGATCAAAAATTATTTTTAGATTTACTATGTTTCCTAGAAGCATATTTGAGATTTAGGTTGTGTTTGATTTAGCTTCTAGAAAGTGCTTCTGCTGACAAAAAATAGAATACCAACCAAACTGGTAAAATATGAGCTGCTTTCGCTAGTACAATTTTCGCAGCACTTGGACCCTACTTATAGCTTTTGGATTTCTGCTTTTCCAAAAGGGTAGAAATAGAGAGATGCTCTTTCAAAGGAGATAAAGGGATAGGGGGTAGGTCTCATATTGTTTCAACCAAACAGCTATAACTTTTTCACAACACTCACATCTTTTCTACAACTCATAGCAGCTTTTTCATAGCTCACAGCTGAACCAAAGAGGCTCTTACTAATTTTTCCATGACTATGATGATAGCACGCTCAAATAAATATAAGAAATAATAAATGTTATTTAAAACATGTTTCCTATATTAAAATTGGATAAATATATGGGGATATGTACTGACATAAAGCAAATAGTGCAAGCCGTAAACTATTTAAACAGAATACAATCATTGAAGTATTTACTAGTGAATTTTTTTATAAAAACAAACTCAGTGGTAAAAGGAATATATTCTCCTTGCCAAAACATTGATCTTTAACCTATAATTAATTGATTTGGTCATTTGCTAAATGTTATTCGGCTTTATATCCCACTGTCGCCAGCTGACATGTGCAGCAAAAAGAAAAAAAATCCAAAGAACGTTTATACTTTACCTATAGCTACAAATGCTAGAACTAGCTATGGTCAAATGTTCTGTGAACATATTTTTGGGAAGTACTATGTGAATTTGTTCCATTCGTGGACACGTAATGTGCAAATATTACATTGACTAAGATGGATAAAAACTCACATCAATAGATCAAATCAATGTGATTTCAAAACATGCTTCATATATAGATCAAAAATGAATAAAGCTAAAATGTTTACTAATCAAACCATACTTACAATGAAAAGAGGACAATGATTTGAGTATTTGCTGTTATAAAAGTGAAAAATGAAAAGAAATGTACGAAGAATATATTCTCCGCCCTAGCACAAATTAAAATATTGTATATTGCTTATTGATTATTTCGAGAATTTGCTAAAACGTTATCTGGTGTTATCCGAATCTCAGAAGCTTTAAATATTCCAGTGACATGTGCAGCAAAAAAAAAGTTCCCTGTTTTTCCAAAGAATGGGCAAAACATGCTTTTCCAATGCTAAAGAAATTCCACAAGCTATGTGACACGAGATAAGAATACAATTCACACTAGAATAAAATATGTTCGACAAATGCACTAGAGAGAAATGTACATTATTGGGCATCACAAAGTCGTATTGTCACCAATGGATTTATGGTGGGATATCTTTGCACGTCTTTGCACGTGCGCCATCGTGTACATAGGAGCTGTTTGGTTAGGTGGCTAACCCTAACAAGGCTCTAGAAAAACCACCTTGGCAGTGTCTGGTTCCCTAGGCCGTTAGCCAGGCCCCGATGAGTCACCTACCACCCTACAGCCTAGCTTGCTGGAAACGCGTCCGTTTTCTGTTTTCTGCAAGCCTAGCTTGGGCAGCGCTCGTGTCCATTCGCGTCACCTCCCGATGCTTCGCCACCACTCCATTGGTTCCTTCACCTCTCCTCAATCCGAGATCATGCCTTGCCACTCCTCCATGCTCACCCGCCGCTCCTTGACCTCCTTCCCGCTTGCAGGGCAGGGTCGATCGCCCTGGCCTCGCGCGGCGCGGTGGTCGTTTCCCTCCTTGGCAACCTCGGCATGGAGCTCACGTGCGCGTCTTGGGAGCATGCAGTGTCGGTCAGAGACGGACGACGCGCTATGAGAGCCACATGTTCAACGAACTGTCTCAAAGGTGGTGAAGTTACTTGCACAAAGAAGAGGTGACTCTATCAAGCCAAACCAGCTAGCCAGACACACTAGTTGCTAGCCAGGCTTAGACAGTGTATACAATCAAACAAGTCCAACTTGGCTTGCTAGGGCAGTCTTGGGCTTGCGTGGCTTATTTCCTAGCCAGGCTAGAAGAAAGGCAGGTAACCAAATAGACCTATATTGCCTTGGTTATAGCTTCCCTGTGAAGGAGGGGGAAAACCTGGTACACTGGTATTGCCTATTGCATCATCTCAACACACCCTCACCTAGCTACTTAGATTGTACAGTATATCTGTATATGCATATTTAAAAAAGGTAAACCTGTGAAGCTTGATCATAAAAGGTAAACCTGTGAAGCTTGATCATAAGGCCTTTGTTATAGCTTCCATGTGGCACAAGAGTAAACACACCCCTAGAATCTCCATTAAAATTAAATCTTATTTTTCATAAGTGAACTAAATTTGGTACCCGATTGGATACAAAGAGCCCTGCATTTATTTTAGCTTATATGCAGTAAGTTTAAAGACTGGGAAAAGAGTAAGGTGGTGTCAATGGGGATGCGAGTCCGACATGTTTTGAGTCACAGGGAGGCCAACCCAAAACTTACTTAAAAAAAGAAACTAGAATGGCATGTCACGTAATACGTTGGAGAAATTATCTAAACTAGCTGATCCATAAAACACCATTGGTTATCCACTTTGCATCCTTATATGTCACCAAAATATGTGTCTCTCAATCCAATCAGCCCATCAGTACCTGCGAACTGTTTTCTATGACGCATGTGGGTTATGCCAACACTAAACAAACCCATGTGCATGCATTTATATATATATATATATGGTCACCTCCAAATCCACCAGTAAAGACCATGACGTTGATAGCTACTAGCTAACACTAGAAATGCGAGAATTTGTTTAATGGGCAAGACCAAGTGAGATTTGGAGAAGCATCCAACGATGCAGTGGTGTAGCCATCAGTCTGACAAGGCATGGTCCCACATATAATCATGACTAGCTCTACCGGTCATTAGCCACCGGTCCTATGTAACTGATTAAGCAAGGTATTAATTATTCTTTTGGTGAGATCGATCGATATCATGATTTGCTTCCACACAAGTTATTTTAGTTACCAGTCAGTGTGATCTTGTTGGGCTCCACGTACACGTGTGTTCTGTGCGCTTTTTTGTCATACATGTGTGACATGCACTTGTTTGGGAAGCATGCAAGCAATGTCACTGGGCAAAGCACTTGTCGCCCAACATAATATAGTACGTAGTAATTATTAGTTTACTTCTCACAATTTTTATCTTGCATACCTACGTTGAGTCCACACTAATAATATTGCATAATAATATATGACTTTTTATCTTTTCCAGTAGATTAGCATCACATTCATCATCATCTATAAGGCGGTTACAATTTAGAAAATAGCTGGGAGGCAACTGAGCTAGAGCTAGTGGGTTGTCATAGCTGCTGTGTGGCCCATCGAAGGTTAGCATTGCACCCGCGGTCCGGCCTTTTCCCATCAGCGATGGATGTGGCCCAAAAAAATAAGCTAGGACCCAAAAAAAATAAGTATATACAGAGTAGTAGAAAATTAAAATGGAATGAACATATTGCTATTTTCCCTCAGTAAATAAACATACAGCGGAAGTAGGGGGTTGTCAAACTAATAATGGAGTAATGTCCTGACAAAACAAATCTGATGCCTGAAGACCATGCATAATCTCAACGCTCTCAACCTTTAGTCATCATCCACATTCCACAAAGCTTGAGAATGCTGCCAAATCATATAGTAGTGGATTGAGGGAAAGTTCCTTGTTAGTGTAATTTGGTTGACTTGACAGTACAGGACCCCTCATGCATGCATGGTACCCACACCACACTCCCACAGACAAGGCAGGCACGACATGCTGGTCTGATTGCGAGCTATCAGACGGGTGCACATTAGCAACTTTCCGATCCCCAAGCTATGGCGTTCCAAAGACTGCGGATTAATGCCAAACATCAAATCTGCAATAATCAAGTTCAGATTTGACAAGAGGTCATAGCAAAGGAGACGTACTATGACGACGAAATACAGTTTAGCAAGTTTATTTGTGAGGAATGTAAGTGGAAATCAACAAATTTCCCCACTACAACTTGCACCAACCTTAACCTGATGGATTTCAGTTTCCAGGACAGTTTTGCTCTCTCTCTCTCTCTCTCATCATGCTGAGTAGCTAGGAGGAGGTTTTTGAAATGTTCCCGCCTTACTGACGACCTAATTTCAATTAGCCAATGCACTTACTTTTTATAGTTAGTGGAACCAGTGCGTACTCCATCTCATCCCGAATTGTAGGTCATTTTATTTTCACCACCCTAAGTCAAACTTCTCAAAATTTAAACAACTTTATGGGAAAAATACGGTAATAATACATCAAGAACATATATCAAATTAGTTTCATTAAATGTACCATAAAATGTCTTGAGATTGCACATTTATTTGGTATTGTGGCTGTTGACATATTTTCTATAGAATTGATAAGTTAGAGAAGTTTAACTTAGGATAAAACTAAAACAACTAAAAATTTATAACCTAACGTATATGTCATATTTTATTTACATAAATAAAAACTAATTTCATTTCTACCACTCATTCAATTTGAAAATGATATGAACATATTTGCCACAAGAAAACATCGATCCTTTTAGTTTCTTGATTATGATATTTATTGCCTTGTAATTTAACTGAGAATAATTTATTTATTTGATCATTCCAAATCTTTTATTTAGTTTCATAATAATTCGTAAGTTCAGGAATCATTCCATAACTCAGCTGCTCATCACTAGAAAAAAGAAAGTTATCGATATTCTTAAAATTAAAATAAATCAAAGAGTACCTCAATTCAACACGGAGTCGATGACACAAGAATACAAGATTAAGTGATTAACTGATGGATGGATAACATTACTTTATATCTTTCCGACCTCCCGGACTGCTTATCTGTGCACCATAGAATCCATATATATCCTTATTCAATCTAGAATCCATACAGCAGGCGGCTAGCAGGCAATGGGAGAAAGACGGCAATGGAGAAAGTATGCATGGAACGCTTATCCGACGTTGATACTGTAGCAGCAGCACGCACAACAGTGAGCAGCACACTTATCATATCATAACAAAAGTATAAAGGCAAGAGAAAATTGTGGTATTAATTGCATGAGGTGTAAAATGGATTGAGAGACATCACGAGACAGTGATGGTAGTTTGAAAATTGACTAAACCGCACCAATGGCTATGGCTTGTAGGAGTTCTTGCGGGTGACATGGCTCGCACCGCCTTCAACCAATTAGATTAACAAGCAAAAAAAGCGTGCTCATGGAGAAAAAAAGGATTAAGCAAAAGGATGTCGCGAAAATACAACAATTAATCTCCTATATGGCGTTGTCATGTTAAAGCTTCCCCATCTTATGCTCTAGCTCATCAAATGATTAAACCAAAACGTTAGGTTGTCAAACTAACCATGCATATGAAATTTTATTCTGTGTATATAATAATAGACGAGTCAATGTTTATGACCCAAAATGCCCATATGGCAGGGCAGGGAGCCAGAGAAGGAAGCCCGAAACCACACATATATTCCATTATTTCTTTGCACTGCCCACTACTACAAGTACTAGTAGGACTTGGGCGTGTCGCGTGCCTAATAATAGGATAAAGAGTAGGAGTACTGGACGTCCATGTCCATGGCCATTCGGATCACCACACCACCAAATAGCGAATAGCCTGTTGGGTGAAACGGACATCAAGCCCCAGCCACGCAGGATCACAACGTGCGGCTGCGCCACCCACCAAGAGCTTTATTAGCCTGGGTGCAGGGTGCCAGGCAAGCAAGACGACGAACAAGGCTAGTCGTTGAGAAATCAACGGAATAAAGAAAGAGGCAGGAGCGAGGTGTCAATGGAAAGCGAAAGCTGTGCCCAGTGCAGCACCTCTCCGCTCCGCAGGCCCATACGCCGGCCGGCCGGCCTCTGACCAGACTCAACGTACAGTAGCTTATTGGCACGTGCAACATGGGCGGCATCGTGGATCATGAGGGGGGCAACATGGCACCTGGTCCTTGAGATCGATCTTGCATTGTGGGTGTACTTGTCTTTCTGAGATGCCTCCTTTTCCTGAAATCTTAGGGATTCAGAGGTGGGGTGCGTGCAAGCCTACTACTGCTTGCATGTTGATGGAAAGAAGTCACTGGAGAGTGAAACAAGCCAAGACCAGCTCTAATAATGAGAAAAAAAGGTGTTGTGGCCCAGGCCCAGCTCTCTGGTAATTGTAATGTGTAAACTGTAATAACGCAGGACTATGTTGAAAAAACAAGCTGAAACACTGTTCCAGCTAATTTGTAGGAGAGAAAAACACTGTTTTGGCTAAAAAAAACAAGTTAAAAAGTACGGATTATAAGCCGGCTAAACAGGACCTATGTGTGGAGTTATCTAAAGAAAGATACAGAGTATTTTTGTTGTTTTTGTTGAAGAATTGAAGTGTCACCAACCTCTGATATGATATTATTATGGAGACAGATAGATATGCATGGTTGGTGTCTTGGTGAGCAGAAAGAACAGTCCTTGGAATATCAGGACGAGACTGACTCAAATCAACTCTCAAGAACTGAGAAAAGTATTATTATTATTCAAACTTCGAAGTCATCCTAAATGCTCATCTACGACTAGGCCAAAAGTAGTTAAATCCAACATTTCATTTCCATCCATAGACATTAATTCTTCGCCTCCAAGTGGGACAAACAAATAAATCTCTTACATCAGCACCCAATGTAACAACAGCATGTCTCCCCTTCTGAATAATAATGCCAGTAACCAATTTCCTTCCTGCTGGCATCAGTAGAATCTATCTAGAGGATTTCGATTGATTGTACAGGATAGCGATGCAATCTTTGAGGAATCGCAATCCAAGACACTGTTATTAGCATTAAAAAGATATGACAAATCTCTGTCTGCAAACATTTTGATTGTTTAAAGAAGAGTAAAATGAACGAACAGTCCTTAAATCATTGTTCTACCTAGGTCCTCGAATTCTCAAAATGCATTTTCAAGCATACAAACTTGTATTGGCATCTTGGGATCTCCTAAATTTTCATTTTTAGGCTCTCGAACTTGCCATGGTGTCTCATCTAGGTATAGATGGGTTCCAACCCAGCGCTCCATCTACATGCCCTTCCTCCCTCTTCTAACTCCATCTCCATGTTCTCCCCTTCTCTCCGCTTCCCAATCTAGTGTGGCACCGCATCACAGTCATCGATTAACCATCCCTAACCTATATGCCTTCATCATCCTCCACATCAAAGGCCATGACGTCAATAGTGGTGGCGGCAAGACTAAAGTTAGTGCTCCTTAGACGAAAGAGGTAGGCGAACTATTGCTAGGTTTCCCATTAAGTTCTTGCTCAAATTAAGAATAAGGTGTGGATCCAACCAATATGGCATCATGATGTGGAGTAGATTGGTTCTATTACACACTATGGCAAGTTCAGTGATCTAGATGACACACTGAGACAAATCCTAGGTCTAAAAATAGCATTTCAAAAGTTTAGCACCTAGATGACACATAAAGACAAATTTGAGGACTAAAAAATATATTTTAAGAGTTTAGAGACATGAATGACACCTCCTGACATGTTCACCGCCCTTGCATCTTTAAAGAAAATTGCAACAATTAAGACACTACAGCCATGTAAAAACATAAAATTCTTCACATATTGATAGTCGATAAATCCCAGATTTAAGTCAGAAGCAAGAATTGCATGTCAAAGAGTGTTGTTATAATCACGTCGGCAACAGAGTATAAAGCTTAATGCACGAAATTCCAAATGTAATATAAAATACGTGGCCACGGAATTTAAGTTTTCACATTAACTACAAAACAAACGAAGGTACAAAGTACCTTTTGCTGAGTAAGATCTGATGCAAAAAAAGGTACCTTGCCTTAACCTGGTTTGTTAGGCCAAAGAGTGAAAGGGAGGGCACTTTTTGTCACCATCAGCGCTAGTGGAAACACAATAAGAATTTCAAAAGGGTAATGGGTGTGACAGATAAGCCTAGTACTCACTTATATCTTATTTTTCTGTATTTTACTTTCCTTGGCTTCTAAACCTTTGTAATAGGAATATGCTTAGCATCCACTTTAGTGGTTAGAAAATTTGCTAGAGCAGGTAGAAAAAAGATGTTGCCCTCTTCCCATAAAAACTGGGGCACACCCTTGTATCAGGACAAGTCATTGACATTTCCTTTCAATCCAAGCGGCCAAAGGCCAAGCTGCCCTTTGGCAGTTCCTAAATCTTAATCTGAGATCTATTTGGGCCAACAATTGGTATCAAAGCCTTAGGGTTCTTGAGTGAGCGAGCGCCATGTCCACCGAGAGCCGGATCGCGAGAGCGGGCGCTGCCGCCGATGCGGTGATCAACCCCGACTGTGACACAGTAGGAGTCAGAGTCAAAGACCGTGCGACACACCTTGCTGCTGCAGAGGCAGCGGCCGCGGCGCAAGCCGCGGTGGCTGTCATTGCGGCGCTGCGCGCCGAGATGGAGCGAGAGCCGGAGACTGCTGGAGGATCACATAGCCCGGAAGGGTGCCACCGTTAGTCGCCGTCACCAGAGCAGCATCATGGTCACCGCGGGCGCTCCCCGGTGCTGCAGACGGTCTACCGCGACTCCGGAGCGGGAACGCCATGGCCGATGCTCACCAAGTCGAACTACCACAAGTGGAGCCTGCTGATGAAGGTCAAGGTCCAGGCCTGGCGGCTGTGGGAGGTAGTACACATCGGTGGCGTCAGCTACGACGACGATTGTCGGGCGCTGGAGGCCTTGTGCGCCGCCGTCCCCACCGAGCTCGGTGCCTCCCTCGCCAACAAGGCCACAGCAAAGCTGGCATGGGAATCGATCGTCGCGGCGCGCGTCGGCGGAGATCGCGTGCACCAGGCGACGTTGCAGCGCCTCTGAGAGGAGTGGGAAGGCCTCACCTTACAGCCAGGTGAGCAAGTCAAGGACTTGGCCCTTCGCCTGACCAACCTGATGGAGCAAATGGCGTGCAACGGCAACACCAACCTCACGGAGGAGCGCGTGGTGGAGGAATTCCTCCGCTGCATGCCAAAGAAGTACGCGCAGATCGTCATGTCAATCGAGACACTTCTCAACTTCGAGCAGCTCATCATCAAGGACGTGATAGGGAGGCTCAAGGCGGTGCACGACCGCGAAGAGGGGCCTCACGCCAAGCCAGGCACCGCTGGAGGCAAGCTGCTATACATGATGGAGCAGTGGCGCACCTTCGAGAAGGAGGAAGGATCCGAACCATCCGGCTCCTCCAAGGAGCGTCGCGACGACCCCGCGGCGGCAAGAAAAAGGAGAAGGGGCCCCAAGGCCAGGCAGGCACTAATGGCGGCACCGCTGGCGAGCGCAAGGCGACCTAGGATGACACCTGCAACAACTGCAGTAGGCCCGGCCACTAGGCCAAGGACCGCCGCCTTCCTCTACGCTGCGGTGGGTAGGCTCACGTCGCACAAGCAGGGGGAGGATGCTGCTGCTCTATTTCTGGTGCATGGGTGCGTCGAGCTGCAGCAAGAAGCAAGGGAGGGGGTGAAAGGTCCAAGCTTTCCCCTTTCCATGTCGGTTGGCTCTGTACACCTCCACCTTGACGAAGTGCGCGCCCACACCTTCCTCGGCAAAGGCGCAAACGATGACAAGATCGACGGCTAGTACCTCGACATCGGTGCCACGCACCACATGACTGGTCGGCGTGAGTTCTTCTCCAACCTTCCGGCGTGAAGCTCTGTAACAGAACCGCCCAATTATACGAGATTAAGTAGGAAAATCATCCAACGGGAGGACAATTTAACAAACTTAAGCCCGTATAACCCGGTAGTCCGTGAAATCTCGACGGATTTCAAACCATTTCACATAACAGCCAAGATCGTACTAAGTTTAGCGGTCACCATCATAAGTTACATAAAAGTTCGTGGCATAAAATACATCGGAGTTTAAACATAGTTATTACAAACCAGGTTCGAATAAAAGTAACGGAAGTAGTAGTTCAAATCACGCACACACACAGCGTTTTGAAATAAAGTGCCAGCTTGTGATCATCTCCAGCAAAAGCATCAGACGAGAAGTAGCGAATGACCATTGTCCTTGATCCTAAGCTTCACCCATCGTAGGATAGAGGCAGTTGATACAGTAGCCGTAATACATCTGCCCATCTACAACAAGTGGGAACAAAGCCCTGAATACGAGAAGGTACTCAGCTAGACTTACCCGACAGAACCAAAATAAAATGATACCAAGGATCATGATAGGCTTTCTGGTGGGGGTAGCTGACTCATTTGTAAGAAAAGCATTTTCAACTTAACAATTCTTTTCTAAAAGTATGTAGTAATTTAATCTTTATTACCCTGTCAACTATGTTTGCATCTATGCTAGAGTAATATATAATTAAGCAAGTAAGGATTACCATTGATCATTAACAATAGTTACCATGTCATCTTCCACATAACTATCCAAGTGATTCATCAATATTACTACGATGAAGTAGCTCAAGTCAAGTGTTCACTAACCAGTGAACGATGGCGATTCGAATCGATTATTAACCAGCTGGTAATTTATTCCTCACACAAACCTCACTCACCCGCTAAAGTGAGGTATTGGTCACCGAGTCAACCATTTAGGTAAAGTTGCGAGCTTGCCAGGAACCACATGTACCCGGGGGCCGCCCGACTGCTCTTTGGCCTTATCATCGCGCCCCCGTATCCTGCCACTACTGCTCCGTTACAGTGCGTTGCGGGCAATCCACTCGACCCGAATAATCTCCAAGCTTCGCGGTCGAAAGGTACATTATTAGCACAGCTAAATGTGAGGCATGCGTTCAACATGACTCGAGGCCCAACAACGGTCGGTCCTTAATCGACACAGACGGAAAACACTACAGTCCGAAACCCTGCAAGTTTCCACCCGGTCTCAGATTCATTTCGACACTTAGTTATTTTCATATGACATACTTTCACATAGATCCAAGTAATCTCCTAGAGCTCGCGGATGACAGGCAATCACCCGACTTCTACCGGTCTAAGCAAACTAAGCAATTATTGACCCCGGACACCAAGGTAACAAGGATCGGGTAAAGTAAGGTGAAACAAGGTATAATGCAGCAACGTTTGCAAACAACTCCTAAACGTAATGCATCAAATTAAGTAAAGTTAATAATAAATTATTTGCAAACCGGGAGAGAAATGCTCCGGGGCTTGCCTCTCTCAAAAGAGCTCGGACGGTGGTCGGGGCACTATGGAAGATCTTCACCGACCTCCTCTTCGGCTTCGGTCGCCTCCTGCTCTTGCACCTCGGACTGCTCTTCCGGGTCCTCGGGAACTGCTACCGGGGTCACTTCCTACGATCCTGTATGATGCATAAGTATAAGTGCTCATGCCTAGGTGCATTGCAGGGATGACATGAGGTAATGGTGAATGAATGAGATGTAATGAGCATGCTACTTTATTTGAATTACGTGGAACTTACGACTCTTCTACAAGGTAGTCTACGTCATTCAAGAACATTTACTTAAAAACTACCGCCACTAATCTCTACCATGCAAAGGCACACTGACACTTAAGATGCTTCAAAGATACACCAAAGCATAGTTTACTAACTAATCTTGCATTAAAGGTTGAGTGTAAACCCTAATTAGCACTATGCTTGAACAGCAACACATATTTTGGTAGCACAGAAAAATCTTAGAAAATTACAGTGGATTACCAACATCAATTCTAGCATGCCACAAAATTTTCATTGCATTTGGATTATTAGAACTGTCTATACAAAAATAACAAGCTAAGGCCTAAAAACGAGCATGAAAATACTTTGCATTATGAAAAGTATCAAACAACAGATTTAGTAATTTTCCTACTTTCTACACAGTAAATAATCACTGTAGAAAAATTATTACTTGCATGTTTTATTCACATTTATTTAATTAACAAAATAGAAAATACTAGTGATAGAAAGCATTTGAACTACACCTACACATTTTTCTACAGAACAGGCATGATATATAATTTTTCTAGCAAGTACATGGCACAAAAAGATTAACAAACTTAGAATCACATTTTTCTAATTTTTCTATGATTTATTAAGCATTTATCAAGAAAACAGCCATTTCAATAATTAAATAAAAACTCTACAGAAAAGTATTTCAAATTTGACATGCAATATTTTTATATCATAGATCTGGTTCCAATGAATCCAAAGAAATTTATTTCATAATTTTTGGAGCTGAAATGACTAAAAAAACATTTTCCAAAGTATTTTTCATCATGAATAATAAAAGAAAACAGAAATTGATTTTTTTCAATATCAGTACTGGGTCGGCCCATGGGAGTCAACCGGCCCGTGGCCGTTCTCGGCCTGGTTCACGTGCGCGGGGAAAGGTGAGCCGGCCCGCTCGGAGGCGCGGCCCACAGGGCGGTTGGCCCAGTGAAGATCGAAGGGGGAAAAACAGAGCGGCCTCGTCGGCGTTCGTGACCTCGACGTCGCGGCGGTGGCCGACGGCCAAACGGCCATTTTCGGCCACGTCTCGACCATCGAGCGAGCGCACAACGTTCGCAAGGAACTAGCGAACTCGAGAGGGAGGTTTGGAAGGACGGAGAGGGAGCGAGCGAGGCGGTGGGCGGGGCGCGAGCTCGGCGGTCCCGACGCGGTGGCGCGGCGGGGGCAGAGAAATGGAACCCTACCGGAGCGAGCAAGGTGATGGTGGCGCCCGTTCGGAGGAGAGGAGAAGGGGGCGGAGCTTCGTGCACGACCAATCGGACGGTGGAGGTCCACCGGCGTCGGAACACGACGGTGAAGGTGGGGGCGTGCGGTGGTGAGCGGCGTTCCCGCTCGGTTTCTCCGGAGGGAGGGAGAAAGGGAGCGAGTGAGTGGCGAACAGGATGGAGACCAGGTGCCCGGGGCGATTTGAAGCGGAGCGCGAGCACGGGGTCCATGGTGGCCACGCGGGGGCGTCGCCGGCATGCGGCTGCCACGCGGCGGGCGTGTTCTGCCGCGGCGCCAGCGAGCCGCGCACGCGGGCGTGAAGAGGAAGGGGGCTGGCTTGGGCCGGGCCGAGGCGGGGGAGCGGGCACGGGCGTGCGCGGGAGTGGCGCGGGCCGTTTCGGCCAGCGGGCCGAAACCGAGGCGGCGGCCTGCTTAGGTTAGGTTTTTATTTTTCAAATTTCTAAATTAAAACGAATTTCAAATACAGTTTTCAAACCCTATTTTGAACAAGAAAAATACCTTTTCTAGAAATGACCCAAAAATAAAAGTTGCTTAGAATTTAATTCTCTACAACTTTGATTAAGGGGCCAACTAAAAATTCTCAACAGATTTTGAATTGGAGAATAAAAGCTAAAATAGGGAGTATTTTTGAATATTTTTAGAATACATTTTTGAAACCAGTTTTTGACAAAACTTTGAGTAATTTAGTTGCTCCAAAAATTTGACCTATAATTCTAAGTGATATAAAATTTGTATTTGCATAATTTTGATGAAAGGAAATTAGCATATTAATATATTACATCATGAATACCATTTTCCAAGCTTTTATTTCATTCAAGTTATAATATTACCATATATGATTATGGATGATATGAAATGTCATGCTTATGATTGCCATGCAAAAGCTTGCGTAACACCGGAGTGTTACAGTCCTCCCCCCTTATAAAAATCTTGTCCCGAGATTTAGGTTACGAACCATTTATTATAAAAATCTTCGTATGCTTTTTGTAGGTATTCACCCGTTTCCCAAGATGCATCCCCTTCATCATGATGACTCCATTGTATTTTATATGTTTTCACCACACTGTTTCGAGTAGCCCTTTCTTTGGAATACAAAACTCGAATTTGCTGCTCACGATACACCAGATCTGACTTAAGTTTTATGCCTCGAGGTTCAATTCTTTCCTCTGGAACGCGTAAACATTTCTTGAGATGTGATACGTGAAAAACTGGGAATATAGCACCCATTGCTTCTGGTAATTCCAATTTGTAAGCCACTGGACCCTTTCTTTCCAAGATTTTGTAGGGTCCTATAAATCTGGCGGCAAGCTTTCTGCGTATTCCAAACTGCTTCTTCTTCATTGGCGTGACTTTTAGATAAACATAGTCACCAACTTCGAACACAAGCGGTCTCCTTCTCTTATCCGCATAACTTTTCTGACGTGACTGAGCTGCTCTCATATTTTGCTGAATGATATGAACTTTCTTTTCGGCTTCTTCCACGAAGTCAATACCATAATACCTTCTTTCCCCTGGCTCAATCCAATTTAAAGGTGTTCTACACTTTCGGCCATACAGAGCCTCAAAAGGTGCCATCTTGATACTTTCTTGATAACTATTATTATACACGAATTCTGCTGAAGGTAACCACGACTCCCATGAACCTCTGGAAGACAACACACAAGCTCTTAACATATCCTCTAAAATAGCATTAACTCTTTCAGTCTGACCATCTGTTTGAGGATGATAGGCAGTGCTACGAATCAGACTAGTCCCCAAACCTTTGTGCAAATGCTCCCAAAAGTGAGCTGTGAACTGTGACCCTCTGTCAGACACTATAGTCTTCGGTATGCCATGCAATCTCACAATCTCCACAATATACTTCTCGGCATATTGAGGTGGTCTATAATCTGTCTTGATAGGCAAAAAGTGGGCTGTCTTGGTAAGACGATCCACGATTACCCAAATCGAATCATGGCCTTTCTGAGTAGTGGGCAAACCCGTGATGAAATCCATACTTATATCATCCCACTTCCAACTAGGTATTAACAAAGGTTGCAACAAACCGGTAGGTTTCATGTGAATAGCTTTCACTCGACAACATGTGTCACATCTGGCTACATAAGCTGCAATTTCCTTCTTCATCTTTGTCCACCAATAGCGAGGTCTTAGTTCTTGATACATTTTACTACTGCCAGGATGAATGGACAACTTAGAGAGATGAGCTTCGTCCATAATTTTATTCTTAAGCTCTCTATCCTTTGGAACAACAAGACGGTTGTCGAACCACAACACGTCCTGCTCGTCCACTCTGAAGTGTTTGGAGGGTTCTTCTTTAATTTTCTTTTTGATGTGGAATATCCCTTTGTCTGCTTTCTGATCTTCTATTATCTTACTCTCCAAGGTGCAACTGATCTGAATACTATGTAACACGGCAGGGTGCATTAGATTAAAACCATCTTCGAGTAAGGGTTGCATATTCAAACAATGCGACTTTCTACTCAAAGCATCGGCTACCACATTGGCTTTTCCAGGGTGATACTGTACATTTAAGTTGTAATCTTTGATTAGTTCTAACCATCTTCGCTGTCTCATGTTCAATTCTGGTTGGGTGAAAATGTACTTGAGACTCTTATGATCGGTGAAAATATTGCACACATTACCAAGTAAATAGTGTCTCCAAATCTTTAAGGCATGCACTACGGCGGCAAGCTCAAGATCATGTGTCGGATAATTGATTTCATGTTTTCTCAACTGACGAGAGGCATAAGCAATGACTCTTCCTTCTTGCATCAGAACACAGCCTAATCCTGTTTTTGATGCGTCACAGAACACATCAAAAGGTTTCTCGATGTCTGGCTGTGCAAGAACTGGAGCAGTGGTCAACAGTTTCCGCAAGGTGTGGAAAGCTGTCTCACACTCCTCTGTCCACACAAACTTATGATCTTTCTGTAACAGACTCATCATCGGCTTGGCAATCTTCGAGAAGTTTGGGATAAAGCGGCGATAGTAACCAGCTAACCCTAGGAAACTCCTGACTTCTGACACTGTGATTGGAGTTTTCCAATCCATAACCTCTTGCACTTTGCTCGGATCTACCGAAACTCCATTCTCAGATAGAATATGACCAAGGAAAGGAACTTTCTTCAACCAAAATTAACATTTGCTGAACTTAGCATACAACTTATGATCGCTCAGTCTGGTCAAGACAATTCTCAGATGCTCTTCATGATCTTTCTCATTCTCAGAGTATACTAGAATGTCATCAATGAAGACAACTACAAACTTGTCCAACTCTGGCATGAAAACCGTATTCATCAGATACATGAAATATGCAGGAGCATTTGTTAAGCCAAAAGACATAACAAGATACTCGTACAACCCGTATCTGGTAGAAAAGGCAGTTTTTGGGACATCTTGCGGCCTAATCTTTATCTGATGATACCCTAATCTTAGGTCTATCTTGGAGAACACTCTAGCTTTAGCCAACTGATCAAACAAAACGTCGATATGAGGCAAAGGATATTTATTCTTGATAGTTACAGCATTAAGAGGTCGATAATCCACACACATTCTCAGAGTACCCTCTTTCTTTTTCTTCACGAACAAGGCAGGACATCCCCATTCAGACTTACTCGGTCGGATAAACCCCTTCTTTAATAATTCTTCCAGTTGCTTCTTCAGCTCAGCTAACTCATCCGGAGGCATCCGATAGGGTCTCCTCGAAATAGGAGCTGTCCCGGGGATCAACTCGATTCCAAACTCAACATCTCTATCTGGAGGAAGGCCAGGTAACTCGTCTGCAAACACATCCGAGAACTCACACACTACCGGGATCTGGTGGATAGGAACAACTTCCATGGCACAGGTCACACTCACAAGGTCTGTTCTTCTAGGCAATGGTACCAGGAAAGTACCCTCTGCCTGGGGATCCTTAAGGGTAAGCATCCGACTGCTTGTATCTATGACTGCCCCCCTAGTTCTTCATCTAGTTTATTCCTATTATTACATCCAAAACTAGTCTAGGCATAACTACCAGGTTCACTTGAAACTTCCGACTACCTAACTCAAGGGTTGCCCCTCTAACCATCTTATTGGTTAACACATCAGCCCCTGCTAAACTTATGCGATAACCATAACTCAATTCTGTGCATAGTTGTTCATGCTTCCGTGCAAATGCTTGACTCATAAAAGAATGCGAGGATCCAGAATCAAATAGAACAACTACAGGGTGATGGTTAACGAGAAACTTACGGGCAGTTACAGGCTCTCCCTCAGGAATCTCATCAACGGTGGTATGGTGTACATGGGTAGTGTAAGTCTGTTGCTTCTTTTTTGGCGGATAAGGGCAGAACTTTGAAAAGTGGCCTGGCTGACCACAATTGTAGCAGGGCCCCTTCACTGTACCAGCAGATCCTATAGCTCCCTTGGAGTTGCTCTGTTCTATAGCTGCGGTGATCTTTGCTGGCGGCACGGCCATCTTGTACGGCTTCTGTGGTCCCTTGTAGTTCTGGGTTTTATGCTGTGGCGGCCTGAACCTTGCACCAGGTGTGGACGGATGATAAGAAGGATGATTTGCAGTGATAACTCTGGACTGGGATGGTCCTAACTCAAATACCCTCTTGTGATTCTTGGATGCAGTGTAGGCGTTGTTGTTCTTTTCTTGTTTCAAACAATCACTGACAAAGTCATTGAATCTGGCGCGGGTATTTGTACCCACATGCTTCATCATCTTCGGACTTAACCCTCTCTTGAAACTAGCAATTCTCTTTGCATCTGTGTTGACCATGTCTGGAGCATAACGGCACAAGTTGTTAAAGGCATGCAGATACTGTGTCACAGTCTTGGTACCCTGATTTAAGGCCAAGAACTCTCCGAGCATCATCTCAACCAACCCTGGGGGAATATAAACTCCCCTAAACGCTTCAGTGAATTCTCTCTAAGTAATCTAGGCATTGTGAGGAAAGGTGGTGCGGTGATGCTTCCACCACATCCCTGCCGGTCCCTGTAGCTGATGTGCAGCATATTCTGTTTTCAGAACTTCTGTCAGCCTCAACACACGGAACTTATCTTCCATAGTGTTGATCCATTCTTCAGCGTCAAGTGGCTCTGCTGCTTCCTTAAAAATAGGTGGCCTAGTATCCATGAAATCCTTGAAATTGCCGTACTGGTTCACCCCATGGCCACCACCTTGATTATTTCCTCTCTGAACATTTTCAGCGATGGTATGCAGAAAATCTTCCATATTCCTCTGTGATTGCTCGGCATTGCGCTGGCTTCCAAGGAACTGTGTGAAGAATACCTCTGCAATGAGCGGTGGAGGAGGGGGCAATTGTGGCTCTGGCTGTGGCTCCTGGTGGTTAACGTTGTTTGCACCACCCCCACCAGCCCCTGCACCGTTGCCACCAGTTTCAGCGGCCTCATACGTGGCACGGCGAGTGTTTGCCATCTGCATATTTTAGCAACAAGTAATAATTGAGCGAAGTTGTAGTAATTGTATTCGAATGAACAATCATGCCATACTGAATTTATTGGAGAGAACAAGTCATACAATAAAACAGAGGCACAATAATTACATTCCAATTAAAACAACATCACTAATCAAATTACTTCGAATGCAACATCGCGTTCCATACAACCACGTTGCCAGCATACATACACTGGACTTTTATGTGTTTGAGCATCGCATACACAACCAAGATCCAAAAGATCGCCAGTCTCAAGATCGAACAGGATACAACACGATACATAGAAACCAAAAGAAGGCCATCGCGACAGAACCTAGCTACTAACACGGGACACTATCCTACTCTTCGGGGCCATCGTCGAGGTCGGAGGCGTCACCATTGCTACCATCAGTAGCAGCGTCATCATCGACGTCCATCTGGGTGGCGTCCGGAGGAGCATACGGGCCCATCCCGTTGTAGAGGGCATGAAACTCTTCATGCAAGTTGGCATTATGCTCTTCTAGCTCCTCGACCCTCTGCCTCAGAAGGTCCCTCTCGTTCCAGGCTTCATTCCTTTCCTGCACTAGCTGTCCCATCATGCGGTCTGCATTTCTGTTGGCCTGAGTCAACGTCTGCACCCGCTGCATGGCACTCTCACCTCTCTCGAGAGCCCGGTCTCGCTGCAAGCTCATGTCGGCCAACTGCTCCTGCAAGCTAGCTATAGCACGTGCTTGCTTCTTCTTCTGCTTCCTTGCTTCAAGCCGGTCATCGCCACGCAGGCCAGTCAAGGTCCAATAGGTACTCTCAAGACTCTGGTATGCTCTGATGGCTGAATACATGGCACTCATTGCGTGGTTGTCGCTAGCCCGTCCTTCACTTGGGCCTCTAACCAGGGCACTTCCTTGCGGTTGCACCCAAATGGCATCACGAGGATCATCTCTCGGGAAAGTATCGGCCAAAGCTGCTGCCAACTCATTAGGAAACCTGCTCATTATGTCTCAGATGACGCGAAAGGCTGCGCCCTCTGCACCCTCAACTGGAGTGCGTCCTTCAAACTCCAAATGCCAACCATCCCATTCTGGCGCATCACCAAGAGCAGGGACGGTGATTTCCACTACCGCAAGTCCATCCTCAGCTAACTGGCTCTCACTCTAGGAGTACACCGGCTCTTGACCCTCTGGGTACCCCACATCATGGAGCACTCTCCAAAGCAAGGTGGGCATGCCAAACTTGCTTAGAAAAGTGTCCGTGCTGCGGCGCTCCCGTGGGGCCATCTGACGACGGGGTGCTCTTTCGCCAGTGGACTTACGGGCGGTCTGCTTCGTGCGGGCCATCTGTAGCACAAGTTTTAATTACCCGGTGAGAACATATATTAAATTGATGTCACTTTTATCAAAATGGGATAATCCTTTCATAAGGGGAGGAATGCATGTTATGAATGAAATGCACAGGCAGTATGATGCATGCACGAGTCTTACGTTCTCACAAACTTAGAAAATAAAGACATCTAACGATGAATTCGGTGGCATACAAACGATCTCTCATATACGTAACTAATTTGATCTACACGATAAACGCTGTTATGTACCTGCAGAAAATTCATTTCAGCCCATTCCCCATGAATACATGAAAGCAGTAAATCTACCTACACGCTCTACACGAATCCACAGATGCGTGTACAACGGTAGTAACTACCCAAACACATCATCCTATTGACGACATCGCCTCAACGAACAGAACACCCACACATGCAATACTTTCATAAAAACATGTGTAAAACATGTAATTATTCTAGTATCATATAAGCACTCTCCCTAGATCGATGGTGTATCCGATCATGCTCTCACAGCTCACACTTACCAAAGCGTAGAGGTAACTGATCCATACATTACCACTCAATTAAGTGGCACTCATACAATAGCACGCCGTATGAGCAACGAAAGAGAAATATGGTGCAAGAACCCCAAGTTAGTACTTAAATAGCCACCTAGAGTCCTTAACTGGGCATACAGGATATGACCACTGGCACACCTTTAGTTTTAAAATCACACTTTTTAAACAAAAAATTGTTTTAAATACACTTATGAACAGTAATCACGCTAAACCATGCTCCGATGCCAGCTGTAATAGAACCGCCCAATTATACGAGATTAAGTAGGAAAATCATCTAACGGGAGGACAATTTAACAAACTTAAGCCCGTATAACCCGGTAGTCCGTGAAATCTCGACGGATTTCAAACCATTTCACATAACAGCCAAGATCGTACTAAGTTTAGCGGTCACCATCATAAGTTACATAAAAGTTCATGGCATAAAATACATTGGAGTTTAAACATAGTTATTACAAACCTGGTTCGAATAAAAGTAGCGGAAGCAGTAGTTCAAATCACGCACACACACAGCGTTTTGAAATAAAGTGCCAGCTTGTGATCATCTCCAGCAAAAGCATCAGACGAGAAGTAGCGAATGACCATTACCCTTGGTCCTAAGCTTCGCCCATCGCAGGATAGAGGCAGTTGATACAGTAGCCGTAATACATCTGCCCATCTGCAACAAGTGGGAACAAAGCCCTGAGTATGAGAAGGTACTCAGCTAGACTTACCCGATAGAACCAAAATAAAATGACACCAAGGATCATGATAGGCTTTCTGGTGGGGGTAGCTGACTCATTTGCAAGAAAAGCATTTTCAACTTAACAATTCTTTTCAAAAAGTATGCAGTAATTTAATCTTTATTACCCTGTCAACTATGTTTGCCTCTGTGCTAGAGTAATATATAATTAAGCAAGTAAGGATTACCATTGATCATTAACAATAGTTACCATGTCATCTTCCACATAACTATCCAAGTGATTCATCAATATTACTACGATGAAGTAGCTCAAGTCAAGTGTTCACTAACCAGTGAACGATGGCGATTCGAATCGATTATTAACCAGCTGGTAATTTATTCCTCACACAAACCTCACTCACCCGCTAAAGTGAGGTATTGGTCACCGAGTCAACCATTTAGGTAAAGTCGCGAGCTTGCCAGGAACCACATGTACCCGGGGGCCGCCCGACTGCTCTTTGGCCTTATCATCGCGCCCCCGTATCCTGCCACTACTGCTCCGGTACAGTGTGTTGCGGGCAATCCACTCGGCCCGAATAATCTCCCAGCTTCGCGGTCGAAAGGTACATTATTCAGCCAACTAAATGTGAGGCATGCGTTCAACATGACTCGAGGCCCAACAACGGTCGGTCCTTAATCGACACAGACGGAAAACACTACAGTCCGAAACCCTGTAAGTTTCCGCCCGGTCTCAGATTCATTTCGACACTTAGTTATTTTCATATGACATACTTTCACATAGATCCAAGTAATCTCCTAGAGCTCGCGGATGACAAGCAATCACCCGACTTCTACCGATCTAAGCAAACTAAGCAATTATTGACCGTGGACACCAAGGTAACAAGAATCGGGTAAAGCAAGCTGAAACAAGGTATAATGCAGCAACGTTTGTAAACAACTCCTAAACGTAATGCATCAAATTAAGTAAAGTTAATAATATATTATTTGCAAACCGGGAGAGAAATGCTCCGGGGCTTGCCTCTCTCAAAAGAGCTCGGACGGTGGTCGGGGCACTCTGGAAGATCTTCACCGACCTCCTCTTCGGCTTCGGTCGCCTCCTGCTCTTGCACCTCGAACTGCTCTTCCGGGTCCTCGGGAACTGCTACCGGGGTCACTTCCGGCGATCCTGTATGATGCAGAAGTATAAGTGCTCATGCCTAGGTGCATTGCAGGGATGACATGAGGTAATGATGAATGAATGAGATGTAATGAGCATGTTACTTTATTTGTATTACGTGGAACTTACGACTCTTCTACAAGGTAGTCTACGTCATTCAAGAACATGTACTCAAAAACTACCACCACTAATCTCTACCATGCAAAGGCACACTGACACTTAAGATGCTTCAAAGATACACCAAAGCATAGTTTACTAACTAATCTTGCATTAAAGGTTGAGTGTAAACCCTAATTAGCACTATGCTTGAACAACAACACATATTTTGGTAGCACAGAAAAAGCTTAGAAAATTACAGTGGATTACTAACATCAATTCTAGCATGCCACAAAATTTTCATTGCATTTGGATTATTAGAACTATCTATACAAAAATAATAAGCTAAGGCCTAAAAACAAGCATGAAAATACTTTGCAATATGAAAAGTATCAAACAATAGATTTAGTAATTTTCCTACTTTCTACACAGTAAATAATCACTGTAGAAAAATTATTACTTGCATGTTTTATTCACATTTATTTAATTAACAAAATAGCAAATACTAGTGATAGAAAGCATTTGAACTACACCTACTTATTTTTCTACAGAACAGGCATGATATATAATTTTCCTAGCAAGTACATGGCACAAAAAGATTAACAAACTTGGAATCACATTTTTCTAATTTTTCTATGATTTATTAAGCATTTATCAAGAAAACAGCCATTTCAATAATTAAATAAAAACTCTATAGAAAAGTATTTCAAATTTGACATGCAATATTTTTATATCATAGATCTGGTTCCAATGAATCCATAGAAATTTATTTCACAATTTTTGGAGCTGAAATGACTACAAAACATTTTCCAAAGTATTTTTCATCATGAATAATAAAAGAAAATAGAAATTGATTTTTTTCAATATCGGTACTGGGCCAGCCCGTGGGAGTCAACCGGGCCGTGGCCGTTCTCGGCCTGGTTCGCGCGCGCGGGGAAAGGTGAGCCGGCCCGCTCGGAGGCGCGGCCCACAGGGCGGTTGGCCCAGTGAAGACCGAAGGGGGGAAAAACAGAGCGGCCTCGTCGGCGTTCGTGACCTCGACGTCGCGGCAGTGGCCGACGGCCAAACGACCATTTCCGGCCACGTCCCGACCATCGAGCGAGCGCACAACGTTCGCAAGGAACTAGCGAACTCGAGAGGGAGGTTTGGAAGGACGGAGAGGGAGCGAGCGAGGCGGTGGGCGGGGCGCGAGCTCGGCGGTCCCGACGCGGTGGCGCGGCGGGGGCGGAGAAATGGAACCCTACAGGAGCGAGCAAGGTGATGGTGGCGCCCGTTCGGAGGAGAGGAGAAGGGGGCGGAGCTTCGTGCACGACCAATCGGACGGTGGAGGTCCACCGGCGTCGGAACACGACGGTGAAGGTGGGGGCGTGCGGTGGCGAGCGGCGTTCCTGCTCGGTTTCTCCGGAGGGATGGAGAAAGGGAGCGAGTGAGTGGCGAGTGGGATGGAGACCAGGTGCCCGGGGCGATTTGAAGCGGAGTGCGAGCGCGGGGTCCACGGCGGCCACGTGGGGTCATCGCCGGTATGCGGCTGCCACGCGGCGGGCGTGTTCTGCCGCGGCGCCAGCGAGCCGCGCGCGTGGGCAGGAAGAGGAAGGGGGCTGGCTTGGGCCGGGCTGAGGCGGGGGAGCGGGCGCGGGCGTGCGCGGGAGTGGCGCGGGCCGTTTCGGCCAGCGGGCCGAAACCGAGGCGGCGGCCTGCTTAGGTTAGGTTTTATTTTTCAAATTTCTAAATTCAAACCAATTTCAAATACAGTTTTCAAACCCTATTTTGAACAAGAAAAAGACTTTTTCTGGAAATGACCCAAAAATAAAAGTTGCTTAGAATTTAATTCTCTACAACTTTGATTATGGGGCCAACTAAAAATTCTCAACAGATTTTGAATTGGAGAATAAAAGCTAAAATAGGGAGTATTTTTGAATATTTTCAGAATACATTTTTGAAACCAGTTTTTGACAAAACTTTGAGTAATTTAGTTGCTCCAAAAAATTGACCTATAATTCTAAGTGATATAAAAATTGTAGTTGCACAATTTTGATGAAAGGAAATTAGCATATTAATATATTACATCACGAATACCATTTTCCAAGCTTTTATTTCATTCAAGTTATAATATTACCATATATGATTATGGATGATATGAAATGTCATGCTTATGATTGCCATGCAAAAGCTTGCGTAACACCGGAGTGTTACAGGCTCCGTCAAGTTCAGCGACACCTCCGTCGTCGAGATCAAGGGAGTCAGCTCGATCATCTTCAAGGCCAAGACAGGGAGCATCGCCTCCTCACCGGCGTGTACTACATCCTGGCCTTGAGGAACTCCATCATCAGCATCGGGCATCTGGATGAGAATGGCTCGTGGGTGGAGATCGAGGATGGCGTGTTGCGCATCTAGGATAGAAGTCGCCGCCTTCTCGCCAAGGTGAACCGGGGAAGCAACCGCCTTTATGTGCTCCATGTGCAGATGGCGCAACCCCTCTACCTTGCCACGCACCAGGATGATGAGGTGTGGCGCTGGCACGAGCGTTTCGGGCATCTTCACTTCGGGCCCTGAAATAGCTCGGCAAGGAGATGGTCCGCGGCATGCCCTGTGTCGACCACGTCGAGCAGCTCTGCGACACCTGTGGTGACCAAGCTGAAGCGTCGCCCTTCCCGTGTCAAGACTCCTACCGTGCCACCAAGCAGCTCGAGCTGGTGCACGGCGATCTCTATGGTCCAGTGTCACCAGCCACTCCTAGAGGTCGACGCAACTTCCTATTGCTCGTCGATGACGCCACCCGCTACATGTGGGCCATGCTGCTTGATTCCAAGGCAGCAGTTGTAGACGCCATCAAGCGCCATCAGGCAACCACGGAGAAGGAGTGCGGCCGCAAACTCCGAGTGCTCTGCACGGACAACGGCGGCGAGTTCACGGCGTATTGCGCCGACGAGGGGATTCAGCGGCACTACTCCGCGCCCTACTCACCACAGCAGAACGGCATGGTAGAGCGCCGCAATCAAACGGTGGTGGCAGCAGCACGCGTCCTCCTCAAGCAGCGCGGCATGCCAGCGATCTATTGGGGCGAGGCCATAATGGCAGTTGTACACCTGCTTAACCGCTCGCCGTCCAGTGCACTCGACGGCAAGATGCCATATGAGGCCTGGCATAGGCGCAAGCCAGCGATCAGCTATCTGTGCGTCTTCGGCTGCCTCGCCTTCGTCAAGGAGCTGAACTATGTCGGCAAGCTTGACGATCGCAGCTCGCCAAGTTTCTTCATTGGCTACGCAGAAGAGGCTAAGGCCTATCGCGTGCTCGACCTGGCGACACGGCACATGCATGTGACGTGCGACGTCGTGTTTGATGAAGGACACGACTAGGCATGGGACAAGGCGGTGGATGATAGGTCGGCGGCCGCACTCCACGACTTCACCGTCAAGTATGCGTGGGTGGGCGGTGCTGAGGGAGCACAAGGTGCATCCTCATCGACGTCTAGGTCTTCATCACCAGCGCCGACCTCTTCATCAGCTCCACCGCACTCGCCATCACCAAATCCAGGGAAGCTCGGCAGCCCATCGGTGGTGGTCAGCAGCCCATCGATAGCAGTGCCGACCTCTCCAGCACTGCAGCCGACCTCTCCGGTGCACCAGCCAACCACTCCGGTGTCTTCTACTTCGCCCGCTGCGACACCAATGCACGCAGGGCAGCCGGGGGTCAAGTACACGATGCCACTGGAGGATGATGAAGACCGCCTAGACACATACTACGACAATGAGCCCCTCCGGTACCGCACGGTGGCAAATATCCTCGAAGAGTAGTCTCCACCGGACCAGCCCAAGAGGCTCTTCGCCTAGCTACATCTGACGCACGCCGGTGAGCCGACCACTTATGCTGAAGCGTAGGGTGATCCGGCATGGCGGGCGGCAATGGAATAGGAGATCAAGTCCGTTGAGCAGAACCGCACCTGGGAGCTAGTGTCACTGCCAGACGGCCACCACCCTATCGTCCTGAAGTGGGTGTTCAAGCTCAAGAAGGATGACCTGGGCGCAGTGATCAAGCACAAGGTGCGGCTGGTAGCACGTGGCTTTGTCCAGCAAATGGGGATCGACTACCACGACACCTTTGCCCCCGTGGCGAGCATGGAGTCAGTCCGTGTTCTCCTCGCGCTGGTAGCTCAAGAGGGGTGGCAAGTCCACCACATAGATGAGAAGTCTGCCTTCCTCAACGGCGATCTCAAGGAGGTCTACGTGCGCTAGCCACCTGGCTACGCCATCGCCGGAGAAGAGGGGAAGGTGTACCGCCTGCGCAAGGCACTCTATGGCCTATGCCAGGCACCGTGCTCCTAGAACGCAAAGCTCGACGCCACACTCAAGAAGATGGGTTTCAAGCAGAGCGCGCATGAGGCGGCGTTGTACCGGCGGGGCAGCGAACGCAAACGTTCTATTGGTCGGCGTCTACGTCGACGACCTCATCATCACCAACGCTAAAGAGTAGGTGGAGGTGTTCAAGGCGCAGATGAAGAAGGTGTTCGACATGAACGACCTCAGCCTCCTCTGCTTCTACCTCGGTGTCGAAGTACGCCAGGACGCAAGCGGGATCGCCCTCCGCCAAACCCACTATGCCAAGCGCATCCTCGAGCTCGGCGGCAAAGGAGAAGCTCAAGCTGAGCCGGGAGAGCACGGCGGAGGAGGTCGATCCAACCCATTACCGGCGGCCAATGTTATCCTAAACGCTAAACGCTAAACAGTCGGTCACCCTCTGTTTAGCGTTTAAATGGTTTAGATGGTGTTTAAACGGATTAAAATAGTCTAAACGGTTTTACGCAATATTACCCAAATATGCATATTTTTTATGTAAATCAATTATTCTAGCATTTATAAATATTAATCCAAGTAAAAATCAATTATTTTAGTATGTATATATATTTATGCATGTGAAAAGAATCAAATGTACATATTTATGCATGTAACAAATCAAGTGTACATATTTATAAATATAATAAACTTAAGTATACAAATTTATACATGTAAAACTTAACTAGATTTACCTTGTGTTCGCCTAAACACCCGATTAAACAGCTATTTAGCCCATTTAATACCATTTATCCCCGTTCCGTTTAGGCCGTTTAGACCGTTTTCCCCATTTTTTGACCGTTTAAACGGTCAACCGTTTAATTTTCTGTTTACCCCCCTAAACAAAGCAGTTTATCACTGTTTGCCGTTTAGTGGCCGTTTAGGCCGTTTAGGCGAACACTGCCGGCGGCTGATCGGGAGCTTGCGCTACCTAGTCCATACCCGGCCAGACATTCGCCGTCGGGTTCATGAGCCGGTTCATGGAGCGGCCGACGATGGAGCATCTACAGGCCGTCAAGCGAATCCTGCGCTACGTGGTGGGCACTCTCGACTACAGTCTCCACTATGGAAGGGCCCCCACACAGCGTGGTTCATCGGCTACTACAATAACGACCTCGCCAGCAATGTGGATACCAGCAAGAACACAACCGGGATGATGTTCTTCCTCGATTGCTTGGTCAGCTGCCAGTCCCTCAAGCAGAAGGTGGTGGCCCTCTCGAGCTGTAAAGTGGAGTACATCGCCACCACCACTGTAGCAACTCAGGCACTATGGCTGTCAAGGATGCTGGCAGAGCTCCTTGGTGGGAAAGTGGATATGGTTGAGCTAAAGGTAGACAGCAAGTCTACTCTAGCTCTGGCCAAGAACCCTATCTTCCATGAGAAAAGCAAGCACATCCACATCAAGTACCACTTCATCAGAGATTGCTTGGAGGATGGGAGCATCAAGGCCAACCACATTGCCACTACTGATCAGTTGGCTGATATTCTCACCAAGTCACTGGGGAAGTCTAAGTTCCAAGAGATAAGGGAGAGGATTGGGCTACAACAGATCGCTTCTAGTGCTCGGCAAAAGGCTTAGGGGGGAGAATGACAGATGAGCCTAGTGCTCGATAGCACTTTGTATGTTACTTTTCTGTATTTTACTTTCCTCGGCTTCCAAGCCTTTGTAATAGGAATATGCTCAGCATCCACTTTAGTGGTTAGAAAATATGCTGGAGCGAGTAGAAAGAAGATGCTGCCCTCTACCTATAAAAGCAGGGGCACACCCTTGTATCAAGACACGCCATTGCATTTTCTTTCAATCCAAGCGGCCAAGGGCCAAGCTGCCCTCTGGTCCCAAATCTAAATCTGAGATCTATTTAGGCTAACAAGGTGCACCACAACAATATTGGAACCCCTGAGAAGAAGCAGGTGTTAAAGAACTTCAATAGGATAATGGCTGCCCCACAACAATATTGGAGCTCTTGAGAACAAGCAGGTCTTAAAGGTAAATCATTTAAGAGGCGAAAGACCTGATCGAACTCAGTGACAGGTCTACATGATGGGCCAAGCCTACGTGTGTCACAACTCACAATTAATAGTGTGTAATGTGCTGCAACAATGTAGCATACTTAAGAAAAATACGAAAACAGCTCCAGAAGGATGACAGCAGAACCTAAGCAATCCGTGTTGTGTTGCACTGGTTATAGCCAACCTTAGTCTAGTGTTGATGGTCTCTTGGGTAAGCTTGCTAAACAAACCTTGCTTCCACTGTCTACTTGACAGATGCTCCGCTATAAGTGTCGGACTCTCTGTCGGGTTGAGCTCCAACTTAGCTTGGCTCTATTCTAACTTTGGTTGGGTTTGATGAACGCTCCATGCAAAATAACGGATGCTCTAGTAGGAACTTGGTACTCTTAGGTTTGCATGATATTCAAGCTAATAAATCATCGGACACTCCGTGAGATGTCACGGACGCTCCGGTACGAGCTAGGTGTTCTCGGGTTTCTGCTTGCTGGTCTATATAATTCAACGGACACTTTGACGCATGTCGTGGACACTTCATTGGATCATATTGAAAGGAAACTAAGGTTTTGGTGACTGGTTTAGAGTATGATGGATGCTCCGACAAGATTTGGCGGACTCTCTGTCAGGTTGGGTGATAGAACCTATGTTTTTGTGTTCTTTGGTGAAGGCTTAGGGATTCAAGCCCAGATGTTAGGTTCAGGCTTCCATGCATGTGCAGAGTATTCCTATGGTGACTTGGGTAGCTTGCCAGGTTTAGGATACTTAGGGTTTTGACTTGATCTAGCTAGTGCAACTAGTGATTCCTTAAGCCACTCAAAAAAAACCTAAAAAGATTAGGAGCTTGAGATTGAGCATGGCAACTAAGCTTGGGATTTTGGTGAGTTCCTTGTCACCAAGATTATAGATCCATCTCTTGACATCCGTGTTTCCAAGCTAAAGAGAGATCCCACCATCTCATGCAACATATCCAAAAATCCAAATAAGAGAATATCTTAAGGATAAATCTTGAGATGATTCAGTTGCAACACACTTGATTCTTACCCTTGAGATGATAGGCTCCCAATAATCTTCATGATCTATCCATGCAAGGGGATAAACTTACATTAGGGTTTGAGGATTGATCTCAAGATAATGGAAAGAGAGAATTCTTGAGCTAACCATGGAATGAGAGATTAATGAAGCTCAAGGTCTTGATCTAGTGTTGATTTTGCTGCCCTTTTGTAGACTTGATTCTCTTCTTCATCTTCTTCTTCACTTTCTCACTCTAGTTCATCCTTTTCTCTTTCTTGTTCTTCATTCTAGAGAGAGTGAGTGAAGGGAATGAGAGGGGAGTGAGTGGAGCTAAGGCTCAGCTATTGGCATAAGCATCCATTTCGTGTTGACATGTGGGCCATGTCCCATACTGGATAATAGCTAACTTTCCACTCAGTCTGCTATCTCTACCATCTTATCGGATGGTCTGATAGGTTCGTCAGATTGTTTGGTATTCTTTGTCCTTGCACCAATGAACCAAAGTTTAGGGTGTTTGACCTTAGGGATAATCTCAAGATTTACACATGTCCTGTCTTGCTTGAGGGAAGATAAGGAATCCATGTCAAGGCCCTTGTGGGATAGCTACTGATGGCATTTGCTTTTTGGCCTTCGGTTAACCGGAGATTAATTATAAGTAGTTGACCCAAAAGGGTTTCCATTCTCTTGATCCAAGTGTTGGGAATCTCTATAGGAGCTTGTTTGGTTGCTTCAGTGATGTCCAAGAATGAGAGCCTATATTGTAACGAACTCGGGTCATTACAACTTAAGGCATTGTCGATCTCGGATTCTGTGATTGCTGCACTGGCCAAGATCTCTGGAGAGCCATTATCTTCAGATGGAAAAGTGCTGCCATCTTGATATGGAAAAATCTCAACCATGCCAACTAGGTGGAAGGGATCTAATGATGTAGCAAGTGGTCAAGCGCCGGGCCAATGTATGATGCCTCCCTCGGATGTAATGGATAGAACTAAACCCTTCTGGGATCCTACCAAAGGGATCTCCTGCTCTGACTGTAAGAGATGTTGAATTGATTTCTCAAAAATAGAAGTCGAGTTCCTAAGTTTGAGTGGCAAATGACTCAGGTCTTTGATGTAGACATTTGACAGGGTCTCCAACTCAAACAAGTTGATCGTGTCCAGGTGGGAGTCTTGGGTCTTCATAGCTTTCCTAGTTCGAGTTAGATCAAAAATTAAAAAGTGAGAAATTTCCTGACGAGACGATCTAGCATAGCAGTTGAAGCTGCTAGAGAAGCTTGAGGCACCAGGATCTCCATGAGACGACTATGGAGCTGGTCGTTGACGTCAGTCGTGCAGATCTAGGAGCTGAAGATGAAGGTTGTAGGATTGCTATTGGCGGTCCTTAACTCACACTTTTAACCACCAATATTTATATAAAATCCATCCAAATGAACACCAAACTTAGAAATAGGGCTCATAGCTAACAAAGTTCTACGATTTTTGGTGATTCATCAATTGCAGGAAGACATATCGGGATAACACAAGAAACGTGTCAAAAGCACACAAAGAATAAGGCGTAACATCACCCAACATGAGCCCAAGAGAAAAAGGCCCAATAAACTAGGCAAATCAAGGCCTAGTTAGGTGGAGAAAAAAGGCCAAAACCCATATCAAATCAACTTCAAATGGCACAAAACTTTGCAGGACCCACCTAGAGGTCCAAAGGAAGTAACCCATCGAAGATGGGGCCATTTGGGCCTAGTTGGGGTGCGCCCACACCCCTGGTGCGCCCACACCACCACTGGGGCCTCTCGGGCCCATCTTTCATGTGTTTCCTTCCACCGCCTTACCTATGATGGTTCTGTAGGGGTTGGTCAAGTTCAATGTATCTAGGATGTCGGTTTGAGGTCAGTTTGGTGCTTTCCATGAGGGGATGAAGCATTTTACAAGGACCCCCTCTGCTCCACCTATAAATGGAGGTCATTCCCTACTCATTTCAATAACACCTCAAGGAAGAGAGCAAGAAGCAAGAGCAACACTCCAAAGGGCTTAGGCCTTAGTAGCTATCTAGAGTAGTAAGGGAGAGGTGTGAGAGAAGAGCTCGGGGAAGTGCCAGACTTGTCAATATCTCCCCGCTTGTACCTCAACAAACACCTACGCTACACTTTGTCGAGTTTTCCCGCTAAGTGAGTGTTTGTGATTCTTATGGTAAAGTCTTTTGGTTAGTTGAACTTTACTCTTACCTGTTTGCGGGTTCATCGTCCATCCTCGTGGTGGATACTATAGTAGAGGGCTCCTGATAAAGATGGATCACCATGTACAACGCTAGAGTAGTAGTCGATAGCGTAGATATGATGTCTAGGTTAGAGGCTACCTTCATTTGCCTCATGCCCCATGGTTGAGGGGTTGGCGGCTGGTGGTGACAGCCCTATCCTTCTCTTGTAATCCCCCACGTTCGGGTTTGACGTGGAGCCGTAGGCTGGTATCGCTTGGCAGACCAGGTGTATGCTAGTGCCCAAAGTAAGTCAATAATAGTAGAGTTTATCTATCCTTAGACTCTTAACCATAGGAATCCTCTCTACCCTCGACCAACTTTATCCTTGTATTGTCCTTGGATGAACTAGATAGAAGATTTATCTCTATTCCCTGTGGAAAATATGATACCCTGAATACTTCTAGGTGAAATGCTACAATTGTAATTCCGTGCGCTTGCGGATCATTTCTGTATGCGTTAAGAAATACCAACAAGCATTTCTAATGCCATTGCCAGAGAACGGTTGCTATTTTCTTTGAACCTAGTTTGTCCTTGTATCTATATCCTTTTTGTAAAAACATAAATATCTTCTTTTATTTTTCACTATGACATCCACTCCTATCAAAAACCATTCCACTTCAATGGGGGAGTTCCATGAGCCACCACTTTCTCTAAAACCAAACTGATCATCTGACTGTGAACTCCACCCTAACTTGATAGCCATGGTTCGGGCATAACCCTTCTCTGGGCTAGAAAGTGAAAACCCTTGCCATCACCTACATGAGTTAAAGAAGATGTGTTCATGTCTGAGCATCTCAGGCATGCCACAAGAAACTCTAAGGTGAAAATTGTTTCCCTTCTCTCTCATGGGGAAGGTGAAGCAATGGTACACACATGCCGTAGAAAGTACGAATGGGGACTAGAAAGAACTCAAAGACAAGTTTTATCTTGCGTTCTTCCCTATGTCTCATATCATTTCTCTACCAAGGGCAATCCTCGACTTTGAGCGATACGAGGAGTCTATAGGTGCAGCCTGGGCCAGGTTCTCAATGTTAATAATGGTGGCCTAGATTTGTCTTTACCCGACGGTGTATTATTGCATTTCTTTTGTTCGGGTCTTAACGTAGATGCTGACCTATGCCTGGACATGACGGCCAGAGGTCATTTTACACACAAACCTATGACGGAGCAAGTGAAATTCCTTGAAAACTTCCTAGAAAGCTACACTTCTCTCGTCATGAGAACTAGAACCCTCTAGGAAAAAGTCATGTCGAGTGTTGAGGTGTCCTCATCAGTCGAATCCAAACTCGTACCATCCCTAGATTCGACTCATGAACCCTCACCCGAACCACGAATACCGAAGGAAAGAGTACTTCATCCTTCGGAGTTCCCTATCAAATTTGAGGATTATGGTAATACCTCAAAGATATCATGGCATGAAAAGCACACAAAGGAACTTTCCCCTAGAATGGAACCGCCAAAGGAATGGTTAATGGAAGTGTAATGTTCTTCTGAAGCAATTTAGATTCTTTCACCTTCCACGGCCATACCTTGCTCATTAAGGGGAATAAACATAGAAGCCCTACATAACCCCATAGTTGGGACTAGTATCATGTTAGAATTCCTAGCGAAATTTTTTTTGGGTAATGTGTCGCTAGTCCCGACCAATAAACTCTTCAAAAGTCCTTCGGGACTCTTTTTTCGAGTGTTGTGGGATTGCCAGGGACATGCCAGTCATAATGGACAAAATTAAGGTTTTCATAGACTTCCATATCTATGCCATCCTTGAGTTTGACATTCTCATAGGCTACCCTTTAGAAAATCTTATCAAAGAAAAACCTTTCTATAGGAGCCTTAGTAAAGAGTTTAGGAAAATTGCTTCCGCCACTCACTTAGAAATCCCAATGGTGGAGCATCATCCCAACAATGAACTGTTCGAGGAGGTGAAATTCATATCCCCGTTCGTTTTACTAGAGTTTTCTTGTGAAATGGAACATTCATCACCGCCCTCACTCAAACCCAAGTCCTATCCTTCTAGCTGTAACACCCCAGGTGTTTGTCACCAGTTAAGCAATGGGTTTGAGCTCAAACATGACATGTCGAGTGGTAATGAGGGTGTCAAGATCAAATCTACATGATGGAGCTCCAACTTAAACTTGGGCCATGCACATTTGCTTACATATGGGCCCTTGTTAAGATTATGCAAGAGTAATGTTAAACATGCTTATTCCATGTACATTACATCCCCATGCATCCATCTAGACCCGTAGAAAAGTTTCATGAAGTTTGGAATAAAAAAGTCACATGAAATGATAAGTCATATCTTGCATGAATTACTTTATCAAGTAGATGGAAACCTATGACGTCAACCAAACCTTGCAACCTCGCTCCAACAACTCTAATTGAACTCTACAACAAAAGTTATGAAGGGTTCGTGTTGAGCAAAGATGGAGAAAATATCCGAAAATCATGGAAACCCTAGATTCTATAGCAAAAAGGGCTTTGCGTTGACCGAGAAATAAAGTGGACTTCTGGACCAGATATGAGGTTTGACCAAAAATGAAAGTTGAATAAAAGTTTGATTATAACAAACTTTGTTAAAAGACCAAGTCATGATTCGGTTTCAAAATGGATCAAAACAAGGCTCAAAGTCTAATAGAAAAGCTGAAATCAGCCCAACAGTGTTTGCAGTCCGGAATTCACTAACATCAACATTGACATCCCGCGTTCTCCAAATTTTGCTAAGCAACTTGAGTTGGTCCAAAAATAAAAGTTGAAGGTTATATTATGGAGAGTAGCATACAAAAAGTTGCACTGAGTTTGACCAAGTTTTGACCTCCGAAAGCGAATTTCCGTGACCATTATCAATGTGTTGACTTGCACTTGAGTTTTGACCTCTCCCAAAGGTTAGCTAGTGTGACGCAATGTATCCCTGTTATGGCCTCTAAATCGTGTGCTTGCAAATTCATGCATCTAACTTATCAACTCAATCTAGAACTACATATCGGTTTTCGCCTTGAAATTTGCCTAATCTGTCCCCAACCTTCCCAAGTCTCGAGATGATTATCAGTCTTGATCTCATGTTGTTGCTCAACATGATCGAATCTCCTGTTAATCTTTTATCTAGTACTCCCCTCGGTGGACGCACATCGTGCGTAGGAATTACGCAAAAACCGCCAGCTCAGTCGCCTTCGACAATGGAGCTATGTTCTCTTGTGAGGTGTTTTGATCTGTGAATAGTTTCCCTGTTGGTTCTAAGCCTTGTGACTACCTTTGCTTGCTATCCCTCCTTTTATGGTACTTGTTCGGACCACCAATCTGTGTCATTTGAAATTCCTCATCGGGCGTCTGTTCGGTAATGGTGTTACGATTAGTATTCTGCGGTGCCGCAACGAAACCTAGGGCCTCCCTGTGACCGGCCGGCACATGGTAGTGCTGCTAGGCACGCGCTGGTATCGAGGTTGCTAGTCATAGCCATTATGGAACTACATCGATGTGGGCTTTCTTGTGAGATGTTCCTTGGTTATCTTCCCATATCGTATCGTAAGATCCATATCTTAGACTGAAGGTAGTGGAGCTTCCTTCTGAAGTTGCCAAGAGGATAACCTTTCAAGAATAGGTCACCGACATAAACATTAACAGACTGCAATAGGTGGTAGACAAGTGACTCTACTTAGTTGTCAGACTATTGACGAACGTCATCTAGTAAGCAAGTATCTCATCTCTATTGGATAAAAAGGACACACAACACTTACTGATGGACAAGTCATACGTTGGATAAGACTCGATCGTCACATTATGCAAATTTTAACCTTTGTATGCATAATGGCCATACCGTCGAAATCAACCATCTCTGATATGACTCCTTATCTGTTAACTTCGATGGCAACCATCTATTCTGCATCAACTACAGTTGTTGTGGTCAAGAGTGAAGATTGGGAACTTTTTAGTGTTGAGAGACAACTGATTAGTTACCAATAGGAAAGTTAATCTCTAGCCAGGTAATGACACCTTGGTAGCCACGAAGGCTATGTCTTATAGAGCAATAACCAACAAGAAGTTAATCAACTAGCCAACAACTTGAGTGATATTCTATCTTTTAGAGCCATTGTGATCAAGTCAATTCTGTCTTGGACAATCACACAGATAGTGCAAGTTGTTCAATCAGCTTCGGTGAAGAATTAGAGGAATGCATGCCCCAGTTTCGATCAATATCCTTGTGCCCTTAGGTGCCACAAACAGTTTGTTCATAACTTTATTGGACAAAGTGTTGAGGAATATTCAAAAGCAATCTGAGAAGTGTCAAACAATAGATTTTTCATCTTAGAGCTGCTATATGACCCTAAAGAGAGTCTCATGGTGACAGTTGGCCTGACAAAGTTGTTATGCTGCAAGTCAACTCAACTTATAGTACAACTAAGTCACGAAGGAAATTTTTACTCAATCGCTTGGTGATAGACTTCTCCCTGCGGTTAAGTGAATAAGTACAACTTTTGTTGTCCTTAAGGCCTCGTTACATCTTTCTTTGGGAATTATTTTCCAATGATGACATACTTTGGTACCTTATACATGTTTTTACCCAAGAGGTTGCATCTGCTTCTACTCAGATAACTGTTGTCTTTGGATAAAAGAATCTTTTAGATAGCTGTTGGCAGAAATACGAAGCCGACCGAGTCAGCTATCACATTCACTGACCCCTCGACAGACTCAGATAATACAGTGTTGTCGTCAGAGAAAGAGAACTGCACACATGGAACCGCAAGTAGTTTTCCATTAGTTGATGTCTAAATGAATGAACATTTATGACCAACATAGACCTTGTCTATTAGTTAGTCAGTATCCTATAGCCTCATAGTATATTTGCCGTCTATGATCTCACCCTTTTGGAAGGTTGTACTCAAGCCATTTTGGTAGAGAACTGCTTTTCAAAACCATGTGAACATAGAGCCATTTCAACGAGTATACTTCTGAAGAATTTGGTCTAGTGTAAATTTCATACGGACTATGTTGTGTTCACTAAAGACTCAGATACTTGTGAGTGGTTCACTCATGGACCAAATGATCTCCGTACACTGAGAATGCAGTATGTGCTATCTTGGATTCCTTCCAAAGTAACAATGCTTCATGGAAGTCAATGAAGGAAATTCTTCAGACAAATTTTATCATGAAGAGTAAGTATCAGAAAGTGCCTTTGGTCAAATTGTTCACCGATGTTAAAGCTTTTAGCAGAATGCTATAGCAGATGATGGGAACTAGATAACGTGCCTCTCTTCCTTAAAAAGGTCTTCCATTCCGAATCTCAGGACGTGATTCTTTTAAGGGGGGAGGGCTGTAACACCCCAGGTGTTTGTCACCAGTTAAGCAATGGGTTTGAGCTCAAACATGACATGTCGAGTGGTAATGAGGGTGTCAAGATCAAATCTACATGATGGAGCTCCAACTTAAACTTGGGCCATGCACATTTGCTTACATATGGTCCCTTGTTAAGATTATGCAAGAGTAATGTTAAACATGCTTATTCCATGTACATTACATCCCCATGCATCCATCTAGACCCGTAGAAAAGTTTCATGAAGTTTGGAATCAAAAAGTCACATGAAATGATAAGTCATATCTTGCATGAATTACTTTATCAAGTAGATGGAAACCTATGACGTCAACCAAACCTTGCAACCTCGCTCCAACAACTCTAATTGAACTCTACAACAAAAGTTATGAAGGGTTCGTGTTGAGCAAAGATGGAGAAAATATCCGAAAATCATGGAAACCCTAGATTCTATAGCAAAAAGGGCTTTGCGTTGACCGAGAAATAAAGTGGACTTCTGGACCAGATATGAGGTTTGACCAAAAATGAAAGTTGAATAAAAGTTTGATTATAACAAACTTTGTTAAAAGACCAAGTCATGATTCGGTTTCAAAATGGATCAAAACAAGGCTCAAAGTCTAATAGAAAAGCTGAAATCAGCCCGACAGTGTTTGCAGTCCGGAATTCACTAACATCGACATTGACATCCCGCGTTCTCCAAATTTTGCTAAGCAACTTGAGTTGGTCCAAAAATAAAAGTTGAAGGTTATATTATGGAGAGTAACATACAAAAAGTTGCACTGAGTTTGACCGAGTTTTGACCTCCGAAAGCGAATTTCCGTGACCATTATCAATGTGTTGACACTAGCAGTTTGTAGCTTAATTACCTACTAATCCATAGCTCAAATGACTTGGCACCCTTAATAAGAAAGGTAGAGCTGACCAGGGTGAGCAAACTTCATTTTGGACCCATTGCTAAATTCAGCCTGGAAGCAGCCCAAATCGGCTCCCCACGTCGGCCATACCGTCGCCCGCCACGTGCTCGATAAAAGGCCTCAAAGGACGCCGCGTGCCCGTGGACGTGGCCACCATTGCCGAGTTTTCTTGCTGCGTGGCTGCCCTGTCGCGTCCCCGGCGCCCTTCTGGAGTGAAAGCCGTGCAGCCCTCGCCTCTCTACTCGCCCTGCTCGCCTCCTCCCTCGCCTCTGTGCCGCACGCGCGCGCCAGAGCGCGTCCGCCATGGCCACAGCCGCCATTGCCGCCCATGCTCGAGCTCAAGGTGGTTATGCCGCCTCGGCCCTCCATTGTCCGAGCTGCGCTCCTCTGCGCGTGCGCGCTCCTCCAGACGAGCCACCGCGCAACTCCCCTGGCCAAGACCGCCGCCGAGGCACAGCCGGACGCGGTGGCGTTGCTGCCGACCGCAAGCGCTCGTGGCCCCGCCTCCTCTGAGCTTGACAGGCCATGCCGTGTGCACCGGTGGGTGCACGTGGGCCCACTGGTGCCGCACGGGCACCCTCGCCGTCGGTGACCGCCCCACCGTCGGTTGGCCGGCCGGTGTTCGCCTCCCGCGCTCAGCCGACGGAGGTTGAAGACGAAGACCGATTCCCTCCCCGTGACTCTCTCGCATATGACAAGCGGGCCCGGCCGGACCACGGGGCCCACTTGTCGGTTTAAGAAAGTGGTTGTCTGGGTGTGTATTCGGGTGTGCCTAGCGTTAAGTTAGGGTTGTGTTAATTCCGAATTTGAATTTCAAATTTCATTTAAATCTTCAAAAATTCATATCGCATGCTAGGAAACTCCAAAAATAGTAAATGAGGACTTTTTGGAAACCTTGAGAAGAGATCTATGCAGTAGAGTTATAAAATTCTATATGTTTGTAGATGTTTTCTGATGTCTTTATTTAAGTTTTAAAAATACTCTAGAAATGCCTTTAAACCTAACCAGAGCAAGATCTGGAGTTTTAGAACCCCAAAAATAGTGATTCTTGTTTTGTTAATTTTGTGATGACATTTACTTGCTAGGAAAAATATTAAACACCATAGTTGTCACTGTTTTCTTAGGGTTTTGATTTGACCTTGATAAATAGGGAAATCTACATTATATTGCTTGTCATTTTTATATCTTGAGTTGTGTTGCTCCAAATGATGTGAAATTTTTATGGTAGTCTTTCCATGTTATGAATGTACAACGGTATAAATTTCATGGTCATTGCTTACTGTATGCTCAAGTTATTGAGTTAACTTGTTTATGGCTTAATAAATAGCTTATAAATAATATATAAATGATAAAATAGAAAATGTTGTCCCTTTACCTTAGTATGATGTTTCTCTATCATATTGATTCATAATATGGCCATGTGTTCACAGAAAATATTGAGTTTTAGGTTTAACTTGCTCTCCCATGATTTATTGCTATAGCCATTTGTCTTTTTCATAGAGGTTGTTATACATGTCCAAATGGTTTCAAATTTGGACAGTAGACTTTTGGGAGCATGTGTAGGTCTCTGTAATTTTGGTAGAATTTATTGTGCACTTTTGATATGTGTTCATAATTTCACCTAATTATCTAAATAAATTAAGAAAAGGCATTAAAAGAATTTATTTAGAAATAGACACTAAGTTTTCTGGTGTTCATTAGTCATGTATGAAATGCTAGTAAAGTTGGTTTTATCTAATTATATGTTTGCAACATAAGTTAATAATTATTTCTTGCAAATGAGGTTTCTGGACAGATATGGGAACTTAGCAAAGTTCTTCATGATAATGTGCTTTGTTGTGAAACTTGTTTATACAAAAGTTGTAGATAATTCTTGTATCTAGCTGCTGTTAAAATTTGGTATCATTTGGTCAAGTAGTTTTTGAGTTATAGATGTTTAAAGTCAGGTTCCAGATTTGGTTGCTCTCTGTTTGGAGCGGACCAGATTCTGTAGTTTCATCTTTTAGACCTATTAAACTTGGGAATCATGCTTAGGTGATATTGAATGAATTGTATACAATTTCATAAGCTTTCCAGAATGTCTTCTTACAAGTCATTTGGATTTGTATAACTCCAAATATGCTTGATTTACCCAGCTACTGCATGTATGCCCAGAATTGTTGAAAATACATGATTGCTTGGTTACTTTGTTTGCGTATTGCTAAGGGTGATTCATGTCTTTGGTGATTAAGCTATTACACCTGAGACTTTGTAAATCTTATGTCATGCTTGGTATTGCTTTCTTTGCTATTTAAGCATGTTTGTTTGTGTAAGGTTACTTAAGTAATGTGATGTGCTTACGTGTCTTTACTATAACCTTATACTTGCCTTGATTAACGTGTGATGCATCATCTATTGCATTTCCTTGTATTCATGCACTTGCATCTTGCATTTCATTTAGGTGCGCTAGCTGAAAAACGTGAAGGGCGTGATGTGACGTTGGAGCCAAACCCGAAGACGGTGTTTGGGTGGATCCATCCTGGAGATAGAAGGACCGAACAAGTGTTAGACGGAGGGAATGCTCGCCAAGCGAGTTTCTTCTGACATACTCTAACTTGAGTCGGATCCCAGGCAAGCCCCGGAGCATTATAAGCCTCCTATCTTCAAAGCAATTAATTATATATATATGTTATAAGTATTGTTGCATTAAGTGGTAGGAGTTGGTTGGAAACCCTTGCTGCATTATATCATTCCTTGTCCAGATATATGAATCCTTGAATCCTACATAGACTAGGATCGAGTAGATGCTTAGCCCTGCTTTAAGCGGTAGAAGTCAGGTGATTTCCTGTCACCTGCGACATGTAGGGATATTCACATATGGCACGGTTGGCTATATTGCTATCGTGGGATGGAACCATGTGTTAATAAAATGAAATGAGACCGGGCGGGATGACGATAGTGAAACAACAAGGCATGGAGGTCTTGGGTGTGGATCTATCCCCGTCTGAGTCGTTTAAGGACCGATTCGCTGTACGTCCTTGAGTCATGTTGAACGCAGTCTAACACTTAGTTGGCCGGATAAGTCGTTCCGACCGCAAAGCCGAGTAATATGGTTCAGGCCGGGAATCGAATGGTAGGTTGCTTCTTGGAGGAGAGAAAGGATGTGCTTGGGGACATTGGCGTGAGACCAAGGGGGGGTTAGAGTCCCTATCACCTGGCAGAGTGTCGCCCTTGGGGTCGCGACATCATTCGGACCCGCGATTCCTGAATCATATGAAAAGGTGGCCTGTGCGACCCTGGCAGGGGTCTGCACGGTGAGTGTTAGAAATACCCCTCCAGCTGGATAGGAATTCGATTCGAATCGCCGTCGCTCCCAGTTAGTGAGCACTTGACTTGAGCAGCGGCAACGTAGATTCCATTAAATTGAACGAATGGTTAAATGGATAACGATGGAAAGGTTGCCTCAATTCATACCTGCTATGGTTAATATTGTTTGCTCCTAATAAAGTGAGTGCTCTAGTACAGGTTCTAATATAGATGACAGGTTAATGATAATTAACTTGATGCATAAGCATTAATGATTACTTATCCATATTAAGCTTTTATGCAAAATGTTGTCAAGCTAGCCCACTTTATATCAGCCTTGCATGATCCTTGGTGTCACTTTATTTCTGGTTTATGACGGGTAAGTCTAGCTGAGTACCTTCTCGTACTCAGGGTTTTATCCCCACTTGTTGCAGGTTGTGATGTATCTTGGCGACTGCAAGAGTAGGTTGGCTCCTGCCGTAGAGGCGGAGTGCGGTCACGGGCATGATCCTTCTGAGTTATCTTCTCTCTATTGCTTTTGTTGGAAGTCGACCTTGGTACTGGCATGTATTTGAAATAAGATTAATATTAGTTTCAAATTACTTTGCTTCTGCTCCTTTTCAAATTAAGTTGTAATAACTATGTTGAACTCCGATGTATATTTTGAATTACTTGTGAAATGGTTGTAACATGTGACTTATTATGTTGAATCACTACGATCTTGGCTTGTATGTTGATTGGTTTGAAATCCCTCGTGATTTCATTGGACTACCGGAGTTATATGGGCTCAAGTGCGAGAATTTGATCACTTCGGTGATTGTTTTTGTACTTGTGCTCTTATAATTTGGACGGTTCCGTTACAGCTGGTATCGGAGCAAGATTCAACATAAAACATGTCATATGTGTATTTAAAACAAAGGTTTTGTTTTCTAAAACCGGTTTTATCAACTTATAGTTATATATAGGTTTGTGAAATCTAAATTTTAAACCTAAGTATGCCAGTGGTCAATTTCCTTATGCCCATATAAGGATTATTAGGTGGCTTATATAAGTACTAACTTGGGGGTTTTTCATTTATGCATCTACGCCTAGGCCAAGGTATGTATGTGTGATAACTCCCCCACACTATGCTACCTGGTGTGTCAGATTAGAGGTAGCCTTCATATATGAAATAGCCATATATGTCGCTAGTTTACTTTTGTGCAACATCGCACCTACGCTCAGTTAAGCGTGAGTTGTGAGAGCATGACCGTACAAACTGCGGTCTAGGGGAGAGCTAGTTTGGTTACTAGATTATTTACATGTTACACACATGTATATATGAAGGTACTTAATTGTGGGGGATTGCTGATTCGGGTAGTTTTGGTGCTACATGTATTATACGGGGGTATATGTACATGGGAGTACTTAGAATTTTACTTCTCTGCTTTCATTGTGTGCTATATTGGGAAATGTTGGGCTGCAATGAAATTTTTCTGCAGGTACGCTAACCATGAATGCGTAAGTCGAATGTAGCTGTCGACTAGCTATATATCGAGAGAGTGCGTGTTATGCCACCGACATAGAACGTGATCACCACCTTAGGTTGGCAATCTTGTGAGGACGAATAGGACGAAGCATGCATCTTCATGATTGTTGCTTTATGCATAGCTATACTCCTCTCATCCTTGCTCTTTGGTGTGTAACTTGTGATCAATGTAGTACACTATCTTTCTTGTGTGGAGCTAAACAAGAATACTTTGTTCCATGTTGCTTGAATAGGAAATGCTTGAGAAAAAGGTGTGCTTAGCCTTACTAGAAATAAGTGTGGCTACATGCTTGAAACTTAGAGTTATCTTCTAGCTTAGCAAAGTGATGGATATGCGGTCCACCCAAGCGTTTGCCAATGCTTTAGACCTCACTTAAGTAATTATGGATTCTCATGAATGAATTAAATTCATGTTGGTCTAAGGTAACAAAATTTAGAGCTACTAGAATAACATGTTTGTACGCTCTCTTGTTAAGTAGAACAAAGGCAAGCTTTGTTTTGTTTGTTGGACGTTGGCTGCTAGAATGGTTGCTATTGTGGTGATGCTTTCGTGGTCATAATGGTGTTTTCTGTGGTTATGGAGAATACCAAAGTTTTAGCTAACCTACTCTTCTAGCTTGTCCGAAAATTTCATGACCCCTAGGCCTTATGGTTTGGAAGTTATAAATTTTAAAGGTTTGCTATCAGGTTTTGCTTATGCTCTGAATAGATCTGAATGTTTGGTTTGTTTGACCTGGGTGCATATGGAATCATGTCTTGGAGATAATATAAGAAGTGTAGTACTTTTTCTAAGCTTTCCAAAATGCTAAAGATCACTACTTTTGATGGTGTAAGTCACCAGTTATGAGCTTGTGAAGTTGAATGACAGAATCTGTCCAAATCTGGGCAGAAATGTCTTCTTTGTGTTGATTAACCTTGTTAGCTGTAGAATCATCTTAATAGGATAGTAAGAAAGTTATAGACAACTTAATAAGCTTTACATAAAGTTAAGGATCACTTTTGTTAGGTTCCTAGAACTCCAGTTGTGCATTTTTGAAGTTCTTGTCAGTTTTCTGTTCATATTGGTACAGATCTGAAACATTAGCATTTTTGCTCATGTTAATCTATGAATTAGCTTTCGGTATGAATAACTAAAGTGTAGCCATCTTCCTAAGCTTTCTAGAAAGTCGAGGATCACCTTTGTAGGATGTCTATAACCTCAGTTATGGTTGAAACAAGTGACTACTGCATTGCTGTCCAGATTCTAGGCACATGCTAAGTTGGCTTTCTTAACTAACGTTTGTTTGGACTAAACTTGTAGTTAGTTCATGCTTGAGATAAATGCTTATTTTGGGTGAGCCTTGTGCTTTGTATTGGTCACTTAAGCCCATTCGTTTGAATTTTCTCAAATGTCTGCTTGAATGTGATGTTGTATGGATGCTTGTTATCTAGGTAATGCCCTAGTTGTCACCTCGTTTGTCCTCGGTGAGCATACGAGGGTCACATAGCATTATCCTAGAACAACGTTCACGTTACGTAATTGTATGGTTGTTGTCTTCAATTAGGTTCTCTCTCTTAGGAGCCTGAGCTTGTAGACTTGGTGGTTAGCCCTTGAATGTTTGTATCCATGCCTTTGCTTGACCGAAAGCCCAAAGTTTAGTTCTCCTATATGTTTGCATAAGTCGTGGATGTTTTGCAACCCTTTTTGTGGAGACCCTTATCGACTGACTAACCAAGTTAACTTTTATCAACGCTAGCCTTTGACCATGGTTCGTACGTTGCCAGTTGTGGAGGCTGTACCCAAATCTAAGTTGGACCTTCCGGTTACCTCTCCCAAAGGTTTGCTAGTGTGACGCAATGTATCCCTGTTATGGCCTCTAAATCGTGTGCTTGCAAATTCATGCATCTACCTTATCAACTCAATCTAGAACTACATATCGGTTTTCGCCTTGAAATTTGCCTAATCTGTCCCCAACCTTCCCAAGTCTCGAGATGATTATCAGTCTTGATCTCATGTTGTTGCTCAACATGATCGAATCTCCTGTTAATCTTTTATCTGGTACTCCCCTCGGTGGACGCACGTCGTGCGTAGGAATTACGCAAAAACTGCCAGCTCAGTCGCCTTCGACAATGGAGCTATGTTCTCTTGTGAGGTGTTTTGATCTGCGAATAGTTTCCCTGTTGGTTCTAAGCCTTGTGATTACCTTTGCTTGCTATCCCTCCTTGTATGGTACTTGTTCGGACCACCAATCTGTGTCATTTGAAATTCCTCATCGGGCGTCTGTTCGGTAATGGTGTTACGATTAGTATTCTGCGGTGCCGCGACGAAACCTAGGGCCTCCCTATGACCGACCGGCACATGGTAGTGCTGCTAGGCACGCGCTGGTATCGAGGTTGCTAGTCATAGCCATTATGGAACTACATCGATGTGGGCTTTCTTGTGAGATGTTCCTTGGTTATCTTCCCATATCGTATCGTAAGATCCATATCTTAGACTGAAGGTAGTGGAGCTTCCTTCTAAAGTTGCCAAGAGGATAACCTTTCAAGAATAGGTCACCGACATAAACATTAACAGACTGCAATAGGTGGTAGACAAGTGACTCTACTTAGTTGTCAGACTATTGACGAACGTCATCTAGTAAGCAAGTATCTCATCTCTATTGGATAAAAAGGACACACAACACTTACTGATGGACAAGTCATACGTTGGATAAGACTCGATCGTCACATTATGCAAATTTTAACCTTTGTATGCATAATGGCCATACCGTCGAAATCAACCATCTCTGATATGACTCCTTATCTGTTAACTTCGATGGCAACCATCTATTCTGCATCAACTACAGTTGTTGTGGTCAAGAGTGAAGATTGGGAACTTTTTAGTGTTGAGAGACAACTGATTAGTTACCAATAGGAAAGTTAATCTCTAGCCAGGTAATGACACCTTGGTAGCCACGAAGGCTATGTCTTACAGAGCAATAACCAACAAGAAGTTAATCAACTAGCCAACAACTTGAGTGATATTCTATCTTTTAGAGCCATTGTGATCAAGTCAATTCTGTCTTGGACAATCACACAGATAGTGCAAGTTGTTCAATCAGCTTCGGTGAAGAATTAGAGGAATGCATGCCCCAGTTTTGATCAATATCCTTGTGCCCTTAGGTGCCACAAACAGTTTGTTCATAACTTTATTGGACAAAGTGTTGAGGAATATTCAAAAGCAATCTGAGAAGTGTCAAACAATAGATTTTTCATCTTAGAGCTGCTATATGACCCTAAAGAGAGTCTCATGGTGACAGTTGGCCTGACAAAGTTGTTATGCTGCAAGTCAACTCAACTTATAGTACAACTAAGTCACGAAGGAAATTTTTACTCAATCGCTTGGTGATAGACTTCTCCCTGCGGTTAAGTGAATAAGTACAACTTTTGTTGTCCTTAAGGCCTCGTTACATCTTTCTTTGGGAATTATTTTCCAATGATGACATACTTTGGTACCTTATACATGTTTTTACCCAAGAGGTTGCATCTGCTTCTACTCAGATAACTGTTGTCTTTGGATAAAAGAATCTTTTAGATAGCTGTTGGCAGAAATACGAAGCCGACCGAGTCAGCTATCACATTCACTGACCCCTCGACAGACTCAGATAATATAGTGTTATCGTCAGAGAAAGAGAACTGCACACATGGAACCACAAGTAGTTTTCCATTTGTTGATGTCTAAATGAATGAACATTTACGACCAACATAGACCTTGTCTATTGGTTAGTCAGTATCCTATAGCCTCAGAGTATATTTGCCGTCTATGATCTCACCCTTTTGGAAGGTTGTACTCAAGCCATTTTGGTAGAGAACTGCTTTTCAAAACCATGTGAACATAGAGCCATTTCAACGAGTATACTTCTGAAGAATTTGGTCTAGTGTAAATTTCATACGGACTATGTTGTGTTCACTAAAGACTCAGATACTTGTGAGTGGTTCACTCATGGACCAAATGATCTCCGTACACTGAGAATGCAGTATGTGCTATCTTGGATTCCTTCCAAAGTAACAATGCTTCATGGAAGTCAATGAAGGAAATTCTTCAGACAAATTTTATCATGAAGAGTAAGTATCAGAAAGTGCCTTTGGTCAAATTGTTCACCGATGTTAAAGCTTTTAGCTGAATGCTATAGCAGATGATGGGAACTAGATAACGTGCCTCTATTCCTTAAAAAGGTCTTCCATTCCGAATCTCGGGACGTGATTCTTTTAAGGGGGGAGGGCTGTAACACCCCAGGTGTTTGTCACCAGTTAAGCAATGGGTTTGAGCTCAAACATGACATGTCGAGTGGTAATGAGGGTGTCAAGATCAAATCTACATGATGGAGCTCCAACTTAAACTTGGGCCATGCACATTGCTTACATATGGGCCCTTGTTAAGATTATGCAAGAGTAATGTTAAACATGCTTATTCCATGTACATTACATCCCCATGCATCCATCTAGACCCGTAGAAAAGTTTCATGAAGTTTGGAATCAAAAAGTCACATGAAATGATAAGTCATATCTTGCATGAATTACTTTATCAAGTAGATGGAAACCTATGACGTCAACCAAACCTTGCAACCTCGCTCCAACAACTCTAATTGAACTCTACAACAAAAGTTATGAAGGGTTCGTGTTGAGCAAAGATGGAGAAAATATCCGAAAATCATGGAAACCCTAGATTCTATAGCAAAATGGGCTTTGCGTTGACCGAGAAATAAAGTGGACTTCTGGACCAGATATGAGGTTTGACCAAAAATGAAAGTTGAATAAAAGTTTGATTATAACAAACTTTGTTAAAAGACCAAGTCATGATTCGGTTTCAAAATGGATCAAAACAAGGCTCAAAGTCTAATAGAAAAGCTGAAATCAGCCCGACAGTGTTTGCAGTCCAGAATTCACTAACATCGACATTGACATCCCGCGTTCTCCAAATTTTGCTAAGCAACTTGAGTTGGTCCAAAAATAAAAGTTGAAGGTTATATTGTGGAGAGTAGCATACAAAAAGTTGCACTGAGTTTGACCGAGTTTTGACCTCCGAAAGCGAATTTCCGTGACCATTATCAATGTGTTGACACTAGCAGTTTGTAGCTTAATTACCTACTAATCCATAGCTCAAATGACTTGGCATCCTTAATAAGAAAGGTAGAGCTGACTAGGGTGAGCAAACTTCATTTTGGACCCATTGCTAAATTCAGCCTGGAAGCAGCCCAAATCAGCTCCCCACGTCGGCCATACCGTCGCCCGCCACGTGCTCGGTAAAAGGCCTCAAAGGACGCCGCGTGCCCGTGGACGTGGCCACCATTGCCGAGTTTTCTTGCCACGTGGCTGCCCTGTCGCGTCCCCGGCACCCTTCTGGAGTGAAAGCCGTGCAGCCCTCGCCTCTCTACTCGCCCTGCTCGCCTCCTCCCTCGCCTCTGTGCCGCACGCGCGCGCCAGAGCGCGTCCGCCATGGCCACAGCCGCCATTGCCGCCCATGCTCGAGCTCGAGGTGGTTATGCCACCTTGGCCCTCCATTGTCCGAGCTGCGCTCCTCTGCGCATGCGCGCTCCTCCAGACGAGCCACCGCGCAACTCCCCTGGCCAAGACCGCCGCCGAGGCACAGCCGGCCGCGGTGGCGTTGCTGCCGACCGCAAGCGCTCGTGGCCCTGCCTCCTCTGAGCTTGACAGGCCATGCCGTGTGCACCGGTGGGTGCACGTGGGCCCACTGGTGCCGCACGGGCACCCTCGCCGTCGGCGACCGCCCCACCGTCGGTTGGCCGGCCGGTGTTCGCCTCCCGCGCTCAGCCGACGGAGGTTGAAGACGAAGACCGATTCCCTCCCCGTGACTCTCTCGCATATGACAAGCGGGCCCGGCCGGACCACGGGGCCCACTTGTCGGTTTAAGAAAGTGGTTGTCTGGGTGTGTATTCGGGTGTGCCTAGCGTTAAGTTAGGGTTGTGTTAATTTCGAATTTGAATTTCAAATTTCATTTAAATCTTCAAAAATTCATATCGCATGCTAGGAAACTCCAAAAATAGTAAATGAGGACTTTTTGGAAACCTTGAGAATAGATCTATGCAGTAGAGTTATAAAATTCTATATGTTTGTAGATTTTTTCTGATGTCTTTATTTAAGTTTTAAAAATACTCTAGAAATGCCTTTAAACCTAACCAGAGCAAGATCTGGAGTTTTAGAACCCCAAAAATAGTGATTCTTGTTTTGTTAATTTTGTGATGACATTTACTTGCTAGGAAAAATATTAAACACCATAGTTGTCACTGTTTTCTTAGGGTTTTGATTTGACCTTGATAAATAGGGAAATCTACATTATATTGCTTGTCATTTTTATATCTTGAGTTATGTTGCTCCAAATGATGTGAAATTTTTATGGTAGTCTTTCCATGTTATGAATGTACTATGGTATAAATTTCATGGTCATTGCTTACTGTATGCTCAAGTTATTGAGTTAACTTGTTTATGGCTTAATAAATAGCTTATAAATAATATATAAATTATAAAATAGAAAATGTTGTCCCTTTACCTTAGTATGATGTTTCTCTATCATATTGATTCATAATATGGCCATGTGTTCACAGAAAATATTGAGTTTTAGGTTTAACTTGCTCTCCCATGATTTATTGCTATAGCCATTTGTCTTTTTCATAGAGGTTGTTATACATGTCCAAATGGTTTCAAATTTGGACAGTAGACTTTTGGGAGCATGTGTAGGTCTCTGTAATTCTGGTAGAATTTATTGTGCACTTTTGATATGTGTTCATAATTTCACCTAATTATCTAAATAAATTAAGAAAAGGCATTAAAAGAATTTATTTAGAAATAGACACTAAGTTTTCTGGTGTTCATTAGTCATGTATGAAATGCTAGTAAAGTTGGTTTTATCTAATTATATGTTTGCAACATAAGTTAATAATTATTTCTTGCAAATGAGGTTTCTGGACAGATATGGGAACTTAGCAAAGTTCTTCATGATAATGTGCTTTGTTGTGAAACTTGTTTATACAAAAGTTGTAGATAATTCTTGTATCTAGCTGCTGTTAAAATTTGGTATCATTTGGTCAAGTAGTTTTTGAGTTATAGATGTTTAAAGTCAGGTTCCAGATTTGGTTGCTCTCTGTTTGGAGCGGACCAGATTCTGTAGTTTCATCTTTTAGACCTATTAAACTTGGGAATCATGCTTAGGTGATATTGAATGAATTGTATACAATTTCATAAGCTTTCCAGAATGTCTTCTTACAAGTCATTTGGATTTGTATAACTCCAAATATGCTTGATTTACCCAGCTACTGCATGTATGCCCAGAATTGTTGAAAATACATGATTGCTTGGTTACTTTGTTTGCGTATTGCTAAGGGTGATTCATGTCTTTGGTGATTAAGCTATTACACCTGAGACTTTGTAAATCTTATGTCATGCTTGGTATTGCTTTCTTTGCTATTTAAGCATGTTTGTTTGTGTAAGGTTACTTAAGTAATGTGATGTGCTTACGTGTCTTTACTATAACCTTATACTTGCCTTGATTAACGTGTGATGCATCATCTATTGCATTTCCTTGTATTCATGCACTTGCATCTTGCATTTCATTTAGGTGCGCTAGCTGAAAAACGTGAAGGGCGTGATGTGACGTTGGAGCCAAACCCGAAGACGGTGTTTGGGTGGATCCATCCTGGAGATAGAAGGACCGAACAAGTGTTAGACGGAGGGAATGCTCGCCAAGCGAGTTTCTTCTGACATACTCTAACTTGAGTCGGATCCCAGGCAAGCCCCGGAGCATTATAAGCCTCCTATCTTCAAAGCAATTAATTATATATATATGTTATAAGTATTGTTGCATTAAGTGGTAGGAGTTGGTTGGAAACCCTTGCTGCATTATATCATTCCTTGTCCAGATATATGAATCCTTGAATCCTACATAGACTAGGATCGAGTAGATGCTTAGCCCTGCTTTAAGCGGTAGAAGTCAGGTGATTTCCTGTCACCTGCGAGATGTAGGGATATTCATATATGGCATGGTTGGCTATATTGCTATCGTGGGATGGAACCATGTGTTAATAAAATGAAATGAGACCGGGCGGGATGACGATAGTGAAACAACAAGGCATGGAGGTCTTGGGTGTGGATCTATCCCCGTCTGAGTCGTTTAAGGACCGATTTGCTGTACGTCCTTGAGTCATGTTGAACGCAGTCTAACACTTAGTTGGCCGGATAAGTCGTTCCGACCGCGAAGCCGAGTAATATGGTTCAGGCCGGGAATCGAATGGTAGGTTGCTTCTTGGAGGAGAGAAAGGATGTGCTTGGGGACATTGGCGTGAGACCAAGGGGGGGTTAGAGTCCCTATCACCTGGCAGAGTGTCGCCCTTGGGGTCGCGACATCATTCGGACCCGCGATTCCTGAATCATACGAAAAGGTGGCCTGTGCGACCCTGGCAGGGGTCTGCACGGTGAGTGTTAGAAATACCCCTCCAGCTGGATAGGAATTCGATTCGAATCGCCGTCGCTCCCGGTTAGTGAGCACTTGACTTGAGCAGCGGCAACGTAGATTCCATTAAATTGAACGAATGGTTAAATGGATAACGATGGAAAGGTTGCCTCAATTCATACCTGCTATGGTTAATATTGTTTGCTCCTAATAAAGTGAGTGCTCTAGTACAGGTTCTAATATAGATGACAGGTTAATGATAATTAACTTGATGCATAAGCATTAATGATTACTTATCCATATTAAGCTTTTATGCAAAATGTTGTCAAGCTAGCCCACTTTATATCAGCCTTGCATGATCCTTGGTGTCACTTTATTTCTGGTTTATGACGGGTAAGTCTAGCTGAGTACCTTCTCGTACTTAGGGTTTTATCCCCACTTGTTGCAGGTTGTGATGTATCTTGGCGACTGCAAGAGTAGGTTGGCTCCTGCCGTAGAGGCGGAGTGCAGTCACGGGCATGATCCTTCTGAGTTATCTTCTCTCTATTGCTTTTGTTGGAAGTCGACCTTGGTACTGGCATGTATTTGAAATAAGATTAATATTAGTTTCAAATTACTTTGCTTACGCTCCTTTTCAAATTAAGTTGTAATAACTATGTTGAACTTCGATGTATATTTTGAATTACTTATGAAATGGTTGTAACATGTGACTTGTTATGTTGAATCACTACGATCTTGGCTTGTATGTTGATTGGTTTGAAATCCCTCGTGATTTCATTGGACTACCGGAGTTATATGGGCTCAAGTGCGAGAATTTGATCACTTCGGTGATTGTTTTTGTACTTGTGCTCTTATAATTTGGACGGTTCCGTTACACTAGCCATCCAAGCATTGTTCTCGATAGTGATTGAGATTCAACATTGGTCCTTCACAATATATCTTTTGAAAGCAAAAACTTTTTGTGCCATGGACATCGTGCTTAGTAGCACATGCAACTATGAGGATCCCAACCATCTCTCAATCCTCACTTCAAAACTTTTCAAGAGGATGGTTGTGGATGCTTTTGTTTATCATAAGTATTGCAAATCCCGTAGTTGCATTGTGATACTAACCTTGCAGCTTGAACACTAATGCTAAATGTTTGGTGGTGAAGCTAGGAACTACACCACTGTTGATAGCTGCAGGATGAGTTCCCAAGGTCAAGCTTATGACTATAAACAAAGCACTGCTAGGAGATACCCCGGATTACCATAAAAAATAATACTAATAATAAAAAAATAATCAACTTTCTTATCAATAAAAGTAAGAATGTATTTTCAAGTTAGTATGCACCTTCGGGTATTCTTGGTCGCTAACTATTTTAGGTTGAGATTAAGAAGAACAAGGGGATACGACGCTCGAGAATGTGGGAGCTACATCAACTACAGACCTTGATACTCTTTGATAATGGAACACGCTCAAAAGGAAACCCCAACATTATACACTTGACTTTTACACAAAAGTCCAAGTGTAGAGGAGGATGGTGAAAACACTCACTACATGTTCCATCCATACCAAAGGCTACCCAGGTTAAAAAAAGATGATGTCAGCTCTACCTGGTTAAAAAAGAGAAAAAAAAGAGTTGAAAAAAGAAAAAAATATATATATGAAAAAAAGAGAGAAGGAGTTGTAAGATGGGCGCTCCTACTCTAGGCCTTTGCTCCTACCACCTAGGCCCATGGTTTATGCACACTATTTGTGCATGCAGCCTAGCCTTGTGGTTCGCCCGAGTTGGACCCCATGCGATCAAGCCACTGATGCAGTAGCCTCAAGCTTTCATCCACTTATGCTGCCGGTAAGAACACTCAGGTATGCAAAGGTAAATAAATGTTCACCAAACTCTTCCACTCGTATTTATCTCCATGTGAAAATAATATGCTCATACTAGTTCATGCTTCTCTTGTTTATAACGTATGATCTGGTTTGGGTGTATTCGTATACGGTACATCCATAGGCTCCTTTAAATTAAACATGGTGCTTAGGTTAAAATAGCCTTCTTTAATCAAAACTTAACACGGTGTTGAATTTTGATTAATGAACCCTGGAGTATTACTTTCATAAACAATAGAAGTAAACTGCTATGGAGATAAATCAAGACTAGATTTATATTGCATCTTTACCACAGGCCTTGTTTGAGTTTTGCTAAAAGATAAAAAGTTAGGTGGACAAATAAAATAATAATAATAATAAATAATAAATAAATAAATAATAAAATAAATATAAAAAAATAATAATAAACTAAAAGAATAACAATAACAATAAATAAAATGTAGGCTCCCTAGTATTTTAGCTGGAAGAGCCATTGTTTGTTTTTATTATTGTTTCTTTAGCAAATAAAGATAGGTACAAGAATAAGTGTGGGGAAGATCTCTCAAGCATAACTAACACACATTCGAGATCTTCCACCAACACGTTGCACAACATCAAATTACCCAACATGCAAAAGGACGAAACAGATGGCCCCAGAGAGGGTTGGCTGAACCTCTGGTCTAGCCAAACCATCTCTGACTCCCCTAGCTTCTTCATCTTCAACGATGGTTTGTGCAACACCACCCCTATCTCTCCTAAATTTTGAAGTTTAAAATTGAACAAATAAAAAATATGAAACATTTGATGCTCAAATCTCCATGATATCCTGTGATTAAATTTGCATACTCTTTATTCCTCGCTGATATTCCTAAACTTGTGAACAATTTATCATAGGGACCCATGTTATCTAAGTAATTGAAATATGAGATATAGTGGGATGAAAATGAACCTTGCTCTCTCATGTGAAGAACTTGAGATTTATTTTATAAAATCGAAATTCAAATGGCATGCTCCTCAATGATATTCAAATTCCTACCAAAGCCATATCAAGTGATTAGAACTTAAAATTCCCAAATATATGCTACTTATTTCTGCATTAAGTTTTGTCAAGTCTTGTTGACCCTTATTGAGAAAGTTATCATGCCCTTAAGATCAAGATCATGTACACCCACATACACATACTGCTCCTGCACTGGGAGTACACAAAAACATGCTTCCATTTAGAACCACTAAAAAATTTTGCTCCTATACTAGGAGTAGACAAAAAATGTTTTAGAAATAACTCCATGTCTACAAAATAGTGATCTCTCTTAATATGTGGTTTAAGAGACATGTGCTATGCAAAAGCATTGAAAAAATGGGACACATGAAGGTCCTAGAGTATTGAAAAAATTTTGGATACATGAAGGTCCAAGTACAAAAGAAAAAAAGAGATGAGCACATGAAGGCTCATGTAAAAAAAGAAGAGAGATAGCCATGTTCTCAAAATAAAACTTATGAGAGAGATCACTCATATCAAGGAGTATAGTATAGCTTTATCATCATTTTATCCATATACTTGCACTTCTTGATCTAAAGGTATGACATCTTTTCTCCTTGGATCCAATCTTTGACTTAAAATATGCAGAGTAAGTATGCCTTCATATTTTTCCCTACCCAAAGATCCATATAAGCTTTTTAGAAGCAGGAAAGAAAGAAGGAAACACTATGATATGCCTTGGTAAGGAACCAAACACATATATGAGCGATCCGAGAGAATCATTTAAGGAGGCTATGTTTATATTTTCAAATTCAAATGAAAACCCAAGTTTCTAAATTGATTGATGCAAGAGGATTTGAATCCATGCTATTCCATTATTCAATCACCCAAGATAATGTGGTAGACACTCCAAAGTTCACAAGTGCAGGTGAAGTTTGGAATAACTTATATACATATGTCATGTCAAGGAGATGACCCATCTTAGTCCTTAACTTTACTCGAGGACGAGCAAAGGGCTAAGTGTGAGGGAGTTTGTTGGTAGTCCTTAACTCACACTTTTAACTACCAACATTTATATAAAATTCATCCAAATGAACACCAAACTTAGAAATGGGGCTCATAACTAACAAAGTTCCATGAGTTTTGGTGATTCATCAATTGCAGAAGGATATGTCGGGATAACACAAAAAATGTGTCAAAAGCACACAAAGAACAAGGCATAACATCACCTGACATGAGCCCAAGAGGAAAAGGCCCAATAAACCAGGAAAATCAGGGCCCAGTCAGGTGGATAAAAAAGGTCAAAACTCATATCAAATCAACTTTAAATGGCGCAAAACTTTGCAAGACCCACCAAGAGGCCCAACAGAAGCAACCCACCGAAGATGGGGCCATTTGGGCCCAGTTGGGGTGTGGCCGCACCCCTGATGCGCCCGCACACCACTAGGGCCTCTTGGGCCCATCTTTCGCGTGTTTCCTCCCACCGCCTTACCTATGACGGTTCCATAGGGGTTGGCCAGGTTCAACATATCTAGGACATCAGTTTAAGGTTAGTTTGGTGCTTTCCATGAGGGGATGAAGCATTTTCCAAAGGGCCCCCTTCCTCTCCACCTATAAATGGAGGTCATTCCCTCCTCATTTCAACCACATGTCATGTTTACATAGAGAGAAAAGATCCACGCACGTGAAGGAAGACTCTAGAAGACACGAGAAGGCACTAAAACGAATGGGAGGCCGATCTGCCACGGTGGTAGGGTGCTCGCCCTACCTTCTTGGGCGCCCACCCACCTACATGGACCAATCAGGTCAAGTCTCACGGATCATGCCTCCACCGCATTTAAGGATCAATAATCATCGTTGATTAAAGTTGGTTTGATCCAAGGGTTGTTGTGCATCCTAGGGGGCTATATAAGCAAGGCCCCTGGACCCTAGAGGAGCAATCCCTTAAACCCTAATTCATTTTCTCTAGTTGGGATCAGTTGAGAGGGGTCCCTCAAACGGATCTCGTCTCTATAGCTAGCCATCAAGAGAAGATTAGTCCTTATTAGGATCTAGTCTTAGCAAAATACAGAGATAGAGAGTGAGGGAAGAGTTGGACGTGGTCCCGGCATGTCGGTGCTCCCTCTCTGGCTTGTACTTCGACAGATTCAGGCTTCTCCGAGTCTGCATCCGGGATACTTCTGGTAATTGATCTTTATTCAAGTATTTATCTTACTCTTTTGTTCATTGGTTCACAGTTCTTATGATTGCTCTAAATTAGAGTAGTAATTGCTAGCATAAGTGTGGTGCTTAGGCTGTCGGTTACCTGTGTTTGCGCCCTATTCTCTGGTTGTGTGGTAGTTACGGGAGGTGATAGCCCCGTCCACACCGAATTGAGTAGGTTCTTAAATTAGTAGGACCGTAGTTGCATCAGTAGAGTTATCCTTTGTGGTGCTTTCATGTCTAGCAGCGTCCCGAAGTGAACATTAGAAGGACATTTGAATCATAACCATGCCTTGCATAGGATCATTACCATAGGAATCCTCTCTACCCATCATATCTTAAACCTTGATTGCTACCCTTGGATAAACTAGTTGTTTGGCGATCCACACACGTTTCCCTGTGGATATAATATTTAAAACCCTCTGGGTGAAAGCTACAATGGTGTCCATGCACTTGCGGATTTATTTGTGTGCATTAAAAATACCAACAAGCTTTCTGGTGCTGTTGCCGGGAAAATGGTTGCTGTGATTCATCAAACCAAATTTGTCCTTGTATCTTTCCTTTTCAAGCATGGATAACATCACTCCTATCAATCAATATGCTGCTCCCACGGGTGCCCAACTAGAGCCACCAGAATCTTCCAAACCTATCCTCACACCTGGCTATGAGTTGGATCCGTGCTTAATAAATATGGTCCAGGACCATTCATTCTCAGGAGAAGACGATGAAAACCCATACACATACCTTTGGGAATTTGAGCTAATTTGTGCATGCTTGCAAATTGAAGGCATGTCACATGAAACATTAAGGTGGAAGCTATTTTTGTTCTCTTTAACGGGAAAAGCTAGACACTGGTATTCCCAAACCGTAGGGAGTGTACAAGGAGATTGGGGAACTTTACGCTCTAGCTTTTGCTTACATTTCTTTCCCATTCTCTCTATGGTTAAACTTCAAACAAAGGTTCTAACTTTTAAACAAGAAGAAAAAGAATCTCTTGGTATGGCTTAGGCATGTTTTAATGACCTACTCAATTCTAGCCCTGACCTTTTCATTCAAGATCAAATGCTCTTGCAACACTTTTATGTGGGTGTTAGTGGAAAAACCACACAACTTCTTGATACATCCTCTGGAGGCTCTTTCTTGCATCCCTCTGCTAGTGAAGGGAAAGAAATCCTTACAAAAATCCTCGAAAACACTCCTTACACTAGCATTCCCAATGATCCCCCAGAAGACGTAGTTGAGATAGCTCCTGAGGAAGAACCTATGATAGTTGAACATGAACCTTTAGCTACTCCACTTGAAGCCTCAACTATCCTCCAAGTTCTGGAACCGCCAAAGAAGGAAGAAATTCCACTTTTGGAAGACATGTTTAAGTTCGAGGAGTATCTTTTCTCCAATTTTGGAAATACCTCGAATTATTCTGCAATTAGGAAGTCTTCAACACCGTCTACACCTAACCAGCACCTTTATGATCCAACTGAAGATAAGTTCCTTAAAGAAAATGTGAAGGAGTTGACAACAATCATAAGTAATGATTATTTGAGAGAATCCGAGCTTTCACATGAAGTCATTCATCTAGATTTTCCTTCTACCTCTATTAGTTGTTAGATTCATCAAACATCCTTTGATGCTACTTACAATCCAGTTGTAGGAGTAAATATCATGTCTAAGTATTTTGCACAAACACTTTTTGAGGACATGAAATTAACTCCAACAACCAAGCTTCTAAAAAGCCTCTTAGGCCAAATGCTTCCTAGTGAAGGAATCTTCCACTTCATTCCTATCAAAGTAGACGAAACCAAGGTGTACCTTAGTTTCTATATTTTTGATACTTGGGAATTTGACCTTTTGATTGGAAATCCACTAGAGAGACTTATCCATGAAGGAAGAAAGGGGAGTGTAAATGTACATCTCGGGAAAAGCCTAAACCTTTCCATTCCCATCACCCAATCACTCCACACCAAGATGGAGTTAAGTCCCGAGCAAGAACCAACGGAGGGGATAATGGCAATGTCTTTCCTAGAATCATCCGACAAAGATCTCAAAGAAGTCACCAAAGATTTCATCGAAGAAATAGAACAACCGCGAAATCCTTTACCTTTGGATGAAACTCATGAACCTCTAAAATCCCCCATTGAGCTAAAACCCCTTCCTTCAGGATTGAAATACGCTTTTCTAAATGACAACAAGGAGTCTCCTGTGATAATTAGTGATAAACTTTCTGAATACGAGACCATCCAACTCCTTACTATTTTAGAAAAGCATCATTCTGCTTTTGGCTACTCAATCCAAGACCTCAAGGGGATTAGTCCTACCCTTTGCACTCATCGCATTCCTATAGACCTAGCTTATACACCATCTAGGGAGCCCCAACATAGGCTCAACAATGCAATGAGGGATGTTGTTAAAAAAGAGATTTTGAAACTCTTGCATGCTGGGATAATATATCTTGTACCACATAGTGAGTGGGTGAGCCCGGTGCAAGTTGTACCCAAGAAAGGGGGTGTGACTGTGGTACAAAATGAGAGAAATGAATTGATCCCTCAACGAACCGTCACTGGATGGCAGATGTATATCGATTACCAAAAACTTAACAAGGCAACAAAGAAAGATCACTTCCCGTTACCTTTTATTGATGAGATGCTAGAACGGCTTGCAAAGCACTCTTTCTTTTGTTTCCTTGATGGGTATTCTGGTTACCATCAAATCCCAATCCATCCTGATGACCAAAGCAAAACCACTTTTGTTGACACCGTTTTTTGGCACGTGTCAAGATGGTCAGAGTGGGCTAATCGGCAAGAGAAAAGTTACTGTGTACGCTGACAGCCAATGAAAATTAGCTTGTAAAGAAGGTTGCCGATGAATGGTGGTGACCTATGGAAAGGTTGATTTAGATTGAGGCATTGTCGATAAGGTTAAAGATGTTATTGTCGATACCGATGAAGGAAGGCTTGAAGACTGCTGCCGATGAAATAGGAAGTGTGCCGATGAAAAGGAGGTCGATGAGAATTCCATCGTAATTGAGGCGGACAGGGAAATAGATAGGAGTTGGTTTCCTTTTCTATGTTTGTTAGAGTCTGATTCATGTAAGAGTCATGTGTTTCCTTAAATGTGGACTTGGTGTCCTAGTCGTATTTGGTTATGTTTCAATAGATCAAGGTATAAATATAGATTGAGAGGCAATGTAATAAGATATATCAATCAATATCAAAACCAATTTTTACTCTTATTTGCATCTATTTACTTTTCGGCGACTTCGTCAATTTGCATATTTTTCCTTTTTTATGAGTTCTCATCGATTCGGCGAGCTGCATCGCTTCAGTGCGACCTTCGATGATCCTCGAGTTCCATGTGAGTACCTCTTTGCCGTGACTTCTGGACGTATCGCTGTTGTCAGGACCAAAGTGCTCGTATCTTCATCCTTGTCGATTAACAGGTCAAATCGACTGGCACGCTTTGGATATCGATTTCGGGTATTAGCCCTTTGTGTTTGCAGATCCACTTTTGCATCAACACATCTTTTGGCATGCCTGGTGGGACCAATATGATCAATATGTTCAATCCGGAGATCGATGCGGGGAACATCATCGCGGTATCAGAAGAAGATCTTAAGGAAGAGCAGAAGCAGGCTATGGAAAAGGCTATAGAAGAATACAGACAGCTTTGCCAGAAATCATTCAGCTTGAACAAGAGCGGACAAGTCATCCAGAAGCAAGATTTGCCGTTGCCTCGGCAAGTTACCTTTGACTCCAATCCGGGTAAACTTCAAGAGATGGTTAATTCTGCAGTAAATCATGTTTTAATTAATCACTCCAATGTGTTGTCCAATACTGTTCATAATGCTATGGTTTGAACTCTCAAAGAAGGGCAAGCGTCACCGCATTATGTTGGGCATGTCTATCATCAACCAGAGCTGGCATCTGTCAATACTCCATCGGCTCCCTCGGCCATTGCGGGTACAGAAGTTACCTCCCCTCCAGTATCAGCAGGCTTACCTAATATGCAATCTACACCAATACGATCAGACTCAGTACTATCAGGAGGATGAGTTCAGCTTAATACAGATCTATCGGCATCAGCTTTGTCAGGCCCCGTGTCACAGAATAGCCAGATTCCTGCTAATTGGTGGGGATATGGTATGCCTCCAGAGTCATCTGCTTTCAACCCTGGGTTACCTCAAGTGTTTGATGCAACAGGAAAAGCTCCTATGCCATCGGCTATTTCGCCGATAGCTCAAGTGCCTCAATATGCTACAGCAACTACTGTGCAACCAACTCTAGGAGGTTTCCAGATGCCTTTGGTTCAAACATCTAATTTAAGTCCATCGGCAAGCTTACTGCCGATGCAGCAGAAAGCTCCTGCTATGAGTCAACTTGGAGTCCAGTTCATGCCTCAAGCTGGTTATAATTATCCAACAATATCAGCAAATTACAATCCATCGGCAAATTTTGTACCGATGAATTCTAATAATGGTTGGTCAGGACAGTTGCCTGTTCAACATATAGTTCAGCAAAATCAGCAGGTTGCAGGGATTCATCAAGATCATATGCAAGCTGGTTTTCAGAATCAAGCATCGGCAGCTCAGCCGATGAATCCTTTCCAGCAGGTTAATGGACCACAAGTAACAGCAAAATATGCCGATTGCTGGAGATCGTGGGCCACAAAGATACGTAGAGGGATATCAGCAAGTACCTCCTGTAGAAATTCAGCCATATCGTCAACAAGAGGCTGATGTTTTTTGGGCCGATAAGATAGCAGAAATTATGAAGAATCAGTTTGGGATAAAACCCAAGGTCAACACTTATTCTTATCGGACTCCATACCCTCCGGCATATGATTTAATTCCTCTCCCAAATCGGTACAAGGTACCAGATTTCACTAAGTTCTCTGGGCAAGACAATACATCAACCATGGAACATGTTAATCGCTTCATTATATAGTGTGGAAAGGCAGCTAGCAAAGATGAATTAAGAGTTTGATTATTTTCATCATCTTTGTCTGGATCAGCATTCACATGGTTTATTTCATTACCACCAAATTCTATTATTACTTGGGCTGATCTAGAAAAGCAATTTCATAAATATTTCTTTGCTGGAATTCATGAAAAGAAGCTTACCGATTTGGTAAAATTGAGACAGCGTAATGATGAATCGGTAGAAAGCTTTGTGCAAAGGTTACGAGATGTAAAAAATAAGTGCTATAGCCTGGTGCTGGATGATCGGCAACTTGCCGATCTGGCTTTCCAAGGATTATTACCACACCTTAAGGACAGATATGCTTCTTAGGAGTTTGAAAGCCTGAGTCATCTCATGCAAATGATCTCTGATCAAGATACTAGGGTTTTTAAACCTAAAAAGAATTGGAGCAAGAAGGTTTCATTTGTCGGAGAGGTAGAAGATTCTGATTCAGATGAAGAGCCAGTTATCGGTTTAGCTGAGTGGGTTAAGAATAAAAAGCCGATATCTTGTCCCTTTGGTCAGAAAGAGCCAGAGAAGTTTACTTTTGATATCACCAAGGCTAACAAGATATTTGATCTTCTGCTTCAAGAGGGCTAGATTAAGCTATCACCTAATCATGTGATCCCATCGGCAGAAGAGTTGAAGAAAATTCTGTACTGCAAATGGCACAATGCAACTTCACACAGTACAAATGAGTGCAAAGTGTTTAGGCAACAGTTACAATTAGCTATTGAATCTGGGAGAATTAAGTTTGGTAATTCCAAGATCTAGAAGATGATGAAAATTGATCAACATCCTTTTCCAGCGAATATGTTGGATGCCAAAGGTAAGACCAAGGTGTTGACATCAGAAGCTGCTGAGAAAAACGCATCAGTGGATCCCCAACATCGGATAACAACCGATGATGTAAAAAGTAAGGGGCTACTAGGAGAAAGTAGTAGTTCCGGAAAACCCCCTTGATCTGGCATTGTGATTACCCATCGAAGGCAGCAGGAGGGTTGGCATCAGCGAAGGGACCGATATCGACAGCAGCAAGAAGAGAAACACCGAGAAGAGTGGAATCGGCATAAGGATCATTGGAGGTGTCCGTTTTTTATCCATTGTTGGGAAGAAGGTATTAAATTACCTACTGTTGAAAATTGCCCGAAGTGCAATGGTTATTATAGAGTTAATCGGTCAGAAAGGAGGTTTCAACCTAGCAATCAGGGTTTGTCTATTGATGAGCCGATCAGAGCTAGAGCATCAGTGCATGATCGGCTGGAGGGTAGACTGAGTGTACATGAGAGGCTTGGTAAACGCGCTGGATACTTTCCAAGGAATCAAGAGGAGCTTGAAGAGATGGCAAACACAAGAATTCCTGATGAAGAAATATTTTATAGGGATCCTAATATACGTCGTGTAGAATCAACAAGAACCTATTATCAACCGGTTTGGAAAACTAAGCTCCCTCAATGGTGCCCAGAGGGTTTGACAAAGACACAGAAAAGGAGGATGCAGCGTGAGCGTCAGGAGGACCTATACCGAGAGGAAAATTCCTCCAATGAGAGATCTGGCAATCAGCAGTGGCAAGTGAAACACAAAAATAAGGGTCCATCGGCAGATGTTAATATGGTATTTATGTTGCCGATGGAGTTTTTGGCACTATCTGATAATGAGGAAGAAGTTGTTTTCTCTGACCAAGTAGCTCCGTTGACGCTAGATCCAATGATGGCTATTTTTGAGAAACCTACCAATGACGAGAGACAGCATCTCAAGGCTTTGTTTGTGAAAGGCAGAGTTGATGGGTAGCCTGTATCCAAGATACTTATCGATGGAGGGGCTGCAATTAATATTATGTCTTATGTGATGTATCGGAAACTTGGTAAGGGAGATCAAGACTTAACCAAAACCGATATGATGCTAAAGGATTTTGAAGGCAATGTGTCACCAGCTAAAGGGGCAGTATGCGTTGAGTTGACCATCGGCAGCAAAACCTTACCGACAACATTCTTTGTTATTAATGGCAAGGGTGCATATAATCTGCTTCTAGGTAGGGACTGGATTCATGCTAATTGTTGTGTTCCTTCTACAATGCATCAATGCCTCGTACAATGGATTGGGGATAAAATTGAGATTGTTCCTGGTGATTCTTCTTATATCATCGCATCGGTAGAATCAGATACTTATGAACGAACCAAATGCATATCAGGAGAAGTTTGGGAAAAAGAGTTCCTCAAGGTTGCCGATTATGAAATTTCACCGATCCAAGCAGTCGGTTCTGAAGAAGAGTTTTAATGGATAGGTTTGCCAATGATGGAAAATTAGGTCAAGGGTTCACATCGGCTGATGATTTAGTAGAAGTAGATATTGGTGATGGTGATAGGCCAAGACCTACTTTTATTAGTGCTAAGTTGGATTCCGAGTGTAAACAGCAAATAATCAATTTATTAAAAGAATATAAAGATTGTTTTGCTTGGGATTATACTGAAATACCTGGATTAGACCGATCGATAATTGAACATCGGTTACCTATTAAGTCTGGATTTTAGCCACATCAGCAGCCAGCGCGCCGATGCAATCCTAGTATACTTCCTGATATTAAGGCCGAAATAACTAAATTAATTGAGGCAAAATTTATTCGACAGTGTCGATACGCGGAGTGGATTTCTAATGTGGTTCCTGTCTATAAGAAAAATGGGAAACTTCGTGTTTGTATTGATTTCAGGAATCTCAACAAAGCCACACCGATGGATGGTTATCCAATGCCGATTGCTGATTTATTGATTGATGCTGCAGCCGGATATCAAATTATTAGCTTCATGGATGGTAATGCAGGTTATAATCAAATATTCATGGCTGAAGAAGACATTCCCAAGACTACTTTCAGATGTCCAGGTCATGTGGGATTGTTTGAGTGGATAGTCATGACGTTTGGTTTGAAAAATGCCGGTGCTACTTATCAAAGAGCTATGAACTTTATTTTTCATGAGTACATCGGCACATTAGTAGAGATCTACATCGATGACATAGTGATTAAGTCTGGAGATATCAGAAAGCATCTAGCCGATCTACAAAAGATACTGGAGTGCACAAGGAAGCATGGATTAAAGATGAATCCTAATAAATATGCATTTGGTGTATCGGCAGGTCAATTCTTGGGTTTTATGGTGCATCAGAGGGGCATCAAAATTAGTAGGAAGTCTATTGATGCAATCAACAAGGTGGTTGCTCCTGCCAATAAAACTGAATTACAATCTTTGATCGGTAAGATTAATTTCATTAGAAGATTCATATCTAATCTGTCGGGTAAGATCAAGGCTTTCAGTCCATTACTTAAATTGAAAGCCGATCAGGAATTTGGATGGGGAGACGAACAGCAGTTAGCTCTAGATAAAATTAAGAAATATTTAACAAATCCTCCAGTGCTAGTTTTACCTCAACACGGGAAACCTTTTAGATTGTATTTGTCAACTGATGATACTGTTATCGGTTCAGCTCTTGTTCAAGAATTTGAAGGGAAAGAACGTGTTATTTATTATTTGAGCAGAAGATTAGTGGATGCTGAGACAAGGTATTCGGCCATTGAAAAATTATGTCTGTGTTTATACTTTTCTTATGTCAAATTGAGATATTATTTTTTATCTGCCGAATGTACGGTCATATGCAAAGATGATGTGTTCAAGTATATGCTGTCAATGCCGATATTAAGTGGTAGAATTGGCAAGTGGATGTTAGCATTATCAGAATTTGACCTACGTTACGAATCGACTAAAGCAATTAAGGGACATGTTATGACTGATTTTGTCACTCAGCATCGTAATTCAGTAGACTCTTTGGAAGTTGCTCCTTGGATACTTTTCTTCGATAGGCCCACATGTGGTGAAGGAGCAGGTATCGGCATTGTGTTGATTTCCCCTCAAGGAAGGAATTATGAGTTTTTATTGCCGATTGTTGCTACATCGACAAACAATCAGGTTGAATACCAAGCTTTGATAAAAGGGTTAGAATTGCTTAAGGAGATATGTGCCGATACTGTTGAAATCTTTGGTGATTCTATGCTAGTTATAAATCAATTGGCTAGGATTTATGAATGTCGAAGTGAGGTTTTAATTTCATATTATGAGAGATGTCTGCAATTATTGAAAGGGTTTAGAGATTTTCATCTTGAACATGTTTCTCGATTGCATAATGAAGAGGCTAATCGACTAGCTCAGCATGCCTCAGGGTATCAGCCTATTCAAGAAGTGCTAACATCGGCAGTCGACATCGATGACTGGAGAAGGGAGATTGTCGATTATTTAAAGGATCCATCTAAAAAGGTTGAAAGACGTATAAGATTCCAAGCTACCAAGTATGTGCTCCTTGATGATAAATTATATTATCGAACCATAGATGGAGTTTTACTTACATGTGTTAGCAGTGATGAATCGAAAAGCTTGATGGGTGAAATTCATGAAGGAGTGTGTGGAGCACATCAATCGGCTTTCAAGATGAAGTGGATGATCAGAAGGAATGGATACTATTGGCTGACTATTCTTGAAGATTGTTTTAAATATTTTAAAGGATGTCGGGGGTGTCAAAAGTTTGGTAATATTCAAAGAGCGCCTGCATCGGCTATGAACCCTATAATTAAACCTTGGCCGTTCTGGGGATGGGCTATCGTTCTCATCGGTCAGATTTATCCGCCATCGAGTAAAGGACATAAATTTATTCTAGTTGCTACTGATTATTTCATAAAATGGGTTGAGGCAATTCCTTTGAAAAAGGTGACATTGGCTAATATGATTGATTTTATGAAAGAGCATATTGTTTACCGATTTGGTATTCCTCAAACTACCACTACCGATCAGGGAACTATGTTTACATCAGGAGAATTTGATGAGTTTGCTGTAGGTATGGGAATTAAAGTTTTAAATTCTTCTCCATATTATGCTCAAGCTAATGGTCAGGCTGAGGCTTCTAACAAAGGGATTATCAAACTCATTAAGCGTAAAATTAAAGAAAATCCTAAGAGGTGGCATACAGTATTAAATGAAGCCTTGTGGTCATATCGGATGTCATGTCATGGTGCAACCAAGGTAACGCCTTATCAGTTAGTATATGGACATGACGCAGTGTTACCTTGGGAGATTAAAATTGGCTCTAGGCGAATACGTTCTCAAGATCAACTGACAGTCGATGACTATGATACTCTTATGAAGGATGAGTTGGAAGATGTGGCAGTTCATCGGTTAAGGGCTTTAGTTAGCATCGAAGAGAATAAGAAAAGAGTAGCCAGATGGTATGACAAGAAGGTGAAGGTAAAGGAGTTTGCCGATGGAGATCTGGTCTGGAAGTTGATTTTACCGATTGGGACTAAAAGTTCAAAGTTTGAAAAGTGGTCTCCCAATTGGGAGGGTCCATATCGGATAAATCAATCTGTTCCTGGTAACACATATATTCTTGAAACCCTCGAAGGGGTTGTGTTTCCTAGAGCATTAAATGGAAAATATTTAAAGAAATATTACCCTAGTATCTGGATGATGCATAAAAGTATAAGTGCCGATAACAGTCCTATCGGCTAGAATTATACAGGGATGTCAATGTCTCATAAATTGCCAATGCAGTAAACAAGATTTACAAGTTTAACAAGGATTGGATAGCCGATATCGCGTGCAGGCGAATCTGGTCGGCTTCCTTCATTTCTTTAATGTCTTCATCGGCAACACCCTCCACAGGCATAAGTTTCTTCTTCATGGCCAAGGCTTTGCGAGCTTGGACGTCTCTTTCTTGCTGAAGGGCCTTGATGGCATCGGGAAGCTGGCTCTCTTTTTGTCTGGCATGAGTTAGGGTTGTTTCAACTTCCTCCAATTCAGCTAGTAGAGTTGTCCTCTTTGCCGATAGATCCAAAATTTTCTACTTAAGATCGGCACCCGAGGTCTGCAAGTTGCCGATACTCTTATGCTTCTCATCGGCAATCTATTTTAGCTGCAGCATCTCTTCCTCGAGCTGGGCTTGAGCTACTCTATCGGCAATACGGTGAGCAGCCCGTTGATATTGCAATTGTCGGCTCTCTAGATGGACTGCTGGGAAGAGGGTTTCTTCAATATCGGCAGGAACTTGGCCGTGGATTGTTTTGAAAATGGCCTTTGCAGGATCTGAATCATTCACCAATTGAGTAGTATCCTATTGTAACAAATCCAGGAGAGCTTCTAACTTGGCGTAGATTTCTGCCGATATTGTTCCTAGTGCCAGAGAAGAGCTTGCTTCTTCTCTATCATCATCGGAAACATCAATAGCGAAGGAAAATAAGCTGTTGGGGGAGTCTTGTTCCTAGGAAGAAGAAATGAAGTCAGTTAAGGATAGGTGTGAATATTATAAATTGACTAGGTCAATCGGTTTACCTGCTTCAAGACAATTTCCTGTGCTTGGCTAGAAGGAGCGGCTTGGAGGGTGCCGTGTGGAGGATCGGCAGAGCTTACCGATGGAATATCTTCTGTAACTTCATCTGTGGTTGGCCCTTGGGGTATGATGGCCGATGGTATATTCTGTTCAGGAGGGTTAACTTGCTCAGCTACGTCGACTGGCTGGCTTGCAGATGTTGGGATAGATGTGGAGACCAGCATGGACTTCTGTCATTTTTTATGGGCCTCGGCATCTGTTGAATCTTTGCGCTTTGCTTGGGTCTCAGCAACGGTTGGCTGGAAGGCATCGGCACTTGTTGATTCTGGAACTTGAGCGCCTGGTATGCTTGCCGATGTACCCATTTGTTGCTGCAAAACAAGTGTAAGATATGATATTTAATAGATAAAATGTAAAGTTAAAGGAATACCTCTGAAGGTTGGCTGGAGGTAGTGGTGCTTGATGTTGGAGGAATTGCCGATGACGATCCAGCGGCGGCTCTTACACCCTGATGGTTAATGTTAATATAGCTTGTGATCGGCATGAGTAGAAATAAATAGGGTTATTACCTTAAATGCCTTAATCAGGGTTGAAGCAGCAGCCAATGGAGTGGCCCTAGCTGTAGCCAGTTTTGACTTGGAGGTGATGGTCTTGGCATGGATCCTCTAGTGAAGTAAAGCAGCTAGGGTGGGGGCGTTGTAACCGATCGGTGATATTGGGGAAGCAGGTCGAAGGTCGAAGGGTTTCCCACTCTTGCTCATAGATGGTACTGGGTCATCGACCTGACACGAGAAAGTTAGCTGCCGATATATGAAAGGAAAAAACAGAAGGGAATTAAAAGAAACTTACTACGTCATCGGGAATGGCGTATTCAGGGTCGATCATGTGCCGATATGTGTGGGCGGATGTTGCAAATAGTTGTCCCCTCCATTCTTGCCACCATTGCTTATATGATTCTGCGATGAAAGATGCTAGTGACCAGATGGAAAGATCGACGTCTGAGATATCGGCATCGAGGGAAAGTCTCACTACCCTGCTCCATTCTGTTCCGCTGGTGATTGTTTCTCTGGGCTTGATCACATCGGCAAAGTAGAGTTTGATTGGCAGTTGCCCAAAAGCCAATTGACGGGATACTGCCGATGGGTTGTAAAACTCATAAGTGGTATTGGTATTTTTCCCGCTACCAAATGTGTTCACTGGGATTGCCCTGGGAGTAATGATGGCCGTCATGAGCTCATTATCCTGATTCAGCTCATCATCGGCAAAGTTGAAGAGAAGGGGGACTTGTTTTCTTCATCGATATAGGGTACCCAAGCCCTATGGTCATGAGGAAGACCATTATAGAAATTTTGGAAGAATCTGCTGATCTGATCTTCATTGGCTTCTGTTCTAGGGAGGATAATTATGGCTTCACCAAAATTGAGAGGTGGGTGTGTTGCCGATTCCTCATCTCCAAGGACTAGTCTTCGGCAATTTCTCATGGGAACTCTTGGGCGAAGAAGTCTTATTGTAGGCGTTTGTGCATATGGGCATTCAGCCACATATTGATAAACCACCATGGGCCTCCTAAATTGCCGATGGGTTCACCAAGCAAAAGTTTCTTAGACACTTGGTGAAGAAGATGATAGGTGGAGCTCAGAAGGTATCGGCCAAGAGGGAACCTTACACCATTGGCCAGGAGTTCAGCAGCGGGGAGTAAGGCGTTGGTTGGTCCTACTGATCGACCACAGAAGATAAATTTTTCTAACCACATATTCAAGAATATGGCATGTTCCCTCTGGTTAATTGTCCCGGTCCTTTGGTATTCTTGAATGTATCCCGTCTAACCGCCGATGTTGCGGGTATTTACTCTATGTTCAGCTTTCCTACCGTAGATGGAGCCCTCATCGGCAGTTGAGATATCCAAGCCAGTGAGCATGTATACATCGGCAAGAGTGGGGGTGGCTGGGCCATGTCCAAACATGAAGGTGTTTGTTGTGTCTGACCAGAAATAAGCAGCAGCAATCATCATTGACTCATTTTTCTGCATATCGGCAATAGATAGCCTAATGCATTGGTCTATCTTCCATTCTGCCCAGTACACCTGCATCGATCCATTTACCCTCAAATACCAATCTTTCCACCCTTTGGTGGTTTTGGGCCAGGATCGGAATGTGTCTTTCCATAGATTCAGAGAAAAGTTCTGGGCTCTAAAGGGCATTCTGTTAACCTCTGCGTTGATTAAGTCAGTTGGATCTGGGTTGCCCATTAGACCTAGGCATTGGAAATGCGGTTGATCGGTTGGAATAACCAGTTTGTTGCGTAGTTCCTAAGTTTGAAGGATCGAAAGAATAGAAAAAAGAGGAAAAATTACCAACTGTATGAACTCGCAAAGACCAAAGGAATCGAGGTAAAAGTAACGGAAGTGGAACGAACCGTAGGGACGTCGAAGTTGATCACCATTGCTCTGAGGGGGATGAGGGCACAGGCTGGGGACTTGAGGTTGACGCTGGAAGGAGTTCTTGTTGGATTGAGGTTGCGCATTCGTTCGTCGAAGCCACCACCGGAAAGAGAGAATACCAAAGGTTGGAGTCTGAGGGTAGAAGACGAGCATTCCGGAGAAATCTATTTATAGGCCGCTTGGAGTAGGGGTATTCTGGACTTATTTCTATGCCGCACGCGTGTGGGTCGAGGTGGTTCAGATGGATATGGTAATTGTTCGCATGATAATCAAGGGATTGTACAGAAGACTTGATGACAAGTAATCATGACTTGGGAGAGATCTCGGTACAGGATCTTTTAGTTCTAAAAATGGCGGCGTTATTATGTTAGGATCTTGCCGATGGGTTATTGTTTCGGTACCTTAACCGTAATTGGGGCAAGAATGGTTGGAAATTGTGCGATATTTACTGAGATGCATGAATCAGAACTAGATTTGATTAGATTCAGTGACAGATTATGTTATGCTTGGAGAATGGGTTAAAATAAATGGGTGAAGGCAAGCATTATCTGGAGTAAATTTCGGAGCATTAATGTTTTATACTCCGAAATTGGGGGGCATGTGTTGACACCGTTTTTTGGCACGTGTCAAGATGGTCAGAGTGGGCTAATTGGTAAGAGAAAAGTTACTGTGTACGCTGACAGCCGATGAAAATTAGCTTGTAAAGAAGGTTGCCGATGAATGGTGGCGACCTATGGAAAGGTTGATTTAGATTGAGGCGTTACCGATAAGGTTAAAGATGTTATTGCCGATACCGATGAAGGGAGGCTTGAAGACTGCTGCCGATGAAACAGGAAGTGTGCCGATGGAAAGGAGGTCGATGAGAATTCCATCGTAATTGAGGCGGACAGGGAAATAGATATGAGTTGGTTTCCTTTTCTATATTTGTTAGAGTCTGATTCATGTAAGAGTCATGTGTTTCCTTAAATGTGGACTTGGTGTCCTAGTCGTATTTGGTTATGTTTCAATAGATCAGGGTATAAATATAGATTGAGAGGCAATGTAATAAGATATATCAATCAATATCAAAACCAACTTTTACTCCTATTTGCATCTATTTACTTTTCGGTGACTTTGTCAATTTGCATATTTTTCCTTTTTTATGAGTTCTCATCGATTCGGCGAGCTGCACCGCTTCAGTGCGACCTTCGACGATCCTCGAGTTCCGCATGAGTACCTCTTGGCCGTGACTTCCGGGCGTATCGCTGTTGTCAGGACCAAAGTGCTCGTATCTTCATCCTTGTCGATTAACAGGTCAAATCGACTGGCACGCTTTGGATATCGATTTCGGGTATTAGCCCTTTGTGTTTGCAGATCCACTTTTGCATCAACAACTTTCACTTGTCCCCATGGAACCTATGCCTATCGTAGGATATCTTTTGGTCTGTGCAATGCTCTAGCCTCGATCCAAAGGTGCATAATGTCTACATTTTCTGATATGATAGAGAAAATCATGGAAGTTTTTATGGATGACTTTTCTATTTATGGAAAAACTTTTGATGATTGCTTAGAAAACTTAGACAAGGTTTTGCAAAGATGTGTGGAAAAGCACTTAGTCCTTAATTGGGAAAAATATCATTTCATGGTTAGATAGGGCATAGTGCTTGGACACTTGGCGTCCGAACGTGGGATCGAGGTAGATCGTGCAAAGATAGAAGTGATAGAGAATTTGCCTCCTCCCACAATCATCAAAAGGGTACAAAGTTTTCTTGGTCATGCGGAGTTCTATAGATGTTTTATAAAAGACTTTTCTCACATTGCTAGACCCCTCACAAATTTACTAGCCAAGGATGCTCCCTTTGAGTTTGATGATAAATGTTTAGATGCTTTTCATATTCTTAAGACAGCACTCATCTCTGCACCAATCATTCAACCCCTGATTGGTTGCTACCTTTTGAAATCATGTGTGATGCTAGTGATTATGCTATGGGGGTAGTTTTGGGTCAAACAAAGGATAGAAAGCATCACGCAATTGCTTATGCTAGTAAAACTCTGTCAGGACCTCAACTTAATTATGCAACAACTGAAAAAGAGCTCCTGCTATTGTTTTTGCTATTGACAAGTTTAGATCTTACTTAGTAGGAGCTAAGGTGATTGTTCATACTGATCATGCTGCTTTGAAATACCTGCTCACTAAGAAAGATGCTAAACCACGACTTATAAGATGGATTTTGTTACTACAAGAATTTGATTTAGAAATAAAAGATAAAAAGGGAGTAGAAAATTCTGTAGCCGATCACTTATCCAGGATGCAGTTTGAAAATCCATAGGAATTGCCCATCAACGACTACCTGCGAGACGACATGCTCTACAAGGTCACGAGCATCAACCACTGGTATGCAGATATTGTCAATTTTATGGTTGTAGGTTATGTACCACTAGGAGAGAACAAATGTAAGCTCATTCAAGAAAGTCGTCTCCATATATGGGATGAGCCATACCTCTTCCTAGTCTGCTCTGATGGTCTACTCAGAAGGTGTACCAATGGAAGAAGGAATCAAGATCACTGAAAGATGGCATTCATCATCATATGGAGGACATTATGGGGCATTCTGCACTCATGCAAAAATCTGGCAATGTGGATTTTTCTATCCAACCATGTATGAAGACACAAGATTTCATCCGGAGATGTAGAGCATGTCAGAGGCATGGGAACATAAATACACGAGATGCCATGCCACTCACTAATAATCTCCAGATAGAACTCTTTGATGTCTGGGGAATCGACTACATGGGTCCATTTCCAAAGTCCAAGCAGTGTGAATACATCTTAGTGGCGGTTGACTATGTTTCAAAGTGGGTTGAAGCTCTACCATGTCGAGCTGCAAATTCCAATCATGCTAAGAGGATGTTTGTAGAAACCATCTTTCCACGCTTTGGAGTTCCACGCATGGTGATTAGTGATGGAGGTTCTCACTTCATTGATAGGAAGTTTCAATGCTTCTTACACAATCATGGGGTCCGTCACAATGTTGCGACACCATACCATCCTCAATCAAGTGGGCAAGCAGAAACATCAAACAAGCAGATCAAGAACATTCTGCAAAAGACTGTCAACGAGATGGGGACAGGCTGGAAGGACAAGCTTCATGAAGTACTATGGGCTTATAGAACAGCCTACAAAACACCTCTTGGAATGTCATCATACCAACTGGTCTACGGAAAGACATGCCACTTACCTGTCGAGCTAGAATTCAAAGCACACTAGGCCATAAAGAGATGGAACATGGATTTTAAAGAAGCTGGGGAGAAAAGAAAAATGCAACTCTCTAAGCTTGAGGAATGGCGAGAAAAGGCATATTATAATGCAAAGATCTACAAAGAGAGGACAAAGATGTGGCATGACAAAAGATTGAAGAAGAAGGAATTCAAACCAGGTGACAAGGTGTTACTATTCAACTCTAGAGTAAAGCTATTCGGACATGGGAAACTACGAAGTAAATGGGAAGGACCATTCAAGGTAATTAAAGTAGCATCACATGGAGTGGTCACGCTTCAAAACGATGAAGGTAAGATTTTTAAGGTAAATGGCCAACGTCTAAAAGTTTTCCTTGATGCACAATTACCAAAAGAAGAATTAGACATAGTTAATTATATAGAATTTGAAATTACTAAAAGAAAGAAAAAGGATACCTTACTAAATTCTGCATAGAAATCATGGGCAACACTCTAGACAATTAATGCTTAATTTCCTAACCCTTAATCTGTTTCATGAGTTGTTGTCTATTTGAGTTGTGCAGGAGTTATTAAGAAGAGCCAACAGGTAGGTGGATGTTCTATCCACTATTGGAGCATTGTCTCAACAATCATCATCAATCGATGCTCCACTAGAGGAAGTACATCTTCACTTCCAGTCTGCTACACTGTAAGATCAAACAACTACGTCAACATCTAGCTTGGGGGAGAGCACCCCCATGTATTCAGCTAAGTATTTTCTTCCCTCAGCTTTACTTTATTCCTTACAAGTTTTCTTAATTAGTAATAATAATGGTCTAAAATAACTAAAGCTAAATAAAAAGGGTGTGTCAGTTTACTTGTTTTTGTTCTTAAAAGAGTTGTTAATAAAAGAGGACTATCTAAGTAATCTCTTGCATGGAAATGATGAATAGTTGCTCTGTTGTAATTTCTTTCAAGTACCTAGTTTTCAACCTCGAACTCTCAAGTTTTGGACACAACTATTTTGATCTAAGATTTGCTCTGAACCTGAAACTTGTGGGTAGCAAATGCTTGATCTAAGTCTAGGTAGTTGGCGGATATAATATGGGAAGGTTTGATCTGCTATTTATCTTGTTCCTAGATATACTAGAGTTCTAGAGATTTTATTTTTTGAAAACATAAAAATGCTACATGATGAGTTCCTGTATGACGAGAGCTTGAATTCCTACCATAGCCATATATATACACGCTTGTTAGACTAGGAAAACTTTCACTCATATTTACTGCTTGTAAGCATTGAGTGTGGTCAAGTTGTGTTGACCCTTAGGAATTGGTCATACGGTTAAAATCAAGATCACGCACACTCCACCCATATATGCTACTTCTACCCTAGAAGTACGCATCCACATACTTTCCATTTTAGACACATCCCAAAATTGTTCTACTCCTACACTGGGAGTGAGCATAAAAAATTTCCCTTCATCCATTGCTAGCCCCTTTTGTCATGCAATAAAGCTCTAAGTATCCCTTTTACTACTACCTCTATCCATATATCCAAAAAGAGGCTTGGGTGCTCTGAAAAAAAGAGAAAGAAAAAAAAGAAGAAAAGAGAGAGGAAAAAGAAAAATAAAAGAAAGAGGACAAATGTCCCAACATAGAGAGATTTTGAGCAGCCCAAATTCTTCCCAAAATTCTTCAAAGATCAAGAGAAGTGTGCATTTCTTTAAAGGAGCAAAAGTAAAATTAGGTATTCACCATTATCTTCCCTTTACCCTTTCATTTCTACATACATCTATCATCATCACCATTTGCCACTATCACCATATATTCACACAAACCATATACGTAGGACCACACACATGCACATCTTGATTTGACTGTATGGCTGGACTCATTCCTCTAGATCCATGGTTTGACTGTGCAATAGATGTTTGCAAGTATATATTAGTTGTCTCCCCACCTATGAGCTCCACATAAGCTTGTTAATTGTAGGATGAGAGAGAGAAGGCATACACCATTAATGCCTTGGTAACGATCCACAAATACCACAAATGAGGGACTTGAGAGGGTCATACAAAGGAATTTCTGAGTTTTATTTGAAAATCTTGCAAAACTTTGGAATAATAGTTGATTAAAGAGCTTAAAACATGGCGCTTGACTTAACCGTTCTGTCTTTCAACTACTCAAGACCCAAGTGATGGCTACAAGCCCCATGGTGGAAGGTAATATGGGTAAGTTTGAAAGTCAGAATAGTTCATTCTAATCCAGAGAAAAGTTCTTGTTTGAACACATGTGTACTTTTGAGGCATGAAAATATTGTAGCAATTCCTGATTCGTCACTGAGTTTATCTTTGCTCAGGGACGAGCAAAGGGTAAGCTTGGGGGAGTTTGTTGACGGTAGATAAGTGTCAATTTTAACCATCAAAGAAACATAAAAAAGGACCTAAAAGCAAATACCACATAGATATAGGGGGTTCACTGACAGAATTCCATGACTTTTGGTGAATGTCTATTTCTGTAGGGTGTCAACTGAAAAGAACCAAGGAAGACCCACATATCATGTTTACATAGAGAGAAAAGACCCACGCACGTGAAGGAAGACTCTAGAAGACACGAGAAGGCACCGGAACGAATGGGAGGCCGATCTGCCACGATGGCAGGGCGCCCGCCCTACCTTCTTGGGCGCCCACCCACCTACATGGACCAATCAGGTCAAGTCTCGTGGATCATGCCTCCACCGCCTTTTAGGATCAATAATCACCGTTGATTAAAGTTGGTTTGATCCAAGGGCTATCGTGCATCCTAGGGCTATATAAGCAAGGCCCCTAGACCCTAGAGGAGCAATCCCTTAAACCCTAATTCATTTTCTCCAGTTGAGATCAGCTAAGAGGGGTCCCTCGAATGGATCTCGTCTTCATAGCTAGCCATCAAGAGAAGATTAGTCCTTATTAGGATCTAGTCTTAGCAAAATAGAGAGATAGAGAGCGAGGAAAGAGTTGGAGGTGGTGCTAGCATGTCGGTGCTCCCTCTCCGGCTTATACTTCGACGGATTCATGCTTCTCTGAGTCTACATCCGAGATACTTCTGGTAATTGATCTTTATTCAAGTATTTATCTACTCTTTTGTTCATTGGTTCATAGTTCTTATGATTGCTCTAGTTCTTGTTAGCGTTCTGAATTGGAGTAGTAATTGTTAGCATAAGCGTGGTGCTTAGGCTATTGGTTACCTATGTTTGTGCCCTATTCTCTGGTTGTTTGGTAGTTACGGGAGGTGACAGCCCCGTCCACACCGAATTGAGTAGGTTCTTAAATTAGTAAGACCGTAGTTGCATCGGTGGAGTTATCCTTAGGGGTGCTTTCTCGTCTAGTGACGTCCCGAAGTAAACATTAGAAGGACATTTGAATCATAACCTTGCCTTGCATAGGATCATTACCATAGGAATCCTCTCTATCCATCATATCTTAAATCTTGATTGCTACCATTGGATAAACTAGTTGTTTGGCGATCCACACATGTTTTCCTATGGATACGATATTTAAAACCCTCTAGGTGAAAGCTACAATGGTATCTGTGTGCTTGCAGATTTATCTGTGTGCGTTAAAAATACCAACAAAACCCTATCCTCATTCTCAAGTCAAGAGAGTGAACTCTTGAGATGATGGGTGATTTCACTAACTGATTTGGGGTGATTACAAACCTCCTAGGGCTGGCACATAAGTTGGCAAGCTCCACGGGCGATGCACTAGTTAGCTAGGAGCAAGCTCCAAGAGTAACAAACACAAACCACCGGCTTGAACATGACCCAAGTGCTTTAGATGATGAAGAACAGATTGGAGAGCTTTCCTTCTCAGTTTGGAGGCTCAATCTCTCAAGGAATCGGAAGGGAATCGATGGGAGAAGCTTGAGGTGCTCCAATGGAGTGAGAGAGGTCAAGAGAGCTTTCCTGGCTGTGTCTAGATGCAAATGGTCATGAGTGACCGTTGGGAGACAAAGAGGGTGAAGGAAATACCCCTTCCCCAACGATCAGATTTTAAGGCATGGTAGTGCAGCTCTAAGAGGGCACCACTACTCAAGCAGCAGTGTTGCTCTGCCCTGTCAGCTCCGAATTAAAAATCATTTCACAGGCTGACTAGGCAAGGTAAAAGAGGATGTTTGGTGGATTTTTAGCACTTATTTGCACGTTGAAGCTTGCGTCTTGTATCCCCCTTTGTAATACGACCAATTTCAAAAGTAAAATGAATTATAAATGCCTTTAAGTCGGATGTCCCATCCTTATGTAATTGGGGGCTCCACCATCACATATGTTATCCTCCTTTTGAATTTACCTGCTTGTCATCTTGATAAATCTCATTAGTCCCTTGTGTGGTCTTTATCACCAAAATCCACATTAGGGCTTGATTGCATTTGTAAAGGTGGATGCCACCGAAAAAATCATGTTGTCGAGGTTCGTTGAGCTCTCGATTGCAAAGTCATCGAAAGCCCCTACCAGGCATGCTAGCTATCGGTGTTTGAGGACTAGCAACTTGTCATGGGGTTACCCAAGACGATGGTTGGTGGGCTTCAATGTACACTGAACTTGGCGGTAAACGCAAGAGATGATGATTTATACTGGTTCAGGCCACGATGGGTGTAATACCTTACGTCTAGTGTGGTATGTAGCCTTTGCGTTGGATTGGTTTGTATGATTATGTGTACAAGGGTGTAGGGGGTATAACCCCAGGTACTAACGACAAAGACATGGGCCGCACCATCAGGGGTGGTCCAGCCCACAAGATCAAGGCATGCGGCGCATGACATTTCTTGGCTTTTGCCACAAGGCTTTAGGAAGGAATCTTGAAGATTGAAATAGATCTGATCAGATATGCTAGATAGCGTATTCCTTATAATGATTATCATGTAACTGACTAGATTTATATCTAACCGACCTATAACCCTATCCCCGGCTATATAAGGCGGGTAGGGGGCCTCCTCAATTCATCTCATCTCATCACCTCATCTCATATACAATCAATACAATCCGACAGAACATAAGACGTAAGGTGTTACGTCGTATTGACGGCCTGAACCTGTCTAAATCTTGTGTCTCTATTGCCATCTAGTTCTTGATCACGCGCACCTCCACCACACAATCTACCATCGTGGGTATACCCCTCGGTGGACTATCGACCATATTTTGTTGACAAAGGGGGTGCGCCCTGCCTCTCTTTATATAAGGCAGAGGGCAGGGGCACATATCTAGTCCTAGTCGGTTACAATTGAAGAGTACTAGTCCTATTACAGAAGCTAGCTTTCTTGGTAAGCCAACTAGGTTAGTCCTTGATAACTTGGAGTCCACACCACCTTGCCTCGCGTCCTCCAGCTAGCAGACCATGGGCCAGCCCAGGGCCAGCCTGGTAGTTGGCCCCATAGGGAACCCCTAGGACCCTGGTTTGTCACGGATATCATTTTAACGCTGCCGGTGCACGAAGGCAGGGAGAATTTCATAGCTTGACATTTTGATAATCATGGGAGATTTAGTGTGCATAGTGCCTACAAGGTATGTCGTGCTGATATATTGCGGGAAAGAAGTCATTTGGGAGCCCAAGGTGGCCGTGGAAATGTGCATGATCCAATTTGGAAGATGATTTGGTAGTTGTGTGTTCCAATCAAGGTGAAACACTTCTTTTAGCGAATGGCTCATAACACCCTTTGAGAAGCAATCTTATTCAGCGTGGAGTGAAGATACATGACAATTATCCAATCTGTGGAGAAATCGGTGAAGATGGGGGCATTTGTTTTTTAAATGCAGGCTGGCAAAGGAGATTTGGTGTCATCTGAATTCGGACAGGGAGAGGGCAGCGTTGGCTGTTACTGTCCTGGTTCATGATGCCGTGGACATGATTCTCAAATCCAAAGAAGACTGCAACCTGCTAATGATCATTGCTATATGGTTTATTTGGAATGAACGCAACCTCATCAGAGAGGAAGGCCATAGGAGGAGTGCTGATTTTATTACTTGATGTATCAAAGTCCTATGTGGATGAAAATTCCTCGGTGTAGGAAGAAAATTCAAGGACAATCAGAAGAGCCTCTAGGCAAAGGGAGAGATGGTGTAAACTGTAACACTTCAAGTGTTTAGTCCTTAATTGCATTGCATTTGCATGGCATGAGCATAAGCAAGCATCATTCATTTCATGCATAAGCTTATGATATGTTGATATTTCATGTGAAGTAAGAGGTGAGTAGTGTGCAAAACATAAGTACCTTATGTGCAATCTCCTTGTGAGACATGTCAACCACTTTAGTGTAACATAACTAGCAAGTGTTAGGCAACCCACTCATGCAACATGTGCAACATGGGCTTGCAACATTTGGGTGAAAGTATTGAAATACTTGTTCCAAAGAATGTGACACTAGGAACTTTGTGCAACCAATATGTAGAGTGGTTAATTAGGTCTTATAACACCTTAATTACATTTAGGGTAAGTAGTGGAGCAATGTTCATGTTGACCAAAATTACCAAATTGCCCTTTCGGATGTTGTTGACCAAGTTTGGAACCCTAGAGTGATCTGGTTTGACCAATTAAAAAGTCCAGCTTAGAAATCTTGCTTGGAGGAGCAACCTTAAGCAAAGTTGTAGAGAATTTCATAAGGAACAAAAGTTCTAATATGGCCATCTCATGAAAATGATCATAACAGGCTCAAAAATGGCCCACAAGTCAGTATTAGGGGCTGTTTGGGGACTTAGCAAATTTTGCTAAGTGTTGGGCTGAAAACCGTTTCCCTGTACCTCACTTTGACAACTTGTAACTCACAAACCAGGCCGAACCAGTCCTTGAGCCAATTGACAAAGTTGTTGTCCACACCTAGCTCTACAACATTGTCAATATCACCATCACCTAGTTCTAAATGTTTTAGGAGGTATGGTGCCTGGAAAAACGAGTTTCAGTCGGTTAGCTAACTGAAACTCGGTTTCAGTTTTCGGGTACCTCACTTCAGGGCCCTGTATGTCACTAACTAAACCAAACCAGCTCATGAGGACTTTTACAAACTTGTAGTGCTCACATAGGTCTACAACTTTGCTAATTGGAGGTGTCACTGATTCGAGCTCGTTTATGAGTTAATCAACGCCAAACTTTCGCTGTCAGGCCACCACGCCGGGCGTCATTCAGTCGACCGTCACCGACGACGTCGCGTCGTGGCGCTCGGACAGAGCTCGATGGCCGCGTGGCACTCGCGCCCTGCCATCGCCACCACATCGCACGCATGCGCGCGGGCGTGAAGTTGGGGCCGCCACCTCAACCCCCTCCACTCGTGCTCACCCTTCCCTCTACTTCCTCCTCCGCGCGCGGGCGGTGACCAGAGAACGGGACGGCGACCGCGTTCGAGCCTTTCTCCTAAACCGCAGCTCCATTCACCAAACCAGCTAGACCACCGCACCACCGTGAGCCCCTCCACGTCCTCGTCCTCACCAAACCGTCTCCATCGCGTCAGGTGAGCTACACCGCGAGGGCGGCTCCACCGGACCGCCATGTCCGCCACCGTCAAGCTTGCGTGTGGCCATGCCATTCGGGCCCCTCCCTATCCTATCTCTTCCGTGCTGTAGGTACAGTTAGGTAGGCTAAAGCTTGTAGGGTAGGCTAATTGGACCGGGTTGCCGGCGACTAGCCGGAGTTGGTCGAGCCGTGGCCGCACACCGCCATTGCCACTGCCACCCCCCTAGCTACGGTCATAGTGTCAATTAGTTATACCAATCGTTGCGCAAGGTTGAGGTGAACGCGCTGGTACGGTAGCTTCGCCGGAGCTGCCGCCGCCGGCGAGCTTGCCGTCGACCGTTTCCTCCCCCGCCTTCGTCTCGATGACAAGTGGGGCCCGCTCGTCAGAGCGCGCGCGGGCGGGACGGCCGAGCAGGCCGCGCGCGCGCGAGTGTGGGCCGAGTTCTTCCGGGCCGGCCCAGTTCACCCGAAATGAAATTCGTTTTTATTATTTTGTCGCTGATTTTTGTACAAGTTGGAAAAATATAGATCTAGGGTTTTAATGATCCAAAAATCATGAGATAAATTTTGTTGGGGTCTACATGATGTGTAGTATTTTAGAAAAATATAAATCTAGAATGTGATGTTTGATTTCTAGGAGAATTTAATAGATCCTTTAAATATGTTTTGGAATGCAAGCAAATTTGTTAAATTTATAACTTGAGCTGTAGTATTCCATAAATCATGAAATTTGGTGGGTAGGTTACTCTATGCTAGCCCTAGCTCAGGTAAAAATTTGGGCATCAGTGCTTAAGTAATTTCCAAGTTATAATGCTATCTTGTTATTCTAGGAAATACTTAAATGAATTTTTGTAATTTTTCTACATGTGCAATGTTCTTATAAATTTTTGGAGAATGTCTTGGTACCTTAAAGTGTCTAAGAAAAATGTGAAATCTGTTGTTTGACACTTTTCAATAGGGTTTCCTATTTATGCAAAAATCAGCCTTATTAGCTTGTGAATTTTGTGTAGGGAGTTTCTGTGAATAAAACTTGTTCAAATTTTTACTGTGGTCTCTTTTTGGGTCAGAGAGTCCCCTGTAATTTTTGTAGAATTGTAGGAGCAGTTTATATATATGTTTGAAATTTCACTTAATTACTTAAGTAAATTAAGAAATGGGTTTAAATAAATGTTCTAGGTGGGCACACCTTACTTCCTGGTGTCTTTGTGATATTTGTGAACTTGTAGTAGTATTAGTTTGGTCTTAGAGAATGTTGGTCACATCAATAAATATTTAACCTTGGTAATTTAGGTTTTCTGGACAGCTAGTAGTAATTCTAAATTTGGCTTTGATAAAATTGGTTGCTGGAAAACTTGTAAATACCAAAGTTGGAGTAAACTTGATGAACTAGCTTGTGTCAAATTTTGGAAGCATTTGGCTTAGTAGTTTGAGAGTTACTATTGTTTAAAGTGGCAGTTCAAAATCTGCTATTCTCTGTGTTGGAGAAGACAGATTCTGGAACTTGTGAAGTTTAACATGGAAAACTTAGGAGTTTGGAGTTGAGGTCTGAAAATGAATTGTAGTGCATTTCTTAGGCTTTCCAGATTGTCTTAGATCATATCTTTTGAAATTGTAAATCTTCAGTTGTGATAAAAACAAGTAGCTGCTGTCCAGAATGCTTACTGTGGTGTTTTGCTGATTGATATGGTGTAATATCCTAAGACATGCTACTTTTGTAATTGTTAGGTGTTAGGGCCTTAACTGAGGATGAGCAGCTTTATCTTAGGTTAAGTAGATTAGGTGAGTACTTCTCTACTAGAGAAGAGATTTGCACGTACTAGTAAAATAACTTGAATAGAGTATTTTATTCTGAAATGCATTTCATTCCGAGCATGTTGCACCCATTTATGCATCCATTATATTTATTGTGCATTCATGCAATAGGTGCACCGGAGGGGGTAACACTCCTCGAATTCGAGCCTGTGATTCCGGAGGAGGACCAGGAGCAGCAGGAGCCTGAGGATCCAGCAGGCGAAGGAGTGCCCGCAGACGACCTTCCTGAGTGTCCAGACCACCGGCCCTCGACTTTTCTGAAAGGCAAGCCCCGGTGCATGCTGAACCCATCGTTTTATAAATATATCTTGAGTACTTTTAATTGTTTACTGCATTAAGTTGTAGGAGTTATATGAAAACACTCGTTGCATTATACCTGTCCTTGTCCAGATATCGTACTTAATCCTATATTAGGTTTAGGCACGTGTCAATGCTTAGCCCTGCTTAGTACGGTAGAAGTCGGGTGATTTCCGGTCATCCGCGAGATGTAGGAAGGAGTCACGAGTGGCTTTATGGCTATCGTGGATGGAACCATGCTTAAAAATGAAATTGAGACCGGGCGGGAGTTCGATAGTACAGCCGCAAGACACTTCACGTCTTGGGTGTGGAGCTATGCCCGTCTGAGTCGTTTAAGGACCGATTCGCTGTACGTCCTTGAGTCATGTTGAACGCAGTCTAACACTTAGTTGGCCGGATAAGTCGTTCCGACCGCGAAGCCGAGTAATGTGATTCAGGCCGGGAATCGAATGGTAGGTTGCTTCTTGGAGGAGAGAAAGGATGTGCTTGGGGACATTGGCGTGAGACCAAGGGGGGGTTAGAGTCCCTATCACCTGGCAGAGTGTCGCCCTTGGGGTCGCGACATCATTCGGACCCGCGATTCCTGAATCATATGAAACGGTGGCTTGTGCGACCCTGGCAGGGGCCTGCGCGGTGAGTGTTAGAAATACCCCTCCAGCTGGATAGGAATTCGATTCGAATCGCCGTCGCTCCCGGTTAGTGAGCACTTGACTTGAGCAGCGGCAACGTAGAACTCATTAAATGAACTGGTGGTTAAGGGAATGATACAATGTTGCCATAATGAAATACCTGCTATGGATATAATAATCATGTTGTTTGATTATAATCAAGTGTATGTTTAGTACAGGTGCTAAGATAGATGACAGGTAAATGCTAAAAATAACTGCTAGTACAGATTATAAGAATTTCAATTACTTATGCCTTTATGCAAAATGTTATGTCAGCTAGCCTCTTGTGTAAGCCTTGCATAATCCTTGGTGTCACTTTATTTCTGGTTTTCGACGGGTAAGTCTAGCTGAGTACATTCCAGTACTCAGGGTTTATTCCCTCCTGTTGCAGATGACATGCTTTATCAGGGATTCTGCAAGACGTGTCTCCACCCTGCGGGTGATGATGACTAGATCACTTGGGCGTGATCATCTTTATGTACTTTCCTCATGCTTTTGCGGGTTGTCGATCATCCAGACTGGCAGTATTTAATTAACTAGTGTGTGTTATGCTTCCGCTACTTTCAAACTTGGTTTGTAATAATTGCTACTCCGTTTGTGTAAACTTATTTCAGCACTCTTTGTGAAATGTAACGTATGATGTTGTATATTGAATGATGCGATCCTGGTTGTAAGCGAGTTGGTTTGAAATCCCTCGTGGTTTCGATTGACTACCGGGATTATATGGGCTCAAGTTCGAAAATTTGAGCGCTTCGGTGCTTGTTTTTGTACTTGTGCTCTTATAATTTGGTCGGTTCTGTTACAGCTGGTACCGGAGCATAATTCAACATTAAACACATCTTACGGGTAATTAAAAACAAAAAGTATTTGTTTGCGAAAAGGGTTAAACTCTAAAAATTATTTTATAGGTATGCCAGTGATCACAACCCTTAGCCCAAATAAGGACTCTTAGGTGGCTTATTATAAAGACTAACTTGGGGGCCTTGTTTGTTTCTGTTTCATCGTCCATACGGCGTGAAATTGTATGGATGCCATCCCCTTGGGTGGTAATGTATGGATCAATTACCTCGACGCTCTGGTAAGTGTGAGTTGTGAGAGCATGATCGTCCAACCGGCGGTCTAGGGGAGAGTAGTTTTGGTGACTTACATCTTTACATGTTTAAACCATGTAACTATGTAAAAACACTTAATTGGGGGCATCTATCAATCGGGTAGCTTTGATACTGAAATATATACATCCGGGGATGTGTATATGGAAGGTATTTAATTTACTGCTTTCTTGTGTGCATATATTGGGAATTGTTGGGCTGCAATGAAATTTTCTGCAGGTACACTAACAGCGTAACGAGTAGACCGCTAGTTTCGCTTATATGAGAGAACGTATGTATGCCACCGCCTAGCGTTAAAACTTTAGGTTTCTACTAAGGTGAGAGGGCGTACGGAACGTGCATGCATCATGTTTAAATATATCATACATATCATTTACTCCCTCCTTAAAAATTTCTGTACTCCCGACTAAAGTAAATCTCGTATCCCCTAAATGATCCTCACTTTAAGTCGTATCTTATCTTGTTGATACAGATGGCCCGTACCAAGAGGACCACTCGTAAGTCCACTGGGGGTAGGGCACCGCGTCACCAGCTCGCTCCACGTGAGCCCCGCCCTGAGCCTACTGAGGTGGAAAGGCTGAGGGCAGAGCTGGCAGAGGTGACTGCTGCTAGGGATGCAGCACGGCAACAACTGGAACAAGTGATTCATGATCGTGATCAAGAAACGCTTGCAGTCCAGAGGTTGACAGTGGCAAATCGCAACTGTCAACGCATGTTGGTCCGTGTGATGGAACAGAGGGATGAAGCCTGGCACGAGGAGAATGTTCTGAGAGCTCGTCAGTTTGAGCTCGAGCAACAGTTGGAGAACGCTGAAGAATACAATGATAATCTTCATGAAGAAGTGCACCGCTTGAACAACGAGCTTAATCCCCTGCTGCCTCAAAACGACAACGCCGATGAGGACATGGGTTCGGGAATCTTCATGGCTGAGGATGATGATGAAGTGGAGGTTGATGGACCACAGGATGCCCCACCTGCAGAAGCACCAGAGGAAGAGCCAGAAGAAGAAGAAGACGAGGAGTTAGAGCCTGTCAGTGATGAGGACGGCGGGGAGATCCTTGACACTGACTCGGAGGATGATGCTTAGAGTAGTCATCACGCGCCTATAATGTTAGGATCGTCTTTTGTGCCCTCCCTGGGAAGGAGTGAGGCCTTGTAATAACTTGACTTTGGGATGTAAGGTTGAACCGTATGTTTCCTGAATGTAGTTTGAACCCGTTAATTTCGATCACAACTTGATGTCTTATTATGTTGCGTTCGATGATGGTGTCACGATTAGCACCCTTCGGTGCCGCGACGAAACCGAGGGCCTCCTATGGCGCGCGACATAAGGCTGTGCTGCTTGGCACGCGCAGGTATCGAGGTGGCTAGTCATGATCCACCATGGAACTCTTCATTGAGAAGTCTCTTGTGGTCAGTTCGAAGTAGCCTTTCCCAGTCAACTAAAAATCTTGAGATCGAATCCAAGTACCGTGCAAAAGGTCAAAAATCACGTAGATAGCAACGCAAACGGTCCGGTAACCGTTGTGCCCCCTGTGAGTGAGCCTTTATCAAAGAGCATCTTGTTGGATTACCAAGTATGATCTCGTCAAATGATGCGCTAGAATGGATTGTGCGGTTGTGATGAATTATTGTGCCTTAATTATTATGAGAAATCTATTCATACAGTCAGATTGACATTTCGCAATAATTCATCTACAAATTTCCCACATCGTCAGTGCTCATTGGATATGCATTTTGCAGATGTCGTACAATCTACGTCGGGGTCGTGGAAATGAGGAGGAGGAACAGCCACCCCCTCCGCCACCACCTACTCCGGCTGAGCTGATGCAGACAGTGGTCGAAGGGCAGCGCATGTTGGCAGATGCTATGCGCCAGCTGGCTAACCGAGAGGCTCGTCCTGGCCGCCAGGGCCCAGAGCCAAATCAGTACAGCGATTTCAAGGACTTTCTGGATACAAAGCCCCCGCTCTTTAAGGAAGCGGAAGAACCACTGCAGGCTGACGAGTGGTTGAATACCATTGAACAAAAGTTTCGTCTGCTACGCCTGACTGATGAGCTGAAAACTGAGTATGCTTCCCATCAGTTGCATGGTCCTGCGGGCATATGGTGGAGCCACTATCGTTCCACACTGCCTGTCAATGTCCCAATTGCTTGGGATCAGTTTAAGGCGGCATTCCGAGGAAATTATATCCCTCCCGGTCTTATGGCAATCAAGCACACAGAGTTTATGAGGCTGTCGCAAGGAAACAAAAGCCTGACTGAATACTTGCAGTCCTTCAACAACCTGGCAAGGTATGCCACTGAGTTTGTGGATACCGATGCCAAAAAGATTGCTAGCTTCAAAAGGGGCCTCGGCCCAAAACTGATGAAAACTATGGGCACTAGCAAATGTACTACTTTCAATGATTTCATCAGCGATGCTTTGACCCAGGAGAACAACAATACTATTTATTCTGCCTCTAAGAGCCGTAAAAGGGCCCTTGAGGCAAGTGCTTCTCAGTCAAGGGCCTCAGCGGCACCGAGGTCTTCCCCTCGCCCACCTGCTCAGAATACAAAGTTCCGTCCGCCGCAGAAGAAACCTGCTGCAAAAACGGGGTTCCGTAAGGCTTATACCGTCGCTCTGCCAAAGGGGACTTCTGGACAGAGCAGCTCTAGTGTTCCTCCTAGCAATATGCCTTGCTGGAACTGCAACAAGCCAGGTCATTGGTCCAGGAATTGTCCATACCCGAAGAAAAATGTCAACCAAGGTAGTCGTCAGGGACACGCCCATTATAACAGCATTGAGGAAATTCCATCTGGTGAGGTGGTCACCGCTGGTAAGTTTCTAGTTGACCAACACCCCGCAGTGGTACTTTTTGATTCAGGTGCTTCGCATTCCTTTATCAGTCCTAAGTTTGCATCTAAATTTGCACACAAGTTGCATACTGTTGAAGGTGTGGGTTATTGTATTAGCGCTGCAAGTGGGAATATTTCCACAAACAAAGTAGTGGGGAACCTTAAGTTTGAGATAGAAGGGCGAAGTTATTCGCTTGCCCTATTGGTTTTACCTGGTTTAGACATAGATGTTATCTTGGGCATGAATTGGATGAGTCAGAACGGGGTACTCATTGACACATCCGCTCGGGTAGTTATGCTCAGAGATCCTACAGATCAAAAAGGTTTTCTAGTACAACTTCCCAGAAAGGTTGAATTGTCGGGGAAAATTCATGCTGTGCAAGCAAAGGCGTTGGCCGAAATTCCAGTAGTAAATGAGTTTCCGGACGTTTTTCCCGATGATTTGCCGGGACTTCCCTCCGGATCGGGATGTGGAGTTTAAAATTGAGTTGTTGCCTGGCACGGCACCCATCTCTAGGAGACCCTATAGGATGCCTCCAAATGAACTCGCTGAACTTAAGGCGCAATTGAATGAACTTTTGAAGAAGGGGTTGATTCGTCCTAGTTCATCGCCATGGGGATGTCCTGCTATCTTTGTAAAGAAGAAGGATCAGTCGTTGCGGATGTGCGTAGATTATAGACCTCTCAATGCAGTCACTGTCAAAAATAAGTACCCTCTACCGCGTATCGACATCTTGTTCGATCAGTTGTCCAAGGCTAAAGTCTTTTCCAAGATCGATCTAAGGTCTGGCTACCATCAAATTAAAATCCGCCCGGAAGATGTTCCAAAGACAGCCTTTTCTACCAGATATGGTCTTTATGAGTATCTTGTTATGTCCTTCGGCTTGACAAATGCCCCCGCACACTTCATGTACTTGATGAATTCGGTGTTTATGCCTGAATTGGACAAGTTTGTGGTAGTATTTATTGATGACATCCTGGTATATTCTGTGAATGAGGAGGATCATGCTGAACATCTGCGTATAGTCCTCACAAGACTGCGTGAACACCAACTCTATGCAAAGTTCAGTAAGTGCGAATTCTGGCTTCGTGAAGTACCTTTCCTTGGGCATGTGTTGTCCGATGGAGGAATTATGGTGGACCCCGCCAAGGTACAGGAAGTACTAAACTGGAAGGCTCCTATCTCGGTTCACGAGGTTCGGAGTTTCCTTGGGTTGGCTGGCTATTATCGTCGCTTCATCCCGGATTTCTCAAAAATAGCCAAGCCAATGACTCGGTTGCTGCAAAAAGACACTAGGTTTGTCTGGACTCCTGAGTGTGATGCGGCTTTTCACCAACTGCGAACCCTCCTAACCTCGGCTCCGGTTTTGGCACAACCGAATATCGAGAAACCATTTGATGTTTATTGTGATGCCTCAGGCATAGGTTTGGGAGGCGTTTTGATGCAGGAAGGCCGAGTAATTGCATATACCTCGCGGCAACTTCGGAAGCATGAGGTGAATTATCCAACGCATGACTTAGAACTGGCTGCAGTTATTCATGCTTTGAAAGTATGGCGGCATTATCTGCTAGGAAATGTCTGCAATATCTACACCGATCATAAAAGTCTCAAATACATCTTCACTCAACCCGAGCTAAATATGCGTCAGAGAAGATGGCTCGAGTTGATTAAAGATTATAATCTTCAAGTACACTATCACCCAGGCAAGGCAAATGTGGTTGCGGACGCTTTAAGCCGTAAGTCTCATTGCCATTCCTTAATTGAAACTGATTTTTACCAATCTCGCCTGTTACATCCGGCAGTCCTGTACAACATCACGGTCAGTGGTACTCTCAGAAATAGAATCATTGAGCTCCAAAAGACTGACCCGAGTATCTTTCACATAAAACGGAAGATGAATGAAGGAGAGACTAAGCATTTCAGGTTAGATGACGAAGGTGTGCTGTGGTTTAAGGATAGGTTAGTGGTACCTAAGGACCGAGAGCTTAGGGATCAGATCCTGTCCGAAGCACATTCGTCCAAGTTGTCCATTCATCCTGGTAGTAATAAGATGTATTATGATTTGAAACCGCTTTATTGGTGGACCAAGATGCGGAAAGAGATAGCTGCATATGTCGCTAGATGTGATACCTGTTGCAGAGTTAAAGCTGTGCACATGAAAGCTGGGTTGCTTCAGCCACTTTCCATTCCAGGCTGGAAATGGGAAGAGATAAGTATGGATTTCATTGTCGGTCTTCCTCCTACTGTCAAAAATCATAATTCCATCTGGGTAATTGTGGATCGTTTGACCAAATCAGCTCACTTCATTCCAGTTAGAGTGGACTATCGTCCCACTGACTATGCTGAGTTGTACTTCAATCAGATAGTCCGGCTTCATGGGATACCTCGTACTATCATATCTGACCGTGGTCCCCAGTTCACTGCTCGCTTTTGGGAGCATTTGCATCACCTTCTGGGAACCAAGTTAGTGAGAAGCTCTGCTTATCACCCCCAGACATCGGGTCAGACAGAACGAGTTAACCAAATCTTGGAAGATCTGTTGCGAGCATGCGTCATTTCATCCAAGGGTTCTTGGGAAAAATGGTTACCTTTAGCCGAATTCTCGTACAATAACAGTTATCAAGAGAGTATTAAGATGGCCCCATTCGAAGCCTTGTACGGTCGGAAGTGTCGAACTCCACTAAACTGGGTAGAGGCTGGGGAAAGAAGGTATTATGGCATCGATTTTGTCCAGGAAGCCGAGGAACAAGTCCGTACCATCCAGAAACACATGGCTGCAGCGCAAGCGAGACAGAAAAGCTATGCGGATCGTCGTAGAAAACCACTCGAATTTGAAGTTGGAGACTTCGTTTATTTGAAAGTTTCTCCAATGAAAAGTGTCCAACGTTTTGGTGTTAAGCGGAAACTTGCGCCAAGATACGTGGGTCCTTTTCAAATCGTAGGCAAGAGTGGAGCTGTTGCGTACAAAATCCAGTTGCCTCCTGAGATGAGCACCATATTCAACGTTTTCCATGTATCTCAGCTTAAAAAGTGTCTTCGAGTTCCTGAGGAACAAGTTCCTTTAGGTGATATCAGGCTGGAATCCGACCTAACCTATGAAGAAAAGCCAGTCCGAGTGATCGATACTCAGGAACGAGTAACTAGAAGTAAAGTGGTTAAGTGGTACAAAGTGATGTGGAGTAATCAGGGAAGTGAGAGTGATGCTACGTGGGAACGGGAGGATTACTTGCAGGATGGTTATAAAGAATTCTATGAAAAATGGTACGCTTTCCAAATCTCGGGACGAGATTTTTATAAGGGGGGAGGGCTGTAACACTTCAAGTGTTTAGTCCTTAATTGCATTGCATTTGCATGGCATGAGCATAAGCAAGCATCATTCATTTCATGCATAAGCTTATGATATGTTGATATTTCATGTGAAGTAAGAGGTGAGTAGTGTGCAAAACATAAGTACCTTATGTGCAATCTCCTTGTGAGACATGTCAACCACTTTAGTGTAACATAACTAGCAAGTGTTAGGCAACCCACTCATGCAACATGTGCAACATGGGCTTGCAACATTTGGGTGAAAGTATTGAAATACTTGTTCCAAAGAATGTGACACTAGGAACTTTGTGCAACCAATATGTAGAGTGGTTAATTAGGTCTTATAACACCTTAATTACATTTAGGGTAAGTAGTGGAGCAATGTTCATGTTGACCAAAATTACCAAATTGCCCTTTCGGATGTTGTTGACCAAGTTTGGAACCCTAGAGTGATCTGGTTTGACCAATTAAAAAGTCCAGCTTAGAAATCTTGCTTGGAGGAGCAACCTTAAGCAAAGTTGTAGAGAATTTCATAAGGAACAAAAGTTCTAATATGGCCATCTCATGAAAATGATCATAACAGGCTCAAAAATGGCCCACAAGTCAGTATTAGGGGCTGTTTGGGGACTTAGCAAATTTTGCTAAGTGTTGGGCTGAAAACCGTTTCCCTGTACCTCACTTTGACAACTTGTAACTCACAAACCAGGCCGAACCAGTCCTTGAGCCAATTGACAAAGTTGTTGTCCACACCTAGCTCTACAACATTGTCAATATCACCATCACCTAGTTCTAAATGTTTTAGGAGGTATGGTGCCTGGAAAAACGAGTTTCAGTCGGTTAGCTAACTGAAACTCGGTTTCAGTTTTCGGGTACCTCACTTCAGGGCCCTGTATGTCACTAACTAAACCAAACCAGCTCATGAGGACTTTTACAAACTTGTAGTGCTCACATAGGTCTACAACTTTGCTAATTGGAGGTGTCACTGATTCGAGCTCGTTTATGAGTTAATCAACGCCAAACTTTCGCTGTCAGGCCACCACGCCGGGCGTCATTCAGTCGACCGTCACCGACGACGTCGCGTCGTGGCGCTCGGACAGAGCTCGATGGCCGCGTGGCACTCGCGCCCTGCCATCGCCACCACATCGCACGCATGCGCGCGGGCGTGAAGTTGGGGCCGCCACCTCAACCCCCTCCACTCGTGCTCACCCTTCCCTCTACTTCCTCCTCCGCGCGCGGGCGGTGACCAGAGAACGGGACGGCGACCGCGTTCGAGCCTTTCTCCTAAACCGCAGCTCCATTCACCAAACCAGCTAGACCACCGCACCACCGTGAGCCCCTCCACGTCCTCGTCCTCACCAAACCGTCTCCATCGCGTCAGGTGAGCTACACCGCGAGGGCGGCTCCACCGGACCGCCATGTCCGCCACCGTCAAGCTTGCGTGTGGCCATGCCATTCGGGCCCCTCCCTATCCTATCTCTTCCGTGCTGTAGGTACAGTTAGGTAGGCTAAAGCTTGTAGGGTAGGCTAATTGGACCGGGTTGCCGGCGACTAGCCGGAGTTGGTCGAGCCGTGGCCGCACACCGCCATTGCCGCTGCCACCCCCCTAGCTACGGTCATAGTGTCAATTAGTTATACCAATCGTTGCGCAAGGTTGAGGTGAACGCGCTGGTACGGTAGCTTCGCCGGAGCTGCCGCCGGCGGCGAGCTTGCCGTCGACCGTTTCCTCCCCCGCCTTCGTCTCGATGACAAGTGGGGCCCGCTCGTCAGAGCGCGCGCGGGCGGGACGGCCGAGCAGGCCGCGCGCGCGCGAGTGTGGGCCGAGTTCTTCCGGGCCGGCCCAGTTCACCCGAAATGAAATTCGTTTTTATTATTTTGTCACTGATTTTTGTACAAGTTGGAAAAATATAGATCTAGGGTTTTAATGATCCAAAAATCATGAGATAAATTTTGTTGGGGTCTACATGATGTGTAGTATTTTAGAAAAATATAAATCTGGAATGTGATGTTTGATTTCTAGGAGAATTTAATAGATCCTTTAAATATGTTTTGGAATGCAAGCAAATTTGTTAAATTTATAACTTGAGCTGTAGTATTCCATAAATCATGAAATTTGGTGGGTAGGTTACTCTATGCTAGCCCTAGCTCAGGTAAAAATTTGGGCATCAGTGCTTAAGTAATTTCCAAGTTATAATGCTATCTTGTTATTCTAGGAAATACTTAAATGAATTTTTGTAATTTTTCTACATGTGCAATGTTCTTATAAATTTTTGGAGAATGTCTTGGTACCTTAAAGTGTCTAAGAAAAATGTGAAATCTGTTGTTTGACACTTTTCAATAGGGTTTCCTATTTATGCAAAAATCAGCCTTATTAGCTTGTGAATTTTGTGTAGGGAGTTTCTGTGAATAAAACTTGTTCAAATTTTTACTGTGGTCTCTTTTTGGGTCAGAGAGTCCCCTGTAATTTTTGTAGAATTGTAGGAGCAGTTTATATATATGTTTGAAATTTCACTTAATTACTTAAGTAAATTAAGAAATGGGTTTAAATAAATGTTCTAGGTGGGCACACCTTACTTCCTGGTGTCTTTGTGATATTTGTGAACTTGTAGTAGTATTAGTTTGGTCTTAGAGAATGTTGGTCACATCAATAAATATTTAACCTTGGTAATTTAGGTTTTCTGGACAGCTAGTAGTAATTCTAAATTTGGCTTTGATAAAATTGGTTGCTGGAAAACTTGTAAATACCAAAGTTGGAGTAAACTTGATGAACTAGCTTGTGTCAAATTTTGGAAGCATTTGGCTTAGTAGTTTGAGAGTTACTATTGTTTAAAGTGGCAGTTCAAAATCTGCTATTCTCTGTGTTGGAGAAGACAGATTCTGGAACTTGTGAAGTTTAACATGGAAAACTTAGGAGTTTGGAGTTGAGGTCTGAAAATGAATTGTAGTGCATTTCTTAGGCTTTCCAGATTGTCTTAGATCATATCTTTTGAAATTGTAAATCTTCAGTTGTGATAAAAACAAGTAGCTGCTGTCCAGAATGCTTACTGTGGTGTTTTGCTGATTGATATGGTGTAATATCCTAAGACATGCTACTTTTGTAATTGTTAGGTGTTAGGGCCTTAACTGAGGATGAGCAGCTTTATCTTAGGTTAAGTAGATTAGGTGAGTACTTCTCTACTAGAGAAGAGATTTGCACGTACTAGTAAAATAACTTAAATAGAGTATTTTATTCTGAAATGCATTTCATTCCGAGCATGTTGCACCCATTTATGTATCCATTATATTTATTGTGCATTCATGCAATAGGTGCACCGGAGGGGGTAACACTCCTCGAATTCGAGCCTGTGATTCCGGAGGAGGACCAGGAGCAGCAGGAGCCCGAGGATCCAGCAGGCGAAGGAGTGCCCGCAGACGACCTTCCTGAGTGTCCAGACCACCGGCCCTCGACTTTTCTGAAAGGCAAGCCCCGGTGCATGCTGAACCCATCGTTTTATAAATATATCTTGAGTACTTTTAATTGTTTACTGCATTAAGTTGTAGGAGTTATATGAAAACACTCGTTGCATTATACCTGTCCTTGTCCAGATATCGTACTTAATCCTATATTAGGTTTAGGCACGTGTCAATGCTTAGCCCTGCTTAGTACGGTAGAAGTCGGGTGATTTCCGGTCATCCGCGAGATGTAGGAAGGAGTCACGAGTGGCTTTATGGCTATCGTGGATGGAACCATGCTTAAAAATGAAATTGAGACCGGGCGGGAGTTCGATAGTACAGCCGCAAGACACTTCACGTCTTGGGTGTGGAGCTATGCCCGTCTGAGTCGTTTAAGGACCGATTCGCTGTACGTCCTTGAGTCATGTTGAACGCAGTCTAACACTTAGTTGGCCGGATAAGTCGTTCCGACCGCGAAGCCGAGTAATGTGATTCAGGCCGGGAATCGAATGGTAGGTTGCTTCTTGGAGGAGAGAAAGGATGTGCTTGGGGACATTGGCGTGAGACCAAGGGGGGGTTAGAGTCCCTATCACCTGGCAGAGTGTCGTCCTTGGGGTCGCGACATCATTCGGACCCGCGATTCCTGAATCATATGAAACGGTGGCTTGTGCGACCCTGGCAGGGGCCTGCGCGGTGAGTGTTAGAAATACCCCTCCAGCTGGATAGGAATTCGATTCGAATCGCCGTCGCTCCCGGTTAGTGAGCACTTGACTTGAGCAGCGGCAACGTAGAACTCATTAAATGAACTGGTGGTTAAGGGAATGATACAATGTTGCCATAATGATATACCTGCTATGGATATAATAATCATGTTGTTTGATTATAATCAAGTGTATGTTTAGTACATGTGCTAAGATAGATGACAGGTAAATGCTAAAAATAACTGCTAGTACAGATTATAAGAATTTCAATTACTTATGCCTTTTATGCAAAATGTTATGTCAGCTAGCCTCTTGTGTAAGCCTTGCATAATCCTTGGTGTCACTTTATTTCTGGTTTTCGACGGGTAAGTCTAGCTGAGTACATTCCAGTACTCAGAGTTTATTCCCTCCTGTTGCAGATGACATGCTTTATCAGGGATTCTGCAAGACGTGTCTCCACCCTGCGGGTGATGATGACTAGATCACTTGGGCGTGATCATCTTTATGTACTTTCCTCATGCTTTTGCGGGTTGTCGATCATCCAGACTGGCAGTATTTAATTAACTAGTGTGTGTTATGCTTCCGCTACTTTCAAACTTGGTTTGTAATAATTGCTACTCCGTTTGTGTAAACTTATTTCAGCACTCTTTGTGAAATGTAACGTATGATGTTGTATGTTGAATGATGCGATCCTGGTTGTAAGCGAGTTGGTTTGAAATCCCTCGTGGTTCCGATTGACTACCGGGATTATATGGGCTCAAGTTCGAAAATTTGAGCGCTTCGGTGCTTGTTTTTGTACTTGTGCTCTTATAATTTGGTCGGTTCTGTTACATAAACCATCGTTGGGATATCTGAACTTAACTATGACATGTCTTTTTTGCCTACCTCTTCATGGGGCAGCTAGGATTTTCCGATTCAAGACTCTGATGGTGACGTGGTGGTGACTAGAAGGGGTAAGTAGATCATATGCTCAATGCCTTTAATGCCAAACTCATTGCTTGTCTCCAAGGAACACAGACAACAGTTGACTTGGGAATTGATCGATTGATCATCGAGACAGACGCGAAGGTGGTGCAGGAGATTACCTTTGATGCTTTTGATGATGTTGCTGTAGGGGCACTGATAGTGAGATCAAGGCACTAGCTTCTTGTTTCACTAGTTTTGAGTGTTCATTTAAAGGTCGAGAATGTTATGGTGCTGCTCATGAGCTGGCTGTGCTGGGTCACATGTGTGTACAAGGAGAGGAGCAAATCACTAGCTCTATTCCTAAAACTGTTCATGTATTTGTTGTTAATGATTTGTTAGCCATTGAGTAATGAGAATATACCTAATTTTTAAAAAACCATATGTCGTGTTAACCTTCATAAATATGCTTGCTTCCACACGATACAAAGATATATCCCATAATATTTAAGCCATATCATCAATTCTATTTGTATTGTTGTCTTTTGCTCGAATAAGATTGCTTCCACGACAATACATCATTTTGGCTTACAATTCAACATAATATAAAATACCATCAAGCTTGCTCTCTTTGTTGAACCTTTGATACACTTCAAATTATACATCAATTCATATCTCAAGTGTATGCAATATAAGCAAGTCTCTTTTTAGCGCTTACAGACTGGTTAGACATGTTATCATTCAATCCACCAAAAACCACTAAAGGTTAGATACACTTCCATATACAAAGGAAAACACTAAGAAGGTATCCACACACACAAAATTAGCTCTAGGATCCGGCTTCTACAAGCAACAAGGAGAATAAAATCCTAGTATACAATATACTCAACTAGACTTATTACCCGACTTGGTGGGAGTAGTCTCCCAACTCTCAAAGATACACATGGGTTATTTTGGCTAGTTGTTTAGTTTTTTTTGCAAAGAAGATTACTAATAGTACATCCTTATGTTTCAAGTTTTAGCAGTCAGGATTAAATTCATTAACTAACCATTCTAGGTAAGTATGGTGAACTACTTTTAAGCAACCAGTTCATGTTCCAGTTGCGTTAACTACGATGCCTATGAAAAGGATCGTGTACTCATATCCGAGAGATGAGAGCTTAAAGGGGGATGATTTATGTATTTACATCAAAGAAAATATAAAACTAATACCAATTTTTCCTAAAAATGCTATCTAACTGTTGATAATCTATTTATAGTTATTTGGAACTGATTTATTTCTATTCCTATTGTTTTAATGCTTCTGGCCTGTTTATTAGAAACATGAACAAATAAAACTCAAATGACTCCAAATAGAGCACAAATGAATAAAATTTTTAGGAAAAATGGAATTAGTTTCAAATTTTTTATTTAAAATAAATAAGTTATGAATTTTTAGAGATTGAAATAGTTTTTATCATTTTAAATAATAGGAAACCACCTTTGAAACTAGCTAAAGAACCTAATTTTTCCAGTTTTGACGGTCATAAGCTATCTAGTACCCGCTTTTATAGTTTAGGGTCGACAATCAAACGTCAGTATAAATTGAAGGTTGAAAAATATATTTTACTCTTATTCTTTTTTTATTACATAGTACAATGTAAACACTCCTAACGCACACACACTCGCCCCTATAAACATATGCACGCAAACCCTACCCCAATAAGCATCTTCAAAGACTGAGCCGACAAATCTCTGAGATTGATGAAGTCACCACAGATGCTTCGCTGTCGATAGAAACATCGCCTATCACTGAAAACACAGCAATGTTAAATCTTGGAATATTTGCTCTCACGGGGAGTTAAACAACCTCAGTGTCTAACCCAGAACCTAAGATATTAATTATACATGGGCTTGTTTGATTTTACTTGAGGCAAATCCTGGATGGCAAAACATTCCCGTGCATTAGATTTTAGCTGCCTTAGAGCATCTCCAAGAGAGGTGCTATTTCTGTTGTGAAAGCCAGTTTAGAGCTTTTTAAGAAGAAATTGAGCTCCAACAGATCATATCTCTGGGATTGTAAAATAACCAGCCATCCATTTCGTCTTTCTCACTGCCCAAAGAAAGCCAGCGGGCGACGCTCGCTATCTCGCTCGCTTTTGCTGATTCCGACGCGCTGGACGCCCTCCCCGCGCGCGAGTTCCATTCCCTCTTTGCAGGGTGTCGTGGCGCTTCATCCCGCGCGTAGGAGCTACCCACCGCCGAGCGGCGACGGCGACACGGAGCGTGTTGTGGGCAACGATCTGGTCCCTGACCGGCTCCTAGTCCTAGCACCGGAGATCGCGTAGTAGGCTAGTAGCTCGAAGAGGCCGAACGGCTCGCCGGGATCCATGGCGAGGAGCCGAGGAGACCTTCCTGGTCGAATGCCACGGCGGTCTTGACTTCGCCCCTAGGGAGGCGGACTCCACTGCGGTGAGGCCCGCTGTGTGGTGGAGGAACTGCCGAACTGGTGTAGGTCGGCGGCAGCTCATGTGTGTTGCTGAGGTTTCGAGTGTTCGGCGGCGGCGGCGGCGGCGGCGGTGAGGCTGTTTAGGAAGAAATGCAAGTGATGATGACCAGAGGGAATACGATCATCTGGCTGATTTTGTACTAGTACATCTGGCTGATTTTGTCCACGAGGAACTTGATGGTGGCTAGCGGACTGTCTACATTCGAGCTCGAGGTCTACTGCTACACCATGAGAGTGGTGGGAGACACGAACGAGCTGCAGCTGGTGATTGACAGGTTTGAGGAGTAGAAAAAGGATGCTGCTAGAAACTCTGAGGAGTGGATAGCTCGCTGGTGTCGACCGGGAGTCGAGGCGGAGGTGGAGAGCAAGAGCCATGCCGGCGCGGCGGCGAGGAGAACTGCAGAGGTGGTGGTGCGTGTGACTCCGACTCAATTGTTTTCAGCTGGTGCGTCTGGGAGCTGTGCCGACAATGGAGAAACTGTGAAAGAAAAGATGGATGACGTAAAAAATATGGATGACGTGACAATTTTAAAAATAGAGAATGAGAAATTTGGAAAGACTGTTGGATTGCTCTAGTTTTTTTTGAGTGATGTTTTATTTTAGACAATGGCTATATCATAAATTTTAGAACCTAAATTTAGCTAGTATGTGGAGATGCTGTCAGGATCAGCTTTGCTGGCCGACGAAAGTTTATTTCGGCACATGGATTCAAACCTCCGTTTCCATCAGGCCGGAAGGTAAAGATGATCTCTAGCTGTGGACAGACAGACAGGGAGAAAAAACTATAGGGAGGGAGCGGCGAGCCGGACGCCCAACGCCAGCACCACAGTTCCCACCGAACCGGCCAACCCAACCCGATTCAATTCGAATCGCGCACCAAACCCTAGCTCCGACACCAGCAACACCCTCAGCCATGGCGCCGGCGGCGGCGGAGGCTGGTCCCGGCGATGACGGGCTTAGGAAGCTGGAGTACCTTTCCCTGGTCTCTAAGGTTTGCTCTGAGCTCGAGACCCACATCGGCGTCGGCGACAAGGTGCTGGCCGAGTTCATCACCGAGCTCGGCCGCGACTCCACAACCGTCTCCGAGTTCGACGCCCGGCTCAAGGAGAAGGGCGCCGACTTCCCCGACTACTTCGTCCGTACGCTCCTCACCATCATCCACGCCATCCTCCCGCCGACCTCCTCCAACCCTAGCTCTGCTGCCGTCACCGCGGGCCCCGCTGGCGCGGAGGCGACCAAGTTCCCCGGGCTCGCCCGCCCCGACGACCCCGACCACGCTCGCAACCTCCGCCTCGAGCTCGAGCGGGATGCCGATGCGGCCGCTCCTGCTCCGGCGAGGGATGACCGCGACCGCCGCTGGGATGAGAGAGGCCGAGACCGGGACGACCGGGACTACGGTCGCGGTGGCCGTGACCACGACCGTGACCGTGGCGGCCGCGACTGGGATCGAGGGCGCGACCGTGAGTATGGCCGTGATAGGGATCGGGACCGTGGCAGAGATCGTGATGGGGACCGGCATCAGGATAGAGACAGAGGAAGGGACAGAGATACTGGTAGGAACAGAGATAGGGACTGGGGGAGGAGCAGGAGGTATGCAGATGATGAGGAAGAGGAGAGGGGTGATGGAGGAAGGGGAAGGGGAAGGGAGCTTGCTGCTTCAAATCCCAGTGGGGAGCCAGAGCTGTACCAGGTGTACCGAGGGAGGGTTACCCGGGTGATGGACACTGGATGCTTTGTCAGGCTTGAGGATGTCCGCGGTGGCCGCGAGGGACTTGTTCACATATCACAGATGGCAAGTAGGCGGGTGGCCAATGCAAAGGAGGTGGTGAAGCGTGACCAGGAGGTGTATGTGAAGGTAGTTTCGGTGAAGGGGCAGAAGTTGAGTTTGTCGATGCGGGATGTGGATCAGGATACTGGGAAAGACCTGCCGATGCAGCGTGGCGGGGATGATGCACCAAGGGTGAACCCATCAGGTGGCAATGGCAGTGGCATGGGGTCTGGCAAGAGGTTGGGTTTGTCAGGTATTGTGATCACAGAGGAGGATGAGGCAGCCCCAACGTCAAGACGACCACTCAAGCGAATGAGCTCGCCAGAGAGGTGGGAAGCAAAACAGCTTATTGCCTCAGGCGTGCTGGATGTGAGGGATTATCCAATGTTTGACGAGGATGGGGATGGTATGATGTACCAGGAGGAAGGAGCAGAGGAAGAGCTTGAAATTGAGCTAAATGAGGATGAACCAGCATTCTTGCAGGGGCAGAGCCGGTTTTCAATTGACATGTCACCTGTAAAGATCTTTAAGAATCCTGAGGGCTCACTGAGCCGAGCAGCAGCCCTACAGACTGCTCTCATAAAGGAGCGTCGTGAGGTTCGAGAACAGGAGCAGAGAGCCATGTTAGATTCAATCCCCAAGGATCTGAATCGACCGTGGGAAGACCCAATGCCTGATACAGGTGAGCGGCACCTTGCACAGGAGCTGCGAGGTGTTGGCCTTTCAGCTTATGACATGCCTGAATGGAAGAAGGAGGCCTATGGAAAAGCTTTAACTTTTGGGCAAAGGTCAAAGCTTTCAATACAAGAGCAGAGGCAGTCTCTTCCTATTTACAAGTTGAAGAAAGAGCTTATACAAGCTGTACATGATAATCAAGTTTTGGTTGTTATTGGAGAGACTGGTTCCGGGAAGACGACACAGGTGACACAATATTTGGCTGAGGCAGGTTATACCACACGGGGTAAAATCGGGTGTACTCAGCCTCGTAGGGTTGCTGCAATGTCTGTTGCAAAGAGAGTGGCAGAAGAGTTTGGTTGTCGACTGGGAGAGGAAGTTGGTTATGCTATCCGTTTTGAGGACTGCACTGGTCCGGACACAGTGATTAAATACATGACTGATGGTATGCTTCTGCGTGAAATTCTTGTTGATGAGAACCTTTCCCAGTATTCTGTTATCATGCTTGATGAAGCCCATGAAAGGACCATCCACACTGATGTGCTCTTTGGTTTGCTGAAACAACTTATTAAACGCAGATCTGATATGAGGCTTATTGTTACTTCTGCCACCCTTGATGCTGAGAAGTTCTCAGGATATTTCTTTAACTGTAACATCTTCACAATTCCTGGAAGAACATTCCCAGTAGAGATACTGTACACAAAACAACCTGAAAGTGATTACTTGGATGCAGCATTGATTACTGTGCTGCAGATTCACTTGACAGAGCCAGAAGGAGACATCCTTCTTTTCCTGACAGGGCAGGAGGAAATTGATCATGCCTGCCAATGTCTTTATGAGAGGATGAAGGGGCTAGGGAAAGATGTTCCTGAGCTGATAATCTTGCCTGTGTATAGTGCCCTTCCTAGTGAGATGCAATCAAAGATCTTTGACCCAGCTCCACCTGGTAAGAGGAAAGTTGTGGTGGCGACCAATATTGCTGAAGCTTCTTTGACAATTGACGGTATATACTATGTTGTGGATCCTGGTTTTGCCAAAATCAATGTATACAATTCAAAACAAGGGCTTGACTCATTGGTCATCACTCCAATATCGCAAGCGTCCGCGAAACAAAGAGCAGGGCGTGCAGGGCGTACTGGACCTGGCAAGTGTTATCGTCTATACACTGAAAGTGCCTACCGGAATGAGATGTCCCCCACAACGATTCCAGAAATACAGAGGATCAACTTGGGATCTACAGTTCTTAATATGAAGGCGATGGGAATAAATGACCTGTTATCCTTTGATTTTATGGACCCCCCAGCACCTCAAGCATTGATTTCTGCCATGGAACAGTTGTACAGCCTTGGTGCTCTTGATGAAGAGGGCCTTCTAACCAAACTGGGGAGAAAAATGGCAGAATTTCCATTGGATCCACCACTTTCAAAGATGCTACTAGCCAGTGTTGACCTTGGATGCAGTGATGAGATACTGACTATCATATCTATGATTCAAACAGGGAATATATTCTACAGGCCACGAGAAAAACAGGCTCAAGCTGATCAAAAGAGGGCTAAATTTTTTCAGCCAGAGGGAGACCATCTTACTCTACTTGCTGTATATGAGGCCTGGAAGGCAAAGAACTTTTCAGGGCCCTGGTGTTTTGAGAACTTTGTTCAATCAAGATCATTGAGGAGAGCCCAGGATGTGAGGAAACAACTTCTCACTATCATGGACAGGTAACTGTTATTTTAGCTGTTTGAACTTGAAATATGCAGCATTTGCATTAGTTATGCACCTTTTCGTTCCTCTTATGTTTCCTTGTGCTCTTGCATATTATGTATTCAATACCTTTATGATGCTCTTGGGCAGCCTGTTTTCCTGCATACATCCACAGCTCCACTGGATGCTTACATACGATAAGATCATTTCAAAATTTTCCCTGTTTAAATGTTATGTAGCATTTTTCTTCGGTATTGGTTCAGATAAAAATTTTCCTGCTTTTAGTATTTTTCATCAAATAAGGCGGAACCACTGTAGTAGCTACGGATGATAGCACCCAGGGGCCACGGCAGACCCTGTGGACCAGCTCAGGTCTTATATGACACTTGCCTATCACACTTGAAAATATAAATTTCCAAACAACAATTAATGAAATGTTACGTGGTCTAGTGGTATGCTTCTTCATTCCTAACTAAGAGGGCTGTAGTTTGATTCCTCCGTAGCTATGAGTTATTTTTTATTTTCCAATTTCTAATCCCTTCTTTGTTGTGTCCTGTGAGATCTGCTCACCTTATTTTCCAACCTTTCCCCCCTCTTTGTTGTCTCCCGTGAGATCTCCTCACCTGTGTTTCAGTTTTCACTTTTATTTATCTCCTCTAAAAGTTAATAACTATAAATACTATACTTGATCGTTTATTTTTCTATTTTCATCCTCTCTTGTGGTATCATCCGGTAAATTCTGAGGTTGTTCGGGGATAGTACAAACCCCTAACACTTCTAGAAATTAACTATAGATAATATACTTCGTAGTATCATAAGAATTTAGGATACTGATCGGGATTCCGACAACCAACTAGTCCAGTGGAGTGTGATGTGCTTGCTGAATAGTGTTGTAAGCATAAGCCAGACAAAGTGGTTTTGTAAGATTTGTTTATGCATATTTTGAACTATTGAATTAGTGTTTGTACTATTTCTGTTGTAATTTATGAAAAAAATGGAACTTAATTGTTGAATTTAGGACATATTATGTTATTTAGTAATTATGGAGCAAAATTTTGTAATTATTTATCGAATTGCTAAATGAAATTTACCGAATTGCATGTAAAACATTTGATATGGCATACCCTTAGGTAAAATCCTAAGTCCGCCACTGTAGCGCCAGATATCTTTTTTTTGTTCCCATCTTTTGCTTGAGTCTTTCCCAATGTTTTCAGATCGTATTATCGAGGCTAGTCGTATGACCACCGATCAAACGACTAATCGCGATTAGTCGTCGATCAGGGTCGATTAGTCGGTCTGATCGGTCTGATCGGCTAGTCGGACCAATTAGTCGTCCTCATGCCTGGATGACCTGATCGACCCTGTATCTTGAAGCTTCAGGCCTCCCGCGTCCGTCCTCCAAGCGTCGAGGTCTCGAGGAATGGAGGAAGTATCTTAGAGCCTAAGAGGCGGCGACGGAGCTGCTAGGGTTGCGCACGGGAGGACACAGACACGGGCGGAGGTGGAGGCGCGGACGGAGCTTTGGACGCCGGCGAGAGGCACGAATGGAGCTGCCGCGAACGTCGGAGAGAGGCGCGGACGTAGCTGTGGACGCCGGCGAGGAAGATCCAGAGAGGTAGGCCGCGGCCGGAGGAGACGCAGGCCTCAGGCGGAGGAGACGCGGGCGGAGGCGCCGGCGGCTGCGAGGGAGAGCAGAGCCAGAGTGGGAAATGGAATGTGTCGAGCGGGAGCTGGAAATGCGGCGGCTGCAGCTGGTTCACTGATTCACTCACTCCCCTCACTCAGCACGTCAGCACTCCTCTTCTTCTAACCCTAATGGGCCAGCCAAAGGTGGGCCGAATTCTATCTACATCATGTACCTGTACTGGCCCAACTTATCGTCCAGCTAGCCTTATCGGACGACTAATCGCGATTAGTCGTCATTTATCGGACGATAAGTTTTCTGATTGAAAAAAACTAATCGAGGGCCCTTATCGAGCACCTATTTACGATAAGGACGACTAATCGCGATTAATCACGATTAGTCGTCCGATCTGAAAACATTGGTCTTTCCGTTTCCTTTTGTGCTTGAAGGATGTTTCTCCTTGATGTTTTGTAATGGGATCAGTTTTCTTGTATCTTCATCACCAACCTTCCAATCAAACCAAACACCCTTGTGGTAGTCTAAGTAACTGAAAATTACTACCTGGTTTAGCATTGAGATGGTTGTGCACTATCATGTGTCCTTTGTGTACCTTCTGTTGTTTTCTCTTCTACAGTCAGCTTGTTATTATTGTTCTCATGGCTATTTTCAGTGAGATCTATGCTTTATTGATTAGACAACCTTTTCTTTGAGGTCTATCTACCTGGTTTAGCATTGAGACTGTTCTGAGACTTATGTGTCCTTCGTGGTTTGGACCCTGGCTATGCCTGTACATCATGTCATTTTTTTCTTCTAAATTCAGCTTGTTGTTATTGTTCCCATGGCTATTTTCAGTGTTAGATCGTTGCTTCATTGACTAGACAACCCTTTCTTTGAGGTCTATCTATTTCCTAATCTATGTCACTCTTGTCTGCAGATATAAACTTGATGTTGTCTCCGCTGGGAAAAACTTCACAAAGATAAGGAAAGCCATCACTGCAGGATTCTTTTTCCACGCCGCCAGGAAGGATCCCCAGGAAGGATACAGAACCTTGGTCGAAAACCAGCCAGTGTACATCCACCCTAGCAGCGCATTGTTCCAGCGCCAGCCAGACTGGGTCATCTATCATGAGCTTGTGATGACGACAAAGGAGTACATGAGGGAGGTGACCGTGATCGATCCAAAATGGCTTGTTGAGCTGGCGCCAAGGTTTTACAAGGGTGCTGACCCCACCAAGATGAGCAAGAGGAAAAGGCAGGAGAGGATCGAGCCTCTGTATGATAGATACCACGAGCCCAACTCTTGGCGTCTTAGCAAGCGCCGAGCTTGATTGTAACTCACTGAAACTGTGTACTGTATGTTCTTCAGTGCTGGTTGATCTTATTTCCATGTTCCAACTTCCAACTAACAATTTTGTCCAAACTGCAAATATTTGTGAATTGGCACATGTAAGCATCTCTAAGAGTGTTTTTTTTTGGAAAAAACATTCTAGATAAATCTGGTTTAAGATGTTTCCAAACACGGGCAGAAAAGAAAAACCTCTAATAGTTCCCTTTCTCTTTTTCTTCTCTCTCCTTCGATTCTGAACGCGCCGCTGAGCCCTCGGCCATCCACGTTGCCAAAAAAAATCCACGTTGCCAAAAAAAATTACAGCCATCTGATTCTCAGTTCGTATGTTACTGTTTACCACCGCATGGACATGTGTTACCGAGGAAAATATCTCCCGGATCCAATCCACCACCGCCTATCGTCCCCTTTCTCGATCCCTCCAGAAATAACGCCGGTCCTCTCTCGCTCTTCCCCTTCCCTCTCTCCTTACGCAGGTAGGGCGACGACAGCTTTGCCCGCCCCTCGGCGCGGCTGCGGCTGCACTCCTCCCTTCCTCCCTCCCCCACCGCACGCGTCGCACAGTCGCTGCGCTGGCGATCCCCGCCCGGTCGCTCTCTCCCGACGCGAGCCGCGGCTCCCTCTCTCCCCCGACGCGAGCGGCGGTGACGACGCCCTTGGGATGCGGCGCTCCTACGGTGGGCGTCCCCGGCCACGGAGCAGCGCGACCGGGCCCCAGCGGTGGCGGACGACGCGGCTTCCCCTCGGTGCTGCCTCTCCCGCCGTTCCGCGTATGGTCGACGAAACCCTAGCTGCTCTTCCTCGCCGGCCATGCCTGCGGCTCCGCTCGGCTGCCGCGTCCGGTGACCGCGCCTCCCGCGGTGGCGGCGGCGGCCGTCGTCCCCACTGGCTCCCCCCTGCTGCGGCGCCACCGGCACCCACCAGGTACGCCACCCCTTCTCTTCTTTGCCTGCTGTGTGAAGCCGAGCACCCAAACCCTAGCTTTCCTCAACATCTCATTTTCTGTGGCTCTATTTACCCTCAGATTTCGCTGGCTTATACTCTAGGGTTTGTATATTCATGCTTATTTATTATACCCTTTCTATGTTTGCGACTTCAATTGCAGGTAAACTCAGATTTGGAGATGGACCTAAAGCCGCAAGCACGACCTAGGCCTGTAGGCCATATCAACGATGTTTGGGAACCGGTAAGTTCATCCTATAGCCATCATATCAAATCGATTTTGAAACAATCATTACTCTATTAAAAGAGCTATACATGGTGAGAAAAGATTGCACCAGAGAATTTGCGAATAATTAGGATTGAATTGAAAATTTAATGTATCAGGTTGCACATGGCTGCTATGTGACCATGTTCAGGATGAAAATAGATGTCTCTTGTATGAAATCGTCTTACAATGTCTTGTTTATATGGCATCCTATATTGTGCTATTGTTTACTGTTTGTGAATTCCTAACTGAAGCTAATGCAAATTTTTAACCGCTTGCAAAATAAGTTTTTGCTACTGATGTGTTTACTAATGTAAGCATTTTTTGGGCTCTTGCAAGGAGTAAAAAATCTGACGATGCTTGGATGAGTCTGTGCTACCATTTTCTAATTTGATTCAATTTGTCATTCTGCAGGACGAGCAAAGTCTGCAATTATTGTGCTACCTTCTTGTGCTTCTATCAAATGTGGTAGCATTGCAGATTCAGTTTTGTGGACTTACTCCAATCAAGACTAACAGGTCATGGTATGTCCAATTTCACTTTCTGTCATGTTCAAACAAGTATACACTAGGCGCCATAGGGCCCGCGATGTGCGCAGGGCCCAGGAACGCGCGGCTGGGCACGCGGCCAGCGCCCAGGGGGCGTCCTCCAGCAGTAGCTAGGAGGGAAACTAGAAAATATATTACCTATTTTGGTTAGTCCTTAATTAGTAGAGTTTGTTTCTAGGCTGGGGATGGTGGGAAGAGGAGGATCGTCGGCTCTGGGATACCAGGTTGTCAAGGGCTGCGAGCCCTAGGGTAGGAGGACCTCGGCTACGTAGATCGTAGCCCATGTCCGTGGTGGCCGGCTGGGTTATGCCCCCTCGCCGCCGTTCCTCGTCGGAGGGTTATGCCCCCAGCCGCCGACTTAGGTAGAAGAGAGGGAGAGATTAGATGGTAATACTTTCTTGATTCCCAAGTGTTCGGTTACAAGATATATATATAGCCTCCGGCTCAACCGAAAATAGAAACAAACTCTACTAATTAAGGACTAACCAAAATAGGTAATATATTTTCTAGTTTCCCTCCTAGCTACTGCTGGAGGACGCCCCCTGGGCGCTGGCCGCGTGCCCAGCCGCGCGTTCCTAGGCCCTGCGCACATCGCGGGCCCTATGGCGCCTAGTGTATACTTGTTTGAACATGACACTTTCCTTCTTTGCTCACTTATGCAGCAAAATATTTGTATTGTAGGTTCTTTATAGATTACAAACATTACCGTGCTACTTCACATTGATGAATTTGCTTCCTTTGAGTTTTTTCTATCTATGTTCCCCTTTTCCCATCATAGATTAGGATTTTGCCATCCAATGGATGATAATATGCTCAGGATGTTTTCATACTTTGTTGCTATATGTTCTCTTCCAGTACGTGGAGGAGCAGACGTCTATTACCGGTGCACCACCTTCGTCTCATATGTGTCATGCTCATGGTCAGATTATTTTACAAAAGACACATTCAATTATTTATTTCTCAACTTTTGATTTTGAGGATACCAATAATTGGTACTGAATTTACCTATTGTTACTCCCTAAATGGTTCACCACACATTTACATTTTTTGGGCTCTTGCAAGGAGTAAAAAATTTGACAATGCTTGGATGAGTCTGTGCTACCATTTTCTAATTTGATTCAGTTTGTAATTCTGCAGGACGAGCAAAATCTGCAATTATTGTGCTACCTTCTTGTGCTTCTATCAAATGTGGTAGCATTACAGATTCAGTTTTCTGGACTTCTCCAATCAAGACCAACAGGTCATGGTATGTCCAATTTCACTTTCCTTCTTTGCTCACTTATGCAGCAAAATATTTGTATTGTAGGTTCTTTATAAATTACAAACGTTACCGTGCTACTTAACATTGATGAATTTGCTTCCTTTTAGTTTTTTCTATCTATGTTTCCTAAACCCTAAACCCTAAACCCTAAACCCTAAACTCTAATAGTTGTTTGTATCTTTGACACTAGCAGCATTCCCAGCAGTTCAATGGTATTGTCAACACGCTCCGATTCAAATAGGGTTTGTTTCAGAATTATAGTTGCCCCTCCATGTTGCTTCCTACGTGCAAAGGAGCATATGACTGGACTCTATTCTTTTATTTTCTTTCTTTCAAAGACAACGGTACATGTTGCCTCATCTTTGATTTTTGTTAACTGCATAAACCTCATGATATTTATGCAACAGGACATAGGATATGCAGGATGCTCACGAGGTAGGGTATGCAGGATGCACGTCGTACAGGTAAATTAAAAAATCGTTATGAACAACTGATTCTTTTCCTTGTCTTTGTGTCTATAATAGTCCCTGTTCTAGCCTTATAGGAGACCACATCATACTGTCAGGTCCATCTACTATTTGTCAGTGATTTGTGCTTTGTTCCTCCAGACATTGTTTTCCCATGTATATTGCAGAGCAATAGGTCAAAAAAAATTAATTGCCTACTTCTTTTGTTCCCGAGATAATTCTAGATAAGTTTGGATCAGTTATGTACTTACTATGTACTTACATTAATAAGGTTTCATTAATGGGTTCTTAGAGGTCTCCAAGACTAAAATATATGTTCAGATAACAAATAAGAAGCATCTTGCAGGGTCATGATGCCTGAAAAATTTGTCCTTACATGTTAAAGAATTCTACCTCTACATTTTTCTATGTTTTGTCCGTCGCGGGTCTATCAGGTTTCGTATATGTCTGAATCGATTTTGAATCACTATGGTTCACGTGCTTTATTATTGGTATAAGTATCTTTTCTTCATAAGCCAGAGTGCTATAAGTAGCTTTGTCGCAGACATGTAGTTGTTGCAATGAATTTTCATATTTTACTGCTTTCACTCTGGGTACGATTATGAGGCACCGCTGCACCATCAAAATGTCTCCTTTACTTCACTTTTTCCTCACCTTATGAATGCTGCACCTGACTACCCTTTTGTCCAAATCTACCTTATTTTCCTCCTACACTGAATATTATTTTACATACTCAGATATGAGGCTACCAGTGATGATGGTTACTAGCCATGGAGGTTCAAGAAGATAGGCACTCACATACATGTAGTCACCAATGCAATTAGGAAGTTCCTCATTGACTTTTGTAGTTTTTGGGAATTGGCTATAGCTGCAGCACTACAATCTTATCATCATCTTCTTATACAGATATATATCTCACATAGTCTTAATCTGGTTAGTAAGCATGGGCTGGATGATGTGGATAGCTTTAGGCTAATATAATGGCGTTCCTTGATCAGTGTAGCAAATTAAGGCCTTTTGGCGAATCTATGTTATTTGGTCCCTGCTAATTGTATAATAAGCCGAAAACTTAATAACCCATACCACCTCCAACTAGATCAATTATTAGCAACAAGTAGACGAAAAATTGTGGTTATAGGTTGCTACACTTAGTTTCATAGTCCCATACTACCTCACATTTACCTTCGGCTACGAGGATTGATCAAACTCTTTAAAATTTGTACCCTCCTCAATTGCAGGCATCTTCACAGCATCCACAGCCAGAAGCAGATGAGCATAACCAACAACATGCCAACTATATGACTCAAACTGTATGCTTATACATCTTATTAGAGCAAAAGTCAGCAGAATCCTTTCCGATCGCGCACAGGGGCGCGTGTTTGCCACTAGTGTTCCTAAAGAATCAACGTCCAGCATCCTCGGTGCCTCCTCTACCACTACGTCAGAAGTCATCCATGACACTTGGTACTCCGGATATTAGCTTCCTGTTCCATTTCCGCGCCACCAAACGTTACAATTTTTGTTCTCAGTATCACTTTCTAAAACAAATTCCTGAATCTCCAATTCCTACTGAACACTCCTTTTTTATTTTTTGAAATTTTACTCAACACAAATTGGGCTTGCCTTATCCCGGTGTTGGACACGTGACAGCCGACAGCTCCATCTGCAACTAGTCGCCTGCCACACTCGATTGGGAGCGTCAAGGGAGGAGTGCGGTCATCGGTTTCTCAAGCGCGGCAACTGTTGGAGTGATTTCCCATTGCACCATTAGTGCTGTATTTGTGAAGTGAATAATGCTGATTTTGAGAAGGCTACACTGTTATTGTTTGTAGAACTACAGGTCAAATACCAGAACAGGAAATATTGCTTCATCACTATCTTTATCTACCCATGGTTGTCCAATCAAAATTTTATGATCTGCTTTTTTAAGCACTAGGTTCGTGCCCATGGGTTGCTACGGGGCAGCTAAACTTTTGCACTTATAATATACGGATCACATGATAAGATAATAATATAATCACACAGATCGCACAATAAGCCCTGTATAGCAAATATTGGAAACCAGGCTGACATTTGTCGTGGCTCAGTGCTCTAAAAAATGAACATGACATTTTGGTGAAATTCAAGGATTTGTCAATATAAGTTGTCCAACATTTGGGAAACCATTTGCATGAACTATAGTTGGACACGTTGCATATTGTGAAGTACATGGATCCCAAACACTAAAAACGTCTATAAAATAATTTACCCAAACACCACTGCAGTTACCTTTCAAAGCTTGTTGCACTGCATCGACAGCAGGAACTAAAAGTCTAAAACTACTGTATCCTAATTCAGGGGCAGCAAGCATCCCAGATAACACATAGCAGGCCGCAAGCAACTACCAACTATCTGCCAACTACCGACACCAGATCTCAGCAAACACGGTCCAAAATGCCACACGTGCAGGTATATTGTTCCTAGACAGATTTTCAAGCTATGCATCCTCTGATCCAAAATATACATCAAGGCAGCTCCAGCTGTGATTGAACATGAGGGGTAGTCAAAGATGGAGTGTTTCGTGCAGTGCAGACTGACATCACTTGGTTGGAGCCTTGGAGGTGCTCGGGGTGCAACTTCTTGATAAGATGAACTGACCTCTCACCATGTAATAAGCAGTCTAATGGCTAGGCAAACGGTTCAACAACAACAACAACAACATAGCCTTTTGTCCCAAGTAAGTTAGGGTAGGCTAGAGATGAAACTCCAAACGTTTCACATGAAAAAAAGAGGTTGACAAAAATTAAAAGAGGTTGACAAATCAGCACATGGAAATTAATAGTGCATGTAAATAAAAAAAGCCTTTCTAGGACTGCCCCTGGTTGCGATGATGGGTTGATATATTTGTTGATTCTTTCAGGTTCGTAGATGACAGAGACGATGTTCACCCCCTCTTTAGAAAGGGTATCATGTGTACTATCTATTTTAATTTTTCATCTGTTGAAAGAAAGAAAGAAAGAAATAGCTAAATGTCTTGTATGCGAAGTACAGGGAGAAAGGTTTCTTCTTTGACTACAGGGTTCTCATGCAGAATCATATCTGAAATAATATAAAAATATATGTTTATCAAAATGAAGTTATCTCATTTTCCTTGGCTTCCTTTCACTCTTACATGTAGACCTTGAGATTCTTGCATTCCCATGTAATGAATTTGCTGGTCAGGAGCCTGGCAGCAATGAATATGTGAAAGCAAAGATACATTATTTTTGACAAGGTAAGCAAATTGACCCGTGAGCTTTTCTTTTGCAGCAATTTTACTTGTTAATCTTTGATCTTTTGTAAAAAGTTGTAGTGTCAATGACGAGCCTGATAGTGTGGCTGTCCGCCCTCTAGGGTTTAAGGGATTGCTCCTCTAGGGTCCAGGGGCCTTGCTTATATAGCGTCCTAGGAAGTATCACAGTCATCGGATCAAACCGACCTTGATCTACAATTATTATTCATCCTCAAAGGCGGTGGAGGGGCGATCTGCGAGATAGAGCCTGATTGGCTGAGGGGACAGGGCACTCGCCGTAGAGGCTAGGGCGGCCGCCCTGGGGGTCTACTAGGTGGGCCCGACCTCTAGGGTGCCGTCTTCCCGAGTCTTCTAGAGTTTTCTTTTGTATACGTAGGTGCGTTTCTCTCTATGTAAACCTGACATGTGGGCCTTCCTTGGTTCTTTTCAGTAGACACCCTACAGAAACAGGCATTCACCAAAAGTCGTAGAATTCTGTTAGTAGACCCCCTATATCTATGTGGTAATTATGTTTTAGGTCATTTTCCATGCTTCGTTGACGGTTAAAATTGACACTTATCTACCATCAATACCCTCCTGAGGGGACCGGTATTCATTAGTCAAGATTAGTCCAAAAATTAGGGTTTCCAGAGATTAGAGAGCACTAGTTCTTAAAGTCCAGGCGCGTCGAGTTGAGTTCGAGTAGAGTTGGGCGTAGAAGTCTAGGATTCTAGATTTGTTCATCTAGATTGGTATGATACCTTGTATCTTTGTGACATTGTTCTATTTCAATATATTTCTATTTAGTATGTCTTTACTTTGCTCTAGTTGCATATTTGATATAGTTCTGATTAGTAATGATGACTTTCATATGTTCGTAAAGCACCTAGTTCAATACTCGAGTGGATTAGGTTATAGATTTTATGTAAGCATAGTGCTTAGATATTATATTTACCTACATATGCTTCCTAATGTGCGGGAACGTGTGGTAGATCGCAGGTGTGACAGGCCTATTGAGTCCTTATGCAATCCACCTTTCGAACATAGGCAAAGTAGAGCGCGGTCGTGACGGAGGAGACATGGTTATGCTTAAAAAGTCCTCTTTAGATGATGCTCATGTGATTGTTCTTTCTAACTATTCATTATTGTAGATGAGAGTATGTGTCTTGATGTGAATTATAGACTATTATTTAGGAGTAACTTAGGAGTCTTTTAGCTTAATTGAATTTCTTAATTATGTCGGATTACATTTGTCGAGTCTCTACTTTCTATCTCTGGAATACCATTATTATTATGTTCTATTCATTTTATTATCATCATCTTGACTTACCCCTGCTAAAGTATTAGAGTGGTTGATTTATCGTAGGTCTGCACATTTATAGTTCTAAGCCATAGCATCTTTTAACCCTGTGAAATTGAAAGCTTTTACCTTTTGGCTAAAAATAAATAATGATACTCAAGATATCACTGGGTGAAATGCTACAATAAGTGAATTATCTGTGCGCTTGCGGATATATTCTTTTTAATATTTTTAGAGAGTCAAGTGTAGATTATTTTACCAGTGTTTTTAATATCGTGCTAGGGATGACAACTTAGTGCGAAGTGATGTTAGAAATACCAATAGTTGTCTTCCTTGTTGAAGAACATATTCCCTTCATGTGCGCTCTTTGTGACAAACTTACATATGTCTGCTACTGTTTGTCTAAAGTCTTGGTCAACCTTCTCCCTTTGCCACTATCCTTGTGCTTTCTTGAGCTGCCGCCAGCTGCTGCTGAATCTGCTGTACGTCCTCAGGTACTCACAAATGTAGAATCCACATAATACTGAGCCATAAGGTTGTTTGGCGCACTGCACAATATATAATACACAATCATTAGAGTATATATAGAGAGCAGTAGTATATGTAACACCCCAGGTGTTTGCCTTGCATCTGTGCATCCATATGAGCATGACATGAGCATGTGCACCATCATTTCATGTGAATTGTCATTGAAACATAACACTGAAACATTTGCAACATTTGTGGTTTTCTATGTGTTTCCTTTATGGGTTGCTAGGGCTTTTGTGTAGATGACACTTGTGATGATCTAACATGATCTCTAGTAGCTTAACTATGCTTAGGACACCTAATGGAGCACTGTTCATGTTGACCGAAATGACTAATTTGCCCTCTAGGGGAGGTTTGACCTTGAGGTGACCTCTAGAGTGCCCTGGTTTGACTGATTAAGAAGTCTAACCTAGAGACCTTGCATGGATATGCACCCTTTACCAAAGTTGTAGCCAGTTTATCAAGGAACAAAAGTCTCAATATGACCATCTCATAAAAATGGCTAGAACATTCTCAAATCGGGCGCACAAGTCAGGTTTCTATGCTGTTTTGACACTTAGAAAATTTTCTGTGCATCTGACTTACAGTTCGAGGTACCCCACTTTAGGGCTATGTAGTTTCAAATCTAGGCCGAACCAGTTCAAGCTTCAATTAACAAAGTGGTAGACCTCACATAGCTCTACATTTTTGCTAAATACACATCTTGCTACATTGGGCTCGTTTAGGAGAACATCAACGTCCATTTCGGCATGTCAGACGCCGATGGTAAGCCTGATGGCCATCTTGGCCTGGGCTCGGTGGCCGACCACGCACAGGTCGCGTGCGCCACCTGTACACCACCGTGGCGCTCGGACAGGAGCCCCTCCTAATGCACTTGGGCACCCCCCCTGAGCTTGCCCATTCCTTCCTCTCCACCCCAGCACTCACCTCTCCTTCCTCTACGTTAGCCAAAGCTCCACCACGGGCTTCGCCGCGCGCATCGCCTTCATCGCGCCACTAGTTCCAAATTGCTCGAGTTAGAACCTCTGCTGTGGCCTGCTCTTCATTGTGCACCACCTAACAAAGCCAGCTGAGCCACGAGCAGGGCGGGATAATTGTTTCCGCGCCGCCGCCGCGGTCGGAGCGCTGATGTGCTCTCAGCTCGCCATGGAAAAGCTCGCTGCCGCGCTTCGCCCTCTCTCACATGGTTTGTGTAACACCCCAGGTGTTTATCACTAATTAAGTAGTGGGTTTAAGCTCAAACATGATAGATTAGTGGAGGTGACGATGCCAATGTCAAACCTATCGAAATAAACCCTAACCTAAACTTGGATTTGCACCCTTGCTTACATATAGGCTCAACTGAAAGATATATGCTTGGGTGTGTTATCAAAGTATCTTCACATGTCTCACATCAAGAACTATCTATATTGATCCCTGGAAAAGTTTCATGAAGTTTGGAATCAAAAAGTCACATGAAATGATAAGTTCCATTCCTATTGAAATTTGCCTCATTAAGTTAATGGAACTATAGAACATCAACCAAACCTTGCAAACTAGCCAAATGACTCTAGATGGACTCTACAACAAAAGTTATGAAAGGTTCGTGTTGAGCAAATGCCCAAAAAAATGTTCCAATGAATCAAAAAGGATAATTTAAGCTTTATCGTGATCCTACTTTGGTCAGAGTATAACAGTAGTTTATATATCAGTTTTGGGGTTGGACCTTACATAAAAGTTGTAGTACATATCATGAGGAACAAACTTTGTTTAATGGTCAAGAGCTAATTTGGTTCCTAACCTAGTCAAATAGAGCTCATAAGAATCAACTCAGTGCTGTTTTGAAGCCCCAAAATTTGGCTAAGTGTTGATGACTGAAATTCCATTTTCAGTTTCCATGTAACTACATTGGGGAATTAATATCTTACAAACCGAGCTGATCCAGCCAAAGGTTCCTTAAGAAATATTGTTGTCCTCATGTAGCTCTACCATGTTGATCACAGTGCCTCAGGTTAATATGTGACGCTTAAAGAGTTAGAAGGGGGAGAAAAATGCCGTTTCAGTCAGTATGGAACCGAAGTTCAGATTTTAGTTTTGATGTACCCTCCTTTAGGACAGTATATCTCTCAAACCGAGTCGAACCAAAACTAGATCCTTTAAGAAGATTTGTAGTCCTCATATAGCTCTACAATAATGTGAAATTGGTTTGGCTTTTGCTTGCTTGGTTTGGGAGATGGAGAGGAGAGAAGAAGGCAGTTTCAGTCGACTTGCCATTGGACTGCAGAATTTGGTTTTTAGGTACCCTCCTTTGGAGCTCCATATCTTCCCATCTAGGACGATCCAGACCATGGTTCTTTAAGAAAATTTGTAGTACTCTTGTAGCTCTCCAACATGGTGAAATTGGTTGATCGAATCGTCAAATGGTTGGAGAATTGGAGAGGGATGAAAATGAGGTTTCGGTCGAATTTTTGCGGTAGTATCAGTCATTCATTCAGACTTTGCAACGCCTGGAGCGTGCTGCGTGCGTGGTGGCCGACCAGCTGCTGATGTCGCGCGACGCGTGGCCTCGCGCTTCCTCGCATGCGTGCCACGGCGCCCCGCTCGCTCGTCTTCATGCCTGAGCCCCCTTCCCTCACCTCCCCACTTCCTCTGTCTCTCTCGCTACGTGCCGTGGAGCCACCGTGAGCTGCAGCTGCTGCGCTGCTCCTTCTCCACAGCACGCCTCCTCTAGCTTCTCCGACCTCTTCCTCTCCCCAATCCCGAGGCAGCCATGCTGCTCTTCCATCGCCATCCCTTCTTCGGCCGAACTCGCCGCCAAGCTTGCCGTCGCCGAAGCTGCAGCTGCCGCCGGTGCCGTTCTGGCGTTGCTCAGCCGCTACGCTGCTGCTGCCTGCAGCCGGCCAAGGCCAAGGCCAGGAGCGGTCAAGCCCGACCAGCGCTTCCCTGCCGCTGCCGACCGAGCCCTCCGCTGACCGAAACCGTCGTCCTCGGCAACGTGCCCTCCGTCTCCGTGGAGAAGAAGAAGACCGGATGGGGAGTATGACATGTGGGTCCCGCCCGATTTCATTTGGTGCCCGAATTTACAGATTTTCCTTTTATCTTGTCAAATCTATATCTCATATTTGGTAGCTCTAAAAATTGTGCAATTTGTTTTGTTGGAATCCTTGTGAAGTGCTCTGCATGTTAGGGTAATCAGTTGTGCCATGCATGCATGTGTTTGTGCTGTAGAAATTCATTAGTGAAAAGTGGTTTTGGAAATGGATTAACTTGCTTTCATCAATATCTGGAGTTTTAGAAGTCCAAAATTAGTGATTCCAATTTTGTTGGTCTTCTAGTAATATGCACTGTCTAAGAAAAATATAAAACTTATAGGTTGTTTTCGGGTTTCAGGATATTTTACCTAGATCTTGTTAAATGGAAAATAAATGCTTGTTTTCCTTGTTATTTTTATATCTTGAGTTGTGATGCTCTAATTGATGTGAAATTTTTATGGTAGGATTGTCATGCTATGGATGTACTGTGGTAGAAATTTCATGGTCATTGCTTACTGTATGCTCAAGTTATTGATTTAACTTGTTTATAGCTTGATAAATAGCTTATAAATAATATATAAATGATAAAATAGAAAATGTTGTTCCATTATCTTAGTATGATGTTTCTATATCATATTGATTCATAATATGGCCTTGTGTTCACATAAAATATTGAGTGTTAAGTTTAACTTGCTCTCACATGATTATTGCAATAGCTATTTGTCCTTTTCATAGAGGTTGGTATACTTGCCCAAATGGATTAAAATTTGGACAGTAGACTTTTGAGAGCATATTTAGGCCACTGTAATGTTTGTAGAATTTATTATGCACTTTTAATAGGTGTTCATAATTCCACCTAATTATCTAAATAAATTAAGAAAATGTATTAAAAGAATTTATTTAGTAATTGACACTATGTTTTCTGGTGTTCATTAGTCATGTATGAAATGTTAGTAAAGTTGGTTTTGTCTAATTATATGTTTGAAACATAAGTTAATAATTATTTCTTGCAAATGAGGTTTCTGGACAGACCTGGGAACTTAGCAAAGTTCTTCATGATAATGTGCTTTGTTGTGGAACTTATTTATACAAAAGTTGTAGATAATTTATGTATCTAGCTGCTGTTAAAATTTTGTGGCATTTGGCCATATGGTTTAGAAACTACAGCTGTTCTAAGTTGGGTTCAGATTTATGTTGCTCTCTGTCCTTTCAGGACAGATTCTGTACCTTCTGTAGTTCGACCTAGTAAATGTTAGAATCAGGTTTAGATGTTTATAAATGAAATGTGGAAAATTTCATAAGCTTTCTAGGATGTCTTCTTGCAAGTCATTTGGATTTGTAGAACTTCAGATATGATTGATTTATTCAGCTACTGCATATATGTCCAGAATTGTTGAAAATACATGATTGTTTGGTTACTTTGCTTGCGCATTGCTAAGTGTGATTCATGTCTTTGGTGATTAAGCTAGTACACCTGAGACTTTGTAAATCTTATGTCATGCTTGGTATTGCTTTCCTTGCTATTTTAGCATGTTTGTTTGTGTAAGGTTACTTAAGTAATGTGATGTGCTTGCGTGTCTTTACTATAACCTTATACTTGCCTTGATTAACGTGTGATGCATCATCTATTGCATTTCCTTGTATTCATGCACTTGCATCTTGCATTGCATTTAGGTGCGCTAGCTGAAAAATGTGAAGGACGTGATGTGACGTTGGAGCCAAACCCGAAGACGGTGTTTGGTGGACCTATCCCGAAGATAGAAGGACGGGACAAGTGCTAGAATGGGAGGTGCTCGCCAAGCGAGTATCATCTGACAACTACTGACTTGTGTCGGATCCCAGGCAAGCCCCGGAGCATTATAAGCCTCCTATCTTCAAAGCAATTAATTATATATATATATATATGTTATAATTATTGTTGCATTAAGTGGTAGGAGTTGGTTGGAAACCCTTGCTGCATTATATCATTCCTTGTCCAGATATATGAATCACTGAATCCTACATAGACTAGGATCGAGTAGATGCTTAGCCCTGCTTTAAGCGGTAGAAGTCAGGTGATTTCCTGTCACCTGCGAGATGTAGGGATATTCATATATGGCATGGTTGGCTATATTGCTATCGTGGAATGGAACCATGTGCTAATAAAATGAAATGAGACCGGACGGGATGACGATAGTGAAGCAACAAGGCATGGAGGTCTTGGGTGTGGATCTATCCCCGTCTGAGTCGTTTAAGGACCGATTCGCTGTACGTCCTTGAGTCATGTTGAACGCAGTCTAACACTTAGTTGGCCGGATAAGTCGTTCCGACCGCGAAGCCGAGTAATATGGTTCAGGCCGGGAATCGAATGGTAGGTTGCTTCTTGGAGGAGAGAAAGGATGTGCTTGGGGACATTGGCGTGAGACCAAGGGGGGGTTAGAGTCCCTATCACCTGGCAGAGTGTCGCCCTTGGGGTCGCGACATCATTCGGACCCGCGATTCCTGAATCATATGAAAAGGTGGCCTGTGCGACCCTGGCAGGGGTCTGCACGGTGAGTGTTAGAAATACCCCTCCAGCTGGATAGGAATTCGATTCGAATCGCCGTCGCTCCCGGTTAGTGAGCACTTGACTTGAGCAGCGGCAACGTAGATTCCATTAAATTGAATGGATGGTTAATTGGATAACGATGGAAAGGTTGCCTCAATTTATACCTGCTATGGTTAATAATGTTTGCTCCTAATAAAGTGAGTGCTCTAGTATAGGTTCTAATATAGATGATAGGTTAATGATAATTAACTTGATGCTTAAGCATTAATGATTACTTATTCATAATAAGCTTTTATGCAAAATATTGTCAAGCTAGCCCACTTTATATCAGCCTTGCATGATCCTTGGTGTCACTTTATTTCTGGTTTCTGACGGGTAAGTCTAGCTGAGTACCTTCTCGTACTCAGGGTTTTATCCCCACCTGTTGCAGGTTGTGAAGTATCTTGGCGACTGCAAGAGTAGGTTGGCTCCTGCCGTAGAGGCGGAGTGTGATCACGGGCATGATCCTTCTGAGTTATCTTCTCTCTATGCTTTTGTTGGAAGTCGACCTTGGTACTGGCATGTATTTGAAATAAGAGAAATGTTAGTTTCAAATTACTTTGCTTCCGCTACTTTTGAACTTAAGTTGTAACAACTATGTTGAACTCCGATGTATATTGAATTACTTGTGAAATGGTTGTAACATGTGACTTGTTATGTTGAATCACTACGATCTTGGCTTGTATGTTGGTTGGTTTGAAATTCCTCGCGATTTTATTGGACTACCGGAGTTATATGGGCTCAAGTGCGAGAATTTGATCACTTCGGTGATTGTTTTTGTACTTGTGCTCTTATAATTTGGACGGTTCTGTTACAGCTGGTATCAGAGCAAGATTCAACATTAAACATGTCATATGTGTATTTAAAACAAAGGTTTTGTTTTCTAAAACCAGTTTTATCAACTTATAGTTATATATAGGTTTGTGAAATCTAAATTTTAAACCTAAGTATGCCAGTGGTCAATTTCCTTATGCCCAGATAAGGATTATTAGGTGGCTTATATAAGTACTAACTTGGGGGTTTTTCATTTATGCATCTACGCCCAGGCCAAGGTATGTATGTGTGATAATTCTCCCACACTATGCTACCTGGTGTGTCAGATTAGAGGTAGCCTTCATATATGTAATAGTCATATATGTCGCTAGTTTACTTTTATGCAACATCGCACCTACGCTCAGGTAAGCGTGAGTTGTGAGAGCATGACCGTACAAACTGCGGTCTAGGGGAGAGCTAGTTTGGTTACTGGATTATTTACATGTTACACACATGTATATATGAAGGTACTTAATTGTGGGAGATTGCTGATTCGGGTAGTTTTGGTGCTACATGTATATATACGGGGGTATATATATATGGGAGTACTTAGAAGTTTACTTTCTTGCTTTCATTGTATGCTATATTGGGAAATGTTGGGCTGCAATGAAATTTTTATGTAGGTACGCTAACCACGAATGCGTAAGTCGAATGTAGTTGTCGACTAGCTATATATCGAGAGAGTGCGTGTTATGCCACCGACATAGAACGTGATCACCACCTTGGGTTGGCAATCTTGTGAGGACGAATAGGACGAAGCATGTATTATCATGATTGTTGCTTTATGCATAGCTATGCTCCTCTCACCCTTATTCTATATTAAGTAACTTGTGATTGATGTTATGTACTATCTTCCTTGTGTGGAGTCAAACAAGAATGCTTTGTTCTATGTTGCTTGAATAGGAGATGCTTGAGAAAAATGTGTGCTTAGCCTTACTAGAAATAAGTGTGGCGACATGCTTGAACTTAGAGTTATCTTCTAGCTTAGCAAAGTGATGGATATGTTGTTCACTCAAGCGTTTGCCAATGCTTTATACCTCACTTAAGTAATTATGGATTCCCATGAATGAACTAAATTCATGTTGGTCTAAGGTAATAAAATTTAGAGCTACTAGAATAACATGTTTGTACGCTCTCTTGTTAAGTAGAACAAAAGCAAACTTTGTTTTGCTTGTTGCACGTTGGCTGCTAGAATGATTGCTGTTGTGGTGATGCTTTCATGGTCATCATGATGTTTTCTGTGGTTATGGAGAATACCAAAGTTTTAGCTAACTTACTTTTCTAGCTTGTACTAAAATTTCATGACCCTAGGCCTTATGGTTTGAGAGTTATAACTTTTAGAAGTTTGTTGTCAGAATCTGCCCATGTCAGAACACATCTGAATGTTTGGTTTGTTTGACCTGTGTGCGTATGGAATCATGTCTTGGAGATAATAGAAGAAGTGTAGTACATTTTCTAATCTTTCCAAGATGTCTAATAGCACTGCTTTTGGTGATCTAAATCTCTACTTATGAGCTTGCAAAGTGGAATGACAGAATCTGTCCAAATCTGGGCAGAAATGTCTTCTTTGTGTTGATTAACCTTGTTAGCTGTAGAATCATCTTAATATGATAGTAAGAAAGTTATAGACAACTTAATAAGCTTTACATAAGGTTAAGGCTCAGCCTTGTTGTGTCCCTAGAGCTCCAGTTATGCATCTTTGAAATTCTTGTCAGTTTTCTGTCCATATTGGTACAGATCTGAAACATCAGCATGTTTGGCCATGTTAACCTGTGATTTAGTTTTTGGTATGAATAACTAAAGTGTAGTCATCTGCTAAAGCTTTCTAGAAAGTCTAGGATCACCTTTGTGGGATGTCTATAACCTCAGTTATGGTTGAAACAAGTAACTACTGCGTTGCTGTCCAGATTCTATGCACATGCTAAGTTGGCTTCCTTAGCTAGCATTGTTTTGAGCTAAACTTGTAGTTAGTTCATGCTTGAGATAAATGCTTATTTTAGGTGAAGCCTTGTGCCTTGTATTGGTTGCTTAAGCCCATTCGTTTGAATTTTCTCCAATGTCTGCTTGACTATGATGTTGTATGTATGCTTGTAATCTAGGTAGTGCCCTAGTTGTCACCTCGTTTGTCCTCGATAAGCATACGCGTGTCGCATAGCTTTATCCTAGAACAACGTTCACGTTACATAATTGTATGATTGTTGTCTTCCATTAGGTTCTCTCTTAGGAGTCTGAGCCTATAGACTTAGTGGTTAGCCCTTGAATGTTTGTATCCATGTCTTTACTTGACCGAAAGCCCAAAGTTTAGTTCTCCTATATGGTTGCATAAGCCGTGGGTGTTTTGCAACTATTTTTGGGAAGACCCTTATCGACTGACCAACCAAGTTAACATTTATCAACGCTAGCCTTTGACCATGGTTCGTACGTTGCCAGTTATGGAGACTGTACCCAAATCCATGTTGGACCTTCCGGTTACCTCTCTCAAAGGTTAGCTAATGTGACGCAAGTCGTGCGTAGGAATTACGCAAAAATCGCCAGCTCAGTCGCCTTCGGCAATGGAGCTATGTTCTCTTGTGAGGCGTTTTGATCTACGAATAGCTTCTCTATTGATTCTAAACCTTATGACTACCTTTGCTTGCTATTCTTTCCTTGTATAATGCTTGTTTTTACCACCCAAAATGTGTCACTTGAAATTTCATCTTGGTGATGTGATCGGTAATGGTTATGAGTAGCAACTAACGGTGCCGTGACGAAACCGAGAGCCTCCTGTGGGCGGCCGACACAAGGTTGTGCTGCTCGGCACGCGCTGGTATCGTGGTTTCTAGTCATGATCCATTACGGAACAACATCAACGTGTTATTCTCAGGTGAACTCTTCCTTGGTTATCTTCCCATATCGTATCATAAGATCCATATCTTAGACTGAAGGTAGTGGAGTATCCTTCTAAAGTCACTAAGAGAATAACTTTGAAGAACAGGTCACCGACATAAACATTAACAGACCACAATAGGTGGTAGACAAGCGACTCTACTTAGTTGTCCCAATACTAACGACCACCATCTAGGGAGCAACGTTTCTCATCTCTATTGGATAAAAAGGACACACAACACTTAATGTTGGGCAAGTTATCTGTGGGATGAGAATCGATTGTCGCATCGTGCATATGACCGGAGCTATCCAAGTCGCAATCTTGGGTGCATAATGACCATACAATCGAAATCAACCATCTCTAGAATAACTTCCTAGTTGCTAACTTCAATGGCAACCATCTGTTCTGCATCAACTACAATTGTTATGGTCAAGAGTGAAGATTTGGAACTTTTTAGTGTTGAGAGACAACTGATTAGTTACCAATAGGAAGGTTAATCTCCAGCTAGGTAACGACCCTTTGGTAGCTACGAAAGCTATGTCTTACAGAGCAATAACCAACAAGAAGTTAATCAACTAGCCAACAACTTGAGTGATATTCTATCTTCTAGAGCCATTATGATCAAGTCAATTCCGTCTTGGACACTCACACAAATAGTGCAAGGTGTTCAATTAGTTGCAGTGAAGAATTAGAGAAATGCATGCCCTAGTTTCGATCAACATCCTTGTGCCCTTAGGGGCCACAAACGGTTTGTTCATAACTTTATTGGACAAGTGTTGAGGAATATTCGAAAGCAATTTGAGAAGTGTCAACCAACAGATTTCCTATCTTAGAACTGTTGTTTGACCCTAAAGAGGAAGCCTCCAGATGAAAGTTGTCCTGACAAAGTTGTTATGCTGCAAGTCAACTCAACTTACAGTACAACTAAGTCACCAAGGAAAATTTTACTCAATCGCTTGGTGGTAGACTACTCCCCACGGTTAAGTGAATATTTACAACTTTTGTTGTCCTTAAGGCCTCACTACATCTTTCTTTAGTAGTGATTTTCCAATGATGACATACTTTGGTACCTTATAAATGTTTTTACCCATGAGATTGCATCTGATTCAACCCAGATAACTGTTTTCTTTGGATAAAAGAATCTTATTAGATAACTGTTGGCAGAAATAGGAAGCCGACAGAGTTAGCTATCACATTCACTGACCCCTTGACAGACTTAGATAATACAGTGTTGTCATCAGAGAAAGAGAACTGCACACATGGAACCTAAAGTAGTTTTCCATTAGTTGGTGTCTAAATGAATGAACATTTACGACCAACATAGACCCTGTCTATTGGTTAGTTAGTATCCTATAGCCTCAGAGTATATTTGTTGTCTATGATCTCACCCTTTTGGAAGGTTGTACTCAAGCCAGTTGGTAGAGAACTGCTTTTTCAAAAACCGTGTGAACATAGAGCCATTTCAATGAGTATACTTCTGAATATTTTGGTCTAGTGTCAAGTTCAGATGGCCTATGTTGTGCTCATTAGAGAGTCAGATACTTGTGAGTGGTTCACTCATGGACCAAATGATCTCCGTACACTGAGAATGCAGTACGTGCTATCTTGGATTACTCCCAAAGTAACAATGCTTCATGGAAGTCAATGAAGGAAATTCTTCAGACAAATTTTACCATAAAGAGTAAATATCAGAAAGTACCTTTGACCAAGTTGTTCACCAATGTTGAAACTTTATAGCTGAATGCTATAGCAGATATTGGGAACTAGATAACGTGTCTCTCTTCCTTAAAAGATCTTCCATTCCGAATCTCGGGACGCGATTCTTTTAAGGGGGGAGGGCTGTAACACCCCAGGTGTTTATCACTAATTAAGTAGTGGGTTTAAGCTCAAACATGATAGATTAGTGGAGGTGACGATGCCAATGTCAAACCTATCGAAATAAACCCTAACCTAAACTTGGATTTGCACCCTTGCTTACATATAGGCTCAACTGAAAGATATATGCTTGGGTGTGTTATCAAAGTATCTTCACATGTCTCACATCAAGAACTATCTATATTGATCCCTGGAAAAGTTTCATGAAGTTTGGAATCAAAAAGTCACATGAAATGATAAGTTCCATTCCTATTGAAATTTGCCCCATTAAGTTAATGGAACTATAGAACATCAACCAAACCTTGCAAACTAGCCAAATGACTCTAGATGGACTCTACAACAAAAGTTATGAAAGGTTCGTGTTGAGCAAATGCCCAAAAAAATGTTCCAATGAATCAAAAAGGATAATTTAAGCTTTATCGTGATCCTACTTTGGTCAGAGTATAACAGTAGTTTATATATCAGTTTTGGGGTTGGACCTTAAATAAAAGTTGTAGTACATATCATGAGGAACAAACTTTGTTTAATGGTCAAGAGCTAATTTGGTTCCTAACCTAGTCAAATAGAGCTCATAAGAATCAACTCAGTGCTGTTTTGAAGCCCCAAAATTTGGCTAAGTGTTGATGACTGAAATTCCATTTTCAGTTTCCATGTAACTACATTGGGGAATTAATATCTTACAAACCGAGCTGATCCAGCCAAAGGTTCCTTAAGAAATATTGTTGTCCTCATGTAGCTCTACCATGTTGATCACAGTGCCTCAGGTTAATATGTGACGCTTAAAGAGTTAGAAGGGGAGAAAAATGCCGTTTCAGTCAGTATGGAACCGAAGTTCAGATTTTAGTTTTGATGTACCCTCCTTTAGGACAGTATATCTCTCAAACCGAGTCGAACCAAAACTAGATCCTTTAAGAAGATTTGTAGTCCTCATATAGCTCTACAATAATGTGAAATTGGTTTGGCTTTTGCTTGCTTGGTTTGGGAGATGGAGAGGAGAGAAGAAGGCAGTTTCAGTCGACTTGCCATTGGACTGCAGAATTTGGTTTTTAGGTACCCTCCTTTGGAGCTCCATATCTTCCAATCTAGGACGATCCAGACCATGGTTCTTTAAGAAAATTTGTAGTACTCTTGTAGCTCTCCAACATGGTGAAATTGGTTGATCGAATCGTCAAATGGTTGGAGAATTGGAGAGGGATGAAAATGAGGTTTCGGTCGAATTTTTGCGGTAGTATCAGTCATTCATTCAGACTTTGCAACGCCTGGAGCGTGCTGCGTGCGTGGTGGTCGACCAGCTGCTGATGTCACGCGACGCGTGGCCTCGCGCTTCCTCGCATGCGTGCCACGGCGCCCCGCTCGCTCGTCTTCATGCCTGAGCCCCCTTCCCTCACCTCCCCACTTCCTCTGTCTCTCTCGCTACGTGCCGTGGAGCCACCGTGAGCTGCAGCTGCTGCGCTGCTCCTTCTCCACAGCACGCCTCCTCTAGCTTCTCCGACCTCTTCCTCTCCCCAATCCTGAGGCAGCCATGCTGCTCTTCCATCGCCATCCCTTCTTCGGCCGAACTCGCCGCCAAGCTTGCCGTCGCCGAAGCTGCAGCTGCCGCCGGTGCCGTTCTGGCGCTGCTCAGCCGCTGCGCTGCTGCTGCCTGCAGCCGGCCAAGGCCAAGGCCAGGAGCGGTCAAGCCCGACCAGCTCTTCCCTGCCGCTGCCGGCCGAGCCCTCCGCTGACCGAAACCGTCGTCCTCGGCAACGTGCCCTCCGTCTCCGTGGAGAAGAAGAAGACCGGATGGGGAGTATGACATGTGGGTACCGCCCGATTTCATTTGGTGCCCAAATTTATAGATTTTCCTTTTATCTTGTAAAATCTATATCTCATATTTGGTAGCTCTAAAAATTGTGCAATTTGTTTTGTTGGAATCCTTGTGAAGTGCTCTACATGTTAGGGTAATCAGTTGTGCCATGCATGCATGTGTTTGTGCTGTAGAAATTCATTAGTGAAAAGTGGTTTTGGAAATGGATTAACTTGCTTTCATCAATATCTGGAGTTTTAGAAGTCCAAAATTAGTGATTTCCAATTTTGTTGGTCTTCTAGTAATATGCACTGTCTAAGAAAAATATAAAACTTATAGGTTGTTTTCGGGTTTCAGGATGTTTTACCTAGATCTTGTTAAATGGAAAATAAATGCTTGTTTTCCTTGTTATTTTTATATCTTGAGTTGTGATGCTCCAATTGATGTGAAATTTTTATGGTAGGATTGTCATGCTATGGATGTACTGTGATAGAAATTTCATGGTCATTGCTTACTGTATGCTCAAGTTATTGATTTAACTTGTTTATAGCTTGATAAATAGCTTATAAATAATATATAAATGATAAAATAGAAAATGTTGTTCCATTATCTTAGTATGATGTTTCTATATCATATTGATTCATAATATGGCCTTGTGTTCACAGAAAATATTGAGTGTTAAGTTTAACTTGCTCTCACATGATTATTGCAATAGCTATTTGTCCTTTTCATAGAGGTTGGTATACTTGCCCAAATGGATTAAAATTTGGATAGTAGACTTTTGAGAGCATATTTAGGCCACTGTAATTTTTGTAGAATTTATTATGCACTTTTAATAGGTGTTCGTAATTCCACCTAATTATCTAAATAAATTAAGAAAATGTATTAAAAGAATTTATTTAGTAATTGACACTATGTTTTCTGGTGTTCATTAGTCATGTATGAAATGTTAGTAAAGTTGGTTTTGTCTAATTATATGTTTGCAACATAAGTTAATAATTATTTCTTGCAAATGAGGTTTCTGGACAGACCTGGGAACTTAGCAAAGTTCTTCATGATAATGTGCTTTGTTGTGGAACTTATTTATACAAAAGTTGTAGATAATTTATGTATCTAGCTGCTATTAAAATTTTGTGGCATTTGGCCATATGGTTTAGAAACTACAGCTGTTCTAAGTTGGGTTCAGATTTATGTTGCTCTCTGTCCTTTCAGGACAGATTCTGTACCTTCTGTATTTCGACCTGGTAAATGTTAGAATCAGGTTTAGATGTTTATAAATGAAATGTGGAAAATTTCATAAGCTTTCTAGGATGTCATCTTACAAGTCATTTGGATTTGTAGAACTTCAGATATGATTGATTTACTCAGCTACTGCATATATGTCCAGAATTGTTGAAAATACATGATTGTTTGGTTACTTTGCTTGCGCATTGCTAAGTGTGATTCATGTCTTTGGTGATTAAGCTAGTACACCTGAGACTTTGTAAATCTTATGTCATGCTTGGTATTGCTTTCCTTGCTATTTTAGCATGTTTGTTTGTGTAAGGTTACTTAAGTAATGTGATGTGCTTGCGTGTCTTTACTATAACCTTATACTTGCCTTGATTAACGTGTGATGTATCATCTATTGCATTTCCTTGTATTCATGCACTTGCATCTTGCATTGCATTTAGGTGCGCTAGCTAAAAAATGTGAAGGACGTGATGTGACGTTGGAGCCAAACCCGAAGACGGTGTTTGGTGGACCTATCCCGAAGATAGAAGGACGGGACAAGTGCTAGAATGGGAGGTGCTCGCCAAGCGAGTATCATCTGACAACTACTGACTTGTGTCGGATCCCAGGCAAGCCCCGGAGCATTATAAGCCTCCTATCTTCAAAGCAATTAATTATATATATATGTTATAATTATTGTTGCATTAAGTGGTAGGAGTTGGTTGGAAACCCTTGCTGCATTATATCATTCCTTGTCCAGATATATGAATCACTGAATCCTACATAGACTAGGATCGAGTAGATGCTTAGCCCTGCTTTAAGCGGTAGAAGTCAGGTGATTTCCTGTCACCTGCGAGATGTAGGGATATTCATATATGGCATGGTTGGCTATATTGCTATCGTGGAATGGAACCATGTGTTAATAAAATGAAATGAGACCGGACAGGATGACGATAGTGAAGCAACAAGGCATGGAGGTCTTGGGTGTGGATCTATCCCCGTCTGAGTCGTTTAAGGACCGATTCGCTGTACGTCCTTGAGTCATGTTGAACGCAGTCTAACACTTAGTTGACCGGATAAGTCGTTCCGACCGCGAAGCCGAGTAATATGGTTTAGGCCGGGAATCGAATGGTAGGTTGCTTCTTGGAGGAGAGAAAGGATGTGCTTGGGGACATTGGCGTGAGACCAAGGGGGGGGGTTAGAGTCCCTATCACCTGGCAGAGTGTCGCCCTTGGGGTCGCGACATCATTCGGACCCGCGATTCCTGAATCATATGAAAAGGTGGCCTGTGCGACCCTGGCAGGGGTCTGCACGGTGAGTGTTAGAAATACCCCTCCAGCTGGATAGGAATTCGATTCGAATCGCCGTCGCTCCCGGTTAGTGAGCACTTGACTTGAGCAGCGGCAACGTAGATTCCATTAAATTGAATGGATGGTTAATTGGATAACGATGGAAAGGTTGCCTCAATTTATACTTGCTATGGTTAATAATGTTTGCTCCTAATAAAGTGAGTGCTCTAGTATAGGTTCTAATATAGATGATAGGTTAATGATAATTAACTTGATGCTTAAGCATTAATGATTACTTATTCATAATAAGCTTTTATGCAAAATATTGTCAAGCTAGCCCACTTTATATCAGCCTTGCATGATCCTTGGTGTCACTTTATTTCTGGTTTCTGACGGGTAAGTCTAGCTGAGTACCTTCTCGTACTCAGGGTTTTATCCCTACCTGTTGCAGGTTGTGAAGTATCTTGGCGACTGCAAGAGTAGGTTGGCTCCTGCCATAGAGGCGGAGTGTGATCACGGGCATGATCCTTCTGAGTTATCTTCTCTCTATGCTTTTGTTGGAAGTCGACCTTGGTACTGGCATGTATTTGAAATAAGAGAAATGTTAGTTTCAAATTACTTTGCTTCCGCTACTTTTGAACTTAAGTTGTAACAACTATGTTGAACTCCGATGTATATTGAATTACTTGTGAAATGGTTGTAACATGTGACTTGTTATGTTGAATCACTACGATCTTGGCTTGTATGTTGGTTGGTTTGAAATCCCTCGCGATTTCATTGGACTACCGGAGTTATATGGGCTCAAGTGCGAGAATTTGATCACTTCGGTGATTGTTTTTGTACTTGTGCTCTTATAATTTGGACGGTTCTGTTACAGCTTGTCCCGTGACCCTAGGCTTCGGTGGTAGCTGTATGCGCGACCGTCTTTGACGCTACCATTCCAACTCGTCGGAACGGGCAGGCGCACTAGCCGCGCCCGCCATTACCACCGACGAGCTCGGGTTCGAATTTGTTCGACTCATGCACGTAAGCTTCAAATTGCTGTGCATTTCTGGTAGCTCAGGGCAGGACATAGTTGCATGCTAGATGCTGCTGGCCATGATGCCTCCACCGGTGTTGAACGCCACTGCACGCCCCACTCACCGTCGCCGCCATGGTGCCTCGCATGTGGGTGCGTCGCGTTTGCTGCTCTGCCGTCTAGATATGGATTCCAGTAGGATCACCGTGCCTTGATAAACGTGTAGGATTGTAACACCCTAAATTTTTTAAAAGAAGAAAAATAGGAGAAATATGATTTTTATATATTTTTGTGAGCATGCAAATTTAGAATGATAATAATTTTTATAAATTTAAAATCAAATATAAGGGTAGAAACATGATTGAGCTTTCATGCTGCTGCATTTGAAATTTTGTATTGAGTGGTTTAAATCAAATTCAAATTGGATTTAAAAATCTTTTGAAAAGTGGCTTTGAAAAATTAGAAAAAGAAAAAGAAAAGGAATTCTTTCTGCTATCGGGCCGCTTCTCCTACCGCAGCCCACCGCCTCGGCCTGCAGCAGCGGCCCGCTTCCATCCTTTCCCTCCCCCGCGCCCGCATTTTCCTTCTCGGGCCAAGCCCAGCAACCGCGGCCGCTGGCCCAACTTGCTCGCGCGCGCTTCCCTTCCCGGCGCGTCGCTGACACCGCGGCCCTACCTGTCATACCATCTCCTTCCCCAAGCCGCCGCCGGAATCTCTCTTTCCTTTCTTACCATTGGCGAATCCTTCTCCAAATCCTCCTCCTTCCTTACTTAGCGCCGCCTTTGGGCTATAAAAGCCGAGCCCCCGCACCCCTCCGCCCCATCCTACCCTTTAGGAGCTGCTGTAGCCTTGAGAACATCGCCACCGCAAGCTCCCACCCTACCTCGCCAGCACCGTCCGCCATCCCGAGCACATCGTCGCCTCCATCCATCCCACGCCCTAGATTTCGCCCTTGGTGAGTTCGTCATGCTTCGGTCTTTCTTCCGATGCTTCCCCTCCGTTGAATGGTGCCCGGAATCGAGCTTTGGCGATTCCCGGCCATGGCGCCGCCGCAGGAGTTCACCGTCGGGCCAAAAACCGGTCGGAGCGCCGCCGGCTGCTCTCTCTCTCCTCCCCGATTTGATCTCGGCCGTCCGTTTTGAATCGGACGGATGTTATTCATTGATACCGGTTTGGTTGTAAATTTTGCTTAAGAGACCCTGTAGTTCTTAAGTTATGAACCTGTGGTCGAAAACGTAAAAACCCGAATTCGTTTTGATCTGTTGAAAGCGTATTTCGTCTCGGTAAATGAAAAATACGTTTTCTGATATTTACAGTTTTGCCACTAAACTTGTTTTAGTCGTAGAATCTCCGTTTTAACTCCGATTTGATCCATTCAAATTGCGTTAGATTCATATTTGCGAGCTCTACATGATGATAGAACTGTACAGTAGGTTTGAGTTAATTTATTTTCGAGTTTATATTAAAGTATTTATTTTTCTATAGGAAATCTTCGTAAATTCATAACTTCGTCGTTTTAGCTCCGTTTTTCGTGATCTTCGCGTCTGTGTGATCCTAGCGAGTTGTAGATTCATTTTAAAAACTTTTTATATTATTTTCTTACTGTTGGTGTACTGTTCTAATTATAGTCTTGTTTGTTTATGCATGATTGCCTCTGGATGTGCGTTGTTGCTGTTGTTGATCGAGTATAGACGGTGAGCAATTCGTTGGAGATCAAGAGTCTTTCTATGAGCAAGATCTTCAGGACCAGTTTGAGCAAGACAAGTATAGCATGAGATTATCCTTGTTGTCCTACTCACATTATGCAAATAATTTCATTATGCATCTATTCCCTTGTTAAGGATGACTTAGTGATTGATCCTACACCTTGATACCTATTATATTGCATTGAGTAGTATGGCTAGTGCTTAAACATGGACTATGATCATGTAAATTGATTAATGAAATATGCAACAAACATTAAAAGATGATTTTGATTAATGTTTAAAGGGGATTAGAGCATGGGGGTTATTTTTGATGCTCTAATTACTCTCCATAAGGACTCATCTGTAAGCGAACATCCGGGATTTACAGTACAACTGTGGGGGCTATATGGCTCTGGCTTTAGTCATATAGAAGGAACTTTTCTAGCTTGTTAGTGGTAACCTTTTTGGCGTAAGAATGGCTTGACGAATCGGGTATAGTGCGACCTCTGTCCTTATGTGTATAGGCTGCGGGTTATTGTGCCATTTGGAAGGGGGGCTCTACATCTATTTGCCGAGTGAATCTAATGGCCCTAACTTGTTAGACGAACCTTCGAAAGACTTCATAGTGTTTTCCCTGCCTGCTCACCTTGGTAGTGTTTTGGGAGTAATTAACCCGGGCATATGGGCAACATGACTCACAGTGAAAGTGTACAACCTCTGCAGAGTGTAAAACTGTTATAACAGCCGTGCTCACGGTCATGAGTGGCCTTGGACCCTTATGAAATAGTTGATAATTATTAATGGTTATGTTTTTGTATTCATCAATCATTTCACATGGATCATATGTTTATTGTTTACATTGAGACATATTGATGCTATTGATATACTAAAATTATGCTAACTAAAAGCTACATACTGATAAACTAATGATATGCCTTTGAGCCTCATGAACCCCATGTTACACTTGTTGAGTACGAGATGTACTTACGCTTGTTTATTTTTCTTACTTGGATAAAAATCCCGGATGGGTAACAGATGGTGCTAATAGTGACTACTACGCCTACTTCCCTGAAGATTACTAGACTTGCAGTCAACCAGTCAATGTGCCTGTGATTGGAGCTACCACGAGAGTTTATTATTTTTACTTCCGCTACATTTGTGTTAAGACTATGTGTTAAATATCGTGATGTAATAACATTTGTGATGATACTTCTGTTATAATTTGTTAACTTATGTGTGATTGATCTCTGGGCACACATAAGAGTATGCATTCCATTTAGTCTTTAAATGGGTGTGACAAGGATCTCTTCCCGAGCCCCGCCGCACCCCGTGATGGCTAGCGCAGCGCCGCTGAGCTCCGGCGTCCGCCACGAAAGGCGATGACCGTCGGGTCACTGCCATGGTATTGTACCTCGTTGAGTCCGTCTCGTCGAGAGGAGTGTGGTGGTGTGCTCACCGTGGCCAGGAACCTCGTCGCCGGCGAGGAATTGGCCGGCAGCCGCCCCTCCTCTGTTTTCCCCTCACTGTTCCGACGTGGGCCGCGCGTGGCTTAGGCGGGCCGAGCTGCGTCGCGGGCCGCAGGGGCTGTGGGCCGGCCGGTTTAGTTAGGTTTCATTTATTTGATTTATTTCAAATATTTGATTTGTACTCCAACTTTGTAAATTCACATCTCATGTTCTAGAGGTTCAAATGGGGTGCTTTAAATTTTGTTGTGCTCTAAATAATGTCTAGTTTATTTAGAAAATATAATATGTGGTATGTTGGCTAATAATTCCTGAGGTTTGCAATTAATTTTGTGATGCATTTTATTTAAAAATGTGTTTTAGTAATTTTGTTTCTCTTTGTGTATTAATTCAATTGTCATGAAATTTTTGTGAGATGCTAGTCATGGTATAATGATGCTCCAGTTAAATTTTTAGCCTTGTTGGAGGTTATTTGCTTCCATTATGAAATTCCTTTGTTATAGGTTTTATTAGCACTTATCTTTTTGTTATTTTGATATATCCTAATCTACTTATCAAAATGAGGTGAAATTTTTATGGTAGCCTCTTGGTAGCATGTATCTGCCTCTGTAATTTTATTAGAATTTTATGAGTATATTTTATATGTGATGCCAATTATGCTTATGCACTCAAAGTAAATAGAAAAGGGTGATTTGATAAATGTTTATGCTAGTGCCATGACTTGGTTTGGTGTTACTTAAACATTAACTAACTGATTGTGAAGTTGGGTAGGTCATTTGTGATGTTCTCAACATCACTTAATATTTAATTGCTCAAATCTATCTTTTCTGGACAGATTTGGTGATTAAGCAAATTAGGCTATGTTAATGATGTTTTCATGTGTGGTGATCTATAGCGAAGTTGTTGAGAATTTCATGAACAAGTTGCTGGTAAATTTTGGTAGCATTTGGACATATAGTTTAGAAATGGCAGCTGTCCCAAGCTAGGTTCAGTTTTGGAAGTGCTCTCTGTCTTCTAGAACAGATTCTGTACATGTGCTATTTTGACCTGGTAAATGATGAAATCATACTTAGATGTTTGTAAATGAAATATAGATAATTTTATAAGCTTTCTAGAATGTCCTCTTGCAAGTCATTTGGATTTGTATAACTCCAGTTGTGAGTTTTCTTAGCTACTGTTGATAATATGTTGAAAATATTAAATTTCTAGAATCTTGTTATGTGCGTGTTTAGTCTTAACTTTGTGATACTTAGTGGTTTCTTAGGGTTGTCCAAACATGTTAATACCAGAGAGAAAATTTGCACCTAAGCTTGAAGTGATTTGAATAGAGCGCCACATGACTTGATTTTGTGCTCATGTTGTTGCAATGTCATTGCATTCATCTTCACATCATTCATACATGTTCATAAATCATCATGTCATCCTTGGTGCATACATGAAATTCATTGGGTGCATATATATGCAATAGGTGTACCGAGAATCATGATGACTGTAAAGCTCCGCTAGGCGTGGAACCCGAAGTTGGAGTCCGTTCGGGGGCTGGAGGTCCAGTTCGACGAAGCCGGAGAAGACGTGGGAACCGTTCTTGAAGCCGACCCTTGATCTATCTTCTTTCGGTTAAGGCAAGCCCCGGAGCATTATAAGCCTCCTACTTTCAAAGCAATTATCTATATATACATGTTATATGTATTATTGCATTACGTGATAGGAGTTGGTTGGAAACCCTTGCTGCGTTGATAACACTCCTTGTCCAGCAATTCAAACCTTGAATCCAATGTAGACAGGATCATATCTATGGTTAGCCCTGCTAAATTAGACTAGTAGAAGTCGGGTGATTTCCTGTCACCTGCGAGATGTAGGGCTTTGTCAGGTCACGGTTGGCTATATTTGCTATCGTGAAAATGAACCATGTGTTAATGAAATGAAATGAGACCGGGCAGGATGACGATAGTGAAGCAGCAAGGCATGGAGGTCTTGGGTGTGGATTTATCCCCGTCTGTGTCGATTAAGGACCAAGACCTGGAGCCTTCTATGTCATTTTGAACATATGCCTGACATTTAGCTGGCCGGCCTGAGGTTGCCGACCGCGAAGCCTAGTAGCTCAACTCAGGCTACAAAGTCGAAAAGTGAAAGTCGCCTCGGAAGGGAGCTAGAGGGTCTAAGGGCAGGTGAATTAAAAGTCCTGAGCATCCTGGCCACTGGTATCCCCGAGAACACAACGCTGTTCGGGCCCACCCTGAGTTGTACCAAAGGTTATCTACGGCTGCCTTTAGCGGGGTTTGCCGGGTGTCAGGAATACCCCTCAGCTGAGTTGGAATCGATTCGAGTCGCCGTCTCTCCCGGATAGTGAGAAACTTGACTGGTTATCTCCAGCGTAGATACACTAATTATTAATGATGGTTTGAAATTGATGATAATGATGATGATGGCCTTATCATACCTGCTATGGTTAATATTGTTTGCTCCTAATAAAGTGATTGCTCTAGTACATGTGCTAATCTAGATGACAAGTTAATGATTATTAACTTGATGCTTAAGCATTAATGATTACTTATCTGTACTAAGCTTTTATGCAAAATGTTGTCAAGCCAGCCCCACTTATATCAAGCCTTACATAATCTTTGGTGTCACTTTATTTCTGGTTTATGACGGGTAAGTCTAGCTGAGTACCTTCTCGTACTGAGGGTTTATTCCCACCTGTTGCAGGTAGCAGATTCATACTTGTTGCTGCAAGTATTGTCTTCGCCTTGTGGGCGTGAAGACTAGACCATATGGGCGTGGTCTCTATTGTATCTCTTCTGGTATACTTTTGTAGGATGTGACTCTGTACTGGCAGTAATTGACTTCAAATGGTTTCAGAAATTTTGTTGCTTACGCTAATCTTTACTTTGGTTTTGCTTCCGATGTATGAGATTACTTTTGAACTGTTGTAACAAGTGCTGTGTTATGTTGAATCACTATGATCTTGGCTCGTTATGGTTTGGTTTGAAATCCCTTGTGATTTCGTGGACTACCGGAGTTATATGGGCTCAAGTTTGAGAATTTGATCGCTTCGGCGATTGTTTTTGGACTTGTGCTCTTATAATTTGGACATTTTCGTGACAGCTGATATCGGAGCAAGATTCAACAGTTAAACATGTCATTTGTGTATTTAAACAAAAACTTTTGTGAAAAATCTTAATTCTAATCTAAAGAGTGCCAGTGGTCATATCATTTATGCCCAGATAAGGACTGTTAGGTGGCTTACTAAAGTACTAACTTGGGGGTTCTTGCTTGTTTTCTATTTCGTTGTCCATACGACGTGCTATTGTATGGATGCCATCCGCTTGGGTGGTAATGTATGGATCAAAATATCTCTACGCCCTGGTAAGTGGGAGTTGTGAGAGCATGACCATCCAACCGTCGGTCTAGGGGAGAGTAGTTGTGGTTACTAGCATACTTAAATGTTTAATCATGTGATTATGAAAGTACTTAACTGTGGGTATATCTGTCGGGTAGCTTTGATACTGAAGTATATACATCGGGGGATGTATGTATGGAAAGTATTTAGTTTACTGCTTTCTTGTGTGCTATATTGGGTATTGTTAGGCTAAAATGCAATTTTCTGCAGGTACACTAACAATGTTTCCTGTAGAGCGACTAGTTATCGTTATTGAGAGAACGTGTGTATGCCACCGAACTATACGCTAGAAATTTCAAATTTTTCCTAGGTTTGTGAGGACGTACGGTTCGTGCATGCACCATGTTCGCAACATACATTGCATTCTGCATTACTCCCTCCCTTATAAATTGCTTATTCCGTTCTTTAAAAATTTTCTTTCCTCTAAATAGTTGTCCCATAAATAGTTGCATTTCTTTCATGAAGAATTGTGGTAGTCAACCAACCTAGTGGAGTGGTCAGTAGTGTCAGCCTTGAAACCCAATTCATACCTGGCCCGTGAAGGAAAGCAAGACACAATTTCAAGATGTATCTCCTCGAGTTGGGATGTGTTTTGATCTGCAATTTGCCTCTCCATTGCTTCTACCCTTGTATCCATCCTTGTTTGCTACCCCCTCTTTGGATGATACTGTTTCTACACGCCTAATTCCTGACACATGAGGATTCCTCATGGGTGTGTGTTCGGTAATGGTGTTGCGATTAGTACTCCATGGTGCCGTGATGAAACCGGAAGCCTCCTGTGGCGCGCGACACACGGTTGTGCTGCTTGACACGCGCAGGTATCAAGGATTGCTAGTCATGATCCATTATGGAGCTACACCAATGTGTTATCTTCGCATGAACCTTTTTCCTTGGATATTGTTCCCTATCTTGTCAGAAGATCAGTACCTCAAACCTAGAGATTTCCTTCTTTTAAGATTGGATTTTGGATAGTTGGTTACAACCTCTTCATCATGCTTATATAATTCATCAGCAGCCTTCCGACGTCATCAATGCTTACTAGTTTCACCTACTTGCAGATGTCTCATCAGCTTCGCTCTAGCAGTCGGAGTCATGGCAATACAGAACCACCATCGTCTCCTCCGCAACCTACTTCTACTGAGTTGCTGCAGATGCTTGCCGAAAGTCAGCGTGCCTTGGACGAGAGTGTCAGAAACCATGTCCATCAGGAACTTGAGCCTGCCCAGTACAGCAACTATAAAGATTTCTTGGATACAGAGCCTCCTATTTTTTGAGAAGCAGAAGAACCACTTCAAGCAGACGAATGGTTGAACACTATCGAGCAGAAGTTCTGTGTGCTCAAGGTGGCAGATGATATGAAAACAGAATATGCTTCGCAACAGTTGCAAGAACCTATAGGTGTTTGGTGGTGTCACCATCGGAATACCCTACCTGAGAATATGGAAATAGTTTGGGATCAATTCAAGGAAGCATTTCGAGGACATTACATTCCTGCTGGCCTCATGGCAATCAAGCACACCGAGTTTATGAAGCTCACCCAAGGAGATAAAAGCGTAACAGAATATCTGTATGCTTTCATCAACTTGTCAAGATATGTTCTAGAATTTGTTAATACGGAGGTTAAGAAGATCGCAAGTTTTAAAAGAGGGCTGTGTCCCAAATTGATGAAGGCCATATGTAATAGCAAGTGTGCAACTTTCAACGAGTTTGTCAGTGATACTGTCCTTCAAGAGAACTGTAATGTTGTGTATGCTGCTTCTAAGAGCCACGAGAAATCTCATGAATCTAATGCACCTACGACCAATACTCTTGTGGTGATTATGCCTCAGTGTTATTCGCCTGGCATATCTACCAGATATCACCCATATCAGAAATAGGATCCGGTCAAGAGGAGCAGTATTAAGAAAGGAAAGCCTAAGGCTCCACCAAGTAACTGGCCATGTTGGAATTGCAAGATGTCAGGTCATTGGGCCAAAGATTGTCCTCTTCCACAAAAGAAATCAAATGATAATAAGGCAGATGTGTGTAAAGGATGGGTTCGATACACCACGGTGGAATCCATTCCTACGGGTGAGATTATCACTGTCGGTGCTTTTTTAGTAAACTAACATCCTGCAATTGTGTTGTTTGATTCAGGTGCTTCCCACTCTTTTATCAGTTCAACGTTTGCAACCAAGCATGGTATGAAGGTCGTTACTTTAGATAATAGTGGTTATAATATTTGTGCTGTCGGAAATAATATTTCAACCAACCAGTTGGTCTTAGGAGCAAAGATCGAGATAGAAGGACGTCTGTACGATCTAGATCTCGTGGTATTACCAGGATTGGGCCTAGATGTAATCTTAGGTATGAAGTGGATGAGTGGAAATGGTGTTCTGATCGATACCTCTACGAGAGTGGTTATGTTGAGGGATCCAAAAGATCAACAAGCTTTTCTAGTGCAACTTCCTAGAGATGTTAGTCCTCAGACTACAGTTAACGCTATGATAGCAAAAGCAAAAGAGATTGCAGAAGTTCCGGTAGTGTGTGAATTTCCAGATGTTTTTCCTGATGAATTGCCAGGATTACCTCTAGATCGTGATGTAGAGTTTAAGATTGACTTAATTCCGGGTACCGCACCAATTTCCAAAAGACCGTATAGAATGCCGACGAATGAGTTAGCTGAACTCAAGACCCAACTTAGTGAACTTTTATAGAAAGGGCTGATCCGTCCTAGTTCTTCTCCGTGGGGTTGTCCTGCTATCTTTGTGAAGAAGGACCAGTCTCTGCGTATGTGTATAGACTATCGACCACTCAATGCAGTCACTATCAAGAACAAGTATCCGTTGCCTCATATTGATATCTTGCTTGATCAGTTGTCTAAAGCAAAGGTATTCTCGAAGATTGATCTAATCACCAAATTAAAATCCATCCGAAAGACATACCAAAGACCGTTTTCTCTACCAGATACGGGTTATATGAATATCTTGTCATGTCTTTTGGTCTGACCAATACTCCTACACATTTCATGTACCTGATGAATTCAGTATTCATGCGAGAGCTGGACAATTTTGTGGTGATATTCATTGATGATATCCTCATCTATTCTAAAAATGAAGAAGAACATGCCGAGCATCTGAGAATTGTTTTATCCAGATTACGTGAACATAAGCTTTACGCCAAGTTCAGCAAATGTGAATTCTAGTTAAAGAAGGTACCTTTCCTCGGTCATGTATTGTCTGGTGAGGGAATTTCAGTAGACCCGACTAAGGTATAGGAAGTTTTGGATTGGAAGGCACCAACTACAGTCCATGAAGTTTGGAGTTTTCTTGGATTGGCTGGCTACTATCGTCGTTTTATTCCAGATTTCTCTAAGATAGCTAAGCCTATGACTCGACTACTTGAGAAGGATAGGAAGTTCGATTGGACTCCGGAGTGTGAGCAAGCTTTCCACACTCTACGGACTTTGTTAACATCAGCTCCTGTATTAGCGCAACCTGACATTGAGAAACCGTTTGATGTGTATTGTGATGCATCGGGTACTGGTTTAGGTGGTGTACTTATGCAAGAAGGCCAAGTTATTGCGTATGCTTCCCGTTAGTTAAGAAAGCATGAAGTTAACTATCCGTCTCATGACTTAGAGTTAGTTGCTGTAGTGCATGCTCTAAAAATCTAGAGACACTATTTGCTTGGAAATATATGCAATATTTATACAGATCATAAGAGTCTTAAGTACATATTTACTCAACCTGAGTTAAATATGCACTAGAGAATGTGGTTAGAGTTAATCAAGGATTATAACCTCCAGGTGCATTACCATCCTGGTAAAGCGAATGTGGTTGCCGATGCCTTGAGTAGAAAATCTCATTGCAACTCTCTGATAGAAGAAGATTTTCATTTGTCTCATCTCTTACATCCTATTGTACTCCATCATATCACTGTAGATTGTTCTTTGAGAAGTAGAATCATTGAGTTACAAAAGACTGATACTGGTGTATTTCACATCAAGAGAAAGATGAAAGAGCAAGAAGCTAAGCATTTTTGAATCAATGAGAAGAGAATTCTCTGGTTCAAGGATAGACTCATTGTGCCAAAAGATAGAGAGCTCAGAAATCAAATCTTATCTGAAGCCCATTCTTCTAAGTTGTCCATCCATCCTGGTAGTAGTAAGATGTATCAGGATCTCAAGTCGTACTATTGGTGGACCAAGATGAAGAAGGAAATTACAGCCTATGTCGCTAGGTGTGATAATTGTTGTAGAGTTAAGGCCATTCACATGAAGCCTGGTTTACTCCAGCCTTTGTCTGTTCTAGGTTGGAAGTGGGACGATATTGTTATGGACTTTATCGTCGGATTACCAACCACCCAAAGAGGTTTTGACTCTATTTGGGTTATAGTTGATCGTTTGACAAAGTCTGCTCACTTTATCCTCGTGAAGAGTAACTATCATCCACACCAATATGCTGACATTTACTTCCAAGAAGTCATACGTCTTCATGGAGTTCCTAAGTCTATTGTCTCTGACAGAGGGCCACAGTTTACTACTCGTTTCTGGGAGCGCCTACATCAGAATCTTGGAACTAATTTGATCCGTAGTTCTGCTTATCATCCACAGACGTCGGGGCAGACTGAGCGTGTGAATCAGATTCTTGAAGACATGCTTAGAGCTTGCATCATCTCTTGTAATGGCTCCTGGGAGAAATGGTTGCCTCTCACTGAATTCTCTTACAACAACAGTTATCAAGAGAGCATTAGAATGGCTCCTTTTGAAGGTTTATATGGTCGCAAGTGTAGAACTCCTTTGAACTAGATGGAACCAGGAGAAAGAAGATTCTATGGTATTGACTTTGTAAAAGAAGCCGAGGAGCAAGTTCGTGCTATACAGAAAAATATAGCAGCTGCTCAGGCTAGACAAAAGAGCTACGCAGATAAGAGGAGGAAACCTATTGAGTTTGAAGTAGGTTACCATGTCTATCTGAAGGTGTCCCCTATGAGAGGAGTAAAGCGTTTTGGGATCAAAAGAAAGCTTGAGCCTCGATATGTTGGGCCCTATCGAATCAACGAGAAAAGTGGAAGAGTAGCTTATAAGCTTAGTTTACCTCGTGAGTTGGGAGCTATCTTTCCAGTCTTCCATGTTTCTCAATTGAAGAAATGCCTCCGTCTTCCTGAGGAAAGAGTAGAAGTGAGACGCATCAAATTGAAATCCGATCTTTCTTACGAGGAGAAACATGTATATGTTCTGGATACTCTAGAAAGGGTGACTTGAAGTCGAGTAGTCAAGTTATACAAGGTGGTTTGGAGTAATCACGGTGAATGTGATGCAACTTGGGAAAGAGAGAATTATTTAAAGGACAACTATTCTGCTTTCTTTGAAAAATGGTATGACTTTCAAATCTCGGGACGAGATTTTTATAAGGGGGGAGGACTGTAACACCCTAGGTGTTTACCTTGCATCTGTGCATCCATATGAGCATGACATGAGCATGTGCACCATCATTTCATGTGCATTGTCATTGAAACATAACACTAAAACATTTGCAACATTTGTGGTTTTCTATGTGTTTCCTTTATGGGTTGCTAGGGCTTTTGTGTAGATGACACTTGTGATGATCTAACATGATCTCTAGTAGCTTAACTATGCTTAGGACACCTAATGGAGCACTGTTTATGTTGACCGAAATGACTAATTTGCCCTCTAGGGGAGGTTTGACCTTGAGGTGACCTCTAGAGTGCCCTGGTTTGACTGATTAAGAAGTCTAACCTAGAGACCTTGCATGGATGTGCACCCTTTACCAAAGTTGTACCCAATTTATCAAGGAACAAAAGTCTCAATATGACCATCTCATGAAAATGGCTAGAACATGCTCAAACCGGGCCCACAAGTCAGGTTTCTATGCTGTTTTGACACTTAGAAAATTTTCTGAGTCTTGCATCTGACTTACAGTTCGAGGTACCCCACTTTAGGGCTATGTAGTTTCAAATCCAGGCCGAACCAGTTCAAGCTTCAATTAACAAAGTGGTAGACCTCATATAGCTCGTTTAGGACAAAATCAACGTCCATTTCGGCCTGTCAGACGCCGATGGTAAGCCTGATGGCCATCTTGGCCTGGGCTCGGTGGCCGACCACGCACAGGTCGCGTGCGCCACCTGTACACCACCGTGGCACTCGGACAGGAGCCCCTCCTAATGCACCTGGGCACCCCCCTGAGCTTGCCCATTCCTTCCTCTCCACCCCAGCACTCACCTCTCCTTCCTCTACGTCGGCCAAAGCTCCACCGTGGGCTTCACCGCGCGCAGTGCCTTCATCGCGCCACTAGTTCCAAATCGCTCGAGCTAGAACCTCCGCTGTGGCCTGCTCTTCATTTTGAACCACCTAACAAAGCCAGCTGAGCTACGAGTAGGGCGGGATAATTGTTTCTGCGCCGCCGCCGCGGTCAGAGCGCTGTCGTGCTCTCGGCTCGCCGTGGAAAAGCTCGCTGCCGCGCTTCGCCCTCTCTCACATGGTTTGTCCCGTGATCCTAGGCTTCGGTGGTAGCTGTAGACGCGACCGTCTTTGACGCTACCATTCCAACTCGTCGGAACGGGCAGGCGCACTGTCCGCGCCCGCCATTTCCACTGACGAGCTCAGGTTTGAATTCGTTCGACTCATGCACGTAAGCTTCAAATTGCTATGTGTTTCTGGTAGCTCAGGGCAGGACATAGTTGCGTGCTAGATGCTACTGGCCACGATGCCTCCACCAGCGTTGAACGCCACCGCGCACCCAGCTCGCCGTCGCTGCCATGGTGCCTCGCATGTGGGTGCATCACGTTTGCTGCTCTGCCGTCTAGATATGGATTCCAGTAGGATCACCATGCCTTGATAAACGTGTAGGATCTCTTCCCGAGCCTACCGCACCCCGTGATGGCCGGCACAGCACCGCTGAGCTCCGGCATCCGCCATGAACGGCGACGAGCTCCCTCCGTCGGGTCACTGCCGTGGTATTGTACCTCGTTGAGTCCGTCTCGTCGAGAGGAGTGTGGTGGTGTGCTCACCGTCGCCGGGAACCTCGTCGCCGGCGAGGAATCAGTCGGCGGTCGCCCCTTCTCTGTTTTCCCCTCCCTGTTCTGACGTGGGCCATGCGTGTCTTAGGCGGGCCGAGCCGCGTCGCGGGCCGCAGGGGCTGTGGGCCGGCCGGTTTAGTTAGGTTTCGTTTATTTGATTTATTTCAAATATTTGATTTGTACTCCAACTTTGTAAATTCATATCTCATGTTCTAGAGGTCCAAATGTGGTGCTTTAAATTTTGGTGTGCTCTAAATAATGTCTAGTTTATTTAGAAAATATAATATGTGGTATGTTGGCTAATAATTCCTGAGGTTTGCAATTAATTTTGTGATGCATTTTATTTAAACATGTGTTTTAGTAATTTTGTTTCTCTTTGTGTATTAATTCAATTGTCATGAAATTTTTGTGAGATGCTAGTCATGGTATAATGATGCTCTAGTTAAATTTTTAGCCTTGTTGGAGGTCATTTGCTTCCATTATGAAATTCCTTTGTTATAGGTTTTATTAGCACTTATCTTTTTGTTATTTTGATATATCCTAATCTACTTGTCAAAATGAGGTGAAATTTTTATGGTAGCCTCTTCGTGGCATGCATTTGCCTCTGTAATTTTATTAGAATTTTATGAGTATATTCTATATGTGATGCCAATTATGCTTATGCACTCAAAGTAAATAGAAAAGGGTGATTTGATAAATGTTTATGCTAGTGCCATGACTTGGTTTAGTGTTACTTAAACATGATCTAACTGATTGTGAAGTTGGGTAGGTCATTTGTGATGTTCTCAACATCACTTAATATTTAATTGCTCAAATCTATCTTTTCTAGACAGATTTGGTGGTTAAGCAAATTAGGCTATGTTAATGATGTTTTCATGCGTGGTGATCTATAGAGAAGTTGTTGATAATTTCATGAACTAGTTGCTGGTAAATTTTGGTAGCATTTGGACATATAGTTTAGAAATGGCAGCTGTCCCAAGCAGGGTTCTGTTTTGGAAGTGCTCTCTGTCTTCTAGAACAGATTCTGTACATGTGCTATTTTGACCTGGTAAATGATGAAATCATGCTTAGATGTTTATAAATGAAATATAGACAATTTTATAAGCTTTCCATAATGTCCTCTTGCAAGTCATTTGAATTTGTAGAACTCTAGTTGTGAGTTTTCTTAGCTACTGTTGATAATATGTTGGAAATACTAAATTTCTAGAATCTTGTTATGTGCGTGTTTAGTCTTAACTTTGTGATACTTTGTGGTTTCTTAGGGTTTTTCAAACATGTTAATACCAGAGAGGAAATTTGCACCTAAGCTTGAAGTGATTTGAATAGAGCGCCACATGACTTGATTTTGTGCTCATGTTGTTGCAATGTCATTGCATTCATCTTCACATCATTCATACATGTTCATAAATCATCATGTCATCCTTGGTGCATACATAAAATTCATTGGGTGCATATACATGCAATAGGTGTACTGAGAATCATGATGACCGTAAAGCTCCGCTAGGCGTGGAACCAGGAGAAAGAAGATTCTATGGTATTGACTTTGTAAAAGAAGCCGAGGAGCAAGTTCGTGCTATACAGAAAAATATAGCAGCTGCTCAGGCTAGACAAAAGAGCTACGCAGATAAGAGGAGGAAACCTGTTGAGTTTGAAGTAGGTTACCATGTCTATCTGAAGGTGTCCCCTATGAGAGGAGTAAAGCGTTTTGGGATCAAAAGAAAGCTTGAGCCTCGATATGTTGGGCCCTATCGAATCAACGAGAAAAGTGGAAGAGTAGCTTATAAGCTTAGTTTACCTCGTGAGTTGGGAGCTATCTTTCCAGTCTTCCATGTTTCTCAATTGAAGAAATGCCTCCGTCTTCCTGAGGAAAGAGTAGAAGTGAGACGCATCAAATTGAAATCCGATCTTTCTTACGAGGAGAAACATGTATATGTTCTGGATACTCTAGAAAGGGTGACTTGAAGTCGAGTAGTCAAGTTATACAAGGTGGTTTGGAGTAATCACGGTGAATGTGATGCAACTTGGGAAAGAGAGAATTATTTAAAGGACAACTATTCTGCTTTCTTTGAAAAATGGTATGACTTTCAAATCTCGGGACGAGATTTTTATAAGGGGGGAGGACTGTAACACCCTAGGTGTTTACCTTGCATCTGTGCATCCATATGAGCATGACATGAGCATGTGCACCATCATTTCATGTGCATTGTCATTGAAACATAACACTAAAACATTTGCAACATTTGTGGTTTTCTATGTGTTTCCTTTATGGGTTGCTAGGGCTTTTGTGTAGATGACACTTGTGATGATCTAACATGATCTCTAGTAGCTTAACTATGCTTAGGACACCTAATGGAGCACTGTTTATGTTGACCGAAATGACTAATTTGCCCTCTAGGGGAGGTTTGACCTTGAGGTGACCTCTAGAGTGCCCTGGTTTGACTGATTAAGAAGTCTAACCTAGAGACCTTGCATGGATGTGCACCCTTTACCAAAGTTGTACCCAGTTTATCAAGGAACAAAAGTCTCAATATGACCATCTCATGAAAATGGCTAGAACATGCTCAAACCGGGCCCACAAGTCAGGTTTCTATGCTGTTTTGACACTTAGAAAATTTTCTGAGTCTTGCATCTGACTTACAGTTCGAGGTACCCCACTTTAGGGCTATGTAGTTTCAAATCCAGGCCGAACCAGTTCAAGCTTCAATTAACAAAGTGGTAGACCTCATATAGCTCGTTTAGGACAAAATCAACGTCCATTTCGGCCTGTCAGACGCCGATGGTAAGCCTGATGGCCATCTTGGCCTGGGCTCGGTGGCCGACCACGCACAGGTCGCGTGCGCCACCTGTACACCACCGTGGCACTCGGACAGGAGCCCCTCCTAATGCACCTGGGCACCCCCCTGAGCTTGCCCATTCCTTCCTCTCCACCCCAGCACTCACCTCTCCTTCCTCTACGTCGGCCAAAGCTCCACCGTGGGCTTCACCGCGCGCAGTGCCTTCATCGCGCCACTAGTTCCAAATCGCTCGAGCTAGAACCTCCGCTGTGGCCTGCTCTTCATTTTGAACCACCTAACAAAGCCAGTTGAGCTACGAGTAGGGCGGGATAATTGTTTCTGCGCCGCCGCCGCGGTCAGAGCGCTGTCGTGCTCTCGGCTCGCCGTGGAAAAGCTCGCTGCCGCGCTTCGCCCTCTCTCACATGGTTTGTCCCGTGATCCTAGGCTTCGGTGGTAGCTGTAGACGCGACCGTCTTTGACGCTACCATTCCAACTCGTCGGAACGGGCAGGCGCACTGTCCGCGCCCGCCATTTCCACTGACGAGCTCAGGTTTGAATTCGTTCGACTCATGCACGTAAGCTTCAAATTGCTATGTGTTTCTGGTAGCTCAGGGCAGGACATAGTTGCGTGCTAGATGCTACTGGCCACGATGCCTCCACCAGCGTTGAACGCCACCGCGCACCCAGCTCGCCGTCGCTGCCATGGTGCCTCGCATGTGGGTGCATCACGTTTGCTGCTCTGCCGTCTAGATATGGATTCCAGTAGGATCACCATGCCTTGATAAACGTGTAGGATCTCTTCCCGAGCCTACCGCACCCCGTGATGGCCGGCACAGCGCTGCTGAGCTCCGGCATCCGCCATGAACGGCGACGAGCTCCCTCCGTCGGGTCACTGCCGTGGTATTGTACCTCGTTGAGTCCGTCTCGTCGAGAGGAGTGTGGTGGTGTGCTCACCGTCGCCGGGAACCTCGTCGCCGGCGAGGAATCAGTCGGCGGTCGCCCCTTCTCTGTTTTCCCCTCCCTGTTTTGACGTGGGCCATGCGTGTCTTAGGCGGGCCGAGCCGCGTCGCGGGCCGCAGGGGCTGTGGGCCGGCCGGTTTAGTTAGGTTTCGTTTATTTGATTTATTTCAAATATTTGATTTGTACTCCAACTTTGTAAATTCATATCTCATGTTCTAGAGGTCCAAATGTGGTGCTTTAAATTTTGGTGTGCTCTAAATAATGTCTAGTTTATTTAGAAAATATAATATGTGGTATGTTGGCTAATAATTCCTGAGGTTTGCAATTAATTTTGTGATGCATTTTATTTAAACATGTGTTTTAGTAATTTTGTTTCTCTTTGTGTATTAATTCAATTGTCATGAAATTTTTGTGAGATGCTAGTCATGGTATAATGATGCTCTAGTTAAATTTTTAGCCTTGTTGGAGGTCATTTGCTTCCATTATGAAATTCCTTTGTTATAGGTTTTATTAGCACTTATCTTTTTGTTATTTTGATATATCCTAATCTACTTGTCAAAATGAGGTGAAATTTTTATGGTAGCCTCTTCGTGGCATGCATTTGCCTCTGTAATTTTATTAGAATTTTATGAGTATATTCTATATGTGATGCCAATTATGCTTATGCACTCAAAGTAAATAGAAAAGGGTGATTTGATAAATGTTTATGCTAGTGCCATGACTTGGTTTAGTGTTACTTAAACATGATCTAACTGATTGTGAAGTTGGGTAGGTCATTTGTGATGTTCTCAACATCACTTAATATTTAATTGCTCAAATCTATCTTTTCTAGACAGATTTGGTGGTTAAGCAAATTAGGCTATGTTAATGATGTTTTCATGCGTGGTGATCTATAGAGAAGTTGTTGATAATTTCATGAACTAGTTGCTGGTAAATTTTGGTAGCATTTGGACATATAGTTTAGAAATGGCAGCTGTCCCAAGCAGGGTTCTGTTTTGGAAGTGCTCTCTGTCTTCAAGAACAGATTCTGTACATGTGCTATTTTGACCTGGTAAATGATGAAATCATGCTTAGATGTTTATAAATGAAATATAGACAATTTTATAAGCTTTCCATAATGTCCTCTTGCAAGTCATTTGAATTTGTAGAACTCTAGTTGTGAGTTTTCTTAGCTACTGTTGATAATATGTTGGAAATACTAAATTTCTAGAATCTTGTTATGTGCGTGTTTAGTCTTAACTTTGTGATACTTTGTGGTTTCTTAGGGTTTTTCAAACATGTTAATACCAGAGAGGAAATTTGCACCTAAGCTTGAAGTGATTTGAATAGAGCGCCACATGACTTGATTTTGTGCTCATGTTGTTGCAATGTCATTGCATTCATCTTCACATCATTCATACATGTTCATAAATCATCATGTCATCCTTGGTGCATACATAAAATTCATTGGGTGCATATACATGCAATAGGTGTACTGAGAATCGTGATGACCGTAAAGCTCCGCTAGGCGTGGAACCCGAAGTTGGAGTCCATTCGGGGGCCGGAGGTCCAGTCCGACGAAGCCGGAGAAGACGTGGGAACCGTTCTTGAAGCCGACCCTTGATCTATCTTCTTTCGGTTAAGGCAAGCCCCGGAGAATTATAAGCCTCCTACTTTCAAAGCAATTATCTATATATACATGTTATATGTATTGTTGCATTACGTGATGGCAGTTGGTTGGAAACCCTTGCTGCATTGATAACACTCCTTGTCCAGCAATTCGAACCTTGAATCCTATGTAGACAGGATCGTATCTATGCTTAGCCCTGCTAAATTAGACCAGTAGAAGTCAGGTGATTTCCTGTCACCTGCGAGATGTAGGGCTTTGTTAGGTCACGGTTGGCTATATTTGCTATCATGGAAATGAACCATGTGTTAATGAAATGAAATGAGACCGGGCGGGATGACGATAGTGAAGCAGCAAGGCATGGAGGTCTTGGGTGTGGATCTATCTCCGTCTGTGTCGATTAAGGACTGAGACCTGGAGCCTTCTATGTCATTTTGAACGCATGCCTGACATTTAGCTGGCCATCCTAAGGTTGCCGACCGCGAAGCCTAGTAGCTCAACTTAGGCTGCGAAGTCAAAAAGTGAAAGTCATCTCGGAAGGGAGCCAGAGGGTCCAAGGGCAGGTGAGTTAAAAGTCCTGAGCATCATGGCCACTTGTATCCCCGTGAACACGACGCTGTTCGGGCCCACCCTGAGTTGTACCAAAGGTTATCTACGGCTGCCTTTAGCAGGGTTTGTCGGGTGAGTGTCAGGAATACCCCCTTCAGCCGAGTTGGAATCGATTTGAGTCACCGTCTCTCCTAGATAGTGAGAAACTTGACAGGTTATCTCCAGCGTAGATACACTAATTATTAATGATGGTTCGAAATTAATGATAATGATGATGATGGCCTTATTATACCTGCTATGGTTAATATTGTTTGCTCCTAATAAAGTGATTACTCTAGTACAGGTGCTAATCTAGATGACAAGTTAATGATTATTAACTTGATGCTTAAGCATTAATGATTACTTATCTGTACTAAGCTTTTGTGCAAAATGTTGTCAAGCCAGCCCCACTTATATCAGCCTTGCATAATCCTTGGTGTCACTTTATTTCTGGTTTATGACGGGTAAGTCTAGCTGAGTACCTTCTCATACTGAGGGTTTATTCCCACCTGTTGCAGGTAGCAGATTTGTACTTGTTGCTGCAAGTATTGTCTTCGCCTTGTGGTTGTGAAGACTAGACCATATGGGCGTGGTCTCTGTAGTATCTCTTCTGGTATGCTTTTGTAGGATGTGACTCTGTACTGGCAGTAATTGACTTCAAATGGTTTCAGAAATTATGTTGCTTCCGCTAATCTTTACTTTGGTTTTGTAATAAATTATTTGTACTCCGATGTATGAGATTACTTTTGAACTGTTGTAACAAGTGCTATGTTATGTTGAATCACTACGATCTTGGCTCGTTATGGTTTGGTTTGAAATCCCTCGTGATTTCGTGGACTATCGGAGTTATATGGGTTCAAGTTTGAGAATTTGATCGCTTCGGCGATTGTTTTTGGACTTGTGCTCTTATAATTTGGACAGTTTCGTGACAGTATAGTATAGGAGTAGAGTAGAATAGTGTAGAGGAGTAGTAGTAGTTAGGAGTAGTAGTATTGGTATAGGAGTAGAGTAGAGTAGAGGTGTGGGGTGCCCGTCACAATACTTCACCTAAATTGAGTGTCATCCATTTGGCGTGCTCAATTTAAGCAAAGCAACATCGCGCGGCCCCTAGGAGCGCACTAGGCAACTCCTCTTTAGGATCAGGTTGAGTGGCATGCAACAGTTCACATACCGAACCGACACAGTCTAATGGATAATGCTCAAACAACTTATACAGAAAAGCTTACAAGATAGAGTTAAAATAAATTACATGATCCGGTCCAACTAATGGACAAGATCCAGAATCCATTCTAAAGTAATCACTCATGGTCACTCAAACAAGACTACAGAGTTAGCGTGTAGCATACTCGAGCTTGCCCTTCCCTAATGCTACTAGGACTTCCATTAATCTATAGCGTTCCTGCAAAACAACTTAATGGCTACACCATGAGTACATTGTGTACTCATAGGGCTTAATTCTAACATATAATATTTGGTGGATGCATTGGGTAATTATTGGGCATTTCTATAAGTGCGGAAAGCAATGATGTTCAATAGGATTATGACATGCTATGCTCAACATAGAAGTAAAGGTATTCATCATTATAACAAAGTGCTCATAGTCCATTATTCATGCTACCATGGGTATAGAAAGAAAGAACAACCGAATAGTTCCGTCCCGAGGGACTCTAGGCTATCAAGACTTTGCAGAGGTGTACAACTGTATCGACATAGAGAAATGGGATGAACCTCCATATCTCGTGCAATAGAGATAAGGGTTGCCCCATGTCTCCAACCTTTCCCTAATCCAGCCCGGGTGTCACATGAAAGGTTCAAGTGGGTGCCCGGTCAATGTCCTAGACATTCTTGACTGATGCCACCCCCTTGCTAGTTTCACAGATAAACAGGTCACAATTAGTTACTTGGCTTGTTGACCCCATCCGTGACATGTGGTCTGTACGGGTGGTTAGTTGGACTTACGTATCCCAATACATGGTCCTTACTACTCCACGAGCTACGTCGCCTGAGATCCCATACTCACGATGACCTACTCCTCACATGAGCAAGATATCCAAGTTATCATCAAGATTACCATATTAGGGATATTAGTCCTTAGCCAGATTAGTTAGGTAAGTTAAGTTGTACCCTCATTGATTTTAGTAGTTAATTATCCAGGTGTAACATCCTATATGCGCGAGTATGAGTTCCCTTCTCATGCTCGACTTCTACCATTGCCCAAGGAACTAAGCAATAAGCATTAAGCGTTCCCATTCCCATTGTTTAGGTGAGAGGCTTCTACAGATTATTAGACTACTCTAGGTGTAGTATAAGAGTGATCATTATCTAAGACTACATGTAATGCATAACTCATAATGCAACTTGATAAGTATCCAAAGTAGGGTTTATAATAGTTGGGTGCCTGCCTGATGGTGTTGCTGTTCAGACATCTAGAAGCTGATGATGAAGACTCACACACATTCCTAAAAGAATACGGAAGATCATCTAAGAGATACATCGACGATCAGAACGATGAGGAGGAACATGGGTGGATAGGATTAGGTTACTACCTTAGTACTTAAGGAGAGACATCTAACTATGGCTCTACTACTGCATTGGGTATGACTAAGCTCTCTTGGTTGTAGGTTGGTTACTCGAGTAGATTGCTTAAGCTAGCTCACTCTTCCTATAACTGGCTCAACGCTTATGAATTAAACCAAAACTCATGAGATGAGAGATAAACCTTGAGTTGAGATAGAGATCCTTGGCTCTGAGATCAAGAGCTTCCATAGCCTGAAGATTGAAGATCCAACTCTCCTTCCACCCAAGCTTCCATCATCTCCAACCTCCATCAAAACCACACATTAACTACTTGAGGGAAAATCCACAAAATAGGAGCTACTCTCTTGAGCTCACCATGACTATGTTGAAGAGGTTGATGGAATACATGGGGAGGTGCTGATGCTTCTCTTCTTCTCTTTTCCTCCTCCAATCTTCTCTTCATTCCTTTCTCTCTCTAGTTCTAGGGTTCTTCCTTATTCTTGAGAGGTAGAGAGAGGGTGTTTGCAAATGAGTGGATAGGTGAGAGGGTGAGTGAGAGGGTGCTCCTTCAGCTGGTTAAGTATCTCAACTCATGCTGACATGTGGGTCCAAGTCCATAAATAAGAAACAGCTTAATTTCCACTTAGCTCTGTTCTGCCCTGACTCTTATTGGATGGTCCGATGTACTGGGGGATGGTTTGGTATTTCCTATCTTTGCTAAATTGACTAAGTCATTGAATGAACGTTCTCAATGTCGAGTGTTGCGTTTCACGGTGCAAGTCTTCACGGATGGTTGGTGACTAGCTTCTTTTGATAAATCAAAACGGTTGCCTAGGTTGCAACGAACTCAGGCATTACAAGAGGAGTATTAGTAGTAGTAGGAGGAGGAGGCAGAGTAGGAGTAGTAGGAGTAGGAGTAGTAGTAAGAGTAGTAGTTGGAGTAGTAGGAGTAGGAGTAGTAGGAGTAGTAGGAGCAGGAGTAGTAGTAGGAGTAGTAGGAGTAGGAGGAGGAGTAGTAGTAGTAAAGTTGTATATCAGCAATAGTAGTAGAGAGCATGCTCGATATAATAGCACAAATGACTTTTGATATACTTACCGGGAACTCGCGCCTGAGTTTCAGTTTTATGTCATTCTTGATTTTTTTTCTCCTCAGATCTTCGGTCATAGGATTCAGGATCTTGCACATACTTCTTATATGCGCTGTACAAAAAACCAGTAGTGTCAACGACAATTTCAACACATATGTTAACTGTAAATGAATAATTTATGCACTATCTCAATACTAGGGATGAAAGTGGTATGGATAATCCTCCTCTCCGATCCGCTCCAAATCTGAATTTTCAGGATATGGAGAAGTGTTTTTAATATCCGTGCGGATACGGATAATTCGAATCCAATTATATGCGGATGCAGTGTAGGATATGGTATTAGCAAAATCCGGTCGATAATTAAACACGGATTATCTGATGCTTATAATAGGATAATCCGGATATTTTAAGGTGTATTTTATTGGTGAATGAACGAATGATCTAGCACTTGGATCCCATCTTGATCTTTGCATGCATGTACCTATGGATTATTCGGTCGTGTATAGTCTAGTTGGTGAATATATGTATAAACTAGTTGGTGAATATATTGTAGTGTTATTTTAATCGCAAGTGATGTACCTGATACAACTTACAAGTGCTGAAGCGCAGTAGTATATATATTTTATTACATAGTAATTGTTTTATGACTTTGGTTAATGAATTGTTTCTCGTCATAAAAAACAACATGTAAGCACTATTATTTGATTTAAAAAGTCTGCTTCCGCTCCGACACCGGTCCGAATCCGTACCGTTTCCGACATCCTAAAAAATTCGCATTCACATCCGAATCTGTATAATATCCGATCCGCTTCGAATTCGATAAAAAAAATGTGGATTAGGATATGGGAAAGCCATTATCCACTCTGATCCAACCCGTTTTCATCCCTACTCAATACACTTTCAAAGTGCTTGTACCCTGCTTTGTTTCCCACAAAGAGCCAAATATACAGGCCCCTCCATCCTGTGGATATATTATAAATGCAATCCAGTGGCCCATGATGTCCTGGCTGTACCATTCACACAATACAAATTTGGAATGTTCAAATATAAGAAGTCATGATCCCTATATGTTCCAAGTATCTTTTGGACTTACCCGAACTGGTGGGTGGCGATGACGCACTGAAAGGTCCTAATGGCTAGAGGGGGGTGAATAGCCTATTAAAAATTTCTACAACACTTAGCAAATATGTTAGACAATTAGACGGTGAAGCGAGTGTTGCGCTAGCCTACTAAAAGAGCAAGCCACCTACCATAATTCTAGTGACTATGATCACTAAACACACAAATTGCTAAGTCACTACACTAAGTTAGTGAGCTCTCAAAGGCTAACTAAAGAGCCTCACTAACCACTAGACTCGACAAAAGCTAGCTCTCAAAACTAATTACACTAAAGAGCTTAGCTTGCCCTCTAGAAATATAATACAAGAGAGGATGGTGAAGATTATACCGACGTGTCGAGGTATGAGCCAATCACCGATAAAGTCAATCAATCAAGCACAAGAGAACTAATGAAATCCTCGAATAATGATGACACAAGATTTTTTATCGAGGTTCATTTGCTTGCTGGTAAGCTAGTCCTCGTTGTGGCGATTCACCCACTTAGAGGTTCACAAGCTAATTGGCATTACACGCTAAACCCGCAACTGGGTGCCGCACAACCAACACAAGATGGGGATCACACAGGCCACGAGCAATCCACTAGAGATGCCTTTTGTGATCTCCCACGAGGAAGGCTTAAGGACCTCTCACAATCACCACGATCGGAGCTGGAGACAATCACCAACCTTCGCTCGATGATCTTCGCTGCTCTAAGCCATCTATGTGGCGACAAGCACCAAGAGTAACAAGCGAATCCCACAGCGAAACATGAACACCAAGTGTCTCTAGATGCAATCACTCAAGCAATGCACTTGGATTCTCTCCTAATCTCACAAAGATGATGTATCAATGATAGAGATAAGTGGGAGGGCTTTGGCTAAACTCACAAGGTTGCTATGTCAATGCAAATGGCCAAGAGAGTGAGCTAGAGCCGGCCATATAACTTAAATAGGCAGCCCATAAGAATAGAGTCGTTGGCTCTCTGTCAGTCAGCTTCACGCGCTGACTAGATGCGCAGATGCCACTGACCGGACGTAGCCCAACCAGCGTTTAGTAAACGGATAGCTACCACATCGCACCTCCTTTGAACCTGAGCCACAGACATTCAACGGTCGAGAAATAGTTGTGCTCGATTTAAGTAGCGATCGGACACGCCTCGCAGTAGACTGGACCCGCCAATCACCCGTACGTGTGTGTTGACGGTAGATAATGTCAAAATTTTATATGTGAATAAACAAGAGCAATTGTTAAAGTATAAGAATATGCATAGGTCTAGGGTTTAAACTAACAAATTTCATGAGTTTTGGTGAATCTCTATTTTCTGCAGGGTTATTCCAGAAAACGTAGGAAGGGGGACCTAATTGAGAAAAAGGATGAAACTTGATCGCGATGAAGGATATGCTAGAAGACTATAGAAAACACCAGAAGGCACGAGAACAAATGAGAGGATGAGAAGCTGCAGGTGGGGCTGACCGGCCCCACCACCATGCCACCCAGCCCCTCCCTGGGGGATTTCTCCACGAGCTTCTAGAGTATTCCTCCATCGCCTTATAGGATCCAACTCCACCCTTCGTCCAAGTCGGTTTGATCTAAGGGCTCACGTTCAACCCACTGGGCTATATAAGGACCCCTGTACCCTCCTGAGTTAGGAAGTTATTTAAGATATTCAGAGGAAGTTCAACTCATCCAGAGCCAACCCTAGTTCCTCAAAGTTCCTTTAGATTAGAGCTTAGACAAGTTAGATTAGGTCTAGAGGGAGATCAAGCAATGCTTGGATTCTCGATGTTTGGCAAGAGCGTGATTCGGTATATCTCTTGTACTTTACTCTAGTTCTTTGTTTCATTTGAGATTGTATCATTGCTACTATGTTTATATCAACATTAAGCTTTATATTATTTATGTTCATGAAAGCAATGTCCATTGTTTGTTCTAGTTTGATATTTGGTGTAGCTAGATTATGGAAACCATGCATATGTTCGTATAGCGCTCACCCTATTGGACCATGGGTGAGTGATAGATATTATATGAGCGTGGTGCTTAGAAATGTTTATCTGCGGATGCCCTTATATGCCGGGGGTGGTAGATCGCGTAGGTGAAAGCTGCATTGAGTCCTTTACAGTCCATCCTCCGTATATATTGATGTTGGTAGAACCTGATCGTGAAGATTAGGACTGTGTTTCCGAATTTCCCTAGACGATATTCCTTATGTGGCATAGTTATGGCGATGATCACCAGATATAGTTAATTAAAACTACAATGACTTGTTAGTAAGACTACCTAGGAATTATCTTTCTAACATTCTAATTGGGCTTTAACCTATTTGCTTAACTAGAGTGCTCTAAGTTACTATTTATACATTATGATGATTGAACAAGTACTTATTATTTATATCTTTATTATTATTTTGTGACTTTTCCCTGTTTTGAGTAGAGTATATGATATTGGTTCATTCTCTCATGCATATTTATAAATTATCAATACTAGTGCATTGCATAGAATAGTCATACCTTCCCAGTGGTAAAATTATAAATCGACAACCCTGGAATACTCTTGGGTAAAATGCTACAATAGTATAATTATCTGTCTGCTTGCAGAATTATTCTTCCCGTTCTTATCTTTATATTCTTTTTAGTCATATGAAATAATAGATTCCTGTCTAGTGTTATTCTTGTAGTAATGCTAGATAGAACTAATAACATTTTTAAGTTCGTCACTAGGGATGACAACCTAGTTAAATATTAGAGATAAAGGTTAATTGATAGGTGGCTACTGTAACAGTGACAAGTTAATAATTACCATATCATTTCTAGCGTCATTGCTATTAGTAGGAGTAATTCTATTTTTAGTAATGGAGTTAAGAAATGCCAACAAGCATTTTTGGCGCCGTCACCGGGGAAGGTATCTAACTTAGGAAGTATTGATAATTTTATGTAACTGTTGAGAAGAAAAAATGACCATTGATCTCTACTCATAACAGGCTTACCCTTGTTTCGTCTACTTGTGTATCTTATGCAGGGTAATGTATGTGTAATCTTCCAAAGAACTTTGTTGATGATCCAAAAGGATTACTCAAGAAGACTAGAGCTAAAGAAGGTTCTTGCTCTTGAGTTGGAAGATCACCGAATTAGAAGAAGTTTGACACTAGAGTTTGAGGCTATGGCACAGAAGAGTCTCCGTGAATTCTCTGCTCCAACAATAGCAAACATTCATATTGGACCTAAAGTCAATGTTGGAGACAATGGATTCGAGTTCAAGCCTACACTCATCACTATGGTGCAAGCTAATTAGTTTTGTGGAAAGGCTCATGAAGATACAAGTGCATATTTACAACACTTTCTAGAGATTTGCAGCACCTTCACTATCAAGCGAGTACCTAGAGATGCTATTTTACTCTGCCTTTTCCCATTTTCACTATTAGGGAAAGCTAAGCAATGGTTCTACGCAAATAGAGAGAAACACACTACATGAAATATCTGCTCAACTGCTTTCCTAGCCAAGTTCTTTCCCATAGGCAAGACCAATGCTCTACGTGGGTGAATTTCAAGCTTTCAACAACAACATGATGAATCAATCCCCGAAGCTTGGGAACTCTTTCAAGATTATATTACAAAATGTCCTCATCATGGGATGGAGAATTGGCTATTACTATATATTTTCTATCACAGGCTAAACACTAGCACCCGTGAGACTATCGATGATACTGCTAGAGGTGCATTCTTGTCACTCAACCTCGCAGATGCAACATCACTTGTTGAGAAGATGGCTTCCAATTAGAGCTAGAATGAAGAACGTATTCAACCTCGTAAGAGAGAAGGAGGTATGCATCAACTCAAAGAGGTAGACATGCTAACTGCCAAGGTAGATTTGCTGATCAAGAGGCTCAAAGATCAAATGGGAGAGAAGAAAGAAGTCATGCACATTCATGATTCCCGCATGACTTGTGAAGAGTGTGGAGGCACTGGGCATTCAGGGAGCAACTGCCCTGAACTTCAAGAGGATGTGAACTACATCAATAACAACAACTATCGTCCTCAGCAAAATCAAGTATGAAATCAGCAACAGAGGCTAAATTACCAAGGTAACTATCAAGGTAATAATTACAATGCTTTAAATCAACCACCTTTGAGAGATTTAGTTACTGGTCAATATAGATTGTTAGATCAAATGACTAGAAAGGTAGCTTCTACTGATAAAACTTTAGAAAATATAAGCATTAGAATGGATACCTTTGCTTCTACCGTTAAGAATCAGCATAGCTTTAATAAAATGATAGAATCACAATTAGCTCAGCTAGCAGCTGTTGTTCCTCCACTTAAAAAGGTAAGATTCTGGGCCAGCCGGAAGATTTAGAAACTGCAAATCTTGTCTATATTTATAATGTAGCTAATTATCATATCGAACCACCAGAAGTGAAGTGGATTTATTACACACTTCCTGACAAGAAAGGTAATCCAAGGAGACCTATCATTCCTATTTTCATAGGATGTCACATTTCCCATAAGCTATTTGCGATTTCGGTGCAAGTGTCAACATTATGCCCAAGATAATTCATGATAATATTTTAGGAGGTCCTTTGTTGTATACAAATATACATTTGCAGCTTGCAGATCAGACACTGTGCTACCCTGAGGGAGTTCTTAAAGATGCTATCATCAGAGTGGACAATCATATGTTCTTGTAGACTTTGTGGTTGTGGACACAGGAAAAGATGAGAAAGCACCGATCATTTTAGGACGACCATTCCTATGCACCACGAAGGCCATCATCTATGCAAAGCATTCCAAGATTGTTTTCACTATTAAGGACAATAAAGAGAAGTTCTCATTCAAGAACCAGATGCTACACACACCTGCACAACCCCATGCGCCATCCAAGAGAGATAAATCAGTGATGATCAAAGAGAAGAAAATCCTAGAAGCTGGAGGAAGAACAAGGCTAGCCAGGCACAAGAAGCGACTATCAAGATGATCAACACAATCCAATCAGAGTATGAAGGTTTGCTCACTCCACCATTCCTAGCCAATAAGGATGATCCTAGAGTACTGACAATTGAATGTCTAATCAATTAGAAAGTTTTCCATAAGACCTTCTGTGATATTGGATCAGGTGTCAACATAATGTCAAAGGTAACGTATGAATATTTATTTGGTAACAAACCCTTGTATCCTACATATATGTAGTTGCAGATGGCAGACCAATCAGTTTGATTTTCAAAGGGATTAGCAAAGGACATCATTATACAAATTCAAGATCGCTATATTCCTGCCAATTTCATAGTCCTAGACATCAGAATAGAAGAAGAGACCCCCATCATTTTGGGAAGACCGTTCCTCAACACTACCAACGCTATCATCTACATTGGATCTGGACAAGTTCACTTCTAATTTTCAGAAGGAAAGGTATGTTGTTACTTTAATAGTTATACTAATCATAAGCAGCCCAAGAAGAACCGTAATAGGAGGAGACGTTGATCCCGCCATCAAGCAAATCAGCCCCTGAAGGATGGATGGACAAGTGTCAAGATATCAAGACATGAAGATTGAAGAGCCTAGGATAAGTGTCAAGATATGAAGATCACTGGAATAAATGGGACACTCAAGACAAGAAGATTGAAGAGCCTACAAATGAAGAAGCTACATAGCCAAATTATGGTACATAGACCACTCAGGTATGGAGAAAAAAGACAACATCAACATCAATACTGTAAGAAGAGCAAGCATCTGATTCTTCAACAGGATCAGATGAACCTGAACACTAAACACTCTCTCCTACCTACTCTTGTTCGGAGGACTATTAAATTCTGTACCCTAGCCATGAGGTAATAATGGTAGTCATCCATATTTACATTGTATGAATGATTCTGTTAGCATATTTACTTTTCTGTTTTAACATTGCATTTAGATTATTTCCACTTTAGCATTTTATATCAGAAAAGAAAATAAAAATATTTCATAATGTTTTCATCTGTCTTTGCATATGAAAAGAAAATAAAAATATTTATTGCTCTTATCATTACATCATAAAAAATTGAAGTCCCATGTGAGTAACTTATGGTGACCCTATAGGATTATTCACCTTGGTGACATAAAAATAAAAATATTGCATACTTATTTCTTTTTGCATTATAAATAGAAAAATCACAAAAAGATGAAAGTTAATATCCTATCAAAGTTCTATCAACTTATGAATCTATCTCAAGTAATAAGAACAATCAATTGCTCAGCTGACCGCTAACCCCTTGTCATGATCAAAGCTTCAAGTTTTTGGTGTTCTTGTTGGAGTATATTTGTCACACCCAATTTTTAAGGACAAAAATAGGATGCATAAAAGACTCATGTGCGCCCCAGGATATGATCGCACACACAAGTAGACAAATTACATAGTATCATCACAGTGCTTATTACATAGCGAATAAATATTTAACACATAGTCTTGAACAATAAGTAATAATGACTAATAGTAGATCTCCAGCGGAAACTCCAAACACAGGGACACGATTGACTGGTTGACACCAAGACTAGTACTCATTACGATAATCTTCCTCACAATCTTCATCTGTGATGGTGGAAATAGCAAGAGTGAGTTCATGTCGAACTCAACAAGTACAACACAGGGTTCATGAGGCACAAAAGACTAGACACTGTTTGACTGCATTTAGCTTTTAATCATCATATATTTTAGCTATTAGGTAGCATCAAGATAATCCACTTCCCATTAATGAACCAATGATCAATTGTAATAAGGATAATGAATAACATTAACATGAGCATAATAATAACAACAATAATTAAGTATGATATAACAATTATGATCATCTACCTGTAGATGTTCCAAGGCCGCTCGTATCCGTGAGCACGGCTAATATACCAGTTTTTAACTCTGCGCAGAGGTGTACACTTTCACTGTGAGTCATGATTTCCAAATGCATGGGGAGGCCATTCCTAAAACACCGGAAATCATATAAAGCCATTCAAGAGTTCGTCTAACAAGTTAGGGCCATTAGATTCACTCGGCAGGCAGATATAGAACCCCCCTACCCAGTGGCACACAACTCACAGCCTATACACACTAAGGACAGGGGCTCGCCCTACACCCAACGTGGCAAGCCGTTCTTATGCCATTTAAGGTAACCACTAACAAGCTAGAAAAGGTCTCTTGAGCAACTAAAGCCAGAGCCATATAGCCCTCACAGCTGTACTGTATATCCCGAATGATCACGTACAGATAAGTCCTTATGGAGAGTAACTAGAGCATCATAAAACAACATTGTGCTCTAGCACCCTTTAATAGGATTTAAATCATCTTAAGAGTTGGTTGTTTATTTCATTAACCAAATTACAAGATCAATGTTCATAGTTAAGCACTAGCAACAGCTACCCAATGCATACCCAAGGTTGTCAAGGAATCAGGATAACAATCACTATGTTATAATCTCTAGGGTTATCAAAGTAAACACATGCGTATGAATTTGATTATTGTGAATAGGTAACAAGGATAGTCCCATGTTATACTTGCCTTGATCAAAGCTTCTCGGATGATACTACTGATCTGGCTCAAAGTAATACTCCTGATCGTCCAGAAACTGCTCACCTTCTATACTCGATCATCAATCAACAACATACATGCAACCAAGCAAACATACACGAAGCAAACAAAGAGATATAATTAGAACAGTACACAAACAATAACAAAACAGTAATAAAAGTTTATAAAATTCTTCTACACGTTCCTACGATCACACATAAGTAAAGATCACCAAATTCTGAGTTAAAACGTGAAAGTTATGAATTTTCTAAGATTTCCTAGAGATAAATAATTACTTAAATATAAACTCGAAAATTAATTTTCCCAAACTTACTGTACAACTACTAACATGTAGAGCTCGCAAATACGAACCTAACACAACTTGAACGGATCAAATCGGAGTTAAAACGAAGATTTTATGACCAAAACAAGTTTAGTGGCAAAACTGTAAATATCAGAAAACGTATTTTTGATTTACCGAGAGAAAATACGCTTTCAAAACACGAAAACATTTTCAGGGTTTACGCTAAAGGACGGCAGGTTCTATTAAGAAAAAGTCCAGGGACTCTTTAGAAAGATTACCCCGCGAAGGGGTATCTTCTAATCTCGGCCATCGATTCAAAATCGGACGGCTGAGATCACTCCCGGCTTCTCAGAGAGAAGCTCGGCCTTCTCCTCTAAGTCCGGCCGACAGCCTCCATGGCCGGCCACCCAAGGCTCACCGAAATCAATCGGTTTTCCCGTTTCCGGCCACCGTTTTCCCCGCAACCAACTCCAACCGAACGAGGAGCTCAATGCGAATCCATCTATGCGGTACAAGCTAACTACGGTGGATTGAAAACGGCACTCGACGTGAGGAGGGCGGCGGCGCCATTGCCGACTCGTCGGTGACCTTCAAAAGCACGATTTGACGCATCTCCACCCAAAAGAAAAGCATGAGAAGGTAGAGAAGAAGAGTGCGGACTCACCAACGTGAAGAATACGGCCTCAAATCCACCCGCGAGCTCCCCCTACAAGCAACCGAAATCTCCAACTCCCCCAATCCCTAGCGCTCGGTTTCACATGGTTGGACTAGAGTTTTAGATGGAAAACGGAAAGAAGAGAGCCACAGCTACCCTTTTATAGGTTCACTTCGTCGATTACGGTTAGGAAATCAAGAATTGGAGATTCGATTCGGTTGAAGCCTTGTTCGAGTCCATCCCGGTTACGACCGGAGGTAGGGGATTCAGCTGCCACCTGGGCCCACCCGTCAGCGGCTGAAAGAGGATGAGGCGCGTGGCTTGGCTTCCTGGGCTGGCCCACCGACGCGATGGAGAGCGCGGCAGCGGCCTGTCTTCGCAGCCCAGCGCGGGGAAGGAAAGAAGCAGGCCGGCCGGTAACCAGGCCACCAGCAGGTAGATTTCCTTTCCCTTTCTTTTTTTTATTTGTTTTTCAAAACCCTTTTCAAAGAGAAATTCAAATCCAATCCAAATAAAATAAATTCCACACCTCAAAATAAAATAAATGCAATAGCATGAATGCATCATCAAATATTCTATCTAAAATTTTAAATCCTAATTCCCCATTAATTATTATCTAAATTATTTAAACCCACTAATTTTAAATTTTGCAAATTTTGGGTGTTACAAATTCTACCCCCTTAAAAGAATCTCGTCCTCGAGATTGGACTGCTTACTCAAATAACTGCGGATATGATTTCCTCAATTCATCCTCTCTTTCCCAAGTTGCCTCTGCCTCTGAATATCTATTCCAGTGAACCTTGCACATTTTAATAATCCGACTTCGGGTAACTCAGCAGTTTCTAAAACCTTGATCGGAAACTCTTCATAGGTAAGATCCTCTTTAACAGTCAATTCCTCTAAAGGTATCTGCTCTTCAGGCACACGTAAACACTTCTTAAGTTGTGAAACATGAAACACATCATGTACTCCAGACAAATTCTCAGGCAACTCTAATTGATAAGCAACTTCTCCTCGTCTAGCAATAACTTTAAATGGCCCAACATACCTTGGTGCTAATTTGCCTTTCATGTTAAACCTCTTCACACTTCTCATTGGTGACACCTTCAAATAGACATAATCACCTACCTCAAAAACTAAATCCCTTCTCCTATTGTCAGCATAACTCTTCTGACGAGATTGTGCCACTCTCAAATTCTCATGAATCACCCGCACTTGATCTTCCGCGTTTCTAAGAACATCTGTACCAAACACCTGAGACTCACCTGTCTGATCCCAAAACAATGGAGTTCTACACTTACGTCCATACAAAGCCTCAAACAGTGCCATCTTAAGAATCTGTTGATAACTATTGTTGTAAGAGAATTCTGCATAAGGTAAACTCTTATCCCAACTAGTTCCATATTGCAATGCACAAGCTCTCAACATATCTTCTAATATCTGGTTGGTTCTTTTAGTCTGCCCATCTGTCTGTGGATGATATGCTGTACTAAAATTCAGCTTTGTTCCCAAAGATTCATGTACAACTTTCCAAAAGCGTGACGTGAACTATGATCCTCGATCAGATACAATTTTCTTTGGTACTCCATGTAAACACACTATCTTCTCCATATATAATATAGCTAATTGTTCTCCAGTGTACTTAGTTTTAACCGGTATGAAATGAGCAACTTTAGTCAACCTATCTACTATCACCCAAATAGAATCATAACCTCTCTGAGTACGAGGTAACCCCACTATAAAATCCATACCAACCTCCTCCCACTTCCATTCAGGAATCTTCATTGGTTGCAACAATCCAGCAGGTCTCTGATGCTCAGCTTTCACCCTCTGACAAGTATCACACAATGTCACATACTTAGCAACATCTCGTTTCAGTCCAACCCACCAATATTTCTATTTGAGATCCAAATACATCTTAGTACTACCAGGATGAATAGAATAAGCTGACTCATGAGCTTCACGAAGAATTGCCTGTCTAACAGCTTGATCCTTAGGTACACACAGCCTCTTTCCAAACCACAAAATCCCATTATTATCCATTCGAAACCCTGGTGACTTACCAATCACTATATCTTCCGCTATCTTCTTTAGTTTCTCATCTTTCAACTGACCCTTGTATATTTCTTGCTCTAAGGTAGGTTCTAGCACTAATTCCATTGTATTAGTAACAATTCCCAAATTCAAATACTCAAATTCAGCACATAACTCACTAGTCATGGACAACGTTCGTATCTCATTGGCATAACTTTTTCTGCTAAGAGCATCAGCTACTACATTGGCCTTACCAGGATGATAGTGTATCTCTATATCATAATCCTTAATCAATTCTAACCATCTACGTTGCCTCAAGTTCAGATCAGACTGAGTGAAAATATACTTCAAACTCTTATAATCAGTGTATATATCACTCTTATGCCCAATCAAATAGTGTCTCCAAATCTTCAAAGCATGAACTACAGCTGCTAACTCCAAATCATGCGTAGGATAATTCAACTCATGCTTTCTCAACTGCCTAGATGCATAAGCAATAACTCTGCCTTCTTGCATAAGAACACACCCCAAACCTTGACGAGAAGCATCACGATAAATAGAAAATTTCTTACTCAAATCTGGCAATACCAAAATAGGCGCTGTAGTCAATCTCTTCTTCAACTCTTCAAAACTAGCTTGACATTTATCAGACCACACAAACTTGGCATTCTTCTCTAACAGAGATGTCATGGGTTTAGCAAGTTTAGAAAACCCTTCAATGAACCGCCTGTAATATCCAGCTAAACCCAAGAAACTACGAATCTTGCTAACATCAGTAGGTGATTTCCAATTCAATACATCCTTTACTTTGCCTGGATCCACTGATATTCCTCCATTAGAAACAATATGACAAGAAAAGAGACTTCCTTCAACCAAAACTCACATTTACTTCGCTTAGCATACAGTTTATGCCTCTAAGTTTCTGCAACACCAACCTCAAATGTTAAACATGCTCTTTCTCCGTCTTAGAAAATACCAGTATATCATCAATAAATACCACCACAAACTTATCAAGATACTCCATGAACACCTTATTCATCATGTACATAAAGTAGGCAGGTGCATTGGTCAAACCAAATGACATAACAGTATACTCATACAACCCATACCTCGTAGTAAAAGCTGTCTTTGGAATGTCAGAGGCACGAATCTTCAATTGATGATAACCAGAACGCAAATCAATTTTAGAGAACACACAAGCACCTCTCAACTGATCAAACAAATCATCAATTCTGGGCAAAGGATACTTGTTTTTGGTAGTTACCTCATTCAGTGACCGATAATCAACACACATCCTCTGACCACCATCTTTCTTATCAACAAAAATAACTGGTGCACCCCACGATGAAGAACTAGGACGAATAAAACCTTTATCTTGTAGTTCTTTAATTTGTTTCTTAAGTTCTTCTAATTCATCTACTCCCATTCTATATGGTCGTTTGGCTATGGGTGTAGTTCTAGGTAATAATTCAATAAAAAATTCAATGTCTCGGTCAGGTGGCATACCTGGCAAATCATCTGGAAAGACATCTAGAAATTCATCAATAACTGAATTCTCTTTAATAACATCTTCATCAAGCTGATTCACCAAGGCGGTTAGTTGCTTCTGCACTGCTACATCCACATTGATCTTATCCCCATTAGGTGCATTCACAACTACTACTTTCTGCTGGCCCTGAATCACTGCCTGATTTTGTTTCATCCAATCCATACCCAAGATCACATCAATATCCGATGTCCTCAACACTATAGGAGTTATTTTAAACTCTACCCCCCTTAAAATCATACTAACTAGAAGACAACGATTATTGGTTTGCATGGTACCTCCAGGTGAGTTACTAAGAGGGGTTCTTTCATGGCAAGCATGGGTATACTATGCATTTTAACAAAAGTATGGGAAATGAATGTATGAGAAGCTCCAAAGTCAAAAAGAACGGTTGCAGGAGTAGAATGTATATTGAACGTACCGATCATAACTTCTAGTGCCTCATAAGCAGTATCCGAAGACACATGATTCACCCTTCCAGTGCCGGATTGCCTCTGGTTGCTTTTCTGGCTCTGAGGAGTCTGCTGGTTCTACTTCTCAGGACAATTGTAAGACATATGTCCCTCTTTACCACAGACGTAGCATCTAGTAGGCGTGTTGGGAGCACTGTTCTTCATTGGAGTAGCATTGGAATTTCTAGTGCGAGAAGTCTGTTGTCCATTCTACTGATACTATTAACGCTGCTGGTAGGAAGGACGTTGCTGAGACTGACTGTTCTGCCAATTCTGAGACCATTTCTGATTTGGATTGCGATTTCACTGACTAACTGGTCCTTGGAACTTCTGATGAAAGCCATGCTGAGGATTAGTACGCTGGCGGTTATTGCTTCCAACACCTTGCCCTTTCATCTTTCTTTTCCTATCCATCTCCCGACGTTCATTATCCAGCACGATAGCCTTATTCACAAGTTCTTAGAAACTGGCATAATTATTACCCTTCAATTGCAAACGAAGATCATAATAAATCCCTTTTAGGAAAAGACGCTGCCTATTTGCATCTTCCCTCACTTCATTAGGAGCATAGCGAGCCAACTGCGTAAACCTGTCATGATACTCACTAACGCTCATCTGTCCCATCCTGAGATTTCTGAATTCTTCCGGCTTCAGCTCAATTATACCCTTAGGAATATGACGAGATCGAAAATCTCTAACAAATTCATTCCAAGTGATAGGAGGAGCATTGTTAGAACGTGTAGCTTGATACGACTCCCACCAAGTCTGAGTCGTCCCCTGTAACTGACCAGATGCATATAACACATTTTTCATATCATTGCATTGAGCGATGTTCAACTGTTTCTCAACTGCTCTCACCCAATCATCCGCCTCCAAAGGATCAGCAGCATGAGAGAACACTGGAGGGCGTCCCTTCAAAAATTCCCCACGTTTGTCTCTCACCTGAACAGGTGGTGGTCCTCCTGCAGGGGGATTGTTCTGCATGTGTTGCATGAACATCTGCATCATCTGATTCTGGGTATTCATAAGTTCCTCTATAGTAATAAGTGGGTTAGCACCTCCACGACCCCTGCCACGGCCTCTGCCTGACATCTGTTTTCAAAACACAGAAAATGAAGCTCAGTATTATCCAAGACGATGTATTCAACAGATAAGCAAATCTGATTTCTTTGGACGAATTCTAATTTTAGCGGCTCAGTAAAACTACCATATCTCGAGTTACAGACGTCCAATTAAGATGATCTTTACATGGTTGGAAAGCTTACAAAGTTATTGACAACTTTTATTCACAACACTTTTCCTAATTCTGTCAATAAATTAGTCAAAAACGGAACTTAACCGAAACTGTTCCAAAATTCCAGACTGCGTAGTGACCTCAACTTGGAACAGGTATATCTCTTAACTCATAAAAGATAATAAGGTGATTCTTATGGTGTTGGAAAGGTACAGAAGTCTAATTATTCCCAATAAAATTCCTTAAATTTCCCACTAAAGGATTTTAAATTATTTCTAAAACATCCCAGACTGATCCAGAAATCAGCAAAGGACAAAACCAAGTTTACCCCACACCCAATTTATATATTCTTGATCAAACTTAATATTCTTAACCATGGAACTTGTAGACATGTCTACAAAACTCCAGCACACATTACAAAGATCCAAATCACACATTATCATAATAACAATCCATCAATCACACAATTGTTCACACCATAAACTAACTCTCGACACAACCAACTCAAATTGACTCGCAACTACTATCGTTCTTATTACATAGGGATTTCCTAATCCTAATTAAGCTTCTCATAAGTCTTGGGACGGCCTAGCTCCGCCCTTAGTTTGTTGATCTCCTTATAAGCTTGCTCCTTAAGTTCTTTTTTCTTTAGCAACTCATCCTTCAAATCCACCTCATGGAGAGCCAATTCACGAACTAGTCCCACTGTAGCTTGTAAAGTCAAGGATGAATCATCTGCAAGCGGCACAGTCCAGACACCCTTGTCATGCAAGAAACAAGGAAAATGCCGGAGTGCACCCTATAATGTCTTATCCGAGCAAAGACCATGGTAGTAGACAAATACATTGTAGGCGACATCCTCCATGCTTGTTTCTACGGTTGCCCGGCTCACTCGGGTGATGAACTTCAACTCCACCTTAGACTCCTTAGTGGTAGGATCCCTTGTCTTGACCCATAGCTCAGTCTCCCAGTAGGAATCCATCCATGGATGACTATACTCCGTGCAGCGATACTCCAACGTAGCTTCCCAATCATAGTAGTAGTTGTCCAAGGTTCTTGTCAGCATGTCATGGAAGAAAGCATCGGCTTTAGGAACCATGATCTAAATCTTCGTGGTCCACCCCATAACTAAATCCTCCATTGGTGTGTCACCGACTCTTGATTCAGCATCGGATAGCTCTTGGTCACCATCTACATGGGGCTCCTGAGGATTGAAACGGGCAATGTACTGTGCAGCGGACAGACGGGGATGAGGAGGCATCTACAAGATTTAGACATAGATTAGATAGAATCAATGTATTTTCGCAATAGAATAAAGTAGAGGAAGCATAAAAATTTAGTAATTAACAAGGTGAAAGAAATAAGCATGAAATAAGTGAAGCATGGATGCTAATAACGACCACTCTGAAAGGTCTTGATGGCTAGAGGGGGGTGAATAGCCTTTTAAAATTTTCTACAAAGACAAGCTAAACAAGTTTATCAATACAACAAATAGCGAGATGCGAGTTTTGCTTAGCCTACGGGGTGTTTGCAAGCCACCTATCCAATTCACAATTCTAGTAAAGGCACTCAACCACACAAGTCAAACCGAGAAGGTAACTATAACTACAACTAGCAAGCTACACAAAAGAGCTACTCTAGCAAAGCTAACTAGCTAGCAAAGATAACTAAGAAAGTAATGCGGAGTTGAGTTAGGAAAGTTTCACCGAGGGGTGAAGTATTGAGCCAACCAATATAATCAACAATGAATACCAAGACAACCGAACACCGGGATCAATCAATCACAATATGAAAGTGATGACACGAAGATTTATCCCGAGGTTCACGTGCTTGCCGGCACGCTAGACCCCGTTGTGTCCCTCTTCACCATGTGGTTCGGTGGCTAATCGGTCTCACACCGAGCCTCTCAAAAGGCGCCACGAGAACCTACCAAATGGCAAAAGATTGCAAATGACACGAGCAATCCACTAATGTTGCCTTTGGCGCTTCGCTGAGGTAGGCACAAACCCCTCACAATCACCTGAGGTGGCCAAGAATAATCACCAACTCTTGCCAACGCCTCCAAGCTGCTCCAAGCCGTCTATGTGGCGACAACCACAAAGAGAAACAAGAATCCCGCAGCAAATCAACCACCAAGTGCCAACTAGATGCAATCTCACAATGCAAATGCACTTGGATCACTCAATCTCACTTCGAATATGCAAAGAAGCAAGAGAGATGAGTGGAAAGGGAGTTGCTTAGCTCAAAGTGCTCACAAGTATGTCAAATGTTCAAGAGAGAGAGCCTTGAGCTAGCCAACGAGTATTTATAGACGTACCCCTTCGAATATAGCCGTTAGAAACTTGAAACAGCCGAAGTCGCGCTGACCGGACGCGCTGGTCAAACTGACCGGACATGCCGATCACACAACGGCTATTTCGTGAAACACCGACCGGACGCGCTGGTCGCAACGACCGAACTTGCTGGGCTCGACCGGACGCGCTGGTCCCGTAACTGACCAGACGCGCTGGTCAAGCCAGAGCAGCGCTCCAACGAAACAGCGACCGGACGCGCTGGAGAACTGACCGGACGCCACAGTGCCAACGTCCGGTTAGAGTCCAGTAAGGTCCCTGATCGACCGGACGCGCTGCGTGTCCGATCAAAAAACTAAAACTCGCGCATACGCTGAACGCTGACCGGACGCGTCTGGTCAAACAGTGACGCATCTGGTCCAGCGTCCGGTCACCACTGTGACCTCCGTTCGCCTCCGTTTCTTTTTCCGACTTCCGGCGTAGTGGAAAATAGTCGTTTCAACTCCTCGAAAACGCCTTCGCAAATGTGCTAACACCATCATGTGATCACGTCATGTGCGAGTGTGTTAGCATTTTCATAATCATTTTTCGAGGCGTTATTAGTTCTATCCAAATACATATGATTATGAAATGCACACCTATAGGCACTTAGGAGTTCAATAGCCACGTCATTCCCCTCTTTATAGTACGGCTATCTATCCTATAATGTAACCACACCCACTAGATGTCTTGGTTACTAAAACACAACCCTTAAGCATATACCTTTGCCTTGATCACGTAGGGTTGCGTCCAAATCCAAGTGTGGCCATCATGATCACCATGTCCATCTTGCCACCAACCTTGGAATGTACTAATCCTCATATGCTACATACAACTTAGGCATAGGATTAGTACTTAGACATTGTCACTAATTACCAACACCAAACATAGAGCTTTCACACTCTAACTAGGCTTGCGTCCTACAGTCAACACGGTTCTGATACCAATTTGTCACACCTAATTTTTAAGGACAAAAATAGGATGCATAAAAGACTCATGTGCGCCCCAGGATATGATCACACACACAAGTAGATAAATTATATAGTATCATCACAGTGCTTATTACATAGCGAATAAATATTTAACACATAGTCTAAACACAGGGACACGGTTGACTGGTTGACACCAAGACTAGTACTCATTACGATAATCTTCCTCACAATCTTCATCTGTGATGGTGGAAATAGCAAGGGTGAGTCCATGTCGAACTCAACAAGTACAACACAGGGTTCATGAGGCACAAAGGGCTAGACACTGTTTGACTGCGTTTAGCTTTTAATCATCGTATATTTTAGCTATTAGGTAGCATCAAGATAATCCACTTCCCATTAATGATCAATTGTAATAAGGATAATGAATAACATTAACATGAGCATAATAATAACAACAATAATTAAGTATGATATAACAATTATGATCATCTATCTGTAGATGTTCCAAGGCCGCCCATATCCGTGAGCACGGCTAGTATACTAGTTTTTAACTCTGCGCAGAGGTGTACACTTTCACTGTGAGTCATGATTTCCAAATGCATAGGGAGGCCATTTCCAAAACATCAAAAATCATATAAAGTCATTCAAGAGTTTGTCTAACAAGTTAGGGCCATTAGATTCACTCGGCAGGCAGATGTAGAACCTCCTTCCCAGTGGCACACAACTCGTAGCCTATACACACTAAGGACAGGGGCTTGCCCTACATCCAACGTGGCAAGCCGTTCTTACGCCATTTAAGGTAACCACTAACAAGCTAGAAAAGGTCTCTTGAGCAACTAAAGCCAGAGCCATATAGCCCTCACAGCTGTACTGTATGTCCCGGATGATCACGTACAGATAAGTCCTTATAGAGAGTAACTAGAGCATCATAAAACAACATAGTGCTCTAGCACCCTTTAACAAGATTTAAATCATCTTAAGAGTTGGTTGTTTATTTCATTAACCAAATTACAAGATCAATGTTCATAGTTAAGCACTAGCAACAGCTACCCAATGCATACCCCAAGGTTATCAAGGAATCAGGATAACAATCACTATGTTATAATCTCTAGGGTTATCAACGTGAACACATGCGTATGAATTTGATTATTGTGAATAGGTAACAAGGATAGTCCCATGTTATACTTGCCTTGATCAAAGCTTCCCGGATGATACTGCTGATCTGGCTCAAAGTAATACTCCTGATCGTCCAGAAACTGCTCACCTTCTATACTCGATCATCAATCAACAACATACATGCAACCAAGCAAACATACACGAAGCAAACTTGAACGATCACACAGACGTAAAGATCACCAAATTCAGAGTTAAAACGTGAAAGTTATGAATTTTCTAAGATTTCCTAGAGATAAATAATTACTTAAATATAAACTCGAAAATTAATTTTTCCAAACTTACTATACAACTATACTAACATGTAGAGCTCGCAAATACGAACCTAACGCAACTTGAACGGATCAAATCGGAGTTAAAACGAAGATTTTATGACCAAAACAAGTTTAGTGGCAAAACTGTAAATATCAAAAAACATATTTTGATTTACCGAGAGAAAATACGCTTTCAAAACACGAAAACATTTTTAGGGTTTACGCTAAAGGACGGCGGGTTCTATTAAGAAAAAGTTCAGGGACTCTTTAGAAAGATTACCCCGCAAAGGGGTATCTTCTAATCTCGGCCATCGATTCAAAATCGGACGGCTGAGATCACTCCCGGCTTCTCAGAGAGAAGCTCGGCCTTCTCCTCCAAGTCCGGCCGGCGGCCTCCATGGCCGGCCACCCAAGGCTCACCGGAATCAATCGGTTTTCCCGTTTCCAGCCACCGTTTTCCCCGCAACTAACTCCAACCGAACAAGGAGCTCAATGCGAATCCATCTATGCGGTACAAGCTAACTACGGTGGATTGAAAACGACACTCGACGTGAGGAGGGCGGCGGCACCATTGCCGACTCGTCGGTGACCTTCAAAAGCACGATTCGACGCATCTCCACCCAAAAGAAAAGCATGAGAAGGTAGAGAAGAAGAGTGCGGACTCACCAACGCGAAGAATACGGCCTCAAATTCACCCGTGAGCTCCCCCTACAAGCAACCGAAATCTCCAACTCGCCCCCAATCCCTAGCGCTCGGTTTCACGTGGTTGGACTAGAGTTTTAGATGGAAAACGGAAAGAAGAGAGCCACGACTACCCTTTTATAGGTTCACTTCGTCGATTACGGTTAGGAAATCAAGGATTGGAGATTCGATTCGGTTGAAGCCTTGTTCGAGTCCATCCCGGTTACGACCGGAGGTAGGGGATTCGGCTGCCACCTAGGCCCACCCGTCAGCGGCTGAAAGAGGATGAGGCGCACGACTTGGCTTCCTGGGCCGGCCCACCGACGCGATGGAGAGCACGGCAGCGGCCCGTCTTCGCAGCCCAGCACGGGGAAGGAAAGAAGCAGGCCGACCGGTAATCGGGCCACCAGCAGGTAGATTTCCTTTCCCTTTCTTTTTTTATTTGTTTTTCAAAACCCTTTTCAAAGAGAAATTCAAATCTAATCCAAATAAAATAAATTCCACACCTCAAAATAAAATAAATGCAACAGCATGAATGCATCATCAAATATTCTATCTAAAATTTTAAATCCTAATTCTCCATTAATTATTATCTAAATTATTTAAACCCACTAATTTTAAATTTTGCAAATTTTGGGTGTTACAATATTTTGCAGGATGTCACTTTAAGTTTATTCAGTGGTAGATACTACACTCTACCGGAATAAGGACTACCACTAATGATCTCGTTCTGAAGATTTCTCAATTTCCTACCATGACAACATTCATCTTGGGGAAGGAGCATTCCCCTGTGTATCTAGCTAAGTATTTCTTCCCTTTTTGGTCTTATTTTTTTTGAGTTTGTTTTCCGTTAGTTAAAAGAAATAAAAAGATGAATAACAATTCAAAACCAAATAAAATTGTTCTAGCTAGTTATGTATTAAGGTGTGATCTTAAACTTTGAAAACAAAATAAAAAGTGTGTTTAGATTTTTTAAGAGTCATAAAATATTGGCAATGGAAATAATGAATAGTGCTCAACTATAATTCCTTTTTAGTATCTAGTATTCATATTTGAATTCTTCCGAGTTTTGATTTGATAGAAGAATTTGCTCTAAGCCTAAAACTTGTGGGAGCATATGCTTGAGCTAAGTCTAGGTAATTGAGGGATATGATATAAGAAAGTCTGAGCAGCTATTTATCTTATTCCTAACGATACTAGAGTTCTGGAGATTTATCTTTTGAAAACTTAAAACTTATATGATGAGCTCTTATATGACAAAGCTTGAATTCCTACCAAAGCCAAATATGATATTTAGAATAGGAAATCTTTCACTTATATGTTGCTTGCTTTTCATTGAGTTTGGTCAAGCGTTGTTGATGCCTTATGAGGGATTTGTCATGCTTTTAAAATCAAGATCACGTACACACCATCCATATATGCACCATTCCTACATTAGGAGTAGGCGCACTCATCTTTCATTTCATCATGATCCATGTGAAAATGTTTTGCTCTTGCATTGAGAGTAAACACCCAAAAATATACCCTATAGGACAGCCCCCAAATAAATGCTCTAAAGTTCTTATTGTTATCTCTCTAAAGTTTTATTGTAGAAAGATGCAAAAGTATTGTAAAAAAGAAAAGAAGAAAAGAAAAGGTATTAAAAAATGGACAAGTGTCCAAAAGAATAAAACAATGGGTACTTTAATACCCGCCTAAAAAAGAGAGATGAATAAGATAGCCCATGTTTTCTTTGCTAAGTGTTCTTCAATTTTTCGAGAGATATATGTTTTCAAGGAGTAATATTAGAATTAGGATTAGCCACCATATACACCTATTATTTATCCATCATATTCCATACACATGCACATCTTGATTTGATTGTATGACTTAACTCTCTTTGGATTTATTGTTTGACTTTACAATATATGAATTGCAAGTATGCTCTATTTATGTTTTCTCCACTCCTATGAAGCTCCACATAAGCCTTGGTGGTATTAGAGAAAGGCATTGTAACACCTCAAGTGTTTAGCTCCATAATTGCATTTGCATAAGCATAAGCATGCATCATTCATGTTATTTTATGTGATGCAACAAATGTGATTGTTTTTAGAAGTTCTGTTTGGCTCACATCATGTGATACTTGGTAGTTGGTGTAACTAAAAGGTAGAGTAGCCAATTATGTCTCACAACACCTTAGTTATACTCATGGTAACTTTTGGAGCAAGGTTCATGTTGATCAAAATTACTAAAATGCCCTCCAAGAGGTGGTTGACCAACATATAGCCCTAGAATGCTCTAGTTTGACCAATTAAAAAGTCTAGCTTAGAGACCTTGCATGGAGGAGCACCCTTAAGCAAAGTTGTAGGGAATTTTATGGGGAACAAAAGTCTCAATATGACCATCTCATGAAACTGACCAGAACATGCTCAAAAGTGGCCCACAAGTCAGCTAGAGGGGCTGCCTCAACACTTAGAATTTTTCTAAGTCTTCAATTGACCCTCCAGTTTTACTGCGGCCTACTTTAGGAGCTTGTAGTTTGCAAACCAGGCCAAACCAGCTTCCACTCATATTGACAAACTTGTAGTCCTCATGTAGCTCTACAACATTGTCAACATCACCCAAGCCTGGTTCCCAATGGGTTATGAGTTAGAGTGCTTCGAAAATCAGGTTTCAGTCGGGGGAAATAACTAAAACTCAGTTCAGCTTTCAAGTGCCTCACTTTGGGGCGTTGTATCTCACTAACCAAGCCGAGTTAGCTCATGACCCTATTGGCAATGTTGAAGCCCTCACATGGCTCTACATTTTTGTTAACTACGGCTCTCATCGAATCAGCCTTGATCACGAGCGGTGGGGCGATGAAATCACGCTGTCAGTCATCGTGATTAGGACTGAATCGGGAATTCGGGTTCAGACACCGACGGCCGTGTGTCGTGGCGCTCGGGCAGAAGAGCGTCGCCGCGTGGCGACCGAGCGCTGCCATCGCCTCCACGTTGCGAGCCCAGGCGCGAATTTGAACACCGAGCGGACACCTCCACCCCCTCACTCGCGCTCACTTTCCTCCCCCTCCCTCTCGTTCTGGCCGAGCTCACCGAGGCGGAGAACGGAGGCGCCATTGCCACCGCAGCCTTCTCCGTGCTCGCACGAGCTCACCGTCTCACCACCGTCCTCTGAACCCCGTTCACTACTCCGCCATCATCCCCTCCACCTCCGTCACCCGTTGCTTGACCGGATTGTGCAGAGGTGAGGGCGAATTTTGGTTTCCGCCACCGTGAGTCCTCGCCGGCGTACTATCCGCGCGGTGGCTCACCGTGGCCAGCTCTCTACAGTCACCCTCCAGTCTCCCCGCTACATGTTCTAGGTTCCGGGGTGGGTAGAGCAGCCTAGGTGATGACGCTACCGGATGTGATGGCCGGTACACGTCGGAACGCCGTCGTGCGCTGCCGCGCCATGGCCGCCGGTGCGGTTCTCACGCGGCCAGCGGCACTCGCTCCACCTCCGTCCTCTTCTTTGGCATGGAGAGGTCCGCCATGTCCTCAGGAAGACGTAGCACACCTCACTTAGGTCACTGGCCCCCGGAGCTCGCCGGACCGCCACCGGGTGCCGCCTCCGAGCCGCGGTCACCATGGCCGTCGTAGCTAGAGTGGGATAGGGTCAGCAAATCTAGGTTTGGTCAATGCGGGAAGTCGTGGGGAAGCCGTTGGTGCTCTTCCCGTTGCCGGAGGCGCCGTCGTCGGCGAGCTAGAGCTCGCCGGAGTCGCGGTCGTCTCCCCCTTTCGCTCATCTCTCTGGCCTGCGGGCCCGCGCTGTCAGCGCCACGCACGCGGGCGGGAGTCTGGGACAGGCCGCGCGCTGGCTGGGCCGCGCTGGTGAACCGGGCCGGCCCGGCACTGTAGCTGTTAGGGTTCAGTTTTGTTTTCTTTTTTCTTTTTGTCACAGATTTTTGTGGTTGTTGGGAAATTGTAGATCTAGGGTTTCACTTGCTCAAAAATCAGGAGATAAATTTTGTTATGATCTACATGATGTGTAGTATTTTAGAAAAATATAAATATGGTATGTGATGTTTAGTTTTCTGGAGAATTAAATAGATCTTTTAAATGTGTTTTGAAATGCATGGAAATTGTTAAATGTATAACTTGAGCTGTAGTATTCCAAAAATTATGAAATTTGGTGGGTATGCTAATTTATACTTGCTCTAGCTCTGGTAAAAATTTTGGTAGCAGTGCTTAAGTACTTTTCAAGTTATAATGCTATCTTGTTATTTTAGGAAATACTTAAATGAATTTTTATAATTTTTCTACATGTGCAATGTTCTTATAATTTTTGGAGAATGTCTTAGTACCTTAAAGTGTCTAAGAAAAATATGAAATCTGTTGTTTGATACTTTTCAATATGAATTGTTAATTATACAAAAATCAGCCTTTTGGGCTTGTGAATTTTGTTCAGAGAGTTTCTGTGAATAAATTTAGTTCAAATTTTTACAGATAGTCTCTTTTTGGGTCAGAGAGTCTCCTGTAATTTTTGTAGAATTTTAGGAACAGTTTACATGTATGTTTAAAATTCCACTTGATTACTTAAGTAAATTAAGAAATGAGTATAAATAAATATTTTAGGTAGGCACACCTTACTTTCTGGTGTTTTTGTAACTCATGTGAACTTTTGGTAACATTAGTTTGATCTTAAGAGAAGTTTGCCACATCAATAAATATTTAATCCTTGCAATTTTAGATTTTCTGAACAGCTGGAAGTATTTTTAGGTTTGACCTTTGATAAAGGTATTTGCTGGAAAACCTGTAAATACCAAAGTTGTAGTAAACTTGATAAACTAGCTTGTGTAAAAATTTGGGAGCATTTGATTTAGTAGTTTGGGAGTTATTGCTGTTTTAAGTGGCAGTCCAGAATTGGCTGCTCTCTGTTTGGAGAGGACAGGTTCTGGAACTTGAGAAATTCGACCTGAAAAACTTAGGAATTTAAGGTTGAGGTCTGAAAATGAATTGTAGGGCATTTCATAAGCTTTCTAGATTGTCTTATATCATATCTTTTGGAGTTGGGAATCTCCAGTTATGTTAGAAACATTTAGCTGCTGTCCAGAATGTCTTGCTGTGATATTTTGTTGGCTGTGGTAACCTAAGTAATGTTACTCTTGTGTTTGTTAGGTGTTAGAGCCTTAACCGAAGAAGAACAACTGTATCTTAGGTTGGGTAGCTTAGGTGAGTACTTCTCTACCGGAGAGGAAATTTGCACCTAATATTTGAAGTGATTTGATTAGAGCTTTAAGATTGTTGAAATGCATTTCATTCCGAGCATACTGCATAGGTGTTCCGGAGGGGGTAACACTCCTCGAGTTCGAGCCAGTGATCCCGGAGGAAGCCCAGAACCAGCCGGAGGAGCCAACAGAACCGGTCGGCGAAGGAGACGCCGCTGAAGACTTGCTGGAGTGCCCTGACCACCGGCCTTCAACTTTTCTCAAAGGCAAGCCCCGGTGCATGCTGAACCTACCGTTTTATAAATCTATCTTGAGTACTTTTAATTGTTTATTGCATTAAGTTCTAGGAGTTATATGAAAACACTTGCTGCATTTTACCTGTCCTTGTCCAGATATCGTACTTAATCCTATACTAGGTATAGGCACGTGTCAATGCTTAGCCCTGCTTAGTACGGTAGAAGTCGGGTGATTTCCGGTCATCCGCGAGAGATAGGATTGGATCGCGAGTGGCTTATGGCTATCGTGATGGAACCATGCTTTAAAATGAAATTGAGACCAGGCGGGAGTTTGATGGTACAGCTGCAAGACACTTCACGTCTTGGGTGTGGAGCCATGCTCGTCTGAGTCGTTTAAGGACCGATTCGCTGTACGTCCTTGAGTCATGTTGAACGCAGTCTAACACTTAGTTGGCCGGATAAGTCGTTCCGACCGCGAAGTCGAGTAGTATGGTTCAGGCCGGGAATCGAATGGTAGGTTGCATCTTGGAGGAGAGAAAGGATGTGCTTGGGACATTGACGTGAGACCAAGGGGGGTTAGAGTCTCTATCACCTGGCAGAGTGTCACCCTTGGGGACGCGACATTATTCGGACCCGCGATTCCTGAACTGTACAAAAGATGACCTGAGCAGCCCTCACCAGGCGTGACTCGGTGAGTGTTAGAAATACCCCTCCAGCTGGATAGGAATTCGATTCGAATCGCCGTCGCTCTCGGTTAGTGAGCACTTGACTTGAGCAGCGGCAACGTAGATCTCATTAAATGAACAGATGGTTAAGTGAATGATATAATGTTGCCACAATTTATACCTGCTCTGGATATAATATTGAAAATTGTTTGATTATAATCAAGTGCATGTTTCGTACAGGTGCTAAGATAGATAACAGGTAAATGCTGAAAATAACTGCTAGTACAGGTTATAAGAGTTTCAATTACTTATGCCTTTATGCAAAATGTGATGTCAGCTAGCCTCTTGTGTAAGCCTTGCATAATCCTTGGTGTCATCTTATTTCTGGTTTTTGACGGGTAAGTCTAGCTGAGTACATTCCAGTACTCAGGGTTTATTCCCTCCTGTTCCAGTTGATATGCTCTATCAAGGCTTCTGCAAAACTTGTCTCCACCCTGCGGGTGACGAAGACTAGATCACTAGGGCATGATCATCTTTATGTACTTTCCTGATGCTTTTGCGGGTTGTGGATCAACAAGACTGGCAGTAGTTAAACAACTGGTGTGTGTGTTATGCTTCCGCTACTTTATAAACTTGGTTTGTAATAATTGCAACTCCGTGTGTGTAAACTTATTTCAGAACTACTTGTGAAATGTAGCGTATGATGTTGTATGTTGAATGATGCAATCCTGGTTGTAAGCAAGTTGGTTTGAAATTCTTCGTGGTTTCGATTGACTACCGGGATTATATGGGCTCAAGTTCGAAAATTTGAGCGCTTCGGTGCTTGTTTTTGTACTTGTGCTCTTATAATTTGGTCGGTTCTGTTACAGCTGGTACCGGAGCATAATTCAACATTAAACACATCATACGGGTAATTAGAAACAAAAGTATTTGTTTATGAAAAGGGTTAAAACTATAAAAATTATTTTTATAGGTATGCCAGTGATCACATCCCTTAGCCCAAATAAGGACTCTTAGGTGGCTTATTATAAGTACTAACTTGGGGATCTTGGTTGTTTTTGTTTCGTCGTCCATACGGCGTGATATTGTATGGATGCCATCCACTTGGGTGGTAATGTATGGATCAATTGCCTCGACGCTCTGGTAAGTGTGAGTTGTGAGAGCATGATCGTCCAACCGGCGATCTAGGGGAGAGTAGTTTTGGTGACTTGCATACTTACATGTTTAAACCGTGTAATTATGGAAGCACTTAATTGTGAGAGTCTTTATATCGGGTAGCTTTGATACTGAAGTATATACATCAGGGGATGTGTATATGGAGAGTATTTAAATTACTGCTTTCTTGTGTGCATATATTGGGAAACTGTTGGGCTGAAATGAGATCTTCTGCAGATACACTAACAGCGTAACGAGTAGACCGATAATTTCGCCTATATGAGAGAACGTATGTATGCCACCGCCTAGCGTTAGAACTTTAGGTTTCTACTAAGGTGAGAGGGCGTACGGAACGTGCATGCATCATGTTTAATTATATCACACATATCATTTACTCCCTCCTTAAAAATTTCAATAGTCCCGACTAAATTAAATTTCGTATCCCCTAAATGATCCTCACTTTAAGTCGTATCTTGTTGCTACAGATGGCACGTACCAAGTGGACCGCCTGTAAGTCAACCGGGGGTAGGGTCCCTCGTCACCAGCTAGCTCCACGTGAGCCCCGCCCCGAGCCCACTGAGGTGGAAAGGCTGAGGGCTGAGTTGGCTGAAGTGACTGCTGCCAGGAATGCAGCGCGTCAGCAACTGGAGCAAGTGATCCGTGATCGTGACCAGGAAACACTTGCAGTCCAGAGGTTGACAGTAGCAAATCGCAACTGTCAACGCATGCTGGTCCATGTCATGAATCAGAGGGATAAAGCCTGGCACGAGGAGAACGTTCTGAGAGCTCGTCAGTTTGAGCTCGAGCAACAGTTGGAGAATGCTGAAGAATACAATGACAATCTTCATGAAGAAGTGCACCGCCTGAACAACCAGCTGAATCCTCTGCTGCCTCGAAACAACAACGCAGATGAGGACATGGGTTCGGGAATCATCATGGCTGAAGATGATGATGAAGTGGAGGTCAATGGGCCCCAAGATGTCGCACCGGAAGAAGCACCAGAAGAAGAGCCCGAAGAAGAAGACGAGGAGTTAGAGTCTGTTAGCGACGAGGATGGCGGGGAGATCCTTGACACCGACTCTGAGGACGATGCTTAGAGTAGTCATCGCGTAGCTACGATGTTAGAATCGTCTTTTGTGCCTCCTGGGGTTGGAATGAGGCTTTGTAATAACTTGACTTTTGGGATGTAAGGTCAAACCCTATGTTTCTGAGATGTTTAGTTGAACCTGTTAATTTCAATCACAATTGGATGTCTTATTGTGTTGCGTTCGATGATGGTGTCACGATTAGCAACCTTCGGTGCCGCGACGAAACTGAGGGCCTCCTATGGCGCGCGACATAAGGTTGTGTTGCTTGGCACGCGCTGGTATCGAGGTGGCTAGTCATGATTCACCATGAAACTCTGCCGTTGAGAAGTCTCTTTGTGGTCAGTTTGAAGTAGCCCTTCTCAGTCAACTAAAAGTTTTGAGATCGAATCCAAGTACCAAGCGAAAGGTCAAAAATCACGTAGAATTTAACGTATATGGTTCAGTAACTACTGTGCTCCTTGTGAGTGAGCCTTTATAAAAGTACATCTTGTTGGATTCCCTCGCATGATCGCGTCAATTGATGCGCTTGAATGGATTGTGCGGTTGTGACGAATTATTGTGCCATGAGTATTTTGAGAAGTCCATTTCATGAAGTTAGTTTGACATATTTACAATAATTCATCTACAAATTTCTCACATCGTCAGTGCTCATTGGCTATGCATTTTGCAGATGTCGTACAATCTCCGTCGGGGTCATGGCAATAAGGATGAGGAACAGCCACCCCCTCCGCCACCACCTACCCCGGCTGAATTGATGCAGACCGTGGTAGAAGGGCAGCGCATGTTGGCTGATGCAATGCGCCAACTGGCAAATCGGGAGGCTCGTCCAGGCCGACAGGGCCCAGAACCCAATTAGTACAGCGATTTCAAGGACTTTCTTGATTAGCCCCCGCTTTTCAAGGAGGCGGAAGAACCACTGCAAGCCGACGAGTGGTTAAACACTATTGAACAAAAGTTTCGTCTGCTTCGCTTGACCGATGAGCTAAAAACTGAATATGCTTCTCATCAGTTGCATGGCCCTGCGGGTATTTGGTGGAGCCACTATCGTTCCACACTGCCTGCAAATGTCCTGATTGCTTGGGACCAGTTCAAGGCAGCATTCCGTGGAAACTATATTTGTAACAGAACCGACCAAATTATAAGAGCACAAGTACAAAAACAAGCACCGAAGCGCTCAAATTTTCGAACTTGAGCCCATATAATCCCGGTAGTCAATTGAAACCACGAAGGATTTCAAACCAAACTGCTTACAACCAGGATCGCATCATTCAACATACAACATCATACGTTACATATCACAAGGAGTTCTGAAATAAGTTTACACACACACGGAGTCGCAATTATTACAAACCAAGTTTGAAAGTAGCGGAAGCATAACACACACGCCAGTTGTTTAACTACTGCCAGTCTCGATGATCGACAACCCGCAAAAGCATAAGGAAAGTACATAAAGACGATCACGCCCTAGTGATCTAGTCATCATCACCCGCAGGGTGGAGACACGTCTTGCAGAAGCCTTGATACAGCATATCATCTGAAACAGGAGGGAATAAACCCTGAGTACTGGAATGTACTCAGCTAGACTTACCCGTCATAAACCAGAAATAAGATGACACCAAGGATTATGCAAGGCTTACACAAGAGGCTAGCTGACATCACATTTTGCATAAAGGCATAAGTAATTGAAACTCTTATAACCTGTACTAGCAGTTATTTTTAGTATTTACCTGTCGTCTATCTTAGCACCTGTACTAAGCATGCACTTGATCATAATCAAACAATTATCAATATTATATCCAGAGCAGGTATAAATTGTGGCAACATTGTATCATTCACTTAACCATCTGTTCATTTAATGAGATCTACGTTGTCGCTGCTCAAGTCAAGTGCTCACTAACCGGGAGCGACGGCGATTCGAATCGAATTCCTATCCAGCTGGAGGGGTATTTCTAACACTCACCGAGTCACGCCTGGTGAGGGCTGCTCAGGTCATCTTTTGTACAGTTCAGGAATCGCGGGTCCGAATAATGTCGCGTCCCTAAGGGCGACACTCTGCCAGGTGATAGGGACTCTAACCCCCCTTGGTCTCACGCCAATGTCCCCAAGCACATCCTTTCTCTCCTCCAAGATGCAACCTACCATTCGATTCCCGGCCTGAACCATACTACTCGACTTCGCGGTCGGAACGACTTATCCGGCCAACTAAGTGTTAGACTGCGTTCAACATGACTCAAGGACGTACAGCGAATCGGTCCTTAAACGACTCAGACGGGCATGGCTCCACACCCAAGACGTGAAGTGTCTTACAGCTGTACCATCGAACCCCTGCCCGGTCTCATTTTCATTTAAAGCATGGTTCCATCACGATAGCCATAAGCCACTCGCGACCCAATCCTATCTCTCGCGAATGACCGGAAATCACCCGACTTCTACCGTACTAAGCAGGGCTAAGCATTGACACGTGCCTAAACCTAATATAGGATTTAAGTACGATATCTGGACAAGGACAAGTACAATGCAGCAAGTGTTTTCATATAACTCCTAGAACTTAATGCAATAAACAATTAAAAGTACTCAAGATATATTTATAAAATGATGGGTTCAGCATGCACCGGGGCTTGCCTTTTAGAAAGGTCGAGGGCTGGTGGTCAGGACACTCAGGCAGGTCTTCAGCGGCGTCTCCTTCGCCGACCGGTTCTGTTGGCTCCTCCGGCTGGTTCTGGGCTTCCTCCGGAATCACTGGCTCGAACTCGAGGAGTGTTACCCCCTCCGGCACACCTATTGCATAAGTGCATAATAAATCTCATGTATGCATAATGAAAGATGCAGTATGCTCGGAATGAAATGCATTACAACAATCTTAAAGCACTAATCAAAACACTTCAGATATTAGGTGCAAATTTCCTCTCCGGTAGAGAAGTACTCACCTAATCTACTTAACCTAAGATAAAGCTGCTCTTCTTCCGTTAAGGCCCTAACACCTAACAATTACAAGAATAGCATTTCTCAGAATACCACACCACATCTAATCAGCAAATACCACAGTAAACATTCTGGACAGCAGCTACTTGTTTTTAACAAAACTAGAGATTTCCAATTCCAAAAGATATGATCTAAGACAATCTGGAAAGCCTAAGAAATGCACTACAATTCATTTTCAGACCTCAACCTCAAACTCCTAAGTTTTCCATGTCAAATTTCACAAGTTCCAGAATCTGTTCTCTCTAAACAGAGAGTAGCAGATTCTGGACTGCCACTTTAACCAGCAATAACTCTCAAACTATTAAGCCAAATGCTCCCAAATTTTGACACAAGCTAGTTTATCAAGTTTACTACAACTTTGGTATTTACAAGTTTTCCAGCAACCATTTTTATCAAAGGTCAAACTTAGAAATACTACTAGCTGTCCAGAAAACCTAAAATTGCAAGGGTTACATATTTATTGATGTGGCCAAAGTCCCCTAAAACCAAACTAATGTTACCAAAAGTTCACATGGGGTACAAAAACACCAGAAAGTAAGGTGTGCCTACCTAAAATATTTATTTATACTCATTTCTTAATTTACTTAAGTAATTAAGTGGAATTTTAAACATACATGTAAACTGCTCCAAAAATCCTACAAAAATTACAGGGGACTCTCTGACCCAAAAAGAGACTACTGTAAAAATTTGAACTAAATTTATTCACAAGAATTTACTGAACAAAATTCACAAGCCCAAAAGGCTGATTTTTGTGAAATTAATAAATCATATTGAAAAGTATCAAACAACAGATTTCATAATTTGCTTGGACACTTTAGGGTACCAAGACATTCTCTAAAAAGTTATAAGGACATTGCACATGTACAAAAATTACAAAAATTTATTTAAGTATTTCCTAAAATAGCAAGATAGCATTATAACTTGAAAAGTACTTCAGCACTGCTACCCAAATTTTTACCAGAGCTAGAGCAAGTATAAATTAACATACCCACCAAATTTCATAATTTTTGGAATACTACAGCTCAAGTTATACATTTAATAAATTTGCATGCATTTCAAAACACATTTAAAAGATATATTTAATTCTCCAGAAAACTAAACATCACATACCAGATTTATATTTTTCTAAAATACTACACAACATGTAGATCATAACAAAATTTATCTCATGATTTTTGAGCAAGTGAAACCCTAGATCTACATTTTCCAAACAACCACTAAAATCTGTGACAAAAAGAAAAAAAAGAAAACAAAACTGAACCCTACTCGCTACCGTTACTGGGTCGGCCCGAGACCGACGCGGCCCAAGACGCGCGCGCGCAGCCCGCTCGGGCTCCCGCGCGCGCGCGTGGCGCTGACAGCGCGGGCCCACAGGCCAGAGAGAGAGAGCGAAGGGGGAAGACGGCCGCGACTCCGGCGAGCTCTAGCTCGCCGACGACGGCGCCTCCGGCGACGGAAGGAGCACCAACGGCTTCCCCGCGACTTCCCGCATCGACCAAACCTAGATTTGCTGACCCTATCCCACCCTAGCTACGACGGCCATGGCGACCGCGGCTCGGAGGCGGCACCCGGTGGCGGTCCGGCGAGCTCCGGGGGTCAGGGACCTAAGTGAGGTGTGCTACGGCTTCCTGAGGACATGGCGGACCTCTCCATGCCAAGGAAGAGGACGGAGGTGGAGCGAGTGCCGCTGGCCGCGTGAGCACCGCACCGGCGGCCATGGCGCGGCGGCGCACGACGGTGTTCCGACGTGTACCGGCCATCCCATCCGGTAACGTCATCACCTAGGCTTCTCTACCCGACCCAGAACCCAAAACACGTACTAGTGAGAATGGAGGATGACCGTAGGGAGCTGGCCACGGTGAGCCGCCGCGCGGACAATGCGCCGGCGAGGACTCACGGTGGTGGAAACCGAAATTCGCCCTCACCTCTACACAATCCGGTCAAGCAACGGTTGGAGGAGGTGGAGGGGATTCTGGTGGAGCGGTGGACGGGATTTGGAGGACGGTGGTGCGACGGTGAGCTTGCACAAGCACGGAGCGGGCTGCGGCGGCAATGGCGCCTCCGTTTTCCGCCTCGGTGAACCCGGCCAGAGCGAGAGTGAAGGAGAGAAGAGTGAGCGCGAGTATGGGGGTGGAGGTGTCGGCCCCGACTTCACGCCCGCGCGTGTGCTTGCGACGTGGAGGCGATGGCAGGGCGCGAGCGCCACGCGGCCACCGGGCTCTGCCCGAGCGCCACGGCGTGGTCGGCTGTCCGACTGAATGACGACGTCGACTGAACCGATGAGGCCGAACGGTGACTGACAGTGCAAGTTTGACGCTGATTATCTTCCAACACAGCTCGATTCGGTCCAAGATGACAACATCAAATTTGTAGCGCTATGTGAGGGCAACAAGTTTGTCAATTGGAGTTTGGGCTGGTTCGGCCTAGATTTGAAACTACAGAGCTCCAAAGTGGTGCACTTAGAAACTGAAACCAAGTTTTAGTCACTAAGCCGACTGAAACCCTATTTTCACGACACAAAATCTCCCAAACCATCTAGAACCAGGTGATGGTGATATTGGCAATGTTGTAGAGCTACATGAGTACTACAAAAGTGTCCACAAGAGTTGGAGCTGATTTGGTCTGGTTTGGAAGCTACACGCTCCCAAAGTAGGCCACAGTAAAACTGGAGGGACACTTTGGGACTTAGCAAAATTTCTAAGTGTTGAGGCAGCCCCTCTAGCTGACTTGTGGGCCATTTTTGAGCATGTTCTGGTCAGTTTCATGAGATGGTCATATTGAGACTTTTGTTCTCCATAAAATTCCCTACAACTTTGCTTAAGGGTGCTCCTCCATGCAAGGTCTCTAAGCTAGACTTTTTAATTGGTCAAACTAGAGCATCCTAGGGCTAAATGGTGGTCAACTACCCCTTGGAGGGCATTTTGGTGATTTTGGTCAACATGAACCTTGCTCCATTAGTGACCCTAAGTATAACTAAGGTGTTGTGAGATATAATTGGCTACTCTACCCTTTAGTTACACCAACTCCCTAGTGTCACATGATGTGAGCCAAACAAAAAAAATTCTAAAAACAATCACAGTTGTTGCAACCACATAAAATAACATGAATGATGCATGCTTATGCTTATGCAAATGCAATGCAATTATGGAGCTAAACACTTGAGGTGTTACAGCCCTCCCCCTTATAAAAATCTCGTCCCGAGATTTGGAAAGCGTACCATTTTTCATAGAATTCCTTATAACCATCCCGCAAATAATCTTCCCGTTCCCACGTAGCGTCACTTTCACTACCCTGATTACTCCACATTACTTTATACCACCTAACCACTTTGCTTCTAGTTACTCGTTCCTGAGTATCGATCACTTGGACTGGCTTTTCTTCGTAAGTTAAATCAGATTCAAGCCTAATATCTCCCAAAGGAACTCTTTCCTCAGGTACTCGAAGACACTTTTTGAGCAGAGATACATGGAAGACGTTGAATATGGCACGCATTTCAGGAGGTAACTGGATTTTGTACGCAACAGCTCCACTCTTGCCTATGATTTGGAAAGGACCCACGTATCTTGGCTCCACTCCTAAAGTGGGCTCACATCATGTGATACTTGGTAGTTGGTGTAACTAAAAGGTAGAGTAGCCAATTATGTCTCACAACACCTTAGTTATACTCATGGTAACTTTTGGAGCAAGGTTCATGTTGATCAAAATTACTAAAATGCCCTCCAAGAGGTGGTTGACCAACATATAGCCCTAGGATGCTCTAGTTTGACCAATTAAAAAGTCTAGCTTAGAGACCTTGCATGGAGGAGCACCCTTAAGCAAAGTTGTAGGAAATTTTATGGGGAACAAAAGTCTCAATATGACCATCTCATGAAACTGACCAGAACATGCTCAAAAGTGGCCCACAAGTCAGCTAGAGGGGCTGCCTCAACACTTAGAATTTTTCTAAGTCTTCAATTGACCCTCCAGTTTTACTGCGACCTACTTTAGGAGCTTGTAGTTTGCAAACCAGGCCAAACCAGCTTCCACTCATATTGACAAACTTGTAGTCCTCATGTAGCTCTACAACATTGTCAACATCACCCAAGCCTGGTTCCCAATGGGTTATGAGTTAGAGTGCTTCGAAAATCAGGTTTCAGTCGGGGGAAATAACTGAAACTCAGTTCAGCTTTCAAGTGCCTCACTTTGGGGCGTTGTATCTCACTAACCAAGCCGAGTTAGCTCATGACCCTATTGGCAATGTTGAAGCCCTCACATGGCTCTACATTTTTGTTAACTACGGCTCTCATCGAATTAGCCTTGATCACGAGCGGTGGGGCGATGAAATCACGCTGTCAGTCGTCGTGATTAGGACTAAATCGGGAATTCGGGTTCAGACACCGACGGCCATGTGTCGTGGCGCTCGGGCAGAAGAGCGTCGCCGCGTGGCGACCAAGCGCTGCCATCGCCTCCACGTTGCGAGCCCAGGCGCGAATTTGAACACCGAGCGGACACCTCCACCCCCTCACTCGCGCTCACTTTCCTCCCCCTCCCTCTCGTTCTGGCCGGGCTCACCGAGGCGGAGAACGGAGGCGCCATTGCCACCGCAGCCTTCTCCGTGCTCGCGCGAGCTCACCGTCTCACCACCGTCCTCCGAACCCCGTTCACTACTCCGCCATCATCCCCTCCACCTCCGTCACCCGTTGCTTGACCGGATTGTGCAGAGGTGAGGGCGAATTTTGGTTTCTGCCACCGTGAGTCCTCGCCGGCGTACTGTCCGCGCGGCGGCTCACCGTGGCCAGCTCTCTACAGTCACCCTCCAGTCTCCCCGCTACATGTTCTGGGTTCCGGGGTGGGTAGAGCAGCCTAGGTGATGACGCTACCGGATGGGATGACCGGTACACGTCGGAACGCCGTCGTGCGCTGCCGCGCCATGGCCGCCGGTGCGGTTCTCACGCGGCCAGCGGCACTCGCTCCACCTCCGTCCTCTTCTTTGGCATGGAGAGGTCCGCCATGTCCTCAGGAAGACGTAGCACACCTCACTTAGGTCCCTGGCCCCCGGAGCTCGCCGGACCGCCACCGGGTGCCGCCTCCGAGCCGCGGTCGCCATGGCCGTCGTAGCTAGAGTGGGATAGGGTCAGCAAATCTAGGTTTGGTCAATGCGGGAAGTCGTGGGGAAGCCGTTGGTGCTCTTTCCGTCGCCGGAGGCGCCGTCGTCGGCGAGCTAGAGCTCGCCGAAGTCGCGGCCGTCTCCCCCCTTCGGTCATCTCTCTCTGGCCTGCGGGCCCACGCTGTCAGCGCCACGCGCACGGGCGGGAGTCTGGGACGGGCCGCGCGCTGGCTGGGCCGCGCTGGTGAACCGGGCCGGCCCGGCACTGTAGCTGTTAGGGTTCAGTTTTGTTTTCTTTTTTCTTTTTGTCACAGATTTTTGTGGTTGTTGGGAAATTGTAGATCTAGGGTTTCACTTGCTCAAAAATCAGGAGATAAATTTTGTTATGATCTACATGATGTGTAGTATTTTAAAAAAATATAAATCTGGTATGTGATGTTTAGTTTTCTGGAGAATTAAATAGATCTTTTCAATGTGTTTTGAAATGCATGCAAATTGTTAAATGTATAACTTGAGCTGTAGTATTCCAAAAATTATGAAATTTGGTGGGTATGCTAATTTATACTTGCTCTAGCTCTGGTAAAAATTTGGATAGCAGTGCTTAAGTACTTTTAAGTTATAATGCTATCTTGTTATTTTAGGAAATACTTAAATGAATTTTTGTAATTTTTCTACATGTGTAATGTTCTTATAACTTTTTGGAGAATGTCTTAGTACCTTAAAGTGTCTAAGAAAAATATGAAATCTGTTGTTTAATACTTTTCAACATGAATTGTTAATTATTCAAAAATCAGCCTTTTGGGCTTGTGAATTTTATTCAGAGAGTTTCTGTGAATAAATTTAGTTCAAATTTTTACAGTAGTCTCTTTTTGGGTCAGAGAGTCTCCTGTAATTTTTGTAGAATTTTAGAACAGTTCACATGTATGTTTAAAATTCCACTTAATTACTTAAGTAAAATTAAGAAATGAGTATAAATAAATATTTTAGGTAGGCACACCTTACTTTCTGGTGTTTTTGTAACCCATGTGAACTTTTGGTAACATTAGTTTGATCTTAAGAGAAGTTTGCCACATCAATAAATATTTAATCCTTGCAATTTTAGGTTTTCTGGACAGCTGGAAGTATTTTTAGGTTTGACCTTTGATAAAGGTGTTTGCTAGAAAACTTGTAAATACCAAAGTTGTAGTAAACTTGATAAACTAGCTTGTGTCAAAATTTGGGAGCATTTGGTTTAGTAGTTTGGGAGTTATTGCTGTTTTAAGTGATAGTCCAGAATTGGCTGCTCTCTATTTAGAGAGGGCAGGTTCTGGAACTTGAGAAATTCGATCTGAAAAACTTAGGAATTTAAGGTTGAGGTCTGAAAATGAATTGTAGGGCATTTCATAAGCTTTCCAGATTGTCTTAGATCATATCTTTTGGAGTTAGGAATCTCTAGTTATGTTAGAAACATTTAGCTACCGTCCAGAATGTCTTGCTGTGATATTTTGGTGTTGGCTGTGGTAACCTAAGTAATGTTACTCTTGTGTTTGTTAGGTGTTAGGGCCTTAACTGAAGAAGAACAACTGTATCTTAGGTTGGGTAGCTTAGGTGAGTACTTCTCTACCGGAGAGGAAATTTGCACCTAATATTTGAAGTGATTTGATTAGAGCTTTAAGATTGTTGAAATGCATTTCATTCCGAGCATACTGCATCTTTCATTATGCATCCATGAGATTTATTTATGCACTCATGCAATAGGTGTTCCGGAGGGGTAACACTCCTCGAGTTCGAGCTCAATGATCCCGGAGGAAGCCCAGAACCAGCCGGAGGAGCCAACAGAACCGGTCGGTGAAGGAGACGCCGCTGAAGACTTGCCGGAGTGCCCTGACCACCGGCCTTCAACTTTTCTCAAAGGCAAGCCCCGGTGCATGCTGAACCTACCGTTTTATAAATCTATCTTGAGTACTTTTAATTGTTTATTGCATTAAGTTCTAGGAGTTATATGAAAACACTTGCTGCATTTTACCTGTCCTTGTCCAGATATCGTACTTAATCCTATACTAGGTATAGGCACGTGTCAATGCTTAGCCCTGCTTAGTACGGTAGAAGTCGGGTGATTTCCGATCATCCGCGAGAGATAGGATTGGGTCGCGAGTGGCTTATGGCTATCGTGATGGAACCATGCTTTAAAATGAAATTGAGACCAGGCGGGAGTTCGATGTTACAGCTGCAAGACACTTCACGTCTTGGGTGTGGAGCCATGCTCGTCTGAGTCATTTAAGGACCGATTCACTGTACGTCCTTTAGTCATATTGAACGCAGTCTAACACTTAGTTGGCCGGATAAGTCGTTCCGACCGCGAAGTCGAGTAGCATGGTTCAGGCCGGGAATCGAATGGTAGATTGCATCTTGGAGGAGAGAAAGGATGTGCTTGGGACATTGGCGTGAGACCAAGGGGGGTTAGAGTCCCTATCACCTGGCAGAGTGTCGTCCTTGGGGACGCGACATTATTCGGACCCGCGATTCCTAAACTGTACAAAAGATGAGCTGAGCAGCCCTCGCCAGGCGTGACTCGGTGAGTATTAGAAATACCCCTCCAGCTGGATAGGAATTCAATTCGAATCGCCGTCGCTCCCGGTTAGTGAGCACTTGACTTGAGCAGCGGCAACGTAGATCTCATTAAATGAACAGATGGTTAAGTGAATGATATAATGTTACCACAATTTATACCTGCTCTGGATATAATATTGATAATTGTTTGATTATAATCAAGTGCATGTTTAGTACAGGTGCTAAGATAGATGACAGGTAAATGCTGAAAATAACTGCTAGTACAGGTTATAAGAGTTTCAATTACTTATGCCTTTATGCAAAATGTGATGTCAGCTAGCCTCTTGTGTAAGCCTTACATAATCCTTGGTGTCATCTTATTTCTGGTTTTTTACAGGTAAGTCTAGCTGAGTACATTCCAGTACTCAGGGTTTATTCCCTCCTGTTGCATATGATATGCTCTATCAAGGCTTCTGCAAAACTTGTCTCCACCCTGCGGGTGACGAAGACTAGATCACTAGGGCGTGATCATCTTTATGTACTTTCCTGATGCTTTTGCGGGTTGTGGATCAACAAGACTGGCAGTAGTTAAACAACTGGTGTGTGTGTGTTATGCTTCCGCTACTTTATAAACTTGGTTTGTAATAATTGCAACTCCGTGTGTGTAAACTTATTTCAGAACTACTTGTGACATGTAACGTATGATGTTGTATGTTGAATGATGCGATCCTGGTTGTAAGCAAGTTGGTTTGAAATCCTTCGTGGTTTCAATTGACTACCGGGATTATATGGGCTCAAGTTCGAAAATTTGAGCGCTTCGGTGCTTGTTTTTGTACTTGTGCTCTTATAATTTGGTCGGTTCTGTTACAGGCATAACATCATTAATGCCTTGGAAGAATCCACAAATACCACATATATTGAGAGATTTGAGAGTGTCATACAATTGAAGCTCTGAGTTTTATTGTGAAAACTTGCAAAACTCTGGAATAGTGGTTGAGTGAAGAGCTAGAGACAGTGCTTAACTTGATTGTTCTGTCTTTCAATTACTTAAGACCCAAGTAAAGGCTAAGAAGCTCATGGTTAAAGGTAATATGAGTAAGTTTGGAAGTTAGATCAGAATCCGGAGTAGAATTTTTGTTTGAATGCATCTATACTCTCTAGGAGTTATCTCAATGATTTTTCTAAAAACCTCAACATGTTCAAGTTCTTTTCCAAGTTTGCTAAGTTTGGCTTTGCTAAGGGACTAGCAAAGGGTAAGCTTAGGGGAGCTTATTGACGGTGGATAATGTCAACATTTTATATGTGAATAAACAAAAGAAATGGTTAAAGTACAAGAATATACATAGGTCTAGGTTTTAAACTGACAAATTCCACGAGTTTTGGTGAATCTCTGTTTTCCGCAGGGTTATTCCAGAAAACGTAGGAAGGAGGACCTAATTGAGAAAAAGGACGAAATTTGATTGCGATGAAGGATACGCTAGAAGACTATAGAAGACACCAGAAGGCACGGGAACAAACGGGATTTCTCCATGAGCTTCTGGAGTATTCCTCCACCGTCTCCTAGGATCCATCTCCACCCTTCGTCCAAGTCAATTTGATCCAAGGGCTCACGTTCAACCCACCGGGCGATATAAGGACCCCTGCACCCCCTCCTGAGTTAGGAAGTCATTCAAGATATTCAGTTAAAGATCAACTCATCTAGAGCCAACCCTAGTTCCTTAGAGTTCATTTAGATTAGAGCTTAGGCAAATTAGATTAGATCTAGAGGGAGATCAAGCAACGCTTGGATTCTTGATGTTGGCAAGAGCGTGGTTCGGTATATCTCTTGTACTTTACTCTATTTCATTATTTCATTTGAGATTATATTGTTGCTACTATGTTTATGTCAACATTAAGCTTTATATTACTAGTAGGAATCCCCGCGCGTTGCTGTGGGTCTGAAGTAGAAATATAAAGAAGTTAGACTAAGGAGTAGAAGACGTATATGTATAGATGCATTAGCACAATTATGTAGATTGTATCGATTGACATATAGGTTTCATTAGAAGATTTTGTGTTACTTTTAAAAAAAATACTTGTTTCTACTATAGCACATTGTTTTTCTCATTCTCTTAGCTTTTTTTTAACTTGTCCTTGCAAGATTTGTGATTCTCTTGTTAGACTTTGGATCTGTCCACAAATCAAATATAGATCGTCCGAATCTCATCCACCCTCACCCCTCACCCCTACTATACCTGAGGGTCATCTCTCTATCCCAAAAGTTCTAAGAGTTTTCCTTCACAAAATCATACATGTTTCGGAGGACCACATGTAATCCATATGATTTGCAGTTTTGCTAGTTTTTTGCTTAGAAACGGCAGTTTTGCTAGGCTTTGCTTAGAAGCGGTTTAAATGTTTGCAAAAAGTTATCGAAATATATCCATGTGGGATCTTGTTTTGAAGAGTTTATTACGAGGAACACCATGGTGCAATTGGATTTTAATTACGATACTTGGTTTAGGTGCTATGACTTTTTTTCTATTTCAAAAGAAATAGTCAGTGGGGAGATAAATAGAGTTTAGTGGGCGCATGATGTCACTTAGTGGGCGGATGACATCACTTTTCAGGATTGAACCAATGAGAAGCTAGAGAATAGGCTAGTGGGTCTTTGCTTTATAGGAGGTATAGATTTATGTTCATGAAAACAATGTCCATTGTTTGTTCTAGTTTGATATTTGGTGTAGCTAGATTATGGAAACCATGCATATGTTCGTATAGCGCTCACCCTATTGGACCATGGGTGAGTGATAGACATTATGTGAGCGTAGTGCTTAGATATTTGTTTATCTGCGGATGCCCTTATATGCCGGGGGTGGTAGATTGCATAGGTGACAGCTGTGTTGAGTCCTTTGCAGTCCATCCCCCGTATATATTGATGTTGGTAGAACCCGGTCATGAAGATTAGGATGACTATGTTTCCAAATTTCCCTAGATGATGTTCTTTATGTGGTATAGTTGTGGTGATGATCACCAGATATAGTTAATTAAAACTGCAGTGACTTGTTAGTAAGACTACCTAGGAATTATCTTTCTCATATTTTAATTAGACTTTAACCTATTGCTTAACTAGAGTGCTCTAAGTTACTATTTATTCATTATGATGATTGATCAAGTACTTATTATTTATATCTTTATTATTATCTTGTGACTTATCCCTTATTTGAGTAGAGTATATGATATTGGTTCATTCTCTCATGTATATTTATAACTTATTGATACTAGTGCATTGCATAGAATAGTCATACCTTCTTAGTGGTAAAATTATAAATCGACAACCCTAAAATACTCTTGGGTAAAATACTACGATGGTATAATTATCTGTCCGCTTGCAGAATTATTCTTCCCATTCTTATCTTTATATTCTTTTTAGTCACATAAAATAATAGATTCATGTGTAGTGTTATTCTTATAGTAATGCTAGATAGAACCAACAATATTTCTAAGTTCATCACTAGGGATGACAACCTAGTTAAATATTAGAGATGAAGGTTAATTGATTGGTGGTAACAGTGACAAGTTAATAATTACCATATCATTTCTGGCGCCATTGCTATTAGTAGGAGTAATTCTATTTTTAGTAATGAAGTTAAGAAATGCCAACCGTGACCTGACGCACCACTGCCCCACCTGACTCAGACCCACTCAGAGTCTGGTCGACTCCAAAGAGGGTCCAGCGCGGCAAAACCATGACCTGATGCATCTGGTCCTATGTGACCTGACACGGTCAGCACCCGGTCACCCCCTTTCTCCACACTGCAAGTCAACGCGCTGCCACATGTCAACACCTGCACTGCACAGTGTCCCAACAGCGTCCAGTCACTGCCCTTCACTGAGTCAGCTCGCGTTTCACTGTGACTGGATGCGTAGGTCTAGCATCTGGTCACTGTTTCACAGCGACAGTCACCTCCTTCACTTCACCAACTTTGACACCTTTGCTCAAAAGTGTCAGCCACCAAATGTACCACCTTGTTGTTGACGGTAGATAAGTGTCAATTTTAACCATCAACGAAACATGAAAAAAGACCTAAATGTAATTACCACTTAGATATAGGGGCTTTACTGATAGAATTCCACAAGTTTTGGTGAATGTATATTTCTGCAGGATGTCAGCTGGAAAGAACCAAGAAAGGCCCACATGTCAGGTCTACATAGAGACAAAAGGGTTACGCACAACTTTTCTATAATCTAGAAAGTACGAGAAGACTTTGAAAACAAACGGGAGGCAAAACAGGCTCGGAAGCCGAGTGGCCGCCCAATGGGTGGGGGCGCCCGCCCCACCTGCAGAGCCAATCAGGCTCCGGCTCGCGGATCATGCCTCCACCGTCTTTGAGGATCAATAATAATCGTAGATCAAGGTCGATTTGATCTGAGGGCTGTGGTGCTTCCTAGAGGGCTATATAAGCAAGGCCCTGGCCCCTGGAGGAGGCATCCCCCTAAACCCTAATTCATTATCTGCTAGCTGAGATAAGGTCAAAGGTGTCCTATGAAAAGATGACCTCTTTAGGGGATTAGGTCTAACTTCTTCAATGTAGTAGATTAGTATCTTGGGAGAGAGGGTCGAGTTGGGATCTTGCTCAAGGTTCCAGATCTAGTCATGGAGGCTTGGTAAAGCCTTGTATCTTCACTTCAATATTCTGTAAGACTTATACTTATTCTCTTATTTACATGGCTATGCTTACTTTGAATATATCTTGCGAGTTGAGTTTATCATTCCTTTTATGTGCTAGTTCATAAAGTGCTTAGCCTTCTAGTTTGTTGACTAGGCTAGGTAGCCGAGCCTCGTGTAAGCGTGGTTCTTACACGATGCTCTACCTATGAGTACACCATGTTCCCTAGTTGTATGGTAGTTACGGGAGGTGACAGCCCCATCCATATCTATCGAGCAGGTTCTTAAATTGTAGGACCGTAGTCACGTTAGTAGAGGTATCCTTTGTGGTGCTCTCTCCTGTCTAGTGGCGTCCCAAAGTGCACAAGAGTGTGGCAAGTCTTAGCATAGTTGGGTATACCTTTACCATGTGATAAGAATATCATAGGAATCTACCTCACCCGTTGACCTCCCAAGTTAACTAGTTGCATATCTTTAGTGACCTATCCCATGTGTGTCATATTACATAAATCCTATCACTTCATATATCATTTACCTTTGCTATAGTCTAGTTGGTTTACTAGGTTAATAGATACATGATGGTGAATTATCAGATTTTTTAACCCTTATTTCCCTGTGGTAAAATATAAATAATGATATCTAGTTTACTCCCGATAAAATGCTACAATGGTATGTTCTGTGCGCTTGCGGAATCCTTCATATTTTAGTTGCACTTAATTTGATACACTTGTGCACGTGTGTTAGCATATTTTCACAAATATTTTCAAGAGTGTTAGCACTCTACTAGATCCTAAATGCATATATAATGAGTTAGAGCATCTAGTGGCACTTTGACAACCGTATTTTGATATGAGTTTCACCCCTCATCATAGTACGACTATTAATCCTAAATGTGATCACACTCGCTAAGTGTCTCGATCACCAAACAAAAAAGCTCCTAACCAATTATACCTTTTCCTTGAGCTTTTTGTTTTTCTCTTTCTTCTTTTCCAATCTTGAGCATTTGATCATCACCATGGCCATCACCATCTTGATCATCTTCACCTTTGCTCACCACTTGGAATGTGCTATCTTATCTCATGATTACTTAGAGGAACAAGGTTAGCACTAAGGGTTTCATCAATTCACCAAAATCAAACTAGAGCTTTCAATCTCCCCTTTTTGGTAATTGATGATAACCCTATCACAAAGATATGAATTAAAATTATTTTGAATCCATGTTGCTTTCCCAAGCATATTTACCATTTGTTAAAAGGATATGGACAAGTTTCATGAACCCAAATTGGTAGCATTGCTCTCCCTATATATGTGCTAAGAGTTTGGATTGAACCTTACACATATGATTAGATAGGAATTATAGGATGCAATGTCTACCAAATGATGCTAAGGTATAAGAGATGGACCTTTGAATCGTGATACCAATCGGAGTGCACCATCCTTAGCACTTAGATAGCACTTGTAAAGACAAGAACTAGATACCTCGTGAGATCAACAATAGAAGCAAGGTTCAGTATTACTTGTGAAAACAAATCAAGGCATATCTAACTATCACCTATGCATGCTAGTTTCTTATTTCATCATTCAAGCCTACAACTAGCATACACCACACAAGCATGGATATTGAAATTTAAAACTTGTGTCATGCAAGCAAACATATGAAAATACACATTCAAATCCAACATTCAAGTTTATGAGCTTGCCCCCCTACTTGTGTGCTCAAATTTTAATTGATCCCCTTACTTTGTCATATTTCTCCCCCTATGTCTAAGTCTCCCCATTTGTCATCTTTTTACTATCTTTGTGTAACTTCTCCCCCTTTATCATCAATGACCACAAAGGCTCAATATTAGATAGTCTAAGATTATCAAAGTCAATCAATGGAGTGAGGATCATTTTTCCAAATTTGGTTCAATCTTGATCACTTGTCTAAGATATTAAACTTGATTTGATCCAAGGACAAGCTTCTTCGTACCTCCAAATAAGGGTTATCTTGTATCATGTTGAGTTAAATACTTATACCTATTTTCTAGATCAAACACTAGGTTCACAAGCACACAAATATGTCATATGCTACCACTAGATTAAGTCAAACATAGAAGCAATAGTGATACCATATGAGCATCAAGATTCATTTGTTTTCATGAATGAGCCTATAAGACATGAGGAATGACTAGATGCACTAAACATGTCCTTAGCAAAGGATGTATGTCATGTTGTTGACATTTACTACTGTTATTACTAAACTAACAACAACAGTAAATGAATGGTAATGATTAACATGTCTTTAGCACACTAGTCACCTTTTACATACCCACACTCCTAAGCTTGAACTAAGTTGTCATCCCTAGTTATATAGCTAGAAATGTATATTGGTACTATATAAAGGAATCTATCATTTTATCTGACTAGGCAGAAATAATAAGAATGAATATATGAATAAAACTGGTTCTGCAAGTGAACCCATTGTAGCATTTTACCTAGAGTATTACCAGGTTGTCAATTTATATTTATACCACTGGGAAGGTCTAGCTAAACCGGAAATCTATAGTATTGATAACTTCCTATATATATGATGAATGAGAGATAAAACCAATATCATACACTCTACTCATAACAGGGATAAGTCACATGATAAAGATATATATATAATATATAATAAGTAATGATCAGTCATCATAATAATAAGATAATAGATTCACTCAGAGCACCTAGCTACTACAATAACGTCGTAAGACCCGAATATTAGAGAGATAATTCCTAATGTAGTTCTTTAATCACAAGTCAATGAATACTCTAATTAGTGCAACCACATCTAATTGGCAGATTGCTGAATTTGGCATCACAGTGTATATGTTGAGCAAACTGTTCTAGTGAAGTGGCAAGGGCCTACTGTCATCAGTCTTTATTTTTTTAATAACAATTGATTTGTGAGTCAGTAATATGGTTCCTACATACCGAAATGACACTTTGTTCCCTATTTCCACTTTGAACCACAAGTGGACTGGTGTAATGTTCTATACATATTGACACTGCCGGTCTAACTAGACCACCAACATTAATCATCATAACTAAAGGGTAGCTCAAATGCCTTTTGAAACAGGCAAATTATCTTATTTAACAATTAACAATTTCAAGCATCAACATTTTTATACCCACACATTAGCCTGAATTAAGCAGGAATCAATTTCTTACGAAGTTGCAAACTTTAATATTTTGCATGATATAACTCAATAATTGCACGGTTGAATATTGTATCACCTAACAACATGTAAATAATAAAGGATATGTTTCATGGAAACTGCATCGGTTGATAACATTCAGAGATACCTGCCATGACGCGTGTCTTCACACTAAACATGTTCCAGCACATTGTCACTACCATAGCTGCAACAAGTTTTTTGCGTGGGCAAGACTTCCATGCTTCTAGAGCCTGATCTCTCAAAATCTCAACTGAGGTAACAGAACAAAGAGTATTCAGTCTTATGCTGAGAAGGATTGCTAGAGAGAACAAATAATGTGTCACTAGTGGTAAGTGAATCACACCTCTTTTATGAAATTGACTTGAATAACAGCTATATAGCTTTGGGACTGTAAAACTGGTGAAAAATCCTGCAGTTTGCAGCAAACACAACATTATTATATTACGACAGTCATGCCAAAACTTGCTGCTTGTACCTTGTGCATTTGATTATACCTGCAGCTACAAGCCTCCACTTTGTAACAAGGACCCCACATTTAGCACCGAACAAAAGTACAGGCAGTACCTGAAATTCCAGCAAACACAGGCCCCTAAAATTATTAAGGAAAACAATGTCTCTTGCAGTTGCAGTACTGCCAGATCATGAACAAAATTTGAGGCTTACTTTGAGAGTCATTGAGGGTTCACCAGAGAAGATCACTTGTGCCGCGGATATCATGGAGTTTGCAATCGGAAGCACAGCTTGAGAAGCACGAAGCACATCTTCTTGAGTCAACTGGAAGCTTCTCTTATTCTCCACATGCGGCCTGCCCAATTGCAAACACATATTACCTCTGGTTCAATCATCCATATGGACCAAAAAAAATTCAAATTTGATCAAATCATACCTCTGAGGAACAGAATCCTTGAAGAAAGCTAAGCCTAAGATCATAACGCCGAGGTGACAGAGAGCTGAGATTGGGCTGCAAAATCATCACCCAAAGCCAAGTACCAGATTACAACGAAGAAACATAAGTAAATCAGTAATTTTCAGGTAAATGAATATTGAAATTCGCATGCCTGAAGGTGACGTCTCTTGAAAATGAGCATGAGGAGAAGAACATAGATCCAGATCCGAACCAGAGTGCCGATTTAGCCACGTTCCTCCACATCACCAACTCAACGATCCTTTCCCAGAGACCTTCCAACTCAGATTGTTCGACGAAGTCAGTTCCTATGTGTCAAAAGAGGAACAATCATAGTGGAATGCTTAGCAAAATTGAAGCAGACATCCTATTACAGGCTATAACCATCAACAGCAGGAGAACATTTTTAGTTAGAACAATAGACATGAAAGCAGGATAGCAACAGCCATCCTGTATGAGAATAGAAGGGCCCGAGACACCATTGCTCACCGCAGGTAGCATCAGGACAAGCCGGGACCAAAGCCATGGTTGTATCGTCCTCGTTCAGCACCGTCGCTGCCTTGTCAGCGGCCGCTGCAGTTTTCGGCGCAGCCCTTGTGGATTTCCTCCTGTGGGCCCTCCTGGCAGCGTCCTCCTCCGCCGCCTCGACGTCCTTCTCCAGCATCCGCCTCGCCCGTCGTGCGTTCCTGGGGACGCCAGAGCGGGCGCCACGCACTGCTCCGCTCCCCCGCGCCGCCTCCGCCTTGGCAGCGTGGGCGTCCCCACCACCGCAACAATCTCCAGGCTCTCGTCCACGCTCGTCCCGGCGGCCCCACGGGTCCTCGACCGGTGATGGCGAGAGCTCAGGGGTGGCGGGGACAGCAGCAGCAGATCGTGCAGAGAGTGCCCGGACAACTGAACCGACGGCAATGGCGAGGGGGTCCTCAGCCCCGGCCCATCGGTTGATTGCTTCGGCTTTGGCTTCAGCGGCGGCGTTGCTACCTCATCAGCTGGAGCTGGGCAGTGGTGGTACGGCGGAGCAGGGAGATTGGCGGCGGCGGCCGGCGCCGGGATGGATGGTTCTGCGGCCATGGCCTCCATTTGTTCGACGATTTGCCTCGCTCAGTTCTTTGGGTTATTCTTGAAGCTGTTTGGATTGTTTCGGATCGGGACATCGGGTCCTCTCGGGGGACTTCCCTTTGTTTTGTAGATCGGAAAGTGAGTTGGGGCCCACGTGTCAGTGGTGCTCGTGTGAAATATAGTCGTTGGAGGAGGATGCGGCAGGCCAGAAGGGGTTTTCGATTTCCTGGTGACACTTCGGCTATAGCCTACGGCCGGCTACGTGGCTGACTGACTTGTTGCGGGGATCAAAGTGGGGTCGGCAAGCATTGGGTTAGAGTTTGAATTCGATTTAGGGGGGACGGGCAGGAGGGTTATTGTGTAGAGTTTCGAGGGTGTGATTTGATTGAGGCCTGCCAACCAACCAATTCTAGTCCTAGCTCAAGATGGCAACGGGTACGTACCCGACGGGTAGTGCTCACCCGTACCCGTACCCGCACCCGCAAAATTTTACCCGTCGGGTTACCCGTACCCGCATGCGGGTAAAAGAATAGTTCCATACCCGTACCCGTCGGGTAATTCTCACCCGACGGGTAACCCGTACCCGACAACATACCCGAAAATTACCTAAAAATATCAAATAGTCACATGCAAAAATAAATCATTCTAAGTTTCCAACAAGTTATAAACATGCTAACAAATATTATTAGCATCATTACAACAAAGACAATCTACTAGAAATATAGTGGATGTCTCAATGGACCAAATTCATGACTTATATGCGCTAAAATAACTGAGGTTGACTAGTTATTTTTGCGGGTATGTCTTACCCGCGGGTATGCGGGTATGGGTAGTATACACCCGCACCCGTACCCGCATACCCGATGGGTATAGGATTTTGCCCAATAACATACCCACGGGTAGAAAATTCATTCCATACCCGCCTCTTTATCGGGTAATACCCGTCGGGTACTCGGGTTTCGGGTACCCGTTGCCATCTCTAGTCCTAGCCGTCTAAAATCGGACTACAAACCTTGCTTGGCTAGGTAATTTTTCAAGCTGTCAACCAAACAAACCTTGAATGTGATGGGATGAGACCATGTCACATGGCTCCAAGAGCAAACGCCGTGAACAACCATCTTTATAACAATACATAACTTTTGTCTATAAAGTTAGTCTCAATGAAAGTTTCACATGAGTTTAATCTGCATTTAGTAGGCTGACACATGAACATTTTTATGACACGACAACATTTTTATTAGGAGAGATAAAAAGTGAGTTTCACCTAGATGAAACTCTCTTGGCATGATTACCAATTCAATCATGAAATTAAATGCCTATATTTGAAACATTAGAGTGAAACTATACATTGAGAATGGATGTTTCGTTCATATTTCATTTCGTTTTACATTACATGACAGTGTTGAAAACAATATCACAAACTCTCCATTGAGAATAGACTTACGTTGTTTATTATGACAATTAATTATGAAAATAGCAAAATATGTCGGTTGAGAGATTTAAAGATATCAATTTTCTACTATAAAGGTTAGAGCATCTCCAACAGTTTGGTAAATTTTGTTTCCCAAATCTTGTTGTTTGCCAACTCCCAAAATAATATGGGGAGAAAAAAAAGATCTCATCTCCAACAGTTTAGCAAATTTTGTTTCCAAAAACCTAAAAACCCGCTAACGAAACGAAAAGACCCGCTAAGCGAACGAAGAGCCCCGTTAAGCGAACGAAGAGCCCCACTAAGCACGAGGAAACTACGATGCGCAGCCGGTGCCCCGTGCGCATATTGCGCGCAATCGACCGAGATTTGTCAATTTGCCAAAGATGTCAAACCCAGATATCAAACTATTAGAGAAGTATTTTTCTCATTTTGCCAAAAATTTTAGGATGTCAAACTCATATGCCAAACAACTTGTTAGCCAAATTGTTTGACGAGGGAATAGTAAACAATTAGTCACAATGAAATGTTTAAGTTCCAATGACAACGTTTTCATTAAAATCATATACTAACCCATGCTAGGGTCATTTATCTAGTCGTGAATGGCATGCCATAATCGATATTTTGGCAACTATGACGCCAGATGCCCGTGATAATTTATATTGCTATGGATCTGTTTCGTTGGATTTATCTTTAAAAGTTCAAAAATAATATTCAAGGTAAATATTTGAGTATTTGTATTCAAATCAACTGTAACGGGGGACTGTTAGAATACGAAGGTCTGTCCACTTGCGAGGTAGCCAATCGGAGTTCCTGAATTTGTAAAATTAAGGCATGCCACAATGCTAGATAGACGTTTTGCAAAAGGACGGCGTGGCAAATCTGAGAACATAACATACACAGGCTTAACAAATACTCCCTCCGTCACCTTTTTACTGCGTCTTCGCTTTCCGAGAAACAACTCTGACTACATATATAAAAAAAATATTATATGATACATAATTAATGTCATTAGATAGATCTGTTGCCTTTTTACTACATCTTTGCTTCCCGAGAAACAACTTTGACTACATATATATATATATATATATAATATTATATGGTACATAATTAATATCATTAGATAGATCTATTGACAACCAAAATTTTCCATTTTATGAAGTTGTCAAAATATAAAATGGACTTCACCATCGCGTTCCTCTCGTCGAGATGTTCAAAAAAACATTTATGGAACGTCCAATTCGGAGTCCAAATGAAGGAGTGATGCCCCCGGGAAGATGTTCCGTTGCCGAAAGTTTCGACCCAGGTCGGAAGTTCCGACAGTCGGATGTCAGAACTTCTGGGAAGCCTAAAAAAACCTGCTCGGGTGCCCGGGGTTATTCCAACATCAGAAGTTCCGACAAAGGTCGGAAGTTTCGACACCCGAAAATTCCAGCGGAGGTCAGAACTTTCCGCAAACCTAATTTAACCCTGTTCGGATCTGGTCATTTGGATTCTGAACTGAAATATTTTAAACTCGTGGAAAACTTGGAAAATAAATCTTGGAGAGGATTCCTACTAGGATAAGACCACCCCCTCTCTATATATTAGAGGATCATGGCCGATTGAGTACTCATCTATTCAATCATCAAACAAATCAATCTACTGCCTATACTTCAACCATTTTACCCTATTCTTCAATCCTTATGCTATTCATTCCTTGATCCGACGATCAAGGATGACGCCCTAGGCTTGACAGTCATCCTAGGACAACCCGGTGATGTCCTTGCCATGATGGTGTCCCTCCCAGACGAGAGTTTCGACGGTTTCTTTGCTAGTTAGCCTAAAACTAGCCGGTTCTTCGTCACGTAAGCACGTTGGTTATTCTTTGGTGGTTTGCTTGTAAACCTCTCCATTCTTCACCAAGAAAGAGTGACATCCTCGCTGCGTTCTTCGGTCTGTAGTGGCCCGGGCGTCCAAGGCCCTACTGGTGTGTGATTCGGATCACTTCCGATGTCAACACACTTTTTGATGACTCCACTGGGGAAGATTGATTCGGCTATCTCTTATAGTCGATCTCTCTGACCTAGCCTTACTCCTCGCTGATCTATCTTCTCGTGCTCGCCATTACCATTGCATCTAACCCAAAAGGCTAATCGCATTTGGTTTTGACTCTCTTGTGATCATGTTTGCGATTTTACAACAAGTTGCGCTGCTTATCGAAAAATTCAGCAAGGCGGTCAAGTTATATATCATGGAGTACCAAGGTGTTGCATCATAATATTACTACAATCACCCTGAGGTACAACTTGCAAATACATCTTATGACCCCAATAGTTATTTTGCAAGTTCTATGAGCTCTCATGTTAGTGTTCCTAGCTGTAATGATACTTGATATGTTACATGGCTAATACTTTTGTTAGTGTTCCTCATAATACACATCATGATTATTGAAATTATGGTCAAGAGCCGATGTCAATTATAAATTCTTCAAATTTTGATGTTACTAGCAACATACAACATGTGAATCTTTATTCATCGGCTATAAGTTCACAATATGTGGTTTCACCACAAGACATGCTGATGAATGAGAGAATTGGTTATGACAATGCTAATTATTTAGCCAATTGCTCTCAAAATTCAGCATCATATGTCAATGCTCCTATTCATAATTCAGCTTCATAATAGTTGAGTGCCCGTGCGTTGCAACGGGACAAATAAAAATAACACGATAATACGCTTGTCACTCGATAGCAACCAATAGATGATAAAACACGCATGTCTGGACATATATTTATCGAAATATTTATTTTCCCCTATTGTGTTCAGAAAAATGAATTACAAAATAAAGTAATGTTTTGGTCAAATAGAATCATAATCAGGGATCCTGAGACTTTTACATGAACATCTCATTTCTGTGCCATCTCATGATAAAACAAATAGTTAATGTTGTGGTGCTTGGATCTCCAACTTCTTGTCATTTGTCCTTTATGACATTGACCTGCAGCAAACTTGACCTCATGTACTAATCAGTTATTTAAATAGAACATCAGTAAACACTTTGACCAAATTATATGAGTAGGAATGAAAATTAATGTTACTTATTACAATAAACAAGCAGTGCAGATTGTTTCTCCGCCAAAACAAAGTGCATAGTAACACAACATGACAAAAGACATCCCCTTAAAAGACATTTAGGCATTCCCTTGAAAAAAACAAAACTATCAGGCAACAAAGAACTATTAGATTATTTCTTATTGTCTACTAAAACAAATGGAGTGTGTAGATTCATGTTGATCATTGTCAATTCAAAAGAAAACAACATACCTGACTAAAACTATAAGCGATGCAACATTCTCGATTGCCTGCCTATCAAAAAAATTATCACCTAAAATCCCCCTACTGTAGTTATCCTAACTTTTTTGCCCTCTTAATTTGAGATGACCCGTTGGCATGCTACACATTAACATGCATAATCAATAGCTCGGCAACTATTCTGAATATGTATGTTGCTATCTATAATAAATCAATGGCTGAACTATGTGAATCAAGATTGTTTTCCATGATACCTCCAAGTTAAGCTAAAGAATTAACTGAAGCAATTCAGTGGAGGAGAAAAATAAGGTAGTGTAATAGTGTTCATAGGGCAATCAGAAAGGATAATAAGGTGCAGAAATTGTCAGGAAAGGAGCACCAATTGATTGAGATTCAGGGAATGACATACTCCTTGGATCTTCTTCCTCAAGTCAGGCCGTGTGCTGCTCCTGCTCTCCCCCACGTCACAGGTGAAGATGCCTGTGTGTGCCCCTGCAAGAAGCAGTAGGAAGGACCACCCAGGCCCAGAAAAGGTGGCGTGCAACTGACTTGCCCGACAGGCCTTCTCCATGGTGGTAGCCGGCTGCACAGCGAAATAACGTGACTTCAAATAATCAGATTACAATTCGGTTCTATAGTCAAATACAGTCAATCTTCTATTTCGAAGTTGTAACTATACTACAGTCTTCTAATGCTTCCATTTTTCAAACAAGATCCAACTAAAATTTCTTTGAACAAGAGGGAAGGCAGGAGAAGGTCATACCATAATTAGTTTCCCATCACACCTTCTGTCGATCAACTGTCAGTCAACAAAAAAAAGGCTTGAGACCCTCAGAGTATCTCCATTGTTGCCACTTGAGGAAGAGCTCCTGCTTCTCGTCGCCGAAGGCCTTCTCTTAGAGATCCTTGTTCTAGAACTCACCATAGACGTGTAGCACACGCATTGGCCCTAGTAGTCAGCATTGTGGTAGAAGACTATGTTCTCCACCTTCAGTAGGTTGAGGTCGACGTCGAGGAGTGATTCATCCCCCACCAGCGGCACGCCCTAGATCAGCCTGGGATAAGGATTTGTTCAAATTAATAGCGAGATTGCCATGGGAACCAAGCATCCTCCCAATCTAAAAACTTTGGACCTAAACAACACATCAAGGAAGCAATGAAACCTAAATAAAGCTACTACACATGTTGCTCAAAATCAGGTCCATGAAATCCAAATCATATAGTAGGCATCCAGCTCATACAATCAATTCACAAATCACAAGGCAGTGGCAATAACTCACCTCCATAGTGGAGTTAGAGGTTCTGTGAGATCGAAATTGGCATACCTGAAAGGTAAGGGTGTTCCTGCATAGGAGTGGTTAAATCAAACATATCAACAGTGATGCAGTGAATCTGAATCTAAAAAAAGTAAAAGCTATTTTTTACATCAAATGGGGAATGATAACGGATGCATTATTAGTTCCTTACCTTCATATGTTTCCAAGTCCACGAGGGCTCATTCCTCTAGAGTTTTAGCCCTTATAAGAAACAGAATGCAAAAAGGTAGCATCTGCCCATCTACCTACAGAAGCAAGGAAAAACTTAGCTCGTGCCACAAATGTAAACACCATGACAAACTAACAAATCATTGCCTAAGCATGCATCAACAAAATCTCTTGGCTTGCAGATTATCCTTATAATCAATGTGCTGAACCTCCATGGCACCTTTGTTAATCGATCAGAAATGACAAATTCAGCATGAAACAGTCATGCACTTAGCAATGATCAACACAAAAGAGAACACAACTGACTTTAACAGCGTACCACACCACTGCTTTGACCATCACGGGCTCACATGTGTTCTATTTCAAGAAGGAAGATGATGCCATTCATGAGCCCATCGCTGCAAGTAGACTGTGGCAGAACCGCCTAATTTAATGTCATCCCAAGAGTACTTATCTTCCATTAGACACTAAGTACCCAAGAGAGAGCACTAAACTCTGCGATTCCGTCGAGCACACCCAACGGGAGAACTCGAAAGTCCACATTTTACCTCAGGATCATAAATGAGAGATAAAGCTTATAACAACTTTACCATTTCATATATCACTTTTAGTACAACATCAGAGTAATTCATTATTTGATTATAATAGCGGAATATAAAATATTATCAAAGTTCAGCGGAAATGAAACCATTTGATGATGAGTTAAAATTATCATGATGAACATTTATATACAGCAAATGATAACAGGTGGTAAATCTTTCCCTTGTGAAACATTTTTGGTGAGAGTTATAAATCAACCCTACATCCGCAACGTAAAGGAAATCCCCACTGAGCCCACCAGGAGGTTTCCACACACAACTGTCAGCTTCAAACACCTGTTACCTGCAACAGGGTAGAACAAACCCTGAGTACTCAATTGTACTCCGCAAGACTTACCCGTCAGAAGAAAAGACTCCAAGGGTATGCAAGGCTATCTGGCTTGTGGGTTATTGCAACTGCAGGAAGCATTACTAAAGGTGCATCCTTATATTTACTTTTTATTAGCAGTTATCAGTAGTGTATTAACCAACCATTCTAGGTAAGCACCTGTTCTACTTTCAAGCAAAGGTTGAGCCATCAGAACCAATTTTTCCATCTTTCGTCTTTCATCTTTCATTTCTTACTACGGTGCTAGAGTGCAGTCAAGTCGTACCGTCACGTAGAAACGGCGATTCGCGAATCAATGTGCCCAGCTGGGTACCCCGAAAAACACACGCCTCGCTTGTACCCCAGGCACAAGCAAGACCAACCCGTTCCCCTCCTGTCACAGGTTTCCAGGTCCCCGTCCAAACTTGGACTCCTAGCTCCCGTACTTGAGGCCCGGCCTCAATACGGTGCTAAGACCTCCACCTATCCCCGCCTCCAATCAGTCGGTCCGGAAAGAGCCGGAGCCCATGACAAGAGAGTAACAAGTCTTCCTAGCCCCCATCCGCTAGTATATGCTCGGGATAATAAATCTGTGACTTGACCGGGGATCCAGTGCAACGAACGGTCCTTAATCGACACGGACAGGGAAAAAGTGCAACCAAGCTATGCCCCGTGGCCGCGGGACATAACCTGTTACACCCACCAATACCCATACCATATCCCTGCCCGGTCACCATTTCCTTTTCCATCATTTCATCATTAGGGTAATAATAATAATAATAACCACCTATTGTGAGTAACGACAGGTTACTCACGCTACCGATAAACCTAAGCAAAACAGCTACACGATCCTGTACTAGTAAGACTCATGGGTAGATATATATATATGCATGTGGATATCATAAAACTCCTGCAACGTAAATGCACAACCTATATATATATATATATAATAATTTGTAAAATAAGGGTTATGCACCGGGGCTTGCCTGGATGGGAATTAAGATATAACCAAAAGTTAGCATTCCATCACGGCGACACGGTCATCAGGACACCATCTTTTCCGCTGCTCCAAAAGACTTCACGCTCCGTCATTGTTCCTATTATAATATTCGGAGATGCGACATAGAAATGTAAATAATCGACGGCAATCGCAACCTCGTATCATACGATTTCGTCTCTCAAGCTAACGAGCTAACCTTATGGCTAACGAACTAGGTTTCGTATCTATGTTATCGACTTAAGCGTTATTTCCCAACAACCCAGGGTGTTGCTCTTTTCGTTTCGTCGATTTAATATATATACAAACTAGGGTTTATTAGCTACCTAACAAAACTAATTATTTTGGAGCTACAAAAATTACAGTGGACAACTAACATTATGGTTAGCTTACTATAAAATTTTCAGCGTTAATACTATCACTGATTATTCATAACAATTCTTACAAGTTCATGTTTGATAATATTAAACGCCTCGAATTAATTAGAGCAAGCCTAAAAATAGTAGAAATCTACATGAACCAATTACACCTTTATCTAGATCATGATTTTAGGAAACTAACAAAATTGGTTTCACCATTTTTGGACTCCTATACATTTAGATATTAAATTTACAAGTTCCTAGCAACAAAGAAAAAGGAAAAACAATTGAAAGATATACTTTTAAAGCAACGGGCCGGCGCCCACTATTTGGCCTAGCACCCGGATGCGGCCCACGCGGGACGGGTCAGGCGACAGCAGGCCGGCCCAACTGGCCCACAGCGCGCGCGAGGTCGCTCTTTTTGCAGAAGAGCCCCTGAACAAAAGGGCTATTACGCGGAGCCTCAGGTCCCTATTGCACCAGAGACACTTTATGCACGAAGCGCCCCCAACAATCTTTTCTTCTCCCTGAGCCGGTCCCCGACGCCCCCGTGCCCGCCGGCGCGGCTCCGGCCGGCATCGGACGGTCCCGCCGGCCATCTGGGGCCCACTATGCCCCTGCTAAACGGTCGACCACCACCTACAACCCAAACGGTGACGCTAGGTGACCACAGGGGACTGAGCTACGCACGCACGCGAGCTGTAGCGGCGAGCGGCCATTCACCATGGTGGCGAGGCCGTTCCGGCGAGTCTAGGCGGCCCGAGAGCGGTAGGGATGGCGCACGAGTATCCATGACTTACCCGGATGCCAGCAGTGCCGATGGTCGAGGTGGAGAACTGCCGAGGTGACCTGACCACGCGCGCCCGCACCATGCGGCGGCGCTCTGTGATGACACGGTCGTGTCACCGGCGGCAGGGTAGCGGCAGGAGCTCGACTAAGGTGCGCGGGAGGAAGAGGGGTTCAAGGCGAGTCTACTGGTGCATCCAATTCGACTCGAGATGGTCGAAGGAAGCGCTGCCCTTGGTAATGGCATGGCTCGGCTTTATCGACACTGAGAGTGAAGAGCTCCAAAATTGCGGCTTGTCCGGGCACGGTTCTAGGCGGAGTGGGGTTGGTTGTCTAACACACTTAATGGCGAAGGCGTGGAGGTGAAAACTTGCCTTGAATTGGTCTCCTTGCCGTAAGCGATGGTGCGGCCCGTCGGCCACGGTGACAGGGAAGAAAAACCAAGACGGAAAGGTGAGGACGGCTCGGTCAGTCTTCGCCCTGGCGGAACGTGGTAAAGGGATAGCGTGGCGTGACCGCTGGGTAGAGCCACGTCAAGACGAGGCAGCCATGTGAGCACAGGGGAGGGCAGCGGGGCCAGCGGTGGCCACTCAACGCGCGCGCGAGCAGCAGCGGCTCCGCGTGGCTGGCAGCAGGTGCCGCGGCCAGAGTGGCCAAGGCGCGACCACGCCACGGTCAGACCAAGACGGCCTCGGCCGGCCAACGCACGGTGGTGCGCGTGCACGGGGTGCGGCTCGGCCAGGCAACGCCGAGTAAAATGACGTGGTGACCGCGCACACCTCGGCCGAACGACCGACAACGTGCTATGCACGGATTTTAAAGCGTGTACCAACACTTACCCGTCTTGGTTGAGGTTAAACCAACTCCTCTGCCCTCAAGATGGCCCTAACAGCTTCCCAAAGAAACAAATAGCACGTCAAAAGGACAACCAGAGAGGGAGATGGAGTGATGCCAAAACGGGTTCGTCGTGCTGACGCTGGCTCACGAACAGAGCATCGACCACAAGGTTACAGCTCGTTCTAAGGAACTTCCGGCCATTTTTGGAGTAACCACTCAACATCACTCCACCCTACGAACTACACCGTGCTAAAGTACTCGCAAAGGTGCAATTATCGGTGCAAAAACATAGATCTAGTGTTTACGAATTTTAATCAAAATTTAAATGCCAAAGCGACATTACCATTAGGTTTTCAGACTTGGTCATTATAGTTCTAGGAGCTGGAACCCATTTCCAAATCAATTCTTGAGCTACCAGTTATGCTATTGATCACTTATTTATCGGAACAAAAGTTGCGTTTTCATCTACTAGACTTGCGCTTCAAATTTTATTAAGTACTACATTCAATTGATGTTTTATTTTTATTTATAGAAATTCGCTTATCATTTTATGTGCGTTTGAAATTTTAAAACCCACGGAATTTGTTTTGTTAATTTCTTTTAGACCTTAATCGCATGCTAAGTACGCTAGTAACACCAGAGGTGTTACATCCTTCCCCCCTTAAAAAGGATCTCGTCCCGAGATCCGGAACAAGAAACAAAAGAGGGAAGCACGATTACATTTCACAGATCTGAGCTTACATGAGAGGTTACACGACTTCAAACGCTAAACCACTCTGGAATCTAGAGATAGCACGGCTAAGAACAACTCTAATACAACTCACAACCTCTCTAGAAACCGACGAAGACGGGGACAGTGGAAGAGCAATAGGAAAACGATTATCCAGAACATGGCGTATGCCCAACAAAGCCAGAAATTGGAGATTGGTACAAAGATCATCGTTAACTCTAAACCTAAACTAACCAGGGATGAACTTGAACTTCTCCAACAGAAACTAGATCCTTTCTTCTCCAGTTACACCATTGCCTCTGACTAGGAACCCTAGATCTGCGAGCAACGGCTGGATCTCGTAGCTCAGCCTCCAACCACTTCTTCCCGACGGCTTCCTGAGCTTCTTCTACCTGAGCGCTGACGGAGGAAGTTGATACTATGAGCTCTACTCTAGATCTGGGGGTTGAATGGAGGAGGAGCAAGCAAGGTGGCATTATAAAAGCTTGGTGGACGGAGGTGGTGATGCAGTGCACCGGAAGCGGAGGAGATGGGAATCACTGGGGGGGTCACAAGGTGGGGAGAGCGTCGGCCATAGTGCGCTCCCTGTGCGAGCTTGAGTGGGGCAAAGGAGAAAGGAGGGGATGGGGTTCGCTCGACCAGGCGGCGTGCGAGCAACGGGGCCCCAAAGGAAAAGAAAGAGAGGGGGGTCCGGTACGGGAACAAGAGCGAAAACCGAGAGCCGACACGGGTGCCGGGATCAGAGGGGCGTACTGTGCGACAAGACGAGGCGAGTGCGGCACAACGCCGCGGTCGCACGGGAGCGACACACGCGGTCCCACCACCGACGGCGTCCGCAGGGCACACAGTGACAGCGACCCGGCATGCGTAGCATTGTCAAACCGGTCACAGGAACGACGTCGAGTCGGGCAATTCAACTTCTCTGACCTACGTGCGGCTAACCTTCCTGTTGTTTTTCTCTTTCTTCTTTTCCTTTCTTCAAAAACCTTGTTACTTTGACAGAGCACAATTCCATCAACCCGTTGTGGATTTCCCGTTTGAACACAAGAATATTTTTACCAAGAGAATTTTTATAGCAAGAGCGATACCGCGGTGTAACTCGGTAAAAGCACTTGGTCAACAACCTCGATACCAGCGCGCGCCGAGCAGCGTCACCAGGTGGCAGCTGTTCCACAGGTGGCCCTCGGTTCCGTCGCGGCACCATAAGCTATTAACTAAGTAACTATTACCAACTTACTCGCAGTAAAAACAACGGGGTCATAGACCACAGAATCAGAGGAGTAAGGGAAAAATTCAGGCAACACGGGTTCCTTTCAAAATAAGGAACAAGTAAGTAAATCCCAAGGCGGATTTAAATCAAGGGAATTCAAGTGTTCTACTGGGACATCCACAATTAGTGATACAGTGTCCTCTGTTTTCCAATCACGGCCGATCTGTTGCATCAGAACAGTTGTTCCCCTTGTAACCTGCTTATTGTCGTCTCAAGAACCCTAAGCAAATCGAACGAGGTCTAAGGAAAAACGACGTAACAAACACAACCGATAAAGCAAACACTCATTACCAACGGCCTTACACGGGTGCAACATACAGACATTCACTCTCCCACACTCGACACAGCGCTCGAACGTACAACCAGGCGGCCTTAACAACTACGGATGCGGTACAACGGAAAGATTACAACACTAGGGAACAACGATGAAAAGCACTACTAGCAACGATTACATCTCCCCTAGGACAACTAATCTACTTCGTCGGCCCAAACGGCTTCCTTCCTGGGCTCCTGGGGTTCTTCTGCTGCACTAGGTTGTGGATCTGCTCCTTCTTGTGGTGGTGGCTGGGTGAGGGGAAACAATGACTCTACTTCCGAGGCTTCCGTGGGTGGAGGTGCTGCAAAACCAGTTCTCCTTCGCTCCAGCGGATGGACAGGGATCCCCTCCAGGATTAAGGGTTCCTGCCTTTCCGTGGCGAGCGTCCTACGCTTGGCCCTTGTGGCAAGATAGGCGTCCTCCAGCTCCTGGGCATGACGGTCTTGGTCCACCTTGACGGCCTCCGCCATGGCAGCCTCTCGACTCTCAGCGGCTGCTAGATTGGCATGAGCTTCAGCAAGCTGCACTTCGAGCATCCTAGAGAAGATCTCGGCTTCCTCAGCTCGGTGGAGGCACTCCCTTAGCTCCGAGGCCTGCCGGTCATACTGCTCATCCAGGGCAAGCAAGTACGAGGTCAGGTGCACCAAGGTCGGGTTGTCCTCTTGCACGTCTAGACCATGCAAAGCCTCCATGCAAGCCCTCCATACCCGCCGATTCTTATCCCAAGGGGGAAAGAACCGCATGGGGGTACGAGCAATGGGCCCTTCAAAGATCTGACAGAGATGTTGCAAGGCTTTGCGGGCCACAACCTGGTAGGTGTCGCCGAAGCGAAACCCGGTTGCAGTCACATTCCAGGCTTCCGTGAGGTCGGGGAACTCCTCACTCTTGCCAATGTAGACGGTGACCTTACACCGCTCAGTGCCACGCTTCATGTACTCACGGCCCTCATACTCGGGACGCTCCCGAACGCCGAGTTTTTGCAGGGTGGCATACAGGATTTTGGGAAAACCCTCGGTGTTCAAGCAGTAGCTGCTAACCCAGACTCCTGCCATCCTAGGTGGGTGGTGGTTGCAAGGAAGGCTTGAGGAGAAGCTTGCTCAAGAGAAAAGGGCTAAGCGAGCTGGAATGCACTGGGTGGTGACACCAAGTGGCTGGGCTTGCCCCCTTAAAAAGGCAGAGCAGCCAGTGGTCCTGGCGCAGGCCACCCTCGAGCCCTGCACGAGGATCAGTAAAGTAAAATAGCAGGATTTTTACGCACACGAGGCGAGCGGTGTTCGAGGCCATAAAGACTAGCATGGTTGCAGGGCAGAGGTCCGACAAGGGCGCAGAAGGAGTGCCGAAAACGTAAGCCCCGACAGCCGTGAAGCACGAGTGAACGCGAAACATGAAGCCACTGTACAACAGTAACTCCGGGACAGGGACGCGTGGTACCTAGAAACAGGGCACCTGCAAGTAGGACTCGCACGATGACTATAGCAAAACAGCACGTCTGACTTTAGGACCGCATGCTACACACCAGTTAGCTTACCGGACGAAAGCCTACTTAAACTTATTCCGGAGACTTAACTATAGTAATAGGGCTACTTATATAACTTCGTATGCAAACGTCCTAACTTTTTGCAAAAAGGTGTTGTCAAATTTTAATTTAGAAAAGGGTTTTGAAGCTTTATTTCCCCATTTATGCTCTGATACCACCTGTGGCAGAACCGCCTAATTTAATGTCATCCCAAGAGTACTTATCTTCCATTAGACACTAAGTACCCAAGAGAGAGCACTAAACTCTGCGATTCCGTCGAGCACACCCAACGGGAGAACTCGAAAGTCCACATTTTACCTCAGGATCATAAATGAGAGATAAAGCTTATAACAACTTTACCATTTCATATATCACTTTTAGTACAACATCAGAGTAATTCATTATTTGATTATAATAGCGGAATATAAAATATTATCAAAGTTCAGCGGAAATGAAACCATTTGATGATGAGTTAAAATTATCATGATGAACATTTATATACAGCAAATGATAACAGGTGGTAAATCTTTCCCTTGTGAAACATTTTTGGTGAGAGTTATAAATCAACCCTACATCCGCAACGTAAAGGAAATCCCCACTGAGCCCACCAGGAGGTTTCCACACACAACTGTCAGCTTCAAACACCTGTTACCTGCAACAGGGTAGAACAAACCCTGAGTACTCAATTGTACTCCGCAAGACTTACCCGTCAGAAGAAAAGACTCCAAGGGTATGCAAGGCTATCTGGCTTGTGGGTTATTGCAACTGCAGGAAGCATTACTAAAGGTGCATCCTTATATTTACTTTTTATTAGCAGTTATCAGTAGTGTATTAACCAACCATTCTAGGTAAGCACCTGTTCTACTTTCAAGCAAAGGTTGAGCCATCAGAACCAATTTTTCCATCTTTCGTCTTTCATCTTTCATTTCTTACTACGGTGCTAGAGTGCAGTCAAGTCGTACCGTCACGTAGAAACGGCGATTCGCGAATCAATGTGCCCAGCTGGGTACCCCGAAAAACACACGCCTCGCTTGTACCCCAGGCACAAGCAAGACCAACCCGTTCCCCTCCTGTCACAGGTTTCCAGGTCCCCGTCCAAACTTGGACTCCTAGCTCCCGTACTTGAGGCCCGGCCTCAATACGGTGCTAAGACCTCCACCTATCCCCGCCTCCAATCAGTCGGTCCGGAAAGAGCCGGAGCCCATGACAAGAGAGTAACAAGTCTTCCTAGCCCCCATCCGCTAGTATATGCTCGGGATAATAAATCTGTGACTTGACCGGGGATCCAGTGCAACGAACGGTCCTTAATCGACACGGACAGGGAAAAAGTGCAACCAAGCTATGCCCCGTGGCCGCGGGACATAACCTGTTACACCCACCAATACCCATACCATATCCCTGCCCGGTCACCATTTCCTTTTCCATCATTTCATCATTAGGGTAATAATAATAATAATAACCACCTATTGTGAGTAACGACAGGTTACTCACGCTACCGATAAACCTAAGCAAAACAGCTACACGATCCTGTACTAGTAAGACTCATGGGTAGATATATATATATGCATGTGGATATCATAAAACTCCTGCAACGTAAATGCACAACCTATATATATATATATATAATAATTTGTAAAATAAGGGTTATGCACCGGGGCTTGCCTGGATGGGAATTAAGATATAACCAAAAGTTAGCATTCCATCACGGCGACACGGTCATCAGGACACCATCTTTTCCGCTGCTCCAAAAGACTTCACGCTCCGTCATTGTTCCTATTATAATATTCGGAGATGCGACATAGAAATGTAAATAATCGACGGCAATCGCAACCTCGTATCATACGATTTCGTCTCTCAAGCTAACGAGCTAACCTTATGGCTAACGAACTAGGTTTCGTATCTATGTTATCGACTTAAGCGTTATTTCCCAACAACCCAGGGTGTTGCTCTTTTCGTTTCGTCGATTTAATATATATACAAACTAGGGTTTATTAGCTACCTAACAAAACTAATTATTTTGGAGCTACAAAAATTACAGTGGACAACTAACATTATGGTTAGCTTACTATAAAATTTTCAGCGTTAATACTATCACTGATTATTCATAACAATTCTTACAAGTTCATGTTTGATAATATTAAACGCCTCGAATTAATTAGAGCAAGCCTAAAAATAGTAGAAATCTACATGAACCAATTACACCTTTATCTAGATCATGATTTTAGGAAACTAACAAAATTGGTTTCACCATTTTTGGACTCCTATACATTTAGATATTAAATTTACAAGTTCCTAGCAACAAAGAAAAAGGAAAAACAATTGAAAGATATACTTTTAAAGCAACGGGCCGGCGCCCACTATTTGGCCTAGCACCCGGATGCGGCCCACGCGGGACGGGTCAGGCGACAGCAGGCCGGCCCAACTGGCCCACAGCGCGCGCGAGGTCGCTCTTTTTGCAGAAGAGCCCCTGAACAAAAGGGCTATTACGCGGAGCCTCAGGTCCCTATTGCACCAGAGACACTTTATGCACGAAGCGCCCCCAACAATCTTTTCTTCTCCCTGAGCCGGTCCCCGACGCCCCCGTGCCCGCCGGCGCGGCTCCGGCCGGCATCGGACGGTCCCGCCGGCCATCTGGGGCCCACTATGCCCCTGCTAAACGGTCGACCACCACCTACAACCCAAACGGTGACGCTAGGTGACCACAGGGGACTGAGCTACGCACGCACGCGAGCTGTAGCGGCGAGCGGCCATTCACCATGGTGGCGAGGCCGTTCCGGCGAGTCTAGGCGGCCCGAGAGCGGTAGGGATGGCGCACGAGTATCCATGACTTACCCGGATGCCAGCAGTGCCGATGGTCGAGGTGGAGAACTGCCGAGGTGACCTGACCACGCGCGCCCGCACCATGCGGCGGCGCTCTGTGATGACACGGTCGTGTCACCGGCGGCAGGGTAGCGGCAGGAGCTCGACTAAGGTGCGCGGGAGGAAGAGGGGTTCAAGGCGAGTCTACTGGTGCATCCAATTCGACTCGAGATGGTCGAAGGAAGCGCTGCCCTTGGTAATGGCATGGCTCGGCTTTATCGACACTGAGAGTGAAGAGCTCCAAAATTGCGGCTTGTCCGGGCACGGTTCTAGGCGGAGTGGGGTTGGTTGTCTAACACACTTAATGGCGAAGGCGTGGAGGTGAAAACTTGCCTTGAATTGGTCTCCTTGCCGTAAGCGATGGTGCGGCCCGTCGGCCACGGTGACAGGGAAGAAAAACCAAGACGGAAAGGTGAGGACGGCTCGGTCAGTCTTCGCCCTGGCGGAACGTGGTAAAGGGATAGCGTGGCGTGACCGCTGGGTAGAGCCACGTCAAGACGAGGCAGCCATGTGAGCACAGGGGAGGGCAGCGGGGCCAGCGGTGGCCACTCAACGCGCGCGCGAGCAGCAGCGGCTCCGCGTGGCTGGCAGCAGGTGCCGCGGCCAGAGTGGCCAAGGCGCGACCACGCCACGGTCAGACCAAGACGGCCTCGGCCGGCCAACGCACGGTGGTGCGCGTGCACGGGGTGCGGCTCGGCCAGGCAACGCCGAGTAAAATGACGTGGTGACCGCGCACACCTCGGCCGAACGACCGACAACGTGCTATGCACGGATTTTAAAGCGTGTACCAACACTTACCCGTCTTGGTTGAGGTTAAACCAACTCCTCTGCCCTCAAGATGGCCCTAACAGCTTCCCAAAGAAACAAATAGCACGTCAAAAGGACAACCAGAGAGGGAGATGGAGTGATGCCAAAACGGGTTCGTCGTGCTGACGCTGGCTCACGAACAGAGCATCGACCACAAGGTTACAGCTCGTTCTAAGGAACTTCCGGCCATTTTTGGAGTAACCACTCAACATCACTCCACCCTACGAACTACACCGTGCTAAAGTACTCGCAAAGGTGCAATTATCGGTGCAAAAACATAGATCTAGTGTTTACGAATTTTAATCAAAATTTAAATGCCAAAGCGACATTACCATTAGGTTTTCAGACTTGGTCATTATAGTTCTAGGAGCTGGAACCCATTTCCAAATCAATTCTTGAGCTACCAGTTATGCTATTGATCACTTATTTATCGGAACAAAAGTTGCGTTTTCATCTACTAGACTTGCGCTTCAAATTTTATTAAGTACTACATTCAATTGATGTTTTATTTTTATTTATAGAAATTCGCTTATCATTTTATGTGCGTTTGAAATTTTAAAACCCACGGAATTTGTTTTGTTAATTTCTTTTAGACCTTAATCGCATGCTAAGTACGCTAGTAACACCAGAGGTGTTACATAGACAATATATACAAATTCATCCACACAAGGATTTGACAATGAAAGAACTAGAACAAGAGGATGTATAGCCTATGCTCAACCACAACTAAATTATTACGACTTCTAGATATCATGTTCACATTCACCACTCTGAACCTCACTGTGATGTCTGAGCAAAGCTATAAGCTATCCACCTGCAGTAAAAATGGCTTCCACTAATTCTGCATTTGGACAAGGCATGTTTATGTTTTTTACATCTGCTTCCACTACAATCCCATACATTCTAGTTCCAAAATATTTGCTGCTAGACTATGATAGAAGTAAATTATCTCCACATAATATGCAAAGTAGTGGAAGTAGATGTACCTTACTCCTGCTGCACATCAATTAAGAAGATTTGGTGGACTATGTAGGAAACTCTGTTCTTTTGTCCATCCATCCTCTCCTTTGAGGATATGGCAGAGCTTTTCATAGAAGGGAGATTTTCTAAAGCAAGTTAGAGTAAGGAAGATGTACCTCTTAGCAGTTGTGTTGTGCTCCTAGCACTTTGGACCAAATGTTGCACGTCACGGCCATGGGGACAGGGTCACCGCTGACGCTGGCATTCCTTCTCCTGGATTATGTTGTGGCATGCACAATATAAGGTCAGACAGATTCTTTTAGTGAAGAGCAGTAGGTTCTCATCCACATTTTTCATGTGTGTAGGTATTAAGTGATACTTCTAGTCTAAAAAGAGTATGGAGTGATACTATCATCTAAAAAACAAGAAAATAGTGTCACAGGTAATGAGTTATTCGTTGATTTGGAGAATGTAAGAAGTAGAGTGTTAGGGACCTCGATAATTGGATCTCACAATTTGAAATCACAGTACAATCTAGAAACTCTAAGATTCTAGAAGGGAGAAAGAAGATGCTTCCATGAATGAAGAGTGCAATGGATCCTAAAATATTCCCACTGATCAAATAAATGAATACGTAATCTTCCCTAAAATAGACATTTTTTCAAACACCTAAACTATGAGAGGCACAACACAAGAGCACAAAGGCCAATCTCTCGCACAGCACAGGAGCATAGGTTGGCAACAGTCAAAAGACAGAGGCAGGAGAAAGAGGAGCTCACCGGGGGTAGGGCACCTGGCTCCAATGAGAACCAGCTCCAGCGTTCATTGGAGGAGGACCGCTAGCTCATGACGCAGGCTCACCAATGTCGTCGTTGCCGCTCTGCCTCTATAGCTGGGAAGCCGCTCTGCCTCCGCCTTCGCCGCTCGGACGCCACTCCGCGCTCTGCCTCCGCCGTCTCCTCAACTTGGATGCCACTCCGCCTTCGGGCCGCCACTGGGACGTCAATCTACCTCCTCCACTGGGATGCCGCTGCCTCTTTCTTAGCGCGGGGACCGAGGTGGGGGTGGGGGAGATCGAAAGCGAGGGAGCGGCGGTTTAACAGGCTCGACTGAGCTGCCGAGGTGGGGCGGGGGGGGAGAGGGGAGCGAGGGAGCGACGGTTTCTTTTGACCAGGCGGGGAAGACATGGGGATCGTGCAGAGACGTGGGGAGGCCCGGAGCGACGTGGTCCTTTGACGAGGGGGAAGGCGGTTTGTCACGCGATTGAGCGAAGCGAAGCGATTCGGTAGTCAGACGATGACATTGGGCTCTTTTTAGGAGTAAAGATATGTTACTACCAACTCGAGCCGAATTAATAAAAATTCAGCAAGGTATTTAAGTGCTAATACTCATGATTCGGCTTCACATGTTATTAGTAACCATAGCCGAATCAATGAAAATTCAGCACCTTATGCAAGGATCAATGCCTACAATTCGGCTTTGTATTTTACTCATGATCATAGCCGAATTAGTGAAATTTCAGCAAGACATTCGAATGCTCAAACTCATGATTCAGCTCCACATACTGCTAATAATTATAGTCGAATCAATAAAAATTCAGCATTGTGTGCACATGCAAACAGTCATGATTCGGCTTCATATGTTGCTCTCAAACCAAGCCGAATCGATGAAGATTTAGCCCATACTAGAAATCTATATGGCTCCTCTAAATGGAAGGTGCCCGCTTATCATAGACCGTACCCATTATCTATTGATTACTTAGAAACTCCTGATGATTGGTGGGTACCTAATTTTTATGAATTTAGTGGTTGAAGATGATAAAACCACTGTGGAACACATTAGTTTATATCTCTCACAGCTAGGTTTTACCGGTAAAGAATATTATATAAGAATACAAAATTTTCCTTTATCCATCACCGGTATTACTTTTGCATGGTTTACATCTTTGCCTTGATGTAATATTGGTTTATGGTCTCAATTAGAGGAGCAATTCTATGAATACTTGGGAAAGACTAATGAGAAAAGACCGATCGCAGTTGAGTCATGAGCTAAAAGAGGATTGCTAGTGGGCATGAAAGAAAAAATTAATTTAGATGTAAGCAAGAGTTCGGCTACAAAAGCCGAACAACACAATATCCCTTTCAAATCAATCACATCTCGAGAAACAAGTCTTGCTACAAAAAAGCATGAGAAGTGCAAGAAAATAGCTAGACTTGATTTTTCAGGAGTTAAAGGGGTTGTACACTTATCTAGTGATTACCATATCATTGATGAAGATCAAGCCCCTACAAGCAAAAAGAGAGGGCTACCTACCTGCTCAGAATCGGCTGAGTCGACTTTAAAGTCAGCCGAGTCGATTGCTTCCTACCGTGAGTCGGCTAGGCCGAGCAGCTCAGCCGATTGCTTTCTACCATGAGTCAGCTAGGCCGACTTCCTAGTTTGCTAGACCAATTGCCCCTGCTGCTTTGCCTGCTAGCGCCCAAGTCAGCCTAGCCGACTTCCTATCGGCTAAGCCAACTTTCTCTATTCCTGCAGTTGTTGAGGTGCTTTTGGGTGATTTGACCCCTCTTATTGATTGGTTTCTAGAGATGAAGAGCAATGTCATTAATGATATGCACTTCTCCAGCCTGATCAACAAGGCACAAGGTACAAGTACTTTACCAAATTCCAATCTGGTCATATTATTTCAATTGCTACATCTATTAGCGATATTCTTGCTAATAGTTTTAAAAGACCGATTGAGGAAGGTACTTTACTTGTTGATGATAAAATAAATTTAGATTCTATCGGCCAACACATTATTCCATATGGTAAGGCCGATAGTGGTAGTTCATTAAAGCTAAATTTTTTCAGAAGAAGCTACAAACGTGTGGCCAAATGGATTGATAATAAAACTGATCCATTCGTTTGCCTAGCTTTAAAGTTGACTCCACAAAAGAATTGGCTAAAGAAATCAAAGTACACCTTTGACTTTACTTTTTGTGATTATGTCTTTGATATCTTGCTTAAGAATAATTTTATTAGAATCATTGATCACAATGCTTTGCCATCTATTCAAAACTTAGAAGAGTTTACATATTGCAAGTGGCATAACTCATCTGGTCATAATACTTCTAATTGCAGTATGTTTAGTCGAGTGATCCAATCGGCCATTGATAAAGGACAATTGAGATTTTCTGAAGCTCAAAAAATGGACCAATGGATTCAATTGGTCTTGATGGAAAATAAGTTTCGAATCGGCTTACATTAGCCAATTTACTCAAAGCTCGCTCAAATGCCCAAGAGAGAGATGTAGAGTCCTCAAGTGGAGCAAGGTTGTTGTCCAAGAATTGCAAGTTGAAGATATTCTGGAGGACAACAAAGTTATCACAATTTTAGAAGACATTGGGGGGCAGGTGAAATCTCTCTAACTAAAGCAAAGGTCAATTGATCCCGTTGAACAAAGGGAATAAGCTAAGGATCCTCCTTTAGAGCATGCTTGTCGAGATAGGGAAGGGAAGAAGGATGCTCACAAAGCTATTGGAGGTTTAGGCCATGACAAACAAAGAAATAGAAGGCCAAAGGCTTAGCTTCGAGGAACTTCTAGCTAAATATTAGAAGAAAACAGAAGCAAATATCATCAATCGGCCAAAGAAGGTCCAATCATCAAGATTGCCTCCAAGACATAAGTCTGAAGAGTGGAATTGGCAAGGGAGTAGATCTCACGCAGCAGCGACATATTCTCCTTTTGAGCAGCCAATTCCCAAGTCATATGAACCACAACCCACATATTTTCATTGTTATTCATATTGGGGTCGGTTTCATCAAGAGGCACATGTTCCACCATATTTTAGGCCACAATACATAGAGTATGCAGCTCCTAGATACCCAGAGAAATCATCATATTATGAAGACCGTTTTGATCAAAATCGGTCCAGAGCTCAACCTAAGAAGAAAGCGGTAAAGCAAGTTTACCTCATGAAGTATGATGGCCGAAAGAAGAAAAGTTCAGATCTGAATTCAACTATTAAAAAGTCGATTACATTGCTGAAAAATTTGGCTATTGCTGGCAAAGACATGGGAAAATCATCTGCTGATATTCTAGTTGCCAAATCTAAATATAAGAAGGTGAGAGTGCCTAAAATCAAGGAAGATTTACCGTTGTTCAAAACAGAAATAAAACCGATATGCTCAATTGGTTTACCAAAGTGGCAAGAGAAGAAGTTACAGAAGCTTAGTGCAGAGAACCTAAAAGAAAAGGGCTTGGCATGGGTTCCTAAAGGAAGTATTCAAGCTCAGAAGGATTATGCTCAAGCAAGTGGTGCAACAAAGGCAAAGGAGAGAGAGATTAAAGAAACAATTTTCAAATTAGAGGTTTGCACCAAATCATCAAAATCATTGGTCATGGCATCATCCATACTCTCTGCTTATGCATATGTGGAATTTATCCCTTGGTATATATGGTTATCCCTCGCTCCTTATTTTGATCCTTGGTATGGATCTTTATGTTATGGAGGGTTATCAAATTATTTTGCTTACTGATGATCAAGAGATGAAATATTTATTTTGGTTATGCATGCTCTTGTGGATGAATTCATTCGGCTGATATTTTGATATTGCCCATAGTACAAAAACATAGTCGATGAATGCTTGCAACCATCGTGCTATTAGAAGAGCCCCCATGGAATTTACTTTGATGGCTTTCAGGCCCAGGGGCATGATATACACATTTTTATTTACTTCATGGATGTGACAATATGATTAATTGGCTTGCAAATAAGGCCAATGTGTTGGCATAATCATTATTTCTCACAATGGTGCTATTTGAGACATCAAGCCGATTGAAATTATATTTGCACCAACATTTGAGCCGAATGTGAAGTTTTCTTATTCGGCTTGGTCATATTGCAATCCATGGGGTATGACATGTTGAAGCCTTTGGTGATTCTTTGTTGGTGGTGCAACAAGTTGCTAGTGAATTTTAATGTTTAGAGGGATTACTAAGAGCTTGTCTTAATGCTTTCCTTGACATTATTGACTATTTTGTCGAATTCCAAATTTGACATATTTTGAGGTATGAAAATCAAAAGGCCAACATGTTAGCTCAACAAGCATCTGGTCATGACGTCGGTGGGTTTAATTTTCATATTCAAGAATAGCTGATGCATGAAAATTTAAGTTTTTCTCATGTAGGTACAGACCAGTTGGCTAAGCCGACTGCCCTAGTTGGCTCAACCGCCTCCCTATCTGCTGCAGCCCAGTCAGCCAAGCCAACTGCCCTAGTCGGCCAGATCGACTCCTCCAAGTCGGCTAAGCCGACTGCTCTAGTCGGCTCAGTCGACTGCCCTGTGACCAGCTTGGTCACCTCGCTCGAGAAGCTCCCAAATCAGCCCAACTTAACTTTCACTGATGTTGGGGCCAATTTAGAAGATTGGAAGACTCCCTTGCTAAGATATTTACGTGATTCGAGTGCTGGAATAAATAAAAGTGTTCGGCGGAGTGCTTTCAAGTATGTGTTGCATAATGATGAGCTCTATCGAAGAACCACCAAAGATTTTTGTTGCCTAAGTGCTTGGGATCTGATCAAGCAAGAGTGGCTATGGGAGAAGTTTATGAAGGTATTTGTGGTATGCATCAATCGGTCCTGAAGATGAAGTGGTTATTGCGTAGAGCTGATTTCTATTGGCCTACTTTGATGGTCGATTGCTTTCATTACTACAAAGGATATGAAGAGTGCAAGAAGTTTGGAAATATTTAGCTTATGCCTGCTGCTATGCTTGATCCAATTATCAAACCATGGCCTTTTCATGGTTGGGGGCTCGATTTCATTAGCCAAATACATCCTCCATATTCATAGGGACATTGATTTATGTTGATTGCTACAAGTTACTTTACAAAGTGGACTGAGGTAGTTCCTTTGAAGAATATGACACACAAGCAGGTAATTGAGTTCATCACTGAGCATATTATCCATAGATTTGGCATCCCTCAAACATTAACTATCGATTAAGGGACATTTGTATCCAAGGAAGTGAGGGAATTTATCGAATTATATAAAATCAAGTTGCTCAATTCATCTCCATGCTATGCTCAAGCTAATGGCCAGGCTGAGTCTAGTAATAAAACTTTGATCAAGCTTATCAAAAAGAAGATTAAGGAAAACCCAAGAAGGTGGCATGAAGTTTTGTTTGAAGCTCTATGGGCACATTGCATTTTAAGGCATGGTGCTACAAAAGTTATTTCTTTTGAGTTGGTATATGGTCAAGAGGTCCTGTTACCCGTCAAGGTGAATTTGGATGCATATAGGCTTGCTAAACAAAATGATTTATCCGCTGTTATATATCATGATTTAATGATGGATAATATTGATGAGGTGACTGATATAAGATTAAAGGCTCTCAAGGAAATAGAGAAAGACAAGGCTCGAGTTGCCAATGCGTACAACAAGAAATTCAAGAGCAAATTGTTCCAAGTGGGAGAATTAGTGTGAAAAACTATACTACCAATTGGATCGAAGAGCAACAAGTTTGTCAAGTGATCACCAAATTGGGAAGGACCTTACAAAGTGATCAAAGTGATATTCAGTAATTCGTATATGCTAGAGACACTACAAGGTGAAAGCCTCACAAGAGAAATAAATGGGAGGTACTTGAAAAAGTACTTTTCAAGTGTTTGGCAAGAAGCCTAAGTGCTCTTCAAGCAATGGCCGCTACATGTGTCACCCTTATAACAAAAATGGCTGATGTATACATCGTCCTTAGTCGTTGAGCAGCTGATGAGATGGGTATCATCGCTGTTTGATTTTGTTTGATTAAGTATTTTTAGGTTCATGCATCATTCACCTGAAAAGGGGGGCATACGTTGACAACCAAAATTGTCCATTTTGTGAAGTTATCAAAATATGAAATGGACTTTACCATCACATTCCTCTCATCACGATGGTCAAAAAACATGTATGAAACGTCCAATTCGGAGTCTGGATGAAGGAGTGATGCCCCAGGAAGATGCTCCGTTGCCGGAAGTTTCGACCCAAGTCAGAAGTTTTGACAGTTAGAACTTTTGGGAAGCCTGAAGAAACCTGCTTGGGTGCCTGGGGTTATTTCCACATTGAAAGTCCTAACAAAGGGCGAAAGTTCCAGTGGAGGTCAGAACTTCCGGCAAACCTAATAAAAAACCCTGTTCGGATCTGGCCTTTTGGATTTTGATCTGAAATATTCCAAACTTGTTGGAAACATGGAAAATAAGTCTTGGAGAGGTTTTCTATAGGGATAAGACCACCCCCTCTATATGTATGAGTGGATCATGGTTGATTGATTTCCCATCTATCCAATCGTCAAACAAATCAATCTACTACCTCTACCCCAACCCTTTTACCCTCTTCTCCAACCCCCATTTTGTTCATCCCTTGATCCGACAACCAAGGATGATGCCCTAGGCTTGCTAACCATCCTAGGGCAACCCAGCGATGTTCTTGGCCTAACAGGGTCCCTCCTAGGTGAGAGCTTCGACAGTTTCTTTGCTAGTTTGCCTAAAAACTAGCCGATTCTTCGTCAAGTAAGCACGTTGGTTATCCTTTGGTGGTTTGCTTGTAAACCTCTCCATTCTTCACCATGAAAGAGTGACATCGTTGCTGTGTTCTTTGGTCCATAGTGGCCCTGGCATCCAAGGCCCTGCTGGTGTGTGATTCGGATCACTTCTGATGACAACAAGATTGTTGAATCTATTTTCATAATAAATTTATTTGAAGATATAAATGTTACTAAAGGCAATTGGAATTGATAGATTGATTAGGAGGCCAATAGTCAGGTATAGGCAAGGAGGACCGGGTTGGTTTATAGAATCATGACCACTGTGGATCTCCTTGCCTAATATAATACCAATCAATCTATAATTAATCGTAAAGGCCCAAACAGCCCATGTACCATACATGGCTATCTAACACCCCCTCCTATAGTCAGAGCATTGCCACAAATGTTTAGACTAGACTAAAATTCCTAGAAGACTGTGGAAGGCAAGTCCTTGGTGAAGATATCGGCATACTGGAATGACATCGGCACATGAAGGACGCAGACAACATCCATGACAATACACTCCCGAACAAAATGGTGGTCAATCTTGATGTGTTTGGTGTATTGGTGCTGAACTAGGTTAGAGGACATGTAGACGACACTGATTTTGCTGCAATATACCAAGGTAGCCTTGCTAGGTGGGGAGTGGAGCTAGCATAGAAGTTGGTGCAGCCATGAAGCCTCAGCCACTGCATTGGCGACCACCTCTATACTCTACTTCGGCGCTGGTCCTAGAGATAGTGTTATGGTGTTTGGAGGACTAGGAGACGAGGCTATCCCCGAGGAACATGACATAGCCTGAGGTGGACTTGCATGTGTCATGACAACTGGCCTAGTCAGCGTTAGAGTAGACAACTAGATCAAACTGTGCTAGAGGTCGAAAGAGCAGCCCAAGGTGAAGAGTGCCATGAATGTACTATAGGATGTGCTTCAAAGTGGTGAGGTGAGGCTCCTATAGATCATGCATGGGGAGATAGACCTATTGAATAGTGTAGGAGATGTTCGGACGAGTGAAGGTGAGGTATTGGAGAGCACCAGCCAAACTCCAGAAATCTAAGGTGTTAGTGATAGGCGCACCACTAGTGCTGAAGACTTGGAGTAGGTATCCACTAGAGTGGAATAGGGCTTGCACTCAGCCATGCCTGCGTGGTTGAGGACCTCTTGCATATACTAGCGCTATGACAAGAAGAGACCATTAGGCCACCTGAATGCAATGGACGAGGCAGTGAGGACAATGTCATCAACGTAGAGCAGCAAGTAGATGAGGTCACCACCATGGCAAAACACAAAGAGTGGTTTAGATGACAGACATAATCTGGATGGGTGGAATCCTCAAACCCAGAGGGCTAAACACTCATCAAGGTTGCCATGGAGGAAGACATTCTTCACATTAAGCTGTCGAATTGGCTAGTTGTGGGAGAGAGCCAGAGTGAGCATAGTCCGCACAGTGGCAGGTTTGATGACGAGGCCAAAGGTTTCTGCAAAGTCCACACCTGGCCACTATGTGAAGCCACGGAGGGCCCAACAAGCTTTATAGTGCTCCAGTGAACCATTAGCCTGAAACTTGTGCTTGAAGATCCACTTGCAAGTCACCACATTCATGCAGGCGGTCATGGAATAAGATCCCAAGTGTGGTTCTAGAGAAGGACAACATGTTCATCGACCATGAACGCTCACCAATTTGGTTTAGCAAGGTGTAGGGTCAAGATGGCAAACTAGAGGGGGATGAATAGTCCTTTTTAAAATTAATCACGCCAGCTAATCGAAACAAATGTGAAATTAACACTATTGGTCTAGCTGAGACTACACCCCTCTATCTAACTTCTCTAGTACCTTAGAAAAGATCCTAATCAGGCAACAAGGTGCCGAGCTGGCTAAAGCTCACCTAAACAATTCTAGAAGCAAGGTCACACAAACCTATGCCACTAGTACTTCAAGCACAGGGGAGCTCCTACACAACTAGTATGCAAAAGCACCAAGCCTAAGCTCACTAGCAATGCTCAATAACAAGGCAACTAATATCAAATTAGAGAGCACAAATTACTTATCTACACAAACTAAGCAATGTGACTAACAAGGCTACTCAAACCAATTAGTCACGCAAGAGAGCTACTTCTATGCTACACAAGCAAGAAGGTAACTAGCAAGCTACACAAGCACAACTAGTTACTAGAGCAACTACACAAGCACAATATATATGAAAGTAATACAAGCTTGTGTTTCATGGAATGCAAACCACCAAACGATTATGAAGACAATGTTGACATAGTGATTTTTATCCCGAGGTTCATGTATTTGCCAATACGCTAGTCCCCCGTTGTGTCAACTGCTCACTTAGTGGTTCGGTGACTAATTGGCATCACCCGCCAAGCCCGCACATCGGGCACCACAAGAACCTACCCATAAGTTAGGGTAGCTCAATAACATGCTTTACTAGAGTTGCTCTTCGCAACTCCCGCAGGGTGAGCACAATACCCGTCACAATCTCTTCTCCAAAGCAACACACAAGCTTCTTGCGTGCTTCGATGGAGACCACCACCAATCCATCTAGGAGGTGGCAGACTCTAAGAGTAACAAGCACCACTAGCTTGCAAGACAATAACCTAGTGCCACTCGATGCAACCTCACGATGCAATCGCACTAGAATCGCTTACTCACTCGATCGGATGAACACTATCAAGCTCAAGTGAGTTAGAGGGCTCCTAAGCACACCTACACAAGCCACCAAGGCTCAAGGGTGCTCAGCAACCAGCCCAAGGCCAGCCAAGGGGCTATTTATAAGCCCCCACATGAAAAGAGCCATTGTACCCCTTCACTGGGCATAACTCGGGCAGACCGGACATGCCGGTCATAATGACCGGATGCACTCGGCCAGTGTCCGATCGCTCTGCGCTGTCCAGATGTCGTCCACGTTTAACTTCAGTCACCCAATCTCAACGATCGTCAACCACATGCCAACGGTCACAAGATGACTGGACGCACAGCTAGCCTGACCTGATGCTCTAACATGTGTTCGATCGCGTGCCCCTACGAGCCACTGAACCAAGGATCGGACGCGCCACCGCACGAAGACCTAATGCCCAAGCCATTGAGTTAGGTCAACTCCAGAGAGGTCCCAAGGAGGCTAAATGATGATCAAATGCATCAGGTCGAGCGTGACCTGACACTCACCCAGTGTCCGGTCACTCTCCGCCTGCCACGCGTCACCACTACGCTTGTGCCACTACGTCAACTTGCGTCACCAACGACCGGACTCACCGCCTGCGTGTTAGATCAACTCCTCGAGCTAGCGTCCAGTCATGAACTCACGCTCCATGGCCAAGTCCTAGCAATGGCTAGACACATAGGTCACTTACGAGGTCTGCGTCTGGTCACCTCCAGTGACCACTTTTCACCTCCGTTTCTTCGCCGAGTTGATCTACTTCAACTCCAAACACTTCTCCTTTGTAAATGTTCCAACACCACCAATGTACACCATCATGTGCAAGTGTGTTAGCATTTCACAAACATTTTCCCAAAGGAGTTAGCCACTCAACTTGCCACGCCACTCGATCCTAGCAATGATGCAAAGTTAGATCACTCGAGTGGCACTAGATAACCGATATGTAAACAAGTTTGCCCCTCTTGATAGTACGGCCATCTATCCTAAACCTGGTCATCAACTTCTCTACACACCTATGACCTGTGAAATGGAATGCCCTAGGTTATACCTTTGCCTTGCGCATTCCAATCCATCTCCTCCAATGTCGATGCAGCACACCAACATGATTGATAATGATATGATCCACTCCATATCATCATGTGATCATATTGGTTCATCGATCTTGACTTCACTTGCTCTTCACTATTACTTCAGTCCATCAGCACCAAGTCATCACTCAACTTGCCCTTCACACTTACAACTAGTCCATCGAGCCAAGTCATGTCTTGATCTTCTCCACCTTGATCACATGACTCAATGTCATGTCTCATGTGCAATGAGCTCCTTCATCATCACATGTATAAGCTTTGCAACATCTCCGAGCCATCTTTACCATCATGGCATATGTTGCTTACACATGTACTTGTAGACTAATCACCTATGTCTCTTACTCAAACACATATTAGTCCACCTACATTGTCACTCAATTACTAAAACCAAACAAGGACCTTTCAAAGGGTGGCTTGGTATGTCTTTAGGACTAGAGACAGCAGCATAGTCTAAAACGCAGTAGGAAGCCGAAACCCGCTCTTCGCCCGAGTGGTAATGGAGTGTTGATTGACCATAGGAGGAATGGCAACAGCACCTTTGGGGAAGATGCAGGGGCAACCGGTGGCATAGCTAGAGGCACCAAAGGCACTGAGTGAGGACGTCGGTAGTACACCTGAGTGATGACTTGAGCCGGTCGCAGTTAGGCAGCCAGTGCAAGGGACGCTGAGGCAGCCGCATGGGGCGCTGGGCGAGGATGCCGACTGTACACTTGGGTGATAGCCCGAGCTGGCAGTAGTTGGGCAGCCAGTGCAAGGGACATCAAGCCAGCTGCATGTGGCTATGCGGTGAACATTGAGGGAGCTGCATGTGGCTATGTGGATGTGGTCGATGCAGCGTGTAGCACCAGTGGCATTGAAGGAGCACTGGTGGACATAGATGCACATTGCAGTGCGGGTGAAGCGGATGCTAGAGACCCAACCACATGTGGCAGTGCGGGCAGTGATGGCAAGATGTCCGTAGCATGTGTAGAAGCACGCACTGATGATCCTGCAAGGAGCAAAAACTGTGTCAATCCTATGGGCACCAAAATAGGATTAGTGAAAGTATCTAGGAACTCGAAGTTCGCTAGGGTGGGTGTAAGGCTTTGGTCAGCAAAAGGAAAAGAGGACTCATCAAAGATCACATGATGAGAGATGATGACCTAGTTAGTGGCTGTCTAGGCAGCAATATCCTTTATGATGAGTAGAATAGCCTATAAAACACACAAAGCAAAGAGTGGAGCGAGTTTGTGGATAGCGGTGGCGGACAAGTTGGGGGTAACATCGACAACTGAAGATGCACAGATGATCATACACCGGTGGTGAGCCAAGCTGGGCTTCATGAGGCGTAGGGAGCGTAGCATTTTGGTTGGTAGGATGTTGAGTAGAATGGGGGTGGTGTTCACAGCCTCGACCCAATAGTGAGGTGGAAGACAGGCCTAGAAGAGGAGGGACCGAGCAACATTATTGAGAGAGTCGATAGCTCACTCAGCCTTCCCATTTTGAGTGGAGGTATAAGGACATGACATCCAGAGGTGAGTGACGTGGGTGAGGAAGAAGATGCGAGTGCCGCAGTTGTCAAACTCGCGCCCATTGTCGCACTGGATGGATTTGATGGTGATGCCAAACTGTGTGGACACAAAAGCAAAGAAATTAGACAGAGTGGTAAATGTGTCAAAGTTAAGGTGTAAAGGAATCATCCACATGTAGTGTGAGCAATCATCAAGAATGACCAAATAGTATTTGTACCTGAGACATTAGGAATTGGCGAGGTCCATAAATCACAATGTAGAGGTCAAAAACATGTAATGCATGTGATGCTAACACAGGAAAAGGAAGACAAACATGACGCCTAAGCTGATAGGCATGACATATCGAGTATTTGATGTCTTTATTACAAGCCGTAAGTTTGGACAGAGTCTCAAATCTAGGATGACCGAGACAATGATGCCATAGGGTGGACGTGATAGTGGCAAGGTGTGCAGTTGCAGGAAGGGATGGCGCCCTAGAGGGGCAAAGAGGGTGCAACGGCTAGAGCTATTGCACTTGGTGATCACTCTCTAGGACTATAGATCCTTCATAGAACAACCAGCGAGATCAAATTCAACAGAGCAATTACTGTTGGAAGTAAGCTGGTGTATAGAAATTAAGTTCTTAATAAGACAAGAAGAAACAAGGACATTATGAAGAGACAATGAACTAGGAAGATGAGCTATGCTAGTGGAGCTATGGAGGTGGCGGGGAAGGAAAGCACCATTACTGACAATAATGGAAGATGGAGTAGGATACCATTGGAAAGAGGTATGGGAGAGAGTACTAGTGTCAGAGGTCATATGCGAGGTGGCACCAGTTTCGAAGATCTAGTTATGTTGCTAAGGCAGGGTTAGTGACATGGTGTTGAAGGAGGTGAGCCCCCTACTCATCCCAAGATGGCACGGCACACATGGGGTAGTAGTAGCTGGGAGGATGTTGACGGTCGTTAACTACAATTGTAAACCATCAACAAAACATGAATAAGGGCATAAATCGATCCCTAACATAGAATTAGGGGTTAAACTGATAGAATTCCATAGGTTTTGGTGAATTTGTGTTTCTACAAGGGTTACTCAAGAAAAGAGGCAAAGAGGACCCACACGTCAGGCTAAAAAGCATATTCTAGGTGGGCACCAACGCAGGAAGGATCTACAAGACACGAGAAGGCAACCCACCAAAGGAGGGGCCCACCTGCCATAGAGGGGGTTGGCCAACCCACCCCCAGGTCGGCCGACCTAGCCTAGTCACTGCCATTGAGGTCCAATCTTCACCGTAGATCAAAGTTGGTTTGATCCGAGGGCTCTGGTTCACCCCACCAGCCTATATAAGTAGCCCTGTATCTCCTAAGGCAAAGGCATCCTAAAACCCTAATTCATATTTTCTAGTAAGGATCAAGAGAGGGGTCCCATAAAAGGATCAACCTCTCAAGAGCTAGCTTTTAAGAGAGATTAGTCCTTAGTAGGATTTAGTCTTTAGAAATAGAGAGGTAGAGAGAGGGAAGAGTTTGAAGGAGGTGCCAGCCTATTGGTGCTCCCTCTATGGCTTGTACCTTGGTGGAAGTCAACCTACATCTGAGATTTCTCTAGTAATCAACTTCTTATTTCAGTAAATAACATTGTTCATATTGTTCTCCTGGTTTGTGAGTCTCTTTTGAGTACTTTAATCTATTCAGCTTAGGTTAAAGTATTATTCATAGTTTAAGCATGGCGCTTTGGCTCGGATAACTCATAGATGCACCCTACTTTCTAGATCGGTGGTAGATTCACGATTGTGATAGCTACTATATATGTATATATGACAATACTCTATATATATTTAGTTCGTTGAATCCTCTATAGTCCACCTCCTATCTGTAGGCCAAGTAGGATTGGTTGCTAAGGAAAGCATCCTTTGCTAGTGTCTTTTCTTAAGTAATGTCCCTAGATAGAATAGTAGAAGACATAGCTTACTGAGATTAGAACGAGAAGACCTTGGCAATTTTCTCTACACTCTCGACCTTTTTAAGTCTTGTTGCTGCTTCGGGTTAAGTGGACCATAGTTAACCTCACACGTTTCCCTATGGATATGATATTTAAAACCCACCGGGTGAAAGCTACAATGGTATCCGTACGCTTACGGATTTTATCTATATGCGTTACAATATACCAACAAGCTTTCTAGAGCCATTGCCGGGGAAACGATTGCTAAGTTAACTTCAAACCTAGGTTAACCTTGTATCATCCTTTTATTCTTTTATCTTTTTATCCCTTCATTCTTTTCTTTTCTTTTCTATTATGAATTCTACTCCTATCTATCAATTTGCTAAACCCATGAGCGCACTCTAAGCCAGCAGAATCTTCAGAGCCTATCCTAACACCCAGCTATGAGCTACACCCATGTTTTATAAACATGATTCGAGAACAATCCTTCTCGAGAGAAGGCGATGCAAACCCATACTTGCACCTACAAGAGTTTTGTAACAACCCAGAAATTTCTAGGAAACCAAAAACCACAACTACAATTTTTTTCTAATAAAACCATGAATGGTGAGGTGTCATATAGGAAACCTAACCTAGTTGCACAAGTAGCACCTAAATTAGTTAATTGCATCCTTGCATTTAAATAAATTATGCTTGAGTTGGATTTTATGTTCTTCGTATTGAATTAAAAGCAACACCTTTTTATTTAATTGACTTCATAATTAAATAAATGTTGAAAAGTGACCTTGTTAATTAGTTGAAAACCCTAAGGTATATCAAGTACAACCCTTTTGAGTTGAACAAGACATGGCAATATGTTTTCTCACATATAAATGCTTGGCATAATTAAAATAGAGAAAATATAAAATAGAAACACTTTTCCAATTAAACAGCAAAGGAGAGCCGCTTCTGGCCCATTGCCTGAGCCGGCCTACGCACCCGAGCTGGCCTGTCTCCGCCTGCACCATGCCCGCGAGCCGCATAGCAAGCCGGCCTACCCAACCCAAGCCGGCCCAGCCTTGCACAGCTGCCCCGCTTTGCTGCCATCGCCCAAACAACCGTAATCGGCCCGGCCCATCAAGGCACCGCAATGCGACCCGTTGCGCTCTCCCTTGCGTCGCTGACCGACGGGCCCATGGCTCATCCCCTTCCTCCCACTCATCCGATTCCTCTACTTCGCCCAAATAGAAATCAGAGGGGGGAGCAGGGACACACAACGTGCGATGGGAGATTCCCTCTGCCCTCTCTGCCAGCCGTGCGCGCCAAGCCACAACCCTGGTCCCGCTCGCTAGTCGCTTGCGCTCGCCAAGCACGCACTGTGCGCGTGAAGCCGATGCCGCCATGGCCGTGAAATCGGTTGACACCGCCTGACACCACCCGTACACGCAACAACCATCTGGGATTCCAATTCGTGAGCCCAGCGCATATGACACTAGTCCCTTTTCCTCCAACTCTTAACCTAAGGGTTTGGATCGCCCTTCCGTGACCTTTCTCCCCATCATCACCATTCGCCCCCCATGAACGAGCTCGGACTATAAAGTCCTGAGCCGAACTCTAGCCTCTCCCATCCTCCACATGCCACCGCCTTGGTGGCTTCATCACACCGCACCGTCCCAGAGAGGAAGGGAAGATGGGAAGAGAGGCACAGGAGGAGCCACAAGGAGGAACCGGGACCGCGAGGGCACTATCCGAGCTCGTCAGAGACAAAGGCGATGCCGGAACTCCTCTTCTCCACCACCGGTCTACACTACACGGCTTCACGGCTACACGGCATCAACTCGCCCTGCACCGGTATCCTTTCGCCATCGCCACCTATAGTGAGCTCACCACCTCACCTCGCTCGCCACTGGTTGTGCTTGACATGGAACCACCTCGCCTGTCACTACCGTGGATCATCTGGGCAAAATCCGCGACCCTCACCCTTTGATCACATGCTTACGCACACATGGTGCACGCACTCATTGGCCTGGCCGAGCCACAGGGGCTCGAAATTGGCCACGGCACGCCGATGCACAGCGCGTAGTCGCCATGGTCAGATCAAGCCCTGGCGAGGTCTCGCTCTTGATATGCTAGGCAATAGAGGAAGGGAGAAAAGGCACACAAGGTCATGTACACGCTCGCACTCACGTACCAGAACCAAGCACCGTGGTACCGAGCGCCAGGAGCACGGGAACACGCCACCGCGAGCACGTCCAGAGCGCTCGCCATGGGTAGTGTGCGGCCATGGCGAGGTCGTTCCTTCCAAATCAAGCCAGTAGAGATGAAGGGGAGGAGCTAGATCGTTTTGCCTTGGGAAGGGATGCGCTATGCACGGCAAGGAGGGGGAAGAGAGCCACCGAGGGAGCCGCTCGCGACCGCCATGCCGATAGCGGCGTGCACGGGAGCACGGTCAAGGAGCAGAGAAGGAATAGTCACTACTGCAATGGTGATCCGTGCACCCATGCACCGCACGCCTATGAGGAGAGAAGGGAGAGTGGACACAGTCCACAATGAACCATGCATGCACCCATGCACCGCACGCCTGTAGTCCACCATGAGCCAGCCACTGTGGACTCTAGCCCGATAGGAGCCTAGCAGTGTGTAACGCCCCAGAGTCCAAACGACTCAGATCCACTCTGCACGCTGAATGAACCACACCTACCACCATCCCACTTACGCTTTTGTCCTCACTTCACATAAAAGGATTAACCCGGGGATGGTGAGATGGACTCTAGAAGCCTTATGTGTTGGTCTATCCTACTCTAAACAACCAAGGTGGGACTAAACTCTCCACAATATCTCATAACATTTACATGGGCCACTATGGGCCAAATTCCAAATTGGGCCGGGTGTGACATACACCCCCCTCAAAGAACCCGACGTCCTCATCGGGCCTAACATACCCACAATTAGGCAAACGATAACCAGGAACGTTCCCTCTTAGCACACATGACTGTGCGCCCAGTGCTAGCACATGTGCCCCGTCGTGCACTCTGCAGAACCTACACATGCAATGAACCCCATGTCCAGCCCCTGGCCCGCACGCGCCCATGGCCGTGAAGGTTGGCTCTGATACCATTTTGTAACGCCCCAGAGTCCAAACGGCTTAGATCCACTCTACACGCTGAATGAACCACACCTACCATAATCCCACTTACGCTTTCATCCTCGCTTCGCGTAAAAGGATTAACCCAGGAAAGGTGAGATGGACTCTAGAAGCCTTATATGTTGGTATGTCCCACTCTAAACAACCAAGGTGGGACTAAACTCTCCACAATATCTCATAACATTCACATGGGCCACTATGGGCCAAATTCCAAATTAGGCCGGGTGTGACACAACACGACGTGGCACAGATAGGAGCCGACACGTGTTCGGGCCGGCCCGACCCAGACTGGCCCAACCCGACCCGTATCCAGCCCAACCCAGGCCCAACCGAGCCCGGTCGCGGCCCGGTCAACATTGACTGTTGACCGGTCAACGCTGACCGTTGACCTGGACCCACATGTTAGTGACTCGCATCCTCTCGGCCAATCAGATCTTGACACGTGTCACTGCCTGGAATTTTCTTTTCTTTTTTCTTTTTCAGAAAATCATTTAATCTTTAGAAATTCATAACTAATTCATTTTAACTCAGAAAAATACCAAACTAGTTTCTAAATTGTTCTAAAAATAAGCTCTACATCTTAGGCTTGTGTTTGAGTGCATTGGATCTTTTGAATTTCTGTTGCTTCTTTGTGCACCACTATAGGAGTCGTTAATGCGACTCTATGTTATGTTTAACAGAGCCGGAGGACCTGCCGACTAAGGACTACGACCCCGACTACAGCGAGGACTTGGGTGACAACCTGCCAGGTGCCACGCCCCACCCACTTTCGTAGAACCTATTACGCATGCAAATATAGAATGGCTAGTGCTTTACTTTTTATGCAATAATATGATGATAGGTTGCATGGTAGATGCTTAACTTTGAGCCCTTTACCTTGTTGCAACCTTACTCCTGTTCACCCTGCTGTTAGGCTAGATGCTCGCATGTTACATAATACTATTTTTACTCTTACTCGCATTATATCAGTGATGTGATGCTGGTGAGTGAGAGGCGTATATGTATAAGGCACGTAGTGCCAAGAACTTGGTAAACCTGATAAAAGAACTGGGGAGATCTTGGCGTGCATCTTGGGTGAGTGGTGAGGGTTGAGTCGATTGGACAGGATCCTACGATGAGTCTTTGGGGCAAGTCTTGCTAGAGGGGTGCGACCTAGGCATCCCTCATGAGAATTACTTGTGGCGGGTTTGTTGTGAGGTGAACTGGGGTGTTGGTTATCCCTGGTGGAGGTGCTGTCGTGGCACTGGGGAGAGTTGGTGATCCCCTTTTGAGAATATATTCTGTCTGGTCCCCCTAAGGACTGGTATGTCTTGAGAACCGGAACCATGGGACTTTCATGCACACCACTCGCTCCCGATAGGCGGGGGATGATTACCCGACCGACTAGGGCGGTACCACTACTACTACATTGGAAGGTGATAGTGTAGGGAGGTACGGGCATGGGGACCCACACCCTCCTAAGATAGCATAGTGACCTTGGGGGCCCGGTACTACGTCTCACAGTCTCAGCATTTTGGTGGACACCGGGGTGGCCCAGGGCTGAGTGGTAGGCTGGTACTGTACCGGTTGGGAGGCAGTTAGAATCAGCCTAGACAAGCCGGATCATCGAGGATGGCAATCTTGTGGATTACTAGGTGTACACGCTCTACAGAGTGGATCAATCTATACGTATAGCCGCGTCCGCGGATATGGACATACCCATGACCTACGCTTCACTTGATTAGAGAGAGGAGTCCTCTTCTACCTTTCCCCTAGGTTTTGTGTTGGTTTCTGGCCTTGGCCGTTGAGGCGAGATGTGAGCGGGAGTCGATCTCGTTGCCTAGAGAGAGAGTGAGATGAGATGTGATGTGTGTGATGGGATTGGGGAAAATGTGTGTTTAAGATGGGTTAAAAACTGATGAATATCTTATTATTAAAATATTAACTACTTGCATAGGAAACCCACAGCCATAATAGGTCTCTTTCTACTTCCCTCAATGCATTCCACTTTCCACAAAGCAATGCAAGCATAGAGTTGGCGATGCGTGGCCAGTACCAAGTGTACTGATAGATTTTTGACAGGTTCTGAGCCCGAGTACGACTATGAGGGCGATGATTGGGAGGACTAGAGGGTCTGTTCTACGCTCGAGCTGGTTCTAGGAGATTGATTTCTGCTACTATCTACGTCAGATGCTGTTCTGGATGCTTGTGTGAGTGTGTTCTGCCTTGCATGGCAAAGAGAATAATTTATGTAAAACTCTCTATTGTACTCTGATTTTCATGTATGAATTTGTGTATCACTGAGATTTGGGTAAATTGATGGAATGTTTCATTATTTTACACTTCGTTTCTGTGGATTTCCCTTTGTGGAAATCCAGAACATTTCAGTTGGTACCAGAGCCATGCTTGACCCTAGGACGGACCCATAGGATTGGACAATAGAATTAGGAAAGATCTTGACACTTTCGGTTATATTACCGACCGTGCTGCATTTTCGTGCATGGCTTACCTCAATTTCACACTCTCTTACCCACATTTCGTTTCACCTTACCTATCACATCATTCCATTCCACCCTGAATCACCCTGTTTCACTCGGGAATCACCAAATATCACTTAGAGTTACATTGTTTTGCCTTGTCTTACCAAGTTTCACTCTGTAATATACAAGTTACTACATATATAACAAGGTACTGACTCCGTCTTATGGTTAATTTGTAGATGGCCCCTGTTGTCGAGCTCCTTGTGGACGGACTGGCCTACCGTGGGTTCGCCACGATCCTGTACGACGTGCTGGACTCACTAGGCATCCCCATAGAGCAGATCGAGTACGTGTGCCGGGGTGAGCCTGGACCCGACGGGTTCAAGTCCACCTCAAGGTCCCCACCAGCGAGTGCGTACCCATGTTGCGTGCCTTCGAGACACTGGAGGTGGAGAACTCCATTGCTTCGTGCATACAGTCCGTCTCACGCATAGCTCTTTACAGTGTGATGCGTGACGCACATGACTACCTTAGGACAAGACTGTACCGCCTGCTGCCTGCCGCTCTGGACCTCAATAGGTTCTCGGAGTCACAGATCACTGCTGCAGACCATGCTACGTGGGATGAGGTTGACCCCTGTCTAAGGGCCTCCGCGCAGTACATCATTGCCCAGGATCGCTACATCATGGATGTAGAGATGCAGAACTACCGCTACCGAGACCTCCTGTTCTATTGTGACGAGGAGTTCCTCAAGGTGGAGCGCAAGGAGGGGGAGATGGTCGGCAAGCTCGAGGAGGAGCGCATGGGCTATGATAGGATGAAGACCTTCCACGAGAACTGTGAGCAGTCATTTCAGAAGAAGATCGCCAATCTCAAGGACAAGGTTGGGGAGGCTGAGCTTCGCCATGACTATCTTGAGTCCAAGGTGATTGAGTGTGAGGATTGGATTGAGCATCAGAGGCTTACCCTGAGGGAGTTCCACGAGAAGGAGAAGCAGCGTGGCATCAGGAAGCTTGCCCTGGAGGCCTATTGCAACACAATGGAGAAGCTAGCTGTGGAGGCTGCCGTCACCACCACATACAACATGCATCACCTGGTTCTCTACATCAAGAGCACCGAGTACCTTCAGGACAAGGTGAACCACATCAGCCAGGCTTGGATCGACACTGATCACAAGCGTGTCCAGGAGATTGGAAAGGTCCAGGACGTCCTCTTACCTGGGATGCGCAAGAAACCGCGCAGACAACCTTTCCATGTTGAGGCCACCAAGCTCAACTTCAAGGCTTGCCCGACTGAGGGTTACTCAAAGGTTCTGAGGACTGAGATGTTGGACTATGCTCTCACCTACGTCGTGAGGATCCACCGCTCCGACGACAAGCTCCGTGCCATGGAGGGCACCCCCGAGGCTTCCACTTATGGTCCTTCTACACCACCTGTCACTCTCGGATAGGAGTAGTTACCTTTTTCAAATAATCATGTAATAAGGTAGTAGTAGACATGATGAGCCCTGCATGGCTAGAGATATGACGTACTTATGGAGTAATGTAGGATGTCCCACTTTTTGGAGCTGCCTGCGAGTAGCACGATTCCCATGAATCTGTCAGTATAGCTACTGGAGATCGCTATGTAATAAATTAATGTAATGGATGTTTTGGATCTTATTGCATCTTATGGTTCTTATTCGCATCTTTGTATGAGTGTTGGATAGTGATCTTTTTTAAAAAATTGATAAAACCGCTTAACAATGCATCTAATGAAAATGTTAAATAATGAACTGACCCTGCAGAGAGATGTCTTGCCATCGATCCGCTCGTTTGAACAACCGCTCGCTTTCCCCCGTGCCTATGGCCTATGGTTGTGGTCGTGGCCATGGAGGAGGCCGGGGAGTTCCCTTCAGTGTCAGGGAGGAGCCCGCACCAGAGGAGCCTGCACTGGGGGCTGGTGTCGCCTAGCATCTTGGAGGAGGAGCACCACCGCCGCTGCTGCCACCACAGTTGGCGGAGGTGATGGACCGCCAAACCCGCCTCTTGGAGACACTGGCTCAGGGAATGCTTCACCGCCATGGGGGTCCTCCCAATGACTTCTAGTGGAAGTTTGGAGGGTTTCCTCAAGCTAAGGCCTCCTACTTTCGACACTACCAACGATGACCCCATCGCCACTGAGGACTGGCTCCATGAGATGGAAAAGAAGCTGGACCTCACCACCTGCACTGACAAGGAGTGCGTGGGGGTAGCCGCCCACCAGCTCACTGACGCTGCACGCGCATGGTGGGACAGCTACTGCAATGCCCATGAGGACCCGGGGAGTATCTCTTGGGAGGAGTTCACCGAGACCTTCCGTGAGCAACACGTGCCAGAGGGCATCATGGATGCCAAGGTGGAGGAGTTTCGCAACATCTCCCAGGGCTCCCATAAGGTTCAGGAATACACTACTCGTTTCATCTGCATGATGAGGTATGCTCTAGGTGAGACCGATACCGAGAAGAAGAAGATGTACTGCTTCAAGAAGGGGCTGAACCCTCGACTCAAGGTGGCCCTTTCGGGTCATGCTTGCCGCACCCTTCGTGAGATGGTCAACAAGGTGCTGGAGATGGAGAGGGATCGTCTGGAGGTGGACGCCTTCCACAAGGAGAAGAAGTGCTGGTTCGAGAGTTCCTCTCGTGGTCTGGCCCCGTAGAGGCCACGTGCTCATGTGCTTCCTCAGCCCCGCTCTCGCTACACCCAGGGGGCAGTGACCGCTCCGAGCCGTGGAGGTGGTACCTACACTGCCAACTACCACTGTCCCGCTCAGAGCTGTCTCGCTCCAAGTCACCCCACTCAGGGAACTGGCATGTGGAGGACCGCTACGCCCACCCCCATAGGTAGTGTGCCCTTCACCTACTTCAGTTGTGGCCAGCCCAGTCACAAGATCATTGAGTGCCCCGTCAAGAATGGCACCCCGCCTGCTTCGACCCAGGCAAGACAGGCTTCTACACCTGCTGCTCCGCGCAAGAACATTGCTGGGGCTGTCCGTAGTCGTCTCAACCACATGACCACGGAGGACGCCCAGGACGCTCCCGACGTGGTGTATGGTATGTTTTTGGTATAGGGAGTTATAGCTTCAGTCTTGTTTGACTCTGGAGCTACTTGTTCTTACATTTCCACCAAGTTTGCACGAGAGCATAGCATACATGTGACTCCCCGCAAGGAGCCCATTGACACTAGTTTACCTTTGGGTCGCATTATATGCACCAAGAGATGTCAGGGAGTGAGTATCACCATTAAGGGCTACCCTTTTCTAGCCGATCTCACCTTACTTCCATCTGAGGGACTAGATGTCATACTAGGGATGGATTGGTTAACACAGCACAAAGGAGTGATATCTTGTTCACCAAGGTATGTAGAGATCACACACTCGAGTGGTCACATAATCCGTTGTAAGCCAAATCAGGGAAAGACAGTCTCTATGTTGTGTGCCTTAGAGGCCAAGATGGTCAAGGAGGTACGCGTTGTGAATGAGTACCCGGATGTGTTTCCTGAGGAGTTGCCAGGCATGCCACCAGATCGGGATGTAGAGTTTATGATTGACCTTCTGCCTGGTACCGGGCCTATTGCTAAGAGGCCCTATCGCATGTCAGTCGATGAGCTAGAGGAGCTGAAGAAGCAGCTCAAGGAGTTGTCAGACAAAGGGTACATCAGACCCAGTGCTTCACCCTAGGGTTCCCCTGTGTTGTTCGTGAAAAAGAAGGATGGATCTATGAGGATGTGTATTGACTACCAGAACTTGAATGCTGTGATAGTCAAGAATAAGTATCCTTTGCCTTGGATCGATGACCTCCTAGATTAGATGAAAGATGCCAAGTTCTTTTCCAAGATTGATCTCAGGTCCGGATATCATCAGATGAAAATCATACCCGAGGACATTCCTAAGACAGCTTTTGTCACCAGATATGGGCAATATGAGTTCACAGTGGTGTCCTTCAGACTCACTAATGCCCGGCTTATTTCATGAACATGATGAATAAGGTATTCATGGATGAACTAGACAAGTTTGTGGTAGTGTTCATTGATGACATCCTTATCTATTCTGTCACCGCCGAAGAGCATGAGCAACACTTAAGAGTGGTTCTAGAGAAGTTGAGGCAGAATCAACTGTATGCCAAGTTCAGCAAATGTGACTTTTGGCTCAAGGAAGTTTCCTTCCTTGGTCATGTTCTCACTGTTGAGGGAATCGTTGTAGATCTCGCAAAGATTGAAGCTGTGAAGCAGTGGGAACAACCCCACAATGTGACAGATATTTGTAGTTTTCTTGGTTTAGCTGGGTACTATCGCAGATTCATCGAGAACTTCTCAAAGATAGCCAAGCCCATGACCAACTTATTGAAGAAGACTAATGAGTTTGAATGGACGCCCGAGTGCGAGCACAACTTCCCTACTCTAAAACAGAAGCTTACCACCACTCCTGTTCTTGCCTTGCCCGATATCCAGAAAGACTTCGTGGTCTTTTGTGATGCATCCAGATAGGGACTAGGTTGTGTTTTGATGCAAAGTGGAAGAGTCATTGCCTATGCATCCTGATAGTTGAAGGACCATGAGCAACGCTACCCAACCCATGATCTGGAGGCACTACTTGATCAGAAATAAGTGTGATATCTACACCGATCACAAGAGCCTGAAGTACTTCTTCACTCAAGAGGATTTGAACATGAGATAACGCAGATGGATAGAGCTTATTAAGGACTATGACCTAGAGATTCATTATCATCTAGGAAGGGCTAATGTAGTCATTGATGCATTGAGCCAAAAGAGTTACTGCCACAATCTGTCCATGGAAGTTGTACCACCTGAGTTGTGTCCGGAAATGGGTGAACTTCGTCTTGAGATCCTACCAAAGGGTATGTTGAACGAGCTTCGAGTGCAATACAACCTCAAGGATCGGATCTGCAATGCTCAACTGGAGTGTCTAGAAATCTAGGAGATCCGGGAACTCATGAAGAGGGGCAAGTGCCTCGAGTTCTGGGAAGATGTGCAAGGAGTGTACTAGTACAAGGATAGAATATGTGTACCATCTGATCCCGCCTTACGGCGAGAAATCTTAGAAGAGGGTCATGACTCCAAGTATTATATCCACCCGGGAAGCACCAAAATGTATGCTGATCTAAAGAAACAGTTCTGGTGGAAGAACATGAAGGCAGATATTGTCGGGCATGTCACGTGATGCGACATCTGCAATAGGATCAAAGCTGAACATCAAAGACCAGCCGGATTGCTTAAACCCTTGGACATCCCATTGTGGAAATGGGAAAGCATATCCATGGACTTTATAGTGGGTTTACCTCGAACCCCTAAAGTCCATGACTCAATTTGGGTAATTATTTACCGATTGACCAAGGTAGCTCACTTCATAGCTGTGAGGACTGACTACAGAGTTGAGATGCTAGCAGATCTATACATCGAGCACATTCTCAGACTCCACAGAGCCCCCACTAGCATAGTGTCTGATCATGGTATGCAGTACGTGTCCAAGTTCTGGAAGAGTCTCCACAAGGCCATTGGGACTCGACTTGACTACAGCACTGCATACCACCCACAGACAGATGGCCAGACAGAGAGGGTTAATCAAATTTTGGAGGATATGCTCCGAGCTTGTGTCTTGAAGTATGGGTCCGATTGGGAGAAAAGTTTGTCCCACACAGAGTTTTTGTACAACAACAGTTACCAGGCTAGTCTCAAGATGTCACCGTTTGAGGCATTGTATGGCAGGAAGTGTAGAACCCCTCTGATGTGGTCAGAAATAGGAGAGAGATCATTCTTTGGCCCTGCAAAGATCAAAGATGCCGAAGAAGGAGTCGCACAAGTGTGAGAAAACCTTAGGATTACCCAAAGCCGACAGAAGAGTTATGCAGATAACCATCGGAGAGACCTCGAGTTTTAGATCAGGGACTATGTCTATCTCAAAGTTTCCCCACTCCAAGGCACGGTCAGATTTCATGTGAAGGGAAAGTTGGCACCTAGGTACGTGGGACCTTACAGGATTTGTCAGAGGATTGGCAAGTTAGCATACAAGGTAGAGTTGCCCGAGGAGTTAATAGGAGTACACCTAGTGTTTCACGTGTCACAGCTACGCAAGTGTTTGCAGTTGCTAGAGCAAGAGGTACACACAGATGCACTAGATATCCAGGACACCCTAGAGTACAAGGAGCACCCGATCCAGGTACTAAACAGAGCTGAGAAGGAGACTAGAAGCACTGTGATACCCATGTGCAAGGTTCACTGGAGCAACCACACAGAACGGGAAGCTACATGGGAGAAAGAGTTCGAACTCCGGATGCTTTACCCCTACCTCTTCGAAAGGTATGTCACACCTTAAATCTCGGGACGAGTTTCCAGTGAGGGGGGAGGACTGTAACAACCCAGAAATTTCCAGGAAACCAAAAACCACAACTACATTTTTTTTTCTAATAAAACCATGAATGGTGAGGTGTCATATAGGAAACCTAACCTAGTTGCACAAGTAGCACCTAAATTAGTTAATTGCATCCTTGCATTTAAATAAATTATGCTTGAGTTGGATTTTATGTTCTTTGTATTGAATTAAAAGCAACACCTTTTTATTTAATTGACTTCATAATTAAATAAATGTTGAAAAGTGACCTTGTTAATTAGTTGAAAATCGTAAGGTATATCAAGTAGAACCCTTTTGAGTTAAACAAGACATGGCAATATGTTTTCTCACATATAAATTCTTGGCGTAATTAAAATAGAGAAAATATAAAATAGAAACACTTTTCCAATTAAATAGCAAAGGAGAGCCGCTTCTGGCCCATTGCCCGAGCCGGCCTACGCACCCGAGCCAGCCTATCTCTGCCTGCAGCCGTGCCCATGAGCCGCATAGCCAGCCGGCCTACCCAACCCAAGCCGGCCCAGCCTTGCGCAGCTGCCCCGCTTAGCCGCCATCACCCAAGCAGCCGCAATCGGCTCGGCCCATCAAGGCGCTGCAACACGACCCACCGCGCTCTCCCTTGCGTCACTGACCAATGGGCCCCATGGCTCATCCCCTTCCTCCCGCTCGTCTGATTCCTCTGCTTTGCCCAAACGAAAATCGGAGGGGGGAGTAGGGACACGCAACGCATGAGAGGAAATTCCCTTTGCCCCCTCTGCCAGCCGTGCACGCCAAGCCACAACCCCAGTCCCGCTCACCTATCACTTGCGCTCGCTAAGCACGCACCGTGCGCGTGAAGCCGATGCCGCCATGGCCGCGAAATCGGCTGACACCGCCTTTCACCACCCGTACACACCTCAATCGCCTAGGATTCCAATTCGTGAGCCTAGCGCATATGACACCAATCCCTTTCCCTCCAACTCTTAACCCAAGGGTTCAGATCACCCTTTCGTGACCTTTCTCCCCATCATCACCATTCGCCTGCCATGAACAAGCTTGAACTATAAAGTCCCGAGCCAAACTCTAGCCTCTCCCATCCTCCACACGCCGCTGCCTTAGTGGCTTCATCACACCGCACCGTCCTAGAGAGGAGGAAGGGAAGAAGGGAAGAGAGGCAAAGGAGGAGCCACAAGGAGGAACTGGGACCGCGGAGGCACTATCCGAGCTCGTTGGAGATGAAGGCGACGTCGGAACTCCTCTTCTCCACCACCGGTCTGCACTGCACGGCTTCACGGCTACACGGCATCAACTCACCCTGCACCGGTATCCTTTCGCCATTGCCACCTATGGTGAGCTCATCACCTCACCTCGCTCGCCACCGGTTGTGCTTGACATGGAACCACCTCGCCTGTCAGTACCATGGATCATCTAGGCAAAATCTGCGACCCTCACGCTTTGATCACACGCTTACGCACACATGGTGAGCCCACTCTTTGGCTTGGTCGAGCCACAGGGGCTCGGAATTGGCTGTGGCACGCCAATGCACAGCACGTAGTCGCCATGGTCAGATCAAGCCATGACGAGGTCTTGCTCTTGATATGCTAGGCAATAGAGGAAGGGAGAAAAGGCACACATGGTCACGTACACGCTCGCACTCACGTACCAGAACCAAGCACCACGGTACCGAGCGCCAGGAGCGCGGGAACACGCCACCGCGCGGCCATGGCGAGGTTGTTCCTTTCGAATCAAGCTAGTAGAGATGAAGGGGAGGAGCTAGATCATTTTGCCTTGGGAAGGGACGCGTTGTGCGTGGCAAGGAGGGGGAAGTGAGCCACCGAGGGAGCTGCTCACGACCGCCATGCCGACAGTGGCGTGCACGGGAGCATGGTCAAGGAGCAGAGAAGGAATAGTTGCTACTGCAACGGTGATCCATGCACCCGGTGCACCATGGGCTGTGAGGAGAGAAGGGAGAGTGGACGCGGTCCACCATGAACCATGCATGCACCCATGCACCACACACTAGTAGTCCACCATGAGCCAGCCGCTGTGGACTCTGGCCCGATAGGAGCCTAGTAGCGCGATGTGGCATAGACAGGAGCCGACACGTGTCCGGGCCGGCCCGGCCTAGACTGGCCCAACCCGGCCTGTATCCAGCCCAACCTAGGCCCAACCAAGCCCGGTCATGGCCCGATCAACGGTCAACGTTGACCGGTCAACGCTGACCGTTGACCTAGACCCACATGTCAGTGACTCGCATCCTCTCGGCCAATCAGAGCTTGACACGTGTCGCTGCTGGAATTTTCTTTTCTTTTTTCTTTTTCAGAAAATCATTTAATATTTAGAAATTCATAACTAATTCATTTTAACTCAGAAAAATACCAAACCAATTTCTAAATTTTTCTAAAAATGTGCTCTATGTCTTAGGCTTGTGTTTGAGTGCATTTGGATCTTTTGAATTTCTATTGCTTCTTTGTGCACCTCTATAGGAGTCGTTAATGTGACTCTACGTTATGTTTAATAGAGCCGGGGGACCTGCCGACTGAGGAGTACAACCCCAACTACAGCAAGGACTTGGGTGATGACCTGCCAGGTGCCACGCCCCACCCACTTTCATAGAACCTATTACGCATGCAAATATATAATGGCTAGTTCTTTACTTTTTATGCAATAATATGATGATAGGTTGCATGGTAGATGCTTAACTTTGAGCCCTTTACCTTGTTGCAACCTTACTCCTGCTCGCCCTGCTGTTAGGCTAGATGCTCGCATGTTACAAAATACTGCTTTTACTCTTACTCGCATTATATTTGTGATGTGATGCCGGTGAGTGAGAGGCGTATATGTATAAGGCACGTAGTGCCGAGAACTTGGTAAACCTGATAAAAGAACTAAGGAGATCTTGGCGTGCATCTTGGGTGAGTGGTGAGGGTTGAGTCGATCGGACAGGATCCTACAACGAGTCTTTGGGGCAAGTCTTGCTGGAGGGGTGTGACCTAGGCATCTCTCACGAGAGTTACCTATGGCGGGTATGTTGTGAGGTGAACTAGGGTGTTGGCTATCCCTGGTGGAGGTGCTGTCGTGGCACTGGGGAGAGTTGGTGATCCCCTTTTGAGAAGATATCCTGTCGGGTCCCCCTAAGGACAGGTATGTCTTGAGAACCGGAACCATGGGACTTTCGTGCACACCACTCGCTCCCGATGGGCGAGGGATGATTACCCGACCGACTAGGGCGGTACCACTACTACTAGGTTCGAAGGTGATAGTGTAGGGAGGTATGAGCAAGGGGACCCACACCCTCCTAAGACAGCGTAGTGACCTTGGGGGCTCGGTACTACGTCTCACAGTTTCAGTGTTTTGGTAGACACCAGGGTGGCCCAGGGCTGAGTGGTAGGGTGGTACTGTACCGGTTGGGAGGCAGTCAGAATCAGCCTAGGCGAGCCAGATCGTCGAGGATGGCGATCTTGTGGATTACCAGGTGTACACGCTCTGCAAAGTTGATCGATCTATATGTATAGCCGCGTCCACGGATATGGACATACCCATGACCTATGCTTCACTTGATTAGAGAGAGGAGTCCTCTTCTACCTTTCCCCTGGGTTTTGTGTTGGTTTTCGGCCTTGGCCGTTGAGGCAAGATCTGAGCGGGAATCGATCCCGTCGCCTAGAGAGAGAGTGAGATGAGATGTGATGTGTGTGATGGGATTGGGGAAAAATGTGTGTTTAAGATAGGTTAAAACTGATGAATATCTTATTATTAAAATATTAACTACTTGCATAGGAAACCCACAACCATAATAGGTCTCTTTCTACTTCCCTCAATGCATTCCACTTTCCACAAAGCAATGCAAGAATAGGGTGGGCGATGCGTGGCCAGTACCTAGTGTACTGATAGATTTTTGACAGGTTCTAAGCCCGAGTACGACTACGAGGGCGATGATTGGGAGGACTAGAGGGTCTGTTCTACGCTCGAGCTGGTTCCAGAAGATCAATTTCTGCTGCTATCTATGTCAGATGCTGTTCTGGATGCTTGTGTGAGTGTGTTCCACCCTACGTGGTGAAGAGAATAATTTATGTAAAACTCTCTATTGTACTCTAATTTTCATGTATGACTTTGTGTATCACTGAGATTTGGGTAAATTGACGGAATGTTTCGTCATTTTACACTTCAATTTTGTGGATTTCCCTTCGTGGAAATCCATAACGTTTCAAGTTTGAACAGATCTGTGCATACTTGCGTATCACTGGCATGTCAAACAATACCTTAAGATGGAAGCTTTTTTCATTTTCTTTGACAAGAATAGCTAAACAGTGGTACAAACTGACCTAGGAAGTATGCAAGGAGACTAGGAGATGTTATATTCTAAATTTTGCTTGAAATTCTTTTCCATCTCTAGAGTCACTTGCCTTGAATAGAAGTTCTAACTTTTAAACAACACGAGGAAGAGCCTCTTGATGCATCATAGGATCATTTTAATGACCTCATCACCATAGGCCCAGACCTTGCTATTCCAAACCCATTTCTTCTTCAATATTTTTATTTGGGTCTTAGCAAGGATGATGCGCAAGACCTTAATGCAGCCTCTGGAGGATCTTTTCTTTCTTTGTCTATTAGTGAAGTAAGGCTTGTCCTTGACAAAATCCTTAGATGCACCACCTGCACTAGCATTCATGATGAACTCCTAGAGGAAGAGAAGGAATCATCCCCCAAACAAGAAGATGAAGTTTTGATAGCCAAATCATGACCATTCCAATCCCAAGATTTAGCTATCAGTCTAGAATCATCAATATTCCAAAATCCTCCAAGGGAAGAAGAAATTCCACCTTTAGAAAAACCTTTTGAATTTAAGGGTAATCTCATTGATTTTGGAAGAACAATGAAACCTCGTCCACATAAGAGACCTCCAAGTGAATATAATCCAACTCCTCTTAAGGAAGAGTCTCTTAGAAAGCATCCTTATTCTCATATAGGACTTCTGGAAGAATTCAAGGATGACATGTCTAGTGATGCCATAGAAGGAGAGCCAAGCCATTTAGAAGTCAATCCTACCTTCTCTCCTTCTATGCCTACACTAGATGTCTTATCTGAACCCATCTTTCAACCTATCCTTGACCTAGATGATCCCTCTTATGCTCTCTCCTAAGTCTCATGATGACCCTAGAAATCTATTAAAACAACCAAATCATAGGAATTATGAAGACTACAAGGAAGACCAAGAAGAGCAACAACAATGGCTGAGGATATTAAAAACCTATGTACCTTTGCCATTGAATGGATGGACGGGGCCTTAGACAAGACCAACCCGAGAGACACCAATCTAAGGGAAAATTGGGACATTCATGAAGAATCAACCTTGGAGTTTGAAAAGGAAGATGACATCAATGAGCATGGAAGTTACTTCATGTGCACCTCATTGAGTCCATGCTCCCATGAGAAATCTCCTGAATCAATTAGTCTCTCCAATATTGCCACACACAAGATCTTCAACCCCCTCATTCTCCTTGTTCATAAAGATTTTAAAAGGGTGGATGTAGATGCATATGTTTATCATAAATATTGCAGATCTCGTTATGTGAATCTTGAGATAGGTACACGAAGATTGGTGTCGTAGGGGAAACCACTTCACCAACTTAAAGCGTAATTAGAAGGTTTTCTAAGGACGAGCTTGTGTCCTAGAGCGAGCACTTTTGAGAGATTACATGAGCTTTCACCTTTTTGCCCTTGAGAAGTGAGCATAGAAATATAATTGTGAAACTATTCCTTTGGGTATTTTTGTCACTAACCATTCTAGGCTTGGAGCAAAAGGACGAAGGATGATAATGTAAGGTATGTCCAACCAATCATGATACAACATTGAATGTATCCATCAAAGTTTAATTCTTCCTTGCAAAATTCAAGCTTGGGGGATGGGCTTCTCTTAAAAATCTTATGCCATGTTGCTAATTTTTTGTTGTCTCTATCTCCTAGCCATGCTCAATTTGCTAAACTACAATCATGCACTTTCATCTCCAGTTGAATAAATTTCTAAAGCGCTTTCATGTTACCTTTATCTGCCATAGTAAAATTTTGGTTTAAAAGTACTAATCATACTTCCATAGGTATTTAAATTAAGCATGGTGCTTAGGTTAAATAGCATCTCTTAATCAAATTAGACATGGAGTCTAGTTTGGTTATTGAACTAAAAATTGCTTGTGTAGACATTGGATATTTGTTGAACTAACCCCTTCAGAAAACTCTCAATTCAATTTGGGTAAGTCATGAGATGAATTCAAATCGGAGATGAAGCAAGGCACATGATGAACTTTAAGAAGACATAGCTCATTCATTGTAGATGTAAGAACTACATACCTTATTCAACATGGATGAAAGAACTATAAGTACCAAAGTTCATTCACTTTGTCTTCTGCTGCAAGTTACCTTTGCCTTGAGTCATGCTTGTATAGAACATGATAAACAAAATCTATGTTAGAATAATCTCAATGCCATCTTTTCATTAGCATAGAAGGAACACAATAAAATTCTGGACAAACAACCCATGTTTTAAAACTATATATTCCTTTGGGTATGTGTTGTCCACTAATCCATTGTAGGCATAAGAATGAGTGGGGCAAAAAGATCTAACATGAGGTGTCAAAAGATCAAAGAGCAAAATATGGCATGACAAAAGGATGAGAAAGATAGGTTGTAACAGAACCGCCCAAATTATAGGAACGTAAGTACAAAAACAATCACTAAAGTGATCAAATTCCTGAACTTAGGCTCCCATAACCCTAGTAGTCCGGAAATCTTGAAGGATTTCAAACAACTTTCGACATACAAGCCAAGATCATAGTGATTCAATACAACACATCATTCGTTACAACAGTTCATAAATAGCATGCAGATTACATCCATCGGAGTTCAAAATAAAATATTACAAACCAAGTTTGTTTCGCGGAAGCAACATAGTTCGATACATAACTTCATAAGTTTAAATACATTGCCAGATGAAAGTCATGTCCCACAAAAGCATCTTAGATAAGATAACTAGTAGAGATCGTGCCCAACAATCTAGTCCTCATCTCCGGCTGGGAGGAGACAGTACTTGTAGCACCTAGAATAGAACAGATCATCTGCAATAGGTGGGAAATAAATCCTGAGTACAAGAAGGTACTCAGCTAGACTTACCCATCAAAAACTAGAAATAAAGGACACCAAGGATCATGCAAGGCTTTATAAGGTGGGGCTAGCTTGACGCATTTGCATAAAAGAGCTTATGAGCATAAATAACCAATTAAGCTTAGCATCAAGTTCATCATCATTAACCTGTCAACTATATTAGCACCTGTACTAGAGCACTCACTTATTAGGACCAAACAATATTAACCATAGCAGGTATAATAAGGATGTCATCATCATATCATCATTCCTGAACCATAATTAATATTTAGTGCATCTACTTTGGAGATACTCCCGTTAAGTTCTCACTAACCGGTGAGAGACGACGACTCAAATCGAATTATAACTCAGCTGAGGGGGGGATTTCTAACTCTCACCCTGGCATACTTTGCAAGAGCAGCCGTGGGTCACCTTGGGTACAACTCAGGAATCAACTTCGTAGGTTCGATCAGCGCTAGCACTCTTAGGGATTACCCTTCTGCTAGGACAATCAGGACTTTTAAATCACCTGCCCTTGGACTCACGCCTATGGCTCCCTTCCGAGGTGCACTTTATATTTGCTGACTCCTAGCCTGAGGTGAGTTACTCGGATTCGTAGTCAAGCACTCGGGCCCAGCTAGCTAAGAGAGAGGCATGCGTTCAACATGACAAAGAAAGGCTCTAAGAATTGGTCCTTAAGCAATACAGACGGAGTCACTTCAAACCGGCAAGCCTCTGCCCAATCTTTATTTCAAATTAAGATAAGTTCTTTTCCACGATAGCAAATATAGCCAATCGTGCCATATGAATATTCCTATAGCTCACAGGTGACAGGGAATCACCTGACTTCTACTGCTTAAAGCAGGACTAAGCATCTACTCAAGCATGAGCTACATAGGATTCATGGTGATAATATCTAGATAAGGATTGGATAGCAATGCTACAAGTGGTTTCATCCAACACCTACCACTTAATGCAACAATATATATATAACATAATACTTAATTGCATTTTAGAAATTAGGAGGCTTCTAATGCTCTAGGGCTTGACTTTAACAAAGTTGCATGGCTTGTGATCCGGACACTCAACCACCACCTCTCTTGACTCCTCAGCTATGGGCTGCACCTCCTGAATTTCAGGTTCAGGCTGCTACACCTCTGGAGCTTCCTAGCTCATCCTGTCAAATTCCAGCAAAGTCACGCCCTCCGGTACACCTATTGCATGCATATGCACAAGATGAATATCATGGATGCATACGAGTGACATGGTGCTTATGATGGATGAATAACAGCAAGTGAGAAAATAGCAAAGCACTACTAGATACTCGTTTACCGAGTAAAAATAGCTCTATTCAAATCACTTTAAAAGAATGTGTCTATCTTTCCTCTAAAGAGCAAGATTGCACTCATCTAACATGCATAACCTAAGATAAAGATGTCAATCTTCAGTTAGAGGCCTAACACCTGCACCTAAACTCACCTTAATCAATTTAAGTACCTAATACATCACCAACATGCTTAAGTATAATAAAGACACACTTAATCAGAAAGTTCAGGTTTCATATAGAAAGGAGCAGTTCATTAAATCAATCACAATAGGAGTTCTACAAATCTAATTGACTTACAAGAGGACATTCTGGAAAGCTTATGAAATTCTCTACAATTCATTAATAAACATCAAAGCCTGATTCCAAAGTTTACTAGGTCGAACTAAAATAAACATAGAATCTGTTCTGTGCAAATAGAGAGCAACCAAAGCTGAGAGCCAACTTTGAATAACTACAACTCCTAAACTATATGGCCAAATGCCACCAAAATTTAATAGAAACTAGATCATGAAATTTACAACAACTTTGTTATAGATCATAAGATGAAACCATCATTTATATAGAGTAATTAACAACACCTCGAAATCTATCCGGAATTGGCAGATTCACTAAATTAAATATTTAGTGATGTAGCAAAAGCACATTTGAGCTAAACCAAGTTTACCAACTTATTACACATATCAAAAGAACAACATAAATTGTGGTTCCAACATCTAAATAATTTCTTTAATGCCCTTTATTAATTTATTTAAATAATTAGGTGAATAAAGGAACCTATATTAAAACTCCACAATTATTTTTATAAAATTATAATGGCTAACACATACATCCAGGAGGCTACCATAAAATTTTCATAGCATTTGAGCAAGTCTATTTTCCTATACCAAAAATAACAGATAGAAAAACTGATTTTGGCATAAATGATAAACTCTATTGAAAAGTATCAAACAATAGATTTCATATTTTTTTGGGTTCTTACTAATATGGGAATAACACTCACCAAATTTCACTTTTACTGGATCTACAGATAATTTATGAAAATTCACACAAGATCCAACCATGCAAACAAGATAAATACATAACTCCACCATATAGTAGCCAAAATTGATGAAATTTAAACTATAGGCTACTCAAGGAATAAACAACACCCCCATAAAATTTCAAATTATTTGGAGCTGTACACAAAGAGATATGATTTTCCCCTTTTCATGCATGAATAAAAGGCATAAATAATAACTATTTATTTTTCTATAAAACATACCTAGTTTTATATTTTTATTCAAAACTAGACTTCACAAGGAACACCACAAAATTTGAATCACATCATTTGGATCTCTGAAACACCAAATTTGGATTTTTGAATCTAGCACTCAAATCTGTGAAATAAAGAAAAGGAAAAACAAATAACTAAACCTAATTCAGCTACTGGGCCGGCCCGAAGGCACAGCTCGGCCCCGACCGGTTCCCGCATGACGGTGCCGACAGAGGGGACCCACACGTCGGGGAGACAGAGGCAGGAGAGGAGAAGTCACCGGTGGTGACTCTGGCGAGGCCGAGGGCACCAACGTGCTCGTCACGACGAGCCACGTCGACTAGGCTACAAAACGGACCCCTATGCTACAGTGAAGGGGGACACTGGTGGTAATGGCGGGTGTGGTGGCGCTATGCGCGGTGCGCCAGCCAACTCCGGCCATGGCAGCTCCCGGTGACGATGGCTACACCCACATGAACCCTAGAGCTACTCCCAAGCGAGACCACGAAAGGCGGGATGCACTGGAGAGGCGGGACCATGGTGAGCGGCTCGTGCAGAGGTATATCGGTGAGGTCACCACAACGGTGGAGTGGGCAATGCGGCCTTACCAAGGTCTGGCTCGCTGCGCAGAGAGGACGAGAGGATAGAGGGGCTCAAGGCGGAGCTAGGGACATGGTTTGGTAGGCAGTGTGTGATGGCGAGTGCGTGCAACGGTGATGGAGCTCGCGGTGGCGTCTGCTCACTGGAGAAGACAGCGAGGGAGGAGGAAGAGTGAGGGAATCGGAAAACACTGACCGAGACTCAGTTTTTCACTCTCTTAGGAATGCAAGAATGACGCCGTGGCACCCTATGCACGCACAGGCAGCCACACAGCGTTCCCCCTCTGACGCTAGTCGGCCACGACATTCACTGAAGATTCAAACTCGAACTCTGAATTCCCTATGTGACCCGACTGACAGACAAAGTTTGGTGCTCTATAACTCCCAATCCAGGTCGATCTAGTGCAAACCGTTATTATCAAAGTTGTAGAGCTACATGAACTCTCCAACATTGTCAATTGGAGTTGAACTAGTTTGGCTTGGTTAGAGAGTTACAACACCCAAAGAGAGGCACAGTGAAACTGTAAATCAGTTAAGGACTTAGAAAATTTCTAAGTGTTGAATCAACACTCCAACTGACTTGTGGGCCCCATTTGAGCATGTTATGTCCATTTTCATGAGATGGCCATATTACAACTTTTGTTCCATAACAAATTTGCTACAACTTTGTTTAAGGGTGCACCACCATGCATTGACTTTTGATAGCACTTTTTAAATAGTCAAACAAACTAGTTCTAGGGTCAACACAACTCACACCAATACTTAGAAGCATAATTAGAACTAATGACCTTCACGAACATTGTTCCTAATGACATTCTAAGTGTAGCTAGGGTGTTTTGCTGAGTCACCACATTCATTTGCACATGATCCATGTACTCTAGCTTCTCCAATCAACTGAAACATAAACTTGAAACATATGAAACATTTCACTAAAACAAACGAAACAATCATTTGAAACATTGAAACAAAAGCATGCAACACTTGAAACATGGCCTATGGGGCATGTTCAACCCCTCTAAGGTACTAGGGGTAACAGAGGGACACCACAAATGATACCCCTATGCATGAGCACTACTAAAACATTATGTTGCAACATTGAAACATAAGATGATGCACATGTGATAATGGGATGAATGTGCTCATGTGATGCAATGCAATGCACAAAATGCAAGCCAAACACCTAGGGTGTTACATAGGAGCACTATGTGAGACAAGATGTTCATGAACAATCAAGATTCAAGGAAGGAATGGGCCATCGGAAGTCGTCTGTCTTTCATCACATGGTATCATCACACTCCAATGATGAAGGTAACATCTTAAGGTAGTGGTTATTGTTTTTCTTTTGATCTTGATACACACATAAATGAAGAAACAAATATGTTTGAGTTACAATTTCACTTAACCCAATCTGGTTAACTCAACATGTTTAGTTCTTTAAAACTTGTTCCTAGCCTCACTTTCTTAATCCCATGGTCTTAACCAAATGAGCTAAAAAGTGCACATCTCATTTTTGGAAGATGACAGTCATAATCATGAAATCATTGATACATTATGCAGAGATAGACAATCCTTCCATAAGTTAAGCAATTTAATCCTTTTTGCTAAATGTGTTTAAATGCTATATTCATACTCAATCTTCTGATCTTACCACCCATGTTATAATAGAACAAAATGTACAACATTGAATTCATCTTGTTCTATGCGCCCAAGGTTAGAGAAGGATAAATAAAATTTTGGTTCTATTGGTGTTTTTCCACCAACAGAGCCCATGCACTTGATCTCTACCTTGTCTTTGCAAGCATGACACACTTCAAGCAAAGTGTGGAGGAGTTTGTCAATTCCCCAAATTCTATGAGTAAAAATTCTGAACCTGCGAATATGCATGCGCACTGAGCAAGATGCTGCTAGCTTCCACTATTAATGCTTCACTTCAAACTATTGGACGAGTGAAGAACATGGGTGACATCATCCTCATAATCACCATCTCAAGAGGTGCAGCTATCAAGGTCTCCACCTTTGGGATCAGATGATACACCTAAGGAATGAACATGGATTTGAAGGACCAACAAGAGCTGACAAGCAAGTGGATGTTCTATCCACTGTTGAAGCACTGTCTCAACAGTCATCAACGTCAATCAATGCTCCAATAGAGGAAGTACATCTCCACTGCCAGTCTGCTACTCTGTAAGATCGAACGACTACGTCATAATTCCTTTCTAGTACCTAGTTTTTAACCTTGAATTCTCTCGAGTTTTGGATAAAGCTATTTTGATATAAGGATTTACTCTGAACTTGAAACTCGTGGGTAGCAAATGCTTGATCTAAGTCTAGGTAATTGATGGATATGATATGAGAAGGTCTGAGCTACTATTTATCTTATTCCAAGTAACACTAGAGTTTTGGAGATTTATCTTTTGAAAAACATAAAAAATATTACATGATGAGTTCCTGTATGACAAAGCTTGAATTCTCACCAAAGCTATATATGTTATTTAGGCTAAAAAAACATCCACATATATATTGCTTGCTTTTGCATTGAGTTTTGTCAAGCTTTGTTGATGCCTTATGAGAGGCTTGTCATGCTCTTGAAATCAAGATCACGTACACACCATCCACATATGCACTACTCCTACACTTGGGGTAGGCACAAAAACATGCCTTCTATTTAGATCCACCCAAAAATGTTCTACTCCTACACTAGGGGTGAACACAAAAATGTGTTAGGTTTTCCATCCACCAAATAAATGCTCCAAGTTCTTGTAGATATCTCTCTTAAAGTTTTATTGCAGAAAAGAGACATGGGGCTATGCAAAAGTTATTCATGAAAAAAGAGAAAAAAAAGGGGAGAGTTAAAAAAATGGACAAGTGTCTAAGATTTCTAAGACAATGGGTACTCAGATGTCCGCCTAGTGAAAAAAGAGATGAATAAGATAGCCCATGTTCTTTAGCAAATGTTTCTAAGTTTCAAAAGAGAGATGTTTTCAAGGAGCAAAGTAGAATTAGGATCGGCCACCATATAATCCACCATATATCCACACACATGCACATCTTGATTTGATTGTATAGTTAACTCTCTTTGGATCCATTTTTGACTTTACAATATATGCATTACAAGTAGGCTCTAGCTTTCTCCCTACCAATGAACTCCACATAAGCCTTAGTAGTAGGAAGAGAAAAGGCATAACATCATTATTGCCTTAGTGAGGATCCACAAATACCACATATTGAGAGACTTGAGAGTGTCATACAATAAAATATCTAAGTTTAATTTTGAAAAAACTTGCAAAAAACTCCAGAACAATGGTTGAACAAATAGCTTGAGATAGTGCTTGACTTGACCGTCTGTTGGTATTTTTAACGCACACAGATAAATCCTCAAGCGCACGGATACCGTTGTAGCTTTCACCCGGAGGGTTTTAAATATCGTATCCACAGGGAAACGTGTGTGAGCCGCCTAACCACTAGTTTATCCAAAGGTAGCAATCAAGGTTAAGATATGATGGGTAGAGAGGATTCCTATGGTAATGATCCTATGCAAGGTAAGGTTATGATTATGATTCAAATGTCCTTCTAATGTTCACTTCGGGATGCCGCTAGACGGGAAAGCACCACTAAGGATAACTCTACCGACACAACTACGGTCCTACTAATTTAAGAACCTACTCAATTCAGTGTGGACGGGGCTGTCACCTCCTGTAACTACCACACAACCAAAGAATAGGGCACAAACACAAGTAACCAATAGCCTAAGCACCACGCTTATGCTAACAATTACTACTCTAATTCAGAGCGCTGACAAGAACTAGAGCAATCATAAGAAATGTGAACCAATGAACAAAAGAGTAAGATAAATACTTGAATAAAGATCAATTACCAGAAGTATCCCAGATGCAGACTCGGAGAAGCCTAAATCCATCGAAGTACAAGCCGGAGAGGAAGCACCGACATGCTGGCACCACCTCCAACTCTTCCCTCGCTCTCTATCTCTCTATTTTGCTAAGACTAGATCCTAATGAGGACTAATCTTCTCTTGATGCCTAGCTATGGAGAGGAGATCCATTCAAGGGACCCCTCTTAGCTGATCCCAACTAGAGCAAATGAATTAGGGTTTCATGGGATGCCTCCTCCAGGGGCTAGGGGCCTTGCTTATATAGCCCTCTAGGAAGCACCATAGCCCTCAGATCAAACCAACCTTGATCCATGATTATTATTGATCCTCAAAGGCGGTGGAGCCATGATCCAGGAGGTAGAGCCTGATTGGCTGAGCAGGTAGGGCGAGCGCCCCACTTCTAGGCCCATTTTGCCTCCAGTTTGTTTCCAGAGTGTTCTCGTACCTTCTAGATTACAGAAAAGTTGTGCATAGCCCTTTTGTCTCTATGTAAACCTGACATGTGGGTCATCCTTGGTTCTTTTCAGCTGACCCCCTGCAAAAACAAACTTTCACCAAAACTCATGGAATTATGGCAGTAAACCCTCTATATCTAAGTGGTAATTATGTTTGGGTCCTTTTTCATGCTATGTTGACGGTTAAAAAATGATACTTATCTACCATCAACAAACTCCCCCAAGCTTACCCTTTGCTCGTCCCTGAGCAAAGATAAACTCAGTGATGGATCAGGAGTTGCTACAATGCTTTCACACCTCAAATGTACACATGCGTTCAAATAAGAACTTTCCTCCGGATTAGAGTGAACTATTCTGACTTTCAAACTTACCCATATTACCTTCCACCATGGGGCTTGTAGCCGTCTCTTGGGTCTTGAGCAGTTGAAAGATAGAACGGTCAAGTCAAGTGCCATGTTTCAAGCTCTTTGATCAACTATTATTTTAGAGTTTTTTTGTAAGATTTTCAAAATAAAACTCAGAGATTCCTATGTATGACCCTCTCAAGTCCCTCATTTGTGGTATTTCTATATCCTCACCAAGGCATTTATGGTGTATGCCTTCTCTCTTCTCTCAAGATATGTGGTATTTGTGGTATTAGGCATAGTAGCATTATGCCTTCTCTCTCTCACCCTACTTCTAATAGGCTTATATGGAGCTCATAGGTGGGGAGACAAGGAATCCTTACTTGCAAACATTTATTGCACAGTTAGACACATGGATCCAGAGGGACAAGTTCGGCCATACTATCAAATTAAGATGTGTATGTGTGTGATCCTAAATATGGGCTGAGTGGATATGTAGTGGAAATGATGGTGGATGTAAGATATAAGTGGAAAATGAAGGGGTAGAGGAAAAATGGTGACTATCTAATTCTACTTTTGCTCCATGAATAAAATCTATACCTCTCTTGAACTTTGAAGACTTTGGAAAGAACTTGGGCTGCTCAAAATCTCTCTATGTTGGGACATTTGTCCTTTCTTTTATTTTTCTTTTTTTCTCTCTCTTTTCTTCTTTTTTTCTCTTTTTTTAGAGCACCCAAGCCTCTTTTTGATATATGGATAGAGGTAGTAGTAAAAGGGATACTTGGAGCTTTATTGCGTAACAAAAGGGCTAGCAATGGATGAAGGGAAATTTTTGATGCTCACTCCCAGTGTAGGAGTAGAACAATTTTGGGATGTGTCTAAAATGAAAAGTATGTGGATGTGTACTTCTAGGGTAGAGACAGCATATATGGGTGGAGTGTGCGTGATCTTGATTTTAACTGCATGACTAATCCCTTAGGGTCAACATAGACTGACCACACTCAATGCTTACAAGCAGCTAAGCTAACAAGTGAGAGTCTTTCCTAATCTAGTAAGCATGTATATATGGCTATGGTAGGAATTAAACTCTCATCATATAGGAACTCATCATGTAGTTTTTTAGATTTCCAAAAGATAAAATCTCCAAAACTCTAGCATCTCTAGGAACATGATAAACAGTAGCTCAAAACCTTCCCATATCATATCCGCCAACTTCCTAGACTTAGATCAAGCATTCGCTACCCACAAGTTTTAGGTTCAGAGCATATCTTAGATCAAAATAGTTGTATCCAAAACTCAGGAGAGTTCGATGTTGAAAACTAGGTACTTGAAAGGAATTATGGTACAACAACTGTTCATCATTTCCATGCAAGAGTTTACTTAGATAGTCCTCTTTTATTAACAACTTCTTTAAGAACAAAAATAAGCAAACTAGATGCACCCTTTTTATTTTGCTTTAGTTATTTTTAGACCATTATTATTACTAATTAAGAAAACTTATATAGAAAAGGTAGAACTAAGAGAGTACTTAGCTAGATACATGGGGGTGCTTTCCCCCAAGCTAGATGTTGACATAGTCATTCGATCTTGCATTGTAGCAGATTGGTAGTGAAGATGCACTTCCTCTGGTGGAGCATCGATTGATGATGATTGTTGAGATAGTGCTCCACTAGTGAATAGAGCATCCACTTGATTGTCGGTCCTCCTTAATAACTCCTGCACAACTCAAATAAACAACAAAACTCGTGAAATAGATTAAGGGTTAGGAAATTAAGCATTAATTGTCTAGAGTGTTGCCCATGATTTCTATGTAGAACTCAGCAAGGTATCCTTTTTCTTTCTTTTAGTAATTTTAAATTCTATATAATTAACTATGTCTAATTCTTCTTTTGATAATTGTGCATCAAAGAAAACTTTTAGACGTTGGTCATTTACCTTGAAAAGTTTACCTTCATCGTTTTGAAGCGTGACTGCTCCATGTGATGCTACTTCAACTACCTTGAATGGTCCTTCCCATTTACTTCGTAGTTTCCCATGTCCGAACAGCTTCACTCTAGAGTTGAATAGTAACACCTTGTCACCTGGTTTGAATTCCTTCTTCTTCAATCTTTTGTCATGCCACCTCTTTGTCCTCTCTTTGTAAATCTTTGCATTATGATATGCCTTTTCTCGCCATTCCTCAAGCTCAGAGAGTTGCATCTTTCTTTTCTCCCCAGCTTTTTCAAAATCTATGTTCCATCTCTTTATGGCCCAGTGTGCCTTGAATTCTAGCTCGACAGGTAAGTGGCATGTCTTCCCGTAGACCAGCTGGTATGGTGACATTCCAAGAGGTGTTTTGTAGGCTGTTCTGTAAGCCCATAAAGCTTATCCTTCCAGGCTATCCCCATCTCGTTGACAGTCTTTTGCAGAATGTTCTTGATTTGCTTGTTTGATGTTTCTACTTGCCCACTTGTTTGAGGATGGTATGGTGTTGCAACATTATGATGAACCCCATGATTGTGTAAGAAGCGTTGAAACTTCCTATCAATGAAGTGAGAACCTCCATCACTAATCACCATGCGTGGAACTCCAAAGCGTGGAAAGATGGTTTCTGCAAACATCCTCTTGGAATGAGTGGAATCTGCAGCTCGACATGGTAGAGCTTCAACCCACTTTGAAACATAGTCAACCGCCACTAAGATGTATTCTCACTGCTTGGACTTCGGAAATGGCCCCATGTAGTTGATTCCCCAGACATCAAAGAGTTCTATCTGGAGGTTGTTGGTGAGTGGCATGGCATCTTGTGTATTTATGTTCCCATGCCTCTAACATACTCCACATCTCCGGATGAAATCTTTTGTGTCTTCATACATAGTTGGCCAGAAAAATCCACATTGCCAAATTTTTGCATGAGTATAGAATGCCCCATAATGTCCTCCATATGGTGATGAATGGCATCTTTCAATGATCTTGATTCCTTCTTCAGTTGGTACACACCTCCTGAGTAGACCATCAGAACAAACTCGGAAGAGGTACGGGTCATCCCATAAGTGAAGACGACTTTCTTGAATAAGCTTGCGTTTGTTCTCCCCTGGTGGTACATAACCTGCAACCATAAAATTGACAATATTTGCGTACCAGGGGTTGACGCTCGTGACCTTGTAGAGCATGTCGTCTCGGAGGTAGTCGTCGATGGGCAATTCCTGTGGATTTTCAAACTACATCTTGGACAAGTGATCGGCTATAGAATTTTCTACTCCCTTTTTATCTTTTATTTGTAAATCAAATTCTTAGAGTAACAAAATCCATCTTATAAGTCGTGGTTTAGCATCATTCTTAGTGAGTGGTATTTTAAAGCAGCATGATCAGTATGAACAATCACCTTAGCTCCTACTAAGTAAGATCTAAACTTGTCAACAGCAAAAACAATAGCCAAGAGCTCTTTTTCAGTTGTTGCATAATTAAGTTGAGGTCTAGACAGAGTTTTACTAGCATAAGCAATTGCATGATGCTTTCTATCCTTTGTTTGACCCAAAACTGCCCCCATAGCATAATCACTAGCATCACACATGATTTTGAAAGGTAGCGACCAATCAGGGGGTTGAATAATTGGTGCTGAGATGAGTGCTTTATTAAGAATAAGAAAAGCATCTAAACACTCATCATCAAACTCAAAGGGAGCATCCTTGGCTAGCAAACTTGTGAGGGGTCTAGCAATGTGTGAAAAGTCTTTTATAAAACATCTATAGAACCCCGCGTGATCAAGAAAACTTCATACCCCTTTGATGTTTGTGGGAAAAGGCAAATTCTCTATCACTTCTATCTTTGCACGATCTACCTCGATCCCACGTTCGGACACCAAGTGTCCAAGCACTATGCCCTCTCTAACCATGAAGTGACATTTTTCCCAATTAAGGACTAAGTGCTTTTCCACACATCTTTGCAAAACCTTGTCTAAGTTTTCTAAGGAATCATCAAAAGTTTTTCCATAAATAGAAAAGTCATCCATAAAAACTTCCATAATTTTCTCTATCATATCAGAAAATATAGACATCATGCACCTTTGGAACGAAGCCGGAGCATTGCACAAACCGAAAGACATCCTATGATAGGCATAGGTTCCATAGGGACAAGTAAAAGTGGTTTTGCTTTGATCATCAGGATGGATCGGGATTTGATGGTAGCCAGAATACCCATCAAGAAAATAGAAGAAAGAGTGCTTTGCAAGCCGTTCTAACATCTCATCTATGAAGGGTAACGGGAAGTGATCTTTCTTTGTTGCCTTATTGAGTTTTCGATAATCTATGCACATCCACCATCTGGTGACGGTTCGTTTTGGAATCAATTCATTTCTCTCATTTTTCACCACAGTCATACCCCCTTTCTTAGGTACAACTTGCACCGGGATTACCCACTCACTATGCGGCACGGGATAGATTATCCCTGCATGTAGGAGTTTCAAAACCTCTTACTTAACAACATCCCTCATCGCATTATTAAGCCTACGTTAGGGCTCCCTAGATGGTGTATAAGCTGGGTCTATAGGGATGCGATGAGTGCAAAGAGCAGGACTAATCCCCTTGAGGTCTTGGAATGAGTAGCCAAAAGCAGAACGATGCTTTTCTAAAATAGTAAGGAGTCGGATGGTCTCATATTTAGAAAGTTTATCACTAATTATCACAGGAGAATCCTCGTTGTCATTCTAAAAAGCATATTTCAATCCCAAAGGAAGGGGTTTTAGCTTAATGGGGGGCTTTGGCAGTTCCTGAGTTTCATTCAAAGGGAAAGGATTTCACGGTTGTTCTACCTCTTCGATGAGATCTTTGGCAACTTGTTCGAGATCTTTGTCGGATGATTCTAGAAAAGACATTGCCATTATCTCCTCCATTGGTTCTTGCTCAGGGCTTTAACTCCATCTTGGTGTGGAGTGATTGGGTGATAGGAATGGAAAGATTTAAGCTTTTCCCAAGATGTACATTTACACTCCCCTTTTTTCCTTCATGGATAAGTCTCTCTATTGGATGCCCAATCAAAAGGTCGAATTCCCAAGTATCAAAAATATAGAAACTAAGGTACACCTTGGTTTCGTCTACTTTGATAGGGATGAGGTGGAAGATTCCTTCACTGGGAAGGATTTGGCCTGAGAGACTTTTTAGAAGCCTAGTCGTTGGAGTTAATTTCATGTCTTTAAAAAGTGTATGTGCAAAATACTTAGACATGATATTTACTCCTACAACTGGATTATAAGTAACATGGAAGGAGGTTTGATGAATCTGACAACTAATAGAGGTAGAAGGAGAATCTAGACGAATGACTTCTTGCGAAAGCTCGGATTCTCTCAACCAATCATTACTTATGATTGTTGTCAACTCCTTCACATTTTCTTTAAGGAACTTATCTTCGGTTGGATCAGAAAGGTGTTGGTTAGGTGCAGACGGTGCCGAAGACTTCCTAATTGCAGAATAATTCATGGTGTTTCCAAAATTGGAGAAAAGATCTTCCTTGAATTCAAACATATCTTCTGAAAGTGGAATTTCTTCCTCCTACGGCGGTTCAAGAACTTGGAGGATAGTTGAGGCTTCAAGTGGAGTAGCTAAAGGTTCAGGCTCAACTATCATTGGTTCTTCCTTAGGAGCTGTCTCAACTATGTCTTCAGGGGGATCATCACGAATGCTAGTGTAAGGGGTGTTTTCAAGGATTTTTGTAAGGATCTCTCTCCCTTCACTAGCTGACACATGCAAGAAAGAACCTCTAGAGGACATATCAAGAAGTTGTGCGGTTTTTCTACTAAGACCCACATAAAAGTGTTGCAAGAGTCTTGAATGGAAAGGTCAGGGCCACAATTGACTAAGTCATTAAAACGTGCCCAAGCCACACCAAGAGATTCTTTTTCTTCTTGTTCAAAAGTTAGAACCTTTGTTCGAAGTTTAACCACAGAGAGAATGGAAAAGAAATGTAAGCAAAAGCTAGAATAGAAATAGCTTCCACCTTAAGGTTTCATATGACATGCCCTCTATTTGTAAGCATGCACAAATTAGCTCAAATTCCTGTAGGTGTGTGTGTGTGGGTTTTCATCGTCTTCTCCTGAGAATGAATGGACCTCGACCATATTTATCAAACACGGACGCAACTCATAGCCAGGTGTAAGGATAGGTTTGGAAGATTCCAGTGGCTCTAGTTGCGCACCCGTGGGAGCAGCATATTGATTGATAGGAGTGATGTTATCCATGCTTGAAAAGGAAAGATACACGAACAAATTTGGTTTGACGAATCACAGCAACCGTTTCCCCGGCAACGGCGCCAGAAAGCTTGTTGGTATTTTAATGCACACAGATAAATCCGCAAGCTCACGGATACCATTGTAGCTTTCACTCAGAGGGTTTTAAATATCGTATCCATAGGGAAACGTGTGTGAGCCACCTAACCACTAGTTTATCCAAAGGTAGCAATCAAGGTTAAGATATGATGGGTAGAGAGGATTCCTATGGTAATGATCCTATGCAAGGTAAGGTTATGATTCAAATGTCCTTCTAATGTTCACTTCGGGATGCCGCTAGACGGGAAAGCACCACTAAGGATAACTCTACTGACGCGACTATGGTCCTACTAATTTAAGAACCTACTCAACCAAAGAATAGGGCGCAAACACAGGTAACCAATAGCCTAAGCACCACACTTATGCTAACAATTACTACTCTAATTCATAGCACTAACAAGAACTAGAGCAATCATAAGAACTGTGAACCAATGAACAAAAGAGTAAGATAAATACTTGAATAAAGATCAATTATCAGAAGTATCCCGGATGCAGACTTGGAGAAGCCTGAATCCGTTGAAGTACAAGCCAGAGAGGAAGCACCGACATGCCGGCACCACCTCCAACTCTTCCCTCGCTCTCTATCTCTCTATTTTGATAAGACTATATCCTAATGAGGACTAATCTTCTCTTGATGGCTACCTATGGAGAGGAGATCCATTCAAGGGACCCCTCTCAGCTGATCCCAACTAGAGCAAATGAATTAGGGTTTCAAGGGATGCCTCCTCCAGGGGCCAGGGGCCTTGCTTATATAGCCCTCTAGGAAGCACCATAGCCCTTGGATCAAACCGACCTTGATCTACAATTATTATTGATCCTCAAAGGTGGTGGAGGCATGATCCAGGAGGTGGAGCCTAATTTGCTAAGTAGGTAGGGTGGGCGGCCAAGGAGGGGGGCGGGCGCCCCACTTTCGGGCCCATTTTGCCTCCCATTTGTTTCCATAGTCTTCTCGTACCTTCTAGATTATAGAAAAGTTGTGCGTAGCCCTTTTGTCTCTATGTAAACCTGACATGTGGACCATCCTTGGTTCTTTTCAGCTGACCCCCTACAGAAACAAACTTTCACCAAAACTCGTGGAATTATGTCAGTAAACACCCTATATCTAAGTGGTAATTATGTTTAGGTCCTTTTTTATGCTATGTTGACGGTTAAAAAATGATACTTATCTACCGTCAACAACGTCCTGTCTTTCAATTACTCAAGACCCAAGTGAAGGCTAAGAAGCCCCATGGTTGAAGGTAATATGGGTGAGTTTGAAAGTCAGAATAGTTTATTCTAATCTGGAGGGGAATTCTTATTTGAACGCATGTGTACTTTTAAGACATGAAAGCATTGAAGCAACTCCTGATCCATTGCTGAGTTTAGCTTTGCTTAGGGATGAGCAAAGGTTAAGCTTGGGGGAGCTGTTGACGATCGTTAACTACAATTATAAACCATCAACACAACATGAATAAGGGCATAAGTCGATCTCTAACATAGAATTAGGGGTTAAACTGATAGAATTCCATAGGTTTTGGTGAATCTATGTTTCTACAAGGGTTACTCAAGGAAAGAGGCAAAGAGGACCCATACGTTGGGCTGAAAACATATTCTACGTGGGCACCAATGCAAGAAGGATCTAGAAGACCTGAGAAGGCGACCCACCAAAGGAGGGGCCCACCTGCCATAGAGGGAGGTCGATCGACCCACCCCCAGGTCGGCCGACCTAGCCTGGTTTCACCTGTCAGCCATCTTCGCACGTCGGTCTTCACCCGTAGATCAAAGTTGGTTTGATCCAAGGGCTCTGGTTCACCCCCACCAGCCTATATAAGCAACCTATATCCCCTGAGGCAAAGGCATCCTAAAACCCTAATTCATATTTTCTAGTATGGATCAAGAGAGGGGTCCCATAAAAGGATCAACCTCTCAAAAGCTTGGATTCAAGAGAGATTAGTCCTCAATAGGATCTAGTCTTTAGAAATAGAGGTAGCGAGAGGGAAGAGTTTGGAGGAGGTGCCAGCCTATCGGTGCTCCCAGTACGGCTTGTACCTTGGTGGAAGTCAACCTATGTCTAAGATTTCTCTGGTAATCAACTCCTCATTTTAGTAAGCAACATTGTTCATATTGTTCTCCTAGTTTACGAGTCGAGTACTTTAATCTATCCGACTTAGGTTAAAGTATTATTCATAGTGTAAGCGTGGCGCTTAGACTCGGATAACTCGTAGATGCACCCTACTTTCTGGAGTGGTGGTAGATTCATGATTGTGATAGCTACTATATATATGACAATACTCTATATATATTTAGTTCGTTGAATCCTCTATAGTCTACCTCCTGTCTGTAGGCCAGGTAGGACCTAGATGCTAAGGAAAGCTCCTCTATTGGTGTCTTTTCTTAAGTAATGTCCCTAGATAGAATAGTAGAAGACATAGCTTACTAAGATTAGAACGAGAAGACCTTAGCAATTTTCTCTACACTCTTGACCTTCTTAAGTCTTGTTACTGCTTCAGGTTAAGTTGGACCATAGTTAACCTCATACATTTCCCTGTGGATACGATATTTAAAAACCCTCCGGGTGAAAGCTACAGTGGTATCCATACGCTTGCGGATTTATCTGTGTGCGTTAAAATATACCAACAGAGGGGTAGTCCACTGTTCCTTGGCACCGATCATGAATGTATGTAGCTAAGGGGCAGGAGCCGATAGGGGAGGTCGGGCAGCAGGCAGCGGAGCCAGTGGAGGGCGGTTGCTAGGCCACATGCTGATGGAGCTGGACCAAGGCTTGTAGAAGCTGGGCCACGGTTTGCCTAGTGAAGCCTGCATGATCTGCTGCTGTTGAGGTGCTGAAGGGGTTGGACTAGGGGCGGGCACACCAGGACTGCCATCCCTTGCCCTTGTCACTACGCGTGCCACGCTTGTCGCCCTTGCCAGAGTTCCTAAAGTTGCCTTTGTTGCCAACAGAGCCGCTAGAAAGCTATTGTGGGGGTGCGGCTAGCTTGCTAGGTTGCTGATGGAAGGGACCAGTAGAGCTGGTTGCACCAGAGGCAATGGGGGTGTAGGTGAAGACACTGAACGATGAGCCATGTTGAGCTCTTCAAGCAGGAGGTCGGTGCGGGCCTCTAGGAAGGTGGGTAACGGACGCCTATGCTCGAGGTGCATACCGATGGAGGCGAGGCGCTTGTTGAGGCCATGGATGAGGTTAAGGACATGCGTGCGATCAATGACAACCTTGCCCAAGTTGCCCAGGAAATCCGTCATGGACTTGAGCTTATAGTAGTAGTCAGTGATAGAGAGATCACCCTGGATGAAGTTTCAAAAGGCGGCATCAAGGTAGAGCACGTGTTGCTCGCGGTTGCCGAGGAACTGGTGCTCTAGTGTGATAGAGAGAGCAGTGGAGTGTCATGGTCATCCCAAACAATCTCCTCGAGGTCGAGAGAGACGATGCCGAGGAGCCACGTCATGATGATGCAGTCCATATGCCCCTAGTCGGGGTAGTGTGGTCGGCGGTGTCGGTGAGGACATGGAGTCAGAGGGAGAATTTCCTAAGGACCTGGGGCATCTAGCGGTGCTAGCATGTGTAGTTGTTGCTCTCCATGTCGAGGATGGCATGGATGAGAGCATGGATGTTCTAGATGGCGATGACCTAGGCATGGAGGTTGATGATGGTGGTGGCCTTATGCGCTAGGAGAGCGTCCCAGAGCAGCTAGGTAGAGCTACCATCGACACTAGCGATGATAAAGGATGCAGCATCATCCTCTAGCTCGACAGCGGCGTCAGCCACTTCCCGCTCGTGAGCGGCTCAGGTGAGCACCTCATGGGTGTGGGTGGCCGTAGCCTCCTGCTCGACCTCTAGGGCATACTGATGAGCGGTGTCTCAGGCAGCCGCTTGCTAGCAGAGACGCTTCTTAGCCTGGTGCCTGCCTCACGCGCGACTATAGTAGCCTACGCGGCGATGACATCAGCAATAGAGGGAGTGGTAGGGAGGGAGCCATGCATGGCAGTAGGTAGAGAGGCATAGCCGGGCAGGCACGGGGTGGGAGGCATAGCCAATCGGGCACGCGGGGTGCACAGCCACTTGGAGCGCATGGAAGAAAAAACCTAGGTGGCTGTTACCATGAAGGCAATTGGATTTGATAGATTGATTAGGAGGAGTCAAGGAGGATCAGGTTGGTTTATTGAATCATGACCACTGTGGGATCTCCTTGCCTAATATAATATCAATCTATCTATAATTAATCATAAAGGCCCAAATGGCCCATGCACCATACACAACTGTCTAATAGTTACTAATATTTTTTATAAATCTAGTCAAACTTATCGGCACGCAAACCGTGGCGACAAATATCTAGGGACAGAGGGTGTATGCCCTTTTCGAGCATCTTTCATATTCAAATCAACTATAACCAAGAAATTTTTGGCATATTTTCTGCACATGAGGTAGGAATAGTGCACCAATGTAAAACTAAGGCAAATCAATTAATTTCATCACATTATTGACAGCATGACCAATGTTTGTTATCAAGATTCTGGTGATGCAATGCTTGGTTGCTCATTCATGAGACCGGTGCAATAGCTGAGACAAGAGTGATTCAGCACAACATCGTAATAGCTTGATCATGTTTGTGTTTATGCATCTAGTTTTGCATGCCTTTGGCAGAAGGACTTGATTCATTCAAGGGCATTCTCAAGAGTAGGTACATCTGTAGCAAAATTGATACGAATCTAGTCCTTCATTCCTAGTGCACTTCCTACAAATTTACTAGAACAGAAACAAGAAGCAACTAAATTAGCAAATGTATGGAAGTCCAATATACCTGGTAACACTATTACAGAGTCCTCTTTCGCCAACCTGCAGCAGAAGTCCAAATCATCTTGGATGCCATCCAAGCAAGAGAGATCCAATTTTACCTATAAAACAAGGATCATAAGCCACAGACACCCGACATGACCCTTGTAAATGTACTTAAATAGATACTTGATTGCCTTGATGCTCCCACATGCCTCAATATTGATGTGGCAGTTGAATAGACGGAGGAGATACGGGTTGTAAGGCACGACCCATCTATTGTCAAGCTCGTGACCGCAAACTTTTTCTTTTCGGCCATCTTCACGTCATCTGTAAACTAGATATGAATCCTTACCCTGTACTGTGATGTTGCAGAAAGGTCTAAGGGTAACGGTTCTTGCAGGAATCATGACCCTTTGTGCATGGACAATCATGATTAAGCAGTCCGCAAGGGCCATGCATCATATGTTTGGTAACCATCTTGTACAAGACTGGGTACTTCTTGTTCGGGAGCTCAGCTGAGATGAGGCGATTGTACTGCTCTAGACACGTGATCTTGTACTTCCTATCCATGATTAGCAAAAAATGTGCATGCGGCAGACCCCTCTTCTAGAACTCCACAACATAAACATGTGCCTAGACCTTTCCAAGGATATCCTTTTTTTAGTAGCCTATTCTTCAGCTCTTGTAGTTTTACTCTAAAGACCTGAACAACGAGATTTGGATGATCCAGTGGCATCTGGCCAGGGTAGAGTTCGCGCTTGATCTCATCCTAGTTCGGGTTACATGTCATAGTGAGGAAGATGTCCAGTTTACTAAACCTCCGTACCAGAGCCAGGGTGTCCATGTACCGATGCCTCATGTCACGTGGGCCTCCAATAAATGATGAAGGCATCACTGTCCCCTTTCCAACAGCTTCTACTCTACTGTTCACCAACATGTAGGCTATCAACCAATCCTTGGTAGAGGTCAGCACTAATATCATCTTGATGGTTGCATATATAATCTAATCAAGAACTCTCGATCTTGATGTACGTCTCAACTGCAAACTGCTGGAACAGACGCTTGCCGTACAGTATGGGGTTAAATATTCCTGGATGCATCTAAAACTTATAGCAGTAGTAGTCACACATAGACACGTGGTCTACCAGGGGAGTCTACAAATAATACCCATGAATTAGAGTTGTTTGTAGAATAATCACTAAGATACATGTATGCAAAGTATTTAAGTAAGAAGAATAACAAGCATGTTTCTTCTTCTGCCCCACGAGCCTTCTATAGGGCACGGTACTTGATAACTTCTTCCATACTAACTCCTTTCTTTGAAATATCCATGTGCCACCTAAGCTCACCCTTAGGGAAGAATAGAGGGTATGAAAGAGCATTGTAACATCCATGATATGAGCAGATGCCGTGTCTGCTTCTATCTTTCCCATGCAGGACAACACTATTCTAGAACTGACCAAGGAGTTCACTTTCCTCGATCCAAATGGCAGCCACCTCTGAAGTTGACGGCACATTGTCTGTTCTTTGGTCCATCCTCTAGTCAAGGTTTAGTGTGATAGGATAGTCCTCGAGATGGTCAGCCTGGCCCAATGTCACAGAACCTCCTAATTATGATGGCCCACATGTACCCGTCATCGTCATAATGACCTCTGACAGCCGTACTTATGTTCCTCATATTAAAAGGCCTGCTTTCCTCTGAACAGGATCCAATCACAGGAGTATTGCAATATTACAATAGTTTATTCAAAATATTCAACAGAGTAAAGTAGCGGAAGTCTTACAATAACTTAAGTTTACAAACCAGTTTTCAAACCTCAAACCTTATGTAGCATTATTACAAACCAGTAGTAGAGAAGTATCGGTAGTAACTTTATTACATCACACAAGCGAGATGCCTTGCCCAAAGGCCACACCGTCTACTCGTCGTCACTTTCTTCAGCCACGACAGTCATGCAACAAGGCTCAAAGCAGACTTATTCATGAACCGCACCTGTAACAAGGGTTCAACAAACCTTGAGTACGAGAGTACTCAACAAGACTTACCCGACTAAGACAAAGACTCCAAGGGCATGCTAGCTTTAGGGAATCAAGGTACAGGTATTCTAGAATCAAATTTTCTTTTGCAGAAAAGCTTACTAGAGTAAGTCCTTACTTTCATTCTTTTACTTTTACCATTGATGGTTCATTAACCAATTCTAGGTGATCCTAATCTAGATCAAAGTAATTATCATCAAAACCCTTCTCATTCTTTCTTTCAATTCTAGTTCTTAACTACGATGCAAGTCAGGTGATCAAGTCTCCATAACCGAGGAGCAACGACGATTCGAACCGATTATACCCAGTTGGGGATCTCTAACATCACGATATATGTAGAACCGAATCTTGCATATATCAACCCTCATTTAGATCTTCCAAAACCAGAACGTGTCCATCGCCACCTGAGAGTACAGTACTCCTCAAACCCGGCCCGATTCTAGCCCCGAGGGTACACGCTACTCCCGCCATCTCTCCACTCCTAGTGCGAGGTTAGACGTTCTCGTAATGGAATCACTAACATTTTGAGCTTACCCAAGGCATGAGGCTAGTTGCAAAGTCTCGAAACACAAGCAGGCTTACAACGAACGGTCCTTAACTAACCAGGCGGAAACACTACATTGAGACTCATTTTCCAATGCATGTTAGCAGTGGCCAAACCACCCGCCCGATCTTTCAAGTTCATTCTCATCTTTCAATATTCATTAAGTATGATGTCATGGCTATGTAAACATTTCATTCAAAAGTTTAACTTCTAAGCATAGCGAAGCATACTATGCATTTTTAGTAAAACAGGTATCAAGGGTGATATCGCAATAATCAAGGATGATAATGCATCAATTGGGTTATCACTCAACTCCTAATTACTTAATGCAATAAACCATTATATAAATAATAAAGTCTTGTAAATATCAAGGTAGGTTTAAATGCACTGGGGCTTGCCTTGCTCTGACACGACGACTGACTCAGACTCGAAGACTCCAACTTCTGGTCTGAAACCCACCGATGATAGCTCTTCTCCGGAAGCTTGCTCGGTGACTTCGACTTCTTCGAAAGCGGGAACTATACAAGTACATAACATGCTTCAACATGATGCTCGATGATAAACATGATGCTTGATGATGATATGCCACGATGTATGACTTGAGTACAACTTTCCTTCGCGGTATAGTCGCAAAACAGTAAACCTACTAACTAGAAGCGATAACTCCAGCGATACCAGCTTTTATCACTAAGTAAGTTACTAACAAGCTCAAGCATGGAATTAAGGTGCTAAAGATCACCCAAGATTAGTGACCTAAGGACATCACTCAATCAAAAGGGCACACAACACTTAAAGTTATCAATTTAATATTTATTTATTATTTAACTAATTAGGGCATAATTAATAGTTGATCATACTTTATCTAAACAAGCTTAAACTTTTTCTATGGATTAAGAATGACCTAAAATAGTGTCACAATAAATTTCATAATTTTTGGATAAATAAATTAATTATTAAAATTAATGGAAGTTGTATTTAATCTTTATTGGAACTAATTAAATCTACTGCACAAAGTAATCAAATTCAGGATTTAACATTTTTCCTAGATAGTTTACACATTGAGAAGCTTACACAAAAATTTTCAGGAATTTTAGAGCTCTACAAAATTTTTATTGAAATAAACAAATAACAGCACTATTCAAATTTTTGAAAAAGAAAAACAAAAACCGAACTCGGGCCGATTTTCTTTTCTCCCTCCGGTCTAGCCCAGCCGAGCGGCCCAGCAACGCGTCCTGCTCCGCCCGCGCACGGCTCACTCTCCCTCTCTCTCACTGATAGCCTGACCCCGCCTGTCATCGCCTACCTCCCGCTCTCCCGCTCACTCCCGCGCGCTCACTCACCCCCGCGCGGTGGCCGGCCGGTGACCGGGGCTTCGGTCGACCAACTGACCGGACCAACATCAACTACACCTTCTCACGACTCTGTTTTACTAAGTTGCACCACGGTTCGAGCTCCGGTGATACTTCACCGACGACGGTGGCGGCTCGAGACGACAGCACACACCGCTCCGACACGACAAGCGAGCAACAGCTAAAAATTGAAGGGTCGGGGAGCTCTAGGGGCATACCACGAACACGAAACCGTGATCGGTTGAAGCGGAGAGGCACGGGAAGTGGCTGGCCACGTGAGGGCGACGGTGGCGGTCGGTCGCCGGAGGTGGGCGCGGGAGCAGGCGGTGCGGAGGCTTGGGTGCGAAAATGGTGAATTCAAATGGTCCACGAGATGCGCGAGGATGAGGCGACCCTATTGGTGCAGTTTGCGTGGCCGGAGGCGGCTTGGCAGCGGCAACGGCGAGCGGCGGAGCTACGGTGGCGGCGGTGGCGAAAACAGGGAAGAAGAAAACGCTTTCCCTGAACGCATCGTATTTGTAGGCAGCGGTCGCGGCTACAGCGCGGGAATGCTCGCGCTAGCGGTCGAGGGCGCGCCTGGAAGCTGGCCGAAGGCCACGGCGGCGCTCCAACGCCCATACCGCGCGGTGGTCGGCGGCGATTGGCCGGCACTGTAGCTGCCCCCCAAATTTGAATTTTCAACCTGTTTTCTCAAATTACTTTCAAATTCATGTAACAACTTGAAAAATTCCCAAGATATGAAATCTTCAGAATTTCAAGCTCTACAAGTTTTTTTATTAAACACTTTTTCAAATTCTAACTGGATTTTGAAATTTGAATTTAAATTCAAAAGGGGACACATTTTGGGGGTTTAGTAATTTAGAAATTACTTTGTATTTTATATTGAAACTTCAAAATCTCCAAACACCAAAGTTGTACATCTAGACAAGACCTACAACTTTGCTGTTCAAAACATTTTCAAATTCTTCCTCCATTTTGAAATCTTAGTTTGGGGACAAAAATGAGTCAAATCTGAAATTTGTTTATTTTCAAAATTGCTCCACATTTTACACTAAAACTTTGAAAACTCAAAACACCAAAGTTGTAGCCCTTGAAAAGTTCTACAAACTTGGTTTTGAACTTTTTCCCAAATTTTGCTTAGATTTTGAATTATTTCAAAAGGGGTAAAACAGGGTTTTAAAATTTAGGGTTTTCAGAGGAATTTTCAATTGGAAATTTGTTGCTACCTTAATTAGTGATTACTTAGTGATCAAACCATCACCCAAGGGCATCATTTGAACCAACATGACATGGTTGACCAAATGCCACTCTTGGTTGACCAATTTAGCTTTTGAAATTCTTTTACATTTTTCTAAATTTTGAATTTAAATTTGAATCGGAAAACTCATGACAAGTTTTTGGACTCTAACTCAAACTCAAACTTGGAGCTTCATTTTATGGGTTGTACTTGAGCTCATACCCTACACTTGATACTAGTGTGTAACATAGTAACACACCTCAAATTACGCAGGGCATAGACTAAGTATTTGCGGTGACATTCGAAATTATGGTTTTCGGTTTGGAGCACACCACTGAGAAACACATCCAATCTAGATAAGTAAACTCATTTTAGTTGATGCATAACAAGATTAACCTAATCATAGCTGCTTTGCGATGCATTATGACGACATGGCAGATTAATTAGCACTATAACACCCGGGGTGTTACACCCAACTCCTAAGATGTTGAGTATGGGTTATCACGAAGGATGGCCACAAGCCTCTCAATGACTTCTTTGTCTTTTTGGCACTTCTCTTCACAACATTGTCGATAGCGGTGCTCAAGGTTTGGATCATCGTCGTAGAAGTAAAGCTCAAGATGTCTTTGGCTCCTTACCATCTTCTCTGCCAAATGACCTTATATTGTGATAGATCTTGCCATGTACACGGAAAATGTATATGCCACTGTTTTTCATGCTTGCAGTAGCGCTATCGAGGCGACAATATAGAGAAGAGAAAGAGAAATGTCCATTAAAAAACTAATGCTGTTACGAAAGTGCCTAGCATTGCATCATTACTTGACCAAAGCCTCATAAGCTCATCAGGTTCATTGAGATCCACCTTTCCGCTATGACAACAAAAACCCAAGTGGTTCATGCTCAAACCATTTTGCATCGCAGTGCTCGCAATTTGCGACAGGTTTTAGCATATGGGTATCTGTAGGCATGTTACTATACACCTCATTGTATTGGTCAGGTACATCAAGGACACAAGCCATGTCTTTCTCAAGGTCATTGTCTTGGACATCGTCATCATCTTCCTCATCTGAAATAACATTAAAGCTGCAATAGTTTAGATAAAGCAATAGAATATTTAATTTCTATTCTGTCTTTTGCACAAATACCTTGCCTAGCAAACATGTATCCCTCATCCTCTTCCTCGTCCTCTTCAAATATATCTCCCTCATCATCATCTATGGCTATCAAAGATAAGTGAGTTAGTAGAACTACGGGTAAAAATAAACAAAAGAGTTCAAATAGTTTATAGAATGTTAGAAAATAGTGTAAATTACCACTGTCATCAAATAGTGATGTTGTCGGTGTGTCTAATCTAGGCTGAAGGCTAGGCCCTGTCCTTTCTGATAATCATGTAATAACCATGGTTGAGTTATGTATAATATGATATATAATTAGGTCACCTAAATGAGATAATGAGGCATCAGTACTTACCGTTGTTGGTCACGGCTGATTGAGGCAAGGCATGTTAACATCCACTCGGTCTTTAGCCATGCATTCGCAATCATCAAACAATGGTGTCGTTAGTGTGGCTGATATAGCTTCAATGTTGTTGGGTCGAGACAAATTTATATGGCAGATGTGGCATGCGTCCTTTTTCAGTCAAGGCTGGTTGCTAATATTGTTGAAAGTTTAAATTGAATATTTAGATGGCATCACAATATAAAATAAAATTCCATGTATCTATAACTCATCCACAAGTCACGATACATATTTAGTCGAGAGGAAAAGAACTACTACAAAGAGCTGATAACTGAACTTTGCCTTGCCTGTGGGCCCTGGCGGTGTAAATGATTTTCTGGAGGTGGGCAGCAACGAACTGGTTACTGGATCTGCAGGTTGGTGAAATCTGAAGGCAATGGATAGTTGGATACTACTCTGAAGGCACATGACAAATACTACTTGATCTATTAATATAAGGTCCGCAGACTACTAAATCCTATTTTGCAAAATGCAAACAATTTTGACCATTTTAGGATTTAGGGTTCTACCTTTAGGCAAGTTTGCATCAATCAAAATTCAGAACCATAAGATGCAACACGAAAATTCAGAGACGCGACTAAAATCTGAACGAATTCAAACACCAATAGCTTTCTCCAAACCTAGAGAAAAATCAGTAGGTAATACGTTTTTGGTGGGTGCTCTTATCATTTGGAAGGGATAGCTACTTGCAGTAGGTGAATTCACATGACGTTCAAAGCTAATTTCTTTTTTTGTTTCCTGATATAGAAGATATATATGCAGAAATGACAGAGCCCGGCTAATTTCATTTTTCTTTTACTTGCATTGCTGTCATTCCTCATAAACTATTTTTTAAAACCGGGGAGCCTTTTCTCCTCATTTCCGTGCACTGTGTACGGAAATACCGCGGTCTCTAGGTTTCAAACCTGGGATGGCCGGCATGGGCCTTTGGCCTCACATACTGGCCACCACAGCCTGCCGCTCGGCTACTTCCTCATAAACTAATTGAACTATTTTTTTCAAAGGAACCTAATGTCTGTCTTTGCCTAAAACACAAGCATAGGACACATGTTGGTATATTGTCAAACAGGAGGTGAGCAAGCAAGTTACCTGAACAGGCGATAGATTGCGATTGCTACTGCAGGGAAGATGGTGGTGCTGTTCAGCAGGGAGTCAAGCACATGGTGACCACTAACACAATTTTAGTAAGAGATGGTGAATTTTAAAAATCAAATCATATTATTCTTTAAGGAAGGTGAAGACTTATTGCAGCTTCCCTAACTCAGAAATTGGTTACTTAAACAAGGGATGAACCTGAGAGCGTGATAATAGCTTCAACGTTGTTGATGGCCAATGCAACAACATTGAAGATCACAACATGAATTTGGTTTTAAAAAATGTCACAGCCTGAAAAAAGTCACAACATGAATTTAGAAAAAAAAAAGCTTATTATTTTAGAAAAAAGCCTAAAATAAGGTTACATCGATACTTAATCTCCATTTAGCTAGACAAGCAGGCAACAAAGATCAGATCAAAGTTTAAGAAAATACAGTGTTCAGGAGATATACAACACAAATAGTAATTTAATTTTGAAATACAACACTGTAATGCAGTGTTCAGGATTGAGGATGCAGTGGAGCATATATTATTCCGTGTGTGCCTGTTGCCAAATTTCACTCAGTGAAGCATATATCAAAACTGCATCTGAATCTCAAACAATTGAGGATGTAGTGGAAACAATGCAGTTATGCTGACAACACTATCTGGTAACAAAATAGCTCTCTAATAAAGTAAGCTCTGGAAACTTGTGGATATCATTTTAGGCAAAATGAATGATCTAGGCTGGTTGTCAGAGTAGAACAGAATGCTCCAATTTAGCACTTCCTACTTCTATCAACCACTTTTTGACATAAAATATGTGTTTTGAGCCTCTATAAAAACTGAAGATGAGAAAACATAGCATTTATCAACTAGCATGTTTTCCATTAATGAATAGTAGCTAGAAATAATAATTTCTCCAACTAACTGCATGAGCAGATGGACGGGTAACAAGGACTGTGAAATATAGTGGTGGTTAAATATTTCATATAGCAAACTGTTTGACGAGTACCAAAAATAAAAACATCTTCTAAGATGGTATATATCAAAACAGTAACAGTTCAATGTTTTTTTCTATAGATAAATCTGATTTCAAGTACACAAGCAGTTCCTAAGTACCTGAACCTCATCAAACTTATCTGCTACTACGTAGTGGCTTCAGAAACAGTTAAGCACAGGTTGCTGCTTCAGAAAATGAACTCCCAAGCAGGGTTGAAAGTTGATGGCCAATGCAATATGGTACTCAAAGCGATTGAGTATTCTAAAAATCTTTACTACTGTTGAAAGTTGAAACCAGGAGGGTTATAGCATGTCAATATCAGACTCCTAAGCAGGGTTGTAGCATACGAATACCAGACTCCTAAGCATTATTTTGTTTTTACTAAGAGAACTGATCCAGATTAAGAAAACAAGCAACTAACTCTGACAGCACAAGGGCACATGGTAACCTGCTCCTCTGACCCTATACATCAACAACAACAACAACAACAACAACAACATAGCCTTTTGTCCTAAGCAAGTTAGGATAGGCTAGAGATGAAACCCAAAAGAGACAAGAAATAGGGAGACACATAAAGGGGACATAAAGGGCAACTTATCACAATTTGGCAACTTAGCAAATAAATCGGCCAATATAAAAAACCTTGCGATAATCAGGGTGCAGATTTATTACCAAAAAAGCACCAAAGTAACTGAGTTCTCAGTTTCAGGTTGACAAAATCTGGAAACTAAATATGAGAAAAAAAGAACTTTGCAGATAATTCTTAAATCGAAGCTGATAACTGAACTTTGCCTTACCTGTGGGCCCTGGCAGTGTAGATGACTTTCTGGAGGTGGGCAGCAGCTAACTGGTTACTGGATCTGCAGGTAAACAAAGCAAATTTGAAACCTTCCGGTGAAATCTGACGGCAATGGATAGTTGGATACTAATCTGAAGGCAATGGATCTGCAGGTAAAGAAAGCAAATTTTATAATTGTTTGCCCCAGTCAAGCATTAGTGGAGCACGTGGTCCTAAATATATAATGAATTGAGATCCTTTTCCTCCTTTATATTTCGTTTTGTTTGTGTCTCTACATAACAATTGCCAGACAGTAAGCAATGAAAGGAGGCATTGATTGAACAGATAGATTTTGTAAAAGAAAAAAAAGCATAACAAAATTAAAAATTTATATGGCAAAGGTGCCACTGCATCCTTTTTGTGACCTATGGATTGTTCTCTAGAAATTGCGTAACATGGATTGAAACTTCAGCTAGCATTAATATTGTTGAAAGTTTAAACTGAATATTTAGATGGCATCACAATATAAAATAAAATTCCATGTATTTATAACTGATCCATAAGTCACCATGCAAATTTAGTCGAGAGGAAAAGAACTACTGCAAAGAGCATGCCACATATTATGTTGTAAGGACCAGTATGCACACTCTATACATAGAATATATGGAACATTTTTGTGAGAAATAACATCACTTGAACAAAAGGCCATATCATTTCACCATTACCTAAAGATCTCACTTTCACCTTGAACTACTATGAACAACGATTCAATAAAATATGGATAAACCTATTGAACTGATCAAACTATTCTGGTGGTTTATTCGATAAGAAAACACACTGGTCAAATTTTCCATGGCATAAATGCAAGGCAATTATAATCAAGTTTGATATTTTTTTACTAAATTTTTTCAAAGGTCAAAATACATGTCACCAGCAATTGCTACTAATACTATGAGCATACTAATTAGGATGAATAACTGCATATACAGAAGAGCCCATATGATTCTTACAATTTACTAAATGCACGTTGTAATTGCTCACAACCTATATTGATGCAGAGCAGGATGGTATGCCTATTTCATTAGCAGAGAAATTCTAAAACTGTAAGAAGCCACGCTATATAATCGTGTAAAGCTCTATGGATAGGAAATCATGCTCCTGCTGCCCTGGACATCACATGCACGAACTAAAGAAATACCAAAGTAAAACAAAAAAAACAAATTTGGTAGCATCAATGGAAGCTTCGGCCAGGACAGTTTACTCTCCTGTGGAAACAAAGATACAAAACTGTTCTATAATCCACATGAACATGCTACCTTCCATCTAGAAACTGGTCATGCAAACTGCTCTCTGTGCAAGATTCTAGAAGGCAATTTGCTACACCAGTCTGCAGTGAGTTTTCTTCATAGCATATAATCTGTAGACAAATATATCAATAGGAACATATTTTATAAAGCATTTCAAACATCTGGATAATGATAACATTCTGATTTCTATCTTAGCTTAGACCTAAATAAACGGACAAATTGAGGGGTAGTTCTACCTGTAACTCTGAAGCCTGAACATAGAAACACATACCATTGGTCAACAGCTAAAAAAATGCAAAGTTGTCCTCTGAAGCCTGAACAAAGCAATTTTTTCGTATGGGCAGTGCAGGCCAGCACTACGACGACATAGATCGAGTAGCGCAGTGTTTGCGTGCATTGTTTCATTGCCTAAAATTTCGGCACTTCTGAATGTCAACTACCTTAAAACTCTGAACCTCTGAATGTTGTACTATCTAGAGTGAGGTCTTGAACAGGGAGGTTACCTAGGCAACTGCGTGACCTGACGAGAACTTGCTAACAGGAAGAGAATGGAGGGGAGAACTAGAGGGGAGCTACTCACCAGACGCTGGGGCCACGGCGGTCCGGGACGTCGGTCTCTGGGGATGGGGCGGTCGAGCTGGGAGCCTGGGAGCGGGGGCGCCGGTGCTGGGATTGTGGGGCAGCCCGGGCTGGGGCAAGGGAGCCGCCCTTGATCCGCCGGCTAGGACCTCGCTTCTCCCTCGGCACCAGGTTGCGACGGCCTCTCGCCAGCGGCCGTGAAGAGGAGTGCGCCGGGCGAGGATGAGATTCTCGTTGTCTCTCTGTCGGCGGCAGCAGACGCGGTCCTTCTCCTTCTCAGCTTGGCAGCAGCGGCGGCGAAAGCGTGTGCGATGGGCAACGGTGAGCACGGCACATGTTGGGATTGTGACTTGCGAGTGGAGAATGACCCTTCCTTTTTATGGGTCACTGATTGGGGGAGGGGAGCCGGGAGACACGGACTGAGAGATCGCAGATTTTGGCAAGGGAGAGATCGCGCTGATTGGGGAGGGAAACCGGGAGGCGCAGGACGAGGAGATCGTGGCGGTTGCCGGGGAGACACTGAGCAGGGGGTGATTCGATCGAACGCCAGGAGAGGTTAGCGAGCGAGTGATTGATCCCATGCCTGTGAATGATTGGGTTACAAATTTTTTAGTTGCAGAGAGAGAAGACAGAGAAAAGATAGAGATAGAGATAGAGATAGAAATAGAGAAATAAATAAATATATCGCTCATCTCTTATGCTCCATCCAATGGAAATGACTTGTATGTACTCGAAGAGTCCAGTTTGTTTAAGAGAAGATACTTCAAACTTTATTCGATATAAATATCATTTCGAGAACTTTAGGACCTGCTTGGTTGATATTCAAAATTTGTCATGCTAAAGATTTGGCATACCAAAAGTTAAACAAAAAATTACCATAGATTTGGCAAGCCAAATGTGAGAGTTTGACAAATTTTGATAATAAACCAAATACTAGCCAAAATTATGGCTTCTCAAATCACTGGGATGACAAATTTTGGAAACAAACCAATCAGTCCCTCAGCAACCATCCTAAACGACACCGGAATTTGGCGGGATCAGCTAAGAGGCAAGAGCCCATGATATCTTTGCACGATGGACGTCAGGTTGGGCAACAATTTTTTATTTAATTTAGACAAAAAAAATAGCCCCGATTTCTTGCCAGAACATGTTTTTATTTAATTTAGACAAAAGAAAAAGGTAGCCCCGATTTCTTTTCCAGATATATATCTGTTTTGTTCGTCCAGTTGTGCAGCTCTTTTCTCCGTCGTGTCTCACCGCCTCCGCCAGCTATTCTGTGTTCATGTCTTCCACTAGTGCTACCGTTTATCCATAGCTTTCGGACTCAAATTACTGCTAGTACTAGATATAAACAAAACCAATTATGATGTCACTGCTCCCTCTGTCCAGAATGGTAAACGTTTCCTAGAAAATGTTTTAGGGACTACTCCATTCGTTCCGAATTATAACTCGTTTTGACTTTTTCGGTACATCAATTTTACTAAGTATTTAGATATAACATATGTCAAAATATGTTGTAAAATCTATGTACCAAAAAAAGTCAAAATGACTTACAATTTGAAACAGAGGGAGTATATAACATATATCAATATTCAACATAAAAGAGTTTAATACCCTCATTCTCACTTCTCAAGAAGTTAAATGTTTTTAACTTTAAACAAATATATAAATCGTTTAGTATATTTTATAAAAAAAATTTTGAGATATAAATGTTACTAATATTTTCAATAAACATAATTAAACTTAAGAAAGTTTGATCAGCACAAACTCCGTAAAAACAGAAAAATATGCATTGGAAAGAACAGAAATGTGTATTTATTTAGAAGTAAAAACGACAACTATTTTAAGACAAAGTTTAAATATTATAAGATTAAGTATTTTGGGATGACGAGAGTACTCAAAAGAAGCTCAGTGATGACGAACCATAAATAGCTGAAGTGGAGGGCACAGGATACATGGTTAAAGTCAAGTAAAAAATGACGGGCACTTAACATCACTTTTTACTAATTATAGTGACTAGTATATTGCCAGTACTGACACTATGACGATATTATAGCAACTAAAGTGACAACTTTTACATGAGAAATTATACTTCATGGATGATGAAAACATGTGGACACCATTCTATATTTCCCAAACTCACCTTGGCCATATTGGCAAGCAGAGAGCAGTAACACCTTGCAGTCCCCTGTCTTACCGCTGGACCATGCCGCGAAATCAGGAGGCCATGCATGGGAAGCCCAGAAATTAATTGAGGGCATATCTAACCTGATAGCATTTCACATAAACAAAGTAATGAAATAAGCTCTACCATTAGCTTAGAGTGTACCAAGCTTTGTTTTGATTGTTCCATTATACTGTAGATCACAACCCGATCGAAGGCAAAACCACATCTGAGCGCGGACAAATCAACCCAAAACATTAGCTACCCCAACCATCTCTATAGGGTTCTTTTCCAAGTTGGAGCACTTGATCATCATCTCTTGGTCATCTCCATCACCATGGATGGCATCTTACTCCATCACTTGTACTTAGATCATCCTATCTTATCCATACGTTTAGACAAAGGATTAGTCCAATAGGTTTCATCAATTATCCAAAACCAAACTAGGGCTTTCGACGGGCATGAGCTAGTGCTCGGATGACGAACCTATATCCTGAGCCATGGGCAAGCTACCAGGCAGGTACGGAGATTCCACACCGTCTGCCCATTCAACGGACGTGAGGCTCTGTCGGCCACTCCTTTGATAGGTTCACACAACCAGCGTGACATAACAGGGCAAGCGGCTTCGCCAACTCTAGGGCAGCGGGCTCCAGAGCCCACTCGTCAGCCCCTCTAGGCGGGGGCTTCTTGCCAGCGAAGGAAGCCTCGAGAAGGTTCACCGCGGGGAGGTAGCACCTTAGCAGACAGCTCCTTACGCTCAAGAGCCTGGTGGTGGCAGCGGCATCAGAGGGCAGTTGTAGCTCCATTGACTCCTCCCTATGTGACAAGGCGATGTTCATCCACGCTGCGGCAAGGTACTCGTGCACCCCGGTGCACATAGACCAGAGACTAGAACCCAAACCGACTTGTACCCGACCCCTCCTCACGATGTAAGGGGAGGGTTGACTCCTGTAGAAGGGGGACGAATCATGCTGATTCAGATGATTCGCAAACAAACCAAAGAGAACCTCAGCTAGAGAATTGAAGGTCGGTTTCTTAATCGCTGATGAAGAATGCCAACGAACCTGTAAGATAGCACCGAGTGATCCCCTACCAATTCCCTCAATCTCCATTGTTGTAATTCCTGATTTGGGCATTCCCTAACATGAAGAACACTACACTGCTAGACGTAGGGCTTAGAAGCCCGAACCAGGATAGGACGTCGTGTCTCTCTATGTTTTTTACGTCCGAGGCTACCGGAGACCCACACATTGACTTTGACAAACAACCACGATGCTCACTGCGATTACAAAACCACAACACAAGCGCATCCCTCTAAAATTTGCTCTAGCTTCACCTTTTCCTATTCCACGTGAGGAGCGAGCACTAGTAGCATTGATGCAACTAATAGGAATGAGAACTAGGATATAAAGCACTTTAGAAAGTGTATAATTTATTTCACTTCAAGTAGATATATTAGGACACTCCCAATCAAGAAATTAGGATGGTTTCTATGTTCATTAACTAGGGTGTAAACTAATTAAAATGGTGTGATATTGAAATTAAAAAAATAAAAAATGGTTTTAAGATAAAAGAAACCTATATCTACACAGGAACCAAATATAATGAAATGTAATATGTATATAATGGAGAGAGAAGACACATGATTCGACATTTTTTTTTGGAAAAAAACTATGTATCATAATATGGTTTGTGATTGGACAAAAATAAATTTTGAAAAAAAAGACTAGCTGTGGTTGATACTGCATCAACAAGAAAACTACAAATTTGAAAAAAAAATGGAACCACGGCAACAGCATTTACCATTATTGAAGCTTTACAGGGAACACTTCTAAATAATGCCAACACGATACCAACCCAACTTGTACGGCAACTGAGGTACCATTATCAACATAACATTTACAGTACCCAACTGAGTTTGCAGTACACGACCGACTGGCCAAATTGACCAAACGAATCAGACCCCCATCAACTCCAACAATTGGCGAAATAACATTTAGATGGCCTTGGCCTTTTTCTACAAAAAGGGAAGAAACAAAAGTAACAATTAGGTGGCCTCGCGAGGGTTCATCCACAAACATGATATCTTCCTGGCTCCAAAAGGCCAGTTATTCGCAGTTGGAATTTTTTTTGAACTTCTAACAGGGTCCATTTAAGACACCAAAACATCAGTAGGACAATAATCAAACTGAATATGTTAATTGCAATGTAATGACATCCTTCTCTATGTGCCTTGTCCTCAATTCCTTCTCAAGTCACCTATATAGGGCTGTCTGACTCATTTTTCTTGCCTCTATGTTGTCTGCAAATGAAAAAATCATGCACTTTGGCCTTCTGGTTCTAGTACAGAACAACTAGGATCTGCAATGTTTATATACAAGAAAATTCCTTAGCATCTCTGAAAGTGGCATCAATTATTTAATTTGGATGGAACAGCAATTCATCAGGTTTACCTTTTCGGGGTTTGAATAGGACCACCTGATTCTTCGTCACATCTCCACTACCAGCATAAGTGTTTCCCTGGAGTAAGCACAAACCACGTGAAGCATTAGTGAAAGAGGCTATGGATTGGACTTCAAGTGATGATCAGTTTGGCATTACTATTGCTATATAGATGTTGATATGCTCTTTGGTCACAAAAGAGCGATTTGGACATCAACATGGTCTACAAATGCAACTTTGATCACTAAACTCTAAAATCTTGGTAAGGTACATATTAAAACCCAGCAAGGTTATAACATGATCAATCTACAATTTGAAACAAATTATAGGCATATTGTTTCACATGTTCAACGCAAACAATCATCAAGATATCAATAATCAAAGTTTTTAAATATTCAATGAGATGACAAACATGACAGTAAGCAAAGCAACACTGGGCATTGCTATAAGTGAGGCATTGTCTGGCAAACCAAGAATACAGGATGCTGTAGGTAGTTCGATTATTCTATTATTATTATTGGTAATGTGGTTATTAAATTATTCAACTTGTTCTACTCAATAGGATTGTCTAATCTATCACCCTTAAGAACTCTAATAGACCAACTGGTCATACTACTAAACTATACCCAGTCACTTTTCCCTAGAAATCTGCACATCAAATGGTAGTGTTTTTCAATTTGTGAACAAATGCTATAACAGCATAGCACAGTAGTTTTCCACTTTTTCCCTTTTTTAATCTGCTATATGAAAGAGCGTAACAGCACATCATGGTTACTCGGTCACAACTCAAAACACCATATAAGTTGCACCTTTCTGACCCAAACCAGAATAAGTGATGTTCATAACTAGATCATATTAAGTCTGCATATGTGTTCTAAAATGTGTACATGCTCTGATGCTCATCCTGAAGCCAACAGATTTATCTAAGGATAGAAGCTACATGATGTTGCCCCCATAACAATTCTGATCCAAGTGATCTCTTTCCATACCCTCAGCACTAACCACTGCATTGTGTAAGAAGATATATTCTTAGCACATAGCAAGACTACTATGGTATACATGGTGTGGCTGTTGTGCATGCTTTTATGTATGTGTGAACCCTCAAAACAGTTGATCACTGCATGCCAACACAGACACCACAGTGGCAATACCAAAAAAGAAAAAGAAAAAGATTTCACCAAATTGAATTCAGCATTCTCACTGCCTGAATCCTCCCATGCAGTACTTTTTAATACAGGAAATTAATCAGGCATGCCTCAATTCAAAGGAGGAAAGATAAGAAAAACAAATTTGTGAAGCCTAACAAAACATAAAATGTGCGGTAATTTTTTTTATAGAGTGGGACTTGTTTATGTTCCAGCATTACAAAAATTGAATGCCTCTTAAGAGTTCACGCTTTTCTTTACCAAATTGCTAATAATAAACTGTTTGCCAGGGATAATCTTACTAAAACAAGGGAAGTATATCAGATATCACCTGATTGTTTTGTGCAGAGGATGAGAACATTCATTATCTTGTTTATGGCTGTATTGTAGTTTCTAATGTCCGGTAGTTTATTGCTGAAATGTTTAGGGACTGATTTTGAATTCACAGCCAGGTAGTGCACTAGTGATTATATAATGTTCTGCCCCACAGAGTGTATTATGTAATTCCATATTGTGTTGTGCTTTCAGGGGGGGCATGTTTGGACAGAGATAAGAGAGATCTAGAGTTGAATGCTCAGGTTGCTGTTGAACAGGCAAAAATTCTGGGGCAGAAACAAAGTGCTGCAATGGTCTCCATACCAATCGAACGAGGAACTCCAATTATTCAAAAAGAAAAGAGATAAACAGAACATATGATCTTAACCTTTTTTAGAGAATCTCCAATAGTTCCCAAAAAATGAATTGCTAAATCAATGAGTTTTTCCAAGTTGCTAAAAGAAGTAGGGAGAATATTTGTTGGCTTTCTCTAACAATTTACAGTATCTCGCTCCTAAAAGCTAGAAGGTAGTTTTGCATTGGGAACCCCGAACTATTTCCAAACCACCCCAGCCACTTTTATACTTTCTTTCTCTCTTGCACATTTGCATCGGGAACCCTGTCGTTTCTCCTTATTATCCCCCACGTTCTTCCTCCACCTCCAAATTGGGAGGAAACTCTTCTCGTTCCTAGGTACCACAGCTACCCCAGCAGCCTCCCAGCCGGCCGCAGCCACTGCCAACCAGCCACAGCCAGGCAAGGCCAGGACAGCGGCGGCAATAGCTTGGCAGGTGGTCGCTGCGGCAGGCCAGTAGTGGCTAGGGGCAGCCAGAGGCCTCCAGGCATGGCTAGGGCATGTCAGGAAGAGCTAGGGGGTGGCGGCAACCAGATAGGGGCGGGGGCAGCTTCTATTTGGCGCTAGAAGGAAGAAGTCTGGGAGAAGTCGCGCCACGCCAATCCAAGTCGTGAAAGCACATGTATTTTTCCACGCTTCTGGATCAGTTTCCCAAGTGCGGAAAGGTCGAGAGTTGGGATAAGGAGTTGGTGGAGAGAGTTTTTTTCAATCGTGCCAAAAAACCAAGATTGGGGGTTTCGGAAACTCTTGGGGATGCTCTTACTAATAAAGACAGCCCTAGAGCATAGATGCATCATTCCATCTTTTGCGAACAAGACAAGGGAAATACAATGTCATTATTATTACAACAACAACAACAACATAGCCTTTTGTCCCAAGCAAATTGGGGTAGGCTAGAGATGAAACCCAAAAGAGACGATAAACAGGGAGACACATAAAGGGACATAAATGGCACAAGACAGAAAGAGGTCACGGTTCAGGCACGTTGATTGCCAGTCTCCAAGCGCTCCTGTCCATAGCTAAATCCTTAGGGATATTCCACTCCTTAAGATCTCTCTTAACGGACTCGTCCAAAGTTAGTTTAGGTCGACCTCTACCGCTCTTTACATTATCGGCCCGCTTTAGAACCCCACTACGCACCGGCGCCTCAGGAGGCCTCCGTTGAACATGTCCAAACCATCTCAACCGATGTTGAATCAATTTCTCCTCAATTGGTGCCCCCCCAACCCTATCCCGAATATCATCGTTCCGGACTCTATCCCTCCTTGTGTGCCCACAACACCAACGCAACATACGCATCTCTGCTACACTCAATTGCTGGACATGTCGCCTTTTTGTAGGCCAACACTCAGCACCGTATAACATCGCCGGACGAATCGCCGTCCTATAGAACTTACCTTTCAACTTCCGAGGCACCCTTTTGTCACAGAGGACGCCAGAAGCTTGACGCCATTTCAACCAGCCAGCTGAAATTCTATGCTTAACATCTTCATCAATGTCGCCATCCTTTTATAGCATCGATCCTAAATACCGAAAAGTATCCTTCTTGACCACCACTTGCCCATCGAGGCTAACGTCTCCCTCCTCATGCCTAGTCGCGCTGAAATCGCACCTCATGTACTCGGTCTTGGTCCTACTAAGTCTGAACCCTTTCGACTCTAACGTGTGCCTCCATAGTTCTAACTTCCTATTAACCCCTGTCCTACTGTCGTCAACTAGCACCACATCATCAGCAAAGAACATACACCAAGGGATATCACCTAAAAAACCAAAAAAATACCTAAAAAATCTATGATCTTAACCTTTCTTAGTGACGAAGACACCCCTAGCTGGCTGCACCCATTCATCGTTTGCTGAATAAGATAGGATGTATATAAGGGACCATTGACCATAGCATGTGTTTGGTTTGGAGACGAGGTGGGATGAGATTGCCCCATCCCTGATTTTTGGGACGGGACTGTCCCCGTTCCGTGTTTGGTTGAGAGGATAGATTCATCACCATTTATTGTTTGGTTGGAGGGATTTAGAGGGATGGGATGACTTTTTTTTTACATTGTTAGCAAAAGTTATTAACGGGCCTCACGTATCCTCTGCGGGCCTGCATGTCATCCTCTATTTCTCTCTTTTCTTTTCTTTTGGTCTTATCTTCTGCTCACAGGATGGCGGCCGAGCACAAATCACTGCACGGAGCACAAATTGCAAAACGCGCTGCTCGTAGTCCGCGCCGATCGTCCGCAGTGCCAATCACCCTAGCGCTGTTGCCCTCTATGTCGGTTGCCGCTACGTCTCTCGTCCCCTATGCCTCCTGCGTCGCTGCTCGTCTTCACGTGCCACTCACCCCAGTGCTGCCCGCGCTCAGAGAGGGGCCATGGCTCCGCTCATCCAGTGCAGACCGCTCAGAGGGAATGAGCCATGGCACCTCACGCCACGCCACCCTCTCGGAGGGGAGGAACCATGGCACCACAAGCTCGGCCAGGGATGGAGCCATGGCACTCTTGAGCTCAACCATGCATCCACATCTCATGCTACCCTCACCATCGAGCAACCCTTGCCACCTCACCGGAGAGGTCCAGTTCCCTGCGCCAAGCTCCAACCTCTGCGTCCACCACCCGAGGGATCGAAACGGAGCAGATGATGTGAATAGGGGACGGCCCGTCCCCTCAATTCTAAGGGATGGAGCTGACCCCGAATCTAGGGGAATATTCCCTCTAGGGTAGGGACGGTCCTATCCCCCATTGAACCAAACACCACCAAAAACAGGCTCGCCACAACCCATCCCCCATTGTCCCCCTCAGCCAAACACACGCTTAGTTCCAACTCAGTAACTACAACATATAGATGATTCTATTTCTTCATGAATTTAAGCATACCCATACTGAGAATAACTTGCTACCAACTGGAAATACATTGATGTTAGTTCTCAGGTTCAAAGCACAAACAAAGGAGTTGGGCCAAGTACCACCTAACAATGAGCAGTCAGCATGGTTCAAGATGCTTAAAAAAAATGTGTATTATATACAGATGTAACCATTATTAAGTATACCTTTGAATGCAATACATGGATCCTCATTTGTAGTTATGTAGAAAGATCTACGCGTATTTTGGTGTATGTTCAGGCTCAACAAATTTCAGACAGGGCAAAGTAAACCAACTAGGAGGGATGTCCAGTCACCAAAAAAAACTAGGAGGGATGTTCTAAGTGAAAATAGCATTTGCTCCTCCTTTCCTCAAAACCCAACAAAAAATGGAACTAAAAAAATAGAGAAGCCAAGTGCTCTCATTCTTGGGGCTGTGCCATAGTTGCCCCCTTGAGAATTAGAATTCTTCTTTACCACTTGTGTTCTTGTGAATCTTTGTGATTGCATCAGCTTGTCGAGCTTGCTTGGTTCAGTTAGACATCGATCAATTGTGTGCTTGGGCAAAATCATTTCTCACAGGTAGGGGTGAGAACGGTACGGATATTTTCCGACTATATTCGAGATCGAATCTGTTTAGAGGGGTTCTGTATCCGAGCCTAGATATTCAACATTTGATACCGTATCCGTATCCGAATACTCAAATCACATATTTATGATGTCGATATCCAATAGGATCCTATCCGGCATGATTGACACTATCCGTATTCGAATATGAATCCAGACAGAAATATGAAAACAAATGTAATATTAGTCATATCCGTTCGTATCCGATCCGTTTTCATCCCTATCACAGGTGCCTATCTAGAACGTCATCAGTTCATCAGGCTATACGCCTCAAGTTACCGCCACAATACTACTATGGCAAGAAGATCAGGAAAAGCCCCACATCACTTTCCTTTGTCACCACAAGAGGCAGGTAAAGCAGAGCAAAGTCGTTAATATTACAGCGAATTGGCATGAAGATTACTCACTGATGTGATTGCTTCTTTCTCCTTCTGCTTCTCCTTCTCTTTGTCTCTCTGCAGCTTGGAGACAAGGCCAGCCCTCCTCTTGCCCTTGGCAATGGCATCCTCCAGTTCAGATACCGTGGAAGGCTTCTTGTCACGGACCTTCCAGGCATCTCCCCGGCGGATGAGCAGCTTGGCGGCCTTCCAGCCATCGATGCTGGTGTCTATGACGGTGACATCGGTCCGGCTGCACCTCTCCCTATCGGCATCCGTGGCGCGCTCCGCCCGGCGGCGCTTCTTGGCCATGGCGATCTTGTCCTTCTTGTCCTTGTGCGGACGCTGTGCAGGAAGGGCAGGGATCGGCTGGTCCTCGTCAGTTCTCGGGCGGGGCCGGGACTGCTTGCGGAAGGCTTTGGGGGGCGGGGTGCCCGGCGGGGCGGAGGATGGGACCGCGAAGACGTCGGAGATCACAGCAGCGAGCTGAAGCTGTTGTTGTGGCGGCGGCTGCGGGGAATTGCTAGAGCTAGGGTTTGGTCGCAAAGGGTTGCGGGGCGGGCGCTGCGCCGGCGGCGGCTGCTGCTTGGGCTTAGCAGCGGCCTTCGTAGGCGGCTCCCTGACAACAACGACGAGGTCGTTGTGGTGATTGGAGGAAGAAGGCGGCAAGGGCAGGGGAGGGGGAGTTTGGGCCTGTCGGCCCCCGTAGAGGAGGTCGTCAATGTTGAGGTGGGAGGGGAAGGAGAGCCCCCCTTTGGCGTGCAGCCGATGGAGCCATGACGGCGTGCTGCTGGCGGCGGCGGCGGCGGCGGCACTGAGCACCGTCTGGCAGCACGGCATTGCCTTCCGTCCTCTCCCCTCCGGCTGCGACGGTGGTGGTGACTGGTGGGGTGGGGACTGGGCCTAGGACTGGGACTTGGGGGGACGACTCAAGAAGAGAACGAAAAGGAAGGGAAGTGGGGTCCATTGGATTATTTACTTTTTACTTTAGGATTGCCGCTGCATTTTTACCAACGGAGAGGAAAACTGCTACTGCAACCAGAAAATTGGAGGCATTGGTGGCTCATCTATGTACTGACATGTGTCTTGACCTATTTTACAAAAGACCCTCCGATTTCTCAGAATCAACCCGCGGTCCAGAAAACACCTGCTCCATCTCGCAGGTCGCAGCCCTAGCCCGGTTCATTTCATCCTCTCTCTCCTTCCTCTCCTCCTCAGCCGCCGCCACCACCATTCCGCCTCCGCCCCTCCCTGCCCTCTCCTCCCCGCGCAGCCTGCAAAGCATGGAAGTTGTGTGTCCTCACGAACCATGGCGACATCGTAGCGGGTCGCGGCCGTGGTGCTCCTGCTCGACGTCGTCGCTGGAGCGCAGGAAGCCACACGAGCTCGCCATCATCGATGGAGTGCTTCACGCGTCCGCTCGGGCTCCAATCGAGCGGATCTGGCCGGATCCACGTACTGTCCTCACGGGCCGTGCGTGACGTACGCCGCCGACGAGCCCTAGGCGACGGGGTTCGGTGGGGAGGACTACGACAATGGCGACGTGTTCGAGGGGATCTATAAGCAGGCTGCTTCGGCGGCCCCCGCGCGCGGAGAGGTGGCTCCGGCCAGCAATGACGAGCAGTGGACGTTGAGTGGGGACGACGAGGAGAAGGATCCTTTTGCCGCGGCCGTGCTTGGGGAGAGGATCGAGGGGATCCAAAGTGAAGGTGCTGGGCTCGATGACCTCAATGCTGGGGAGGACCCTGAGGATGAGCTGAAGCGGCAGCAGAACAAGGCTAGGGAGAAGGAGCTGATGGAGATACTCAAAGGTGATAATCTACAACTTATTTTGTGTAATATGGTCTTTAATTAATTGCTGCATATAAAGATTCTACAATATATACAAATTATATATATACGAATGACTGCTACCGGGTCCTTTTTGCGTCCGCAATAAACATCCAAGAGAGAAGCTTGCAGCTACTACATTGATTTGCTAAATAATAATTTTAAAAAAGGCACTAATGTTTGACAATTGGGTTCGTCAAACACAGAGAAATATGTAGATACAACACTTTTTTCCTTCAGGCAATTTTCAGCCATTAAAATTGCCAAACTCAGGGCATTCAGGCCCTTCAAACATTCAGTTGCACTATATCAGTCACATCCGCGTGGATGGCAATGTTCAGAGTGTTCATCTGTCCAAAAACTCATTCATTGTTTATACCTTTTACAGGCCTTGAGGTACTCCCTCAAAACATGGGCTTCAGACAATCATGTCATTTGCTGCAATCCTGACATGAAAGCCTGCACCTTCAACCTGTCACATACAGAAATCATTATTTACAGGTGGAAACAAACTACGAGTAAACTGGCAGTTAATAATATTACTCCATAGCAAGGTAAAAGTAGACAAAATGTTTTCAAGACCCTGTATATTGCTTGGTACGAACAGAAATAAAAAATATACATGTTTAATCAAAATCCTTGCGCTCAAATGTGTTTGTAAAGTGATCTATGTGTTGGGTGATTCTAGGATGTGTTCATGTAGTGAGTAATACTAGAAAATGGACCCACGTCGAGTGTGTAGCTCCACAACACACAAACAGGAGCGAGACAGACCTTTAGTCGTATTTGCATCTCTTTACATGCTATAGCTTTGCATTGTCATTCATCCGTTGCAAAAGTTTCAATTGATAGCAAAGTCCCCTTCCTGAATCCAATCAAACGGGAAATATCGACACATGTATACTATCATGGAAGATTCCTATCACAGATGGACGAAAACCTCGAAAAAAAATTGCTGAAGACAACGAATTCACAAAACATGAAAAGACATGGATAGTATTCCCTCACCTTAATCTTGCATTTCAACATCAGTGGATTCAAGCTCCATATTGTTTGATTGAATGGAGGCAACCAGATCCTCAATTCTCAGAGGAACATGTCTTTGTTGCATACTGGAACAAAACCTGAAGATACAAATGGAAAACATAAGTAGATGTGATGGATAGGAAATTGTGTTGAGTACTGATGCGCTCTGCAAATGTTTGTTAGATATTGTGTAAGAGTGACCTGGATGGAAATGCACAGCTGCTTGAGTGCTTGTGAGCTACGATACATTTCCTTGGTCATCTCGTTTTGATGCCATCCATTTCAATGTAGCTTAAGCTTCACCAATAGAGTTTTCACTTCAGGTGTAGCGTCCATCTTGTAAACTACCCAATATAATAAGGTAGCATCAAAATGGTCAGATAGGTTATTTAATACTTCAGTGCTCATGATGCCTATGCTGTTAGACTTGACTTATCGGCTATCACAGCCCTATCATGACCACGGTAGTTGCCTTTCATTTTTGGTTTAGTTTGGTGCCGGTCTCCCCCCTCGATCTGTGGAGAGCGGCATCACCAACATTGGCTCCAGTAAGCTTGTTGCTCTGTTGTGCGAGATCTATTAAAAACACACGTAGATCGATGACGCCTGCATATATAAGCCACGGAGAGGACAAAAACTGAGAAGAACTTTCTATTTGTTTCGTGCAGGGCTGATGGGCGGCGACTGTGACCGGGGCAACGCACAGGTCCGCCTGCCGATCCGAGTCTCACGACCTCGAGCTACAAATCAAAGGTCCACTGGTCCCTGTCTGCTGGGATTCATTTATCTCTGTTTCGACGTTTTCAGTGTTTCTCCTCGGTTGATGTAGGCGTCTTTCTGGTTTAGATTTGGAGGATTTGAACCAATCTCACTACTAATTTCAGTAATTTATTTAGGTTGAATTACTTGAATCTTACATGAAAGGGAATTAGCTCTGCAAAGGAACCAAGGTATACCATCAATTTCAACACTTAAATCATCGATGAAATTTCATCATTGATTCTGCTAAAAAAACAGTTTCATCATCAACCCACTGATGAAATCCTTTCATTTGCATATGTGGTTTTCGCAAGTAAAAACAAGTTAGAAACTAGAACCCTGCCCAAACCTGCAAATGTAACTAAAGATTCAGCTCCAGGTATACCTTTCTCAGTGATTATTCACTTGGGAAGTTTACTTATATCTGTTGTGTTGAAGATTTTCTTCTCCAATACCAAGCAATGTAGTGTGTTCCTTTTCCAATAGCCAGCTAACCTGTTCTGGATGTTTCCAAACTGTTAGAAATCCAGCTCTAGATTTGTTAGTCTTGGTGATCAATTACTTGGGAAGCTTACAATTGACAGAGGGTAGTCTGTCAAGAATTTATGGAAGATGTTCTACTTCCAATCCACAACACCTGTAGCAGTTTCCCTTCTTCAACAACCCGCTACCATCTTTTGAACATTGCCAAGCTTCATGTGTGCATTGTTCTCTGAATTCGATGCATTCATGAATATGCTAGCATAAAAATTCATGGTAGTGTATCCTGTTTTGTTTGTGGTGATAGAGGCACACATTTATTCAAATCTTAATGTCTTGTTCCTTTTGCATAACAGAGTATCAGGAAAAAATAGACTCCTGCAAAGAAAAGATTGACAAAGCAAAAGTTGAAACCATTGCTGACGATGAACTTAATGCACTGCAGAGCAAGATGCAAGAAAAACTGGAGGAAGAGAAGCAGCTTCGCGAAGAGTTAAGATAAGTTCTTGCTTCAGAATTTGTATTCTTCTAAAAAAATGCATCTTAAAGATTAGAAATTTGATGGTTCTTATGTGCATTATCCTATCAACACAGTGGTAAATGATGAGCTTGATGACCTAGACCGCCAAAGAGTTTCTATAAAAGAAAGAACGGATGCTGTCAAGAAGAAAAAGAAAGACATGCAGAAAGCAAAGTAAATTGAGAATTGCTCACAATTTTACTGATGAGTCATCAGACATTTAGCTTTCATACATGTAGTCTATTTGATAACTCTCTGGATGCTGAAATTATTTGAAAAATCTATCCTAGAAGAGCGAGATACAATAAATAATGCTAAATATTAGTGCTCTGCTGCTTGAATTTTGGAAAAGTGCACTTGCTGAACTGCGCTACAATCCGGCCCTGCCTCATCTTTCCTCCCCTTTATACATTGTGATTGCACTAGCTTTCCTTGATTTTAGTGATTCCAGTAACAATGTTGCAAACATTGATAAACAAAATACTAGAATAGTATTTGTTCAAACAAATTTAAACCGGACCTCCTGCTGAAATGAAGATCATGCCTATAGCCCAGTTACTCCCCATTGCGAAGTGTTTGCTTTTTAGAATCTTGATGAAACTCTGCTACTTAATTAGGAATCACATTTTATAGACAGAATTTATTTTGTGCTATTTTTGAAGTGTAATGGGCTTCTTTCTATACGTCAGATTGCAATAGGACTATCTACCAGTGTGCTGATATTAAGATGTAATCCAAATTTGAAAGGCAAAGCTTACTATATTAGCAAATTTCTACTTTTATTTTTTTCCTTCTTTAGTTGTGATGTTCTCTGCCCATTGAAATATTTACTTGTTTCCCTTTGGTAGCAAGATGTGTAAGCATATCGTGTAAAGTGCAGGATCATGAAATATTTATTTACTTAGTAAATAATGCTTTTGAGAAAATACTTAATCACCAAAAGAGGCACATCGACCAAAAGACATTGATTTGAATTATGACTCGGATGTGCCACTATCTCATTATTTTATCACCCTATCATATTCTATGCACATCATAACTTATGCCCTTTTCTATTTACAGAGTAGTCCATGATACCTAATCACCAAAAGAGGAAGGCTATATCGCTTTTGCCCATACTGGTTGCATCTAGCTGTTTATGTGCTCAACTTGTGATGGACGTTTGATGTTTAGTGTTAAGGGAATTTAACACTATGATGACCGGCTCTGTCTTTTTCAAGCCTCGTGGCTGCAAACTGTGTTGTTTGGTGTTCGAAGGTACCAGCTAAGCACGGGCACTGCAGCTAAGGTTTTCGATAGTCATTAATTCCTTATTGTAGTGCATGCATGGTTCAATAGAGCCATAAATGTAATAAATGGTTGTGTAATATATAGCTGAACATAACCATGAGAGCTACAGTGGACATCCAAACCATGCTTCAGAATTTGTCATGTTTCCATTGGCATAATATGATACATATTTGATCTTAGGTAATGATACTATGGTGGTGGTGGCAGTTACTATATACTAATGATTTGATGTACTAAGAGCAACTCCAACGGTTTGTGATTTTTTTTGTTTCCCTCGAGTTTGGCAACTCCCTAAATGTTATACCAAAGAAAAAAAAGGTCAATCTTCAATAATTTGCCATAATTCACTTGACAAAATCAAAATTGAGCCCACAAACTTTCTTTCCGCGCGTCTTCCTTCGCGTGCCGCGCCAAAACGCCGCCGCCAGTTCTCCAGGTCGTGGGCCTTCACGTCTCCAAATCCCTGTCGCCAGGTTGCAGCTCGTCGTCGGTAGGTGGTTCCAGCTCGCCGTCGCCAACTGCTGGGTGGCCGATCCTCCATCCGCTAGGTACAGCGTGGATGACGATTCATTGATGTTGTGCAATGGTGGGATGTTGTCACATCGTAAGGAGCAGAGCAGGCATGTGCACCTGCAAGCAACTAGAACGAGCTCTTGAGTCACATCAGAGAAGGCATTCAGGGCACCTGCAGCAACTAGTACGAGCTCTTGAGTCACATCAGGTGCACCTGCAAGCAATCCTCCTCGTGCGCCCAGGGAGAAAGCCGTGGCGGCGTCGAAGAAATCGTGGATGCGCGCGGATGGACCGGGCACATATATGCGCGTGGGGGCTGATTTTTGCCGGCTTGCTAAAGATGTCAATCTCATTTGCCAAATTGTTGGAGTCTCTTTTTTCTTCTTTTGCCAAAAAAACAAGGATGCCAAAGCCCTTTGGCTAACTGTTGGAGTTGCTCATCTTAAATTTGCCATATTTGATTTATCTATCGAACATACTAGCTTTTATTCTTCTAATCACGGTAGGGCGCCTGAAGGGTGCCTGATGTTCTAGTTTACTACATTTGCTCATGGCATGCTGACTCCTCGCGCCAGTGTGGATGAGAGTGAGCGTTACCATGTGAAATGTCTATCCTGCCCTTCCCTCTTCCCACACCCTAGCTTGGCCTACTCACCTCTCTCTTGCTCGGCCCTCTAGCCCGACGCTCGTCGCCGCTGTCATCGTCCCCCACAGGCAACGCAGACGCGCTGTGTCGACGAAACGTGGTCGGCAATCCATCGAGGGATATGCCCATGATGGTGATTTGTCGGTAGACAGGTGCGCAAAACACGAACCGGATGGTAACAGAACACAAGACACAAGATTTATACAGGTTCAGGCCGTCAGCATGACGTAAAACCCTACATCCTGTACTCTATTATATTGTATTGAGTTATGTGGTGTATGACCTGTCCTCTAGGGACCCCTTCCTCTTCTTATATACGCTAGAGAAGAAGGGTTACAAGCAGAATAACCTATTTGGTACTATTACAATATCTAGTAAAGCCTGTAATCTTATGATATACGCCTTGATCTTACGGGCCGGGGCACCTCAGATGGTGCGGCCCATGTACCATCTTATGGTACCAGGGGTTTATACCCCCACAGCTAGTCCCCGAGAACCCTGTATTCTGATGCAACAAACGTCGTCTTGACCTTCTCCGAATAGTGAGGCTTGAGTTCTTGACGTCTTCGACCAGTCAAAGCGGTATCCGAGCAGTTGTTGCAAGTGTTGTTGCCGGAGAGGTAGGTTGTCCGAAGAATGTATGGTGCTCTTGAAAAAACAAAAAGATTTCTCCTTCCTGGGAAGTGTGCCCACTTGGATTTCTGTGAAGAAATGTAAGTCTTGAAGTGTAGCATCTTTGATCATCAGAGGTGTAGGGGTCAAAAAAAAAATAAGCACATTCACCGTAAGGTGAAGTGTGCCCACTTAGTCCCTAAGCCTGGTAGTAGGTGACGTAGGCACGTGGTGCCAGAGTCTTAAATGAATAGAGCCCAAAGTCTTTGGAAACTCAATACTGAGATGCACCAATAGGTGCATCGTACTGATGTAGTCCCTGAACTTGCTAGAAGACAAAGTATAATCCTTGTAGCAAGGTCTAAGAAAAGAATGACCTCTCAACTGTATGTGAGTCAAATTTCACATGTAGCCGAAAAATCAGGCCTTGAGCTGTGGGCCTCAAGCTGTGGTCAGAGAGTGGTCGAAGCAGTCCTTGAGCACAACGTGAGATGTGGTCGACGAATCCTCGGGCACTGGTCGGGTGGTCGAAGGCGCAGTCCCTGAGCGCTGGTCGAGTGGTCGAGGAGGCAGTCCCCGAGCGCTGGTCGGGTGGTCGAGGAGGCGCACTGGTCGGGTAGTCGAGGAGGCAGTCCCCGAGCACTGGTCGGGTGGTCGAGGAGTATAACATGCTCGGTGGTCTGAGACAAGATGTGTTTGCCAGACCAGTCCCCGAGCACGGCTGGAGACGTGGTTTGAGCAGCGAGAGCTCGACGACGATGAGCGACGAGAGCTCGGTGACGATGAGTGACGAGAGCTCGGCGAGGAGTGGCGAGAGCTCAGCGACGAGCGGCGAGAGCTCGGCGAGAAGTGGCCAGAGCTCAACGACGAGCAGCGAGAGCTCGGCGAGGAGCGGCGAGAGCTCGGTGATGAGCAGCGAGAGCACAGCGAGAGCTCAGCGACGAGCAGCGAGAGCTCGACGACGAGCAGCGAGAGCTCGACGACGAGCGGCGAGAGCTCGGCGAGAGCTCGGCGACGAGCGGCGAGAGCTCGGCAATGAGCAGCGAGAGCTCAGTGAGAACTTAGCGACGAGCAGCAAGAGTGCAGCGAGAGCTCGGCGAGAGCTCAGCGACGAGCGGCGAGAGCTCAGTGATGAGTCCTCGAGCGCTGATCGAGTGGTCGAGGAAGAACACTAGTCTGGTGGTCGAGTGTAACACCCCGGTGTTACGCATGCATTGAGCACATCGAGGAGGCAGTCCCCGAGCGCTAATCGAGGAGATAGAGGAGGCGTAGTCCCCAAGCACTGGTCGGGGAGCGAACGGTGAAGTCCCCTAGCGTAGCCCGAAATTCCTGCAATATATATATATATATGTAGAATAGTTTAACTTATTGTAAACTTGTGCCTCGTCATCAGGCAAGTTTGTAATAATGTACTATTATGACAATGTAAGCTTATTTGTATTTTTGTAGAAAAAAATGTTTAAAGCTTGTATATTGTGTGGAGGATAACTAAGTTAGGAATGTATAAGTATTCTGTTTTAGTTATATCAGTTGGTAGACGTGTCATCCTGTAGAATCCGTATGGCCCTAGCCGAATCTACGGTTCGAGTGCGAGGCGCAAAGTCTGTTCGCACGTAAGAGCACATAGGTCAGACCAGGGAGTGCCCGCCGACCACCCGGAGCGTAGAGAGCGGGTCACGTGCACACGTAGGGAGAAGCGGGAGATGGGGCTGGCTTTGAGAACTCGAGAAAGGATGGTGCTCTATCAACTGGTATTTTATAAAATATTAATAGAAAGTGATCTTCAGGTAAGCACGTTAGAGTGGTTGGAAGAAATTGTATTAAATACGAATATCGGAAGTGTACTTATCTTTAGACAGAAAACTGGTCGGTGGCGATGAAATTGCCTGGCCCTCGAGCTTTCCAATCAGTCATGATGATAGTAGTGGTGGTTGTTGTAGCTCCGTTCTTTGCGGTGATCGATGCGACAAGTGGTTGGAGTAAGCTGAGCGGCTCGCCAAGCTGCTCGAACAGCTTGCTGGAGAGCTCGGACGTCTTGGTTGGAAGCTCGGACGGACATGGTCGGAGTTCGAAGTCGATCGCTCGAGAGCTTGGACGAGTACGCAGAGTCGTGGTCGTAGTCGGAGCACGTTAGCCGTGTAAAAGCCGGAGGCTTCGGATGTGCGAAATCGTGATCCTCCTCGACGTACATGAAAACAAAATAGTGTAGATGAATGCAATCCGAGATATATAAAATTATATATTTTATTAATAAAATATCTTGACTTAGCTTGTTGCATCACGAAGATGCCTGTAGATTTGGTTCCGTCAATGGATTTGCCTGCTTGCATCATCAAGGGTGCATGCAGCGAATGCACGTAGTAGTCTGTAGTAGAAGCATTCGTTCATAAGTGTGCTGGAGTAGGAGTCCCGCCGTGTGACATGACGCAGGCTGCTCCATGTCGTACGTCGCGTTGGCCACATGAACTGTGATCGAGTCGTGAACGAGGGTCGCCACGGAATCAACGACGCTGATCTAGAAAAAGCTTCCACCGCTGAAGTCACCGAGTCCGTCGTTGTCGAGTTAATTCTCGATATTAATCCCAGTGAGCTCCAGGGCAATGTTAGCGAAGTAGATCGTAAACGGGGGAGATGAATCATCACATGCAGAAAAATCAATCTGTATTAAATATGCGAAGAACAGACTGATCTAATCAACAACGTAGAATGACTCACCCGATTATTTAGTAGAGAATTAACGAAAAATTCCCATCTGGCTCGCCTGGGAGTCTATACGCACACCCCTATCTAGCGCGCCACTGTCGACAAAACGTGGTCGACAGTCCATCGAGGGGTATGCCAATGATGGTGATTTGTCGGTAGACAGGTGCACAAGACACAGATCGGATGGTAACAGGACACAAGACACAAGATTTATACAGGTTCAGGCTGTCAGCATGACGTAAAACCCTACATCCTGTACTCTGTTATATTGTATTGAGTTATGTGGTGTATGACCTGTCCTCTAGGGGACCCCTTCCTCTCCTTATATACGCCAGAGAAGAAGGGTTACAAGTAGAATAACCTATTTGGTACTATTATAATATCTAGTATAACCTGTAATCTTATGATATATGCCTTGATCTTACGGGCCGGGCCACCTCAGATGGTGCGGCCCATGTACCATCTTGTGGTATCGGAGGTTTATACCCACACACGCTGGTCTAGCCAGCGACGCGCATGACGTCCCAGATCCTGAGCCATTCCTCGGCCCTAGCGCACGTGGCCTCGTTGGCGGCGCACGCCACAGTGGAGGACACAACATCATGGTCGGCGGCGAGGCCAAGGACAACAAGCGCGCGGTCTGGCCCGACGGGTGCACGGTCAGCACCTCAGCGGCATTACTGGCGACGCACAACATAGCGGAGGGCGCAATGTCGCGGTCGGCAATGACCGCAGACACTAAGCGCTCGAGGCGGCAGGCGAAGCTACAAAGGCTGTGGACGAGATTGGGCATGGTGAGCACCCCCGCCCAACTAATGGTGAGCGTGACCAGAAGCCGTGGAGCGTGGTGAGCAGAGCGAAGTGGAGGTGGAGGGCACCGTCATCGCAGGCGGCTAGGAGGTTTCGTAGCACGACCTCGACTGTCGAGGTTATATAAATGGGATACCCCAAAGCTCGGTCCTAAGAGTTGCTCAGAATAGCCCAGCTGGCCTCAGCCCCAAAAAATGCAGCTTGCCACGACCTCTCGCTCCTGAACCGTATGAGGCCCACCTCGACCTCTCGCTCCTCTCGACCTCACACTGCACAACCACCTCCTGCCTTAGCCGCTAAGGCAGTGATGAGAGGTGGGTGGACGCTTTCAATACGCCTGCCCAGATAGGACACGCACGCACACTCCGTCGGGTATGGGAAAGATGACCATCCTGTCTAATCATCCAGCCCTAGAGCAAAGCATCACCTCGGTCAACAGCCCGCTGACAGATAAGACAACAGCAAGGCTCAGCAACGTCACTCCGCGTGGCTTGGCACCGTCCAAATCCCGTCTAGCCTGATGGACGGGCATACGATCCCAACCACTTTGGCATAGGAATCATGACCGGGAGCCAGCTCCCCCATTCTAACCAGATCCAATGCCCCCGACCTAACCATGCAAGGTCGGAGCAACAGGATCTTGACCAGGGAAGTAGAAAGTCCATGATGGGCAGCCACTCTCCCCGTACGATGACATCATGACTTCTCCTTAAAGAAATGGATGTCAGGACAGAGGCCACGTGATGAGGACATCGCCAAGATGGAGTCGAGGACGACTCCAATTCAAGAAGGGGAGGATGATGAGGACATCGCCACGCTGGACACACCGACGCTATGGTCTTTCCTCAAGTTGCAATTCGTCCCCAACTCAGCTGCCACGTCACCCTCGGATTCAGCAGACACGACGTCCTTATTTCGGTCATAACTCTCTCATACGACATCGAAACGGGGTGTTCTTGGATGCGTTGGAAAGGGGACGACGACGCCGTCGTTTTGGATCTGGTCCCAGCTCCAGAAGGTCTATGGATCATTCTGTGTGACCACGACAAGGTGCTGCATCACCTATTTAGGCCAACTTGGCTATGTATCGTGTCGGGCCTTAAGCCCAAGTTGTGGGCGCCCAACCTCTGGCCGTCCCCAACCCTAGGTCAAGTCTTAGACAATAAACATAGCCACCGCCACTGCTAGACAATTGAGTTTTGTTTAGAGTTTAGTTTTCCATCGAGAAACTAAATCGTTCATTGTAACTGTGGTGACAAATCCTTTTACAGTGATCCAGGGCCCCTGTTCTTGATCTCCTCCACTATGTCGATTAGTCCTTTGGAACCGAGTTCTTGAACCCTCTATTGATATTCACATCATTCATATTTGCAATTTCAGATTACGTGTTTTTACCTTCTTGCTTGTGCTCTTCGATTCGCTTGTAGGAAAAGCCTTCTTGGCGAGGTCAATCAAGTTGTGCTTGGTTGATAACCAACGGAGCAGTGGTGTAACGGTCGCAGGGTTCGAATCGTGTCTGATTTGAAGCCGGATCACCAATGTTGAGATCTCCACAAATCGAACTTACCGGTTACCTCTTGGAAGATCAGGCCTGTACCTCATCAATTAGCATCAGAGATTTTAGGTTTACCGTGAGGTATATTCTCGTTTGCCTTAGATTCATATTTGTTCATTACCTAGAGTCCACAAAAAGCCCAAAAATATTTCAATTTCCGCTGTCCTATCACCCTTTGTGCCTTTGCAATTTCGTTTCAGATTCGTGTTGTTGAGTTTGTGTCTGTGGTCGAGTCTTGTTGCTGGTTTAGGATTGTGTTCGTGGTCGTAGTTCAATTACCCGTTGCTATGATTTTTGTTTTCCGCCACTGTCCCATCCACCGTTTCCAAACAACAAGTCAAAGCCACCACATTACTCGACTTGCCCCGCTAGCCGCCTTGTGTAACTTCTTGCTGCCGCGCAAACCCTAGATAGGTTGCTAGTCGCTCTTATTTTACTTGCATCGCAGCCCTCCTTACATCATCAGGCTAATACCCAGGGACAATCTTGTGATCGGTGTTAGAGTTTAGGGACGTTTTGCCCTAACTGCCGCTGTTGTGTTGTGCCTACCGGAACACATAACTCGAGATACCTTCGGTAAAACAAGCATAACTTTTCGCTCGTTTATCAGAAAAATATGAAATTTTTACAGCAGCTTCTTAACTCCATTTGGAGCCGATCCAAATTTAGCTTCGTCCTGTTTGGTTTCATCAAAATTGGCAAAAAAATTCAGGAAAATAAATAAAAAAAATTGACAAAGTTTTTGCACGCTTTTTAGAGAACGTGCTATATTTTTGTAGACCACATCTCACCTCAGTTGTAGGTGCCAATTTTTGTGGTTGCATCTTTTTGGATCCTTGTTTAGAGAAAAATATAAAAAAAATAGTGAAAAAATAAAAAAGTTTGATTCCTACTAGTGCCTTTTGGAAAAATCAGGGAAAAATTTAGGAAAAAGGAAAAATCCAGGTTATTTGCTTGTTCTGTGCGTTCTTTCCATCGTCCTTTGTTTTCACCTTGTTGCACTACGTCTCGACACGTCTTAGCCAGCAGCTGTGATTTGTGCTTTGGATCCGGATTGAACAATCGCTAATCTGCATTCGTTAATTGCTAATCCTTGCTGTCATATTGTGTGCCTACCCATAGCTCCACATATTCTTCTGTCAGCATAGGTTCATCTTGCAACTGTTACCCACGCTCAACAATAGATTACTTCACCACTTTGGTTTTGCTCTTGTTTGGCGTTGGTAAGAATACAGACAAGACGATGGTAAGCCGCCTGTGTTTTACATTCCACTTTCACCACCACAATCACCACTTGTTTCCTTTTAGTTAATAGGGATAATACTTTGGTGTTATCTTTTTCTGTCTTCTAACCATGGCAGGATCTCCGACGGACTTCAATGAGTGCGTGTCCAAGGGCGAGCTTACAATATTCATGACTGAACAACGCAATCTTATGACCGAGCTGACGTGCAATGTGAACAATTTGGTCACCCGCATTGAACAACTCGAGCAACGTCCTCCACCTCATCGTACTGCTGATGAAGATGCGGATGATTTTGGTGATGAAGATGCGGATGCGGATGCTGACGGTTATGCTCGTCGCCGTCTCAACTTCAACCGTCACGGTATGGGAGTAATAATGATCCTTTTGCTAAAATTAAATTTAGCCTTCCTCCTTTTGCTAGTAATATTGATCCAGAGGCTTATTTAGATTGGGAGCTTGTTGTTCAACAAAAATTTGATTCTCATAATGTTCCTGTTGAGCATAGAGTTAGACTTGCTACTAGTGAGTTTACTAATTTTGCTTTGTTCTGGTGGAGTGATCTTTGCAATGCTAATAATGCTGCTGCTGTGCCTCAAACTTGGAATGCTTTAAAGCAACGTATGAAATCTCGTTTTGTTCCTCCTTATTATCAACGTGATTTACGTTTGAAACTACAAACTTTAAAACAAGGTGATAAAGGAGTAGAAGCTTACTATCAAGAATTGCTTATTGGTTTAGCCCGTTGTGGTATAAATGAAGATGATAATGATGCTAGTGCTAGATTTTTTGGTGGTTTAAACCATGATATACAGAACATACTTGATTACAAAGAATGGTGCAATTTTTCCCAATTGTATCATCTTGCTATTAAGGCAGAACGTGAAGTATAGGGACGCAAACAACACCAGCCTTCAGGTCTAACAATGGGAGGAATTTTCAGCAGCGTTCAGCGCCGGATACGCCTAAGATTCCTATTGCATCACAGCCATCTACACCTCTATTTTCTTCTGGGGTAAATCAATTGTCTAATGTGCAGAAGAAAGGTGCCACTCTAGGTGCTTCTACTAGCTCCTCCTCGTCCAGCTCTAAAATCATTTGCCACTGATGCAAAGGCATGGGACATGTCATGAAGAATTGCCCCAGTTGTCATGCTTTCATTGCTACCGAGGATGGATATGTAAGTGCTAGTGATGTTGAAGATGATTTAGCCCTTGTTGCTAACGTTGATGCAGATTCCACCGAGGGCGATCAAGATAGGAGGCCATCATCATTGACTCCGCGGCTGCTGCCGTAGACTACCCTAGCCTTCTTGTGCAACGTGTGTTGAGTACACGCGTGAGACATGAAGAAGAGATGACGATCCAACGCCATAATTTGTTCCACATGTATTTCATTGTGCAGGGTTGTCGTGTTCTCACCATCATTGATAGCGGGAGTTGCAATAACTTGGTGAGTTCAGATTTGGTTGAGAATCTTGGCTTGACCACACGACAACATTCATATCCATATAAACTTCAATGGTTAAATAATAGTGGTAAGACTAAGGTAACTAAATCAGCACGCATTAGCTTTTTCACAGGTTCTTATCATGATACTGCTGATTTTGATGTTGTCCCTATGCAAGCTTGTTCCATTTTGTTAGGTCATCCATGGGAATTTGATAATGATGCTTTACACCATGGTAGAACTAATACATACACTATCATACATAAGGACAAGAAAATTACATTGCTACCTTTGTCTCCTACGGATATTATTAAACATGCTAATGAGATTAAAAATAAACCTCCAACTGACATTGCTAAAAATAATAGGATTAAGTTAAAAGGAGGTACTTTTCTTGCTACAACTTCTGCTACTACTGAGTTATGTGATAATCCTGATGCACCATGTTATACTATGTTTTCGCAACCTATTATGTCTGGTGCGTTGCCTGCTGTCACTAACCTTTTGCAGGAGTTCGCTGATGATGGGATGAAGTTGAGGACGACTCCAATTCTAGGAGGAGGGGATGATGAGGACATCGCCAAGATGGAGTCGAGAACGACTCCAATTCAAGAAGGGGAGGATGATGAGGACATCGCCATGCTGGACACACCGACGCTATGGTCTTTCCCAAGTTGCAATTCGTCCCCAACTCAGCTGCCACGTCACCCTCGGATTCAGCAGACACATCGTCATTATTTCGGTCATAACTCTCTCATACGACATCGAAACAGGGCGTTCTTGGATGCGTTGGAAAGGGGACGATGACGCCGTCATTTTGGATCTAGTCCTAGCTCCAGAAGGTCTGTGGATCATTCTATGTGACCACGACAAGGTGCTGCGTCACCTATTTGGGCCAACTTGGCTATGTATCGTGTCGGGCCTTAAGCCCAAGTTGTGGGCGCCCAACCCCTGGCCGTCCCCAACCCTAGGTCGAGTCTTAGACTATAAACATAGCTGCTGCCACTGCTAGACAATTGGGTTTTGTTTAGAGTTTTGTTTTCCATCGAGAAACTGAATCGTTCATTGTAACTGTGGTGACAAATCCTTTTATAGTGATCCAGGGCCCCTGTTCTTGATCTCCTCCACTGTGTCGATTAGTCCTTTGGAACCAAGTTCTTGAACCCTCTATTGATATTCCCATCATTCATATTTGCAATTTCAGATTGCGTGTTTTTTACCTTCTTGCTTGTGCTCTTCGATTCGCTTGCTGGAAAAACCTTCTTGGCGAGGTCAATCAAGTTGTGCTTGGTTGATAACCAATGGAGCAGTGGTGTAATAGTTGCAGGGTTCGAATCGTGTCTGATTTGAAGCCGGATCGCCAATGTCGAGATCTCCACAAATCGAACTTACCGGTTACCTCTCGGAAGATCGGGCCTATACCTCATCGATCGCCAACGTCGAGATCTCCACAAATTGAACTTACCGGTTACCTCTTGGAAGATCGGGCCTGTACCTCATCACCACGACTATGGCAAGTAAGCCATACTAGGCAGGGGAGTTGGTAAACAACCACCACTACAAATGCACCACCATGGCTGGAACAGTGCTAGCACTATACGCCAAGCCTTGGCATAAGGAGCAAGCTCATGATGACTGTACCCTGATATGCTGACAAGACCGGTAGTCTTGCCGACCAAGCAAACTAGCTTCTTCCTCCCTTGGGCTCCTGGCCACTCAAGCTGGGAGAACCCTACTCTTCTGCATGTAACCTAGCCCCCGCAGCTATATAAGGGGAGCCATGCCTTCTTCCAAACGATCGATTTCTCCTTCCTCGAACTCTTCCTATCACTAGGACCTTAGCTTGCATACCCCCTGGTGTAAGCCATTTGGAGCACTTTGGCATTGAGGACATGTACTCACAGGTCTTCGGCACTAGACGTAGGGCTTTGTCCCAAACCAGTATAAATCCTCTATGCCCTGAGTGCTAGCCATCGAATTCCTTGAGCAGCGCAGCGCTAAATTTACTGGCCAGTTCTCAAAACACCGACAGTTGGCGCCACATAGGGGAAAGTTGCGCACTCACGTTTGTGATCAGGGCATCGATGGCACCCTACACCCACGATGAATTCGCTCTCGGTGTGGCCTCCGGTGGCCGCATCTGCTTTGAGAGCCTCGAGTCCATCGACATCGAAGGGTCGGTGCCCGTCTCCAATTTTCGTCCTAGCCAAGTTATCCACTTTCGTGACCTAGAATTTGTGGCTGGACACCTGGGCTAGCTACACCTTAGCGAGGGGACCGCGCTTCCACCCCGCACGCCATCTCGAGGCCCCATGCCTCGAGACAACAACCAAACTACCCTCAATCTAGATGCTCTGGTTGACCACCTAGGCTACCTATGTTTCTACGAGAGCACTGTGCCTTTGCCTTAAACACCGTCTAGGGACCTTACTCCCTAGGGCGGCGATCTCACCACTGTTGATCTGGACTTGATTGTGTGGCAGATCAAAGCACACCTCGGGCCTAACCCCGAGCCAGAATAGATCCAACGCACTTTCTATGTGCTGGCCAACACCTTTTGCCAAGTCTCTGGAGGCGCACCCATGCCCCCAGAGACCGATTTCTAGGACCCTAGCATTTTGCTACCTTGCATTCAGAGTTCATGGGGATGGTCAACAGTCACCCTGAATCCTTCTACAACCTCCCGCTATCCACCACAGACGCTATGGGCTCTGACTCCAGCTTTGCAGGGTGCAGGTGGCCTACGAGCTAGAAAGGCTAGAGCGGGCTAGGGCCCATGAAGTTGAACTGGCAAACGAACATTAGGGCAGGGAGTTCCTAAGTGCACAACACCTTAGTGCAAACGGTGCGTGGGAAAGGGCCCGACACGTTTTTGGCCAGATTCAATAGGGCAAGGGAGGGATGCCAGTCTTTCCCAAAGCTAGCCAAAACATCGTTACGACGGCTATGATCATGCACTCGGCACCCAAGCCGTCGAGCGATGAGGGCAAGCGCATCTATAAGGAACTCTATGGGTTGCTAGAGGCTGCGACCATATAGCAGGTTGTGAGCTCAGTAGAACGGTGATGACCTGAGGCCAGTGCCGGGTTGGGCTCATGCCACCACAACGCCTTAAGCGGACCTCACATGGAAGTAGGAGCCTACCCTATCGGGAAATGGAGTGGGTCGCGGGTGTGAGGTTTCCCCCATGCGCGGTCACTTTTGTGGCAACCGCCACGCTCGCTCAGCGCCTGACGCAAGGCTGTGAGGGCTAGCTAGTGATCCCTGCGACCCCGAACATCCTTAGCACAACCAAGATGATAGACGTAGCCCGAGTCCGAATGCTTGCGGGCCATAAGCCTTTGCAAGAAGGATCCAGTGAGCTCCCTTTTCGGCACAGTTTCGCGCTTCCCCCAACATCAAGTACTTCGGGGACACCAACCTCAGTGTATGGCTCGAGGACTTTCGTCTGGCATGCCATGCCAGAGGAGCTGATGATGACGCTTTTTGTTATTCAGTACCTCCCCATGTACCTACCAAAAATGTGCGAGCATGGGTCAAACACCTCTCAGTGTATTGTATCCATTCATGGGCCAACCTCAAGCGCATTTTCGTGGGAAACTTTCAGGGCACATACTTACGCCTTGGAACTTTCTGGGACCTCAAAAACTATAGGCAGAAGCCTAGGGAGACTCTACATGAGTACATTTACCACTTCTCCAAGCAGTGCAATGAGCTCCCTGACATCGTCAACGCTGATGTGATTGAGGTGTTCATCTCTGGGACCACCAATGAGTCCCTCGTCCACAAGCTTGGGCATAACAATCCACGGACAACACGGGAGTTGCTCAACCTTGCGACCAACATGCCTCTAGAGAGGAGGCCATTCGAGCCAACTTTGGTAGAAACAAGGGCAAGGCCCCTACCGAGCTGGCGAGTGGCTCTGGGGACCATGACTAGCAAGGAAAGGGTATGAAGGACAGGAAATGCTATGACGATGAGTTCATCACAGTGGTCGATCGAATTGACAAGCAGAAGGTCGGCAGGGGTGTTGGCAGTCCTTAACAACCAAATCTGACCACCAATTAAGATTCAAAAAGGGGAGAAATAAGAAAACTTATACACATATGCCTTTACTATTAACATAGTTCCATATGTATTTGGAAGAGCCATGTTTTGTAGGACTTATACACCAATACAATGGAAAAAAAACTAAAAGGAGCAAACAGACAAAGCGTAATGCAGATTCACGCAAAGGAACAAAGAGAAGACCCACTTACCTAGATAATTTAGGCACCAAACCAAACAAGGAGCAGCCCATCAGCAAAGGCGGTGGCCAGAAGGGCCTACCAGGGTGCGGCCGCACCTTGGGTGCGCCCACACCCCCTGCACCGCCTCTCAGGCCCCACTGCACCCTTGGTGCGCCTGCACCCCCTACGCTGCCCCTTAGGCCCCCACCTTTGCCAGGGCGGTGCAATCAATGCTCCATAGGAGGTTTTGCATGGGATCTCCTCCGAATATTCTTCGAAACCACCTTGGGCACTAGTATAAAAAGATGGGGGAGAGACCCCTCTCTCACACTCCACACGTGGGCTTAACACCTTCACACCTCCACTTTTACTCTTTTACACTTTAGTAGTCCTTTGGAGCTAAGGCAAAGCTACCTTGGAGGGCATGACTCCTTAGAGTGAGATCCTGGTATGAATAAGATGAATCATTTCTACAAAGTCTCATTCTCTACTTGTCATTATAGTCTTGCTTATGAACTAGAGTATAATTCTTTTGTTATGATCATAGCATATGAACTAGCATATTGTTTTTATGTTATGAACTTAACATGTAGAACATTAAACGTAACCATCCATATAACTTATATGATTAGAATTAGAGGTAAGTTGAGGTGACAATTCATCATTCCTTTGGGTTTGCCCATGTCCTATGCTTGTCGATCCATAGGGTCAGAGTCCCAGGGGGTATGGGTAGTTTCTTTATACATGAGCATGGTGCTCGGGTATATGGGAACCTTCAGATGTGATGGTGCTCCACAATTGAGGGGTAGGCGACAGGTGGTGATAGCCATGTCCATCCCTTGTAATCCCTCATATTCAGGTATTCGTATAGGAGTTCGTAAAGTCTCCCTGGCTTGCTAGCAGACCAGTGCCTGAAGATCACCCTATCCATCTTACACTTAGGTCTAGCTTTAACCATGTATTTTGTATGTTCACTTGCTATTCTTTGCATGGCTATATTAGGATAAGCCTACCCTATGTAGAACCATTCTTTTATTCTTTCTTTTCCATTTATCCTTGAGGTTGGCCTGAGTGTGTGTCACACTATCTTAAAATCTATCATAGCTTACCCTTGTATTTAGTATTGGTCTAGTATGCGCTTACATTATCTTGTCCATGTCCCCACTAGAGCCTTCTACACTATGCCTTCCTTTGGAAAAATATAAATAATGATACCTTGAATACTTCCGGGTGAAATGTTACAACGATAGATCCATACGCTTGTAGATATTTTTTCTGTAATTGTTAAGAACTATCGCAAAGGTATTTCTAGCACCGTTGCTAGGGATAGATTCTATCTCTATTTCTGGTGATGTCGCTAACAAATGCCAACAAACATTTTTAGCACCGTTGCTAGGGAAGGCATAAGTGAAAAGATTCTAGTAGGACATGTCCACAATAATATGATTATGTAGTAGCCATTACTCATGCAGGTTAATCTTTCATGTTTTCTCCTATTGTGAGTGAAAATAGGATAGTGTATGACCAGTTTCGTCTTGCCAAAAAACTACATCGAAAATCCAGAGGCACTCCTAAGGAAGAATCGGTCCCATGCCGCTTCTTCTTCTACTACCCCTCTGACAAATGAACCAGACACCCTAGCACCATCTGCTACTCCCGCCATGGTCATGTCACTTCACGACTACTCTGTCCCCGCTATCGCCAACGTGCTCGTTGAGCCCGCTGTCAACACAGGCATGGGAAACTTTGAGCTAACGACCAGCCTCATCACGATGGTGCAGGCAAACCAATTCTGTGGTTTTCCTAGTGAGGACTCGAACGCACATCTCCAACACTTCCTCGAGCTATGAGACACAATTATCATCAAGGACATGGCACCTGAAAGCATTAGGCTCTGTCTATTTCCCTTCTCCCTTGCGAGGAAGGAGAACCAATGGTTCTACAAGGACAAGGAAGCTGTCAACACGTAATGCTCCATAGCATTCCTTGTGAAGTTCTTCCCTATGGGCAAAACCTGAGGGGGTGGATTTCAAATTTCTAGCAGAACTCCATGGAAACTATCCGAGAGGCGTGGGAGAGGCTGTAGGACTACATCTAGGCATGCCCACACCACATGTTAGAAAATTAGCTCATGCTTTAGAACTTCTATGATGGGTTAACACCCATGTCAAGGGGCACATCGACGCCACTACTATGGAGCTTTCCTATCCTTCACCATCGATGGAGCTATGGCTCTTATTGAAAAGATGGTGTCCAATCAAAGTTGGGGGGAAGAAAGGTCAAATAAACAACAAAAAGGCATGCATACCATGAAGGAGGTGGACATGCTTCCCGCAAGAATGGACCTACTTATGAAGAGGTTGGACGAATGTACCCATGAGAAGGAAGCCATGAAGGGCACCGTCCAGGCCATAGACTCGCAAATGACATGCGAGTCTATGGCAACATTGGACATTCGGGGAACAACTGCCTCGAAACCCATGAGGATGCCGCATTCATCAACGATGGGTTCTGACAAGGTAACGGTAATCAGTCATGCTCCCAAGGAGGTAACAATAATTACAATTCAAATTATAATTCAAACCAAACCTCCTTGAAGGACCTAGTTTTAGGTTAGGCAAAAATTAATGAAAATCTTACAAAAAATCTTATGTTTAATGATAAAATATTGGAAAATATTAATTCTAAAATTGAAGGTTTAACTTCTATCAAGAATCAATTGAGCTTTAATAAAATGATAGAAACTCAATTAGCTTAAATTGTTGCTGCTATTCCTATTGATAATAATGGGAAGATCCTAGGGCAACCCGAGAATTCCTTTGAAAAAGTCAATGCGGTGACCACGAGGGGTGGTAAGTCTACTTGTGATCCACCAAATCCTAACCAATCTAAAGGAAAAAGCAAAAGAGCGCTAGGAGGCAGAACCTTCCACAAAAACACAAAAAGAAAAAGAGCAAGAAGAGGAAACGGCACCCTAAGACTTCATCGACACAAGCTACTTGTCGTTTCCTAGCAGAAATAGAAAGCAAGCCATGGACGAGCAATTCACTCATTTTGTTAAGATGATAGAGAAGATACATGTGAGTGTTCCATTAATGGACGTCTTACATGTACCTTCCTGCACAAAATACATCAAAGAATCATCAACAATAAACGACCACTATCGTATACGGAGGTCGTCAAGCTGACGGAAGAGTGTAGCATAGCTATACTCAACCATCTACCTAAGAAAAAGGACCCTAGGTGCCCCACCATCACATGCTCAATAGGGACCCAACGACTTGATCATGCCTTGTGCGACCTTGGGGCTAGTGTTAGTGTTATGCCCAAGGTTGTCTTCGACAAGCTACACTTCACCCACCTCGTGCCTACGCTAATGCAGCTCTAGCTGGCCGACTCATCGGTCCGCTATCTGGCAGAGATTGCTAAAGATATCCTAGTGAAAATTTGGGGTTACTTTGTCCCTGTTGACTTTGTGGTGCTCGACATGGAAACAATGAAAGAATCACCCCTCATCCTTGGGCAACCTTTCCTAAGCATGCTGAAAGCCCTAGTTTGGTTTTCGATAATTGATGAAACCTATGGACTAATCCTTGAGCTAAGTGTGTAGACAAGAGAGGATGGTCCAAAGACAAGTGATGGAGCTAGATGAGGTCACAATGATGGTGGAGACCAAAAGTTGAAGATCAAGTGCTCCAACTTAGAAAAGAAGAAAGAGAAAAATAAAAACCAAGGAGATCAAGGCCAAGGTATCAAATAGGTTTTGTTTTAGTACTCAAGACACCATAGAAGTGTATTTAGGATCGATAGCCGTACTATAAACATGGGAAATCTTTGGCTAAGCGGTTTATCGAGTGCCACTATGTGACATGATTCTTGCATATGCATTAAGGACCTAGTGTGCTAACATTTAACACTTGAAAATGCTTGAGAAAATGCTAACACACGTGCACAATGGTGAGATACTTTGTGGTTGGCAACTTAGAAGCAAGAGTGTTGAGAAAGGAGTTGATCGCGCTAGTCACTGGTGACCGGACGCATCTGAGATAAGGATCAGACATGTCCGGTGTGCTAGACTCAAGCAGGTGGAGTAGATGTGATCGAACATGTCTAGAATTAGGACCGAACGCTTCCGGTATTTGATCCTGGCATGAGCAGCTAAGGCAGGGATGATTAGACGCTGCGTTCATCCACGTTCGATCTAACACGTTAGGTCTTGCCCTGAACCTCTCGGTGTGGATTTTGATCGTGACCGGACACTCTGTGCAACGAGCGACCCAATGCTGAGCGTCACGTCTGGTCAGGTGAGGTGCATCGCATGGTGATGCATGACCTGACGCTGGTTGGGTCCGGTCAGGAGGACCGAACACGTCCGGTCATTCTAGGGCGGCTTTGGGAGCTTTCTGGACTCGACCTAACACTGCCCAAGGAGTGTCCATTCATTTCTAAGTGTTGCATCCGATCACGTGGCTGTTGATAGTCCTTAATGTCAACTATAGACCATCAACTAATGCCTGATTTGATATAAAAACTTATAAAGCATAGTTGTAGGGTTTGATTCTAACGAGTTCCACGAGTGTTGGTGTTCTCACTTGTTTTGCAGGATATTCAATATTTCACCATATAAAAGTATCTCAAGAGATGAAATAGAGTGCACCATTGCGAAGAGCTCGCCGAGACAATCAAAACAAACATAGCACTTGCTATATTTAGTGTTTTGGAGAGAAAGATATCACATCTTTGGTGGAATACAACTTGGGAAGTCTCTAGAACATCCTAGAACTATCACCACCATAAGTTTTAGGGACTAAACTAATATAATTCCATAGCTTTATAAATTATTATATTTTAGGGATTAAAACAGGATCTGGGATGAGGAGAAACCTATTATGATATGATTAATTATGCAAACGGACCAAACCTTGGCACGAGAAGGACGTGGAAGACACTAGAAGACACCAGAAGAAAGTGGGAGGCGAGACACTGCTAGGGGGCCAGCCGGCCCCACCCCTAGGCTACCTGGCCTGTCAGAGTCTTGAAGCCTGTTCTCCTTCACACAACGTGTTCTAACCAAACTCTACTACGTATCTCCACCATCGATCAATGTCGGTTTGATCCGAGGGCCGCGGTTCATCTGTCCAGACTATATAACTAGACCCCAGACCCCCTCCATATTCAATCAATCATAATTGTAGCAAGAGGTATTCCTCGAAAGGATAACCTTAGAGCTCCACCAAACCTAGGGCAAAGCTAGATAGAATAGAATTAGAGGAGGCAAGCTTCGCTTGGATTCTGGATCATGTCGCGAGGAGGCTCAGTAAAGCCTTGTACTTCTCTCTTGTATCAACATTATTGATCTATTTGTTATATTTGTTCATCTAGTTCATCGTGTTCTTAATCTAGTTCTTATTGTTCTTCTAGTTCTTGTTCTAGTTGATCATATTGTTCTACTTGATATGACTTTATTCTTAATCGATTATATATTCTTAGTTATAATGATCATTGTCTACTTTGATTATATATCTAGTATAGTTAGATTATATTTATATTCAAGCACATGTTTTATAGCACTCATTCTTGTGATCAAAGGGTGAGTGGTTGACATTGTGTAAGCGTGGTGCTTATACGTTGTTTACCTGCGGATGCACCCTATATTCCGGGACATCAAGTGGTAGATCCCGGGTGTGATATTCCTGTTGAGTCCTCTGTAGTCCACTCCCCAAATATAGGCCTAGTAAGACCTAGTTTCAAGGCTAGATTACGCTATGTTCTTAATCCACCTTAGAAATGTCTCTTGTGTGAAGATATAATATAATTAATACAATGACTGCTAGATGTAATTGCACTAATCAATGTATACTATGACTTATAATTAGAATAACTAGGAATTAGTCTCTAATCTCTTGTTCTAATCAACGCTAATGCTATAGGGTGGGAATGCTCTAGGACCTTTATAGGATGATCTTGAACTATTTATCATTTATTATCTTTATCATATGATTGAATCCCTATTCTGAGTGAAGATAGTGATCTAGTTACTCTCTTATCACATGTGAGTGTAAAAGTTATAGCCTATATCCTTTATATTTCATGTCCATTCCTAGTGGTAAAGTATAAATAACGATACCTAGAACATTTCTAGGTGAAATGCTATAATAGGTGTACTTTTATCTGTGCGCTTGCGGATAACCTTTATTCTATATTTTATGTAAGTGTCATGATCATAAGTACAACCACATCTCTAGTGTCATGTTAGGGATGACAACTTAACTTAAGCGATGCTAAGAGATGCCAACAAGCATTTCTAGCACTGTTGCCGGGGAATGAAATGAAATATGGTAGCTAGAATTGCATATCTAGGAATAACTTTTACACCGTGATAATTGAGATACACTATTGATCCCTTTTCTCAAACAGGCTTATCCTGGCTTTGTCTACTTTTGTATCTTATGTAGGGGTAATGCATGCGTGATTTTCTAGACAACTTTGTTAACAATCCAGAAGCTTTACTTAGGAAGACTAGATCCAAACTCAAGAAGGTTTCACCCTTTGTGTCGGAAGATACTCAAGTAAGAAGAAGTTTAACACCAGTGTTTGAAGTCATGGCAGGCAAGATCCTTCATGAATTTTCTGCTCCAACCACTGTCAACATTCGGACTGGACCAACAGTCAATGTGGGGGAGGATGGATTCGAGCTCAAGCCAGCTTTGATCAACATGGTGCAAGCCAATCAGTTTTGTGGGAAGGCACATGAAGACGCAAGTGCTCATCTCCAACACTTTTTGGAGATTTGTAGTACTTTCACCATCAAAGGAGTTTCCAAGGATGCCATATTACTCCGTCTGTTTACATTTTCACTCTTGGGAAAGGCGAAGCAATGGTTCTACGCCTATAAGGATAAAAACACTACATGGGAAATTTGCTCCACTACTTTCTTAGTAAAGTTCTTTCTAGTAGGCAGGACCAATGCTCTACGTGCTAAGATCTCAAGCTTTCAGCAGCAATATGATGAATCCATCCCTGAGGTATGGGAGCACTTTTAAGATTACATATTAGAATGTCCTCATCATGGGATGGAGAATTAGCTACTCATGCAGACTTTCTACCACGGGCTCACTACTGGTACCCATGAGAACATGGATACAGCTGCTGGAGGATCGTTCTTGTCACTCACTATTTGTGATGCAACTGCTCTTGTGGAGAAGATGGCTTCCAAACAAGGATGGAATGAAGAATGCACTCAACCACGCAAGAGAGGAGGAGGAATGCATCAACTCAAGAAGGTAGACATGTTGTCTGCTAAGATGGACCTACTCATGAAGAAGCTTGATGTGAATGAGACAATGAGAAGAAAGAAGTCAAGCTCATTCATGATTCCCACATAACCTGTGAGGAGTGTGGAGACACTGGCCATTCAGGGAGTAACTGTAACACCTCAAGTGTTTAGCTCCATAATTGCATTGCATTTGCATAAGTATAAGCATGCATCATGCATATTATTTTATGTGATGCAACAACTGTGATTGTTTTAGAAGTTTTATTTGGCTCACATCATGTGATACTTGATAGTTGGTGTGACAAAAAGGTAGAGTAGTCAATTATGTCCTACAACACCTTAGTTATACCTAGGGTAACTCTTGGAGCAAGGTTCATGTTGGCCAAAATTACTAAAATGCCCTCCAAGAGGTGGTTGACCACTCTTTGGCCCTAGGATGCTCTGGGTTGACCAATTAAAATGTCTAGCTTAGAGACCTTGCATGGAAGAGCACCCTTAAGCAAAGTTGTAGGGAATTTTATAAGGAACAAAAGTTCTAATATGGCCATCTCATGAAAATGACCAGAACATGCTCAAAAATGGCCCACAAGTCAGCTTGAGTGGTGATCAACACTTAGAAAAATTCTAAGTCTGGAAATTTGGACTTTTGAGTTTCAATGTACCCCACTTTGACACCTTATAACTCACAAACCAGGCCAAACCAGTCCTTGAGCCAATTGACAAAGTTAGAGCCCTCATGTAGCTCTACAACATTGCCAATATCACCATCACCTGGTTCTAGATGGTTTAGGAGATTTTGTGTTGTGAAAACAGGGTTTCAGTCGGCTTAGTGACTGAAACTAGGTTTCAGTTTCTGAGTGCACCACTTTGGAGCTATGTAGTTTCAAATCCAAGCCGAATCTGTTCTTGAGCCAATTAGCAAAGTTGTAGCCCTCACGAAGCTCTACAATTTTGGTGTTATCACCTTCGACTAACTCGAGCTGTTTCCGGAGAAAATCACCATTGAAATCGCGCTATCAGTCGAACAATGACGGTCTCTATTCAGTCAACGACGTCGCCGTTCAGACGGACAGCGGCCGTGTCGTGGCGCTCGGGCAGAAGGGCGTTGCCGCGTGGCGTCCAAGCTCTGCCGTCGTCTCCACGTCGCGAGCTCACGCGTGGGAGTGAAGTAGGAGTCGACACCTCAATCCTCAGCACTCACGCCACTCCCTCCTCCATTCCCTCGCTCTCTAGTCCGACGAGCAGCGCCACTCCGACCCCGCCGCGGCCGGGCGAGCTCACCACCGCACGGCAGCCTACCTAACTTCACCCACAGCTCCGCCTTAGGCTCCCTGACCTTCCCCTACATCGTGCTTGATCAATTTCATAGAGGTGAGGAGGTATTGTCGACTTTCTCTCCACTGGAGCTCACCGGAGTATCGCCGCCGCCACGGTCCACCGTGGCCAGCTCCCCTCTCTCATTCTCCTCCTGTCCTGAACCTCGTTCTCACCTCCGTAATCTGTGGGGATGCTTGTGGTGAGACCTTACCGTCGGGAACCATCCCTGAACACCGGAATGGCCCACATGTGCATCGTGCTCTGGCCACGCCCGACATGGCCACCGCTATTGCAAGCTCATCACCGACGTCCTCTTTCACCCTTCTCTCTCTGTGGTTAGCGTTTGGAATAGGGTAGACCTTCCTCGAGCTCTAGGCATGACCTTACCGTGGGATGCGACCTCGCCGGAGCGGAACACGACGACCACCGTCGTCGCGCTCACCGCCCCGCATCACGGCGCTCTGTGGCCAGGGTAGTTAGGACCTCTTCCAAACCTCCTTTTTACCTCAACAGATTCGCCCGGGCGTAGGGTAGCTCGTACCGAGCTCAGATTTAGTCGTGCGGCCTCACCGGCGACGGCATGCCCTCACCCGACCCTCACCGGCCGCCGCTCACGACGGCGAGCCTTTCCGCTCCAACCTAAGCTCTTCCACTTGCACGAATCGAAACGTTACGGAACGGGGAACACGTGGGTGGGCTCGATTTTCCGGGCAAGCTTCCCTCCGATGAGCTTGAGCTCGCCGGAGCTCGCGGCCGCCCGCTCCCCTGTCCCTCTTCCACTGACACGGAGGGCCCTCTTGGCAGACACCGCGCGCGGGCAGGAGCCCGAGCAGGCCGCGCGCGCGCGTCATGGGCCGTGTCTGTTCCCGGGCCGGCCCAGTTTCAAATAGGATTTATTTCATTTCTTTATTTTGTCACAGTTTTAAGTAAGATTTGGAAAAATGTAGATCTAGGGTTTTACTTGCTCAAAAATCATGAGATAAATTTTGTTATTATCTACATGATGTGTAGTATTTTAGAAAAATATAAATCTGGTATGTGATGTTTAGTTTTCTGAAGAATTTAATAGATCTTTCAAATGTGTTTTGAAATGAATGCAAATTTGTTAAATGTATAACTTGAGCTGTAGTATTCCAAAAATTATGAAATTTGGTGGTTAGGCTAATTTATACTTGCTCTAGCTCTGGTAAAAATTTGGGCAGCAGTGCTTAAGTACTTTTCAAGTTATAATGCTATCTTGTTATTTTAGGAAATGCTTGGATGAATTTTAGTAATTTTTCTACATGTGCAATGTTCTTATAAATTTTTGGAGAATGTCTTGGTACCTTAAAGTGTCTAAGAAAAATATGAAATCTGTTGTTTGACACTTTTCAATAGGGTTTCCTATTTATGCAAAAATCAGCCTTATTAGCTTGTGAATTTTGTGTAGGGAATTCCTGTGAATAAATTTAGTTCAAATTTTTACAGTAGTCTCTTTTTGGGTCAAAGAGTCTCCTGTAATTTTTGTAGAATTTTAGGAGCAGTTTACATGTATGTTTAAAATTCCACTTAATTACTTAAGTAAATTAAGAAATGAGTATAAATAAATGTTTTAGGTAGGAACACCTTACTTTCTGGTGTTTTTGTACCCCATGTGAACTTTTGGTAACATTAGTTTGGTTTTAGGGGACTTTGGCCACATCAATAAATATGTAACCCTTGCAATTTTAGGTTTTCTGGACAGCTGGTAGTATTTCTAAGTTTGACCTTTGATAAAAATGGTTGCTGGAAAACTTGTAAATACCAAAGTTGTAGTGAACTTGATAGACTAGCTTGTGTCAAAATTTGGGAGCATTTGGCTTAATAGTTTGAGAGTTATTGCTGTTTAAAGTGGCAGTCCAGAATCTGCTACTCTCTGTTTAGAGAGAACAGATTCTGGAACTTGTGAAATTTGACATGGAAAACTTAGGAGTTTGGGGTTGAGATCTGAAAATGAATTGTAGTGCATTTCTTAGGCTTTCCAGATTGTCTTAGATCATATCTTTTGGAATTTGAAATCTCTAGTTATGTTAAAAACAAGTAGCTGCTGTCCAGAATGCTTACTGTGGTATTTGCTGTTTAGATGTGGTGTGGTATTCTGAGAAATGCTATTCTTGTAATTGTTAGGTGTTAGGGCCTTAACGGAAGAAGAGCAGCTTTATCTTAGGTTAAGTAGATTAGGTGAGTACTTCTCTACCGGAGAGGAAATTTGCACCTACTCTTTTGGAGTGGTTTGATTAGAGCTTTAAGATTGTCGTAATGCATTTCATTCCGAGCATCTGCATCTTTCATTATGCATACATGAGATTTATTATGCACTCATGCAATAGGTGTTCCGGAGGGGGTAACACTCCTCGAGTTCGAGCCAGTGATCCCAGAGGAAGTCCAGGACCAGCCAGAGCAGCCAGAGGAACCAACCGGCGGAGAAGTTCCCGCAGACGACCTGCCTGAGTGTCCTGACGACCGGCCCTCGACCTTTCTAAAAGGCAAGCCCCGGTGCATGCTGAACCCATCATTTTATAAATATATCTTGAGTACTTTTAATTGTTTATTGCATTAAGTTCTAGGAGTTATATGAAAACACTTGCTGCATTTTTCCTGTCCTTGTCCAGATATCGTACTTAACCCTATACTAGGTATAGGCACGTGTCAATGCTTAGCCCTGCTTAGTACGGTAGAAGTCGGGTGATTTCCGGTCATCCGCGAGATATAGGACTGGGTCGCGAGTGGCTTATGCCTATCATGATGGAACCATGCTTTAAAATGAAATTTAGACCGGGCGGGAGTTCGATGGTACAGCCGCAAGACACTTCACGTCTTGGGTGTGGAGCCATGCCCGTCTGAGTCGTTTAAGGACCGATTCGCTGTACGTCCTTGAGTCATGTTGAACGCAGTCTAACACTTAGTTGGCCGGATAAGTCGTTCCGACCGCGAAGCCGAGTAATGTGATTCAGGCCGGGAATCGAATGGTAGGTTGCTTCTTGGAGGAGAGAAAGGATGTGCTTGGGGACATTGGCGTGAGACCAAGGGGGGGTTAGAGTCCCTATCACCTGGCAGAGTGTCGCCCTTGGGGTCGCGACATCATTCGGACCCGCGATTCCTGAATCATACGAAAGGTGGCTTGTGCGACCCTGGTAGGGGCCTGCGCGGTGAGTGTTAGAAATACCCCTCCAGCTGGATAGGAATTCGATTTGAATCGCCGTTGCTCCTGGTTAGTGAGCACTTGACTTGAGCAGCGGCAACGTAGATCTCATTAAATGAACGGATGGTTAAGTAAATGATATAATGTTGCCACAATTTATACCTACTCTGGATATAATGTTGATAATTGTTTGATTACCTTCAAGTGCATGATTAGTACAGGTGCTAAGATAGATGACAGGTAAATGCTAAAAATAACTGCTAGTACAGGTGATAAGAGTTTCAATTACTTATGCCTTTATGCAAAATGTGATGTCAGCTATCCCCTTGTGTAAGCCTTGCATAATCCTTGGTGTCATCTTATTTCTGGTTTTTGACGGGTAAGTCTAGCTGAGTACATTCCAGTACTCAGGGTTTATTCCCTCCTGTTGCAGATGATATGCTCTATCAAGGCTTCTGCAGGACGTGTCTCCACCCTGCGGGTGATGATGACTAGATCACTAGGGCGTGATCGTCTTTATGTACTTTTCTCATGCTTTTGCGGGTTGTCGATCATCAAGACTGGCAGTAATTAATCAACTAGTGTGTGTTTTATGCTTCCGCTACTTTCCAAACTTGGTTTGTAATATTTGTTACTCCGTGGTGTAAACTTATTTCTGAACTACTTGCGAAATGTAACGTATGATGTGTATGTTGAATGATGCGATCCTGATTGTAAGCAGTTTGGTTTGAAATCCTTCATGGTTTCGATTGACTACCGGGATTATATGGGCTCAAGTTTGAAAATTTGAGCGCTTCAGTGCTTGTTTTCGTACTTGTGCTCTTATAATTTGGTCGGTTCTGTTACAGTAACTGCCCTGAAATTCAAGAGGATGTGAACTATATCAACAACAACAACAATTATTGTCCCTAACAGAATCAAAGTTGGAGTCAGCAACAAAGGCCCAATTACTCAAGTAACTACTCACGTAACTACCAAGGTAATAACTTCAACCAACCACCCTTGAGAGAAATGATTACTAATCAAAATAAAGTTATTGAGAACATGTCCAGGAAGTTAGCTTCCAATGATAAAATTCTAGAAACTATTAATAATAGAATGGATAACTTTACTTCTGCAATAAAGTATCAACATAGCTTTAATAAGATGATAGAATCACAAATATCTTAGTAGCAGCTTCAATTCCTATGACCGAAAAAGGTATGATTCTAGGGAAGCTAAAAGATTTAGAAAGTACAAATCTTGTAGACATTTACAATGCAGAACACTACTTCACCGCGCCATCAAGAGCATGGGAGGATGACTCTCTACAAAAGAAGAAAGGTGATCTAGGGAGACCTGTCATCCCTATCGCCATTGGAGCTCACACTTTTGAAGAAGCTGTCTGTGACCTTGGAGTAAGTGTCAACATCAGGCCTAGGGTAATTTATGAGAAAATTCATGGTGAACCTTTGTTATACACAACCATGTGTTTGTAACTTGTAGATCACACACTATGTTACCCCAAGGGAATTCTTGAAGATGTATACGTATGAGTTAGACACTCAAGTATACCGATAGACTTTGTGGTTGTAGAAACAGGAGGAGATGAGAGAGCACTCATCATTTTGAGACGACCATTCTTGAGCACAACCAAAGCCATCATCTACACGGATAGTGCCAAGATCTGTTTCACAATCAATGATAGAAAGGAGAGGTTTAGTTTCCAAAAGCGTACACTCAAGGCTCCTGTCCATCCCTAGACACCGTACATCTATGCTGATCCAACTGCTACTCCAAAAAAGAAGAACAACAGGAGGAGGAACAAAGCTAAGCAATAAAGAGAAGACCTAGTGTGGATGGTTAACACTGTTAAGATAGAGTATGACCACCTTTTGCCATCACCATATCTCACCAAGTAGGATGATCCAGGAGTACCAACCATAGATTGCAAGATCGAGGAAAGTACCTTTTACAAGACGTTCTACGACATCGGCTCAAGTGTTAACATAATGTCTACAGTAACATATAAACATTTGTGTGGTAATAGACCTTTATACTAGGCATATATGCAGTTGCAGCTGGCAGACCAATCATTCCAATTTCCTGAGGGAATAGCAAAAGACATCATGATCAACATTCGAGATCACTATGTTCCAACCGACTTCATGATTCTAGACATGGGAGATGAAGATGACGTCCATCTCATCCTAGAAAGACTGTTCCTCAATACCACTAGCGTGATCATCTACATGAAATCAGGACACATCCACTTTTAATTTCTTGTAGAAAAGGTGTGCTGCTATTTCAATAGCTATACCTCTTATGAGTAGCCCAAGAAAAATAGGTCAAGGAGACGTCGTTCTTAGCACCAAAAGAAGCAAATCACTAAGGATGGATGGGCACACTATCCAGGGAAAGTGTCCAGATATAAAGACCATTGGAACGATGAACTAGAGAAAAATGAAAGTCCCCTTGAGGAAGTTACACCACCAACAGACACACCGGTCATCACAATATGCAAAGAGGAAGAATCTAAGAAAGATGAACCACAGAAAGAGAGTCCTCAGTCCAAGAAGGTGTGAAAGAAGAAAGAGAGAACACCACCAGATACATCAACACAAGGAAAGGTGTAAGGGCATATGGTTTGGTTCGACGGACCTAAATCTCTGAATCTTCGCCGGAAGGTAAACTTGGTAGTTATCTGCATATTTATTTCTTTCGCATTAATTAATTTTACTCTACCATGTTTACTTGATCATAGTTATTTCTAGTGCTACCCTTAGCATTTAATATAATCATCTATATAAGCATTTCTATCTTTAATATTCTTGCATTGAAAAAGGAAAAGAATAAAAATATATTTTATTACATCATCTCATTACATTTAAGAAAAAACTTTTAAGCCCCATGTAAATAAGTATTCCAGCTATTTACTGTGGAGGCATAAAAAATAATATATCTTGCATTTGTCATCTGCATATATATATAAAAAACACATAAAAATAAAAATCCAAAAATACTGAGATAGAGATACCCTATCAGTTACTGAAAAGCTCTAGACAAATAATACATAGAAGGTATATCACTAATGCTTAATCTATTCCATGAGCTTTGTTGTCTATTTAAGTTTAGCAGGATTTGAAAAAGTATAGATAGATGTTTTCATCCACTCTGAGAGCACTACCTTTAGAGCTCTAGAGAAGAGAAGTGCGTCTATGCTGTCAAAGATTCAAGATGAACGACTATGTCAACATCTAGCTTGGGGGAGGTGGATCCCCTATGTAACTAGATAAGTATTTCTTTCCTTACGTGTGATTTATCTATATTAGTTATTATAAAAAAGAAATAAAAAGAGGCACAACTAAAAACCAAAATAAAAAATTGCTTGTTAGAATATATATATATATAATTAGTCAGTATGATTTTGTTTAAAGATATTTAAGTAAGAGAGAGTGTGCAAAGTTGCTTTACTGTCTTAGAATAAATGAGCTCTTTAAGATAATCCTGTATATATGGAAATGATGAATAGTTGCTTTGCTGCAATTCCTTTCAAGTACCTAGTTTCAGCCTCAAATTCTCCTGAGTTTTAGATAAGATTATTTTGACATGAAGATTTGCTCTAAACTTGATACTTGTGGGGCATATGCTTGATCTAAGTCTAGGTAGTTGAAGGGTATGATATGAGAAGGTCTGATCTACTATTTATCTTGTTCTAAGTGATACTAGAGTTCTAGAGATTTATTGTTTAAAAATCTTAAAATTGTTACATGATGAGTTCCTGTATGATGAGAGCTTAAATTCCTACCACAGCCATATATACATGCTTGATAGACTAGGAAGTCCACTTATAGATTTGTTGCTTGTATATGCATTGAGTGTGGTCAAGCTTTATTGATACCTTAGAGACTTGTCATGCTTTTAAAATCAAGATCACGTACACTCCACCCAAATATGCTGCTTGTACCCTAAAAGTACATAACAACATGTTTTCCATTTAGATCCATCCAAAAATGTTCTACTCCTACACTAGGAGTGAGCAACCAAAAATATTTCCTATCCTAATACTCCATAGCCCAATTATAAATGCTCTAGTATTCTTGTTGTTATCTCTCAAAATTATGTTACAGAAAGAGTCTTGGGTTGTAAAAAAAAGAGAAAAAAGAGAAGAAAAGAAAAAAAAGAAAAAAAGAGAGAGAAAGTATAATAGCAACCCAAGTTGTCTCAAAAGTTTTCAATTTCTAAAAGAGAGGTATGTTTTTAAGGACCAAGAATAGAACTATATTTTCAATCAAGTTACCACCATGTTTCCACCATTTCCACTATGTTTCCATACCACTTCCACTATATATCCACTCCATATATATTGGTCGACACACGTGCACATCTTGATTTGATTGTATGCCTCGTTTCTCTGGATTCATAGTTTGACTGTGTAATATATGCTAAGCAAGTATGTATAGGCTGTCTCCCCACCTATGAACTACATATAAGCCTATTAGTTATAGGGTGAGAAGAGAGAAGGCACAATATTATTCTGCCTTATGCCAAAAATACCACATATTTTAAGAGAAGAGAAAAGGAAAAACATCACTGTTGCCTTGGTGAGGGTCCACAAATACCACAAATGAGAGACTTGAGAGGATCATACAAAGAAAACTCTGAGTTTTATTTTGAAAACCTTGCAAAACTCTGAAATAATGGTTGATCAAAGACTTGAGACATAGTGCTTGACTTGATCATTCTGCTTTTCCATTACTCAAGACACAAGTCAAGGCTAAGAAGCTCCATGGTCAAAGGTAATATAAGTAAGTTTAGAAGTTAGAATGATTGATTCTAATCTAAAGGAGAATTCTTGTTTGAACACATGTGTACTTTTGAGGTGTGAAAGCATAGTAGCAATTCCTGATCCATCATAATAAATTGCTAAGGGACTAGCAAAGGGAAAGCTAGGGGAACTTGTTGACAGTCCTTAATGTCAACTATAGACCATCAACTAATGCCTGATTTGATGTAAAAACTTATAAAGCATAGTTGTAGGGTTTGATTCTAACGAGTTCCACGAGTGTTGGTGTTCTCACTTGTTTTGCAGGATATTCAATATTTCACCATATAAAAGTATCTCAAGAGATGAAATAGAGTGCACCATTGTGAAGAGCTCGTTGAGACGATCGAAACAGACATATCACTTGCTATATTTAGAGTTTCAGAGATAAAGATATCACATCTTTGGTGGAATACAACTTGGAAAGTCTCTAGAACATCCTAGAACTATCACCACCATAAGTTTTAGGACTAAACTGATATAATTCTATAGCTTTGTGAATTATTATATTTTAGGGATTAAAATAGGATTTGGGACGAGGAGAAACCTATCATGATACGATTAATTGCGCAAACGGACCGGACCTTGGCATGGGAAGAACGTGGAAGACACTAGAACGAAGCGGGAGGCAAGACACCGCTAGGGGGCTAGCCGGCCCCACCCCTAGGCCAGCCAGCCTATCAGAGGCTCGAAGCCCATTCTCCTTCACACTACATGTTCTAGCCAAACTCTACTACGCATCTCCACCATCGATCAATGTCGATTTGATCCGAGGGCCACGGTTCATCCATCCGAACTATATAACCAGACCCCAGACCCCCCTCCATATTCAATCAATCATAATCATAGCAAGAGGTGTCCCTCGAAAGGATAACCTTAGAGCTTCACCAAACCTAGGGCGTAGCTAGATAGAATAGAATTAGAGGAGGCAAGCTTCGCTTGGATTTCGGATCGTGTCACGAGGAGGCTCAGTAAAGCCTTGTAATTCTCTCTTGTATCAACATTATTGATCTATTTGTTTGTCTAGTTCATCTAGTTCATTGTCTAGTTCATCGTGTTCTTAATATTGTTCTTATTGTTCTTCTAGTTCTTGTTCTAGTTGATCATATTGTTCTATTTGACATGACTTTATTCTTAATTGATTATGTATTCTTAGTTATAATGATCATTGTCTACTTTGATTATATATCTAGCACAGTTAGATTATATTTATATTCAAGCACATGTTCGTATAGCGCTCATTCTTGTGATGAGAGGGTGAGTGGTTGACATTGTGTAAGCGTGGTGCTTATATGTTGTTTACCTGCGGATGCACCCTATATTTCAGGACACCAAGTGGTAGATCGCGGGTGTGATATTTCTGTTAAGTCCTCTATAGTCTACTCCTCGAATATAGGCCTAGTAAGACCTGGTTTCAAGGCTAGATTATGCTATATTCTTAATTCGCCTTAGAAATGTCTCTTGTGTGAAGATATAATATAATTGATACAATGACTGCTAGATGTAATTGCACTAATCAATGTATACTATGACTTATAACTAGAATAACTAGGAATTAGTCTCTAATCTCTTGTTCTAATCAACGCTAATGCTATAGGGTGGGGATGCTCTAGGACCTTTATAGGATGATCTTAAACTATTTATCATTTATTATCTTTATCATATGATTGAATCCATGTTCTGAGTAAAGATAGTGATCTAGTTACTCTCTTATCACATGTGAGTGTAAAAGTTATAGCCTATATCTTTTATATTTCATGTCCATTCCTAGTTGTAAGGTCCTAAATGGCTAGAGGGGAGTGAATAGCCTTTTCAAAATTCTATAAACTTTACTCAACAACAAAGTTAGTACAAAAGTTGGCGAAGCTAATTCTAGCACTAGCTCAACTACACTATGCAAGCCACCTAAACAATTCTAGTAGATATGAAGGCCATAATCTCTAATGCACACCAACAAGGCTAAGTCACTACTTACTCTACTCCTAGGTGAAAGAGATATAATACACAAACTAGGAGCTAGAATCTACAAGAGATAACAAGCTAAGCAACTAGCAAGGTAGACAAGTAAGTAAAGGAGTGAGCATGTATTGTTATACCAACATTGAAGAGTGGAGATATTTCTAATGAACTAATCAATCAATGCAATCACAATCACAAGATGAAATCCTCGACAAAGAGATGACACAAGATTTTTTTACCGAGGTTCACTTCTTCCCGGCAAGCTAGTCCTCGTTGTGGCGATGCACCCACTTGATGGATCACGAGCTAATTGACTATCAAGAGTCAAACCCTCAGCGGGTGCCGCACATTCACTCACAAGATGGGGATCCTCTAAGCCACGAGCTCCACTAGAGTAGCCAATTCGTGAACTCCCGCGGGAAGGGCTCAAGAACCCCTCACAATTACTTGGTGAGGCTTGAAACAATCTCCAATCACGAGCTCAACACCACCACTGCTCCAAGCCATCTAGGATGTCGGGAAACACCCAAGAGTAATAAGAAATCCGTAGCCAACTCAAAGATCAAGTGCCACTAGATGCAAATCACTAAGCAATGCACTTGAATCTCACTCAATCTCACTAGAGTATGCAACCAAGCAAGGAGATGAGTGGAGGGGAAGTTCTCTAGCTCAAAGTATGTCTCCAGTGTTCAATTAGTCAAGAGAGTTATCCCAAAACCGGCCAAACAAGTATATATAGGATACCCCTTCAAATAGAGCCATCGGGCAAAATTTGGGGACACCGGACGCTCTGACGCACAGGCATCGGACGCACTCAGTAGCGTCCGGTGCACCAAATCTCACCATGTGTCTCGCGCATTCAAAGTCTAATGGTTGTTTCAGCGAGCATCGGATGCGTCCGACGCCTAGCACTCAGCGTCCGACGCCGAGCGTCTGATGCACTCCAGTAAGCATCTAGAGACAATTTTCACACATCGAACGCGTCCGATGGTGGGTCAATGGATGCCACAACGTCCGGTGCACATGAGGGTTCGAAGAAGCTACTAATGTCATGTAGACACTGAACACTACATAGTGTTTGGCCAGCGTCTGATGCCATAGCATCGGATGCACCGCGACTACTTCATCCGCGCACGCCTCTGCAGACACTACGTCGGACGCTAGGCCAGCGTCCGATGCTACCGCAACCAGTGTCTGACGAGTGTTTCTCGACGTCTCCTTTTCTCGCATCCGGCCCAATGAAAAATAAGCATTTCAGTTCCATGAAAGCGTCGAATCCTACTAGGTATATACTAGTATATTATAGAAGACCCCAGAAGACACCAGAACAAAGCAGAGGCCGAGTGCCTGCTAGGTGGGGCCGCCCAGCCAGGGGGGTGGCTAGGCGGTCACCCCCTTCTCCCCCTTCCATGAGCTTCTAGAGTATTCTTCTACCGACCTTGAGGATCAATCCTAGCCCTACGTGAAGTCGATTTGATCCAATGGCTCGCGTGTGTCCCACCGGGGTATAAATATAGGGGCAGACCCCCCTAAAGGCATCAAATCATTTAAAGATCAGTTCATCTAGAGCTAGAAACCCTAGATCATCAGAGTTCCTCTAGTTTATAGCTTTAGCATAGATAGATTAGGCCAAGAGGAAGTCAATCTGAGTCAACCTAGCTTGGATTCCCGATCATTGGCGAGCGTGGAGTTTTGGTAATGTTCTAGTTCTCTGCTCTTATTGTAATTCTATCTTTGCACAATTATTGCAATATCAACATTATTCTTCATCTTTATTACGTTCTTGAATGCATCGTTCATTGTCTACTTCAATTCTAGTATAGTTAGGTTGCTATTTAGTTTGATCACATGTTCGTATAGCACTCATCTATTTGGCCATAAGATGAGTGGTATGCATTATGTAAGCATGGTGCCTAGATGCTTTGCATATCTGTGGATGCCTCCAGTTGTTCAGGGTCGCGTGGTAGATCGTAGGTGTGACTTTTATAGGCTCATTGAGTCCTCTGTAGTCCTCCCCCTGTGTAGTGGATTATTGGTAGAGTAGCATTGTCTGTTTAAGGATATATTCATATATCAGAGGTTTCTGAACTCAACTTCTCCTATTCATGGCTCCATTGTGGTTGGGACATATGATAGTATTACTTGACGATGATTATTAGTTGTAGTAGCTTGGCATGTAACTTGAATAGTTAGGAATTATTCCTCTAACATTTTGATTGGATTACGTTATTAGTAATAGTTAGGGAGCTCAGAGTGTATCTACTTATTTATTTATTTATGATGATTGATCATTACTTATCATATATATATCTTTTATCATGTGACTTATCCCTGTTATTGAGCAAGAGTGCATAACATTGGTTTACTCTCTTTATCATGAATATAAAGTTTGTCAATACTCTAGATAGAAGTTTAGCTAGACCTTCCTAGTGGTAAAATTATAAATGACAACCTAGTAATACTCTAGGTAAAATGCTACAATGGTATAATTATCTGTCCGCTTGCAGATGTTCTTAATTGTTCTTAATGTTAAATGATCATATATTTATATCATTTATATTTTTGCCTAGTCATATAAAATCATAGTGCCACTTATATACTTCTAAAATTTATTCATTAGGGATGGTAACCTAGTTCCTTTCTAAGAAGTATAGGTAAATATAAAAGGTGACTAGTATTTAGAGACATGTTAATTTATTACCATGCATTTTTAGCGCTGTTGCTATTTAACGATTGTGTTAATTAATGTCAACAAGCATTTTTGGTGCTGTTACCGGGAAATGTATTAAACTTAGGAAGTATTGATAACTTATATTTATGAAAAGATCAAAGTAACCAATTGACCTCTAACTCAAACAGGCTTACCCTTGTTCTTATCTATTTATTTATCTTATGTAGAGAAATGTATGGGCTTTGACTTTTTAGAGAATTACACAGACAACCCAGAAGCAATCTTAAAGAATACTAGAGCCAAGCTCAAGAAGGTTTCTATAGAAAATTCAGAAGTCAGCCAAGCCAAGAGAAATTTAGCACCAGAATTTGAAGCAATGGCCAACAAGACTCTCCGTGAGTTCTCTGCTCTGACAACAGAATACATCTGTACAGGACCTTAAGTCAATGTTGGAGAAGATGGATTTGAGCTTAAGCCTGCACTCATTACCATGGTGCAAGCAAGTCAGTTTTGTGGAAAGGCTCATGAAGATGTAAGTGTACATTTACAACACTTTCTTGAGATCTGCAGCACCTTCACGATCAAGGGAGTAACCAGAGATGCTATTCTACTCCGTCTTTTCCCATTCTCACTATTAGTGAAAGCCAAGCACTGGTTCTACACCAACAAAGAGAGTCACACTACATGGGACCGTTGCTCGACTGCTTTCCTAGCCAAGTTCTTTCCTACAAGCAAGACCAATGCTCTATGTGGGAAAATTGCAAGCTTTCAGTAACAACATGATGAATCTGTTGCTGAGGCATGGGAGCGTTTCCAAGATTACATATCAGAATATCCTCATCATGGGATGGAGAAGTGGTTGCTTATGCAGACCTTCTACCATGGGCTATTCACTAGTACCCGTGAATCAGTCGATGCTGCAGCTGCAGGTACATTCTTATCACTAAACCTCACAGATGCAACAACGCTCATTGAGAAGATGACCTCAAATCAGAGCTAGAATGGAGAACATGTTCAACCTCATAAGAGAGGAAGAGGTATGCACTAGCTCAAGGAAGCCAACATGGTGTCTGCGAAGCTAGACCTCATCATGAAGAAGCTTGAACCTAGAGACACGATGAAGAAGGAAGTCATGCACCTCAGTGATTCTCGCAGACTAGTGAAGAATGTGGAGATGTTGGGCACTCAGGAGTCAACTACCTAGAATTTCAAGAGGATGTGAACTACAACAATAAAGAACAACAACTATCATCCACAACAGAATCAATGAAATCAGCAACAAAGGCCAAACTATCAAGATAATTACCAAGGTAACTTTCAAGGTAATAATAATTATAGCAATTACAATCAACCACCTTTGAGAGATTTAGTTGCTGGTCAATCTAAGCTGCAAGATCAAATGAGTAAGAAGGTAGCCTCTAATGATTAAGATTTAGAAAATATAAATTCTAAAATGGATACCTTTACTTCTGCTATTAAAAACTAGCATAGCTTTAATAAAATGTTAGAATCATAATTAGCTCCACTGGCAGCTGCTATTCCTCCACTAGAGAAAGGTAAAATTCTAGGCCAGCCGGAAGATTTGGAAACTACAAATCTTATCGATATTCACAATGCAGCCAACTACTACACTCAACCGGTAGAAGTGAAGTGGATTGACTATTCACTTTCCGACAAGAAAGGTGATTCAGGGAGACCTGTCATTCCTATCTCTATAGGATGCCACGCCTTTCCAGAAGCTGTCTGTGACTTTGGCGCAAGTGTCAACATCATGCCCAAGGTAATTTATGAAAAGATATTAGGTAATCCTTTGTTGTACACAAATATGCGTTTGCAGCTTGTAGATCAGTCCGTCTGCTACCCTGAGGGAGTACTGGAAGAAGCTATTGCTTGTGTGGGGCAATCATATGTCCTAGTGGATTTTGTGATAGTGGAGACAGGTGGAGATGAAAGAGCACCGATCATTTTGGGATGATCGTTCCTATGTACAACCAAAGCTATCATCTATACAGAGCATGCCAAGATTGTCTTTTCCATAAAAGACAAGAAAGAGAAGTTCTCATTGAAGAAACACATCCGACACTTCCGTGCACACCCACAAATGCCGTACCTACCCGAAGAGCCAACAACACCAGCACCCAAGAAAAAGAGCAATAGAAACTGGACATGGAAACAGCTCAGCCAAGTGCCAGAAGAAACTATCAAGATGATCAATGCAGTCAATGCAGAAAGCGATCATTTGCTCACACCACCATTTCTAGTCAAGAAGGATGATCCCGGAGTACCAACAATTGAATGCACAATCAACCAAAAGATTTTTCGTAACACCTTCTGTGACATTGGATCAGGTGCTAACATAATGTCAAAGGTAACATATGAGTATTTATTTGGTAATGAACCATTGTACCCAACCTATATATAGCTGCAAATGGCGGATCGGTCATTGAGATGGCCTAAAGCCATAGCAAAGGACGTCCTAGTAAAAATTCAAGATTACTATGTTCCTACCGACTTCCTGGTCCTTGACATGTCGAGAAATGAAGACACACCGATCATCTTGGGGAGACCTTTCCTCAACACCACCAACGTAGTCATCTACATTGGATCTGGACAAATCCTTTTTTGACTTCCAAAGGTATGCTGTCAATTTAATAGTTGTACTAAACATGAATAGCTGAAGAAGTCCCGATCAAGGAGGAGGCGCCAATCCTGTCACCTTCATTCAACGATGGATGGGTTGGATTTCCTAGAGTTATGAGATCCAATGACGTAGTCCTCGAACAAAAAGTAGAAGCTAATAAGATTGAAGATGAGCCAGTGTAACACCAAAAAAATTCCAAATTTTAGAATTAATGGGTTTCAAATAATTTAAATAATATTTAATTAGGAAATTAAAATTTAGGAAAAAAATATATTTGGTGATGCATTCATGCTGTTGCATTTCTTTTATTTTGTGGTGTGGATTTATTTTATTTTGATTTGGCTTGGAAAATTTTATTTGAAATAGGTTTTGGAAAATAAATAAATGAAGAAAAGAAAGAAGAAAAAAAATAATAAAACAACTTACCTTCTCACCTGGCGGCCGACGGCCCGTTGGAGCGGCCTGTCTCCCCCGTGCTGGCGTAGGTGGGCCGGCCCAGCGCCTTGGCGGCCGCGTCTCCCCTCTCTTCCGTTTCACTGACGGGTGGGACCCAATTGTCAGCCACGCCGTCTTCGTCATGTTCGTAACCGAGCTAGATACTACCGAAGCCATCGGATCCCGAAAACCGCGGGATTCTTCTCGTAATCGGCTCATCCCCGTCCTATATAGGGTCACATAAGCCACCGCTTTCCATTTTTTCATTGATTTGTAGCGTAGTTGACCTAATTCGCGGCCGCAAGCTTGGAGAACCCTAGGACGCCGCCGTCGGCTTTAATTCGGCAAGTATGTTACTTCTCCGCCACCCTAAGTTTTTCTAGTAGCTTTCTCATGTACTTGTGAGCTCGAGGGTGTCCTCAATTGGTTTTGTTAGGCTTTAATGCGTCATCTTTGTGTATAGCCACATTGCCGACCGCTCCGTCGAGCTGCCCTTCATCCTCGTCTTGTGACCGGTCGATTCGAGGTCCTAGGTGAGTTCGCGCTGAGCACCTCTTTCGTTTGGTACCGGCCGTGAGCCAAATGATGGTCAATATCACGAGAACGGTGAATTCGGTGAGTTTTTGCCGAGGCCGGCAATGGCGCCGCCGCGTGCTGGCGTTTTTCGGCGACAGCGCCGCCGAGTTGCCTCGTAGGAAGGTTTCCAGCCGTCCGTTTTTGAATCAGCGGCTCGGATTAGATGATACCCCTTCGCGGGGTAAACTTCATAAAGAGCTCCTGAATTTTTTCTAAATAGAACCCACGACCCTTAGCGCAAAATCCCAAATCCGTTTCCGTGTTTTGAAAGCGTATTTTCTCTCGGTTAAATCAAAAATACGTTTTCAGATATTTACAGTTTTGCCACTAAATTTGTTTTGGCCATAAAATCTTCGTTTTAACTCCGATTTGATCCATTCAAGTTGCGTTAGGTTCGTATTTGTGAGCTCTACATGTTAGTGTAGCTGTACAGTAGGTTTGGAAAATTTAATTTTCGATATTATAATTAAGTATTTATTTATCTATAGGAAATCTTAGAAAATTCATAACTTTCACGTTTTAACTCCGAATTTGGTGATCTTTACGTCTGTGTGATCGTAGAAACGTGTAGAAGAGTTTTATAAACTTTTATTACTGTGTTTGTTACTGTTGGTGTACTGTTATAATTATATCTCTTTGTTTGCTTCGTGTATGTTTGATTGGATGCATGTATGTTGTTGATTGATGATCGAGTATAGAAGGTGAGCAGTATCTTGACGATCAGGAGTATTACTTTGAGCCAGATCAGCAGTATCACTCAGAGAGTTTTGATCAAGGCAAGTATAACACGAGACTATCCTTGTTACCTATACACTGAAATTATCATACATGTGCATGTGCTTACCTTGACAACCTTAGAGATTATAACTTAGTGATTGTTATCTGGATTCCTTGTCAACCTTGGGAATGCATTTGGGTAGCTATTGCTAGTGCTTAATTATGAACAATGATCTTGTAATTTGATTAATGGATTAAGCAATCAACCATTAAGATGATTTTATTACTATTAAAAGGGGGCTAGAGCATGTGTGTTATTTTGATGCTTTGGTTTCTCTCCATAAGGACTTATCTATACGTGATCATCAGGGACATACATTACAGCTGTGAGGGCTATATGGATCTGGCTTTAGTTGCTTAAAGGACCTTTTCTAGCTTGTTAGTGGTTACCTTAAATGGCGTAAGAATGGCTTGCCATGTTGGGTGTAGGGCGAGCCCCTGTCCTTAGTGTGTATAGGCTGTGGTTGTTGTGCCACTGGGAAGGGGGGTTCTACATCTGCCTGCCGAGTGAATCTAATGGCCCTAACTAGTTAGACGAACCATTAAGTGGCTTTATATGATTTCTGGTGTTTTGGGAATGGCCTCCCCATGCATTTGGAAGTTATGATTCACAGTGAAAGTGTACACCTCTGCGTAGAGTTAAAAACTAGTATACTAGCCGTGCACACGGATACGAGCGGCCTTGGAACATTTACAGATAGATGATCACCATTGTTATATCATGCTTAATTATTATGCTCATGTTAATGCTATTCATTATCTTTATTACAATTGATCATTGGTTCATAAATGGGAAGTGGATTACTTTGATGCTACTTAATTGCTAATTACATGATGAATAAAAGCTAAACGCAGTCAAACAGTGTCTAGCCTTTTGAGCCTCATGAACCCTGTGTTGTTCTTGTTGAGTTCGACATGGACTCACCCTTGCTATTTCCACCATAATAGATGAAGATTTTGCGGAAGATTATCGTAATGAGTACTAGTCTTGGTGTCAACCAGTCAACTGTGTCCCTGTATTCGGAGTTTTCGCTGGAGATCTACTATTAGTCATTATTATTTATCGTTCAAGACCATGTTTTAAATATTTATTCGCTATGTAATAAACACTGTGATGATACTATGTAATTTGTCTACTTATGTGTGCGATCATATCCTGGGGCTCACATGAGTACTTTATGCATCCTATTTTTGTCCTTAAAAATGGGTGTGACAGATTGGTATCAGAGCCGTGTTGACTGTAGGACACAAGCCTAGTTAGAATGGTCGTTATTTGCATCTATGCTTCACTTATTTCATGCTTAATCCCTTCACCTTGTTAATTACTAAACTTTTATGCTTCCTCTACTTTATTCTATTGTGAAAATACATTGATTCTATCTAATCTATGTCTAAATCTTGTAGATGCCTCCTCATCCCCGTCTGTCAGCTGCACAGTACGTTGCCCATTTCAAACCCTAGGAGCCCCATGTAGATGGTGACCAAGAGTTATCTAATGCTGAATTAAGAGTTGGTGACACACCAATGGAGGATGTAGCTATGGGGTGGACCACGAAGTTTTAGATCATGGTTCCTAAAGCTGATGCTTTCTTCCATGACATGTTGACAAGAACCTTGGACAACTACTACTACGACTGGGAAGCTACATTGGAGTATCGTAGTGTGGAGTATAGTCATCCATGGATGGATTCCTATTGGGAAACGGAGCTATGGGTCAAGACAAGGGATCCTACCACTAAGGAGTCTAAGGTGGAGTCAAAGTTCATTACCCGAGTGAGCCGGGCAACCGTAGAAACAAGCATGGAGGATGTCGCCTACAATGCGACTAGGGTCTACGCTCGGACAAGACATTATAGGGTGCACTCCGGCATTTTCCTTGTTTCTTATATGACAAGGGTGTCTGGACCATGCCACTTGCGGATGATTCATCCTTGACTTTACAAGCTACAGTGGGATTGGTCCGTGAATTGGCTCTCCATGAGGTGGATTTGAAGGATGAGTTGCTAAAGGAAAAAGAACTTAAGGAGCAAGCTTATAAGGAGATCGACCAATTAAGGGCGGAGTTAGGCCGTCCCAAGATTTATGAGAAGCTTAATTAGGATTAGGAAAAATCCCTATGTAATAAGAACGATAGTAGTTGCGAGTTAATTTGAGTTAGTTGTTGAGAGTCAGTTTGTGGTGTGAACAATTGTGTGATTGATGGATTGTTATTATGATAATGTGTGATTTAGATCTTTGTAATGTGTGCTGGAGTTTTGTAGACATGTCTACAAGTTCCATGGTTAAGAATATTAAGTTTGATCAAGAATATATTAGTTGGTATGAGGTAAACTTAGTTCTGTCCTTTGCTGGTTTCTGGGTCAGTCTGGGATGTTTTAGAAATAACTTAAAATCCATTAGTGATAAATTTAAGAACTTTTACTGGGAATAATTAGACTTCTGTACCTTTCCAACCCCGCAAGAATCACCTTATTATCTATTATGAGCTAAGAGATATACCTGTTTCAAGTTGGGGTCACTGCGCAGTCTGGAATTCTGAAACAGTTTCGGTTAAGTTCAGTTTTTAGCTAATTTATTGACAGAATCAGAAAAAGTGTTGTGAATAAAAGTTGTAGATAATTTTGTAAGCTTTCCAACCATGTAAAGATCATCTGATTTGGACGTCTGTAACTCGATATATGGCAGTTTTACTGAGTTGCTGAAATTGGAATTCGCCCAGAGAAATCAGATTTTGCTTATCTGTTGAATACATCATCTTGGATCATACTGAACTTCATTTTCTATGATTTGAAAACAGATGTCAGGCAGAGGTCCTGGCAGGGGTCGTGGAGGTGCTAACTCACCTATTACTATGGAGGAACTTATGCATACTCAGAATTAGATGATGCAGATGTTCATGCAGCACATGTAGAATAATCCCCCTGCAGGAGGACCACCACCTGTTCAAGTGAGAGACAAGCATGGGGAATTTTTAAAGGGACACCCTCCAGTGTTCTCTCATGCTACTGATCCTTTGGAGGCGAATAATTGGGTGAGAGCAGTTGAGAAACAGTTGAACATCGCTCAATGCAATGATATGGAAAAGGTGTTATATGCATCTGGTCAGTTACAGGGGACAGCTCAGACTTCGTGGGAGTCGTATCAAGCTGCACATCCTAACAATGCTCCTCCTATCACTTGGAATGAGTTTGTTAGAGATTTCCAAGCTTGTCACATTCCTGAGGGTATAATTGAGCTGAAGCAGGAAGAATTCAGAAATCTCAGGATGGGACAGATGAGCGTTAGTGAGTATCATGACAGGTTTACGTAGTTGGCTCGCTATGCTCCTAATGAAGTGAGGGAAGATGCAGATAGGCTGCGTCTTTTCCTAAAAGGGATTTATTATGATCTTCATTTGCAATTGAAGGGTAATAACTATGCTAGCTTTCAAGAGCTTGTGAATAAAGCTATTGTGCTTGATAATGAGCGCAGGGAGATGGATAGGAAGAGAAAGATGAAAGGACAAAGCTCAGGAAGCAATAACCGCTAGTGTACTAATTCTCAGCATGGTTTTCATCAGAAGTTTCAAGGACCAGTTAGTCAGTGGAATCGCAATCCAAATCAGAAGTGGTCTTAGAATTGGCAAAATAATCAGTCTCAGCAACGTCCTTCATATCCGCAGCGTCAACAGTATCAGCAGAATGGACAACAGACTCCTCGCACTGGAAATCCCAATGCCACTCCCATGAAGAACAGTGCTCCCAACACGCCTACTAGATGCTATGTCTGTGGTAAAGAGGGACATATGTCTTACCATTGTCCTGAGAAGTAGAACCAGCAGACTCCTCAAAGCCAGAAAAGCAACCAGAGGCAATCCGATACTGGAAGGGTGAATCACGTGTCTTCTGATACAGCTCATGAGGCACCAGAAGTTATGATCGGTACGTTCAATGTACATTCCACTCCTACAACCGTTCTTTTTGACTCTGGAGCATCTCATACATTCATTTCCAACATTTTTGTTAAAATGCATAGTATACCCATGCTTGCCATGAAAGAACCTCTCTTAGTAAACTCACCTGGAGGTACCATGCAAACCAATAATTGTTGTCTTCCAGTTAGTATGATTTTAAGGAGGGTAGAGTTTAAGATAACTCCTATAGTGTTGAGGACATCTGGTATTGATGTGATCTTGGGTATGGACTGGATGAAACAAAATCAGGCAGAGATTCAGTGTCAGCAGAAAGTGGTAGTTGTGACTGCACCTAATGGAGATAAAATCAACGTGGATGTAGCAGTGCAGAAGCAGCCAACCGCTTTGGTGAATCAGCTTGAAGATGCTATTAAAGAGAATTCAGTTATTGAGGAGTTTCTGGATGTCTTTTCCGATGATTTGCCAGGTATGCCACCTGACCAAGACATTGAATTTCTTATTGAATTATTACCTGGAACTGCACCTATAGCCAAACAACCATATAGAATGGGAGTAGATGAATTAGAAGAACTTAAGAAACAAATTAAAGAACTACAAGATAAAGGTTTTATTTGTCCTAGTTCTTCACCTTGGGGTGCACCAGTTATTTTTGTTGATAAGAAAGATGGTCGTCAGAGGATGTGTGTTGATTATCGGTCACTGAATGAGGTAACTATCAAGAATAAGTACCCTTTGCCCATAATTGATGATTTGTTTGATCAGTTGAGAGGTGCTTGTGTGTTTTCTAAGATTGATTTGCGTTCTGGTTATCATCAGTTGAAGATTCGTGCCTCTAATATTTCAAAGATAGCTTTTACTACGAGGTATGGGTTGTATGAGTATACTGTTATGTCATTTGGTTTGACCAATGCACCTGCCTACTTTATGTACATGATGAATAAGATGTTCATGGAATATTTAGATAAGTTTGTGGTGGTATTTATTGATGATATACTGGTATTTTCCAAGACAGAGAAAGAGCATGCTGAACATTTGAGGTTGGTATTACAGAAACTTAGAGAGCATAAACTGTATGCTAAGCAAAGTAAATGTGAGTTTTGGTTGAAGGAAGTTTCTTTTCTTGGTCATATTGTTTCTAATGGAGGAATATCAGTGGATCCAGGCAAAGTAAGGGATGTATTGAATTGGAAACCACCTACTGATGTTAGCGAGATTCGTAGTTTCTTGGGTTTAGCTGGATATTACAGGCGGTTCATTGAAGGGTTTTCTAAACTTGCTAAACCTATGACATCTCTGTTAGAGAAGAATGTCAAGTTTGTGTGGTCTGATAAATGTCAAGCTAGTTTTGAGGAATTGAAGAAGAGGTTGACTACAACGCCTGTTTTGGTATTGCCAGATTTGAGCAAGAAGTTTTCTATTTATTGTGATGCTTCTCGTCAAGGTTTGGGATGTGTTCTTATGCAAGAAGGCAGAGTTATTGCTTATGCATCTAGACAGTTGAGAAAGCATGAGTTGAATTATCCTACGCATGATTTGGAGTTAGCAGCTGTAGTTCATGCTTTGAAGATTTGGAGACACTATTTGATTGGGCATAAGAGTGACATATACACCGATCATAAGAATTTGAAGTATATTTTCACTCAGTCTGATCTGAATCTGAGGCAATGTAGATGGTTAGAGTTGATTAAGGATTATGATATCGAGATACACTATCATCCTGGTAAGGCTAATGTAGTAGCTGATGCTCTTAGCAGGAAAAGTTATGCCAATGAGATACAAACGTTGTCCATGACTAGTGAGTTATGTGCTGAATTTGAATATTTGAATTTGGGAATTATTGCTAATACAATGGAATTAGTGATAGAACCTACCTTAGAGCAAGAAATTTACAAAGGTCAGTTGAAGGATGAGAAACTAAAGAAGATAGCGAAAGATATAGTGATTGGTAAGTCACCAGGGTTTCGAATGGATGATAATGGGATTTTGTGGTTTGGAAAGAGGCTATGTGTACCTGAGGATCAATCTGTTAGACAGGCAATTCTTCGTGAAGCTCATGAGTCAGCTTATTCTATTCATCCTAGTAGTACTAAGATGTATTTAGATCTCAAACAGAAATATTGGTGGGTTGGATTGAAACGAGATGTGGCTGAGTATGTGGCATTGTGTGATACTTGTCAGAGAGTGAAAGCTAAGCATCAAAGACCTACTGAATTGTTGCAACCAATGAAGATTCCTGAATGGAAGTGGGAGGAGGTTGGTATGGACTTTATAGTAGGGTTACCACGTACTCAGAGGGGTTATGATTCTATTTGGGTGATAGTAGATCGACTAACTAAAGTTGCTCATTTCATACCAGTCAAGACTAACTACACGGGAGTACAATTGGCTACCTTGTATATGGAAAGGATAGTCTGTTTGCTTGGAGTTCCAAAGAAGATTGTATCTGATCGAGGTTCGCAGTTCACGTCACACTTTTGGAAAGCTGTACATGAATCTCTGGGAACAAAGCTGAATTTTAGTACAGCATATCATCCACAGACAGATGGACAGACTGAAAGGACCAACCAGATATTAGAAGATATGTTGAGAGCTTGTGCATTGCAATATGGAACCAGTTGGGATAAGAGTTTGCCTTATGCAAAATTCTCTTATAACAACAGTTATCAACAGAGTCTTAAGATGGCACCGTTTGAGGCTTTGTATGGACATAGGTGTAGAACTCCATTGTTTTGGGATCAGACAGGTGAGTCTCAGGTGTTTGGTACGGATGTTCTTAGAAACGCAGAAGATCAAGTGCGGGTGATTCGTGAGAATTTGAGAGTGGCACAGTCTCGTCAGAAGAGTTATGCTGACAATAGGAGAAGAGATTTAGTTTTTGAGGTAGGTGATTATGTCTATTTGAAGGTGTCACCAATGAGAAGTGTGAAGAGGTCTAACATGAAAGGCAAATTAGCACCAAGGTATGTTGGGCCATTTAAAGTTATTGCTAGACGTGGAGAAGTTGCTTATCAACTAGAGTTGCGTGAGAATTTGTCTGGAGTACATGATGTGTTTCATGTTTCACAACTTAAGAAGTGTTTGCATGTGCCTGAAGAGCAGATACCTTTAGAGGAATTGACTGTTAAAGAGGATCTTACTTATGAAGAGTTTTCGATCAAGGTTTTATAAACTGCTGAGAGAGTTACTCGAAGTCGGATTATTAAGATGTGCAAAGTAAAGTGGAATCGATATTCAGAGGCAGAGGCAACTTGGGAAAGAGAGGATGAATTGAGGAAATCATATCCGCAGTTGTTTGAGTAAGCAGTCCAATCTCGAGGACGAGATTCTTTTAAGGGGGGTAGAATTTGTAACACCCAAAAAATTCCAAATTTAGAATTAATGGGTTTCAAATAATTTAAATAATATTTAATTGGGAAATTAAAATTTAGGAAAAAATATATATTTGGTGATGTATTCATGCTGTTGCATTTCTTTTATTTTGTGGTGTGGATTTATTTTATTTTGATTTGGCTTGGAAAATTTTATTTGAAATAGGTTTTGGAAAATAAATAAATGAAGAAAAGAAAGAAGAAAAAAATAATAATAAAACAACTTACCTTCTCACCTGGCGGCCGATGGCCCGTTGGAGCGGCCTGTCTCCCCCGTGCTGGCGTAGGTGGGCCGGCCCAGTGCCTTGGCGGCCGTGTCTCCCCTCTCTTCCGTTTCACTAACGGGTGGGACCCAATTGTCAGCCACGTCGTCTTCCTCATGTTCGTAACCGAGCCGGATACTACCGAAGCCATCGGATCCCGAAAACCCCAGGATTCTTCTCGTAATCGGCTCATCCCCGTCCTATATAGGGTCACATAAGCCACCGCTTTCCATTTTTTTCATTGATTTGTAGCGTAGTTGACCTAATTCGTGGCCGCAAGCTTGGAGAACCCTAGGACGCCGCCGTTGGCTTCAATTCGGCAAGTATGTTACTTCTCTGCCACCCTAAGTTTTTCTAGTAGCTTTCTCATGTACTTGCGAGCTCGAGGGTGTCCTCAATTGGTTTTGTTAGGCTTTAATGCATCATCTTTGTGTATAGCCGCATTGCCGACCGCTCCGTCGAGCTGCCCTTCATCCTCGTCTTGTGACCGGTCGATTCGAGGTCCTAGGTGAGTTCGCGCTGAGCTCCTCTTTCGTTTGGTACCGGCCGTGAGCCAAATGATGGTTAATATCACGAGAACGGTGAATCCGGCGAGTTTTTGCCGAGGCCGGCAATGGCGCTGCCGCGTGCTGGCGTTTTCCGGCGACAGCGCCGCCGAGTTGCCTCGTAGGAAGGTTTCCAGCCGTCCGTTTTTGAATCAGCGGCTCAGATTAGAAGATACCCCTTCGCGGGGTAAACTTCATAAAGAGCCCTTGAATTTTTTCTAAATAGAACCCATGACCCTTAGCGCAAAATCCCAAATCCGTTTCCGTGTTTTGAAAGCGTATTTTCTCTCGGTTAAATCAAAAATACATTTTTAGATATTTACAGTTTTGCCACTAAATTTGTTTTGGCCATAAAATCTTCGTTTTAACTCCGATTTGATCCATTCAAGTTACGTTAGGTTCGTATTTGTGAGCTCTACATGTTAGTGTAGCTGTACAGTAGGTTTGGAAAATTTAATTTTCAAGATTATAATTAAGTATTTATTTATCTATAGGAAATCTTAGAAAATTCATAACTTTCACGTTTTAACTCCGAATTTGGTGATCTTTACGTCTGTGTGATCGTAGAAACATGTAGATGAGTTTTATAAACTTTTATTACTGTGTTTGTTACTGTTGGTGTACTGTTCTAATTATATCTCTTTGTTTGCTTCGTGTATGTTTGATTGATGCATGTATGTTGTTGATTGATGATCGAGTATAGAAGGTGAGCAGTATCTGGACGATCAGGAGTATTACTTTGAGCTAGATCAGCAGTATCACTCAGAGAGTTTTGATCAAGGCAAGTATAACACGGGACTATCCTTGTTACCTATACACTGAAATTATCATGCATATGCATGTGCTTACCTTGACAACCTTAGAGATTATAACTTAGTGATTGTTATCTGGATTCCTTGTCAACCTTGGGAATGCATTTGGGTAGCTATTGCTAGTGCTTAATTATGAACAATGATCTTGTAATTTGATTAATGGATTAAGCAATCAACCATTAAGATGATTTTATTACTGTTAAAAGGGGGCTAGAGCATGTGTGTTCTTTTGATGCTCTGGTTTCTCTCCATAAGGACTTATCTGTACGTGATCATCCGGGACATACAGTACAGCTGTGAGGGCTATATGGCTCTGGCTTTAGTTGCTTAAAGGACCTTTTCTAGCTTGTTAGTGGTTACCTTAAATGGCATAAGAATAGCTTGCCACGTTGGGTGTAGGGCGAGCCCCTGTCCTTAGTGTGTATAGGCTGTGGTTGTTGTGCCACTGGGAAGGGGGGGTTCTACATCTGCCTGCCGAGTGAATCTAATGGCCCTAACTTGTCAGACGAACCTTTAAGTGGCTTTATATGATTTGTGGTGTTTTGGGAATGGCCTCCCCATGCATTTGGAAGTTATGATTCACAGTGAAAGTGTACACCTCTGCGTAGAGTTAAAAACTAGTATACTAGCCGTGCACACGGATACGAGCGGCCTTGGAACATTTACAGATAGATGATCACCATTGTTATATCATGCTTAATTATTGTTGTTATTATTATGCTCATGTTAATGCTATTCATTATCTTTATTACAATTGATCATTGGTTCATAAATGGGAAGTGGATTACTTTGATGCTACTTAATTGCTAATTAGATGATGAATAAAAGCTAAACGTAGTCAAACAGTGTCTAGCCTTTTGAGCCTCATGAACCCTGTGTTGTACTTGTTGAGTTCGACATGGACTCACCCTTGCTATTTCCACCATAACAGATGAAGATTTTGAGGAAGATTATCGTAATGAGTACTAGTCTTGGTGTCAACCAGTCAACCATGTCCCTGTGTTCGGAGTTTCCGCTGGAGATCTACTATTAGTCATTGTTATTTATCATTCAAGACTATGTTTTAAATATTTATTCGCTATGTAATAAATACTGTGATGATACTATGTAATTTGTCTACTTATGTGTGCGATCATGTCCTGGGGCGCACATGAGTACTTTATGCATCCTATTTTTGTCCTTAAAAATGGGTGTGACAGCCAGTCAAAGAACCTCGCTGGAATGAGTGGGAGAAAGAAGCTGAGAGACAAGAGCTATCTCTAAAAGAAGAAGCCAAACTTATGAAGAACCGAGTCAAGATGTGGAAGGAGAAGAAGGTAACGTTCGCAACACCGCAAGAAGAGGAGGCATCTGAACCATCATCTGGATTAGATGATGCAACCGATAAGTAAGTACTCTCTCCTTCACTGTCCTGTCAGTAGACTTTAAATGCTACACCCTTGCCTTGAGATACTAATGGTAGTTATCTAAATACATTTGTTAGTTAAATTCATTTCATACATCTTGCATTAATAAAAAGAAAATAAAAAGACTTTATTGCATACTTGCCATCATCGTATTAATATATATATATACTCTATCATATTTACTATTGTTGCACATTAAGAAAACAAAAATATATTTACTTTATTGCGCATAGAAAAAATCCTTATTGCTCTTACTTATGCATTGTTAAAAATACTAAAGCCCCATGTGAATAAACTTGTGGTAATTCCCCATAGGAATATTTACTATGGTGACATAAAAATAAATATGCATGCATGTCACTTGCTATTACTTAATTGCATCATAAAATAAAAATCCTAAAAAAGAGAGAAGAAGATAGAATAATTCCTGCTAAAGTATATCAAGTTAAATAAACTCATAAGAATACTGACCGCTAACTCCTTGTATAATCCAAGCTTCGAGTTTTTGATGTTCTTGTTGGAATATAAATTTTGTAGGACAAAAGAAAGAGTCTGCTCAGTGGCAACCAGTTGCTGCTGACGAACTCGCTCTAAAGTTCATTCAATAACTGACCATAGTAACATCTAGCTAGGGGGAGGAGCATTTCCCGCTTATCTAGCTAAGTATCTACAGTCTTATTATTTTTCAAGTCTATTAGTTAAAAAAATAAAAAGGTACATAATAACTAAAACCAAATAAAAGTGCCTATCTTAGTAAGTCTTAATTATATTGAGCTGTGATCATAGAGAATTAAAGTTTATATTTCTATCTAGCTAGGAGTCAAATAAAAAGATGAAGATTAAAATTTTGCATTGGAGATGATGAATAGTTGCTCTGCCTTGATTCCTTTCTAGTGCCTAGTTTTCAACCTTGAATTCTCCTGAGTTTTGGATATTACTGCTTTGATATATGAATTCACTTTGAACCTGAAACTTGTGGGTAGCATATGCTTGATCTAAGTCTAAGTGATTGAGGGATATGATATGAGAAAGTCTGAGAAGCTATTTATCTTGTTCCTAGCAATACTAAGTTTTAGAGATTTATCTTTTGAAAATTTAAAAATCATGATGAGCTCTTGTATGACAAAGCTTAAATTCCTACCAAATCTAGATATAATATTCATTTAGATGAAGAAAACCTTTGCTCATATATGTTGTTTGTTTTGCATTGAGTTTAGTCGAGCTTTATTGTATACCTTATGAGAGGATTGTCATGCTTTTAAAATCAAGATCACATACACACCACCCACATATGCACTATTCCTACACTAGGAGTAGGTGCAATCATTCTCCATTTTCCACTCAGATCCACCTTAAAATATTTTTCTCCTACACATGGAGTGAACACCCAAAAATTTAACCTATAGGATAGCCCCCAAATAAATGCTCTAATTTCTTGTTACAATCTCTCTCAAATATTTTGTATGTAGAAAGACAAGGCATGTGGCTATAAAAAATGAAAAAATGGACAGGTGTCCAAAGTAGAATTAGGGACAAAAGCCCACCTGAAAAAAAGAAGAAAGAAAATTAAAAATAGCCCATGTTTTCCTGCAATTATTTTCAAATCCAAATTAAAGAAATGTTTTCAAAGGAGCAAAAGTAGGATTAGAATTAGACACCCTATATACACCTATCCAGCATATTTCATACACATGCACATATTGATTTGATTATATGGCTTAACTCTCTTTGGATTCATTGTTTGACTTTACAATATATGAATTACATGTATGTTTTTCCTTGTTTTGCCACTCCTATGAGCTCCACTATAATCCTTAGTTGTAGGGTGAGAAAGGCATAACATTGTTAATGCCTTGGTAAAGATCCACAAATACCATATATATTGAGAGATTTGAGAGTGTCTTACAATAAAAGCTCTGAGTTTTATTTTAAAAACTTACAAAAACTCTGAAATATCGGTTGAGCGAAGAGCTTGAGACATAGTGCTTGACTTAATTGTTCTATCTTTCAATTGCTCAAGACCCAAGTGAAGGCTAAGAAGCTCCATAGTTGAAGGTAATATAGGTGAGTTTAAAAGTTAGAGTAGTTTTGTTTAATCTGGAGGAGAACTTTTATTTGAAGGCATGTGTGCTTTTAATGTGTGAAAACATTGAAGTAACTCCTGATCCAAGTTTATCTAATTAGGCTTTGCTAAGAGACTAGCAAAGGGTAAGCTTAGGGGATTCTTGCTGACAGTCATTAACGTCAACAATATATAGTGAAATAAACATGAGAGAATGGTCAAAATACATGAAAACATAGAAGACTAGGGTGTTATCTGACGAATTCCATGAGATTTGTTGAATTTTAATGTCTGTAGGGAGTTATACAAAAAAGTGGAGAGAGATACCTAATTATTAGAAGAATTTTTGGAATTTCACCGTGAGATAAATACTATTATATTATAGAAGACCCTAGAAGACACCAAAATGAAGCGAAGGCCGAGTGCCTGCCAGGTGCGGCCGACCGACTAAGGGGTGGCCGGGCGACCACCCCCTTCTTCTCCATTCCACGAGCTTCTGGAGTATTCTTCTACCAACCTTAAGGATCAATCCTAGCCCTATGTAAAGTCGGTTTGATCCAATGGCTCACGTGCATCCCACTGGGGTATAAATACAGGGGCAGACCCCCCCGAAGGCATCAAGTCACTTGAAGATCAGTTCATCCGGAGCCAGAAACCCTAGATCATCAGAGTTCCTCTAGTTCATAGCTTTAACATAGTTAGATTAGGTCTAGAGGAAGTCAAGCTGAGTCAACCTAGCTTAGATTCTGGATCGTTGGCGAGCGTGGAGTTTTGGTAATGTTCTAGTTCTCCGCTCTTATTGTAATTCTATCTTTGCATAATTATTGCAATGTCAACATTATTCTTCATCTTTATTATGTTCTTGAATGCATCGTTCATTGTCTACTTCAATTCTAGTATAGTTAGGTTGCTATTTAGTTTGATCACATGTTCGTATAGCGCTCGTCTATTTGGCCATAAGATGAGTAGTATGCATTATGTAAGCGTGGTGCTTAGATGATTTGCATATCTGTGGATGCCTCTAGTTGTTCAGGGTCATGTGGTAGATCATGGGTGTGACTTTTATAGGCCCATTGAGTCATCTGTAGTCCTCCCCTGTGTAGTGGATTATTGGTAGAGCAGCATTGTCTGGTTCGGAATATATTCGTATATCAGAGGTTTCTGAACTCAACTTCTCCTGTTCATGGCTGCATTGTGGTTGGGACATATGGTAGTATTACTTGACAATGATTATTAGTTGTAGTAGCTTGATATGTAACTTGAATACTTAGGAATTATTCCTCTAATATTCAAATTGGATTACGTTATTAGTAATAGTTAGGGAGCTCGGAGTGTATCTACTTATTTATTTATGATGAATGATCATTACTTATCATATATATATATATCTTTTATCATGTGACTTATCCCTATTATTGAGTAAGAGTGCATAACATTAGTTTACTCTCTTTATCATGTCACTAGTATTTAGAGACATGTTAATTTATTACCATGCATTTTTTGCACCGTTGCTATTTAGCGATTGCGTTAATTAATGTCAACAAGCATTTTTGGCACCGTTGCCAGGGAATGTATTAAACTTATTCAGTATTGATAACTTATATTTATGAAAAGATCAAAGTAACCAATTGACCTCTAACTCAAACAGGCTTACCCTTGTTCTTAGCTATTTATTTATCTTATGCAGGGTAATGTGTAGGCTTTGACTTTCCAGAGAATTACATAGACAACGCAAAAGCAATCTTAAAGAAGACCAGAGCCAAGCTCAAGAAGGTTTATGTAGAAAATTTAGAAGTCAGCCAAGCCAAGAGAAATTTAGCACTAGAATTTGAAGCTATGGCCAATAAGACTCTCTGTGAGTTCTCTGCTCTAACAACAGAAAACATCCGTACTGGTCCACAAGTCAACATTGGAGAAGATGGATTTGAGCTTAAGCCTATGCTCATTACCATGGTGCAAGCAAGTCAGTTTTGTGGAAAGGCTCATGAAGATGTAAGTGCACATTTACAACACTTTCTCGAGATCTGCAGCACCTTCACGATCAAGGGAGTAACCAGAGATGCTATTCTACTCTGCCTTTTTTCATTCTCACTATTAGGGAAAGCCAAGTGGTGGTTCTACGCCAACAAAGAGAGTCACAGTACATGGAACTGTTGCTCGACTGCTTTCCTAGCCAAGTTCTTTCCTACATGCAAGACCAATGCTCTGTGTGGGAAAATTGCAAGCTTTTAGTAACAACATGATGAATCTGTCGCTGAGGCGTGGGAGCATTTCCAAGATTACATATTAGAATGTCCTTATCGTGGGATGGAGAAGTGGTTGCTTATGCAGACCTTCTACCACGGGCTATTAACTAGTACCCGTGAATCAGTCGATGCTACTGCTGTAGGTGCATTCTTATCACTAAACCTCACAGATGCAACAACACTCATTGAAAATATGGCCTCAAATCAGAGATAGAATGAAGAATGTGTTTAACCTCACAAGAGAGGAGGAGGTATGCATTAGCTCAAGGAAGCCGACATGGTGTCTGTGAAACTAGACCTCATCATGAAGAAGCTTGAAGCTGGAGACACGATGAAGAAGGAAGTCATGCACCTCAGTGATTCTCGCATGACTTGTGAAGAATATGAAGATGTTGGGCACTCAGGAGTCAACTGCCTAGAATTTCAAGAGGATGTGAACTACATCAATAACAACAACAACTATCGTCCTCAGCAGAATCAATGGAATCAGCAACAAAGGCCAAACTATCAAGGTAATTACGAAGGTAACTTTCAAGGTAATAATAATTATAGCAATTACAATCAACCACCTTTGAGAGATTTAGTTGCTGGTCAATCTAAACTGCAAGATCAAATGAGTAAGAAGGTAGCCTCTAATGATAAAGTTTTAGAAAATATAAATTATAGAATGGATACCTTTACTTCTGCTATTAAAAACTAGCATAGCTTTAATAAAATGTTAGAATCACAATTAGCTCAGCTAGCAGCTGCTGTTCCTCCAGTAGAGAAAGGTAAAATTCTAGGCCAGCTGGAAGATTTAGAAACTACAAATCTTGTCGATATTCACAATGCAGCCAACTACTACACTTAACCGGCAGAAGTGAAGTGGATTGACTATTCACTTCCTGACAAGAAAGGTGATCTACGGAGACCTGTCATTCCTATCTCTATAGGATGCCATGTCTTTCCAGAAGCTGTCTACGACTTCGGCGCAAGTGTCAACATCATGCCCAAGGTAATTTATGAAAAGATATTAGGTAATCCTTTGTTGTACACAAATATGCGTTTGTAGCATGCAGATCAGTCCATCTGCTACCTTAAGGGAGTACTGGAAGAAGCTATTGTTTGTGTGAGGCAATCATATGTCCTAGTGGATTTTGTGATAGCGGAGATAGGTGGAGATGAAAGAGCACCGATCATTTTGGGATGACCGTTCCTATGTACAACCAAAGCTATCATCTATACAGAGCATGCCAAGATTGTCTTTTCCATAAAAGACAAGAAAGAGAAGTTTTCATTCAAGAAATGCATCCTGCACTCCCCTGCACACCCACAGATGCTATACCTACCCGAAGAGCCAACAACACTAGCACGCAAGAAAAAGAACAATAGAAACCGGAGAAGGAACAAGCTCAGCCAAGTGCCAGAAGAAACTATCAAGATGATCAATGCAGTCAACACAGAAAGCGACCATTTGCTTGCACCGCCATTTCTAGTCAAGAAGGATGATCCCGGAGTACCAACAATTGAATGCATAATCAACCAAAAGATTTTTTGCAACACCTTCTATGACATTGGATCGGGGGCTAACATAATGTCAAAGGTAACATATGAATATTTATTAGGTAATGATCCATTGTACCTGACCTATATGCAGCTGCAAATGGCGGATCAGTCGTTGAGATGGCCTGAAGGCATAGCAAAGGACGTCCTGGTAAAAATTCAAGATTACTATGTTCCTGCCAACTTCCTGGTCCTCAACATGCCGGGAGATGAAGACACACCGATCATCTTGGGTAGACCTTTCCTTAGCACCACCGACGCAGTCATCTACATTGGATCTAGATAAATCCTTTTTCTACTTTCAAAGGTATGCTGTCAATTTAATAGTTATACTAACCTTGAACAGCTGAAGAAGTCTCGATCAAGGAGGAGGCACCAATCCTGTTACCATTCATTCAAGAATGGATGGGCTAGATTTCCTAGAGTTATGAGATCCAATGACGTAGTCCTCGAACCAAAAGTAGAAGCTAAAAAGATTGAAGATGAGCTAGTCAAAGAACCTCGCTGGAACGAGTGGGAGAAAGAAGCTAAGAGACAAGAGCTAGCTCTAAAAGAAGAAGCCGAACTTATGAAGAACCGAGTCAAGACGTGGAAGGAGAAGAAGGTAACGTTCGCAACACCACAAGAAGAGTAGGCATCTAAACCGTCATCTGGATCAGATGATGCAATCGATAAGTAAGTACTCTCTCTTTCCCTGTCCTATCAATAGAGTTTAGATGTTGCACCCTTGCCATGAGGTACTAATGGTAGTTAACTAAATACATTTGTTAGTTAAATTCATTTCATACATCTTGTATTATTAAAAAGAAAAAAAGACTTTATTGCATACTTGTCATCATTATATTAAAATATATATACTCTATCATATTCACTATTGTTGCACATTAAGAAAACAAAAATATATTTACTTTATTGTGCATAGAAAAAAATCCTTATTGCTCTTACTTATGTACTGTTAAAATACTAAAGCCCCATGTGAATAAACTTGTGGTAATTCCCCATAGAAATATTTACTGTGGTGGCATAAAAATAAATATGCATGCATGTCATTTGCTATTACTTAATTGCATCATAAAATAAAAATCCTAAAAAAGGGAGAAGAAGATAGAATAATTCCTGCTAAAGTATATCAAGTTAAATAAAACCATAAGAATACTGACCGCTAACCCCTTGTATAATTCAAGCTTCAAGCTTTTGGTGTTCTTGTTGGAATATAAATTTTGCAGGACAATACTATGACTAAAGAAAGAGTATGCTCAGTGGCAACCAGTTGCTGCTGACGAACTCGCTCTGAAGTTCATTCAATAACCGACCACAACAACATCTAGCTTGGGGAAGGAGTATTCCCCGCTTATCTTGCTAAGTATCTATAGTCTTATTATTTTTCAAGTCTATTAATTAAAAAATCAAAAGGTACATAACAATTAAAACCAAATAAAAGTGCCTATCTTGGTAAGTCTTAATTATATTAAGGTGTGATCATAGAGAATTAAAGTTTATATTTCTATCTAGCTAGGAGTCAAATAAAAAGATGAAGATTAAAATTTTGCATTGGAGATGATGAATAGTTGCTCTACCATAATTCGTTTCAAGTGCCTAGTTTTCAACGTTAAATTCTCTCAAGTTTTGGATATTATTGCTTTGATAGAAGAATTCACTTTGAACCTGAAACTTGTGGGTAGCATATGCTTGATCTAAGTCTAAGTGATTGAGGGATATGATATGAGAAAGTTTGAGCTGCTATTTATCTTGTTCCTAGCAATACTAAGTTCTGGAGATTTATCTTTTGAAAATTTAAAAATCATGACGAGCTCTTGTATGACAAAGCTTAAATTCCTACCAAAGCTAGATATAATATACATTTTAGATGAAGAAAACCTTTTCTCATATATGCTGCTTGTTTTGCATTGAGTTTAGTCGAGCTTTGTTGTATACCTTATGAGAGGTTTGTCATGATTTTAAAATCAAGATCACATACACACCACCCACATATGCATTATTCCTACACTGGGAGTAGGCGCAATCATTCTCTATTTTCCACTCAGATCCACCTTAAAATGTTTTTCTCCTACACATGGAGAGAACACCCAAAAATTTAACCTATATGATAGCCCCCAAATAAATGCTCTAATTTCTTGTTGCAATCTCTCTCAAATATTTTATATGTAGAAAGAAAAGGCATGTGGCTATAAAAAAGAAAAAATGGACAAGTGTACGAAGTAGAATTAGGGGCAAAAGCCCACCTGAAAAAAGAAGAAAGAAAAATAATGATAACCCATGTTTTCCTGCAATTGTTTTTAAATCCAAATGAGAGAAATGTCTTCAATAGAGCAAAAGTAGAATTAGAATTAGACACCCTATATACACCTATCTAGCATATTTCATACACATGCACATCTTGATTTTATTGTATGACTTAACTCTCTTTGGATTCATTGTTTGACTTTACAATATATGAATTACAAGTATGTTTTTTCTTGTTTTGCCACTCCTATGAGCTCCACTATAATACTTAGTTGTAGGGAGAGAAAGACATAGCATTGTTAATGCCTTGATAAAGATCCACAAATACCGCATATATTGAGAGAATTGGGAGTGTCATACAATAAAAGCTCTGAGTTTTATTTTGAAAATTTACAAAAACTCCAGAATATCGGTTGAGCGAAGAGCTTGAGATATAGTGGTTAACTTAATTGTTCTGTCTTTCAATTGCTCAAGACCCAAGTGAAGGCTAAGAAGCTCTATAGTTGAAGGTAATATAGGTGAGTTTGAAAGTTAGAGCAGTTTTATTTAATCCAGAGGAGATTTTTTGTTTGAAAGCATGTGTACTTTTAGGGCATGAAAGCATTGAAGAAACTCCTGATCTAAGTTTATCTAATTAGGCTTTGCTAAGGGACTAGCAAAGGGTAAGCTTAGGGGATTCTTGTTGATGGTCATTAACGCCAATAATATATAGTGAAATAAACATGAGAGAATGGTTAAAATTCATGAAAACATAGAAGACTAGGGTGTTATCTAACGAATTCCACGAGCTTTGTTGAATTTTAATATTTGCAGGGAGTTATGCAGAAAAGTGGAGAGAGATACCTAATTATTAAAAGAATTTTTGGAATTTCACCATGACATAAATACTAGTATATTATAGAAGACCCTAGAAGACACCGAAACGAAGTAGAGGCCGAGTGCCTGCCAGGTGGGGGCAGCTGGCCAGGGGGTGGCAGGGCGGCCACCCCCTTCTCCCTCCTTCCACGAGCTTCTAGAGAATTCTTCTATTGACCTTGAGAATTAATCCTAGCCCTACGTGAAGTCGGCTTGATCCAATGGCTCACGTGCGTCCCACCGAGGTATAAATACAGGAGTAGAACCCCTAAAGACATCAAGTCATTTGAAGATCAGTTCATCCGGAGCCAGAAACCCTAGATCATCAGAGTTCCTCTAGTTCATAGCATTAGCATAGTTAGGTCAGGTCTAGAAGAAGTCAAGCTGAGTCAACCTAGCTTGGATTCCCAATCGTTGGCGAGTGTGGAGTTTTGGTAATGTTCTAGTTCTCCGCTCTTATTATAATTCTGTCTTTGCACAATTATTGCAATGTCAACATTATTCTTCATCTTTATTACATTCTTGAATGCATCATTCATTGTCTACTTCAATTCTAGTATAGTTAGGTTGCTATTTAGTTCGATCACATGTTCGTATAGCGCTCGTCTATTTGGCCATAAGATGAGTGGTATGCATTATATATGTAAGCATAGTGCTTAGATGCTTTGCATATCTGCGGATGCCTCCAGTTATTTAGGGTCATGTGGTAGATCGTGGGTGTGACTTTTATAGGCCCATTGAGTCCTCTGTAGTCCTCCCCCTGTGAAGTGGATTATTGGTAGAGCAGCATTGTCTGGTTAAGGATATATTCGTATATCAAAGGTTTCTGAACTCAACTTCTCCTGTTCATGGCTCCATTGTGGTTGGGAATATGGTAGTATTACTTGATGATGATTATTAGTTGTAGTAGCTTGACATGTAACTTGAATACTTAGGAATTATTCCTCTAATATTCTGATTGGATTATGTTATTAGTAATAGTTAGGGAGCTCAGAGTGTATCTACTTATTTATTTATTTATGATGATTGATCATTACTTATCATGTATATATCTTTTATCATGTGACTTATCCCTGTTATTGAGTAAGAGTGCATAACATTGGTTTACTCTCTTTATCATGAATATAAAGTTTATCAATACTCTAGATAGAAGTTTAGCTAGACCTTCCCAGTGGTAAAATTATAAATGACAACCTGATAGTACTCTAGGTAAAATGCTACAATGGTATAATTATCTGTCCGCTTGCAGATATTCTTAATTGTTCTTAATCTTATTTGATCATATCTTTGTATCATTTATATTTCTGCCTAGTCATATAAAATCATACTGCCACTTATATACTTCTAAGCTTTATTCATTAGGGATGACAACCTAGTTCCATGCTAAGAAGTATTGATAAATATAAAAGGTGACTAGTATTTAGAGACATGTTAATTTATTACCATGCATTTTTAGCACCATTTCTATTTATCAATTGCGTTCATTAATGTCAACAATGGCTAAGCAAGTATTTGATCCTAGACTTTGATAGAATACATGATGTATTCACCGGACAAGGAGAGGATATATATGCAACAAGTGTTTTCAACCAACTCCTATAACTTAATGCATCCAACATCATAAGATACTCAAATTGTATTTTGCAAAATGTAGGAGGCTTAGAATGCTCCGGGGCTTGCCTAGGATTCGACATAAGTCAATAAAGTTAGCTTGCACCATCTTGGTGACATCTCAGGTCCTAGCACTTGCTTAGTCCTTCCACCTTCGGGATAGCTCCACCAAATACCGTCTTCGGGTTTGGCTTGAACATCATGTCCTTCACGTGGTTCATCTAGCATACATAAATGAGATGCAAGATGTGAGTGCATGAATATGAAGAATAGCAATATGAGGTGCATCACATAAGAGCATTCAAGACAAGCACAAGGTTATGCAAGACATAGCCACTTATAGTTATTTAACTAATCATCACACAACTTATTATAGATAGATAGCAAGTATATTAGGCATGGCACACAAGTTTCACAAGGTCTCAGGTGTATTAACTCAATCACCATCCAAGGCATGAGCCACACTTAGCAACACACAAAGCAAACAACTATAACTAGAATCTGTCATTTTCTGGACTGCAAACAGTAGCTACATATTTTGGTCATAACTGGAGTTATATACATCCAACAAACATGAAACAAGACTTTCTGGAAAGCTTATTAAATTCTCTAAAACTTTATTATAATCATCTTAAGCTAATTCAACAATTATAAAGGTCAAACAATTCAGTTTCTCAAATCTATCCAAAAATTCCAGAGAGCAAGCATTTCTGAAGACCAACTTTAAACAGCTATAACTCACAAACCAATTGGCTTATTGCCATGAAAATTTAACATAAGCAAGATAAGGAAGTTGTCTACAAATTTGTTATAAACAAGATTCACAACAAACATCATCTTCTGTTTTTGATATATTTAAACAACAAACACCAAAAGTCACTTACTAAAAATATAAAGCAAAATAATATTTTACTACATATAAGAAAATGGAATCTAGGCACAACCAATGTTACCAATAGTTTAGATATATCAAAAACATGCTAGAAAACATAATGGTCAAGCCCAAATAAATTCTTTACATGCCTTTATTAATTTATTTGGATAATTAGGTGAAATAATAAACATATACCAAAAGTGCATAGTAAATTTTGAGAAAATTATAGTAGCTCACATATACTCCCAATGGTCTACTGTACAAATGTCATACCATTTAATAAGTATGGCAATCTCTATCAAAAAGACAAATTGCTATTGCAAGAAATCATGTGAGATCAAGATAAATCAAAACCTCAATATTTTTTTGTAAACATATAGCCATATTAGGTATTATTATGGTAGCACAATATTATATAAAGGTAGAGGAACCACATTTTCCATTTTTATGCCTTCATAAAAATTATAACTGATTTAAAACCATTTATCAAGCACCAAACAATTTAAATCAATAACTCACACATACTGCATCCAATGGACATAAATTTTTACCACAGCACACACATGGAATCACTATCCCACCATAAAAATTTCACAGCAATTGGAGCAACACAACTCTAGATATGAAAATAACAAGCAAAACAAGCTAAAATTGCCTATTTAACAAGATTAAATCAAAACATTACAAAAAAGTACAAGAAGTATGTCTAATATTTTCTTAGGTAGAGCATGTCATCACAAGATTAACACAACTAGAATCACCATTTTTGGACTTCTATGACTCAAGATATGCATCTGTCCAACTTAAAAGCATTTCTAAAAGCATATTTAAAGAATAATTTACACAGCACATAAACATGCATTAAGCAACATATTTTATAGATCTATCCTATAGAGCATTTCCTAACAAATCTAACAAAACTAGTTTCACTATTTTTGGACATTCCAAGCATGAGATATGGATTTTACAAGATTTACCACAAATTTGGAAAATCAAAGCAGGAACAACACTTAACCCTAGATCCCGCTAGGTGCACTCGGATCGGAACCCAACTTAGTCTCCAGTGCCACTGTCGTGTGGGGCCATTCCTCAACCGGTCCCACCTGTCATCCAAAGAGAGACAGAGAGAAAATGGGGTCTTGTTCCTCTTCTTCGTGGAGGCGGCGAAGGAGGAAAAGGTGGCAGGGCACGGCCGGCCGGTCAATGCCGATGAAGAGGGCGGTCAGCGATGGATGTTGCGGGCTCCAGCTGGCTTGGCTCCCGATGCGCCTCCTGGTGACTACGACACGGCCTAGGGTGGCCTATGGCCCGTGTTGGCAGCTCTTACGCCGCACCCGCTTGGTTGTCATCCCTAACACAACGTAAGAAATGCGGTTGTACTTATAATCATGGCACTTATAAAATATAAAAAGTTATCCACAAGCGCACAAATAAAATACTCCTATTGTAGCATTTCACCCAGGAAAGTTCCAAGTATTGTTATTTATAATTCTACCACTGGGAGCTTCTAAACAGGGTTTAAAAGAGAAAATTGATATGGCTATAAGAATTACAAATACATACTATAGATATAAATCAATTAACCACTTCTATCTAAATAGGGGTAAGCCAAATCATAAATGATATTGATAATAATGATAATGAGATAAGATAGGGAATCCATGTCACACCCGGTTTTAAGGACAAAACCAGACATACACCATATGTGAAATAAAGACGACAAATCTCACATATAGCCACAGATAAGTGTAATATCAAAAGACAAATGCTTAATATACATAACTCAATAGTATAAAGTATACCTTAAAGAGCAACACAGCGGAAAGACAACTCCGAACACCGGGTGCAACCTTCACTCTAGGATCAAACTAACTGGTTGATCACAAGCCTAACAATTCCAGAATCTAACAGTCTGGTACCCTTCCTGAGATGTGGGGAAATAGCAAGAGTGAGTCCATGTCGAACTCAACAAATATAACATGGGGTTCATGCGGCTCAAAAGGTTTGACACGGTTTTACTGCAATAGCTTTTAGTGAGTCATCTTTTTAGCAGTTGAGTAGCAACAAGTTTAACATAAGCCCCAATAACCTCATGATCATGTAAACGAGAATAATGTATAGCAAGAAACAATAATCATTAGTGAACATCAATATCATCAGTGTTATCATTATCATCAGCGTTCATCATTTATTCTGTAAGGGTCCAAGGCCACTCGTGACCGTGAGCACGGCTGTTATAACAGTTTTACACTCTGCAGAGGTTGTACACTTTCACTGTGAGTCGTGATTTACCCTTTCGCCCGAGGTAGCTAATCTCTTGACCCACTTCCAAGGAAGGTCGGTAGGGTTCACTATGAAGCCTTTCAAAGGTTCGTCTAACAAGTTAGGGCCATTAGATTCACTCGGCAAACAGATGTAGAGCCCCCCTTCCAAATGGCATCAATAACGCGCAGCCTATACACATAAGGACAGAGGCCGCACTATACCCGATTCGTCAAGCCGTTCTTACGCCATGAAGGTTACCACTAACAAGCTAGAAAAGGTCCTCATACTTGACTAAAGCCAGAGCCATATAGCCCTCACAGTTGTACTATAAGTCCCGGATGTTCGCTTACAGATAAGTCCTTAGGGAGAGAAACTAGAGCACCAAAAATACCCCATGCTCTAGCCCCCTTGAGCCATGTTGCTATAAAGCATCTTTTAAACGTTTATTGCATATACCATTAGTCAAGTTACAGATCATAGTTATTTATCTTGAGCACTAGCATAAATACTACCCAATGCAATGTCCCATGGGTGTCAAGGTACAAGATACAAAAAACTAGGATATCCTTAATGGTAACAAGGTAGACACATGCACATGAATTAAGTATATTAAAGGTGAATAGGAAACAAGGATAATCCCATGCTATACTTGCCTTAAACACTGATCCTTCGGTAAGCTTTAATCTTCAACGTTCTTCTTCTTCTTCTTGATAACCACGTATATCTCACCGACTGGACTTAATCAATAAATCACCACACACACATCGAGCAATCATACACGAAGCAAACAATAGATCTAAATTAGAACAGTACACCAAACATATGAAACAATATGTGAAAAGATTTTAAAGAGGTTCTACACACTGCTATGAACACACAGGCGCGAAAAACACACTAATCAGAGCTACGGTTGAAAAGATACATCTACCGAAAGATTTGCTCATAGAAGAAAATATAAAACTATTAGTTTCATGTGTTTTAATTATATAATAACATATATAAGATATTTTATAGATACTATATATGGAATTAAGTCAAATTTAGATTCAAATTATGAAACTAAAGTAAAACAAATCATATTTTATTTACAAAACCCAGTTGCATAATTATTAATCAAGATATGATTTAAACCATAAAATTTCAGAATTAGTAATATGGCAAATACTGTCACTAACGCGTAAATCTCGTTGCTATGAATCTAACGCAACTCAAATGAGCTAAAACGGATCTAAAACGTAGAAGATATGATTTAAACAAGATCTACTTTATTAAAGTAATAGATTAAATCTCACATCGGAACCTAAAGATAGAAAACCTAACCAACAGTAACACTAGCAGTATAACAAGTTTGTAAAACTCTTCTACACGTTACTACGATCACATAGACATAAAGATCACGAAATTTGGATTTAAAACGTAAAAGTTATGAATTTTCTAAGATTTCCTATAGATAAATAATTACTTTAATATAAACTCGAAAATAATTTATCTCAAACCTACTGTGCAGTTCTATCATCATGTAGAGCTCGCAAATACGAATCTAACGCAATTTGAATGGATCAAATCGGAGTTAAAACGGATAATTTATGACTAAAACTAACTCAGTGGCAAAACTGTAAATATCAGAAAACGTATTTTTCAATTACCGAGACAAAATACGCTTTCAACAGATCAAAACGAACGCGGGATAATACGTTTTGGACTGCGGGTTAAGAACTTAAAAACTTCAGGGGCTCTTTAGCAAATTTTCCGGCCGAACGGGTATCTTCTAATATCAGCCGTTGGATTCAAAATCAACGATCCAGATTGGATCGGGGAGAGAGCCGGCGGCGCTCCGGCCGGAATCGGCCGACGGTGACCCTCCGCGGCGGCGCCATGGCTGGAATAGCCTATCTCGCGCTACGGAGTACGAGCTTACGAACGGAAAACACAGGGAGAGAGAGAATGGCATGGCGAGCTCACCCCGCGCGAAGATGGGACCGGAGGATGACCGAAAGGCGGCGGCTAGCTCGCGGTGGCGGATGGTGGAGGCGGAGCTTCGGGCGTAGCCACCACGGGATGATAGAGGCTGCGATTTGTAGTCCAATGTGAAGCGAAGGGAGGCGGCACCCCGTTTTTATAGCCCGAAGGCGGTTCTAAGAAAGGAAGGAGGGAGATTTGGCGGCGGATTCGGTCGGTGGAGGTTTTTGGAAAGCTTCGTGCCGGCAGCTTAGGGAACGGGGACGCGACTGACGCGTGGGCCCCGGATGTCAGCGTCACGCCGGGAAGAAGGAAGGCGCGCGCGGCTGGGCCAGCAGCTGCGGCTGGGCTCGGCCCAAGCGGAAGCGAGGCGCGGGAGGAGGAAACGGGCCGCGCAAGGCAGGCCGAGACGCGCACTGGGCTGAAAACCGAAAGAAAATGATTTTCTTTTTTTTCCTTTTCTAATTTTTCAAAGCCAATTTTCAAAAGATTTTCAAATCCAAATTTGAATTTCATCAAACCACTCATCTCAAAAATTTTAAATGCAACAGCATGAGTGCACAAACATGTTTCTACTCTTATATTTGATTTTAAATTTATAAAAATTATTCTTATTCTAAATTTGCATGCTTCACAAAAATAAATATAAAAATCATATTTTTCCTATTTTTCTTCTTTTCAAATTTTTAGGGTGTTACAATTCTACCCCCTTAAGATGAATCTCGTCCCGAGATTCGGAAGATGATGATAAAAGAGATAATGACACTTTGTCTTTATTTGATCCTCATTTTCCAAATTACTCTTTTCGCTCAGAGTCATGAGACAATTTCTCATATACTGACTAACTAATCTGCCTAAGCATGATCATCTCTCCTATTGAGCTCCTCCAAAGTTATTTGTTCCTCTGTTATGACTTCAGTAAACTCATGGTCCACTTTGCTATCCTTGGTGTACCTATCTTCTAATTGATCATTCTCATCTCCCTCAGGTAAAAATCGACCACCTTGATACTCAATTCTTTTCCTTGACGGTGTTGTTAAGAGCATTGTGCACCGAGTACCATGAATCACTCCTTTGTGTGCACAGAGCCATCCATTACCAAGAACCACGCGAATTTTAAGTGATTCCAACACAATGAGTGTCGCGGTGAAGTTTTCCTTGTTTATGACAAGACTGACATTCGGGCATATCTAATCTGTCTGCATTTCTCCCACTGGGGTTTGAACTAGCAAAGGCCTCCTCATTGGACACTTCACCATCTTGCACGTCTCTTCCATGTCGGCGGAAATGAAAGAATGCGAAGCACTGGGGTCAAATAGAGCAAAAACTTGTACTGAGCTTACTTGAATATAACCACCCACCACTTGGGTAACTCCATGAATTTTATCCATATCCACATTGCTCAGTCTTCCATTGACATAGTTTTGTTACGCTTTGCTTCCTTGAGCAGGCTTCTTATGGGCTTTCCTTTTTCGCTTTCGTTGTTGTGGATTCTGACTTAATTCACTCCCAACTTGCTCTTCAACATTGTTATTTTGATAGTGCTCGGCTTCATCATACCCATAACATCCTTCAATGGCAGAAACATCAATCTTTTTCCACATATTAGTGCGAGACGTCATATAGGGCTCCTGAGTCATGAGACACTACACTTCCTTGTTCACAGAACATTTTTGCTCAAGAGTGGCAACTCAATCATGGAGACTAACCAATACTTCCAACTAAAGAGTTCAATCTTAATAATCCTTCTTTACATTGGCTACCCCCCTTAAAATAAGGGACAATAAATAGGGTAGCTTGAACCCTTCTTCTAGATGAGCTAAAAAGTGTTCTGACATCCCAATGATACTCTGTGTATGGGTAAGAACAAGAAATCTGAAATTTCTCACGAGCAGAAAATCAGCAGTGCAGTAAAACAGCTGTAACTCTCATTCTGTTAATCCAATGAAGCTGTAGTTTATACCGATGGAAAACTTATAAAATTCTCTGCAACTTTCTTATAGAACACACTTCCAGATTTTGCAGCTAACTTGACCGAAAACAACACATAACAGATTCTGTTCCAGGTTTCAGACAGCACAGTTGCATCGTCTTGTGATTTTTGTATCTCCCAATCCAAAATAGCTATGAGGGTAGTTCTTGCATTTAGAGAGAGATGTTGAAGTCCACTCTTGTCCAGAATTTTCTCATGATTTTTGGTCTTTCAAGAACAGAGATATAAGTTGATAAAGACAGGCTGCTCCGAAAGACAAGATATAGAAAGCAGGAGATAACCAAAACCCAGCTATTTATTTCATTAATCCTTATACCTTATACATATAAACTAAATGAAATCATGGTCAAAACCCACGAGATCATTCCACTCATTACAAAATTCCAACTCAAACATAAACATAAGCACAAAGCAACTAAACACTTAAATGTTCATTAGTCACACATTAAGACGACTCAACTTGGCTACTAACGGTTTTATTACACGGGACATAACTCCTATTCCTTAAATATGGTGTGATTGTAGCAGTATCCAGAGTAGATAACGTCTCTTACATTCCTTATTGCTTTATATGGACATCTGAATCTCTGCATCTCTCTTTACCATTCTTATAACTCATACCTTAAGATGGGTCAACCTGGCATCCCTCAGGTATAGATTTAATACCCTTATACTCAATCCTTTCTCCTGAAAGTGTAGTTAGAAACACTGAACATTGGGCATACTCCATCACTCCTTTACAAGTAGATAACCAGTCTATTCCAAGGATAACATCAATGCCCATTAATTCCAAAACAATGAGGTTTACCTTAAAATTTACCCCCTTTATGTCCAGACTAACTTTTGGGCATATACGGTCTGCCTTTATTTCATCTCTTGGAGTTTCAACCATAACTGTTTTCCCCCTTGGAAGCATAAGTATGTTATGATCTTTTGCATATTGTCTAGATATGAACGAATGTGAGGCACTGGGGTCGAACAAAACCTTGGCATTTCCTGAACTTACTAGAATTGATCCAAACACGACCTCCTTAGCTCCAGGAATGGTGGAAATATCCACATGTTTCAACCTTCCATGGATGTAATTTCTCTTTAATTTATTTCCCTGCACATGCTCCTTTTTGACATCCTGTCCTGGGTCTTGTTGTTGTTGATTCTTCTGTGGGCAAAATTTGATATAATGTCCTTCCTGCTGGCAATGATAACACTTTCTCTTAGCTGGATCTTTTGTGATGTCATACTCTAAGGAACTGTTGTTTGGTATGCTGCTATCTTGCTGGCCATAAAAGTTCACCTTCGTCCCTTTGGCTTGTTTCCTAGCTTGTTTGGCCTTTCAGGGTTGATACTCCTTATAGGTAATTGTCCACCCATCTATGACTACTTCATGGGGAGTAGTTTTAGCGGGAGGGGCTTCTAACTCTTCAGGGTTTGGATTTGTTTGACAGGGGATCAGGGCTGCATGTGACAATGTAGTATAACTCGCTTGCTGATTGCTTTCCACAAGTGGTTCTAATGAGATTGCCTTTCTCTTCTTGTCCATGTTGATCGCAAAATTTGGATCCACCTTGACTTTCCCCTTATTAGACTCGTTTCGAAGACAGGGAAAACCATAATGCTTACAGCAGTGACATTGTTCCTGCTCTCCAAATGCCTTATTATCAACATCTTTATTGGATTTCATATTCTTCCAAACTTCTGCTACTTGTATCTTCTCTGACCCCTTGGATATGTTGGCTTGACCTTGAGATAAGCATCGTTGAGAATTCCCATGTTAAGCCATTTCTTCTAGTAATTGGTTTTGCATCGCTAATGGTTTCTTGTCAAAAGTGAGCAAGAGCGACACAATTCAGTCCTCTTAACCTCTGAAATCCACAGTCTTCTCGTCACGAGCCGTCTAATAGACAAGGAGAAAAGGTTCAAAATAGAGACAAGGTTTTTATAACAGAACGGGGATAGAATTAAGCATAACTTTGAGAAAATAACAAAGTTAAAGAGAAGCAAGAAATAGGCAACAATGAGAACATGCTAAACGTCTAGTTCTAACTAGCCTTGCGTCCTACAGTCAGCATTGCTCTGATACCACTCTGTCACACCCGGTTTTAAGGACAAAACCAGACATACACCATATGTGAAATAAAGATGACAAATCTCACATATAGCCATAGATAAGTGTAATATCAAAAGACAAATGCTTAATATACATAACTCAATAGTATAAAGTATACCTTAAAGAGCAACACAGCGGAAAGACAACTCCGAACACCGGGTGCAACCTTCACTCCAGGATCAAACTAACTGGTTGATCACAAGCCTAACAATTCCAGAATCTAACAGTCTGGTACCCTTCCTGAGATGTGGGGAAATAGCAAGAGTGAGTCCATGTCGAACTCAACAAATATAACATGGGGTTCATGCGGCTCAAAAGGTTTGACACGGTTTTACTGCAATAGCTTTTAGTGAGTCATCTTTTTAGCAGTTGAGTAGCAACAAGTTTAACATAAGCCCCAATAACCTCATGATCATGTAAACAAGAATAATGTATAGCAAGAAACAATAATCATTAGTGAACATCAATATCATCAGTGTTATCATTATCATCAGCGTTCATCATTTATTCTGTAAGGGTCCAAGGCCACTCGTGACCGTGAGCACGGCTGTTATAACAGTTTTACACTCTGCAGAGGTTGTACACTTTCACTGTGAGTCGTGATTTACCCTTTCGCCTGAGGTAGCTAATCTCTTGACCCACTTCCAAGGAAGGTCGGCAGGGTTCACTATGAAGCCTTTCAAAGGTTCGTCTAACAAGTTAGGGCCATTAGATTCACTTGGCAAACAGATGTAGAGCCCCCCTTCCAAATGGCACAATAACGCGCAGCCTATACACATAAGGACAGAGGCCGCACTATACCCGATTCGTCAAGCCGTTCTTACGCCATGAAGGTTACCACTAACAAGCTAGAAAAGGTCCTCATACTTGACTAAAGCTAGAGCCATATAGCCCTCACAGTTGTACTATAAGTCCCGGATGTTCGCTTACAGATAAGTCCTTAGGGAGAGAAACTAGAGCACCAAAAATACCCCATGCTCTAGCCCCCTTGAGCCATGTTGCTATAAAGCATCTTTTAAACGTTTATTGCATATACCATTAGTCAAGTTACAGATCATAGTTATTTATCTTGAGCACTAGCATAAATACTACCCAATGCAATGTCCCATGGGTGTCAAGGTACAAGATACAAAAACTAGGATATCCTTAATGGTAACAAGGTAGACACATGCACATGAATTAAGTATATTAAAGGTGAATAGGAAACAAGGATAATCCCATGCTATACTTGCCTTAAACACCGATCCTTCGGTAAGCTTTAATCTTCAACGTTCTTCTTCTTCTTCTTGATAACCACGTATATCTCACCGACTGGACTTAATCAATAAATCACCACACACACATCGAGCAATCATACACGAAGCAAACAATAGATCTAAATTAGAACAGTACACCAAACATATGAAACAATATGTGAAAAGATTTTAAAGAGGTTCTACACACTGCTATGAACACACAGGCGCGAAAAACACACTAATCAGAGCTACGGTTGAAAAGATACATCTACCGAAAGATTTGCTCATAGAAGAAAATATAAAACTATTAGTTTCATGTGTTTTAATTATATAATAACATATATAAGATATTTTATAGATACTATATATGGAATTAAGTCAAATTTAGATTCAAATTATGAAACTAAAGTAAAACAAATCATATTTTATTTACAAAACCCAGTTGCATAATTATTAATCAAGATATGATTTAAACCATAAAATTTCAGAATTAGTAATATGGCAAATACTGTCACTAACGCGTAAATCTCGTTGCTATGAATCTAACGCAACTCAAATGAACTAAAACGGATCTAAAACGTAGAAGATATGATTTAAACAAGATCTACTTTATTAAAGTAATAGATTAAATCTCACATCGGAACCTAAAGATAGAAAACCTAACCAACAGTAACACTAGCAGTATAACAAGTTTGTAAAACTCTTCTACACGTTACTACGATCACATAGACATAAAGATCACGAAATTTGGATTTAAAACGTAAAAGTTATGAATTTTCTAAGATTTCCTATAGATAAATAATTACTTTAATATAAACTCGAAAATAATTTATCTCAAACCTACTGTGCAGTTCTATCATCATGTAGAGCTCGCAAATACGAATCTAACGCAATTTGAATGGATCAAATCGGAGTTAAAACGGATAATTTATGACTAAAACTAACTCAGTGGCAAAACTGTAAATATCAGAAAACGTATTTTTCAATTACCGAGACAAAATACGCTTTCAACAGATCAAAACAAACGCGGGATAATACGTTTTGGACTGCGGGTTAAGAACTTAAAAACTTCAGGGGCTCTTTAGCAAATTTTTCGGCCGAACGGGTATCTTCTAATATCAGCCGTTGGATTCAAAATCAACGATCCAGATTGGATCGGGGAGAGAGCCGGCGGCGCTCCGGCCGGAATCGGCCGACGGTGACCCTCCGCGGCGGTGCCATGGCCGGAATAGCCTATCTCGCGCTACGGAGCACGAGCTTACGAACGGAAAACACAGGGAGAGAGAGAATGGCATGGCGAGCTCACCCCGCGCGAAGATGGGACCGGAGGATGACCGGAAGGCGGCGGCTAGCTCGCGGTGGCGGACGGTGGAGGCGGAGCTTCGGGCGTAGCCACCACGGGATGATAGAGGCTGCGATTTGTAGTCCAATGTGAAGCGGAGGGAGGCGGCACCCCGTTTTTATAGCCCGAAGGCGGTTCTAAGAAAGGAAGGAGGGAGATTTGGCGGTGGATTCGGTCGGTGGAGGTTTTTGGAAAGCTTCGTGCCGGCAGCTTGGGGAAGGGGACGCGACTGACGCGTGGGCCCCGGATGTCAGCGTCACGCCGGGAGAAGGAAGGCGCGCGTGGCTGGGCCAGCAGCTGCGGCTGGGCTCGGCCCAAGCGGAAGCGAGGCGCGGGAGGAGGAAACGGGCCGCGCAAGGCAGGCCGAGACGCGCGCTGGGCTGAAAACCGAAAGAAAATGATTTTTTTTTCCTTTTCTAATTTTTCAAAGCCAATTTTCAAAAGATTTTCAAATCCAAATTTGAATTTCATCAAACCACTCATCTCAAAAATTTTAAATGCAACAGCATGAGTGCACAAACATGTTTCTACTCTTATATTTGATTTTAAATTTATAAAAATTATTCTTATTCTAAATTTGCATGCTTCACAAAAATAAATATAAAAATCATATTTTTCCTATTTTTCTTCTTTTCAAATTTTTAGGGTGTTACAATCCATAATTAGAGAGAACTCGTAGAATCAAGTGGATATAGATTAAAGCGACACGGTTAGAGATTTAATTCCTAGGGTTATGTCCTACCTACCAAGTCTTAGGATTTTCTAATCTACTTCTTATCATCTATAGCATAATCAATCTTCCATCTAAACATAAGGAACATTACTTCAGAGAATTCAAGAATAGAGCAACCTTCTCCAAGTAACCGAGTTCTACTTATCCTAGATTCGGGGAGTGGACTACAGAGGACTCAACAAAGCTATAAAAGTCACCTTCGCGATCTACCACATGGCCCAGAAAATAGGGTGCATTCGCAGGTAAATATAATCTAGACACCACGTCTATATTACTTCTACCACCTAATCCAATCCGGAGTTAAACTAGGTGCTCTATGAACTTATGCCTAAACTTATTATCAATCAAGACTATATCAAAGATAGAACAAGAATAAACTAAGAACGAAATAGAAAAGTACATAATGATATTGAAGTAGAACAAAGTCATAATTACAAGATACAATGATAGAATTACCAAATCTCCTGACGTCGATCCGAAATCCTAAGCCGCGCTCAACTCTACTTATATCTAGCTAGATCTAACCCTAAACTTGAAATAGAGCTCTAATCTTCTAATTAGAAACCCTAGCTTTTCTCTCTGGCCTTCTGAATGAGAGATCAACTGATAATGATTGTGATTAATGCCTCAGCGAGGGGTCTGTCCCTGCTTATATAGCCAGAGGGATGAACTACAGCCTTCGGATCAAACCGACTTGAAACAATGGTCGAGATGCATCATAGAGGTCGGTTGGAGGCCGTCACGCGAAGCAAAGCTCACTTCCTTGTGGGCCCAGACCGGCTGACCTGACATGTGGGGCCGGCCGGCCCCACCTGTTAGCCATCGAGTTTTTGTTTTGTTCCCATGTCCTTTGGTGTCCTCTAGAACCTTTCCATCAATTCTTGCAGAATTCTGACTTGATTTGGTTTAGTTCCTTGGCTCCTACTCCTCTCCAGCTTATTCTGTTTTAATCTCTGAAAATTCACAAATCACCAAAACTATGGAAATTGTCATGTTAGTCCATAAAACTCTTGCTTAGTGATGGTTCCTGAGTATTCTAGAGAATTCCTAGGTATATTCATCAGGGACTTTCTCGTCGGGACTCCAAATATAGCAAGTGATATGTCTGTTTCGATCGTCTTGACAAGATCTTCACAATGGTGTGTTCTATTTTGTCATTTGAGATACCTTTATGTGGTGAAATATCATTAATTCTGCAAAAGAGGTGAGAGCAACACAACTCGTCGAACTTGTCAGAATAAACCCTACAACTATGCACTAATAACCCTTTTACCATTATGTTGTGCATTAATTGAAGTTATAATGTTGACGTTAAGGACCGTCAACAAGCTCCTCCAAGCTTAACCTTTGCTAGTTCCTTAGCAAACTATCATCACAGATCAGGAGTTACTACAATACTTTCACAGCTTGAAAATACACATGTATTTCAAAGAAGAATTCTTCTACCAAACAATGGTTAGACTGCTCAATCTTTTGAACTTACCCATATTACATTCAACCATAGAGCTTATTGCCTTTACTTAGGTCTTGATTAATTGAAAGATAGTCTAGTCAAGCACTATCTTGAACTCTTTGATCAACCTTCTTTCTGGAGTTTTGCAAGGTTTTTAAAATAAAACTCAGAGATTCCCTTGCATGATCCTTTCAAGTCTCTCATTTGTGGTATTTATGGATTCCTTTCCAAGGCAATAATGGTGTTTTGCCTTCTCTCCTCTCAAGATATGTGGTATTTCTAGTATAAGGCAATTGAGCATTGTACCTTCCCCCTTCTCTCCCTTATAACTACAGGCTTATGTGGAGCTGAGGGTAGTTCAAGGATATGACATACTTACCTTGTATATATTGCCTAGTCAAAATGCGATCCTCGGAGAGGAGACCATACCCTTAGATCAAGACGTGCATGTGTGGTTTCAAATGAACAATATGATAGAGAATATTTGTAGAAGGGAGAAGGGGTGAAAGACTAATTTTACAGTGCTCCTTTACAAAAGGTAACTTCTCTCATCTTGGAATTTTGAAAAACATGGGGCTTTTCTCTTTTTTTTTTCTTTTTTTTTCTTTTCTTCTTTTTTGTTTTTTTAGACAAGCAAAATAGCCCAATCTCTAATGAAAAACTCTGAGAGAATAAATGATAACAACTTGGAGCATTATTTTGGAAACTTGGGTATCAAACAAGGAAAACCTATGGGAAATATTTTTGGTGTTCACTCCTAGTATAGGAGTAGAACATTTTTGAGTGGATCTAAATGGGTGAATATGCTGGTGCGTACTTCCAGAGTAGAAGTAGCCAGGGTGCAAATTGTGAGTGTAATTTTCTTGATCTTGGGGGCAGGACCATCCTCTCGACAAAGGTCTCACACGGGTTGACCAAACTCAACACAAAGCAAGTAGCTATGAGCTGGTTTTCCTAGTCTAGCAACCATGTATATATGGTTGTGGTAGGAATTAAAGCTCTCATCATACAGGAACTCATCATGTGATGATTTTATGTTTCCAAAAATATAAATCTCTAGAATTCAAGTATCTCTAGAAATAAGATAATAGCAGCTCAGACCTTTCTATATCATATCTATCAATTACCTAGACTTAGATTAAGCAGTCGCCAACCACAAGTTTCAGATTCAGGATAGATTCTCAAATCAGAACAGTCATATACAAAACTTAGGAGAATTCAAGGCAAAATAATAGGTATTTTAAAGGAATTTAGGTAGAGCAACTATTCATCATTTCCATTATGGTTTCTACTTCAAGTTTTTAGGTTTTGACCTTTTTATTAAAAAGAAAGGAAACACTCTTTTTATTTAGTTTTTTTGTTATTTTTCATTATCTAAGCTGAAATTAAACAACCTATAGTAATACTAATAAGATAACTGCTAGGGCTTTACTGGATACCTGGCTCTCGGGTTACCTCCCGGAAGGTGATGCACTTGAGATCTCCTGGGGGCTCCTCCCCCAAGCTTGTTGTTGTCGGTATCGTAAATGTTGTTGAAGAATAGACCTTGGGAACTCTCCCAAGGGGAGTTACTATGACGATGGCCGGTATGGGTAAAACTGAGGGATGGAGAAGAAAGTGTCCCAGTTCCGTCCATCTCTAGCCTGGTTTTGCTAGATATTATCCATGGCTACACCAAACTGGGCATTCCACTGTTGCTGATCAGCGAGTCTCTGGTTAATATTGACTTGTTCTTCAGAGATAGTGTCCATTCGAAGGTTCAGGTGAGCCAATTGCCCTTCTACACCTGAGACATAGTGTCTAGGTGGTTCTTGATGTCTTTGTGATGGTTTGGGATGATCTACAGATCGTCTGGGCTGAGAGTCGCATGATCGGGACCTTTTGTGTCCCTCTTCAGAATCTGCTTGAGAAGATCCTGATGAGTGATGTGATGGTGAGGGTGCCCATGGATGATGTTGTCTTGATGTGCCCAGTTGATTGGTGTATGCAGTGTATCTCAGCCCTTCTGGTGTTGGATCTGCCCCGTAGTAGTGCATGGGCGGCGCGTTCGCAAGTCGGGCAGATGTACTCCTCCTGTTCAAGGGTAAAGGCTGCAAACCAACAAGATAGTCTCTAACAGCATAGATTCCGAGCCCTGGGTTAGGAAGCGGGATCTCAGTAATCATACCGTGATACTTCATAAAAATTGTATTGTTGGTTTTCTTTAAAATCTGAGCCTTCCTAAAGAAATCTAAATCCATTATTGAGCGAGGTTCAAAGATGTGAGAAACAATGCAGTTATTTGTTAACCCCAATCTATTGGCGATACGAACAACCAAAGATGTACATTCAATATCCCCTTTGATAGGTCCAAAAACTTCTAACCATTGGTGCATCATGGCTACAGCAGGGGAGACCTTTCGTTTGTTCACAATTGCAAAAAGTATCTTTAACTCATCTTCCCTAATGGTCTAGGTTTCAGGTCTAGGGAATAGAGTCAAGGAAATAAATCTATGAATAAAATGGAAGGTCGACAGCTGAAGATCACTATTTCTGGGTCTATGGCAATTATCTTTATCAAAAATTTCTTTCCAAAACTGCTCTTTCCAAAAATCGGGAAGAGCAACATTGAAGTTAAGAACATAACAACAACAACAACATAGCCTTTTGTCCCAAGTAAGTTGGGGTAGGCTAGAGATGAAACCCAAAAGAGACGAGAAACAGGGAGACACATAAAGGGACATAAAGGGCACAAGACAAAAGATGTCACGGTTCAGGCACGTTGATTGCTAATCTCCAAGCGCTCCTGTCCATAGCTAAATCCTTGGGGATATTCCACTCCTTAAGATCTCTCTTAATGGACTCGTCCCAAGTTAATTTAGGTCGACCTCTACCGCTCTTTACATTATCGGCCCGCTTTAGAACTCCACTACGCACCGGCGCCTCAGGGGGCCTCCGTTGGACATGTCCAAACCATCTCAACTGATGTTGAATCAATTTCTCCTCAATTGGTGCCACCCCAACCCTATCCCGAATATCGTCGTTCCGTACTCTATCCCTCCTTGTGTGCCAACAACACCAACGCAACATACGCATCTCCGCTACACTCAATTGCTGGACATGTCGCCTTTTTGTAGGCCAACACTTAGCACCATATAACATCGCCGGACGAATCGCCGTCCTATAGAACTTACCTTTCAGCTTCTGAGGCACCCTTTTGTCACAGAGAACGCCAGAAGCTTGACGCCATTTCAACCAGCCGGCTGAAATTCTATGCCTAACATCTTCATCAATGTCTCCATCCTTTTGTAGCATCGACCCTAAATACCGAAAAGTATCCTTCTTGGCCACCACTTGCCCATCGAGGCTAACGTCTCCCTCCTCGTGCCTAGTCGCGCTGAAATCGCACCTCATATACTCGGTCTTAGTCCTACTAAGTCTGAACCCTTTCGACTCTAACGTGTGCCTCCATAGTTCTAACTTCCTATTAACCCCCGCCCTACTGTCGTCAACTAGCACCACATCATCAGCAAAGAGCATACACCAAGGGATATCACCTTGTATGTCCCTTGTGACCTCATCCATCACCAAAGCAAATAAATAAGGGCTCAAAGCTGACCCCTGATGCAGTCCTATTTTAATTGGAAAGTCACTGGTGTCGCCATCACATGTTCGGACAAACGTCACCACATCCCTGTACATATCCTTGATGAGGATAACGTACTTAGTTGGGACTTTGTGCTTTTCCAAGGCCCACCACATGACATTTCTCGGTACTTTGTCATATGCCTTCTCGAGGTCAATAAAGACCATGTGCAAGTCCTTCTTCTGCTCCCTATATCTCTCCATCAATTGTCGTAATAAGAAAATCGCCTCCATGGCCGACCTACCAGGCATGAACCCAAACTGATTTTGGGTCACATGTGTCACTCTCCTTAGGCGATGCTCGATAACCCTCTCCCAGAGCTTCATCGTATGACTCATCAACTTAATCCCACGGTAGTTAGTACAACTTTGAACATCTCCCTTGTTCTTGAAGATAGGTACTAATATACTTCTCCTCCATTCTTCAGGCATCTTGTTTGACCGAAAAATAAGGTTAAAAAGCTTAGTTAACCATACTATCGCTCTGGCGCCTAGGTATCTCCACACCTCAATGGGGATACCATCAGGGCCCATCGCTTTACCTTCCTTCATCCTCTTTAAAGCCTCTCCGATCTCTGCCTCCTGAATTCTCCTCACAAAGCATCTGTTGGTATCGTCAAATGAGTCGTCCAACTCAAGGGCAGGACCCTCATTCTCCCCATTAAACAGCTTGTCGAAGTACTCTCTCCATCTGTCCTTGATCTCCTCATCCTTCACCAGAAGTCGATTTGTCCCATCCTTGATGCATTTTATTTGGTTGATGTCCCTTGTCTTCCTCTCGCGGATTCTAGCCATCCTATAAATGTCCTTCTCCCCTTCCTTCGTGCCTAGCCGCTGATAAAGGCCATCATACGCCTGACCTTTTGCTACACTCACAGCTCGCTTTGCAACCCTCTTCGCTATTTTATAGCCCTCGATGTTGGCTACACTCTTGTCATGGTGGAGACGCTTGAAACACTCCTTCTCCCTAATAGCCCTTTGCACCTCGTCATTCCACCACCATGTGTCTTTCGCTTCCTGTTTGCCTCCCCTACTCACGCCAAACACTTTCGAAGCCACCTTCCGGACACATGTTGCCATCTTTAGCCACATGTCGTCGGCATCTTCTCCTTCTTCCCAAGGTCCCTCGTCTAGCATCCTCTCCTTAAACGTCTGCGCTGCTTCCCCTCTAAGCTTCCACCACTTCGTTCTCGCAATCTTGGCCCGTTTATCCCGGTGGACACGTACCCGAAAGCAAAAGTCCGCCACCACAAGCTTATGTTGAGGGACAACACACTCCCCAGGTAACACCTTACAATCAAAGCAAGCACGTCTATCCTCCCTCCTTGCAAGGATAAAGTCGATCTGGCTCGAGTGTTGTCCACTACGAAAGGTTACCAGATGAGATTCCCTCTTCCTAAAGAGGGTGTTCGCTATCAACAAGTCATAGGCCAGCGCGAAGTTCAAAACATCCTCCCCCTCTTGATTCCTACTACCATACCCGAACCCCCCGTGCACCCGCTCGAAACCTACATTAGTCGCACCAACATGGCCGTTGAGGTCTCCTCCTATAAAGAGTTTCTCGCTGATAGGCACGGTACTAACCATGCTATCAAGATCTTCCCAAAACTGCCTCTTGGTGCCCTCGCTAAGACCTACCTGAGGGGCATAGGCACTGATCACATTCAGAGCCGAATCTCCAACTAGCAGCTTGACCAAGATAATCCGGTCGCCTTGCCTCCTAACCTCAACGACTCCATCCTTAAGGCTCCTATCGATCAAGATACCTACACCATTCCTACCCGATGTTGTCCCCGTGTACCAAAGTTTGAAGCTAGTATCCTCCACCTCCTTCGCCTTCTGGCCCTTCCATTTAGTCTCCTGAACGCATATAATATTTACACGCCTTCTAATTACTGCATCGACTAGCTCTCTTAGCTTACCCGTTAGGGACCCTACATTCCAGCTACCTAGACGAATCCTAGTTGGCTCGGCTAGCTTCCTTACCCTTCGCACCCGTTGAGGGAAGTGCGAAGACCCTTGCTCATTTTTCACTACACCCGGGCATAGATGTAGCGCGCCACTAAGGTTGCGACGGCCCGACCCTTGCTCATTTTTCATCGTACCCGGGTCACGATACGACGCGCCACTAAGGGGATGATGACCCGGCCCTTGCCCATTTAACACCACACCCGGGTTCCGATGTAGCGCGTCGCTAAGAGGGTTACGCCCCAACGAATCTCTTGTGGGTTTCAAATCCATGAGAGTGGCTGTTTTTTTACTGTTGGTTTGCCAGACCTTAACACACCCTCCTCCTTTACCCGGGCTTGGGACCGGCTATGTTGAGACGACTTAAGAAAGTCTTCCAGTCAACATAGGCGGAGTTGAAGTTAAGAACATAATTAGAATCAAACCCCAACAAATCACTAAGTCTTCTCTAGGTGCAAGTAAACTGCATATTGAACATGTGAAAACTCACCCCAGCCCTAGCCTCAAGAATTTGCAAGGTGCACAAAAATTCCATTGTGAGCAGCTTAACACCCGGTTCATTTATTGGAACAAGATTCCTCCAGCATATTGCAGCAAATATTGTGTTGAACTCAACATCCATACATGTGTCTTGTAGGAGTTGAGGATGGTATGCCAACGTTAACTTGTATGCCCTATCCTTGATATTTTGGAATTTGTCCTTCTCCGTTCGACCACGTAGTCGGACATCCCTCTCTACCATGAGCTCGTTGATGGTGCCATCAACGGAAGGATGGGCTAGGAAGTCTCTTGATGATGAAGTAGGTGTGTCCGTGTCCATGTCAGAACTAGCCCTTTTGGATTGGCCCCTAGTCAGATGCTCAAAATCAAGGAACGACATCCTATCACACACGGAGCAGACAAACACACAAAAGGAATTGCAAATATAGGTTAGAGTAATTAGTTAAGAGTCAGCTATCCAGAAGTTAGTCGTCCGAGAGTTAGCCTACTAGAGAGTTTCTAAAAATAGATTTTACAACCCTTCTTCTCTAAACTTGCTTTTAGGCCTAGTCTCAGAACTCTAATTTCCAGTAGTTCTTCCCTTCTCTCTACAAAACTCTCTTCCTTTCCAATGGTTTAGCTAGTAGAGCAGCTCAAAGCTGCAACTCTCTGGAAAAAGAAGGTAGGAAGGTTGAGGTGTGAGAGAAGGCAGCGGGAGATGGAAATTTATAGGGGAGGGGGAGACAGGCCAGCTGGCCTAGGATGTGGGGCCGGCCAGCCCCACTTGTGGTCCTTATTCCTATTCTATTCTACTGCATTCTTAAGCTGAATTCTCATCCCTTTGTACACGAATTTGATACGATGCAGCAGGAATGGTGGCAAGGCAAAGAATATGAGGTAAATTCCATGATAGATCCCATGGAATCTATGGGCCCAAGGTGAGAAATTTTTTTACCATGCAGAGAATAAAATTACTTTCATGAAACAAACCTGCATGGAAAATTAGGGACAACATTTTTGTGCCACCATGGTAAAAATTCTTTTAGGTTTTCACTTTGTAAAAATTATTTCCATGGGGGCATAGATTTTTGTTTTTATATATTTTTATTTTGGTTTCATATAAATGTAGAAGATCAAAAAGTAAATATACTAAAGAAATTACTTATGTAAGAAAGTAAATATGGATAATTACCGAGTTACCTTTCGACGAGGGTTCAGAATTCTAGAGTCCACCGAACCGAACTTTCCCAAATTTTGTTACTCTTCAAAGGTGTCATCCTGCCCAGAGGATGATGTCCTTGATAACTAGCCGTCTCCTTCTTCACTTATCATATTTGCTTTTAGGTTCAACTTAGACCTTGGTCTAAATGGGAAGCGTTCCTCTCGTCCATTAATGTTGAACTTGACTTCTCCAATTCCAATGTCAATGTGGGCATTTGTCGTGCTCAAAAAGGGTCTCCCAAGGATGAGTGATACTTTTGAGTCTGGATGCATTTCCAATACCACAAAGTCGACTGGTATGAAGAATCCTCTAATATTGACCGAAATGTCCTCAACAATTCCTATTGGATAGCGTTGAGATTGATCGGCTAGCTGTAGGCACATTGATGTTGGGATGATCTTTGCATGCTGGAGCTTGTCAAAAACTGACTTGGGCATCACACTGACACTTGCTCCAAGGTCACTAGCGTGTTATCAAAATGTTGATCTCTAATTGAACAATCAATAGTGGGGCATCCTAGATCCTTCTTCTTTTTTGGTGACATGTTAAGGATGGCCGCACTACATTCTTTCGTTAACTTGATTACTTTAGTGGTGGGCAGTGGTCGTTTGTTGTTGAGGATATCTTTTATATATCTTGCGTAGGTGGGTACTTGTAAAGCGTCTAACAAAGGGACATTTCTATATAATTTTTGAATTACTTCAACAAACTTACTGAATTGCTCATTCGCCTTAGCTTTCCGTTTTCTATGTGGGAATGGTAAGATGTTGGAGTCATGGAAATCTTGCGTCATCTCTGGTATTGGTGGCTCCAATTCTTCAATCTCATCGTCCTTCTCTTCTATTACTGTTGGGATTACTGGTGCTGCCTGTCTTCTCGTTGTACCTTTTGGATAAGGGGGATCACGAGTAGATCTGCCACCTCTTGTGGTTATGGATTGTACCTGACTAGGGTTAGTGGCAAAAGGCAAAGCAGCAACTAGTTGCGCCAACCTAGTTTCTATCTAATTATTATGATTAAGCTGATCTTTTTAGCAGAAGAAAAGTCATCTAATTTAGCATTTATATCCTCTAAAATTTTATCATTAGAGGCAAGCCTTTTAATAATATTGTCATTAATTCTAGCCTGTTCTAAGATTAAATCTCTCAAGGGTAGTTGCTTGAAATTAGAAGAATTATAATTGCCTGAGTACTTACCTTGATGGGTAGATTCTTTTTGTTGATTACATCTTTGCTTTCTTGATGTAGGAGGATTGTTGATGATGCTTGTATTTTCTTGATTGTCTAAGAATTCAATCCCTAGATACTTTCCACATCTATTCTGAGCATCGAAGGCATCTTGGATAGCTTGACGATCTCTTTTGTAATTATCCCTCTGATCAAGTCAATCCAATAGCACTTCCATCTTTGTTGTTAGTGCACAAACTTCTTCTGGAATTTCTTCAATCTTCTGACAGCGTTGATTATTGTCTGGCTTCTAGCTCTAATTCTTGGCTATCTTCTCTAAAAGAATTTCAGTTTTCCAAGTGTGAGTGACATAAATGATCCTCCAGTAGTTGCATCTAATTGCTCACGAGATTTCTAGATAAGTCCATTGCAGAATCCATGTATGAGCAACCAATCTTCCATTCCATGGTATGGGCATTCTAGGATGTATTCCTGGAAATGTTCCCATACCTCTGCAATGGTTTCTTCTTTTTGCTGTTGAAAGTTGTAGATTTTTTCTCTTAAGGCATTGGTTTTGCCTATAGGGAAAACTTTGACAGAAAGACTTTTGAACACTTGTCACATGTATTGATATCTTCTTTATGATCATAGAACCATTGCTTTGCTTTTCCCTCCAAAGAGAATAGGAATAACCGAAGAAGTATGATGTCTTGGGCAACATCCTTGATGATGATGGTGCATCCAATCTCTAGAAAATTCTGTAGATGGGCAGTAGCATCTTGTGCCTTTTCGCTGAATGTAGTAGCTTGGACTAGGTTGATGAGGCTTGGTTGGAGTTCAAACTCTAGGTTATCCGTTTGGAGTGTGGGCCCAACACGAATGTTCCCAGGGCTTGGAGCAGAGAACTCTTGCAAAGTCTTTTCAGCCATTGTCTTCACCACTTGTGTTGATCTCTAGGTTGAGTTGTTTTCTAATTAGATGTTGATTGATCAAAACTAAACCTGAATTACCCTGCATAAGATATAAATAAAAATAGGGCAAGGGTAAGTCAAAAAAGATAGAAGTACTTGGTTAAGATTTTTATCTATGAGTATATATTTGATGTATTCTTCTGATAGCCATATAAATAATTCCTGTTAAAAGCTCCCCGGCGACGGGGCTAGAAATGCTTGTTGGCATCACTTACGCCGCCCCCGCTAGGTTGTCATCCCTAACATGACATAAGAAATACGGTTGTACTTATAATCATGGCACTTATAAAATATAAAAAGTTATCCACAAGTGTACAGATAAAATACTCCCGTTGTAGCATTTCACCCAAGAAAGTTTCAGGTATCGTTATTTATAATTCTACCACTGGGAGCTTCTAAACAGGGTTTAAAAGAGAAAATTGACATGGCTATAAGAATTACAAATACATACTATAGGTATAAATCAATTAACACTTCTATCTAAACGGGGGTAAGCCAAATGATAAATGATATTGATAATAATGATAATGAGATAAGATAGGGAATCCATAATTAGAGAGAACTCGTAGGATCAAGTGGATACAGATTAAAGCGACACGGTTAGAGATTTAATTCCTAGGGTTATGTCCTACCTACCAAGTCTTAGGGTTTTCTAATCTTCTTCTTATCATCTATAGCATAATCAATCTTCCATCTAAACAAAAGGAACATTACTTCAGGGAATTCAAGAACAGAGCAATCCTTCCCTAAGTAACCAGGTTCTACTTGTCCTAGATTCGGGGAGTGGACTACAGATAACTCAATGAAGCTATAAAAGTCACCTTCGCAATCTACCACATGGCCCAAAAAATAGGGTGCATTCGCAGGTAAATATAATCTAGACACCATTTCTACATTACTTCTACCACCTAATCCAATCCAAAGTTGAACTAGGCGCTCTATAAACTTATGCCTAAACTTATTATCAATCAAGACTATATCAAAGATAGAGCAAGAATAAACTAAGAATGAAATAGACAAGAACATAATAATATTGAAGTAGAACAAAGTCATAATTACAAGATACAATGATAGAATTACCAAGTCTCCTGACGTCGATCCAGAATCCTGAGCCACGCTCAACTCTACTTGTATCATGCTAGATCTAACCCTAAACTTGAAATAGAGCTCTAATCTTCTAATTGGAAACCCTAGCTTTTCTCTCTAGCCTTCTGAATGAGAGATCAACTGATAATGATTATGATTGATGCCTCAGGGAGGGGTCTGCCCCTGCTTATATAGCCCAGAGGGATGAACCACAGCCTTCAGATCAAACCGACTTGAAACAATGGTTGAGATGCGTCGTAGAGGTGGGTTAGAGGCCGTCACGCAAAGCAGAGCTCACTTCCTTGTGGGCCCAGGCCAGCTGGCCTGACATGTGGGGCCGGCCGGCCCCACTTGTTAGCCGTTGAGCTTCCGTTTTGTTCTGGTGTCCTCTAGAACCTTACCGTCAATTCTTGCAGAATTCCAACTTGATTTGGTTCGATTCCTTGGCTCCTACTCCTCTCTGGCTTATTCTATTTTAATCCCTGAAAATTCACAAATCACCAAAACTATGGAAATTGTCATGTTAGTCCATAAAACTCTTGCTTAGTGATGGTTCCAGAGTATACCAAAGAATTCCTAGGCATATTCATCGGGGACATTCTCGTTGGGACTCCAAATATAGCAAATGTTATGCCTATTTCGATCGTCTCGATAAGATCTTCATAATAGTGTGTTCTGTTTTGTTATTTGAGATACCTTTATGTGGTGAAATGTCAATAATTCTGCAAAAGAGGTGAGAGCAACACAACACTTGGAACTTGTCAGAATAAACCCTATAACTATGCACTAATAACCCTTTTACCATTATGTTGTGCATTAATTGAAGGTATAATATTGATGTTAAGGACCGTCAACAGCCCACTAGCTGTGCGAGTAGGTGGAACGCCAGTAGCTGCTCCACTAATGAGGAGTAGCTGCTGCCATCGATGCTTGTTAGGAGGGCCAAAGGTGTCACCAGGTGAGGGTGAACAGCTCTAGGTGCTTGGTCATGGGGAAAAATGTGGGTGGTGGAGGAGCACTGGCGGCACCGTGAGCTCTGTGGCCACCCATGGCGGCTATGTGCTCTAGAGCTGCAGAGAGAGCGCAAGGTCGACCAGAGGGGTGAGGAGAGTGAGGGAGAGCCCGAGAGCTCGGCGTTCGCACTAGTGCAAGGGAAGAGTGAGAGAGAGAGAGTAGGGACACACGACAGCAATGGTGGGTCGTGCTCTGCTACATGGTCGCCACACCATCATTGCGTCGAGCACGTGGCAGGTGCGGCTTAGCCGGTCTTAGAGGCAATTTTTGGGCAGGCTTCGCTCCAAACTGGGCCTTGACCAAAAACCAAAGTTGCTCATCTCAGAATACTCTTCAAATTTCATTGAGGGTGCTGAGTCATTAGAGAAATGGATTAACAGGTAATTAGCTCCTAAGACAGCATCGTCAACATGATAACAGCGGTCACAGAAGCTCACTTTCGGAGGTCAAAACCTGGCCAAACTGGTGCCATCTTTTTGCATTCTCTTCTCAACAACATGTAGTCTAACTTTTATTTTTGGATCAACGAAAGTAACTTTACAAAATTTGGAAAACGCAGGATGCCAATGCCAAAGCCGATGAATTCCGGACTTAGAATATTTTAAGTGCTGAAAACAGCGACTGATTCAAATTTTGAGCCTCGATTTGACTTGCTTTCAAGCTGATCTGGCTCTTGGTCGAATAACAAAGTTTTTCCTACATAACATGGACTACAACTTCTATTTAAGGTCCAACATCAAAATAGGTGCAGAACCTATAGTTCACATTGGTCAAAACAGCATCATGGGAAAGATTGAACTAGGGTTTTGTCTCCTTTTTAACCATTTTCTTGGCATTTGCTCAACATGAAACTTTCATAAATTTTGTTGTAGAGTTCAACTAGAGTCCTTCGGTGTAACACCCTAAAATTTTGGAATGCTTTAAAAATAGGTGAATATGATTTTTATGTATTTTTGTGAGCATACAAACTTAGAAAAGTAATAATTATTATTAATTTAAAATCAAATATAAGGGTAGAAACATGATTGAGCATTCATGCTGCTGCATTTGAATTTTTGTATTGAGTGGTTTGAATCAAATTCAAAAGAGGATTCAAAATCTTTTTGGAAAATGGCTTTGAAAAATTGGAAAAGGAAAAAAAGGATTTTTCTCTCCTTTCGGTTTTTGGCCCAGCTCAGCTCGAGCGCCTTGTTCTCTTGGGCTGTCTAGGATCTAGCCCAACAACGCGTGCCGCGTCTGCCTTCACCCCGTGCGCGGCCCACTTTCCCTTCCCCCCCGCTTCCCGCTTTGGGCTGAGCCCAGCCATCGGCCTGGCTCGCGCGAGCGCCGCGCCTTCCCTTTCTCTCTCTGGCTGATGTCGCAGGCCCACACGTCAGGGTCGCCTTCTTCCTCCCCATGCCGGCGTCGGATTCCTTTCCTTGTTCACCACCGACCGAATCCGCCTCCCCAATCCCTTCCTTCCTTATTTAGAGCACCACCGGGCTATATATTCTGAGCTAGCGCACCCCTCCGCTCCATCTTGCCCCAAAGTAGAGGTCCATCATCATCCCGAGGTGGCCACACTTGAGACGCAGCCCTAGCCGCACGCCTCTCCGAGCCGCGCGTCTTCCTTGTCTCGTCCTCGGCTTCGATTTGACCCTTTGTGAGTTCACATTGATGTTCTCTATCATCTGGTGTCCTTCTTTCGCGAGCTCGTGCTTTGTATCGCAAGATAGCCAAGTCTGGCCTTGGTGCCATCGCGGAACCCACCGTCGGGCTTCTGCTCCGGCCGGAGCGCCGCCCGGCCTTTCCCCGATCCGATCTGGAGCGTTCAAATCAAATCTAACGGTTAAGAATTGATGATACCGGTTCGACCAGAGATTTTGTTAAAGAGCTCCTGTAATTTTTATATATCGAACCCGCAGTCCATGACGTATTCCCGAATTATGTTTTCTTTTTCATAAAGCGTACTTTGATCGCGGTAACTTCGGAAATACGTTTTCACTTATTTACAGATTTTCTACTAGAGTAATTCATGCATAGAATCTCCGTTTTAACTCTGATTTGACCCGTTCAAATTGCATTAGGTTCATATTTGTGATCTCTACATGTTAGTACCACTATACAGTAGGTTTGTAACATTTTATTTTCGAGTTTGAATTAAAGTAATTATTTTTCTATAGGAAATCTTAGTAAATTCATAACTTCGTCATTTTAGTTCTGTTTTTCGTGATCTTCGAGTGTGTGTGATCCTAGCGAGTTGTAGATTCATTTTAAAGACTTTTTATCTTATTTTATTACTATTGGTGTACTGTTCTAATTATACTCTTGTTTGTTTATGCATGATTGTTTCTGGATGAATGTTGTTGTCGTTGTTGATCGAGTATAGACGGTGAGCAATTCATTGGAGACCAAGATTTTTTCTTCGAGCAAGATCTTTAGGATCAGTTTGAGCAAGGCAAGTATAACATGGGATTGTCCTTGTTGTCCTATTCACAATAAGCAAATATAATCATTATGCATATATTCCCTTGATAAGGATGACTTAGTTTTGATCTTATACCTTGACACCTATTATATTGCATTGAGTAGCATTGCTAGTGATTAACATGAACTATGATCATGTAATTTGACTAATGGAATATGCAATAAACATTAAAAGATGACTTTTGATTACTGTTTAAAGGGGGCTAGAGCATGGGGTTATTTTTGGTGCTCTAGTTTCTCTCCTTAAGGACTTATTTGTAAGCGAACATCTGAGATTTACATTACAACTGTGAGGGCTATATGGCTCTGGCTTTAGTCATATAGAAGGACCTTTTCTAGCTTGTTAGTGGTAACCTTTTTGGTGTAAGAATGGCTTGATGAATCGGGTATAGTGCGGCCTCTGTCCTTATGTGTACAGGCTGCCTGTCATTGTGCCATTTGGAAGGAGGGCTCTACATCTGTTTGCCGAGTAAATCTAATGGCCCTAACTTGTTAGACGAACCTTCAAAAGATTTCATAGTGTTTCTGATACATCCGGCCCAGGTGGGGTTATCCGAGGCCCAATAAATTAAGGTTGCCCGGACCCCAACAGTTCTTATGCACACCCACTCGGGGAAAGGCCCAATGTCCCTAAAAGATTAGTCCGATAGGGGAAGGGTGGCTCTCTCTTTTAAGGTGGCTTCCTCCTCCCAAGTTAAGCAAGGTGGGATTATTCAGAGGCTCACACGGTCGCCGCCCGACTACAACTAGGCCACTTGACCTTTTTTTGTTACGTCTTTGCCAGCGGGTAATAGTGGAGGATGTCCTCATCATTCCCACCCCCTTAACACAAGGGCCCAGCTCCGATACCAAATCATAAAATACAGGCCCGATCTTCCAAGAGGTAACCGGTAAGTTCGATTTGTGAAGATCTCGACGTTGACGATCCGGCTTCAAATTAGACACGATTCGAACCCTGCAACCGTTACACCACTGCTCCGTTGGTTATCAACCAAGCACAACTTGATTGACCTCGCCAAGAAGGCTTTTCCTGCAAGCGAATCGAAGAACATAAGCAAGAAGGTAAAAACACGTAATCTGAAATTGCAAATATGAATGATGCGAATATCAATAGAGGGTTCAAGAACTCGGTTCCAAAGGACTAATTGACACTGTGGAGGAGATCAAGAACAGGGGCCCTAGATCACTGTAAAAGGATTTGTTACCACAGTTACAATGAACGATTCAGTTTCTCGATGGAAAACTAAACTCTAAACAAAACCCAATTGTCTAGCAGTGGCGGTGGCTATTTTTATAGTCTAAGACTCGACCTAGGGTTGAGGATGGCCAGGGGTTGGGCGCCCACAACTTGGGCTTAAGGCCCGACACGATACAAGGTCAAGTTGGCCCAAATAGGTGATGCAGCACCTTGTTGTGGTCACACAGAATGATCCACGGACCTTCTGGAGCTGGAACCAGATCCAAAACGACGGCGTCGTCGTCCCCTTTCCAACGCATCCAAGAACGCCCCATTTCAATGTCGTATGAGAGAGTTATGACCAAAACAGTGACGACGTGTCTGCTGAATCCGAGGGTGACGTGGCAGCTGAGTTGGGGACGAATTGCAACTTGGGGAAGACCATAGCGTCGGTGTGTCCAGCGTGGTGATGTCCTCATCATCCTCCCCTTCTTGAATTGGAGTCATCCTCGACTCCATCTTGGCGATGTCCTCATCATCCCCTCCTCCTAGAATTGGAGTCGTCCTCGACTTCATCCCATCATCAGCGAACTCCTGCAAAAGGTTAGTGATAGCAGGCAATGCACCAGACATAATAGGTTGATAAAACATAGTATAACATGGTGCATTAGGATTATCACATAACTCAGCAGTAGCAGAAGTTGTAGCAAGAAAAGTACCTCCTTTTAACCTAATCCCATTATTCCCATTATTTTTAGCAATGTCAGTTGGAGGTGTATTTTTAATCTCTTTAGCATGTTTAATAATTTCCGTAGGAGACAAAGGCAGCAATGTAATTGTCTTGTCCTTATGTATGATAGTGTATGTATTAGTTCTACCATGGTGTAAAGCATCATTATCAAATTCCCATGGATGACCTAACAAAATGGAACAAGCTTGCATAGGGACAACATCAAAATCAGCAGTATCATGATAAGAACCTGCGAAAAAGCTAATGCGTGCTGATTTAGTTACCTTAGTCTTACCACTATTATTGAACCACTGAAGTTTATATGGATGCGAATGTTGTCGTGTGGTCAAGCCAAGCTTCTCAACCAAATCTGAACTCACCAAGTTATTGCAACTTCCGCTATCAATGATAGTGAGAACACGACAACCCTGCACAATGAAATACATGTCGAACAAATTGTTTCATTGAATCTTCATCTCGTCTTCATGTCCCACACATGTACTTAACACACGCTGCACAAGAAGGCTAGGGTAATCCGCGGCAGCAGCCACAGAGTCAATGATGATAGCCTCCTTGTCTTGATCGCCCTCGGTGGAATCTGCATCAATGTTAGCAGCAAGGGCTAAATCATCTTCAACATCACTAGTACTTACATATCCATCCTCGGTAGCAATGAAAGCACGATGACTGGGGCAATTCTTCATGACATGTCCCATGCCTTCGATTTGTGGAGATCTCGACGTTGACGATCCAGCATCAAATCAGACACGATTCAAACCCTGCAACCATTACACCATTGCTCTGTTGGTTATCAACCAAGCACAACTTGATTGACCTCGCCAAGAAGGCTTTTCCTGCAAGTGAATCGAAGAACACAAGCAAGAAGGTAAAAACACGCAATCTGAAATTGCAAATATGAATGATGCGAATATCAATAGAGGGTTCAAGAACTCGGTTCCAAAGGACTAATCGACACAGTGGAGGAGATCAAGAACAGGGGCCCTGGATCACTGTAAAAGGATTTGTCACCACAGTTACAATGAACGATTCAGTTTCTCGATGGGAAACTAAACTCTAAACAAAACCCAATTGTCTAGCAGCGGCGGCGGCTGTTTTTATAGTCTAAGACTCGACCTAGGGTTGAGGACGGCCAGGGGTTGGGCGCCCACAACTTGGGCTTAAGACCCGACACGATACAAGGCCAAGTTGGCCCAAATAGGTGACGCAGCACCTTGTCGTGGTCACACAGAATGATCCATGGACCTTCTAGAGCTAGAACCAGATCCAAAACGACGGCGTCGTTGTCCCCTTTCCAACGCATCCAAGAACGCCCCGTTTCGATGTCGTATGAGAGAGTTATGACCAAAACAGTGACGACGTGTCTACTGAATCCGAGGGTGACGTGGCAGCTGAGTTGGGGACGAATTGCAACTTGGGGAAGACCATAGCGTCGGTGTGTCCAGTGTGGTGATGTCCTCATCAGTTTCCCTGCCTGCTCACCTTGGAAGTGTTTTGGGAGTAATTAACCCGGGCATATGGGCAACACGACTCATAGTGAAAGTGTACAACCTCTGCAGAGTGTAAAACTATTATAATAGCCGTGCTCATGGTCATGAGTGGCCTTGGACCCTTATGGAATAGTTGATCATTAATATTAAATATGTTTTTGCTATTCGTTAATCATTTCACATGGATCATATGTTTATTGTTATATTGAGACATCTTGATGCTATTGATATGCTAAAATTATGCCAATTAAAAGCTACATGCTGATAAACCAATGTCATGCCTTTGAGCCTCATGAACCCCATGTTACACTTGTTGAGTACGAGATGTACTTACACTTGTTTATTTTTCTTACTTGGATAAAAATCCTAGATGGGTAACAGATGGTGCAAATAGTGACTACTACTCCTACTTCCCTAAAGATTACTAGACTTGCAGTCAACCAGTCAATATGCCTGTGATTGGAGCTACCACAAGAGATTTATCTTTTTTACTTTCTGCTACATTTGTGTAAAGACTCTGTGTTAATAATTGTGATGTAATAACATTTGTGATGATACTCCCTTTATAATTTGTCAGCTTATGAGTGATTGATCTCTGGGCGCATATAAGAGTATGCATTCCATTTGGTTTTTAAATGGGTGTGACATTCGGGCAAGTTTGCAAGGTTTGGTTGATGTCCTATGTTTCCATTTACTTAATAGTGCAATTCAAGCAAAGATATAACTTATCATTTCATGTGACTTCTTGATTCCAAACTTCATGAAACTTTTCCAATGATCATTATAAATAGAGAGTGATGTGAGATACATGAAAGAAGTTCCATTAACATTACTCAAACATATGTTTTGAAAGGGGCAATTGTAACACCTCAGGTGTTTAGCTCCATAATTGCATTGCATTGCATAAGCATGAACATGCATCATCTCATTATGTTTTACTTTGCTTGCAACAACTTTGGTGTTTTAGGGTTTTGATTTGTTTCCAATCATATGACCCTAGGATTTTTGTGTAACTAAGGGGTAGAGTGGCTAATTATATCCTACAATACCTTTATCTCACTTAGAGTAACTAATGGAGCAATGTTCATGTTGACCAAAATTACCAAAATGCCCTCTAATGTGTTGTTGACCAGCATTAGGCCCTAGAATGCCTTAGTTTGACCAATTAAAAAGTCTAGCTTAGAGACCTTGCATGGAGGAGCAACCTTAAGCAAAGTTGTAGAGAATTTCCTAGGGAACAAAAGTCTCAATATGGTCATATCATTAAAATGACCAGAACATGCTCAAAATTGGCCCACAAGTCAGCTAGAAGGGCTGCCCCAGCACTTAGAAAAAAATTCTAAGTCTAGAAAGTGCCCCTTCAGTTTGATGGTGGCCTACTTTGGGAGTTTGTAGTTTGCAAACCAGACCAAACCAGCCCCAACTCTTATTGACACTTTTGTAGTACCCACTTAGCTCTACAATTTTGTCAACATCATCATCACCTAGTTCTAAATGGGTTAGGAGATATGGTGCTTGGAAAAATGGGTTTCAGTCGGTTAGTTAACTGAAACTCGGTTTCAGTTTCTGGGTACCTCACTTCAGGGCCCTGTATATCACTAACCAAGCCGAACCAGTCCACAATCTCTCTTACAAACTTGTATTCCTTGCATAGGGCTACGACTTTGCTATTTGGAAATTTCACTAATTCGAGCTCATTTACGAGTTAATCGACGTCAAAAATTCGCTGTCAGACCACCGTCGGGCTCCATTTCAGCCGGACAGATAGCCACGCTATCATGGCGATTGTGCAGAGCAAGGGGGCCACGTGCCGCTCGTGCCCGGCCATCGCCTCCACGTCGCAAGCACACGCACGCGGCGTGAAGTCGGAGCCGACACCTCAACCCCCACCACTCGCGCTTTCCCCCCTCCATTCCATCGCCCTCCTTCCCCGATGAGTAGCGCCACCCCAGACCTCGCTGCGGCTGTGCGAGCTCACCGCCGCACCGCAGCCTACCAAACCTCACCCACAGCTCCGCCTTAGACTCCTCGACCTCCCCTACCTCTTGCTTTAGTCAATCTCATGGAGGTAAGGACGCATTGTCGATTCTTTTCCACCCGGAGCTCACCGGAGAGTCACCGTCGCCACGGTCCACCGTGGCCAGCTCACCTCCATCATTCTCCTCCTTCCCTGACCCTCGTTCCCACTTCCTCAAACCGTGTGGATGCTTGTGGCTAGACGTTATCGCCGGAAACCGTCCATGCAAACCGGAATGGCCCGCGGGTGCGTCGCGCTCTGGCCGCGCCCGCCATGGCCGCCCATGGCAAGCCGCCACAGCTAGCCTCGTCGTGACCGTATCTGCCATCCCTAGTGCGCGCATGGGGATCTCCTTGAGTCGTAGTACGCCCTTGGATCATGTAACCCCGTATCTCTTCATAGTTCATCGGGAACACTGGCCTCGCCAGAGCGCTCTGTGCGCCGCCACTGCTCGGTGCACGTGGACCGGCCTCTCTGTCGCACCACCATCCCTCCTGAGCACCTCGTCTTCTTCGTCATCGCTCACTGATCCTTTTCCCTCGCTGTATTATCGTTCGGGGTCACCGGAGATGACCGAGCACGACAGCCTCCCTCCGCCGTCCGCCATGGATGACGGCGAGGTAGCTCCGGTGCAATAGAGTTAGGGAAAAAGGGATGCCTAGATTCGGGTTGGCACGGGGAGCACGCTAGGACGTCCATCTCCGTCGGGCGGGTCACCGGCGGCGAGATACGCCGGTCGGAGCTCCTCCCCTGCTTGCTGTCGCTGAAGAGTGGGGCCAGCCTGTCGGCGCACGCGCACGGGCGGGACGGCCCGAGCAGGCCGCGCGCGCGCAGTTGGGCCGCGTCGGTTCCCAGGCCGGCCCAGTAGCGAATAGGAATTATTTCATTTTTCTTTATTCTATCATAGTTTTAGATAATGTTTAGGAAATGTATATCTAGGGTTTTACTTGCTCAAAAATTATGAAGTAAATTTTGTTAGGCTCTGCATGATGTGTAGTATTTAAGAAAAATATAAAATAGATATGTGATGTTTAGTTTCTGGAAGAAATAATTAGGGTTTTGAAATGTGTCTTAATTAGGATATAAACTTGATAAATGAATAACTGGAGTTCTATTGTCCCAAAAATTGTGAAAATTGGTGGGTAAGTTAATTTATACATGTATTAGCTCTGGTAAAAATTTGGGCACTAGTGCTTGAGTAATTTTCAAGTTATGATGATATCATGTTGTTTTAGGAAATATTTGAATGAATTTTAGTAATTTTTCTACATGTGCAATGTTCATATAAATTTTTGGAGAGTGTCCTGGTACCCTAAAGTGTTTAAGAAAAATATGAATTCTGTTGTTTGATACTTTTCAATGTGAATTGTTAATTATAAAAAATCAGCCTTTTTGGCTTGTGAATTTTGTGTAGGGAGCTTCTATGAATAACTTTAGTTCAAATTTTTATAGTAGCCTTTTTTTTGGTCAGAGAGTCTACTGTAAATGTTGTAGAATTTTATGAGCAGTTTACATATATGATTAAAATTCCACTTAATTAATTAAGTAAATTAAGAAAGGCTTGTAAATAAATATTCTAGGTGGCCACACCTTACTTTCTGGTGTTTTTGTGACCTATGTGAACTTTTGGTAACATTAGTTTGGTCTTAGAGGAAGTTTGCCACATAAATAAATATTTAATCTTTACAATTCTAGGTTTTCTGAACAGCTGATAGCATCTTTGGGTTTGACCCTTCATAAAAGTATTTGTTGGAACACTTGTGAATACCAAAGCTGTAGTAAACTTGATAAACTAGCTTGTGTCAAAAATTGGGGGCATTTGGCTTAGTAGTCTAGGAGTTAATGCTGTTTTAAGTGACTGTCCAGAAATGACTGCTCTCTGTTTAGAGAGGACAGATTTCTGGAACTTTGGAAGTTCGACCTGGAAAACTTAGGAATTAAGGGTTGAGGTCTAAAAATGATTTGTAGGGAATTTTATAAGCTTTCCAGATTGTCTTGGATCATATCTTTTGGAGTTGGGAATCTCCAGCTATGTTAGAAACATTCAACTGCTGTCCAGAATGTCTTGCCTTGATTTTTGGTGTTTGAATGTGGTAACTTAAGTAAAGTTGTTCTTGTGATTGTTAGGTGTTAGGGCTTTAACAGAGGAGGAACAGCTATACCTTAGATTGAGTAGATTAGGTGAGTACTTCTCTACCGGAGAGGAAATTTGTACTTAATAATTGAAGTGATTTGATTAGAGCTTTAGGAGTGGTTGTAATGCATTTCATTCCTAGCATGCTGCATCTTCCATTATGCATCCATGAAATTTATTATGCACTCATGCAATAGGTGTTCCAGAGGGGGTGACTCTCCTCGAGTTCGAGGAAACGATCCCAGAGGAAATCCAAGAGTAGCCCAGGGAGCCCGAAGAAGCAGTCAGCGAAGGAGGCGCCGCTGAGGAATTGCCTGAGTGTCCAGATCACCGGTCGTCCACTTTTTTGAAAGGCAAGCCCCGGTGCATGCTGAACCTATTGTTTTATAAATCAATCTTGAGTACTTTTAATTGTTTACTGCATTAAGTTGTAGGAGTTGTATGAAAACACTTGTTGTATTATACCTGTCCTTGTCCAGATATCGTACTTAATCCTAAATTAGGTTTAGGCACGTGTCAATGCTTAGCCCTACTTAGTCCGGTAGAAGTCGGGTGATTTCCGGTCATTCGCGAGATATACGAATGGGTCACAAGTGGCTTTATGGCTATCGTGGATGGAACCATGCCTTAAAATGAAATTGAGACCGGGCGAGAGTTTGATAGTACAGCCGCAAGACACTTCACGTCTTGGGTGTGGAGCTATGCCCGTCTGAGTCGTTTAAGGACCGATTCGTTGCACGTCCTTGAGTCATGTTGAACGTTGTCTAACACTTAGTTGGCCGGATAAGTCGTTCCGACCGCGAAGTCGAGTAGTATGGTTCAGGCCAGGAATCGAATGGTAGGTTGCATCTTGGAGGAGAGAAAGGATGTGCTTGGGGACATTGGCGTGAGACCAAGGGGGGGTTAGAGTCCCTATCACCTGGCAGGGTGTCGCCCTTGGGGATGCGACATCATTCGAACCCACGATTCCTAAACTGTACGAAAGATGACCTGAGTAGCCCTCGCCAGGCGTGACTCGGTGAGTGTTAGAAATACCCCTCCAGCTGGATAGGAATTCGATTCGAATCGCCGTCGCTCTCGGTTAGTGAGCACTTGACTTGAGCAGCGACAACGTAGATCTCATTAATTGAACAAATGGTTAAGTGAATGATACAATGTTGCCACAATTTATACCTGCTATGGATATAATGTTAATAATTGTCTAATTATAACCAAGTGCATGTTTAGTACAGGTGCTAAGATAGATGACAGGTAAATGCTAAAAATAACTGCTAGTATAGGTTAAAAGAGTTTCAATTACTTATGCCTTTCTGCAAAATATGATGTCAGCTAGCCTCTTGTGTAAGCCTTGCATAATCCTTGGTGTACTCTTATTTCTGGTTTTCGACGGGTAAGTCTAGCTGAGTACATTCCAGTACTCAGGGTTTATTCCCTCCTGTTGCAGATGATATGCTTTACCAAGGCTTCTACAAGACCTGTCTCCACCCTACGGGTGACGAAGACTAGATCACTTGGGCGTGATCATCCTTTATGTACTTTCCCTAATGCTTTTGCGGGATGTTGATCAGTAAGACTGGCAGTAGTATTTAAACAACTGGTGTGTGTTATGCTTCTGCTACTTTATGAACTTGATTTATAATAATTTGCGACTCCGTGGGTGTAAGCGTATTTCGGAACTACTTGTGAAATGTAACGTGTGATGTGTATGTTGAATGATGCGATCTTGGTTGTAAGCTAGTTGGTTTGAAATCCTTCGTGGTTTCGATTGACTACCGGGATTATATGGGCTCAAGTTCGAAAATTTGAGCACTTCGGTGCTTGTTTTTGTACTTGTGCTCTTTATAATTTGGTCGGTTCTGTTACAGCAATCACCAGCAAACAAGCTTTGTCTTCATTTCACAAAGATCAAGTTAGGCCTTAATTCAAAGAGAAGAGGCTTCAACTTATTTGACACCATTCCAATGTTGTGATCCAACTCATGATCATTACTGGACATTACTCACTTAGGTCCAAGCCCACTATCTAGCCAGTGGCTAACACCTAGGGTGTTACAGCCCTCCCCCTTAATAGAATCTCATCCCAAGATTCAGGGCGAAAGACTTTTAAGGGAAGAGAAGCATGTTATCATTTTTCTAACATCTACGATAGCATTAGGCTACTTAGCTTTAAGCATTAGAGAGGCTATTTTGGTCCAGACAACTTTATGGTACTTGTTCTTTGTAACAAATTTTGTATGAAGAATCTCCTTCCTTGAATTATATAAAGCATTGTTACTTTTGGGAGGAATCCAGGACAGAACAGTACTTCATTCTTGGGAGTACGGAGATTATTTTGGTTCATGAACTAACTACTCACAAGTATCTATTTCTCTAGTGAACATAGCATAGGCCATATGAACTTTGCACTAGATCGCAATCTTCTGAAGGATACTCTTTGCAATGGTTCCATGCTTGTTCAGAAAGTTTGAAAGGCAGTCCTCTACCAAAGTGGCTTGAGTACAATTTTCCATAAGGGATGAGACCATAGATGAGGTAAACATTCTCTGAGGCTATAGGAAACCGACTAACCAACAGACAATGTCTGTGCAGGTCATAACTGCTCAATCACTTAGATGCTAACTTTCCATAAGCTAACCTTGAGGTGCATTCACTAAAACAAGTTTCTATTCATAGATTGATTGTGCTTCTAAGATGATATGTGTTTGAACCCAAAAATCCTAATTTTGAATGTCATCTCAAATACTTGGTTTATGCCCTGTGTAAGTCGAGGTATAAGATTGTGTTTTACACTAGTGTCACTCATAGGGGATGAACCCAAGTGAAACATCTAAAAGTAAGCTCCAAGTTTGAATTTGAGTTTGTGTCTAGAGTTTGATTCAAGCTTTTCAATTCAAAGTTGAATTCAAATGAGGAGATTATTAAAAATCAATTTTATAATTGAATTTTGTTTCACCCAAGAGTGGCATTGAGTAGCACATATGTGGTTTGACTCAATGACATATTTGGATGATGGTTGTGATCACTAATTAATCACCAATCAATGTAGGAACAAAATCAATGATCACATGTGATGATAAAACCCTAATTTTCAAACCCTAATTCTACCCCATGTTGTGCAGTTTCAAAGCTAAAAAGAATTTGGGTGTGAGATCAAAAGCAACCTTATAGATCTTGTCAAGTCCTACAAAGTTGGTATTCAAAGTTTTCAAGTTTCCATAAAGAATTTAAAGTAATTTTGAAAATACCAATTTCTAGAAATTATCCCCTTTTGATTTCAAACTTGCATTTCAAAACTAAAAGGAATTTGGCAAAACTTTTAAAAGTAGAGTTGTAGAACTTGAAAAGTGGAGCAACTTTTGTTTTTATAGATTTTCAACTTCTTTAGAAAATTTGAAAGTAATTTTAAAATTTGGCGCAGTGGTAGTTTCGTAATTTTCTCCAAATCACCCAGCAGTGCCACCTCTTGCTTGCCGCCGTCGACGCCGCGTTGCTTCTCGCGGATTTCGGCCAGTGCCACGTAGCTGCTTGCCGTGCATGGGCAAGCAGGAGTTGTCCGCGTTCTGTGCCTCACCTCCTCCTTAAAAAAATAGCACATTGACGTTCTCCTCCTTTTCTCTCCTCTGCTCGCCGCCATCATCCTCCCTGCCATCGACGAAATTCATTGCCATCGAGCTGTCTCTGGTCGAGCTACGAGCACCACTGCGTTCGCCTCGTCCCCACGCACACACCCAGCCCTTTCAAGCCACCCAATTTCGCTCGGAGCACCCACACCGCCACCTTCTCCTTCGTCTCTAGTTGCCGAGTGCCATCACAAGCGCCCCATCGCCAACCCATCTCCGGTGAGTCTGAGCCCTAGCTCTTGCGCGTGTTGGCTTCGCCACACCATGTTGCAGCTCATGCGCCCCTCCTTTGTAGCTCTGACATCTTAGAGGCACCGAAATGCCACTTCACCGCCGAAGCTCGCCACCACAGTCGTCTCACCATCAATCACGTTCCTCCATCTATTTTTGCCTTAATCGAGGTGAGCACTAGCTTCACAGTGATCTCCTGGGGCTAACAATGCTCTTAGGCTCACCTAGCTCGTACCGTAGCCACCATGCCGTCGCATAACGCGTTGCCGCATCGTCCTCGCTGTCAGCAAGCTTGTTGCCACCGCCCTGCCACCGTTTTAGCTAGCCTAGGGGATGTGCAGGGTCGCGTAGATCACGTTGGTTCTTTGGCCACTACCTAGGACCTCGCCGCCGGCGAGAATCCGGCCGGACAAGCCATCGGCCGCCGTTGTGCTTTTGCCAGCTAGCTTGGGCCGCTTCTAGCCTTTGCTAGGCTGGCACAGCTCGGGTTGGGCCGAGGGAGCAGGCTGTGGGCCGAGACAGAAAGGAAAAGAAAATGGTTTTTCATTTTCTAAAAATGCTTAAATGTGCAGTTTCTTTGATAATTTATAAAAAAAATAATCTGAGCTCCAAAAATTATGCAATTTTTTGTGCAAGCTGTACATGATATGTCTGATCTAGGAAAAATATGAAATTGAGTTTTTTATTACTTTTTATATGTTGTACAAATTAGTTAATTAATTAATAAATGAATCTTTGATTAATTTTAATAATTAAAATATTAATCCATTAATTATGAAATTTTGTGAGCATGTTCCATTAACCATGATCTACCTTCACAAAAAGTTTGAGATCATTTTGATAGAGTTTAATTCATTCTTTAATTAATTAAATAATTAATTAATATTTATAATTTTAAATAATTCTTAAACTATGAATTATGTGATTTTATGGTTGAGTGATGACCTTAGGTCATTAACCCTAATGACCTTTGGCACCTTAATTAATGTTTGAGCTCATGCTTAACCTTGTTTAAGAAATGCTAATCATGCTTAATATGATTAAGGAAGGTCATTAGTGTATAACAACATGAACCTTAATGATGATAACCTTAGTGGTTGTTTGATGCAACCCCTTGGGCAAAAACAAAGTTAAGGTTAGTTAACCTTTAAATTAATTTTGTTGGATTACAACTGTATCGTGAAGAAAAGTTATACTCAAGTTGTTAACCATGTTATGCATCATCATGAACGCATCATAAGCATACATCTTTATTCACGTGTAGTGTTCAAAAGTGAGGTCATTTCTAGTGATCAAGTGGCTGAAGAAGTTGTCCCGCTGGTTGAGGTTGGGGTTGATATTTGTGGTACTTCACCAGAACCTGACTACCCCGTCGACCAAGGCAAACCCCGGATGCATTTAAACCCTACCATGTGGTTTACAAATTTTATATCACTTTTTGCTTATGAAATGTTGCATTAGGTGATTATGAGTTGAGTGATAACCTAATTGCTGCATTACTTACCTTGATTACTTAAATATCATCCTTGTTACCTGTTTTGATTTGAAAATGCTTAATTATGCTTGGCCATGCTTTACGAGATAGGTTTTTAAATGAAATGTTTCAAAATGGTTGAAGTTGGAACTACTTGATGAAAATAAGGAATTATCTCTAAGTTGAGACCAGGCAGGCATGGGATTCATCTTTGGTGGCTAGGCACGATGGTTTGCTTGTCATGCTCGTTCCATCTGTGTCAGTTAAGGACCGTTTGTTGTTGGCCCTTGGATCAAAAACTTTTGTAGTACTAATCACATATCCATGGTAAGCCTTACTTTGACTATTCTATAATAAGAATGGCTAACCGCGCATTAGGAGTGGAGAGATTGTGAGAGTAGCGTGTACCATCATGGCAATGGCCGGATTAGAGGAGTACTGTGCTCTTAGGTGGCGTGGACCCATTCTGGTCTTAGAGGATCCAAAGGCAGGGTTGACATATGCAAGATTTGGTTCTACATATGTTGTGTGATTAGAAAGCCCTAGCTGGGTAGAAAAGCGGTTCGAATCATCGTTTGCTCCATGAGAAAAGGAGACTTGATCTCAGCACCTTCATCGTAGTTAACAAGTGGAAATTTGATTGAGGGTTAAGAAAGAAATTGTATGAGTTACTTGATCTAGAATAGGATCACTTGGATTCTATTAATGATTAATGATGAGTTAAAACATTGATCTTAAGGATTCACTATTAGTAGCTTTTATGCAAAAGAACTTTGATTCTTGCTGGAGCCTCACCTTGATTCCCCTTGAGCCTACATTCCTGAGTTTCTCCCTCTTTTCATCAGGTCAGTCTTGTTGAGTACTTTTGTACTCAGGGTTTGTTAAACCCTTGTTGCAGGTGCGTCTCATGAGTAGGTGTGTTTCGAACCCTGCTGTATGACAGTCTTTGCGGTAAGTGATGATGAGTAGTGTGTTTGGCTCTTGGGCAGGGCACTTTGTTTTGGTGATCTGTAATTAAGTTACTAATGTAACTCCACTACTATGTTTGTAATAACTAAACTTAAGGTTTGTAAGGTTTGGAACAAATGGTATGTAAACTTATGTTATGTAAGACTTTCGCACTGTTACTTTGATGTAATTTATTATATAAACTGTTGTAGTACTACAATGCCTCTGTAATGTGATCTTTCTCGGAAGATCATGAATGATTTGGGTTTCCCAAGGACACCCGACAGACTCTTTAAGTTATCTGGAACACATGCATAGCCATCAGAGGTCTTCGGGACAATGACAGGTGCATGTGGGCCATATAATTTAGGAGGTTCTGCCACAACATTTGACATTGAAGCTTTTATGCTAAGGTCAATCAATATCTCAAAATCATAATCTAAAATCTATTGTCCAACACCTTTCAAATTGCTTTTGATTCATAATGGTACAATTGACTTGTAGAACACCTTGACTGCTCAAACATTGTTGATAGGAGAGGCAAAAGCAAGGCACAAAGGGGTGCAAGGAGTCTCCTCTAGGCATCTAAAGGTTTATCTAATGGCAAGACATTGACCATTTTGCTAATCTTGGCATCAATCACAAACACAACCTTCTAATATGTGGGATGACCGCAGTCAACACAAAAATTGTAGATTCTATACCATTCAGTTTTCTATTCATATCTCACAAACTACTGCTCCATTGTGCACGAATTTTGGTAGGTATGTAGGTCCAAGGGTCTTCTAACTACTGACCAAAACTCAACTCAAACGGTCATCATTGACTATCCAAACAATTCACCTACCAAAACTACTCTATTCTAAAATTGCAGTGAACCAAACTAATAAAACATCTCTTGAATCTGATGCTTTACTTAACCCATCCTCAAACTAGCTTAAGACATTGAAGTATCCTAAGCGAGGAATGAGATCACCAAGTTTGGGGCCAATCCAACCACATTTGGGTTACTAATCACCGGCTTGAAGATGACTGGTTCAGTGCCATGAAAGATTTCCCGTTCTTCACTTTCTTTGCTTCACACGTTGTGGAGTGTGTTCTGCACTTTCTAATTTTTTGTATAGCAGCAGCTTTCTCACTAAGGAGGGAAGCTAGGGTTCTCCTTACATGTTTCTCAGGAAACAACTTCAACCGTTGATCTAGACACCAACTCGACGATGCACAAGCATTGAACTTGCAGGCTATCTTTGCAGGGCACAATACATACTCCATGTGGAGGGGTAGTCCTACAAAGATAAGGGCCCGTTTCTAACTGTCCTTCGGCACTTCATCCAATAGAGTCCTGAACAAACCCTTTTGCAACACCTAGATGCCTAGTGATGTTGTCCTCAACTAAGGACGTGCTTTTTGTAGCTCTTCACTTAGCTGATACAACATCTTTTACTATTTACGTGATTGTCCAGGATGGAATTGACTTGATAGCATAGGGTTTGAAGAAGAAAGCAGTACTTGCATCACTGGCCGGTTTTGTTGTTTCTTCGCTTAACATCGTTCTATAAGACATAGCTTTCGTAGCTACCAAAGAGTTGTTACCTAGCTAGAGATTAACCTTCCTACTGGTAACTAATTAGTTGTCTTGCAACACTAAAAGTCCCAAAACTTCACTCCTAACAACAGTATTTATGGTCAATGCATAACAAATGGTCACCATCGAAGTTAGCAGACAAGGGGTCACGCCAAAGATGGTTAATTTCGACTATATGATCATCATGCACATAATGATCAAGACTTGGATAGCTAGGTCATAAGCGCAATGTGACGATCAATTCTTATCCGACTGATAACTTGTCCAACATTAAGTATTGTGTACCTTTCTGATTCAATGGGGATGACATAAGTTGCTCAATAGATGGCCGACGTCATTATAGGGATAGTCAAGTAGAGTCACTTGTCTACCACCTCTTACATTCTGTTAATGTTTATGTCGGTGACCTGTTCTTCAAAGGTTATCCTCTTTGCAACTTTAGAATGAAGCTCTTCTATAATTTGGTCTGATATATAGGTCTTCTGATAAGATATAGGAAGATAACAAAGGAAAGGATCATGAGTAGATAACACATTTGTGTTGTTTCATAATGGATCATGACTAGCAACCTCGATACCAGCATGTGCTAAGTAGCACAACCTTGTGCCCATGGTCCACAGGATGCCCTCAATTTCGTCGTGGCACCGTAGAGTACTACTCGTGACACCATTACCAGACACATCACCAATGAGAAATTCCCTCATGGCATGTATTGGGCATGCATGAACCAGTACTATACATAGGAGGGATAGCAAATAAAGAGTCATAAGGTTAGGATTCGACAAGGAAGCGATCTAAAAATCTGAACATAGCACAAGAGATCATAGCTTAATTACCAAAGACAACTAAGTAGAGGACTCTTGCTTTATTTCCACGCATGCCTTGCGTCCACCAAGGAAACTACCAGATAATCAATTAACATGAGAATCAGTCATGTTAGGCAGGATCATGAGATCAGGGCTGACAAACATTTAGAGACTCAAGAAGGTTGGAGATGATTTGAGCAAACTTCAAAGGCAAAACTGATATACCGATCAGAGATTTAATTGAGAAGGTAGCTACATGATTTGCAAGTAACAGATTTCGAGGCCATGACAAAGTGAGATTATGCTACACCAGCTCACCTTTGGGGGAGATAACCAGGAGGTCCAACATGGATTTGATATGGTCTTCGTAACTGACAAAGAACAACCATGGTCAAGGTAGGCGTCGGTGAGGACTTAACTTGGTTAGTCGATCAAACAAGGGTCTTCACAAAAGGGCACAGAACGTCCATGGTATATGGAAACATTTAAGGGGACTAAGCTTGGGCTCATGGTTCAAGCAAAAGCATGGATGCACAAACATTTAAGGGCTAGCAACCACATGTATAGGCTCAGGCTTCTAAGAGAGAACCTAATTGGAAACGACAACCATGAGATTACAATGGCTTGGGTGTTGTTCTAGGATAAGGCTCTTTAGCACTCATATGCTCACCGAGGACAAAGGGTTGACAACTATGGCACTACCTAGACCACAAACATCCACACATACAAGCATTGATTTGCAGCAACACAACACATCAGTTCTAAGTACAAGGATCATGATGCGGGATGTGCTACTACTCATGTGGATATGGTCAAGTCTTTAGGGACAAGATGATTTTTTAAGATAGGTAGCAAAGGAGTTAAGAGGGTTTTGGGCATGGCTCGTCTATAGGCACATGGACATACCCTAGGCAAGAGTTAGCATTCGAGAGAACTCAACAATGTTAGGTTAGCAAAGACACCCGTAGGCTCATGTCTTTTAAGTAAGGAGGTCTACTTAAAGGCATCTGCGAGATGAGCACAACGATAAGGCTTGATAACAACTCATACAATCACCGAGGGTAAGAGGTTACACAATTCATGGTAACACCTAGAAAGCAAGCAACTACATATATAGCTAGGGAACTAATGTGAAGATAACTTGAAAGGAAGAACCTGACATTATATTTAAAAGAAAACATGTATAGGCTTCTAACAAGGTATCACTACAAGTTTTAGTTTCCAAAAGGTTGAGGTTTCTACTAACTACTAACTTGTCATCTAATTCCTTTGTAAGCAAACATACAAGGCCAAGCTAATCACAGACTATCTTCAAGCACAACTATTCAAGCAGCATGGAACAAGGTATTTTTCCTTGCTTCACACAGAGAAGATAGTAACATCACAAGTTACTTATTATTAGAACAAAGGTGAGGGAATCATAGTTATGCATAAAGCAACAATCATGATGATGTATGCTTCGTTCTATTCATCCTCACAACATTGCCAGCCTAAGGTGGCAATCACATTCTATATTGGTGGCATAACACGTACTCTCTTGATATATAGCTAGTCGTCAACTACTTTCAATCTACGCATTCGTGGTTAGCGTACATGCAGAAGAATTTCATTTTAGCCCAACCCACATGATATATGAGCAAAAATAAAAGCCTGGTCTCTAGGTTGAATGATCAAAAGCAACAACATATTTGAAAGCAGCGAACTAAATACTTCTATATATATCCCAATATATATACTTTTGTATCAAAGCTACCCGATGATTAAATTTGCTACCCACAGTTAAATACGCACCATACACACAAGTAAACATGCACATATAGTCGTATCAAAACTAGCTCTCCCCGACCGCACACTCATACTTGTGGTTATGCCACTCATCAACTCACCTTCTTACCTGGGCGTAGGGGTATATTAATCCATACATTACCATTTAAGTAAATGGCATCCATACAATTGCACGCCGTATGGATAACGAAATAGAAATTGTAAGCAATACCTTGGCATAGAGACATATTGATCCATACATTACCACCCAAGTGGATGGCACCAATACAATTTTACACAGTATGTATAACAAAATCAAAATTGTAATAAAGTAAATCCCCCAAAGTTAGTCTTACTTAAAGCCACCTAGTTGTCCTTAATTGGGCCTAACTAGAGGTTGTCGCTAGCATAGTTTAGCAAAGTAGTTTTGACAAATTTGCCTGTAGCTAACATTTTAGTCAAAATAGTTTTTTTAAAACCAAAACTCTGCTTTTAAAACTATGTACATCATAGTATTATGTTTAATCTTGCTCCGATGCCAGCTGCAATAGAACCACCCAATTTATACAAGTTCAAGTACGATTGTCCACGTTTAACACGTTGACGCGCACATACTTTCACTCATATAAACCCGGTAGTCCACCGAGTGTCATGACAGACCTCGGTAAATCAACTTCCCAACCAAATAGTAATACAAGTTTGGATTTCAAAACCGATTAGTGAAAACAACATAGATATAAGTTTCAAATACATTGCTAGCATAAGTGACATCCTTTGGTAAAAGCATATAGATGAGAAATGAATACAGAGTTGCCAAGCCCACCGGTGGTTAGCCACCATCTTCTTCAGGCCGAGAACTGTACCTGCAACATGGAGGGATAAACCTTGAGTACGAGGGGTACTCAGCTAGACGTACCTGTCATAAGCCAGGAATAAAGTGACACCAAGGAGTATGCAAGGCTGATATGTAAATGGGGCTCGCTTGATAATATTTTGCAGAAAAACTTATGTAATAGAGAAGTAACCTTTCCTTTCTTTGCAGCAAGTTATTAATATTAACCTGTCATCTAGATTAGCACCTGTACTAGAGCAATCACTTGATTAAGATACAAACATTAATAACCATATCAAGTGTAGTAAAGCCATCATCATCAGTATCATCTTAACCATCAAGTTCATTTAGTGTTACTACAACGGAGAAGCTCTGTCAAGTTTCTCACTATCCGAGAGAGACGATGACTCGAATCGATTCCTACCCAGCTCACTGGACAAGGAAAGGATATATATGCAACAAGTGTTTCCAACCAACTCCTATAACTTAATGCATCCAATATCATAAGATACTCAAATTGTATTTTACAAAATATAGAAGGCTTAGAATGCTCCGGGGCTTGCCTGGGACCCTACACAAGTCAGCTAAGTTAGTTTGCATCTCTTGGTGACATCTTGAGTCCTAGCACTTGCTTAGTTCTTTCACCTTCTAGATAGGTCTACCAAACACCGTCTTCGGGTTTGGCTCCAACATCACGTCCTTCACGTGGTTCATCTAGCATACCTAAATGAGATGCAAGATGCGAGTGCATGAATATGAAGAATAGCAATATGAGATGCATCACATAAGAGCATTCAAGACAAGCACAAGGTTATGCAAGACATAGCCACTTATAGTTATTTAACTAATCATCACACAACTTATTATAAATAGATAGCAAGTATATTAGGCATAGCACACAAGTTTCACACGGTCTCAGGTGTATTAACTCAATCACCATCCAAGGCAAGAGCCACACTTAGCAACACACAAAGCAAACAACTATAACTAGAATCTGTTATTTTCTAGACTGCAAACAGCAGCTACATGTTTTGGTCATAACTGGAGTTTTATACATCCAACAAATATGAAACAAGACTATCTGGAAAGCTCATGAAATTGTCTAAAACTTTACTATAATCATCTCAAGCTAATTCAACAATTATAAAGGTCAAACAATTCAGTTTCTCAAATCTGTCCAGAAATTCCAGAGAGCAAGCATTTCTAAAGACCAACTTTAAACAGCTATAACTCACAAACCATTTGGCCTATTGACATGAAAACTTAACACAAGCAAGATAAGGAAGTTGTCTATAACTTTGTTATAAACAAGATTCACAACAAACATCATCTTCATGGTGTAATTAGCATGGCAACAGAAACTGTACCAAAAGTCACTTACTGAAAATATAGAGCAAAATAATATTTCACTACATACAAGATATGGAATCTGGGCACAACCAATGTTACCTACAGTTTACATATATCAAAAGCATGCTAGAAAACGTAATGGTCAAGCCCAAATAAATTCTTTACATGCATTTATTAATTTATTTGGATAATTAGGTGAAATAATAAACATATATCAAAATTGCACAGTAAATTCTGAGAAAATTATAGTAGCTCACATATACTTCTAATGGTCTACTGTACAAATGTCATTCCAATTGAATAAGTATAGCAATCTCTATGAAAAAGACAAATTGCTATTGCAAGAAATCATGTGAGAGCAAGATAAATCAAAAACTCAATATTTTCTATAAACATATAGCCATATTAGGTATTAGTATGGTAGCATAATATTATGCAAAGGTAGAGGACCCACATTTTCCATTTTTACACCTTCATAAAAATTATAACTGATTTAAAACCATTTATCAAGCACCAAACAAGTTAAATCAATAACTCACTCATACTGTATCCAATGAACATAAAATTCTTACCACAACACACACATGACATCACTAGCCTGCCATAAAAATTTCATAGCAATTGGAGCACCACAACTCTAGATATGAAAATAACAAGCAAAACAAGCTAAAATTGCCTATTTAACAAGATTAAATAAAAACAATATAAAAACAGTACACAACTAGTATGTCTAATATTTTTCTTAGCTATAGCATGTCATCACAAGATTAACACAACTAGAATCACCATTTTTGGACTTCTATAACTCAAAAGATATGCATCCGTCCAACTTAATCTAAAGGCATATTTAAAGAATAATTTACACAGCACATAAACATGCATTACATAGCATATTTTATAGATCTATCCTGTGGAGCATTTTATAACAAAGCTAACAAAATTAGTTTCACTATTTTTGGACATTCCTAGCCTGAGATATGGATTTTACAAGATTTAGCACAAATTTGGAAAATCAAAACAGGAACAACACTTAACCCAAGATCTCGCTAGGTGCACCCGGATTGGAACCCAACTTAGTCTCCAGTGCCACTGCCATGTGGGGCCCATTGCTCAACCAGTCCCACCTTTCATCCAAAGAGAGACAGAGAGAGAAAACAGGGTCTTGTTCCTCTTCTTCGTGGAGGCAGTGAAGGGGGAAAAGGCAACAGGGCACGGCTGGTCAGTCAACGCCAGTGAAGAGGGCAGCCAGCGGTGGCTGTTGAGGGCTCTAGCTGGCCTAGCTCCCGATGCTCCTCCTGGTGACTGCGACACGGCCTGGGGTGGCCTGTGGCCCGCTAGCCGTGCGAATAGGCGGAACGCCGGTAGCTACTTCGCCAACGAGGAGCAGCAGCTGCCATCAACGCTTGTTGGGAGGGCTAGAGGTGTCGCCAAGTGAGGGTGAATGGCTCTAGGTGCTTGGTCATGGGGAAAAATGTGGGTGGTGGAGGAGCACTGGCGGCGCCATTGTAACACCCCAGGTGTTAGACTTGCAATTGGCACTTGCATTGCATGAGCCTAAGCATCATTTGTTCATATATGAGCATGGAACATATGTGATGCACTAGTGAAACAAGTGGAACATACTAGTGAAACATGTATATATGGAATGTGCTTGCAACATCTCCTTGAAACATATGCAACATACTTTTGTTAATTGTGTTTCAAGTGTGTATGTTATGTGTTCATGCTTGGTAATGCAAGTGAGTGTTGATGTCACTTCTTTTATGTGTCTCACATCACTCTCTATCTATAGTGACCCCTAGAAAAGTTTCATGATGTTTGGAATCAAAAAGTCACATGAAATGATAAGTTATATGCTTGTTTAGATTATAACTGAAACATGCTTCTGAAAACCAGGAAACATGCCTTACATTCCATGTGAAGTTTTGGTGCTCCATTTTAGGTGAAATTTTTATGGTCGTCTCCTGAGGTTATATGGGGATTGTGGTTAAAATTGCATGAGCTTTGGTTGCTGGATGAGTGAGATGTAGGTTTAACTTGCTCTCACATGATTTATTGTAAAAGCCAATTGTCTTTTTGATAAAGGTTGATAAACATGTCCAAATGGATTGAAATTGGGACAGTAGACTACTGGGAGAATATGTAGGCCACTGTAATTTTGGTAGAATTTATTGTGCAACTTTCATATGTGTTCATAATTCCACCTAATTATCTAAGATAAATTAAGAAATGTATTAAAATAATTTATCTAGCATTGGACACTATGTTTTATTGTGTTCATTAGTCATGTGTGACATGTGTGCAAAGTTGGTTTTGTTCAATTATATGTTTGCAACATAAGTTAATAATTATTCCTTGCAAATGAGGTTTCTGGACAGATCTGTGAACTTAGCAAAGTTCTTCATGATAATGTGCCTTGTTGTAAAACTTTTTTATACTAAAGTTGTAGATAATTTATGTATCTAGCTACTGTTAAAATTTTGTAGCATTTGACCAAGCAGTTTTTGAGTTATAGATGTTTGAAGTCAGGTCCCAGATTTGGTTGCTCTCTGTATGGAGCAGACTAGATTCTGTAGTTTTATCTTTTTGACCTATTAAACTTGGGAATCAGGCTTAGTTGATATTAAATTAATTGTAGACAATTTCATAAGATTTGCAGAATGTCTTGTTGCACATCTTTTGGAGTTGTGGATCTCCAGTTAAGATTAATTTGCTCAGCTGCTGTTCTGATGTCCAGAAAGTGGCAGATTCTAGTTTTAGTGCTTTGATTAACTTTGCCATGCTAGTGTGTTGAAGTGTGACTCATATCTTTGATGGTACTTGGGTTAGTACCCTGGGATCTTATGAGACTTGTGTCTTGACTGATGTGCTTGCCGTCCTCTATGTTATGCCTTAATGAGGATTAAGTAAATTAGCTCTAGGTGCTTATGTGAACTTTGGTATGTGTAACGCCTCAGGTGTTTGGCTTCCATAATTGCACCTGCATTTCATAAGCATGAGCATCATTCCATTCATTTATGCATTTGTTTTTTTGCAACATGTATATGTAATTTGGGTGGCCAATACTTTGAAACATGGCAATGTTGGTAGTATAACATGATAAGATCAATTGTTGCAACAAGAGCTTGAAACATATGCAACATTGTAGTTGAAGTGGTTGTTTTGTTTATTTCAACCTGTGTGACATTTGGGTTTATGTGTAACCAAGGTGTACAGTGATCAATTATATCCTATAGTACCTTAATCACACTTAGGATCATTAGTGGAACAATGTTCATGTTGACCAAAATGACCAAAATGCCCTCCTGAGTGATGTTGACCAAGCCTTGAGCTCTAGGATGCTTTAGTTTGACTGTTTAAAAAGTCTAGCTTAGATATCTTGCATGGAGGAGCACCCTTAATAAAAGTTGTAGAGAATTTTATGGGGAACAAAAGTTCTAATATGGCCATCTCATGAAAATGAATAGAGCATGCTCAAACAGGGCCCACAAGTTAGGTTTTCCATGCTGTTTCACACTAAGAAAAATTTCCAAGTCTGGCAATGACTTGCAGTTTCTTGAGCCCCACTTTGAGGCCTTGTATGTCCCAATCTAGGCCAAACCAGTCCAAGCTCCAATTGGCAAAATTGTAGTACTCATATAGCTCTCCAATTTTGTCAATAACATCATGGCCTAAATCGAGATAATTTAGGAGATAATCAGCGATGAAATCGCCCTGTCAGTCACTATTTTCGGCTTCCATTCAGACCTTCAGAGCACAGTGTGGCCGATAGCTTCAGGCCATCACTGCCACGTGTCCTCCATGCTCCATGTGTGACCTAGCATCTTGGCTAGCTGCTCAACGCGTAAAGGAGTGTCCCTGCTGTTGTCCCGACCTCACCCTCCCATTCCCTTCCTTTCTCGCGCGCACTAGAGGCGGAAGACGTCGTCTCCCTCCCTGCCGAGACACTCCGGCGAGCTCGTCTGGCTGTGTTGTCATGGCATTGCCCAACCTCCTATGTCCAGAGCTTCAACACGCTGCCCTCTACCTCCTCCACCTCTTAGTTGGGTCAATCGCGTGGAGCTAAGGGTGCAATGCCGACTTTTCCCCGTTCGGAACTCACCGGAGCGCCACCGCTCTTGCAGGCCTCCGTGGCCAGCACCGCACCACACTCCTCCATCCCATTTCACCTTCGTTTCCTCTTTCTCATGGTCTATAGAAGCTTGGGTGAAGATCGTTTGGTTTGAGTCATAGGATTCAGAACGGTAGGGAACCGCAGTGAGCTCTCGCCGTGGTCGCCATTGCCGCTTGGGCGAGTTTTTTTCCGCCCTCTCTCTGTGGCTGATCCTTGACCGAGTTAGGGTGTGCATGGGATGCGTCGTTAGTCATAGTGTCTCCTATGGAGGTGTAGTTCACTAGGTTGTCGTAGCCTAGCCAGAACATGGAGATCGCTGGGGTGAACCGTGCGTCGCCGCTGTACGGTGCACGTGGCCCGGCCGCCCCATCGCACCACCGTTCCTCCCGAGTACCTAATCTTCTCCACCATCATTCGCTGGCACTTTCCCTTCCCTGTCCTCGCCTTTTTGGTCATCAGAGGTGACCGGTGCATGACGGTCTGCCACCGTCAAGCCACCATCACCGACGGCGAGCCACCTCTAAGTTGACCTAGCCCCTCTAATCTACTTTGCTCGATTCAGCGAGAGATGGAGGTCGCATAGATGCACTTAGTTTCACCGGCACGCCCGCCGTTGACGAGCTGTAGCTCGCGGAGCTCGGCGGCGTCCGCCTCCCCTGCCTTGTGTCACCAACACACGGGTCCCATCTGTCAGACGCACAAGGGCAAGAGCTGGCTCAGGCCGCGCGTGTTGGGCCGCGCTGGTGGATTGGGCCGGCCCAGTAGTCACTTTAGGGTTATGATTTTGTATTTTCTTTATTTATTTTACAGATTTGGTTGCCATATTGTAAATTTCATATCTCAAGCAATATAGGTCTAAATGAGGTGATTCCAATTGTGTTTAGCTCCTTGTAAAGTGTAGTATTTAGGAAAAATATTAAATGTATATGTGTTGTTTAGATTTTGGAAGATGTAAATAGATATTTGAAATGTGTTTTAAAATAGATGCAAACTTGTTAATTTGATAACTTGAGTTCTAGTGCTCCAAAAATTATGAAATTTGGTGGGTGTGCTATTTCATGGCTAAGCTAGCTCTGGTAAAAATTTGGATGCTATTGCTTGAGTAGTTTTCAAGTTATATTGTTGTCATTTTATATTAGGAGATACTTGAATGAATTTTCATAATTTTTCTATATGTGCAATGCTCATGAAATTTTATGGAGAGTGTCCTGGTACCATAAGGTTGCTAAGAAAAATATTGTTTCTATTTTTTGACACTTTTCTTTATGATTTGTTAATTATGCAAAAATCAGCCTTTTTGGCTTGTGAATTTTGTGTAGGGACTTTCTGTGAATAACTTTGGCTCAAAATTTTACAGTAACCTCCTGGTAGGGTGCAAAGTCTCCAGTAGTTTTTGTAGAATTTTCTGAGTAGTTTGCATATAAGTTTAATTGTCCACTTAATTAATTAAGTAAATTCAGAAAGGGATTAAAATAAATGAAATGGGTGAACATACCTTACTTTTTGATGGTCTCATGTCATGTGTGACCTAGTAGTGTTATTAGTTTGGTCATAAGGGTAGTTTGACACATGAGTAAATATTTAATTTTCACATTTCTAGGTTCTCTGAACAACTAGTAGCATTTTTGGGTTTAGACCTTGATAAAGGTGTTTGTTGGGAATCTTGTGACTACCAAAGTGGTAGTAAACTTGTTAAACTAGCTTGTGTCAAAATTTGGTGGCATTTGTCCTAGTAGTTTAGGAGTTGTGGCTGTTTAAAGTGGATGTCCATAAATGGCTGCTCTCTGTTTGGAGTGGACAGATTTCTGGAACTTTAGGAATTTGACTAGGTAAACTTTGGAATCAAGTCTTGAGGTCTGAAAATGAATTGTAGAGCATGTTATAAGATTTCCAGATTGTCTTGTATCATATCATTGGGATTTTTGGATCTCTAGTTATGGAAGTAAATTGCTTGAATGTAAAGGGTGAGGAACACGGCGATGTTTTCCTGAGGTATCGTTGGAGCACCCGCGCAAGGGTGTAGCTCCCCCTTGATCCATGCGAGGATCAAGTGCTCTCTACGGGCTGATTCTTTGACACTCCGTTGCGGTGAATCGCCCACAACCGCTCACAAGATGAGTTGGGTCATCCACAAGCTCTGCCGGATGATCACCAAGCTCCCAATCACCACCAAGCCGTCTAGGTGATGGTGATCACCAAGAGTAACAAGCAAGAACTCTCACTTGACCACAACAAGCCTAATGAGAAGGTGGATGCACACTTGCTACTCCCTAGTCACTAATGAGGATCCTTAATCTTGGATTCTCAAATCTCGATCCTCACTAGAGCTCTTGCACTCCCTTGCATATGAAAGGTGTTTCTCAGCTGAACAAATGAGCAAGAGACCTCAAAAAGAGGGGTAGGGGATGTATTTATACTCCTCACAGTCAATTCCAACTGTTAAGTGCCAACTCAGCATTTTTCGTACTGACTGGACACGCCGGTCGATGTGACCGGACACGTCCGGTCAGTGGCATTGGTCGATTTGAACATCAAAGGCGCTGAATGACCGGATCCATAGATGCGTCCGATCAGGGGTGACCGGACACGTTCGGTCGCTCAAAACCCTTTCTGGAACCTTTCTGTACTTTGACCGGACTCGGCCACAGTGGCGTCCGGTCAGACAGGCTTAGCGTCCGGTCGTAAACCCTAGCTCTCCTGACTATAGAGTGTGCCACCTGCGCATCCGGTCAGGCGAGCCACAGTGTCCGATCGTTAGGTTTCATTTTGCTACATATCACTATACTAACCAGACGTGTCCGGTCAGATAGAAACCGCGTTCGGTCAGGAAGAGAAGTTTCTTCCAAATGATCTTTGGGCTCCACCTGAGCTACCTAGTGCTAAGTTTGATAAGTGTGCACCACACATAACAAATAAACTCACCTAGGTCAAGCTAATCACTCATGCCCCCCTTTATAGTACGGCCAAAGGAGAAAAGCGAAGATCCTAACGACTATTCCGAACGTAACTCAACTCCTCAACGTCCGAAACTAACCGTCCTTAATCTTGTCATTAATCCTTTGAAAACCGAAATGATTTCCATCAAGGGGCATGAAAACCATAGTGCCCAAAATAGTCACCATTCCCATGAACTAACTTACCAAAGTTTCTACAAAACACACATTAGTCATGGTAATGTTGCGTTGTCATCAATTGCCGAAACCAACTCTAGGGGCCAAGATGCTTTCAATCTCCCCCTTTTTGGTGATTGATGACAACACTATGAGAAAGTAGATTTAAGAGAAGAGGTTTTCGATCATGCTTGGTTCACATAAGCAATAGGCAATAAGAACAAAGGGATTTAAGATTGCTTATGTGCTCCAAGCCAACAGTGTGTACTCATAAGATGAAACAAGAAGAGTTAGTACACAAAAGCATAGCTCAAATGAAATCGGAGCAAGGCATGGAAGCAAAACCTTATGAGCTAGAACCAGTCATGTGACATGATATAACAGAGATAAGATAACCAACATATTACTCAAGTATCTCACAAGCACACACGTCACACAATGCAAGTGCGGGAATTTAAACATGATGCATGAAAGTAGCACACAAAGAGCCAAGAAACCCTCTCTCGTAGCTCCCCCTGAATCTACAAACTCTCTCTCCCCCCCTTTGGCATCAAGATCCAAAAAGTAAGGGCCCAAAGGAGGAATGGAAGCAGTCGAGTCGGGTGTAGAGGAACGCGGAGTGAGCAAAAACTGAGAAGTGTTCTCCTCTGACTCTGAGCTATCATGCTGACCCTCTGTAGGTGCTTGTGGAAGTGAAACGCTCTAAATCTACTCAGTAAGTGGGTCAGCAAGTTGTGACTCGGAAGCAAGAGCTCATGAAGTAGTAGCTACGAGAGCCACAGTCTCTGTCACCTGAGCCTGAAGAGTACCAATCGTAGGGGGATCAGTCGAAGCAACCGACGAAGGAACTATCTCTGTAGTCCCAGTCCTCGTCACTAAAGGAGCCACTGTCTCTGAAACTGACATCTTTGTAGTGGTCAGAACTGTGGTCTGGGAGGGTGTCGGCTGACCGGTCAACTCACTATAGGACGCACTCAAGTCTGTAGAAAATGGAGTGCCAGTCAGAAGGTGAGGCCTGAGCTGAACTGAAGAGTGAATCCTATCTGAATAGGAGTGTAGCTTGGGGACTGAAACGACTGAGGCACCTGCTGCTAAGGTGAGGAAAACTAAAAGCTCGGCTGTGGTCCCTGACTCTGAGGCAGAGGGATGGAAGCGGAGGGACCCCAACAGTAACAAGGTGTCTCAAGAGCTCAAGATACTGCTGCTGGGTAGCTGCTTGCTGCCTCTGTATCTCTAGCTGCTGCCACTGAAACTCGTCCTAGCGAGCTTGAATCTATGCAAATGCAGCTACATTGTCCTGAGCCTATCTTTGTAACTAAATCTCCTACCTCTCCTATACCTGGGTCAGCCTCTCAAGTATAGCCACCATGGCTGGGTCTGAGTGGGAGGCTGAACCAGAACCACCGGCCTCATGGTCGTGAGGACAAGGAGAACGGTACCGAGGAAGTGGCTGGTAGTCATCATCAGTGTTGTCGGTGGCGTCGTCCTCGTCTGGATCAGCTGGCTGAGCATCCAAGTCGGCAAGCTCTGCCTCTGCAAGTCCCTCAATAGTCTGGTCATGTTTAGGTGCAGTCTTAGGTACCTCTGCTCTCTGACGCTGACTCAGACTAGGAGCCTGCTCATGAGTAAGAGTGGCCCACAGCTGACGTATGTCGTACTCAGGAAAGACTGTCGTGGCGTCAGAGATCTCTGCTCGTATCTCAGCTGGAAGGTCACAGGCACACCGAATCAGAAAATAGATCCAATGGGCATAGGGTAGCTGACGATGACCCTTGAAGCCCTCTACTAAAGTATCCTCCATCTCACAGAGCATCAAATCCCAAATATCAAACGGAGTCTGAGAGACAAGGTGGTGAACTACCCAAAGCTGCATACGAGTCAACCCCTCTCGGTAGCCCAACCTCATAAGTAGTGTCCTTCTCACAATAGCATCAAGAACTCTGGCAATAGGAGTCAAACAAGCTGGTGTGCGTCTGGACCCCTCACCAAACGGCTCGTGAAAGCACGGTCTGACTAAGTTCGTAGTGGTACAGTGCCGCCATGAGGACGCCTCGGTGGTGGTGTCTGACCAAAACAGAGCTGGTGGATCTTCGTCTCTAAAGCTGGGAGCCTCAGAATCTCCTATACCCTAGTGCTGTATAGTCTGCGGCCATGACCTCTAAATGCAAAGTGGATAAACTCGTGAGCGGGGTCTATCCAAAGTGAAGAATAGAACTCCCTAACCCATGTGCCACAGTATGCCCCTGTCCGACCCAGAAGATCTGACAATCCTGGTAGAAAGGATATATGAGGGCGGAGCTGCTCACCAACAACTGCAACAAGTGACTCTAGTCGACAAACCCTCTGTGGTCTGAAGGCAATTCCACAGTCAACATAAGCTCTGTAGAAGTCCTCATGTAGAGGTGTGTAGAATCCCTCTGAAGCTCTTGTGTCTCACTGAGGTGGGAACCACCGACAATCTCGACGAAGCAGAGACTTTGAACCTGTCGTGTTGTGGCTCCCCTCAGGTCAAAGTGCTCAACAGGAGGCTGACCACGAGCTCTAGGAGGTGGGTAACCACCACGTCTCTGACCCTCTGGCCTAGGAGTCACCTGAGCAACGTCCGTCCTAAGCGATGACGTTGTGGAGTCTGCAGTGTCTGATCCTATGACTCCTCTTCCTGCTCTGTTGGCTGCTCTTTTGTCTGCTCGGTGGCTTCTGTACCAAGCTATCATCCCTCAAGGTGAAAACAACGCTCACCAATCTGAATACCACTGCCTCTGCCTCCTCTCTCAGCACGATCAGTAGCTTCAGCTTCAGCCACTACCTGTGCTACCTCTTCCTCTGTTCTCTTCCTTTTCCTAGTGATGACCTTCTTGCGCTTGCCTTAGGCAACCTCTGTCAAACGTGGAGGACTTCCGTCCTCGTCACTCGGAGCTCCACCAACATTCTTGTAGCAGGCCATGCTGACAAGACTCTGTGACTGAGAAAAACTAACCATGAAAAGATGATGAGCTGATCCTCAAGAGGCTTGGCCTCAATCCGTACACCGGGCTTGGCCCTGGGTTCAACTGCCACTAAACAAGTTTCTGACAGACTCGCAACCCAAAAGACATGACTCACTGCAGAGATAGAATAGATAGGGATATTGTAAACAACATATTTTAACTAATAGAGGAGTAATATCCTTATGAAAGCAAGCAGAATAGGTAAGAAAGGAACAGAGCATGGCTTGCTACCTTAGATGAGCGAGATTCCAGAGAGAAAATACGTGCGGGGCACCACAGGAACGAAAGGTGATCACGAGGAGGAATGACATGAACGATCAGGTTGCTCAAAGCAAAACTGAAAAGAAACGACAAAGAAACAAACATGCATATGCAATGCAAAGCAATAAAGTAAAACTAGGTTGCTTGTCAAGTTTAATCCACAATTAGACTTCTTCACTCCTCCAAAAGAGGGTTATCGTAACCGTGTTAGACAAGTCCTAGATGCATTACAGAAATTTAAACATGACATATATTACAATGCAATGCAAGGGACAACACAAGCTCATTTTTTAAATTACTAGAATCAAGCACATTTAGCTCACTTCTCAACCTACAAAAGGTAGCCTCATACAAAGGTTTAGTGAAGATATCCGCTAATTGATTTTCACTTCTTACACCTTCTAGTGATATATCATTTTTAGCAACATGATCCCTTAGAAAGTGATGACGGATATCAATGTGCTTGGTGTGTTAGTGTTGTACCGGATTATTGGCAATTTTAACGGCACTTTCATTATCACATAAAAGTGGCACCTTATCAAGAACAACACCATAGTCTAGAAGGGTTTGCTTCATATATAAGATTTGTGCACAACAAAGCCCCCGCGGCAATGTATTCCACCTCGGTGGTGGACAAAACCACACTATTTTGCTTTTTAGATGACCAAGATACAAGTGACTTCCCAAGCAAATGGCACCCTCCGGATGTGCTTTTTCTATCAATTTTGCAATCGGCATAATCCGAGTCGGAATAGCCAACTAGTTGGAATCTAGCTCCTTTGGGATACCAAAGGCCAATGCTTTGGGTATGCTTAAGATATCTTAAGATTCTTTTCACGGCACTTAGGTGAGGTTCTTTAGGACAAGCTTGAAAGCGAGCACACATTCACACACTAAACATGATATCAGGCCTAGATGCGGTAAGGTACAACAAGCTACCAATCATAGAACGATAGAGAGTTTAATCAACCGGTTTACCTCCCTCATCTAGGTCGAGATGTCCATTTGATGGCATTGGGGTCTTGATTGGCTTACAATCATCCATCTTGAACCTCTTGAGAAGATCCTTGGTATACTTTTCTTGAGAGATAAAAATCCCTTCTTTCATTTGCTTGACTTGAAAACCAAGGAAGAATGTAAGTTCACCAATCATGGACATCTCAAACTCCTTTGACATCAATTCACCAAATTCCTTGCAATAATCTTTATTTGTTGAGCCAAAGATAATATCATCAACATAGACTTGACAAATAAAGATCTCCCCATTAAGCTTCTTGGTGAATAGTGTGGTGTCGACCTTCCCAATAGTGAAGCCCTTCTCAATGAGGAAGTCCCGAAGGCGCTCATACCACGCTCTAGGGGCTTGCTTGAGCCCATATAGCGCCTTGGACAACCTATAAACATGATTAGGATATCTAGGGTCTTCAAACCCGAGAGGTTGATCAACATAGACTAGTTCATTTATGAAGCCATTTAAAAATGCACTTTTAACATCCATTTGATATAATTTCATTTCATGATGCGATGCATACGCAAGAAGGATACGGATGGCTTCAAGTCTTGCAACTGGTGCAAAGGTCTCTCCAAAGTCAAGGCCTTCAACTTGAGAGAACCCCTTTGCAACTAGTATTGCCTTGTTCCTCACAACTACGCCTTGGTCATCTTGCTTGTTGCGGAACACCCACTTGGTTCCTATGACCCTTGCACCTTTTAGATGCTCCTCAAGTGTCCAAACTTGATTGCGGGTGAAGTTGTTCAATTCTTCGTGCATTGCATTCACCCAATCCGGATCTTGAAGAGCTTCTTCTACATTCTTAGGCTCAAGACAAGAGACAAAAGAGTGATGTTCAACAAAAGAAGCAAGCTTTTGAGATTGAGTCATTACACCCTTTGTAGGACTCCCTATGATGCGATCTTGTGGATGTGATTGAAGTAGAGGTGAGTGTCTTCTATCAACCACTTGAGGAGGAGGTTGGGGAGCATCAACATCTCAAGCTTGTACCTCGGCTTATTTATGAGAGACATAAGTGTCTTTATTTTCAACTCTCATTTTTGTCATCATCTTGAGGCACATATGAAGAAGATGGTGGATTGATCATTTGAGTATTGTCTTCATCATCTTTAGGCTTGATGTCTCCCACTGGCATGTTCTTCATTGCCTCCCTCAATGGTTCATCACCTACATCATCACAATTCTCAATTGCTCCTTAGGAGCCGTTAGATTCATCAAATTCCACATCATATGTTTCTTCAACCAAACCGGTGGCATGGTTAAATACTCTATATGCTTTGGACTTTGATGATTAGCCAACAAGAAAACTAATATCACAACGTCTTTGGAACTTCCCTAGGTGTTGCCGCTTCTTGTAGATGTAGCATTTGCAACCAAACACCCGAAAGAATGAGACGTCCGACTTCTTCCCATTTAGCAATTCATAGGGGTCTTGCCAAGAAACTTTTATAGGAAGAGGCGATTTGATGCATAGCATGCGGTGTTAATTGCCTCGGCCCACAATTTTTCCGGTGTGTTGTACTCATCTAGCATTGTTCTTGCAAGGGTAATCAATGTCCGGTTCTTTCTCTCAACTACACCATTTTGTTGAGGAGTGTAGGTTGATGAAACCTCATGCTTGATCCCAATCTCATCACAATAAGCTTCAATGTTTGTGTTGTCAAATTCTTTGCAATTGTCACTTCTTATCTTCTTTATCTTGACTTCAAATTCATTTTGAGCTCTCTTTGCAAACTTCTTGAAACAAGTGGCCACTTCGGATTTGTCATGAAGAAAGAATGTCCAAGTGTATATTGAGTAGTCATCCACAATCACAAGACAATAAATGTTTCCACCCAAGCTCTTGTAAGTTGTAGGACCAAACAAATCCATGTGTAGAAGCTCTAACACTCTTGATGTTGACATGTAAGCTTTTGTTGGATGAGTATTTGCAACTTGTTTACTGGCTTGACATGCACTACAAGGTTTGTCCTTCTCAAACTTGACATCTTTCAAACCTCTCACTAACTCTTTCTTCAACAATTTGTTGAGAGTATTTATTCCAACATGAGCAAGCCTCCTATGCCAAAGCCACCCAAGTGAAGTTTTGGTGAACAAGCATGTCATCAAATTTGCATCTTTGGAGGTGAAATCAACAAGATAGAGATTGTTGTATCTAAAGCCTTTGAAAATCACTTGCTTGTCTTCTATCTTTGATACTACCACTTCATTTGGAGTGCATGAACATTGATAGCCAAGATCACAAAGTTGCCCAACGGATAGTAGATTAAAACTCAAAGAAGCAACATAGAGCACATTTGAAAGAGAGTGATCATTTGATATTGCAATCTTGCCTATACCCTGACTTTGCTCTTTGAATTGTCCCCAAATGTGATCTTCTCTTGACATTCCCTATTTTCTTCAAGTGAGGTGAACATACGAGGATCACTGGTTATATGTTGAGTGCAACCACTATCAATAACCTAATGAGTTCCACCGGTCTTGTAGTTCACCTACACACAAGAGATCAAGCTTTTTGTTTAGGGACCCAAACTTGAGAGTGACCCTTGACTTTCTCAACTAGTGACTTGGCAACCCAAATTTTCTTAGGCCTATTCTTGTTTGGGGGACCCAAGAACATGACTTTCATCTTTCCACTAGAATCTCTTCTAAGCATATAGTGAGCATTGAAAGCAAAGGGAAGCATGCTTGGGCAAGGTTTGTGGTGGTGGAGTTTCACACTCATGAGCAAAGTGGCCCTCTTGTCCACACTCAACACATCTCTTAGGCTTGGGCTTTGATTTGTTTTGTTGTTGTTGTTGTTGTTGAGTTTTGGCCTTCTTCTCTTGATTTGCCGAGTAACCAATACCACTTCTATCCATCTTCATGACGGTGTTCATGAGTAGCTCACTTTGCAAGTATAGACCTCTTGTAAACTTGCTTAAACTGGTCTTGAGATGCTCTTTCTCTTGCTTTAGCTTTTTGTTCTCCTCAATGAGTGACTCATTTGATGTTTGATTTTCAAGAGCCATCAACCCTTTTAGCTTCTTGTTCTCATCTCTAAGCATTTCATTTTCACTCTTGAGCTTGACATAATCATCATAATTGTCAGACTCAACCACTTTCTTGCCTTTACCACTAGAGCCTTGCTCAATGCTCTCAACAATCAAGTCATCACATGATGTGGCTATATCAATCTTAACAACTTGGTTAGTAGCATCATGTGTCTCAAGAGAAAGCTCATTAGCAACAACAAGACTATCATAATTAATTTTCAATGAAGTATAGTTATCTTTTAGCAAGTTGTGCCTAGTGTTGAGCTCATCATGCTTCTTCTCAAGTTTATCATGTTCATCTCTAAGCTCTTTGTTGAAAGTTTTGAGCTCCTTGAGAGTAGAAGTCACAATTTCATTTTGATCTTTAAGCTCATCACTAGTCTTTTGTGCAATCTCAAGCTTTGATGAAAGTAATTCATTTTCATTTTGAAGCTCATCATTTTCATTTCTAGTCTTTCTTATGACTTTAGAGTATTTGTTGAGAAATTTTACAAGTTCATCATAAGAAGGTGTATCAAATTCATCATCACTATCACTATCATCATCATCACTTTCATTATTTTGTACCTTTCGCTCACCCTTGGCCATGAGGCATAGGTGATTAGTGGATGATGACGATGAAGATGGCGGTGAAGGTGGTGGTGAAGATGTTGATGAAGATAATGATGGCCCAATCACAAATGCGGCGGCCTTCTCTTTCTCATCGTCGCTCTCATCGCTGGAGGACTCACATGATGACTCAATGTCGGTGAGCCAATCACCCACAATGTAAGCTTTGCCTCCCTTCTTTTTGTGATATTCTTTCTTCTTGCCATCCTTCTTCTTGTATGGCTTGTTCTTCTTCTTTTCATCTTCTTCATCACTAGATTCATCTTTCTTGCCCTTGTTCTTGTTCTTGTATTTGTCTTTTGGAGGCTTAGGGCATTGATGAGCTAGATGACCAAGTTCACCACAATTATAGCAATCTATTTCGGATATAGGCTTTCTTTTGCTACTAGTGAAGAACTTCTTCTTCTTGCCATCGAACTTGATGCCACTCTTATTAAGCTTCTTAAGCATCTTAGTGGTCTTTTTCACCATGAGAGCAAGTGATGCATCATCAATGTCACTCTCACTTGAGCTTTCATGTACAATCATGGCTTGGCTCTTCTTCTTTTTCTTGTCATGGCTAGCTTTGAAAGCCAAGTCCTTCTTCTTGGAAGACGATGAGCCCTCTTCTGGAGTGATATGCATGTACATCTCATGAGCATTGAACTTTCCTAATACTTGTGTCGGTGTTGTGGTGGAAAGATCGCTTTGGTGAAGCACGGTGACAATGTGGCCATACTTCTCAACGGGAAGAACACTCAAGATCCTCCTTGCAACATCCGATGGACTCATTTGAGTGAGCCCGAGAGCATTGAGATCCTCTACAAGAACATTCAAGCGAGTGTACATGTCATTAGCACTTTCTTTGGGAAGCATCTCAAATGAATTAATCTTCTTTAAAGCAATATGGTAGCGTTCCTCATGCTCACTCTTAGTTCCCTCAAGGAGAGCACAAAGGTTTTCCCACAATTCATGAGCATTTTTTGCATTATGCACACGATTGAAGATATCCTTGCCAAGGCCCTGGTAGAGTGCATTTCTTGCTTTTGCATTCCATCGGTCGTACTTTTCCTCGTCACCAACGGGGTTAGCGGGATCCTTGACTTCCGAAAGCCCTTCGGTGGCGGCTCTAAGACACCCGACATCTATGGCTTCGAGGTACGCCTCCATGTGGATTTTCCAATATGGAAAATCATCTTCCTCAAAGATGGGAGGTGGTCCTTCCCCATTAGACATCTTGCTCTAGGTGGTAAAGCCTAATTTAGGAGCAACTTGGCTCTGATACCAATTGAAAGGATCAAGATGCCCAAGAGGGGGGTGAATTGGGCTTTTCTAAAAATTATTGCAAGAATTAAAACCTACTAAGCCATAATTCACCCCTAGTGCCTACAAGTGTTCCTAGTGATTCTACCGATTAAAAGTTTGGCACCCTAAGTTCCAATCCTAGTCTAGCATGGCAACTCTAGGAAAGTAAACCAAGTAATAAGAGTAATACGAGAAAGTAAATTGCTTGAATGTAAAGGGTTAGGAACACGGCGATGTTTTCCCGAGGTATCAGAGAGTCGCCACTCCCCACTAGTCCTCGTTGGAGCACCTGCGCAAGGGTGTAGCTCCCCCTTGATCCACGTGAGGATCAAGTGCTCTCTGCGGGCTGATTCTTTGACACTCCATCATGGTGAATCGCCCACAACCGCTCACAAGATGAGTTGGGTCATCCACAAGCTCCGCCGGATGATCACCAAGCTCCCAATCACCACCAAGCTGTCTAGGTGATGGCGATCACCAAGAGTAACAAGCAAGAACTCTCACTTGACCACAACAAGCCTATCGAGAAGGTGGATGCACACTTGCTACTCCCTAGTCACTAATGAGGATCCTTAATCTTGGATCCTCAAATCTTAATCCTCACTAGAGCTCTTGCACTCCCTTGCATATGAAAGGTGTTTCTCAGCTGAACAAATGAGCAAGACACCTCAAAAAGAGGGGTAGGGGATGTATTTGTACTCCCCACAGTCAATCCCAATTGTTAAGTGCCAAGTCAGCATTTTTCGTACTGACCGGACGCGTTCGGTCGGTGGCAACGGTCGATTTGAAAATCAAGGGCGCTGAGTGACCGGACGCGTAGACAAGTCCGATCAGGGGTGACCAGACGCGTTCGGTCGCTCAAAACCCTTTCTGGAACCTTTCTGTACTTTGACCAAACTCTGCCACAGTGGCGTCCGGTCAGACAGGCTTAGCATCCGGTCGCAAACCCTAGCTCTCCTGACTATAGAGCACGCCACCTGCACATCCGGTCAGGCAAGCCACAACGTCCGGTCATTAGGTTTCTTTTTGCTACAGATCACTATACTGACCAGACGTGTCTGATCGAGATAGAAATCGCGTCTGGTCAGGAAGAGAAGGCTCAAATTACTTCGGATCGCGATGCAGCCTGAACAAAGTTTCTTCCAAATGATCTTTGGGCTTCACCTGAGCTACCTAGTGCTAAGTATGACAAGTGTGCACCACACCTAAACAAATAGACTCACCTAGGTCAAGCTACCAACTCATGCCCCCCTTTATAGTACAACCAAAGGAGAAAAGTGAAGATCCTAACGACTATTCCGAATGTAACTCAACTCCTCGACGTCCGGAACTAACCGTCCTTAATCTTGTCATTAATTCTTTGAAAACCGAAACGATTTCCATCAAGGGGCATGAAAACCATAGTGCCCAAAATAGTCACCATTCCCATGACCTAACTTACCAAAGTTTCTGCAAAACACACGTTAGTCATGGTAATGTTGCGTTGTCATCAATTACTGAAACCAACTCTAGGGGCCAAGATGCTTTCATGGTTATTATTGTTTGCTTAATCATCAGATGATTGTTTAGTATATGTGCTAAGATGGTTGATAGGTTAATGCTAAAAATAACTGCTAGTACAGGTTAAAATAGTTACTTATACTTATGCTTTTCCACAAAACATGTTGTCAGCCAGCTCCACTTTAAGAAAGCCCCGCATGATCCTTGGTGTCTTTTATTTTCTATTTCGATGGGTAAGTCTAGCTGAGTATATTCCCGTACTCAGGGTTTATTCCCTCCTATTCTAGATGACATGCTATATCAGGGCTTCTGCAAGAATTGCCTCCACCCGGCGGGTGACGAGGACTAGATCACTCGGGCGTGATCGTCTTTTAGTTTACTTTCCTTAATGCTTTTGTGGGATGTTGATCTATAATACTGGCAATCATACTTGAACTAAGTGTGTGTGTGTGTGTGTTTATGCTTCTGCTACTTTATGAACTTGGTTTGTAATAATTGTGACTCCGTGGTGTTGTAAGTTTAATTTCGAACTACTTGTGAAATGTAACGTGTGATGCGTTTATGTTGAATGATGCAATCTTGGTTGTAAGCGAGTTGGTTTGAAATCCTTCGTGGTTTCCATTGACTACTAGGATTATATGGGCTCAAGTTTGAAAATTTGAGTGTTTTGGCGCTTGTTTTTGTACTTGTCCTCTTATAATTTGGTCGGTTCTGTTATAACTGGTACTGGAGCAAAATTCAACATTAAACACATTGTACGGGCATTTAAAAACAAAAGTTTTTGTTTGTGAAAAGTGTTAAAAATCTGAAATTATTTCTATAGTATGCCAGTGATCATATCCCTTAGCCCAAATAAGGACTCTTAGGTGGCTTAGTAAAGTACTAACTTAGGGGTCTTGTTTGTTTCTGTTTCATCGTCCATATGGTGTGATATTGTATGGATGCCATCCGCTTGGGTGGTAATGTATGGATCGAACACCTCGATGCTTTGGCAAGTGTGAGTTGTGAGAGCATGGCCGTCCAACCATCGGTCTAGGGGAGAGTAGTTGTGGTTACTTGCATACTTACATGTTCAATCATGTATTTATGAAAGTACTTAATTGTGGGTATATCTGTCGGGTAGTTGTGATACTAAAGTATATACATTGGGGATGTGTATATGGAAAGTATTTAGTTTACTGCTTGCTTGCATGCTTATATTGGGGAACTGTTGGGCTGAAATGAGATTTTCTACAGGTACCCTAACAACGCAAATTAGTAGACTGATAGTTTTGCCTATATGAGAGAGTGTATGTATGCCACCGCCCAGCGTTAGAAGTTTATGATTCTACTAGGGTGAGAGGGCGTACAAAACGTGCATGCATCATGTTTAATCCATGTCATACATTTCATATTACTCCCTCCTTACAATTTTGATTGTCCTGACTAAATTAAATTTTGTATCCCCTAAATTATCCTCACTTTAAGTTATACCTTGTTGCTACAGATGGTTCGCACCAAGAGGACCGCTCGCAAGTCTGCTGGAGGCAAGGCTCCTCAACACCAGCTCGCTCCACGTGAGCCCCACCCTAAGCCCACCAAGGCAGAAAGGTTGATGGCCGAGTTGGCTGAGGTGACTGCTACAAGAGATGCGGCTCAGCAACACCTGGAGCAAGTGATACATGAAAGAGATTAGGAAACACTTGTGATTCAGAGGTTGACAGTGGCTCATCGCAACTGTCAGCGCATGATGGTCCACGTGATAAACCAGTGGAATGAAGCCTGGCACGAAGAGGACATCCAGAGAGCTCGCTAGGTGGAGCTTGAGCAACAGTTAGTAGTTGCAGAAGAATACAACAACAATCTTCATGAGGAAGTGCACCGGCTAAACAATCAGCTCAATTCTCTGCTCCCCCATGACAATGACGATGATGAGGAGATGGGCTCTGGAGTCTTCATGGATGAAGGTGATGACGACATTGAGATCAATGGGCCAAAGGATGTTCCATCAGAAGAAGAAGAAGAAGATGATGATGAGGAGCTAGAGTCTGCTAGTGATGAAGATGGCGGGGAGATCTTCGACATTGACTCGAAGGACGATGCCAAGTTTAGCTGCGCTAGAGTTATCTTTTGTGCCTTCCATGTGTGGGTGTGGGGCTTTGTAATAAATTGACCTTTGGGATGTAACCTCGAACCCTATGTTGTCCTGAATGTTTGTTTAAACATGATGAATTTCGGTCACAAGGGATGTCTCATTGTGTTGTGTTCGGTGATGGTGTCACGATTAGTAACCTCCGGTGCTACGACGAAACTGAAGGCCTCCTATGGCACATGACATAAGGTTGTGTTGCTTGGCACGTGCTAGTATCGAGGTGGCTAGTCATGATCCATCATGGAACTCCACCAATGTGTTGTCTCCTTGTGATCATTTCCTTGGGTATCCTTTCCTATTTTGGTTAGAAGTTTAGACCGAATCAGGACACCTTTGTTATGTAAGGTTGGAACCCCGTGGTATGGATGTAACCAATTAGACACATTTGTGCTCCATGTATGTGAGCCTTTAATAAATTCCATCTTTTCATCGGAAGATATATTGTTTGTTAAGTACATCGCATAATTGTGTCAATTGATGCGCTTGATGAGGTTGTGTGGTTGTGATGAATTATTGTGCCTTGGTTGTTGTGTGAATTCATTTCCCAATGAAATTAGTTCGGCATATTTACACAATTCATCTACAAATTTTCCACATCGTCAGTGCTCAATGGCTATGCATTTTGCAGATGGCGTACAACCTCTATCGTGGTCGTGGCGTTGAGGATGAGGAACAGCTGCCACCACCTCCACCACCACCCACCCCGGTAGAATTGATGCAGATAGTGGTTGAAGGTCAGCGCCCGTTAGCACACGCTATGTGCCAGTTAGTCAATGGGATGCTCGGCATGGTTGTCAGGGACCGGAACCAAATCAGCATAGTGATTTCAAGGACTTTCTCGACACCAAGCCCCTGCTCTTTAAGGAGGCGGAGGAACCTCTGCAAGCTGATGAGTGGTTGAATACCATTGAGCAGAAGTTCCGTCTACTTCGTCTGACCGATGATCTGAAGACCGAGTATGCTTCCCACCAACTGCATGGTCCCATGGGTATTTGGTGGAGTCACTACCGCTCCATGTTGCCGCCTAATGCCCAACTTCCATGGGAGCATTTCAAGGTAGCCTTCCGAGGGAATTATATTCCTCCCAAATTAATGGTGATGAAGCACATGGAGTTTATGAAGCTAACTCAAGGCAATAAAAGTTTGACTGAATATCTGCAAGCTTTCAATAACCTTGCTAGGTATGCAACAGAATTTGTTGATACGGATGCAAAGAAGATTGCTAGTTTCAAGCGTGGCCTCAGTCCAAAGCTGATGAAGACCATGGGTACTAGCAAGTGTGCCACTTTCAATGAATTTATCAGTGATGCCCTAACCCAAGAGAACAACAATTCTATCTATGCTGCTTCTAAGAGCCGCAAGAGGGCCTTTGAGGCGGGTGTTTCACAGTCCCGAGCTCCAGTTGCACCGTGGGCTCCTTCTCGTCCTCCTACAATGGGTGCTAAGTTCCATCCCCGCAGAAGAAGGCTCCAGTCAAGACTAGTTTTTGCAAGGCATATACAGTTTCACTTCCCAAGGGTAGTTCTAGTCAAGGCAGCTCCAGTGTTCCTCCTAGTAAAATTCCCTGCTAGAACTGCAACAAAACGAGCCATTGGTCCAGGAATTGCCCATATCCTAAGAAGAATGCAAATCAAGGTGGCCATCAGGGGCATGTTCATTACAATAGTATTGGAGAAATTCCATCTGGTGAGGTGGTCACTGCCGGTAAGTTCCTACTTGACCAACATTCTGCAGTGGTGCTGTTTGATTCAGGTGCTTCACATTCCTTTATCAGTCCTATGTTTGCATTGAAGTTTGCACACAAATTACATACTATTGAAGATGGGGGTTATTGCATTAGAGCTGCAAGTGGTAATATTCCCACAAATCAAGTAGTTAGGGATGTAGAAATTGAAATAGAAGGGCGAAAATACTTGCTTACCTTAGTGGTTTTGCCGGGACTAGGCATAGATGTTATTTTGGGCATGAATTGGATGAGTTAGAATGGGGTACTCATTGATACATCAACCCAGGTAGTTATGCTCAGAGATCCTACTGATCAGAAAGGTTTTCTAGTGCAACTATCCCAGAAAATTGATCTTTCTAGTGAAGTTCATGCGGTGCAAGCGAAGTCAATAGCTGATATTCCCATAGTATGCGAGTTTCCTGACGTCTTTCCCAATGATTTGTCAGGATTGCCTCCGGATCGAGATGTGGAGTTTAAAATAGAGTTGTTGCCTGGCACGGCACCCATCTCTAGAAGACCCTATAGGATGCCTTTGAACGAACTAGCTGAACTTAAGGTACAGTTGAATGAACTTTTGAAGAAGGGGCTGATTCATCCTAGTTCGTCTCCATGGAGTTGTCCTGCTATCTTTGTGAAGAAGAAGGACCAGTCGTTGCGGATGTGTGTAGATTATAGACCCCTAAATGCAGTTACTGTCAAGAATAAGTATCCTCTACCATGCATCAACATCTTGTTTGATCAGTTGTCTAAAGCCAAAGTCTTTTCCAAGATTGATCTGAGGTCTGGCTACCATCAAATTAAAAATTCATCCTGAAGATGTTCCAAAAACTACTTTCTCTACACGATACGGTCTCTATGAGTATCTTGTTATGTCCTTCTGCTTGACCAATGCCCCCGCACACTTCATGTACTTGATGAATTCGGTGTTTATGCCCGAATTAGACAAGTTCATGGTGGTATTCATAGATGACATCTTGGTTTATTCTGAAAATGAGGAAGACCACGCTGAACATCTGCGTATCGTCCTCACAAGGCTGCGTGAACATCAATTGTATGCAAAATTCAATAACTATGAATTCTGGCTTCGTGAAATACCTTTCCTTGGGCATGTATTGTCCGATGGTGGAATTATGGTGGATCCCACCAAGGTACAAGAAGTATTGGACTAGAAGGCTCCTATCTCGGTTCATGAGGTCCGAAGTTTTCTAGGATTGGTTGGCTATTATCGTCGCTTCATCCTAGATTTCTCTAAAATAGCCAAGCCAATGACTCGGTTGCTGCAAAAAGACACCAGGTTTGTCTGGACTCCTGAGTGTGATGCAGCTTTTCACAAACTGCGAACCCTCCTAACCTCAACTCCGGTTTTGGCACAACCAGATATTGAGAAACAATTTGATGTGTATTGGATGCCTCAGGCATAGGTTTGGGAGGTGTTCTAATGCAGGAAGGCCGAGTGATTGCATACACCTCTCGTCAACTTCGGAAACATGAGGTGAATTATCCAATGCATGACTTAGAACTCACTGCAGTTGTTCATGCTTTAAAAGTCTGGCAACATTATCTATTGGGCAATGTTTGCAATATTTATATTGACCATAAAAGCCTCAAATATATCTTCACCCAACCCGAGTTGAATATGCGTCAAAGAAGATGGCTTGAGTTGATTAAAGATTATAATCTCCAAGTGCACTATCATCCTAGCAAGGCGAACGTGGTTGTCGATGCTTTATGCCGTAAGTCTCATTGCCATTCCTTAGTTGAAAGTGATTTTCATCTATCTCGCCTTCTACACCCAGCAGTTCTACACCATATCACTGTTAGTTGCACTCTCAAGAGTAGAATTATTGAGCTCCAAAAGACTGACACTAGTATATTCCACATCAAGCGTAAGATGAAAGAACAAGAAACTAAGCATTTCAGGGTAGATGAAGAGGGTGTGCTGTGGTTTAAGGATAGGTTAGTTGTGCCTAAGGACTGAGAGCTTAGGAATCATATTATGTCTGAAGCACATTCCTCTAAGTTGTCCATCCATCCAGGTAGCAGTAAGATGTATCACGATCTGAAGCCATACTATTGGTGGACCAAGATGCGGAAAGAGATAGCTGCATATGTTGCTAGGTGTGATACTTGCTGTAGAGTTAAAGCTGTGCACATGAAAGCTGGATTGCTTCAGCCACTTTCTATCCCAGGTTGGAAATGGAAGGAAATAAGTATGGATTTCATTGTTGGACTCCCTCCTACTGTTAAGAATTATAACTCTATCTGGGTAATTGTAGATCGTCTAACCAAGTCAGCCCACTTTATTCCTGTCTGAGCAGATTATCGTCCTACTAACTATGCTGAGTTGTACTTCAATTAGATAGTCTGACTCTATGGAATCCCTCGTACTATTGTTTCTGACCAAGGTTCGCAGTTCACTGCTCGTTTTTGGGAGCACTTGCATCATCTTCTGGGAACCAAGCTAGTGAGAAGCTCCACTTATCATCCCCAGACGTTAGGTCAGACTGAACGAGTTAACCAAATCTTAGAAGATATGTTACGAGCGTGTGTTATTTCATCCAAGGGTTCATGGGAGAAATGGTTGCCCTTAGCTGAGTTTTCGTACAATAATAGTTATCAAGAGAGCATTAAGATGGCCCCATTCGAAGCATTGTACGGTCGTAAGTGTAGAACCCCACTGAATTGGGTAGAAGCTGGCGAAAGAAGGCATTATGGTATTGATTTTGTTGAGCAAGCTGAGGAACAAGTCCATACCATCAAAATACATATGGCTGCCGCCCAATCTAGACAGAAAAGTTATGTTGATCGCCATAGAAAACTGATTGAGTTTGAAGTTGGAGAGTTCGTATATCTGAAAGTTTCACCTATGAAGAGTGTAAAGCATTTTGGTGTGAAGCGAAAGCTTGCACCGAGATATGTGGGTCCTTTCCAGATCATAGGAAAAAGTGGAGCTGTTGCATATAAGATCCAGTTACCTCTGGAAATGAGCGCCATTTTCAATGTTTTCCATGTTTCACAGTTAAAGAAATGTCTCCGGGTTCTTGGAGAGAGAGTTCCATTAGGGGATATCAAGCTAGAATCTGATTTAACTTATGAAGAAAAGCCAGTGCGTGTGATTGACACTCAAGAGTGGGTAACTCAGAGTCGAGTGGTTAAGTGGGATAAAGTAATGTGGAGTAATCAAGGTAGTGAGAGTGATGCTACGTGGGAGAGAGAAGATTATTTACGAGACGGTTATAAGGAATTCTATCAACAATGGTACGCTTTCCAAATCTCAGGATGAGATTTTTATAAGGGGGAGGGCTGTAACACCTCAGGTGTTTGGCTTCCATAATTGCACTTGCATTTCATAAGCATGAGCATCATTCCATTCATTTATGCATTTGTTTTGCTTGCAACATGTATATGCAACTTGGGTGGCTAATACTTTGAAACATGGCAATGTTGGTAGTATAACATGATAAGATCAATTGTTGCAACAAGAGCTTGAAACATATGCAACATTGTAGTTGAAGTGGTTGTTTTGTTCATTTCAACCTGTGTGACATTTGGGTTTATGTGTAACCAAGGTGTACAGTGGTCAATTATGTCCTATAGTACCTTAATCACACTTAGGATCATTAGTGGAACAATGTTCATGTTGACCAAATGACCAAAATGCCCTCCTGAGTGATGTTGACCAAGCCTTGAGCTCTAGGATGCTTTAGTTTGACTATTTAAAAAGTCCAGCTTAGATATCTTGCATGGAGGAGCACCCTTAATCAAAGTTGTAGAGAATTTTATGGGGAACAAAAGTTCTAATATGGCCATCTCATGAAAATGACTAGAACATGCTCAAACCGGGCCCCACAAGTCAGGTTTTTCCATGTTGTTTCACACTTAGAAAAAATTTCTAAGTCTGGCAATGACTTGCAATTTCTTGAGCCCCACTTAGATACCTTGTATCTCCCAATCTAGGCTGAACTAGTCCAAGCTCCAATTGGCAAAATTGTAGTACTCAAATAGCTCTCCAATTTTGTCAATAACGTCATGGCCTAAATCGAGATAATTTAGGAGATAATCAGTGACAAAATCGCCCTGTCAGTCACTGTTTTCGGCTTCCATTCAGACCTTCAGAGCACAGTGTGGCCGACAGCTTTAGGCCATCGCCGTCGCGTGTCCTCCACGCTCCGCACGTGACCTGTCATCTTGGCTAGCTGCGCAACGCGTAAAGGAGTGTCCCTGCTGTTGTCCCGACCTCGCCCTCCCATTCCCTTCCTTTCTCACGCGCACTAGAGGCGGAAAACGCTGTCTCCCTCCCTGCCGAGACACTCCAGCAATGTAACACCCTAGGTGTTTGTCCCTCACTAAGCAGTGGGTTTGAGCTCAAACATGATAGATTAAGTGGAGATGACGATGTCATGGTCAACCTATGGAGATGAGCCTAATCTAAACTTGGATGTTGCACCCTTGCTTTGCATATAGGACATTTTTAAGATATATGCTTGGGTGGTGTTATTGCAATATCTTCATGTGTCTCACCTATCTATATTGGTCACTGGAAAAGTTTCATGTAGTTTGGAATAAAAATGTCACATGAAATGATAAGTTCCATTCCTATTTGAATTTGCACCATTAAGTGAATGGAATTATAGATCATCAACAAAACTTTGAAACTTTTCCCAAATGACTCTAGATGAACTCTACAACAAAAAATCATGAAGGGTTCATGTTGAGAAAATGTCAAGAAAATGCCCCGATTGGCCTAAAACCCTGGTTTTTGCTTTATCGAGTTGCTACTTTGACTAAAGTTAAAGTTGACTTCTGTACTAGTTATGAGGTTTGCCTTAAACAAAAGTTGTAGTTCATCTGGTGTGCAACAAACTTTGTTTAATGGTCAAGAGTTGGTTTGGCCTCTAACTTAGTCAAACAGGGCTCACAGCATTCGGTGCCAAAAACAAAAGTCAGAGTTTACATTTTGAAGTAGGACATACCAAAAGTTGGATTTGATTTGACATGTTTTAGTGAACCAATTGGAACCTAAACTGAGGAGGGCTTAACCCTAATCAAATCGCTGACAATGCCAACTTTGGGGCTAATTACCTCCTAATCTAGGGCACTAATGACCTTGGTCCCTTAATCAAATTCGTAGAGCATCACTTGGATAACAATTTTGATTCAAGACTCCTAGCCCAGTTCGGCCCATAGCTAGCCCAAACGCGACCTCCAAGTCAGGCACAACGTCGCTCGCCAGGTGTCCGATGAAGTGCCGCATTGGACGACGCGCGTCCTAGACGTGTCCACCATGCGAGCCGAGCACCCCACCTCCTCTGAGCTGTGTCGGCCACCTTCCTTGCGCTCTTGCATCGGTCCAAAGGGGCACAGAGCGTCCTCATTCACTTCCTCGCTCTCTCTCGTCTCCCCTTCGCCCTAGAGCTTGCAAGCGCGGACGCCGCAGCCATGGCCGTCATGGTCGGCTCCTGCGCAGAAGCGCGGCTGTAGCAGGCACCGCTCTGCCCTTCTCCTCCCTTGCGCTGTGTAGCCACGATGCCCTCCGCTCCAGGTGTCGTGCGCTCATCAACTCTAGCTGCCGGAGCACCACCGTCACTGTGTCGCTTGGAGGGGAGCCATCAACGCCCGTGGCCAGGCCACGTCGGACCACCACGGTGCGAGCTACGACTACCCACGGGAGCGCACAAGCCCCCTGATGCTCGCCTGACGTTTCCCCGGGCATTGCAGCCGCCGGAGCCGGCCTACTACTAGCCGCCGCCACCGTAGGTAGCTGGAACTCGTGGTCAGCTCACCTCAGGCCGCCGTAGAGCGAGGCAAGGCCACTAGAGGGTGCGCGCGGAAGCCTAGATGCTCCCCCCACCCATCAGCCGCAGTCGGCATGGCCTCCCTCCGTCGGAAATGGCGAGCCCCGATGTCCTCTGCTCCAAAATCCCGTCAAGGGCATCGGACAAAAATTCAACGAAAGGCAAGGGCCTAACTGCAATGTCATTGACTCACATGAATGGTGCCTCTGTACTGCGGGTTGATTTTGGAGAACTGCAGGGATCCCGTTACAAAGTTGTTTTCCTTTTTCGTTTTTCTTGTTTTCTTTTCCAGAAAATTGTGCCAAACTTTGAAAGTGTGTAGTAATTAGTAGAAAATCATAAAATAGCAAATGGGGGACTTTTTAGAATTCTTGTGAAATTTTCTATGCAGTGGATCTATAATATGTCATGCTTTAGTTTAATGTTTTTGCTGTAAAAATGGATTTTTCAGATTTGGTTTTTAATACTAGTGGTATTTGTCTTTTTCATAACTGTAGTTGTAGAGCTCCAAATAAAGTGAAATTTTTGTGGCATGCTACCCCTGGGATGTTTGATGTATGGTAAAAATTTCAAGAATTTTGGTGGTAGTATGAGTGAGTTATTGATTCATCTTGCTCTCACATGAATTCTTGTAATAGCAATTGTCTTTTTCATAGAGATTGATATACATGTTCAAATGACTTGAAATTTGGACACTAGAGTATTGGGGGTATATTTAGGCCACTGTAATTTTGGTAGAATTTATTGTGCACTTTTGGTATGTATTCATAATTCCACCTAAGTATCTAAATAAATTAAGAAAATGCATGTCACACCCAAAATTTCCTATTTTGGGTTGTGCATGAAAAATACTAAATAAAATAAATAATTTCAATATTTGAATAAATTTATTAGATAAGTTAAGTTGCTACTAATTTAAATATAGATAATTGTGGTTTTAAACTTTTTCATATTAATTTGATAATGTGGTGTTTGTGTGATGCTTGTCTTTGGTGTTGGTGAGTGCTATTATTTTCAAAATACCATAGGACGACGTTTACTTCTCACCGGAAATTTTTTTTTGGCATTTTCTGGATTTAAAATTTCAATTTCCGTGAGCTTAATCTTTTTCCTTGATCTCTTCATCAATCTTTTCATGAGCTCAAACTCATTTAGTTGAGTACCTTATCTCTCCAAGAGTCTCCAGGATTTTTCCCGTGATTTTTCTGAGCTCCGGGCTATTTTTCGCGGCCAAAAAGGTAATTCTAGAATTTCTGGAATTATTTTATTCACGGAATTAAAATAATCCCGAAATTAAGAAATTCTGAAAAGTTTCCAAACCCTACGACTATATATTTGCCGGCGTAGCCCTCGACGCCCTGATTTCAGAAGTACAACCCTTATCGCGAGCCGCCGCTCGTAGCTCCCTCCACCTCTCGCCGAAGTTCTGCATCTACAGCTTGCGTTCCGGCGAACTTCCGACGAGCTTTTCCGGCCAAACCGTCGCGTTCCGACGCTAGCCACCACCACCAAGAGGCAGCCCTCGTCGTTCTCTACACCGTGGTATATCCGTTTGCACGAATCCATCGCTGTTTCATCGAGTTCCCATCTTATCTTGTTTTTCTCCGGCGAGGTACTACCATGGCTGACCGGAGCTCCTCCCAGCTCAAGGTAGAAGATGATACTATTTACAGTTTTGTCACTAAACTTGTTGATGCTTGACGATCAAGTATAGACGGTGAGCAATTTCTTGACGATCAGAAGTATTATTTTGAGCCAGACCAGCAGTATCAACAGGAAAGCTTTGATCAAGGCAAGTATAACATGGGACCATCCTTGTTGTACTATTCACTGAAATTATTATACATATGCATGTGTCTTCCTTGACAACCATAGAGATTATAACTTAGCTATTGATATCTTGATTCCTTGTCACCTATGGGTTGTGCATTTGGGTAGCTATTGATAGTGCTTAATTATGAACAATGATCTTATAATTTGATTAATGGATTAAGCAATCAACCATTAAGATAATTTTATTACTGTTGAAAAGGGGGCTAGAGCAAGGGGTTATATTGTTGCTCTAGTTTCTCTCCATAAGGACTTATCTGTACGTGATCATCTGGGACATACAGTACAGCTGTGAGGGCTATATGGCTCTGGCTCTAGTTGTTCAAGAGACCTTTTCTAGCTTGTTAGTGGTTACCTTAAATGGCGTAAGAAAGGCTTGCCACGTTGGGTGTAGTGCGAGCCCCTAGCCTAGTGTGTATAGGCTGCGGTTGTTGTGCCACAGGGAAGGGGGGTTCTACATCTGCCTGCCGAGTGAATCTAATGGCCCTAACTTGTTAGACGAACTTTTGAATGGCTTTATATGGTCTCTGATGTTTTGGGCCTTGCAAACCCATGCATTTGGAAATCATGACTCACAGTGAAAGTGTACACCTCTGCGTAGAGTTAAAAACTGGTATACTAGCCGTGCTCACGGATACGAGCGGCCTTGGGGATTCTTACAGAATAGATGATCACTATTATTATATCATGCTTAATTATTGTTGATTATTATTTATGCTCATGTTAATGCTATTCATTCTCCTTATTACAATTGATCATTGGTTCATTAATGGGAATTGGAATACCTTGATGCTACTCAATTGCTAATTATATGATAAATAAAAGCTAAACACAGTTAAACAGTGTCTAGCCTTTTTGAGCCTCATGAACCCTGTGTTATACTTGTTGAGTTCGACATGGACTCACTCTTGCTATTTCCCCCACACTCTAGTGTGTAGTAAGATGCTACTCGGAAGAAGGACAAAGGTGTAGTGGAGTTTCCAGAAGACTATTAGAGGTGCTAGGCATATGTTACCCCCAGTCAGCCGTCCCTGAGAAGAATGGAGCCTGAAGTTTAGTCACCGTTCTGCGATACTCTGATGTAAGTGTTAATATAGCTATGTATACGTTATATAATAACATTGTTTCTGATACTTTTTCATTCTGACATATGTGTGGACTTCTTGGGCACACATATGAATAGCCTGGTTTTGTTCTTTAGAAAACCGGGTGTGACAGAGTGGTATCAGAGCGGTGTTGACTGTAGGACGTATGCCAAGTAGCACTGGACGTATTCTAAAACTTATTTTACTATAAAACTAATTTGTCATACCTTGACTCATTGATTTTGACTATTTTCTCTTCCTTGTCTTGTTGTATCCCCTCCTTGATATAGCTTCCTTTGAGCTATTATTTCTTACTCTCTTGGTTTTTGTTTTATGTTGTTTTTACTAAAAGTTTTCTGATCTTACCTTGTTCAAAAGTTCGATGGCCTTTCATCATCTCCAAGGTGCCATTAGGATGACCACCATTGTTGAAGAAGCACGTGTAGTATCGATGATGTGATGTGTGTTTGTTTTGCTTGATGTGTTGCTTGTGTGTTGTTCTTTTTCTCATGTTTTGAAAGTGGCTCGGAAGGTATAAGTCTTGAGGAGTAGCTTGATCTATGCTAAGTGGGGTAGGTTTTACGTAATACTCCGCATGCTGATTTCTATAGCAGTCTACAATGTTTCTGTTATATCTCAAGATATGGACATGAGAAATTTATGAAATTTTACTGAAAATAACTAGACTTCTGTATCTTTCCAAACCCACTGGACTTATCTTTTTATCTATTTTGAGCTAAGAGATATACCTGTTCTAAGTTGAGGTTACTACACAGTCTAGAATTCTGGAATAGTTTTGGCTAAGCTCTGTTTTTTATTAATTTAATGACAGAACCTGGAAAAGTATTATTAATAAAAGTTGTAGATAATTTCATAATCTTTCCAACCATGTAAAGATCACTTCATTTGGATCTTTGTAGCTCGAGTTATGCCAGATTTACTGAACTGCTGAAATTAGAATTCGCCCAGAAATTTTCTGCATTACTTCCTTATCTTGTATAAGTGAATATATCATTGGATATCTTTGAATCTCATTGATTTGCCTGGGAATCTTACATTAGAGATGATTATGGTTATCTAGTATAAAAGGGATGTGAGTTACTTTGGTGTCCCCTAGTTTCTTTTTCTTAAGGGGGTAGCAAAGTTGTGAGTGTTGCAAGATGAATGTTTCGTATGTCCTAGAGCTTCACTTAGAAGAAGTGGTTATCTCTATGATTGGAAGTCTATAGTTAGTTTCATGAAAACTTAGATGACATCACCTCCATATCAAGTATGTTTAGTAAGTTTTAAGTGAAGGACTTATCATTAGCAGCAAGCCTTAAAGAAAGTGTTGCCTTCAATGACATTGTCAGGTGGAACAAAATCTTTGTTAAGTGGGGTAGTGTCCGTTACCATCATCAATCTCAAGCGACGAGGTACCAAGAACTGAAGATCAAACCTTATCTTTCTTGTCATCTTTTGGCTATCCTCAATCCATGCCTTATATCTCATCAACACAAATCAAAGAAGCATGAAGACTTGAAGATTAGCGTTATCTATCTCTCTAGTCTCTCTTAATCTCGTTTCTGTCTTATCCTGTTTTTTTAGAACAGTCTGTCTTCCTTAGCTTATACCTGTATTTTTGGATGCCCAAAAATTATGAATAAATTCTGGACAATAGTAGACTTCAATATTTTTCTCTGACCGTAAGAACCACCCTGATAGCTATTATGGTTTGGGATTTATGAAAATCACAAGGCGACGTATCTATGCTGTCAGCAATCTGGAATAGTTTCTGTTGTGCACAGTTTTCGACCACGTTAACTGTAGAATCTGGAGAAGTATTCTATAAGAAAGTTGTAGTAAATTTGATAAGCTTTCCAACGGTATAAGCTACAACATCATTGGATTCGTAGAACTTGAATTATAACTGTATTTCTGCACTGCCATTTTTCTACTCGCAAGGAAGTGCAGGTTACTTGATCTTGGATATGCTCATGAGTCTCTTTGAGATGATAGAAGGACATGATGGTAGTTATCACTCAGAAACAAATGCAATCTATCCATTGGTGTTCTCCAATTGATCTCTTCTTAAGGGGGTTTGCCAAACTAAAAACGATACAAGATGGAGGATTTATACGTTATATTTCGTCACCTGGAAGCATCAGCTAGTTACATGGTTGCAAAGTCATTATCGAGCGCAGGTATCCTTTCTCAGGGTGGGTAACCTGTTAGAACCATCTACAAGAATCATAAGGGTCTAAAGGAGACATTTACAAAGTTGGTTATGAGTTTGTGGCATTATCATTGGATAGGAGTTGACGAAAGAAAAGTGAAGACTTGCATATCAACTTTATCTTTCTCCCTAGTCTCTCCGAATCTCGGGACGAGATTCCTGTTAAGTGGGGTAGATTTGTCACACCCAAAATTTCCTATTTTGGGTTGTGCATGAAAAATACTAAATAAAATAAATAATTTCAATATTTGAATAAATTTATTAGATAAGTTAAGTTGCTGCTAATTTAAATATAGATAATTGTGGTTTTAAACTTTTTCATATTAATTTGATAATGTGGTGTTTGTGTGATGCTTGTCTTTGGTGTTGGTGAGTGCTATTATTTTCAAAATACCATAGGACGACGTTTACTTCTCACCGGAAATTTTTTTTGGCATTTTCTGGATTTAAAATTTCAATTTCCGTGAGCTTAATATTTTTCCTTGATCTCTTCATCAATCTTTTCATGAGCTCAAACTCATTTAGTTGAGTACCTTATCTCTCCAAGAGTCTCCAGGATTTTTCTCGTGATTTTTCTGAGCTCCGGGCTATTTTTCGCGGCCAAAAAGGTAATTCTAGAATTTCTGAAATTATTTTATTCACGGAATTAAAATAATCCTGAAATTAAGAAATTCCGAAAAGTTTCCAAACCCTACGACTATATATATGCTGGCGTAGCCCTCGACGCCCTGATTTCAGAAGTACAACCCTTATCGCGAGCCGCCGCTCGTAGCTCCCTCCACCTCTCGCCGAAGTTCTGCATCTACAGCTTGCGTTCCGGCGAACTTCCGACGAGCTTTTCCGGCCAAACCGTCGCGTTCCGACGCCAGCCACCACCACCAAGAGGCAGCCCTCGTCGTTCTCTACACCGTGGTATATCCGTTTGCACGTCGCTGTTTCATCGAGTTCCCATCTCATCTTGTTTTTTTTCGGCGAGGTACCACCATGGCTGACCGGAGTTCCTCCCAGCTCAAGATAGAAGATGATATTATTTACAGTTTTGCCACTAAACTTGTTTTGATCATAAAATCTTCGTTTTAACTCCGATTTGACCCGTTCAAGTTGCGTTAGGTTCGTATTTGCAAGATCTACATGTTAGTATAGTTGTGCAGTAGGTTTGGAAAGTTTAATTTTCGAGTTTATATTAACATAATTATTTATCTATAGGAAATCTTAGAAAATTCATAACTTTCACGTTTTAAATCCGAATTTTGTGATCTTTACGTCTGTGTGATCGTAGTAACGTGTAGAAGAGTTTTACAAACTTTTTATATTATTTTGCTACTGTTGGTGTATCTAAATAAATTAAGAAAATACATTAAAAGAATTTAATTAGGAACGGAAACTATGTTTTCTAGTGTTTATTAGTCATGTGTGACATGTTGGTAAAGTTGGTTTTGTCCAATTATATGTTTGAAACTTAAGTTAGTAATTATTTCTTGCAATTATTAGTTTCTGGACAGTTCTGGGGGCAATAGAAATTACCCCAGTTAATGTATTTACTGGGAAACTTGTTTATACAAAAGTTGTAGATAATTCATGTATCTAGCTGCTGTTAAAATTTGGTGGCATTTGGCCATGTGGTTTAGGAGTTATAGCTGTTTAAAGTTGCGTTACAGAATTGCTTGCTCTCTATCTTGTTAGACCAGTTTCTGTGTTTGTGTAAATTCGACATGTTAAACTTTGGAATCATGCTGTAATTATTATAAATGAAATGTAGACAATTTCATAAGATTTCCATAATGTCTTGTTGCACATCTTTTGGAGTTGTAAATCTCCTGTTGTGGTTAAATTACTCAACTGCTTTTCTGGTGTCCGGAAGGTGGCAAATCCTAGTTCTTGTGATTTGATTAACTTTGCCATGCTAGTGTGTTGAAGTGTGACTCATGTCTTTGATGGTACTTAGGTTGGTACCCTAGGATCTTATGAGACTTGTGTCTTGATTGATGAGCTTACCGTCTTCTATGTTATGCCTTATAGAGGATTAAGTTAATTAGTTCTAGGTGCTTATGTGAACTTTGATATGCTTGCTTGAGTACTTTGTTATTGCATTTCTATGTATTCACACATATGCATTGTTGCACCTCATATAGGTACGCTAGCAGAAACGTCTAAAGAAAGTGGTGTTGGAGCCAAACCCGAAGACGGTGTTTGGTGGATCCATCCCGAAGATGAAGAACTGGAAAATGCTTGGAGGAGAGGTGTTCATCAAGCGGGATTCACCTGACAAACTCTAACTTGAGTCGGATCGTAGGCAAGCCTCGGAGCATTATAAGCCTCCTACCTTCAAAGCAATTAATTCTATATATGTTATAAGTACTGTTACATTAAGTGGTAGGAGTTAGTTGGAAACCCTTGCTGCATTATATCATTCCTTGTCCAGATATATGAATCCTTGAATCCTACATAGACTAGGATCGAGTAGATACTTAGCCCTGCTTTAAGCGGTAGAAGTCAAGTGATTTCCTATCACCTGCGAGATGTAGGGATATTCATATATGGCACGGTTGGCTATATTTACTATCGTGGAAAGGAACCATGTGTTAATAAAATGAAATGAGACTGGGCAGGATGACGATAGTGAAGCAACAAGGCATGGAGGTCTTGGGTGTAGATCTATCCTCATCTGAGTCATTTAAGGACCGATTCGATGTACGTTCTTGAGTCATGTTGAACGTAGTCTAACACTTAGTTGGCCGGATAAGTCGTTCCGACCGCGAAGCCAAGTAATACAGTTCAGGCCGGAAATCGAATGGTAGGTCGCAACTTGGAGGTAGTAAGGATGTGCTTGGGGACATTGGCATGAGACCAAGGGGGGTTAAAGTCCCTATCATCCTAGCAGAGTGTTGCCCTTAGGGATGCGGCATCAGTCGAACCCACGACTCCTGAATTGTATGAAAGGTGGCTTGTGCGACCCTGGCAGAGGCCTGCGCGATGAGTGTTAGAAATACCCCTCTCCAGCTAGATAGGAACTCGATTCGAATCGTCGTCGCTCCTGGTTAGTGAGCACTTGACTTGAGCAGCGGCAACGTAGATTCCATTAAATTGAACGGATGGTTAATTGGATGACGATGGAAAGGTTGCCTCAATTTATACCTTCTTTGGTTAATATTGTTTGCTCCTAATCAAGTGAGTGCTCTAGTATAGGTGCTAATATAGATGACAGATTAATGATAATTAACTTGATGATTAAGCATTAATGATTACTTATCTATATTAAGGTTTTAGGCAAATGTTGTCAAGCTAGCCCACTTACATCAGCCTTGCATCATCCTTGGTGTCACTTTATTTCTGGTTTTTGATGGGTAAGTCTAGCTGAGTACCTTCTCGTACTCAGGGTTTTATCCCCACTTGTTGCAGGTTGTGATGTATCATGGCAACTACTAGACTTGGTTGGCTCCTACCTTAGAGGTGGAGTGTGATCACGGGCTTGATCCTTCTTATTTATCTTGTCTCTAATGCTTTTGTTGGAAGTCGACCTTGGTACTGGCATGTATTTGAAATAAGATTAATGTTAGTTTCAATTTACTTTGCTTCCGCTACTTTTCAATGTAAGTTGTAATAACTATGTTGAACTCCGATGTATATTGGATTACTTGTGAAGTGGATGTAACATGTGACTTGTTATGTTGAATCACTATGATCTTGGCTTGTATGTTGGTTGGTTTGAAATCCCTCGTGATTTCATTAGACTACCGGAGTTATATGGGCTCAAGTGTGAGAATTTGATCACTTCGGTGATTGTTTTTGTACTTGTGCTCTTATAATTTGGACGGTTCCGTGACAGGCGAGCTTGTTCGGCTGTGTCATCACGGCATTGCCCAACCTCCTCTATCCAGAGCTTCAACACGCTGCCCTCTACCTCCTCCACCTCTTAGTTGGGTCAATCACACGGAGCTTTGGGCGCAATGCCGACTTTTCCCCGTTCGGAGCTCACCAGAGCGCCGCTGCTCTTGCAGTCCTCCGTGGCCAGCACTGCACCACACTCCTCCATCCCATTTCACTGTCATTTCCCCTTTCTCGTGGTCTATAGAAGCTTGGGTGAAGATGTCATCGTTTGGTTTGAGTCGTAGGATTCGGAACAGAAGGGAACCGCAGTGAGCTCTCGCCGCGGTCGCCATTGCCGCTTGGGCAAGTTTCTTTCCACCCTCTCTCTGTGGCTGACCCTTGACCGAGTTAGGGTGCACATGGGATGTGCCATTAGTCGTAGTGTCTCATGTGGAGGTGTAGTTCACTAGCTCATCGTAGCCTGGCCGGAACATGGAGATCACCAGGGTGAACCGTGCGCCGCCGTGGTACGGTGCACATGGCCCGGCCGCCCCGTCGCACCACCGTTCCTCCCGAGTACTTCATCTTCTCCACCATCATTCGCTGGTACTTTCCCCTCCCTGTCCTCGCCTTTTTGGTCACCGGAGGTGACCGGCGCACGACGGTCTTCCACCGCCAAGCCACCATCACCGATGGCGAGCCACCTCCATGTTGACCTAGCCCCTCTAATCTACTTTGCTCGATTCAGCGAGAGATGGAGGTCATGTAGATGCACTTACTTTCACCGGCGCACCCACCGTTGATGAGTTGTAGCTCGGTGGAGCTCGGCGGCGTCCGCCTCCCCTCCCTTGTGTCACCGGCATGCGGGTCCCATCTGTCATACGCGCGCGGGCGGGAGCTGGCTCAGGCCATGCGTGTTGGGCCGCGCTGGTGGATTGGGCCGGCCCAGTAGTCAGTTTAGGGTTATGATTTTGTATTTTCTTTATTTATTTCACAGATTTGGTTGCCATATTGTAAATTTCATATCTCAAGCAATATAGGTCTAAATGAGGTGATTTCAGTTGTGTTTAGCTCCTTGTAAAGTGTAGTATTTAGGAAAAATATCAAATGTATATGTGTTGTGTAGATTCTGGAAGATGTAAATAGATATTTGAAATGTGTTTTAAAATAGATGCAAATATGTTAATTTGATAACTTGAGTTCTGGTGCTCCAAAAATTCTGAAATTTGGTGGGTGTGCTACTTCATGGCTCAGCTAGCTCTGGTAAAAATTTGGATGCTATTGCTTGAGTAGTTTTCAAGTTATGTTGTTATCATTTTATATTAGGAGATACTTGAATGAATTTTCATAATTTTTCTGTATGTGCAATGCTCATGAAATTTTATGGAGAGTGTCCTTGTACCCTAAGGTTGCTAAGAAAAATATTGTTTCTGTTGTTGGACACTTTTCTTTATGATTTGTTAATTATGCAAAAATCAACCTTTCTGGCTTGTGAATTTTGTGTAGGGAGTTTCTTTGAATAACTTTGGCTCACAATTTTATAGTAGCCTCCTGGTAGGGTATAAAGCCTCCTATAGTTTTTGTAGAATTTTCTGAGTAGTTTGCATATAAGTTTAATTTCCCACTTAATTAATTAAGTAAATTAAGAAAGGGATTAAAATAAATGACTTGGGTGAACATACCTTACTTTCTGATGGTCTCATGTCATGTGTGACCTAGTAGTACCATTAGTTTGGTCATAAGGGTAGTTTGACACATGAGTAAATATTTAATTTTCACATTTCTAGGTTCTCTGGACAGCTGGTAGTATTTTTGGGTTTAGACCTTGATAAAGGTGTTTGCTGGGAATCTTGTGAATACGAAAGTGATAGTAAACTTGTTAAACTAGCTTGTGTCAAAATTTGGTGGCATTTGGCCTAGTAGTTTAGGAGTTGTGGCTGTTTAAAGTGGATGTCCATAAATGGCTGCTCTCTGTTTGGAGAGGACAGATTTCTGGAACTTTAGAAATTCGACTAGGTAAACTTTGGAATCAAGTCTTGAGGTCTGAAAATGAATTGTAGATCATGTTATAAGCTTTCTAGATTGTCTTTTATCATATCATTTGGATTTTTGGATCTCCAGTTATGGTTAAAATACTTATCTGCTGTCTAGATTGCTGTTGGGCTGCATTATGCTTAGGTTTGTGATGAGCTTAAGTAATGTTGTTCTTGTTGATTGTTAGGTGTTAGGCCCTTAACTAAGGAAGAACAATTGTACATTAGGTTGTGTATATTGGGTAAGTACTTCTCTACCAGAGAAGAAATATGCACATGTTGTAAAGTGATTTGAATAGAGCACTCGTGTTGCTGTAGTTTACATTTGCATTCTCTACGCATGTTGCATTCCTTATTATGCATCCATAAGATTCATTTGTGCATTCATGCAATAGGTGTTCCGGAGGGGGTGACACTTCTGGAATTTGAGGAAGCACTTCTGGAGGAGCAGGAGCAGCCGGCAGAGGCTGAGGTGCCAATCGGCGAAGGAGTTCCCGAAGAAGACCTACCCGAGTGCCCTGACCATCGCCCTCCTTCTTTCCTGAAAGGCAAGCCCCGGTACATGCTGACCCAATCTTTATATATCAATCATTGAGTACTTTTACTTGTTTATTGCATTAAGTTGTAGGAGTTGAGTGAAAACACTTGTTGCATTATATCTATCCTTGTCCAGATATCGCACTTGAATCCCAATTTAAGTTTAGGCACGTGTTAATGCTTAGCCCTGCTTAGCGCGGTAGAAGTTGGATGATTTCTGGTCATCCATGAGATTTAGGTGAAGTGGGTCATGGTTGGCTATATTTGCTATCGTGAGAAATGAACCATGCTGAAAAATGAATTGAGACCGGGCGGGAGTTCGAGAGTGCAGCCGCAAGACACTTCACGTCTTGGGTGCGAAGCTATACCCATCTGAGTCGTTTAAGGACCGATCGCTGTACATCCTTGAGTCATGTTGAACGCAGTCTAACACTTAGTTGGCCGGATAAGCCGTTCCGACCGTGAAGCCGAGTAATACGATTCAGGCTAGGAATCGAAGGGTAGGTCGCATCTTGGAGGAAGTAAGGATATGCTTGGGGACATTAGCGTGAGACCAAGGGGGTTGGAGTCCCTATCACCTGGTAGAGTGTTGCCCTTGGGGATGCGGCATCAGTCAAACCCGTGCTTTCCTGAACTGTACCAAAGGTGACTTGTGCGACCCTGCCGAGGGTTCTACGCAGTTTGTGCTAGAAATACCCCTCCCGCTGGATACGAACTCAATTCGAATCACCGTCGCTCCCGGTTAGTGAGCACTTGACTTGAGCAGCGGCAACATAGATTTCATTAATTGAACAGATGGTTAATTGGATGATGAAGTACATGTTGCCTCAAATTTATACCTGCTATGGTTATTATTATTTGCTTAATCATCAAATGATTGTTTAGTATAGGTGCTAAGATAGCTGACAGGTTAATGCTAAAAATAACTGCTAGTACAGGTTAAAAGAGTTACTTATACTTATGCTTTTCCACAAAACATGTTGTTAGCCAGCTCCACTTTAGGAAAGCCTCACATGATCCTTGGTGTCTTTATTTTTCGTTTTGACGGGTAAGTCTAGCTGAGTACATTCCCGTACTCAGGGTTTATTCCCTCCTGTTGCAGATGACATGCTATATCCTTCTGCAAGAATTGCCTCCACCCAGTGGGGACGAGGACTAGATCACTCAGGCGTGATCATCTTTTAGTTTATTCCCTTAATGCTTTTGTGGGATGTTGATCTGTAAGACTGGCAATCGTACTTGAACTAAGTGTGTGTGTGTTTATGCTTCCGCTACTTTATGAACTTGGTTTGTAATAATTGTGACTCCGTGGTGTTGTAAGTTTAATTCTGAACTACTTGTGAAATGTAATGTGTGATGCATTTATGTTGAATGATGCGATCTTGGTTGTAAGCGAGTTGGTTTGAAATTCTTCGTGGTTTTGATTGACTACCAGGATTATATGGGCTCAAGTTCAAAAATTTGAGCGTTTTGGCGCTTATTTTTGTACTTGTGCTCTTATAATTTGGTCGGTTCTGTTACAGTATGCTTGCTTGATTACTTTGTTTGTTGCATTTCCATGTATTCATACATATGCATTATTGCACCTCATTTAGGTACGCTAGCTAAAACACGTGAAGGACCTAATGTGGAGCCAAACCAGAAGATGGTGTTTGGTGGATCCATCCCGAAGATGCAAAGATCAGACAAGTGCTAGATTAGGAGATGCTCGCCAAGCGGGTTTCATCTGACCAACACTAACTTGAGTCGGATCCCAGGAAAGCCTCGAAGCATTATAAAACTCCCTACTTTTCAAAGCAAATACTATCTATGTGTTATATGTATTGTTGCATTACGTATAGGAGTTGGGTGAAAATCTTGCTGCATCAATATCACTCTTTGTCCAGATATATGAATCCTTGAATCCTACATAGACCAGGATCGAGTAGATGCTTAGCCATGCTTTAAGCAGTAGAAGTCAGGTGATTTCTTGTCACCTGCGAGATGTAGGGATATTCATATATGGCACGGTTGGCTATATTTGCTGTCATGGAAAGGAACCATGGGTTAATAAAATGAAATGAGACCGAGCGGGATGACGATAGTGAAGCAACAAGGCATGGAGGTTTTGGGTGTGGATCTATCCCTGCCTGAGTCATTTAAGGACCGATTCGTTGTATGTCCTTGAGTTATGTTGAACGCAGTCTAACACTTAGTTGGCTGGATAAGCCGTTCCAACCGTGAAGTCGAGTAATATAGTTCAGGCCAGGAATCGGGGGTCAAGTGCGCATTCTAGAGGAAGTAAGGATGTGCTTGGGGACATTAGCGTAAGACCAAGTGGGGGTTAAAGTCCCTATCACCTGGCAGAGTGTTGCACTGGGGATGTGGTATCAGTCGAACCCGCGCTTTCCTGAATGGTACCAAAGGTAACCTGAGCAGCCCTCGCCAGGCGTGTCTCGGTGAGTGTTAGAAATACCCCTCCAACTGGATAGGAACTCGATTCGAATCGCCGTCGCTCCCGGTTAGTGAGCACTTGACTTGAGCAGCGACAATGTAGATTCAATTAAAATGAATGGATGGTTAAATGGATGACGATGAAAATGTTGCCTCAATTTATACCTGCTATGGTTAATATTGTTTGCTCCTAATCAAGTGAGTGCTCTAGTACAGGTTCTAATATAGATGATAATTTAATGATAATTAACTTGAGGCTTAAGCATTAATGATTATTCATCTATATTAAGCTTTTATGCAAAATGTTGTCAAGCTAGCCCCACTTTACATCAGCCTTGCATGATCCTTGGTGCCACTTTATTTCTGGTTTTTGATGGGTAAGTCTAGCTGAGTACATTCTCGTACTTAGGGTTTTATTCCCACTTGTTGTAGGTTGTGATGTATTATGGTGACTGCAAGGGTTGGTTGGCTCCTACCTTAGTGGTGGAGTGTGATCACGGGCATGATCCTTCTAAGTTATCTTGTCTCTAATGCTTTTGTTGGAAGTTGATCTTCGTATTGGCATGTATTTGAAATACGAGTAATGTTAGTTTCAAATTACTTTGCTTCTGCTACCTTTCAACTTAAGTTGTAATAACCTTGTTGAACTCTGATGTATATTGAACTACTTGTGAAATAGATGTAACATGTGGCTTGTTATGTTAAATCACTACGATCTTGGCTTGTATGTTGGTTGGATTGAAATCTCTCATGATTTCATTGGACTACCGGAGTTATATGGGCTCAAGTGTGAGAATTTGATCACTTTGGTGATTGTTTTTGTACTTGTACTCTTATAATTTGGATGGTTCCATGACAGTCGTGAGCTCTGCGGCCATCCATGGTGGCTATGCGCTTTGGAGCTGCAGAGCGAGCGCAAGGTCGGCCAGAGGGGCGAGGAGAGTGAGGGAGAGGCTGAGAGTGAGCTCAGCATCCGCATCGGTGCAAGGGAAGAGCGAGAGAGAGAGTAGGGACACGTGGCAGCAGTGGTGGGCGCACTTTGTTGCATGGTCGCCACACCGTCATTGCGTCAAGCACGTGGTGGGTGTGGATCAGCCGATCTTGGAGGTTGTTTTTGGGTTGGCTCCACTCTGAACTTGTAACACCCTAGGTGTTTGGCTTGCATTTGTGCATGTGCATTTCATAACATAAGCACATTCATTTCATTATCACATCTGCATCATTGTATATTTCAATGTTTCAAAATAATGTTTCAATGGTGCTTATGCATAGGGGTATCATGTGTGGTGTCCCTATGTTATGCCTAGTACACTAGAGGAGTTTGGCATGCCCCATAGGCCATGTTTGAAGTGTGCATGCCTTTGTTTCAATGTTTCAAATGATTGTTTTATTTGTTTCAACAGAATGTTTCATATGTTTCAAGTCTATGTTTTAGTTGATTTGAGAAGCTAGAGTACATGAATCATGTGCAAATGAATGTGGTGACTCACCAAAATACCCTAGCTTAATATATAATGTCATTAGGAACAATGTCCATTAAGGTCATTAGTTCTAATTATGCCTCTAAGTATTGGTGTGACTTGGGTTGACCCTAGGACTATTCTATTTAACTGTTTAAAAAGTGCAGCTAGAAGTCAATGCATGGTAGTGCACCCTTAAACAAAGTTGTAGCAAATTTATTGTGGAACAAAAGTTATTTAATGGTCATCTCATGAAAATGACTAGAACCTACTCAAAATGGCCCACAAGTCAGTAAGGGGGGTTGTTTTGGACTTTGCAATTTTTGGCTATGTAAAACTGGGTTGCAATTTGATGTACCCCACTTTAGGGCTCTGTAGTTTCCAAACCAAGCCAAATCAACTCCAACTCCAATTGACAAAGTTGTAGTTATATGGTGCTCTACAACTTTGATAATAACGATTTGCACTCGATCGGCCTAGATTGGGAGTTCTAGGGCATCAAACTTCCTCTATCAGTCGGCTTTCAAAGGGTTTCAGTAACTGAATTCAAAATCTTCAGTGAACATCATGGCCAACCGGCATCAAAGGGGGAACACCGCGTGGCTACCCACGCGTGCGTAGGACGCCATGGCGTCACTCTTGCATGCTTGAGAGAGCAAAAAACCGAGTCCCGATCGGTGTTTTCCTATTCCCTCACTCTTCCTCCTCCCTCGCTGTCTTCCCCGGCGAGCAGACACCACCGCGAGCTCTGCCACGGTCATGTGCAGTCGCCACAGCACCATCGCCTACCAAACCACGTCTCTAGCTCTGCCTTGAGCCCCTCTATCCCCTCGTCCTCTCCACGCAACGAGCCGAGCCCAAGTAGGGCCGCATTGCCCACTCCACCGCCGCGGTGACCTCACTAGAGTTCTTCCACACGGGCGCTCACCGTGGCCAGAGCTCTCCGGCCATCCCCTTCTCTCTCTAGTGGGTGCGCTAGGACCGGTGTGGTGCTGGGATGCTCACCGAGGGGTTAGGTTGGGTCCAGCGACAACCGCCGGTGAGGTGCGCCGCCACGCGCCCCGCTGAGCCACCATGTGTGCCGACAAGCTATCCCCGATGGCTCTGCCCTTCGTTTAGCTAGGTCTACCAATGTGGCTTGAGGTGTAGGTCACGTTGGTGCCCTTGGTTTCACCAGTCGACTCATCGGCAGCGAGTTTCACCAACGACTCCTCCCCTGTCTCAGTGCATCTGACCTGTGGGCCCCGCTGTCAGCACTCGGGCGAGAGAGAGCTAGTCGTGGGCCGCGCTGCACCAACGGACCGGCCCAGTAGTTAGGTTTAGGTTTAGTTATTTTGTTTTTCTTTTTCTTTATTTCATAGATTTGTGTGTTAGATTCAAAAATCCAAATCTGGTGAATTAGATATCCAAATGATGTGATTTAAATTTTGTGGTGTTCCTTGTGAAGTCTAGTTTTTAATAAAAATATAAAACTAGGTATGTTTTATGGAAAAATAAATGGTTATTATTTATGCCTTTTATTCATGCATGAAAAGGGGAAAATCATATCTCTTTGTATACAGCTCCAAATGACTGGAAACTTTTATGGGGTACTGTTTATGCCTTGAGTAGCATGTAGTTAACATTTCATCAATTTTGGCTACTATATGAAGTTATACATTTATCTTGTGTGCATGGTTGGATCTTGTGTGAATTTTCATAAATTATCTGTAGACCCAGTAAAGGTGAAATTTGGTGAGTGTTATTCTCATGTTAGTAAGAACCCAAAAAAATAGGAAATCTATTGTTTGATACTTTTCAATAGGCTTTCTCATTTATGCCAAAATCAGCCTTTCTATCTATTATTTTTTGTATTGGAAAATATACTTGATCAAATGCTATGAAAATTGTGTGGTAGCCTCCTGGATGTATGTGGTAGCCACTGTAATTTTTATAGAATTAATTGTGGAGTTTTGATATAGATTCCTTTATTCACCTAATTATATAAATAAATTAATAAAGGGCATTAAAGAAATTATTTAGATATTGGCACCACACTTTTTGGTGTTCTTTTGGTATGTGTAATAAGTTGGTAAACTTGGTTTAGCTCAAATTTTTGCTACATCACTAAATATTTAATTTAGTGAATCTGTCAATTCTGGATAGATTTTGAGATGTTGTTAATTACTCTATGTAAATAATGGTTTCATGTCTTATGGTCTATAACAACTTTGAGATGTTGATTTTGAGATGTTGATTTTGAGATGTTGTTAATTACTCTATGTCAATTCTGTCTTATGGTTGTGAATTCCATGATCTAGTTTTTGTTAAATTTTGGTGGCATTTGGCCATATAGTTTAGGAGTTATAGCCGTTCAAAGTTGGTTCTCAGCTTTGGTTACTCTCTATTTGCACAGAACAAATTCTGTGTTTGCTTCAATTCAATCTAGTAAACTTTGGAATCATTCTTTGATGTTTATAAATGAATTGTATAGAATTTTATAAGCTTTTCCAATGTCCTCTTGCAAGTCAATTAGATTTATAGAACTCCTATTGTGATTGATTTACTGAACTACTCATTTGCATATTTAACCTAAACTTTCTATTAAGTGTGCCTCTGTTATACTTAAGCATGTTTGTGATGCTACTAGGTGCTTGTTGATGGTAGATAACTATCATTTTTAATTGTCAACAAGAGTTTAAAAAGGGCATAAAACAATCACCATCATAGACTTAGGGGTTTTAACTGACAATTTCCATGAGTTTTGGTGAATGTCTATTTTTATAGGGATTAATCAAAAAAAGACCAAAGGATGGGCCACATGTCAGTATACATTGAAGATTTGTGGGCTACGGCAATTAAATAACAATCTAGAAGACACGAGCAGGTGAATCCCTGAAGGTGAGGCCCACCTAGCAGCAGCCAGGGTAGCTGCCCTGGAGGCTAGGGCGCCCGCCCTGGTGGGACCTCCTATCAGCCTCCCCTTCTACGTCAGTGCTAAACTGCCTTTGAGGATCAATCTTCTTCATTGGTTTAAGTCGGTTTGATCCTACAGCCAAGGTTAATTTGCTAGGGTTATATAAACAAGTCAGTACCCCTAGGGTTTAGAGTAATTCATTGATTAGAGGAAGCCATCTACAGAAGCAGAGATCATAGATCATCTCTCTACCAGAGAATTAGAATAGCTACTCCAATTCTTCAATTTCTACATAGGTTTAGACTAGCTAGGTTTAAGAATTGACCAATTGTGCTCAGGATTTCGGATCATTGTCATCAAGTTTGGTATTATCTTGTATCTCTCTCTATGACTTTATTCTAAATATTATTATGTTTCTATTTATTATGTTCCTAGTTTTCTCTAGTAGTATATTTGATATAGTTATGATTGAAAATGAGTTTATGTATATGTTTGCAAAGTGCTTAGCTCTTTACTCGAGGGGGCTAAGTGGTAGATTACATGTAAGCATGGTGCTTAGATGTTGTTTACCTGTAAATGCACCCTATTGGCCGGGTGAAAGGTCCTTGTTTGGTTTTGGTAATTAAGTGACAACCTTAGGTGGACTAATTGTGTTTAATGTGAGATACACAGGAGATTAGTCCATAGGTAATGGTGTTATGGAGGAGCTCATTGCATATGAGACATGACATGGAGTCATGTGGACAAGGTGGCGAAGATCAAGATGAGGCTTGGCTCGATGGGCCAGTTGCGAGTGTGGAGGGCAAGTCGGAGGCTTTGGAGCGATGGACCGTGAGGCGGTGAAGCTTGAGCAAGAATTGGCGCCGAGGGACCGACGCAACAGTGAAGAGCAAGTGAGGTCAAAGATTGATGGACCAACAAGGTCACATGATGATATGAAGTGGATCATATCATTTTTGATATGGTTGGTGCATGTGTTGCATCAACATCGAAGGAGATGGAGTGGAATGCGACTATCAAGAGGGGCAAACTTGTTTGCATATCGGTCATCTAGTGCCACTTGAGTGATCTAACTTTGCATACGTGTTAGGATCGAGTGGCGAGGCAAGTTGAGTGCCTAACTCCTCAGAGAAAATGATTGTGAAAATGCTAACATACGTGCACAAGGTTGTGAACACTTGTTGGTGTTGGCACATTTGCGAAGGCGATGGAGTTTGAGCGGTTGAGAGGGGTTTGGGGTCCTCTCTCCCTCTTGCCGAGCTTACAAGGTGGGATTCAGGCGTTTTCATGGAGATGAAACGCTTATTTTCCATTGCGCCGAACAATAAAAAAAGGAGGCGAAGTTGCTCATGTGTTCCTTGCTATTTTTCGGGCATCGAACGCTGAGCTCGAAGGCATCAGGTTGCTAAACCCTAGTTTGCGCACTATTGGAGAGTGAGCATCAGACACGGCGGTGGTTGTATGTCGGACGCGTGACGTTAGCGTCCGACGGTACTGCGCTGAGGGCGGTTCAGTGTCGTGTGTTGGTCAGACACTGGCCGTGTCTATTGGCCAAGCACCTAACGCGTCTGATGCGTGCAAGGAGGTTTTTGAACCTTTCTGCATAGCGACTATCGTGGTGGGCGCATGTCTGGTGCGTCGCACCCGACGCGTCCGACGGGTTGGTTGCCACGTCTGGTGAGTGGGCGTCAACGCATCCGACGCGTTGTGTTGCTGACCATTGAAGTTTAGCGACCGTTGGAGATCAATGATCCACTTTCAAAGAGGGACATGTGGCAAAGATCGAGCGGGCTTGCTGAGCAGCGACAGACGCTTGCCGCATCTGTTGCAGGCATGACAGACGTGTCTGTCGCCCCCGAAAAATGCCCAGGATGGCATAATGGCTATATTTGGTTGTGGGGCTATAAATAGAAGTGGTGGCCGGCCTTGGCAGTTGTTGAGCACCCTTGAGACTTAGTGTCCATGCTTGTGGAGTGCTTGGAGAGCCTCTAACTCACTTGAGCTTGATAGTGATCATCCGATCGAGTGAGTGAGCGATTCTAGTGCGTTGCATTGAGTGGCACTAGGTGATCATGTTGCAAGCTGGTGGTGCTTGTCACTCTTGGAGGTTGCCACCTCCTAGACGACTTGGTGTCGTGCGACTCCTTTGAAGCACACGTGGAGATTGTGCGTGGCTCCGGAGGAGAATTTGTGAGGGGGATTGTGCTCACCCTGCAGGGATCGTAAAGAGCAACTCTAGTAAAGCTCATGGCTTGAAGGATCCCCATCTTGAGAGTGGATGTGCGGCACCCGCTAAGAGTTTGACTCTTGATAGTCAATTAGCTCGTGATCCATCAAGTGGGTGTATCGCCACAATGGGTCTAGCTTGGTGACAACCAAGTGAACCTCGGTGAAAAATCTCCGTGTCAACCTTGTGTACATCTTCTTGGTGGTTTGCTTTTGATTCACAAGCTTGTATTTACATTCATATACTTGTGCTTGTGTAGTTGCTCTTGTAACTAGTTGGCTTGTGTAGTTTGCTAGTTACCTTCCTGCTTATGTAGCTAGAAGTTGTTTCCTTGTCTCACTTAGTTTGTGTAGATAAGTAAGTTGAGTTCTTGGTTTAGCTTGTGTAGCGTTAACCTTGAGCTTTGCTAGTGAGCTTAGTTGGCTTTGTGCTTTTGCTTACTAGTTGTGTAGGAGCTCCCCCATGCTTGCTAAAGTACTAGTGCATAGGTTTGTGTGACCTTGCTCTAGAATTAATTAGGATAGCTCTTGCTAAGGAAAGCACCTTAGTTGCTTTTTAGAATCTTTGATAGGTGCTTTTGAACTTAGATAGAGGGGGTGTAGTCTTGGCTAGACCGAGAGTTTTAATTCCGCATTTGTTTCGGTTACCCGATGCGATTAATTTTAGAACAAACTATTCACCCCCCTCTAGTCCGCCATCTCAACCCTTCACAGGGTCATGTGGTTGTTCACGGATGTGACAATCTCATTGTCTTATATAGTCCACTCCCCGTTGATAGGACAGGTAGAATGGTATTACGTGGAAAGTCTTGCTATGTTCCTGATTTTCCTCAGTAATGTTCCTTATACATAGATGAAGAGTCGTTGTACTATAAATGATTGTGTATGTGCTAGAGTAGATGAAAGACTTAGTAGACTAGAACCTACCTAGGAATTCAATATCTTGACTAATCTCCTGTCAATCTACCTTTATGATGAGTAGTCTATCTCTAATCTCTGAGAGTGTTATCCTTTGAGCTTATAATTCATTATTTATTTATTGTGGCTTACCCCCTGCCAAAGTAAGTGACTGTGTGATTGATTTCTCATAAGTAGTCATATTTTGCAAGTTCATCTCTAGTTTAAGTCCTTAGCTCTTCCCTAAGCTAAAATATAAATAACGATATCTGGAATATTTTCTGGTGAAATGCTACAATAGTATTTAATCTATGCGCTTGCGGATTCCCTATATAATTCAACATATTTTATTTCAAGAGTTCAGTTTAAAACCTACCTACATACTCTTGGCATTGCTGCTGGGGATGACAACCTAGTAACTAAGGTGATATTAAGGAGTGTCAACAGTGCTTAAATTGATTAAGGTGAGTTTAGGTGCAGGTGTTAGGCCTTTAACTGAAGATGAACATCTTTATCTTAGGTTGTGCAAGTTAGGTGAGTTTAATCTTGTCCTTTAGAGGAAAGATAGACACCTACTCTTAAAGTGATTTGAATAGAGCTATTCTTACTCGGTAAACAAGTGTCCAGTGATGCTTTGTTAATTACCTACTTATTATTATTCATCCATCATAAGCACCATGTCCCTATTATGCATGCAATAGGTATACCGGAGGGCGTGACTTTGCTAGAATTCGACGGGACGAGCCAAGTAGTTCCAGAGGTGCAGCAGCTCGAACCCGAAGTTCAAGAGGTGCAGCTCACAGCCGAGGAGGCAGGAGAGGTGGTGGTTGAGTGCCTGGATCACAAGCCGTGCAACTTTGTTAAAGGCAAGTCCTAGAGCATTATAAGCCACCTAATTTCTAAAATGCAATTAAGTATTATGTTATATATTGTTGCATTAAGTTATAGGTGTTGAATGAAAACACTTGTTGCATTGATATCTGAAAGGTCTTGATGGCTAGAGGGGGGGTAAATAGCCTTTTTAAAAAATTCTACAAAGACAGACTAAACAAGTTTATCAATATAACAAATAGCGATATGCGAGTTTTGCTTAGCCTACGGGGTGTTTGCAAGCCACCTATCCAATTCACAATTCAAGTATATTTGCACTCAACTGCACAAGTCAAACCGAGAAGAAAACTACAACTACAACTAGCAAGCTACACAAAAGAGCTACTCTAGCAAAGCTAACTAGCTAGCAAAGGTAACTAAGAAGGTAATACGGAGTTGAGTTAGGAGAGTTTCACCGAGGGGCGAAGTATTGAGCCAACCAATAAGATTAACAATGAATACCTAGACAACCGAATACCGGGATCAATCAATCACAATATGAAAGTGATGACACAAGATTTATCCCGAGGTTCACATGCTTGCCGGCACGATAGTCCCCGTTGTGTCCCTCTTCACCACGTGGTTCGGTGGCTAATCGGTCACACACCGAGCCTCTCAAAAGGCACCACAAGAGCCTACCAAATGGCAAAAGGTTGCAAATGACACGAGCAATTCACTAACGTGGCCTTTGGTGCTTCGCCGAGGTAGGCACAAACCCCTCACAATCACCGGAGGTGGCCAAGAACAAACACCAACTCTTCCCAACGCCTCCAAGCTGCTCCAAGCCGTCTAGGTGGCGGCAACCACCAAGAGAAACAAGAATCCCGCAGCAAATCAACCACCAAGTGTCAACTAGATGCAATCTCACAATGCAAATGCACTTGGATCACTCAATCTCACTTCGAATATGCAAAGAAGCAAGAGAGATGAGTGGGAGGGGAGTTGCTTAGCTCAAAGTGCTCACAAGTATGTCAAATGTCCAAGAGATAGAGCTTTGAGCCAGCCAATGAGTATTTATAGACGTACCCCTTTGAATATAGCCGTTAGTCACTTGAAACAGCTGAAGTCGCGCTGACCGGATGCGCTGGTCTAATTGACCAGACGCGCCAATCACACAACGGCTACTTTCGCGAAGCACCGACCGGACACGCTCGCCGCGCGGATCGAACGAGCTAGGCTTGACCAGACGTGCTGGTCCCGTAACTGACCAGACGCGCTGGTCAAGCCAGAGCAGCGCTCCAACAAAATAGTGACCGGACACGCTGCATAACTGACCGGACGCCACAGTGCTGGCGTCCGGTTGGAGTCCAGTAAGCTCCCAGACGAACTGGACGCATCCGGTCGACAGTGACCGGACGCGCTGTGTGTTCGATCAAAAAGCTGAAACACGCGCAGACGCTGAACACTGACCGGATGCGTCCAGTCAAACAGAGACCGCGTCCGGTCACCTCTGTGACCTCCGTTTGCCTCTGTTTGATTTCCGACTTCCGACGTAGTAGAAAATAAGTGTTTCAATTCCTCGAAAACGCCTGAATCCCGCCTCGCAAGCTCGGCGGGAGGGAGAGAGGACCCCAAACCCTCTCTACCGCTCAAACTCCACCGCCTTCGCAAATGTGCTAACACCACCAAGTGATCACGTCATGTGCGAGTGTGTTAGCATTTTCACAATCATTTTTTGAGGCATTATTAGTTCTATCCAAATGCATATGATTATGAAATGCACATCTAGAGGCACTTAGGAGTTCAATAGTCGCGTCATTCCCCTCTTTATAGTACGGCTATCTATCCTATAATGTAACCACACCCACTAGGTGTCTTGGTTACTAAAACACAACCCTTAAGCATATACCTTTGCCTTGATCACGTAGAGTTGCGTCCAAATCCAAGTGTGGCCATCATAATCACCATGTCCATCTTGCCACCAACCTTGGAATGTACTAATCCTCATATGCTACATACAACTTAGGCATATGATTAGTACTTAGGCATTGTCACTAATTACCAACACCAAACATAGGACTTTCAATATCCAATCCTTGTCCAATTATTATCACCATGAATCCTATATAGCTCAGGTTCGAGCAGATGCTTAGCCTTGCTTTAAGCGGTAGAAGTCGGGTGATTTCTTGTCACCTGTGAGCTATAGGAATATACGTGTGGCACGGTTGGCTATATTTGCTAAGCTCTAGATGATTACATACTCTATGATTATTAACTTGATGCTAAGCTCTAGATGATTACATACTCTATGCAAGCTTTTATGCAAAATGTGTCAAGCTAGCTCCACATTATATCAGCCTTGCATGATCCTTGGTGTCCTTTATTTCTGGTTTATGACGGGTAAGTCTAGCTGAGTACCTTCTTATACTCAGGGTTTATTTCCCACCTGTTGCAGATGACCTGTTCTATTCTGGGTGCTGCAAGTATTGTCTCCTCCCAGCCGGAGATGAGGACTAGATCGTTGGGTGTGATCTCTACTAGTTATCTTATCTAAGATGCTTTTGTGGGACATGACTACTATCTGGTAATGTATTTGAACTTATGAAGTTATGTATTGAACTATGTCGCTTCCACGAAACAAACTCGGTTTGTAATATTTTATTTTGAACTCCGATGGATGTAATCCGTATGCTACTTGTGAACTGTTGTAATGAATGATGTGTTGTGTTGAATTACTACGATCTTGGCTTGTATATTGAAAGTTGTTTGAAATCCTTTGAGATTTCCGGACTATCGGGATTATGGGAGCTTAAGTATAGGGATTTGATCACTTCTGTGATTGTTTTTATACTTACATTCTTATAATTTGGTCGATTCTGTTATAGAACTGGGCCTTAGGCCAAAAACCAAAGTTGCTCATCTCATAATACTCTTCAAATTTCATTAAGGGCGCTTAGTCATTAGAGAAATGGATTAACGGGTAATTAGCTCCTAAAACAACATTGTCAACATGATAATAGCGGTCACGGAAACTCACTTTCGAAGGTCAAAACCTGATCACTATTCGCCTAAACGGTTGTTTAGTCTATTTAAACACCGTTTAAATGGTAAACAGAAGTCAACCGTGTTGTTTAGGCCCTAAACGATGAATTAAACAGTTGGGCCATTTAAACCGTTCAATCCCGTCTAAATGGTCTAAACAAAATCAGATTAAACGTGATTAAATGAGTTAAACAACCATTTAATCCATAATTAAGTGAACTAAAGGACTACGTCTATCACAATCAACATGAAACTAATTAACATTGTAATTATATGAAGTGTTGTGGGATTTAGATTTCTTCCAACAAGATTATTTGGTAGAATATTTGATTTTTACATGTGTAAATATGTATGGGTTCTAGAAAATTTTATTTTTACCTACATAAATATGTATATTTTATTGTTATTGTACAAAACCGTTTAGGCCGTTTAACTCTATTTAAACATCGTTTAAATGGTCTAAACGCTAAACGAAGGGTGACCGACTGTTTACCGTTTAGCGTTTATGAAAACATTGAACTCGGCCAAACTGGTGCCATCTTTTTGCATTCTCTTCTCAATAATATGTAGTCTAGATTTTATTTTTGGTTCAACTAAAGTTGCTTTACAAAATTTGGAGAACGTAGGATGCCAATGTCAAAGGCGATGAATTCCGGACAAAGTGCTGAAAATAGCGGCTGATTCAAACTTTGAGCCTCAGTTTGACTTGCTTCCAAGCTGATCTAGCTCTTAGTCCAAAAACAAAGTTTTTTCTACATAACATGGACTACAACTTCTATTTAAGGTCCAACATCAAAATAGGTGCACAACCTATAGTTCCACATTGGTCAAAACAGCATCGCGGTAAAGATTGAACTAGGGTTTTGGCTCCTTTTTAACCATTTTCTTGGCATTTGATCAACATGAACCTTTCATAACTTTTGTTTTAGAGTTCAACTAGAGTCCTTTGGGAAAGTTTGCAAGGTTTGGTTGATGACCTATGTTTCCATTCACTTAATAGTGCAATTCAAGCAAAGATATAATTTATCATTTCATGTGACTTCTTGATTCCAAACTTCATGAAACTTCTCCAGTGACCACTATAAATAGAGAGTGATGTGAGACACATGAAAGAAGTTCCATTAACATTACTCAAACATATGTTTTGGAAGGGGCAATCACCAGCAAACAAGCTTTGTCTTCATTTCACAAAGATCAAGTTAGGCCTTAACTCAAAGAGAAGAGGCTTCAACTTATTTGACACCATTCCAATGTTGTGATCCAACTCTTGATCATTACTAGACATTGCTCACTTTGGTCCAAGCCCACTGTCTAGCCAGTGGCTAACCCTAGGGTGTTACACTAACTGCCTCGACCATGACGACATTCTGTTTGGGAGCCCGAGATGGCTAGAGAATTTTAGAGATATGAAGCAATTGACCGCCTCAATTAATCTATTAACCAAGGCAGGCGAACCAACCGCCACCATAGATCTAGATTAACCATGACCTTTGGACTGAGGTGGATGGTTTGCTCGCCTTCATTAATCAATTTTGCCCGCCTTTGTTAAGTTTACTATAGTAGTGCTTGTTGGTAGTCCTTAACTCCAATTTCTAACCGCCAATAAAGATATAAAAAGAGGAGAAATTAACAATCTTAATCACATATGCATTTACTATTAACCAAGTTCCACATGTATTTGGAGAACATTATTTTGCATGTCACAAACACAAATACATGGAAGATTTCACCGAGAGGCGCTTTCCAATGCTGATTTAGGCAAAAGAATAAGGGAGACGCCCACCAAATCAACTCAAAATGGGCAAAGCACCCTAGGGGAGCAACCCATGTCCCATGGCCTGCCATGTGAAGGCGGTGGCGAGGAGGCTCGGTCAGGGACCGGCCGCTCCCTAGGGGCGGCCACCCCCTTGCTGGCACTGCTCAGCCACCCCTTCATGGGTCAGTGCCTCCTCAACATGTAGAGGTGGTGGAGTGCATGCTTCATGCCAAATATAGCTTCAAGCATCGCCTCTTGCCCTATATAAATAGATGGGTACCCCCTCTCTCAAATACACCGCACACACCACAACATTTGGAAGAGTAGACACAAGAGTGACACAATGTAGCAAGAAGAGAGAAGTGCTCCATTCATATCTTAGCTCTCTAGCTAGTCTAGTTTAGGGAGTGAGTGAGGAAGAGAAAAAGATGGAGAAGTACCAGGATTGTCAGCTACCTCCATTTGTAGTGGAAGGAATGTCAGGAATGTTGGTTCCCTCTTCACTTGTACCTCGATGGACCTAGTACTACTTGGAGTACAAAGTTCGTATTCTTCTACAGTGGTGAGCTCTTACTTTAAGTTTGTCCTATTCAGTATTTACTTCCAGGTTCAATGTTTGTCCCCGTGGCGGATACTCTAGTAGAGGGCTCCTGATAAAGAGGATAACCCTGTACAACGCTAGAGTAGTAGTCGATAGCGTAGACGTGGTGTCTAGGCTAGAGGCGACCTTTGTTTGCCTCGTTCCCTATGGTTGAGGGGTAGGCGGCAGGTGGTGACAGTCCTGTCTGTCTAATCCCTCACGTGTGGGTTCGGCATAGAGCTAGAAGCCAAAGGTACTTGGCAGACCAAGTATAAGCCAGTGCCCGAAGTAAGTCTATAGTGGCAAAGCTATCTTAGCTTAGGATCTCTATCCTTAGAAAACCTCGTTGCCCGAGCTGTCTTTCTTCTTGTTACCTTAGGTGGACTAGCTTAGAGACTGTTACACATTCGTTCCTCGTGGAAATACGATACCCTAAATACTTCCGGGTGAAATGCTACAATGGTAATTTTGTATGCTTGCGGATGATTTTTGTATGCGTTAAGAAATACCAATAGTGTTCATCAACTATTTGGTCCTGACCCTACAAAACTCCTATATAATATCATGTTTCCATGAACCAATTAATACCTTGATTAGGACAACCATTGAGACAAGCATGTTGTCATACAATCAATTGATCTATGAGATGTCTGAGAATCGCTCTGATACACAAACTCGAAACAGTGGCCACTTCTTCAAATGTATTAAAACTTGCTGCCACTTTGTGCTGCCCGAACTTGGTTACAACAGTTGGTAGATCCCATGTTTAGTTCATAGAAGATTCAGAAACATATCAACCAAAGGTAAGAAGGGATTCAGTAACAGGCCACGAGCGTGAGAGAGGGGAAGGGAGAGAGGAGATGTTGGACCTGGATCGGAGCTTAGTGGCCATGGAGCTCTCAGCGGTGTTCGACTCTGTCGCCGTGGATCATGACACACCGTTCACCATCTTTGATCAATCCTCTCTATTGCGGCAGCCTCTCGTCGTCTAGCGTGAAGAGGAGGGCGTGCACAGGGCGAGGATGAGATCATCCTCGTCTCTTCCTCGGTGGCGGGTTGTGGCGGCCTCTCGGTGTTAGGCGTGAAGAAGAAGGCAAGTGTCGGTGGTTTCCGCAAACATCAGCGGCGGTTGGTGTCATTGGTTTCCACGAAAATTGGCTCGGCGCTAGGTGGAGTCGAGGAGAAAGAAGGATGTCACGGATCTCTGCTCCCTTTTTACATGAATGGAGGCTGCTTTCTTTGTACATGATTGCATGAGGAGATCGCGTGATTAGGGGAGGAGCTCATGCACAGGGAGAAGCAAGCAGGGAGGTGATCATGCGGGTGCATCGGGGGAAGTGATCGAGGAGGAGATCACGCGCGCGCGTTGAGGGAAGCGAGCGAGCGACAATTGGTCTGCAAATGTTTTAGTTGTATATATATAGACTGCGGAATGGAACGAATTGATGCATCATCACCTCATTCCTCACATTCTAATAAATAGTCCTAGTGTTAGGAAGGAAGTCATTCCACCAAATCTGAGGGATAAACTCATGATGCATCATCTCATCTAGAATGGTTTGATTTCTCCAACCAAACACACCCTTAGTTGTTAATTAGGGTGTTGCTTAGTGCCCTACTAATGAATTGGAACTCATTCGGTTATTTTTCTCGAATGGAAATCTTGATTTGTTGAATCTTTATTGATGACACCAAAGATTTCTTTTCATTTTATATCTCAGCATCTGTCTCAGTTGTGATTCAAGTACAGAATAATTATATTGTCCTTGTTTTAAAAGAGAAGAACTGATAGCACATGTTGTGAACTATTATTGTCTAGCAACATCATAGATTGTGTATGGTGTTCACCAATCATCTATGTTAAAACTGAAACACCTAATTGTGACATTGATGTTCATTAGTCTCAGATAAGATATCCCTAAATGTGAAGTTTGTCATTTTATCTATGTCCAGCTAGGAATGCCTAAAACCTCTCCCCATGAATTAGTCTTTTTTCTTATCACGGTTATGACTTAGTGCTGACGTTCTAACTCCACCTTGTATTCCACCTTGTTATGACAGAGCATACTTGTGTGATGGGATTAACCGAATTCTAGATACATAGCAGCTAGTCCAGTCATGGCGGCTCCAGCGCAACTCCTCTTATCGGATGTTGAAAGAACAGGTGAGAAGAAAGGGGGAGCGAGAAACATGAGTGAATAGGACTCGCCAAGAGTAGAAGAGGGAGACCGAGAGGATCCATGGGATGGGCCCTGACCTAGTCAAACGCGCATGTAGCCTCAAGCACCGCTGCACGAGGTCACCTTGTGCCACATTAGGTCTGTCACCCGCACTTCATCCTGCCTCCTCGTTGGGCAGGAGCTTGAGCACACTGGTCGCCTTCTCTAGCTTCCACCATGCCATCGCGCCATCGTGCTGCCCATGCGTTGTGCTTTTCCTAGATAAGAGGAACAAAGCTTAGACATGGGAGTCATGAGGTTGAGCGCACGGAGGTCGCCTTCTCCGCCTTCCTTGAAACTGAGATGTGAGTCATGAGAAAAAGCTCAAGTGGATACATATATGCATAAAAGAGCAAAAGTAGAATGCAGCTTGGAGAACTACACTGAGGACGGACAACGAAGAGTGTTGACATTGCTTTTGCCAATAGAGGATGTGAACATCGTCACTTTTGCTTTTTAATATAGTAGAGACTACTCCCTCCGTCCTATAATAAGTACGCTTCTAGAGTTTAAAATCTATCCCAAAATAAGAACACCTCTAGATACGAGACAACCTAACTCTAGTTATCTTAGAGCATCTCCAGTAGTACTATCTAAAACAAACTATCTAAATATTTTTATACTACCTAAATTTTGCTTCCAACTCCAACAGTACTACCCAAATTGTGGCTGTCAAATTTAGTTTAACAGCTAATGACATGTGGAGCCCACATGTCATCCTCTTCCTTCCTTTACCATCAACGAACTCAGCCAACACAGTCACGGGGAGGGGATGGGACGCCGCCAAGAGGGCTATCTGCCGGTGGGGAGCACCGGTGGGAGCAGGGGTGGCGCCTTTCCCCAGAGCGCCGGTGGGGAGTAGTGCGGACGCCGGAGATGGCCGGCGCCGGAGCAGATGCGCTGCTAGGGACGGGTGCTGCCGGCTCGTGCCAGGGACGGCCCACCCCCGGCCGTGGCGGAGGCGGCTCGCAGCATCTGGGCCACCCGAGGTGGAGGCAGGCTTGCCGGGGAGGAGTGGGGGAGCTGAAGTCTGCACCTGTGTCGGGGAAGAGGAGGCGCCGTGCTGGCTCACTAGGGAGAGGAGGGGCAGGCCACACCGGTGGGAAATTGGAGTGACCACGGGGCACGTGCGTGCGATGGTGCGAGCACGAAGGAGAGAGATGTGCGTCGATGGGTGGGAGAAAAATAGGTAGGCATATTTGTTAGCATGTAGGTAGTGGAAGGAAAAAATTGTTAGGCCAACAAATTTAGATAGGCTAATAAGTAGCCTACTGAAATGCTTTATTTAACCACTACTACTTAAATATAAGATAACTCTTGTTGTCTTTTACTACTCTCTTTTCAAAGTGTAATAATTATATCTTTATAGGGGAACATGTATCTCTCCTCCAAAAAAATCCTAAAGGGTACTTATTTTAGGACAGTTTTATGGGGGTATATATGTAATTACTAGCATTGATCTCTCCACCAAAAATCCTTAAAGGGCACTTATCTTAGCACGGAGACACTTGGCACAGAGAGTAGGTACCAAGTAGAGGTTCGATAAAAAAAAATATTGGTACGAGACAATAGGTTAATGTTTTGTGACTTACGGTTAAAAAACTAGACCCATCTGAAATGCAATGTTGTAACATCAGAGTTGCATCCTTGGCCAGTAAAGATTATGACTCGATAAGCGGTTGCTGCTACCCACATAACATAAATAACTTAAATGCTTACTTAAATGTTTAACTTACGCTTACAGCTAGATCAATCCTTACCTATAAAAGATAAACATCAATAATACATCTGTACCAGTACAACGGATAATAAAACGAACTTATAAGAAGTCCAACACAAAAAGCTTGGTCACCTATTATAACGCTGGTAAAATCAAACAAAATAAATAAAGAACGATATCTAACTGTTCAGTTCGTCAAACAGCCAACACAGGTAAAACGACGTTTAGGGGTGCAAAGAACACGATGAGATAGTAAATGAATATGAAAGATGCACAGATCTTGCCGACATTTCATCAAACAGCCAACACATGTGAAACGACGGTTAGGGTGGCAAAGAACACGATGAGATGGTAAATGAATAGGAAAGATGCACTCTTGCCGACATTTCTCAGGCATCGTCTTTTACTCTGTTGTTGTGTGCCTTGATCAATTTGAACTCGTTGCGGTAATGCACACAAATAAACATCGACCTTTGCATTTACTCTCAAGTGGAAGCAGAAAGCTCATCCCTTGTCGGCTTTGAACAGAGTTTCCAGGTCATCTCAGCGGTAGCCACCCCATCCTCTTCCTCTTCCTCGGCCACCCCTGCCCCACCCCCTTCCACTGCCTCTACCACCACGAGACAATCCTTCAAAAGCTCTGTTTACGAGCTGGTTTTGCATTCCTCCTCTCCCCTTCTTATTTGCAGGGCCATTCCCATTTGTAGCAGGTTGTGACCTCTTCCCCCTGAATGATTTGCAAACTAAAAATGAGTAAAATGAAACATTTTAGGAACTATAAGAAAATTTGAAATATTGGATAGCATGCATCCAACCCTGCTGTTGTAGCTTCTGATTTCTTGGGCTGCTCCATCCATGATAGAGTGATTTTCTTATCACCGATAAATAAAGGGGATTTCGAATGCAATGACTGAAAGAAACATCATTGATATAGTTAGAAAATGTAAAGTGTAAGTACATGACATGTCAAAAAAAATCTTCTGGCTGTGTTTCAAAAGGTATTTGTCATTTAAAAGTAGTGTAGGCCTGTATGTATGAAAGTTGGGCAAATTGATGATAGGGGATGATGAACTATGATGATGGAACTCACATATGCATGATAATATCAAATTCTTGTTTTGAATGTCATATATCCTCTACTTAACAAGGGATTAATTAATCAACTAGGAGTACAAGCACCTAGAAACGCCTAGGCTCAGGCAGAGCCTAGTTGCCTGCCGCACTTAGTGCTTTTTGAATATTGCTTCTGACAGATACAAATAGACATCATATCAAGCTATCAGCAGTGTAAACCAGAGGAATGTGGTTCAGTCGTTTAGGCATTATATATGTATGTATATCAAGGTTTGCATATTTAACATCAAAGTTCTTGTTTTGAATGTCATATCCTCTACTTAACAAGGTATTAATTAATCAACTAGGAGTACATGCGCCTAGAAACACCTTTAGGCTCGGGCAGAGCCTGGTTGCCTGCCTAGCGCTTAGTGCTTTTTGAACATTGCTTCTAACAGACACAAATAGACATCATATCAAGCTATCGGCAGTGTAAACCAAAGGAATGTAGTCAGTCCTTTAGGAATTATATATGTATATCAAGGTTTGCATAATTTAATATCAAAGTTCACATAGCTAGAACATATACTTCAGATGAAGAGCTACAGATTAGGTCTATTTGGACCATATAGAATCAATACCAGCTTGGCCAAATAGACACAGGATTTTATGTCCTCATGATATGGTAAAGTAATACTATGAGATTGACATTTGGGTGTGTGATTCTTCCAATCTCTATGAATACATGCATATATCTAATCATGTACCACGTAAGGGCTTATTGTTACTGCTTTCTGTTTATTTCCTTTATTCCCAACTTTATTTATTTATCCTATGAATGAGATTTCCTCATACTGAGCAGAGAGCAGTGAATTAAAATATTTTTCTCTTTTTCTTTATGTCCACAATTTCAATATCACCATCTTATATTTGCACTGCCTCCAATGTTATAAGAACTGCTGACACCCAGAATCTAGTCATCACACAATAATCATGGAAACATGTTCCACTGCCGACCAGAGCTATACATTGGAGAGAATTAAGGGACTCAAAAAAGGGTCTGAACCTACCAAAGTTAATACCTAAGTAAAACAAAGAAATCACCTGTGTCATTTCCAATATATTGTTATATGACCTCATTGTCCTTGTTGAAGTTTGCTGATCGCCTTTCTGCACCAAAAAAAAATCACAATTGTCTGGAATGTTATTTCTGAAAAATAGATTGTTGACCCATGATAGTTCAGCCTACTAAATCGCAAAAACTCACAATTTTAGTTTTTTCCTCTTCAGTTTTTGCTGAAGATATTGCCTTGTTGAAATCTGCCATCCCCTGAGTTAGTCGCTTTGAGGCTGCTCGTACCGTCTCTTCTGTTCCAGTTAACCTGCGTATTTGAAAGAGTAAGAAACTCGCAAACATGAAAGTTTGGATTAAAAACTACACAATTGAATGAAAAAAGTTCAGGTTGAATGAAGACTTTTCAGTAGAAAGTTGCATGAAACTCTCAGCATTGCTCACAAAATTGTTTGATTTCATATCAGCACATGCAAATCTGATATGAACACAGCTTATGTGTGCTCCGTACAGTGCTCCCACAGAGGAATTGAATTGAGATCCTGGGACGAGGAACGTGGCACAATACCACGTTCCCAACAACACTGGTCTCACATTTGTTGATTGATGATCGTCCAAATTTAAAGTCTAAGATCCAAGATCCAAATCGATTGCTTCTCTTCTTTCTTCCTTCATGTCCATAGGGACATGCAACTTCAATTGATTGACACCACCCTTAAGATCACACCTGGTTCATTCCCTCAGAGTGAATACCTAACAGTATGTATCATTCGAATTACATCCAGTAGGCAGGGAGTTCTATTTTTGAAGGATGTGCTTAGATCTTTAACACCCCATTTGAATGTATATATTCATGCCAAGAGTTCACAATTGGTATTGTGTGCACCAGAATTCTGATGTTTGGATGGCCTGGGAATTGGCGGCTGGAAATTAACTCCAATACCAAACGGTATTTAGCATACTGGTTGTGCTCCCTTCCGCAATTCAGAGCCCTCCCACTCCACAATTGTCAGAAATCGCCCTCTTCCCCGCACTCACTTCGCCACAACCAGCAAAAAAAAAAGAGAATAAAAACAGAAGCCAGTGGTAGGTGACCAGGGCAGTTAGACAGCAGCATGCAGGTCAGTTCTTCCGGCCTTAACTCTCTCAGGCAAGTCCGACTCTCCATGGCCCTGGCCACCTCCACCAAAACTCCATGGCAGGCTTCCTTCCCCTCCCCTCCTCCCCCTGTCCACTCGAGTGATGGCGCATCATGCATATGCCTAGCCCTAGCTCTCGCAGCAGCACAGCAGCGATGGAGCAAGCACACAGCACTCTGGGTTAGCAGCGGCTGGTGGTATGCACCCATTCTCCCTCTGCAAAACCATCCATCTGGTGGCGCTTCATGCCTTCTTCTCTCTCCCAATCTGCACCCCTCCTCCCCTCCGCCATGGCCAGACGAGAAGCTGGAGGGTTGGGTTGTGGGCTGGCGATTGGATAAGCAGCGCAGGGCGGTTGGATTGTGGGCGTGGTGAAAAAGGAGAAGGTGGGTCAATTTTCAATTTGACAATATGCACATCGCATGAATTAGTATTTGCCACCTCTCTGGATTCCAGGTAGAATCAACATCCAAACAAAGGGTTTGGTATTGTAGCCCATTTCCAAAACTAGTCCAATTTGGTATTGGAACCTTTCAATTCCAGCAGCTCAATATCCACATCAAAATGGACTCTAATGCAGACTAGACACCACAGTTAATGAGAGATGAAGCCAAAAAGGATTGAATATGTTACAAGGTAATGGGAGATCAGGCTACATGAACAGAAAGTTTGGTGTAAAATTATGAAGCAAGTGGCTACAACTAATAACTAGACTTGCTCGCTCAGCTAGTGCTTCTAAACAAATCCGCACAAAACAAAATAGAACATACAAATTAGCTACTGCGACAATGGAAGCACATCCAAGGTGAAAAACTATAGCTACCTCTCCGTGAAATCTTTGTAATGCTCTGAGAAGTCCTCTCCAAGTCTATCTGATGGTTGCCCAGTAACAATCTTGTAACCACATAGACTGTTCGTCGTGTTTGGAGTCTGAAATGCAGATTTGGTCAGCACTTTTTTAGATAATAATGGAAATAAATCCGGCTTCAACTTTTTTGAAATAAGATCTCCAAGAGAATCAGACTACTTATTACTCCCTCCATTCCAAATCGTAAGTTGTTCTAACTTTTTTAGATGTAGTCTTTTGTACGTATCTAGATATAATGTATATCTAGGTATGTAGCAAAAACTATGAACCTAGAGAAGCTAAAATGACTTACAATTTCGAACGGAGGCAGTACAAAATTGTGTAACCACACAAATTGTTAGAATATAGGCGCCCTCTGGGCAGGCCATGGGCCAGGCGCTCAAGCCCATATGGCTGGGCTGCTAGTTAATTAGGATAGACATGATTGATTAGGCAATGATCACCGTAGATTGGGTGTTTCTATAAACCCTATTGATCCTTGCCTATATATATATATGTAACCCATGTATTCAATCAATCAATCCTGAGACCTAATTGCTTTCATGGTATCAGAGCCTAGTTTAGGTCTAGGCCTTGCTTCCGCTCCTCCGCGCGCCGGCCCTCCGCCGCGCAGCGCTCCCCTCGCGCGCAGGAATCCTCCAGCGCCGCATCAATGTCTCCCACTCCCCCCGACTCTCCCAAGTCCACGGGAATTCCTGATGACGCGGTTTCAGCCCAGGCGCACGCCGCCGCCGCCGCTGCCCAACTTCAGGACAGGGAGCGTCAGGCTGCCCTGGCCCGTGCGACTGCAGCTGAGGCAGAAGCCGCGGCCGCCGCCAAGGAACGTGACGCGGCTGCTGCCCGCGCCAGCGATGCCTTGGCCCGCGCCGCCCAGGAACGCGCCGCGGCCGCGGCCGCTGCTCCTGGAGCAGCATCTTCCAGCACGACGTCGCCGCCGCCCAACCTCGCCTCCGCCATGCTTCTCCACGAGGCCATGGCCCTGCTGCAACTCCACGCGCAGGCCGTCGCTGTCAACAACATTCGGCAGCACGTCAATATTGTCCTCGACGTCGACTCCGGTAATTTCAACCGTTGGCGTGATCAGTTCTTGCTTATCCTCGGCAAGTTCTCTCTTCAGGATCATGTTCGCGAGGACCCTCCAGCCCCGATCTCTCCTGACTGGGCCCGGATGGATTGCGTCGTTAAGTCCTGGATCGTCGCCACTCTCACTGACGACCTTGCGGAGATCATCTCTGCCCAGGGCTCCACCGCTCGACATGCCTGGCTCGCTATCGAGTCGCAGTTCCTCGGTAACCGGGAGGCTCGTTCCATCCACCTTGAGACGCGGTTTCGCAACTTCGTCCAGGGCGACCTCTCCGTCACCGACTACTGCCGCCGCCTGAAGAAGATGGCCGACGACCTCACGGCCCTTGGCGAGGTGATCACCGACCGCACCCTCGTCCTCAACGTCATCCGCGGCCTCAACGAGCGCTTCAGCCACGTCGGGGCTCTTCTTCGTCGCACCAGGCCCTTCCCCACCTTCCTGGAGGCCCGTGACGACCTCATCCTCGAGGAACTCACACTGGAGAACAAGAAGGACGCCCCTGCCACTGCTCTTGCTGCAGCAGCCCCTCCACCGACGCCCACCTCGGGCTCCGGGGGCACCGGCGGTCCCAAGTCCTCCAACGCCAACCGCCGCAGCAAGCGTGGCGGCGGTGGCAAAGGAGGGTCCAGCAGCGCCAGCCCTTCTGGAGGTCAGCGCCCACCCTCTGGTGGCGGTCCGCAGCACCAGCAGCAACCGCCGACTGGCGCCCAGCAGCCCGGCGCCGGAGGACGTCCCTGGCCCAGCTACTACAACCCATGGATGGGTTCAATCCAGATGTGGCCCGGGGGCCCTCGACCTCCGCCCCTGGCACCAATCCCGGTGCCTCCTCACCTCCAGGCGCAGCACCAGGCGCAACAGCAGGCCCAGCAGCACGCACTGCTTGCACAGCAGCAGCACCACTACGCCCAGCAGCAGCCCGGCGCTGCTCCTGATACTGCCAGTCAGTGGGTTGCTCCTGGGTACTACAACCCGGTGGCTGGCCTGCCCTCCTGGGACCCGACGGCACTCGCCTCCGCCTTCAGCACGACGTCGCTGAACCCCCCTTCATCCAACGAGTGGTACTTCGACTCAGGTGCTACCTCCCATATGTCATCTCAGTCCTCCTCTCTTTCACATGTTCTATTCCCGCGGTACCCTACTCCTTCATCTATTGTCGTTGGTAATGGCTCTCTTCTTCCTGTGACTGCCACTGGCTCCGCAGAGTTACCTCACAATTTACGTCTTAATAATGTTCTTGTGTCACCACAGATTATTAAGAACCTTATCTCTGTTCGCCAATTTACTGTCGACAATAATTGTTCTATCGAGTTTGACCCCGCTGGTTGTTCTGTGAAGGTTCTTCCATCTCGGACCGAGATCGTCAGGTGCAATAGCTCTGGGCCGCTATACCCCCTGCGCCTGCCTCCAGCACACTCTCTTGTCGCCCAGGCGTCCTCCCCGTTGTGGCATCGGCGTCTTGGCCACCCTGGTCACGAGGCTTTGTCGAAGCTTGCGTCTAGTGTCTCTTGTCATATTCAGGGCTGTTTAGATTTGTGTCATGCTTGTCAGTTAGGGCGCCATGTTCGCTTGCCCTTTCATGAGTCCACCTCTCGTGCGTCTAATAAGTTTGATCTTATCCATTGTGATTTATGGACCTCTCCAGTTGTCAGCATTTCTGGTTATAAATATTATTTGGTCATTCTTGATGATTGCACTCATTATTTGTGGACTTTTCCCTTGCGCCTCAAATCTGACACATTCCCCACGCTCACTAACTTCGTCACCTACGCCTCCACCTAGTTCGGCGCATGTGTCAAGGCTGTCCAGTGCGACAACGGGCGCGAGTTCGATAACTCTAGCTCCCGGCATTTCTTCCTCGCTCAGGGCATCCATCTTCGCATGTCCTGCCCCTACACTTCGCCTCAAAATGGTAAAGCTGAACGCATTATTCGTTCCATCAATAATGTTGTTCGCTCCCTGCTTTTTCAGGCGTCCATGCCTCCATCCTACTGGGTTGAGGCTCTCTCTACATCCACTATTCTACTCAACATATTGCCCACCAAGACTCTACAGTTTTCTACACCCCACCTTGCCCTGCTCGGCAAGCCACCAACATATGATCATCTAAGAGTCTTTGGTTGCAAATGTTACCCCAACATGTCGGCTACTGCACCCCACAAACTCGCCCCTAGGTCTGTCCTCTGTGTCTTCCTAGGCTACTCCGCTCATCATAAAGGGTACCGCTGCCTTGACCTCTCCACCAATAGAGTCATTGTCTCCCGGCACGTCATCTTCGATGAAACGGCCTTCCCCTTTGCTGAGCGACATGGTCCTCGTGCTCCAGCAGACTTCCAGTTCCTAGATGATGATACTACTGACTCTGTGCTCCCTCCTATTGGACCGATGCACAAGTTTTTGTCTGCAGGTACACCAGCCGTCACCACCAGCGCCCCTGCCGGTCCCTCCGAGACTGTGCCTGGGGCGCCCTTGCCGGCTACCACCACCAGCGCCCCTGCCAGTCCCTCAGCGATTGTGCCTGGGGCGCCTGATGATCCACCGGCGCCCGCCCTCTACATCCCGCCTACGCGACGGGCGCCTGGGTCACCGACCGCGCCACGCGCGGCCACCAGGACTCCCTCTCCCGCGCCACGCGCGGCCACGGCGCTGCCCAGCGCGCCTGGAGAGGCCTCTCCGGTCTACATCCCGCCCGCCCTTCGTGCAGGCGCGGGACCCTCGCACGGGTTTCCACCTCTACGCTCGGATCGCTTCTTCACGCAGCACTACACGCGACGACTCCCTCCTACCGTGGCTGCTGCTCCACCGACCGCACCTCTACCCAAGGGTGTCGTTGCTGTTCCTCCAGTTGTGAACCAGCACGCCATGAGCACTCGGTCGAAGAGCGGCTATCGGATGCCTGCTGCCTATCACGCCGCTCCTCTCTCTGCGGTGCCGAAGACCTTCCGTAGCGCCCTCGCTGACCCCAATTGGCGAGCGGCTATGGAAGAAGAACACAGTGCTCTCCTGAAGAATCACACCTGGGACCTCGTGCCTCGTCCTTCTCGAGCCAACGTCGTGACTGGGAAGTGGATCTTCAAGCACAAATTTCAGTCTGATGGTTCCCTTGAGAGGTATAAGGCGCGCTGGGTTCTTCGTGGCTTTACCCAGCGCCCCGGTGTTGACTTCGATGAGACGTTCAGTCCTGTCGTCAAGCCGGCCACAGTCCGTACGGTGCTCTCCTTGGCTCTCTCCCGCCGGTGGCCTATTCACCAGCTAGATGTGAAGAACGCCTTCCTTCATGGCCATCTGTCGGAGACTGTGTATTGCCAACAGCCATCTGGGTTCGAAGATCCAGCCCATCCGGACTTTGTCTGCCTCTTGAAGAAGTCCTTGTATGGCCTGAAGCAGGCACCTCGTGCATGGTACAGCCGGATGGCCTCTTTCCTGCTGTCCATCGGGTTTGTTGAAGCCAAGTCAGACACCTCTCTGTTCGTCTACCAGCGTGGATCAGACACAGCCTACCTGTTGCTTTATGTGGATGATATTGTCCTCACAGCGTCCTCACCTGATCTCCTTCGGCGGATTATCTCAGCCCTTCAGCGAGAGTTTGCCATGAAAGACCTCGGTGAATTGCATCACTTCCTTGGCATGGAAGTTCAGCGCAGTGGTGATGGTCTCCTCCTCTCCCAGCGACAATACATGCTGGACATTCTGGATCGCGCTGGAATGACAGAGTGCAAGCCGTGCTCCACACCAGTTGACACCAATCCGAAGATTGCTGCAGCTGAGGGGGCCCCAGTGTCTGATGCTACAGACTTCCGCAGCCTTGCTGGCGCCCTCCAGTACCTGACGTTCACTCGGCCAGACATTGCGTATGCAGTCCAGCAGGTCTGTCTTCACATGCATGACCCACGTGAGCCTCACCTTGCAGCCTTGAAGCGGATTCTTCGCTACGTTCGAGGCACACTCCATCTTGGTCTCTTGCCGCGACCGTCTTCTTCGACTGATCTCATCGTCTACACTGATGCTGACTGGGCAGGGTGTCCAGACACTCGCAAGTCCACCTCGGGCTATGCTGTGTTCCTTGGTGACAACCTTATCTCCTGGTCCTCCAAGCGTCAGAACACCGTGTCAAGATCAAGTGCTGAAGCCGAGTATCGCGCAGTGGCCAATGGAGTTGCAGAGGCCACCTGGTTGCGTCAGCTACTTCTGGAACTACACGCCTCTCTCAGGCGCGCCACACTGGTGTATTGTGACAACATCAGTGCAGTCTACATGACCTCCAATCCAGTTCAGCATCAGCGAACCAAGCACATCGAGATTGATCTTCACTTCGTCCGAGAACGAGTCGCCGTTGGTGATGTTCGAGTACTGCATGTCCCTACTTCCTCACAGTATGCGGATATCTTCACCAAAGGGCTGCCTTCCTCAGTGTTCACGGAGTTTAGGTCCAGTCTAAACGTGCAAAGTGGCTGACGTTTCGACTGAGGGGGAGTGTTAGAATATAGGCGCCCTCTGGGCAGGCCATGGGCCAGGCGCTCAAGCCCATATGGCTGGGCTGCTAGTTAATTAGGATAGACATGATTGATTAGGCAATGATCACCGTAGATTGGGTGTTTCTATAAACCCTATTGATCCTTGCCTATATATATATATGTAACCCATGTATTCAATCAATCAATCCTGAGACCTAATTGCTTTCACAAATGTCTCACTCAAAACTCAATACTAGCATTATAAGGCCATACAATAACAACAACAACCAAGCCTGTCAGTCCCAAGCAAGTTGGGGCAGGCTAGAGTTGAAACCCAACAAGCACCCTCAGTCACGGTTCAGGCACGTCGATAGCTGTTTTCCAAGCACTCCTATTCAGACACAGATCTCTAGGTATATCTCATTCTCTCAAATCTCTTTTTGTTGCCTCCCCCCATGTCAACTTCGGTCTTCCTCTGCCTCTCCTCACATTACTATCTTGACTTAGAACTCCACAAAGGAAGCAAAAAATATCATTGCCACCATTTCAAGCACTTGACAACTTGGAAGAATGAACTCCTTATTGACAGATTTGGTCACCACTTAGAAAAGGGCATCCATAAAGAAACGATATGGTTCATAACTGATGACCAAACCTAACCTTATGAGCCAAATGATGAAAAGTGTACAGCAAGCACTCAACATAATTATGGCTGATATCTTCCACCTTCTTCCCAGGCATATACTTCTGCAATTCAAACAGTAACAGAATGCTCAAAAGTATGCAGAAAAAATAACAAATGCTAAACAGTCTGTTATCAAAGAAGTCATTACATCTCATCTTTTGATGAACAATGAAAACCTAGAAAAATTGTGCTCAGGCCTCAGATACAGATTTGAATTAAGAAGTGTACTAACCTTGAGTAACTCAACAACAGGTGGAAGCAGCTGACGTGAATCTTGTGCTGTCGCATACGGTGAACTTGAAGCAATAGTCTTGAGCAAATCCAGTTTCTTTTCTTCAGGAATCTAAAATATGCATAGAATGAAAAAATAAAAACTTAGTTTCCAAAAAAAACGGTTCCATTTTATGCATGACATGGATTTCCAGTTTATGCATGACATTGGTAAAGAGTTTGACTGGAGTTTCAGACTGTTATAACAAAGCGACAGCATAAACCTTCATAACTACTGTATAGTGCAGCTTCTTTTTTTCTTAATTTATCCCATGTTAGCTTTTGTTAAAAGGGTAACCAATTTAGTATTGATCATTTTTCACTTCATAAACAAATTATTAATATATCTGGTAGCTACATCCAGGAAACCATTCACTGGACAAAGCGGACTTAGACAACAATATAGCAAATATAAACTGTGAAGAGGCAAACAAAAACTATTGACTTCATGATGATTCTGCAGCAATACCAATCAAGCAAGACACAAATTAAAGCATTCTTTGTTCAGCATGAAAATACTAAATCAATAGAAATAAAAAGATGTAATGCTTTGCCCTGTTGCCATGCTGTTTCAAGGAAATGCTTTTTGCACTTCTTCATGTGAATTAGAGAGGACAAAGCACAAGTGGAAATGATTACCTTCTCAAATGCTGGAACAATTTGCTTGACGAAGTAATTGAGGAACTTGCTTGCTGATCCTCCTCTCTGCAAATCATGTAATCCAAATTACAATATGATATTCACCAACAACTTAAATAACTCATCATCATTTTTAGTATATTTAGTGATACCATGAAGATTGGAAGAGCCATATACATGCATGAAATCCACCTCTCAATGTGATCAATGTCAGAAACCTGGTAGGATGAATGAGAATGATAAGAAAAAAACACAGTTTATCTCAAATCAAGAACACAAAACAAAGCTTAATTTTTTATACCATGGAAAAAAGTTTACGTGAACTTATCCCCATACATTTCTAATATGCTTCTATAAACATTCAAGTAAAATAGAAAGCACTGAAACTAGTGCAGCTTCTAAAGAATTAATCTGTTATTTTGCATATCAACATACAGTAAATTTGGTTCCAATACTGTTCACATAACATACTTACATTGAATTGTGAATTCAGATCAGCCTGTGCTTGAATAATTTCAATTAGTTCTTGAAAGGACTCTCTAGGAGCAGAATCCCCAAATATGCTCAAGCTTCGCAGGAACCCCATGAATAGTTCAAATTCTGAACCAGTTACATCTTGCACACTCTGAATAATGTCATTTGTTCAAGCTCAACACATAACATAAATAGAGAATTGAACGATGTACTCGATCATATGGTCAAAAACTGAAAACATACTTTCTTTATCAAATCTGTTATAAATCTCTCCATTTCTGCTTGAGGTTTCAGTAGCTCTGCTTTAAGAGGAAAGACCTGAATCCAAAAAAACACAAACACATTCTTGATCTAGCACGCTACAATCTATGATCTGTAATCCCTACATACAGCTATATACCTTGTCTCGAAGAAAACAAATAATCTTCTCACGAATCTCTGATCCTTGCTCCACATGCTTAAATAAAGGTTGTAAAGAATCTGGCCAATATAAGGTACCAATTAACATAAGGAACCAATGGACATCTAAAAGAATGAACAACTGAAAAGGAGAATTCATACAATACAAGCATAGTGTGCATTTCAAAAAAAAATGAAGGTATTCCCTCTTGTGTCTCCCATGTACCCTATGGGCCATAGTTTTTAAGGTGTCGCCTAGGCGATGCCAAGGCATCCGAGCGGTTTTTGAATCAAGGTGTCATGCTCGCTGTAGCCTGCTCACGTACGGCGCTGCCTTGGGGCAAAAGGCGTCGCCTAGGCGTCAAATCCGCTGAGGCGGACGCTGCGCGCGGGGAAAATGCGTCCGCGCGGGGGAAAGAGCAGCGCATTGCGCGCGCATGGGAAAAGGAGGCGCTGCGCGCGGGGGGAAAAGGAGGAGCTGCGCGCGTATATCTGCCGCCAAGACTCCTCATCCGCGCCAGGGAGGGAAAGGGAGGTGTGAGGGAGGGAAAGGGAGGCGAGACGGAGAGAGAAGAGCGCGGTGGCGCACCTGAAATCAGGCGGCGCCTACGACCACGAGCTGCGACTCCCGCCCCATCAACGTCCGTGACTTCCGCCTCATCCACGACCGTGATTCCCACCCCATCCGCGACTGTGGGTATGTCCTCCCGTCTCGACGTCTCCTTCCTCTGGTCTCTGCTATGGGTGCATAAGTCCATCTTTGTTTTACAGTTGATAGCACAATGGCAACTTCATCTTCCATCACCAGTGATTATGATCCTAAGACTGATCCAGCTCGGACGGGAAATGTTGAGGATCCAGGATGGAAGTATGCCTACGGGCCAAACCTTCAAAGCAAAGATGTGGTACCATGCTCCCTGTGTGGTGTCTCATTTTATGGAGGCATAAAAAGGGTGAAGAAACATCTTGCTGGTGGCTTTGGAGACACAAAAGCATGCATCAAAACTACCACTTCAATTAGAATGGAGATGAGAGATTGCTTGAATGGTCATGCTTAGATGATGTTATCTCATTAGAGTCTAATTTGTTGTTATTGGGAGAGGAGAGATTTCAGATTGGCTATTTTGCTATTTTATGTTGTGCACTGCTGCTCTAGCAGCACTATTTATTATGGTATTATCTGGTATGATTTGCTTCTAAGCTCTAGTGGCATTGTATATTGTATATTAAGATATGTGTATGGCGTCGCCTCACCACGCGCCTTAAATGCCTAGGCGTCTGGAAGGGGGTAGCTCGCTGCACCTCGCCTTACCACCTTAAAAACTATGCTATGGGCCTCAATACTATCATCCAATTCAGCCCCTACTATTAGTACTATCATCCAATTCAGCCCCTATTATTAGTAACACATAGAAGGTCCAAGCTCTGTAGACTTGAACAGTGGTTACATATAATAAAGGAATATCTGAAATTTGAAAGGAAGAGAACGCTTGTGATCAATACATGCCTCGATTCAATGCCATTAACTGGACGAAGAATAAGCAGAAGAAATATCTGAAGGACAAACACTGGGTTCAGAACTAGTAATTTATACTTTATAATAAAAATAAACAACATCGGTTCACTGCCTTGTAGTTAGGCAACCCAAAAAAATAAGCCTATATGCAGGTTTGTGGGCTAGCTCACTTGTACCCTAATTGTAGTATCTTTAATCACAAGATAGTTTACCTAAATAATTGCCACTGACAGAGGAAAATTCACATAGATTCAGAGTGTAAGCTATTCAAATCATATAATCCTTAATCATTAACAATCAATGATGGGCACTGGAATCTTACTTTTAACATCTTGTCGTATAAGGGACATGAGCGCTTTATGAACAGCATCACGCTCCACATTTTCCTCTGAAATGTAGGCAAAAAATCAGATGTGCGTATGCAATAACCATTGCAGCAAAGTAATATAGGAAGACCATACCACTTGTAAGGAGTTGTCCCAAAACATCTGCAATTTTTGACACAAATTCAGTATCTTTGCCAAGAAGTGGAAACCCCCGAATAGCTTGTATTCTGATCTGTAGGAACATATAGCATCAAAGAAACAGCATGTTAATTCTTCTCTTTAAAAAAATATAATTAACACTAACAAAATCAAAGAACAGCATGTTAGTTCGAGAAGTGCCAAATAAAATCTTCGAAAACAACTGTTTAAACTCTTGAGTAAACGTGTGAAGAAATCAAGGACAAACATGAAACAAATAACTGATGTATCACAAGCAAAACATGACAGATTGAAATTTTTTATACAGCATTAAAGCGTTAGGCCTCATATGATCAACAGTGAAACAAGTGAACATCACCCATTCACCGTTCCTTGTGATGTCCCCATTAAAATAACTCAGGTATAAAAGGCCTTTTTCGTTTCCCAAATTGTTCAAGCCTAAATTGTACTATCTCTAGCAAATCTTGTATTAGTATTACAAACGGCATCATGCCATATCAAAAAGGATAGTCGCTTTGCTGGTTAAGAATAGATTTGGTAGAGTGAGCCAATTTCAAATGACAGATTATACCCTCTGTGCATGTACTCCAGAGCTAATATAAGTGTTCGTCTCATAGGAATAGGAATAGAGTAATAAATGGTATGAAGAAAACACAATGTACAGTGCAATAAGCAAATGACTCAATTTTTTTAAGAAATTTAGTTTTGGAAATGAAGCTGCCTAAACACAATGGAAACCCAATCCAGCTATTTTTAGTTCGCTCAAAACAGTGGACCAACCTATCGCATAAACTGCTAGTGGGTTTGCTCTCAACTTGTGGTTACACAGAATAACTTGCCAAGGCAAGGGAATCCAGAGGGGAATCTAGAGAGATGCGAGCATATACCGCGAGCTCCTCCATATCGACGAGGTCGAACATGGCCGACATGGCGCGCGTGGCGAGTGCAGGGAAGCTCCGGAAGAACCTGGGGATGAGCTGCGCTGCGAGCTGCTTCGCCTTGACACTCTGTCCCTTCACCGCTGCAATAATCGCCTCGTAGTCCGCCGCATGCTTCAATTCCGAAACCGAAAACCCCACGTCACTCAAAACCCTAGCCTGAACACGGACCGGCCTTAACAAAATATGGGAGAGCGAGGAGGCACCTCGGACTTGTCCTTGGCGGAAGAGAGGCGCTCACCGAGCTCGTAAAGCCGCTCCACCTCGGCTGCGTCGGCGTCGGCGGCGGCCATGAGAGGAGAGCGAGGGGATTTGGGAGTTAGGGTTTGGGAGGGAACGGAGCTGGGAAGGGAAGGGTGAAAACGTGGATTTTGACTGACCACGGGTCCACGCCACAGACGAGACGCTGGCGCTGGACTAGAGCCGCGAATCCGCGATCCTCCTTAGGGCGCGTTTGCGACCCTGGCCGGAAACAGCCTGTCCTGTCAGCCTGCTCATGGCCGGTTAAAGCGGTTTCTGGATAAAAACCGACCCAACCCACCAGGATGCTTGTGTGACGGGTTAAAACCGTCGGGTAACGCGGGTTTCACGGTTTGGAGTTGAATTCGATCTAGAAAGCATCATTTGACATGGTGACCGGCGGCAGGGGCGGGCTGCTAGGAGCGTACGAGCTTGGGCGGACTCCTAGAAAGCGCAGCTTCGGGAAGGCGAAGCAGGTGCCGTCATGCCGAGGTCCGGCGTGGCTGCAGAGCGCCCAGGTCCTAGCGCATGAACTACCAGATACGCCTAGTTTCTTCAATCTCAAGATGCTTCGATTCAGTTCCGAGGACCGTTTCCTATTTCTTTCGATCCCCTCCTCTCCATGGATTTGTTGCCTGGATGCACCAATGGAAAACAGGTTCGCCGATTGCTGGTCACATTGATTTGCCAACTGGATGCCATGGAGGTGGGCGCCCTTCTTGCGTCGTGACGGACCTGGGCGCCATGGAGGCGGCACCCTCGCCAGCAAGTTGTGGTTCAGGGTGGCCCAGGTGTGCGCCGCCGCAGCGCCGAACGGGTCCATGCAGCGGGAGGGCGCGTCATCTACTGGGACGGCGCCCGCGTGTTCGGCATGTTCGCCATGTCCTGTGCCATTGGCGACAGCTGCCTGAAGTCGTTCATGATATTGGACCTGGAGGTGTGGGTGGTGGAGAGGAAGGACGGCGAGGACGAGTTCCTGATCCTGGCCAGCGATGGGCTTTGGGGCATGGTGAGCAACGAGGTGGCGTGCAAGGTCGTGCGCACCTGCCTCTGGAACAGAGCGCCGCACCTGCACGGCGAGGAGGAGCGGTCGAGCCCGACTTCTAACCTGAGCCCGAGGCAGAGTAGCGGGGACGAGAAGGCTGGGCCCAGCGACGGCGCGAGGTCCGAGAGCGACGGCGACGGCGCAGCATCGTTGACTCGTTGCTACTGCCAGACCACCGCTGTACCCTCGCCTTGCCATTGTAGCGCTCGCCGCCTTCGAGCTCACCGGCACCACGAGGAAGAAGACGGGCGGGTTTGACGGTCTCCAAACCGATGCAGACCAACCCATACTAGCCTTCGTATACGGTTTGCTATGGGTTGGTTGACGGATTGGTCCGGGTCATAACCGGACCATGTACAGGGTGACTGTCCTGGCCCATAGGCCCGGGCCTGTTATGGCCAGCCCTAAGTGCTGCAACTGCACTTGTTTGCGTCCCTGTATGAAACGGGCCAGGCCAGAATGAGAACGTGTTTATGACCCATCACACAGTCGGACCAAAGCACCAACTAACTTCAACTGCCAGAGCGAGATCGTGTTTGTGCCATGTCTAGCGATGGCCAGGCCCATACGCAAGACACCAAGAAATGCAGATATGTAGTGCTAGCAACAAGTATGAATATGGAAATGTTAACACATTTTGAAGATAACAATGCACTTAGTGTTGACAAAATGACCAAGCCTCAGACATAAGTTTGTCAATCTCATAATCATTGCTGGCTACACATTTGAATCAAAGAAAAAAGAAGATAACAACAGATTACGAAAGAAGAACAGTTTTGTCTGCATAACATCAGTAACCATAATCAGATTAGGGCAACAGTTTGAGATGGCATAAATGGAACTAGAAAATTCAAAAGAACATGTAGCCAGCTAATGGATTCATCCATTGTGTCATCATCGGCCAAATTAAGACATTTCTGGCAAATGTACAGCCTGCACCAAAGACCAAACAGAAGCATCAACAAGGCCAAGATAGCCAGCTAATGCAGTTATCTATTGTGTCATCATCGGCCTAGTTTAGATAACACTTACGGTACATGAACAGCTTGACTGACAGACCAACCACAATGAGAAACAAGATGAAGATGACAACATTTTTGCAACAGTAGGGGTTCTTGATGGTAGGTGAATGAGGATAGGTTTAAGACCCCTCCTCAGCTGTCACCAGTTCATGGGATGCTGATGCATCTCCATGTGAGGCATCAATTGGTAACAGTAAGGGTTCTTGAGGTACCCTTGCATTGAAATCTCTTAGAGCATCATCATAGTTGTCGTATTTCTGATAGATAGCCCCGCTGTCCCTAAGCACTACCTTAGCACATTCATACCAAGAGAAATAAATCCTAGGTTTTTTGCCTTCAAAGACCACATAGCAAGGAGGCATGTTGCCTGAAACAAATCAAATGTAAAATAGGTAAGTGGCCTCAGCTTTGTATAAGGTGGTTTATATCTTGGTTAAGTCATTGGTGACTGACAACAATTGAAAGAAGCAAGTAAAGAGGCAAGAAAACACCAGGCAACAATTGAAACAGTTTACCAGCTGCACTCACTGCCATCAGCCATCACAAAAAGGATGTTGTTGCTAAGGAGTACAACTAACCATAAGTATAGCATGATAGGCAAATAAAGAACAAAGCATAATAGCAAAACCATCCAAAAGAACACCAAGGCAGCCACCTCATTTTAGTTTTATGCATCATAGGCCTTAAAATCCCATAGTTACCACCAAAGACATAAAGATGCAAATAGTTCTGAAATGAAAAATAGCCAACAGAGGCTACAATTAAGTTTGTTACAATACTAAGTTCAGCCCAACAACCAAGGGCTCAAATGTTTTCCACATTCTTATCTATTGTTAGCCACCCTCCTAGGCAAACCACACCATCAAGGTCAGGTGTTAAAAGAACAAGAAGACTGCACAAAATGCTTCTGTTGTCCAAAGAAGAGAGAATAGGTGAGGGGGTGGAGGAACTATACATCTCTACAGTCAACCCCCTCCTGACCTTCTAGACCATCATGTGTAGTGCAACTACACATAATAGTTTTTGGCTAGAAAGGTCCTAAGCTAAATGGTCCTGTGGGCATCACTCATGTTCACAAAGCCCCTGCCTTGGGCCTTGTTATCTAGGAGGAAGGTGTAGGCAACAATAAGTGCCTCCTCAGAGAATCTAGGCATCTCCATCATAGTAAGGTATAGATTGGCATCAACATGGACAGGTCCAGTCTCCCTAAGAGCATTGGCCACATTGTACACAGCATCACTCATGTTAGTCAACATGAGCATCTCCTCCTCAGAGAAGTTCCCTCTCTTCCTCTTTGGGCCAGTAGCTGAGGAGGTAGGAAGCAGTTCAGTGGCCTTGCTATCCCCTCCCTGTTCACTAGGAACTGTGGTGTGGGTCATAGGAGGGCCATCAGCCTTGGCAGCAACACTATCAGCCTAGCTCTACCCTAAGGCTTCACCAGACCCAAGTGCAAACTTGCCTGTGGCCATGGCATTAGCAAAGATAGCCTCTATCTCACAGTAGAACCTAATAGGGCAGTTAAAAAACTTTGCATCTTTAGGATGGTCCTTCATGGTTGGGCAAAGACAAGAGATCAAGACAAAGATAAGAAAGGATATGAAGGTCAAGGCAAAGATAAGAGATCAATTTGCTACCTTGCAGTGGCCAAGGTAGTGCTCTTGCTCAAGCATGATAACATGAATCTGATCATCCCAAAGAGCACCACTAAGGTCCTTGAGCTTGCTCACCCTAGACCACTTATGCCTCCATTTTCTCAAGTGGTTGTACACTTGAGTAGGGCTAACAACCTCCCCCATAGAACTGCTTAAGGGTTTTAGCCACAGCATTCACATCCTTGTCCTTGAAGACCTTGTCAGGCATGCTGCCTTCACTAACAAGGGTAGCCATCCTCCTAAGAACAAAACTAGAGGTGGTGTTGGTCCACCTCATTGCCATATACTTATGGAAGGGTTTGTTGTCCAAGATCCTAAACCTACCCTTGAGTGCTCCTATACCCCTCTCTACAGTCACTCTAAGTGATGAGTGCCTAAGGTTGTAGACATCCCTTGCATTGGTGGGCCTGTTCCTAGGGCCATACTCAGATAAATGGTACCTAACCCCCTGTAGGGAGGTAGGAAACCAGTTTTGCATGCATACCCAGCATCTACCAAGAACATTTTACCTACACAAGATATCTACTGTGAGAGTGTATATTAATAGGCCATTGAATATATATTAAGTTTGTTGTGCAATTACCTTTTGGCACACTGAAGCCATTTGCCCTGGCTACAACATCTGCCAAAACAGTAGCATCATGGGTAGAGCCCTCCCAGCCAGCCAGGACATAAGTGAATTTGAGATCATAATTCACAGCCACCATCACATTTTGGGTGGGATCCTTTTTCCTACCCCTGAAAGCTTGTTGCATTCGCCTAGGAACCCTTGCTAGGAAATGAGTGCCATCTATAAAGCCAATTACACCCTAAAAAGTTTGGGTCAGTCTTTGCAACATATCTAATTTAACTAATGAACCCAGGATGTACATTTACCTTGAAATATGGATTCCATCTATGGCTTCCAAGTATCTTTGGGTGAGTGTTTGTTCTAACTGGCTTTATCATTTCATTTCTAAGCTCACCCACAGCATACAACACTTGATGAAAGTGCTTGTGGACAGTTTGGATGGACCTCCTAAAGGACTGGTGGATAACCCTAAACCTTTGGTTGTGCCCTACAACATGTAAAAATATAGCAACTTGCTTCTCCACTAACACCCCCTCCCTATCAGTGACAAGACCCCTCTCTCTAAAAGTGCTCACTAACCCAAAAAGGCAGCTCTCTTCATCCTAATCATAGAAATACACTCTGAATCAGTGGAATAGTATATTAGAGCTAGTGTTCTGTGTCTGTGCTGTTCATTTTCATCCCTAATCAGGGCTAGTGCTATAGGGTCAGGCTAGGGGGGTTTCAGGTTCAGGGGGTTTTCCTTTTTAGCCTGGTGGATAAAAAAGAAACCATAACAACAGTCAAGATAGTTGCCTTCCTACACAGCATGTCACGGCTCAAAGATAGATCCATCTACAAGCATGTAAAAATGTAACATGAATTCAGCTTTGTACCCTGCTAAGGCATCAACATGAATGTGAACTGAATGCGTATGAGAAGCACGGTGAAAGTCCCATGTTTGGTGTTGGTAATTAGTGATAATGCCTAAGTACTAATCCTATGCCTAAGTTGTATGTAGCATATGAGGATTAGTACATTCCAAGATTGGTGACAAGATGGACATGGTGATCATGATGGCCACACTTGGATTTGGACGCAACCCTACGTGATCAAGGCAAAGGTATATGCTTAAGGGTTGTGTTTTAGTAACCAAGACACCTAGTGGGTGTGGTTACATTATAGGATAGATAGCCGTACTATAAAGAGGGGAATGACGCGGCTATTGAACTCCTAAGTGCCTCTAGATGTGCATTTTCATAATCATATGCATTTGGATAGAACTAATAACGCCTCGAAAAATAATTGTGAAAATGCTAACACACTCACACATGACGTGAACACTTGGTTGTGTTAGCACATTTGCGATGGCATTGGAGTTTGAGCGGTAGAGAGGGTTTGGGGTCCTCTCTCCCTCTCGCTGAGCTTGCGAGGCGGGATTTAGGCGTTTTCGAGGAATTGAAACGCCTATTTTCCTTTACGCCATTGTCGAGTTTTGGAGGCGTTGTCACATGCTGTTTCACGAGCTAAAACATGTGCTAAAGTGACACACTTACTTAGTCTAGCTCATATGTGAAAGGGCGAATCAAACGGAGGCGAACGGAGGTCACAGAGGTGACCGGACGCTGGACCGGACGCGTCCGGTCAGTGTTCAGCATCTACGCGTGTCTTAGTTTGTTGATCGGACGCTGTGGCGCGTCCGATCATGGTCGACCGGACGTGTCCGGTCGTTGAGGGTGCTTACTGGACTCCAACCGGACGCTGGCACTGTGGCGTCCGGTCAATTCTGCAGCGCGTCTGGTCGCTGTTTCGTTGGAGTGTTGCTCAGGCTTGACCAGCTCATCCGGTCCGTTATGGGACCAGCACTTCCGGTCGAGTTTCGCACGTCCAGTCCGCATGACCAGCGCGTCCAGTCAGCGTGACTGTAGCTGTTTCAAGTTTCTAACGGCTCTATTCGAAGGGGTACGTCTATAAATACTCGTTGGCCAGCTCAAGGCTCACTCGCTTGCATTCTTTGACATACTTGTGAGCACTTTGAGCTAAGCAACTCCCCTCCCACTCATCTCTCTTGCTTCTTTGCATATTCGAAGTGAGATTGAGTGATCCAAGTGCATTTGCCTTGTGAGATTGCATCTAGTTGGCACTTGGTGGTTGATTTGCTGTGGGATTCTTGTTTCTCTTGGTGATTGCCGCCACCTAGACGGCTTGGAGAAGCTTGGAGGCGTTGGCAAGAGTTGGTGATTGTTCTTGGCCACTCCGGTGATTGTGAGGGGTTTGTGCCTACCTCGGCGAAGCGCCAAAGGCAACGTTAGTGGATTGCTCGTGTTATTTGTAACCTTTTGCCATTTGGTAGGTTCTTGTGGCGCCTTTTGAGAGGCTCGGTGTGAGACCAATTAGCCACCGAACTACGTGGTGAAGAGGAACACAACGGGGACTAGCGTGCCGGCAAGCACGTGAATCTCGGGATAAATCTTGTGTCATCACTTTCTTATTGTGACTAATTGATCCCGGTGGTTGTGTTTTGTGGAATTCATCTCTTGATCATATTGATTGGTTGGATCAATACTTCGCCCCTCGGTGATACCCTCCTAACTCTCTCTTGTATTAATTTCTTAGTTACCTTGCTAGCTGAAAGCATCTAGGCCCCGAGAGTTGGTTTCGGCAATTGATGACAACGCTTTATTACCATGACTAACGTGTGTTTTGCAGAAACCTTGGTAAGTTAGGTCATAGAGGTGATAACTGCTTTGGGCACCATGGTATTCATGCCCCCTGGTGGAAATCATTTCGGTTTTCAAAGGAGTGACGTCAAGATTAAGGACGGTTAGTTCCAGATGTCGAGGTGTTGAGTTACATTCGGAGTAGTCGTTAGGATCTTCGTTTTCTCTTTTGGCCGTACTATAAAGGGGAGCATGAGCGGGTAGCTTGACCTAGGTGAGTCTTATGTTTAGGTGTGGTGCACACTTGTTAAACTTAGCACTAGGCAGCTCTTGAATAGCTCAAAGTTCAGTTGAAAGCAACTTGGTTCAAGTTGCGTCGCGTTTCCGTGTGTTTAGAGGTTTTTTCCCTTGACCGGACGCGTCCGGTCAGTTCAAAACCGCGATTGCGTTTCGGCACTGACGACCAGACGCGGCCCTTGCGAGGACTGGACGCGGTGGTCAGGGCCGACACGTGTCACTTGAGGGAAACCATCTAATCGGACGCGACCTAGGTGTGATCGGCGCGTCCGGTCACGTTCCAGTAAGGTCCTGCGACGACCGGACGCGTCCGGTCATCACCGATCGGACGTGGTCACGCGTTCGGTCTCATTACAGTAAGCTCCCTGCATGACTGGACGCATCCGGTCACCCCTGACCGGCGCGTCCGGTCACTCAGCCGAAATTTCAGAATTTCGACCGTTACGAGCGACCGGCGCGTCCGGTCACTTTGACCGGCGCGTCCGGTCACTTCGACCGGCGCGTCCGGTCACCCCGTATTTTGCTGAGTTGGCAGGTAACGGTTTGTTTCGATTGTGGGGTGTATAAATACATCCCCACCACCTCTTTTAGAGGTCTCTTGCTCATTTGTTCAGCTGAGAAACACCTTTGGAGTGCAAGGGAGTGCAAGAGCTCTAGTGAGGAGTGTGGTTTGAGAATCAAAGCTTGAGAGTTCCTCACTAGTGATTAGAGAGTAGCAAGTGTGCATCCTCCTTCTCATTAGGCTCGTTGTGGTTAAGTGAGAGTTCTAGCTTGTTACTCTTAGTGATTGCCATCACCTAGACGGCTTGGTGGTGATTGGGAGTTTGGTGATCATCCGGCGAAGCTTGTGGATGACCCAACTCATCTTGTGAGCAGTTTTGGGCGATTCACCGTGATGGAGTGTCAAAGAATCAGCCCGTAGAGAGCACTTGATCCTTGCGCGGATCAAGGGGGAGCTACACCCTTACGCGGGTGCTCCAACGAGGACTAGTGGGGAGTGGCGACTCTCTGATACCTCGGAAAAACATCACCGTGTTCCTTGCCCTTACTTTCAAGCATTTACATTCTTGTATTTACATTTATTGCTTGATTTACTTTTCTAGAATTGCCATGCTAGACTAGGATTGGAAACTAGGGTGCAAAACTTTTTACCGGTAGAATATCTAGGAACACAAGTAGGCACTAGGGGTGAATTCCGGCTTGTAGGATTTAATTCTTGCAATTTATTTTTAGAGAAGCCCAATTCACCCCCTCTTGGGCATCTTGATCCTTTCACTAGCTTGTTAGCGTAGCTCTTAACTTGTGTAGCTAGTTAGCTTTAGTTGTAGCTAACTTGTGCGGTTGAGTGCAAATATACTAGAATTGTGAATTTGATAGGTGGCTTGCAAACACCCCGTAGGCTAAGCAAAACTCGCATCTCGCTTTTTGTTACATTGATAAACTTGTTTAGCTTGTCTTTGTAGAATTTTTAAAAGGCTATTCACCCCCCCTTTAGCCATCAAGACCTTTCAAGTGGTATCAAAGTTGTGGTCACCGTTTGTAAGGCTTAACAACCTCGGTGTAAGATGGTTCAAGTTATGTTCAACCATGTCAGGGGCAAGCCTCCATTCTTTGATGGTGTCTCATCTTTTGATCATTGAAAAAGAAAGATGAAGCAATATCTTGGCTCTATTAATGAGAAGGTTTGGGTGGTGACACATCATGATTATGCTATCATTGATCCCGACAACCTCACCAACAATGACCGCATCAATAACCAATGCAACACTATGGCTCTCAACACTCTTTATAATGGGATTGATGCAAAGGTCTTTGAGCAAATCAAGGATCTTGAGATGGCAAGTGAAGTGTGGACAAGATTAGAGGAAACATATGAGGGCACTTCAACGGTAAAGAGTGCCAAGCTCTATATGCTCAAGGATAAGTTTGCAAGCTTCAAGATGAAGGATGATGAGTCCATACCGGAGATGTTCTATAGGCTAGAAGTTATTGTCAATGATCTCAAGAGCCTAGGAGAAGATGTCAAGGACAAGGACTTCTCACATAAGTTCTTAATGAACTTACCTAAGAAGTTTGCTATCTTGAGGAAGATGATCCAAAGAGAGGGTTTGGACAAGGTGACTCCAAACCAAGTGCTTGGAGATGTCATGACCGATGCTCAATATGATGATGATGAAGATGAAGATGAGAAGAAGGAGATCAAGGTCAAGCAAGAGAAGCCCATTGCATTCAAGGCTTCATCTTCTAAGGGCAAGAGCAAGGTGGAGAGCGATGATGATGATCCATTCGATGATGAGACCATGGCCCTCCTTATGTACAAGATGGGAAGATTCATGAAGAAGAAAGGATATGGGGCAAGGAAGAGGAGAGACACTATGAAGGCAAAGACCCTTTGCTACAATTGCAATAGCCCCGATCACATAGTGGCGAATTGCCCCTATGAAGATAAGAGATTTCATAATGGGGACTTGAAGCTCAAGAAGAACAAGAAGGAAAAGAAAGAGAAGGAGAAGAAAGCAAAGAAGAGCTTCACATTCAACAAGAAGAAGGGTGGTGGTTATGTGGTCACTTGGGATAGTGACAACTCCATTAGTGATGATGATGCAAGCTCTAGTGATGATGAAAGGACCACTCGGTGAGTCATTGCAAGCATCGCCCTCTCCAACAAGCCATCCATCTTCAACACTACATCGACATGCCTTATAGCCAAGCCTACCAAGGTAAAATATAATGATAGTGATGATGATTCTTGTGCTAGTGATGGTTGTAGGAGTGATGATGAGGAGGATGAGGACTACTCCAAGGATGATCTATTGGGTATAATAGATCAAATAAGCAAAGGCTACAAGAGGACCACCAAGAAATATAAAATCTTGGAGCAAGAGCTCATTGCCAAGAGCAATGAAAATGATGCCTTGATGGAGGAGCTTGTTGCTCTCAAAAAGAGTAAGGAGTGCAAAGGAATTGAACAAGAGCTCAAAGCTCTTAGGAAATCCTTTGATGAGCTAGAGGCCTCTCGTGAGTGTCTAAAGGAAGACCACGGGGACCTTGAAGTTGCTCACACTAGGCTTAAGGAAGCCCACTCCACTCTACTTGAGCTCATCAAAGAAAAGGACCTCAAGTTGAAGAAGTTTATGAAGAAAGCTAAGGAGGAGCAAGTGATTGTCACTTATGATATTGGACTAACATGTGATATTATTGATGATTCTTTATTTGTTAGTCCTACTAATGCTTCGTGTAGCTTATCATCATCCATCACAACCAACTCTATTTCTACTACTAGTGATTCATCACTTGTGGTTGAGAATGAGACTCTCAAGAGAGAGGTGGATGATCTCACCCGCATATTAGGCAATGCCTATGGGTGGGGATGGCCCGTTTGCTAAAATCCTTAGATAGCCAAAAGTTCTCTCTTAACAAAGAGGATTTGGGCTATACTCCCAAGAAGGGGCAAGGCAGCCTTTGCTACTCCAAAGCCTCGCTTTGTGAAGAGCAATGGTCGTTATTGCAATAGATGCAAGCAAGTTGGGCATCTAGAGATTAATTGTAATAAAATGAACAAGAACAATAAGTTTCATGCTAAAATGGATTACATTCTTTTTGATTCTTGTTATGTGCTTACCAAGGATGAGAAGGGTGTGCAAGCTAAGTTTGTTGGTACACCAATTATGGGCCCAAAGAAGAAGGCCATTTGGGTACCAAAGAGCTTAGTTACTGACCTCCAAGGACCCAAGCAAGTATGGGTACCTAAAAGACATTAATTTATTTTGTAGGTAAATTACAAGGCCGGAGGAAGGCATTGGGTGCTTGATAGTGGGTGCTCTCAACATATGACCGGTGATTCAAGAATGTTCAACTCTCTAAAATCAAATGGTAGTGGCATTGATAGTATCATATTTGGTGACAATATCAAGGGTGATGTGAAGGCTCTTGGAAGGATTGCAATCTCAAATGATCATAGCATTTCCAATGTGCTCTTAGTTGAAAAGTTGAACTTCAATCTTCTTTCGGTTGCTCAGTTGTGTGATCTTGGTTTCAAGTGCATCTTTGGTGTTGATGATATGGAGATAGTTAGTGTTTGATGGCTCTAATTTGATCTTCAAGGGTTTTAGATATGAGAATCTATACTTGGTTGATTTCAATGCTAGTGACACTCAACTTTCAACATGCTTGCTCACCAAATCAGGTATGGGTTGGTTATGGCATAGAAGACTTGGTCATGTTGGCATGAAGCAATTGAACAAGTTAGTGAAGCACGACTTAGTTAAAGGCTTGAAGAATGTCACATTTGAGAAAGATAAGCTATATAGTGCATGTCAAGCCGGAAAAAAGTGGGCAACACTCATCCATTAAAGAGCATTATGAGCACTTCCAAGGCATTTGAGTTGTTGCACATGGATCTATTTGGGCCAACTACATACACAAGTATTGGTGGCAACAAGTATGAGTTTGTGATTGTGGATGATTTCACTAGATGTATATGGGTATTCTTTCTTGTGGACAAGAGTGATGTATTTGACATATTCAAGAAGTTCATCAAGAGAGTGTAAAATGAGTTTGAGACCACAATCAAGAAAGTAAGAAGTGACAATGAAAGTGAGTTTAGAAACATAAGAGTTGATGAGCTATGTGATGAGCTTGGAATCAAGCATCAATTTTCGGCCAAGTATACACCTCAATCCAATGGCCTAGTTGAGAGAAAGAATAGAACCTTGATTGATATGGCAAAATCAATGTTGAATGAGTATAATGTGAGTCATTCATTTTGGGCCGAAGCAATCAACACGGCTTGCTTCTATAGCAACCGCCTCTATTTCCACAAGTTCTTAGAGAAAACACCATATGAAATCTTGAATGGAAGAAAACCCAACATTGCATACTTTCAGGTATTTGGTTGCAAATGCTACATCTTAAAGAAGGACACTAGATTGAGCAAGTTTGAGAAGAAATGTGATGAAGGATTCCTACTTGGTTACTCCACTACTAGCAAAGCTTATAGAGTTTGGAATTTGGCTAGTGGTTTACTTGAGGAAGTTCGTGATGTTGAGTTTGATGAAACAAATGGCTCTCAAGATGAAGAAGATAACTTGGATGATGTGAGAGGAACTCAATTGACCAATGCTATGAAAGAAATGGATATTGGTGAGATTAGGCCAAAGCAAGTGATTGATGTGGATGATAACAAAGATCAAGTGCTCCAAAGTCCAATTACACAAGCTAGTGGTTCTCTAATGCAAAATCAAGCTAGTACATCATCTCAAGTGCAACAAGATCAACAAGTGGCTAATTCATCATCTCCAACTCATGATCAACATCAACATCCAAGCAGTCAAGTCCAAGTGCTTCAACCAACTAACATTACAAGAGATCATCCATTGGATTCCATCATTGGTGACATACAAAGGGGAGTTCAAACTAGATCAAGATTGGCATCATTTTGTGCTCACTCTTCTTTTGTGTGAATGGAAGAACCCAAGGACATTGATAAAGCATTAAGAGATCCGGATTAGGTAAATGCAATGCATGAAGAGCTCAACAACTTCAAGAGAAATGAAGTATGAGAACTAGTTGAGAGGCCTAAGGATCACAATGTCATTGGAACAAGATGGGTTTTTCGCAACAAGCAAGATCAAGATGGGATAGTAGTAAGGAATAAAGCAAGACTAGTGGCTCAAGGTTATACATAAATAGAGGTTCTTGACTTTGGTGAAACATATGCCCCGGTTGCAAGATTGGAAGCAATTAGGATCTTACTTGCCTATGCTTGTGCTCACAATATCAAGCTATATCAAATGGATGTGAAGAGTATATTTCTCAATGGGTACATTCAAGAAGAGGTGTATGTGGAGCAACCTCCCGGTTTTGAAGATGACAAGAAACCAAATCATGTCTACAAGTTGAGAAAAGCTTTGTATGGATTGAAGCAAGCACCTAGAGCATGGTATGAAACATTGAGGGACTTCTTGCTATCCAAAGGATTTGTCATGGGCAAAGTGGATACTACTCTCTTTACCAAGAAGATTGGAAAAGACTTGTTTGTGTTGCAAATATATGTTGATGATATCATATTTGGTTCAACCAATCAAGATTATTGTGATGAGTTTGGGAAAATGATGGCAAAGGAATTTGAAATGTCAATGATTGGTGAACTTAGCTTCTTCCTTGGACTTCAAATCAAGCAAATGAAAGAAGGTACATTTGTGAGTCAAACCAAATACATAAAGGATATGCTAAAGAAGTTTGGCATGGAAGATGCAAAAGGAATCACTACTCCAATGAGCACTAGTGGAAGCTTGGATAGTGACAAGAATGGCAACATGGTGGATCAAAAGCTATATAGATCAATGATTGGTAGCCTACTATATGTGATGGCATCAAGACCCGATGTAATGTTTAGTGTATACATGTGTGCAAGATTTCAAGCCTCACTAAGAGAAAGTCATTTAAAGGCAACAAAGAGAATATTGAGGTACTTAAAGCATACACAAGATGTTGGATTATGGTATCCCAAAGGTGCAAGCTTTGAGCTAGTTGGATATTCGGATTTCGACTATGCCGGTGACAAAGTGGAGAGAAAGAGCACCTCTAGGACTTGTCAATTGTTGGGAAAATCACTTGTCTCATGGTCATCCAAGAAGCAAAATAGTATTGCACTATCTACCGTTGAGGCCGAATATATCGCCACGGGTAGTTGTTGTGCACAAATCTTGTGGATGAAGGCAACATTGAAGGATTTTGGAATCAATTTCAAGAATGTCCCATTGCTATGTGACAATGAAAGTGCTGTGAAGCTAACCAACAATCCGGTTCAACATCAAAGAACAAAGCATATTGATGTTCACCATCACTTCATTAGAGATCATCAACAAAAGGGTGACATTGCAATTGAGAATGTGGGCACCGAAGATCAATTAGCCGATCTATTCACCAAGCCACTTGATGAGAAGAGATTTCACAAGCTAAAGAATGAGTTGAACATAATTGACTTCTCCAACATGAGTTGATGCACCTCATATATGACATGCCTCTCCTCCAAGATAAAGGAAGGTATAATTGGTTGACATATCATACATTCTATGCTAAGGACTTGTTTAGTGCATCTAGTCATAATTTACATGTTCTAAGCTCATTCATGAAAATCAAATGAATTTAAAGTTTATATGGTGCCACTATTGTTTCCATGACTTGTATGATCTAGTGGTAGCATATAACTTATTTGAGAGCTTGTGATCCTAAGTGTTTAATCTAGAAAACTTGTCTAAATATTTGCTTCAACATGGTGCATGATAACCCATCTAGTGAGGTGTGAAGAAGCTTGCCCTTGGATCAAACCGAAGCATTTTATTTATGCAAGCAATCTAGGTTGAATCACAAACTTGATCCTCACCCCATAATTCAACATGATAATCTATCTAAAATGGGTCCCTTGTGGTCATTGGTGCCAAAGGGGGAGAAAATGTTGTTCACAAAGATAGATTCTAAAGGGGGAGAAAACCTAAAGGGGAGAATTGATAAAAGAAGGGGATCAACTAAAATTTTGAGCACACAAGTAGGGAGAGCAAGCTCTTAAATATGAATGTTGCATTTCCATGTGCACTTCATATGTATGATGCATAGTTATGCATTTCTTTTTCTCCGATACTTTGCTTGTGTGATGTCTTGCTAGTATACAATTGAATGGTGTTTTGAGGTACTAGCATGAATAGGAAGTAGTTAGATTTTTCTTGCTTATTGGTTTTCAAAGTGGTACTAGAGTCTTGCTTATAATGTTGATCTCACGAGGTTTCTAGTTATGTTTGTGCTTTTCCAAGTAGTATCTAACTACACAAGGTGTTAAGATGGTGTTTATCGCTACTCCGATGGTATCACGCTTCAAAGGTCTATAATCTAAAACACTTAGCACCTATTGATAGTCAATGCTCCTATATTTTCCTATCTAAGCATGTATGCTTCCTAAATCTAAACATATAGCATACATGTAGGGGGAGCCATTGCTATCAATTTGAATTCATGATCACATGTCCATAATTCTTACACATGGATATACTTGGACAATGTGACATGGGTTCAATTAAAATTTTATCATAATATCTTTGTGAAAGGTTTGTCACTAATTACCAACAAGAGGGAGATTAAAAGTCCCATGTTTGGTGTTGGTAATTAGTGACAATGCCTAAGTACTAATCCTATGCCTAAGTTGTATGTAGCATATGAGGATTAGTACATTCCAAGGTTGGTGGCAAGATGGACATGGTGATCATGATGGCCACACTTAGATTTGGACGCAACCCTACGTGATCAAGGCAAAGGTATATGCTTAAGGGTTGTGTTTTAGTAACCAAGACACCTAGTGGGTGTGGTTACATTATAGGATAGATAGCCGTACTATAAAGAGGGGAATGACGCGGCTATTGAACTCCTAAGTGCCTCTAGATGTGCATTTCATAATCATATGCATTTGGATAGAACTAATAACGCCTCGAAAAATGATTGTGAAAATGCTAACACACTCACACATGACGTAAACACTTGGTTGTGTTAGCACATTTGCGATGGCATTGGAGTTTGAGCGGTAGAGAGGGTTTGGGGTCCTCTCTCCCTCTCGCTGAGCTTGCGAGGCGGGATTTAGGCGTTTTCGAGGAATTGAAACGCCTATTTTCCTTTACGCCATTGTTGAGTTTTGGAGGCGTTGTCACATGCTGTTTCACGAGCTAAAACATGTGCTAAAGTGACACACTTACTTAGTCTAGCTCATATGTGAAAGGGCGAATCAAACGGAGACGAACGGAGGTCACAGAGGTGACCGGACGCTGGACCGGACGCGGTCTCTGTTTGACCGGACGCGTCCGGTCAGTGTTCAGCGTCTACGCGTGTCTCAGTTTGTTGATCGGACACTATGGCACATCCGGTCACGGTCGACCGGACACGTCCGGTCGTTGAGGGTGCTTACTAGACTCCAACCGGACGCTGGCACTGTGGCGTCCAGTCAGTTCTGCAGCGCATCCGGTCGCTATTTCGTTGGAGTGCTGCTCAGGCTTGACCAGCGCGTCTGGTCCGTTACGGGACCAGCACGTCCGGTCGAGTTTCGCGCATCCAGTCTGCGCAACCAGCGTGTCCGGTCAGCGCGACTGCAGCTATTTCAAGTTTCTAACGGCTCTATTCGAAGGGGTACGTCTATAAATACTCGTTGGCCGGCTCAAGGCTCACTCGCTTGCATTCTTTGACATACTTGTGAGCAATTTGAGCTAAGCAACTCCCCTCCCACTCATCTCTCTTGCTTCTTTGCATATTCGAAGTGATATTAAGTGATCCAAGTGCATTTGCATTGTGAGATTGCATCTAGTTGGCACTTGGTGGTTGATTTGCTGCAGGATTCTTGTTTCTCTTGGTGATTGCTGCCACCTAGATGGCTTGGAGCAGTTTGGAGGCGTTGGCAAGAGTTGGTGATTGTTCTTGGCCACATGCGGTGATTGTGAGGGGTTTGTGCCTACCTCGGCGAAGCGCCAAAGGCAACGTTAGTGGATTGCTCGTGTCATTTGCAACCTTTTGCCATTTGGTAGGTTCTTGTGGCATCTTTTGAGAGGCTCGGTGTGAGACTGATTAGCCACCGAACCACGTGGTGAAGAGGGACACAACGGGGACTAGCGTGCCGGCAAGCACGTGAACCTCGAGATAAATCTTGTGTCATCACTTTCTTATTGTGACTAATTGATCCCAGTGGTTGTGTTTTGTGGAATTCATCTCTTGATCATATTGATTGGTTGGCTCAATACTTTGCCCCTCGGTGATACCCTCCTAACTCTCTCTTGTATTAATTTTTTAGTTACCTTGCTAGCTTGTTAGCGTAGCTCTTAACTTGTGTAGCTAGTTAGCTTTAGTTGTAGCTAACTTGTGCGATTGAGTGCAAATATACTAGAATTATGAATTGGATAGGTGGCTTGCAAACACCCCGTAGGCTAAGCAAAACTCGCATCTTGCTATTTGTTATATTGATAAACTTGTTTAGCTTGTCTTTATAGAATTTTTAAAAGGCTATTCACCCCTCCTCTAGCCATCAAGACCTTTCATACGGCTGCATCTTGTAAGTGATGCCTCCTAGTGCTATCTTTGGACTACATCATCGACCAATCAACCAACAAAAAAATCAGATAAACAGGACTACATCTTTGACTAATCAGAAACAGGACTACATATGGAGTGGACCCAAACTCATTAAGAACAGCAAGGTAATAGAAACGCTAACAGATCATGAACATTGGTACTTAAACCTAACAGATCAAAAACAGCATGGAACAAGAAACCGAAACAGATCAAGAACATAGGTACTAAAACCTAATAGATCAAGAACAACAAGGTACAATAAACCCTAATAGATCATGCACATAGGTAGTAAACCTAACAGATCAAGAACAACATAATAGAACAAACCCTAACAGATCATGAAGAAGAGAAGTAAACCCTAACACATGAAGAACAGGGAACCACAAATCATGAAGAAGGGGTCGATTTCACCTTGGCTCGGGATCGAACGAATGGAGAGGAAGCAGATCTAGAAGTAGAGGATGTAGATCGAGAAGAAGACGAAGCAGATGCGGACGAAGAAGAAAAGGAAGACCAACGCCATAGAGTCTTAGCAGCAGCCAGAGTAGGGACGCCACCATGAACCTCGGGGCTAGAGCGGAAACTAGCCGGAGGTCACCGCTATCGCCATGCACCACCACTCACCACCGGTCTCTCACGAGGGAGGTGGAAGAGCAAGCAATGAGAGGAAGAAGAACTCCAATGGAGAGTGGCAATGCTTATAAAGGCAAGTGAAATCGGCGCCCTTTCGCTTCGCGCAAAGCGGCCATTGCGCATGAAGGAGCTTTCCCCTTCCCGCCAGAGCCCACGTGAGCCACCCCACCGCCGCTCGAAATCACCCTCGCACGCCGCCACGAGCACGGCTCAGAAGAAATGAGGATTTTTGGTGTTTCTAGAGAGCCAGGCGGAGAGGGCATTTTTGGCTCCCCGGAGCCAGGCCACCTCGCGGGCCAATGCCACAAACACGGAAAGTTGCAGCCCACGAGCATAACCGAGCCCGTGGGCCGCCCTCGCAAACACGCCCCTAGACAACATTTCGTGGCCCGGGCCTGGTTCGGGCCAGGCCAAAAAAACCCGGTTATTTTGGATTGAAAAAGTCCTACCTATGACCGTCTCATTGGGTAGGTTGGGTCTAATTTTTTGGGCCAAGCTCGGGCCGGGCACGGGCCTAGGCGGGCCGCCCACATATTTCATAGTGTAAAATAGAATAAAATAATATTTCAGGCCGGGTTCGAGCCAAGAAATTTTTTTCTAGGCAGCGGGATCTCTGCCCAGGCCCTGTCGATAAGGTTCATAGGCGGGCTAAAACCCATCAGGCTCGAGCCAGGCCTGCGGGCTAGGCTCATTTTGCTCAGGTATAATCCTACCCAATGGAAGCATCTGGATGGGCCGACAACGTCTGTGCCATTGAGGCCCAAAACAAGCGTAGGCTGATTTATCTTCTTCTACTGTAAGGGACCAATTAAAATTATACTAGGTTCACCCATAATTTTGCTTCCCCACAGTTCTTTGCCTTTCGTACACCCAAAATGTGCACCTAGAAGTACAAGAACATTAAAATCAATGGTTGCTAGGCCTTCTATGGAGGCTTCATCATGATCAGATGGTTAAGACTGTTTATACCATCTGTGTTGAAGCCTTCCCTCCGCTAGTCCACCTCCTGCACCCCACGCCCATGCCCATCGGCCACAGTTCAACTCCTCCATTATCTTTTTTATTCCGCAAAAATATGAAACATCATCTCTCCTTTCCCCTACTCGTACCGCGACTCTTCCCATCCCCTAGGGTTCCCCACCACCGTCCTGTAGGTGTCACTCATCGCCCATCTCTAGGACGCTGCTGCTAGGCTGCCTAGAGTCATGCTCACAGCCCCGGCCTAGGCTAAGCGGCGGTCACCCTTGTAGGTCGCATGAAGCCTTGCTCGACGGCCTACCCCATGTCACACGACGGCGCCCTTGTCAGGGCTGTGCCACCACCTTCGCACCCGCCGATGGCGAGGCTCACGCCTTCGCTGCATCCACAGGCCAGGCCTTGGCGACAGCGGGCGCGGTGGCACCGGCGGATGTGGAGACCCACGACGGGGACAGGGATGGGCATGTCACGCCGCGGTCCGCGGACTTCAACGCTTCGTACACGGACATGGTCGCCGCCGGTGAGCTCATGGACTATGGGCATGTGCAGAGGACCATGGTCGCACGCCCTTACGAATACGCCATCTAGGAGGGCATCTAGGTCGATGCTCATTCGATCATCCATCCCCCGAGCGCCATCCTATGCGTTTAACGTTGCTGGTGTCAAAGATGAAGGAAGAGTGATTACAGGTGCTTCTATTTGCGTGGTCGTAGATTTTGAGCACCATTTAACTTGACTCCTATTAATGTTTGTGTAGTTTGATAAGCTAAAGAATGGCGTAGTTGTGTAGTGTATGCATCGTGTGTCAATTTAAGCACCCATTTAGCAAAATGGCCCTAAATGGTGTTCAAATAATCAATGTTTTCTTTTTTGCTGTTTTGGTGTGAGGTCTGTAACTTTTTATATGAAATAGTATTCTTCCAATCTTGCGGTGCACCTATGGATTGTGGTCAATGGGAGCTTTATTATGCATAGCATAAAATTTGACTTACTATTTTGTTTAGCATTACATCTGAATGCTCCTCTCATTCTGTGATACTTTTCAGTGTTGCACTTCATCAATGCCTGAATTTTTTTGTTGTCAATTTGTTGTAGGATTATTTGAATGTCAAATTCAAGGAAACAGAGCACAGTAACATTGTTTTTAGATAGACAAGCTTGGTTCGATCTATTGTTCGAGAATGTATTGTGCACCTATTGTTGAACTAAAACACAGCTTGTTACCTTGTTATGGTAGATGCTATTGATCCAACATTGAGAAGGGCAGGACATTTTGACTCAGAGGTCAAGGTTGCTATTGCTATAGTTCAAGAACGGTTGCTGATTCTTAAGGTAGTTTTTGAAGTAATATTTCATAAGCTATTCTTTTTCTCTTTTTCTTTGTTGCACAAGAATAGCTACGATTAATGCTCATCTTGACCAGTGGGGAGACATTAGGTAGTTGTTCCCTATTGTACAAGACTACTAGATCCTTAGCATTAGTAAGGAATGAAAATATGCGATTGTGGTTTGAATGAAAAATTTCAGGACTGCTTGATCCTTAGCATTGACAAGGAATGCGAATACACTCTTTCTGTTTTCCCCAAAAACCAGTGTATGTTGTACTGTTTGGCTACATCCTTGAGTTAATACAGAAATACTAATTTGGATATATTTTAGAATACAGGATAAAACCATTACTTATGTGACTGAATCTTTAGGGGGGCAGATGTTTCAATCAATGATGTGTATGGTTACTGGTGGAAAGCAGAGGCCAGATGTACAAGATGTTGGCACAGAGTATGGCTTTGTGTTAGCACCAGGTGCAAAAAGACTAGATGACTGGGCCTAAAACATGACCTGATACATGAATGAGATCCTTGCAGCCTTGAAAATGCTTCACTGTTAAAGCCTTAAAAATGCGTAGTTATTATAATTTCAAGACGTTAGCTAGGTTTAGTCACTGTGATACGGTATCATTAACTATGTGGTTTTCTGCATTCCAAAAAATCTATACAGTTGCACTTGGGTTCATTGAGCTGATGTCATAAAGTGAATGAATATTGTTGGTATTTTGTTTAGCCTATATGATTGTGGACAGTTTATCCTTAATAAAGGCTTCACTATTCCTTAACAAAGGCCTCACAATGAAATTTTATATGTGCAATATGGATGATTGCTAGGACTTTTTAGCTACTTTCGTAAACTATAATTGCAATTGGAGACATTTTAGTAGTATAACTGGTTTGCCATGGTTGCTAGAGCCTTAAAGCAATTCACAGTTTTTTATCGTACTAAAGCTTGTGTACTGAATAGGGTGCAAGAACTGAAGAAGAAAAACAAGCATGTCAAATGATGATACTAAAATCAATGAAGAAAGTTTTCTTTTGTTTTTTATGGGCTATTTAGTAATCAATTATTATTTAGAAAATATTCAAGAGCAGATGGTCTCGATGTCACGGAATCCTTGTTTTAATTTGAAAACATAATTGAAAAGATATCATAGCATTAGCACGTGCATACTACTAGTTGTAAGAGGAAAACATTGTATGTTCGCTAAAAAGTGTGCTGAAGAACATGGCTTGAGTCATGGCCTGATTATGATGATGTATGGCTAGTGACCAAAACTTGCCACGTGGCAAACCGTGGCTGCCAGAGAAAGGGCAGGTTTGGTTGGCAACCAAAACTTGCCACGCCTAACCTTTGATAAATTGTGGCTGCCATAGAAAGTGTGGCGAGCAAAGTCGAAGCCACACTTGTGACAAGGTTTGGCACGAAAATAAGTCTATATGTGGGGCAAAGTGCAAAGAAAGTTCGGTGTGCCATAGCTATGGCACTGAACCAAACAACTGCCGAAAAAACTATGGCATGACTGACCTTGGCACAGCAAGCTTTGGTCTCCAACAAACACGCCCTTTAGTTTGGCTAGCAAAATTGAAGCCACACTTGTGGTAAAGTTTGGCTAGAAAATAGGTCTATGACGTATGGGATAAGGTGCTAAGTGTTGGGTGACGCCCTATCTTTTCACGCCCCCTGCTAGCTAAAAGACCCCAGTTAGTTTGTTGAAATAGCCTTGCGGGTTGCCAAACCACCCCAGCGGTGATGGCACTTTCATGGAAGCAGAAAGGGCTCTCGCCACGCTTGGTCAAAAGCTAGCAAGAAATTAACTAGAAGCAAAGGTATGTTGTTCATTTTGTGTTCATGCGATGTGAATTCTCTATTGCGCAAGTGATCTACTATTCATCTCTCATGGCGAAAGGATGTCAACAGTTTAGCCATCAGTGGAGTGCTGGCCCCCTCGCCCCAGGCAGGTTCCCCAACGCTAGCATGAGGGGACCACGAGGTCATGTGAGGGTGGCGTTGGCTAGGGAACGTCGTAAACAGAAAGGACCAGAAGATCCCTAGTGAACAGGAATATTCCTTAGGGTTTGAGTAGTTAGAAGGGCATTTTAGTCCATGTAAAAGTTACGGATGAGTATAAATAGTGCTCCATTAGAGTTGTAAGGGGAGGATGATGGAAACCCTAATCCTTCCAATTGGTATAAAGTTGCAATTGATCCATTTGTCTTTTCGTTAGTCGAGTCTCTCTTCCGTGTGCTTGAGTGGCAATCTAGTGTTCAAAGGCCACGACCGAGAACAACATTGGCACCCACCATGGTTATTGCTTGAGCTTACCATGGCTGGAAGGAAAGGAGCTAAGACGTCTAGCGAAAGGGCAGAATTGTCCAAAGCAGGTGGCAGTGGCGGCGCTACAACAGCAGATGCAACGAACGCTAATGCGGGGCAACTGTGGCCACCGTGGCAGTAGAGCCAATCATCATTGGGCCAAGTGCACTGCAACACAGGGCAAAGGGGCAATACCACTAGGTGGATGGGTAGAGATGCCAGAAGGATACGTTCAAGAGGTAGATGAGGATCAAGATAACGACGATGACAAAGATAGCAAAATTACCGATCAGGCAAGTGACCTAAGAAGGTTAGAGCAATACCAATAGGACATCTTAAGGCTGCAGTAAGAAAGTGAGCAGTTGTTACAACAGGCCGCAATGCAAAATAGAGCTGAGCAAACTTAGCGGGCCATCAGGCTAGCTAAAACAAAAGAGAAAGGCTAGTTAGAGAAGTCCAGAAGCTACAGAGAGCAGGAGCAGAAGGTATCATTCAAGTAGGCAGAAACATTATGCAATCAGAAGCACCCAGGCTAGATGGAGACCCATACTTGTATGATTCCAACTCACCATTGTCAAAAGAGCTCCAACAGCATCCTTGGCCAATAGGATACAAGCCACGCATCCTAGCTTTCGACGGAAAAACTAATCCAAGAAAGTTCATAGCAAGCTACGAAACAACTATATCTTTAGCCGAAGGGATGCCTAGACCATGGCCAAATCTCATTCTAGCAGTTGAAGATATCACACATGATTTGTACACGTCATTAAAGCCACTTTCGATTCATTTATGGCAATAGATCAAGGCAGAATTGCTAGCAACATTTCAAGGCTACTATCGCGGGGTTGGACCCATGACAAGCATAGTTGTTTGAGTCAGTGTCAAAGTACGGGTCTTTGGTGGCTCAGGTGGACTCAAGAACATAAGAATCACAGGGAGGACACAACAGTTTAGCCTGGTTTAGGCCAATTGATGCCCTACATCCAGCAGTTGATGATCCTTGTACTCAAAAGCACCCAAAATGGGGGGGTTACAATAGAGTGTAGAGAGAGATTTGGTAGAAGGTTAGCTCGGTGCTAATCCTAAGTTTGCCTCACCGCCGTTGGAGTCTTCCCCTCATCGGAGAGGCAGAAGACGATGGGATGCGGTGGAGGAGCTCTCGGTGCCTGTTGGTGTTTTGAACCGCTGACTAGTAAATTTGTATTTGCATGTTTGCCCTGGATGGTGTGCTCGGAGGACACAAGGATTTATACTGGTTCGGGCTAAATGTCCCTACGTCTAGTGAGGCGTTGCTCATGTTGCAGTAGGGTTTACAAACGGGCGAGAGATGAAAGAGATCTCAAGTCTCTGGTGAATGGAGTTGAGTGGATTCGAGAGTGTTTTTCAAATGGCTTTAGAGAGCTCGAGAGCATCCAGAAAACCTCCTCCTATGGGGCGCCCCACTTCCTCCTTTATAGACCAAGGGGAGGGTGCGGGTTATATGAGAGAGAGAAAGAGAAGCAAAGAGGAAGAGGGCCCCGGGGCTGTGTTGTCCTTCTTCTCCTATAGGCTGGTCTCGCTGGTCCTGTAGATGATGATGGAGGTGGCTCCACGTTGCGACCCTATTTCATCACTGGTGCCACAAGCGAGCGTCGTCAGTCGGTCATGGCGATCCATTCTGTCCTAGTGTACGACATGGTCAACAGCTCCCTTGACAGGAGCCATACGAGGATTAGGCAGCACAGTGCTGGTCTGCTCGGCGCTGTTAGCGATATGCGTGCCTAGGTATGGCCCGTCGCGGTCATGAGTCACGTCGAGGCACTCTTGCTCTCTTCCTAACATCAGGAGCATGGTCCTAGGCCGGCGCTATCACACCCATAGTGGTTGGAGACAGCGCGGACCCCCCATAGGGCCCTGCACTCCAGTTTGAGGCCGAATGCACTTCTTAGAATCAGTCGAGGCGAAGTCCCCTCTCGGGGGGTCGAGTGGGACAGAGCCCGCTCCCTTGGGGCTGGGCGAGATGGAGCCTATGCCCTTGGGGCCGAGCGATGCTGAGCTCACGCCCTATGGTTGGGCAAGACGGAGCCCGCACCCCTAGGGTCAGGTGAGATGGAGCCCGTTGTTGGCATTTCTTAGCACCACTACTAAAAATAGAATTAATCCTACTCTTAGCAATGACACTAGAAATGGTATGGTAATTATTAACTTGTCACTTTTACAGTAGCCACCTATGATTATCTACATCTCTAATATTAAATAGGTTGTCATCCCTAGTAATAAAACTAGAAATGTTTGTTGATACTATCTAGCATTACTGCAAGAATAACACTAAACAAAAATCTATTATTTCATGTGACTATAAAGAATCTAAAGATATGAATAAAAAGAATTCTGTAAGCGGACAAATAATTATACTATTGTAGCATTTTACCTAGAGCATTACCATGTTGTCAATTTATAATTTTACCACTAGGAAGGTATGACTATGCATGTAGTATTGATAATTTATGATTATGCATGAGAGAATGAACCAATATCACATGTTCTACTCAAAATAGGGGTAAGACACAAGATAAATATAGATATATATGATAAGTACTGATCAAGCATCGTGATAAATAAATAAATTACTCAGAGCACTCTAACTATGGCAATAGCATTAGTCCAATCAGAATATTAGAGAAATAATTCCTAAGTCATTCTATAACTACAAGTCAATGAATGCTTCAATTAGTACATTTACATCTAGTAGACATCGTTAATGTTACTATCGTATCCACACATAAAGAACATCAACTAGGGAAGATCGAAAACAGTCTTCTCCTCCATCGAGACCGGGTTCTACAAGTCCTACACATGTGGGATGGACTACATAGGACTCAATAGGCCTGTCACACCTACAATCTACCAGATGTCCCGGCGTGTAGAGGGCATTCACAGATAAACAATATCTAAGCACCACGCTTACATAATACCTACCAATATCGGTGCTTGACCACTGATAGCCTGCCATGGGGTTACCTAGGATAGTTGTTCGAGCTTCGGCGTATGCTAGAACTCGATGGTGAACGCATAAACAGTCGATTTATACTGGTTCGGGCCCTCGATCGTGATCGAGTAATAGCTTTACGTCCAGTCGACGTTAGCCTTTGCGTTGGATTGATTGTGTTGTATTGTCTCTTCTTACAGGGGTGCCCACACCCTCTCTTTATATTGATAGAGAAGGTTGTGGTGCGGTTACAATCCTAGTCGGATCAAAAGACGGTGTTCTAAACTAAATACAGAAGTTACTTTCCATAAGAATCTGGCTAGTCTGGCCTATTCTACTCGAACTCGGTGTAGCGGATGCTGTACCTCTCCTCGCTCCAATCTGTGGGCCAGGCCAGGGCCCACGACTTGGAATCATACCGCTAGGGAACCCTATGGGTCCCGCATCGACAAGCCCCCTAGCATTTCATGGTTGAACTCGAAGACCTCCTTGTTTCTCTGGCCTTGCCTGATGAATCAAGCTTGTTCTGGGTTCTTTCGACGTGAATCCTTGAAGTGGTCCTGCCTTGAAGAAGTCTTTCATGTGACGTACATTTTTTTTGAAGAAAAAGCGCACTCACTGAGTGTAGCTCTCGAGTCTCTTGCTATTTGAGACAAAAAGTTAGAGGGTCTTGAATTCTGATTGTTAAAAAAACTGAAAATCATTTCTGAGGATATGTACCCTGCAGCCCTCGAGCAACTTTCTAGGTTCTTTTTGATTGTCAAGAACTCAGATAGAGGATCTTTTCTCATCTTCTTAGGTAGCTGGATTTATGTTCGAGGTTGGTGGTGGTTGGCGGTTGAATTGAATTCTCTGTAGTCATGAGGTGTACAGTGTTGGTATATTTTTTCGGATATGCTTGTCCTTGAGTACTATTTCTTCACGTGCATGTCCTCTCTTATTGCTTTCTGTCTTTTTGCTGATACCTTTGTCAGTCTTGTTCTGTTGGTGCTCCTAGTCTATGTGCATCGCTCTTCGACTTATAAATAGCCTTCCGATGTGCTGCTTTGATTCATCAAGTGTCTTGTTGTATAGTCTGAAGCCTATGCAGCCATAAATATGATAGTTTGTGAAGTAGAGCAGCCCAGGCATGAGTTGTGAACCTTGTAAGTCTTGTAGCAGATGGAAGAAGTCTTGTGATCGAGATTAGAAGTAGATTAATCTCGTAGCGACATCGTACCAGGTAGTACGTGGTGGCTGGTGGAAGAAGTCTTGTGATGTGGGATACATTCCATTATCCAATAGCTCCGGGTTGATCCTTTCACGCTGCCTTGCGACTATCTGGTGTAGATCAGCATCTGATCTAGGATCATATCGGGCTTGGATAAACTGATGCCTATGAGCCTTACCTAGTCCATGTTGTCCCGCTATGCTGCTGATATTCGTCTTGGATGCACTGCATGCTTCCTTTGAAGAAAACAGTGTATCCGAGTTGAGTGTCTTCTGCCGTGTTGTAACTAGGAGCACATAGTTGTTTCCAGAGCCGTGTTCTTCCTAGGCTCCTTGTTGCTACCTTGCTCATCATAGTACTATTGACGGTAGTAAGCGTCAAAATTTTATAATTAAATACACATGCATAAGGGCACAATTGAGATCACCAACAAAGGTTTAGGGTTTAAACTAATAAATTCCACGAGTTTTGGTGAATCTGTGATCTCTGCAGGATTTATCCAGAAAACCATTAAGGAGGACTTATTCGTCAAAGGAAATTTTAGAATTCCACCGTGGCACATATTGGGAAGGGTCTAGAAGGCACTAGAAGGCAAACCACCAAAGGTGGGCCCATTTGGCCTCAAAAGAGGGTCGGGTGGCGCCCCCCTTGGGACGACCGACCTATTGTTGACACTTCTAACACCACTTAAGCTAAGTTGTCATCCCTAGCATGGCGCCAAAAGTGTTGGTATAGAACTGCTCCTCTTAGAATAAAAATGAGATCCGCAAGCGTACAGATAAAATACCATCATAGCACTTCATCGGGAAATATTCCAGGTATCATTAATTTATATTTAGCTCAAGAGAAAGAACTAAGGACTTAAACCTAAAGGGATGGATTTGCAAAATATGACTACTTATGAGAAATCAATCACACAATCACTTACTTTGGCAGGGGGATAAACCATGATAAATAAGTATAAATGAATTATAAAGCATAGGGATAAATCACGCAGAGATTAGAGATAGACTACTCATCATAAAGGTAAGTTGACGTCTGATTAGTTCAAGAGATTGAATTCTAGGTAGGTTCTAATCTACTAAGTCATTCATCTACTCTAGCAAACACACCATCATATATAGCATAAAAGACTCTTCATCTATGTATAAGGAATATTACTGAAGAAAGCCAGAACATAGCATGACTTCCTATGTAACGTTGTTTCTGCTTGTCCAATCAACGGGGGGTGGACTATATAAGACTCAATAGAACTGTCACTTCTACGAACTACCTCATGACCCGGCCAATAGGGTGCATTTGTAGGTAAATAGCATTTAAGCATCACGCTTACATGTGATCTACCTCTTAACCCCCTCGCGAAGAGAGCTAAGCGCTTTGCAAACATATACATAAACTCATTATCAATCATAACCATATCAAATGTACTACTAGAGCAAACTAGGAGCATAATAAATAGAAACATAATGATATTAGAATGAAGTCATAGAGCAATGATACAAAATAATACCAATACTTTGATGACGAAGATCCAAATCCCGAGCACAAGTCGCCCGACTCTTCCTCTATCTAGTCTAAACCTATGTAGAACTTGAAGAATTGGAGTAGCTATTCTAATTCTCTGGTGGAGAGAAACTCTCTAAACCCTAGCTCTACTGATGGCTCCCTCTACTAATGAATTGCTAATGAATTAGGGTTTCTCCTGGGGTTAGCGGCCTTGCTTATATAGCCCTCTAGGAAACACCACCGCCCTCAGATCAAACCGACCTTGATCTACGATTATTATTCATTCTCAAAGGCGGTGAAGGCAGGATCCACGAGCTTGCACCTGATTGGTAAAACCACTGGGGCGGGCGCCCCACCTATCAGCCCAAATGGCCCTCCTCTTCGAGGGGGTGCCTTCTCGAGTCTTCTAGATTATTCTTTTTCGTAGTAGGTGTAAGGTCCAAATGGCTAGAGGGGGGTGAATAGCCTATTTAAAAAATCTACAAGCTTCACTAAACAACCACGTTAGTATAAAAGATGGCTAAGCTAATTCTAGCACTAGCTCAACGACACTATGCAAGCCACCTATATAATTCTAGTGAAGCAAGGCTATGATCTCTAATACACACCAACAAGGCTAAGTCACTAAGCTACTTACTCCTATGTGATAAAGGCTACACTAAACAAACTACACTAGGACTAGTACAAGAAAGTAAAGAGCAAGTGACTTGATTCTTTTACCAACGATGTAGAGAGTAATGCACTCGAAGAATCAATCACTATGATCAACCACAAGAGAAATCCTCGGCAAAGAAATGACACAAGATTTTTACCGAGGTTCACTTGCTTCCTGGTAAGCTACTCCTTGTTGTGGCGATGCACCCACTTGTCAGTTCGCGAGCTAATCGACTATCAAGAGTCGAGCCCTCGGCGAGCGCCGCACAACCGCACACAAGATGGGGATCCTCCAAGCCACGAGCTCCACTAGAGTATCCAATTTGCGAACTCCCGCGGGGAAGGATCAAGAACCCCTTACAACACTTGGTGAGGGCTCCAACAATCTTCAATTGTGAGCTCAATCACCTCCACTGCTCCAAGCTGTCTACCGTGTCGGAAAACACGAAAGAGTAACAAGAAATCCACAGCAACTCGAAGATCAAGTGCCTCTAGAATGCAACTCTCAAGCAATGCACTTGAATCTTACTCAATCTCACTCAAGATGTGCAACCAAGCAAAGAGATGAGTGGAGGGGTTGTTCTCTAGCTCAAAGGATGTCTCTAGGTCTCAAAATATGCAAGAGTTACCCTCAAACCCTGGCCAACTTCTATTTATAGCGAAGGGATACGCAGCTAGCCGTTACCAGGCGACGCAGTTAAAAACGAGATGACCGGACGCTCCGGTCAGGGTGACCGGACACATCTAGTCACTACAGGACAAGCATGAACAGTGCATGTCAGAAATTACCGTTGCCACGACCGGACGTGCTCTAGCGTTTGACCGGACGCGCTGCACCTGGCGTCCGGTCGGAGTCCAGTAAGCTCTGCCGCGACCGGATGCGTCCGATCGCACGTGACCGGACGCGCCGTGCGTCCGATCGACTCTACGACCAGCTCAACCCCTCTGGATGCCTGACCGGACGCTCCGGTCCCGTGAGGGACCGGATGCACCGGTTGTAAACCCTAGCACCCGCGCGCCTGACAGTTGCGAGAGCTGACCGGACGCGTCCCGTCAAACCGTGACCGCGTCTGGTGCAGCGTCTAGTCACCATAGTGACCGCCGTTTGTCTCCGTTTCTTTTCTGACTTCCGGCGTAGTGGAAAATAGGCGTTTCACTTCCCAAAAAAGCACCGAATCCCGCCTCGCAAGCTCGGCGGGAGGGAGAGAGGAACCCAAACCCCTCTCTACCGCTTAAACTCCACCACCTTCGCAAAATGTGCTAACACCACCAAGTGTACACCACCATGTGCATGTGTATTAGCATTTTACATACATTTTTCAAGGCGTTATGTTAGCTCTCAACTAGATCCTAATGCATATGCTCAAGACATTGATCTAGTGGTACTTGATTCCTGAGCTAACCGTGATTGCCCCTCTTGATAGTCGGCTATGTATCCTAAACCCGGCCAATCACTTCTCTACTCATCTTAGACCGACAAAAGTAAAACCCTATGGTTATACCTTTGCATTGCGCTCTTAGATCCGTCTCCTCTACTTGATCATCATGTCCATCATTTTATGTGCATCTCCACCACCATCTCTTTGTGATCTTGTGGCCACCACTCTTTGCCACATACACCTTCGTCACATGTATTGCTTATGCCTAACTCAAAACACTTAACACATGGCATCAGTAACTTGGTGTCATTAATTACCAAAACTAAACTTGGGCTTTCAGTAGGGTTGATTTCTCTCTATGTAAATCTGACATGTGGGTCTCCTTTGATATTTTCCTGATTACCCCTGCAGAAATAAACATTCACCAAAACTCGTGGAAATTATTAGTTTAAAACCCCTAAGTCTATGGTGAAGCTCATTTAAACCCTTCTCTTAACTCTTGTTGACTTATAAAATTGATGGTTAATTATCATCAACAAACTTCCCCAAGCTTACCTTTTGCTCGTCCATGAGAAAATAGCTAAACCTAAGATGGATCAGGAGTTGCTACAATGCTTTCACGCCTTAAAAGTACACATGCGTTCAAACAAGAATTCTTCTTTCAGACTAGAGTGGACTACACTGACTTTCAAACTTACTCATGTTTCTTCAACCATGGGGCTTTTACCTGCACTTGGGTCTTGAGCAATTGAAAGACAGAACAATTAAGTCAAGCACTATATCTCATGCTCTTTGTTCCACCTCTGTCCTGGAGTTTTCATAAATGTTTACAAATAAAACTCAGAGTTCCTTAAATATGACTCTCACAAGTCTCTCAATATGTGGTATTGTCACACCCAAAATTTCCTATTTTGGGTTGTGCATGAAAAACACTAAATAAAATAAATGATTTTAATATTTGAATAAATTTATTAGATAAGTTAAGTTGCTGCTAATTTAAATATAGAAAATTATGGTTTTAAACTTTTCATATTAATTTGATAATGTGGTGTTTGTGGGATGCTTTGTCTTTGGTGTTGGTGAGTGCTATTATTTTTTTTTAAAATACCATAGGACGACATTTACTTCTCATCGAAAAACTTTTTGGTATTTTCTGTATTTAAAATTTCAATTTCTATGAGCTTAATCTTTTTCCTTGATCGCTTCATCATTATTTTCATGAGCCCAAACCTATTTAGTTGAGTTCCTTATCTCCCCAAGAGTCTCTAGGATTTTTCCCGTGATTTTTCTGAGCTCCGGGCTATTTTTCGCGGCCAAAAAGGTAATTTTAGATTTTCTGGAATTATTTTTATTCGCGGAATTAAAATAATCCCGAAATTAAGAAATTCTGAAAAGTTTCCAAACCCTACAACTATATATATGCCGGCGTAGCCCTCGACGCCCTGGTTTCAAAAGTACAACCTTTATTACGAGCCGCCGCTCGTAGCTCCCTCCACCCCTCGCCGAAGTTCTTCATCTACAGCTTACGTTCCGGCGAACTTTCGGCGATGGTTCGGTGAGCTTTTCCGGCCACGTTTCTCGTCTCCGGCGAAAACCGTCACTGCTGCAAGGTAGCCCGCGTCGTTCTCTACGCCGTGGTATACTCGTTTTCTCGAATCCGTATTCGTTTGATCGTGTTCCTAATTTATCTCTCTTTTTCGGCGAACCTCCATGGACAACTGTGTGTGTTCTTCGTTTGCCGGCCGTCTCTATCCCTGTTCGTCCAACCTCCTCTCGGTCCCGATGCCTCGCGCCTCGACGCTCGCCTCTCCCGCGCAGCAAGCCGTTGACGTGCAGCAGCAGCAGCATCACTTCACCATGTCACATCATGATGGAGAAGCACAAGGCAGAAGATGATGGTATTTACAGTTTTGACATCCATCGTTTTTCCTCCGCTGTTTATTCGTTTTACATCCGATTCGAGTGATTCAAGTTGCGTTAGATTCGTATTTACGAGCTCTACATGTTAGTGTAGCTGTACAATAGGTTTGAAAATTTTAATTTTCAAGTTTATATTAAAATAATTATTTATCGATATGAAATCTTAGAAAATTCATAACTTTTATATTTTAAATCCGAATTTCGTGATCTTTATGTCTGTGTGATCATAGTAACGTGTAGAAGAGTTTTAAAAACTTTTTATACTGTTTTGCTACTATTGGTGTACTATTTTAATTATGTCTCTTTGTTTGCTTCGTGTATGATTGCTCGGATGATTGTGTGTTGATGCTTGATGATCGAGTATAAACAGTGAGCAGTTTCTTAACGATCAGAAGTATTATTTTGAGCCAGACCAGCAGTATCATCAGGAAAGCTTTGATCAAGACAAGTATAACATGGGACCATCCTTGTTGTCCTATTCACTGAAATTATCATACATATGCATGTGTCTTCCTTGACAACCATAAAGATTTTAACTTAGCTATTGATATCTTGTTTCCTTGTCACCTGTGAGTTATGCATTTGGGTAGCTATTGCTAGTGCTTAATTATGAACAATAATCTTGTAATTTGACTAATGGATTAAGCAATCAACCATTAAGATGATTTTATTACTGTTGAAAAGGGGGCTAGAGCAAGGGGTTATATTGTTGCTCTAGTTACTCTCCATAAGGACTTACCTGTAAGTGATAACCGGGACATACAATACAGCTGTGAAGGCTATATGGCTCTGGCTCTAGTTGTTCAAGAGACCTTTTCTAGCTTGTTAGTGGTTACCTTAATTGGCGTAAGAATGACTTGACACGTTGGGTGTAGAACAACCTCTAGTCTATGAGTATAGCCGAGAAGGAATTGTGCCATTTGAAAAGGGGGTTCCTACATCTGCCTCCCGAGTGAATCTAATGGCCCTAACTTGTTAGATGAACTTTTGAATGACTTTATATGGTTTCCGATGTTTTGGGCCTTACAAACCCACGCATTTGGAAGTCATGACTCACAGTGAAAGTGTACACCTCTGCGCAGAGTTTAATAAACTGGTATACTAGCCGTGCTCACGGACATGATCAGCCTTGGGGATTCTTATAGAATAGTTGATCACCATCGTTATATCATGCTTAATTACTGTTGATTATTATTATGCTCATGTTAATGCTATTCATTATCTTTATTACAATTGATCATTGGTTCATTAATGGGAATTGGTTCATCTTGATGCTACTCAATTGCTAATTATATGATGACTAAAAGCTAAACGCAGTCAAACAGTGTCTAGCCTTTTGTGCCTCATGAACCCTGTGTTATACTTGTTGAGTTCGACATGGACTCACTCTTGCTATTTCCCCAACACCCTAGTGTGTAGTAAGGTGTTGCTCAGAAGAAGGATAAAGATGTAGTGGAGTTTCCAGAAGTCTTTCAGAAGTGTTTGGCATACGGACCCACCAGTCAGCCGTCCCTGAGAAGAATGGAGCCTGAAGTTTAGTCACCGTTCCACGATACTCTGATGTAAGTGTTAATATAGCTATGTAGACGTTATATAATAACATTATTTCTGATACTTTTTCAGTCTGACATAAGTGTGGACTTCCTGGGCACACATATGATTAGCTTGGTTTTGTTCTTTAGAAAACCGGGTGTGACAGGTATTTGTGGATCCTCACTAAGGCATTTGAAAGGTTATGCCTTATCTCTCCTCTCACCCTATAACTAATAAGGCTTATGTGGAGTTCATGGGTATGGAGATAGCTCATACATACTTGCAATGCATATGTTGCCTAGTCAAACTATGGATCTAGAGGAACTCATCATACAACCAAATCAAGAGGTGCATGTGTGGTTTGATATGGTGGCTAAAATGATAGGGAATAAATGAGATAAAAAGAAAGAGGTGAAAGTCTAATTCTACACTGCTCCATACTTGAAAATAACTTTTCTCTTCTGAACCTTGAAAATAAATGAAAACTTGGCTGCATAAATATATTTCTTTTCTTTCTCTCTTCTTCTCTTTTTTTTATTGGGACCTTTGTCCATCTTTTTCTTTTGCTTTTGCTTTTGCTTCTTTCTTTTTTTAATAGAAAATGGATAACAAGTCTCTTATACGAAGAACAAAATTGATATGAGAGAAATGATGATGAAAACTTGGAGCAATTATAAAGGTATTTGGCTAGCAGAAAAAGGAATCCTATGGGGAATATTTTTGGTGTTCACTCTCAGTGTAAGAGTAGAACATTTTTGGTGGATCTAAATGGGACAAATATATGGTGCGTACTTCCAGGGTAGAAGTAGCAAGGATGCATGATGTGTATAAATCTTGATTTTAACCGCATGACAAGCCCCTAGGGGTCGACACAGCCCAACCAAACTCAATACAATTACAAGCAGTAAATATATGGAAGGTTTCCTATTCTAATAATCATGTATGGCTATGGTAGGAATTTAACACTCGTCGTATAAGAAACTCATCATGTGGCATTTTAAGTTTTCAAAATAAATCTCTAGAATTTAGTGTCACTAGGAATATGATAAACAACAACTCAGACTATATCATATCATGCCCGTCAATTACCTAGACTTAGATTAAGCATATGCTCCTATAGGTTTAAAGTATAGAGTAAATTCGTGTGTCAACAGTTTATCCATTCCTTGGGAGAATTCTAGGTTGAAAACTAGGTACTTAAAAAGAATTATAACAGAGCAACTGTTCATCATTTCCATCATGTATTCTTCAAGTCTACATACTTATTAACAAATTAAAGCAACAAGATTAAAAGCATACTCTTATACACACTTTTTTTATTTGGTTTTCATATCTTTAGAACAAACTAAAACAGGCACACTAAAAAGCAGTAAATATTTATTTTGTTGTTGTTTTTTAAATACATGAAAAATAAACAAAAAGAGATTGCAGAAAGGGAAATTGCAAAGGAAAAGAAAACTTACCTTGGGTAGTGGGGGTCCTCCCCCAAGCTAGATCTTGCCGTTGTCATTCAATCCATGCGAAGGTACCCCAATATTTCTTCCATAGTCCGGGCATTCTGTTCTCATCCCTCTTGAATGCTAGTTAAGGTCTGGGTTGTGTTGCGGTTCCACTGGTGCTATGCCTCCCACATCCGGGTGTTGTAGGCTTGGCCATCTATGAGTGTTTGGAGGGCGTTGTCGGTGCGCTGGTGAAATGCCACGTTCTCTTGATAGTACTGCTATGGGGTGTAATGGAACCCAGCAGCGTCAGATCTACGTTCGCACTCAAACTCTTCTCGTGCTCCACTTGATGATGTTCATGCTCCATAGGGGTCAAATGAGTGTCTTCCACCCCCTGATGAAGTTCCCTCTCCATGGGGATCAAATGGTTGTGTTGGTGGAGGTGGTTGCTCATAGCCCTCATGTGGCTAATGAGTTGGAGGATACTCCCACGGGTTTATCACCTGATAGTTGTGATCCATACAACTATCATAGCTAGCATGAGCTGGATGTTCTTGGCCAGGGTTAGCTCTGCGCCAAACTGGTTCTTGACGATGTGTGATTCTTTCAGAGGCGGTCCTCTGAGGTGCTTGAGCATTCACTGGTTGAGCCTGTAAATCAACATGGAAAGTTCTGACAGAATAGAGGGCCAACTCCGAGTTAGGTAACCGGAGCTGGATTTCACCATACATCATATAAAGCTCATCGTTTACCCTTTTTAAAAGGTGGGCATGAAAAAGATGATCATAACCAAAAGTATCATGATGCTCTTCAATAAATTCAAGGGAGGCACCTTGCAACATGTCTAAGTTTGAAGCAATGTGAGTAACAAGCGAACAGATAGCAACATGTCCTACTTGATAAGAGGGAACAATCAACCAATGGGCAACTATAAGATGGACAGGTGAGACTTTGATTTTCTTGACAATTGCATACATCAGCTGTAGGTCCGCACTTCTAACCTTGCTTGTGTCATCATGAGGGAAAAATGTGAAGCCTAGCCATTTGTGAAAGAACCTAAGGGTTGGATGTTCTATATCGCTAGTCCGATGAGAATTGAAAACAAAGTGTTTAGAAATCTCAGTCCAAAACTTATGCTTCTCAAAATCTTCTAAAGCATCATCCAAATCTAGTGGAATGTTGTTTGGAAAATTAAGGAGGTTGCTAAGCTCTCTCCAAGTAGGATAAAAACTCATGTGTGAAAAACCTAAAATAGACTCCTGACTCGGTGACCCTTAAGGTGTAGAGAAATTCTATGGTTAAGAGCCTAGACTCTAACTCAGAGACATCCCAAGCAGACGTCCATCCTAATAATGAGAAAATAGCTTCAAATTCAAAACTCATACCTGCTTCTTAGAGTAGTGCGAGGTCAAATGCTGGCGTGTGGGTGAACTCCTTGTCTTTGATCTTCTTGTATACTTCTTTCTCATGAGAGTCTCTCAGTCCAAGCTGACTTGGCTTGTGAAGGATCTTTGGCGTAGGTGATAAAGAGGAAGCAGGTGTAGGAGCAGCAGGAGGGTCGACGCTCATGTCGGAGCTGGCTCTTGATGATGCTTGTGTCGATCTCCTGGTTCTAATGCTCTTGACTGCTCCCACAACTCCCTTAGCAAACTTCTTTAATCCACTCATCCTGCAAAATTGACAAAGACAAAACTCGTGGAGAGAGTTAGGGAAGGGGTTAGTTGGTTAGCCGTCCAAAGTCAGCAGTCCAGAGGTTAGTCGTCCAAGAGATTATTTTTAGTTGGTTTCCGACAGAACCTCCCTTCAAATTTTAATTTGCTCTAGCCTAACTTGGCAGCACTACCACTAAATGAGATATGATAGTAGCACTAAAAACCTTCCTTTCCTCAACTCTAAGCTCTAAGACACTCTCCTCTCTTCCCTCCTTTCTCTTCTTTCCTTCCACTCTCTTCCTTTTCTCCTATGCTCTTGCAGGAAACTCGAAACTGAGAATAGCTTGTACACTAAAAATTATGAGTCTTGGTGGTGCATAGAATCAATGGGTGAAGGGGTTTTTATAGAGAAGGAGATGGCCAGGCAGGCACCCAAGTGGAGGGGGCGGCCGCCCCACTTCTGTCCCCTTTCTGTCTAAAATTTTCAACTCTCTACCTTGCTTAAGTGCTAAGTATGAAAAAGAGGTGTGTAGGTGGATTTGGCGGTGGAAAAGAGAAAATGGTGGAGGTGAGTGGAAGTGTATGAAATAATGTGATGTGATGTATGTGAGGTGGAGTGTATGACATATATATATATATATATATATATATATATATATATATATATATATATATATATATATATATATATATATATATATATATATATATATATATATATATATATATATATATATATATATATATATATATATATATATATATATATATATATATATATATAATGCAGGAAATTAAAAGAGTAGAAACTAAAATGCTTAAAATGCATGGAGTAAATATTTTAGTACCACCACGGTAAATACTTTTAACAGGTTTTTACACACCGAAAAAATTATTTACATGGGGCTAGAATTTTTATAATGCAGTACTGTGAATGTAAATGCTTAAGAAAAATTATGCGGATAAATACCGAGTTACCTTCCGGCAAGGGTTCAAATTTTTAGAGTCATTCGAACTAGACCTTCTAATATTTTATTCTTCTGACAATCCCAGAGATTATAGCTCTGGTGATTTTTCCATCCTGTCTTGATCGACCATCTTCGCAGAGAAATTGAGTTCCTGTTTTGACTTGAATGCAAATTATTGTTCTTGCCCATTTATGGTGAACTTGATTTGTCCTTTCCCGACATCAATGTGTGCATTGGCGGTGCTCAAAAAGGGTCTCCCGAGAATGAGTGACACTTTTGAGTCTGGATGCATATCCAGTACCACAAAGTCTACTGGAACAAAGAATTCTCGTATCTTAACTGGAATATTCAGTGCCCAATGGGTACCGAACTGATTGATCTGCTAACTGTAGGCACATTGATGTTGGCTCGAGTGCTGAGTGGTCAAGCTTGTGATAGACTGCAACATGCATCACACTGACACTTGCTCCAAGGTCACATAGTGCATTGTTGAAATGTTGATTTCCAATTGAGCAATCAATAGTGGGGCATCCTGGATCTTTCTTCTTCTCTGGTAATTTATTCAGGATAGTTGCACTACACTCTTCGGTTAGCTTGATCACTTTAGTGGATGGCAGTGGTCTCTTCTTGTTCAAAATATCTCTGATGTACTTGGCATATGTAGGAACTTGAATGGCATCCAATAGAGGTATGTTGATATATAGCTTTTGAATAACCTCCATGAACTTGCTAAACTGCTCATCCGATTGTGGTCTTCTAATTCTGCGAGGAAACGGTATGTAGTTCATATCATGAAAATTCTGTCTCATCTCATGATCTTGTAATGTGTCTTGAGGTTGCACATCTTATTCAACTTCATTATTGTTTTCTTCTTTTGCCACTGGTGGTACTACTAGTGTTCTTGCTCCTTTTGGATAGGGAGGATCCTTGGTGGATCTCCCTCCTCTCGTAGTAATAGCTCTTACTTGCTCAGGATCAGTGGCAGTAGGCAATACCGCAGCTAGCTGTTTTATCTTCTCTTCTATCTTCTTATTAAACTTGAGTTGATCTTCGATGGCAGCTGAGAAACTATCCATTTTGACATTTATATCCTCTAGGATTCTATCGTTAGCAGCAAGCTTTACTTTGATTTCACTGTTCATTCTGATCTGCTGCCCGACTAAATCCCTCAATGTTGGTTGTCGATTCAATTTTTGAATTGGCTGATACAAAGGCTTCTAGGCCATGGAATTTATATCTTGTTTGTATGCTGCTTCAATCGCCCTTTGATCTTCCTTATACTTAGCCCTCTGGTCAAGCCAGTTGAGCAAGTCATCCATCTTGGTAGACAGTGCATTCACTTCTTCAATTGTTTCTTCACTCTGATGACAACGTTGAGTGTGGTCTTGGGACTAGCCTTGATTTTCTGATATTTTCTCCATAAGCAACTTGACTTTCCCAACTATAAGTGACAAAAATGATCCTCCTGCAGTTGCATCTTGGGCTCACGTGCTTTCTGAGTTAATCCATGATAAAAGCCTTGCATGAGTAACCATTCTTCCATTCCATGATGAGGACAATCTGAGATGTATTCTTGCAAACACTCCCATGCTTATGAAATGGTTTCTGTTTTCTACTGTTGAAAATTAGTAATCTTTTCCTCTTAAGGCATTAGTCTTGCCTATTGGGAAGAATTTTGCTAGAAAGGTCTTTGAACACTTCACCCATGTGTTAATGTCTTCTTTGTTGGCATAAAACCACTGCTTCGCTCTTCCCACTAGTGAGAATGGAAAAAGGTGAAGTAGTATGATATCTTGATTAACTTCTTTAATGATGATAGTGCTTCCAATTTTCAGGAAATTCTGCAAATGTGCACTTGCATCTTCATGAACCTTTCCACTGAATTGGGTAACTTGCACCATATTAATGAGGCTTGGCTTGAGCTCAAACTCAAGATTATTTGTTTCCAATGCTGGACCTGTACGTATATTCTCAACTGTAGGAGCAGAGAATTCACGTAGGGTTTTTGTAGCCATAGCTTTAGGAATTGGTGATAAGCTCCTTCTTGGGTTGATCCAATTCTAATGATGGAGAGTTAAGTGAATTAGAATCAATCCTGCTAATACCCTGTATAAAATACAAACATAGAAAAACAACAGAGGTGAACCTGCCAAAGTAGAGGTGCCTTGTTATGATTTCTCATTTTCTAAGTATCTGTTTACGTAATTTTTCTCAAAGGTTTATTCCTTCCCTGGTAACAGTGCCAGAAATGCTTGTTGACACTTCTAACACCACTTAAGCTAAGCTATCATCCCTAGCATGGTGCCAGAAGTGTTGGTATAGAACTGCTCCTCTTAGAATAAAAATGGGATCCGCATGCGTACAGATAAAATACCATCATAGCACTTCACCGGGAAATATTCCAGGTATCGTTAATTTATATTTAGCTCAAGAGAAAGAACTAAGGACTTAAACCTAAAGGGATGGATTTGCAAAATATGACTACTTATGAGAAATCAATCACACAGTCACTTACTTTGGTAGGGGGATAAACCATGATAAATAAGTATAAATGAATTATAAAGCATAAGGATAAATCACGCAGAGATTATAGATAGACTACTCATCATAAAGGTAAGTTGACGTCTGATTAGTTCAAGAGATTGAATTCTAGGTAGGTTCTAATCTACTAAGTCATTCATCAACTCTAGCAAACACACCATCATATATAGCATAAAAGACTCTTCATCTATGTATAAGGAATATTACTGAAGAAAGCCAGAACATAGCATGACTTCCTACGTAACGTTGTTTCTACATGTCCTATCAACGGGGGGTGGACTATATAAGACTCAATAGAACTGTCACTTCAACAAACTACCACATGACCCGGCCAATAGGGTGCATTTGCAGGTAAATAGCATCTAAGCACCATGCTTACATGTGATCTACCACTTAATCCCCTCGCGAAGAGAGCTAAGCGCTTTGCAAACATATACATAAACTCATTATCAATCATAACCATATCAAATGTACTACTAGAGCAAACTAGGAACATAATAAATAGAAACATAATGATATTAGAATGAAGTTGTAGAGCAATGATACAAAATAATACCAATACTTTGATGATGAAGATCCAAATCCCGAGCACAAGTCGCCCGACTCTTCCTCTATCTAGTCTAAACATATGTAGAACTTGAAGAATTGGAGTAGCTATTATAATTCTCTGGTGGAGAGAAACTCTCTAAACCCTAGCTCTGCTGATGGCTCCCTCTACTAATGAATTGCTAATGAATTAGGGTTTCTCCTGGGATTAGGGGCCTTGCTTATATAGCCCTCTAGAAAGCACCACAGCCCTCAGATCAAACTGACCTTGATCTGCGATTATTATTCATCCTCAAAGGCGGTGGAGGCAGGATCCACGAGCTTGCACCTGATTGGTCAAACCACTGGGGTGGGCGCCCAGGGCCTAGGGCGGGCGCCCCACCTATCAGCCCAAATGACCCTCCCCTTTGAGGGGGTGCCTTCTTGAGTCTTCTAGATTATTCTTTCTCATAGTAGGGTTGATTTCTCTTTATGTAAATCTGACATGTGGGTCTCCTTTGATCTTTTCCTGATAACCCCCTGCAGAAATAAACATTCACCAAAACTCATGGAAATTATTAGTTTAAAACCCCTAGGTCTATGGTGAAGCTCATTTTAACCCTTCTCTTGACTCTTGTTGACTTATAAAATTGATGGTTAATTACCGTCAACACCTGCCACTGTGCCGCCTCGCCCCGAGCTTCTAGAAACTTCCTCCTATGAACCCTAGGATGCATCTAAGCCATACCTCCAAGTCGGTTTGATCCAAGGGCTTACGTTCATCCCATTGGGCTATAAAAGGAGACCCTTGCCCCCCTCCCTAGAGCATCCCAATACCCTAATAATATTCTCTCGTTAGGATCAAGAGAGGGGTCCCATGAATGGATCTACCTCCTAGAGCTAGCCATCAAGAGAAGATTAGTCCTCCATAGGATCTAGTCTTATGAATAGAAATAGTGAGATAGAGAGTGAGGGAAGAGTTTGGAGGAGATGCCGGCCTGTCGGTGCTCCCTCTATGGCTTGTACTTCAGCGGATTCAAGTTCTTTGAGATTTCTCTAGTAATCAACTTCTGTTCTAAGCTTACTATTGTTTATATTTATTGTTCCATCTTGTTTGCGACTCTTTTAAGTGCTTTATTCCTGTTCCAAATGGAATAGAATATTAATCTTAAGTGTAGGCATGGTGCTTAGGCTTAGGTTAATCGTGAATGCCCCCTGTTAGCCGAAAGGTGGTAGATTGCGTAGGTGATAACTGCATTGAGTCCTTTATAGTCCATCTCCTATTAATAGGATTGGTAGGCCAAATGGTGCTCGTAGGGAAGAAACTCTAATTTTGTTCCTTGGGAGACATCGCCCTAGTTGGATATAGAAGACAAAAGTAGAGGACCTTTAGTTATTCTCTCTACACTGTTATTTATCCTAACCTTGTTGCTACTCTTAGTTATCACAACCCATAACCCAGCTATCGTCCTTTTGTTGAGTTAGATCGTAGTTAGTCTCAAATGTTTTCCCTGTGGATACGAAATTTAAAACCTTCGGGTAAAAGCTACAATGGTATCCGTGTGCTTGCGGATCATTCCTTGTGATTATTTTGTGTGCGTTACAAAATACCAACAAGTATCGAGTTTGTTGGGTCTTGTAAGATCTATAACTTTATATCCTTTGACAATATTTGTAATAAAAGATCTTTCTTTCTCAGTTGTTGTCTCCTTTTTGTTGTTTGAGTGCTTTTGAGTATCATCCGGGTTGTTTCTAGAATATTCAGGTTCTTTGGTAGCGTTCTGTAACGTCCTCTGTACTTCTTGTGAATGGTGAGTTCTTTTTGAGCTTTGCGAGTTGTAACAATTTGGTAACGGCGTAGTGTGAACGGATAAGTCTAAAATCTACCCGTTGTGCTATACCGTTGTGGAAAGTTGCATCATCTGTCATTTCGGCTATGTCAGTCATGGCAAGAAACAGACCGTTGCGTTCCCATGCCGCTTTAAGCGGGCCTAGTGCGCTATATTTTTACTATTGTAAATCTATTTAAGGGCCCTTCTTCTTCTTCTTCTTCTTCTTCTTTCTTACCCTGCCTTTGCCCTTTAGCATCAGCCTTTGCGAAACCTTAGCCTCCAGAGTCCCACCGTCGCTATTGCCACCATAGTCGAACTTTTGCTGCTGACCTTAGATCCTCGTCATTGTATGAGCAAGAAGAAGTCATCAAGCAAGTTAAAGGAGGTCTTGGTGGATGAGGAGGCATCACTCTCGATCATCGAGAATCAAGAGTTCATTGCCATGAGGGCTGCAGAGAAGCTCTAGCCAATTCCGACCATAACGGAGGATCAGCTGCATGAGTTAGTCAGCGATGACCTTATCTAGGAGAAGGATTTTGCTGATTGGAAGATCCCAGGCCAGCACTGGGTTCCTACTCCTGGTACTAGTGAGATTGTCCTATTTATCTCTTTCGTTTGGGTTGGTCTCTGCTTGCCCACCTATGCTTTTCTTCATCATTTCCTTCATTATTTTGATATCTCTCTGAACCACTTGACCCTGAATGCTATCCACCATCTTTAGTGTTCGTCCATCTCTATGAAGCTTTTCTTGGCATCGTTCCTTTAATCTCTCTGTTTCACTGCTTTTTTCGTTTGAGGCCACATCCCCGGAGTGACAATACTTCTCCCCTGGGTGGTTGTGGCATCCAATTCCATCAAGGGAAGAAAATTCTCTTTTTTTATTATGATCTTGTTAATTCTGTTTGGGACTGGCATTCCGAGTGGTTTTATGCTGTGAACATGATTCCTCCCCTTGCCGTTCATTCTGGATCTAGTCCCATGGTTAATGACCGTTGGGAGAAGAATCCCTTGACAAGCGATGAGCTCCAGGCAATCGAGCCACTTCTTGAGAGGATCTAGACTTTGAAAGCAGCAAGGTTTGATTGGTTTTGGGATCATCGCCAGCTACTTGCGTCGTTGAGTTCAACCCCTAAAGGAGAGGGAGCACTACGGCTTTGAGTACTCTGGGGCTGAGGACCCATCTCGGATGGTCCCCGCTCTTGAGTTGACTGAAGAAGAGGTGCTAGAGCACCTGAAGAAGGTTCTGAAGGGGGTGACCATCATCCCCACGCAATTCCCGAATATCATGAAGATAATCTACCCTCTTCTGTTAGTTGTTTTATTTATGCGAATATATTTTCTTCATTGTCAGTGTTGATGGTAGATAAGTGTTAATTTTAACCATCAACAAAACATGAAAAAGGACCTAAAAGCAAATACCACATAGATATAAGGGGTTCACTGATAGAATTCCACGAGATTTGGTGAATGTCTATTTCTACAGGGTGTCAGCTGAAAAGAATCAAGGAAGGCCCACATGTCATGTTTATATAGAGAGAAAAGACCCACGCACATGAAGGAAGACTCTAGAAGAGACAAGAAGGCACCGGAACGAAGGGGCGGCTGATCTGCCACGGTGGCAAGGCACCCGCCCACCTACGTGGACCAATCAGGTGAAGTCTCGTGGATCATGCCTCCACCGCCTTTGAGGATCAATAATCACCATTGATTAAAGTCGGTTTGATCTAAGGGCTGTGGTGCTTCCTAGAGGGCTATATAAGCATGGCCCCTGGACCCTAGAGGAGCAATCCCATGAAACCCTAATTCATTATTTCTAGTGAGGATTAGCTGGGAGGGGTCCCTTGAATGGATCTCTCTCTTAGGGCACATACAAGAGAGATTAGCTTTGTAGTCTCCATGTGAGATTAGGGTTCTTCTTCTAGATTGAGAGAGTTAGAGTGGAGGGATGAGTTGGAGGAAGCCTGACATGTCGGTGTCTCCTCTTTGGCTTGTACCTGCGGGATCTAGTCTCCTAACCCGAGGCTTGGTTCTAGGATTCTTTGACAATTCAACTTCTAATACTAAGTAAGTAGTCAAAATTCCACAAAAATTGACGGGAAGGTTCTAGAGGACATGAGAAGACACGGGAACAAAGCGTAAGCTCCGAGGCTGACAAGTGGGGCCGGCTGGCCCCACATATCAGGCCGGCCGGCCTGGGTCCACCTCCAAGTGAGATTAGCTTCGCGTGGCGGCCTCCAACCGACCTGTACGACACATCTTGACCACTGTTTCATGTTAGTTTGATCCAAGGGCTGCGGTGTAACACCTCAGGTGTTTGTCCCTCACTAAGCAGTGGGTTTGAGCTCAAACATGATAGATTAAGTGGAGATGACGATGTCAAGGTCAACCTATGGAGAGGACCCTAACCTAAACTTGGATGTTGCACCATTGCTTTATATATAGGCCATTTTCAAGATATATGCTTGGATGGTGTTATTGCAATATCTTCATGTGTCTCACCTTAATACCTATCTATATTGATCCCTGAAAAAGTTTCATGAAGTTTAGAATCAAAAAGTCACATGAAATGATATGTTCTATTCTTATTGGAATTTGCACCACTAATGGAATTATATATCATCAACCAAACCATGCAAACTTTCCCAAATGACTCTAAATGAATTCTACAACAAAAGTCATGAAGGGTTCATGTTGAGCAAATGTCAAGAAAATGCCCCAATTGGTCTAAAATCCTAGTTTAGGCTTTATTAAGTTACTGCTTTGACCAAAGTGAAAGTTTGACTTCTATACTAGTTATAGAGTTTGACATTAAATGAAAGTTGTAGTTGAAGTTGAGTGCTACAAACTTTGTTTTTGGACCAAGAGCCAAATCACCTTCCAAGTGGCTTAAACAGTGGATTCAAGTTTGAAACTCATGCTGTTTTCTCAGCTCTCCAAATTTTCTAAGTCCTCGATCAGCAGCAGCGTGATGCTATAATTGCAGCATTTTATCTTCCAAATTCTATGGCAGCTCAATTGAATCCCTTAATATGAGTTGCAGTACCTTTTGTGCAGGAAACAATGAATCAAGTCTCAGCAAATTTGGAGATCATTTGGACATTCAAAAATGATTTCAAAAACTGCAAAAATCCTCTGAATGTCGCTGCTTAAACTGAATTCTTCATTCAGTTTCATGAGCCCTATTTTGGAGCTTTTTATCTCCAGAACCAAGCCGAGTTAGACCCTTAACCTTTGAGCAACATTGTAGTACTTTGGTAGCTCTATAGCACTGATCAATTGGCTTAGTTTTTTGCTGCTTGGATAAGGAGATAGGGAAGGGGAAAGATGAGAGTTTCAGTCGACTTGAAACTAAAACTCGGGATTCAGTTTCAGGTAGCCTACTTTGTAGCCTTTTATCTCTCAAATCAAGCTGAATGAATCCGAGGTCCCTTAAGCAAAGTTGTAGTATACATGTAGCTCTACGCAGTGGTGTAATCGGTTGATCAAATGACAAATCGATTTAAGAGCTGTAGAGGGGAGAAAATGGAGATTCAGTTGTAAGTTTGGGGTAGTATTGTCAATGGCAAATTTTGGATCAGGCAAAGGAGGTTGTGGCTGACCACAGGCAGGCGCCCGACGCCACATGGCTCCCGTTCGTGCTCGCATGCGTGCCCACCTTGTCCTCGGCTCATCATTTGGAGAGGCCGAGCCCGATCCCTGTTTCCCCCTCGCTCTCTCATTCTCTCTCGCTCCCTCCTCCGTCTCTCGCTCTTTTGCTCGCCTTCGTCGAACCCGTGAAGCATCGTGGCCACCGTGGCAGAGCTGCTGCCCTCGTCCACCTCGCTGCTTAGAGCCCCAGCCACTCCTCTTGCTCGTCGCTCCTCGCTCCTCCCTCGCTCTGGAGCTTGGTGCTCCCGCGCTATGGCCGCCATCGCCATGGACGGCCCATGGAGCTCTCTGGCCGCGCCCGTTCCTCCTCATCCGCGCCTCCTCATCCTCAGTCGAGCATAGCACCACCTCTCTCTCCTCGCGTTGTTCCTCCTACGCTCTTCCTCCGGCCTTGTCCGCCACTGGAGAGCCTCGTCGCCGAGGCCGCCCACCACCCTGCCGCGGTCACGCGTGGCCCCGCCTCCTCGGGCCACGTTGAGACAAGCCGTGGCCACCCACGGGTGCGTGCCGGCCTCCTCTTGCTTCCCCACCCCTCAGCCGACCCCGGCGTGGCCTCCTCCGGCCGGAGCAGCGAGGTCCCGACGAGCTTCCCTGTGTAAATCCCGACCAGGGGCCTCGCGATCAAATTCGACTAAAGACAGGGGTCTAAGTGCACACCCGAAGACTCATGTGAATAGTTCCGCATAGTGCAGTTTTTCTTTTCCCTTTTTCCTTTATGCATAATTATGGCTGAATCTTGTATAATTCATAGTTAATTGTAGAAAAATCGTAAGATAGAAAATTTGGACTTTATGGAATCCTTGTGAAATTGTCTATGCATTGGATCTATAATATGTCATATTTTAGTTTAAAGTTTTAATTCTAAAAATAGATCTTTTCATCTAGGTTTTCTTTGTTAGCCGTATTTGTCATTTTCATAACTGCAGTTGTAGGGCTCCAAATGAAGTGAACTTTTTGTGGCATGCTACTCATGTGATTGTTGATGTGTGATAAAAATTTCATGAATTTTGGTTGTAATATGAGTGAGTTATTGATTCATCTTGCTCTCACATGATTTATTGCAATAGCTATTTGTATTTTTCATAGAGGTTGATATGCTTGTTCAAATGGCTTGAAATTTGGATAGTATACTATTGGTAGTATATGTAGGCCACTTTAATTTTGGTAGAATTTATTGTGTACTTTTGGTATGTGTTCATAATTCCACCTAATTATCTAAATAAATTAAGAAAATGTATTAAAATAAATTATTTTGTATTGGACACTATGTTTTTTGGTGTTCATTAGTCATGTGTGACATGTTGATAAAGTTGGTTTTGTCCAATTATATGTTTGCAACATAAGTTAATAATTATTTCTTGCAACTGAGGTTTCTGGACAGATCTGGGAACTTAGCAAAGTTCTTTATGATAATGTGCTTTGTTGTAAAACTTGTTTATACAAAAGTTGTATATAATTCATGTATATAGCTTGTGTTAAAATTTGGTGGTATTTGGCCAAGTAATTTTTGAGTTATAGACATTTAAAGTCAGGTCCCAGATTTGGTTGTTCTCTGTTTGGAGCAGACCAGAGTCTGTAGTTTCATCTTTTTGACCTAGTAAACTTGAGAATCAGGCTTGGGTGATTATAAATTAATTGTAGATAATTTCATAAGCTTTCTATAATGTCTTGTTGCACATAATTTAGATTTGTAGAACTCTAGATATGATTGATTTACTCAGCTGCTGTTCTGATGTCCAGAGGGTGGCAAATTCTAGTTCTAGTGCTTTGATTAACTTTGCCATGCTAGTGTGTTGAAGTGTGACTCATATCTTTGATGGTACTTGGTTTAGTATACTGTGATCTTATGAGGCTTGTGTCTTGATGGATGTGCTTGCCATCTCCTATGTTATGCCTTAAGTGAGGATCTAGTTAATTAGCTCTAGGTGCTTATGAGAACTTTGGTATACTTGCATGATTGCTTTATTTATTGCACTTCTATGCATTTACATATAAGCATTGTTGCACCTCATATAGGCACGCTAGCAGAAACATGTGAAGGATGTGGCGTTGGAGCCAAACCCGATGACGGTGTTTGGTGGATCCATCCCGAGGATGGAAGAACTAGAAAGTGCTTGGAGGAGAGGTGCTCGCCAAGCGGGTTTCATCTGACAAACTCTAACTTGAGTCGGATCCCAGGCAAGCCCCGGAGCATTATAAGCCTCCTACCTTCAAAGCAATTAATTCTATATATGTTATATGTATTGTTGCATTAAGTGGTAGGAGTTGGTTGGAAACCCTTGCTGCATTATATCATTCCTTGTCTAGATATATGAATCCTTGAATCCTACATAGACTAGGATCGAGTAGATGCTTGGCCCTGCTTTAAGCGGTAGAAGTCAGGTGATTTCCTGTTACCTGTAAGATGTAGGGATATTCATATATGGCACGGTTGGCTATATTTGCTATCATGGAGAGGAACCAGGTGTTAATAAAATGAAATGAGACAGGGCGGGATGACGATAGTGAAGCAACAAGGCATGGAGGTCTTGAGTGTGGATGTATCCCCGTCTGAGTCATTTAAGGACCGATTTGCTGTACATCCTTGAGTTATGTTGAACGGAGTCTAACACTTAGTTGGCCGGATAAATCGTTCCGACCGCGAAGCCGAGTAATACAGTTCAGGCGGGGAATCGAATGGTAGGTCGCATCTTGGAGGTAGTAAGGATGTGCTTGGGGACATTAGCGTGAGACCAAGGGGGGTTATAGTCCCTATCACATGGCAGAGTGTTGCCCTTGGAGGTGTGGCATCAGTCGAACCCGCGACTCCAAAATTATATGAAAGGTGGCTTGTGCGACCCTGACAGGGGCCTGCGTGGTGAGTGTTAGAAATACCCCTCCAGCTGGATAGGAACTCGATTCGAATCGCCGTCGCTCCCGGTTAGTGAGCACTTGACTTGAGCAGCGGCAACGTAGATTCAATTAAATTGAATGGATGGTTAATTAGATGACGATGGAAATGTTGCCTCAATTTATACCTGCTATGGTTAATATTGTTTGCTCCTTAATAAAGTGAGTGCTCTAGTACAGGTTCTAATATAGATGACAGGTTAATGATAATTAACTTGATGCTTAAGCATTAATGATTACTTATCTATATTAAGCTTTTATGCAAAATGTTGTCAAGCTAGCCCACTTTATATCAGCCTTGCATGATCCTTGGTGTCACTTTATTTCTGGTTTTTGATGGGTAAGTCTAGCTGAGTATCTTGTCGTACTCAGGGTTTTATCCCCACTTGTTGCAGGTTGTGATGTATCATGGCGACTGCAAGAGTTGGTTGGCTCCTACCTTAGTGGCAGAGTGTGATCATGGGCATGATCCCTCTGAGTTATCTTGTCTATGATGCTTTTGTTGGAGATTGACCTTGGTACTAGCATGTATTTGAAATAAGATTAATGTTAGATTCAAATTACTTTGCTTCCGCTACTTTTTAATTCAAGTTATAATAACTATGTTGAACTCCGATGTATATTGAATTACTTGTGAAATGGTTGTAACATGTGACTGGTTATGTTGAATCACTATGATTTTGGCTTGTATGTTGGTTGGTTTGAAATCCCTCGTGATTTCATTGGACTACCGGAGTTATATGGGCTCAAGTGCGAGAATTTGATCACTTCGGTGATTGTGTTTTGTACTTGTGCTCTTATAATTTGGATGGTTCTGTGACAGCTGGTATCAGAGCGAGATTCAACATTAAACTTGTCATATGTGTATTTAAAATAAAGGTTTTGTTTTATAAAATCAGTTTTATCAACTTATAGCTATATATATAGGTTTGTCAAATCTGAATTTTTAAACCTAAGTATACCAGTGGTCAATTTCCTTATGCCCATATAAGGATTATTAGGTGGCTTATATAAGTACTAACTTGGGGTTTTTTTTCATTTATGCATCTACGCTTAGGCCAAGGTATGTATGTGTGATGACTCTCCCACACTATGCTACCCGGTGTGTCAGATTAGAGGTAGCCTTCATATATGAAATAGTCATATATGTCGCTAGTTTACTCTTATGCAACATCGCACCTACGCTCAGGTAAGTGTGAGTTGTGAGAGCATGACCGTCCAACCAGCGGTCTAGGGGAGAGCTAGTTTTGGTTACTGAATTATTTACATGTTACACACATGTATATATGAAGGTACTTAATTGTGGGTGATCGAATGATTCGGGTAGTTTTGGTGCTACATATATATATATATATATACGGGGGTATATGTATATGGGAGTACTTAAAATTTTATTTTTTTGCTTTCATTGTGTGCTATATTGGAGAATTGTTGGGCTGCAATGAAAAATTTTCTGCAGGTACGCTAACCACGAATGCGTAAGTCGGATATAGCTGGCGACTAGCTCTATATCAAAAGAGTGTGTGTTATGCCACCGACATAGAACGTGATCGCCACCTTAGGTTGGCAATCTTGTGAGGACGAATAGGATGAAGCATGCATCTTCATGATTGTTGCTTTATGCATAGCTATGCTCCTCTCACCCTTGTTCAAATGATAAGTAACTTGTGATCAATGTAGTACACTATCTTTCTTGTGTGAAGCTAAACAAGAATGCCTTAATCCATGTTGTTTGAGAAAAGTGTGTGCTTAGCTTTGCTATAAATAAGTATGGTTACATGCTTGAACCTATAAATGTCCTCTAGTTTAGCCAAGTGGTGGATATGCTGTCATACAAGTTTTTGAAAATGTTTTAGACCTCACTTAAGTAATTTGGATTCTCATGAATGAATTAAATTGGTGTTGGTCTAAGGCAACAATGTTTAGAGCTACTAGAATGATATGTTTGTGTGCTCTCTTGTTAAGTAGAACAAAGGCAAGCTTGTTTTGCTTATTAAACGTTGGCTGCTAGAACATGTTCTATTGTAGTGATGTTTTTTGGGTTATAATGGTGTTTTCTGTAGTTATGAAGTATACCAAAGTTGTAGCTAACTTACTTTTCTAGCTTGTCCTAAAATTTCATGACCCTAGGTCTTATGGTTTGAGAGTTTTGAATTTTAAAATTTACTGTCAGGTTTTGCTAATGCTCTGAATAGATCTGAAGTTTGGTTTGTTTGACCTGTGTGCATATGGAATCATGTCTTGGAGATAATAGTAGAAGTGTAGTACTTTTTCTAAGATTTCCAAAGTGTCCTATAGCACTAATTTTGGTGCTCGAAATTTCTAGTTATGAGCTTGCCAAGTGGAATGACAAAAACTGTCCAAATCTGGGCAGAGATGTCTTCTTTGTCTTATTTGGCCTTGTTAGATATAGAATCATCTTAATATGATAATCATAAAGTTATAGACAACTTAATAAGCTTTACATAAAGTTAAGGATCAGCCTTGTTGTGTCCCTAGAACTCCAGTTATGCATCTTTGAAGTTCTTGTCAGTTTTCTGTCCATATTGATATAGATCTGAAACATCAGCATGTTTGGCCATGTTAACCTATGATTTAGCTTTTGGTATGAATAACAAAAGGATGGAAAACTTCCTAAGCTTTCTAGAAAGTCTAGGATCACCTTTGTCGGATGTCTACAACCTTAGTTATGGCTGAAACAAGTAACTACTGTGCTACCATCTAGATTCTTTGAACATACTAAGTTAGCTACCTTAGCTAACGTTTGTTTGGACTAAACTTGTAGTTAGTTCTTGCTTTAGATAAAGCTTGTTAGGGGTGAGCCTAGTGATTAGTAATGATTGCTGTGTGCGAGCTTTTTGCTTGGTAATAGTTGCTTGAGTTCGTTTGTGTAAGCTTCTTCATGTGTTGCTTGAAGTTATGATGCGTGTATGTATGCTTGTTATCTAGGTAGTACCCTAGTTGGCACCTCGTTTGTCCTCGATGAGCATACGAGTGTCGAATAGCGTTATCTTAGAGCAATACTTGAGTTACGCGAAATGATCTCTTGGTGTCATCTCCAATTAGGTTCTTCTCCTTATGAGCCTAAGCTTGTAGCCATGGTTGCTTGGTTTGAATGTTTGTGCACAATGCCTTTGCTTGATATCTAAGCCTGAGCCTGGACCCTTAAATGTTCACGTATACCATGGTTGTCCTGCACCCGCACGTGAATACCTTTGCTTGATCTACCAACCAAGATAGATTCTCTCCAACTCTTCCTTTTGGCCATAGTTGTTCGATGCCAAGTTGTAAGACCCTTAACTGAATCCATGTTGGACCTACCTATTGCCTCTCCTACAGGTGATATGGTGCAATGATAATCTTTCATTGTCTGATCTCAAAATTGTTTGCTTGTAAATTTGCGTATCTACCTTATCAACTCAATCTCTGATTGACATATCGGTTTGTCCATGAAGTTTAATTTGTCCATCCCTAACCTTCCCAAGCCTCGGAATGTTTACCAGTCTTGATCTCATGTTGTTGCTCAACATTATCGAATCTCCTATTAATCTTTTATCTGCTACTCCCCTCGATGAATGCTAGCCATACGTGGAATTAAGCAAAAATCGCCTGCTCAGTCGCCTTGGACAATGGAGCTATGTTCTCTTGTGAGGTGTTTTGATCTATGAATAGCTTCCCTGTTGATTCTAAACCTTTTGACTACCTTTGCTTGCTATCCCTCTTTGTATGGCGCTTGTTCTTACAACCCATTGGTACCACTTGAAATTTCACTTTCGTTGTGCGTTTAGTAATGGTGTTATCAGTAGCCGCTGATGGTGCCACGATGAAACCAAGGGCCTCCTGTGGCTGCAGACACATGGCTGGCTGCTTGGCACGCGCTGGTATCATGGTTTCTAGTCATGATCCGTTATCAAACGACAGATGATGTGTTATTTTCTCGTGTTCCTTTCTTGGTTATCTCTCCATATCGTATCGTAAGATCCATGTCTTAGATAGAAAGTAGTGGAGCTTCCTTCTGAAGTTGCTAAGAGGATAACCTTTGAAAAATAGGTCACCGACATAAACATTAATAGACTGCGATAGGTGGTAGACAAGTGACTCTACTTAGCTATCCCAATATTGACGACCACCATCTAGTGAGCGAAGTATCTCATTCCTGTTGGATAAAAAGGACACACAACACTTACTGTTGGACAAGTCATCCGTTGGATAAGACTCGATCATCAGATTATGCAAGTTTTAACCTTTATATGCATAATGGCCATACCGTCGAAATCAACCATCTCTGGTGTGACTCCTTATCTGCTAACTTCGATGGCAACCATCTGCTTTGTATCAACCACAATTATTGTGATCAAGAATGAAGAATTAGGAAAAAGCATACCCTAGTTTCAATTAGCACCCTTGTGCCCTTAGGTGCCACAAATGGTTTGTTCATAACTCTATTGGATGAAGTATTGAGGAATATTCAAAAACGGTTCATTACCTTTGTAGGAATGTCCTTCAGGTGGAGTTTGCATTTTGCCTTGCAAAAGCAGCCGCAAGCTCGAAGCGTGTGCCTCATCGGGTTGGTATGTAAATGAATGGTTGAGGTTAATTCCTAAGAAGCATATGGGGTAAACCTTAGCCTCCATTCTCAAAGAGAAAAGTTGCTACTGCGATACGAAGAATTAGAGAGTGCAAAACACACACCACAACATGTGAAGTGAAGAAAAAGAAGAACAAGAAATCTACCCAAAATTTTTGTGGCCCTAAACCGGTTATTTTTAAGCCGATGATTAGTGACACAAACGAGGTCGGATTGACCACAAACTTGGTAATTGTTGGTATAAATTAAGTGCAACTAAAATATGAAGGATTCTGCAAGCGCACTGAATATACCATTGTAGCATTTTATCGGGAGTAAACCAGGTATCGTTATTTATATTTTACCACAGGGAAGCAAGGGTTAAAGAGTCTGATAATTCACCATCATGTATCTACTAACTTAGTAAACCAACTAAACTAAAGCATGGGGTAAATGATATATGATAGGTATATGAATAAAAGCACACATAGGAGAATTCTAGGATAAATGAGTAGCTAGCTAAAGTGAGAGGACAACGGGAGAGATCAAGGTTCCTATGTACTTCTCTATTACTTTGGTTCTTTAATAACTAAAGCATGAATAGATATAGCGATCATACACATGACACTTTGGAGCAACAGTACCTTTTCGACTCTCGAAAGAGACTAGGAAGAAAGTAGTCGGGGGAAGGCTGTAAAAAGCTCTACGAACATCAACCCGAACGTGGTGGATTACAAAGGCCTTACAGAGCTGTCACCTCTAGGGCTACCACAACTTTACGTGGGGTTGAGCACAACCTTAGGTAACCTATAGCCTAGACACCATGCCTAAACTATCGATTACTACTCTAGCTATGCGCAATAACTAAAGTACTCAATACGAGCTAAGATCCCATGCCAAGGTATAACAACTATACTAACCATACATAATCAAGGCATAAAGTAAATAGAGAAGATGAAAATATATAAAGCATAAGTCTTGTAAAGAATAGGTACAAAGACATACCAAATCTCTGAAGACTTCTCTAGAACCGGAGCGCAGCTCCGCTCTCTCTAACTCCCATCTATATCTAATCTACTACATTGGAATGTCTAGCCCTAATTCTCTAGGGAGGAGAGGTCATCCTTTCATGGGACACCTCTGCCTCTGATCCTAGCTGAGAGATAATGAAATTAGGGTTTATGGGATTCCTCCTCCAGGGGCCAGGGGCCTTGCTTATATAGCCCTCTAGGAAGCACCACAGCCCTCGGATCAAACCAACCTTGATCTACGATTATTATTGATCCTCAAAGGCGGTGGAGGCATGATCCGCAAGATGGAGCCTGATTGGCTCTGCAAGTGGGGTGGGCGCCCAAGGAGGGGGTAGGCGCCCCACTTCCGGGCCCATTTTGCCTCCCATTTATTTCTAGAGTCTTCTCGTACCTTCTAGATTACAGAAAAGTTATGCGTGGCCCTGTTGTCTCTATGTAAACCTGACATGTGGACCTTCCTTGGTTCTTTTTAGCTGACACCCTGCAGAAACAGACATTCACCAAAACTCATGGAATTATGTCAGTAAACCCCCTATATCTAAGTGGTAATTATTGTTTAGTCCTTTTTCATGCTATGTTGACGCTTAAAAATTGACACTTATCTACCATCAACAGTAATTTCATTCCTTATTTTAGGATACTTCAATGTCTTAATTTGGTTTGAGAATTGGTTGAGTAAAGCATCGGAATCGAGAAAGTTTTGCCAGTTTGGTTTGCTGCAATTTTAGAATAGAGCAGTTTTGGCAAATTAATGGTTTGGATAGTCAAACGGTGTCCGTTTAAACAAAAATTTGGTCAATAGTTAGAGGAACCATAGAACTACATGTCTACCAAAAATTATGCACAATTGAGTAGTAGTTTGTGAGATATGAGCATAAATCAAAATGGTATAGAATCTGCCAATTTTCCAGTGCCTGTGCTCATTACTCGCATGAGAAGGTTATGATAGTGGTAGATGTCCCAGTGTGGAACATGGTCGAGATTTGTTGTTGGATGGCCCTTTTGAGGTCTCAAAGATACTAGTTTACACTCTTTTGTTTGCTTTTGCTTTCTCGTATCAACAATGTATGAGCAGCCTTGGTGTTCTGTGAGTCAATTTATAACATTGTGAATTGAAAGCACTTTGAAAAGTGTCAAACAATAGATTTCTCATCTTAGAGCTGCTAGTTGATCCTAAAGAGGAAGCCTCCAGGTGAAAAGTGGCTTGACAAAGTTGTTGCGCTGCAAGACAGCTCAACTTACGGTGCAACTAAGTCACGAAGGAAAACTCTACTCAACCGCTTAGTGGTAGACTACTCGCCAAGTTTTAGTGAATATTTACAACTTTTGTTGTCCTTAAGGCCTCGCTACATCTTTACTTTGGTAATGATTTTCCAATGATGACATACTTTGATACCTTATAAATGTTTTTACCCAAGAGGTTGCATCTGATTCAACCCAGATAACTATTGCCTTTGGATAAGAGAATCTTCTTAGGTAACATTTGGTAGAAATACAAAGCTGACAGAGTCAGCTATCACATTCACTAATCCCTCAACCGACTTAGATAATATAGTGTTGTCATTAGAGAAAGAACTGCACACATGGAATAGTAAGTAGCTTTCCTTTAGTTGGTATCCGAATGATTGAACATTTACGACCCGCATAGACCTTGTCTGCTGGTTAATCTGTTTCCTATAGCCTCAAAGGATGTTTGTCATCTATGGTCTCACCCTTTTTGGAAGGTTATGCTCAAGCCACTTTGGTAGAGAACTGCTTTTCAAACCATGTGAACATAGAGTCATTTCAACGAGTATACTTCTAAAGATTTTGGTCTAATGTAAAGTTCATACGGACTATGCTGTGTTCACTAAAGAATTAGATACTTATTAGTGGTTAGCTCATGGACCAAATGATCTCTGTACATGGAGAATGAAGTACTGTGTTGTCTTGGATTCCTCCCAGAGTAACAATGCTTCATGGAAGTTAATGAAGGAAATTCTGCAAACAAAGTTACCATGAAGAGCAAGTATCAGAAAGTGTCTTAACCGGATTAACACTTCTGATGTTGAAGCTTAGAAGTCGAATGCTATAGCGAATGTTGGAAACTAGATAACATGTTTCTCTTCCCTTGAAAAGTCCTTCGCACCGAATCTTGGGACACGATTCTTTTAAGGGGGAGGGCTGTAACACCTCAGGTGTTTGTCCCTCACTAAGAAGTAGGTTTGAGCTCAAACATGATAGATTAAGTGGAGATGACGATGTCAAGGTCAACCTATGGAGAGGAGCCTAACCTAAACTTGGATGTTGCACCATTGCTTTATATATAGGCCATTTTTGAGATATATGCTTGGATGGTGTTATTGCAATATCTTCATGTGTCTCACCTTAATACCTATCTATATTGATCCCTGGAAAAGTTTCATGAAGTTTGGAATCAAAAAGTCACATGAAATGATAAGTTCTATTCTTATTGGAATTTGCACCACTAAGTGAATGGAATTATAGATCATCAACCAAACCATGCAAACTTGCCCAAATGACTCTAGATGAATTCTACAACAAAAGTCATGAAGGGTTCATGTTGAGCAAATGTCAAGAAAATGCCCAATTGGCCTAAAACCCTAGTTTAGGCTTTATTAAGTTACTGCTTTGACCAAAGTGAAAGTTTGACTTCTATACTACTTATTGAAACGATCCTGCATTCCACGAAGGGAATGCCCCAGATTCAATGTGTAATAGATGAACAAGTTCATATCATTACCCAAATCTCAGTCGAATAACAGAGTCATACACGAATATCATAGTACAAATAGAAGGTTTACATTAATTATTATCATCGCCACACAGGGCAGAACACACTCACACACAGCAACTAGAATAGCATCTCATAGACAGCAGCGGAAACTAGGACTCCTCGCACCAAGCTTGAGCGTAGGGCGAACCCCTACTCCTCCCAGTCGTCCTCCTCGTCGTACTCGAGCTCCGAGCCTACAAAAAATCTATCAGTACACTTGGTACTGGCCACGCATCTCCCACCCTATGATGCATTTGCTTTGTGGAACTAGATGCAAGGGGGGGGGGGGAGGGTAAGAAAAGACCTATCTTTGGCTGTGGTTTCCCTATGCTTGTAATCAATATTTTAAAAGTATAAGTTTATCAAATTTTAACCCATCTCATTGACACATGTTATCCCATCCCAACACATATCTCACCACCACATCACATCTAAACTCACTCTCTCATCCACACGGGCGACTCCCTCTCGCCCATGTCTCAACGGCTAAGGCCGGAACACACACAGAAATCTCAGGGAAGGTAGAAGGACTCCTCTCACTAGTCAAGTGAAGCTGTACTTAGGAAAGGTCCATAGCCGAAGGGTTCGACATATGTATCAATCGATCAACCAGAAACTCTGCAGAGGTTTACACATCCCACAAGATAGCTATCCTTGATGATGCCTTGTCTAAGCTGATTCTGGGCCACCTTCCGACTAGAAACGGTACCACCCTATCACTCAGAACTGGGGCCATGTCAGAGTACCGCTGTAATAGAACCGTCCAAATTATAAGAGAACAAGTACAAAAACAATCACCGGAGTGATCAAATTCTCGCACTTGAGCCCATATAACTCCGGTAGTCCAATGAAATCACGAGGGATTTCAAACCAACCAACATACAAGCCAAGATCGTAGTGATTCAACATAACAAGTCACATGTTACAACCATTTCACAAGTAATTCAAAATATACATCGGAGTTCAACATAGTTGTTACTACTTAAGTTCAAAAGTAGCGGAAGCAAAGTAATTTGAAACTAACATTTCTCTTATTTCAAATACATGCCAGTACCAAGGTCGACTTCCAACAAAAGCAATAGAGAGAAGATAATAAGATGGATCATGCCCATGATCGCACTCCGCCTCTACGGCAGGAGCCAACCAACTCTTGCAGTCGCCATGATACTTCACAACCTGCAACAGTGGGGATAAAACCCTGAGTACGAGAAGGTACTCAGCTAGACTTACCCGTCATAAACCAGAAATAAGGTGACACCAAGGATCATGCAAGGCTGATATAAAGTGGGCTAGCTTGACAATATTTTGCATAAAAGCTTAATATGGATAAGTAATCATTAATGCTTAAGCATCAAGTTAATTATCATTAACCTGTCATCTATATTAGAACCTATACTAGAGCACTCACTTTATTAGGAGCAAACAATATTAACCATAGCAGGTATAAATTTAGGCAACCTTTCCATCGTTATCCAATTAACCATCCGTTCAATTTAATGGAATCTACGTTGCCGCTGCTCAAGTCAAGTGCTCACTAACTGGGAGCGACGGCGATTCGAATCGAATTCCTATCCAGCTGGAGGGGTATTTCTAACACTCACCGTGCAGACCCCTGCCAGGGTCGCACAGGCCACCTTTTCATATGATTCAGGAATCGCGGGTCCGAATGATGTCGCGACCCCAAGGGTGACACTCTGCCAGGTGATAGGGACTCTAACCCCCCTTGGTCTCACGCCAATGTCCCCAAGCACATCCTTTCTCTCCTCCAAGAAGCAACCTACCATTCGATTCCCGGTCTGAACCATATTACTCGGCTTCGCGGTCGGAACGACTTATCCGGCCAACTAAGTGTTAGACTGCGTTCAACATGACTCAAGGACGTACAGCGAATCGGTCCTTAAACGACTCAGATGGGGATAGATCCACACCCAAGACCTCCATGCCTTGTTGCTTCACTATCGTCATCCCGCCCGGTCTCATTTCATTTTATTAACACATGGTTCCTTTCCACGATAGCAATATAGCCAACCGTGCCATATATGGGTATCCCTATATCTCGCAGGTGACAGGAAATCACCTGACTTCTACCGCTTAAAGCAGGGCTAAGCATCTATTCGATCCTAGTCTATGTAGGATTCTGGGATTCATGTATCTGGACAAGGAATGATATAATGCAGCAAGGTTTTCAACCAACTCCTACCACTTAATGCAACACTACTTATAACATATATATAATTAATTAATTTTGAAGGTAGGAGGCTTATAATGCTCCGGGGCTTGCCTGGGATCCGACACAAGTCAGTAGTTGTCAGATGATACTCGCTTGGCAAGCACCTCCCATTCTAGCACTTGTCCCGTCCTTCTATCTTTGGGATAGGTCCACCAAACACCGTCTTCGGGTTTGGCTCCAACGTCACATCACGTCCTTCACGTTTTTCAGCTAGCGCACCTAAATGAAATGCAAGATGCAAGTGCATGAATACAAGGAAATGCAATAGATGATGCATCACACGTTAATCAAGGCAAGTATAAGGTTATAGTAAAGACACGTAAGCACATCACATTACTTAAGTAACCTTACACAAACAAACATGCTTAAATAGCAAAGAAAGCAATACCAAGCATGACATAAGATTTACAAAGTCTCAGGTGTAATAGCTTAATCACCAAAGACATGAATCACACTTAGCAATACACAAACAAAGTAACCAAGCAATCATGTATTTTCAACAATTCTGGACATACATGCAGTAGCTGGGTAAATCAATCATATCTGAAGTTCTAAAAATCCAAATGACCTGCATGAAGACATCATAGAAAGTTTATGAAATTGTCCACATTTCATTTATAAACATCTAAACCTGATTCTAACATTTACCAGGTCGAAATACAGAAGGTACAGAATATGTCCTGGAAGGACAGAGAGCAACATAAATCTGAACCCAACTTAGAACAGCTGTAGTTTCTAAACCATATGGCCAAATGCCGCCAAATTTTAACAGAGGCTAGATACATAATTATCTACAACTTTTGTATAAACAAGTTCTACAACAAAGCACATTATCATGAAGAACTTTGCTAAGTTTCCAGATCTGTCCAGAAACCTCATTTGCAAGAAATAATTATTAACTTATGTTGCAAACATATACTTGGACAAAACTAACTTTACCAACATATCACACATGACTAATGAACACCAGAAACCATAGTGTCCATTCCTAAATAAATTCTTTTAATGCATTTTCTTAATTTATTTAGATAATTAGGTGAAATTAAGAACACATATCCAAGGTGCACAATAAATTCTACCAAAATTACAGTGGCCTTCACATGCTCCCAAAAGTCTACTGTCCAAATTTGAAACATTTGGAGATATATATCAACCTCTATGAAAAAGACAAATGGATATTGCAATAATCATGTGAGAGCAAGTTAAACTTAACACTCAATATTTTCTGTGAACACAAGGCCATATTATGAATCAATATGATAGAGAAACATCATACTAAGGTAATGGAACAACATTTTCTATTTTTTCATTTATATATTATTTATAAGCTATTTATCAAGCTATAAACAAGTTAAATCAATAGTTTGAGCATACAGTAAGCAATGGCTATGAAATTTATACCACAGTACATCCATAGCATGAAAAGCCTACCATAAAAATTTCACATCAATTGGGGCAACACAACTCGAGATATAAAAATAACAAGCAATATAATGTAGATTTCCTTATTTATCAAGGTCCAATCAAAACCCTAAGAAAACAGTGAACAAATAGTGTGTTTAATATTTTTCCTAGCAATTACATGTCATCACAAAATTAACAAAACAAGAATCACTATTTTTGGAGTTCTAAAACTCCAGATCTTGCTCTGGTTAGGTTTAAAGGCATTTCTAGAGCTCTTTTCCAACTTAAATAAAGACATTAGAAAATACCTACAAACATGTAACATATTATGACTCCACTACATAGATCTTTTCTCAAGGTTTCTAAAAAGTCCCCATTCACTATTTTTGGAATTACCTAACATGAGATATGATTTTTAGAAGATTTACAAAGTTTCAGAAATTCAAATCCAGAAATTACTCAAACCCTAAGTAATGCTAGGCGTACCCGGTTCAGCACCCACTCTCTGCCACCACTTAACCTGACGTGAGGGACCCGCGCACTGAGGGACCCACCTGTCATGCATACACCGAGGAAATACAGAGAGAGAGGGAGACTGCCTTCTTCCTCATGGAAGGCCGAGCAGGGGAGGAGACAGGACCGGCCCGGCCTCGGGCCAGTGGCGGCCGGCGACGGCGGTGGACTGGTTGGCCGGCATCGTGGCTGCCCAGTGCGTTCGCCTGCACTGGTGGTGTGAGCTGAGGTGGCTCGTGGCTTCTTGGCCACGGAGGCAGGCGGCTGCGGCCGCGGCCATCGGCGGCAGGCGAGCACCGGCAGTGGTGGACCGAGGGGAAGGCAGCGCGAGCACCGGTGAGCCCACGCGCGTCCACGGGACCGATTGGCTCAGCTCGAGGTGACCCAAGACGGCTTGGCCACATGAGGGCGGTAGTGCCGGTACGGCCATGCTGGCGGCGGCGACCACCGGTGGAAATTGGCCGTGGCGAGCACCCGCGAGAGGAAGGGAGGCATGACGGGCACGGTGGCGAGCTCTACTTGGCCTACGACCGAACCATCAGCGAGAACGTTGGTGCGGGCACGAGCTTTGCTCGCTCGTCCATGGCGGACGTCCATTCGCACGCTGTGCATGCTCCGATGGCGAGATGCAGTGGGCGATAGGGAGTGGGGGAATGCTCTGGTGCTGCACGGACTTGCCAAACGCGAGAGGGAGCAGTAAGGCGGGGCAGAGGACATGGACACGTGGCGGTTTGGTGGGGGACGCGGCACGGGCATGGCTGCCACGCCACGGAGCACGCGTCGGCCGTCTGGGCATTCTGCCGAACACGTGTCTCGCGTCACTGTGCCTGACTTGGAGACCGTTTTTGGGCCTGCTCGGGTCCGAATTTGGGTATGGGCCAATTATGAAAGTTGTTCATTTCATGGTGCCCTACAACTCTTGTTTAAGGACCCTAGTCATTAGAGCAATGGATTAGGGAGTAATTAGACCTTAAGTTGACATTGTCGATGATTAATCTAACTTCGGTGTTTACTCCAATTAGTTGGTCAACAGTGGTCAAATCAATGTCAACTTTTGGTATATCCTACTCCCAGATCTAAGCTCCAACTTTCACATTTGGACCTACTCAAGTTGCTTAACAAAAACTTGAGAACGCGGGATGCCAATGTCGAAGACACTGAAATCAGGGCTTTTAAAATTGTTAAGTGTTGGAAATAGTCCCAAATCTGACTTGTGGGCCCTTTTTGATCATGTTCCACACATTTCCATGACTTGACTCTTAAACAAAGTTTGTTCCTTATAAAATTCTCTACAACTTTGTAAAAGGGTGCACAGTCATGCAAAGCTTCTAGGTCACACTTTTGAAACAGTCAAACAAAAGTGTTCCAGGGTCCATACATGGTCAACCCTCACTTAGAAGCACATTTAAGCAAAATGATCAACATGAACATTGTTCCATTAAGTGTCCTAGGTGTAGTTAAGGTGTTGTAGAGGCCAAACATACTTACCATGCATAGGTTGCACAAAAGTGTAGGCCTCACATGCCTTGAAACATAGAACTCAAGTGAAATGCTATAGTCATTTCATGTGGTTGTTTCAAGATACATGCTACACATGTTCCACTAGGTTGTTCCACATGTGTCCACGATGTGTTGCACATGTTGCATTGTATGTTGCACAAACACTAGTTCCCATGGGATGCGAGGCAGGTTTTAGTTATAATCCAAACGAGCATATAACTTATCATTTCATGTGACTTTTTGATTCCAAACTTTATGAAACTTTTCCAGGGATCGATATAGATAGTTATTGATGTGAGACATGTGAAGATACTTAGATAACAACACCCAAGCATATATCTTTTAATTGAGCCTATATGTAAGCAAGGGTGCAACATTCAACCTTAAGTTAGGCTCATCTCCATAGGTTGACCTTGACATTGTCATTTCCACTTAATCTATCATGTTTGAGCTCAAACCCACTGCCTAATTGGTGATAAACACCTGGGGTGTTACAACCCTCCCCCCTTAAAAGAATCGCGTCTCGAGATTCGAAATGAAAGACCTTTTAAGGAAGAGAGGCACGTTATCTAGTTCCTAAATCTGCGATAGCATTCAGCTATAAAGCTTCAACATCGGTGAACAATTTGGTCAAAGGCACTTTCTGATACTTACTCTTTATGGTAAAATTTGTCTGAAGAATTTCCTTCATTGACTTCCATGAAGCATTGTTACTTTGGGAGGAATCCAAGATAGCACGTACTGCGTTCTCAGTGTACGGAGATCATTTGGTCCATGAGCGAACCATTCTCAAGTATCTGATTCTTTAGTGAACACAGCATAGTCCGTATGAACTTTACATTAGACCAAAATCTTCAGAAGTATACTCATTGAAACGACCCTATGTTCACAATTTTTGAAAAGTAGTCCTCTACCAAAAATGGCTTGAGCACAACCTTCCAAAGGGTGAGATCATAGACGACAAACATTCTCTGAGGTTATATGGTACTAACTAACCAAAAGATAAGGTCTATTCTGGTCGTAATGGTTCAATCCTTCAGATATCAACTAATGGAACACTACTTAAGGTTTCATGTGTGCAGTTCTATTTCTTTGATGACAACATTGTATTATCTGAGTCGGTCGAGGGATTAGTGAATGGGATAGCTGACTCTGTCGGCTTCGTATTTCTGCCAAATGTTACCTAAGAAGATTCTTTTATCCAAAGACAACAGTTATCTGGGTTGAATCAGATGCAACCTCTTGGGTAAAAACATTTATAAGGTACCAAAGTATGTCATCATTGGAAAATAATTCCCCAAGAAAGATGTAACGAGGCCTTAAGGACAACAAAAGTTGTAATTATTCACTTAACCGCGGGGAGTAGTCTACCACCAAGCGATTGAGTAAAATTTTCCTTGGTGACTTAGTTGTACTGTAAGTTGAGTTGACTTGCAGTATAACAACTTTGTTAGGCCAACTTTCACCTTGAGGCTTCCTTTTTAGGATCAAACAATAGCTCTAAGATGGGAAATCTGTTGTTTGACACTTTTCAAATTGCTTTCGATTTGCAAATTTACTCATAGAACCCTTGATTGTCCCAATAATTGTTGATGAGAGAACATAAAAGCAAAACGAAAGGGTGTACAACAAGATCCTTAAGACCACTTAAGAGATCGTCCAATAGAGTTATGAACAAACCATTTGTGGCACCTAAGGGCACAAGGATGATGATCGAAACTAGGGTAGGCTTTCTCTAATTCTTCACTTTATTGGATAGAACACCTTGCACTATCTGTGTGATTGTCCAAGATGGAATTGACTTGATCCAACGGCTCTAGAAGATAGAATATCACTCAAGTTGTTGGCTAGTTGATTAACTTCTTATTGGTTATTGCTCTGTAAGACATAGCCTTCGTAGCTACCAAAGAGTCATTACCTAGTTGGAGATTAACCTTCCTATTGGTAACTAATCAGTTGTCTCTCAACACTAAAAAGTTCCAAATCTTCACTCTTGACCGCAACAACTGTGGTTGATGCAGAACAGATGGTTGCCATCGAAGTTAGCAAATATAACGTTATTCTAGAGATGGTTGATTTCGATTGTATGGTCATTATGCACCCAAGATTGCGACTTGGATAGCTCCGGTCATATGCACAATGCGACAATCGATTCTCATCCCACAGATAACTTGTCCAACATTAAGTGTTGTGTGTCCTTTTTATCCAATAGAGATGAGATACTTTGCTCACTAAATTGAGTTGTCAATACTGGGACAACTAAGAAGAGTCACTTGTCTACCACCTCGTGTAGTATGTTAATGTTTATGTTGGTGACCTATTCTTCAAAGATTATCCTTTATATAACTTCAAATGGAAGTTCTACTACTTTCGGTTTGAGATATGGGTCTTACGATAAGATATGGAGAGATAACCAAGAAAAGGAACACGAGAAAATAACACATCGTCTGTCGTTTGATAATGGATCATGACTAGAAACCGTGACACCAGCGCGTGCCAAGCAGCCAGCCATGTGTCTACAGCCACAGGAGGCCCTTGGTTTCGTCGCGGCACCATCAGCGGCTACTCATAACACCTGTTGATGCAAAAGTAGATCTGCAAACACAAAGGGCTAATACCCGAAATCGATATCCAAAGCGTGCCAGTCGATTTGACCTATTAATCGACAAGGATGAAGATATGAGCACTTTGGTCCTGACAATAGCGATATGCCCGGAAGTCACGACCAAGAGGTACTCATGCGGAACTCGAGGATCGCCGAAGATTGCACTGGAGCAATGCAACTCGCCGAATCGATGAGAACTCGTAAAAAAGAAAAATATGCAAATTGACGAAGTCGTCGGAAGTAGATGTAAATAAGAGTAAAAGCTGTTTTTGATGTATTGATTGATCTCTTTTTTTTACATTGCCCTTCACCCTATATTTATATCCTGATCTACAGAAACGTAACCAAATACAACTAGGACACTAAATCCAAATCTATGGAAACACATGACTTTGATACAACTCAGACTCTAATAAACGTATATAAGGAAATTAACTCCTATCTTATTCCATAGTCCGCCTCAGTCATGATGGCATTCTCATTGACCTCCTTTTTATCGGCACAATCCCTGTTCCATCGGCACAATCCCTGTTCCATCAGCAGCAGCCTTCTAGTTCCTTCCATCGGTACATTCCCTGTTTCATCGGCAGCAGTCTTCAAACCATCTTTCATCGGCATCGGCAATAATACCCTTAACCTTATTGGCAACATTTCAATTTGAATCCATACGCCGCTACCACTCATAAGCAAACTCATTTTCATCAGCTATCAATCTACACAATAATCTTTCCTCTGCTGATTAGCCTTTCCTGACCATCTTGACACGTGCTAAAAAACGATGTCAACACATGCCCCCCAATTTCGGAGTATAAGATATTGATGCTCCGAAATTTACTCCATATAATGCCTGCTATTACCTATTTTTCAACCCATTCTCCAAGCATAACATGATCTGTTACCAGATTTAATCAAATCTAGATCTAATCCATGTATCTCAGTAAATATCGCACATTTTCCAACTATTTTTTTTGCCTCAATTACGGTTGAGATACCAAAATAACAATCCATCGGCAAGATCTTATCACAGCAACATCACCATTTTAGAACTGAAAGATCCTGTATCAAAATATCCTTCAAGTCATGATTACTTGCCATGCCATCAAATCTTCTGTACAATCCCTTGATTGTCGTGCGAACAGTTACCATATCTATCTGAACCACCTCGATCCATCCACGTACGGCATAGAGATAAGTCAAGAATACCCCTACCCCAAATGGCCTATAAATAGATTTCTCCGAACTGCTCATCTTCTACCCTCAAATTGCAACCTTTGGCATTCTCTCTCCGGCGGCAACCCTAACTACGCATCCTCAACCCACCAGAGCTCCTTCCACCATCATTTTTCAATCTCCAGCTTGTGCCCTCATCCTTCTCGAAACAATGGCGGTCAACTTCAACGTCCCTGCGGTTCGTTCTTTTCTTATTACTTTTACTTCGACCCTTCTGGCTCCTTGCGAGTTCTTACAGTTGGTATTTTTTCATTCTCTTGATCTTCCAAACTCAGGAACTACGCAACACACTGGTTATTCCAACCAACCAACCTCCCCTCCATTGCCTAGGTCCAATGGGTGATCCAGATCCAACTGACCTAATCAATGCAGAAGCTAATCGTATTCCCTTCAAAGCTCAAAATTTCTCTTTGAATCTATGGAAAGATACATTTCGATCTTGGCCCAAACCTACCAAAGGGTGGAAAAACTGGTACTTGAGGGTCAACAGATCAATGCAAGTGTTCTGGGCAGAACGGAAGATAGATCAATGTATCAGGCTATCAATTGCTGATATGCAAATGAATGAATCCATGATGATAGCTGCTGCTCATTTTTGGTCAGATACCACAAATACCTTCATGTTCGGTCATGGCCCATGTGCCCCTACTCTTGCCGATGTATATATGCTCACCGGCTTGGATATCTCAACTGTCGATGAAGGCCACATTTTTGGCAGAAAAACTGAGTATAGAGTAAATACACGCAACATCGGTGGCTGGACAGGATACATCCAAGAGTACAAAAAAACTGGTACTATCAATCAAAGGGAACACGCCATATTCCTAAACATGTGGCTAGAGAAGTTTATCTTCTGTGGTCGATCGGTAGGACCAACTAACGCCTTCCTCCCAGCAGCGGAACTCTTGGCCAACGGTGTCAGATTCCCACTTGGTCGATACTTCTTGAGCTCAACCTACCATCTTCTCCACCAAGTGTCTCAGAAGCTTCTACTTGGTGAACCCATCGGCAATCTGGGAGGCCCATGGTGGTTCATCAATATGTGGTTAAATGCTCACATGCATAAGCGTCTACAATGGGATTTCTTTGCCCAAGAATTCTCATGAGAGATCGCCGAAGATTACGTCCTTAGAGATGATGAATCGGCAACACGCCCTCCTCTCAACTTCGGCGAAGCCATAATCGTCCTTCCTGGAACAGAGTCCAATGAAGATCAAATCGGCAGGTTTTTTCAGAATTTCTACCATGGTCTCCCTCGTGATCTCAGGGCTTGGGTGCCCTATATCGATGAGGATAACAAGTTCCCTCTTCTTTTCAATTTTGCCGATAGTGATCTGAACCAAGATAATGATCTTATGATGGCTATTATTACCCCCAGAGCAATCCCAGTAAACACATTTGGTAGCGGGAAGAATTCCCATATCACTTATGAATTCTATAATCCATCGGTAGTGTCTCGCCAATTAGCCTTTGGGCAACTGCCAATCAAGCTATGCTTTGCTGATGTGATTAAGCCCAGAGAAATTATTACAGCTGGAACTGAATGGAGTAGAGTAGTAAGACTTGCTCCCGATGCTGATATTTCAAATGTTGATCTCTCCGCCTGGTCACCAGCGTCTTTCATCACAGAGTCATATAAGCAATGGTGGCAAGAGTGGAAAGAACAGTTGTTTTCAACATCCGTTCATACATATCGGCACATGATAGATCCCGACTATGCTATTCCTGACGATGCAGTAAGTTCCTTTTAACTTTCGTCTCTCTCCCTCCTTTTATATGTATATTGGTAACTAATCTTCCCTGAAACAGGCCGATGATCCAGTTCCATCAATAAGCAAAAGTGGAAGACCCTTCAACCTCCATCCTATTTCTCCAGTCTCAATAATTGGCTACAACGCCCCTACCTTAGAGGCCTTAACCTTCCAGAGGACTCGCACCAAAACTATCACCTCCAGACCAAGACTAGCAACATCCAGGGCCACTCCAATAGCTGCTGCTTCAAGCCTAATCAAGGCTTTTAAGGTAACAACCTTGCTTACTTTGTTTTCTGCCGATACACACTATATTAACATATAATTATTTGGATGTGAGAGCTGCAGCTGGATCGTCATCAGCAACTCTTCCAATATCAAGCACCACGACCTCTACTCCTCCTTCAGAGGTATTCTCTTATTTTTTTACATTTTTTCTGTTAAATATCCAAACTTATACTTGTTTTTGCAGCAACAAACAGGCACATTGGCAAGCACACCAAGCATGCAAGCTTCCCAATCAACACATGTCGATGCCCCCCAGCCAATTGTCGCTGAGGCCCAAACAAAGCGCAAAGCTTTAACCGATGCTGAAGCTCAACAAAAGCGACAGAAATCTATACCAGCCCCTGCATCCGCTCTAACACCTGTCAATCGACCCACTGATATAATTGGACAAGCTGCTTCTTCTATACAAGATACACCATCAGCCATTATACCCCAAGGGCCGACTACTGATAAGGTCGTAGAAGACATTCCATCGGCATCCTCTATCGATCCTTCGCATGATCCTTTTCAAGCCGCTCCCTCAAGCCAGGCTCAAGAAATTGCTCTGAAGCAGGTAAACCGATTAACTGTTTGGTTTATAATATCCCTAGACACCACAAATAGGATTTCTAACTCTCTTTATTTCACAGGAACAAGATTCTCCCGATAGCTTGTTTTCTTTTGCTATCGACGTCTCCGATGATGACGGAGAAGAGGCGAGTTCTTCCCTGGCATTGGGAACAATATCGGCAGATACCTATGGCAAACTAGAAGCTCTCCTAAATCTGCTGCAACAAGATACTGCTCAACTGGTGATCGATTCAGACCCTGCAAGGACCATCTTCAAAACAATCCGTGGCCAAGTCCCTGCCGAAGTTGAAGAAACCATCTTCCCAGCAGTCCATCTGGAGAGCAGACAACTTCAACATCAAAAGGTTGTTCATCGTATTGCCGATAGAGCAGCTCAGGCTCAACTTAAGGAAGAAATGCTGTAGCTGAAGCAAACAGCCGATGAGAAGCACAAAAGCATCAGCAACTTGCAAGCCTCCGGTGCTGATCTTAAACAGAAAATCTTAGACCTATCGGCAAAAAGAGTAGCTCTGCTAGCCGAACTGGAAAAGGTTGAAACAACCCTGACTCAAGCCAAGCAAGAAGAAGACCAGCTTCCTGACGCTATCAAGGCCTTTCAGCAAGAACGAGACGTCCAAGCTCGCAAGACCTTGGTTCTCAAGAGGAAATTCAAGCCTGTGGAAGGAAGTGCCGATGAAGATGCCAAGGAATTAAAAGAAACCGATGAAATTCGCCTGCGTGCGATATCGGCTATTCAAGCTTTGTTAAATTAGCGCATCGGCAATGATTGATACTTTGTTTTGACTCTAGCCGATAGGATTGTTATCGGCAATTACTCTTTTATGCATCCATCCAGATACTAGGGTAATATTTCTTTAAATATTTTCCATTTAATGCTCTGGGAAATACAACTCCTTCGAGAGTTTCAAGAATATATGCATTACCAGGAACATATTGATTTATCCGATATGGACCTTCCCAATTAGGTGACCATTTGCCAAACTTAGAACTTTTAGTCCCAATCGGTAAAATCAACTTCCAAACCAATTCTCCATCGACAAATTCCTTTACCTTCACCTTCTTGTCATACCATCTAGCTACTCTTTTCTTATTCTCCTCAATGCTAACTAAAGCTTTTAACTGATGACCTGCTATATCTTCCAACTCATCCTTCATAAGGATATCATAATCATCGGCTGTCAATTGATCTTGAGAGCGTATTCGCCTAGAACCAATTTTAATCTCCCAAGGTAAGACTGCATCGTGTCCATACACCAACTGATAAGGTGTTACCTTGGTTGCACCATGACACGCCATCCGATATGACCACAAAGCTTCATTTAATACTGTATGCCACTTCTTAGGATACTCTTTAATCTTGCGCTTAATGAGCTTGATAATTCCTTTATTAGATGCTTCAGCCTGACCATTAGCCTAGGCATAATACGGTGAAGAATTCAAAACTTTAATCCCCATTCCTATAGCAAACTCATCAAATTCACCCGATGTAAACATAGTGCCCTGATCGGTAGTGATGGTTTGAGGGATGCCAAATCGGTAAACAATATGCTCCTTCACAAAATCAATCATATTAGCCGATGTCACCTTTTTTAAAGGAATTGCTTCAACCCACTTTGTGAAATAATCGGTAGCAACCAGAATAAACTTATGCCCTTTACTCGATGGTGGATAAATCTGACCGATGAGATCAATAGCCCAACCCCGGAACGGCCAAGGCTTAATTATAGGGTTCATAGCCGATGCGGGTGCCCTTTGAATATTACCAAAATTTTGACATTCCTGACATCCTTTAAAATATTTAAAACAATCTTCAAGAATAGTCGACCAATAATATCCATTTCTTCTGATCATCCATTTCATCTTGAAGGCTGACTGATGAGCCCCACATACTCCTTCATGAATTTCACCCATCAGGCCTTTTGATTCCTCTATGTAACACACCTGAGTAAAACTCCATCTATGGTACGGTAGTACAATTCCTCATCGAGGAGTACATACTTGGTAGCTTGGAACCTTATACGTCTTTCAACCTTTTTAGATGGATTCTTTAAATAATCAATAATTTCCTTCCTCCAGTCATCGGTATCAGCTGCTGATATTAATACTTCTTGAACAGGTTGATATCCTGAAGCATGCTGAGCCAATCGGTTAGCCTCTTCATTATGCATCCGAGAAATATGTTCTAGATGAAAACTCCTGAACCCTTTTAATAATCTCAAACACTTTTCATGATATGAAATTAGAATTTCACTTCGGCATTCATAACTCCCAGTCAACTGATTTATAACTAACATAGAATCACCAAAGATCTCAACAACATTAGCATGTACTTCCTTGAGCAATTCTAAACCTTTTATCAGGGCTTGGTACTCAGCTTGATTGTTTGTTGATGTAGCAACAATCGGCAATGAGAACTCATACTTCTTCCCCTGAGGGGAAATTAATACGATACCAATGCCTGCCCCTTCACCACAAGTAGACCCATCAAAGAAAAGTGTCCACGGAGCAATTTCCAGAGAATCCACCGTGTTGCAATGTTGAGTAACGAAATCGGTCATAACCTGTCCTTTAACTGCCATAGCCGATTCATAACATAGGTCAAATTCTGATAATGCTAAAATCCATTTACCAATCCTACGATTCAGTATCGGCATTGACAGCATATACTTGACCACGTCATCTTTGCATATGACAGTACATTCAGCCGATAGTAAATAATGCCTCAGCTTAATACAAGAAAAGTACAAACATAGACATAATTTCTCAATGGCCGAATACCTGGTTTCAGCATCTATTAACCGTCTGCTCAAATAATAGATAACACGCTCCTTTCCTTCAAATTCTTGAATAAGAGTTGAACCGATAACAGTATCTTCAGTTGATAAATACAATCTGAAAGGTTTTCCATGTTGGGGTGGAACTAACACTGGAGGATTTGTTAAATAACTCTTAATTTCATCTAAGGCTAACTGCTGTTCATTCCCCCATTTAAATTCCTGATCGGCTTTCAATTTCAATAATGGACTGAAAGCCTTGATCTTACCCGACAAATTAGATATGAATCTTCTAATGAAATTAATCTTACCGATCAAGGATTGTAATTCAGTTTTATTGGCAGGAGCAACAATCTTGTTGATTGCCTCAATAGATTTTCTACTAATTTCAATACCCCGCTGATGCACCATAAAACCCAAGAATTGTCCTGCCGATACACCAAATGCACATTTATTAGAATTCATCTTTAATCCATGCTTTCTTGTGCACTCCAATATCTTCTGTAGATCGGTTAGATGCTTTGTGATGTCTCCAGACTTAATCACTATGTCATCAATGTAGATTTCTACCAACGTGCCGATATATTCATGGAAAATAAAGTTCATAGCTCTTTGATAAGTAGCACCGGCATTTTTCAAACCAAATGTCATAACTATCCACTCAAATAATCCCACATGTCCTGGACATCTAAAAGCAGTCTTAGAAATATCTTCTTCAGCCATGAATATTTGATTATAACCTGCATTATCATCCATGAAACTAATAATATGATGCCCTGCTGCAGCATCAATCAACAAATCAGCAATCGGCATTGGGTAACCATCCATCGGTGTAGCCTTATTGAGATTCCTGAAATCAATACAAACACGAAGTTTCCCATTTTTCTTGTATACAGGAACCACATTAGAAATCCACTCTGCATATCGACACTGCCGAATAAACTTTGCCTCAATTAATTTAGTTATTTCGGCCTTAATATCAGGAAGTATATTAGGATTGCAGCGGCGTGCCGGCTGCTGATGTGGCCAAAATCCAGATTTAATAGGCAACCGATGTTCAACTATAGATCGGTCTAACCTAGGCATTTCAGTATAATCCCAAGCAAAACAATCTTTATATTCCGTTAACAAATCAACTAGTTGCTGTTTACACTTGGAATTTAACTTAGCGCTAATAAAAGTGGGCCTTGGCCCATCGCCTTCACCAATATCTATTTCTATTAAATCATCTGCCGATGTAAATCCTTGACCTAATTTTCCATCATCGGCAAACCTATCCATTAAAACTCTTCTTCAGAACCGACTGCTTGGATCGGTAGAATTTTGTAATCGGCAACCTTGAGGAACTCTTTTTCCCAAGCTTCTCCTGATATGCACCTGGTTCGCTCATAAGTGTCTGATTTTGCCGATGCGATGATATAAGAAGAATCACCAGGAACAACTTCAATTTTGTCTCCAACCCATTGTACAAGACACTGATGCATTGTAGAAGGAACACAACAATTAGCATGAATCCAATCCCTTCCTAAAAGTAGATTATATGCACCCTTGCCATTAATAACAAAGAAAGTTGTCGGTAAGGTTTTACTGCCAATGGTCAATTCAACACACACTGCCCCTTTAGCTGGTGATACATTGCCTTCAAAGTCCTTTAGCATCATATCAGTCTTAGTTAAGTCTTGATCTCCCTTACCAAGCTTCCGATACATCACATAAGGCATAATATTAATTGCAGCTCCTCCATCAATAAGTATCTTAGATATAGGCTGCCCATTAACTCTGCCTTTTACAAACAAAGCTTTGAGGTGTTGTCTCTCATCATCGGCAGGCTTCTCAAAAATAGCCATCATTGGATCTAGTGTTAATTGAGCTATTTGGTCAGAGAAGGAAGCTTCTTCTTCGTTATCAGATAGAGCCAAAAATTCCATCGGCAACATAAACACCATATTGACATCTGCCGATGGGCCTTTATTTTTGTGCTTTATCTGCCACTGCTGATTACCAGATTTCTCATTAGAGGGACTTCCTTCTTGGTAAAAGTCTTTTTGATGCTCTCGTTGCATTTTCCTCTTCTATGTCTTTGTCAAACCCTCTGGACACCATTGAGGAAGTTTAGTTTTCCACACTGGCTGATAAGTCCTGGTTGTCTCCACACGACGTATATTAGGATCCCTGTAAAATATTTCTTCATCAGGAACTCTTGCATTTGCCATCTCTTCAAGTTCCTCTTGGTTTCTCGGAAAATATGCAACGCGTTTACCAAGCCTTTCATGTACACTGAGCCTGCCCCCTAGCCGATCATATATTGATGCTCTCCTTCTGATCGGCTCATTAATGGACAAACCTCGATTGCCAGATTGAAACCTTCTTATAGGACAATTAACTCCATAATAACCATTGCACTCTGGGCAATCTTCAACAGTAGGTAACTTAATACCTTCCTCCCAACAATGAATAAAAAACGGACAATTCCAATGATCCTTATGCCGATTCCACTCTTCTTGACGTCTTTCCTCTTGCTGTTGTCGATATCGGTCCCTTCGCTGACGCCAGCCTTCCTGTTGTCTTTGTTGAGTAATCATGATGCCAGATCAAGGAGGCTTTCCAGAACTGCCACCTTCTGTCAATAGCCCCTTGCCCTTTACATCATCGGTAGTTATCCGATGTTGGGGATCTACTGATGCATTCTTTTTAGCAGCTTCCGATGTCAACACCTTAATTTTACCTTCAGTATCCAACATATTTGTTGGAAAAGGATGTTGATCAATTTTCATCGGCTTCTAAATCTTGGAATTGCCAAATTTTATTCTCCCAGACTCAATAGCTAACTGTAATTGTTGTCTAAATACTTTGCACTCATTGGTACTGTGTGAAGTTGCATTATGCCATTTGCAATACAGCATATGCTTCAACTCTTCTACCGATGGGATCACATGATTAGGTGACAACTTAATCTGGCCCTCCTGAAGCAAAAGATCAAATATCTTATCGGCTTTGGTAACATCGAAAGTAAACTTTCTGGCTCTTTGTGACCAAAGGGACAAGATATCGGCTTTTTATTCTTAACCCACTCAGCCAAACCGATAACTGGTTCTTCATCTGAATCAGAATCTTCTACTTCTTCGACAAATGAAACTTTCTTATTCCAATTCCTTTTAGGTTCAAAAACCCTAGTGTCTTGATCAGAAATCCTTTGCACTAGATGACTTAGGCTTTCGAACTCCTGAGAAGCATATCTATCCTTAAGGTGTGGCAACAATCCCTGAAAGGCCAAATCGGCAAGCTGCCGATCATCCAACACCAGGCTATAACATTTGTTCTTTACATCCCGTAGCCTTTGCACAAAGCCTTCTACCGATTCATCATTGTGTTGTTTCATCTTTACCAAATCGGTAAGCTTCTTTTCATGAACTCCAGCAAAGAAGTACTTATGAAATTGCTTTTCCAGATCAGTCCAAGTAATAATAGAATTTGGCGGTAGTGAGATAAACCATGTAAATGCTGATCCAGATAGAGATGATGAAAACAAACGAACTCTCAATTCATCTCTACAAGCTACCTCTCCACATTGAATAATAAAACGATTAACATGCTCCATGGTTGATGTATCGTCTTGCCCAGAAAACTTAGTGAAATCTGGCACCTTTTAACGATTTGGGAGAGGAATTAAATCATATGCCGGAGGATACGGAGTCTGATAAGAATAGGTATTAACTTTGGGCTTTATCCCAAACTGATCCTTCATAATTTCTGCTATTTTATCGGCCCAAAAAGCATCAACATCTTGTTGACGATATGGTTGAATCTCCACTGGAGGTACTTGCTGATACCCTTCTGCATACCTTTGTGGCCCATGATCTCCAGCAATTGGCATATTTGTCACTATCTGTGGTCCATTAACCTGCTGAAAAGGGTTCATCGGCTGAGCTACCGATGCTTGATTCTGAAAACCAGCATGCATGTGACCTTGATGAACATCTGTGGCTTGCTGATTTGGCTGAACTGAATGTTGAGTGGGAAACTGCCCTGGCCAATTATTAGCGTTCATCGGTACAAAATTTGCCGATGGTTGGTAACTTGTTGGCATTGCCGGATAATTACAACTAACTTGAGGTAAAACCTGGACTCCAGGTTTACTCACGATTGGAGCCTTCTGTTGCATCGGTAACAAATTTGCCGATGGACTTGAGCTAGATGTTTGACCCAAAGACACCTGGAAACCTCCTAGAGTTGGTTGTACAGTAGTTGCCATAGTATATTGGGGTACTTGAGCTATCGGTGAACCGACCGATATCATAGGAGCTTTTCCCGTTGCATCAAATACTTGAGGTGATCCATGGTTAAAAATAGATGGCTCTGGAGGCATACCATATCCCCACCACTTAGCAGGAGTCTGATTATTCTGTGGTACAGGACCTGATAAAGTCGATGCTGATAGATCTGTATTAAGCTGAACTCGTCCTGATAGTGCTGAATCTGGACACATCGGTGTAGACTGTACGTTAGATAAACCTGCTGATACTGGAAGAGAAGAAATCTCTATACCCGCAACGGCCGGGGGAGCCGATGGAGCAATAACAGATGCTGATTCTGGTTGATGATAAGCAGGCCCAACGTAACGAGGTGACGCTTGCCCTTCTTTGAAAGTTCGAATCACAGCATTATGAACAGTATTGGACAACACATTAGAATGATTAATTAAAGCATGATTCACTGCAGAATTAACCATCTCTTGAAGTTTACCCGGATTAGAATCAAAGGTAACTTGCCGAGGCAACGGCAAGTCTTGCTTCTGGATGACTTGTCCACTTTTGTTCAAACTGAATGACTTCAAGCAGAGCTATCTGTATTCTTCTATAGCCCTTTCCATAGCCTGCTTCTGATCGTCCTTAAGATCTTCTTCTGTTACCGCGATGATGTTCCCCGCATCGATCTCAGGATTAAGCATCTTGACTAGATTTGTCCCACCGGGCGTGCCAACAGATGTGTTGATGCAAAAGTAGATCTGCAAACATAAAGGGCTAATACCTAAAATCGATATCCAAAGCGTGCTATTCGATTTGACCTGTTAATCGACAAGGATGAAGATACGAGCACTTTGGTCCTGACAACAGCGATACGCCCGGAAGTCATGGCCAAGAGGTACTCACGCGGAACTCGAGGATCGCTGAAGATTGCACTGGAGCAATGCAACTCACCGAATCGATGAGAACTCGTAAAAAAGAAAAATATGCAAATTGACGAAGTCGTCGGAAGTAGATGTAAATAAGAGTAAAAGCTGTTTTTGATGTATTGATTGATCTCTTTTTTTTACATTGCCCTTCACCCTATATTTATATCCTGATCTACAGAAACGTAACCAAATACGACTAGGACACTAAATCCAAATCTATGGAAACACATGACTTTGATACAACTCATACTCTAATAAACGTATATAAGGAAATTAACTCCTATCTTATTCCATAGTCCGCCTCAGTCACGATGGTATTCTCATCGACCTCCTTTTTATCGGCACAATCCCTGTTCCATCGGCACAATCCCTGTTCCATCGGCAGCAGCCTTCTAGTTCCTTCCATCGGTACATTCCCCGTTTCATCGGCAGCAGTCTTCAAACCATCTTTTATCGGCATCGGCAATAATACCCTTAACCTTATTGGCAACATTTCAATTTGAATCCATACGCCGCTACAACTCATAAGCAAACTCATTTTCATCAGCTATCAATCTACACAATAATCTTTTCTCTGCTGATTAGCCTTTCCTGACCATCTTGACACGTGCTAAAAAACGATGTCAACAACACCATTACTAAACGCACAACGAAAGTGAAATTTCAAGTGGCACCAATGGGCTGTAAGAGCAAGCGCCATACAAGGAGGGATAGCAAGCAAAGGTAGTCACAAGGTTTAGAATCAACACGAAAATGATCCGAAGATCAAAACATAGCACAAGAGAACATCGCGCAATTGCCAAGGATAACTGAGCAAGAGACTCTTGCTTAAATTCTACGTACGACTTGCATTCACCGAGGGGAGTACCAGATAAAAGATTAATAAGAGATTCAATCATGTTGAGCAACAACATGAGATCAAGACTGATAAACATTCCGAGACTTGGGAAGGTTGGAGACGAATTAAGCAAATTTCAAGGTGAAAACCGATATGTAGTCATAGATTGAGTTGATAAGGTAGATGCACAAATTTGCAAGCACACGATTTAGAGGCCATAGCAGAGAGACATTGTGTCATACTAGCTAACCTTTGGGAGAGGAATCCGGAAGGTCCAATATGGATTTGGGTACGGTCTCCACAACTGGCAACGTACGAACCATGATCAAAGGCTAGCGTTGATAAAAGTTAACTTGGTTGGTCAGTCGATAAGGGTCTTCACAAAAATAGTTGCAAAACACCCACAGCTTATGCAACATATAGGAGAACTAAACTTTGGGCTTTCGGTCAAGCAAAGGCATGGATACAAACATTCAAGGGCTAACCACCAAGTCTATAGGATCAGGCTCCTAGGAGACAACCTAATTGAAGACAACAACCATACAATTATGTAACATGAACTTTGTTCTAGGATAAAACTATGCGACCCTCGTATGCTCACCGAGGACAAACGAGGTGACAACTAGGGCATTACCTAGACAACAAGCATACATACAACATCACAGTCAAGCAGACATTTGAGAAAATTCTAACGAATGGGCTTAAGCAACCAATACAAAGCATAAGGCTCACCCAAAATAAGCGTTTATCTCAAGCATGAACTAACTACAAGTTTAGCTCAAAACAAACGCTAGCTAAGAGAGCCAACTTAGCATGTGCATAGAATCTGGACAGCAACACAGTAGTTACTTGTTTCAACCGTAACTGAGGTTGTAGACATCCCACAAAAGTGATCCTAGACTTTTTAGAAAGCTTAGGAAGATGAATACACTTTAGTTACTCATACCAACAGCTAATTCATAGATTAACATGACCAAAAATGCTAATGTTTTAGATCTGTACCAATATGGACAGAAAACTGACAAGAACTTCGAAAATGCGTAACTGGAGTTCTAGGGACCTAACAAGGCTGAGCCTTAACTTTATGTAAAGCTTATTAAGTTGTCTATAACTTTCTTATTATCATATTAAGATGATTCTATAGCTAACAAGGCCCATTAAGACAAAGAAGACATCTCTGCCCAGATTTGGGCAGATTCAGTCATTCCACTTGACAAGCACCTAACTAGAAATTTTGACCACCAAAATTAGTGCTATAGGACATTTTGGAAAGCTTAGAAAAAGTAATACACTTCTTCTATTACCTCCAAGACATGATTCCTTATGCACATAGGTCAAACAAACCAAACATTCAGATCTATTCAAAGCACAAACAAAGCCTGTTGGTAAACTTCTAAAATTCATAACTCCCAAACAATAAGGCCTAGTGTCATGAAATTTTAGGACAAGCTAGATAAGTAAGTTAGCTACAACTTTGGTATTATCCATAGCTACAGAAAACACCATTATGACCCCAAAAGCATCACTACAACAGAAACCGTTCTAGCAGCCAACGTCCAACAAGCAAAACAAAGCTTGCCTTTGTTCTACTTAACAAGAGAGCACACAAACATGTTATTCTAGTAGTTCTAAACATTATTACCTTAGACCAACCAATTTAATTCATTAGTAAGAATCACAATTACTTAGGTGAGGTCTAAAGAATTTGCAAACACTTGTATGAACAACATATCCACCACTTGGCTAAGCTAGAGGATATCTCTAAGTTCAAGCATGTAGCCACACTTATTTCTCAAGCAACATGGAACAAGGCATTCTTGTTTTACTCCACACAAGGAAGATAGTGTACCACATCAATAACAAGTTACTCACTATAGAACAAGGTTGAGAGGAGCATAGTTATGCATAAAGCAACAATCGGATGATGCATGCTTCGTCGTATTTTGTCCTCGCAAGATTGCCAACCTAAGGTGGCGATCACGTTCTATGTCAGTGGCATAACATGCACTCTCTCGATATATAGCTAGTCGACAACTACATTTGACTTACGCATTCGTGGTTAGCGTACCTGCAGAAAAGTTTCATTGCAGCCCAACATTTCCCAATATAGCACACAATGAAAGTAGAGAAGTAAAATTCTAAGTACTCCCATGTACATATACCCCCGTATATATACATGTAGCACCAAAACTACCTGAATCATCAATCACCCACAATTAAGTACCTTCATATATACATGTGTGTAACATGTAAATAATCCAGTAACCAAAACTAGCTCTCTCCTAGACCGCTGGATGTTCGGTCATGCTCTCACAACTCACACTTACCTGAGCGTAGGTGCGATGTTGCATAAAAGTAAACTAGCGACATATATGGCTATTTCATATATGAAGGCTACCTCTAATCTAATACACTGGGTAGCATGGTGTGGGAGAGTCATCACACAATCATACCTTGGCCTGGGCGTAGATGTATAAATGAAAAACCCCCAAGTTAGTACTTATATAAGCCACCTAATAATCCTTATATGGGCATAAGGAAATTGACCACTGGCATACTTAGATTTAGAATTCAGTTTTCACAAACCTATATATAGCTATAAGTTAATAAAACTTTTATAAAACAAAACCTTTGTTTTAAATACACATACGACAAGTTTAATGTTGAATCTTGCTCTGATGCCAGCTGTAACAGAACCGTCTAAATTATAAGAGAACAAGTACAAAAACAATCACCGGAGTGATCAAATTCTCGCACTTGAGCCCATATAACTCCGGTAGTCCAATGAAATCACGAGGGATTTCAAACCAACCAACATACAAGCCAAGATCGTAGTGATTCAACATAACAAGTCACATGTTACAACCATTTCACAAGTAATTCAAAATATACATCGGAGTTCAACATAGTTGTTACAACTTAAGTTCAAAAGTAGCGGAAGCAAAGTAATTTGAAACTAACATTTCTCTTATTTCAAATACATGCCAGTACCAAGGTCGACTTCCAACAAAAGCAATAGAGAGAAGATAATAAGATGGATCATGCCCATGATCGCACTCCGCCTCTACGGCAGGAGCCAACCAACTCTTGCAGTCGCCATGATACTTCACAACCTGCAACAGTGGGGATAAAACCCTGAGTACGAGAAGGTACTCAGCTAGACTTACCCGTCATAAACCAGAAATAAGGTGACACCAAGGATCATGCAAGGCTGATATAAAGTGGGCTAGCTTGACAACATTTTGCATAAAAGCTTAATATGGATAAGTAATCATTAATGCTTAAGCATCAAGTTAATTATCATTAACCTGTCATCTATATTAGAACTTGTACTAGAGCACTCACTTTATTAGGAGCAAACAATATTAACCATAGCAGGTATAAATTTAGGCTACCTTTTCATCGTTATCCAATTAACCATCCGTTCAATTTAATGGAATCTACGTTGCCGCTGCTCAAGTCAAGTGCTCACTAACTGTGAGCGACGGCGATTCGAATCGAATTCCTATCCAGCTGGAGGGGTATTTCTAACACTCACCGTGCAGACCCCTGCCAGGGTCGCACAGGCCACCTTTTCATATGATTCAGGAATCGCGGGTCCGAATGATGTCGCGACCCCAAGGGCGACACTCTGCCAGGTGATAGGGACTCTAACCCCCCCTTGGTCTCACGCCAATGTCCCCAAGCACATCCTTTCTCTCCTCCAAGAAGCAACCTACCATTCGATTTCCGGCCTGAACCATATTACTCGGCTTCACGGTCGGAACGACTTATCCGGCCAACTAAGTGTTAGACTACGTTCAACATGACTCAAAGACGTACAGCGAATCGGTCCTTAAATGACTCAGACGGGGATAGATCCACACCTAAGACCTCCATGCCTTGTTGCTTCACTATCGTCATCCCGCCCGGTCTCATTTCATTTTATTAACACATGGTTCCATTCCACGATAGCAATATAGCCAACCGTGCCATATATGGGTATCCCTATATCTCGCAGGTGACAGGAAATCACCTGACTTCTATCGCTTAAAGCAAGGCTAAGCATCTATTCGATCCTAGTCTATGTAGGATTCAGGGATTCATGTATGTGGACAAGAAATGATATAATGCAGCAAGGTTTTCAACCAACTCCTACCACTTAATGCAACAATACTTATAACATATATATAATTAATTGCTTTTGAAGGTAGAAGGCTTATAATGCTCCGGGGCTTGCCTGGGATCCGACACAAGTCAGTAGTTGTCAGATGATACTCGCTTGGCGAGCACCTCCCATTCTAGCATTTGTCCCGTCCTTCTATCTTCGGGATAGGTCCACCAAACACCGTCTTCGGGTTTGGCTCCAACGTCACATCACATCCTTCACGTTTTTCAGCTAGCGCACCTAAATGAAATGCAAGATGCAAGTGCATGAATATAAAGAAATGCAATAGATGATGCATCACACGTTAATCAAGGCAAGTATAAGGTTATAGTAAAGATACGTAAGCACATCACATTACTTAAGTAACCTTACACAAACAAACATGCTTAAATAGCAAAGAAAGCAATACCAAGCATGACATAAGATTTACAAAGTCTCAGGTGTAATCGCTTAATCACCAAAGACATGAATCACACTTAGCAATACACAAACAAAGTAACCAAGCAATCATGTATTTTCAACAATTCTGGACATACATGCAGTAGGTGGGTAAATCAATCATATCTGAAGGTCTATAAATCCAAATGACTTGCAAGAAGACATCATAGAAAGATTATGAAATTGTCCACATTTCATTTATAAACATCTAAACCTGATTCTAACATTTACCAGGTCAAAATACAGAAGGTACAGAATATGTCCTGGAAGGACAGAGAGCAACATAAATCTGAACCCAACTTAGAACAGCTGTAGTTTCTAAACCATATGGCCAAATGCCACCAAATTTTAATAGAGGCTAGATACATAAATTATCTACAACTTTTGTATAAATAAGTTCTTCAACAAAGCATATTATCATGAAGAACTTTGCTAAGTTTCCAGATCTGTCCAGAAACCTCATTTGCAAGAAATAATTATTAACTTATGTTGCAAACATATACTTGGACAAAACTAACTTTACCAACATATCACACATGACTAATGAACACCAGAAAACATAGTGTCCATTCCTAAATAAATTCTTTTAATGCATTTTCTTAATTTATTTAGATAATTAGGTGAAATTATGAACACATATCCAAGGTGCACAATAAATTCTACCAAAATTACAGTGGCCTTCACATGCTCCCAAAAGTATACTGTCCAAATTTGAAACCATTTGCAGATATATATCAACCTCTATGAAAAAGACAAATGGATATTGCAATAATCATGTGAGAGCAAGTTAAACTTAACACTCAATATTTTCTGTGAACACAAGGCCATATTATGAATCAATATGATAGAGAAACATCATACTAAGGTAAAACAACATTTTCTATTTTTTCATTTATATATTATTTATAAGCTATTTATCAAGCTATAAACAAGTTAAATCAATAGCTTGAGCATACAGTAAGCAATGGCTATGAAATTTATACCACAGTACATCCATATTATGACAAGCCTACCATAAAAATTTCACATCAATTGGGGCAACACAACTCGAGATATAAAAATAACAAGCAATATAATGTAGATTTCCTTATTTATCAAGGTCCAATCAAAACCCTAAGAAAACAGTGAACAAATAGTGTGTTTAATATTTTTCCTAGCAAGTACATGTCATCACAAAATTAACAAAATAAGAATCACTATTTTTGGAGTTCTAAAACTCCAGATCTTGCTCTGGTTAGGTTTAAAGGCATTTCTAGAGCTCTTTTCCAACTTAAATAAAGACATTAGAAAATACCTACAAACATGTAACATATTATGACTCCACTGCATAGATCTTTTCTCAAGGTTTCCAAAAAGTCCCCATTCACTATTTTTGGAATTACCTAACATGAGATATGATTTTTAGAAGATTTACAAATTTTCAGAAATTCAAATCCAGAAATTACTCAAACCCTAATTAATGCTAGGCGTACCCGGTTCAGCACCCACTCTCTGCCACCACTTAACCTGACGTGAGGGACCCGCGCACTGAGGGACCCACCTGTCATGCATACACCGAGGAAATACAGAGAGAGGGAGACTGCCTTCTTCCTCACGGACGGCCGAGCAGGGGAGGAGACAGGACCGGCCCGGCCTCGGGCCAGCGGCGGCCGGCGACGACGGTGGACTGGTTGGCCGGCATCGCGGCTGCCCAGCACATTTGCCTGCACTGGCGGTGTGAGCTGAGGTGGCTCGTGGCCTCTTGGCCACGGAGGCAGGCGGCTGCGGCCGCGGCCATTGGCGGCAAGCGAGCACCGGCAGCGGTGGACCGAGGGGAAGGCAGCGCGAGCACCGGTGAGCCCACGCGCGTCCACGGGACCGATTGGCTCAGCTCGAGGCGACCCAAGATGGCTTGGCCACATGAGGGCGGTAGTGCCAGTACGGCCATGCCGGCGGCGGCGACCACCGGTGGAAATTTGTCGTGGCGAGCACCCGCGAGAGAGGAAGGGAGGCATGGCGGGCACGGTGGCGAGCTCTACTTGGCCTACGACCGAACCATCAGCGAGAACGTTGGTGCGGGCACAAGCTTTGCTCGCTCATCCATGGCAGACGTCCGTTCACACGCTGTGCATGCTCCGAGGGCGAGATGCAGTGGGCGATAGGGAGTGGGGGAATGCTCTGGTGCTGCACGGACTTGCCAAACGCGAGAGGGAGCAGTAAGGCGGGGCAGAGGACATGGACGCACGGCGGTTTGGTGGGGGACACAGCACGGGCATGGCTGCCACGCCACGGAGCACGCGTCGGCCGTCTGGGCATTCTGCCGAACACGTGTCTCGCGTCGCTGTGCCTGACTTGGAGACCATTTTTGGGCCTGCTCGGGTCCGAATTTGGGTATGGGCCAATTATGAAAGTTGTTCATTTCATGATGCCCTACAACTCTTGTTTAAGGACCCTAGCCATTAGAGCAATGGATTAGGGAGTAATTAGACCTTAAGTTGACATTGTCGATGATTAATCTAACTTCGGTGTTTACTCCAATTAGTTGGTCAACAGTGGTCAAATCAATGTCAACTTTTGGTATATCCTACTCCCAGATCTAAGCTCCAACTTTCACATTTGGACCTACTCAAGTTGCTTAACAAAAACTTGAGAACGCGGGATGCCAATGTCGAAGACACTGAAATCAGGGCTTTTAAAAATTGTTAAGTGTTGGAAATAGTCTCAAATCTGACTTGTGGGCCCTTTTTGATCATGTTCCACACATTTCCATGACTTGACTCTTAAACAAAGTTTGTTCCTTATAAAATTATCTACAACTTTGTAAAAGGGTGCACAGTCATGCAAAGCTTCTAGGTCACACTTTTGAAACGGTCAAACAAAAGTGTTCCAGGGTCCGTACATGGTCAACCCTCACTTAGAAGCACATTTAAGCAAAATGATCAACATGAACATTGTTCCATTAAGTGTCCTAGGTGTAGTTAAGGTGTTGTAGAGGCCAAACATACTTACCATGCATAGGTTGCACAAAAGTGTAGGCCTCACATGCCTTGAAACATAGAACTCAAGTGAAATGCTATAGTCATTTCATGTGGTTGTTTCAAGATACATGCTACACATGTTCCACTAGGTTGTTCCACATGTGTCCACGATGTGTTGCACATGTTGCATTGTATGTTGCACAAACACTAGTTCCCATGGGATACGAGGCAGGTTTTAGTTGTAATCCAAACGAGCATATAACTTATCATTTCATGTGACTTTTTGATTCCAAACTTCATGAAACTTTTCCTGGGATCGATATAGATAGTTATTGATGTGAGACATGTGAAGATACTTAGATAACAACACCCAAGCATATATCTTTTAATTGGGCCTATATGTAAGCAAGGGTGCAACATTCAACCTTAAGTTAGGCTCATCTCCATAGGTTGACCTTGACATTGTCATTTCCACTTAATCTATTATGTTTGAGCTCAAACCCACTACCTAATTGGTGATAAACACCTGGGGTGTTACAACCACCGACACGCTGAGACTGTGAGACGTAGTACTTGGCCCCTGAGTACTACGCTGTCTTGGAAGGGTGTGGGTCCTCATGCCTGTACCTCCCTACACTATCCGCTAACCTCTCAATAGTAGTGGCACCGTGCTAGCAAGTCGAACATCCATCTCCTTCCCACAGAAGCGAGTGGGTGTGCAAGGATTCCTAAGACCCGGTCCACAGACATATCAGTCCTTAGGGTGACTAAGAAGGATATCTTCACATGGGGGAAACCGTTTTTCACTCAATGGAACACCCGGCACCCCGTGCCATCACAACACCTCCCATCCTAGGGCTTCATCCCATGAAGACACTCCACCCCGGGACCTCTCCCTATCACATGTACCCGCCACAGGAACCTCACATGGCGAACACCCAGGTAGCATCCTCTGGCAAGACTTGTCCTCACGACTCGTCGTAGATCCTGCTCAGTCGACTCGACCCTCACCACACACACCCAAGACTCATGCCAAGATCTCCCCAGGTTCATTATCAGGTTAATAACAGGTTTATGGCACCTCGTGCCTTATCTCAAACGCCTCTCACTCACCAGCATCACATCACAGATATAATGTGAGTAAGAGTAAAGTAATGAGTAACGAGTGATAAAGCATCATCTAGTCTAACAGTAGGGTGAGCAAGTGTAAGGTTGCAACAAGGTAAGTGGCTCAAAAAGCAGTAATCTACCATGCAACCTATCAGTAATATTATGACATAAAAGTAAAGCACTAGCAATTCTAAGTATTTGCAATGCGTAATAGGATCTACGAATGGGTGGGGCATGGCACCTGGCAGGTCGTCACCCAAGTCGTCGGTGTAGTCGGGGTCGAACTCCTTAGTTGGTGGCTCCTTCGGGTCTGTAAAACGTGACATACGGCCGCGTCAGTGGCTCCTATAGAGGTGCACAAAGAAGCAACTAAAAATTGAAAGATCCAAATGCACTCAAATATAGGCCTATGACGTAGAGCTCATTTTTAGAAAAAATTGGACTCTAGTTTGACATTTTTCTGAGCTACGGTTAATTAATTATGAATTTTTGAAGGTTAATTCATTTTCTGAAAAAGACGAAGGGGTTGAAATTCTAGGGGCTGACACGTGGTAGCTTCTGATTGGGCGAGGTGGTCTGAGAGACTGACAGGTGGGACCGGTCAGCGTTGACCATGTCAACGGTCAACGGTCAAAGTTGATCGGGCCGGGTCTTGGCTCTGGATGGGCCGGGTCAGGGACGGACTTGGGTCAGGTTGGGCCGGCCCGGGCCCAGACACGTGTCAGGCTGCAGTGCTGCACGTCGCCAAGCTAGGCTCATACTGGGCCTTGGTCCATGGCGGGCGGTCTACGGTGGATGTGCTCATGCGGTCTATGGGCCCCTGGCTCAGCTCTCGGTGGACTGCGCCCACCCTCCACCTCCTACTCTCTGGCCCGGTGGACCGAGTGTAGCCAGAGGTCACACCCCCTTCCTAACTCCCCTGATCGGCCCCTCCCCACGGTAGCGCTCCACCATGCCGGCGGCTCCAGTGGACACCAGGCAAGGAAGCCCCTCTCCTCCCCTAAACCAAGCAGCCAGATGCGGTGGGTCATCACGAAGCTTATCGGTCCGTCCCTGTCGCGCGGGGCACCCAGGAGCGGCCGGTACAGCTACGCCACGGTGGCGCCATGGCCGCGCTCACCTGACCTCCTCTCTCCCCTACCTCTAGAGAATTTCTTGTTCCAAGACGTGGCGAGGCTAACTGTGTCGTCCTTTCCATCCCCATGCCGGTATTGGGCTAGAACGGCCGACCGAGCTCGACTTGGCCGAGCATGGCCACGGTGGTGTGGCGGTACGCCGTGCGCGGCCATCCCGCTTCCCTCGTGCTTCTACGGCTCAGTAGGCAGCGCCCATTCATGTGCGCGAGTGTGTGCTGCGTGCTCAAGGTGCCGAGGTAGGGCCTTCGACACTCTCCCTCCTATGGCGGAACAGCTCGGTGGCGCCATGGCGACGCTCCGGCATCAGACGAGAGGGAGGGGCGGTGCTCACCATGGGCTTATGGATGCAGGATGGCATTGCAGGGGTGAGTCGAGGCCGTGGCGTGCTGTTGCCATGCAGGGAGACCGCGACGGCACCCCAGGCGGTGGTGTCCTTTGTTCCAGTGCCTCCTCCGTGGCGGTGAAAAGTTCTAGTGACACGGGCGGCTCTGGCTTGCTCTGCCTCCTTTGTTCCCCTTCTTCCCCTTTGGCTCCTCCTTGGTGGTGTGGCGAATGAGTCCGCAAGGCTGTGGCGGCTAGAGGGGGTGCTAGGGTGCCCGGGTGCGGCTTTTATAGCCGAGCGACGGCTATGGCGAGTGACAGATGGCGGGGTGGGGCTGTAGGCGATGTGGAGGGCTAGGATGTGCCGCGGCTAGGGTTCTCGGCTGCTTTTCGTGGCATGGTGATGGTTGTGGGTGCGATTTCAAAATCGGGCGGTCAAAAAGGTGGCACGGGTGGTTGAGCCATGGCGTCACGGCGATCTGGCCCGCGGTGGTGGCATCAACGTGGCGGGCACAGCTGGGAGCAGGATGACATCTTTGCGGATCGAGGACATGGCACTCATCGCACGTGCTCGGATGGTGAACTGAACGGGGAGGATGGCGTCGTGCCTGGGATTCTCCAGCGGCACGCGCGTGTGCTCTGCCTTCGGGCGAAAAGCAGAGGAGACAGTAAAGGTGAGGGATGACCTGTGGTCCCCACCCATCAGCGATAGGAGGCACGCGGTCTTGGGCCGGCCTACTAGGCTCCGCACGCGAGAAGGGAAAACCAGGCCTGGCAGCGCTTGGCTAGGCCTCGGGTTGCGCTAGCCGAAAGGCCCCTTTCCCCTTCTCTGTTCTATTCTTAGAGTTTTTCTATTTATCTAACTTCCATTTCTATTGTGCAGGAAATAATTAATCAAGTCTCAGCAAATTTCTATTACGCTTGGCTAGGCCTCGGGTTGCGCTAGCCGAAAGTCCTCGATCAGCAGCAGCGTGATGCTATAATTGCGGCATTTTATCTTCCAAATTCATATGGCAGCTCAATTGAATCCCTTAATATGAGTTGCAGTACCTTTTGTGCAGGAAATAATGAATCAAGTCTCAGCAAATTTGGAGATCATTTGGACATTCAAAAATGATTTCAAAAACAGCAAAAATCCTCTGAATGTCGCTGCTTAAACAGAATTCTTCATTCAGTTTCATTAGCCCTATTTTGGAGCTTTTTATCTCTAGAACCAAGCCGAGTTAGACCCTTAACCTTTGAGCAATGTTGTAGTACTTTGGTAGCTCTACAGCACTGATCAATTGGCTTAGTTTTTCACTGCTTGGATAAGGAGATAGGGAAGGGGAAATATGAGAGTTTCAGTCGACTTGAAACTAAAACTCGGGATTCAGTTTCAGGTAGCCTACTTTGTAGGCTTTTATCTCTCAAATCAAGCTGAATCAATCCGAGGTCCCTTAAGCAAAGTTGTAGTATATATGTAGCTCTATGCAGTGGTGTAATCGGTTGATCAAATGACAAATCGATTTAAGAGCTGTAGAGGGGAGAAAATGGAGATTCAGTTGTAAGTTTGGGGTAGTATTGTCAATGGCAAATTTTGGATCAGGCACAGGAGGTCGTGGCCGACCACAGGCAGGCGCTCGACGCCACATGGCTCCCGTTCATGCTCGCATGCGTGCCACCTCGTCCTCGGCTCATCGTTTGGAGAGGCCGAGCCCGACCCATGTTTCCCCCTCGCTCTCTCATTCTCTCTCGCTCCCTCCTCCTCCGTCTCTCGCTCTTTTGCTCGCCTTCGTCGAACCCGCGAAGCATCATGGCCGCCGTGGCAGAGCTGCTACCCTCATCCACCTCACTGCTTAGAGCCCCAGCCACACCTCTTGCTCGTTGCTCCTCGCTCCTCCCTCACTCTGGAGCTTGGTGCTCCCGCGCCATCGCCATGGACGACCCATGGAGCTCTCTGGCCGCGCCCGTTCCTCCTCATCCGCGCCTCCTCATCCTCAGCCGAGCATAGCACCACCTCTCGCTCCTCGCGTTGTTCCTCCTACGCTCTTCCTCCGACCTCGTCCGCCACTGGAGAGCCTCGTCACTGAGGCCGCCCACCTCCCTGCCACGGTCACACGTGGCCCTGCCTCCTTGGGCCACCTTGAGATGAGCCGTGGCCACCCATGGGTGCACGCGGGCATCCTCTTGCTTCCCCGCCCCTTAGCTGACGCCGGCGTGGCCTTCTCCAGCCGGAGCAGCGAGGTCCCGATGAGCTTCCCTGTGTAAATCCCGACCAGGGGCCTCGCGATCAAATTCGACTAAAGAAAGGGGTCTAAGTGCACACCTGAAGACTCATGCGTGGTGAGTGTTAGAAATACCCCTACAGCTGGATAGGAACTCGATTCGAATCATCGTCGCTCCCGGTTTGTGAGCACTTGACTTGAGCAGCGGCAACGTAGATTCAATTAAATTGAACGGATGGTTAATTGGATGACGATGGAAATGTTGCCTCAATTTATACCTGCTATGGTTAATATTGTTTGCTCCTAATAAAGTGAGTGCTCTAGTACATGTTCTAATATAGATGACAGGTTAATGATAATTAACTTGATGCTTAAGCATTAATGATTACTTATCTATATTAAGCTTTTATGCAAAATGTTGTCAAGCTAGCCCACTTTATATCAGCCTTGCATGATCCTTGGTGTCACTTTATTTCTGGTTTTTGATGGGTAAGTCTAGCTGAGTACCTTGTCGTACTCAGGGTTTTATCCCCACTTGTTGCAGGTTGTGATGTATCATGGCGACTGCAAGAGTTGGTTGGCTCCTGCCTTAGTGGCGGAGTGTGATCATGGGCCTAATCCCTCTGAGTTATCTTGTCTATGATGCTTTTGTTGGAGATTGACCTTGGTACTGGCATGTATTTGAAATAAGATTAATGTTAGTTTCAAATTACTTTGCTTTCGCTACTTTTCAATTCAAGTTATAATAACTATGTTGAACTCTGATGTATATTGAATTACTTGGAAATGGATTTAACATGTGACTAGTTATGTTGAATCACTACGATCTTGGCTTGTATGTTGGTTGGTTTGAAATCCCTCGTGATTTCATTGGACTATCAGAGTTATATGGGCTCAAGTGCGAGAATTTGATCACTTCGATGATTGTTTTTGTACTTGTGCTCTTATAATTTGGACGGTTCTGTGACATGCGGTTCACCCCATTGGGCTATATAAGCAGGGGCAGACCTCGCTCTCAGGCATCTCCATCTTCATTCGCTACATCTAGAGCAAAAGCTAGGGTTTCACCCCTCCATCCAAGTAGAAGTAGAGATCCTTCTAGATAATCATCTAGTTCTAGTTCTTCTAGTTCATCTTCTAGTTCTAGTTCATCTAGTTGTAAACTAGAGATTAGGGAGAGAGGAGAGGAGAGAGCTGAGGAGGAGCTGAATCTGTCGGATCTTCCTCAACATTGTACTTCTGCAGCATCTGGTTCGTCTTGAGCAATCTCCAGGTTCTTCAACTTTTTTTTCTAAGTATTTTGTTTAGTTTTAGTTCTTGCTTTATTGTATTTACTGGATCTTCACTCGTATTGAGTGCTCTAGTTATCCTAGGTAATTAGAGTAGTAAGAGCTAGTGTAGACATGGCGTCTAGACTAGGGTTTACCAGAGTTTACGCCCAATCCTCTGGTTGGTTGTGGTAGCCCACAGAGGTGACAGCTCTGTCTGGTCTTTGTAATCCACCATGTTCGGGTTGGCGTTTCGTAGAGCTTTTTGGCAGCCTTCATTGCTCTGAAGTAGGTAAAATAGAGTAAGCCTTCGACAATATAGAACCACTTAGAAAACCCTAAAAACCCTCTCTACCCTATAATTACCCTTTCCTTGGACGTTCCTAATTCTTCTAGTACACTTCACGTTCTCCATGGAAATCGATACTCTGGAATACTCCCAGGTGAAAGCTACTTCGGTATCCGTGCGCTTGCGGATCTTTTCCTATTCACATTTAAAATACCCAACAAAGTGCACCACTTTCACACCGGTTGCATTACGTAGTTAATGGTGGAAACTGAAGGGCCATGTTGGTTTTGGTGAAGGAATTAACTCCGCCCTTAACTTGAGGGAAAAAATTAACTCTGCCTTCATCTTGAGGAGGCTGTTGGACTGTTTGAGGAGACAACTTAGTCCTATTTAACTGGCCCTTTTGTAATGGTTTTGACACCTTCATCTTTTCAATCTTGCCATAGCCAAAATGGTGAAGAAGTTTATCCAAAGGCATTACGTCCGTAAGGTGCCAAGTTCATCTCTTGCCCGCTCTTCAAGAGCGGCTATTTTAGCGGTGTCATCGAGTGGAGGGTCTTCATTGTCATTGTCTTCATTGCCAGCATCATTGTCCTTGGAGTTCGAGAAGCTTCAGTGGTGGAGAAGGCTCCGCCCGCTAGGACATCAATGTTGGTTTCATCTTTGCGAAAGGAGGAGAATCCAGTGGCTGCCCCTGTGGTCAATCTCATCTCTGTCCCTCCTGTCGTTGCCGCCTTAGTGGAGGTGTATTTGATCATTCTTAGCAGTGGTAGTGAGGACGAGGTTGACTGGGAAATGCTCGTCACTGAGGATGAAATCAACTGGGAGGCTCTTGTCACCGAAGATGACGATGACATCGAGTCCATGGGTAGGTGGTCCCCGTCGAGGATCTGATGGCAGCTTGGATGTACTACCATTAGCCCCTGCTTTGATGTTGGCGTAAAGGAGATCAAAGGGTAGGCTGTCCAGTCATAGACTCATCTTGCTAGGTTGTCAATGTATCCAGTAGTTCTATATGTCATGCCCGTCTGAACTCTTTTAATCATCTTAATATGTAAATCTTTTGTTCTTCCTTGAATTCGAGTAGTTTCTTGTGGTGGGGCCTGAACTTGAAGGTCTATCATTGAAGATTGCCTCTGTTCTCAAAGTGTCTTTTCCTTCTTTTGGCAATGAATCTGAGAGTTAGGCTTTCTCCTTATTGTTTTGTAAGAGAGTTTTCTTTTAGTGACTTCTCTCTGTCTTGTTTGTTGATCATGAACCTTGGCGAGCATCGGCGCTTTTGTTCATATTAGGAGTAGTCTTGGTGGGATCAGGCTTCTTTCATCCTTTCTTGCCCATCGTAGTCTTGTATTTACTTAGCTTAGACTTAGTCTCCATCCAAATCTGAAGGGTTCTAGATGAAACGAGCTCAAGTATCTTTGCAACTCTTTTGCTCTTGATTTTGTGAATTGCGAGCTCAAGTGTCTTCTTAGCTCTTTTGCTCTCATCCGGTTGTGAAAACAACTTGGGACAGGGTGAGCACCTCTGGCTCTCATCTAGGCCGTGAAAACAACCTAGGATAGGTCCGAGTGTCAGCTTATTAGTCTTACTCTCATCCAAGCCTGAAAAGGCTTAGGATTGCGAGCTCAAGCATCTTTTCAGCTCTTTTACTCTCATCTGGTTGTGAAAACAACTCAAGATAGGGTGAGCACCTCTGGCTCTCATCCAGGCCATGAAAACAACCTAGGATAGGTTCAAGTGTTAGCTTATTAGCCTTACTCTCATCCAAGCATGAAAAGACTTTGGATTACGAGCTCAAGCATCTTTTCAGCTCTTTTGCTCTCATTTGGTTGTGAAAACAACTCGGAATAGGGCAAGCACCTTTGGCTCTCATCTAGGACATGAAAACAACCTAGGATAGGTTCGAGTGTCAGCTTATTAGCCTTACTCTCATCCAAGCCTGAAAAGACTTGGGATTGCGAGCTCAAGCATCTTTTCAGCTCTTTTGCTCTCATCCGGTTGTGAAAACAACTCAAGATAGGGTGAGCACCTCTGGCTCTCATCCAGACCATGAAAACAATCTGAAATAGGTTCAAGTGTTAGCTTATTAGCCATACTCTCATCCAAACGTGAAAAGACCTAGGATTGCGAGCTCAAGCATCTTTTCAGCTCTTTTGCTCTCTTTCGGTTGTAAAAACAACTTGGGATAGGTCATAATAAGACAAACATTTACGAAGAACATCATCTTTATTTTATTAGTCATGAATCCTGATTACATGTTGCTCTCTTTCTACAAAAATTTTGTCTTGAGTTCTTCAAGTGTAGAATCTTCTTAGCTGGCTGATATGCCACGTATTCCTTACTTCTATTCCATCTTCAGTCATCAAGTTGTATGTGCCTAGTCCAGTGACTTTTGCGACAATAAAAGGACCTTCCCTTGGGTTGAGTAGTTTATAGTGTTCGTTAGTCTTTTGTATTCTTCATAGTACTAGGTCTCTAACTTGAACTGAGCGTTGCTAAGTACTTTTGTTATAGTGGTGTCTTAAGCCTTGGAGGTATCGAGCTAACTGAAGGGTAGCGTTTACTTTGACTTCTTCTGTACTGTCAAGTTCCAATCTTCAGGTGTGTTCTACTTCTTTCTCCTCATATTGTTCAATTTTTGGGGATGTTTAGATCAAGTCTGCTAGTAGTATAGCTTCTGATCCATATACTAAGAAGAAAGGTGAGTATCCAGTCGCTCTGCTTACTTGAGTGCGTAGCCCCCAGACTACTTTAGGTAATTCTTTAATCCACTTGGAGCCATAATCTTCTAGTTCTCCATATAATCTTGGTTTCAACCCAGCTAGTATGAGTCCGTTGGCTCTTTCCACTTGTCTATTGGCTTCAAGGTGTGCAACTGACGTATAATCTATACTGATGTCGTAGTCCTATGCCCAATTTTTGAACTTGATGGCTATAAAAGGGGAACTCAAATTTGTGATGACGCGGTTGGATATTCTGTAGCGGTCCATGATATCTTGGATGAACTCAATTGCTTTTGCTGCACTGTACTTTATGAGTCGCTTGTATTCGATCCATTTAGTGAATTTGTCGATTGCAACGAAGATATACTCAAATCCACCTTTGGCCTTTTTTGATTGGTCCTACTTGATCCAGCCCCCAACATGCGAATGGCTAAGAAGAGGGGATGCAAATTAGGTCGTGTGCTGGTAGTGAGCTTGCCTTGTGAACATTTGGCACCCTTTGCACTCTCTGACTAGTTCTTCTACATCTTTCAAGGCTGTTGGCCAATAGAAACTGGTACAGAATGTTTTGCCCACTAGTGTCCTTGAGGCTACAGGGTTGCCGCAGCAACCTGAGTGGATTTTGTCTAAGATTTCTTTTCCTTTTTCCCTTGAGATACATTTAAGAAGTACTCCTGATGATGTGGCTCTTCTGTATAGACTATTGCCTACAAGGACATTGTTCTTGCTTCTTCTAATTATCCTAGTGGCCTCTTCCTTATTAGATGGTAGCTTGTTTTCTCTGATGTAGTCGATGAAGTCTTGAGTCCATGATCTGGTGACTACCATGATCTGGGTTGTTTGTGCTGGTGGCTCAGAGGTTATCTCACTAGGTTGTTTTATGGATGGTGACGACAACTCCTCTACAAACACACCTGGTGGGACCTTCACCCTATCCGATCCTAGCTTGGTGAGAACATCTGCCACTACGTTTGAATCTCATTGAACATGTAGGGTTTCTAGTCCTTGGAAAATTTTCTCTAGTTTTTGTACTTTAGCACAATAGGCATCAATGTTGTCCTTGGTGCAGTCCCAATATTTGTTGACTTGATTGATGACCACAGCTGAATCTCCATAGACAAGTAGCCATTTGATTCCAAGAGAAGTTGCAATCCGTAATCCATGGATGAGTGCTTCATACTCTGCTTTGTTGTTTGTAGCTTGCCACAGTATCTGGAGTACATATTTAAGTTATTTTCCTTCTAGGGAAATGAAAAGAATTCCTGCGCCAGCCCCGCGCTAACTTGAGTGATATGTCAAAGTACATCTTCCAATGGTCAAGGAAGTGCTTGTGATTTTATTGCTTTTCATGGAGAAAAATCGATATTTAGAGCTCCAAGTTCTACTACCCACTTTGATATGCGTCCTATCACATCTCTATTGTGCAGGATGTCTCTAAGAGGGAAATCTATTATCACGGTAATCTTGTGGCCTTCGAAGTAGTGTCGTAGCTTGCGAGAAGTAATCAGGAGGGCATAGAGTAGTTTTTGTACTTGCGAATATCGTAATTTTGAGTTTGTCTAAACTTCGCTGATGTAGTATACCAGCCGCTATACTTTGTATACATGCCCTTCTTCTCTTTCTACCACGATTACTGCACTGACCACCGTAGATGTTGCCGCTATGTATAACATCATGTATTCGTGCTTCTTAGGTGGTGTGAGTATGGGTGATGAGGTGAGGTACACCTTAAGGCTTTCAAAAGCCTCCTTGGCTTTCTCTGTACACTCAAACTTACTTGTCTTTTTTAGTAACTTGAAGAAAGGTAGTCCTTTTTTGCCGAGTCGTGAGATGAAGCGATTGAGGGCCGCCATGCTTCTTGTCAGTTTTTTCATGTCTTTTACACAGCGTGGGGGTCCCATTTCTATTATGGCTTGAATATGCTTAGTACTTGCTTCTATTCCTCGATTACTAACCAGGAATCCGAGTAGTTGTCCTGATTCTACCTCGAAAACACATTTCTTTGGGTTCAATTTCTACTTCCATTTATTTAGATTTTCAAAAGTTTGCTTCAAGTCTTCAATTAGCATGTCTGGATTCTTCATCTTTACTACTACATCATCGACATAAGCTTTTGCGTTGTCACCAATCTGTTCACCGAGGTATGTTTGAATAGCTCTTTGATAGGTGGCACCGGCGTTCTTGAGTCCAAAGAACATGGTTTTATAACAATGAGCGCCATACAGAGTGATGAAAGATCTCTTGCTCTAGTCTTCTTCCTTTAATGTGATTTGATGATACCCTGAATAACAATCAAGGAAAGATAGTAGGGTGGATCCTACCGTTGAATCAATAATTTGATCAATTTACGGTAACCCAAATGGGTCCTTTGGGCAATGCTTGTTGAGATCCATGTAGTCGACGCACATGCATCATTCTGCTGTGTTCTTTTTCTATACTAGCACAGGATTCGCTAGCCAATCTAGATGAAGAATTTCTCTTATAAATCCAGCTGCCATTAATTTTGTAATCTCCTTTTTGATTGCTGCCTTCTTGTCTGGTGAAAATCTTCTTAACCGTTGTTTGACTGGTTTGGAGCCTGTCGATGAAATGTGGTCGACAGTCCATCGAGGGGTATGCCCATGATGGTATATTAGTCGGTAGACAAGTGTGCAAGACACAAACCGGATGGTAATAGAACACAAGACACAAGATTTATACAGGTTCAGGCTGTTAGCATGATGTAAAACCCTACATCCTATGCTCTATTTTATTATATTGAGTTATGTAGTTTTATGAGATGTATGACCTGTCCTCTATGGGACCCCTTCCTCTCCTTATATACTCTGGAGGAGGAGGGTTACAAGTAAAGTATCTAATTTGTTACTATTACAACATCTAGTACACCTTGTAGCCTTGCGGTGCATGCCTTGATCTTGTGGGCCAGGCCAACTCAGATGGTGCGGCCCATGTATAGCCATGAGGGTATCTGAGGGTATATTCCCCATAGCTAGTCCCCGAGCGCCATGTATTATGAAGCAACACGTCGATGACCTTCTTTTGACCAGTGAGGCTTTAGCTTTTGGAGTCTTCGACCACTAAACATACCATCTAAGCAGTTGCTGACGGTCTTCGACCTATCGTGACATTAGCCGACTGGATTTACCGAAAAAGTTGGTTGTTCGAATAATGCATGGTGCTCTTGAGAAGAAGAAAAAGATTTCCTTCCTAGGAAGTGTAGCCAATTAGACTCCTTGGTCAATAAGGAGTGTAAGCCAGAAGAAAAGCACTACATTCACCGCGAGGTGAAGTGTAGCCACTTAGTCCCCGAGTCTGGTAGTAGGTGACATAGACACGTGGTGCTAGGGTCTAAAGAAAAAAATCTAAAAGCTTGCCAGCCAACGTCACTAGCAATGTACGCATCAAGACCCCTAATGTGCCCAAGATCAGCACCATGATCTGAACAGCATGGAGTAGATTGATAGCACACTAATGAGACATTGTGACGAGAGCTCGACGAGGAGTCCTCAGTGTGACCGAAGACGTGGTCGAGCAGTGAGAGCTCGGTGACAAGCCTAACGAGGAGCGACGAAAGCTTGGCGAGGAGTCCCCAGCGTGGCCGGAGACGTGGTCCAATGACGAGAGCTTGGCGACGATTTTGACGAGGAGCGATGAGAGCTCGGTGAGGAGTCCCTAGTGTGGCCGAAGACGTGGTCGAGTGACGAGAGCTCGGTGAGGAGTCCCTAGCGTGGCCAGAGATGTGATTGAGCGACAAGAGCTTGACGAGGAGTCCCTAGCGTGATAGGAGACGTGGTCGAGCGGTGAGAGCTCGACGACGAGCTTAACGAGGAGCGATGAGAGCTCAACAAGGAATCCCCAGCGTGGCTGGAGACATGGTTGAGTGATGAGAGCTCGGCGATGATCCTAACGAGGAGCGAAGAGAGCTTGGTGAGGAGTCCCCAGTGTGGCCGAAGACGTGGTCGAGCTGTGAGAGCTCAGCGACGAACCTGACGAGGAGCGACAAGAGCTTGACGAGCCTGACGAGGAGCAATGAGAGCTCGGCGAGGAGTCCCCAGCGTGGCCGGAGACGTGGTCGAGCGACGCGAGCTCGTCGACGATCCTAACAAGGAGCGATGAGAGCTTGGTGAGGAGTCCCCAGCGTGGCCGGAGACGTGGTCGAGCGACGCGAGCTCGTCGACGATCCTAACAAGGAGCGATGAGAGCTTGGTGAGGAGTCCCTAGCGTGGCCGGAGACATGGTCGAGCAGTAAGAGCTCGGCGACGAGCCTGACGAGGAGCAATGAAAGCTCAGCGAGGAGTTCCCAGCGTGGCCAAAGATGTGGTCGAGCAGTAAGAGCTCAATGACGAGCCTGACGAGGAGCGACGAGAGCTTAGCGAGGAGTCCTCAGCGTGGCCAGAGACGTGGTCGAGCGACGAGAGCTCGACGAGGAGCGATGAGAGCTTGGTGAAGATCCTGCAATATAAATATGTAGAGCGGTAGTACGTGATGTAGGAATATATGAACTCCGGAGAGAATCAGTAATGATGAAATAGTATATGATGCTCAGCAGTCAGTTGCAAATGAGCATGATGTGATAAAGCAACTAGTGCTTTGTAAACATCAGTTTTGATGTGAGGTTTGTGTTTACACTTAGCATAAATCGCCCGACCAGTTAGTATGTAGCTGAGTTTCCAGCCCTAGCTTGCCCGTGTTACGCTGAGCGCGGAGCCCATGTGCATGTGGATGGCGTCGCTAAGGAGCCGCTGCCGACCACCTGTAACGCAGAGGGCAGACGCTCATGCACGTGTGGGGAGAAGCTAGAGATAGGGCCATCTCTAGAGACATCGAGCGTCAACGTGACTAGTCAGGGATTTGCGTTAAGCATAGATGTATGTCACCTTTATGATGGTATTCATGGACAAACATTATTTGAAGAATAATCATGATGAGGATGTTGTGGAGAAATGTCATAGCGAAAATATGATGAGGACATTGTGGAGAAACGTTGTAGCGAAAATTGTATTAAATATAAATATTGAAAGTGTACTTAGCTTTAGTCGAGACGTTGTCTGGTCGGTGGTGATGAAATTGTCTGGCCCTCGAGCTTTCCAATCCATCATGATGACAGTGTCATAGTTGTCATAGCGCCTTTCCTTGCGACGTGGGAGGTGGTCGGGGCAAGAGGCCATGGTCGTAGTCAAAGCATGTTGGAACTGCTCTCCTGCCGCTGAAGCCACCGAGTCCGTCGTTGTCGAGTTAATTCAATCCCAGTGAGCTCCAGGGCGATGTTAGCGAAGTAGATCACGAACGAGGGAGATGTCATTACATGCAGAAAAATCAATCTGTATTAGATATTTGAAGAACATACTGATCCAATCAACAACATAGAATGACTCAACTGATTTTTAGTAGAGAATCCCATCTGGCTCGCATGGGAGTCTATACGCACACCCCCTACCTGGCACACCACTATCGATGAAATATGGTCGGCAGTCCATCGAGGGGTATGCCCGTGATGGTAGATTAGTCGGTACACAGGTGTGCAAGACACAAACCGGATGGTAACGGGACACAAGACATAAGATTTATACAGGTTCCCGCCGTTAGCATGACGTAAAACCCTACATGCTGTGCTCTGTTTTATTGTATTGAGTTATGTGGTTTTATGAGATGTATGACCTATCCTCTAGGGGACCCCTTCCTCTCCTTATATACTCTGGAGGAGGAGGGTTACAAGCCGATTTGGTACTATTACAATGTCTAGTACACCTTGTAGCCTTGCGATGCATGCCTTGATCTTTTGGGCCATGCCACCTTGGATGGTGCGGCCCATGTATAGCCATGAGGGTATCCAGGGGTATATCCCCCATAGAGCCTTCATTGATATCAATTTTGTGCTCAGCCAACTCTCTTAGGACACCTGGCATGTCTACCGGCTTCCAAGCCAAGATATCTTTGTTGTCCCGAAGAAAGTTGGTGAGCATGAGTTCCTATTGAGCCGAGAGGTGAGCACTGATGGTTGCCATTTTCTCTGGATCACCAGTACCTAGGTCAATTTTCTTCACATCGGCTTCTTTTTGTGGTGCAAGGATGCAAGGCTTCTTAGCCAGGATCTCTAGTTCTTCCGGGTTCATCTGTGTGGCAACAGTGGCAATTTCTTCTCTGCCGTCGGTTGTCTATGCTTTGGCTATGATTTGGATTGCTTGTAGGTCACAATCGAAAGCACGCTTCAAATTGCCCCGAAGGGAGAGTATTCTATGAGGCCCTGGCATCTTGAGTAGGAGGTATGGGTATTGATGTATAGCCATGAACTTGGCAAGTGTTGGTCTTCCAAGGATGGCATGATACGATATCTCAAAGTCTGCAACTTCAAACTGAATGAATTTGGTTCGGTAATTGGTCGGTGTTCCAAATGTAAATAGCAAAGTGATTTGTCCGAGTGGCATAGCGGCCTTGCTGGGTACTATTCCATAGAATGGCCCTCCTGTTGGGGTAATCAATCTGGCAAAATCTATCCCCATCTTCCTTAGCGTTTTTGAAAATATAATGTTGAGTCTAGCTCCTCCATCGATCAAGACCTTGGTGACTGTCATCCTTGCTATAGTTGGATCTAAGACTAGTGGATATAGACTAGCATTTTCAATGCTAGTCCATTGATCTTCTCTTGAAAACTAGATAGGGTATTGTGACCAATTTAGGTACCTTGGGACGGCTGGTTCAGCCGCCATGATGATGCGGGGAGCCAGTTTGTGTTGTTGCTTGCTTCTAGAACTTGGAACTCCAAAGAAGATTACTGCAACTACCCCATTTGGTTGCCGGAAACCTTTATCTTTCGAGTTATCTTCATCTTTTTTCTTGTTATCCTCTTCTTTATTCTTGTTTTTTCCTTTTCTTGTGTACCGATCAATGAAGATTCAGCAATCTCCTGTTGTGTGGTTTCCTTGCGGGTGCCAAATACAATGCATATTCTCAATATCTTCAAATCTCCTGAACTTCAAAAACTTCTTCATTTTGTCGGCCATTGCGATGGTGTTGTCGAGTCCATGCTTCCTGTCCTAGTGTCCGTTGTTTGAAAAATTCCTCCTGTCCGAGCTGTCTCTGTTATTTTCTCGGTTGTTTCTATCTGGGAATCTTTCCCTCATCTTTTCTTCTACCATAATCATCTTTTTCTACTATGCATCTGAACTCTTCATTGTTCCTTGGGTTCTCTTTACAAAAATCTTGAAATTGCCATTTAGCCGTGATCCCGTGAGAAAAAGGCTTTGATCACTTATCATTTGATGATGTCATGTACTTGGGCACATAATTCTCCAAAACATCGATAATAATTCCTGAGGCTCTCACCTCCTTTCTGCTTGAGTCATTTTAGCTCTACAAGCGTGATGGGATGTGTAACGATGCCTGTGAAGTTTTCACAGAAAGCTCTTTGCAAGTCCTCCCAGCCTTTAATTAATCCCGGGTTCAATTTGTTGAACCATTGGAGGGGCATGGTTTCTAGGGCCATGGGAAAGAATAATGCCTTGATATCTTCATCTCTGCCAGCTAGTTTAATTGATTGCGAGTAGATTCTGAGCCACTGCCTTAGTTTGGTCTTTCCATCATATTTGGAGTGGTTTGATGGCTTGAACTTGTGAGGCAGTCATACTGAGGCAAGTCGTCTTGAAAAACAGGGGAATCTATCGTGTGTTCCAGTTTCTCTGTATTCTGACTCAGCCTCTCCGTCTTGCTAGCTGTTATTTAGCCTAGGAAAAAGTCGTGGGGATGAGTGGTAAGATGCTCTGCTCCTTTCTTCTCTCGGATGCTCAACTTGATTACTTCGGGCATGGCCTCTTCTTTTTTTCTCGATTCTAGCTCACATTTGTTCCCAGCCTTTCGAAGGCAGACCTCCTTTGACTTTGTGCTTCTTGTTAATGTGATGCTGTCCCAGCGGAAAGCTTGGAACAAGTTCTTCTATCATGAGCCTTTAGGACCATTGTTCGGAGAACTTCTTAGATTTGTTCTTGTCCTTTGTTGGGATGCGAGATCACTTCGAGTTCTTCTAATGCCTATTGTATCTTGTCATAAGGAGCTCTGTGTGCTCTGGCTGTGCGCCTCTCTTCGGCTTCTCTCTGTAATTTTCTCTTATTGTATTTGGCCAGCTCTGCTTCGTACGTGTCCCACGCTTCTTTTTGTTGCCTGACACGGCGTCTGCGACCTTCTTTTAGTTTGTTCCTTCTTTCTCTAGCTCATTTCTAGCCCTCAGACTCACCATCGTACTCAAGAGCATTAGGCGATATGTTTGATTCTTATTCATCTGAAGACCTGACGTCGGGTGTAGTTGGTGGCATCAGTGGTGGCTGTCGAATCATGAGGACTTCTCGGGCTAGCACCAGCCCTACCCTACTGGAGTTGCTGGTGACTTTAGTTAGAGCGTCGACGTCGTGAAATGCACCACCTTCTTAGTAAGGTAGAGTGATAGCTTCATCACCTAGTCGAGTGTTGCTGCTCTAGGAAAAAGTACCCAGCCAGTGGACTAGGCAATCTTTAGATGTTATGGTTAATACAAGACCTTCCTGCGCTCTAATAAGATGTAGTCTCCATACTAGACCGACTACTTTTTGGAGTATGTCTTGATAAGCCCTCGCCACATTGTTAAGTCTAGTTGGGAGGCGACCCAACTTCCTAGAAGAAACCTGGAGTAGGTTCGAATTCATCTCTTGATGAGTTGATGCCGCATTCCAGAGTCCAATTGGAAAAGAACTCGGCTTGTCTCTAAAAGAACCCAGATTAGATCCCAAAGAGGAATCCGACCCGGACACTAAGTCGAGGCTGGTTGTCATCGGAGCCTGAGTCAAATCGGACATCGTAAGGCCTAAGAATCTTTCCACAAGATCTTCGGCTGACCCCATCGGAAGAGTGATTTCCTTGCTGGCCTTTCAAGCTTCGACGAGACGTCCCTAGAGGTTGCCCTCACCGTCCACCTCACAAACCCACGATCTAAAGATGAAGATCGATCTCGTTGGGAAGATTATGTTATTGAAATCCATAGAGCTCTTGATCGCAATTGCGCCGAAAGCCCCTACCTGGCGCGCCAGCGTTAGTGTTTGACCACCGATAGCCTACCACGGGGGTACCTAGGACAGTTGTTCGAGCTTCAGCATATGCTAGAACTTGACGGTGAACATAGAGACAGTGGATTTATACTGGTTTGGGCCCTCGATCATGATCGAGTAATAGCCTTACATCTAGTCGACATTAGCCTTTGCATTGGATTGAATGTTTTGTATTATCTCTTCTTATAGGGGTGCCCACGCCCTCTCTTTATATTGATAGAGAAGGCTGCGGTGTGGTTACAATCCTAGTCAGATCAAAAGAAGGTGTTCTGACCTAAATACAGAAGTTACTTTCCATAAGAATCTAGCTAGTCTGGCCTATTCTACTCGGACTCGGTGTAGCGGATGCTACACCAATCCTCGCTCCAGTCTATGGGCCAGGCTAGGGCCACGACTCATAATCATACCACTGGGGAACCCTATGGGTCCCGTATCGACAACCACCCACCCATGGATCCTGCATATTAGGATGGGCGCTATACGAACATATGCATGAACTTAATAATAAACTAACTATAATAGACATATAACCAAAGTAAACAATGAACATTGCAATCAAGAACATATAAAAGATGAAGATTAATGTTGACATAAACATTGTAGCAAGCTGTTGATGGTCACTAATGCTCATTTTTAACCATCAACTATTGCATAATAGAATGAAATGAACCACAAAGCATAGTTGTAGGGTTTGATTCTGATGAGTTCTACGAGTTGTGTTGTTCTCACTTGTTTTGCAGGATATTTAATATTTCACTATATAAAAGTATCTCAAGTAAACAATCTGAGCACACAATTGCGAAGAGCTTATCGAGACAATCGAAATGGACATATCATTCGCTATATTTGGAGTTCTGAAGAGAAAGTCCCCGATGGATACGACTCGGAAGATTCTAGAAGACTCCGGAACCATCACCAAGCAAGAGCTTTAGGGACTAACATAACGATTTCCACAGCTTTGGTGAATTGTGAATTTTTAGGGATAAAAATAGAATAAGCCGAGAAGGAGTAGGAGTCAAGAAATCGGACCAAATCAAGTCGGAATTCCATGAAAATTGACAGGAAGGTTCTAGATGACACGAGAAGACACAGGAACGAAGTGAGAGCCCGAAGGTTGACAAGTGGGGCTGGCTGGCCCCACATGTCAGGCCGGCCAGCCTAGGCCCACCCCCAAGTGAGACTAGCTTTACGTGACGGCCTCCAACCGACCTCTACGACGCATCTCAACTATTGTTTCAAGTCAGTTTGATCCGAGGGCTGCGGTTCACCCCACCAGGCTATATAAGCAGGGCCAGACCCCCTCCCTCAGGCATCTCCATCTCCATCTTCATTAGCTACATCCAGAGCAAAAACTAGGGTTTCACCCCTTCATCCAAGTAGAAGTAGAGATCCCTCTAGATAATCATCTAGTTCTAGTTCTTCTAGTTCATCTTCTAGTTCTAGTTCATCTAGTTATAAACTAGAGAAGAGGGAGAGAGGAGAAGAGAGCTGAGGAGGAGCTAGATCTATCGGATCTTCCTCGACATTGTACTTCTATTGCATCTGGTTCATCTTGAGCAATCTCTAGGTTCTTCAACATTTATTTCTAAGTATTTTGTTTTAGTTCATGCTTTATTGTATTTACTGGATCTCCGCTCATATTGAGTGCTCTAGTTATCCTAGGTAATTAGAGTAGTAAGCATTAGTGTAAACATGGTGTCTAGACTAGGGTTTACCTGAGTTTGTACCCAATCCTCTAGATAGTTGTGGTAGCCCTAGAGGTGACAGCTCTGATAGGCCTTTGTAATCCACCACGTTAGGGTTGGTGTTTTCATAGAGCTTTTGGCAGCCTTCTCCCAACTATTATTTTCCTAGTCTTTTTCGAGAGTTGGAAAGGACCTGCTGCTCCAAAGTAAGTAAAGTAGAGTAAGCCTTCGACAAGATAGAACCACTTAGAAAACCCTAAAAACCCTCTCTACCCTATAATTACCCTTTCCTTGGTCGTTCCTAATTCTTCTAGTACACTTCACGCTCCCCGTGGAAATCGATACTCTAAAATACTCCCTAGTGAAAGCTACATCGGTATTTGTGCGCTTGTGGATCTTTTCCTGTTCATGTTTAAAATACCCAACAAGCTTTCTAACACCGTTGCCGGGGAACGATAGCTGTTCTAGAATCGAACCAAGTTCGTCTGAGTTTTCTTTTTCTTTTTACCACCTTTTTCTTTTTACCACCTTACCACATGGATTCCATTCCTATTTATAAATATTCTACTCCAAAGGGTGACATGTTGGAGCCTCCACCATCTTCACAACCCATTCTTACAGATGGCTATAAGCTTCACCCTGCTTTCATAACCATGGTTCGGGAAAAACCCTTCTCTGGGCTAAAATACGAAAATCCATACACCCACCTTAGGGAATTTGAGCACTTGTGTTCTTGCCTCGCTATTGCTGACATGACACAGGAGACCATCAAATGGAAATTGTTTCCTTTCTCACTTTTGGGAAAAGCAAAATAGTGGTATGCTCATTCCGTATGAGACGTAAATGGAGATTGGGATGAACTTCGAAAAAATTTTGGTCTTGTTTTCTTCTCAACATCCCAAGTTAATGCCCTTCGAATAGAAATTCTTACATTCCAACAGAAGGAGAAGGAGACTCTAGGAGTAGCCTGGGCTAGATTCACAAGCCTTAAAAACACAGGCCCAGACCTCTCTTTGCTTGACCACGTCCTTTTAAGTCACTTCTACCTTTGTCTAAGCAAAGAAGCTGCTTTTCATCTTGACCTATCTTCTAGAGGCTCGTTCACACACATGTCCTTTAGTGAGGGGAAAGCCATTCTACAGAAAAATCCTTGAAAACACCACTTAAACTAGCATTTTTGATGAGTTTCCTGAAGAAGAAAAAGAAATCGAGCCCAACCCTGAACCAAAAGATAAAGAATCAATTCCTGGACAAGAAAAGGAAGTTTTGATAGCCAAATCAGAACCACTCCAATCCCAAGATTTAGCTATCAATTCTATACCATCACCCTAAAATCCTCCAAGGGAAGAAGAAATTACACCTTTGGAAAGCTATGATCTTTTTGATACTGATGGTTTAGACTTCCAATTTCATAAGAGACCTTCAAGCGAATATAATTCAAATCCTCTCTAGAAGGGCTCTCTTATAAAATGTCCTTATTCCCAATGGGAAAAATTTGAGGATGGCATGTCGAATGATGCCATAGAAGCACAGCCTTGCCATATGGAAAATCCTATCTGTTGTCCTATTATAAACGGCACTAATTCTGGACCTATCTCTAAACCCATCCTTGTCTTTGAAGATCCCCCTTATGCTCATCCTTTTCAGTCTCATGATGATCCTAGAAATCCACTAAGACAACCAAACCATAGGAGTCATGAAGACCAAGAGGATGACCAAGAGAGGCTATGACAATGGATAGAATGTATAGAATGGATGGACAAGGAACAAGCCTTAATGGAATCCAACCTTGACTTAGCTTCAAATGGTGAGGTTTCAACTCCCTTTGAAGACGAGACTCATCCATCTATGGAAGAGGCCCTAGATAAGACCAATTCAAGAGTCACTAATCCAAGCAAAATTTTGAACATCCAAATTAGGGATGAAGATTACATCAATGAGCATGGGAATTACTCCATAACCATCTCATTAAAACCATGCTCATATGAGACATCTCCCAATTTAATTGGTCTCTCCAACCTCACCACATTCGAGATCTCCAACCCCCTTATTCTTTCTAGTTACAAAAACTTCAAAAGGGTGGTTGTAGATGCATATGTTTATCATAAATATTGTAGGTCTCGTTGTGATTGAATCTTGAGATAGGAACACTTAAGTTGGTGTTGGAGGGGAAACCACTTCACCAAAAAAAACTTAAAGGTTTCCCAAGGACAAGCTTAGTGTCCGAAAACAAGCACGTCCTAACATGAGTGTTCACCTCTCGCTATGCTGCCCTTGTAAAATGAGCATAGGGATATAATTGTGAAAATATTCCTTCGGGTATTCTTGCCACTAACATTTTTAGGTTTGGAGCAAAAAGAACAAAGGAATGACAAACATAAGGTATGTCCAACCAATCATCGTGCAACATTGAATTAAATTCACCCAATCTTGATTTTATAAAAATTCAAGCTTGGGGGATAACTTTCTAAGAACATCCCCTGCCATGTTGCTATTCTGGTTGTCTCTACCTTTAAGACATGCTCAAATTCCTATACATCAACCAAGTTCTCTTTCATCACCACTTGAGTAAATCTCTATAATTCCTTCATGCCACCTTTGTCTACCATAGTATGCTTTGGTTTGGAAGTACTTCATGAGTAGTTCTAAAGGCTTTTAAATTAAGTGTGGTGCTTAGGTTAAATAGCCTTCCTTAATCTGATTAGACATGGAGTTTGGTTAGGTTATTGAACTAAAAACTGCTTGTGTAGACATTGATATATTTTGTTGGACTAACCCCTATAGGAAAACTTTCAAAAGTCAAACTGGGAAGTCCTGAGATAAACTCACACGGAGAGAAGAGAGGTACATGAACTTCAACAACCTTGCACAAGGGAAACATAGCTCATGCATCATGGAGAGATCCATGGAACAAGAAGATGAGTGCCACAACACAAGATCTACACTAACTCCATGGAAGAGGGTGAATAAATCTCCATCAAGCCCCTTCAAGACAAAGACCATCATGGAGAAATTCTCAAGATAATGAAGGGAGCACAAGGACTGTCAAGAATATCAAGATCAAGAGAACAAAAAGATGCTCCCATCACTAATGTACACTGTGAGATAAGCAAGAGAAGACAAGCCATTAACAAGCACAACCAGCTGAGCAAGAGGAGCTTCCACAAAGGTGGTTCAGTACCATCACCCTTCAAATGATAAGGTAACCATCTTGAGGTACATAATCACTATTTAAAAGCTTTTCTCGATCTTGGTATGCACATAAATGAAGAACCAAATATGTTTAAGTTGCAACCTCTTGACCCATCCTGATTAACTTAACATGTTTAGTTCTTTAATCATTTCTTATGCTTCACTCTCTTGATCTCATAATATCACCCAATGAGCTAAAATGTTGCGCATCCAACCTTTGGAAGATGATAATCACAATCCTAGACAATCCTTCCATGGGTTAAGCAATCTGATCTATCAAATATTTTTAAAAAATGCAACTTTCATGCTCATCTTCTGATATTATCACCCATGTCATGGACTTCAACTTTATCTTGTTCACTATGCCTGAGGTTAGAGAAGAATAAACAAAACTTTTTGGTTTTGTTGGTATTTTTCCACCAACAGAGTCCATGCACTTGATCTCTACCTTGCTTTGTGAGTAGGATACACTTTGAGCAAAACATGGAGTTGGTCAACTCCTAAATTCTACAAGTGAAGGTCCTAAATCTACAAGAACATGCACACTAACTAAGGTACGGCTAGCTTCCACAATTAATGCTTCACTTCAAACGGCTGCTGGACGAACGAAGAACATGGGTGACACCATATCAAGAGGTGCAGTTATCAAGGTCTCCACCTTGGGATCAGATGATGCACCTAAGGAGTGAACATTGTAAGAAGTCTTGTTCAAAGGACTTAAAACAATGAACCCTCGCCGGGAGATAAAATCGGTAGTTATCCATATTTGTCTTTTCTGCATAATCATTTTTCTTTAGCATATTTATCTTTTTGGCATTAGCATTGCATTAGAAAAATAAAATAAAAGAAATAAAAATATTTATTTGTTGCATCAATAATCCTAAAGCCCCGTGTGAGTAATTTTGTGGTGTGTAAGAACCCATAGGAATATTCACCGTGGTGGCATAAAAATAAAAATAAATATGCATGGATTTATCACGTTGCATTTTCTCTTGCATCATAAAAAATATAAAAATACAAAAATATTGAGAAAGTGATCCTATTGAAACTCTACTTAAACAATCTCAAAAGCTTTGGACAACTGAGGCTTAAATGGCCAACCACTAATGCTTAATCCGTTCCTCAAGTTTTGTTGTCTATTTGAGTTTCATAGGATTCAAAGAACCAAGAAGAGTTGATAAGCAAGTGGATGTTCTATCCACTATTGGAGTACTATCTTATCAGTCATCAACATCAATCAATGCTCTAATAGAAGAAATATAACTCCATTGCTAGTCTGCTACAATTCAAGATCTAATGACTATGTCAACATTCAACTTGGGGGAGGGCACCCCTATGTATCCAGGTAAGTATCCCTATCCTCTTATGTTTTCTTTTTACATAAATTAATCTAAAAATAAAAAATGTGAGCACATGAAGGTTCACTTTATATATCTATGGAGTTTTCACTGTCTACTTTATCTAGTCGAGTATTTGTTCTATATTGTGTTATTTCATAATAATGTGTGTTAGTTAGAGTGTGTCAAGTTTGCTTAAATTAGTTTGTAAATAAAAAGAACCTGGTCAAATCTCTATACATGGAAATGATGAATAGTTGCTCTATCGTAATTCCTTTCAAGTGCCTAGTTTTTAACCTCAAACTCTCCCGAGTTTTGAAAATAATTGTTTTGACCTAAGATTTACTCTAAACTTGAAACTTGTGGGTTGCGAATGCTTGATCTAAGTCTAGGTAATTAACAGATATGATATGAGAAGGTTTGAGCTACTGTTTATCTTGTTATGAGTGATACTAGAGTTCTGGAGATTTATCTTTTAAAAGCTTAAAATTGCCACATGATGAGTTCCTGTATGACGAGAGCTTTAAGTCCTACCACAGCCATACAAACATGCTTGCTAGACTAGAAAAACTAGCTCATAGGATGCTTGCTTTGTGTTGAGTTTGGTCAACTCGTGTGAGACCCTTGTCGAGAGGATGGTCATGCTCCCAAGATCAAGATCACTTACACCCACATATATCCTGCTGCTCTTACCCTAGGGGTACGCAAAAACATGCCTTTTTTCACCCAAAAATCTATCTCTTGCACTAGGAGAGGTTCCAAAAAGATTGTTAGGTTTCCAAATAAATGCTCCAAGATTGTGATTCATCTCTTCTCTAACTTCATTGTATCCTAAAGTAAGAGGTAGGAGATCCTTTGTAAAAAAAAGAAGAAAAAAGAAAGAAAAAAAGAGAGAGAAAAAGAAAAGTCTATGATATCTATGCCTAGAAGTTCATCGTTGTCATCAAAGAAAGGAGAAAGGAGATATCCCAAGACCTCCATAACAAAGTTCATAAATTCTTCAGTTGGAGGCAGTCTCTCTAGGAGCAAAGTAGAATTAGGTTAGCCACCAAATATATCCACACACATGCACATCTTGATCTAAGGGTATGACACTCCCCTCCGAGGATCCTGGTTTTGACTGAGCAACATATGCATGGTAAGTATGCTACATCCTTGAAATACCCTCAGCTCCAGATAAGCCTACTAGTTATAGGGTAAGAGAGAGAAGGCAGAACACCATCATTGTCTTAGAAAGGATCCACAAATGCCACATATGAGAGACTAGAAAGGGTCATACGAAAAGGAATCTCTGAGTTTTATTTTAAAAACCTACAAAAACTCCAGAATGAAAGTTGATTAAAGAACTTGAGACACAGTGCTTGACTTGATTGTTCTGTCTTTCAACTACTCAAGACCTAAGTGAAGGCCAAAAGCTCCATGGTAGAAGGTAATACGGGTAAGTTTGAATGTCAGAATGGTTTGCTCTAATCCGGAGGAGAATTCTTGTTTGAACGCATGTGTACTTTTGAGGCATGAAAGCATTGAAGCAACTCCTAATCCATTGTTGAGATTAGCTTTGCTTAGGGACGAGCAAAGGTTAAGCTTAGGGAAACTTGTAGACGGTCACTAATGCTCATTTTTAATCATCAACTATTGCATGAAATAGAATGAAATGAACCACAAAGCATAGTTGTAGGGTTTGATTCTAACGAGTTCCACGAGTTGTGTTGTTCTCACTTGTTTTGCATGATATTTAATATTTTACTATATAAAAGTATCTCAAGTAAAGAATGTGAGTACACCATTGCAAAGAGCTCGTTGACACGATCAAAACAGACATATCATTCGCTATATTTGGAGTTCCGGAGAGAAAGTCCCCGATGGATACGACTCGGAAGATTCTAGAAGACTCTAGAACCATCACCAAGCAAGAGTTTTAGGGACTAACATAACAATTTCCATAGCTTTGGTGAATTGTGAATTTTTAGGGATAAAAATAGAATAAGCCCAGAAGGAGTAGGAGTCAAGAAATCGGACCAAATCAAGTCAGAATTCCATGAAAATTGACGGGAAGGTTGTAGAGAACACGAGAAGACACAGGAACGAAGCAGGAGCCCAGAGGCTAACAGGTGGGGCTGACCAGCCCCACATGTCAGACCGAGTGGCCTGAGCCCACCCCCAAGTGAGACCAACTTCGCGTGACAGCCTCCAACCGACCTCTATGATGCATCTCAACCATTGTTTCAAGTCGGTTTGATCCGAGGGCTGCGGTTTACCCCACAGGGCTATATAAGCAGGGGCATACCCCCTCCCTCAGGCATCTCCATCTCCATCTTCATTAGCTACATCTAGAGCAAAAACTAGGGTTTCACCCCTCCATTCAAGTAGACATAGAGGTCCCTCTAGATGATCGTCTAGTTCTAGTTCTTCTAGTTCATCTTCTAGTTCTAGTTCGTCTAGTTATAAATAGAGAAGAGGGAGAGAGGAGAAGAGAGCTGAGGAGGAGCCAGATCTATCGGATCTTCCTCGACATTGTACTTCTATAGCATCTGGTTCATCTTGAGCAATCTCTAGGTTCTTCAACATTTATTTCTAAGTATTTTGTTTTAGTTCTTGCTTTATTGAATTTACTGGATCTCCACTCATATTGAGTGCTCAAGTTATCCTAGGTAATTAGAGTAGTAAGCGTTAGTGTAGATGTGGTGTCTAGACTAGGGTTTACCTAAGTTTACTTCCAATCCTTTGGATAGTTGTGGTAGCCACAGAGGTGACAGCTCTGTTAGGCCTTTGTAATCCACCATGTTAGGGTTGGTGTTTTCGTAGAGCTTCTGGCAGCCTTCTCCCAACTACTGTTTCCTAGTCTTTTTCGAGAGTTGGAAAGGACCTGCTGCTCCGAAGTATGTAAAGTAGAGTAAGCCTTCGATAAGATAGAACCACTTAGAAAACCCTAAAAACCCTCTCTATCCTATAATTACCCTTTCCTTGGACATTCCTAATTCTTCTAGTACACTTCACGTTCCCCATGAAAATCGATACTCTGGAATACTCCTAGATGAAAGCTACATCGGTATTCGTGCGCTTGCGGATCTTTTCCTATTTGTGTTTAAAATACCCAACACAAGCACAAAAAAATGGTGGAGAATACAATAAGAGAGGGGTTCAAAGAATTATACCAAACCACACTCTTGCCAATGTCAGGAATCCAAGCTTATAATCTACTTGCCTCCCTCTAGACCTAATCTAACTTGCTAAAGCCCTAAAACTATAGGAACTCTAAGGAATTAGGGTTTCTGGCTCTGGATGGCTTGATCTCCAAATGACTTAATGACTTGATGCCTTTAGGGGGCTGGGGTCTCCTTATATAGCCTAGGGGGTCTCATGTGAGCCCTTGGATCAAACTAACTTGAGATACGACTGAGATGCATCCTAGGAGGTGGTGGAAGAATTCTCTAGAAGCTCGTGGAGGAATCCACTAGGGCGGCTATAACAGAACCAACCAATTTATACGGGCTTAAGTTAGAAAATCACCTGCCAAAGAAGATAAATTAACGTACTTGAGTCCATACAAACCCGGTAGTCCGTGAAATCATGAAGGATTTCAAACCAACCAACATACAAGCCAAGATCGTACAAGTTTAGTAGCCACAGTCACATATTACATAACGTTCACAATATCATTTCGAATACATCAGAGTTTATAACATAAAGTTATTGCAAACCAAGTTCATAATAAATAGCGGAAGCAATTAGTTTTGAAACCACATATGCACACTTAGTTCAGATACAGTGCCAGATAATGATCAAGTCCCACAAATGCAATAGATGAGACATAAGGAATGACCAGTAGATGAGACATAAGAAATGACCATGCCCTTGGTCCTAGTTGTCGCCCATCACGGGATACAGACAGTTGATGCAATATCCATAGTACATCTGGCCATCTACAACAACAATGGGAACAATGCCCTGAGTACCAGAAAGTACTCAGCTAGACTTACCTGTCTTAAACTAAAATAAAGTGATACCAAGGAGTATACAAGGCTTTTTTTAGTAGGCTAGCTGACTTATTTGTGAAAAGCATAAGTACCATGAATAAACTATTTTAAGTGCTTTGCATCATCTTTATTATAACCTGCCAACCTAAGTAAGCACCTATGCTATAGCAATCACTTGATTAATCATTAACATCAAGTTACCATCTTAGGTTTAGCATTTTCAACATCATCCACATATCCATCCGTGTTCCATCATCATTACTACGATGCTGTAGCTTGAGTCAAGTGCTCACTATCTAGGAACGATGGCGATTCAAATCGATTACTAACCAGCTGGTGATTTATTCCTCACACAAACCATGCTTCCCCCATCAGGGTCGCTTAGATCACCAATGACACTACTCTAGTAAACGTCGCAGGACAAACTGGGACCGCACTACCCTGGGGCCTCCCGACTACCAGGAATTAGGTCGAGCCTGCCCTTGGGCTCACCCTTTGTGCCCTCGTCTTACTCCCTTCAACACCAGTCTGCCAGCCCATGTAGATCTTGGCCCGAATAGTGCCACTAGCTTCGTGGTAGAAAGGTATTTTATTTGGCCAGCTAAATATGAGGCATGCATTCAACATGATAAGAGGAACGAGGAACGATCGGTCCTTAACCAACACAGATGGAAACTATAAGCACCTCAGAACCCTGTCTGGCTGCCCAAACCGTTATTCCACCAGGTCTCCAATTATCCATGCATACTTGGTTATTTCCAGGATATCATCTATTCCATAGCTAAAGTATTTCGATAACCACCTATAGTTGGCAGTGACAGGAAATCACCGACTGCTACCGGTCTAAGCAGGGCTAAGCATCTTTTCGATCCTAGACCTAGCAGGGTAATGGGTATAGCAAGGTAGACAAGGATATAATATATGCATCAACGGTTTCACTCAACTCCTATAACTTAATGCAACAATATATATAACTTATATAATTAATTGCTTATAAAGTAGAAGACTTAGAATGCTCTAGGGCTTGCCTCTTTTGAATGAACTAGGCTAATGGTCCACGCACTCAGGCAGATCCTCTCCTTGCTCCTCGGCCTCGGACACCTCCTATGCCTAGATTTCTTGTGGGTTGGCCTTGGCCTGTTCCTCTTGTACCGTTACTTGAACTTCCTCCTGCGATCCTATATGATGCATATGCCAGTGGTCATGAGAATGCAAGTGACGGCCAATAATCATGATGCTTATGGATTGATGCAGGTGAATGAACATGGTTAGTTACTTTTGACAGAGTATGTGCAAAATTCTTCTATCAGGTAATCAACATCATCCAAGAACATGTACCATAAGCACATGTCATCTACTACATTCTCTTCTACCACTAACTACCATCATTCACCACTAACCACCATATAACCACAACCATAGGTACTACCACACTAACACCACAATGGCTACCCTATCATGCCAAGTCATACCAGCAAGTCAAGGTGCTTTAAAGATACACCAAATCACACTAATTACCCTAATCATGCATAAAGCAATATTAAACTAACTAATATAAACCAAGGCTACAACTATCACATATACTTTCTGAACTCCTAAAATTCTAAGAAAAATATAGTAGTACGCTTGTGCTCAGTAGAGCCTATCATAAAAATTTCACAGCAAGAGCATACTTATTCTAGCCTACACAAAAATGACAAGCTATGATTGATAAATGAGCATGAAAATACTTTGTACTGTGAAAGGTATCAAACAACAAATTTAATATTTTTCGCATGATCTACATAGTATAGAATCACTGTACAAAAATTTTCACATGCATATATTATTCATATTTTTAGCCCTAGCAATTTTACAAGAAAACAGCAATTAATACACATAAATTACTTAGCTATATTTTTTCATAGAACATGCATGTTATATATTTTTCAAAGAAAGTGCATCACAAGAAAAGTTCAGCAAAATTGGAATCACATTTTTCTGATACATATTCTATTTACTATGCATTTTCCAAGAAATTAGCATATTAATCATTTAATAAAGCTATATAGAAAAGTATCACAGAATTGACATGCAACACTTTTAACATGTAGGTCTGACAGCAAGGATCACAATAAAATTTGTTTCACATTTTTCTGAGCAATATTTACCAAGTTATGAATTAAACAAGCATTTAAATAAATTCTAGAAATCATTTAAAAACAAAACCGAACCCTATCGGTACGTGCACCCGATGCTGTGCACACACAAGCACCGACAGCTAGGCCTCAAGGTCAGCTCGGTTCCACCTATCGGTGGGACAGAGGCAGGGTGGCCGCTGACTGGCCGAGAGCTTGTCGGCAACGAGCTCCCCGACGGCCAGGCCAGCACCCTAAGCATCCTCTCGATGACGCGAACCCAGTAGAGCAACTAGCGTGGGCGGAGATGGCCTATGGTGGCAGTGCCATGTACACTGATGAGCGGCAGTGCATGCCGATGGCATGCATGCTATTTCTGGCCATGGCACGGTGCGATGAGGTGCACACGGGGTTTGCAGGCCATGGTGAGCATGTGGCGCTACTCAGAGGGAAGAAAGGGGGAGCAGAGGAGCTTCAGCCATGGCAAGGTGGGCTCCGGGGAGTGGTTGCAGAGATAATTGCCAGCCAAAATCCGGCGGCTCACCTCATGACGATGGGCGTGAGCAGGTGCAACAGGAAGAGCACGCGAGGGCGGAGCCATGGGCTACAGAGATTGGACGGAGGCGGAGCAGTGACGGCGAATGGCCCCAGTGAAAGGAGCCTGCTCAGGCTTTTCAAAATGGAAGAGAGAGTGAATGGAGAGGGAGAGGGCACTGCGGCTGGCTTGAAGGTGAGGCGAGGCTGTGGCAGGGGCCACGCGTGCCACCCGGCGGGCGGTGCTGCACACCGCCAGCCACGTGGTGGCTATGTTCTATCGTCGATCGGGCGCGCGGCGTGGTGGGGTGCGGGAGCAAGTGGGCAAGGCCGAGCTGGGCTAGGTCGGCTTCGTAGGCGGGCCAGGAAGGAAGGCGCACGGCCTAGCCAGAAAAGAAAAGCTTTTTATTTTTATTTTTCAATAAACAGCCCCAAAAATCCCATTTTGAGCACCAAAAAATCATTCTCAAAAGGTGATCCAAAAATAAAAGTGGTTCATGATTTTATGCTCTACAATTTTGCCAAAAGAAGCAAAGTAAAATTCCAAAAGGATTTTGAACTATAGATTTAAAGTCGATTTAAATCAAAAACCCAAATTTTGAAGATTTTCTTTAAAAACATAATTTGAGAAAACTTTGAATATGAACTTTGCTCCAAATTGCAACCTAATTATTTCTAAATTGTTTAAGTGATCAAACAAGTACACACAAAGCATAACAAGCATCTTCTCTTGATGGCTAGCTATGGAGAGGACATCCATTCGAGGGACACCTCTCAGCTGATCCCAACTGGAGAAAATGAATTAGGGTTTAAGGGATGCCTCCTCTAGGGGCTAGTGGCCTTGCTTATATAGCCCTCTAGGAAGTACCACAACCATCGGATCAAACCGACTTTGATCTAAGATTAATATTGAACCTCAAAGGCGGTGGAGGCATGATCCGCGAGACTTGACCTGATTGGTCCACGTATGTGGGCGGGCGCCCTACCACCGTGGTAAATCAGCCTCCTGTTCGTTCTAGTGCCTTCTCGTGTCTTCTAGAGTCTTCCTTCACATGCGTGGGTCTTTTCTCTCTATGTAAACATGACATGTGGGCCTTCCTTGGTTCTTTTCAGTTGACACCCTGCAGAAATAGACATTCACCAAAACTCGTGGAATTCTATCAGTGAACCCCCTATATCTATGTGGTATTTGCTTTTAGGTCCTTTTTTATGTTTCATTGACGGTTAAAATTGACACTTATCTACTGTCAACAACTCCCCCAAGCTTACCCTTTACTCATCCCTGAGCAAAGATAGACTCGGTGATGGATTAAGAATTGCTACAATGCTTTCACGCCTCAAAAGTACACATGTGTTCAAACAAGAACTTTTTTCCAGATTAGAGTGAACTATTCTACTTTCAAACTTACCCATATTACCTTCCACCATGGGGCTTGTAGCCATCACTTGGGTCTTGAGTAGTTGAAAGACAGAACGGTTAAGTCAAGCGCCATGTTTCAAGCTCTTTGATCAACTATTATTTTGGAGTTTTGCAAGATTTTCAAATAAAACTCAGAGATTCCTTTGTATGACCCTCTCAAGTCCCTCATTTGTGGTATTTGTGGATCCTTACCAAGGCATTAATGGTGTATGCCTTCTCTCTCTCATCCTACAATTAACAAGCTTATGTGGAGCTCATAGGTGGGAAGACAGCTAATACATACATGCAAACATCTATTGCACAGTCAAACCATGGATCCAGAGGAATGAGTCCAGCCATATAGTCAAATCAAGATGTGCATGTGTGTGGTCCTACGTATATGGTTTGAGTGGATATATGGTGATAGTGGCAAATGGTGATGATGATAGATGTATGTAGAAATAAAGGGGTAAAGGGATGATAATGGTGAATACCTGATTTTACTTTTGCTCCTTTGAAGAAATACACACCTCTCTTGATCTTTGAAGAATTTTGGGAAGAACTTGGGCTGCTCAAAATCTCTCTATGTTGGGACATTTGTCCTCTTTCTTTTATTTTTCTTTTTTCTCTCTCTTTTCTTCTTTTTTTTCTTTCTCTTTTTTTAGAGCACCCAAGCCTCTTTTTGGATATATGGATAGAGGTAGTAGTAAAAGGGATACTTGGAGCTTTATTGTCACGTAACCGTCCAAATTATAAGAGCACAAGTACAAAAACAATCACAGAAGTGATCAAATTCTCACACTTGAGCCCATATAACCCTGGTAGTCCAATGAAATCTCGAGGGATTTCAAACCAACCAACATACCAGCCAAGATCATAGTGATTCAACATAACAAGTCACATGTTACATCCACTTCATAAGTAGTTCAATATACATCGGAGTTCAACATAGTTATTACAACTTAAATTGAAAAGTAGCGGAAGCAAAGTAATTTGAAACTAACATTAGTCTTATTTCAAATACATGCCAGTACCAAGGTCGACTTCCAACAAAAGCATTAGAGAGAAGATAACTCAGAAGGATCATGCTCGTGATCACATTCTGCCACTAAGGCAGGAGCCAACCAACTCTTGCAGTCGCCATGATACATCACAACCTGCAACAAGTGGGGATAAAACCCTAAGTACAAGAAGGTACTCAGCTAGACTTACCCGTCAAAAACTAGAAATAAAGTGACACCAAGGATCATGCAAGGCAAATGTAGAGTGGGCTAGCTTGACAACATTTTGCATAAAAAACTTAATATAGATAAGTATTCATTAATGCTTAAGCATCTAGTTAATTATCATTAAACTCTCATCTATATTAGAACCTGTACTAGAGCACTCACTTGATTAGGAGCAAACAATATTAACCATAATAGGTATAAATTGAGGCAACATTTTCATCATCATCCATTTAACCATTTGTTCATTTTAATTGAATCTACGTTGCCGCTGCTCAAGTCAAGTGCTCACTAATCGGGAGCGATGGCGATTCGAATCGAGTTCCTATCCAGTTGGAGGGGTATTTCTAACACTCACCGAGACACGCCTGGCGAGGGCTGCTCAGGTCACCTTTGGTATCGTTCAGGAAAGCGCAGGTTCGACTGATGTTGCATCCCCAAGGGCAACACTTTGCCAGGATGATAGGGACTTTAACCCCCCTTGGTCTTATGCCAATGTTCCCAAGCACATCCTTAGTTCCTCCAAGATGCGACCTACCCTTCGATTCCTGGCCTGAATTGTATTACTCGGCTTCACGGTCAGAACGACTTATCTGGCCAACTAAGTGTTAGACTGCATTCAACATGACTCAAGGACGTACAACGAATCAGTCCTTAAACTACTCAGATGGGGATAGATCCACACCCAAGACCTCCATGCCTTGTTGCTTCACTATCATCATCCCGCCCGGTCTTATTTCATTTTATTAACACATGGTTCCTTTCCACGATAGCAAATATAGCCAATCGTGCCATATATGAATATCCCTACATCTCGTAGGTGATAGGAAATCACCTGACTTCTACCACTTAAAGCAGGGCTAAGCATCTACTCGATCCTAGTCTATGTTGGATTCAAGGATTCATATATCTGGACATGGAATGATATAATGCAGCAAGGGTTTCCAACCAACTCCTACCACTTAATGCAACAATACTTATAACATATATAGAATTAATTGCTTTGAAGGTAGGAGGCTTATAATGCTTCGGGGCTTGCCTGGGATCCGACTCAAGTTAGAGTTTGTCAGGTGAAACCCGTTTGGCGAGCATCCTCCAATCTAGCACTTGTCCGATCCTTCCATCTTCGGGATGGATCCACCAACTCCATCTTCGGATTTGGCTCCAACGCCACATCCTTCACACATTTCTGCTAGCATACCTATATGAGGTGCAATAATGCATATGTGTGAATGCATTGAAGTGCAATAAACAAAGCAATCATGCAAGCATACCAAAGTTCACATAAGCACCTAGAGCTAATTAACTTGATCCTCACTAAGGCGGTACATAGAAGATGGCAAGTACATCTATCAAGACACAAGTCTCATAAGATCACAGGGTACTAACCCAAGTACCATCAAGGATATGAGTTACACTTCAATACACAAGAATGGCAAAGTGAATCAAAGCACTAAAACTAGAATCTGCCACTTTCAAAACATACATGCAGGAGATGAGTAAATCAATCATATCTAGAGTTTTACAAATCTAAATGATATGAAACAAGACATTTAAGAAAGCCTATGAAATTGTCTACAATTTATTTAATATCAACTAAGCATGATTCCTAAGTTTAATAGGTCGAAAAGATGAAACTACAGAATCTGGTCTGCTCTAAACAGAGAGCAACCAAATCTGGGACCTGACTTTAAACATCTATAACTCAAAAACTACTTGGCCAAATACCACCAAATTTTAACACAAGCTAGATACATGAATTATATACAACTTTTATATATACAAGATGCTCAGAAAACATCATTAACATGGGGTAACTTAAATTGCCCCCAGAACTGTCCAGAAACTTCGTTTGCAAGGAATAATTATTAACTTACATTACAAACATATAATTAGACAAAACCAACTTTACCAACATGTCACACATGACTAATGAACACCAGAAAACATAGTGTACATTCCTAAATATATTCTTTTAATGTATTTTCTTAATTTATTTAGATAATTAGGTGGAATTATCAACACATATCAAAAGGGCATAATAAATTCTACCAAAATTACAGTTGCCTACATATGCCCTCAGTAGTCTACTATCCAAATTTCAAGCCATTTGGACATGTATATCAACCTCTATGAAAAAGAAAAATTGCTATTACAAGAATTCATGTGAGAGCACTTGGTGCAGTGGAAGAAGGGCGTGAGGTGCGGAACGATGCCGGTGGCAAGCTTGGCCATGGCGGCCATGGCCACGGCGTGCACGGTGGCCTCACTCTATGGTGGCGAGAAGAGGCCGAGGATAGTTGTGGTGGGTGCAACAGGGAGAGGCAGAAAGTGGTGGTGCGTTCCATTTGGCCCATGACTGACGCAGTCGCTCGTCCATGGCGGACGTCCGTCCGCGTGCGCTGCGCGAGCACAAAGGGCGAGAGGCAGGGAGCGAGAGGGAGTGGAGAGGCACTCCGGTGCTGCTCGGCTTCACCGAATGCGAGAGGGGATGAGGATGCGTGGCAATGGTAGTGGGGCACGGCTCGCGTGAAGTCACCACGCGGGGGACACGCGGTGTCCATTGCGGCATTCAGCCGAACAGGTGGCAGACGCTGGAGTGGCCATCGTGGAACACCGTTTTGGGCCTGTTACGGGCCAATTTGGACTTTGGGCCTTTAATGAAGTTTGAAGCCCGTTCAAAGCTCTATGATTTTCCTTTAGGGAGAAAAGTCATTAGAGCTGTAGATTGGGAGATAATCAGTCCTTAAATCACCAGTGTCAACATGTTAATCAAGGGCTCGGTTTTGGGAATTTTGCAATGCCAAACTTGGTCAAATTGATCCAAACTTTTTACATGTTCTCCAATGAATTGTTTCCAACTTTCATTTTTGGCTCCACTAGAGTTACTCAATGAAATTCGGAGAACGTGAGATGCCAATGTCGACGACGATGAATTCTAGACTTAGAAATTGCTAAGTGTTGGAAACAGCCCCAAATTCTGACTTGGGGGCCCTTTTGAGCATGTTCCACACATTTTCATGACTTGACTCTTAAACAAAGTTTGTTCCTTATAAAGTTCTCTACAACTTTGTTAAAGGGTGCACAGTCATGCAGAGCTTCTAGGTCACACTTTTGAAATGGTCAAACAAAAGGGTTCTAGCTAGGGTCCATACATGGTCAACCATCACTTAGAAGCACATTTAGGCAAAATGATCAACATGAACATTGTTCCATTAAGTGTCCTAAGTGTAGTTAAGGTGTTGTAGAGGCCAAACATACCCACCATGCATAGGTTGCACAAATGTGTAGGCCTCACATGCACTGAAACATAGAAATCACTATATTTGCGATGCTTGTTTCAAAGCTCTGTTTCACTTGTTTCATAGTATTGTTGCAAGGTACATGCTACGCATGTTTCACTAGGTTGTTCCACATGTGTCCTTGATGTGTTGCACATGTTGCATTTGTATGTTGCATAAACACTAGTTCACATGGAATGTAAAGCATGTTTCCATGTTTCAGAAGCATGTTTCAGTTATAATCCCAACAAGCATATAACTTATCATTTCATGTGACTTTTTGATTCCAAACTTCACAAAACTTTTCCAGGGTTCACTATCGATAGAGAGTGATGTGAGACACATGAAAGAAGTGACATCCCCACTCACTTGCATTACCAAGCATGAGCATATAACATACACACATTGAAACATAATTAACAAGAGTATGTTGCATATGTTTCAAGAAGATGTTGCAGATGTTTCAAAGCACATTCCATATAGGCATGTTTCACATGTTGCACTAGTGCATCACATATGTCCCATGCTCATATATGAACAAATGATGCTTAGGCTCATGCAATGCAAGTGCGAAATGCAAGTCTAATACCTAGGGTGTTACAGCCCTCCCCCTTAAAGGAATCACGTCCTGAGATTCAGAACGGAGGATCATTAAGGAAGAGAGACATGTTATCTTGTTTCCAACATCTGCTATAGCATTAGGCTACTAAACTTCAAACATCAGAAGTGTTAATCTAGTTAAGACGCTTTCGGATACTTGCTCTTCTTGGTAAACTTTGTCTGAAGAATTTCCTTCATTGACTTCCATGAAGCATTGTTACTTTGGGAGTAATCCAAGATAGCACTGTACGACATTCTTAGTGTACGAAAATCATTTGGTCCACGAGCAAACCACTCACAAGTATCTGATTCTTTAATGAACCCAGCATAGGCCATATGAACTTTACACTAGACCAAAATCTTCAGAAGTATACTCGTTGAAATGACCCTAAGCTCACAAAGTTTGAAAAGCAGTCCTCTACCAAAGTGGCTTGAGTACAACCTTCCAAAGGGGTGAGATCATAGACGACAAACATTCTCTGAGGTCATAGGATACTGACTAACCAATAGACAAGGGCTATGTTGGTCATAAATGTTCATTCATTTAGACACCAACTAATGGAAAACTACTGGAGGTTCCATGTGTGCAGTTCTCTTTCTCTAATGACAACACTGTATTATCTGAGTCTGTTGAGGGATTAGTGAGTCTGATAGCTAACTCTGTTGGCTCTGTATTTCTGCCAAATGTTACCTAAGAAGATTCTCTTATCCAAAGGCAATAGTTATCTGGGTTGAATCAGATGCAACCTTTTGGGTAAAAACATTTATGAGGTACCAAAGATCAGGGAGTATTAGCAATTATGGCTAAAGGAGGATATAGCGAGTTCTGGAAGATAGCAGAAAGTTGCAAGTAGTTACCAACTTCGGTAATTAGTTCACTACCAAACACGTTGAGTACAATTTCCTTCATGATGCAGTTGCACAGTAAGTTGAGTTTGACTTGCAATGTAGTGAAACTCGCTTTGTCGGGCTAACTTTTCACCGTGAGGCTTCCTCTTTTGGATCAAACAGTAGCTCTAAGATGGGAAATCTATTGTCTGACACTTCTCGAATTGCTTCTGATTTGCAAATTTATTCATAAAACCCTTGATTGTTCCAACATTATTGATGGGAGAAAATAAAAGCAAAGCGAAAAGGTGTACAACCGTATCCTTGGGACTACTAAGGGAGCATCCAACGACAGATTTCCACCATGTTCCACACTGGGACCTCTACCACTATCGTAACCTTCTCCTGTGAGGACTGAGCACGGTTACCGGAAAATGGCAGATTTTGTACCCTTTGGTTTTCTGCTCATATCTCACAAACTACTACTCCATTTTCACATGAATTTTGGTAGGCATATAGATCCCTACATCCTCTAACTACTGATTTACATATCGATCCGATGATGTACATGCTTTGAACTTATGGGCTACTTTTGTAGGGCACAAAGCATACTCCACATGGAGGACATTCCTACAAAGATAATGAACCATTTCTGAATATTCCTCAACACTTCATCCAATAGTGTTCAGAACAAGACCGTTGGTGGCACCTAGGGACATAGGGATGCTGATCAAAACTAGGGTATGCTTTCTCTAATTCTTTACTTTAGTTGATAGAATACCTTGCACTATCGGTGTGATTGTCCAAGATGGAATGGACTTGGTCACAATGGCTGTGGAAGATAGAGTAGCACTCAAGTTATGGGCTAGTTGATTAACTTCTTGTTGGTTATTGCTCTGTAATACATAGCCTTCATAGCTACCAAGGAGTCGTTACCTAGCTAGAGATTAACCTTTCTATTGGTAACTAATCAGTTGTCTCTCAACACTAAAAAGTTCCAAATCTTCACTCTTGACCACAATAATTATGGTTAATACAGAACAGATGGTTGCCATCGAAGTCAGCAGATAAGGAGTCACACCAGAGATGGTTGATTTCGATGGTATGGTCATTATGCATTCAGAGGTTAAGACTTGCATAATGTGATGATCGATTCTTATCCAACGAATGACTTATCCAACGTTAAGTGTTGTGTGTCCTTTTTATCCAATAGAGCTGAGATACGTGGCTCCCTAGATGATGGTTGTCAATACTTGGGGCAGCCAAGTAGAGTCACTTGTCCACCACCCCTTGTAGTCTATTAATGTTTATGTCGGTGACCTGTTCTTTAAAGGTTATCCTCTTAGCAACTTCAGAAGGAAAACTCCACTACTTTCGGTCTAAGATATGGATCTTACGATACGATATAGGAAGATAACCAAGGAACATCTCACCAGAAAAGCCCACATCGATGTAGTTCCATAATGGGCTATGACTAGCAACCTCGATACCAGCACGTGCCTAGTAGCACAACCATGTGCTGCCGGTCACAAGGAGGCCCTAGGTTTCATCGTGGCACTGCAGAATACTAATCGTAACACCATTACCGAATAGACGCCCGATGAGGAATTTCAAATGACACAGATTGGTGGTCCGAACAAGCACCATACCAAGGAGGGATAGCAAGTAAAGGTAGCCGCAAGGTTTAGAAGCAACACGAAAATGATCCGAAGATCAAAATATAGCACAAGAGAACATCGTGCAATTGCTAAGGATAACTGAGCAAGGGACTCTTGCTTAACTTCTACCCACGACTTGTGTCCACCGAGGGGAGTACCAGATAAAAGATTAACAGGAGATTTGATCATGTTGAGCAATAACATGAGATCAAGACTAATAAACATCTCGAGACTTGGGAAGGTTGGGGACAGATTAAGCAAATTTCAAGGACCCAATCGAGGTACCAATCGAAGATTGAGTTGATAAGGTAGATACATGAATACAAGCAAATGATTTTGAGATCAAACGACAAAAGATTATCACTACACCAGATCACCTGTAGGAGAGGCAATCAGTAGGTCCGACATGGATTCGGTTAAGGGTCTTACAACTTGGCATCGAACAACTATGGCGAAAAGGAAGCGTTTGCGAGAATCTATCTTGATTGGTAGATCAAACAAGATATTCATGTGCGGTGCAGGACAGCCATGGTATACATGAATATTTAAGGGTCTAAGCTCAAGCTTAGATATCAAGCAAAGGCACTGTCCACCAACATTCAAAGCAAGCAACCACGGCTACAAGCTTGGGCTCATAAGGAAAAGAATCTAATTAGAGATGTGTCACACCCGGTTTTCTAAAGAACAAAACTAGGCTAATCATATGTGTGCCGAGGAAGTCCACACATATGTCAGAATGAAAAAGTATCAGAAACAATGTTATTATATAACGTATACATAACTATATTAACACTTACATCATAGTATCGCGGAACGGTGACTAAACTTCAGGCTCCATTCTTCTCAGGGACGGCTGACTGGTGGCTCCGTATGCCAGACACTTCTGAAAGACTTTTGGAAACTCCACTACACCTTCATCCTTCTTCTAAGTAGCTCCTTACTACACACTGGAGTGTTGGGAAAATAGCAAGAGTGAGTCCATGTCGAACTCAACAAGTATAACACAGGGTTCATGTGGCACAAAAGGCTAGACACTATTTGACTGCATTTAGCTTTTAATCATCATATAATTAGCAATTGAGTAGCATCAAGATATTCCAATCCACATTTATGAACCAATGATCAATTGTAATAAGGATAATGAAATAGCATTAACATGAGCATAATAATAACAATAGTAATTAAGCATGATATAACAATGGTGATAAACTATTCTGTAAGAATCCCCAAGGCCGCTCGTATCCGTGAGCACGGCTAGTATACCAGTTTATTAAACTCTACGCAGAGGTGTACACTTTCACTGTGAGTCATGATTTCCAAATGCGTGGGTTTGCAAGGCCCAAAACATCGGAAACCATATAAAGCCATTCAAAAGTTCGTCTAACAAGTTAGGGCCATTAGATTCACTCGTCAGGCAGATGTGGGAACCCCCCTTTTCAAATGGCACAATTCCTTCTCGGCTATACTCATAGACTAGAGGCTGTCCTACACCCAACGTGTCAAGCCATTCTTACGCCAATTAAGGTAACCACTAACAAGCTAGAAAAGGTCTCTTGAACAACTAGAGCCAGAGCCATATAGCCCTCACAGATGTACTACATGTCCCGGTTATCACTTACAGGTAAGTCCTTATGGAGAGTAACTAGAGCAACAATATAACCCCTTGCTCTAGCCCCCTTTCAACAGTAATAAAATCGTCTTAATGGTTGGTCACTTAATCCATTAATCAAATTACAAGATCATTGTTCATAATTAATCACTAGCTATAGCTACCCAAATGCACAACCCAAAGGTGACAAAGAAACAAGATATCAATAGCTAAGTTATAATCTCTATGGTTGTCAAGGAGGACACATGCATATGTATGATAATTTCAGTGAATATGTAACAAGGATAGTACCATGTTATACTTGCCTTTTTTTCTAAGGTTAGACTGCTTAGAATCTTCAGCTGCTATCTTTCAGTCTCCACTTTTGCTTCGACTGTCGGTCCTCACCTCCTGGTCTTCATCGCTAACGAACCACGCTTCCTCTACTCACAACAACCAAGCACAGCAAACAGACAACAAACACATCTAAAAACAAACATCATACAAAGAAGACACTTTAAAAGGAAGCACACTAAACGTAACGGCTTGTTGCTACGGTTACAAGAACGCAAGAACGACTAAGGACAGAGCTATCGTTATCGAGGACACGTCTATCAAGATTGGCAACATAATTGAAGAAGACAAACTAAACACTTGATCTATTTTGGTTAATGAAATTAAGTGATTAAACAATTTAAAGAATTAATCTAGAACTAAAGTATTCTAATTATAGTTAATTAGAAAAGGCAGAATTAAACCTTAGTTATATTTTATTTATGAATAATCAATAGTACTTAATATTTATAAATTATATAACCTGACACATGTACAAGCACTAACCGAACCATCTCATGTTTTATATTTAAACTAAACAAATTATAATAAAAAACTAGTAATATTAATTGAGTTAAAGCTAATCATATTTTATTTGATAAAGTATTGTCACATAATTTATATATTAAACAAGTTAAACTTTATCTATGCAAAGAAAATAATTAAACATGTGAGAACTTCTACTCGAACTAGATAGGACATGTGTTCAAGCTAATAAATTATAATTAAAAAAATACATTGATGACAGAAGTTAAATCATGTTAAACTTTGACTTAGCAAAAGAAAAGTGTATATGTTAGCATCTAAACAAATTTGATATGTGTGTTTAGACTAAACAAATTATAATTTAGAAACATATTTATGTTAGCAATTAGTCATGTTAAAACTTATTTGGAAAAGAATGTTGTATGTACTCTATGTTGCTTTTATGTATAAAAACTAGCTGCATGCATATTAATCAAATTATAAAATTCATGGCCATATGATAGGACAATCGTCGATAATAACAGGTAGATTATGCCGCTACAAAACTAACAAGCAAGAACAAACAGAATCTGAGCTATGGATATAAAAGGCATGAATATGTTAACTTTAGTGAATTATTAAGCAGGGAGAACATGAGGTACATAATCGATAGTTCAATTCAGATCTTAAGGGCACATGTTTTGATGAGACAAAAGAGAGAACCATGAAAGATATTTAGATATTTGATATGGCGAATAAACAAGAAAACCAAATATAATTATAAACTAATATAAGATGGTGGCAAAGGTTGTACTATACACGTAACATGCTTGTGACTTACCTGAACCCTTTGCATGGCAATATGCAGTTTCATAGTGGCAGAACGTGCGTGCTGGTGATGCTCAGCTAATAAGCTTGCAGGCCTGAACTGAATGTTAGGTAGAGTCAGCAGGGAGAAGTTCTTATAGTCCGTTCAAGCACACCATAGCGCTTGCTACTGATCCCTCCCGGTGCTGGACAGGAGATAGATGAAAGAAACATAAGACCAAGAATTGGATAAAGTCAAAGGGATTGATTGAGAAGTGGATGGCTAACAGGTTGCTAAACATGCAAGATCAATCTGCAGAGTCTTGACATAGTGAACAAAATTAGAGATCTAAAAAAAGGTATGGGTATATAGTTACCTATACAACACCTTGGGCACAGAAAACAGTCCGCTTGTTTCCAGCTTATTAATTTTAGGGTGAACCATTCCTGTTCCCTTTGTCGATCGGTCGTGTGGTGACTAGCCTGGCTCATGTGAATGCACGGTCGATGGCTACTTCGGCTTGGCACAGGAACTGCAACGGCAGAGGTGTGATCAGCGCCATAATGTCACACGGTCAAGATTGAGGTGAAACAAAGAACGGCATGGACGTGATGAACATGTGGATATGGCCGGCAGCAGGGCAGGGATGTAAAGTAGACGTGAGAGATAAGAATACATGCAAGGTGCTCACGATCCTTATAAGGCAGATGGCAGCTATAGCGGACGGCTTGGCTCCTTGGCATGATTCAACTGGAAAGCAGCTCAAGCTAGGGCTTGAACAGCGGCACGTAGATGCAGGGTTTCACGAGCTCAGGTGCGGCGCTCGGCAGATGGTCCTCATAGTCGCGCGATCCCGGGAGACGGCCATGACGATCTGAGCCTGAGAAGGCACCGACCATGGCTGCTGCAACAAAACAGGGGAGGAGCTCTAGTGGACGGCACTAAGCACCAAGGTGAGATCGGTGGCGGCGGCCATGAGATCAGGCGACTTGGAGCTATGCTAGGGTTTGGAACCAGGTTATCTGCATCAAGGCATCATGGCCATACATGCTTCTCCTTTTATATAGTGGGGCACGATTGGGCTCATAAGGAGAGTTGGAGCTGTCGTTGGTTTAGTGCAGCATTTACGTGAGATGGAGAACGATTCCATGTCCATCGTGTCTTGCATGCATATACCTGATATGTCAGTTTTTTTGAACCATGCCTTGCATACATTACGTGGCAAAACTAATTGTTTTTCTTCTTGAGCATTGGCAATTTAATCACGTCTGCCATCTGTCAATATTACTTATCCTAGAATATTAAATTTTGTGACTAAAAATAATTCTAGAATTATTATTTGAGCCACCATAAATACTCCGAAAATTCCCAAAATTTGGAGAAAATTTTAGGAGAGATTTTGGACCTTGAGGAATCCAATAAAGTATCTAGAGCTCATGATTAGATAATTTGGAGCATCTCATAAATCAAAAATTTTGGGGTGTGACAAGATGACACCAAGAGATCGTTTCACGTAACTCGAGTATTGCTCCAAGACAAAGCTATTCGACACTTGTATACTCACTGAGGGCAAGAGGTGACAACTATGGCACTAATTAGTAACAAGCATACATACACGCACCATAACTTCAAGCAAACACATGAAGAAGCTTTAAACAAATGAACTCAAGCAACTATTACCAAGCAGAAAGCTCACACACAGCAATCATTACTAACCATTGAGCTCACCCATAACAGGCTTTATCTAAAGCAAGAACTACTACAAGTTTAGCCCAAAACAAACGCTAGCTAAGGTGCTAACTTAGCATGGGCACAGAATCTGGACGGCAGCACAGTGGTTACTTGTTTCAACCATAACTGAGGTTAGACATCCCACAAAGGTGATCCTAGACTTTCTAGAAATCTTAGGAAGATGACTACACTTTAGTTATTCATACCAAAAACTAATTCATAGCTTAACATGACCAAAATTGTTAATGTTTCAGATCTGTACCAATATGGACAGAAAACTGACAAGAACTTCAAAAATGCATAACTAGAGTTCTAGAGGCCCAACAAGGCTGATCCTTAACTTGATGTAAAGCTTATTAAGTTATATATCTTTATTATTATCATATTCAGATGATTCTACAGCTAACAAGGCCAAACAAGATAAAGAAGACATCTTTGCCCAGATTTGGACAGAGTCTGTCATTCCACTTGGCAAGCTCATAACTAGAAATTTAGACCATCAAATTAGTGCTATAGGACACTTTGTAAAGCTTAGAAAAAGTACTACACTTCTTCTATTATCTCCAAGACATGATTCCATATGCACATAGGTCAAACAAACCAAACATTCAGATCTATTCAGAGCATAAGCAAAACCTGACAGTAAACTTCTAAAATTCATAACTCCCAAACCATAAGGCCTAGTGTCATGAAATTTTTGGACAAGATAGATGAGTAAGTTAGCTATAACTTTGGTATTCTCCATAACTACAGAAACACCATTATGACTATGAAAGGAACACTACAATAGAAACTATTCTAGTAGCCAACGTCCAACAAGCAAAACAAAGCTTGCCTTTGTTCTACTTAACAAGAGAGCACACAAACATGTTATTCTAGTAGCTCTAAACATTATTACCTTAGACCAACCAATTTAATTCATTAATAAGAATCACAATTACTTATGTGAGGTCTAAAGCATTTGCAAATGCTTGGGTGAACAACATATCCACCACTTGGCTAAGCTAGAGGACATCTATCGTTTCAAGCATGTAACCACACTTATTTCTAGCAAGGCTAAGCACACACTATCTTCAAGCAATCCCCATTTAAGCAACATGGAACAAGACATTCATGTCTAACTCCACACAAGAAAGATAGCGTAACATATTGATCACAAGTTACTTATCATTTGAACAAGGATGAGAGGAGCATAGCTATGCATAAAGCAACAATTAGGATGATGCATGCTTCATCCTATTCGTCCTTCCAAAATTGCCAACCTAAGGTGGCGATCACGTTCTATGTCGGTGGCATAACACGCACTCTCTCGATATATAGCTAGTCGCTAGCTACATTCGACTTACGCATTCGTGGTTAGCGTACCTGCAGAAAATTCTCATTGCAGCCCAACAATTCCCCAAATATAGCACACCATGAAAGCAGGAAAGCAAAATTCTAAGTACTCCCATGTACGTATACCCCGAATATATACATGTAGTACCAAAACTACCCGAATCATCAATCTCCCACAATTAAGTACCTTCATATATACATGTGTGTAACATGTAAATAATCTAGTAACCAAAACTAGCTCTCCAGGGTTCACTATTGATAGAGAGTGATGTGAGACACATGAAAGAAGTGACATCCCCACTCGCTTGCATTACCAAGCATGAGCATATAACATACACACATTGAAACATAATTAACAAGAGTATGTTGCATATGTTTCAAGGAGATGTTGCAGATGTTTCAAAGCACATTCCATATAGGCATGTTTCACATGTTGCACTAGTGCATCACATATGTCCCATGCTCATATATGAACAAATAATGCTTAGGCTCATGCAATGCAAGTGCCAAATGCATGTCTAATACCTGGGGTGTTACATTTATTGCGTAACAAAAGGGGCAAGCAATGGATGAAGGGAAAATTTTGATGCTCACTCCTAGTGTAGGAGTAGAACAATTTTGGGATGTGTCTAAAATGGAAAGTATGTGGATGCGTACTTTTACGGTAGAAGCAGCATATATGGGTGGAGTGTGCGTGATCTTGATTTTAACCGCATGACCAATCCCTAAGGGTCGACACAGTTTGACCACACTCAATGCTTACAAGCAGTAAATATGAGTGAAAGTTTTCCTAGTCTAACAAGCATGTATATATGGCTGTGGTAGGAATTCAAGCTCTCATCATATATGAACTCATCATGCAGCATTTTTATGTTTTCAAAAGATAAAATCTCCAGAACACTAGTATCTCTAGGAATAAGATAAACAACTCAAACCTTCCCATATCATATCCACCAACTACCTAGACTTAGATCAAGCATTTGCTACCCACAAGTTTCAGGTTCAGAGCAAATCTTAGATCGAAACAGTTTTGTCCAAAACTTGAGAGAGTTTAAGGTTGAAAACTAGGTACTTGAAAGGAATTACGGTAGAGCAATTATTCATCATTTCCATGCAAGAGATTACTTAGATAGTCCTCTTTTATTAACAAATCTTTTAAGAACAAAAACAAGTAAACTAGACACACCCTTTTTATTTTGCTTTAGTTATTTTAGACCATTATTATTACTAATTAAGAAAACTTGTAAGGAATAAAGTAAAGCTGAGGGAAGAAAATACTTAGCTAGATACATGGGGGTGCTCTCCCCCAAGCTAGATGTTGACGTAGTCATTCGATCTTACAGTGTAGCAGACTAGCAGTGAAGATGTACTTCCTCTAGTGGAGCATCGATTGATGATGATTGTTGAGATAGTGCTCCACTAGTGGATAGAACATCCACTTACTTGTTGGCTCTTCTTAATAACTGCTGCACAACTCAAATAGACAACAAAACTCATGGAATAGATTAAGGGTTAGGAAATTAAGCATTAATTGTCTAGAGTGTTGCCCATGATTTCTATGTAGAATTTAGCAAGGTATCCTTTTTCTTTCTTTTAGTAATGTCAAATTCTATATAATTAACTATGTCTAATTCTTCTTCTAGTTATTGTGCATCAAGAAAAACTTTTACACGTTGGCCATTTACCTTGAAAAGCTTACCTTCATCGTTTTGAAGCGTGACCGCTCCATGTGATGCTACTTCAATTACCTTGAATGGTCCTTCCCATTTACTTTATAGTTTCCCATGTCCAAACAGCTTCACTCTAGAGTTGAATAATAACACCTTGTCACCTGGTTTAAATTCCTTCTTCTTCAATCTTTTGTCATGCCACCTCTTTGTCCTCTCTTTGTAGATCTTTGCATTATGATATGCCTTTTCTCACCATTCCTCAAGTTCAGAGAGTTGCATCTTTCTTTTCCCCTAACTTCTTCAAAATCCATGTTCCATCTCTTTATGGCCCAGTGTGCCTTGAATTCTAGCTCAATAGGTAAGTGGCATGTCTTCCCGTAGACCAGTTGGTATGGTGACATTCCAAGAGGTGTTTTGTAGGCCGTTCTGTAAGCCCATAGTGCTCCATGAAGCTTGTCCTTCTAGCCTATCCCCATCTTGTTGACAGTCTTTTGCAGAATGTTCTTGATCTGCTTGTTTGATGTTTCTACTTGCCCACTTGTTTGAGGATGGTATGGTATCGCAACATTGTGATGGACCCCATGATTGTGTAAGAAGCGTTGAAACTTCCTATCAATGAAGTGAGAACCTCCATCACTAACCACCATGCGTGGAACTCCAAAGCGTCAAAAGATGGTTTCTGCAAACATCCTCTTGGCGTGATTGGAATCTGTAGCTCGACATGGTAGAGTTTCAACCCACTTTAAAACATAGTCAACCGCCACTAAGTTGTATTCACACTACTTGGACTTTGGAAATGGTCCCATGTAGTCGATTCAATAGACATCAAAGAGTTCTATCTAGAGATTGTTGGTGAGTGGCATGGCATCTCGTGTATTTATGTTCCCATGCCTCTGACATGATCCACATCTCTGGATGAAATCTTTTGTGTCTTCATACATGTTTGGCCAAAAAAATCCACATTGCTAGATTTTTGCATGAGTGCGGAATGCCCCATAATGTCCTCCATATTGTGATGAATGGCATCTTTCAATAATCTTGATTCCTTCTTCTGTTGGTACACACCTTCTGAGTAGACCATCAGAGCAGACTCGAAAGAGGTATGGTTGTTGGGTATTTTTAACACACATAGAGAAATCCGCAAGAGCATGGATACCGATGTAGCTTTCACCCGGGAGTATTCTAGAGTATCGATTTCCATGGGGAACGTGAAGTGTACTAGAGAATCAAGGCCGTCCAAGGATAAAGATAAGAGAAGAAAGATATATATATTTTTGGTGGGAAGAGAGGAACTTTCTAGGGTTTTCTAAGTTGATTGGGTGATCAAGATCAGGCTTACTATACTTTACTTACTATGGAGCAACAGTACCTTTCTAACTCTCGAAAGAGACTGGGAAGAAAGTAGTCAGGAGAAGGCTGCCAAAAGCTCTACGAAACACCAACCCGAACGGGGGGGATTGCAATGACCTGACAAAGTTGTCACCTCTGAGGGCTACCACAACTAACCATGAGATTGGGCGCAAACTCAAGTAAACTATAGCCTAGACACCACGTCTACACTAGGGTTTACTACTCTAGCCAAATATTATAACTAGAGCACTCAAATACAAGCGGAGTTCAAGTAAATAGAATAAAGTAAGAATTAAATAAGAACTTAGAACTTAGAAATAATAATTGAAGAACCTAGAGATTGCTGAATAACGAACTAGATGCTATAAAAGTACAATGTTGAGGAAGATCTGACAGATCCAGCTCCTCCTCAGCTCTCTCCTCCTCTCTCTCTCCCTATTTTCTAGATACAACTAGATGAACTAGAACTATATATAGATGAACTAGAACTAGAACTAGAACTAGATGAACTAGAGGGACCCTCTTCTACTTGGATGAAGAATTGAAACCCTAGCTTTTGATCTGTAGAAGAGATATGGTACCAAACCCTAGGGGGGAGCCTTGGTTATATAGCCCTCTAGGAAGCACCACAGCCCTCAGATCAAACTGACCTTGATCTACGATTATTATTGATCCTCAAAGGCGGTGGAGGTAGGATCCAGGAGGTCGCTCCTGATTGGCTCTATAGCCAGGGCGGGCGCCCCACTTTCGGGCCCGTTTCGCCTCCCGTTTGTTTCCAGAGTCTTCTCATATCTTCTAGATTCCAGAAAAGTTGTTCGTACCCCTTTTGTCTCTATGTAAATCTAACATGTGGGCCTTCCTTGGTTCTTTTCAGCTGACACCCTGCAGAAATAGACATTCACCAAAACTCGTGGAATTCTGTCAGTAAACCCCTTATATCTATGTAGTAATTATGTTTAGGTCCTTTTTCATGTTTCGTTGATGGTTAAAATTGACACTTATCTGCCGTCAACAAACTCCCCCAAGCTTACCCTTTGCTCGTCTCTGAGCAAAGATAAACTCAGTGATGGATAAGGAGTTGCTACAATGCTTTCACGTCTCAAAAGTACACATGCGTTCAAACAAGAACTCTTCTCCGGTTTAGAGTGAACTATCCTGACTTTCAAACTTACCCATATTACCTTCCACCATGGGACTTGTAGCCTTCACTTGGGTCTTGAGCAGTTGAAAGACAGAATGGTCAAGTCAAGCATTATGTCTCTAGCTCTTTGATCAACCTTTATTCTAGAGTTTTGCAAGATTTTCATATAAAACTCAGAGATTCCTATGTATGACCTTCACAAGTCTCTCCTTTGTGGTATTTCTGGATCCTTACCAAGGCATTAAGAGTGTATGCCTACTCTCTTCTCTCAAAATATATGGTATTTTTGGCGTAAGGCATAATAGCATTGTCTTCTCTCTCTCACCCTACAACTTAATAGGCTTATGTGGAGCTCATAGGTGGGGAGACAACACATACATACTTGCAAACATATATTGCATAGTCAAATATGGATCCAGAGGAATGAGTCCAGCCATACAGTCAAATCAAGATGTGCATGTGTGTGGTTCTAGATATATGGGTTGAGTGGATATGTGGTGATAGTGACAAATAGCGATGATGGTGAGTAGAAACAAAAGGGTAAAGAAATGATAATGGTGAACACCTAATTCTACTTTTGCTCCTTGAAGAAATTTATACCTGTTGACTTTGAAGAATTTGGGGAGAACTTAGGCTGCTCAAGACCTTTCTTATGTTGGGACATTTGTCCTCTTCCTTTCTTCTCTTCTTTTTTTTCTTTTTTTCAGAGCACCCAAGCCTCTTTTGGAAATATTGATGGAGGCAGTTATAGGAATATTTGTAGCTTTATTGGATAACAAAAGGGGCTAGCAATGGATGACGAGATTTTTTTTCATGCTCACTCCCAGTGTAGGAGTAGAACATTTTTGGGATGTGTTTAAATGGAAAGTATGTGGATGCGTACTTCTAGGGTAGAAGCAGCATATATGGGTGGAGTGTATGTGATCATGATTTTAACCGCATGACCAATCCCTAAGGGTCAACACAACTTGACCATACTCAATGCTCACAAGCAGTAAATATAAGTGAAAGTTTTCCTAATCTAACAATCATGATATATGGCTGTGGTAGGAATTTAAACTCTCATCATATAGAAACTCATCATGCAAGTAGTTTAATTTTTCAAAAGATAAATTCTCCAGAACTCTAGTATCACTTAGAACAAGATAAATAGCAGCTCAGACCTTCCCATATCATACCCGTCAACTACCTAGACTTAGATCAAGCATTTGCCACCCACAAGTTTCAGGTTCAGAGTAAATCTTAGATCAAAATAGTGTATCCAAAACTTGGGAGAGTTCTAGGTTGAAAACAGACACTTGAAAGGAATTACAGCAGATCAACTATTCATTATTTCCATAAGAGTTTATCACAGGGATTTATTTTAGCAAGATGAAACTTAGCACACTCTCCTATCTTTATTTAGCAAGCTTAAAGATCATACATAAATATATAGAAAGGGAAACATTTATTTGGCTTTCTAAAGGTTATGCATCTTTTTATTTATTTCATATATCAAAGAATAAATATATAAGTAAATAGATAGGTAAGAAAACACTTAGCTAGATACATGGGGAATGCTCTCCCCCAAGCTAGATGTTGACATAGTCATTCTGTTTGTAGAATGATGTAGGTCTCACTCTTCTCAAACTTCCCAAATCCTGAATCATCCTGAAGTGTGATAGCACCATGGGATGCAACTTCAATCACCTTGAATGGTCCTTCCCATTTGCTTCTAAGTTTTCCATGACCGAAGAGCTTCACTCTTGAGTTGAACAGTAGAACTCAATCTCTAGGCTTGAATTCCTTATGCTTGATTCTTTTATCAGCCATCTTTTGGTTCTCTCCTTGTAAATATTGGAGTTGTGATAAGCCTTTTCTCTCCATTCCTCCAGCTCAGATATTTGCATCTGACGATTCTTACCAGCTAGATGGAGATCCATGTTCCATTTCTTGATTGCCCAATGAACTTTAAATTCTAATTCAACAGACAAGTGGCATGTTTTCCCATATACAAGCTGATAAGGTGACATTCCTATGCGTGTTTTGTATGCAGTCCGGCATGCCCATAGTGCATCATGAAGCTGGTGCTTCCATTTCTTTCCCATCTCATCCACGGTCTTCTGTAGAATGTTCTTGATTTGCTTATTTGACGTTTCTGCTTGACCACTTGTTTGGGGATGGTATGGAGTTGCAACATTGTGTTTAACTCCATATCCTACTAGGAACTGTCTGAAGGACTTATCAATGAAGTGTGATCCTCCATCACTTATGACCATTCTCGATATTCCAAACCTTGGAAATATCACTTCATGAAACATCTTCTTAGCATGCTTGGAATCGGCAGCTCGACATGGTAAAGCTTCTACCCACTTGGATACATAGTCAACTACCATCAAGATGTATTCAACATCTCCTGGCTTCTAGAATGGTCCCATGTAATCAATTCCCCAAACATCAAACAACTCTATTTGGAGGTTGTTCTGAAGTGGCATTGCATCCCGAGTATTTATGTTTCCATGTTTTTGACATCTGGCACATCTTCTAACAAACTCTTTGTATCTTGATACATTGTTGGCCAGAAAAATCCACTTTGCCAGATCTTTGCATTTTAGCGAAATGCTCCATAATGTCCTCCATAGGGTGATGCGTGACATCCCTCTATGATTTTCATGGCTTCAACCATTGGGACACATTTACATAACAATCCATCAGCACATACCCGATAGAGATACGGATCCTCCCACAAGTGGCAATGAGCTTCATATTTGAGCTTTCTCTGGTCTCCTCCTTGTGGAACATAGCCTGCAACCATATAGTTCACAATATCTGCACACCAAGGGTCCGAGTGTGTTACCATGAGGAGTGTGTCATCCCTCAGATAGTATTGATAGGTAACTCATGTGTTTCCTTATATTGAAGCCAAGACAAATGATCGGCTACTGAATTCTCTACTCCTTTCTTATCTTTTATATCAATGTCAAATTCTTGGAGCAAAAGAATCCATCTTATAAGATGGGGTTTAGCATCTTTCTTAGTAAGCAGGTATTTAAGGGCAGCATGGTCTGAATAGATGATTATTTTTGCTCCAACTAAGTAAGATCTAAACTTGTCTATTGCAAAGACAACTGCCAACAACTCTTTTTCAGTGGTAGAATAATTGAGTTGTGGTCCGGTCATGGTTTTGCTAGCATAGGATATAACATAATGCTTCTTATCCTTTGTTTAGCTGAGAACGGCACCAACAGCAAAGTCGCTAGCATCACACATGATCTCAAAAGGCAGCGTCAAATCAGGTGGTTGGATGATTGGAGCTGAAATGAGTGCCTGCTTAAGAGTTTGGAAGGATTCATGGCATTCATTATTGAAGATGAAAGGTGCATCCTTAGCCAATAGGCTAGTGAGGGGTCTAGCAATTTGAGAAAAGTTTTTGATAAAATGCCTATAGAACCCCGCATGGCCTAGAAAGCTTTGGATTCCTTTCACATTCGTGGGAGGTGGAAGTTGTTCAATGACTTCAATCTTTGTTCTATCCACTTCTATCCCACGTTTGGACACTTTGTGTCCTAGAACTATTCCTTCCCGAACCATAAAATGACATTTTTCCAGTTCAGGACTAAGTGCTCCTCTTCACATCGTTGTAAGACTCTGTCTAAATTCTCTAAACAGTCATTGAAGGTTTTGCCATAGACGGTAAAGTCATCCATGAACACCTCCATGATTTTCTCGATCATCTCGAAAAAGATAGACATCATGCACCATTGGAAAGAAGCTGGAGCATTACACAATCCGAATGACATTCGTCGGTATGCGTAAGTTCCATACGGGCATGTGAAAGCGGTCTTACTTTGGTCATCGGGGTGGATTGGGATTTGGTGATATCCGGAATACCCATCAAGGAAACAAAAGAAAGAGTGGTTTGCAAGCCGTTCTAACATTTCATCAATGAAGGGTAACGGGAAGTGATCTTTCCTTATAGCCTTGTTGAGTTTTCGATAGTCTATGCACATTCTCCACCCAGTGACAATTCATTGAGGAATGAGTTCATTCTTTTCATTTGTAACAACTATCATCACTCCTTTCTTTGGTGCCACTTGGACTGGGCTAACCCATTCACTATGTGGCACAGGATAAATAATCCTTGCTTGGTAAAGTTTTAAGACTTCTTTCTTAACAATCTCTCGCATAGCGTTGTTAAGTCTCCGTTGTGGTTCTCTTGTCGGTGAGATGTCAGGATCTGTAGGGATACGATGCATGCAGAGAATGGGACTAATTCTTATGAGGTCATAAATTGAGTAGCCTATAGCTGATCTATGTCTTTCTAGGACAGTGACAAGCCTATAGGTTTCTTCTTGGGAAAGCTTGTCACTTATGATGACGGGAATTTCTAGATTATTATTGAGAAAGACATATTTCAAGCCAAGACAAAGAGGTTTTAGGTCAATTGAGGGTTGTGGAGGCACCTCCAAAGGGTCTAGCTCGACAGGTTCTGCTAGCTCTTCCTCTTCTTCGATGAAGTGTTCATTATCGAAAAGAGGTTGGGCCATGTCTTCTAGAGATACCATTAAAACTTCCTCAATAGGATCTTGTTCGGGCTTGGGTTCTACTATTGTGTTGTGTGAGCGTGCAAGCGAGACATCGATAGTAGAGTTTCCCAACTTTAAATTCAAGAGACTTTGTTTTGGTCGCTCTAGAAAGAGTGTCCCCAAAGGTACTGTAACACCCTAGAGTCCAAACGGCTTAGATCCACTCTGCACGCTGAATGAAGCACACCTACCACCATCCCACTTACGCTTTTGTCCTCGCTTCGCATAAAAGGATTAACCCGGGGATGGTGAGATGGACTCTAGAAGCCTTATATGTTGGTCTATCCCACTCTAAACAACCAAGGTGGGACTAAACTCTCCACAATATCTTATAACATTCATATGAGCCACTATGGGCCAAATTCCAAATTGGGCCGGGTGTGACATACACCCCCCCTCAAAGAACCCGACATCCTCATCGGGCCCAACATACCCACAATCAGGCAAACGATAACCAGGAACGTTCCCTCTTAGCTAGGGCTGGACAAAAAGTCGTTAAGCTGGCTCGGTGGCTCGGTACAAAAGTGCTCCGATTAGACTTATTTTTCTTTTAAAATAAAAATGACTTGATTTGGAACGACTTTCAACTTCGGCTCGGCTCGTTAGGCTCGACTCGTTAGGCTCGTCATGAAGTTGGGTCTTAAACAATGCAGGAAATAATGATGAATAAGATTATACCAATTTCTAAAAAAGCTCGAAAAAAACTACGGTTGGCTCGATATCCAGCTCTACGCTTAGCACACGTGACCGTGTGCCCAGTGTCGGCACATGTGCCACGCCATGCACTCCATAGAGCCTACACGCGCAATGAACCCCATGTCCAGCCCCTGGCCCGCACGCGCCCGTAGCTGCGAAGGTCGGCTCTGATACCATTTTGTAACGCCCTAGAGTCCAAATGGCTTAGATCCAATCTGCACGCTGAATGAACCACACCTACCACCATCCCACTTACGCTTTTGTCCTCGCTTCGCATAAAAGGATTAACCCAGGGATGGTGAGATGGACTCTAGAAGCCTTATATATTGGTCTATCCCACTCTAAACAACCAAGGTGGGACTAAACTCTCCACAATATCTTATAACATTCATATGAGCCACTATGGGCCAAATTCCAAATTGGGCCAGGTGTGACATACACCCCCTCTCAAAGAACCCGACGTCCTGATCGGGCCCAACATACCCACAATCAGGCAAACGATAACCTGGAACGTTCCCTCTTAGCACACGCGACCGTGCGCCCAGTGCCGGCACATTGTACTTGGATGAAGAATTGAAACCCTAGCTTTTGATCTGTAGAAGAGATATGGTACCAAACCCTAGGGGGGAGCCTTGGTTATATAGCCCTCTAGGAAGCACCACAGCCCTCAGATCAAACCGACCTTTATCTACGATTATTATTGATCCTCAAAGGCGGTGGACGCAGGATCCAGGAGGTCGCTCCTGATTGGCTCTATAGCCTGGGCAGGCGCTGTAACAGAACCGTCCAAATTATAAGAGCACAAGTACAAAAACAATCACCAAAATGATCAAATTCTCGCACTTGAGCCCATATAATTCCGGTAGTCCAATGAAATCACGAGGGATTTCAAACCAACCAACATACAAGCTAAGATCGTAGTGATTCAACATAACAAGTTACATGTTACAATCATTTCACAAGTAATTCAATATACATCGGAGTTCAACAAAGTTATTACAACTTAAGTTCAAAAGTAGCGGAAGCAAAGTAATTTGAAACTAACATTATTCTTATTTCAAATACATGCCAGTACGAAGGTCAACTTCCAACAAAAGCATTAGAGAGAAGATAACTCAGAAGGATCATGCCCGTGATCACACTCCGCCTCTATGGCAGGAGCCACCCAACTCTTGCAGCCGCCATGATACATCACAACCTGCAACAAGTGGGGATAAAACCCTGAGTACAAGAAGGTACTCAGCTAGACTTACCCGTCAGAAACCAGAAATAAGGTGACACCAAGGATCATGCAAGGCTGATATGAAGTGGGGCTAGCTTGACAACATTTTGCATAAAAGCTTAATATAGATGATCAAACAGTAATGCTTAAGCATCAAGTAAATTATCATTAACCTGTCATCTATATTAGCACCTGTACTAGAGCACTCACTTTATTAGGAGCAAACAATATTAACCATAGCAGGTATAAATTGAGGCAACCTTTCCATCGTGATCCAATTAACCATCCGTTCAATTTAATGGAATCTACGTTGCCGCTGCTCAAGTCAAGTGCTCACTAACCGGGAGCGACGGCGATTCGAATCGAATTCCTATCCAGCTGGAGGGGTATTTCTAACACTCACCGCGCAGGCCCCTGCCAGGGTCGCACAAGCCACCTTTTCATATGATTCAGGAATCGCGGGTCCGAATGATGTCGTGACCCCAAGGGCGACACTCTGCCAGGTGATAGGGACTCTAACCCCCCCTTGGTCTCACGCCAATGTCCCCAAGCACATCCTTTCTCTCCTCCAAGAAGCAACCTACCATTCGATTCCCGGCCTGAATCACATTACTCGGCTTCGCGGTCGGAACGACTTATCCGGCCAACTAAGTGTTAGACTGCGTTCAACATGACTCAAGGACGTACAGCGAATCGGTCCTTAAACGACTCAGACGGGGATAGATTCACACCCAAGACCTCCATGCCTTGTCGCTTCACTATCATCATCCCGCCCCGTCTTATTTTATTTTATTAACACATGATTCCTTTCCACGATAGCAAATATAGCCAACCGTGCCATATATGAATATCCCTATATCTCGCAGGTGACAGGAAATCACCTGACTTCTACCGCTTAAAGCAGGGCTAAGCATCTACTCGATCCTAATCTATGTAGGATTCAAGGATTCATATATCTGGACAAGGAATGATATAATGCAGCAAGGTTTTCAACCAACTCCTACCACTTAATGCAACAATACTTATAACATATATAGAATTAATTGCTTTAAAGATAGGAGGCTTATAATGCTCCGGGGCTTGCCTGGGATCCGACTCAAGTTAGAGTATGTCAGATGAGTTCGCTTGGCGAGCATCCTCTCATCTAGCACTTGCCCGATCCTTCTATCTTCGGGATGGATCCACCAACTCCATCTTCGGGTTTGGCTCCACCTTAGGTCCTTCACGTGCTTCAGCTACGTACCTAAATGAGGTGCAACAATGCATATGTATGAATGCATAGAAGTGCAATAAACAAAGAAATCAAACAAGCATACCAAAGTTCTCATAAACACCTAGAGCTAATTAACTTAATCCACAATAGGGCATAACATAGAAGATTGCAAATACATCAATCAAGACACAAGTCTTATAAGATCTTAGGGTACCAAACCAAGTACCAACAAATATAGGTGTCACACTTCAATACACAAGCATGGCAAAGTTAATCAAAGAACTAGAACTAGAAATTGCTACCTTCTGGACATCAGACCAACAGCTGAGTAATTTAATCATAACTGGAGATCTACAACTTTAAATGACTTGAAAGAAGACATTATGGAAAGCTTATGAAATTCTCTATATTTCATTTAATGTCATCTAAACCTGATTCTAACAATTACTAGGCCGAAATACAGAAGGTACAGAATATGTCCTGGAAGGACATAGAGCAACATAAATCTGAACCCAACTTAGAACAGCTGTAGTTTCTAAACCATATGGCCAAATGCCACCAAATTTTAACAGCAGCTAGATACATGAATTATCTACAAATTTTGTATAAATAAGTTTCACAACAAAGCACATTATCATTAAGAAATTTGCCAAGTTTCCAGATCTGTCCAGAAATCTCATTTGCAAGAAATAATTATTAACTTATGTTGCAAACATATAATTGGACAAAACTAACTTTACCAACATGTCACACATGACTAATGAACACCAGAAAACATAGTGTCCATTCCTAAATAATTTCTTTTAATGCATTTTCTTAATTTATTTAGATAATTAGGTGGAATTATGAACACATATCAAAAGTGCATAATAAATTCTACCAAAATTACAGAGGCCTACACATGGTCTCAAAAGTCTACTGTCCAAATTTCAAACCATTTGGACAAGCATATCAACCTCTAAGAAAAAGACAATTAGCTATTGCAATAAATCATGTGAAAGCAAGTTAAACCTAAAAATCAATATTTTCTATGAACACAGGGCCATAGTATGAATCAACATGATAGAGCAACATCATACTAAGGTAATGGAATAACATTTTCCATTTTATCATTTATATATTATATATAAGCTATTTATCAAGCCCTAAACAAGTTAAATCAATAACTAGATCATCCAATAAGTAGTGACCAAGAATTTTATACCACAGTACATACATATCATGACAAGACTACCATAACAATTTCACATCAATTGGAACATCATAACTCAAGATATAAAATGTCAAGCAATTTAATATAGATTTCCTTATTTATCAAGGTCCAATCAAAACCTTAAGAAAACAGTAAACAACTAGGGTATTTAATATTTTTCCTAGCAAGTACATGTCATCACAAAATTAACAAAATAAGAATCACTATTTTTGGATGTCTAAAACTCCAGATCTTGCTCTGGTTAGGTTTAAAGGCATTTCTAGAGCATTTTTAAAACTTAAATAAAGATATCAGAAAACATCTACAAACATGTAACCTTTTATGACTCTATTACATAGATCTCTTCTCAAGGTTTCCAAAAAGTCCACTTTTACTATTTTTGGAAATACCTAGCACGAGATATGATTTTTGGAAGATTTACAATTTCTCTGAAATTCAAAAACGAAATTAATTACCTAACCCTAGATCTGCTAGGTGTACCTGGCTATGCACCCAAAGCAATCCTTGTTCAACCGACGTGTGGGACCCGTCGCCCAACTAGGCCCGCTTGTCATACCCACATAGGGCGAGACAGAGAGAGGCAACGGCCTTCATTTCCCCCCCGGCACCGGAAACAGGGGAGTCGGAGGAGCACCGCCGGCGGAGCCAAATTCCGGCCAGGGAGAAGCTGATGGCGGCGAGAAATGGCTGCGCGTCCATCCTAGTGCCCGAGCACCCTGGCTGCTGGTCATGGATGACCGAGAGATGGACCAAGGCCTGCTGTCCATGGCAACTGGCGGCAGCGCGCGAGCAGCTCTGGTGGCGGCCGTCCACAGCGGCGGAAGAGGTCGGGAAAAGGGCGCTTCGAGGGCGGCGTGTGGCAGTGGAGGTGCGGCGGTATTCGACCGGGACAGGGAAGGTGTGGAGGAGCTGGTCGGGCGGCGGCCATGGAGCTCTGCTTGGCTGGCGATGGCGTCATGGCAATGGCGTGCTCCGGTGGCCGCGCTCTACTGCGGCGAGGAGAGGCCGGAGATGGTGCGATGGTGCAGCAGGGAGAGGCGGAGGTGGTGCTGTGCCTCACTTGGCCCGTGACCGATGCAGCAGTGAGAACGGGCGGCGTGGACACGAGCGCATGAGCTCGCTCATGGCGGACGCGCTCGCACGGTGCCGCCGTGAAGGAGAGCAAGTGGGGATGTGGAGAGTGAGCCAAAGGAGTGGAGGAGCGTCTGCAGCAGCTTGACACGGCGTTCGAAGGGTAGGGACACACGGCATCACAGTGGAGCGTGACCTCACGCATGGCGGCCACGTCCCGGACGCGCGGCGCCCATTGAGGCATTCTATCGAACATGTGGTGGGTGACGGGGTGGTCAAAGTGGGACACATTTTTGGGCCATATACGGGCCGAGTTGGATCTTGGGCCCAAAAGCAAAGTTGTAGCCCATGTTACGCTCTACAACTTTCGTTTAAAGCACAAGGTCATTAGTGTCCTGGATTAGGATATAATTAGCTCCAAAGATTGATGTGTCAGTGTTATGACAGTGATTGACAAATTCAAGAATTGATGGCCAAAAATGAAATGCAACTTATCCCATCTTCTTGTATGATCTTCCCTCTCATGTGAGCTCCAACTTTTACATTTGGGTCTACTCAAGTTACTTAACAAATTTCAGAGAACGCGGAATGCCAATGTCGAAGACACTGAAATCGAGGCTTTAAATGTCTAAGTGCTGAATTCAGCCCCATTTCTAATCTGTGGGCCCTTTTTGAGCATGTTCCACCCATTTTCATGACTTGACTCTTAAACAAAGTTTGTTCCTTATAAAATTCTCTACAACTTTGTTAAAGGGTGCACAGTCATGCAAAGCTTCTAGGTCCCACTTTTGAAATGGTCAAACAAAAGGGTTCTAGAGTCCATACACGGTCAACCATCACTTAGAAACACATTTAGGCAAAATGATCAATATGAACATTGTTCCATTAAGTGTCCTAAGTGTAGTTAAGGTGTTGTAGAGGCCAAACATACACACCATGCATAGGTTGCACAAAAGTGTAGGCCTCACATGCCTTGAAACATAGAATTCAGTGAAATGCTATAGTTGTTTCATGTGGTCGTTTCAAGATACATGCTACCCATGTTTCCCTAGGTTGTTCCACATGTTGCAAAGGTTTGTTGCCTAAGCACTAGTTCACATGTTTCCTTGTTTCATATGCATGTTTCAGTTATAATCCAAACAAGCATATAACTTATCATTTCATGTGACTTTTTGATTCCCAACTTCATGAAAATTTTCCAGGGATCAATATAGATAGTTATTGATGTGAGACATGTGAAGATACTTTGATAACAACACCCAAGCATATATCTTAAAATGGCCTATATGCAAAGAAGGGTGCAACATCCAAGTTTAGATTAGGGTTTATTTCCATAGGTTTGACTTTGGCATCGTTATCTCCACTAATTTATCATGTTTGAGCTTAAACCCACTGCCTAATTGGTGATAAACACCTGGGGTGTTACAGCCCTCCCCCCTTAAAAGAATCGCGTCCCAAGATTCGGAATGGAAGACCTTTTAAGGAAGAGAGTCACGTTGTCTAGTTCCCAACATCTGCTATAGCATTCAACTACAAAGCTTCAACATTGGTGAATAATTTGGTCAAAGGCACTTTCTAATACTTACTCTTTATGGTAAAATTTGTCTGAAGAATTTCCTTCATTGACTTCCATGAAGCATTGTTACTTTGGGAGGAATCCAAGATAGCACATACTGCATTCTCAGTGTACGGAGATCATTCGGTCCGTGAGCTGACCACTCACAAGTATCTGATTCTTCTATCCAAGACAACAGTTATCTGGGTTGAATCAGATGCAACCTCTTGGGTAAAAACATTTATAAGGTACCAAAGTATGTCATCTTAGGAAAATCATTACCAAAGAACGATGTAGTGAGGCCTTAAGGACAACAAAAGTTGTAATTATTCACTTAACCGCGGGGAGTAGTCTACCACCAAGCGATTGAGTAAAAATTTTCCTTTATGACTTAGTTGCACTGTAAGTTGAGTTGACTTGCAGTGTAGCAACTTTGTCAGGCCAACTTTCACCTTGAGGCTTCCTCTTTGGAATCAAATAGCAGCTCTAAGATAGGAAATCCGTTGTTTGACACTTCTCAAATTGCTTTCGAATATTCCTCAACACTTTGTCCAGTAAAGTTATGAACAAACCGTTTGTGGCACCTATAGGCACATGGATGCTAATTGAAACTAGGTCATGCTTTCTCTAATTCTTCGCTTTAGCTGATAGAACACTTTGCACTATCTGTGTGATTGTCCAAGATGGAATTGACTTGATCACCATGGCTCTAGAAGATAGAATATCACTCAAGTTGTTGACTAGTTGATTAACTTCTTGTTGGTTATTGCTCTGTAAGACATAGCCTTCGTAGCTACCAAAGAATCGTTACCTAGTTGGAGATTAATCTTCCTATTGGTAACTAATTAGTTGTCTCTCAACACTAAAAAGTTCTAAATCTTCATTCTTGACCACAATAATCATGGTTGATACAGAACAGATGGTTGCCATCGAAGTCAGCAGATAAGGAGTCACACTAGAGATGGTTGATTGCGATGGTATGGTCATTATGCATTCAGAGGTTAAGACTTGCATAATGTGACGATCGATTCTTATCCAACGAATGACTTATCCAACGTTAAGTGTTGTGTGCCCTTTTTATCCAACAGAGATGAGATACTTTACTCACTAGATATGTTCGTCAAAACTAGGACAACTAAATAGAGTCACTTGTCTACCACCTATTGCAGTCTGTTAATGTTTATGTCAGTAACCTGTTCTTCAAAGGTTATCCTCTTAGCAACTTCAGAAGGAAGCTCCACTACTTTCGGTCTAAGATATGGATCTTACGATACGATTTGGAGAGATAATCAAGAAAAGGAACATGAGAAAATAACACATCAACTGTCGTTTGATAATGGATCATGACTAGAAACCATGATACCAACGCGTGCCAAGCAGCCAGCCATGTGTCTGCAGCCACAGGAGGCCCTTGGTTTCGTCGCGGCACCATCAGCGGCTACTCATAACACCATTACTAAACGCACAACGAAAGTGAAATTTCAAGTGGCACCAATGGGCTGTAAGAGCAAGCGCCATACAAGGAGGGATAGCAAGCAAAGGTAGTCACAAGGTTTAGAATCAACACGAAAATGATCCGAAGATCAAAATATAGCACAAGAGAACATCGCACAATTGTCACGGATAACTGAGCAAGAGACTCTTGCTTAAATTCTACGTACGACTTGCGTCCACCGAGAGGAGTACCAGATAAAAGATTAACAGGAGATTCAATCATGTTGAGCAACAACATGAGATCAAGACTGATAATCATCTCGAGACTTGGGAAGGTTGGGGACAGATTAGGCAAATTCCAAGACGAAAACCGATATGTAGTTCTAGATTTAGTTGATAAGGTAGATGCATGAATTTGCAAGCAAACGATTTTGAGGCCACAACAAAAAGATGTTTCGTCGCACTAGCTAACCTTTGGGAGGGGCAACCGGAATGTCCAACATGGATTTGGGTACAGTCTCCACGACTGGCAACGTACGAACCATGGTCAAAGGCTAGCATTGATAAAAGTTAACTTGGTTGGTCAGACGACAAGGGTCTTCACACAGAAAGGGTTGCAAAACATCCACGGCTCATGCAGACAAATAGGAGAACTAAACTTTGGGCTTTCGGTCAAGCAAAGGCATGGATATAAACATTCAAGGCTAACCACCAAGTCTATACGCTCAGGCTCCTAAGATAGAGAATCTAATGGAAGACAACAACCATACAATTACATAACATGAACGTTGTTCTTAGGATAAAGCTATTCGACACTCGTATGCTCACCGAGGACAAACAAGGTGACAACTATGACACTAAATAAATAACAAGCATACATACAAACATCACAGTCAAGCATTGGAGAGATCCAATCCAATTAGGTTAAGCAATCATTACTAAGCACCAGGCTCACCCAAAATAAACATTTATCTAAAACAAGAACTAACTATGAGTTTAGTCTAAGACAAACGCTAGCTAAGGTAGCCAACTTAGCATGTGCATAGAATCTGGATAGCAGCATAGTAACTACTTGTTCCCACCATAACTGAGGTTGTAGACATCCCACAAAGGTGATCCTAGACTTTCTAGAAAGCTTAGGAAGATGACTACACTTTAGTTATTCACACCAAAAGCTAATTCATAGATTAATATGACCAAAAATGCTAATGTTTTAGGTCTGTACAAACATGGACAGAAAACTAACATGAACTTCAAAAATGCGTAACTTGAGTTCTAAGGACCCAACAAGGCTGATCCTTAACTTTATATAAATCTTATTACGTTTTCTATAACTTTATTATTATCATATTAAGATGATTCTATAGCTAACAAGGCCAAACAAGACAAAGAAGACATCTCTGCCCAGATGTGGACAGATTCTGCCATTCCACTTTACAAGCTCATAAGTAGAGATTTAGACCACCACAATTAGTGCTATAGGACATTTTGGAAAGCTTAGAAAAAGTACTACACTTCTTCTATTATCTCCAAGACATGATTCCTTATGAACATAGGTCAAACAAATCAAACATTCAGATCTACTCAGAGCATAAGCAAAACCTGATAGTAAACTTTTAAAAGTTATAACTCTCAAACCATAAGGCCTAGGGTCATGAAATTTTAGGACAAGCTAGATGAGTAAGTTAGCTACAACTTTGGTATTTTCCATAACTACAGAAAACAAAAATATAACCACAAAAGCATCACTGCAACAGAACACGTTCTAGCAGCCAACGTTCAATAAGCAAACAAAGCTTGCCTTTGTTCTACTTAAGAAGAGAGCACACCAACATGTTATTCTAGTAGCTCTAAATTTTGTTACTTTAGACCAACACGAATTTAATTCATTCATGAGAACACATAATTACTTAAGTGAGGTCTAAAGCATTTGCAAACGCTTGTATGAACAACACATCCACCACTTGGCTCAACTAGAGGACATCTATAGGTTCAGGCATGTAACCACACTTATTTCTAGCAAGGCTAAGCACACACTTTTCTCAAACAACATGGAGTAAGACATTCTTGTTTTACTCCACACAAGAAAGATAGTGTACCACATCACTCACAAGTTACTTACTATAGAACAAGGGTGAGAGGAGCATAGTCGTGCATAAAAGCAACAATCATGATAATGCATGCTTCGTCCTATTCGTCCTCACAAGATTGCCAACCTAAGGTGGCGATCACGTTCTATGTCGGTGGCATAACACGTACTCTCTCGATATATAGCTAGTCGACAGCTACATTCGACTTACGCATTCGTGGTTAGCGTACCTGCAGAAAATTTTCATTGCAGCCCAACATTTCCCAATATAGCACACAATGAAAATAGAAAGGTGAAATTCTAAGCACTCCCATATACATATACCCCTGTATACGTACATGTAGTACCAAAACTACCCGAATCTTCGATCACCCACAATTAAGTACCTTCATATATACATGTGTGTAACATGTAAATAATCCAGTAACCAAACTAGCTCTCCCCTAGACCGAGGGTTGTACGGTCATGCTCTCACAACTCACACTTACCTGAGCGTAGGTGCGACGTTGCATAAAAGTAAACTTAGCAACATATATGGCTATTTCATATATGAAGGCTACCTCTAATCTGACACACTAGGTAGCATAGTGTGGGAGAGTTATCACACATACATACCTTGGCCTGGGCGTAGATGCAAAATTAAAAACCCCTCAAGTTAGTACTTATATAAGCCACCTAATAATCCTTATATGGGCATAAGGAAATTGACCACTGGCATACTTAAATTTAGAATTCTGTTTTCACAAACCTATATATAGCTATAAGTTGATAAAACTGATTTTATAAAACAAATCCTTTGTTTTAAATACACATACGACAAGTTTAATGTTGAATCTGGCTCCGATACCAGCTGTAACAGAACCGTCCAAATTATAAGAGCACAAGTACAAAAACAATCACCGAAATGATCAAATTCTCGCACTTGAGCCCATATAATTCCGGTAGTCCAATGAAATCACGAGGGATTTCAAACCAACCAACATACAAGCTAAGATCATAGTGATTCAACATAACAAGTCACATGTTACAATCATTTCACAAGTAATTCAATATACATCGGAGTTCAACAAAGTTATTACAACTTAAGTTCAAAAGTAGCGGAAGCAAAGTAATTTGAAACTAACATTATTCTTATTTCAAATACATGCCAGTACGAAGGTCAACTTCCAACAAAAGCATTAGAGAGAAGATAACTCAGAAGGATCATGCCCGTGATCACACTCCGCCTCTATGGCAGGAGCCACCCAACTCTTGCAGCCGCCATGATACATCACAACCTGCAACAAGTGGGGATAAAACCCTGAGTACAAGAAGGTACTCAGCTAGACTTACCCATCAGAAACCAGAAATAAGGTGACACCAAGGATCATGCAAGGCTGATATGAAGTGGGGCTAGCTTGACAACATTTTGCATAAAAGCTTAATATAGATGATCAAACAATAATGCTTAAGCATCAAGTAAATTATCATTAACCTGTCATCTATATTAGCACCTGTACTAGAGCACTCACTTTATTAGGAGCAAACAATATTAACCATAGCAGGTATAAATTGAGGCAACCTTTCCATCGTGATCTAATTAACCATCCGTTCAATTTAATGGAATCTACGTTGCCGCTGCTCAAGTCAAGTGCTCACTAACCGGGAGCGACGGCGATTCGAATCGAATTCCTATCCAGCTGGAGGGGTATTTCTAACACTCACCGCGCAGGCCCCTGCCAGGGTCGCACAAGCCACCTTTTCATATGATTCAGGAATCGCGGGTCCGAATGATGTCGCGACCCCAAGGGCGACACTCTGCCAGGTGATAGGGACTCTAACCCCCCTTGGTCTCACGCCAATGTCCCCAAGCACATCCTTTCTCTCCTCCAAGAAGCAACCTACCATTCGATTCCCGGCCTGAATCACATTACTCGGCTTCGCGGTCGGAACGACTTATCCGGCCAACTAAGTGTTAGACTGCGTTCAACATGACTCAAGGACGTACAGCGAATCGGTCCTTAAACGACTCAGACGGGGATAGATTCACACCCAAGACCTCCATGCCTTGTCGCTTCACTATCATCATCCCGCCCCGTCTTATTTTATTTTATTAACACATGATTCCTTTCCACGATAGCAAATATAGCCAACCGTGCCATATATGAATATCCCTATATCTCGCAGGTGACAGGAAATCACCTGACTTCTACCGCTTAAAGCAGGGCTAAGCATCTACTCGATCCTAATCTATGTAGGATTCAAGGATTCATATATCTGGACAAGGAATGATATAATGCAGCAAGGTTTTCAACCAACTCCTACCACTTAATGCAACAATACTTATAACATATATAGAATTAATTGCTTTAAAGATAGGAGGCTTATAATGCTCCGGGGCTTGCCTGGGATCCGACTCAAGTTAGAGTATGTCAGATGAGTTCGCTTGGCGAGCATCCTCTCATCTAGCACTTGCCCGATCCTTCTATCTTCGGGATGGATCCACCAACTCCATCTTCGGGTTTGGCTCCACCTTAGGTCCTTCACGTGCTTCAGCTACGTACCTAAATGAGGTGCAACAATGCATATGTATGAATGCATAGAAGTGCAATAAACAAAGAAATCAAACAAGCATACCAAAGTTCTCATAAACACCTAGAGCTAATTAACTTAATCCACAATAGGGCATAACATAGAAGATTGCAAATACATCAATCAAGACACAAGTCTTATAAGATCTTAGGGTACCAAACCAAGTACCAACAAATATAGGTGTCACACTTCAATACACAAGCATGGCAAAGTTAATCAAAGAACTAGAACTAGAAATTGCTACCTTCTGGACATCAGACCAACAGCTGAGTAATTTAATCATAACTGGAGATCTACAACTCTAAATGACTTGCAAGAAGACATTATGGAAAGCTTATGAAATTCTCTATATTTCATTTAATATCATCTAAACCTGATTCTAACATTTACTAGGTCGAAATACAGAAGGTACAGAATATGTCCTGGAAGGACATAGAGCAACATAAATCTGAACCCAACTTAGAACAGCTGTAGTTTCTAAACCATATGGCCAAATGCCACCAAATTTTAACAGCAGCTAGATACATGAATTATCTACAACTTTTGTATAAATAGGTTTCACAACAAAGCACATTGTCATTAAGAAATTTGCCAAGTTTCCAGATCTGTCCAGAAATCTCATTTGCAAGAAATAATTATTAACTTATGTTGCAAACATATAATTGGACAAAACTAACTTTACCAACATGTCACACATGACTAATGAACACCAGAAAACATAGTGTCCATTCCTAAATAATTTCTTTTAATGCATTTTCTTAATTTATTTAGATAATTAGGTGGAATTATGAACACATATCAAAAGTGCATAATAAATTCTACCAAAATTACAGAGGCCTACACATGCTCTCAAAAGTCTACTGTCCAAATTTCAAACCATTTGGACAAGCATATCAACCTCTAAGAAAAAGACAAATAGCTATTGCAATAAATCATGTGAAAGCAAGTTAAACCTAAAAATCAATATTTTCTATGAACACAGGGCCATAGTATGAATCAACATGATAGAGCAACATCATACTAAGGTAATGGAACAACATTTTCCATTTTATCATTTATATATTATATATAAGCTATTTATCAAGCCCTAAACAAGTTAAATCAATAACTAGATCATCCAATAAGTAGTGACCAAGAATTTTATACCACAGTACATACATATCATGACAAGACTACCATAACAATTTCACATCAATTGGAACATCATAACTCAAGATATAAAATGACAAGCAATTTAATATAGATTTCCTTATTTATCAAGGTCCAATCAAAACCTTAAGAAAACAGTAAACAACTAGGGTATTTAATATTTTTCCTAGCAAGTACATGTCATCACAAAATTAACAAAATAAGAATCACTATTTTTGGATGTCTAAAACTCCAGATCTTGCTCTGGTTAGGTTTAAGGGCATTTCTAGAGCATTTTTAAAACTTAAATAAAGATATCAGAAAACATCTACAAACATGTAACCTTTTATGACTCTATTACATAGATCTCTTCTCAAGGTTTCCAAAAAGTCCACTTTTACTATTTTTGGAAATACCTAGCACGAGATATGATTTTTGGAAGATTTACAATTTCTCTGAAATTCAAAAACGAAATTAATTACCTAACCCTAGATCTGCTAGGTGTACCTGGCTATGCACCCAAAGCAATCCTTGTTCAACCGACGTGTGGGACCCGTCGCCCAACTAGGCCCGCTTGTCATACCCACATAGGGCGAGACAGAGAGAGGCAACAGCCTTCATTTCCCCCCCCGGCACCGGAAACAGGGGAGTCGGAGGAGCACCGCCGGCGGAGCCAAATTCCGGCCAGGGAGAAGCCGACGGCGGCGAGAAATGGCTGCGCGTCCATCCTAGTGCCCGAGCACCCTGGCTGCTGGTCATGGATGACCGAGAGATGGACCAAGGCCTGCTGTCCATGGCAACTGGCGGCAGCGCGCGAGCAGCTCTGGTGGCGGCCGTCCACAGCGGCGGGAGAGGTCGGGAAAAGGGCGCTTCGAGGGCGGCGTGTGGCAGTGGAGGTGCGGCGGTATTCGACTGGGACAGGGAAGGTGTGGAGGAGCTGGTCGGGCGGTGGCCATGGAGCTCTGCTTGGCTGGCGATGGCGTCATGGCAATGGCGTGCTCCGGTGGCCGCGCTCTACTGCGGCGAGGAGAGGCCGGAGATGGTGCGGTGGTGCAGCAGGGAGAGGCGGAGGTGGTGCTGTGCCTCACTTGGCCCGTGACCGATGCAGCAGTGAGAACGGGCGGCGTGGACACGAGCGCATGAGCTCGCTCATGGCGGACGCGCTCGCACGGTGCCGCCGTGAAGGAGAGCAAGTGGGGATGTGGAGAGTGAGCCAAAGGAGTGGAGGAGCGTCTGCAGCAGCTTGACACGGCGTTCGAAGGGTAGGGACACACGGCATCACAGTGGAGCGTGACCTCGCGCATGGCGGCCACGTCCCGGACGCGTGGCGCCCATTGAGGCATTCTATCGAACATGTGGTGGGTGACGGGGTGGTCAAAGTGGGACACATTTTTGGGCCATATACGGGCCGAGTTGGATCTTGGGCCCAAAAGCAAAGTTGTAGCCCATGTTACGCTCTACAACTTTCGTTTAAAGCACAAGGTCATTAGTGTCCTGGATTAGGATATAATTAGCTCCAAAGATTGATGTGTCAGTGTTATGACAGTGATTGACAAATTCAAGAATTGATGGCCAAAAATGAAATGCAACTTATCCCATCTTCTTGTATGATCTTCCCTCTCATGTGAGCTCCAACTTTTACATTTGGGTCTACTCAAGTTACTTAACAAATTGCAGAGAACGCGGAATGCCAATGTCGAAGACACTGAAATCGAGGCTTTAAATGTCTAAGTGCTGAATTCAGCCCCATTTCTAATCTGTGGGCCCTTTTTGAGCATGTTCCACCCATTTTCATGACTTGACTCTTAAACAAAGTTTGTTCCTTATAAAATTCTCTACAACTTTGTTAAAGGGTGCACAGTCATGCAAAGCTTCTAGGTCCCACTTTTGAAATGGTCAAACAAAAGGGTTCTAGGGTCCATACACGGTCAACCATCACTTAGAAACACATTTAGGCAAAATGATCAATATGAACATTGTTCCATTAAGTGTCCTAAGTGTAGTTAAGGTGTTGTAGAGGCCAAACATACACACCATGCATAGGTTGCACAAAAGTGTAGGCCTCACATGCCTTGAAACATAGAATTCAGTGAAATGCTATAGTTGTTTCATGTGGTCGTTTCAAGATACATGCTACCCATGTTTCCCTAGGTTGTTCCACATGTTGCAAAGGTTTGTTGCCTAAGCACTAGTTCACATGTTTCCTTGTTTCATATGCATGTTTCAGTTATAATCCAAACAAGCATATAACTTATCATTTCATGTGACTTTTTGATTCCCAACTTCATGAAAATTTTCCAGGGATCAATATAGATAGTTATTGATGTGAGACATGTGAAGATACTTTGATAACAACACCCAAGCATATATCTTAAAATGGCCTATATGCAAAGAAGGGTGCAGCATCCAAGTTTAGATTAGGGTTTATTTCCATAGGTTTGACTTTGGCATCGTTATCTCCACTAATTTATCATGTTTGAGCTTAAACCCACTGCCTAATTGGTGATAAACACCTAGGGTGTTACAGGCACCCCACTTCCGAGCCCATTTCGCCTCCCGTTTGTTTCCAGAGTCTTCTCATATCTTCTAGATTCCAGAAAAGTTGTTCGTACCCCTTTTGTATCTATGTAAATCTGACATGTGGGCCTTCCTTGGTTCTTTTTAGCTGACACGCTATAGAAACATACATTCACCAGAACTCGTGGAATTCTATCAGTAAACCCCCTATATCTATGCAGTAATTATGTTTGGGTCCTTTTTCATGTTTCGTTGACGGTTAAAATTGACACTTATCTACCATCAACAATGGTTCATCCCATATGTGGAGATGACTTTCTTAAATGAGCTTACGTTTGTTCTCTCCTGGTGGTACATAACCTGCAACCATAAAATTGACAATATCTGCGTACCAGGGGTTGACACTCGCCACCTTGAAGAGCATGTCATCTCTCAGGTAGTCGTTGATGGGCAATTCCTATGGATTTTCGAACTGCATCCTAGACAAGTGATCGGCTACAGAATTTTCTACTCCCTTTTTATCTTTTATTTCTAAATCAAATTCTTGGAGTAGCAAAATCTATCTTATAAGTCATGGTTTAGCATCTTTCTTAGTGAGCAGGTATATCAAAGTAGCATGATCAGTATGAACAATCACCTTAGCTCCTACTTAGTAAAATCTAAACTTGTCAATAGCAAAAACAACAACCAGGAGCTCTTTTTTAGTTGTTGCATAATTAAGTTGAGGTCCTGACAGAGTTTTACTAGCATAAGCAATTGCATGATGCTTTCTGTCCTTTGTTTGACCCAAAACTGCCCCCACAACATAATCACTAGCATCACACATGATTTCAAAAGGTAGCGATCAATCAGGGGGTTGAATGATTGGTGCAGAGATGAGTGCTTTCTTAAGAATATGAAAAGCATCTAAACACTTATCATCAAACTCAAAGGGAACATCCTTGGCTAGTAAATTTGTGAGGGGTCTAGCAATGTGAGAAAAGTCTTTTATAAAACATCTATAGAACCCCGTATAACCAAGAAAACTTCGTACCCCTTTGATGTTTGTGGGAGGAGGCAAATTCTCTATCACTTCTATCTTTGCACGATCTACCTCGATCCCACGTTCGGACACCAAGTGTCCAAGCACTAGGCCCTCTAACCATGAAATGACATTTTTCCCAATTAAGGACTAAGTGCTTTTTCACACATCTTTGCAAAACCTTGTCTAAGTTTTCTAAGTAATCATCAAAAGTTTTTCCATAAATAGAAAAGTCATTCATAAAAACTTCCATGATTTTCTCTATCATATCAGAAAATATAGACATCATGCACCTTTGGAACGAGGCTGGAGTATTGCACAGACCAAAAGACATCCTACAATAGGCATAAGTTCCATAGGGACAAGTGAAAGTGGTTTTGCTTTGGTCATCAGGATGGATCAGGATTTGATGGTAACTAGAATACCCATCAAGGAAACAAAAGAATAGTGCTTTGCAAGCCATTCTAGCATCTCATCAATGAAGGGTAATGGGAAGTGATCTTTCTTTGTTGCCTTGTTAAGTTTTCGGTAATCGATGCACATCCGCCATCCAACGACGGTTCATTATGAGATCAATTTATTTCTCTCATTTTTTACCATAGTCATACCCCCTTTCTTGGGTACAAATTGCACTGGGCTCATCCACTCACTATGTGATACAGGATATATTATCCCAGCATGCAAGAGTTTCAAAACCTCTTTTTTAACAACATCCCTCATCGCATGGTTGAGCCTACGTTGGTTCTCCCTAGATGGTGTATAAGCTGGGTCTATAGGAATGCGATGAGTGCAAGGGGTAGGACTAATCCCCTTGAGATCTTTGAGTGAGTAGCCAAAAGCAGAATGATGCTTTTCTAAAATAGTAAGGAGTCAGATGGTCTCGTATTCAGAAAGTTTATCACTAATTATCATAGGAGACTCCTTGTTGTCATTTAGAAAACCGTATTTCAATCCTAAAGGAAGGGGTTTTAGCTCAATGGGGTACTTTGGAGGTTCCTGAGTTTCATCCAAAGGTAAAGGATTTCGTGGTTGTTCTATTTCTTTGATGAAATCTTTGGTGACTTCTTTGAGATCTTTGTCGGATGATCCTAGGAAAGACATTGCCATTATCCCCTCTATTGGTTCTTGCTCGAGACTTAACTCCATCTTGGTGTGGAGTGATTGGGTGATGGGAATGGAAAGGTTTATGCTTTTCCTAAGATGTACATTTACACTCCCCTTTCTTCCTTCATGGATAAGTCTCTCTAGTGGATGTCCAATCAAAAGGTCGAATTCCCAAGTATCGAAAATATAGAAACTAAGGTGCACCTTGGTTTCGTCTACTTTGATAGGAATGAAGTGGAAGATTCCTTCACTAGGAAGGATTTGGCCTAAGAGACTTTTTAGAAGCTTGGTTGTTGGAGTTAATTTCATGTCATCAAAAAGTGTATGTGCAAAATACTTAGACATGATATTTACTCCTACAACTAGATTGTAGCATCGAAGGAGGTTTGATGAATCTAACAACTAACAGAGGTAGAAGGAGAATCTAGATGAATGACTTCGTGCGAAAGCTCGGATTCTCTCAACCAATCATTACTTATGATTGTTGTCAACTCCTTCACATTTTCTTTAAGGAACTTATCTTCAGTTGGATTAGAAAGATGCTGGTTAGGTGCAGACGGTGCCAAATACTTCCTAATTACACAATAATTCGAGGTGTTTCCAAAATTGGAGAAAAGATACTCCTTGAACTTAAACATGTCTTGCGAAAGTGGAATTTCTTCCTCCTTCGGCGGTTCAAGAACTTGGAGGATAGTTGTGGCTTCAAGTGGAGTAGCTAAAGGTTTAGGCTCAACTATCATAGGTTCTTCCTCAGGAGCTGTCTCAACTACGTCTTCTGAGGGATCATTGGGAATGCTAGTGTAAGGAGTGTTTTCAAGGATTTTTGTAAGGATTTCTCTCCCTTCACTAGCAGAGAGATGCAAGAAAGAGCCTCTAGAGGATGTATCAAGAAGTTGGTGGTTTCTCCACTAAGACCCACATAAAGTGTTGTAAAAGCATTTGGTCTTGAATGGAAAGGTCAGGGCTAGAATTGAGTAGGTCATTAAAACATGCCCAAGTCATACCAAGAGATTCTTTTTCTTCTTATTTAAAAGTTAGAACCTTTGTTTGAAGTTTAACCATAGAGAGAATGAGAATGAAATGTAAGCAAAAGCTAGAGCGTAAAGTTCCCCAATCTCCTTGTACACTCCCTATGGTTCGAGAATACCAGTGTCTAGCTTTTCTCGTTAAAGAGAACAGAAATAGCTTCCACCTTAATGTTTCATGTGACATGCCTTCAATTTGCAAGCATGCACAAATTAGCTCAAATTCCCATAGGTCTATGTATGGGTTTTTATTGTCTTCTCCTGAGAATGAATGGTCCTAGACCATATTTATAAAGCAGGATCCAACTCATAGCCAGGTGTGAGGATAGGTTTGGAAGATTCTAGTGGCTCTAGTTGGGCACCCGTGGGAGCAGCATATTGATTGATAGGAGTGATGTTATCCATGCTTGAAAAGGAAAGATACAAGGATAAATTTGGTTTGACGAATCATAGCAACTATTTCCCCGGCAACAGCGCTAGAAAGCTTGTTGGTATTTTTAACGCACACAGATAAATCAGCAAGCGCACGGATACCATTGTAGCTTTCACCCAGATGGTTTTAAATATCGTATCCACAGGGAAATGTGTGTGGGTCGCCAAACAACTAGTTTATCCAATGGTAGCAATCAAGGTTTAAGATATGATGGGTAGAGAGGATTCCTATGGTAATGATCCTATGTAGAGCTGGATATCGAGCCAACCGTAGTTTTTTTCGAGCTTTTTTAGAAATTGGTATAATCTTATTCATCATTATTTCCTGCATTGTTTAAGACCCAACTTCATGATGAGCCTAACGAGCCGAGCCGAAGTTGAAAGTCATTCCAAATCAAGTCATTTTTATTTTAAAAGAAAAATGAGTCTAATCAGAGCACTTTTGTACCGAGCCACCGAGCCAGCTTAATGAGCTTTTTGTCCAGCCCTAATCCTATGCAAGGCAAGGTTATGATTCAAATGTCCTTCTAATGTTCACTTTGGGACGCCGCTAGACAGAAAATCACCACTAAGGATAACTCTACCGACGCGACTACGGTCCTACTAATTTAAGAACCTACTCAATTCAGTGTGGATGGGACTGTCACCTCCTGTAACTACCACACAACCAAAGAATAGGGCGCAAATATAGGTAACCAACAGCCTAAGCACCACGCTTATGCTAACAATTATTACTCTAATTCAGAGCGCTAACAAGAACTAGAGCAATCATAAGAACTGTGTACCAATGAACAAAAGAGTAAGATAAATACTTGAATAAAGATCAATTACCAGAAGTATCCCGGATGCAGACTCAGAGAAGCCTGAATCCGTCGAAGTATAGGCCAGAGAGGGAGCACCGACATGCCAGCACCACCTCCAACTCTTCCCTCGCTCTCTATCTCTCTATTTTGCTAAGACTAGATCCTAATGAGGACTAATCTTCTCTTGATGGCCAGCTATGGAGAGGAGATCCATTCGAGGGACCCCTCTTAGCTGATCCCAACTAGAGAAAATGAATTAGGGTTTAAGGGATGTCTCCTCCAGGGTCCAGGGGCCTTGCTTATATAGCCCTCTAGGAAGCACCATAGTTGTCGGATCAAACCGACCTTGATCTACAATTAATATTGAACCTCAAAGGCGGTGGAGGCATGATCCGTGAGACTTGACCTGATTGGTCCACATAGGTGGACGGGTGCCCAAGAAGGTAGGCCGAGCACCCTGCCACCGTGGCAGATCAGCCTCCCTTTTGTTCCGGTGCCTTCTCGTGTCTTTTAGAGTCTTCCTTCACGTGCGTGGGTCTTTTCTCTCTATGTAAACATAACATGTGGGCCTTCCTTAGTTCTTTTTAGCTGACACCCTGTAGAAATAGACATTCACCAAAACTTGTAGAATTCTGTTAGTGAACCCCCTATATCTATGTGGTATTTGCTTTTAGGTCCTTTTTCATGTTTCATTGATGGTTAAAATTGACACTTATCTACCGTCAACAATGACTCCATTGTATCTTATATGTTCTCACCACTTTATTCTGAGTGACTCGATCCTTATGTCCAAAACTCAGACCGATTGCTCGCAATACTCCAAATCTGATTTAATTTTAATGTCCTGAGGTTCTATCCTTTCTTCTGGAACACGCAAACACTTCTTCAATTGCGACACGTGAAAGACTGGAAAGATCGAACTCATTGCTTCTGGTAACTGTAACTTATAAGCCACTAGACCCTTCTTTTCTAATATCTTATACTATCCTATAAACCTAGCAGCAAGCTTTGTCTTGACTCCAAACCATTTCTTCTTCATTGGTGTAACCTTCAGATAGTCGTAGTCACCGACTTCAAACTCAAGCGGTCTTCTTCTCTTATCTGCGTAACTTTTCTGGCGTGACTGTGTAGCTTTCATATTTTTTTGAATAATATAGACCTTTTTCTCAGCCTCCTCAACAAAATCAATTCCATAATACCTCCTTTCTCCAGGCTCAATCCAATTCAACGGCATTCTGCACCTTCTGCCATACAACACTTCAAATGGAGCCATCTTAATACTTTCTTGATAACTGTTATTGTAAGTGAACTGGGCCAATGGTAACCATGATTCCCATGAACCCCTTGAAGATAACACACTTGCTCTCAACATGTCTTCCAGAACCTGATTAACTTATTTTGTCTGTCCATCGGTCCATGGATGGTAAGCAGTACTACGGACCAAACTGGTTCCCAAACCTTTATGTAAATGTTCCCAAAAGTGAGCGGTGAACTAGGATACTATAGTTTTCAGTATACCATGCAATTGGATAATTTTTGCACTGTACCTTTCAGCATATTGAGGCGGTAAAAACACTGTCTTGAATGGTAGAAAGTGAGCTGACTTTGTAAGACGATCAATGATTACCCAAATTGAATCATTTCCTTTCTGAGTGGTGAGAAGACCTGAGATGAAATCCATACTTATATCATCCCATTTCCAATCCGGCACTGATAATGGTTGTAGCAAACCAGCGGATTTCATATGAAGAACCTTCACTATACAACACGTATCACATCTAGCAACATAAGCTACGATCTCTTTCTTCATCTTTGTCCACCAATAACAAGGTCTTAGTTCTTGATACATTTTGCTAGTTCTAGGATGGATGGATAGCTTAAAAAGATGAGCTTCATCCATAAGTTGAATTTTGAGTTCTCTGTCCTTGGGTACAACAAGACAGTCATCGAACCATAGCACTCCTTGCTCATCCACTCTAAAATTCTTAGTCGGCTCTTTCTTCATTTTCTCCTTGATATAGAATATCCCCTTATCTATTTTCTGGCCTTCTATGATCTTACTTTCCAAAGTGCAACTAATTTGAATAATATACAACACAGCAGGGTGCATCAGATTGAACCCATCTCCGAACAATGATTGCACAGCATGAAAATGTGACTTCCTACTCAAAGCATCAGCCACTACATTTGCCTTTCCTAGATGATAGTGCATGTTCAGGTTATAATCCTTAATTAGCTCTAACCATCTTCTCTGTCGCATGTTTAACTCTGGCTAAGTAAAGATATATTTAAGACTCTTGTGATCCATATAGATATTGCACACATTTTTGAGCAAATAGTGCCTCCAAATCTTTAGAGCATGCACAACTACGGCAAGCTCTAAATCATATGTTGGGTAATTAACAACATGCTTCCTTAACTGGCATGAGGCATAAGCTGTCACCCATCCTTCTTGCATAAGCACACAGCCTAAACTAGTTTTTGATGCATCACAAAACACATTAAAAGGTTTCTCTATATCCGGTTGCGCTAGAACAGGAGCAGTGGTTAGCAGTTTCCGCAAGGTGTGGAAAGCTACTTTGCACTCCTTAGTCCAAGCAAACTTATGATCCTTCTACAGCAGACTAGTCATGGGCTTGGTGATTTTCGAGAATTCTAGTATGAAACGATGATAGGAAGTAGCTAAACCAAGGGAACTCCGAACCTCATGAACTGTAGTCGGTGCCTTCCAATCCATAACCTCTTGCACCTTGCTGGGATCTACTGAAATTCCATCTTCTGACAGAATATGACCAAGAAAAGGAACTTTCTTCAACCAAAACTCGCACTTGCTAAATTTGGTATACAACTGATGATCTCTGAGTCTGTTCTAAACAATTCTCAAATGCTTTGCATGATCCTCCTCATTCTCAAAATATACCAGAATGTCATCAATGAACACAATCACAAACTTATCCAACTCTAGTATAAAGATCAAATTCATATGATACATAATGTATGCAAGAGCATTGATCAAGCCAAAAGACATGACAAGATACTCATACAACACATATCTAGTAGAAAAAGTGGTCTTAGGTATGTCTTGCGGCCCAATCATGATTTGGTGGTATCCTTATCTCAAATCTATCTTAGAAAATACCTTGGCCTTTGACAATTGGTCAAACAAGATATCAATCCGAGCCAGAGGATACTTGTTTTTAATTGTCACAGCATTAAGGGGCATGTAGTCCACGCACATTTGTAAAGAGTTATCCTTCTTCTTCTTTACGAACAGTGCGGGACGACCCCACTCAGACTTACTTGGTCGAATGAGACCCTTGTCCATCAGTCCCTTCAATTGGACTTTCAACTCGGCTAACTCATTGGACGACATCCGATAAGGTTTTCTTAAGATCGATGGTTTTCTAGGGATTAATTCAATAGCAAACTCAACATCCCTGTCCGGTGGAAGACCGGGTGACTTATCTAAAAACACATCAGGAAACTCACACACTACAAGAATCTTAGCCAGATGAGTGGTTTGGACTGCACAGGTCGTACTTCCAAGATCTATTCTCCAAGGTAACACTACTTGAAAAGTGCCTTCTGCAATAGGTTCCTTGAGAGAAATAGTTCTACTCCCAACATCAATCACTACCCCATTTTATTCATCCAGTTTATTCCCTTAAGTACATCCAAAACTAACCCTGACATAACTATCAAGTTTAACTTATACTGCCTGTCTGCTATATTTAGGGTTACCCCTCTAATTATGTGATTAGTCAACAGATCAGCCCCAGCTAAACTTATCTGATAAGCACATTCCAATTCAACTATCTCTTGATCATGCTTTCTTGCAAATGCTTGACTTATAAATGAATGTGATGATCCAGAATCAAACAAAACAACTGCGGGGTGGTTGTTGATACAAAACATGCAAGCTATCACAGGCTCTCCTTTAGGAATGTCATCTATGGTGGTATGGTGCACACAAGCTAGATACAAGCTCTTCTGTTTCAAGGGAAATGGGCAATACCTGGCAAAATGCCCAGATTGGTTGCAGTTGTAGCATGGTCCCCTTACCTGAGTAGTAGCTCCAGATGAATTGCCTTGTCCTATCTTGTTCTATGGTACTACCATCTTGAATGGTTTTTGATTCCTCTGATGTTGCTGAGTATTCTGATTCTTTCTCTGAGGTGGCCTGAACCTTGCACCAGGAGCAGGCAGATGATATGCAGAACAGTTAGCCATAGGAGCTCATGGCTGTGACGGACCTGACTCAGAAGCCCTCTTGTGACTCTTGGATGCGGAGTAGGCATTGTTGTTGTTCTCTTGAGTCAAGCAATCACTGATGAACTCATTAAACACTGTCCGACTAGAAGTGCCCATTGTCTTCAGCATCTTGGGGTTGAGTCCTCTCTTAAAACTCGCAATCTTCTTCGCATCTGTGTTGACAAATTTGGGAGCATAGCGAGAAAGGTTGTTGAAGGCATGCAAATATTCCTTCATCATCCTTGTGCCTTGAGTGAGCCTCATGAACTCACCAACCTTCATGGCCATCAACACAGGTGGAATACAATTCCCATGAAAAGTAGTTGTGAACATCTCCCAAGTGATAGGTGTATTGGTAGGAAAAGTGGTGCGATGATGGGACCACCATATCCCTATGGGACCTTACAACTGATGGGCAGCGTATTCAGTTTTCAGCTCTTCTATAAGCCTTAACACACGGAACTTCTACTCCATGGTATTTATCCATTCATCCGCTTCCAACGGCTCTACTACTTCTTTGAATATTGGCGGCCTTATGTCCATGAATTCCTTGAAATTGCTATACTGGTTCATTTCATGTCCGCCCTGGTGCAGCCCACGGTGGGTATTGTTGGTAATGTTGCGTAAGGCGGCCTCCATGTTCTGCTACATATTCTCCATGTTGTGTTGACTTCCCAGAAATTGCGTAAAGAACTATTCCGTAGTGTAAGGGGAGGAGGAGGTGGTGGTGCATCATGGTTCTCATTTCCAGTGGCACTACCACCTGCCCCAGCGGCACCAACAACGCTACGACGAGTATCCACTATCTGCATATTTTAGCAACAAGTAATTATTAGGCGATGTTGCAATAATTGTAGGTGAACGTATAATTATGCCGCATTAAATTTACTAGAGAGAATAAATTCATACCATAAAATAGAGGAACAATAATTCAATCCACAACATCACTAATTAGATTACTTTATGGCATCGCATAGCATTGTCATACAAACCAAAATTGCCAGCATACATACACTGGACTTTTAGGCATTCGGATATCGCCACACAAGCATCATCCAAATTCCAACATTACATCAAGGTCTCATAGCATAATTAAGGTCTACAGGCCATACATAGAGATTGTAAAAGAAACAACTAGAGACTAGTGAAACGTAGACTAATCTACTTGTCGTGGTCGCTGTCCATCTTCGACACATTGACATCCCCATTTGTACTCTCATCTTCCTCCATCTCTGGATCTTCCTCAGCCTCCATGTCATCATCAGCCACTATGACATTAGGCTCTATCTCAGCTGTGCTAGGAGGAACAAAAGGGTAGAGCTGATTGTGCAGCTGGTGCACCTCCTCATGCAAGTTGTCATTGTACTCTTTGGCATTAGCCAACTACTGCTCAAGCTCAACCTGTCGAGCTCCGTTGACACTTCTTAGCATCACTCGCGTTAGGTTGTCATCCCCAACATGACACCAAGAGTGTGGTTGTATTGTACTCATGCCACTTAACTGTATAAAGATATTAAAGTATATATCCGCAAGCGCACGGATAAATACACCGATTGCAGCATTTCACCCAAGTTTATCCAAGGTATTGTTATTTATATTTAACCAAAAGGAGAATAAATAGAGGGGCACATATTAATTAAAGGCTACTCTACACATGTGATATGAATATTCGAAATCACTATCCTTTACTCTCAAACAGGAATCAATCAAATAAAAAGAGATAAAATATATGATAATCAGACCATTCGGATGATATTCCTTAGAGGAGTACTACTATGGCAAGTCATTGATCAGAATATAAAGTAAGAGAATAACTCCTAAGTAATCGGTTAACTATTAGTCATAATCTACATTGATTAGTGCAATTATATCAGGCAATCATTGGCTAGGTTATCTCATATTCATAAACAAGGAAATCTCCATTACGAAGCTGAGAAATAGAGTAACAACTAAGTAATGAGACTGCGTTCTACGAAGATCTACACTCAGGAAGTGGACTACAAAGGACTCAATAGGAATGTCACACCCGCGATCTACCACATGGCCCAGAGTATAGAGTGCATTTGCAGGTAAACAGTGTATAAGTATCACACTTACACAATGTTGACCACCCACCCATGACTCAATAAGGTGAGTGCTTTGCAACCATGTGTATAAACATAATGATAAACTATCTATGCCAAATATATAATCAAAGCAGACTAATCTCATAATAATCAAGGATATAATATAGATTAAGAACAAGATCATATCTAATGTATCAAGAATAACGATCAAGAACAATGAACTAGAACTAGACAATGATGAACTAGAACAATTACGAACTAGAACATAAACAATTAGAATATGAAGAACTAGAACATGAACTAGATCAAGAACTAGAAGAACTAATGAACTAGATGAATATCTAAAGAACAATGTTGATACAAGAGAGAAAAATTGGATTTACCAAGCTCCTCTTGACTAGATCGGGAGCCCAAGGCTGCTTGACTCCTCTACTTCTAATTCTAATCTAGCTATGCCTAGATCTGATGGAGCTCTAAGGAGATGAGAGTTGCTGGTTGGTCTTCTGCTTTCTGGTTGATGATTGATTGAATGAATTCCCCTTTTGGAGGGGGGTCTGGGGCCTCATTTATATAGCCCAGAGCATGGAACCATGGTCCTTGGATCAAACCAACCTTCACGTAGGGTTAGGATGAATCCATGGAGGCGATTGAAGTAGCTTGCAAAGGAAGGAGCCGAGGGGCGGCGGCCAGGGGCCGGTCGGCCCCACCTGGCGGCGCCTTGTGGTGGCCCTCCTCGTGGAGTCCTCTGGTGTCCTCTAGAAGCCTCTTGCGTATTCATGACATGGAGATTAGGCCGATTGACGTGGGTTCCTTCTCATGGAAGATATCAATTCCTGAATTATTCTGATAACCCCCTGCAAAATATAGATTCACCAAAACTCGTGGAATTTCGTTAGTTGACACCCTAAAACTATGTTGTTGATCATTTTTTATCCCTTTATATATTTATTTTAACCCTTTATTATGGTAGATAACCATCGTCAATAACTCCCCCAAGCTTACCTTTTGCTAGTCCCTTAGCAAATATTCATAATGGATCAGGAGTTGCTACAATGCTTTCACGCCTCAAAAGTACACATGCGTTCAAACAAGAATTTTCCTCCGGATTAGGTCTAACCATTCTAACCTTCAGACTTACCCATATTACCTTTAACTATTGTCACACCCAGTTTTCTAAAGAACAAAACCAGGCTAATCATATGTGTGCTCAGGAAGTCCACACATATGCCAGAATGAAAAAGTATCAGAAACAATGTTATTATATAACGTATACATAGCTATATTAACACTTACATCAGAGTATCGCGGAACGGTGACTAAACTTCGGGCTCCATTCTTCTCAGGGACGGCTGACTGGGGGTAACATATGCCTAGCACTTCTACTAATCCTCTGGAAACTCCACTACACCTTTGTCCTTCTTCCGAGTAGCATCTTACTACACACTGGAGTGTGGGGGAAATAGCAAGAGTGAGTCCATGTCGAACTCAACAAGTATAACATAGGGTTCATGAGGCTCAAAAAGGCTAGACACTGTTTGACTGCGTTTAGCTTTTATTTATCATATAATTAGCAATTGAGTAGCATCAAAGTAATCCAATCCCATTAATGAATCAATGATCAATTGTAATAAGGATAATGAATAGCATTAACATGAGCATAATAATAATCAACAATAATTAAAACATGATATAGCAATGGTGATCATCTATCTGTAAATGTTCCAAGGCCGCTCGTATCCGTGAGCACGGCTAGTATACCAGTTTTTAACTCTGCGTAGAGGTGTACACTTTCACTGTGAGTCATAACTTCCAAATGCATGGGTTCGTGACTCCCCAAAACACCAGAAATCATATAAAGCCACTTAAAGGTTCGTCTAACAAGTTAGGGTCATTTGATTCACTCGGCAGGCAGATGTAGAACCCCCCTTCCCTGTGGCACAACAACCGCAGCCTATACACACTAGGCCAGGGGCTCGCACTACACCCAACGTGGCAAGCCTTTCTTACACCATTTAAGGTAACCACTAACAAGCTAGAAAAGGTCCTTTAAGCAACTAAAGCCAGAGCCATATAGCCCTCACAACTGTACTGTATGTCCCGGATGATCACGTACAGATAAGTCCTTATGGAGAGAAACCAGAGCAATAATATAACCCCTTGCTCTAGCCCCCTTTTCAACAGTAATAAAATCATCATTAAAGGTTAATTGTTTAATCCATTAATCAAATTACAAGATCATTGTTCATAATTAAGCACTAGAAATAGCTACCCAAATGCACAACCCATAGGTGACAAGGAATCAAGGTAGCAATCACTAAGTTATAATCGTTAAGGTTGTCAAGAAAGACACATGCATATGTATGATAATTTCAATGAATAGGACAACAAGGATGGTCCCATGTTATACTTGCCTTGATCAAAGCTTTCCTGTTGATACTACTGGTCTAGCTCAAAATAATACTTCTGATCGTCAAGAAATTGCTCACCGTCTATACTTGATCGTCAAGCATCAACACACAATCATCCGAGCAATCATACACAAAGCAAACAAAGAGACATAATTAAAACAATACACCAACAGTAGCAAAAAAATATAAAAAGTTTGTAAAACTCTTCTACACGTTACTACGATCACACAGACGTAAAGATCACGAAATTCGGATTTAAAACGTGAAAGTTATGAATTTTCTAAGATTTCCTATAGATAAATAATTATTTTAATATAAACTCGAAAATTAAACTTTCCAAACCTAATGTACAACTATACTAACATGTAGAGCTCGCAAATACGAACCTAACGCAACTTGAACGGGTCAAATCGGAGTTAAAACGAAGATTTTATGATCAAAACAAGTTTAGTGGCAAAACTATAAATAGTATCATCTTCTACCTTGAGCTGGGAGGAGCTCCGGTCAGCCATGGTGGTACCTCACCGGAGAAAATCAAGATGAGATGGGAACTCGATGAAACAGCGATGAATTCATGCAAACGGATATACCACGGTGTAGAGAACGACGAGGGCTGCCTCTTGGTGGTGGTGGCTGGCGTCGGAACGCGACGGTTTGGCCGGAAAAGCTCGTCGGAAGTTCGCCGGAACGCAAGGTGTAGATGCAGAACTTCGGCGAGAGGTGGAGGGAGCTACGAGCGGCGGCTCACGATAAGGGTTGTACTTCTGAAACCAGGGCGTCGAGGGCTACGCCGGCATATATATAGTCGTAGGGTTTGGAAACTTTTCGGATTTTCTTAATTTCGGGATTATTTTAATTCCGTGAATAAAATAATTCCAGAAAATCTAAAATTACCTTTTTGGCCATGAAAAATAGTCCGGAGCTCAGAAAAATCACGGCAAAAATCCTGGAGACTCTTGGAGAGATAAGAAACTCAACTAAATGAGTTTGAGCTCATGAAAAGATTGATGAAGAGATCAAGGAAAAAGATTAAGCTCACGGAAATTGAAATTTTAAATCCAGAAAATGCCAAAAAAATTTCCGATGAGAAGTAAACGTCATCCTATGATATTTTGAAAACGATAGCACTCACCAACACCAAAGACAAGCATCACACAAGCACCACATTATCAAATTAATATGAAAAAGTTTTAAACCACAATTTTCTATATTTAAATTAGCAGCAACTTAACTTATCTAATAAATTTATTCAAATATTGAAATCATTTATTTTATTTAGTATTTTTCATGCACAACCCAAAATAGGAAATTTTGGGTGTGACAAATCTACCCCACTTAACAGAAATCTCGTCCCGAGATTTGGAGAGACGAGGGAGAAAGATAAAGTTGATTCTGCAATTCTTCACTTTTCCTTCATCAGCTCTTATCCAATGATAATGCCACAAACTCATAACCAACTTTGTAATGGTATCCTTTAGGCACTTACGATCCTTGTAGATGGTTTCAACAGTTTACCAACCCTGAGAAAAGATACTTGCGCTCGATAATGACTTTGCAACCATGTAGATAGCTGATGTTTTCAGGTGATGAAACAGAACATATAAACCTCCATCTTGTATCGTCTTTAGTTCGACAAACCCCCCTTAAGAAGAGATCAACTGGAGAACACCAATGGATAGATTACATGTGTTTCTGAGTGATAACTACCGTCATGTCCTTCTATCATCTCAAAGATATTCATGAGCATATGCAAGAACAAGTAACTTGTACTTCCTCGCGAGCAGAAAAATGGCAGTGCAGAAATACAGTTATAACTCAAGTTCTACGAATCCAATGATGTTGTAGCTTATACCATTGGAAAGCTTATCAAATTTACTACAACTTCCTTATAGAACACTTCTCCAAATTCTGCAGTTAAGGTAGTCGAAAACTGTGAACAACAGAAACTATTCCAGATTACTGACGGCACAGATGCACCGCCTTGTGATTTTCATAACTCCCAAACCATAGTAGCTATCAGGACGGTTCTTATGGTCAGAGAAAAATATTGAAGTCTACTATTGTTCAGAATCTATTCATGATTTTTGGGCATCCAAAAATAGAGGTATAAGCTAAGAAAGACAGACTGTTCTAAAAAGACAGGATAAGATACAAATGAGATTCAGAGAGATTAGAGAGATAGATAACACTGATCTTTAAGTCTTCATGCTTCTTTGATTTGTGTTGATGAGATATAAGACATGGATCGAGGATAGCCAAAAGATGACAAGAAAGATAAATTTTGATCTTCAGTTCTTGGTACCTCGTCACTTGAGATTGATGATGGTAACGGACACTACCCCACTTAACAAAGATTTTGTTCCACCTGGCAATGTCATTGAAGGCAACACTTTCTTTAAGGCTTGCTGCTAATGATAAGTCCTTCACTTAAAACTTACTAAACATACTTGATATGGGGGTGATGTCATCTAAGTTTTCATGAAACTAACTATAGACTTCCAACATCTCCTGCCTATGTCGTCCATGCTAACTTGTATAGAGTATGTTAAATTGAATGTTGAACTCCCAACTGATGATAGCTTGAAGTGAAGACCAGTCCTAACAAATACCCGAGCTTCTTGTAGATGATCCAACAAAGCACTGATCCCAAGCAAACAACACTAGCACATGAGTAGACTTCCAATCATAGATATAACCACTTCTTTCAAGTGAAGCACTAGGACATACGAAACCTTCATCTTGCAACACTCACAACTTTGCTACCCCCTTAAGAAAAAGAAACTAGGGGACACCAAAGTAACTCACATCCTTTTTATACTAGATAACCATAATCATCTCTAATGTAAGATTCCCAGGCAAATCAATGAGATTCAAAGATATCCAATGATATATTCACTTATACAAGATAAGGAAGTAATGCAGAAAATTTCTGGGCGAATTCTAATTTTAGCAGTTCAGTAAATCTGGCATAACTCGAGCTACAAAGATCCAAATGAAGAGATCTTTACATGGTTGGAAAGCTTATGAAATTATCTACAACTTTTATTAATAACACCTTTCCAGGTTCTGTCATTAAATTAATCAAAAACAGAGCTTAGCCAAAACTGTTCCGGAATTCTAGACTGTGCAGTAACCTCAACTTAGAACAGGTATATCTCTTAGCTCAAAATAGGTAAAAAGGTAAATCTAGTGGGTTTGGAAAGATACAGAAGTTTAGTTATTCCCAGTAAAATTTCATAAATTTCTCATGTCCATATCTTGAGATATAACAGAAACATTGCAGACTGCTATAGAAATCAGCATGCGGAGTATTATGTAAAACCTACCTCACTTAGCATAGATCAAGCTACTCCTCAAGACTTATACCTTCCGAGCCACCTTTGAAATATGAGAACAAGGATAACACACAAGCAACATATCAAGCAAAACAAACACACATCACATCATCGATACTACACGTGCTTCTTCAACAATGGTGGTCATCCTAATGGCACCTTGGAGATGATGAAAGGCCATCGAACTTTTGAACAAGGTAAGATCAGAAAACTTTTAGTAAAATCAACATAAAACAAAATCCAATGGAGTAAGAAATAATAGCTCAAAGGAAGCTATATCAAGGAGAGGATACAACAAGACAAGGAAGAGAAAATAGTCAAAATCAATGAGTCAAGGTATGACAAATTAGTTTTATAGTAAAATAAGTTTTAGAATACGTCCAGTGCTACTTGGCATACGTCCTACAGTCAACACCGCTCTGATACCACTCTGTCACACCCGGTTTTCTAAAGAACAAAACCAGGCTAATCATATGTGTGCTCAGGAAGTCCACACATATGCCAGAATGAAAAAGTATCAGAAACAATGTTATTATATAACGTATACATAGCTATATTAACACTTACATCAGAGTATCGCGGAACGGTGACTAAACTTCGGGCTCCATTCTTCTCAGGGACGACTGACTGGGGGTAACATATGCCTAGCACTTCTACTAATCCTCTGGAAACTCCACTACACCTTTGTCCTTCTTCCGAGTAGCATCTTACTACACACTGGAGTGTGGGGGAAATAGCAAGAGTGAGTCCATGTCGAACTCAACAAGTATAACACAGGGTTCATGAGGCTCAAAAAGGCTAGACACTGTTTGACTGCGTTTAGCTTTTATTTATCATATAATTAGCAATTGAGTAGCATCAAGGTAGTCCAATCCCATTAATGAATCAATGATCAATTGTAATAAGGATAATGAATAGCATTAACATGAGCATAATAATAATCAACAATAATTAAAACATGATATAGCAATGGTGATCATCTATCTGTAAATGTTCCAAGGCCGCTTGTATCCATGAGCACGGCTAGTATACCAGTTTTTAACTCTACGCAGAGGTGTACAATTTCACTGTGAGTCATAACTTCCAAATGCATGGGTTCGCGACTCCCCAAAACACCAGAAATCATATAAAGCCACTTAAAGGTTCGTCTAACAAGTTAGGGCCATTAGATTCACTCGGCAGGCAGATGTAGAACCCCCCTTCCCTGTGGCACAACAACCGCAGCCTATACACACTGGGTCAGGGGCTCACACTACACCCAACATGGCAAGCCTTTCTTACGTCATTTAAGGTAACCACTAACAAGCTAGAAAAGGTCCTTTAAGCAACTAAAGCCAGAGCCATATAGCCCTCACAGCTGTACTGTATGTCCCGGATGATCACGTACAGATAAGTCCTTATGGAGAGAAACCAGAGCAACAATATAACCCCTTGCTCTAGCCCCCTTTTCAACAGTAATAAAATCATCATTAAAGGTTAATTGTTTAATCTATTAATCAAATTATAAGATCATTGTTCATAATTAAGCACTAGCAATAGCTACCCAAATGCACAACCCATAGGTGACAAGGAATCAAGGTAGCAATCACTAAGTTATAATCGCTAAGGTTGTCAAGAAAGACACATGCATATGTATGATAATTTTAGTGAATAGGACAACAAGGATGGTCCCATGTTATACTTGCCTTGATCAAAGCTTTCCTGTTGATACTGCTGGTCTGGCTCAAAATAATACTTCTGATCGTCAAGAAATTGCTCACCGTCTATACTTGATCGTCAAGCATCAACACACAATCATCCGAGCAATCATACACAAAGCAAACAAAGAGACATAATTAAAACAATACACCAACAGTAGCAAAATAATATAAAAAGTTTGTAAAACTCTTCTACACGTTACTACGATCACACAGACGTAAAGATCACGAAATTCGGATTTAAAACGTGAAAGTTATGAATTTTCTAAGATTTCCTATAGATAAATAATTATTTTAATATAAACTCGAAAATTAAACTTTCCAAACCTACTGTACAACTATACTAACATGTAGAGCTCGCAAATACGAACCTAACGCAACTTGAACGGGTCAAATCGGAGTTAAAACGAAGATTTTATGATGAAAACAAGTTTAGTGGCAAAACTGTAAATAGTATCATCTTCTACCTTGAGCTGGGAGGAGCTCCGGTCAGCCATGGTGGTACCTCGCCGGAGAAAATCAAGTTGAGATGGGAACTCGATGAAACAGCGATGGATTCATGCAAACGGATATACCACGGTGTAGAGAACGACGAGGGCTGCCTCTTGGTGGTGGTGGCTGGCGTCGGAACGCCACGGTTTGGCCGGAAAAGCTCGTCGGAAGTTCGCCGAAACGCAAGATGTAGATGCAGAACTTCGGCGAGAGGTGGAGGGAGCTACGAGCGGCGGCTCACGATAAGGGTTGTACTTCTGAAACCAGGGCGTCGAGGGCTACGCCGGCATATATATAGTCGTAGGGTTTGGAAACTTTTCGGATTTTCTTAATTTCGGGATTATTTTAATTCCGTGAATAAAATAATTCCAGAAAATCTAAAATTACCTTTTTGGCCGTGAAAAATAGTCCGGAGCTCAGAAAAATCACGGGAAAAATCCTGGAGACTTTTGGAGAGATAAGGAACTCAACTAAATGAGTTTGAGCTCATGAAAAGATTGATGAAGAGATCAAGGAAAAAGATTAAGCTCACGGAAATTGAAATTTTAAATCCAGAAAATGCCAAAAAAAATTTCCGATGAGAAGTAAACGTCATTCTATGATATTTTGAAAACGATAGCACTCACCAACACCAAAGACAAGCATCACACAAGCACCACATTATCAAATTAATATGAAAAAGTTTTAAACCACAATTTTCTATATTTAAATTAGCAGCAACTTAACTTATCTAATAAATTTATTCAAATATTGAAATCATTTATTTTATTTAGTATTTTTCATGCACAACCCAAAATAGGAAATTTTGGGTGTGACAACTATGGAGCTTATTAGCCTTCGATTGGGTCTTGAGTAGTGGAAAAGTAGAACAATCAAATCAAGCACTATGTCTCAAGCTCTTCATTCAACTGTTATTCCAGAGTTTTGCAAGATTTTTAAAATGAAACTCAGAGTATCTTTTTGTATGACTCTCTCAAATCTCTCAATATATGTGGTATTTCTAGATCCTCTCCAAGGCAAAGTGAGATTTGCCTTCTCTCATCCTACATCTAGTGCTTTATCTGGAGCTTATAGGTATGGAGACAACGTGTTCATACTTGCAAAGCATATTTTGTAAAGTCAAATAGTGGATCCATAGAAATGAGGCATACGATCAAATCAAGAAGTGCATGTGTATGGATCAAGGAGTGGTTTATTTATGATGAAGGTGATAGTGGATCTAATTCTACTTTTGCTCCTTTGAAAGGGATTTTGATCTCTCTTTGAATAATTGAAGAACTTAGACTAAGAGATATTTTGGGCTATAGTTTTTTTCGAGAGGCAGGCATCTAAGTACCCATTGTTTTGGTAGGACACTTGTCCATGTTTTACTCTCCATATATTTCTCTTTCTTCTCTATTTTTTTTAAATATATAAGCCTAGAACATTCTTGTCTATAATGAAAGATTGAGAGATAATAATAACCTGGAGCAACAATAATTGGGGCTTATGAAATGTATGGATAGGTGACAAAAATCCTATAAGACATGTGAGTGGTGTTATCTCCCAGTGTAGGAGAAAAATATATTTGGTGGATCTAAATGAAAAGGCATGTTGTTGTGTACTTCAAGTATAGAAGCAGCATATTTGAGTGGAGTATACGTGATCTTGATTTTAAAAGTATGCAAGCCTCTAAGGGTCAATAGAGCTCGACAATGCTCAATGCAACTACAAGTAGTAAAAAGTATGAATGGAGTTTTCTATCCTATGTATGGCTGTGCTAGGAATTTTAAGCTTTGTCATACATGTACTCATCATGGTATTTTAAGATTTTCAAAAGATAAAATTCTCCAGTACTCTAGCATTAGTAGGAGCAAGATAAATAGCAGCTCAGACTTTCTCATATCATACTCCTCAACTACCTAGATTTAGATCTAGCATTTGCAACCCACAAGTTTCAAGCTCAGGATTTATCTTTAGATCAAGACAGTTCTACCCAAAACTCGGGAGAATTCATGCTTGAAAACTAGGCACTTGAAAGGAATTACGATAGAGCAACTATTCATCATTTCCATTATGTTTAAAATTGAGTTCTACGGTAATTAAGTTCTAATACTCTCTTGTGTCTTTTATTTTAACTAATATATTATCTAGCTAATATTATCACACAACACTCTTTTTATTTGGTTTTCTTAAGTTATGCATCTTTTTATACTTTTTAGAATAAAAGATAAATCACTCGAAAAGGAATACTTATCAAGATATACGGGGGACACTTCCCCCAAGCTGGATTTTGACGTAGTCGTTCATCTTGAGTCCTCGATTGCATAGATGCTCATCACCCCTTCTTTGATGATTGTTCAAGGCAGAGCTCTTGAGTGAGTGAAGACATCATGGGCTTCATAGGGAATTTCTCTTTTTCCTGATGAATTTTAAATAGACAACAAAACTCGTGGAACATATTAAGGATTAGTGGAAAACTATTCCCTAATTATTTTGGAGTCTTGAATTATATTTTATTATTCAACTGGTTTTTCTTCATTTTTAGATTTATATATATATGCCTCCACAGTGAGTAATTATTATGGGTTGCTACACACCACACTATTACTCACATGGGGCTTAGAGTTTATATATTTCCAGATGCAATGAGATGATTCAAAATATAAAAGTTATTTTTATTTTCTTTTCAAATTCAATGTAGAATTTAAATATGTATTTAATTCTAAATAGTATGCGTGTTATTAACGGAAAAAGTATTTTTGTTTTCAATGCAATGATATGCTGAGGGAATGTAAACAAAGTAGATATGCTTAATTTAAATGTGTGGATAAATACCGATTTACCTTTCAGAGAAGGTTCAGAGATTTAGGTCCGTCGACCCAGACCTTACGTCTGGTTCAGTCTTCAAAGGTTTCTTCTAGCTTAACTAAGGAGCTGGATGGTTGCTCGTCAAGTGTTGGAGAACTTGATGCTGATGTTGATGTTTCTTTTCTTTTCCATACTTTCTTGGATTGAGGAGTCTCTTCCTGTGATTGACTCTTCTTGGGCTTCTCTTCTTCTTCCTTTGGAATAGCTTCTTCTTGGGCAGTTTTTTTCTCTTTGATGGCTTGTTTCTTTTGGTGTTGAGAGCGGTGTCTCCTCTTGTTCTTTCTAGGCTGCTCACAAGTAGTGTAACTATTAAAGTAACAACGTACCTTCTCTCCAGGGAATTGGAAGTGGATTTCCCTAGTTCTTATGTAGATGATTGCGCCAGTGGTGTTGAGGAAGGGTCGTCCTAAAATAAGGTGGACATCGTCTTCTTCTCCCATGTCAAGAACCATGAAGTCGGTAGGAATGTAGTGATCTCTTATTTTGACCATAACATCTTTCACTACTCCCTCCGAACCTCGGAATGATTGGTCCGCCATCTACAGCTGCCCATATGTACGATACATGGGTCTAGTATTATACAAATGTTTATATGTTACCTTAGACATTATGTTGGTGCTAGAGCTGATGTCGCAGAACATCTTGCAGAAAGAACTTCCCTCGATCATACAATCGATGGTGGGTACTCCAGGATCTCTCAGCTTAGTGAGGTATGGTGATGGAAGGAGGTGGTCAAGTTCTGAATCATGTCACACCCGGTTTTCTAAAGAACAAAACCAGGCTAATCATATGTGTGCCCAGGAAGTCCACACATATGCCAGAATGAAAAAGTATCAGAAACAATGTTATTATATAACGTATACATAGCTATATTAACACTTACATCAGAGTATCGTAGAACGGTGACTAAACTTTAGGCTCCAATCTTCTCAGGGACGGCTGACTGGGGGTAACATATGCCTAGCACCTCTACTAGACTTCTGAAACTCCACTACACCTTTGTCCTTCTTCCGAGTAGCATCTTACTACACACTGGAGTGTTGGGGAAATAGCAAGAGTGAGTCCATGTCAAACTCAACAAGTATAACACAGGGTTCATGAGGCTCAAAAAGGCTAGACACTGTTTAACTGCGTTTAGCTTTTATTCATATAATTAGCAATTGAATAGCGTCAAGATAAACCGCTTCCCATTAAAGAACCAATGATCAATTGTAATAATGATAACGAATAGCATTAACATGAGCATAATAATAATCAACAATAATTAAACATGATATAGCAATGGTGATCATCTATCTGTAAATATTCCGAGGCCGCTCGTATCCGTGAGCACGGCTAGTATACCAGTTTTTAACTCTGCGCAGAGGTGTACACTTTCACTGTGAGTCATGATTTCCATATGCTAAGAGGTCATGAATCCCTAAACAGAAGAAACCATATAAAGCCATTCAAAAGTTCGTCTAACAAGTTAGGGCCATTAGATTCACTCGGCAGGCAGATGTAGAACCCCCCTTCCCAGTGGCACAACAACCGCAGCCTATACACACTAAGGACAGGAGCTCGCCCTACACCCAACGTGGCAAGCCTTTCTTACGCCATTTAAGGTAACCACTAACAAGCTAGAAAAGGTCTCTTGAACAACTAAAGCCAGAGCCATATAGCCCTCACAGCTGTACTGTATGTCCCGGATGATCACGTACAGATAAGTCCTTATGGAGAGAAACTAGAGCAACAATATAACCCCTTGCTCTAGCCCCCTTTTCAACAGTAATAAAATCATCTTAATGGTTGATTGCTTAATCCATTAATCAAATTACAAGATCATTGTTCAATATTAAGCACTAGCAATAGCTACCCAAATGCACAATCCATAGGTGACAAGGAAACAAGATATCAATAGCTAAGTTATAATCTCTATGGTTGTTAAGGAAGACACATGCATATGTATAATAATTTCAGTGAATAGGCAACAAGGATGGTCCCATGTTATACTTGCCTTGATTAAAGCTTTCCTGATGATACTGCTGGTCTGGCTCAAAATAATGCTTCTGATCGTCAAGAAATTGCTCACCGTCTATACTCGATCGTCAAGCATCAACACACAATCATCCAATCAAACATACACAAAGCAAACAAAGAGATACAATTAGAACAGTACACCAACAGTACCAAAACAGTAATAAAAGTTTATAAAACTCTTCTACACGTTTCTACGATCACACAGACGCAAAGATCACCAAATTCGGAGTTAAAACGTATAAGTTATGAATTTTCTAAGATTTCCTATAGATAAATAAATACTCAATTATAAACTCGAAAAAATAAATTATCAAAACTAACTTTACAACTACACTAATATGTAGAGCTCGCAAATACGAACCTAACGCAACTTGAACGGACCAAATCGGAGTTAAAACGAAGTTTTTATGACCAAAACAATCATAGTGGCAAAACTGTAAATACCTGAAAACGTATTTTTGATTAAACCGAGAGAGAATACGCTTTCAAAACACGAAAACGTATTTCTAGCTTTACGCTTTGGATGGCGGGTTGATTACTAAAAAGTTCAGGGTCTCTTTAGAAAGATTACCCCGTGAAGGGGTATCTTCTAATCCGAGCCGCTGATTCAAAAACGGACGGCTCACATGCATCTTCAACCTCACAGTGCACATCCGGCCTCCTTCCTCAGGTCCGGCCGATGGCTTCCCCATGTCCGATGGCCCCTCCATGGCTGGGGATGATGGATCTCCCCACCGAGACAACCATTCAAGCCCAAATCTGCACCAATCGAACGAGATGCTTCGTGCGAACTCCCCCAAGCAACAAAAACTAACTACAACTACCCGTATCTGACGCGCGGCAACAAGAAGACGGCGGCGCCATTACTACACTACGGTGAGCTTCAAAAACATGACTAGAACCGCCTCCACCCAAAAGAAAAACATAGAACGAAAGAGGAGGAGAGTGCGGTCTCACCAACGCAACGAAATTGGCCTCGAATCCACCCGACGGCTCCACCCACATGCAACCGACACCTCCAACCACCTCAACCCTAAACCTTCGATTTCTTGCGGTAGAGTTCACAGTTTAGATGAAAAACGGATATAGGAAGGTCAAGGCGTCCTATTTATGTTCTCTATTGGCCGTGTTCGGGTAGGATTGCCCGGAAATCACGAAGCCGATCGTTGCGTTCGCTTCCGGTTTGAAGTCCGGAACGCTCACGGGAGGTGGAAGACGACCGACAACCGGCCCCCACCGGTCAGCGACTAAGAGAGGGGCGCGCGGCTCATCACAACGCTGGGCCGGCCCACCCGGTGGCTAGCGCGGAGGAAAGCAACAGCGGCCCACTGCGCAGCCCAAGCGCCAGCGCGGGAGAGCAGGCCGTCGGGCCATTGGTTGCCAGGGAGAAGGTAAGTTGTTTCTTCTTTTTTATATTTTTATTTCTTTTCTTTGTTTACTTGTTTTCAAAAAAAATATCTCAAATAAAATTTTCTAATCCAAAATAAAATAAAATAAATCCACACCATAAAATAAAATAAATGCAACATCATGAATGCATCACCAAATAGTTTTTTAAAATTTTAATTTGCCATTAATTGTTATCTAAACTATTTGAAATTCATTACTCCTAAAATTTGAGTGCTACAAATTCTACCCCCCTTAAAAGAATCTCGTCCTCGAGATTGAACTGCTTACTCAAGCAACTGCAGATATGATTTCCTCAATTCATCCTCTCTTTCCCAAGTTGCCTCTGCCTCTGAATATCGATTCCACTGCACTTTGCACATTTTAATAACCCGACTTCGAGTAACTCTCTCAGCAGTCTCTAAAATCTTAATCGGAATTTCTTCATAAGTAAGATCCTCCTTAACAGTCAATTATTCTAAAGGTATCTGCTCTTCTGGCACACACAAACACTTCTTAAGTTGTGAAACATGGAACACATCATGCACTCCAGATAAATTTTTAGGCAACTCTAATTGATAAGCAACTTCCCCACGTCTAGTAATAACTTTAAATGGTCCAACATACCTTGGTGCTAATTTGCCTTTCATGTTAAACCTCTTCACATTTCTCATAGGTGACACCTTCAAATGGACATAATCACCTACCTCAAAAACTAAATCTCTTCTTCTATTGTCAGCATAACCCTTCTGACGAGACTGCGCCACCCTCAAATTCTCACGAATCACCCGCACTTGATCTTCTGCGTTTCTAAGAACATCTGTACCAAACACTTGAGATTCACCTGTCTGATCCCAAAACAATGGAGTCCTACACTTATGTCCATACAAAGCCTCAAACGGTGCCATCTTAAGACTCTGTTGATAACAATTATTATAAGAGAATTCTGCATAAGGCAAACTCTTATCCCAACTGGCTCCATATTGCAATGCACAAGCTCTCAACATATCCTCTAATACCTGGTTGGTCCTTTCAGTCTGCCCATCTGTCTGTGGATGATATGCCGTACTAAAATTCAATTTTGTTCCCAAAGATTCATGTACAGCTTTTCAAAAGTGCGACGTAAACTGCGATCCTCGATCAGATACAATCTTCTTTGGAACTCCATGCAAACAGACTATTCTTTCCATATACAACTCTGCCAATTTTGGTCCATGGTAAGTAGTCTTAACTGGTATAAAATGAGCAACCTTAGTTAACCGATTTACTTTCACCCAAATAGAATCATAACCTCTCTGAGTACGTGGTAACCCTAATATAAAGTCCATACCAACTTCCTCCCACTTCCATTCAGGAATCTTCATTGGTTGCAACAATCCAGCAGATCTCTGATGCTCTGCTTTCACCCTCTGACAAGTGCCACACAATGCCACATACTCAGCCACATCTTGTTTTAATCCAATCCACCAATATTTCTGTTTCAGATCCAAATACATCTTAGTACTACCAGGATGAATAGAATAAGCTGACTCATGAGCTTCGCGAAGAATTGCCTGTCGAACAGCTTGATCCTCAGATACACACAGCCTCTCTCCAAACCACAAAATGCCATTATCATCCATTCGAAAACCCTGGTGACTTACCAATCACTATATCTTCTGCTATCTTCTTCAGTTTCTCATCCTTCAACTGACCCTTGTAAATTTCTTACTCAAATCTGGCAAAACCAATACAGGCACTGTAGTCAACCACTTCTTCAATTCTTCAAAACTAGCTTGACATTTATCAGACCACACAAACTTGACATTATTCTCTAACAGAGATGTCATAGGTTTAGCAAGTTTAGAAAACCCTTCAATGAACCGTCTGTAATATCCAGCTAAACCCAAGAAACTACGAATCTCGCTAACATCAATAGGTGGTTTCCAATTTAATACATCCTTTACTTTACCTGGATCCACTGATATCCCTCCATTGGAAACAATATGACCAAGGAAAGAAACTTCCTTCAACCAAAACTCACATTTACTTCGCTTCGCATACAGTTTATGCTCTCTAAGCTTCTGCAATACCAACCTCAAATGTTCAGCATCTCAGTAAAACTGTCATATCTCGAGCTACAGACGTCCAATTCAGATGATCTTTACATGGTTGGAAAGCTTACAAAATTATCTACAACTTTTATTCACAACACTGTTTCTGATTCTGTCAATAAATTGGCCAAAAACTGAACTTAACCGAAACTATTTCAGAATTCCAGACTGTGCAGTAACTCCAACTTAGAATAGATATATCTCTTAGCTCTTAATAGATATTAAAGTGATTCTTGTGGGGTTGGAAAGATATAGAAGTCTAATTATTCTCAGTAAAATTTATTAAATTTCTCATGAACGGATTTTAAGTTATTTCTAAAACATCCCAGACTGATCCAAAAATCAGCAAAGGACAGAACTAAGTTAACCTCATATTCAACTAATATATTTTGATCAAACTTAATATTTTTAACCATGGAACTTGTAGGCATGTCTACAAAACTCTAGCACACATTACAAAGATCCAAATCACACATTATCACTTTAACAATCCATCAATCACACAATTGTTCACACCACAAACTGACTCTCAAAACAATCCAACTTAAAATTGACTCGCAACTACTATCGTTCTTATTACATAGGGATTTTTCCTATTTCCTAGTTAAGCTTCTCATAAATCTTGGGACGACCTAACTCCGCCCTTAATTGGTCAATCTCCTTATAAGCTTGCTACTTAAGTTCCTTTTCCTTCAGCAACTCTTATGCAATGATGATGCCACAAGCTCATAACCAACTTTATAAATGTCTCCTTTAGACCCTTATGATTCTTATAAATGTTCTAACAGGTTACCAACCCTGAGAAACGATACTTGCGCTCGATAGTGACTTTACAACCATGTAGCTAGCTGATGATTCCAGGTGACGAAATATAACGTATAAACCTCCATCTTGTATCGTCTTTAGTTTGACAAACCCCCTTAAGAAGAGATCAACTAGAGAACACCAAGGGATAGCTTGTATTTGTTTCTGAGTGATGACTACCATTATGTCCTTCTGGCATCCCAAAGAGACTCATGAGCATATCCAAGATCAAGTAACCTGCACTTCCTTGCGAGCAGAAAAATAGCAGTGCAGAAATACAGTTATAATTCGAGTTCTACGAATCCAATGATGTTGTAGCTTATACCGTTGGAAAGCTTATCAAATTTACTACAACTTCCTTATAGAATACTTCTCCAGATTCTGCAGTTAAGATAGTCGAAAACTGTGTACAACAGAAACTATTCCAGGTTGCTGACAGCACAGATACGTCGCCTTGTGATTTTCATAAATCCCAAACCATAATAGCTATCAGGGTGGTTCTTATGGTCAGAGAAAAATATTGAAGTCTACTATTGTCCAGAATTTATTCATGATTTTTGGGCATCCAAAAATAGAGGTATAAGCTAAGGAAGACAGACTGCTCTAAAAAGACAGGATAAGGTAAAAACGAGATTCAGAGAGACTAGAGAGATAGATGACACTAATCTTCAAGTCTTCATGCTTCTTTGCTTTGTGTTGATGAGATATAAGACATGGATCAAGGATAGCCAAAAGATGACAAGAAAGATAAAGTTTGATCTTTAGTTCTTCGTACCTCGTCGCTTGAGATATTCAGGACTTGCTGTTGTTGAGAGCAGATGCTACCCCACTTAACAAAGATCTTATTCCACCTAGCGATGTCATTGAAGGAAACACTTTCTCTAAAGCTTGCTGCTAATGATAAGTCCTTCATGTGTTGATCATCCATTAAGATGAGATTAATAAGGTAGCATGACATCCAAGGGTAGACAGGAACGGTGTAAGAGAAAATGGCAAGAATTAGGATCGATTGAAAGATAAGTAAGATACAAGATGTCACTACCCCACTTAATATAGATCGAGCTACTTCTCAAGACTTATACCTTCCGGGCCACTTTTAAAACATGAGAACAAGAACAACACACAAGCAACACATCAAGCACAACAAGCACACATCACATCATCGGTACTACACGTGCTTCTTCAACAATGGTGGTCATCCTAAGGGAAGAGTATGAATGATGAAAAGCCATTGAATCTTTGAACCAAGTAAGATCAGAAAACTTTTAGTAAAAACAACATAAAACAAAATCCAATGGAGTAAGAAATAATAGCTCAAAGGAAGCTATCAAGGAGAGGATACAACAGGACAAGAAAGAGGAATAGTCAAAATCAATGAGTCAAAGGATGATAAAATAGTTTTATAGTAAAATAAGTTTTAGAATACGTCTAGTGCTACTTGGCATACGTCCTACAGTCAACACCACTCTGATACCACTCTGTCACACCCGGTTTTCTAAAGAACAAAACCAGGCTAATCATATGTGTGCCCAGGAAGTCCACACATATGCCAGAATGAAAAAGTATCAGAAACAATGTTATTATATAACGTATACATAGCTATATTAACACTTACATCAGAGTATCGCGGAACGGTGACTAAACTTTAGGCTCCATTCTTCTCAGGGACGGCTGACTGGGGGTAACATATGCCTAGCACCTCTACTAGTCTTCTGGAAACTCCACTACACCTTTGTCCTTCTTCAGAGTAGCATCTTACTACACACTGGAGTGTTGGGGAAATAGCAAGAGTGAGTCTATGTCGAACTCAACAAGTATAACACAGGGTTCATGAGGCTCAAAAAGGCTAGACACTGTTTAACTGCGTTTAGCTTTTATTCATATAATTAGCAATTGAATAGAGTCAAGATAAACCACTTCCCATTAAAGAACCAATGATGAATTGTAATAATGATAACGAATAGCATTAACATGAGCATAATAATAATCAACAATAATTATACATGATATAGCAATGGTGATCATCTATCTGTAAATGTTCCAAGGCCGCTCGTATCCGTGAGCACGGCTAGTATACCAGTTTTTAACTCTGCGCAGAGGTGTACACTTTCACTGTGAGTCATGATTTCCATATGCTAAGGGGTCATGAATCCCTAAACACAAGAAACCATATAAAGCCATTCAAAAGTTCGTCTAACAAGTTAGGGCCATTAGATTCACTCGGCAGGCAGATGTAGAACCCCCCATCCCAGTGGCACAACAACCGCAGCCTATACACACTAAGGACAGGGGCTCGCCCTACACCCAACGTGGCAAGCCTTTCTTACGCCATTTAAGGTAACCACTAACAAGCTAGAAAAGGTCTCTTGAACAACTAAAGCCAGAGCCATATAGCCCTCACAGCTGTACTGTATGTCCCGGATGATCACGTACAGATAAGTCCTTATGGAGAGAAACTAGAGCAACAATATAACCCCTTGCTCTAGCCCCCTTTTCAACAGTAATAAAATCATCTTAATGGTTGATTTCTTAATCCATTAATCAAATTACAAGATCATTGTTCAATATTAAGCACTAGCAATAGCTACCCAAATGCACAATCCATAGGTGACAAGGAAACAAGATATCAATAGCTAAGTTATAATCTCTATGGTTGTCAAGGAAGACACATGCATATGTATAATAATTTCAGTGAATAGGCAACAAGGATGGTCCCATGTTATACTTGCCTTGATTAAAGCTTTCCTGATGATACTACTGGTCTGGCTCAAAATAATGCTTCTGATCGTCAAGAAATTGCTCACCGTCTATACTCGATCGTCAAGCATCAACACACAATCATCCAATCAAACATACACGAAGCAAACAAAGAGATACAATTAGAACAGTACACCAACAGTACCAAAACAGTAATAAAAGTTTATAAAACTCTTCTACATGTTTCTACGATCACACAGACGCAAAGATCACCAAATTCGGAGTTAAAACGTATAAGTTATGAATTTTCTAAGATTTCCTATAGATAAATAAATACTCAATTATAAACTCGAAAAATAAATTATCAAAACTAACTGTACAACTACACTAATATGTAGAGCTCGCAAATACGAACCTAACGCAACTTGAACGGACCAAATCGGAGCTAAAACGAAGTTTTTATGACCAAAACAATCCTAGTGGCAAAACTGTAAATACCTGAAAACGTATTTTTGATTAAACCGGGAGAGAATACGCTTTCAAAACACGAAAACGTATTTCCAGCTTTACGCTTTGGATGGCGGGTTGATTACTAAAAAGTTTAGGGTCTCTTTAGAAAGATTACCCCGCGAAGGGGTATCTTCTAATCTGAGCCGCTGATTCAAAAACGGACGGCTCACATGCATCTTCAACCTCACAGTGCACATCCGGCCTCCTTCCTCAGGTCCGGCCGGCGGCTTCCCCATGTCCGGTGGCCCCTCCATGGCCGGGGATGATGGATCTCCCCACCGAGACAACCATTCAAGCCCAAATCTGCACCAATCAAACGAGATGCTTCGTGCGAACTCCCCCAAGCAACAAAAACTAACTACAACTACCCGTATCTGACGCGCGGCAACAAGAAGACGGCGGCGCCATTACTACACTACAGTGAGCTTCAAAAACATGACTAGAACCGCCTCCACCCAAAAGAAAAACATAGAACGAAAGAGGAGGAGAGTGTGGTCTCACCAACGCAATGAAATTGGCCTCGAATCCACCCGACGGCTCCACCCACGTGCAACCGACACCTCCAACCACCTCAACCCTAAACCTTCGATTTCTTGCGGTAGAGTTCACGGTTTAGATGAAAAACGGATATAGGAAGGTCAAGGCGTCCTATTTATGTTCTCTATTGGCCGTGTTCGGGTAGGATTGCCCGGAAATCACGAAGCCGATCGTTACGTTCGCTTCCGGTTTGAAGTCCGGAACGCTCACGGGAGGTGGAAGACGACCGACAACCGGCCCCCACCGGTCAGCGACTAAGAGAGGGGCACGCGGCTCATCACAACGCTGGGCCGGCCCACCCGGTGGCTAGCGCGGAGGAAAGCAACAGCGGCCCACTGCGCAGCCCAAGCGCCAGCGCGGGAGAGCAGGCCGTCGGGCCGTTGGCTGCCAGGGAGAAGGTAAGTTGTTTCTTCTTTTTTTTTTCTTTCTTTTCTTTGTTTACTTGTTTTCAAAAAAATATCTCAAATAAAATTTTCTAATCCAAAATAAAATAAAATAAATCCACACCACAAAATAAAATAAATGCAACAGCATGAATGCATCACCAAATAGTTTTTTAAAATTTTAATTTGCCATTAATTGTTATCTAAACTATTTGAAATTCATTACTCCTAAAATTTGAGTGCTACAAATCAATAGTGTTGACCATCCATACTATTTCTTTTGCCTGATGCTTAGCTTTGTTTCTCCTTCTCCTATTCTTGTTCTTCTTTGTTGGGGCAGCGGTTGTATCCTCGTAGAGGTACGGTGTCTATGGGTGAACTCGAATGTTGAGGGTATGCTTCTTGAAATTGAATCTTTCTTTTCTCCCATTGATTGTGAAACAGATCTTGGCGTTATCTGCGTAGATGATGGATTTGGTGGTACTCAAGAACGGTCGCCCCAAGATGATGGGTGCTTTTTCGTCTCCACCTATTTCTACAATCACAAAGTCTGCCAGCACATACGAGTGTCCAACTATGATCCAAACATCTTTAAGAATTCCCTTGGGGTAGCACAGTGTCTGATCTGCAAGCTACAAACACATAGTTGTATATAATAAAGGATCACCATGAATTTTCTCATAGATTACCCTGGGCATGATGTTGACACTTGCTCCAAGGTCACAGACAGCTTCTTCAAAGATGTGGGGTCCAATGCGAATAGGGATGACAGGTCTCCCTGGGTCTCCTTTCTTCACTGGTAGAGTGTCATCTACCCATGTTCCCCATTGCTTTGGAGGTGCGGTGAAGTATTGCCCTGCATTATAAATTTCTACAAGATTTACAGTTTCTAAATCCTCTGGCTTCCCTAGAATCTTACCTCTTTCGGTCACTGGTACAGAAGCTGCTAGCTGAGATATTTGTGATTCTATCATTTTATTAAAGCTATGTTGATTCTTTATGGCAGAAGTAAAGCTATCCATTCTAGTATTAACATTTTCAAGCAATTTATCATTGGAAGCTATCTTTCTAGACATAGTATCAATAACTTTATTCTGATTAGAAATCATATCTCTCAAGGGTGGTTGATTAAAGTTATTATTAAGATTATTACCTTGGTAGTTACCAGAGTAGTTACCTGAGTAATTAACCCTTGATTACTGATTCCATCCTTGATTTTGTTGAGGACGATTGTTGAAGTTGTTGTTGATGTAGTTCACATCCTCTTGAATCTCAGGGTAGTTGCTCCTTGAGTGGCTAGTGCCTCCACACTCTTCACCGGTCATGTGAGAATCGTGGATGTGCATGACTTTGTTCTTCTCAGTGGTGCGTTCATCGAACTTCTTCATGAGCAGGTATATCTTGGCGGACAGCATGTCTACTTCCTTCAGTTGATGCATTCCTCCTCCTCTCTTGCGAGGTTGAGTGCGTTCCTCGTTCCATCCCTGGTTAGAGGCCATCTTCTCAATCAGAGTGGTTGCTTCAGTGATGTTGAGTGATAAGAATGATCCTCTAGCAGCTGCATCCACATTCTCACGGGTACTAGAAGTGAGCCCATGGTAGAATGTCTGCATGAGTAGCCAATTCTCCATCCCATGGTGAGGGCATTCTGATATGTAATCTTGAAAGCGTTCCCAGGATTCAGGGATTGATTCATCATGTTGTTGCTGGAAGGTTAAAATCTTCGCACGTAGAGCATTTGTCTTCCCCACTGGAAAGAATTTTGCTAGAAAAGTAGTAGCATAGATTGACCATGTGGTATTCTTGTCCTTGTTGGCATAGAACCATTGCTTTGCTTTTCCTAGGAGTGAGAAAGGGAACAAGCGGAGCAATATGGCGTCTCTTGCGACTCCCTTGATGGTGAAGGTGCTACAAATCTCCAAAAAGTGTTGGAGATGAGCACTCGCATCTTCATATGTTTTTCCACAAAACTGGTTTGCTTGCACCATGTTGATCAAAGCAGGCTTGAGCTCAAATCCATTATCTCCCACATTTACTATCGGTCCAGTCCTGATGTTAAAAGTGGTTGGAGCAGAGAATTCACGGAGTGATCGGTCAGCCATGGCTTCAAAGTCTGGTGTTAAGCTTCTTCTCAATTGGTTGATCTCAAATGAAGTGGTTGGAGCCTTGTTGAGCTTTGCTCTTGTTCTTCTGATTAGAGCTTCGGGGTTCTCAATGCAGTTTGTCGGGAGTTCAAAACCAGTCATACATCACCCTGCATAAGATCAAAAAATAGACAAAAGACAGGGTGAGCCTGTTAGAGTAAAGGATCAAGTGATGTAATTTGAATATCACATGTGTAAGAGTGTTCCTAGATGTGGAAGTGTGTTTATGCTCTTATGAATGTTTTTCTAACTTAGTGTGCCATTCCGTTGCCTCCCCGGCAATGGCGCCAAAAATGCTTGTTGACACTTCTTAGCATCACTTGCGTTGGGTTGTCATCCCCAACATGACACCAAGAGTGTGGTTGTATTGTACTCATGCCACTTAACTATATAAAGATATTAAAGTATATATCTGCAACTGCACAGATAAATACACCCATTGCAGCATTTCACCCAAGTTTATCCTAGGTATCGTTATTTATATTTAACTAAAGGAGAACAAACAGAGGGACACATATTAATTAAAGGCAACGGAATATTCGAAATCACTATCCTTTACTATAGGAATCAATCAAATAAAAAGAGATAAATATATGATAATCAGGCCATTTAGATGATATTCCTTAGAGCAGTACTACTATGGCAAGTCATTGATCATAATATAAAGTGTCACAGAACTGTCCAAACTATAAGAGCACAAGTACAAAAACAATCACCGAAGTGATCAAATTCTCGCACTTGAGCCCATATAACTCCGGTAGTCCAATGAAATCACGAGGGATTTCAAACCAACCAATATACAAGCCAAGATCGTAGTGATTAAACATAACAAGTCACATGTTACAACCATTTCACAAGTAATTCAATATACATTAGAGTTCAACGTAGTTATTACAACTTAAATTGAAAAGTAGCGGAAGCAAAGTAATTCAAAACTAACATTTCTCTGATTTCAAATACATGCCAGTCCAAGGTTGACTTCCAAAAAAAGCATTAGAGATAAGGTAAATAAGAAGGATCATGCCCATGATCGCACTCCTCCACTAAGGCAGGAGCCAACCAACTCTTGTAGTCGCCATGATACATCACAACCTGCAACAAGTGGGGATAAAACCCTGAGTATGAGAAGGTACTCAGCTAGACTTACCCGTCAAAAACCAGAAATAAAGTGACACCAAGGATCATGCAAGGCTGATATAAAGTGGGCTGGCTTGACAACATTTTGCATAAAAGCTTAATACAGATGAGTAATCATTAATTCTTAAGCATCAAGTTAATCATCATTAATCTGTCATCTATATTAGCACCTGTACTAGAGCACTCACTTGATTAGGAGCAAACAATATTAACCATAGCAGGTATAAATTGAGGCAACATTTATATCATCATCCAATTAACCATTTGTTCAATTTAATGGAATCTACGTTGCCGCTGCTCAAGTCAAGTGCTCACTAACCGGGAGCGACGGCGATTCAAATCGAGTTCCTATCCAGCTGGAGGGGTATTTCTAACACTCACCGAGACACGCCTGACGAGGGCTGCTCAGGTCACCTTTGGTACCATTCAGGAAAGCACGGGTTCGACTGATGCCGCATCCCCAAAGGCAACACTTTGCCACGATGATAGGGACTTTAACCCCTCTTGGTCTTATGCCAATGTTCTCAAGCACATCCTTACTACCTCCAAGATGCGACCTACCCTTCGATTCCCGGCCTGAACTGTATTACTCGGATTCACGGTCGGAACGACTTATCCGGCCAACTAAGTGTTAGACTACGTTCAACATTACTGAAGGACATACAGAGAATCGGTCCTTAAACGACTCAGACAGGGATAGATCCACACCCAAGACCTTCATGCCTTGTTGCTTCACTATCGTCATCCCGCCCGGTCTCATTTCATTTTATTAACACATGGTTCTTTTCCACGATAGCAAATATAGCCAACCGTGCCATATATGAATATCCCCACATCTCGCAGGTGACAGGAAATCACCTGACTTCTACCACTTAAAGCAGGGCTAAGCATCTACTCGATCCTAGTCTATGTAGGATTCAAGGAGTCATATATCTAGACAAGGAGTGATATTGATGCAGCAAGGTTTTCACCCAACTCCTATATGTAATGCAACAATACATATAACACATATATAGTATTGGTTTGAAAATAATGCTCCTGGGCTTACCTGGGATCTGACTCAAGTTAGTCAAGTTAGCTTGCACCGTCCTGCGGAACATCTCCACTCCATGTATGAACTTGAGGATTCTTCCATCTTCGGGATGGATCCACCAAACATCATCTTCTGGTTTGGCTCCACATGTCCTTCACGTGCTTCAGCTAGCGCACCTAAATGAGGTGTAACCATGCATATGTGTGAATACATAGAAATGCAATAAACAAAGTAATCATACAAGCATACCACAGTTCTTATAAGCACCTAGAGCTAATTAACTAGATCCTCACTTAAGGCATAACATAGAAGAGGGCAAGCACATCAATCAATAAATAAGTCTCACAAGATCACAGGGTACTAAACCCAGTACCATCAAAGATATGAGTCACACTTCAACACACTAGCATGGCAAAGTTAATCAAAGCACTAGACTAGAATTTGCCACTTTTTGGGCATCAGAACAGCAACTAAGTAATTTAATCATAACTGGAGATATAAAACTCCAAATGACTTGCAAGAAGACATTATGGAAATCTTATGAAATTCTCTACATTTCATTTATAATCATCATAGCATGATTCCAAAGTTTAATATGTCGAATTTACACAAACATAGAAACTGGTCTAACGAGACAGAGAGCAAGCAATTCTGTAACCCAACTTTAAACAGCTATAACTCCTAAACTACAAGGACAAATGCCACCAAATTTTAACAGTAGCTATATACATAACTTATATACAACTTTGCTATAGGTAAGATGCTCAGAAAACATCATTAACATGGGGTAATCTACATTGCCCCCAGAACAATCATGAAACCACATTTGCAAAAAATAAATACTAACTCATGTTGCAAACATATAATTGGACAAAACCAACTTTACCAACATGTCACACATGACTAATGAACACCAGAAAACATAGTGTCCATTCCTAAATAAATTCTTTTAATGCATTTTCTTAATTTATTTAGATAATTGGGTGGAATTATGAACACCTACCAAAAGTGCACAATAAATTCTACCAAAAATTACAATGACCCATATATGCTCTCAGTAGTCTACTATCCAAATTTCAAGCCAATTGGACATGTATATCAAACTCTATGAAAAAGATAAATTGCTATTACAAGAATTCATGTGAGAGCAAGATGAATCAATAACTCACTCCTACTACTACCAAAAATTCATGAAATTTTTACGACACATCAAACATCACAGGAGTAGCATGCCACAAAAATTTCACTTCATTTGGAGCCATACAACTGCAGTTATGAAAAAGACAAATGCGACTAGCATTGAAAACCTAATCTGAAAAATCTATTTTTACAGCGAAAACATTAAACTAAAACATGTCATATTATAGATCTACTGAATAGATAATTTCACAAGGATTCCAAAAAGTCCTCATTTGCTATTTTATAAATTTCCTATGATTTACTATGCATTTCCAAACTTTGAGCCGATTTAAAACAAATTGGTCCCTATTGGCACTATTCACATGAGTCACAAACTTTGCAAAACGACCCTTTTCTTTCCTCGAATTGTTGCACAAAGTCCCTGACGGGATTAACAGAGGAGGTGCTCAGGCGGCTCGATTCCCGCTGGTGGAGCTCCGGCGGCGGTTGGATGGCCGGCAAGGCGCTTGGGGGCGGCGATGGCCCCGGTGGGGGAGCGGCCAACGGCAGCAGGGGGGCTTCCCGGCCTGGCCATGGCCAGCCATGGCCACGCCTGGCTCTGGCCCCACCGGCTACAGGTTGCAGCTGCCCAGTCGTGGCAGTAGCGGCATCCGTGGCCCGGAACGATGGCTGGGCGACGGAGTAGCAAGGAGCAAAGAAAGGGACGGCGAGCTTGGCTTGGGAAGGTGCAGCGCCAAGGCCAACTCAACCGGAGCAGGGAGGAACGGCGATGGAGGAGGAGCTCTGCTTGGTCATCTAAGGAGAATGAAAGGAGGAGACAGAGAACTTGGGCGAGAGAGGTGGAGTGGAGGGCGTCGGCTCTCTCATCTACTCGAGCACAGGGCGAGGTGGCACACATGCAAGAGCAGTACGAGGGCCATGCGGCGTTGCTCACCTGTGCATGGTCAGCCATTGTAACAGAACCGACCAAATTATAAGAGCACAAGTACGAAAACAAGCACCGAAGCGCTCAAATTTTCAAACTTGAGCCCATATAATCCCGGTAGTCAATCGAAACCACGAAGGATTTCAAACCAAACTGCTTACAACCAGGATCGCATCATTCAACATACACATCGTACGTTACATTTCGCAAGTAGTTCCAAAATAAGTTTACACCATGGAGTAGCAAATATTACAAACCAAGTTTGGAAAGTAGCAGAAGCATAAAACACACACTAGTTGATTAATTACTGCCAGTCTTGTTGATCAACAACCCGCAAAAGCATGAGGAAAGTACATAAAAGATGATCACGCCCTAGTGATCTAGTCTTCGTCACCCGCAGGGTGGAGACAAGTTTTGCAGAAGCCTTGATAGAGCATATCATCTGCAACAGGGGGGAATAAACCCTGAGTACTGGAATGTACTCAGCTAGACTTACCCGTCATAAACCAGAAATAAGATGACACCAATGATTATGCAAGGCTTACACAAGAGGCTAGCTAACATCACATTTTGCATAAAGGCATAAGTAATTGAAACTATTATAACCTGTACTAGCAGTTATTTTTAGCATTTACCTGTCATCTATTTTAGCACATGTACTAAGCATGCACTTGAAGGTAATCAAACAATTATCAACATTATATCCAGAGCAGGTATAAATTGTGGCAACATTGTATCATTCACTTAACCATCTGTTTCATTTAATGAGATCTACGTTGCCGCTGCTCAAGTCAAGTGCTCACTAACCGGGAGCAACGGCGATTCGAATCGAATTCCTATCCAGCTGGAGGGGTATTTCTAACACTCACCGAGTCACGCCTGGCGAGGGCTGCTCAGGTCATCTTTTGTACAGTTCAGGAATCGCGGATCCGAATAATGTCGCGTCCCCAAGGGCGACACTCTGCCAGGTGATAGGGACTCTAACCCCCCCTTGGTCTCACGCCAATGTCCCCAAGCACATCCTTTCTCTCCTCCAAGATGCGACCTACCATTCGATTCCCGGCCTGAACCATACTACTCGACTTCGCGGTCGGAACGACTTATCCGGCCAACTAAGTGTTAGACTGCGTTCAACATGACTCAAGGACGTACAGCAAATCGGTCCTTAAACGACTCAGACGGGCATGGCTCCACACCCAAGACGTGAAGTGTCTTGCAGCTGTACCATCGAACCCCCGCCCGGTCTCATTTTCATTTAAAGCATGGTTCCATCACGATAGCCATAAGCCACTCGCGACCCAATCCTATCTCTCGCGGATGACCGGAAATCACCCGACTTCTACCGTACTAAGCAGGGCTAAGCATTGACATGTGCCTATACCTAGTATAGGATTAAGTACGATATCTGGACAAGGACAGGTAAAATGCAGCAAGTGTTTTCATATAACTCCTAGAACTTAATGCAATAAACAATTAAAAGTACTCAAGATAGATTTATAAAATGATGGGTTTAGCATGCACCGGGGCTTGCCTTTGAGAAAGGTCGAGGGCTGGTGGTCAGGACACTCAGGCAGGTCTTCAGCGGCGTCTCCTTCGCCGATCGGTTCTGTTGGCTCCTCCGGCTGGTTCTGGGCTTCCTCCGGCTAGTTCTGGGCTTCCTCCGGGATCACTGGCTCGAACTCGAGGAGTGTTACCCCCTCCGGCACACCTATTACATGAGTGCATAATAAATCTCATGTATGCATAATGAAAGATGCAGTATGCTCGGAATGAAATGCATTACAACAATTTTAAAGCTCTAATCAAATCACTTCAGATATTAGATGTAAATTTCCTCTCCGGTAGAGAAGTACTCACCCAATCTACTTAACCTAAGATAAAGCTGCTCTTCTTCCGTTAAGGCTCTAACACCTAACAATTACAAGAATAGCATTTCTCAGAATACCACACCACATCTAATCAGCAAATACCACAGTAAACATTCTGGACAACAGCTACTTGTTTTTAACATAACTAGAGATTTCCAATTCCAAAAGATATGATCTAAGACAATCTGGAAAGCCTAAGAAATGCACTACAATTCATTTTCAGACCTCAACCTCAAACTTCTAAGTTTTCCATGTCAAATTTCACAAGTTCCAGAATCTGTTCTCTCTAAACAGAGAGTAGCAGATTCTGGACTGCCACTTTAAACAGCAATAACTCTCAAACTATTAAGCCAAATGCTCCCAAATTTTGACACAAGCTAGTTTATCAAGTTTACTACAACTTTGGTATTTACAAGTTTTCTAGCAACCATTTTTATCAAAGGTCAAACTTAGAAATACTACCAGCTGTCCAGAAAACCTAAAATTGCAAGGGTTACATATTTATTGATGTGGCCAAAGTCCTCTTAAAACCAAACTAATGTTACCAAAAGTTCACATGGGGTACAAAAACACCAGAAAGTAAGGTGTGCCCACCTAGAATATTTATTTATACTCATTTCTTAATTTACTTAAGTAATTAAGTGGAATTTTAAGCATACATGTAAACTGCTCCTAAAATCCTACAAAAATTACTGGGGACTCTTTGACCCAAAAAGAGACTACTGTAAAAATTTGAACTAAATTTATTCACAGGAACTTACTGAAAAAAATTCACAATCCCAAAAGGCTGATTTTTGTGAAATTAATAAATCATATTGAAATGTATCAAACAACAGATTTCAAAATTTTCTTGGACACTTTAGGGTACCAAGACATTCTCCAAAAAGTTACAAGAACATTGCACATGTAGAAAAATTACAAAAATTCATTTAATTATTTCCTAGCATAACAAGATAGCCTTATAACTTGAAATTTACTTAAGCACTAATGCCCACATTTTTACCAGAGCTAGAACAAGTATAAATTAGCCTACCCACCAAATTTCATAATTTTTGCAATACTACAGCTCAAGTTATACATTTAACAAATTTGCATTCATTTCAAAACACATTTGAAAGATCTATTAAATTCTCCAGAAAACTAAACATCACATACCAGATTTATATTTTTTCTAAAATACTACACATCATTCAGAGCCTAACAAAATTTACCTCAGAATTTTTGAGTAAGTAAAACCCTAGATACACATTTCCTAAACATCATCTAAAATCTGTGGCAAAATAAATAAAATGAAATAGATCTCATTTGATACCGGGCCGGCCCGAGAACAGGCGCGGCCCATGGCGCGCGCGCGGCCTGCTCGTGCTCCCGCGCGCGCGTGGCAACTGACAGGCGGGCCCCCACAGTCAGGGACAGAGGGACAGGGGAGCGGCAGCCATGAGCTCCGGCGAGCTCAAGCTCGTCAGAGGGAAGCTCGCCCGGAAAATTGAGCCCACCCACGCGTTCCCCGTTCCGTAACGCTTCGATTCGTGCTAGTGGAAGAGCTCAGGTTAGAGCGGGAGGGCTCGCCATCGTGAGCGGCGGTCGGTGAGGGTCGGGTGAGGGTATGCCGTCGCTGGTGAGGCCGCACGGCCATATCTGAGCTCGGTACGAGCTACACTACGCCCGGGCGAATCTATTGAGGTAGAAAGGAGGTTTGGAAGAGGTCCTAACTACCCTGGCCACGGAGTGCCACGACGCGGTGCGGTGAGCGTGACGACGGTGGTCGTCGTGTTCAGCTCCGGCGAGGTCGCATCCCACTGTAAGGTCATGCCTAGAGCTAGAGGAAGGCCTACACTATTCCGAACGCTGACCACAGAGAGAGGAGGGTGAAAGAGGACGTCGGTGATGAGCTCGCAATGGCGGCGGCCATGGCGGAGCTCCGCGCCGCCGAGGTTTGATTGGGTGATTTGCCCTCTACCTTGACCCAACGGTTGACCCAAGGTGCAGAGGTTGTAGAGTATGGGCAGGCGGTGCTGTTCGTGAGCTCTCGGGTGTGGTGGCGCGGTGGTTGCCGCAACCGAAGGCGGCGGAGCCGGCTGTGGGGGCGGAGGACGCTTGGTCGCCTTAACGGTGAGCTGGGGAAGGAGGGCGATGGAAATGGAGGGGGAAGCGGGTCGTCCTGGTCTTCACGCTGAGCTAGCAGGCGACGTGGGGCGTCGGCAGAACACGCGCGCCACGCGGCCACCGGGCTCTGCCCGAGCGCCACGACGCGGTCGGCCGTCCAACTGAATGGCGACGCCGTTGACTGAATGGAGGCCATCATCGTTCGACTGACAGCGCGATTTCAACGGTGATTATCTTCAAAAACAGCTCGAGTTAGCCGAAGGTGATAACATCAAATTTGTAGAGCTTCGTGAGGGCTACAACTTTGCTAATTGGCTCAAGAACAGATTCGGCTTGGATTTGAAACTACATATCCCCAAAGTGGTGCCCTTTGAAACTGAAACGTAGTTTCAGTCATTAAACCGACTGAAACCCTATTTTCTAGACACCATATCTCCTAAACCATTTAGAACTAGGTGATGGTGATGTTGACAATGTTGTAGAGCTAAGTGAGTACTACAAAAGTGTCAACATGAGTTGGAGCTGGTTTGGTCTGGTTTGCAAACTACAAGCTTCCAAAGTAGGTCACTGTAAAACTGGGGGCACTTTTGAGACTTAGGAAATTTCTAAGTGTTGAGACAGCCCCTCTAGCTGACTTGTGGGCCAAATTTGCGCATGTTCTGGTCAGTTTCATGAGATGGTCATATTGAGACTTTTGTTCCCCATAAAATTTCCTACAACTTTGATTAAGGGTGCTTCTCCATGCAAGGTCTCTAAGCTAGACTTTTTAATTGGTCAAACTAGAGCATCCTAGGGCTAAATGCTGGTCAACCACACCTTGGATGGCATTTTGGTGATTTTGGTCAACATGAACCTTGCTCCAAGAGTTACCCTAAGTATAACTAAGGTGTTGTAGGACATAATTGACTACTCTACCTTTTTGTCATACCAACTATCAAGGATCACCTGATGTGAGCCAAATAAAACTTCTAAAACAATCACAGTTGTTGCATCACATAAAATAATATGCATGATGCATGCTTATGCTTATGCAAATGCAATGCAATTATGGAGCTAAACACTTGAGGTGTTACAGCCCTCCCCCCTTATAAAAATCTCATCCCGAGATTTGGGAAGCGTACCATTTTTCATAGAATTCCTTATAACCATCCCGCAAATAATCTTCCCGTTCCCACGTAGCATCACTTTCACTACCCTGATTACTCCACATCACTTTATACCACCTAACCACTTTGCTCCTAGTTACTCGTTCCTGAGTATCGATCACTTGGACTGGCTTTTCTTCGTAAATTAAATCGGATTCAAGCCTGATATCTCCCAAAGGAACTCTTTCCTCAGGAACTCGAAGACACTTTTGGAGCTGAGATACATGGAAGACGTTGAATATGGCACTCATTTCAGGAGGTAACTGGATTTTGTACGCAACAGCTCCACTCTTGCCTATAATTTGGAAAGGACCCACATATCTTGGCGCAAGTTTCCGCTTAACACCAAAACGTTTGACACTCTTCATTGGAGAAACTTTCAGATAAACGAAGTCTCCAACTTCAAACTCGAGTGGTTTCCTACGACGATCAGCATAACTTTTCTGTCTAGCTTGGGCTGCAGCCATATGTTTCTGGATGGTACGGACTTGATCCTCAGCTTCCTGGACAAAATCAATACCATAATACCTTCTTTCACCAGCTTCTACCCAGTTTAATGGAGTTCTACACTTACGACCATACAAAGCTTCGAATGGGGCCATCTTAATACTCTCTTGGTAACTATTATTGTACGAGAATTCTGCCAGAGGTAACCATTTTTCCCAAGAACCCTTGGAGGAAATGACGCATGCTCGCAACAGATCTTCCAAGATTTGGTTAACTCGCTCCGTCTGACCAGACGTCTGGGGGTGATAAGCAGAGCTTCTCACTAACTTGGTCCCCAGAAGGTGATGCAAGTGTTCCCAAAAGTGAGCAGTGAACTGGGGACCACGATCGGACACGATAGTACGAGGTATCCCATGGAGCTGGACTATCTAATTGAAGTACAACTCAGCATAGTCAGTGGGACGGTAATCCACTCTGATTGGAATGAAGTGAGCTGATTTGGTCAAACGATCCACAATCACCCAGATGGAGTTATGATTTTTGACAGTGGGAGGAAGTCCGACAATGAAATCCATACTTATCTCTTCCCATTTCCAACCTGGGATAGAAAGTGGCTGAAGTAACCCAGCTTTCATATGCACAACTTTCACTCTACAGCAGGTGTCACACCTAGCAACATATGCAGCTATCTCTTTCCGCATCTTGGTCCACCAATAAAGTGGCTTCAAGTCGTAATACATCTTATTACTACCCGGATGGATGGACAACTTGGACGAATGTGCTCTGGACAGGATCTGATCTCTAAGCTCTCGGTCCTTAGGTACCACTAGTCTATCCTTGAACCACAGCACACCTTCTTCATCTATCCTGAAATGCTTAGTTTCTTCCTCTTTCATCTTATGTTTTATGTGGGATATACCCGGATCAGTCTTTTGGAGCTCAATAATTCTGCTTTTGAGAGTACAACTGACAGTGATGTTGTACAAGACTGCTGGATGTAGAAGGCGAGATCGGTGAAAATCAGTTTCAACTAGGGAATGGCAATGAGACTTACGGCTTAAAGCATCCGCAACCACATTTGCCTTTCCAGGATGATAGTGTACTTGAAGGTTATAATCCTTAATCAACTCGAGCCATCTTCTCTGACGCATATTTAACTCGGGTTGAGTGAAGATGTATTTGAGGCTTTTATGATCGGTGTAGATATTACAGACATTGCCCAGCAGATAATGCCGCCATACTTTCAAAGCATGAACAACTGCAGCCAGTTCTAAGTCATGTGTTGGATAATTCACCTCATGTTTCCGAAGTTGTCGAGAGGTATATGCAATCACTCGACCTTCCTGCATCAACACACCTCCCAAACCTATGCCTGAGGCATCATAATAAACATCAAATGGTTTCTCGATATCCGGTTGTGCCAAAACCAGAGCCGAGGTTAGGAGGGTTCGCAGTTGGTGAAATGCCGCATCACACTCAGGAGTCCAGACAAACCTGGTGTCTTTTTGCAGCAACCGAGTCATGGGTTTGGCTATTTTGGAGAAATCCGGGATGAAGTGACGATAATAGCCAGCCAACCCAAGAAAACTCCGGACCTCATGAACCGAAGTAGGAGCTTTCCAATTCAATACTTCCTGTACCTTGGTGGGATCCACCATAATTCCCTCATCGGACAACACATGCCCAAGGAAAGGTACCTCACGAAGCCAGAATTCACACTTACTGAACTTCGCATACAGTTGATGTTCACGCAGTCTGGTGAGAACAATACATAGGTGTTCAGCGTGTTCTTCCTCATTTTCAGAGTATATCAAGATGTCATCAATAAACACCACCACAAACTTGTCCAATTCGGGCATAAACACCGAATTCATCAAGCACATGAAGTGTGCAGGGGCATTTGTCAGGCCAAAAGACATAACAAGATACTCATAAAGGCCGTATCTTGTCGAGAAAGCTGTTTTTGGAATATCTTCGGGACGGATTTTAATCTGATGGTAACCAGACCTCAGATCAATCTTGGAAAAGACTTTAGCTTTGGATAACTGATCGAATAGGATATCGATACGTGGCAGAGGATACTTATTTTTGAGAGTGACTGCATTCAGAGGTCTATAATCTACACACATCCGCAAGGTCTGATCCTTCTTCTTCACAAAGATAGCAGGGCATCCCCACGAAGACGAACTAGGACGAATTAGCCCCTTCTTCAATAGTTCATTCAACTGTACCTTAAGTTCAGCTAGCTCATTCAGAGGCATCCTATAAGGTCTCCTAGAGATGGGTGTCGTGCCCGGTAACAACTCAATTCTAAATTCCACATCCCGATCCGGAGGGAGTCCCGTCAAATCATCAGGAAAAATGTCAGGAAACTCACTCACCACGGGAATTTCAGACAACGCTTTTGCTTGCACAGCATGAACTTCACCAGACAAGTCAACTTTTCTAGAAAGTTGTACTAGAAAACTCTTTTGATCTATAGGATCTCTGAGCATAACTACCCGAATGGATGTATCAATGAGTACCCCATTCTGACTCATCCAATTCATGCCCAAAATAACATCTATGCCTAAACCCGGCAAAACCACTAAGGCAAGCGAATACTTTCGCCCTTCTATCTCAAACTCAAGATTTCCCACTACTTTATTTGTGGAAATATTCCCACTTGCTGCACTAATGCAATAACCCCCACCTTCAACAGTATGCAATTTGTGTACAAACTTTGATGCAAACTTCGGACTGATAAAGGAATGTGAAGCACCTGAATCAAAAAGTACCACTGCAGGGTGTTGGTCAACTAGGAACTTACCAGCAGTGACCACCTCACCAGAAGGGATTTCCTCAATACTGTTATAATGAGCGTGCCCCTGACGGCCACCTTGGTTAACATTCTTCTTAGGGTAAGGGCAGTTCCAGGACCAATGGCCTGGCTTGTTGCAGTTCCAGCAAGGCATGTTGCTGGGAGGAACACTGGAGCTGCTCTGACCAGAATTTCCCTTTGGCAGAGCGACTGTATAAGCCTTACGGAACCTAGTTTTAGCGGTAGGCTTTTTCTGTGGCGGATGGAACTTGGCATTCTGAGCAGGTGGGCGAGGGAAAGCCCTAGGTGCAGCTGGAGTCCGAGACTGCGAAGCACTTGCCTCAATGGCCCTTTTATGGCTCTTTGAGGCAGAATAAATAGCATTATTGTTCTCCTGGGTCAAAGCATCACTGATAAAATCATTAAAGGTAGTGCACTTGCTAGTACCCATCGTCTTCATCAGCTTTGGGCCGAGGCCCATTTTGAAGCTAGCAATCTTCTTGGCATCGATATCCACAAACTCTGTGGCATACCTTGCCAGGTTGTTGAAAGACTGCAAGTATTCAGTCAAGCCTTTGTTTCCCTGCGACAGCCTCATGAATTCCGTGTGCTTGATTGCCATAAGACCTGGAGGAATATAGTTTCCACGGAATGCTGCCTTGAACTGGTCCCAAGTAATCGGGACATTTGCAGGCAGTGTGGAACGATAGTGGCTCCACCAAATACCCGCAGGGCCATGCAACTGATGAGAAGCATATTCAGTTTTTAGCTCATCGGTCAAGCGAAGTAGATGAAACTTTTGTTCAATAGTGTTTAACCACTCGTCAGCTTGCAGTGGTTCTTCCGCCTCCTTGAAAAGCGGGGGCTTAGTATCCAGAAAGTCCTTGAAATCACTGTACTGATTGGGTTCTGGGCCCTATCGGCCTTGACGAGCCTCCCGATTTGCCAGTTGGCGCATTGCATCAGCCAACATACGCTGCCCCTCTACCACGGTCTGCATCAATTCAGCCAGGGCAGGTGGTGGTGGAGGAGGTGGCTGTTCCTCATCCTCATTGCCACAACCCCGTCGGAGATTGTACGACATCTGCAAAATGTATAGCCAATGAGCACTGACGATGTGGGAAATTTGTAGATGAATTATTGTAAATATGTCAAACTGACTTCGTGAAATGGACTTCTCAAAATACTCATGGCACAATACTTCATCACAACCGCACAATCCATTCAAGCGCATCAATTGACGCGATCATACGAGGGAATCCAACAAGATGTACTTTTATAAAGGCTCGCTCACCAGGAGCACAGTAGTTGCTGAATCATATACGTTAAATTCTACGTGATTTTTGACCTTTCGCTTGGTACTTAGATTCGATCTCAAAACTTTTAGTTGACTGGGAAAGGCTACTTCAAACTGACCACGAAGAGACTTCTCAACGACAGAGTTCCATGGTGGATCATGACTAGCCACCTCGATACCAGCGCATGCCAAGCAGCACAACCTTATGTCACGCTCCATAGGAGGCCCTCGGTTTCGTCGCGGCACCGAAGGTTGCTAACCGTGACACCATCATCGAACGCAACACAATAAGACATCCAATTGTGATCGAAATTAATAGGTTCAACTAAACATCTTGGAAACATAGGGTTCGACCTTACATCCCAAAGTCAAGTTATTACAAATCCTCACTCCTACACAGGGAGGCACAAAAGACGATCCTAACATCATAGGTACGTGATGACTACTCTAAGCATCATCCTCAGTGTCGGTGTCAAGGATCTCCCCACCGTCCTCATCACTAACAGGCTCTAACTCCTCGTCTTCTTCTTCTTCTTCTGGTTCTTCCTCTGGGGCTTCTGCAGGTGGGTCCTCCTGTGGTCCATTAACCTCCACTTCATCATCATCCTCAGCCATGAAGATTCCCGAACCCATGTCCTCATCTACGTTGTGGTTTCTAGGTAGCAGAGGATTAAGCTGGTTGTTCAGGCGATGCACTTCTTCATGAAGGTTGTCATTGTACTCTTCAGCATTCTCCAACTGTTGCTCGAGCTCAAACTGACGAGCCCTCAGAACGTTCTCCTTGTGCCAGGCTTCATCCCTCTGGTCCATGACACGGACCAGCATGCGTTGACAGTTGCGATTTGCCACTGTCAACCTTTGGACTGCAAGTGTTTCCTGGTCACGATCACGGATCACTTGCTCCAGTTGCTGACGCGCTGCATTCCTGGCAGCAGTCACTTCAGCCAACTCAGCCCTCAGCCTTTCCACCTCAGTGGGCTCGGGGCGGGGCTCACGTGGAGCTAGCTGGTGATGAGGGACCCTGCCCCTGGTTGACTTACGGGTGGTCCACTTGGTACGTGCCATCTGTAGCAACAAGATACGACTTAAAGTGAGGATCATTTAGGGGATACGAAATTTAATTTAGTCGGGACTATTGAAATTTTTAAGGAGGGAGTAAATGATATGTATGATATAATTAACATGATGCATGCACGTTCCGTACGCCCTCTCACCTTAGTAGAAACCTAAAGTTCTAACGCTAGGCGGTGGCATACATACGTTCTCTCATATAGGCGAAACTATCGGTCTACTCGTTACGCTGTTAGTGTACCTGCAGAAGATCTCATTTCAGCCCAACAGTTTCCCAATATATGCACAGAAGAAAGCAGTAATTTAAATACTTTCCATATACACATCCCCGGATGTATATATTTCAGTATCAAAGCTACCCGATTTATAGATGCCCACAATTAAGTGCTTTACATAATTACATGGTTTGAACATGTAAGTATGCAAGTCACCAAAACTACTCTCCCCTAGACCGCCGGTTGGACGATCATGCTCTCACAACTCACACTTACCAGAGCGTCGAGGCAATTGATCCATACATTACCACCCAAGTGGATGGCATCCATACAATATCACGCCGTATGGACGATGAAACAAAAACAACCAAGATCCCCAAGTTAGTACTTATAATAAGCCACCTAAGAGTCCTTATTTGGGCTAAGGTTTGTGATCACTGGCATACCTATAAAAATAATTTTTATAGTTTTAACCCTTTTCATAAACAAATACTTTTGTTTTTAATTACTCGTAAGATGTGTTTAATGTTGAATTATGCTCCGGTACCAGCTGTAACAGAACCGACCAAATTATAAGAGCACAAGTACGAAAACAAGAACCGAAGCGCTCAAATTTTCAAACTTGAGCCCATATAATCCCGGTAGTCAATCGAAACCACGAAGGATTTCAAACCAAACTGCTTACAACCAGGATTGCATCATTCAACATACACATCGTACGTTACATTTTGCAAGTAGTTCTGAAATAAGTTTACACCACGGAGTAGCAAATATTACAAACCAAGTTTGGAAAGTAGTGGAAGCATAAAACACACACTAGTTGATTAATTACTGCCAGTCTTGTTGATCAACAACCCGCAAAAGCATGAGGAAAGTACATAAAAGATGATCACGCCCTAGTGATCTAGTCTTCGTCACCCACAGGGTGGAGACAAGTTTTGCAGAAGCCTTGATAGAGCATATCATCTGCAACAGGGGGGAATAAACCCTGAGTACTGGAATGTACTCAGCTAGACTTACCCGTCATAACCCAGAAATAAGATGACACCAATGATTATGCAAGGCTTACACAAGAGGCTAGCTGACATCACATTTTGCATAAAGGCATAAGTAATTGAAACTATTATAACCTGTACTAGCAGTTATTTTTAGCATTTACCTGTCATCTATTTTAGCACCTGTACTAAGCATGCACTTGAAGGTAATCAAACAATTATCAACATTATATCCAGAGCAGGTATAAATTGTGGCAACATTGTATCATTCACTTAACCATCTGTTTCATTTAATGAGATCTACGTTGCCGCTGCTCAAGTCAAGTGCTCACTAACCGGGAGCGACGGCGATTCGAATCGAATTCCTATCCAGCTGGAGGGGTATTTCTAACACTCACCGAGTCACGCCTGGTGAGGGCTGCTCAGGTCATCTTTTGTACAGTTCAGGAATCGCGGGTCCGAATAATGTCGTGTCCCCAAGGGCGACACTCTGCTAGGTGATAGGGACTCTAACCCCCCTTAGTCTCACGCCAATGTCCTCAAGCACATCCTTTCTCTCCTCCAAGATGCGACCTACCATTCGATTCCCGGCCTGAACCATACTACTCGACTTCGCGGTCGGAACGACTTATCCGGCCAACTAAGTGTTAGACTGCGTTCAACATGACTCAAGGACATACAGCGAATTGGTCCTTAAACGACTCAGACGGGCATGGCTCCACACCCAAGACGTGAAGTGTCTTGCAGCTGTACCATCGAACCCCCGCCCGGTCTCATTTTCATTTAAAGCATGGTTCCATCACGATAGCCATAAGCCACTCGCGACCCAATCCTATCTCTCGCGGATGACCGGAAATCACCTGACTTCTACCGTACTAAGCAGGGCTAAGCATTGACACGTGCCTATACCTAGTATAGGATTAAGTACGATATCTAGACAAGGACAGGTAAAATGCAGCAAGTGTTTTCATATAACTCCTAGAACTTAATGCAATAAACAATTAAAAGTACTCAAGATAGATTTATAAAATGATGGGTTCAGCATGCACCGGGGCTTGCCTTTGAGAAAGGTCGAGGGCTGGTGGTCAGGACACTCAGGCAGGTCTTCAGCGACGTCTCCTTCGCCGATCGGTTCTGTTGGCTCCTCCGGCTGGTTCTGGGCTTCCTCCGGGATCACTGGCTCGAACTCGAGGAGTGTTACCCCCTCCGGCACACCTATTGCATGAGTGCATAATAAATCTCATGTATGCATAATGAAAGATGCAGTATGCTCGGAATGAAATGCATTACAACAATTTTAAAGCTCTAATCAAATCACTTCAGATATTAGGTGTAAATTTCCTCTCCGGTAGAGAAGTACTCACCTAATCTACTTAACCTAAGATAAAGCTGCTCTTCTTCCGTTAAGGCTCTAACACCTAACAATTACAAGAATAGCATTTCTCAGAATACCACACCACATCTAATCAGCAAATACCACAGTAAATATTCTGGACAGCAGCTACTTGTTTTTAACATAACTAGAGATTTCCAATTCCAAAAGATATGATCTAAGACAATCTGGAAAGCCTAAGAAATGCACTACAATTCATTTTCAGACCTCAACCTCAAACTTCTAAGTTTTCCATGTCAAATTTTACAAGTTCCAGAATCTGTTCTCTCTAAACAGAGAGTAGCAGATTCTGGACTGCCACTTTAAACAGCAATAACTCTCAAACTATTAAGCCAAATGCTCCCAAATTTTGACACAAGCTAGTTTATCAAGTTTACTACAACTTTAGTATTTTACAAGTTTTCCAGCAACCATTTTTATCAAAGGTCAAAACTTAGAAATACTACCAGCTGTCCAGAAAACCTAAAATTGCAAGGGTTACATATTTGTTGATGTGGCCAAAGTCCCCTTAAAACCAAACTAATGTTACCAAAATTTCACATGGGGTACAAAAACACCAGAAAGTAAGGTGTGCCCACCAGAATATTTATTTATACTCATTTCTTAATTTACTTAAGTAATTAAGTGGAATTTTAAGCATACATGTAAACTACTCCTAAAACCCTACAAAAATTACAGGGGACGCTCTGACCCAAAAAGAGACTACTGTAAAAATTTGAACTAAATTTATTCACAGGAACTTACTGAACAAAATTCACAATCCCAAAAGGCTGATTTTTGTGAAATTAATAAATCATATTGAAAAGTATCAAACAACAGATTTCAAAATTTTCTTGGACACTTTAGGGTACCAAGACATTCTCCAAAAAGTTACAAGAACATTGCACATGTAGAAAAATTACAAAAATTCATTTAATTATTTCCTAGCATAACAAGATAGCCTTATAACTTGAAATTTACTTAAGCACTAATGCCCAAATTTTTACCAGAGCTAGAACAAGTATAAATTAGCCTACCCACCAAATTTCATAATTTTTGGAATACTACAGCTCAAGTTATACATTTAACAAATTTGCATTCATTTCAAAACACATTTGAAAGATCTATTAAATTCTCCAGAAAACTAAACATCACATACCAGATTTATATTTTTCTAAAATACTACACATCATTCAGAGCCTAACAAAATTTACCTCAGAATTTTTGAGTAAGTAAAACCCTAGATACACATTTCCTAAACATCATCTAAAATCTGTGGCAAAATAAATAAAATGAAATAGATCTCATTTGATACCGGGCCGGCCCGAGGAACAGGCGCAGCCCATGGCGCGCGCGCGGCCTGCTCGTGCTCCCGCCCGCGCGTGGCAACTGACAGGCGGGCCCCCACAGTCAGGGACAGAGGGACAGGGGGAGCGGCAGCCGTGAGCTCCGGCGAGCTCAAGCTCGTCGGAGGGAAGCTCGCCCGGAAAATCGAGCCCACCCACGCGTTCCCCGTTCCGTAACGCTTCGATTCATGCTAGTGGAAGAGCTTAGGTTGGAGCGGGAGGGCTCGCCATCGTGAGCGGCGGCCGGTGAGGGGTCGGGTGAGGGTATGCCGTCGCCGGTGAGGCCGCACGGCCATATCTGAGCTCGGTACGAGCTACACTACGCCCGGGCGAATCTATTGAGGTAGAAAGGAGGTTTGGAAGAGGTCCTAACTACCCTGGCCACGGAGTGCCGTGACGCAGTGCGGTGAGCGCGACGACGGTGGTCGTCGTGTTCCGCTCCGGCGAGGTCGCATCCCACTGTAAGGTCATGCCTAGAGCTAGAGGAAGGCCTACACTATTCCGAACGCTGACCACAGAGAGAGGAGGGTGAAAGAGGACGTCGGTGGTGAGCTCGCAATGGCGGCGGCCATGGCGGAGCTCCGCACCACCGAGGTTTGATTGGGTGATTTGCCCTCTACCTTGACCCAACGGCTGACCCAAGGTGCGGAGGTTGTAGAGTATGGGCAGGCGGTGCTGTTCGTGAGCTCTCGGTGTGGTGGCGCGGTGGTTAGCGCAACCGAAGGCGGCGGAGCTGGCTGTGGGGGCGGAGGACGCTCGGTCGCCTTAACGGTGAGCTAGGGAAGGAGGGCGATGGAAATGGAGGAGGAAGCGGGTCGTCCTGGTCTTCACGCTGAGCTAGCAGGCGACGTGGGGCGTCGGCAAAACACGCGCGCCACGCGACCACCGGGCTCTGCCCGAGCGCCACGACGCGGTCGGCCGTCCAACTGAATGGCGACGCCGTTGACTAAATGGAGGCCATCATCGTTCGACTGACAACGCGATTTCAACGGTGATTATCTTCGAAAATAGCTCGAGTTAGCCGAAGGTGATAACATCAAATTTGTAGAGCTTCGTGAGGGCTACAACTTTGCTAATTGGCTCAAGAACAGATTCGGCTTGGATTTGAAACTACATATCCCCAAAGTGGTGCCCTTTGAAACTGAAACGTAGTTTCAGTCATTAAACCGACTGAAACCCTATTTTCTAGACACCATATCTCCTAAACCATTTAGAACTAGGTGATGGTGATGTTGACAATGTTGTAGAGCTAAGTGAGTACTACAAAAGTGTCAACATGAGTTGGAGCTGGTTTGGTCTGGTTTGCAAACTACAAGCTTCCAAAGTAGGTCACTGTAAAACTGGGGGGCACTTTTGAGACTTAGGAAATTTCTAAGTGTTGAGACAGCCCCTCTAGCTGACTTGTGGGCCAAATTTGCGCATGTTCTGTTCAGTTTCATGAGATGGTCATATTGAGACTTTTGTTCCCCATAAAATTTCCTACAACTTTGATTAATGGTGCTTCTCCATGCAAGGTCTCTAAGCTAGACTTTTTAATTGGTCAAACTAGAGCATCCTAGGGCTAAATGCTGGTCAACCACACCTTGGATGGCATTTTGGTGATTTTGGTCAACATGAACCTTGCTCCAAGAGTTACCCTAAGTATAACTAAGGTGTTGTAGGACATAATTGACTACTCTACCTTTTTGTCATACCAACTATCAAGGATCACCTGATGTGAGCCAAATAAAACTTCTAAAACAATCACAGTTGTTGCATCACATAAAATAATATGCATGATGCATACTTATGCTTATGCAAATGCAATGCAATTATGGAGCTAAACACTTGAGGTGTTACAGCCATGATGCGGCCTCTGCTGAAGGTGTTCAAAATGTGAAGAACCAATACTACCGCAAAAATACACTGAAACTACATAATTCTACCCTCTGTAACTCCAAAACCATTTGATGATTTGATCGGCCAATTTCTCCCTGTGGTAGTACTACATGAGTACTACACTTTTGTTTAAAGGATCATGGTTTGGTTCGACTTGGTTTGAGAGATATATTGTCCCAAAGGAGAGTACGCCAAAATTGAAATCTGAACTTCGGTTTCACATTGACTGAAATGGCATTCTTCTCCCCCTTCTAACTCTTTAAGCATCACATAATAACTTGAGGCACTGTGGTCAACATGGTAGAGCAACATGAGGACAACAACATTGCTTAAGGAATCTTGGGCTGGATCAGCTCGGTTTGCAAGATATAAATCCCCGAAGTAGGGTACTTGCAAACTAAAATCTAGAAAAGTTCAGTTCCAGACTTGGCCAAATTTTAGGGACCCAAAACAGCAGGAAATTCCAGACCTTGTAGCTCATGAACTAGGCCGAATTAGCCAAAGTGCCAATTGACAAACTTGTATCTCAGGAAATTCTCTACGACTTTTCTTATATGAGCTAAGACCAGATCAGCACCCTTTGGGAGATAATGAGCAAAGAACAGAAACTGTTTTTTGGGAAATAACAGGATTTCAGCAGAACAGAAAGTTAGACTTTTGAGGCACTTAGGAGCTGAATCATAAGATGAGACAATTGACAAAGTTGAAGCTTATAAAATTTACTACAACTTTGATATAATTGACTTGAACTGATTCAAAACCTAAGTTGGAGTTTCTAAGGGTTTAGTTAGTACCACATCACTAGTCAACTTGGAAAACAGCATTTGGGTGCTTAATTAGCATAACCACCCAACATGAGAAATGTTCCAATAGACTAATTAGGTACTCCTAAGGTGTTTACAAACACTCATGTCCATCACTTGCATTAGTACACATGATCATAGCATTACAAGGAAATGAAACATAAAACAACAATCACATTTCACTAGTGAAACAAAGGTGTTGCACTAGTTCAATTAGAATGTTGCATTAGCTCAAAAGCAATGTTTCCTTAGCTTAACTTAACAAACAAGATAAGAGTCTCATGATAATGCTATGCTCATGTAAAGCAAGTGTATTAGGAGGCAAGATAACACCCAGGGTGTTACAGCCCTCCCCCCTTAAAAAGAATCTCGTCCCCGAGATTTGAGGCGAAAGATTTTCAAGGGCAGAGAAGACTGTTATTTAGATTCCAATATCTTCACAGGCATTAGGCTACTAAGCTTCAAGCACCAGAGATGCTAATTTAGTTCGCGATACTTTCTGATCCTCGCTTTTCATGGTAAATTTTGTCTAAAGAATTTCCTTCATTGACTTCCATGAAGCATTGTTACATCGGAAGGAATCCAAGACAACGCAGTACTTCGTTCTCAGTGTATAGAGATCATGTGGTCCAGGAGCTAACCACGCATGATATCCCTTCTTCTCTAGTGAACATAGTATGGCCATATGAACTCTACACTAGGCTGAACTTCCTCGAAAGGTATACTCGTTGAAATGACTATGTTTCTAAAGTTTGGAAAGCAGTCCTCTACCAAAGTGGCTTGAGCACAACCTTCTAAAAGGGTGAGATCATAGACAACAACATTCTCTGAGGCCATAGGATACTGACTAACCAATAGATAAGGTCTATGCTGGTTGTAAATGTTCAATCATTCAGATATCAACTAATGGAAAGCTACTTACTATTCCATGCGTGCAATTCTCTTTCTCTGATGACAACACTGTATTATCTGAGTCTGTCGAGGGGTTAGTGAATGTGATAGCTGACTCTGTCGACTTCGTATTTCTGCCAACAACTATCTAATAAGATTCTTTTATCCAAAGACAACAGTTATCTGGGTTGAATCAGATGCAACCTTCTTGGGTAAGAACACTTTAAGATACCAAGGATCAGTGAGTATTATCAATTATTGCCAAAGAAGGATATAGCGAGGTCTGGCAGACAGCAAAAATTTCAAGTATTTACCAACTTCGGTAATTAGCTCACTACCGAGCAAGTTGAGTACAATCCCCTTCGTGAGGCAGTTGCACAGTAAGTTGAGTTTGACTTGCAACGTAGTGAAACTAGCTTTGTCAGGCTAACTTTACACCGTGAGGCTTCCTCTTTAGGATCAAACAGCAGCTCTAAGCTAGGAAATTTGTTGTTTGACACTTTTCAATTTGCTTTTGATATGCGATGGTATACATTGATTTGCAGAAACCAAGGCTGCTCGTACATTGTTGATACGAGAAAGCAAAAGCAAATGAAAGAGTGTAAACTAGTATCTGTGGGACCTCAAAAGGGCCATCCAACAGCAGATCTCGACCATTAATTTACATACCAATCCGATGATGCACACGCTTTGAACTTGCGGGTTACTTTTGCAAGGCAAAACGCATACTTCGCCTGGAGGACATTCCTACAAGAATAAGGAACCGTTTCTAAATATTCCTCAATACTTTGTCCAATAGTGTTCTGAACAACACCGTTTGTGGCACCTTGGGCACAAGAATGCTGATCAGAACTAGGGCATACTTTCTCTAATTCTTCACCTTAGCTGATAGAACACGTTGCACTATCTGTGTGATTGTCCAAGATGGAATTGACTTGATCACAATGGCTCTGGAAGATAGAGTATCGCTCAAGTTGTTGGCTAATTGATCAACTTCTTGTTGGTTATTGCTCTGTAAGACATAGCCTTTGTAGCTACCAAGGAGTCATTACCTAGTTGGAGATTAATGTTCCTATTGGTAACTAATCAGTTGTCTCTCAACACTAAAAATTCCAAATCTTCACTCTTGACCACAATAATCGTGGTTGACGCAGAACGAATGGTTGCCATCGAGGTCAGCAGATAAGGAGTCACACCAGAGATGGTTGATTTTGATTGTATGGTTATTATGCACCCAAGATTGAGACTTGGATAGCTCGGGTCATATGCACAATGCAACAATCGATTCTCATCCCATAGATAACTTGTCCAACATTAAGTGTTGTGTGTCCTTTCTATCCAATAGAGATGAGAAACGTTGCTCCCTAGATGGTGGTCGTCAATACTTGGGACAACTAAGTAGAGTCACATGTCTACCACTTCTTGCGGTTTGTTAATGTTTATGTCGGTGACCTGTTCTTCAAAGGTTATCCTCTTAGCAACTTCAGGAGGAACCTCTACTACTTTTGGTTCGATATAAGGGTCTTTTGATAAGATATGGGAAAACAACCAAGGAAGAAGGTCACGTGAACATCACATCAGTGTTGTTCTACAATGGATTATGATTAGAAACCATGATACCAGCACGTGCCGAGCAGCACAACCTTGTGTGTGCACCCATAGGAGGCTCTCAGTTTCGTCGTGGCACCATTAGTTGCTACTCATAACACCATTACTAAACATACACCCGATGAGGAATTTCAAATGGCACAGATTGGGTTGTTCGAACAAGAACCATACCAAGGAGGGATAGCAAGTAAATATAGTCACAAGGTTTAGAATCAATGAGGAGGCGATCCAAAAATTAACACACACCATAAGGGAACATAGCTCAATTCCTAAAGACAACTAAGAAATGGACTCTTGCTTAAATTCTATGCACGACTTGCGTCCACCGAGGTGAGTTCCAGATAAAAGATTAATAGGAGATTCATTCATGTTGGGCAACAACATGAGATCAAGACTGATAAATATCCCGAGACTTGGGAAGGTTGGAGATGAATTAAGCAAATTTCAAGGCAAAAACCAATATGTAGTCATAGATTGAGTTGATAAGGTGGATGCATGAATTTGCAAGCACACGATTTAGAGGCCATAGTAGAGAGATGTTGCGTCACACTAGCTAACCTTTGGAAGAGGTAAACGGAAGGTCCAACATGGATTTGGGTACAGTCTCCACAACTGGCAACATACGAACCATGGTCAAAGGCTAGCATTGATGAAAGTTAACTTGGTTGGTCAGTCGATAAGGGTCTTCACAAAAAGGGTTGCAAAACATCCACAGCTTATGCAAACATATCGGAGAACTAAACTTTGGGCTTTCGGTCAAGCAAAGGCATGGATACAAATCTTCAAGGCAAGCAACCACAGCTACAAGCTCAGGCTCCTAAGGGAAAGGACCTAATTGGAGATGACACCAAGAGGTCGTTCACGTAACTCGAGTGTTGCTCTAAGATAAAGCTATTCGACACTCGCATGCTTACCAAGGACAAACGAGGTGACAACTATGGCACTACCTAGATAACAAGCATACAGGTAACATCACAGTCAAGCATTTGAGAGATTCAATCAAATTAGCTTAAGCAACCAATACTAAGCACTAGGCTTACTCAGAACAAGCATATATCTAAAGCAAGAACTAACTATAAATTTAGCCCAAAATAAACGCTAGCTAAGGTGACTAACTTAGCATGTGCCCAGAATCTGGACAGCAACACAGTAGTTACTTGTTTCAACCATAACTAAGGTTGTAGACATTCCATAAAGGTGATCCTAGACTTTCTAGAAAGCTTAGGAAGATGAATACACTTTAGTTACTCATACCAAAAGCTAATTCATAGATTAACCTGACCAAAATGTTAATGCTTCAGATCTATACCAATATGGATAGAAAACTGACAAGAACTTCAAAAATGCATAACTGGAGTTCTAGGGACACAACAAGGATGAGCCTTAACTTTATATAAATATTATTAAGTTGTCTATAACTTTCTTATTATCATACTAAGATGATTATATAGCTAACAAGGCCAAACAAGACAAAGAAGACATCTCTATCTAGATTCGGGCAGATTCTATCATTCCACTTTGCCAGCTCATAACTAGAGATTTAGACCACCACAATTAGTGCTATAGGACATTTTGGAAAGCTTAGAAAAAAGTACTACACTTCTTCTATTATCTCCAAGACATGATTCCACATGCACAAAGGTCAAACAAACCAAACATTCAGATCTATTCAGAACATTAGCAAAACCTGACAGTAAACTTCTAAAATTCATAACTCTCAAACCATAAGACCTAGGGTCACGAAATTTTTGGACAAGCTAGATAAGTAAGTTAGCTACAACTTTGGTATTCTCCATAACTACAGAAAACACCATTATGAGCACGAAAGCATCACTACAACTGAAACTATTCTAGCAGCCAACGTCCAACAAGCAAAACAAAGCTTGCCTTTGTTCTACTTAACAAGAGAGCACACAAACATGTTATTCTAGTAGCTCTAAATTTTGTTACCTTAGACCAACACGAATTTAATTCATTCATGAGAATCCATAATTACATAAGTGAGGTCTAAAGCATTTGCAAACGCTTGGGTGAACAACACATCCACCACTAGGCTAAGCTAGAGGACATCTATCGTTTCAAGCATGTAACCACACTTATTTCTAGCAAGTCTAAGCACACACTATCTTCAAGCACTCCCTATTCAAGAAACATGAAACAAGGCATTCATGTCAAACTCCACACAAGGAAGATAGTACATAATATCAATTACAAGTTACTTAATATCGAATAAGGGTGAGAGGAGCATAGCTATGCATAAAGAAACACTCATGAAGATGCATGCTTCGTCCTATTCGTCCTCATAAGTTTGCCAACCTAAGGTGGCGATCACGTTCTATGTTGGTGGCATAACACGCACTCTTTCGATATATAGCTAGTCGCCAGCTATATCCAACTTACGCATTCGTGGTTAGCGTACCTGCAGAAAAGTTTCATTGCAGCCCAACAATTTCCCCAATATAGCACACAACGAAAGCAGTAAGTAAAATTCTAAGTACTCCCATGTACATATACCCCCATATATATACATGTAGCACCAAAACTACCCGAATCATTCGATCACCCACAATTAAGTACCTTCATATGTACATGTGTGTAACATGTAAATAATCCAGTAACCAAACTAGCTCTTCCCTAGACCGAGGGTTGGACGGTCATGCTCTCATAACTCACACTTACCTGAGCGTAGGTGTGATGTTGCATAAAAGTAAACTAGCGACATATATGGCTATCTCATATATGAAGGCTACCTCCAATCTAACACACTAGGTAGCATAGTGTGGGAGAGTCATCACACATACATACCTTGGCCTAGGCGTAGATGCATAACTAAAAAACCCAAGTTAGTACTTATATAAGCCACCTAATAATCCTTATATGGGCATAAGGAAATTGACCACTAGCATACTTAGGTTTAAAAATTCAGATTTGACAAACCTATATATAACTATAAGTTGATAAAACTGATTTTATAAAACAAAACCTTTGTTTTAATTACACATACGACAAGTTTAATTAAATTTTCTAAAATCCATATCGCATGCTAGGGAACTCCAAAAATAGTAAATGTGGACTTGTTGGAAACCTTGAGAAAACCTCTATGCAGTAGAATCATAAAATGTTACTTGTTTGTAGAAAATTTCAAGTGTTTTGATTTAAGTTGGAAAAGAGCTCTAAAAATGCCTTTGAAATTTACCAGAGCCAGATCTGGAGTTTTAGAACTCCAAAAATAGTGATTCTTATTTTGTTAATTTTGTGATGACATGTACTTGCTAGGAAAAATATTAAACACACTATTTGTTCACTGTTTTCTTAGGGTTTTGATCGGACCTTGATAAATAAGGAAATCTACATTATATTGCTTGTTATTTTTATATCTCGAGTTGTGTTGCCCCAATTGATGTGAAATTTTTATGGTAGGCTTGCCATGCTATGGATGTACTGTGGTATAAATTTCATAGCCATTGCTTACTGTATGCTCAAGCTATTGATTTAACTTGTTTATAGCTTGATAAAGAGCTTATAAATAATATATAAATGATAAAATAGAAAATGTTGTTCCATTACCTTAGTATGATGTTTCTCTATCATATTGATTCATAATATGGCCTTGTGTTCATAGAAAATATTGAGTGTTAAGTTTAACTTGCTCTCACATGATTATTGCAATATCCATTTGTCTTTTTCATAGAGGTTGATATATCTCCAAATGGTTTCAAATTTGTACAGTAGACTTTTGGGAGCATGTGTAGGCCATTGTAATTTTGGTAGAATTTATTGTGCACCTTGGATATGTGTTCATAATTTCACCTAATTATCTAAATAAATTAAGAAAATGCATTAAAAGAATTTATTTAGGAATGGACACTATGTTTTCTGGTGTTCATTACTCATGTGTGACATGTTGGTAAAGTTAGTTTTGTCCAAGTATATGTTTGCAACATAAGTTCATAATTATTTCTTGAAAATGAGGTTTCTGGACAGATCTGGAAACTTAGCAAAGTTCTTCATGATAATGTGCTTTGTTGTAGAACTTGTTTATACAAAAGTTGTAGATAATTTATGTATCTAGCCTCTGTTAAAATTTGGTGGCATTTGGCCATATGGTTTAGAAACTACAGCTGTTCTAAGTTGGGTTCAGATTTATGTTGCTCTCTGTCCTTCCAGGACATATTCTGTACCTTCTGTATTTCGACCTGGTAAATGTTAGAATCAGGTTTAGATGTTTATAAATGAAATGTGGAAAATTTCATAAGCTTTCTATGATGTCTTCTTGCAAGTCATTTGGATTTGTAGAACTTCAGATATGATTGATTTACCCAGCTACTGCATGTATGTCCAGAATTGTTGAAAATACATGATTGCTTGGTTACTTTGTTTGTGTATTGCTAAGTGTGATTCATGTCTTTGGTGATTAATCTATTACACCTGAGACTTTGTAAATCTTATGTCATGCTTGGTATTGCTTTCTTTGCTATTTAAGCATGTTTGTTTGTGTAAGGTTACTTAAGTAATGTGATGTGCTTACGTGTCTTTACTATAACCTTATACTTGCCTTGATTAATGTGTGATGCATCATCTATTGCATTTCCTTGTATTCATGCACTTGCATCTTGCATTTCATTTAGGTGCGCTAGCTGAAAAACGTGAAGGATAAGATATGACGTTGGAGCCAAACCCGAAGACGGTGTTTGGTGGATCCATCCCGAAGATATAAGGACCGAACAAGTGTTAGACGGAGGGAATGCTCGCCAAGCGAGTTTCTTCTGACATACTCTAACTTGAGTCGGATCCCAGGCAAGCCCTGGAGCATTCTAAGCCTCCTATCTTTAAAGCAATTAATTCTATATATGTTATAAGTATTGTTGCATTAGGTGATAGGAGTTGGTTGGAAACTCTTGCTGCATTATATCATTCCTTGTCCAGATATATGAATCCCTAAATCCTACATAGACTAGGATTGAGTAGATGCTTAGCCCTGCTTTAAGCGGTAGAAGTCAGGTGATTTCCTGTCACCTGCGAGATGTAGGGATATTCATTTATGGCACGGTTGGCTATATTGCTATCGTGGAATGGAACCATGTGTTAATAAAACGAAATGAGACCGGGCGGGATGACGATAGTGAAGCAACAAGGCATGGAGGTCTTGGGTGTGGATCTATCCCCGTCTGAGTCGTTTAAGGACCGATTCGCTGTACGTCCTTGAGTCATGTTGAACGCAGTCTAACACTTAGTTGGCCGGATAAGTCGTTCCGACCGTGAAGCCGAGTAATATGGTTCAGGCCGGGAATCGAATGGTAGGTTGCTTCTTGGAGGAGAGAAAGGATGTGCTTAGGGACATTGGCATGAGACCAAGGGGGGTTAGAGTCCCTATCACCTGGCAGAGTGTCGCCCTTGGGGTCGCGACATCATTCGGACCCGTGATTCCTGAATCATATGAAAAGGTGGCTTGTGCGACCCTGGCAGGGGCCTGTACGGTGAGTGTTAGAAATACCCCTCCAGCTGGATAGGAATTCGATTCGAATCGCCGTCGCTCCCGGTTAGTGAGCACTTGACTTGAGCAGCGGCAACATAGATTCCATTAAATTGAACGGATGGTTAATTGGATAACGATGGAAAGTTTGCATCAATTTATACCTGCTATGGTTAATATTGTTTGCTCCTAATAAAGTGAGTGCTCTAGTACAGGTTATAATATAGATGATAGGTTAATGATAATTAACTTGATGCTTAAGCATTAATGATTACTTATCCATATTAAGCTTTTATGCAAAATGTTGTCAAGCTAGCCCACTTTATATCAGCCTTGCATGATCCTTGGTGTCACCTTATTTCTGGTTTTTGACGGGTAAGTCTAGCTGAGTACCTTCTCGTACTCAGGGTTTTATCCCCACTGTTGCAGGTTGTGAAGTATCATGGCTACTGCAAGAGTTGGTTGGCTCCTGCCTTTGAGGCAGAGTGTGATCATGGGCATGATCCTTCTTATTTATCTTCTCTCTAATGCTTTTGTTGGAAGTCGACCTTGGTACTGGCATGTATTTGAAATAAGAGTAATGTTAGTTTCAAATTACTTTGCTTCCACTACTTTTTAATTTAAGTTGTAATAACTATGTTGAACTCCATTGTATATTAAACTACTTGTGAAATGGATGTAACATGTGACTTGTTATGTTGAATCACTACGATCTTGGCTTGTATGTTGGTTGGTTTGAAATCCCTCGCGATTTCATTGGACTACCGGAGTTATATGGGCTCAAGTGCGAGAATTTGATCACTTCGGTGATTGTTTTTGTACTTGTGCTCTTATAATTTGGATGGTTCTGTTACAGCTGGTATCGAAGCAAGATTCAACATTAAACTTGTCATATGTGTATTTAAAACAAAGGATTTGTTTTATAAAATTAGTTTTTTCAACTTATAGCTATATATAGGTTTGTGAAAACTGAATTCTAAATCTAAGTATGCCAGTGGTCAATTTCCTTATGCCCATATAAGGATTATTATGTGGCTTATATAAGTACTAACTTGGGGGTTTTTCATTTATGCATCTACGCCCAGGCCAAGGTATGTATGTGTGATAACTCTCCCACACTATGCTACCCGGTGTGTCAGATTAGAGGTAGCCTTCATATATGAAATAGCCATATATGTCGCTAGTTTACTTTTATGTAACATCGCACCTACGCTCAGGTAAGTGTGAGTTGTGAGAGCATGACCGTACAAACTGCGGTCTAGGGGAGAGCTAGTTTTGGTTACTGGATTATTTACATGTTACACACATGTATATATGAAGGTACTTAATTGTGGGTGATTGATGATTCGGGTAGTTTTGGTGCTACATGTATATATACGGGGGTATATGTACATGGGAGTACTTAGAATTTTACTTCTCTACTTTCATTGTGTACTATATTGGGAAATGTTGGGCTGCAATGAAACTTTTCTGCAGGTACGCTAACCACGAATGTGTAAGTCGAATGTAGTTGTCGACTAGCTATATATCGAAAGAGTGCGTGTTATGCCACCGACATAGAACGTGATCGCCACCTTAGGTTGGCAATCTTGTGAGGACGAATAGGACAAAGCATGCATCTTCATGATTGTTGCTTTATGCATAACTATACTCCTCTCACCCTTGTCCTATACGAAGTAACTTATGATTGATGTGGTACACTATCTTTCTTGTGTGGAGTTAGATATGAATGCCTTTTTCAATGATTGCTTGAATAGAAAGCGCTTGAAAAAAAGGTGTGTGCTTTGCCTTGCTAGAAATAATTATGGTTACATGTTTGAACCTATAGATGCCCTCTAGTTTAGCCAAGTGGTGGATATGCTGTCATACAAGTTTTTGAAAATGTTTTAGACCTCACTTAAGTAAATTGGATTCTCATGAATGAATTAAATTGGTGTTGGTCTAAGGTAACAATGTTTAGAGCCACTAGGATGATATGTTTGTGTGCTCTCTTGTTAAGTAGAACAAAGGCAAACTTTGTTTTGCTTATTAAACGTTGGCTGCTAGAGCGGTTTCTGTTGTAGTGATGCTTTCATGATCAGAATGGTGTTTTCTGTAGTTATAGAGAATACCAAAGTTGTAGCTAACTTACTTTTCTAGCTTTTACTAAAATTTCATGACCCTAGGCCTTATGGTTTGAGAGTTATAACTTTTAGAAGTTTACTATCAGGTTTTGCTTATGCTTTGAGTAGATCTGAATGTTTGATTTGTTTGACCTGTGTTAATATGGAATCAAGTCTTGGAGATAATAGAAGAAGCGTAGTACTTTTTCTAAGCTTTCCAAAATGTCCTATAGCACTAATTTTGGTGGTCTAAATCTCTAATTATGAGCATGCAAAGTGGAATGACAGAATCTGTCCAAATCTGGGCAGAGATGTCTTCTTTATCTTGTTTGGCCTTGTTAGCTGTAGAATCACATTAATATGATATTAAGAAAATTATATACAACTTAATAAGCTTTATATAAAGTGAAGGCTCAGCCTTGTTGGGTCCCTAGAACTCAAGTTGTACATTTTTGAAGTTATTGTCAGTTTTCTGTCCATATTGGTACAGATCTGCAACATTAGCAATTTTGGTCATGTTAATCTATGAATTTGCTTTTGGTATAACTAAAGTTTAGTCATCTTCCTAAGCTTTCTAGAAAGTCTAGGATCACCTTTGTGGGATGTCTATAATCTCAGTTATGGTTGAAACAAGTAACTACTGTGCTGCTGTCCAGATTCTATGCACATGCTAAGTTGGCTTCCTTAGCTAGCATTGTTTTGAGCTAAACTTGTAGTTAGTTCATGCTTGAGATAAATGCTTATTTTAGGTGAAGCCTTGTGCCTTGTATTGGTTGCTTAAGCCCTTTCATTTGAATTTTCTCAAATGACTGCTTGATTGTGATGTTGTATGTATGCTTGTTATCTAGGTAGTGCCCTAGTTGTCACCTCGTTTGTCCTCGGTGAGCACACGAGGGTCACATAGCTTTATCCTAGAACAACGTTCATGTTACATAATTGTATGGTTGTTGTCTTCAATTAGATTTTCTCTCTTAGGAGCCTGAGCCTGTAGACTTGGTGGTTAGCCCTTGAATGTTTGTATCCATGCCTTTTCTTGACCGAAAGCCCAAAGTTTAGTTCTTCTATATGTTTGCATAAGTCGTGGATGTGTTGCAACTCCTTTTTGTGAAGACCCTTATCGACTGACCAACCAAGTTAACTTTTATCAACGCTAGCCTTTGACCATGGTTTATATGTTGCCAGTTATGGAGACCGTACCCAAATCCATGTTGGACCTTCCGGTTACCTCTCCTAAAGGTTAGCTAGTGTGATGCAATGTCTCTCTGCTATGGCCTCTAAATCTTGTGTTTGCAAGCCCATGTAGCGACTTTATCAACTCAATCTTCGATTGGTACCTCGATTTTATCCTTGAAATTTGCTTAATCCATCTCCAACCTTCCCAAGTCTCGGATATTTACCAGTCTTGGTTTCATGTTGTTGTCCAACATGACCAAATCTTGTGGTAATCTTTCATTTTGTCATTACTTTGGTGAACGTATGGTGTGCGTGGAATTAAGCAAAAATCTCATGTTTAGTCGCATTCGGCAATTGATCTATATTCTCTTGGGCTATGTTTTGATCTTTGAATCATCTCCTGGTTAATTCCGAACCTTGTGACTACCTCTGCTTGCTATCCCTCTCTTGTATGATGCTTGTTTTTTTACAACCCAAATTGTGTCACTTGAAATTTCACCTTGATGGTGATCGGTAATGGTGTTATGAGTAGCAACTAAAGGTGCCGCGACGAAACCGAGAGCCTCCTGTGGGCGGCCGACACAAGGTTGTGCTGCTTGGCACGCGCTGGTATCGTGGTTTCTAGTCATGATCCATTGCAGAACAACATCAATGTGTTATTCTCAGGTGAACTCTTCCTTGGTTATCTCCCCATATCTTATCGTAAGACTCATATCTCAGACCGAAAGTAGTAGAACTTCCATTTGAAGTTATATAAAGGATAATCTTTGAAGAACAGGTCACTGACATAAACATTAACATACTACAAGAGGTGGTAGACAAGTGACTCTACTTAGTTGTTCCAGTATTGACAACTCAATCTAGTGAGCAACGTATCTCATCTCTGGGATAAAAAGGACACACAACACTTACTGTTGGACAAGTCATCCATTGGATAAGACTCGATCGTCACATTATGCAAGTTTTAACCTTTGTATTCATAATGGCCATACTGTCGAAATCAACCATTTCTGGTGTGACTCCTTATCTGCTGACTTCGATGGCAACCATCTGCTTTGTATCAACCACAATTATTGTGATCAAGAGTGAAGATTTAGAACTTTTTAGTGTTGAGATACAACTAATTAGTTACCAATAGGAATATTAATCTCTAGCTAGGTAACGACTCTTTGGTAGCTACGAAGGCTATGTCTTACAGAGCAATAACCAACAAGAAGTTAATCCACTAGCCAACAACTGGAATGATATTCTATCTTCTAGAGCCATTGTGACCAAGTCAATTCCATCTTGGACAATCACACAGATAGTGCAAAGTGTTCTATCAGCTAAAGTGAAGAATTAGAGAAAGTATGCCCTAGTTCCGATTCGCATCCTTGTGCCCATAGGTGCCACAAACGGTTTGTTCATAGCTTTATTGGACGAAGTGTTGAGGAAGATTCGAAAGCAATTTGAGAAGTGTCAAACAACAGATTTCCTATCTTATAGCTGCTGTTTGATCCCAAAGAGGAAGCCTCAGGTGAAAGTTGGCCTGACAAAGTTGTTATGCTGCAAGTCAACTCAACTTACAGTACAACTAAGTCACCAAGGAAAATTTTACTCAATCGCTTGGTAGTAGACTACTCCCCGCGGTTTAGTAAATATTACAACTTTTTGTTGTCCTTAAGGCCTCACTACATCTTTCTTTAGTAGTGATTTTCCAATGATGACATACTTTAGTACCTTATACATGTTTTTACCCAAGAGGTTGCATCTGATTCAACCCAAATAACTGTTGGATAAAAGAATCTTTTAGATAGCTGTTAGCAAAAATAGGAAGCCGACAGAGTCAGCTATCACATTCACTGACCCCTCGACAAACTCAGGTAATACAGTGTTGCCATCGAAGAAAGAGAACTGCACACATGGAACCTCAAGTAGTTTTCCATTAGTTGGTGTCTAAATGAAGGGACATTTACGACCAACATAGACCCTGTCTATTGGTTATTCAGTATCCTATAGCCTCAGAGTATATTTGTCGTCTATGATCTCACCCTTTTGGAAGGTTGTGCTCAAGCCATTTTGGTAGAGGACTGCTTTTCAAACTTTGTGAACATAGAGTCATTTTAACGAGTATACTTCTGAAGAATTCGGTCTAGTGTAAATTTCATACGGACTATGTTATGCTCACTAGAGAGTCAGATACTTGTGGGTGGTTCACTCATGGACCAAATGATCTCCGTACCCTGAGAATGCAGTATGTGCTATCTGGGATTCCTTCTAAAGTAACAATGCTTCATGGAAGTCAATGAAGGAAATTCTTTAGACAAATTTTATCATGAAGAGTAAGTATCAGAAAGTGCCTTTGGTCAAATTGTTCACTGATGTTGAAGCTTTTAGCTGAATGCTATAGCAAATATTGGGAACTAGATAACGTGTCTCTCTTCCTTAAAAGATCTTCCATTCCGAATCTCGGGACGCGATTCTTTTAAGGGGGGAGGGCTGTAACACCCCAGGTGTTTATCACCAATTAGGCAGTGGGTTTGAGCTCAAACATGATAGATTAAGTGGAGATGACGATGTTAAGATCAACCTACGGAGATGAGCCTACCCTAAAGTTGGATGTTGCACCCTTGCTTACATATAGGCTCAATTAAAAGATATATGCTTGGGTGTTGTTATCAAAGTATCTTCACATGTCTCACATCAATAACTATCTATATTGATCCCTGGAAAAGTTTCATGAAGTTTAGAATAAAAAAGTCACATGAAATGATAAGTTCCATTCCTATTGGAATTTGCCCCATTAAGTTAATGGAACTATAGATCATCAACCAAGCTTTGCAAATTTACCCAAATGACTCTAGATGAACTCTACAACAAAATTCATGAAGGCTTCATGTTGAGCAAATGTCAAGAAAATGCCCCGATTGGCCTAAAACCCTAGTTTCGGCTTTATCGAGTTGTTACTTTGACCAAAGTGAAAGTTTGACTTCTGTACCAGTTATGAGGTTTGACCTTAAACAAAAGTTGTAATTCATCTTATGTAGAACAAACTTTGTTTAATGGTAAAGAGCTAGTTTGGCCTCTAACCTAGTCAAATAGAGATCACAATGTGGAATCAGCTGCTGTTTTCAGCACTTAGAAAAATATTCTAAGTCCTTGTTGTGACAGCAGCAAGTTAGTTACTTTGCGACATTTTATCGTCCAAATTCATGTGGTAACTCAATTAGGTTCCTTAATATGAGTTGGAGTACTATTCTTGAGGGACACAATGAATCAAGTGTCATTACATTTGGAGTATATTTGGATCTCCAAAATCAATTGCTAAAACAGCATGTTTGCAACTTTGTCGCTCAAAGGACCCTGAGATTGGCATGTCGCGTTCTCCAAAATTTGTTAAGTAACTTGGGTAGGTCCAAATGTAAAAGTTGAAGATCACATGAAGGGGAAGGTCATACAAGAAGATGGCATAAGTAGCATTTCATTTTGACCATGAATTCTTGTAGTTGGTAATCACTGTCAACTCACTGACACTGCCAACTTGGAGGTTAATTATCTGCTAATCTATTGCCCTAATGACCATGACCATTAAATAGGAAATGTAGAGCATGGTATGGGCTACAACTTTGCTTTTAGGTCCAAGACCCAGATCAGCCCAGATCAGGCCCAAATTGGAGCTCCAAATGGTCCACTTCGCTGCCCGCCACCTGTTCGCGTTTTTGCTCCAAAGACGACGCGTGGACAAGGGCGTGGCGGCCATGCACCGTGCGCCTCCACCATGGATGCCACGCGTCCTCCACCTCGCCACGTGCCTCCGTTTGGCTGAGCCGATGGGGGGGGGGGAAACTGAGTTGCCCAGTGTCACTCCTCCAGCGCTCTAGAGCTCGCCTTCGCTCTTAGCTTCCTCTCTCCTCACCCTCTGCTCGCCATGGTCGTCCGCAGCCATGGATAGCCAAACGGAGCTCTGTGGCCGGCCACCACCAAGAGCCCTACTGCAAAATCAAACCACTGCACCATCTTCCCCTCACCGCGCCGCCCCTTCCGCGCCTCTTCTCCGGTTCCGACCGCCGCTGCATCGCCGGCGTCGCCTGCAACCGCCGCCATGGACACGGGTGCGCGTGGTCATGCTGCTATGGGCCGCCCCTGGACGAGCTGTGCCCTTGCTCGGGTGCGCGTATGGCCTAGGCTGGCCGCACCGCAGCCAATCGCCGGCGGCGTCGCCCTCGCCGAAGACCGGCCGAGCCGGACCACCGCCTCCCCTGCTCGGCGTCGAGAGGAAGGAGAAAGGGAAAATGTTGTGTATGCTCTTTCTTATATGACAGGCGGGCCTAGCCTGACCGTGGGCCCCTCGTGTCGGTTTAAGGAGTGGCTGAGTTGGGTAAGCAGCCGGGTGCGCCTAGCAGTTAAGAAGAAGCCGGTTTTGTAGTAAATTGAATTTCAGATTTCTTATTAAATTTTCTAAAATCCATATCGCATGCTAGGGAACTCCAAAAATAGTAAATGTGGACTTGTTGGAAACCTTGAGAAAACCTCTATGCAGTAGAATCATAAAATGTTACTTGTTTGTAGAAAATTTCAAGTGTTTTGATTTAAGTTGGAAAAGAGCTCTAAAAATGCCTTTGAAATTTACTAGAGCCAGATCTGGAGTTTTAGAACTCCAAAAATAGTGATTCTTATTTTGTTAATTTTGTGATGACATGTACTTGCTAGGAAAAATATTAAACACACTATTTGTTCACTATTTTCTTAGGGTTTTGATTGGACCTTGATAAATAAGGAAATCTACATTATATTGCTTGTTATTTTTATATCTCGAGTTGTGTTGCCCCAATTGATGTGAAATTTTTATGGTAGGCTTGTCATGCTATGGATGTACTGTGGTATAAATTTCATAGCCATTGCTTACTGTATGCTCAAGCTATTGATTTAACTTGTTTATAGCTTGATAAATAGCTTATAAATAATATATAAATGATAAAATAGAAAATATTGTTCCATTACCTTAGTATGATGTTTCTCTATCATATTGATTCATAATATGGCCTTGTGTTCACAGAAAATATTGAGTGTTAAGTTTAACTTGCTCTCACGTGATTATTGCAATATCCATTTGTCTTTTTCATAGAGGTTGATATATATCTCCAAATGGTTTCAAATTTGGACAGTAGGCCACTGTAATTTTATTAGAATTTATTGTGCACCTTGGATATGTGTTCATAATTTCACCTAATTATCTAAATAAATTAAGAAAATGCATTAAAAGAATTTATTTAGGAATGGACACTATGTTTTCTGGTGTTCATTAGTCATGTGTGACATGTTGGTAAAGTTAGTTTTGTCCAAGTATATGTTTGCAACATAAGTTAATAATTATTTCTTGCAAATGAGGTTTCTGGACAGATCTGGAAACTTAGCAAAGTTCTTCATGATAATGTGCTTTGTTGTAGAACTTGTTTATACAAAAGTTGTAGATAATTTATGTATCTAGCCTCTGTTAAAATTTGGTGGCATTTGTCCATATGGTTTAGAAACTACAGTTGTTCTAAGTTGGGTTCAGATTTATGTTGCTCTCTGTCCTTCCAGGACATATTCTGTACCTTCTGTATTTCGACCTGGTAAATGTTAGAATCAGGTTTAGATGTTTATAAATGAAATGTGGACAATTTCATAAGCTTTCTATGATGTCTTCTTGCAAGTCATTTGGATTTGTAGAACTTCAGATATGATTGATTTACCCAGCTACTGCATGTATGTCTAGAATTGTTGAAAATACATGATTGCTTGGTTACTTTGTTTGTGTATTGCTAAGTGTGATTCATGTCTTTGGTGATTAAGCTATTACACCTGAGACTTTGTAAATCTTATGTCATGCTTGGTATTGCTTTCTTTGCTATTTAAGCATGTTTGTTTGTGTAAGGTTACTTAAGTAATGTGATGTGCTTACGTGTCTTTACTATAACCTTATACTTGCCTTGATTAACGTGTGATGCATCATCTATTGCATTTCCTTGTATTCATGCACTTGCATCTTGCATTTCATTTAGGTGCGCTAGCTGAAAAACGTGAAGGACGTGATGTGACGTTGGAGCCAAACCCGAAGACGGTGTTTGGTGGATCCATCCCGAAGATAGAAGGACCGAACAAGTGTTAGACGGAGGGAATGCTCGCCAAGCGAGTTTCTTCTGACATACTCTAACTTGAGTCGGATCCCAGGCAAGCCTTGGAGCATTCTAAGCCTCCTATCTTTAAAGCAATTAATTCTATATATGTTATAAGTATTCTTGCATTAGGTGATAGGAGTTGGTTGGAAACTCTTGCTGCATTATATCATTCCTTGTCCAGATATATGAATCCCTAAATCCTACATAGACTAGGATCGAGTAGATGCTTAGCCCTGCTTTAAGCGGTAGAAGTCAGGTGATTTCCTGTCACCTGCGAGATGTAGGGATATTCATATATGGCACGGTTGGCTATATTGCTTCGTGGAATGGAACCATGTGTTAATAAAATGAAATGAGACCGGGCGGGATGACGATAGTGAAGCAACAAGGCATAGAGGTCTTGGGTGTGGATCTATCCCCGTCTTGGAGGTTGCTTCTTGGAGGAGCGAAGCCGAGTAATATGGTTCAGGGCGGGAATCGAATGGTAGGTTGCTTCTTAGAGGAGAGAAAGGATGTGCTTGGGGACATTGGCGTGAGACCAAGGGGGGTTAGAGTCCCTATCACCTGGCAGAGTGTCGCCCTTGGGGTCGCGACATCATTCGGACCCGCGATTCTAGAATCATATGAAAAGGTGGCTTGTGCGACCCTGGCAGAGGCCTGCGCGGTGAGTGTTAGAAATACCCCTCCAGCTGGATAGGAATTCGATTCGAATCGCCGTCGCTCCCGGTTAGTGAGCACTTGACTTGAGCAGCGGCAACGTAGATTCCATTAAATTGAACGGATGGTTAATTGGATAACTATGGAAAGTTTGCCTCAATTTATACCTGCTATGGTTAATATTGTTTGCTCCTAATAAAGTGAGTGCTCTAGTACAGGTTCTAATATAGATGATAGGTTAATGATAATTAACTTGATGCTTAAGCATTAATGATTACTTATCCATATTAAGCTTTTATGCAAAATGTTGTCAAGCTAGCCCACTTTATATCAGCCTTGCATGATCCTTGGTGTCACCTTATTTCTGGTTTTTGATGGGTAAGTCTAGCTGAGTACCTTCTCGTACTCAGGGTTTTATCCCCACTGTTGCAGGTTGTGAAGTATCATGGCTACTGCAAGAGTTGGTTGGCTCCTGCCTTTGAGGCAGAGTGTGATCATGGGCATGATCCTTCTTATTTATCTTCTCTCTAATGCTTTTGTTGGAAGTCGACCTTGGTACTGGCATGTATTTGAAATAAGAGTAATGTTAGTTTCAAATTACTTTGCTTCCGCTACTTTGTAATTTAAGTTGTAATAACTATGTTGAACTCCATTGTATATTAAACTACTTGTGAAATGGATGTAACATGTGACTTGTTATGTTGAATCACTACGATCTTGGCTTGTATGTTGGTTGGTTTGAAATTCCTCGCGATTTCATTGGACTACCGGAGTTATATGGGCTCAAGTGCGAGAATTTGATCACTTCGGTGATTGTTTTTGTACTTGTGCTCTTATAATTTGGACGGTTCCATTACAATACACATGATCATAGCATTACAAGGAAATGAAACATAAAACAACAATCACATTTCACTAGTGAAACAAAGGTGTTCCACTAGTTCAATTAGAATGTTGCATTAGTTCAAAAGCAATGTTTCCTTTGCTTAACTTAACAAACAAGATAAGAGTCTCATGATAATGCTATGCTCATGTAAAGCAAGTGTATTAGGAGGCAAGATAACACCCAGGGTGTTACATAAAGTAAGAGAATAACTCCTAAGTAATCCATTAACTATTAGTCATAATCTACATTGATTAGTGCAATTATATCAGGTAATCATTGGCTAGGTTATCTTATATCCATAAACAAGGAATATCTCCATTACGAAGCTGAGAAACAGAGTAACAACTAAGTAATGAGACCGCGTTCTACTAAGTTCTACACTCGGGGAGTGGACTACAAAGGACTCAACAGGAATGTCACACCCGCGATCTACCACAAGGCCCGGAGTATAGAGTGCATTTGCAGGTAAACAGTGTATAAGTACCACACTTACACAATGTTAACCACCCACCCATGACTCAATAAGGTGAGTGCTTTGCAAACATGTGTATAAACATAATGATAAACTATCTATGCCAAATATATAATCAAATCAGACTAATCTCATAATAATCAAGGATATAATATAGATTAAAAACAAGATCATACTAATGTATTAAGAATAACGATCAAGAACAATGAACTAGAACTAGACAATGATGAACTAGAACAATTACGAACTAGAACATAAATAATTAGAACATGAAGAACTAGAACATGAACTAGATCAAGAACTAGAAGAACTGATGAACTAGATGAATATCTGAAGAACAATGTTGATACAAGAGAGAAGAACTGGATTTACCAAGCTCCTCTTGACTAGATCTGGAGCCCAAGGCTGCTTGACTCCTCTACTTCTAATTCTAATCTAGCTATGCCTAGATCTAATGGAGCTCTAAGGAGATGAGAGTTGCTGGTTGGTCTTCTGCTTTCTGGTTGATGATTGATTAAATGAATTCCCCTTTTGGAGGGGGTCTGGGGCCTCGTTTATATAGCCCAGAGCATGGAACCGTGGCCCTTGGATCAAACCGACCTTCACGTAGGGTTAGGATGCATCCTTGGAGGCGGTTGAAGTAGCTTGCAAAGGAAGGAGCCGAGGGGCGGCGGCCAGGGGCTGGTCGGCCTAGGGTTGAGGCTAGTCAGCCGCACCTGGCGGTGCCTTGTGGTGGCCCTCCTCATGGAGTCCTCTGGTGTCCTCTAGAAGCCTCTTGCGTATTCGTGACATGGAGATTAGGCCGATTGACGTGGGTTCCTTCTCATGGAAGATATCAATTCCTGAATTATTCTGATAACCCCCTGCAAAATATAGATTCACTAAAACTCATGGAATTTTGTTAGTTGACACCCTAAACCTATGTTGGTGATCATTTATTAGCCCTTTATATATTTATTTTAACCCTTTTATTATGGTAGATAACCATCATCAACAAGCTCTCAGAGCATCTTTCTCAGACCAGGCTTCATTCCTCTGATGGAGCACATGGATCAACATGCGCTCACCACTCCTATTAGCTGTAGTCAGCCTCTGAATCTCCTGCCTAGCCGCCTCATCCCTGTAGAGGGCCTGATCCCTCTCTAAGGTCACCTATGACAGCTCTGCCTGTAGCCTCTCTACCTCACTATCGTGGTCACGTTGCAACTGACGCCTATCATCGTGGGCCTGGCCAAGTGTACTAGACATGCATCTCAGACTACCCTCTACTCCAGCAAATGCCTTCATTACTGTGAACATGGCACTCATTGTAGGGTTGTCATTGTTCTCCTCCTCAGCTGCACCAACCTCTAGAGATCTCCCCCTGGCCTACTGCTAAGAGTCCGTGGAGGGGTTGCCCCTTGGAAAGACCCCAACCATAGCAACTACCAATTTAAGGGAAACGGTCCATGATGTCCTCCCAATAGCAGCTCTGTCAGCCACTTCCTTAGCTATCCTGCTAGTTGACTCATAGTGCTAATCTATGCACTTAGAACTATCACCCCTAGGGCGAACAACAGCCTCCATAGTGACCAACAGACCTTCGCCCAACTGATCGTTTCTCCAAAAATAGCGAGGCTCCATCCCATCAGGATACCCCACAAAGCTGAGCACTCTCCACAATAGTGTAGGCATCCTGAACTCTCCTAGGAAGGTGCCTCAGATGTGTACATGGAGCGAGCTGGTGGTAGGGAGCTCTACCTCCAGCGGACTTGCAAGCTGTCAGCTTCGTGCGTGCCATCTGTAGCAAAATTTTATTACTCTTGTGAGAACGAATATTAAGTTGTCATTTTTATCAAAATGAGATAATCAACTTGTAAGGGGAGGAGCAATGTCATGAATGATATGAACAAACAACATGATGTATGTATGTTCCATACGTTCTCACAAACTTAGAAAATAAATAAATTCTATCAATATAGGCGGTGGCATACAAACGATCTCTCATATATGCGTAACTAAAGCGTGCTACACGAGAGCGCTGTTATGTACCTGTAGAAAATTCATTTCAGCCCACATCCCACAATATGAATGCATTATAGAATTAAAAATTTATACACTCCCACATATGTGTATTCCCAAATACACATACATGCAGTGCTTACTACCCAAACCATCGTCCTATTGATGACATCGCCTCAACGGACGAAATCACCCACACATGGGACGCCTTCTTATAAACATGTGTAGAACATGTAAATAATTCAGTATCATATAAGCACTTCCCTAGATTGGCTATGTGTCCGATCATGCTCTCACAACTCACACTTACCGAGGCGTAGAGGCAATTGATCCATACATTACCACTCAAGTAAATGGCACTCATACAATGGCACGCCGTATAAGCAACGAAATAGAAATATGATGCAAGAACCCCCAAGTCAGTACTTAAATAAGCCACCTAGAGTCCTTAATTGGGCATAAAGGATATGACCACTGGCACACTATTAAGTTTTAAATCACAAATTTAAACACTCTTTTGTTTTAAATACACATATGAACAATAACATGCTAAACCTTGCTCTAATGCCAGCTGTAACAAAACCAACCAATTTATATGGGCTTAAGTGAGAAAATCACCAGCCGAAGCAGATAAATTAATGTACTTGAGTCCATACAAGCCTGGTAGTTCGTGAAATTACAAAGGATTTCAAACCAACCAACATACAAGCCAAGATCGTACAAGTTTAGTAGCCACAGTTACATATTACATAATGTTCATGACATCATTTCGAATACATCGGAGTTTAGAACATAAAGTTATTGCAAACCAAGTTCATAATAAATAGCGGAAGCAATTAGTTTCGAAACCACATGCGCACACTTAGTTCAGATACAGTGCCAGATAATGATCAAGTCCCACAAAAGCAGTAGATGAGACATAAGGAATGACCACGCCCTTGAACCTAGTTGTCGCCTATTGCAGGATACAGACAGTTGATGCAATATCCATAGTACATCTGGTCATCTGTAACAACAATGGGAACGACGTCTTGAGTATGAGAAAGTACTCAGCTAGACTTACCTGTCTTAAACTAAAATAAAGTGACACCAAGGAGTATGAAAGGCTTTCTTTTAGTAGGCTAGCTGACTTATTTGCGAAAAGCATAAGTAGCATGAATAAACTATTTTAAGTGCTTTGCATCATCTTTATTATAACCTGCCAACCTAGGTAAGCACCTATGCTATAGCAATCACTTGATTAATGTTGACACTTCTAACACCACTTAAGCTAAGTTGTCATCCCTAGCATGGCACCAGAAGTGTTGGTATAGAACTGCTTCTCTTAGAATAAAAATGGGATCCGCAAGCATACAGATAAAATACCATCGTAGCACTTCACCGGGAAATATTCCAGGAATTGTTAATTTATATTTAGCTCAAGGAAAAGAACTAAGGACTTAAACCTAAAGGGATGGATTTGCAAAATATGACTACTTATGAGAAATCAATCACATAGTCGCTTACTTTGGTAGGGGGGATAACCAAGATAAATAAGTATAAATGAATTATAAAGCATAGGGATAAATCACGCAGAGATTAGAGATAGACTACGTATCACAAAGGTAAGTTGACGTCTGATTAGTTCAAGAAATTGAATTCTAGGTAGGTTCTAATCTACTAAGTCATTCATCTACTCTAGCAAACACACCATCATATATAGCATAAAACACTCTTCATCTATGTATAAGGAATATTACTGAAGAAAGCCAGAACATAGCATGACTTCCTACGTAATGTTGTTTCTACCTGTCCTATCAACAGGGGGTGGACTATATAAGACTCAATAGAACTGTCACTTCCATGAACTACCACAGGACCCGTCCAATAGGGTGCATTTGCAGGTAAATAGCATCTAAGCACCACGCTTACATGTGATCTACCACTTAACCACCTCGCGAAGAGAGCTAAGTGCTTTGCAAACATATACATACACTCGTTATCATTCATAACCACATCAAATGTACTACTAGAGCAAACTAGGAACATGATAAATAGAAACATAATGATATTAGAATAAAGTCATAGAGCAATGATACAAAATAATAGCAATACTTTGATGACGAAGATCCGAATCCCAAGCACAAGTCGCCCGACTCTTCCTCTATCTAGTCTAAACCTATGTAGAACTTGAAGAATTGCAGTAGCTATTATAATTCTCTAGTGGAGGGAAACTCTCTAAACCCTAGCTCTGTTGATGGCTCCCTCTACTAATGAATTGCTAATGAATTAGGGTTTCTCTTGGGGTTAGGGGCCTTGCTTATATAGCCCTCTAGGAAGCACCACAGCCCTCAGATCAAACCAACCTTGATCTATGATTATTATTCGTCCTCAAAGGCGGTGGAGGCAGGATTTGCGAGCTTGCACCTGATTGGTCAAACCACTGGGGCAGGCGCCCCACCTGTCAGCCCAAATGGCCCTCCCCTTCGAGGTGGTGCCTTCTCGAGTTTCTAGATTATTCTTTTCCATAGTAGGGTTGATTTCTCTCTATGTAAATCTGACACGTGGGTCTCCTTTGATCTTTTCCTAATAACCCCCTGCAGAAATAAACATTCACCAAAACTCATGGAAATTATTAGTTTAAAACCCCTAAGTCTATGGTGAAGCTCATTTTAACCCTTCTCTTGACTCTTGTTGACTTATAAAATTGATGGTTAATTAGCGTCAACAAACTCCCCCAAGTTTACCTTTTGCTCATCCCTAAGCAAATAGGTAAACCTAAGATGGATCAGGAGTTGCTACAATGCTTTCACGCCTTAAAAGTACACATGCGTTCAAATAAGAATTCTTCTTTCGGACTAGAGTGGACGGCACTGACTTTCAAACTTACTCATGTTTCTTCAACCATGGGGCTTTTACCTGCACTTGGGTCTTGAGCAATTGAAAGACAGAACAATTAAGTCAAGCACTATATCTCATGCTCTTTGTTCCACCTCTATCCTAGAGTTTTCATAAATGTTTGCAAATAAAACTCAGAGTTCCTTAAATATGACTCTCACAAGTCTCTCAATATGTGGTATTTGTGGATCCTCACTAAGGCATTTAGAAGGTTATGCCTTATCTCTCCGCTCACCTATAACTAATAAGGCTTATGTGGAGTTCATGGGTATGGAGATAGCTCATACATACTTGCAATGCATAAGTTGCCTAGTCAAACTATGGATCCAGAGGAACTTATACAATCAAATCAAGAGGTGCATGTGTGGTTTAATATGGTGGCTAAAATGACAGGGAATAAATGAGATAAAAAGAAAGAGGTGAAAGTCTAATTCTACACTGCTCCATACTTGAAAATAACTTCTCTCTTCTAAATCTTGAAAATAAATGGAAACTTGGTTGCATAAATATATTTCTTTTCTTTCTCTCTTCTTCTCTTTTTTTCATTGGGACCTTTGTCCATCTTTTTCTTTTCCTTTTGCTTCTTTCTTTTTTTAATAGAAAATGGATAACAAGTCTCTTATATGAAGAACAAAATTGATATGAGAGAAATGATGATGAAGACTTGGAGCAATTATAAAGGTATTTGGCTAGTAGAAAAAGAAATCCTATGGGGAATATTTTTGGTGTTCACTCTCAGTGTAAGAGTAGAACATTTTTGGTGGATCTAAATGAGACAAATATGTGGTGCGTACTTCTAGGGTAGAAGTAGCAAGGATGCATGATGTGTGTAAATCTTGATTTTAACCGCATGAAAAGCCCCTAGGGGTCGACACAGCCCAACCAAACTCAATAGAATTACAAGCAGTAAATATATGGAAGGTTTCCTATTCTAATAATCATGTATGGCTGTGGTAGGAATTTAACACTCGTCATATAAGAAACTCATCATGTGGCATTTTAAGTTTTCAAAAGAAATCTCTAGAATTTAGTGTCACTAGGAACAAGATAAACAACAGCTCAGACTATATCATATCATGTCTGTCAATTACCTAGACTTAGATTAAGCATATGCTCACACAGGTTTAAAGTATAGAGTAAATTCGTGTGTCAATAGTTTATCCAATCCTTGGGAGAATTCTAGGTTGAAAACTAGGTACTTGAAAAGAATTACAACACAGCAACTGTTCATCATTTCCATCATGTATTTTTCAAGTTTACATACTTATTAACAAATTAAAGCAACAAGATTAAAAGCATACTCTTATACACACTCTTTTTATTTGGTTTTCATATTTTTAGAATAAACTAAAATAGGCACACTAAAAAGTAGTAAATATTTATTTTGTTGTTGTTTTTTTAAATACATGAAAAATAAACAAAAAGAGATTATAGAAAGGGAAATTGCAAAGGAAAAGAAAACTTACCTTGGGTAGTGGGGGTCCTCCCCCAAGCTAGATCTTGCCGTCGTCATTCAGTCCATGCGAAGGTACCCCAATATTTCTTCCATAGTCTGGGCATTCTGTTCTCGTCCCTCTTGAATGCTTGTTAAGGTCTAGGTTGTGTTGCGGTTCCACTGGTGCTGCGCCTCCCACATCCGGGTGTTGTAGGGTTGGCCATCTATGAGTGTTTAGAGGGCATTGTCGGTGCGCTGGTGAAATTCCACGTTCTCTTGATAGTACTGCTGTGGGGTGTAATGGAACCCAGCAGCGTCGGATCTACATCCGCGCTCAAACTCTTCTCATGCTCCACCTGATGATGTTCCTACTCCATAGGGGTCAAATGAGTGCCTTTCACCCCCTGATGAAGTTCCCTCTCCATGGGAATCAAATGGTTGTGTTGGTGGAGGTGGTTTCTCATAGCCCTCATGTGGCTGATGAGTTGGAGGATACTCCCATGGGTTTATCACCCGATAGTTATGATCCATCCAACTATCATAGCTAGCATGAGCTGGCTGTTCTTGGCCCAGGTTAGCTCCGTGCCAAACTGGTTCTTGATGACGTGTGATTCTTTCAGAGGCAGCCCTCTGAGGTGCTCAAGCATTCACTAGTTGAGCCTGTAAATCAAAATGGAAAGTTCTGACAGAATAGAGGGCCAACTCCGGGTTAGGTAACCAGAGCTAGATTTCACCACACATCATATAAAGCTCATCATTTACCCTTTTTAAAAGGTGGGCATGAAAAAGATGATCATAACCAAAAGTATCACGATGCACTTCAATAAATTCAAGGGAGGCACCTTGCAACATGTCTATGTTTGAAGCAAGGTGAGTAACAAGCGAACAGATAGCAACAGGTCCTACTCGATAAGAGGGAACAATCAACCAATGGGCAACTATAAGACGGACAGGTGAGATTTTGATTTTCTTGACAGCTGCATACATTAGCTGTAGGTCCACACTTCTAACCATGCTTGTGTCATCACGAGGAAAAATGTGAAGCCTAGCCATTTGTGAAAGAACCTAAGGGTTGGATGTTCTATATCGCTAGTCTGATGAGAATTGAAAATAGAGTGTTTAGAAATCTCAGTCCAAAACTTATGCATCTCAAAATCTTCTAAAGCATCATCCAAATCTAGCAGAATGTTGTTTGGAAAATTAAGGAGGTTGCTAAGCTCTCTCTAAGTAGGATAAAACTCACGTGTGAAAAGCCTAAAATAGACTCCTAACTCGGTGACCCTTAAGGTGCAGAGAAATTCTATGGTTAAGAGCTTAGACCCTAACTCAGAGACATCCCAAGCAGACGTCCATCCTAATAATGAGAAAATAGCATCGAATTCAAAAGTCATACCTGCTTCTTGGAGTAGTGCGAGGTCAAATGCTGGCATGTGGGTGAACTCCTTGTCTTTGATCTTCTTGTATACTTCTTTATTATGAGAGTCTCCCAGTCCAAGCTGACTTGGCTTGCGAAGGATCTTTGGCGCAGGTGATGAAGAGGAAGCAGGTGTAGGAGCAGCAGGAGGGTCAACGCTCATGTCAGAGCTGGCTCTTGATGATGCTCGTATGAATCTCCTGGTTCCAATGCTCTTGACTGCTCCCACAGCTCCCTTAGCAAACTTCTTTAATCCACTCATCCTGCAAAACTGACAAAGACAAAACTCGTGGAGAGAGTTAGGGAAGGGGTTAGTTGGTTAGCCGTCCAAAGTCAGCGGTCCAGAGGTTAGTCGTCCAAGAGATTATTTTTTTAGTTGGTTTCTGACAGAACCTCCCTTCAAATTTTAATTTGCTCTAGCCTAACTTGGCAGCACTACCACTAAATGAGATATGATAGCAGCACTAAAAAACTTCCTTTTCTCAACTCTAAGCTCTAAGACACTCTCCTCTCTTCCCTCCTTTCTCTTCTTTCTTTCCACTCTCTTCCTTCTCTCCTATGCTCTTGCAGGAAACTCGACACTGAGAACAACTTGTACACTAAAAATTCTGAGTATTGGTGGTGCATAGAAGAAATGGGTGAGGAGATGGCCAGGCGGGCGCCCAAGTGGAGGGGGCAGCCGCCCCACTTCTATCCCCTTTCTGGCTGAATTTTTCAACTCTCCACCTTGCTTAAGTGCTAAGTATGAAAAAGAGGTGTGAGGGTGGATTTGGCAGTGGAAAAGAGAAAATGGTGGAGGTGAGTGGAAGTGGATGAAATAATGTGATGTGATGTATGTGAGGTGGAGTGTATGACATGTGGGTCCCATGGTGGTGGGTCCACTATGCAATATATATATATACCAATAATTTATTCTTCTGACAATCCTAGAGATGATAGCTCTGGTGATTTTTCCATCTTGTCTTGATCGACCATCTTCACAGAGGAATTGAGTTCCTGTTTTGACTTGAATGCAAATTGTTCTTCTTGCCCATTTATGGTGAACTTGATTTCTCCTTTCCTGACATCAATGTGTGCATTGGCGGTGCTCAAAAAGGGTCTCCCGAGAATGAGTGACACTTTTGAGTCTGGATGCATATCTAGTACCACAAAGTCTACTGGAACAAAGAATTCTCTTATCTTGACTGGAATATTCAATGCCCAATGGGTACCGAACTGATTGATCTGCTAACTGTAGGCACATTGATGTTGGCTTGAGTGCTGAGTGGTCAAGCTTGTGATAGACTGCAGCAGGCATCACACTGACACTTGCTCTGTGGTCACATAGTGCATTGTTGAAATGTTGATTTCCAATTGAGCAATCAATAGTGGGGCATCCTGGATCTTTCTTCTTCTCTGGTAATTTATTCATGATAGCCACACTACACTCTTCGGTTAGCTTGATCACTTCAGTGGATGGCAGTGGTCTCTTCTTGTTCAAAATATCTCTGATGTACTTGGCATATGTAGGAACTTGAATGGCATCCAATAGAGGTATGTTGACATATAGCTTTTGAATAACCTCCATAAACTTGCTAAACTGCTCATCTGATTGTGGTATTCTAATTATACGAGGAAACGATATGTAGTTCGTATCATGAAAATTTTGTCTCATCTCGTGATCTTGTAATGTGTCTTGAGGTTGCACATCTTGTTCAACTTCATTATTGTTCTCTTCTTCTGCCACTGGTGGTACTACTGGTGCTCTTCTTGCTCCTTTTGGATAGGGAGGATCATTGGTGGATCTCCCTCCTCTCGTAGTAATAGCTCTTACTTGCTCAGGATCAGTGGCAGTAGGTAATACAGCAACTAGTTGTTTTATCTTCTCTTCTATCTTCTTATTAAACTTGAGCTGATCTTCGATGGCAGCTGAGAAACTATCCATTTTGACATTTATATCCTCCAAGATTCTATCGTTAGCAGCAAGCTTTACTTTGATTTCACTGTTCTTTCTGATCTGCTGCCCGACTAAATCCCTCAATGTTGGTTGTCGATTCGATTTTTTATTTGGCTGATACAAAGGCTTCTAGGTTGTGGAATTTATATCTTGTTTGTATGCTACTTCAATCACCCTTTGATCTTCCTTATGCTTAGCCCTCTGGTCAAGCCAGTTGAGCAAGTCATCCATCTTGGTAGACAGTGCATTCACTTCTTCAATTGTTTCTTCACTCTGATGACAATGTTGAGTGTGGTCTTGGGACCAGCCTTGATTTTCTGATATTTTCTCCATAAGCAACTTGGCTTTCCCAACTATAAGTGACAAAAATGATCCTCCAGCAGTTGCATCTAGGTGCTCACATGCTTTCTGAGTTAATCCATGATAAAAGTCTTGCATGAGTAACCATTCTTCCATTCCATGATGAGGACAATCTAAGATGTATTCTTGCAAACGCTCCCATGTTTCTGAAATGGTTTCTGTCTTCTACTGTTGAAAATTGGTAATCTTTCCTCTTAAGGCATTGGTCTTGCCTATTGGGAAGAATTTTGCTAGAAAGGCCTTTGAACACTTTGCCCATGTGTTGATGTCTTCTTTGTACAGATAAAATACCATCATAGCACTTCACCGGGAAATATTCTAGGTATCATTAATTTATATTTAGCTCAAGGAAAAGAACTAAGGACTTTATCTAAAGGAATGGATTTGCAAAATATGACTACTTATGAGAAATCAATCACACAGTCACTTACTTTGGCAGGGGGATAAACCATGATAAATAAGTATAAATGAATTATAAAGCATAAGGATAAATCACGCAGAGATTAGAGATAGACTACTCATCATAAAGGTAAGTTAACATCTGATTAGTTCAAGAGATTGAATTCTAGGAAGGCCAGAACATAGCATAAAAGACTCTTCATCTATGTATAAGGAATATTACTAAAGAAAGCCAGAACATAGCATGACTTCCTACGTAACGTTGTTTCTGGCTATCCTATCAACGGGGGGTGGACTATATAAGACTCAATAGAACTATCACTTCCATGAACTACCACACGACCCGGCCAATAGGGTGCATTTGCAGGTAAATAGCATCTAAGCACCATGCTTACATGCGATCTACCACTTAACTCCCTCGCGAAGAGAGCTAAGCGCTTTGCAAACATATACATAAACTCATTATCAATCATAACCATATCAAATGTACTACTAGAGCAAACTAGGAACATAATAAATAGAAACATAATGATTTTAGAATAAACTCATAGAGAAATGATACAAAATAATACCAATACTTTCATGACGAAGATCTGAATCCAAAGCACAAGTCGCCCAACTCTTTCTCTATCTAGTCTAAACCTATGTAGAACTTGAAGAATTGGAGTAGCTATTCTAATTCTCTGGTGGAGAGAAACTCTCTAAACCCAAGCTCTATTGATGGCTCCCTCTACTAATGAATTGCTAATGAATTAGAGTTTCTCCTAGGGTTAGGGGCCTTGCTTATATAGCCCTCTAAGAAGCACCACAGCCCTCAGATCAAACCGACCTTGATCTACGATTATTATTCATCCTCAAAGGCGATGGAGGCAGGATCCATGAGCTTGCACCTGATTGGTCAAACCACTAGGGCGGGCGCCCAGGGCCTAGGGCGGCCGCCCCACCTATCAGCCCAAATGGCCCTCCCCTTCGAGGGGGTGCCTTCTTGAGTCTTCTAGATTATTCGTTTTTTGTAGTAGGGTTGATTTCTCTCTATGTAAATCTGACATGTGGGTCTCCTTTGATCTTTTCCTAATAACCCCCTATAGAAATAAACATTCACCAAAACTCATGGAAATTATTAGTTTAAAACCCCTAAGTCTATGGTGAAGCTCATTTTAACTCTTCTCTTGACTCTTGTTGACTTATAAAATTGATGGTTAATTACCATCAACAATTAATCATTAACATCAAGTTACCATCTCTGGTTTAGCATTTTCAACATCATCCACATATCCATCCGTGTTCCATCATCATTACTATGATGTCGTAGCTCGAGTCAAGTGCTCACTATCCAGGAGCGATGGAGATTCGAATCGATTACTAACCAGTTGGTGATTTATTTCTCACACAAACCATGCTTCCCCTGTCAGGGTCGCTTAGATCACTAATGACACTATTCTGGTAAACGTCACGGGACAAACTGGGACCGCACTACCCAGGGGCCTCCTGACTACCTGGAATCAGGCCTAGCCTGCCCTTGGGCTCACTCTTCGTGCCCCCGTCTTACTTTCTTCAACACCAATCTACCAGCCCATGTAGATCTTGGCCTAAATAGTGCCAATAGCTTTGTGGTCGAAAGGTACTTTATTCGGCCAGCTAAATGTGAGGCATGGGTTCAACATGACAAGAGGGACGAGCAACGATCGGTCCTTAACCGACACAGACGAAAACTATAAGCACCCTAGAACCCTGTCTGGCTGCCCAAACTATTATTCTGCCCAGTCTCCAATTACCTATCCATACTTGGTAATTTCTAGGATATCATCTATTGTATAGCTAAAGTATTCCAGTAACCACTTATAGTTGCCGGTGACAGAAAATCATCAACTGCTACCGGTCTAAGCAGGGCTAAGCATTTATTCGATCCTAGACCTAGCAGGGTAACGGGTGTTGGCACTTCTTAGCGTCACTTAAGCTAGGTTGTCATTCCCAGCATGGCACCAGAAATGTGGTATTAAATAAATGTGAATGCTCCTCTAGAAATAAATATGAAATCCATAAGCGCACAGATAATACCGATGTAGCATTTTAACCAGGAGTAAACCAGGTATCGTTATTTATATTTTTACACATGGGAAGGGATAGCTAAGGATATGAGCAATGAGCATCACTATATGTGATAATGGGGAGTATAACCATGTCTTTGTCTATCTCTCATACAGGATAAGTGTCACATGAAATAAATATATAATGAATGAATAGTAAATGATAAATGATAAGCACAGAGCCACATAATAAATGATAAGCACATCTCAATAGATTACTCTAAGTCTATATCACTAGCATGGAACAAGGACGAACTACAAGAATAAATCCGAAGTTATTCTAACTATAAGCCATAGCATACAATGATTAGTGCAATTACACTTGGCAATCATGGCAAGACAAGGTTATATCTACACATAGGGATATTACGAAGGAAGATGAAGAACATAGCAATCACTTCCCTGTAATAGTTGTGTTCTATGTGTCCTATACTTGGGAAGAGGACTACAAAGGACTCAATAGGACTGTCACTCCCACGATCTACCTCATAATCTAGAATATAGGGTGCAATCGCAGGAAAATACGGTATAGGCACCTTGCCTACACAATATTAACCATTCACCCATGATATCAATGAGCAAGCGCTATATGATTCTATACTTGAATATAATTCTAATCCAACTAAGCCAAGCATATAACCAAAGTAGACTAAGAACATTATAATTGAGAATATAAGCAAATATAGCAAAGTCATATCCAATATAATAGAATAGAGCAAAGTCATATTCATAGTAGCAGATGAATAATATGAATAACACATGAAATATAGAAGTAGGAGAGAATTACCAAGAACTCTCTTGATAGATCCAAAAACCAAGCGAAGCTTGACTCCTTCTAGTTCTAATCCTGTGTAGCTATGCTATGACTATGGAGATCTAATTGAGATGGTGGCTCTAGGGCTTGATCAGGGGCTTCTCTCTTGATGAATAATGAATTGAATGAGAATTAGGGTTTCTCCTAGGGCCAGGGGCCTTGCTTATATAGCCCCTTCAAATGCACCATGGCCGTTAGATCAAACCAATCTTGATACACGGTGTAGATTTATCCTCAAAGGCAGTGGAGGCAGGATCCGCAAGACTAGACCTGATTGGTCTACGTAGGTGGGCGGGCGCCCACATGGACAGGGCGGGCGCCCCGCCTACGTGGCCAACCGGCCTCTGGTCTGGTCTGGTGTCTTCTAGAGTCTTCTAGAGTATTCTTGGGCGTTAGGTCTTTCTCTCTATGTAAATCTTACATGTGGGCCTTCTTTGGTCATTTCCTGATAACCCCCAGCAGAAATAGATATTCACCAAAACTCATAAAATTATGTCAGTGTAACCCCTATAGCTAGATGATATTTATATTTAGGTCCTTTTTCATGCTATGTTAACGGTTAAAAATGACACTTATCTACTGTCAACAACTCTCCCAAGCTTACCTTTTGCTCGTCCCTGAGCAAAGATAGACTCAGTGATGGATCAGGAGTTGCTACAATGCTTTCACGCCTCAAAAGTACACATGCGTTCAAACAAGATGTCTCCTTTGGATTAGAATGAATTATTCTGATTATAGACTTACTCATATTACCTTCTACCATGGGGCTTATGGCCGTCACTTGGGTCTTGAGTGGTTGAAAGACAGAACGGTCAAGTCAAGCGCCATGTTTTAAGCTCTTTGATCTACTATTATTCCGGAGTTTTTACAAGATTTTCAAATAAAACTCAGAGATTCCTATGTATGACCCTTTCAAGTCTCTCCTTTGTGGTATTTTTGGATTCTCACCAAGGCATTAATGGTATATGCCTTCTCTCTTCTCTCAAGATATGTGGTATTTTTTATATTTAGGCATAGTAACATTTTGCCTTCTCTCTCTCACCCTACATCTAATAAGCTTATATGGAGTTCATAGGTGGGGAGACAAGAAATACTTGCAAACATTTATTGCACAGTCAAACCATGGATCCAGAGAAACAAGTCATACAGTCAAATCAAGATATGCATGTGTATGGGATATATGGTATGTAGTGGGTAAGTGGTAGATAGAATAGTAATGATGGTAAGGGCTAAAGGAATGGTAATGGTGGATACCTAATTCTACTAAGACTCCTTTGAATCGAATTCATACCTCTCTTGAACTTTGAAAACTTTGAAGGAGGACTTGGGCTGCTCATATATATTTTTTTTTCAAATGGGGGTATAAATATTTTTCTTTCCCCTTTTCTCTTTCTTTCCCCTTCTTTTTTTAATAGAGCAAACAACACCCAAGTCTCTTTTGAAACAGATAAATTAAAAAGAGGTAGCAACAGAAATATTTGGAGCTTTATATGCTAGCAAGAAAATGAAAGGGATAAATATGATGGAATATCTTTTTGGGTAGTTTACTCCCAAGATAGGAGTAGAACCAGTTTTGGGTGGATCTGAGTGGAATGTATGAATGCGTACTTCAAGGACAGAAGTGGCATGAATGAGTGGGAAAATGCAGGTTCATATTTCCAGGTTAGAAGCAACACATATGTAGGTGGAGTGTATGTGGATCTTGATTTTAACCGCATGACCAGCTCCTAAGGGTCTACACAGCTCGACCATGCTCAATGCTCATAAGTAGTAACAAATTGAGTGTAGAGGTTTTTCCTAATCTAGAAAGCATGTATCTGGCTGTGGTAGGAATTTAAACTCTCGTCATATAGAACTCATCATGCAGCAATTTTAATTTTTTTCAAAAGATAAATTCTCTAGAATTCTAGTATCTCTAGGAACAAGATAAACAACAGCTCAAAACCTTGCCATACCATATCCGTCAACTACCTAGACTTAAATCAAGTATTCGCTACCCACAAGTTTAGGTTTAGAGCAAATCTTAAATCAAAACCATTGTATCCAAAACTTGAGAGAGTTCGAGACTGAACACTAGGTACTTGAAAGGAATTACAATAGAGTAACTATTCATCATTTCTATGCAAGAGTTTATTCTAGGGATTTATTTTAGCAAGGTTAAACTCTCCTACATTTTATTTAGCAAACTTAATATCTCACACAAATATATATATATATATATAGAAAAGGGAAATATTTATTTGGTTCCTAAAGGTTATGCATCTTTTTATGTGTTTTATATTTTAACAGAGCAGAAATATATAAACAGATAAATAAATAGGTAAGAAAATACTTAGCTGGATACACGGGGATGCTCTCCCCCAAGCTAGATGTTGACGTAGTCTTGATTGATGCAGCAGATAGACAGTAGAGGTGTATTTCCTCTCTCGGAGTGTTTATAATGGCTGTTGAGATAGCACTCCGACAGAGGACAGATCATCCTCCTATCTATTAGCTCCCTTCGATCCTTCAAATTCTGTGAAGCTCAAATAGACAACAAAGCTTGTGGAACTGATTAAGTGTTAGTCATAAATCTCTAAGCCTTGAGCATATTGAACCCCCTTTAATATATTTGTTTATTTAGCAGGATCTTTCTGTTAACAAATATTTTTGTATTTTTATATTATACCATGCAAAAGACTATAAATATGATATATGCATATTTATTTTATTTTTATGCCACCACAGCAAATATACCTATGGGTGTTATACCACAAATTTATTTGCATGGGGCTTAGCATTTCTATGAATGCAATGCATGACATTTTTATTTTCTCTATGACAGCATTAAAGTAAACATGCAGCTAACTATGCATTTTAAGGAAAAGGTAAATATGCTGATTAAAAACTTTATGCAATGCTAAAAAGGAAACTATTGATAACTACCAAGTTTACCTCTTGGCACGACGTTCGGTGATGTAAGTCCTCCGAACAGGACCTCTTGTCAGCTTAATCTTCTCAGGGCGTCTTAGATGGCTCGAATGGCGCCACTGGCTAAACCTCTTCTTGAATTGAATCTGAAACTGATTGTACCTTTACTTTCCGTACCTATTTTGTTGGTGAGGTTGACTTCGAGGGAGGAGATGGTTGCACTATCTTCTCTTCTTTGTTCTCCACAGTGACTGGTTCACTTTCTGTTGGGGCTACAGCCTCCTTCTCAAGATAAATCTTTTCTTCAGGATATCAATCTTCATACCTTGACACTTCTCCTTTATAATCAGCCCATCCATCCTTGGTGTTCTGATTCTTCTGATTGCAGGTACGATGCCTTCTTCTTATTCTATTCTTCTTGGGATCTTCATTAACCATATAGTTATCATTAAAGTAGTGGCCTACCTTCTTTGAGGGGAAGTGAAAGTGCACTTGTCCTGTTCCAATATAGATGATTGCTTTGGTGGTGTTCAGGAATGGCCTTCCAAGGATGATAGGTGGATCATAATCATCTTCTCTCATATCAATGACTAGAAAGTCTGTAGGGATGAAATGGTCATCAATCTGGATGGGGACATCTTTTGCTAATCTATCCACGAAGCGAAATGACTAATCTGCCATCTACAGCTATGCGTAGGTGGGATGCAGAGGCATCGTGCCATATAGATACTCATAAGTCACTTTGGCCATTATGTTGACGCCCGACCTAGTGTCACAGACAACTTTCTAGAAGGAGTTGCGATTGTGTCACACCCGGTTTTAAGGACAAAACCAGACATACACCATATGTGAAATAAAGACGACAAATCTCACATATAGCCACAGATAAGTGTAATATCAAAAGACAAATGCTTAATATACATAACTCAATAGTATAAAGTATACCTTAAAGAGCAACACAGCGGAAAGACAACTCCGAACACCGGGTGCAACCTTCACTCCAGGATCAAACTAACTGGTTGATCACAAGCCTAACAATTCCAGAATCTAACAGTCTGGTACCCTTCCTAAGATGTTGGGAAATAGCAAGAGTGAGTCCATGTCGAACTCAACAAATATAACATGGGGTTCATGAGGCTCAAAAGGTTTGACACAGGTTTACTGCGATAGCTTTTATTAAGTCATCTTTTAGCAATTGAGTAGCAACAAGTTTACCATAAACCCAAATAACCTCATGATCATGTAAACGAGAATAATGTATAGCAAGAAACAATAATCATTAGTGAGCATCAATATCATCAGTATTATCATTATCATCAGTGTTCATCATTTATTCTGTAAGGGTCCAAGGCCACTCGTGACCGTGAGCACGGCTGATATACAAGTTTTACACTCTGCAGAGGTTGTACACTTTCACTATGAGTCGTGATTTACCCTTTCGCCCGAGGTAGCTAATCTCTTGACCCACTTCCAAGGAAGGTCGGCAGGGTTCACTATGAAGTCTTTCAAAGGTTCGTCTAACAAGTTAGGGCCATTAGATTCACTCGGCAAACAGATGTAGAGCCCCCCTTCCAAATGGCACAATAACGCGCAGCCTATACACATAAGGACAGAGGCCGCACTATACCCGATTCGTCAAGCCGTTCTTATGCCATGAAGGTTACCACTAACAAGCTAGAAAAGGTCCTCATACTTGACTAAAGCCAGAGCCATATAGCCCTCACAGTTGTACTGTAAGTCCCGGATGTTCGCTTACAGATAAGTCCTTAGGGAGAGAAACTAGAGCACCAAAAATACCACATGCTCTAGCCCTCTTGAGCCATGTTGCTATAAAGCATCTTTTAAACGTTTATTGCATATACCATTAGTCAAGTTACAGATCATGGTTATTTATCTTAAGCACTAGCATAATACTACCCAATGCAATGTCCCATGGGTGTCAAGGTACAAAATACAAAAACTAGGATATCCTTAGTGGTAACAAGATAGACACATGCACATGAATTAAGTATATTAAAGGTGAATAGGAAACAAGGATAATCCCATGCTATACTTGCCTTAAACACCGATCCTTCGGTAAGCTTTAAATCTTCAACGTTCTTCTTCTTCTTCTTGATAACCACGTATATCTCACCGACTGGACGAAATCATAAATCACCACACACGTATCCATACAATCATACATGAAGCAAACAATAGATCTAAATTAGAACAGTACACCAAACATATGAAACAATATGTGAAAAGGTTTTAAAGATGTTCTACGCATTGCTACGAACACACAGACGCGAAAAGCACACTAATCAGAGCTACGGTTGAAAAGATACATCTACCGAAAGATTTGCTCATAGAAGAAAATATAAAACTATTAGTTTCATGTGTTTTATATATAAGATATTTTATAAATACTATATATGGAATTAAGTCAAATTTAGATCCAAATTATAAAACTAAAGTAAAACAAATCATATTTTATTTACAAAACCCAGTTGCATAATTATTAATCAAGATATGATTTAAACAATAAAATTTCAGAATTAGTAATATGGTAAACACTGTCACTAACGCGTAAATCTCGTTGCTATGAATCTAACGCAACTCAAATGAGCTAAAACGGATCTAAAACGTAGAAGATATGATTTAAACAAGATTTACTTTATTAAAGTAATAGATTAAATCTCACATCGGAACTTAAAAATAGAAAACCAAACCAACAGTAACACTAACAGTATAACAAGTTTGTAAAACTCTTCTACACGTTACTACGATCACATAGACATAAAGATCACGAAATTTGGATTTAAAACGTAAAAGTTATGAGTTTTCTAAGATTTCCTTTAGATAAATAATTACTTTAATATAAACTCGAAAATAAATTATCTCAAACCTACTGTACAGTTCTATCATCATGTAGAGCTCGCAAATACGAATCTAACGCAATTTGAATGGATCAAATCGGAGTTAAAACGGATAATTTATAACTAAAACAAACTCAGTGGCAAAACTGTAAATATCAGAAAACGTATTTTTCAATTACTGAGACGAAATACGCTTTCAACAGATCAAAACGAATACGGGATAATACGTTTTGGACTGCGGGTTTACAACTTAAATCTTACAGGGACTCTTTAGCAAGATTCACAGGCGAACCGGTATCTTTAAATAACGGCCGTCCGATTTAAAATGGACGGTCCAGATCGGATCGGGGAGAGAGCCGGCGGCGCTCCGGCCGGAATCGGGCCCGACGGCGACCCTTCCGCGGCGGCGCCAGGGCCGGAGCATGCTATACCTCGCTTCCGGGCATCATTCAACAAGTAGAAGGTACCGGGAGAAAGAGCGAAACACGGCGATCTCACCTCACGCGAAAACGGAGCCGAGAATGAACCGAGAGAGGCGTGCGGCTTGGAGAGGCGGACGGTGGAGGCGGTGGTGCTCACGGTGGCGCGTCGAGACGACAAGAGCGGCTCCAAAAGGATGGGATGGGGGCGGTACGATGCAGGGGTCCCGTTTTTATAGCCCGAAGGCACGCGGAAGCAAGGAAAGGGAAGGATTCGAAGATGGATTCGATGCCGGTAAATTTGGAAAGGGAAGCCGGCGTTCGGCGTGGGGAAGAAGATGAAGGCTGAGCCGCTGACGCGTGGGCCCTGGATGTCAGCGTCACGCCGGGAAGAAGGAAGGCGCGCGCGGCTGGGCCAGCAGGCCGTGCCTGGGCTCGGCCCATTCGGGAGAAGGCGGGCGCGGGGAGGTAAGCGGGCCGCTGCTAGCAGGCCGAGACGAGCGCTGGGCTGAAAACCGAAAGAAAATGATTTTCCTTTTTTTTTCTTTTCCTTTTCTAATTTTTCAAAGCCAATTTTCAAAAGATTTTCAAATCCAAATTTGAATTTCATCAAACCACTCATCTCAAAAATTTTAAATGCAACAGCATGAGTGCACAAACATGTTTCTACTCTTATATTTGATTTTAAATTTATAAAAATTATTCTTATTCTAAATTTGCATGCTTCACAAAAATAAATATAAAAATCATATTTTTCCTATTTTTCTTCTTTTCAATTTTTTAGGGTGTTACAATTCTACCCCCCTTAAGATGAATCTCGTCCCGAGATTCGGAAGATGATGATAAAAGAGATAATGACACTTTGTCTTTATTTGATCCTCATTTTCCAAATTACTCTTTTCGCTCAGAGTCATGAGACAATTTCTCAGATCCTGACTAACTAATCTGCCTAAGTATGATCATCTCTCCTATTGAGCTCCTCCAAAGTTATTTGTTCCTCTGCTATGACTTTAGTAAACTCATGGTCCACTTTGCTATCCTTGGTGTACCTATCTTCTAATTGATCATTCTCATCTCCCTCAGGTAAAAGTCGACCACCTTGATACTCAATTCTTTTCCCTGACGGTGTTGTTAAGAGCATTGTGCACCGAGTACCATGAATCACTCCTTTGTGTGCACAGAGCCATCCATTACCAAGAACCACGTGAATTTTAAGTGATTCCAACACAATGAGTGTCGCGGTGAAGTTTTCCTTGTTTATGACAAGACTGACATTCGGGCATATCTAATCTGTCTGCATTTCTCCCACTGGGGTTTGAACTAGCAAAGGCCTCCTCATTGGACACTTCACCATCTTGCACGTCTCTTCCATGTCGGTGGAAATGAAAGAATGCGAAGCACTAGGGTCAAATAAAGCAAAAACTTGTACTGAGCTGACTTGAATATAACCACCCACCACTTGGGTAACTCCATGAATTTTATCCATATCCACATTGCTCAGTCTTTCATTGACATAGTTTTGTTACGCTTTGCTTCCTTGAGCAGGCTTCTTATGGGCTTTCCTTTTTCGTTTTCGTTGTTGTGGATTCTGACTTAGTTCACTCCCAACTTGCTCTTCAACATTGTTATTTTGATAGTGCTCGGCTTCATCATACCCATAACATCCTTCAATGGCAGAAACATCAACATTTTCCCACATATTAGTGCGAGACGTCATATAGGGCTCCTGAGTCATGAGACACTACACTTCCTGTCATCAAGTGACCAACATCAGCAACACGAGCAAGTATAGATGATCATAATCATGAACTATCCAAAAGGACAACTCTTGTCTCCATGGATCCAAAATTATCAACCTTGTTCACAGAACATTTTTGCTCAAGAGTGGCAACTCAATCATGGAGACTAACCAATACTTCCAACTAAAGAGTTCAATCTTAATAATCCTTCTTTACATTGGCTACCCCCCTTAAAATAAGGGACACCAAATAGGGTAGCTTGAACCCTTCTTCTAGATGAGCTACTTAGCATAAAGTGTTCTGACATCCCAATAATACTCTTGTGTATGGGTAAGAACCAGAAATCTGAAATTTCTCACGAGCAGAAAATCAGCAGTGCAGTAAAACAGTTGTAACTCTCATTCTATTAATCCAATGAAACTGTAGTTTACACCGATGGAAAGCTTATAAAATTCTCTGCAACTTACTTATAGAACACACTTCCAGATTCTGCAGCTAACTTGACCGAAAACAACACATAACAGATTCTGTTCCAGGTTTCAGACAGCACAGTTGCATCGTCTTGTGATTTTTGTATCTCCCAATACAAAATAGCTATGAGGGTAGTTCTTGCATTTAGAGAGAGATGTTGAAGTCCACTCTTGTCCAGAATTTTCTCATGATTTTTGGTCTTTCAAGAACAGAGATATAAGTTGATAAAGACAGGCTGCTCCGAAAGACAAGATATAGAAAACAGGAGATAACCAAAACCCAGCTATTTATTTCATTAATCCTTATACCTTATACATATAAACTAAATGAAATCATGGTCAAAACCCACGAGATCATTCCACTCATTACAAAATTCCAACTCAAGCATAAACATAAGCACAAAGCAACTAAACACTTAAATGTTCATAAGCCACACATTAAGACGACTCAACTTGGCTACTAACGGTTTTATTACACGGGACATGTCACACCCGGTTTTCTAAAGAACAAAACCAGGCTAATCATATGTGTGCCCAGGAAGTCCACACATATGTCAGAATAAAAAAGTATCAAAACAATGTTTGTATAAAGCGGGAAGCATACTATATTAACACTTACAACTATCAGAGTGTCGCGGAACGGTCACTAATATTTTCTTCAGGCTCCAACATCACAGGGACGGCTGACTGGGGGTTCCATATGCCAAACACTTCTGAAAAACTTCTGGAAACTCCACTAACTCTTTATCCTTTTTCTGAGCAGCACCTCACTATACTCTAAGGTGTGGTGGAAATAGCAAGAGTGAGTCCATGTCGAACTCAACAAATATAACACAGGGTTCATGAGGCTCAAAGGCATAACATAGGTTTATCAGCATGTAGCTTTTAATTATCATTATTTCAGTATATCAATAATATCAAAGTGTCTCAATGTAACAGTAAACATATGATCCATGTGAAATGATTAACGAATAGCAAAAACATATCCATTATTAATGATCAACTATTCCATAAGGGTCCAAGGCCACTCGTGACCGTGAGCACGGCTGTTATAACAGTTTTACACTCTGCAGAGGTTGTACACTTTCACTGTGAGTCGTGATTTACCCTTTCGCCCGAGGTGATCAGCCTCTTGACCCACTACCAAGGAAGGTCGGCAGGGTTCACTATGAAGTCTTTCAAAGGTTCGTCTAACAAGTTAGGGCCATTAGATTTCACTCGGCAAACAGATGTAGAGCCCCCCTTCCTGATGGCACAATAACACGCAGCCTATACACATGAGGACAGAGGCCGCACTATACCCGATTCGTCAAGCCATTCTTACGCCATAAAGGAATACCTCTAACAAGCTAGAAAAGGTCCTTCTATATGACTAAAGCCAGAGCCATTTTAGCCCTCACAGTTGTACTGTAAGTCCCAGATTTTCGCTTATAGATGAGTCCTTATGGAGAGTAACAAGAGCACCAAAGTAACCCCATGCTCTAGTACCCTTTAACAGTAATAAAATCATCTTTTAATGTTTATTGCATATTCCATTAGTCAAATTACATGATCATAGTTCATGTTGAGCACTAGCAATACTAATCCATGCAGTATAATAGGTATCAAGGAATAAGATCAATACTAAGTCATCCTTATCAAGGAATATATGCATAATGATATTATTTGCTTAATATGAATAGGACAACAAGGATAATCCCATGCTATACTTGCCTTTTCCCAAATTTAAGCTGCTCAGAAATCTTCAACTGCTATCTTTTGGTCTCTAACTTCTGCTTTGACTGTCGCTCCTTAGCTCCTGATCTTCAGCGCTCGCGGATCATAGCTCTACTCGTAGCAACCAAGTAGAACAAACAGACAATAAACACAACTAAGAACAACACACCAAACAAACAAAAGATAAACTAGAAAAGAGCGCACTAATCGACACGACTTGATGCTAGCGCAAGAACGACGGAGAACGGAGCTACCGTTAACAAGACACGACTATCGATAAACTTGTAACATACTAAAAGAGAAAACTATATGCTTGATTCATTTTAGTTATCAAGATAAGGTGATTAACATTTTCAGAGAAATATCCTAAAGTTGAGTTAATCAAATTATAAAGTCGAAGTTAAATTCTACTTATAAATATAAACTTTTCATTGTATTTAAGTTAGTTAACTATTTGTATCTTAGAAAACATAGAACATGTGACAAGCTAAATGTAAGCATTTACGTTTCATGTTTAAGCTAAGAAGTCATAATTGAAAAAGTCGTTTAAGTTGATATTAATCATATTAACATCTATTTATAAGATACCGGAGTTATAAACCTAAGTTGTTTTTAATAAATTAATAGTCATTAGATAAACATTAATCAACTCATTTTATGTGTAACTAAATAAATTATAATTAACAAAAAAAATATTTAAGTTGTTATTTACCAAGCTAACATTTTATTATTTATAAAAGATCGGAGATAAACCTAAATTACTTTTAATTACAAGAGACATTGAATAAATACTAATCAAATTGCACTTAACCCAACTTTATATAAATCATGTTTAAACTAGGCAATTACAATTAATAAATACATATTTAAGTTGACAAGTAGTAATTATAAAAAGATTGATAATGTCCTATGTTGCTTTTATTTAGAACCAAGTTTGCATAGTCATTAATCAAAGTAATAGGATTAATCTAATCAACATGTGACATATTAAATGGCATTGTTCACGTGTAGCTAACATAGGCATGGTCGCAAAGCAAAAAGATGGAACCACAACCCTAGGTTGGTTTTTAATTAAAAGATATTAAATCAATATTAATCAAATATTATATAAAAGAAATAACTACACGTTTGATTATTTTGATTAAGTGAAACTATGTGAAGCATTATTAATTCAGATTACAGAAATCTCATGTTAACTAAAAGGCCGAGTTAAATCTAATCATACTTTAGTTACAAATATTTTAATGTCTTTTATATACGGATTATTCTTTGACTTGCAAAAACAAAGTAAATTGTGAACATCTATTCAAATTATACATGATGCGTGTTGGAGCTGATCATATTTTATTCATACATAATTTGATATCATTTATGCCAGTTAAACTTTAACTTGCAAAATAATATAACGTGTGAGCACTAAAACAAGTTTATGATATATATCATACTTGTCTAAGCATATTATAATTAGAACATATTCAAACTGCTAAGTTCATGCTTAATTACAAAGGACTGACGTGACAAATCTATATTATTTTTAATTATAGAACTTACAAGCATGTTAATCAATTTAATAATTAGCTATATATGGAAAAACATGTGACATGAAAAACATTAGCGCTACTGCGTAGAGAACGTCGATACGAATCTAACGCAACTTGAATGGAGTGAAACGGAGTTAAAATGTTTTTTTTTTTGTGTTGAGGTTATAGGTTCAAAGGATGGAGGAGCATATACACGTATATGGACTCTGCAGATCACATCTAATATAGGGCTCCGCGGTGTGCAGATATAAACAATGAAGTTTCTGGAATTAAAGTATAATATAAATAGAAAAGAATTGTTTACTGTGCAAGCGACTTATGATACTACTCGTCTCGCCTTTTTTTTAAGGTGATACTTTCTAAGAGACATGAGTGTCTTGATTATATTATTTTTATTATATATCAACTTAAAAGAAATATCCCCTCAATGTGAAAAGAAGAAAAGAAAAGAGTAGAGGCTCACCTCTGTGGCCGGCAGTCAGGTAGCAGCCTAGCAGATCCTTGACTCCTTGATCTGATAGATCCCGATCATAATTAGTCAGGACTCTCCTTTGCTCGTAGCCACGCTAGGCGGCGGGTGGATATGCGGCTTCACCGACTAGAGTCGTCGGCAGGCTGACACTCCGTCGATCGCACGTCGCTCGGAATTCTGCGCGGCGGCGTCCGACGGATGACGACGAACAGGTAGACGGCGGCGAAAGAAGGAGAAGAAAAATATAATTTACTACACGAGAGATTTCCCAAACAAGGGGCTCCTCTACGGTAGTTTTGGTGTGCTTTTACCCAAGGGATAGGTACGTATATATAGGGAGGAAAACTCTCCACCTCCATGTCAACTAGCGATATGGTGCTAATTGACGTTGCACCCTCCATCTTTACTAATAGGCCTAATTAATTATTAAAGCCCATTAGTAAATAAAGACATGGGCCTTTGGGCATGAGGAAATCTGAGATATTTTATTATTTTCGAAATTAATTAATTTCATGGATAAAATAATTCTAGAAAAGTCCAGAATTGAATTTTAAGCCACGAAAAATACCTCGAAAGCTCCGAAAATTTAGGGAAAATTCTCAGAGATATTTTAGAATGAGACGAACCCAAATAAAGTATTTGGAGCTCATGAAAAGATTGATGAAGAGATCAAGGAAAAAGATTAAGCTCACGGAAATTGAAATTTTAAATCCAGAAAATACCAAAAAGTTTTCCGGTGAGAAGCAAACGTCGTCCTATGGTATTTTGAAAATAATAGCACTCACCAACACCAAAGACAAGCATCACACAAACACCACATTATCAAATTAATATGAGAAAGTTTAAAACCACAATTTTATATATTTAAATTAGCAACAACTTAAGTTATCTAATAAATTTATTCAAATATTGAAATCATTTATTTTATTTAGTGTTTTCCAAGCACAACCCAAAATTGAAAATTTTGGGGTGTGACAATTCTACCCCACTTAACAGGAATCTCGTCCCGAGATTCGAAGAGACTAGGGAGAAAGATAAAACAGACCAATAAGATTGTTTTAAAACTTTTGACAAGTTCTGATATAAGCGTCAAGGATTATCAAAGGTTGATAAGAAAACATTGGATTGATCGTTTAGATTGATTCGAGCTAATGACCGAGGGTCAAAGGATTGAATGTCAATATAGGCGAAAAGGAAGATCAAAGGAGATTGAAAAGATATATCAAGGTTGATCATCGAGTCTTCACTTTATAAGGTGTAAAAACAAGGGTGGAGATTAGCAAAAGATAAAGATAGATCTTATGGTACTCACAACTCCTCGATTCAAAATTTATGAGACATCATGAAAAAGTAACAGACTAGCATTGGTTGAAGAAAGGTAAAGACTAGTTTTCTGTTTTACCATTCAGGGAGACCAGTAAGAAGGATAAATTGATCTTCAAGTCTTCGTAGGTCCTTGAATTAGGATTTATAAGACGTAAGGATAAGGGTCAAAAGTTGTCAAATGTTGATAAGAAAAAAATAAAGATTGATGGCAAGAAGGTAAGACTGGTTAAGAGGCAAGGACAAGCAAAAGATGATATTATGATAGCGATTGGTCTTTAGGTATTTTTGTCTCGTGACTTGAGATTGATGATGGTGGCGGACGCTACCCCACTTAACAAAGATCTTGTTCCACCTGGCAATGTCGTTAAAGGCAACACTTTCTCCAAGGTTTACTACTATTGATGAGTCATTCATGTGTTGATCCTCCCTTGGGTTAAGATAAAGAAGATAGCATAGAAACCAAGAGTAAGCAAGGATGATATATGGAAAAGACAATAAGAATTAGGATTGATCGAAGGTTAAGTAGATCAAGAGAGGATACTACCCCACTTTAACATAGATTGAGCTAATTCTCAAGATGATTTCGGGTCTTCTTCGGAATACAAGAACAAAGACAACACATAGGCATTACATCAAACAATACAAGCACACATCAGGCAAAACAATGCACCAATCACATCATCGGTAGTACACGTGCTTCTTCAACAATGGTGGTCATCCTAAATGGTAGATTATAAATGATGAAAAGCCATCGAACTTTAGAACAAGATAAGATCAGAAACCTTTTGGTAAAAACAACACAAATCAAAAACCAAGAGAGTAAGAAATAATAGCTCAAAGAAAACTATCAAGGAGGGGATATAACAGGACAAGGAAGAAGAAATAATCAAAACCAAAGGGTCAAGGGATGACAAAATAGTTTTATCATAAAATAAGTTTTAGAAATTGTTCAGTGCTACTTGGCATACGTCCTACAGTCAACACCGCTCTGATACCACTCTGTCACACCCGGTTTTCTAAAGAACAAAACCAGGCTAATCATATGTGTGCCCAGGAAGTCCACACATATGTCAGAATAAAAAAGTATCAAAACAATGTTTATATAAAGCGGGAAGCATACTATATTAACACTTACAACTATCAGAGTGTCGCGGAACGGTCACTAATATTTTCTTCAGGCTCCAACATCACAGGGACGGCTGACTGGGGGTTCCATATGCCAAACACTTCTGAAAAACTTCTGGAAACTCCACTAACTCTTTATCCTTTTTCTGAGCAGCACCTCACTATACTCTAAGGTGTGGTGGAAATAGCAAGAGTGAGTCCATGTCGAACTCAACAAATATAACACAGGGTTCATGAGGCTCAAAGGCATAACATAGGTTTATCAGCATGTAGCTTTTAATTAGCATTATTTTAGTATATCAATAATATCAAAGTGTCTCAATGTAACAGTAAACATATGATCCATGTGAAATGATTAACGAATAGCAAAAACATATCCATTATTAATGATCAACTATTCCATAAGGGTCCAAGGCCACTCGTGACCGTGAGCACGGCTGTTATAACAGTTTTACACTCTGCAGAGGTTGTACACTTTCACTGTGAGTCGTGATTTACCCTTTCGCCCGAGGTGATCAGCCTCTTGACCCACTACCAAGGAAGGTCGGCAGGGTTCACTATGAAGTCTTTCAAAGGTTCGTCTAACAAGTTAGGGCCATTAGATTTCACTCGGCAAACAGATGTAGAGCCCCCCTTCCTGATGGCACAATAACACGCAGCCTATACACATGAGGACAGAGGCCGCACTATACCTGATTCGTCAAGCCATTCTTACGCCATAAAGGAATACCTCTAACAAGCTAGAAAAGGTCCTTCTATATGACTAAAGCCAGAGCCATTTTAGCCCTCACAGTTGTACTGTAAGTCCCAGATTTTCGCTTATAGATGAGTCCTTATGGAGAGTAACAAGAGCACCAAAGTAACCCATGCTCTAGTACCCTTTAACAGTAATAAAATCATCTTTTAATGTTTATTGCATATTCCATTAGTCAAATTACATGATCATAGTTCATGTTGAGCACTAGCAATACTAATCCATGCAGTATAATAGGTATCAAGGAATAAGATCAATACTAAGTCATCCTTATCAAGGAATATATGCATAATGATATTATTTGCTTAATATGAATAGGACAACAAGGATAATCCCATGCTATACTTGCCTTTTCCCAAATTTAAGCTGCTCAGAAATCTTCAACTGCTATCTTTTGGTCTCTAACTTCTGCTTTGACTGTCGCTCCTTAGCTCCTGATCTTCAGCGCTCGCGGATCATAGCTCTACTCGTAGCAACCAAGTAGAACAAACAGACAATAAACACAACTAAGAACAACACACCAAACAAACAAAAGATAAACTAGAAAAGAGCGCACTAATCGACACGACTTGATGCTAGCGCAAGAACGACGGAGAACGGAGCTACCGTTAACAAGACACGACTATCGATAAACTTGTAACATACTAAAAGAGAAAACTATATGCTTGATTCATTTTAGTTATCAAGATAAGGTGATTAACATTTTCAGAGAAATATCCTAAAGTTGAGTTAATCAAATTATAAAGTCGAAGTTAAATTCTACTTATAAATATAAACTTTTCATTGTATTTAAGTTAGTTAACTATTTGTATCTTAGAAAACATAGAACATGTGACAAGCTAAATGTAAGCATTTACGTTTCATGTTTAAGCTAAGAAGTCATAATTGAAAAAGTCGTTTAAGTTGATATTAATCATATTAACATCTATTTATAAGATACCGGAGTTATAAACCTAAGTTGTTTTTAATAAATTAATAGTCATTAGATAAACATTAATCAACTCATTTTATGTGTAACTAAATAAATTATAATTAACAAAAAAAATATTTAAGTTGTTATTTACCAAGCTAACATTTTATTATTTATAAAAGATCGGAGATAAACCTAAATTACTTTTAATTACAAGAGACATTGAATAAATACTAATCAAATTGCACTTAACCCAACTTTATATAAATCATGTTTAAACTAGGCAATTACAATTAATAAATACGTATTTAAGTTGACAAGTAGTAATTATAAAAAGATTGATAATGTCCTATGTTGCTTTTATTTAGAACCAAGTTTGCATAGTCATTAATCAAAGTAATAGGATTAATCTAATCAACATGTGACATATTAAATGGCATTGTTCACGTGTAGCTAACATAGGCATGGTCGCAAAGCAAAAAGATGGAACCACAACCCTAGGTTGGTTTTTAATTAAAAGATATTAAATCAATATTAATCAAATATTATATAAAAGAAATAACTACACGTTTGATTATTTTGATTAAGTGAAACTATGTGAAGCATTATTAATTCAGATTACAGAAATCTCATGTTAACTAAAAGGCCGAGTTAAATCTAATCATACTTTAGTTACAAATATTTTAATGTCTTTTATATACGGATTATTCTTTGACTTGCAAAAACAAAGTAAATTGTGAACATCTATTCAAATTATACATGATGCGTGTTGGAGCTGATCATATTTTATTCATACATAATTTGATATCATTTATGCCAGTTAAACTTTAACTTGCAAAACAATATAACGTGTGAGCACTAAAACAAGTTTATGATATATATCATGCTTGTCTAAGCATATTATAATTAGAACATATTCAAACTGCTAAGTTCATGCTTAATTACAAAGGACTGACGTGACAAATCTATATTATTTTTAATTATAGAACTTACAAGCATGTTAATCAATTTAATAATTAGCTATATATGGAAAAACATGTGACATGAAAAACATTAGCGCTACTGCGTAGAGAACGTCGATACGAATCTAACGCAACTTGAATGGAGTGAAACGGAGTTAAAATGTTTTTTTTTGTGTTGAGGTTATAGGTTCAAAGGATGGAGGAGCATATACACGTATATGGACTCTGCAGATCACGTCTAATATAGGGCTCCGCGGTGTGCAGATATAAACAATGAAGTTTCTGGAATTAAAGTATAATATAAATAGAAAAGAATTGTTTACTGTGCAAGCGACTTATGATACTACTCGTCTCGCCTTTTTTTAAGGTGATACTTTCTAAGAGACATGAGTGTCTTGATTATATTATTTTTATTATATATCAACTTAAAAGAAATATCCCCTCAATGTGAAAAGAAGAAAAGAAAAGAGTAGAGGCTCACCTCTGTGGCCGGCAGTCAGGTAGCAGCCTAGCAGATCCTTGACTCCTTGATCTGATAGATCCCGATCATAATTAGTCAGGACTCTCCTTTGCTCGTAGCCACGCTAGGCGGCGGGTGGATATGCGGCTTCACCGACTAGAGTCGTCGGCAGGCTGACACTCCGTCGATCGCACGTCGCTCGGAATTCTGCGCGGCGGCGTCCGACGGATGACGACGAACAGGTAGACGGCGGCGAAAGAAGGAGAAGAAAAATATAATTTACTACACGAGAGATTTCCCAAACAAGGGGCTCCTCTACGGTAGTTTTGGTGTGCTTTTACCCAAGGGATAGGTACGTATATATAGGGAGGAAAACTCTCCACCTCCATGTCAACTAGCGATATGGTGCTAATTGACGTTGCACCCTCCATCTTTACTAACAGGCCTAATTAATTATTAAAGCCCATTAGTAAATAAAGACATGGGCCTTTGGGCATGAGGAAATCTGAGATATTTTATTATTTTCGAAATTAATTAATTTCATGGATAAAATAATTCTAGAAAAGTCCAGAATTGAATTTTAAGCCACGAAAAATACCTCGAAAGCTCTGAAAATTTAGGGAAAATTCTCAGAGATATTTTAGAATGAGACGAACCCAAATAAAGTATTTGGAGCTCATGAAAAGATTGATGAAGAGATCAAGGAAAAAGATTAAGCTCACGGAAATTAAAATTTTAAATCCAGAAAATACCAAAAAGTTTTCCGGTGAGAAGCAAACGTCGTCCTATGGTATTTTGAAAATAATAGCACTCACCAACACCAAAGACAAGCATCACACAAACACCACATTATCAAATTAATATGAGAAAGTTTAAAACCACAATTTTATATATTTAAATTAGCAACAACTTAAGTTATCTAATAAATTTATTCAAATATTGAAATCATTTATTTTATTTAGTGTTTTCCAAGCACAACCCAAAATTGAAAATTTTGGGGTGTGACAGGACATAACTCCTATTCCTTAAACATGATGTGATTGTAGCAGCTTCCAAAGTGGATAACATCTCTTACATTCCTTATTGCTTTATATGAACATCTGAATCTCTGCATCCCTCTTTACCATTCTTATAACTCATACCTTAAGATGGGTCAACCTGGTATCCCTCAGGTATAGATTTAATACCCTCATACTTAATCCTTTCTCCTGAAAGTGTAGTTAGAAACACTGAACATTGGGCATACTCAATCACTCCTTTACAAGTAGATAACCAGTCTATTCCAAGGATAACATCAATGCCCATTAATTCCAAAACAATGAGGTTTACCTTAAAAATTTACCCCCTTTATGTCCAGACTAACTTTTGGGCATACGTGGTCTACCTTTATTTCACCTCTTGGAGTTTCAACCATAACTGTTTTCCCCCTTGGAAGCATAAGTATGTTATGATCTTTTGCATATTGTCTAGATATGAACGAATGTGAGGCACTGGGGTCAAACAAAACCTTGGCATTTCCTGAACTTACTGGAATTGATCCAAACACGACCTCCTTAGCTCCAGGAATGGTGGAAATATCCACATGTTTCAACCTTCCATGGATGTAATTTCTCTTTAATTTATTTCCCTGCACATGCTCCTTTTTGACATCCTGTCCTGGGTCTTGTTGTTGTTGATTCTTCTGTGGGCAAGATTTGATATAATGTCCTTCCTGCTGGCAATGATAACACTTTCTCTTAGCTGGATCTTTTGTGATGTCATACTCTACGGAACTGTTGTTTGGTATGCTGCTATCTTGCTGGCCATAAAAGTTCACCTTCGTCCCTTTGGCTTGTTTCCTAGCTTGTTTGGCCTTTTGGGGTTGATACTCCTTATAGGTAATTATCCACCCATCTATGACTACTTCATGGGGAGTAGTTTTAGCGGGAGGGGCTTCTAACTCTTCAGGGTTTGGATTTGTTTGACAGGGGATCAGGGCTGCATGTGATAATGTAGTATAACTCGCTTGCTGATTGCTTTCCACAAGTGGTTCTAATGAGATTGCCTTTCTCTTCTTGTCCATGTTGATCGCAAAATTTGGATCCACCTTGATTTTCCCCTTATTAGACTCGTTTCGAAGACAGGGAAAACCATAATGCTTACAGCAGTGACATTGTTCCTGCTCTCCAAATGCCTTACTATCAACATCTTTATTGGATTTTATATTCTTCCAAGCTTCTACTACTTGTATCTTCTCTGACCCCTTGGATATGTTGGCTTGACCTTGAGATAAGCATCGTTGAGAATTCCCATGTTGAGCCATTTCTTCTAGTAATTCGTTTTGCATCGCTAATGGTTTCTTGTCAAAAGTGAGCAAGAGCGACACAATTCAGTCCTCTTAACCTCTGAAATCCACAGTCTTCTCGTCACGAGCCGTCTAATAGACAAGGAGAAAAGGTTCAAAATAGAGACAAGGTTTTTATAACAGAACGGGGATAGAATTAAGCATAACTTTGAGAAAATAACAAAGTTAAAGAGAAGCAAGAAATAGGCAACAATGAGAACATGCTAAACGTCCAGTTCTAACTAGGCTTGCGTCCTACAGTCAGCATTGCTCTGATACCAATCTGTCACACCCGGTTTTAAGGACAAAACCAGACATACACCATATGTGAAATAAAGACGACAAATCTCACATATAGCCACAGATAAGTGTAATATCAAAAGACAAATGCTTAATATACATAACTCAATAGTATAAAGTATACCTTAAAGAGCAACACAGCGGAAAGACAACTCCGAACACCGGGTGCAACCTTCACTCCAGGATCAAACTAACTGGTTGATCACAAGCCTAACAATTCCAGAATCTAACAGTCTGGTACCCTTCCTGAGATGTTGGGAAATAGCAAGAGTGAGTCCATGTCGAACTCAACAAATATAACATGGGGTTCATGAGGCTCAAAAGGTTTGACACATGTTTACTGCGATAGCTTTTATTAAGTCATCTTTTAGCAATTGAGTAGCAACAAGTTTACCATAAACCCAAATAACCTCATGATCATGTAAACGAGAATAATGTATAGCAAGAAACAATAATCATTAGTGAGCATCAATATCATCAGTATTATCATTATCATCAGTGTTCATCATTTATTCTGTAAGGGTCCAAGGCCACTCGTGACCGTGAGCACGGCTGATATACCAGTTTTACACTCTGCAGAGGTTGTACACTTTCACTGTGAGTCGTGATTTACCCTTTCGCCCGAGGTAGCTAATCTCTTGACCCACTTCCAAGGAAGGTCGGCAGGGTTCACTATGAAGTCTTTCAAAGGTTCGTCTAACAAGTTAGGGCCGTTAGATTCACTCGGCAAACAGATGTAGAGCCCCCCTTCCAAATGGCACAATAACGCGCAGCCTATACACATAAGGACAGAGGCCGCACTATACCTGATTCGTCAAGCCGTTCTTACGCCATGAAGGTTACCACTAACAAGCTAGAAAAGGTCCTCATACTTGACTAAAGCCAGAGCCATATAGCCCTCACAGTTGTACTGTAAGTCCCGGATGTTCGCTTACAGATAAGTCCTTAGGGAGAGAAACTAGAGCACCAAAAATACCACATGCTCTAGCCCTCTTGAGCCATGTTGCTATAAAGCATCTTTTAAACGTTTATTGCATATACCATTAGTCAAGTTACAGATCATGGTTATTTATCTTAAGCACTAGCATAATACTACCCAATGCAATGTCCCATGGGTGTCAAGGTACAAAATACAAAAACTAGGATATCCTTAGTGGTAACAAGATAGACACATGCACATGAATTAAGTATATTAAAGGTGAATAGGAAACAAGGATAATCCCATGCTATACTTGCCTTAAACACCGATCCTTCGGTAAGCTTTAAATCTTCAACGTTCTTCTTCTTCTTCTTGATAACCACGTATATCTCACCGACTGGACGAAATCATAAATCACCACACACGTATCCATACAATCATACATGAAGCAAACAATAGATCTAAATTAGAACAGTACACCAAACATATGAAACAATATGTGAAAAGGTTTTAAAGATGTTCTACGCATTGCTACGAACACACAGACGCGAAAAGCACACTAATCAGAGCTACGGTTGAAAAGATACATCTACCGAAAGATTTGCTCATAGAAGAAAATATAAAACTATTAGTTTCATGTGTTTTATATATAAGATATTTTATAAATACTATATATGGAATTAAGTCAAATTTAGATCCAAATTATAAAACTAAAGTAAAACAAATCATATTTTATTTACAAAACCCAGTTGCATAATTATTAATCAAGATATGATTTAAACAATAAAATTTCAGAATTAGTAATATGGTAAACACTGTCACTAACGCGTAAATCTCGTTGCTATGAATCTAACGCAACTCAAATGAGCTAAAACGGATCTAAAACGTAGAAGATATGATTTAAACAAGATTTACTTTATTAAAGTAATAGATTAAATCTCACATCGGAACTTAAAAATAGAAAACCTAACCAACAGTAACACTAACAGTATAACAAGTTTGTAAAACTCTTCTACACGTTACTACGATCACATAGACATAAAGATCACGAAATTTGGATTTAAAACGTAAAAGTTATGAGTTTTCTAAGATTTCCTTTAGATAAATAATTACTTTAATATAAACTCGAAAATAAATTATCTCAAACCTACTGTACAGTTCTATCATCATGTAGAGCTCGCAAATACGAATCTAACGCAATTTGAATGGATCAAATCGGAGTTAAAACGGATAATTTATAACTAAAACAAACTCAGTGGCAAAACTGTAAATATCAGAAAACGTATTTTTCAATTACTGAGACGAAATACGCTTTCAACAGATCAAAACGAACACGGGATAATATGTTTTGGACTGCGGGTTTACAACTTAAATCTTACAGGGACTCTTTAGCAAGATTCACAGGCGAACCGGTATCTTTAAATAACGGCCGTCCGATTTAAAATGGACGGTCCAGATCGGATCGGGGAGAGAGCCGGCGGCGCTCCGGCCGGAATCGGGCCCGACGGCGACCCTTCCGCGGCGGCGCCAGGGCCGAAGCATGCTATACCTCGCTTCTGGGCATCATTCAACAAGTAGAAGGTACCGGGAGAAAGAGCGAAACACGGCGATCTCACCTCACGCGAAAACGGAGCCGAGAATGAACCGAGGGAGGCGTGCGGCTTGGAGAGGCGGACGGTGGAGGCGGTGGTGCTCACGGTGGCGCGTTGAGACGACAAGAGCGGCTCCAAAAGGATGGGATGGGGGCAGTACGATGCAGGGGTCCCGTTTTTATAGCCCGAAGGCACGCGGAAGCAAGGAAAGGGAAGGATTCGAAGATGGATTCGATGCCGGTAAATTTGGAAAGGGAAGCCGGCGTTCGGCGTGGGGAAGAAGATGAAGGCTGAGCCGCTGATGCGTGGGCCCTGGATGTCAGCGTCACGCCGGGAAGAAGGAAGGCGGGCGCGGGGAGGTAAGCGGGCCGCTGCTAGCAGGCCGAGACGAGCGCTGGGCTGAAAACCGAAAGAAAATGATTTTCCTTTTTTTTTCCTTTTCCAATTTTTCAAAGCCAATTTTCAAAAGATTTTCAAATCCAAATTTGAATTTCATCAAACCACTCATCTCAAAAATTTTAAATGCAACAGCATGAGTGCACAAACATGTTTCTACTCTTATATTTGATTTTAAATTTATAAAAATTATTCTTATTCTAAATTTGCATGCTTCACAAAAATAAATATAAAAATCATATTTTCCTATTTTTCTTCTTTTCAAATTTTTAGGGTGTTACAGATTGATTGAACATTCAATGGTTGGGACACTTGGGTCATCCTTCTTGATCAAATGTGGGGACTTGAGCTGGTGGTTATGGTCTCTGTGGACTGTAGTGACCATCCTCACTATCTCTGTCTGTTGTGGCTTCTTGCTCTTGCTCTTATTCTTGTTCCTCCTATTGTTCTTCTTCTTCAGCTCATAGGCATGTGGATGGTGTGCAGGGAATTGTAACACTCAATTCTTGAATGAGAAAGTCTCTCTCTTCCCTCTGATGTTGAAACAGATCTTGGCAGCATTGGCATAGATGATAGCTCCAGCGGTGTTAAAAAATGGCCGCCCCAAGATGATGGGTAACTTCTCATCACCACCTGTCTCTATCACTATAAAGTCTGCAGAACATATGAGCTGCCAACTCGCACATAGATGTCTTCTAGGATTCCTTTGGCATAGCAGAGTGACTGGTCTGCAAGCTGCAAGCACATGGTTGTATATGATAAAGGATAATCAAACATTCTTTCAAAAATCACCTTGGGCATGATGTTGATGCTTGCACCAAAGTCACAGATTGCTTCATTGAAGTTCACACTTCCAATGAAGATCGATATGACCGGTCTCCCTAGATCACCTTTCTTGATTGAGAGAGTTTCATCATTCCAACCGATTGTTGGAACACTCCAGTTTCTTCCTACATTGAAAATATCTACAAGATTTGCAGATTCTAGTTCTTCCAGTTTCCTCAGAATCTTACCTTGGCATTCTGGAGGAATAGCAGTAACAAGCTAGGATATTTATGACTTAATCATTTTATTAAAGCTATGTTGATTCTTAATAGCAGTAGAAAAGTTATCCATTCTATTATTAATTATTTCTAGCATTTTATCATTGGATGCTAACTTCTTAGACAAGTTATCCATTAACTTTCCTTGATTAAGAACTAACTCTCTTTAAGGTGGCTGAATAAAATTATTGAAAGAATTATTACCTTGATAATTACCTGAATAGTTACTTGAGTAGTTAGGTCTTTGCTATTGATTCCAACCTTGATTCTGTTGAGGACGATAATAGTTATTGTTGTTGTTATTGATGTAGTTCACATCCTCATGTAGCTCTGGGCAGGTATTGCCTGAATGCTTAGTTTCCCCACACTCTTCACAAGTCATGCGAGAATCATGAATGTGCATGACTTTCTTCTTCTCACCAGCTCTCTCATCGAGCCTCTTCATCAGCGGGTCCATCTTGGCAGACAACATGTCTACCTCCTTGAGCTGGTGCATACCTTCACCTCTCTTGTGGCCTTGAGTTCTTTCTTCACTCCAACCTTGGTTGGATGCCATCTTCTCCACAAGAGTTGTGGCTTGAGAAATGGTAAGTGATAAGAATGCACCTCTAGCAATAGCATCCATAGTCTCATAGGTGTTGTTGTTGAGCCCATGATAGAATGTTTGCATAAGTAGCCAATTCTCCATTCCATGATGAGGACATTCTAGGATGTAATCTTGAAAGCACTCCCATGCTTCTGGGACAGACTCATCATGTTGCTGTTGAAAACTTGATATTTTTCCACGAAGAGCATTTGTCTTGCCCATGGGAAAGAACTTCGCCAGGAAATTGGTGGAGCAGAGTGCCCACGTAGTATTCTTCTCCTTATTTGCATAAAACCACTGCTTCGCTCTCCCCAAGAGTGAGAATGGGAAAAGGCGAAGTAGTATGGCGTCTCTGGGAACATCCTTGATGGTGAAAGTGCTGCAAATCTCCAGGAAGTGTTGGAGATGAGCACTAGCATCTTCATGTGCCTTCCCACAAAACTGGCTAGCTTGCACCATGTTGATGAGTGCAGGCTTAAGCTCAAATGGCTGATCAATGTCTACAGCAGGTCTAGTCCAGATGTTGTCTGTGGTTGGAGCTGAGAACTCACGGAGTGACTTGTTTGCTATGGCTTTGAATGCTGGTGTCAAGTTGCGAATTACTCTCTGGTGATCTTCCACTTCAAAAGGAACTTCAGACTGAATTGATGACGATGTTTGAGCTTTCTTTAGCTTGGCTCTAGTCCTTCTAAATAATGCTTCTGGATTATCAATAAAATTATCTAGAAGGTCAAACCTATTCATACATTACCCTACATATGATATAGAAAATAGATAAAAGACAAGGGTAAAGCTGTATGAGTAGAGAAAATGATGGTTTCTCAATAACATTAGTGGATGCAAGTGATGGCTCATATCCTTTTGAATAGCTTAATCAACATTCCCCGGCAACGACGCCAAACATGCTTGTTAGCATTTCTTAGCGTCACTTAAGCTAGGTTGTCATTCCCAGCATGGCGCCAGAAATGTGGTATTAAATAAATGCAAATGCTCCTCTAGAAATAAATATGAAATCTGCAAGCGCACAGATAATACCGATGTAGCATTTTAACCAGGAGTAAACTAGGTGTCGTTATTTATATTTTTACCATGGGAAGGGATAGCTAAGGATATGAGCAATGAGCATCACTACATGTGATAATGGAGAGTATAACCATGTCTTTGTCTATCTCTCATACAGGGTAAGTGTCACATGAAATATATATATATATATAATGAATGAATAGTAAATGATAAATGATAAGCACATAGCCACATAATAAATGATAAGCACATCTCAATAGATTACTCTACGTCTATATCACTAGCATGTAACTAGGATGAACTACAAGAATAAATTCTAAGTTATTCTAAATATAAGCCATAGCATACAATGATTAGTGCAATTACACTTGGCAATCATGGCAAGATAAGGTTATATCTATGCATAGGGATATTACGAAGGAAGATGAAGAACATAGCAATCACTTTCCTGTAATAGTTGTGTTCTACCTATCCTATTCTCAAGAGGAATACAAAGGACTCAACAGGACTGTCACTCCCATGATCTACCTCACGATCTGGAATATAGGGTGCAATCGCAGGAAAATACGATATAGGCACCACGCCTACACAATATTTACCACTCCATGATATCAATGAGCAAGCATTATATGATCCTATACTTGAATATAATTCTATCCAACTATGCCAAGCATATAACCAAAGTAGACTAAGAACATTATAATTGAGAATATAAGCAAATAGAGCAAAGTCATATCCAATATAATAGAATAGAGCAAAGTCATATTCATAGTAGCAGATGAACAATATGAATAACACATGAAATATAGAAGTAGGAGAGAATTACCAAGAACTCTCTTGACAGATCCGAAAACCAAACGAAGCTTGACTCCTTCTAGTTCTAATCCTATGTAGCTATGCTATGACTATGGAGATCTAACTGAGATGGTGGCTCTAGGGCTTGATCAGGGGCTTCTCTCTTGATGAATAATGAATTGAATGAGAATTAGGGTTTCTCCCAGGGCCAGGGGCCTTGCTTATATAGCCTCCTCAAATGCACCACGACCGTCAGATCAAACCGACCTTGATACATGGTGTAGATTTATCCTCAAAGGCAACGGGGGCAGGATCCATGAGACTAGACCTGATTGGTCCACGTAGGTGGGCGGGCGCCCACATGGACAGGCCAGGCGCCCTACCTACGTGGCCAACCGGCCTCCAGTCTGATCTGGTGTCTTCTGGAGTCTTCTAGAGTATTCTTGTGCGTGAGGTCTTTCTCTCTATGTAAATCTTACATGTGGGCCTTCTTTGGTCATTTCCTGATAACCCCCTGCAGAAATAGATATTCACCAAAACTCATGAAATTATGTCAGTGTAACCCCTATAGCTAGATGATATTTATATTTAGGTCCTTTTTCATGCTATGTTGACGGTTAAAAATGACACTTATAAACCGTTAACAATAGGTATAACAAGGTAGATAAGGATATAATATATGCATCAATGGTTTCACTCAACTCCTATAACTTAATGTAACGATATATAGAACTTATATAATTAATTGCTTATAAAGTAGGAGACTTAGAATGCTCCAGGGCTTGCCTCTTTCAAATGAACTAGGCTGATGGTCCACGCACTCAGGCAGATCCTCTCCTTGCTCCTCGGCCTCGGACATCTCCTATGCCTAGATTTCTTGTGGGTTAGCCCTAGTCTGTTCCTCTTGTACCATTACTTGAACTTCCTCTTGCGATCCTGTATGATGCATATGCTGGTGGTCATGAGAATGCAAGTGACAACCAGTAATCATGATGCTTATGGATTGATGCAGGTGAATGAACATGGTTAGTAACTTTTGACAGAGTATGTGCAAAATTCTTCTATCAGGTAGTCAACATCATCCAAGAACATGTACCGTAAGCACATGTCATCTACTGTATTCTCTTCTACTACTAACTACCATCATTCAGCGCTAACCACCATATAACCACAACCATAGGTACTACCACACTAATACCACAATGGCTACCCTATCATGCCAAGTCATACCAGCAAGTCAAGGGGCTTCAAAGATACACCAAATCACACTAATTTCCCTAATCATGCATAAAGCAATATTAAACTAACTAATATAAATGAAGGCTACAACTATCACATATACTTTTGGAACTGCTAAAATTCTAAGAAAAATACAGTAGCATGCTTGTGCTCAGTAGAGCCGATCATAAAAATTTCACAGCAAGAGAATACTTAGCCTACACAAAAATGACAAGCTATGATGGATAAATGAGCATGAAAATACTTTGTACTATGAAAAGTATCAAACAACAGATTTAATATTTTTCCCATGATCTGTACAGTATAGAATCACTGTACAAAAAGTTTCACATGCATGTATTATTCATATTTTTAGCCCTAGCAATTTTACAAGAAAACAACAATTAATACACATAAATTAGTTAGCTATATTTTTTTCATAGAACATGCATGGTATATATTTTTCACAAAAAGTGCATCACATGAATAGATCAACAAAATTGGAATCACATTTTTCTAATACATATTCTATTTACTATGCATTTTCTAAGAAATCAGCATTTTAATCATTTAAATAAAGCTACATAGAAAAGTATCACAAAATTGACATGTAACACTTTTAACATGTAGATCTGACAGCAAGGATCACAACAAAATTTGTTTCACATTTTTTGAGCAATATTTACCAAGTTATGAATTAAACAAGCATTTAAATAAATTCTAGAAATCATTTAAAAACAAAACCGAACCCTATCGCTACGTGCTCCTGATGTTGTGCACACACAGGCACCGATAGCTGGGCCCTGAGGTCAGCTTGGTCCCACCTATCGGTGCCACAGAGGCAGGGTGGCTGCTGTCCGGTCGAGAGCTTGCCAGCGGCGAGCTCCCCGGTGGCTAGGCCGGCACCCTGAGCACCCTCTCAACGACACAAACCCAGTGGAGCAACCAGCATGGGCGAAGATGGCCTATGGCGGTGGTGCCACATACATCGAAGAGCAGCGGCGCATGCCGACGATGTTCATGCTGTTTTCGGCCATGGCATGGTGCGACGAGGTGCGCACGGGGTTTGCGAGGCCATGGTGAGTGTGTGGCGCTACTCAAAGGGAAGAAAGGGAGAGCAGAGGAGCTCTGGCCATGGTGGGGCAGGCTCCGGTGAGTGGTGGCGGAGGTAATGCCAGCCAAAATTCGGTGGCTCATCTCAAGACGACGGCCGCAAGCAGGTGCAATAGGAAGAGCACGCGAGGACGGAGTCATGGGCTAGAGAGATTGGACGGAGGCAGAGCAACGACGGCGAATGGCATCGGCGGAAGGAGCCTGCTCAGGCTTTTTGAAATGGGAGAGAGAGTGATTGGAGTGGTTGAGGGCACTATGGCCGGCTTGAAGGCGAGACGAGGTGAGGCCGCGGCGGGGGCCATGGTGTGCCACCCGGCGGGTGGTGCCGCACACCGCTAGCCACGCGACAGTCAGGTTCTGTCACCAGTCGGGTGCGTGGCACGGTGGGGTGGGGTGCGGGAGCGAGCAAGCGAGGACGAGCTGGGCTAGGCCGGCTTCGCAGGCGAGCCAGGAAGGGAGGCGCGCGGCACAGCAAAAAAAGAAAAGCTTTTTCTTGTTATTTTTCAATAAACAGCCCCAAAAATCTCATTTTGAGCAGCAAAAATTCATTTTCAAAAGCTAACCCAAAAATAAAAGTGGTTCATGATTTTATGCTCTACAATTTTGCCAAAAGAAGCAAAGTAAAATTCCAAAAGGATTTTGAACTATAGATTTAAAGTCAATTTAAATCAAAAACCCAAATTTTGAAGATTTTCTTTAAAAGCATAATTTGAGAAAACTTTGAATATGAACTTTGCTCCAAATTGCACCCTAATTATTTCTAAATTGTTTAAGTGATCAAACAAGTACACACAAAGCATAACAAGCATCTACATAGCATTAAATCTATTGAAACAACACATTGCAACATACATGTTTCATTAGCATATTTCAAGTTATATTTCATGTGATGCTTATGAATGCATAATGATGATTATGCTCATGATTTGGAAATGCTAATGCATGCTTAACACCGGGATGTTATAGCCCTCCACCTTATAAGAATCTCGTCCTGAGATTTGAGTTACGAACTAGTTGTTATAAAAATCTTTATAAGCATTTTGCAGATAGTCTCCTATCTCCCATTTCATGTCACCGTCATCATGATGAATCCATTGTATCTTATATGTTCTCACCACTTTATTCTGAGTGACTCGATCCTTAGTGTCCAAAACTCAGATCGGTTGCTCGCGATACTCCAAATCTGATTTAATTTTAATGCCCCGAGGTTCTATCCTTTCTTCCGGAACACGCAAACACTTCTTCAATTGCGACATGTGAAAGACTAGAAAGATCGAACTCATCGCTTCTAGTAACTGTAACTTATAAGCCACTGGACCCTTCTTTTCTAATATCTTATACGGTCCTACAAACCGAGCAGCAAGCTTTCACTTGACTCCAAACCGTTTCTCTGGACTCCAAACCCTTTCTAAGCGGTGAGAAGACTTGAGATGAAATTCATACTTATATTATCCCATTTCCAATCCGGCACTGATAATGGTTGTAGCAAACCAGCGGGTTTCATATGAAGAGCCTGGACTCTACAACACGTATCACATCTAGTAACATAAGCTACGATTGCTTTCTTCATCTTTGTCCACCAATAACGAGGTCTTAGTTCTTGATACATTTTGCTAGTTCTAGGATGGATAGATAGCTTAGAAAGATGAGCTTTATCCATAAGTTGAATTTTGAGTTCTCTGTCCTTAGGTGGAACAAGACGGGCACTCCTTGCTCATCCACTCTAAAATGCTTAGTCAGCTCTTTCTTCATTTTCTCCTTGATATAGAATATCCCCTTGTCTATTTTCTGACCTTCTATGATCTTACTCTCCAAAGTGTAACTAATTTGAATATTATACAACACAGCAGGGTGCATCAGATTGAACCCATCTTCGAACAACTGTAGCACAGCATGAAAATGTGATTTCCTACTCAAAGCATCAGCCACTACGTTTGCCTTTCCTGGATGATAGTGCATGTTCAGGTTATAATCCTTGATTAGCTCTAACCATCTTTTCTGTCACATGTTCAACTCTAGCTAAGTAAAGATATATTTAAGACTCTTGTGATCTATATAGATATTGCACACATTTTTGAGCAAATAGTGCCTCCAAATCTTTAGAGCATGCACAACTATGGTAAGCTCTAAATCATGTGTTTTGTAATTAACTTCATGCTTTCTTAACTGGCATGAGGCATAAGCTATCACCTATCCTTCTTGCATAAGCACACAACCTAAACTAGTTTTGGATGCATCACAAAACACATCAAAATATTTCTCTATATCCGGTTGCGCTAGAATAGGAGCAGTGGTTAGCAGTTTCCGCAAGGTGTGGAAAGCTGCTTTGCACTCCTCAGTCCAAGCAAACTTATGATCCTTCTATAGCAGACTAGTCATGGGCTTGGTACGCTTTCCAAATCTCGGGATGAGATTTTTATAAGGGGGGAGGGCTATAACACCTCAGGTGTTTGGCTTCCATAATTGCATTGCATTTCATAAGCATGAGCATCAATCATCTCTTTCATGTCTTAATTTTGTTTGCGACATGAGTATGCAACATACTCTAATATGCTTGTTTGTAATTGTTGTGCTTATGAAATGTGAGTGGTGCAACTTGTAGATACAACATGGGGTCTCATACTTTGAAACATGACAATGTTGTTAGTACACCATGATAGGCTCAATTGATGCAACAAAGTCTTGAAACATGTGCAACATGATATTGCAACATTTTGGTAGAAATATTGTTTTGCTTGTTTCAACTTATGTGGCACTAGTAATTTTGTGTAACCAAGGTGTAGAGTGGCTAATTATATCTTATAACACCTTAATTTAATTTAGGGTAATTAGTGGAACAAAGTTCATGTTGACCAAAATGACTAAAATATCCTCCTAAGTGCTGTTGACCAACCCTTGACCCCTAGAATGCTTTGGATTGACCATTTAAAAAGTCTAGCTTAGATATCTTGCATGGAGGAGCAACCTTAAGCAAAGTTGTAGAGAATTTCCTAAGAAACAAAAATTCCAATATGGCCATCTCATGAAAATGAACAGAACATGCTCTAAAATAGCCCACAAGTCGGTTGAGGGACTGCCCAACACTTAGAAAAGTCTGAAAATTTGAATTTCAGTTTCAATGTGCCCCACTTCGATGCCATGTCACTTAGAAACCAGGCCGAACCAGTCCATGAGCCAATTGACAAAGTTGTAGTCCTCATATAGCTCTACAATTTTGCTGTTAACATCTACTGCTAACTCGAGCTAGATTAGGAGTTAATCAATGCCAAAGTTGCCCTGTCGGTCATCTGATGCCGGCCTCGATTCAGTTTGTCAGGCCCTCGGTGGCCGACCGGCCACAGGCCCGCACCGACGCGTGGACGCGCGGTGGCGGCCGTACGCCGGCCGTGGCCCCACCGGTCAGGTCGCGGGCGTCTATAGGTCGCCACAACGTCCACGGCTTGCTTCTCCCTTCACTCCTCCCTTCTTCCTCCCTCCGTGCACGCCGAGGCGGAAAAGAGGGCCGCTGCCATTGCCGCGAGCTCCACCGCCATTGTGTGAGTTCGCCATCGCGTTGCAGCCAGACTCCGTCCACAGCTCTGCCAGGGACACCACCACCTCCTCCATCCCTTACTTGAGCCAATTGTGCAGAGGTAAGGGCACATTGCCATTTCTGCCACCGCGAGCTCTCGCCGGCATTCGTTCGCGCGACGACTCACCGTGGCCAGCACAACATTGTGCACCTCCGCTTTCCCTAGCGTGTGTTCTTTCTTCCCTATCCACTGTAGATGCTCTAGTGATGATGCTACCGCCAATGCCGGCCAGGCTGGACTGGAACGCCGCCGCGCACTACCGCGCCATGGCCGCCGATGAGGTGCTCATGCAGCCACGCCACTCCACTTCCTCCCAGCCCTCTTTAGTAGCCTCGTTAGCTCCGCCAAGGCTCTAGGGAGCTGACGCACCCCTCTACCAGTAATCTAGCGGTCGGAGCTCGTCGGCGCACCACCGCGTGCCATCACCGAGCTGCCGCCATGGCCGAGGAAACTAGGGTTGGGTAGAGTCCACGATTTAGGGGTCAGGCGATGCGGAAGGTCGAGAGGAACCTAGTGGTGCCCTTCCCCTCGCCGGAGATGCTGCCGTCGACGAGTTGGAGCTCGCCGGAGCTGCGGCTCCTCCTTCTCTGTTCCCCTCTCTCTGAGTAGCGGGTCCCGCCTGTCAGGCGCAGGCGCGGGCGGGAGTCTGAGCTGGGCCGCGCTAGCGGGTCGGACTGGCCCAGTAGCCCTTTTTTATTTTGAAATTTTGGTTTTCTTTATTTATTTCACAGTTTTGAATGTTGTTTGTGATTTTCATATCTAGGGTTTGACTTGTCCAAAAATAGTGATTTCAATTTTGTTGGACTCTGTGTGAAGTGTAGTATTTAGGAAAAATATCAAATACATATGTGATGTTTATTTTCTGGAAGATTTAATTAGGCCTTTGAAATGTGTTTTAAATTGAATGCAAACTTGTTAAATGGATAGCTTGAGTTGTAGTGTTCCAAAAATTATGAAAATTGGTGAGTATGTTATTTCATGTCCATACTAGCTCTGGTAAAAATTTGGGAACTAGTGCTTGAGTACTTTTCAAGTTATAATGCTATCATGTTATATTAGAAGATACTTGAATGAATTTTAGTAATTTTTCTATATGTGGAATGCTCATGAAATTTTATGGAGAGTGTCGTGGTACCCTGAGGTTGCTAAGAAAAATATGGTTTCTATTGTTTGATACATTTCAAGGTGATTTGTTAATTATGCAAAAATCAGCCTTTTTGGCTTGTGAATTTTGTGTAGGGAGTTTCTATGAATAAATTTAGTTCAAATTTTTACAGTAGCCTCCTTGTAGGGCAGAGAGCCTCCTGTAATTTTGGTAGAATTTTCTAAGTAGCTTGCATATAAGTTTAATTTCCCACTTAATTAATTATGTAAATTAAGAAAGGGGTTAAAAATAAATGTTTTGGGTTGGCACACCTTACTTTCTGGTGTTTTCATGATATATGTGAACTAGTAGTATCATTGGTTTGGTCATAGAGGAAGTTTGACACATGAATAAATATTTAATTTTCACATTTCTAGGTTCTCTGGACAGGTGGTAGCATTTTTGGATTTGATCCTTTATAAAAGTGTTTGCTGGGGAACTTGTGAATACCAAAGTGGTGGTAAACTTGATAAACTAGCTTGTGTCAAAATTTAGTGGTATTTGTCCTAGTAGTCTAGGAGTTATAGCTGTTTAAAGTGGCTGCCCAGAAATGGCTGCTCTCTGTTTGGAGAGGACATATTTCTGGAACTTTAGAATTTTGACTAGGTAAACTTGGGAATTAAGTATTTAGGTCTGAACGTGAATTGTAGAGCATTTTATAATCTTTCCAGATTGTCTTGTATCATGCCTTTTGGAATTTTGAATCTACAGTTGTGATGGAAATACTTAGCTGCTGTCCAGAATCTGTTGTTGTGCTATTTTGTGCTTGGTTGGTGGTAACCTAAGTAATGTTGTTCTTATGATTGTTAGGTATTAGGGCCTTAACTGAGGAGGAACAATTATACATTAGGTTGTGTAGATTAGGTAAGTACTTCTCTATCGGAGAAGAGATTTGCACTTATTATTGAAGTGATTTGAATAGAGCACTAGGAATTGTTGTAGTGCATTTCATCCCGAGCATGCTGTATTCCTTCTTATGCATCCATGAAATTTATTGTGCATTCATGCAATAGGTGTTCCAGAGAGAGTGACTCTCCTCGAGTTCAAGGGAGCGATTCCAGAGGAGGATCAGGAGCAGCCGAGGGAGCCCGAGGACCCAGCCGGCGAAGGTGATGAGATACAGGCCCGATCTTCTGAGAGGTAATCGATAAATTGGATTTGTGGAGATCTCGACGTTGGTGATCCAGCTTCAAATCAGACATGATTCGAACCCTGCAACTGTTACACCCTACTCCGTTGGTTACCAACCAAGCACAACTTGATTGACCTCGCCAAGAAGGCTTTTCCTGCAAGCGAATCGAAGAGCACAAGCAAGAAGGTAAAACACGCAATCTGAAATTGCAAATATGAATGATGTGAATATCAATATAGGGTTCAAGAACTCGGTTCCAAAGGACTAATCAACACAGTGGAGGAGATCAAGAATAGGGGCCCTAGATCACTGTAAAAGGATTTGTCACCACAGTTAAAATGAATGATTCAGTTTCTCGATGGAAAACTAAACTCTAAACAAAACCCAATTGTCTAGCAGTGGCGGTGGCTGTGTTTATAGTCTAAGACTCGACCTAGGGTTGAAGACGGCTAGGGGTTGGGCGCCCACAACTTGGGCTTAAGGCCCGACACGATACATGGCCAAGTTGGCCCAAATAGGTGATGCAACACCTTGCCGTGGTCACACAAAATGATCCACAGACCTTCTGGAGCTGGGACTAGATCCAAAATGATGGCGTCGTCGTCCCCTTTCCAACGCATCCAAGAATGCCCTGTTTCGATGTCGTATGAGAGAGTTAAGACCGAAACAATGACGACGTGTCTGCTGAATCCGAGGGTGACGTGGCAGCTGAGTTGGGGACGAATTGCAACTTGGGGAAGACCATAGCATCGGTGTGTCCAGCGTGGCGATGTCCTCATCATCCTCCCCTTCTTGAATTGGAGTCGTCCTTGACTCCATCTTGGTGATGTCCTCATCAGAAGGAGTTCCCGTAGAAGATCTACCTGAGTGCCCGGATCATCGCCCGTCCTCGTTCCTAAAAGGCAAGCCCCGGTGCATGCTGACCCAACTGTTTTAAATATCAATCTTGAGTACCTTTACTTGTTTACTACATTAAGTTGTAGGAGTTGATTGGAAAACACTTGTTGCATTATACCTGTCCTTGTCTAGATATCATACTTAAATCCTAACTTAGGTTTAGGCACGTGTCAATGCTTAGCCCTGCTTAGTCCGATAGAAGTCAGGTGATTTCCGGTCATCCGCGAGATGTAGGAATGGGTCACATGTGGCTATGTTGGCTATCGTGGATGGAACCATGCCGTAAAATGAAATTGAGACCGTGCGGGAGTTCGATAGTGCAGCCGCAAGACACTTCACGTCTTGGGTGCGGAGCTATGCCCGTCTGAGTCGTTTAAGGACCGATTCTTTCATGCCTTATAGGTACACTTGCGTTCAGACAAGAACTCTCCTCTGGATTAGAGTGAACTATTCTGATGAAAAACTCACTCATGTTACCTTCCACCATGGGGCTTGTAGCCATCACTTGGGTCTTGAGTAGTTGAAAGATAGAACAGTCAAGTCAAGCGCCATGTTTCAAGCTCTTTGATCAACTATTATTCCAGAGTTTTGCTATATTTTCAAAATAAAACTCAGAGATTCCTATGTATGACCCTTCCAAGTCTCTCCTTTGTGGTATTTCTAGATCCTCTCCAAGGCAATTATGGTGTATGCCTTTTCTCTCCTCTCAAAATATGTGGTATTTTTAGTAGCATAATAACATTATGCCTTCTCTCTCTCACCCTACTTCTAATAGGCTTACGTGGAGCTCATAGGTGGGGAGACAGCGAAACATATATTGCATAATCAAAACTATGGATCCAAAGGAACGAGTCATAAAGTCAAATCAAGATATGCATGTGTATGGGCTGTATGGTAGGTGGTGGTAAATGGATAAATAGAGAATAGGGTAGAAGTGGTTATAAGGGGTAAAGGAATGATGATGGTGAATGCTTAGCTCCTTTGAGAAATTTCATATACCTCTCTTAGAAACTTGAAGATTTTGAGAAGAAACTTGGGCTGCTAAATCTCTCTTTATTTTGAGTTGAACATTTGTCCTCTTTCGTTTGTTTTTCTTTCTTTCTTTTTTCTTTTTTAATAGAATACCCAAGCCTCTTTTGGAACATAATAACATGAGGTAGCATCACTGGATGTTTGGAGCTTTATTGGCTAGCAAGGGATAAAATGGATAATAGGGATATTTTTGGATAGTTCACTCCCAATATAAGAGTAGAACTATTTTCTAGGTGGATCTGAATGGAATATATGTGGATTCGTACTTCCAGGGTGGAAGCAGAATATATGGGTGGCTATATATGGGTGGATATGGATGTGTACTTCCAGGGTAGAAGCAGCATTTATAGGTAGAGTGTATAGGTGGATCTCGATTGTAACCGCATGACCAGTTCCTAAGGATTGACATAGCCTGACCATACTCAATGCTCACAAATAGTAAATATGAATGTAAGGCTTCCTAATCTATAAGCATGTATATGGCTATGGTAGGAATTCAAACTCTCGTCATACAGGAATCATCATGTAGCAAGTTAATTTTCAAAAGATAAATTCTCCAGAACTCTAGTATCTTTAGGAACATGATAGACAGTAGCTCAAAACCTTCCCATATCATATCCATCAACTACCTAGACTTAGATCAAGCATTCACTATCCACAAGTTTAGGTTTAGAGCAAATCTTAAATCAAAACCATTGTGTCAAAAACTGGGGAGAGTTCGCGATTGAAAACTAGGTACTTGAAAGGAATTACGGTAGAGCAACTATTCATCATTTCCATATAAGAGTTTATTCTAGGGGTTCACTTAGCAAGATGAAACTTAGCACACTTTCCTATATTTATTTATTAAACTTAAAGATTATATAGAAAGCATATATATATAAGAAAACATTTATTTGGGTTTCTATAGGTTATGCATCTTTTTATTTATTTCATATATCAAAGCAAAAATAAGTAGGTAAGAAAATACTTAGCTGGATACATGGGGGATGCTCTCCCCCAAGCTAGATGTTGACATAGTCTTGCTTGATGAAGCAGGCAGACAGTGAAGTTGTACTTCCCTCATTAGAGTGCTCATGATGATGATTATTGAGATAGCACTCCGACAGGGGACAGATTGTCCTTCTGTCTGTTTGCTTTCCTTGATCCTTCAAATTCTATGAAGCTCAAATAGACAACAAAGCGTGTGGAACTTGATTAAGTGTTAGTGATAAACCTCTATGCCTTGAGCATCTAGAACCTCTTAATAGATGTATCTTTCTAGCAGGATCTCGTGTTGCCATATTTTTTATGCTTTTATATTTATACTATGCAAGCAATTATAAAGGATGATGAATGCTTCTTTATTTTATTTTTTATGCCACCATAACAAGTAGACTTATGGGTTTTATGCCACAAATTTATTTGCATGGGGCTTAGTAATTTTATGATGCAATGTAAGACATATTTGTTTTCTTTTCGATGCAAAAATAAAGTATAACTAAACATGTAATGAAGGAAAGTAAATATGATGCGGAAAATTAAATGCAGAACTAAAGAGGGAAATATTGATAACTACCAAATTACCTCTTGGCATGGTGTTCAGTGATTTGGGTCCTCTGAACAGGACCTCTTGTTCACTCTAATCATTCTAGGGCACCTCGGATGGATCGAGTGGTGCCTCTGCTTGTGCTGAATCTGATGTTGAATTTACTTTTACTTTCCATACCTATTTTGTTGGTGAGGTTGACTTTGAGGAGGAAGCTTGCTTTTCTGTCTTATCTTCTTTGTACTCCTTAGTGACTAAGTCACTCTCTGTTAACGGTACAACTTCTCTCTCAGGAGATGTATTGTCTTCAGGAAATCGATCTTCATATCTTGATACATCTCCTTCATAGTCAGCCCATCCATCCTTGGGGATGTGATTCTTCTAGGTGTGGTTACGGCGCCTTCTTCTAGTTCTGTTCTTCTTGGGTTCTTCGTCAACTATATAGTTATTGTTGAAATAGTGGCGTACCTTCTATGAGGGGAATTGGAAATGCACTTCTGTTACAATGTAGATGATGACCTTGGTGGTGCTCAGAAATGGTCTCCCTAGGATGATCGATGGATCGTACTCATCTTCTCCCATGTCGATGACTAAGAAGTCAGTCGGAATGAAGTGGTCATCAATTTGTATGGGGACATTCTTAGCTATTCCGTCCATAAAGCAAAATCATTGGTTCACCATCTGCAGCTGCGCATAGGTTGGGTCTAAAGGCATAGTACCATATAGATATTCATAAGTTACCTTGGCCATTATGTTGACCCCCGATCCAGTGTCACAGATAGCTTTCTAAAAGGAGCTCCTGTTGATTGTGCATTCAATGGTTGGGACACCTGGGTCGTCTCTCTTAAGCAGGTATGGGGACTTGAGCTGATGATCATGCTCTCTGTGGACTGCAGTGATCACTCTCGCTAATTCCATCTACTGTGGCTTCTTGTTCTTGTTTCTATTTTTATTCCTTCGATTGTTCTTCTTCTTTGGCTCATAGGGATGTTGAGGGTGTGCAGGGAACTGCAACACTCTATCCTTGAAGAAGAAGGTCTCTCTTTTTCCTTTGATGTTGAAACATATCTTGGCAGTGTTGGCTTACATGATAGCTCCAGCGGTGTACAAGAATGATCATCCCAAAATGACATGTGACTTCTCATCACCACCTGTCTCTATTACCATGAAGTTTGCAGGAACATACAAGCTGCCTACTCATACACATATGTCTTCTAGGATTCCCTTAGTGTAGCAAAGTGACTGATCTACAAGCTACAAGCACATGGTTGTATACAATAAAGGAACATTTTATCATAGATCACCTTAGGCATGATGTTGACGCTTGCACCGAAGTCACAGATAGCTTCATTGAAGTTCATGCTTCCAATGGAGATCGGGATGACAGGTCTTCCTGGATAACCTTTCTTGATTGGCAGAGTCTCGTTGTTCCATCCTTTGGAGATAGGGTCACTCCAATAACTTCCTATATTAAATATGTCTATAAGATTTGCAGTTTCTAGATCTTCCGGTTGCCCAGAATTTTACCTTGGTTAGCAGGAACAATATTGGCAAGCTGTTGCAACTGAGACTCTAGCATCTTATTAAAGCTGAGCTGATTCTTAATAGTATTAGAAAAGCTATCCATTCTGTTATTAATTATTTCTAATGTTTTATCATTGGATGCTAATTTCTTAGATAGGCTATCCATTAACTTTTCTTGATTAAGCACTAACTCTCTCAGAGGAGGTTGATTAAAAGAATTATTACCTTGATAATTACCTAAGTAGTTACCTGAGTAGTTAGGCCTTTACTTTTGATTCCAGCCTTAATTCTGTTGAGGATGGTAGTAGTTATTGTTATTATTGTTGAGGCAGTTCACATCCTCTTGTAGCTCTGGGCAATTGCTTCCTGAGTGCCCAGTGTCTCCACACTCTTCATAAGTCATGCGGGAATCATGGATGTGCATGACTTCCTCCTTCTCACCGGTTCTCTCATCGAGCCTCTTCATAAGTAGGTCCATCGTGGCAGACAGCATGTCTACGTCCTTTAGCTGGTGCATACCTCCACCTCTCTTGCGGGTTTGAGTTCTTTCTTCATTCCAACCTTGGTGGGACGCCATTTTCTCCACAAGAGCTATGGCTTGATTGATTGTAAGTGATAAGAATGCTCCTCCAGCGGCAGCATCCATAGTCTCACGGGTACTATTGGTGAGCCCGTGATAGAAGGTCTGCATTGGTAGCCAATTCTCCATTCCATGATGAGGACATTCTAGAATGTAGTCTTGAAAGCACTCCCATGCTTCAGAGACTGACTCATCATGTTGCTACTGAAAACTTAATATCTTCCCATGAAGAGCATTTGTCTTGCCCATGGGAAAGAACTTCGCTAGGAAATTTGTGGAACAGAGTGCCCACGTAGTATTCTTCTCCTTATTCGCATAGAACCACTGCTTCGCTCTCCCCAAGAGTGAGAATGGAAAGAGACGAAGTAGTATGGCATCTCTGGGGACATCCTTGATGGTGAAAGTGCTGCAAATCTCCAAGAAGTGTTGGAGATGAGCACTAGCATCTACATGTGCCTTCCCACAAAATTGACTGGCTTGCACCATGTTGATCAACACCGGCTTTAGCTCAAAGTTTTGCTCGATCTCTGCCGCAGGTCTAGTCTGAATGTTAGCTGTAGTTGGAGATGAGAACTCGCGGAGTGACTTGTTTGCCATGGCATCGAACTATGGTGTTAAGTTTCGAACTATGCTTGGTCAGCCTTCCGAATCAGAGAGTGGACCTTCAAGCTGAGATGATGATGTGTCTGCTTAAACGTTCTTTAGCTTGGCTTTTGCTCTTCTGAACAATAATTCTAGATTATCGATGAAGTTATCTAGATGGCCAAACCTGCTCATACATTACCCTGTATATAATATATAAATAGACAATAGACAAGGGTAAGGCTGTATGAGTAGAGAAGGATGATGGTTTCTCGATCACATTAGTGGATGCAAGTGATGGCTCATTATCCTTTGAATAGCAATTCAACCTTCCCCGGCAATGGCACCAAAAATGCTTGTTGACACCTCTAATGCCACCTAAGCTAGGTTGTCATCCCTAGCATGACACTAAAGGTGCTGGTACTAAAATATGCAAATGCTCCTCTGAAATAAATATGAAATCCGCAAGCGCATAGATAATACCGATGTAGCATTTTAACGGGGATGCTAAGGATAATGAGCAATGAGCATCACTGCATGTGATAATGGAGAGCATAACCATGTCTTTATCTATCTTCTCATACAGGGTAAGTGTCACAAGATAAAGAATATATATATAAATAAAGAATAATAAGAGATAACTGATAAGCTCATAGCCACATATAATGATAAACATCTCAATAGATTACTCTAAGTATATAGCACTAGCATGGATTAGAATGAACTATAAGGATAAATCCTAAGTTATTCTAACTATACAGTCAAAGTATACGATGATTAGTGCAATTACACTTGGCAATCATGGCAAGAAAAGGCTATATCTATGCATAATGATATTACTAAGGAAGATATAGAACAAAGCCGTCACTTCCCTGTAATAGTTGTGCTCTGCCTGCCCTATACTCGGGAGGTGGACTACTCTAAGTATATAGCACTAGCATGGATTAGGACGAACTATAAGGATAAATCCTAAGTTATTCTAACTATACAGTTGTAACGGAACTGCCCAATTATACAAAATTAAGTAAGAAAATTCACCTGTCGGGGCAGAGAATCTAGCAAACTTAAGCCTGTATAACCCGGTAGTCCATGAAATCTCGAAGGATCTCAAATTTTTCAACAAACAGCCAAGATCGTACTGGTTCAGTGGTAATAGTTCACATGCGTACATAGTTCAAATACATCAGAGTTCAAATAAAGTTATTACAACACTAAGTTTGAAATAACAGGTAGCGGAAGCATTATTGTCCAAAATCAACACACACCCTTTAGTTTAAATAGTAATGCCATACTGTAATCTCCTCCAACAAAAGCATCGAGGTAATAAGTATGGAGCGACCATTGCCCTTGGTCCTAATAAACACCTGCAACAAAAGGGAATAGAACCCTGAGTACAAGAAGGTACTCAGCTAGACTTACCCATCTTAAACCAAAAATAGATGACGCCAAGGAGCATGCAAGGCTTTATAAGTGGGGTTGGCTTGACATCATTTTGCATAAAAAGCAATAGCACTTAAATTGCAATATTAATCTTTAGCATCAATTTAACTTGTTCATTTAAACCTATCTAGATTTGCACCTGTACTAGAGCAATCACTTGGATAAGATTAAGCAATCAATAGTAACCAATTCTGTTTAGCATTTCCAACATCATACTCATAACCATAACCATCATCGTGTTCCATAATCACATTACTACGATGACGTAACTCAGTCCAGTTGCTCACTATCTAGGAGCGATGGTGACTCGAATCGATTACTAACTAGCTGGTGATGTATTCCCCACACAAACCACACTCACCGGCCCAGTGAGCTACAGGTCACCTTTGGTACTATTCAAAAACAGTCGCGGGACCGCCATGCGCCCTCTACACCTAGGGTTCATCCCGTGCCAGGTCACTCAAGTTATGCCTGCCCACAGTAGATGTCGGGGTTATCAGAGCATTCTTGTCCATGGTCAACAGGCCCGAGGTGGTCTTGGCAGCATCTCGGTCACCGGTCCGAACAAAGCTACTCGGCTTCGCGGTCAGAAGTACTTATCCGGCCAGCTAAATGTGGGGCATGCGTTCAAAAAGGACTGAGGGCCGCCAACGGTACGGTCCTTAATCGATACAAATGGAAACTACAAGCACACAAGACCCATGCCTTGCTACCCAACATTCCACCCAGTCTTCACTTATTCAACCACATATGGTCCATTTTCATGATAGCACATTGCTAAACATGATAGGTATTCACCTAAGGCGTAGGTGACAGGAAATCACCCACTTCTACCGGACTAAGCATAACTAAGCAGATATTTCGAGACTAGACTTAAATAGGATATCAGGATATATCAAGGTGTTCAAGGAATATCGTAGTGATATGCATCAACGGTTTCAAGCAACTCCTATAACTTAATGCAACAATATATATAACATATATATTTATCTTGCTTTGATAAAGTAGGGAGACTTATAATGCTCCGGGGCTTGCCTTCTAGAAGGTTGATGGTCGGTGGTCCCGATACTCCGGCAGATCACTGCCTGGCTCCACGACTTCTGGTTCTCCTAGGGGTGGCACCTCTTGTTGCACGGCCTCCTCGGGAACTCCGTGCTCCACACGTACTGCTTTCTGCACCGATCCTGTATGATGCATGTGTGCATGGGTATAAGTGCAGATGGAAAAGGCGCACCCATGGTAATGAGGACATGCCTAGAATTCACTCATCTTCAAATGAAACTCCACTTGATATAGCTGGTCCAATTACAAGAAGTAGAGCTAAACAATTGGAGAAGGAAATTCATTCTCAGGTGAACGCTAACCTTATGTTTAATAATCAGTTTATGTTGAATGAGCCTATGCTTTTGAGTTCTTGTTCCAATGTCCTTAGGAATGATGGAGTGTATGAACCAGCATGGGATGAAGATGGATTCAAGCCTCTAGACATCTGAACCAAGAAGCCTATGGTGTGCATGAATAAAATGGTGGTTCATCACTTTTGCATGGGAATGCAACCAGAAGCTAGATGACTGACACATGGTACAAATTCCAAGCATAACCACAGACAGAATACAAGGAGTTAGACGGTGTTCTATAAGTGGATGGAAGCGTCTTCAAGTCTACTTTCTAGCCCATCAAATGGCTCATTATTTGGACTACCCAATAAAGAGTTATGCTCATTTTAGTAACTGCTTCCAGAAGCTGAAAAGACGCGTGAACCAGCCACGAAATCCACTAGTGCAAGCGCATGCTGCCATTTACTCAAAGCTGAACGCCCCTATCTCTATATATATCTTGTACTAGACAATGAAAAGACAGATCTTGTTTGGCTAAATTTAGAATACACAAACTCGTGGAGTTTTGTTTATGCGTGAGTCTTGAGAGGCTTGCAACATTTGTTCTTTCGATTCCTGAGGGAGTTGTAGAACGCCGAACTGCGGTTCACCCAGTTCGTGCCTTCACGTCTATAGGGCATGATTGCGTGGGCTGTTTCGTCGGTACGTGGAAGGGTGATTGTCTCGGTAGTTCGTCGCGTGGACAGCCTCGCGGTGCACTGCCTCTTCACCAGGTCACGCAGTGACAAGTTATCAAGTTTGAGGATCCTACGAGAAGATCGGGCCACACAACTTGCTACACGCGTTGCATAGGCGTGTGCACATCATCTGGTACCAAAGCCTCCGTTTCCTCAGTAGGATTGTTCTTGTTTTTGGTAGGATAGAGTTTAAATACCTACTATCCACTGATAGCCAAAAAGAAAACCTACAGCCCAAATTCATACGTGCTACTGATTTTGTAGTTTGCTTTATCGAGTTTTAATCCTTTAAGATTTGTCTAGTTGCTGAATTTTCTTTTCCACATCGTTCTGTTGTTATCTTTGTTCTAATCATCAAATCGTTTGCTGCATGTACCAACCATCCCACCCTTGATCTGATCGTCTTTGCTTGCTGCATATATATATATAAAAAAACCCACCCATCCCACCCTTGTTTTCTTTCCGCCACATATTCCCCAACCGAGTTTCTTGTTTTTGTGCTGCGCCATCCATCTTAGTGATCCTTATGAGCCCCTTTAGTTGAAAGTTGTGCTGCATTTGTCACAAAGGTTAAAAGAAAAGATGTCTATGGGTCAAAAGAAGAACTAAAAACAACAAGTTCTTGTTCCAAAAAAAACAAAAAAAAGGAAAGAAAAGAAACAAAAGAGAATTGTGTTCAGCACACAAAAGGGGTTTGGGCAGCAACAAGTTACGGTTGGTGCAAATTGGTGTTCATCTATCCACTTCCTACATCTTGTTCCTTTCTTTTTACATCTTTTCCTTTATATTCAGCAACTTAGACTTGTGTTCTTGGATTATTATTCGGTTTTGCATCACTACATTTCAGTGCATTCCACTTACATATTACCCCACCAAGCTCCACTTAAAAGCACCGTGAGTTGTTGCACCATCGTCGTTGTTACAATCACTCTTCCACTACAGATTACAGCCACAGTTCTTGCTCTTTTCAGGGAGAGAAAGAACTTGTTTTGTAAGTGGTGAGGCAGTGATTCCACATATATTCCACATATATATTGTCCTATTTTTTCCCCTTTACTAATATGGCAGGACGTGGAGATGGTGCCGCTGTTTCGGTGGAGGAATTTCAGGAGTTGCGTACACAAATGCATGATTTGGTGCAGCAGCTCCAAACTCCCCAACTCGACATGCCACATAGAGAACCGCCTCCAAATGAGGATGATGACATTGAGGAGGATGATGAGCCAGTGCGTCGTCCCGCTGGCCATGGACGTGGTGGGCGTGGTCTTGGTTTTCCTAATTTTGGTCGTGCTCGGCGCATTCCTATTCGAGGTGGAGGAGATTATGATGGTGATGCTGATATGTTGTCCGATATGGATGATCACCGGCATGGTGGCCATCATGGTTATCGTGACCGCCGTCGTCGCCGTGATGATGATGGGTTAAGCAAAGTGAAAGTGTCTATTCCAAAATTTAATGGAAAAGAAAGTGTTGATGATTATTTTGAGAGGGAGACAAAGGTTGATCAGATCTTTGATTTATATACTTATCCTCCTGTCAAGAAAGCAAAGCTTGCTGCCATTGAGTTCACAGGTTATGCAATCACTTGGTGGAATCAAGTGTGTGCTGATTTCCGCCGCGTTGGACATGATCGTATTACTTGGGATGACATGAAACGAGAAATGAGGCGGCGATTTGTTCCTGCACATTATTCTCGTGAGCTACATTTGAGGCTGAAACATCTTGTCCAAGGTCATCGTAGTGTGGATGAATATTTTCAGGAAATGGAAATGTGTCTACTTCATACCGGTATCACTGAAGATGAGGAATCAACTATGGCTCGATTTCTGGTTGGTCTTAACAAACCAATCGCAGACAAGGTGGACATGACTAATTACAACACCATGAATGAATTGCTACATTTTGCAAAAAGGGCAGAAAGGCAGCTTGCTAAATCCTATAAGAACCGTGCTTCATTTTCAGCTCCTAATAATTCTACTCCATGGTGCCATTCACAGCAGCAAGGGTCAGGGGTGCACACACCTTCATCTCGTGCAATTTCTCGTTCAATTTCAACTTCTGCCAAACATTTTGATTCAAGAGGCAAAGCTGTAAGTTCTAATCAGTCCAGCTCCTCTGCTACTGTAGCTCCAAGGAAGACAAGTAAGATTGAATGTTTTAAGTGTGGTGGTCATGGGCATAAACAAGCTGAATGTCTCAATCAACGTACCATTATTGCACTTGCTGATGGATCTTATGATTCTCAAAGTGAAGAGGATGCAGAGTTTACCAATGTATTTGCAGACCAACATCTTGATACTTGTGAGTATTCAGCTGAGGATGGTACATTTGAGCTAGGTTTGAATTGTTTAGCCATTCAACCTATTCCACCTTTTGCTCACAATGACATGTTACAAGATGTTACTTCTCCATCTTCTAACGAGATTACTAGTGCTGATTTTGATGAGTTGCTTGCTGATTTTCCTGATTTGGAGCCTTCTACAATGAATACACCATCTCCTTCTTTGGTGGTTAGGAGAGTTCTTTCCACTCAGTTTGTTGCTGCTGAACAAGGACAACACCATAATTTGTTTCAGTCCCGATGCAAAGTGAAAGGCCAAGTGTGCCGTTTCATCATAGATGGTGGGAGCTGCAATAATATTGTTTGTGCTTTGCTTGTTGAGAAGCTTGGTTTGCAGCCACATCGCCATCCACATCCATACCATATGCAATGGTTGAATAATTCTAGGACAGTTAAGGTTTCAGCCATGATTCATTTAACATTTTCTATTGGTGATTATCATGGAGAGGTTGATTGTGATATTGTCCCCATGCAAGCATGCCATTTACTGCTTGGTCGGCCCTAGAAATTTGATGTGGATTCGGTGCATTTTGGACGGTCTAACAAATACACTTTCCTTGCCAATGACAAGAAGGTGGTTCTTCTTCCATTATCTCCAAAGGAGATACATGCTTCAGATGTGGCTCGCATGAAAAGAGAGGCATCTGAAAAAAGAAAACTGAGTGAGATCCACAACACTAGTAAGGAAGAGAGTTCTAAACCATCTAGCCACATAAAGCCTCATTCCACTTTAAAACAGCCACACCAAACTGAGTGCTTATTTGTGAGCAGGAGTGATTTGAGAGATGTGAGAAACACCACAACCCCATTCTTTGTACTGCTGTACAAGGAGGTTTTATTTTCCACTAACGACTTACCTAGCTCACTGCCTAGTGTTGTTCTTGATTTGTTACAAGACTTTGAGGATGTTTTTCCTAATGAAGTACCAGCTGGACTTCCCCTACTTCACGGCATTGAGCATCAAATTGACTTGGTCCCTGGTGCTTCTCTTCCAAATCGTCCAGCCTACTGCACCAATCCCACAGAGACAAAGGAAATTCAGCGACAGGTAAAAGAACTTTTGGACAAAGGGTATGTTCGTGAATCCTTATCACCATGTGCTGTTCCCGTTCTTTTAGTTCCAAAGAAAGATGGCTCTTGGCGCATGTGTGTTGATTGTCGTGCTATCAATGCTATAACTGTTCGATATCGCCATCCCATTCCATGACTTGATGACATGTTAGATGAATTGAGTGGTTGCATCATTTTCACCAAGATTGATTTGCGTAGTGGCTATCATCAAATCCGCATGAAACTTGGTGATGAATGGAAAACAGCGTTTAAAACTAAAATTGGTCTCTATGAATGGCTTGTGATGCCATTTGGCTTGACAAATGCTCCTTCAACTTTTATGCGCTTAATGAACCATGTTTTACGAGCTTTCATTGGCAAGTTTGTAGTTGTTTATTTTGATGATATTCTGATCTATAGCAAATCATTTGATGAACATCTTGATCATATCCGTCAAGTACTTGCTGTTTTGAGGGAAGAGAAATTGTATGGCAACATTGCTAAGTGCACCTTTTGCACAGACCGTGTTGTTTTCCTTGGCTTTGTTGTTTCCGCAGATAGTATTCAGGTTGATGAAGAGAAGGTTAAAGCAATAAAGGATTGGCCTACACCGGTAAATGTGAGCCAAGTTCGAAGCTTTCACGGTCTTGCAAGTTTCTATAGGTGTTTTGTCAAAAATTTCAGCACCCTCGCTGCACCCCTTAACAATCTCACAAAGAAGGATGTTCCATTCACGTGGGGCCATGACGAAGACCAAGCATTTCACACACTAAAAACAAAGCTTTGTGAAGCACCGCTGCTACAACTTCCTGATTTTGGTAAGACATTTGAGATCGAATGTGATGCAAGTGGTATTGGCATAGGAGGTGTACTGCTGCAAGAAGGTAAACCTGTTGCCTACTTTTCTGAAAAGCTAAATGGTCCACATCTAAATTACTCGATTTATGATAAAGAGCTTTATGCCTTAGTTCGTGTTTTGGAAGTTTGGCAACATTACTTGTTACCTAAAGAATTTGTCATCCATTCTGATCATGAAGCTTTGAAATATCTAAAAAGTCAAGGCAAACTGAACTGTAGACATGCGAAATGGATTGAGTTCATTGAAACATTTCCCTATGTTGTAAAACATAAGCGTGGAAAAGATAACATTGTTGCCGATGCTTTATCACGGAGATGTGGTTTGGTTACACAATTAGATACAAAAGTGCTTGGTTTGGAATCCATTAAAACACTCTATTCAGCTGATTCTGATTTTAAAGAACCTTTCTCTCATTGCATTGCTGGAAAAGGCTGGGACAAGTATTATGTGCATGATGATTTTTTATTTCGGACTAACAAACTTTGCATTCCAGCCTACTCGATTCGTCAAGTTCTTTTGCAGGAAGCACATGCTGGTGGCTTAGCTGGTCATTTTGGCGTCAAAAAGACATTGGACATGCTCTTCGATCATTTCTTTTGGCCACATATGCGACGTGATGTCCAGCGACATGTTGCACGCTGCATAATTTGCTTGAAAGCTAAGTCCCGCCTTAACCCCCATGGTCTTTATACTCCATTACCAGTTCCGAATGTACCTTGGGAAGATATATCCATGGATTTTATTTTGGGTTTACCTCGGTCTCAGAGGGGGAGGGATTCTATTTTTGTTGTTGTTGACCGATTCTCTAAAATGGCACATTTTATTCCATGTCATAAGAACGATGATGCTTCACACGTTGCAGATTTGTTTTTCAGGGAGATCGTTCGTTTACATGGAGTGCCCAGGACTATTGTTTTAGACCGGGATACAAAATTTCTAAGCTATTTTTGGAAGACATTATGGGCTAAGCTAGGTACGAAGTTGTTATTTTCCACCACTTGTCATCCGCAAACCGATGGGCAAACTGAAGTTGTCAACCGTACCTTGTCCACCATGTTGCGTGCTGTGTTGAAAAAGAATTTGAAGCAGTGGGAAGACTGCCTTCCACATATTGAATTTGCTTATAGCAGGGCAGTCCATTCCACAACAAACTTCTGTCCATTTGAAATTGTTTATGGGTTTAAACCGCATACTCCCATGGATCTTTTGCCTTTACCATTGCAGGAACAAGTTAACATGGATGCATCAAAGAGATCAGACTTTATCAAGAAACTACATGATGAGACAAGGAAAAATATCGAGAAGAAATCAGCATAATATGCAAAGCAGGCGAACAAAGGTAAGAAGAAGGTTACATTCCAGCCGGGAGACCTTGTGTGGTTACATCTACGCAAGGATCATTTTCCCCAACATCGCAAGACTAAGTTATCTCCTAGGGGTGATGGTCCGTTCAAGGTTCTCCAAAAGATAAATGATAATGCTTACAAAATTGAGCTGCCACCTGAATATTCAAATGTGAGTCCAACATTCAATGTCAAAGACTTGCTTCCATTTGTTGGTGAGCCTGAGTCACGGACGACTCCTTCTCAAGAGGGGGAGGCTAATGAGGACATGCCTAGAATTCACTCATCTTCAAATGAAACTCCACTTGATATAGCTGGTCCAATTACAAGAAGTAGAGCTAAACAATTGGAGAAGGAAATTCATTCTCAGGTGAACGCTAACCTTATGTTTAATAATCAGTTTATGTGGAATGAGCCTATGCTTTTGAGTTCTTGTTCCAATGTCCTTAGGAATGATGGAGTGTATGAACCAGCATGGGATGAAGATGGATTCAAGCCTCTGGACATCTGAACCAAGAAGCCTATGGTGTGCATGAATAAAATGGTGGTTCATCACTTTTGCATGGAAATGCAACTAGAAGCTAGATGACTGACACATGGTACGAATTCCAAGCATAACCGCAGACAGAATACAAGGATTTAGACGGTGTTCTATAAGTGGATGGAAGTGTCTTCAAGTCTACTTTCCAGCCCATCAAACGGCTCATTATTTGGACTACCCAATAAAGAGTTATGCTCATTTTAGTAACTGCTTCTAGAAGCTAAAAAGACGCGCGAACCAGCCACGAAATTCACTAGTGCATGCGCATGCTGCCATTTACTCAAAGCTGAACGCCCCTATCTCTATATATATCTTGTACTAGACAATGAAAAGACAGATCTTGTTTGGCTAAATTCAGAATACACAAACTCATGGAGTTTTGTTTATGCGTGAGTCTTGAGAGGCTTGCAACATTTGTTCTTTCGATTCCTGAGGGAGTTGTAGAACGCCGAACTGCGGTTCACCCAGTTCGTGCCTTCACGTCTATAGGGCGTGATTGCGTGGGCTGTTTCGTCGGTACGTGGAAGGGTGATTGTCTCGGTAGTTCATCGCGTGGACAGCCTCGCGGTGCACTGCCTCTTCACCAGGTCACGCAGTGACAAGTTATCAAGTTCGCGGATCCTACGAGAAGATCGGGCCACACAACTTGCTACACGCGTTGCATAGGCGTGTGCACATCACATGGGATGGCATATGATGCTCATGCTTGCATGTGTATGTAAATGCACAATTCACATTCTACTTAACAAAGCAAGTTCATAACTCTTCTCTTCCTACTAATCACATATAGCAACCAACATGCATGTAATCACACATAAGTAATTGGCTACTAACTACTTGCTGCATTACAACATGAAACAACATGGCATAACACACTAGCAAGCTAATTGGAGCTTCAAAGATACACCAAAACAACATTATTAACTAAACATGCAATAAAAGGAATCACTGATTAAACCCTAATTAAATCTAGGTTTGAACAACAACCTATATTTTGAGTTCACAGAAAATTCTCAGAAAATTACAGTAGCCTAACCATGTCAAACATAGACTACCACCAAAATTTCACTGCATTTGGACATGTATAACAGCCTACACACAAAAGACAAAAACAGTGCAAAACCATGCATGGAAAATACTTTGTACTATGAAAAGTACCAAACAGCACAATTCATATTTTTCCCATGATTTACACAGTAACTAATCATCATAGAAAAAGTTTCACATGCATGCATTATTCATATTTTTAGCCCTAGCAAAAATAACAAATCTAGGCAAATAAAGGCACTTGAACTACACATCAATATTTTTCCACAGAACATGCATGACATACATTTTTCATGGGAAGTACATCTTATAAGAAGACTAACAAAACAATTCTCATATTTTTCTGACACATATTGGAATTACTATGCATTTTTGAAGTTAACAACATTTATCAAGGATTAAATAAAACCCTATATAAAAATTCCACAAAAAAGACATGCAATACATCTATACTGTAGATCTACTCATGACAAGCACAACAAGATTTGTTTCTCAAATTTTGGAACAATAAACACAGAGATAAGAGTTTTTTTGGAAGGATTTAAACAAATTCTGAAAAACATTTCCAAAATCAATTCTTTGAAAATCTGGATCTAGAAATGCAACGTGCACACGACAACATGCACCCAGATCCAGCCTGAGCCACTGCAGTTGGGCCCCGTGGCCCCACTATCCAGGGAGACAGAGGTAGGGGAGGAGCTCCCGCCGGCCGGATCTCGCCGGCAGCGAGGTCTGTGGTGGAGCGGGTGGCACCGGCGGGGTCCCTTCGACGACGCGAGCATAGAGGCAAGAGGATGGGGCCGATTTTGGCAGCGGTGGAGGCATGCCGGCGGCCATGGCGGAGGTGGCCATGCTGCTCACCGTCGGTGGCCTAGCCAGGCTATGGCGAGGTGCAAAGAAGGGCTTGCAAGCCTCACAAATGCGAGGCGAAGAAGAAAAATGGGCGGAGAAGTGGAGCTCACGGCCGGCAATGGCAAAAGCGGTGGCCGCGGCTCCGGCGGCTGGTCCTGCTGCTGCTGTGCCACGCAAGGGAGCGGGCGAGGGAGGAGGTGAGTGGCGAATGGAAAAGGAGGAGCAGGGCGGATGGGGCGGGAGCGGCTTGGACCGTTGCCTTGAAGGCGAGGGCGCGGTTGGCCGGCCAGCAGCACCGCCCACCGTCGCCGGTGGTTGGCTGCCACGCGGCCACCGGTGTTTGGCCTGGGATGAAAGAGTGGGCGCGGGCATGCTTCACGTGCGGCGTGGGCGTGGGCCTGGCTTCCCGAGCCGGGCCAAAAACGGGGCGCCGGCCCAGCAAAACCATTTTTCTTTTTCTCTTCTTTTTTTTAATAACAACACACAATCTCCTATTTTGAGCAAACAAAAAGCATTTTCACAAATTGGGCCCAAAAACAAAGTTGCTCACAATTTTATCCTTTACAACTTTTCCAAAAGAGGCAAATCCAAATTCCCACTAGCTTTTGGAAATAGAAATTAAAAGCCCATTTTTTTGTTCAAACCCTATTTTGAGAATTATTTTCAAAAGTAAATTTTGTCAAAACTTTGAATATGAACTTTGCTCCAAGATATTTGGTGAACAATTTTACATTGTTTAAACACTCAAACAAGCCAGTTATAACATACATGCTTAAGGCTATGTTGCCATGCTCATGGATGCATGATGGTGCTTATGTTCATGATTTGCAGATGCTAAATGCATGCGTAACACCGGGGTGTTACAACAGTCAAAGCATACGATGATTAGTGCAATTACACTTTGGCAATCATGGCAAGAAAAGGTTATATCTACGCATAGTGATATTACTAAGGAAGATATTGAACATAGCCGTCACTTCCCTATAATAGTTGTGCTCTACCTGCCCTCGGGAGGTGGACTACAAAGGACTCAACAGGATTGTCACTCCCGCGATCTACCACACGGTCCGGAATATAGGGTGCAATCGTAGGTAAATACGGTATAGGCACCACGCCTACACAATGTTTACCACTCATCCATGATATCAATGAGCAAGTGCTATACGATCCTATACTTAAATATAATTCTGATTGAACTATGCCAAACATATAATCAAAGTAGACTAAGAACAATATAATTGAGAACATAATCAAATATAGCAAAGTCATATCCAATATGATAGAATAGACTAAAGTCATATTCATACAAATGATGAACTAGATGAATAATATAAGAACAAATACAAAAGTAGGAGAGAATTACCAAGTATTCTCTTGATAGATCCAGAAATCAAGCAATGCTTGGCTCCTTCTAGTTCTAATCCTATGTAGCTATGCTAAACTAGAGATTTAATTGAGATGGTGGCTCTAGGGCTTCTCTATATGAATGGAATGAGTTCTCTCTCTAATGAATTAGGGTTTATTCTTGGGCCAAGGGCCTTGCTTATATAGCCCTCTAGAAAGCACCACAACCCTTGGATCAAACCGACCTTGATGAACGATTATTGTTGATCCTCAAAGGCGGTGGAGGCATGATCCAGGAGCTTGGTTCTGATTGGTCACCTGGGTGTGGCGGGCGCCCAGGCCCAGGGGCGGCCGCCCCTGTTGCCTGGCCTGTGGGCCCTACCCTCCAGGGTGTGATCTTCCCGAGTCTTCTAGAGTATTCTTTTTCATAGTATGGTTAGTTTCTCTCTATGTAAATCTGACATGTGGACCTCCTTTGATTATTTCCTGATAACCCCCTGCAGAAATAGATATTCACCAAAACTCGTGGAATTCTGTTAGTGTAACCCCTATATCTAGATAGTATTTGTGTTTGGGTCCTTTCTCATGCTATGTTGATGGTTAAAAATGATACTTATCTACCGTCAATAGTGGGTCATGTGGAATCTCGTTTCGATCCATTTGGAGATGGTGTTAGTGTCAGTGCTAGATAGGTGCACAGTGTGCACCAAACGTACCATCAGATCAGAAATCATCTTGGACTCGCTCGATGGTACTCCAAGGTGATGAGCCTCAGATGGAAGCTTGATTCTATTCATTTGGAGATAGTGCTAATCTTTACGCAAGATAGGTCCAAGGTTTGCGCCGAATGTACCATAGGATCAGAAATCATTTTAGATGCACCTGATGGAACTCCTCGGTGAGGTGGGTCATGTGGAATCTCGTACCAATCTGTTTGGATATAGTGTTAGTATCGGTGCAAGATAGATGTTCAGTGTGCTTCAAATGTACCTATGCTCAGAAATCATTTTAGACGCACCCAGTGGTAACCACATCACGGTTTGCGCCAACATACCATATGCTCATAAACCATTTTGGACGCTACTGATGGTACTCCTAGATGACGAGGCTCAAGTAGAAGCTCGATTTTGTCCATCTGGAGATAGTGCTAAACTTGACGCAAGATAGGTGCACAATTTGCGCTGAACGTACCATAGGATCAGAAATCGTTTTAGACGCACCCGATGGAACTCCTAGGGGACGTAGGTTTGTGGAATCTTTTTTTAGTCTGTTTGGAGACAGTGTTAGTATCGGTGCAAGCAAGGTGAGCGGTTTGCGCCAAACATACCGTAGGCTTAGAAATCATTTTAAACGCACCCGATGGAACTCCTATGTGACGAGGCTCAAGTGGAAGCTCGATTTAGTCGGTTTGGAGATAGTGCTAATCTTAACACAGGATAGGTGCACAGTTTGCGCTGAACGTACCATAGGCTAGGAAATTATTTTGGATGCACCCGATGGAACTCTTAGGTGACGAGGCTCAAGTGGAAGCTCGATTCGGTCTATTCGGAGATAATGCTAATACGCAAGATAGGTGTACAGTTTGCACCGAATGCACCATAGGCTCAAAAATCATTTTGGATGCACCCGTTGTAACTCCTAGGTGATGTGGGTATGTGGAATCTCCTTTCGGTCCGTTTAGAGGTAGTACTAATCTTGATGGAAGATAGGTGCATGGTTTGCGCCAAACGTGCCATAGGCTCGAAAATTATTTTGGACGCACCTGATGGAACTCCTAGGTGATGTGGATATGTGGAATCTCGTTTTACTCTATTTGGAGATAGTGTTGGTGTTGGTGCAAGATAGGTCCACGATTTATGCCGAATGTACCATAGGATCCGAAATCATTTTAGACGCACCTAATAGAACTCCTAGGTGATGTGGGTATGTGGAATGTCATTTCAGTCGGTTTGGAGATAGTGTTAGTGTCGGTGCAGGATAGGTCCACGATTTATGCCGAACGTACTATAGGATCGGAAATCATTTTAGACGCACTGATGGAACTCCAAAGTGACGTAGGTCTGTGGAATCCCGTTTCAATCTGTTTGGAGACAGTGTTAGTGTGGGTGTAAGATAGGTGCACAGTTTACGGCAAACATACCATAGGCTTAGAAATTATTTTGGACGCACCCGATGGAACTCCTATGTGACATGGGTAATGTGGAATCTCATTCGGTCCGTTTAGAGATAGTGTTAGTATCGGTGCAAGATACGTGCACGATTTGTGCCAAACGTACCATTTGCTCAAAAATTATTTTGGATGCTACCAATGGTACTCCTAGGTGATGAGGCTCAAGCGGGAGCTCGATTCGATCCGTGTTGAGATAGTGCTAATCTTGATGCAAGATAGGTGCATGGTTTGCGTGAACGTACCACAAGATCAAAAATCATTTTAGATGCACTTGATGGAACTCCTCGATGAAGTGGGTCATATGGAATCTTGTTTTAATCCGTTTGGAGACAGTGTTAGTGTTGGTGGAAGATAGGTGCTCGGTTTGCGTCAAATGTGCCTATACTCATAAATCGTTTTAGATGCACCCGATGGTACTCCTAGGTGACGAGGCTCAAATGGAAGCCTGATTCTATCCGTTTGGAGATATTGCATATCCTGACACAAGATTGCGCCGAATGTACCATAGGCTTGGAAGTCATTTTGGACGCATCTGATGGAACTACAAAGTGACGTCGGTCACGTGAAATCTCATTTTAATCCGTTTGGAGATAGTGTTGGTGTTAGTGCAAGATAGATTTATGGTTTGCGCCAAACATATCATATGCTCAGAAATCATTTTGGACGCTAGCGATGTACTCCTAGGTGACGAGGCTCAAGTAGAAGCTCGATTCTGTCTGTCTGGAGATAGTGCTAAACTTGATGTAAGATAGGTGCACGGTTTACGCCAAATGTACCACAGGATCGGATATCGTTTTAGAGGCACCTGTGGAACTCCTAGGTGATGTAGGTTTGTGGAATCTCGTTTCAATCCGTTTGGAGATAGTGTTAGCGTCGGTGCAAGATAGGTGCATGTTTACACCAAATGTACCATAGGCTTAGAAATCATTTAGGACACACCCGCTAGAACTCCTAGGTGACGAGGTCAAGTGGAAGCTCGATTCGGTCTGTTTGGAGATAGTGCTAATCTTGACGCAAGATAGGTGCACAATTTGCCCCGAACGTACCATAGGCTAGGAAATCGTTTGGAAGCACCCGATGGAACTCCTAGGTGATGAGGCTCAAGTGGAAGCTCGATTTGGTCTGTTCGGAAATAGTGCTAATCTTGACGCAAGATAGGTGCACAGTTTGCACCGAACGCACCATAGGCTCAGAAATCGTTTTGGACGCATCCGATGGAACTCCTCGGTGATGTGGGTCATGTGGAATCTTGTTTCGATCCGTTTGGAGACAGTGTTAGTGTCGGTGCAAGATAGGTGCTCGGTTTGCGTCAAATGTGCCTAAGCTCAGAAATTGTTTTGGACGCACCCGATGGTACTCCTAGGTGACGAGGCTCAAGTGGAACCTCGATTTAGTATGTTTGGAGACAATGTTAGTGTCAGTGCAATATAGGTGCACGGTTTGCGCCCAGCGTACCATAAGCTCAGAAATATTTTTGTATGCACCCGACGGTACTCCTAGGTGACGAGGCTCAAGTGGAAGCCCGATTTGGTCTGTTTGGAGATAGTGCTAATCTTGACGCAAGATAGGTGCACAGTTGGCGCCGAACATACCATAGGCTTGGAAATCATTTTGGACGCACCCGATGGAACTCCTAAGTGACGTGGCTCATGTGAAACCACGTTTTGATCCGTTTAGAGATAGTTTTGGTATCGGTGCAAGATAGATTCACGATTTGCACCAACCGTACCATTGGCTCAGAAATCATTTTGTACGCACCTGATGGTACTCCTAGCTGACAAGACTCAAGTGGATGCTCATTTTTGTCTATTTAGAGAAAGTGTTAATCTTGATGTAAGATAAGTGCACGGTTTGCGCCAAAAATCATTTTGGACACACCCGATAGAATTCTGTTGTGATTTTGGTAATTTTGAATCTCATTTTAGTCCATTTAGAGGCAGTGTTAGTATCGGTGCAAGATCGATGCACAAATTGCGCCAAACGTACAATAGGCTCAGAAATCATTTTGGACGCTACCGATGGTACTCCTAGGTGACAAGGCTCAAGTGGAAGCTCAATTTTGTCCGTCTAGGGATAGTGCTAATCTTGACGCAAGATAGGTGCATGGTTTACGCTGAACGTACCATAGGATCAGAAATTGTTTTAGACGCACCCGATGGAACTCCTAGGTGACGTAGGTCTGTGAAATCACGTTTTAGTCTGGTTGGATACAGTGTTAGTGTCGATGCAAGATAGGTACACGGTTTGTGCCAAAGGTACCATAGGCTTAGAAATCATTTTGGACACACCCGATGGAACTCCTAGGTGACAAGGCTCAAGTGGAAGCTTGATTCAGTCTGTTTAGAGATAGTGCTAATCTTGATGGAAGATAGATGCATAGTTTGCGCCAAACATACTATAGGCATAGAAATCGTTTTGGACGCACCCGATGGAACTCCTATATGATGAGGCTCAAGTGGAATCTTGATTTGGTCTGTTTGGAGATAGTGCTAATCTTGACGCAAGATAGGTGCATGGTTTGCGCCAAACGTGCCATAGGCACAGAAATCCTTTTGGACACACCCGATGGAACTCATAGGTGACGAGGCTCAAGTGGAATCTGATTTTGGTCTATTTAGAGAAGTGTTAGTGTCATTGCAAGATAGGTGCCTAGTTTACGCCAAACAAACCATAGGCTTAGAAATTATTTTGGACACACCTGATGGTACTCCTAGGTGACGAGGCTCTTATGGATGCTCGTTTCGGTCCATTTAGAGATAGTGCTAATCTTGATGCAAGATAGGTGCATGGTTTGTGCCGAACATGCCATAGGCTCATAAATCGTTTTGGACGCACCCGATGGAACTCCTAGGTGACGTGGGTCATGTGGAATCTCGTTTTGGTACGTTTGGAGATAGTGTTAGTGTCGGTGCAAGATAGGTGCACGGTTTGTGCCAAACGTACCATCGGATCAGAATCATTTTGGATGCACTCGATGGTACTCCGAGGTGATGAGGCTCAAGTGGAAGCTCAATTCTATTCATGTGGAGATAGTGCTAATCTTTACACAAGATAGGCGCACAGTTTGTGCTAAACGTACCACAGGATCAGAAATCATTTTTGATGCACCCGATGGAATGTAACACCCTAGGTGTTAGGCTCGCATTTGACACTTGCATTGCATGAGCCTAAGCATCATTTGTTCATATATGAGCATGGAACATATGTGATGCACTAGTTAAATATATGAAACATGCTAGTGCAACATGTGAAACATATATATCGAATGTGCTTGCAACATCTCCTTGAAACATATGCAACATACCTTTGTTATTTGTCTTTCACTGTGTGTATGTTAGATGCTCATGCTTGGTAATGCAAGTGGGTGTTGATGTCACTTCTTTCATATGTCTCACATCACTCTCTATCTATAGTGACCCCTGGAGAAGTTTCATGAAGTTTGGAATAAAAAAGTCACATGAAATGATAAGTTCTATTCCTATTGGAATTTGCACCTTTAAGTGGATGGAATCATAGAGCATCAACCAAACCTTGCAAAATTGCCCATATTACTCTATATGAACTCCATAACAAAAGTCATGAAGGGTTTATGTTGAGCAAATGTCAGGAAAATGTCCCATTTGGTCTAAAACCCTAGTTCAGGTTTTATCGAGTTGCTACTTTGACCAAAGTAAAAGTTTGACTTCTATACTAGTTATGAGGTTTGACCTTTAACAAAAGTTGTAGTTCATCTTGTGTAGAACAAACTTTGTTTAATGGTCAAGAGCTAGTCTAGCCTCTAACCTAGTCAAATAGAGCTCACAAGATTGATTCAGCGGCTGTTTTTGGAAGAGCAGAAAATATTCTAAGTCCCTAATCAGGCAGCATCAAGTCAACATGTTCGTGACATTTTATCATCCAAGTTCATGTAGTAACTCAGTTGGGTTCCTTAATATGAATTGGAGTACTGTTCATAAGGGAAGCAATGAATCAAGTGTCGTCACATTTGGAGTATATTTGGATCTCCAAAATTAGTTGCTAAAACAGCATGTTTGCAATTTTGTCGCGTAAACGACCTCGACATTGGCATCTCGCGTTCTCCAAATTTTGCTACGCAACTCGAGTTGACCAAAAAACAAAAGTCAGAGTTTACACTTTGAATTGGGGAATACCAAAAGTTGGATTGGATTTGACGCATTTTGGCCAACCAATTGGAGCATAAACCGGGAAAGGGTTAACCCTAATCGAATTGCTGACGCTGTCATTTTGGCAGTTAGTTATCTCCTAATCTAGAGCACTAATGGTCATGAACCCTAAATAGATTTTGTAGAGCATCATGTGGCCTTTGACTTTGCCTTTTGGCCCATGTCCAAACTCGGCCTGTAATCGGCCCAAACACGGTCTCCAACAGAGGCACAGCGACGCACGCCAGCTACTCGATGGCGGGCCCCTTAGGGGACACGCGGTCACCATGCCCTCACCTCTGCTCCACGCATCGAGCATGCCCCCCCATCTCTTGGCCACACGCCCGAGCTCCCTCTCAACCTCCCTCACTCTCTCTCGCTCGCTCCGCCTCCCTTCCCTGGGCCTCCTCTCTCACTTCTTCCTCGCGGGCGCGGACGCCGCCATGGCCGAGCTCTAGAGCTCGCGCCCGCACCATCGTTCTCACGAAATTGCCCGGTCAAAGGCCAAGTGCAGCACATCATCACTTCCGCCTCACCCTGCTGCACCACCGCAACCATCCCCGGCCTCTCCTCGCTGCCATAAAGCACGGTCACCGCGCACACGCAGCGCCACCGCCATGACCGTCGACCAAGCTCCGAGCTGCCACTGCGATCCCTTGCCTCTGGCCTCCCTCTGCCCGAACAAACCACCACACCACCTCCCTCACCTCACGCCGCACCTCCCGCGCTCCTCGCCTGAGGCTGCTCGTCACCGGAGCCCCGCCACCGCCTGCCGCCGTTGTCCTGTACCACCGGCGCTCGCGGCCAGAACACCGTAGGTGGTCTCCAGGGGAGCTACCACCTCCCTTGGGTGCACGCAGGGCAGGGCTTGCTGCTGCTGCCGGCGACCGTCTCATCGCCGGGATGGCTGGCCATCACTCACCTGTCCTGCCTCTGGTGTCCCTGAGGAAGAAGCCGGCACCTCTCCTCTCTCTATTTCTCTGTGTGTATTTGATAGGCGGGCCCAGCTGAACAGCGGGTCCCATGTGTCAATTTAAGTGGTGGCCGATTTGGGTGCACAGTCGGGTACATCTAGCATTAAGTTAGGGTTTGAGTTATTCTGGATTTTAATTTCAGATTTTAGGTTAAATCTCCTAAAATCCATATCTCATGCTAGGAAATTCAAAAAATAGCAAATGTGGACTTTTTGGAAACCTTCAGAAAATACCTATGCAGTAGACTTATAAAATTTTATATGTTTGTAGAAGTTTTCTAGTGTTTTTATTTAACCTTGATAAGTGCTCCAAAAATGCTTATAAACTTGACCAGAGCCATATCTTGAGTTTTGTAACTCCAAAACTAGTGATTCTTGTTTTGTTAGTTTCTTGATGACATGTACTTGCTAGGAAAAATATTAAATGCACTAGTTGTTCACTGTTTTCTTAAGGTTTTGATTTAACCTTGGTAAATGAGCAAAATCTACATTATATTGCTTATCATTTTTTTTATCTTGTGTTGTGGTGCTCCAATTTAGGTGAAAATTTTATGGTAGTCTCCTGAGGTTATATAGGGACTGTGGTTAAAATTTCATGAGCTTCGGTTGCTAGATGAGTGAGATATAGGTTTAACTTGCTCTCATATGATTTTTTGCAATAGCCATTTGTCCTTTTCATAGAGATTGATATACTTGTCCAAATGGCCTGAAATTTGGACAGTAGACTTTTGGGGGCATATGTAGGCCATTGTAGTTTTGGTAGAATTTATTGTGCACCTTTGATATGTGTTCATAATTCTACCTAATTATCCAAATAAATTAGGAAAATGCATTAAAAGAATTTATTTAGGAATGGACACTATGTTTTCTGGTGTTCATTAGTCATGTGCTACATGTTGGTAAAGTTGATTTTGTCCAATTATATGTTTGCAACATATGTTAATAATTATTTCTTGCGATTATTAGTTTCTGGACAATTCTGGGGGCCATGTTAATGATGTTTTCTGAGCATCTTGTCTATAGGAAAGTTGTATACAATTCATGTATCTAGCTTGTGTTAAAATTTGGTGGTATTTGGCCAAGTAGTTTTTGAGTTATAGATGTTTAAAGTCAGGTCCCAGATTTGGTTGCTCTCTGTTTGGAGTAGACCAGATTCTGTAGTTTCATCCTTTTGATCTATTAAACTTGGGAATCAGGCTTAGTTGATATTAAATGACTTGTATACAATTTCATAAGCTTTCCAGAATGTCTTGTTGCACATCTTTTGGAGTTGTGGATCTCCAGTTATGATTAATTTTCTCAGCTGCTGTTCTGATGTCCAGAAAGTGGCAGATTCTAGTTTTAGTACTTTGATTCACTTTGCCATGCTAGTATGTTCAAGTGTGAATCATATCTTTGATGGTACTTGGGTTAGTACCTGGTGATCTTATGAGACTTGTGTCTTGATTGATGTGCTTACCATCTTCTATGTTATGCCTTAGTGAGGATTAAGTTAATTAGCTCTAGGTGCTTATGTGAACTTTGGTATGCTTGCATGATTGCTTTATTTATTGCACTTCTATGCATTCATACGTATGCATTATTGCACCTCATTTAGGTATGCTAGCTGAAACGTGTGAAGGATGTGGCGTTGGAGCCAAACCCGAAGACGATGTTTGGTGGATCCATCCCGAAGATGGAAGAAACGGACAAGTGCTAGGATGGGAGATGCTCACCAAGTGGGTTTCATCTGACAAACACTGACTTGAGTCAGATCCCAGGCAAGCCCCAGAGCATTATAAGACTCCCTACTTTTCAAAGCAAATACTATATATGTGTTATATGTATTGTTGCATTACGTATAGGAGTTGGGTGAAAACCTTGCTGCATCGATATCACTCCTTGTCCAGATATATCAACCTGAATCCTATTAGCTCAGGATCGAGTAGATGCTTAGCCCTGCTTTAAGCGGTAGAAGTCAGGTGATTTCCTGTCACCTGCGAGATGTAGGGATATTCATGTATGTCACGGTTGGCTATATATGCTATCATGGAAAAGAACCATGTGCTAATAATATGAAAGGAGACCGGACGGGATGACGATAGTGAAGCAACAAGGCATGGAGGTCTTGGGTGTGGATCTATCCCCGTCTAAGTCATTTAAGGACCGATTCGCTATACGTCCTTGGGTCATGTTGAACGTAGTCTAACACTTAGCTGACCGGATAAGTCATTCTGACCGTGAAGCCGAGTAATACAGTTCAGGTCAGGAATCCAGGGGTCAAGTGCGCATTCTGGAGGAAGTAAAGATGTGCTTGGTAACACTGGCATAAGACCAAGGGGGGTTGAAGTCCCTATCATCCTGGTAGAGTGTTGCCCTTAGGAATGTGGCATTAGTCAAACCCGCGCTTTTCCTGAACTATAACAAAGGTGACTTGTGCGACCCTGGCGAGGGTTCTGCGCGATTTGTGTTAGAAATACCCCTCCAGCTGGATAGGAACTCGATTCGAATCGCTGTCGCTCCCGGTTAGTGAGCACTTGACTTGAGCAATGGCAACATAGATTCAATTAAATTGAACGGATGGTTAATTGGATGATGATTTAAATGTTGCCTCAATTTATACCTGTTATGGTTAATATTGTTTGCTCCTAAATAAGTGAGTGCTCTAGTATAGGTTCTAATATAGATGACAGGTTAATGATAATTAACTTGATGCTTAAGCATTAATGGTTACTTATCTATATTAAGCTTTTATGCAAAATGTTGTCAAGCTATCCCACTTTATATCAGTCTTGCATGATCCGTGGTGTCACTTTATTTCTGGTTTTTTACGGGTAAGTCTAGCTGAGTACCTTCTCGTACTCAGGGTTTTATCCCCACTTGTTGCAGGTTGTGATGTATCATGGCGACGGCAAGAGTTGGTTAGCTCCTGCCTTAGTGGCGGAGTGCAATCATGGGCATGATCCTTCTTATTTATCTTGTCTCTAATGCTTTTGTTGGAAGTTGACCTTGGTATTGGCATGTATTTGAAATAAGATTAATGTTAGTTTCAAATTACTTTGCTTTCGGTACTTTTCAATGTAAGTTGTAATAACTATGTTGAACTCCGATGTATATTGGATTACTTGTGAAATGGATGTAACATGTGACTTGTTATGTTGAATCACTATGACCTTGGCTTGTATGTTGGTTGGTTTGAAATCCCTCGTGATTTCATTAGACTACCGGAGTTATATGGGCTCAAGTGTGAGAATTTGATCACTTCGGTGGTTGTTTTTGTACTTGTGCTCTTATAATTTGGACAGTTCCGTGACATGGAACTCCTTGATGAGGTGGGTCTTGTGGAATCTTGTATCGATCCGTTTGGAGATAGTGTTTGTATAAGTACAAGATAGGTGTTCGGTTTGCATCAAATGTACCTATGCTCAGAAATTGTTCTAGATGCACCCGATGGTACTCCTAGGTGACGAGGCTCAAGTGGAACCCCGATTCAGTCCATTTGGAGATAGTGTCAGTGTCAGTGCAAGATAGATACACAGTTTGTGCCAAACATACCATACACTCAGAAATCATTTTGGATGCACCTGATGGAACTCCTAGGTGACGAGGCTCAAGTGGAATCTTGATTCGGTCTAGTTAGAGACAGTGCTAATCTTGACGCAAGATAGGTGCACAGTTTGGGCTAAACGTACCATAGGCTCAGAAAACATTTTGGGTGCACCCGATAGAACTCCTAGGTGATGTGGGTCATGTTACCATCAGCTCAGAAATTGTTTTAGACGTACCCGATGGTACTCTTAGGTGACGAGGCTCAAGTGAAAGCTCGATTCGGACTGTTTGAAGATAGTGCTAATCTTGACACAAGATGGGTGCACGGTTTGCGTTGAACGTACCATTGGCTCGGATGTCATTTTGGACACACCCGATAAAACTCCTAGGTGACACGAGTCATGTGGAATCTCGTTTCGGTCTGTTTGGAGATAGTGTTAGTATCAGTGCAAGATGGGTGTACAGTTTGCGCCAAACATACCATCGGCTCAGAAATCATTTTGGACGCATCCGATGGTACTCCTAGGTGACGAGGCTCAAGTGGAAGCTCGATTCTGTCTATTTGGAGATAGTGCTAACCTTGATGCAAGATAGGTGCACGGTTTGCGCTGAACATACCGTAGGCTCGGAAATTATTTTGGACGCACCCGATGGAACGCCTAGGTGACGTGGGTCATGTGAAATGTCATTTCGGTCTATTTGGAGACAGTGTTAGTCTCCATGCAAGATAGGTGCACAGTTTATGCCAAATGTACCATCGGCTCAGAAATCATTTTGGACGCACCCAATGGTACTCCTTGTTGACGAGGTTCAAGTAGATGCTCATTTTGGGCCATTTGGAATAGTGCTAATCTTTATGTAAGATAGGTGCATAGTTTACGCTGAACGTACCACAGCTCAAAAATCAATTTAGACTCCTAGGTGACGTGGGTAATGCAGAATCTCATTTCGGTGAGACAGTGTTAGCATCAGTGCAAGATTGGTGCACGGTTTGCGCCAAACATACCCTTGGCTTAGAAATAATTTTGGATGCTACCGATGGTACTCCTAGGTGACGAGGCTCAACTAGAAGCTCGATTCGGTCTGTTTGGAAATAGTGCTAATCTTGACGCATGATAGGTGCACGGTTTGAACATACCACAGGCTCGAAAATCATTTTAGACGCACCAGGTGGAACTCCTCGGTGACGTGGGCCATGTGGAATCTCCTTTCTATGCCCACATTAGATATGAAATTCGAACCCATCCTTGATCCCTATGAATCTTCTTATGCTCTTTCTCATGATGATACTTGAAGTCCACTGAGATCTTCACCCCCTTATTCTCCTTGTTCCTAAATATTTTTGAAAGGGTGGTTGTAGACACATATGTCTATCATAAATATTGTAGATCCCCATTGTATTGAATCTTGAGATAGTACACATAAACGAGTGCTAGAGGGGAAACCACTTTGCCAATTCATATCTTGAGGGTTTCCCAAGGACAAGCTTAGTGTCCTAAAACCAGCACTATTCAGACCATGACATGAGTATTCACCTCTCTGTTGTGCTACCCATGTGAAATGAGCATAGAGTTATAATTATGAAAATATTCCTTTGGGTATTCTTGTCACTAACCATTCTAGGTTGGAGCAAAAAGATTGAAGGAACAACAAATGCAAGGTATGTCCAACCAATCATTATGCACTACATTCATCCAATCTTAATTTTTGCAAAATTCAAGCTTGGGGGATATACTCCCATGAAAACATCTTTTGCCCTGTTGCTACATTATTTTGGTTGTCCCTACCTTTAAGACATGCTCAATTTGCTAAATAACAATCATGCTCTTTCATCACTTTTTTAGTAAATCTCTATTATGCTTTAATGCTGCCTCCATTTTACTATTGTATATGTTTAGGTTTGGAGTAGTTTCATTCATCTCTTAAATAAGGCATGGTGCTTAATTTAGGAGGTAGTGATCTTACTTTCAAAGGCTTTTAATTATGCATGGTTAGAATGCCTTCCTAAATCAAATTAGATGTGGTGTCTATGTTGATTTTTGAGCCGACAGTATGCTATAGTAGATGTTGGATATTTTGTTAGACTAACCCCTGCAGAGAAACTCTAAAATTCAAAATGGAAAACTCCTGAGATGAACTCATACTGGAGATGAAGAGCAACATAATAATCTTGCACAAGGGAGACACAACTCATTCATAACCAAAGAGAAAGAAGAGTGCCACAAAGCATGATCCACAATCAAAGCACTCACTCCATGGAAATTAAGAAGCTGATGCATGAGGAAGGAAGGCTAACTCCTTTAGATGATCAAACCATGACCTTCCTCCTATCATGCTCTCATCGCTCTACACGCTGGAATAAAACAATAAGAAGAGCTAACGGTCCAAGCACAAATTGAAGAGAGAATGAAACATGGCATTACTAAATAAGAAGGAGTGCAATATAGCAGGATGTAGGAGATTGAACCCATCTTCAAACAATGGTTGTATAGCAAGAAAATGTGACTTCCTACTTAAAGCATCTGCCACTACATTGGCTTTTCTAAGATGATAGTGCACTTTTAGATTATTGTCGGTGTAAGAAACGGCGGTCCTAGCACCAATGAGTAATGAATGTCTGTGCGTCGGGGGTCTGGATGGTGTGCAAGAAGAACACAGGTGATTTATATTGGTTCGGGCCGAGAAATGCCCTACATCCAGCGAGGGAGGAGAGTTCTGTATTATCTTGCACCAAAGTGCTTGTAGTAGGGGTTACAAGCGAATGTGAGAGAGGGAGGGGCTCCCAAGTCTCAAGGTGTGAGTGGAATGCGTGTGTGACCCTACCAGAGCCCTCGCAAGGTCTAGGAGAGTCGAGCACTTGTGTATTGTCTTGTGAGGCATTTTCCTTCTTTCTATCTTCGATTTCGGGCCTAGAACGGTCCCTGCATGCCCCTTTTATAGTCTCAAGGAGATGCAAGGTTATAAGATGTTGGTATGCGGGAGATCCTTGCTGGAGAAGTAGCCCCGGGGCCTCGGGGGGTCCTTATCCGGTGGCGACGTGTCTTGCACTGCGGAGGCTTGGTGTCGGTACTTTTGGCACTGCAGCTACATGGCCAAGCATGCGTGGCACTGTTGAAGGAGTGGTTTCTATCTTTCGGTATTGTAGCGACGTGCCTGTTGGTATAAATTAAGTGCAACTAAAATATGAAGGATTCTACAAGCGCACAAAATATACCATTGTAGCATTTTACCGGGAGTATTCTAGGTATCGTTATTTATATTTTACCAAAGGGAAGCAAGGTTAAAGAATCTGATAATTCACCATCATGTATCTACTAACTTATTAAACAAACTAGACTAAAGTAGGGGGTAAATGATATATGATAGGTATATGAATAAAAGCACACATAGGAGAATTCTATAATAAATGAGTAACTAGCTAAAGTGAGAGGACAACGGGAGAGATCAAGGTTCCTATGTACTTCTCTATTACTTTGGTTCTTTAATAACTAAAGCAAGAATAGATATAGCGATCATACACATGTCACTTTGGAGCAAAAGTACCTTTGCGACTCTCGAAAGAGACTCGGAAGAAAGTAGTCGGGGGAAGGCTGCCAAAAGCTCTACGAATAGTTCAGTGCAAACCGTGCACCTATCTTGCACTGACACTAACACTGTCTCCAAACAGACTAAAACGAGATTCTATACGACTCACGTCACTTACGAGTTCCATCGGGTGCGTCCAAAACTATTTATGACCCTATGGTACCTTTAGTGCAAACCATGCACCTATCAAGATAGCTCGAAACGAGATTCCACAAGACCCACGTCAACTAGGAGTTCCATCGGGTGCCTCCAATACTATTTTTGAGCCTACGGTATGTTTGACGCAAACCGTGCACCAATCAAGCATCAAGAGTAGCAATATCTCCAAATGGACCGAATCGAGCTTCCACTTGAGCCTTGTCACCTAGGAGTCCCATCGAGTGTGTCCAAAATGATTTCGATGCTTATGGTATGTTTGGTGCAAACCGTGCACCTATCTTGCACTAACACTAACACTATCTCCAAATGGACTAAAACAAGATTCCACACGACCCACGTCACTTATGAGTTCCATCGGGTGTGTCCAAAACTATTTATGAGCCTATGGTATGTTTAGTGCAAACTGTGCGCCTATCTTGCGTCAAGATTAGCACTATCTCTAAACGGACCGACCAGAGCTCCACCAGACCATCATCACCTAGGAGTACCATCGGGTGCTTCTAAAATGATTTATGAGCCAATGGTATGTTTGACACAAACCGAGTGCCTATCTTGCACCAACGCTAACATTATCTCAAAATAGATCGAAACGAGATTCCACGAGGCCCACGTCAACTAGGAGTTCCATCGGGTGCCTCCAATACTATTTCTGAGCCTACAGTACATTTGACGCAAACCATGCACCAATCGTGCATCAAGAGTAGCACTATCTCCAAATGGACCGAATAGAGCTCCACCAGACCCTCGTCACCTAGGTGTACCTCGGGTGCGTCTAAAAGGATTTATAAGCCTATGGTACGTTTGACACAAACCAAGTACCTATCTTGCACCGATGCTAACACTATCTCAACTCAGATCGAAATGGGATTCCCATGACTCACGTCACCTCGGAGTTCCATCGAGTGCTTCCAATACTATTTCCAAGCCTACGGTACATTCGACGCAAACCGGGCACCAATCTTTCAGAATCGAGCTTCCACTTGAGCCTTGTCACCTAGGAGTCCCATCGAGTGCATCCAAAACGATTTCTATGTCTATGGTATGCTCGGTGCAAACCGTGCACCTATCTTGCACTGACACTAACACTGTCTCCAAACGAACTAAAACGAGATTCCACACGACCCACGTCACTTACGAGTTTCATCGGGTCCATCCACAACTATTTGTTAGCCTATGGTACCTTCAGTGCAAACATGCACCTATCTTGTGTCAAGATTAGCACTATCTCTAAATGGATCGAACAGGGCTCCACCAGACCCTCATCACTTAGGAGTACCATCGGGTGCGTCTAAAATGATTTATGAGCCTAGGATACGTTTGACGCAAATCGAGCACCTATCTTGCACCGACGCTAACACTGACTCAAAACAGATCGAAACAAGATTCTACAAGACCCACGTCAACTAGGAGTTCCATCGAGTGCCTCCAATACTATTTCTGAGCCTACGGTACGTTTGATGCAAATCGTGCACCAATCATGCATCAAGAGTAGCACTATCTCCAAACGAACCGAACCGAGCTTCCACTTGAGCCTTGTCACCTACGAGTCCCATCGAGTGCGTCCAAAATGATTTCTATGCCTATGGTATGCTCAGTGCAAACTATGCACCTATCTTGCACTGACACTAACACTGTGTCCAAACGGACTAAAACGAGATTCCACACGACCCATGTCACTTACGAGTTCCATTGGGTGCATCCAAAACTATTTATGAGCCTATGGTACATTTAGTGCAAACCATGAACTTATCTTGTATCAAGATTAGCACTATCTCCAAATGAACTGAGCAGAGCTCCACCAGACCCTCGTAGGAGTACCATCGGGTGCGTCTAAAATGATTTATGAGCCTATGGTAGTTTGACACAAACCGATCACCTATCTTGCACAGACTCTAACACTATCTCAAAAAACATCAAAACGAGATTCCATATGACCCACATCACCTAGGAGTTCCATCGGGTGCCTCCAAAACTATTTTTGAGCCTACGGTATGTTCGACGCAAACCGTGCACCAATTTTGCATCAAGAGTAGCACTATCTCCAAACGGACCGAACCGAGCTTCCTCTTGAGCCTCATCACCGAGGAGTCCCATTGAGTGCATCTAAAATGATTTCTATGCCTAGGTATGTTCGGTGCAAACTGTGCTCCTATCTTGCACTAACACTAACACTTTCTCCAAACAGATTAAAATGAGATTCCACACGACCCATGTTACTTACAAGTTCCATCGGGTGCGTCCAAAGCTATTTTTGATGTACTGGTACGTTTAGTGCAAACCGCGCACCTATCTTGCGTCAAGATTTGCACTATCTCCAAACGTACCGAACAGAGCTCCACCAGACCCTCGTCACCTAGGAGTACCATCGGGTGCGTCTAAAATGATTTATGAGCCTATGTTACGTTTGATGCAAACCGAGCACCTATCTTGCACCGACGCTAACACTATCTCAAAATAGATCGAAATGAGAATCCACAAGACCCACATCACCGAGGGGTTCCATCGGGCGACTCCAATACTATCTTCGAGCCTACAGTATGTTCGACACAAACGTGCACTAATCTTGCATTAAGAGTAGCACTATCTCCAAATGGACCGAACCATGCTTCCACTTGTGCCTCATCACCGAGGAGTCCCATCGAGTGTGTCCAAAACGATTTCTATGGCTATGGTATATTCGGTGCAAACCATGCTCCAATCTTGAACTAACACTAACACTTTCTCGAAATGGACTAAAATGAGATTCCACACTACCTACGTCACTTACGAGTTCGATCGGGTGCGTCCAAAGCTATTATTGATGTATTGGTACGTTCAGTGTAAACCGTGCACCTATCTTGTGTCAAGATTTACACTATCTCCAAACAGCCAAACAGAGCTCCACCAGACCCTCGTCACCTAGGAGTGCCATCGGGTGCGTCTAAAATGATATATGAGCCCATGGTACGTTCGACGCAAACCGTGTACCAATCTTTCAGAACCGAGGTCCCACTTGAGCCATGTCCCATAGGAGTCCCATCAAGTGCGTCCAAAATGATTTCAATGCCTATGTTATGTTCGGTGCAAACTATGCACCTATCATGCACTGACACTAACACTGTCTCCAAATGGACTAAAACGAGATTCCACACGACCCACGTCACTTACGAGTTCCATCAGGTGCGTCCAAAACAATTTATGAGCCTATGGTTCGTTCAGTGCAAACCGTGCACCTATGTTGTGTCAAGATTAACACTATCTCCAAACGGACCCAATAGAGCTCCACTAGACCCTCGTCACCTAGGAGTACCATCGGATACATCTAAATTGATTTATGTGCCTATGGTACGTTTGATGCAAATCGTGCACCTATCTTGCACCGACGCTAACACTGTCTCAAAACAGATAGAAACGAGATTCCACAAGACCCACATCACCTTGGAGTTCCATCGGGTGCCTCTAGTACTATTTCCGAGCCTGTGGTACGTTTGATGCAAACCGTGCACCAATCGTGCATCGAGAGTAGCAATATCTCCAAACGGCTCGAACCAAGCTTCCACATGAGCCTCGTCACCTAGGAGTCCCATCGAGTGCATCCAAAATGATTTCTATGCCTATGGTATGTTCGGTGTAAACCAGGCACCTATCTTGCACTAACACTAACACTATCTCCAAATGGACTAAAACGAGATTTCACACGACCCACATCCCTTATGAGTTCCATCGGGTGCGTCCAAACCTTTTTATGAGCCTATGGTATGTTTAGTGCAAACCGTGCACCTATCTTGCGTCAAGATTAGCACTATCTTTAAACGGATCGAGCAGAGCTCCACCAGACTCTCATCACCTAGGAGTACCATCGAGTGCGTCTAAAATGATTTATGAGCCTATGGTACGTTTGACACAAACCGAGCACCTATCTTGCACCGATGCTAACATTATCTCAAAACAGATCGAAACGAGATTCTACAAGACCCACATCACCTAGGAGTTCTATTGGGTGCCTCCAATAATATGTCCGAGCCTACGGTATGTTCGACACAAACCGTGCACCAATCTTGCATCAAGAGTAGCACTATCTCCAAACGGACCGAACCGAGCTTACACTTGAGCCTCATCACCGAGGAGTCCCATCGAGTGCGTCCAAATCAATTTCTATACCTATGGTATGTTTGGTGCAAACCGCGCTCCTCTCTTGAACTAACACTAACACTTTACCAAACACACTAAAATGAGATTCCAAACGACCCACATCACTTACGAGTTCCATCGGGTGCGGCCAAAGCTATTTATGATGTATTGGTACGTTTAGTGCAAACCGCGCACCTATCTTGCGTCAAGATTTGCACTATCACCAAACAGACCGAACAAAGCTCCACCAGACCCTCGTCACCTAGGAGTACCATCGGGTGCATCTAAAACAATTTATGATCCGATGGTACGTTTGACGCAAACTGAGCACCTATCTTGCACCGACGCTAACACTGTCTCAACATAGATCGAAATGAGATTCCACGTGAATCACGTCACCTCGGAGTTCCATCGAGTGCCTCTAATAGTATTTCCAAGCCTACGGTACGTTCGACGCAAACCGTGCACCAATCTTTCAGAACCGAGCTTCCACATGAGCCTTGTTACCTAGGTGTCCCATCGAGTGCGTCCAAAATGATTTCTATGCCTATGGTATATGTTCGGTGCAAACCATGCACCTATCTTGCACTGATACTAACACTGTCTCCAAATGGACTAAAATGAGATTCCAAATGACCCACGTCACTTATGAGTTCCATCGGGTGCGTCTAAAACTATTTATGAGCCTACGGTTCGTTCAGTGCAAACCGTGCACCTCTCTTGCATCATGATTAGCACTATCTCCAAACGGACCGAGCAGAGCTCCACCAGACCCTCGTCACCTAGGAGTACCATTGGGTGCGTCTAAAATGATTCATGAGCCTATGGTACGTTTGACACAAACCGAGCACCTATCTTGCACCGACGCTAACATTATCTCAAAATAGATCGAAACGAGATTCCACAAGACCCACATCACTTACGAGTTCCATCGGGTGCGTCCAAAGCTATTTATGATCTATTGGTACGTTTAGTGCAAACCGCGCACCTATCTTGCATCAAGATTTGCACTATCTCCAAACAGACCGAACAAAGCTCCACTAGACCCTCGTCACCTAGGAGTACCATCGGGTGCGTCTAAAATGATTTATGAGCCTATGGTACGTTTGACGCAAACCGAGCACCTATCTTGCACCGACGCTAACACTGTCTCAACATAGATCAAAATGAGATTCCACATGACTCACCTCATCTCAGAGTTCCATCGGGTGCGTCTAATACTATTTTTGAGCCTACGGTATGTTCGACTCAAACCGTGCACCAATCTTTCAGAACCGTGCTTCCACTTGAGCCTTGTTACCTAGGAGTCCCATCGAGTGCGTCCAAAATGATTTCTTTGCCTATGGTATATGTTCGGTGCAAACCATGCACCTATCTTGCACTGACACTAACACTGTCTCTAAATGGACTAAAACGAGATTCCACATGACCCACGTCACTTATGAGTTCCATCGGGTGCGTCTAAAACTATTTTATGAGCCTATGGTTCGTTCAGTGCAAACCGTGCACCTCTCTTGCATCATGATTAGCACTCTCTCCAAACGGACTGAGGAGAGCTCCACCAGACCCTCGTCACCTAGGAGTACCATCGGGTGCGTCTAAAATGATTTATGAGCCTATGGTACGTTTGACACAAACCGAGCACCTATCTTGCACAGACGGTAACATTATCTCAAAACAGATCGAAACGAGATTCCACAAGACCCTCATCACCTAGGAGTTCTATCGGGTGCCTCCAATACTATTTCTGAGCCTACGGTATGTTCGACACAAACCATGCACCAATCTTGCATCAAGAGTAGCACTATCTCCAAACGGACCGAACCGAGCTTACACTTGAGCCTCATCACCGAGGAGTCCCATCGAGTGCATCCAAATCGATTTCTATGCCTATAGTATGTTCAGTGCAAACCATGCTCCTCTCTTGCACTAACACTAACACTTTTCCAAACACACTAAAATGAGATTCCACATGACCCACATCACTTAGAAGTTCCATCGGGTGCATCCAAAGCTATTTATGATATATTGGTACGTTTAGTGCAAACCACGCACCTATCTTGCATCAAGATTTGCACTATCTCCAAACGGACCGAACAAAGCTCCACCAGACCCTCATCACCTAGGAGTACCATCGGGTGCGTCTAAAATAATTTATGAGCCTATGGTACGTTTGACGCAAACCGAGCACCTATCTTGCACCGACGCTAACACTGTCTCAACATAGATCGAAATGAGATTACACATGAATCACGTCACCTCGGAGTTCCATCGAGTGCCTCTAATAGTATTTCCGAGCGTACAGTACGTTCGACGCAAACCGTGCACCAATCTTTCAGAACCGAGTTTCCACTTGAGCCTTGTTACCTAGGAGTCCCATCGAGTGCATCCAAAACGATTTCTATGCCTACGGTATATGTTCGGTGCAAACCATGCACCTATCTTGCACTGACACTAACACAGTCTCCAAATGGACTAAAATGAGATTCCACATGACCCACGTCACTTATGAGTTCCATCAGGTGCGTCTAAAACTATATATGAGCCTATGGTTCATTTAGTGCAAACCGTGCACCTATCTTGCATCATGATTAGCACTATCTCCAAACGGACCGAGCAGAGCTCCACCAGACCCTTGTCACCTAGGTGTACCATCGGGTGCGTCTAAAATGATTTGTGAGCCTATGGTACGTTTGACACAAACCGATCACCTATGTTGCACCGACGCTAACATTATCTCAAAACAGATCGAAACGAGATTCCACAAGACCCTCATTACCTAAGAGTTCCATCGGGTGCCTCCAATACTATTTCCGAGCCTACAGTATGTTTGACGCAAACCGTGCACTAATCTTGCATCAAAAGTAGCACTATCTCCAAACGGACCGAACCGAGCTTACACTTGAGCCTCAACACCAAGGAGTCCCATCGAGTGCATCCAAATCGATTTCTATGCCTATGGTATGTTCAGTGCAAACCGTGCTCCTCTCTTGCACTAACACTAACACTTTTCGAAACACACTAAAATAAGATTCCACACGACCCATGTTACTTACGAGTTCCATCGGGTGCGTCCAAAGCTATTTATGATGTATTGGTACGTTTAGTGCAAACCATGACCTATCTTGTGTCAAGATTTGCACTATTTCCAAACGGACCGAACAAAGCTCCACCAGACCCTCGTCACCTAGGAGCACCATCGGGTGCATCTAAAACAATTTATGAGCCTATGGTACGTTTGACGCAAACCGAGCACCTATATTGCATCGACGCTAACACTGTCTCAACATAGATCGAAATGAGATTGCACATGAATCACGTCACCTCAGAGTTCCATCGAGTGCCTCTAATAGTATTTCTGAGCGTACGGTACATTCGACGCAAACCATGCACCAATCTTTCAGAACCGAGCTTCCACTTGAGCCTTGTTACCTAGGAGTCCCATCAAGTGCATCCAAAATGATTTCTATGCCTATGGTATATGTTCGGTGCAAACCATGCACCTATCTTGCACTGACACTAACACTATCTCTAAATAGACTAAAACAAGATTCCACATGACCCACGTCACTTATGAGTTCCATTGGGTGCGTCTAAAACTATTTATGAGCCTATGGTTTGTTCAGTGCAAACTGTGCACCTATCTTGCATCATGATTAGCACTCTCTCCAAACGGACCGAGCAGAGCTCCACCAGACCCTTGTCACCTAGGAGTACCATCGGGTGCGTCTAAAATGATTTATGAGCCTATGGTACGTTTGACACAAACCGAGCACCTAACTTGCACCGACGCTAACATTATCTCAAAATAGATTGAAACGAGATTCCACAAGACCCTCATCACCTAGGAGTTCCATCAGGTGCCTCCAATACTATTTTTGAGCCTATGGTATGTTCGACGCAAACCGTGCACCAATCTTGCAATAAAAGTAGCACTATCTCCAAACGGACTGAACCGAGCCTACACTTGAGCCTCATCACCGAGGAGTCCCATCGAGTGCGTCCAAATCGATTTCTATGCCTATGGTATGTTCGGTGCAAACCGTGCTCCTCTCTTGCACTAACACTAACACTTTTGCAAACACACTAAAATGAGATTGCACATGACTCACGTCACTTACGAGTTCCATCGGGTGCGTCCAAAGCTATTTATGATGTATTGGTACGTTTAGTGCAAACCACGCACCTATCTTGCGTCAAGATTTGCACTATCTCCAAATGGACCGAACAAAGCTCCACCACACCCTCGTCACCTAGGAGTACCATCGGGTGCGTCTAAAATGATTTATGAGCCTATGGTACGTTTGACACAAACCTAGCACCTAACTTGCACCGACGCTAACATTATCTCAAAATAGATTGAAACGAGATTCCACAAGACCCTCATCACCTAGGAGTTCCATCAGGTGCCTCCAATACTATTTTTGAGCCTACGGTATGTTCGACGCAAACCGTGCACCAATCTTGCAATAAAAGTAGCACTATCTCCAAACAAACTGAACCGAGCTTACACTTGAGCCTCATCACCGAGGAGTCCCATCGAGTGCGTCCAAATCGATTTCTATGCCTATGGTATGTTCGGTGCAAACCATGCTCCTCTCTTGCATTAACACTAACACTTTTCCAAACACACTAAAATGAGATTGCACACGACTCACGTCACTTACGAGTTCCATCGGGTGCGTCCAAAGCTATTTATGATGTATTGGTACGTTTAGTGCAAACCGCGCACCTATCTTGCGTCAAGATTTGCACTATCTCCAAACGGACCGAACAAAGCTCCACCACACCCTCGTCACCCAGGAGTACCATCGGGTGCGTCTAAAACAATTTATGAGCCTATGGTATGTTTGACGCAAACCGAGCACCTATCTTGCACCGACACTAACACTATCTCAACAAAGATCAAAATGAGATTCCACATGACTCACGTCACCTTAGAGTTCCATCAGGTGCCTCTAATACTATTTCTGAGCCTATGGTACGTTCGACGCAAACCGTGCACCAATCTTTCAGAACCGAGCTTCCACTTGAGCCTTGTTACCTAGGAGTCCCATCGAGTGCGTCCAAAATGATTTCTATGCCTATGGTATATGTTCGGTGCAAACCATGCACCTATCTTGTACTGACACTAACACTGTCTCCAAATGGACTAAAATGAGATTCCACATGACCCACGTCACTTATGAGTTCCATCGGGTGCGTCTAAAACTATATATGAGCCTATGGTTCATTTAGTGCAAACCGTGCACCTATCTTGTATCATGATTAGCACTATCTCCAAACAGACCGAGCAGAGCTCCACCAGATCCTCATCACCTAGTAGTACCATCGGGTGCGTCTAAAATGATTTATGAGCCTATGGTACGTTTGACACAAACCGAGCACCTATCTTGCACCGACGCTAACATTATCTCAAAACAGATTGAAACAAGATTCCATAAGACCCTCATCACCTGGGAGTTCCATCGGGTGCCTCCAATACTATTTTCAAGCCTACAGTGTGTTAGACACAAACCGTGCACCAGTCTTGCATCAAGAGTAGCACTATCTCCAAACGGACCGAACCGAGCTTACACTTGAGCCTCATGACCGAGGAGTCCCATCGAGTGCGTCCAAATCGATTTCTATGCCTATGGTATGTTCGGTGCAAACTATGCTCCTCTCTTGCACTAACACTAACACTTTTCCAAACACACAAAAATAAGATTCCACACGACCCACGTCACTTACGAGTTCCATCGGGTGTGTCCAAATCTATTTATGATGTATTGGTACGTTTAGTGCAAACCGCGCACGTATCTTGCATCAAGATTTGCACTACTTCCAAACAGACTGAACAAAGCTCCACCAGACCCTCGTCACCTAGGAGTACCATCGAGTGCGTCTAAAATAATTTATGAGCCCATGGTACATTTGACGCAAACTGAGCACCTATCTTGCACCGACGCTAACACTGTCTCAACATAGATCGAAATGAGATTCCACATGAATCACGTCACCTCAGAGTTCCATCGAGTGCCTCTAAAAGTTTTTTCGAGCATACGGTACGTTCAACGCAAACCGTGCACCAATCTTTCAGAACCGAGCTTCCATTTGAGCCTTGTTACCTAGGAGTCTGATCGAGTGCATCCAAAATGATTTCTATGCCTATGGTATATGTTCGGTGCAAACAATGCACCTATCTTGCACTGACACTAACACTGTCTCCAAGTGGACTAAAACGAGATTCCACATGACCCACGTCACTTATGAGTTCCATCGGGTGCGTCTAAAACTATTTATGAGCCTATGGTTCGTTCAGTGCAAATCGTGCACCTATGTTGCATCATGATTAGCACTCTCTCCAAACGGACCGACCAGAGCTCCACCAGACCCTCGTCACCAAGGAGTACCATCGGGTGCATCTAAAATGATTTATGAGTCTATGGTACGTTTGACACAAACCGAGCATCTATTTTGCATCGACGCTAACATTATCTCAAAACAGATCGAAATGAGATTCCACAAGACCCCCATAACCTAGGAGTTCCATCGGGTGCCTCCAATACTATTTCCGAGCCTACAGTATGTTGAACGCAAACCGTGCACTAATCTTGCATCAAAAGTAGCACTATCTCCAAACGGACCGAACCGAGCTTACACTTGAGCCTCATCACCGAGGAGTCCCATCGAGCGCGTCCAAATCGATTTCTATGCCTATGGTATGTTCGGTGCAAACTGTGCTCCTCTCTTGCACTAACACTAACACTTTTCCAAACACACTAAAATGAGATTCCACATGACCCACGTCACTTACGAGTTCCATCGGGTCGTCCAAAGCTATTTATGATGTATTGGTACGTTTAGTGCAAACCGCGCACCTATCTTGCGTCAAGATTTGCATTATCTAAAAATGAACCGAACAAAGCTCCACCAGACCCTCATCACCTAGGAGTACCATTGGGTGCATCTAAAATAATTTATGAACCTATGGTACATTTGACGCAAACCGAGCACCTATCTTGCACGGACGCTAACACTGTCTCAACATAGATCAAAATGAGATTCCACATGACTCACGTCACCTTAGAGTTCCATCGGGTGCCTCGAATACTATTTTCGAGCCTACGGTACGTTCGACACAAACCGTGCACCAATCTTTCAGAACCGAGCTTCCACTTGGGCCTTGTTACCTAGGAATCCCGTCGAGTGCGTCCAAAACGATTTCTATGCCTATGGTATATTTTTGGTGCAAACCAAGCACCTATCTTGCACTGACACCAACACTGTCTCCAAATGAACTAAAACAAGATTCCACATGACCCACATCACTTACGAGTTCCATCGGGTGCGTCTAAAACTATTTATGAGCCTATGGTTCGTTCAGTGCAAACCGTGCACCTATCTTGCGTCATGATTAGCACTATCTCCAAATGGACCGAGCAGAGCTCCACCAGACCCTCGTCACCTAGGAGTACCATTGGGTGCGTCTAAAATGATTTATGAGCCTATGGTACATTTGACACAAACCGAGCACCAATCTTGCACCGACGCTAACATTATCTCAAAACAGATAGAAACGAGATTCCACAAGACCCTAATCACCTAGGAGTTCCATCGGGTGCCTCAACCACTATTTCCAAGCCTATGGTATGTTCGACGCAAATCGTGCACCAATCTTGCATCAAGAGTAGCACTATCTCCAAACGGACTGAACCGAGCTTAGACTTGAGCCTCATCACCGAGGAGTCCCATCGAGTGTGTCCAAACCGATTTTCTATGCCTATGGTATGTTCGATGCAAACCATGCTCCTCTTTTGCACTAACACTAACACTTTCCAAACACACTAAAATGAGATTCCACACGACCCACATCACTTACGAGTTCCATCGGGTGCGTCCAAAGCTATTTATGATGTATTGGTACGTTTAGTGCAAACTGCGCACCTATCTTGCATCAAGATTTGCACTATTTCCAAACAGACCAAACAATGCTCCACCAGACCCTCATCACCTAGGAGTACCATCAGGTGCGTCTAAAACAATTTATGAGCCTTTGGCACGTTTAACGCAAACCGAACACCTATCTTGCACTGACGCTAACACTGTCTCAACATAGATCGAAATGAGATTCCACATGAATCACGTCACCTTAGAGTTCCATCGAGTGCCTCTAATAGTATTTCCGAGCCTACGGTATGTTCGATGCAAACCGTGCACCCATCTTTCAGAACTGAGCTTCCACTTGAGCCTTGTTACCTAGGAGTCCCATCGAGTGCGTCCAAAACAATTTCTATGCCTATGGTATATGTTCGGTGCAAACCATGCACCTATCTTGCACTGACACTAACACTATCTCCCAATGGACTAAAACGAGATTCCACATGACCCACGTCACTTATGAGTTCCATTGGGTGCGTCTAAAACTATTTATGAGCCTATGGTTCGTTCAGTGCAAACCGTGCACCTGTGCATCATGATTAGCACTATCTCCAAACGGATCGAGCAGAGCTCCACCAGACCCTAATCACCTAGGAGTACCATCGAGTGCATCCAAAATGATTTATGAGCCTATGGTACATTTGACACAAACCGAGCAGCTATCTTGCACCGACGCTAACATGATCTCAAAACAGATTGAAACAAGATTCCACAAGACCCTCATCACCTAGGAGTTCCATCAGGTGCCTCCAATACTATTTTTGAGCCTATGGTATGTTCGACGCAAACCGTGCACCAATCTTGCAATAAAGGTAGCACTATCTCCAAACGGACCGAACCGAGCTTACACTTAAGCCTCATCACCGATGAGTCCCATCGAGTGCGTCCAAATCGATTTCTATGCCTATGGTATGTTCGGTGCAAACCGTGCTCCTCTCTTGCACTAACACTAACACTTTTCCAAACACACTAAAATGAGATTGCACACGACTCACGTCACTTACGAGTTCCATCGGGTGCGTCCAAAGCTTTTTATGAGCCTATGGTATGTTCAGTGCAAACCGTGCACCTATCTTGCGTCAAGATTAGCACTATCTTCAAACGGACCGAGCAGAGCTCCACCAGACTCTCGTCACCTAGGAGTACCATCGAGTGCGTCTAAAATGATTTATGAGCCTATGGTACGTTTGACACAAACCGAGCACCTATCTTTCACCGATGCTAACATTATCTCAAAACAGATCAAAACGAGATTCCACAAGACCCACATCACCTAAGAGTTCTATCGGGTGCCTCCAATAATATGTCCGAGCCTACGGTATGTTCGACACAAACCGTGCACCAATCTTGCATCAAGAGTAGCACTATCTCCAAACGGACCGAACCGAGCTTACACTTGAGCCTCATCACCGAGGAGTCCCATCGAGTGCGTCCAAATCAAATTCTATACCTATGGAATGTTTGGTGCAAACCGCGCTCCTCTCTTGCACTAACACTAACACTTTTCCAAACACACTAAAATGAGATTCCACACGACCCACATCACTTACGAGTTCCATCGGGTGCGGCCAAAGCTATTTATGATGTATTGGTACGTTCAGTGCAAACCGCGCACCTATCTTGCGTCAAGATTTGCACTATCACCAGACAGACCGAACAAAGCTCCACCAGACCCTCGTCACCTAGGAGTACCATCGGGTGCATCTAAAACAATTTATGAGCCAATGGTACGTTTGACGCAAACTGAGCACCTATCTTGCACCGACGCTAACACTGTCTCAACATAGATCGAAATGAGATTCCACGTGAATCATGTCACCTCGGAGTTCCATCGAGTGCCTCTAATAGTATTTCCAAGCCTACGGTACGTTCGACGCAAACCGAGCACCAATCTTTCAGAACCGAGCTTCCACATGAGCCTTGTTACCTAGGAGTCCCATCGAGTGCGTCCAAAATGATTTCTATGCCTATGGTATATGTTCGGTGCAAACCATGCACCTATCTTGAACTGATACTAACACTGTCTCCAAATGGACTAAAATGAGATTCCAAATGACCCACGTCACTTATGAGTTCCATCGGGTGCATCTAAAACTATTTATGAGCCTACGGTTCGTTCAGTGCAAACCGTGCACCTCTCTTGCATCATGATTAGCACTATCTCCAAACGGACCGAGCAGAGCTCCACCAGACCCTCATCACCTAGGAGTACCATCGGGTGCGTCTAAAATGATTCATGAGCCTATGGTACGTTTGACACAAACCGAGCACCTATCTGGCACCGACGCTAACATTATCTCAAAATAGATCGAAATGAGATTCCACAAGACCCACATCACTTACGAGTTCCATCGGGTGCGTCCAAAGCTAATTATGATCTATTGGTACGTTTAGTGCAAACCGCGCACCTATCTTGCATCAAGATTTGCACTATCTCCAAACAGACCGAACAAAGCTCCACTAGACGCTCGTCACCTAGGAGTACCATCGGGTGCGTCTAAAATGATTTATGAGCCTATGGTACGTTTGACGCAAACCGAGCACCTATCTTGCACTAACGCTAACACTGTCTCAACATAGATCAAAATGAGATTCCACATGACTCACCTCACCTCGGAGTTCCATCGGGTGCGTCTAATACTATTTTCGAGCCTACGGTATGTTCGACTCAAACTGTGCACCAATCTTTCAGAACCGTGCTTCCACTTGAGCCTTGTTACCTAGGAGTCCCATCGAGTGCGTCCAAAATGATTTCTTTGCCTATGGTATATGTTCGGTGCAAACCATGCACCTATCTTGCACTGACACTAACACTGTCTCTAAATGGACTAAAACGAGATTTCACATGACCCACGTCACTTATGAGTTCTATCGGGTGCGTCTAAAACTATTTTTATGAGCCTATGGTTCGTTTAGTGCAAACCGTGCACCTCTCTTGCATCATGATTAGCACTCTCTCCAAATGGACTGAGGAGAGCTCCACCAGACCCTCGTCACCTAGGAGTACCATCGGGTGCATCTAAAATGATTTATGAGCCTATGGTACGTTTGACACAAACCGAGCACCTATCTTGCACCGACGGTAACATTATCTCAAAACAGATCAAAATGAGATTCCACAAGACCCTCATCACCTAGGAGTTCTAGCAGGTGCCTCCAATACTATTTCCGAGCCTACGGTATGTTCGACACAAACCATGCACCAATCTTGCATCAAGAGTAGCACTATCTCCAAACGGACCGAACCGAGCTTACACTTGAGCCTCATCACCGAGGAGTCCCATCGAGTGCGTCCAAATCGATTTCTATGCCTATGGTATGTTCGGTGCAAACCATGCTCCTCTCTTGCACTAACACTAACACTTTTCCAAACACACTAAAATGAGATTCCACATGACCCACATCACTTACAAGTTCCATCGGGTGCATCCAAAGCTATTTATGATATATTGGTACGTTTAGTGCAAACCACGTACCTATCTTGCATCAAGATTTGCACTATCTCCAAACGGACTGAACAAAGCTCCACCAGACCCTCATCACCTAGGAGTACCAACGGGTGCGTCTAAAACAATTTATGAGCCTATGGTATGTTTGACGCAAACCGAGCACCTATCTTGCACCGACGCTAACACTGTCTCGACATAGATCAAAATGGGATTCCACATGACTCACATCACCTCGGAGTTCCATCGGGTGCCTCTAATACTATTTTCGAGCCTACGGTATGTTCGATGCAAACCGTCCACCAATCTTTCAGAACCGAGCTTCCACTTGAGCCTTGTTACCTAGGAGTCCCATCGAGTGCGTCCAAAATGATTTCTATGCCTACGGTATATGTTCGGTGCAAACCATGCACCTATCTTGCACTGACACTAACACTATCTCGAAAATGGACTAAAACGAGATTCCACATGACCCACGTCACTTATGAGTTCCATCGGGTGCGTCTAAAACTATATATGAGCCTATGGTTCGTTTAGTGCAAATCATGCACCTATCTTGCATCATGATTAGCACTATCTCCAAACGGACCGAGCAGATCTCCACCAGACCCTCATCACCTAGGAGTACCATCGGGTGCGTCTAAAATGATTTATGAGCCTATGGTACGTTTGACACAAACCGATCACCTATCTTGCTCCGACGCTCACATTATCTCAAAACAGATCGAAACGAGATTCCACAAGACCCTCATCACCTAGGAGTTCCATCGGGTGCCTCCAATACTATTTCTGAGCCTACGGTATGTTCGACACAAACTGTGCACCAATCTTGCATCAAGAGTAGCACTATCTCCAAACGGACCGAACCGAGCTTACACTTGAGCCTCATCACCGAGGAGTCCCATCGAGTGCGTCCAAATCGATTTCTATGCCTATGGTATATTCGGTGGAAACCATGCTCCTCTCTTGCACTAACACTAACACTTTTCCAAACACACTAAAATAAGATTCCACACGACCCACGTCACTTGCGAGTTCCATCGGGTGCGTCCAAAGCTATTTATGATGTATTGGTACGTTTAGTGCAAACCGCGCACCTATCTTGCGTCAAAATTTGCACTATCTCCAAACGGACCGAACAAAGCTCCACCAGACCCTCGTCACCTAGGACTACCATCGGGTGCGTCTAAAACAATTTATGAGCCGATGGTACGTTTGACGCAAAGCGAGCACCTATCTTGCACGGATGCTAACACTGTCTCAACATAGATCGAAATGAGATTCCACATGACTCATGTCACCTCTGAGTTCCATCAGATGCCTCTAATACTATTTCCAGGCCTACGGTTTGTTCGACGCAAACTGTGCACCAATCTTTCGTAACCGAGCTTCCACTTGAGCCTTGTTGCCTAGGAGTCCCATCGAGTGCATCCAAATCGATTTCTATGCCTATGGTATATTCGGTGGAAACCGTGCTCCTCTCTTGCACTAACACTAACACTTTTCCAAACACACTAAAATAAGATTCCACACGACCCACGTCACTTGCGAGTTCCATCGGGTGCGTCCAAAGCTATTTATGATGTATTGGTACGTTTAGTGCAAACCGCGCACCTATCTTGCGTCGAAATTTGCACTATCTCCAAACGGACCGAACAAAGCTCCACCAGACCCTCGTCACCTAGGACTACCATCGGGTGCGTCTAAAACAATTTATGAGCCGATGGTACGTTTGACGCAAAGCGAGCACCTATCTTGCACGGATGCTAACACTGTCTCAACATAGATCGAAATGAGATTCCACATGACTCATGTCACCTCTGAGTTCCATCAGATGCCTCTAATACTATTTCCAGGCCTACGGTTTGTTCGACGCAAACTGTGCACCAATCTTTCGTAACCGAGCTTCCACTTGAGCCTTGTTGCCTAGGAGTCCCATCGAGTGCGTCCAAAATGATTTCTATGCCTATGGTATATGTTCGGTGCAAACCAAGCACCTATCTTGCACTGACACCAACACTGTCTCCAAATGGACTAAAACGAGATTCCACATGACCCACGTCACTTATGAGTTCCATCGGGTGCGTCTAAAACTATTTATGAGCCTATGGTTCGTTCAGTGCAAACCGTGCACCTATGCATCATGATTAGCACTATCTCCAAACGGACTGAGCAGAGCTCCACCAGACCCTCGTCATCTAGGAGTACCATCGGGTGCGTCTAAAACAATTTATGAGCCTATGGTACGTTTGACGCAAACCGAGCACCTATCTTGCACACGACGCTAACACTGTCTCAACATAGATCGAAATGAGATTACACATGAATCACGTCACCTCGGAGTTCCATCGAGTGCCTCTAATAGTATTTCTGAGCGTACGGTACATTGACGCAAACCGTGCACCAATCTTTCAGAACCGAGTTTCCACTTGAGCCTTGTTACCTAGGAGTCCCATCGAGTGCATCCAAAACGATTTCTATGCCTATGGTATATGTTCGGTGCAAACCATGCTCCTATCTTGCACTGACACTAACACAGTCTCCAAATGGACTAAAATGAGATTCCACATGACCCACGTCACTTATGAGTTCCATCGAGTGCGTCTAAAACTATATATGAGCCTATGGTTCATTTAGTGCAAACCATGCACCTATCTTGCATCATGATTAGCACTATCTCCAAACGGACTGAGCAGAGCTCCACCAGACCCTCGTCACCTAGGTGTACCATTGGGTGCGTCTAAAATGATTTGTGAGCCTATGGTACGTTTGACACAAACCGATCACCTATGTTGCACCGACGCTAACATTATCTCAAAACAGATCGAAACGAGATTCCACAAGACCCTCATTACCTAGGAGTTCCATCGGGTGCCTCCAATACTATTTCCGAGCCTACAGTATGTTTGACGCAAACCGTGCACTAATCTTGCATCAAAAGTAGCACTATCTCCAAACGGACCGAACCGAGCTTACACTTGAGCCTCATCACCAAGGAGTCCCATCGAGTGCGTCCAAACCGATTTTCTATGCCTAAGGTATGTTCGGTGCAAACCGTGCTCCTCTTTTGCACTAACACTAACACTTTTCCAAACACACTAAAATGAGATTCCACACGACCCACATCACTTAGTGCAAACTGCGCACCTATCTTGCGTCAAGCTTTGCACTATTTCCAAACAGACCAAACAATGCTCCACCAGACCCTCATCACCTAGGAGTACCATCAGGTGCGTCTAAAACAATTTATGAGCCTTTGGTACGTTTAACGCAAACCGAACACCTATCTTGCACTGACGCTAACACTGTCTCAACATAGATCGAAATGAGATTCCACATGAATCACGTCACCTTAGAGTTCCATCGAGTGCCTCTAATAGTATTTCTGAGCCTACGGTATGTTCGATGCAAACCGTGCACCCATCTTTCAGAACTGAGCTTCCACTTCAGCCTTGTTACCTAGGAGTCCCATCGAGTGTGTCCAAAATGATTTCTATGCCTATGATATATGTTCGGTGGAAACCAGGCACCTATCTTGCACTGACACTAACACTGTCTCCCAATGGACTAAAACGAGATTCCACATGACCCACGTCACTTATGAGTTCCATCGGGTGTGTCTAAAACTATTTATGAGCCTATGGTTCGTTCAGTGCAAACCGTCCACCTATGCATCATGATTAGCATTATCTCCAAACAGATCGAGCAGAGCTCCACCAGACCCTAATCACCTAGGAGTACCATCGAGTGCATCTAAAATGATTTATGACCCTATGGTACGTTTGACACAAACCGAGCACCTATCTTGCACCAACGCTAACATTATCTCAAAACAGATTGAAACGAGATTCCACAAGACCCTCATCACCTAGGAGTTCCATCAAGTGCCTCCAATACTATTTTTGAGCCTATGGTATGTTCGATGCAAACCGTGCACCAATCTTGCAATAAAGGTAGCACTATCTCCAAACGGACCGAACCGAGCTTACACTTAAGCCTCATCACCGATGAGTCCCATCGAGTGCGTCCAAATCGATTTCTATGGCTATGGTATGTTCGGTGCAAACCGTGCTCCTCTCTTGCACTAACACTAACACTTTTCCGAACACACTAAAATGAGATTGCACACGACTCATGTCACTTACGAGTTCCATCGGGTGTGTCCAAAGCTATTTATGATGTATTGGTACGTTTAGTGCAAACCGCGCACCTATCTTGCGTCAAGATTTGCACTATCTCCAAACGGACCGAACAAAGCTCCACCAGACCCTCGTCACCTAGGAGTACCATCGGGTTCTTCTAAAACAATTCATGAGCCTGTGGTACGTTTGACGCAAACCGAGCACCTATCTTGCACCGACACTAACACTATCTCAACATAGATCAAAATGAGATTCCACATGACTCACATCACCTTGGAGTTCCATCGGGTGCCTCTAATACTATTTCTGAGCCTACGGTACGTTCGACACAAACCATGCACCAATCTTTCAGAACCGAGCTTCCAGTTGAGCCTTGTTACCTAGGAGTCCCATCGAGTGCGTCCAAAATGATTTCTATGCCTACGGTATATGTCCGGTGCAAACCATGCACCTATCTTGCACTGACACTAACACTGTCTCCAAATGGACTAAAACGAGATTCCACATGACCCACGTCACTTATGAGTTCCATCGGGTGCGTCTAAAACTATATATGAGCCTATGGTTCATTTAGTGCAAACCGTGCACCTATCTTGCATCATGATTAGCACTATCTCCAAACAGACCGAGCAGAGCTCCACCAGACCCTCATCACCTAGGAGTACCATCAGGTGCGTCTATAATGATTTATGAGCATATGGTACGTTTGACACAAACCGAGCACCCATCTTGCACCGACGCTAACATTATCTCAAAACAGATTGAAACGAGATTCCACAAGACCCTCATCACCTGGGAGTTCCATTGGGTGCCTCCAATACTATTTCTGAGCCTACGGTGTGTTAGACACAAACCGTACACCAATCTTGCATCAAGAGTAGCACTATCTCCAAACGGACCGAACCGAGCTTACACTTGAGCCTCATGACCGAGGAGTCCCATCGAGTGCGTCCAAATCGATTTCTATGCCTATGGTATGTTCGGTGCAAACTGTGCTCCTCTCTTGCACTAACACTAACACTTTTCCAAACACACTAAAATAAGATTCCACACGATCCACATCACTTACGAGTTTCATCGGGTGCGTCCAAAGCTATTTATGATGTATTGGTACGTTTAGGGCAAACTGCGCACCTATCTTGTGTCAAGATTTGTACTATTTCCAAACAGATCAAACAATGCTCCACTAGACCCTTGTCACCTAGGAGTACCATCAGGTGCGTCTAAAACAATTTATGAGCCTATGGTATGTTTAACGCAAACCGAGCACCTATCTTGCACCGACGCTAACACTGTCTCAACATATATCGATATGAGATTCCACATGAATCATGTCACCTCAAAGTTCCATCGAGTGCCTCTAATACTATTTCCGAGCCTACAGTACGTTCGACGCAAACCGTGCACCAATCTTTCAGAACCAAGCTTCCACTTGAGCCTTGTTACCTAGGAGTCCCATCGAGTGCGTCCAAAACGATTTCTATGCCTATGGTATATGTTCGGTGCAAACCATGCACCTATCTTGCACTGACACTAACACTATCTCCCAATGGACTAACACGAGATTCCACATGACCCACGTCACTTATGAGTTCCATCGGGTGCGTCTAAAACTATTTATGAGCCTATGGTTCGTTCAGTGCAAACCGTGCACCTATCTTGCATCATGATTAGCACTCTCTCCAAACGGACCGAGCAGAGCTCCACCAGACCCTCGTCCCCGAGGAGTACCATCGGGTGCATCTAAAATGATTTATGAGCCTATGGTACGTTTGACACAAATCGAGCACCTATCTTTCACCGACGCAAACATTATCTCAAAACAGATCGAAACGAGATTCCACAAGACCCTCATAACCTAGGAGTTCCATCGGGTGCCTCCAATACTATTTCCGAGCCTACAGTATGTTGAACGCAAACCGTGCACTAATCTTGCATCAAAAGTAGTACCATCTCCAAACGGACTAAACCGAGCTTACACTTGAGCCTCATCACCGAGGAGTCCTATCGAGTGCGTCCAAATCGATTTCTATGCCTATGGTATGTTCGGTGCAAACCGTGCTCCTCTCTTGCACTAACACTAACACTTTTCCAAACACACTAAAATGAGATTCCACATGACTCATGTCACTTACGAGTTCCATCGGGTGCGTCCAAAGCTATTTATGATGTATTGGTACGTTTAGTGCAAACCGCGCACCTATCTTGCGTCAAGATTTGCACTATCTCCAAATGAACCGAACAAAGCTCCACCAGACCCTCATCACCTAGGAGTACCATCGGGTGCATCTAAAACAATTTATGAGCCTATGGTACGTTTGACGCAAACCGAGCTCCAATCTTGCACGGATGCTAACACAGTCTCAACATAGATCAAAATGAGATTCCACCTGACTCACGTCATCTTGGAGTTCCATCGGGTGCCTCAAATACTATTTTCGAGCCTACGGTATGTTCGACACAAACCGTGCACCAATCTTTCAGAACCGAGCTTCCACTTGAGCCTTGTTCCCTAGGAGTCCCATCGAGTGCGTCCAAAACGATTTCTATGCCTATGGCATATTTTCGGTGCAAACCAAGCACCTACCTTGCGCTGACACCAACACTATCTCCAAATGGACTAAAACGAGATTCCACATGACCCACGTCACTTATGAGTTCCATCGGGTGCGTCTAAAACTATTTATGAGCCTATGGTTCGTTGAGTGCAAACCGTGCACCTATCTTGCATTATGATTAGTACTATCTCCAAATGGACCGAGCAGAGCTCCACCAGACCCTCGTCACCTAGGAGTACCATTGGGTGCGTCTAAAATAATTTATGAGCCTATGGTACATTTGACACAAACCGAGCACCTATCTTGCACCGACGCTAACATTATCTCAAAACAGATCGAAACGAGATTCCACAAGACCCTAATCACCTAGGAGTTCCATCGGGTGCCTCCAACACTATTTTCCGAGCCTATGGTATGTTCGACGCAATTCGTGCACCAATCTTGCATCAAGAGTAGCACTATCTCCAAACGGACTGAACCGAGCTTACACTTGAGCCTCATAACCGAGGAGTCCCATCGAGTGCGTCCAAACCGATTTCTATGCCTATGGTATGTTCGGTGTAAACCATGCTCCTCTCTTGCACTAACACTAACACTTTCCAAACACACTAAAATGAGATTCCACACGACCCACATCACTTACGAGTTTCATCGGGTGCGTCCAAAGCTATTTATGATGTATTGGTACGTTTAGGGCAAACTGCGCACCTATCTTGTGTCAAGATTTGTACTATTTCCAAACAGATCAAACAATGCTCCACTAGACCCTTGTCACCTAGGAGTACCATCAGGTGCGTCTAAAACAATTTATGAGCCTATGGTATGTTTAACGCAAACCGAGCACCTATCTTGCACCGACGCTAACACTGTCTCAACATAGATCGATATGAGATTCCACATGAATCATGTCACCTCAAAGTTCCATCGAGTTCCTCTAATACTATTTCCGAGCCTACAGTACGTTCGACGCAAACCGTGCACCAATCTTTCAGAACCAAGCTTCCACTTGAGCCTTGTTACCTAGGAGTCCCATCGAGTGCGTCCAAAACGATTTCTATGCCTATGGTATATGTTCGGTGCAAACCATGCACCTATCTTGCACTGACACTAACACTATCTCCCAATGGACTAAAACGAGATTCCAAATGACCCACGTCACTTATGAGTTCCATCGGGTGCGTCTAAAACTATTTATGAGCCTATGGTTCGTTCAGTGCAAACCGTGCACCTATCTTGCATCATGATTAGCACTCTATCCAAACGGACCGAGCAGAGCTCCACCAGACCCTCGTCACCAAGGAGTACCATTGGGTGTGTCTAAAATGATTTATGAGCCTATGGTACGTTTGACACAAATCGAGCACCTATCTGGCACCGACGCTAACATTATCTCAAAACAGATCGAAACGAGATTCCACAAGACCCTCATCACCTAGGAGTTCCATCGGGTGCCTCTAATACTATTTCCGAGCCAACAGTATGTTCGACGCAAACCGTGCACCAATTTTGTATCAAAAGTAGCACTATCTCCAAACAGACCGAACCGAGCTTACACTTGAGCCTCATCATCGAGGAGTCCCATCGAGTGCGTTCAAATCGATTTCTATGCCTATGGTATGTTCGGTGCAAACCGTGCTCCTCTCTTGCACTAACACTAACACTTTTCCAAACACACTAAAATAAGATTCCACACGACTGTAACAGAACCGTCCAAATTATAAGAGCACAAGTACAAAAACAATCACCGAAGTGATCAAATTCTCACACTTGAGCCCATATAACTCCGGTAGTCCAATGAAATCACAAGGGATTTCAAACCACTCAACATACAAGCCAAGATCGTAGTGATTCAACATAACAAGTCATATGTTACAATCATTTCACAAGTAATTGAATATACATCGGAATTCAACATAGTTATTACAACTTAATTTGAAAAGTAGCGGAAGCAAAGTAATTTGAAACTAATATTAATCTTATTTCAAATACATGCCAGTACCAAGGTCGACTTCCAACAAAAGCATTAGAGAGAAGATAACAAGATGGATCATGCCCATGATCGCACTCCGCCTCTACGGCAGGAGCCAACCAACTCTTATAGTCGCCATGATACTTCACAACCTGCAACAGTGGGGATAAAACCCTGAGTACGAGAAGGTACTCAGCTAGACTTACCCGTCAAAAACTAGAAATAAGGTGACACCAAGGATCATGCAAGGCTGATATAAAGTGGGCTAGCTTGACAACATTTTGCATAAAAGCTTATTATGGATAAGTAATCATTAATGCTTAAGCATCAAGTTAATTATCATTAACCTGTCATCTATATTAGAACCTGTACTAGAGCACTCACTTTATTAGGAGCAAACAATATTAACCATAGCAGGTATAAATTGAGGCAACCTTTCCATCGTTATCCAATTAACCATCCGTTCAATTTAATGGAATCTACGTTGCCGCTGCTCAAGTCAAGTGCTCACTAACCGGGAGCGACGGCGATTCGAATCGAATTCCTATCCCGCTGGAGGGGTATTTCTAACACTCACCGTGCAGACCCATGCCAGGGTCGCACAGGCCACCTTTTCATATGATTCAGGAATCGTGGGTCCGAATGATGTCGCGACCCCAAGGGCGACACTCTGCCAGGTGATAGGGACTCTAACCCCCCTTGGTCTCACGCCAATGTCCCCAAGCACATCCTTTCTCTCCTCCAAGAAGCAACCTACCATTCGATTCCCGGCCTGAACCATATTACTCGGCTTCGCGGTCGGAACGACTTATCCGGCCAACTAAGTGTTAGACTGCGTTCAACATGACTCAAGGACGTACAGCGAATCGGTCCTTAAACGACTCAGACGGGGATAGATCCACACCCAAGACCTCCATGCCTTGTTGTTTCACTATCGTCATTCCGCCCGGTCTCATTTCATTTTATTAACACATGGTTCCATTCCACGATAGCAATATAGCCAACCGTGCCATATATGAATATCCCTACATCTCGCAGGTGACAGGAAATCACCTGACTTCTACCGCTTAAAGCAGGGCTAAGCATCTACTCGATCCTAGTCTATGTAGGATTCAGGGATTCATATATCTGGACAAGGAATGATATAATGCAGCAAGAGTTTCCAACCAACTCCTATCACCTAATGCAACAATACTTATAACATATATAGAATTAATTGCTTTAAAGATAGGAGGCTTAGAATGCTCCGGGGCTTGCCTGGGATCCGACTCAAGTTAGAGTATGTCAGAAGAAACTCGCTTGGCGAGCATTCCCTCCGTCTAACACTTGTTCGGTCCTTCTATCTTCGGGATGGATCCACCAAACACTGTCTTTGGGTTTGGCTCCAACGCCATTTCCTTCACACGTTTCTGCTAGCGTACCTATATGAGATGCAAGATGCAAGTGCATGAATACATGGAAGTATAATGGACAAAGCATCACATACAGTAAGCCAGACAAACACCATAATACACTCCACATGCATAGACACTTCATGTTGCTTAAATAAACATCTCTCAACCTAATATAAAAGATGACAAGCATATTAGACATGGCACACAAGGTTTCACAAGATCTCATGTGTATTAACTTAACTACCCTCAAAGACATAAGTCACACTTAACAATATACAAGCAAACAACTATAATTGGAATTTATCCATTTCTAGACAAGCAAACAGTAGCTTTATAATTCAATCATATCTAGAGTTTTATAAATCCAAATGACTTGAAAGAAGACATTATGGAAAGCTTATGAAATTTTAGACAATTGATATTTAATCATCTTAGCATGATTCTCAAGTTAACTAAGCCAAATATACCCATTTACAGAAACTGGTCTAAACAAGGCAGAGAGTAATCAATTCTGTAACCCAACTTTAAACAGGAATAACTCACAAACCACAAGGCCAAATACCACCAAATTTTAACAGGAGCTAGATACATGCATTATCTACAACTTTGTTATTATCACCAAAAACTCATTCAAACCCTAACTAGATCAAACCCTAGCATCTTTCAGATCTGCTCAGACTAAAATCAAAACCTGACAGAAGACTTAAAAGTCATGTAACTCCTACACTATCTGGCCTATGACCTTACAATTTGAACACAAGCAAGATCATGAAATTTTCTACAACTTTTGTATTCACTACAACCATAGCAAACATCATTTACACCACGAAAATAATTGCACAAGCAAAACTGCAAATCCAGCCCAACAGCAGTGGTATAGAAAACTGATAGCATCTTCAGAGAAGCATAACTGGAGTTCTAGACCTCCAACAAACATGAAAAATAACTTTTTGAAAAGCTTAGGAAGTTACCTACAACTTTCTTATTCTCATATTAAGATGATTCTACAATTAGAAGGGTCAATTAATCCAATAATTGCATCTCTGTCCAAAACATAGACAGAAACTGACATGCCACTTTAAACAGCTATAAATGGAGTTATACATGTCCAATAAATGTAGTTCTAGACTCTTTAGAAAGCTTAGAAAATTCTAAACAACTTTGTTGTAAACACCTAAAGCTAATTCTACTACTAAGAAGGCCCCCCAGTAAGAACAAGGAAACCCGGTCTGGGTTTGGGCAGAAACAGCCACAGAGATTTAAGCAACTATAACTCAAGATCTACTTAGCCAAAAATCATGATATTTAACTTTTTGGAAAGCTTAAGAAAAGTACTAAAACTCATGTATTGTCATCAAATCATGATTCATAACTTAACTAAGCCAATTAATTCAAACATGCAGAACTGTTCAGAATAGGAGCAAATCAAAACAGGGCATTTGTTATTTTTATAACTCTTAAACTATAAATCCTAAACTCATGAAATTTTTACCAGACAACAACAATCACCTTAGTAGTACTCCACAAAAAGTTCACATTTATTTGAGCACATCAACTGCAGTTATAAAAAAAACAAGTAAGACTAGCATTCAAACCCTGACTGCACAAATCCATTTTTACAGCTAAAACTTTAAACTAAAACCTGACATATTATAGATCTAGTGCATAGAGAATTTCACAAGGATTCCAAAAAGCCCTCATTTACTATTTTACGAATTTTGTACGATTTACTATGAATTTCCAAAGTTTCACCCAATTTACAACAAATAGGTCCCTCGAGGCACTATTCACTTGAGTGAATGACATTGCATTTAAGCCCTTCCCTTTAGTCGAATTCTAAGACGAGGTCCCTGACGCGAATTTTTGAAGAGCAGCGCAGGAGCTCGCTGTTTGCCGGCCGGAGGAGCCTCGTCGCCGGCGGGGGAAGTGGTGGGGAGGGACCATGGGCCCGTGCGCACCCTCTGGGCTTCCCAGCTCGGCCCGAGGCGGCTTGTGGCCTGCCGACCGCGCGAGCAGCGGAGCACCGGCGGCTGCTACAGCGGCGACGGCGCTATGGCGGCTGCGGTGGCCGAAAAAGGGGAGCCGAAGGGGCGGCGCACGACGGGGAAGGTGATGCCGAGCTTGGTTCGGATGGAGGAGGGACAGAGTGGAGGCAGCAACAGCGGTGAGGAGCTCGGCTCGGCTTGCCCATGGTGGACGCGCTCTGGCGCGCGCGTGCGGCACAAAGGCGAGGGAGGAGGCGAGCATGGCGAGTAGAGAGGCGAGGGCTGCACGGCTTTCACTCCAGAAGGGCGCCGGGGACGCGACAGGGCAGCCACACGGCAAGAAAACTCGGCAATGGTGGCCACGTCCACGGGCACGCGCCGTCCTTTGAGGCCTTTTACCGAGCACGTGGCGGGCGACGGTACGGCCGACGTGGGGAGCCGATTTGGGCTGCTTCCAGGCTGAATTTAGCAATGGGCCCAAAATGAAGTTTGCTCACCCTGGTCAGCTCTACCTTTCTTATTAAGGGTGCCAAGTCATTTGAGCTATGGATTAGTAGGTAATTAAGCTACAAACTGCTAGTGTCAACACATTGATAACGGTCACGGAAATTCGCTTTCGGAGGTCAAAACTCGGTCAAACTCAGTGCAACTTTTTGTATGCTACTCTCCATAATATAACCTTCAACTTTTATTTTTGGACCAACTCAAGTTGCTTAGCAAAATTTGGAGAACGCGGGATGTCAATGTCGATGTTAGTGAATTCCGGACTACAAACACCGTCGGGCTGATTTCAGCTTTTCTATTAGACTTTGAGCCTTGTTTTGATCCATTTTGAAACCGAATCATGACTTGGTCTTTTAACAAAGTTTGTTATAATCAAACTTTTATTCAACTTTCATTTTTGGTCAAACCTCATATCTGGTCCAGAAGTCCACTTTATTTCTCGGTCAACGCAAAGCCCTTTTTGCTATAGAATCTAGGGTTTCCATGATTTTCGGATATTTTCTCCATCTTTGCTCAACATGAACCCTTCATAACTTTTGTTGTAGAGTTCAATTAGAGTTGTTGGAGCGAGGTTGCAAGGTTTGGTTGACGTCATAGGTTTCCATCTACTTGATAAAGTAATTCATGCAAGATATGACTTATCATTTCATGTGACTTTTTGATTCCAAACTTCATGAAACTTTTCTACGGGTCTAGATGGATGCATGGGGATGTAATGTACATGGAATAAGCATGTTTAACATTACTCTTGCATAATCTTAACAAGGGTCCATATGTAAGCAAATGTGGCCCAAGTTTAAGTTGGAGCTCCATCATGTAGATTTGATCTTGACACCATCATTACCACTCGACATGTCATGTTTGAGCTCAAACCCATTGCTTAACTGGTGACAAACACCTGGGGTGTTACAACCCTCCCCCCTTAAAGGAATCGTGTCCCGAGATTTAGTGCGAAAGACTTTTAAGGGAAGAGAAACATGTCATCCAGTTTCCAACATCAGTGATAGCATTAGGCTACTTAACTTCGGAGTATCAGAGAGGCTAATTTGGTCACAACACTTTCTGATACTTGCTCTTCGTTGTAAGATGTTGTCTAAAGACTTTCCTTCATTGGCGTCCATAAAGCATTGTTACATTGGAAGGAATCCAAGATAACACTATCCTACGTACTTGGTCCTCGATGTATGAAGAGTGATACCAGCATAGACTAAATACTTGTAACATCTACTTCCCTAGTGGATATAGCATAGACCTATGGACTTTGCACTAGACCACAGTCCGTTGACAGATATTCCTTGTAACGATGCTATATTTGTTCCCAAGGTTTGAAAAGCAGTTCTCTACTAAAGTGGCTTGAGCACAACTTCTCATAAAGGATGTGATCATAGATGACAAATATACTCTGAGGCTATAGGATACTGACTAACCAATAGACAGGGGCTATGTTGGTCGTAAATGTTCATTCATTTAGACACCAACTAATGGAAAACTACTTGAGGTTCCATGTGTGCAGTTCTCTTTCTCTGATGATAGCACTGTATTAACTGAGTCTGTCGAGGGGTCAGTGAATGTGATAGCTGACTCTGTCGGCTTTCTATTTCTGCCAACAGCTATCTAAACGATTCTTTTATCCAAAGACAACAGTTATCTGGGTTGAATCAGATGCAACCTCTTGGGTAAAAACATTTATAAGGTACCAAAGTATGTCATCATTAGAAAAAAAATCATTGCCAAAGAAAGATGTAGTGAGGCCTTAAGGACAACAAAAGTTGTAATTATTCACTTAACCGCGGGGAGTAGTCTACCACCAAGCGATTGAGTAAAAATTTTCCTTCGTGACTTAGTTGCACTGTAAGTTGAGTTGACTTGCAGTGTAGCAACTTTGTCAGGCCAACTTTCACCCGAGGCTTCCTCTTTGGGATCAAACAACAGCTCTAAGATAAGAAATCTGTTGTTTGACACTTCTTAGATTGCTTTCAAATATTCCTCAACACTTTGTCCAATAGTTATGGACAAACCGTTTGTGGCACCTAAGGGCACAAGGATGTTGATCAAAACTAGGGCATATTTTCTCTAATTCTTCACTTTAGTTGATAGAACACTTTGCACTATCTGTGTGATTGTCCAAGATGGAATTGACTTGGTCACAATGGCTGTGGAAGATAGGGTATCACTCAAGTTGTTGGCTAGTTGATTAACTTCTTGTTGGTTATTGCTCGGTAAGACATAGCCTTCGTAGCTACCAAGGGGTCGTTACCTAGTCAGAGGTTAATGTTCGTATTGGTAACTAATCAGTTGTCTCTCAACACTAAAAATTCTAAAACTTCACTCTTGACCACAATAATCGTGGTTGACGCAGAATGAATGGTTGCCATCGAGGTCAGCAGATAAGGAGTCATACCAGAGATGGTTGATTCTGATTGTATGGTTATTATGCACACAAGATTGAGACTTGTATAGCTCTGGTCATATGCACAATGCGCCAATCGATTCTCATCCCACAGATAACTTGTCCAACATTAAATGTTGTGTGTCCTTTTTATCCAATAGAGATGAGATACTCTGCTCACTAGATGACGTTCGTCAATACTGGGACAACTAAGTAGAGTAACTTGTGTACCACCTATTGCAATCTGTTAATGTTTATGTCGGTGACCTGTTCTTCAAAGGTTATCCTCTTAGCAACTTCAGAAGGAAGCTCTACTACTTTTGGTCCAAGATATGGATCTTACGATACAATATGGAGAGATAACCAAGAAACATCTCACAAGAAAGCCCACATCGATGTAGTTCCATAATGGGCTATGACTAGCAACCTCGATACCAGCGCGTGCCCAGCAGCACTACCATGTGCCGCCCGGTCACAAGGAGGCCCTAGGTTTCGTCGCGGCACCGCAGAATACTAATCGTAACACCATTACCGAACAGACGCCCGATGAGGAATTTCAAATGACACAGATTGGTGGTCCGAACAAGCACCATACCAAGGAGGGATAGCAAGTAAAGGTAGTCACAAGGTTTAGAATCAACAGGGAAGCTATTCGTAGATCAAAACACCTCACAAGATAACATAGCTCCATTGCCGAAGGCGACTGAGCATGTGATTTTTGCGTAATTCCACGCACGCCTAGCGTTCACCAAAGTGAGGACAAAACGAAAGATTACCATGAGATTTGGTCATGTTGGACCACAACATGAGATCAAGACTGGTAAACATCTCGAGACTTGAGAAGGTTGGGGACGGATTAAGCAACTTTCAAGGGCGAAACCCGATAGGTAATCATAGATTGAGTTGATAAGGTGGATGCATGAATTTGCAAGCACACGATTTAGAGGCCATAGCAGAGAGACATTGCATCACACTAGCTAACCTTTGAGAGAGGTAATCGGAACGTCCAACATAGATTTGGATACAGTCTCCACAACTGGCAACGTACGAACCATGGTCAAAGGCTAGCATTGATGAAAGTTAACTTGGTGGGTCAGCCGACGAGGGTCTTCACAAAGAGGGTTGCAAAACATCCATGGCTTATGCAAACATATAGGAGAACTAAACTTTGGGCTTTCGGTCAAGCAAAGGCATGGTGACAAACATTCAAGGGCTAACCACCAAGTCTACAGGCTCAGGCTCCTAAGAGAGAGAACCTAATTGAAGACAACAACCATATAATTACATAACGTGAACGTTGTTCTAGGATAAAACTTATGTGACACTCGTATGCTCACTGAGGACAAACAAGGTGACAACTAGGGCACTACCTAGATAACAAGCATACATACAACATCACAGTCAAGCAGCCATTTGAGAAAATTCAAACGACTGAGTTTAAGAAACCAATACAAAGCACAAGGCTCACCCAAAATAAGCATTTATCCCAAACACAAACTAACTATGAGTTTAGCCCAAAACAAACGCTAGCTAAGGTGGGTAATTTAGCATGGGCATAGAATCTGGACAGCAGCACTATGATTACTTGTTTCAACTATAACTGAGGTTGTAGACATCCCACAAAGGTGATCCTAGACTTTCTAAAAAGCTTAGGAAGATGACTACACTTTAGTTATTCATACCAACAGTTAATTTATAGATTAACATGACCAAAAATGCTAATGTTTAAGATCTGTACCAATATGGACAGAAAACTGACAAGAACTTCAAAGATACATAATTGGAGTTTTAGGGACACAACAAGGCTGAGCCTTAACTTTATGTAAAGCTTATTATATTGGCTATAACTTTCTTAATATCATATTAATATGATTCTATAGCTAACAAGGTTAATCAACACAAAGAAGACATTTCTGTCCAGGTTTGGACAGATTCTGTCATTCAACTTCACAAGCTCATAACTGGTGACTTACACCATCAAAAGTAGTGATCTTTAGCATTTTGGAAAGCTTAGAAAAAGTACTATACTTCTTCTAATATTTCCAAGACATGATTCCATAAGCACATAGGTCAAATAAAGCAAACATTCAGATCTATTCTGAACATGAGCAGATTCTGACAACAAACTTCTAAAACTTATAACTCCCAACCCATAAGACCTAGGGTCATAAAATTTTAGGACAAGATAGAAAAGTAAGTTGGCTACAACTTTGGTATTCTCCATAACTACAGAAAACACCATGATGACCACGAAAGCATCACCACAACAGCAATCATTCTAGCAGCCAACGTGCAACAAGCAAAACAAAGTTTGCCTTTGTTCTACTTAACAAGAGAGCGTACAAACATGTTATTCTAGTAGCTCTAAATTTTATTACCTTAGACCAACATGAATTTAGTTCATTCATGGGAATCCATAATTACTTAAGTGAGGTATAAAGCATTGGCAAATGCTTGAGTGAACAACATATCCATCACTTTGCTAAGCTAGAAGATAACTCTAAGTTCAAGCATGTCGCCACACTTATTTCTAATAAGGCTAAGCACATATTTTTCTCAAACAATATGGAGTAAGGCATTCTTATTTAGCTTCACTCAAGAAAGATAGTGTAACACATTGATCACAAGTTACACACTATAGAACAAGGGTGAGAGGAGCATAGCTATGCATAAAACAACAATCATGAAGATGCATGCTTCGTCCTATTCGTCCTCACAAGATTGCCAACCTAAGGTGGCAATCACGTTCTATGTCGGTGGCATAACACGCACTCTCTCGATATATAGCTAGTCGACAACTATATTCGACTTACACATTCGTGGTTAGCGTACCTGCAGAAAAGTTTCATTGCAGCCCAACATTTCCCAATATAGCACACAATGAAAGTAGAGAAGTAAAATTCTAAGTACTCCCATGTACATATACCCCCGTATATATACATGTAGCACCAAAACTACCCGAATCATCAATCACCCACAATTAAGTACCTTCATATATACATGTGTGTAACATGTAAATAATCCAGTAACCAAAACTAGCTCTCCCCTAGACCGCAGTTTGTACGGTCATGCTCTCACAACTCACACTTACCTGAGCGTAGGTGCGATGTTACATAAAAGTAAACTAACGAAATATATGGCTATTTCATATATGAAGGCTACCTCTAATCTGACACACCGGGTAGCATAGTGTGGGAGAGTTATCACACATACATACCTGGGCCTGGGCGTAGATGCATAAATGAAAAACCCCCAAGTTAGTACTTATATAAGCCACCTAATAATCCTTATATGGGCATAAAGAAATTGACCACTGGCATACATAGGTTTATAATTTAGATTTGACAAACCTATATATAGCTATAAGTTAATAAAACTGATTTTATAAAACAAAACCTTTGTTTTAAATACACATACGACAAGTTTAATGTTGAATCTTGCTCCGATACCAGCTGTAACAGAACCGTCCAAATTATAAGAGCACAAGTACAAAAACAATCACCGAAGTGATCAAATTCTCGCACTTGAGCCCATATAACTCCGGTAGTCCAATGAAATCACGAGGGATTTCAAACCAATCAACATACAAGCCAAGATCGTAGTGATTCAACATAACAAGTCATATGTTACAATCATTTCACAAGTAATTGAATATACATCGGAATTCAACATAGTTATTACAACTTAATTTGAAAAGTAGCGGAAGCAAAGTAATTTGAAACTAATATTAATCTTATTTCAAATACATGCCAGTACCAAGGTCGACTTCCAACAAAAGCATTAGAGAGAAGATAACAAGATGGATCATGCCCATGATCGCACTCCGCCTCTACGGCAGGAGCCAACCAACTCTTATAGTCGCCATGATACTTCACAACCTGCAACAGTGGGGATAAAACCCTGAGTACGAGAAGGTACTCAGCTAGACTTACCCGTCAAAAACCAGAAATAAGGTGACACCAAGGATCATGCAAGGCTGATATAAAGTGGGCTAGCTTGACAACATTTTGCATAAAAGCTTATTATGGATAAGTAATCATTAATGCTTAAGCATCAAGTTAATTATCATTAACCTGTCATCTATATTAGAACCTGTACTAGAGCACTCACTTTATTAGGAGCAAACAATATTAACCATAGCAGGTATAAATTGAGGCAACCTTTCCATCGTTATCCAATTAACCATCCGTTCAATTTAATGGAATCTACGTTGCCGCTGCTCAAGTCAAGTGCTCACTAACCGGGAGCGATGGCGATTCGAATCGAATTCCTATCCAGCTGGAGGGGTATTTCTAACACTCACCGTGCAGACCCCTGCCAGGGTCGCACAGGCCACCTTTTCATATGATTCAGGAATCGCGGGTCCGAATGATGTCGCGACCCCAAGGGCGACACTCTGCCAGGTGATAGGGACTCTAACCCCCCCTTGGTCTCACGCCAATGTCCCCAAGCACATCCTTTCTCTCCTCCAAGAAGCAACCTACCATTCGATTCCTGGCCTGAACCATATTACTCGGCTTCGCGGTCGGAACGACTTATCCGGCCAACTAAGTGTTAGACTGCGTTCAACATGACTCAAGGACGTACAGCGAATTGGTCCTTAAACGACTCAGACGGGGATAGATCCACACCCAAGACCTCCATGCCTTGTTGTTTCACTATCGTCATTCCGCCCGGTCTCATTTCATTTTATTAACACATGGTTCCATTCCACGATAGCAATATAGCCAACCGTGCCATATATGAATATCCCTACATCTTGCAGGTGACAGGAAATCACCTGACTTCTACCGCTTAAAGCAGGGCTAAGCATCTACTCGATCCTAGTCTATGTAGGATTCAGGGATTCATATATCTGGACAAGGAATGATATAATGCAGCAAGAGTTTCCAACCAACTCCTATCACCTAATGCAACAATACTTATAACATATATAGAATTAATTGCTTTAAAGATAGGAGGCTTAGAATGCTCCGGGGCTTGCCTGGGATCCGACTCAAGTTAGAGTATGTCAGAAGAAACTCGCTTGGCGAGCATTCCCTCCGTCTAACACTTGTTCGGTCCTTCTATCTTCGGGATGGATCCACCAAACACTGTCTTCGGGTTTGGCTCCAACACCATTTCCTTCACACGTTTCTGCTAGCGTACCTATATGAGATGCAAGATGCAAGTGCATGAATACATGGAAGTATAATGGACAAAGCATCACATACAGTAAGCCAGACAAACACCATAATACACTCCACATGCATAGACACTTTATGTTGCTTAAATAAACATCTCTCAACCTAATATAAAAGATGACAAGCATATTAGGCATGGCACACAAGGTTTCACAAGATCTCATGTGTATTAACTTAACTACCCTCAAAGACATAAGTCACACTTAACAATATACAAGCAAACAACTATAATTGGAATTTATCCATTTCTAGACAAAGCAAACAGTAGCTTTATAATTCAATCATATCTGGAGTTTTATAAATCCAAATGACTTGAAAGAAGACATTATGGAAAGCTTATGAAATTTTAGACAATTGATATTTAATCATCTTAGCATGATTCTCAAGTTAACTAAGCCAAATATACCCATTTACAGAAACTGGTCTAAACAAGGCAGAGAGTAATCAATTTTGTAACCCAACTTTAAACAGGCATAACTCACAAACCACAAGGCCAAATACCACCAAATTTTAACAGGAGCTAGATACATGAATTATCTACAACTTTGTTATTATCACCAAAAACACATTCAAATCCTAACTAGATCAAACCCTAGCATCTTTCAGATCTGCTCAGACTAAAATCAAAACCTGACAGAAGACTTAAAAGTCATGTAACTCCTACACTATCTGGCCTATGACCTTACAATTTGAACACAAGCAAGATCATGAAATTTGCTACAACTTTTGTATTCACTACAACCATAGCAAACATCATTTACACCACGAAAATAATTGCACAAGCAAAACTGCAAATCCAGCCCAACAGCAGTGGTATAGAAAACTGATAGCATCTTCAGAGAAGCATAACTGGAGTTCTAGACCTCCAACAAACATGAACCATAACTTTTTGAAAAGCTTAGGAAGTTACCTACAACTTTCTGATTCTCATATTAAGATTATTCTACAATTAGAAGGGTCAATTAATCCAATAATTGCATCTCTGTCCAAAACATAGACAGAAACTGACATGCCACTTTAAACAGCTATAAATGGAGTTATACATGTCCAATAAATGTAGTTCTAGACTCTTTAGAAAGCTTAGAAAATTCTAAACAACTTTGTTGTAAACACCTAAAGCTAATTCTACTACTAAGAAGGCCCCCCAGTAAGAACAAGGAAACCCGGTCTGGGTTTGGGCAGAAACAGCCACAGAGATTTAAGCAACTATAACTCAAGATCTACTTAGCCAAAAATCATGATATTTAACTTTTTGGAAATCTTAAGAAAAGTACTAAAACTCATGTATTGTCATCAAATCATGATTCATAACTTAACTAAGCCAATTAATTCAAACATGCAGAACTGTTCAGAATAGGAGCAAATCAAAACAGGGCATTTGTTATTTTTATAACTCTTAAACTATAAATCCTAAACTCATGAAATTTTTACCAGACAACAACAATCACCTTAGTAGTACTCCACAAAAAGTTCACATTTATTTGAGCAGATCAACTGCAGTTATAAAAAAAACAAGTAAGACTAGCATTCAAACCCTGACTGCACAAATCCATTTTTACAGCTAAAACTTTAAACTAAAACCTGACATATTATAGATCTAGTGCATAGAGAATTTCACAAGGATTTCAAAAAGCCCTCATTTACTATTTTACGAATTTTGTACGATTTACTATGAATTTCCAAAGTTTCACCCGATTTATAACAAATAGGTCCCTCGAGGCACTATTCACTTGAGTCAATGACATTGCATTTAAGCCCTTCCCTTTAGTCGAATTCTAAGACGAGGTCCCTGACGCGAATTTTTGAAGAGCAGCGCAGGAGCTCGCTGTTTGCCGGCCGGAGGAGCCTCGTCGCCAGCGGGCGAAGTGGTGGGGAGGGACCATGGGCCCGTGCGCACCCTCTGGGCTTCCCAGCTCGGCCCGAGGCGGCTTGTGGCCTGCCGGCCGCGCGAGCAGCGGAGCACCGGCGGCTGCTACAGCGGCGACGGTGCTATGGCGGCTGCGATGGCCGAAAAAGGGGAGCCGAAGGGGCGGCGCACGACGGGGAAGGTGATGCCGAGCTTGGTTCGGATGGAGGAGGGACAGAGTGGAGGCAGCAGCAGCGGTGAGGAGCTCGGCTCGGCTTGCCCATGGCGGACGCGCTCTGGCGCGCGCGTGCGGCACAGAGGCGAGGGAGGAGGCGAGCATGGCGAGTAGAGAGGCGAGGGCTGCACGGCTTTCACTCCAGAAGGGCGCCGGGGACGCGACAGGGCAGCCACGCGGCAAGAAAACTCAGCAATGGTGGCCATGTCCACGGGCACGCGACGTCCTTTGAGGCCTTTTACCGAGCACGTGGCGGGCGACGGTTTGGCCGACGTGGGGAGCCGATTTGGGCTGCTTCCATGCTGAATTTAGCAATGGGCCCAAAATGAAGTTTCCTCACCCTGGTCAGCTCTACCTTTCTTATTAAGGGTGCCAAGTCATTTGAGCTATGGATTAGTAGGTAATTAAGCTACAAACTGCTAGTGTCAACACATTGATAACGGTCACGGAAATTCGCTTTCGGAGGTCAAAACTCGGTCAAACTCAGTGCAACTTTTTGTATGCTACTCTCCATAATATAACCTTCAACTTTTATTTTTGGACCAACTCAAGTTGCTTAGCAAAATTTGGAGAACGCGGGATGTCAATGTCGATGTTAGTGAATTCCGGACTGCAAACACTGTCGGGCTGATTTCAGCTTTTCTATTAGACTTTGAGCCTTGTTTTGATCCATTTTGAAACCGAATCATGACTTGGTCTTTTAACAAAGTTTGTTATAATCAAACTTTTATTCAACTTTCATTTTTGGTCAAACCTCATATCTGGTCCAGAAGTCCACTTTATTTCTCGGTCAACGCAAAGCCCTTTTTGCTATAGAATCTAGGGTTTCCATGATTTTCGGATATTTTCTCCATCTTTGCTCAACATGAACCCTTCATAACTTTTGTTGTAGAGTTCAATTAGAGTTGTTGGAGCGAGGTTGCAAGGTTTGGTTGACGTCATAGGTTTCCATCTACTTGATAAAGTAATTCATGCAAGATATGACTTATCATTTCATGTGACTTTTTGATTCCAAACTTCATGAAACTTTTCTACGGGTCTAGATGGATGCATGGGGATGTAATGTACATGGAATAAGCATGTTTAACATTACTCTTGCATAATCTTAACAAGGGTCCATATGTAAGCAAATGTGGCCCAAGTTTAAGTTGGAGCTCCATCATGTAGATTTGATCTTGACACCATCATTACCACTCGACATGTCATGTTTGAGCTCAAACCCATTGCTTAACTGGTGACAAACACCTGGGGTGTTACAACGACCCACGTCACTTACGAGTTCCATCGGGTGCGTCCAAAGCTATTTATGATGTATTGGTACGTTTAGTGCAAACCGCGCACCTATCTTGCGTCAAGATTTGCACTATTTCCAAACGGACCGAAGAAAGCTCCACCAGACCCTCGTCACCTAGGAGTACCATCGGGTGCGTCTAAAACAATTTATGAGCCTATGGTACGTTTGACGCAAACCGAGCACCTATCTTGCACCGACACTAACACTATCTCAACAAAGATCAAAATGAGATTCCACATGAATCACGTCACCTCGGAGTTCCATTGAGTGCCTCTAATAGTATTTCCCAGCGTACGGTACGTTCAACGCAAACGGTGCACCAATCTTTCAGAACCGAGCTTCCACTTGAGCCTTGTTACCTAGGAGTCCCATCGAGTGCGTCCAAATTGATTTCTATGCCTATGGTATGTTCGGTGCAAACCGTGCTCCTCTCTTGCATTAACACTACACTTTTCCAAACACACTAAAATAAGATTCCACACGACCCATGTCACTTACGAGTTCCATCGGGTGCGTCCAAAGCTATTTATGATGTATTGGTACGATTAGTGCAAACCGCGCACCTATCTTGCATCAAGATTTGCACTATTTCCAAACGGACCGAAGAAAGCTCCACCAGGCCCTCGTCACCTAGGAGTACCATCGGGTGCGTCTAAAACAATTTATGAGCCTATGGTACGTTTGACGCAAACCGAGCACCTATCTTGCACCGACGCTAACACTGTCTCAACATAGATCAAAATGAGATTCCACATGAATCACATCACCTCGGAGTTCCATCGAGTGCCTCTAATAGTATTTCCCAGCGTACGGTACGTTCAACGCAAACCGTGCACCAATCTTTCAGAACCAAGCTTCCACTTGAGCCTTGTTACCTAGGAGTCCCATCGAGTGCGTCCAAAACGATTTCTATGCCTATGGTATATGTTCGGTGCAAACCATGCACCTATCTTGCACTGACACTAACACTATCTCCCAATGGACTAAAACGAGATTCCACATGACCCACGTCACTTATGAGTTCCATCGGGTGCGTCTAAAACTATTTATGAGCCTATGGTTCGTTCAGTGTAAACCATGCACCTATCTTGCATCATGATTAGCACTCTCTCCAAATAAACCGAGCAAAGCTCCACCAGACCCTCGTCACCTAGGAGTACCATCAGGTGTGTCTAAAATGATTTATGAGCCTATGGTACGTTTGACACAAACCGAGCACCTATCTTGCATCGATGCTAACATTATCTCAAAACAGATCGAAACGAGATTCCACAAGACCCTAATCACCTAGGAGTTCCATCTAGTGCCTCCAATAATATTTCCAAGCCTATGGTATGTTCGACGCAAACCGTGCACCAATCTTGCATCAAGAGTTGCACTATCTCCAAACGGACTGAACCAAGCTTACACTTGAGCCTCATCACTGAGGAGTCCCATCGAGTGTGTCCAAATCGATTTCTATGCCTATGGTATGTTCGGTGCAAACCATACTCCTCTCTTGTACTAACACTAACACTTTTCCAAACACACTAAAATGAGATTCCATACGACCCACGTCACTTACGAGTTCCATCGGGTGCGTCTAAAGCTATTTATGATGTATTGGTACGTTTAGTGCAAACTGAGCACCTATCTTGTGTCAAGATTTGCACTATTTCCAAACAGACCAAACAAAGCTCCACCAGACCCTCGTCACCTAGGAGTACCATCAGGTGCGTCTAAAACAATTTATGAGCCTATGGTACATTTAATGCAAACCGAGCACCTATCTTGCACCGACACTAACACTGTCTCAACATAGATCAAAATGAGATTCCACATGAATCACATCAGCTCATAGTTCCATCGAGTGCCTCTAATAGTATTTCTGAGCCTACAGTACGTTCGACGCAAACTGTGCACCAATCTTTCAGAACCGAGCTTCCACTTGAGCCTTGTTACCTAGGAGTCCCATCGAGTGCGTCCAAAACAATTTCTATGCCTATGGTATATGTTCGGTGTAAACCATGCACCTATCTTGCACTAACACTAACACTGTCTCCAAATGGACTAAAACGAGATTCCACATGACCCATGTCACTTATGAGTTCCATCGAGTGTGTCTAAAACTATTTATGCACCTATGGTTCGTTTAGTGCAAACCGTGCACCTATCTTGCATCAAGATTAGCACTATCTCCAAACGGATAGAGCCTAGCTTCACCAAACCCTCGTCACCTAGGAGTACCATCGGGTGCATTTAAAATGATTTGTGAGCCTATGGTACGTTTGACACAAACCGTGCACCTATCTTTCACCGATGCTAACACTGTCTCAACACAGATCAAAATGAGATTCCACATGACTCACATCATTTCAAAGTTCCATCAGGTGCCTCTAATACTTTATCTGAGCCTATGGTAAGTTTGACGCAATCATGCAGAACCGTGCAATCATTTCAGAGTTCCATTAGGCACCAATCATTCAGAACCAAGCTTCCACTTGAGCCTTGTCACCTAGGAGTACCATTTAGTGCGTCCCAAATGATTTCTATGCCTATGGTATGTTTAGTGCAAACCATGCACTTCTCTTGCACTAACACCAACACTGTCTCCAAACGGACTAAAATGTGATTCCACATGACCCATGTCACTTATGAGTTCATCGGGTGCATCCAAAACTATTTATGAGCCTATGGTACGTTCAGTGCAAACCGTGCACCTATCTTGTGTCAAGATTAGCAATATCTCCAAACGGACCGAATAGAGTTCTACCGGACCCTCGTCACTTAGGAGTACCATCGGGTGCGTCTAAAACGATTTATGAGCCTATGGTACGTTTGACGCAAGTCGTGCACCTATCATGCACCGACGCTAACACTGTCTCAAAATAGATCGAAACGAGATTCCACAAGACCCACGTCAACTAGGAGTTCCATCGGGTGCCTCCAATACTATTTCTGAGCCTATGGTACATTTGAAGCAAACCATGCACCAATCGTGCATCAAGAGTAGCACTATCTCCAAACGGACCAAACCTAGCTTCGACTTGAGCATTGTCACCTAGGAGTCCCATTGAGTGCGTCCAAAATGATTTCTATGCCTACTATATGTTTGGTGCAAACCGTGCACCTATCTTGCACTGTCACTAGCACTGTCTCCAAATGAACTAAAACGAGATTCCACACGACCCACGTCACTTACGAGTTCCATCGGGTGCATCCACAACTATTTATGTGCCTATGGTACCTTCAGTGCAAACCATGCACCTATCTTGTGTCAAGATTAGCACTATCTCCAAATGGACCAAACAGGGTTCCACTAGACCCACGCCACTTAGCAGTACCATCGGGTGCTTCTAAAATGATCTATGAGCCTATGGTACGTTTGACGCAAACCGAGCACCTATCTTGCACCCACGCTAACAATTTCTAAAAACATATCGAATCGAGCTTCCACAAGACCCATGTCAACTAGGAGTTCCATCGGGTGCCTCCAATACTATTTCCAAGCCTATGGTACGTTTGAACCAAACCGTGCGCCAATCATGCATCAAGGGTAGCACTATCTCCAAATGGACCGAACCGAGCTTCCACTTGAGCCTCGTCACCTAGTAGTCCCATCGAGTGCGTCCAAAATGACTTTTCTGCCTATGGTATGTTCAGTGCAAACCGAGCACCTATCTTGCACTGACACTAACACTGTCTCAAAATGGACTAAAACGAGATTCCACACGACCCATGTCACTTATGAGTTCCATCGGGTGCGTCCACAACTATTTATGTGCCTATGGTACCTTCAGTGCAAACCATGCACCTATCTTGTGTCAAGATTAGCACTATCTCCAAACGGACCCACGTCAACTAGGAGTTCCATCGGGTGCCTCCAATACTATTTTCGAGCCTACGGTACGTTTGACGCTAACCGTGCACCAATCGTGCATCAAGAGTAGCACTATCTCCAAACGGACCGAACCGAGCTACCACTTGAGCCTCGTCACCTAGGAGTCCCATCAAGTGCGTCTAAAATGATTTCTATGCTTATGGTATGTTCGGGGCAAAACGTGCACCTATCTTGCACTGACGCTAACACTACCTCCAAACGGACTAAAACAAGATTCCACACGACCCATGTCACTTACGAGTTCATTAGGTGCCTCCAAAACTATTTATGAGCCCATGGTACGTTCAGCGCAAACTGTGCACCTATCTTGTGTCAGGATTAGCACTATCTCCAAATGGACCGAATAGAGCTCTACCAGACCATCGTCACTTAGGAGTACCATCGGGTGCGTCTAAAACGATTTATGAGCCTATGGTACATTTGACGCAAGTCGTGCACCTATCATGCACCGACGCTAACACTGTCTCAAAATAGATCGAAACGAGATTCCACAAGACCCACGTCAACTAGGAGTTCCATCGGGTGCCTCCAATACTATTTCCGAGCCTATGGTATATTTGAAGCAAACCGTGCACCAATCGTGCATCAAGAGTAGCACTATCTCCAAACGGACCGAACCTAGCTTCGACTTGAGCCTTGTCACCTAGGAGTCCCATCGAGTGCGTCCAAAATGATTTCTATGCCTATGGTATGTTCAGTGCAAACCGAGCACCTATCTTGCACTGACACTAGCACTGTCTCCAAATCAACTAAAACGAGATTCCACATGACACACGTCACTTACGTGTTCCATCGGGTGCGTCCACAACTATTTATGCGCCTATGGTACCCTCAGTGCAATCCATGCACCTATCTTGTGTCAAGATTAGCACTATCTCCAAACAGACCAAATAGGGTTCCACCAGACCCTCCCCACTTATCACCTATCTTGCACCCATGCTAACACTGTCTCAAAACATATCAAAACGAGATTCCAAAAGACCCATGTCGACTAGAATTTCCATTGGGTGCCTCCAATACTATTTCCGAGCCTATGGTACATTTGAACCAAACCGTGCGCCAATCGTGCCTCAAGAGTAGCACTATCTCCAAACGGAACGAACCGAGCTTCCACTTGAGCCTCATCACCTAGGAGTCCCATCGAGTGCGTCCAAAAGTACTTCTATGCCTATGGTATGTTCAGTGCAAACCGAGCACCTATATTGCACTAACACAAACACTGTCTCAAAATGGACTAAAACGAGATTCCACACGACCCATGTTACTTACGAGTTCCATCGGGTGCGTCCACAACTATTTATGCGCCTATGGTACCTTCTATGCAAACCATGCACCTATCTTGTGTCAAGATTAGCACAATCTCCAAACAGACCCACGTCAACTAGGAGTTTCATCGGGTGCCACCTATTTCCAAGCCTAAGGTACGTTTGACGCAAACCGTGCATCAAGAGTAGCACTATCGCCAAATGGACCGAACCGAGCTTCCACTTGAGCCTCGTCACCTAGGAGTCCCATCATGTGCGTCCAAAATGATTTTTATGCTTATGGTATGTTCGGTGCAAACCGTGCCCCTATCATGCACTAACACTAACACTGTCTCCAAATGGACTAAAATGAGATTTCACACGACCCACGTCACTTACGAGTTCAATCGGGTGCATCCAAAACTATTTATGAGCCTATGGTACGTTCAGTGCAAACAATGCACCTATCTTGTGTCAGGATTAGCATTATGTCCAAACGGACCGAACAGGGCTCCACCAGACCCTCGTCACTTAGGAGTACCATCTGGTGCGTCTAAAACGATTTGTGAGCCAATGGTATGTTTGACGCAAATCGAGCACCTATCTTGCACCGTCGCTAACACTGTCTCAAAACAGATTGAAACAAGATTCCACAAGACCCACGTCAACTAGAAATTCCATCGGGTGCCTCTAGTACTATTTCTGAGCCTACGGTCTGTTTGACGCAAACCTTGCACCAAACGTGCATCAAGAGTAGCACTATCTTCATCTCCAAACAGACTGCACCGAGCTTCGACTTGAGCCTCGTCACCTAGGAGTCCCATCGAGTGCGTCCAAAAGGACTTCTATGCCTATGGTATGTTTAGTGCAAGCCGAGCACCTATCTTGGACTGAAACTAACACTGTCTCAAAATGGACTAAAACGAGATTCCACATGATCCACGTCACTTACGAGTTCCATCGGGTGCGTCCACAACTATTTATGCGCCTATGGTACCTTCAGTGCAAACCATGCACCTATCTTGTGTCAAGATTAGCACTATCTCCAAACGGAACCACGTCAACTAGGAGTTCCATCGGGTGCCTCCAATACTATTTCCGAGCCTACGGTACGTTTGACGCAAACCGTGCACCAATCATGCATCAAGAGTAGCACTATCACCAAACGGACCGAACCGAGCTTCCACTTGAGCCTCGTGACCTAGGAGTCCCATCATGTGCGTCCAAAACAATTTCTATGCTTATGGTATGTTCGGTTCAAACCGTGCACCTATCTTGTGTCAAGATTAGCACTATCTCCAAATGGACCGAATAGAGCTCCACCAGACCCTCGTCACTTAGGAGTACCATCGGGTGTGTCTAAAATGATTTATGAGCCTATGGTACATTTGACGCAAGTCGTGCACCTATCATGCACCGACGCTAACACTGTCTTAAAATAGATCGAAACGAGATTCCACAAGACCCACGTCAACTAAGTGTTCTATCGGGTGCCTCCAATACGATTTCCGAGGCTATGCTACGTTTGAAGCAAACCGTGCACCAATCGTGCATCAAGAGTAGCACTATCTCCAAATGGACCGAACCTAGCTTCGACTTGAGCCTTGTCACCTAGGAGTCCCATCGAGTGCGTCCAAAATGATTTCTATGCCTATGGTATGTTCAGTGCAAACCGAGCACCTATCTTGCACTGACACTAGCACTGTCTCCAAATCAACTAAAACAAGATTCCACATGACACACGTCACTTACGTGTTCCATCGGGTGCGTCCACAACTATTTATGCGCCTATGGTACCCTCAGTGCAATCCATGCACCTATCTTGTGTCAAGATTAGCACTATCTCCAAACAGACCAAATAGGGTTCCACCAGACCCTCCCCACTTAGCACCTATCTTGCACCAATGCTAACACTGTCTCAAAACATATCGAAACGAGATTCCAAAAGACCCAAGTCAACTAGAATTTCCATTGGGTGCCTCTAATACTATTTCCGAGCCTATGGTACATTTGAACCAAACCGTGCGCCAATCGTGCCTCAAGAGTAGCACTATCTCCAAACGGACCGAACTGAGCTTCCACTTGAGCCTCATCACCTAGGAGTCCCATCGAGTGCGTCCAAAAGGACTTCTATGCCTATGGTATGTTCAGTGCAAACCGAGCACCTATCTTGCACTAACACAAACACTGTCTCAAAATGGACTAAAACGAGATTCCACACGACCCATGTTACTTACGAGTTCCATCGGGTGCGTCCACAACTATTTATGCGCCTATGGTACCTTCTGTGCAAACCATGCACCTATCTTGTGTCAAGATTAGCAGTATCTCCAAACAGACCCACGTCAACTAGGAGTTTCATCGGGTGCCACCTATTTCCGAGCCTACGGTACGTTTGACGCAAACCATGCACCAATCGTGCATCAAGAGTAGCACTATCACCAAATGGACCGAACCGAGCTTCCACTTGAGCCTTGTCACCTAGGAGTCCCATCATGTGCGTCCAAAATGATTTTTATGCTTATGGTATGTTCGGTGCAAACCGTGCCCCTATCATGCACTAACACTAACACTGTCTCCAAATGGACTAAAATGAGATTCCACACGACCCACGTCACTTACGAGTTCAATCGGGTGCATCCAAAACTATTTACGAGCCTATGGTACGTTCAGTGCAAACCGTGCACCTATCTTGTGTCAGGATTAGCATTATGTCCAAACGGACCGAACAGGGCTCCACCAGACCCTCGTCACTTAGGAGTACCATCTTGTGCGTCTAAAACAATTTGTGAGCCAATGGTATGTTCGACGCAAACCGAGCACCTATCTTGCACCGTCGCTAACACTGTCTCAAAACAGATTGAAACAAGATTCCATAAGACCCACGTCAACTAGAAATTCCATCGGGTGCCTCCAGTACTATTTCCGAGCCTACGGTCTGTTTGACGCAAACCTTGCACCAAACGTGCATCAAGAGTAGCACTATCTTCATCACCAAACAGACTGAACCGAGCTTCGACTTGAGCCTCGTCACCTAGGAGTCCCATCGAGTGCGTCCAAAAGGACTTCTATGCCTATGGTATGTTTAGTGCAAGCCGAGCACCTATCTTGGACTGAAACTAACACTGTCTCAAAATGGACTAAAATGAAATTCCACACGATCCACGTCACTTACGAGTTCCATCGGGTGCGTCCACAACTATTTATGCGCCTATGGTACCTTCAGTGCAAACCATGCACCTATCTTGTGTCAAGATTAGCACTATCTCTAAACGGAACCACGTCAACTAGGAGTTCCATCGGGTGCCTCCAATACTATTTCCGAGCCTATGGTACGTTTGACGCAAACCGTGCACCAATCATGCATCAAGAGTAGCACTATCACCAAACGGACCGAACCGAGCTTCCACTTGAGCCTCGTCACCAGGGAGTCCCATCATGTGCGTCCAAAACGATTTCTATGCTTATGGTATGTTCGGTGCAAACCGTGCACCTATCATGCACTAACACTAACACTGTCTCTAAATGGACTAAAATGACATTCCACACGACCCACGTCACTTACGAGTTCAATCGGATGCATCCAAAACTATTTATGAGCCTATGGTACGTTCAGTGCAAACCGTGCACCTATCTTGTGTCAAGATTAGCATTATCTCCAAACGGACCGAACAGGGCTCCACCAGACCCTCGTCACGTAGGAGTACCGTGCGTCCAAAACGATTTGTGAGCCAATGGTATGTTTGATGCAAACCGAGCACCTATCTTGCACCGTCGCTAACACTGTCTCAAAACAGATTGAAACAAGATTCCACAAGACCCACGTCAACTAGAAATTCCATCGGGTACGTCCAGTACTATTTCCGAGCCTATGGTCTGTTTGACGCAAACCTTGCACCAAACGTGCATCAAGAGTGGCACTATCTCCATCTCCAAATAGACCGAACCGAGCTTCGACTTGAGCCTCATCACCTAGGAGTCCCATCGAGTGCATCCAAAATGACTTCTATGCCTATGGTATGTTTAGTGCAAACTGAGCACCTATCTTGCACTAAAACTAACAATGTCTCAAAATAGACTAAAATGAGATTCCACACGATCCACGTCACTTACGAGTTCCATCGGGTGCATCCACAACTATTTATGCGCCTATGGTACCTTCAGTGCAAACCATGCACCTATCTTGTGTCAAGATTAGCACTATCTCCAAACGGACCCACGTCAACTAGGAGTTCCATCGGGTGCCTCCAATACTATTTTCGAGCCTACGGTACGTTTGACGCAAACCGTGCACCAATCGTGCATCAAGAGTAGCACTATCTCCAAATGGACCGAACCGAGCTTCCACTTGAGCCTCGTCACCTAGGAGTCCCATCAAGTCTGTCCAAAATGATTTCTATGCTTATGGTACGTTCAGTGCAAACCGTGCACCTATCTTGTGTCAAGATTAGCACTATCTCCAAACAGACCGAATAGAGCTCCACCAGACCCTCATCACTTAGGAGTACCATCGGGTGCGTCTAAAATGATTTATGAGCCTATGGTACGTTTGACGCAAGTCGTGCACCTATCATGCACCACGCTAACACTGTCTCAAAATAGATCAAAATGAGATTCCATAAGACCCACGTCAACTAGGAGTTCCATCAAGTGCCTCCAATACTATTTCCAAGCCTATGGTACGTTTGAAGCAAACCGTGCACCAATCGTGCATCAAGAGTGGCACTATCTCCAAACGGACCGAACCGAGCTTCGACTTGAGACTTATCACCTAGGAGTCCCATCGAGTGTGTCCAAAATGATTTCTATGACTATGGTATGTTCGGGGCAAACCGAGCTCCTATCTTGCACTGACACTTGCACTGTCTCCAAATGGACTAAAACGAGATTCCACACGACCCACGTCACTTACGAGTTTCATCGAGTGAGTCTACAACTATTTATGCGCCCATGGTACCTTCAGTGCAAACCATAATCCTATCTTGTGTCAAGGTTAGCACTTTCTCCAAACGGACCAAACAGGGCTCCACCAGACCCTCGCCACTTAGGAGTACCATCGGGTGCTTCTAAAACGATTTATGAGCCTATGGTACGTTTGACGCAAATCGAGCACCTATCTTGCACCCACGCTAACACTGTCTCAAAACATATCGAAACGAGATTCCACAAGACCCACGTCAACTAGGAGTTCTAACGGGTGCCTCCAATACTATTTCCGAGCCTATGGTATGTTTGAACCAAACCATGCGCCAATCGTGCATCAAGAGTAGCACTATCTCCAAACGGACCGAACCGAGCTTCCACTTGAGACTCATTACCTAGGAGTCCCATCGAGTGCGTCCAAAATGACTTCTATGCCTATGGTATGTTCAGTGCAAACCAAGCAACTATCTTGCACTGACACTAACACTATCTCAAAATGGACAAATACGAGATTCCACACGACCCATGCCACTTACGAGTTCCATCGGGTGCGTCCATAACTATTTATGCGCCTACGGTACCTTCAGTGCAAACCATGCACCTATCTTGTGTCAAGATTAGCACTACCTCCAAATGGACCCACGTCAACTAGGAGTTCCATCAGGTGCCTCCAATACTATTTCTGAGCCTATGGTACGTTTGACGCAAACCGTGCACCAATCGTGCATCAAGAGTAGCACTATCACCAAACGGACCGAACCAAGCTTCCACTTGAGCCTCGTCACCTAGGACTCCCATCATGTGCATCCAAAATGATTTCTATGCTTATGGTATGTTCGGTGCAAACCATGCCCCTATCATACACTAACACTAACACTGTCTCCAAATGGACTAAAATGAGATTCCACACGACCCATGTCCCTTACGAGTTCAATCGGGTGCGTCCAAAACTATTTATGAGCCTATGGTACGTTTAGTGCAAACCATGCACCTATCTTGTGTCAAGATTAGCATTATCTCCAAACGGACCGAACAGGGCACCACCAGACCCTCGTAACTTAGGAGTACCATCTGGTGCATCTAAAACAATTTGTGAGCCAATGGTATGTTTGACGCAAACCGAGCATTGCACCGTCGCTAACTCTGTCTCAAAACAGATTGAAACGAGATTCCACAAGACCCACGTCAACTAGAAATTCCATCGGGTGCCTGCAGTACTATTTCTGAGCCTATGGTCTGTTTGACGCAAACGTTGCACCAAACGTGCATCAAGAGTAGCACTATCTCCATCTCCAAACAGACTGAACCGAGCTTCCACTTGAGCCTCGTCACCTAGGAGTCCCATCAAGTGCGTCCAAAATGACTTCTATGCCTATAGTATGTTCAGTGCAAACCGAGCAACTATCTTACACTGACACTAACATTGTCTCAAAACAAACTAATACGAGATTCCACACGACCCATGTCACTTACGAGTTCCATCGGGTGCGTCCACAACTATTTATGCGCCTATGGTACCTTCACTGCAAACCATGCACCTATCTTGTGTCAATATTAGCACTATCTCCAAACGGAACCACGTCAACTAGGAGTTCCATCGTGTGCCTCCAATACTATTTCCGAGCCTACGGTACGTTTGACGCAAACCGTGCACCAATCGTGCATCAAGAGTAGCACTATCACCAAACGGACCGAACCGAGCTTCCACTTGAGCCTCGTCACCTAGGAGTCCCATCATGTGCGTCCAAAATGATTTCTATGCTTATGGTATGTTCGGTGCAAACCGTGCCCCTATCATACACTAACACTAACACTGTCTCCAAATGGACTAAAATGAGATTCCACACGACCCACGTCACTTACGAGTTCAATCGAGTGCATCCAAAACCATTTATGAGCCTATGGTACGTTCAGTGCAAACCGTGCACCTATCTTGTGTCAAGATTAGCATTATCTCCAAACGGACCGAACATGGCTCCACCAGACCATCGTCACTTAGGAGTACCGTGCGTCTAAAATGATTTGCGAGCCAATGGTATGTTTGATGCAAACTGAGCACCTATCTTGCACCGTCGCTAACATTGTCTCAAAACAGATTGAAACAAGATTCCACAAGACCCACGTCAACTAGAAATTCCATCGGGTGCCTCCAGTACTATTTCCGAGCCTACGGTCTGTTTGACGCAAACCATGCACCAAACGTGCATCAAGAGTAGCACTATCTCCATCTCCAAACAGACCGAACCAAGCTTCAACTTGAGCCTCGTCACCTAGGAGTCCCATCGAGTGCGTCCAAAACGACTTCTATGCCTATGGTATGTTTAGTGCAAACTGAGCACCTATCTTGCACTGAAACTAACACTATCTCAAAATGGACAAAAACGAGATTCCACACGATCCATGTCACTTACGAGTTCTATTGGGTGCGTCCACAACTATTTATGCGTCTATGGTACCTTCAGTGCAAACCATGCACCTATCTTGTGTCAAGATTAGCACTATCTCCAAACGGACCCACGTTAACTAGGAGTTCCATCGGGTGCCTCCAATACTATTTTTGAGCCTACGGTATGTTTGACGCAAACCATGCACCAATCGTGCATCACGAGTAGCACTATCTCCAAACGGACCGAACCGAGCTTCCACTTGAGCCTCGTCACCTAGGAGTCCCATCAAGTGTGTCCAAAATGATTTCTATGCTTATGGTACGTTCAGTGCAAACCGTGCACCTATCTTGTGTCAAGATTAGCACTATCTCCAAACGGACCGAACAGAGCTCCACCAGACCCTCATCACTTAGGAGTACCATCGAGTGCGTCTAAAATGATTTATGAGCCTATGCTACGTTTGACGCAAGTCATGCACCTATCATCCACCACTTGAGCCTCATCACCGAGGAGTCCCGTCGAGTGCGTCCAAAACGATTTCTATGCCTATGGTATGTTCGGTGCAAACCGTGCTCCTATCCTGCACTAACACTAACACTTTTCCAAATAGACTAAAATGAGATTCCACACGACCCACGTCACTTACGAGTTCCATCGGGTGCGTCCAAAGCTATTTATGATGTATTGGTACGTTCAGTGCAAACCACGCACCTATCTTGCGTTAAAATTTGCACTATCTCCAAACGAACCGAACAGAGCTCCACCCGACCCTCGTCACCTAGGAGTACCATCAGGTGCGTCTAAAATGATTTATGAGCCTATGGGACGTTTGACGCAAACCGAGCACCTATCTTTCACCGACGCTAACACTGTCTCAACATAGATCAAAAAGAGATTCCACATGACTCACATTATTTCAGAGTTCCATCAGGTGCCTCCAATACTTTTTCTGAGCCTATGGTCAGTTTGACGCAAATCATGCACCAATCATTCAGAACCAAGCTTCCACTTGAGCCTTGTCACCTACGAGTCCCATTGAGAGCGTCCAAAATGATTTCTATGCCTATGGTATATTCGGTTCAAACCGTGCACCTGTCTAGCACTAACACCAAACACTATCTCCAAACAGACTAAAACGAGATTCCACACGACCCACGTCACTTACGAGTTCATCAGGTGCGTCCAAAACTATTTATGAGCCTATGGTACGTTTAGTGCAAACCGTGCACCTATCTTGTGTCAAGATTAGCACGATCTCCAAACGGACCAAATAGAGCTCCACCAGACCCTCATCACTTAGGAGTACCATCGGGTGCGTCTAAAACGATTTATGAGCCTATGGTATGTTTGACGCAAGTCGTGCACCGACGCTAACACTATCTCAAAATAGATCGAAATGAGATTCCACAAGACCCACATCAACTAGGAGTTCTATCGGGTGCGTCCAATACTATTTCCGAGCCTATGGTACGTTTGAAGCAAACCGTGCACCAATATTGCATCAAGGGTAGCACTATATCCAAACGGACCAAACCGAGCTTTGACTTGAGCCTTGTCACCTAGGAGTCCCATCGAGTGCGTCCAAAACAATTTTTCTATGCCTATGGTATGTTCGGTGCAAACTGTGCACCTGTCTTGCACTGACACTATCACTGTCTCCAAAAGGACTAAAACGAGATTCCACATGACCCACGTCACTTACGGGCTCCATTGGGTGCGTCCAAAACTATTTATGAGCCTATGGTACGTTCAGTGCAAACCGAGCACTTATCTGGTGTCAAGATTAGCACTATCACCAAACGGACCAAATAGGGCACCACCAGACCCTCGTCACTTAGGAGTACCATCGGGTGCTTCTAATATGATTTATGAGCCTATGGTACATTTGAGAAAACCGAGCACCTATATTGCACTATCGCTAACACTGTCTCAAAACAGATTGAAACAAGATTCCACAAGACACACGTCCACTAGGAGTTCCATCGGGTGCCTCCAATACTATTTCCGAGCCTACAGTACGTTTGACGCAAACCGTGCAGCAATCGTGCATCAAGAGTAGCATTATCTCCAAACAGACTAAACCGAGCTTCCACTTGAGCCTCATCACCTAGGAGTCCCATCGAGTGCGTCCAAAACAATTTTTAAGCTTATGGTATGTTCAGTGCAAACCGTGCACCAATTATGCACTAACAGTAACACTGTCTCCAAATGGACTAAAATGAGTTTCCACACAACCCACATCAGTTACGAGTTCCATCGGGTGCGTCCACAACTATTTAATAGCCTATGGTACGTTCAGTGCAAACCATGCACCTATCTTGTGTCAAGATTAGCACTATCTCCAAACAGACCGAACAGGGCTCCACCAGACCCTCGTCACTTAGGAGTACCATCTGGTGCGTCTAAAACGATTTGTGAGCCTATGGTACGTTTGACGCAAACCGAGCACCTATCTTGCACCAACGCTAACACTATCTCAAAACATATCGAAATGAGATTCCACAAGACCCACGTCAACTAGGAGTTCCATCGGGTGCCTCCAATACTATTTCTGAGCCTATGGTACGTTTGAAGCAAACAATGCACCAATCGTGCATCAAGAGTAGCACTATCTCCAAACGGACTGAACCGAGCTTCCACTTAAGCCTCGTCACCTAGGAGTCCCATCGAGTGCATCCAAAACGACTTCTATGCCTACGGTATGTTCAGTGTAAACCGAGCACCTATCTTGCATTAACACTAACCCTGTCTCCAAATGGACTAAAATGAGATTCCACACGACCCACATCACTTACGAGTTCCATCGGGTGCGTCCAAAACTATTTATGAGCCTATGGTATGTTCAGTGCAAACCATGCAGCTATCTTGTGCCAAGATTAGCACTATCTCCGAACAGACCGAACAGGGCTCCACCAGACCCTCGTCACTTAGGAGTACCATCTGGTGCGTCTAAAACGATTTGTGAGCCTATGGTACGTTTGACGCAAACCATGTAACTATCTTGCACTGTCGCTAACACTATCTCAAAACAGATTGAAATGAGATTCCACAAGACCCACGTCAACTAGGAGTTCCATCGGGTGCCTCCAGTACTATTTTTTGAGCCCACGGTACGTTCACCAATCGTGCATCAAGAGTAGCGCTACCTCCAAACGGACTGAACCATGCTTCCACCTGAGCCTCGTCACCTAGGAGTCCCATCGAGTGCATCTAAAACTATTTCTATGCCTATGGTATGTTCCGTGCAAACCGTGCACCTGTCTTGCACTAACATTAACGCTGTCTCCAAACGGACTAAAATGAGATTCCACACGACCCACGTCACTTACGAGTTCCATCGGGTGTGTCCACAACAATTTATTAGCATATGGTACCTTCAGTGCAAACCGTGCAACTATCTTCTGCCAAGATTAGCACTATCTCCAAACAGACCGAACAGGGCTCCACCAGACCCTCGTCACTTAGGAGTACCATCTGGTGCGACTAAAATGATTTGTGAGCCTATGGTACGTTTGACGCAAACCGAGCACCTATCTTGCTCCCACTCTAACACTGTCTCAAAACATATCGAAACGAGATTCCACAAGACCCACGTCATCTAGGAGTTCCATTGGGTGCCTCCAATACTATTTCTGAGCCTATGGTACGTTTGAAGCAAACCATGCACCAATCATGCATCAAGAGTAGCACTATCTCCAAACGGACTAAACTAAGCTTCCACTTGAGCTTCGTCACCTAGGAGTCCCATCGAGTGCGTCCAAAACGACTTCTATGCCTATGGTATGTTCAGTGCAAACCGAGCACCTATCTTGCACTAACATTAAAACTATCTCCAAATGGACTAAAACGAGATTCCACACGACCCACGTCACTTACGAGTTCCATCGGGTGTGTCCAAAACTATTTATGAGCCTATGGTATGTTCAGTGCAAACCATGCAGCTATCTTGTGCCGAGATTAGCACTATCTCCAAACAGACCGAACAGGGCTCCACCAGACCCTCGTCACTTAGGAGTACCATCTAGTGCATCTAAAATGATTAGTGAGCCTATGGTACGTTTGACGCAAACCGAGTAACTATCTTGCGCCGTCACTAACACTGTCTCAAAACAGATTGAAACAAGATTCTACAAGACCCACGTCATCTTGGAGTTCCATCGGGTGCCTCCAATACTATTTCCGAGCCTATGGTACGTTTGAAGCAAACCGTGAACCAATATTGCATCAAGAGTAGCACTATCTCCAAACTGACCGAACCGAGCTTCGACTTGAGCCATGTCACCTAGGAGTCCCATCGAGTGCGTCCAAAATGATTTTCTATGCCTCTAGTATGTTCGGTGGAAACCATGCACCTGTCTTGCACTGACACTATCACTGTCTCCAAATGGACTAAAACGAGATTTCACACGACCCACGTCACTTACGAGCTCCATTGGGTGCGTCCAAAACTATTTATGAGCCTATGGTACGTTCAGTGCAAACCGAGCACTTATCTTGTGTCAAGATTAGCACTATCACCAAACGTACCAAACAGGGCTCCATCAGACCCTCGTCACTTAGGAGTACCATCGGGTGCTTCTAATACGATTTATGAGCCTATGGTACGTTTGAGAAAACCGAGCACCTATCTTGCACTATCGCTAACCCTGTCTCAAAACAGCTCAAAACAAGATTCCACAAGACCCACGTCAACTAGGATTTCCATCGGGTGCCTCCAATACTATTGCCGAGCCTACGGTACGTTTGACACAAACCGTGCAGCAATCGTTCATCAAGAGTAGCATTATCTCCAAACGGACCGAACCGAGCTTCCACTTGAGCCTCGTCACCTAGGATTCCCATCGAGTGCGTCCAAAACAATTTCTAAACTTATGGTATGTTCGGTGCAAATCGTGCACCAATCATGCACTAACACTAACACTGTCTCCAAATGGACTAAAATGAGATTCCACACAACCCACGTCACTTACGAGTTCCATCGGGTGCATCCACAACTACTTATTAGCCTATGGCACCTTCAGTGCAAACCATGCAGCTATCTTGTTCCAAGATTAGCACTATCTCCAAACAGACCGAACAGGGCTCCACCAGACCCTCGTCAATTAAGAGTACCATCTGGTGCGTCTAAAATGATTTGTGAGCCTATGGTACATTTGACGCAAACCGAGCACCTATCTTGCACCCACGCTAACACTGTCTCAAAACATATCAAAACGAGATTCCACAAGACCCATGCCAACTAGGAGTTCCATCAGGTGCCTCTAATACTATTTCTGAGCCTATGGTACGTTTGAAGCAAACCATGCACCAATCGTGCATCAAGAGTAGCACTATGTCCAAACGAACTGAATCGAGCTTCCACTTGAGCCTCGTCACCTAGGAGTCCCATCGAGTGTGTCCAAAACGACTTCTATACCTATGGTATGTTCAGTGCAAACCGAGCACCTATCATGCACTAACACTAACACTGTCTCCGAATGGACTAAAACAAGATTCAACATGACCCACGTCACTTACGAGTTCCATCGGGTGCGTCCACAACTATTTATGCGCCTATGGTACCTTCAGTGCAAACCATGCACCTATCTTGTGTCAAGATTAGCACTATCTCCAAACAGACCCATGTCAACTAGGAGTTCCATCGGGTGCCTCCAATACTATTTCCGAGCCTACGGTACATTTGACGCAAACCGTGCACCAATCGTGCATCAAGAGTAGCACTATCTCCAAACGGACCGAACCGACCTTCCACTTGAGCCACGTCACCTAGGAGTCCCATCAAGTGCGTCCAAAATGATTTCTATGCTTATGGTATGTTCGGTGCAAACCGTGCACCTATCATGCACTAACACTAACACTGTCTCCAAATGGACTAAATTGAGATTCCACACGACCCACGTCACTTACGAGTTCCATCAGGTGCGTCCAAAACTATTTATGATCCTATGGTATGTTTAGTGCAAACCATGCAGCTATCTTGTGCCAAGATTAGCACTATCTTCGAACAGACCGAACAGGGCTCCACCAGACCCTCATCACTTAGGAGTACCATCTGATGCGTCTAAAACGATTTGTGAGCCTATGGTACATTTGACGCAAACCGAGTAACTATCTTGCACCGTCGCTAACACTGACTCAAAACAGATTGAAACGAGATTCCACAAGACCCACGTCAACTAGGAGTTCCATCGGGTGCCTCCAGTACTATTTTTTGAGCCCACGGTACGTTTGACACCAACCGTGCACCAATCATGCATCAAGAGTAGCGCTATCTCCAAACGCACTGAACCGTGCTTCCACCTGAGCCTCGTCACCTAGGAGTCCCATCGAGTGCGTCCAAAACTATTTCTATGCCTATGGTATGGTCGGTGCAAATCGTGCACCTGTCTTGCACTAACACTAACGCTGTCTCCAAATGGACTAAAATGAGATTCCACACGACCCACGTCACTTACGAGTTCCATCGGGTGTGTCCACAACAATTTATTAGCCTATGGTACCTTCAGTTGAAACCATGCAGCTATCTTGTGCCAAGATTAGCACTATCTCCAAACAGACCGAATAGGGCTCCACCAGAACCTCGTCACTTAGGAGTACCATCTGGTGCGACTAAAACGATTTGTGAGCCTATGGTACGTTTGACGCAAACCGAGCACCTATCTTGCACCCACGCTAACACTGACTCAAAACATATCGAAACGAGATTCCACAACACCCACGTCAACTAGGAGTTCCATCGGGTGCCTCCAATACTATTTCTAAGCCTATGGTACGTTTGACGCAAACCATGCACCAATCGTGCATCAAGAGTAGCACTATCTCCAAACGGACTGAACTGAGCTTCCATTTGGAGATAGTGATAGTGTCACTTAGGACTGAACTGAGCTTCCACTTGAGCTTCGTCACCTAGGAGTCCCATTGAGTGCGTCCAAAACGATTTCTATGCCTATGGTATGTTCGGTGCGAACTGTGCACTTGTCTAGCACTAACACCAAACACTGTCTCTAAACGGACTAAAACGAGATTCCACACAACCCACGTCACTTACGAGTTCATCGGGTGCGTCCAAAACTATTTATGAGCCTATGGTACGTTTAGTGCAAACCGTGCACCTATCTTGTGGCAAAATTAGCACTATCTCCAAACGATTTATAAGCCTATGGTACGTTTGACGCAAGTCATGCACTGACGCTAACATTGTCTCAAAATAGATCGAAATGAGATTCCACAAGACCCACGTCAAATAGGAGTTCCATCGGGTGCCTCCAATACTATTTCCGAGTCTATGGTACGTTTGAAGCAAACCGTGCACCAATATTGCATCAAGAGTAGCACTATCTCCAAACTGACCGAACCGAGCTTCGACTTGATACTTGTCACTTAGGAGTCCCATCGAGTGCGTCCAAAACAATTTTCTATGCCTCTGGTATGTTCGGTGGAAACCGTGCACCTGTCTTGCACTGACACTATCACTGTCTCCAAATGGACTAAAACGAAATTACACACGACCCACGTCACTTACGAGCTCCATTGGGTGCGTCCAAAACTATTTATGAGCCTATGGTACGTTCAGTGCAAACCGAGCACTTATCTTATGTCAAGATTAGCACTATCACAAAACGGACCAAACAGGGCTCCACCAGACCCTCGTCACTTAGGAGTACCATCGGGTGCTTCTAATACGATTTATGAGCCTATGGTACGTTTGAGAAAACCGAGCACCTATCTTGCACTATCGCTAACACTGTCTCAAAACAGATCGAAACAAGATTCCACAAGACCCACATCAACTAGGAGTTCCATCGGGTGCCTCCAATACTATTGCCGAGCCTACGGTACGTTTGACACAAACCGTGCAGCAATCGTGCATCAAGAGTAGCATTATATCCAAACGGACCGAACCGAGCTTCCACTTGAGCCTCGTCACCTAGGATTCCCATCGAGTGCGTCCAAAACAATTTCTAAGCTTATGGTATGTTCGGTGCAAATCGTGCACCAATCATGCACTAACACTAACAATGTCTCTAAATGGACTAAAATGAGATTCCACACGACCCACATCACTTACGAGTTCCATCGGGTCCGTCCACAACTATTTATGCCCTATGGTACCTTCAGTGCAAACCGTGCACCTATCTTGTGTCAAGGTTAGCACTATCTCCAAACGGACCCATGTCAACTAGGAGTTCCATCGGGTGCCTCCAATACTATTTCCGAGCCTACGGTACATTTGACGCAAACCGTGCACCAATCGTGCATCAAGAGTAGCACTATCTCCAAACGGACCAAACCGACCTTCCACTTGAGCCACGTCACCTAGGAGTCCCATCAAGTGCGTCCAAAATGATTTCTATGCTTATGGTATGTTCGGTGCAAACCGTGCACCTATCATGCACTAACACTAACACTGTCTCCAAATGGACTAAATTGAGATTCCACACGACCCACGTCACTTACGAGTTCCATCAGGTGCGTCCAAAACTATTTATGATCCTATGGTATGTTTAGTGCAAACCATGCAGCTATCTTGTGCCAAGATTAGCACTATCTTCGAACAGACCGAACAGGGCTCCACCAGACCCTCATCACTTAGGAGTACCATCTGATGCGTCTAAAACGATTTGTGAGCCTATGGTACATTTGACGCAAACCGAGTAACTATCTTGCACCGTCGCTAACACTGACTCAAAACAGATTGAAACGAGATTCCACAAGACCCACGTCAACTAGGAGTTCCATCGGGTGCCTCCAGTACTATTTTTTGAGCCCACGGTACGTTTGACACCAACCGTGCACCAATCATGCATCAAGAGTAGCGCTATCTCCAAACGCACTGAACCGTGCTTCCACCTGAGCCTCGTCACCTAGGAGTCCCATCGAGTGCGTCCAAAACTATTTCTATGCCTATGGTATGGTCGGTGCAAATCGTGCACCTGTCTTGCACTAACACTAACGCTGTCTCCAAACGGACTAAAATGAGATTCCACACGACCCACGTCACTTACGAGTTCCATCGGGTGTGTCCACAACAATTTATTAGCCTTTGGTACCTTCAGTTGAAACCATGCAGCTATCTTGTGCCAAGATTAGCACTATCTCCAAACAGACCGAACAGGGCTCCACCAGAACCTCGTCACTTAGGAGTACCATCTGGTGCGACTAAAACGATTTGTGAGCCTATGGTACGTTTGACGCAAACCGAGCACCTATCTTGCACCCACGCTAACACTGACTCAAAACATATCGAAACGAGATTCCACAACACCCACGTCAACTAGGAGTTCCATCGGGTGCCTCCAATACTATTTCTAAGCCTATGGTACGTTTGACGCAAACCATGCACCAATCGTGCATCAAGAGTAGCACTATCTCCAAACGGACTGAACTGAGCTTCCATTTGGAGATAGTGATAGTGTCACTTAGGACTGAACTGAGCTTCCACTTGAGCTTCGTCACCTAGGAGTCCCATTGAGTGCGTCCAAAACGATTTCTATGCCTATGGTATGTTCGGTGCGAACTGTGCACTTGTCTAGCACTAACACCAAACACTGTCTCTAAACGGACTAAAACGAGATTCCACACAACCCACGTCACTTACGAGTTCATCGGGTGCGTCCAAAACTATTTATGAGCCTATGGTACGTTTAGTGCAAACCGTGCACCTATCTTGTGGCAAAATTAGCACTATCTCCAAACGATTTATAAGCCTATGGTACGTTTGACGCAAGTCGTGCACTGACGCTAACATTGTCTCAAAATAGATCGAAATGAGATTCCACAAGACCCACGTCAAATAGGAGTTCCATCGGGTGCCTCCAATACTATTTCCGAGTCTATGGTACGTTTGAAGCAAACCGTGCACCAATATTGCATCAAGAGTAGCACTATCTCCAAACTGACCGAACCGAGCTTCGACTTGATACTTGTCACTTAGGAGTCCCATCGAGTGCGTCCAAAACAATTTTCTATGCCTCTGGTATGTTCGGTGGAAACCGTGCACCTGTCTTGCACTGACACTATCACTGTCTCCAAATGGACTAAAACGAAATTACACACGACCCACGTCACTTACGAGCTCCATTGGGTGCGTCCAAAACTATTTATGAGCCTATGGTACGTTCAGTGCAAACCGAGCACTTATCTTATGTCAAGATTAGCACTATCACAAAACGGACCAAACAGGGCTCCACCAGACCCTCGTCACTTAGGAGTACCATCGGGTGCTTCTAATACGATTTATGAGCCTATGGTACGTTTGAGAAAACCGAGCACCTATCTTGCACTATCGCTAACACTGTCTCAAAACAGATCGAAACAAGATTCCACAAGACCCACATCAACTAGGAGTTCCATCGGGTGCCTCCAATACTATTGCCGAGCCTACGGTACGTTTTGACACAAACCGTGCAACAATCGTGCATCAAGAGTAGCATTATCTCCAAACGGACCGAACCGAGCTTCCACTTGAGCCTCGTCACCTAGGATTCCCATCGAGTGCGTCCAAAACGATTTCTAAGCTTATGGTATGTTCGGTGCAAATCGTGCACCAATCATGCACTAACACTAACAATGTCTCTAAACGGACTAAAATAAGATTCCACACGACCCACATCACTTACGAGTTCCATCGGGTCCGTCCACAACTATTTATGCCCTATGGTACTTTCAGTGCAAACCGTGCACCTATCTTGTGTCAAGGTTAGCACTATCTCCAAACGGACCCATGTCAACTAGGAGTTCCATCGGGTGCCTCCAATACTATTTCCGAGCCTACGGTACATTTGACGCAAACCGTGCACCAATCGTGCATCAAGAGTAGCACTACCTCCAAACGGACCAAACCGACCTTCCACTTGAGCCACGTCACCTAGGAGTCCCATCAAGTGCGTCCAAAATGATTTCTATGCTTATGGTATGTTCGGTGCAAACCGTGCACCTATCATGCACTAACACTAACACTGTCTCCAAATGGACTAAATTGAGATTCCACACGACCCACGTCACTTACGAGTTCCATCAGGTGCGTCCAAAACTATTTATGATCCTATGGTATGTTTAGTGCAAACCATGCAGCTATCTTGTGCCAAGATTAGCACTATCTTCGAACAGACCGAACAGGGCTCCACCAGACCCTCATCACTTAGGAGTACCATCTGATGCGTCTAAAACGATTTGTGAGCCTATGGTACATTTGACGCAAACCGAGTAACTATCTTGCACCATCGCTAACACTGACTCAAAACAGATTGAAACGAGATTCCACAAGACCCACGTCAACTAGGAGTTCCATCGGGTGCCTCCAGTACTATTTTTTGAGCCCACGGTACGTTTGACACCAACCGTGCACCAATCATGCATCAAGAGTAGCGCTATCTCCAAACGCACTGAACCGTGCTTCCACCTAAGCCTCGTCACCTAGGAGTCCCATCGAGTGCGTCCAAAACTATTTCTATGCCTATGGTATGGTCGGTGCAAATCGTGCACCTGTCTTGCACTAACACTAACGCTGTCTCCAAACGGACTAAAATGAGATTCCACACGACCCACGTCACTTACGAGTTCCATCGGGTGTGTCCACAACAATTTATTAGCCTATGGTACCTTCAGTTGAAACCATGCAGCTATCTTGTGCCAAGATTAGCACTATCTCCAAACAGACCGAACAGGGCTCCACCAGAACCTCGTCACTTAGGAGTACCATCTGGTGCGACTAAAATGATTTGTGAGCCTATGGTACGTTTGACGCAAACCGAGCACCTATCTTGCACCCACGCTAACACTGACTCAAAACATATCGAAACGAGATTCCACAACACCCACGTCAACTAGGAGTTCCATCGGGTGCCTCCAATACTATTTCTAAGCCTATGGTACGTTTGACGCAAACCATGCACCAATCGTGCATCAAGAGTAGCACTATCTCCAAACGGACTGAACTGAGCTTCCATTTGGAGATAGTGATAGTGTCACTTAGGACTGAACTGAGCTTCCACTTGAGCTTCGTCACCTAGGAGTCCCATTGAGTGCGTCCAAAACGATTTCTATGCCTATGGTATGTTCGGTGCGAACTGTGCACTTGTCTAGCACTAACACCAAACACTGTCTCTAAACGGACTAAAACGAGATTCCACACAACCCACGTCACTTACGAGTTCATCGGGTGCGTCCAAAACTATTTATGAGCCTATGGTACGTTTAGTGCAAACCGTGCACCTATCTTGTGGCAAAATTAGCACTATCTCCAAACGATTTATAAGCCTATGGTACGTTTGACGCAAGTCGTGCACTGACGCTAACATTGTCTCAAAATAGATCGAAATGAGATTCCACAAGACCCACGTCAAATAGGAGTTCCATCGGGTGCCTCCAATACTATTTCCGAGTCTATGGTACGTTTGAAGCAAACCGTGCACCAATATTGCATCAAGAGTAGCACTATCTCCAAACTGACCGAACTGAGCTTCGACTTGATACTTGTCACTTAGGAGTCCCATCGAGTGCGTCCAAAACAATTTTCTATGCCTCTGGTATGTTCGGTGGAAACCGTGCACCTGTCTTGCACTGACACTATCACTGTCTCCAAATGGACTAAAACGAAATTACACACGACCCACGTCACTTACGAGCTCCATTGGGTGCGTCCAAAACTATTTATGAGCCTATGGTACGTTCAGTGCAAACCGAGCACTTATCTTATGTCAAGATTAGCACTATCACAAAACGGACCAAACAGGGCTCCACCAGACCCTCGTCACTTAGGAGTACCATCGGGTGCTTCTAATACGATTTATGAGCCTATGGTACGTTTGAGAAAACCGAGTACCTATCTTGCACTATCGCTAACACTGTCTCAAAACAGATCGAAACAAGATTCCACAAGACCCACATCAACTAGGAGTTCCATCGGGTGCCTCCAATACTATTGCCGAGCCTACGGTACGTTTGACACAAACCGTGCAGCAATCGTGCATCAAGAGTAGCATTATCTCCAAACGGACCGAACCGAGCTTCCACTTGAGCCTCGTCACCTAGGATTCCCATCGAGTGCGTCCAAAACGATTTCTAAGCTTATGGTATGTTCGGTGCAAATCGTGCACCAATCATGCACTAACACTAACAATGTCTCTAAATGGACTAAAATGAGATTCCACACGACCCACATCACTTACGAGTTCCATCGGGTCCGTCCACAACTATTTATGCCCTATGGTACCTTCAGTGCAAACCGTGCACCTATCATGTGTCAAGGTTAGCACTATCTCCAAACGGACCCATGTCAACTAGGAGTTCCATCGGGTGCCTCCAATACTATTTCCGAGCCTACGGTACATTTGACGCAAACCATGCACCAATCGTGCATCAAGAGTAGCACTATCTCCAAACGGACCAAACCGACCTTCCACTTGAGCCACGTCACCTAGGAGTCCCATCAAGTGCGTCCAAAATGATTTCTATGCTTATGGTATGTTCGGTGCAAACCGTGCACCTATCATGCACTAACACTAACACTGTCTCCAAATGGACTAAATTGAGATTCCACACGACCCACGTCACTTACGAGTTCCATCAGGTGCGTCCAAAACTATTTATGATCCTATGGTATGTTTAGTGCAAACCATGCAGCTATCTTGTGCCAAGATTAGTACTATCTTCGAACAGACCGAATAGGGCTCCACCAGACCCTCATCACTTAGGAGTACCATCTGATGCGTCTAAAACGATTTGTGAGCCTATGGTACATTTGACGCAAACCGAGTAACTATCTTGCACCGTCGCTAACACTGACTCAAAACAGATTGAAACGAGATTCCACAAGACCCACGTCAACTAGGAGTTCCATCGGGTGCCTCCAGTACTATTTTTTGAGCCCACGGTACGTTTGACACCAACCGTGCACCAATCATGCACCAAGAGTAGCGCTATCTCCAAACGCACTGAACCGTGCTTCCACCTGAGCCTCGTCACCTAGGAGTCCCATCGAGTGCGTCCAAAACTATTTCTATGCCTATGGTATGGTCGGTGCAAATCGTGCACCTGTCTTGCACTAACACTAACGCTGTCTCCAAACGGACTAAAATGAGATTCCACACGACCCACGTCACTTACGAGTTCCATCGGGTGTGTCCACAACAATTTATTAGCCTATGGTACCTTCAGTTGAAACCATGCAGCTATCTTGTGCCAAGATTAGCACTATCTCCAAACAGACCGAACAGGGCTCCACCAGAACCTCGTCACTTAGGAGTACCATCTGGTGCGACTAAAACGATTTGTGAGCCTATGGTACGTTTGATGCAAACCGAGCACCTATCTTGCACCCACGCTAACACTGACTCAAAACATATCGAAACGAGATTCCACAACACCCACGTCAACTAGGAGTTCCATCGGGTGCCTCCAATACTATTTCTAAGCCTATGGTACGTTTGACGCAAACCATGCACCAATCGTGCATCAAGAGTAGCACTATCTCCAAACGGACTGAACTGAGCTTCCATTTGGAGATAGTGATAGTGTCACTTAGGACTGAACTGAGCTTCCACTTGAGCTTCGTCACCTAGGAGTCCCATTGAGTGCGTCCAAAACGATTTCTATGCCTATGGTATGTTCGGTGCGAACTGTGCACTTGTCTAGCACTAACACCAAACACTGTCTCTAAACGGACTAAAACGAGATTCCACACAACCCACGTCACTTACGAGTTCATCGGGTGCGTCCAAAACTATTTATGAGCCTATGGTACGTTTAGTGCAAACCGTGCACCTATCTTGTGGCAAAATTAGCACTATCTCCAAACGATTTATAAGCCTATGGTACGTTTGATGCAAGTCGTGCACTGACGCTAACATTGTCTCAAAATAGATCGAAATGAGATTCCACAAGACCCACGTCAAATAGGAGTTCCATCGGGTGCCTCCAATACTATTTCCGAGTCTATGGTACGTTTGAAGCAAACCGTGCACCAATATTGCATCAAGAGTAGCACTATCTCCAAACTGACCGAACCGAGCTTCGACTTGATACTTGTCACTTAGGAGTCCCATCGAGTGCGTCCAAAACAATTTTCTATGCCTCTGGTATGTTCGGTGGAAACCGTGCACCTGTCTTGCACTGACACTATCACTGTCTCCAAATGGACTAAAACGAAATTACACACGACCCACGTCACTTACGAGCTCCATTGGGTGCGTCCAAAACTATTTATGAGCCTATGGTACGTTCAGTGCAAACCGAGCACTTATCTTATGTCAAGATTAGCACTATCACAAAACGGACCAAACAGGGCTCCACCAGACCCTCGTCACTTAGGAGTACCATCGGGTGCTTCTAATACGATTTATGAGCCTATGGTACGTTTGAGAAAACCGAGCACCTATCTTGCACTATCGCTAACACTGTCTCAAAACAGATCGAAACAAGATTCCACAAGACCCACATCAACTAGGAGTTCCATCGGGTGCCTCCAATACTATTGCCGAGCCTACGGTACGTTTGACACAAACCGTGCAGCAATCGTGCATCAAGAGTAGCATTATCTCCAAACGGACCGAACCGAGCTTCCACTTGAGCCTCGTCACCTAGGATTCCCATCGAGTGCGTCCAAAACGATTTCTAAGCTTATGGTATGTTCGGTGCAAATCGTGCACCAATCATGCACTAACACTAACAATGTCTCTAAATGGACTAAAATGAGATTCCACACGACCCACATCACTTACGAGTTCCATCGGGTCCGTCCACAACTATTTATGCCCTATGGTACCTTCAGTGCAAACCGTGCACCTATCTTGTGTCAAGGTTAGCACTATCTCCAAACGGACCCATGTCAACTAGGAGTTCCATCGGGTGCCTCCAATACTATTTCCGAGCCTACGGTACATTTGACGCAAACCGTGCACCAATCGTGCATCAAGAGTAGCACTATCTCCAAACGGACCAAACCGACCTTCCACTTGAGCCACGTCACCTAGGAGTCCCATCAAGTGCGTCCAAAATGATTTCTATGCTTATGGTATGTTCGGTGCAAACCGTGCACCTATCATGCACTAACACTAACACTGTCTCCAAATGGACTAAATTGAGATTCCACACGACCCACGTCACTTACGAGTTCCATCAGGTGCGTCCAAAACTATTTATGATCCTATGGTATGTTTAGTGCAAACCATGCAGCTATCTTGTGCCAAGATTAGCACTATCTTCGAACAGACCGAACAGGGCTCCACCAGACCCTCATCACTTAGGAGTACCATCTGATGCGTCTAAAACGATTTGTGAGCCTATGGTACATTTGACGCAAACCGAGTAACTATCTTGCACCGTCGCTAACACTGACTCAAAACAGATTGAAACGAGATTCCACAAGACCCACGTCAACTAGGAGTTCCATCGGGTGCCTCCAGTACTATTTTTTGAGCCCACGGTACGTTTGACACCAACCGTGCACCAATCATGCATCAAGAGTAGCGCTATCTCCAAACGCACTGAACCGTGCTTCCACCTGAGCCTCGTCACCTAGGAGTCCCATCGAGTGCGTCCAAAACTATTTCTATGCCTATGGTATGGTCGGTGCAAATCGTGCACCTGTCTTGCACTAACACTAACGCTGTCTCCAAACGGACTAAAATGAGATTCCACACGACCCACGTCACTTACGAGTTCCATCGGGTGTGTCCACAACAATTTATTAGCCTATGGTACCTTCAGTTGAAACCATGCAGCTATCTTGTGCCAAGATTAGCACTATCTCCAAACAGACCGAACAGGGCTCCACCAGAACCTCGTCACTTAGGAGTACCATCTGGTGCGACTAAAACGATTTGTGAGCCTATGGTACGTTTGACGCAAACCGAGCACCTATCTTGCACCCACGCTAACACTGACTCAAAACATATCGAAACGAGATTCCACAACACCCACGTCAACTAGGAGTTCCATCGGGTGCCTCCAATACTATTTCTAAGCCTATGGTACGTTTGACGCAAACCATGCACCAATCGTGCATCAAGAGTAGCACTATCTCCAAACGGACTGAACTGAGCTTCCATTTGGAGATAGTGATAGTGTCACTTAGGACTGAACTGAGCTTCCACTTGAGCTTCGTCACCTAGGAGTCCCATTGAGTGCGTCCAAAACGATTTCTATGCCTATGGTATGTTCGGTGCGAACTGTGCACTTGTCTAGCACTAACACCAAACACTGTCTCTAAACGGACTAAAACGAGATTCCACACAACCCACGTCACTTACGAGTTCATCGGGTGCGTCCAAAACTATTTATGAGCCTATGGTACGTTTAGTGCAAACCGTGCACCTATCTTGTGGCAAAATTAGCACTATCTCCAAACGATTTATAAGCCTATGGTACGTTTGACGCAAGTCGTGCACTGACGCTAACATTGTCTCAAAATAGATCGAAATGAGATTCCACAAGACCCACGTCAAATAGGAGTTCCATCGGGTGCCTCCAATACTATTTCTGAGTCTATGGTACGTTTGAAGCAAACCGTGCACCAATATTGCATCAAGAGTAGCACTATCTCCAAACTGACCGAACCGAGCTTCGACTTGATACTTGTCACTTAGGAGTCCCATCGAGTGCGTCCAAAACAATTTTCTATGCCTCTGGTATGTTCGGTGGAAACCGTGCACCTGTCTTGCACTGACACTATCACTGTCTCCAAATGGACTAAAACGAAATTACACATGACCCACGTCACTTACGAGCTCCATTGGGTGCGTCCAAAACTATTTATGAGCCTATGGTACGTTCAGTGCAAACCGAGCACTTATCTTATGTCAAGATTAGCACTATCACAAAACGGACCAAACAGGGCTCCACCAGACCCTCGTCACTTAGGAGTACCATCGGGTGCTTCTAATACGATTTATGAGCCTATGGTACGTTTGAGAAAACCGAGCACCTATCTTGCACTATCGCTAACACTGTCTCAAAACAGATCGAAACAAGATTCCACAAGACCCACATCAACTAGGAGTTCCATCGGGTGCCTCCAATACTATTGCCGAGCCTACGGTACGTTTGACACAGACCGTGCAGCAATCGTGCATCAAGAGTAGCATTATCTCCAAACGGACCGAACCGAGCTTCCACTTGAGCCTCGTCACCTAGGATTCCCATCGAGTGCGTCCAAAACGATTTCTAAGCTTATGGTATGTTCGGTGCAAATCGTGCACCAATCATGCACTAACACTAACAATATCTCTAAATGGACTAAAATGAGATTCCACACGACCCACATCACTTACGAGTTCCATCGGGTCCGTCCACAACTATTTATGCCCTATGGTACCTTCAGTGCAAACCGTGCACCTATCTTGTGTCAAGGTTAGCACTATCTCCAAACGGACCCATGTCAACTAGGAGTTCCATCGGGTGCCTCCAATACTATTTTCGAGCCTACGGTACGTTTGACACAAACCGTGCACCAATCGTGCATCAAGAGGAGCACTATCTCCAAATAGACCGAACCGAGCTTCCACTTGAGCCTTGTCACCTAGGAGTCCCATCGAGTGTGTCCAAAATGATTTCTATGCTTATGGTATGTTCGGGGCAAACCATGCACCTATCATGCACTAACACTAACACTATCTCCAAATGGACTAAAATGAGATTTCACACGACCCACGTCACTTACGAGTTCAATCGGGTGCGTCCAAAACTATCTATGAGCCTATGGTATGTTCAGTGCAAACCATGCAACTATCTTGTGCCAAGATTAGCACTATCTCCAAACAGACCGAATAGGGCTCCACTAGACCCTCATCACTTAGGAGTACCATCTAGCGCGTCTAAAATGATTTGTGAGCCTATGGTATGTTTGATGCAAACCGAGTAACTATCTTGCACCGTTGCTAACACTATCTCAAAACAGATTGAAACGAGCTTCCACAAGACCCACGTCAACTAGGAGTTCCATCGGGTGCCACCAATACTATTTTTTGAGGCCACAGTACGTTTGACGCAAACCGTGCACCAATCGTGCATCAAGAGTAGCCCTGTCTCCAAACGGACCGAACCGTGCTTCCACTTGAGTGCGTCCAAAACTATTTCCATACCTATGGTATGTTCGGTGCAAACTGTGCACCTGTCTTGCACTGACACTAACACTGTGCCAAACAGAGTAAAATGAGATTCCACACGACCCACGTCACTTACGAGTTCCATCGGGTGCATCCAAAACTATTTATGAGCCTATGGTATGTTCAGTGCAAACCGTGCACCTATCTTGTGTCAAGATTAGCACTATCTCCAAACAGACCGAACAGAACTCCACCAGACCCTCGTCACTTAGGAGTACCATCGGGTGCATGTAAAATGATTTATGGGCCTATGGTACGTTTGACGCAAATCGAGCACCTATCTTGCTCCCATGCTAACACTGTCTCAAAACAGATCGAAATGAGATTCCACATGACCCTCATCACCTAGGCGTTCCATTGGGTGCCTCCAATACTATTTCTGAGCCTACGGAATGTTCGACGCAAACCGTGCACCAATCTTGCATCACGAGTAGCACTATCTCCAAACGGACTGAACCGAGCTTACACTTGAGCCTCATCACCGAGGAGTCCCATCGAGTGCGTCCAAATCGATTTCTATGGCTATGGTAAATTCGGTGCAAACCGTGCTCCTCTCTTGCACTAACACTATCACTTTTCCAAACACACTAAAATGAGATTCCACACGACCCACATCACTTACGAGTTCCATCGGGTGCGTCCAAAGCTATTTATGATATATTTGGTACGTTTAGTGCAAACCGCACACCAATCTTGCACTATCTCCAAACGGACCGAACAAAGCTCCACCAGACCCTCGTCACCTAGGAGTACCATCGGGTGCATTTAAAACGATTTATAAGCCTATGGTACGTTTGACGCAAACCGAGCACCTATCTTGCACTGTCACAACATAGATCATAATGAGATTCCACATGACTCACGTCACCTCGGAGTTCCATCGGGTGCCTCTAATACTATTTCCGAGCCTACGGTACGTTCCACGCAAACCGTGCACCAATCTTTTAGATCCGAGCTTCCACTTGATTCTTGTTACCTAGGAGTCCCATCGAGTGCGGCCAAAATGATTTCTATGTCTATGGTAGGTTCGGTGCAAACCGTGCACCTATCTTGCACTGACACTAACACTGTATCCAAATGGACAAAAACGAGATTCACACGACCCACATCACTTACAAGTTCCATCGGGTGCGTCCAAAACTATTTATGAGCCTATGGTACGTTCAGGGCAAATCGTGCACCTATCTTGCGTCAAGATTAGCACTATCTCCAAACGAACCGAGTAGAGCTCCACTAGACCCTCGTCACCTAGGAGTACCATCAGGTGCATCTAAAATGATTTATGAGCCTATGGTACGTTTGACATAAACCGAGCACCTATCTTGCACTGATGCTAATATTGTCTCAAAATAGATCGAAACGAGATTCCACATGATCCTCGTCAGCTAGGAGTTCCATCGGGTGCCTCCAATACTATTTCCAAGCCTACAGTATGTTCGACGCAAACCATGCATCAATCTTGCATCAAGAGTAACACTATCTCCAAACGGACCCAACCAAGCTTACACTTGAGCCTCATCACCGAGGAGTCCCATCGAGTGCATCCAAAACGATTTTCTATGCCTATGGTATGTTCGGTGCAAACCGTGCTCCTATCCTGCACTAACACTAACACTTTTCCAAATAGACTAAAATGAGATTCCACACGACCCACGTCACTTACGAGTTCAATCGGGTGTGTCCAAAGCTATTTATGATGTATTGGTACGTTCAGTGCAAACCACGCACCTATCTTGCGTTAAGATTTGCACTATCTCCAAACGGACCGAACTGAGCTCCACCCGACCCTCGTCACCTAGGAGTACCATCAGGTGCGTCTAAAATGATTTATGAGCCTATGGGACGTTTGACACAAACCGAGCACCTATCTTTCACCGACGCTAACACTGTCTCAACACAGATCAAAAAGAGATTCCACATGACTCACATTATTTCAGAGTTCCATCAGGTGCCTCCAATACTTTTTCTGAGCCTGTGGTAAGTTTGACGCAAACCATGCACCAATCATTCAGAACCAAGCTTCCACTTGAGCCTTGTCACCTAGGAGTCCCATTGAGAGCGTCCAAAATGATTTCTATGCCTATGGTATATTTGGTTCAAACCATGCACCTCTCTAGCACTAACACCAAACACTGTCTCCAAACGGACTAAAATGAGATTCCACACGACCCACGTCACTTACGAGTTCATCGGGTGCGTCCAAAACTATTTATGAGCCTATGGTACGTTTAGTGCAAACCGTGCACCTATCTTGTGTCAAGATTAGCACTATCTCCAAACGGACCAAATAGAGCTCCACCAGACCCTCGTCACTTAGGAGTACCATCGGGTGCGTCTAAAACAATTTATGAGCCTATGGTATGTTTGACGCAAGTCATGCACCGACGCTAACACTGTCTCAAAATAGATCGAAACGAGATTCCACAAGACCCACGTCAACTAGGAGTTCCATCGGGTGCCTCCAATACTATTTCCGAGCCTATGGTACGTTTGAAGCAAACCGTGCACCAATATTGCATCAAGGGTAGCACTATTTCCAAACGGACCGAACCGAGCTTCGACTTGAGCCTTGTCACCAAGGAGTCCCATCGAGTGCATCCAAAATGATTTTTCTATGCCTATGGTATGTTCGGTGCAAACCGTGCACCTGTCTTGCACTGACACTATCACTGTCTCCAAAAGGACTAAAACGAGATTCCACACGACCACGTCACTTACGAGCTCCATTGGGTGCGTCCAAAACTATTTATGAGCCTATGGTACATTCAGTGGAAACCGAGCACTTATCTGGTGTCAAGATTAGCACTATCACCAAACGGACCAAATAGGGCACCACCAGACCCTCGTCACTTAGGAGTACCATCGGGTGCTTCTAATATGATTTATGAGCCTATGGTACATTTGAGAAAACCGAGCACCTATATTGCACTATCGCTAACACTGTCTCAAAACAGATTGAAACAAGATTCCACAAGACACACGTCAACTAGGAGTTCCATCGGGTGCCTCCAATACTATTTCCGAGCCTATGGTATGTTTGACGCAAACCGTGCAGCAATCGTGCATCAAGAGTAGCATTATCTCCAAACGGACAGAACCGAGCTTCCACTTGAGCCTCGTCACCTAGGAGTCCCATCGAGTGCGTCCAAAATGATTTCTAAGATTATGGTATGTTCGGTGCAAACCGTCCAACTATCATGCACTAACACAAACACTGTCTCCAAATGGACTAAAACAAGATTCCACATGACCCACACCACTTACGAGTTGTATCGGGTGCGTCCACATCTATTTATTAGCCTATGGTACCTTCAGTGCAAACCACGCAGCTATCTTGTGCCAAGATTAGCACTATCTCCAAACAGACCGAATAGGGCTCCATCAGACCCTCGTCACTTAGGAGTACCATCTGGTGCTTCTAAAACGATTTGTGAGCCTATGGTACTTTGGACGTAAACCGAGCACCTATCTTGCACCCACGCTAACACTGTCCCAAAACATATCGAAACGAGATTCCACTAGACCCACGTCAACTAGGAGTTCCATCAGGTGCCTTCAATACTATTTCCGAGCCTACGGTACGTTTGACGCAAACCGTGCAACAATCGTGCATCAAGAGTAGCACTATCTCCAAACAGACCGAACCGAGCTTCCACTTAAGCCTCATCACCTAGGAGTCCCATCGAGTGCGTCCAAACGATTTCTAAGCTTATGGTATGTTCGGTGCAAACCATGCACCTATCATGCACTAACACTAACACTATCTCCAAATGGACTAAAATGAGATTCCACACGACCCACGTAACTTACGAGTTCCATCAGGTGCGTCCACAACTATTTTTTAGGCTGTGGTACCTTCAGTGCAAACCATGCAGCTATCTTGTGCCAGGATTAGCACTATCTCCAAACAGACCGAACAGGGCTCCACCAGAACCTCATCACTTAGGAGTACCATCTGGTGCGTCTAAAATGATTTGTGAGCCTATGGTACGTTTGACACAAACGGAGCACCTATCTTGCACCCATGGTAACACTGTCCCAAAATGTATCGAAACGAGATTCCACAAGACCCACGTCAACTAGGAGTTCCATCGGGTGCCTCCAATACTATTTCGGAGCCTATGGTATGTTTGAAGCAAACCAAGCACCAATCATGCATCAAGAGTAGCACTATCTCCAAATGGACTAAACCGAGCTTCCACTTGAGCCTCGTCACCTAGGAGTCCCATCGAGTGCGTCCAAAACGACTCCTATGCCTATGGTATGTTCAGTGCAAACCGAGCACCTATCTTGCACTAACACTAACACTGTCTCTAAATGGACTAAAATGAGATTCCACACGACCCACGTCACTTACGAGTTCCATCGTGTGCGTCCACAACTATTTATGCACCTACGGTACCTTCAGTGCAAACCATGCACCTATCTTGTGTCAAGATTAGCACTATCTCCAAACAGACCATGTCAACTAGGAGTTCCATCGGGTGCCTCCAACACTATTTCTGAGCCTACGGTACGTTTGACGTGAACCGTGCACCAATCATGCATCAAGAGTAGCACTATCTCCAAACAGACTGAAGCGAGCTTCCACTTGAGCCTCATCACCTAGGAGTCCCATCGAGTGCGTCCAAAACGATTTCTATGCTTATGGTATGTTCAGTGCAAACCGTGCACCTATCATGCACTAACACTAACACTGTCTCCAAATGGACTAAAATGAGATTCCACACGACCCACGTCACTTACGAGTTCCATCGGGTGCGTCCAAAACTTTTTATGAGCCTATGGTATGTTCAGGGCAAACCATTCTGCTATCTTGCACCAAGATTAGCACTATCTCCAAACAGACCAAACAGGGCTCCATCAGACCCTCGTCACTTAGGAGTATCATTTGGTGCGTCTAATACGATTTGTGAGCCTATGGTACATTTGATGCAAAACGAGTAACTATCTTGCACCGTCGCTAACACTATCTCAAAACAGATTGAAACGAGATTCCACAAGACCCACGTCAATTAGGAGTTCCATCGGGTGCCTCTAGTACTATTTTTTGAGCCCACGGTACGTTTGACGCAAACCGTGCATCAAGAGTAGCCCTATCTCCAAATGGACCGAACCGTGCTTCCACTTGAGCCTCATCAACTAGGTGTCCCATCGAGCGCGTCCAAAACTATTTCTATACCTATGGTATGTTTGGTGCAAACCGTGCACCTGTTTTGCACTAACACTAACGCTGTCTCCAGACGAACTAAAATGAGATTCCACACGACCCGCGTCACTTACGAGTTCCATCGGGGGTGTCCAAAACTATTTATGAGCCTATGGTACGTTGAGTGCAAACCGTGCACCTATCTTGTGTCAAGATTAGCACTATCTCCAAATGGACCGAACAGAACTCCAGCAGTACCATCGGGTGCGTCTAAAATGATTTATGAGCCTATGGTACGTTTGACGCAAATCGAGCACCTATCTTGCACCCATGCTAGCACTCGCTCAAAACAGATTGAAACGAGATTCCACATGACCCTCATCAACTAGGAGTTACATCGGGTGCCTCTAATACTATTTCTGAGCCTATGGAATGTTCGACGCAAACCGTGCACCAGTCTTGCATCACGAGTAGCACTATCTCCAAACGGACTGAACCGAGCTTACACTTGAGCCTCATCACCGAGGAGTCCCATCGAGTGCATCCAAATCGATTTCTATGGCTATGGTATGTTCATTGCAAACCGTGCTCCTCTCTTGCACTAACACTATCACTTTTCCAAACACACTAAAATGAGATTCCACACGACCCACATCACTTACGAGTTCCATCGGGTGCGTCCAAAGCTATTATGATATATTGGTACGTTTAGTACAAACCGCACACCTATCTTGCCTCAAGATTTGCACTATTTCCAAATGGACCGAACAAAGCTCCACCAGACCCTCATCACCTAGGAGTACCATCGGGTGCGTTTAAAACGATTTATGAGCCTATGGAACATTTGACGCAAACCGAGCACCTATCTTGCACCGACGCTAACACTGTCACAACATAGATCAAAATGAGATTCCACATGACTCACATCACCTCAGAGTTCCATCGGGTGCCTTTAATACTATTTGCGAGCCTACGGCACGTTCGACGCAAACCGTGCACCAATCTTTTAGAACCGAGCTTCCACTTGAGCCTTGTTACCTAGGAGTCCCATCGAGTGCGTCCAAAATGATTTCTATGCCTATGGTAGGTTCGGTGCAAACCGTGCACCTATCTTGCACTGACACTAACACTGTATCCAAATGGACTAAAACGAGATTCCACACGACCCACATCACTTACAAGTTCCATCGGGTGCATCCAAAACTATTTATGAGCCTATGGTATGCTCAGGGCAAAATGTGCACCTATCTTGCGTCAATATTAGCATTATCTCCAAACGAACCGAGCAGAGCTGCACCAGACCCTCGTCACCTAGGAGTACCATCGAGTGCGTCTAGAATGATTTATGAGCCTATGGTATGTTTGACACAAACCGAGCACCTATCTTGCACTGATTATAATATTCTCTCAAAATAGATCGAAACGAGATTCCACATGACCCTCGTCAGTTAGGACTTCCATCGGGTGCATCCAATACTATTTTCGAGCCTACAGTATGTTCGACGCAAACCGTGCACCAATCTTGCATCAAGATTAGCACTATCTCCAAATGGACCGAACCAAGCTTACACTTGAGCCTCATCACCGAGGAGTGCCATCGAGTGTGTCCAAAAGAATTTCTATGCCTATGGTATGTTCGGTGCAAACCGTGCTCCTCTCCTGCACTAACACTAACACTTTTCCAAATAGACTAAAATGAGATTCCACATGATCCATGTCACTTACGAGTTCTATCGGGTGCGTCTAAAGCTATTTATGATATATTGGTACGTTCAATGCAAACCGCGCACCTATCTTGTGTCTCCAATACTATTGCCGAGCCTATGGTAATTTTGACGCAAACCGTGCACCAATCATGCATCAAGAGTAGCACTATCTCCAAATAGACCGAACTGAGCTTCTACTTGAGCCTCATCACCTAGGAGTCCCATCGAGTGTGTCTAAAACGATTTCTAAGCTTATGGTATGTTCGGTGCAAACCGTGCACCTATCACACACTAACACTAGCACTGTCTCCAAATGTAATAAAATGAGATTCCACACGACCCACGTCACTTACGAGTTCCATCGGGTGCGTCCACAACTATTTATTAGCCTATGGTACCATCAGTGCAAACCGTGCAGCTATCTTGTGCCCAGATTAGCACTACCTCCAAACAGACCGAACAAGGCTCCACCAGACCCTCATCACATAGGAGTACCATCTGGTGCGTCTAATATGATTTGTGAGCCTATGGTACATTTGACGCAAACTGAGCACCTATCTTGCACCCACGCTAACACTGTCCCAAAACAAATCGAAACGAGATTCCACGAGACCCACGTCAACTAGGAGTTCCATCGGGTGCCTCCAATACTATTTCGGAGCCTATGGTACGTTTGAAGCAAACCATGCACCAATCGTGCATCAAGAGTAGCACTATCTCCAAACGGACCGAACCGAGCTTCCACTTGAGCCTCGTACCCTAGGAGTCCCATCGAGTGCGTCCAAAACGACTTCAATGCCTTTGGTATGTTCAGTGCAAACCGAGCACCTATCTTGCGCTAACACTAACACTATCGCCAAATGGACTAAAACAAGATTCCACACGACCCAAGTCACTTACGAGTTCCATCGGGTGCGTCCACAACTATTTATGTGCCTATGGTACCTTCATTTCAAACCATGCACCTATCTTGTGTCAAGATTATCACTATCTTCAAACGGACCCATGTCAAATAGGAGTTCCATCGGGTGCCTCCAATACTATTTCCGAGCCTACGGTACGTTTGGCGCAAATCATGCACCAATCGTGCATCAAGAGTTGCTCTATCTCCAAATAGACAGAACCAAGCTTCCACTTGAGCCTCATCACCTAGGAGTCCCATCGAGTGCGTCCAAAACGATTTCTATGCTTATAGTATGTTCGGTGTAAACCGTGCACCTATCATGCACTAACACTAACACTATCTCCAAATGGACTAAAATGAGATTCCACACGACCCACGTCACTTATGAGTTCCATCGGGTGCGTCCAAAACTTTTTATGAGCCTATGGTATGTTCAGTGCAAACCATGCAGCTATCAAGTGGAAGCTCGGTTCGGTCCATTTGGAGATAGTGCTACTCTTGATGCACGATCGGTGCATGGTTTGTGTCAAACGTACCGTAGGCTTGGAAATAGTATTGGAGGCACCCGATGGAACTCCTAGTTGACGTGGGTCTTGTGGAATCTCGTTTCGATCTATTTTGAGAGAGTGTTAGCGTCGGTGCAAGATAGGTGAACGATTTGCGTCAAATGTACCATAGGGTCATAAATCAGTTTAGACGCACCCGATGGTACTCCTAAGTGACGTGGGTCCGGTGGAGCTCTGTTCGGTCCGTTTGGAGATAGTGCTAATCTTGAGACAAGATAGGTGCATGTTTGCACCGAACGTACCATAGGCTCACAAATAGTTTTTGATGCAGCCGATGGACTCGTAAGTGACATGGGTCGTGTGGAATCTCATTTTAGTCCGTTTGGAGATAGTGTTAGTGTCAGTGCAAGAGAAGTGCACGGTTTGCACCGAACATACCATAGGCATAGAAATCATTTTGGATGCACACGATGGGACTCCTTGGTGACGAGGCTCAAGTGGAAGCTCGGTTCAATCTGTTTGGAGATAGTACTACTCTTGATGCACGATTGGTGCACGGTTTGCGTCAAACGTACCGTAGGCTCGGAAATAGTATTGGAGGCACCCGATGGAACTTCTAGTTGATGTGGGTCTTGTGGAATCTCGTTTCGATCTATTTTGAGACCGTGTTAGCGTCAGTGCAAGATAGGTGCATGATTTACGTCAAACGTACCATCGGGTCATAAATCAGTTTAGACGCACCCAATGGTACTCCTAAGTGACGTGGGTCTGGTGGAGCTCTATTTGGTCCGTTTGGAGATATTGCTAATCTTGACACAAGATAGATGCACGGTTTGCACTGAACGTACCATAGGCTCACAAATAGTTTGGGACGCACCCGATGGTCTCGCAAGTGACATGGGTCGTGTGGAATCTCGTTTTAGTCCGTTTGGAGATAGTGTTAGTGTCAGTGCAAGACAGGTGCACGGTTTGCACCGAACATACCATGGGCATAGAAATTGTTTTGGACGCACAAGATGGGACACCTAGGTGACGAGGCTCAAGTGGAAGCTCGGTTCTGTCTGATTGGAGATAGTGCAACTCTTGATGCACAATTGGTGCCCGGTTTGTGTCAAACGTATGGTAAGCTTGGAAATAGTATTGGAGGCACCCAATGGAACTCCTAGTTGACGTGGGTCTTGGGGAATCTCGTTTCGATCTATTTTGAGACAGTCTTAGCGTCGGTGCAAGATAGGTACACAATTTGCGTCAAACGTACCATAGGGTCATAAATCAGTTTAGACGCACCCGATGGTACTCCTAAGTGACGTGGGTCTGGTGGAGCTCTGTTTGGTCCGTTTGGAGATAGTGCTAATCTTGACACAAGATAGGTGCACGGTTTGCACTGAACGTACCATAGGCTCACATATAGTTTTTGACGCACCCGATGGACTCATAAGTGACACGGGTCGTGTGGAATCTTGTTTTAGTCTGTTTGGAGACAGTGTTAGTGGCAGTGCAAGACAGGTGCACGGTTTGCACCGAACATACCATAGGCATAGAAATTGTTTTGGACGCACACGATGGGACTCCTTGGTGACGAGGCTCAAGTGGAAGCTCGGTTTGGTCCGTTTGGAGATAGTGCTACTCTTGATGCACGATTGGTGCATGGTTTGCATCAAACGTACCGTAGGCTCGAAAATAGTATTGCAGGCACCCGATGGAACTCCTAGTTGACGTGGGTCTTGTGGAATCTTGTTTCAATCTGTTTTGAGACAGGGTTAGCGTCAGTCCAAGATAGGTGCTCAATTTGCATCAAACGTACCATAGGCTCATAAATCATTTCTGAAGCACCCGATGGTACTCCTAAGTGATGAGGGTCTGGTGGAGCCCTGTTTGGTCCGTTTGGAGATAGTCCCAATCTTGACACAAGATAGGTGCACAGTTTGCACTGAAGGTACCATAGGCTCATAAATAGTTGTGGACGCACCCAATGGAACTCATAAGTGGCGTGGGTCGTGTGGAATTTCATTTTAGTCCATTTGGAGACAGTGTTAGTGTCAGTGCAAGACAGGTGCACGGTTTGCATCGAACATACCATAGGCATAGAAATGATTTTGGACGCACACGATGGGACTCCTTGGTGACGAGGCACAAGTGGAAGCTCGGTTCGGTACGTTTGGAGATGGTGCTACTCTTGATGCACGATTGGTGCATGGTTTGCGTCAAACGTACCGCAGGCTCAGAAATTGTATTGGAGACACCCGACTCCTAGTTGACGTGGGTCTTGTGGAATCTCGTTTCGATCTATTTTGAGATAGTGTTAGCGTCGGTACAAGATAGGTGCATGACTTGCGTCAAACGTACCATAGGGTCATAATTCAGTTTAGACGCACCCGATGGTAGTCCAAAGTGATGTGGGTCTGGTGGAGCTCTGTTCGGTCCGTTTGGAGATAGTGGTAATCTTGACACAAGATAGGTGCACGGTTTGCACTAAACGTACCATAGGCTTACAAATAGTTTTTGACGCACCCGATGGACTCATAAGTGACATGGGTCATGTGGAATCTTGTTTTAGTTCGTTTGGAGATAGTGTTAGTGTCAGTGCAAGATAGGTGCACAGTTTGCACCGAACATACCATAGGCATAGAAATCGTTTTGGACGCACACGATGGGACTCCTTGGTGACGAGGCTCAAGTGAAAGCTCAGTTCGGTCCGTTTGGAGATAGTGCTACTCTTGATACACGATTGGTGCACGGTTTGCGTCAAACGTACCGTAGGCTCGGAAATAGTATTGGAGGCACCCGATGGAACTCATAGTTGACGTGGGTCTTGTGGAATCTCGTTTCGATCTGTTTTGAGATAGTGTTAGCGTCGGTCCAAGATAGGTGCTCAATTTGCGTCAAACGTACCATAGGCTCATAAATCATTTGAGAAGCACCCGATGGTACTCCTAAGTGACGAGGGTCTGGTGGAGCCCTGTTTGGTCCATTTGGAGATAGTGCCAATCTTGACACAAGATAGGTGCACGGTTTGCATTGATGGTACCATAGGCTCACAAATAGCTTTTAACGCACCCGATGGACTCATAAGTGACATGGGTCATGTGGAATCTTGTTTTAGTCCGTTTGGAGATAGTGTTAGTGTCAGTGCAAGACAGGTGCACGGTTTGCACCGAACATACATTAGGCATAGAAATCGTTTTGGACGCACACGATGGGACTCCTTGGTGACGAGGCTCAAGTGGAAGCTCGGTTTGGTCCGTTTGGAGATAGTGCTACTCTTGATGCACGATTGGTGCATGGTTTGCATCAAACGTACCGTAGGCTCGAAAATAGTATTGCAGGCACCCGATGGAACTCCTAGTTGACGTGGGTCTTGTGGAATCTTGTTTCAATCTGTTTTGAGACAGGGTTAGCGTCAGTCCAAGATAGGTGCTCAATTTGCATCAAACGTACCATAGGCTCATAAATCATTTCTGAAGCACCCGATGGTACTCCTAAGTGATGAGGGTCTGGTGGAGCCCTGTTTGGTCCGTTTGGAGATAGTCCCAATCTTGACACAAGATAGGTGCACAGTTTGCACTGAAGGTACCATAGGCTCATAAATAGTTGTGGACGCACCCAATGGAACTCATAAGTGGCGTGGGTCGTGTGGAATTTCATTTTAGTCCATTTGGAGACAGTGTTAGTGTCAGTGCAAGACAGGTGCACGGTTTGCATCGAACATACCATAGGCATAGAAATGATTTTGGACGCACACGATGGGACTCCTTGGTGACGAGGCACAAGTGGAAGCTCGGTTCGGTACGTTTGGAGATGGTGCTACTCTTGATGCACGATTGGTGCATGGTTTGCGTCAAACGTACCGCAGGCTCAGAAATTGTATTGGAGACACCCGACTCCTAGTTGACGTGGGTCTTGTGGAATCTCGTTTCGATCTATTTTGAGATAGTGTTAGCGTCGGTACAAGATAGGTGCATGACTTGCGTCAAACGTACCATAGGGTCATAATTCAGTTTAGACGCACCCGATGGTAGTCCAAAGTGATGTGGGTCTGGTGGAGCTCTGTTCGGTCCGTTTGGAGATAGTGGTAATCTTGACACAAGATAGGTGCACGGTTTGCACTAAACGTACCATAGGCTTACAAATAGTTTTTGACGCACCCGATGGACTCATAAGTGACATGGGTCATGTGGAATCTTGTTTTAGTTCGTTTGGAGATAGTGTTAGTGTCAGTGCAAGATAGGTGCACAGTTTGCACCGAACATACCATAGGCATAGAAATCGTTTTGGACGCACACGATGGGACTCCTTGGTGACGAGGCTCAAGTGAAAGCTCAGTTCGGTCCGTTTGGAGATAGTGCTACTCTTGATACACGATTGGTGCACGGTTTGCGTCAAACGTACCGTAGGCTCGGAAATAGTATTGGAGGCACCCGATGGAACTCATAGTTGACGTGGGTCTTGTGGAATCTCGTTTCGATCTGTTTTGAGATAGTGTTAGCGTCGGTCCAAGATAGGTGCTCAATTTGCGTCAAACGTACCATAGGCTCATAAATCATTTGAGAAGCACCCGATGGTACTCCTAAGTGACGAGGGTCTGGTGGAGCCCTGTTTGGTCCATTTGGAGATAGTGCCAATCTTGACACAAGATAGGTGCACGGTTTGCATTGATGGTACCATAGGCTCACAAATAGCTTTTAACGCACCCGATGGACTCATAAGTGACATGGGTCATGTGGAATCTTGTTTTAGTCCGTTTGGAGATAGTGTTAGTGTCAGTGCAAGACAGGTGCACGGTTTGCACCGAACATACATTAGGCATAGAAATCGTTTTGGACGCACACGATGGGACTCCTTGGTGACGAGGCACAAGTGGAAGCTCGGTTCGGTCCGTTTGGAGATAGTGCTACTCTTGATGCACGATTGTTGCACGGTTTGCGTCAAACGTACCGTAGGCTTGGAAATAGTATTGAAGGCGCCCGATGGAACTCCTAGTTGACATGGGTCTTATGGAATCTTGTTTCGATCTGTTTTGAGACAGTGTTAGCGTCGGTCCAAGATAGGTGCTCAATTTGCGTCAAACGTCCCATAGGCTCATAAATCATTTTAGAAACACCCAATGGTACTCCTAAGTGACGAGGGTCTGGTGGAGCCCTGTTTGGTCCATTTGGAGATAGTGCCAATCTTGACACAAGATAGGTGCATGGTTTGCACTGAAGGTACCATAGGCTCACAAATAGTTTAGGACGCACCCGATGGACTCGTAAGTGACATGGGTCGTGTGGAATCTCATTTTAGTCCGTTTAGAGACAGTGTTAGTGTTAGTGCAAGACAGGTGCATGGTTTGCACCGAACATATCATAGGCATAGAAATTGTTTTGGACGAACACAATGGGACTCCTAGGTGACGAGGCTCAAGTGGAAGCTCGGTTCGGTCCGTTTGGAGATAGTGCTACTCTTGATGCACGATCGGTGTATGGTTTGTGTCAAACGTACCGTAGGCTTGGAAATAGGCACCCGATGGAAACTCCTAGTTGACGTGGGTCTTGTTGAATCTCGTTTCGATCTGTTTTGAGAGAGTGTTAGTGTCGGTGCAAGATAGGTGAACGATTTGCGTCAAATGTACCATAGGGTCATAAATCAGTTTAGACGCACCCGATGGTACTCCTAAGTGACGTGGGTCTGGTGGAGCTCTGTTTGGTCAGTTTGAAGATAGTGCTAATCTTGAGACAAGATAGGTGCACGGTTTGCACTGAACGTACCATAGGCTCACAAATAGTTTTTGATGCAGCCGATGGACTCGTAAGTGACATTGGTCGTGTGGAATCTCATTTTAGTCCATTTGGAGATAGTGTTAGTGTCAGTGCAAGACAAGTGCATGGTTTGCACCGAACATACCATAGGCATAGAAATCATTTTGGATGCACACGATGGGACTCCTTGGTGACGAGGCTCAAGTGGAAGCTCGGTTCAATCTGTTTGGAGATAGTACTACTCTTGATGCACGATTGGTGCATGGTTTGTGTCAAACGTACCGTAGGCTCGGAAATAGTATTGGAGGCACCCGATGGAACTTCTAGTTGATGTGGGTCTTATGGAATCTCGTTTCGATCTATTTTGAGACCGTGTTAGCGTTAGTGCAAGATAGGTGCATGATTTACGTCAAACGTACCATAGGGTCGTAAATCAGTTTAGACACACCCATTGGTACTCCTAAGTGACGTGGGTCTGGTGGAGCTCTATTTGGTCCGTTTGGAGATAGTGCTAATCTTGGCACAAGATAGATGCACGGTTTGCACTGAACGTATCATAGGCTCATAAATAGTTTGGGACGCACCCGATGGTCTCGCAAGTGACATGGGTCGTGTGGAATCTCGTTTTAGTCCGTTTGGAGACAGTGTTAGTGTCAGTGCAAGACAGGTGCACGGTTTGCACCGAACATACCATGGGCATAGAAATGATTTTGGACGCACACGATGGGACTTCTTGGTGACGAGGCACAAGTGGAACCTCGGTTTGGTCCGTTTGGAGATGGTGCTACTCTTGATGCACGATTGGTGCATGGTTTGCGTCAAACGTACCGCAGGCTCGAAAATTGTATTGGAGACACCCGACTCCTAGTTGACGTGGGTCTTGTGGATTCTCGTTTTGATCTATTTTGAGACAGTGTTAGCGTCGGTGCAAGATAGGTGCATGATTTGCATCAAACGTACCATAGGGTCATAATTCAGTTTAGACGCACCCGATGGTACTCCAAAGTGACGTGGGTCTGGTGGAGCTCTGTTCGGTCCGTTTGGAGATAGTGGTAATCTTGACACAAGATAGGTGCACGGTTTGCACTAAACGTACCATAGGCTTACAAATAGTTTTTGACGCACCCGATGGACTCATAAGTGACATGGGTCATGTGGAATCTTGTTTTAGTTCGTTTGGAGATAGTGTTAGTGTCAGTGCAAGATAGGTGCACGGTTTGCACCGAACATACCATAGGCATAGAAATCATTTTGGACGCACACGATGGGACTCCTTGGTGACGAGGCTCAAGTGGAAGCTGGGTTCGGTCCGTTTGGAGATAGTGCTACTCTTGATGCACGATTGGTGCACGGTTTGCGTCAAATGTTCCGTAGGCTCGGAAATAGTATTGGAGGCACCCGATGGAACTCCTAGTTGACGTGGGTCTTGTGGAATCTCGTTTCGATCTATTTTTAGATAGTGTTAGCGTCGGTCCAAGATAGGTGCCCAATTTGCGTCAAACATACCATAGGCTCATAAATCATTTGAGAAGCACCCGATGGTACTCCTAAGTGACGAGGGTCTGGTGGAGCCCTGTTTGGTCCATTTGGAGATAGTGCCAATCTTGACACAAGATAGGTGCATGGTTTGCATTGAAGGTACCATAGGCTCATAAAAAGTTGTGGACGCACCCAATGGAACTCATAAGTTTCGTGGGTCCTGTGGAATTTCGTTTTAGTCCATTTGGAGACGGTGTTAATGTTAGTGCAAGTGAGGTGCATGGTTTGCACCGAACATACCATAGGCATAGAAATCATTTTGGACGCACTCGATGGGACTCCTAGGAGACGAAGCTCAACTGGAAGCTCAGTTCGGTCCGTTTGGAGATAGTACTACTCTTGATGCACGATTGGTGCACGGTTTGCGTCAAACGTACCATAGGCACGGAAATAGTATTGGAGGCACCCGATGGAACTCCTAGTTGATGTGGGTCTTGTGGAATCTCGTTTCGATCTATTTTGAGACAGTGTTAGCGTCGGTGCAAGATAGGTGCATGATTTGCGTCAAACGTACCATAGGGTCATAAATCAGTTTAGACGCACCCGATGGTACTCCTAAGTGATGTGGGTCTGGTAGAGCTCTGTTCGGTCCGTTTGGAGATAGTGCTAATCTTGACACAAGATAGATGCACGGTTTGCACTGAACGTACCATAGGCTCACAAATAGTTTGGGACGCACCCGATGGACTCGTAAGTGACATGGGTCGTGTGGAATCTCGTTTTAGTCCATTTGGAGACAGTGTTAGTGTCTGTGCAAGACAGGTGCATGGTTTGCACCGAACATGCAATAGGCATTGAAATCGTTTTGGCCGCACAAGATGGGACTCCTAGGTGACGAGGCTCAAGTGGAAGCTCTGTTCGGTCCATTTGGAGATAGTGCTACTCCTGATGCACGATTGGTGCACGATTTGCGTCAAACGTACCATAGGCTCATAAATCATTTGAGAAGCACCCGATGGTACTCCTAAGTGACGAGGGTCTGGTGGAGCCCTGTTTGGTCCATTTGGAGATAGTGCCAATCTTGACACAAGATAGGTGCACGGTTTGCATTGAAGGTACCATAGGCTTATAACTAGTTGTGGATGCACCCAATGGAACTCATAAGTTTCGTGGGTCGTGTGGAATTTCGTTTTAGTCCATTTGGAGACGGTGTTAATGTTAGTGCAATAGAGGTGCATGGTTTGCACCGAACATACCATAGGCATAGAAATCATTTTGGACGCACTCAATGGGACTCCTAGGAGACGAAGCTCAACTGGAAGCTCAGTTCGGTCCGTTTGGAGATAGTACTACTCTTGATGCACGATTGGTGCACGGTTTGTGTCAAACGTACCATAGGCACGGAAATAGTATTAGAGGCACCCGATGGAACTCCTAGTTGATGTGGGTCTTGTGGAATCTCATTTCGATCTATTTTGAGACAGTGTTAGTGTCGGTTCAAGATAGGTGCACGATTTGCGTCAAACGTACCATAGGGTCATAAATCAGTTTAGACGCACCCGATGGTACTCCTAAGTGACGTGGGTCTGGTGGAGCTCTGTTCGGTCCATTTGGAGATAGTGCTAATCTTGACACAAGATAGATGCACGGTTTGCACCGAACGTACCATAGGTCACAAATAGTTTGGGATGCACCCGATGGACTCGTAAGTGACATGCCTCGTGTGGAATCTCGTTTTAGTCCGCTTGGAGATAGTGTTAGTGTCAGTGCAAGACAGGTGCACGGTTCACACCGAACATACCATAGGCATAGAAATCATTTTGGACGCACACGATGGGACTCCTTGATTACGTGGCTCAAGTGGAAGCTCGGTTCGGTCCGTTTGGAGATAGTGCTACTCTTGATGCACGATTGGTGCACGGTTTGCGTCAAACATACTGTAGGCTCAGAAATAGTATTGGAGGCACCCGATGGAACTCCTAGTTGACGTGGGTCTTGTGGAATCTTGTTTCAATCTGTTTTGAGACAGGGTTAGCGTCAGTCCAAGATAGGTGCTCAATATGCATCAAACGTACCATAGGCCATAAATCATTTCAGAAGCACCCGATGGTACTCCTAAGTGATGAGGGTCTGGTGGAGCCCTGTTTGGTCCGTTTGGAGATAGTCCCAATCTTGACACAAGATAGGTGCACAGTTTGCTCTGAAGGTACCATAGGCTCAAAAATAGTTGTGGATGCACCCAATGGAACTCATAAGTGGCGTGGGTCGTGTGGAATTTCATTTTAGTCCATTTGGAGACAGTGTTAGTGTCAGTGCAAGACAGGTGCACGGTTTGCACCGAACATACCATAGGCATAGAAATGATTTTGGACGCACACGATGGGACTCCTTGGTGATGAGGCACAAGTGGAAGCTCGGTTCGGTCCGTTTGGAGATGGTGCTACTCTTGATGCACGATTGGTTCACGGTTGCGTCAAACGTACTGTAGGCTCAGAAATAGTATTGGAGGCACTTGATGGAACTCCTAGTTGATGTAGGTCTTGTGGAATCTTGTTTCGATCTATTTTGAGACAGTGTTAGCGTCGATGCAAGATAGGTGCACGATTTGCGTAAAACGTACCATAGGGTCATAAAATCAATTTAGACGCACTCGATGGTACTCCTAAGTGATGTGGGTCTGGTGGAGCTCTGTTCGGTCCATTTGGAGATAGTGCTAATATTGACACAAGATAGATGCACGGTTTGCACTGAACGTACCATAGGCTCACAAATAGTTTGGGACGCACCCGATGGACTCGTAAGTGACATGGGTCACGTGGAATCCCGTTTTAGTCCGTTTGGAGATAGTGTTAGTGTCAGTGCAAGACAGGTGCACGGTTCGCACCAAACATACTATAGGCATAGAAATCATTTTGGACGCACACGATGGGACTCCTTGGTGACGAGGCTCAAGTGGAAGCTTGGTTTGGTCTGTTTGGAGATAGTGCTACTCTTGATGCTCGATTGGTGCACGGTTTGCGTCAAACGTACCGTAGGCTCGGAAATAGTATTGGAGGCACCCGATGGAACTCCTAGTTGACGTGGGTCTTGTGGAATCTCGTTTCGATCTATTTTTAGATTGTGTTAGCGTCGGTCCAAGATAAGTGCTCAATTTGCGTCAAACGTACCATAGGCTCATAAATCATTTGAGAAGCACCTGATGGTACTCCTAAGTGATGAGGGTCTGGTGGAGCCCTGTTTGGTCCGTTTGGAGATAGTGCCAATATTGACACAAGATAGGTGCCCGGTTTGCATTGAAGGTACCATAGGCTCATAAATAGTTGTGGACATACCCAATGGAACTCATATGTTTCGTGGGTCGTGTGGAATTTTGTTTTAGTCCATTCGGAGACGGTGTTAATGTCAGTACAAGAGAGGTGCACGGTTTGCACCGAGCATACCATAGGCATAAAAATCATTTTGGACGCATTCGATGGGACTCATAGGTGACGAAGCTCAACTAGAAGCTCGGTTCGGTCCGTTTGGAGATAGTACTACTCTTGATGCACGATTGGTGCACGGTTTGCGTCAAACGTACCGTAGGCTCGGAAATAGTATTGGAGGCACCCGATGGAACTCCTAGTTGATGTGGGTCTTGTGGAATCTCATTTCGATCTATTTTGAGACAGTGTTAGCGTCGGTGCAAGACAGGTGCATGATTTGCGTCAAACGTACCATAGGGTCATAAATCAGTTTAGACGCACCCGATGGTACTCCTAAGTGACGTGGGTCTGGTGGAGCTCTGTTCGGTCTGTTTGGAGATAGTGCTAATCTTGACACAAGATAGATGCACAGTTTGCACTGAACGTACCATAGGCTCACAAATAGTTTGGGACACACCCGATGGACTCGTAAGTGACATGGGTCGTGTGGAATCTCGTTTTAGTCCGTTTGGAGACAGTGTTAGTATCAGTGCAAGACAGGTGCATGGTTTGCACTGAACATACCATAGGCATAGAAATCGTTTTGGACGCACACGATGGGACTCCTTGGTGACGAGGCACAAGTGGAAGCTCGGTTCGGTCCGTTTGGAGATAGTGCTACACTTGATGCACGATTGGTGCACGGTTTGTGTCAAACGTACCGTAGGCTTGGAAATAGTATTGGAGGCACCTGATGGAACTCCTAGTTGACGTGGGTCTTGTGGAATCTTGTTTCGATCTGTTTTGAGACAGTGTTAGCGTCTGTCCAAGATAGGTGCTCAATTTGCGTCAAATGTACCATAGGGTCATAAATCAGTTTAGACGCACCCAATGGTACTCCTAAGTGACGAGGGTCTGGTGGAGCCCTGTTTGGTCCATTTGGAGATAGTGCCAATCTTGACACAAGATAGGTGCACGGTTTGCACTGATGGTACCATAGGCTCAAAAATAGTTTAGGACGCACCCGATGGACTCGTAAGTGACATGGGTCGTGTGGAATCTCATTTTAGTCCATTTGGAGACAGTGTTAGTGTTAGTGCAAGACTGGTGCATGGTCTGCACCGAACATATCATAGGCATAGAAATCGTTTTGGACGAACACAATAGGACTCCTAGGTGACGAGGCTCAAGTGGAAGCTCGGTTCGGTCCGTTTGGAGATAGTGCTACTCTTGATGCACGATCGGTGCACGGTTTGCGTCAAACGTACCGTAGGCTCGGAAATAGTATTGGAGGCACCCGATGGAACTTCTAGTTGATGTGGGTCTTGTGGAATCTCGTTTCGATCTATTTTAAGACCGTGTTAGCGTCGGTGCAAGATAGGTGCATGATTTACGTCAAACGTACCATAGGGTCATAAATTAGTTTAGACGCACCCAATGGTACTCCTAAGTGACGTGGGTCTGGTGGAGCTCTATTTGGTCCGTTTGGAGATAGTGCTAATCTTGACACAAGATAGATGCACGGTTTGCACTAAACGTACCATAGGCTCACAAATAGTTTGGAACGCACCCGATGGTCTCGCAAGTGACATGGGTCGTGTGGAATCTCGTTTTAGTCCGTTTGGAGACAGTGTTAGTGTCAGTGCAAGACAGGTGCACGGTTTGCACCGAACATACCATGGGCATAGAAATTTTTTTGGACGCACAAGATGGGACACCTAGGTGACGAGGCTCAAGTGGAAGCTCGGTTCGGTCCGATTGGAGATAGTGCAACTCTTGATGCACGATTGGTGCCCGGTTTGCGTCAAACGTACGGTAAGTTTGGAAATAGTGTTGGAGGCACCTGATGGAACTCCTAGTTGACGTGGGTCTTGGGGAATCTCGTTTCGATCTATTTTGAGACAGTCTTAGCGTCGGTGCAAGATAGGTACACGATTTGCGTCAAACATACCATAGGCTCATAAATCATTTTAGACGCACCCGATGGTACTCCTAAGTGGCGTGGGTCTGGTGGAGCTCTGTTTGGTCCGTTTGGAGATATTGCTAATCTTGACACAAGATAGGTGCACGGTTTGCACAGAACGTACCATAGGCTCACAAATAGTTTTTGACGCACCCGACGGACTCATAAGTGACATGGGTCGTGTGGAATCTTGTTTTAGTCTGTTTGGAGATAGTGTTAGTGTTAGTGCAAGATAGGTGCACGGTTTGCACCGAACATACCATAGGCATAGAAATCATTTTGGACGGACACGATGGGACTCCTTGGTGACGAGGCTCAAGTGGAAGCTCGGTTTGGTCCGTTTGGAGATAGTGCTACTCTTGATGCACGATTGGTGCACGGTTTGCATCAAACGTACCGTAGGCTCGAAAATAGTATTGTAGGCACCCGATGGAACTCCTAGTTGACGTGGGTCTTGTGAAATCTCGTTTCGATCTGTTTTGAAATAGAGTTAGCGTCAGTCCAAGATAGGTGCTCAATTTGCATCAAACATACCATAGGCTCATAAATCATTTCAGAAGCACCCGATGGTACTCCTAAGTGATGAGGGTCTGGTGGAGCCCTGTTTGGTCCGTTTGGACATAGTCCCAATCTTGACACAAGATAGGTGCATGGTTTGCATTGAAGGTACCATAGGCTTATAAATAGTTGTGGACGCACCCAATGGAACTCATAAGTTTCGTGGGTCGTGTGGAATTTCGTTTTAGTCCATTTGGAGATGGTGTTAATGTTAGTGCAAGGGAGGTGCATGGTTTGCACCGAACATACCATAGGCATAGAAATCATTTTGGACGCACTTGATGGGACTCCTAGGAGACGAAGCTCAACTAGAAGCTCAGTTCGGTCCGTTTGGAGATAGTACTACTCTTGATGCACGATTGGTGCACGGTTTGCGTCAAACGTACCATAGGCACGGAAATAGTATTGGAGGCACCCGATGGAACTCCTAGTTGATGTGGATCTTGTGGAATCTCGTTTCGATCTATTTTGAGACAGTGTTAGCATCGGTGCAAGATAGGTGCATGATTTGCGTCAAACGTACCATAGGGTCATAAATCAGTTTAGACACACCCGATGGTACTCCTAAGTGACGTGGGTCTGGGGGAGCTTTGCTCGGTCCGTTTGGAGATAGTGCTAATCTTGACACAAGATAGATGCATGGTTTGCACTGAACGTACCATAGGCTCACAAATAGTTTGGGACGCACCCGATGGACTCGTAAGTGACATGGGTCGTGTGGAACCTCGTTTTAGTCCATTTGGAGACAGTGTTAGTGTCAGTGCAAGACAGGTGCATGATTTGCACCGAACATACAATAGGCATTGAAATCATTTTGGACGCACAAGATGGGACTCCTAGGTGACGAGGCTCAAGTGGAAGCTCAGTTCGGTCTGTTTGGAGATAGTGCTACTCCTGATGCACGATTGGTGCACGGTTTGCGTCAAACGTACCGTAGGCTTGGAAATTGTATTGGAGGCACCTGATGGAACTCCTAGTTGACGTGGGTCTTGTGGAATCTCGTTTCGATCCGTTTTGAGATAGTGTTAGCGTCGGTCCAAGATAGGTGCTCAATTTGCGTCAAACGTACCATAGGCTCATAAATCATTTGAGAAGCACCCGATGGTACTCCTAAGTGACAAGGGTCTGGTGGAGCTCTGTTTGGTCCATTTGGAGATAGTGCCAATCTTGACACAAGATAGGTGCACGGTTTGCATTGAAGGTACCATAGGCGCATAAATATTTGTGGACGCACCCAATGGAACTCATAAGTTTCGTGGGTCGTGTGGAATTTTGTTTTAGTCCATTTGGAGACGGTGTTAATGTTAGTAGAAGAGAGGTGCATGGTTTGCACCGAACATACCATAGGCATAGAAATCATTTTGGACGCACTCGATGGGACTCCCAGGAGACGAAGCTCAACTGGAAGCTCAGTTCGGTCCGTTTGGAGATAGTACTACTCTTGATGCACGATTGGTGCACGGTTTGCGTCAAACGTACCATAGGCACGGAAATAGTATTGAAGGCACCCGATGGAACTCCTAGTTGACGTGGGTCTTGTGGAATCTTGTTTCGATCTATTTTGAGACAGTGTTAGCGTCGGTGCAAGATAGGTGCTCAATTTGCGTCAAACGTACCATAGGGTCATAAATCAGTTTAGATGCACCCGATGGTACTCCTAAGTGACGTGGGTCTGGTGGAGCTCTGTTCGGTCCGTTTGGAGATAGTGCTAATCTTGACACAAGATAGATGCACGGTTTGCACTGAACGTACCATAGGTTCACAAATAGTTTGGGACGCACCCGATGGACTCGTAAGTGACCTGGGTCATGTGGAATCTCGTTTTAGTCCGTTTGGAGACAGTGTTAGTGTCAGTGCAAGACAGGTGCATGGTTTGCACCGACCATACAATAGGCATTGAAATCATTTTGGACGCACAAGATGGGACTCCTAGGTGACGATGCTCAAGTGGAAGCTCGGTTCGGTCCGTTAGGAGATAGTGCTACTGCTGATGCATGATTGGTGCACAATTTGCGTCAAACATACCGTAGGCTTGGTAATAGTATTGGAGGCACCCGATGGAACTCCTAGTTGACGTGGGTCTTGTGGAATCTCATTTCGATATGTTTTGAGACAGTGTTAGCGTCGGTCCAAGATAGGTGCTCAATTTGCGTCAAACGTACCATAGGCTCATAAATCATTTGAGAAGCACACGATGGTACTCCTAAGTGACGAGGGTCCGGTGGAGCCCTGTTTGGTCCATTTGGAGATAGTGCCAATCTTGACACAAGATAGCTGCACAGTTTGCATTGAAGGTACCATAGGCTCATAAATAGTTATGGACGCACCCAATGGAACTCATAAGTTTCGTGGGTCGTGTGGAATTTCGTTTTAGTCCATTTGGAGATGGTGTTAATGTTAGTGCAAGAGAGGTGCATGGTTTGCACCGAACATACCATAGGCATAGAAATCATTTTGGACGCACTCAATGGGACTCCTAGGAGACGAAGCTCAACTGGAAGCTTAGTTCGGTCCGTTTGGAGATAGTACTACTCTTGATGCACGATTGGTGCACAGTTTGCGTCAAACGTACCATAGGCACGGAAATAGTATTGGAGGCACCCGATGGAACTCCTAGTTGATGTGGGTCTTGTGGAATCTCGTTTCGATCTATTTTGAGACAATGTTAGCATCGGTGCAAGATAGGTGCACGATTTGCGTCAAACAAACCATAGGGTCATAAATCAGTTTAGACGCACCCGATGGTACTCCTAAGTGACGTGGGTCTGGTGGAGCTCTGTTCGGTCCGTTTGGAGATAGTGCTAATCTTGACACAAGATAGATGCACGGTTTGCACTGAACGTACCACAGGCTCACAAATAGTTTGGGACGCACCCGATGGACTCGTAAGTGACATGGGTCATGTGGAATCTCGTTTTAGTCCATTTGGAGACAGTGTTAGTGTTAGTGCAAGACAGGTGTATGGTTTGCACCGAACATACAATAGGCATTGAAATCATTTTGGACGCACAAGATGGGACTCCTAGGTGACGAGGCTCAAGTGGAAGCTCGGTTCGGTCCGTTTGGAGATAGTGCTACCCATGATGCATGATTGGTGCACGGTTTGCGTCAAACGTACCGTAGGCTTGGAAATAGTATTGGAGGCACCCGATGGAACTCCTAGTTGACGTGGGTCTTGTGGAATCTCATTTCGATCTGTTATGAGACAGTGTTAGCGTTGGTCCAAGATAGGTGCTCAATTTGTGTCAAACGTGCCATAGGCTCATAAATCATTTGAGAAGCACACGATGGTACTCCTAAGTGACGAGGTCTGGTGGAGCCCTGTTTGGTCCATTTGGAGATAGTGCCAATCTTGACACAAGATAGCTGCACAGTTTGCATTCAAGGTACCATAGGCTCATAAATAGTTGTGGACGCACCCAATGGAACTCATAACTTTCGTGGGTCGTGTGGAATTTCGTTTTAGTCCATTTGGAGATGGTGTTAATGTTAGTGCAAGAGAGGTGCATGGTTTGCACCGAACATACCATAGGCATAGAAACCATTTTGGACGCACTCGATGGGACTCCTAGGAGACGAAGCTCAACTGGAAGCTCAGTTCGGTCCGTTTGGAGATAGTACTACTCTTGATGCACGATTGGTGCACGGTTTGCGTCAAACGTACCACAGGCACGGAAATAGTATTGGAGGCACCCGATGGAACTCCTAGTTGATGTGGGTCTTGTGGAATCTCGTTTCGATCTATTTTGAGACAATGTTAGCATCGGTGCAAGATAGGTGCACGATTTGCGTCAAACATACCATAGGGTCATAAATCAGTTTAGACGCACCCGATGGTACTCCTAAGTGACGTGGGTCTGGTGGAGCTCTGTTCGGTCTGTTTGGAGATAGTGCTAATCTTGACACAAGATAGATGCACCGTTTGCAATGAACGTACCATAGGCTCACAAATAGTTTGGGACGCACCCGATGGACTCGTAAGTGACATGGGTCGTGTGGAATCTCGTTTTAGTCCGTTTGGAGACAGTGTTAGTATCAGTGCAAGACAGGTGCATGGTTTGCACCGAACATACAATAGGCATTGAAATCGTTTTGGACGCACAAGATGGGACTCCTAGGTGACGAGGCTCAAGTGGAAGCTCGGTTCGGTCCGTTTGGAGATAGTGCTACTCCTGATGCACGATTGGTGCACGGTTTGCGTCAAACGTACCGTAGGCCTGGAAATAGTATTGGAGGCACCCGATGGAACTCCTAGTTGACGTGGGTCTTGTGGAATCTCATTTCGATCTGTTTTGAGACAGTGTTAGCGTCGGTCCAAGATAGGTGCTCAATTTGCGTCAAACGTACCATAGGCTCATAAATCATTTGAGAAGCACACGATGGTACTCCTAAGTGACGAGGGTCTGGTGTAGCCCTGTTTGGTCCATTTTGAGATAGTGCCAATCTTGACACAAGATAGCTGCACAGTTTGCATTAAAGGTACCATAGGCTCATAAATAGTTGTGGATGCACCCAATGGAACTCATAAGTTTCGTGGGTCGTGTGGAATTTCGTTTTAGTCCATTTGGAGATGGTGGTAATGTTAGTGCAAGAGAGGTGCATGGTTTGCACCGAACATACCATAGGCATAGAAATCATTTTGGACGCACTCGATGGGACTCCTAGGAGACGAAGCTCAACTGGAAGCTCAGTTCGGTCTGTTTGGAGATAGTACTACTCTTGATGCACGATTGGTGCGCGGTTTGCGTCAAACGTACCGTAGGCTCAGAAATAGTATTGGAGGCACCCGACGGAACTCCTAGTTGATGTGGGTCTTGTGGAATCTCGTTTCGATCTATTTTGAGACAGTGTTAGCGTCGGTGCAAGATAGGTGCACGATTTGCGTCAAACGTACCATAGGGTCATAAATCAGTTTAGACGCACCCGATGGTACTCCTAAGTGACGTGGGTCTGGTGGAGCTCTGTTCGGTCCATTTGGAGATAGTGCTAATCTTGACACAAGATAGATGCACGGTTTGCACTGAACGTACCATAGGCTCACAAATAGTTTGGGACGCACCTGATGGACTCGTAAGTGACATGGGTCGTGTGGAATCTCGTTTTAGTCCGTTTGGAGACGGTGTTAGTGTCAGTGCAAGACAGGTGCACGGTTCACACCGAACATAACATAGGCATAGAAATCGTTTTGGACGCACACGATGGGACTCCGGGTGACGTGGCTCAAGTGGAAGCTCGGTTCGGTCCGTTTGGAGATAGTGCTACTCTTGACGCACGATTGGTGCATGGTTTGCATCAAACATACCGTAGGCTTGGAAATAGTATTGGAGGCACCCGATGGAACTCCTAGTTGACGTGGGTCTTGTGGAATCTCATTTCGATCTGTTTTCAGACAGTGTTAGCATCGGTCCAAGATAGGTGCTCAATTGGCGTCAAACGTACCACAGCCTCATAAATAATTTGAGAAGCACCCGATGGTACTCCTAAGTGACGAGGGTCTGGTGGAGCCCTGTTTGGTCCGTTTGGAGATAGTGCCAATCTTGACACAAGATAGCTGCACGGTTTGCATTGAAGGTACCATAGGCTCATAAATAGTTGTGGACGCACCCAATGGAACTCATATGTTTCGTGGGTCGTGTGGAATTTTGTTTTAGTCCATTCGGAGACGGAGTTAATGTCAGTGCAAGAGAGGTGCACGGTTTGCACCGAGCATACCATAGGCATAGAAATCATTTTGGACGCACTCGATGGGACTCATAGGTGACGAAGCTCAACTAGAAGCTCAGTTCGGTCCGTTTGGAGATAGTACTACTCTTGATGCACGATTGGTGCACGGTTGCGTCAAACGTACCATAGGCTCGGAAATAGTATTGGAGGCACCTGATGGAACTCCTGGTTGATGTAGGTCTTGTGGAATCTCGTTTCGATCTATTTTAAGACAGTGTTAGCGTCGGTGCAAGATAGGTGCATGATTTGCGTCAAACGTACCATAGGGTCATAAATCAGTTTAGACGCACCCGATGGTACTCCTAAGTGACGTGGGTCTGGTGGAGCTCTGTTCGGTCTGATTGGAGATAGCGCTAATCTTGACACAAGATAGATGCACGGTTTGCACTGAACGTACCATAGGCTCACAAATAGTTTGGGAAGCACCCGATGGACTCGTAAGTGACATGGGTCATGTGGAATCTCGTTTTAGTCCGTTTGGAGACAGTGTTAGTGTCAGTGCAAGACAGGTGCACTGTTTGCACCGAACATACAATAGGCATAGAAATCGTTTTGGACACACAAGATGGGACTCCTAGGTGACGAGGCTCAAGTGGGAGCTCGGTTTGGTCCGTTTGGAGATAGTGCTACTCGTGATGCACGATTGGTGCACGATTTGCGTCAAATGTACCGTAGGCTCGGAAATAGTATTGGAGGCACCCAATGGAACTCCTAGTTGACGTGGGTCTTGTGGAATCTCGTTTTGATCTGTTTTGAGACAGTGTTAGCGTCGGTCCAAGATAGGTGCTCAATTTGCGTCAAACGTACCATAGGCTCATAAATCATTTTAGAAGCACCCGATGGTACTCCTAAGTGACGAGGGTCTGGTGGAGCCATGTTTGGTCCATTTGGAGATAGTGCCAATCTTGACACAAGATAGGTGCACGATTTGCACTGAACGTACCATAGGCTCATAAATAGTTGTGGACGCACCCAATGGAACTCAAAAGTTTCGTGGGTCGTGTGGAATTTCGTTTTAGTCCATTTGCAGATGGTGTTAATGTCAGTGCAAGAGAGGTGCATTGTTTGCACCGAACATACCATAGGCATAGAAATCATTTTGGACGCACTCGATGGGACTCCTAGGTGACGAAGCTCAATTAGAAGCTCGGTTCGGTCCGTTTGGAGATAGTACTACTCTTGATGCACGATTGGTGCACGGTTTGCGTCAAACGTACCATAGGCTCAGAAATAGTATTGGAGGCACCTGATGGAACTCCTGGTTGTTGTGGGTCTTGTGGAATCTCGTTTCGATCTATTTTGAGATAGTGTTAGCGTCGATGCAAGATAGGTGCATGATTTGCGTCAAACGTACCATAGGGTCATAAATCAGTTTAGACGCACCCGATGGTACTCCTAAGTGACGTGGGTCTGGTGGAGCTCTGTTCGGTCCATTTGGAGATAGTGCTAATCTTGACACAAGATAGATGCACGGTTTGCACTGAACGTACCATAGGCTCACAAATAGTTTGGGACGCACCTGATGGACTCGTAAGTGACATGGGTCGTGTGGAATCTCGTTTTAGTCCGTTTGGAGACGGTGTTAGTGTCAGTGCAAGACAGGTGCACGGTTCACACCGAACATAACATAGGCATAGAAATCGTTTTGGACGCACACGATGGGACTCCGGGTGACGTGGCTCAAGTGGAAGCTCGGTTCGGTCCGTTTGGAGATAGTGCTACTCTTGACGCACGATTGGTGCATGGTTTGCATCAAACATACCGTAGGCTTGGAAATAGTATTGGAGGCACCCGATGGAACTCCTAGTTGACGTGGGTCTTGTGGAATCTCATTTCGATCTGTTTTCAGACAGTGTTAGCATCGGTCCAAGATAGGTGCTCAATTGGCGTCAAACGTACCACAGCCTCATAAATAATTTGAGAAGCACCCGATGGTACTCCTAAGTGACGAGGGTCTGGTGGAGCCCTGTTTGGTCCGTTTGGAGATAGTGCCAATCTTGACACAAGATAGCTGCACGGTTTGCATTGAAGGTACCATAGGCTCATAAATAGTTGTGGACGCACCCAATGGAACTCATATGTTTCGTGGGTCGTGTGGAATTTTGTTTTAGTCCATTCGGAGACGGAGTTAATGTCAGTGCAAGAGAGGTGCACGGTTTGCACCGAGCATACCATAGGCATAGAAATCATTTTGGACGCACTCGATGGGACTCATAGGTGACGAAGCTCAACTAGAAGCTCAGTTCGGTCCGTTTGGAGATAGTACTACTCTTGATGCACGATTGGTGCACGGTTGCGTCAAACGTACCATAGGCTCGGAAATAGTATTGGAGGCACCTGATGGAACTCCTGGTTGATGTAGGTCTTGTGGAATCTCGTTTCGATCTATTTTGAGACAGTGTTAGCGTCGGTGCAAGATAGGTGCATGATTTGCGTCAAACGTACCATAGGGTCATAAATCAGTTTAGACGCACCCGATGGTACTCCTAAGTGACGTGGGTCTGGTGGAGCTCTGTTCGGTCTGATTGGAGATAGCGCTAATCTTGACACAAGATAGATGCACGGTTTGCACTGAACGTACCATAGGCTCACAAATAGTTTGGGAAGCACCCGATGGACTCGTAAGTGACATGGGTCATGTGGAATCTCGTTTTAGTCCGTTTGGAGACAGTGTTAGTGTCAGTGCAAGACAGGTGCACTGTTTGCACCGAACATACAATAGGCATAGAAATCGTTTTGGACACACAAGATGGGACTCCTAGGTGACGAGGCTCAAGTGGGAGCTCGGTTTGGTCCGTTTGGAGATAGTGCTACTCGTGATGCACGATTGGTGCACGATTTGCGTCAAATGTACCGTAGGCTCGGAAATAGTATTGGAGGCACCCAATGGAACTCCTAGTTGACGTGGGTCTTGTGGAATCTCGTTTTGATCTGTTTTGAGACAGTGTTAGCGTCGGTCCAAGATAGGTGCTCAATTTGCGTCAAACGTACCATAGGCTCATAAATCATTTTAGAAGCACCCGATGGTACTCCTAAGTGACGAGGGTCTGGTGGAGCAATGTTTGGTCCATTTGGAGATAGTGCCAATCTTGACACAAGATAGGTGCACGATTTGCACTGAACGTACCATAGGCTCATAAATAGTTGTGGACGCACCCAATGGAACTCAAAAGTTTCGTGGGTCGTGTGGAATTTCGTTTTAGTCCATTTGCAGATGGTGTTAATGTCAGTGCAAGAGAGGTGCATTGTTTGCACCGAACATACCATAGGCATAGAAATCATTTTGGACGCACTCGATGGGACTCCTAGGTGACGAAGCTCAATTAGAAGCTCGGTTCGGTCCGTTTGGAGATAGTACTACTCTTGATGCACGATTGGTGCACGGTTTGCGTCAAACGTACCATAGGCTCAGAAATAGTATTGGAGGCACCTGATGGAACTCCTGGTTGTTGTGGGTCTTGTGGAATCTCGTTTCGATCTATTTTGAGATAGTGTTAGCGTCGATGCAAGATAGGTGCATGATTTGCGTCAAACGTACCATAGGGTCATAAATCAGTTTAGACGCACCCGATGGTACTCCTAAGTGACGTGGGTCTGGTGGAGCTCTGTTCGGTCCGTTTGGAGATAGTGCTAATCTTGACACAAGATAGATGCACGGTTTGCACTGAACGTACCATAGGCTCACAAATAGTTTGGGACGCACCCGATGGACTCATAAGTGACTTGGGTCATGTGGAATCTCATTTTAGTCTATTTGGAGACAGTGTTAGTGTCAGTGCAAGACAGGTGCATGGTTTGCACCGAACATACAATAGGCATTGAAATCATTTTGGACGCACAAGATGGGACTCCTAGGTGACGAGGCTCAAGTGGAAGCTCGGTTCGGTCCGTTTGGAGATAGTGCTACCCCTGATGCACGATTGGTGCACGGTTTGCGTCAAACGTACCGTAGGCTTGGAAATAGTATTGGAGGCACCTGATGGAACTCCTAGTTGACGTGGGTCTTGTGGAATCTCATTTCGATCTGTTTTGAGACAGTGTTAGCGTCGGTCCAAGATAGGTGCTCAATTTGCGTCAAACGTACCATAGGCTCATAAATCATTTGAGAAGCAAACGATGGTACTCCTAAGTGACGAGGGTCTGGTGGAGCCCTGTTTGGTCCATTTGGAGATAGTGCCAATCTTGACACAAGATAGGTGCACAGTTTGCATTGAAGGTACCATAGGCTCATAAATAGTTGTGGACGCACCCAATGGAACTCATAAGTTTCATGGGTCGTGTGGAATTTCGTTTTAGTCCATTTGGAGATGGTGTTAATGTTAGTGCAAGAGAGGTGCATGGTTTGCACCGAACATACCATAGGCATAGAAATCATTTTGGACGCACTCGATGGGTCTCCTAGGAGACAAAGCTCAACAGGAAGCTCAGTTCGGTCCGTTTGGAGATAGTACTACTCTTGATGCACGATTGGTGCGCGGTTTGCGTCAAACGTACCGTAGGCTCAAAAATAGTATTGGAGGCACTCGATGGAACTCCTAGTTGATGTGGGTCTTGTGGAATCTCGTTTCGATCTATTTTGAGACAGTGTTAGCGTCGGTGCAAGATAGGTGCACGATTTGCGTCAAACGTACCATAGGGTCATAAATCAGTTTAGACGCACCCGATGGTACTCCTAAGTGACATGTGTCTGGTGGAGCTCTGTTCGGTCCGTTTGGAGATAGTGCTAATCTTGACACAAGATAGATGCACGGTTTGCACTGAACGTACCATAGGCTCACAAATAGTTTGGGACGCACCTGATGGACTCGTAAGTGACATGGGTCATGTGGAATCTCGTTTTAGTCCGTTTGGAGACGGTGTTAGTGTCAGTGCAAGACAGGTGCACGGTTCACACCGAACATAACATAGGCATAGAAATCGTTTTGGACGCACACGATGGGACTCATGGTGACGTGGCTCAAGTGGAAGCTCGGTTCGGTCCGTTTGGAGATAGTGCTACTCTTGACGCACGATTGGTGCATGGTTTGCGTCAAACATACCATAGGCTTGGAAATAGTATTGGAGGCACCCGATGGAACTCCTAGTTGACGTGGGTCTTGTGGAATCTCATTTCGATCTGTTTTCAGACAGTGTTAGCATCGGTCCAAGATAGGTGCTCAATTGGCGTCAAACGTACCATAGCCTCATAAATAATTTGAGAAGCACCCGATGGTACTCCTAAGTGACGAGGGTCTGGTGGAGCCCTGTTTGGTCCGTTTGGAGATAGTGCCAATCTTGACACAAGATAGCTGCACGGTTTGCATTGAAGGTACCATAAGCTCATAAATAGTTGTGGACGCACCCAATGGAACTCATATGTTTCGTGGGTCGTGTGGAATTTTGTTTTAGTCCATTCGGAGACGGTGTTAATGTCAGTGAAAGAGAGGTGCACGGTTTGCACCGAGCATACCATAGGCATAGAAATCATTTTGGACGCACTCGATGGGACTCATAGGTGACGAAGCTCAACTAGAAGCTCAGTTCGGTCCGTTTGGAGATAGTACTACTCTTGATGCACGATTGGTGCACGGTTGCGTCAAACGTACCGTAGGCTCAGAAATAGTATTGGTGGCACCTGATGGAACTCCTGGTTGATGTAGGTCTTGTGGAATCTCGTTTCGATCTATTTTGAGACAGTGTTAGCGTCGGTGCAAGATAGGTGCACGATTTGCGTCAAACGTACCATAGGGTCATAAATCAGTTTAGACGCACCCGATGGTACTCCTAAGTGACGTGGGTCTGGTGGAGCTCTGTTCGGTCGGATTGGACATAGCGCTAATCTTGACACAAGATAGATGCACGGTTTGCACTGAACGTACCATAGGCTCACAAATAGTTTGGGAACCACCCGATGGACTCGTAAGTGACATGGGTCATGTGGAATCTCGTTTTAGTCCGTTTGGAGACAGTGTTAGTGTCAGTGCAAGACAGGTGCACTGTTTGCACCGAACATACAATAGGCATAGAAATCGTTTTGGACGCACAAGATGGGACTCCTAGGTGACGAGGCTCAAGTGGGAGCTCGGTTTGGTCCGTTTGGAGATAGTGCTACTCGTGATGCACGATTAGTGCACGGTTTGCGTCAAATGTACTGTAGGCTCGGAAATAGTATTGGAGGCACCCAATGGAACTCCTAGTTGACGTGGGTCTTGTGGAATCTCGTTTCGATCTGTTTTGAGACAGCGTTAGCGTCGGTCCAAGATAGGTGCTCAATTTGCGTCAAACGTACCATAGGCTCATAAATCATTTTAGAAGCACCCGATGGTACTCCTAAGTGACGAGGGTCTGGTGGAGCCATGTTTGGTCCATTTGGAGATAGTGCCAATCTTGACATAAGATAGGTGCACGGTTTGCACTGAACGTACCATAGGCTCATAAATAGTTGTGGACGCACCCAATGGAACTCATAAGTTTCGTGGGTCGTGTGGAATTTCGTTTTAGTCCATTTGCAGATGGTGTTAATGTCAGTGCAAGAGAGGTGCACGCTTTGCACCGAACATACCATAGGCATAGAAATCATTTTGGACGCACTCGATGGGACTCCTAGGAGACAAAGCTCAAGTGGAAGCTCAGTTCGGTCCGTTTGGAGATAGTACTACTCTTGATGCACGATGGGTGCGCGGTTTGCGTCTAACGTACTGTAGGCTCAAAAATAGTATTGGAGGCACCCGATGGAACTCCTAGTTGATGTGGGTCTTGTGGAATCTCGTTTCGATCTATTTTGAGACAGTGTTAGCGTCGGTGCAAGATAGGTGCACGATTTGCGTCAAACATACCATAGGGTCATAAATCAGTTTAGACGCACCCGATGGTACTCCTAAGTGACGTGGGTCTGGTGGAGCTCTGTTCGGTCCGTTTGGAGATAGTGCTAATCTTGACACAAGATAGATGCACGGTTTGCACTGAACATACCATAGGCTCACAAATAGTTTGGGACGCACCCGATGGACTCGTAAGTGACATGGGTCGTGTGGAATCTCGTTTTAGTCCGTTTGGAGACGGTGTTAGTGTCAGTGCAAGACAGGTGCACGGTTCACACCGAACATACCATAGGCATAGAAATCGTTTTGGACGCACACGATGGGACTCCTTGGTGACGTGGCTCAAGTGGAAGCTCGGTTCGGTCCGTTTGGAGATAGTGCTACTCTTGACGCACGATTGGTGCATGGTTTGCGTCAAACATACCGTAGGCTTGGAAATAGTATTGGAGGCACCCGATGGAACTCCTAGTTGATGTGGGTCCTGTGGAATCTCATTTCGATCTGTTTTCAGACAGTGTTAGCATCGGTCCAAGATAGGTGCTCAATTCGCGTCAAACGTACCATAGCCTCATAAATCATTTGAGAAGCACCCGATGGTACTCCTAAGTGACGAGGGTCTGGTGGAGCCCTGTTTGGTCCGTTTGGAGATAGTGCCAATCTTGACACAAGATAGGTGCACGGTTTGCATTGAAGGTACCATAGGCTCATAAATAGTTGTGGACGCACCCAATGGAACTCATATGTTTCGTGGGTCGTGTGGAATTTTGTTTTAGTCCATTCGGAGACGGTGTTAATGTCAGTGCAAGAGAGGTGCACGGTTTGCACCGAGCATACCATAGGCATAGAAATCATTTTGGACGCACTCGATGGGACTCATAGGTGACGAAGCTCAACTAGAAGCTCGGTTCGGTCCGTTTGGAGATAGTACTACTCTTGATGCACGATTGGTGCACGGTTGCGTCAAACGTACCGTAGGCTCGGAAATAGTATTGGTGGCACCTGATGGAACTCCTTGTTGATGTAGGTCTTGTGGAATCTCGTTTCGATCTATTTTGAGACAGTGTTAGCGTCGGTGCAAGATAGGTGCACGATTTGCGTCAAACGTACCATAGGGTCATAAATCAGTTTAGACGCACCCGATGGTACTCCTAAGTGACGTGGGTCTGGTGGAGCTTTGTTCGGTCCGTTTGGAGATAGTGCTAATCTTGACACAAGATAGATGCACGGTTTGCACTGAACGTACCATAGGCTCACAAATAGTTTGGGACGCACCCGATGGACTCGTAAGTGACATGGGTCGTGTGGAATCTCGTTTTAGTCCGTTTGGAGACAGTGTTAGTGTCAGTGCAAGACAGGTGCACTGTTTGCACCGAACATACAATAGGCATAGAAATCGTTGTGGACGCACAAGATGGGACTCCTAGGTGACGAGGCTCAAGTGGGAGCTCGGTTTGGTCCGTTTGGAGATAGTGCTACTCGTGATGCACGATTGGTGCACGGTTTGCGTCAAATGTACCGTAGACTCGGAAATAGTATTGAAGGCACCCGATGGAACTCCTAGTTGACGTGGGTCTTGTGGAATCTCATTTCGATCTGTGTTTGAGACCGTGTTAGCGTCGGTCCAAGATAGGTGCTCAATTTGCGTCAAACGTACCATAGGCTCATAATTCATTTTAGAAGCACCCGATGGTACTCCTAAGTGACGAGGGTCTGGTGGAGCCATGTTTGGTCCATTTGGAGATAGTGCCAATCTTGACACAAGATAGATGCACGGTTTACACTGAACGTACCATAGGCTCATAAATAGTTGTGGACGCACCCAATGGAACTCATAAGTTTCGTGGGTTGTGTGGAATTTCATTTTAGTCCATTTGCAGATGGTGTTAATGTCAGTGCAAGAGAGGTGCATTGTTTGCACCGAACATACCATAGGCATAGAAATCATTTTGGACGCACTCAATGGGACTCCTAGGTGACGAAGCTCAACTGGAAGCTCGGTTCGGTCCGTTTGGAGATAGTACTACTCTTGATGCACGATTGGTGCACGGTTTGCGTGAAACGTACCGTAGGCTCAGAAATAGTATTGGAGGCACCTGATGGAACTCCTGGTTGATGTGGGTCTTGTGGAATCTCGTTTTGATCTATTTTGAGACAGTGTTAGCGTCAGTGCAAGATAGGTGCACGATTTGCGTCAAACGTATCATAGGGTCATAAATCAGTTTAGACACACCCGATGGTACTACTAAGTGACGTGGGTCTAGTGGAGCTCTGTTTGGTCCGTTTGGAGATAGTGCTAATCTTGACACAAGATAGATGCATGGTTTGCACTGAACGAAACATAGGCTCACAAATAGTTTGGGACGCACCCGATGGACTCGTAAGTGACATGGGTCATGTGGAATCTCGTTTTAGTCCGTTTGGGGACGGTGTTAGTGTCAGTGCAAGACAGGTGCACGGTTCACACCGAACATACCATAGGCATAGAAATCGTTTTGGACGCACACGATGGAACTCCTTGGTGACGTGGCTCAAGTGGAAGCTCGGTTCGGTCCATTTGGAGATAGTGCTACTCTTGACGCACGATTGGTGCAGGTTTGCATCAAACATACCGTAGGCTTGGAAATAGTATTGGAGGCACCCGATGGAACTCCTAGTTGACGTGGGTCTTGTGGAATCTCGTTTCGATCTGTTTTCAGACAGGGTTAGCATCGGTCCAAGATAGGTGCTCAATTGGCGTAAAACGTACCATAGCCTCATAAATCATTTGAGAAGCACCTGATGGTACTCCTAAGTGACGAGGGTCTGGTGGAGCCCTGTTTGGTCCGTTTGGAGATAGTGCCTATCTTAACACAAGATAGGTGCACGGTTTGCATTGAAGGTACCATAGGCTCATAAATAGTTGTGGACGCACCCAATGGAACTCATATGTTTCGTGGGTCGTGTGGAATTTTGTTTTAGTCCATTCAGAGACGGTGTTAATGTCAGTGCAAGAGAGGTGCACGGTTTGCACCGAGCATACCATAGGCATAGAAATCATTTTGGACGCATTCGATGGGACTCATAGGTGACGAAGCTCAACTAGAAGCTCGGTTCGGTCCGTTTGGAGATAGTACTACTCTTGATGCACGATTGGTGCACGGTTGCGTCAAACGTACCGTAGGCTCGGAAATAGTATTGGTGGCACCTGATGGAACTCCTGGTTGATGTAGGTCTTGTGGAATCTCGTTTCGATCTATTTTGAGACAGTGTTAGCGTCGGTGCAAGATAGGTGCACGATTTGCGTCAAACGTACCATAGGGTCATAAATCAGTTTAGACGCACCCGATGGTACTCCTAAGTGACGTGGGTCTGGTGGAGCTCTGTTCGGTCCGTTTGGAGATAGTGCTAATCTTGACACAAGATAGATGCACGATTTGCACTGAACGTACCATAGGCTCACAAATAGTTTGGGACGCACCCGATGGACTCGTAAGTGACATGGGTCGTGTGGAATCTCGTTTTAGTCCGTTTGGAGACGGTGTTGGTGTCAGTGCAAGACAGGTGCACGGTTCACACCGAACATACCATAGGCATAGAAATCGTTTTGGACGCACATATGGGACTCCTTGGTGACATGGCTCAAGTGGAAGCTCGGTTCGGTCCGTTTGGAGATAGTGCTACTCTTGACGCACGATTGGTGCATGGTTTGCGTCAAACATACCGTAGGCTTGGAAATAGTATTGGAGGCACCCGATGGAACTCCTAGTTGATGTGGGTCTTGTGGAATCTCATTTCGATCTGTTTTCAGACAGTGTTAGCATCGGTCCAAGATAGGTGCTCAATTGGCGTCAAACGTACCATAGCCTCATAAATCATTTGAGAAGCACCCGATGGTACTCCTAAGTGACGAGGGTCTGGTGGAGCCCTGTTTGGTCCGTTTGGAGATAGTGCCAATCTTGACACAAGATAGGTGCACGGTTTGCTTTGAAGGTACCATAGGCTCATAAATAGTTGTGGACGCACCCAATGGAACTCATATGTTTCGTGGGTCGTGTGGAATTTTGTTTTAGTCCATTCGGAGACGGTGTTAATGTCAGTGCAAGAGAGGTGCACGGTTTGCACCGAGCATACCATAGGCATAGAAATCATTTTGGACGCACTCGATGGGACTCATAGGTGACGAAGCTCAACTAGAAGCTCGGTTCGGTCCGTTTGGAGATAGTACTACTCTTGATGCACGATTGGTGCACGGTTGCGTCAAACGTACCGTAGGCTCAGAAATAGTATTGGAGGCACCTGATGGAACTCCTGGTTGATGTGGGTCTTGTGGAATCTCGTTTTGATCTATTTTGAGACAGTGTTAGCGTCAGTGCAAGATAGGTGCACGATTTGCGTCAAACGTATCATAGGGTCATAAATCAGTTTAGACACACCCGATGGTACTACTAAGTGACGTGGGTCTAGTGGAGCTCTGTTTGGTCCGTTTGGAGATAGTGCTAATCTTGACACAAGATAGATGCATGGTTTGCACTGAACGAAACATAGGCTCACAAATAGTTTGGGACGCACCCGATGGACTCGTAAGTGACATGGGTCATGTGGAATCTCGTTTTAGTCCGTTTGGGGACGGTGTTAGTGTCGGTGCAAGACAGGTGCACGGTTCACACCGAACATACCATAGGCATAGAAATCGTTTTGGACGCACACGATGGAACTCCTTGGTGACGTGGCTCAAGTGGAAGCTCGGTTCGGTCCATTTGGAGATAGTGCTACTCTTGACGCACGATTGGTGCAGGTTTGCATCAAACATACCGTAGGCTTGGAAATAGTATTGGAGGCACCCGATGGAACTCCTAGTTGACGTGGGTCTTGTGGAATCTCGTTTCGATCTGTTTTCAGACAGGGTTAGCATCGGTCCAAGATAGGTGCTCAATTGGCGTAAAACGTACCATAGCCTCATAAATCATTTGAGAAGCACCTGATGGTACTCCTAAGTGACGAGGGTCTGGTGGAGCCCTGTTTGGTCCGTTTGGAGATAGTGCCAATCTTAACACAAGATAGGTGCACGGTTTGCATTGAAGGTACCATAGGCTCATAAATAGTTGTGGACGCACCCAATGGAACTCATATGTTTCGTGGGTCGTGTGGAATTTTGTTTTAGTCCATTCAGAGACGGTGTTAATGTCAGTGCAAGAGAGGTGCACGGTTTGCACCGAGCATACCATAGGCATAGAAATCATTTTGGACGCACTCGATGGGACTCATAGGTGACGAAGCTCAACTAGAAGCTCGGTTCGGTCCGTTTGGAGATAGTACTACTCTTGATGCACGATTGGTGCACGGTTGAAAGCCCAAGTTTGGTTTTGGTAATTAATGACACCAAGTTGCTAATGCCATGTGTTAAGTGTTTTGAGTTAGGCACAAGCAACACACGTGATGAAGGAGCATGTGGCATGGAGTGATGGCCACAAGATCACAAGTGGTGGTGATGCACATAATATGGTGTACATGATGATCAAGTGGAAGAGAAGGAACTAAGAGCGCAAGGCAAAGGTATAACCATAGGGTTTTCCTTTTGCCGGTCTAAGATGAGTAGAGAAGTGATTGACCGGATTTAGGATACATAGCCGACTATCAAGAGGGGCAATCACGGTTAGCTCGGAAATCAAGTGCCACTAGATCAATGTCTTGAGCATATGCATTAGGATCTAGTAAAGAGCTAACATAACGCCTTGGAAAATGATTGTGAAATGCTAACACACATGCACATGGTGGTGTACACTTGGTGGTGTTAGCACATTTACGAAGGCGGTGGAGTTCAAGCGGTAGAGAGGGGTTTTTGGAGAAGTGAAACGCCTATTTTCTACTGCGCCGGAAGTCGTAAAAGAAACAGAGGCGAAAGGAGGTCACTGCGTTGATCGGTCGCTGCACCGGACGCTGCACCGGACGCGGTCACGGTTTCACCGGACGCGTCCGGTCAGTTCAATGCGGCGCGAGCGCTAGGGTTTGTGACCGGACGCGGGTCTGGCCTGACCAGCGTGTCCGGTTAGTTCAACTGGGCGTAAGAGAGAAGCGCGCGACCGGCGCGTCCGGTCCTTCACGGGACCGGAGCGTCCGGTCACGCGTCCAGAAACACAGAGCGAAGCGGAGTGACGATCGGACGCGCGGCGCGTCCGGTCACGTGCGATCGGACGCGTCCGGTCGCAGCTGGAGCTTACTGGAACGCGACCGGACGCTGGCACTGTCGCGTCCGGTCACTCGGTTGAGCGCGTCCGGTCAGGGCAACGGCTAGTTCTGACGTGCACTGTTCACGTTTGTCGTGTAGTGACCGGACGCGTCCGGTCACCCTGACCGGAGCGTCCGGTCAGCGCGATTTTCGCTGCGTCGTCTGTAACGGCTAGCTGCGTACCCCTTCGTTATAAATAGACGTTGGCCGGGGTTTGAGGGCAACTCTTGCACATTTTGAGATATAGAGACATACTTTGAGCTAGAGAACAACCCCTCCACTCATCTCTTTGATTAGTTGCATATCTTGAGTGAGATTGAGTGAGATTCAAGTGCATTGCTTGAGAGTTGCATTCTAGAGGCACTTGATCTTCGAGTTGCTGCGGATTTCTTGTTACTCTTCCATGTTTCCCGACACGGTAGACGGCTTGGAGCAGCGGAGGTGATTGAGCTCGCAATTGGAGATTGTTGGAGCCTTCACCAAGTGTTGTAAGGGGTTCTTGATCCTTCCCCACGGGAGTTCGTGAATTGGATACTCTAGTGGAGCTCGTGGCTTGGAGGATCCCCATCTTGTGTGCGGTTGTGCGGCGCCCGCCGAGGGCTCGACTCTTGATAGTCGATTAGCTCGCGAACCGACAAGTGGGTGTATCGCCACAACGGGGAGTAGCTTGCCGGGAAGCAAGTGAACCTCGGGATAAATTCTTGTGTCATTCTCTTCCCGAGGATTTCTCTTGTGTGATTGATTGATTGGTACATCTCATCTCTACACGATGGTATAATCAATCAAAGCTCTTCTCTCGTATTACTTCTTGTTTCTAGCTTATAGTTGTTATTGTGTTTAGTGAATAGCCTTGTACTAGACTTGTGTAGGTGGCTTGCTTAATTAGTTAGAGCTAGTGCTTTTGCTTCGCCACCTTTCGTACTAACTCGTGGTTAAGTAATTCTTGTAGAAGTTTTAATTAGGCTATTCACCCCCCCCTCTAGCCTATTTGGACCTTACAAGTGGTATCGGAGCCGAGGCACCGTTTATTTGAGGCTTAACAACCTACGGTGAAAAGGAAATGGCTCAATTAAGCTTGCACATCAACAACACCAAGAAGACACCTCACTTTGATGGCACAAATTATGCATATTGGAAGGTTAAGATGACCGCACACCTAAAGTCAATCAATAGAGAAGTGTGGAAGGTCACCGAAACAAAATTTGAGGTTGCTAATCCGGAAGCACCTACACCGGTAGAGGAGAAGAAGCTCCAATGCAATGATATTGCCATTAGTGCTCTTCATGAGGCACTAGATGACAAGACATTTGAGCAAGTAAAGAACATAGAGATTGCTCATGATGCTTGGGCCAAGCTAGAAGAAATATTTGAGGGCACCAAAGGTACAAAGACCGCTAAAGCATATATCTTGCAAGAAAAATTTTCAAGCTTCAAGATGCAAGATGATGAGAGTGTACCGGAGATGTTTCATAGGTTGCAAGTCATCGTCAATGAGCTCAAGGCACTTGGTGAGGAGGTTAAGGACAATCAATTCTCTATGAAGTTCTTGAGAAGTCTACCCAAGAGATTTGATACATTGATCACCGTGCTAGTGAGGACTACATTGAAGAATTCAACTCCTCAACAAATATTTCAAGAAGTGATGACCGATGATTCATATAGAGAAGATGATGAGAAGGATGAGTTGGTCAAGAAGAAGAAGAAGGAAAATGAGAAGAAAGATGATGAAAAGAAGAAGAGTGTGGCATTCAAAGCCACCACATCCAAGAGCAAATCCAAGATTGAATCATCAAGTGATGAAGACTCAAGCTCTTGTGATGGTGATGACATTGATGAGAAGATGGCTCTCTTTGTCAAGCAATTTGGTAAATTCATGAAGAAGAAAGGCTATCGTGCAAGAAGGAGGAAGAACTCATCAAAGAAGAGTGAGCATACCATGAGATGCTTTAGATGCCATAGCAAGGACCATCTCATTGCAAAGTGTCCTTATGATAGTGATGATGAAGATGCTATCAAGAAAGAGAAGAAGAAGCAAGAAAAGAAAAAGAGCTCTTATAAGAAGAAGAATGATTCTCATGTTGCTACATGGGATAGTGATGATTCCTCAAGTGATGATGAGGATGACTACAAGAGCAAGAAGAAGGGACATGCTAGCATTGCCATCCAAGAGAAGGTCTCCCTCTTCGACACTCCATCGTGCTTCATGGCTAAGGCCGCTAAGGTATCATCCGACGATGAGAGTGATCATGATAATGCTAGTGATAGTGATAGTGATGAAGAAGAATTCACTAAAGATGAACTAATCACTATTCTAGAAGATTGCACTCAACATTTTAAAGAATCTAGAAAGGAGTGCAAGGGCTTGCTTAAGGAAAAGAAAAACCTTATGCAAGAACTTGATGAGCTTAGGGCATCTTATGAGAGTCTAAAGGTAGACCATAAGAAGCTTCAAAAGTCTCACACTAAGCTTGAAGAAGCTCATTCCTCTCTAGTTGAAAAATGTGAAAACATGCCAACTAATGTTGAGAAAGCTAAAACTTGTAACATAGGCATATCATGTGATATAATTGATGAAACTTTTCATAAGCCTATTATTGTTGCTCCTACTAACCCTTCATGTAGCTCATCTACATCATCCTCATCTAGTAGTGATGGTTTCACTTGTGACTCCACACTTATAGTTGAGAATGAAAATCTCAAGAAGGAGGTAAAAGAGCTCAATCACACATTAGCTAAGGCTTATGGTGGTGAGGACCGCTTGCTTATGTGCTTGGGTAGCCAAAGAGCTTCTCTCTACAAAGAGGGATTGGGCTATAACCCCAAGAAAGGCAAGGCCGCTTTTGCTCCTCACAAGACTCGTTTTGTGAAGAACAATGGTAGCTATTGCAAAAGTTGCAAGCAAGTTGGTCACATAGAGCAACATTGCATGAACAAGAAATCCAATGCAAATGTATCCTCAATCAAGTTTAATTCTTTCTATATGCTTACCAAGGGTACAAATGGTGTTCATGCTAAGTTTATTGGTACACCATGGATGGGCTCAAAGAAGAAAGCTATTTGGGTACCAAAGAGCTTAGTCTCTAACCTTGGAGGACCCAAACAAGTTTGGGTACCTAAAAAGAATTGATCTTGTCTTGTAGGTCAATTACAAAGCCGGAGGAAGGCATTGGGTGCTTGATAGTGGGTGCACTCAACATATGACCGGAGACTCTTGTATGTTCAATTCAATTGATACAAGTCAAAAGGTGGTTTTGATGCTATCACTTTTGGCAACAACAAGAAAGGCAAAGTCTAGGGGCTTGGTAAAATTGCTATCTCAAATGACATGAGCATATCTAATGTGTTGCTAGTTGAGAGCTTAGATTTCAATCTTTTATCGGTGGCACAACTTTGTGATCTTGGCTTCAAGTGCATATTCGGTAGTGATGATGTTGAAGTCATAAGTGTTGATGAATCAAACTTGATATTCAAAGGATTTAGACATGGTAGCTTATACTTGGTTGACTTCAATGATAGTGAGACACAATTGACATCATGCCTGCTTAGTAAATCTAGTATGGGTTGGTTATGGCATAGAAGGCTTGGTCATGTTGGAATGAAACAATTAAACAAACTTTTGAGGCATGACTTAGTTAGAGGATTGAAGGATGTCACCTTTGAGAAGGATAAACTATGTAGTGCTTGTCAAGCCGGCAAACAAGTTGGAAATTCACATCCTAGTAAAAGTGAAATGAGCACATCAAAAGCATTTGAGCTATTGCACATGGACTTGTTTGGGCCAACAACATACACTAGCATTGGTGGCAACAAGTATGGTTTTGTGATTGTGGATGACTACACTAGATACACTTGGGTGCTCTTTCTTTATGACAAGAGTGATGTTTATGATCTATTCAAGTCTTTTGTCAAGAGAGTGCAAAATGAGTTTGAAATCACCATCAAGAAGATTAGAAGTGACAATGGTAGTGAGTTCAAGAACGCAAGAATTGAAGATTTGTGTGATGATCTTGGTATTGGGCATCAATTCTCACCAACGTACACTCCTCAATCAAATGGTGTAGTTGAAAGGAAAAATAGAACCTTGATTGATATGGCTAGATCAATGCTTAGTGAATATAATGTTAGTCATTCATTTTGGAGTGAAGCTATCAACACGGCTTGCTATTGTAGCAACCGTCTCTATTGCCATGGGAAGCTTGGAAAGACACCATATGAGCTATTGAATGGAAGAAAGCCTAACATTGCATACTTTAGAGTGTTTGGTTGCAAATGCTATATTCTCAAGAAAGGCACTAGGTTGAGCAAGTTTGAAAAGAAATGTGATGAAGGGTTCTTACTTGGTTATTCTACCACAAGCAAATCATATAGAGTTTGGAATCTCACAAATGGCACCTTGGAAGAAGTTCATGATGTTGAGTTTGATGAAACCCAAGGGTCTCAAAATGAAGCTCAAAACCTTGATGATGTGAGAGGGGATCAATTGTCAAATGCAATGAAGAACATGGACATTGGTAATATAAGGCCGATGCAAGTTGATGATGATGATATTCATGTGATCAACCAAAGTGTGCAAATTGATACAAATCAAGCAAGCTCTAGTGGTTCTCATGATGAAGCTCAAGTTCAAGGTCAAACAAGTGGAAGCAATCAACTCCCAATACTCCAACCTACTAGTATTGCAAGAGATCATCCATTGGACCAAATTATTGGTGGAATTCAAAGTGGTGTTCAAACTAGATCAAGATTAGCATCATTTTGTGAGCATTACTCATTTGTCTCATTAGAAGAACCAAAGAAGATAGAAGATGCATTGAAAGATTCCGAGTGGGTAAATGCCATGCATGAAGAACTAAACAACTTTGCTAGAAATCAAGTTTGGAAACTTGTTGAGAGGCCAAAGAACTACAATGTGATTGGTACTAAATGGGTCTTTAGAAACAAGCAAGATCAAGATGGCATAGTTGTGAGGAACAAAGCAAGATTAGTAGCACAAGGATACACTCAAGTTGAGGGTCTTGACTTTGGAGAGACATATGCACGGGTTGCAAGATTGGAAGCAATTAGAATCTTATTAGCATATGTTTGTGCACACAACATCAAGCTCTATCAAATGGATGTCAAGAGTGCATTTCTCAATGGCTACATCAATGAAGAAGTTTATGTTGAGCAACCTCCCGGTTTTGAAGATGATAAGAAGCCCAACCATGTTTACAAGCTAAAGAAGGCATTGTATGGTTTGAAGCAAGCACCTAGAGCATGGTATGAGAGGTTGAGGGACTTTCTCCTCTCTAAAAGGTTCAAGATGGGAAAGGTTGACATCACTCTCTTCACCAAGAAGCTTGGAAATGACTTGTTTGTGTTGCAAATCTATGTGGATGACATTATCTTTGGATCAACTAACCAAGACTTTTGTGAAGAATTTGGAAATATGATGGCTAATGAGTTTGAGATGTCTATGATTGGAGAGCTTAGTTACTTCCTTGGACTTCAAATCAAGCAAATGAAGAATGGCACTTTTGTAAGTCAAGGCAAGTATATCAAGGACATGATCAAGAAGTTTGGATTGCAAGATGCTAAGCCAATGAGCACACCCATGGGCTCTAATGATCAATTGGGTATTGATAATAGTGGAAATATGGTAGATCAAAAGCAATACCGATCCATGATTGGAAGTTTGCTCTATGTCACCGCTTCTAGGCCGGATGTGATGTTTAGTGTGTGCAAGTGTGCAAGATATCAAGCTTCACCTAGAGAAAGTCACTTGAAAGCAACCAAAAGGATATTGAGATATCTAAAGGGCACTCATGATGTTGGATTATGGTATCCCAAGGGGTCTAATTTTGAGTTGATTGGATATTCGGACTCTGACTATGGTGGATGCAAGATTGATAGAATGAGCACAAGTGGCGCTTGTCAATTGCTTGGAAGGTCTCTTGTTTCATGGTCATCAAAGAAACAAAATAGTGTTGCACTATCTACCGCCGAGGCTAAATACATTAGTGCTGGTAGTTGTTGTGCACAATTGCTTTGGATGAAGGCCACTTTGAATGACTTTGGAATTAAATTCAAGAATGTGCCTTTGTTTTGTGATAATGAAAGTGCTATCAAGATGACACAAAATCCGGTTCAACATTCAAGAACCAAGCACATTGACATAAGGCACCACTTCATAAGAGACCATCAACAAAAGGGTGATATTAGCATTGAGAGCATTGGCACCGAAGATCAACTAGCCGACATCTTTACAAAGCCACTTGATGAGAAAAGGTTTTACAAGTTGAAGAATGAATTGAACATACTTGACTTCTCCAACTTGAAATGAGTGCACCCCCACATTCTTATATGACATGCCTCTCCTCCAACATAGCAAGGTAAAGTTGTTTGGCATATCATTCATACTTTGCTAAGGACATGTTTAGAACATATAGACATATTTGCATGACAAATAAGCTCATTCATGAAAATCAAATGATTTTGATGTATATATGGTACCACTATTGCTTCTATGTTTGATTGATCTAGTGGTAGCATATGACATATTTGTGGGCTTGCAAACCTAGTGTTGAATCTAGAAAATAAGCTCATGATGTGTAATTCAACATGGTCAAGATAACCCTTATACTTTATGAGGTGTGAAAAAGCTTGTCCTTGGATCAAACCGAATTACATATTCTAGGCAAGTGATCTAGATTGAACCATAATTTGGACTCCCTCATTTTGATTGACTTATCTCTCACTAAATCGGCACCTTTTTGGTGATTGTTGACAAAGGGGGAGAGAAAAGTCACAAAGATATTGCAAAGAGGAAATAAGATAATAAGGGGGAGAGAAAAGTCATAGGGGAGACAAAGATAAAAAGTTAAGTTACAAAGGGGGAGAGAAAAGTCACAAAGATAGAAAAGTCACAAAGATAAAAAGTTAAGTTACTAAGAGGGAGAGAAAGCAAAAGATATGACTTTGGGAAGAGAAACTAAAATTGAGCACACAAGTAGGGGGAGCAAGCTCATGAATTATTTGTTGCATTTATATGTGCATTAACATGATGAAATGTTGCATTGCAAAGTTTAATTTCGATATTCATGATTGAATGGTGTATGCTAGATATAGAACTTGAATGATGTTTTGTTAAGAGTAGCTTTACATGTGGTATCTAGACACCTTTACTTTTAATGTTGATCTCACAAAGTACTTTAGTGTTTGTGATCTTTACAAGTGATGTATTACAAGTGGTGTCTAGCTACTTCGATGCTAAGGATGGTATATAAAGGCAACTCCGATTGGTATCACGCTTCAAAGGTCCATTCTATATACCTTAGCATCAATTTGATAGTAGTAACTCTCCCAAAATTCAAATCCATACATATGTGCACAATTGAACCAAACTCATAGAAGCACATATGTAGGGGGAGCTAATAATATCGAAATTGAAAATTGATTTCATTTCATATCTTTGTGATGGTTGTCATCAATTACCAAAAAGGGGGAGATTGAAAGCCCAAGTTTGGTTTTGGTAATTAATGACACCAAGTTGCTAATGCCATGTGTTAAGTGTTTTGAGTTAGGCACAAGCAACACACGTGATGAAGGAGCATGTGGCATGGAGTGATGGCCACAAGATCACAAGTGGTGGTGATGCACATAATATGGTGTACATGATGATCAAGTGGAAGAGAAGGAACTAAGAGCGCATGGCAAAGGTGTAACCATAGGGTTTTCCTTTTGCCGGTCTAAGATGAGTAGAGAAGTGATTGACCGGATTTAGGATACATAGCCGACTATCAAGAGGGGCAATCACGGTTAGCTCGGAAATCAAGTGCCACTAGATCAATGTCTTGAGCATATGCATTAGGATCTAGTAAAGAGCTAACATAACGCCTTGGAAAATGATTGTGAAATGCTAACACACATGCACATGGTGGTGTACACTTGGTGGTGTTAGCACATTTGCGAAGGCGGTGGAGTTCAAGCGGTAGAGAGGGGTTTGGGTTCCTCTCTCCCTCCCGCCGTGCTTGCGAGGCGGGATTCGGCGTTTTTGGAGAAGTGAAACGCCTATTTTCTACTGCGCCGGAAGTCGGAAAAAAACGGAGGCGAAAGGAGGTCACTGCGTTGATCGGTCGCTGCACCGGACGCTGCACCGGACGCGGTCACGGTTTCACCGGACGCGTCCGGTCAGTTCAATGCGGCACGAGCGCTAGGGTTTGTGACCGGACGCGGGTCTGGCCTGACCAGCGCGTCCGGTCAGTTCAACTGGGCGTAAGAGAGAAGCGCGCGACCGGCGCGTCCGGTCCTTCACGGGACCGGAGCGTCCGGTCATGCGTCCAGAAACACAGAGCGAAGCGGAGTGACGATCGGACGCGCGGCGCGTCCGGTCACGTGCGATCGGACGCGTCCGGTCGCAGCTGGAGCTTACTGGAACGCGACCGGACGCTGGCACTGTCGCGTCCGGTCACTCGGTTGAGCGCGTCCGGTCAGGGCAACGGCTAGTTCTGACGCGCACTGTTCACGTTTGTTGTGTAGTGACCGGACGCGTCCGGTCACCCTGACCGGAGCGTCCGGTCAGCGCGATTTTCGCTGCGTCGTCTGTAACGGCTAGCTGCGTACCCCTTCGTTATAAATAGACGTTGGCCGGGGTTTGAGGGCAACTCTTGCACATTTTGAGATATAGAGACATACTTTGAGCTAGAGAACAACCCCTCCACTCATCTCTTTGATTAGTTGCATATCTTGAGTGAGATTGAGTGAGATTCAAGTGCATTGCTTGAGAGTTGCATTCTAGAGGCACTTGATCTTCGAGTTGCTGCGGATTTCTTGTTACTCTTCCGTGTTTCCCGACACGGTAGACGGCTTGGAGCAGCGGAGGTGATTGAGCTCGCAATTGGAGATTGTTGGAGCCTTCACCAAGTGTTGTAAGGGGTTCTTGATCCTTCCCCGCGGGAGTTTTTGGATTGGATACTCTAGTGGAGCTCGTGGCTTGGAGGATCCCCATCTTGTGTGCGGTTGTGCGGCGCCCGCCGAGGGCTCGACTCTTGATAGTCGATTAGCTCGCGAACCGACAAGTGGGTGTATCGCCACAACGGGGAGTAGCTTGCCGGGAAGCAAGTGAACCTCGGGATAAATTCTTGTGTCATTCTCTTCTCGAGGATTTCTCTTGTGTGATTGATTGGTACATCTCATCTCTACACGACGGTATAATCAATCAAAGCTCTTCTCTCGTATTACTTCTTGTTTCTAGCTTATAGTTGTTGTTGTGTTTAGTGAATAGCCTTGTACTAGACTTGTGTAGGTGGTTTGCTTAATTAGTTAGAGCTAGTGCTTTTGCTTCGCCACCTTTCGTACTAACTCGTGGTTAAGTAATTCTTGTAGAAGTTTTAATTAGGCTATTCACCCCCCCCCTCTAGCCTATTTGGACCTTACAACGGTTGCGTCAAACGTACCGTAGGCTCGGAAATAGTATTGGTGGCACCTGCTGGAACTCCTTGTTGATGTAGGTCTTGTGGAATCTCGTTTCGATCTATTTTGAGACAGTGTTAGCGTCGGTGCAAGATAGGTGCACGATTTGCGTCAAACGTACCATAGGGTCATAAATCAGTTTAGACGCACCCGATGGTACTCCTAAGTGATGTGGGTCTGGTGGAGCTCTGTTCGGTCCGTTTGGAGATAGTGCTAATCTTGACACAAGATAGATGCACGGTTTGCACTGAACGTACCATAGGCTCAGAAATAGTTTGGGACGCACCCGATGGACTCGTAAGTGACATGGGTCGTGTGGAATCTCGTTTTAGTCCGTTTGGAGACAGTGTTAGTGTCAGTGCAAGACAGGTGCACTGTTTGCACCGAACATACAATAGGCATAGAAATCGTTTTGGACGCACAAGATGGGACTCCTAGGTGACGAGGCTCAAGTGGGAGCTCGGTTTGGTCCGTTTGGAGATAGTGCTACTCGTGATGCAAGATTGGTGCACGGTTTGCGTCAAATGTACCGTAGGCTTGGAAATAGTATTGGAGGCACCCAATGGAACTCCTAGTTGACATGGGTCTTGTGGAATCTCGTTTCGATCTGTTTTGAGACCGTGTTAGCGTCGGTCCAAGATAGGTGCTCAATTTGCGTCAAACGTACCATAGGCTCATAATTCATTTTAGAAGCACCCGATGGTACTCCTAAGTCGCGAGGGTCTGGTGGAGCCATGTTTGGTCCATTTGGAGATAGTGCCAATCTTGACACAAGATAGGTGCACGGTTTACACTGAACGTACCATAGGCTCATAAATAGTTGTGGACGCACCCAATGGAACTCATAAGTTTCGTGGGTTGTGTGGAATTTCATTTTAGTCCATTTGCAGATGGTGTTAATGTCAGTGCAAGAGAGGTGCATTATTTGCACCGAACATACCATAGGCATAGAAATCATTTTGGACGCACTCGATGGGACTCCTAGGTGACGAAGCTCAACTGGAAGCTCGGTTCGGTCTGTTTGGAGATAGTGCTACTCTTGATGCACGATTGGTGCACGGTTTGCGTGAAACGTACCGTAGGCTCAGAAATAGTATTGGAGGCACCTGATGGAACTCCTGGTTGATGTTGGTCTTGTGGAATCTCGTTTTGATATATTTTGAGACAGTGTTAGCGTCAGTGCAAGATAGGTGCACGATTTGCGTCAAACGTACCATAGGGTCATAAATCAGTTTAGACGCACCCGATGGTACTACTAAGTGACGTGGGTCTGGTGGAGCTCTGTTCGGTCCGTTTGGAGATAGTGCTAATCTTGACACAAGATAGATGCACGGTTTGCACTGAACGTAACATAGGCTCACAAATAGTTTGGGACGCACCCGATGGACTCGTAAGTGACATGGGTCGTGTGGAATCTCGTTTTAGTCCGTTTGGGGACGGTGTTAGTGTCAGTGCAAGACAGGTGCACGGTTCACACCGAACATACCATAGGCATAGAAATCATTTTGGACGCACACGATGGAACTCCTTGGTGACGTGGCTCAAGTGGAAGCTCGGTTCGGTCCATTTGGAGATAGTGCTACTCTTGACGCACGATTGGTGCAGGTTTGCGTCAAACATACCGTAGGCTTGGAAATAGTATTGGAGGCACCCGATGGAACTCCAAGTTGACGTGGGTCTTGTGGAATCTCGTTTCGATCTGTTTTCAGCCAGGGTTAGCATCGGTCCAAGATAGGTGCTCAATTGGCATCAAACGTACCATAGCCTCATAAATCATTTGAGAAGCACCCGATGGTACTCCTAAGTGACGAGGGTCTGGTGGAGCCCTGTTTGGTCCGTTTGGAGGTAGTGCCAATCTTAACACAAGATAGGTGCACGGTTTGCATTGAAGGTACCATAGGCTCATAAATAGTTGTGGACGCACCCAATGGAACTCATATGTTTCGTGGGTCGTGTGGAATTTTATTTTAGTCCATTCAGAGACGGTGTTAATGTCAGTGCAAGAGAGGTGCACGGTTTGCACCGAGCATACCATAGGCATAGAAATCATTTTGGACGCACTCGATGGGACTCATAGGTGATGAAGCTCAACTCGAAGCTCAGTTCAGTCCGTTTGGAGATAGTACTACTCTTGATGCACGATTGGTGCACGGTTGCGTCAAACGTACCGTAGGCTCGGAAATAGTATTGGTGGCACCTGATGGAACTCCTTGTTGATGTAGGTCTTGTGGAATCTCGTTTCGATCTATTTTGAGACAGTGTTAGCGTCGGTGCAAGATAGGTGCACGATTTGCGTCAAACGTACCATAGGGTCATAAATCAGTTTAGACGCACCCGATGGTACTCCTAAGTGACGTGGGTCTGGTGGAGCTCTGTTCGGTCCGTTTGGAGATAGTGCTAATCTTGACACAAGATAGATGCACGGTTTGCACTGAACGTACCATAGGCTCAGAAATAGTTTGGGACGCACCCGATGGACTCGTAAGTGACATGGGTCGTGTGGAATCTCATTTTAGTCCGTTTGGAGACAGTGTTAGTGTCAGTGCAAGACATGTGCATTGTTTGCACCGAACATACAATAGGCATAGAAATCGTTTTGGACGCACAAGATGGGACTCCTAGGTGACGAGGCTCAAGTGGGGGCTCGGTTTGGTCCGTTTGGAGATAGTGCTACTCGTGATGCACGATTGGTGCACGGTTTGCGTCAAATGTACCGTGGGCTTGGAAATAGTATTGGAGGCACCCAATGGAACTCCTAGTTGACGTGGGTCTTGTGGAATCTCGTTTCGATCTGTTTTGAGACCGTGTTAGCGTCGGTCCAAGATAGGTGCTCAATTTGCGTCAAACGTACCATAGGCTCATAATTCATTTTAGAAGCACCCGATGGTACTCCTAAGTGACGAGGGTCTGGTGGAGCCATGTTTGGTCCATTTGGAGATAGTGCCAATCTTGACACAAGATAGGTGCACGGTTTACACTGAACGTACCATAGGCTCATAAATAGTTGTGGACGCACCCAATGGAACTCATAAGTTTCGTGGGTTGTGTGGAATTTCGTTTTAGTCCATTTGCAGATGGTGTTAATGTCAGTGCAAGAGAGGTGCATTGTTTGCACCGAACATACCATAGGCATAGAAATCATTTTGGACGCACTCGATGGGACTCCTAGGTGACGAAGCTCAACTGGAAGCTCGGTTCGGTCCGTTTGGAGATAGTACTACTCTTGATGCATGATTGGTGCACGGTTTGCGTGAAACGTACCGTAGGCTCAGAAATAGTATTGGAGGCACCTGATGGAACTCCTGGTTGATGTGGGTCTTGTGGAATCTCGTTTTGATATATTTTGAGACAGTGTTAGCGTCAGTGCAAGATAGGTGCACGATTTGTGTCAAACGTACCATAGGGTCATAAATCAGTTTAGACGCACCCGATGGTACAACTAAGTGACGTGGGTCTGGTGGAGCTCTGTTCGGTCCGTTTGGAGATAGTGCTAATCTTGACACAAGATAGATGCACGGTTTGCACTGAACGTAACATAGGCTCACAAATAGTTTGGGACGCACCCGATGGACTCGTAAGTGACATGGGTCGTGTGGAATCTCGTTTTAGTCCGTTTGGGGACGGTGTTAGTGTCAGTGCAAGACAGGTGCACGGTTCACACCGAACATACCATAGGCATAGAAATCGTTTTGGACGCACACGATGGGACTCCTTGGTGACGTGGCTCAAGTGGAAGCTCGGTTCGGTCCATTTGGAGATAGTGCTACTCTTGACGCACGATTGGTGCAGGTTTGCGTCAAACATACCGTAGGCTTGGAAATAGTATTGGAGGCACCCGATGGAATCTCGTTTCGATCTATTTTCAGACAGGGTTAGCATCGGTCCAAGATAGGTGCTCAATTGGCGTCAAACGTACCATAGCCTCATAAATCATTTGAGAAGCACCCGATGGTACTCCTAAGTGACGAGGGTCTTGTGGAGCCCTGTTTGGTCCGTTTGGAGATAGTGCCAATCTTAACACAAGATAGGTGCACGGTTTGCATTGAAGGTACCATAGGCTCATAAATAGTTGTGGACGCACCCAATGGAACTCATATGTTTCGTGGGTCGTGTGGAATTTTGTTTTAGTCCATTCAGAGACGGTGTTAATGTCAGTGCAAGAGAGGTGCACGGTTTGCACCGAGCATACCATAGGCATAGAAATCATTTTGGACGCACTCGATAGGACTCATAGGTGACGAAGCTCAGCTAGAAGCTCGGTTCGGTCCGTTTGGAGATAGTACTACTCTTGATGCACGATTGGTGCACGGTTGCGTCAAACGTACCGTAGGCTCAGAAATAGTATTGGTGGCACCTGATGGAACTCCTGGTTGATGTAGGTCTTGTGGAATCTCGTTTCGATCTATTTTGAGACAGTGTTAGCGTCGGTGCAAGATAGGTGCACGATTTGCGTCAAACGTACCATAGGGTCATAAATCAGTTTAGACGCACCCGATGGTACTCCTAAGTGACGTGGGTCTAGTGGAGCTCTGTTCGGTCCGTTTGGAGATAGTGCTAATCTTGACACAAGATAGATGCACGGTTTGCACTGAACGTACCATAGGCTCACAAATAGTTTGGGACGCACCTGATGGACTCGTAAGTGACATGGGTCGTGTGGAATCTCGTTTTAGTCTGTTTGGAGACAGTGTTAGTGTCAGTGCAAGACAGGTGCACTGTTTGCACCGAACATACAATAGGCATAGAAATCATTTTGGACGCACAAGATGGGACTCCTAGGTGACGAGGCTCAAGTGAGAGCTCGGTTTTGTCCGTTTGGAGATAGTGCTACTCGTGATGCACGATTGGTGCACGGTTTGCGTCAAATGTACCGTAGGCTCGGAAATAGTATTGGAGGCACCCGATGGAACTCCTAGTTGACGTGGGTCTTGTGGAATCTCGTTTCGATCTGTTTCGAGACCGTGTTAGCGTCGGTCCAAGATAGGTGCTCAATTTGCGTCAAACGTACCATAGGCTCATAAATCATTTTAGAAGAACCCGATGGTACTCCTAAGTGACGAGGGTCTGGTGGAGCCATGTTTGGTCCATTTGGAGATAGTGCCAATCTTGACACAAGATAGGTGCACGGTTTGCACTGAACGTACCATAGGCCCATAAATAGTTGTGGACGCACCCAATGGAACTCATAAGTTTCATGGGTGGTGTGGAATTTTGTTTTAGTCCATTTGCAGATGGTGTTAATGTCAGTGCTAGAGAGGTGCATTGTTTGCACCGAACATACCATAGGCATAGAAATCATTTTGGACACACTCGATGGGACTCCTAGGTGATGAAGCTCAACTGGAAGCTCGGTTCGGTCCGTTTGGAGATAGTACTACTCTTGATGCACGATTGGTGCACGGTTTGCGTCAAACGTACCGTAGGCTCAGAAATAGTATTGGAGGCACCTGATGGAACTCCTGGTTGATGTGGGTCTTGTGGAATCTCGTTTTGATCTATTTTGAGACAGTGTTAGCGTCAGTGCAAGATAGGTGCACGATTTGCGTCAAACGTACCATAGGGTCATAAATCAGTTTAGACGCACCCGATGGTACTCCTAAGTGACGTTGGTCTGGTGGAGCTCTGTTCGGTCTGTTTGGAGATAGTGCTAATCTTGACACAAGATAGATGCACGGTTTGCACTGAACGTACCATAGGCTCACAAATAGTTTGGGACGCACCCGATGGACTCGTAAGTGACATGGGTCGTGTGGAATCTCGTTTTAGTCCGTTTGGAGACAGTGTTAGTGTCAGTGCAGGACAGGTGCACGGTTTGCACCGAACATACCATAGGCATAGAAATCATTTTGGACGCACACGATGGGACTCCTTGGTGACGAGGCTCAAGTGGAAGCTCGGTTCGGTCCGTTTGGAGGTAGTGCTACTCTTGATGCACGATTGGTGCACGGTTTGCGTCAAACGTACCGTAGGCTTGGAAATAGTATTGGAGGCACCCGATGGAACTCCTAGTTGACGTGGGTCTTGTAGAATCTCGTTTCGATCTGTTTTTAGACAGTGTTAGCGTCGGTCCAAGATAGGTGCTCAATTTGCGTCAAATGTACCATAGGCTCATAAATCATTTGAGAAGCACCCGATGGTACTCCTAAGTGACGAGGGTCTGGTGGAGCCCTGTTTGGTCCGTTTGGAGATAGTGCCAATCTTGACACAGGATAGGTGCATGGTTTGCATTGAAGGTACCATAGGCTCATAAATAGTTGTGGACGCACCCAGTGGAACTCATATGTTTCGTGGGTTGTGTGGAATTTTGTTTTAGTCCATTCGGAGACGGTGTTAATGTCAGTGCAAGAGAGGTGCACGGTTTGCACCGATCATACCATAGGCATAGAAATCATTTTGGACACACTCAATGGGACTCATAGGTGACGAAGCTCAACTAGAAGCTCGGTTCGGTCCGTTTGGAGATAGTACTACTCTTGATGCACGATTGGTGCACGGTTTGCGTCAGACGTACCGTAGGCTCGGAAATAGTATTGGAGGCACCCGATGGAACTCCTAGTTGATGTGGGTCTTGTGGAATCTCGTTTCGATCTATTTTGAGACAGTGTTAGCGTCGGTGCAAGATAGGTGCACGATTTACGTTAAACGTACCATAGGGTGATAAATCAGTTTAGACGCACCGGATAGTACTCCTAAGTGACGTGGGTCTGGTGGAGCTCTGTTCGGTCCGTTTGGAGATAGTGCTAATCTTGACACAAGATAGATGCACAGTTTGCACTGAACGTACCATAGGCTCACAAATAGTTTGGGACGCACCCAATGGACTCGTAAGTGACATGGGTCGTGTGGAATCTCGTTTTAGTCCGTTTGGAGACAGTGTTAGTGTCAGTGCAAGACAGGTGCATGGTTTGCACCGAACATACAATAGGCATTGAAATTGTTTTGGACGCACAAGATGGGACTCCTAGGTGACGAGGCTCAACTGAAAGCTCGGTTCGGTCCGATTGGAGATAGTGCTACTCCTGATGCACGATTGTTGCACGGTTTGCGTAAAACGTACCGTAGGTTTGGAAATAGTATTGGAGGCACGCGATGGAACTCCTAGTTGACGTGGGTCTTGTGGAATCTCGTTTCGATCTGTTTTGAGACAGTGTTAGCGTCGGTCCAAGATAGGTGCTCAATTTGCGTCAAACGTACCATAGGCTCATAAATCATTTGACAAGCACCCGATGATACTGACAAGTGACGAGGGTCTGGTGGAGCCCTGTTTGGTCCATTTGGAGATAGTGCCAATCTTGACACAAGATAGGTGCACGGTTTGCATTGAAGGTACCATAGGCTCATAAATAGTTGTGGACGCACCCAATGGAACTCATAAGTTTCGTGGGTCGTGCAGAATTTTGTTTTAGTCCATTTGGAGACGGTGTTAATGTTAGTGCAAGAGAGGTGCACGGTTTGCACCGAACATACCATAGGCATAGAAATCATTTTGGACGTACTCGATGGGACTCCTAGGAGACGAAGCTCAACTGGAAGCTCAGTTCGGTCCGTTTGGAGATAGTACTACTCTTGACGCACGATTAGTGCACGGTTTGCGTCAAACGTAACATAGGCTCAGAAATAGTATTGGAGGCACCCGATGGAACTCCTAGTTGATGTGGGTGTTGTGGAATCTCGTTTCGATCTATTTTGAGACAGTCTTAGCGTCGGTGCAAGATAGGTGCACGATTTGCGTCAAACGTACCATAGGGTCATAAATCAGTTTAGACGCACCCGATGGTACTCCTAAGTGACGTGGGTCTGGTGGAGCTCTGTTCGGTCTGTTTGGAGATAGTTCTAATCTTGACACAAGATAGATGCACGGTTTGCACTGAACGTACCATAGGCTCACAAATAGTTTGGGACGCACCCGATGGACTCATAAGTGACATGGGTCGTGTGGAGTCTCATTTTAGTCCGTTTGGAGACAGTGTTAGTGTCAGTGCAAGAAATGTGCATTGTTTGCATCGAACATACCATAGGCATAGAAATCGTTTTGGACGCACACGATGGGACTCCTTGGTGACGAGGCTCAAGTGTAAGTTTGGTCGGTTTGGAGATAGTGCTACTCGTGAAGCACGATTGGTGCACGGTTTGCATCAAACGTACCGTAGGCTCGGAAATAGTATTGGAGGCACCCGATGGAACTCCTAGTTGACGTCGGTCTTGTGGAATCTCGTTTCGATCTATTTTGAGACAGTGTTAGCGTCGGTCTAAGATAGGTGCTCAATTTGTGTCAAACATACCATAGGCTCATAAATCATTTTAGAAGCACCCGATGGTACTCCTAAGTGATGAGGGTCTGGTGGAGCCATGTTTGGTCCATTTGGAGATAGTGCCAATCTTGACACAAGATAGGTGCATGGTTTCCACTGAACGTACCATAGGTTCATAAATAGTTGTGGACGCACCCAATGGAACTCATAAGTTTCGTGGGTCGTGTGGAATTTCATTTTAGTCCATTTGCAGACGGTGTTAATGTCAGTGCAAGAGAGGTGCATGGTTTGCACCGAACATACCAGAGGCATAGAAATCATTTTGGACGCACTCGATGGGACTCCTAGGTGACGAAGCTCAACTGGAAGCTCGGTTCGGTCCGTTTGGAGATAGTACTACTCTTGATGCACGATTGGTGCACGGTTTGCGTCAAACGTACCATAGGCTCGGAAATAGTATTGGAGGCACCTGATGGAACTCCTGGTTGATGTGGGTCTTGTGGAATCTCGTTTCAATCTATTTTGAGACAGTGTTAGCGTCGGTGCAAGATAGGTGCACGATTTGCGTCAAACGTACCATAGGGTCATAAATCAGTTTAGACGCACCCGATGGTACTCCTAAGTGACGTGGGTCTGGTGGAGCTCTGTTCGGTCCGTTTGGAGATAGTGCTAATCTTGACACAAGATAGATGCACGGTTAGCACTGAACGTACCATAGGCTCACAAATAGTTTGGGATGCACCCGATGGACTCGTAAGTGACATGGGTCGTGTGGAATCTCGTTTTAGTCCGTTTGGGGACGGTGTTAGTGTCAGTGCAAGACAGGTGCACGATTCACACTGAACATACCATAGGCATAGAAATCGTTTTGGACGCACACGATGGGACTCGTTGGTGACGTGGCTCAAGTGGAAGCTCGGTTCGGTCCGTTTGGAGATAGTGCTACTCTTGACGCACGATTGGTGCATGGTTTGCGTCAAACATACCGTAGGCTTGGAAATAGTATTGGAGGCACCCGATGGAACTCCTATTTGACGTGGGTCTTGTGGAATCTCGTTTCGATCTGTTTTCAAACAGTGTTAGCATCGGTCCAAGATAGGTGCTCAATTGGCGTCAAACGTACCATAGCCTCATAAATCATTTGAGAAGCACCCGATGGTACTCCTAAGTGACGAGGGTCTGCTGGAGCCCTGTTTGGTCTGTTTGGAGATAGTGCCAATGTTGACACAAGATAGGTGCACGGTTTGCATTGAATGTACCATAGGCTCATAAATAGTTGTGGACGCACCGAACGGAACTCATATGTTTCGTGGGTCGTGTGGAATTTTGTTTTAGTCCATTCGGAGACGGTGTTAATGTCAGTGCAAGAGAGGTGCACGGTTTGCACCGAGCATACCATAGGCATAGAAATCATTTTGGACACACTCGATGGGACTCCTAGGTGACGAAGCTCAACTGGAAGCTCGGTTCGGTCCGTTTGGAGATAGTACTACTCTTGATGCACGATTGGTGCACGGTTTGCGTCAAACATACCATAGGCTCGGAAATAGTATTGGAGGCACCTGATGGAACTCCTGGTTGATGTGGGTCTTGTGGAATCTCGTTTCGATCTATTTTGAGACAATGTTAGCGTCGGTGCAAGATAGGTGCACGATTTGCGTCAAACGTACCGTAGGGTCATAAATCAGTTTAGACGCACCCGATGGTACTCCTAAGTGACGTGGGTCTGGTGGAGCTCTGTTCGGTCCGTTTGGAGATAGTGCTAATCTTGACACAAGATAGATGCACAGTTTGCACTGAACGTACCATAGGCTCACAAATAGTTTGGGACGCACCCGATGGACTCGTAAGTGACATGGGTCGTGTGGAATCTCGTTTTAGTCCGTTTGGAGACAGTGTTAGTGTCAGTGCAAGACAGGTGCATGGTTTGCACCGAACATACAATAGGCATTGAAATTGTTTTGGACGCACAAGATGGGACTCCTAGGTGATGAGGCTCAAGTGAAAGCTCGGTTCGGTCCGATTGGAGATAGTGCTACTCCTGATGCACGATTGTTGCACGGTTTGCGTCAAACGTACCGTAGGCTTGGAAATAGTATTGGAGGCACCCGATGGAACTCCTAGTTGACGTGGGTCTTGTGGAATCTCGTTTCGATCTGTTTTGAGATAGTGTTAGCGTCGGTCCAAGATAGGTGCTCAATTTGCGTCAAACGTACCATAGGCTCATAAATCATTTGACAAGCACCCGATGGTACTGACAAGTGACGAGGGTCTGGTGGAGCCCTGTTTGGTCCATTTGGAGATAGTGCCAATCTTGACACAAGATAGGTGCACGGTTTGCATTGAAGGTACCATAGGCTCATAAATAGTTGTGGACGCACCCAATGGAACTCATAAGTTTCGTGGGTCATGCGGAATTTCGTTTTAGTCCATTTGGAGACGGTGTTAATGTTAGTGCAAGAGAGGTGCACGGTTTGCACCGAACATACCATAGGCATAGAAATCATTTTGGACGCACTCGATGGGAATCCTAGGAGACGAAGCTCAACTAGAAGCTCAGTTCGGTCCGTTTGGAGATAGTACTACTCTTGACACACGATTGGTCCACGGTTTGCATCAAACGTAACATAGGCTCGGAAATAGTATTGGAGGCACCTGATGGAACTCCTAGTTGATGTGGGTCTTGTGGAATCTTGTTTCGATCTATTTTGAGACAGTCTTAGCGTCGGTGCAAGATAGGTGCACGATTTGCGTCAAACGTACCATAGGGTCATAAATCAGTTTAGACGCACCCGATGGTACTCCTAAGTGACGTGGGTCTGGTGGAGCTCTGTTCAGCCCGTTTGGAGATAGTTCTAATCTTGACACAAGATAGATGCACGGTTTGCACTGAACGTACCATAGGCTCACAAATAGTTTGGGACGCACCCGATGGACTCATAAGTGACATGGGTCATGTGGAGTCTCGTTTTAGTCCGTTTTGAGACAGTGTTAGTGTCAGTGCAAGAAAGGTGCACTGTTTACACCGAACATACCATAGGCATAGAAATCGTTTTGGACGCACACGATGGGACTCCTTGGTGACGAGGCTCAAGTGGAAGCTTGGTTTGGTCGGTTTGGAGATAGTGCTACTCGTGATGCACGATTGGTGCACGGTTTGCGTCAAACGTACCGTAGGCTCAGAAATAGTATTGGAGGCACCCGATGGAACTCCTAGTTGACGTCGGTCTTGTGGAATCTCATTTCGATCTGTTTTGAGACAGTGTTAGCGTCGGTCTAAGATAGGTGCTCAATTTGTGTCAAACGTACCATAGGCTCATAAATCATTTTAGAAGCACCCGATGGTACTCCTAAGTGATGAGGGTCTGGTGGAGCCATGTTTGGTCCATTTGGAGATAGTGCCAATCTTGACACAAGATAGGTGCATGGTTTGCACTGAACGTACCATAGGTTCACAAATAGTTGTGGACGCACCCAATGGAACTCATAAGTTTCGTGGGTCGTGTGGAATTTCATTTTAGTCCATTTGCAGACGATGTTAATGTCAGTGCAAGAGAGGTGCATGGTTTGCACCGAACATACCATAGGCATAGAAATCATTTTGGACGCACTCGATGGGACTCCTAGGTGACGAAGCTCAACTGGAAGCTCGGTTCGGTCCGTTTGGAGATAGTACTACTCTTGATGCACGATTGGTGCACGGTTTGCGTCAAACATACCATAGGCACGGAAATAGTATTGGAGGCACCTGATGGAACTCCTGGTTGATGTGGGTCTTGTGGAATCTCGTTTCGATCTATTTTGAGACAATGTTAGCGTCGGTGCAAGATAGGTGCACGATTTGCGTCAAACGTACCATAGGGTCATAAATCAGTTTAGACGCACCCGATGGTACTCCTAAGTGACGTGGGTCTGGTGGAGCTCTGTTCGGTCCGTTTGGAGATAGTGCTAATCTTGACACAAGATAGATCCACGGTTAGCACTGAACGTACCATAGGCTCACAAATAGTTTGGGATGCACCCGATGGACTCGTAAGTGACATGGGTCGTGTGGAATCTCGTTTTAGTCCGTTTGGGGACGGTGTTAGTGTCAGTGCAAGACAGGTGCACGATACACACCGAACATACCATAGGCATAGAAATCGTTTTGGACGCACACGATGGGACTCGTTGGTGACGTGGCTCAAGTGGAAGCTCGGTTCGGTCCGTTTGGAGATAGTGCTACTCTTGACGCACGATTGGTGCATGGTTTGCGTCAAACATACCGTAGGCTTGGAAATAGTATTGGAGGCACCCGATGGAACTCCTATTTGACGTGGGTCTTGTGGAATCTCGTTTTGATCTGTTTTCAGACAGTGTTAGCATCGGTCCAAGATAGGTGCTCAATTGGCGTCAAACGTACTATAGCCTCATAAATCATTTGAGAAGCACCCGATGGTACTCCTAAGTGACGAGGGTCTGGTGGAGCCCTATTTGGTCTGTTTGGAGATAGTGCCAATCTTGACACAAGATAGGTGCACGGTTTGCATTGAATGTACCATAGGCTCATAAATAGTTGTGGACGCACCGAATGGAACTCATATGTTTCGTGGGTCGTGTGGAATTTTGTTTTAGTCCATTCGGAGACGGTGTTAATGTCAGTGCAAGAGAGGTGCACGGTTTGCACCGACCATACCATATGCATAGAAATCCTTTTGGACGCACTCGATGGGACTCATAGGTGACGAAGCTCAACTAGAAGCTCGGTTCGGTCCGTTTGGAGATAGTACTACTCTTGATGCACGATTGGTGCACGGTTGCGTCAAACGTACCGTAGGCTCGGAAATAGTATTGGTGGCACCTGATGGAACTCCTAGTTGATGTAGGTCTTGTGGAATCTCGTTTCGATCTATTTTGAGACAGTGTTAGCGTCGGTGCAAGATGGGTGCACGATTTGCGTCAAACGTACCATAGGGTCATAAATCAGTTTAGACGCACCCGATGGTACTCCTAAGTGACGTGGGTCTAGTGGAGCTCTGTTCGGTCCGTTTGGAGATAGTGCTAATCTTGACATAAGATAGATGCACGGTTTGCACTGAATGTACCATAGGCTCACAAATAGTTTGGGACGCACCCGATGGACTCGTAAGTGACATGGGTTGTGTGGAATCTCATTTTAGTCCATTTGGAGACAGTGTTAGTGTCAGTGCAAGATAGGTGCACGGTTCGCACCGAACATACCATAGGCATAGAAATCGTTTTGGACGCACACGATGGGACTCCTTGATGACGAGGCTCAAGTGGAAGCTCGGTTCGGTCCGTTTGGAGGTAGTGCTACTCTTGATGCACGATTGGTGCACGGTTTGCGTCAAACGTACCGTAGGCTTGGAAATAGTATTGGAGGCACCCGATGGAACTCCTAGTTGACGTGGGTCTTGTGGAATCTCGTTTCGATCTGTTTTCAGACAGTGTTAGCATCGGTCCAAGATAGGTGCTCAATTTGCGTCAAACGTACCATAGGCTCATAAATCATTTGAGAAGCACCCGATGGTACTCCTAAGTGACGAGGGTCTGGTGGAGCCCTGTTTGGTCCGTTTGGAGATAGTGCCAATCTTGACACAGGATAGGTGCATGGTTTGCATTGAAGGTACCATAGGGTCATAAATAGTGGTGGACATACCCAATGGAACTCATATGTTTCGTGGGTCGTGTGGAATTTCGTTTTAGTCCATTCGGAGACAGTGTTAATGTCAGTGCAAGAGAGGTGCATGGTTTGCACCGAGCATACCATAGGCATAGAAATCATTTTGGACACACTCGATGGGACTCCTAGGTGACGAAGCTCAACTGGAAGCTCGGTTCGGTCCGTTTGGAGATAGTACTACTCTAGATGCACGATTGGTGCACGGTTTGCGTCAAACATACCATAGGCTCGGAAATAGTATTGGAGGCACCTGATGGAACTCCTGGTTGATGTGGGTCTTGTGGAATCTCGTTTCGATCTATTTTGAGACAATGTTAGCGTCGGTGCAAGATAGGTGCACGATTTGCGTCAAACGTACCGTAGGGTCATAAATCAGTTTAGACGCACCCGATGGTACTCCTAAGTGACGTGGGTCTGGTGGAGCTCTGTTCGGTCCGTTTGGAGGTAGTGCTAATCTTGACACAAGATAGATGCACAGTTTGCACTGAACGTACCATAGGCTCACAAAAAGTTTGGGACGCACCCGATGGACTCGTAAGTGACATGGGTCGTGTGGAATATCATTTTAGTCCGTTTGGAGACAGTGTTAGTGTCAGTGCAAGACAGGTGCATGGTTTGCACCGAACATACAATAGGCATTGAAATTGTTTTGGACGCACAAGATGGGACTCCTAGGTGACGAGGCTCAAGTGAAAGCTCGGTTCGGTCCGATTGGAGATAGTGCTACTCCTGATGCACGATTGTTGCACGGTTTGCGTCAAACGTACCGTAGGCTTGGAAATAGTATTGGAGGCACCCGATGGAACTCCTAGTTGACGTGGGTCTTGTGGAATCTCGTTTCGATCTGTTTTGAGATAGTGTTAGCGTCGGTCCAAGATAGGTGCTCAATTTGCGTCAAACGTACCATAGGCTCATAAATCATTTGACAAGCACCCGATGGTACTGACAAGTGACGAGGGTCTGGTGGAGCCCTGTTTGGTCCATTTGGAGATAGTGCCAATCTTGACACAAGATAGGTGCACGGTTTGCATTGAAGGTACCATAGGCTCATAAATAGTTGTGGACGCACCCAATGGAACTCATAAGTTTCGTGGGTCGTGCGGAATTTCGTTTTAGTCCATTTGGAGACGGTGTTAATGTTAGTGCAAGAGAGGTGCACGGTTTGCACCGAACATACCATAGGCATAGAAATCATTTTGGACGCACTCGATGGGACTCCTAGGAGACGAAGCTCAACTGGAAGCTCAGTTCGGTCCGTTTGGAGATAGTACTACTCTTGACACACGATTGGTGCACGGTTTGCGTCAAACGTAACATAGGCTCGAAAATAGTATTGGAGGCACCTTATGGAACTCCTAGTTGATGTGGGTCTTGTGGAATCTCGTTTCGATCTATTTTGAGACAGTCTTAGCGTCGGTGCAAGATAGGTGCACGATTTGCGTCAAACGTACCATAGGGTCATAAATCAGTTTAGACGCACCTGATGGTACTCCTATGTGACGTGGGTCTGGTGGAGCTCTGTTCAGTCCGTTTGGAGATAGTTCTAATCTTGACACAATATAGATGCACGGTTTGCACTGAACGTACCATAGGCTCACAAATAGTTTGGGACGCACCCGATGGACTCATAAGTGACATGGGTCGTGTGGAGTCTCGTTTTAGTCCGTTTTGAGACAGTGTTAGTGTCAGTGCAAGAAAGGTGCACTGTTTGCACTGAACATACCATAGGCATAGAAATCATTTTGGACGCACACGATGGGACTCCTTGGTGACGAGGCTCAAGTGGAAGCTTGGTTTGGTCGGTTTGGAGATAGTGCTACTCATGATGCACGATTGGTGCACGGTTGCGTCAAACGTACCGTAGGCTCGGAAATAGTATTGGTGGCACCTGATGGAACTCCTAGTTGATGTAGGTCTTGTGGAATCTCGTTTCGATCTATTTTGAGACAGTGTTAGCGTCGGTGCAAGATGGGTGCACGATTTGCGTCAAACGTACCATAGGGTCATAAATCAGTTTAGACGCACCCGATGGTACTCCTAAGTGACGTGGGTCTAGTGGAGCTCTGTTCGGTCCGTTTGGAGATAGTGCTAATCTTGACATAAGATAGATGCACGGTTTGCACTGAACGTACCATAGGCTCACAAATAGTTTGGGACGCACCCGATGGACTCGTAAGTGACATGGGTTGTGTGGAATCTCATTTTAGTCCATTTGGAGACAGTGTTAGTGTCAGTGCAAGATAGGTGCACGGTTCGCACCGAACATACCATAGGCATAGAAATCGTTTTGGACGCACACGATGGGACTCCTTGATGACGAGGCTCAAGTGGAAGCTCGGTTCGGTCCGTTTGGAGGTAGTGCTACTCTTGATGCACGATTGGTGCACGGTTTGCGTCAAACGTACCGTTGGCTTGGAAATAGTATTGGAGGCACCCGATGGAACTCCTAGTTGACGTGGGTCTTGTGGAATCTCGTTTCGATCTGTTTTCAGACAGTGTTAGCATCGGTCCAAGATAGGTGCAAAATTTGCGTCAAACGTACCATAGGCTCATAAATCATTTGAGAAGCACCCGATGGTACTCCTAAGTGACGAGGGTCTGGTGGAGCCCTGTTTGGTCCGTTTGGAGATAGTGCCAATCTTGACACAGGATAGGTGCATGGTTTGCATTGAAGGTACCATAGGCTCATAAATAGTGGTGGACGTACCCAATGGAACTCATATGTTTCGTGGGTCGTGTGGAATTTCGTTTTAGTCCATTCGGAGACAGTGTTAATGTCAGTGCAAGAGAGGTGCATGGTTTGCACCGAGCATACCATAGGCATAGAAATCATTTTGGACACACTCGATGGGACTCCTAGGTGACGAAGCTCAACTGGAAGCTCGGTTCGGTCCGTTTGGAGATAGTACTACTCTTGATGCACGATTGGTGCACGGTTTGCGTCAAACATACCATAGGCTCGGAAATAGTATTGGAGGCACCTGATGGAACTCCTGGTTGATGTGGGTCTTGTGGAATCTCGTTTCGATCTATTTTGAGACAATGTTAGCGTCGGTGCACGATAGGTGCACGATTTGCGTCAAACGTACCGTAGGGTCATAAATCAGTTTAGACGCACCCGATGGTACTCCTAAGTGACGTGGGTCTGGTGGAGCTCTGTTCGGTCCGTTTGGAGATAGTGCTAATCTTGACACAAGATAGATGCACAGTTTGCACTGAACGTACCATAGGCTCACAAATAGTTTGGGACGCACCCGATGGACTCGTAAGTGACATGGGTCGTGTGGAATCTCGTTTTAGTCCGTTTGGAGACAGTGTTAGTGTCAGTGCAAGACAGGTGCATGGTTTGCACCGAACATACAATAGGCATTGAAATTGTTTTGGACGCACAAGATGGGACTCCTAGGTGACGAGGCTCAAGTGAAAGCTCGGTTCGGTCCGATTGGAGATAGTGCTACTCCTGATGCACGATTGTTGCACGGTTTGCGTCAAACGTACCGTAGGCTTGGAAATAGTATTGGAGGCACCCGATGGAACTCCTAGTTGACGTGGGTCTTGTGGAATCTCGTTTCGATCTGTTTTGAGATAGTGTTAGCGTCGGTCCAAGATAGGTGCTCAATTTGCGTCAAACGTACCATAGGCTCATAAATCATTTGACAAGCACCCGATGGTACTGACAAGTGACGAGGGTCTGGTGGAGCCCTGTTTGGTCCATTTGGAGATAGTGCCAATCTTGACACAAGATAGGTGCACGGTTTGCATTGAAGGTACCATAGGCTCATAAATAGTTGTGGACGCACCCAATGGAACTCATAAGTTTCGTGGGTCGTGCGGAATTTCGTTTTAGTCCATTTGGAGACGGTGTTAATGTTAGTGCAAGAGAGGTGCACGGTTTGCACCGAACATACCATAGGCATAGAAATCATTTTGGACGCACTCGATGGGACTCCTAGGAGACGAAGCTCAACTGGAAGCTCAGTTCGGTCCGTTTGGAGATAGTACTACTCTTGACACACGATTGGTGCACGGTTTGCGTCAAACGTAACATAGGCTCGGAAATAGTATTGGAGGCACCTTATGGAACTCCTAGTTGATGTGGGTCTTGTGGAATCTCGTTTCGATCTATTTTGAGACAGTCTTAGCGTCGGTGCAAGATAGGTGCACGATTTGCGTCAAACGTACCATAGGGTCATAAATCAGTTTAGACGCACCTGATGGTACTCCTATGTGACGTGGGTCTGGTGGAGCTCTGTTCAGTCCGTTTGGAGATAGTTCTAATCTTGACACAAGATAGATGCACGGTTTGCACTGAACGTACCATAGGCTCACAAATAGTTTGGGACGCACCCGATGGACTCATAAGTGACATGGGTCGTGTGGAGTCTCGTTTTAGTCCGTTTTGAGACAGTGTTAGTGTCAGTGCAAGAAAGGTGCACTGTTTGCACCGAACATACCATAGGCATAGAAATCATTTTGGACGCACACGATGGGACTCCTTGGTGACGAGGCTCAAGTGGAAGCTTGGTTTGGTCGGTTTGGAGATAGTGCTACTCATGATGCACGATTGGTGCACGGTTTGCGTCAAACGTACCGTAGGCTCGGAAATAGTATTGGAGGCACCCGATGTAACTCCTAGTTGACGTCGGTCTTGTGGAATCTCATTTCGATCTGTTTTGAGACAGTGTTAGCGTCGGTCTAAGATAGGTGCTCAATTTGTGTCAAACATACCATAGGCTCATAAATCATTTTAGAAGCACCCGATGGTACTCCTAAGTGATGAGGGTCTGGTGGAGCCCTGTTTGGTCCATTTGGAGATAGTGCCAATCTTGACACAAGATAGGTGCATGGTTTGCACTGAACGTACCATAGGTTCACAAATAGTTGTGGACGCACCCAATGGAACTCATAAGTTTCGTGGGTCATGTAGAATTTCATTTTAGTCCATTTGCAGACGGTGTTAATGTCAGTGCAAGAGAGGTGCATGGTTTGCACCGAACATACCATAGGCATAGAAATCATTTTGGACGCACTCGATGGGACTCCTAGGTGACGAAGCTCAACTGGAAGCTCGGTTCGGTCCGTTTGGAGATAGTACTACTCTTGATGCACGATTGGTGCACGGTTTGCGTCAAACATACCATAGGCTCGGAAATAGTATTGGAGGCACCTGATGGAACTCCTGATTGATGTGGGTCTTGTGGAATCTCGTTTCGATCTATTTTGAGACAATGTTAGCGTCGGTGCAAGATAGGTGCACGATTTGTGTCAAACGTACCGTAGGGTCATAAATCAGTTTAGACGCACCCGATGGTACTCCTAAGTGACGTGGGTCTGGTGGAGCTCTGTTCGGTCCGTTTGGAGATAGTGCTAATCTTAACACAAGATAGATGCACAGTTTGCACTGAACGTACCATAGGCTCACAAATAGTTTGGGACGCACCCGATGGACTCGTAAGTAACATGGGTCGTGTGGAATCTCGTTTTAGTCCGTTTGGAGACAGTGTTAGTGTCAGTGCAAGACAGGTGCATGGTTTGCACCGAACATACAATAGGCATTGAAATTGTTTTGGACGCACAAGATGGGACTCCTAGGTGACGAGGCTCAAGTGAAAGCTCGGTTCGGTCCGATTGGAGATAGTGCTACTCCTGATGCACGATTGTTGCACGGTTTGCGTCAAACGTACCGTAGGCTTGGAAATAGTATTGGAGGCACCCGATGGAACTCCTAGTTGACGTGGGTCTTGTGGAATCTCGTTTCGATCTGTTTTGAGACAATGTTAGCGTCGGTCCAAGATAGGTGCTTAATTTGCGTCAAACGTACCATAGGCTCATAAATCATTTGACAAGCACCTAATGGTACTGACAAGTGACGAGGGTCTGGTGGAGCCCTGTTTGGTCCATTTGGAGATAGTGCCAATCTTGACACAAGATAGGTGCACGGTTTGCATTGAAGGTACCATAGGCTCATAAATAGTTGTGGACGCACCCAATGGAACTCATAAGTTTCGTGGGTCGTGCAGAATTTCGTTTTAGTCCATTTGGAGACGGTGTTAATGTTAGTGCAAGAGAGGTGCACGGTTTGCACAGAACATACCATAGGCATAGAAATCATTTTGGACGCACTCGATGGGACTCCTAGGAGACGAAGCTCAACTGGAAGCTCAGTTCGGTCCGTTTGGAGATAGTACTACTCTTGACACACGATTGGTGCACGGTTTGCGTCAAACGTAACATAGGCTCGGAAATAGTATTGGAGGCACCTTATGGAACTCCTAGTTGATGTGGGTCTTGTGGAATCTCGTTTCGATCTATTTTGAGACAGTCTTAGCGTCGGTGCAGGATAGGTGCACGATTTGCGTCAAACGTACCAAAGGGTCATAAATCAGTTTAGACGCACCCGATGGTACTCCTAAGTGACGTGGGTCTGGGGGAGCTCTGTTCAGTCCGTTTGGAGATAGTTCTAATCTTGACACAAGATAGATGCACGGTTTGCACTGAACGTACCATAGGCTCACAAATAGTTTGGGATGCACCCGATGGACTCATAAGTGACATGGGTCGTGTGGAGTCTCGTTTTAGTCCGTTTTGAGACAGTGTTAGTGTCAGTGCAAGAAAGGTGCACTGTTTGCACCGAACATACCATAGGCATAGAAATCGTTTTGGACGCACACGATGGGACTCCTTGGTGACGAGGCTCAAGTGGAAGCTTGGTTTGGTCGGTTTGGAGATAGTGCTACTCGTGATCCATGATAGGTGCACGGTTTGCGTCAAACGTACCGTAGGCTCGGAAATAGTATTGGAGGCACCCGATGGAACTCCTAGTTGACGTGGGTCTTGTGGAATCTCATTTCGATCTGTTATGAGACAGTGTTAGCGTTGGTCCGTTTGGAGATAGTACTACTCTTGACACACGATTGGTGCACGGTTTGCGTCAAACGTAACATAGGCTCGGAAATAGTATTGGAGGCACCTTATGGAACTCCTAGTTGATGTGGGTCTTGTGGAATCTCGTTTCGATCTATTTTGAGACAGTCTTAGCGTCGGTGCAAGATAGGTGCACGATTTGCGTCAAACGTACCATAGGGTCATAAATCAGTTTAGACGCACCTGATGGTACTCCTATGTGACGTGGGTCTGGTGGAGCTCTGTTCAGTCCGTTTGGAGATAGTTCTAATCTTGACACAAGATAGATGCACGGTTTGCACTGAACGTACCATAGGCTCACAAATAGTTTGGGACGCACCCGATGGACTCATAAGTGACATGGGTCGTGTGGAGTCTCGTTTTAGTCCGTTTTGAGACAGTGTTAGTGTCAGTGCAAGAAAGGTGCACTGTTTGCACCGAACATACCATAGGCATAGAAATCATTTTGGACGCACACGATGGGACTCCTTGGTGACGAGGCTCAAGTGGAAGCTTGGTTTGGTCGGTTTGGAGATAGTGCTACTCATGATGCACGATTGGTGCACGGTTTGCGTCAAACGTACCGTAGGCTCGGAAATAGTATTGGAGGCACCCGATGTAACTCCTAGTTGACGTCGGTCTTGTGGAATCTCATTTCGATCTGTTTTGAGACAGTGTTAGCGTCGGTCTAAGATAGGTGCTCAATTTGTGTCAAACATACCATAGGCTCATAAATCATTTTAGAAGCACCCGATGGTACTCCTAAGTGATGAGGGTCTGGTGGAGCCCTGTTTGGTCCATTTGGAGATAGTGCCAATCTTGACACAAGATAGGTGCATGGTTTGCACTGAACGTACCATAGGTTCACAAATAGTTGTGGACGCACCCAATGGAACTCATAAGTTTCGTGGGTCATGTAGAATTTCATTTTAGTCCATTTGCAGACGGTGTTAATGTCAGTGCAAGAGAGGTGCATGGTTTGCACCGAACATACCATAGGCATAGAAATCATTTTGGACGCACTCGATGGGACTCCTAGGTGACGAAGCTCAACTGGAAGCTCGGTTCGGTCCGTTTGGAGATAGTACTACTCTTGATGCACGATTGGTGCACGGTTTGCGTCAAACATACCATAGGCTCGGAAATAGTATTGGAGGCACCTGATGGAACTCCTGATTGATGTGGGTCTTGTGGAATCTCGTTTCGATCTATTTTGAGACAATGTTAGCGTCGGTGCAAGATAGGTGCACGATTTGCGTCAAACGTACCGTAGGGTCATAAATCAGTTTAGACGCACCCGATGGTACTCCTAAGTGACGTGGGTCTGGTGGAGCTCTGTTCGGTCCGTTTGGAGATAGTGCTAATCTTAACACAAGATAGATGCACAGTTTGCACTGAACGTACCATAGGCTCACAAATAGTTTGGGACGCACCCGATGGACTCGTAAGTAACATGGGTCGTGTGGAATCTCGTTTTAGTCCGTTTGGAGACAGTGTTAGTGTCAGTGCAAGACAGGTGCATGGTTTGCACCGAACATACAATAGGCATTGAAATTGTTTTGGACGCACAAGATGGGACTCCTAGGTGACGAGGCTCAAGTGAAAGCTCGGTTCGGTCCGATTGGAGATAGTGCTACTCCTGATGCACGATTGTTGCACGGTTTGCGTCAAACGTACCGTAGGCTTGGAAATAGTATTGGAGGCACCCGATGGAACTCCTAGTTGACGTGGGTCTTGTGGAATCTCGTTTCGATCTGTTTTGAGACAATGTTAGCGTCGGTCCAAGATAGGTGCTTAATTTGCGTCAAACGTACCATAGGCTCATAAATCATTTGACAAGCACCTAATGGTACTGACAAGTGACGAGGGTCTGGTGGAGCCCTGTTTGGTCCATTTGGAGATAGTGCCAATCTTGACACAAGATAGGTGCACGGTTTGCATTGAAGGTACCATAGGCTCATAAATAGTTGTGGACGCACCCAATGGAACTCATAAGTTTCGTGGGTCGTGCAGAATTTCGTTTTAGTCCATTTGGAGACGGTGTTAATGTTAGTGCAAGAGAGGTGCACGGTTTGCACAGAACATACCATAGGCATAGAAATCATTTTGGACGCACTCGATGGGACTCCTAGGAGACGAAGCTCAACTGGAAGCTCAGTTCGGTCCGTTTGGAGATAGTACTACTCTTGACACACGATTGGTGCACGGTTTGCGTCAAACGTAACATAGGCTCGGAAATAGTATTGGAGGCACCTTATGGAACTCCTAGTTGATGTGGGTCTTGTGGAATCTCGTTTCGATCTATTTTGAGACAGTCTTAGCGTCGGTGCAGGATAGGTGCACGATTTGCGTCAAACGTACCAAAGGGTCATAAATCAGTTTAGACGCACCCGATGGTACTCCTAAGTGACGTGGGTCTGGGGGAGCTCTGTTCAGTCCGTTTGGAGATAGTTCTAATCTTGACACAAGATAGATGCACGGTTTGCACTGAACGTACCATAGGCTCACAAATAGTTTGGGATGCACCCGATGGACTCATAAGTGACATGGGTCGTGTGGAGTCTCGTTTTAGTCCGTTTTGAGACAGTGTTAGTGTCAGTGCAAGAAAGGTGCACTGTTTGCACCGAACATACCATAGGCATAGAAATCGTTTTGGACGCACACGATGGGACTCCTTGGTGACGAGGCTCAAGTGGAAGCTTGGTTTGGTCGGTTTGGAGATAGTGCTACTCGTGATCCATGATAGGTGCACGGTTTGCGTCAAACGTACCGTAGGCTCGGAAATAGTATTGGAGGCACCCGATGGAACTCCTAGTTGACGTCGGTCTTGTGGAATCTCATTTTGATCTGTTTTGAGACAGTGTTAGCGTCAGTCTAAGATAGGTGCTCAATTTGTGTCAAACATACCATAGGCTCATAAATCATTTTAGAAGCACCCGATGGTACTCCTAAGTGATGAGGGTCTGGTGGAGCCCTGTTTGGTCCATTTGGAGATAGTGCCAATCTTGACACAAGATAGGTGCATGGTTTGCACTGAACGTACCATAGGTTCACAAATAGTTGTGGACGCACCCAATGGAACTCATAAGTTTCGTGGGTCATGTGGAATTTCATTTTAGTCCATTTGCAGACGGTGTTAATGTTAGTGCAAGAGAGGTGCATGGTTTGCACTGAACATACCATAGGCATAGAAATCATTTTGGACGCACTCGATGGGACTCCTAGGTGACGAAGCTCAACTGGAAGCTCGGTTCGGTCTGTTTGGAGATAGTACTACTCTTGATGTACGATTGGTGCACGGTTTGCGTCAAACATACCATAGGCTCGGAAATAGTATTTGAGGCACCTGATGGAACTCCTGGTTGATGTGGGTCTTGTGGAATCTCGTTTCGATCTATTTTGAGACAATGTTAGCGTCGGTGCAAGATAGGTGCACGATTTGCGTCAAACGTACCGTAGGGTCATAAATCAGTTTAGACGCACCCGATGGTACTCCTAAGTGACGTGAGTCTGGTGGAGCTCTGTTCGGTCCGTTTGGAGATAGTGCTAATCTTGACACAAGATAGATGCACAGTTTGCACTGAACGTACCATAGGCTCACAAATAGTTTGGGACGCACCCGATGGACTCGTAAGTGACATGGGTCGTGTGGAATCTCGTTTTAGTCCGTTTGGAGACAGTGTTAGTGTCAGTGCAAGACAGGTGCATGGTTTGCACCGAACATACAATAGGCATTGAAATTGTTTTGGACGCACAAGATGGGACTCCTAGGTGACGAGGCTCAAGTGAAAGCTCGGTTCGGTCCGATTGGAGATAGTGCTACTCCTGATGCACGATTGTTGCACGGTTTGCGTCAATCGTACCGTAGGCTTGGAAATAGTATTGGAGGCACCCGATGGAACTCCTAGTTGACGTGGGTCTTGTGGAATCTCATTTCGATCTGTTTTGAGACAGTGTTAGCGTCGGTCCAAGATAGGTGCTCAATTTGCGTCAAACGTACCATAGGCTCATAAATCATTTGACAAGCACCCGATGGTACTGACAAGTGACGAGGGTCTGGTGGAGCCCTGTTTGGTCCATTTGGAGATAGTGCCAATCTTGACACAAGATAGGTGCACGGTTTGCATTAAAGGTACCATAGGCTCATATATAGTTGTGGACGCACCCAATGGAACTCATAAGTTTCGTGGGTCGTGCGGAATTTCGTTTTAGTCCATTTGGAGACGGTGTTAATGTTAGTGCAAGAGAGGTGCACGGTTTGCACCGAACATACCATAGGCATAGAAATCATTTTGGACGCACTCGATGGGAATCCTAGGAGACGAAGCTCAACTGGAAGCTCAGTTTGGTCCGTTTGGAGATAGTACTACTCTTGACACACGATTGGTCCACGGTTTGCGTCAAACGTAACATAGGCTCAGAAATAGTATTGGCGGCACCTGATGGAACTCCTAGTTGATGTGGGTCTTGTGGAATCTTGTTTCGATCTATTTTGAGACAGTCTTAGCGTCGGTGCAAGATAGGTGCACGATTTGCGTCAAACGTACCATAGGGTCATAAATCAGCTTAGACGCACCCGATGGTACTCCTAAGTGACGTGGGTCTGGTGGAGCTCTGTTCAGCCCGTTTGGAGATAGTTCTAATCTTGACACAAGATAGATGCACGGTTTGCACTGAACGTACCATAGGCTCACAAATAGTTTGGGACGCACCCGATGGACTCATAAGTGACATGGGTCATGTGGAGTCTCGTTTTAGTCCGTTTTGAGACAGTGTTAGTGTCAGTGCAAGAAAGGTGCACTGTTTGCACCGAACATACCATAGGCATAGAAATCGTTTTGGACGCACACGATGGGACTCCTTGGTGACGAGGCTCAAGTGGAAGCTTGGTTTGGTCGGTTTGGAGATAGTGCTACTCGTGATGCACGATTGGTGCACGGTTTGCGTCAAACGTACCGTAGGCTCGGAAATAGTATTGGAGGCACCCGATGGAACTCCTAGTTGACGTCGGTCTTGTGGAATCTCATTTCGATCTGTTTTGAGACAGTGTTAGCATCGGTCTAAGATAGGTGCTCAATTTGTGTCAAACGTACCATAGGCTCATAAATCATTTTAGAAGCACCCGATGGTACTCCTAAGTGATGAGGGTCTGGTGGAGCCATGTTTGGTCCATTTGGAGATAGTGCCAATCTTGACACAAGATAGGTGCATGGTTTGCACTGAACGTACCATAGGTTTACAAATAGTTGTGGACGCACCCAATGGAACTCATAAGTTTCGTGGGTCGTGTGGAATTTCATTTTAGTCCATTTGCAGACGGTGTTAATGTCAGTGCAAGAGAGGTGCATGGTTTGCACCGAACATACCATAGGCATAGAAATCATTTTGGACGCACTCGATGGGACTCCTAGGTGACGAAGCTCAACTGGAAGCTCGGTTCGGTCCGTTTGGAGATAGTACTACTCTTGATGCACGATTGGTGCACGGTTTGCGTCAAACATACCATAGGCTCAGAAATAGTATTGGAGGCACCTGATGGAACTCCTGGTTGATGTGGGTCTTGTGGAATCTCGTTTCGATCTATTTTGAGACAATGTTAGCGTCGGTGCAAGATAGGTGCATGATTTGCGTCAAACGTACCGTAGGGTCATAAATCAGTTTATACGCACCCGATGGTACTCCTAAGTGACGTGGGTCTGGTGGAGCTCTTTTCGGTCCGTTTGGAGATAGTGCTAATCTTGACACAAGATAGATGCACGGTTGGCACTGAACGTACCATAGGCTCACAAATAGTTTGGGATGCACCCAATGGACTCATAAGTGACATGGGTCGTGTGGAATCTCGTTTTAGTCCATTTGGAGACAGTGTTAGTGTCAGTGCAAGATAGGTGCATGGTTCACACCGAACATACCATAGGCATAGAAATCGTTTTGGACGCACACGATGGGACTCCTTGGTGACGTGGCTCAAGTGGAAGCTTGGTTCGGTCCGTTTGGAGATAGTGCTACTCTTGATGCACGATTGGTGCACGGTTTGCGTCAAACATACCGTAGGCTCAGAAATAGTATTTGTTGATGCAAAAGTGGATCTATAAACACAAAGGGCTAATACCCAAAATCGATATCCAAAGCGTGCTAGTCGATTTGACATGTTAATCGACAAGGATGAAGATACGAGCACTTTGGTCCTGACAACAGTGATACGCCCGGAAGTCACGGCCAAGAGGTACTCACACGGAACTCGAGGATCGTCGAAGATTGCACTGGAGCAATGCAACTCGCCGAATCGATGAGAACTCGTAAAAAGGAAAAAAGTATGCAAGTTGACGAAGTCGTCGAAAAGTAAATAGATGTAAATAAGAGTAAAAGCTGGTTTTTTATATTGATATTCCACTTGATACATTGCCCTTCACCCTATATTTATATCCTGATCTACAGAAACGTAACCAAATACGACTAGGACACTAATTCCAAATCTAAGGAAACACATAACTTTGATACAACTCAGACTCTAATAAACATATACAAGGAAATTGATTTCTATCTTATTCTATAGTCCGCCTTAATCACGATGGTATTCTCATCGACCTTCTTTCCATCGGCACACTCCCTGTTCCATCGGCAGCAGCCTTCAAGTTCCTTCCATCGGCACACCCCCTGTTCTATCGGCGCCTTCCAGTCTCTTCCATCGGCATCGGCAATAATACCATTAACCTTATCGGCAACACCTCAATTTGAATCCACATACCACCACCACCACTCATAAGTAGCCTTCTTTACAAGTTTTTTTTATCGGCTATCAATCTATACAGTAATCTTTCCTCAGCTGATTAGCCCTTCCTGACCATCTTGACACGTGCTAAAAAACGATGTCAACACATGCCCCCCAATTTCGGAGTATAAGATACTGATACTCTAAAATTTACTCCAGATAATGCTTGTTGTTACCTATTTTTCTCAACCCATTCTCCAAGCATAACACGATCTGTTACTAAATTTAATCAAATCTAGTTCTAATCCATGTATCTCAGTAAATATCGCACAATTTCCAACTGTTTTTGCCTCAATCACGGTTGAGATACCAAAACAACAATCCATCGGCAAGATCTTATCATAGCAACATCACCATTTTAGAACTGAAAGATCCTGTGTCAAGATCTCTTCAAAGTCATGATTACTTGCCATTAAATCTTCTGTACAATCCCTTGATTGTCGTGCGAATAGTTACCATATCCATCTGAACCACCTCGATCCACCCGCTCACGGCATAGAGATAAGTCAAGAATACCCCTACTCCAAATGGCTTATAAATAGATTTCTCCGGACTGCTCATCTTCTACCTCCAAACCTCAACCTTTGGCATTCTCTCTCCCTTTTATATATATATCGGCAGCTAATCTTTCCTATAACAGGCCGATGATCCAGTTCCATCAGTAAGCAAGAGCGGGAGACCTTTCAACCTCCACCCTATTTCCCCAGTCTCAATAATCGGCTACAACGCCCCTACCTTAGACGCCTTAACCTTCCAGAGGACCCGTGCCAAAACTATCACCTCTAGACCAAGACTGGCAACATCCAGGGCCACTCCAATGGCTGCTGCTACAAGCCTAATTAAGGCTTTTAAGGTAATAACCTTGCTTATTTTGTTTTCTGCCGATACAAACTATATTAACATATAACTATCAGGGTGTAAGAGCTGCAGCTGGATCATCATCGGCAACTCCCCCAACATCAAGCACCACGACCTCTAACCAGCCTTCAGAGGTATTCTTTTATTTTTATATTTTTCCTGCTAAATATCCGATCTCACACCCATTTTTGCAGCAACAGATGGGTACATCGGCAAGCACACCAAGCACTCAAGCTCCCCAATCAACAAGTGTCGATGCCCCCAGTCAATTATCGCTGAGACCCAAACAAAGCGCAAAGCTTTAACCAATTTCAAAGCTCAGCAAAAGCGATAGAAATCTACACCAGCCCCTACGTCCGCTCCAACACCTATTAGTCAGCCAACTGATGTAATTGAACAAGCTGACCCTCCTGCACAAAATATACCATCGGCCATCATACCCTAAGGGCCAACTACTGATGAGGCCGTAGAAGACATCCCATCGGCATCCTTTGCCGATCCTTTGCATGACCCTCCTCAGGCTGCTCCCTCAAGCCAGGCCCAAGAAATTGCCCTGAAGCAGGTAAACCGATTGATTATTTGGTATATAATAACCACATCTATCCTCAAATAGGATCTCTAACTTTCTTTTCTTCACAGGAACAAGATTCTCCTAACAGCTTGTTTTCTTTTGCTATCGACATCTCCGATGATGATGGAGAAGGGGCGAGTTCTTCCCTGGCATTGGGAACAATATCGGCAGACATCTATGGCCAGCTAGAAGCTCTTCTGAATCTGCTGCAACGAGATACTGCTCAACTGGTAATCGGTTCAGACCCCGCAAAGACTATCTTCAAAATGATCCGTGGCCAAGTTCCTACCGATGTTGAAGAAACCATCTTCCCAGCAGTCCACCTAGAGAGTAGACAACTCCAATATCAACAGGCCGCTCATCGTATTGCCGATAGAGCAACTCAAGCCCAGCTCAAGGAAGAAATGCTGCAGCTAAAGCAAATTGCCGATGAGAAGCACAAAAGCATCAACAACTTGCAAATCTCCGGTGCCGATCTTAAGCAAAAAATTCTAGATCTATCGGCAAAGAGAGCAGCTTTGCTAGCTGAACTTAAAGAAGTTGAAGCAGCCCTGACCCGTGCCAAGCAAGAAGAAGACCAACTTCCTGTCGTCATCAAAACCCTTCAATAGGAACGGGATGTCCAAGCTCGCAAGGCCCTGGCTTTGAAAAAGAAACTCAAGCTTGTAGAAGGAACTGCCGATGAAGACGCTAAAGAATTAAAGGAAGCCGATGAAATTCGCCTGCGTGCAATATTGGCTATCCAATCTTTGTTAAACCTGTAATTCTCATCTAGCGCATCGGCAACAAGATATTAATACTTTGTTTTAACTCTAGCCGATAGCATTGTTATCGGCAATTACACTCTTATGCATCTATCCAGATACTAGGGTAATATTTCTTCAAGTATTTTCCATTTAATGCTCTGGGAAACACAACCCCTTCGAGGGTTTCAAGAATATATGCATTACCAGGAATAGATTGATTTATCCGATATGGACCCTCCCAATTAGGCGACCATTTGCCAAACTTTGAACTTTTAGTCCCAATCGGTAAAATCAACTTCCAAACCAAATCTCCATCGACAAACTCCTTTACCTTCACCTTCTTGTCATACCACCTAGCTATCATTTTCTTATTCTCTTCGATGCTAGCTAAAGCCTTTAACTGATGACCTGCTACATCTTCCAACTCATCTTTCATAAGGGTATCATAGTCATCGGCTGTCAATTGATCTTGAGAACATATTCGCCTAGAGCCAGTTTTAACCTCCCAAGGTAATACCGTGTCGTGTCCATATACCAACTGATAAGGTGTTACCTTGGTTGCACCATGACACGCCATCCGATATGACCATAAGGCTTCATTTAATATTGTATGCCACCTCTTAGGATATTCTTTAATTTTGCGCTTAATGAGCTTGATAATTCCTTTGTTAGAAGCTTCAGCCTGACCATTAGCCTAGGCATAATATGGTGAAGAATTCAAAACTTTAATCCCCATACCTATAGCAAACTCATCAAATTCACCTGATGTAAACATGGTACCCTGATCGGTAGTGATGGTTTGAGGAATACCAAATCGGTAAACAATATGCTCTTTCACAAAATCAATCATATTAGCCAATGTCACCTTTTTCAAAGGAATTGCTTCAACCCACTTTGTGAAATAATCGGTACCAACCAGAATAAATTTATGTCCTTTACTCGATGGTGGATAAATCTGACTGATGAGATCAATAGCCCAACCCCGGAACGGCCAAGGCTTAATTATGGGATTCATAGCCGATGCGGGTGCCCTCTGAATATTACCAAATTTCTGACATTCCTGACATCCTTTAAAATATTTTAAAACAATCCTCAAGAATAGTCGGCCAATAATATCCATTCCTTCTGATCATCCATTTCATCTTGAAAGCTGACTGATGAGCCCCACATACTCCTTCATGAATCTCACCCATCAAACTTTTTGATTCATCGACACCAACACACCTGAGTAAAACTCCATCTATGGTACGGTAATACAATTCATCATCGAGGAGCACATACTTGGTAGCTTGGAACCTTATACGTCTTTCAACCTTTTTAGATGGATTCTTTAAATAATCAATAGTCTCCTTTCTCCAGTCATCGGTATCAACTGCTGATGTTAACTCTTCTTGAATAGACTGATATCTTGAAGCATGTTGAGCCAATCGATTAGCCTCTTCATTATGCAGCCGAGAAACATGTTCCAAATGAAAATTCCTAAACCCTTTTAACAACTCCAAACACTTCTCATAATATGAAATTAGAATTTCACTTTGGCATTCATAAATCCTAGCCAACTGATTTATAACTAGCATAGAATCACCAAAGACTTCAACAGCATCAACGCGTACTTCCTTAAGCAATTCTAACCCTTTTATCAGAGCTTGGTACTCAGCTTGATTGTCTATTGATGTAGCAACAATCGGTAATGAGAACTCATACTTCTTCCCCTGAGGGGAAATTAACACGATACCGATGCCTGCCCTTTCACCACATGTAGACCCATCAAAGAAAAGTGTCCAAGGAGTAATCTCTAGAGAATCCATCGTGTTGCAATGTTGAGTAACAAAATCGGCCATAACCTATCCTTTAACTGCCTTAGCCGATTCATTACGTAGATCAAATTCTGATAATGCTAAAATCCATTTGCCAATTCTACCATTTAGTATCAGCATCGACAGCATATACTTGACCATGTCATCTTTGCATATGACAGTACACTCAGCCGATAGTAAATAATGCCTCAACTTAATACAAGAAAAGTACAGACATGGACATAATTTCTCAATAGCCGAATACCTGGTTTCAGCATCTATTAACCGTCTGCTCAAATAATAGATAACACGTTCTTTCCCTTCAAATTCTTGAATAAGAGCTGAACCGATAACAGTATCATCAGTTGATAAATACAATCTGAAAGGTTTTCCATGTTGAGGTGGAACTAACACCGAAGGATTTGTTAAGTAACTCTTAATTTCATCTAGGGCTAATTGCTGTTCATCTCCCCATTTAAATTCCTGACTGGCTTTCAATTTCAATAATGGACTGAAGGCCTTGATCTTACCCGACAGATTAGATATGAATCTCCTAATGAAATTAATCTTACCGATCAAGGATTGTAATTCAGTTTTATCGGCAGGAGCAACAACCTTGTTGATTGCCTCAATAGATTTCCTACTAATTTCAATGCCCGCTGATGCACCATAAAACCCAAGAATTGTCCTGCCGATACACCAAATGCACATTTATTAGGTCTTTAATCCATGCTTCCTTGTGCACTCCAATATCTTTCGTAGATCGGTTAGATGCTTTGTGATGTTTCCAGACTTAATTACTATATCATCAATGTAAATCTCTATCAATGTGCCGATATATTCATGGAAAATAAAGTTCATAGCTCTTTGATAAGTAGCACCGGCATTCTTCAAACCAAACGTCATAACTATCCATTCAAATAATCCCACATGACCTGGACACCTAAAAACAGTCTTGGGAATATCCTCTTCAGCCATGAATATTTGATTATAACCTGCATTACCATCCATGAAACTGATAATTTGATGTCCTACTGCAGCATCAATCAACACATCAGCAATCGGCATTGGATAACCATCCATCGGTGTGGCTTTATTGAGATTCCTGAAATCAATACAAACACAAAGTTTCCCATTTTTCTTGTAAACAGGAACCACATTAGAAATCCACTCCGCATATCGACACTGCCGAATAAACTTTGCCTCAATCAATTTAGTTATTTCGGTCTTAATATCTAGAAGTATGTTAGGATTGCATCGGTGCGCTGGCTGCTGATGTGGCCAAAATCTAGACTTAATAGGCAACCGATGTTCAACTATCGATTGGTCTAATCCAGGCATTTCAGTATAATCCCAAGCAAAATAATCTTTGTATTCTTTTAACAAATCGACTAATTGTTGTTTATACTTGGAATTTAACTTAGCACTAATAAAAGTAGGCCTTGGCCTATCGCCTTCACCAATATCTACTTCTACTAATTCATCAGCCGATGTAAACCCTTAGCCTAATTTTTCATCATCGGCAAACCTATCCATTAAAATTCTTCTTTAGAACCGACTGCTTGGATCGGTGTAATTTCGTAATCGGCAACCTTGAGGAACTCTTTTTCCTAAGCTTCTCCTGATATGCACTTGGTTCGTTCATAAGTGTCTGATTCTGCCGATGCGATGATATAAGAAGAATCACTAGGAACGACTTCAATTTTATCTCCAATCCATTGTACAAGGCACTGATGCATTGTAGAAGGAACACAACAGTTAGCATGAATTCAATCCCTTCCTAGAAGCAGATTATATGCACCCTTGCCATTAATGACAAAGAAAGTCGTTGGTAAGGTTTTGCTGCCGATGGTCAACTCAACACATACTGCCCCTTTAGCTGGTGATACATTGCCTTCAAAATCCTTTAGCATCATATCGGTTTTAGTCAAGTCTTGATCTCCCTTACCAAGCTTCCGATACATCACATAAGGCATGATATTAATTGCAGCTCCTCCATCAATAAGTATCTTAGATACAGGCTGCCCATCAACTCTGCCTTTTACAAACAAAGCCTTGAGATGTTGTCTCTCATCATCGGCAGGCTTCTCAAAAACAACCATCATTGGATCTAGCGTTAATTGAGCTATTTGTTCAGAGAAAACATCTTCGTCCTCATTATCAGAGACTGCCAAAAATTCCATTGGCAACATAAACACCATATTAACATCTGCCGATGGGCCTTTATTTTTGTGTTTTATCCGCCACTGTTGATTACCAGATCTCTCATTGGAGGAATTCTCTTCTTGGTATAAGTCCTCTTGACGCTCTCGCTGCATTCTCCTTTTCTGTGTCTTTATCAAACCTTGTGGACACCATTGAGGAAGTTTAGTTTTCCACACTGGCTGGTAGGTCCTGGTTGACTCTACATGACATATATTAGGGTCCCTATAAAATATTTCTTCATTAGGAACTCTCGCGTTTGCCATCTCTTCAAGTTCCTCCTGGTTTCTTGGAAAATATGCAACGCGTTTACCAAGCCTTTCATGTACACTGAGCCTGCCCCCCAGCCGATCATGTACTGATGTTTTATCCCTGATTGGCTCATTGATGGACAAACCTTGATTACCAGATTGAAACCTCCTTTCTGGATGATTAACCCCATAATAACCATTGCACTCTGGGCAATTTTCAACAGTAGGTAACTTAATACCTTCTTCCCAACAATGAATAAAAAACAGACACCTCCAATGATCCTTATGCCGATTCCACTCCTCTCGGCGTCTTTCTTCTTGCTGTTGTCGATATCGATCCCTTCGCTGACGCCAGCCTTCCTGTTGTCTTTGATGGGTAATCACAATGCCAGATCGAGGAGGCTTTCTAGAACTACCACTTTCTCTTCGTAGCCCCTTGCCTTTTGCATCATCAGTAGTTATCCGATGTTGGGGATCCACTGATGCATTTTTCTCAGCAGCTTCCGATGTCATCACCTTAGTCTTTCCTTCAGCATCCAATACATTTGCTGGAAAAGGATGTTGATCAATTTTCATCGGCTTCTAGATCTTGGAATTACCAAATTTAATTCTCCCAGACTCAATAGCTAATTGTAACTGTTGTCTAAACACTTTGCACTCATTTGTACTGTGTGAAGTTGCATTATGCCATTTGCAACACAACATTTTCTTCAACTCTTCTACCGATGGGATCACATGATTAGGTGACAGCTTAATCTGGCCCTCTTGAAGCAGAAGATCAAATATCTTATCGGCTTTGGTGACGTCGAAGGTAAACTTCTCTGGCTCTTTTTGACCAAAGGGACAAGATATCGGCTTTTTATTCTTAACCCACTCAGCCAAACCGATAACTGGTTCTTCATCTGAATCAGAATCTTCTACCTCTCCGACAAATGAAACCTTCTTGTTCCAATTCCTTTTGGGTTCAAAAACCCTATTATCTTGATCAGAAATCCTTTGAACGAGATGACTTAGGCTTTCGAACTCCTGAGAAGCATATCTGTCCTTAAGGTGTGGCAACAATCCTTGGAAGGCCAAATCAGCAAGTTGCCGATCATCCAGTACCAGGCTATAACACTTATTTTTTACATCTCATAGCCTTTGCACAAAGCCTTCCACCGATTCATCATTGCGCTGTCTTAACTTTACCAAATCGGTAAGCTTCTTTTCATGAACTCCAGCAAAGAAATATTTATGAAATTGCTTTTCCAGATCAGCCCAAGTAATAATAGAATTTGGCGATAATGAAATAAACCATGTAAATGCTGATCCAGATAGAGATGATGAAAACAAACAAACTCTCAATTCATCTCTACTAGCTGCCTCTCCACATTGAATAATAAAGCGATTAACATGCTCCATAGTTGATGTATCATCTTGCCCAGAGAACTTAGTGAAATCTGGCACCTTGTACCGATTTGGGAGAGGAATTAAATCGTATGCCAGAGGATATGGAGTCCGATAAGAATAGGTATTGACCTTGGGCTTGATCCCAAACTGATCCTTCATAATTTCTGCTATTTTATCGGCCCAAAAAGCATCAACATCTTGTTGACGATACGGCTGAATTTCCACTGGAGGTATTTGCTGATACCCTTCATATCTTTGTAGCCCACGATCTCCAGCAATTGGCAAATTTGCTGCTATTTGTGGTCCATTAATCTGCTGGAAAGGATTCATCGGCTGAGCTACCGATGCTTGATTCTGAAAACCAGCATGCATGTGACCTTGATGAATACCTGCAGCTTGTTGACTTGACTGAACTGTATGCTGAGTGGGAAACTGCCCTGACCAATAATTGCTAGTGTTCATCGGTACAAAATTTGCCGATGGCTGGTAACTTGTTGGCATTGCTGGATAATTACAACCAACTTGAGGTATAACTTGGACTCCAGGTTGACTTACAACAGGAGCCTTCTGTTGCACCGGTAACAAATTTGCCGATGGACTTGAATTAGATGTTTGACCTAAAGGCATCTGGAAACCTCCTAGAGTTGGCTGCACAGTAGTTGCTGTAGTATATTGAGGTACTCGAGTTATCGACGAACCAGCCGATGTCATAGTAGCTTTTCCTGTTGTGTCAAATACTTGAGGTAATCCAGTGTTAAAAGCAGATGGCTCTGGGGGCATACCGTATCCCCACCAATTAGCAGGAATCTGATTACTTTGTGACACAGAACCTGATAAAGCCGATGCCGATAGATCTATATTAAGCTGAACTCGTCCTGAAAATGCTGAATCTGATCGCATCGGTGTAGACTGTACGTTAGATAAACCTGCTGATACTGGAGGGGAAGTAATCTCTGTACCCACAACAGCTGGGGGAGCCGATGGAGTAATAACAGATGCTGATTCTGGTTGATGATAAGCAGACCCAACATAACGAGGTGACCCTTGCCCTTCTTTGAAAATTTGAATCACAGCATTATGAACAGTATTGGACAGCACATTGGAGTGATTAATTAAAGCATGATTTACTGCAGAATTAACCATCTCTTGAAGTTTACCCGGATTAGAATCGAAGGTAACTTGCCGAGGCAACGGCAAAATCTTGCTTCTGGATGACTTGTCCACTCTTGTTCAAGCTGAATGACTTCAAGCAAAGCTGTCTATATTCTTCTATAGCCCTTTCCATAGCCTGCTTCTATTCTTCCTTAAGATCTTCTTCTATTACCGCGATGATGTTCCCCGCATCGATCTCAGGATTTAGCATATTGACTAGATCTGTCCCACCGAGCGTGCCAAAAGATGTGTTGATGCAAAAGTGGATCTGCAAACACAAAGGGCTAATACCCGAAATCGATATCCAAAGCGTGCCAGTCGATTTGACCTGTTAATCGACAAGGATGAAGATACGAGCACTTTGGTCCTGACAACAGCGATACACCCGGAAGTCACGGCCAACAGGTACTCATGCGGAACTCGAGGATCGTCAAAGATTGCACTGGAGCAATGCAACTCGCCGAATCGATGAGAACTCGTAAAAAGGAAAAAAGTATGCAAGTTAACGAAGTCGTCGAAAAGTAAATAGATGTAAATAAGAGTAAAAGCTGGTTTTTGATATTGATATTCCTATTGATACATTGCCCTTCACCCTATATTTATATCCTGATCTACAGAAACATAACCAAATACGACTAGGACACTAATTTCAAATCTAAGGAAACACATGACTTTGATATAACTCAGACTCTAATAAACGTATACAAGGAAATTGATTTCTATCTTATTCTATAGTCCGCCTTAATCATGATGGTATTCTCATCGACCTTCTTTCCATCGGCACACTCCCTGTTCCATCGGCAGCAGCCTTCAAGTTTCTTCCATCGGCACACCCCCTGTTCTATCGGCAGCAGCCTTCAAGTCTCTTCCATCGGCATCGGCAATAATACCCTTAACCTTATCGGCAACACCTCAATTTGAATCCACATACCACCACCACCACTCATAAGCAGCCTTCTTTATAAGTTTTTTTTATCGGCTATCAATCTATACAGTAATCTTTCTTCTGCTGATTAGCCCTTCCTGACCATCTTGACATGTGCTGAAAAACGAGGTCAACAGTATTGGAGGCAACCGATGGAACTCCTAGTTGATGTGGGTCTTGTGGAATCTCGTTTCGATCTGTTTTCAGACAGTGTTAGCGTCGGTCCAAGATAGGTGCTCAATTGGCGTCAAACGTACCATAGGCTCATAAATCATTTGAGAAGCACCCGATGGTACTCCTAACTGACGAGGGTCTGGTGGAGCCCTGTTTGGTCCGTTTGGAGATAGTGCCAATCTTGACACAAGATAGGTGCACGGTTTGCATTGAAGGTACCATAGGCTCATAAATAGTTGTGGACGCACCCATTGGAACTCATATGTTTCGTGGGTCGTGTGAAATTTCGTTTTAGTCCATTCGGAGACGGTGTTAATGTCAGTGCAAGAGAGGTGCACGGTTTGCACCGAGCATACCATAGGCATAGAAATCATTTTGGACACACTCGATGGGACTCATAGGTGACGAAGCTCAACTAGAAGCTCGGTTCGGTCCGTTTGGAGATAGTACTACTCTTGATGCACGATTAGTGCACGGTTGCGTCAAACGTACCGTAGGCTCAGAAATAGTATTGGAGGCACCTGATGGAACTCCTAGTTGATGTAGGTCTTGTGGAATCTCGTTTCGATCTATTTTGAGACAGTGTTAGCGTCGGTGCAAGATAGGTGCACGATTTGCGTCAAACGTACCATAGGGTCATAAATCAGTTTAGACGCACCCGATGGTACTCCTAAGTGACGTGGGTCGGGTGGAGCTCTGTTCGGTCCGTTTGGAGATAGTGCTAATCTTGACACAAGATAGATGCATGGTTTGCACTGAACGTACCATAGGCTCACAAATAGTTTGGCACGCACCCGATGGACTCGTAAGTGACATGGGTCGCGTGGAATCTCATTTTAGTCTGTTTGGAGACAGTGTTAGTGTTAGTGCAAGATAGGTGCACGGTTCGCACCGAACGTACCATAGGCATAGAAATCGTTTTGGACGCACACGATGGGACTCCTTGATGACGAGGCTCAAGTGGAAGCTCGGTTCGGTCCGTTTGGAGATAGTGCTACTCTTGATGCACGATTGGTGCATGGTTTACGTCAAATGTACCGTAGGCTCGGAAAGAGTATTGGAGGCACCCGATGGAACTCCTAGTTGACGTGGGTCTTGTGGAATCTCGTTTCGATATGTTTTCAGACAGTGTTAGCGTCGGTCCAAGATAGGTGCTCAATTTGCGTCAAACGTACCATAGGCTCATAAATCATTTGAGAAGCACCCGATGGTACTCCTAAGTGACGAGGGTCTGGTGGAGCCCTGTTTGGTCCATTTAGAGATAGTGCCAATCTTGACACAAGATTGGTGCACGGTTTGCATTGAAGGTACCTAGGCTCATAAATAGTTGTGGACGCACCCAATGGAACTTATATGTTTTGTGGGTCGTGTGAAATTTCGTTTTAGTCCATTCGGAGACGGTGTTAATGTCAGTGCAAGAGAGGTGCACGGTTTGCACCGAGCATACCATAGGCATAGAAATCATTTTGGACGCACTCGATGGGACTCATAGGTGACGAAGCTCAACTAGAAGCTCGGTTCGGTCCGTTTGGAGATAGTACTACTCTTGATGCACGATTGGTGCACGGTTTGCGTCAAACGTACTGTAGGCTCAGAAATAGTATTGAAGGCACCCGATGGAACTCCTAGTTGATGTGGGTCTTGTGGAATCTCGTTTCGATCTATTTTGAGACAGTCTTAGCATCGGTGCAAGATAGGTGCACGATTTGCATCAAACCCACCATAGGGGCATAAATCAGTTTAGACGCACCCGATGGTACTCCTAAGTGACGTGGGTCTGGTGGAGCTCTGTTCGGTCTGTTTGGAGATAGTGCTAATCTTGACACAAGATAGATGCACGGTTTGCACTCAACGTGTGGAATCTCATTTTAGTCCGTTTGGAGACAGTGTTAGTGTCAGTGCAAGACAGGTGCACGGTTTGCACCGAACATACAATAGGCATTGAAATCATTTTAAACGCACAAGATGGGACTCCTAGGTGACGAGGCTCAAGTGGAAGCTCGGTTCGGTCCGTTTGGAGATAGTGCTACACCTGATGCACGATTGGTGCATGGTTTGCGTCAAACGTACCGTAGGCTTAGAAATAGTATTGGAGGCACCTGATGGAACTCCTAGTTGACGGTGGGTCTTGTGGAACCTCGTTTTGATCTATTTTGAGATAGTGTTAGCGTCGGTGCAAGATAGGTGCACGATTTGCGTCAAACGTACCATAGGGTCATAAATCAGATTAGACGCACTCGATGTTACTCCTAAGTAACGTGGGTCTGGTGGAGCTCTGTTCGGTCCGTTTGCAGACAGTGCAAATCTTGACACAAGTTAGATGCAAGGTTTGCACTGAACGTACCATAGGCTCACAAATAGTTTGGGACGCACCCGATGGACTCATAAGTGACATGGGTCGTGTGGAATCTCGTTTTAGTTTGTTTGGCGACAATGTTAGTTTTAGTGCAAGACAGGTGCATGGTTTGCACCGAACATACCTTGGGCATAGAAATAATTTTGGACGCACACAATCGGACTCCTAGGTGACGAGGCTCAAGTGGAAGCTCGGTTTGGTCCGATTGGAGATAGTAATACTCTTGATGCACGATTGGTGCCCGGTTTGCGTCAAACGTACGGTAGGCTTGGAAATAGTATTGGAGGCACCCGATGAAACTCCTAGTTGACGTGGGTCTTATGGAATCTCGTTTCGATCTGTTTTGAGACAGTGTTAGCATCGGTGCAAGATAGGTGCACGATTTGCGACAAACGTACCATAGGGTCATAAATCAGTTTAGACGCACCCGATGGTACTCCTAAGTGACGTGGGTCTGGTGGAGCTCTGTTCGATCTGTCTGGAGATAGTGCTAATCTTGACACAAGATAGGTGCATGGTTTGCACTGAACGTACCATAGGCTCACAAATAGTTTGGCACGCACCCGATGGACTCGTAAGTGACATGGGTCGCGTGGAATCTCATTTTAGTCCGTTTGGAGACAGTGTTAGTGTCAGTGCAAGACAGGTGCATGGTTTGCACCAAACATACCATAGGCATAGAAATCGTTTTGGACGCATAAGATGGGACTCCTAGGTGACGAGGCTCAAGTGGAAGCTCGGTTCGGTCCGATTGGAGATAGTGCTACTCCTGATGCACGATTGTTGCACGGTTTGCGTCAAACGTACCGTAGGCTTGGAAATAGTATTGGAGGCACCCGATGGAACTCCTAGTTGACGTGGGTCTTGTTGAATCTCGTTTTGATCTGTTTTGAGACAGTGTTAGCGTCAGTCCAAGATAGGTGCTCAATTTGCGTCAAACGTACCATAGGCTCATAAATCATTTGAGAAGCACCTGATGGTACTGACAAGTGACGAGGGTCTGGTGGAGCCCTGTTTGGCCCATTTGGAGATAGTGCCAATCTTGACACAAGATAGGTGCACGGTTTGCATTGAAGGTACCATAGGCTCATAAATTGTTGTGGACGCACCCATTGGAACTCATATGTTTCGTGGGTCGTGTGAAATTTCATTTTAGTCCATTCGGAGACGGTGTTAATGTCAGTGCAAGAGAGGTGCACGGTTTGCACCGAGCATACCATAGGCATAGAAATCATTTTGGACACACTCGATGGGACTCATAGGTGACGAAGCTCAACTAGAAGCTCGGTTCGGTCCATTTGGAGATAGTACTACTCTTGATGCACGATTAGTGCACGGTTGCGTCAAACGTACCGTAGGCTCAGAAATAGTATTGGAGGCACCTGATGGAACTCCTAGTTGATGTAGGTCTTGTGGAATCTCGTTTCGATCTATTTTGAGACAGTGTTAGCGTCGGTGCAAGATAGGTGCACGATTTGCGTCAAACGTACCATAGGGTCATAAATCAGTTTAGACGCACCCGATGGTACTCCTAAGTGACGTGGGTCGGGTGGAGCTCTGTTCGGTCCGTTTGGAGATAGTGCTAATCTTGACACAAGATAGATGCATGGTTTGCACTGAACGTACCATAGGCTCACAAATAGTTTGGCACGCACCCGATGGACTCGTAAGTGACATGGGTCGCGTGGAATCTCATTTTAGTCTGTTTGGAGACAGTGTTAGTGTTAGTGCAAGATAGGTGCACGGTTCGCACCGAACGTACCATAGGCATAGAAATCGTTTTGGACGCACACGATGGGACTCCTTGGTGACGAGGCTCAAGTGGAAGCTCGGTTCGGTCCGTTTGGAGATAGTGCTACTCTTGATGCACGATTGGTGCATGGTTTACGTCAAATGTACCGTAGGCTCGGAAAGAGTATTGGAGGCACCCGATGGAACTCCTAGTTGACGTGGGTCTTGTGGAATCTCGTTTCGATCTGTTTTCAGACAGTGTTAGCGTCGGTCCAAGATAGGTGCTCAATTTGCGTCAAACGTACCATAGGCTCATAAATCATTTGAGAAGCACCCGATGGTACTCCTAAGTGACGAGGGTCTGGTGGAGCCCTGTTTGGTCCATTTAGAGATAGTGCCAATCTTGACACAAGATTGGTGCACGGTTTGCATTGAAGGTACCTAGGCTCATAAATAGTTGTGGACGCACCCAATGGAACTCATATGTTTTGTGGGTCGTGTGAAATTTCGTTTTAGTCCATTCGGAGACGGTGTTAATGTCAGTGCAAGAGAGGTGCACGGTTTGCACCGAGCATACCATAGGCATAGAAATCATTTTGGACGCACTCGATGGGACTCATAGGTGACGAAGCTCAACTAGAAGCTCGGTTCGGTCCGTTTGGAGATAGTACTACTCCTGATGCACGATTGGTGCACGGTTTGCGTCAAACGTACTGTAGGCTCAGAAATAGTATTGGAGGCACCCGATGGAACTCCTAGTTGATGTGGGTCTTGTGGAATCTCGTTTCGATCTATTTTGAGACAGTCTTAGCGTCGGTGCAAGATAGGTGCACGATTTGCATCAAACCCACCATAGGGGCATAAATCAGTTTAGACGCACCCGATGGTACTCCTAAGTGACGTGGGTCTGGTGGAGCTCTGTTCGGTCTGTTTGGAGATAGTGCTAATCTTGACACAAGATAGATGCACGGTTTGCACTCAACGTGTGGAATCTCATTTTAGTCCGTTTGGAGACAGTGTTAGTGTCAGTGCAAGACAGGTGCACGGTTTGCACCGAACATACAATAGGCATTGAAATCATTTTAGACGCACAAGATGGGACTCCTAGGTGACGAGGCTCAAGTGGAAGCTCGGTTCGGTCCGTTTGGAGATAGTGCTACACCTGATGCACGATTGGTGCATGGTTTGCGTCAAACGTACCGTAGGCTTAGAAATAGTATTGGAGGCACCTGATGGAACTCCTAGTTGACGTGGGTCTTGTGGAACCTCGTTTTGATCTATTTTGAGATAGTGTTAGCGTCGGTGCAAGATAGGTGCACGATTTGCGTCAAACGTACCATAGGGTCATAAATCAGATTAGACGCACTCGATGGTACTCCTAAGTAACGTGGGTCTGGTGGAGCTCTGTTCGGTCCGTTTGCAGACAGTGCAAATCTTGACACAAGTTAGATGCAAGGTTTGCACTGAACGTACCATAGGCTCACAAATAGTTTGGGACGCACCCGATGGACTCATAAGTGACATGGGTCGTGTGGAATCTCGTTTTAGTTTGTTTGGCGACAATGTTAGTTTTAGTGCAAGACAGGTGCATGGTTTGCACCGAACATACCTTGGGCATAGAAATAATTTTGGACGCACACAATCGGACTCCTAGGTGACGAGGCTCAAGTGGAAGCTCGGTTTGGTCCGATTGGAGATAGTAATACTCTTGATGCACGATTGGTGCCCGGTTTGCGTCAAACGTACGGTAGGCTTGGAAATAGTATTGGAGGCACCCGATGAAACTCCTAGTTGACGTGGGTCTTATGGAATCTCGTTTCGATCTGTTTTGAGACAGTGTTAGCATCGGTGCAAGATAGGTGCACGATTTGCGACAAACGTACCATAGGGTCATAAATCAGTTTAGACGCACCCGATGGTACTCCTAAGTGACGTGGGTCTGGTGGAGCTCTGTTCGATCTGTCTGGAGATAGTGCTAATCTTGACACAAGATAGGTGCATGGTTTGCACTGAACGTACCATAGGCTCACAAATAGTTTGGCACGCACCCGATGGACTCGTAAGTGACATGGGTCGCGTGGAATCTCATTTTAGTCCGTTTGGAGACAGTGTTAGTGTCAGTGCAAGACAGGTGCATGGTTTGCACCAAACATACCATAGGCATAGAAATCGTTTTGGACGCATAAGATGGGACTCCTAGGTGACGAGGCTCAAGTGGAAGCTCGGTTCGGTCCGATTGGAGATAGTGCTACTCCTGATGCACGATTGTTGCACGGTTTGCGTCAAACGTACCGTAGGCTTGGAAATAGTATTGGAGGCACCCGATGGAACTCCTAGTTGACGTGGGTCTTGTTGAATCTCGTTTTGATCTGTTTTGAGACAGTGTTAGCGTCAGTCCAAGATAGGTGCTCAATTTGCGTCAAACGTACCATAGGCTCATAAATCATTTGAGAAGCACCCGATGGTACTGACAAGTGACGAGGGTCTGGTGGAGCCCTGTTTGGCCCATTTGGAGATAGTGCCAATCTTGACACAAGATAGGTGCACGGTTTGCACTGAATGTACCATAGTCTCATAAATAGTTGTGGACGCACCTAATGGAACTCATAAGTTTCGTGGGTCGTGCGGAATTTCGTTTTAGTCCATTTGGAGACGGTGTTAATGTTAGTGCAAGAGAGGTGCACGGTTTGCACCGAACATACCATGGGCATAGAAATCATTTTGGACGCACTCGATGGGACTCCTAGGAGACGAAGCTCAACTGGAAGCTCAGTTCGGTCCGTTTGGAGATAGTACTACTCTTGATGCACGATTGGTGCCCGGTTTGCGTCAAACGTACCATAGGCTCGGAAATAGTATTGGAGGCACCCGATGGAACTCCTAGTTGATGTGGGCCTTGTGGAATCTCGTTTCGATCTATTTTGAGACAGTCTTAGCGTCGGTGTAAGATAGGTGCACGATTTGCGTCAAACGTACCATAGGGTCATAAATCAGTTTAGACGCACCCGATGGTACTCCTAAGTGACGTGGGTCTAGTGGAGCTCTGTTCGGTCTGTTTGGAGATAGTTCTAATCTTGACACAAGATAGATGCACGGTTTGCACTGAACGTACCATAGGCTCACAAATAGTTTGGGACGCACCCGATGGACTCGTAAGTGACATGGGTCGTGTGGAGTCTCATTTTAGTCCGTTTGGGGACGGTGTTAGTGTCAATGCAAGACAGGTGCACGGTTCACACCGAACATACCATAGGCATAGAACTCGTTTTGGATGCACATGATGGGACTCCTTGGTGACGTGGCTCAAGTGGAAGCTTGGTTTGGTCGGTTTGGAGATAGTGCTACTCGTGATGCACGATTGGTGCACGGTTTGCGTCAAACGTACCGTAGGCTCGGAAATAGTATTGGAGGCACCCGATGGAACTCCTAGTTGACGTCGGTCTTGTGGAATCTCGTTTCGATCTGTTTTGAGACAGTGTTAGCATTGGTCCAAGATAGGTGCTCAATTTGTGTCAAACGTACCATAGGCTCATAAATCAGATTAGAAGCACCTGACGGTACTCCTAAGTGATGAGGGTCTGGTGGAGCCATGTTTGGTCCATTTGGAGATAGTGCCAATCTTGACACAAGATAGGTGCATGGTTTGCACTGAACGTACCATAGGTTCATAAATAGTTGTGGACGCACCCAATGGAACTCATAAGTTTCGTGGGTCGTGTGGAATCTCGTTTTAGTTTGTTTGGAGACAGTGTTAATGTCAGTGCAAGAGAGGTGCATGGTTTGCACCAAACATACCATAGGCATAGAAATCATTTTGGACGCACTCGATGGGACTCCTAGGTGACGAGGCTCAAGTGGAAGCTCGGTTCGGTCCGTTTGGAGATAGTACTACTCTTGATGCACGATTGGTGCACGGTTTGCGTCAAACGTACCATAGGCTCGGAAATAGTATTGGAGGCACCTAATGGAACTCCTGGTTGATGTGGGTCTTGTGGAATCTCGTTTTGATCTATTTTGAGACAGTGTTAGCGTCGGTGCAAGATAGGTGCACGATTTGTGTCAAACGTACCATAGGGTCATAAATCAGTTTAGACGCACCCGATGGTACTCCTAAGTGACGTGGGTCTGGTGGAGCTCTGTTCGGTCTATTTGGAGATAGTGCTAATTTAGACACAAGATAGGTGCACGGTTTGCACTGAACGTACCATAGGCTCACAAATAGTTTGGGATGCACCCGATGGACTCATAAGTGACATGGGTCGTGTGGAATCTTGTTTTAGTCTGTTTGGAGATAGTGTTAGTGTCAGTGCAAGATAGGTGCACGGTTCACACCGAACATACCATAGGCATAGAAATCGTTTTGGACGCACACGATGGGACTCCTTGGTGACGTGGCTCAAGTGGAAGCTTGGTTCGGTCCGTTTGGAGATAGTGCTACTCTTGATGCACGATTGGTGCACGGTTTGCGTCAAACATATCGTAGGCTCGGAAATAGTATTTGTTGATGCAAAAGTGGATCTATAAACACAAAGGGCTAATACCCAAAATCGATATCCAAAGCGTGCCAGTCGATTTGACCTGTTAATCGACAAGGATGAAGATACGAGCACTTTGGTCCTGACAACAACGATACGCCCGGAAGTCACGACCAAGAGGTACTCACACGGAACTCGAGGATCGTCGAAGATTGCACTGGAGCAATGCAACTCGCCGAATCGATGAGAACTCGTAAAAAGGAAAAAAGTATGCAAGTTGACGAAGTCATCGAAAAGTAAATAGATGTAAATAAGAGTAAAAGCTGGTTTTTGATATTGATATTCCTCTTGATACATTGCCCTTCACCCTATATTTATATCCTGATCTACAGAAACGTAACCAAATACGACTAGGACACTAATTCCAAATCTAAGGAAACACATGACTTTGATACAACTCAGACTCTAATAAATGTATACAAGGAAATTGATTTCTATCTTATTCTATAGTCCGCCTTAATCACGATGGTATTCTCATCGACCTTCTTTCCATCGGCACACTCCCTGTTCCATCGGCAGCAGCCTTCAAGTTCCTTCCATCGGCACACCCCCTGTTCTATCGGTAGCAGCCTTCAAGTCTCTTCCATCGGCATCGGCAATAATACCCTTAACCTTATCGGCAACACCTCAATTTGAATCCACATACCACCACCACCACTCATAAGCAGCCTTCTTTACAAGTTTTTTTTTATCGGCTATCAATCTATACAGTAATCTTTCCTCTGCTGATTAGCCCTTCCTGACCATCTTGACACGTGCTAAAAAACGATGTCAACACATGCCCCCTAATTTCGGAGTATAAGATACTGATACTCTAAAATTTACTCCAGATAATGCTTGTTGTTACCTATTTTTCTCAACCCATTCTCCAAGCATAACACGATCTGTTACTAAATTTAATCAAATCTAGTTCTAATCCATGTATCTCAGTAAATATCACACAATTTCCAACTGTTTTTGCCTCAATCACGGTTGAGATACCAAAATAACTATCCATCGGCAAGATCTTATCATAGCAACATCACCATTTTAGAACTGAAAGATCCTGTGTCAAGATCTCTTCAAAGTCATGATTACTTGCCATCAAATCTTCTGTATAATCCCTTGATTGTCATGAGAATAGTTACCATATCCATCTGAACCACCTCGATCCACCCGCTCACGGCATAGAGATAAGTCAAGAATACCCCTACTCCAAATGGCTTATAAATAGATTTCTCCAGACTTCTCATCTTCTACCTCCAAACCTCAACCTTTGGCATTCTCTCTCCCTTTTATATATATATCGGCAGCTAATCTTTCCTGTAATAGGCCGATGATCCAGTTCCATCAGTAAGCAAGAGCGGGAGACCTTTCAACCTCCACCCTATTTCCCCAGTCTCAATAATCGGCTACAACGCCCCTACCTTAGACGCCTTAACCTTCCAGAGGACCCGTGCCAAAACTATCACCTCTAGACCAAGACTGGCAACATCCAGGGCCACTCCAATGGCTGTTGCTACAAGCCTAATTAAGGCTTTTAAGGTAATAACCTTGCTTATTTTGTTTTCTGCCGATACAAACTATATTAACATATAACTATCAGGGTGTAAGAGCTGCAGCTGGATCATCATCGGCAACTCCCCCAACATCAAGCACCACGACCTCTAACCAGCCTTCAGAGGTATTCTTTTATTTTTATATTTTTCCTGCTAAATATCCGATCTCACACCCATTTTTGTAGCAACAGATGGGTACATCGGCAAGCATACCAAGCACTCAAGCTCCCCAATCAACAAGTGCCGATGCCCCCAGTCAATTGTCGCTGAGACCCAAACAAAGCGCAAAGCTTTAACCAATTTTGAAGCTCAGCAAAAGCGACAGAAATCTACACCAGCCCATACGTTCGCTCCAACACCTATTAGTCAGCCAACTGATGTAATTGAACAAGCTGACCCTCCTGCACAAAATATACCATCGGCCATCATACCCCAAGGGCCAACTACTGATGAGGCCATAGAAGACATCCCATCGGCATCCTTTGCCGATCCTTTGCATGACCCTCCTCAGGCTGCTCCCTCAAGCTAGGCCCAAGAAATTGCCCTGAAGCAGGTAAGCCGATTGATTATTTGGTTTATAATAACCACATCTATCCTCAAATAGGATCTCTAACTTTCTTTTCTTCACAGGAACAAGATTCTCCCAACAGCTTGTTTTCTTTTGCTATCGACGTCTCCGATGATGATGGAGAAGGGGCGAGTTCTTCCCTGGCATTGGGAACAATATCGGCAGACATCTATGGCCAGATAGAAGCTCTTCTGAATCTACTGCAACGAGATACTACTCAACTGGTAATCGATTTAGACCCCGCAAAGACTATCTTCAAAACGATCCGTGGCCAAGTTCCTGCCGATGTTGAAGAAACCATCTTCCCAGCATTCCACCTAGAGAGTAGACAACTCCAATATCAATGGGCCGCTCATCGTATTGCCGACAGAGCAGCTCAAGCCTAGCTCAAGGAAGAAATGCTGCAGCTAAAGCAAATTGCCGATGAGAAGCACAAAAGCATCAACAACTTGCAAATCTCCGGTGCCGATCTTAAGCAAAAAATTCTAGATCTATCGGCAAAGAGAGCAGCTTTGCTAGCTGAACTTAAAGAAGTTGAAGCAGCCCTGACCCGTGCCAAGCAAGAAGAAGACCAACTTCTTGTCGTCATCAAAACCCTTCAATAGGAATGGATGTCCAAGCTCGCAAGGCCCTGGCTTTGAAAAAGAAACTCAAGCCTGTAGAAGGAACTGCCGATGAAGACGCTAAAGAATTAAAGGAAGCCGATGAAATTCGCCTGCGTGCAATATTGGCTATCTAATCTTTGTTAAACCTGTAATTCTCATCTAGCCCATCGGCAACAAGATATTAATACTTTGTTTTAACTCTAGCCGATAGCATTGTTATCGGCAATTACACTCTTATGCATCTATCCAGATACTAGGGTAATATTTCTTCAAGTATTTTTCATTTAATGCTCTGGGAAACACAACCCCTTCGAGGGTTTCAAGAATATATGCATTACCAGGAATAGATTGATTTATCCGATATGGACCCTCCCAATTAGGCGACCATTTGCCAAACTTTGAACTTTTAGTCCCAATCGGTAAAATCAACTTCCAAACCAAATCTCCATCGACAAACTCCTTTACCTTCACCTTCTTGTCATACCACCTAGCTATCCTTTTCTTATTCTCTTCGATGCTAGCTAAAGCCTTTAACCGATGACCTGCTACATCTTCCAACTCATCTTTCATAAGGGTATCATAGTCATCAGCTGTCAATTGATCTTGAGAACATATTCGCCTAGAGCCAGTTTTAACCTCTCAAGGTAATACCGTGTCGTGTCCATATACCAACTGATAAGGTGTTACCTTGGTTACACCATGACACGCCATCCGATATGACCATAAGGCTTCATTTAATATTGTATGCCACCTCTTAGGATATTCTTTAATTTTGCGCTTAATGAGCTTGATAATTCCTTTGTTAGAAGCTTCAGCCTGACCATTAGCCTAGGCATAATATGGTGAAGAATTCAAAACTTTAATCCCCATACCTACAGCAAACTCATCAAATTCACCTGATGTAAACATGGTACCCTAATCGGTAGTGATGGTTTGAGGAATACCAAATCGGTAAACAATATGCTCTTTCACAAAATCAATCATATTAGCCGATGTCACCTTTTTCAAAGGAATTGCTTCAACCCACTTTGTGAAATAATCGGTAGCAACCAGAATAAATTTATGTCCTTTACTCGATGGTGGATAAATCTGACTTATGAGATCAATAGCCCAACCCCGGAACGGCCAAGGCTTAATTATGGGATTCATAGCCGATGCGGGTGCCCTCTGAATATTACCAAATTTCTGACATTCCTGACATCCTTTAAAATATTTTAAAACAATCCTCAAGAATAGTCGACCAATAATATCCATTCCTTCTGATCATCCATTTCATCTTGAAAGCTGACTGATGAGCCCCACATACTCCTTCATGAATCTCACCCATCAAACTTTTTGATTCATCGACACCAACACACCTGAGTAAAACTCCATCTATGGTACGGTAATACAATTCATCATCGAGGAGCACATGCTTGGTAGCTTGGAACCTTATACGTCTTTCAACCTTTTTAGATGGATTCTTTAAATAATCAATAATCTCCTTTCTCCAGTCATCGGTATCAACTGCCGATGTTAACACTTCTTGAATAGGCTGATATCTTGAAGCATGCTGAGCCAATCGATTAGCCTCTTCATTATGCAGCCGAGAAACATGTTCCAGATAAAAATTCCTAAACCCTTTTAACAACTCCAAACACTTCTCATAATATGAAATTAGAATTTCACTTTGGCATTCATAAATCCTAGCCAACTGATTTATAACTAGCATAGAATCACCAAAGACTTCAACAGCATCAACGCGTACTTCCTTAAGCAATTCTAACCCTTTTATCAGAGCTTGGTACTCAGCTTGATTGTCTATTGATGTAGCAACAATCGGTAATGAGAACTCATACTTCTTCCCCTGAGGGGAAATTAACACGATACCGATGCCTGCCCTTTCACCACATGTAGACCCATCAAAGAAAAGTGTCCAAGGAGTAATCTCTAGAGAATCCATCGTGTTGCAATGTTGAGTAACAAAATCGGCCATAACCTATCCTTTAACTGCCTTAGCCGATTCATTACGTAGATCAAATTCTGATAATGCTAAAATCCATTTGCCAATTCTACCATTTAGTATCAGCATCGACAGCATATACTTGACCATGTCATCTTTGCATATGACAGTACACTCAGCCGATAGTAAATAATGCCTCAACTTAATACAAGAAAAGTACAGACATAGACATAATTTCTCAATAGCCGAATACCTGGTTTCAGCATCTATTAACCGTCTGCTCAAATAATAGATAACATGTTCTTTCCCTTCAAATTCTTGAATAAGAGCTGAACCGATAACAGTATCATCAGTTGATAAATAAAATCTGAAAGGTTTTCCATGTTGAGGTGGAACTAACACCGGAGGATTTGTTAAGTAACTCTTAATTTCATCTAGGGCTAATTGCTATTCATCTCCCCATTTAAATTCCTGACCGGCTTTCAATTTCAATAATGGACTGAAGGCCTTGATCTTACCTGACAGATTAGATATGAATCTCCTAATGAAATTAATCTTACCGATCAAGGATTGTAATTCAGTTTTATCAGTAGGAGCAACAACCTTGTTGATTGCCTCAATAGATTTCCTACTAATTTCAATGCCCGCTGATGCACCATAAAACCCAAGAATTGTCCTGCCGATACACCAAATGCACATTTATTAGGATTCATCTTTAATCCATGCTTCCTTGTGCACTCCAATATCTTTCGTAGATCAGTTAGATGCTTTGTGATGTTTCCAGACTTAATCACTATATCATCAATGTAAATCTCTATCAATGTGCCGATATATTCATGGAAAATAAAATTCATAGCTCTTTGATAAGTAGCACCGGCATTCTTCAAACCAAACGTCATAACTATCCATTCAAATAATCCCACATGACCTGGACACCTAAAAGCAGTCTTGGGAATATCCTCTTCAGCCATGAATATTTGATTATAACCTGCATTACCATCCATGAAACTGATAATTTGATGTCCTGCTGCAGCATCAATCAACAGATCAGCAATCGGCATTGGATAACCATCCATCGGTGTGGCTTTATTGAGATTCCTGAAATCAATACAAACACAAAGTTTCCCATTTTCTTGTAAACAGGAACCACATTAGAAATCCACTCCGCATATCGACACTGCCGAATAAACTTTGCCTCAATCAATTTAGTTATTTCGGTCTTAATATCTAGAAGTATGTTAGGATTGCATCGGCGCGCTGGCTGCTGATGTGGCCAAAATCTAGACTTAATAGGCAACCGATGTTCAACTATCGATCGGTCTAATCCAGGCATTTCAGTATAATCCCAAGCAAAACAATCTTTGTATTCTTTTAACAAATCGACTAATTGTTGTTTATACTTGGAATTTAACTTAGCACTAATAAAAGTAGGCCTTGGCCTATCGCCTTCACCAATATCTACTTCTAATTCATCAGCCGATGTAAACCCTTGGCCTAATTTTCCATCATCGGCAAACCTATCCATTAAAATTCTTCTTCAGAACCGACTGCTTGGATCGGTGTAATTTCGTAGTCGACAACCTTGAGGAACTCTTTTTCCCAAGCTTCTCTTGATATGCACTTGGTTCGTTCATAAGTGTCTGATTCTGCCGATGCGATGATATAAGAAGAATCACCAGGAACGACTTCAATTTTATCTCCAATCCATTGTACAAGGCACTGATGCATTGTAGAAGGAACACAACAGTTAGCATAAATTCAATCCCTTCCTAGAAGCAGATTATATGCACCCTTGCCATTAATGACAAAGAAAGTCGTCGGTAAGGTTTTATTGCCGATGGTCAACTCAACACATACTGCCCCTTTAGCTGGTGATACATTGCCTTCAAAATCCTTTAGCATCATATCGGTTTTAGTCAAGTCTTGATCTCTCTTACCAAGCTTCCGATACATCACATAAGGCATGATATTAATTGCAGCTCCTCCATCAATAAGTATCTTAGATACAGGCTGCCCATCAACTCTGCCTTTTACAAACAAAGCCTTGAGATGTTGTCTCTCATCATCGGCAGGCTTCTCAAAAATAGCCATCATTGGATCTAGCATTAATTGAGCTATTTGTTCAGAGAAAACAGCTTCTTCCTCATTATCAGAGACTGCCAAAAATTCCATTGGCAACATAAACACCATATTAACATCTACCGATGGGCCTTTATTTTTGTGCTTTATCTGCCACTGTTGATTACCAGATCTCTCATTGGAGGAATTCTCTTCTTGGTATAAGTCCTCTTGACGCTCTCGCTGCATTCTCCTTTTCTGTGTCTTTGTCAAACCTTGTGGACACCATTGAGGAAGTTTAGTTTTCCACACTGGCTGGTAGGTCCTGGTTGACTCTACACGACGTATATTAGGGTCCCTATAAAATATTTCTTCATCAGGAACTCTCGCGTTTGCCATCTCTTCAAGTTCCTCCTGGTTTCTTGGAAAATATGCAACGCGTTTACCAAGCCTTTCATGTACACTGAGCCTACCCCCCAGGCGATCATGTATTGATGTTTTATCCCTGATTGGCTCATTGATGGACAAACCTTGATTACCAGATTGAAACCTCCTTTCTGGATGATTAACCCCATAATAACCATTGCACTCTGGGTAATTTTCAATAGTAGGAAACTTAATACCTTCTTCCCAACAATGAATAAAAAACGGACACCTCCAATGATCCTTATGCCGATTCCACTCCTCTCGGCGTCTTTCTTCTTGCTGTTGTCGATATCGATCCCTTCGCTGACGCCCCTTGCCTTTTGCATCATCAGTAGTTATCCGATGTTGGGGATCTCGTTTTAGTCCGTTTGGAGACGGTGTTAGTGTCAGTGCAAGACAGGTGTACGGTTTGCACCGAACATACCATGGGCTTAGAAATTGTATTGGACGCACAAGATGGGACACCTAGGTGACGAGGCTCAAGTGAAAGCTCGGTTCGGTCCGTTTGGAGATAGTGCTACTCCTGATGCTCGATTGGTGCTCGGTTTGCATCAAACGTACCGTAGGCTCGAAAATAGTATTGCAGGCACCTGATGGAACTCCTAGTTGACGTGGGTCTTGTGGAATCTCGTTTCGATCTGTGTTAAGACAGTGTTAGCGTCGGTGCAAGATAGGTGCACGATTTGCGTCAAACGTACCATTGGGTCATAAATCAGTTTAGACGCACCCGATGGTACTCCTAAGTGACGTGGGTCTGGTGGAGCTCTGTTCGATCCATTTGGAGATAATGCTAATCTTGACACAAGATAGGTGCGCGGTTTGCACTGAACGTACCATAGGCTCACAAATAGTTTTTTACGCACCCGATGGACTCATAAGTGACATGGGTCATGTGGAATCTTGTTTTAGTCCGTTTGGAGATAGTGTTAGTGTCAGTGCAAGACAGGTGCACGGTTTGCACCGAACATACCATAGGCATAGAAATCGTTTTGGACACACACGATGGGACTCATTGGTGACGAGGCACAAGTGGAAGCTTGGTTCGGTCCGTTTGCAGATAGTGCTACTCTTGATGCACGATTGGTGCACGGTTTGCGTCAAACGTACCGTAGGATTGGAAATAGTATTGGAGGCACCCGATGGAACTCCTAGTTGACGTGGGTCTTGTGGAATCTCGTTTCGATCTATTTTGAGACAGTGTTAGCATCGGTACAAGATAGGTGCTCAATTTGCGTCAAATGTACCATAGGCTAATAAATCATTTCAGAAGCACCCGATGGTACTCCTAAGTGACGTGGGTCTGGTGGAGCTCTGTTCGGTCCATTTGGAGATAGTGCTAATCTTGACACAAGATAGGTGTATGGTTTGCACTAAACGTACCATAGGCTCACAAATAGTTGTGGACGCACCCGATAGACTCATAAGTGACATGGGTCGTGTGGAATCTTATTTTAGTCCGTTTGGAGATAGTGTTAGTGTCAGTGCAAGATAGGTGCACGGTTTGCACCGAACATACCATAGGCATAGAAATCATTTTTGACGCACACGATGGGACTCCTTGGTGACGAGGCTCAAGTGGAAGCTCAGTTTGGTCCGTTTGGAGATAGTGCTACTCTTGATACACGATTGGTGCACGGTTTGCGTCAAACGTACCGTAGGCTCGGAAATAGTATTGGAGGCACCCGATGGAACTCATAGTTGACGTGGGTCTTGTGGAATCTCGTTTCGATCTGTTTTGAGATAGTGTTAGCGTCGGTCCAAGATAGGTGCTCAATTTGCATCAAACGTACCATTGGCTTATAAATCATTTTAGAAGCACCCGATGGTACTCCTAATTGACGAGGGTCTGGTGGAGCTCTGTTCGGTCCGTTTGGAGATAGTGCCAATCTTGACACAAGATAGGTGCACGGTTTGCAATGAACGTACCATAGGCTCACAAATAGTTTTTGACGCACCCGATGGACTCGTAAGTGACATCGGTCGTGTGGACTCTTGTTTTAGTCCGTTTGGAGATAGTGTTAGTGTCAGTGCAAGACAGGTGCACGGTTTGCACCGAACATACCTTAGGCATAGAAATCGTCTTGACGCACACGATGGGACTCCTTGGTGACGAGGATCAAGTGGAAGCTCGGTTCGGTCCGTTTGGAGATAGTGCTACTCTTGATGCACGATTGGTGCGCGGTTTGCGTCAAACGTACCGTAGGCTCAAAAATAGTATTGGAGGCACCCAATGGAACTCCTAGTTGACGTGGGTCTTGTGGAATCTCGTTTCGATCTGTTTTGAGACAGTGTTAGCGTCGGTGCAAGATTGGTGCATGATTTGCGTCAAATGTACCATAGGGTCATAAATTAGTTTAGACACACCCGATGGTACTCCTAAGTAACGTGGGTCTGGTGGAGCTCTGTTCGGTCTATTTGGGGATAGTGCTAATCTTGACGCAAGATAGGTGCATGGTTTGCAATTAACGTACCGTAGGCTCACAAATAGTTTTTGACGCACCCGATGGACTCGTAAGTGACATGGGTCGCGTGGACTCTCGTTTTAGTCCATTTGGAGACAGTGTTAGTGTCAGTGCAAGACAGGTGCACGGTTTGCACCGAACATACCATAGGCATAGAAATGATTTTGGACGCACACGATGGGACTCCTTGGTGACGAGGCTCAAGTGGAAGCTCGGTTTGGTCCGTTTGGAGATAGTGCTACTCTTGATGCCGATTGGTGCACGGTATGCGTCAAATGTACCGTAGGCTCGGAAATAGTGTTGGAGGCACCCGATGGAACTCCTAGTTGACGTGGGTCTTTTGGAATCTTGTTTCGATCTGTTTTGAGACAGTGTTAGCGTCGGTCCAAGATAGGTGCTCAATTTGCGTCAAACGTACCATAGGCTCATAAACCATTTTAGAAGCACCCGATGGTACTCCTAAGTGACGAGGGTCTGGTGGTGGCCTGTTTGGTCCATTTGGAGATAGTGCCAATCTTGACACAAGATAGGTGCACGGTTTGCACTAAATGTACCATAGGCTCATAAATAGTTCTGGACGCACCCAATGGAACTCATAAGTGGAGTGGGTCGTGTGGAATTTCATTTTAGTCCATTTGGAGATAGTGTTAGTGTTAGTGCAAGACAGGTGCTCGGTTTGCACTAAACATACCATAGGCATAGAAATGATTTTGGACACACACGATGGGACTCCTTGGTGACGAGGCACAAGTGGAAGCTTGGTTCGGTCCGTTTGGAGATGGTGCTACTGTAGATGTACGATTGGTGCACGGTTTTCATCAAACGTACCGTAGGCTTAGAAATAGTATTGGAGGCACTCGATAGAAGTCCTAGTTGACGTGGGTGTTGTGGAATCATGTTTTGATCTGTTTTGAGACAGTGTTAGCATCGGTGCAATGTAGGTGCACGATTTGCGTCAAACGTACCATAGGGTCATTAATCAGTTTCGACGCACCTGATGGTACTCCTAAGTGACGTGGGTCTGGTGGAGCTCTGTTCGGTCCGTTTGGAGATAGTGCTAATCTTGACACAAGATAGGCTCACAAATAGTTTTTGACGCACCCGATGGACTCATAAGTGACATGGGTCGTGTGGAATCTCGTTTTAGTCCGTTTAGAGATAGTGTTAGTGTTAGTGCAAGACAGGTGCACGGTTTGCACCGAACATACCATAAGCATAGAAATCATTTTGGACGCACACGGTGGGACTCCTTGGTGATGAGGCTCAAGTGGAAGCTCGGTTCGGTCCGTTTGGAGATAGTGCTACTCTTGATGCACGATTGGTGCACGGTATGCGTCAAACGTACCGTAGGCTCCGAAATAGTGTTGGAGGCACCCGATGGAACTCCTATTTGATGTGGGTCTTTTGGAATCTCATTTCGATCTGTTTTGAGACAGTGTTAGCGTCGGTCCAAGATTGGTGCACGATTTGCGTTAAACGTACCATAGGCTCATAAATCATTTTAGAAGCACCCGATGGTACTCCTAAGTGACGAGGGTCTGGTGGAGCCCTGTTTGGTCCGTTTGGAGATAGTGCCAAACTTGACACAAGATAGGTGCACGGTTTGCACTGAAGGTACCATAGGATCATAAATAGTTGTGGACGCACCCAATGGAACTCATAAGTGGCCTGGGTCGTGTGGAATTTCGTTTTAGTCCATTTGGAGATAGTGTTAGTGTCAGTGCAAGACAGGTGCTCGGTTTGCACTGAACATACCATAGGCAAAGAAATGATTTTGGACACACACGATGGGACTCCTTGGTGACGAGGCACAAGTGGAAGCTTGGTTCGGTCCGTTTGGAGATGGTGCTACTCTAGATGCACGATTGGTGCACGGTTTGCGTCAAACGTACCGTAGGCTCAGAAATAGTATTGGAGGCACCCGATGGAACTCCTAGTTGACGTGGGTCTTGTGGAATCTCGTTTTGATCTGTTTTGAGACAGTGTTAGCATCGGTGCAAGGTAGGTGCACGATTTGCGTCAAACGTACCATAGGGTCATTAATCAGTTTAGACGCACCCGATGGTACTCCTAAGTGACGTGGGTCTGGTGGAGCTCTGTTTGGTCCGTTTGGAGATAGTGTTAATCTTGACACAACAAAGGTGCACGGTTCGCACTGAACGTACCATAGGCTCACAAATAGTTTTTGACGCACCCGATGGAGTCATAAGTGACATGGGTCATGTGGAATATCGTTTTAGTCCGTTTGGAGATAGTGTTAGTGTCAGTGCAAGACAGGTGCATGATTCACACCGAACATACGATAGGCATAGAAATCATTTTGGACGGACACGATGGGAGTCCTTGGTGACGTGGCTCAAGTGGAAGCTCGGTTTGGTCCGTTTGGAGATAGTGCTACTCTTGATGCATGATTGGTGCATGGTTTGCGTCAAATGTACCGTAGGCTCGGAAATAGTATTGGAGGCACTCGATGGAACTCCTAGTTGACGTGGGTCTTGTGGAATCTCGTTTCGATCTGTTTTGAGACAGTGTTAGCGTCGGACCAAGATAGGTTCTCAATTTGCGTCAAACGTACCATAGGCTCATAAAACATTTTAGAAGCACCCGATGGTACTCCTAAGTGACGAGGGTCTGGTGGAGCCCTGTTTGGTCCGTTTGGAGATAGTGCCAATCTTGACACAAGATAGGTGCACGGTTTGCGCCGAAGGTACCATAGGCTCATAAATAGTTGTGGACGCACCCAATGGAACTCATAAGTGGCGTGGGTCGTGTGGAATTTCATTTTAGTCCATTTGGAGATATTGTTAGTGTCAGTGCAAGACAGGTGCACGGTTTGCACTGACATACCATAGGCATAGAAATGATTTTGGACACACACGATGGACTCCTTGGTGACGAGGCACAAGTGGAAGCTCGGTTCGGTCTGTTTGGAGATCGTGCTACTCTAGATGCACGATTGGTGCAAGGTTTGCGTCAAACATACCGTAGGCTCAGAAATAGTATTAAAGGCACCCGATGGAACTCCTAGTTGACGTGGGTCTTATGGAATCTTGTTTCGATCTGTTTTGAGATAGTGTTAGCGTCGGTGCAAGGTAGGTGCACGATTTGCGTCAAACATACCATAGGGTCATAAATCAGTTTAGACGCACCTGATGGTACTCCTAAGTAACGTGGGTCTGGTGGAGCTCTGTTCGGTCCGTTTGGAGATAGTGCTAATCTTGACACAAGATAGATGCACGGTTTGCACTGAACGTACCATAGGCTCACAAATAGTTTAGGATGCACCCGATGGACTCGCAAGTGACATAGGTCGTGTGGAATCTCATTTTAGTCCGTTTGGAGACAGTGTTAGTGTTAGTGCATGACAGGTGCATGGTTTGCACCGAACATATAATAGGCATAGAAATCATTTTGGACGAACACAATGGGACTCCTAGGTGACGAGGCCCAAGTGGAAGCTCGGTTCGGTCCGTTTGGAGATAGTGCTACTCTTGATGCACGATCGGTGCACGGTTTGTGTCAAACGTACTGTAGGCTCAGAAATAGTATTGGAGGCACCCAATGGAACTCCTAGTTGACGTGGGTCTTGTGGAAACTCGTTTCGATCTGTTTTGAGACAGTGTTAGCGTCGGTGCAAGATAGGTGTACGATTTGCATCAAACGTACCATAGGGTCATAAATCAGTTTAGACGCTCCCGATGGTACTCCTAAGTGACGTGGGTCTGGTGGAGATCTGTTCGGTCCATTTGGAGATAGTGCTAATCTTGACACAAGATAGGTGCACGGTTTGTGTAACACTTCAAGTGTTTAGTCCTTAATTGCATTGCATTTGCATTTGCATAAGCATAAGCATGCATCATTCATGTTTGTTATTTTATGTGATGCAACACATGTGATTGTTCTAGGGTTTGTTTGATTTATTTCATGAAGTATTTGATAGTTGGTGTAACAAAAAGGTAAGGTAGCCAATCATGACCTACAACACCTTAGTTATACTTAGGGTAACATTTGGAACAAGGTTCATGTTGACCAAAATTACAAATTTGCCCTCTAAGAGAAGTTTGACCACCATTTGACCCTAGAAGGCTCTAGTTTGACCAGTTAAAAAGTCTAATTTAGAGATCTTGCATGGAAGAGCACCCTTAAGCAAAGTTGTAAAGAAATTCATGGGGAACAAAAGTCTCAATATGACCATCTCATGAAATTGACCCTAACATGCTCAAAAGTGGCCCACAAGGCAGTTAGAGAGGTAGCTCCAAGACGTAGAATTTTTCTAAGTCTGGAATCTGACCCTACAGTTTTACTGATGCCTACTTTAGGAGCTTGTAGTTTGCAAACCAGGCCAAACCAGCTTTCACTCATATTGACAAACTTGTAGATCACATGTAACCCTACAACTTTGTCAACATCACCCAAGCCTGGTTCTCAATGGTTCAAGAGATATCGTGTCATGAACTTAGGCTGTCAGTCGGCATCGTTAACTGAACCCCGGTTTCAGTTTCATCAAGCACTACTTTGAGGCCATGTAGTTTGAAATATAGGCTGAACCAGCCCAAACACCAATTGACAAAGTTGTTGACCTAACGTAGCTCTACAAACTTGATGTTGCCACCTTGGACTGAAACAGGCTGGTTTAGAAGTTAATCACGTTCGAAATCACTCTGTCAGTCACTACCGATGGCGTCAATGAACTGCGATTCAGTTTCGTCACTGGCCGACCGGCCACAGGGCAACGCCGACGCGTGGAGGCGCGGTGGCGCCCGTACGCCGGCCCTGGCCCCACCAGTCAGGCCGCGACGCCTTCAAGACGCCACGACGCGCGAGCCGGCCTCCATTCTTTCGCCCCCTCTCTTCCAGTTGCAAAAACACCGAAACCGAGCCGCCATTGCCGTTCTTCTCCGGCGAGCTCAAGCGAGAGCTACACCGCATCACCGGCCGCCAGACCTCGCCACTCCCTCCGCCTCACCACCCTCCATCCCCTTGACCCACCGAAGCCCGCGATTTGACTCAAGGTGAGCCGCATTGCTTTCTTCCCCGTCTCCGAGAGGTTGCCGGAGCCCGCCATGGGACCTCACCGTGGTCAGGGTCCTTCGGGTCTCTCTCCATCCTCCATTCCTATCAAAATGGATCCGCCTAGCTTCGGTGAAGCTCGTACCGAGCCTAGACCGCACCGTACATCCTCACCGGCGACGGTGCGCCGCCACCGGACATCACCGGCCGCCGCTCGCGGTGACAAGCCCCTTCCACCCCATCCCCATCCATTCCACGAGCACCAATCGACGCACCGGGTGACGGAGAACACGAGGCAGTGTTCGATTGGCCGAGCGAGCTCTTCTCCGGCGAGCTCGAGCTCGTCGGAGCTCGCGGGTCTCCGCCTCCCCTGCCTCCGGTCACTGACCGCGGGGGCCCGCCCGTCAGTGTCGCGCGCGGGCGGGGGCGCTGAGCGGGCCGCGCGCGCGCGAGTGTGTGGGCCGAGTTTTCCGGGCCGGCCCAGTTCATCCGAAATGAAATTCATTTTTATTATTTTGTCACTGATTTTTGTAGAAGTTGGAAAAATATAGATCTAGGGTTTTAATGATCCAAAAATCATGAGATAAATTTTGTTAGGGTCTACATGATGTGTAGTATTTTAGAAAAATATGGATCTGGCATGAGATGTTTAAATTCTATAAGAATTTAATAGATCCTTTAAATGTGTTTTGGAATGCATGCAAATTTGTTAAATTTATAACTTGAGCTGTATTGTTCCATAAATCATGAAATTTGGTGGGTAGGTTACTCTATGCTAGCCCTAGCTCTGGTAAAAATTTGGGCATCAGTGCTTAAGTAATTTCCAAGTTATAAGGCTATCATTTTATTCTAGGAGATAATTGAAGGAATTTTTGTAATTTTTCTACATGTGCAATGTTCTTGTAACTTTTTGGAGAATGTCTTGGTACCCTAGAGTGTCTAAGAAAAATATGAAATCTGTTGTTTGATACTTTTCAATATGATTTATTAATTATACAAAAATCAGCCTTTTTGACTGGTGAATTTTGTATAGAGAATTTCTTTGAATAAAACTTGTTCAAATTTTTACTGTGGTCTCTTTTTGGGTCAGAGAGTCCCCTGTAATTTTTGTAGAATTTTAGGAGCAGTTTACATATATGTTTAAAATTCCACCTAATTAATTAAGTAAAATAAGAAATGAGTATAAATAAATGTTCTAGGTAGTCACACCCTACTTTCTGGTGTTGTTATACCCCATGTGAACTTTTGGAAATCTTAGTTTGGTTTTAAGGGTCTTTGGCCACATCAATAAATGTTTAACCTTTGTAATTTTAGGTTTTCTGGACAGCTAGTAGTAATTCTAAATTTGGCTTTGATAAAATTGGTTGCTGGAAAACTTGTAAATACCAAAGTTGGAGTAAACTTGATGAACTAGCTTGTGTCAAAATTTGGAAGCATTTGGCTTAGTAGTTTGAGAGTTACTGTTGTTTAAAGTGGCAGTTCAAAATCTGCTACTCTCTGTTTTGAGAGGACAGATTCTGGAACTTGTGAAGTTTGACATGGAAAACTTAGGAGTTTGGAGTTGAGGTCTGAAAATGAATTGTAGTTCATTTCTTAGGCTTTCCAGATTGTCTTAGATCATATCTTTTGGAATTGTAAATCTCCAGTTGTGATAAAAACAAGTAGCTGCTGTCCAGAATGCTTACTGTGGTGTTTTGCTGATTGATATGGTGTGATATCCTAAGACATGCTACTTTTGTAATTATTAGGTGTTAGGGCCTTAACTGAGGATGAGCAGCTTTATCTTAGGTTAAGTAGATTAGGTGAGTACTTCTCTACCGGAGAGGAAATTTGCACCTACTCTTTTGAAGTGATTTGAATAGAGCGTTAAATTGTTGTAATGCATTTCATTCCGAGCATATTGCATCTTTCATTATGCATTCATGGGATTTATTATGCACTCATGCAATAGGTGTACCAGAGGGGGTGACACTCCTCAAATTCGAACAAGCGATACCGGAGGAGGTGCTGAGTCAACCGGAGGAATTAGCAGAAGAACCCAACGTCGGGGAAGCTCCGTCAGAAGATCTACCCGAGTGTCCGGACCACAGACCCGCAACCTTTCTCAAAGGCAAGCCCCGGTGCATGCTGAACCCATCGTTTTATAAATATATCTTGAGTACTTTTAATTGTTTATTGCATTAAGTTCTAGGAGTTATATGAAAACACTTGCTGCATTGTACCTGTCCTTGTCCAGATATCGTACTTAAATCCTATATTAGGTTTAGGCACGTGTCGATGCTTAGCCCTGCTTAGTACGGTAGAAGTCGGGTGATTTCCGGTCATCCGCGAGATATAGGACTGGGTCGCGAGTGGCTTATGGCTATCGTAATGGAACCATGCTTTAAAATGAAGTTGAGACCGGGCGGGAGTTCGATGGTACAGCCGCAAGACACTTCACGTCTTGGGTGTGGAGCCATGCCCGTCTGAGTCGTTTAAGGACCGATTCGCTGTACGTCCTTGAGTCATGTTGAACACAGTCTAACACTTAGTTGGCCGGATAAGTCGTTCCGACCGCGAAGCTGAGTAATGTGATTCAGGCCGGGAATCGAATGGTAGGTTGCTTCTTGGAGGAGAGAAAGGATGTGCTTGGTGACATTGGCGTGAGACCAAGGGGGGGTTAAAGTCCCTATCACCTGGCAGAGTGTCGCCCTTGGGGTCGCGACATCATTCGGACCCGCGATTCCTGAATCATATGAAAAGGTGGCCTGTGCGACCCTGGCAGGGGTCTGCACGGTGAGTGTTAGAAATACCCCTCCATCTGGATAGGAATTCGATTCGAATCGCCGTCGCTCCCGGTTAGTGAGCACTTGACTTGAGCAGCGGCAACGTAGATCTCATTAAATGAACAGATGGTTAAGTGAATGATACAATGTTGCCACCATTTATACCTATTATGGAAATAAGATGAATAATTGTTTGATGATGATCAAGTGCATGTTTAGTACAGGTGCTAAGCTAGATGACAGGTAAATGCTAAAAATAACTGCTAGTACAGGTTATAAGAGTTTCAACTACTTATGCCTTTATGCAAAATGTGGTGTCAGCTAGCCTCTTGTGTAAGCCTTGCATAATCCTTGGTGTTATTTTATTTCTGGTTTATGACGGGTAAGTCTAGCTGAGTACATTCCAGTACTCAGGGTTTATTCCCTCCTGTTGCAGATGACATGCTTTATCAGGGATTCTGCAAGACGTGTCTCCACCCTGCGGGTGATGATGACTAGATCACAAGGGCGTGATCGTCTTTATGTACTTTCCTCATGCTTTTGCGGGATGTCAATCATCCAGACTGGCAGTATTTAATTAACTAGTGTGTGTGTTATGCTTCCGCTACTTTCAAACTTGGTTTGTAATATTTGCTACTCCGTGGTGTAAACTTATTTCGGAACTACTTGTGAAATGTAACGTACGATGTGTATGTTGAATGATGCGATCTTGGTTGTAAGCAGTTTGGTTTGAAATCCTTCGTGATTTCGATTGACTACCGGGATTATATGGGCTCAAGTTTGAAAATTTGAGCGCTTCGGTGCTTGTTTTCGTACTTGTGCTCTTATAATTTGGTCGGTTCTGTTACAGCTTGCACTGAACGTACCATAGGCTCACAAATAGTTTTTGACGCACCCGATGGACTCGTAAGTGACATGGGTCGTGTGGAATCTCGTTTTTGTCCTTTGGAGATAGTGTTAGTGTCAGTGCAAGACAGGTGCACGGTTTGCACCGAACATACCATAAGCATAGAAATCATTTTGGACGCACACGGTGGGACTCCTTGGTGACGAGGCTCAAGTGGAAGCTCGGTTCGGTCCATTTGGAGATAGTGCTACTCTTGATGCACGATTGGTGCACGGTTTGCGTCAAACGTACCGTAGGCTCGGAAATAGTGTTGGAGGCACCCGATGGAACTCCTAGTTGATGTGGGTCTTTTGGAATCTCATTTCGATCTGTTTTGAGACAGTGTTAGCGTCGGTCCAAGATTGGTGCACGATTTGCGTTAAACGTACCATAGGCTCATAAATCATTTTAGAAGCACCCGATGGTACTCCTAAGTGACGAGGGTCTGGTGGAGCCCTGTTTGGTCCGTTTGGAGATAGTGCCAATCTTGACACAAGATAGGTGCACGGTTTGCACTGAAGGTACCATAGGCTCATAAATAGTTGTGGACGCACCCAATGGAACTCATAAGTGGCCTGGGTCGTGTGGAATTTCGTTTTAGTCCATTTGGAGATAGTGTTAGTGTCAGTGCAAGACAGGTGCTCGGTTTGCACTGAACATACCATAGGCATAGAAATGATTTTGGACACACACGATGGGACTCCTTGGTGACGAGGCACAAGTGGAAGCTTGGTTCGGTCCGTTTGGAGATGGTGCTACTCTAGATGCACGATTGGTGCACGGTTTGCGTCAAACGTACCGTAGGCTCAGAAATAGTATTGGAGGCACCCGATGGAACTCCTAGTTGACGTGGGTCTTGTGGAATCTCGTTTTGATCTGTTTTGAGACAGTGTTAGCGTCGGTGCAAGGTAGGTGCACGATTTGCGTCAAACGTACCATAGGGTCATTAATCAGTTTAGACGCACCCAATGGTACTCCTAAGTGACGTGGGTCTGGTGGAGCTCTGTTCGATCCGTTTGGAGATAGTGTTAATCTTGACACAACATAGGTGCACGGTTCGCACTGAACGTACCATAGGCTCACAAATAGTTTTTGACGCACCCGATGGACTCATAAGTGACATGGGTCATGTGGAATCTCGTTTTAGTCCGTTTGGAGATAGTGTTAGTGTCAGTGCAAGACAGGTGCATGATTCGCACCGAACATACGATAGGCATAGAAATCATTTTGGACGGACACGATGGGAGTCCTTGGTGACGAGGCTCAAGTGGAAGGTCGGTTTGGTCCGTTTGGAGATAGTGCTACTCTTGATGCATGATTGGTGCATGGTTTGCGTCAAATGTACCGTAGGCTCGGAAATAGTATTGGAGGCACTCGATGGAACTCCTAGTTGACGTGGGTCTTGTGGAATCTCGTTTCGATCTGTTTTGAGACAGTGTTAGCATCGGACCAAGATAGGTGCTCAATTTGCGTCAAACGTACCATAGGCTCATAAATCATTTTAGAAGCACCCGATGGTACTCCTAAGTGACGAGGGTCTGGTGGAGCCCTGTTTGGTCCGTTTGGAGATAGTGCCAATCTTGACACAAGATAGGTGCACGGTTTGCGCCGAAGGTACCATAGGCTCATAAATAGTTGTGGACGCACCCAATGGAACTCATAAGTGGCGTGGGTCGTGTGGAATTTCGTTTTAGTCCATTTGGAGATATTGTTAGTGTTAGTGCAAGACAGGTGCACGGTTTGCACTGACATACCATAGGCATAGAAATGATTTTGGACACACACAATGGACTCCTTGGTGACGAGGCACAAGTGGAAGCTCGGTTCGGTCCGTTTGGAGATCGTGCTACTCTAGATGCACGATTGGTGCAAGGTTTGCGTCAAACATACCGTAGGCTCAGAAATAGTATTAAAGGCACCCGATGGAACTCCTAGTTGACGTGGGTCTTATGGAATCTCGTTTCGATCTGTTTTGAGATAGTGTTAGCGTCGGTGCAAGGTAGGTGCACGATTTGCGTCAAACATACCATAGGGTCATAAATCAGTTTAGACGCACTCGATGGTACTCCTAAGTAACGTGGGTCTGGTGGAGCTCTATTCGGTCCGTTTGGAGATAGTGCTAATCTTGACACAAGATAGATGCACGGTTTGCACTGAACATACCATAGGCTCACAAATAGTTTAGGATGCACCCGATGGACTCGCAAGTGACATGGGTCGTGTGGAATCTCATTTTAGTCCATTTGGAGACGGTGTTAGTGTTAGTACAAGACAGGTGCATGGTTTGCACCGAACATATAATAGGCATATAAATCATTTTAGACGCACACAATGGGACTCCTATGTAACAGAACCGACCAAATTATAAGAGCACAAGTACGAAAACGAGCACCGGAGCGCTCAAATTTTCAAACTTGAGCCCATATAATCCCGGTAGTCAATCGAAACCACGAAGGATTTCAAACCAAACTGCTTACAACCAGGATCGCATCATTCAACATACACATCATACGTTACATTTCGCAAGTAGTTCCGAAATAAGTTTACACCACGGAGTAGCAAATATTACAAACCAAGCTTGGAAAGTAGCGGAAGCATAAAACACACAGTAGTTGATTAATTACTGCCAGTCTTGATGATCGACAACCCGCAAAAGCATGAGGAAAGTACATAAAGACGATCACGCCCTAGTGATCTAGTCGTCATCACCCGCAGGGTGGAGACACGTCTTGCAGAAGCCTTGATAGAGCATATCATCTGCAACAGGAGGGAATAAACCCTGAGTACTAGAATGTACTCAGCTAGACTTACCCGTCAAAAACCAGAAATAAGATGACACCAAGGATTATGCAAGCCTTACACAAGAGGCTAGCTGACACCACATTTTGCATAAAGGCATAAGTAGTTGAAACTCTTATAACCTGTACTAGCAGTTATTTTTAGCATTTACCTGTCATCTATCTTAGCACCTGTACTGAGCATACACTTGAAGGTAATCAAACAATTATCAACATTATATCCAGAGCAGGTATAATTTGTGGCAACATTGTATCATTCACTTAACCATCTGTTCATTTAATGAGATCTACGTTGCCGCTGCTCAAGTCAAGTGCTTACTAACCAGGAGCGACGGCGATTCGAATCGAATTCCTATCCAGCTGGAGGGGTATTTCTAACACTCACTGCGCAGGCCCCTGCCAGGGTCGCACAAGCCACCTTTCGTATGATTCAGGAATCACGGGTCCGAATGATGCCGCGACCCCAAGGGCGACACTCTGCCATGTGATAGGGACTCTAACCCCCCCCTTGGTCTCACGCCAATGTCCCCAAGCACATCCTTTCTCTTCTCCAAGAAGCAACCTACCATTCGATTCCCGACCTGAATCACATTACTCGGCTTCGCGGTCAGAATGACTTATCCGGCCAACTAAGTGTTAGACTGCGTTCAACATGACTCAAGGACGTACAGCGAATCGGTCCTTAAACGACTCAGACGGGCATGGCTCCACACCCAAGACGTGAAGTGTCTTGCGGCTGTACCATCGAACTCCCGCCCGGTCTCAATTTCATTTTAAAGCATGGTTCCATCACGATAGCCATAAGCCACTCGCGACCCAGTCCTATATCTCGCGGATGACCGGAAATCACCCGACTTCTATCGTACTAAGCAGGGCTAAGCATTGACACGTGCCTAAACCTAATATAGGATTTAAGTACGATATCTGGACAAGGACAGGTACAATGCAGCAAGTGTTTTCATATAACTCCTAGAACTTAATGCAATAAACAATTAAAAGTACTCAAGATATATTTATAAAATGATGGGTTCAACATGCACCGGGGCTTGCCTTTGAGAAAGGTTGCAGGCCTGTGGTCCGGGCACTCAGGAAGGTCTTCTTCGGAAGCTTCTCCGCCGGTTGGTTCCTCTGCTAGTTCCGGCGGGTTCTGAATCTCCTCTGGTACCACTTGTTCGAATTCGAGGGGTGTTACCCCCTCTGGAACACCTATTGCATGAGTGCATAATAAATCTCATGGATGCATAATGAAAGATGCAGTATGCTCGGAATGAAATGCATTACAACAATTTTAAAGCTCTAATCAAACCACTCCAAAAGAGTAGGTGCAAATTTCCTCTCCGGTAGAGAAGTACTCACCTAATCTACTTAACCTAAGATAAAGCTGCTCTTCTTCCGTTAAGGCCCTAACACCTAACAATTACAAGAATAGCATTTCTCAGAATACCACACCACATCTAATCAGCAAATACCACAGTAAACATTCTGGACAGCAGCTACTTGTTTTTAACATAACTAGAGATTTCCAATTCCAAAAGATATGATCTAAGACAATCTGGAAAGCCTAAGAAATGCACTACAATTCATTTTCAGACCTCAACCTCAAACTCCTAAGTTTTCCATGTCAAATTTCACAAGTTCCAGAATCTGTTCTCTCTAAACAGAGAGTAGCAGATTCTGGACTGCCACTTTAAACAGCAATAACTCTCAAACTATTAAGCCAAATGCTCCCAAATTTTGACACAAGCTAGTTTATCAAGTTTACTACAACTTTGGTATTTACAAGTTTTCCAGCAAATATTTTTATCAAAGGTCAAACTTAGAAATACTACCAGCTGTCCAGAAAACCTAAAATTGCAAGGGTTACATATTTATTGATGTGGCCAAAGTCCCCTAAAACCAAACTAATATTACCAAAAGTTCACATGGGGTACAAAAACACCAGAAAGTAAGGTGTGCCTACCTAAAATATTTATTTATACTCATTTCTTAATTTACTTAAGTAATTAAGTGGAATTTTAAACATACATGTAAACTACTCCTAAAATCCTACAAAACTTACAGGGGACTCTCTGACCCAAAAAGAGACTACTGTAAAAATTTGAACTAAATTTATTCACAGGAACTTACTGAACAAAATTCACAAGCCCAAAAGGCTGATTTTTTTGAAATTAATAAATCATATTGAAAAGTATCAAACAACAGATTTCATAATTTGCTTGGACACTTTAGGGTACCAAGACATTCTCCAAATAGTTATAAGGACATTGTACATATAGAAAAATTACTAAAATTCATTTAAGCATTTCCTAAAATAATAAGATAGCATTATAACTTGAAAAGTACTTAAGCACTGCTGCCCAAATTTTTACCAGAGTTAGAGCAAATATAAATTAGCCTACCCACCAAATTTCATAATTTTTGGAATACTACAGCTCAAGTTATACATTTAACAAATTTGCATTCATTTCAAAACACATTTGAAAGATCTATTAAATTCTCCAGAAAACTAAACATCACATACCAGATTTATATTTTTCTAAAATACTACACATCATGTAGATCATAACAAAATTTATCTCATGATTTTTGAGCAAGTAAAACCCTAGATCTACATTTTCCAAACATCATCTAAAATCTATGGCAGAATAAATAAAAGTGAAAATAAACAAAAACCGAAATCCCACTAAAGGGCCGGCCTACAGGCCGACGCGGCCCAAATCTCTCGGCGTGGCCCACTCCCGCGCGTGGCCTGCTCTGGCTCCCGCTCGCGCGCGCGTGCGAATGACAGGTGGGGCCCAATGCCAGAGAGAGAAGCGCGGAGGGGGAAAGGCCGCGGCTCCGGCGAGCTCTAGCTCGCCGACGACGGTGTCTCCGGCAACGGGAAGAGCACCGACGGCTTCCACGTGACCTCCCGCATCGACCAACCCTTGATTTGCGGATCCTACCCCACCCTAGCTATGACGGCCATGGCGACCGCGGCTCGGAGGCGACACCCGGTGGCGGTCCGGCGAGCTCCGGGAGCCAGGGACCTAGGTGGTGTGCGCTACGGCTTCCTGAGGATATGGTGGATCTCTCCATGCCAAGGACGAGGATGGAGGTGGAGCGAGTGCAGCTGACCGTGTGAGCACCGCACCGGCGGCCATGGCGCAGCAGCGCACGACGGCGTTCCGGCGTGTACCGGCCATCCCATCCGGTAACGTCATCACCTAGGCTTCTCTACCCGACCCGGAACCCAAAACACATACTAGTGAGAATGGAGGATGACCATAGGGAGCTGGCCACGGTGAGCCGCCGCACGGACAGTGTGCCGGCGAGGACTCACGATGGCGGAAACCGAAATTCGCCCTCACCTCTACATAATCCGGTCAAGCAACGGGTGGAGGAGGTGGAGGGGATTCTGGTGGAGCGGTGGACGGGATTTGGAGGACGGTGGTGCGACGGTGAGCTTGCACAAGCACGGAGCGGGCTGCGGCGGCAATGGCGCCTCCGTCTTCCGCCTCGGTGAACCCGGCCAGAGCGAGAGTGAAGGAGAGAAGAGTGAGCGCGAGTGTGGGGGTGGAGGTGTCAGCCCCGACTTCACGCCCACGCGTGTGCTTGCGACATGGAGGCGATGGCAGGGCGCGAGCGCCACGCGGCCACTGGGCTCTGCCCGAGTGCCACGGCGTGGGTCGGCTGTCCGACTGAATGGCGACGTTGACTGAACCGATGAGGCCGAACGGTGACTGACAGTGCAAGTTTGGCGCTGATTATCTTCCAACACAGCTCGATTCGGTCCAAGATGACAACATCAAATTTGTAGAGCTATGTGAGGGCAACAAGTTTGTCAATTGGAGTTTGGGCTAGTTCGGCCTAGATTTGAAACTACAAAGCTCCAAAGTGGTGCACTTAGAAACTGAAACCTAGTTTCAGTCACTAAGCCGACTGAAACCCTATATTCACGACACAAAATCTCCTAAACCATCTAGAACCAGGTGATGGTGATATTGGCAATGTTGTAGAGCTACATGAGTACTACAAAAGTGTCCACAAGAGTGGGAGCTGATTTGGTCTGGTTTGGAAACTACAAGCTTCCAAAGTAGGCCACAGTAAAACTAGAGGGACACTTTGGGGCTTAGCAAAATTTCTAAGTGTTGAGGCAGCCCCTCTAGCTGACTTGTGGGCCATTTTTGAGCATGTTCTGGTCAGTTTCATGAGATGGTCATATTGAGACTTTTGTTCCCCATAAAATTCCCTACAACTTTGCTTAAGGGTGCTCCTCCATGCAAGGTCTCTAAGCTAGACTTTTTTTAATTGGTCAAACTAGAGCATCCTAGGGCTAAAGGGTGGTCAACCACCTCTTGGAGGGCATTTTAGTAATTTTGGCCAACATGAACCTTGCTCCAAGAGTTACCCTAAGTATAACTAAGGTGTTGTAGGACATAATTGCTACTCTACCTTTTTGTCACACCAACTATCAAGTATCACCTGATGTGAGCCAAATAAAACTTCTAAAACAATCACAGTTGTTGCATCACATAAAATAATATGCATGATGCATGCTTATGCTTATGCAAATGCAATGCAATTATGGAGCTAAACACTTGAGGTGTTACAGCCCTCCCCCTTATAAAAATCTCGTCCCGAGATTTGGAAAGCGTACCATTTTTCATAGAATTCCTTATAACCATCCCGCAAATAATCTTCCCGTTCCCACGTAGCGTCACTTTCACTACCCTGATTACTCCACATTACTTTATACCACCTAACCACTTTGCTTCTAGTTACTCATTCCTGAGTATCGATCACTTGGACTAGCTTTTCTTCGTAAGTTAAATCGGATTCAAGCCTGATATCTCCCAAAGGAACTCTTTCCTCAGGTACTCGAAGACACTTTTTGAGCTGAGATACATGGAAGACGTTGAATATGGCATGCATTTTAGGAGGTAACTGGATTTTGTATGCAACAGCTCCACTCTTGCCTATGATTTGGAAAGGACCCACGTATCTTGGCGCAAGTTTCCGCTTAATACCCAAACGTTGGACACTCTTCATTGGAGAAACTTTCAGATAAACGAAGTCTCCAACTTCAAACTCGAGTGGTTTTCTACGACGATCAGCATAACTTTTCTGTCTAGCTTGGGCTGTAGCCATATGTTTCTGGATGGTACGGACTTGTTCCTCAGCTTCCTGAACAAAATCAATACCATAATATCTTCTTTCACCAGCTTCTACCCAGTTTAGTGGAGTTCTACACTTACGACCATACAAAGCTTCGAATGGGGCCATCTTAATACTCTCTTGGTAACTATTATTGTACGAGAATTCGGCTAGAGGTGACCATTTTTCCCAAGAACCCTTGGATGAAATGACGCATGCTCGCAACAGATCTTCCAAGATTTGGTTAACTTGTTCTGTCTGACCAGACGTCTGGGGGTGATAAGCAGAGCTTCTCACTAATTTGGTTCCCAGAAGGTGATGCGAGTGTTCCCAAAAGCGAGCAGTGAACTGGGGACCACGATCGGACACGATAGTACGAGGTATCCCATGGAGCCGGACTATCTGATTGAAGTACAACTCAGCATAGTCAGTGGGACGGTAATCCACTCTAACTGGGATGAAATGAGCTGATTTGGTCAAACGATCAACAATTACCCAGATGGAATTATGATTTTTGACAGTAGGAGGAAGTCCGACAATGAAATCCATACTTATCTCTTCCCATTTCCAACCTAGGATAGAAAGTGGCTGAAGTAACCCAGCTTTCATATGCACAGCTTTCACTCTACAGCAGGTGTCACACCTAGCAACATATGCAGCTATCTCTTTTCGCATCTTGGTCCACCAATAAAGTGGCTTCAAGTCGTAATACATCTTATTACTACCCGGATGGATGGACAACTTGGACGAATGTGCTTCGGACAGGATCTGATCTCTAAGCTCTCGGTCCTTAGGTACCACTAATCTATCCTTGAACCACAGCACACCTTCTTCATCTACCCTGAAATGTTTAGTTTCTTCCTCTTTCATCTTACGTTTTATGTGGGATATACCCGGATCAGTCTTTTGGAGCTCAATAATTCAGCTTTTGAGAGTACAACTGACAGTGATGTTATACAAGACTGCTGGATGTAGAAGGCGAGATCGGTGAAAATCAGTTTCAACTAGGGAATGGCAATGAGACTTACGGCTTAAAGCATCCGCAACCACATTTGCCTTTCCAGGATGATAGTGTACTTGAAGGTTATAATCCTTAATCAACTCGAGCCATCTTCTCTGACGCATATTTAACTCGGGTTGGTTGAAGATGTATTTGAGGCTTTTATGATCGGTGTAGATATTGCAGACATTGCCCAGCAGATAATGCCGCCATACTTTCAAAGCATGAACAACTGCAGCCAGTTCTAAGTCATGCGTTGGATAATTTACCTCATGCTTCCGAAGTTGTCACGAGGTATATGCAATTACTCGGCCTTCCTGCATCAAAACGCCTCCCAAACCTATGCCTGAGGCATCACAATAAACATCAAATGGTTTCTCGATGTCCGGTTGTGCCAAAACCGGAGCCGAGGTTAGGAGGGTTCGCAGTTGGTGAAAAGCCGCATCACACTCAGGAGTCCAGACAAACCTGGTGTCTTTTTGCAGCAACCGAGTCATGGGTTTGGCTATTTTGGAGAAATCCGGGATGAAGCGACGATAATAGCCAGCCAACCCAAGAAAACTCCAGACCTCATGAACCGAAGTAGGAGCCTTCCAATTCAATACTTCCTGTACCTTGGTGGGATCCACCATAATTCCCCCATCGGACAACACATGCCCAAGGAAAGGTACTTCACGAAGCCAGAATTCACACTTATTGAACTTCGCATACAGTTGATGTTCACGCAGTCTGGTGAGGACAATACGTAGGTGTTCAGCGTGTTCTTCCTCATTTTCAGAGTATATCAAGATGTCATCAATAAACACCACCACAAACTTATCCAATTCGGGCATAAACACCGAATTCATCAAGCACATGAAGTGTGCAGGGGCATTTGTCAGGCCAAAAGACATAACAAGATACTCATAAAGGCCGTATCTTGTCGAGAAAGCTGTTTTTGGAATATCTTCGGGACGGATTTTAATCTGATGGTAACCAAACCTCAGATCAATCTTGGAAAAGACTTTAGCTTTGGATAACTGATCGAACAGAATATCGATACGTGGCAGAGGATACTTATTTTTTACAGTGACTGCATTAAGAGGTCTATAATCTACACACATCCGCAAGGTCTGATCCTTCTTCTTCATAAAGATAGCAGGGCATCCCCATGGCGACGAACTAGGACGAATCAGCCCCTTCTTCAACAGTTCATTCAACTGTACCTTAAGTTCAGCTAGCTCATTCGGAGGCATCCTATAAGGTCTCCTAGAGATGGGTGCCGTGCCCGGTAACAACTCAATTCTAAATTCCACATCCTGATCCGGAGGGAGTCCCGGCAAATCATCGGGAAAAACGTCAGAAAACTCACTCACTACGGGAATTTCAGACAACGCTTTTGCTTGCACAACATGAACTTCACCAGACAAGTCAACTTTTCTGGGAAGTTTTACTAGAAAACCCTTTTGATCTGTAGGATCTCTGAGCATAACTACCCAAGTGGAGGTATCAATGAGTACCCCATTCTGACTCATCCAATTCATGCCCAAAATATCATCTATGCCTAAACCCGGCAAAACCACTAAGGCAAGCGAATACTTTCGCCCTTCTATCTCAAACTCAAGATTCCCCACTACTTTATTTGTGGAAATATTCCCACTTGCTGCACTAATGCAATAACCCCCACCTTCAACAGTATGCAATTTGTGCACAAACTTAGATGCAAACTTAGGACTGATAAAGGAATGCGAAGCACCCGAATCAAAAAGTATCACTGCAGGGTGTTGGTCAACTAGGAACTTACCAGCAGTGACCACCTCGCCAGAAGGGATTTCCTCAATACTGTTATAATGAGTGTGCCCCTGACGGCCACCCTGGTTAACATTCTTCTTAGGGTAAGGGCAATTACGGGACCAATGGCCTGGCTTGTTGCAGTTCCAGCAAGACATGTTGCTGGGAGGAAAACTGGAGCTGCTCTGACCAGAATTTCCCTTTGGCAGAGCGACTGTATAAGCCTTACGGAACCCAGTTTTTGCAGCAGGCTTTTTCTGTGGCGGATGGAACTTGGCATTCTGAGCAGGTGGGCGAGGGAAAGCCCTAGGTGCAGCTGGAGTCCGAGACTGCGAAGCACTTGCCTCAATGGCCCTTTTACGGCTCTTCGAGGCAGAATAAATAGCATTATTGTTCTCCTGGGTCAAAGCATCACTGATAAAATCATTAAATGTAGTGCACTTGCTAGTACCCATCGTCTTCATCAGCTTTGGGCCGAGGCCCCTTTTGAAGCTAGCAATCTTCTTGGCATCGGTATCCACAAACTCTGTGGCATACCTTGTCAGGTTGTTGAAAGACTGCAAGTATTCAGTCAAGCCTTTGTTTCCCTGCGACAGCCTCATGAATTCCGTGTGCTTGATTGCCATAAGACCTGGAGGAATATAGTTTCCACGGAATGCTGCCTTGAACTGGTCCCAAGTAATCGGGACATTTGCAGGCAGTGTGGAACGATAGTGGCTCCACCAAATACCCGCAGGGCCATGCAACTGATGAGAATCATATTCAGTTTTTAGCTCATCGGTCAAGCGAAGTAGACGAAACTTTTGTTCAATCGTGTTTAACCACTCGTCGGCTTGCAGTGGTTCTTCTGCCTCCTTGAAAAGCGGGGGCTTAGTATCCAGAAATTCCTTGAAATCACTGTACTGATTGGGTTCTGGGCCCTGTCGGCCTTGACGAGCCTCCCGATTTGCCAGTTGGCGCATTGGATCAGCCAACATGCGCTGCCCTTCTACCACGGTCTGCATCAATTCAGCCGGGGTAGGTGGTGGTGGAGGAGGTGGCTGTTCCTCATCCTCATTGCCACGACCCCGTCGGAGATTGTACGACATCTGCAAAATGCATAGCCAATGAGCACTGACGATGTGGGAAATTTGTAGATGAATTATTGTAAATATGTCAAACTGACTTCATAAAATGGACTTCTCAAAATACTCCTGGCACAATAATTCATCACAACCGCACAATCCATTCAAGCGCATCAATTGACGCGATCATGCGAGGGAATCCAACAAGATGTACTTTTATAAAGGCTCGCTCACCAGGAGCACAGTAGTTGCTGAATCATATACGTTAAATTCTACGTGATTTTTGACCTTACGCTTGGTACTTGGATTCGATCTCAAAACTTTTAGTTGACTGGGAAAGACTACTTCAAACTGACCACAAAGAGACTTCTCAATGGAGAGTTCCATGGTGGATCATGACTAGCCACCTCGATACCAGCGCGTGCCAAGCATCACAGCCTTATGTCGCGCGCCATAGGAGGCCCTCGGTTTCGTCGTGGCACCGAAGGGTGCTAATCGTGACACCATCATCGAACGCAACATAATAAGACATCAGGTTGTGATCGAAATTAATAGGTTCAAACTAACATTCAGGAAACATACGGTTCAACTTTACATCCCAAAGTCAAGTTATTACAAGGCCTCACTCCTACACAGGGAGGCACAAAAGATGATCCTAACATCATAGGTACGTGATGACTACTCTAAGCATCGTCCTCCGTGTCGGTGTCAAGGATCTCCCCGCCGTCCTCATCACTAACAGGCTCTAACTCCTCATCTTCTTCTTCTGGCTCTTCCTCTGGGGCTTCTGCAGGTGGGTCATCCTGTGGCCCATTAACCTCCACTTCATCATCATCCTCAGCCATGAAGATTCCCGAACCCATGTCCTCATCTACGTATGGTTTCTAGGTAGCAGAGGATTAAGCTGGTTGTTCAGGCGATGCACTTCTTCATGAAGGTTGTCATTGTACTCTTCAGCATTCTCCAACTGTTGCTCGAGCTCAAACTAACGAGCCCTCAGAACGTTCTCCTCGTGCCAGGCTTCATCCCTCTGGTCCATGACACGGACCAGCATGCGTTGACAGTTGCGATTTGCCACTGTCAACCTCTGGACTGTAAGCGTTTCCTGATCACGGTCACGGATCACTTGCTCCAGTTGCTGCCGCGCTGCATCCCTAGCAGCAGTCACCTCGGCCAACTCAGCCCGTAGCCTCTCCACCTCAGTGGGCTCAGGACGGGGCTCACGTGGAGCTAGCTGGTGGCGAGGGACCCTTCCTCCAGTCGACTTACGGGCTGTCATCCTAGTACGTGCCATCTGTATCAACAAGATATGACTTAAGTGAGGATCATTTAGGGGATACGAAATTTAATTTAGTCGGGACTATTGAAATTTTTAAGGAGGGAGTAAATGACATGTATGATATAATTAAACATGATGCATGCACGTTTCGTACGCCCTCTCACCTTAGTAGAAAACTAAAGTTCTAACGCTAAGCGGTGGCATACATACGTTCTCTCATAAGCGAAACTATCGGTCTACTCGTTACGCTGTTAGAGTACCTGTAGAAAATTTCATTTCAGCCCAACAGTTTCCCAATATATGCACAGAAGAAAGCAGTAATTTAAATACTTTCCATATACAGATCCCCGGATGTATATATTTCAGTATCAAAGCTACCCGATTTATAGATGCCCACAATTAAGTGCTTTACATAATTACATGGTTTGAACATGTAAGTATGCAAGTCACCAAAACTACTCTCCCCTAGACCGCCGGTTGGACGATCATGCTCTCACAACTCACACTTACCAGAGCGTCGAGGTAATTGATCCATACAATATCACGCCGTATGGACGACGAAACAAAAACAACCAAGATCCCCAAGTTAGTACTTATAATAAGCCACCTAAGAGTCCTTATTTGGGCTAAGGGTTGTGATCACTGGCATACCTATAAAAATAATTTTTATAGTTTTAACCCTTTTCATAAACAAATACTTTTGTTTCTAATTACCCGTATGATGTGTTTAATATTGAATTATGCTCCGGTACCAGCTGTAACTGAACTGACCAAATTATAAGAGCACAAGTACGAAAACGAGCACCGAAGCGCTCAAATTTTCAAACTTGAGCCCATATAATCCCGGTAGTCAATCGAAACCACGAAGGATTTCAAACCAAACTGCTTAGAACCAGGATCGCATCATTCAACATACACATCATACGTTACATTTCGCAAGTAGTTCCGAAATAAGTTTACACCACTGAGTAGCAAATATTACAAACCAAGCTTGGAAAGTAGCGGAAGCATAAAACACACACTAGTTGATTAATTACTACCAGTCTTGATGATCGACAACCTGCAAAAGCATGAGGAAAGTACATAAAGACGATCACGCCCTAGTGATCTAGTCGTCATCACCCGCAGGGTGGAGACACGTCTTGCAGAAGCCTTGATAGAGCATATCATCTGCAACAGGAGGGAATAAACCCTGAGTACTGGAATGTACTCAGCTAGACTTACCCGTCAAAAACTAGAAATAAGATGACACCAAGGATTATGCAAGGCTTACACAAGAGGCTAGCTGACACCACATTTTGCATAAAGGCATAAGTAGTTGAAACTCTTATAACCTGTACTAGCAGTTATTTTTAGCATTTACCTGTCATCTATCTTAGCACCTGTACTGAGCATACACTTGAAGGTAATCAAACAATTATCAACATTATATCCAGAGCAGGTATAATTTGTGGCAACATTGTATCATTCACTTAACCATCTGTTCATTTAATGAGATCTACGTTGCCGCTGCTCAAGTCAAGTGCTCACTAACCGGGAGCGACGGCGATTCGAATCGAATTCCTATCCAGCTGGAGGGGTATTTCTAACACTCACCGCGCAGGCCCCTGCCAGGGTCGCACAAGCCACCTTTCGTATGATTCAGGAATCGCGGGTCCGAATGATGTCACGACCCCAAGGGTGACACTCTGATATGTGATAGGGACTCTAACCCCCCCTTGGTCTCACGCCAATGTCCCCAAGCACATCCTTTCTCTCCTCCAAGAAGCAACCTACCATTCGATTCCCGGCCTGAATCACATTACTCGGCTTCGCGGTCGGAATGACTTATCCGATAAATATCTTTTATAAACCCTGAGTACTGGAATGTACTCAGCTAGACTTACCCGTCAAAAACCAGAAATAAGATGACACCAAGGATTATGCAAGTCTTACACAAGAGGCTAGCTGACACCACATTTTGCATAAAGGCATAAGTAGTTGAAACTCTTATAACCTGTACTAGCAGTTATTTTTAGCATTTACCTATCATCTATCTTAGCACCTGTACTGAGCATACACTTGAAGGTAATCAAACAATTATCAACATTATATCTAGAGCAGGTATAATTTGTGGCAACATTGTATCATTCACTTAACCATCTGTTCATTTAATGAGATCTACGTTGCCGCTGCTCAAGTCAAGTGCTCACTAACCGGGAGCGATGGCGATTCGAATCGAATTCCTATCCAGCTGGAGGGGTATTTCTAACACTCACCGCGCAGGCCCCTGCCAGGGTCGCACAAGCCACCTTTCGTATGATTCAGGAATCGCGGGTCCGAATGATGTCGCGACCCCAAGGGCGACACTCTGCCAGGTGGTAGGGACTCTAACCCCCCCTTGGTCTCACGCCAATGTCCCCAAGCACATCCTTTCACTTCTCCAAGAAGCAACCTACCATTCGATTCCCGGCCTGAATCACATTACTCGGCTTCGCAGTCGGAACGACTTATCCGGCCAACTAAGTGTTAGACTGCGTTCAACATGACTCAAGGACGTACAGCGAATCGGTCCTTAAACGACTCAGACGGGCATGGCTCCACACCCAAGACGTGAAGTGTCTTGCGGCTGTACATCGAACTCCCGCCCGGTCTCAATTTCATTTTAAAGCATGGTTCCATCACGATAGCCATAAGCCACTCGCGACCCAGTCCTATATCTCGCGGATGACCGGAAATCACCCGACTTCTACCGTACTAAGCAGGGCTAAGCATTGACACGTGCCTAAACCTAATATAGGATTTAAGTACGATATCTGGACAAGGACAGGTACAATGCAGCAAGTGTTTTCATATAACTCCTAGAACTTAATGCAATAAACAATTAAAAGTACTCAAGATATATTTATAAAATGATGGGTTCAGCATGCACCGGGGCTTGCCTTTGAGAAAGGTTGCAGGCCTGTGGTCCGGGCACTCAGGAAGGTCTTCTTCGGAAGCTTCTCCGCCGGTTGGTTCCTCTGCTGGTTCCGGCGGGTTCTGAATCTCCTCTGGTACCACTTGTTCGAATTCGAGGAGTGTTACCCCCTCCGGAACACCTATTGCATGAGTGCATAATAAATCTCATGGATGCATAATGAAAGATGCAGTATGCTCGAAATGAAATGCATTACAACAATTTTAAAGCTCTAATCAAACCACTCCAAAAGAGTAAGTGCAAATTTCCTCTCCGGTTGAGAAGTACTCACCTAATCTACTTAACCTAAGATAAAGCTGCTCTTCTTCCGTTAAGGCCCTAACACCTAACAATTACAAGAATAGCATTTCTCAGAATACCACACCACATCTAATCAGCAAATACCACAGTAAACATTCTGGACAGCAGCTACTTGTTTTTAACATAACTAGAGATTTCCAATTCCAAAAGATATGATCTAAGACAATCTGGAAAGCCTAAGAAATGCACTACAATTCATTTTCAGACCTCAACCTCAAACTCCTAAGTTTTCCATGTCAAATTTCACAAGTTCCAGAATCTGTTCTCTCTAAACAGAGAGTAGCAGATTCTGGACTGCCACTTTAAACAGCAATAACTCTCAAACTATTAAGCCAAATGCTCCCAAATTTTGACACAAGCTAGTTTATCAAGTTTACTACAACTTTGGTATTTACAAGTTTTCCAGCAACCATTTTTATCAAAGGTCAAACTTAGAAATACTACCAGCTGTCCAGAAAACCTAAAATTGCAAGGGTTACATATTTATTGATGTGGCCAAAGTCCCCTAAAACCAAACTAATGTTACCAAAAGTTCACATGGGGTACAAAAATACCAGAAAGTAAGGTGTGCCTACCTAAAATATTTATTTATACTCATTTCTTAATTTACTTAAGTAATTAAGTGGAATTTTAAACATACATGTAAACTACTCCTAAAATCCTACAAAAATTACAGTGGACTCTCTGACCCAAAAAGAGACTACTGTAAAAATTTGAACTATATTTATTTACAGGAACTTACTGAACAAAATTCACAAGCCCAAAAGGCTAATTTTTGTGAAATTAATAAATCATATTGAAAAGTATCAAACAACAGATTTCATAATTTGCTTGGACACTTTAGGGTACCAAGACATTCTCCAAAAAGTTATAAGGACATTGCACATATAGAAAAATTACTAAAATTCATTTAAGCATTTCCTAAAATAACAAGATAGCATTATAACTTGAAAAGTACTTAAGCACTGCTGCCCAAATTTTTACCAGAGTTAGAGCAAGTATAAATTAGCCTACCCACCAAATTTCATAATTTTTGGAATAATACAGATCAAGTTATACATTTAACAAATTTGCATTCATTTCAAAACACATTTGAAAGATCTATTAAATTCTCCAGAAAACTAAATATCACATACCAGATTTATATTTTTCTAAAATACTACACATCATGTAGATCATAACAAAATTTATCTCATGATTTTTGAGCAAGTAAAACCCTAGATCTACATTTTCCAAACATCATCTAAAATCTATGGCAGAATAAATAAAAGTGCAAAATAAACAAAAACCGAAATCCCACTAAAGGGCCGGCCTACAGGCCGACGCGGCCCAAATCTCTCGGCGTGGCCCACTCCCGCGCGCGGCCTGCTCCGGCTCCCGCTCGCGCGCGCGTGCGAATGACAGGTGGGGCCCAATGCCAGAGAGAGAAGCGCGGAGGGGGAAAGGCCGCGGCTCCAGCGAGCTCTAGCTCGCCGACGACGGCGTCTCCAGCAACGGGAAGAGCACCGACGGCTTCCACGTGACCTCCCGCATCGACCAACCCTTGATTTGCGGATCCTACCCCACCCTAGCTACGACGGCCATGGCGACCGCGGCTCGGAGGCGACACCCGGTGGCGGTCCGGCGAGCTCCGGGAGCCAGGGACCTAGGTGGTGTGCGCTACGGCTTCCTGAGGATATGGCGGACCTCTCCATGCCAAGGACGAGGATGGAGGTGGAGCGAGTGCAGCTGACCGTGTGAGCACCGCACCGGCGGCCATGGCGCAGCAGCGCACGATGGCGTTCCGGCGTGTACCGGCCATCCCATCCGGTAACGTCATCACCTAGGCTTCTCTACCCGACCCGGAACCCAAAACACGTACTAGTGAGAATAGAGGATGATCGTAGGGAGCTGGCCACGGTGAGCCGCCGCGCGGACAGTGCGCCGGCGAGGACTCACGGTGGCGGAAACCGAAATTCGCCCTCACCTCTACATAATCCGGTCAAGCAACGGGTGGAGGAGGTGGAGGGGATTCTGGTGGAGCGGTGGACGGGATTTGGAGGACGGTGGTGCGACGATGAGCTTGTACAAGCACGGAGCGGCCTGCGGCGGCAATGGCGCCTCCGTCTTCCGCCTCGGTGAACCCAGCCAGAGCGAGAGTGAAGGAGAGAAGAGTGAGCGCGAGTGTGGGGGTGGAGGTGTCGGCCCCGACTTCACGCCCGCGCGTGTGCTTGCGACGTGGAGGCGATGGCAGGGCGCGAGCGCCACGCGGCCACCGGGCTCTGCCCGAGCGCCACGGCGTGGGTCGGCTGTCCGACTGAATGGCGACGTTGACTGAACCGATGAGGCCGAACGGTGACTGACAGTGCAAGTTTGGCGCTGATTATCTTCCAACACAGCTCGATTCGGTCCAAGATGACAACATCAAATTTGTAGAGCTATGTGAGGGCAACAAGTTTGTCAATTGGAGTTTGGGCTGGTTCGGCCTAGATTTGAAACTACAAAGCTCCAAAGTGGTGCACTTAGAAACTGAAACCTAGTTTCAGTCACTAAGCCGACTGAAACCCTATTTTCACGACACAAAATCTCCTAAACCATCTAGAACCAGGTGATGGTGATATTGGCAATGTTGTAGAGCTACATGAGTACTACAAAAGTGTCCACAAGAGTGGGAGCTGATTTGGTCTGGTTTGGAAACTACAAGCTTCCAAAGTAGGCCACAGTAAAACTGGAGGGACACTTTGGGGCTTAGCAAAATTTCTAAGTGTTGAGGCAGCCCCTCTAGCTGACTTGTGGGCCATTTTTGAGCATGTTCTGGTCAGTTTCATGAGATGGTCATATTGAGACTTTTGTTCCCCATAAAATTCCCTACAACTTTGCTTAAGGGTACTCCTCCATGCAAGGTCTCTAAGCTAGACTTTTTTTAATTAGTCAAACTAGAGCATCCTAGGGCTAAAGGGTGGTCAACCACCTCTTGGAGGGCATTTTAGTAATTTTGGCCAACATGAACCTTGCTCCAAGAGTTACCCTAAGTATAACTAAGGTGTTGTAGGACATAATTGGCTACTCTACCTTTTTGTCACACCAACTATCAAGTATCACCTGATGTGAGCCAAATAAAACTTCTAAAACAATCACAGTTGTTGCATCACATAAAATAATATGCATGATGCATGCTTATGCTTATGCAAATGCAATGCAATTATGGAGCTAAACACTTGAGGTGTTACATCCTAGGTGACGAGGCTCAAGTGGAAGCTCAGTTCGGTCCGTTTGGAGATAGTGCTACTCTTGATGCACGATCGGTGCATGGTTTGTGTCAAACGTACCGTAGGCTCGGAAATAGTATTGGAGGCACCCGATGGAACTCCTAGTTGACGTGGGTCTTGTGGAAACTCGTTTCGATCGGTTTTGAGACAGTGTTAGTGTCGGTGCAAGATAGGTGTACGATTTGCATCAAACGTACCATAGGGTCATAAATTAGTTTAGACGCTCCCGATGGTACTCCTAAGTGACGTGGGTCTGGTGGAGCCCTGTTTGGTCCGTTTGGAGATAGTGCCAATCTTGACACAAGATAGGTGCACGGTTTGCAATGAACGTACCATAGGCTCACAAATAGTTTTTGACGCACCCGATGGACTGGTAAGTGACATGGGTCGTGTGGAATCTTGTTTTAGTCCGTTTGGAGATAGTGTTAGTGTCAGTGCAAGACAGGTGCACGGTTTGCACCGAACATACCATAGGCATAGAAATGATTTTGGACGCACACGATGGGACTCCTTGGTGACGAGGCACAAGTGGAAGCTCGGTTCGGTCCGTTTGGAGATGGTGCTACTCTTGATGCACGATTGGTGCACGGTTTGTGTCAAACGTACCATAGGCTCGGAAATAGTATTAGAGGCACCCGATGGAACTCCTAGTTGACGTGGGTCTTGTGGAATCTCGTTTCGATCTGTTTTGAGATAGTGTTAACGTCGGTGCAAGATAGGTGCACGATATGCGTCAAACGTACCATAGGGTCATAAATCAGTTTAGATGCACCCAATGGTACTTCTAAGTGACGTGGGTCTTGTGGAGCTCTGTTCGGTCCGTTTGGAGATAGTGCTAATCTTGACACAAGATAGATGCATGGTTTGCACTGAACGTACCATAGGCTCACAAATAGTTTTTGACGCACCCGATGGACTCATAAGTCACATGGGTCGTGTGGAATCTCGTTTTAGTCCCTTTGGAGATAGTGTTAGTGTTAGTGCAAGACAGGTGCACGATTTGCACCGAACATACCATTGGCATAGAAATCGTTTTGGACGCACACAATGGGACTCCTTGGTGACGAGGCTTAAGTGGAAGCTGGGATTGGTCCGTTTGGAGATAGTGCTACTCTTGATGCACGATCGGTGCACGGTTTGCGTCAAACGTACCGTAGGCTCGGAAATAGTATTGGAGGCACCCGATGGAACTCCTAGTTGATGTGGGTCTTGTGGAATCTCGTTTCGATCTGTTTTGAGACAGTGTTAGCGTTGGTGCAAGATTGGTGCACGATTAGCGTCAAACGTACCATAGGGTCATAAATCAGTTTCGACGCACCCGATGATACTCCTAAGTGACGTGGGTCTTGTGGAGCTCTGTTCGGTCCGTTTGGAGATAGTGCTAATCTTGACACAATATAGTCGCACGGTTTGCACTGGACGTACCATAGGCTCACAAATAGTTTTGACGCACCCGATGGACTCATAAGTGACATGGGTCGTGTGGAATCTCGTTTTAGTCTGTTTGGAGATAGTGTTAGTGTCAGTGCAAGACAGGTGCACGGTTTGCACTGAACATACCATACGCATAGAAATCGTTTTGGACGCACACGATGGGACTCCTTGGTGACGAGGCTCAAGTGGAAGCTGGGTTCGGTCCGTTTGGAGATAGTGCTACTCTTGATGCACGATTGGTGCACGGTTTGCGTCAAACGTACCGTATGCTCAGAAATAGTATTGGAGGCACCCGATGGAACTCCTAGTTGATGTGGGTCTTGTGGAATCTCGTTTCGATCTGTTTTGAGACAGTGTTAGCGTCGGTGCAAGATTGGTGCACGATTAGCGTCAAATGTACCATAGGGTCATAAATCAGTTTAGACGCACCCGATGGTACTCCTAAGTAATGTAGGTCTGGTGGACCTCTATTCGGTCCATTTGGAGATAGTGCTAATCTTGACACAAGATAGATGCACGGTTTGCACTGAACATACCATTGGCTCACAAATAGTTTAGGACGCACCTGATGGACTCGTAAGTGACATGGGTCGTGTGGAATCTCATTTTAGGCCGTTTGGAGACAGTGTTAGTGTTAGTGCAAGACAGGTGCATGGTTTGCACCGAACATATCATAGGCATAGAAATTGTTTTGGACGCACACAATGGGACTCCTAGGTGACGAGGCTCAAGTGAAAGCTCGGTTCGGTCCGTTTGGAGATAGTGCTACTCTTGATGCACGATTGGTGCACGGTTTGTGTCAAACGTACCGTAGGCTTGGAAATAGTATTGGAGGCACCCGATGGAACTCCTAGTTGACGTGGGACTTGTGGAATCTCGTTTCGATCTGTTTTGAGACAGTGTTAGCGTCGGTGCACGATTTGCGTTAAATGTACCATAGGGTCATAAATCACTTTAGACGCACCCGATGGTACTCCTAAGTAACGTGGGTCTGGTGGAGCTCTGTTCGGTCCGTTTGGAGATAGTGCTAATCTTGACACAAGATAGATGCACGGTTTGCACTGAATGTACCATAGGCTCACAAATAGTTTTTGACGCACTGATGGACTCGTAAGTGACATGGGTCGTGTGGAATCTCGTTTTAGTCCGTTAGGAGACAGTGTTAGTGTTAGTGCAAGACAGGTGCACGGTTTGAACCAAACATATCATAGGCATAAAAATCGTTTTGGACGCACACAATGGGACTCCTAGGTGACGAGGGTCAAGTGGAAGCTCGGTTCGGTCCGTTTGGAGACAGTGTTAGTGTCGGTGCAAGATAGGTGCACGGTTTGCACCGAACATACCATAGGCATAGAAATGATTTTGGACACAAACGATGGGCCTCCTTGGTGACGAGGCACAAGTGGAAGCTCGGTTCGGTCCGTTTGGAGATGGGGCTAGTCTTGATGCACGTTCAGTGCACGGTTTGTGTCAAACGTACCGTAGGCTTGGAAATACTATTGGAGGCACCCGATGGAACTCCTAGTTAACGTGGGTCTTATGGAATCTCGTTTCGATCTGTTTTGAGACAGTGTTACCGTCGGTGCAAGATTGGTGCACGATTTTGCGTCAAATGTACCATAGGGTCATAAATCAGTTTAGACGCACCCGATGCTACTCCTAAGTGATGTGGGTCCGGTGGAGCTCTGTTCGGTTCATTTGGAGATAGTGCTAATCTTAACACAAGATAGGTGCACGGTTTGCACTGAATGTACCATAGGCTCACAAATAATTTTTGACGCACCCGATGGACTCGTAAGTGACATGGGTCGTGTGGACTCTTGTTTTAGTCCGTTTGGAGACAGTGTTAGTATCAGTGCAAGACAGGTGCACGGTTTGCACCAAACATACCATAGGCATAGAAATGATTTAGGATGCACACGATGGGACTCCTTGGTGATGAGGCACAAGTGGAAGCTCGGTCCGGTCCGTTTGGAGATGGTGCTACTCTTGATGCACGATTGGTGCACGGTTTGCGTCAAACGTACCATAGGCTCGGAAATAGTATTAGAGGCACCCGATGGAACTCCTAGTTGACGTGGGTCTTGTGGAATCTCGTTTCGAGCTATTTTGAGATAGTTTTAACGTCGGTGCAAGATAGGTGCACGATATGCGTCAAACGTACCATAGGGTCATAAATCAGTTTCGACGCACCCGATGATACTCCTAAGTGACGTGGGTCTTGTGGAGCTCTGTTCGGTCCGTTTGGAGATAGTGCTAATCTTGACACAATATAGTCGCACGGTTTGCACTGGACGTACCATAGGCTCACAAATAGTTTTTGACGCACCCGATGGACTCATAAGTCACATGGGTCGTGTGGAATCTCGTTTTAGTCCGTTTGGAGATAGTGTTAGTGTCAGTGCAAGACAGGTGCACGGTTTGCACCGAACATACCATACGCATAGAAATCGTTTTGGACGCACACGATGGGACTCCTTGGTGACGAGGCTCAAGTGGAAGCTGGGTTCGGTCCGTTTGGAGATAGTGCTACTCTTGATGCACGATTGGTGCACGGTTTGCGTCAAACATACCGTAGGCTCAGAAATAGTATTGGAGGCACCCGATGGAACTCCTAGTTGATGTGGGTCTTGTGGAATCTCGTTTCGATCTGTTTTGAGACAGTGTTAGCGTCGGTGCAAGATTGGTGCACGATTAGCGTCAAATGTACCATAGGGTCATAAATCAGTTTAGACGCACCCGATGGTACTCCTAAGTAATGTGGGTCTGGTGGACCTCTATTCGGTCCATTTGGAGATAGTGCTAATCTTGACACAAGATAGATGCACGGTTTGCACTGAACATACCATTGGCTCACAAATAGTTTAGGACGCACCCGATGGACTCGTAAGTGACATGGGTCATGTGGAATCTCATTTTAGTCCGTTTGGAGACAGTGTTAGTGTTAGTGCAAGATAGGTGCATGGTTTGCACCGAACATATCATAGGCATAGAAATTGTTTTGGACGCACACAATGGGACTCCTAGGTGACGAGGCTTAAGTGAAAGCTCGGTTCGGTCCGTTTGGAGATAGTGCTACTCTTGATGCACGATCGGTGCACGGTTTGTGTCAAACGTACCGTAGGCTTGGAAATAGTATTGGAGGCACCCGATGGAACTCCTAGTTGACGTGGGTCTTGTGGAATCTCGTTTCGATCTATTTTGAGACAGTGTTAGCGTCGGTGCACGATTTGCGTTAAATGTACCATAGGGTCATAAATCAGTTTAGACGCACCCGATGGTACTCCTAAGTAACGTGGGTCTGGTGGAGCTCTGTTCGGTCCATTTGGAGATAGTGCTAATCTTGACACAAGATAGATGCATGGTTTGCACTGAATGTACCATAGGCTCACAAATAATTTTTGACGCACTGATGGACTCGTAAGTGACATGGGTCGTGTGGAATCTCGTTTTAGTCCGTTTGGAGACAGTGTTAGTGTTAGTGCAAGACAGGTGCACGGTTTGAACCAAACATATCATAGGCATAAAAATCGTTTTGGACACACACAATGGGACTCCTAGGTGACGAGGGTCCAGTGGAAGCTCGGTTCGGTCCGTTTAGAGATAGTGCTACTCTTGATGCACGATCGGTGCGTGGTTTGTGTCAAACGTACCGTAGGCTTGGAAATAGTATTGGAGGCACCCGATGGAACTCCTAGTTGACGTGGGTCTTGTGGAATCTCGTTTCGATCTGTTTTGAGATAGTGTTAGCGTTGGTGCAAGATTTGTGCACGATTTGCGTCAAATGTACCATACGGTCATAAATCAGTTTAGATGCACCCGATGGTACTCCTAAGTAACGTGGGTCTGGTGGAGCTCTGTTCGGTCCGTTTGGAGATAGTGCTAATCTTGACACAAGATAGGTGCACGGTTTGCACTGAATGTACCATAGGCTCTCAAATAGTTTTTGACGCACCCGATGGACTCGTAAGTGACATGGGTCGTGTGGACTCTCGTTTTAGTCTGTTTGGAGACAGTGTTAGTGTCGGTGCAAGATAGGTGCACGGTTTGCACCGAACATACCATAGGCATAGAAATGATTTTGGACACACACGATGGGCCTCCTTGGTGACGAGGCACAAGTGGAAGCTCGGTTCGGTCCGTTTGGAGATGGGGCTAGTCTTGATGCACGATCAGTGCACGGTTTGTGTCAAACGTACCGTAGGCTTGGAAATACTATTAGAGGCACCCGATGGAACTCCTAGTTGACGTGGGTCTTGTGGAATCTCGTTTCGGTCTGTTTTGAAACAGTGTTAGCGTCGGTGCAAGAGTGGTGCACGATTTGCGTCAAATGTACCATAGGGTCATAAATCAGTTTAGACGCACCCGATGGTACTCCTAAGTAACGTGGGTCCGGTGGAGCTCTGTTCGGTTCATTTGGAGATAGTGCTAATCTTAACACAAGATAGGTGCACGGTTTGCACTGAATGTACCATAGGCTCACAAATAGTTTTTGACGCACCCGATGGACTCGTAAGTGACATGGGTCGTGTGGACTCTTGTTTTAGTCCGTTTGGAGACAGTGTTAGTATCAGTGCAAGACAGGTGCACGGTATGCACCGAACATACCATAGGCATAGAAATGATTTTGGACGCACACGATGGGACTCCTTGGTGATGAGGCACAAGTGGAAGCTCGGTTCGGTCCGTTTGGAGATGGTGCTACTCTTGATGCACGATTGGTGCACGGTATGCGTCAAACGTACCGTAGGCTTGGAAATAGTATTAGAGGCACCCGATGGAACTCCTAGTTGACGTGGGTCTTGTGAAATCTCGTTTCGATCTGTTTTGAGATAGTGTTAACGTCGGTGCAAGACAGGTGCACGATATGCGTCAAACGTACCATAGGGTCATAAATCAGTTTAGACGCACCCGATGGTACTCCTAAGTAATGTGGGTCTGGTGGAGCTCTATTCGGTCCGTTTGGAGATAGTGCTAATCTTGACACAATATAGTCGCACGGTTTGCACTGGAAGTACCATAGGCTCACAAATAGTTTTTGACGCACCCGATGGACTCATAAGTGACATGGGTCGTGTGGAATCTCGTTTTAGTCCGTTTGGAGATAGTGTTAGTGTCAGTGCAAGACAGGTGCACGGTTTGCACCGAACATACCATGGGCATAGAAATTGTTTTGGACCCACACGATGGGACTCCTTGGTGACGAGGCTCAAGTGGAAGCTGGGTTCGGTCCGTTTGGAGATAGTGCTACACTTGATGCACGATTGGTGCACGGTTTGCGTCAAACGTACCGTAGGCTCAGAAATAGTATTGGAGGCACCCGATGGAACTCCTAGTTGATGTGGTTCTTGTAGATTCTCGTTTCGATCTGTTTTGAGACAGTGTTAGCGTCGGTGCAAGATTGGTGCACGATTAGCGTCAAATGTACCACAGGGTCATAAATCAGTTTAGACGCACCCGATGGTACTCCTAACTAATGTGGGTCTGGTGGACCTCTATTCGGTCCATTTGGAGACAGTGCTAATCTTGACACAAGATAGATGCACGGTTTGCACTGAACGTACCATTGGCTCACAAATAGTTTAGGACGCACCCGATGGACTCGTAAGTGACATGGGTCGTGTGGAATCTCATTTTAGTCTATTTGGAGACAGTGTTAGTGTTAGTGGAAGACAGGTGCATGGTTTGCACCGAACATATCATAGGCATAGAAATTGTTTTGGACGCACACAATGGGACTCCTAGGTGACAGAGGCTCAAGTGAAAGATCGGTTTGGTCCGTTTGGAGATAGTGCTACTCTTGATCACGATCGGTGCACGGTTTGTGTCAAACGTACCGTAGGCTTGGAAATAGTATTGGAGGCACCCGATGGAACTCCTTGTTGATGTGGGCCTTGTGGAATCTCGTTTCGATCTGTTTTGAGACAGTGTTAGCGTCGGTGCACGATTTGCGTCAAATGTGCCATAGGGTCATAAATCAGTTTAGACGCACCCGATGGTACTCCTAAGTAACGAGGGTCTAGTGGAGCTCTGTTCGGTCCGTTTGGAGATAGTGCTAATCTTGACACAAGATAGGTGCACGGTTTGCACTGAATGTACCATAGGCTCACAAATAGTTTTTGACGCACCCGATGGACTCGTAAGTGACATGGGTCGTGTGGACTCTCGTTTTAGTCCGTTTGGAGACAGTGTTAGTGTCAGTGCAAGACAGGTGCACGGTTTGCACCGAACATACCATAGGCATAGAAATGATTTTGGACGCACACGATGGGACTCCTTGGTGATGAGGCACAAGTGGAAGCTCGGTTCGGTCCGTTTGGAGATGGTGCTACTCTTGATGCACGATTGGTGCACGGTATGCGTCAAACGTACCGTAGGCTTGGAAATAGTATTAGAGGCACCCGATGGAACTCCTAGTTGACGTGGGTCTTGTGGAATCTCGTTTCGATCTGTTTTGAGATAGTGTTAACGTCGGTGCAAGATAGGTGCACGATATGCGTCAAACGTACCATAGGGTCATAAATCAGTTTAGACGCACCCGATGGTACTCCTAAGTAATGTGGGTCTGGTGGAGCTCTATTCGGTCCGTTTGGAGATAGTGCTAATCTTGACACAATATAGTCGCACGGTTTGCACTGGAAGTACCATAGGCTCACAAATAGTTTTTGACGCACCCGATGGACTCATAAGTGACATGGGTCGTGTGGAATCTCGTTTTAGTCCGTTTGGAGATAGTGTTAGTGTCAGTGCAAGACAGGTGCACGGTTTGCACCAAACATACCATACTCATAGAAATCGTTTTGGACCCACACGATGGGACTCCTTGGTGACGAGGCTCAAGTGGAAGCTGGGTTCGGTCCGTTTGGAGATAGTGCTACACTTGATGCACGATTGGTGCACGGTTTGCGTCAAACGTACCGTAGGCTCAGAAATAGTATTGGAGGCACCCGATGGAACTCCTAGTTGATGTGGTTCTTGTGGATTCTCGTTTCGACCTGTTTTGAGACAGTGTTAGCGTCGGTGCAAGATTGGTGCACGATTAGCGTCAAATGTACCATAGGGTCATAAATCAGTTTAGACGCACCCGATGGTACTCCTAAGTAATGTGGGTCTGGTGGACCTCTATTCGGTCCATTTGGAGACAGTGCTAATCTTGACACAAGATAGATGCACGGTTTGCACTGAACGTACCATTGGCTCACAAATAGTTTAGGACGCACCCAATGGACTCGTAAGTGACATGGGTCGTGTGGAATCTCATTTTAGTCTATTTGGAGACAGTGTTAGTGTTAGTGGAAGACAGGTGCATGGTTTGCTCCGAACATATCATAGGCATAGAAATTGTTTTGGACGCACACAATGGGACTCCTAGGTGACAGAGGCTCAAGTGAAAGATCGGTTTGGTCCGTTTGGAGATAGTGCTACTCTTGATCACGATCGGTGCACGGTTTGTGTCAAACGTACCGTAGGCTTGGAAATAGTATTGGAGGCACCCGATGGAACTCCTTGTTGACGTGGGCCTTGTGGAATCTCGTTTCGATCTGTTTTGAGACAGTGTTAGCGTCGGTGCACGATTTGTTTTAAATGTGCCATAGGGTCATAAATCAGTTTAGACGCACCCGATGGTACTCCTAAGTAACGAGGGTCTAGTGGAGCTCTGTTCGGTCCGTTTGGAGATAGTGCTAATCTTGACACAAGATAGGTGCATGGTTTGCACTGAATGTACCATAGGCTCACAAATAGTTTTTGACGCACCCGATGGACTCGTAAGTGACATGGGTCGTGTGGACTCTCGTTTTAGTCCGTTTGGAGACAGTGTTAGTGTCGGTGCAAGATGGGTGCACGGTTTGCACCGAACATACCATAGGCATAGGAATGATTTTGGACGCATACGATGGGACTCCTTGGTGACGAGGCACAAGTGGAAGCTCGGTTCGGTCCGTTTGGAGATGGGGCTAGTCTTGATGCACGATTGGTGCACGGTTTGCACGGAATGTACCATAGGCTCACAAATAGTTTTTGACGCACCCGATGGACTCATAAGTGACATGGGTCGTGGGGACTCTTGTTTTAGTCCGTTTTGAGACAGTGTTAGTATCAGTGCAAGACAGGTGCACGGTTTGCACCGAACATACCATAGGCATAGAAATGATTTTGGATGCACACGATGGGACTCCTTGGTGACGAGGCACAAGTGGAAGCTCGGTTCGGTCCGTTTGGAGATGGTGCTACTCTTGATGCACGATTGGTGCACGGTTTGCGTCAAACGTACCGTAGGCTCGGAAATAGTATTAGAGGCACCCGATGGAACTCCTAGTTGACGTGGGTCTTGTGGAATCTCGTTTCGATCTGTTTTGAGATAGTGTTAACGTCGGTGCAAGATACGTGCACGATATGCGTCAAACGTACCATAGGGTCATAAATCAGTTTAGACGCACCCGATGGAACTCCTAGTTGACGTGGGTCTTGTGGAATCTCGTTTCGATCTGTTTTGAGACAGTGTTAGCGTCAGTGCACGATTTGTGTTAAATGTACCATAGGGTCATAAATCAGTTTAGACGCACCCGATGGTACGCCTAAGTAACGTGGGTCTGGTGGAGCTCTAATCGGTCCGTTTGGAGATAGTGCTAATCTTGACACAAGATAGATGCACGGTTTGCACTGAACGTACCATAGGCTCACAAATAGTTTTTGACGCACTGATGGACTCGTAAGTGACATGGGTCGTGTGGAATCTCGTTTTAGTCCGTTTGGAGACAGTGTTAGTGTTAGTGCAAGACAGGTGGACGGTTTGAACCAAACATATCATAGGCATAGAAATCGTTTTGGACGCACACAATCGGACTCCTAGGTGACGAGGCACAAGTGGATGCTCGGTTCGGTCCGTTTGGAGATAGTGCTACTCTTGATGCACGATCGGTGCACGGTTTGTGTCAAACGTACCGTAGGCTTGGAAATAGTATTGGAGGCACCCAATGGAACTCCTAGTTGACGTGGGTCTTGTGGAATCTCGTTTCAATCTGTTTTGAGATAGTGTTAGCGTTGGTGCACGATTTGCGTCAAATGTACCATACGGTCATAAATCAGTTTAGATGCACCCAATGGTACTCCTAAGTAACGTGGGTCTGGTGGAGCTCTGTTCGGTCCATTTGGAGATAGTGCTAATCTTGACACAAGATAGGTGCACGGTTTGCACTGAATGTACCATAGGCTCACAAATAGTTTTTGACGCACCCGATGGACTCGTAAGTGACATGGGTCATGTGGACTCTCGTTTTAGTCCGTTTGGAGACAGTGTTAGTGTCGGTGCAAGATAGGTGCACGGTTTGCACCGAACATACCATAGGCATAGAAATGATTTTGGACGCACACGATGGGACTCCTTGGTGACGAGGCACAGTGGAAGCTCGGTTCGGTCCGTTTGGAGATGGGGCTAGTCTTGATGCATGATTGGTGCACGGTTTGCACTGAATGTACCATAGGCTCACAAATAGTTTTTGACGCACCTGATGGACTCGTAAGTGATATGGGTCGTGTGGACTCTTGTTTTAGTCCGTTTGGAGACAGTGTTAGTATTAGTGCAAGATAGGTGCACGGTTTGCACCGAATATACCATAGGCATAGAAATGATTTTGGACGCACACGATGGGACTCCTTGGTGATGAGGCACAAGTGGAAGCTCGGTTCGGTCCGTTTGGAGATGGTGCTACTCTTGATGCACGATTGGTGCACGGTATGCGTCAAACGTACCGTAGGCTCGGAAATAGTATTAGAGGCACCCGATGGAACTCCTAGTTGACGTGGGTCTTGTGGAATCTCGTTTCGATCTGTTTTGAGATTGTGTTAACGTCGGTGCAAGATAGGTGCACGATATGCGTCAAACGTACCATAGGGTCATAAATCAGTTTAGACGCACCCGATGGTACTCCTAAGTATTGTGGGTCTGGTGGAGCTCTATTCGGTCCGTTTGGAGATAGTGCTAATCTTGACACAATATAGTCGCACGGTTTGCACTGGACGTACCATAGGCTCACAAATAGTTTTTGACGCACCCGATGGACTCATAAGTGACATGGGTCGTGTGGAATCTCGTTTTAGTCCGTTAGGAGATAGTGTTAGTGTCAGTGCAAGACAGGTGCACGGTTTGCACCAGACATACCATACTCATAGAAATCGTTTTGGACCCACACGATGGGACTCCTTGGTGACGAGGCTCAAGTGGAAGCTGGGTTCGGTCCGTTTGGAGATAGTGCTACTCTTGATGCACGATTGGTGTACGGTTTGCGTCAAACGTACCGTAGGCTCAGAAATAGTATTGGAGGCACCCGATGGAACTCCTAGTTGATGTGGTTCTTGTGGAATCTCGTTTCGATCTGTTTTGAGACAGTGTTAGCGTCGGTGCAAGATTGGTGCACGATTAGCGTCAAATGTACCATAGGGTCATAAATCAGTTTAGACGCACCCGATGGTACTCCTAAGTAATGTGGGTCTGGTGGACCTCTATTCGGTCCATTTGGAGATAGTGCTAATCTTGACACAAGATAGATGCACGGTTTGCACTGAACGTACCATTGGCTCACAAATAGTTTAGGACGCACCCGATGGACTCGTAAGTGACATGGGTCGTGTGGAATCTCATTTTAGTCTGTTTGGAGACAGTGTTAGTGTTAGTGCAAGACAGGTGCATGGTTTGCACCGAACATATCATAGGCATATAAATTGTTTTGGACGCACACAATGGGACTCCTAGGTGACAGAGGCTCAAGTGAAAGATCGGTTCGGTCCGTTTGGAGATAGTGCTACTCTTGATCACGATCGGTGCACGGTTTGTGTCAAACGTACCGTAGGCTTGGAAATAGTATTGGAGGCACCCGATGGAACTCCTAGTTGACGTGGGCCTTGTGGAATCTCGTTTCGATCTGTTTTGAGACAGTGTTAGCGTCGGTGCACGATTTGTGTTAAATGTGCCATAGGGTCATAAATCAGTTTAGACGCACCCGATGGTACTCCTAAGTAACGTGGGTCTGGTGGAGCTCTGTTCGGTCCGTTTGGAGATAGTGCTAATCTTGACACAAGATAGGTGCACGGTTTGCACTGAATGTACCATAGGCTCACAAATAGTTTTTGACGCACCCGATGGACTCGTAAGTGACATGGGTCGTGTGGACTCTCGTTTTAGTCCGTTTGGAGACAGTGTTAGTGTCGGTGCAAGATGGGTGCACGGTTTGCACCGAACATACCATAGGCATAGGAATGATTTTGTACGCACACGATGGGACTCCTTGGTGACGAGGCACAAGTGGAAGCTCGGTTCGGTCTGTTTGGAGATGGGGCTAGTCTTGATGCACGATTGGTGCACGGTTTGCACGGAATGTACCATAGGCTCACAAATAGTTTTTGACGCACCCGATGGACTCGTAAGTGACATGGGTCGTGGGGACTCTTGTTTTAGTCCGTTTTGAGACAGTGTTAGTATCAGTGCAAGACAGGTGCATGGTTTGCACCGAACATACCATAGGCATAGAAATGATTTTGGATGCACACGATGGGACTCCTTGGTGACGAGGCACAAGTGGAAGCTCGGTTCGGTCCGTTTGGAGATGGTGCTACTCTTGATGCACGATTGGTGCACGGTTTGCGTCAAACGTACCGTTGGCTCGGAAATAGTATTAGAGGCACCCGATGGAACTCCTAGTTGACGTGGGTCTTGTGGAATCTTGTTTCGATCTGTTTTGAGATAGTGTTAACGTCGGTGCAAGATAGGTGCACGATATGCGTCAAACGTACCATAGGGTCATAAAATCAGTTTAGACGCACCCGATGGAACTCCTAGTTGACGTGGGTCTTGTGGAATCTCGTTTCGATCTGTTTTGAGATAGTGTTAGCGTCAGTGCACGATTTGTGTTAAATGTACCATAGGGTCATAAATCAGTTTAGACGCACCCGATGGTACTCCTAAGTAACGTGGGTCTGGTGGAGCTCTAATCGGTCCGTTTGGAGATAGTGCTAATCTTGACACAAGATAGATGCACGGTTTGCACTGAACGTACCACACGCTCACAAATAGTTTTTGACGCACTGATGGACTCGTAAGTGACATGGGTCGTGTGGAATCTCGTTTTAGTCCGTTTGGAGACAGTGTTAGTGTTAGTGCAAGACAGGTGGACGGTTTGAACCAAACATATCATAGGCATAGAAATCGTTTTGGACGCACACAATCGGACTCCTAGGTGACGAGGCACAAGTGGATGCTCGGTTCGGTCCGTTTGGAGATAGTGCTACTCTTGATGCACGATCGGTGCACGGTTTGTGTCAAACGTACCGTAGGCTTGGAAATAGTATTGGAGGCACCCGATGGAACTCCTAGTTGACGTGGGTCTTGTGGAATCTCGTTTCGATCTGTTTTGAGATAGTGTTAGCGTTGGTGCACGATTTGCGTCAAATGTACCATACGGTCATAAATCAGTTTAGACGCACCCGATGGTACTCCTAAGTAACGTGGGTCTGGTGGAGCTCTGTTCGGTCCATTTGGAGATAGTGCTAATCTTGACACAAGATAGGTGCACGGTTTGCACTGAATGTACCACAGGCTCACAAATAGTTTTTGACGCACCCGATGGACTCGTAAGTGACATGGGTCGTGTGGACTCTCGTTTTAGTCCGTTTGGAGACAGTGTTAGTGTCGGTGCAAGATAGGTGCACGGTTTGCACCGAACATACCATAGGCATAGAAATGATTTTGGACGCACACGATGGGACTCCTTGGTGACGAGGCATAGTGGAAGCTCGGTTCGGTCCGTTTGGAGATGGGGCTAGTCTTGATGCATGATTGGTGCACGGTTTGCACTGAATGTACCATAGGCTCACAAATAGTTTTTGATGCACCTGATGGACTCGTAAGTGATATGGGTCGTGTGGACTCTTGTTTTAGTCCGTTTGGAGATAGTGTTAGTGTCAGTGCAAGACAGGTGCACGGTTTGCTCCGAACATACCATAGGCATAGAAAATGATTTTGGACGCACACGATGGGACTCCTTGGTGACGAGGCACAAGTGGAAGCTCGGTTCGGTCTGTTTGGAGATGGTGCCACTCTTGATGCACGATTGGTGCACAGTTTGCGTCAAACGTACCGTAGGCTCAGAAATAGTATTAGAGGTACCCGATGGAACTCCTAGTTGACGTGGGTCTTGTGGAATCTCGTTTTGTTCTGTTTTGAGATAGTGTTAGCGTCGGTGCAAGATAGGTGCATGATATGCGTCAAACGTACCATAGGGTCATAAATCAGTTTAGACGCACCTGATGGTACTCCTAAGTGATGTGGGTCTTGTGGAGCTCTGTTCGGTCCGTTTCGAGATAGTGCTAATCTTGACACAATATAGTCGCACGGTTTGCACTGAACGTACCATAGGCTCACAAATAGTTTTTGACGCACCCGATGGACTCATAAGTGACATGGGTCGTGTGGAATCTCGTTTTAGTCCGTTTGGAGATAGTGTTAGTGTCAGTGCAAGACAGGTGCATGGTTTGCACCGAACATACCATAGGCATAGAAATCATTTTGGACGCACATGATGGGACTCCTTGGTGACGAGGCTCAAGTGGAAGCTGGGTTCGGTCCGTTTGGAGATAGTGCTACTCTTGGTGCACGATAGGTGCACGGTTTGCGTCAAACGTACCGTAGGCTTGGAAATAGTACTGAAGGCACCCGATGGAACTCCTAGTTGACGTGGGTCTTGTGGAATCTCGTTTCGATCTGTTTTGAGATAGTGTTAGCGTCGGTCCAAGATAGGTGCTCCATTTGCGTCAAACATACCATAGGCTCATAAAATCATTTTAGAAGCACCCGATGGTACTCCTAAGTGACTAGGGTCTGGTGGAGCCCTGTTTGGTCCATTTAGAGATAGTGCCAATCTTGACACAAGATAGGTGCACGGTTTGCACTGAAGGTACCATAGGCTCATAAATAGCTGTGGACGCACCCAATGGAACTCATAAGTGGCGTGGGTCGTGTGGAATTTCGTTTTAGGACATTTGGAGATAGTGTAAATGTAAGTGCAAGAGAGGTGCACAGTTTGCACCGAACATACCATAGGCATAGAAATCCTTTTGGACGCACTCGATGGGACTCCTAGGTGACGAGGCTCAAGTGGAAGCTCGGTTCGGTCCGTTTGGCGATAGTACTACTCTTGATGCACGATTGGTGCACGGTTTGCGTCAAACGTACCGTAGGCTTGAAAATAGTATTGGAGGCACCCGATGGAACTCCTAGTTGACGTGGGTCTTGTGGAATCTCGTTTCAATCTATTTTGAGATAGTGTTAGCGTCGGTGCAAGATTGGTGCACGATTTGCGTCAAATGTACCATAGGGTCATAAATCAGTTTAGACGCACCCGATGGTACTCCTAAGTAATGTGGGTCTGGTGGAGCTCTATTCGGTCTGTTTGGAGATAGTGCTAATCTTGACACAAGATAGATGCACGGTTTGCACTGAACGTACCACAGGATCACAAATAGTTTTTGACGCACTGATGGACTAGTAAGTGACATGGGTCGTGTGAAATCTCGTTTTAGTCCGTTTGGAGACAGTGTTAGTGTTAGTGCAAGACAGGTGGACGGTTTGAACCAAACATATCATAGGCATAGAAATTGTTTTGGACGCACACAATCGGACTCGTAGGTGACGAGGCACAAGTGGATGCTCGGTTCGGTCCGTTTGGAGATAGTGCTACTCTTGATGCACGATCGGTGCACGGTTTGTGTCAAACGTACCATAGGCTTGGAAATAGTATAGGAGGCACCCGATGGAACTCCTAGTTGACGTGGGTCTTGTGGAATCTCATTTCGATCTATCTTGAGATAGTGTTAGCGTTGGTGCACGATTTGCGTCAAATGTACCATACGGTCATAAATCAGTTTAGACGCACCCGATGGTACTCCTAAGTAACGTGGGTCTGGTGGAGCTCTGTTCGGTCCATTTGGAGATAGTGCTAATCTTGACACAAGATAGGTGCACGGTTTGCACTGAATGTACCATAGGCTCACAAATAGTTTTTGACGCACCCGATGGACTCGTAAGTGACATGGGTCGTGTGGACTCTCGTTTTAGTCCGTTTGGAGACAGTGTTAGTGTCGGTGCAAGATAGGTGCACGGTTTGCACCGAACATACCATAGGCATAGAAATGATTTTGGACGCACACGATGGGACTCCTTGGTGACGAGGCATAGTGGAAGCTCGGTTCGGTCTGTTTGGAGATGGGGCTAGTCTTGATGCAAGATTGGTGCACGGTTTGCACTGAATGTACCATAGGCTCACAAATAGTTTTTGACGCACCTGATGGACTCGTAAGTGATATGGGTCGTGTGGACTCTTGTTTTAGTCCGTTTGGAGACAGTGTTAGTATCAGTGCAAGACAGGTGCACGGTTTGCACCGAACATACCATAGGCATAGAAATGATTTTGGACGCACACGATGGGACTCCTTGGTGACGAGGCACAAGTGGAAGCTCGGTTCGGTCTGTTTGGAGATGGTGCCACTCTTGATGCACGATTGGTGCACAGTTTGCGTCAAACGTACCGTAGGCTCGGAAATAGTATTAGAGGTACCCGATGGAACTCCTAGTTGACGTGGGTCTTGTGGAATCTCGTTTTGATCTGTTTTGAGATAGTGTTAGCGTCGGTGCAAGATAGGTGCACGATATGCGTCAAACGTACCATAGGGTCATAAATCAGTTTAGACGCACCCGATGGTACTCCTAAGTGATGTGGGTCTTGTGGACCTCTGTTCGGTCCGTTTGGAGATAGTGCTAATCTTGACACAATATAGTCGCACGATTTGCACTGAACGTACCATAGGCTCACAAATAGTTTTTGACGCACCCGATGGACTCATAAGTGACATGGGTCGTGTGGAATCTCGTTTTAGTCCGTTTGGAGATAGTGTTAGTGTCAGTGCAAGACAGGTGCACGGTTTGCACCGAACATACCATAGGCATAGAAATCGTTTTGGACGCACACGATGGGACTCCTTGGTGACGAGGCTCAAGTGGAAGCTGGGTTCGGTCCGTTTGGAGATAGTGCTACTCTTGGTGCATGATAGGTGCACGGTTTGCGTCAAACGTACCGTAGGCTCGGAAATAGTACTGAAGGCACCCGATGGAACTCCTAGTTGACGTGGGTCTTGTGGAATCTCGTTTCGATCTGTTTTGAGATAGTGTTAGCGTCGGTCCAAGATAGGTGCTCCATTTGCGTCAAACATACCATAGGCTCATAAAATCATTTTAGAAGCACCCGATGGTACTCCTAAGTGACGAGGGTCTGGTGGAGCCCTGTTTGGTCCATTTAGAGATAGTGCCAATCTTGACACAAGATAGGTGCACGGTTTGCACTGAAGGTACCATAGGCTCATAAATAGCTGTGGACGCACCCAATGGAACTCATAAGTGGCGTGGGTCGTGTGGAATTTCGTTTTAGTCCATTTGGAGATAGTGTTAATGTCAGTGCAAGAGAGGTGCACAGTTTGCACCGAACATACCATAGGCATAGAAATCCTTTTGGACGCACTCGATGGGACTCCTAGGTGACGAGGCTCAAGTGGAAGCTCGGTTCGGTCTGTTTGGAGATGGGGCTAGTCTTGATGCAAGATTGGTGCACAGTTTGCACTGAATGTACCATAGGCTCACAAATAGTTTTTGACGCACCTGATGGACTCATAAGTGATATGGGTCGTGTGGACTCTTGTTTTAGTCCGTTTGGAGACAGTGTTAGTATCAGTGCAAGACAGGTGCACGGTTTGCACCGAACATACCATAGGCATAGAAATGATTTTGGACGCACACGATGGGACTCCTTGGTGACGAGGCACAAGTGGAAGCTCGGTTCGGTCTGTTTGGAGATGGTGCCACTCTTGATGCACGATTGGTGCACAGTTTGCGTCAAACGTACCGTAGGCTCGGAAATAGTATTAGAGGTACCCGATGGAACTCCTAGTTGACGTGGGTCTTGTGGAATCTCGTTTTGATCTGTTTTGAGATAGTGTTAGCGTCGGTGCAAGATAGGTGCACGATATGCGTCAAACGTACCATAGGGTCATAAATCAGTTTAGACGCACCCGATGGTACTCCTAAGTGATGTGGGTCTTGTGGAGCTCTGTTCGGTCCGTTTGGAGATAGTGCTAATCTTGACACAATATAGTCGCACGGTTTGCACTGAATGTACCATAGGCTCACAAATAGTTTTTGACGCACCCGATGGACTCATAAGTGACATGGGTCGTGTGGAATCTCGTTTTAGTCCGTTTGGAGATAGTGTTAGTGTCAGTGCAAGACAGGTGCACGGTTTGCACCGAACATACCATAGGCATAGAAATCGTTTTGGACGCACACGATGGGACTCCTTGGTGACGAGGCTCAAGTGGAAGCTGGGTTCGGTCCGTTTGGAGATAGTGCTACTCTTGGTGCATGATAGGTGCACGGTTTGCGTCAAACGTACCGTAGGCTCGGAAATAGTACTGAAGGCACCCGATGGAACTCCTAGTTGACGTGGGTCTTGTGGAATCTCGTTTCGATCTGTTTTGAGATAGTGTTAGCGTCGGTCCAAGATAGGTGCTCCATTTGCGTCAAACATACCATAGGCTCATAAAATCATTTTAGAAGCACCCGATGGTACTCCTAAGTGACGAGGGTCTGGTGGAGCCCTGTTTGGTCCATTTAGAGATAGTGCCAATCTTGACACAAGATAGGTGCACGGTTTGCACTGAAGGTACCATAGGCTCATAAATAGCTGTGGACGCACCCAATGGAACTCATAAGTGGCGTGGGTCGTGTGGAATTTTGTTTTAGTCCATTTGGAGATAGTGTTAATGTCAGTGCAAGAGAGGTGCATAGTTTACACCGAACATACCATAGGCATAGAAATCCTTTTGGACGCACTCGATGGGACTCCTAGGTGACGAGGCTCAAGTGGAAGCTTGGTTCGGTCTGTTTGGAGATGGGGCTAGTCTTGATGCACGATCGGTGCACGGTTTGTGTCAAACATACCGTAGGCTTGGAAATAGTATTGGAGGCACTCAATCGAACTCCTAGTTGACGTGGGTCTTGTGGAATCTCGTTTCAATCTATTTTGAGACAGTGTTAGCGTCGGTGCAAGATTGGTGCACGATTTGCGTCAAATGTACCATAGGGTCATAAATCAGTTTAGACGCACCCGATGGTACTCCTAAGTAACGTGGGTCTGGTGGAGCTCTGTTCGGTCTGTTTGGAGATAGTGCTAATCTTGACACAAGATAGATGCACGGTTTGCACTGAACGTACCATAGGCTCACAAATAGTTTTTGACGCACCGATGGACTCGTAAGTGACATGGGTCGTGTGGAATCTCGTTTTAGTCCGTTTGGAGATAGTGTTAGTGTCAGTGCAAGACAGGTGCATGGTTTGCACCAAACATACCATACTCATAGAAATCGTTTTGGACCCACACGATGGGACTCCTTGGTGACGAGGCTCAAGTGGAAGCTGGGTTCGGTCCGTTTGGAGATAGTGCTACTCTTGATGCACGATTGGTGCACGGTTTGCGTCAAACGTACCGTAGGCTCAGAAATAGTATTGGAGGCACCCGATGGAACTCCAAGTTGATGTGGTTCTTGTGGAATCTCGTTTCGATCTGTTTTGAGACAGTGTTAGCGTCGGTGCAAGATTGGTGCACGATTAGCGTCAAATGTACCATAGGGTCATAAATCAGTTTAGACGCACCCGATGGTACTCCTAAGTAATGTGGGTCTGGTGGACCTCTATTCGGTCCATTTGGAGATAGTGCTAATCTTGACACAAGATAGATGCACGGTTTGCACTGAACGTACCATTGGCTCACAAATAGTTTAGGACGCACCCGATGGACTCGTAAGTGACATGGGTCGTGTGGAATCTCATTTTAGTCCGTTTGGAGACAGTGTTAGTGTTAGTGCAAGACAGGTGCATGGTTTGCACCGAACATATCATAGGCATAGAAATTGTTTTGGACGCACACAATGCGACTCCTAGGTGACGAGGCTCAAGTGAAAGATCGGTTCGGTCCGTTCAGAGATAGTGCTACTCTTGATGCACGATCGGTGCACGGTTTGTGTCAAACATACCGTAGGCTTGGAAATAGTATTGGAGGCACCCGATGGAACTCCTAGTTGACGTGGGCCTTGTGGAATCTCGTTTCGATCTGTTTTGAGACAGTGTTAGCGTCGGTGCACGATTTGTGTTAAATGTGCCATAGGGTCATAAATCAGTTTAGACGCACCCGATGGTACTCCTAAGTAACGTGGGTCTGGTGGAGCTCTGTTCGGTCCGTTTGGAGATAGTGCTAATCTTGACACAAGATAGATGCACGGTTTGCACTGAACGTACCATAGGCTCACAAATAGTTTTTGACGCACTGATGGACTCGTAAGTGACATGGGTCGTGTGGAATCTCGTTTTAGTCCGTTTGGAGACAGTGTTAGTGTTAGTGCAAGACAGGTGCACGGTTTGAACCAAACATATCATAGGCATAGAAATCATTTTGGACGCACACAATGGGACTCCTAGGTGACGAGGCTCAAGTGGAAGCTCGGTTCGGTCCGTTTGGAGATAGTGCTACTCTTAATGCACGATCGGTGCACGGTTTGTGTCAAATGTACCGTAGGCCTGGAAATAGTATTGGTGGCACCAGATGGAACTCCTAGTTGATGTGGGTCTTGTGGAATCTCATTTTGATCTGTTTTGAGATAGTGTTAGCGTTGGTGCAAGATTGGTGCACGATTTGCGTCAAATGTACCATACGGTCATAAATCAGTTTAGACGCACCCGATGGTACTCCTAAGTAACATGGGTCTAGTGGAGCTCTGTTTGGTCCGTTTGGAGATAGTGCTAATCTTGACACAAGATAGGTGCACGGTTTGCACTGAATGTACCATAGGCTCACAAATAGTTTTTGACGCACCCGATGGACTCGTAAGTGACATGGGTCGTGTGGACTCTCGTTTTAGTCCGTTTGGAGATAGTGTTAGTGTCGGTGCAAGATGGGTGCACGGTTTGCACCGAACATACCATAGGCATAGGAATGATTTTGGACGCACACGATGGGACTCCTTGGTGACGAGGCACAAGTGGAAGCTCGGTTCGGTCCGTTTGGAGATGGGGCTAGTCTTGATGCACGATTGGTGCACGGTTTGCACGGAATGTACCATAGGCTCACAAATAGTTTTTGACGCACTCGATGGACTCGTAAGTGACATGGGTCGTGGGGACTCTTGTTTTAGTCCGTTTTGAGACAGTGTTAGTATCAGTGCAAGACAGGTGCACGGTTTGCACCGAACATACCATAGGCATAGAAATGATTTTGGATGCACACGATGGGACTCCTTGGTGACGAGGCACAAGTGGAAGCTCGGTTCGGTCCGTTTGGAGATGGTGCTACTCTTGATGCACGATTGGTGCACGGTTTGCGTCAAACGTACCATAGGCTCGGAAATAGTATTAGAGGCACCCGATGGAACTCCTAGTTGATGTGGGTCTTGTGGAATCTCGTTTCGATCTGTTTTGAGATAGTGTTAACGTCGGTGCAAGATAGGTGCACGATATGCGTCAAACGTACCATAGGGTCATAAATCAGTTTAGACGCACCCGATGGTACTCCTAAGTGACGTGGGTCTGGTGGAGCTCTGTTCGGTCCGTTTGGAGATAGTGCTAATCTTAACACAAGATAGATGCACGGTTTGCACTGAACGTACCATAGGCTCACAAATAGTTTTTGACGCACTGATGGACTCGTAAGTGACATGGGTCGTGTGGAATCTCGTTTTAGTCCGTTTGGAGACAGTGTTAGTGTTAGTGCAAGACAGGTGCACGGTTTGAACCAAACATATCATAGGCATAGAAATCATTTTGGACGCACACAATGGGACTCCTAGGTGACGAGGCTCAAGTGGAAGCTCGGTTCGGTCCGTTTGGAGATAGTGCTACTCGTAATGCACGATCGGTGCACGGTTTGTGTCAAATGTACCGTAGGCCTAGAAATAGTATTGGTGGCACCAGATGGAACTCCTAGTTGATGTGGGTCTTGTGGAATCTCATTTCGATCTGTTTTGAGATAGTGTTAGCGTTGGTGCAAGATTGGTGCACGATTTGCGTCAAATGTACCATACGGTCATATATCAGTTTAGACGCACCCGATGGTACTCCTAAGTAACATGGGTCTAGTGGAGCTCTGTTTGGTCCGTTTGGAGATAGTGCTAATCTTGACACAAGATAGGTGCACGGTTTGCACTGAATGTACCATAGGCTCACAAATAGTTTTTGACGCACCCGATGGACTCGTAAGTGACATGGGTCGTGTGGACTCTCGTTTTAGTCCGTTTGGAGATAGTGTTAGTGTCGGTGCAAGATGGGTGCACGGTTTGCACCGAACATACCATAGGCATAGGAATGATTTTGGACGCACACGATGGGACTCCTTGGTGACGAGGCACAAGTGGAAGCTCGGTTCGGTCCGTTTGGAGATGGGGCTAGTCTTGATGCACGATTGGTGCACGGTTTGCACGGAATGTACCATAGGCTCACAAATAGTTTTTGACGCACTCGATGGACTCGTAAGTGACATGGGTCGTGGGGACTCTTGTTTTAGTCCGTTTTGAGACAGTGTTAGTATCAGTGCAAGACAGGTGCACGGTTTGCACCGAACATACCATAGGCATAGAAATGATTTTGGATGCACACGATGGGACTCCTTGGTGACGAGGCACAAGTGGAAGCTCGGTTCGGTCCGTTTGGAGATGGTGCTACTCTTGATGCACGATTGGTCCACGGTTTGCGTCAAACGTACCATAGGCTCGGAAATAGTATTAGAGGCACCCGATGGAACTCCTAGTTGATGTGGGTCTTGTGGAATCTCGTTTCGATCTGTTTTGAGATAGTGTTAACGTCGGTGCAAGATAGGTGCACGATATGCGTCAAACGTACCATAGGGTCATAAATCAGTTTAGACGCACCCGATGGAACTCCTAGTTGATGTGGGTCTTGTGGAATCTCGTTTCGATCTGTTTTGAGACAGTGTTAGCGTCAGTGCACGATTTGTGTTAAATGTACCATAGGGTCATAAATCAGTTTAGACGCACCCGATGGTACTCCTAAGTAACGTGGGTCTGGTGGAGCTCTAATCGGTCCGTTTGGAGATAGTGCTAATCTTGACACAAGATAGATGCACGGTTTGCACTGAACGTACCACAGGCTCACAAATAGTTTTTGACGCACTGATGGACTCGTAAGTGACATGGGTCGTGTGGAATCTCGTTTTAGTCCATTTGGAGACAGTGTTAGTGTTAGTGCAAGACCGGTGGACGGTTTGAACCAAACATATCATAGGCATAGAAATCGTTTTGGACGCACACAATCGGACTCCTAGGTGACGAGGCACAAGTGGATGCTCGGTTCGGTCTGTTTGGAGATAGTGCTACTCTTGATGCACGATCGGTGCACGGTTTGTGTCAAACATACCGTAGGCTTAGAAATAGTATTGGAGGCACCCGATGGAACTCCTAGTTGACGTGGGTCTTGTGGAATCTCGTTTCGATCTGTTTTGAGATAGTGTTAGCGTTGGTGCAAGATTGGTGCACGATTTGCGTCAAATGTACCATACGGTCATAAATCAGATTAGACACACCCGATGGTACTTCTAAGTAACGTGGGTCTGGTGGAGCTCTGTTCGGTCCATTTGGAGATAGTGCTAATCTTGACACAAGATAGGTGCATGGTTTGCACTGAATGTACCATAGGCTCACAAATAGTTTTTGACGCACCCGATGGACTCGTAAGTGACATGGGTCGTGTGGACTCTCGTTTTAGTCCGTTTGGAGACAGTGTTAGTGTCGGTGCAAGATAGGTGCACGGTTTGCACCGAACATACCATAGGCATAGAAATGATTTTGGACGCACACGATGGGACTCCTTGGTGACGAGGCACAGTGGAAGCTCGGTTCGGTCCGTTTGGAGATGGGGCTAGTCTTGATGCATGATTGGTGCACGGTTTGCACTGAATGTACCATAGGCTCACAAATAGTTTTTGACGCACCTGATGGACTCGTAAGTGACATGGGTCGTGTGGACTCTTGTTTTAGTTCGTTTGGAGATAGTGTTAGTATCAGTGCAAGACAGGTGCACGGTTTGCACCGAACATACCATAGGCATAGAAATGATTTTGGACGCACACGATGGGACTCCTTGGTGACGAGGCACAAGTGGAAGCTCGGTTCGGTCTATTTGGAGATGGTGCCACTCTTGATGCACGATTGGTGCACAGTTTGCGTCAAACGTACCGTAGGCTCGGAAATAGTATTAGAGGTACCCGATGGAACTCCTAGTTGACGTGGGTCTTGTGGCATCTCGTTTTGATCTGTTTTGAGATAGTGTTAGCGTCGGTGCAAGATAGGTGCACGATATGCGTCAAACGTACCATAGGGTCATAAATCAGTTTAGACGCACCCGATGGTACTCCTAAGTGATGTGGGTCTTGTGGAGCTCTATTCGGTCCGTTTGGAGATAGTGCTAATCTTGACACAATATAGTCGCACGGTTTGCACTAAACGTACCATAGGCTCACAAATAGTTTTTGATGCACCCGATGGACTCATAAGTGACATGGGTCGTGTGGAATCTCGTTTTAGTCCGTTTGGAGATAGTGTTAGTGTCAGTGCAAGACAGGTGCATGGTTTGCACCGAACATACCATAGGCATAGAAATCATTTTGGACGCACACGATGGGACTCCTTGGTGACGAGGCTCAAGTGGAAGCTGGGTTCGGTCCGTTTGGAGATAGTGCTACTCTTGGTGCACGATAGGTGCACGGTTTGCGTCAAACGTACCGTAGGCTCGGAAATAGTACTGAAGGCACCCGATGGAACTCCTAGTTTACGTGGGTCTTGTGGAATCTCATTTCAATCTATTTTGAGATAGTGTTAGCGTCGGTCCAAGATAGGTGCTCCATTTGCGTCAAACATACCATAGGCTCATAAAATCATTTTAGAAGCACCCGATGGTACTCCTAAGTGACGAGGGTCTGGTGGAGCCCTGTTTGGTCCATTTGGAGATAGTGCTAATCTTGACACAAGATAGGTGCACGGTTTGCACTGAAGGTACCATAGGCTCATAAATAGCTGTGGACGCACCCAATGGAACTCATAAGTGGCGTGGGTCGTGTGGAATTTTGTTTTAGTGCATTTGGAGATAGTGTTAATGTTAGTGCAAGAGAGGTGCACAGTTTGCACCGAACATACCATAGGCATAGAAATCCTTTTGGACGCACTCGATGGGACTCCTAGGTGACGAGGCTCGAGTGGAAGCTCGGTTCGGTCCGTTTGGCGATAGTACTACTCTTGATGCACGATTGGTGCACGGTTTGCGTCAAACGTACCGTAGGCTTGGAAATAGTATTGGAGGCACCCGATGGAACTCCTAGTTGACGTGGGTCTTGTGGAATCTCGTTTCAATCTATTTTGAGATAGTGTTAGCGTCGGTGCAAGATTGGTGCACGATTTGCGTCAAATGTAGCATAGGGTCATAAATCAGTTTAGACACACCCGATGGTACTCCTAAGTAATGTGGGTCTGGTGGAGCTCTATTCGGTCTGTTTGGAGATAGTGCTAATCTTGACACAAGATAGATGCACGGTTTGCATTGAACGTACCATAGGCTCACAAATAGTTTAGGACGCACCCGATGGACTCGTAAGTGACATGGGTCATGTGGAATCTCATTTTAGTCTATTTGGAGATAGTGTTAGTGTTAGTGCAAGACAGGTGCATGGTTTGCACCGAACATACCATAGGCATAGAAATGATTTTGGACGCACACGATGGGACTCCTTGGTGACGAGGCATAGTGGAAGCTCGGTTCGGTCTGTTTGGAGATGGGGCTAGTCTTGATGCAAGATTGGTGCACGGTTTGCACTGAATGTACCATAGGCTCACAAATAGTTTTTGACGCACCTGATGGACTCGTAAGTGATATGGGTCGTGTGGACTCTTGTTTTAGTCCGTTTGGAGACAGTGTTAGTATCAGTGCAAGACAGGTGCACAGTTTGCACCGAACATACCATAGGCATAGAAATGATTTTGGACGCACACGATGGGACTCCTTGGTGACGAGGCACAAGTGGAAGCTCGGTTCGGTCTGTTTGGAGATGGTGACACTCTTGATGCACGATTGGTGCACAGTTTGCGTCAAACGTACCGTAGGCTCGGAAATAGTATTAGAGGTACCCGATGGAACTCCTAGTTGACGTGGGTCTTGTGGAATCTCGTTTTGATCTGTTTTGAGATAGTGTTAGCGTCGGTGCAAGATAGGTGCACGATATGCGTCAAACGTACCATAGGGTCATAAATCAGTTTAGACGCACCCGATGGTACTCCTAAGTGATGTGGGTCTTGTGGAGCTCTGTTCGGTCCGTTTGGAGATAGTGCTAATCTTGACACAATATAGTCGCACGGTTTGCACTGAACGTACCACAGGCTCACAAATAGTTTTTGATGCACCCGATGGACTCATAAGTGACATGGGTCGTGTGGAATCTCGTTTTAGTCCGTTTGGAGATAGTGTTAGTGTCAGTGCAAGACAGGTGCACGGTTTGCACCGAACATACCATAGGCATAGAAATCGTTTTGGACGCACACGATGGGACTCCTTGGTGACGAGGCTCAAGTGGAAGCTGGGTTCGGTCCGTTTGGAGATAGTGCTACTCTTGGTGCACGATAGGTGCACGGTTTGCGTCAAACGTACCGTAGGCTCGGAAATAGTACTGAAGGCACCCGATGGAACTCCTAGTTTACGTGGGTCTTGTGGAATCTCGTTTCGATCTATTTTGAGATAGTGTTAGCGTCGGTCCAAGATAGGTGCTCCATTTGCGTCAAACATACCATAGGCTCATAAAATCATTTTAGAAGCACCCGATGGTACTCCTAAGTGACGAGGGTCTGGTGGAGCCCTGTTTGGTCCGTTTGGAGATAGTGCTAATCTTGACACAAGATAGGTGCACGGTTTGCACTGAATGTACCATAGGCTCACAAATAGTTTTTGACGCACCCGATGGACTCGTAAGTGACATGGGTCGTGTGGACTCTCGTTTTAGTCCGTTTGGAGACAGTGTTAGTGTCGGTGCAAGACAGGTGCACGGTTTGCACCGAACATACCATAGGCATAGAAATGATTTTGGACGCACACGATGGGACTCCTTGGTGACGAGGCACAAGTGGAAGCTCGGTTCAGTCTATTTGGAGATGGTGCCACTCTTGATGCACGATTGGTGCACAGTTTGCGTCAAACGTACCGTAGGCTCAGAAATAGTATTAGAGGTACCCGATGGAACTCCTAGTTGACGTGGGTCTTGTGGCATCTCGTTTTGATCTATTTTGAGATGGTGTTAGCGTCGGTGCAAGATAGGTGCACGATATGCGTCAAACGTACCATAGGGTCATAAATCAGTTTAGACGCACCCGATGGTACTCCTAAGTGATGTGGGTCTTGTGGAGCTCTATTCGGTCCGTTTGGAGATAGTGCTAATCTTGACACAATATAGTCGCACGGTTTGCACTGAACGTACCACAGGCTCACAAATAGTTTCTGATGCACCCGATGGACTCATAAGTGACATGGGTCGTGTGGAATCTCGTTTTAGTCCGTTTGGAGATAGTGTTAGTGTCAGTGCAAGACAGGTGCACGGTTTGCACCGAACATACCATAGGCATAGAAATCGTTTTGGACGCACACGATGGGACTCCTTGGTGACGAGGCTCAAGTGGAAGCTGGGTTCGGTCCGTTTGGAGATAGTGCTACTCTTGGTGCACGATAGGTGCACGGTTTGCGTCAAACGTACCGTAGGCTCGGAAATAGTACTGAAGGCACCCGATGGAACTCCTAGTTTACGTGGGTCTTGTGGAATCTCGTTTCGATCTATTTTGAGATAGTGTTAGCGTCGGTCCAAGATAGGTGCTCCATTTGCGTCAAACATACCATAGGCTCATAAAATCATTTTAGAAGCACCCGATGGTACTCCTAAGTGACGAGGGTCTGGTGGAGCCCTGTTTGGTCTATTCGGAGATAGTGCCAATCTTGACACAAGATAGGTGCACGGTTTGCACTGAAGGTACCATAGGCTCATAAATAGCTGTGGACGCACCCAATGGACTCGTAAGTGACATGGGTCGTGTGGAATTTCGTTTTAGTCCGTTTGGAGACAGTGTTAGTGTCGGTGCAAGATAGGTGCACGGTTTGCACCGAACATACCATAGGCATAGAAATCCTTTTGGACGCACTCGATGGGACTCCTAGGTGACGAGGCTCAAGTGGAAGCTCGGTTCGGTCCGTTTGGCGATAGTACTACTCTTGATGCACGATTGGTGCACGGTTTGCGTCAAACGTACCGTAGGCTTGGAAATAGTATTGGAGGCACCCGATGGAACTCCTAGTTGACGTGGGTCTTGTGGAATCTCGTTTCAATCTATTTTGAGATAGTGTTAGCGTCGGTGCAAGATTGGTGCACGATTTGCGTCAAATGTACCATAGGGTCATAAATCAGTTTAGACGCACCCGATGGTACTCCTAAGTAATGTGGGTCTGGTGGAGCTCTATTCGGTCTGTTTGGAGATAGTGCTAATCTTGACACAAGATAGATGCACGGTTTGCATTGACCGTACCATAGGCTCACAAATAGTTTAGGACGCACCCGATGGACTCGTAAGTGACATGGGTCATGTGGAATCTCATTTTAGTCTATTTGGAGATAGTGTTAGTGTTAGTGCAAGACAGGTGCATGGTTTGCACCGAACATATCATAGGCATAGAAATCATTTTGGACGCACACAATGGGACTCCTAGGTGACGAGGCTCAAGTGAAAGCTCGGTTCGGTCCGTTTGGAGATAGTGCTACTCTTGATGAACGATCGGTGCACGGTTTGTGTCAAACAACCGTAGGCTTGGAAATAGTATCGGAGGCACTCAATCGAACTCCTAGTTGATGTGGGTCATGTGGAATCTCGCTTCGATCTGTTTTGAGACAGTGTTAGCGTCGGTGCAAGATTGGTGCACGATTTGCGTCAAATGTACCATAGGGTCATAAATCAGTTTAGACGCACCCGATGGTACTCCTAAGTAACGTGGGTCTGGTGGAGCTCTGTTCGGTCTGTTTGGAGATAGTGCTAATCTTGACACAAGATAGATGCACGGTTTGCACTGAACGTACCATAGGCTCACAAATAGTTTTTGACGCACCGATGGACTCGTAAGTGACATGGGTCGTGTGGAATCTCATTTTAGTCCGTTTGGAGACAGTGTTAGTGTTAGTGCAAGGCAGGTGCACGGTTTGAACCGAACATATCATAGGCATAGAAATCATTTTGGACCCACACAATGGGACTCCTAGGTGACGAGGCTCAAGTGGAAGCTCGGTTCGGTCCGTTTGGAGATAGTGCTACTCTTGATGCATGATCGGTGCATGGTTTGTGTCAAACGTACCGTAGGCTTGGAAATAGTATTGGAGGCACCCGATGGAACTCCTAGTTGACGTGGGTCTTGTGGAATCTCGTTTCAATCTGTTTTGAGATAGTGTTAGCGTTGGTGCAAGATTAGTGCACGATTTGCGTCAAATGTTCCATACGGTCATAAATCAATTTAGACGCACCCGATGGTACTCCTAAGTAACGTGGGTTTGGAGATAGTGCTAATCTTGACACAAGATAGGTGCACGGTTTGCACTGAATGTACCATAGGCTCACAAATAGTTTTCGACACACCCGATGGACTCGTAAGTGACATGGGTCGTGTGGACTCTCGTTTTAGTTCGTTTGGAGACAGTGTTAGTGTCGGTGCAAGATCGGTGCACGGTTTGCACCGAACATACCATAGGCATAGAAATGATTTTGGACGCACACGATGGGACTCCTTGGTGATGAGGCACAAGTGGAAGCTCGGTTCGGTCCGTTTGGAGATGGGGCTACTCTTGATGCATGATTGGTGCACGGTTTGCGTCAAACGTACCGTAGGCTTAGAAATAGTATTAGAGGCACCCGATTTAACTCCTAGATGACGTGGGTCTTGTGGAATCTCGTTTCGATCTGTTTTGAGACAGTGTTAGCGTCGGTGCAAGAGAGGTGCATGATTTGCATCAAACATACCATAGGGTCATAAATCAGTTTAGACGCACCCGAGGGTACTCCTAAGTGATGTGGGTCTGGTGGAGCTCTGTTCGGTCCGTTTAGAGATAGTGCTAATCTTGACACAAGATAGGTGCACGGTTTGCACTGAACGTACCATAGGCTCACAAAAAGTTTTTGACACACCGATGGACTTGTAAGTGACATGGGTCGTGTGGAATCTCGTTTTGGTCCGTATGGAGACAGTGTTAGTGTTAGTGCAAGATAGGTGCACGGTTTGAACCAAACATTTCATAGGCATAGAAATCATTTTGGACGCACACAATGGGACTCCCAGGTGATGAGGCTCAAGTGGAAGCTCGGTTCGGTCCGTTTGGAGATAGTGCTACCCTTGATGCACGATTGGTGCACGGTTTGTGTGTGGAATCTCGTTTTAGTCCGTTTGGAGACAGTGTTAGTGTCAGTGCAAAACAAGTGCACGGTTTGCACTGAACATACCATAGGCATAGAAATCGTTTTGGACGCACACGATGGGACTCCTTGGTGACGTGGCTCAAGTGGAAGCTCGGTTCGGTCCGTTTTGGGATAGTGCTACTCTTGATGCACGATTGGTGTACGGTTTGCATCAAACATACAATAGGCTCAGAAATAGTATTGGAGGCACCCGATGGAACTCCTAGTTGATGTGGGTCTTGTGGAATCTTGTTTCGATCTATTTTGAGACAGTGTTAGCGTCGGTCCAATATAGGTGCTCAATTTGTGTCAAACGTACCATAGGCTCATAAATCATTTTAGAAGCACCTGATGGTACTCCTAAGTGACGAGGGTCTGGTGGAGCCCTGTTTGGTCTGTTTAGGGATAGTGCCAATGTTGACACAAGATAGGTGCACGGGTTGCACTGAAGGTACCATAGGCTCATAAATAGTTGTGGACGCACCCAATGGAACTCATAAGTGGCGTGGGTCGTGTGGAATTTTGTTTTAGTCCATTTGGAGATAGTGTTAATGTCAGTGCAAGAGAGGTGCACGGTTTGCACCGACGCTAACACTGGCTCAAGTGGAAGCTTGCTTCGGTCCGTTTCGAGACAGTACTACCCTTGATGCACGATTGGTGCACGGTTTGCGTCAAATGTACCGTCGGCTCAGAAATAGTATTGGAGGCACCAGATGGAACTCTTAGTTGATGTGGGTCTTGTGGAATCTCGTTTCGATCTGTTTTGAGACAGTGTTAGTGTCGGTGCAAGATAGGAGCACGATTTGCGTAAAATGTACCATAGGGTCATAAATAAGTTTAGACGCACCCGATGGTACTCCTAAGTGATGTGGGTCTGGTGGAGCTCTGTTCGGTCCATTTGAAGATAGTGCTAATCTTGACACAATATAGATGCACGGTTTGCACTGAACGTACCATAGGCTCACAAATAGTTTGGGACGCACCCAATGGACTCGTAAGTGACATGGGTCGTGTGGAATCTCGTTTTATTCCGTTTGGAGACAGTGTTAGTGTCAGTACAAAATAGGTGCACGGTTTGCACCAAACATACCATAGGCATAGAAATCGTTTTGGACGCACATGATGGGACTCCTAGGTGACGGGGCTCAAGTGGAAGCTCGGTTCGGTCCGTTTAGAGATAGTGCTGCTCTTGATGCACGATTGGTGCACGGTTTGCATCAAACATACCGTTGGCTTGGAAATAGTATTGGAGGCACCCGATGGACCTCCTAGTTGACGTGGGTCTTGTGGAATCTTGTTTCGATCTGTGTTTGAGACAGTGTTAGCGTCGAGCAAGATAGGTGCACAATTTGCGTCAAACGTACAATAGGGTCATAAATCAGTTTAGACGCACCCGATGGTACTCCTAAGTGACGTGGGTCTGGTGGAGCTCTGTTCGGTCCGTTTGGAGATAGTGCTAATCTTGACACAAGATAGATGCACGGTTTGCACTGAACGTACCATAGGCTCAAAAATAGTTTGGGACGCACCCGATGGACTCGTAAGTGACATGGGTCGTGCGGAATCTCGTTTTAATCCGTTTGGAGACAGTGTTAGTGTCAGTGCAAAATAGGTGCACGGTTTGCACCGAACATACCATAGGCATACAAATCGTTTTGGACGCACATGATGGGACTCCTAGGTGACGGGGCTCAAGTGGAAGCTCGGTTCGGTCCGTTTAGAGATAGTGCTGCTCTTGATGCACGATTGGTGCACGGTTTGCATCAAACATACCGTTGGCTTGGAAATAGTATTGGAGGCACCCGATGGACCTCCTAGTTGACGTGGGTCTTGTGGAATCTCGTTTTTGATCTGTGTTTGAGACAGTGTTAGCGTCGGTGCAAGATAGGTGCACAATTTGCGTCAAACGTACCATAGGGTCATAAATCAGTTTAGACGCACCCGATGGTACTCCTAAGTGACGTGGGTCTGGTGGAGCTCTATTCGGTCCGTTTGGAGATAGTGCTAATCTTGACACAAGATAGATGCACGGTTTGCACTGAACGTACCATAGGCTCAAAAATAGTTTGGGACGCACCCAATGGACTCGTAAGTGACATGGGTCGTGTGGAATCTCGTTTTAGTCCATTTCGAGACAGTGTTAGTGTCAGTGCAAGACAGGTGCACGGTTTGCACTGAACATACCATAATCATAGAAATCATTTTGGACGCACACGATGGGACTCCTTGGTGATGTGGCTCAAGTGGAAGCTCGGTTCAGTCCGTTTGGGGATAGTGCTACTCTTGATGCACGATTGGTGTACGGTTTGCATCAAACATACAATAGGCTCAGAAACAGTATTGGAGGCACCTGATGGAACTCCTAGTTGATGTGGGTCTTGTGGAATCTCGTTTCGATCTGTTTTGAGACAGTGTTAGCATCGGTCCAAGATAGGTGCTCAATTTGTGTCAAACGTATCATAGGCTCATAAATCATTTAGAAGCACCTGATGGTACTCCAAAGTGACGAGGGTCTGGAGACCTGTTTGGTCTGTTTGGAGATAGTGCCAATCTTGACATAAGATAGGTGCACGGTTTACACTGAAGGTACCATAGGCTCATAAATAGTTATGGACGCACCCAATGGAACTCATAAGTGGGGTGGGTCGTGTGGAATTTCATTTTAGTCCATTTGGAGACAGTGTTAATGTCAGTGCAAGAGAGGTGCACGGTTTGCACCGAACATACCATAGGCATAGATATCATTTTCGACGCATTCGATGGGACTCCTAGGTGACGAGGCTCAAGTGGAAGCTTGCTTCGGTCCGTTTCAAGACAGTACCACCCTTGATGCACGATTGGTGCACGGTTTCCGTCAAACGTACCGTAGGCTTGGAAATAGTATTAGAGGCACCAGATGGAACTCTTAGTTGATGTGGGTCTTATGGAATCTCCTTTTGATCTGTTTTGAGACAGTGTTAGCGTCGGTGCAAGATAGGAGCACGATTTGCGTCAAACGTACCATAGGGTCATAAATAAGTTTAGACGCACCCGATGGTACTCCTAAGTGACGTGGGTCTGGTGGAGCTCTGTTCGGTCTATTTCGAGATAGTGCTAATCTTGACATAAGATAGATACATGGTTTGCACTGAACATACCATAGGCTCATAAATAGTTTGGAATGCACCCGATGGACTCGTAAGTGACATGGGTCGTGTGGAATCTCGTTTTAGTCCGTTTGGAGATAGTGTTAGTGTTAGTGCAAGATAGGTGCACGGTTTGCACCGAACATACCATAGGCATAGAAATCATTTTGGACGCACACGATGGGACTCCTAGGTGACGAGGCTCAAGTGGAAGCTCGGTTCGGTCCATTTGGAGATAGTGCTACTCTTGATGCACGATTGGTGCACGGTTTGCGTCAAACATACCGTTGGCTTGGAAATAGTATTGGAGGCACCCGATGGAACTCCCAGTTGACGTGGGTCTTGTGGAATCTCGTTTTGATCTGTGTTTGAGACAGTGTTAGCGTCGGTGCATGATAGGAGCACAATTTGCATCAAACGTACCATAGGGTCATAAATCAGTTTAGACGCACCCGATGGTACTCCTAAGTGACGTGGGTCTGGTGGAGCTCTGTTCGGTCCGTTTGGAGATAGTGCTAATCTTGACACAAGATAGATGCACGGTTTGCACTGAACGTACCATAGGCTCACAAATAGTTTGGGACGCACCCGATGGACTTGTAAGTGACATGGGTCATGTGGAATCTCGTTTTAGTCCGTTTGGAGACAGTGTTAGTGTCAGTGCAAGACCGGTGCACGGTTTGAACCGAACATTTCATAGGCATAGAAATCGTTTTGGACGCACACAATGGGACTCCTAGGTGACGAGGCTCAAGTGGAAGCTCGGTTCGGTCCATTTGGAGATAGTGCTACTCTTGATGCACGATCGGTGCACGGTTTGTATGTGGAATCTCGTTTTAGTCCGTTTGGAGACAGTGTTAGTGTCAGTGCAAGACAGGTGCATGGTTTGCACTGAACATACCATAGGCATAGAAATCGTTTTGTACGCACACGATAGGACTCCTTGGTGACGTGGCTCAAGTGGAAGCTCGGTTCGGTCCGTTTGGGGATAGTGCTACTCTTGATGCACGATTGGTGTACGGTTTGCATCAAGCATACAATAGGCTCAGAAATAGTATTGGAGGCACCCGATGGAACTCCTAGTTAATGTGGGTCTTGTGGAATCTTGTTTCGATCTATTTTGAGACAGTGTTAGCGTCGGTCCAAGATAGGTGCTCAATTTGTGTCAAACGTACCATAGGCTCATAAATCATTTAGAAGCACCTGATGGTACTCCTAAGTGACGAGGGTCTGGTGGAGCCCTGTTTGGTCCGTTTAGGGATAGTGCCAATGTTGACACAAGATAGGTGCACGGTTTGCACTGAAAGGTACCATAGGCTCATAAATAGTTGTGGACGCACCCAATGGAACTCATAAGTGGCGTGGGTCGTGTGGAATTTTGTTTTAGTCCAATTAGAGATAGTGTTAATGTCAGTGCAAGAGAGGTGCACGGTTTGCACCGAACATACCATAGGCATAGAAATCATTTTCGACGCACTCGATGGGACTCCTAGGTGACGAGGCTCAATTGGAAGCTTGCTTCGGTCCGTTTCGAGACAGTACTACCCTTGATGCACGATTGGTGCACGGTTTTCGTCAAATGTACCGTCGGCTCAGAAATAGTATTGGAGGCACCAGATGGAACTCTTAGTTGATGTGGGTCTTGTGGAATCTCGTTTCGATCTGTTTTGAGACAGTGTTAGCGTCGGTGCAAGATAGGAGCACGATTTGCGTAAAATGTACCATAGGGTCATAAATAAGTTTAGACGCACCCGATGGTACTCCAAAGTGATGTGGGTCTGGTGGAGCTCTGTTCGGTCCATTTGAAGATAGTGCTAATGTTGACACAAGATAGATGCACGGTTTGCACTGAACATACCATAGGCTCACAAATAGTTTGGGACGCACCCGATGGACTTGTAAGTGACATGGGTCGTGTGGAATCTCGTTTTAGTCCGTTTGGAGACAGTGTTAGTGTCAGTGCAAAATAGGTGCACACGATGGGACTCCTTGGTGACGTGGCTCAAGTGGAAGCTCGGTTCAGTCCGTTTGGGGATAGTGCTACTCTTGATGCACGATTGGTGTACGGTTTGCATCAAACATACAATAGGCTCAGAAATAGTATTGGATGCACCTGATGGAACTCCTAGTTGATGTGGGTCTTGTGGAATCTCGTTTCGATCTGTTTTGAGACAGTGTTAGCGTCGGTCCAAGATAGGTGCTCAATTTGTGTCAAACGTATCATAGGCTCATAAATCATTTAGAAGCACCTGATGGTACTCCAAAGTGACGAGGGTCTGGAGACCTGTTTGGTCTGTTTGGAGATAGTGTCAATCTTGACATAAGATAGGTGCACGGTTTACACTGAAGGTACCATAGGCTCATAAATAGTTGTGGACGCACCCAATGGAACTCATAAGTGGGGTGGGTCATGTGGAATTTCATTTTAGTCCATTTGGAGACAGTGTTAATGTCAGTGCAAGAGAGGTGCACGGTTTGCACCGAACATACCATAGGCATAGATATCATTTTCGACGCACTCGATGGGACTCCTAGGTGACGAGGCTCAAGTGGAAGCTTGCTTCGGTCCGTTTCAAGACAGTACCACCCTTGATGCACGATTGGTGCACGGTTTCCGTCAAACGTACCGTAGGCTTGGAAATAGTATTGAAGGCACCAGATGGAACTCTTAGTTGATGTGGGTCTTGTGGAATCTCCTTTCGATCTGTTTTGAGACAGTGTTAGCGTCGGTGCAAGATAGGAGCACGATTTGCGTCAAACGTACCATAGGGTCATAAATAAGTTTAGACGCACCCGATGGTACTCCTAAGTGACGTGGGTCTGGTGGAGCTCTGTTCGGTCTATTTGGAGATAGAGCTAATCTTGACATAAGATAGATGCATGGTTTACACTGAACATACCATAGGCTCAAAAATAGTTTGGAATGCACCCGATGGACTCGTAAGTGACATGGGTCGTGTGGAATCTCGTTTTAGTCCGTTTGGAGATAGTGTTAGTGTTAGTGCAAGATAGGTGCACGGTTTGCACCGAACATACCATAGGCATAGAAATCATTTTGGACGCACACGATGGGACTCCTAGGTGACGAGGCTCAAGTGGAAGCTCGGTTCGGTCCATTTGGAGATAGTGCTACTCTTGATGCACGATTGGTGCACGGTTTGCGTCAAACATACCGTTGGCTTGGAAATAGTATTGGAGGCACCCGATGGAACTCCCAGTTGACGTGGGTCTTGTGGAATCTCGTTTTGATCTGTGTTTGAGATAGTGTTAGCGTCGGTGCATGATAGGAGCACAATTTGCGTCAAACGTACCATAGGGTCATAAATAAGTTTAGACGCACCCGATGGTACTCCTAAGTGACGTGGGTCTGGTGGAGCTCTGTTCGGTCCGTTTGGAGATAGTGCTAATCTTGACACAAGATAGATGCACGGTTTGCACTGAACGTACCATAGGATCACAAATAGTTTGGGACGCACCCGATGGACTTGTAAGTGACATGGTCGTGTGGAATCTCGTTTTAGTCCGTTTGGAGACAGTGTTAGTGTCAGTGCAAGACCGGTGCACGGTTTGAACCGAACATTTCATAGGCATAGAAATCGTTTTGGACGCACACAATGGGACTCCTAGGTGACGAGGCTCAAGTGGAAGCTCGGTTCGGTCCGTTTGGAGATAGTGCTACTCTTGATGCACGATCGGTGCACGGTTTGTATGTGGAATCTCGTTTTAGTCCATTTGGAGACAGTGTTAGTGTCAGTCAAGACAGGTGCACGGTTTGCACTGAACATACCATAGGCATAGAAATCGTTTTGTACGCACACGATAGGACTCCTTGGTGACGTGGCTCAAGTGGAAACTCGGTTTGGTCCGTTTGGGGATAGTGCTACTCTTGATGCACGATTGGTGTACGGTTTGCATCAAACATACAATAGGCTCAGAAATAGTATTGGAGGCACCCGATGGAACTCCTAGTTGATGTGGGTCTTGTGGAATCTTGTTTCGATCTATTTTGAGACAGTGTTAGTGTCGGTCCAAGATAGGTGCTCAATTTGTGTCAAACGTACCATAGGCTCGTAAATCATTTAGAAGCACCTGATGGTACTCCTAAGTGATGAGGGTCTGGTGGAGCCCTATTTGGTCCGTTTAGGGATAGTGATAATGTTGACACAAGATAGGTGCACGGTTTGCACTGAAAGGTACCATAGGCTCATAAATAGTTGTGGACGCACCCAATGGAACTCATAAGTGGCGTGGGTCGTGTGGAATTTTGTTTTAGTCCAATTGGAGATAGTGTTAATGTCAGTGCAAGAGAGGTGCACGGTTTGCACCGAACATACCATAGGCATAGAAATCATTTTCGATGCACTCGATGGGACTCCTAGGTGACGAGGCTCAAGTGGAAGCTTGCTTCGGTCCGTTTTGAGACAGTACTACCCTTGATGCACGATTGGTGCACGGTTTTCGTCAAATGTACCATCGGCTCAGAAATAGTATTGGAGGCACCAGATGGAACTCTTAGTTGATGTGGGTCTTGTGGAATCTCGTTTCGATCTGTTTTGAGACAGTGTTAGCGTCGGTGCAAGATAGGAGCACGATTTGCGTAAAATGTACCATAGGGTCATAAATAAGTTTAGACGCACCCGATGGTACTCCAAAGTGATGTGGGTCTGGTGGAGCTCTGTTCGGTCCATTTGAAGATAGTGCTAATCTTGACACAAGATAGATGCACGGTTTGCACTGAACATACCATAGGCTCACAAATAGTTTGGGACGCACCCGATGGACTCGTAAGTGACATGGGTCGTGTGGAATCTCGTTTTAGTCCGTTTGGAGACAGTGTTAGTGTCAGTGCAAAAATAGGTGCACGGTTTGCACCGAACATACCATAGGCATAGAAATCGTTTTGGACGCACATGATGGGACTCCTAGGTGACGAGGCTCAAGTGGAAGCTCGGTTCGGTCCGTTTAGAGATAGTGCTGCTCTTGATGCACGATTGGTGCATGGTTTGCATCAAACATACCGTTGGCTTGGAAATAGTATTGGAGGCACCCGATGGACCTCCTAGTTGACGTGGGTCTTGTGGAATCTCGTTTCGATCTGTGTTTGAGACAGTGTTAGCGTCGGTGCAAGATAGGTGCACAATTTGCGTCAAACGTACCATAGGGTTATAAATCAGTTTAGACGCACCCGATGGTACTCCTAAGTGACGTGGGTCTGGTGGAGCTCTGTTCGGTCCGTTTGGAGATAGTGCTAATCTTGACACAAGATAGATGCACGGTTTGCACTGAACGTACCATAGGCTCAAAAATAGTTTGGGACGCACCCGATGGACTCGTAAGTGACACGGGTCGTGTGGAATCTCATTTTAGTCTATTTCGAGACAGTGTTAGTGTCAGTGCAAGACAGGTGCACGGTTTGCACTGAACATACCATAATCATAGAAATCATTTTGGACGCACACGATGGGACTCCTTGGTGACGTGGCTCAAGTGGAAGCTCGGTTCAGTCCGTTTGGGGATAGTGCTACTCTTGATGCACGATTGGTGTACGGTTTGCATCAAACATACAATAGGCTCAGAAACAGTATTGGAGGCACCTGATGGAACTCCTAGTTGATGTGGGTCTTGTGGAATCTCATTTTGATCTGTTTTGAGACAGTGTTAGCGTCGGTCCATGATAGGTGCTCAATTTGTGTCAAACGTATCATAGGCTCATAAATCATTTTAGAAGCACCTGATGGTACTCCTGAGTGACGAGGGTCTGGTGGAGACCTGTTTGGTCTGTTTGGAGATAGTGCCAATCTTGACATAAGATAGGTGCACGGTTTACACTGAAGGTACCATAGGCTCATAAATAGTTGTGGACGCACCCAATGGAACTCATAAGTGGGGTGGGTCATGTGGAATTTCATTTTAGTCCATTTGGAGACAATGTTAATGTCAGTGCAAGAGAGGTGCACGGTTTGCACCGAACATACCATAGGCATAGATATCATTTTCGACGCACTCGATGGGACTCCTAGGTGACGAGGCTCAAGTGGAAGCTTGCTCCGTTCCGTTTCGAGACAGTACCACCCTTGATGCACGATTGGTGCACGGTTTCCGTCAAATGTACCGTAGGCTTGGAAATAGTATTGGAGGCACCAGATGGAACTCTTAGTTGATGTGGGTCTTGTGGAATCTCCGATCTGTTTTGAGACAGTGTTAGCGTCGGTTCAAGATAGGAGCACGATTTGCGTCAAACGTGCCATAGGGTCATAAATAAGTTTAGACGCACCCGATGGTACTCCTAAGTGACGTGGGTCTGGTGGAGCTCTGTTCGGTCTATTTGGAGATAGTGCTAATCTTGACATAAGATAGATGCACGGTTTGCACTGAACATACCATAGGCTCATAAATAGTTTGGGATGCACCCGATGGACTCGTAAGTGACATGGGTCGTGTGGAATCTCATTTTAGTCCGTTTGGAGATAGTGTTAGTGTTAGTGCAAGATAGGTGCACGGTTTGCACCGAACATACCATAGGCATAGAAATCGTTTTGGACGCACACGATGGGACTCCTAGGTGACGAGGCTCAAGTGGAAGCTCGGTTCGGTCCATTTGGAGATAGTGCTACTCTTGATGCACGATTGGTGCACGGTTTGCGTCAAACATACCGTTGGCTTGTAAATAGTATCGGAGGCACCCGATGGAACTCCTAGTTGACGTGGGTCTTGTGGAATCTCGTTTTGATCTGTGTTTGAGACCGTGTTAGCGTCGGTGCATGATAGGAGCACAATTTGCATCAAATGTACCATAGGGTCATAAATCAGTTTAGACGCACCCGATGGTACTCCTAAGTGACGTGGGTCTGGTGGAGCTCTGTTCGGTCCGTTTGGAGATAGTGCTAATCTTGACAGAAGATAGATGCACGGTTTGCACTGAACGTACCATAGGCTCACAAATAGTTTGGGACGCACCCGATGGACTCGTAAGTGACATGGGTCGTGTGGAATCTCGTTTTAGTCCGTTTGGAGACAGTGTTAGTGTTAGTGCAAGACCGGTGCACGGTTTGAACCGAACATTTCATAGGCATAGAAATCATTTTGGACGCACACAATGGGACTCCTAGGTGACGAGGCTCAAGTGGAAGCTCGGTTCGGTCCGTTTGGAGATAGTGCTACTCTTGATGCACGATCGGTGCACGGTTTTTGTGTGGAATCTCATTTTAGTCCATTTGGAGACAGTGTTAGTGTCAGTGCAAGACTGGTGCACGGTTTGCACTGAACATACCATAGGCATAGAAATCGTTTTGGACGCACACGATGGGACTCCTTGGTGACGTGGCTCAAGTGGAAGCTCGGTTCAGTCCGTTTGGGGATAGTGCTACTCTTGATGCACGATTGGTGTACGGTTTGCATCAAACATACAATAGGCTCAGAAATAGTATTGGAGGCACCCGATGGAACTCCTAGTTGACGTGGGTCTTGTGGAATCTCGTTTCGATCTGTGTTTGAGACAGTGTTAGTGTCGGTGCAAGATAGGTGCACAATTTGCGTCAAACGTACCATAGGGTCATAAATCAGTTTAGACGCACCCGATGGTACTCCTAAGTGACGTTGGTCTGGTGGAGCTCTGTTTGGTCCGTTTGGAGATAGTGCTAATCTTGACACAAGATAGATGCACGGTTTGCACTGAACGTACCATAGGCTCACAAATAGTTTGGGACGCACCCGACGGACTCGTAAGCGACATGGGTCATGTGGAATCTCGTTCTAGTCTGTTTCAAGACAGTGTTAGTGTCAATGCAAGACAGGTGCACGGTTTGCACTGAACATACCATAGGCATAGAAATCGTTTTGGACGCACACGATGGGACTCCTTGGTGACGTGGCTCAAGTGGAAGCTCGGTTCGGTCCGTTTGGGGATAGTGCAACTCTTGATGCACGATTGGTGTACAGTTTGCATCAAACATACAATAGGCTCAGAAATAGTATTGGAGGCACCCGATGGAACTCCTAGTTGATGTGGGTCTTGTGGAATCTTGTTTCAATCTATTTTGAGACAGTGTTAGCGTCGGTCGAAGATAGGTGCTCAATTTGTGTCAAACGTACCATAGGCTCATAAATAGTTGTGGACGCATCCAATGGAACTCATAAGTGGCGTGGGTCGTGTGGAATTTTGTTTTAGTCCATTTGGAGATAGTGTTAATGTCAGTGCAAGAGAGGTGCACGGTTTGCACCGAACATACCATAGGCATAGAAATCATTTTCGATGCACTCGATGGGACTCCTAGGTGACGAGGCTCAAGTGGAAGCTTGCTTCGGTCCGTTTCGAGACAGAACTACCCTTGATGCACGATTCGTGCACGGTTTGCGTCAAACGTACCGTAGGCTTAGAAATAGTATTGGAGGCACCAGATGGAACTCTTAGTTGATGTGGGTCTTGTGGAATCTTGTTTCGATCTGTTTTGAGACAGTGTTAGCGTCGGTGCAAGATAGGAGCACGATTTGCGTAAAACATACCGTAGGGTCATAAATAAGTTTAGACGCACCCGATGGTACTCCTAAGTGATGTGAGTCTGGTGGAGCTCTCTTCGGTCCATTTGAAGATAGTGCTAATCTTGACACAATATAGATGCACGGTTTGTGTAACGTCCCGCCTCCTCGAGGCCGGGCCCGCTTACATCTGGCCGCTTTTCTAGGACATAGACTGCCCTCACAGACCAACACAAGTCTTTTCTGCGCACTTTGTCCTCACTCGTGCGCACCCGGAAAGAACTTCCCGGTCGGTCACCCATTGCTCCAGGCCAAGCACGCTTAACTTTGGAGTTCTTTCGAGATGGGCTTCCGGAAAAGAAGTTGCAACTTTGTTGGTATGAGTATCCTATTAATCCTATTAAGCCCTGGGCCGGGATGTTACATCCTCACCCCCTTAAGAGATCGACGTCCTCGTCGATCAATCCCAAGCCAGGAGCGTCCTCTCTTGGCCACGTCCGTATGTCCAGAGCCAGCGCATATGCCATGCTGTGTGACCACGACGGATCCACACCAGCCATGCGCACCATGCCTGCGCAACTGCGACACACGCGCCCGTGAAACCGCGAGAGTCGGCTCTGATACCATTCTGTAACGTCCCGCCTCCTCGAGGCCGGGCCCGCTTACATCTGACCGCTTTTCTAGGACATAGACTGCCCTCACAGACCAACACAAGTCTTTTCTACGCACTTTGTCCTCACTCGTGCGCACCCGGAAAGAACTTCCCGGTCGGTCACCCATTGCTCCAGGCCATGCACGCTTAACTTTGGAGTTCTTTCGAGATGGGCTTCCGGAAAAGAAGTTGCAACTTTGTTGGTATGAGTATCCTATTAATCCTATTAAGCCCTGGGCCGGGATGTTACAGTTTGCACTGAACATACCATAGGCTCAAAAATAGTTTGGGACGCACCCGATGGACTCGTAAGTGACATGGGTCATGTGGAATCTCGTTTTAGTCCGTTTGGAGACAGTGTTAGTGTCAGTGCAAAATAGGTGCACGGTTTGCACCGAACATACCATAGGCATAGAAATCGTTTTGGACGCACATGATGGGACTCCTAGGTGACGAGGCTCAAGTGGAAGCTCGGTTCGGTCCGTTTAGAGATAGTGCTGCTCTTGATGCACGATTGGTGCACGGTGTGCATCAAACATACCGTTGGCTTGGAAATAGTATTGGTGGCACCCGATGGAACTCCTAGTTGACGTGGGTCTTGTGGAATCTCATTTCAATCTGTGTTTGAGACAGTGTTAGCGTCGGTGCAAGATAGGTGCACAATTTGCGTCAAACGTACCATAGGGTCATAAATCAGTTTAGACGCACCCGATAGTACTCCTAAGTGACGTGGGTCTGGTGGAGCTCTGTTTGGTCCGTTTGGAGATAGTGCTAATCTTGACACAAGATAGATGCACGGTTTGCACTGAACGTACCATAGGCTCAGAAATAGTTTGGGACGCACCCGATGGACTCGTAAGTGACATGGGTCGTGTGGAATCTCGTTTTAGTCCGTTTCGAGACAGTGTTAGTGTCAGTGCAAGACAGGTGCACGGTTTGCACTGAACATACCATAATCATAGAAATCATTTTGGACGCACACGATGGGACTCCTTGATGACGTGGCTCAAGTGAAAGCTCGGTTCAGTCCGTTTGGGGATAGTGCTACTCTTGATGCACGATTGGTGTACGGTTTGCATCAAACATACAATAGGCTCAGAAACAGTATTGGAGGCACCTGATGGAACTCCTAGTTGATGTGGGTCTTGTGGAATCTCGTTTTGATCTGTTTTGAGATAGTGTTAGCGTCGGTCCAAGATAGGTGCTCAATTTGTGTCAAACGTATCATAGGCTCATAAATCATTTTAGAAGCACCTGATGGTACTCCTAAGTGACGAGGGTCTGGTGGAGACCTGTTTGGTCTGTTTGGAGATAGTGCCAATCTTGACACAAGATAGGTGCACGGTTTGCACTGAAGGTACCATAGGCTCATAAATAGTTGTGGACGCACCCAATGGAACTCATAAGTGGGGTGGGTCGTGTGGAATTTCATTTTAGTCCATTTGGAAACAGTGTTAATGTCAATGCAAGAGAGGTGCACGGTTTGCACCGAACATACCATCGGCATAGAAATCATTTTCGACGCACTCGATGGGACTCCTAGGTGACGAGGCTCAAGTGGAAGCTTGCTTCGGTCCGTTTCGAGACAGTACCACCCTTGATGCACGATTGGTGCACGGTTTTCGTCAAACGTACCGTAGGCTTGGAAATAGTATTGGAGGCACCAGATGGAACTCTTAGTTGATGTGGGTCTTGTGGAATCTCCTTTCGATCTGTTTTGAGACAGTGTTAGCGTCGGTGCAAGATAGGAGCACGATTTGCGTCCAACGTACCATAGGGTCATAAATAAGTTTAGACGCACCCGATGGTACTCCTAAGTGACGTGGGTCTGGTGGAGCTCTGTTCGGTCCATTTGGAGATAGTGCTAATCTTGACATAAGATAGATGCACGGTTTGCACTGAACATACCATAGGCTCACAAATAGTTTGGGACGCACCCGATGGACTCGTAAGTGACATGGGTCATGTGGAATCTCGTTTTAGTCTGTTTGGCGATAGTGTTAGTGTTAGTGCAAGATAGTGCACGGTTTGCAGCGAACATACCATAGGCATAGAAATCGTTTTGGACGCACAAGATGGGACTCCTAGGTGACGAGGCTCAAGTGGAAGCTCGGTTCGGTCCATTTGGAGATAGTGCTACTCTTGATGCACGATTGGTGCACGGTTTGCGTCAAACATACCGTTGGCTTGGAAATAGTATTGGAGGCACCCGATGGAACTCCTAGTTGACGTGGGTCTTGTGGAATCTCGTTTCGATCTGTGTTTGAGACAGTGTTAGCGTCGGTGCAAGATAGGAGCACAATTTGCATCAAACGTACCATAGGGTCATAAATCAGTTTAGACGCACCTGATGGGACTCCTAAGTGACGTGGGTCTGGTAGAGCTCTGTTCGGTCCGTTTGGAGATAGTGCTAATCTTGACACAAGATAGATGCACAGTTTGCACTAAACGTACCATAGGCTCACAAATAGTTTGGGACGCACCCGTTGGACTCGTAAGTGACATGGGTCGTGCGGAATCTCGTTTTAGTCCGTTTGGAGACAATGTTAGTGTCAGAGCAAGAGCGGTGCACGGTTTGCACTGAACATACCATAGGCATAGAAATCGTTTTGGACGCACACGATGAGACTCCTTGGTGACGTGGCTCAAGTGGAAGCTCGGTTCGGTCCGTTTGGGGATAGTGCTACTCTTGATGCATGATTTGTGTACGGTTTGCATCAAACGTACAATAGGCTCAGAAATAGTATTGGAGGCACCCGATGGAACTCCTAGTTGATGTGGGTCTTGTGGTATCTCGTTTCGATCTGTTTTGAGACAATGTTAGCGTCGGTCCAAGATTGGTGCTCAATTTGTGTCAAACGTACCATAGGCTCATAAATCATTTTAGAAGCACCTGATGGTACTCCTAAGTGACGAGGGTCTGGTGGAGCCCTGTTTGGTCCGTTTGGCGATAGTGCCAATCTTGACACAAGATAGGTGCACGGTTTGCACTAAAGGTACCATAGGCTCATAAATAGTTGTGGACGCACCCAATGGAACTCATAAATGGCATGGGTCGTGTGGAATTTCGTTTTAGTCCATTTGGAGATAGTGTTAATGTCAGTGCAAGAGAGGTGCACGGTTTGCACCGAACATACCATAGGCATAGAAATCATTTTTGAGGCACTCGATGGGACTCCTAGGTGACGAGGCTCAAGTGGAAGCTTGCTTCGGTCCGTTTCGAGACAGTACTACATTTGATGCACGATTGGTGTACGGTTTGCGTCAAATGTACCGTAGGCTCAGAAATAGTATTGGAGGCACCAGATGGAACTCTTAGTTGTTGTGGATCTTGTGGAATCTCGTTTCGATCTGTTTTGAGACAGTGTTAGTGTCGGTGCAAGATAGGAGCACGATTTGCGTAAAATGTACCATAGGGTCATAAATAAGTTTAGACGCACCCGATGGTACTCCTAAGTGACGTGGGTCTGGTGGAGCTCTGTTCGGTCCATTTGAAGATAGTGCTAATCTTGACACAAGATAGATGTACGGTTTGCACTGAACATACCATAGGCTCACAAATAGTTTGGGACGCACCCGATGGACTCGTAAGTGACATGGGTCATGTGGAATCTCATTTTAGTCTGTTTGGAGACAGTGTTAGTGTTAGTGCAAAATAGGTGCACGGTTTGCACCGAACATACCGTAGGCATAGAAATCGTTTTGGACGCACAAGATGGGACTCCTAGGTGACGAGGCTCAAGTGGAAGCTCGGTTCGGTCCATTTGGAGATAGTGCTACTCTTGATGCACGATTGGTGCACGGTTTGCGTCAAACATACCGTTGGCTTGGAAATAGTATTGGAGGCACCCGATGGAACTCCTAGTTGACGTGGGTCTTGTGGAATCTCATTTCGATCTGTGTTTGAGACAGTGTTAGCGTCGGTGCAAGATAGGAGCACAATTTGCATCAAACGTACCATAGGGTCATAAATCAGTTTAGACGCACCCGATGGGACTCCTAAGTGACGTGGGTCTGGTAGAGCTCTGTTCGGTCCGTTTGGAGATAGTGCTAATCTTGACACAAGATAGATGCACAGTTTGCACTGAACGTACCATAGGCTCACAAATAGTTTGGGACGCACCCGTTGGACTCGTAAGTGACATGGGTCGTGTGGAATCTCGTTTTAGTCCATTTGGAGACAATGTTAGTGTCAGAGCAAGAGCGGTGCACGGTTTGCACTGAACATACCATAGGCATAGAAATCGTTTTGGACGCACACGATGAGACTCCTTGGTGACGTGGCTCAAGTGGAAGCTCGGTTCGGTCCGTTTGGGGATAGTGCTACTCTTGATGCACGATTTGTGTACGGTTTGCATCAAACGTACAATTGGCTCAGAAATAGTATTGGAGGCACCCGATGGAACTCCTAGTTGATGTGGGTCTTGTGGAATCTCGTTTCGATCTGTTTTGAGACAGTGTTAGCGTCGGTCCAAGATTGGTGCTCAATTTGTGTCAAACGTACCATAGGCTCATAAATCATTTTAGAAGCACCTGATGGTACTCCTAAGTGACGAGGGTCTGGTGGAGCCCTGTTTGGTCTGTTTGGCGATAGTGCCAATCTTGACACAAGATAGGTGCACGGTTTGCACTAAAGGTACCATAGGCTCATAAATAGTTGTGGACGCACCCAATGGAACTCATAAATGGCATGGGTCGTGTGGAATTTCATTTTAGTCCATTTGGAAACAGTGTTAATGTCAATGCAAGAGAGGTGCACGGTTTGCACCGAACATACCATAGGCATAGAAATCATTTTCGACGCACTCGATGGGACTCCTAGGTGACGAGGCTCAAGTGGAAGCTTGCTTCGGTCCGTTTCGAGACAGTACCACCCTTGATGCACGATTGGTGCACGGTTTTCGTCAAACGTACCGTAGGCTTGGAAAGAGTATTGGAGGCACCAGATGGAACTCTTAGTTGATGTGGGTCTTGTGGAATCTCCTTTCGATCTGTTTTGAGACAGTGTTAGCGTCGGTGCAAGATAGGAGCACGATTTGCGTCCAACGTACCATAGGGTCATAAATAAGTTTAGACGCACCCGATGGTACTCCTAAGTGACGTGGGTCTGGTGGAGCTCTGTTCGGTCCATTTGGAGATAGTGCTAATCTTGACATAAGATAGATGCACGGTTTGCACTGAACATACCATAGGCTCACAAATAGTTTGGGACGCACCCGATGGACTCGTAAGTGACATGGGTCATGTGGAATCTCGTTTTAGTCTGTTTGGCGATAGTGTTAGTGTTAGTGCAAGATAGGTGCACGGTTTGCAGCGAACATACCATAGGCATAGAAATCGTTTTGGACGCACAAGATGGGACTCCTAGGTGACGAGGCTCAAGTGGAAGCTCGGTTCGGTCCATTTGGAGATAGTGCTACTCTTGATGCACGATTGGTGCACGGTTTGCGTCAAACATACCGTTGGCTTGGAAATAGTATTGGAGGCACCCGATGGAACTCCTAGTTGACGTGGGTCTTGTGGAATCTCGTTTCGATCTGTGTTTGAGACAGTGTTAGCGTCGGTGCAAGATAGGAGCACAATTTGCATCAAACGTACCGTAGGGTCATAAATCAGTTTAGACGCACCCGATGGGACTCCTAAGTGACGTGGGTCTGGTAGAGCTCTGTTCGGTCCGTTTGGAGATAGTGCTAATCTTGACACAAGATAGATGCACAGTTTGCACTAAACGTACCATAGGCTCACAAATAGTTTGGGACGCACCCGTTGGACTCGTAAGTGACATGGGTCGTGCGGAATCTCGTTTTAGTCCGTTTGGAGACAATGTTAGTGTCAGAGCAAGAGCGGTGCACGGTTTGCACTGAACATACCATAGGCATAGAAATCGTTTTGGACGCACACGATGAGACTCCTTGGTGACGTGGCTCAAGTGGAAGCTCGGTTCGGTCCGTTTGGGGATAGTGCTACTCTTGATGCATGATTTGTGTACGGTTTGCATCAAACGTACAATAGGCTCAGAAATAGTTTTGGAGGCACCCGATGGAACTCCTAGTTGATGTGGGTCTTGTGGTATCTCGTTTCGATCTGTTTTGAGACAGTGTTAGCGTCGGTCCAAGATTGGTGCTCAATTTGTGTCAAACGTACCATAGGCTCATAAATCATTTTAGAAGCACCTGATGGTACTCCTAAGTGACGAGGGTCTGGTGGAGCCCTGTTTGGTCCGTTTGGCGATAGTGCCAATCTTGACACAAGATAGGTGCACGGTTTGCACTAAAGGTACCATAGGCTCATAAATAGTTGTGGACGCACCCAATGGAACTCATAAATGGCATGGGTCGTGTGGAATTTCGTTTTAGTCCATTTGGAGATAGTGTTAATGTCAGTGCAAGAGAGGTGCACGGTTTGCACCGAACATACCATAGGCATAGAAATCATTTTTGAGGCACTCGATGGGACTCCTAGGTGACGAGGCTCAAGTGGAAGCTTGCTTCGGTCCGTTTCGAGACAGTACTACATTTGATGCACGATTGGTGTACGGTTTGCGTCAAATGTACCGTAGGCTCAGAAATAGTATTGGAGGCACCAGATGCAACTCTTAGTTGTTGTGGATCTTGTGGAATCTCGTTTTGATCTGTTTTGAGACAGTGTTAGTGTCGGTGCAAGATAGGAGCACGATTTGCGTAAAATGTACCATAGGGTCATAAATAAGTTTAGACGCACCCGATGGTACTCCTAAGTGACGTGGGTCTGGTGGAGCTCTGTTCGGTCCATTTGAAGATAGTGCTAATCTTGACACAAGATAGATGTACGGTTTGCACTGAACATACCATAGGCTCACAAATAGTTTGGGACGCACCCGATGGACTCGTAAGTGACATGGGTCATGTGGAATCTCATTTTAGTCTGTTTGGAGACAGTGTTAGTGTTAGTGCAAAATAGGTGCACGGTTTGCACCGAACATACCATAGGCATAGAAATCGTTTTGGACGCACAAGATGGGACTCCTAGGTGACGAGGCTCAAGTGGAAGCTCGGTTCGGTCCATTTGGAGATAGTGCTACTCTTGATGCACGATTGGTGCACGGTTTGCGTCAAACATACCGTTGGCTTGGAAATAGTATTGGAGGCACCCGATGGAACTCCTAGTTGACGTGGGTCTTGTGGAATCTCATTTCGATCTGTGTTTGAGACAGTGTTAGCGTCGGTGCAAGATAGGAGCACAATTTGCATCAAACGTACCATAGGGTCATAAATCAGTTTAGACGCACCCGATGGGACTCCTAAGTGACGTGGGTCTGGTAGAGCTCTGTTCGGTCCGTTTGGAGATAGTGCTAATCTTGACATAAGATAGATGCACAGTTTGCACTGAACGTACCATAGGCTCACAAATAGTTTGGGACGCACCCGTTGGACTCGTAAGTGACATGGGTCGTGTGGAATCTCGTTTTAGTCCGTTTGGAGACAATGTTAGTGTCAGAGCAAGAGCGGTGCACGGTTTGCACTGAACATACCATAGGCATAGAAATCGTTTTGGACGCACACGATGAGACTCCTTGGTGACGTGGCTCAAGTGGAAGCTCGGTTCGGTCCGTTTGGGGATAGTGCTACTCTTGATGCACGATTTGTGTACGGTTTGCATCAAACGTACAATTGGCTCAGAAATAGTATTGGAGGCACCCGATGGAACTCCTAGTTGATGTGGGTCTTGTGGAATCTCGTTTCGATCTGTTTTGAGACAGTGTTAGCGTCGGTCCAAGATTGGTGCTCAATTTGTGTCAAACGTACCATAGGCTCATAAATCATTTTAGAAGCACCTGATGGTACTCCTAAGTGACGAGGGTCTGGTGGAGCCCTGTTTGGTCTGTTTGGCGATAGTGCCAATCTTGACACAAGATAGGTGCACGGTTTGCACTAAAGGTACCATAGGCTCATAAATAGTTGTGGACGCACCCAATGGAACTCATAAATGGCATGGGTCGTGTGGAATTTCGTTTTAGTCCATTTGGAGATAGTGTTAATGTCAGTGCAAGAGAGGTGCACGGTTTGCACCGAACATACCATAGGCATAGAAATCATTTTCGAGGCACTCGATGGGACTCCTAGGTGACGAGGCTCAAGTGGAAGCTTGCTTCGGTCCGTTACGAGACAGTACTACATTTGATGCACGATTGGTGTACGGTTTGCGTCAAATGTACCGTAGGCTCGGAAATAGTATTGGAGGCACCAGATGGAACTCTTAGTTGTTGTGGGTCTTGTGGAATCCTCGTTTCGATCTGTTTTGAGATAGTGTTAGCGTCGGTGCAAGATAGAGCATGATTTGCGTAAAACGTACCATAGGGTCATAAATAAGTTTAGACGCACCCGATGGTACTCCTAAGTGACGTCGGTCTGGTGGAGCTCTGTTCGGTCCATTTGAAGATAGTGCTAATCTCTACACAATATAGATGCACGGTTTGCACTGAACATACCATAGGCTCACAAATAGTTTGGGACGCACCCGATGGACTCGTAAGTGACATGGGTCATGTGGAATCTCGTTTTAGTCTGTTTGGAGACAGTGTTAGTGTTAGTGCAAAATAGGTGCATGGTTTGCACCGAACATACCATATGCATAGAAATCGTTTTGGACGCACAAGATGGGACTCCTAGGTGACGAGGCTCAAGTGGAAGCTCGGTTCGGTCCATTTGGAGATAGTGCTACTCTTGATGCACGATTGGTGCACGGTTTGCATCAAACATACCGTTGGCTTGGAAATAGTATTGGAGGCACCCGATCGAACTCCTAGTTGACGTGGGTCTTGTGGAATCTCGTTTCGATCTGTGTTTGAGACAGTGTTAGCGTCGGTGCAAGATAGGAGCACAATTTGCATCAAACGTACCATAGGGTCATAAATCAGTATAGACGCACCCGATGGTACTCCTAAGTGACGTGGGTCTGGTAGAGCTCTGTTCAGTCCGTTTGGAGATAGTGCTAATGTTGACACAAGATAGATGCACAGTTTGCGCTGAACGTACCATAGGCTCACAAATAGTTTGGGACGCACCCGTTGGACTCGTAAGTGACATGGGTCGTGTGGAATCTCGTTTTAGTCCGTTTGGAGACAATGTTAGTGTCAGAGCAAGACTGGGTGCACGGTTTGCACTGAACATACCATAGGCATAGAAATCATTTTGTACGCACATGATGGGACTCCTTGGTGATGTGGCTTAAGTGGAAGCACGGTTCGGTCCGTTTGGGGATAGTGCTACTCTTGATGCACGATTGGTGTACGGTTTGCATCAAACATACAATAGGCTCAGAAATAGTGTTAGAGGCACCCGATGCAACTCCTAGTTGATGTGGGTCTTGTGGAATCTTGTTCTGATCTGTTTTGAGACATTGTTAGCGTCGGTCCAAGATAGGTGCTCAATTTGTGTCAAACGTACCATAGGCTCATAAACCATTTTAGAAGCACATGATGGTACTCCTAAGTGACGAGGGTCTGGTGGAGCCCTGTTTGGTCCGTTTGGAGATAGTGCCAATCTTGACACAAGATAGGTGCACGGTTTGCACTGAAGGTACCATAGGCTCATAAATAGTTGTGGACGCACCCAATGGAACTCATAACTGGTGTGGGTCGTGTGGAATTTCGTTTTAGTCCATTTGGAGATAGTGTTAATGTCAGTGCAAGAGAGGTGCACGGTTTGCACCGAACATACCATAGGCATAGAAATCATTTTTGATGCACTCGATGGGACTCCTAGGTGACGAGGCACAAGTGGAAGCTTGCTTCGGTCCGTTTCAAGACAGTACAACCCTTGATGCATGATTGGTGCACGATTTGCGTCAAACGTACTGTAGGCTCGGAAATAGTATTGGAGGCACCAGATGGAACTCTTAGTTGATGTGGGTCTTGTGGAATCTCGTTTCGATCTGTTTCGAGACAGTGTTAGCGTCGGTGCAAGAAAGGAGCACGATTTGCGTAAAATGTACCATAGGGTCATAAATAAGTTTAGACGCACCCGATGGTACTCCTAAGTGACGTGGGTCTGGTGGAGCTCTGTTCGGTCCATTTGAAGATAGTGCTAATCTTGACACAAGATAGATGCACGGTTTGCACTGAACATACCATAGGCTCACAAATAGTTTGGGATGCACCCGATGGACTCGTAAGTGACATGGGTCGTGTGGAATCTCATTTTAATCTGTTTGGAGATAGTGTTAGTGTCAGTGCAAAATAGTTGCACGGTTTGCACCGAACATACCATAGGCATAGAAATCGTTTTGGACGCACACGATGGGACTCCAAGGTGACGAGGTTCAAGTGGAAGCTCGGTTCGGTCCGTTTGGAGATAGTGCTACTCTTGATGCACGATTGGTGCACGGTTTGCGTCAAACATACCGTTGGCTTGGAAATAGTATTGGAGGCACCCGATGGAACTCCTAGTTGACGTGGGTCTTGTGGAATCTCGTTTCGATCTGTGTTTGAGACAGTGTTAGCGTCGGTGCAAGATAGGTGCACAATTTGCGTCAAACATACCATAGGGTCATAAATCAGTTTAGACGCACCCGATGGAACTCCTAAGTGACGTGGGTCTGGGGGAGCTCTATTCGGTCCGTTTGGAGATAGTGCTAATCTTGACACAAGATAGATGCATGTTTTGCACTGAACGTACCATAGGCTCACAAATAGTTTGGGACGCACCCGATGGACTCGTAAGTGACATGGGTCGTGTGGAATCTCATTTTAGTCCATTTATAGATAGTGTTAATGTCAGTGCAAGAGAGGTGCACGGTTTGCACCGAACATACCAAAGGTATAGAAATCATTTTCGATGCACTCGAGGGGACTCCTAGGTGACGAGGCTCAAGTGGAAGCTTGCTTCGGTCCATTTCGAGACAGTACTACCCTTGATGCACGATTGGTGCACGGTTTGCGTCAAACGTACCGTAGGCTCGGAAATAGTTTTGGAGACACCAGATGGAACTCTTAGTTGATGTGGGTCTTGTGGAATCTCGTTTCGATCTGTTTTGAGACAGTGTTAGCGTCGGTGCAAGATAGGAGCATGATTTGCGTAAAACGTACCATAGGGTCATAAATAAATTTAGACGCACCCGATGGTACTCCTAAGTGACGTGGGTCTGGTGGAGCTCTGTTCGGTCCGTTTGGAGATAGTGCTAACCTTGATACAAGATAGATGCACGATTTGCACTGAACGTACCATAGGATCACAAATAGTTTAGGACGCACCCGATGGACTCGTAAGTGACATGGGTCATGTGGAATCTTGTTTTAGTCCGTTTGGAGACAGTGTTAGTGTTAGTGCAAAATAGGTGCACGGTTTGCACTGAACATACCATAGGCATAGAAATCGTTTTGGACGCACACGATGGGACTCCTTGGTGACGTGGCTCAAGTGGAAGCTTGGTTCGGTCCGTTTAGAGATAGTGCTACTCTTGATGCATGATTGGTGCACGGTTTGCGTCAAACATACCGTTGGCTTGGAAATAGTATTGGAGGCACCCGATGGAACTCCTAGTTGACGTGGGTCTTGTGGAATCTCGTTTCGATCTATGTTTGAGACAGTGTTAGCGTCGGTGCAAGATAGGTGCACAATTTGTGTCAAACGTACCATAGGGTCATAAATCACCTTAGACGCACCCGATGGAACTCCTAAGTGACGTGGGTCTGGTGGATCTGTTCGGTCCGTTTGGAGATAGTGCTAATCTTGACACAAGATAGATGCACGGTTTGCACTGAACATACCATAGGCTCACAAATAGTTTGGGAAGCACCCAATGGACTCGTAAGTGATATGGGTCGTGTGGAATCTCGTTTTACTCCGTTTGGAGACAGTGTTAGTGTTAGTGCAAGACAGGTGCACGGTTTGCACCGAACATACCATAGGCATAGAAATCGTTTTGTACGCACACGATGGTTCTCCTTGGTGACGTGGCTCAAGTGGAAGCTCAGTTCGGTCCGTTTAGAGATAGTGCTACTCTTGATGCATGATTGGTGCACGGTTTGCGTCAAACATACCGTTGGCTTGGAATAGTATTGGAGGCACCCGATGGAACTCCTAGTTGACGTGGGTCTTGTGGAATCTCATTTCGATCTGTGTTTGAGACAGTGTTAGCGTCGGTGCAAGATAGGTGCACAATTTGTGTCAAACGTACCATAGGGTCATAAATCAGTTTAGACGCACCTGATGGTACTCCTAAGTGACGTGGGTCTGGTGGAGCTCTGTTCGGTCCGTTTGGAGATAGTGCTAATGTTGACACAAGATAGATGCACGGTTTGCACTGAACATACCATAGGCTCACAAATAGTTTGGGACGCACCCGATGGACTCGTAAGTGATATGGGTCGTGTGGAATCTCGTTTTACTCCGTTTGGAGACAGTGTTAGTGTCAGTGCAAGACAGGTGCACGGTTTGCACTGAACATACCATAGGCATAGAAATCGTTTTGTACGCACACGATGGGACTCCTTGGTGACGTGGCTCAAGTGGAAGCTCGGTTCGGTCCGTTTGGGGATAGTGCTACTCTTGATGCACGATTGGTGTACGGTTTGCATCAAACATACAATAGGCTCAGAAATAGTATTGGAGGCACCCGATGGAACTCCTAGTTGATGTGGGTCTTGTGGAATCTCGTTTCGATCTGTTTCGAGACAGTGTTAGCGTTGGTCCAAGATAGGTGCTCAATTTGGGTCAAACGTACCATAGGCTCATAAATCATTTTAGAAGCACCTGATGGTACTCCTAAGTGACGAGGGTCTGGTGGAGCCCTGTTTGGTCCGTTTGAAGATAGTGTCAATCTTGACACAAGATAGGTGCACGGTTTGCACTGAAGGTACCATAGGCTCCTAAATATTTGTGGACGCACCCAATGGAACTCATAAGTGGCGTGGGTCGTGTGGAATTTCGTTTTAGTCCATTTGGAGATAGTGTTAATGTCAGTGCAAGAGAGGTGCACGGTTTGCACCGAACATACCATAGGTATAGAAATCATTTTCGATGCACTCGAGGGGACTCCTAGGTGACGAGGCTCAAGTGGAAGCTTGCTTCGGTCCATTTCGAGACAGTACTACCCTTGATGCACGATTGGTGCACGGTTTGCGTCAAACGTACCGTAGGCTCGGAAATAGTTTTGGAGGCACCAGATGGAACTCTTAGTTGATGTGGGTCTAGTGGAATCTCGTTTCAATCTATTTTGAGATAGTGTTAGCGTCGGTGCAAGATAGGAGCATGATTTGCGTAAAACGTACCATAGGGTCATAAATAAATTTAGACGCACCCGATGGTAATCCTAATTGACGTGGGTCTGGTGGAGCTCTGTTCGATCCATTTGAAGTTAGCGCTAATCTTGACACAAGATAGATGCACGGTTTGCACTGAACATACCATAGGCTCACAAATTATTTGGGACGCACCCGATGGACTCGTAAGTGACATGGGTCGTGTGGAATCTCGTTTTAGTCCGTTTGGAGACAATGTTAGTGTCAGTGCAAAATAGGTGCACGGTTTGCACCGAACATACCATAGGGTCATAAATCAGTTTAGACGCACCCGATGGTACTCCTAAGTGACGTGGGTCTGGTGGAGCTCTGTTCGGTCCGTTTGGAGATAGTGCTAACCTTGATACAAGATAGATGCACGGTTTGCACTGAACGTACCATAGGCTCACAAATAGTTTAGGACGCACCCGATGGACTCGTAAGTGACATGGGTCATGTGGAATCTTGTTTTAGTCCGTTTGGAGACAGTGTTAGTGTCAGTGCAATACTGGTGCACGGTTTGCACCGAACATACCATAGGCATAGAAATCGTTTTGGACGCACACGATGGTACTCCTTGGTGACGTGGCTCAAGTGGAAGCTTGGTTCGGTCCGTTTGGAGATAGTGCTACTCTTAATGCACGATTGGTGCATGGTTTGCGTAAAACATACCGTTGGCTTGGAAATAGTATTGGAGGCAGTCGATGGAACTCCTAGTTGATGTGGGTCTTGTGGAATCTCGTTTCGATCTGTGTTTGAGACAGTGTTAGTGTCGGTGCAAGATAGGTGCACAATTTGCGTCAAACGTACCATAGGGTCATAAATCAGTTTAGACGCACCCGATGGTACTCCTAAGTGACGTGGGTCTGGTGGAGCTCCGTTCGGTCCGTTTGGAGATAGTGCTAATCTTGACACAAGATAGATGCACGGTTTGCACTGAACGTACCATAGGCTCACAAATAGTTTGGGATGCACCCGATGGACTCGTAAGTGACATGGGTCACGTGGAATCTCGTTTTAGTCCGTTTGGAGACAGTGTTAGTGTTAGTGCAAGACAAGTGCACGGTTTGCACCGAACATACCATAGGCATAGAAATCATTTTGGACACACACGATGGTACTCCTTGGTGACGTGGCTCAAGTGGAAGCTCGGTTCGGTCCGTTTGGGGATAGTGCTACTCTTGATGCACGATTGGTGTACGGTTTGCATCAAACGGACAATAGGCTGAGAAATAGTATTGGAGGCACCCGATGGAACTCCTAGTTGATGTGGGTCTTGTGGAATCTCGTTTCGATCTGTTTTGAGACAGTGTTAGCGTCGGTCCAAGATAGGTGCTCAATTTGTGTCAAACATACCATAGGCTGATAAATCATTTTAGAAGCACCTGATGGTACTCCTAAGTGACGAGGGTCTGGTGGAGCCCTGTTTGGTCCGTTTGGAGATAGTGCTAATCTTGACACAAGATAGGTGCACGGTTTGCACTAAAGGTACCATTGGCTCATAAATAGTTGTGGACGCACCCAATGGAACTCATAAGTGGCATGGGTCGTGTGGAATTTCATTTTAGTCCATTTGGAGATAGTGTTAATGTCAGTGCAAGAGAGGTGCACGGTTTGCACCGAACATACCATAGGCATAGAAATTATTTTTGATGCACTCGATGGGACTCCTAGGTGACGAGGCTCAAGTGGAAGCTTGCTTCGGTCCATTTTGAGACAGTACTACCCTTGAAGCATTATTGGTGCACGGTTTGCGTCGAACGTACCGTAGGCTCGAAAATAGTATTGGAGGCACCAGATGGAACTCTTAGTTGATGTGGGTCTTGTGGAATCTCGTTTCGATCTGTTTTAAGACAGTGTTAGCATCGGTGCAAGAAAGGAGCACGATTTGCGTAAAATGTACCATAGGGTCATAAATAAGTTTAGACACACCCGATGGTACTCCTAAGTGACGTGGGTCTGGTGGAGCTCTGTTCGGTCCATTTGAAGATAGTGCTAACCTTGACACAAGATAGATGCACGGTTTCCACTGAACATACCATAGGCTCACAAATAGTTTGGGACGCACCCGATGGACTCGTAAGTGACATGGGTCGTGTGGAATCTCGTTTTAATCCGTTTGGAGATAGTGTTAGTGTCAGTGCAAAATAGTTGCACGGTTTGCACCGAACATACCATAGGCATAGAAATCGTTTTGGACGCACACGATGGGACTCCTAGGTGACGAGGCTCAAGTGGAAGCTCGGTTCGGTCCGTTTGGAGATAGTGCTACTCTTGATGCATGATTGGTGCACGGTTTGCATCAAACATACCGTTGGCTTGGAAATAGTATTGGAGGCACCCGATGGAACTCCTAGTTGACGTGGGTCTTGTGGAATCTCGTTTCAATCTGTGTTTGAGACAGTGTTAGCGTCGGTGCAAGATAGGTGCACAATTTGCGTCAAACATACCATAGGGTCATAAATCAGTTTAGACGCACCCGATGGAACTCCTAAGTGACGTGGGTCTGGTGGAGCTCTATTCGGTCCGTTTGGAGATAGTGCGAATCTTGACACAAGGTAGATGCACGGTTTGCACTGAACATACCATAGGCTCACAAATAGTTTGGGACGCACCCGATGGACTCGTAAGTGACATGGGTCGTGTGGAATCTCGTTTTAGTCCATTTGGAGATAGTGTTAGTTTCAGTGCAAGACAGGTGCACGGTTTGCACCGAATATACCATAGGCATAGAAATCGTTTTGGACGCACACGATGGTTCTCCTTGGTGACGTGGCTCAAGTGGAAGCTCGGTTCGGTCCGTTTAGACATAGTACTACTCTTGATGCATGATTGGTGCACGGTTTGCGTCAAACATACCGTTGGCCTGGAAATTGTATTGGAGGCACCCGATGGAACTCCTAGTTGATGTGGGTCTTGTGGAATCTCATTTCGATCTATTTTGAGACAGTGTTAGCGTCGGTGCAAGATAGGTGCACAATTTGTGTCAAACGTACCATAGGATCATAAATCAGTTTAGACGCACCCGATGGTACTCCTAAGTGACGTGGGTCTGGTGGAGCTCTGTTCGGTCCGTTTGGAGATAGTGCTAATCTTGACACAAGATAGATGCACGATTTGCACTGAACGTACCATAGGCTCACAAATAGTTTGGGACGCACCTGATGGACTCGTAAGTGATATGGGTCGTGTGGAATCTCGTTTTAGTCCGTTTGGAGACATTGTTAGTGTTAGTGCAAGACAGGTGCACAGTTCGCACTGAACATACCATAGGCATAGAAATCGTTTTGTACGCACACGATGGGACTCCTTGGTGACGTGGCTCAAGTGGAAGCTCGGTTCGGTCCGTTTGGGGATAGTGCTACTCTTGATGCATGATTGGTGTACGGTTTGCATCAAACGTACAATAGGCTCAGAAATAGTATTGGAGGCACCCGATGGAACTCCTAGTTGATGTGGGTCTTGTGGAATCTCATTTCGATCTATTTTGAGACAGTGTTAGCGTCGGTCCAAGATAGGTGCTCAATTTGTGTCAAACGTACCATAGGCTCATAAATCATTTTAGAAGCACCTGATGGTACTCCTAAGTGACGAGGGTCTGGTGGAGCCCTGTTTGGTCCGTTTGGAGATAGTGCCAATCTTGACACAAGATAGGTGCACGGTTTGCACTGAAGGTACCATAGGCTCATAAATAGTTGTGGACGCACCCAATGGAACTCATAAGTGGCGTGGGTCGTGTGGAATTTCGTTTTAGTCCATTTGGAGATAGTGTTAATGTCAGTGAAAGAGAGGTGCACGGTTTGCACCGAACATACCATAGGCATATAAATCATTTTCGATGCACTCGATGGGACTCCTAGGAGACGAGGCTCAAGTGGATGCTTGCTTCGGTCCATTTCGAGATAGTACTACCCTTGATGCACGATTGGTGCATGGTTTGCGTCAAACGTACCGTAGGCTTAGAAATAGTTTTGGAGGCACCAGATGGAACTCTTAGTTGATGTGGGTCTTGTGGAATCTCGTTTCGATCTGTTTTGAGACAGTGTTAGCGTCGGTGCAAGATAGGAGCACGATTTGCGTAAAATGTACCATAGGGTCATAAATAAATTTAGACGCACCCGATGGTACTCCTAAGTGACGTGGGTCTGGTGGAGCTCTGTTCGGTCCATTTGAAGATAGCGCTAATCTTGACACAAGATAGATGCACGGTTTGCACTGAACATACCATAGGCTCACAAATAGTTTGGGACGCACCCGATGGACTCGTAAGTGACATGGGTCGTGTGGAATCTCGTTTTAGTCCGTTTGGAGACAATGTTAGTGTCAGTGCAAAATAGGTGCACGGTTTGCACCGAACATACCATAGGCATAGAAATCGTTTTGGAAGCACACGATGGGACTCCTAGGTGATGAGGCTCAAGTGGAAGCTCGGTACGGTCCGTTTGGAGATAGTGCTACTCTTGATGCACGATTGGTGCACGGTTTGCGTCAAACATACCGTTGGCTTGGAAATAGTATTGGAGGCACCCGATGGAACTCCTAGTTGACGTGGGTCTTGTGGAAACTCGTTTTGATCTGTGATTGAGACAGTGTTAGCGTCGGTGCAAGATAGGTGCACAATTTGCGTCAAACATACCATAGGGTCATAAATCAGTTTAGACGCACCCAATGGAACTCCTAAGTGACGTGGGTCTGGTGGAGCTCTATTCGGTCCGTTTGGAGATAGTGCTAATCTTGACACAAGATAGATGCACGGTTTGCACTAAACGTACCATAGGCTCACAAAGAGTTTGGGACGCACCCGATGGACTCGTAAGTGACATGGGTCGTGTGGAATCTCATTTTAGTCCATTTGGAGACAGTGTTAGTGTCAGTGCAAGATAGGTGCACGGTTTGCACTGAACATACCATAGGCATAGAAATCGTTTTGGACGCACACGATGGTTCTCCATGGTGACGTGGCTCAAGTGGAAGCTCGGTTCGGTCCGTTTAGAGATAGTGCTACTCTTGATGCATGATTGGTGCACGGTTTGCGTCAAACATACCGTTGGCTTGGAAATAGTATTGGATGCACCTGATGGAACTCTTAGTTGACGTGGGTCTTGTGGAATCTTGTTTCGATCTGTGTTTCAGACAGTGTTAGCGTCGGTGCAAGATAGGTGCACAATTTACGTCAAACATACCATAGGGTCATAAATCAGTTTAGACGCACCCGATGGTACTCCTCAGTGACGTCGGTCTGGTGGAGCTCTGTTCGGTCCGTTTGGAGATAGTGCTAACCTTGATACAAGATAGATGCACGGTTTGCACTGAACGTACCATAGGCTCACAAATAGTTTAGGACGCACCCGATGGACTCGTAAGTGACATGGGTCATGTGGAATCTTGTTTTAGTCCGTTTGGAGACAGTGTTAGTGTCAGTGCAAGACAGGTGCACGGTTTGCACCGAACATACCATAGGCATAGAAATCATTTTGGACGCACACGATGGTACTCCTTGGTGACGTGGCTCAAGTGGAAGCTCGGTTCGGTCCGTTTGGGGATAGTGCTAATCTTGATGCACGATTGGTGTACGGTTTGCATCAAACGGACAATAGGCTCAGAAATAGTATTGGAGGCACCCGATGGAACTCCTAGTTGATGTGGGTCTTGTGGAATCTCGTTTCGATCTGTTTTGAGACAGTGTTAGCGTCAGTCCAAGATAGGTGCTCAATTTGTGTCAAACATACCATAGGCTGATAAATCATTTTAGAAGCACCTGATTGTACTCCTAAGTGACGAGGGTCTGGTGGAGCCCTGTTTGGTCCGTTTGGAGATAGTGCCAATCTTGACACAAGATAGGTGCACGGTTAGCACTAAAGGTACCATAGGCTCATAAATAGTTGTGGACGCACCCAATAGAACTCATAAGTGGCGTGGGTCATGTGGAATTTCATTTTAGTCCATTTGGAGATAGTGTTAATGTCAGTGCAAGAGAGGTGCACGGTTTGCACCGAAGATACCATAGGCATAGAAATCATTTTTGATGCACTCGATGGGACTCCTAGGTGACGAGGCTCAAGTGGAAGCTTGCTTCGGTTCACTTCGAGACAGTACTACCCTTGATGCATGATTGGTGCACGGTTTGCGTCAAACGTACCGTAGGCTCAGAAATAGTATTGGAGGCACCAGATGGAACTCTTAGTTGATGTGGGTCTTGTGGAATCTCGTTTCGATCTGTTTTAAGACAGTGTTAGCGTCGGTGCAAGAAAGGAGCACGATTTGCGTAAAATGTACCATAGGGTCATAAATAAGTTTAGACACACCCGATGGTACTCCTAAGTGACGTGGGTCTGGTGGAGCTCTGTTCGGTCCATTTGAAGATAGTGCTAATCTTGACACAAGATAGATGCACGGTTTCCACTGAACATACCATAGGCTCACAAATAGTTTGGGACGTACCCGATGGACTCGTAAGTGACATGGGTCATGTGGAATCTCGTTTTAATCCGTTTGGAGATAGTGTTAGTGTCAGTGCAAAATAGTTGCACGGTTTGCACCGAACATACCATAGGCATAGAAATCGTTTTGGACGCACACGATGGGACTCCTAGGTGACGAGGCTCAAGTGGAAGCTCGGTTCGGTCCGTTTGGAGATAGTGCTACTCTTGATGCATGATTGGTGCACGGTTTGCGTCAAACATACCGTTGGCCTGGAAATAGTATTGGAGGCACCCGATGGAACTCCTAGTTGACGTGGGTCTTGTGGAATCTCATTTCGATCTATTTTGAGACAGTGTTAGCGTCGGTGCAAGATAGGTGCACAATTTGTGTCAAACGTACCATAGGGTCATAAATCAGTTTAGACGCACCCGATGGTACTCCTAAGTGACGTGGGTCTGGTGGAGCTCTGTTCGGTCCGTTTGGAGATAGTGCTAATCTTGACACAAGATAGATGCACGGTTTGCACTGAACGTACCATAGGCTCACAAATAGTTTGGGACGCACCCGATGGACTCGTAAGTGATATGGGTCGTGTGGAATCTCGTTTTAGTCCGTTTGGAGACAGTGTTAGTGTTAGTGCAAGACAGGTGCACGGTTCGCACTGAACATACCATAGGCATAGAAATCGTTTTGTACGCACAGGATGGACTCCTTGGTGACGTGGCTCAAGTGGAAGCTCGGTTCGGTCCGTTTGGGGATAGTGCTACTCTTGATGCACGATTGGTGTACGGTTTGCATCAAACGTACAATAGGCTCAGAAATAGTATTAGAGGCACCCGATGGAACTCCTAGTTGATGTGGGTCTTGTGGAATCTCGTTTCGATCTATTTTGAGACAGTGTTAGCGTCGGTCCAAGATAGGTGCTCAATTTGTGTCAAACGTACCATAGGCTCATAAATCATTTTAGAAGCACCTGATGGTACTCCTAAGTGACGAGGGTCTGGTGGAGCCCTGTTTGGTCCGTTTGGAGATAGTGCCAATCTTGACACAAGATAGGTGCACGGTTTGCACTGAAGGTACCATAGGCTCATAAATAGTTGTGGACACACCCAATGGAACTCATAAGTGGCGTGGGTCGTGTGGAATTTCGTTTTAGTCCATTTGGAGATAGTGTTAATGTCAGTGCAAGAGAGGTGCACGGTTTGCACCGAACATACCATAGGCATAGAAATCATTTTCGATGCACTCGATGGGACTCCTAGGTGACGAGGCTCAAGTGGAAGCTTGCTTCGGTCCATTTCGAGATAGTACTACCCTTGATGCACGATTGGTGCATGGTTTGCGTCAAACATACCGTAGGCTCAGAAATAGTTTTGGAGGCACCAGATGGAACTCTTAGTTGAAGTGGGTCTTGTGGAATCTCGTTTCGATCTGTTTTGATACAGTGTTAGCGTCGGTGCAAGATAGGAGCACGATTTGCGTAAAATGTACCATAGGGTCATAAATAAATTTAGACGCACCCGATGGTACTCCTAAGTGACGTGGGTCTGGTGGAGCTCTGTTCGGTCCATTTGAAGATAGCGCTAATCTTGACACAAGATAGATGCACGGTTTGCACTGAACATACCATAGGCTCACAAATAGTTTGGGACGCACCCGATGGACTCGTAAGTGACATGGGTCGTGTGGAATCTCGTTTTAGTCCGTTTGGAGACAATGTTAGTGTCAGTGCAAAATAGGTGCACGGTTTGCACCGAACATACCATAGGCATAGAAATCGTTTTGGATGCACACGATGGGACTCCTAGGTGATGAGGCTCAAGTGGAAGCTCGGTACGGCCCATTTGGAGATAGTGCTACTCTTGATGCACGATTGGTGCACGGTTTGCGTCAAACATACCGTTGGCTTAAAAATAGTATTGGATGCACCCGATGGAACTCCTAGTTGATGTGGGTCTTGTGGAATCTTGTTTCGATCTGTGTTTCAGACATTGTTAGCGTCGGTGCAAGATAGGTGCACAATTTACGTCAAACATACCATAGGGTCATAAATCAGTTTAGACGCACCCGATGGTACTCCTAAGTGACGTGGGTCTGGTGGAGCTCTGTTCGGTCCGTTTGGAGATAGTGCTAATCTTGATACAAGATAGATGCACGGTTTGCACTGAACGTACCATAGGCTCACAAATAGTTTAGGACACACCTGATGGACTCGTAAGTGACATGGGTCATGTGGAATCTCGTTTTAGTCCGTTTGGAGACAGTGTTAGTGTCAGTGCAAGACAGGTGCACGGTTTGCACCGAACATACCATAGGCATAGAAATCATTTTGGACGCACACGATGGTACTCCTTGGTGACGTGGCTCAAGTGAAAGCTTGGTTCGGTCCGTTTGGAGATAGTGCTACTCTTGATGCACGATTGGTGCATGGTTTGCGTAAAACATACCGTTGGCTTGGAAATAGTATTGGAGGCAGCCGATGGAACTCCTAGTTGATGTGGGTCTTGTGGAATCTCGTTTCGATCTGTGTTTGAGACAGTGTTAGCGTCGGTGCAAGATAGGTGCACAATTTGTGCCAAACGTACCATAGGGTCATAAATCAGTTTAGACGCACCCGATGGTACTCCTAAGTGACGTGGGTCTGGTGGAGCTCTGTTCGGTCCGTTTGGAGATAGTGCTAATCTTGACACAAGATAGATGCACGGTTTGCACTGAACGTACCATAGGCTCACAAATAGTTTGGGACGCACCCGATGGACTCGTAAGTGATATGGGTCGTGTGGAATCTCGTTTTAGTCTGTTTGGAGACAGTGTTAGTGTTAGTGCAAGACAGGTGCACGGTTCGCACTGAACATACCATAGGTATAGAAATCGTTTTGTACGCACACGATGGGACTCCTTGGTGACGTGGCTCAAGTGGAAGCTCGGTTCGGTCCGTTTGGGGATAGTGCTACTCTTGATGCATGATTGGTGTATGGTTTGCATCAAACGTACAATAGGCTCAGAAATAGTATTGGAGGCACCCGATGGAACTCCTAGTTGATGTGGGTCTTGTGGAATCTCATTTCGATCTATTTTGAGACAGTGTTAGCGTCGGTCCAAGATAGGTGCTCAATTTGTGTCAAATGTACCATAGGCTCATAAATCATTTTAGAAGCACCTGATGGTACTCCTAAGTGACGAGGGTCTGGTGGAGCCCTGTTTGGTCCGTTTGGAGATAGTGCCAATCTTGACACAAGATAGGTGCACGGTTTGCACTGAAGGTACCATAGGCTCATAAATAGTTGTGGACGCACCCAATGGAACTCATAAGTGGCGTGGGTCGTGTGGAATTTCGTTTTACTCCATTTGGAGATAGTGTTAATGTCAGTGCAAGAGAGGTGCACGGTTTGCACCGAACATACCATAGGCATAGAAATCATTTTCGATGCACTCGATGGGACTCCTAGGTGACGAGGCTCAAGTGGATGCTTGCTTCGGTCCATTTCGAGATAGTACTACCCTTGATGCATGATTGGTGCTTGGTTTGCGTCAAACGTACCGTAGGCTTAGAAATAGTTTTGGAGGCACCAGATGGAACTCTTAGTTGATGTGGGTCTTGTGGAATCTCGTTTCGATCTGTTTTGAGACAGTGTTAGCGTCGATGCAAGATAGGAGCACGATTTGCGTAAAATGTACCATAGGGTCATAAATAAATTTAGACGCACCCGATGGTACTCCTAAGTGACGTGGGTCTGGTGGAGCTCTGTTCGGTCCATTTGAAGACAGCGCTAATCTTGACACAAGATAGATGCACGGTTTGCACTGAACATACCATAGGCTCACAAATAGTTTGGGACGCACCCGATGGACTCGTAAGTGACATGGGTCGTGTGGAATCTCGTTTTAGTCCGTTTGGAGACAATGTTAGTGTCAGTGCAAAATAGGTGCACGGTTTGCACCGAACATACCATAGGCATAGAAATCGTTTTGGAAGCACACGATGGGACTCCTAGGTGATGAGGCTCAAGTGGAAGCTCGGTACGGTCCGTTTGGAGAGAGTGCTACTCTTGATGCACGGTTTGCGTCAAACATACCGTTGGCTTGGAAATAGTATTGGAGGCACCCGATGGAACTCCTAGTTGACGTGGGTCTTGTGGAAACTCGTTTTTATCTATGATTGAGACAGTGTTAGCGTCGGTGCAAGATAGGTGCACAATTTGCGTCAAACATACCATAGGGTCATAAATCAGTTTAGACGCACCCAATGGAACTCCTAAGTGACGTGGGTCTGGTGGAGCTCTATTCGGTCCGTTTGGAGATAGTGCTAATCTTGACACAAGATAGATGCACGGTTTGCACTAAACGTACCATAGGCTCACAAAGAGTTTGGGACGCACCCGATGGACTCGTAAGTGACATGGGTCGTGTGGAATCTCATTTTAATCCATTTGGAGACAGTGTTAGTGTCAGTGCAAGACAGGTGCACGGTTTGCACTGAACATACCATAGGCATAGAAATCGTTATGGACGCACACGATGGTTCTCCATGGTGACGTGGCTCAAGTGGAAGCTCGGTTCGGTCCGTTAAGAGATAGTGCTACTCTTGATGCATGATTGGTGCACGGTTTGCGTCAAACATACCGTTGGCTTGGAAATAGTATTGGATGCACCTGATGGAACTCTTAGTTGACGTGGGTCTTGTGGAATCTTGTTTCGATCTGTGTTTCAGACAGTGTTAGCGTCGGTGCAAGATAGGTGCACAATTTACGTCAAACATACCATAGGGTCATAAATCAGTTTAGACGCACCCGATGGTACTCCTAAGTGACGTGGGTCTGGTGGAGCTCTGTTCGGTCCATTTGGAGATTGTGCTAACCTTGATACAAGATAGATGCACGGTTTGCACTGAACGTACCATAGGCTCACAAATAGTTTAGGACGCACCCGATGGACTCGTAAGTGACATGGGTCATGTGGAATCTTGTTTTAGTCCGTTTGGAGACAGTGTTAGTGTCAGTGCAAGACAGGTGCACGGTTTGCACCGAACATACCATAGGCATAGAAATCATTTTGGACGCACACGATGGTACTCCTTGGTGACGTGGCTCAAGTGGAAGCTCGGTTCGGTCCGTTTGGGGATAGTGCTAATCTTGATGCATGATTGGTGTACGGTTTGCATCAAACGGACAATAGGCTCAGAAATAGTATTGGAGGCACCCGATGGAACTCCAAGTTGATGTGGGTCTTGTGGAATCTTGTTTCGATCTGTTTTGAGACCGTGTTAGCGTCGGTCCAAGATAGGTGCTCAATTTGTGTCAAACATACCATAGGCTGATAAATCATTTTAGAAGCACCTGATGGTACTCCTAAGTGACGAGGGTCTGGTGGAGCCCTGTTTGGTCCGTTTGGAGATAGTGCCAATCTTGACACAAGATAGGTGCACGGTTTGCACTAAAGGTACCATAGGCTCATAAATAGTTGTGGACGCACCCAATGGAACTCATAAGTGGCGTGGGTCATGTGGAATTTCATTTTAGTCCATTTGGAGATAGTGTTAATGTCAGTGCAAGAGAGGTGCACGGTTTGCACCGAACATACCATAGGCATAGAAATCATTTTTGATGCACTCGATGGGACTCCTAGGTGATGAGGCTCAAGTGGAAGCTTGCTTCGGTCCATTTCGAGACAGACTACCCTTGATGCATGATTGGTGCACGGTTTGCGTCAAACGTACCGTAGGCTCAGAAATAGTATTGGAGGCACCAGATGGAACTCTTAGTTGAAGTGGGTCTTGTGGAATCTCGTTTTGATCTGTTTTGATACAGTGTTAGCGTCGGTGCAAGATAGGAGCACGATTTGCGTAAAATGTACCATAGGGTCATAAATAAATTTAGACGCACCCGATGGTACTCCTAAGTGACGTGGGTCTGGTGGAGCTCTGTTCGGTCCATTTGAAGATAGCGCTAATCTTGACACAAGATAGATGCACGGTTTGCACTGAACATACCATAGGCTCACAAATAGTTTGGGACGCACCCGATGGACTCGTAAGTGACATGGGTCGTGTGGAATCTCGTTTTAGTCCGTTTGGAGACAATGTTAGTGTCAGTGCAAAATAGGTGCACGGTTTGCACCGAACATACCATAGGCATAGAAATCGTTTTGGATGCACACGATGGGACTCCTAGGTGATGAGGCTCAAGTGGAAGCTCGGTACGGCCCATTTGGAGATAGTGCTACTCTTGATGCACGATTGGTGCACGGTTTGCGTCAAACATACCGTTGGCTTAAAAATAGTATTGGATGCACCCGATGGAACTCCTAGTTGATGTGGGTCTTGTGGAATCTTGTTTCGATCTGTGTTTCAGACATTGTTAGCGTCGGTGCAAGATAGGTGCACAATTTACGTCAAACATACCATAGGGTCATAAATCAGTTTAGACGCACCCGATGGTACTCCTAAGTGACGTGGGTCTGGTGGAGCTCTGTTCGGTCCGTTTGGAGATAGTGCTAATCTTGATACAAGATAGATGCACGGTTTGCACTGAACGTACCATAGGCTCACAAATAGTTTAGGACACACCTGATGGACTCGTAAGTGACATGGGTCATGTGGAATCTCGTTTTAGTCCGTTTGGAGACAGTGTTAGTGTCAGTGCAAGACAGGTGCACGGTTTGCACCGAACATACCATAGGCATAGAAATCATTTTGGACGCACACGATGGTACTCCTTGGTGACGTGGCTCAAGTGAAAGCTTGGTTCGGTCCGTTTGGAGATAGTGCTACTCTTGATGCACGATTGGTGCATGGTTTGCGTAAAACATACCGTTGGCTTGGAAATAGTATTGGAGGCTGCCGATGGAACTCCTAGTTGATGTGGGTCTTGTGGAATCTCGTTTCGATCTGTGTTTGAGACAGTGTTAGCGTCGGTGCAAGATAGGTGCACAATTTGTGCCAAACGTACCATAGGGTCATAAATCAGTTTAGACGCACCCGATGGTACTCCTAAGTGACGTGGGTCTGGTGGAGCTCTGTTCGGTCCGTTTGGAGATAGTGCTAATCTTGACACAAGATAGATGCACGGTTTGCACTGAACGTACCATAGGCTCACAAATAGTTTGGGACGCACCCGATGGACTCGTAAGTGATATGGGTCGTGTGGAATCTCGTTTTAGTCTGTTTGGAGACAGTGTTAGTGTTAGTGCAAGACAGGTGCACGGTTCGCACTGAACATACCATAGGTATAGAAATCGTTTTGTACGCACACGATGGGACTCCTTGGTGACGTGGCTCAAGTGGAAGCTCGGTTCGGTCCGTTTGGGGATAGTGCTACTCTTGATGCATGATTGGTGTATGGTTTGCATCAAACGTACAATAGGCTCAGAAATAGTATTGGAGGCACCCGATGGAACTCCTAGTTGATGTGGGTCTTGTGGAATCTCATTTCGATCTATTTTGAGACAGTGTTAGCGTCGGTCCAAGATAGGTGCTCAATTTGTGTCAAATGTACCATAGGCTCATAAATCATTTTAGAAGCACCTGATGGTACTCCTAAGTGACGAGGGTCTGGTGGAGCCCTGTTTGGTCCGTTTGGAGATAGTGCCAATCTTGACACAAGATAGGTGCACGGTTTGCACTGAAGGTACCATAGGCTCATAAATAGTTGTGGACGCACCCAATGGAACTCATAAGTGGCGTGGGTCGTGTGGAATTTCGTTTTACTCCATTTGGAGATAGTGTTAATGTCAGTGCAAGAGAGGTGCACGGTTTGCACCGAACATACCATAGGCATAGAAATCATTTTCGATGCACTCGATGGGACTCCTAGGTGACGAGGCTCAAGTGGATGCTTGCTTCGGTCCATTTCGAGATAGTACTACCCTTGATGCATGATTGGTGCATGGTTTGCGTCAAACGTACCGTAGGCTTAGAAATAGTTTTGGAGGCACCAGATGGAACTCTTAGTTGATGTGGGTCTTGTGGAATCTCGTTTCGATCTGTTTTGAGACAGTGTTAGCGTCGATGCAAGATAGGAGCACGATTTGCGTAAAATGTACCATAGGGTCATAAATAAATTTAGACGCACCCGATGGTACTCCTAAGTGACGTGGGTCTGGTGGAGCTCTGTTCGGTCCATTTGAAGATAGCGCTAATCTTGACACAAGATAGATGCACGGTTTGCACTGAACAAACCATAGGCTCACAAATAGTTTGGGACGCACCCGATGGACTCGTAAGTGACATGGGTCGTGTGGAATCTCGTTTTAGTCCGTTTGGAGACAATGTTAGTGTCAGTGCAAAATAGGTGCACGGTTTGCACCGAACATACCATAGGCATAGAAATCGTTTTGGAAGCACACGATGGGACTCCTAGGTGATGAGGCTCAAGTGGAAGCTCGGTACGGTCCGTTTGGAGAGAGTGCTACTCTTGATGCACGGTTTGCGTCAAACATACCGTTGGCTTGGAAATAGTATTGGAGGCACCCGATGGAACTCCTAGTTGACGTGGGTCTTGTGGAAACTCGTTTTTATCTATGATTGAGACAGTGTTAGCGTCGGTGCAAGATAGGTGCACAATTTGCGTCAAACATACCATAGGGTCATAAATCAGTTTAGACGCACCCAATGGAACTCCTAAGTGACGTGGGTCTAGTGGAGCTCTATTCGGTCCGTTTGGAGATAGTGCTAATCTTGACACAAGATAGATGCACGGTTTGCACTAAACGTACCATAGGCTCACAAAGAGTTTGGGACGCACCCGATGGACTCGTAAGTGACATGGGTCGTGTGGAATCTCATTTTAATCCATTTGGAGATAGTGTTAGTGTCAGTGCAAGACAGGTGCACGGTTTGCACTGAACATACCATAGGCATAGAAATCGTTATGGACGCACACGATGGTTCTCCATGGTGACGTGGCTCAAGTGGAAGCTCGGTTCGGTCCGTTAAGAGATAGTGCTACTCTTGATGCATGATTGGTGCACGGTTTGCGTCAAACATACCGTTGGCTTGGAAATAGTATTGGATGCACCTGATGGAACTCTTAGTTGACGTGGGTCTTGTGGAATCTTGTTTCGATCTGTGTTTCAGACAGTGTTAGCGTCGGTGCAAGATAGGTGCACAATTTACGTCAAACATACCATAGGGTCATAAATCAGTTTAGACGCACCCGATGGTACTCCTAAGTGACGTGGGTCTGGTGGAGCTCTGTTCGGTCCATTTAGAGATTGTGCTAACCTTGATACAAGATAGATGCACGGTTTGCACTGAACGTACCATAGGCTCACAAATAGTTTAGGACGCACCCGATGGACTCGTAAGTGACATGGGTCATGTGGAATCTTGTTTTAGTCCGTTTGGAGACAGTGTTAGTGTCAGTGCAAGACAGGTGCACGGTTTGCACCGAACATACCATAGGCATAGAAATCATTTTGGACGCACACGATGGTACTCCTTGGTGACGTGGCTCAAGTGGAAGCTCGGTTCGGTCCGTTTGGGGATAGTGCTAATCTTGATGCATGATTGGTGTACGGTTTGCATCAAACGGACAATAGGCTCAGAAATAGTATTGGAGGCACCCGATGGAACTCCAAGTTGATGTGGGTCTTGTGGAATCTCGTTTCGATCTGTTTTGAGACCGTGTTAGCGTCGGTCCAAGATAGGTGCTCAATTTGTGTCAAACATACCATAGGCTGATAAATCATTTTAGAAGCACCTGATGGTACTCCTAAGTGACGAGGGTCTGGTGGAGCCCTGTTTGGTCCGTTTGGAGATAGTGCCAATCTTGACACAAGATAGGTGCACGGTTTGCACTAAAGGTACCATAGGCTCATAAATAGTTGTGGACGCACCCAATGGAACTCATAAGTGGCGTGGGTCATGTGGAATTTCATTTTAGTCCATTTGGAGATAGTGTTAATGTCAGTGCAAGAGAGGTGCACGGTTTGCACCGAACATACCATAGGCATAGAAATCATTTTTGATGCACTCGATGGGACTCCTAGGTGACGAGGCTCAAGTGGAAGCTTGCTTCGGTCCATTTCGAGACAGACTACCCTTGATGCATGATTGGTGCACGGTTTGCGTCAAACGTACCGTTGGCTTGGAAATAGTATTGGATGCACCTGATGGAACTCTTAGTTGACGTGGGTCTTGTGGAATCTTGTTTCGATCTGTGTTTCAGACAGTGTTAGCGTCGGTGCAAGATAGGTGCACAATTTACGTCAAACATACCATAGGGTCATAAATCAGTTTAGACGCACCCGATGGTACTCCTAAGTGACGTGGGTCTGGTGGAGCTCTGTTCGGTCCATTTGGAGATTGTGCTAACCTTGATACAAGATAGATGCACGGTTTGCACTGAACGTACCATAGGCTCACAAATAGTTTAGGACGCACCCGATGGACTCGTAAGTGACATGGGTCATGTGGAATCTTGTTTTAGTCCGTTTGGAGACAGTGTTAGTGTCAGTGCAAGACAGGTGCACGGTTTGCACCGAACATACCATAGGCATAGAAATCATTTTGGACGCACACGATGGTACTCCTTGGTGACGTGGCTCAAGTGGAAGCTCGGTTCGGTCCGTTTGGGGATAGTGCTAATCTTGATGCATGATTGGTGTACGGTTTGCATCAAACGGACAATAGGCTCAGAAATAGTATTGGAGGCACCCGATGGAACTCCAAGTTGATGTGGGTCTTGTGGAATCTCGTTTCGATCTGTTTTGAGACCGTGTTAGCGTCGGTCCAAGATAGGTGCTCAATTTGTGTCAAACATACCATAGGCTGATAAATCATTTTAGAAGCACCTGATGGTACTCCTAAGTGACGAGGGTCTGGTGGAGCCCTGTTTGGTCCGTTTGGAGATAGTGCCAATCTTGACACAAGATAGGTGCACGGTTTGCACTAAAGGTACCATAGGCTCATAAATAGTTGTGGACGCACCCAATGGAACTCATAAGTGGCGTGGGTCATGTGGAATTTCATTTTAGTCCATTTGGAGATAGTGTTAATGTCAGTGCAAGAGAGGTGCACGGTTTGCACCGAACATACCATAGGCATAGAAATCATTTTTGATGCACTCGATGGGACTCCTAGGTGACGAGGCTCAAGTGGAAGCTTGCTTCGGTCCATTTCGAGACAGACTACCCTTGATGCATGATTGGTGCACGGTTTGCGTCAAACATACCGTAGGCTCAGAAATAGTATTGGAGGCACCAGATGGAACTCTTAGTTGATGTGGGTCTTGTGGAATCTCGTTTCGATCTGTTTTAAGACAGTGTTAGCGTCGGTGCAAGAAAGGAGCACGATTTGCGTAAAATGTACCATAGGGTCATAAATAAGTTTAGACACACCCGATGGTACTCCTAAGTGACGTGGGTCTGGTGGAGCTCTGTTCGGTCCATTTGGAGATTGTGCTAACCTTGATACAAGATAGATGCACGGTTTGCACTGAACGTACCATAGGCTCACAAATAGTTTAGGACGCACCCGATGGACTCGTAAGTGACATGGGTCATGTGGAATCTTGTTTTAGTCCGTTTGGAGACAGTGTTAGTGTCAGTGCAAGACAGGTGCACGGTTTGCACCGAACATACCATAGGCATAGAAATCATTTTGGACGCACACGATGGTACTCCTTGGTGACGTGGCTCAAGTGGAAGCTCGGTTCGGTCCGTTTGGGGATAGTGCTAATCTTGATGCATGATTGGTGTACGGTTTGCATCAAACGGACAATAGGCTCAGAAATAGTATTGGAGGCACCCGATGGAACTCCAAGTTGATGTGGGTCTTGTGGAATCTCGTTTCGATCTGTTTTGAGACCGTGTTAGCGTCGGTCCAAGATAGGTGCTCAATTTGTGTCAAACATACCATAGGCTGATAAATCATTTTAGAAGCACCTGATGGTACTCCTAAGTGACGAGGGTCTGGTGGAGCCCTGTTTGGTCCGTTTGGAGATAGTGCCAATCTTGACACAAGATAGGTGCACGGTTTGCACTAAAGGTACCATAGGCTCATAAATAGTTGTGGACGCACCCAATGGAACTCATAAGTGGCGTGGGTCATGTGGAATTTCATTTTAGTCCATTTGGAGATAGTGTTAATGTCAGTGCAAGAGAGGTGCACGGTTTGCACCGAACATACCATAGGCATAGAAATCATTTTTGATGCACTCGATGGGACTCCTAGGTGACGAGGCTCAAGTGGAAGCTTGCTTCGGTCCATTTCGAGACAGACTACCCTTGATGCATGATTGGTGCACGGTTTGCGTCAAACGTACCGTAGGCTCAGAAATAGTATTGGAGGCACCAGATGGAACTCTTAGTTGATGTGGGTCTTGTGGAATCTCGTTTCGATCTGTTTTAAGACAGTGTTAGCGTCGGTGCAAGAAAGGAGCACGATTTGCGTAAAATGTACCATAGGGTCATAAATAAGTTTAGACACACCCGATGGTACTCCTAAGTGACGTGGGTCTGGTGGAGCTCTGTTCGGTCCATTTGAAGATAGTGCTAATCTTGACACAAGATAGATGCACGGTTTCCACTGAACATACCATAGGCTCACAAATAGTTTGGGACGCACCCGATGGACTCGTAAGTGACATGGGTCGTGTGGAATCTCGTTTTAGTCCGTTTGGAGATAGTGTTAGTGTCAGTGCAAAATAGTTGCACGGTTTGCACCGAACATACCATAGGCATAGAAATTGTTTTGGACGCACACGATGGGACTCCTAGGTGACGAGGCTCAAGTGGAAGCTCGGTTCGGTCCGTTTGGAGATAGTGCTACTCTTGATGCATGATTGGTGCACGGTTTGCATCAAACATACCGTTGGCTTGGAAATAGTATTAGAGGCACCCGATGGAACTCCTAGTTGACGTGGGTCTTGTGGAATCTCGTTTCGATCTGTGTTTGAGACAGTGTTAGCGTCGGTGCAAGATAGGTGCACAATTTGCGTCAAACATACCATAGGGTCATAAATCAGTTTAGACGCACCCGATGGAACTCCTAAGTGACGTGGGTCTGGTGGAGCTCTATTTGGTCCGTTTGGAGATAGTGCGAATCTTGACACAAGGTAGATGCACGGTTTGCACTGAACGTACCATAGGCTCACAAATAGTTTGGGACGCACCCGATGGACTCGTAAGTGACATGGGTCGTGTGGAATCTCGTTTTAGTCCATTTGGAGATAGTGTTAGTGTCAGTGCAAGACAGGTGCACAGTTTGCACCGAACATACCATAGGCATAGAAATCGTTTTGGACGCACACGATGGTTCTCCTTGGTGACGTGGCTCAAGTGGAAGCTCGGTTCGGTCCGTTTAGAGATAGTACTACTCTTGATGCATGATTGGTGCACGGTTTGCGTCAAACATACCGTTGGCCTGGAAATAGTATTGGAGGCACCTGATGGAACTCCTAGTTGACGTGGGTCTTGTGGAATCTCATTTCGATCTATTTTGAGACAGTGTTAGCGTCGGTGCAAGATAGGTGCACAATTTGTGTCAAACGTACCATAGGGTCATAAATCAGTTTAGACGCACCCGATGGTACTCCTAAGTGACGTGGGTCTGGTGGAGCTCTGTTCGGTCCGTTTGGAGATAGTGCTAATCTTGACACAAGATAGATGCACGGTTTGCACTGAACGTACCATAGGCTCACAAATAGTTTGGGACGCACCCGATGGACTCGTAAGTGATATGGGTCGTGTGGAATCTCGTTTTAGTCCGTTTGGAGACAGTGTTACTGTTAGTGCAAGACAGGTGCACGGTTCGCACTAAACATACCATAGGCATAGAAATCGTTTTGTACGCACACGATGGACTCCTTGGTGACGTGGCTCAAGTGGAAGCTCGGTTCGGTCCGTTTGGGGATAGTGCTACTCTTGATGCACGATTGGTGTACGGTTTGCATCAAACGTACAATAGGCTCAGAAATAGTATTGGAGGCACCCGATGGAACTCCTAGTTGATGTGGGTCTTGTGGAATCTCGTTTCGATCTATTTTGAGACAGTGTTAGCGTCGGTCCAAGATAGGTGCTCAATTTGTGTCAAACGTACCATAGGCTCATAAATCATTTTAGAAGCACCTGATGGTACTCCTAAGTGACGAGGGTCTGGTGGAGCCCTGTTTGTTCCATTTGGAGATAGTGCCAATCTTGACACAAGATAGGTGCATGGTTTGCACTGAAGGTACCATAGGCTCATAAATAGTTGTGGACGCACCCAATGGAACTCATAAGTGGCGTGGGTCGTGTGGAATTTCGTTTTAGTCCATTTGGAGATAGTGTTAATGTCAGTGCAAGAGAGGTGAACGGTTTGCACCGAACATACCATAGGCATAGAAATCATTTTCGATGCACTCGATGGGACTCCTAGGTGACGAGGCTCAAGTGGAAGCTTGCTTTGGTCCATTTCGAGATAGTACTACCCTTGATGCACGATTGGTGCATGGTTTGCGTCAAACGTACCGTAGGCTTAGAAATAGTTTTGGAGGCACCAGAAGGAACTCTTAGTTGATGTGGGTCTTGTGGAATCTCGTTTCGATCTGTTTTGATACAGTGTTAGCGTCGGTGCAAGATAGGAGCACGATTTGCGTAAAATGTACCATAGGGTCATAAATAAATTTAGACGCACCCGATGGTACTCCTAAGTGACGTGGGTCTGGTGGAGCTCTGTTCGGTCCATTTGAAGATAGCGCTAATCTTGACACAAGATAGATGCACGGTTTGCACTGAACATACCATAGGCTCACAAATAGTTTGGGACGCACCCGATAGACTCGTAAGTGACATGGGTCATGTGGAATCTCGTTTTAGTCCGTTTGGAGACAATGTTAGTGTCAGTGCAAAATAGGTGCACGGTTTGCACCGAACATACCATAGGCATAGAAATCGTTTTGGATGCACACGATGGGACTCCTAGGTGATGAGGCTCAAGTGGAAGCTCGGTACGGTCCGTTTGGAGATAGTGCTACTCTTGATGCACGATTGGTGCACGGTTTGCGTCAAACATACCGTTGGCTTAAAAATAGTATTGGATGCACCCGATGGAACTCCTAGTTGACGTGGGTCTTATGGAATCTTGTTTCGATCTGTGTTTCAGACAGTGTTAGCGTCGGTGCAAGATAGCTGCACAATTTACGTCAAACATACCATAGGGTCATAAATCAGTTTAGACGCACCCGATGGTACTCCTAAGTGACGTGGGTCTGGTGGAGCTCTGTTCGGTCCGTTTGGAGATAGTGCTAATCTTGATACAGGATAGATGCACGGTTTGCACTGAACGTACCATAGGCTCACAAATAGTTTAGGACACACCCGATGGACTCGTAAGTGACATTGGTCATGTGGAATCTCGTTTTAGTCCGTTTGGAGACAGTGTTAGTGTCAGTGCAAGACAGGTGCACGGTTTGCACCGAACATACCATAGGCATAGAAATCGTTTTGGACGCACACGATGGTACTCCTTGGTGACGTGGCTCAAGTGAAAGCTTGGTTCGGTCCGTTTGGAGATAGTGCTACTCTTGATGCACGATTGGTGCATGGTTTGCGTAAAACATACCGTTGGCTTGGAAATAGTATTGGAGGCAGCCGATGGAACTCCTAGTTGATGTGGGTCTTGTGGAATCTCGTTTCGATCTGTGTTTGAGACAGTGTTAGTGTCGGTGCAAGACAGGTGCACAATTTGCGTCAAACGTAACATAGGGTCATAAATCAGTTTAGACGCACCCGATGGTACTCCTAAGTGACGTGGGTCTGGTGGAGCTCTGTTCGGTCCGTTTGGAGATAGTGCTAATCTTGACACAAGATAGATGCACGGTTTGCTCTGAACGTACCATAGGCTCACAAATTATTTGGGATGCACCCGATGGATTCGTAAGTGACATGGGTCATGTGGAATCTCGTTTTAGTATGTTTGGAGATAGTGTTAGTGTCAGTGCAAGACAGGTGCACGGTTTGCACCGAACATACCATAGGCATAGAAATCATTTTGGACGCACACGATGGTACTCCTTGGTGACGTGGCTCAAGTGGAAGCTCGGTTCGGTCCGTTTGGGGATAGTGCCACTCTAGATGCACGATTGGTGTACGGTTTGCATCAAACGGACAATAGGCTCAGAAATAGTATTGGAGGCACCCGATGGAACTCCTAGTTGATGTGGGTCTTGTGGAATCTCGTTTCGATCTGTTTTGAGACAGTGTTAGCGTCGGTCCAAGATAGGTGCTCAATTTGTGTCAAACATACCATAGGCTGATAAATCATTTTAGAAGCACCTGATGGTACTCCTAAGTGACGAGGGTCTGGTGGAGCCCTGTTTGGTCCGTTTGGAGATAGTGCCAATCTTGACACAAGATAGGTGCATGGTTTGCACTAAAGGTACCATAGGCTCATAAATAGTTGTGGACGCACCCAATGGAACTCATAAGTGGCGTGGGTCGTGTGGAATTTCGTTTTAGACCATTTGGAGACAGTGTAATGTCAGTGCAAGAGAGGTGCATGGTTTGCACTGAACATACCATAGGCATAGAAATCATTTTCGACGCACTCGATGGGACTCATAGGTGACGAGGCTCAAGTGGAAGCTTGCTTCGGTCCGTTTCGAGACAGTACCACCCTTGATGCATGATTGGTGCACGGTTTCCGTCAAACGTACCGTAGGCTTGGCAATAGTATTGGAGGCGCCAGATGGAACTCTTAGTTGATGTGGGTCTTGTGGAATCTCGTTTCGATCTGTTTTGAGACAGTGTTAGCGTCGGTGCAAGATAGGAGCATGATTTGCGTCAAACGTACCATAGGGTCATAAATAAGTTTAGACGCACCCGATGGTACTCCAAAGTGACGTGGGTCTGCTGGAGCTCTGTTCGGTCCATTTGAAGATAGTGCTAATCTTGACATAAGATAGATGCACGGTTTGCACTGAACATACCATAGGCTCACAAATAGTTTGGGACGCACCCGATGGACTCGTAAGTGACATGGGTCGTGTGGAATCTCGTTTTAATCCGTTTGGAGACAGTGTTAGTGTCAGTGCAAGATAGGTGCACAGTTTGCAATTAACATACCATAGGCATAGAAATCGTTTTGGACGCACACGATAGGACTCCTAGGTGACGAGGCTCAAGTGGAAGCTCGGTTCGGTCCGTTTGGAGATAGTGCTACTCTTGATGCACGATTGGTGCACGGTTTGCGTCAAACATACCGTTGGCTTAGAAATAGTATTGGAGGCACCCGATGAAACTCCTAGTTGACGTGGGTCTTATGGAATCTCGTTTCGATCTGTGTTTGAGACAGTGTTAGCATCGGTGCAAGATAGGTGCACAATTTGCATCAAACGTACCATAGGGTCATAAATCAGTTTAGACGCACCCGATGGTACTCCTAAGTGACGTGGGTCTGGTGGAGCTCTGTTCGGTCCGTTTGGAGATAGTGCTAATCTTGACACATGATAGATACACGGTTTGCACTGAACGTACCATAGGCTCACAAGTAGTTTGGGACGCACCCGATGGACTCGTAAGTGACATGGGTCGTGTGGAATCTCGTTTTAGTCCGTTTGGAGACAGTGTTAGTGTCAGTGCAAGATAGATGCACAGTTTGCACCGAACATACCATAGGCATAGAAATCATTTTGGACGCAAACGATGGTTCTCCTTGGTGACGTGGCTCAAGTGGAAGCTCGGTTCGTTCCGTTTGGGGATAGTGCTACTCTTGATGCACGATTGGTGTACGGTTTGCGTCAAACATACCGTTGGCTTGGAAATAGTATTGGAGGCACCCGATGGAACTCCAAGTTGATGTGGGTCTTGTGGAATCTCGTTTCGATCTGTTTTGAGACAGTGTTAGCGTCGGTCCAAGATAGGTGCTCAATTTGTGTCAAACATACCATAGGCTGATAAATCATTTTAGAAGCACCTGATGGTACTCCTAAATGACGAGGGTCTGGTGGAGCCCTGTTTGGTCCTTTTGGAGATAGTGCCAATCTTGACACAAGATAGGTGCATGGTTTGCACTAAAGGTACCATAGGCTCATAAATAGTTGTGGACGCACCCAATGGAACTCATAAGTGGCGTGGGTCGTGTGGAATTTCGTTTTAGACCATTTGGAGACAGTGTAATGTCAGTGCAAGAGAGGTGCATGGTTTGCACTGAACATACCATAGGCATAGAAATCATTTTCGACACACTCGATTGGACTCATAGGTGACGAGGCTCAAGTGGAAGCTTGCTTCGGTCCGTTTCGAGACAGTACCACCCTTGATGCATGATTGGTGCACGGTTTCCGTCAAACGTACCGTAGGCTTGGCAATAGTATTGGAGGCGCCAGATGGAACTCTTAGTTGATGTGGGTCTTGTGGAATCTCGTTTCGATCTGTTTTGAGACAGTGTTAGCGTCGGTGCAAGATAGGAGCATGATTTGCGTCAAACGTACCATAGGGTCATAAATAAGTTTAGACGCACCCGATGGTACTCCAAAGTGACGTGGGTCTGCTGGAGCTCTGTTCGGTCCATTTGAAGATAGTGCTAATCTTGACATAAGATAGATGCACGGTTTGCACTGAACATACCATAGGCTCACAAATAGTTTGGGACGCACCCGATGGGCTCGTAAGTGACATGGGTCGTGTGGAATCTCGTTTTAATCCGTTTGGAGACAGTGTTAGTGTCAGTGCAAGATAGGTGCACAGTTTGCACTTAACATACCATAGGCATAGAAATCATTTTGGACGCACACGATAGGACTCCTAGGTGACGAGGCTCAAGTGGAAGCTCGGTTCGGTCCGTTTGGAGATAGTGCTACCCTTGATGCACGATTGGTGCACGGTTTGCGTCAAACATACCGTTGGCTTGGAAATAGTATTGGAGGCACCCGATAGAACTCCTAGTTGACGTGGGTCTTATGGAATCTCGTTTCGATCTGTGTTTGAGACAGTGTTAGCGTCGGTGCAAGATAGGTGCACAATTTGCGTCAAACGTACCATAGGGTCATAAATCAGTTTAGACGCACCCGATGGTACTCCTAAGTGACGTGGGTCTGGTGGAGCTCTGTTCGATCCGTTTGGAGATAGTGCTAATCTTGACACATGATAGATGCACGGTTTGCACTGAACGTACCATAGGCTCACAAGTAGTTTGGGACGCACCCGATGGACTCGTAAGTGACATGGGTCGTGTGGAATCTCGTTTTAGTCCGTTTGGAGACAGTGTTAGTGTCAGTGCAAGACAGATGCACAGTTTGCACCGAACATACCATAGGCATAGAAATCGTTTTGGACGCAAACGATGGTTCTCCTTGGTGACGTGGCTCAAGTGGAAGCTCGGTTCGTTCCGTTTGGGGATAGTGCTACTCTTGATGCACGATTGGTGTACGGTTTGCGTCAAACATACCGTTGGCTTGGAAATAGTATTGGAGGCACCCGATGGAACTCCTAGTTGATGTGGGTCTTGTGGAATCTTGTTTCGATCTGTTTTGAGACAGTGTTAGCGTCGGTCCAAGATAGGTGCTCAATTTGTGGCAAACATACCATAGGCTGATAAATCATTTTAGAAGCACCTGATGGTACTCCTAAGTGACGAGGGTCTGGTGGAGCCCTGTTTGGTCCGTTTGGAGATAGTGCCAATCTTGACACAAGATAGGTGCATGGTTTGCACTAAAGGTACCATAGGCTCATAAATAGTTGTGGACGCACCCAATGGAACTCATAAGTGGCGTGGGTCGTGTGGAATTTCGTTTTAGACCATTTGGAGACAGTGTAATGTCAGTGCAAGAGAGGTGCATGGTTTGCACTGAACATACCATAGGCATAGAAATCATTTTCGACGCACTCGATGGGACTCATAGGTGACGAGGCTCAAGTGGAAGCTTGCTTCGGTCCGTTTCGAGATAGTACCACCCTTGATGCATGAATGGTGCACGGTTTCCGTCAAACGTACCGTAGGCTTGGCAATAGTATTGGAGGCGCCAGATGGAACTCTTAGTTGATGTGGGTCTTGTGGAATCTCGTTTCGATCTGTTTTGAGACAGTGTTAGCGTCGGTGCAAGATAGGAGCATGATTTGCGTCAAACGTACCATAGGGTCATAAATAAGTTTAGACGCACCCGATGGTACTCCAAAGTGATGTGGGTCTGCTGGAGCTCTGTTCGGTCCATTTGAAGATAGTGCTAATCTTGACATAAGATAGATGCACGGTTTGCACTGAACATACCATAGGCTCACAAATAGTTTGGGACGCACCCGATGGGCTCGTAAGTGACATGGGTCGTGTGGAATCTCGTTTTAATCCGTTTGGAGACAGTGTTAGTGTCAGTGCAAGATAGGTGCACAGTTTGCACTTAACATACCATAGGCATAGAAATCATTTTGGACGCACACGATAGGACTCCTAGGTGACGAGGCTCAAGTGGAAGCTCGGTTCGGTCCGTTTGGAGATAGTGCTACCCTTGATGCACGATTGGTGCACGGTTTGCGTCAAACATACCGTTGGCTTGGAAATAGTATTGGAGGCACCCGATAGAACTCCTAGTTGACGTGGGTCTTATGGAATCTCGTTTCGATCTGTGTTTGAGACAGTGTTAGCGTCGGTGCAAGATAGGTGCACAATTTGCGTCAAACGTACCATAGGGTCATAAATCAGTTTAGACGCACCCGATGGTACTCCTAAGTGACGTGGGTCTGGTGGAGCTCTGTTCGATCCGTTTGGAGATAGTGCTAATCTTGACACATGATAGATGCACGGTTTGCACTGAACGTACCATAGGCTCACAAGTAGTTTGGGACGCACCCGATGGACTCGTAAGTGACATGGGTCATGTGGAATCTCGTTTTAGTCCGTTTGGAGACAGTGTTAGTGTTAGTGCAACACAGATGCACAGTTTGCACCGAACATACCATAGGCATAGAAATTGTTTTGGACGCAAACGATGGTTCTCCTTGGTGACGTGGCTCAAGTGGAAGCTCGGTTCGTTCCGTTTGGGGATAGTGCTACTCTTGATGCACGATTGGTGTACGGTTTGCGTCAAACATACCGTTGGCTTGGAAATAGTATTGGAGGCACCCGATGGAACTCCTAGTTGATGTGGGTCTTGTGGAATCTTGTTTCGATCTGTTTTGAGACAGTGTTAGCGTCGGTCCAAGATAGGTGCTCAATTTGTGGCAAACATACCATAGGCTGATAAATCATTTTAGAAGCACCTGATGGTACTCCTAAGTGACGAGGGTCTGGTGGAGCCCTGTTTGGTCCGTTTGGAGATAGTGCCAATCTTGACACAAGATAGGTGCATGGTTTGCACTAAAGGTACCATAGGCTCATAAATAGTTGTGGACGCACCCAATGGAACTCATAAGTGGCGTGGGTCGTGTGGAATTTCGTTTTAGACCATTTGGAGACAGTGTAATGTCAGTGCAAGAGAGGTGCATGGTTTGCACTGAACATACCATAGGCATAGAAATCATTTTCGACGCACTCGATGGGACTCATAGGTGACGAGGCTCAAGTGGAAGCTTGCTTCGGTCCGTTTCGAGATAGTACCACCCTTGATGCATGATTGGTGCACGGTTTCCGTCAAACGTACCGTAGGCTTGGCAATAGTATTGGAGGCGCCAGATGGAACTCTTAGTTGATGTGGGTCTTGTGGAATCTCGTTTCGATCTGTGTTTGAGACAGTGTTAGCGTCGGTGCAAGATAGGAGCATGATTTGCGTCAAACGTACCATAGGGTCATAAATAAGTTTAGACGCACCCGATGGTACTCCAAAGTGACGTGGGTCTGCTGGAGCTCTGTTCGGTCCATTTGAAGATAGTGCTAATCTTGACATAAGATAGATGCACGGTTTGCACTGAACATACCATAGGCTCACAAATAGTTTGGGACGCACCCGATGGACTCGTAAGTGACATGGGTCGTGTGGAATCTCGTTTTAATCCGTTTGGAGACAGTGTTAGTGTCAGTGCAAGATAGGTGCACAGTTTGCACTTAACATACCATAGGCATAGAAATCATTTTGGACGCACAGGATAGGACTCCTAGGTGACGAGGCTCAAGTGGAAGCTCGGTTCGGTCCGTTTGGAGATAGTGCTACTCTTGATGCACGATTGGTGCACGGTTTGCGTCAAACATACCGTTGGCTTAGAAATAGTATTGGAGGCACCCGATGAAACTCCTAGTTGACGTGGGTCTTATGGAATCTCGTTTCGATCTGTGTTTGAGACAGTGTTAGCATCGGTGCAAGATAGGTGCACAATTTGCATCAAACGTACCATAGGGTCATAAATCAGTTTAGACGCACCCGATGGTACTCCTAAGTGACGTGGGTCTGGTGGAGCTCTGTTCGGTCCGTTTGGAGATAGTGCTAATCTTGACACATGATAGATACACGGTTTGCACTGAACGTACCATAGGCTCACAAGTAGTTTGGGACGCACCCGATGGACTCGTAAGTGACATGGGTCGTGTGGAATCTCGTTTTAGTCCGTTTGGAGACAGTGTTAGTGTCAGTGCAAGATAGATGCACAGTTTGCACCGAACATACCATAGGCATAGAAATCATTTTGGACGCAAACGATGGTTCTCCTTGGTGACGTGGCTCAAGTGGAAGCTCGGTTCGTTCCGTTTGGGGATAGTGCTACTCTTGATGCACGATTGGTGTACGGTTTGCGTCAAACATACCGTTGGCTTGGAAATAGTATTGGAGGCACCCGATGGAACTCCAAGTTGATGTGGGTCTTGTGGAATCTCGTTTCGATCTGTTTTGAGACAGTGTTAGCGTCGGTCCAAGATAGGTGCTCAATTTGTGTCAAACATACCATAGGCTGATAAATCATTTTAGAAGCACCTGATGGTACTCCTAAATGACGAGGGTCTGGTGGAGCCCTGTTTGGTCCTTTTGGAGATAGTGCCAATCTTGACACAAGATAGGTGCATGGTTTGCACTAAAGGTACCATAGGCTCATAAATAGTTGTGGACGCACCCAATGGAACTCATAAGTGGCGTGGGTCGTGTGGAATTTCGTTTTAGACCATTTGGAGACAGTGTAATGTCAGTGCAAGAGAGGTGCATGGTTTGCACTGAACATACCATAGGCATAGAAATCATTTTCGACACACTCGATTGGACTCATAGGTGACGAGGCTCAAGTGGAAGCTTGCTTCGGTCCGTTTCGAGACAGTACCACCCTTGATGCATGATTGGTGCACGGTTTCCGTCAAACGTACCGTAGGCTTGGCAATAGTATTGGAGGCGCCAGATGGAACTCTTAGTTGATGTGGGTCTTGTGGAATCTCGTTTCGATCTGTTTTGAGACAGTGTTAGCGTCGGTGCAAGATAGGAGCATGATTTGCGTCAAACGTACCATAGGGTCATAAATAAGTTTAGACGCACCCGATGGTACTCCAAAGTGACGTGGGTCTGCTGGAGCTCTGTTCGGTCCATTTGAAGATAGTGCTAATCTTGACATAAGATAGATGCACGGTTTGCACTGAACATACCATAGGCTCACAAATAGTTTGGGACGCACCCGATGGACTCGTAAGTGACATGGGTCGTGTGGAATCTCGTTTTAATCCGTTTGGAGACAGTGTTAGTGTCAGTGCAAGATAGGTGCACAGTTTGCAATTAACATACCATAGGCATAGAAATCGTTTTGGACGCACACGATAGGACTCCTAGGTGACGAGGCTCAAGTGGAAGCTCGGTTCGGTCCGTTTGGAGATAGTGCTACTCTTGATGCACGATTGGTGCACGGTTTGCGTCAAACATACCGTTGGCTTAGAAATAGTATTGGAGGCACCCGATGAAACTCCTAGTTGACGTGGGTCTTATGGAATCTCGTTTCGATCTGTGTTTGAGACAGTGTTAGCATCGGTGCAAGATAGGTGCACAATTTGCATCAAACGTACCATAGGGTCATAAATCAGTTTAGACGCACCCGATGGTACTCCTAAGTGACGTGGGTCTGGTGGAGCTCTGTTCGGTCCGTTTGGAGATAGTGCTAATCTTGACACATGATAGATACACGGTTTGCACTGAACGTACCATAGGCTCACAAGTAGTTTGGGACGCACCCGATGGACTCGTAAGTGACATGGGTCGTGTGGAATCTCGTTTTAGTCCGTTTGGAGACAGTGTTAGTGTCAGTGCAAGATAGATGCACAGTTTGCACCGAACATACCATAGGCATAGAAATCATTTTGGACGCAAACGATGGTTCTCCTTGGTGACGTGGCTCAAGTGGAAGCTCGGTTCGTTCCGTTTGGGGATAGTGCTACTCTTGATGCACGATTGGTGTACGGTTTGCGTCAAACATACCGTTGGCTTGGAAATAGTATTGGAGGCACCCGATGGAACTCCAAGTTGATGTGGGTCTTGTGGAATCTCGTTTCGATCTGTTTTGAGACAGTGTTAGCGTCGGTCCAAGATAGGTGCTCAATTTGTGTCAAACATACCATAGGCTGATAAATCATTTTAGAAGCACCTGATGGTACTCCTAAATGACGAGGGTCTGGTGGAGCCCTGTTTGGTCCTTTTGGAGATAGTGCCAATCTTGACACAAGATAGGTGCATGGTTTGCACTAAAGGTACCATAGGCTCATAAATAGTTGTGGACGCACCCAATGGAACTCATAAGTGGCGTGGGTCGTGTGGAATTTCGTTTTAGACCATTTGGAGACAGTGTAATGTCAGTGCAAGAGAGGTGCATGGTTTGCACTGAACATACCATAGGCATAGAAATCATTTTCGACACACTCGATTGGACTCATAGGTGACGAGGCTCAAGTGGAAGCTTGCTTCGGTCCGTTTCGAGACAGTACCACCCTTGATGCATGATTGGTGCACGGTTTCCGTCAAACGTACCGTAGGCTTGGCAATAGTATTGGAGGCGCCAGATGGAACTCTTAGTTGATGTGGGTCTTGTGGAATCTCGTTTCGATCTGTTTTGAGACAGTGTTAGCGTCGGTGCAAGATAGGAGCATGATTTGCGTCAAACGTACCATAGGGTCATAAATAAGTTTAGACGCACCCGATGGTACTCCAAAGTGACGTGGGTCTGCTGGAGCTCTGTTCGGTCCATTTGAAGATAGTGCTAATCTTGACATAAGATAGATGCACGGTTTGCACTGAACATACCATAGGCTCACAAATAGTTTGGGACGCACCCGATGGGCTCGTAAGTGACATGGGTCGTGTGGAATCTCGTTTTAATCCGTTTGGAGACAGTGTTAGTGTCAGTGCAAGATAGGTGCACAGTTTGCACTTAACATACCATAGGCATAGAAATCATTTTGGACGCACACGATAGGACTCCTAGGTGACGAGGCTCAAGTGGAAGCTCGGTTCGGTCCGTTTGGAGATAGTGCTACCCTTGATGCACGATTGGTGCACGGTTTGCGTCAAACATACCGTTGGCTTGGAAATAGTATTGGAGGCACCCGATAGAACTCCTAGTTGACGTGGGTCTTATGGAATCTCGTTTCGATCTGTGTTTGAGACAGTGTTAGCGTCGGTGCAAGATAGGTGCACAATTTGCGTCAAACGTACCATAGGGTCATAAATCAGTTTAGACGCACCCGATGGTACTCCTAAGTGACGTGGGTCTGGTGGAGCTCTGTTCGATCCGTTTGGAGATAGTGCTAATCTTGACACATGATAGATGCACGGTTTGCACTGAACGTACCATAGGCTCACAAGTAGTTTGGGACGCACCCGATGGACTCGTAAGTGACATGGGTCGTGTGGAATCTCGTTTTAGTCCGTTTGGAGACAGTGTTAGTGTTAGTGCAACACAGATGCACAGTTTGCACCGAACATACCATAGGCATAGAAATTGTTTTGGACGCAAACGATGGTTCTCCTTGGTGACGTGGCTCAAGTGGAAGCTCGGTTCGTTCCGTTTGGGGATAGTGCTACTCTTGATGCACGATTGGTGTACGGTTTGCGTCAAACATACCGTTGGCTTGGAAATAGTATTGGAGGCACCCGATGGAACTCCTAGTTGATGTGGGTCTTGTGGAATCTTGTTTCGATCTGTTTTGAGACAGTGTTAGCGTCGGTCCAAGATAGGTGCTCAATTTGTGGCAAACATACCATAGGCTGATAAATCATTTTAGAAGCACCTGATGGTACTCCTAAGTGACGAGGGTCTGGTGGAGCCCTGTTTGGTCCGTTTGGAGATAGTGCCAATCTTGACACAAGATAGGTGCATGGTTTGCACTAAAGGTACCATAGGCTCATAAATAGTTGTGGACGCACCCAATGGAACTCATAAGTGGCGTGGGTCGTGTGGAATTTCGTTTTAGACCATTTGGAGACAGTGTAATGTCAGTGCAAGAGAGGTGCATGGTTTGCACTGAACATACCATAGGCATAGAAATCATTTTCGACGCACTCGATGGGACTCATAGGTGACGAGGCTCAAGTGGAAGCTTGCTTCGGTCCGTTTCGAGATAGTACCACCCTTGATGCATGATTGGTGCACGGTTTCCGTCAAACGTACCGTAGGCTTGGCAATAGTATTGGAGGCGCCAGATGGAACTCTTAGTTGATGTGGGTCTTGTGGAATCTCGTTTCGATCTGTTTTGAGACAGTGTTAGCGTCGGTGCAAGATAGGAGCATGATTTGCGTCAAACGTACCATAGGGTCATAAATAAGTTTAGACGCACCCGATGGTACTCCAAAGTGACGTGGGTCTGCTGGAGCTCTGTTCGGTCCATTTGAAGATAGTGCTAATCTTGACATAAGATAGATGCACGGTTTGCACTGAACATACCATAGGCTCACAAATAGTTTGGGACGCACCCGATGGACTCGTAAGTGACATGGGTCGTGTGGAATCTCGTTTTAATCCGTTTGGAGACAGTGTTAGTGTCAGTGTAAGATAGGTGCACAGTTTGCACTTAACATACCATAGGCATAGAAATCATTTTGGACGCACAGGATAGGACTCCTAGGTGACGAGGCTCAAGTGGAAGCTCGGTTCGGTCCGTTTGGAGATAGTGCTACTCTTGATGCACGATTGGTGCACGGTTTGCGTCAAACATACCGTTGGCTTAGAAATAGTATTGGAGGCACCCGATGAAACTCCTAGTTGACGTGGGTCTTATGGAATCTCGTTTCGATCTGTGTTTGAGACAGTGTTAGCATCGGTGCAAGATAGGTGCACAATTTGCATCAAACGTACCATAGGGTCATAAATCAGTTTAGACGCACCCGATGGTACTCCTAAGTGACGTGGGTCTGGTGGAGCTCTGTTCGGTCCGTTTGGAGATAGTGCTAATCTTGACACATGATAGATACACGGTTTGCACTGAACGTACCATAGGCTCACAAGTAGTTTGGGACGCACCCGATGGACTCGTAAGTGACATGGGTCGTGTGGAATCTCGTTTTAGTCCGTTTGGAGACAGTGTTAGTGTCAGTGCAAGATAGATGCACAGTTTGCACCGAACATACCATAGGCATAGAAATCATTTTGGACGCAAACGATGGTTCTCCTTGGTGACGTGGCTCAAGTGGAAGCTCGGTTCGTTCCGTTTGGGGATAGTGCTACTCTTGATGCACGATTGGTGTACGGTTTGCGTCAAACATACCGTTGGCTTGGAAATAGTATTGGAGGCACCCGATGGAACTCCAAGTTGATGTGGGTCTTGTGGAATCTCGTTTCGATCTGTTTTGAGACAGTGTTAGCGTCGGTCCAAGATAGGTGCTCAATTTGTGTCAAACATACCATAGGCTGATAAATCATTTTAGAAGCACCTGATGGTACTCCTAAATGACGAGGGTCTGGTGGAGCCCTGTTTGGTCCTTTTGGAGATAGTGCCAATCTTGACACAAGATAGGTGCATGGTTTGCACTAAAGGTACCATAGGCTCATAAATAGTTGTGGACGCACCCAATGGAACTCATAAGTGGCGTGGGTCGTGTGGAATTTCGTTTTAGACCATTTGGAGACAGTGTAATGTCAGTGCAAGAGAGGTGCATGGTTTGCACTGAACATACCATAGGCATAGAAATCATTTTCGACACACTCGATTGGACTCATAGGTGACGAGGCTCAAGTGGAAGCTTGCTTCGGTCCGTTTCGAGACAGTACCACCCTTGATGCATGATTGGTGCACGGTTTCCGTCAAACGTACCGTAGGCTTGGCAATAGTATTGGAGGCGCCAGATGGAACTCTTAGTTGATGTGGGTCTTGTGGAATCTCGTTTCGATCTGTTTTGAGACAGTGTTAGCGTCGGTGCAAGATAGGAGCATGATTTGCGTCAAACGTACCATAGGGTCATAAATAAGTTTAGACGCACCCGATGGTACTCCAAAGTGACGTGGGTCTGCTGGAGCTCTGTTCGGTCCATTTGAAGATAGTGCTAATCTTGACATAAGATAGATGCACGGTTTGCACTGAACATACCATAGGCTCACAAATAGTTTGGGACGCACCCGATGGACTCGTAAGTGACATGGGTCGTGTGGAATCTCGTTTTAATCCGTTTGGAGACAGTGTTAGTGTCAGTGCAAGATAGGTGCACAGTTTGCAATTAACATACCATAGGCATAGAAATCGTTTTGGACGCACACGATAGGACTCCTAGGTGACGAGGCTCAAGTGGAAGCTCGGTTCGGTCCGTTTGGAGATAGTGCTACTCTTGATGCACGATTGGTGCACGGTTTGCGTCAAACATACCGTTGGCTTAGAAATAGTATTGGAGGCACCCGATGAAACTCCTAGTTGACGTGGGTCTTATGGAATCTCGTTTCGATCTGTGTTTGAGACAGTGTTAGCATCGGTGCAAGATAGGTGCACAATTTGCATCAAACGTACCATAGGGTCATAAATCAGTTTAGACGCACCCGATGGTACTCCTAAGTGACGTGGGTCTGGTGGAGCTCTGTTCGGTCCGTTTGGAGATAGTGCTAATCTTGACACATGATAGATACACGGTTTGCACTGAACGTACCATAGGCTCACAAGTAGTTTGGGACGCACCCGATGGACTCGTAAGTGACATGGGTCGTGTGGAATCTCGTTTTAGTCCGTTTGGAGACAGTGTTAGTGTCAGTGCAAGATAGATGCACAGTTTGCACCGAACATACCATAGGCATAGAAATCATTTTGGACGCAAACGATGGTTCTCCTTGGTGACGTGGCTCAAGTGGAAGCTCGGTTCGTTCCGTTTGGGGATAGTGCTACTCTTGATGCACGATTGGTGTACGGTTTGCGTCAAACATACCGTTGGCTTGGAAATAGTATTGGAGGCACCCGATGGAACTCCAAGTTGATGTGGGTCTTGTGGAATCTCGTTTCGATCTGTTTTGAGACAGTGTTAGCGTCGGTCCAAGATAGGTGCTCAATTTGTGTCAAACATACCATAGGCTGATAAATCATTTTAGAAGCACCTGATGGTACTCCTAAATGACGAGGGTCTGGTGGAGCCCTGTTTGGTCCTTTTGGAGATAGTGCCAATCTTGACACAAGATAGGTGCATGGTTTGCACTAAAGGTACCATAGGCTCATAAATAGTTGTGGACGCACCCAATGGAACTCATAAGTGGCGTGGGTCGTGTGGAATTTCGTTTTAGACCATTTGGAGACAGTGTAATGTCAGTGCAAGAGGGGTGCATGGTTTGCACTGAACATACCATAGGCATAGAAATCATTTTCGACGCACTCGATGGGACTCATAGGTGACGAGGCTCAAGTGGAAGCTTGCTTCGGTCCGTTTCGAGACAGTACCACCCTTGATGCATGATTGGTGCACGGTTTCCGTCAAACGTACCGTAGGCTTGGCAATAGTATTGGAGGCGCCAGATGGAGCTCTTAGTTGATGTGGGTCTTGTGGAATCTCGTTTCGATCTGTTTTGAGACAGTGTTAGCGTCGGTGCAAGATAGGAGCATGATTTGCGTCAAACGTACCATAGGGTCATAAATAAGTTTAGACGCACCCGATGGTACTCCAAAGTGACGTGGGTCTGCTGGAGCTCTGTTCGGTCCATTTGAAGATAGTGCTAATCTTGACATAAGATAGATGCACGGTTTGCACTGAACATACCATAGGCTCACAAATAGTTTGGGACGCACCCGATGGACTCGTAAGTGACATGGGTCGTGTGGAATCTCGTTTTAATCCGTTTGGAGACAGTGTTAGTGTCAGTGCAAGATAGGTGCACAGTTTGCAATTAACATACCATAGGCATAGAAATCGTTTTGGACGCACACGATAGGACTCCTAGGTGACGAGGCTCAAGTGGAAGCTCGGTTCGGTCCGTTTGGAGATAGTGCTACTCTTGATGCACGATTGGTGCACGGTTTGCGTCAAACATACCGTTGGCTTAGAAATAGTATTGGAGGCACCCGATGAAACTCCTAGTTGACGTGGGTCTTATGGAATCTCGTTTCGATCTGTGTTTGAGACAGTGTTAGCATCGGTGCAAGATAGGTGCACAATTTGCATCAAACGTACCATAGGGTCATAAATCAGTTTAGACGCACCCGATGGTACTCCTAAGTGACGTGGGTCTGGTGGAGCTCTGTTCGGTCCGTTTGGAGATAGTGCTAATCTTGACACATGATAGATACACGGTTTGCACTGAACGTACCATAGGCTCACAAGTAGTTTGGGACGCACCCGATGGACTCGTAAGTGACATGGGTCGTGTGGAATCTCGTTTTAGTCCGTTTGGAGACAGTGTTAGTGTCAGTGCAAGATAGATGCACAGTTTGCACCGAACATACCATAGGCATAGAAATCATTTTGGACGCAAACGATGGTTCTCCTTGGTGACGTGGCTCAAGTGGAAGCTCGGTTCGTTCCGTTTGGGGATAGTGCTACTCTTGATGCACGATTGGTGTACGGTTTGCGTCAAACATACCGTTGGCTTGGAAATAGTATTGGAGGCACCCGATGGAACTCCAAGTTGATGTGGGTCTTGTGGAATCTCGTTTCGATCTGTTTTGAGACACTGTTAGCGTCGGTCCAAGATAGGTGCTCAATTTGTGTCAAACATACCATAGGCTGATAAATCATTTTAGAAGCACCTGATGGTACTCCTAAATGACGAGGGTCTGGTGGAGCCCTGTTTGGTCCTTTTGGAGATAGTGCCAATCTTGACACAAGATAGGTGCATGGTTTGCACTAAAGGTACCATAGGCTCATAAATAGTTGTGGACGCACCCAATGGAACTCATAAGTGGCGTGGGTCGTGTGGAATTTCGTTTTAGACCATTTGGAGACAGTGTAATGTCAGTGCAAGAGAGGTGCATGGTTTGCACTGAACATACCATAGGCATAGAAATCATTTTCGACACACTCGATTGGACTCATAGGTGACGAGGCTCAAGTGGAAGCTTGCTTCGGTCCGTTTCGAGACAGTACCACCCTTGATGCATGATTGGTGCACGGTTTCCGTCAAACGTACCGTAGGCTTGGCAATAGTATTGGAGGCGCCAGATGGAACTCTTAGTTGATGTGGGTCTTGTGGAATCTCGTTTCGATCTGTTTTGAGACAGTGTTAGCGTCGGTGCAAGATAGGAGCATGATTTGCGTCAAACGTACCATAGGGTCATAAATAAGTTTAGACGCACCCGATGGTACTCCAAAGTGACGTGGGTCTGCTGGAGCTCTGTTCGGTCCATTTGAAGATAGTGCTAATCTTGACATAAGATAGATGCACGGTTTGCACTGAACATACCATAGGCTCACAAATAGTTTGGGACGCACCCGATGGACTCGTAAGTGACATGGGTCGTGTGGAATCTCGTTTTAATCCGTTTGGAGACAGTGTTAGTGTCAGTGCAAGATAGGTGCACAGTTTGCAATTAACATACCATAGGCATAGAAATCGTTTTGGACGCACACGATAGGACTCCTAGGTGACGAGGCTCAAGTGGAAGCTCGGTTCGGTCCGTTTGGAGATAGTGCTACTCTTGATGCACGATTGGTGCACGGTTTGCGTCAAACATACCGTTGGCTTAGAAATAGTATTGGAGGCACCCGATGAAACTCCTAGTTGACGTGGGTCTTATGGAATCTCGTTTCGATCTGTGTTTGAGACAGTGTTAGCATCGGTGCAAGATAGGTGCACAATTTGCATCAAACGTACCATAGGGTCATAAATCAGTTTAGACGCACCCGATGGTACTCCTAAGTGACGTGGGTCTGGTGGAGCTCTGTTCGGTCCGTTTGGAGATAGTGCTAATCTTGACACATGATAGATACACGGTTTGCACTGAACGTACCATAGGCTCACAAGTAGTTTGGGACGCACCCGATGGACTCGTAAGTGACATGGGTCGTGTGGAATCTCGTTTTAGTCCGTTTGGAGACAGTGTTAGTGTCAGTGCAAGATAGATGCACAGTTTGCACCGAACATACCATAGGCATAGAAATCATTTTGGACGCAAACGATGGTTCTCCTTGGTGACGTGGCTCAAGTGGAAGCTCGGTTCGTTCCGTTTGGGGATAGTGCTACTCTTGATGCACGATTGGTGTACGGTTTGCGTCAAACATACCGTTGGCTTGGAAATAGTATTGGAGGCACCCGATGGAACTCCAAGTTGATGTGGGTCTTGTGGAATCTCGTTTCGATCTGTTTTGAGACAGTGTTAGCGTCGGTCCAAGATAGGTGCTCAATTTGTGTCAAACATACCATAGGCTGATAAATCATTTTAGAAGCACCTGATGGTACTCCTAAATGACGAGGGTCTGGTGGAGCCCTGTTTGGTCCTTTTGGAGATAGTGCCAATCTTGACACAAGATAGGTGCATGGTTTGCACTAAAGGTACCATAGGCTCATAAATAGTTGTGGACGCACCCAATGGAACTCATAAGTGGCGTGGGTCGTGTGGAATTTCGTTTTAGACCATTTGGAGACAGTGTAATGTCAGTGCAAGAGAGGTGCATGGTTTGCACTGAACATACCATAGGCATAGAAATCATTTTCGACACACTCGATTGGACTCATAGGTGACGAGGCTCAAGTGGAAGCTTGCTTCGGTCCGTTTCGAGACAGTACCACCCTTGATGCATGATTGGTGCACGGTTTCCGTCAAACGTACCGTAGGCTTGGCAATAGTATAGGAGGCGCCAGATGGAACTCTTAGTTGATGTGGGTCTTGTGGAATCTCGTTTCGATCTGTTTTGAGACAGTGTTAGCGTCGGTGCAAGATAGGAGCATGATTTGCGTCAAACGTACCATAGGGTCATAAATAAGTTTAGACGCACCCGATGGTACTCCAAAGTGACGTGGGTCTGCTGGAGCTCTGTTCGGTCCATTTGAAGATAGTGCTAATCTTGACATAAGATAGATGCACGGTTTGCACTGAACATACCATAGGCTCACAAATAGTTTGGGACGCACCCGATGGACTCGTAAGTGACATGGGTCGTGTGGAATCTCGTTTTAATCCGTTTGGAGACAGTGTTAGTGTCAGTGCAAGATAGGTGCACAGTTTGCAATTAACATACCATAGGCATAGAAATTGTTTTGGACGCACACGATAGGACTCCTAGGTGACGAGGCTCAAGTGGAAGCTCGGTTCGGTCCGTTTGGAGATAGTGCTACTCTTGATGCACGATTGGTGCACGGTTTGCGTCAAACATACCGTTGGCTTAGAAATAGTATTGGAGGCACCCGATGAAACTCCTAGTTGACGTGGGTCTTATGGAATCTCGTTTCGATCTGTGTTTGAGACAGTGTTAGCATCGGTGCAAGATAGGTGCACAATTTGCATCAAACGTACCATAGGGTCATAAATCAGTTTAGACGCACCCGATGGTACTCCTAAGTGACGTGGGTCTGGTGGAGCTCTGTTCGGTCCGTTTGGAGATAGTGCTAATCTTGACACATGATAGATACACGGTTTGCACTGAACGTACCATAGGCTCACAAGTAGTTTGGGACGCACCCGATGGACTCGTAAGTGACATGGGTCGTGTGGAATCTCGTTTTAGTCCGTTTGGAGACAGTGTTAGTGTCAGTGCAAGATAGATGCACAGTTTGCACCGAACATACCATAGGCATAGAAATCATTTTGGACGCAAACGATGGTTCTCCTTGGTGACGTGGCTCAAGTGGAAGCTCGGTTCGTTCCGTTTGGGGATAGTGCTACTCTTGATGCACGATTGGTGTACGGTTTGCGTCAAACATACCGTTGGCTTGGAAATAGTATTGGAGGCACCCGATGGAACTCCAAGTTGATGTGGGTCTTGTGGAATCTCGTTTCGATCTGTTTTGAGACAGTGTTAGCGTCGGTCCAAGATAGGTGCTCAATTTGTGTCAAACATACCATAGGCTGATAAATCATTTTAGAAGCACCTGATGGTACTCCTAAATGACGAGGGTCTGGTGGAGCCCTGTTTGGTCCTTTTGGAGATAGTGCCAATCTTGACACAAGATAGGTGCATGGTTTGCACTAAAGGTACCATAGGCTCATAAATAGTTGTGGACGCACCCAATGGAACTCATAAGTGGCGTGGGTCGTGTGGAATTTCGTTTTAGACCATTTGGAGACAGTGTAATGTCAGTGCAAGAGGGGTGCATGGTTTGCACTGAACATACCATAGGCATAGAAATCATTTTCGACGCACTCGATGGGACTCATAGGTGACGAGGCTCAAGTGGAAGCTTGCTTCGGTCCGTTTCGAGACAGTACCACCCTTGATGCATGATTGGTGCACGGTTTCCGTCAAACGTACCGTAGGCTTGGCAATAGTATTGGAGGCGCCAGATGGAGCTCTTAGTTGATGTGGGTCTTGTGGAATCTCGTTTCGATCTGTTTTGAGACAGTGTTAGCGTCGGTGCAAGATAGGAGCATGATTTGCGTCAAACGTACCATAGGGTCATAAATAAGTTTAGACGCACCCGATGGTACTCCAAAGTGACGTGGGTCTGCTGGAGCTCTGTTCGGTCCATTTGAAGATAGTGCTAATCTTGACATAAGATAGATGCACGGTTTGCACTGAACATACCATAGGCTCACAAATAGTTTGGGACGCACCCGATGGACTCGTAAGTGACATGGGTCGTGTGGAATCTCGTTTTAATCCGTTTGGAGACAGTGTTAGTGTCAGTGCAAGATAGGTGCACAGTTTGCAATTAACATACCATAGGCATAGAAATCGTTTTGGACGCACACGATAGGACTCCTAGGTGACGAGGCTCAAGTGGAAGCTCGGTTCGGTCCGTTTGGAGATAGTGCTACTCTTGATGCACGATTGGTGCACGGTTTGCGTCAAACATACCGTTGGCTTAGAAATAGTATTGGAGGCACCCGATGAAACTCCTAGTTGACGTGGGTCTTATGGAATCTCGTTTCGATCTGTGTTTGAGACAGTGTTAGCATCGGTGCAAGATAGGTGCACAATTTGCATCAAACGTACCATAGGGTCATAAATCAGTTTAGACGCACCCGATGGTACTCCTAAGTGACGTGGGTCTGGTGGAGCTCTGTTCGGTCCGTTTGGAGATAGTGCTAATCTTGACACATGATAGATACACGGTTTGCACTGAACGTACCATAGGCTCACAAGTAGTTTGGGACGCACCCGATGGACTCGTAAGTGACATGGGTCGTGTGGAATCTCGTTTTAGTCCGTTTGGAGACAGTGTTAGTGTCAGTGCAAGATAGATGCACAGTTTGCACCGAACATACCATAGGCATAGAAATCATTTTGGACGCAAACGATGGTTCTCCTTGGTGACGTGGCTCAAGTGGAAGCTCGGTTCGTTCCGTTTGGGGATAGTGCTACTCTTGATGCACGATTGGTGTACGGTTTGCGTCAAACATACCGTTGGCTTGGAAATAGTATTGGAGGCACCCGATGGAACTCCAAGTTGATGTGGGTCTTGTGGAATCTCGTTTCGATCTGTTTTGAGACAGTGTTAGCGTCGGTCCAAGATAGGTGCTCAATTTGTGTCAAACATACCATAGGCTGATAAATCATTTTAGAAGCACCTGATGGTACTCCTAAATGACGAGGGTCTGGTGGAGCCCTGTTTGGTCCTTTTGGAGATAGTGCCAATCTTGACACAAGATAGGTGCATGGTTTGCACTAAAGGTACCATAGGCTCATAAATAGTTGTGGACGCACCCAATGGAACTCATAAGTGGCGTGGGTCGTGTGGAATTTCGTTTTAGACCATTTGGAGACAGTGTAATGTCAGTGCAAGAGAGGTGCATGGTTTGCACTGAACATACCATAGGCATAGAAATCATTTTCGACACACTCGATTGGACTCATAGGTGACGAGGCTCAAGTGGAAGCTTGCTTCGGTCCGTTTCGAGACAGTACCACCCTTGATGCATGATTGGTGCACGGTTTCCGTCAAACGTACCGTAGGCTTGGCAATAGTATTGGAGGCGCCAGATGGAACTCTTAGTTGATGTGGGTCTTGTGGAATCTCGTTTCGATCTGTTTTGAGACAGTGTTAGCGTCGGTGCAAGATAGGAGCATGATTTGCGTCAAACGTACCATAGGGTCATAAATAAGTTTAGACGCACCCGATGGTACTCCAAAGTGACGTGGGTCTGCTGGAGCTCTGTTCGGTCCATTTGAAGATAGTGCTAATCTTGACATAAGATAGATGCACGGTTTGCACTGAACATACCATAGGCTCACAAATAGTTTGGGACGCACCCGATGGACTCGTAAGTGACATGGGTCGTGTGGAATCTCGTTTTAATCCGTTTGGAGACAGTGTTAGTGTCAGTGCAAGATAGGTGCACAGTTTGCAATTAACATACCATAGGCATAGAAATCGTTTTGGACGCACACGATAGGACTCCTAGGTGACGAGGCTCAAGTGGAAGCTCGGTTCGGTCCGTTTGGAGATAGTGCTACTCTTGATGCACGATTGGTGCACGGTTTGCGTCAAACATACCGTTGGCTTAGAAATAGTATTGGAGGCACCCGATGAAACTCCTAGTTGACGTGGGTCTTATGGAATCTCGTTTCGATCTGTGTTTGAGACAGTGTTAGCATCGGTGCAAGATAGGTGCACAATTTGCATCAAACGTACCATAGGGTCATAAATCAGTTTAGACGCACCCGATGGTACTCCTAAGTGACGTGGGTCTGGTGGAGCTCTGTTCGGTCCGTTTGGAGATAGTGCTAATCTTGACACATGATAGATACACGGTTTGCACTGAACGTACCATAGGCTCACAAGTAGTTTGGGACGCACCCGATGGACTCGTAAGTGACATGGGTCGTGTGGAATCTCGTTTTAGTCCGTTTGGAGACAGTGTTAGTGTCAGTGCAAGATAGATGCACAGTTTGCACCGAACATACCATAGGCATAGAAATCATTTTGGACGCAAACGATGGTTCTCCTTGGTGACGTGGCTCAAGTGGAAGCTCGGTTCGTTCCGTTTGGGGATAGTGCTACTCTTGATGCACGATTGGTGTACGGTTTGCGTCAAACATACCGTTGGCTTGGAAATAGTATTGGAGGCACCCGATGGAACTCCAAGTTGATGTGGGTCTTGTGGAATCTCGTTTCGATCTGTTTTGAGACAGTGTTAGCGTCGGTCCAAGATAGGTGCTCAATTTGTGTCAAACATACCATAGGCTGATAAATCATTTTAGAAGCACCTGATGGTACTCCTAAATGACGAGGGTCTGGTGGAGCCCTGTTTGGTCCTTTTGGAGATAGTGCCAATCTTGACACAAGATAGGTGCATGGTTTGCACTAAAGGTACCATAGGCTCATAAATAGTTGTGGACGCACCCAATGGAACTCATAAGTGGCGTGGGTCGTGTGGAATTTCGTTTTAGACCATTTGGAGACAGTGTAATGTCAGTGCAAGAGAGGTGCATGGTTTGCACTGAACATACCATAGGCATAGAAATCATTTTCGACACACTCGATTGGACTCATAGGTGACGAGGCTCAAGTGGAAGCTTGCTTCGGTCCGTTTCGAGACAGTACCACCCTTGATGCATGATTGGTGCACGGTTTCCGTCAAACGTACCGTAGGCTTGGCAATAGTATTGGAGGCGCTAGATGGAACTCTTAGTTGATGTGGGTCTTGTGGAATCTCGTTTCGATCTGTTTTGAGACAGTGTTAGCGTCGGTGCAAGATAGGAGCATGATTTGCGTCAAACGTACCATAGGGTCATAAATAAGTTTAGACGCACCCGATGGTACTCCAAAGTGACGTGGGTCTGCTGGAGCTCTGTTCGGTCCATTTGAAGATAGTGCTAATCTTGACATAAGATAGATGCACGGTTTGCACTGAACATACCATAGGCTCACAAATAGTTTGGGACGCACCCGATGGGCTCGTAAGTGACATGGGTCGTGTGGAATCTCGTTTTAATCCGTTTGGAGACAGTGTTAGTGTCAGTGCAAGATAGGTGCACAGTTTGCACTTAACATACCATAGGCATAGAAATCATTTTGGACGCACACGATAGGACTCCTAGGTGACGAGGCTCAAGTGGAAGCTCGGTTCGGTCCGTTTGGAGATAGTGCTACCCTTGATGCACGATTGGTGCACGGTTTGCGTCAAACATACCGTTGGCTTGGAAATAGTATTGGAGGCACCCGATAGAACTCCAAGTTGATGTGGGTCTTGTGGAATCTCGTTTCGATCTGTTTTGAGACAGTGTTAGCGTCGGTCCAAGATAGGTGCTCAATTTGTGTCAAACATACCATAGGCTGATAAATCATTTTAGAAGCACCTGATGGTACTCCTAAATGACGAGGGTCTGGTGGAGCCCTGTTTGGTCCTTTTGGAGATAGTGCCAATCTTGACACAAGATAGGTGCATGGTTTGCACTAAAGGTACCATAGGCTCATAAATAGTTGTGGACGCACCCAATGGAACTCATAAGTGGCGTGGGTCGTGTGGAATTTCGTTTTAGACCATTTGGAGACAGTGTAATGTCAGTGCAAGAGAGGTGCATGGTTTGCACTGAACATACCATAGGCATAGAAATCATTTTCGACACACTCGATTGGACTCATAGGTGACGAGGCTCAAGTGGAAGCTTGCTTCGGTCCGTTTCGAGACAGTACCACCCTTGATGCATGATTGGTGCACGGTTTCCGTCAAACGTACCGTAGGCTTGGCAATAGTATTGGAGGCGCCAGATGGAACTCTTAGTTGATGTGGGTCTTGTGGAATCTCGTTTCGATCTGTTTTGAGACAGTGTTAGCGTCGGTGCAAGATAGGAGCATGATTTGCGTCAAACGTACCATAGGGTCATAAATAAGTTTAGACGCACCCGATGGTACTCCAAAGTGACGTGGGTCTGCTGGAGCTCTGTTCGGTCCATTTGAAGATAGTGCTAATCTTGACATAAGATAGATGCACGGTTTGCACTGAACATACCATAGGCTCACAAATAGTTTGGGACGCACCCGATGGGCTCGTAAGTGACATGGGTCGTGTGGAATCTCGTTTTAATCCGTTTGGAGACAGTGTTAGTGTCAGTGCAAGATAGGTGCACAGTTTGCACTTAACATACCATAGGCATAGAAATCATTTTGGACGCACACGATAGGACTCCTAGGTGACGAGGCTCAAGTGGAAGCTCGGTTCGGTCCGTTTGGAGATAGTGCTACCCTTGATGCACGATTGGTGCACGGTTTGCGTCAAACATACCGTTGGCTTGGAAATAGTATTGGAGGCACCCGATAGAACTCCTAGTTGACGTGGGTCTTATGGAATCTCGTTTCGATCTGTGTTTGAGACAGTGTTAGCGTCGGTGCAAGATAGGTGCACAATTTGCGTCAAACGTACCATAGGGTCATAAATCAGTTTAGACGCACCCGATGGTACTCCTAAGTGACGTGGGTCTGGTGGAGCTCTGTTCGATCCGTTTGGAGATAGTGCTAATCTTGACACATGATAGATGCACGGTTTGCACTGAACGTACCATAGGCTCACAAGTAGTTTGGGACGCACCCGATGGACTCGTAAGTGACATGGGTCGTGTGGAATCTCGTTTTAGTCCGTTTGGAGACAGTGTTAGTGTCAGTGCAAGACAGATGCACAGTTTGCACCGAACATACCATAGGCATAGAAATCGTTTTGGACGCAAACGATGGTTCTCCTTGGTGACGTGGCTCAAGTGGAAGCTCGGTTCGTTCCGTTTGGGGATAGTGCTACTCTTGATGCACGATTGGTGTACGGTTTGCGTCAAACATACCGTTGGCTTGGAAATAGTATTGGAGGCACCCGATGGAACTCCTAGTTGATGTGGGTCTTGTGGAATCTCGTTTCGATCTGTTTTGAGACAGTGTTAGCGTCGGTCCAAGATAGGTGCTCAATTTGTGGCAAACATACCATAGGCTGATAAATCATTTTAGAAGCACCTGATGGTACTCCTAAGTGACGAGGGTCTGGTGGAGCCCTGTTTGGTCCGTTTGGAGATAGTGCCAATCTTGACACAAGATAGGTGCATGGTTTGCACTAAAGGTACCATAGGCTCATAAATAGTTGTGGACGCACCCAATGGAACTCATAAGTGGCGTGGGTCGTGTGGAATTTCGTTTTAGACCATTTGGAGACAGTGTAATGTCAGTGCAAGAGAGGTGCATGGTTTGCACTGAACATACCATAGGCATAGAAATCATTTTCGACACACTCGATTGGACTCATAGGTGACGAGGCTCAAGTGGAAGCTTGCTTCGGTCCGTTTCGAGACAGTACCACCCTTGATGCATGATTGGTGCACGGTTTCCGTCAAACGTACCGTAGGCTTGGCAATAGTATTGGAGGCGCCAGATGGAACTCTTAGTTGATGTGGGTCTTGTGGAATCTCGTTTCGATCTGTTTTGAGACAGTGTTAGCGTCGGTGCAAGATAGGAGCATGATTTGCGTCAAACGTACCATAGGGTCATAAATAAGTTTAGACGCACCCGATGGTACTCCAAAGTGACGTGGGTCTGCTGGAGCTCTGTTCGGTCCATTTGAAGATAGTGCTAATCTTGACATAAGATAGATGCACGGTTTGCACTGAACATACCATAGGCTCACAAATAGTTTGGGACGCACCCGATGGGCTCGTAAGTGACATGGGTCGTGTGGAATCTCGTTTTAATCCGTTTGGAGACAGTGTTAGTGTCAGTGCAAGATAGGTGCACAGTTTGCACTTAACATACCATAGGCATAGAAATCATTTTGGACGCACACGATAGGACTCCTAGGTGACGAGGCTCAAGTGGAAGCTCGGTTCGGTCCGTTTGGAGATAGTGCTACCCTTGATGCACGATTGGTGCACGGTTTGCGTCAAACATACCGTTGGCTTGGAAATAGTATTGGAGGCACCCGATAGAACTCCTAGTTGACGTGGGTCTTATGGAATCTCGTTTCGATCTGTGTTTGAGACAGTGTTAGCGTCGGTGCAAGATAGGTGCACAATTTGCGTCAAACGTACCATAGGGTCATAAATCAGTTTAGACGCACCCGATGGTACTCCTAAGTGACGTGGGTCTGGTGGAGCTCTGTTCGATCCGTTTGGAGATAGTGCTAATCTTGACACATGATAGATGCACGGTTTGCACTGAACGTACCATAGGCTCACAAGTAGTTTGGGACGCACCCGATGGACTCGTAAGTGACATGGGTCGTGTGGAATCTCGTTTTAGTCCGTTTGGAGACAGTGTTAGTGTCAGTGCAAGACAGATGCACAGTTTGCACCGAACATACCATAGGCATAGAAATCGTTTTGGACGCAAACGATGGTTCTCCTTGGTGACGTGGCTCAAGTGGAAGCTCGGTTCGTTCCGTTTGGGGATAGTGCTACTCTTGATGCACGATTGGTGTACGGTTTGCGTCAAACATACCGTTGGCTTGGAAATAGTATTGGAGGCACCCGATGGAACTCCTAGTTGATGTGGGTCTTGTGGAATCTCGTTTCGATCTGTTTTGAGACAGTGTTAGCGTCGGTCCAAGATAGGTGCTCAATTTGTGGCAAACATACCATAGGCTGATAAATCATTTTAGAAGCACCTGATGGTACTCCTAAGTGACGAGGGTCTGGTGGAGCCCTGTTTGGTCCGTTTGGAGATAGTGCCAATCTTGACACAAGATAGGTGCATGGTTTGCACTAAAGGTACCATAGGCTCATAAATAGTTGTGGACGCACCCAATGGAACTCATAAGTGGCGTGGGTCGTGTGGAATTTCGTTTTAGACCATTTGGAGACAGTGTAATGTCAGTGCAAGAGAGGTGCATGGTTTGCACTGAACATACCATAGGCATAGAAATCATTTTCGACGCACTCGATGGGACTCATAGGTGACGAGGCTCAAGTGGAAGCTTGCTTCGGTCCGTTTCGAGATAGTACCACCCTTGATGCATGAATGGTGCACGGTTTCCGTCAAACGTACCGTAGGCTTGGCAATAGTATTGGAGGCGCCAGATGGAACTCTTAGTTGATGTGGGTCTTGTGGAATCTCGTTTCGATCTGTTTTGAGACAGTGTTAGCGTCGGTGCAAGATAGGAGCATGATTTGCGTCAAACGTACCATAGGGTCATAAATAAGTTTAGACGCACCCGATGGTACTCCAAAGTGACGTGGGTCTGCTAGAGCTCTGTTCGGTCCATTTGAAGATAGTGCTAATCTTGACATAAGATAGATGCACGGTTTGCACTGAACATACCATAGGCTCACAAATAGTTTGGGACGCACCCGATGGGCTCGTAAGTGACATGGGTCGTGTGGAATCTCGTTTTAATCCGTTTGGAGACAGTGTTAGTGTCAGTGCAAGATAGGTGCACAGTTTGCACTTAACATACCATAGGCATAGAAATCATTTTGGACGCACACGATAGGACTCCTAGGTGACGAGGCTCAAGTGGAAGCTCGGTTCGGTCCGTTTGGAGATAGTGCTACCCTTGATGCACGATTGGTGCACGGTTTGCGTCAAACATACCGTTGGCTTGGAAATAGTATTGGAGGCACCCGATAGAACTCCTAGTTGACGTGGGTCTTATGGAATCTCGTTTCGATCTGTGTTTGAGACAGTGTTAGCGTCGGTGCAAGATAGGTGCACAATTTGCGTCAAACGTACCATAGGGTCATAAATCAGTTTAGACGCACCCGATGGTACTCCTAAGTGACGTGGGTCTGGTGGAGCTCTGTTCGATCCGTTTGGAGATAGTGCTAATCTTGACACATGATAGATGCACGGTTTGCACTGAACGTACCATAGGCTCACAAGTAGTTTGGGACGCACCCGATGGACTCGTAAGTGACATGGGTCGTGTGGAATCTCGTTTTAGTCCGTTTGGAGACAGTGTTAGTGTCAGTGCAACACAGATGCACAGTTTGCACCGAACATACCATAGGCATAGAAATCGTTTTGGACGCAAACGATGGTTCTCCTTGGTGACGTGGCTCAAGTGGAAGCTCGGTTCGTTCCGTTTGGGGATAGTGCTACTCTTGATGCACGATTGGTGTACGGTTTGCGTCAAACATACCGTTGGCTTGGAAATAGTATTGGAGGCACCCGATGGAACTCCTAGTTGATGTGGGTCTTGTGGAATCTCGTTTCGATCTGTTTTGAGACAGTGTTAGCGTCGGTCCAAGATAGGTGCTCAATTTGTGGCAAACATACCATAGGCTGATAAATCATTTTAGAAGCACCTGATGGTACTCCTAAGTGACGAGGGTCTGGTGGAGCCCTGTTTGGTCCGTTTGGAGATAGTGCCAATCTTGACACAAGATAGGTGCATGGTTTGCACTAAAGGTACCATAGGCTCATAAATAGTTGTGGACGCACCCAATGGAACTCATAAGTGGCGTGGGTCGTGTGGAATTTCGTTTTAGACCATTTGGAGACAGTGTAATGTCAGTGCAAGAGAGGTGCATGGTTTGCACTGAACATACCATAGGCATAGAAATCATTTTCGACGCACTCGATGGGACTCATAGGTGACGAGGCTCAAGTGGAAGCTTGCTTCGGTCCGTTTCGAGATAGTACCACCCTTGATGCATGAATGGTGCACGGTTTCCGTCAAACGTACCGTAGGCTTGGCAATAGTATTGGAGGCGCCAGATGGAACTCTTAGTTGATGTGGGTCTTGTGGAATCTCGTTTCGATCTGTTTTGAGACAGTGTTAGCGTCGGTGCAAGATAGGAGCATGATTTGCGTCAAACGTACCATAGGGTCATAAATAAGTTTAGACGCACCTGATGGTACTCCAAAGTGACGTGGGTCTGCTGGAGCTCTGTTCGGTCCATTTGAAGATAGTGCTAATCTTGACATAAGATAGATGCACGGTTTGCACTGAACATACCATAGGCTCACAAATAGTTTGGGACGCACCCGATGGGCTCGTAAGTGACATGGGTCGTGTGGAATCTCGTTTTAATCCGTTTGGAGACAGTGTTAGTGTCAGTGCAAGATAGGTGCACAGTTTGCACTTAACATACCATAGGCATAGAAATCATTTTGGACGCACACGATAGGACTCCTAGGTGACGAGGCTCAAGTGGAAGCTCGGTTCGGTCCGTTTGGAGATAGTGCTACCCTTGATGCACGATTGGTGCACGGTTTGCGTCAAACATACCGTTGGCTTGGAAATAGTATTGGAGGCACCCGATAGAACTCCTAGTTGACGTGGGTCTTATGGAATCTCGTTTCGATCTGTGTTTGAGACAGTGTTAGCGTCGGTGCAAGATAGGTGCACAATTTGCGTCAAACGTACCATAGGGTCATAAATCAGTTTAGACGCACCCGATGGTACTCCTAAGTGACGTGGGTCTGGTGGAGCTCTGTTCGATCCGTTTGGAGATAGTGCTAATCTTGACACATGATAGATGCACGGTTTGCACTGAACGTACCATAGGCTCACAAGTAGTTTGGGACGCACCCGATGGACTCGTAAGTGACATGGGTCATGTGGAATCTCGTTTTAGTCCGTTTGGAGACAGTGTTAGTGTTAGTGCAACACAGATGCACAGTTTGCACCGAACATACCATAGGCATAGAAATTGTTTTGGACGCAAACGATGGTTCTCCTTGGTGACGTGGCTCAAGTGGAAGCTCGGTTCGTTCCGTTTGGGGATAGTGCTACTCTTGATGCACGATTGGTGTACGGTTTGCGTCAAACATACCGTTGGCTTGGAAATAGTATTGGAGGCACCCGATGGAACTCCTAGTTGATGTGGGTCTTGTGGAATCTTGTTTCGATCTGTTTTGAGACAGTGTTAGCGTCGGTCCAAGATAGGTGCTCAATTTGTGGCAAACATACCATAGGCTGATAAATCATTTTAGAAGCACCTGATGGTACTCCTAAGTGACGAGGGTCTGGTGGAGCCCTGTTTGGTCCGTTTGGAGATAGTGCCAATCTTGACACAAGATAGGTGCATGGTTTGCACTAAAGGTACCATAGGCTCATAAATAGTTGTGGACGCACCCAATGGAACTCATAAGTGGCGTGGGTCGTGTGGAATTTCGTTTTAGACCATTTGGAGACAGTGTAATGTCAGTGCAAGAGAGGTGCATGGTTTGCACTGAACATACCATAGGCATAGAAATCATTTTCGACGCACTCGATGGGACTCATAGGTGACGAGGCTCAAGTGGAAGCTTGCTTCGGTCCGTTTCGAGATAGTACCACCCTTGATGCATGATTGGTGCACGGTTTCCGTCAAACGTACCGTAGGCTTGGCAATAGTATTGGAGGCGCCAGATGGAACTCTTAGTTGATGTGGGTCTTGTGGAATCTCGTTTCGATCTGTTTTGAGACAGTGTTAGCGTCGGTGCAAGATAGGAGCATGATTTGCGTCAAACGTACCATAGGGTCATAAATAAGTTTAGACGCACCCGATGGTACTCCAAAGTGACGTGGGTCTGCTGGAGCTCTGTTCGGTCCATTTGAAGATAGTGCTAATCTTGACATAAGATAGATGCACGGTTTGCACTGAACATACCATAGGCTCACAAATAGTTTGGGACGCACCCGATGGACTCGTAAGTGACATGGGTCGTGTGGAATCTCGTTTTAATCCGTTTGGAGACAGTGTTAGTGTCAGTGCAAGATAGGTGCACAGTTTGCACTTAACATACCATAGGCATAGAAATCATTTTGGACGCACAGGATAGGACTCCTAGGTGACGAGGCTCAAGTGGAAGCTCGGTTCGGTCCGTTTGGAGATAGTGCTACTCTTGATGCATGATTGGTGCACGGTTTGCGTCAAACATACCGTTGGCTTGGAAATAGTATTGGAGGCACCCGATGGAACTCCTAGTTGACGTGGGTCTTATGGAATCTCGTTTCGATCTGTGTTTGAGACAGTGTTAGCGTCGGTGCAAGATAGGTGCACAATTTGCGTCAAACGTACTATAGGGTCATAAATCAGTTTAGACGCACCCGATGGTACTCCTAAGTGACGTGGGTCTGGTGGAGCTCTGTTCGGTCCGTTTGGAGATAGTGCTAATCTTGACACATGATAGATGCACGGTTTGCACTGAACGTACCATAGGCTCACAAGTAGTTTGGGACGCACCCGATGGACTCGTAAGTGACATGGGTCATGTGGAATCTTGTTTTAGTCCGTTTGGAGACAGTTTTAGTGTCAGTGCAAGATAGATGCACAGTTTGCACCGAACATACCATAGGCATATAAATCGTTTTGGACGCAAACGATGGTTCTCCTTGGTGACGGGGCTCAAGTGGAAGCTCGGTTCGGTCTATTTAGAGATAGTGCTACTCTTGATGCATGATTGGTGCACGGTTTGCGTCAAACATACCGTTGGCTTGGAAATAGTATTGGAGGCACCCGATGGAACTCCTAGTTGACGTGGGTCTTGTGGAATCTTGTTTCGATCTGTGTTTGACACAGTGTTAGCGTCGGTGCAAGATAGTTTGGGACGCACCCGATGGACTCGTAAGTGACATGGGTCATGTGGAATCTCGTTTTAGTCCGTTTGGAGACAGTGTTAGTGTCAGTGCAAGACAGGTGCACGGTTTGCACTGAACATACCATAGGCATAGAAATCATTTTGTACGCACACGATGGGACTCCTTGGTGATGTGGCTTAAGTGGAAGCTCGGTTCGGTCCGTTTGGGGATAGTGCTGCTCTTGATGCACGATTGGTGTACGGTTTGCATCAAACGTACAATAGGCTCAGAAATAGTATTGGAGGCACCCGATGGAACTCCTAGTTGATGTGGGTCTTGTGGAATCTCGTTTCGATCTATTTTGAGACAGTGTTAGCGTCGGTCCAAGATAGGTGCTCAATTTGTGTCAAACGTACCATAGGCTCATAAATCATTTTAGAAGCACCTGATGGTACTCCCAAGTGACGAGGGTCTGGTGGAGCCCTGTTTGGTCCGTTTGGAGATAGTGCCAATCTTGACACAAGATAGGTGCACGGTTTGCACTGAAGGTACCATAGGCTCATAAATAGTTGTGGATGCACCCAATGGAACTCATAAGTGGCGTGGGTCGTGTGGAATTTCATTTTAGTCCATTTGGAGATAGTGTTAATGTCAGTGCAAGAGAGGTGCACGGTTTGCACCGAACATACCATAGGCATAGAAATCATTTTTGATGCACTCAATGGGACACCTAGGTGACGAGGCTCAAGTGGAAGCTTGCTTCGGTCCGTTTCGAGACAGTACAACCCTTGATGCACGATTGGTGCACGGTTTGCGTCAAACGTACCGTAGGCTCGGAAATAGTAATTTGGGCACCAGATGGAACTCTTAGTTGATGTGGGTCTTGTGGAATCTCGTTTCGATCTGTTTTGAGACTGTGTTAGCGTCGGTGCAAGATAGGAGCACGATTTGCGTAAAACGTACCATAGGGTCATAAATAAGTTTAGACGCACCCGATGGTACTCCAAAGTGACGTGGGTCTGGTGGAGCTCTGTTCGGTCCATTTGAAGATAGCGCTAATCTTGACACAAGATAGATGCACGGTTTGCACTGAACATACCATAGGCTCACAAATAGTTTGGGACGCACCCGATGGACTCGTAAGTGACATGGGTCGTGTGGAATCTCGTTTTAGTCCGTTTGGAGACAGAGTTAGTGTCAGTGCAAAATAGGTGCACGGTTTGCACCGAACATACCACAGGCATAGAAATCGTTTTGGATGCACACGATGGGACTCCTAGGTGATGAGGCTCAAGTGGAAGCTCGGTACGGTCCGTTTGGAGATAGTGCTACTCTTTATGCACGATTGGTGCACGGTTTGCGTCAAACATACCGTGGCTTGGAAATAGTATTGGATGCACCCGATGGAACTCCTAGTTGATGTGGGTCTTGTGGAATCTTGTTTCGATCTGTGTTTCAGACAGTGTTAGCGTCGGTGCAAGATAGGTGCACAATTTACGTCAAACATACCATAGGGTCATAAATCAGTTTAGACGCACCCGATGGACCTCCTAAGTGACGTGGGTCTGGTGGAGCTCTGTTCGGTCCGTTTGGAGATAGTGCTAATCTTGATACAAGATAGATGCACGGTTTGCACTGAACGTACCATAGGCTCACAAATAGTTTAGGACGCACCCGATGGACTCGTAAGTGACATGGGTCATGTGGAATCTCGTTTTAGTCCGTTTGGAGACAGTGTTAGTGTCAGTGCAAGATAGGTGCACGGTTTGCACCGAACATACCAAAGGCATAGAAATCGTTTTGGACGCACACGATGGTACTCCTTGGTGACGTGGCTCAAGGGAAGCTTGGTTCGGTCCGTTTGGAGATAGTGCTACTCTTGATGCACGATTGGTGCATGGTTTGCGTAAAACATACCATTGGCTTGGAAATAGTATTGGAGGCAGCCGATGGAACTCCTAGTTGATGTGGGTCTTGTGGAATCTCGTTTCGATCTGTGTTTGAGACAGTGTTAGTGTCGGTGCAAGATAGGTGCATAATTTGCGTCAAACGTACCATAGGGTCATAAATCAGTTTAGACGCACCCGATGGTACTCCTAAGTGACGTGGGTCTGGTGGAGCTCTGTTCGGTCCGTTTGGAGATAGTGCTAATCTTGACACAAGATAGATGCACGGTTTGCTCTGAACGTACCATAGGCTCACAAATAGTTTGGGATGCACCCGATGGATTCGTAAGTGACATGGGTCATGTGGAATCTCATTTTAGTCTGTTTGGAGATAGTGTTAGTGTCAGTGCAAGACAGGTGCACGGTTTGCACCGAACATACCATAGGCATAGAAATCATTTTGGACGCACACGATGGTACTCCTTGGTGACGTGGCTCAAGTGGAAGCTCGGTTCGGTCCGTTTGGGGATAGTGCTACTCTAGATGCACGATTGGTGTACGGTTTGCATCAAACGGACAATAGGCTCAGAAATAGTATTGGAGGCACCCGATGGAACTCCTAGTTGATGTGGGTCTTGTGGAATCTCGTTTCGATCTGTTTTGAGACAGTGTTAGCGTCGGTCCAAGATAGGTGCTCAATTTGTGTTAAACATACCATAGGCTGATAAATCATTTTAGAAGCACCTGATGGTACTCCTAAGTGACGAGGGTCTGGTGGATCCCTGTTTGGTCCGTTTGGAGATAGTGCCAATCTTGACACAAGATAGGTGCATGGTTTGCACTAAAGGTACCATAGGCTCATAAATAGTTGTGGACGCACCCAATGGAACTCATAAGTGGCGTGGGTCGTGTGGAATTTTGTTTTAGACCATTTGGAGACAGTGTAATGTCAGTGCAAGAGAGGTGCATTGTTTGCACTGAACATACCATAGGCATAGAAATCATTTTCGACGCACTCGATGGGACTCATAGGTGACGAGGCTCAAGTGGAAGCTTGCTTCGGTCCGTTTCGAGACAGTACCACCCTTGATGCATGATTGGTGCACGGTTTCCGTCAAACGTACCGTAGGCTTGGCAATAGTATTGGAGGCGCCAGATGGAACTCTTAGTTGATGTGGGTCTTGTGGAATCTCGTTTCGATCTGTTTTGAGACAGTGTTAGCGTCGGTGCAAGATAGGAGCATGATTTGCGTCAAACGTACCATAGGGTCATAAATAAGTTTAGACGCACCCGATGGTACTCCAAAGTGACGTGGGTCTGCTGGAGCTCTGTTCGGTCCATTTGAAGATAGTGCTAATCTTGACATAAGATAGATGCACGGTTTGCACCGAACATACCATAGGCTCACAAATAGTTTGGGACGCACCCGATGGACTCGTAAGTGACATGGGTCGTGTGGAATCTCGTTTTAATCCGTTTGGAGACAGTGTTAGTGTCAGTGCAAGATAGGTGCACAGTTTGCACTTAACATACCATAGGCATAGAAATCGTTTTGGACGCACACGATAGGACTCCTAGGTGACGAGGCTCAAGTGGAAGCTCGGTTCGGTCCGTTTGGAGATAGTGCTACTCTTGATGCACGATTGGTGCACGGTTTGCGTCAAACATACCGTTGGCTTGGAAATAGTATTGGAGGCACCCGATGGAACTCCTAGTTGACGTGGGTCTTATGGAATCTCGTTTCGATCTGTGTTTGAGATAGTGTTAGCGTCGGTGCAAGATAGGTGCACAATTTGCGTCAAATGTACTATAGGGTCATAAATCAGTTTAGACGCACCCGATGGTACTCCTAAGTGACGTGGGTCTGGTGGAGCTCTGTTCGGTTCGTTTGGAGATAGTGCTAATCTTGACACATGATAGATGCACGGTTTGCACTGAACGTACCATAGGCTCACAAGTAGTTTGGGACGCACCCGATGGACTCGTAAGTGACATGGGTCGTGTGGAATCTCGTTTTAGTCCGTTTGGAGACAGTGTTAGTGTCAGTGCAAGACAGATGCACAGTTTGCACCGAACATACCATAGGCATAGAAATCGTTTTGGACGCAAACGATGGTTCTCCTTGGTGACGTGGCTCAAGTGGAAGCTCGGTTCGTTCCGTTTGGGGATAGTGCTACTCTTGATGCACGATTGGTGTACGGTTTGCGTCAAACATACCGTTGGCTTGGAAATAGTATTGGAGGCACCCGATGGAACTCCTAGTTGATGTGGGTCATGTGGAATCTTGTTTCGATCTATTTTGAGACAGTGTTAGCATCGGTGCAAGATAGTTTGGGACGCACCCGATGGACTCGTAAGTGACATGGGTCATGTGGAATCTCGTTTTAGTCCGTTTGGAGACAGTGTTAGTGTTAGTGCACGATAGGTGCACGGTTTGCACCGAACATACCATAGGCATAGAAATCATTTTGGACGCACATGATGGGACTCCTAGGTGATGAGGCTCAAGTGGAAGCTCGGTTCGGTCCTTTTGGAGATAGTGCTACTCTTGATGCACGATTGGTGCACGGTTTGCGTCAAACATACCGTTGGCTTGGAAATAGTATTGGAGGCACCTGATGGAACTCCTAGTTGACGTGGGTCTTATGGAATCTCGTTTCGATCTGTGTTTGAAACAGTGTTAGCGTCGGTGCAAGATAGGTGCACAATTTGCGTCAAACGTACCATAGGGTCATAAATTAGTTTAGACGCACCCGATGGTACTCCTAAGTGACATGGGTCTGGTGGAGCTCTGTTCGGTCCGTTTGGAGATAGTGCTAATCTTGACACAAGATAGATGCACGGTTTGCACTGAACGTACCATAGGCTCACAAATCGTTTGGGACGCACCCGATGGACTCGTAAGTGACATGGGTCGTGTGGAATCTCGTTTTAGTCCATTTGGAGACAGTGTTAGTGTCAGTGCAAGACAGGTGCACGGTTTGCACCGAACATACCATAGGCATAGAAATCATTTTGGACGCACACGATGGTACTCCTTGGTGACGTGGCTAAAGTGGAAGCTCGGTTCGGTCCGTTTGGGGATAGTGCTACTCTTGATGCACGATTGGTGTACGGTTTGCATCAAACGTACAATTGGCTCAGAAATAGTATTGGAGGCACCCGATGGAACTCCTAGTTGATGTGGGTCTTATGGAATCTCGTTTCGATCTGTTTTGAGACAGTGTTAGCGTCGGTCCAAGATAGGTGCTCAGTTTGTGTCAAACATACCGTAGGCTCATAAATCATTTTAGAAGCAACTGATGGTACTCCTAAGTGACGAGGGTCTGGTGGAGCCTTGTTTGATCCATTTGGAGATAGTGCCAATCTTGACACAAGATAGGTGCACAGTTTGCACTGAAGGTACCATAGGCTCATAAATAGTTGTGGACGCACCCAATGGAACTCATAAGTGGCGTGGGTCGTGTGGAATTTTGTTTTAGTCCATTTGGAGACAGTGTTAATGTCAGTGCAAGAGAGGTGCACGGTTGGTACAGAACATACCATAGGCATAGAAATCATTTTTGACGCACTCGATGGGACTCCTAGGTGACGAGGCTTAAGTGGAAGCTTGCTTCGGTCCGTTTCGAGACAGTACCACCCTTGATGCACGATTGGTGCATGGTTTCCGTCAAATGTACCGTAGGCTTGGAAATAGTATTGGAGGCACCAGATGGAACTCTTAGTTGATGTGGGTCTTGTGGAATCTTGTTTCGATCTGTTTTGAGACAGTGTTAGCATCGGTGCAAGATAGGAGCACGATTGCGTCAAACGTACCATATAAATAAGTTTAGACACACCGATGCTACTCCTAAGTGACGTGGGTCTGGTGGAGCTCTGTTCGGTCCATTTGGAGATAGTGCTAATCTTGACATAAGATAGATGCACGGTTTGCACTGAACATACCATAGGCTCACAAATAGTTTGGGACGCACCCGATGAACTCGTAAGTGACATGGGTCATGTGGAATCTCGTTTTAGTCTGTTTGGAGACAGTGTTAGTGTCAGTGCAAGATAGGTGCACGGTTTGCACCGAACATACCATAGACATAGAAATCGTTTTGGACGCACACGATGGGACTCCTAGGTGACGAGGCTCAAGTGGAAGCTCGGTTCGGTCCGTTTGGAGATAGTGCTACTCTTGATGCATGATTGGTGCACGGTTTGCGTCAAACATACCGTTGGCTTGGAAATAGTATTGGAGACACCCGATGGAACTCCTAGTTGACGTGGGTCCTGTGGAATCTCATTTCGATCTGTGTTTGAGACAGTGTTAGCGTCGGTGCAAGATAGGTGCACAATTTGCGTCAAACGTACCATAGGGTCATAAATCAATTTAGACGCACCCGATGGTACTCCTAAGTGATGTGGGTCTGGTGGAGCTCTGTTCGGTCCGTTTGGAGATAGTGCTAATCTTGACACAAGATAGATGCATGGTTTGCACTGAACGTACCATAGGCTCACAAATAGTTTGGGACGCACCCGATGGACTCGTAAGTGACATGGGTCGTGTGGAATCTCGTTTTAGTCCGTTTGGAGACAGTGTTAGTGTCAGTTCAAGACAGGTGCACGGTTTGCACTGAACATACCATAGGCATAGAAATCATTTTGTACGCACACGATGGGACTCCTTGGTGATGTGGCTTAAGTGGAAGCACGGTTCGGTCCGTTTGGAGATAGTGCTACTCTTGATGCACGATTGGTGTACGGTTTGCATCAAACGTACAATAGGCTCAGAAATAGTATTGGAGGCACCCGATGGAACTCCTAGTTGATGTGGGTCTTGTGAAATCGCGTTTCGATCTGTTTTGAGACAGTGTTAGCGTCGGTCCAAGATAGGTGCTCAATTTGTGTCAAACGTACCATAGGCTCATAAATCATTTTGGAAGCACCTGATGGTATTCCTAAGTGACGAGGGTCTGGTGGAGCCCTGTTTGGTCCGTTTGGAGATAGTGCCAATCTTGACACAAGATAGGTGCACGGTTTGCACCGAAGGTACCATAGGCTCATAAATAGTTGTGGACGCACCCAATGGAACTCATAAGTGGCGTGGGTCGTGTGGAATTTCGTTTTAGTCCATTTGGAGATAGTGTTAATGTCAGTGCAAGAGAGGTGCACGGTTTGCACCGAACATACCATAGGCATAGAAATCATTTTGATGCACTCGATGGGACTCCTAGGTGACGAGGCTCAAGTGGAAGCTTGCTTCGGTCCATTTCGAGACAGTACTACCCTTGATGCACGATTGGTGCACGGTTTGCGTCAAACGTACCGTAGGCTCGGAAATAGTATTGGAGGCACCAGATGGAACTCTTAGTTGATGTGGGTCTTGTGGAATCTCGTTTTGATCTGTTTTGAGACAGTGTTAGCGTCGGTGCAAGATAGGAGCACGATTTGCGTAAAACGTACCATAGGGTCATAAAATAAGTTTAGACGCACCCGATGGTACTCGTAAGTGACGTGGGTCTGGTGGAGCTCTGTTCGGTCCATTTGAAGATAGTGCTAATCTTGACACAAGATAGATGCACAGTTTGCACTGAACATACCATAGGCTCACAAATAGTTTGGGACGCACCCGATGGACTCGTAAGTGACATGGGTCATGTGGAATCTCGTTTTAGTATGTTTGGAGACAGTGTTAGTGTTAGTGCAAGATAGGTGCACGGTTTGCACCGAACATACCATAGGCATAGAAATCGTTTTGGACGCACACGATGGGACTCCTAGGTGACGAGGCTCAAGTGGAAGCTCGGTTCTGTCCGTTTGGAGATAGTGCTACTCTTGATGCATGATTGGTGCACGGTTTGCGTCAAACATACCGTTGGCTTGGAAATAGTATTGGAGACACCCGATGGAACTCCTAGTTGACGTGGGTCTTGTGGAATCTGATACATCCGGCCCAGGTGGGGTTGGCCGAGGCCTAATAAATTAAGGTTGCCCGGACCCAATAGTTCTTATTCACACCCACTCGGAGAAAGGCCCAATGTCCCTAAAAGACTAGTCCGATAGGGGAAGGGTGGCTCTCTCTTTTAAGGTGGCTTCCTCCTCCCAAGCTAAGCAAGGTGGGATTATTCAGAGGCTCACACGGTCGCCGCCCGACTACAACTAGGCCACTTGGCCCTTTTTTTGTTGCGTCTTTGCCAGCGGATAATAGCGGAGGATGTCCTCATCATTAATGATACATCCGGCCCAGGTGGGGTTGGCCGAGGCCCAATAAATTAAGGTTGCCCGGACCCCAACAGTTCTTATGCACACCCACTCAGGGAAAGGCCCAATATCCCTAAAAGACTAGTCCGATAGGGGAAGGGTGACTCTCTCTTTTAAGGTGGCTTCCTCCTCCCAAGCTAAGCAAGGTGGGATTATTCAGAGGCTCACACGGTCGCCGCCCAACTACAACTAGGCCACTTGGCCTTTTTTGTTGCGTCTTTGCTAGCGGGTAATAGTGGAGGATGTCCTCATCATTCCCACCCCCTTAAACAAGGGCCCAGCTCTGATACCAAATGATACATCCGGCCCAGGTGGGGTTGGCCGAGGCCCAATAAATTAAGGTTGCCCGGACCCCAACAGTTCTTATGCACACCCACTCAGGGAAAGGCCCAATATCCCTAAAAGACTAGTCCGATAGGGGAAGGGTGGCTCTCTCTTTTAAGGTGGCTTCCTCCTCCCAAGCTAAGCAAGGTGGGATTATTCAGAGGCTCACACGGTCGCCGCCCGACTACAACTAGGCCACTTGGCCTTTTTTGTTGCGTCTTTGCCAGCGGGTAATAGTGGAGGATGTCCTCATCAGAATCTCATTTCGATCTGTGTTTGAGACAGTGTTAGCGTCGGTGCAAGATAGGTGCACAATTTGCGTCAAACGTACCATAGGGTCATAAATCAGTTTAGACACACCCGATGGTACTCCTAAGTGACGTGGGTCTGGTGGAGCTCTGTTCGGTCCGTTTGGAGATAGTGCTAATCTTGACACAAGATAGATGCATGGTTTGCACTGAACGTACCATAGGCTCACAAATAGTTTGGGACGCACCCGATGGACTCGTAAGTGACATGGGTCGTGTGGAATCTCGTTTTAGTCCGTTTGGAGACAGTGTTAGTGTCAGTGCAAGACAGGTGCACGGTTTGCACTGAACATACCATAGGCATAGAAATTGTTTTGTACGCACACGATGGGACTCCTTGGTGATGTGGCTTAAGTGGAAGCACGGTTCGGTCCGTTTGGGGATAGTGCTACTCTTGATGCACGATTGGTGCATGGTTTGCGTAAAACATACCATTGGCTTGGAAATAGTATTGGAGGCACCCGATGGAACTCCTAGTTGACGTGGGTCTTATGGAATCTCGTTTCGATCTATGTTTGAGACAGTGTTAGCGTCGGTGCAAGATAGGTGCACAATTTGCGTCAAACGTACCATTGGGTCATAAATCAGTTTAGACGCACCCGATGGTACTCCTAAGTGACGTGGGTCTGGTGGAGCTCTGTTCGGTCCGTTTGGAGATTGTGCTAATCTTGACACAAGATAGTTGCACAGTTTGCACTGAACGTACCATAGGCTCACAAATAGTTTGGGACGCACCCAATGGACTCGTAAGTGACATGGGTCGTGTGGAATCTCGTTTTAGTCCGTTTGGAGATAGTGTTAGTGTTAGTGCAAGACAGGTGCACGGTTTGCACCGAACATACCATAGGCATAGAAATCATTTTGGACGCACACGATGGTACTCCTTGGTGACGTGGCTCAAGTGGAAGCTCGGTTCGGTCCGTTTGGGGATAGTGCTACTCTTGATGCATGATTGGTGTACGGTTTGCATCAAACGTACAATAGGCTCAGAAATAGTATTAGAGGCACCCGATGGAACTCCTCGTTGATGTGGGTCTTGTGGAATCTCGTTTCGATTTGTTTTGAGACAGTGTTAGCGTTGGTCCAAGATAGGTGCTCAATTTGTGTCAAACGTACCATAGGCTCATAAATCATTTTAGAAGCACCTGATGGTACACCTAAGTGACGAGGGTCTGATGGAGCCTTGTTTGGTCCGTTTGGAGATAGTGCCAATCTTGACATAAGATAGGTGCACGGTTTGCACTGAAGGTACCATAGGCTCATAAATAGTTGTGGACGCACCCAATGGAACTCATAAGTGGCGTGGGTCCTGTGGAATCTCCTTTTAGGCCGTTTAGAGACAGTGTTAGTGTCCGTGCAAGATAGGTGCACGGTTTGCACCGAACATACCATAGGCATAGAAATCATTTTGGACGCACACGATGGGACTCCTAGGTGACGAGGCTCAAGTGGAAGCTCGGTTCGGTCCGTTTGGAGATAGTGCTACTCTTGATGCACGATTGGTGCACGGTTTTGCGTCAAACATACTGTTGGCTTGGAAATAGTATTGGAGGCACCCGATGGAACTTCTAGTTTACGTGGGTCTTGTGGAATCTTGTTTCGATCTGTGTGTTGAGACAGTGTTAGCGTCGGTGCAAGATAGGTGCACAATTTGCATCAAACGTACCATAGGGTCATAAATCAGTTTAGACGCACCCGATGGTACTCCTAAGTGACGTGGGTCTGGTGGAGCTCTGTTCGGCCCGTTTGGAGATAGTGCTAATCTTGACACAAGATAGATGCATGGTTTGCGCTGAACATACCATAGGCATAGAAATCATTTTGTACGCACACGATGGGACTCCTTGGTGACGTGGCTCAAGTGGAAGCTCGGTTCGGTCCATTTGGGGATAGTGCTACTCTTGATGCACGATTGGTGTACGGTTTGCATCAAACGTACAATAGGCTCAGAAATAGTATTGGAGGCACCCGATGGAACTCCTAGTTGATGTGGGTCTTGTGGAATCTCGTTTCGATCTGTTTTGAGACAGTGTTAGCGTCGGTCCAAGATAGGTGCTCAATTTGTGTCAAACATAACATAGGCTCATAAATCATTTTAGAAGCACCTGATGGTACTCCTAAGTGACGAGGGTCTGGTGGAGCCTTGTTTGATTCGTTTGGAGATAGTGCCAATCTTGACACAAGATAGGTGCACGGTTTGCACTGAAGGTAACATAGGCTCATAAATAGTTGTGGACACACCTAATGGAACTCATAAGTGGCGTGGGTCGTGTGGAATTTTGTTTTAGTCCATTTGGAGACAGTGTAATGTCAGTGCAAGAGAGGTGCACGGTTTGCACCGAACATACCATAGGCATAGAAATCATTTTCGACGCACTCGATGGGACTCCTAGGTGACGAGGCTCAAGTGGAAGCTTGCTTCGGTCCGTTTCGAGATAGTACCACCCTTGATGCACGATTGGTGCACGGTTTCCGTCAAACGTACCGTAGGCTTGGAAATAGTATTAGAGGCGCCAGATGGAACTCTTAGTTGATGTGCGTCTTGTGGAATCTCGTTTCGATCTGTTTTGAGACAGTGTTAGCGTCGGTGCAAGATAGGAGCACGATTTGCGAAAAATGTACCATAGGGTCATAAATAAGTTTAGACGCACCCGATGGTACTCCTAAGTGACGTGGGTCTGGTGGAGCTCTGTTCGGTCCATTTGAAGATAGTGCTAATCTTGACACAAGATAGATGCACGGTTTGCACTGAACACACCATAGGCTCACAAATAGTTTGGAACACACCCGATGGACTCGTAAGTGACATGGGTCGTGTGGAATCTCATTTTAGTCCGTTTGGAGACAGTGTTAGTGTTAGTGCAAGACAGGTGCACGGTTTGCACTAAACATACCATAGGCATAGAAATCGTTTTGGACGCACACGATGGGACTCCTTGGTGACGTGGCTCAAGTGGAAGCTCGTTTCGGTTCGTTTGGGGATAGTGCTACTCTTGATGCACGATTGGTGTATGGTTTGCATCAAACATACAATAGGCTCAGAAACAGTATTGGAGGCACCCGATGGAACTCCTAGTTGATGTGGGTCTTGTGGAATCTCATTTTGATCTGTTTTGAGACAGTGTTAGCGTTGGTCCGAGATAGGTGCTCAATTTGTGTCAAACGTACCATAGGCTCATAAATCATTTTAGAAGCACCTGATGGTACTCCTAAGTGACGAGGGTCTGGTGGAGACCTATCTGGTCTGTTTGGAGATAGTGCCAATCTTGACACAAGATAGGTGCATGGTTTGCACTGAAGGTACCATAGGCTCATAAATAGTTGTGGACGCACTCAATGGAACTCATAAGTGGCGTGGGTCATGTTTAATTTTGTTTTAGTCCAGAGACAGTGTTAATGTCAGTGCAAGAGAGGTGCACGGTTTGCACCGAACATACCATAGGCATAGAAATCATTTTGGACACACACGATGGGACTTTTGGTGACGAGGGTCAAGTGGAAGCTCGGTTCGGTCTGTTTGGGGATAGTGCTACTCTTGATGCACGATTGGTTCACGGTTTGCGTCAAAACATATAGTAGGCTCAAAAATAGTAATGGAGGCACCCGATGGAACTCCTAGTTGACGTGGGTCTTGTGGAATCTCGTTTCGATCTATTTTGAGACCGTGTTAGCGTCGGTCCAAGATAGGTGCTCAATTTGCGTCAAACATACCATAGGCTCATAAATCATTTTAGAAGCACCCGATGGTACTCCTAAGTGACGAGGGTCTGGTGGAGCCCTGTTTGGTCCATTTGGAGATAGTGCCAATCTTGACACAAGATACGTGCACGGTTTGCACTAAAGGTACCATAGGCTCATAAATAGTTGTGGACGCACCTAATGGAACTAATAAGTGGCGTGGGTCGTGTAGAATTTCGTTTTAGTCCATTTGGAGACAGTGTTAGTGCAAGACCGGTGCACGGTTTGCACCGAACATACCATAGGCATAGAAATCATTTTGGACGCACACGATTGTACTCCTTGGTGACGGGCTCAAGTGAAAGCTTGGTTCGGTCCGTTTGGGGATAGTGCTACTCTTGATGCACGATTGGTGTACGGTTTGCATCAAACGTACAATAGGCTCAGAAATAGTATTGGAGGCACCCGATGGAACTCCTAGTTGATGTGGGTCTTGTGGAATCTCGTTTCGATCTGTTTTGAGACAGTGTTAGCGTCGGTCCAAGATAGGTGCTCAATTTGTGTCAAACGTACCATAGGCTCATAAATCATTTTAGAAGCACCTCATGGTACTCCTAAGTGACGAGGGTCTGGTGGAGCCATTTTGGTCCGTTTGGAGATAGTGCCAATCTTGACACAAGATAGCTGCACGGTTTGCACTGAGGGTACCATAGGCTCATAAATAGTTGTGGACACACCTAATGGAACTCATAAGTGGCGAGGGTCGTGTGGAATTTCGTTTTAGTCCATTTGGAGACAGTGTAATGTCAGTGCAAGGGTGGTGCACGGTTTGCACCGAACATACCATAGGCATAGAAATCATTTTCGACGCACTCGATGGGACTCCTAGGTGTCGAGGCTCAAGTGGAAGCTTGCTTCGGTCCGTTTCGAGACAGTACCACCCTTGATGCACGATTGGTGCACGGTTTCCGTCAAACGTACTGTAGGCTTGGAAATAGTATTGGAGGCGCCAGATGGAACTCTTAGTTGATGTGGGTCTTGTGGAATCTCGTTTCGATCTGTTTTGAGACAGTGTTAGCGTCGGTGCAAGATAGGAGCACGATTTGCGAAAAATGTACCATAGGGTCATAAATAAGTTTAGACGCACCCGATGGTACTCCTAAGTGACGTGGGTCTGGTGGAGCTCTGTTCGGTCCATTTGAAGATAGTGCTAATCTTGACACAAGATAGATGCATGGTTTGCACTGAACACACCATAGGCTCACAAATAGTTTGGAACACACCCGATGGACTCGTAAGTGACATGGGTCGTGTGGAATCTCGTTTTAGTCCGTTTGGAGACAGTGTTAGTGTTAGTGCAAGACTGGTGCACGGTTTGCACCGAACATACCATAGGCGTAGAAATCGTTTTGGACGCACACGATGGGACTCCTTGGTGACGTGGCTCAAGTGGAAGCTCGGTTCAGTTCGTTTGGGGATAGTGCTACTCTTGATGCACGATTGGTGTACGGTTTGCATCAAACATACAATAGGCTCAGAAACAGTATCGGAGGCACCCGATGGAACTCCTAGTTGATGTGGGTCTTGTGGAATCTCGTTTTGATCTGTTTTGAGACAGTGTTAGCGTCGGTCCGAGATAGGTGCTCAATTTATGTCAAACGTACCATAGGCTCATAAATCATTTTAGAAGCACCTGATGGTACTCCTATGTGACGAGGGTCTAGTGGAGACCTGTTTGGTCTGTTTGGAGATAGTGCCAATCTTGACATAAGATAGGTGCACGGTTTGCACTGAAGGTACCATTGGCTCATAAATAGTAGTGGACGCACCAAATGGAACTCATAAGTGGCGTGGGTCATGTGGAATTTTGTTTTAGTCCGGAGACAGTGTTAATGTCAGTGCAAGAGAGGTGCATGGTTTGTACCGAACATACCATAGGCATAGAAATCATTTTGGACACACACGATGGGACTTTTGGTGACGAGGGTCAAGTGGAAGCTCGGTTTAGTCTGTTTGGGGATAGTGCTACTCTTGATGCACGATTGTTGCACGGTTTACGTCAAAACGTATAGTAGGCTCAGAAATAGTAATGGTGGCACCCGATGGAACTCCTAGTTGACGTGGGTCCTGTGGAATCTCGTTTTGATCTATTTTGAGACCGTGTTACCGTCGGTCCAAGATAGGTGCTCAATTTGCGTCAAACATACCATAGGCTCATAAATCATTTTAGAAGCACCCGATGGTACTCCTAAGTGACGAGGGTCAGGTGGAGCCCTGTTTGATCCGTTTGGAGATAGTGCCAATCTTGACACAAGATACGTGCACGGTTTGCACTAAAGGTACCATAGGCTCATAAATAGTTATGGACGCACCTAATGGAACTAGTAAGTGGTGTGGGTCGTGTAGAATTTCGTTTTAGTCCATTTGGAGACAGTGTTAGTGTTAGTGCAAGACCGGTGCACGGTTTGCACCGAACATACCATAGGCATAGAAATCATTTTGGACGCACACGATGGTACTCCTTGGTGACGTGGCTCAAGTGGAAGCTCGGTTCGGTCCGTTTAGGGATAGTGCTACTCTTGATGCATGATTGGTGCACGGTTTGCGTCAAAATGTATAGTAGGCTTAGAAATAGTATTGGAGGCACCCGATGGAACTCCTAGTTGACGTGGGTCTTGTGGAATCTCGTTTCAATCTATTTTGAGATAGTGTTAGCGTCAGTCCAAGATAGGTGCTCAATTTGCGTCAAACGTACCATAGGCTCATAAATCATTTTAGAAGTACCCGATGGTACTCTTAGTTGATGTGGGCCTTGTGAAATCTTGTTTCGATCTGTTCTGAGACAGTGTTAGCGTCGATGCAAGATAGGAGCACGATTTGCGTCAAACGTACCATAGGGTCATAAATAAGTTTAGACGCACCCGATGGTACTCCTAAGTGACGTGGGTCTGGTGGAGCTCTGTTTAGTCCATTTGAAGATAGTGCTAACCTTGACACAAGATAGATGCGTGGTTTGCACTGAACGTACCATAGGCTCACAAATAGTTTGGGACGCACCCGATGGACTCGTAAGTGACATGGGTCATTGGGAATCTCGTTTTAGTCCGTTTGGAGACAGTGTTAGTGTCAGTGCAAAGTAGGTGCACGGTTTGCACCGAACATACCATAGGCATAGAAATCATTTTGGACGCACACAATGGGACTCCTAGGTGACGAGGCTCAAGTGGAAGCTCGGTTCAATCCGTTCGGAGATAGTGCTACTCTTGATGCATGATTGGTGCACGGTTTGCGTCAAACATACCGTTGGCTTGGAAATAGTATTGGAGGCACCCGATGTTACTCCTAGTTGACGTGGGTCTTGTGGAATCTCGTTTCGATCTGTGTTTGAGACAGTGTTAGCGTCGGTGCAAGATAGGTGCACAATTTGCATCAAACGTACCATAGGATCATAAATCAGTTTAGACGCACCCGATGGTACTCCTAAGTGACGTGGGTCTGGTGGAGCTCTGTTCGGTCCGTTTGGAGATAGTGCTAATCTTGACACAAGATAGATGCACGGTTTACACTGAACGTACCATAGGCTCACAAATAGTTTTGGACGCACCCGACGGACTCGTAAGTGACATGGGTCGCGTGGAATCTCGTTTTAGTCCGTTTGGAGACAGTGTTAGTGTCAGTGCAAGATAGGTGCACGGTTTGCACCAAACATACCATAGGCATAGAAATCGTTTTGGACGCACACGATGGTACTCCTTGGTGACGTGGCTCAAGTGGAAGCTCGGTTCAGTCTGTTTGGGGATAGTGCTACTCTTGATGCACGATTGGTGTACGGTTTGCATCAAACGTACAATAGGCTCAGAAATAGTATTGGAGGCACCCGATGGAACTCCTAGTTGATGTGGGTCTTGTGGAATCTCGTTTCGATCTGTCTTGAGACAGTGTTAGCGTCGGTCCAAGATAGGTGCTTAATTTGTGTCAAACGTACCATAGGCTCATAAATCATTTTAGAAGCACCTGATGGTACTTCTAAGTGACGAGGGTCTGGTGGAGCCCTGTTTGGTCCGTTTGGAGATAGTGCCAATCTTGACACAAGATAGGTGCACGGTTTGCACTGAAGGTACCATAGGCTCATAAATAGTTGTGGACGCACCCAATGGAACTCATAAGTGGCGTGGGCCGTGTGGAATTTCATTTTTGTCCATTTGGAGACAGTGCTAATGTCAGTGCAAGAGAGGTGCATGGTTTGCACAGAACATACCATAGGCATAGAAATCATTTTCGACACACACACGATGGGACTCCTAGGTGACGAGGCTCAAGTGGAAGCTTGCTTCGGTCCGTTTCGAGACAGTGCTACCCTTGATGCACGATTGGTGCATGGTTTGCGTCAAACGTACCGTAGGCTCAGAAATAGTATTGGAGGCACCAGATGGAACTCCTAGTTGACGTGGGTCTTGTGGAATCTCGTTTCGATCTGTTGTGAGACAGTGTTAGCGTCGGTGCAAGATAGGAGCACAATTTGCGTCAAACGTACCATAGGGTCATAAATAAGTTTAGACGCACCAGATGGTACTCCTAAGTGACGTGGGTCTGGTGGAGCTCTGTTCGGTGCAATTGGAGATAGTGCTAATCTTGACACAAGATAGATGCACGGTTTGCACTAAAGCTACCATAGGCTCACAAATAGTTTGAGACGCACCTGATGGACTCGTAAGTGACATGGGTCGTGTGGAATCTCGTTTTAGTCTGTTTGGAGACAGTGTTAGTGTTAGTGCAAGATAGGTGCACGGTTTGCACTGAACATACCATAGGCATAGAAATAGTTATGGACGCACATGATGTGACTCCTAGGTGACGAGGCTCAAGTGGAAGCTCGGTTCGGTCCGTTTGGAGATAGTGCTACTCTTGATGCACGATTGGTGTATGGTTTGCATCAAACGTACCATAGGCTCAGAAATAGTATTGGAGGCACCCGATGGAACTCCTAGTTGACGTGGGTCTTGTGGAATCTCGTTTCGATATGTGTTTGAGACAGTGTTAGCGTCGGTGCAAGATAGGTGCACAATTTGCGTCAAACATACCATAGGGTCATAAATCAGTTTAGACGCACCCGATGGTACTCCTAAGTGACGTGGGTCTGGTGGAGCTCTGTTCGGTCCGTTTAGAGATAGTGCTAATCTTGACACAAGATAGATGCACGGTTTGCACTGAACGTACCATAGGCTCACAAATAGTTTGGGACGCACCCGATGGACTCATAAGTGACATGGGTCATGTGGAATCTCATTTTAGTCCGTTTGGAGACAGTGCTAGTGTCAGTGCAAGACAGGTGCACGGTTTGCACCGAACATACCATAGGCATAGAAATCATTTTGGACGCACACGATGGTACTCCTTGGTGACGTGGCTCAAGTGGAAGCTCGGTTTGGTCCGTTTGGGGATAGTGCTACTCTTGATGCACGATTGGTGTACGGTTTGCATCAAACGTACAATAGGCTCAGAAATAGTATTGGAGGCACCCGATGGAACTCCTAGTTGATGTGGGTCTTGTGGAATCTCGTTTCGATCTGTTTTGAGACAGTGTTAGCGTCGGTCCAAGATAGGTGCTCAATTTGCGTCAAACGTACCATAGGCTCATAAATCATTTTAGAAGCACCCGATGGTACTCTTAGTTGATGTGGGTCTTGTGGAATCTTGTTTCGATCTGTTTTGAGACAGTGTTAGTGTCGGTGCAAGATAGGAGCACGATTTGCGTCAAACGTACCATAGGGTCATAAATAAGTTTAGACGCACCCGATGGTACTCCTAAGTGACATGGGTCTGGTGGAGATCTATTCGGTCCATTTGAAGATAGTGCTAATCTTGACACAAGATAGATGCACGGTTTGCACTGAACATACCATAGGCTCACAAATTGTTTGGGACGCACCCGATGGACTCGTAAGTGACATGGGTCGTGTGGAATCTCATTTTAGTCTGTTTGGAGACAGTGCTAGTGTCAGTGCAAAGTAGGTGCACGGTTTGCACCGAACATACTATAGGCATAGAAATCATTTTGGACGCACAGGATGGGACTCCTAGGTGACGAGGCTCAAGTGGAAGCTCGGTTCGGTCCGTTCGGAGATAGTGCTACTCTTGATGCATGATTGGTGCACGGTTTGCGTCAAACATACCGTTGGCTTGGAAATAGTATTGGAGGCACCCGATGGAACTCCTAGTTGACGTGGGTCTTATGGAATCTCGTTTCGATCTGTGTTTGAGACAGTGTTAGCGTCGGTGCAAGATAGGTGCACAATTTGCGTCAAACGTACCATAGGGTCATAAATCAGTTTAGACGCACCCGATGGTACTCCTAAGTGACGTGGGTCTGGTGGAGCTCTGTTCGGTCCGTTTGGAGATAGTGCTAATCTTGACACAAGATAGATGCACGGTTTGCACTGAACGTACCATAGGCTCACAAATAGTTTGGGACGCAACCGATGGACTCATAAGTGACATGGGTCATGTGGAATCTCATTTTAGTCTGTTTGGAGACAGTGCTAGTGTCAGTGCAAGACAGGTGCACGGTTTGCACCGAACATACCATAGGCATAGAAATCATTTTGGACGCACACGATGGTACGCCTTGGTGACGTGGCTCAAGTGGAAGCTCGGTTCGGTCCGTTTGGGGATAGTGCTACTCTTGATGCACGATTGGTGTACGGTTTGCATCAAACGTACAATAGGCTCAGAAATAGTATTGGAGGCACCCGATGGAACTCCTAGTTGATGTGGGTCTTGTGGAATCTCGTTTCGATCTGTTTTGAGACAGTGTTAGCGTCGGTCCAAGATAGGTGCTCAATTTGTGTCAAACGTACCATAGGCTCATAAATCATTTTAGAAGCACCTCATCGTACTCCTAAGTGACGAGGGTCTGGTGGAGCCTTGTTTGGTCCATTTGGAGATAGAGCAAATCTTGACACAAGATAGGTGCACGGTTTGTACTAAAGGTACCATAGGCTCATAAATAGTTGTGGACGCACTCAATGGAACTCATAAGTGGCGTAGGTCGTGTGGAATTTCATTTTAGTCCATTTGGAGACAGTGTTAATGTCAGTGCAAGAGAGGTGCACGGTTTGCACCGAACATACCATAGGCATAGAAATCATTTTCGACACACACAATGGGACTCCTAGGTGACGAGGCTCAAGTGGAAGCTCGGTTCGGTCTGTTTGGGGATAGTGCTACTCTTGATGCACGATTGGTGTACGGTTTGCATCAAACGTACAATAGGCTCAGAAATAGTATTGGAGGCACCCGATGGAACTCCTAGTTGACGTGGGTCTTGTGGAATCTCGTTTCGATCTGTTTTGAGACAGTGTTAGCGTTAGTCCAAGATAGGTGCTCAATTTGCGTCAAACGTACCATAGGCTCATAAATCATTTTAGAAGCACCCGATGGTACTCTTAGTTGATGTGGGTCTTGTGGAATCTTGTTTCGATCTGTTTTGAGACAGTGTTAGTGTCGGTGCAAGATAGGAGCACGATTTGCGTCAAACGTACCATAGGGTCATAAATAAGTTTAGACGCACCCGATGGTACTCCTAAGTGACATGGGTCTGGTGGAGCTCTATTCGGTCCATTTGAAGATAGTGCTAATCTTGACACAAGATAGATGCACGGTTTGCACTGAACATACCATAGGCTCACAAATTGTTTGGGACGCACCCGATGGACTCGTAAGTGACATGGGTCGTGTGAAATCTCATTTTAGTCTGTTTGGAGACAGTGTTAGTGTCAGTGCAAAGTAGGTGCACGGTTTGCACCGAACATACCATAGGCATAGAAATCGTTTTGGACGCACACGATGGGACTCCTAGGTGACGAGGCTCAAGTGGAAGCTCGGTTCGGTCTGTTCGGAGATAGTGCTACTCTTGATGCATGATTGGTGCACGGTTTGCGTCAAACATACCGTTGGCTTGGAAATAGTATTGGAGGCACCTGATGGAACTCCTAGTTGACGTGGGTCTTGTGCAATCTCGTTTCGATCTGTGTTTGAGACAGTGTTAGCGACGGTGCAAGATAGGTGCACAATTTGCGTCAAACGTACCATAGGGTGATAAATCAGTTTAGACGCACCCGATGGTACTCCTAAGTGACGTGGGTCTGGTGGAGCTCTGTTCGGTCCGTTTGGAGATAGTGCTAATCTTGACACAAGATAGATGCACGGTCTGCACTGAACGTACCATAGGCTCACAAATAGTTTGGGACGCACCCGATGGACTCATAAGTGACATGGGTCATGTGGAATCTCGTTTTAGTCCGTTTGGAGACAGTGCTAGTGTCAGTGCAAGACAGGTGCACGGTTTGCACCGAACATACCATAGGCATAGAAATCGTTTTGGACGCACATGATGGGACTCCTTGGTGACGTGGCTCAAGTGGAAGCTCGGTTCGGTCCGTTTGGGGATAGTGCTACTCTTGATGCACGATTGGTGTACGGTTTGCATCAAACGTACAATAGGCTCAGAAATAGTATTGGAGGCACCCGATGGAACTCCTAGTTGATGTGGGTCTTGTGGAATCTCGTTTCGATCTGTTTTGAGACAGTGTTAGCGTCGGTCCAAGATTGGTGCTCAATTTGTGTCAAACGTACCATAGGCTCATAAATCATTTTAGAAGCACCTCATGGTACTCCTAAGTGACGAGGGTCTGGTGGAGCCTTGTTTGGTCCATTTGGAGATAGAGCCAATCTTGACACAAGATAGGTGCACGGTTTGCACTAAAGGTACCATAGGCTCATAAATAGTTGTGGACGCACCCAATGGAACTCATAAGTGGCGTGGGTCGTGTGGAATTTCATTTTAGTCCATTTTGAGACAGTGTTAATGTCAGTGCAAGAGAGGTGCACGGTTTGCACCGAACATACCATAGGCATAGAAATCATTTTCGACACACACGATGGGACTCCTAGGTGACGAGGCTCAAGTGCAAGCTCGGTTTGGTCTGTTTGGGGATAGTGCTACTCTTGATGCACGATTGGTGTACGGTTTGCATCAAACGTACAATAGGCTCAGAAATAGTATTGGAGGCACCCGATGGAACTCCTAGTTGACGTGGGTCTTGTGGAATCTCGTTTCGATCTGTTTTGAGACAGTGTTAGCGTTAGTCCAAGATAGGTGCTCAATTTGCGTCAAACGTACCATAGGCTCATAAATCATTTTAGAAGCACCCGATGGTACTCTTAGTTGATGTGGGTCTTGTGGAATCTTGTTTCGATCTGTTTTGAGACAGTGTTAGTGTCGGTGCAAGATAGGAGCACGATTTGCGTCAAACGTACCATAGGGTCATAAATAAGTTTAGACGCACCCGATGGCACACCTAAGTGACATGGGTCTGGTGGAGCTCTATTCGGTCCATTTGAAGATAGTGCTAATCTTGACACAAGATAGATGCACGGTTTGCACTGAACATACCATAGGCTCATAAATTGTTTAGGACGCACCCGATGGACTCGTAAGTGACATGGGTCGTGTGGAATCTCATTTTAGTCTGTTTGGAGACAGTGTTAGTGTCAGTGCAAAGTAGGTGCACGGTTTGCACCGAACATACCATAGGCATAGAAATCGTTTTGGACGCACACGATGGGACTCCTAGGTGACGAGGCTCAAGTGGAAGCTCGGTTCGGTCCGTTCGGAGATAGTGCTACTCTTGATGCATGATTGGTGCACGGTTTGCGTCAAACTAAGGCTGGATATCGAGCCAACCGTAGTTTTTTTGAGCTTTTTTAGAAATTGGTATAATCTTATTCATCATTATTTCCTGCATTGTTTAAGACCCAACTTCATGACGAGCCTAACGAGCCGAGCCTAACGAGCCGAGCCGAAGCTGAAAGTCGTTCCAAATCAAGTTATTTTTATTTTAAAAGAAAAATGAGTCTAATCAGAGCACTTTTGTACCGAGCCACCGAGCCAGCTTAACGAGCTTTTTGTCCAGCCCTACGTCAAACATACTGTTGGCTTGGAAATAGTATTGGAGGCACCCGATGGAACTCCTAGTTGACGTGGGTCTTGTGCAATCTCGTTTCGATCTGTGTTTGAGACAGTGTTAGCGTCGGTGCAAGATAGGTGCACAATTTGCGTCAAACGTACCATAGGGTGATAAATCAGTTTAGACGCACCCGATGGTACTCCTAAGTGACGTGGGTCTGGTGGAGCTCTGTTCGGTCCGTTTGGAGATAGTGCTAATCTTGACATAAGATAGATGCACGGTTTGCACTGAACGTACCATAGGCTCACAAATAGTTTGGGACGCACCCGATGGACTCATAAGTGACATGGGTCATGTGGAATCTCATTTTAGTCCGTTTGGAGACAGTTCTAGTGTCAGTGCAAGACAGGTGCACGGTTTGCACCGAACATACCATAGGCATAGAAATCGTTTTGGACGCACACGATGGTACTCCTTGGTGACGTGGCTCAAGTGGAAGCTCGGTTCGGTCCGTTTGGGGATAGTGCTACTTTTGATGCACGATTGGTGTACGGTTTGCATCAAACGTACAATAGGCTCAGAAATAGTATTGGAGGCACCCGATGGAACTCCTAGTTGATGTGGGTCTTGTGGAATCTCGTTTCGATCTGTTTTGAGACAGTGTTAGCGTCGGTCCAAGATAGGTGCTCAATTTGTGTCAAACGTACCATAGGCTCATAAATCATTTTAGAAGCACCTCATGGTACTCCTAAGTGACGAGGGTCTGGTGGAGCCTTGTTTGGTCCATTTGGAGATAGAGCCAATCTTGACACAAGATAGGTGCACGGTTTGCACTAAAGGTACCATAGGCTCATAAATAGTTGTGGACGCACCCAATGGAACTCATAAGTGGCGTGGGTCGTGTGGAATTTCATTTTAGTCCATTTGGAGACGGTGTTAATGTCAGTGCAAGAGAGGTGCATGGTTTGCACCGAACATACCATAGGCATAGAAATCATTTTCGACACACACGATGGGACTCCTAGGTGACGAGGCTCAAGTGGAAGCTCGGTTCGGTCTGTTTGGGGATAGTGCTACTCTTGATGCACGATTGGTGTACGGTTTGCATCAAACATACAATAGGCTCAGAAATAGTATTGGAGGCACCCGATGGAACTCCTAGTTGACGTGGGTCTTGTGGAATCTCGTTTCGATCTATTTTGAGATAGTGTTAGCGTTAGTCCAAGATAGGTGCTCAATTTGCGTCAAACGTACCATAGGCTCATAAATCATTTTAGAAGCACCCGATGGTACTCTTAGTTGATGTGGGTCTTGTGGAATCTTGTTTCGATCTGTTTTGAGACAGTGTTAGTGTCGGTGCAAGATAGGAGCATGATTTGCGTCAAACGTACCATAGGGTCATAAATAAGTTTAGACGCACCCGATGGTACTCCTAAGTGACATGGGTCTGGTGGAGCTCTATTCGGTCCATTTGAAGATAGTGCTAATCTTGACACAAGATAGATGCACGGTTTGCACTGAACATACCATAGGCTCACAAATTGTTTGGGACACACCCGATGGACTCGTAAGTGACATGGGTCTTGTGGAATCTCTTTTTAGTCTATTTGGAGACAATGTTAGTGTCAGTGCAAAGTAGGTGCACGGTTTGCACCGAACATACCATAGGCATAGAAATCGTTTTGGACGCACACGATGGGACTCCTAGGTGACGAGGCTCAAGTGGAAGCTCGGTTCGGTCTGTTTGGAGATAGTGCTACTCTTGATGCATGATTGGTGCACGGTTTGCGTCAAACATACCGTTGGCTTGGAAATAGTATTGGAGGCACCCGATGGAACTCCTAGTTGACGTGGGTCTTGTGCAATCTCGTTTCGATCTGTGTTTGAGGCAGTGTTAGCGTCGGTGCAAGATAGGTGCACAATTTGCGTCAAACGTACCATAGGGTGATAAATCAGTTTAGACGCACCCGATGGTACTCCTAAGTGACGTGGGTCTGGTGGAGCTCTGTTCGGTCCGTTTGGAGATAGTGCTAATCTTGACACAAGATAGATGCACGGTTTGCACTGAACGTACCATAGGCTCACAAATAGTTTGGGATGCACCCGATGGACTCATAAGTGACATGGGTCATGTGGAATCTCATTTTAGTCCATTTGGAGACAGTGCTAGTGTCAGTGCAAGACAGGTGCACGGTTTGCACCGAACATACCATAGGCATAGAAATCGTTTTGGACGCACACGATGGTACTCCTTGGTGACGTGGCTCAAGTGGAAGCTCGGTTCGGTCCGTTTGGGGATAGTGCTACTCTTGATGCACGATTGGTGTACGGTTTGCATCAAACGTACAATAGGCTCAGAAATAGTATTGGAGGCACCCGATGGAACTCCTAGTTGACGTGGGTCTTGTGGAATCTCGTTTCGATCTGTTTTGAGACAGTGTTAGCGTTAGTCCAAGATAGGTGCTCAATTTGCGTCAAACGTACCACAGGCTCATAAATCATTTTAGAAGCACCCGATGGTACTCTTAGTTGATGTGGGTCTTGTGGAATCTTGTTTCGATCTGTTTTGAGACAGTGTTAGTGTCGGTGCAAGATAGGAGCACGATTTGCGTCAAACGTACCATAGGGTCATAAATAAGTTTAGACGCACCCGATGGTACTTCTAAGTGACATGGGTCTGGTGGAGCTCTATTCGGTCCATTTGAAGATAGTGCTAATCTTGACACAAGATAGATGCACGGTTTGCACTGAACATACCTTAGGCTCACAAATTGTTTGGGACGCACCCGATGGACTCGTAAGTGACATGGGTCGTGTGGAATCTCATTTTAGTCTGTTTGGAGACAGTGTTAGTATCAGTGCAAAGTAGGTGCACGGTTTGCACCGAACATACCATAGGCATAGAAATCGTTTTGGACGCACACGATGGGACTCCTAGGTGACGAGGCTCAAGTGGAAGCTCGGTTCGGTCCGTTCGGAGATAGTGCTACTCTTGATGCATGATTGGTGCATGGTTTGCGTCAAACATACCGTTTGCTTGGAAATAGTATTGGAGGCACCCGATGGAACTCCTAGTTGACGTGGGTCTTGTGCAATCTCGTTTCGATCTGTGTTTGAGGCAGTGTTAGCATCGGTGCAAGATAGGTGCACAATTTGCGTCAAACGTACCATAGGGTCATAAATCAGTTTAGACGCACCTGATGGTACTCCTAAGTGACGTGGGTCTGGTGGAGCTCTGTTCGGTCCGCTTGGAGATAGCGCTAATCTTGGCACAAGATAGATGCACGGTTTGCACTGAACGTACCATAGGCTCACAAATAGTTTGGGACGCACCCGATGGACTCATAAGTGACATGGGTCATGTGGAATCTCATTTTAGTCCGTTTGGAGACAGTGCTAGTGTCAATGCAAGACAGGTGCACGGTTTGCACCGAACATACCATAGGCATAGAAATCGTTTTGGACGCACACGATGGTACTCCTTGGTGACGTGGCTCAAGTGGAAGCTCGGTTCGGTCCGTTTGGGGATAGTGCTACTCTTGATGTACGATTGGTGTACGGTTTGCATCAAACGTACAATAGGCTCACAAATAGTATTGGAGGCACCCGATGGAACTCCTAGTTGATGTGGGTCTCGTGGAATCTCGTTTCGATCTATTTTGAGACAGTGTTAGCGTCGGTCCAAGATAGGTGCTCAATTTGTGTCAAACATACCATAGGCTCATAAATCATTTTAGAAGCACCTCATGGTACTCCTAAGTGACGAGGGTCTGGTGGAGCCTTGTTTGGTCCATTTGGAGATAGAGCCAATCTTGACACAAGATAGGTGCACGGTTTGCACTAAAGGTACCATAGGCTCATAAATAGTTGTGGACGCACCCAATGGAACTCATAAGTGGCGTGGGTCGTGTGGAATTTCATTTTAGTCCATTTGGAGACAGTGTTAATGTCAGTGCAAGAGAGGTGCACGGTTTGCACCGAACATACCATAGGCATAGAAATCATTTTTGACACACACGATGGGACTCCTAGGTAACGAGGCTCAAGTGGAAGCTCGGTTCGGTCTGTTTGGGGATAGTGCTACTCTTGATGCACGATTGGTGTACGGTTTGCATCAAACATACAATAGGCTCAGAAATAGTATTGGAGCACCCGATGGAACTCCTAGTTGACGTGGGTCTTGTGGAATCTCGTTTCGATCTGTTTTGAGACAGTGTTAGCGTTAGTCCAAGATAGGTGCTCAATTTGCGTCAAACGTACCATAGGCTCATAAATCATTTTAGAAGCACCCGATGGTACTCTTAGTTGATGTGGGTCTTGTTGAATCTTGTTTCGATCTGTTTTGAGACAGTGTTAGTGTCGGTGCAAGATAGGAGCACGATTTGCGTCAAACGTACCATAGGGACATAAATAAATTTAGACGCACCCAGTGGAACTCCTAAGTGACATGGGTCTGGTGGAGCTCTATTCGGTCCATTTGAAGATAGTGCTAATCTTGACACAAGATAGATGCACGGTTTGCACTAAACATACCATGGGCTCACAAATTGTTTGGGATGCACCCGATGGACTCATAAGTGACATGGGTCGTGTGGAATCTCATTTTAGTCTGTTTGGAGACAGTGTTAGTGTCAGTGCAAAGTAGGTGCACGGTTTGCACCGAACATACCATAGGCATAGAAATGATTTTGGACGCACACGATGGGACTCCTAGGTGACGAGGCTCAAGTGGAAGCTCGGTTCGGTCCGTTCGGAGATAGTGCTACTCTTGAGGCATGATTGGTGCACGGTTTGCGTCAAACATACCGTTGGCTTGGAAATAGTATTGGAGGCACCCGATGGAACTCCTAGTTGACATGGGTCTTGTGCAATCTCGTTTCGATCTGTGTTTGAGGCAGTGTTAGCATCAGTGCAAGATAGGTGCACAATTTGCGTCAAACGTACCATAGGGTCATAAATCAGTTTAGACGCACCTGATGGTACTCCTAAGTGACGTGGGTCTGGTGGAGCTCTGTTCGGTCCGCTTGGAGATAGCGCTAATCTTGGCACAAGATAGATGCACGGTTTGCACTGAACGTACCATAGGCTCACAAATAGTTTGGGACGCACCCGATGGACTCATAAGTGACATGGGTCATGTGGAATCTCATTTTAGTCCGTTTGGAGACAGTGCTAGTGTCAATGCAAGACAGGTGCACGGTTTGCACCGAACATACCATAGGCATAGAAATCGTTTTGGACGCACACGATGGTACTCCTTGGTGACGTGGCTCAAGTGGAAGCTCGGTTCGGTCCGTTTGGGGATAGTGCTACTCTTGATGCACGATTGGTGTACGGTTTGCATCAAACGTACAATAGGCTCACAAATAGTATTGGAGGCACCCGATGGAACTCCTAGTTGATGTGGGTCTTGTGGAATCTCGTTTCGATCTGTTTTGAGACAGTGTTAGCGTCGGTCCAAGATAGGTGCTCAATTTGTGTCAAACATACCATAGGCTCATAAATCATTTTAGAAGCACCTCATGGTACTCCTAAGTGACGAGGGTCTGGTGGAGCCTTGTTTGGTCCATTTGGAGATAGAGCCAATCTTGACACAAGATAGGTGCACGGTTTGCACTAAAGGTACCATAGGCTCATAAATAGTTGTGGACGCACCCAATGGAACTCATAAGTGGCGTGGGTCGTGTGGAATTTCATTTTAGTCCATTTGGAGACAGTGTTAATGTCAGTGCAAGAGAGGTGCACGGTTTGCACCGAACATACCATAGGCATAGAAATCATTTTCGACACACACGATGGGACTCCTAGGTGACGAGGCTAAAGTGGAAGCTCAGTTTGGTCTGTTTGGGGATAGTGCTACTCTTGATGCACGATTGGTGTACGGTTTGCATCAAACGTACAATAGGCTCAGAAATAGTATTGGAGGCACCCGATGGAACTCCTAGTTGACGTGGGTCTTGTGGAATCTTGTTTCGATCTGTTTTGAGACAGTGTTAGCGTTAGTCCAAGATAGGTGCTCAATTTGCGTCAAACGTACCATAGGCTCATAAATCATTTTAGAAGCACCCGATGGTACTCTTAGTTGATGTGGGTCTCGTGGAATCTTGTTTCGATCTGTTTTGAGACAGTGTTAGTGTCGGTGCAAGATAGGAGCACGATTTGCGTCAAACGTACCATAGGGTCATAAATAAGTTTAGACGCACCCGATGGTACTCCTAAGTGACATGGGTCTGGTGGAGCTCTATTCGGTCCATTTGAAGATAGTGCTAATCTTGACACAAGATAGATGCACGGTTTGCACTGAACATACCATAGGCTCACAAATTGTTTGGGACGCACCCGATGGACTCGTAAGTGACATGGGTCGTGTGGAATCTCATTTTAGTCTGTTTGGAGACAGTGTTAGTGTCAGTGCAAAGTAGGTGCACGGTTTGCACCGAACATACCATAGGCATAGAAATCGTTTTGGATGCACACGATGGGACTCCTAGGTGACGAGGCTCAAGTGGAAGCTCGGTTCGGTCCGTTCGGAGATAGTGCTACTCTTGATGCATGATTGGTTCACGGTTTGCGTCAAACATACCGTTGGCTTGGAAATAGTATTGGAGGCACCCGATGGAACTCCTAGTTGACGTGGGTCTTGTGCAATCTCGTTTCGATCTGTGTTTGAGGCAGTGTTAGCGTCGGTGCAAGATAGGTGCACAATTTGCGTCAAACGTACCATAGGGTGATAAATCAGTTTAGACGCACCCGATGGTACTCCTAAGTGACGTGGGTCTGGTGGAGCTCTGTTCGGTCCGTTTGGAGATAGTGCTAATCTTGACACAAGATAAATGCACGGTTTGCACTGAACGTACCATAGGCTCACAAATAGTTTGGGACGCAACCGATGGACTCATAAGTGACATGGGTCATGTGGAATCTCATTTTAGTCTGTTTGGAGACAGTGCTAGTGTCAGTGCAAGACAGGTGCACGGTTTGCACCGAACATACCATAGGCATAGAAATCGTTTTGGACGCACACGATGGTACTCCTTGGTGACGTGGCTCAAGTGGAAGCTCGGTTCGGTCCGTTTGGGGATAGTGCTACTCTTGATGCACGATTGGTGTACGGTTTGCATCAAACGTACAATGGGCTCAGAAATAGTATTGGAGGCACCCAATGGAACTCCTAGTTGACGTGGGTCTTGTGGAATCTCATTTCGATCTGTTTTGAGACAGTGTTAGCGTTAGTCCAAGATAGGTGCTCAATTTGCGTCAAATGTACCATAGGCTCATAAATCATTTTAGAAGCACCCGATGGTACTCTTAGTTGATGTGGGTCTTGTGGAATCTTGTTTCTATCTATTTTGAGACAGTGTTAGTGTCGGTGCAAGATAGGAGCACGATTTGCGTCAAACGTACCATAGGGTCATAAATAAGTTTAGACGCACCCGATGGTACTTCTAAGTGACATGGGTCTGGTGGAGCTCTATTCGGTCCATTTGAAGATAGTGCTAATCTTGACACAAGATAGATGCACGGTTTGCACTGAACATACCATAGGCTCACAAATTGTTTGGGACGCACCCGATGGACTCGTAAGTGACATGGGTCGTGTGGAATCTCATTTTAGTCTGTTTGGAGACAGTGTTAGTGTTAGTGCAAAGTAGGTGCACGGTTTGCACCGAACATACCATAGGCATAGAAATCGTTTTGGATGCACATGATGGGACTCCTAGGTGACGAGGCTCAAGTGGAAGCTCGGTTCGGTCCGTTCGGAGATAGTGCTACTCTTGATGCATGATTGGTGCACGGTTTGCGTCAAACATACCGTTGGCTTGGAAATAGTATTGGAGGCACCCGATGGAACTCCTAGTTGACGTGGGTCTTGTGCAATCTCGTTTCGATCTGTGTTTGAGGCAGTGTTAGCGTCGGTGCAAGATAGGTGCACAATTTGCGTCAAACGTACCATAGGGTCATAAATCAGTTTAGACGCACCTGATGGTACTCCTAAGTGACGTGGGTCTGGTGGAGCTCTGTTCGGTCCACTTGAAGATAGCGCTAATCTTGGCACAAGATAGATGCACGGTTTGCACTGAACGTACCATAGGCTCACAAATAGTTTGGGACGCACTCGATGGACTCATAAGTGACATGGGTCATGTGGAATCTCATTTTAGTCCGTTTGGAGACAGTGCTAGTGTCAGTGCAAGACAGGTGCACGGTTTGCACCGAACATACCATAGGCATATAAATCGTTTTGGATGCACACGATGGTACTCCTTGGTAACGTGGCTCAAGTGGAAGCTTGGTTCGGTCCGTTTGGGGATAGTGCTACTCTTGATGCATGATTGGTGTACGGTTTGCATCAAACGTACAATAGGCTCACAAATAGTATTGGAGGCACCCGATGGAACTCCTAGTTGATGTGGGTCTCGTGGAATCTCGTTTCGATCTATTTTGAGACAGTGTTAGCGTCGGTCCAAGATAGGTGCTCAATTTGTGTCAAACGTACCATAGGCTCATAAATCATTTTAGAAGCACCTCATGGTACTCCTAAGTGACGAGGGTCTGGTGGAGCCTTGTTTGGTCCATTTGGAGATAGAGCCAATCTTGACACAAGATAGGTGCACGGTTTGCACTAAAGGTACCATAGGCTCATAAATAGTTGTGGACGCACCCAATGGAACTCATAAGTGGCGTGGGTCGTGTGGAATTTCATTTTAGTCCATTTGGAGACAGTGTTAATGTCAGTGCAAGAGAGGTGCACGGTTTGCACCGAACATACCATAGGCATAGAAATCATTTTTGACACACACGATGGGACTCCTAGGTGACGAGGCTCAAGTGGAAGCTCGGTTCGGTCTGTTTGGGGATAGTGCTACTCTTGATGCACGATTGGTGTACGGTTTGCATCAAACGTACAATAGGCTCAGAAATAGTATTGGAGGCACCCGATGGAACTCCTAGTTGACGTGGGTCTTGTGGAATCTCGTTTCGATCTGTTTTGAGACAGTGTTAGCGTTAGTCCAAGATAGGTGCTCAATTTGCGTCAAACGTACCATAGGCTCATAAATCATTTTAGAAGCACCCGATGGTACTCTTAGTTGATGTGGGTCTTGTGGAATCTTGTTTCGATCTGTTTTGAGACAGTGTTAGTGTCGGTGCAAGATAGGAGCACGATTTGCGTCAAACGTACCTTAGGGTCATAAATAAATTTAGACGCACCCGATGGAACTCCTAAGTGACATGGGTCTGGTGGAGCTCTATTCGGTCCATTTGAAGATAGTGCTAATCTTGACACAAGATAGATGCACGGTTTGCACTAAACATACCATAGGCTCACAAATTGTTTGGGACGCACCCGATGGACTCATAAGTGACATGGGTCGTGTGGAATCTCATTTTAGTCTGTTTGGAGACAGTGTTAGTGTCAGTGCAAAGTAGGTGCACGGTTTGCACCGAACATACCATAGGCATAGAAATCGTTTTGGACGCACACGATGGGACTCCTAGGTGACAAGGCTCAAGTGGAAGCTCGGTTCGGTCCGTTCGGAGATAGTGCTACTCTTGAGGCATGATTGGTGCACGGTTTGCGTCAAACATACCGTTGGCTTGGAAATAGTATTGGAGGCACCCGATGGAACTCCTAGTTGACGTGGGTCTTGTGGAATCTCGTTTCGATCTGTGTTTGAGACAGTGTTAGCGTCGGTGCAAGATAGGTGCACAATTTGCGTCAAACGTACCATAGGGTGATAAATCAGTTTAGACGCACCCGATGGTACTCCTAAGTGACGTGGGTCTGGTGGAGCTCTGTTCGGTCCGTTTGGAGATAGTGCTAATCTTGACACAAGATAGATGCACGGTTTGCACTGAACGTACCATAGGCTCACAAATAGTTTGGGACGCACCCGATGGACTCATAAGTGACATGGGTCATGTGGAATCTCATTTTAGTCCGTTTGGAGACAGTGCTAGTGTCAGTGCAAGACAGGTGCATGGTTTGCACCGAAGATACCATAGGCATAGAAATCGTTTTGGACGCACACGATGGTACTCCTTGGTGACGTGGCTCAAGTGGAAGCTCGGTTCGGTCCGTTTGGGGATAGTGCTACTCTTGATGCACAATTGGTGTACGGTTTGCATCAAACGTACAATAGGCTTAGAAATAGTATTGGAGGCACCCGATGGAACTCCTAGTTGATGTGGGTCTTGTGGAATCTGTTTCGATCTGTTTTGAGACAGTGTTAGCGTCGGTCCAAGATAGGTGCTCAATTTGTGTCAAACGTACCATAGGCTCATAAATCATTTTAGAAGCACCTCATGGTACTCCTAAGTGACGAGGGTCTGGTGGAGCCTTGTTTGGTCCATTTGGAGATAGAGCCAATCTTGACACAAGATAGGTGCACGGTTTGCACTAAAGGTACCATAGGCTCATAAATAGTTGTGGATGCACCCAATGGAACTCATAAGTGGCGTGGGTCGTGTGGAATTTCATTTTAGTCCATTTGGAGACAGTGTTAATGTCAGTGCAAGAGAGGTGCACGGTTTGCACCGAACATACCATAGGCATAGAAATCATTTTTGACACACACGATGGGACTCCTAGGTGACGAGGCTCAAGTGGAAGCTTGCTTTGGTCCATTTCGAGACTGCTACCCTTGATGCACGATTGGTGCACGGTTTGTGTCAAACGTACCGTAGGCTCGGAAACAGTATTGGAGGCACCAGATGGAACTCCTAGTTGACATGGGTCTTGTGGAATCTCGTTTCGATCTGTTGTGAGACAGTGTTAGGGTCGGTGCAAGATAGGAGCACGATTTGCGTCAAACGTACCATAGGGTCATAAATAAGTTTGGACGCACCTGATGGTACTCCTAAGTGACGTGGGTCTGGTGGAGCTCTGTTCGGTGCATTTGGAGATAGTGCTAATCTTGACACAAGATAGATGCACGGTTTGCACTAAAGGTACCATAGGCTCACAAATAGTTTGGGACGCACCCGATGGACTCGTAAGTGACATGGGTCGTGTGGAATCTCGTTTTAGTCTGTTTGGAGACAGTGTTAGTGTCAGTGCAAGATAGGTGCACGGTTTGCACCGAACAAACCATAGGCATAGAAATCGTTATGGATGCACACGATGCGACTCCTAGGTGACGAGGCTCAAGTGGAAGCTCGGTTCGGTCCGTTTGGAGATAGTGCTACTCTTGATGCACGATTGGTGCACGGTTTGCATCATACATACCGTTGGCTTGGAAATAGTATTGGAGGCACCCGATGGAACTCCTAGTTGACATGGGTCGTGTGGAATCTCGTTTTAGTCCGTTTGGAGACAGTGTTAGTGTCAGTGCAAGACAGGTGCATAGTTTGCATCGAACATACCATAGGCATAGAAATCATTTTGGACACACACGATGGGACTCCTTGGTGACATGGCTCAAGTGGAAGCTCGGTTCAGTCTGTTTGGGGATAGTGCTACCCTTGATGCACGATTGGTGTACGGTTTGCATCAAACGTACAATAGTCTCAGAAATAGTATTGGAGGCACCCGATGGAACTCCTAATTGATGTGGGTCTTGTGGAATCTCGTTTCGATCAGTTTTGAGACATTTTTAGCGTCGGTCCAAGATAGGTGCTCAATTTGTGTCAAACGTACAATAGGCTCATAAATCATTTTAGAAGCACCTGATGGTACTCCTAAGTGACGAGGGTCTGGTGGAGCCCTGTTTGGTCCGTTTGGAGATAGTGCCAATCTTGACACAAGATAGGTGCACAGTTTGCACTGAAGGTACCATAGGCTCATAAATAGTTGTGGACGCACCCAATGAAACTCATAAGTGGCATGGGTCGTATGGAATTTCGTTTTAGTCCGGAGACAGTGTTAATGTCAGTGCAAGAGAGGTGCACGGTTTGCACCGAACATACCATAGGCATAGAAATCATTTTGGACACACACGATGGGACTCCTAGGTGACGAGGCTCAAGTGGAAGCTCGGTTCGGTCCGTTTGGAGATAGTGCTACTCTTGATGCACGATTGGTGCACGATTTGCATCAAACATACCGTTGGCTTGGAAATAGTATTGGAGGCACCCGATGGAACTCCTTGTTGACTTGGGTCTTATGGAATCTCGTTTCGATCTGTGTTTGAGACAGTGTTAGCGTCGGAGCAAGATAGGTGCACAATTTGCGTCAAACATACCATAGGGTCATAAATCAGTTTAGATGCACCTGATGGTACTCCTAAGTGACGTGGGTCTGGTGGAGCTCTGTTCGCTCCGTTTGGAGATAGTGCTAATCTTGACACAAGATAGATGCATGGTTTGCATTGAACGTATTATAGGCTCACAAATAGTTTGGGACGCACCCAATGGACTCGTAAGTGACATGGGTCGTGTGGAATCTCATTTTAGTCCGTTTTGAAACAGTGTTAGTGTCAGTGCAAGACAGGTGCACGGTTTGCACCGAACATACCATAGGCATAGAAATCATTTTGGACGCACACGATGGGACTCCTTTGTGACGTGGCTCAAGTGGAAGCTCGGTTCGGTCCATTTGGGGATAGTGCTACTCTTGATGCACGATTGGTGTATGGTTTGCATCAAACGTACAATAGTCTCAGAAATAGAATTGGAGGCACCCGATGGAACTCCTAGTTGATGTGGGTCTTGTGGAATCTCGTTTCGATCTGTTTTGAGATAGTGTTAGCGTCGGTCCAAGATAGGTGCTCAATTTGTGTCAAACGTACAATAGGCTCATACATCATTTTAGAAGCACTTGATGGTACTCCTAAGTGACGAGGGTCTGGTGGAGCCCTGTTTGGTCCGTTTGGAGATAGTGCCAATCTTGACACAAGATAGGTGCACGGTTTGCACTGAAGGTACCATAGGCTCATAAATAGTTGTGGACACACCCAATGGAACTCATAAGTGGCGTGGGTCGTATGGAATTTTGTTTTAGTCCGGAGACAGTGTTAATGTCAGTGCAAGAGAGGTGCATGGTTTGCACCGAACATACCATAGGCATAGAAATCATTTTGGACACACACGATGGGACTCCTAGGTGACGAGGCTCAAGTGGAAGCTCGGTTCGGTCCATTTGGAGATAGTGCTACTATTAATGCACGATTGGTGCACGATTTGCATCAAACATACCATTGGCTTGGAAATAGTATTGGAGGCACCCGATGGAACTCCTAGTTGACTTGGGTCTTATGGAATCTCGTTTCGATCTGTGTTTGAGACAGTGTTAGCGTCGGTGCAAGATAGGTGCACAATTTGCGTCAAACGTACCATAGGGTCATAAATCAGTTTAGATGCACCCAATGGTACTCCTAAGTGACGTGGGTCTGGTGGAGCTCTGTTCGCTCCGTTTGGAGATAGTGCTAATCTTGACACAAGATAGATGCACGGTTTGCATTGAACGTATTATAGGCTCACAAATAGTTTGGGACGCACCCAATGGACTCGTAAGTGACATGGGTCGTGTGGAATCTCATTTTAGTCCGTTTTGAAACAGTGTTAGTGTCCGTGCAAGACAGGTGCACGGTTTGCACCGAACATACCATAGGCATAGAAATCATTTTGGACGCACACGATGGGACTCCTTGGTGACGTGGCTCAAGTGGAAGCTCGGTTCGGTCCATTTGGGGATAGTGCTACTCTTGATGCACGATTGGTGTACGGTTTGCATCAAACGTAAAATAGTCTCAGAAATAGTATTGGAGGCACCCGATGGAACTCCTAGTTGATGTGGGTCTTGTGGAATCTCGTTTCGATCTGTTTTGAGATAGTGTTAGCGTCGGTCCAAGATAGGTGCTCAATTTGTGTCAAACGTACAATAGGCTCATACATCATTTTAGAAGCACTTGATGGTACTCCTAAGTGACGAGGGTCTGGTGGAGCCCTGTTTGGTCCGTTTGGAGATAGTGCCAATCTTGACACAAGATAGGTGCACGGTTTGCACTGAAGGTACCATAGGCTCATAAATAGTTGTGGACGCACCCAATGGAACTCATAAGTGGCGTGGGTCGTGTGGAATTTAATTTTAGTCCATTTGGAGACAGTGTTAATGTCAGTGCAAGAGAGGTGCACGGTTTGCACCGAACATACCAAAGGCATAGAAATCATTTTCGACACACACGATGGGACTCCTAGGTGACGAGGCTCAAGTGGAAGCTTGCTTCGGTCCGTTTCGAGACAATGCTACCATTGATGCACGATTGGTGCACGGTTTGCGTCAAACGTACCGTAGGCTCAGAAATAGTATTGGAGGCACCAGATGGAACTCCTAGTTGACATGGGTCTTGTGGAATCTCGTTTCGATCTATTGTGAGACAGTGTTAGCGTCGGTGCAAGATAGGAGCACGATTTGCGTCAAACGCACCATAGGGTCATAAATAAGTTTAGACGCACCCGATGGTACTCCTAAGTGACGTGGGTCTGGTGGAGCTCTGTTCGGTGCTTTTGGAGATAGTGCTAATCTTGACACAAGATAGATGCACGGTTTGCACTAAAGGTACCATAGGCTCACAAATAGTTTGGGACGCACCCGACGGACTCGTAAGTGACATGGGTCGTGTGGAATCTCGTTTTAGTCTGTTTGGAGACAGTGTTAGTGTCAGTGCAAGATAGGTGCACGGTTTGCACCGAACATACCATAGGCATAGAAATCGTTATGGACGCACACGATGCGACTCCTAGGTGACGAGACTCAAGTGGAAGCTCGGTTCGGTCCGTTTGGAGATAGTGCTACTCTTGATGCACGATTGGTGCACGGTTTGCACTGAACGTATTACAGGCTCACAAATAGTTTGGGACGCACCCAATGGACTCGTAAGTGACATGGGTCGTGTGGAATCTCATTTTAGTCCGTTTTGAAACAGTGTTAGCGTCAGTGCAAGATAGGTGCACGGTTTGCACCGAACATACCATAGGCATAGAAATCGTTTTGGACGCACACGATGGGACTCCTTGGTGACGTGGCTCAAGTGGAAGCTCGGTTCGGTCTGATTGGGGATAGTGCTACTCTTGATGCACGATTGGTGTACGGTTTGCATCAAACGTACAATAGTCTCAGAAATAGTATAGGAGGCACCCGATGGAACTCCTAGTTGATGTGGGTCTTGTGGAATCTCGTTTTGATCTGTGTTTGAGACAGTGTTAGCGTCGGTCCAAGATAGGTGCTCAATTTGTGTCAAACGTACAATAGGCTCATACATCATTTTAGAAGCACTTGATGGTACTCCTAAGTGACGAGGGTCTGGTGGAGCCCTGTTTGGTCCGTTTGGAGATAGTGCCAATCTTGACACAAGATAGGTGCACGGTTTGTACTGAAGGTACCATAGGCTCATAAATAGTTGTGGACGCACCCAATGGAACTCATGAGTGGCGTGGGTCGTGTGGAATTTAATTTTAGTCCATTTGGAGACAGTGTTAATGTCAGTGCAAGAGAGGTGCACGGTTTGCACCAAACATACTATAGGCATAGAAATCATTTTCGACACACACGATGGGACTCCTAGGTGACGAGGCTCAAGTGGAAGCTTGCTTCGGTCCGTTTCGAGACAGTGCTACCCTTCATGCACGATTGGTGCACGGTTTGCGTCAAACGTACCGTAGGCTCGGAAATAGTATTGGAGGCACCAGATGGAACTCCTAGTTGACATGGGTCTTATGGAATCTTGTTTCGATCTGTTGTGAGACAGTGTTAGCGTCGGTGCAAGATAGGAGCACAATTTGCGTCAAACGCACCATAGGGTCATAAATAAGTTTAGACGCACCCGATGGTACTCCTATGTGACGTGGGTCTGGTGGAGCTCTATTCGGTGCTTTTGGAGATAGTGCTAATCTTGACACAAGATAGATGCACGGTTTGCACTAAAGGTACCATAGGCTCACAAATAGTTTAGGACGCACCCGATGGACTCGTAAGTGACATGGGTCGTGTGGAATCTCGTTTTAGTCTGTTTGGAGACAGTGTTAGTGTCAGTGCAAGATAGGTGCACGGTTTGCACCGAACATACCATAGGCATAGAAATCGTTATGGACGCACACGATGTGACTCCTAGGTGACGAGACTCAAGTGGAAGCTCGGTTCGGTCCGTTTGGAGATAGTGCTACTCTTGATGCACGATTGGTGCACGGTTTGCATCAAACATACCGTTGGCATGGAAATAGTATTGGAGGCTCCCGATGGAACTCCTAGTTGACATGGGTCGTGTGGAATCTAGTTTTAGTCTGTTTGGAGACAGTGTTAGTGTCAGTGCAAGACAGGTGGACGGTTTGCACCGAACATACCATAGGCATAGAAATCATTTTGGACGCACACGATGGGACTCCTTGGTGACGTGGCTCAAGTGGAAGCTCGGCTCGGTCTGTTTGGGGATAGTGCTACTCTTGATGCACGATTGGTGCACGGTTTGCATCAAACATACCGTTGGCTTGGAAATAGTATTGGAGGCTCCCGATGGAACTCCTAGTTGACATGGGTCGTGTGGAATCTCGTTTTAGTCCGTTTGGAGACAGTGTTAGTGTCAGTGCAAGACAGGTGGACGGTTTGCACCGAACATACCATAGGCATAGAAATCATTTTGGACGCACACGATGGGACTCCTTGGTGACGTGGCTCAAGTGGAAGCTCGGCTCGGTCTGTTTGGGGATAGTGCTACTCTTGATGCACGATTGGTGTACGGTTTGCATCAAACGTACAATAGTCTCAGAAATAGTATTGGAGGCACCCGATGGAACTCCTAGTTGATGTGGGTCTTGTGGAATCTCGTTTCGATCTGTTTTGAGACAGTGTTAGCGTCGGTCCAAGATAGGTGCTCAATTTGTGTCAAACGTACAATAGGCTCATACATCATTTTAGAAGCACCTGATGGTACTCCTAAGTGACGAGGGTCTGGTGGAGCCCTGTTTGGTCCGTTTGGAGATAGTGCCAATCTTGACACAAGATACATGGACGGTTTGCACTGAAGGTACCATAGGCTCATAAATAGTTGTGGACGCACCCAATGGAACTCATAAGTGGCGTGGGTCGTGTGGAATTTCATTTTAGTCCATTTGGAGACAGTGTTAGTGTCAGTGCAAGACCGGTGCACGGTTTGCACCAAACATACTATAGGCATAGAAATTGTTTTGGACGCACACAATGGGACTCCTAGGTGACGAGGCTCAAGTGGAAGCTCGGTTCAGTTCGTTTCGAGATAGTGCTACTCTTGATGCATGATTGGCGCACGGTTTGCGTCAAACGTACCGTAGGCTTGGAAATAGTATTGGAGGCACCTGATGGAACTTCTAGTTGACGTGGGTCTTGTGGAATCTCGTTTCGATCTGTTTTGAGATAGTGTTAGCGTCGGTGCAAGATAGGTGCACGATTTGCGTCAAACGTACCTTAGGTTCATAAATCAATTTAGACGCACCCGATGGTACTCCTAAGTGACGTGGGTCTGGTGGAGCTCTGTTCGGTCCATTTGGAGATAGTGCTAATCTTGACACAAGATAGGTGCACGGTTTGCACTGAACGTACCATAGGCTAACAAATAGTTTTTGACGCACCCGATGGCCTCGTAAGTGACATGGGTCAGGTGAAATCTCGTTTTAGTGTGTTTGGAGATTGTGTTAGTGTCAGGGCAAGACAGGTGCACAGTTTGCATCGAACATACCATAGGCATAGAAATCGTTTTGGACGCACACGATGGGACTCCTTGGTGACGAGGCTCAAGTGGAGGCTCGGTTTGGTCCGTTTGGAGGTTGTGCTACTCTTGATGCAGGATTGGTGCACGGTTTGCGTCAAACGTACCATAGGATCAGAAATAGTATTGGAGGCACCGATGGAACTCCTAGTTGACATGAGTCTTGTGGAATCTTGTTTCGATCTGTTTTGAGACAGTGTTAGCGTCGGTCCAAGATAGGTGCTCAATTTGCGTCAAACGTACCACTGGCTCACAAATCATTTTAGAAGCACCCGATGGTACTCCTAAGTGACGAGGGTCTGGCGGAGCCCTGTTTGGTCCGTTTAGAGATAGTGCCAATCTTGACACAAGATAGGTGCACGGTTTGCACTGAAGGTACCATAGGCTCATAAATACTTATGGACGCACCCAATGGAACTCATAAGTGGCGTGGGTCGTGTGGAATTTCATTTTAGTCCATTTGGAGACAGTGTTAATGTCAATGCAAGAGAGGTGCACGGTTTGCACCAAACATACCATAGGCATAGAAATCATTTTGGATGCACTCGATGGGACTCCTAGGTGACGAGGCTCAAGTGGAAGCTCGGTTCAGTCCGTTTGGAGATAGTGCTACTCTTGTTGCGTGATTGGCGCACGGTTTGCGTCAAACATACCGTAGGCTTGGAAACAGGGCTGGATATCGAGCCAACCGTAGTTTTTTCGAGCTTTTTTAGAAATTGATATAATCTTATTCATCATTATTTTCTGCATTGTTTAAGACCCAACTTCATGACGAGCCTAACGAGCCGAGCCTAACGAGCCGAGCCGAAGTTGAAAGTCGTTCCAAATCAAGTCATTTTTATTTTAAAAGATAAATGAGTCCAATCGGAACACTTTTGTACCGAGCCACCGAGCCAGCTCAACGAGCTTTTTGTTCAGCCCTACTTGGAAATAGTATTGGAGGCACCCGATGGAACTCCTAGTTGACGCGGGTCTTGTGGAATCTCGTTTTGATCTGTTTTGAGATAGTGTTAGCGTCAGTGCAAGATAGGTGCACAGTTTGCGTCAAACGTACCATAGGGTCATAAATCAATTTAGACGCACCCGATGGTACTCCTAAGTGACGTGGGTCTGGTGGAGCTCTGTTCGGTCCGTTTGGAGATAGTGCTAATCTTGGCACAAAATAGATGCATGGTTTGCACTAAATATACCATAGGCTCACAAATAGTCTACGACGCACCCGATGGACTCGTATGTGACATGGGTCGTGTGGAATCTCGTTTTAGTCCGTTTGGAGACAGTGTTAGTGTCAGTGCAAGACAGGTGCACGGTTTGCACCGAACATACCGTAGGCATAGAAATCGTTTTGGACGCACACAATGGGACTCCTAGGTGACGAGGCTCAAGTGGAATGTCGGTTCGGTCTATTTGGAGATAGTGCTACTCCTAATGCACGATTGGTGCACGGTTTGCGTCAAATGCACCGTAGGCTTGGAAATAGTATTGGAGGCACCCGATGGAACTCCTAGTTGACGTTGGTCTTGTGGAATCTCGCTTCGATCTGTATTAAGACAGTGTTAGCGTCGGTGCAAGATAGGTGCACGATTTGCGTCAAACGTACCATAGGGTCATAAATCAGTTTAGACGCACCCGATGGTACTCCTAAGTGACGTGGGTCTGGTGGAGCTCTGTTCGGTCCGTTTGGAGATTGTGCTAATCTTGACACAAGATAGGTGCACGGTTTGCACTGAACGTACCATAGGCTCACAAATAGTTTTTGACGCACTCGATGGACTCGTAAGTGACATGGGTCAGGTGAAATCTCGTTTTAGTGTGTTTGGAGATAGTGTTAGTGTTAGTGCAAGACAGGTGCACGGTTTGCACTGAACATACCATAGGCATAGAAATCATTTTGGATGCACACAATGGGACTCCTTGGTGACGAAGCTCAAGTGGAAGCTCGGTTCGGTCCGTTTGGAGATAGTGCTACTCCTAATGCACGATTGGTGCCAGGTTTGCATCAAACGTACTGTAGGCTTGAAAATAGTATTGGAGGCACCCAATGGAACTCCTAGTTGACGTGGGTCCTGTGGAATCTCGTTTGGATCTGTTTTGAGACAGTGTTAGCGTCGGTGGAAGATAGGTGCACGATTTGCGTCAAACGTACCATAGGGTCATAAATGAGTTTAGACACACCCGATGGTACTCCTAAGTGACGTGGGTCTGGTGGAGCTCTGTTCGATCCGTTTGGAGATAGTGCTAATCTTGACACAAGATAGGTGCACGGTCTGCACTGAATGTACCATAGGCTCACAAATAGTTTTTGACGCACCCGATCGACTCGTAAGTGACATGGGTCGGGTGAAATCTCGTTTTAGTGTGTTTGGAGATAGTGTTAGTGTCAGTGCAAGACAGGTGCACGGTTGGCACCGAACATACCATAGGCATAGAAATCGTTTTGGACGCACACAATGGGACTCCTTGGTGACGAGGCTCAAGTGGAAGCTCGGTTCGTCCATTTGGAGATAGTGCTACTCTTGATGCACGATTGGTGCACGGTTTGCGTCAAACATACCGTTGGCTTGTAAATAGTATTGGAGGCACCCGATGGAACTCCTAGTTGACATGAGTCTTGTGGAATCTTGTTTCAATCTATTTTGAGACTGTGTTAGCGTCAGTCCAAGATAGGTGCCCAATTTGCGTCAAACGTACCATAGGCTCAAAAATCATTTTAGAAGCACCCGATGGTACTCCTAAGTGACGAGGGTCTGGCGGAGCCCTGTTTGGTTTGTTTGGAGATAGTGCCAATCTTGACACAAGATAGGTGCACGGTTTGCACTGAAGGTAACATAGGCTCATAAATAGTTGTGGACGCACCCAATGGAACTCATAAGTGGCGTGGGTCGTGTGGAATTTCATTTTAGTCCATTTGGAGACAGTGTTAATGTCAATGCAAGAGAGGTGCATGGTTTGCACCGAACATACCATAGGCATAGAAATCATTTTGGACGCACTCGATGGGACTCCTAGGTGACGAGGCTCAAGTGGAAGCTCGGTTCGGTCCGTTTGGAGATAGTGCTACTCTTGTTGCATGTTTGGCGCACGGTTTGCGTCAAACGTACCGTAGGCTCTTAAATAGTATTGGAGGCACCCGATGGAACTCCTAGTTGACGTGGGTCTTGTGGAATCTCGTTTTGATGTGTTTTGAGACATTGTTAGCGCCGGTGCATGATTGGTGCTTGATTTGCGTCAAACGTACCATAGGCTCATAAATCATTTTAGATGCACCCGATGGTACTCCTAAGTGACGAGGGTCTAGTGGAGCAATGTTCGGTCCATTTGGAGATAGTGCTAATCTTCACAAAAGATAGGTGCACGGTTTGCACTGAATGTACCATAGGCTCATAAATAGTTTTAGACGCACCTGATGGTACTCCTAAGTGACAAGGGTCTGGTGGAGCAATGATCGGTCTATTTGGAGATAGTGCTAATCTTCACACAAGATAGGTGCACGATTTGCACTAAACATACCATAGGCTCATAAATAGTTTTGGATGCACCGAATGGAACTCATAAGTGACATGCGTCGTGTGGAATCTCGGTTTAGTCCATTTGGAGACAATGTTAGTGTTAGTGCAAGATAGGTGCTCGGTTTGCACCGAACATACCATAGGCATAGAAATCATTTTGGATGCACTCGATGGGACTCCTAGGTGACGAGGCTCAAGTGGAAGCTCGGTTCGGTCCGTTTGGAGATAGTGCTACTCTTGTTGCTTGATTGGTGCACGGTTTGCGTCAAACGTACTGTAGGCGTGGAAATAGTTTTGGAGGCACCCGATGGAACTCCTAGTTGACGTGGGTCTTGTGGAATCTCGTTTTGATCTGTTTTGAGATAGTGTTAGCGTCGGTGCAAGATAGGTGCACGATTTGTGTCAAACATACCATAGGGTCATAAATCAATTTAGACGCACCCGATGGTACTCCTAAGTGACGTGGGTCTGGTGGAGCTCTGTTCGGTTCGTTTGGAGATAGTGCTAATCTTGACACAAGATAGATGTATGGTTTGCACTAAACGTACCATAGGCTCACAAATAGTTTGGGACGCACCCGATGGACTCGTAAGTGACATGGGTCGTGTGGAATCTCGTTTTAGTCCATTTGGAGACAGTGTTAGTGTTAGTGCAAGATAGGTGCATGGTTTGAACCGAACATATCATAGGCATAGAAATCATTTTGGACGCACTCGATGGGACTCCTAGGTGACGAGGCTCAGGTGGAAGCTCTGTTCGGTCCGTTTTGAAATAGGGCTACTCTTGATGCACGATTGGTGCAAGGTTTGCGTCAAACGTAACGTAGGCTCAAAAATAGTACTCGAGGCACCCGATGGAACTCCTAGTTGACGTGGGTCTTGTGGAATCTCATTTCGATCTGTTTTGAGACAGTGTTAGCGACGGTGCAAGATAGTTACTCGGTTTGCGTCGAACGTACCATAGGCTCACAAATCGTTTTAGACGCACCAGATGGTACTCCTATGTGACGAGGGTCTGGTGGAGCCCTGTTCGGTCCGTTTGGAGATAGTGCTAATCTTGGCACAAGATAGCTACACGGTTTGCACTGAAGGTACCATAGGCTAATAAATAGTTGTGGACGCACCCGATGGAACTCGTAAGTGACGTGGGTCGTGTGGAATATAATTTTAGTCCATTTGGAGACAGTGTTAGTGTTAGTGCATGATAGTTGCACGGTTTGTACCGAACATACCATAAGCTTAGAAATTATTTTGGAAGCACTCGATGGGACTCCTAGGTGATGAGGCACAAGTGGAAGCTCGGTTCGGTCCGTTTGGAGATAATGCTACTCTTGATGCATGATTGGTGAACGGTTTGCGTCAAACGTACCGTAGGCTCAGAAATAGTATTGGAGGCACCCGATGGAACTCCTAGTTGACGTGGGTCTTGCGTCGGTCCAAGATAGGTGCTCAATTTGCGTCAAACGTACCATAGGCTCATAAATCATTTTAAAAGCACCCGATGGTACTCCTAACAGACGAGGGTCTGGTGGAGCCCTGTTTGGTCCGTTTAGAGATAGTGCCAATCTTGACACAAGAACGGTTTGCACTGAAGGTACCATAGGCTCATAAATAGTTGTGGACGCACCCAATGGAACTCATAAGTGGCGTGGGCCGTGTGGAATTTCGTTTTAGTCTGTTTGGAGACAGTGTTAATGTCAGTGCAAGAGGGTGCACGGTTTGCACCGAACATACCATAGGCATAGAAATCATTTTGGACGCACTCGATGGGACTCCTAGGTGACGAGGCTCAAGTGGAAGCTCGGTTCGGTCTGTTTGGAGATAGTACAACTCTTGATGCACGATTGGTGCACGGTTTGCGTCAAACATACCGTAGGCTTGGAAATAGTATTAGAGGCGCCCGACGGAACTCCTAGTTGATGTGGGTCTTGTGGAATCTCATTTCGATATGTTTTGAGACAGTGTTAGCGTCGGTGCAAGATAGGTGCACGATTTGCGTCAAACATACCATGGGGTCATAAATCAGTTTAGACACACCCGATGGTACTCCTAAGTGACGTGGGTCTGGTGGAGCTTTGTTCGGTCCATTTGGAGATAGTGCTAATCTTGACACAAGATAGGTGCACGGATTGCACTAAACGTAACATAGGCTCACAAATAGTTTTTGACACACCCGATGGACTCGTATGTGACATGGGTCACGTGGAATCTCATTTTAGTCCGTTTGGAGACAATGTTAGTGTCAGTGCAAGACAAGTGCATGGTTTGCACCAAACATACCATAGACATAGAAATCGTTTTGAACGCACACGATGGGACTCCTTGGTGATGTGGCTCAAGTGGAAGCTTGGTTCGGTCCGTTCGGAGATAGTGCTACTCTTGACGTACGATTGGTGCACGGTTTGCGTCAAACGTACCGTAGGCTCGGAAATAGTATTGGAAGCACCCGATGGAACTCCTAGTTGACGTGGGTGTTGTGGAATCTCGTTTCGATCTGTTTTGAGACAGTGTTAGCGTCGGTCCAAGATAGGTGCTCACTTTGCGTCAAACGTACCATAGGCTCATAAATCATTTTAGAAGCACCCGATGGTACTCCTAAGTGACGAGGGTCTGGTGGAGCCCTGTTTGGTCTGTTTGCAGATAGTGCCAATTTTGACACAAGATAGGTCCATGGTTTGCACTGAAGGTACCATAGGCTCATAAATAGTTGTGGACGCACCCAATGGAACTCATAAGTGGTGTGGGTCGTGTGGAATTTCGTTTTAGTCCATTTGGAGACAGTGTTAATGTCAGTGCAAGAGAGGTGCACGGTTTGCACCGAACATACCATAGGCATAGAAATCATTTTCAACGCACTCGATGGGACTCCTAGGTGACGAGGCTCAAGTGGAAGCTTGCTTCGGTCCATTTCGAGACAGTACTACTCTTGATGCACGATTGGTGCACGGTTTGCGTCAAACGTACCATAGGTTCAGAAATAGTATTTGAGGCACCAGATGGAACTCCTAGTTGATGTGGGTCTTATGGAATCTCATTTCATTCTATTTTGAGATAGTGTTAGTGTCGGTGCAAGATAGGTGCATGATTTGCGTCAAACGTACCATAGGGTAATAAATCAGTTTGGACACACCTGATGGTACTCCTAAGTGACGCGGGTCTGGTGGAGCTCTGTTCGGTCCGTTTGGAGGTAGTGTTAATCTTGACACAAGATAGATGCACGGTTTGCACTGAACGCACCATAGGCTCACGAATAGTTTGGGACGCACCCGATGGACTCGTAAGTGACATGGGTCGTGTGGAATCTCGTTTTAGTCCGTTTGGAGACAGTGTTAGTGTCAGTGCAAGGTAGGTGCACGGTTTGCACCGAACATACCATAGGCATAGAAATCGTTTTGGACGCACAAGGTGGGACTCCGTGATGATGTGGCTCAAGTGGAAGCTCGGTTCGGTCCGTTTGGGGATAGTGCTACTCTTGATGCACGATTGGTGCACGGTTTGCGTCAAACGTACAGTAGGCTCAGAAATAGTATTGGAGGCACCCGATGGAACTCCTACTTGACGTGGGTCTTGTGGAATCTCGTTTCGATCTGTTTTGAGACAGTGTTAGGGTCGGTCCAAGATAGGTGCTCAATTTGCATCAAATGTACCATAGGCTCATAAATCATTTTATAAGCACCCGATGGTACTCCTAATTGACGAGGGTCTGGTGGAGCCCTGTTTGGTCCGTTTGGAGATAGTGTCAATCTTGACACAAGATAGGTGCACGGTTTGCACAGATGGTACCCTAGGCTCATAAATAGTTGTGGACGCACCCAATGGAACTCATAAGTGGCGTGGGCCATGTGGAATTTCGTTTTAGTCTATTTGGAGACAGTGTAAATGTTAGTGCAAGGGAGGTGCACGGTTTGCACCGAACATACCATAGGCATAGAAATCATTTTGGATGCACTCGATGGGACTCCTAGGTGACAAGGCTCAAGTGGAAGCTCGGTTCGGTCCGTTTGGAGATAGTACAACTCTCGATGCACGATTGGTGCATAGTTTGCGTCAAACGTACCGTAGGCTTGGAAATAGTATTGGAGGCACCCGACGGAACTCCTAATTGATGTGGGTCTTGTGGAATCTCATTTCGATCTGTTTTGAGACAGTGTTAGTGTCGGTCCAAGATAGGTGCTCAATTTGCGTCAAACGTACCATAGGCTCATAAATCATTTTATAAGCACTCGATGGTACTCCTAAGTGACGAGGGTCTGGTGGAGCCCTGTTTGGTCCGTTTGGAGATAGTGCCAATGTTGACATAGGATAGGTGCACGGTTTGCACTGAAGGTACCATAGGCTCATAAATAGTTGTGGACGCCCCAATGGAACTCATAAGTGGCGTGGGTCATGTGGAATTTTGTTTTAGTCCATTTGGAGACAGTGTTAATGTCAGTGCAAGAGAGGTGCACGGTTTGCACCGAACATACCATAGGCATAGAAATCATTTTCGACGCACTCGATGGGACTCCTAGGTGACGAGGCTCAAGTGGAAGCTTGCTTCGGTCCGTTTCAAGACAGTACTACTCTTGATGCACGATTGGTGCACGGTTTGCGTCAAACATACCGTAGGCTCGGAAATAGTATTGGAGGCACTAGATGGAACTCCTAGTTGATGTGGGTCTTGTGGAATCTCGTTTCAATCTGTTTTGAGGCAGTGTTAGCGTCGGTGCAAGATAGGAGCACGATTTGGGTCAAACGTACCATAGGGTCATAAATAAGTTTAGACGCACCCGATGGTACTCCTAAGTGACGTGGGTCTGGTGGAGCTCTGTTCGGTCCGTTTGGAGATTGTGCTAGTCTTGACACAAGATAGTTGCACGGTTTGCATTGAACGTACCATAGGCTCACAAATAGTTTGGGACGCACCCAATGGACTCGTAAGTGACATGGGTCGTGTGGAATCTCGTTTTAGTCCGTTTGGAGACAGTGTTAGTGTCAGTGCAAGACAGGTGCACGGTTTGCACCGAACATACCATAGGCATAGAAATCGTTTTGGACGCACACGATGGGAGTCCTTGGTGACGTGGCTCAAGTGGAAGCTCGGTTCGGTCTGTTTGGGGATACTGCTACTCTTGATGCACGATTGGTGCACGGTTTGCATCAAACGTACAGTAGGCTCAGAAATAGTATTCGAGGCACCCGATGGAACTCCTATTTGACGTGGGTCTTGTGGAATCTTGTTTCGATCTGTTTTGAGACAGTGTTAGTGTCGGTCCAAGATAGGTGCTCAATTTGCGTCAAACATACCATAGGCTCATAAATCAATTTATAAGCACCCGATGGTACTCCTAAGTGACGAGGGTCTGGTGGAGCCCTGTTTGGTCCATTTGGAGATAGTGCCAATCTTGACACAGGATAGGTGCATGGTTTGCACTGAAGGTACCATAGGCTCATAAATAGTTGTGGACGCACCCAATGGAACTCATAAGTGGCGTGGGTCGTGTGGAATTTCGTTTTAGTCCATTTGGAGACAGTATTAATGTCAGTGCAAGAGAGGTGCATGGTTTGCACCGAACATACCATAGGCATCGAAATCATTTTCGACGCACTCGATGGGACTCCTAGGTGATGAGGCTCAAGTGGAAGCTTGCTTCGGTCCGTTTCAAGACAGTACTACTCTTGATGCACGATTGGTGCACGGTTTGCGTCAAACATACCGTAGGCTCGGAAATAGTATTGGAGGCACTAGAAGGAACTCCTAGTTGATGTGGGTCTTGTGGAATCTCGTTTCAATCTGTTTTGAGGCAGTGTTAGCGTCGGTGCAAGATAGGAGCACGATTTGGGTCAAACGTAACATAGGGTCATAAATAAGTTTAGACGCACCCGATGGTACTCCTAAGTGACGTGGGTCTGGTGGAGCTCTGTTCGGTCCGTTTGGAGATTGTGCTAATCTTGACACAAGATAGTTGCACAGTTTGCACTGAACGTACCATAGGCTCACAAATAGTTTGGGACGCACCCAATGGACTCGTAAGTGACATGGGTCGTGTGGAATCTCGTTTTAGTCCGTTTGGAGACAGTGTTAGTGTCAGTGCAAGACAGGTGCACGGTTTGCACCGAACATACCATAGGCATAGAAATCGTTTTGGACGCACACGATGGGAGTCCTTGGTGACGTGGCTCAAGTGGAAGCTCGGTTCGGTCTGTTTGGGGATACTGCTACTCTTGATGCACGATTGGTGCACGGTTTGCATCAAACGTACAGTAGGCTCAGAAATAGTATTCGAGGCACCCGATGGAACTCCTATTTGACGTGGGTCTTGTGGAATCTCGTTTCAATCTGTTTTGAGACAGTGTTAGTGTCAGTCCAAGATAGGTGCTCAATTTGCGTCAAACGTACCATAGGCTCATAAATCAATTAATAAGCACCCGATGGTACTCCTAAGTGACGAGGGTCTGGTGGAGCCCTGTTTGGTCTGTTTGGAGATAGTGCCAATCTTGACATAGGATAGGTGCATGGTTTGCACTGAAGGTACCATAGGCTCATAAATAGTTGTGGACGCACCCAATGGAACTCATAAGTGGCGTGGGTCGTGTGGAATTTCGTTTTAGTCCATTTGGAGATAGTGTTAATGTCAGTGCAAGAGAGGTGCACGGTTTGCACAGAACATACCATAGGCATAGAAATCATTTTCGATGCACTCGATGGGACTCCTAGGTGACGAGGCTCAAGTGGAAGCTTGCTTCGGTCCATTTCGAGACAGTACTACTCTTGATGCACGATTGGTGCACGGTTTGCGTCAAACGTACCGTAGGTTCAGAAATAGTATTGGAGGCACCAGATGGAACTCCTAGTTGATGTGGGTCTTATGGAATCTCATTTCAATCTATTATGAGATAGTGTTAGTGTCGGTGCAAGATAGGTGCACAATTTGCGTCAAACGTACCATAGGGTAATAAATCAGTTTGGACACACCTGATGGTACACCTAAGTGACGCGGGTCTAGTGGAGCTCTGTTCGGTCCGTTTGGAGGTAGTGTTAATCTTGACACAAGATAGATGCACGGTTTGCACTGAACACACCATAGGCTCACAAATAGTTTGGGATGCACCCGATGGACTCGTAAGTGACATGGGTCGTGTGGAATCTCGTTTTAGTCTGTTTGGAGACAGTGTTAGTGTCAGTGCAAGGTAGGTGCACGGTTTGCACCGAACATACCATAGGCATAGAAATCGTTTTGGACGCACAAGGTGGGACTCCGTGGTGACGTGGCTCAAGTGGAAGCTCGGTTCGGTCCGTTTGGGGATAGTGCTACTCTTGATGCACGATTGGTGCACGGTTTGCGTCAAACGTACAGTAGGCTCAGAAATAGTATTGGAGGCACCCGATGGAACTCCTACTTGATGTGGGTCTTGTGGAATCTCGTTTCGATCTGTTTTGAGACAGTGTTAGGGTCGGTCCAAGATAGGTGCTCAATTTGCATCAAACGTACCATAGGCTCATAAATCATTTTATAAGCACCCGACGGTACTCCTAAGTGACGAGGGTCTGGTGGAGCCCTATTTGGTCCGTTTGGAGATAGTGCCAATCTTGAACAAGATAGGTGCACGGTTTGCACAGAAGGTACCATAGGCTCATAAATAGTTGTGGACGCACCCAATGGAACTCATAAGTGGCGTGGGCCGTGTGGAATTTTGTTTTAGTCCATTTGGAGACAGTGTTAATGTTAGTGCAAGGGAGGTGCATGGTTTGCACCGAACATACCATAGGCATAGAAATCATTTTGGATGCACTCAATGGGACTCCTAGGTGACAAGGCTCAAGTGGAAGCTCGGTTCGGTCCGTTTGGAGATAGTACAAGTCTCGATGCACGATTGGTGCACAGTTTGCGTCAAACGTACCGTAGGCTTGGAAATAGTATTGGAGGCACCCGACGGAACTCCTAGTTGATGTGGGTCTTGTGGAATCTCATTTCGATCTGTTTTGAGACAGTGTTAGCGTCGGTGCAAGATAGGTGCACGATTTGCATCAAACGTACCATAGGGTCAAAAATCAGTTTAGACGCACCCGATGGTACTCCTAAGTGACGTGGGTCTGGTGGAGCTCTATTCGGTCCGTTTGGAGATAGTGCTAATCTTGACACAAGATAGGTGCATGTTTGCACCGAACGTACCATAGGCTCACAAATAGTTTTTGATGCAACCGATGGACTCGTAAGTGACATGGGTCGTGTGGAATCTCGTTTTAATCCGTTTGGAGACAGTGTTAGTGTCAGTGCAAGACAAGTGCACGGTTTGCACCGAACATACCATAGGCATAGAAATCATTTTGGACGCACACGATGGAACTCCTTGGTGACGTGGCTCAAGTGTAAGCTCGGTTCGGTCCGTTTGGAGATAGTGCTACTCTTGATGCACGATTGGTGCACGGTTTGCGTCAAACATACCGTAGGCTCGGAAATAGTATTGGAGGCACCCGATGGAACTCCTAGTTGACGTGGGTCTTGTGGAATCTTATTTTGATCTATTTTGAGACAGTGTTAGCGTCGGTGCAAGATAGGAGCACGATTTGCGTCAAACATACCATAGGGTCATAAATAAGTTTAGACGCACCCGATGGTACTCCTAAGTGACGTGGGTCTGGTGGATCTCTGTTTGGTCCGTTTGGAGATAGTGCTAATCTTGACATAAGATAGATGCACGATTTGCACTAAACGTACCATAGGCTCACAAATAGTTTGGGACGCACCCGACGGACTCGTAAGTGACATTGGTCATATGGAATCTCGTTTTAGTCCATTTGGAGACAGTGTTAGTGTCAGTGCAAGACAGGTGCACGGTTTGCACCGAACATACCATAGGCATAGAAATCGTTTTGGACGCACAAGATGGGACTCCTTGGTGACGTGGCTCAAGTGGAAGCTCGGTTCGGTCCATTTGGGGATAGTGCTATTCTTGATGCACGATTGGTGCACGGTTTGCGTCAAACGTACAGTAGGCTCAGAAATAGTATTGGAGGCACCCGATGGAACTCCTAGTTGACGTGGGACTTGTGGAATCTTGTTTCGATCTATTTTGAGACAGTGTTAGTGTCGGTCCAAGATAGGTGCTCAATTTGCGTCAAACGTACCATAGGCTCATAAATCATTTTATAAGCACTCGATGGTACTCCTAAGTGACGAGGGTCTGGTGGAGCCCTGTTTGGTCCGTTTGGAGATAGTGCCAATCGTGACATAGGATAGGTGCACGGTTTGCACTGAAGGTACCATAGGCTCATAAATAGTTGTGGACGCCCCAATGGAACTCATAAGTGGCGTGGGTCATGTGGAATTTCGTTTTAGTCCATTTGGAGACAGTGTTAATGTCAGTGCAAGAGAGGTGCACGGTTTGCACCGAACATTCCATAGGCATAGAAATCATTTTCGACGCACTCGATGGGACTCCTAGGTGACGAGGCTCAAGTGGAAGCTTGCTTCGGTCTGTTTCAATACAGTACTACTCTTGATGCACGATTGGTGCACGGTTTGCGTCAAACATACCGTAGGCTCGGAAATAGTATTGGAGGCACTAGATGGAACTCCTAGTTGATGTGGGTCTTGTGGAATCTCGTTTCAATCTGTTTTGAGGCAGTGTTAGCGTCGGTGCAAGATAAGAGCACGATTTGGGTCAAACGTACCATAGGGTCATAAATAAGTTTAGACGCACCCGATGGTACTCCTAAGTGACGTGGGTCTGGTGGAGCTCTGTTCGGTCCGTTTGGAGATTGTGCTAATCTTGACACAAGATAGTTGCACGGTTTGCATTGAACGTACCATAGGCTCACAAATAGTTTGGGACGCACCCAATGGACTCGTAAGTGACATGGGTCGTGTGGAATCTCGTTTTAGTCCGTTTGGAGACAGTGTTAGTGTCAGTGCAAGACAGGTGCACGGTTTGCACCGAACATACCATAGGCATAGAAATCGTTTTGGACGCACACGATGGGAGTCCTTGGTGACGTGGCTCAAGTGGAAGCTCGGTTCGGTCTGTTTGGGGATACTGCTACTCTTGATGCACGATTGGTGCACGGTTTGCATCAAACGTAGAGTAGGCTCAGAAATAGTATTCGAGGCACCCGATGGAACTCCTATTTGACGTGAGTCTTGTGGAATCTCGTTTCGATCTGTTTTGAGACAGTGTTAGTGTCGGTCCAAGATAGGTGCTCAATTTGCGTCAAACGTACCATAGGCTCATAAATCAATTTATAAGCACCCGATGGTACTCCTAAGTGACGAGGGTCTGGTGGAGCCCTGTTTGGTCCGTTTGGAGATAGTGCCAATCTTGACACAGGATAGGTGCATGGTTTGCACTGAAGGTACCATAGGCTCATAAATAGTTGTGGACGCACCCAATGGAACTCATAAGTGGCGTGGGTCGTGTGGAATTTCGTTTTAGTCCATTTGGAGACAGTGTTAATGTCAGTGCAAGAGAGGTGCATGGTTTGCACCGAACATACCATAGGCATCGAAATCATTTTCGACGCACTCGATGGGACTCCTAGGTGACGAGGCTCAAGTGGAAGCTTGCTTCGGTCCGTTTCAAGACAGTACTACTCTTGATGCACGATTGGTGCACGGTTTGCGTCAAACATACCGTAGGCTCGGAAATAGTATTGGAGGCACTAGATGGAACTCCTAGTTGATGTGGGTCTTGTGGAATCTCGTTTCAATCTGTTTTGAGGCAGTGTTAGCGTCGGTGCAAGATAGGAGCACGATTTGGGTCAAACGTAACATAGGGTCATAAATAAGTTTAGACGCACCCGATGGTACTCCTAAGTGACGTGGGTCTGGTGGAGCTCTGTTTGGTCCGTTTGGAGATTGTGCTAATCTTGACACAAGATAGTTGCACAGTTTGCACTGAACGTACCATAGGCTCACAAATAGTTTGGGACGCACCCAATGGACTCGTAAGTGACATGGGTCGTGTGGAATCTCGTTTTAGTCCGTTTGGAGACAGTGTTAGTGTCAGTGCAAGACAGGTGCACGGTTTGCACCGAACATACCATAGGCATAGAAATCGTTTTGGACGCACACGATGGGAGTCCTTGGTGACGTGGCTCAAGTGGAAGCTCGGTTCGGTCTGTTTGGGGATACTGCTACTCTTGATGCACGATTGGTGCACGGTTTGCATCAAACGTACAGTAGGCTCAGAAATAGTATTCGAGGCACCCGATGGAACTCCTATTTGACGTGGGTCTTGTGGAATCTCGTTTCGATCTGTTTTGAGACAGTGTTAGTGTCAGTCCAAGATAGGTGCTCAATTTGCGTCAAACGTACCATAGGCTCATAAATCAATTTATAAGCACCCGATGGTACTCCTAAGTGACGAGGGTCTGGTGGAGCCCTGTTTGGTCTGTTTGGAGATAGTGCCAATCTTGACACATGATAGGTGCATGGTTTGCACTGAAGGTACCATAGGCTCATAAATAGTTGTGGACGCACCCAATGGAACTCATAAGTGGCGTGGGTCGTGTGGAATTTCGTTTTAGTCCATTTGGAGACAGTGTTAATGTCAGTGCAAGAGAGGTGCACGGTTTGCACCGAACATACCATAGGCATAGAAATCATTTTCGACGCACTCGATGGGACTCCTAGGTGACGAGGCTCAAGTGGAAGCCTGCTTCGGTCCATTTCGAGACAGTACTACTCTTGATGCACGATTGGTCCACGGTTTGCGTCAAACGTACCGTAGGTTCAGAAATAGTATTGGAGGCACTAGATGGAACTCCTAGTTGATGTGGGTCTTATGGAATCTCATTTCAATCTATTATGAGATAGTGTTAGTGTCGGTGTAAGATAGGTGCACAATTTGCGTCAAACGTACCATAGGGTAATAAATCAGTTTGGACACACCTGATGGTACACCTAAGTGACGCGGGTCTGGTGGAGCTCTGTTCGGTCCGTTTGGAGGTAGTGTTAATCTTGACACAAGATAGATGCACGGTTTGCACTGAACGCACCATAGGCTCACAAATAGTTTGGGACGCACCCGTTGGACTCGTAAGTGACATGGGTCGTGTGGAATCTCGTTTTAGTCTGTTTGGAGACAGTGTTAGTGTCAGTGCAAGGTAGGTGCACGGTTTGCACCGAACATACCATAGGCATAGAAATCGTTTTGGACGCACAAGGTGGGACTCCGTGGTGACGTGGCTCAAGTGGAAGCTCGGTTCGGTCCATTTGGGGATAGTGCTACTCTTGATGCACGATTGGTGCACGGTTTGCGTCAAACGTACAGTAGGCTCAGAAATAGTATTGGAGGCACCCGATGGAACTCCTACTTGACGTGGGTCTTGTGGAATCTCGTTTCGATCTGTTTTGAGACAGTGTTAGGGTCGGTCCAAGATAGGTGCTCAATTTGCATCAAACGTACCATAGGCTCATAAATCATTTTATAAGCACCCGACGGTACTCCTAAGTGACGAGGGTCTGGTGGAGCCCTATTTGGTCCGTTTGGAGATAGTGTCAATCTTGAACAAGATAGGTGCACGGTTTGCACAGAAGGTACCATAGGCTCATAAATAGTTGTGGACGCACCCAATGGAACTCATAAGTGGCGTGGGCCGTGTGGAATTTTGTTTTAGTCCATTTGGAGACAGTGTTAATGTTAGTGCAAGGGAGGTGCATGGTTTGCACCAAACATACCATAGGCATAGAAATCATTTTGGATGCACTCAATGGGACTCCTAGGTGACAAGGCTCAAGTGGAAGCTCGGTTCGGTCCGTTTGGAGATAGTACAAGTCTCGATGCACGATTGGTGCACAGTTTGCGTCAAACGTACCGTAGGCTTGGAAATAGTATTGGAGGCACCCGACGGAACTCCTAGTTGATGTGGGTCTTGTGGAATCTCATTTCGATCTGTTTTGAGACAGTGTTAGCGTCGGTGCAAGATAGGTGCACGATTTGCATCAAACGTACCATAGGGTCAAAAATCAGTTTAGACGCACCCGATGGTACTCCTAAGTGACGTGGGTCTGGTGGAGCTCTATTCGGTCCGTTTGGAGATAGTGCTAATCTTGACACAAGATAGGTGCATGTTTGCACCGAACGTACCATAGGCTCACAAATAGTTTTTGATGCAACCGATGGACTCGTAAGTGACATGGGTCGTGTGGAATCTCGTTTTAATCCGTTTGGAGACAGTGTTAGTGTCAGTGCAAGACAAGTGCACGGTTTGCACCGAACATACCATAGGCATAGAAATCATTTTGGACGCACACGATGGAACTCCTTGGTGATGTGGCTCAAGTGTAAGCTCGGTTCGGTCCGTTTGGAGATAGTGCTACTCTTGATGCACGATTGGTGCACGGTTTGCGTCAAACATACCGTAGGCTCGGAAATAGTATTGGAGGCACCCGATGGAACTCCTAGTTGACGTGGGTCTTGTGGAATCTCATTTTGATCTATTTTGAGACAGTGTTAGCGTCGGTGCAAGATAGGAGCACGATTTGCGTCAAACATACCATAGGGTCATAAATAAGTTTAGACGCACCCGATGGTACTCCTAAGTGACGTGGGTCTGGTGGATCTCTGTTTGGTCCGTTTGGAGATAGTGCTAATCTTGACATAAGATAGATGCATGATTTGCACTAAACGTACCATAGGCTCACAAATAGTTTGGGACGCACCCGACGGACTCGTAAGTGACATGGGTCATATGGAATCTCGTTTTAGTCCGTTTGGAGACAGTGTTAGTGTCAGTGCAAGACAGGTGCACGGTTTGCACCGAACATACCATAGGCATAGAAATCGTTTTGGACGCACAAGATGGGACTCCTTGGTGACGTGGCTCAAGTGGAAGCTCGGTTCGGTCCATTTGGGGATAGTGCTACTCTTGATGCACGATTGGTGCACGGTTTGCGTCAAACGGACAGTAGGCTCAGAAATAGTATTGGAGGCACCCGATGGAACTCCTAGTTGACGTGGGACTTGTGGAATCTTGTTTCGATCTATTTTGAGACAGTGTTAGTGTCGGTCCAAGATAGGTGCTCAATTTGCGTCAAACGTACCATAGGCTCATAAATCATTTTATAAGCACTCGATGGTACTCCTAAGTGACGAGGGTCTGGTGGAGCCCTGTTTGGTCCGTTTGGAGATAGTGCCAATCTTGACATAGGATAGGTGCACGGTTTGGACTGAAGGTACCATAGGCTCATAAAATAGTTGTGGACGCCCCAATGGAACTCATAAGTGGTGTGGGTCATGTGGAATTTTGTTTTAGTCCATTTGGAGACAGTGTTAATGTCAGTGCAAGAGAGGTGCACGGTTTGCACCGAACATACCATAGGCATAGAAATCATTTTCGACGCACTCGATGGGACTCCTAGGTGACGAGGCTCAAGTGGAAGCTTGCTTCGGTCCGTTTCAAGACAGTACTACTCTTGATGCACGATTGTTGCACGGTTTGCATCAAACATACCGTAGGCTCGGAAATAGTATTGGAGGCACTAGATGGAACTCCTAGTTGATGTGGGTCTTGTGGAATCTCGTTTCAATCTGTTTTGAGGCAGTGTTAGCGTCGGTGCAAGATAGGAGCACGATTTGGGTCAAACGTACCATAGGGTCATAAATAAGTTTAGACGCACCCGATGGTACTCCTAAGTGACGTGGGTCTGGTGGAGCTCTGTTCGGTCCGTTTGGAGATTGTGCTAATCTTGACACAAGATAGTTGCACGGTTTGCATTGAACGTACCATAGGCTCACAAATAGTTTGGGACGCACCCAATGGACTCGTAAGTGACATGGGTCGTGTGGAATCTCGTTTTAGTCCGTTTGGAGACAGTGTTAGTGTCAGTGCAAGACAGGTGCACGGTTTGCACCGAACATACCATAGGCATAGAAATCGTTTTGGACGCACACGATGGGAGTCCTTGGTGACGTGGCTCAAGTGGAAGCTCGGTTCGGTCTGATTGGGGATACTGCTACTCTTGATGCACGATTGGTGCACGGTTTGCATCAAACGTACAGTAGGCTCAGAAATAGTATTCGAGGCACCCGATGGAACTCCTATTTGACGTGAGTCTTGTGGAATCTCGTTTCGATCTGTTTTGAGACAGTGTTAGTGTCGGTCCAAGATAGGTGCTCAATTTGCGTCAAACGTACCATAGGCTCATAAATCAATTTATAAGCACCCGATGGTACTCCTAAGTGACGAGGGTCTGGTGGAGCCCTGTTTGGTCCGTTTGGAGATAGTGCCAATCTTGACACAGGATAGGTGCATGGTTTGCACTGAAGGTACCATAGGCTCATAAATAGTTGTGGACGCACCCAATGGAACTCATAAGTGGCGTGGGTCGTGTGGAATTTCGTTTTAGTCCATTTGGAGACAGTGTTAATGTCAGTGCAAGAGAGGTGCATGGTTTGCACCGAACATACCATAGGCATCGAAATCATTTTCGACGCACTCGATGGGACTCCTAGGTGACGAGGCTCAAGTGGAAGCTTGCTTCGGTCCGTTTCAAGACAGTACTACTCTTGATGCACGATTGGTGCACGGTTTGCGTCAAACATACCGTAGGCTCAGAAATAGTATTGGAGGCACTAGATGGAACTCCTAGTTGATGTGGGTCTTGTGGAATCTCGTTTCAATCTGTTTTGAGGCAGTGTTAGCGTCGGTGCAAGATAGGAGCACGATTTGGGTCAAACGTAACATAGGGTCATAAATAAGTTTAGACGCACCCGATGGTACTCCTAAGTGACGTGGGTCTGGTGGAGCTCTGTTTGGTCCGTTTGGAGATTGTGCTAATCTTGACACAAGATAGTTGCACAGTTTGCACTGAACGTACCATAGGCTCACAAATAGTTTGGGACGCACCCAATGGACTCGTAAGTGACATGGGTCGTGTGGAATCTCGTTTTAGTCCGTTTGGAGACAGTGTTAGTGTCAGTGCAAGACAGGTGCACGGTTTGCACCGAACATACCATAGGCATAGAAATCGTTTTGGACGCACACGATGGGAGTCCTTGGTGACGTGGCTCAAGTGGAAGCTCGGTTCGGTCTGTTTGGGGATACTGCTACTCTTGATGCACGATTGGTGCACGGTTTGCATCAAACGTACAGTAGGCTCAGAAATAGTATTCGAGGCACCCGATGGAACTCCTATTTGACGTGGGTCTTGTGGAATCTCGTTTCGATCTGTTTTGAGACAGTGTTAGTGTCAGTCCAAGATAGGTGCTCAATTTGCGTCAAACGTACCATAGGCTCATAAATCAATTTATAAGCACCCGATGGTACTCCTAAGTGACGAGGGTCTGGTGGAGCCCTGTTTGGTCTGTTTGGAGATAGTGCCAATCTTGACACAGGATAGGTGCATGGTTTGCACTGAAGGTACCATAGGCTCATAAATAGTTGTGGACGCACCCAATGGAACTCATAAGTGGCGTGGGTCGTGTGGAATTTCGTTTTAGTCCATTTGGAGACAGTGTTAATGTCAGTGCAAGAGAGGTGCACGGTTTGCACCGAACATACCATAGGCATAGAAATCATTTTCGACGCACTCGATGGGACTGCTAGGTGACGAGGCTCAAGTGGAAGCCTGCTTCGGTCCATTTCGAGACAGTACTACTCTTGATTCACGATTGGTCCACGGTTTGCGTCAAACGTACCGTAGGTTCAGAAATAGTATTGGAGGCACCAGATGGAACTCCTAGTTGATGTGGGTCTTATGGAATCTCATTTCAATCTATTATGAGATAGTGTTAGTGTCGGTGCAAGATAGGTGCACAATTTGCGTCAAACGTACCATAGGGTAATAAATCAGTTTGGACACACCTGATGGTACACCTAAGTGACGCGGGTCTGGTGGAGCTCTGTTCGGTCCGTTTGGAGGTAGTGTTAATCTTGACACAAGATAGATGCACGGTTTGCACTGAACGCACCATAGGCTCACAAATAGTTTGGGACGCACCCGATGGACTCGTAAGTGACATGGGTCGTGTGGAATCTCGTTTTAGTCTGTTTGGAGACAGTGTTAGTGTCAGTGCAAGGTAGGTGCATGGTTTGCACCGAACATACCATAGGCATAGAAATCGTTTTGGACGCACAAGGTGGGACTCCGTGGTGACGTGGCTCAAGTGGAAGCTCGGTTCGGTCCGTTTGGGGATAGTGCTACTCTTGATGCACGATTGGTGCACGGTTTGCGTCAAACGTACAGTAGGCTCAGAAATAGTATTGGAGGCACCCGATGGAACTCCTACTTGACGTGGGTCTTGTGGAATCTCGTTTCGATCTGTTTTGAGACAGTGTTAGGGTCGGTCCAAGATAGTTGCTCAATTTGCATCAAACGTACCATAGGCTCATAAATCATTTTATAAGCACCCGACGGTACTCCTAAGTGACGAGGGTCTGGTGGAGCCCTATTTGGTCCGTTTGGAGATAGTGCCAATCTTGAACAAGATAGGTGCACGGTTTGCACAGAAGGTACCATAGGCTCATAAATAGTTGTGGACGCACCCAATGGAACTCATAAGTGGCGTGGGCCGTGTGGAATTTTGTTTTAGTCCATTTGGAGACAGTGTTAATGTTAGTGCAAGGGAGGTGCATGGTTTGCACCGAACATACCATAGGCATAGAAATCATTTTGGATGCACTCAATGGGACTCCTAGGTGACAAGGCTCAAGTGGAAGCTCGGTTCGGTCCGTTTGGAGATAGTACAAGTCTCGATGCACGATTGGTGCACAGTTTGCGTCAAACGTACCGTAGGCTTGGAAATAGTATTGGAGGCACCCGACGGAACTCCTAGTTGATGTGGGTCTTGTGGAATCTCATTTCGATCTGTTTTGAGACAGTGTTAGCGTCGGTGCAAGATAGGTGCACGATTTGCATCAAACGTACCATAGGGTCAAAAATCAGTTTAGACGCACCCGATGGTACTCCTAAGTGACGTGGGTCTGGTGGAGCTCTATTCGGTCCGTTTGGAGATAGTGCTAATCTTGACACAAGATAGGTGCATGTTTGCACTGAACGTACCATAGGCTCACAAATAGTTTTTGATGCAACCGATGGACTCGTAAGTGACATGGGTCGTGTGGAATCTCGTTTTAATCCGTTTGGAGACAGTGTTAGTGTCAGTGCAAGACAAGTGCACGGTTTGCACCGAACATACCATAGGCATAGAAATCATTTTGGACGCACACGATGGAACTCCTTGGTGATGTGGCTCAAGTGTAAGCTCGGTTCGGTCCGTTTGGAGATAGTGCTACTCTTGATGCACGATTGGTGCACGGTTTGCGTCAAACATACCGTAGGCTCGGAAATAGTATTGGAGGCACCCGATGGAACTCCTAGTTGACGTGGGTCTTGTGGAATCTCATTTTGATCTATTTTGAGACAGTGTTAGCGTCGGTGCAAGATAGGAGCACGATTTGCGTCAAACATACCATAGGGTCATAAATAAGTTTAGACGCACCCGATGGTACTCCTAAGTGACGTGGGTCTGGTGGATCTCTGTTTGGTCCGTTTGGAGATAGTGCTAATCTTGACATAAGATATCTACACAATTTGCACTAAACGTACCATAGGCTCACAAATAGTTTGGGACGCACCCGACGGACTCGTAAGTGACATGGGTCATATGGAATCTCGTTTTAGTCCGTTTGGAGACAGTGTTAGTGTCAGTGCAAGACAGGTGCACGGTTTGCACCGAACATACCATAGGCATAGAAATCGTTTTGGACGCACAAGATGGGACTCCTTGGTGACGTGGCTCAAGTGGAAGCTCGGTTCGGTCCATTTGGGGATAGTGCTACTCTTGATGCACGATTGGTGCACGGTTTGCGTCAAACGTACAGTAGTCTCAGAAATAGTATTGGAGGCACCCGATGGAACTCCTAGTTGACGTGGGACTTGTGGAATCTTGTTTCGATCTATTTTGAGACAGTGTTAGTGTCGGTCCAAGATAGGTGCTCAATTTGCGTCAAACGTACCATAGGCTCATAAATCATTTTATAAGCACTCGATGGTACTCCTAAGTGACGAGGGTCTGGTGGAGCCCTGTTTGGTCCGTTTGGAGATAGTGCCAATCTTGACATAGGATAGGTGCACGGTTTGCACTGAAGGTACCATAGGCTCATAAATAGTTGTGGACGCCCCAATGGAACTCATAAGTGGCGTGGGTCATGTGGAATTTTGTTTTAGTCCATTTGGAGACAGTGTTAATGTCAGTGCAAGAGAGGTGCACGGTTTGCACCGAACATACCATAGGCATAGAAATCATTTTCGACGCACTAGATGGGACTCCTAGGTGACGAGGCTCAAGTGGAAGCTTGCTTCGGTCCGTTTCAAGACAGTACTACTCTTGATGCACGATTGTTGCACGGTTTGCATCAAACATACCGTAGGCTCGGAAATAGTATTGGAGGCACTAGATGGAACTCCTAGTTGATGTGGGTCTTGTGGAATCTCGTTTCAATCTGTTTTGAGGCAGTGTTAGCGTCGGTGCAAGATAGGAGCACGATTTGGGTCAAACGTACCATAGGGTCATAAATAAGTTTAGACGCACCCGATGGTACTCCTAAGTGACGTGGGTCTGGTGGAGCTCTGTTCGGTCCGTTTGGAGATTGTGCTAATCTTGACACAAGATAGTTGCACGGTTTGCATTGAACGTACCATAGGCTCACAAATAGTTTGGGACGCACCCAATGGACTCGTAAGTGACATGGGTCGTGTGGAATCTCGTTTTAGTCCGTTTGGAGACAGTGTTAGTGTCAGTGCAAGACAGGTGCACGGTTTGCACCGAACATACCATAGGCATAGAAATCGTTTTGGACGCACACGATGGGAGTCCTTGGTGACGTGGCTCAAGTGGAAGCTCGGTTCGGTCTGATTGGGGATACTGCTACTCTTGATGCACGATTGGTGCACGGTTTGCATCAAACGTACAGTAGGCTCAGAAATAGTATTCGAGGCACCCGATGGAACTCCTATTTGACGTGAGTCTTGTGGAATCTCGTTTCGATCTGTTTTGAGACAGTGTTAGTGTCGGTCCAAGATAGGTGCTCAATTTGCGTCAAACGTACCATAGGCTCATAAATCAATTTATAAGCACCCGATGGTACTCCTAAGTGACGAGGGTCTGGTGGAGCCCTGTTTGGTCCGTTTGGAGATAGTGCCAATCTTGACACAGGATAGATGCATGGTTTGCACTGAAGGTACCATAGGCTCATAAATAGTTGTGGACGCACCCAATGGAACTCATAAGTGGCGTGGGTCGTGTGGAATTTCGTTTTAGTCCATTTGGAGACAGTGTTAATGTCAGTGCAAGAGAGGTGCATGGTTTGCACCGAACATACCATAGGCATCGAAATCATTTTCGACGCACTCGATGGGACTCCTAGGTGACGAGGCTCAAGTGGAAGCTTGCTTCGGTCCGTTTCAAGACAGTACTACTCTTGATGCACGATTGGTGCACGGTTTGCGTCAAACATACCGTAGGCTCGGAAATAGTATTGGAGGCACTAGATGGAACTCCTAGTTGATGTGGGTCTTGTGGAATCTCGTTTCAATCTGTTTTGAGGCAGTGTTAGCGTCGGTGCAAGATAGGAGCACGATTTGGGTCAAACATAACATAGGGTCATAAATAAGTTTAGACGCACCCGATGGTACTCCTAAGTGACGTGGGTCTGGTGGAGCTCTGTTTGGTCCGTTTGGAGATTGTGCTAATCTTGACACAAGATAGTTGCACAGTTTGCACTGAACGTACCATAGGCTCACAAATAGTTTGGGACGCACCCAATGGACTCGTAAGTGACATGGGTCGTGTGGAATCTCGTTTTAGTCCGTTTGGAGACAGTGTTAGTGTCAGTGCAAGACAGGTGCACGGTTTGCACCGAACATACCATAGGCATAGAAATCGTTTTGGACGCACACGATGGGAGTCCTTGGTGACGTGGCTCAAGTGGAAGCTCGGTTCGGTCTGTTTGGGGATACTGCTACTCTTGATGCACGATTGGTGCACGGTTTGCATCAAACGTACAGTAGGCTCAGAAATAGTATTCGAGGCACCCGATGGAACTCCTATTTGACGTGGGTCTTGTGGAATCTCGTTTCGATCTGTTTTGAGACAGTGTTAGTGTCAGTCCAAGATAGGTGCTCAATTTGCGTCAAACGTACCATAGGCTCATAAATCAATTTATAAGCACCCGATGGTACTCCTAAGTGACGAGGGTCTGGTGGAGCCCTGTTTGGTCTGTTTGGAGATAGTGCCAATCTTGACACAGGATAGGTGCATGGTTTGCACTGAAGGTACCATAGGCTCATAAATAGTTGTGGACGCACCCAATGGAACTCATAAGTGGCGTGGGTCGTGTGGAATTTCGTTTTAGTCCATTTGGAGACAGTGTTAATGTCAGTGCAAGAGAGGTGCACGGTTTGCACCGAACATACCATAGGCATAGAAATCATTTTCGACGCACTCGATGGGACTCCTAGGTGACGAGGCTCAAGTGGAAGCCTGCTTCGGTCCATTTCGAGACAGTACTACTCTTGATTCACGATTGGTCCACGGTTTGCGTCAAACGTACCGTAGGTTCAGAAATAGTATTGGAGGCACCAGATGGAACTCCTAGTTGATGTGGGTCTTATGGAATCTCATTTCAATCTATTATGAGATAGTGTTAGTGTCGGTGCAAGATAGGTGCACAATTTGCGTCAAACGTACCATAGGGTAATAAATCAGTTTGGACACACCTGATGGTACACCTAAGTGACGCGGGTCTGGTGGAGCTCTGTTCGGTCCGTTTGGAGGTAGTGTTAATCTTGACACAAGATAGATGCACGGTTTGCACTGAACGCACCATAGGCTCACAAATAGTTTGGGACGCACCCGATGGACTCGTAAGTGACATGGGTCGTGTGGAATCTCGTTTTAGTCTATTTGGAGACAGTGTTAGTGTCAGGGCAAGGTAGGTGCACGGTTTGCACCGAACATACCATAGGCATAGAAATCGTTTTGGACGCACAAGGTGGGACTCCGTGGTGACGTGGCTCAAGTGGAAGCTCGGTTCGGTCCGTTTGGGGATAGTGCTACTCTTGATGCACGATTGGTGCACGGTTTGCGTCAAACGTACAGTAGGCTCAGAAATAGTATTGGAGGCACCCGATGGAACTCCTACTTGACGTGGGTCTTGTGGAATCTCGTTTCGATCTGTTTTGAGACAGTGTTAGGGTCGGTCCAAGATAGGTGCTCAATTTGCATCAAACGTACCATAGGCTCATAAATCATTTTATAAGCACCCGACGGTACTCCTAAGTGACGAGGGTCTGGTGGAGCCCTATTTGGTCCGTTTGGAGATAGTGCCAATCTTGAACAAGATAGGTGCACGGTTTGCACAGAAGGTACCATAGGCTCATAAATAGTTGTGGACGCACCCAATGGAACTCATAAGTGGCGTGGGCCGTGTGGAATTTTGTTTTAGTCCATTTGGAGACAGTGTTAATGTTAGTGCAAGGGAGGTGCATGGTTTGCACCGAACATACCATAGGCATAGAAATCATTTTGGATGCACTCAATGGGACTCCTAGGTGACAAGGCTCAAGTGGAAGCTCGGTTCGGTCCGTTTGGAGATAGTACAAGTCTCGATGCACGATTGGTGCACAGTTTGCGTCAAACGTACCGTAGGCTTGGAAATAGTATTGGAGGCACCCGACGGAACTCCTAGTTGATGTGGGTCTTGTGGAATCTCATTTCGATCTGTTTTGAGACAGTGTTAGCGTTGGTGCAAGATAGGTGCACGATTTGCATCAAACGTACCATAGGGTCGAAAATCAGTTTAGACGCACCCGATGGTACTCCTAAGTGACGTGGGTCTGGTGGAGCTCTGTTCGGTTCGTTTGGAGATAGTGCTAATCTTGACACAAGATAGGTGCATGTTTGCACTGAACATACCATAGGCTCACAAATAGTTTTTGATGCACCCGATGGACTCGTAAGTGACATGGGTCGTGTGGAATCTCGTTTTAGTCCGTTTGGAGACAGTGTTAGTGTTAGTGCAAGATAGGTGCATGGTTTGAACCGAACATACCATAGGCATAGAAATCATTTTGGACGCACACGATGGAACTCCTTGGTGATGTGGCTCAAGTGTAAGCTCGGTTCGGTCCATTTGGAGATAGTGCTACTCTTGATGCACGATTGGTGCAAGGTTTGCGTCAAACATAACGTAGGCTCAAAAATAGTACTCGAGGCACCCGATGGAACTCCTAGTTGACGTGGGTCTTGTGGAATCTCATTTTGATCTATTTTGAGACAGTGTTAGCGTCGGTGCAAGATAGGAGCACGATTTGCGTCAAACATACCATAGGGTCATAAATAAGTTTAGACGCACCCGATGGTACTCCTAAGTGACGTGGGTCTGGTGGATCTCTGTTTGGTCCGTTTGGAGATAGTGCTAATCTTGACATAAGATAGATGCACGATTTGCACTAAACGTACCATAGGCTCACAAATAGTTTGGGACGCACCCGACTGACTCGTAAGTGACATGGGTCATATGGAATCTCGTTTTAGTCCGTTTGGAGACAGTGTTAGTGTCAGTGCAAGACAGGTGCACGGTTTGCACCGAACATACCATAGGCATAGAAATCATTTTGGACGCACAAGATGGGACTCCTTGGTGACATGGCTCAAGTGGAAGCTCGGTTCGGTCCATTTGGGGATAGTGCTACTCTTGATGCACGATTGGTGCACGGTTTGCGTCAAACGTACAGTAGGCTTAGAAATAGTATTGGAGGCACCCGATGGAACTCCTAGTTGACATGGGACTTGTGGAATCTTGTTTCGATCTATTTTTAGACAGTGTTAGTGTCGGTCCAAGATTGGTGCTCAATTTGCGTCAAACGTACCATAGGCTCATAAATCATTTTATAAGCACTCGATGGTACTCCTAAGTGACGAGGGTCTGGTGGAGCCCTGTTTGGTCCGTTTGGAGATAGTGCCAATCTTGACATAGGATAGGTGCACGGTTTGCACTGAAGGTACCATAGGCTCATAAATAGTTGTGGACGCCCCAATGGAACTCATAAGTGGCGTGGGTCATGTGGAATTTTGTTTTAGTCCATTTGGAGACAGTGTTAATGTCAGTGCAAGAGAGGTGCACGGTTTGCACCGAACATACCATAGGCATAGAAATCATTTTCGACGCACTCGATGGGACTCCTAGGTGACGAGGCTCAAGTGGAAGCTTGCTTCGGTCCGTTTCAAGACAGTACTACTCTTGATGCACGATTGGTGCACGGTTTGCGTCAAACATACCGTAGGCTCGGAAATAGTATTGGAGGCACTAGATGGAACTCCTAGTTGATGTGGGTCTTGTGGAATCTCGTTTCAATCTGTTTTGAGGCAGTGTTAGCGTCAGTGCAAGATAGGAGCACGATTTGGGTCAAACGTACCATAGGGTCATAAATAAGTTTAGACGCACCCGATGGTACTCCTAAGTGACGTGGGTCTGGTGGAGCTCTGTTCGGTCCGTTTGGAGATTGTGCTAATCTTGACACAAGATAGTTGCACGGTTTGCACTGAACGTACCATAGGCTCACAAATAGTTTGGGACGCACCCAATGGACTCGTAAGTGACATGTTTCGTGTGGAATCTCGTTTTAGTCCGTTTGGAGACAGTGTTAGTGTCAGTGCAAGACAGGTGCACGGTTTGCACCGAACATACCATAGGCATAGAAATCATTTTGGACGCACACGATGGGAGTCCTTGGTGACGTGGCTCAAGTGGAAGCTCGGTTCGGTCTGTTTGGGGATACTGCTACTCTTGATGCACAATTGGTGCACGGTTTGCATCAAACGTACAGTAGGCTCAGAAATAGTATTCGAGGCACCCGATGGAACTCCTATTTGACGTGGGTCTTGTGGAATCTCGTTTCGATCTATTTTGAGATAGTGTTAGTGTCGGTCCAAGATAGGTGCTCAATTTGCGTCAAACGTACCATAGGCTCATAAATCAATTTATAAGCACCCGATGGTACTCCTAAGTGACGAGGGTCTGGTGGAGCCCTGTTTGGTCCGTTTGGAGATAGTGCCAATCTTGACACAGGATAGGTGCATGGTTTGCACTGAAGGTACCATAGGCTCATAAATAGTTGTGGACGCACCCAATGGAACTCATAAGTGGCGTGGGTCGTGTGGAATTTCGTTTTAGTCCATTTGGAGACAGTGTTAATGTCAGTGCAAGAGAGGTGCACGGTTTGCACCGAACATACCATAGGCATAGAAATCATTTTCGACGCACTCGATGGGACTCCTAGGTGATGAGGCTCAAGTGGAAGCTTGCTTCGGTCCATTTCGAGACAGTACTACTCTTGATGCACGATTGGTGCACGGTTTGCGTCAAACGTACCGTAGGTTCAGAAATAGTATTGGAGGCACCAGATGGAACTCCTAGTTGATGTGGGTCTTATGGAATCTCATTTCAATCTATTTTGAGATAGTGTTAGTGTCGGTGCAAGATAGGTGCACGATTTGCGTCAAACGTACCATAGGGTAATAAATCAGTTTGGACACACCTGATGGTACTCCTAAGTGACGCGGGTCTGGTGGAGCTCTGTTCGGTCCGTTTGGAGGTAGTGTTAATCTTGACACAAGATAGATGCACGGTTTGCACTGAACGCACCATAGGCTCACAAATAGTTTGGGACGCACCCGATGGACTCGTAAGTGACATGGGTCGTGTGGAATCTCGTTTTAGTCTGTTTGGAGATAGTGTTAGTGTCAGTGCAAGACAGGTGCACGGTTTGCACCGAACATACCATAGGCATAGAAATCGTTTTGGACGCACACGATGGGAGTCCTTGGTGACGTGGCTCAAGTGGAAGCTCGGTTCGGTCTGTTTGGGGATACTGCTACTCTTGATGCACGATTGGTGCACGGTTTGCATCAAACGTACAATAGGCTCAGAAATAGTATTCGAGGCACCCGATGGAACTCCTATTTGACGTGGGTCTTGTGGAATCTCGTTTCGATCTGTTTTGAGACAGTGTTAGTGTCGGTCCAAGATAGGTGCTCAATTTGAGTCAAACGTACCATAGGCTCATAAATCATTTTATAAGCACTCGATGGTACTCCTAAGTGACGAGGGTCTGGTGGAGCCCTGTTTGGTCCGTTTGGAGATAGTGCCAATCTTGACACAGGATAGGTGCACGGTTTGCACTGAAGGTACCATAGGCTCATAAATAGTTGTGGACGCACCCAATGGAACTCATAAGTGGCATGGGTCATGTGGAATTTTGTTTTAGTCCATTTAGAGATAGTGTTAATGTCAGTGCAAGAGAGGTGCACGGTTTGCACCGAACATACCATAGGCATAGAAATCATTTTGGACGCACTCGATGAGACTCCTAGGTGACAAGGCTTAAGTGGAAGCTCGGTTCGGTCCGTTTGGAGATAGTGCTACTCTTGATGCACGATTGGTGCATGGTTTGCGTCAAACGTACCGTAGGCTTGGAAATAGTATTGGAGGCACCCGATGGAACTCCTAGTTGACGTGGGTCTTATGGAATCTCATTTCGATCTATTTTGAGATAGTGTTAGTGTCGGTGCAAGATAGGTGCACGATTTGCGTCAAACGTACCATAGGGTCATAAATCAGTTTGGACACACCTGATGGTGCTCCTAAGTAACGCGGGTCTGGTTGAGCTCTGTTCGGTCCATTTGGAGATAGTGTTAACCTTGACACAAGATAGATGCACGGTTTGCACTGAACGTACCATAGGCTCACAAATAGTTTGGGATGCACCCGATGGACTCGTAAGTGACATGGGTCGCGTGGAATCTCGGTTTATCCGTCTGGAGACAGTGTTAGTGTCAGTGCAAGATAGGTGCACGGTTTGCACCAAACATACCATAGGCATAGAAATCATTTTGGACGCACAAGATGGGACTCCGTGGTGATGTGGCTCAAGTGGAAGCTCGGTTCGGTCCGTTTGGAGATAGTGCTACTCTTGATGCACGATTGGTGCACGGTTTGCGTCAAACGTACAGTAGGCTCAGAAAATAGTATTGGAGGCACTAGATGGAACTCCTACTTGACGTGGGTCTTGTGGAATCTCGTTTCGATCTGTATTGAGACAATGTTAGGGTCGGTCCAAGAGAGGTGCTCAATTTGCGTTAAACGTACCATAGGCTCATAAATCTTTTTATAAGCACCCGATGGTACTCCTAAGTGACGAGGGTCTGGTGGAGCCCTGTTTGGTCCATTTGGAGATAGTGCCAATCTTGACACAAGATAGGTGCACGGTTTGCACTGAAGGTACCATAGGCTCATAAATAGTTGTGGACGCACCCAATGGAACTCATAAGTGGCGTGGGCCATGTGGAATTTCATTTTAGTCCATTTGGAGACAGTGTTAATGTTAGTGCAAGGGAGGTGCACGGTTTGCACCGAGCATACCATAGGCATAGAAATCATTTTGGACGCACTCGATGGGAGTCCTAGGTGACGAGGCTCACGTGGAAGCTCATTTGGTCCGTTTGGAGATAGTACAACTTTTGATGCACGATTGGTGCACGGCTTGCGTCAAACGTACCGTAGGCTTGGAAATAGTATTGGAGGCACCCGACGGAACTCCTAGTTGATGTGGGTCTTATGGAATCTCATTTCGATCTATTTTGAGAGAGTGTTAGCGTCGGTGTAAGATAGGTGCACGATTTGCATCAAACGTACCATAGGGTCATAAATCAGTTTAGACGCACCCGATGGTACTCCTAAGTGACATGGGTCTGGTGGAGCTCTGTTTGGTCCGTTTGGAGATAGTGCTAATCTTGACACAAGATAGATGCACGGTTTGCACAAAACATACCATAGGCTCACAAATAGTTTGGGACGCACCTATGGACTCGTAAGTTACATGGGTCGTGTGGAATCTTGTTTTAGTCCGTTTGGAGACAGTGTTAGTGTCAGGGCAAGACAGGTGCACGGTTTGCACCGAACATACCATAGGCATAGAAATCATTTTGGACGCACACGATGGGAGTCCTTGGTGACGTGGCTCAAGTGGAAGCTCGGTTCGGTCTGTTTGGGGATACTGCTACTCTTGATGCACGATTGGTGCACGGTTTGCATCAAACGTACAATAGGCTCAGAAATAGTATTCGAGGCACTCGATGGAACTCCTATTTGACGTGGGTCTTGTGGAATCTCGTTTCGATCTGTTTTGAGACAGTGTTAGTGTCGGTCCAAGATAGGTGCTCAATTTGAGTCAAACGTACCATAGGCTCACAAATCATTTTATAAGCACCTGATGGTACTCCTAAGTGACGAGGGTCTGGTGGAGCCCTGTTTGGTCCGTTTGGAGATAGTGCCAATCTTGACACAGGATAGGTACACGGTTTGCACTGAAGGTACCATAGGCTCATAAATAGTTGTGGACGCACCTAATGGAACTCATAAGTGGCGTGGGTCGTGTGGAATTTCGTTTTAGTCCGTTTGGAGACAGTGTTAATGTCAGTGCAAGAGAGGTGCACGGTTTGCACCGAACATAGCATAGGCATAGAAATCATTTTCGACGCACTCGATGGGACTCCTAGGTGACAAGGCTTAAGTGGAAGCTCGGTTCGGTCCGTTTGGAGATAGTGCTACTCTTGATGCACGATTGGTGCACGGTTTGCGTCAAACGTACCGTAGGCTTGGAAATAGTATTGGAGGCACCCGATGGAACTCCTAGTTGACGTGGGTCTTATGGAATCTCATTTCGATCTATTTTGAGATATTGTTAGTGTCGGTGCAAGATAGGTGCACGATTTGCGTCAAACGTACCATAGGGTCATAAATCAGTTTGGACACACCTGATGGTGCTCCTAAGTGACGCGGGTCTGGTGGAGCTCTGTTCGGTCCATTTGGAGATAGTGTTAACCTTGACACAAGATAGATGCACGGTTTGCACTGAACGTACCATAGGCTCACAAATAGTTTGGGACGCACCCGATGGACTTGTAAGTGACATGGGTCGCGTGGAATCTCGGTTTATCCGTTTGGAGACAGTGTTAGTGTCAGTGCAAGATAGGTGCACGGTTTGCACCAAACATACCATAGGCATAGAAATCATTTTGGACGCACAAGATGCGACTCCGTGGTGACGTGGCTAAAGTGGAAGCTCGGTTCGGTCCGTTTGGAGATAGTGCTACTCTTGATGCACGATTGGTGCACGGTTTGCGTCAAACGTACAGTAGGCTCAGAAATAGTATTGGAGGCACCCGATGGAACTCCTACTTGACGTGGGTCTTGTGAAATCTCGTTTCGATCTGTTTTGAGACAGTGTTAGGGTCGGTCCAAGATAGGTGCTTAATTTGCATCAAACGTACCATAGGCTCATAAATCATTTTATAAGCACCCGATGGTACTCCTAAGTGACGAGGGTCTGGTGGAGCCCTGTTTGGTCCCTTTGGAGATAGTACAACTCTCGATGCACGATTGGTGCACAGTTTGCGTCAAACGTACCGTAGGCTTGGAAATAGTATTGGAGGCACCCGATGGAACTCCTAGTTGATGTGGGTCTTGTGGAATCTCATTTCGATCTGTTTTGAGACAGTGTTAGCGCCGGTGCAAGATAGGTGCACGATTTGCGTCAAACGTACCATAGGGTCATAAATCAATTTAGACGCACCTGATGGTACTCCTAAGTGACGTGGGTCTGGTGGAGCTCTGTTCGGTCCGTTTGGAGATAGTGCTAATCTTGACACAAGATAGGTGCACGTTTGCACTGAACGTACCATAGGCTCACAAATAGTTTTTGATGCAACCGATGGACTCGTAAGTGACATGGGTCGTGTGGAATCTCGTTTTAATCCATTTGGAGACAGTGTTAGTGTCAGTGCAAGACAAGTGCACGGTTTGCACCAAACATATCATAGGCATAGAAATCGTTTTGGACGCACACGATGGAACTCCTTGGTGATGTGGCTCAAGTGTAAGCTCGGTTCGGTCCGTTTGGAGATAGTGCTAGTCTTGATGCACGATTGGTGCACGGTTTGCGTCAAACGTACCGTAGGCTCGGAAATAGTATTGGAGGCACCCGATGGAACTCCTAGTTGACGTGGGTCTTGTGGAATCTCATTTTGATCTATTTTGAGACAGTGTTAGCGTCGGTGCAAGATAGGAGCACGATTTGCGTCAAACATACCATAGGGTCATAAATAAGTTTAGACGCACCCGATGGTACTCCTAAGTGACGTGGGTCTGGTGGAGCTCTGTTCGGTCCGTTTGGAGGTAGTGTTAATCTTGACACAAGATAGATGCACGGTTTGCACTGAACGCACAATAGGCTCACAAATAGTTTGGGACGCACCCGATGGACTCGTAAGTGACATGGGTCGTGTGGAATCTCGTTTTAGTCTGTTTGGAGACAGTGTTAGTGTCAGTGCAAGGTAGGTGCAAGGTTTGCACCGAACATACCATAGGCATAGAAATCGTTTTAGACGCACAAGGTGCGACTCCGTGGTGACGTGGCTCAAGTGGAAGCTCGGTTCGGTCCATTTGGGGATAGTGCTACTCTTGATGCACGATTGGTGCACGGTTTGCGTCAAACGTACAGTAGGCTCAGAAATAGTATTGGAGGCACCCGATGGAACTCCTACTTGACGTGGGTCTTGTGGAATCTCGTTTCGATCTGTTTTGAGACAGTGTTAGGGTCGGTCCAAGATAGGTGCTCAATTTGCATCAAACGTACCATAGGCTCATAAATCATTTTATAAGCACCCGATGGTACTCCTAAGTGACGAGGGTCTGGTGGAGCCCTGTTTGGTCCCTTTGGAGATAGTACAACTCTCGATGCACGATTGGTGCACAGTTTGCGTCAAACGTACCGTAGGCTTGGAAATAGTATTGGAGGCACCCGATGGAACTCCTAGTTGATGTGGGTCTTGTGGAATCTCATTTCGATCTGTTTTGAGACAGTGTTAGCGCCGGTGCAAGATAGGTGCACGATTTGCGTCAAACGTACCATAGGGTCATAAATCAATTTAGACGCACCCGATGGTACTCCTAAGTGACGTGGGTCTGGTGGAGCTCTGTTCGGTCCGTTTGGAGATAGTGCTAATCTTGACACAAGATAGGTGCACGTTTGCACTGAACGTACCATAGGCTCACAAATAGTTTTTGATGCAACCGATGGACTCGTAAGTGACATGGGTCGTGTGGAATCTCGTTTTAATCCATTTGGAGACAGTGTTAGTGTCAGTGCAAGACAAGTGCATGGTTTGCACCAAACATATCATAGGCATAGAAATCGTTTTGGACGCACACGATGGAACTCCTTGGTGATGTGGCTCAAGTGTAAGCTCGGTTCGGTCCGTTTGGAGATAGTGCTACTCTTGATGCACGATTGGTGCACGGTTTGCGTCAAACGTACCGTAGGCTCGGAAATAGTATTGGAGGCACCCGATGGAACTCCTAGTTGACGTGGGTCTTGTGGAATCTCATTTTGATCTATTTTGAGACAGTGTTAGCGTCGGTGCAAGATAGGAGCACGATTTGCGTCAAACATACCATAGGGTCATAAATAAGTTTAGACGCACCCGATGGTACTCCTAAGTGACGTGGGTTTGGTGGATCTCTATTTGGTCCATTTGGAGATAGTGCTAATCTTGACATAAGATAGATGCACGATTTGCACTAAACGTACCATAGGCTCACAAATAGTTTGGGACGCCCCCAACGGACTCGTAAGTGACATGGGTCATGTGGAATCTCGTTTTAGTCCGTTCGGAGACAGTGTTAGTGTCAGTGCAAGACAGGTGCACGGTTTGCACCGAACATACCATAGGCATAGAAATCATTTTGGACGCACAAGATGGGACTCCTTGGTGACGTGGCTCAAGTGGAAGCTCGGTTCGATCCATTTGGGGATAGTGCTACTCTTGATGCACGATTGGTGCACGGTTTGCGTCAAACGTACAGTAGCCCTCAGAAATAGTATTGGAGGCACTCGATGGAACTCCTAGTTAACGTGGGTCTTATGGAATCTCGTTTCGATCTGTTTTGAGACAGTGTTAGTGTCGGTCCAAGATAGGTGCTCAATTTGCGTCAAACGTACCATAGGCTCATAAATCATTTTATAAGCATCCGATGGTACTCCTAAGTGACGAGGGTCTGGTGGAGCCCTGTTTGGTCCGTTTGGAGATAGTGCCAATCCTGACACAGGATAGGTGCACGATTTGCACCGAACATACCATAGGCATAGAAATCATTTTCTATGCACTCGATGGGACTCCTAGGTGACAAGGCTCAAGTGGAATCTTGCTTCGGTCCGTTTCAAGACAGTACTACTCTTGATGCACGATTGGTGCACGGTTTGCGTCAAACATACCGTAGGCTCGGAAATAGTATCGGAGGCACTAGATGGAACTCTTAGTTGATGCGGGTCTTGTGGAATCTCGTTTCAATCTGTTTTGAGACAGTGTTAGCGTTGGTGCAAGATAGGAGCACGATTTGCGTCAAACGTGTCATAGGGTCATAAATAAGTTTAGACGCACCCGATGGTACTCCTAAGTGATGTGGGTCTGGTGGAGCTCTGTTTGGTCCGTTTGGAGATAGTGCTAATCTTGACACAAGATAGTTGCATGGTTTGCACTGAACGTACCATAGGCTCACAAATAGTCTAGGACGCACCCGATGGACTCGTAAGTGACATGGGTCGTGTGGAATCTCGTTTTAGTCCGTTTGGAGATAGTGTTAGTGTCAGTGCAAGACAGGTGCACGGTTTGCACCAAACATACCATAGGCATAGAAATCGTTTTGCACGCACACGATGGGAGTCCTTGGTGATGTGGCTCAAGTGGAAGCTCGGTTCGGTCTGTTTGGGGATACTGCTACTCTTGATGCACGATTGGTGCACGATTTGCGTCAAACATACAGTAGGCTCAGAAATAGTATTGGAGGCACCCGATGGAACTCCTAGCTGACGTGGGTCTTATGGAATCTCGTTTCGATCTGTTTTGAGACAGTGTTAGTGTCGGTCCAAGATAGGTGCTCAATTTGTGTCAAACGTACAATAGGCTCATAAATCATTTTATAAGCACCCGATGGTACTCCTAAGTGACGAGGGTCTGGTGGAGCCCTGTTTGGTCCGTTTGGAGATAGTGCCAATTTTGACACAGGATAGGTGCACGGTTTGCACTGAAGGTACCATAGGCACATAAATAGTTGTGGACGCACCCAATGGAACTCATAAGTGGTGTGGGTCGTGTGGAATTTCGTTTTAGTCCATTTGGAGATAGTGTTAATGTCAGTGCAAGAGAGGTGCACAGTTTGCATCGAACATACCATAGGCATAGAAATCATTTTCGACGCACTCGATGGGACTCCTAGGTGACGAGGCTCAAGTGGAAGCTTGCTTCGGTCCGTTTCGAGACAGTACTACTCTTGATGCACGATTGGTGCACAGTTTGCGTCAAACATACCGTAGGCTTGGAAATAGTATTAGAGGCACTAGATGGAACTCCTAGTTGATGTGGGTCTTGTGGAATCTCGTTTCGATCTGTTTTGAGACGGTGTTAGCGTCGGTGCAAGATAGGAGCATGATTTGCGTCAAACGTATCATAGAGTCATAAATAAGTTTAGATGCACCCGATGGTACTCCTAAGTGACGTGGGTCTGGTGGAGCTCTGTTCGGTCCGTTTGGAGATAGTGCTAATCTTGACATAAGATAGTTGCACGGTTTGCACTGAATGTACCATAGGCTCACAAATAGTTTGGGACGCCCCTAACGGACTCGTAAGTGACATGGGTCATGTGGAATCTCGTTTTAGTCCGTTAGGAGACAGTGTTAGTGTCAGTGCAAGACAGGTGCACGGTTTGCACTGAACATACCATAGGCATAGAAATCGTTTTGGATGCACAAGATGGGACTCCTTGGTGACGTGGCTCAAGTGGAAGCTCGGTTCGGTCTGTTTGGGGATACTGCTACTCTTGATGCACGATTGGTGCACGGTTTGCGTCAAACGTACAGTTGGCTCAGAAATAGTATTGGAGGCACCCGATGGAACTCCTAGCTGACGTGGGTCTTGTGGAGTCTCGTTTCGATCAGTTTTGAGACAGTGTTAGTGTCGGTCCAAGATAGGTGCTCAATTTGTGTCAAACGTACAATAGGCTCATAAATCATTTTATAAGCACCCGATGGTACTCCTAAGTGACGAGGGTCTGGTGGAGCCCTGTTTGGTCCGTTTGGAGATAGTGCCAATTTTGACACAGGATAGGTGCACGGTTTGCACTGAAGGTACCATAGGCACATAAATAGTTGTGGACGCACCCAATGGAACTCATAAGTGGCGTGGGTCGTGTGGAATTTCGTTTAGTCCATTTCGAGACAGTGTTAATGTCAGTGCAAGAGAGGTGCACAGTTTGCACCGAACATACCATAGGCATAGAAATCATTTTCGACGCACTCGATGGGACTCCTAAGTGACGAGGCTCAAGTGGAAGCTTGCTTCGGTCCGTTTAGAGACAGTACTATTCTTGATGCACGATTGGTGCACAGTTTGCGTCAAACATACCGTAGGCTCGGAAATAGTATTGGAGGCACTAGATGGAACTCCTAGTTGATGTGGGTCTTGTGGAATCTCGTTTCGATCTGTTTTGAGACAGTGTTAGCGTCGGTGCAAGATAGGAGCATGATTTGCGTCAAACGTATCATAGGGTCATAAATAAGTTTAGACGCACCCGATGGTAGTCCTAAGAGACGTGGGTCTGGTGGAGCTCTGTTCGGTCCGTTTGGAGAAAGTGCTAATCTTGACATAAGATAGTTGCACGGTTTGCACTGAATGTACCATAGGCTCACAAATAGTCTGGGACGCACCCGATGGACTCGTAAGTGACATGGGTCGTGTGGAATCTCGTTTGAGTCCGTTTGGAAACAGTGTTAGTGTCAGTGCAAGACAGGTGCACGGTTTGCACCGAACATACCATAGGCATAGAAATCGTTTTGGACACACACGATGGGAGTCCTTGGTGACGTGGCTCAAGTGAAAGCTCGGTTCGGTCTGTTTGGGGATACTGCTACTCTTGATGCACGATTGGTGCACGGTTAGCGTCAAACGTACAGTTGGCTCAGAAATAGTATTGGAGGCACCCGATGGAACTCCTATCTGACGTGGGTCTTATGGAATCTCGTTTCGATCTGTTTTGAGACAGTGTTAGTGTCGGTCCAAGATAGGTGCTCAATTTGTGTCAAACGTACAATAGGCTCATAAATCATTTTATAAGCACCCGATGGTACTCCTAAGTGACGAGGGTCTGGTGGAGCCCTGTTTGGTCCGTTTGGAGATAGTGCCAATTTTGACACAGGATAGGTGCACGGTTTGCACTGAAGGTACCATAGGCACATAAATAGTTGTGGACGCACCCAATGGAACTCATAAGTGGTGTGGGTCGTGTGGAATTTCGTTTTAGTCCATTTGGAGATAGTGTTAATGTCAGTGCAAGAGAGGTGCACAGTTTGCATCGAACATACCATAGGCATAGAAATCATTTTCGACGCACTCGATGGGACTCCTAGGTGACGAGGCTCAAGTGGAAGCTTGCTTCGGTCCGTTTCGAGACAGTACTACTCTTGATGCACGATTGGTGCACAGTTTGCGTCAAACATACCGTAGGCTTGGAAATAGTATTAGAGGCACTAGATGGAACTCCTAGTTGATGTGGGTCTTGTGGAATCTCGTTTCGATCTGTTTTGAGACGGTGTTAGCGTCGGTGCAAGATAGGAGCATGATTTGCGACAAACGTATCATAGAGTCATAAATAAGTTTAGACGCACCCGATGGTACTCCTAAGTGACGTGGGTCTGGTGGAGCTCTGTTCGGTCCGTTTGGAGATAGTGCTAATCTTGACATAAGATAGTTGCACGGTTTGCACTGAATGTACCATAGGCTCACAAATAGTTTGGGACGCCCCTAACGGACTCGTAAGTGACATGGGTCATGTGGAATCTCGTTTTAGTCCGTTAGGAGACAGTGTTAGTGTCAGTGCAAGACAGGTGCACGGTTTGCACCGAACATACCATAGGCATAGAAATCGTTTTGGACGCACAAGATGGGACTCCTTGGTGACGTGGCTCAAGTGGAAGCTCGGTTCGGTCTGTTTGGGGATACTGCTACTCTTGATGCACGATTGGTGCACGGTTTGCGTCAAACGTACAGTTGGCTCAAAAATAGTATTGGAGGCACCCGATGGAACTCCTAGCTGACGTGGGTCTTGTGGAGTCTCGTTTCGATCAGTTTTGAGACAGTGTTAGTGTCGGTCCAAGATAGGGGCTCAATTTGTGTCAAACGTACAATAGGCTCATAAATCATTTTATAAGCACCCGATGGTACTCCTAAGTGACGAGGGTCTGGTGGAGCCCTGTTTGGTCCGTTTGGAGATAGTGCCAATTTTGACACAGGATAGGTGCACGGTTTGCACTGAAGGTACCATAGGCACATAAATAGTTGTGGACGCACCCAATGGAACTCATAAGTGGCGTGGGTCGTGTGGAATTTCGTTTAGTCCATTTCGAGACAGTGTTAATGTCAGTGCAAGAGAGGTGCACAGTTTGCACCGAACATACCATAGGCATAGAAATCATTTTCGACGCACTCGATGGGACTCCTAAGTGACGAGGCTCAAGTGGAAGCTTGCTTCGGTCAGTTTGCGTCAAACATACCGTAGGCTCGGAAATAGTATTGGAGGCACTAGATGGAACTCCTAGTTGATGTGGGTCTTGTGGAATCTCGTTTCGATCTGTTTTGAGACAGTGTTAGCGTCGGTGCAAGATAGGAGCATGATTTGCGTCAAACGTATCATAGGGTCATAAATAAGTTTAGACGCACCCGATGGTAGTCCTAAGAGACGTGGGTCTGGTGGAGCTCTGTTCGGTCCGTTTGGAGAAAGTGCTAATCTTGACATAAGATAGTTGCACGGTTTGCACTGATGTACCATAGGCTCACAAATAGTCTGGGACGCACCCGATGGACTCGTAAGTGACATGGGTCATGTGGAATCTCGTTTGAGTCCGTTTGGAGACAGTGTTAGTGTCAGTGCAAGACAGGTGCACGGTTTGCACCGAACATACCATAGGCATAGAAATCGTTTTGGACACACACGATGGGAGTCCTTGGTGACGTGGCTCAAGTGAAAGCTCGGTTCGGTCTGTTTGGGGATACTGCTACTCTTGATGCACGATTGGTGCACGGTTAGCGTCAAACGTACAGTTGGCTCAGAAATAGTATTGGAGGCACCCGATGGAACTCCTATCTCAAGTGGGTCTTATGGAATCTCGTTTCGATCTGTTTTGAGACAGTGTTAGTGTTGGTCCAAGATAGGTGCTCAATTTGCGTCAAACGTACCATAGGCTCATAAATCATTTTATAAGCACCCGATGGTACTCCTAAGTGACGAGGGTCTCGTGGAGCCCTGTTTGGTCCATTTGGAGATAGTGCCAATCTTGACACAGGATAGGTGCACGGTTTGCACTGAAGGTACCATAGGCTCATAAATAGTTGTGGACGCACCCAATGGAACTCATAAGTGGCCTGGGTCGTGTGGAATTTCGTTTTGGTCCATTTGGAGACAGTGTTAATGTCAGTGCAAGAGAGGTGCACGGTTTGCACCGAACATACCATAGGCATAGAAATCATTTTCGACGCACTCGATGGGACTCCTAGGTGACGAGGCTCAAGTAGAAGCTTGCTTCGGTCTGTTTCAAGACAGTACTACTCTTGATGCACGATTGGTGCACGGTTTGCGTCAAACATACCGTAGTCTCAGAAATAATATTGGAGGCACTAGATGGAACTCCTAGTTGATGTGGGTCTTGTGGAATCTCGTTTCGATCTGTTTTGAGACAGTGTTAGCGTCGGTGCAAGATAGGAGCATGATTTGCGTCAAACGTATCATAGGGTCATAAATAAGTTTAGACGCACCCGATGGTACTCCTAAGTGATGTGGGTCTGGTGGAGCTCTGTTCGGTCCGTTTGGAGATAGTGCTAATCTTGACACAAGATAGTTGCACGGTTTGCACTGAATGTACCATAGGCTCACAAATAGTCTGGGACGCACCCGATGGACTCGTAAGTGACATGGGTCATGTGGAATCTCGTTTTAATCCGTTTGGAGACAGTGTTAGTGTCAGTGCAAGACAGGTGCACGGTTTGCACCGAGCATACCATAGGCATAGAAATCATTTTGGACGCACATGATGGGAGTCCTTGGTGACATGGCTCCAGTGGAAGCTCAGTTCGGTCTGTTTGGGGATACTGCTACTCTTGATGCACGATTGGTGCACGGTTTGCGTCAAACGTACAGTAGGCTCAGAAATAGTATTGGAGGCACCCGATGGAACTCCTAGCTGACGTGGGTCTTGTGGAATCTTGTTTCGATCTGTTTTGAGACAGTGTTAGTGTCGGTCCAAGATAGGTGCTCAATTTGCGTCAAACGTACCATAGGCTCATAAATCATTTTATAAGCACCCGATGGTACTCCTAAGTGACGAAGGTCTGGTGCAGCCCTGTTTGGTCCATTTGGAGAGAGTGCCAATCTCGACACAGAATAGGTGCACGGTTTGCACTGAAGATACCATAGGCTCATAAATAGTTGTGGACGCACCCAATGGAACTCATAAGTTGCGTGGGTCGTGTGGAATTTCGTTTTAGTCCATTTGGAGACAGTGTTAATGTAAGTGCAAGAGAGGTGCACGGTTTGCACCGAACATACCATAGGCATAGAAATCATTTTCGACGCACTCAATGGGACTCCTAGGTGACGAGGCTCAAGTAGAAGCTTGCTTCGGTCTGTTTCGAGACAGTACTACTCTTGATGCACGATTGGTGCACAGTTTGCGTCAAACATACCGTAGGCTCGGAAATAGTATTGGAGGCACTAGATGGAACTCCTAGTTGATGTGGGTCTTGTGGAATCTCGTTTCGATCTGTTTTCAGACAGTGTTAGCGTCGGTGCAAGATAGGAGCATGATTTGCGTCAAACGTATCATAGGGTCATAAATAAGTTTAGACGCACCCGATGGTAGTCCTAAGAGACGTGGGTCTGGTGGAGCTCTGTTCGGTCCGTTTGGAGAAAGTGCTAATCTTGACATAAGATAGTTGCACGGTTTGCACTGAATGTACCATAGGCTCACAAATAGTCTGGGACGCACCCGATGGACTCGTAAGTGACATGGGTCATGTGGAATCTCGTTTGAGTCCGTTTGGAGACAGTGTTAGTGTCAGTGCAAGACAGGTGCACGGTTTGCACCGAACATACCATAGGCATAGAAATCGTTTTGGACACACACGATGGGAGTCCTTGGTGACGTGGCTCAAGTGAAAGCTCGGTTCGGTCTGTTTGGGGATACTGCTACTCTTGATGCACGATTGGTGCACGGTTAGCGTCAAACGTACAGTTGGCTCAGAAATAGTATTGGAGGCACCCGATGGAACTCCTATCTCAAGTGGGTCTTATGGAATCTCGTTTCGATCTGTTTTGAGACAGTGTTAGTGTTGGTCCAAGATAGGTGCTCAATTTGCGTCAAACGTACCATAGGCTCATAAATCATTTTATAAGCACCCGATGGTACTCCTAAGTGACGAGGGTCTCGTGGAGCCCTGTTTGGTCCATTTGGAGATAGTGCCAATCTTGACACAAGATAGGTGCACGGTTTGCACTGAAGGTACCATAGGCTCATAAATAGTTGTGGACGCACCCAATGGAACTCATAAGTGGCCTGGGTCGTGTGGAATTTCGTTTTAGTCCATTTGGAGATAGTGTTAATGTCAGTGCAAGAGAGGTGCACGGTTTGCACCGAACATACCATAGGCATAGAAATCATTTTCGACGCACTCGATGGGACTCCTAGGTGACGAGGCTCAAGTAGAAGCTTGCTTCGGTCTGTTTCGAGACAGTACTACTCTTGATGCACGATTGGTGCACGGTTTGCGTCAAACATACCGTAGTCTCAGAAATAGTATTGGAGGCACTAGATGGAACTCCTAGTTGATGTGGGTTTTTTGGAATCTCGTTTCGATCTGTTTTGAGACAGTGTTAGCGTCGGTGCAAGATAGGATCACGATTTGCGTCAAACGTACCATAGGGTCATAAATATGTTTAGACGCACCCGATGGTACTCCTAAGTGACGTGGGTCTGGTGGAGCTCTGTTCGGTCTGTTTGGAGATAGTGCTAATCTTGACACAAGATAGATGCACGGTTTGCACTGAATGTACCGTAGGCTCACAAATAGTTTGGGACGCACCCGATTGACTCGTAAGTGACATGGGTCGTGTGGAATCTCATTTTTCTCCATTTGGAGACAGTGTTAGTGTCAGTGCAAGACAGGTGCACGGTTTGCACGGAACATACCATAGGCATAGAAATTGTTTTGGACGCACACGATGGGACTCCTTGGTGACGTGGCTCATGTGGAAGCTCGTTTCGGTCCGTTTGGGGATAGTGCTACTCTTGATGCACGGTTTGCGTCAAATGTACAGTAGGCTCAGAAATAGTATTGGAGGCACCCGATGGAACTCCTAGTTAACGTGGGTCTTGTGGAATCTCGTTTCGTTCTGTTTTGAGACAGTGTTAGTGTCGGTCCAAGATAGGTGCTCAATTTGCGTCAAACGTACCATAGGCTCATAAATCATTTTATAAGCACCCGATGGTACTCCTAAGTGACGAGGGTCTGGTGGAGCCCTGTTTGGTCTGTTTGGAGATAGTGCCAATCTTGACATAGGATAGGTGCATGGTTTGCACTGAAGGTACCATAGGCTCATAAATAGTTGTGGACGCACCCAATGGAACTCATAAGTGGCGTGGGTCGTGTGGAATTTCGTTTTAGTCCATTTGGAGACAGTGTTAATATCAGTGCAAGAGAGGTGCACGGTTTGCACCGAACATACCATAGGCATAGAAATCATTTTGGACGCACTCGATGGGACTCCTAGGTGACAAGGCTTAAGTGGAAGCTCGGTTCGGTCCGTTTGGAGATAGTGCTACTCTTGATGCACGATTGGTGCACGGTTTGCGTCAAACGTACCGTAGGCTTGGAAATAGTATTGGAGGCACCCGATGGAACTCCTAGTTGACGTGGGTCTTATGGAATCTCATTTCGATCTATTTTGAGATAGTGTTAGTGTCGGTGCAAGATAGGTGCACGATTTGCGTCAAACGTACCATAGGGTCATAAATCAGTTTGGACACACCTGATGGTGCTCCTAAGTGATGCGGGTCTGGTTGAGCTCTGTTCGGTCCATTTGGAGATAGTGTTAACCTTGACACAAGATAGATGCATGGTTTGCGCTGGACGTACCATAGGCTCACAAATAGTTTGGGACGCACCCGATGGACTCGTAAGTGACATGGGTCACGTGGAATCTCGGTTTATCCGTCTGGAGACAGTGTTAGTGTCAGTGCAAGATAGGTGCACGGTTTGCACCGAACATACCATAGGCATAGAAATCATTTTTGATGCACTCGATGGGACTCCTAGGTGACGAGGCTCAAGTGGAATCTTGCTTCGTTCTGTTTCGAGATAGTACTACTCTTGATGCACGATTGGTGCACAGTTTGCGTCAAACATACCATAGGCTCAGAAATAGTATTGGAGGCACTAGATGGAACTCCTAGTTGATGTGGGTCTTATGGAATCTCATTTCAATCTGTTTTGAGACAGTGTTAGCGTCGGTGCAAGATAGGAGCACGATTTGTGTCAAACGTATCATAGGGTCATAAATAAGTTTAGACGCACCCGATGGTACTCCTAAGTGACGTGGGTCTGGTGGAGCTCTGTTCGGTCCATTTGGAGATAGTGCTAATCTTGACACAAGATAGTTGCATGGTTTGCACTGAACGTACCATAGGCTCACAAATAGTCTGGGACGCACCCGATGGACTCCTAAGTGACATGGGTCGTGTGGAATCTCGTTTTAGTCCGTTTGGAGACAATGTTAGTGTCAGTGCAAGATAGGTGCACGGTTTGCACCGAACATACCATAGGCATAGAAATCGTTTTGGACGCACACGATGGGAGTCCTTGGTGACGTGGCTCAAGTGGAAGCTTGGTTTGGTCTGTTTGGGGATACATCTACTCTTGATGCACGATTGGTGCATGGTTTGCGTCAAACGTACAGTAGGCTCAGAAATAGTATTGGAGGCACCCGATGGAACTCCTAGCTGACGTGGGTCTTGTGGAATCTCGTTTCGATCTGTTTTGAGATAGTGTTAGTGTCGGTCCAAGATAGGTGCTCAATTTGCGTCAAACGTACCATAGGCTCATAAATCATTTTATAAGCACCCGATGATACTCCTAAGTGACGAGGGTCTGGTGGAGCCCTGTTTTGTCCGTTTGGAGATAGTGCCAATCTTGACACAGGATAGGTGCATGGTTTGCACTGAAGGTACCATAGGCTCATAAATAGTTGTGGACGCACCCAATGGAACTCATAAGTGGCGTGGGTCGTGTGGAATTTCGTTTTAGTCCATTTGGAGACAGTGTTAATGTCAGTGCAAGAGAGGTGCACGGTTTGCACCGAACATACCATAGGCATAGAAATCATTTTCGACGCACTCGATGGGACTCCTAGGTGACGAGGCTCAAGTGGAAGCTTGCTTCGGTCCGTTTCGAGACAGTACTACTCTTGATGCACGATTGGTGCACGGTTTGCGTCAAACATACCGTAGTCTCGGAAATAGTATTGGAGGCACTAGATGGAACTCCTAGTTGATGTGGGCCTTGTGGAATCTCGTTTCAATCTGTTTTGAGACAGTGTTAGCGTCGGTGCAAGATAGGAGCACAATTTGCGTCAAATGTACCATAGGGTCATAAATAAGTTTAGACGCACCCGATGGTACTCCTATGTGACGTGGGTCTGGTGGAGCTCTATTCGGTCCGTTTGGAGATATTGCTAATCTTGACACAAGATAGATGCACGGTTTGCACTGAACGTACCATAGGCTCACAAATAGTTTGGGACGCAACCGATGGACTCGTAAGTGACATGGGTCACGTGGAATCTCATTTTACTCCGTTTGGAGACAGTGTTAGTGTCAGTGCAAGACAGGTGCACGGTTTGCACGAAACATACCATAGGCATAGAAATCGTTTTGAATGCACACGATGGGACACCTTGGTGACGTGGCTCATGTGGAAGCTCGCTTCGGTCCGTTTAGGGATAGTGCTACTCTTGATGCACGATTGGTGCACAGTTTGCGTCAAACGTACAGTAGGCTTAGAAATAGTATTGGCGGCACCCGATGGAACTCCTAGTTAACGTGGGTCTTGTGGAATCTCGTTTCGATCTGTTTTGAGACAGTGTTAGTGTCGGTCCAAGATAGGTGCTCAATTTGCGTCAAACGTACCATAGGCTCATAAATCATTTTATAAGCATCCGATGGTACTCCTAAGTGACGAGGGTCTGGTGGAGCCCTGTTTGGTCCGTTTGGAGATAGTGCCAATCCTAACACAGGATAGGTGCACGGTTTGCACTGAAGGTACCATAGGCTCATAATAGTTGTGGACGCACCCAATGGAACTCATAAGTGGCGTGGGTCGTGTGGAATTTCGTTTTAGTCCATTTGGAGACAGTGTTAATGTCAGTGCAAGAGATGTGCACGGTTTGCACCGAACATACCATAGGCATAGAAATCATTTTCTATGCACTCGATGGGACTCCTAGGTGACAAGGCTCAAGTGGAATCTTGCTTCGGTCCGTTTCAAGATAGTACTACTCTTGATGCACGATTGGTGCACAGTTTGCGTCAAACATACCGTAGGCTCGGAAATAGTATTGGAGGCACTAGATGGAACTCTTAATTGATGCGGGTCTTGTGGAATCTCGTTTCAATCTGTTTTGAGACAGTGTTAGCGTTGGTGCAAGATAGGAGCACGATTTGCGTCAAACATGTCATAGGGTCATAAATAAGTTTAGACGCACCCGATGGTACTCCTAAGTGATGTGGGTCTGGTGGAGCTCTGTTTGGTCCGTTTGGAGCTAGTGCTAATCTTGACACAAGATAGTTGCACGGTTTGCACTGAACGTACCATAGGCTCACAAATAGTCTAGGACGCACCCGATGGACTCGTAAGTGACATGGGTCGTGTGGAATCTCGTTTTAGTCCGTTTGGAGATAGTGTTAGTGTCAGTGCAAGACAGGTGCACAGTTTGCACCAAACATACCATAGGCATAGAAATCGTTTTGGACGCACACGATGGGAGTCCTTGGTGACGTGGCTCAAGTGGAAGCTCGGTTCGGTCTATTTGGGGATACTGCTACTCTTGATGCACGATTGGTGCACAATTTGCGTCAAACATACAGTAGGCTCAGAAATAGTATTGGAGGCACCCTATGGAACTCCTAGCTGACGTGGGTCTTATGGAATCTCATTTCGATCTGTTTTGAGACAGTGTTAGTGTCGGTCCAAGATAGGTGCTCAATTTGTGTCAAACGTACAATAGGCTCATAAATCATTTTATAAGCACCCGATGGTACTCCTAAGTGACGAGGGTCTGGTGGAGCCCTGTTTGGTCCGTTTGGAGATAGTGCCAATTTTGACACAGGATAGGTGCACGGTTTGCACTGAAGGTACCATAGGCACATAAATAGTTGTGGACGCACCCAATGGAACTCATAAGTGGTGTGGGTCGTGTGGAATTTCGTTTTAGTCCATTTGGAGACAATGTTAATGTCAGTGCAAGAGAGGTGCACAGTTTGCACCGAACATACCATAGGCATAGAAATCATTTTCGACGCACTCGATGGGACTCCTAGGTGACGAGGCTCAAGTGGAAGCTTGCTTCGGTCCGTTTCGAGACAGTACTACTCTTGATGCACGATTGGTGCACAGTTTGCGTCAAACATACCGTAGGCTTGGAAATAGTATTAGAGGCACTAGATGCAACTCCTAGTTGACGTGGGTCTTGTGGAATCTCGTTTTGATCTGTTTTGAGACGGTGTTAGCGTCGGTGCAAGATAGGAGCACGATTTGCGTCAAACGTATCATAGGGTCATAAATAAGTTTAGACGCACCCGATGGTACTCCTAAGTGACGTGGGTCTGGTGGAGCTCTGTTCGGTCCGTTTGGAGATAGTGCTAATCTTGACATAAGATAGTTGCACGGTTTGCACTGAATGTACCATAGGCTCACAAATAGTCTGGGACGCACCCGATGGACTCGTAAGTGACATGGGTCGTGTGGAATCTCGTTTTAGTCCGTTTGGAGTCAATGTTAGTGTCAGTGCAAGACAGGTGCACGGTTTGCACCGAACATACCATAGGCATAGAAATCGTTTTGGAGGCACACGATGGGAGTCCTTGGTGATGTGGCTCAAGTGGAAGCTCGGTTTGGTCTGTTTGGGGATACTGCTACTCTTGATGCACGATTGGTGCACGGTTTGCGTCAAATGTACAATTGGCTCAGAAATAGTATTGGAGGCACCCGATGGAACTCCTAGCTGACGTGGGTCTTGTGGAGTCTCGTTTCGATCAGTTTTGAGACAGTGTTAGTGTCGGTCCAAGATAGGTGCTCAATTTGTGTCAAACGTACAATAGGCTCATAAATCATTTTATAAGCACCCGATGGTACTCCTAAGTGACGAGGGTCTGGTGGAGCCCTGTTTGGTCCGTTTGGAGATAGTGCCAATTTTGACACAGGATAGGTGCACGGTTTGCACTGAAGGTACCATAGGCACATAAATAGTTGTGGACGCACCCAATGGAATTCATAAGTGGCGTGGGTCGTGTGGAATTTCGTTTAGTCCATTTCGAGACAGTGTTAATGTCAGTGCAAGAGAGGTGCACAGTTTGCACCGAACTTACCATAGGCATAGAAATCATTTTCGACGCACTCGATGGGACTCCTAGGTGATGAGGCTCAAGTGGAAGCTTGCTTCGGTCCGTTTAGAGACAGTACTATTCTTGATGCACGATTGGTGCACAGTTTGCGTCAAACATACCGTAGGCTCGGAAATAGTATTGGAGGCATTAGATGGAACTCCTAGTTGATGTGGGTCTTGTGGAATCTCGTTTCGATCTGTTTTGAGACAGTGTTAGCGTCGGTGCAAGATAGGAGCACGATTTGCGTCAAACGTATCATAGGGTCATAAATAAGTTTAGACGCACCCGATGGTAGTCCTAAGTGACGTGGGTCTGGTGGAGCTCTGTTCGGTCCGTTTGGAGAAAGTGCTAATCTTGACATAAGATAGTTGCACGGTTTGCACTGAATGTACCATAGGCTCACAAATAGTCTGGGACGCACCCGATGGACTCGTAAGTGACATGGGTCGTGTGGAATCTCGTTTGAGTCTGTTTGGAGACAGTGTTAGTGTCAGTGCAAGACAGGTGCACGGTTTGCAGCGAACATACCATAGGCATAGAAATCGTTTTGGACACACACGATGGGAGTCCTTGGTGACGTGGCTCAAGTGAAAGCTCGGTTCGGTCTGTTTGGGGATACTGCTACTCTTGATGCACGATTGGTGCACGGTTTGCGTCAAACGTACAGTTGGCTCAGAAATAGTATTGGAGGCACCCGATGGAACTCCTAGCTGACGTGGGTCTTGTGGAATCTCGTTTCGATCTGTTTTGAGACAGTGTTAGTGTCGGTCCAAGATAGGTGCTCAATTTGCGTCAAACGTACCATAGGCTCATAAATCATTTTATAAGCACCCGATAGTACTCCTAAGTGACGAGGGTCTCGTGGAGCCCTGTTTGGTCCATTTGGAGATAGTGCCAATCTTGACACAGGATAGGTGCACGGTTTGCACTGAAGGTACCATAGGCTCATAAATAGTTGTGGACGCACCCAATGGAACTCATAAGTGGCGTGGGTCGTGTGGAATTTCGTTTTAGTCCATTTGGAGACAGTGTTAATGTCAGTGCAAGAGAGGTGCACGGTTTGCACCGAACATACCATAGGCATAGAAATCATTTTCGACGCACTCGATGGGACTCCTAGGTGACGAGGCTCAAGTAGAAGCTTGCTTCGGTCTGTTTCGAGACAGTACTACTCTTGATGCACGATTGGTGCACGGTTTGCGTCAAACATACCGTAGTCTCAGAAATAGTATTGGAGGCACTAGATGGAACTCCTAGTTGATGCGGGTTTTTTGGAATCTCGTTTCGATCTGTTTTGAGACAGTGTTAGCGTCGGTGCAAGATAGGATCACGATTTGCGTCAAACGTACCATAGGGTCATAAATATGTTTAGACGCACCCGATGTTACTCCTAAGTGACGTGGGTCTGGTGGAGCTCTGTTCGGTCTGTTTGGAGATAGTGCTAATCTTGACACAAGATAGATGCACGGTTTGCACTGAATGTACCATAGGCTCACAAATAGTTTGGGACGCACCCGATGGACTCGTAAGTGACATGGGTCGTGTGGAATCTCATTTTTCTCCATTTGGAGACAGTGTTAGTGTCAGTGCAAGACAGGTGCACGGTTTGCACGGAACATACCATAGGCATAGAAATTGTTTTGGACGCACACGATGGGACTCCTTGGTGACGTGGCTCATGTGGAAGCTCGTTTCGGTCCATTTGGGGATAGTGCTACTCTTGATGCACGGTTTGTGTCAAATGTACAGTAGGCTCAGAAATAGTATTGGAGGCACCCGATGGAACTCCTAGTTAACGTGGGTCTTGTGGAATCTCGTTTCGATCTGTTTTGAGACAGTGTTAGTGTCGGTCCAAGATAGGTGCTCAATTTGCGTCAAACGTACCATAGGCTCATAAATCATTTTATAAGCACCCGATGGTACTCCTAAGTGACGAGGGTCTAGTGGAGCCCTGTTTGGTCTGTTTGGAGATAGTGCCAATCTTGACATAGGATAGGTGCATGGTTTGCTCTGAAGGTACCATAGGCTCATAAATAGTTGTGGACGCACCCAATGGAACTCATAAGTGGCGTGGGTCGTGTGGAATTTCGTTTTAGTCCATTTGGAGACAGTGTTAATGTCAGTGCAAGAGAGGTGCACGGTTTGCACCGAACATACCATAGGCATAGAAATCATTTTGGACGCACTCGATGGGACTCCTAGGTGACAAGGCTTAAGTGGAAGCTCGGTTCGGTCCGTTTGGAGATAGTGCTACTCTTGATGCACGATTGGTGCACGGTTTGCGTCAAACGTACCGTAGGCTTGGAAATAGTATTGGAGGCACTAGATGGAACTCCTAGTTGATGTGGGTCTTATGGAATCTCGTTTCAATCTGTTTTGAGACAGTGTTAGCGTCGGTGCAAGATAGGAGCATGATTTGTGTCAAACGTATCATAGGGTCATAAATAAGTTTAGACGCACCCGATGGTACTCCTAAGTGACGTGGGTCTGGTGGAGCTCTGTTCGGTCCATTTGGTGATAGTGCTAATCTTGACACAAGATAGTTGCATGGTTTGCACTGAACGTACCATAGGCTCACAAAAAGTCTGGGACACACCCGATGGACTCGTAAGTGACATGGGTCGTGTGGAATCTCGTTTTAGTCCGTTTGAAGAAAGTGTTAGTGTCAGTACAAGACAGGTGCACGGTTTGCACCGAACATACCATAGGCATAGAAATCGTTTTGGACGCACACGATGGGAGTCCTTGGTGACGTGGCTCAAGTGGAAGCTTGGTTTGGTCTGTTTGGGGATACTTCTACTCTTGATGCACGATTGGTGCATGGTTTGCGTCAAACGTACAGTAGGCTCAGAAATAGTATTGGAGGCACCCGATGGAACTCCTAGCTGACGTGGGTCTTGTGGAATCTCGTTTCGATCTGTTTTGAGATAGTGTTAGTGTCGGTCCAAGATAGGTGCTCAATTTGCGTCAAACGTACCATAGGCTCATAAATCATTTTATAAGCACCCGATGGTACTCCTAAGTGACGAGGGTCTGGTGGAGCCCTGTTTTGTCCGTTTGGATATAGTCCCAATCTTGACACAGGATAGGTGCATGGTTTGCACTGAAGGTACCATAGGCTCATAAATAGTTGTGGACGCACCCAATGGAACTCATAAGTGGCGTGGGTCGTGTGGAATTTCGTTTTAGTCCATTTGGAGACAGTGTTAATGTCAGTGCAAGAGAGGTGCACGGTTTGCACCGAACATACCATAGGCATAGAAATCATTTTGGACGCACTCGATGGGACTCCTAGGTGACAAGGCTTAAGTGGAAGCTCGGTTCGGTCCGTTTGGAGATAGTGCTACTCTTGATGCACGATTGGTGCACGGTTTGCGTCAAACGTACCGTAGGCTTGGAAATAGTATTGGAGGCACTAGATGGAACTCCTAGTTGATGTGGGTCTTATGGAATCTCGTTTCAATCTGTTTTGAGACAGTGTTAGCGTCGGTGCAAGATAGGAGCATGATTTGTGTCAAACGTATCATAGGGTCATAAATAAGTTTAGACGCACCCGATGGTACTCCTAAGTGACGTGGGTCTGGTGGAGCTCTGTTCGGTCCATTTGGTGATAGTGCTAATCTTGACACAAGATAGTTGCATGGTTTGCACTGAACGTACCATAGGCTCACAAAAAGTCTGGGACACACCCGATGGACTCGTAAGTGACATGGGTCGTGTGGAATCTCGTTTTAGTCCGTTTGAAGAAAGTGTTAGTGTCAGTACAAGACAGGTGCACGGTTTGCACCGAACATACCATAGGCATAGAAATCGTTTTGGACGCACACGATGGGAGTCCTTGGTGACGTGGCTCAAGTGGAAGCTTGGTTTGGTCTGTTTGGGGATACTTCTACTCTTGATGCACGATTGGTGCATGGTTTGCGTCAAACGTACAGTAGGCTCAGAAATAGTATTGGAGGCACCCGATGGAACTCCTAGCTGACGTGGGTCTTGTGGAATCTCGTTTCGATCTGTTTTGAGATAGTGTTAGTGTCGGTCCAAGATAGGTGCTCAATTTGCGTCAAACGTACCATAGGCTCATAAATCATTTTATAAGCACCCGATGGTACTCCTAAGTGACGAGGGTCTGGTGGAGCCCTGTTTTGTCCGTTTGGATATAGTCCCAATCTTGACACAGGATAGGTGCATGGTTTGCACTGAAGGTACCATAGGCTCATAAATAGTTGTGGACGCACCCAATGGAACTCATAAGTGGCGTGGGTCGTGTGGAATTTCGTTTTAGTCCATTTGGAGACAGTGTTAATGTCAGTGCAAGAGAGGTGCACGGTTTGCACCGAACATACCATAGGCATAGAAATCATTTTCGATGCACTCGATGGGACTCCTAGGTGACGAGGCTCAAGTGGAAGCTTGCTTCGGTCCGTTTCGAGACAGTACTACTCTTGATGCACGATTGGTGCACGGTTTGCGTCAAACATACCGTAGTCTCGGAAATAGTATTGGAGGCACTAGATGGAACTCCTAGTTGATGTGGGCCTTGTGGAATCTCGTTTCAATATGTTTTGAGACAGTGTTAGCGTCGGTGCAAGATAGGAGCACAATTTGCGTCAAATGTACCATAGGGTCATAAATAAGTTTAGACGCACCCGATGGTACTCCTAAGTGACGTGGGTCTGGTGGAGCTCCGTTCGGTCCGTTTGGAGATAGTGCTAATCTTGACACAAGATAGATGCACGGTTTGCACTGAACGTACCATAGGCTCACAAATAGTCTGGGACGCACCCGATGGACTCGTAAGTGACATGGGTCACGTGGAATCTCATTTTACTCCGTTTGGAGACAGTGTTAGTGTCAGTGCAAGACAGGTGCACGGTTTGCACGAAACATACCATAGGCATAGAAATCGTTTTGGATGCACACGATGGGACACCTTGGTGACGTGGCTCATGTGGAAGCTCGCTTCGGTCCGTTTAGGGATAGTGCTACTCTTGATGCACGATTGGTGCACAGTTTGCGTCAAACGTACAGTAGGCTCAGAAATAGTATTGGAGGCACCCGATGGAACTCCTAGTTAACGTGGGTCTTGTGGAATCTCGTTTCGATCTGTTTTGAGACAGTGTTAGTGTCGGTCCAAGATAGGTGCTCAATTTGCGTCAAACGTACCATAGGCTCATAAATCATTTTATAAGCTCCCGATGGTACTCCTAAGTGACGAGGGTCTGGTGGAGCCCTGTTTGGTCCGTTTGGAGATAGTCCCAATCTTGACACAGGATAGGTGCATGGTTTGCACTGAAGGTACCATAGGCTCATAAATAGTTGTGGACGCACCCAATGGAACTCATAGGTGGCGTGGGTCGTGTGGAATTTCATTTTAGTCCATTTGGAGACAGTGTTAATGTCAGTGCAAGAGAGGTGCACGGTTTGCACCGAACATACCATAGGCATAGAAATCATTTTCGACGCACTCGATGGGACTCCTAGGTGACGAGGCTCAAGTGGAAGCTTGCTTCGGTCCGTTTCGAGACAGTACTACTCTTGATGCACGATTGGTGCACGGTTTGCATCAAACATACCGTAGTCTCGGAAATAGTATTGGAGGCACTAGATGGAACTCCTAGTTGATGTGGGTCTTGTGGAATCTCATTTCGATCTGTTTTGAGATAGTGTTAGCGTCGGTGCAAGATAGGAGCACGATTTATTCCAAACTCATAGTGTCATAAATAAGTTCAGACGCACCCGATGGTACACCTAAGTGACGTGGGTCTGGTGGAGCTCTGTTCGGTCCGTTTGGAGATAGTGCTAATCTTGACACAAGATAGATGCACGGTTTGCACTGAACGTACCATAGGCTCACAAATAGTTTGGGACGCACCCGATGGACTCGTAAGTGACATGGGTCGTGTGGAATCTCATTTTACTCCATTTGGAGACAGTGTTAGTGTCAGTGCAAGACAGGTGCATGGTTTGCACGTAACATACCATAGGCATAGAAATCGTTTTGGACGCACACGATAGGACTCCTTGGTGACGTGGCTCATGTGGAAGCTCACTTCGGTCCATTTGCGGATAGTGCTACTCTTGATGCACGATTGGTGCACGGTTTGCGTCAAACGTACAGTAGGCTCAGAAATAGTATTGGAGGCACCCGATGGAACTCCTAGTTAACGTGGGTCTTGTAGAATCTCGTTTCGATCTGTTTTGAGACAGTGTTTGTGTCAGTCCAAGATAGGGGCTCAATTTGCGTCAAACGTACCATAGGCTCATAAATCATTTTATAAGCACCCGATGGTACTCCTAAGTGACGAGGGTCTGGTGGAGCCCTGTTTGGTCCGTTTGGAGATATTGCCAATCTTGACACATGATAGGTGCACGGTTTGCACTGAAGGTACCATAGGCTCATAAATAGTTGTGGACGCACCCAATGGAACTCATAAGTGGTGTGGGTCGTGTGGAATTTCGTTTTAGTCCATTTGGAGACAGTGTTGATGTCAGTGCAAGAGAGGTGCACGGTTTGCACCGAACATACCATAGGCATAGAAATCATTTTCGACGCACTCGATGGGACTCCTAGGTGACGAGGCTCAAGTGGAAGCTTGCTTCGGTCCGTTTCGAGACAGTACTACTCTTGATGCACGATTGGTGCACGGTTTGCGTCAAACATACTGTAGTCTCGGAAATAGTATTGGAGGCACTAGTTGGAACTCCTAGTTGATGTGGGTCTTGTGGAATCTCGTTTCAATCTGTTTTGAGACAGTGTTAGCGTCGGTGCAAGATAGGAGCACGATTTGCGTCAAACGTATCATAGGGTCATAAATAAATTTAGATGCACCCGATGGTACTCCTAAGTGACGTGGGTCTGGTGGAGCTCTGTTCGGTCTGTTTGGAGATAGTGCTAATCTTGACACAAGATAGTTGCACGGTTTGTAATGAACGTACCATAGGCTCACAAATAGTCTGGGACGCACCCGATGGACTCGTAAGTAACATGGGTCGTGTGGAATCTCGTTTTAGTCCGTTTGGAGACAGTGTTAGTGTCAGTGCAAGACAGGTGCACGGTTTGCACGGAGCATACCATAGGCATAGAAATTGTTTTGGACGCACACGATGGGACTCCTTGGTGACGTGGCTCATGTGGAAGCTCGCTTCGGTCCGTTTGGGGATAGTGCTACTCTTGATGCACGATTGGTGCACGGTTTGCGTCAAACGTACAGTAGGCTCAGAAATAGTATTGGAGGCACCCGATGGAACTCCTAGTTAACGTGGGTCTTGTGGAATCTCGTTTCGATCTTTTTTGAGACAGTGTTTGTGTCAGTCTAAGATAGGTGCTCAATTTGCGTCAAACGTACCATAGGCTCATAAATCATTTTATAAGCACCCGATGGTACTCCTTAGTGACGAGGGTCTGGTGGAGCCCTGTTTGGTCCGTTTGGAGATATTGCCAATCTTGACACAGGATAGGTGCACGGTTTGCACTGAAGGTACCATAGGCTCATAAATAGTTGTGGACGCACCCAATGGAACTCATAAGTGGCGTGGGTCGTGTGGAATTTCATTTTAGTCCATTTAGAGACAGCGTTAATGTCAGAGGAAGAGAGGTGCACGGTTTGCACCGAACATACCATAGGCATAGAAATCATTTTCGACGCACTCGATGGGACTCCTAGGTGACGAGGCTCAAGTGGAAGCTTGCTTCGGTCCGTTTCGAGACAGTACTACTCTTGATGCACGATTGTTGCACGGTTTGCGTCAAACGTACCATAGGCTCGGAAATAGTATTGGAGGAACCAGATGGAACTCCTAGTTGATGTGGGTCTTATGGAATCTTGTTTCGATCTATTTTGAGACAGTGTTAGGGTCGGTGCAAGATAGGAGCGCGATTTGCGTCAAACGTACCATAGGGTCATAAATAAGTTTAGACGCACCCGATGGTACTCCTAAGTGATGTGGGTCTGGTGGAGCTCTGTTCGGTCTGTTTGGAGATAGTGCTGATCTTGACACAAGATAGATGCACGGTTTGCACTGAATGTACCATTGGCTCACAAATAGTTTGGGACGCGCCCGATGGACTCGTAAGTGACATGGGTCGTGTGGAATCTCATTTTAGTCCGTGTGGAGACAGTGTTAGTGTCAGTGCAAGACAGGTGCATGGTTTGCACCGAACATACCATAGGCATAGAAATCATTTTCGACGCACTCGATGGGACTCCTAGGTGACGAGGCTCAAGTGGAAGCTTGCTTCGGTCCGTTTCGAGATAGTACTACTCTTGATGCACGATTGGTGCACGGTTTGCGTCAAACATACCGTAGGCTCGGAAATAGTATTGGAGGCACCAGATGGAACTCCTAGTTGTTGTGGGTCTTGTGGAATCTCGTTTCGATCTGTTTTGAGATAGTCTTAGCATCGGTGCAAGATAGGTGCATGATTTGCGTCAAACGTACCATAGGGTCATAAATCAGTTTAGACGCACCTGATGGTACTCCTAAGTGACCTGGGTCTGGTGGAGCTCTGTTCCGTCCGTTTGGAGATAGTGCTAATCTTGACACAAGATAGTTGCACGGTTTGCACTGAATGTACCATAGGCTCACAAATAGTTTTTGATGCACCTGATGGACTTGTAAGTGACATGGGTCGTGTGGAATCACGTTTTAGTCCGTTTGGAGATAGTGTTAGTGTCAGTGCAAGACAGGTGCACGGTTTGCACCGAACATATCATAGGCATAGAAATCATTTTGGACCCACTCGATGGGACTCCTAGGTGACAAGGCTCAAGTGGAAGCTCGGTTCGGTCCGTTTGGAGATAGTACTACTCTTGATGCACGATTGGTGCACGGTTTGCGTCAAACATACCGTAGGCTTAGAAATTGTATTGGAGGCACCCGATAGAACTCCGAGTTGATGTGGGTCTCGTGGAATCTCATTTCATCTGTTTTGAGATAGTGTTAGCGTCGGTGCTAGATAGGTGCATGATTTGTGTCAAACATACCATAGGGTCATAAATCAGTTTAGATGCTCCCGATGGTACTCCTAAGTGACGTGGGTCTGGTGGAGCTCTGTTCGGTCCATTTGGAGATAGTGCTAATCTTGACAGAAGATAGATGAACGGTTTGTACTGAACGTACCATAGGCTCACAAATAGTTTGGGATGCACCCGATGGAACTCATAAGTGGCGTGGGTCGTGTGGAATTTCGTTTTTGTCCATTTGGAGACAGTGTTAATGTTAGTGCAAGAGAGGTGCACAGTTTGCACCGAACATACCATAGGCATTGAAATCATTTTCGACGCACTCGATGGGACTCCTAGGTGACAAGGCTCAAGTGGAAGCTTGCTTCGGTTCGTTTGGTGATAGTGCTAATCTTGACACAAGATAGTTGCATGGTTTGCACTGAACGTACCATAGGCTCACAAAAAGTCTGGGACACACCCGATGGACTCGTAAGTGACATGGGTCGTGTGGAATCTCGTTTTAGTCCGTTTGAAGAAAGTGTTAGTGTCAGTACAAGACAGGTGCACGGTTTGCACCGAACATACCATAGGCATAGAAATCGTTTTGGACGCACACGATGGGAGTCCTTGGTGACGTGGCTCAAGTGGAAGCTTGGTTTGGTCTGTTTGGGGATACTTCTACTCTTGATGCACGATTGGTGCATGGTTTGCGTCAAACGTACAGTAGGCTCAGAAATAGTATTGGAGGCACCCGATGGAACTCCTAGCTGACGTGGGTCTTGTGGAATCTCGTTTCGATCTGTTTTGAGATAGTGTTAGTGTCGGTCCAAGATAGGTGCTCAATTTGCGTCAAACGTACCATAGGCTCATAAATCATTTTATAAGCACCCGATGGTACTGCTAAGTGACGAGGGTCTAGTGGAGCCCTGTTTTGTCCGTTTGGAGATAGTGCCAATCTTGACACAGGATAGGTGCATGGTTTGCACTGAAGGTACCATAGGCTCATAAATAGTTGTGGACGCACCCAATGGAACTCATAAGTGGCGTGGGTCGTGTGGAATTTCGTTTTAGTCCATTTGGAGACAGTGTTAATGTCAGTGCAAGAGAGGTGCACGGTTTGCACCGAACATACCATAGGCATAGAAATCATTTTCGACGCACTCGATGGGACTCCTAGGTGACGAGGCTCAAGTGGAAGCTTGCTTCGGTCCGTTTCGAGACAGTACTACTCTTGATGCACGATTGGTGCACGGTTTGCGTCAAACATACCGTAGTCTCGAAAATAGTATTGGAGGCACTAGATGGAACTCCTAGTTGATGTGGGCCTTGTGGAATCTCGTTTCAATCTGTTTTGAGACAGTGTTAGCGTTGGTGCAAGATAGGAGCACAATTTGCGTCAAATGTACCATAGGGTCATAAATAAGTTTAGACGCACCCGATGGTACTCCTAAGTGACGTGGGTCTGGTGGAGCTCTATTCGGTCCGTTTGGATATAGTGCTAATTTTGACACAAGATAGATGCACGGTTTGCACTGAACGTACCATAGGCTCACAAATAGTTTGGGACGCACCCGATGGACTCGTAAGTGACATGGGTCACGTGGAATCTCATTTTACTCCGTTTGGAGACAGTGTAAGTGTCAGTGCAAGACAGGTGCACAGTTTGCACGAAACATACCATAGGCATAGAAATCGTTTTGGATGCACACGATGGGACACCTTGGTGACGTGGCTCATGTGGAAGCTCGCTTCGGTCCGTTTAGGGATAGTGCTACTCTTGATGCACGATTGGTGCACAGTTTGCGTCAAACGTACAGTAGGCTCAGAAATAGTATTGGAGGCACCCGATGGAACTCCTAGTTAACGTGGGTCTTGTGGAATCTCGTTTCGATCTGTTTTGAGACTGTGTTAGTGTCGGTCCAAGATAGGTGCTCAATTTGCGTCAAACGTACCATAGGCTCATAAATCATTTTATAAGCTCCCGATGGTACTCCTAAGTGACGAGGGTCTGGTGGAGCCCTGTTTGGTCCGTTTGGAGATAGTGTCAACCTTGACACAAGACAGGTGCACGGTTTGCTCTGAAGGTACCATAGGCTCATAAATAGTTGTGGACGCACCCAATGGAACTCATAAGTGGCGTGGGTCGTGTGGAATTTCATTTTAGTCCATTTGGAGACAGTGTTAATGTCATTGCAAGAGAGGTGCACGGTTTGCACCGAACATACCATAGGCATAGAAATCATTTTCGACGCACTCGATGGGACTCCTAGGTGACGAGGCTCTAGTGGAAGCTTGCTTCGGTCCGTTTTGAGACAGTACTACTCTTGATGCACGATTGGTGCACGGTTTGCATCAAACATACCGTAGTCTCGGAAATAGTTTTGGAGGCACTAGATGGAACTCCTAGTTGATGTGGGTCTTGTGGAATCTCGTTTCGATCTGTTTTGAGATAGTGTTAGCGTCGGTGCAAGATAGGAGCACGATTTGTGCCAAACTCATAGTGTCATAAATAAGTTCAGACGCACCCGATGGTACACCTAAGTGACGTGGGTCTGGTGGAGCTCTGTTCGGTCCATTTGGAGATAGTGCTAATCTTGACACAAGATAGATGCACGGTTTGCAATGAACGTACCATAGGCTCACAAATAGTTTGGGACGCACCCGATGGACTCGTAAGTGACATGGGTCGTGTGGAATCTCATTTTACTCCATTTGGAGACAGTGTTAGTGTCAGTGCAAGACAGGTGCACGGTTTGCATGGAACATACCATAGGCATAGAAATCATTTTGGACGCACACGATAGGACTCCTTGGTGACGTGGCTCATGTGGAAGCTCGCTTCGGTCCATTTGGGGATAGTGCTACTCTTGATGCACGATTGGTGCACGGTTTGCGTCAAACGTACAGTAGGCTCAGAAATAGTATTGGAGGCACCCGATGGAACTCCTAGTTAACGTGGGTCTTGTGGAATCTCGTTTCGATCTGTGTTTGAGACAGTGTTTGTGTCAGTCCAAGATAGGTGCTCAATTTGCGTCAAACGTACCATAGGCTCATAAATCATTTTATAAGCACCCGATGATACTCCTAAGTGACGAGGGTCTGGTGGAGCCCTGTTTGGTCCGTTTGGAGATATTGCCAATCTTGACACATGATAGGTGCACGGTTTGCACTGAAGGTACCATAGGCTCATAAATAGTTGTGGACGCACCCAATGGAACTCATAAGTGGTGTGGGTCGTGTGGAATTTCGTTTTAGTCCATTTGGAGACAGTGTTGATGTCAGTGTAAGAGAGGTGCACGGTTTGCACCGAACATACCATAGGCATAGAAATCATTTTCGACGCACTCGATGGGACTCCTAGGTGACGAGGCTCAAGTGGAAGCTTGCTTCGGTCCGTTTCGAGACAGTACTACTCTTGATGCACGATTGGTGCACGGTTTGCGTCAAACATACTGTAGTCTCGGAAATAGTATTAGAGGCACTAGTTGGAACTCCTAGTTGATGTGGGTCTTGTGGAATCTCGTTTCAATCTGTTTTGAGATAGTGTTAGCGTCGGTGCAAGATAGGAGCACGATTTGCGTCAAACGTATCATAGGGTCATAAATAAATTTAGATGCACCCGATGGTACTCCTAAGTGATGTGGGTCTGGTGGAGCTCTATTCGGTCTATTTGGAGATAGTGCTAATCTTGACACAAGATAGTTGCACGGTTTGTAATGAACGTACCATAGGCTCACAAATAGTCTGGGACGCACCCGATGGACTCGTAAGTAACATGGGTCGTGTGGAATCTCGTTTTAGTCCGTTTGGAGACAGTGTTAGTGTCAGTGCAAGACAGGTGCACGGTTTGCACGGAGCATACCATAGGCATAGAAATTGTTTTGGACGCACACGATGGGACTCCTTGGTGACGTGGCTCATGTGGAAGCTCGCTTCGGTCCGTTTGGGGATAGTGCTACTCTTGATGCACGATTGGTGCACGGTTTGCGTCAAACGTACAGTAGGCTCAGAAATAGTATTGGAGGCACCCGATGGAACTCCTAGTTAACGTGGGTCTTGTGGAATCTCGTTTCGATCTGTTTTGAGACAGTGTTTGTGTCAGTCCAAGATAGGTGCTCAATTTGCGTCAAACGTACCATAGGCTCATAAATCATTTTATAAGCACCCGATGGTACTCCTAAGTGACGACGGTCTGGTGGAGCCCTGTTTGGTTCGTTTGGAGATATTGCCAATCTTGACACAGGATAGGTGCACGGTTTGCACTGAAGGTACCATAGGCTCATAAATAGTTGTGGACGCACCCAATGGAACTCATAAGTGGCGTGGGTCGTGTGGAATTTCATTTTAGTCCATTTGGAGACAGCGTTAATGTCAGAGCAAGAGAGGTGCACGGTTTGCACCGAACATACCATAGGCATAGAAATCATTTTCGACGCACTCGATGGGACTCCTAGGTGACGAGGCTCAAGTGGAAGCTTGCTTCGGTCCGTTTCGAGACAGTACTACTCTTGATGCACGATTGTTGCACGGTTTGCGTCAAACGTACCATAGGCTCGGAAATAGTATTGGAGGAACCAGATGGAACTCCTAGTTGATGTGGGTCTTGTGGAATCTTGTTTCGATCTATTTTGAGACAGTGTTAGGGTCGGTGCAAGATAGGAGCATGATTTGCACTGAACGTACCATAGGCTCACAAATAGTTTGGGATGCACCCGATGGAACTCATAAGTGGCGTGGGTCGTGTGGAATTTCATTTTTGTCCATTTGGAGACAGTGTTAATGTTAGTGCAAGAGAGGTGCACAGTTTGCACCGAACATACCATAGGCATAGAAATCATTTTCGACGCACTCGATGGGACTCCTAGGTGACGAGGCTCAAGTGGAAGCTTGCTTCGGTCCGTTTCGAGACAGTACTACTCTTGATGCACGATTGGTGCACGGTTTGCATGAAACGTACCGTAGGCTCGGAAATAGTATTGGAGGGACCAGATGGAACTCCTAGTTGATGTGGGTCTTATGGAATCTCGTTTCGATCTGTTTTGAGACAGTGTTAGCATCGGTGCAAGATAGGAGCATGATTTGCGTCAAACGTACCATAGGGTCATAAATAAGTTTAGACGCATCCGATGGTACTCCTAAGTGACGTGGGTCTGGTGGAGCTCTGTTCAGTCTGTTTGGAGATAGTGCTGATCTTGACACAATATAGATGCACGGTTTGCACTGAATGTACCATAGGCTCACAAATAGTTTGGGACGCACCCGATGGACTCGTAAGTGACATGGGTCGTGTGGAATCTCATTTTAGTCCGTTTGGAGACAGTGTTAGTGTCAGTGCAAGACAGGTGCACGGTTTGCACCGAACATACCATAGGCATAGAAATCGTTTTGGACGCACACGATGGGACTCCTTGGTGACATGGCTCAAGCGGAAGCTCGGTTCGGTCCGTTTGGGGATAGTGCTACTCTTGATGCACGATTGGTGCACAGTTTGCGTCAAACGTACAATAGGCTTAGAAATAGTATTGGAGGCACCCGATGGAACTACTAGTTGACGTGGGTCTTGTGGAATCTCGTTTCGATCTGTTTTGAGACAGTGTTAGCGTCGGTCCTAAGTGACGAGGGTCTAGTGGAGCCCTGTTTGGTCCGTTTGGAGATAGTGTCAATCTTGACACAATATAGGTGCAGGTTTGCACTGAAGGTACCATAGGCTCATAAATAGTTGTGTACGCACCCAATGAAACTCATAAGTGGCATGGGTCGTGTGGAATTTCATTTTAGTCCATTTGGAGACAGGTTTAATGTCAGTGCAAGAGAGGTGCACGGTTTGCACCGAACATACCATAGGCATAGAAATCATTTTCGACGCACTCGATGGGACTCCTAGGTGACGAGGCTTAAGTGGAAGCTTGCTTCGGTCCATTTCGAGACTGTACTACTCTTGATGCACGATTGGTGCACGGTTTGCGTCAAACATATCGTAGGCTCGGAAATAGTATTGGAGGCACCAGATGGAACTCCTAGTTGATGTGGGTCTTGTGGAATCTCGTTTCGATCTGTTTTGAGACAGTGTTAGTGTCGATCCAAGATAGGTGCTCAATTTGCGTCAAACGTACCATAGGCTCATAAATCATTTTATAAGCACCCGATGGTACTCCTAAGTGACGAGGGTCTGGTGGAGCCCTGTTTGGTCCGTTTGGAGATAGTGCCAATCTTGACACAGGATAGGTGCACGGTTTGCACTGAAGGTACCATAGGCTCATAAATAGTTGTGGACGCACCCAATGGAACTCATAAGTGGCGTGGGTCATGTGGAATTTTGTTTTAGTCCATTTGGAGACAGTGTTAATGTCAGTGCAAGAGAGGTGCACAGTTTGCACCGAACATACCATAGGCATAGAAATCATTTTCGATGCACTCGAAGGGACTCCTAGGTGACGAGGCTCAAGTGGAAGCTTGCTTCGGTCCGTTCTGAGACAGTACTACTCTTGATGCACGAATGGTGCACGGTTTGCGTCAAACATACCGTAGTCTCGGAAATAGTATTGGAGGCACTAGATGGAACTCCTAGTTGATGTGGGTCTTGTGGAATCTCGTTTCGATATGTTTTGAGACAGTGTTAGCGTCAGTGCAAGATAGGAGCGTGATTTGCATCGAATGTACCATAGGGTCATAAATAAGTTTAGACGCACCCGATGGTACTCCTAAGTGACGTGGGTCTGGTGGAGCTCTGTTCGGTCTGTTCGGAGATAGTGCTGATCTTGACACAAGATAGATGCACGGTTTGCACTGAACGTACCATAGGCTCATAAATAATTTGGGACGCACCCGATGGACTCGTAAGTGACATGGGTCGTGTGGAATCTCATTTAACTCCGTTTGGAGACAGTGTTAGTGTCAGTGCAAGACAGGTGCACGGTTTGCACGGAACATACCATAGGCATAGAAATCGTTTTGGACGCACACGATGGGACTCCTTGGTGACAGGCTCATGTGGAAGCTCGATTCGGTCCGTTTGGGGATTGTGCTACTCTTGATGCACAATTGGTGCACGGTTTGCGTCAAATGTACAGTAGGCTCAGAAATAGTATTGGAGGCACCCGATGGAACTCCAAGTTAACGTGGGTCTTGTGGAATCTCATTTCGATCTGTTTTGAGACAGTGTTAGTGTCGATCCAAGATAGGTGCTCAATTTGCGTCAAACGTACCATAGGCTCATAAATCATTTTATAAGCACCCGATGGTACTCCTAAGTGACGAGGGTCTGGTGGAGCCCTGTTTGGTCCGTTTGGAGATAGTGCCAATCTTCACACAGGATAGGTGCATGGTTTGCACTGAAGGTACCATAGGCTCATAAATAGTTGTGGACGCACCCAATGGAACTCATAAGTGGCGTGGGTCGTGTGGAATTTCATTTTAGTCCATTTGGAGACAGCGTTAATGTCAGAGCAAGAGAGGTGCACGGTTTGCACCGAACATACCATAGGCATAGAAATCATTTTTGACGCACTCGATGGGACTCCTAGGTGACGAGGCTCAAGTGGAAGCTTGCTTCGGTCTATTTCGAGACAGTACTACTCTTGATGCACGATTGTTGCACGGTTTGCGTCAAACGTACCATAGGCTCGGAAATAGTATTGGAGGAACCAGATGGAACTCCTAGTTGATGTCGGTCTTGTGGAATCTTGTTTCGATCTATTTTGAGACAGTGTTAGGGTCGGTGCAAGATAGGAGCGCGATTTGCGTCAATCGTACCATAGGGTCATAAATAAGTTTAGACGCACCCGATGGTAAGTGACGTGGGTCTGGTGGAGCTCTGTTCGGTCTGTTTGGAGATAGTGCTGATCTTGACACAAGATAGATGCACGGTTTGCACTGAATGTACCATAGGCTCACAAATAGTTTGGGACGCGCCCGATGGACTCGTAAGTGACATGGGTCGTGTGGAATCTCATTTTAGTCCGTTTGGAGACAGTGTTAGTGTCAGTGCAAGACAGGTGCATGGTTTGCACCGAACATACCATAGGCATAGAAATCATTTTCGACGCACTCGATGGGACTCCTAGGTGACGAGGCTCAAGTGGAAGCTTGCTTCGGTCCGTTTCGAGACAGTACTACTCTTGATGCACGATTGGTGGACGGTTTGCGTCAAACATACCGTAGGCTCGGAAATAGTATTGGAGGCACCAGATGGAACTCCTAGTTGTTGTGGGTCTTGTGGAATCTCGTTTCGATCTGTTTTGAGATAGTCTTAGCATCGGTGCAAGATAGGTGCATGATTTGCGTCAAACGTACCATAGGGTCATAAATCAGTTTAGACGCACCTGATGGTACTCCTAAGTGTCCTAGGTCTGGTGGAGCTCTGTTCCGTCCGTTTGGAGATAGTGCTAATCTTGACACAAGATAGTTGCACGGTTTGCACTGAATGTACCATAGGCTCACAAATAGTTTTTGACGCACCTGATGGACTTGTAAGTGACATGGGTCGTGTGGAATCACGTTTTAGTCCGTTTGGAGACAGTGTTAGTGTCAGTGCAAGACAGGTGCACGGTTTGCACCGAACATACCATAAGCATAGAAATCATTTTGGACCCACTCGATGGGACTCCTAGGTGACAAGGCTCAAGTGGAAGCTCGGTTCGGTCCGTTTGGAGATAGTACTACTCTTGATGCACGATTGGTGCACGGTTTGCGTCAAACATACCGTAGGCTTAGAAATTGTATTGGAGGCACCCGATAGAACTCCGAGTTGATGTGGGTCTCGTGGAATCTCATTTCATCTGTTTTGAGATAGTGTTAGCGTCGGTGCAAGATAGGTGCACGATTTGTGTCAAACGTACCATAGGGTCATAAATCAGTTCAGACGCTCCCGATGGTACTCCTAAGTGACGTGGGTCTGGTGGAGCTCTGTTCGGTCCATTTGGAGATAGTGCTAATCTTAACAGAAGATAGATGAACGGTTTGCACTGAACGTACCATAGGCTCACAAATAGTTTGGGATGCACCCGATGGAACTCATAAGTGACGTGGGTCGTGTGGAATTTCATTTTTGTCCATTTGGAGACAGTGTTAATGTTAGTGCAAGAGAGGTGCACAGTTTGCACCGAACATACCATAGGCATTGAAATCATTTTCGACACACTCGATGGGACTCCTAGGTGACAAGGCTCAAGTGGAAGCTTGCTTTGGTTCGTTTCGAGATAGTACTACTCTTGATGCACGATTGGTGCACGGTTTGCATCAAACGTACCGTAGGCTCGGAAATAGTATTGGAGGGACCAGATGGAACTCCTAGTTGATGTGGGTCTTATGGAATCTCGTTTCGATCTGTTTTGAGACAGTGTTAGCATCGGTGCAAGATAGGAGCATGATTTGCGTCAAACGTACCATAGGGTCATAAATAAGTTTAGACGCATCCGATGGTAATCCTAAGTGACGTGGGTCTGGCGGAGCTCTGTTCGGTCTGTTTGGAGATAGTGCTGATCTTGACACAAGATAGATGCACGGTTTGCACTGAATGTACCATAGGCTCACAAATAGTTTGGGACGCACCCGATGGACTCGTAAGTGACATGGGTCGTGTGGAATCTCATTTTAGTCCGTTTGGAGACAGTGTTAGTGTCAGTGCAAGACAGGTGCACGGTTTGCACCGAACATACCATAGGCATAGAAATCGTTTTGGACGCACACGATGAGACTCCTTGGTGACGTGGCTCAAGTGGAAGCTCGGTTCGGTCCGTTTGGGGATAGTGCTACTCTTGATGCACGATTGGTGCACAGTTTGCGTCAAACGTACAATAGGCATAGAAATAGTATTGGAGGCACCCGATGGAACTCCTAGTTGACGTGGGTCTTGTGGAATCTCGTTTCGATCTGTTTTGAGACAGTGTTAGCGTCGGTCCTAAGTGACGAGGGTCTGGTGGAGCCCTGTTTGGTCTGTTTGGAGATAGTGTCAATCTTGACACAATATAGGTGCAGGTTTGCACTGAAGGTACCATAGGCTCATAAATAGTTGTGGACGCACCCAATGGAACTCATAAGTGGCATGGGTCATGTGGAATTTCATTTTAGTCCATTTGGAGACAGTGTTAATGTCAGTGCAAGAGAGGTGCAGGTTTGCACTGAAGGTACCATAGGCTCATAAATAGTTGTGGACGCACCCAATGGAACTCATAAGTGGCATGGGTCATGTGGAATTTCATTTTAGTCCATTTGGAGACAGTGTTAATGTCAGTGCAAGAGAGGTGCACGGTTTGCACCGAACATACCATAGGCATAGAAATCATTTTCGACGCACTCGATGGGACTCCTAGGTGACGAGGCTCAAGTGGAAGCTTGCTTCGGTCCATTTCGAGACAGTACTACTCTTGATGCACGATTGGTGCACGGTTTGCGTCAAACATACCGTAGGCTCGGAAATAGTATTGGAGGCACCAGATGGAACTCCTAGTTGATGTGGGTCTTGTGGAATCTCGTTTCGATCTGTTTTGAGATAGTCTTAGCGTCGGTGCAAGATAGGTGCACGATCTGCGTCAAACGTACCATAGGGTCATAAATCAGTTTAGACGCACCTGATGGTACTCCTAAGTGACCTGGGTCCGGTGGAGCTCTGTTCGGTCCATTTGGAGATAGTGCTAATCTAGACACAAGATAGTTGCATGGTTTGCACTGAACGTACCATAGGCTCACAAATAGTCTGGGACGCACCCGATGGACTCCTAAGTGACATGGGTCGTGTGGAATCTCGTTTTAGTCCGTTTGGAGACAGTGTTAGTGTCAGTGCAAGACAGGTGCACGGTTTGCACCGAACATACCATAGGCATAGAAATCATTTTGGACCCACTCGATGGGACTCCTAGGTGACAAGGCTCAAGTGGAAGCTCAGTTCGGTCCGTTTGGAGATAGTACTACTCTTGATGCACGATTGGTGCACGGTTTGCGTCAAACGTACCGTAGGCTTATAAATTGTATTGGAGGCCCCTGATGGAACTCCGAGTTGATGTGGGTCTCGTGGAATCTCATTTCATCTGTTTTGAGATAGTGTTAGCGTCGATGCAAGATAGGTGCATGATTTGTGTCAAACGTACCATAGGGTCATAAATCAGTTTAGACGCTCCCGATGGTAATCCTAAGTGACGTGGGTCTGGTGGAGCTCTGTTCGGTCCATTTGGAGATAGTGGTAATCTTGACACAAGATTGATGAACGGTTTGCACTGAACGTACCATAGGCTCACAAATAGTTTGGGATGCACCCGATGGACTCGTAAGTTACATGGGTCGCGTGGAATCTCGTTTTAGTCCGTTTGGAGACAGTGTTAATGTTAGTGCAAGATAGGTGCACGGTTTGCACCGAACATACCATAGGCATAGAAATCGTTTTGGACGCACAAGATGGGACTCCTTGGTGACGTGGCTCAAGTGGAAGCTCGGTTCGGTCCGTTTGGGGATAGTGCTACTCTTGATGCACGATTGGTGCACGGTTTGCGTCAAACGTATAGTAGGCTCAGAAATAGTATTGCGGGCACCCGATGGAACTCCTAGTTGACGTGGGTCTTGTGAAATCTCATTTCGATCTGTTTTGAGACAGTGTTAGTGTCAGTCCAAGATAGATGCTCAATTTGCATCAAACGTATGATAGGCTCATAAATCATTTTATAAGCACCCGAAATAGTATTAGAGGCACCCGATGGAACTCCTAGTTGACGTGGGTCTTGTGGAATCTCGTTACAATCTGTTTTGAGATAGTGTTAGCGTCGGTGCAAGGTAGGTGCGCGATTTGCGTCAAACGTACCATAGGGTCATAAATCAGTTTACACGCACCCGATGGTACTCCTAAGTGACGTGGGTCTGGTGGAGCTCTGTTCAGTCCGTTTGGAGATAGTGCTAATCCTGACACAAGATAGGTGCACGGTTTGCACTAGATGTACCATAGGCTCACAAATAGTTTTTGATGCACCCGATGCACTCGTAAGTGACATGGGTCGTGTGGAATCTCGTTTTAGTCTCTTTGGAGACAGTGCTAGTGTCAGTGCAAGACAGGTGCACGGTTTGCACCGAACATAGTATAGGCATAGAAATCGTTTTAGACGCACACGATGGGACTCCTTGGTGACGAGGCTCAAGTGGAAGCTTGGTTCAGTCCGTTTGGAGATAATGCTACTCTTGATGCACGATTGGTGCACGGTTTGCGTCAAACGTACCGTACGCTCAGAAATAGTACTGGAGGCACCCGATGGAACTCCTAGTTGATGTGGGTCTGGTGGAATCTCGTTTCGATCTGTTTTGAGACAGTGTTAGCGTCGTTCCAAGACAGGTGCTCAATTTGCGACAAACGAACCATAGGCTCATATATCATTTTAGAAGCACCCGATGGTACTCCTAAGTGACGAGGGTCTGGTGGAGCCCTTTTTTGTCTATTTGGAAATAGTGCCAATCTTGACACAAGATAGGTGCACGGTTTGCACTAAAGGTACCATAGGCTCATAAATAGTTGTGGACGCACCCAATGGAAATCATAATTGACGTGGGTCGTGTGGAATCTCTTTTTAGTCCATTTGGGGACAGTGTTAATGTCAGTGCAAGAGAGGTGCACGATTTGCACCAAACATACCATAGGCATAGAAATCGTTTTAGACGCACACGATGGGACTCATTTCGATCTGTTTTGAGACAGTGTTAGCGTCGGTGCAAGATAGGTGCACGATTTGTGTCAAACATACCATAGGCTCATAAATCAGTTTAGAAGCACCCGATGGTACTCCTAAGTGACGAGGGTCTGGTGGAGCTCTGTTCGGTCCATTTAGAGATAGTGCCAATCTTGACACAAGATAGGTGCACGGTTTGCACTGAACGTACCATAGGCTCACAAGTAGTTTGGGACGCACCCAATGGACTCATAAGTGACATGGGTCGTGTGGAATTTTGTTTTAGTCCGTTTGGAGACAGTGTTAGTGTCAGTGCAAGACAGGTGCATGGTTTGCACCGAACATACAATAGGCATAGAAATCGTTTTGGACGCACTCGATGGGACTCCTAGGTGACGAGGCTCAAGTGGAAGCTCGGTTCGTCCTGTTTGGAGATAGTGCTACACTTGATGCACGATTGGTGCATGGTTTGCGTCAAACGTACCTTAGGCTTGGAAATAGTATTGGAGGCACCTGATGGAACTCCTAGTTGATGTGGGTCTTGTGGAATCTCGTTTTGATCTGTTTTGAGACAGTGTTAGCGACGGTGTAAGATAGGTGTTCAATTTGCGTCAAACATACCATAGGCTCATAAATTGTTTTAGAAGCACCGGATGGTACTTCTAAGTGACCAAGGTCTGGTGGAGCCCTGTTTAGTCCGTCTGGAGACAGTGCTAATCTTGACATAAGATAGGTGCACGGTATGCACTGAAGGTACCATAGGCTCATAAATAGTTGTGGACGCACCCAATGGAAATCATAATTGACGTGGGTCATGTGCAATCTCTTTTTAGTCCATTTGGAGACAGTGTTAATGTCAGTGCAAGAGAGGTGCACGGTTTGTACCAAACATACCATAGGCATAGAAATCGTTTTGGACGCACACGATGGGACTCATTTCGATCTGTTTTGAGACAGTGTTAGCGTCGGTGCAAGATAGGTGCATGATTTGCGTCAAACGTACCATTGGCTCATAAATTAGTTTAGAAGCACCCGATGGTACTCCTAAGTGACGAGGGTCTGGTGGAGCTCTATTCGGTCCGTATGGAGATAGTGCCAATCTTGACATAAGATAGGTGCACGGTTTGCACTGAACGTACCATAGGCTCACAAGTAGTTTGGGACGCACCCGATGGACTCATAAGTGACATGGGTCGTGTGGAATTTTGTTTTAATCCGTTTGGAGACAGTGTTAGTGTCAGTGCAAGACAGGTGCACGGATTGCACCGAACATACCATAGGCATAGAAATCGTTTTGGACGCACTCGATGGGACTCCTAGGTGACGAGGCTCAAGTGGAAGCTCGGTTCGTCCTGTGTTGGAGATAGTGCTACACTTGATGCACGATTGGTGCACGGTTTGCATCAAACGTACCTTAGGCTTGGAAATAGTATTGGAGGCACCTGATGGAACTCCTAGTTGATGTGGGTCTTGTGGAATCTCATTTCGATCTGTTTTGAGACAGTGTTAGCGTCGGTGCAAGATAGGTGCTCAATTTGTGTCAAACGTACCATAGGGTCATAAATCAGTTTAGACGCACCCGATGGTACTCCAAAGTGACGTGGGTCTTGTGGAGTTCTGTTCGGTCCGTTTGGAGATAGTGCTAATCTTGACACAAGATAGATGCGCAGTTTGCACTGAACGTACCATAGGCTCACAAATAGTTTGGGACACACCCGATGGACTCGTAAGTGACATGGGTCATGTGGAATTTCGTTTTAGTCCGTTTGGAGACAGTGTTAGTGTCAGTGCAAGACAGGTGCACGGTTTGCACCGAACATACCATAGGCATAGAAATCGTTTTGGACGCACTCGATGGGACTCCTTGGTGACGGGGCACAAGTGGAAGCTCGGTTTGGTCCGTTTGGAGATAGTACTACACTTGATGCACGATTGGTGCACGGTTTGCGTCAAACGTACCTTAGGCTCAGAAATAGTATTGGAGGCACCCGATGGAACTCCTAGTTGATGTGGGTCTTGTGGAATCTCGTTTCGATCTATTTTGAGACAGTGTTAGCGACGGTGCAAGATAGGTGCTCAATTTGCATCAAACGTACCATAGGGTCATAAATCAGTTTAGACGCACCGGATGGTACTCTAAAGTGACGTGGGTCTTGTGGAGCTCTGTTCGGTCCGTTTGGAGATAGTGCTAATCTTCACACAAGATAGATGCACAGTTTGCACTGAACGTACCATAGGCTCACAAATAGTTTGGGACGCACCCGATGGACTCGTAAGTGACATGGGTCGTGTGGAATTTCGTTTTAGTCCGTTTGGAGTCAGTGTTAGTGTCAGTGCAAGACAGGTGCACGGTTTGCACCGAACACACCATAGGCATAGAAATCGTTTTGGACGCACACGATGGGACTCCTAGGTGATGAGGCTCAAGTGGAAGCTCGGTTCAGTCCATTGGAGATAGTGCTACTCTTGATGCACGATTGGTGCACAGTTTGCGTCAAATGCACCGTAGGCTTGGAAATAGTATTAGAGGCACACGATGCAACTCCTAGTTGACATGGGTCTTGTGGAATCTCGTTACAATCTGTTTTGAGATAGTGTTAGCGTCGGTGCAAGGTAGGTGCACGATTTGCGTCAAACGTACCATAGGGTCATAAATCTTTTTACACGCACCCGATGGTACTCCTAAGTGACGTGGGTCTGGTGGAGCTCTGTTCGGTCCGTTTGGAGATAGTGCTAATCTTGACACAATATAGGTGCACGGTTTGCACTAGACGTACCATAGGCTCACAAATAGTTTTTGACGCACCCGATGCACTTGTAAGTGACATGGGTCGTGTGGAATCTTGTTTTAGTCTGTTTGGAGACAGTGCTAGTGTCAGTGCAAGACAGGTGCACGGTTTGCACCGAACATAGCATAGGCAAAGAAATCATTTTAGACGCACACGATGGGACTCCTTGGTGACGAGGCTCAAGTCGAAGCTTGGTTCAGTCTGTTTGGAGATAGTGCTACTCTTGATGCACGATTGGTGCACAGTTTGCATCAAACGTACCGTACGCTCAGAAATAGTACTGGAGGCATCCGATGGAACTCCTAGTTGATGTGGGTCTTGTGGAATCTCGTTTTGATCTGTTTTGAGACAGTGTTAGCGTCGTTCCAAGATAGGTGCTCAATTTGCGTCAAACGAACCATAGGCTCATATATCATTTTAGAAGCACCCGATGGTACTCCTAAGTGACGAGGGTTCGGTGGAGCCCTTTTTCGTCCATTTGGAAATAGTGCCAATCTTGACACAAGATAGGTGCACGGTTTGCACTGAAAGTACCATAGGCTCATAAATAGTTGTGAACACACCCAATGGAACTCATAAGTGGCGTGGGTCGTATGGAATTTCGTTTTCGTCCATTTGGAGACAGTGTGAATATCAGTGCAAGAGAGGTGCACGGTTTGCACCGAACATACCATAGGCATAGAAATCATTTTGGACGCACTCGATGGGACTCCTAGGTGACGAGGCTCAAGTGGAAGCTCGGTTCGGTCCGTTTGGAGATAGTACTACTATTGATGATTGGTGCACAGTTTGCGTCAAACGTACCGTAGGCTCAGAAATAGTATTGGAGGCACCCGATGAAACTCCTAGTTCACGTGGGTCTTGTAGAATCTCGTTTCGATCTGTTTTGAGACAGTGTTAGCGATGGTCCAAGATAGGTGTTCAATTTGTGTCAAACATACCATAGGCTCATAAATCGTTTTAGAAGCACCGGATGGTACTTCTAAGTGACCAGGGTCTGGTGGAGCCCTGTTTAGTCTGTCTGGGGACAGTGCTAATCTTGACACAAGATAGGCGCACGGTATGCACTGAAGGTACCATAGGCTCATAAATAGTTGTGGACGCACCCAATGGAAATCATAATTGACGCGGGTCGTGTGGAATCTCTTTTTAGTCCATTTGGGGACAGTGTTAATGTCAGTGCAATAGAGGTGCACCATTTGCACCAAACATACCATAGGCATAGAAATCATTTTGGACGCACACGATGGGACTCATTTCGATCTGTTTTGAGATAGTGTTAGCGTCGGTGCAAGATAGGTGCACGATTTGCGTCAAACGTACCATAGGCTCATAAATCAGTTTAGAAGCACCCGATGGTACTCCTAAGTGACGAGGGTCTGGTGGAGCTCTGTTCGGTCTGTTTGGAGATAGTGCCAATCTTGACACAAGATAGGTGCACGGTTTGCACTGAACATACCATAGGCTCACAAATAGTTTTTGACGCACCCGATGGACTCGTAAGTGACATGGGTCATGTGGAATTTCATTTTAGTCTGTTTGGAGACAGTGTTAGTGTCAGTGCAAGACAGGTGCACGGTTTGCACCGAACATACCATAGGCATAGAAATCATTTTGGACGCACACGATGGGACTCCTAGGTGACGAGGCTCAAGTGGAAGCTCGGTTCGGTCCATTGGAGATAGTGCTACTCTTGATGCACGATTGGTGCACGGTTTGCGTCAAATGCACCGTAGGCTCAGAAATAGTATTAGAGGCACCCGATGGAACTCCTAGTTGACGTGGGTCTTGTGGAATCTCGTTACAATCTGTTTTTGAGACAGTGTTAGCGTCGGTGCAAGATAGGTGCACAATTTGCGTCAAACGTACCATAGGGTCATAAATCAGTTTAGACGCACCCAATGGTACTCCTAAGTGACGTGGGTCTGGTGGAGCTCTGTTCGGTCCATTTGGAGATTGTGCTAATCTTGACACAAGATAGGTGCACGGTTTGCACTAGACGTACCATAGGCTAACAAATAGTTTTTGCACACCCGATGCACTCGTAAGCGACATGGGTCGTGTGGAATCTCATTTTAGTCTGTTTAGAGATAGTGCTAGTGTTAGTGCAAGACAGGTGCACGGTTTGCACCGAACATAGCATAGGCATAGAAATCGTTTTCGACACACACGAAGGGACTCCTTGGTGACGAGGCTCAAGTGGAAGCTTGGTTCAGTCCGTTTGGAGATAGTGCTACCCTTGATGCACGATTCGTGCACGGTTTGCGTCAAACGTACAGTACGCTCGGAAATAGTACTGGAGGCACCCGATGGAACTCCTAGTTGATGTGGGTCTTGTGGAATCTCGTTTTGATCTGTTTTGAGACAGTGTTAGCGTCGGTGCAAGATAGGTGCTCAATTTGCGTCAAACGTACCATAGGGTCAAAAATCAGTTTAGATCCACCTGATGGTACTCCAAAGTGACGTGGGTCTGGTGGAGCTCTGTTCGGTCTGTTTGGAGATAGTGCTAATCTTGACACAAGATAGATGCACTGTTTGCACTGAACGTACCATAGGCTCACAAATAGTTTGGGACGCACCCGATGGACTCGTAAGTGACATGGGTCATGTGGAATTTCATTTTAGTCCGTTTGGAGACAGTGTTAGTGTCAGTGCAAGACAGGTGCACGGTTTGCACCGAACATAGCTTAGGCATAGAAATCATTTTGGACACACTCTATGGGACTCCTAGGTGACGAGGCTCAAATGGAAGATCGGTTTGGTCCGTTTGGAGATAGTACTACCCTTGATGCACAATTGGTGCATGGTTTGCGTCAAACGTACCTTAGGCTCAGAAATAGTATTGGAGGCACCCGATGGAACTCGTAATTGATGTGGGTCTTGTGGAATCTCGTTTCGATCTGTTTTGAGACAGTGTTAGCGTCGGTGCAAGATAGGTGCACGATTTGCGTCAAACGTACCATAGGGTCATAAATCAGTTTAGACGCACCCGATGGTACTCCTAAGTGACATGGGTCTGGTGGAGCTCTGTTCGGTCCATTTGGAGATAGTGCTAATCTTGACACAAGATAGGTGCACGGTTCACACTGAACGTACCATAGGCTCAAAAGTAGTTTGGGACGCACCCGATGGACTCGTAAGTGACATGGGTCGTGTGGAATCTCGTTTTAGTCTGTTTGGAGACAGTGTTAGTGTCAGTGCAAGACAGGTGCACGGTTTGCACCGAACATACAATAGGCATAGAAATCGTTTTGGACGCACACGATGGGACTCCTAGGTGACAAGGCTCAAGTGGAAGCTCGGTTTGGTCCGTTTGGAGATAGTACTACTCTTGATGGACGATTGGTGCACGGTTTGCGTCAAACGTACCATAGGCTCGGAAATAGTATTGGAGGCACCCGATGGAACTCCTAGTTGATGTGGGTCTTGTGGAATCTAATTTCAATTTATTTTGAGACAGTGTTAGCGTCGGTGCAAGATAGGTGCCCAATTTGCGTCAAACGTACCATAGGGTCATAAATCAGTTTAGACGCACCCAATGGTACTCCAAAGTGACGTGGGTCTAGAGGAGCTCTGTTCGGTCCGTTTAGAGATAGTGCTAATCTTGACACAAGATAGATGCACGGTTTGCACCGAACGTACCATAGGCTCACAAATAGTTTTTGACGCACCCGATGGACTCATAAGTGACATGGGTCGTGTGGAATTTTGTTTTAGGTCCGTTTGGAGACAGTGTTAGTGTCAGTGCAAGACAGGTGCACGGTTTGCACCGAACATAGCATAGGCATAGAAATTGTTTTGGACGCACTCGATGGGACTCCTAGGTGACGAGGCTCAAGTGGAAGCTCGGTTTGATCCGTTTGGAGATAGTGCTACACTTGATGCATGATTGGTGCACGGTTTGCGTCAAACATACCGTAGGCTCAGAAATAGTATTGGAGGCACCCGATGGAACTCCTAGTTGATGTGGGTCTTGTGGAATCTCGTTTCGATCTGTTTTGAGACAGTGTTAGCGTCGGTGCAAGATAGGTGCTCAATTTGCGTCAAACGACCATAGGGTCATAAATCAGTTTAGACGCACCCAATGGTACTCCAAAGTGACGTGGGTGGGGAGGAGCTCTGTTCGGTCCGTTTAGAGATAGTGCTAATCTTGACACAAGATAGATGCACGGTTTGCACTGAACGTACCATAGGCTCACAAATAGTTTGGGACGCACCCAATGTTCTCGTAAGTGACTTGGGTCGTGTGGAATTTCGTTTTAGTCCGTTTAGAGACAGTGCTAGTGTCAGTGCAAGATAGGTGCACGGTTTGCACCAAACATACCATAGGCATAGAAATCGTTTTGGACGCACACGATGGGACTCCTTGGTGACGAGGCTCAAGGGGAAGCTCGGTTCGGTCCATTTGGAGATAGTGCTACTCTTGATGCACGATTGGTGTATGGTTTGCGTCAAACGTACCGTACGCTCGGAAATAGTACTGGAGGCACCCAATGGAACTCCTAGTTGACGTGGGTCTTGTGGAATCTCGTTTCGATCTGTTTTGAGACAGTGTTAGCATCGGTGCAAGATAGGTGCTCAATTTGCGTCAAACGTACCATAGGGTCATAAATCAGTTTAGACGCACCCAATGGTACTCCAAAGTGACGTGGGTGTGGAGGAGCTCTGTTCGGTCCATTTAGAGATAGTGCTAATCTTGACACAAGATAGATGCACGATTTGCACTGAACGTACCATTGGCTCACAAATAGTTTGGGACGCACCCGATTGACTCGTAAGTGACATGGGTCGTGTGGAATTTTGTTTTAGTCCGTTTGGAGACAGTGCTAGTGTCAGTGCAAGACAGGTGCACGGTTTGCACCAAACATACCATAGGCATAGAAATCGTTTTGGATGCACACAATGGGACTCCTTGGTGACGAGGCTCAAGTGGAAGCTCGGTTCGGTCCGTTTGGAGATAGTGCTACTCTTGATGCACGATTGGTGTACGGTTTGCGTCAAACATACCGTACGCTCGGAAATAGTACTGGAGGCACCTGATGGAACTCCTAGTTGACGTGGGTCTTGTGGAATCTCGTTTTGATCTATTTTGAGACAGTGTTAGCGTCGGTGCAAGATAGGTGCACGATTTGCGTCAAACGTACCATAGGGTCATAAATCAGTTTAGACGCACCCGATGGTACTCCTAAGTGACGTGGGTCTGGTGGAGCTCTATTCGGTCCGTTTGGAGAAAATGCTAATCTTGACACAAGATAGGTGCACGGTTTGCACTGAACGTACCATAGGCTCACAAATAGTTTTTGACGCACCCGATGGACTCGTAAGTGACATGGGTCGTGTGGAATTTCGTTTTAGTCTGTTTGGAGACAGTGTTAGTGTCAATGCAAGACAGGTGCAGGGTTCGCACCGAACATACCATAGGCATAGAAATCGTTTTGGACGCACTCGATGGGACTCCTAGGTGACGAGGCTCAAGTGGAAGCTCGGTTTGGTCCGTTTGGAAATAGTACTACCCTTGATGCACGATTGGTGCACGGTTTGCGTCAAACGTACCTTAGGCTCGAAAATAGTATTAGAGTCACCCGATGGAACTCCTAGTTGATGTGGGTCTTGTGGAATCTCATTTTGATCTGTTTTGAGACAGTGTTAGCGTCAATGCTCAATTTGCGTCAAAAGTACCATAGGGTCATAAATCAGTTTAGACACACCCAATGGTACTCCAAAGTGACGTGGGTCTGGAGGAGCTTTGTTCGGTCCGTTTAGAGATAGTGCTAATCTTGACACAATATAGATGCACGGTTTGCACTGAACGTACCATAGGCTCACAAATAGTTTGGGACGCACCCGATGGACTCGTAAGTGACATGGGTCGTGTGGAATTTTGTTTTAGTCCGTTTGGAGACAGTGCTAGTGTCAGTGCAAGACAGGTGCACGGTTTGCACCAAACATACCATAGGCATAGAAATCATTTTGGATGCACACGATGGGACTCCTTGGTGACGAGGCTCAAGGGGAAGCTCGGTTCGGTCCGTTTGGAGATAGTGCTACTCTTGATGCATGATTGGTGTATGGTTTGCGTCAAACGTACCGTACGCTCGGAAATAGTACTGGAGGCACCCGATGGAACTCCTAGTTGACGTGGGTCTTGTGGAATCTCATTTCGATCTGTTTTGAGACAGTGTTAGCGTCGGTGCAAGATAGGTGCTCAATTTGTGTCAAACGTACCATAGGGTCATAAATCAGTTTAGACGCACCCGATGGTACTCCAAAGTGACGTGGGTCTTGTGGAGCTCTGTTCGGTCCGTTTGGAGATAGTGCTAATATTGACACAAAATAGATGCGCTGTTTGCACTGAACGTACCGTAGGCTCACAAATAGTTTGGGACGCACCTGATGGACTCGTAAGTGACATCGGTCGTGTGGAATTTCGTTTTAGTCCGTTTAGAGACAGTGTTAGTGTCAGTGCAAGAGAGGTGCACGGTTTGCACCGAACATACCATAGGCATAGAAATCGTTTTGGACGCACACGATGGGACTCCTTGGTGACGAGGCTCAAGTGGAAGCTCGGTTCGGTCCATTGGAGATAGTGCTACTCTTGATGCACGATTGGTGCACGGTTTGCGTCAAACGCACCGTAGGCTTGGAAATAGTATTAGAGGCACCCGATGGAACTCCTAGTTCACGTGGGTCTTATGGAATCTCATTTCGATCTGTTTTGAGATAGTGTTAGCGTCGGTGCAAGATAGGTGCTCAATTCGCGTTAAACGTACTATAGGGTCATAAATCAGTTTAGACGCACCCAATGGTACTCCAAAGTGACGTGGGTGGGGAGGAGCTCTGTTCGGTCCGTTTAGAGATAGTGCTAATCTTGACACAAGATAGATGCACGGTTTGCACTGAACGTACCATAGGCTCACAAATAGTTTGGGACGCACCCAATGTACTCGTAAGTGACTTGGGTCGTGTGGAATTTCGTTTTAGTCCGTTTGGAGACAGTGCTAGTGTCAGTGCAAGACAGGTGCACGGTTTGCACCAAACATACCATAGGCATAGAAATCGTTTTGGACGCACACGATGGGACTCCTTGGTGACGAGGCTCAAGGGGAAGCTCGGTTCGGTCCATTTGGAGATAGTGCTACTCTTGATGCACGATTGGTGTATGGTTTGCGTCAAACGTACCGTACGCTCGGAAATAGTACTGGAGGCACCCAATGGAACTCCTAGTTGACGTGGGTCTTGTGGAATCTCGTTTCGATATGTTTTGAGACAGTGTTAGCGTCGGTGCAAGATAGGTGCACGATTTGCGTCAAACGTACTATAGGTTCATAAATCAGTTTAGACGCACCTGATGATACTCCTAAGTGACGTGGTTCTGGTGGACCTCTATTCGGTCCGTTTGGAGAAAGTGCTAATCTTGACACAAGATAGGTGCATGGTTTGCACTGAACGTACCATAGGCTCACAAGTAGTTTGGGACGCACCCGATGGACTCGTAAGTGACATGGGTTGTGTGGAATCTCGTTTTAGTCCGTTTGGAGACTGTGTTAGTGTCAGTGCAAGATAGGTGCACGGTTTGTACCGAACATACAATAGGCATAGAAATCGTTTTGGACGCACTCGATGGGACTCCTAGGTGACAAGACTCAAGTGGAAGCTCGGTTTGGTCCGTTTGGAGATAGTACTACTCTTGATGCACGATTGGTGCACGGTTTGCGGCAAACGTACCATAGGCTCAGAAATAGTATTGGAGGCACCCGATGGAACTCCTAGTTGATGTGGGTCTTGTGGAATCTCATTTTGATCTGTTTTGAGACAGCGTTAGCGTCGGTGCTCAATTTGCGTCAAAAGTACCATAGGGTCATAAATCAGTTTAGACACACCCAATGGTACTCCAAAGTGACGTGGGTCTGGAGGAGCTCTGTTCGGTCCGTTTAGAGATAGTGCTAATCATGACATAATATAGATGCACGGTTTGCACTGAACGTACCATAGGCTCACAAATAGTTTGGGACGCACCCGATGGACTCGTAAGTGACATGGGTCGTGTGGAATTTTGTTTTAGTCCATTTGGAGACAGTGCTAGTGTCAGTGCAAGATAGGTGCACAGTTTGCACCAAACATACCATAGGCATAGAAATCATTTTGGATGCACACGATGGGACTCCTTGGTGACGAGGCTCAAGGGGAAGCTCGGTTCGGTCCGTTTGGAGATAGTGCTACTCTTGATGCATGATTGGTGTACGGTTTGCGTCAAACGTACCGTACGCTCGGAAAGAGTACTGGAGGCACCTAATGGAACTCCTAGTTGACGTGGGTCTTGTGGGATCTCGTTTCGATCTGTTTTGAGACAGTGTTAGCGTCGGTGCATGATAGGTGCTCAATTTGCGTCAAACGTACCATAGGGTCATAAATCAATTTAGACGCACCCAATGGTACTCCAAAGTGACATGGGTGTGGAGGAGCTATGTTTGGTCCGTTTAGAGATAGTGCTAATCTTGACACAAGATAGGTGCATGGTTTGCACTGAACGTACCATAGGCTCACAAGTAGTTTGGGACGCACCCGATGGACTCGTAAGTGACATGGGTCGTGTGGAATCTCGTTTTAGTCCATTTGGAGACAGTGTTAGTGTCAGTGCAAGACAGGTGCACGGTTTGTACCGAACATACAATTGGCATAGAAATCGTTTTGGACGCACTCGATGGGACTCCTAGGTGACAAGGCTCAAGTGGAAGCTCGGTTTGGTCCGTTTGGAGATAGTACTACACTTGATGCACGATTGGTGCATGGTTTGCGTCAAACGAACCTTAGGCTCGGAAATAGTATTGGAGGCACCCGATGGAACTCCTAGTTGATATGGGACTTGTGGAATCTTGTTTCGATCTGTTTTGAGACAGTGTTAGCGTCGGTGCAAGATAGGTGCTCAATTTGCGTCAAACGTACCATAGGGTCATAAATCAGTTTAGACGCACCCGATGGTGCTCCAAAGTGACGTGGGTCTTATGGAGCTCTGTTCGGCCCGTTTGGAGATAGTGCTAATCTTGACACTAGATAGATGCGCAGTTTGCACTGAACGTACCGTAGGCTCACAAATAGTTTGGGACGCACCCAATGGACTCGTAAGCGACATGGGTCGTGTGGAATTTCGTTTTAGTCCGTTTGGAGACAGTGTTAGTGTCAGTGCAAGAGAGGTGCACGGTTTGCACCGAACATACCATAGGCATAGAAATCATTTTGGACGCACACGATGGGACTCCTAGGTGACGAGGATCAAGTGGAAGCTCGGTTCGGTCCATTGGAGATAGTGCTACTCTTGATGCACGCTTGGTGCACGGTTTGCGTCAAACGCACCGTAGGCTTGGAAATAGTATTAGAGGCACCCGATGGAACTCCTAGTTGACGTGGGTCTTGTGGAATCTCGTTACAATCTGTTTTGAGACAGTGTTAGCGTCAGTGCAAGATAGGTGCACAATTTGCGTCAAACGTATCATAGGGTCATAAATCAGTTTAGACGCACCCGATGGTACTCCTAAGTGACGTGGGTCTGGTGGAGCTCTGTTCGGTCCGTTTGGAGATAGTGCTAATCTTGACACAAGATAGGTGCACGGTTTGCACTAGACGTACCATAGGCTCACAAGTAGTTTGGGACGCACCCGATGGACTCGTAAGTGACATGGGTCGTGAGTAATCTCGTTTTAGTCCGTTTGGAGACAGTGTCAGTGTCAATGCAAGACAGGTGCAGGGTTTGCACCGAACATACCATAGGCATAGAAATCGTTTTGGACGCACTCGATGGGACTCCTAGGTGACGAGGCTCAAGTGGAAGCTCGGTTTGGTCCGTTTGGAGATAGTACTACCCTTGATGCACGATTGGTGCATGGTTTGCGTCAAATGTACCTTAGGCTCAGAAATAGTATTGGAGGCACACGATGGAACTCCTAGTTGATGTGGGTCTTGTGGAATCTCATTTCGATCTGTTTTGAGACAGTGTTAGCGTCGGTGCAAGATAGCTGCTCAATTTGCGTCAAACGTACCATAGGGTCATAAATCAGTTTAGACGCACCCAATGGTACTCCAAAGTGACGTGGGTGTGGAGGAGCTCTGTTCGGTCCGTTTAGAGATAGTGCTAATCTTGACACAAGATAGATGCACGGTTTGCATTGAATGTACCATTGGCTCACAAATAGCTTGGGACGCACCCGATGGACTCGTAAGTGACATGGGTCGTGTTGAATTTCGTTTTAGTCCATTTGGAGACAGTGCTAGTGTCAGTGCAAGACAGGTGCACGGTTTGCACCAAACATACCATAGGCATAGAAATCGTTTTGGACGCACATGATGGGACTCCTTGGTGACGAGGCTCAAGGGGAAGCTCGGTTCGGTCTGTTTGGAGATAGGGCTACTCTTGATGCACGATTGGTGTACGGTTTGCGTCAAACGTACCGTACGCTCGGAAATAGTACTGGAGGCACCCGATGGAACTCCTAGTTGACGTGGGTCTTATGGAATCTCGTTTCAATCTGTTTTGAGACAGTGTTAGCGTCGGTGCAAGATCGGTGCACGATTTGCGTCAAACGTACCATAGGGTCATAAATCAGTTTAGACGCACCCGATGGTACTCCTAAGTGACGTGGGTCTGGTGGACCTCTATTCGGTCCGTTTGGAGAAAGTGCTAATCTTGACACAAGATAGGTGCACGGTTTGCCCTGAACGTACCATAGGCTCACAAGTAGTTTGGGACGCACCCGATGGACTCGTAAGTGACATGGGTCGTGTGGAATCTCGTTTTAGTTCGTTTGGAGACAGTGTTAGTGTCAGTGCAAGACAGGTGCACGGGTTGCACCGAACATACCATAGGCATAGAAATCGTTTTGGACGCACTCGATGGGACTCCTAGGTGACGAGGCTCAAGTGGAAGCTTGGTTTGGTCCGTTTGGAGATAGTACTACACTTGATGCACGATTGGTGCACGGTTTGCGTCAAACGTATCTTAGGCTCGAAAATAGTATTGGAGGCACCCGATGGAACTCCTAGTTGATGTGAGTCTTGTGGAATCTCGTTTCGATCTGTTTTGAGACAGTGTTAGCCTCGGTGCAAGATAGGTGCTCAATTTGCTTCAAACGTACCATAGGGTCTTAAATCAGTTTAGACGCACCCGATGGTACTCCAAAGTGACGTGGGTCTTATGGAGCTCTGTTCGGTCCATTTGGAGATAGTGCTAATCTTGACAGAAGATAGATGCGCAGTTTGCACTGGACGTACCGTAGGCTCACAAATAGTTTGGGACGCACCCGATGGACTCGTAAGTGACAAGGGTCGTGTGGAATTTCGTTTTAGTCCATTTGGAGACAGTGTTAGTGTCAGTGGAAGAGTGGTGCACGGTTTGCACCGAACATACCATAGGCATAGAAATTGTTTTGGACGCACACGATGGGACTCCTAGGTGACGAGGCTCAAGTGGAAGCTCGGTTCGGTCCATTGGAGATAGTGCTACTCTTGATGCACGATTGGTGCATGGTTTGTGTCAAACGCACCGTAGGCTTGGAAATAGTATTAGAGGCACCCGATGGAACTCCTAGTTGACGTGGGTCTTGTGGAATCTCGTTACAATCTGTTTTGAGACAGTGTTAGCGTCGGTGCAAGATAGGTGCATGATTTGCGTCAAATGTACCATAGGGTCATAAATCAGTTTAGACGCACCCGATGGTACTCCTAAGTGACGTGGGTCTGGTGGAGCTCTGTTCGGTCCGTTTGGAGATAGTGCTAATCTTGACACAAGATAGGTGCACAGTTTTCACTGAACGTACCATAGGCTCACAAGTAGTTTCGGACGCACCCGATGGACTCGTAAGTGACGTGGGTCTTGTGGAGCTCTGTTCGGTCCGTTTGGAGATAGTGCTAATCTTGACACAAGATAGGTGCACGGTTTGCACTAGACGTACCATAGGCTCACAAATAATTTTTGACGCACCCAATGCACCCGTAAGCGACATGGGTCGTGTGGAATCTCGTCTTAGTCCGTTTGGAGACAGTGCTAGTGTCAGTGCAAGACAGGTGCACGGTTTGCACCGAACATAGCATAGGCATAGAAATCGTTTTGGACGCACACGATGGGACTCCTTGGTGACGAGGCTCAAGTGGAAGCTTGGTTCGGTCCGTTTGGAGATAGTGCTACTCTTGATGCACGATTGGTACACGGTTTGCGTCAAATGTACCGTACGCTCGGAAATAGTATTGGAGGCACCCGATGGAACTCCTAGTTGATGTGGGTCTTGTGGAATCTCGTTTCGATCTGTTTTGAGACAGTGTTGGCGTCGGTGCAAGATAGGTGCTCAATTTGCGTCAAACGTACCATAGGGTCATAAATCAGTTTAGACGCACCCAATGGTACTCCAAAGTGACGTGGGTGTGGAGGAGCTCTGTTCGGTCCGTTTAGAGATAGTGCTAATCTTGACACAAGATAGATGCACGGTTTGCACTGAATGTACCATTGGCTCACAAAATAGCTTGGGACGCACCCGATGGACTCGTAAGTGACATGGGTCGTGTTGAATTTCATTTTAGTCCATTTGGAGACAGTGCTAGTGTCAGTGCAAGACAGGTGCACGGTTTGCACCAAACATACCATAGGCATAGAAATCGTTTTGGACGCACACGATGGGACTCCATGGTGACGAGGCTCAAGGGGAAGCTCGGTTCGGTCTGTTTGGAGATAGTGCTACTCTTGATGCACGATTGGTGTACGGTTTGCGTCAAACGTACCGTACGCTTGGAAATAGTACTGGAGGCACCCGATGGAACTCCTAGTTGACGTGGGTCTTGTGGAATCTCGTTTCAATCTGTTTTGAGACAGTGTTAGCGTCGGTGCAAGATAGGTGCACGATTTGCGTCAAACGTACCATAGGGTCATAAATCAGTTTAGACGCACCCGATGGTACTCCTAAGTGACGTGGGTCTGGTGGACCTCTATTTGGTCCTTTTGGAGAAAGTGCTAATCTTGACACAAGATAGGTGCACGGTTTGCACTGAACGTACCATAGGCTCACAAGTAGTTTGGGACACACCCGATGGACTCGTAAGTGACATGGGTCGTGTGGAATCTCGTTTTAGTTCGTTTGGAGACAGTGTTAGTGTCAGTGCAAGACAGGTGCACGGGTTGCACCGAACATACCATAGGCATAGAAATCGTTTTGGACGCACTCGATGGGACTCCTAGGTGACGAGGCTCAAGTGGAAGCTTGGTTTGGTCCGTTTGGAGATAGTACTACACTTGATGCACGATTGGTGCACGGTTTGCGTCAAACGTATCTTAGGCTCGAAAATAGTATTGGAGGCACCCGATGGAACTCCTAGTTGATGTGGGTCTTGTGGAATCACGTTTCGATCTGTTTTGAGACAGTGTTAGCCTCGGTGCAAGATAGGTGCTCAATTTGCGTCAAACGTACCATAGGGTCTTAAATCAGTTTAGACGCACCCGATGGTACTCCAAAGTGACGTGGGTCTTATGGAGCTCTGTTCGGTCCATTTGGAGATAGTGCTAATCTTGACAGAAGATAGATGCGCAGTTTGCACTGGACGTACCGTAGGCTCACAAATAGTTTGGGACGCACCCGATAGACTCGTAAGTGACATGGGTCGTGTGGAATTTCGTTTTAGTCCATTTGGAGACAGTGTTAGTGTCAGTGGAAGAGTGGTGCACGGTTTGCACCGAACATACAATAGGCATAGAAATTGTTTTGGACGCACACGATGGGACTCCTAGGAGACGAGGCTCAAGTGGAAGCTCGGTTCGGTCCATTGGAGATAGTGCTACTCTTGATGCACGATTGGTGCATGGTTTGCGTCAAACGCACCGTAGGCTTGGAAATAGTATTAGAGGCACCCGATGGAACTCCTAGTTGACGTGGGTCTTGTGGAATCTCGTTACAATCTGTTTTGAGACAGTGTTAGCGTCGGTGCAAGATAGGTGCACGATTTGCGTCAAATGTACCATAGGGTCATAAATCAGTTTAGACGCACCCGATGGTACTCCTAAGTGACGTGGGTCTGGTGGAGCTCTGTTCGGTCCGTTTGGAGATAGTGCTAATCTTGACACAAGATAGGTGCACGGTTTGCACTGAACGTACCATAGGCTCACAAGTAGTTTGGGACGCACCCGATGGACTCGTAAGTGACGTGGGTCTTGTGGAGCTCTGTTCGGTCTGTTTGGAGATAGTGCTAATCTTGACACAAGATAGGTGCACAGTTTGCACTAGACGTACCATAGGCTCACAAATAATTTTTGACGCACCCAATGCACCCGTAAGCGACATGGGTCGTGTGGAATCTCGTTTTAGTCCGTTTGGAGACAGTGCTAGTGTCAGTGCAAGACAGGTGCACGGTTTGCACCGAACATAGCATAGGCATAGAAATCGTTTTGGACGCACACGATGGGACTCCTTGGTGACGAGGCTCAAGTGGAAGCTTGGTTCGGTCCGTTTGGAGATAGTGCTACTCTTGATGCACGATTGGTACATGGTTTGCGTCAAATGTACCGTACGCTTCGAAATAGTATTGGAGGCACCCGATGGAACTCCTAGTTGATGTGGGTCTTGTGGAATCTCATTTCGATCTGTTTTGAGACAGTGTTAGCGTCGGTGCAAGATAGGTGCTCAATTTGCGTCAAACTTACCATAGGGTCATAAATCAGTTTAGACGCACCCGATGGACTTGTAAGTGACATGGGTCATGTGGAATCTCGTTTTAGTCCATTTAGAGACAGTGTTAGTGTCAGTGCAAGACAGGTGCACGGTTTGCACTGAACATACAATAGGCATAGAAATCATTTTGGACGCACTCGATGGGACTCTTAGGTGAGAAGGCTCAAGTGGAAGCTTGGTTTGGTCCGTTTGGAGATAGTACTACTCTTGATGCACGATTGGTGCACGGTTTGCGTCAAACGTACCATAGGCTCAGAAATAGTATTGGAGGCACCCGATGGAACTCCTAGTTGATGTGGGTCTTGTGGAATCTCATTTCGATCTGTTTTGAGACAATGTTAGCGTCGGTGCAAGATAGGTGCTCAATTTGCGTCAAACGTACCATAGGGTCATAAATCAGTTTAGACACACCTAATGGTACTCCAAAGTGACGTGGGTCTGGAGGAGCTCTGTTCGGACCGTTTAGAGATAGTGCTAATCTTGACACAATATAGATGCACGGTTTGCACTGAACGTACCATAGGCTCACAAATAGTTTGGGACGCACCCGATGGACTTGTAAGTGACATGGGTCGTGTGGAATTTCGTTTTAGTCCGTTTGGAGACAGTGCTAGTGTCAGTGCAAGATAGGTGCACGGTTCGGACCAAACATACCATAGGCATAGAAATCATTTTGGACGCTCATGATGGGACTCCTTGGTGACGAGGCTCAAGGGGAAGGTTGGTTCGGTCCGTTTGGAGATACTGCTACTCTAGATGCACGATTAGTGTACGGTTTGCGTCAAACGTACCGTATGCTCAGAAATAGTACTGGAGGCACCCGATGGAACTCCTAGTTGACGTGGGTCTTGTGGAATCTCGTTTCGATCTGTTTTGAGACAGTGTTAGCGTCGGTGCAAGATAGGTATACAATTTGCGTCAAACGTATCATAGGGTCATAAATCAGTTTAGACGCACCCGATGGTACTCCTAAGTGACGTGGGTCTGGTGGAGCTCTATTCGGTCCGTTTGGTGATAGTGCTAATCTTGACACAAGATAGATGCACAGTTTGCACTGAACGTACCATAGGCTCAAAAATAGTTTGGGATGCACTCGATGGACTCGTAAGTGACATGTGTCGTGTGGAATTTCGTTTTAGTCCGTTTGGAGACAGTGTTAGTGTCAGTGCAAGACAGGTGCACGGTTTGCACCGAACATACCATTGGCATAGAAATCATTTTGGACGCACTCGATGGGACTCCTAGGTGACAAGGCTCAAGTGGAAGCTCGGTTTGGTTCGTTTGGAGATAGTACTACACTTGATGCACGATTGGTGCATGGTTTGCGTCAAACGTACCTTAGGCTCAGAAATAGTATTGGAGGCACCCGATGGAACTCCTAGTTGATGTGGGTCTTGTGGAATCTCGTTTCGATCTGTTTTGAGACAGTGTTAGCGTCGGTGCAAGATAGGTGCTCAATTTGTGTCAAACGTACCATAGCGTCATAAATCAGTTTAGACGCACCTGATGGTACTCCAAAGTGACATGGGTCTTATGGAGCTCTGTTCGATCCATTTGGAGATAGTGCTAATCTTGACACAAGATAGATGCGCAGTTTGCACTGAACGTACCGTAGGCTCACAAATAGTTTGGGACGCACCCGATGGAATCGTAAGTGACATGGGTCGGGTGGAATTTCGTTTTAGTCCGTTTGGAGACAGTGTTAGTGTCAGTGCAAGACAGGTGCACGGTTTGCACCGAACATACCATAGGCATAGAAATCGTTTTGGACGCACTCGATGGGACTCCTAGGTGACGAGGCTCAAGTGGAAGCTTGGTTTGGTCCGTTTGGAGATAGTACTACACTTGATGCACGATTGGTGCACGGTTTGCGTCAAACATATCTTAGGCTCAGAAATAGTATTGGAGGCACCCGATGGAACTCCTAGTTGATGTGGGTCTTGTGGAATCTCGTTTTGATCTGTTTTGAGACAGTGTTAGCCTCGGTGCAAGATAGGTGCTCAATTTGCGTCAAACGTACCATAGGGTCTTAAATCAGTTTAGACGCACCCGATGGTACTCCAAAGTGACGTGGGTCTTATGGAGCTCTGTTCGGTCCGTTTGGAGATAGTGCTAATCTTGACACAAGATAGATGTGCAGTTTGCACTGGACGTACCGTAGGCTCACAAATAGTTTGGGACGCACCCGATGGACTCGTAAGTGACATGGGTCGTGTGGAATTTCGTTTTAGTCCATTTGGAGACAGTGTTAGTGTCAGTGGAAGAGAGGGCACGGTTTGCACCGAACATACCATAGGCATAGAAATCGTTTTGGACGCACACGATGGGACTCCTAGGTGACGAGGCTCAAGTGGAAGCTCGGTTCGGTCCATTGGAGATAGTGCTACTCTTGATGCACGATTGGTGCACGGTTTGCGTCAAACGCACCGTAGGCTTAGAAATAGTATTACAGGCACCCGATGGAACTCCTAGTTGACGTGGGTCTTTATGGAATCTCGTTACAATCTGTTTTGAGACAGTGTTAGCATCGGTGCAAGATAGGTGCACGATTTGCGTCAAACGTACCATAGGGTCATAAATTAGTTTTGACGCACCCGATGGTACTCCTAAGTGACGTGGGTCTGGTGGAGCTCTGTTCGGTCCGTTTGGAGATAGTGCTAATCTTGACACAAGATAGGTACACGGTTTGCACTAGACGTACCATAGGCTCACAAATAGTTTTTGACGCACCCGATGCACCCGTAAGCGACATGGGTCGTGTGGAATCTCGTTTTAGTCCGTTTGGAGACAGTGCTAGTGTCAGTGCAAGACAGGTGCACGGTTTGCACCGAACATAGCATAGGCATAGAAATCGTTTTGGACACACACGATGGGACTCCTTGGTGACGAGGCTCAAGTGGAAGCTTGGTTCGGTCCGTTTGGAGTAGTGCTACTCTTGATGCACGATTGGTGCACGGTTTGCGTCAAATGTACCGTACGCTCGGAAATAGTATTGGAGGCACCCGATGGAACTCCTAGTTGATGTGGGTCTTGTGGAATCTCGTTTTGATCTGTTTTGAGACAGTGCTAGCGTCGGTGCAAGATAGGTGCTCAATTTGCATCAAACGTACCATGGGGTCATAAATCAGTTTAGACGCACCCGATGGACTCGTAAGTGACATGGGTCATGTGGAATCTCGTTTTAGTCCATTTGGAGACAGTGTTAGTGTCAGTGCAAGACAGGTGCACGGTTTGCACTGAACATACAATAGGCATAGAAATCATTTTGGACGCACTCGATGGGACTTCTAGGTGACAAGGCTCAAGTGGAAGCTTGGTTTGGTCTGTTTGGAGATAGTACTACTCTTGATGCAGGATTGGTGCACAGTTTGCGTCAAACGTACCATAGGCTCAGAAATAGTATTGGAGGCACCCGATGGAACTCCTAGTTGATGTGGGTCTTGTGGAATCTCATTTCGATCTGTTTTGAGACAGTGTTAACGTCGGTGCAAGATAGGTACACGATTTGCGTCAAACGTACCATAGGGTCATAAATCAGTTTAGACGCACCCGATGGTACTCCTAAGTGACGTGGGTCTGGTGGAGCTCTGTTCGGTCCGTTTGGAGATAGTGCTAATCTTGACACAAGATAGGTGCACGGTTTGCACTGAACGTACCATAGGCTCACAAGTAGTTTGGGACGCACCCGATGGACTCGTAAGTGACGTGGGTCTTGTGGAGCTCTGTTCGGTCTGTTTGGAGATAGTGCTAATCTTGACACAAGATAGGTGCACAGTTTGCACTAGACGTACCATAGGCTCACAAATAATTTTTGACGCACCCAATGCACCCGTAAGCGACATGGGTCGTGTGGAATCTCGTTTTAGTCCGTTTGGAGACAGTGCTAGTGTCAGTGCAAGACAGGTGCACGGTTTGCACCGAACATAGCATAGGCATAGAAATCGTTTTGGACGCACACGATGGGACTCCTTGGTGACGAGGCTCAAGTGGAAGCTTGGTTCGGTCCGTTTGGAGATAGTGCTACTCTTGATGCACGATTGGTACACGGTTTGCGTCAAATGTACCGTACGCTTCGAAATAGTATTGGAGGCACCCGATGGAACTCCTAGTTGATGTGGGTCTTGTGGAATCACGTTTCGATCTGTTTTGAGACAGTGTTAGCCTCGGTGCAAGATAGGTGCTCAATTTGCGTCAAACTTACCATAGGGTCATAAATCAGTTTAGACGCACCCGATGGACTCGTAAGTGACATGGGTCATGTGGAATCTCGTTTTAGTCCATTTAGAGACAGTGTTAGTGTCAGTGCAAGACAGGTGCACGGTTTGCACTGAACATACAATAGGCATAGAAATCATTTTGGACGCACTCGATGGGACTCTTAGGTGAGAAGGCTCAAGTGGAAGCTTGGTTTGGTCCGTTTGGAGATAGTACTACTCTTGATGCACGATTGGTGCACGGTTTGCGTCAAACGTACCATAGGCTCAAAAATAGTATTGGAGGCACCCGATGGAACTCCTAGTTGATGTGGGTCTTGTGGAATCTCATTTCGATCTGTTTTGAGACAATGTTAGCGTCGGTGCAAGATAGGTGCTCAATTTGCGTCAAACGTACCATAGGGTCATAAATCAGTTTAGACACACCTAATGGTACTCCAAAGTGACGTGGGTCTGGAGGAGCTCTGTTCGGACCGTTTAGAGATAGTGCTAATCTTGACACAAGATAGATGCACGGTTTGCACTGAACGTACCATAGGCTCACAAATAGTTTGGGACGCACCCGATGGACTTGTAAGTGACATGGGTCGTGTGGAATTTCGTTTTAGTCCGTTTGGAGACAGTGCTAGTGTCAGTGCAAGATAGGTGCACGGTTCGGACCAAACATACCATAGGCATAGAAATCATTTTGGACGCTCATGATGGGACTCCTTGGTGACGAGGCTCAAGGGGAAGGTTGGTTCGGTCCGTTTGGAGATACTGCTACTCTAGATGCACGATTAGTGTACGGTTTGCGTCAAACGTACCGTATGCTCAGAAATAGTACTGGAGGCACCCGATGGAACTCCTAGTTGACGTGGGTCTTGTGGAATCTCGTTTCGATCTGTTTTGAGACAGTGTTAGCGTCGGTGCAAGATAGGTATACAATTTGCGTCAAACGTATCATAGGGTCATAAATCAGTTTAGACGCACCCGATGGTACTCCTAAGTGACGTGGGTCTAGTGGAGCTCTATTCGGTCCGTTTGGAGATAGTACTAATCTTGACACAAGATAGATGCACAGTTTGCACTGAACGTACCATAGGCTCAAAAATAGTTTGGGATGCACTCGATGGACTCGTAAGTGACATGTGTCGTGTGGAATTTTGTTTTCGTCCGTTTGGAGACAGTGTTAGTGTCAGTGCAAGACAGGTGCATGGTTTGCACCGAACATACCATAGGCATAGAAATCATTTTGGACGCACTCGTTGGGACTCCTAGGTGACGAGGCTCAAGTGGAAGCTCGGTTTGGTTCGTTTGGAGATAGTACTACACTTGATGCACGATTGGTGCATGGTTTGCGTCAAACGTACCTTAGGCTCAGAAATAGTATTGGAGGCACCCGATGGAACTCCTAGTTGATGTGGGTCTTGTGGAATCTCGTTTCGATCTGTTTTGAGACAGTGTTAGCGTCGGTGCAAGATAGGTGCTCAATTTGTGTTAAACGTACCATAGGGTCATAAATCAGTTTAGACGCACCCGATGGTACTCCAAAGTGATGTGGGTCTTATGGAGCTCTGTTCGGTCCGTTTGGAGATAGTGCTAATCTTGACACAAGATAGATGCGCAGTTTGCACTGAACGTACCGTAGGCTCACAAATAGTTTGGGACGCACCCGATGGACTCGTAAGTGACATGGGTCGGGTGGAATTTCGTTTTAGTCCGTTTGGAGACAGTGTTAGTGTCAGTGCAAGAGAGGTGCACGGTTTGCACCGAACATACCATAGGCATAGAAATCGTTTTGGACGCACACGATGGGACTCCTAGGTGACGAGGCTCAAGTGGAAGCTCGGTTCAGTCCATTGGAGATAGTGCTACTCTTGATGCACGATTGGTGCACGGTTTGCGTCAAACGCACCATAGGCTTGGAAATAGTATTAGAGGCAACCGATGGAACTCAAAGTTGACGTGGGTCTTGTGGAATCTCGTTACAATCTGTTTTGAGACAGTGTTAGCGTCGATGCAAGATAGGTGCACGATTTGCGTCAAACGTACCATAGGGTCATAAATCAGTTTAGACGCACCCGATGGTACTCCTAAGTGACGTGGGTCTGGTGGAGCTCTGTTCGGTCCATTTGGAGATTGTGCTAATCTTGACACAAGATAGGTGCACGGTTTGCACTAGACATACCATAGGCTCACAAATAGTTTTTGACGCACCCAATGCACTCGTAAGCGACATGGGTCGTGTGGAATCTCATTTTAGTCTGTTTGGAGATAGTGCTAGTGTTAGTGCAAGACAGGTGCACGGTTTGCACCGAACATAGCATAGGCATAGAAATCGTTTTAGACGCACACGAAGGGACTCCTTGGTGACGAGGCTCAAGTGGAAGCTTGGTTCAGTCCGTTTGGAGATAGTGCTACCCTTGATGCACGATTCGTGCACGGTTTGCGTCAAACGTATAGTACGCTCGAAAATAGTACTGGAGGCACCTGATGGAACTCCTAGTTGATGTGGGTCTTGTGGAATCTTGTTTCGATCTGTGTTTGAGACAGTGTTAGCGTCGGTGCAAGATAGGTGCTCAATTTGTGTCAAACGTACCATAGGGTCATAAATCAGTTTAGACGCACCCGATGGTACTCCAAAGTGACATGGGTCTTATGGAGCTCTGTTTGGTCTGTTTGGAGATAGTGCTAATCTTGACACAAGATAGATGCGCAGTTTGCACTGAACGTACCGTAGGCTCACAAATAGTTTGGGACGCACCCGATGGACTCGTAAGTGACATGGGTCGGGTGGAATTTTGTTTTAGTCCGTTTGGAGACAGTGTTAGTGTCAGTGCAAGACAGGTGCACGGTTTGCACCGAACATACCATAGGCATAGAAATCGTTTTGGACGCACTCGATGGGACTCCTAGGTGACGAGGCTCAAGTGGAAGCTTGGTTTGGTCCGTTTGGAGATAGTACTACACTTGATGCACGATTGGTGCACGGTTTGCATCAAACATATCTTAGGCTCAGAAATAGTATTGGAGGCACCAGATGGAACTCCTAGTTGATGTGGGTCTTGTGGAATCTCGTTTTGATCTGTTTTGAGACAGTGTTAGCCTCGGTGCAAGATAGGTGCTCAATTTGCGTCAAACGTACCATAGGGTCTTAAATCAGTTTAAACGTACCCGATGGTACTCCAAAGTGACGTGGGTCTTATGGAGCTCTATTGGGTCCGTTTGGAGATAGTGCTAATCTTGACACAAGATAGATGCGCAGTTTGCACTGGACGTACCGTAGGCTCACAAATAGTTTGGGACGCACCCGATGGACTCGTAAGTGACATGGGTCGTGTGGAATTTCGTTTTAGTCCATTTGGAGACAGTGTTAGTGTCAGTGGAAGAGAGGTGCACGGTTTGCACCGAACATACCATAGGCATAGAAATCGTTTTGGACGCACACGATGGGACTCCTAGGTGACGAGGCTGAAGTGAAAGCTCGGTTCGGTCCATTGGAGATAGTGCTACTCTTGATGCACGATTGGTGCATGGTTTGCGTCAAACGCACCGTAGGCTTAGAAATAGTATTAGATTCACCCGATGGAACTCCTAGTTGACGTGGGTCTTGTGGAATCTCGTTACAATTTGTTTTGAGACAGTCTTAGCGTCGGTGCAACATAGGTGCACGATTTGCGTCAAACGTACCATAGGGTCATAAATTAGTTTTGACGCACCCGATGGTACTCCTAAGTGACGTGGGTCTGGTGGAGCTCTATTCGGTCCGTTTGGAGATAGTGCTAATCTTGACACAAGATAGGTGCACGGTTTGCACTAGACGTACCATAGGCTCACAAATAGTTTTTGACGCACCCGATGCACCCGTAAGCGACATGGGTCGTGTGGAATCTCGTTTTAGTCCGTTTGGAGACAGTGCTAGTGTCAGTGCAAGACAGGTGCACGGTTTACACCGAACATAGCATAGGCATAGAAATCGTTTTGGACGCACACGATGGGACACCTTGGTGACGAGCTCAAGTGGAAGCTTGGTTCGGTCCGTTTGGAGATAGTGCTACTCTTGATGCACGATTGGTGCACGGTTTGCGTCAAATGTACCGTACGCTCGGAAATAGTATTGGAGGCACCCGATGGAACTCCTAGTTGATGTGGGTCTTGTGGAATCTCGTTTCGATCTGTTTTGAGACAGTGTTAGCGTCGGTGCAAGATAGGTGCTCAATTTGCGTCAAACGTACCATAGGGTCATAAATCAGTTTAGACGCACCCGATGGACTCGTAAGTGACATGGGTCATGTGGAATCTCATTTTAGTCCATTTGGAGACAGTGTTAGTGTCAGTGCAAGACAGGTGCACGGTTTGCACTGAACATACAATAGGCATAGAAATCATTTTGGACGCACTCGATGGGACTCGTAGGTGACAAGGCTCAAGTGGAAGCTTGGTTTGGTCCGTTTGGAGATAGTACTACTCTTGATGCACGATTGGTGCACGGTTTGCGTCAAACGTACCATAGGCTCAGAAATAGTATTGGAGGCACCCGATGGAACTCCTAGTTGATGTGGGTCTTGTGGAATCTCATTTCGATCTGTTTTGAGACAGTGTTAGCGTCGGTGCAAGATAGGTACACGATTTGCGTCAAACGTACCATAGGGTCATAAATCAGTTTAGACGCACCCGATGGTACTCCTAAGTGACGTGGGTCTGGTGGAGCTCTATTCGGTCTGTTTGGAGAAAGTGCTAATCTTGACACAAGATAAGTGCACGGTTTGCACTGAACGTACCATAGGCTCACAAATAGTTTGGGATGCACCCGATGGACTCGTAAGTGACATGGGTCGTGTGGAATCTCGTTTTAGTCCGTTTGGAGACAGTGTTAGTGTCAGTGCAAGACAGGTGCACGGTTTGCACCGAACATACCACAGGCAAAGAAATCGTTTTGGACGCACTCGATGGGACTCCTAAGTGACGAGGCTCAAGTGAAAGCTCGGTTTGGTCCGTTTTGAGATAGTACTACACTTGATGCACGATTGGTGCACGGTTTGCGTCAAACGTACCTTAGGCTCGGAAATAGTATTGGAGGCACCCGATGGAACTCCTAGTTGATGTGGGTCTTGTGGAATCTCGTTTCGATCTGTTTTGAGACAGTGTTAGCGTCGGTGCAAGATAGGTGCTCAATTTGCGTCAAACGTACCATAGGGTCACAAATTAGTTCAGACGCACCCGATGGTACTCCAAAGTGACGTGGGTCTTATGGAGCTCTGTTCGGTCCGTTTGGAGATAGTGCTAATCTTGACACAAGATAGATGCGCAGTTTGCACTGAACGTACCGTAGGCTCACAAATAGTTTGGGACGCACCCAATAGACTCGTAAGTGACATGGGTCGTGTGGAATTTCATTTTAGTCCGTTTGGAGACAATGTTAGTGTCAGTGCAAGAGAGGTGCACGGTTTGCACCGAACATACCATAGGCATAGAAATCGTTTTGGACGCACAAGATGGGACTCCTAGGTGACGAGGCTCAAGTGGAAGCTCGGTTCGGTCCATTGGAGATAGTGCTACTCTTGATGCACGATTGGTGCACGGTTTGCGTCAAACGCACCGTAGGCTTGGAAATAGTATTAGAGGCACCCGATGGAACTCCTAGTTGATGTGGGTCTTTTGGAATCTCGTTATAATCTGTTTTGAGACAGTGTTAGCGTCGGTGAAGATAGGTGCACGATTTGTGTCAAACGTACCATAGGGTCATAAATCAGTTTAGACGCACCCGATGGTACTCCTAAGTGACGTCGGTCTGGTGGAGCTCTGTTCGGTCCGTTTGGAGATAGTGCTAATCTTGACATAAGATAGGTGCACGGTTTGCACTAGACGTACCATAGGCTCACAAATAGTTTTTGACGCACCCGATGCACCCGTAAGCGACATCGGTCGTGTGGAATCTCGTTTTAGTCCGTTTTGAGACAGTGCTAGTGTCAGTGCAAGACAGGTGCACGGTTTGCACCGAACATAGCACAGGCATAGAAATCGTTTTGGACGCACACGAAGGGACTCCTTGGTGACGAGGCTCAAGTGGAAGCTTGGTTCAGTCCGTTTGGAGATAGTGCTACCCTTGATGCACGATTCGTGCACGGTTTGCGTCAAACGTATAGTACGCTCGAAAATAGTACTGGAGGCACCTGATGGAACTCCTAGTTGATGTGGGTCTTATGGAATCTCGTTTCGATCTGTGTTTGAGACAGTGTTAGCGTCGGTGCAAGATAGGTGCTCAATTTGTGTCAAACGTACCATAGGGTCATAAATCAGTTTAGACGCACCCGATGGTACTCCAAAGTGACATGGGTCTTATGGAGCTCTGTTTGGTCTGCTTGGAGATAGTGCTAATCTTGACACAAGATAGATGCGCAGTTTGCACTGAACGTACCGTAGGCTCACAAATAGTTTGGGACGCACCCGATGGACTCGTAAGTGACATGGGTCGGGTGGAATTTTGTTTTAGTCCGTTTGGAGACAGTGTTAGTGTCAGTGCAAGACAGGTGCACGGTTTGCACCGAACATACCATAGGCATAGAAATCGTTTTGGACGCACTCGATGGGACTCCTAGGTGACGAGGCTCAAGTGGAAGCTTGGTTTGGTCCGTTTGGAGATAGTACTACACTTGATGCACGATTGGTGCACGGTTTGCATCAAACATATCTTAGGCTCAGAAATAGTATTGGAGGCACCAGATGGAACTCCTAGTTGATGTGGGTCTTGTGGAATCTCGTTTTGATCTGTTTTGAGACAGTGTTAGCCTCGGTGCAAGATAGGTGCTCAATTTGCGTCAAACGTACCATAGGGTCTTAAATCAGTTTAAACGTACCCGATGGTACTCCAAAGTGACGTGGGTCTTATGGAGCTCTATTGGGTCCGTTTGGAGATAGTGCTAATCTTGACACAAGATAGATGCGCAGTTTGCACTAGACGTACCGTAGGCTCACAAATAGTTTGGGACGCACCCGATGGACTCGTAAGTGACATGGGTCGTGTGGAATTTCGTTTTAGTCCATTTGGAGACAGTTAGTGTCAGTGGAAGAGAGGTGCACGGTTTGCACCGAACATACCATAGGCATAGAAATCGTTTTGGACGCACACGATGGGACTCCTAGGTGACGAGGCTGAAGTGGAAGCTCGGTTCGGTCCATTGGAGATAGTGCTACTCTTGATGCACGATTGGTGCATGGTTTGCGTCAAACGCACCGTAGGCTTAGAAATAGTATTAGATTCACCCGATGGAACTCCTAGTTGACGTGGGTCTTGTGGAATCTCGTTACAATTTGTTTTGAGACAGTCTTAGCGTCGGTGCAACATAGGTGCACGATTTGCGTCAAACGTACCATAGGGTCATAAATTAGTTTTGACGCACCCGATGGTACTCCTAAGTGACGTGGGTCTGGTGGAGCTCTATTCGGTCCGTTTGGAGATAGTGCTAATCTTGACACAAGATAGGTGCACGGTTTGCACTAGACGTACCATAGGCTCACAAATAGTTTTTGACGCACCCGATGCACCCGTAAGCGACATGGGTCGTGTGGAATCTCGTTTTAGTCCGTTTGGAGACAGTGCTAGTGTCAGTGCAAGACAGGTGCACGGTTTACACCGAACATAGCATAGGCATAGAAATCGTTTTGGACGCACACGATGGGACACCTTGGTGACGAGCTCAAGTGGAAGCTTGGTTCGGTCCGTTTGGAGATAGTGCTACTCTTGATGCACGATTGGTGCACGGTTTGCGTCAAATGTACCGTACGCTCGGAAATAGTATTGGAGGCACCCGATGGAACTCCTAGTTGATGTGGGTCTTGTGGAATCTCGTTTCGATCTGTTTTGAGACAGTGTTAGCGTCGGTGCAAGATAGGTGCTCAATTTGCGTCAAACGTACCATAGGGTCATAAATCAGTTTAGACGCACCCGATGGACTCGTAAGTGACATGGGTCATGTGGAATCTCGTTTTAGTCCATTTGGAGACAGTGTTAGTGTCAGTGCAAGACAGGTGCACGGTTTGCACTGAACATACAATAGGCATAGAAATCATTTTGGACGCACTCGATGGGACTCGTAGGTGACAAGGCTCAAGTGGAAGCTTGGTTTGGTCCGTTTGGAGATAGTACTACTCTTGATGCACGATTGGTGCACGGTTTGCGTCAAACGTACCATAGGCTCAGAAATAGTATTGGAGGCACCCGATGGAACTCCTAGTTGATGTGGGTCTTGTGGAATCTCATTTCGATCTGTTTTGAGACAGTGTTAGCGTCGGTGCAAGATAGGTACAGGATTTGCGTCAAACGTACCATAGGGTCATAAATCAGTTTAGACGCACCCGATGGTACTCCTAAGTGACGTGGGTCTGGTGGAGCTCTATTCGGTCTGTTTGGAGAAAGTGCTAATCTTGACACAAGATAAGTGCACGGTTTGCACTGAACGTACCATAGGCTCACAAATAGTTTGGGATGCACCCGATGGACTCGTAAGTGACATGGGTCGTGTGGAATCTCGTTTTAGTCCGTTTGGAGACAGTGTTAGTGTCAGTGCAAGACAGGTGCACGGTTTGCACCGAACATACCACAGGCAAAGAAATCGTTTTGGACGCACTCGATGGGACTCCTAAGTGACGAGGCTCAAGTGGAAGCTCGGTTTGGTCCGTTTTGAGATAGTACTACACTTGATGCACGATTGGTGCACGGTTTGCGTCAAACGTACCTTAGGCTCGGAAATAGTATTGGAGGCACCCGATGGAACTCCTAGTTGATGTGGGTCTTGTGGAATCTCGTTTCGATCTGTTTTGAGACAGTGTTAGCGTCGGTGCAAGATAGGTGCTCAATTTGCGTCAAACGTACCATAGGGTCACAAATCAGTTCAGACGCACCCGATGGTACTCCAAAGTGACGTGGGTCTTATGGAGCTCTGTTCGGTCCGTTTGGAGATAGTGCTAATCTTGACACAAGATAGATGCGCAGTTTGCACTGAACGTACCGTAGGCTCACAAATAGTTTGGGACGCACCCAATAGACTCGTAAGTGACATGGGTCGTGTGGAATTTCATTTTAGTCCGTTTGGAGACAATGTTAGTGTCAGTGCAAGAGAGGTGCACGGTTTGCACCGAACATACCATAGGCATAGAAATCGTTTTGGACGCACAAGATGGGACTCCTAGGTGACGAGGCTCAAGTGGAAGCTCGGTTCGGTCCATTGGAGATAGTGCTACTCTTGATGCACGATTGGTGCACGGTTTGCGTCAAACGCACCGTAGGCTTGGAAATAGTATTAGAGGCACCCGATGGAACTCCTAGTTGATGTGGGTCTTTTGGAATCTCGTTATAATCTGTTTTGAGACAGTGTTAGCGTCGGTGAAGATAGGTGCACGATTTGTGTCAAACGTACCATAGGGTCATAAATCAGTTTAGACGCACCCGATGGTACTCCTAAGTGACGTCGGTCTGGTGGAGCTCTGTTCGGTCCGTTTGGAGATAGTGCTAATCTTGACACAAGATAGGTGCACGGTTTGCACTAGACGTACCATAGGCTCACAAATAGTTTTTGACGCACCCGATGCACCCGTAAGCGACATCGGTCGTGTGGAATCTCGTTTTAGTCCGTTTTGAGACAGTGCTAGTGTCAGTGCAAGACAGGTGCACGGTTTGCACCGAACATAGCACAAGCATAGAAATCGTTTTGGACGCACACGAAGGGACTCCTTGGTGACGAGGCTCAAGTGGAAGCTTGGTTCAGTCCGTTTGGAGATAGTGCTACCCTTGATGCACGATTCGTGCACGGTTTGCGTCAAACGTATAGTACGCTCGAAAATAGTACTGGAGGCACCTGATGGAACTCCTAGTTGATGTGGGTCTTGTGGAATCTCGTTTCGATCTGTGTTTGAGACAGTGTTAGCGTCGGTGCAAGATAGGTGCTCAATTTGTGTCAAACGTACCATAGGGTCATAAATCAGTTTAGACGCACCCGATGGTACTCCAAAGTGACATGGGTCTTATGGAGCTCTGTTTGGTCTGCTTGGAGATAGTGCTAATCTTGACACAAGATAGATGCGTAGTTTGCACTGAACGTACCGTAGGCTCACAAATAGTTTGGGACGCACCCGATGGACTCGTAAGTGACATGGGTCGGGTGGAATTTTGTTTTAGTCCGTTTGGAGACAGTGTTAGTGTCAGTGCAAGACAGGTGCACGGTTTGCACCGAACATACCATAGGCATAGAAATCGTTTTGGACGCACTCGATGGGACTCCTAGGTGACGAGGCTCAAGTGGAAGCTTGGTTTGGTCCGTTTGGAGATAGTACTACACTTGATGCACGATTGGTGCACGGTTTGCATCAAACATATCTTAGGCTCAGAAATAGTATTGGAGGCACCAGATGGAACTCCTAGTTGATGTGGGTCTTGTGGAATCTCGTTTTGATCTGTTTTGAGACAGTGTTAGCCTCGGTGCAAGATAGGTGCTCAATTTGCGTCAAACGTACCATAGGGTCTTAAATCAGTTTAAACGTACCCGATGGTACTCCAAAGTGACGTGGGTCTTATGGAGCTCTATTGGGTCCGTTTGGAGATAGTGCTAATCTTGACACAAGATAGATGCGCAGTTTGCACTGGACGTACCGTAGGCTCACAAATAGTTTGGGACGCACCCGATGGACTCGTAAGTGACATGGGTCGTGTGGAATTTCGTTTTAGTCCATTTGGAGACAGTGTTAGTGTCAGTGGAAGAGAGGTGCACGGTTTGCACCGAACATACCATAGGCATAGAAATCGTTTTGGACGCACTCGATGGGACTCCAAGGTGACGAGGCTCAAGTGGAAGCTCGGTTTGGTCCGTTTGGAGATAGTACTACCCTTGATGCACGATTGGTGCATGGTTTGCGTCAAATGTACCTTAGGCTCAGAAATAGTATTGGAGGCACCCGATGGAACTCCTAGTTGATGTGGGTCTTGTGGAATCTCATTTTGATATGTTTTGAGATAGTGTTAGCGTCGGTGCAAGATAGCTGCTCAATTTGCGTCAAACGTACCATAGGGTCATAAATCAGTTTATATGCACCCAATGGTACTCCAAAGTGACGTGGGTGTGGAGGAGCTCTGTTCGGTTCGTTTAGAGATAGTGCTAATCTTGACACAATATAGGTGCACGGTTTGCACTCAACGTACCATAGGCTCACAAGTAGTTTGGGACGCACCCGATGGACTCGTAAGTGACATGGGTCGTGTGGAATCTCGTTTTAGTCTGTTTGGAGACAATGTTAGTGTCAGTGCAAGACTGGTGCACGGTTTGCACCGAACATACCATAGGCACAGAAATTGTTTTGGACGCACTCGATGGGACTCCTAGGTGACGAGGCTCAAGTGGAAGCTCGGTTTGGTCCGTTTGGAGATGGTACTACACTTGATGCACGATTGGTGCACGGTTTGCGTCAAACGCACCTTAGGCTTGGAAATAGTATTGGAGGAACCCGATGGAACTCCTAGTTGATGTGGGTCTTGTGGAATCTCGTTTCGATCTGTTTTGAGATAGTGTTAGCGTCGGTGCAAGATAGGTGCTCCATTTGCGTCAAACGTACCATAGGGTCATAAATCAGTTTATACGCACCCGATGGTACTCCAAAATGACGTGGGTCTTATGGAGCTCTATTCGGTCCGTTTGGAGATAGTGCTAATCTTGACACAAGATAGATGCGTAGTTTGCACTGAACGTACCGTAGGCTCACAAATAGTTTTTGACGCACCCGATGCACCCGTAAGCGACATGGGTCGTGTGGAATCTCGTTTTAGTCCATTTGGAGATAGTGCTAGTGTCAGTGCAAGACAGGTGCACGGTTTGCACCGAACATAGCATAGGCATAGAAATCGTTTTGGACGCACACGATGGAACTCCTTGGTGACGAGGCTCAAGTGGAAGCTTGGTTCGGTCCGTTTGGAAATAGTGCTACTCTTGATGCACGATTGGTGCACAGTTTGCGTCAAATGTACCGTACGCTCGGAAATAGTACTGGAGGCACCCGATGGAACTCCTAGTTGATGTGGGTCTTGTGGAATCTCGTTTCGATCTGTTTTGAGACAGTGTTAGCGTCGGTGCAAGATAGGTGCTCAATTTGCGTCAAACGTACCATAGGGTCGTGAATCAGTTTAGACGCACCCGATGGTACTCCTAAGTGACGTGGGTCTGGTGGAGCTCTATTCGGTCCGTTTGGAGAAAGTGCTAATCTTGACACAAGATAGGTGCACGGTTTGCACTGAACGTACCATAGGCTCACAAGTAGTTTGGGACGCACCCGATGGACTCGTAAGTGACATGGGTCGTGTGGAATCTCGTTTTAGTCCGTTTGGAGACAGTGTTAGTGTCAATGCAAGACAGGTGCAGGGTTTGCACCGAACATACCATAGGCATAGAAATCATTTTGGACGCACTCGATGGGACTCCTAGGTGACGAGGCTCAAGTGGAAGCTCGGTTTGGTCCGTTTGGAGATAGTACTACCCTTGATGCACGATTGGTTCATGGTTTGCGTCAAATGTACCTTAGGCTCAGAAATAGTATTGGAGGCACCCGATGGAACTCCTAGTTGATGTGGGTCTTGTGGAATCTCATTTTGATATGTTTTGAGACAGTGTTAGCGTCGGTGCAAGATAGCTGCTCAATTTGCGTCAAACGTACCATAGGGTCATAAATCAGTTTATATGCACCCAATGGTACTCCAAAGTGACGTGGGTCTTATGGAGCTCTATTCGGTCCGTTTGGAGATAGTGCTAATCTTGACACAAGATAGATGCGTAGTTTGCACTGAACGTACCGTAGGCTCACAAATAGTTTTTGACGCACCCGATGCACCCGTAAGCGATATGGGTCGTGTGGAATCTCGTTTTAGTCCGTTTGGAGACAGTGCTAGTGTTAGTGCAAGACAGGTGCAGGGTTTGCACCGAACATAGCATAGGCATAGAAATCGTTTTGGACGCACACGATGGGACTCCTTGGTGACGAGGCTCAAGTGGAAGCTTGGTTCGGTCCGTTTGGAAATAGTGCTACTCTTGATGCACGATTGGTGCACGGTTTGCGTCAAATGTACCGTACGCTCGGAAATAGTACTGGAGGCACCCGATGGAACTCCTAGTTGATGTGGGTCTTGTGGAATCTCGTTTCGATCTGTTTTGAGACAGTGTTAGCGTCGGTGCAAGATAGGTGCTCAATTTGCGTCAAACGTACCATAGGGTCGTGAATCAGTTTAGACGCACCTGATGGTACTCCTAAGTGACGTGGGTCTGGTGGAGCTCTATTCGGTCCGTTTGGAGAGAGTGCTAATCTTGACACAAGATAGGTGCACGGTTTGCACTGAACGTACCATAGGCTCACAAGTAGTTTGGGACGCACCCGATGGACTCATAAGTGACATGGGTCGTGTGGAATCTCGTTTTAGTCCGTTTGGAGACAGTGTTAGTGTCAATGCAAGACAGGTGCAGGGGTTTGCACCGAACATACCATAGGCATAGAAATCATTTGGACGCACTCGATGGGACTCCTAGGTGACGAGGCTCAAGTGGAAGCTCGGTTTGGTCCGTTTGGAGATAGTACTACCCTTGATGCACGATTGGTGCATGGTTTGCGTCAAATGTACCTTAGGCTCAGAAATAGTATTGGAGGCACCCGATGGAACTCCTAGTTGATGTGGGTCTTGTGGAATCTCATTTTGATATGTTTTGAGACAGTGTTAGCGTCGGTGCAAGATAGCTGCTCAATTTGCGTCAAACGTACCATAGGGTCATAAATCAGTTTATATGCACCCAATGGTACTCCAAAGTGACGTGGGTGTGGAGGAGCTCTGTTCGGTTCGTTTAGAGATAGTGCTATTCTTGACACAAGATAGATGCACGGTTTGCACTGAACGTACCATTGGCTCACAAATAGTTTGGGACGCACCCGATGGACTCGTAAGTGACATGGCTCGTGTGGAATTTCGTTTTAGTCCGTTTGGAGACAGTGCTAGTGTCAGTGCAAGACAGGTGCACGGTTTGCACCAAACATACCATAGGCATAGAAATTGTTTTGGACGCACACGATGGGACTCCTTGGTGATAAGGCTCATGGGGAAGCTCGGTTCAGTCTGTTTGGAGATAGTGCTATTCTTGATGCACGATTGGTGTACGGTTTGCGTCAAACGTACCGTACACTCGGAAATAGTACTGGAGGCACCCGATGGAACTCCTAGTTGACGTGGGTCTTGTGGAATCTCGTTTCGATCTGTTTTGAGACAGTGTTAGCGTCGGTGCAAGATAGGTGCACGATTTGCGTCAAACGTACCATAGGGTCATAAATCAGTTTAGACGCACCTGATGGTACTCCTAAGTGACGTGGGTCTGGTGGAGCTCTATTCGGTCCGTTTGGAGAAAGTGCTAATCTTGACACAATATAGGTGCACGGTTTGCACTCAACGTACCATAGGCTCACAAGTAGTTTGGGACGCACCCGATGGACTCGTAAGTGACATGGGTCGTGTGGAATCTCGTTTTAGTCTGTTTGGAGACAATGTTAGTGTCAGTGCAAGACAGGTGCACGGTTTGCACCGAACATACCATAGGCACAGAAATCATTTTGGACGCACTCGATGGGACTCCTAGGTGACGAGGCTCAAGTGGAAGCTCGGTTTGGTCCGTTTGGAGATGGTACTACACTTGATGCACGATTGGTGCACGGTTTGCGTCAAACACACCTTAGGCTTGGAAATAGTATTGGAGGAACCCGATGGAACTCCTAGTTGATGTGGGTCTTGTGGAATCTCGTTTCGATCTGTTTTGAGATAGTGTTAGCGTCGGTGCAAGATAGGTGCTCAATTTGCGTCAAACGTACCATAGGGTCATAAATCAGTTTATACGCACCCGATGGTACTCCAAAGTGACGTGGGTCTTATGGAGCTCTATTCGGTCCGTTTGGAGATAGTGCTAATCTTGACACAAGATAGATGCGTAGTTTGCACTGAACGTACCGTAGGCTCACAAATAGTTTTTGACGCACCCGATGCACCCGTAAGCGACATGGGTCGTGTGGAATCTCGTTTAGTCCGTTTGGAGACAGTGCTAGTGTCAGTGCAAGACAGGTGCACGGTTTGCACCGAACATAGCATAGGCATAGAAATCGTTTTGGACGCACACGATGGGACTCCTTGGTGACGAGGCTCAAGTGGAAGCTTGGTTCGGTCCGTTTGGAGATAGTGCTACTCTTGATGCACGATTGGTGCACGGTTTGCGTCAAATGTACCGTACGCTCGGAAATAGTACTGGAGGCACCCGATGGAACTCCTAGTTGATGTGGGTCTTATGGAATCTCGTTTCGATCTGTTTTGAGACAGTGTTAGCATCGGTGCAAGATAGGTGCTCAATTTGCGTCAAACGTACCATAGGGTCGTGAATCAGTTTAGACGCACCCGATGGTACTCCTAAGTGACGCGGGTCTGGTGGAGCTCTATTCGGTCCGTTTGGAGAAAGTGCTAATCTTGACACAAGATAGGTGCACAGTTTGCACTGAACGTACCATAGGCTCACAAGTAGTTTGGGACGCACCCGATGCACCCGTAAGTGACATGGGTCGTGTGGAATCTTGTTTTAGTCCGTTTGGAGACAGTGCTAGTGTTAGTGCAAGACAGGTGCAGGGTTTGCACCGAACATACCATAGGCATAGAAATCGTTTTGGACGCACTCGATGGGACTCCTTGTGACGAGGCTCAAGTGGATGCTTGGTTCGGTCTGTTTGGAGATAGTGCTACTCTTGATGCACGATTGGTGCACGGTTTGCGTCAAATGTACCGTACGCTCAGAAATAGTATTGGAGGCACCCGATGGAACTCCTAGTTGATGTGGGTCTTGTGGAATCTCGTTTCGATCTGTTTTGAGACAGTGTTAGCGTCGGTGCAAGATAGGTGCACGATTTGTTTCAAACGTACCATAGGGTCATAAATCAGTTTAGACGCACCCGATGGTACTCCTAAGTGACGTGGGTCTGGTGGAGCTCTATTCGGTCCGTTTGGAGAAAGTGCTAATCTTGACACAAGATAGGTGCACGGTTTGCACTGAACGTACCATAGGCTCACAAGTAGTTTGGGACGCACCCGATGGACTCGTAAGTGACATGGGTCGTGTGGAATCTCGTTTTAGTCCGTTTGGAGACAGTGTTAGTGTCAATGCAAGACAGGTGCAGGGTTTGCACCGAACATACCATAGGCATAGAAATCGTTTTGGACGCACTCGATGGGACTCCTAGGTGACGAGGCTCAAGTGGAAGCTCGGTTTGGTCCATTTGGAGATAGTACTCCCTTGATGCACGATTGGTGCATGGTTTGCGTCAAATGTACCTTAGGCTCAGAAATAGTATTGGAGGCACCCGATGGAACTCTTAGTTGATGTGGGTCTTGTGGAATCACATTTCGATCTATTCTGAGACAGTGTTAGCGTCGGTCCAAGATAGCTGCTCAATTTGCGTCAAACGTACCATAGGGTCATAAATCAGTTTAGACGCACCCAATGGTACTCCAAAGTGACGTGGGTGTGGAGGAGCTCTGTTTGGTCCGTTTAGAGATAGTGCTAATCTTGACACAAGATAGATGCACGGTTTGCACTGAACGTACCATTGGCTCACAAACAGTTTGGGACGCACCCGATGGACTCGTAAGTGACATGGGTCGTGTAGAATTTCATTTTAGTCCGTTTGGAGACAGTGCTAGTGTCAGTGCAAGACAGGTGCACGGTTTGCACCAAACATACCATAGGCATAGAAATCGTTTTGGACGCACACGATGGGACTCCTTGGTGACGAGGCTCAAGGGGTAGCTCGGTTCGGTCTGTTTGGAGATAGTGCTACTCTTGATGCACGATTGGTGTACGGTTTGCGTCAAACATACCGTACGCTCAGAAATAGTACTGGAGGCACCCGATGGAACTCCTAGTTGACGTGGGTCTTGTGGAATCTCGTTTCGATCTGTTTTGAGACAGTGTTAGCGTCGGTGCAAGATAGGTGCACGATTTGCGTCAAACATACCATAGGTTCATAAATCAGTTTAGACGCACCCGATGGTACTCCTAAGTGACGTGGGTCTAGTGGAGCTCTATTCGGTCCGTTTGGAGAAAGTGCTAATCTTGACACAAGATAGGTGCATGGTTTGCACTGAACGTACCATAGGCTCACAAGTAGTTTGGGACGCACCCGATGGACTCGTAAGTGACATGGGTCGTGTGGAATCTCGTTTTAGTTCGTTTGGAGACAGTGTTAGTGTCAGTTCAAGACAGGTGCACGGTTTGCACCGAACATACCATAGGCATAGAAATCGTTTTGGACGCACTCGATGGGACTCCTAGGTGACGAGGCTCAAGTGGAAGCTCGGTTTGGTCCGTTTGGAGATGGTACTACACTTGATGCACGATTGGTGCACGGTTTGCGTCAAACGCACCTTAGGCTTGGAAATAGTATTGGAGGAACCTGATGGAACTCCTAGTTGATGTGGGTCTTGTGGAATCTCGTTATAATCTGTTTTGAGACAGTGTTAGCGTCGGTGAAGATAGGTGCACGATTTGTGTCAAACGTACCATAGGGTCATAAATCAGTTTAGACGCACCCGATGGTACTCCTAAGTGACGTGGGTCTGGTGGAGCTCTGTTCGGTCCGTTTGGAGATAGTGCTAATCTTGACACAAGATAGGTGCACGGTTTGCACTAGACGTACCATAGGCTCACAAATAGTTTTTGACGCACCCGATGCACCCGTAAGCGACATCGGTCGTGTGGAATCTCGTTTTAGTCCGTTTTGAGACAGTGCTAGTGTCAGTGCAAGACAGGTGCACGGTTTGCACCGAACATAGCACAGGCATAGAAATCGTTTTGGACGCACACGATGGGACTCCTTGGTGACGAGGCTCAAGTGGAAGCTTGGTTCAGTCCGTTTGGTGATAGTGCTACTCTTGATGCACGATTGGTGCATGGTTTGCGTCAAATGTACCGTACGGTCGGAAATAGTACTGGAGGCACCCGATGGAACTCCTAGTTGATGTGGGTCTTGTGGAATCTCGTTTCGATCTGTTTTGAGACAGTGTTAGCGTCGGTGCAAGATAGGTGCTCAATTTGCGTCAAACGTACCATAGGGTCATGAATCAGTTTAGACGCACCCGATGGTACTCCTAAGTGACGTGGGTCTGGTGGAGCTCTATTCGGTCCGTTTGGAGAAAGTGCTAATCTTGACACAAGATAGGTGCACGGTTTGCACTGAACGTACCATAGGCTCACAAGTAGTTTGGGACGCACCCGATGGACTCGTAAGTGACATGGGTCGTGTGGAATCTCGTTTTAGTCCGTTTGGAGACAGTGTTAGTGTCAATGCAAGACAGGTGCAGGGTTTGCACCGAACATACCATAGGCATAGAAATCATTTTGGACGCACTCGATGGGACTCCTAGGTGACGAGGCTCAAGTGGAAGCTCGGTTTGGTCCGTTTGGAGATAGTACTACCCTTGATGCACGATTGGTGCATGGTTTGCGTCAAATGTACCTTAGGCTCAGAAATAGTATTGGAGACACCCGATGGAACTCCTAGTTGATGTGGGTCTTGTGGAATCTCATTTTGATATGTTTTGAGACAGTGTTAGCGTCGGTGCAAGATAGCTGCTCAATTTGCGTCAAACGTACCATAGGGTCATAAATCAGTTTATATGCACCCAATGGTACTCCAAAGTGACGTGGGTGTGGAGGAGCTCTGTTCGGTTCGTTTAGAGATAGTGCTATTCTTGACACAAGATAGATGCACGGTTTGGACTGAACGTACCATTGGCTCACAAATAGTTTGGGACGCACCCGATGGACTCGTAAGTGACATGGCTCGTGTGGAATTTCGTTTTAGTCCGTTTGGAGACAATGTTAGTGTCAGTGCAAGACAGGTGCACGGTTTGCACCGAACATACCATAGGCACAGAAATCATTTTGGACGCACTCGATGGGACTCCTAGGTGACGAGGCTCAAGTGGAAGCTCGGTTTGGTCCGTTTGGAGATGGTACTACACTTGATGCACGATTGGTGCACGGTTTGCGTCAAACACACCTTAGGCTTGGAAATAGTATTGGAGGAACCCGATGGAACTCCTAGTTGATGTGGGTCTTGTGGAATCTCGTTTCGATCTGTTTTGAGATAGTGTTAGCGTCGGTGCAAGATAGGTGCTCAATTTGCGTCAAACGTACCATAGGGTCATAAATCAGTTTATACGCACCCGATGGTACTCCAAAGTGACGTGGGTCTTATGGAGCTCTATTCGGTCCGTTTGGAGATAGTGCTAATCTTGACACAAGATAGATGCGTAGTTTGCACTGAACGTACCGTAGGCTCACAAATAGTTTTTGACGCACCCGATGCACCCGTAAGCGATATGGGTCGTGTGGAATCTCGTTTTAGTCCGTTTGGAGACAGTGCTAGTGTCAGTGCAAGACAGGTGCACGGTTTGCACCGAACATAGCATAGGCATAGAAATCGTTTTGGACGCACACGATGGGACTCCTTGGTGACGAGGCTCAAGTGGAAGCTTGGTTCGGTCCGTTTGGAAATAGTGCTACTCTTGATGCACGATTGGTGCACGGTTTGCGTCAAATGTACCGTACGCTCGGAAATAGTACTGGAGGCACCCGATGGAACTCCTAGTTGATGTGGGTCTTGTGGAATCTCGTTTCGATCTGTTTTGAGACAGTGTTAGCGTCGGTGCAAGATAGGTGCTCAATTTGCGTCAAACGTACCATAGGGTCGTGAATCAGTTTAGACGCACCCGATGGTACTCCTAAGTGACGTGGGTCTGGTGGAGCTCTATTCGGTCCGTTTGGAGAAAGTGCTAATCTTGACACAAGATAGGTGCACGGTTTGCACTGAACGTACCATAGGCTCACAAGTAGTTTGGGACGCACCCGATGGACTCGTAAGTGACATGGGTCGTGTGGAATCTCGTTTTAGTCCGTTTGGAGACAGTGTTAGTGTCAATGCAAGACAGGTGCAGGGTTTGCACCGAACATACCATAGGCATAGAAATCATTTTGGACGCACTCGATGGGACTCCTAGGTGACGAGGCTCAAGTGGAAGCTCGGTTTGGTCCGTTTGGAGATAGTACTACCCTTGATGCACGATTGGTGCATGGTTTGCGTCAAATGTACCTTAGGCTCAGAAATAGTATTGGAGGCACCCGATGGAACTCCTAGTTGATGTGGGTCTTGTGGAATCTCATTTTGATATGTTTTGAGACAGTGTTAGCGTCGGTGCAAGATAGCTGCTCAATTTGCGTCAAACGTACCATAGGGTCATAAATCAGTTTATATGCACCCAATGGTACTCCAAAGTGACGTGGGTGTGGAGGAGCTCTGTTCGGTTCATTTAGAGATAGTGCTATTCTTGACACAAGATAGATGCACGGTTTGCACTGAACGTACCATTGGCTCACAAATAGTTTGGGACGCACCCGATGGACTCGTAAGTGACATGGCTCGTGTGGAATTTCGTTTTAGTCCGTTTGGAGACAGTGCTAGTGTCAGTGCAAGACAGGTGCACGGTTTGCACCAAACATACCATAGGCATAGAAATTGTTTTGGACGCACACGATGGGACTCCTTGGTGATAAGGCTCATGGGGAAGCTGGGTTCAGTCTGTTTGGAGATAGTGCTATTCTTGATGCACGATTGGTGTACGGTTTGCGTCAAACGTACCGTACACTCGGAAATAGTACTGGAGGCACCCGATGGAACTCCTAGTTGACGTGGGTCTTGTGGAATCTCGTTTCGATCTGTTTTGAGACAGTGTTAGCGTCGGTGCAAGATAGGTGCACGATTTGCGTCAAACGTACCATAGGGTCATAAATCAGTTTAGACGCACCCGATGGTACTGCTAAGTGACGTGGGTCTGGTGGAGCTCTATTCGGTCCGTTTGGAGAAAGTGCTAATCTTGACACAATATAGGTGCACGGTTTGCACTCAACGTACCATAGGCTCACAAGTAGTTTGGGACGCACCCGATGGACTCGTAAGTGACATGGGTCGTGTGGAATCTCGTTTTAGTCTGTTTGGAGACAATGTTAGTGTCAGTGCAAGACAGGTGCACGGTTTGCACCGAACATACCATAGGCACAGAAATCATTTTGGACGCACTCGATGGGACTCCTAGGTGACGAGGCTCAAGTGGAAGCTCGGTTTGGTCCGTTTGGAGATGGTACTACACTTGATGCACGATTGGTGCACGGTTTGCGTCAAACACACCTTAGGCTTGGAAATAGTATTGGAGGAACCCGATGGAACTCCTAGTTGATGTGGGTCTTGTGGAATCTCGTTTCGATCTGTTTTGAGATAGTGTTAGCGTCGGTGCAAGATAGGTGCTCAATTTGCGTCAAACGTACCATAGGGTCATAAATCAGTTTATACGCACCCGATGGTACTCCAAAGTGACGTGGGTCTTATGGAGCTCTATTCGGTCCGTTTGGACATAGTGCTAATCTTGACACAAGATAGATGCGTAGTTTGCACTGAACGTACCGTAGGCTCACAAATAGTTTTTGACGCACCCGATGCACCCGTAAGCGATATGGGTCGTGTGGAATCTCGTTTTAGTCCGTTTGGAGACAGTGCTAGTGTCAGTGCAAGACAGGTGCACGGTTTGCACCGAACATAGCATAGGCATAGAAATCGTTTTGGACGCACACGATGGGACTCCTTGGTGACGAGGCTCAAGTGGAAGCTTGGTTCGGTCCGTTTGGAAATAGTGCTACTCTTGATGCACGATTGGTGCACGGTTTGCGTCAAATGTACCGTACGCTCGGAAATAGTACTGGAGGCACCCGATGGAACTCCTAGTTGATGTGGGTCTTGTGGAATCTCGTTTCGATCTGTTTTGAGACAGTGTTAGCGTCGGTGCAAGATAGGTGCTCAATTTGCGTCAAACGTACCATAGGGTCGTGAATCAGTTTAGACGCACCCGATGGTACTCCTAAGTGACGTGGGTCTGGTGGAGCTCTATTCGGTCCGTTTGGAGAAAGTGCTAATCTTGACACAAGATAGGTGCACGGTTTGCACTGAACGTACCATAGGCTCACAAGTAGTTTGGGACGCACCCGATGGACTCGTAAGTGACATGGGTCGTGTGGAATCTCGTTTTAGTCCGTTTGGAGACAGTGTTAGTGTCAATGCAAGACAGGTGCAGGGTTTGCACCGAACATACCATAGGCATAGAAATCATTTTGGACGCACTCAATGGGACTCCTAGGTGACGAGGCTCAAGTGGAAGCTCGGTTTGGTCCGTTTGGAGATAGTACTACCCTTGATGCACGATTGGTGCATGGTTTGCGTCAAATGTACCTTAGGCTCAGAAATAGTATTGGAGGCACCCGATGGAACTCCTAGTTGATGTGGGTCTTGTGGAATCTCATTTTGATATGTTTTGAGACAGTGTTAGCGTCGGTGCAAGATAGCTGCTCAATTTGCGTCAAACGTACCATAGGGTCATAAATCAGTTTATATGCACCCAATGGTACTCCAAAGTGACGTGGGTGTGGAGGAGCTCTGTTCGGTTCGTTTAGAGATAGTGCTATTCTTGACACAAGATAGATGCACGGTTTGCACTGAACGTACCATTGGCTCACAAATAGTTTGGGACGCACCCGATGGACTCGTAAGTGACATGGCTCGTGTGGAATTTCGTTTTAGTCCGTTTGGAGACAGTGCTAGTGTCAGTGCAAGACAGGTGCACGGTTTGCACCAAACATACCATAGGCATAGAAATTGTTTTGGACGCACACGATGGGACTCCTTGGTGATAAGGCTCATGGGGAAGCTGGGTTCAGTCTGTTTGGAGATAGTGCTATTCTTGATGCACGATTGGTGTACGGTTTGCGTCAAACGTACCGTACACTCGGAAATAGTACTGGAGGCACCCGATAGAACTCCTAGTTGACGTGGGTCTTGTGGAATCTCGTTTCGATCTGTTTTGAGACAGTGTTAGCGTCGGTGCAAGATAGGTGCACGATTTGCGTCAAACGTACCATAGGGTCATAAATCAGTTTAGACGCACCCGATGGTACTGCTAAGTGACGTGGGACTGGTGGAGCTCTATTCGGTCCGTTTGGAGAAAGTGCTAATCTTGACACAATATAGGTGCACGGTTTGCACTCAACGTACCATAGGCTCACAAGTAGTTTGGGACGCACCCGATGGACTCGTAAGTGACATGGGTCGTGTGGAATCTCGTTTTAGTCTGTTTGGAGACAATGTTAGTGTCAGTGCAAGACAGGTGCACGGTTTGCACCGAACATACCATAGGCACAGAAATCATTTTGGACGCACTCGATGGGACTCCTAGGTGACGAGGCTCAAGTGGAAGCTCGGTTTGGTCCGTTTGGAGATGGTACTACACTTGATGCACGATTGGTGCACGGTTTGCGTCAAACACACCTTAGGCTTGGAAATAGTATTGGAGGAACCTGATGGAACTCCTAGTTGATGTGGGTCTTGTGGAATCTCGTTTCGATCTGTTTTGAGATAGTGTTAGCGTCGGTGCAAGATAGGTGCTCAATTTGCGTCAAACGTACCATAGGGTCATAAATCAGTTTATACGCACCCGATGGTACTCCAAAGTGACGTGGGTCTTATGGAGCTCTATTCGGTCCGTTTGGACATAGTGCTAATCTTGACACAAGATAGATGCGTAGTTTGCACTGAACGTACCGTAGGCTCACAAATAGTTTTTGACGCACCCGATGCACCCGTAAGCGATATGGGTCGTGTGGAATCTCGTTTTAGTCCGTTTGGAGACAGTGCTAGTGTCAGTGCAAGACAGGTGCACGGTTTGCACCGAACATAGCATAGGCATAGAAATCGTTTTGGACGCACACGATGGGACTCCTTGGTGACGAGGCTCAAGTGGAAGCTTGGTTCGGTCCGTTTGGAAATAGTGCTACTCTTGATGCACGATTGGTGCACGGTTTGCGTCAAATGTACCGTACGCTCGGAAATAGTACTGGAGGCACCCGATGGAACTCCTAGTTGATGTGGGTCTTGTGGAATCTCGTTTCGATCTGTTTTGAGACAGTGTTAGCGTCGGTGCAAGATAGGTGCTCAATTTGCGTCAAACGTACCATAGGGTCGTGAATCAGTTTAGACGCACCCGATGGTACTCCTAAGTGACGTGGGTCTGGTGGAGCTCTATTCGGTCCGTTTGGAGAAAGTGCTAATCTTGACACAAGATAGGTGCACGGTTTGCACTGAACGTACCATAGGCTCACAAGTAGTTTGGGACGCACCCGATGGACTCTTAAGTGACATGGGTCGTGTGGAATCTCGTTTTAGTCCGTTTGGAGACAGTGTTAGTGTCAATGCAAGACAGGTGCAGGGTTTGCACCGAACATACCATAGGCATAGAAATCATTTTGGACGCACTCGATGGGACTCCTAGGTGACGAGGCTCAAGTGGAAGCTCGGTTTGGTCCGTTTGGAGATAGTACTACCCTTGATGCACGATTGGTGCATGGTTTGCGTCAAATGTACCTTAGGCTTAGAAATAGTATTGGAGGCACCCGATGGAACTCCTAGTTGATGTGGGTCTTGTGGAATCTCATTTTGATATGTTTTGAGACAGTGTTAGCGTCGGTGCAAGATAGCTGCTCAATTTGCGTCAAACGTACCATAGGGTCATAAATCAGTTTATATGCACCCAATGGTACTCCAAAGTGACGTGGGTGTGGAGGAGCTCTGTTAGGTTCGTTTAGAGATAGTGCTATTCTTGACACAAGATAGATGCACGGTTTGCACTGAACGTACCATTGGCTCACAAATAGTTTGGGACGCACCCGATGGACTCGTAAGTGACATGGCTCGTGTGGAATTTCGTTTTAGTCCGTTTGGAGACAGTGCTAGTGTCAGTGCAAGACAGGTGCACGGTTTGCACCAAACATACCATAGGCATAGAAATTGTTTTGGACGCACACGATGGGACTCCTTGGTGATAAGGCTCATGGGGAAGCTCGGTTCAGTCTGTTTGGAGATAGTGCTATTCTTGATGCACGATTGGTGTACGGTTTGCGTCAAACGTACCGTACACTCGGAAATAGTACTGGAGGCACCCGATGGAACTCCTAGTTGACGTGGGTCTTGTGGAATCTCGTTTCGATCTGTTTTGAGACAGTGTTAGCGTCGGTGCAAGATAGGTGCACGATTTGCGTCAAACGTACCATAGGGTCATAAATCAGTTTAGACGCACCCGATGGTACTCCTAAGTGACGTGGGTCTGGTGGAGCTCTATTCGGTCCGTTTGGAGAAAGTGCTAATCTTGACACAATATAGGTGCACGGTTTGCACTCAACGTACCATAGGCTCACAAGTAGTTTGGGACGCACCCGATGGACTCGTAAGTGACATGGGTCGTGTGGAATCTCGTTTTAGTCGTTTTGGAGACAATGTTAGTGTCAGTGCAAGACAGGTGCACGGTTTGCACCGAACATACCATAGGCACAGAAATCATTTTGGACGCACTCGATGGGACTCCTAGGTGACGAGGCTCAAGTGGAAGCTCGGTTTGGTCCGTTTAGAGATGGTACTACACTTGATGCACGATTGGTGCACGGTTTGCGTCAAACACACCTTAGGCTTGGAAATAGTATTGGAGGAACCCGATGGAACTCCTAGTTGATGTGGGTCTTGTGGAATCTCGTTTCGATCTGTTTTGAGATAGTGTTAGCGTCGGTGCAAGATAGGTGCTCAATTTGCGTCAAACGTACCATAGGGTCATAAATCAGTTTATACGCACCCGATGGTACTCCAAAGTGACGTGGGTCTTATGGAGCTCTATTCGGTCCGTTTGGAGATAGTGCTAATCTTGACACAAGATAGATGCGTAGTTTGCACTGAACGTACCGTAGGCTCACAAATAGTTTTTGACGCACCCGATGCACCCGTAAGCGACATGGGTCGTGTGGAATCTCGTTTTAGTCCGTTTGGAGACAGTGCTAGTGTCAGTGCAAGACAGGTGCACGGTTTGCACCGAACATAGCATAGGCATAGAAATCGTTTTGGACGCACACGATGGGACTCCTTGGTGACGAGGCTCAAGTGGAAGCTTGGTTCGGTCCGTTTGGAGATAGTGCTACTCTTGATGCACGATTGGTGCACGGTTTGCGTCAAATGTACCGTATGCTCGGAAATAGTACTGGAGGCACCCGATGGAACTCCTAGTTGATGTGGGTCTTGTGGAATCTCGTTTCGATCTGTTTTGAGACAGTGTTAGCATCGGTGCAAGATAGGTGCTCAATTTGCGTCAAACGTACCATAGGGTCGTGAATCAGTTTAGACGCACCCGATGGTACTCCTAAGTGACGCGGGTCTGGTGGAGCTCTATTCGGTCCGTTTGGAGAAAGTGCTAATCTTGACACAAGATAGGTGCACGGTTTGCACTGAACGTACCATAGGCTCACAAGTAGTTTGGGACGCACCCGATGCACCCGTAAGTGACATGGGTCGTGTGGAATCTTGTTTTAGTCCGTTTGGAGACAGTGCTAGTGTTAGTGCAAGACAGGTGCAGGGTTTGCACCGAACATACCATAGGCATAGAAATCGTTTTGGACGCACTCGATGGGACTCCTTGTGACGAGGCTCAAGTGGAAGCTTGGTTCGGTCTGTTTGGAGATAGTGCTACTCTTGATGCACGATTGGTGCACGGTTTGCGTCAAATGTACCGTACGCTCAGAAATAGTATTGGAGGCACCCGATGGAACTCCTAGTTGATGTGGGTCTTGTGGAATCTCGTTTCGATCTGCTTTGAGACAGTGTTAGCGTCGGTGCAAGATAGGTGCACGATTTGTGTCAAACGTACCATAGGGTCATAAATCAGTTTAGACGCACCCGATGGTACTCCTAAGTGACGTGGGTCTGGTGGAGCTCTATTCGGTCCGTTTGGAGAAAGTGCTAATCTTGACACAAGATAGGTGCACGGTTTGCACTGAACGTACCATAGGCTCACAAGTAGTTTGGGACGCACCCGATGGACTCGTAAGTGACATGGGTCGTGTGGAATCTCGTTTTAGTCCGTTTGGAGACAGTGTTAGTGTCAATGCAAGACAGGTGCAGGGTTTGCACCGAACATACCATAGGCATAGAAATCGTTTTGGACGCACTCGATGGGACTCCTAGGTGACGAGGCTCAAGTGGAAGCTCGGTTTGGTCCATTTGGAGATAGTACTCCCTTGATGCACGATTGGTGCATGGTTTGCGTCAAATGTACCTTAGGCTCAGAAATAGTATTGGAGGCACCCGATGGAACTCTTAGTTGATGTGGGTCTTGTGGAATCTCATTTCGATCTATTCTGAGACAGTGTTAGCGTCGGTGCAAGATAGCTGCTCAATTTGCGTCAAACGTACCATAGGGTCATAAATCAGTTTAGACGCACCCAATGGTACTCCAAAGTGACGTGGGTGTGGAGGAGCTCTGTTTGGTCCGTTTAGAGATAGTGCTAATCTTGACACAAGATAGATGCACGGTTTGCACTGAACGTACCATTGGCTCACAAACAGTTTGGGACGCACCCGATGGACTCGTAAGTGACATGGGTCGTGTAGAATTTCATTTTAGTCCGTTTGTAGACAGTGCTAGTGTCAGTGCAAGACAGGTGCACGGTTTGCACCAAACATACCATAGGCATAGAAATCGTTTTGGACGCACACGATGGGACTCCTTGGTGACGAGGCTCAAGGGGTAGCTCGGTTCGGTCTGTTTGGAGATAGTGCTATTCTTGATGCACGATTGGTGTACGGTTTGCGTCAAACGTACCGTACACTCGGAAATAGTACTGGAGGCACCCGATGGAACTCCTAGTTGACGTGGGTCTTGTGGAATCTCGTTTCGATCTGTTTTGAGACAGTGTTAGCGTCGGTGCAAGATAGGTGCACGATTTGCGTCAAACGTACCATAGGGTCATAAATCAGTTTAGACGCACCCGATGGTACTGCTAAGTGACGTGGGTCTGGTGGAGCTCTATTCGGTCCGTTTGGAGAAAGTGCTAATCTTGACACAATATAGGTGCACGGTTTGCACTCAACGTACCATAGGCTCACAAGTAGTTTGGGACGCACCCGATGGACTCGTAAGTGACATGGGTCGTGTGGAATCTCGTTTTAGTCTGTTTGGAGACAATGTTAGTGTCAGTGCAAGACAGGTGCACGGTTTGCACCGAACATACCATAGGCACAGAAATCATTTTGGACGCACTCGATGGGACTCCTAGGTGACGAGGCTCAAGTGGAAGCTCGGTTTGGTCCGTTTGGAGATGGTACTACAGTTGATGCACGATTGGTGCACGGTTTGCGTCAAACACACCTTAGGCTTGGAAATAGTATTGGAGGAACCCGATGGAACTCCTAGTTGATGTGGGTCTTGTGGAATCTCGTTTCGATCTGTTTTGAGATAGTGTTAGCGTCGGTGCAAGATAGGTGCTCAATTTGCGTCAAACGTACCATAGGGTCATAAATCAGTTTATACGCACCCGATGGTACTCCAAAGTGACGTGGGTCTTATGGAGCTCTATTCGGTCCGTTTGGAGATAGTGCTAATCTTGACACAAGATAGATGTGTAGTTTGCACTGAACGTACCGTAGGCTCACAAATAGTTTTTGACGCACCCGATGCACCCGTAAGCGATATGGGTCGTGTGGAATCTCGTTTTAGTCCGTTTGGAGACAGTGCTAGTGTCAGTGCAAGACAGGTGCACGGTTTGCACCGAACATAGCATAGGCATAGAAATCGTTTTGGATGCACACGATGGGACTCCTTGGTGACGAGGCTCAAGTGGAAGCTTGGTTCGGTCCGTTTGGAAATAGTGCTACTCTTGATGCACGATTGGTGCACGGTTTGCGTCAAATGTACCGTACGCTCGGAAATAGTACTGGAGGCACCCGATGGAACTCCTAGTTGATGTGGGTCTTGTGGAATCTCGTTTCAATCTGTTTTGAGACAGTGTTAGCGTCGGTGCAAGATAGGTGCTCAATTTGCGTCAAACGTACCATAGGGTCGTGAATCAGTTTAGACGCACCCGATGGTACTCCTAAGTGACGTGGGTCTGGTGGAGCTCTATTCGGTCCGTTTGGAGAAAGTGCTAATCTTGACACAAGATAGGTGCACGGTTTGCACTGAACGTACCATAGGCTCACAAGTAGTTTGGGACGCACCCGATGCACCCGTAAGTGACATGGGTCGTGTGGAATCTTGTTTTAGTCCGTTTGGAGACAGTGCTAGTGTTAGTGCAAGACAGGTGCAGGGTTTGCACCGAACATACCATAGGCATAGAAATCATTTTGGACGCACTCGATGGGACTCCTAGGTGACGAGGCTCAAGTGGAAGCTCGGTTTGGTCCGTTTGGAGATAGTACTACCCTTGATGCACGATTGGTGCATGGTTTGCGTCAAATGTACCTTAGGCTCAGAAATAGTATTGGAGGCACCCGATGGAACTCCTAGTTGATGTGGGTCTTGTGGAATCTCATTTTGATATGTTTTGAGACAGTGTTAGCGTCGGTGCAAGATAGCTGCTCAATTTGCGTCAAACGTACCATAGGGTCATAAATCAGTTTATATGCACCCAATGGTACTCCAAAGTGACGTGGGTGTGGAGGAGCTCTGTTCGGTTCGTTTAGAGATAGTGCTATTCTTGACACAAGATAGATGCACGGTTTGCACTGAACGTACCATTGGCTCACAAATAGTTTGGGACGCACCCGATGGACTCGTAAGTGACATGGCTCGTGTGGAATTTCGTTTTAGTCCGTTTGGAGACAGTGCTAGTGTCAGTGCAAGACAGGTGCACGGTTTGCACCAAACATACCATAGGCATAGAAATTGTTTTGGACGCACACGATGGGACTCCTTGGTGATAAGGCTCATGGGGAAGCTCGGTTCAGTCTGTTTGGAGATAGTGCTATTCTTGATGCACGATTGGTGTACGGTTTGCGTCAAACGTACCGTACACTCGGAAATAGTACTGGAGGCACCCGATGGAACTCCTAGTTGACGTGGGTCTTGTGGAATCTCGTTTCGATCTGTTTTGAGACAGTGTTAGCGTCGGTGCAAGATAGGTGCACGATTTGCGTCAAACGTACCATAGGGTCATAAATCAGTTTAGACGCACCCGATGGTACTCCTAAGTGACGTGGGTCTGGTGGAGCTCTATTCGGTCCGTTTGGAGAAAGTGTTAATCTTGACACAATATAGGTGCACGGTTTGCACTCAACGTACCATAGGCTCACAAGTAGTTTGGGACGCACCCGATGGACTCGTAAGTGACATGGGTCGTGTGGAATCTCGTTTTAGTCTGTTTGGAGACAATGTTAGTGTCAGTGCAAGACAGGTGCACGGTTTGCACCGAACATACCATAGGCACAGAAATCATTTTGGACGCACTCGATGGGACTCCTAGGTGACGAGGCTCAAGTGGAAGCTCGGTTTGGTCCGTTTGGAGATGGTACTACACTTGATGCACGATTGGTGCACGGTTTGCGTCAAACACACCTTAGGCTTGGAAATAGTATTGGAGGAACCCGATGGAACTCCTAGTTGATGTGGGTCTTGTGGAATCTCGTTTCGATCTGTTTTGAGATAGTGTTAGCGTCGGTGCAAGATAGGTGCTCAATTTGCGTCAAACGTACCATAGGGTCATAAATCAGTTTATACGCACCCGATGGTACTCCAAAGTGACGTGGGTCTTATGGAGCTCTATTCGGTCCGTTTGGAGATAGTGCTAATCTTGACACAAAATAGATGCGTAGTTTGCACTGAACGTACCGTAGGCTCACAAATAGTTTTTGACGCACCCGATGCACCCGTAAGCGACATGGGTCGTGTGGAATCTCGTTTTAGTCCGTTTGGAGACAGTGCTAGTGTCAGTGCAAGACAGGTGCACGGTTTGCACCGAACATAGCCTAGGCATAGAAATCGTTTTGGACGCACACGATGGGACTCCTTGGTGACGAGGCTCAAGTGGAAGCTTGGTTCGGTCCGTTTGGAGATAGTGCTACTCTTGATGCACGATTGGTGCACGGTTTGCGTCAAATGTACCGTATGCTCGGAAATAGTACTGGAGGCACCCGATGGAACTCCTAGTTGATGTGGGTCTTGTGGAATCTCGTTTCGATCTGTTTTGAGACAGTGTTAGCATCGGTGCAAGATAGGTGCTCAATTTGCGTCAAACGTACCATAGGGTCGTGAATCAGTTTAGACGCACCCGATGGTACTCCTAAGTGACACGGGTCTGGTGGAGCTCTATTCGGTCCGTTTGGAGAAAGTGCTAATCTTGACACAAGATAGGTGCACGGTTTGCACTGAACGTACCATAGGCTCACAAGTAGTTTGGGACGCACCCGATGCACCCGTAAGTGACATGGGTCGTGTGGAATCTTGTTTTAGTCCGTTTGGAGACAGTGCTAGTGTTAGTGCAAGACAGGTGCAGGGTTTGCACCGAACATACCATAGGCATAGAAATCGTTTTGGACGCACTCGATGGGACTCCTTGTGACGAGGCTCAAGTGGAAGCTTGGTTCGGTCTGTTTGGAGATAGTGCTACTCTTGATGCACGATTGGTGCACGGTTTGCGTCAAATGTACCGTACGCTCAGAAATAGTATTGGAGGCACCCGATGGAACTCCTAGTTGATGTGGGTCTTGTGGAATCTCGTTTCGATCTGTTTTGAGACAGTGTTAGCGTCGGTGCAAGATAGGTGCACGATTTGTGTCAAACGTACCATAGGGTCATAAATCAGTTTAGACGCACCCGATGGTACTCCTAAGTGACGTGGGTCTGGTGGAGCTCTATTCGGTCCGTTTGGAGAAAGTGCTAATCTTGACACAAGATAGGTGCACGGTTTGCACTGAACGTACCATAGGCTCACAAGTAGTTTGGGACGCACCCGATGGACTCGTAAGTGACATGGGTCGTGTGGAATCTCGTTTTAGTCCGTTTGGAGACAGTGTTAGTGTCAATGCAAGACAGGTGCAGGGTTTGCACCGAACATACCATAGGCATAGAAATCGTTTTGGACGCACTCGATGGGACTCCTAGGTGACGAGGCTCAAGTGGAAGCTCGGTTTGGTCCATTTGGAGATAGTACTCCCTTGATGCACGATTGGTGCATGGTTTGCGTCAAATGTACCTTAGGCTCAGAAATAGTATTGGAGGCACCCGATGGAACTCTTAGTTGATGTGGGTCTTGTGGAATCTCATTTCGATCTATTCTGAGACAGTGTTAGCGTCGGTGCAAGATAGCTGCTCAATTTGCGTCAAACGTACCATAGGGTCATAAATCAGTTTAGACGCACCCAATGGTACTCCAAAGTGACGTGGGTGTGGAGGAGCTCTGTTTGGTCCGTTTAGAGATAGTGCTAATCTTGACACAAGATAGATGCACGGTTTGCACTGAACGTACCATTGGCTCACAAACAGTTTGGGACGCACCCGATGGACTCGTAAGTGACATGGGTCGTGTAGAATTTCATTTTAGTCCGTTTGGAGACAGTGCTAGTGTCAGTGCAAGACAGGTGCACGGTTTGCACCAAACATACCATAGGCATAGAAATCGTTTTGGACGCACACGATGGGACTCCTTGGTGACGAGGCTCAAGGGGTAGCTCGGTTCGGTCTGTTTGGAGATAGTGCTACTCTTGATGCACGATTAGTGTACAGTTTGCGTCAAACATACCGTACGCTCAGAAATAGTACTGGAGGCACCCGATGGAACTCCTAGTTGACGTGGGTCTTGTGGAATCTCGTTTCGATCTGTTTTGAGACAGTGTTAGCGTCGGTGCAAGATAGGTGCACGATTTGCGTCAAACGTACCATAGGTTCATAAATCAGTTTAGACGCACCCGATGGTACTCCTAAGTGACGTGGGTCTAGTGGAGCTCTATTCGGTCCGTTTGGAGAAAGTGCTAATCTTGACACAAGATAGGTGCATGGTTTGCACTGAACGTACCATAGGCTCACAAGTAGTTTGGGACGCACCCGATGGACTCGTAAGTGACATGGGTCGTGTGGAATCTCGTTTTAGTTCGTTTGGAGACAGTGTTAGTGTCAGTTCAAGACAGCTGCACGGTTTGCACCGAACATACCATAGGCATAGAAATCGTTTTGGACGCACTCGATGGGACTCCTAGGTGACGAGGCTCAAGTGGAAGCTCGGTTTGGTCCGTTTGGAGATGGTACTACACTTGATGCACGATTGGTGCACGGTTTGCGTCAAACGCACCTTAGGCTTGGAAATAGTATTGGAGGAACTTGATGGAACTCCTAGTTGATGTGGGTCTTGTGGAATCTCGTTATAATCTGTTTTGAGACAGTGTTAGCGTCGGTGAAGATAGGTGCACGATTTGTGTCAAACGTACCATAGGGTCATAAATCAGTTTAGACGCACCCGATGGTACTCCTAAGTGACGTGGGTCTGGTGGAGCTCTGTTCGGTCTGTTTGGAGATAGTGCTAATCTTGACACAAGATAGGTGCACGGTTTGCACTAGACGTACCATAGGCTCACAAATAGTTTTTGACGCACCCGATGCACCCGTAAGCGACATCGGTCGTGTGGAATCTCGTTTTAGTCCGTTTTGAGACAGTGCTAGTGTCAGTGCAAGACAGGTGCACGGTTTGCACCGAACATAGCACAGGCATAGAAATCGTTTTGGACGCACACGATGGGACTCCTTGGTGACGAGGCTCAAGTGGAAGCTTGGTTCAGTCCGTTTGGAGATAGTGCTACTCTTGATGCACGATTGGTGCACGGTTTGCGTCAAATGTACCGTACGGTCGGAAATAGTACTGGAGGCACCCGATGGAACTCCTAGTTGACGTGGGTCTTGTGGAATCTCGTTTCGATCTGTTTTGAGACAGTGTTAGCGTCGGTGCAAGATAGGTGCTCAATTTGCGTCAAACGTACCATAGGGTCATGAATCAGTTTAGACGCACCCGATGGTACTCCTAAGTGACGTGGGTTTGGTGGAGCTCTATTCGGTCCGTTTGGAGAAAAGTGCTAATCTTGACACAAGATAGGTGCACGGTTTGCACTGAACGTACCATAGGCTCACAAGTAGTTTGGGACGCACCCGATGGACTCGTAAGTGACATGGGTCGTGTGGAATCTCGTTTTAGTCCGTTTGGAGACAGTGTTAGTGTCAATGCAAGACAGGTGCAGGGTTTGCACCGAACATACCATAGGCATAGAAATCATTTTGGACGCACTCGATGGGACTCCTAGGTGACGAGGCTCAAGTGGAAGCTCGGTTTGGTCCGTTTGGAGATAGTACTACCCTTGATGCACGATTGGTGCATGGTTTGCGTCAAATGTACCTTAGGCTCAGAAATAGTATTGGAGGCACCCGATGGAACTCCTAGTTGATGTGGGTCTTGTGGAATCTCATTTTGATATGTTTTGAGACAGTGTTAGCGTCGGTGCAAGATAGCTGCTCAATTTGCGTCAAACGTACCATAGGGTCATAAATCAGTTTATATGCACCCAATGGTACTCCAAAGTGACGTGGGTGTGGAGGAGCTCTGTTCGGTTCGTTTAGAGAAAGTGCTATTCTTGACACAAGATAGATGCACGGTTTGCACTGAACGTACCATTGGCTCACAAATAGTTTGGGACGCACCCGATGGACTCGTAAGTGACATGGCTCGTGTGGAATTTCGTTTTAGTCCGTTTGGAGACAGTGCTAGTGTCAGTGCAAGACAGGTGCACGGTTTGCACCAAACATACCATAGGCATAGAAATTGTTTTGGACGCACACGATGGGACTCTTTGGTGATAAGGCTCATGGGGAAGCTCGGTTCAGTCTGTTTGGAGATAGTGCTATTCTTGATGCACGATTGGTGTACGGTTTGCGTCAAACGTACCGTACACTCGGAAATAGTACTGGAGGCACCCGATGGAACTCCTAGTTGACGTGGGTCTTGTGGAATCTCGTTTCGATCTGTTTTGAGACAGTGTTAGCGTCGGTGCAAGATAGGTGCACGATTTGCGTCAAACGTACCATAGGGTCATAAATCAGTTTAGACGCACCCGATGGTACTCCTAAGTGACGTGGGTCTGGTGGAGCTCTATTCGGTCCGTTTGGAGAAAGTGCTAATCTTGACACAATATAGGTGCACGGTTTGCACTCAACGTACCATAGGCTCACAAGTAGTTTGGGACGCACCCGATGGACTCGTAAGTGACATGGGTCGTGTGGAATCTCGTTTTAGTCTGTTTGGAGACAATGTTAGTGTCAGTGTAAGACAGGTGCACGGTTTGCACCGAACATACCATAGGCACAGAAATCATTTTGGACGCACTCGATGGGACTCCTAGGTGACGAGGCTCAAGTGGAAGCTCGGTTTGGTCCGTTTGGAGATGGTACTACACTTGATGCACGATTGGTGCACGGTTTGCGTCAAACACACCTTAGGCTTGGAAATAGTATTGGAGGAACCCGATGGAACTCCTAGTTGATGTGGGTCTTGTGGAATCTCGTTTCGATCTGTTTTGAGATAGTGTTAGCGTCGGTGCAAGATAGGTGCTCAATTTGCGTCAAACGTACCATAGGGTCATAAATCAGTTTATACGCACCCGATGGTACTCCAAAGTGACGTGGGTCTTATGGAGCTCTATTCGGTCCGTTTGGAGATAGTGCTAATCTTGACACAAGATAGATGCGTAGTTTGCACTGAACGTACCGTAGGCTCACAAATAGTTTTTGACGCACCCGATGCACCCGTAAGCGACATGGGTCGTGTGGAATCTCGTTTTAGTCCGTTTGGAGACAGTGCTAGTGTCAGTGCAAGACAGGTGCACGGTTTGCACCGAACATAGCATAGGCATAGAAATCGTTTTGGACGCACACGATGGGACTCCTTGGTGACGAGGCTCAAGTGGAAGCTTGGTTCGGTCCGTTTGGAGATAGTGCTACTCTTGATGCACGATTGGTGCACGGTTTGCGTCAAATGTACCGTACGCTCGGAAATAGTACTGGAGGCACCCGATGGAACTCCTAGTTGATGTGGGTCTTGTGGAATCTCGTTTCGATCTGTGTTTGAGACAGTGTTAGCATCGGTGCAAGATAGGTGCTCAATTTGCGTCTAACGTACCATAGGGTCGTGAATCAGTTTAGACGCACCCGATGGTACTCCTAAGTGACGCGGGTCTGGTGGAGCTCTATTCGGTCCGTTTGGAGAAAGTGCTAATCTTGACACAAGATAGGTGCACGGTTTGCACTGAACGTACCATAGGCTCACAAGTAGTTTGGGACGCACCCGATGCACCCGTAAGTGACATGGGTCGTGTGGAATCTTGTTTTAGTCCGTTTGGAGACAATGCTAGTGTTAGTGCAAGACAGGTGCAGGGTTTGCACCGAACATACCATAGGCATAGAAATCGTTTTGGACGCACTCGATGGGACTCCTTGTGACGAGGCTCAAGTGGAAGCTTGGTTCGGTCTGTTTGGAGATAGTGCTACTCTTGATGCACGATTGGTGCACGGTTTGCGTCAAATGTATCGTACGCTCAGAAATAGTATTGGAGGCACCCGATGGAACTCCTAGTTGATGTGGGTCTTGTGGAATCTCGTTTCGATCTGTTTTGAGACAGTGTTAGCGTCGGTGCAAGATAGGTGCACGATTTGTGTCAAACGTACCATAGGGTCATAAATCAGTTTAGACGCACCCGATGGTACTCCTAAGTGACGTGGGTCTGGTGGAGCTCTATTCGGTCCGTTTGGAGAAAGTGCTAATCTTGACACAAGATAGGTGCACGGTTTGCACTGAACGTACCATAGGCTCACAAGTAGTTTGGGACGCACCCGATGGACTCGTAAGTGACATGGGTCGTGTGGAATCTCGTTTTAGTCCGTTTGGAGACAGTGTTAGTGTCAATGCAAGACAGGTGCAGGGTTTGCACCGAACATACCATAGGCATAGAAATCGTTTTGGACGCACTCGATGGGACTCCTAGGTGACGAGGCTCAAGTGGAAGCTCGGTTTGGTCCATTTGGAGATAGTACTCCCTTGATGCACGATTGGTGCATGGTTTGCGTCAAATGTACCTTAGGCTCAGAAATAGTATTGGAGGCACCCGATGGAACTCTTAGTTGATGTGGGTCTTGTGGAATCTCATTTCGATCTATTCTGAGACAGTGTTAGCGTTGGTGCAAGATAGCTGCTCAATTTGCGTCAAACGTACCATAGGGTCATAAATCAGTTTAGACGCACCCAATGGTACTCCAAAGTGACGTGGGTGTGGAGGAGCTCTGTTTGGTCCGTTTAGAGATAGTGCTAATCTTGACACAAGATAGATGCACGGTTTGCACTGAACGTACCATTGGCTCACAAACAGTTTGGGACGCACCCGATGGACTCGTAAGTGACATGGGTCGTGTAGAATTTCATTTTAGTCCGTTTGGAGACAGTGCTAGTGTCAGTGCAAGACAGGTGCACGGTTTGCACCAAACATACCATAGGCATAGAAATCGTTTTGGACGCACACGATGGGACTCCTTGGTGACGAGGCTCAAGGGGTAGCTCGGTTCGGTCTGTTTGGAGATAGTGCTACTCTTGATGCACGATTGGTGTACGGTTTGCGTCAAACATACCGTACGCTCGGAAATAGTACTGGAGGCACCCGATGGAACTCCTAGTTGACGTGGGTCTTGTGGAATCTCGTTTCGATCTGTTTTGAGATAGTGTTAGCGTCGGTGCAAGATAGGTGCACGATTTGCGTCAAACGTACCATAGGTTCATAAATCAGTTTAGACGCACCCGATGGTACTCCTAAGTGACGTGGGTCTAGTGGAGCTCTATTCGGTCCGTTTGGAGAAAGTGCTAATCTTGACACAAGATAGGTGCATGGTTTGCACTGAACGTACCATAGGCTCACAAGTAGTTTGGGACGCACCCGATGGACTCGTAAGTGACATGGGTCGTGTGGAATCTCGTTTTAGTTCGTTTGGAGACAGTGTTAGTGTCAGTTCAAGACAGGTGCACGGTTTGCACCGAACATACCATAGGCATAGAAATCGTTTTGGACGCACTCGATGGGACTCCTAGGTGATGAGGCTCAAGTGGAAGCTCGGTTTGGTCCGTTTGGAGATGGTACTACACTTGATGCACGATTGGTGCACGGTTTGCGTCAAACGCACCTTAGGCTTGGAAATAGTATTGGAGGAACCTGATGGAACTCCTAGTTGATGTGGGTCTTGTGGAATCTCGTTTCGATCTGTTTTGAGATAGTGTTAGCGTCGGTGCAAGATAGGAGCTCAATTTGCATCAAACGTACCATAGGGTCATAAATCAGTTTAGACGCACCCGATGGTACTCCAAAGTGACGTGGGTCTTATGGAGCTCCGTTCGGTCCGTTTGGAGATAGTGCTAATCTTGACACAAGATAGATGCGCAGTTTGCCCTGAACGTACCATAGGCTAACAAATAGTTTGGGACGCACCCGATGGACTCGTAAGTGACATAGGTCGTGTGGAATTTCGTTTTAGTCCGTTTGGAGACAGTGTTAGTGTCAGTGCAAGAGAGGTGCATGGTTTGCACCGAACATACCATAGGCATAGAAATCATTTTGGACGCACACGATGGGACTCCTAGGTGACGAGGCTCAAGTGGAAGCTCGGTTCGGTCCATTGGAGATAGTGCTACTCTTGATGCACGATTGGTGCACAGTTTGCGTCAAACGCACCGTAGGCTTGGAAATAGTATTAGAGGCACCCGATGGAACTCCTAGTTGACGTGGGTCTTGTGGAATCTCCTTACAATCTGTTTTGAGACAGTGTTAGCGTTGGTGCAAGATAGGTGCACGATTTGCGTCAAACGTACCATAGGGTCATAAATCAGTTTAGACGCATCCGATGGTACTCCTAAGTGACGTGGGTCTGGTGGAGCTCTGTTCGGTCCGTTTGGAGATAGTGCTAATCTTGACACAAGATAGGTGCACGGTTTGCACTGAACGTACCATTGGCTCACAAACAGTTTGGGACGCACCCGATGGACTCGTAAGTGACATGGGTCGTGTAGAATTTCATTTTAGTCCGTTTGGAGACAGTGCTAGTGTCAGTGCAAGACAGGTGCACGGTTTGCACCAAACATACCATAGGCATAGAAATCGTTTTGGACGCACACGATGGGACTCCTTGGTGACGAGGCTCAAGGGGTAGCTCGGTTCGGTCTGTTTGGAGATAGTGCTACTCTTGATGCACGATTAGTGTACAGTTTGCGTCAAACATACCGTACGCTCGGAAATAGTACTGGAGGCACCCGATGGAACTCCTAGTTGACGTGGGTCTTCTGGAATCTCGTTTCGATCTGTTTTGAGACAATGTTAGCGTCGGTGCAAGATAGGTGCACGATTTGCGTCAAACGTACCATAGGTTCATAAATCAGTTTAGACGCACCCGATGGTACTCCTAAGTGACGTGGGTCTAGTGGAGCTCTATTCGGTCCGTTTGGAGAAAGTGCTAATCTTGACACAAGATAGGTGCATGGTTTGCACTGAACGTACCATAGGCTCACAAGTAGTTTGGGACGCACCCGATGGACTCGTAAGTGACATGGGTCGTGTGGAATCTCGTTTTAGTTCGTTTGGAGACAGTGTTAGGGTCAGTTCAAGACAGGTGCACGGTTTGCACCGAACATACCATAGGCATAGAAATCGTTTTGGACGCACTCGATGGGACTCCTAGGTGACGAGGCTCAAGTGGAAGCTCGGTTTGGTCCGTTTGGAGATGGTACTACACTTGATGCACGATTGGTGCACGGTTTGCGTCAAACGCACCTTAGGCTTGGAAATAGTATTGGAGGAACCTGATGGAACTCCTAGTTGATGTGGGTCTTGTGGAATCTCGTTATAATCTGTTTTGAGACAGTGTTAGCGTCGGTGAAGATAGGTGCACGATTTGTGTCAAACGTACCATAGGGTCATAAATCAGTTTAGACGCACCCGATGGTACTCCTAAGTGACGTGGGTCTGGTGGAGCTCTGTTCGGTCTGTTTGGAGATAGTGCTAATCTTGACACAAGATAGGTGCACGGTTTGCACTAGACGTACCATAGGCTCACAAATAGTTTTTGACGCACCCGATGCACCCGTAAGCGACATCGGTCGTGTGGAATCTCGTTTTAGTCCGTTTTGAGACAGTGCTAGTGTCAGTGCAAGACAGGTGCACGGTTTGCACCGAACATAGCACAGGCATAGAAATCGTTTTGGACGCACACGATGGGACTCCTTGGTGACGAGGCTCAAGTGGAAGCTTGGTTCAGTCCGTTTGGAGATAGTGCTACTCTTGATGCACGATTGGTGCACGGTTTGCGTCAAATGTACCGTACGGTCGGAAATAGTACTGGAGGCACCCGATGGAACTCCTAGTTGACGTGGGTCTTGTGGAATCTCGTTTCGATCTGTTTTGAGACAGTGTTAGCGTCGGTGCAAGATAGGTGCTCAATTTGCGTCAAACGTACCATAGGGTCATGAATCAGTTTAGACGCACCCGATGGTACTCCTAAGTGACGTGGGTTTGGTGGAGCTCTATTCGGTCCGTTTGGAGAAAAGTGCTAATCTTGACACAAGATAGGTGCACGGTTTGCACTGAACGTACCATAGGCTCACAAGTAGTTTGGGACGCACCCGATGGACTCGTAAGTGACATGGGTCGTGTGGAATCTCGTTTTAGTCCGTTTGGAGACAGTGTTAGTGTCAATGCAAGACAGGTGCAGGGTTTGCACCGAACATACCATAGGCATAGAAATCATTTTGGACGCACTCGATGGGACTCCTAGGTGACGAGGCTCAAGTGGAAGCTCGGTTTGGTCCGTTTGGAGATAGTACTACCCTTGATGCACGGTTGGTGCATGGTTTGCGTCAAATGTACCTTAGGCTCAGAAATAGTATTGGAGGCACCCGATGGAACTCCTAGTTGATGTGGGTCTTGTGGAATCTCATTTTGATATGTTTTGAGACAGTGTTAGCGTCGGTGCAAGATAGCTGCTCAATTTGCGTCAAACGTACCATAGGGTCATAAATCAGTTTATATGCACCCAATGGTACTCCAAAGTGACGTGGGTGTGGAGGAGCTCTGTTCGGTTCGTTTAGAGATAGTGCTATTCTTGACACAAGATAGATGCACGGTTTGCACTGAACGTACCATTGGCTCACAAATAGTTTGGGACGCACCCGATGGACTCGTAAGTGACATGGCTCGTGTGGAATTTCGTTTTAGTCCGTTTGGAGACAGTGCTAGTGTCAGTGCAAGACAGGTGCACGGTTTGCACCAAACATACCATAGGCATAGAAATTGTTTTGGACGCACACGATGGGACTCTTTGGTGATAAGGCTCATGGGGAAGCTCGGTTCAGTCTGTTTGGAGATAGTGCTATTCTTGATGCACGATTGGTGTACGGTTTGCGTCAAACGTACCGTACACTCGGAAATAGTACTAGAGGCACCCGATGGAACTCCTAGTTGACGTGGGTCTTGTGGAATCTCGTTTCGATCTGTTTTGAGACAGTGTTAGCGTCGGTGCAAGATAGGTGCACGATTTGCGTCAAACGTACCATAGGGTCATAAATCAGTTTAGACGCACCCGATGGTACTCCTAAGTGACGTGGGTCTGGTGGAGCTCTATTCGGTCCGTTTGGAGAAAGTGCTAATCTTGACACAATATAGGTGCACGGTTTGCACTCAACGTACCATAGGCTCACAAGTAGTTTGGGACGCACCCGATGGACTCGTAAGTGACATGGGTCGTGTGGAATCTCGTTTTAGTCTGTTTGGAGACAATGTTAGTGTCAGTGCAAGACAGGTGCACGGTTTGCACCGAACATACCATAGGCACAGAAATCATTTTGGACGCACTCGATGGGACTCCTAGGTGACGAGGCTCAAGTGGAAGCTCGGTTTGGTCCGTTTGGAGATGGTACTACACTTGATGCACGATTGGTGCACGGTTTGCGTCAAACACACCTTAGGCTTGGAAATAGTATTGGAGGAACCCGATGGAACTCCTAGTTGATGTGGGTCTTGTGGAATCTCGTTTCGATCTGTTTTGAGATAGTGTTAGCGTCGGTGCAAGATAGGTGCTCAATTTGCGTCAAACGTACCATAGGGTCATAAATCAGTTTATACGCACCCGATGGTACTCCAAAGTGACGTGGGTCTTATGGAGCTCTATTCGGTCCGTTTGGAGATAGTGCTAATCTTGACACAAGATAGATGCGTAGTTTGCACTGAACGTACCGTAGGCTCACAAATAGTTTTTGACGCACCCGATGCACCCGTAAGCGACATGGGTCGTGTGGAATCTCGTTTTAGTCCGTTTGGAGACAGTGCTAGTGTCAGTGCAAGACAGGTGCACGGTTTGCACCGAACATAGCATAGGCATAGAAATCGTTTTGGACGCACACGATGGGACTCCTTGGTGACGAGGCTCAAGTGGAAGCTTGGTTCGGTCCGTTTGGAGATAGTGCTACTCTTGATGCACGATTGGTGCACGGTTTGCGTCAAATGTACCGTACGCTCGGAAATAGTACTGGAGGCACCCGATGGAACTCCTAGTTGATGTGGGTCTTGTGGAATCTCGTTTCGATCTGTTTTGAGACAGTGTTAGCATCGGTGCAAGATAGGTGCTCAATTTGCGTCTAACGTACCATAGGGTCGTGAATCAGTTTAGACGCACCCGATGGTACTCCTAAGTGACGCGGGTCTGGTGGAGCTCTATTCGGTCCGTTTGGAGAAAGTGCTAATCTTGACACAAGATAGGTGCACGGTTTGCACTGAACGTACCATAGGCTCACAAGTAGTTTGGGACGCACCCGATGCACCCGTAAGTGACATGGGTCGTGTGGAATCTTGTTTTAGTCCGTTTGGAGACAATGCTAGTGTTAGTGCAAGACAGGTGCAGGGTTTGCACCGAACATACCATAGGCATAGAAATCGTTTTGGACGCACTCGATGGGACTCCTTGTGACGAGGCTCAAGTGGAAGCTTGGTTCGGTCTGTTTGGAGATAGTGCTACTCTTGATGCACGATTGGTGCACGGTTTGCGTCAAATGTATCGTACGCTCAGAAATAGTATTGGAGGCACCCGATGGAACTCCTAGTTGATGTGGGTCTTGTGGAATCTCGTTTCGATCTGTTTTGAGACAGTGTTAGCGTCGGTGCAAGATAGGTGCACGATTTGTGTCAAACGTACCATAGGGTCATAAATCAGTTTAGACGCACCCGATGGTACTCCTAAGTGACGTGGGTCTGGTGGAGCTCTATTCGGTCCGTTTGGAGAAAGTGCTAATCTTGACACAAGATAGGTGCACGGTTTGCACTGAACGTACCATAGGCTCACAAGTAGTTTGGGACGCACCCGATGGACTCGTAAGTGACATGGGTCGTGTGGAATCTCGTTTTAGTCCGTTTGGAGACAGTGTTAGTGTCAATGCAAGACAGGTGCAGGGTTTGCACCGAACATACCATAGGCATAGAAATCGTTTTGGACGCACTCGATGGGACTCCTAGGTGACGAGGCTCAAGTGGAAGCTCGGTTTGGTCCATTTGGAGATAGTACTCCCTTGATGCACGATTGGTGCATGGTTTGCGTCAAATGTACCTTAGGCTCAGAAATAGTATTGGAGGCACCCGATGGAACTCTTAGTTGATGTGGGTCTTGTGGAATCTCATTTCGATCTATTCTGAGACAGTGTTAGCGTCGGTGCAAGATAGCTGCTCAATTTGCGTCAAACGTACCATAGGGTCATAAATCAGTTTAGACGCACCCAATGGTACTCCAAAGTGACGTGGGTGTGGAGGAGCTCTGTTTGGTCCGTTTAGAGATAGTGCTAATCTTGACACAAGATAGATGCACGGTTTGCACTGAACGTACCATTGGCTCACAAACAGTTTGGGACGCACCCGATGGACTCGTAAGTGACATGGGTCGTGTAGAATTTCATTTTAGTCCGTTTGGAGACAGTGCTAGTGTCAGTGCAAGACAGGTGCACGGTTTGCACCAAACATACCATAGGCATAGAAATCGTTTTGGACGCACACGATGGGACTCCTTGGTGACGAGGCTCAAGGGGTAGCTCGGTTCGGTCTGTTTGGAGATAGTGCTACTCTTGATGCACGATTGGTGTACGGTTTGCGTCAAACATACCGTACGCTCGGAAATAGTACTGGAGGCACCCGATGGAACTCCTAGTTGACGTGGGTCTTGTGGAATCTCGTTTCGATCTGTTTTGAGACAGTGTTAGCGTCGGTGCAAGATAGGTGCACGATTTGCGTCAAACGTACCATAGGTTCATAAATCAGTTTAGACGCACCCGATGGTACTCCTAAGTGACGTGGGTCTAGTGGAGCTCTATTCGGTCCGTTTGGAGAAAGTGCTAATCTTGACACAAGATAGGTGCATGGTTTGCACTGAACGTACCATAGGCTCACAAGTAGTTTGGGACGCACCCGATGGACTCGTAAGTGACATGGGTCGTGTGGAATCTCGTTTTAGTTCGTTTGGAGACAGTGTTAGTGTCAGTTCAAGACAGGTGCACGGTTTGCACCGAACATACCATAGGCATAGAAATCGTTTTGGACGCACTCGATGGGACTCCTAGGTGATGAGGCTCAAGTGGAAGCTCGGTTTGGTCCGTTTGGAGATGGTACTACACTTGATGCACGATTGGTGCACGGTTTGCGTCAAACGCACCTTAGGCTTGGAAATAGTATTGGAGGAACCTGATGGAACTCCTAGTTGATGTGGGTCTTGTGGAATCTCATTTCGATCTGTTTTGAGATAGTGTTAGCGTCGGTGCAAGATAGGAGCTCAATTTGCATCAAACGTACCATAGGGTCATAAATCAGTTTAGACGCACCCGATGGTACTCCAAAGTGATGTGGGTCTTATGGAGCTCCGTTCGGTCCGTTTGGAGATAGTGCTAATCTTGACACAAGATAGATGCGCAGTTTGCCCTGAACGTACCATAGGCTAACAAATAGTTTGGGACGCACCCGATGGACTCGTAAGTGACATAGGTCGTGTGGAATTTCGTTTTAGTCCGTTTGGAGACAGTGTTAGTGTCAGTGCAAGAGAGGTGCATGGTTTGCACCGAACATACCATAGGCATAGAAATCATTTTGGACGCACACGATGGGACTCCTAGGTGACGAGGCTCAAGTGGAAGCTCGGTTCGGTCCATTGGAGATAGTGCTACTCTTGATGCACGATTGGTGCACAGTTTGCGTCAAACGCACCGTAGGCTTGGAAATAGTATTAGAGGCACCCGATGGAACTCCTAGTTGACGTGGGTCTTGTGGAATCTCCTTACAATCTGTTTTGAGACAGTGTTAGCGTTGGTGCAAGATAGGTGCACGATTTGCGTCAAACGTACCATAGGGTCATAAATCAGTTTAGACGCATCCGATGGTACTCCTAAGTGACGTGGGTCTGGTGGAGCTCTGTTCGGTCCGTTTGGAGATAGTGCTAATCTTGACACAAGATAGGTGCACGGTTTGCACTAGACGTACCATAGGTTCACAAATAGTTTTTGACGCACCTGATGCACCCGTAAGCGACATGGGTCGTGTGGAATCTCGTTTTAGTCTGTTTGCACCGAACATAGCATAGGCATAGAAATCGTTTTGGACACACACGATGGGACTCCTTGGTGACAAGGCTCAAGTGGAAGCTTGGTTCGGTCCGTTTGGAGATAGTGCTACTCTTGATGCACGATTGGTGCACGGTTTGCGTCAAATGTACCGTACGCTCGGAAATAGTATTGGAGGCACCTGATGGAACTCCTAGTTGATGTTGGTCTTGTGGAATCTCGTTTCGATCTGTTTTGAGACAGTGTTAGCGTCGGGGCAAGATAGGTGCTCAATTTGCGTCAAACGTACCATAGGGTCATAAATTAGTTTAGACGCACCCGATGGTACTCCTAAGTGACGTGGGTCTGGTGGAGCTCTATTCGGTCCATTTGGAGAAAGTGCTAATCTTGACACAAGATAGGTGCACGGTTTGCACTGAACGTACCATAGGCTCACAAGTACTTTGGGACGCACCCGATGGACTCGTAAGTGACATGGGTCGTGTGGAATCTTGTTTTAGTCTGTTCGGATACAGTGTTAGTGTCAATGCAAGACAGTTGCAGGGTTTGCACCGAACATACCATAGGCATAGAAATCGTTTTGGACGCACTCGATGGGACTCCTAGGTGACAAGGCTCAAGTGGAAGCTTGGTTTGGTCCGTTTGGAGATTGTACTACCCTTGATGCACGATTGGTGCATGGTTTGCGTCAAATGTACCTTAGGCTTAGAAATAGTATTGGAGGCACCCGATGGAACTCCTAGTTGATGTGAGTCTTGTGGAACCTCATTTTGATCTGTTTTGAGACAGTGTTAGCGTCGGTGCAAGATAGGTGCTCAATTTGCATCAAACGTTCCATAGGGTCATAAATCAGTTTAGACGCACCCAATGGTACTCCAAAGTGACGTGGGTGTGGAGGAGCTCTGTTCGGTCCGTTTAGAGATAGTGCTAACCTGGACACAAGATAGATGCACGGTTTGCACTGAACATACCATTGGCTCCCAAATATTTGGGACGCACCCGATGGACTCGTAAGTGACATGGGTCATGTGGAATTTCATTTTAGTCCGTTTGGAGATAGTGCTAGTGTCAGTGCAAGACAGGTGCATGGTTTGCACCAAACATACCATAGGCATAGAAATCGTTTTGGTCGCACATGATGGGACTCCTTGGTGACGAGGCTCAAGGGGAAGCTCGGTTCGGTCTGTTTGGAGATAGTGCTACTCTTGATGCACGATTGGTGTATAGTTTGCGTCAAACGTACCGTACGCTCGGAAATAATACTGGAGGCACCCGATGGAACTCCTAGTTGACGTGGGTCTTGTGGAATCTCGTTTCGATCTGTTTTGAGACAGTGTTAGCTTTGGTGCAAGATAGGTGCACGATTTGCGTCAAACGTACCATAGGGTCATAAATCAGTTTAGACGCACCTGATGGTACTCCTAAGTGACGTGGGTCTGGTGGAGCTCTATTCGGTCCGTTTGGAGAAAGTGCTAATCTTGACACAAGATAGGTGCACGGTTTGCACTGAACGTACCATAGGCTCACAAGTAGTTTGGGACGCACCTGATGGACTCGTAAGTGACATGGGTCGTGTGGAATCTCGTTTTAGTCCGTTCGGAGACAGTGTTAGTGTCAGTGCAAGATAGGTGCACGGTTTGCACCGAACATACCATAGGCATAGAAATCGTTTTGGACACACTCGATGGGACTCCTAGGTGACGAGGCTCAAGTGGAAGCTCGATTTGGTCCGTTTGGAGATAGTACTACAATTGATGCACGATTGGGGCACAGTTTGCGTCAAATGTACCTTAGGCTCAGAAATAGTATTGGAGGCACCCGATGGAACTCCTAGTTGATGTGGGTCTTGTGGAATCTCGTTTCGGTCTGTTTTGAGACAGTGTTAGCATCGGTGCAAGATAGGTGCTCAATTTGCGTCAAACGTACCATAGGGTCATAAATCAGTTTAGACGCACCCGATGGTACTCCAAAGTGACGTGGGTCTTATGGAGCTCTGTTCGGTCCGTTTGGAGATAGTGCTAATCTTGACACAAGATAGATGCGCAGTTTGCACTGAACGTACCGTAGGCTCACAAATAGTTTGGGACGCACCCGATGGACTCGTAAGTGACATGGGTCATGTGGAATTTCGTTTTAGTCCGTTTGGAGACAGTGTTAGTGTCAGTGCAAGAGAGGTGCACGGTTTGCACCGAACATACCATAGGCATAGAAATCGTTTTGGACGCATACGATGGGACTCCTTGGTGACGAGGCTCAAGTGGAAGCTCGGTTCGTCCTGTTTGGAGATAGTGCTACACTTGATGCACGATTGGTGCACGGTTTGCATCAAACGTACCTTAGGCTTGGAAATAGTATTGGAGGCACCCGATGGAACTCCTAGTTGATGTGGGTCTTGTGGAATCTCATTTCGATCTGTGTTTGAGACAGTGTTAGCGTCGGTGCAAGATAGGTGCTCAATTTGTGTCAAACGTACCATAGGGTCATAAATCAGTTTAGACGCACCCGATGGTACTCCAAAGTGACGTGGGTCTTGTGGAGCTCTGTTCGGTCCGTTTGGAGATAGTGCTAATCTTAACACAAGATAGGTGCATGGTTTGCACTAGACATACCATAGGCTCACAAATAGTTTTTTGACGCACCCGATGCACCCGTAAGCGACATGGGTCGTGTGGAATCTCGTTTTAGTCCGTTTGGAGACAGTGCTAGTGTCAGTGCAAGACAGGTGCACGGTTTGCACCGAACATAGCATAGGCATAGAAATCATTTTGGACGCACACGATGGGACTCCTTGGTGACGAGGCTCAAGTGGAAGCTTGGTTCAGTCCGTTTGGAGATAGTGCTACTCTTGATGCACGATTGGTGCACGGTTTGCGTCAAATGTACCGTACGCTCGGAAATAGTATTGGAGGCACCCGATGGAACTTCTAGTTGATGTGGGTCTTGTGGAATCTCGTTTCGATCTGTTTTGAGACAGTGTTAGCGTCGGTGCAAGATAGGTGCTCAATTTGCGTCAAACGTACCATAGGGTCATAAATCAGTTTAGACGCACCCGATGGTACTTCTAAGTGACGTGGGTCTGGTGGAGCTCTATTCGGTCCGTTTGGAGAAAGTGCTAATCTTGACACAAGATAGGTGCACGGTTTGCAGTGAACGTACCATAGGCTCACAAGTAGTTTGGGGCGCACCCGATGGACTCGTAAGTGACATGGGTCATGTGGAATCTCGTTTTAGTCCATTTGGAGACAGTGTTAGTGTCAATGCAAGACAGGTGCAGGGTTTGCACCGAACATACCATAGGCATATAAATTGTTTTGGACGCACTGGATGGGACTCCTAGGTGACGAGGCTTAAGTGGAAGCTCAGTTTGGTCCGTTTGGAGATAGTACTACCCTTGATGCACGATTGGTGCATGGTTTGCGTCAAATGTACCCTAGGCTCAGAAATAGTATTGGAGGCACCCGATGGAACTCCTAGTTGATGTGGGTCTTGTGGAATCTCATTTCGATCTATTTTGAGACAGTGTTAGCGTCGGTGCAAGATAGCTGCTCAATTTGCGTCAAACGTACCATAGGGTCATAAATCAGTCTAGACGCACCCAATGGTACTCTAAAGTGACGTGGGTGTGGAGGAGCTCTGTTCGGTCTGTTTAGAGATAGTGCTAATCTTGACACAAGATAGATGCACAGTTTGCACCGAACGTACCATTGGCTCCCAAATAGTTTGGGATGCACCCGATGGACTCGTAAGTGACATGGGTCATGTGGAATTTTGTTTTAGTCCGTTTGGAGACAGTGCTAGTGTCAGTGCAAGACAGGTGCACGGTTTGCACCAAACATACCATAGGCATAGAAATCATTTTAGACGCACACGATGGGACTCCTTGGTGACGAGGCTCAAGGGGAAGCTCGGTTCGGTCTGTTTGGAGATAGTGCTACTCTTGATGCACGATTGGTGTACGGTTTGCGTCAAACGTACCGTACGCTCGGAAATAGTACTGGAGGCACCCGATGGAACTCCTAGTTGACGTGGGTCTTGTGGAATCTCGTTTCGATCTGTTTTGAGACAGTGTTAGCGTCGGTGCAAGATAGGTGCACGATTTGCGTCAAACGTACCATAGGGTCATAAATCAGTTTAGACGCACCCGATGGTACTCCTAAGTGACGTGGGTCTGGTGGAGCTCTATTCGGTCCGTTTGGAGAAAGTGCTAATCTTGACACAAGATAGGTGCATGGTTTGCACTGAACGTACCATAGGCTCACAAGTAGTTTGGGACGCACCCGATGGACTTGTAAGTGACTTGGGTCGTGTGGAATCTCGTTTTTGTCCGTTTGGAGACAGTGTTAGTGTCAGTGCAAGATAGGTGCACGGTTTGCACCGAACAAACCATAGGCATAGAAATCATTTTGGACGCACTCGATGGGACTCCTAGGTGACGAGGCTCAAGTGGAAGCTCGGTTTGGTCTGTTTGGAGATAGTACTACACTTGATGCACGATTGGTGCACAGTTTGCGTCAAACGTACCTTAGGCTCAGAAATAGTATTGGAGGCACCCGATGGAACTCCTAGTTGATGTGGGTCTTGTGGAATCTCGTTTCGATCTGTTTTGAGACAGTGTTAGCGTCGGTGCAAGATAGGTGCTCAATTTGCATCAAACGTACCATAGGGTCATAAATCAGTTTAGACGCACCCGATGGTACTCCAAAGTGACGTGGGTCTTATGGAGCTCTGTTCGGTCCGTTTGGAGATAGTGCTAATCTTGACACAAGATAGATGCGCAGTTTGCACTGAACATACCGTAGGCTCACAAATAGTTTGGGACGCACCCAATGGACTTGTAAGTGACATGGGTCGTGTGGAATTTCGTTTTACTCCGTTTGGAGACAGTGTTAGTGTTAGTGCAAGAGAGGTGCACGATTTGCACCGAACATACCATAGGCATAGAAATCGTTTTGGATGCACACGATGGGACTCCTACGTGACGAGGCTCAAGTGGAAGCTCGGTTTGGTCCATTGGAGATAGTGCTACTCTTGATGCATGATTGGTGCACGGTTTGCGTCAAACGCACCGTAGGCTTGGAAATAGTATTAGAGGCACCCGATGGAACTCCTAGTTGACATGGGTCTTGTGGAATCTCGTTACAATCTGTTTTGAGACAGTGTTAGCATCGGTGCAAGATAGGTGCACGATTTGCGTCAAACGTACCATAGGGTCATAAATCAGTTTAGACGCACCCGATGGTACTCCTAAGTGACGTGTGTCTGGTGGAGCTCTGTTCGGTCCGTTTGGAGATAGTGCTAATCTTGACACAAGATAGGTGCACGGTTTGCACTAGACGTACCATAGGCCCACAAATAGTTTTTGACGCACCCGATGCACCCGTAAGCGACATGGGTCGTGTGGAATCTTGTTTTAGTCCGTTTGGAGACAGTGCTAGTGTCAGTGCAAGACAGGTGCACGGTTTGCACCGCACATAGCATAGGCATAGAAATCGTTTTGGACGCTCACGATGGGACTCCTTGGTGATGAGGCTCAAGTGGAAGCTTGGTTCGGTCCGTTTGGAGACAGTGCTACTCTTGATGCACGATTGGTGCACGGTTTGCGTCAAATGTACCGTACGCTCGGAAATAGTATTGGAGGCACCTAATGGAACTCCTAGTTGATGTTGGTCTTGTGGAATCTCGTTTCGATCTGTTTTGAGACAGTGTTAGCGTCGGGGCAAGACAGGTGCATGGTTTGCACCAAACATACCATAGGCATAGAAATCGTTTTGGTCGCACATGATGGGACTCCTTGGTGACGAGGCTCAAGGGGAAGCTCGGTTCGGTCTGTTTGGAGATAGTGCTACTCTTGATGCACGATTGGTGTATAGTTTGCGTCAAACATACCGAACGCTCGGAAATAATACTGGAGGCACCCGATGGAACTCCTAGTTGACGTGGGTCTTGTGGAATCTCGTTTCGATCTGTTTTGAGACAGTGTTAGCTTCGGTGCAAGATAGGTGCACGATTTGCGTCAAACGTACCATAGGGTCATAAATCAGTTTAGACGCACCTGATGGTATTCCTAAGTGACGTGGGTCTGGTGGAGCTCTATTCGGTCCGTTTGGAGAAAGTGCTAATCTTGACACAAGATAGGTGCACGGTTTGCACTGAACGTACCATAGGCTCACAAGTAGTTTGGGACGCACCCGATGGACTCGTAAGTGACATGGGTCATGTGGAATCTCGTTTTAGTCCGTTCGGAGACAGTGTTAGTGTCAGTGCAAGATAGGTGCACGGTTTGCACCGAACATACCATAGGCATAGAAATCATTTTGGACACACTCGATGGGACTCCTAGGTGACGAGGCTCAAGTGGAAGCTCGATTTGGTCCGTTTGGAGATAGTACTACACTTGATGCACGATTGGGGCACAGTTTGCGTCAAACGTACCTTAGGCTCAGAAATAGTATTGGAGGCACCCGATGGAACTCCTAGTTGATGTGGGTCTTGTGGAATCTCGTTTCGATCTGTTTTGAGACAGTGTTAGCATCGGTGCAAGATAGGTGCTCAATTTGCGTCAAACGTACCATAGGGTCATAAATCAGTTTAGACGCACCCGATGGTACTCCAAAGTGATGTGGTTCTTATGGAGCTCTGTTCGGTCCGTTTGGAGATAGTGCTAATCTTGACACAAGATAGATGCGCAGTTTGCACTGAACGTACCGTAGGCTCACAAATAGTTTGGGACGCACCCGATGGACTCGTAAGTGACATGGGTCATGTGGAATTTCATTTTAGTCCGTTTGGAGACAGTGTTAGTGTCAGTGCAAGAGAGGTGCACGGTTTGCACCGAACATACCATAGGCATAGAAATCGTTTTGGACGCATACGATGGGACTCCTTGGTGACGAGGCTCAAGTGGAAGCTCGGTTCGTCCTATTTGGAGATAGTGCTACACTTGATGCACGATTGGTGCACGGTTTGCATCAAACGTACCTTAGGCTTGGAAATAGTATTGGAGGCACCCGATGGAACTCCTAGTTGATGTGGGTCTTGTGGAATCTCATTTCGATCTATGTTTGAGACAGTGTTTGCGTCGGTGCAAGATAGGTGCTCAATTTGTGTCAAACGTACCATAGGGTCATAAATCAGTTTAGACGCACCCGATGGTACTCCAAAGTGACGTGGGTCTTGTGGAGCTCTGTTCGGTCCGTTTGGAGATAGTGCTAATCTTAACACAAGATAGGTGCACGGTTTGCACTAGACATACCATAGGCTCACAAATAGTTTTTTGACGCACCCGATGCACCCGTAAGCGACATGGGTCGTGTGGAATCTCGTTTTAGTCCGTTTGGAGACAGTGCTAGTGTCAGTGCAAGACAGGTGCACGGTTTGCACCGAACATAGCATAGGCATAGAAATCATTTTGGACGCGCACGATGGGACTCCTTGGTGACGAGGCTCAAGTGGAAGCTTGGTTCGGTCCGTTTGGAGATAGTGCTACTCTTGATGCACGATTGGTGCACGGTTTGCGTCAAATGTACCGTACGCTCGGAAATAGTATTGGAGGCACCCGATGGAACTTCTAGTTGATGTGGGTCTTGTGGAATCTCGTTTCGATCTGTTTTGAGACAGTGTTAGCGTCGGTGCAAGATAGGTGCTCAATTTGCGTCAAACGTACCATAGGGTCATAAATCAGTTTAGACGCACCCGATGATACTTCTAAGTGACGTGGGTCTGGTGGAGCTCTATTCGGTCCGTTTGGAGAAAGTGCTAATCTTGACACAAGATAGGTGCACGGTTTGCACTGAACGTACCATAGGCTCACAAGTAGTATGGGGCGCACCCGATGGACTCGTAAGTGACATGGGTCAAGTGGAATCTCGTTTTAGTCCATTTGGAGACAGTGTTAGTGTCAATGCAAGACAGGTGCAGGGTTTGCACCGAACATACCATAGGCATATAAATTGTTTTGGACGCACTGGATGGGACTTCTAGGTGATGAGGCTTAAGTGGAAGCTCGGTTTGGTCCGTTTGGAGATAGTACTACCCTTGATGCACGATTGGTGCATGGTTTGCGTCAAATGTACCCTAGGCTCAGAAATAGTATTGGAGGCACCCGATGGAACTCCTAGTTGATGTGGGTCTTGTGGAATCTCATTTCGATCTATTTTGAGACAGTGTTAGCGTCGGTGCAAGATAGCTGCTCAATTTGCGTCAAACGTACCATAGGGTCATAAATCAGTCTAGACGCACCCAATGGTACTCTAAAGTGACGTGGGTGTGGAGGAGCTCTGTTCGGTCTGTTTAGAGATAGTGCTAATCTTGACACAAGATAGATGCACAGTTTGCACCGAACGTACCATTGGCTCCCAAATAGTTTGGGATGCACCCGATGGACTCGTAAGTGACATGGGTCGTGTGGAATTTCGTTTTAGTCCGTTTGGAGACAGTGCTAGTGTCAGTGCAAGACAGGTGCACGGTTTGCACCAAACATACCATAGGCATAGAAATCGTTTTAGACGCACACGATGGGACTCCTTGGTGACGAGGCTCAAGGGGAAGCTCGGTTCGGTCTGTTTGGAGATAGTGCTACTCTTGATGCACGATTGGTGTACGGTTTGCGTCAAACGTACCGTACGCTCGGAAATAGTACTGGAGGCACCTGATGGAACTCCTAGTTGACGTGGGTCTTGTGGAATCTCGTTTCGATCTATTTTGAGACAGTGTTAGCGTCGGTGCAAGATAGGTGCACGATTTGCGTCAAACGTACCATAGGGTCATAAATCAGTTTAGACGCACCCGATGGTACTCCTAAGTGACGTGGGTCTGGTGGAGCTCTATTCGGTCCGTTTGGAGAAAGTGCTAATCTTGACACAAGATAGGTGCACGGTTTGCACTGAACGTACCATAGGCTCACAAGTAGTTTGGGACGCACCCGATGGACTTGTAAGTGACTTGGGTCGTGTGGAATCTCGTTTTTGTCCGTTTGGAGACAGTGTTAGTGTCAGTGCAAGATAGGTGCACGGTTTGCACCGAACAAACCATAGGCATAGAAATCATTTTGGACGCACTCGATGGGACTCCTAGGTGACGAGGCTCAAGTGGAAGCTCGGTTTGGTCTGTTTGGAGATAGTACTACACTTGATGCACGATTGGTGCACAGTTTGCGTCAAACGTACCTTAGGCTCGGAAATAGTATTGGAGGCACCCGATGGAACTCCTAGTTGATGTGGGTCTTGTGGAATCTCGTTTCGATCTGTTTTGAGACAGTGTTAGCATCGGTGCAAGATAGGTGCTCAATTTGCGTCAAACGTACCATAGGGTCATAAATCAGTTTAGACGCACCCGATGGTACTCCAAAGTGACGTGGGTCTTATGGAGCTCTGTTCGGTCCGTTTGGAGATAGTGCTAATCTTGACACAAGGTAGATGCGTAGTTTGCACTGAACATACCGTAGGCTCACAAATAGTTTGGGACGCACCCAATGGACTTGTAAGTGACATGGGTCGTGTGGAATTTCGTTTTACTCCGTTTGGAGACAGTGTTAGTGTTAGTGCAAGAGAGGTGCACGATTTGCACCGAACATACCATAGGCATAGAAATCGTTTTGGATGCACACGATGGGACTCCTACGTGACGAGGCTCAAGTGGAAGCTCGGTTTGGTCCATTGGAGATAGTGCTACTCTTGATGCATGATTGGTGCACGGTTTGCGTCAAACGCACCGTAGGCTTGGAAATAGTATTAGAGGCACCCGATGGAACTCCTAGTTGACATGGGTCTTGTGGAATCTCGTTACAATCTGTTTTGAGACAGTGTTAGCTTCGGTGCAAGATAGGTGCACGATTTGCGTCAAACGTACCATAGGGTCATAAATCAGTTTAGACGCACCTGATGGTACTCCTAAGTGACGTGGGTCTGGTGGAGCTCTATTCGGTCTGTTTGGAGAAAGTGCTAATCTTGACACAAGATAGGTGCACGGTTTGCACTGAACGTACCATAGGCTCACAAGTAGTTTGGGACGCACCCGATGGAGTCGTAAGTGACATGGGTCGTGTGGAATCTCGTTTTAGTCCGTTCGGAGACAGTGTTAGTGTCAGTGCAAGATAGGTGCACGGTTTGCACCGAACATACCATAGGCATAGAAATCATTTTGGACACACTCGATGGGACTCCTAGGTGACGAGGCTCAAGTGGAAGCTCGATTTGGTCCGTTTGGAGATAGTACTACACTTGATGCACGATTGGGGCACAGTTTGCGTCAAACGTACCTTAGGCTCAGAAATAGTATTGGAGGCACCCGATGGAACTCCTAGTTGATGTGGGTCTTGTGGAATCTCGTTTCGATCTATTTTGAGACAGTGTTAGCATCGGTGCAAGATAGGTGCTCAATTTGCGTCAAACGTACCATAGGGTCATAAATCAGTTTAGACGCACCCGATGCTACTCCAAAGTGATGTGGGTCTTATGGAGCTCTGTTCGGTCCGTTTGGAGATAGTGCTAATCTTGACACAAGATAGATGCGCAGTTTGCACTGAACGTACCGTAGGCTCACAAATAGTTTGGGACGCACCCGATGGACTCGTAAGTGACATGGGTCATGTGGAATTTCGTTTTAGTCCGTTTGGAGACAGTGTTAGTGTCAGTGCAAGAGAGGTGCACGGTTTGCACCGAACATACCATAGGCATAGAAATCGTTTTGGACGCATACGATGGGACTCCTTGGTGACGAGGCTCAAGTGGAAGCTCGGTTCGTCCTGTTTGGAGATAGTGCTACACTTGATGCACGATTGGTGCATGGTTTGCATCAAACGTACCTTACGCTTGAAAATAGTATTGGAGGCACCCGATGGAACTCCTAGTTGATGTGGGTCTTGTGGAATCTCATTTCGATCTATGTTTGAGACAGTGTTAGCGTCGGTGCAAGATAGGTGCTCAATTTGTGTCAAACGTACCATAGGGTCATAAATCAGTTTAGACGCACCCGATGGTACTCCAAAGTGACGTGGGTCTTGTGGAGCTCTGTTCGGTCCGTTTGGAGATAGTGCTAATCTTAACACAAGATAGGTGCACGGTTTGCACTAGACATACCATAGGCTCACAAATAGTTTTTTGACGCACCCGATGCACCCGTAAGCGACATGGGTCGTGTGGAATCTCGTTTTAGTCCGTTTGGAGACAGTGCTAGTGTCAGTGCAAGACAGGTGCACGGTTTGCACCGAACATAGCATAGGCATAGAAATCATTTTGGACGCACACGATGGGACTCCTTGGTGACGAGGCTCAAGTGGAAGCTTGGTTCGGTCCGTTTGGAGATAGTGCTACTCTTGATGCACGATTGGTGCACGGTTTGCGTCAAATGTACCGTACGCTCGGAAATAGTATTGGAGGCACCTGATGGAACTTCTAGTTGATGTGGGTCTTGTGGAATCTCGTTTCGATCTGTTTTGAGACAGTGTTAGCGTCGGTGCAAGATAGGTGTTCAATTTGCGTCAAACGTACCATAGGGTCATAAATCAGTTTAGACGCACCCGATGGTACTTCTAAGTGACGTGGGTCTGGTGGAGCTCTATTCGGTCCGTTTGGAGAAAGTGCTAATCTTGACACAAGATAGGTGCACGGTTTGCACTGAACGTACCATAGGCTCACAAGTAGTTTGGGGCGCACCTGATGGACTCGTAAGTGACATGGGTCATGTGGAATCTCGTTTTAGTCCATTTGGAGACAGTGTTAGTGTCAATGCAAGACAGGTGCAGGGTTTGCACCGAACATACCATAGGCATATAAATTGTTTTGGACGCACTGGATGGGACTCCTAGGTGACGAGGCTTAAGTGGAAGCTCGGTTTGGTCCGTTTGGAGATAGTACTACCCTTGATGCACGATTGGTGCATGGTTTGCGTCAAATGTACCCTAGGCTCAGAAATAGTATTGGAGGCACCCGATGGAACTCCTAGTTGATGTGGGTCTTGTGGAATCTCATTTCGATCTATTTTGAGACAGTATTAGCGTCGGTGCAAGATAGCTGCTCAATTTGCGTCAAACGTACCATAGGGTCATAAATCAGTCTAGACGCACCCAATGGTACTCTAAATTGACGTGGGTGTAGAGGAGCTCTGTTCGGTCTGTTTAGAGATAGTGCTAATCTTGACACAAGATAGATGCACAGTTTGCACCGAACGTACCATTGGCTCCCAAATAGTTTGGGATGCACCCGATGGACTCGTAAGTGACATGGGTCATGTGGAATTTCGTTTTAGTCCGTTTGGAGACAGTGCTAGTGTCAGTGCAAGACAGGTGCACGGTTTGCACCAAACATACCATAGGCATAGAAATCGTTTTAGACGCACACGATGGGACTCCTTGGTGACGAGGCTCAAGGGGAAGCTCGGTTCGGTCTGTTTGGAGATAGTGCTACTCTTGATGCACGATTGGTGTACGGTTTGCGTCAAACGTACCGTACGCTCGGAAATAGTACTAGAGGCACCCGATGGAACTCCTAGTTGACGTGGGTCTTGTGGAATCTCGTTTCGATCTGTTTTGAGACAGTGTTAGCGTCGGTGCAAGATAGGTGCACGATTTGCGTCAAACGTACCATAGGGTCATAAATCAGTTTAGACGCACCCGATGGTACTCCTAAGTGACGTGGGTCTGGTGGAGCTCTATTCGGTCCGTTTGGAGAAAGTGCTAATATTGACACAAGATAGGTGCACGGTTTGCACTGAACATACCATAGGCTCACAAGTAGTTTGGGACGCACCCGATGGACTTGTAAGTGACTTGGGTCGTGTGGAATCTCGTTCTTGTCAGTGCAAGATAGGTGCACGGTTTGCACCGAACAAACCATAGGCATAGAAATCATTTTGGACGCACTCGATGGGACTCCTAGGTGACGAGGCTCAAGTGGAAGCTCGGTTTGGTCTGTTTGGAGATAGTACTACACTTGATGCACGATTGGTGCACAGTTTGCGTCAAACGTACCTTAGGCTCGGAAATAGTATTGGAGGCACCCGATGGAACTCCTAGTTGATGTGGGTCTTGTGGAATCTCGTTTCGATCTATTTTGAGACAGTGTTAGCGTCGGTGCAAGATAGGTGCTCAATTTGCGTCAAACGTACCATAGGGTCATAAATCAGTTTAGACGCACCCGATGGTACTCCAAAGTGACGTGGGTCTTATGGAGCTCTGTTCGGTCCGTTTGGAGATAGTGCTAATCTTGACACAAGATAGATGCGCAGTTTGCACTGAACATACCGTCGGCTCACAAATAGTTTGGGACGCACCCAATGGACTTGTAAGTGACATGGGTCGTGTGGAATTTCGTTTTACTCCGTTTGGAGACAGTGTTAGTGTTAGTGCAAGAGAGGTGCACAATTTGCACCGAACATACCATAGGCATAGAAATCGTTTTGGATGCACACGATGGGACTCCTACGTGACGAGGCTCAAGTGGAAGCTCGGTTTGGTCCATTGGAGATAGTGCTACTCTTGATGCATGATTGGTGCACGGTTTGCGTCAAACGCACCGTAGGCTTGGAAATAGTATTAGAGGCACCCGATGGAACTCCTAGTTGACATGGGTCTTGTGGAATCTCGTTACAATCTGTTTTGAGACAGTGTTAGCATCGGTGCAAGATAGGTGCACGATTTGCGTCAAACGTACCATAGGGTCATAAATCAGTTTAGACGCACCCGATGGTACTCCTAAGTGACGTGTGTCTGGTGGAGCTCTGTTCGGTCCGTTTGGAGATAGTGCTAATCTTGACACAAGATAGGTGCACGGTTTGCACTAGACGTACCATAGGCCCACAAATAGTTTTTGACGCACCCGATGCACCCGTAAGCGACATGGGTCGTGTGGAATCTTGTTTTAGTCCGTTTGGAGACAGTGCTAGTGTCAGTGCAAGACAGGTGCACGGTTTGCACCGCACATAGCATAGGCATAGAAATCGTTTTGGACGCTCACGATGGGACTCCTTGGTGACGAGGCTCAAGTGGAAGCTTGGTTCGGTCCGTTTGGAGACAGTGCTACTCTTGATGCACGATTGGTGCACGGTTTGAGTCAAATGTACCGTACGCTCGGAAATAGTATTGGAGGCACCTAATGGAACTCCTAGTTGATGTTGGTCTTGTGGAATCTCGTTTCGATCTGTTTTGAGACAGTGTTAGCGTCGGGGCAAGACAGGTGCATGGTTTGCACCAAACATACCATAGGCATAGAAATCGTTTTGGTCGCACATGATGGGACTCCTTGGTGATGAGGCTCAAGGGGAAGCTCGGTTCGGTCTGTTTGGAGATAGTGCTACTCTTGATGCACGATTGGTGTATAGTTTGCGTCAAACGTACCGTACGCTCGGAAATAATACTGGAGGCACCCGATGGAACTCCTAGTTGACGTGGGTCTTGTGGAATCTCGTTTCGATCTGTTTTGAGACAGTGTTAGCTTCGGTGCAAGATAGGTGCACGATTTGCGTCAAACGTACCATAGGGTCATAAATCTGTTTAGACGCACCTGATGGTACTCCTAAGCGACGTGGGTCTGGTGGACCTCTATTCGGTCCGTTTGGAGAAAGTGCTAATCTTGACACAAGATAGGTGCACGGTTTGCACTGAACGTACCATAGGCTCACAAGTAGTTTGGGACGCACCCGATGGACTCGTAAGTGACATGGGTCGTGTGGAATCTCATTTTAGTCCGTTCGGAGACAGTGTTAGTGTCAGTGCAAGATAGGTGCACGGTTTGCACCGAACATACCATAGGCATAGAAATCGTTTTGGACACACTCGATGGGACTCCTAGGTGACGAGGCTCAAGTGGAAGCTCGATTTGGTCCGTTTGGAGATAGTACTACACTTGACGCACGATTGGGGCACAGTTTGCGTCAAACGTACCTTAGGCTCAGAAATAGTATTGGAGGCACCCGATGGAACTCCTAGTTGATGTGGGTCTTGTGGAATCTCGTTTCGATCTGTTTTGAGATAGTGTTAGCATCGGTGCAAGATAGGTGCTCAATTTGCGTCAAACGTACCATAGGGTCATAAATCAGTTTAGACGCACCCGATGGTACTCCAAAGTGACGTGGGTCTTATGGAGCTCTGTTCGGTCCGTTTGGAGATAGTGCTAATCTTGACACAAGATAGATGCGCAGTTTGCACTGAACGTACCGTAGGCTCACAAATAGTTTGGGACGCACCCGATGGACTCGTAAGTGACATGGGTCATGTGGAATTTCGTTTTAGTCCGTTTGGAGATAGTGTTAGTGTCAGTGCAAGAGAGGTGCACGGTTTGCACCGAACATACCATAGGCATAGAAATCGTTTTGGACGCATACGATGGGACTCCTTGGTGACGAGGCTCAAGTGGAAGCTCGGTTCGTCCTGTTTGGAGATAGTGCTACACTTGATGCACGATTGGTGCACGGTTTGCATCAAACGTACCTTAGGCTTGGAAATAGTATTGGAGGCACCCGATGGAACTCCTAGTTGATGTGCGTCTTGTGGAATCTCATTTCGATCCGTGTTTGAGACAGTGTTAGCGTCGGTGCAAGATAGGTGCTCAATTTGTGTCAAACGTACCATAGGGTCATAAATCAGTTTAGACGCACCCGATGGTACTCCAAAGTGACGTGGGTCTTGTGGAGCTCTGTTCGGTCCGTTTGGAGATAGTGCTAATCTTAACACAAGATAGGTGCACAGTTTGCACTAGACATACCATAGGCTCACAAATAGTTTTTTGACGCACCCGATGCACCCGTAAGCGACATGGGTCGTGTGGAATCTCGTTTTAGTCCGTTTGGAGACAGTGCTAGTGTCAGTGCAAGACAGGTGCACGGTTTGCACCGAACATAGCATAGGCATAGAAATCATTTTGGACGCACACGATGGGACTCCTTGGTGACGAGGCTCAAGTGGAAGCTTGGTTCGGTCCGTTTGGAGATAGTGCTACTCTTGATGCACGATTGGTGCACGGTTTGCGTCAAATGTACCGTATGCTCGGAAATAGTATTGGAGGCACCCGATGGAACTTCTAGTTGATGTGGGTCTTGTGGAATCTCGTTTCGATCTGTTTTAAGACAGTGTTAGCGTCGGTGCAAGATAGGTGCTCAATTTGCGTCAAACGTACCATAGGGTCATAAATCAGTTTAGACGCACCCGATGGTACTTCTAAGTGACGTGGGTCTGGTGGAGCTCTATTCGGTCCGTTTGGAGAAAGTGCTAATCTTGACACAAGATAGGTGCACGGTTTGCACTGAACGTACCATAGGCTCACAAGTAGTTTGGGGCGCACCCGATGGACTCGTAAGTGACATGGGTCATGTGGAATCTCGTTTTAGTCCATTTGGAGACAGTGTTAGTGTCAATGCAAGACAGGTGCAGGGTTTGCACCGAACATACCATAGGCATATAAATTGTTTTGGACGCACTGGATGGGACTCCTAGGTGACGAGGCTTAAGTGGAAGCTCGGTTTGGTCCGTTTGGAGATAGTACTACCCTTGATGCACGATTGGTGCATGGTTTGCGTCAAATGTACCCTAGGCTCAGAAATAGTATTGGAGGCACCCGATGAAACTCCTAGTTGATGTGGGTCTTGTGGAATCTCATTTCGATCTATTTTGAGACAGTGTTAGCGTCGGTGCAAGATAGCTGCTCAATTTGCGTCAAACGTACCATAGGGTCATAAATCAGTCTAGACGCACCCAATGGTACTCTAAAGTGACGTGGGTGTGGAGGAGCTCTGTTCGGTCTGTTTAGAGATAGTGCTAATATTGACACAAGATAGATGCACAGTTTGCACCGAACGTACCATTGGCTCCCAAATAGTTTGGGATGCACCCGATGGACTCGTAAGTGACATGGGTCGTGTGGAATTTTGTTTTAGTCCGTTTGGAGACAGTGCTAGTGTCAGTGCAAGACAGGTGCACGGTTTGCACCAAACATACCATAGGCATAGAAATCGTTTTAGACGCACACGATGGGACTCCTTGGTGACGAGGCTCAAGGGGAAGCTCGGTTCGGTCTGTTTGGAGATAGTGCTACTCTTGATGCACCATTGGTGTACGGTTTGCGTCAAACGTACCGTACGCTCGGAAATAGTACTGGAGGCACCCGATGGAACTCCTAGTTGACGTGGGTCTTGTGGAATCTCGTTTCGATCTGTTTTGAGACAGTGTTAGCGTCGGTGCAAGATAGGTGCACGATTTGCGTCAAACGTACCATAGGGTCATAAATCAGTTTAGACGCACCCGATGGTACTCCTAAGTGACGTGGGTCTGGTGGAGCTCTATTCGGTCCGTTTGGAGAAAGTGCTAATCTTGACACAAGATAGGTGCACGGTTTGCACTGAACGTACCATAGGCCCACAGGTAGTTTGGGACGCACCCGATGGACTTGTAAGTGACTTGGGTCGTGTGGAATCTCGTTTTTGTCCGTTTGGAGACAGTGTTAGTGTCAGTGCAAGATAGGTGCACGGTTTGCACCGAACAAACCATAGGCATAGAAATCATTTTGGACGCACTCGATGGGACTCCTAGGTGACGAGGCTCAAGTGGAAGCTCGGTTTGGTCTGTTTGGAGATAGTACTACACTTGATGCACGATTGGTGCACAGTTTGCGTCAAACGTACCTTAGGCTCGGAAATAGTATTGGAGGCACCCGATGGAACTCCTAGTTGATGTGGGTCTTGTGGAATCTCGTTTCGATCTGTTTTGAGACAGTGTTAGCGTCGGTGCAAGATAGGTGCTCAATTTGCGTCAAACGTACCATAGGGTCATAAATCAGTTTAGACGCACCCGATGGTACTCCAAAATGACGTGGGTCTTATGGAGCTCTGTTCGGTCCGTTTGGAGATAGTGCTAATCTTGACACAAGATAGATGCGCAGTTTGCACTGAACATACCGTAGGCTCACAAATAGTTTGGGACGCACCCAATGGACTTGTAAGTGACATGGGTCGTGTGGAATTTCGTTTTACTCCGTTTGGAGACAGTGTTAGTGTTAGTGCAAGAGAGGTGCACGATTTGCACCGAACATACCATAGGCATAGAAATCGTTTTGGATGCACACGATGGGACTCCTACGTGACGAGGCTCAAGTGGAAGCTCGGTTTGGTCCATTGGAGATATTGCTACTCTTGATGGTACCATAGGCTCACAAGTAGTTTGGGACGCACCCGATGGACTCGTAAGTGACATGGGTCGTGTGGAATCTCGTTTTAGTCCGTTCGGAGACAGTGTTAGTGTCAGTGCGAGACAGGTGCACGGTTTGCACCGAACATACCATAGGCATAGAAATCGTTTTGGACACACTCGATGGGACTCCTAGGTGACGAGGCTCAAGTGGAAGCTCGATTTGGTCCGTTTGGAGATAGTACTACACTTGATGCACGATTGGTGCACGGTTTGCGTCAAACGTACCTTAGGCTCGGAAATAGTATTGGAGGCACCCGATGGAACTCCTAGTTGATGTGGGTCTTGTGGAATCTCGTTTCGATCTGTTTTGAGACAGTGTTAGCGTCGGTGCAAGATAGGTGCACGATTTGCGTCAATCGTACCATAGGGTCATAAATCAGTTTAGACGCACCCGATGGTACTCCTAAGTGACGTGGGTCTGGTGGAGCTCTGTTCGGTCCGTTTGGAGAAAGTGCTAATCTTGACACAAGATAGATGCGCAGTTTGCACTAAACATACCGTAGGCTCACAAATAGTTTGGGACGCACCCAATGGACTTGTAAGTGACATGGGTCGTGTTGAATTTCGTTTTACTCCGTTTGGAGACAGTGTTAGTGTTAGTGCAAGAGAGGTGCACGATTTGCACCGAACATACCATAGGCATAGAAATCGTTTTGGACGCACACGATGGGACTCCTAGGTGACGAGGCTCAAGTGGAAGCTTGGTTCGGTCCATTGGAGATAGTGCTACTCTTGATGCACGATTGGTGCACGGTTTGCGTCAAACGTACCGTACGCTCAGAAATAGTATTAGAGGCACCCGATGGAACTCCTAGTTGACGTTTGTCTTGTGGAATCTCGTTACAATCTGTTTTGAGACAGTGTTAGCATCGGTGCAAGATAGGTGCACGATTTGTGTCAAACGTACCATAGGGTCATAAATCAGTTTAGATGCACCCGATGGTACTCCTAAGTGACGTGGGTCTGGTGGAGCTCTGTTCGGTCCGTTTGGAGATAGTGCTAATCTTGACACAAGATAGATGCGTAGTTTGCACTGAACATACCGTAGGCTCACAAATAGTTTGGGACGCACCCGATGGACTCGTAAGTGACATGGGTCGTGTGGAATTTCGTTTTAGTCCGTTTGGAGACAGTGTTAGTGTTAGTGCAAGAGAGGTGCACGATTTGCACCGAGCATACCATAGGCATAGAAATCGTTTTGGACGCACACGATGGGACTCCTACGTGACGAGGCTCAAGTGGAAGCTCGGTTCGGTCCATTAGAGATAGTGCTACTCTTGATGCATGATTGGTGCACGCTTTGCATCAAACGCACCATAGGCTTGGAAATAGTATTAGAGGCACCCGATGGAACTCCTAGTTGACATGGGTCTTGTGGAATCTCGTTACAATCTGTTTTGAGACAGTGTTAGCATCGGTGCAAGATAGGTGCACGATTTGCGTCAAACGTACCATAGGGTCATAAATCAGTTTAGACGCACTCGATGGTACTCCTAAGTGACGTGTGTCTGGTGGAGCTCTGTTCGGTCCGTTTGAAGATAGTGCTAATCTTGACACAAGATAGGTGCACGGTTTGCACTAGACGTACCATAGGCTCACAAATAGTTTTTGACGCACCCGATGCACCCGTAAGCGACATGGGTCGTGTGGAATCTCGTTTTAGTCTGTTTGGAGACAGTGTTAGTGTCAATGCAAGACAGGTGCAGGGTTTGCACCGAACATACCATAGGCATATAAATTGTTTTGGACGCACTGGATGGGACTCCTAGGTGACGAGGCTTAAGTGGAAGCTCGGTTTGGTCCGTTTGGAGATAGTACTACCCTTGATGCACGATTGGTGCATGGTTTGCGTCAAATGTACCTTAGGCTCAGAAATAGTATTGGAGGCACCCGATGGAACTCCTAGTTGATGTGGGTCTTGTGGAATCTCATTTCGATCTGTTTTGTGACAGTGTTAGCGTCGGTGCAAGATAGCTGCTCAATTTGCGTCAAACCTACCATAGGGTCATAAATCAGTCTAGACGCACCCAATGGTACTCTAAAGTGACGTGGGTGTGGAGGAGCTCTGTTCGGTCTGTTTAGAGATAGTGCTAATCTTGACACAAGATAGGTGCACGGTTTGCACTGAACGTACCATAGGCTCACAAGTAGTTTGAGACGCACCCGATGGACTCGTAAGTGACATGGGTCTTGTGGAATCTCATTTTAGTCCGTTTGGAGACAGTGTTAGTGTCAGTGCAAGATAGGTGCACGGTTTGCACCGAACATACGATAGGCATAGAAATCGTTTTGGACGCACACGATGGGACTCCTAGGTGACGAGGCTCAAGTGGAAGCTTGGTTCGGTCCATTGGAGATAGTGCTACTCTTGATGCACGATTGGTGCACGGTTTGCGTCAAACGCACCGTAGGCTTGGAAATAGTATTAGAGGCACCCGATGGAACTCCTAGTTGACGTTTGTCTTGTGGAATCTCGTTACAATCTGTTTTGAGACAGTGTTAGCATCGGTGCAAGATAGGTGCATGATTTGCGTCAAACGTACCATAGGGTCATAAATCAGTTTAGACGCACCCGATGGTACTCCTAAGTGACGTGGGTCTGGTGGAGCTCTGTTCGGTCCGTTTGGAGATAGTGCTAATCTTGACACAAGATAGATGCGTAGTTTGCACTGAACATACCGTAGGCTCACAAATAGTTTGGGACGCACCCGATGGACTCGTAAGTGACATGGGTCGTGTGGAATTTCGTTTTAGTCCGTTTGGAGACAGTGTTAGTGTTAGTGCAAGAGAGGTGCACGATTTGCACCGAGCATACCATAGGCATAGAAATCGTTTTGGACGCACACGATGGGACTCCTACGTGACGAGGCTCAAGTGGAAGCTCGGTTCGGTCCGTTTGGAGACAGTGCTACTCTTGATGCATGATTGGTGCACGCTTTGCGTCAAACGCACCGTAGGCTTGGAAATAGTATTAGAGGCACCTAATGGAACTCCTAGTTGATGTTGGTCTTGTGGAATCTCGTTACAATCTGTTTTGAGACAGTGTTAGCATCGGGGCAAGATAGGTGCTCAATTTGCGTCAAACGTACCATAGGGTCATAAATCAGTTTAGACGCACCCGATGGTACTCCTAAGTGACGTGGGTCTGGTGGAGCTCTGTTCGGTCCGTTTGGAGATAGTGCTAATCTTGACACAAGATAGGTGCACGGTTTGCACTAGACGTACCATAGGCTCACAAGTACTTTGGGACGCACCCGATGCACTCGTAAGCGACATGGGTCGTGTGGAATCTTGTTTTAGTCCGTTCGGATACAGTGTTAGTGTCAATGCAAGACAGTTGCAGGGTTTGCACCGAACATACCATAGGCGTAGAAATCGTTTTGGACACACTCGATGGGACTCCTTGGTGACAAGGCTCAAGTGGAAGCTTGGTTTGGTCCGTTTGGAGATAGTACTACCCTTGATGCACGATTGGTGCATGGTTTGCGTCAAATGTACCTTAGGCTCAGAAATAGTATTGGAGGCACCCGATGGAACTCCTAGTTGATGTGAGTCTTGTGGAACCTCATTTTGATCTGTTTTGAGACAGTGTTAGCGTCGGTGCAAGATAGGTGCTCAATTTGCATCAAACGTTCCATAGGGTCATAAATCAGTTTAGACGCACCCAATGGTACTCCTAAGTGACGTGGGTGTGGAGGAGCTCTGTTCGGTCCGTTTAGAGATAGTGCTAACCTGGACACAAGATAGATGCACGGTTTGCACTGAACGTACCATTGGCTCCCAAAAATTTGGGACGCACCCGATGGACTCGTAAGTGACATGGGTCATGTGGAATTTCATTTTAGTCCGTTTGGAGACAGTGTTAGTGTCAGTGCAAGACAGGTGCATGGTTTGCACCAAACATACCATAGGCATATAAATCGTTTTGGACGCACTGGATGGGACTCCTTGGTGACGAGGCTCAAGAGGAAGCTCGGTTTGGTCCGTTTGGAGATAGTACTACTCTTGATGCACGATTGGTGTATAGTTTGCGTCAAACGTATCGTACGCTCGGAAATAATACTGGAGGCACCCGATGGAACTCCTAGTTGACGTGGGTCTTGTGGAATCTCGTTTCGATCTATTTTGAGACAGTGTTAGCTTCGGTGCAAGATAGGTGCACGATTTGCGTCAAACGTACCATAGGGTCATAAATCAGTTTAGACGCACCTGATGGTACTCCTAAGTGACGTGGGTCTGGTGGAGCTCTATTCGGTCCGTTTGGAGAAAGTGCTAATCTTGACACAAGATAGGTGCACGGTTTGCACTGAACGTACCATAGGCTCACAAGTAGTTTGGGACGCACCCGATGGACTCGTAAGTGACATGGGTCGTGTGGAATCTCGTTTTAGTCCGTTCGGAGACAGTGTTAGTGTCAGTGCAAGACAGGTGCACGGTTTGCACCGAACATACCATAGGCATAGAAATCGTTTTGGACACACTCGATGGGACTCCTAGGTGACGAGGCTCAAGTGGAAGCTCGATTTGGTCCGTTTGGAGATAGTACTACACTTGATGCACGATTGGTGCACGGTTTGCGTCAAACGTACCTTAGGCTCGGAATAGTATTGGAGGCACCCGATGGAACTCCTAGTTGATGTGGGTCTTGTGGAATCTCGTTTCGATCTGTTTTGAGACAGTGTTAGCATCGGTGCAAGATAGGTGCTCAATTTGCGTCAAACGTACCATAGGGTCATAAATCAGTTTAGACGCACCCGATGGTACTCCAAAGTGACGTGGGTCTTATGGAGCTCTGTTCGGTCCGTTTGGAGATAGTGCTAATCTTGACACAAGATAGATGTGCAGTTTGCACTGAACGTACCGTAGGCTCACAAATAGTTTGGGACGCACCCGATGGACTCGTAAGTGACATGGGTCATGTGGAATTTCGTTTTAGTCCGTTTGGAGACAGTGTTAGTGTCAGTGCAAGAGAGGTGCACGGTTTGCACCGAACATACCATAGGCATAGAAATCGTTTTGGACGCATACGATGGGACTCCTTGGTGACGAGGCTCAAGTGGAAGCTCGGTTTGTCCTGTTTGGAGATAGTGCTACACTTGATGCACGATTGGTGCACGGTTTGCATCAAACGTACCTTAGGCATGGAAATAGTATTGGAGGCACCCGATGGAACTCCTAGTTGATGTGGGTCTTGTGGAATCTCATTTCGATCTGTGTTTGAGACAGTGTTAGCGTCGGTGCAAGATAGGTGCTCAATTTGTGTCAAACGTACCATAGGGTCATAAATCAGTTTAGACGCACCCGATGGTACTCCAAAGTGACGTGGGTCTTGTGGAGCTCTGTTCGGTCCGTTTGGAGATAGTGCTAATCTTAACACAAGATAGGTGCACGGTTTGCACTAGACGTACCATAGGCTCACAAATAGTTTTTTGACGCACCCGATGCACCCGTAAGCGACATGGGTCGTGTGGAATCACGATTGGTGCATGGTTTGCGTCAAATGTACCTTAGGCTCAGAAATAGTATTGGAGGCACCCGATGGAACTCCTAGTTGATGTGGGTCTTGTGGAATCTCATTTCGATCTGTTTTGAGACTGTGTTAGCGTCGGTGCAAGATAGCTGCTCAATTTGCGTCAAACGTACCATAGGGTCATAAATCAGTCTAGACGCACCCAATGGTACTCTAAAGTGACGTGGGTGTGGAGGAGCTCTGTTCGGTCTGTTTAGAGATAGTGCTAATCTTGACACAAGATAGGTGCACGGTTTGCACTGAACGTACCATAGGCTCACAAGTAGTTTGGGACGCACCCGATGGACTCGTAAGTGACATGGGTCTTGTGGAATCTCATTTTAGTCCGTTTGGAGACAGTGTTAGTGTCAGTGCAAGATAGGTGCATGGTTTGCACCGAACATACCATAGGCATAGAAATCGTTTTGGATGCACTCGATGGGACTCCTAGGTGACGAGGCTCAAGTGGAAGCTTGGTTCGGTCCATTGGAGATAGTGCTAATCTTGATGCACGATTGGTCCACGGTTTGCGTCAAAACGCACCGTAGGCTTGGAAATAGTATTAGAGGCACCCGATGGAACTCCTAGTTGACGTGGGTCTTGTGGAATCTCGTCACAATCTGTTTTGAGACAATGTTAGCATCGGTGCAAGATAGGTGCACGATTTGCGTCAAACGTACCATAGGATCATAAATCAGTTTAGACGCACCCGATGGTACCCCTAAGTGACGTGGGTCTAGTGGAGCTATGTTCGGTCCGTTTGGAGATAGTGCTAATCTTGACACAAGATAGATCGCAGTTTGCACTGAACATACTGTAGGCTCACAAATAGTTTGGGATGCACCCGATGGACTCGTAAGTGACATGGGTCGTGTGGAATTTCGTTTTAGTCCGTTTGGAGACAGTGTTAGTGTTAATGCAAGAGAGGTGCACGATTTGCACCGAACATACCATAGGCATAGAAATCGTTTTGGACGCACACGATGGGACTCCTAGGTGACGAGGCTCAAGTGGAAGCGCGGTTCGGTCATTTGGAGATAGTGCTACTCTTGATGCATGATTGGTGCACGGTTTGCGTCAAACGCACCATAGGCTTGGAAATAGTATTAGAGGCACCCGATGGAACTCCTAGTTGATGTGGGTCTTGTGGAATCTCGTTACAATCTGTTTTGAGACAGTGTTAGCATCGGTGCATGATAGGTGCATGATTTGCGTCAAATGTACCATAGGGTCATAAATCAGTTTAGACGCACCCGATGGTACTCCTAAGTGACGTGGGTCTGGTGGAGCTCTGTTCGGTCCGTTTGGAGATAGTGCTAATCTTGACATAAGATAGGTGCACGGTTTGCACTGAACGTACCATAGGCTCACAAGTAGTTTGGGACGCACCCGATGGACTCGTAAGTGACATGGGTCGTGTGGAATCTCGTTTTAGTCCGTTTGGAGACAGTGTTAGTGTCAGTGCAAGATAGGTGCACGGTTTGCACCGAACATACCATAGGCATAGAAATCATTTTGGACGCACTCGATGGGACTCCTAGGTGACGAGGCTCAAGTGGAAGCTCGTTTTGGTCCGTTTGGAGATAGTACTACACTTGATACACGATTGGTGCATAGTTTGCGTCAAACGTACCTTAGGCTCGGAAATAGTATTGGAGGCACCCGATGGAACTCCTAGTTGATGTGGGTCTTGTGGAATCTCGTTTCGATCTGTTTTGAGACAGTGTTAGCGTCGGTGCAAGATAGGTGCTCAATTTGCGTCAAACGTACCATAGGGTCATAAATCAGTTTAGACGCACCCAATGGTACTCCAAAGTGACGTGGGTGTGGAGGAGCTCTGTTCGGTCCGTTTAGAGATAGTGCTAATCTTGACACAAGATAGATCGCAGTTTGCACTGAACATACCGTAGGCTCACAAATAGTTTGGGACGCACCCGATGGACTCGTAAGTGACATGGGTCGTGTGGAATTTCGTTTTAGTCCGTTTGGAGACAGTGTTAGTGTTAGTGCAAGAGAGGTGCACGATTTGCACCGAACATACTATAGGCATAGAAATCGTTTTGGACGCACACGATGGGACTCCTAGGTGACGAGGCTCAAGTGGAAGCGCGGTTCGGTCATTTGGAGATAGTGCTACTCTTGATGCATGATTGGTGCACGGTTTGCGTCAAACGCACCATAGGCTTGGAAATAGTATTAGAGGCACCCGATGGAACTCCTAGTTGATGTGGGTCTTGTGGAATCTCGTTACAATCTGTTTTGAGACAGTGTTAGCATCGGTGCATGATAGGTGCACGATTTGCGTCAAATGTACCATAGGGTCATAAATCAGTTTAGACGCACCCGATGGTACTCCTAAGTGACGTGGGTCTGGTGGAGCTCTGTTCGGTCTGTTTGGAGATAGTGCTAATCTTGACACAAGATAGGTGCACGGTTTGCACTGAACGTACCATAGGCTCACAAGTAGTTTGGGACGCACCTGATGGACTCGTAAGTGACATGGGTCGTGTGGAATCTCGTTTTAGTCCGTTTGGAGACAGTGTTAGTGTCAGTGCAAGATAGGTGCACGGTTTGCACCGAACATACCATAGGCATAGAAATCATTTTGGACGCACTCGATGGGACTCCTAGGTGACGAGGCTCAAGTGGAAGCTCGTTTTGGTCCGTTTGGAGATAGTACTACACTTGATACACGATTGGTGCATAGTTTGCGTCAAACGTACCTTAGGCTCGGAAATAGTATTGGAGGCACCCGATGGAACTCCTAGTTGATGTGGGTCTTGTGGAATCTCGTTTCGATCTGTTTTGAGACAGTGTTAGCGTCGGTGCAAGATAGGTGCTCAATTTGCGTCAAACGTACCATTGGGTCATAAATCAGTTTAGACGCACCCAATGGTACTCCAAAGTGACGTGGGTGTGGAGGAGCTCTGTTCGGTCCGTTTAGAGATAGTGCTAATCTTGACACAAGATAGATGCACGGTACGCACTGAACGTACCATTGGATCACAAATAGTTTGGGACGCACCCGATGGACTCGTAAGTGACATGGGTCGTGTGGAATTTCGTTTTAGTCCGTTTGGAGACAGTGCTAGTGTCAGTGCAAGACAGGTGCACGGTTTGCACCAAACATACCATAGGCATAGAAATCGTTTTGGACGCACACGATGGGACTCCTTTGTGACGAGGCTCAAGGGGAAGCTCGGTTCGATCTGTTTGGAGATAGTGCTACTCTTAATGCACGATTGGTGTACGGTTTGCGTCAAACGTACCGTACGCTCAGAAATAGTACTGGAGGCACCCGATGGAACTCCTAGTTGACGTGGGTCTTGTGGAGCTCTGTTCGGTCCATTTGGAGATAGTGCTAATCTTGACACAAGATAGGTGCACGGTTTGCACTGAACGTACCATAGGCTCACAAGTAGTTTGGGACGCACCCGATGGACTCGTAAGTGACATGGGTCGTGTGGAATCTCGTTTTAGTCCGTTTGGAGACAGTGTTAGTGTCAGTGCAAGATAGGTGCACGGTTTGCACCGAACATACCATAGGCATAGAAATCATTTTGGACGCACTCGATGGGACTCCTAGGTGACGAGGCTCAAGTGGAAGCTCGGTTTGGTCCGTTTGGAGATAGTACTACACTTGATGCACGATTGGTGCACAGTTTGCATCAAACATACCTTAGGCTCGGAAATAGTATTGGAGGCACCCGATGGAACTCCTAGTTGATGTGGGTCTTGTGGAATCTCGTTTCGATCTGTTTTGAGACAGTGTTAGCGTCGGTGCAAGATAGGTGCTCAATTTGCGTCAAACGTACCATAGGGTCATAAATCAGTTTAGACGCACCCGATGGTACTCCAAAGTGACGTGGGTCTTATGGAGCTCTGTTCGGTCCGTTTGGAGATAGTGCTAATCTTGACACAAGATAGATGCGCAGTTTGCACTAAACATACCGTAGGCTCACAAATAGTTTGGGACGCACCCAATGGACTTGTAAGTGACATGGGTCGTGTGGAATTTCGTTTTAGTCCGTTTGGAGACAGTGTTAGTGTTAGTGCAAGAGAGGTGCACGATTTGCCCCGAACATACCGTAGGCATAGAAATCGTTTTGGACGCACACGATGGGACTCCTAGGTGACGAGGCTCAAGTGGAAGCTCGGTTCGGTCCATTGGAGATAGTGCTACTCTTGATGCACGATTGGTGCACGGTTTGCATCAAACGCACCGTAGGCTTGGAAATAGTATTAGAGGCACCCGATGGAACTCCTAGTTGATGTGGGTCTTGTGGAATCTCGTTACAATCTGTTTTGAGACAGTGTTAGCATCGGTGCAAGATAGGTGCACGATTTGCGTCAAACGTACCATAGGGTCATAAATCAGTTTAGACGCACCCGATGGTACTCCTAAGTGACGTGGGTCTGGTGGAGCTCTGTTCGGTCCGTTTGGAGATAATGCTAATCTTGACACAAGATAGATGCGCAGTTTGCACTAAACATACCGTAGGCTCACAAATAGTTTGGGACGCACCCGATGGACTCGTAAGTGACATGGGTCGTGTGGAATTTCGTTTTAGTCCGTTTGGAGACAGTGTTAGTGTTAGTGCAAGAGAGGTGCACGATTTGCACCGAACATACCATAGGCATAGAAATCGTTTTGGACGTACACGATGGGACTCCTACGTGACGAGGCTCAAGTGGAAGCTCGGTTCGGTCCATTGGAGATAGTGCTACTCTTGATGCATGATTGGTGCACGGTTTGCGTCAAACGCAACGTAGGCTTGGAAATAGTATTTGAGGCACCCGATGGAACTCCTAGTTGACGTGGGTCTTGTGGAATCTCGTTACAATCTGTTTTGAGACAGTGTTAGCATCGGTGCAAGATAGGTGCACGATTTGTGTCAAACGTACCATAGGGTCTTAAATCAGTTTAGACGCACCCGATGGTACTCCTAAGTGACGTGTGTCTGGTGGAGCTCTGTTCGGTCCGTTTGGAGATAGTGCTAATCTTGACACAAGATAGGTGCACGGTTTGCACTAGACGTACCATAGGCTCACAAATAGTTTTTGACGCACCCGATGCACCCGTAAGCGACATGGGTCGTGTGGAATCTTGTTTTTGTTCGTTTGGAGACAGTGCTAGTGTCAGTGCAAGATAGGTGCACGGTTTGCACCGAACATAGCATAGGCATAGAAATCATTTTGGACGCACACGATGGGACTCCTTGGTGACGAGGCTCAAGTGGAAGCTTGGTTCGGCCCGTTTGGAGATAGTGCTACTCCTGATGCACGATTGGTGCACAGTTTGCGTCAAATGTACCGTATGCTCGAAAATAGTATTGGAGGCAACCGATGGAACTCCTAGTTGATGTGGGTCTTGTGGAATCTTGTTTCGATCTGTTTTGAGACGGTGTTAGCGTCAGTGCAAGATAGGTGCTCCATTTGCGTCAAACGTACCAAAGGGTCATAAATCAGTTTAGACGCACCCGATGGTACTCCTAAGTGACGTGGGTCTGGTGGAGCTCTATTCGGTCCGTTTGAAGAAAGTGCTAATCTTGACACAAGATAGGCGCACGGTTTGCACTGAACGTACCATAGGCTCACAAGTTGTTTGGGACGCACCCGATGGACTCGTAAGTGACATGGGTCGTGTGGAATCTCGTTTTAGTCCGTTTGGAGACAGTGTTAGTGTCAATGCAAGACAGGTGCAGGGTTTGCACCGAACATACCATAGGCATAGAAATCATTTTGGATGCACTCGATGGGATTCCTAGGTGACGAGGCTCAAGTGGAAGCTCGGTTTGGTCCGTTTGGAGATAGTACTACACTTGATGCACGATTGGTGCACAGTTTGCGTCAAACATACCTTAGGCTCAGAAATAGTATTGGAGACACCCGATGGAACTCCTAGTTGATGTGGGTCTTGTGGAATCTCGTTTCGATCTGTTTTGAGACAGCGTTAGTGTCGGTGCAAGATAGGTGCTCAATTTGCGTCAAACGTACCATAGGGTCATAAATCAGTTTAGACGCACCCGATGGTACTCCAAAGTGACGTGGGTGTGGAGGAGCTCTGTTCGGTCCGTTTAGAGATAGTGCTAATCTTGACACAAGATAGATGCACGGTTTGCACTGAACGTACCATTGGCTCACAAATAGTTTGGGACGCACCCGATGGACTCGTAAGTGACATGGGTCATGTGGAATTTCATTTTAGTCCGTTTGGAGATAGTGCTAGTGTCAGTGCAAGACAGGTGCACGGTTTGCCCCAAACATACCATAGGCATAGAAATCGTTTTGGACGCACACGATGCGACTCCTTGGTGACGAGGCTCAAGGGGAAGCTCGGTTCGGTCTGTTTGGAGATAGTGCTACTCTTAATGCACGATTGGTGTACGGTTTGCGTCAAACGTACCGTACGCTCAGAAATAGTACTGGAGGCACCCGATGGAACTCCTAGTTGACGTGGGACTTGTGGATCTCGTTTCGATCTGTTTTGAGACAGTGTTAGCGTCGGTGCAAGATACGTGCACGATTTGCGTCAAACGTACCATAGGCTCATAAATCAGTTTAGACGCACCCGATGGTACTCCTATGTGACGTGGGTCTGGTGGAGCTCTATTCGGCCCGTTTGGAGAAAGTGCTAATCTTGACACAAGATAGGTGCACGGTTTGCACTAAACGTACCATAGGCTCACAAGTAGTTTGGGACGCACCCGATGGACTCGTAAGTGACATGGGTCTTGTGGAATCTCGTTTTAGTCCGTTTGGAGACAGTGTTAGTGTCAGTGTAAGATAGGTGCACGGTTTGCACCGAACATACCATAGGCATAGAAATCGTTTTGGACGCACTCGATGGGACTCCTAGGTGACGAGGCTCAAGTGGAAGCTCGGTTTGGTCCGTTTGGAGATAGTACTACACTTGATGCACGATTGGTGCACGGTTTGCGTCAAACATACCGTAGGCTCGGAAATAGTATTGGAGGCACCCGATGGAACTCCTAGTTGATGTGGGTCTTGTGGAATCTCGTTTCGATCTGTTTTGAGACAGTGTTAGCGTCGGTGCAAGATAGGTGCTCAATTTGCGTCAAACGTACCATAGGGTCATAAATCAGTTTAGACGCACCCGATGGTACTCCAAAGTGACGTGGGTCTTATGGAGCTCTATTCGGTCCGTTGGGAGATAGTGCTAATCTTGACACAAGATAGATGCGCAGTTTGCACTGAACATACCGTAGGCTCACAAATAGTTTGGGACGCACCCAATAGACTTGTAAGTGACATGGGTCATGTGGAATTTTGTTTTAGTCCGTTTGGAGACAGTGTTAGTGTTAGTGTTAGTGCAAGAGAGGTGCACGATTTGCACCGAACATACCATAGGCATAGAAATCGTTTTGGACGCACACGATGGGACTCCTAGGTGACGAGGCTCAAGTGGAAGCTCGGTTCAGTCCATTGGAGATAGTGCTACTCTTGATGCACGATTGGTGCGCGGTTTGCGTCAAACGCATCGTAGGCTTGGAAATAGTATTAGAGGCACCCGATGGAACTCCTAGTTGACGTGGGTCTTGTGGAATCTCGTTACAATCTGTTTTGAGACAGTGTTAGCATCGGTGCAAGATAGGTGCACGATTTGCGTCAAACGTACCATAGGGTCATAAATCAGTTTAGACGCACCCGATGGTACTCCTAAGTGACGTGGGTCTTATGGAGCTCTGTTCGGTCCGTTTGGAGATAGTGCTAATCTTGACACAAGATAGATGCGCAGTTTGCACTAAACATACCGTAGGCTCACAAATAGTTTGGGACGCACCCGATGGACTCGTAAGTGACATGGGTCGTGTGGAATTTCGTTTTAGTCCGTTTGGAGACAGTGTTAGTGTTAGTGCAAGAGAGGTGCACGATTTGCACCGAACATACCATAGGCATAGAAATCGTTTTGGACGCACACGATGGGACTCCTACGTGACGAGGCTCAAGTGGAAGCTCGGTTCGGTCCATTGGAGATAGTGCTACTCTTGATGCATGATTGGTGCACGGTTTGCGTCAAACGCACCGTAGGCTTGGAAATAGTATTTGAGGCACCCGATGGAACTCCTAGTTGACGTGGGTCTTGTGGAATCTCGTTTCGATCTGTTTTGAGACAGTGTTAGCGTCCGTGCAAGATAGGTGCATGATTTGCGTCAAACGTACCATAGGGTCATAAATCAGTTTAGACGCACCCGATGGTACTCCTAAGTGACGTGGGTCTGGTGGAGCTCTATTCGGTCCGTTTGGAGAAAGTGCTAATCTTGACACAAGATAGGTGCACGGTTTGCACTGAACGTACCATAGGCTCACAAGTAGTTTGGGACGCACCCGATGGACTCGTAAGTGACATGGGTCGTGTGGAATCTCGTTTTAGTCTGTTTGGAGACAGTGTTAGTGTCAGTGCAAGATAGGTGCACGGTTTGCACCGAACATACCATAGGCATAGAAATCATTTTGGACGCACTCGATGGGACTCCTAGGTGATGAGGCTCAAGTGGAAGCTCGGTTTGGTCCGTTTGGAGATAGTACTACACTTGATGCACGATTGGTGCACAGTTTGCATCAAACATACCTTAGGCTCGGAAATAGTATTGGAGGCACCCGATGGAACTCCTAGTTGATGTGGGTCTTGTGGAATCTCGTTTCGATCTGTTTTGAGACAGTGTTAGCGTCGGTGCAAGATAGGTGCTCAATTTGCGTCAAACGTACCATAGGGTCATAAATCAGTTTAGACGCACCCGATGCTACTCCAAAGTGACGTGGGTCTTATGGAGCTCTGTTCGGTCCGTTTGGAGATAGTGCTAATCTTGACACAAGATAGATGCGCAGTTTGCACTGAACATACCGTAGGCTCACAAATAGTTTGGGACGCACCCAATGGACTCGTAAGTGACATGGGTCGTGTGGAATTTCGTTTTAGTCCGTTTGGAGACAGTGTTAGTGTTAGTGCAAGAGAGGTGCACGATTTGCACCGAACATACCATAGGCATAGAAATCGTTTTGGACGCACACGATGGGACTCCTAGGTGACGAGGCTCAAGTGGAAGCTCGGTTCGGTCCATTGGAGATAGTGCTACTCTTGATGCACGATTGGTGCACGGTTTGCGTCAAACGCACCGTAGGCTTGGAAATAGTATTAGAGGCACCCGATGGAACTCCTAGTTGACATGGGTCTTGTGGAATCTCGTTACAATCTGTTTTGAGACAGTGTTAGCATCGGTGCAAGATAGGTGCACGATTTGCGTCAAACGTACCATAGGGTCATAAATCTGTTTAGACGCACCCGATGGTACTCCTAAGTGACGTGTGTCTGGTGGAGCTCTGTTCGGTCCGTTTGGAGATAGTGCTAATCTTGACACAAGATAGATGCGCAGTTTGCACTAAACATACCGTAGGCTCACAAATAGTTTGGGACGCACCCGATGGACTCGTAAGTGACATGGGTCGTGTGGAATTTCATTTTAGTCCGTTTGGAGACAGTGTTAGTGTCAGTGCAAGAGAGGTGCACGATTTGCACCGAACATACCATAGTCATAGAAATCATTTTGGACGCACTCGATGGGACTCCTAGGTGATGAGGCTCAAGTGGAAGCTCGGTTTGGTCCGTTTGGAGATAGTACTACACTTGATGCACGATTGGTGCACAGTTTGCATCAAACATACCTTAGGCTCGGAAATAGTATTGGAGGCACCCGATGGAACTCCTAGTTGATGTGGGTCTTGTGGAATCTCGTTTCGATCTGTTTTGAGACAGTGTTAGCGTCGGTGCAAGATAGGTGCTCAATTTGCGTCAAACGTACCATAGGGTCATAAATCAGTTTAGACGCACCCGAAGCTACTCCAAAGTGACGTGGGTCTTATGGAGCTCTGTTCGGTCCGTTTGGAGATAGTGCTAATCTTGACACAAGATAGATGCGCAGTTTGCACTGAACATACCGTAGGCTCACAAATAGTTTGGGATGCACCCAATGGACTCGTAAGTGACATGGGTCATGTGGAATTTCGTTTTACTCCATTTGGAGACAGTGTTAGTGTTAGTGCAAGAGAGGTGCACGATTTGCACCGAACATACCATAGGCATAGAAATCGTTTTGGACGCACACGATGGGACTCCTAGGTGACGAGGCTCAAGTCGAAGCTCGGTTCGGTCCATTGGAGATAGTGCTACTCTTGATGCACGATTGGTGCACGGTTTGCGTCAAACGCACCGTAGGCTTGGAAATAGTATTAGAGGCACCCGATGGAACTCCTGGTTGACATGGGTCTTGTGGAATCTCGTTACAATCTGTTTTGAGATAGTGTTAGCATCGGTGCAAGATAGGTGCACGATTTGCGTCAAACGTACCATAGGGTCATAAATCAGTTTAGACACACCCGATGGTACTCCTAAGTGACGTGTGTCTAGTGGAGCTCTGTTCGGTCCGTTTGGAGATAGTGCTAATCTTGACACAAGATAGATGCGCAGTTTGCACTAAACATACCGTAGGCTCACAAATAGTTTGGGACGCACCCGATGGACTCGTAAGTGACATGGGTCGTGTGGAATTTCGTTTTACTCCGTTTGGAGACAGTGTTAGTGTCAGTGCAAGAGAGGTGCACGATTTGCACCGAACATACCATAGTCATAGAAATCGTTTTGGACGCACACTATGGGACTCCAACGTGACGAGGCTCAAGTGGAAGCTCGGTTCGGTCCATTGGAGATAGTACTACACTTGATGCACGATTGGTGCACGGTTTGCGTCAAACGTACCTTAGGCTCGGAAATAGTATTGGAGGCACCCGATGGAACTCCTAGTTGATGTGGGTCTTGTGGAATCTCGTTTCGATCTGTTTTGAGACAGTGTTAGCGTCGATGCAAGATAGGTGCATGATTTGCGTCAAACGTACCATAGGGTCATAAATCAGTTTAGACGCACCCGATGGTACTCCAAAGTGACGTGGGTCTTATGGAGCTCTGTTCGGTCCGTTTGGAGATAGTGCTAATCTTGACACAAGATAGATGCGCAGTTTGCACTAAACATACCGTAGGCTCACAAATAGTTTGGGACGCACCCGATGGACTCGTAAGTGACATGGGTCGTGTGGAATTTCATTTTAGTCCGTTTGGAGACAGTGTTAGTGTCAGTGCAAGAGAGGTGCACGATTTGCACCGAACATACCATAGTCATAGAAATCGTTTTGGACGCACACTATGGGACTCCTACGTGACGAGGCTCAAGTGGAAGCTCGGTTCGGTCCATTGGAGATAGTACTACACTTGATGCACGATTGGTGCACGGTTTGCGTCAAACATACCTTAGGCTCGGAAATAGTATTGGAGGCACCCGATGGAACTCCTAGTTGATGTGGGTCTTGTGGAATCTCGTTTCGATCTGTTTTGAGACAGTGTTAGCGTCGGTGCAAGATAGGTGCATGATTTGTGTCAAACGTACCATAGGGTCATAAATCAGTTTAGACGCACCCGATGGTACTCCAAAGTGACGTGGGTCTTATGGAGCTCTGTTCGGTCCGTTTGGAGATAGTGCTAATCTTGACACAAGATAGATGCGCAGTTTGCACTGAACATACCGTAGGCTCACAAATAGTTTGGGACGCACCCAATGGACTTGTAAGTGACATGGGTCGTGTGGAATTTCGTTTTACTCCGTTTGGAGACAGTGTTGGTGTTAGTGCAAGAGAGGTGCACGATTTGCACCGAACATACCATAGGCATAGAAATCGTTTTGGACGCACACGATGGGACTCCTAGGTGACGAGGCTCAAGTGGAAGCTTGGTTCGGTCCATTGGAGATAGTGCTACTCTTGATGCACGATTGGTGCACGGTTTGCGTGAAACGCACGAAATAGTACTAGAGGCACCCGATGGAACTCCTAGTTGACGTGGGTGTTGTGGAATCTCGTTACAATCTGTTTTGAGACAGTGTTAGCATCAGTGCAAGATAGGTGCACGATTTGCGTCAAACGTACCATAGGGTCATAAATCAGTTTAGACGCACCCGATGGTACTCCTAAGTGACGTGGGTCTGGTGGAGCTCTGTTCGGTCCGTTTGGAGATAGTGCTAATCTTGACACAAGATAGATGCGCAGTTTGCACTGAACATACCGTAGGCTCACAAATAGTTTGGGACGCACCCGATGGACTCGTAAGTGACATGGGTCGTGTGGAACTTTGTTTTAGTCCATTTGGAGATAGTGTTAGTGTTAGTGCAAGAGAGGTGCACGATTTGCACCGAACATACCATAGGCATAGAAATCGTTTTGGACGCACACGATGGGACTCCTACGTGACGAGGCTCAAGTGGAAGCTCGGTTTGGTCCATTGGAGATAGTGCTACTCTTGATGCATGATTGGTGCACGGTTTGCGTCAAACGCACCGTAGGCTTGGAAATAGTATTAGAGGCACCCGATGGAACTCCTAGTTGACGTGGGTCTTATGGAATCTCGTTACAATCTGTTTTGAGACAGTGTTAGCATCAGTGCAAGATAGGTGCACGATTTGCGACAAACGTACCATAGGGTCATAAATCAGTTTAGACGCACCCGATGGTACTCCTAAGTGACGTGTGTCTGGTGGAGCTCTGTTCGCTCTGTTTGGAGATAGTGCTAATCTTGACACAAGATAGGTGCACGGTTTGCACTAGACGTACCATAGGCTCACAAATAGTTTTTGACGCACCCGATGCACCCGTAAGCGACATGGGTCGTGTGGAATCTTGTTTTAGTCCGTTTGGAGACAGTGCTAGTGTCAGTGCAAGACAGGTGCACGGTTTGCACTGAACATAGCATAGGCATAGAAATCGTTTTGGACGCACATGATGGGACTCCTTGGTGACGAGGCTCAAGTGGAAGCTTGGTTCGGTCCGTTTGGAGATAGTGCTACTCTTGATGCACGATTGGTGCACGGTTTGCGTCAAATGTACCGTACGCTCGGAAATAGTATTGGAGGCACCCGATGGAACTCCTAGTTGATGTGGGTCTTGTGGAATCTCATTTCGATCTGTTTTGAGACAGTGTTAGCGTTAGTGCAAGATAGGTGCTCAATTTGCGTCAAACGTACCAAAGGGTCATAAATCAGTTTAGACGCACCCGATGGTACTCCTAAGTGACGTGGGTCTGGTGGAGCTCTATTCGGTCCGTTTGGAGAAAGTGCTAATCTTGACACAAGATAGGCACACGGTTTGCACTGAACGTACCATAGGCTCACAAGTAGTTTGGGACGCACCCGATGGACTCGTAAGTGACATGGGTCGTGTGGAATCTCGTTTTAGTCCGTTTGGAGACAGTGTTAGTGTCAATGCAAGATAGGTGCAGGGTTTGCACCGAACATACCATAGGCATATAAATCATTTTGGACACACTCGATGGGACTCCTAGGTGACGAGGCTTAAGTGGAAGCTTGGTTTGGTCCGTTTGGAGATAGTACTACCCTTGATGCACGATTGGTGCATGGTTTGCGTCAAATGTACCTTAGGCTCAGAAATAGTATTGGAGGCACCCGATGGAACTCCTAGTTGATGTGGGTCTTGTGGAATCTCATTTCGATCTGTTTTTGAGACAGTGTTAGCGTCGGTACAAGATAGGTGCTCAATTTGCGTCAAACGTACCATAGGGTCATAAATCAGTTTAGACGCACCCAATGGTACTCCAAAGTGACGTGGGTGTGGAGGAGCTCTGTTCGGTCCGTTTAGAGATAGTGCTAATCTTGACACAAGATAGATGCACGGTTTGCACTAAACGTACCATTGGCTCACAAATAGTTTGGGACGCACCCGATGGACTCGTAAGTGACATGGTTCGTGAGGAATTTCGTTTTAGTCAGTTTGGAGACAGTGCTAGTGTCAGTGCAAGACAGGTGCACGGTTTGCACCAAACATACCATAGGCATAGAAATCGTTTTGGACGCACACGATGGGACTCCTTGGTGACGAGGCTCAAGGGGAAGCTCGGTTCGGTCTATTTGGAGATAGTGCTACTCTTAATGCACAATTGGTGTACGGTTTGCGTCAAACTTACCGTACGCTCAGAAATAGGACTGGAGGCACCCGATGGAACTCCTAGTTGACGTGGGTCTTGTGGAATCTCGTTTCGAACTGTTTTGAGACAGTGTTAGCGTCGATGCAAGATAGGTGCATGATTTGCGTCAAACGTACCATAGGGTCATAAATCAGTTTAGACGCACCCGATGGTACTCCTAAGTGACGTGGGTCTGGTGGAGCTCTATTCGTCCCGTTTGGAGAAAGTGCTAATCTTGACACAAGATAGGTGCACGGTTTGCACTGAACGTACCATAGGCTCACAAGTAGTTTGGGACGCACCCGATGGACTCGTAAGTGACATGGGTCTTGTGGAATCTCGTTTTAGTCCGTTTGGAGACAGTGTTAGTGTCAGTGCAAGAGAGGTGCACGGTTTGCACAGAACATACCATAGGCATAGAAATTGTTTTGGACGCACTCGATGGGACTCCTAGGTGACGAGGCTCAAGTGGAAGCTCGGTTTGGTCCGTTTGGAGATAGTGCTACACTTGATGCACGATTGGTGCACGGTTTGCGTCAAACATACCGTAGGCTCAGAAATAGTATTGGAGGCACCCGATGGAACTCCTAGTTGATGTGGGTCTTGTGGAATCTCGTTTTGATCTGTTTTGAGACAGTGTTAGCGTCGGTGCAAGATAGGCGCTCAATTTGCGTCAAACGTACCATAGGGTCATAAATCAGTTTAGACGCACCCAATGGTAGTCCAAAGTGACGTGGGTGTGGAGGAGCTCTATTCGGTCCGTTTAGAGATAGTGCTAATCTTGACACAAGATAGATGCACGGTTTGCACTGAACGTACCATTGGCTCACAAATAGGTTGGGACGCACCCGATGGACTCGTAAGTGACATGGTTCGTGTGGAATTTCGTTTTAGTCAGTTTGGAGACAGTGCTAGTGTCAGTGCAAGACAGGTGCACGGTTTGCACCAAACATACCATAGGCATAGAAATCGTTTTGGACGCACACGATGGGACTCCTTGGTGACGAGGCTCAAGGGGAAGCTCGGTTCGGTCTGTTTGGAGATAGTGCTACTCTTAATGCACAATTGGTGTACGATTTGCGTCAAACGTACCGTACGCTCAGAAATAGTACTCGAGGCACCCGATGGAACTCCTAGTTGACGTGGGTCTTGTGGAATCTCGTTTCGATCTGTTTTGAGACAGTGTTAGCGTCGGTGCAAGGTAGGTGCACGATTTGCGTCAAACGTACCATAGGGTCATAAATCAGTTTAGACGCACCCGATGGTACTCCTAAGTGACGTGGGTCTGGTGGAGCTCTATTCGGCCCGTTTGGAGAAAGTGCTAATCTTGACACAAGATAGGTGCACGGTTTGCACTGAACGTACCATAGGCTCACAAGTAGTTTGGGACGCACCCGATTTACACATAAGTGACATGGGTCTTGTGAAATCTCGTTTTAGTCCGTTTGGAGACAGTGTTAGTGTCAGTGCAAGATAGGTGCACGGTTTGCACAGAACATACCATAGGCATAGAAATTGTTTTGGACGCACTCGATGGGACTCCTAGGTGACGAGGCTCAAGTGGAAGCTCGGTTTGGTCCGTTTGGAGATAGTACTACACTTGATGCACGATTGGTGCACGGTTTGCGTCAAATATACCGTAGGCTCGGAAATAGTATTGGAGGCACCCGATGGAACTCCTAGTTGATGTGGGTCTTGTGGAATCTCGTTTCGATCTGTTTTGAGACAGTGTTAGCGTCGGTGCAAGATAGGTGCTCAATTTGCGTCAAACGTACCATAGGGTCATAAATCAGTTTAGATGCACCCGATGGTACTCCAAAGTGACGTGGGTCTTATGGAGCTCTGTTCGGTCCGTTTGGAGATAGTGCTAATCTTGACACAAGATAGATGCGCAGTTTGCACTAAACATACCGTAGGCTCACAAATACTTTGGGACGCACCCAATGGACTCGCAAGTGACATGGGTCGTGTGGAATTTCGTTTTAGTCCGTTTGGAGACAGTGTTAGTGTTAGTGCAAGAGAGGTGCACGATTTGCACCGAACATACCATAGGCATAGAAATCGTTTTGGACGCACACGATAGGACTCCTAGGTGACGAGGCTCAAGTGGAAGCTTGGTTCGGTCCATTGGAGATAGTGCTAATCTTGATGCACGATTGGTGCACGGTTTGCGTCAAACGCACCGTAGGCTTGGAAATAGTATTAGAGGCACCCTATGGAACTCCTAGTTGACGTGGGTCTTGTGGAATCTCGTTACAATCTGTTTTGAGACAATGTTAGCATCGGTGCAAGATAGGTGCACGATTTGCGTCAAACGTACCATAGGGTCATAAATCAGTTTAGACGCACCCGATGGTACTCCTAAGTGACATGGGTCTGGTGGAGCTCTGTTCGATCCGTTTGGAGATAGTGCTAATCTTGACACAAGATAGATGCGCAGTTTGCACTGAACATACCGTAGGCTCATAAATAGTTTGGGACGCACCCGATGGACTCGTAAGTGACATGGGTCGTGTGGAATTTCGTTTTAGTCTGTTTGGAGACAGTGTTAGTGTTAGTGCAAGAGAGGTGCACGATTTGCACCGAACATACCATAGGAATAGAAATCGTTTTGGACGCACACGATGGGACTCCTAGGTGACGAGGCTCAAGTGGAAGCTCGGTTCGGTCCATTGGAGATAGTGCTACTCTTGATGCATGATTGGTGCACGGTTTGCGTCAAACGCACCATAGGCTTGAAAATAGTATTAGAGGCACCCGATGGAACTCCTAGTTGACGTGGATCTTGTGGAATCTCGTTACAATCTGTTTTGAGACAGTGTTAGCATCGGTGCAAGAGAGGTGCACGATTTGCGTCAAACGTACCATAGGGTCATAAATCAGTTTAGACGCACCCGATGGTACTCCTAAGTGACGTGGGTCTACTGGAGCTCTGTTCGGTCCATTTGGAGATAGTGCTAATCTTGACACAAGATAGGTGCACGGTTTGCACTAGACGTACCATAGGCTCACAAATCGTTTTTGACGCACCCGATGCACCCGTAAGCGACATGGGTCGTGTGAAATCTCGTTTTAGTCCGTTTGGAGACAGTGCTAGTGTCAGTGCAAGACAGGTGCACGGTTTGCACCGAACATAGCATAGGCATAAAAATCATTTTGGACACACTCGATGGGACTCCTAGGTGACGAGGCTCAAGTGGAAGCTTGGTTTGGTCCGTTTGGAGATAGTACTACCCTTGATGCACGATTGGTGCATGGTTTGCGTCAAATGTACCTTAGGCTCAGAAATAGTATTAGAGGCACCCGATGGAACTCCTAGTAGATGTGGGTCTTGTGGAATCTCATTTCGATCTATTTTGAGACAGTGTTAGCGTCGGTGCAAGATAGGTGCTCAATTTGCGTCAAACGTACCATAGGGTCATAAATCAGTTTAGACGCACCCAATGGTACTCCAAAGTGACGTGGGTGTGGAGGAGCTCTGTTCGGTCCGTTTAGAGATAGTGCTAATCTTGACACAAGATAGATGCACGGTTTGCACTAAACGTACCATTGGCTCACAAATAGTTTGGGGCGCACCCGATGGACTCGTAAGTGACATGGGTCGTGTGGAATTTTGTTTTAGTCCGTTTGGAGACAGTGTTAGTGTTAGTGCAAGAGAGGTGCATGATTTGCACCGAATATACCATAGGTATAGAAATCGTTTTGGACGCACACGATGGGACTCCTAGGTGACGAGGCTCAAGTGGAAGCTCGGTTCGGTCCATTGGAGATAGTGCTACTCTTGATGCACGATTAGTGCACGGTTTGCGTCAAACGCACCGTAGGCTTGGAAATAGTATTAGAGGCACCCGATGGAACTCCTAGTTGACATGGGTCTTGTGGAATCTTGTTACAATCTATTTTGAGACAATGTTAGCATCAGTGCAAGATAGGTGCACGATTTGCGTCAAACGTACCATAGGGTCATAAATCAGTTTAGACGCACCCAATGGTACTCCTAAGTGACGTGGGTCTGGTGGAGCTCTGTTCGGTCCGTTTGGAGATAGTGCTAATCTTGACACAAGATAGATGCACAGTTTGCACTGAACATACCGTAGGCTCACAAATAGTTTGGGACGCACCCGATGGACTCGTAAGTGACATGGGTCGTGTGGAATTTCGTTTTAGTCCGTTTGGAGACTGTGTTAGTGCAAGAGAGGTGCACGATTTGCACCGAACATACCATAGGCATAGAAATCGTTTTGGACGCACACGATGGGACTCCTAGGTGACAAGGCTCAAGTGGAAGCTCGGTTCGGTCCATTGGAGATAGTGCTACTCTTGATGCATGATTGGTGCACGGTTTGCGTCAAACGCACCGTAGGCTTGGAAATAGTATTAGAGGCACCCGATGGAACTCCTAGGTGACGTGGGTCTTGTGGAATCTCGTTACAATCTGTTTTGAGACAGTGTTAGCATCGGTGCAAGATAGGTGCACGATTTGCATCAAACGTACCATAGGGTCATAAATCAGTTTAGACGCACCCGATGGTACTCCTAAGTGACGTGGGTTTGGTGGAGCTCTGTTCGGTCCGTTTGGAGATAGTGCTAATCTTGACACAAGATAGGTGCACGGTTTGCACTAGACGTACCATAGGCTCACAAATAGTTTTTGATGCACCCGATGCACCCGTAAGCGACATGGGTCGTGTGGAATCTCGTTTTAGTCCGTCTGGAGACAGTGCTAGTGTCAGTGCAAGACAGGTGCACGGTTTGCACCGAACATAGCATAGGCATAGAAATTGTTTTGGACGCACACGATGGGACTCCTCGGTGACGAGGCTCAAGTGGAAGCTTGGTTCGGTCCGTTTGGAGATAGTGCTACTCTTGATGCACGATTGGTGCACGGTTTGCGTCAAATGTACCGTATGCTCGGAAATAGTATTGGAGGCACCTGATGGAACTCCTAGTTGATCTGGGTCTTGTGGAATCTCGTTTCGATCTGTTTTGAGACAGTGTTAGCGTCAGTGCAAGATAGGTGTTCAATTTGCGTCAAACGTTCCATAGGGTCATAAATCAGTTTAGACGCACCCGATGGTACTCCTAAGTGACGTGGGTCTGGTGGAGCTCTATTCGGTCCGTTTGGAGAAAGTGCTAATCTTGACACAAGATAGGTGCACGGTTTGCACTGAACGTACCATAGGCTCACAAGTAGTTTGGGACGCGCCTGATGGACTCGTAAGTGACATGGGTCGTGTGGAATCTCGTTTTAGTCCGTTTGGAGACAGTGTTTGTGTCAATGCAAGACAGGTGCAGGGTTTGCACCGAACATACCATAGGCATAGAAATCATTTTGGACACACTCGATGGGACTCCTAGGTGACGAGGCTCAAGTGGAAGCTTGGTTTGGTCCGTTTGGAGATAGTACTACCCTTGATGCACGATTGGTGCATGGTTTGCGTCAAATGTACCTTAGGCTCAGAAATAGTATTGGAGGCACTCGATGGAACTCCTAGTTGATGTGGGTCTTGTGGAATCTCATTTCGATCTGTTTTGAGACAGTGTTAGCGTCGGTGCAAGATAGGTGCTCAATTTGCGTCAAACGTACCATAGGGTCATAAATCAGTTTAGACGCACCCAATGGTACTCCAAAGTGACATGGGTGTGGAGGAGCTCTGTTCGGTCCGTTTAGAGATAGTGCTAATCTTGACACAAGATAGATGCACGGTTTGCACTGAACGTACCATTGGCTCACAAATAGTTTGGGACACACCCGATGGACTCGTAAGTGACATGGGTCGTGTGGAATTTCGTTTTAGTCTATTTGGAGACAGTGTTAGTGTTAGTGCAAGAGAGGTGCATGATTTGCACCGAACATACCATAGGCATAGAAATCATTTTGGACGCACACGATGGGACTCCTAGGTGACGAGGCTCAAGTGGAAGCTCGGTTCGGTCCATTGGAGATAGTGCTACACTTGATGCACGATTGGTGCACGATTTGCGTCAAACGCACCGTAGGCTTGGAAATAGTATTAGAGGCACCCGACGGAACTCCCAGTTGACGTGGGTCTTGTGGAATCTCGTTACTATCTGTGTTTGAGACAGTGTTAGCGTCGGTGCAAGATAGGTGCACGATTTGCGTCAAATGTACCATAGGGTCATAAATCAGTTTACACGCACCCGATGGTACTCCAAAGTGACGTGGGTCTGGTGGAGCTCTGTTCAGTCCGTTTGGAGATAGTGCTAATCTTGACACAAGATAGGTGCATGGTTTGCACTAGACGTGCCATAGGCTCACAAATAGTTTTTGACGCACCCGATGCACCCGTAAGCGACATGGGTCGTGTGGAATCTCGTTTTAGTCCGTTTGGTGACAGTGCTAGTGTCAGTGCAAGACAGGTGCACGGTTTGCACCGAACATAGCATAGGCATAGAAATCGTTTTGGATGCACACGATGGGATTCCTTGGTGACAAGGCTCAAGTGGAAGCTTGGTTCGGTCTGTTTGGAGATAGTGCTACTCTTGATTCACGATTGGTACACGGTTTGCGTCAAACATACCATAGGCTCGGAAATAGTATTGGAGGCAACCGATGGAACTCCTAGTTGATGTGGGTGTTGTGGAATCTCATTTCGATCTGTTTTGAGACAGTATTAGCGTCGGTGCAAGATAGGTGCTCAATTTGTGTCAAACGTACCATAGGGTCATAAATCAGTTTAGACGCACCCAATGGAACTCCAAAGTGACGTGGGTGTGGAGGAGCTCTGTTCGATCCGTTTAGAGATAGTGCTAATCTTGACACAAGATAGATGCACGGTTTGCACTAAATGTACCATAGGCTCACAAATAGTTTTTGACGCACCCGATGCACCCGTAAGCGACATGGATCATGTGGAATCTCGTTTTAGTCCGTTTCGAGACAGTGCTAGTGTCAGTGCAAGACAGGTGCACGGTTTGTACCGAACATAGCATAGGCATAGAAATTGTTTTGGACGCACACAATGGGACTCCTTGGTGACGAGGCTCAAGTGGAAGCTTGGTTCGGTCCGTTTGGAGATAGTGCTACTCTTGATGCACAATTGGTGCACGGTTTGCGTCAAATGTACCGTATGCTCGGAAATAGTATTGGAGGCACCTGATGGAACTCCTAGTTGATCTGGGTCTTGTGGAATCTCATTTCGATCTGTTTTGAGACAGTGTTAGCGTCAGTGCAAGATAGGTGCTCAATTTGCGTCAAACGTTCCATAGGGTCATAAATCAGTTTAGACGCACCCGATGGTACTCCTAAGTGACGTGGGTCTGGTGGAGCTCTATTCGGTCCGTTTGGAGAAAGTGCTAATCTTGACAGAAGGTAGGTGCACGGTTTGCACTGAACGTACCATAGGCTCACAAGTAGTTTGGGACGCGCCCGATGGACTCGTAAGTGACATGGGTCGTGTGGAATCTCGTTTTAGTCCGTTTGGAGACAGTCTTAGTGTCAACGCAAGATAGGTGCAGGGTTTGCACCGAACATACCATAGGCATAGAAATCGTTTTGGACACACTAGATGGGACTCCTAGGTGACGTGGCTCAAGTGGAAGCTTGGTTTGGTCCGTTTGGAGATAGTACTACCCTTGATGCACGATTGGTGCATGGTTTGCGTCAAATGTACCTTAGGCTCAGAAATAGTATTTAAGGCACCCGATGGAACTCCTAGTTGACGTGGGTCTTGTGGAATCTCGTTACAATCTGTTTTGAGACAGTGTTAGCATCGGTGCAAGATAGGTGCACGATTTGTGTCAAACGTACCATAGGGTCATAAATCAGTTTAGACGCACCCGATGGTACTCCTAAGTGACGTGTGTCTGGTGGAGCTCTATTCGGTCCGTTTGGAGATAGTGCTAATCTTGACACAAGATAGGTGCACGGTTTGCACTAAACGTACCATAGGCTCACAAGTAGTTTGGGACGCACCCGATGGACTCGTAAGTGACATGGGTCGTGTGGAATCTCGTTTTAGTCCGTTTGGAGACAGTGTTAGTGTTAGTGCAAGATAGGTGCACTGTTTGCACCGAACATACCATAGGCATAGAAATCATTTTGGACGCACTCGATGGGACTCCTAGGTAACGAGGCTCAAGTGGAAGCTCGGTTTGGTCCGTTTGGAGATAGTACTACACTTGATGCACGATTGGTGCACAGTTTGCATGAAACATACCTTAGGCTCGGAAATAGTATTAGAGGCACCTGATGGAACTCCTAGTTGACGTGGGTCTTGTGGAATCTCGTTTCGATCTGTTTTGAGACGGTGTTAGGTTCGGTGCAAGATAGGTGCACGATTTGCGTCAAACGTACCATAGGGTCATAAATCAGTTTAGACGCACCCGATGGTACTCCTAAGTGACGTGGGTCTGGTGGAGCTCTGTTCGGTCCGTTTGGAGATAGTGCTAATCTTGACACAAGATAGATGCGCAGTTTGCACTGAACATACCGTAGGCTCACAAATAGTTTGGGACGCGCCCAATGGACTCGTAAGTGACATGGGTCGTGTGGAATTTTTTTTTAGTCCGTTTGGAGACAGTGTTAGTGTTAGTGCAAGAGAGGTGCACGATTTGCACCGAACATACCATAGGCATAGAAATCGTTTTGGACGCACACGATGGGACTCCTAGGTGACGAGGCTCAAGTGGAAGCTCGGTTCGGTCCATTTGGGATAGTGCTAATCTTGATGCATGATTGGTGCACGGTTTGCGTCAAACGCACCGTATGCTTGGAAATTGTATTAGAGGCACCCGATGGAACTCCTAGTTGACGTGGGTCTTGTGGAATCTCGTTACAATCTATTTTGAGACAATGTTAGCATCGGTGCAAGATAGGTGCACGATTTGCGTCAAACATACCATAGGGTCATAAATCAGTTTAGACGCACCCGATGGTACTCCTAAGTGACGTGCGTCTGGTGGAGCTCTGTTCGGTCCGTTTGGAGATAGTGCTAATCTTGACACAAGTTAGGTGCATGGTTGGCACTAGACATACCATAGGCTCACAAATAGTTTGGGACGCACCCGATGGACTCGTAAGTGACATGGTTCGTGAGGAATTTCGTTTTAGTCAGTTTGGAGACAGTGCTAGTGTCAGTGCAAGACAGGTGCACGGTTTGCACCAAACATACCATAGGCATAGAAATCGTTTTGGACGCACACGATGGGACTCCTTGGTGACGAGGCTCAAGGGGAAGCTCGGTTCGGTCTATTTGGAGATAGTGCTACTCTTAATGCACAATTGGTGTACGGTTTGCGTCAAACTTACCGTACGCTCAGAAATAGGACTGGAGGCACCCGATGGAACTCCTAGTTGACGTGGGTCTTGTGGAATCTCGTTTCGAACTGTTTTGAGACAGTGTTAGCGTCGATGCAAGATAGGTGCATGATTTGCGTCAAACGTACCATAGGGTCATAAATCAGTTTAGACGCACCCGATGGTACTCCTAAGTGACGTGGGTCTGGTGGAGCTCTATTCGTCCCATTTGGAGAAAGTGCTAATCTTGACACAAGATAGGTGCACGGTTTGCACTGAACGTACCATAGGCTCACAAGTAGTTTGGGACGCACCCGATGGACTCGTAAGTGACATGGGTCTTGTGGAATCTCGTTTTAGTCCGTTTGGAGACAGTGTTAGTGTCAGTGCAAGAGAGGTGCACGGTTTGCACAGAACATACCATAGGCATAGAAATTGTTTTGGACGCACTCGATGGGACTCCTAGGTGACGAGGCTCAAGTGGAAGCTCGGTTTGGTCCGTTTGGAGATAGTGCTACACTTGATGCACGATTGGTGCACGGTTTGCGTCAAACATACCGTAGGCTCAGAAATAGTATTGGAGGCACCCGATGGAACTCCTAGTTGATGTGGGTCTTGTGGAATCTCGTTTTGATCTGTTTTGAGACAGTGTTAGCGTCGGTGCAAGATAGGCGCTCAATTTGCGTCAAACGTACCATAGGGTCATAAATCAGTTTAGACGCACCCAATGGTAGTCCAAAGTGACGTGGGTGTGGAGGAGCTCTATTCGGTCCGTTTAGAGATAGTGCTAATCTTGACACAAGATAGATGCACGGTTTGCACTGAACGTACCATTGGCTCACAAATAGGTTGGGACGCACCCGATGGACTCGTAAGTGACATGGTTCTTGTGGAATTTCGTTTTAGTCAGTTTGGAGACAGTGCTAGTGTCAGTGCAAGACAGGTGCACGGTTTGCACCAAACATACCATAGGCATAGAAATCGTTTTGGACGCACACGATGGGACTCCTTGGTGACGAGGCTCAAGGGGAAGCTCGGTTCGGTCTGTTTGGAGATAGTGCTACTCTTAATGCACAATTGGTGTACGGTTTGCGTCAAACGTACCGTACGCTCAGAAATAGTACTGGAGGCACCCGATGGAACTCCTAGTTGACGTGGGTCTTGTGGAATCTCGTTTCGATCTGTTTTGAGACAGTGTTAGCGTCGGTGCAAGGTAGGTGCACGATTTGCGTCAAACGTACCATAGGGTCATAAATCAGTTTAGACGCACCCGATGGTACTCCTAAGTGACGTGGGTCTGGTGGAGCTCTATTCGGCCCGTTTGGAGAAAGTGCTAATCTTGACACAAGATAGGTGCACGGTTTGCACTGAACGTACCATAGGCTCACAAGTAGTTTGGGACGCACCCGATTTACACATAAGTGACATGGGTCTTGTGGAATCTCGTTTTAGTCCGTTTGGAGACAGTGTTAGTGTCAGTGCAAGATAGGTGCACGGTTTGCACAGAACATACCATAGGCATAGAAATTGTTTTGGACGCACTCGATGGGACTCCTAGGTGACGAGGCTCAAGTGGAAGCTCGGTTTGGTCCGTTTGGAGATAGTACTACACTTGATGCACGATTGGTGCACGGTTTGCGTCAAACATACCGTAGGCTCGGAAATAGTATTGGAGGCACCCGATGGAACTCCTAGTTGATGTGGGTCTTGTGGAATCTCGTTTCGATCTGTTTTGAGACAGTGTTAGCGTCGGTGCAAGATAGGTGCTCAATTTGCGTCAAACGTACCATAGGGTCATAAATCAGTTTAGATGCACCCGATGGTACTCCAAAGTGACGTGGGTCTTATGGAGCTCTGTTCGGTCCGTTTGGAGATAGTGCTAATCTTGACACAAGATAGATGCGCAGTTTGCACTAAACATACCGTAGGCTCACAAATACTTTGGGACGCACCCAATGGACTCGCAAGTGACATGGGTCGTGTGGAATTTCGTTTTAGTCCGTTTGGAGACAGTGTTAGTGTTAGTGCAAGAGAGGTGCACGATTTGCACCGAACATACCATAGGCATAGAAATCGTTTTGGACGCACACGATAGGACTCCTAGGTGACGAGGCTCAAGTGGAAGCTTGGTTCGGTCCATTGGAGATAGTGCTAATCTTGATGCACGATTGGTGCACGGTTTGCGTCAAACGCACCGTAGGCTTGGAAATAGTATTAGAGGCACCCTATGGAACTCCTAGTTGACGTGGGTCTTGTGGAATCTCGTTACAATCTGTTTTGAGACAATGTTAGCATCGGTGCAAGATAGGTGCACGATTTGCGTCAAACGTACCATAGGGTCATAAATCAGTTTAGACGCACCCGATGGTACTCCTAAGTGACGTGGGTCTGGTGGAGCTCTGTTCGATCCGTTTGGAGATAGTGCTAATCTTGACACAAGATAGATGCGCAGTTTGCACTGAACATACCGTAGGCTCATAAATAGTTTGGGACGCACCCGATGGACTCGTAAGTGACATGGGTCGTGTGGAATTTCGTTTTAGTCTGTTTGGAGACAGTGTTAGTGTTAGTGCAAGAGAGGTGCACGATTTGCACCGAACATACCATAGGAATAGAAATCGTTTTGGACGCACACGATGGGACTCCTAGGTGACGAGGCTCAAGTGGAAGCTCGGTTCGGTCCATTGGAGATAGTGCTACTCTTGATGCATGATTGGTGCACGGTTTGCGTCAAACGCACCATAGGCTTGGAAATAGTATTAGAGGCACCCGATGGAACTCCTAGTAGACGTGGATCTTGTGGAATCTCGTTACAATCTGTTTTGAGACAGTGTTAGCATCGGTGCAAGAGAGGTGCACGATTTGCGTCAAACGTACCATAGGGTCATAAATCAGTTTAGACGCACCCGATGGTACTCCTAAGTGACGTGGGTCTACTGGAGCTCTGTTCGGTCCATTTGGAGATAGTGCTAATCTTGACACAAGATAGGTGCACGGTTTGCACTAGACGTACCATAGGCTCACAAATCGTTTTTGACGCACCCGATGCACCCGTAAGCGACATGGGTCGTGTGAAATCTCGTTTTAGTCCGTTTGGAGACAGTGCTAGTGTCAGTGCAAGACAGGTGCACGGTTTGCACCGAACATAGCATAGGCATAAAAATCATTTTGGACACACTCGATGGGACTCCTAGGTGACGAGGCTCAAGTGGAAGCTTGGTTTGGTCCGTTTGGAGATAGTACTACCCTTGATGCACGATTGGTGCATGGTTTGCGTCAAATGTACCTTAGGCTCAGAAATAGTATTAGAGGCACCCGATGGAACTCCTAGTAGATGTGGGTCTTGTGGAATCTCATTTCGATCTGTTTTGAGACAGTGTTAGCGTCGGTGCAAGATAGGTGCTCAATTTGCGTCAAACGTACCATAGGGTCATAAATCAGTTTAGACGCACCCAATGGTACTCCAAAGTGACGTGGGTGTGGAGGAGCTCTGTTCGGTCCGTTTAGAGATAGTGCTAATCTTGACACAAGATAGATGCACGGTTTGCACTAAACGTACCATTGGCTCACAAATAGTTTGGGGCGCACCCGATGGACTCGTAAGTGACATGGGTCGTGTGGAATTTTGTTTTAGTCCGTTTGGAGACAGTGTTAGTGTTAGTGCAAGAGAGGTGCATGATTTGCACCGAATATACCATAGGTATAGAAATCGTTTTGGACGCACACGATGGGACTCCTAGGTGACGAGGCTCAAGTGGAAGCTCGGTTCGGTCCATTGGAGATAGTGCTACTCTTGATGCACGATTAGTGCACGGTTTGCGTCAAACGCACCGTAGGCTTGGAAATAGTATTAGAGGCACCCGATGGAACTCCTAGTTGACATGGGTCTTGTGGAATCTTGTTACAATCTATTTTGGGACAATGTTAGCATCAGTGCAAGATAGGTGCATGATTTGCGTCAAACGTACCATAGGGTCATAAATCAGTTTAGACGCACCCGATGGTACTCCTAAGTGACGTGGGTCTGGTGGAGCTCTGTTCGGTCCGTTTGGAGATAGTGCTAATCTTGACACAAGATAGATGCACAGTTTGCACTGAACATACCGTAGGCTCACAAATAGTTTGGGACGCACCCGATGGACTCGTAAGTGACATGGGTCGTGTGGAATTTCGTTTTAGTCCGTTTGGAGACTGTGTTAGTGCAAGAGAGGTGCACGATTTGCACCGAACATACCATAGGCATAGAAATCGTTTTGGACGCACACGATGGGACTCCTAGGTGACAAGGCTCAAGTGGAAGCTCGGTTCGGTCCATTGGAGATAGTGCTACTCTTGATGCATGATTGGTGCACGGTTTGCGTCAAACGCACCGTAGGCTTGGAAATAGTATTAGAGGCACCCGATGGAACTCCTAGGTGACGTGGGTCTTATGGAATCTCGTTACAATCTGTTTTGAGACAGTGTTAGCATCGGTGCAAGATAGGTGCACGATTTGCATCAAACGTACCATAGGGTCATAAATCAGTTTAGACGCACCCGATGGTACTCCTAAGTGACGTGGGTTTGGTGGAGCTCTGTTCGGTCCGTTTGGAGATAGTGCTAATCTTGACACAAGATAGGTGCACGGTTTGCACTAGACGTACCATAGGCTCACAAATAGTTTTTGATGCACCCGATGCACCCGTAAGCGACATGGGTCGTGTGGAATCTCGTTTTAGTCCGTCTGGAGACAGTGCTAGTGTCAGTGCAAGACAGGTGCACGGTTTGCACCGAACATAGCATAGGCATAGAAATTGTTTTGGACGCACACGATGGGACTCCTTGGTGACGAGGCTCAAGTGGAAGCTTGGTTCGGTCCGTTTGGAGATAGTGCTACTCTTGATGCACGATTGGTGCACGGTTTGCGTCAAATGTACCGTATGCTCGGAAATAGTATTGGAGGCACCTGATGGAACTCCTAGTTGATCTGGGTCTTGTGGAATCTTGTTTCGATCTGTTTTGAGACAGTGTTAGCGTCAGTGCAAGATAGGTGTTCAATTTGCGTCAAACGTTCCATAGGGTCATAAATCAGTTTAGACGCACCCGATGGTACTCCTAAGTGACGTGGGTCTGGTGGAGCTCTATTCGGTCCGTTTGGAGAAAGTGCTAATCTTGACACAAGATAGGTGCACGGTTTGCACTGAACGTACCATAGGCTCACAAGTAGTTTGGGACGCGCCTGATGGACTCGTAAGTGACATGGGTCGTGTGGAATCTCGTTTTAGTCCGTTTGGAGACAGTGTTTGTGTCAATGCAAGACAGGTGCAGGGTTTGCACCGAACATACCATAGGCATAGAAATCATTTTGGACACACTCGATGGGACTCCTAGGTGACGAGGCTCAAGTGGAAGCTTGGTTTGGTCCGTTTGGAGATAGTACTACCCTTGATGCACGATTGGTGCATGGTTTGCGTCAAATGTACCTTAGGCTCAGAAATAGTATTGGAGGCACTCGATGGAACTCCTAGTTGATGTGGGTCTTGTGGAATCTCATTTCGATCTGTTTTGAGACAGTGTTAGCGTCGGTGCAAGATAGGTGCTCAATTTGCGTCAAACGTACCATAGGGTCATAAATCAGTTTAGACGCACCCAATGGTACTCCAAAGTGACATGGGTGTGGAGGAGCTCTGTTCGGTCCGTTTAGAGATAGTGCTAATCTTGACACAAGATAGATGCACGGTTTGCACTGAACGTACCATTGGCTCACAAATAGTTTGGGACACACCCGATGGACTCGTAAGTGACATGGGTCGTGTGGAATTTCGTTTTAGTCTGTTTGGAGACAGTGTTAGTGTTAGTGCAAGATAGGTGCACTGTTTGCACCGAACATACCATAGGCATAGAAATCATTTTGGACGCACTCGATGGGACTCCTAGGTAACGAGGCTCAAGTGGAAGCTCGGTTTGGTCCGTTTGGAGATAGTACTACACTTGATGCACGATTGGTGCACAGTTTGCATGAAACATACCTTAGGCTCGGAAATAGTATTAGAGGCACCTGATGGAACTCCTAGTTGACGTGGGTCTTGTGGAATCTCGTTTCGATCTGTTTTGAGACAGTGTTAGGTTCGGTGCAAGATAGGTGCACGATTTGCGTCAAACGTACCATAGGGTCATAAATCAGTTTAGACGCACCCGATGGTACTCCTAAGTGACGTGGGTCTGGTGGAGCTCTGTTCGGTCCGTTTGGAGATAGTGCTAATCTTGACACAAGATAGATGCGCAGTTTGCACTGAACATACCGTAGGCTCACAAATAGTTTGGGACGCGCCCAATGGACTCGTAAGTGACATGGGTCGTGTGGAATTTTGTTTTAGTCCGTTTGGAGACAGTGTTAGTGTTAGTGCAAGAGAGGTGCACGATTTGCACCGAACATACCATAGGCATAGAAATCGTTTTGGACGCACACGATGGGACTCCTAGGTGACGAGGCTCAAGTGGAAGCTCGGTTCGGTCCATTGGAGATAGTTCTACTCTTGATGCATGATTGGTGCACGGTTTGCGTCAAACGCACCGTAGGCTTGGAAATAGTATTAGAGGCACCCGATGAAACTCCTAGTTAACGTGGGTCTTGTGGAATCTCGTTACAATCTGTTTTGAGACAGTGTTAGCATCGGTGCAAGATAGGTGCACGATTTGCGTCAAACGTACCATAGGGTCATAAATTAGTTTAGACGCACCCGATGGTACTCCTAAGTGACGTGGGTCTGCTGGAGCTCTGTTCGGTCCATTTGGAGATAGTGCTAATCTTGACACAAGATAGGTGCACGGTTTGCACTAGACGTACCATAGGCTTACAAATCGTTTTTGACGCACCCGATGCACCCGTAAGCGACATGGGTCGTGTGGAATCTCGTTTTAGTCCGTTTGGAGACAGTGCTATTGCCAGTGCAAGACAGGTGCACGGTTTGCACCGAACATAGCATAGGCATAGAAATCGTTTTGGACGCACACGATGGGACTCCTTGGTGACGAGGCTCAAGTGGAAGCTTGGTTCGGTCCGTTTGGAGATAGTGCAACTCTTGATGCACGATTGGTGCACGGTTTGCGTCAAATGTACCGTACGCTCAGAAATAGTATTGGAGGCACCTGATGGAACTCCTAGTTGATGTGGGTCTTGTGGAATATCGTTTCGATCTGTTTCGAGACAATGTTAGCGTCAGTGCAAGATAGGTGCTCAATTTGCGTCAAACATTCCATAGGGTCATAAATCAGTTTAGACGCACCCGATGGTACTCCTAAGTGACGTGGGTCTGGTGGAGCTCTATTCGGTCCGTTTGGAGAAAGTGCTAATCTTGACACAAGATAGGTGCACGGTTTGCACTGAACGTACCATAGGCTCACAAGTAATTTGGGACGCACCCGATGGACTCGTAAGTGACATGGGTCGTGTGGAATCTCGTTTTAGTCCATTTGGAGACAGTGTCAGTGTCAATGCAAGACAGGTGCAGGGTTTGCGCCGAACATACCATAGGCATAGAAATCGTTTTGGACACACTCGATGGGACTCCTAGGTGACGAGGCTCAAGTGGAAGCTTGGTTTGGTCCGTTTGGAGATAGTACTACCCTTGATGCACGATTGGTGCATGGTTTGCGTCAAATGTACCTTAGGCTCAGATATAGTATTGGAGGCACCCGATGGAACTCCTAGTTGATGTGGGTCTTGTGGAATCTCATTTCGATCTATTTTGAGACAGTGTTAGCGTCGGTGCAAGATAGGTGCTCAATTTGCGTCAAACGTACCATAGGGTCATAAATCAGTTTAGACGCACCCAATGGTACTCCAAAGTGATGTGGGTGTGGAGGAGCTCTGTTCGGTCCATTTAGAGATAGTGCTAATCTTGACATAAGATAGATGCACGGTTTGCACTGAACGTACCATTGGCTCACAAATAGTTTGGGACGCACCCGATGGACTCGTAAGTGACATGGGTCGTGTGGAATTTCGTTTTAGTCCGTTTGGAGACAGTGCTAGTGTCAGTGCAAGACAGGTGCACGGTTTGCACCGAACATAGCATAGGCATAGAAATCGTTTTGGACGCACACGATGGGACTCCTTGGTGACGAGGCTCAAGTGGAAGCTTGGTTCGGTCCGTTTGGAGATAGTGCAACTCTTGATGCACGATTGGTGCACGGTTTGCGTCAAATGTACCGTACGCTCAGAAATAGTATTGGAGGCACCTGATGGAACTCCTAGTTGATGTGGGTCTTGTGGAATATCGTTTCGATCTCGTTTCGAGACAGTGTTAGCGTCAGTGCAAGATATGTGCTCAATTTGCGTCAAACGTTCCATAGGGTCATAAATCAGTTTACGCACCCGATGGTACTCCTAAGTGACGTGGGTCTGGTGGAGCTCTATTCGGTCCGTTTGGAGAAAGTGCTAATCTTGACACAAGATAGGTGCACGGTTTGCACTGAGCGTACCATAGGCTCACAAGTAATTTGGGACGCACCCGATGGACTCGTAAGTGACATGGGTCGTGTGGAATCTCGCTTTAGTCCATTTGGAGACAGTGTTAGTGTCAATGCAAGACAGGTGCAGGGTTTGCGCCGAACATACCATAGGCATAGAAATTGTTTTGGACACACTCGATGGGACTCCTAGGTGACGAGGCTCAAGTGGAAGCTTGGTTTGGTCCGTTTGGAGATAGTACTACCCTTGATGCACGATTGATGCATGGTTTGCGTCAAATGTACCTTAGGCTCAGATATAGTATTGGAGGCACCCGATGGAACTCCTAGTTGATGTGGGTCTTGTGGAATCTCATTTCGATCTATTTTGAGATAGTGTTAGCGTCGGTGCAAGATAGGTGCTCAATTTGCGTCAAAGGGTCATAAATCAGTTTAGACGCACCCAATGGTACTCCAAAGTGACGTGGGTGTGGAGGAGCTCTGTTCGGTCCATTTAGAGATAGTGCTAATCTTGACACAAGATAGATGCACGGTTTGCACTGAACGTACCATTGGCTCACAAATAGTTTGGGACGCACCCGATGGACTCGTAAGTGACATGGGTCGTGTGGAATTTCGTTTTAGTCCGTTTGGAGACAGTGCTAGTGTCAGTGCAAGACAGGTGCATGGTTTGCACCAAACATACCATAGGCATAGAAATCGTTTTGGACGCACACGATGGGACTCCTTGGTGATGAGGCTCAAGGGGAAGCTCGGTTCGGTCTGTTTGGAGATAGTGCTACTCTTGGTGCACGATTGGTGTACGGTTTGCGTCAAACGTACTGTACGCTCAGAAATAGTACTGGAGGCACCCGATGGAACTCCTAGTTGACATAGGTCTTGTGGAATCTCGTTACAATCTGTTTTGAGACAGTGTTAGCATCGGTGCAAGATAGGTGCACGATTTGTGTCAAACGTACCATAGGGTCATAAATCAGTTTAGACGCACCCGATGGTACTCCTAAGTGACGTGTGTCTGGTGGAGCTCTGTTCGGTCCGTTTGGAGATAGTGCTAATCTTGACACAAGATAGGTGCACGGTTTGCACTGAACGTACCATAGGCTCACAAGTAGTTTGGGACGCACCCGATGGACTCGTAAGTGACATGGGTCGTGTGGAATCTCGTTTTAGTCCGTTTGGAGACAGTGTTAGTGTCAGTGCAAGATAGGTGCACGGTTTGCACCGAACATACCATAGGCATAGAAATCATTTTGGACGCACTCGATGGGACTCCTAGGTGACGAGGCTCAAGTGGAAGCTCGGTTTGGTCCGTTTGGATATAGTACTACACTTGATGCACGATTGGTGCACGGTTTGCGTCAAACGCACCATAGGCTTGGAAATAGTATTAGAGGCACCCGATGGAACTCCTAGTTGACGTGGGTCTTGTGGAATCTCGTTACAATCTGTTTTGAGACAGTGTTAGCATCGGTGCAAGATAGGTGCACGATTTGCGTCAAACGTACCCTAGGGTCATAAATCAGTTTAGACGCACCCGATGGTACTCCTAAGTGACGTGGGTCTGGTGGAGCTCTGTTCGGTCCGTTTGGAGATAGTGCTAATCTTGACACAAGATAGATGCGCAGTTTGCACTAAACATACCGTAGGCTCACAAATAGTTTGGGACGCACCCGATGGACTCGTAAGTGACATGGGTCGTGTGGAATTTTGTTTTAGTCCATTTGGAGACAGTGTTAGTGTTAGTGCAAGAGAGGTGCACGATTTGCACCGAACATACCATAGGCATAGAAATCATTTTGGACGCACACGATGGGACTCCTACGTGACGAGGCTCAAGTGGAAGCTCGGTTTGGTCCATTGGAGATAGTGCTACTCTTGATGCATGATTGGTGCACGGTTTGCGTCAAACGCACCGTAGGCTTAGAAATAGTATTTGAGGCACCCGATGGAACTCCTAGTTGACGTGGGTCTTGTGGAATCTCGTTACAATCTGTTTTGAGACAGTGTTAGCATCGGTGCAAGATAGGTGCACGATTTGTGTCAAACGTACCATAGGGTCATAAATCAGTTTAGACGCACCCGATGGTACTCCTAAGTGACGTGTGTCTGGTGGAGCTCTGTTCGGTCCGTTTGGAGATAGTGCTAATCTTGACACAAGATAGGTGCACGGTTTGCACTGAACGTACCATAGGCTCACAAGTAGTTTGGGACGCACCCAATGGACTCGTAAGTGACATGGGTCGTGTGGAATCTCGTTTTAGTCCGTTTGGAGACAGTGTTAGTGTCAGTGCAAGATAGGTGCACGGTTTGCACCGAACATACCATAGGCATAGAAATCATTTTGGAGGCACTCGATGGGACTCCTAGGTGATGAGGCTCAAGTGGAAGCTCGGTTTGGTCCGTTTGGAGATAGTACTACACTTGATGCACGATTGGTGCACAGTTTGCATCAAACATACCTTAGGCTCAGAAATAGTATTAGAGGCACCCGATGGAACTCCTAGTTGACGTGGGTCTTGTGGAATCTCGTTTTGATCTGTTTTGAGACAGTTTTAGCGTCGGTGCAAGATAGGTGCACGATTTGCGTCAAACGTACCATAGGGTCATAAATCAGTTTAGACGCACCCGTTGGTACTCCTAAGTGACGTGGGTCTGGTGGAGCTCTGTTCGGTCCGTTTGGAGATAGTGCTAATCTTGACACAAGATAGATGCGCAGTTTGCACTAAACATACCGTAGGCTCACAAATAGTTTGGGACGCACCCAATGGACTCGTAAGTGACATGGGTCGTGTGGAATTTCGTTTTAGTCTGTTTGGAGACAGTGTTAGTGTTAGTGCAAGAGAGGTGCACGATTTGCACCGAACATACCATAGGCATAGAAATTGTTTTGGACGCACACAATGGGACTCCTACGTGACGAGGCTCAAGTGGAAGCTCGGTTCGGTCCATTGGAGATAGTGCTACTCTTGATGCATGATTGGTGCACGGTTTGCGTCAAACGCACCGTAGGCTTGGAAATAGTATTTGAGGCACCCGATGGAACTCCTAGTTGACGTGGGTCTTGTGGAATCTCGTTACAATCTGTTTTGAGACAGTGTTAGCATCGGTGCAAGATAGGTGCACGATTTGTGGCTAACGTACCATAGGGTCATAAATCAGTTTAGACGGACCCGATGGTACTCCTAAGTGACGTGTGTCTGGTGGAGCTCTGTTCGGTCCATTTGGAGATAGTGCTAATCTTGACACAAGATAGGTGCACGGTTTGCACTAGACGTACCATAGGCTCACAAATAGTTCTTGACGCACCCGATGCACCCGTAAGCGACATGGGTCGTGTGGAATCTTGTTTTAGACCGTTTGGAGACAGTGCTAGTGTCAGTGCAAGATAGGTGCACGGTTTGCACCGAACATAGCATAGGCATAGAAATCATTTTGGACGCACACGATGGGACTCCTTGGTGACAAGGCTCAAGTGGAAGCTTGGTTCGGCCCGTTTGGAGATAGTGCTACTCCTGATGCACGATTGGTGCACGGTTTGCGTCAAATGTACCGTATGCTCGGAAATAGTATTGGAGGCACCCGATGGAACTCCTAGTTGATGTGGGTCTTGTGGAATCTTGTTTCGATCTGTGTTTGAGACGGTGTTAGCGTCAGTGCAAGATAGGTGCTCCATTTGCGTCAAACGTACCAAAGGGTCATAAATCAGTTTAGACGCACCCGATCGTACTCCTAAGTGACGTGGGTCTGGTGGAGCTCTATTCGGTCCGTTTGGAGAAAGTGCTAATCTTGACACAAGATAGGCGCACGGTTTGCACTGAACGTACCATAGGCTCACAAGTAGTTTGGGACGCACCCGATGGACTCGTAAGTGACATGGGTCATGTGGAATCTCGTCTTAGTCCGTTTGGAGACAGTGTTAGTGTCTATGCAAAGACAGGTGCAGGGTTTGCACCGAACATACCATAGGCATAGAAATCATTTTGGACGCACTCGATGGGACTCCTAGGTGACGAGGCTCAAGTGGAAGCTCGGTTTGGTCCGTTTGGAGATAGTACTACACTTGATGCACGATTGGTGCACAGTTTGCGTCAAACGTACCTTAGGCTCGGAAATAGTATTGGAGGCACCCGATGGAACTCCTAGCTGATGTGGGTCTTGTGGAATCTCGTTTCGATCTGTTTTGAGACAGCGTTAGCGTCGGTGCAAGATAGGTGCTCAATTTGCGTCAAACGTACCATAGGGTCATAAATCAGTTTAGACGCACCCAATGGTACTCCAAAGTGACGTGGGTGTGGAGGAGCTCTGTTCGGTCCGTTTAGAGATAGTGCTAATCTTGACACAAGATAGATGCACGGTTTGCACTGAACGTACCATTGGCTCACAAATAGTTTGGGACACACCCGATGGACTCGTAAGTGACATGGGTCGTGTGGAATTTCGTTTTAGTCCGTTTGGAGACAGTGCTAGTGTCAATGCAAGACAGGTGCACGGTTTGCCCCAAACATACCATAGGCATAGAAATCGTTTTGGACGCACACGATGGGACTCCTTGGTGACGAGGCTCAAGGGGAAGCTCGGTTCGGTCTGTTTTAAGATTGGTGTACGGTTTGCGTCAAACGTACTGTACGCTCAGAAATAGTACTGGAGGCACCCGATGGAACTCCTAGTTGACGTGGGTCTTGTGGAATCTCGTTTCAATCTGTTTTGAGACAGTGTTAGCGTTGGTGCAAGATACGTGCACGATTTGCGTCAAACGTACCATAGGGTCATAAATCAGTTTAGACGCACCCGATGGTACTCCTAAGTGACGTGGGTCTGGTGGAGCTCTGTTCGGTCTGTTTTAAGATAGTGCTAATCTTGACACAAGATAGGTGCACGGTTTGCACTAGACGTACCATAGGCTCACAAATAGTTTGGGACGCACCCGATGCACCCGTAAGTGACATGGGTCTTGTGGAATCTCGTTTTAGTCCGTTTGGAGACAGTGTTAGTGTCAGTGCAAGATAGGTGCACGGTTTGCACCGAACATACCATAGGCATAGAAATCGTTTTGGACGCACTCGATGGGACTCCTAGGTGACGAGGCTCAAGTGGAAGCTCGGTTTGGTCCGTTTGGAGATAGTACTACACTCGATGCACGATTGGTGCACGGTTTGCGTCAAACATACCGTAGGCTCGGAAATAGTATTGGAGGCACCCGATGGAACTCCTAGTTGATGTGGGTCTTGTGGAATCTCGTTTCGATCTGTTTTGAGACAGTGTTAGCGTCGGTGCAAGATAGGTGCTCAATTTGCGTCAAACGTACCATAGGGTCATATATCAGTTTAGATGCATCCGATGGTACTCCAAAGTGACGTGGGTCTTATGGAGCTCTGTTCGATCCGTTTGGAGATAGTGCTAATCTTGACACAAGATAGATGCGCAGTCTGCACTGAACATACCGTAGGCTCACAAATACTTTGGGACGCACCCAATGGACTCGCAAGTGACATGGGTCGAGTGGAATTTCGTTTTGGTCCGTTTGGAGACAATGTTAGTGTTAGTGCAAGAGAGGTGCACGATTTGCACCGAACATACCATAGGCATAGAAATCGTTTTGGACGCACACGATAGGACTCCTAGGTGACGAGGCTCAAGTGGAAGCTCGGTTCGGTCCATTGGAGATAGTGCTAATCTTGATGCACGATTGGTGCACGGTTTGCGTCAAACGCACCGTAGGCTTGGAAATAGTATTAGAGGCACCCGATGGAACTCCTAGTTGACATGGGTCTTGTGGAATCTCGTTACAATCTGTTTTGAGACAATGTTTGCATCGGTGCAAGATAGGTGCACGAATTGCGTCAAACGTACCATAGGGTCATAAATCAGTTTAGACGCACCCGATGGTACTCCTAAGTGACGTGTGTCTGGTGGAGCTCTGTTCGGTCCGTTTGGAGATAGTGCTAATCTTGACACAAGATAGGTGCACGGTTTGCACTGAACGTACCATAGGCTCACAAGTAGTTTGGGACGCACCCGATGGACTCGTAAGTGACATGGGTCGTGTGGAATCTTGTTTTAGTCCGTTTGGAGACAGTGTTAGTGTCAGTGCAAGATAGGTGCACGGTTTGCACCGAACATACCATAGGCATAGAAATCATTTTGGACGCACTCGATGGGACTCCTAGGTGACGAGGCTCAAGTGGAAGCTCGGTTTGGTCCGTTTGGAGATAGTACTACACTTGATGCACGATTGGTGCACGGTTTGCGTCAAACGCACCGTAGGCTTGGAAATAGTATTAGAGGCACCCGATGGAACTCCTAGTTGACGTGGGTCTTGTGGAATCTCGTTACAATCTGTTTTGAGACAGTGTTAGCATCGGTGCAAGATAGGTGCACGATTTGCGTCAAACGTACCATAGGGTCATAAATCAGTTTAGACGCACCCGATGGTACTCCTAAGTGACGTGGGTCTGGTGGAGCTCTGTTCGGTCTGTTTGGAGATAGTGCTAATCTTGACACAAGATAGATGCGCAGTTTGCACTAAACATACCGTAGGCTCACAAATAGTTTGGGACGCACCCGATGGACTCGTAAGTGACATGGGTCGTGTGGAATTTCGTTTTAGTCCGTTTGGAGACAGTGTTAGTGTTAGTGCAAGAGAGGTGCACGATTTGCACCGAACATACCATAGGCATAGAAATCGTTTTGGACGCACACGATGGGACTCCTACGTGACGAGGCTCAAGTGGAAGCTCGGTTCGGTCCATTGGAGATAGTGCTACTCTTGATGCATGATTGGTGCACAGTTTGCGTCAAACGCACCGTAGGCTTGGAAATAGTATTTGAGGCACCCGATGGAACTCCTAGTTGATGTGGGTCTTGTGGAATCTCATTTCGATCTGTTTTGAGACAGTGTTAGCGTCGGTGCAAGATAGCTGCTCAATTTGCGTCAAACGTACCATAGGGTCATAAATCAGTCTAGACGCACCCAATGGTACTCCAAAGTGACGTGGGTGTGGAGGAGCTCTGTTCGGTCTGTTTAGAGATAGTGCTAATCTTGACACAAGATAGATGCACGGTTTGCACTGAACGTACCATTGGCTCCCAAATAGTTTGGGACGCACCCGATGGATTCGTAAGTGACATGGGTCGTGTGGAATTTCGTTTTAGTCCGTTTGGAGACAGTGCTAGTGTCAGTGCAAGATAGGTGCACGGTTTGCACCGAACATACCATAGGCATAGAAATCGTTTTAGACGCACACGATGGGACTCCTTGGTGACGAGGCTCAAGTGGAAGCTCGGTTCGGTCTGTTTGGAGATAGTGCTACTCTTGATGCACGATTGGTGTACGGTTTGCGTCAAACGTACCGTACGCTCGGAAATAGTACTGGAGGCACCCGATGGAACTCCTAGTTGACGTGGGTCTTGTGGAATCTCGTTTCGATCTGTTTTGAGACAGTGTTAGCGTCGGTGCAAGATAGGTGCACGATTTACGTCAAACGTACCATAGGGTCATATATCAGTTTAGACGCACCCGATGGTACTCCAAAGTGACGTGGGTCTTATGGAGCTCTGTTCGGTCCGTTTGGAGATAGTGCTAATCTTGACACAAGATAGATGCGCAGTTTGCACTGAACATACCGTAGGCTCACAAATAGTTTGGGACGCACCCAATGGACTTGTAAGTGACATGGGTCGTGTGGAATTTTGTTTTACTCCGTTTGGAGACAGTGTTAGTGTTAGTGCAAGAGAGGTGCACGATTTGCACCGAACATACCATAGGCATAGAAATCGTTTTGGACGCACACGATGGGACTCCTAGGTGACGAGGCTCAAGTGGAAGCTTGGTTCGGTCCATTGGAGATAGTGCTACTCTTGATGCACGATTGGTGCACGGTTTGCGTCAAACGCACCGTAGGCTTGGAAATAGTATTAGAGGCACCCGATGGAACTCCTAGTTGACGTGGGTGTTCTGGAATCTCGTTACAATCTGTTTTGAGACAGTGTTAGCATCGGTGCAAGATAGGTGCACGATTTGCGTCAAACGTACCATAGGGTCATAAATCAGTTTAGACGCACCCGATGGTACTCCTAAGTGACGTGGGTCTGGTGGAGCTCTGTTCGGTCCGTTTGGAGATAGTGCTAATCTTGACACAAGATAGATGCGCAGTTTGCACTGAACATACCGTAGGCTCACAAATAGTTTGGGACACACCCGATGGACTCGTAAGTGACATGGGTCGTGTGGAATTTCGTTTTAGTCCATTTGGAGATAGTGTTAGTGTTAGTGCAAGAGAGGTGCACGGTTTGCACCGAACATACCATAGGCATAGAAATCGTTTTGGACGCACACGATGGGACTCCTACGTGACGAGGCTCAAGTGGAAGCTCGGTTCGGTCCATTGGAGATAGTGCTACTCTTGATGCATGATTGGTGCACGGTTTGCGTCAAACGAACCGTAGGCTTGGAAATAGTATTAGAGGCACCCGATGGAACTCCTAGTTGACGTGGGTCTTGTGGAATCTCGTTACAATCTGTTTTGAGACAGTGTTAGCATCGGTGCAAGATAGGTGCACGATTTGCGTCAAACGTACCATAGGGTCATAAATCAGTTTAGACGCACCCGATGGTACTCCTAAGTGACGTGTGTCTGGTGGAGCTCTGTTCAGTCTGTTTAGAGATAGTGCTAATCTTGACACAAGATAGGTGCACGGTTTGCACTAGACGTACCATAGGCTCACAAATAGTTTTTGACGCACTCGATGCACCCGTAAGCGACATGGGTCGTGTGGAATCTTGTTTTAGTCCGTTTGGAGACAGTGCTAGTGTCAGTGCAAGACAGGTGCACGGTTTGCACGGAACATAGCATAGGCATAGAAATCGTTTTGGACGCACACGATGGGACTCCTTGGTGACGAGGCTCAAGTGGAAGCTTGGTTCGGTCCGTTTGGAGATAGTGCTACTCTTGATGCACGATTGGTGCACGGTTTGCGTCAAATGTACCGTACGCTCGGAAATAGTATTGGAGGCACCCGATGGAACTCCTAGTTGATGTGGGTCTTGTGGAATCTCATTTCGATCTGTTTTGAGATAGTGTTAGCGTAAGTGCAAGATAGGTGCTCAATTTGCGTCAAACGTACCAAAGGGTCATAAATCAGTTTAGACGCACCCGATGGTACTCCTAAGTGACGTGGGTCTGGTGGTGCTCTATTCGGTCCGTTTGGAGAAAGTGCTAATCTTGACACAAGATAGGCACACGGTTTGCACTGAACGTACCATAGGCTCACAAGTAGTTTGGGACGCACCCGATGGACTCGTAAGTGACATGGGTCGTGTGGAATCTCGTTTTAGTCCGTTTGGAGACAGTGTTAGTGTCAATGCAAGATAGGTGCAGGGTTTGCACCGAACATACCATGGGCATAGAAATCGTTTTGGACACACTCGATGGGACTCCTAGGTGACGAGGCTCAAGTGGAAGCTTGGTTTGGTCCATTTGGAGATAGTACTACCCTTGATGCACGATTGGTGCATGGTTTGCGTCAAATGTACCTTAGGCTCAGATATAGTATTGGAGGCACCCGATGGAACTCCTAGTTGATGTGGGTCTTGTGGAATCTCATTTCGATCTGTTTTGAAACAGTGTTAGCGTCGGTGCAAGATAGGTGCTCAATTTGCGTCAAACGTACCATAGGGTCATAAATCAGTTTAGACGCACCCAATGGTACTCCAAAGTGACGTGGGTGTGGAGGAGCTCTGCTCGGTCCGTTTAGAGATAGTGCTAATCTTGACACAAGATAGATGCACGGTTTGCACTGAACGTACCATTGGCTCACAAATAGTTTGGGACGCACCCGATGGACTCGTAAGTGACATGGTTCGTGTGGAATTTCGTTTTAGTCAGTTTGGAGACAGTGCTAGTGTCAGTGCAAGACAGGTGCACGGTTTGCACCAAACATACCATAGGCATAGAAATCGTTTTGGACGCACACGATGGGACTCCTTGGTGACGAGGCTCAAGGGGAAGCTCGGTTCGGTCTGTTTGGAGCGGTGCTACTCTTAATGCACAATTGGTGTACGGTTTGCGTCAAACGTACCGTACGCTCAGAAATAGTACTAGAGGCACCCGATGGAACTCCTAGTTGACGTGGGTCTTGTGGAATCTCGTTTCGATCTATTTTGAGACAGTGTTAGCGTCAGTGCAAGATAGGTGCACGATTTGCGTCAAACGTACCATAGGGTCATAAATCAGTTTAGACGCACCCGATGGTACTCCTAAGTGACGTGGGTCTGGTGGAGCTCTATTCGGTCTGTTTGGAGAAAGTGCTAATCTTGACACAAGATAGGTGCACGGTTTGCACTGAACGTACCATAGGCTCACAAGTAGTTTGGGACGCACCCGATGGACTCGTAAGTGACATGGGTCTTGTGGAATCTCGTTTTAGTCCGTTTGGAGACAGTGTTAGTGTCAGTGCAAGATGGGTGCACGGTTTGCACAGAACATACCATAGGCATAGAAATTGTTTTGGACGCACTCGATGGGACTCCTTGGTGACGAGGCTCATGGGGAAGCTCGGTTCGGTCTGTTTGGAGATAGTGCTACTCTTGATGCACGATTGGGTACGGTTTGCGTCAAACGTACCGTACGCTCGGAAATAGTACTGGAGGCACCCGATGGAACTCCTAGTTGACGTGGGTCTTGTGGAATCTCGTTTCGATCTGTTTTGAGACAGTGTTAGCGTCGGTGCAAGATAGGTGCACGATTTGCGTCAAACGTACCATAGGGTCATAAATCAGTTTAGACGCACCCGATGGTACTCCTAAGTGACGTGGGTCTGGTGGAGCTCTATTCGGTCTGTTTGGAGAAAGTGCTAATCTTGACACAAGATAGGTGCACGGTTGGCACTGAACGTACCATAGGCTCACAAGTAGTTTGGGACGCACCCGATGGACTTGTAAGTGACTTGGGTCGTGTGGAATCTCGTTTTAGTCCGTTTGGAGACAGTGTTAGTGTCAGTGCAAGATAGGTGCACGGTTTGCACCGAACATACCATAGTCATAGAAATCATTTTGGACGCACTCGATGGGAGTCCTAGGTGACGAGGCTCAAGTGGAAGCTCGGTTTGGTCTGTTTGGAGATAGTACTACACTTGATGCACGATTGGTGCACAGTTTGCGTCAAACGTACCTTAGGCTCGGAAATAGTATTGGAGGCACCCGATGGAACTCCTAGTTGATGTGGGTCTTGTGGAATCTCGTTTCGATCTGTTTTGAGACAGTGTTAGCGTCGGTGCAAGATAGGTGCTCAATTTGCGTCAAACGTACCATAGGGTCATAAATCAGTTTAGACGCACCCGATGGTACTGCAAAGTGACGTGGGTCTTATGGAGCTCTTTTCGGTCCGTTTGGAGATAGTGCTAATCTTGACACAAGATAGATGCGCAGTTTGCACTGAACATACCGTAGGCTCACAAATAGTTTGGGACGCACCCAATGGACTTGTAAGTGACATGGGTCGTGTGGAATTTCGTTTTACTCCGTTTGGAGACAGTGTTAGTGTTAGTGCAAGAGAGGTGCACGATTTGCACCGAACATACCATAGGCATAGAAATCGTTTTGGACGCACACGATGGGACTCCTAGGTGACGAGGCTCAAGTGGAAGCTTGGTTCGGTCCATTGGAGATAGTGCTACTCTTGATGCACGATTGGTGCACGGTTTGCGTCAAACGCACCGTAGGCTTGGAAATAGAATTAGAGGCACCCGATGGAACTCCTAGTTGACGTGGGTGTTGTGGAATCTCGTTACAATCTGTTTTGAGACAGTGTTAGCATCGGTGCAAGATAGGTGCACGATTTGCGTCAAACGTACCATAGGGTCATAAATCAGTTTAGACGCACCCGGTGGTACTCCTAAGTGACGTGGGTCTGGTGGAGCTCTGTTCGGTCCGTTTGGAGATAGTGCTAATCTTGACACAAGATAGATGCGCAGTTTGCACTGAACATACCGTAGGCTCACAAATAGTTTGGGACGCACCCGATGGACTCGTAAGTGACATGGGTCGTCTGGAATTTCGTTTTAGTCCGTTTGGAGATAGTGTTAGTGTTAGTGCAAGAGAGGTGCACGATTTGCACCGAACATACCATAGGCATAGAAATCGTTTTGGACGCACACGATGGGACTCCTACGTGACGAGGCTCAAGTGGAAGCTCGGTTCGGTCCATTGGAGATAGTGCTACTCTTGATGCATGATTGGTGCACGGTTTGCGTCAAACGCACCGTAGGCTTGGAAATAGTATTAGAGGCACCCGATGGAACTCCTAGTTGACATGGGTCTTGTGGAATCTCGTTACAATCTGTTTTGAGACAGTGTTAGCATCGGTGCAAGATAGGTGCATGATTTGCGTCAAACGTACCATAGGGTCATAAATCAGTTTAGACGCACCCGATGGTACTCCTAAGTGACGTGTGTCTGGTGGAGCTCTGTTCGGTCTGTTTGGAGATAGTGCTAATCTTAACACAAGATAGGTGCACGGTTTGCACTAGACGTACCATAGGCTCACAAATAGTTTTTGACGCACTCGATGCACCCGTAAGCGACATGGGTCGTGTGGAATCTTGTTTTAGTCCGTTTGGAGACAGTGCTAGTGTCAGTGCAAGACAGGTGCACGGTTTGCACTGAACATAGCATAGGCATAGAAATTGTTTTGGACGCACACGATGGGACTCCTTGGTGACGAGGCTCAAGTGGAAGCTTGGTTCGGTCCGTTTGGAGATAGTGCTACTCTTGATGCACGATTGGTGCACGGTTTGCGTCAAATGTACCGTACGCTCAGAAATAGTATTGGAGGCACCCGATGGAACTCCTAGTTGATGTGGGTCTTGTGGAATCTCATTTCGATCTGTTTTGAGACAGTGTTAGCGTCAGTGCAAGATAGGTGCACAATTTGCGTCAAACGTACCAAAGGGTCATAAATCAGTTTAGACGCACCCGATGGTACTCCTAAGTGACGTGGGTCTGGTGGAGCTCTATTCGGTCCGTTTGGAGAAAGTGCTAATCTTGACACAAGATAGGCACACGGTTTGCACTGAACGTACCATAGGCTCACAAGTAGTTTGGGACGCACCCGATGGACTCGTAAGTGACATGGGTCGTGTGGAATCTCGTTTTAGTCCGTTTGGAGACAGTGTTAATGTCAATGCAAGATAGGTGCAGGGTTTGCACCGAACATACCATAGGCATAGAAATCGTTTTGGACACACTCGATGGGACTCCTAGGTGACGAGGCTCAAGTGGAAGCTTGGTTTGGTCCGTTTGGAGATAGTACTACCCTTGATGCACGATTGGTGCATGGTTTGCGTCAAATGTACCTTAGGCTCAGAAATAGTATTGGAGGCACCCGATGGAACTCCTAGTTGATGTGGGTCTTGTGGAATCTCTTTTCGATCTATTTTGAGACAGTGTTAGCGTCGGTGCAAGATAGGTGCTCAATTTGCGTCAAACGTACCATAGGGTCATAAATCAGTTTAGACGCACCCAATGGTACTCCAAAGTGACGTGGGTGTGGAGGAGCTCTGCTCGGTCCGTTTAGAGATAGTGCTAATCTTGACACAAGATAGATGCACGGTTTGCACTGAACGTACCATTGGCTCACAAATAGTTTGGGACGCACCCGATGGACTCGTAAGTGACATGGTTCGTGTGGAATTTCGTTTTAGTCAGTTTGGAGACAGTGCTAGTGTCAGTGCAAGATAGGTGCACGGTTTGCACCAAACATACCATAGGCATAGAAATCGTTTTGGACGCACACGATGGGACTCCTTGGTGACGAGGCTCAAGGGGAAGCTCGGTTCAGTCTGTTTGGAGATAGTGCTACTCTTAATGCACAATTGGTGTACGGTTTGCGTCAAACGTACCGTACGCTCAGAAATAGTACTGGAGGCACCCGATGGAACTCCTACTTGACGTGGGTCTTGTGGAATCTCGTTTCGATTGTTTTGAGACAGTGTTAGCGTCGGTGCAAGATAGGTGCACGATTTGCGTCAAACGTACCATAGGGTCATAAATCAGTTTAGACGCACCCGATGGTACTCCTAAGTGACGTGGGTCTGGTGGAGCTCTATTCGGTCCGTTTGGAGAAAGTGCTAATCTTGACACAAGATAGGTGCATGGTTTGCACTGAACGTACCATAGGCTCACAAGTAGTTTGGGACGCACCCGATGGACTCGTAAGTGACATGGGTCTTGTGGAATCTCGTTTTACTCCGTTTGGAGACAGTGTTAGTGTTAGTGCAAGAGAGGTGCACGATTTGCACCGAACATACCATAGGCATAGAAATCGTTTTGGACGCACTCGATGGGACTCCTAGGTGATGAGGCTCAAGTGGAAGCTCGGTTTGGTCTGTTTGGAGATAGTACTACACTTGATGCACGATTGGTGCACAGTTTGCGTCAAACGTACCTTAGGCTCGGAAATAGTATTGGAGGCACCCGATGGAACTCCTAGTTGATGTGGGTCTTGTGGAATCTCGTTTCGATCTGTTTTGAGACAGTGTTAGCATCGGTGCAAGATAGGTGCTCAATTTGTGTCAAACGTACCATAGGGTCATAAATCAGTTTAGACGCACCCGATGGTACTCCAAAGTGACGTGGGTCTTATGGAGCTCTGTTCGGTCCGTTTGGAGATAGTGCTAATCTTGACACAATATAGATGCGCAGTTTGCACTGAACATACCGTAGGCTCACAAATAGTTTGGGACGCACCCAATGGACTTGTAAGTGACATGGGTCGTGTGGAATTTCGTTTTACTCCGTTTGGAGACAGTGTTAGTGTTAGTGCAAGAGAGGTGCACGATTTGCACCGAACATACCATAGGCATAGAAATCGTTTTGGACGCACACGATGGGACTCCTAGGTGACGAGGCTCAAGTGGAAGCTTGGTTCGGTCCATTGGAGATAGTGCTACTCTTGATGCACGATTGGTGCACGGTTTGCGTCAAACGCACCGTAGGCTTGGAAATAGTATTAGAGGCACCCGATGGAACTCCTAGTTGACGTGGGTGTTGTGGAATCTCGTTACAATCTGTTTTGAGACAGTGTTAGCATCGGTGCAAGATAGGTGCACGATTTGCGTCAAACGTACTATAGGGTCATAAATCAGTTTAGACGCACCCGATGGTACTCCTAAGTGACGTGGGTCTGGTGGAGCTCTGTTCGGTCCGTTTGGAGATAGTGCTAATCTTGACACAAGATAGATGCGCAGTTTGCACTGAACATACCGTAGGCTCACAAATAGTTTGGGACGCACCCGATGGACTCGTAAGTGACAGGGTCGTGTGGAATTTCGTTTTAGTCCGTTTGGAGATAGTGTTAGTGTTAGTGCAAGATAGGTGCAGGGTTTGCACCGAACATACCATAGGCATAGAAATCGTTTTGGACACACTCGATGGGACTCTTAGGTGACGAGGCTCAAGTGGAAGCTTGGTTTGGTCCGTTTGGAGATAGTACTACCCTTGATGCACGATTGGTGCATGGTTTGCGTCAAATGTACCTTAGGCTCAGAAATAGTATTGGAGGCACCCGATGGAACTCCTAGTTGATGTGGGTCTTGTGGAATCTCATTTCGATCTGTTTTGAGACAGTGTTAGCGTCGGTGCAAGATAGGTGCTCAATTTGCGTCAAACGTACCATAGGGTCATAAATCAGTTTAGACGCACCCAATGGTACTCCAAAGTCACGTGGGTGTGGAGGAGCTCTGCTCAGTCCGTTTAGAGATAGTGCTAATCTTGACACAAGATAGATGCACGGTTTGCACTGAACGTACCATTGGCTCACAAATAGTTTGGGACGCACCCGATGGACTCGTAAGTGACATGGTTCGTGTGGAATTTCGTTTTAGTCAGTTTGGAGACAGTGCTAGTGTCAGTGCAAGACAGGTGCACGGTTTGCACCAAACATACCATAGGCATAGAAATCGTTTTGGACGCACACGATGGGACTCCTTGGTGACGAGGCTCAAGGGAAAGCTCGGTTCGGTCTGTTTGGAGATAGTGCTACTCTTAATGCACAATTGGTGTACGGTTTGCGTCAAACGTACCGTACGCTCAGAAATAGTACTGGAGGCACCCGATGGAACTCCTAGTTGACGTGGGTCTTGTGGAATCTCGTTTCGATCTGTTTTGAGACAGTGTTAGCGTCGGTGCAAGATAGGTGCACGATTTGCGTCAAACGTACCATAGGGTCATAAATCAGTTTAGACGCACCCGATGGTACTCCTAAGTGACGTGGGTCTGGTGGAGCTCTATTCGGTCCGTTTGGAGAAAGTGCTAATCTTGACACAAGATAGGTGCACGGTTTGCACTGAACGTACCATAGGCTCACAAGTAGTTTGGGACGCACCCGATGGACTCGTAAGTGACATGGGTCTTGTGGAAGTTTTAGTCTGTTTAGAGACAGTGTTAGTGTCAGTGCAAGATAGGTGCACGGTTTGCACAGAACATACCATAGGCATAGAAATTGTTTTGGACGCACTCGATGGGACTCCTAGGTGACGAGGCTCAAGTGGAAGCTCGGTTTGGTCCGTTTGGATGTAGTGCTACACTTGATGCACGATTGGTGCACGGTTTGCGTCAAACATACCGTAGGCTCGGAAATAGTATTGGAGGCACCCGATGGAACTCCTAGTTGATGTGGGTCTTGTGGAATCTCGTTTCGATCTGTTTTGAGACAGTGTTAGCATCGGTGCAAGATAGGTGCTCAATTTGCGTCAAACGTACCATTGGGTCATAAATCAGTTTAGACGCACCCAATGGTACTCCAAAGTGACGTGGGTGTGGAGGAGCTCTGTTCGGTCCGTTTAGAGATAGTGCTAATCTTGACACAAGATAGATGCACGGTTTGCACTGAACGTACCATTGGCTCACAAATAGTTTGGGACGCACCCGATGGACTCGTAAGTGACATGGTTCGTGTGGAATTTCGTTTTAGTCAGTTTGGAGACAGTGCTAGTGTCAGTGCAAGACAGGTGCACGGTTTGCACCAAACATATCATAGGCATAGAAATCGTTTTGGACGCACACGATGGGACTCCTTGGTGACGAGGCTCAAGGGGAAGCTCGGTTCGGTCTGTTTGGAGATAGTGCTACTCTTAATGCACAATTGGTGTACGGTTTGCGTCAAACGTACTGTATGCTCAGAAATAGTACTGGAGGCACCCGATGGAACTCCTAGTTGACGTGGGTCTTGTGGAATCTCGTTTCGATCTGTTTTGAGACAGTGTTAGCGTCGGTGCAAGGCAGGTGCACGATTTGCGTCAAACGTACCATAGGGTCATAAATCAGTTTAGACGCACCCGATGGTACTCCTAAGTGACGTGGGTCTGGTGGAGCTCTATTCGGCCCGTTTGGAGAAAGTGCTAATCTTGACACAAGATAGGTGCACGGTTTGCACTGAACATACCATAGGCTCACAAGTAGTTTGGGACGCACCCGATGGACTCGTAAGTGACATGGGTCTTGTGGAATCTCGTTTTAGTCTGTTTGGAGACAGTGTTAGTGTCAGTGCAAGATAGGTGCATGGTTTGCACAGAACATACCATAGGCATAGAAATTGTTTTGGACGCACTCGATGGGACTCCTAGGTGACGAGGCTCAAGTGGAAGCTCGGTTTGGTCCGTTTGGAGATAGTGCTACACTTGATGCACGATTGGTGCACGGTTTGCGTCAAACATACCGTAGGCTCGGAAATAGTATTGGAGGCACCCGATGGAACTCCTAGTTGATGTGGGTCTTGTGGAATCTCGTTTTGATCTGTTTTGAGACAGTGTTAGCGTCGGTGCAAGATAGCTGCTCAATTTGCGTCAAACGTACCATAGGGTCATAAATCAGTTTAGATGCACCCGATGGTACTCCAAAGTGACGTGGGTCTTATGGAGCTCTGTTCGGTCCGTTTGGAGATAGTGCTAATCTTGACACAAGATAGATGCGCAGTTTGCACTAAACATACCGTAGGCTCACAAATACTTTGGGACGCACCCAATGGACTCGCAAGTGACATGGGTCGTGTGGAATTTTGTTTTAGTCCGTTTGGAGACAGTGTTAGTGTTAGTGCAAGAGAGGTGCACGATTTGCACCGAACATACCATAGGCATAGAAATCGTTTTGGACGCACACGATAGGACTCCTAGGTGATGAGGCTCAAGTGGAAGCTCGGTTCGGTCCATTGGAGATAGTGCTAATCTTGATGCACGATTGGCGCACGGTTTGCGTCAAACGCACCGTAGGCTTGGAAATAGTATTAGAGGCACCCGATGGAACTCCTAGTTGACGTTGGTCTTGTGGAATCTCGTTACAATATGTTTTGAGACAGTGTTAGCATCGGTGCAAGAGAGGTGCATGATTTGCGTCAAACGTACCATAGGGTCATAAATCAGTTTAGACGCACCCGATGGTACTCCTAAGTGACGTGGGTCTGGTGGAGCTCTGTTCGGTCCGTTTGGAGATAGTGCTAATCTTGACACAAGATAGGTGCACGGTTTGCACTAGACGTACTATAGGCTCACAAATCGTTTTTGACGCACCCGATGCACCCGTAAGCGACATGGGTCGTGTGAAATCTCGTTTTAGTCCGTTTGGAGACAGTGCTAGTGTCAGTGCAAGACAGGTGCACGGTTTGCACCGAACATAGCACAGGCATAGAAATCATTTTGGACGCACACGATGGGACTCCTTGGTGACGAGGCTCAAGTGGATACTTGGTTCGGTCCGTTTGGAGATAGTGCTACTCTTGATGCACGATTGGTGCACAGTTTGCGTCAAATGTACCGTATGCTCAGAAATAGTATTGGAGGCACCTGATGGAACTCCTAGTTGATGTGGGTCTTGTGGAATCTCGTTTCGATCTGTTTTGAGACAGTGTTAGCGTCAGTGCAAGATAGGTGCTCAATTTGCGTCAAACGTTCCCTAGGGTCATAAATCAGTTTAGATGCACCCGATGGTACTCCTAAGTGACGTGGGTCTGGTGGAGCTCTATTCGGTCCGTTTGGAGAAAGTGCTAATCTTGACACAAGATAGGTGCACGGTTTGCACTGAACGTACCATAGGCTCACAAGTAGTTTGGGACGCACCCGATGGACTCGTAAGTGACATGGGTCGTGTGGAATCTCGTTTTAGTCTGTTTGGAGACAGTGTTAGTGTCAATGCAAGACAGGTGCAGGGTTTGCACCGAACATACCATAGGCATAGAAATCATTTTGGACACACTCGATGGGACTCCTAGGTGACGAGGCTCAAGTGGAAGCTTGGTTTGGTCCGTTTGGAGATAGTACTACCCTTGATGCACGATTGGTGCATGGTTTGCGTCAAATGTACCTTAGGCTCAGAAATAGTATTGGAGGCACCCGATGGAACTCCTAGTTGATGTGGGTCTTGTGGAATCTCATTTCGATTCTGTTTTGAGACAGTGTTAGCGTCGGTGCAAGATAGGTGCTCAATTTGCGTCAAACGTACCATAGGGTCATAAATCAGTTTAGACGCACCCAATGGTACTCCAAAGTGACGTGGGTGTGGAGGAGCTCTGTTCGGTCCGTTTAGAGATAGTGCTAATCTTGACACAAGATAGATGCACGGTTTGCACTAAACGTACCATTGGCTCACAAATAGTTTGGGGCGCACCCGATGGACTCGTAAGTGACATGGGTCATGTGGAATTTTGTTTTAGTCGGTTTGGAGACAGTGTTAGTGTTAGTGCAAGAGAGGTGCATGATTTGCACCGAATATACCATAGGCATAGAAATCGTTTTGGACGCACACGATGGGACTCCTAGGTGACGAGGCTCAAGTGGAAGCTCGGTTCGGTCCATTGGAGATAGTGCTACTCTTGATGCACGATTGGTGCACGATTTGTGTCAAACGCACCGTAGGCTTGGAAATAGTATTAGAGGCACCCGACGGAACTCCTAGTTGATGTGGGTCTTGTGGAATCTCGTTACTATCTGTTTTGAGACAGTGTTAGCGTCGGTGCAAGATAGGTGCATGATTTGCGTCAAATGTACCATAGGGTCATAAATCAGTTTAGACACACCCGATGGTACTCCTAAGTGACGTGGGTCTGGTGGAGCTCTGTTCGGTCCTTTTGGAGATAGTGCTAATCTTGACACAAGATAGGTGCACGGTTTGCACTAGACGTACCATAGGCTCACAAATAGTTTTTGGCGCACCCGATGCACCCGTAAGCGACATGGGTCGTGTGGAATATCGTTTTAGTCCGTTTGGAGACAGTGCTAGTGTCAGTGCAAGACAGGTGCACGGTTTGCACCGAACATAGCATAGGCATAGAAATTATTTTGGACGCACACGATGGGACTCCTTGGTGACGAGGCTCAAGTGGAAGCTTGGTTCGGTCCGTTTGGAGATAGTGCTACTCTTGATGCACGATTGGTGCACGGTTTGCGTCAAATGTACCGTATGCTCGGAAATAGTATTGGAGGCACCTGATGGAACTCATAGTTGATCTGGGTCTTGTGGAATCTCGTTTCGATCTGTTTTGAGACAGTGTTAGCGTCAGTGCAAGATAGGTGCTCAATTTGCGTCAAACGTTCCATAGGGTCATAAATCAGTTTAGACGCACCCGATGATACTCCTAAGTGACGTGGGTCTGGTGGAGCTCTATTCGGTCCGTTTGGAGAAAGTGCTAATCTTGACACAAGATAGGTGCACGGTTTGCACTGAACGTACCATAGGCTCACAAGTAGTTTGGGACGCGCCTGATGGACTCGTAAGTGACATGGGTCGTGTGGAATCTCGTTTTAGTCCGTTTGGAGACAGTGTTAGTGTTAATGCAAGACAGGTGCAGGGTTTGCACCGAACATACCATAGGCATAGAAATCATTTTGGACACACTCGATGGGACTCCTAGGTGACGAGGCTCAAGTGGAAGCTTGGTTTGGTCCGTTCGGAGATAGTACTACCCTTGATGCACGATTGGTGCATGGTTTGCGTCAAATGTACCTTAGGCTCAGAAATAGTATTGGAGGCACTCGATGGAACTCCTAGTTGATGTGGGTCTTGTGGAATCTCATTTCGATCTGTTTTGAGACAGTGTTACCGTCGGTGCAACATAGGTGCTCAATTTGCGTCAAACGTACCATAGGGTCATAAATCAGTTTAGACGCACCCAATGGTACTCCAAAGTGACATGGGTGTGGAGGAGCTCTGTTCGGTCCGTTTAGAGATAGTGCTAATCTTGACACAAGATAGATGCACGGTTTGCACTGAACGTACCACTGGCTCACAAATAGTTTGGGACACACTCGATGGACTCGTAAGTGACATGGGTCGTGTGGAATTTCATTTTAGTCTGTTTGGAGACAGTGTTAGTGTTAGTGCAAGAGAGGTGCACGATTTGCACCGAACATACCATAGGCATAGAAATCGTTTTGGACGCACACGATGGGACTCCTAGGTGACGAGGCTCAAGTGGAAGCTCGGTTCGGTCCATTGGAGATAGTGCTACTCTTGATGCACGATTGGTGCACGATTTGTGTCAAACGCACCGTAGGCTTGTAAATAGTATTAGAGGCACCCGACGGAACTCCTAGTTGACGTGGGTCTTATGGAATCTCGTTACTATCGGTTTTGAGACAGTGTTAGCGTCGGTGCAAGATAGGTGCACGATTTGCGTCAAATGTACCATAGGGTCATAAATCAGTTTAGACACACCCGATGGTACTCCTAAGTGACGTGGGTCTGGTGGAGCTCTGTTCAGTCCGTTTGGAGATAGTGCTAATCTTGACACAAGATAGGTGCACGGTTTGCACTAGACGTACCATAGGCTGACAAATAGTTTTTGACGCACCCGATGCACCCGTAAGCGACATGGGTCGTGTGGAATCCTGTTTTAGTCCGTTTGGTGATAGTGCTAGTGTCAGTGCAAGACAGGTCCACGGTTTGCACCGAACATAGCATAGGCATAGAAATCGTTTTGGATGCACACGATGGGATTCCTTGGTGATGAGGCTCAAGTGGAAGCTTGGTTCGGTCTGTTTGGAGATAGTGCTACTCTTGATGCACGATTGGTGCACGGTTTGCGTCAAACATACCATAGGCTCGGAAATAGTATTGGAGGCAACCGATGGAACTCCTAGTTGATGTGGGTGTTGTGGAATCTCATTTCGATCTGTTTTGAGACAGTATTAGCGTCAGTGCAAGATAGGTGCTCAATTTGTGTCAAACGTACCATAGGGTCATAAATCAGTTTAGACGCACCCAATGGAACTCCAAAGTGACGTGGGTGTGGAGGAGCTCTGTTCGGTCCGTTTAGAGATAGTGCTAATCTTGACACAAGATAGATGCACGGTTTGCACTGAATGTACCATAGGCTCACAAATAGTTTTTGACGCACCCGATGCACCCGTAAGCGACATGCATCGTGTGGAATCTCATTTTAGTCCGTTTCGAGACAGTGCTAGTGTCAGTGCAAGACGGGTGCACGGTTTGCACCGAACATAGCATAGGCATAGAAATTGTTTTGGACGCACACGATGGGACTCCTGGGTGACGAGGCTCAAGTGGAAGCTTGGTTCGGTCCGTTTGGAGATAGTGCTACTCTTGATGCACAATTGGTGCACGGTTTGCGTCAAATGTACCGTATGCTCGGAAATAGTATTGGAGGCACCTGATGGAACTCCTAGTTGATCTGGGTCTTGTGGAATCTCGTTTCGATCTGTTTTGAGGCAGTGTTAGCGTCAGTGCAAGATAGGTGCTCAATTTGCGTCAAATGTTCCATAGGGTCATAAATCAGTTTAGACGCACCCGATGGTACTCCTAAGTGACGTGGGTCTGGTGGAGCTCTATTCGGTCTGTTTGGAGAATGTGCTAATCTTGACACAAGATAGGTGCACGGTTTGCACTGAACGTACCATAGGCTCACAAGTAGTTTGGGACGCGCCCGATGGACTCATAAGTGACATGGGTCGTGTGGAATCTCGTTTTAGTCCGTTTGGAGACAGTGTTAGTGTCAATGCAAGATAGGTGCAGGGTTTGCACCGAACATACCATCGGCATAGAAATCGTTTTTGGACACACTCGATGGGACTCCTAGGTGACGAGGCTCGAGTGGAAGCTTGGTTTGGTCCGTTTGGAGATAGTACTACCCTTGATGCACGATTGGTGCATGGTTTGCGTCAAATGTACCTTAGGCTCAGAAATAGTATTGGAGGCACTCGATGGAACTCCTAGTTGATGTGGGTCTTGTGGAATCTCATTTCGATCTGTTTTGAGACAGTGTTAGCATCGGTGCAAGATAGGTGCTCAATTTGTGTCAAACGTACCATAGGGTCATAAATCAGTTTAGACGCACCCAATGGTACTCCAAAGTGACGTGGGTGTGGAGGAGCTCTGTTCGGTCCATTTAGAGATAGTGCTAATCTTGACACAAGATAGATGCACGGTTTGCACTGAACGTACCATTGGCTCACAAATAGTTTGGGACACACCCGATGGACTCGTAAGTGACATGGGTCGTGTGAAATTTCGTTTTAGTCTGTTTGGAGACAATGTTAGTGTTAGTACAAGAGAGGTGCACGATTTGCACCGAACATACCATAGGCATAGAAATCGTTTTGGACGCACACGATGGGACTCCTAGGTGACGAGGCTCAAGTGGAAGCTCGGTTCGGTCCATTGGAGATAGTGCTACTCTTGATGCACGATTGGTGCACGGTTTGCGTCAAACGCACCGTTGGCTTGGAAATAGTATTAGAGGCACCCGATGGAACTCTTAGTTGACGTGGGTCTTGTGGAATCTCGTTAGAATCTGTTTTGAGACAATGTTAGCATCGGTGCAAGATAGGTGCACGATTTGCGTCAAAGGTACATGGTCATAAATCAGTTCAAACGCACCCGACGGTACTCCTAAGTGACGTGGGTCTGGTGGAGCTCTGTTCGGTCCGTTTGGAGATAGTGCTAATCTTGACACAAGATAGATGCACAGTTTGCACTGAACATACCGTAGGCTCACAAATAGTTTGGGACGCACCCGATGGACTCGTAAGTGACATGGGTCATGTGGAATTTCGTTTTAGTCCATTTGGAGACAGTGTTAGTGTTAGTGCAAGAGGTGCACGATTTGCACCGAACATACCATAGGCATAGAAATCATTTTGGACGCACACGATGGGACTCCTAGGTGACGAGGCTCAAGTGGAAGCTTGGTTCGGTCCATTGGAGATAGTGCTACTCTTGATGCACGATTGGTGCACGGTTTGCGTCAAACGCACCGTAGGCTTGGAAATAGTAATAGAGGCACCCGATGGAACTCCTAGTTGACGTGGGTCTTGTGGAATCTCGTTACAATCTGTTTTGAGACAATGTTAGCATCGGTGCAAGATAGGTGCACGATTTACGTCAAATGTACCATAGGGTCATAAATCAGTTTAGACGCACCCGACGGTACTCCTAAGTGACGTGGGTCTGGTGGAGCTCTGTTCGGTCCGTTTGGAGATAGTGCTAATCTTGACACAAGATAGATGCACAGTTTGCACTGAACATACCGTAGGCTCACAAATAGTTTGGGACGCACCCGATGGACTCGTAAGTGACATGGGTCGTGTGGAATTTCGTTTTATTCCGTTTGGAGACAGTGTTAGTGTTAGTGCAAGAGGTGCACGATTTGCACCGAACATACCATAGGCATAGAAATCGTTTTGGACGAACACGATGGGACTCCTAGGTGACGAGGCTCAAGTGGAAGCTCGGTTCGGTCCATTTGAGATAGTGCTACTCTTGATGCACGATTGGTGCACGGTTTGCGTCAAACGCACCGTAGGCTTGGAAATAGTAATAGAGGCACCCGATGGAACTCCTAGTTGACGTGGGTCTTGTGGAATCTCGTTACAATCTGTTTTGAGACAGTGTTAGCATCGGTGCAAGATAGGTGCATGATTTGCGTCAAATTACCATAGGGTCATAAATCAGTTTAGACGCACCTGACGGTACTCCTAAGTGACATGGGTCTGGTGGAGCTCTGTTCGGTCCGTTTGGAGATAGTGCTAATCTTGACACAAGATAGATGCACAGTTTGCACTGAACATACCGTAGGCTCACAAATAGTTTGGGACGCACCCGATGGACTCGTAAGTGACATGGGTCGTGTGGAATTTCGTTTTAGTCCGTTTGGAGACAGTGTTAGTGTTAGTGCAAGAGGTGCACGATTTGCACCGAACATACCATAGGCATAGAAATCGTTTTGGACGCACACGATGGGACTCCTAGGTGACGAGGCTCAAGTGGAAGCTCGGTTCGGTCCATTTGGGATAGTGCTAATCTTGATGCATGATTGGTGCACGGTTTGCGTCAAACGCACCGTATGCTTGGAAATAGTATTAGAGGCACCCGATGGAACTCCTAGTTGACGTGGGTCTTGTGGAATCTCGTTACAATCTTTTTTGAGACAATGTTAGCATCGGTGCAAGATAGGTGCACGATTTGCGTCAAACATACCATAGGGTCATAAATCAGTTTAGACGCACCCGATGGTACTCCTAAGTGACGTGCGTCTGGTGGAGCTCTGTTCGGTCCGTTTGGAGATAGTGCTAATCTTGACACAAGTTAGGTGCATGGTTGGCACTAGACATACCATAGGCTCACAAACAGTTTTTGACGCACCCGATGCACCCGTAAGCGACATGGGTCGTGTGGAATCTCGTTTTAGTCCGTTTGGAGACAGTGCTAGTGTCAGTGCAAGACAGGTGCATGGTTTGCACCGAACATAGCATAGGCATAGAAATCATTTTGGATGCACACGATGGGACTCCTTGGTGACGAGGCTCAAGTGGAAGCTTGGTTCGGTCCGTTTGGAGATAGTGCAACTCTTGATGCACGATTGGTGCACGGTTTGCGTCAAATGTACCGTACGCTCAGAAATAGTATTGGAGGCACCTAATGGAACTCCTAGTTGATGTGGGTCTTGTGGAATATCGTTTCGATCTGTTTCGAGACAGTGTTAGCGTCAGTGCAAGATAGGTGCTCAATTTGCGTCAAACGTTCCATAGGGTCATATATCAGTTTATACGCACCCGATGGTACTACTAAGTGACGTGGGTCTGGTGGAGCTCTATTCGGTCCGTTTGGAGAAAGTGCTAATCTTGACACAAGATAGGTGCACGGTTTGCACTGAACGTACCATAGGCTCACAAGTAATTTGGGACGCACCCGATGGACTCGTAAGTGACATGGGTCGTGTGGAATCTCGTTTTAGTCCATTTGGAGACAGTGTTAGTGTCAATGCAAGACAGGTGCAGGGTTTGCGCCGAACATACCATAGGCATAGAAATTGTTTTGGACACACTCGATGGGACTCCTAGGTGACGAGGCTCAAGTGGAAGCTTCGTTTGCTCCGTTTGGAGATAGTACTACCCTTGATGCACGATTGGTGCATGGTTTGCGTCAAATGTACCTTAGGCTCAGATATAGTATTGGAGGCACCCGATGGAACTCCTAGTTGATGTGGGTCTTGTGGAATCTCATTTCGATCTATTTTGAGACAGTGTTAGCGTCGGTGCAAGATAGGTGCTCAATTTGCGTCAAACGTACCAGAGGGTCATAAATCAGTTTAGACGCACCCAATGGTACTCCAAAGTGACGTGGGTGTGGAGGAGCTCTGTTCGGTCCATTTAGAGATAGTGCTAATCTTGACACAAGATAGATGCACGGTTTGCACTGAACGTACCATTGGCTCACAAATAGTTTGGGACGCACCCGATGGACTCGTAAGTGACATGGGTCGTGTGGAATTTCGTTTTAGTCCGTTTGGAGACAGTGCTAGTGTCAGTGCAAGACAGGTGCACGGTTTGCACCAAACATACCATAGGCATAGAAATCGTTTTGGACGCACACGATGGGACTCCTTGGTGATGAGGCTCAAGGGGAAGCTCGGTTCGGTCTGTTTGGAGATAGTGCTACTCTTGGTGCACGATTGGTGTACGGTTTGCGTCAAACGTACCGTACGCTCGGAAATAGTACTGGAGGCACCCGATGGAACTCCTAGTTGACGTAGGTCTTGTGGAATCTCGTTTCGATCTATTTTGAGACAGTGTTAGCGTCGGTGCAAGATAGGTGCACGATTTGCGTCAAACGTACCATAGGGTCATAAATCAGTTTAGATGCACCCGATGGTACTCCTAAGTGACGTGGGTCTGGTGGAGCTCTATTCGGTCCGTTTGGAGAAAGTGCTAATCTTGACACAAGATAGGTGCATGGTTTGCTCTGAACGTACCATGGGCTCACAAGTAGTTTGGGACGCACCTGATGGACTCATAAGTGACATGGGTCGTGTGGAATCTCATTTTAGTCCGTTTGGAGACAGTGTTAGTGTCAGTGCAAGACAGGTGCACGGTTTGCACCGAACATACCATAGGCATAGAAATCATTTTGGACGCACTCAATGGGACTCCTAGGTGACGAGGCTCAAGTGGAAGCTCGGTTTGGTCCGTTTGGAGGTAGTACTACACTTTATGCACGATTGGTGCACGGTTTGCGTCAAACGTACCTTAGGCTCGGAAATAGTATTGGAGGCACCCGATGGAACTCCTAGTTGATGTGGGTCTTGTGGAATCTCGTTTTGATCTGTTTTGAGACAGTGTTAGCGTCGGTGCAAGATAGGTGCTCAATTTGCGTCAAACGTACCATAGGGTCATAAATCAGTTTAGACGCACCCGATGGTACTCCAAAGTGACGTGGGTCTTATGGAGCTCTGTTCGGTCCGTTTGGAGATAGTGCTAATCTTGACACAAGATAGATGCGCAGTTTGCACTGAACGTACCGTAGGCTCACAAATAGTTTGGACGCACCCGATGGACTCGTAAGTGACATGGGTCGCGTTGAATTTCGTTTTAGTTCGTTTGGAGACAGTGTTCGTGCCAGTGCAAGAGAGGTGCACGGTTTGCACCGAACATACCATAGGCATAGAAATCGTTTTGGACGCACACGATGGGACTCCTAGGTGACGAGGCTCAAGTGAAAGCTTGGTTCAGTCCATTGGAGATAGTGCTACTCTTGATGCACGATTGGTGCATGGTTTGCGTCAAACGCACCGTAGACTTGGAAATAGTATTAGAGGCACCCGATGGAACTCCTAGTTGACGTGGGTCTTGTGGAATCTCATTACAATCTGTTTGGAGACAGTGTTAGCGTCGGTGCAAGATAGGTGCACGATTTGCGTCAAACGTACCATAGGGTCATAAATCAGTTTAGATGCACCCGATGGTACTCCTAAGTGACGTGGGTCTGGTGGAGCTCTGTTCGGTCCGTTTGGAGATAGTGCTAATCTTGACACAAGATAGGTGCACGGTTTGCACTAGACGTACCATAGGCTCACAAATAGTTTTTAACGCACCCGATGCACCCGTAAGCGACATGGGTCGTGTGGAATCTTGTTTTAGTCCGTTTGGAGATAGTGCTAGTGTCAGTGCAAGACGGGTGCACGGTTAGCACCGAACATAGCATAGGCATAGAAATCGTTTTGGACGCACACGATGGGATTCCTTGGTGACGAGGCTCAAGTGGAAGCTTGGTTCGGTCCGTTTGGAGATAGTGCTAATCTTGATGCACGATTGGTGCATGGTTTGCGTCAAACGTACCATAGGCTCGGAAATAGTATTGGAGGCACCCGATGGAACTCCTAGTTGATGTGGGTGTTGTGGAATCTCATTTCGATATGTTTTGAGACAGTATTAGCGTCGGTGCAAGATAGGTGCTCAATTTGCGTCAAACGTACCATAGGGTCATAAATCAGTTTAGACGCACCCAATGGAACTCCAAAGTGACGTGGGTGTGGAGGAGCTCTGTTCGGTCCGTTTAGAGATAGTGCTAATCTTGACACAAGATAGATGCACGGTTTGCACTGAACGTAGCATAGGCTCACAAATAGTTTGGGACGCACCCGATGTACTCGTAAGTGACTTGGGTCGTGTGGAATTTCGTTTTAGTCCGTTTGGAGACAGTGCTAGTGTCAGTGCAAGACAGGTGCACGGTTTGCACCAAACATACCATAGGCATAGGAATCGTTTTGGACGCACACGATGGGACTCCAAGGTGACGAGGCTCAAGTGGAAGCTTGGTTCGGTCTATTTGGAGATAGTGCTACTCTTGATGCACGATTGGTGCACGGTTTGCGTCAAACACACCGGAGGCTTGGAAATAGTATTAGAGGCACCTGATGGAACTCCTAGTTGACGTGGGTCTTGTGGAATCTCATTATAATCTGTTTTGAGACAGTGTTTTCGTCGGTGCAAGATAGGTGCATGATTTGCGTCAAACGTACCATAGGGTCATAAATCAGTTTAGATGCACCCGATGGTACTCCTAAGTGACGTGGGTCTGGTGGAGCTCTGTTCGGTCCGTTTGGAGATAGTGCTAATCTTGACACAAGATAGGTGCACGGTTTGCACTAGACGTACCATAGGCTCACAAATAGTTTTTAACGCACCCGATGCACCCGTAAGCGACATGGGTCGTGTGGAATCTCGTTTTAGTCCGTTTGGAGATAGTGCTAGTGTCAGTGCAAGACAGGTGCACGGTTTGCACCGACCATAGCATAGGCATAGAAATCGTTTTGGACGCACACGATGGGATTCCTTGGTGACGAGGCTCAAGTGAAAGCTTGGTTCGGTCCGTTTGGAGATAGTGCTACTCTTGATGCACGATTGGTGCACGGTTTGCGTCAAACGTACCATGGGCTCGGAAATAGTATTGGAGGCACCCGATGGAACTCCTAGTTGATGTGGGTGTTGTGGAATCTCATTTCGATTTGTTTTGAGACAGTATTAGCGTCGGTGCAAGATAGGTGCTCAATTTGCGTCAAACGTACCATAGGGTCATAAATCAGTTTAGACGCACCCAATGGAACTCCAAAGTGACGTGGGTGTGGAGGAGCTCTGTTCGGTCTATTTAGAGATAGTGCTAATCTTGACACAAGATAGATGCACGGTTTGCACTGAACGTAGCATAGCCTCACAAATAGTTTGGGACGGACCCGATGTACTCGTAAGTGACTTGGGTCGTGTGGAATTTCGTTTTAGTCCGTTTGGAGACAGTGCTAGTGTCAGTGCAAGACAGGTGCACGGTTTGCACCAAACGTACCATAGGCATAGGAATCGTTTTGGACGCACACGATGGGACTCCTTAGTGACGAGGCTCAAGGGGAAGCTCGGTTCGGTCTGTTTGGAGATAGTGCTACTCTTGATGCACGATTGGTGTACGGTTTGCGTCAAACGTACCGTACGCTCGGAAATAGTACTAGAGGCACCCGATGGAACTCCTAGTTGACGTCGGTCTTGTGGAATCTCGTTTCGATCTGTTTTGAGACAGTGTTAGCGTCGGTGCAAGATAGGTGCACGATTTGCGTCAAACGTACCATAGGGTCATAAATCAGTTTAGACGCACCCGATGGTACTCCTAAGTGACGTGGGTCTGGTGGAGCTCTATTCGGTCCGTTTGGAGAAAGTGCTAATCTTGACACAAGATAGGTGCACGGTTTGCACTGAACGTCCCATAGGCTCACAAGTAGTTTGGGATGCACCCGATGGACTTGTAAGTGACATGGGTCGTGTGGAATCTCGTTTTAGTCTGTTTGGAGACAGTGCTAGTGTCAGTGCAAGACAGGTAAGTAGTTTGGGACGCACCCGATGGACTCGTAAGTGACATGGGTCGTGTGGAATCTCGTTTTAGTCTGTTTGGAGACAGTGTTAGTGTCAATGCAAGATAGGTGCAGGGTTTGCACCGAACATACCATAGGCATAGAAATCGTTTTGGACGCACTCGATGGGACTCCTAGGTGACGAGGCTCAAGTGGAAGCTTGGTTTGGTCCGTTTGGAGATAGTACTACCGTTGATGCACGATTGGTGCATGGTTTGCGTCAAATGTACCTTAGGCTCAGAAATAGTATTGGAGGCACCCGATGAGACAGTGTTAGCGTCGGTGCAAGATAGGTGCTTAATTCGCGTCAAACGTACCATAGGGTCATAAATCAGTTTGACGCACCCAACGGTACTCCAAAGTGACGTGGGTGTGGAGGAGCTCTGTTCGGTTCGTTTAGAGATAGTGCTAATCTTGACACAAGATAGATGCACGGTTTGCACTGAACGTACCATTGGCTCACAAATAGTTTGGGACGCACCCGATGGACTCGTAAGTGACATGGGTCGTGTGGAATTTCGTTTTTGTCCGTTTCGAGACAGTGCTAGTGTCAGTGCAAGACAGGTGCACGGTTTGCACCAAACATACCATAGGCATAGAAATCATTTTGGACGCACACGATGGGACTCCTTGGTGACAAGGCTCAAGGGGAAGCTCGGTTCGGTCTGTTTGGAGATAGTGCTACTCTGGATGCACGATTGGTGTACGGTTTGCGTCAAACGTACCGTACGCTCAGAAATAGTACTGGAGGCACCCGATGGAACTCCTAGTTGACGTGGGTCTTATGGAATCTCGTTTCGATCTGTTTTGAGACAGTGTTAGCGTCGGTGCAAGATAGGTGCACGATTTGCGTCAAACATACCATAGGGTCATCAATCAGTTTAGACGCACCCGATGGTACTCCTAAGTGATGTGGGTCTGGTGGAGCTCTATTCGGTCCGTTTGGAGAAAGTGCTAATCTTGACACAAGATAGGTGTACTGTTTGCACTGAACGTACCATAGGCTCACAAGTAGTTTAGGACGCACCTGATGGACTCGTAAGTGACATGGGTCGTGTGGAATCTCGTTTTAATCCGTTTAGAGACAGTGTTAGTGTCAATGCAAGACAGGTGCAGGGTTTGCACCGAACATACCATAGGCATAGAAATCGTTTTGGACGCACTCGATGGGACTCCTAGGTGACGAGGCTCAAGTGGAAGCTCGGTTTGGTCCGTTTGGAGATAGTACCACCCTTGATGCACGATTGGTGCATGGTTTGCGTCAAATGTACCTTAGGCTCAGAAATAGTATTGGAGGCACCCGATGGAACTCCTTGTTGATGTGGGTCTTGTGGAATCTCATTTCGATCAGTTTTGAGACAGTGTTAGCGTCGGTGCAAGATAGGTGCTTAATTCGCGTCAAACGTACCATAGGGTCATAAATCAGTTTGACGCACCCAACGGTACTCCAAAGTGACGTGGGTGTGGAGGAGCTCTGTTCGGTTCGTTTAGAGATAGTGCTAATCTTGACACAAGATAGATGCACGGTTTGCACTGAACGTACCATTGGCTCACAAATAGTTTGGGACGCACCCGATGGACTCGTAAGTGACATGGGTCGTGTGGAATTTCGTTTTTGTCCGTTTCGAGACAGTGCTAGTGTCAGTGCAAGACAGGTGCACGGTTTGCACCAAACATACCATAGGCATAGAAATCATTTTGGACGCACACGATGGGACTCCTTGGTGACGAGGCTCAAGGGGAAGCTCGGTTCGGTCTGTTTGGAGATAGTGCTACTCTGGATGCACGATTGGTGTACGGTTTGCGTCAAACGCACCGTACGCTCAGAAATAGTACTGGAGGCACCCGATGGAACTCCTAGTTGACGTGAGTCTTATGGAATCTTGTTTCGATCTGTTTTGAGACAGTGTTAGCGTCGGTGCAAGATAGGTGCACGATTTGCGTCAAACATACCATAGGGTCATCAATCAGTTTAGACGCACCCGATGGTACTCCTAAGTGATGTGGGTCTGGTGGAGCTCTATTCGGTCCGTTTGGAGAAAGTGCTAATCTTGACACAAGATAGGTGTACTGTTTGCACTGAACGTACCATAGGCTCACAAGTAGTTTAGGACGCACCTGATGGACTCGTAAGTGACATGGGTCGTGTGGAATCTTGTTTTAATCCGTTTAGAGACAGTGTTAGTGTCAATGCAAGACAGGTGCAGGGTTTGCACCGAACATACCATAGGCATAGAAATCGTTTTGGACGCACTCGATGGGACTCCTAGGTGACGAGGCTCAAGTGGAAGCTCGGTTTGGTCCGTTTGGAGATAGTACTACCCTTGATGCACGATTGGTGCATGGTTTGCGTCAAATGTACCTTAGGCTCAGAAATAGTATTGGAGGCACCCGATGGAACTCCTTGTTGATGTGGGTCTTGTGGAATCTCATTTCGATCTGTTTTGAGACAATGTTAGCGTCGGTGCAAGATAGGTGCTTAATTCGCGTCAAACGTACCATAGGGTCATAAATCAGTTTGACGCACCCAACGGTACTCCAAAGTGACGTGGGTGTGGAGGAGCTCTGTTCGGTTCGTTTAGAGATAGTGCTAATCTTGACACAAGATAGATGCACGGTTTGAACTGAACGTACCATTGGCTCACAAATAGTTTGGGACGCACCCGATGGACTCGTAAGTGACATGGGTCGTGTGGAATTTTGTTTTTGTCCGTTTCGAGACAGTGCTAGTGTCAGTGCAAGACAGGTGCACGGTTTGCACCAAACATACCATAGGCATAGAAATCATTTTGGACGCACACGATGGGACTCCTTGGTGACGAGGCTCAAGGGGAAGCTTGGTTCGGTCTGTTTGGAGATAGTGCTACTCTGGATGCACGATTGGTGTACGGTTTGCGTCAAACGTACCGTACGCTCAGAAATAGTACTGGAGGCACCCGATGGAACTCCTAGTTGACATGGGTCTTATGGAATCTCGTTTCGATCTGTTTTGAGACAGTGTTAGCGTCGGTGCAAGATAGGTGCACGATTTGCGTCAAACATACCATAGGGTCATCAATCAGTTTAGACGCACCCGATGGTACTCCTAAGTGATGTGGGTCTGGTGGAGCTCTATTCGGTCCGTTTGGAGAAAGTGCTAATCTTGACACAAGATAGGTGTACTGTTTGCACTGAACGTACCATAGGCTCACAAGTAGTTTAGGACGCACCTGATGGACTCGTAAGTGACATGGGTCGTGTGGAATCTCGTTTTAATCCGTTTAGAGACAGTGTTAGTGTCAATGCAAGACAGGTGCAGGGTTTGCACCGAACATACCATAGGCATAGAAATCGTTTTGGACGCACTCGATGGGACTCCTAGGTGACGAGGCTCAAGTGGAAGCTCGGTTTGGTCCGTTTGGAGATAGTACTACCCTTGATGCACGATTGGTGCATGGTTTGCGTCAAATGTACCTTAGGCTCAGAAATAGTATTGGAGGCACCCGATGGAACTCCTTGTTGATGTGGGTCTTGTGGAATCTTATTTCGATCTGTTTTGAGACAGTGTTGGCGTCGGTGCAAGATAGGTGCTTAATTCGCGTCAAACGTACCATAGGGTCATAAATCAGTTTGACGCACCCAACGGTACTCCAAAGTGACGTGGGTGTGGAGGAGCTCTGTTCGGTTCGTTTAGAGATAGTGCTAATCTTGACACAAGATAGATGCACGGTTTGCACTGAACGTACCATTGGCTCACAAATAGTTTGGGACGCACCCGATGGACTCGTAAGTGACATGGGTCGTGTGGAATTTCGTTTTTGTCCGTTTCGAGACAGTGCTAGTGTCAGTGCAAGACAGGTGCACGGTTTGCACCAAACATACCATAGGCATAGAAATCATTTTGGACGCACACGATGAGACTCCTTGGTGACGAGGCTCAAGGGGAAGCTCGGTTCGGTCTGTTTGGAGATAGTGCTACTCTGGATGCACGATTGGTGTACGGTTTGCGTCAAACGTACCGTACGCTCAGAAATAGTACTGGAGGCACCCGATGGAACTCCTAGTTGACGTGGGTCTTATGGAATCTCGTTTCGATCTGTTTTGAGACAGTGTTAGCGTCGGTGCAAGATAGGTGCACGATTTGCGTCAAACATACCATAGGGTCATCAATCAGTTTAGACGCACCCGATGGTACTCCTAAGTGACAAGGGTCTGGTGGAGCTATATTCGGTCCATTTGGAGAAAGTGCTAATCTTGACACAAGATAGGTGCACGGTTTGCACTAAACGTACCATAGGCTCACAAGTAGTTTGGGACGCACCCGATGGACTCGTAAGTGACATGGGTCGTGTGGAATTTCGTTTTAGTGCGTTTGGAGACAGTGTTAGTGTCAGTGCAAGAGAGGTGCACGATTTGTACCGAACATACCATAGGCATAGAAATCGTTTTGGACGCACACGATGGGACTCCTAGGTGACGAGGCTCAAGTGGAAGCTCAGTTTGGTCCGTTTGGAGATAGTACTACACTTGATGCACGATTAGTGCACGGTTTGCGTCAAACGTACCTTAGGCTTGGAAATAGTATTGGAGGCACCTGATGGAACTCCTAGTTGATGTGGGTCTTGTGGAATCTCGTTTCGATCTGTTTTGAGACAATGTTAGCGTCGGTGCAAGATAGGTGCTCAATTTGCGTCAAACGTACCATAGGGTCATAAATCAGTTTAGACGCACCCGATGATACTCCAAAGTGACGTGGGTCTTATGGAGCTCTGTTCGGTCTGTTTGGAGATAGTGCTAATCTTGACACTAGACAGATGCGCAGTTTGCACTGAACGTACCGTAGGCTCACAAATAGTTTACGACGCACCCGATGGACTCGTAAGTGACATGGGTCGTGTGGAATTTCGTTTTAGTGCGTTTGGAGACAGTGTTAGTGTCAGTGCAAGAGAGGTGCACGGTTTGCACCGAACATACCATAGGCATAGAAATCATTTTGGACGCACACGATGGGACTCCTAGGTGACGAGGCTCAAGTGGAAGCTCGGTTCGATCCATTGGAGATAGTGCTACTCTTGATGCACGATTGGTGCATGGTTTGCGTCAAACACACCGTAGGCTTGGAAATAGTATTAGAGGCACCCGATGGAACTCCCAGTTGACGTGGGTCTTGTGGAATCTCGTTACTATCTGTTTTGAGACAGTGTTAGCGTCGGTGCAAGATAGGTGCACGATTTGCGTCAAATGTACCATAGGGTCATAAATCAGTTTAGACGCACCCGATGGTACTCCTAAGTGACGTGGGTCTGGTGGAGCTCTGTTCGGTCCGTTTGGAGATAGTGCTAATCTTGACACAAGATAGGTGCACGGTTTGCACTAGACGTACCATAGGCTCACAAATAGTTTTTGACGCACCCGATGCACCCATAAGCGACATGGGTCGTGTGGAATCTCGTTTTAGTCCGTTTGGTGACAGTGCTAGTGTTAGTGCAAGACAGGTGCATGGTTTGCACCGAACATAGCATAGGCATAGAAATCATTTTGGATGCACACGATGGGATTCCTTGGTGACGAGGCTCAAGTGGAAGCTTGGTTCGGTCCTTTTTGAGATAGTGCTACTCTTGATGCACGATTGGTGCACGGTTTGCGTCAAACATACCATATGCTCGGAAATAGTATTGGAGGCAACCGATGGAACTCCTAGTTGATGTGGGTGTTGTGGAATCTCATTTCGATCTGTTTTGAGATAGTATTAGCATCGGTGCAAGATAGGTGCTCAATTTGTGTCAAACGTACCATAGGGTCATAAATCAGTTTAGACACACCCAATGGAACTCCAAAGTGACGTGGGTGTGGAGGAGCTCTGTTCGGTCCGTTTAGAGATACTGCTAATCTTGACACAAGATAGATGCATGGTTTGCACTGAATGTACCATAGGCTCACAAATAGTTTGGGACGCACCCGATGTACTCGTAAGTGACTTGGGTCATGTGGAATTTTGGAGACAGTGTTAGTGTCAGTGCAAGACAGGTGCACGGTTTGCACCGAACATACAATAGGCATAGAAATCATTTTGGACGTACTCGATGAGACTCCTAGGTGACAAGGCTCAAGTGGAAGCTCGGTTTGGTCCGTTTGGAGATAGTACTACTCTTGATGCACGATTGGTGCACGGTTTGCGTCAAACGTACCATAGGCTCGGAAATAGTATTGGAGGCACCCGATGGAACTCCTAGTTGATGTGGGTGTTGTGGAATCTCATTTCGATCTGTTTTGAGACAGTGTTAGAGTCGGTGCAAGATAGGTGCTCAATTTGCGTCAACGTACCATAGGGTCACAAATCAGTTTAGACGCACCCGATGGTACTCCAAAGTGACGTGGGTCTTATGGAGCTCTGTTCGGTCCGTTCGGAGATAGTGCTAATCTTGACACAAGATAGATGCGCAGTTTGCACTGAACGTACCATAGGCTCACAAGTAGTTTGGGACGCACCCGATGTACTCGTAAGTGACATGGGTCGTGTCGAATCTCATTTTAGTCCGTTTGGAGACAGTGTTAGTGTCAGTGCAAGACAGGTGCACGGATTGCACCGAACATACCATAGGCATAGAAATTGTTTTGGACGCACTCGATGGGACTCCTAGGTGACGAGGCTCAAGTGGAAGCTCGGTTTGGTCCGTTTGGAGATAGTACTACCCTTGATGCACGATTGGTGCATGGTTTTGCGTCAAATGTACCTTAGGCTTAGAAATAGCATTGGAGGCACCCGATGGAACTCCTAGTTGATGTGGGTCTTGTGGAAGCTCATTTCGATCTGTTTTGAGACAGTGTTAGCGTCGGTGCAAGATAGGTGCTCAATTTGCGTCAAACGTACCATACGGTCATAAATCAGTTTAGACACTCCCAATGGTACTCCAAAGTGACGTGGGTCTGGAGGAGCTCTGTTCGGTCCATTTAGAGATAGTGCTAATCTTGACACAAGATAGATGCACGGTTTGCACTGAACGTACCATAGGCTCACAAATAGTTTGGGACGCACCCGATGGACTCGTAAGTGACATGGGTCGTGTGGAATTTTGTTTTAGTTCGTTTGGAGACAGTGCTAGTGTCAGTGCAAGACAAGTGCACGGTTTGCACCAAACATACCATAGGCATAGAAATCATTTTGGACGCACACGATGGGACTCCTTGGTGACGAGGCTCAAGGGGAAGCTTGGTTCGGTCCATTTGGAGATAGTGCTACTCTTGATGCACGATTGGTGTACGGTTTGCGTCAAATGTACCGTACGCTTGGAAATAGTACTGGAGGCACCCGATGGAACTCCTAGTTGATGTGGGTCTTGTGAAATCTCGTTTCGATCTGTTTTGAGACAGTGTTAGCGTCGGTGCAAGATAGGTACACGATCTGCGTCAAACGTACCATAGGGTCATAAATCAGTTTAGACGCACCCGATGGTACTCCTAAGTGACGTGGGTCTGGTGGAGCTCTGTTCGGTCCGTTTGGAGATAGTGCTAATCTTGACACAAGATAAATGCACGGTTTGCACTGAATGTACCATAGGCTCACAAATAGTTTGGGACGCTCCCGATGGACTCGTAAGTGACTTGGGTCGTGTGGAATTTCGTTTTAGTCCGTTTGGAGACAGTGCTAGTGTCAGTGCAAGACTGGTGCACGGTTTGCACCGAACATACCATAGGCATAGAAATCGTTTTGGACGCAAACGATGGGACTCCTAGGTGACGAGGTTCAAGGGGAAGCTCGGTTCGGTCTATTTGGAGATAGTGCTACTCTTGATGCACGATTGGTGTACGGTTTGCGTCAAATGTACCGTATGCTCGGAAATAGTACTAGAGGCACCCGATGGAACTCCTAGTTGACGTGGGTCTTGTGGAATCTTGTTTCAATCTGTTTTGAGACAGTGTTAGCGTCGGTGCAAGATAGGTGCATGATTTGCGTCAAACGTACCATAGGGTCATAAATCAGTTTAGACGCACCCGATGGTACTCCTAAGTGACGTGGGTCTGGTGGAGCTCTATTCGGTCCGTTTGGAGAAAGTGCTAATCTTGACACAAGATAGGTGCACGGTTTGCACTGAACGTACCATAGGCTCACAAGTAGTTTGGGACGCACCCGATGGACTCGTAAGTGACATGAGTCGTGTGGAATCTCGTTTTAGTCCGTTTGGAGACGTTGTTAGTGTCAGTGCAAGACAGGTGCACGGTTTGCACCGAACATACAATAGGCTCGGAAATAGTACTACTCTTGATGCACGATTGGTGCACGGTTTGGTCCGTTTGGAGATAGTACTACTCTTGATGCACGATTGGTGCACGGTTTGCGTCAAACGTACCATAGGCTCGGAAATAGTATTGGAGGCACCCGATGGAACTCCTAGTTGATGTGGGTGTTGTGGAATCTCATTTCGATTTGTTTTGAGACAGTGTTAGCGTCGGTGCAAGATAGGTGCTCAATTTGCGTCAAACGTACCATAGGGTCATAAATCAGTTTAGACGCACCCGATGGTACTCCAAAGTGACGTGGGTCTTATGGAGCTCTGTTTGGTCCGTTCGGAGATAGTGCTAATCATGATACAAGATAGATGCGCAGTTTGCACTGAACGTACCGTAGGCTCACAAATAGTTTGGGACGCACCCGATGTACTCGTAAGTGACTTGGGTCGTGTGGAATTTCGTTTTAGTCCGTTTGGAGACAGTGCTAGTGTCAGTGCAAGACAGGTGCACGGTTTGCACCAAACATACCATGGGCATAGAAATCGTTTTGGACGCACACGATGGGACTCCTTGGTGACGAGGCTCAAGTGGAAGCTTGGTTCGGTCCGTTTGGAGATAGTGCTACTCTTGATGCACGATTGGTGCATGGTTTGCGTCAAATGTACCGAACGCTCAGAAATAGTATTGGAGGCACCCGATGGAACTCCTAGTTGATGTGGGTCTTGTGGAATCTCGTTTCGATCTGTTTTGAGACAGTGTTAGCGTCGGTTCAAGATAGGTGCTCAATTTGCGTCAAACGTACCATAGGGTCATAAATCAGTTTAGACGCACCCGATGGTACTCCTAAGTGACGTGGGTCTGGTGGAGCTCTATTCGGTCCATTTGGAGAAAGTGCTAATCTTGACACAAGGTAGGTGCACGGTTTGCACTGAACGTACCATAGGCTCACAAGTAGTTTGGGACGCACCCGATGCACTTGTAAGTGACATGGGTCGTGTGGAATCTCGTTTTAGTCCGTTTGGAGACAGTGTCAGCGTCAATGCAAGACAGGTGCAGGGTTTGCACCGAACATACCATAGGCATAGAAATCTTTTTGGACGCACTCGATGGGACTCCTAGGTGACGAGGCTCAAGTGGAAGTTTGGTTTGGTCTGTTTGGAGATAGTACTACCCTTGATGCACGATTGGTGCATGGTTTGCGTCAAATGTATCTTAGGCTCAGAAATAGTATTGGAGGCACCCGATGGAACTCCTAGTTGATGTGGGTGTTGTGGAATCTCATTTCGATCTGTTTTGAGACAGTGTTAGCGTCGGTGCAAGATAGGTGCACGATCTGCGTCAAACGTACCATAGGGTCATAAATCAGTTTAGACACACCCATGGTACCCCAAAGTGACGTGGGTCTGGAGGAGCTCTGTTCGGTCCGTTTGGAGATAGTGCTAATCTTGACACAAGATAGGTGCACGGTTCACACTAGACGTACCACAGGCTCACAAATAGTTTTTGACGCACCCGATGCACTCGTAAGCGACATGGGTCGTGTGGAATCTCATTTTAGTCCGTTTGGAGACAGTGCTAGTGTCAGTGCAAGACAGGTGCACGGTTTGCACCGAACATAGCATAGGCATAGAAATCATTTTGGACGCACACGATGGGACTCCTTGGTGACGAGGCTCAAGTGGAAGCTTGGTTCGGTCCGTTTGGAGATAGTGCTACTCTTGATGCACGATTGGTGCACGGTTTGCGTCAAACGTACCATACACTCGGAAATAGTATTAGAGGCACCCGATGGAACTCCTAGTTGATGTGGGTCTTGTGGAATCTCATTTCGATCTGTTTTGAGACAGTGTTAGCGTCGGTGCAAGATAGGTGCTCAATTTGCGTCAAACGTACCATAGGGTCATAAATCAGTTTAGACGCACCCGATGGTACTCCAAAGTGACGTGGGTCTTGTGGAGCTCTGTTCGGTCCGTTTGGAGATAGTGCTAATCTTGACACAAGATAGATGCGCAGTTTGCACTGAACGTACCATAGGCTCACAAATAGTTTGGGACGCACCCGATGGACTTGTAAGTGACATGGGTTGTGTGGAATTTCATTTTAGTCCGTTTCGAGACTGTGTTAGTGTCAGTGCAAGACAGGTGCACGGTTTGCACCGAACATACCATAGGCATAGAAATCATTTTGGACGCACACGATGCGACTCCTAGGTGATGAGGCTCAAGTGGAAGCTCGGTTCGATCCATTGGAGATAGTGCTACTCTTGATGCACGATTGGTGCACGGTTTGCGTCAAACGCACCATAGGCATGGAAATAGTATCAGAGGCACCCGATGGAACTCCTAGTTGACGTGGGTCTTGTGGAATCTTGTTACAATCTGTTTTGAGACAGTGTTAGCGTCAGTGCAAGATAGGTGCACGATTTGCGTCAAACGTACCATAGGGTCATAAATCAGTTTAGACGCACCCGAAGGTACTCCTAAGTGACGTGGGTCTGGTGGAGCTCTGTTCGGTCCGTTTGGAGATAGTGCTAATCTTGACACAAGATAGGTGTACGGTTTGCACTAGACGTACCATAGGCTCACAAATAGTTTTTGACGCACCCAATGCACTCGTAAGCGACATGGGTCATGTGGAATCTCGTTTTAGTCCGTTTGGAGACAGTGCTAGTGTCAGTGCAAGATAGGTGCACGGTTTGCACCGAACATAGCATAGGCATAGAAATCGTTTTAGAAGCACACGATGGGACTCCTTGGTGACGAGGCTCAAGTGGAAGCTTGGTTCAGTCCGTTTGGAGATAGTGCTACTCTTGATGCACGATTGGTGCAAGGTTTGCGTCAAACATACCGTACGCTTGGAAATAGTACTGGAGGCACCCGATGGAACTCCTAGTTTATGTGGGTCTTGTGGAATCTCATTTCGATCTGTTTTGAGACAGTATTAGCGTCGGTGCATTTGGAGATTGTGCTAATCCAGACACAAGATAGTTGCACGGTTTGCACTGAACGTATCATAGGCTCACAAATAGTTTGGGACGCACCCGATGGACTCTTAAGTGACATGGGTTGTGTGGAATTTCATTTTAGTCCGTTTGGAGACAGTGTTAGTGTCAGTGCAAGACAGGTGCGCGGTTTGCACCGAACATACAATAGGCATAGAAATCGTTTTGGACGCACTCGATGGGACTCCTAGGTGACGCGGCTCAAGTGGAAGCTCGATTTGGTCCGTTTGGAGATAGTACTACACTTGATGCACGATTGGTGCACGGTTTGCGTCAAACGTACCTTAGGCTCGGAAATAGTATTGGAGGCACCCGATGGAACTCCTAGTTGATGTGGGTCTTGTGGAATCTCGTTTCGATCTGTTTTGTGACAGTGTTAGCGTCGGTGCAAGATAGGTGCTCAATTTGCGTCAAACGTACCATAGGGTCATAAATCAGTTTAGACACACCCGATGGTACTCCTAAGTGACGTGGGTCTGGTGGAGCTCCGTTCGGTCCATTTGGAGATTGTGCTAATCCTGACACAAGATAGATGCACGGTTTGCACTAAACATACCATAGGCTCACAAATAGTTTGGGACGCACCCGATGGACTCGTAAGTGACATGGGTCGTGTGGAATTTCGTTTTAGTCCGTTTGGAGACAGTGTTAGTGTCAGTGCAAGACAGGTGCACGGTTTGCACCGAACATACCATAGGCATAGAAATCGTTTTGGACGCACTCGATGGGACTCCTAGGTGACGAGGCTCAAGTGGAAGCTCGGTTTGGTCCGTTTGGAGATAGTACTACACTTGATGCACGATTGGTGCACGGTTTGCGTCAAACATACCTTAGGCTCAGAAATAGTAATTGAGGCACCCGATGGAACTCCTAGTTGATGTGGGTCTTGTGGAATGTCATTTCGATTTGTTTTGAGACAGTGTTAGCGTCGGTGCAAGATAGGTGCTCAATTTGCGTCAAACGTACCATAGGGTCATAAATCATTTTAGACGCACCCGATGGTACTCCAAAGTGACATGGGTCTTGTGGAGCTCTGTTCGGTCCGTTTGGTGATAGTGCTAATCTTGACACAAGATAGATGCGCAGTTTGCACTGAACGTACCATAGGCTCACAAATAGTTTGGGACGCACCCGATGGACTCGTAAGTGACATGGGTCGTGTGGAATTTCGTTTTAGTCCGTTTGGAGACAGTGTTAGTGTCAGTGCAAGACAGGTGCACGGTTTGCACCGAACATACCATAGGCATAGAAATCATTTTGGACGCACACGATGGGACTCCTAGGTGACGAGGCTCAAGTGGAAGCTCGGTTCGGTCCATTGGATATAGTGCTACTCTTGATGCACGATTGGTTCACGGTTTGCGTCAAACACACCGTAGGCCTAGAAATAGTATTAGAGGCACCCGATGGAACACTAGTTGATGTGGGTCTTGTGGAATCTCGTTACAATCTGTTTTGAGACAGTGTTAGCGTCGGTGCAAGATAGGTGCACGATTTGCGTCAAACGTACCATAGGGTCATAAATCAGTTTAGACGCACCCGATGGTACTCCTAAGTGACGTGGGTCTGGTGGAGCTCTGTTCGGTCCGTTTGGAGATAGTGCTAATCTTGACACAAGATAAATGCACGGTTTGCACTGAATGTACCATAGGCTCACAAATAGTTTGGGACGCACCCGATGTACTCATAAGTGACTTGGGTCGTGTGGAATTTCGTTTTAGTCCGTTTGGAGACAGTGCTAGTGTCAGTGCAAGACAGGTGCACGGTTTGCACCAAATATACCATAGGCATAGAAATCGTTTTGGACGCAAACGATGGGACTCCTTGGTGACGAGGTTCAAGGGGAAGCTCGGTTCGGTCTATTTGGAGATAGTGCTACTCTTGATGCACGATTGGTGTACGGTTTGCGTCAAATGTACCATATGCTCGGAAATAGTACTGGAGGCACCCGATGGAACTCCTAGTTGACGTGGGTCTTGTGGAATCTTGTTTCAATCTGTTTTGAGACAGTGTTAGCGTCGGTGCAAGATAGGTGCACGATTTGCGTCAAACGTACCATAGGGTCATAAATCAGTTTAGACGCACCCGATGGTACTCCTAAGTGACGTGGGTCTGGTGGAGCTCTATTCGGTCCGTTTGGAGAAAGTGCTAATCTTGACACAAGATAGGTGCACGGTTTGCACTGAACGTACCATAGGCTCACAAGTAGTTTGGGACGCACCCGATGGACTCGTAAGTGACATGGGTCGTGTGGAATCTCGTTTTAGTCCGTTTGGAGACGGTGTTAGTGTCAGTGCAAGACAGGTGCATGGTTTGCACCGAATATACAATAGGCATAGAAATCATTTTGGACGCACTCGATGGGACTCCTAGGTGACGAGGCTCAAGTGGAAGCTCGGTTTGGTCCGCTTGGAGATAGTACTACACTTGATGCACGATTGGTGCACGGTTTGCGTCAAACGTACCTTAGGCTCGGAAATAGTATTGGAGGCACTCGATGGAACTCCTAGTTGATGTGGGTCTTGTGGAATCTCGTTTCGATCTGTTTTGAGACAGTGTTAGCGTCGGTGCAAGATAGGTGCTCAATTTGCGTCAAGCGTACCATAGGGTCATAAATCAGTTTAGACGCACCCGATGGTACTCCAAAGTGACGTGGGTCTTATGGAGCTCTGTTTGGTCCGTTCGGAGATAGTGCTAATCTTGATACAAGATAGATGAGCAGTTTGCACTGAACGTACCATAGGCTCACAAATAGTTTGGGACGCACCCGATGTACTCGTAAGTGACTTGGGTCGTGTGGAATTTCGTTTTAGTCTGTTTGGAGACAGTGTTAGTGTCAGTGCAAGACAGGTGCACGGTTTGCACCGAACATACCATGGGCACAGAAATCATTTTGGACGCACACGATGGGACACCTTGGTGACGAGGCTCAAGGGGAAGCTCGGTTCGGTCCGTTTGGAGATAGTGCTACTCTTGATGCACGATTGGTTTACGGTTTGCGTCAAACGTACTGTACGCTTGGAAATCGTACTGGAGGCACCCGATGGAACTCCTAGTTGATGTGGGTCTTGTGGAATCTCGTTTCGATCTGTTTTGAGACAGTGTTAGCGTCGGTGCAAGATAGGTGCACGATTTGCGTCAAACGTACCATAGGGTCAAAAATCAGTTTAGACGCACCCGATGGTACTCCTAAGTGACGTGGGTCTGGTGGAGCTCCGTTCGGTCCATTTGGAGATTGTGCTAATCCTGACACAAGATAGATGCACGGTTTGCACTAAACGTACCATAGGCTCACAAATAGTTTGGGACGCACCCGATGGACTCGTAAGTGACATGGGTCGTGTGGAATTTCGTTTTAGTCCGTTTGGAGACAGTGCTAGTGTCAGTGCAAGACAGGTGCACGGTTTGCACCGAACATACCATAGGCATAGAAATCGTTTTGGACGCACTCGATGGGACTCCTAGGTGACGAGGCTCAAGTGGAAGCTCGGTTTGGTCTGTTTGGAGATAGTACTACACTTGATGCATGATTGGTGCACGGTTTGCGTCAAACGTACCTTAGGCTCAGAAATAGTAATTGAGGCACCCGATGGAACTCCTAGTTGATGTGGGTCTTATGGAATGTCGTTTCGATTTGTTTTGAGACAGTGTTAGCGTCGGTGCAAGATAGGTGCTCAATTTGCGTCAAACGTACCATAGGGTCATAAATCAGTTTAGACGCACCCGATGGTACTCCAAAGTGACATGGGTCTTGTGGAGCTCTGTTCGGTCCGTTTGGTGATAGTGCTAATCTTGACACAAGATAGATGCGCAGTTTGCACTGAACGTACCATAGGCTCACAAATAGTTTGGGACGCACCCGATGGACTCGTAAGTGACATGGGTCGTGTGGAATTTCGTTTTAGTCCGTTTGGAGACAGTGTTAGTGTCAGTGCAAGACAGGTGCACGGTTTGCACCGAACATACCATAGGCATAGAAATCGTTTTGGACGCACACGATGGGACTCCTAGGTGATGAGGCTCAAGTGGAAGCTCGGTTCGGTCCATTGGATATAGTGCTACTCTTGATGCACGATTGGTTCACGGTTTGCGTCAAACACACCGTAGGCTTGGAAATAGTATTAGAGGCACCCGATGGAACACTAGTTGATGTGGGTCTTATGGAATCTCGTTACAATCTGTTTTGAGACAGTGTTAGCGTCGGTGCAAGATAGGTGCACGATTTGCGTCAAACGTACCATAGGGTCATAAATCAGTTTAGACGCACCCGATGGTACTCCTAAGTGACGTGGGTCTGGTGGAGCTCTGTTCGGTCCGTTTGGAGATAGTGCTAATCTTGACACAAGATAAATGCACGGTTTGCACTGAATGTACCATAGGCTCACAAATAGTTTGGGACGCACCCGATGTACTCATAAGTGACTTGGGTCGTGTGGAATTTCGTTTTAGTCCGTTTGGAGACAGTGCTAGTGTCAGTGCAAGACAGGTGCACGGTTTGCACCAAACATACCATAGGCATAGAAATCGTTTTGGACGCAAACGATGGGACTCCTTGGTGACGAGGTTCAAGGGGAAGCTCGGTTCGGTCTATTTGGAGATAGTGCTACTCTTGATGCACGATTGGTGTACGGTTTGCGTCAAATGTACCGTATGCTCGGAAATAGTACTGGAGGCACCCGATGGAACTCCTAGTTGATGTGGGTCTTGTGGAATCTCGTTTCGATCTGTTTTGAGACAGTGTTAGCGTCGGTGCAAGATAGGTGCTCAATTTGCGTCAAACGTAACATAGGGTCATAAATCAGTTTAGACGCACCCGATGGTACTCCTAAGTGACGTGGGTCCGGTGGAGCTCTATTCGGTCCATTTGGAGAAAGTGCTAATCTTGACACAAGATAGGTGCACGGTTTGCACTGAACGTACCATAGGCTCACAAGTAGTTTGGGACGCACCCGATGGACTCGTAAGTGACATGGGTCGTGTGGAATCTCGTTTTAGTCCGTTTGGAGACGGTGTTAGTGTCAGTGCAAGACAGGTGCACGGTTTGCACCGAATATACAATAGGCATAGAAATCATTTTGGACGCACTCGATGGGACTCCTAGGTGACAAGGCTCAAGTGGAAGCTCGGTTTGGTCCGTTTGGAGATAGTACTACTCTTGATGCACGATTGGTGCACGGTTTGCATCAAACGTACCATAGGCTCGGAAATAGTATTGGAGGCACCCGATGGAACTCCTAGTTGATGTGGGTCTTGTGGAATCTCGTTTCGATCTGTTTTGAGACAGTGTTAGCGTCGGTGCAAGATAGGTGCTCAATTTGCGTCAAACGTACCATAGGGTCATAAATCAGTTTAGACGCACCCGATGGTACTCCAAAGTGACGTGGGTCTTATGGAGCTCTGTTTGGTCCGTTCGGAGATAGTGCTAATCTTGATACAAGATAGATGCGCAGTTTGCACTGAACGTACCGTAGGCTCACAAATAGTTTGGGACGCACCCGATGTACTCGTAAGTGACTTGGGTCGTGTGGAATTTCGTTTTAGTCCGTTTGGAGACAGTGCTAGTGTCAGTGCAAGACAGGTGCACGGTTTGCACCAAACATACCATGGGCATAGAAATCGTTTTGGACGCACACGATGGGACTCCTTGGTGACGAGGCTCAAGTGGAAGCTTGGTTCGGTCCGATTGGAGATAGTGCTACTCTTGATGCACGATTGGTGCATGGTTTGCGTCAAATGTACCGCACGCTCAGAAATAGTATTGGAGGCACCCGATGGAACTCCTAGTTGATGTGGGTCTTGTGGAATCTTGTTTCGATCTATTTTGAGACAGTGTTAGCGTCGGTGCCAGATAGGTGCTCAATTTGCGTCAAACGTACCATAGGGTCATAAATCAGTTTAGACGCACCCGATGGTACTCCTAAGTGACGTGGGTCTGGTGGAGCTCTATTCGGTCCATTTGGAGAAAGTGCTAATCTTGACACAAGATAGGTGCACGGTTTGCACTGAACGTACCATAGGCTCACAAGTAGTTTGGGACGCACCCGATGGACTCGTAAGTGACATGGGTCGTGTGGAATCTCGTTTTAGTCCGTTTGGAGACGGTGTTAGTGTCAGTGCAAGACAGGTGCACGGTTTGCACCGAATATACAATAGGCATAGAAATCATTTTGGACGCACTCGATGGGACTCCTAGGTGACAAGGCTCAAGTGGAAGCTCGGTTTGGTCCGTTTGGAGATAGTACTACTCTTGATGCACGATTGGTGCACGGTTTGCATCAAACGTACCATAGGCTCGGAAATAGTATTGGAGGCACCCGATGGAACTCCTAGTTGATGTGGGTCTTGTGGAATCTCGTTTCGATCTGTTTTGAGACAGTGTTAGCGTCGGTGCAAGATAGGTGCTCAATTTGCGTCAAACGTACCATAGGGTCATAAATCAGTTTAGACGCACCCGATGGTACTCCAAAGTGACGTGGGTCTTATGGAGCTCTGTTTGGTCCGTTCGGAGATAGTGCTAATCTTGATACAAGATAGATGCGCAGTTTGCACTGAACGTACCGTAGGCTCACAAATAGTTTGGGACGCACCCGATGTACTCGTAAGTGACTTGGGTCGTGTGGAATTTCGTTTTAGTCCGTTTGGAGACAGTGCTAGTGTCAGTGCAAGACAGGTGCACGGTTTGCACCAAACATACCATGGGCATAGAAATCGTTTTGGACGCACACGATGGGACTCCTTGGTGACGAGGCTCAAGTGGAAGCTTGGTTCGGTCCGATTGGAGATAGTGCTACTCTTGATGCACGATTGGTGCATGGTTTGCGTCAAATGTACCGCACGCTCAGAAATAGTATTGGAGGCACCCGATGGAACTCCTAGTTGATGTGGGTCTTGTGGAATCTCGTTTCGATCTATTTTGAGACAGTGTTAGCGTCGGTGCCAGATAGGTGCTCAATTTGCGTCAAACGTACCATAGGGTCATAAATCAGTTTAGACGCACCCGATGGTACTCCTAAGTGACGTGGGTCTGGTGGAGCTCTATTCGGTCCATTTGGAGAAAGTGCTAATCTTGACACAAGATAGGTGCACGGTTTGCACTGAACGTACCATAGGCTCACAAGTAGTTTGGGACGCACCCGATGGACTCGTAAGTGACATGGGTCGTGTGGAATCTCGTTTTAGTCCGTTTGGAGACGGTGTTAGTGTCAGTGCAAGACAGGTGCACGGTTTGCACCGAATATACAATAGGCATAGAAATCATTTTGGACGCACTCGATGGGACTCCTAGGTGACAAGGCTCAAGTGGAAGCTCGGTTTGGTCCGTTTGGAGATAGTACTACTCTTGATGCACGATTGGTGCACGGTTTGCATCAAACGTACCATAGGCTCGGAAATAGTATTGGAGGCACCCGATGGAACTCCTAGTTGATGTGGGTCTTGTGGAATCTCGTTTCGATCTGTTTTGAGACAGTGTTAGCGTCGGTGCAAGATAGGTGCTCAATTTGCATCAAACATACCATAGGGTCATAAATCAGTTTAGACGCACCCGATGGTACTCCAAAGTGACGTGGGTCTTATGGAGCTCTGTTTGGTCCGTTCGGAGATAGTGCTAATCTTGATACAAGATAGATGCGCAGTTTGCACTGAACGTACCGTAGGCTCACAAATAGTTTGGGACGCACCCGATGTACTCGTAAGTGACTTGGGTCGTGTGGAATTTCGTTTTAGTCCGTTTGGAGACAGTGCTAGTGTCAGTGCAAGACAGGTGCACGGTTTGCACCAAACATACCATGGGCATAGAAATCGTTTTGGACGCACACGATGGGACTCCTTGGTGACGAGGCTCAAGTGGAAGCTTGGTTCGGTCCGATTGGAGATAGTGCTACTCTTGATGCACGATTGGTGCATGGTTTGCGTCAAATGTACCGCACGCTCAGAAATAGTATTGGAGGCACCCGATGGAACTCCTAGTTGATGTGGGTCTTGTGGAATCTTGTTTCGATCTATTTTGAGACAGTGTTAGCGTCGGTGCCAGATAGGTGCTCAATTTGCGTCAAACGTACCATAGGGTCATAAATCAGTTTAGACGCACCCGATGGTACTCCTAAGTGACGTGGGTCTGGTGGAGCTCTATTCGGTCCATTTGGAGAAAGTGCTAATCTTGACACAAGATAGGTGCACGGTTTGCACTGAACGTACCATAGGCTCACAAGTAGTTTGGGACGCACCCGATGGACTCGTAAGTGACATGGGTCGTGTGGAATCTCGTTTTAGTCCGTTTGGAGACGGTGTTAGTGTCAGTGCAAGACAGGTGCACGGTTTGCACCGAATATACAATAGGCATAGAAATCATTTTGGACGCACTCGATGGGACTCCTAGGTGACAAGGCTCAAGTGGAAGCTCGGTTTGGTCCGTTTGGAGATAGTACTACTCTTGATGCACGATTGGTGCACGGTTTGCATCAAACGTACCATAGGCTCGGAAATAGTATTGGAGGCACCCGATGGAACTCCTAGTTGATGTGGGTCTTGTGGAATCTCGTTTCGATCTGTTTTGAGACAGTGTTAGCGTCGGTGCAAGATAGGTGCTCAATTTGCGTCAAACGTACCATAGGGTCATAAATCAGTTTAGACGCACCCGATGGTACTCCAAAGTGACGTGGGTCTTATGGAGCTCTGTTTGGTCCGTTCGGAGATAGTGCTAATCTTGATACAAGATAGATGCGCAGTTTGCACTGAACGTACCGTAGGCTCACAAATAGTTTGGGACGCACCCGATGTACTCGTAAGTGACTTGGGTCGTGTGGAATTTCGTTTTAGTCCGTTTGGAGACAGTGCTAGTGTCAGTGCAAGACAGGTGCACGGTTTGCACCAAACATACCATGGGCATAGAAATCGTTTTGGACGCACACGATGGGACTCCTTGGTGACGAGGCTCAAGTGGAAGCTTGGTTCGGTCCGTTTGGAGATAGTGCTACTCTTGATGCACGATTGGTGTATGGTTTGCGTCAAATGTACCGCACGCTCAGAAATAGTATTGGAGGCACCCGATGGAACTCCTAGTTGATGTGGGTCTTGTGGAATCTCGTTTCGATCTGTTTTGAGACAGTGTTAGCGTCGGTGCAAGATAGGTGCTCAATTTGCGTCAAACGTACCACAGGGTCATAAATCAGTTTAGACGCACCCGATGGTACTCCTAAGTGACGTGGGTCTGGTGGAGCTCTATTCGGTCCATTTGGAGAAAGTGCTAATCTTGACACAAGATAGGTGCACGGTTTGCACTGAGCGTACCATAGGCTCACAAGTAGTTTGGGACGCACCCGATGCACTTGTAAGTGACATGGGTCGTGTGGAATCTCGTTTTAGTCCGTTTGGAGACAATGTCAGCGTCAATGCAAGACAGGTGCAGGGTTTGCACCGAACATACCATAGGCATAGAAATCTTTTTGGACGCACTCGATGGGACTCCTAGGTGACGAGGCTCTAGTGGAAGCTTGGTTTGGTCTGTTTGGAGATAGTACTACCCTTGATGCACGATTGGTGCATGGTTTGCGTCAAATGTACCTTAGGCTCAGAAATAGTATTGGAGGCACCCGATGGAACTCCTAGTTGATGTGGGTCTTGTGGAATCTCATTTCGATCTGTGTTTGAGACAGTGTTAGCGTTGGTACAAGATAGGTGCTCAATTTGCGTCAAACGTACCATAGGGTCATAAATCAGTTTAGACACACCCATGGTACCCCAAAGTGACGTGGGTCTGGAGGAGCTTTGTCCGGTCCGTTTAGAGATAGTGCTAATCTTGACACAAGATAGATGCACGGTTTGCACTGAACGTACCATTGGCTCACAAATAGTTTGGGACGCACCCGATGGACTCGTAAGTGACATGGGTCGTGTGGAATTTCGTTTTAGTCCGTTTGGAGACAGTGCTAGTGTCAGTACAAGACAAGTGCACGGTTTGCACCAAACATACCACAGGCATAGAAATCATTTTGGACGCACACGATGGGACTCCTTGGTGACGAGGCTCAAGGGGAAGCTCGGTTCGGTCCGTTTGGAGATAGTGCTACTCTTGATGCACGATTGGTGTACGGTTTGCGTCAAACGTACCGTACGCTTGAAATAGTACTTGAGGCACCCGATGGAACTCCTAGTTGACGTGGGTCTTGTGGAATCTCGTTTCGATCTGTTTTGAGACAGTGTTAGCGTCGGTGCAAGATAGGTACACGATTTGCGTCAAACGTACCATAGCGTCATAAATCAGTTTAGACGCACCCGATGGTACTCCTAAGTGACGTGGGTCTGGTGGAGCTCTGTTCGGTTCGTTTGGAGATAGTGCTAATCTTGACACAAGATAGATGCACAGTTTGCACTGAATGTACCATAGGCTCACAAATAGTTTGGGACGCACCTGATGGACTCGTAAGTGACATGGGTCGTGTGGAATTTCGTTTTAGTCCGTTTGGAGACAGTGTTAGTGTCAGTGCAAGACAGGTGCACGGTTTGCACCGAACATACCATAGGCATAGAAATCGTTTTGGACGCACACGGTGGGACTCCTAGGTGACGAGGCTCAAGTGGAAGCTCGGTTCGGTCCATTGGATATAGTGCTACTCTTGATGCACGATTGGTGCACGGTTTGCGTCAAACACACCGTAGGCTTGGAAATAGTGTTAGAGGCACCCGATAGAACTCCTAGTTGATGTGGGTCTTGTGGAATCTCGTTACAATCTGTTTTGAGACAGTGTTAGCGTCGGTGCAAGATAGGTGCACGATCTGCGTCAAACGTACCATAGGGTCATAAATCAGTTTAGTCGCACCCGATGGTACTCCTAAGTGACGTGGGTCTGGTGGAGCTCTGTTCGGTCCGTTTGGAGATAGTGCTAATCTTGACACAAGATAGGTGCACGGTTCACACTAGACGTACCACAAGCATACAAATAGTTTTTGACGCACCCGATACACTCGTAAGCGACATGGGTCGTGTGGAATCTCGTTTTAGTCCGTTTGGAGATAGTGCTAGTGTCAGTTCAAGACAGGTGCACGGTTTGCACCGAACATAGCATAGGCATAGAAATCATTTTGGACGCACACGATGGGACTCCTTGGTGACGAGGCTCAAGTGGAAGCTTGGTTCGGTCCGTTTGGAGATAGTGCTACTCTTGATGCACGATTGGTGCACGGTTTGCGTCAAACGTACCATACACTCGGAAATAGTATTGGAGGCACCCGATGGAACCCCTAGTTGATGAGGGTCTTGTGGAATCTCATTTCGATCTGTTTTGAGACAGTGTTAGCGTCGGTGCAAGATAGGTGCTCAATTTGCGTCAAACGTACCATAGGGTCATAAATCAGTTTAGACGCACCCGATGGTACTCCAAAGTGACGTGGGTCTTGTGGAGCTCTGTTCGGTCCGTTTGGAGATAGTGCTAATCTTGACACAAGATAGATGCGCAGTTTGCACTGAACGTACCATAGGCTCACAAATAGTTTGGGACGCACCCGATGGACTTGTAAGTGACATGGGTTGTGTGGAATTTCGTTTTAGTCCGTTTCGAGACTGTGTTAGTGTCAGTGCAAGACAGGTGCACGGTTTGCACCGAACATACAATAGGCATAGAAATCGTTTTGGACGCACTCCTAGGTGACGAGGCTCTAGTGGAAGCTCGATTTGGTCCGTTTGGAGATAGTACTACACTTGATGCACGATTGGTGCACGGTTTGCGTCAAACGTACCTTAGGCTCGGAAATAGTATTGGAGGCACCCGATGGAACTCCTAGTTGATGTGGGTCTTGTGGAATCTCGTTTCGATCTGTTTTGTGACAGTGTTAGCGTCGGTGCAAGATAGGTGCTCAATTTGCATCAAACGTACCATAGGGTCATAAATCAGTTTAGACACACCCGATGGTACTCCTAAGTAACGTGGGTCTGCTGGAGCTCTGTTTGGTCCATTTAGAGATAGTGCTAATCTTGACACAAGATAGATGCGTAGTTTGCACTGAACGTACCATAGGCTCACAAATAGTTTTTGACGCACCCAATACACTCGTAAGCGACATGGGTCGTGTGGAATTTCGTTTTAGTCTGTTTGGAGACACTGCTAGTGTCAGTGCAAGACAGGTGCACGGTTTGCACCGAACATACCATAGGCATAGAAATCATTTTGGACGCACACGATGGGACATCTTGGTGACGAGGCTCAAGTGGAAGCTTGGTTCAGTCCATTTGGAGATAGTGCTACTCTTGATGCACGATTGGTGCATGGTTTGCGTCAAACGTACCGTACGCTTGGAAATAGTACTGGAGGCACCCGATGGAATTCCTAGTTGATGTGGGTCTTGTGGAATCTTGTTTCGATCTGTTTTGAGATAGTATTAGCGTCGGTGCAAGATAGGTTCTCAATTTGCGTCAAACGTACCATAGGGTCATAAATCAGTTTAGACGCATCCAATGGTACTCCAAAGTGACGTGGGTGTGGAGGAGCTCTGTTCGGTCCATTTAGAGATAGTGCTAATCTTGACACAAGATAGATGCACAGTTTGCACTGAACGTACCATAGGCTCACAAATAGTTTGGGACGCACCCGATGGACTCGTAAGTGACAAGGGTCGTGTGGAATTTCGTTTTAGTCCGTTTGGAGACAGTGCTAGTGTCAGTGCAAGACAGGTGCACGGTTTGCACCAAACATACCATAGGCATAGAAATCATTTTGGATGCACACGATGGGACGCTTTGGTGATGAGGCTCAAGGGGAAGCTCGGTTCGGTCCGTTTGGAGATAGTGCTACTCTTGATGCACGATTGGTGTACGGTTTGCGTCAAACGTACCATACGCTAGGAAATAGTATTGGAGGCACCCGATGGAACTCCTAGTTGACGTGGGTCTTGTGGAATCTCGTTTCAATCTGTTTTGAGACAGTGTTAGCGTCGGTGCAAGATAGGTGCACGATTTGCATCAAACGTACCATAGGGTCATAAATCAGTTTACACACACCCGATGGTACTCCAAAGTGACGTGGGTCTGGTGGAGCTCTGTTTCGTCCATTTGGAGATTGTGCTAATCCAGACACAAGATAGTTGCACAATTTGCACTGAACGTACCATAGGCTCACAAATAGTTTGGGACGCACCCGATGGACTCGTAAGTGACCTGGGTCGTGTGGAATTTCGTTTTAGTCCGTTTGGAGATAGTGTTAGTGTCAGTGCAAGACAGGTGCACGGTTTGCACCGAACATACAATAGGCATAGAAATCGTTTTGGACGCACTCGATAGGACTCCTAGGTGACGAGGCTCAAGTGGAAGCTCGGTTTGGTCCGCTTGGAGATAGTACTACACTTGATGCACGATTGGTGCACGGTTTGCGTCAAACGTACCTTAGGCTCGGAAATAGTATTGGAGGCACTCGATGGAACTCCTATTGATGTGGGTCTTGTGGAATCTCATTTCGATCTGTTTTGTGACAGTGTTAGCGTCGGTGCAAGATAGGTGCTCAATTTGCGTCAAACGTACCATAGGGTCATAAATCAGTTTAGACGCACCCGATGGTACTCCAAAGTGACATGGGTCTGGAGGAGCTCTGTTCGGTCCATTTAGAGATAGTGCTAATCTTGACACAAGATAGATGCGCAGTTTGCACTGAACGTACCATAGGCTCACAAATAGTTTCAGACGCACCCGATGGACTCGTAAGTGACATGGGTCGTGTGGAATTTCATTTTAGTCTGTTTGGAGACAGTGTTAGTGTCAGTGCAAGACAGGTGCACGGTTTGCACCGAACATACCATGGGCACAGAAATCATTTTGGACGCACACGATGGGACACCTTGGTGACGAGGCTCAAGGGGAAGCTCGGTTCGGTCCGTTTGGAGATAGTGCTACTCTTGATGCACGATTGGTTTACGGTTTGCGTCAAACGTACCGTACGCTTGGAAATCGTACTGGAGGCACCCGATGGAACTCCTAGTTGATGTGGGTCTTGTGGAATCTCGTTTCGATCTGTGTTTGAGACAGTGTTAGCGTCGGTGCAAGATAGGTGCACGATTTGCGTCAAACGTACCATAGGGTCAAAAATCAGTTTAGACGCACCCGATGGTACTCCTAAGTGACGTGGGTCTGGTGGAGCTCCGTTCGGTCCATTTGGAGATTGTGCTAATCCTGACACAAGATAGATGCACGGTTTGCACTAAACGTACCATAGGCTCACAAATAGTTTGGGACGCACCCGATGGACTCGTAAGTGACATGGGTCGTGTGGAATTTCATTTTAGTCTGTTTGGAGACAGTGTTAGTGTCAGTGCAAGACAGGTGCACTGTTTGCACCGAACATACCATAGGCATAGAAATCGTTTTGGACGCACTCGATGGGACTCCTAGGTGACGAGGCTCAAGTGGAAGCTCGGTTTGGTCTGTTTGGAGATAGTACTACACTTGATGCACGATTGGTGCACGGTTTGCGTCAAACGTACCTTAGGCTCAGAAATAGTAATTGAGGCACCCGATGGAACTCCTAGTTGATGTGGGTCTTGTGGAATGTCGTTTCGATTTGTTTTGAGACCGTGTTAGCGTCGGTGCAAGATAGGTGCTCAATTTGCGTCAAACGTACCATAGGGTCATAAATCAGTTTAGACGCACCCGATGGTACTCCAAAGTGACATGGGTCTTGTGGAGCTCTGTTCGGTCCGTTTGGTGATAGTGCTAATCTTGACACAAGATAGATGCGCAGTTTGCACTGAACGTACCATAGGCTCACAAATAGTTTGGGACGCACCCGATGGACTCGTAAGTGACATGGGTCGTGTGGAATTTCATTTTAGTCCGTTTGAAGACAGTGTTAGTATCAGTGCAAGACAGGTGCTCGGTTTAAACCGAACATACCATAGGCATAGAAATCATTTTGGACGCACACGATGGGACTCCTAGGTGACGAGGCTCAAGTGGAAGCTCGGTTCGGTCCGTTTGGAGATAGTGTTACTCTTGTTGCACAATTGGTGCACGGTTTGCGTCAAACACACCGTAGGCTCGGAAATAGTATTAGAGGCACCCGATGGAACTCCTAGTTGACGTGGGTCTTGTGGAATCTCGTTACAATCTGTTTTGAGACATTGTTAGCGTCGGTGCAAGATAGGTGCACGATTTGCGTCAAACTACCATAGGGTCATAAATCAGTTTAGACGCACCCGATGGTACTCCTAAGTGACATGGGTCTTGTGGAGCTCTGTTCGGTCCATTTGGTGATAGTGTTAATCTTAACACAAGATAGGTGCACGGTTTGCACTAGACGTAGCATAGGCTCACAAAATAGTTTTTGACGCACCTGATGGACTCGTAAGCGACATGGGTCGTGTGGAATCACGTTTTAGTCCGTTTGGAGACAGTCCTTGTGTCAGTGCAAGACAGGTGCATGGTTTGCTCCGAACATAGCATAGGCATAGAAATCGTTTTACACGCACACGATGGGACTCCTTGGTGACGAGGCTCAAGGGGAAGCTCGGTTCGGTCCGTTTGGAGATAGTGCTACTCTTGATGCACGATTGGTTTACGGTTTGCGTCAAACGTACCGTACGCTTGGAAATCGTACTGGAGGCACCCGATGGAACTCCTAGTTGATGTGGGTCTTGTGGAATCTCGTTTCGATCTGTTTTGAGACAGTGTTAGCGTCGGTGCAAGATAGGTGCATGATTTGCGTCAAACGTACCATAGGGTCAAAAATCAGTTTAGACACACCCGATGGTACTCCTAAGTGACGTGGGTCTGGTGGAGCTCCGTTCGGTCCATTTGGAGATTGTGCTAATCCTGACACAAGATAGATGCATGGTTTGCACTAAACGTACCATAGGCTCACAAATAGTTTGGGACGCACCCGATGGACTCGTAAGTGACATGGGTCGTGTGGAATTTCGTTTTAGTCCGTTTGGAGACAGTGTTAGTGTTAGTGCAAGACAGGTGCACTGTTTGCACCGAACATACCATAGGCATAGAAATCGTTTTGGACGCACTCGATGGGACTCCTAGGTGACGAGGCTCAAGTGGAAGCTCGGTTTGGTCTGTTTGGAGATAGTACTACACTTGATGCACGATTGGTGCACGGTTTGCGTCAAACGTACCTTAGGCTCAGAAATAGTAATTGAGCACCCGATGGAACTCCTAGTTGATGTGGGTCTTGTGGAATGTCATTTCGATTTGTTTTGAGACCGTGTTAGCGTCGGTGCAAGATAGGTGCTCAATTTGCGTCAAACGTACCATAGGGTCATAAATCAGTTTAGACGCACCCGATGGTACTCCAAAGTGACATGGGTCTTGTGGAGCTCTGTTCGGTCCGTTTGGTGATAGTGCTAATCTTGACACAAGATAGATGCGCAGTTTGCACTGAACGTACCATAGGCTCACAAATAGTTTGGGACGCACCCGATGGACTCGTAAGTGACATGGGTCGTGTGGAATTTCATTTTAGTCCGTTTGAAGACAGTGTTAGTATCAGTGCAAGACAGGTGCTCGGTTTAAACCGAACATACCATAGGCATAGAAATCATTTTGGACGCACACGATGGGACTCCTAGGTGACGAGGCTCAAGTGGAAGCTCGGTTCGGTCCGTTTGGAGATAGTGCTACTCTTGATGCACAATTGGTGCACGGTTTGCGTCAAACGCACCGTAGGCTCGGAAATAGTATTAGAGGCACCCGATGGAACTCCTAGTTGACGTGGGTCTTGTGGAATCTCGTTACAATCTGTTTTGAGACATTGTTAGCGTCGGTGCAAGATAGGTGCACGATTTGCGTCAAACTACCATAGGGTCATAAATCAGTTTAGACGCACCCGATGGTACACCTAAGTGACATGGGTCTTGTGGAGCTCTGTTCGGTCCATTTGGAGATAGTGTTAATCTTGACACAAGATAGGTGCACGGTTTGCACTAGACGTAGCATAGGCTCACAAAATAGTTTTTGACGCACCTGATGGACTCGTAAGCGACATGGGTCGTGTGGAATCACGTTTTAGTCCGTTTGGAGACAGTCCTTGTGTCAGTGCAAGACAGGTGCATGGTTTGCTCCGAACATAGCATAGGCATAGAAATCGTTTTACACGCACACGATGGGACTCCTTGGTGACGAGGCTCAAGTTGAAGCTTGGTTCAGTCTGTTTGGAGATAGTACTACTCTTGTTGCACGATTGGTGCACGGTTTGCGTCAAACGTACCATACGCTCGGAAAAAGTACTGGAGGCACCCGATGGAACTCCTAGTTGACGTGGGTCTTGTAAAATCTCGTTTCGATCTGTTTTGAGACAGTGTTAGCGTCGGTGCAAGATAGGTGCACGATTTGCGTCAAACATACCATAGGGTCATAAATCAGTTTAGACGCACCCGATGGTACTCCTAAGTGACGTGGGTCTGGTGGAGCTCTGTTCGGTCCGTTTGGAGATTGTGCTAATCCTGACACAAGATAGATGCACAGTTTGCACTGAACGTACCATAGGCTCACAAATAGTTTGGGACGCACCTGATCGACTCGTAAGTGACATGGGTCGTGTGGAATTTCGTTTTAGTCCGTTTGGAGACAGTGTTAGAGTCAGCGCAAGACAGGTGCACGGTTTGCACGGAACATACAATAGGCATAGAAATCGTTTTGGGCGCACTCGAAGGGACTCCTAGGGGACGAGGCTCAAGTGGAAGCTCGGTTTGGTCCGTTTGGAGATAGTACTACACTTGATGCACGATTGGTGCACGGTTTGCGTCAAACGTACCTTAGGCTCGGAAATAGTATTGGAGGCATCCGATGGAATTCCTAGTTGATGTGGGTCTTGTGGAATCTCGTTTCGATCTATTTTGTGACAATGTTAGCATTGGTGCAAGATAGGTGCTCAATTTGCGTCAAACGTATCATAGGGTCATAAATCAGTTTAGACGCACCCGATGGTACTCCAAAGTGACGTGGGTCTGGAGGAGCTCTGTTCGGTCCATTTAGAGATAGTGCTAATCTTGACACAAGATAGATGCGCAGTTTGCACTGAACTTACCATAGGCTCACAAATAGTTTGGGATGCACCCGATGGACTCGTAAGTGACATGGGTCGTGTGGAATTTCATTTTAGTCTTTTTGGAGACATTGTTAGTGTCAGTGCAAGACAGGTGCACGGTTTGCACCGAACATACCATAGGCATAGAAATCATTTTGGACGCACACGATGGGACTCCTTGGTGACGAGGCTCAAGGGGAAGCTCGGTTCGGTCCGTTTGGAGATAGTGCTACTCTTGATGCACGATTGGTGTACGGTTTGCGTCAAACGTATCGTACGCTCAGAAATAGTATTGGAGGCACCCGATGGAACTCCTAGTTGACGTGGGTCTTGTGGAATCTCGTTTCGATCTGTTTTGAGACAGTGTTAGCGTTGGTGCAAGATAGGTGCACGATTTGCGTCAAACGTACCATAGGGTCATAAATCAGTTTAGACGCACCCGATGGCACTCCTAAGTGACGTGGGACTGGTGGAGCTCTGTTCGGTCCGTTTGGAGATTGTGTAAATCCTGACACAAGATAGATGCATGGTTTGCACTGAACGTACCATAGGCTCACAAATAGTTTGGGACGCACCCGATTTACTCGTAAGTGACATGGGTCGTGTGGAATTTCATTTTAGTCCGTTTGGAGACAGTGTTAGTGTCAGTGCAAGACAGGTGCAGGTTTGCACCGAACATACCATAGGCATAGAAATCATTTTGTACACACTCGAGGGGACTCCTAGGTGACGAGGCTCAAGTGGAAGCTCGGTTTGGTCCGTTTGGAGATAGTACTACACTTGATGCACGATTGGTGCACGGTTTGCGTCAAACGTACCTTAGGCTCGGAAATAGTATTGGAGGCACCCGATGGAACTCCTAGTTGATGTGGATCTTGTGGAATCTCGTTTCGATCTGTTTTGAGACAGTGTTAGCGTCGGTGCAAGATAGGTGCTCAATTTGCGTCAAACGTACCATAGGGTCATAAATCAGTTTAGACGCACCCGATGGTACTCCAAAGTGACGTGGGTCTTCTGGAGCTCTGTTCGGTCCGTTTGGTGATAGTGCTAATCATGACACAAGATAGATGCGTAGTTTGCACTGAACGTACCATAGGCTCACAAATAGTTTGGGACGCACCCGATGGACTCGTAAGTGACATGGGTCGTGTGGAATTTCGTTTTAGTCCGTTTGGAGACAGTGTTAGTGTCAGTGCAAGACAGGTGCATGGTTTGCACCGAACATACCATGGGCACAGAAATCATTTTGGACGCACACGATGGGACACCTACGTGACGAGGCTCAAGTGGAAGCTTGGTTCGGTCCGTTTGGAGATAGTGGTACTCTTGATGCACAATTGGTGCACGGTTTGCGTCAAACGCACCGTAGGCTCGAAAATAGTATTAGAGGCACCGGATGGAACTCCTAGTTGACGTGGGTCTTGTGGAATCTCATTACAATCTGTTTTGAGACAGTGTTAGCGTCGGTGCAAGATAGGTGCACGATTTGCGTCAAACTACCATAGGGTCATAAATCAGTTTAGACGCACCCGATGGTACTCCTAAGTGACATGGGTCTTGTGGAGCTCTGTTCGGTCCGTTTGGAGATAGTGCTAATCTTGACAAAAGATAGGCGCATGGTTTGCACTAGACATAGGCTCACAAATAGTTTTTGACGCACCCGATGGACTCGTAAGCGACATGGGTCGTGTGGAATCACGTTTTAGTCCGTTTGGATACAGTGCTAGTGTCAGTGCAAGACAGGTGCACGGTTTGCATCGAACATATCATAGGCATAGAAATCGTTTTACACGCACACGATGGGACTCCTTGGTGATGAGGCTCAAGATGAAGCTTGGTTCAGTCCGTTTGGAGATAGTACTACTCATGATGCGCGATTGGTGCACGGCTTGCATCAAACGTACCGTACGCTCAGAAATAGTACTGGAGGCACCATATGGAACTCCTAGTTGATGTGGGTCTTGTGGAATCTCGTTTCGATCTGTTTTGAGACAGTGTTAGCGTCGGTGCAAGATAGGTGCACGATTTGTGTCAAACGTACCATAGGGTCATAAATCAGTTTAGACGCACCCGATGGTACTCCTAAGTGACGTGGGTCTGGTGGAGCTCTGTTCGGTCCGTTTGGAGATTGTGCTAATCCTGACACAAGATAGATGCACGGTTTGCACTGAACGTACCATAGGCTCACAAATAGTTTGGGACGCACCCGATGGACTCGTAAGTGACATGGGTCGTGTGGAATTTCGTTTTAGTCCGTTTGGAGACAGTGTTAGTGTCAGTGCAAGACAGGTGCACGGTTTGCACCGAACATTCCATAGGCATAGAAATCGTTTTGGACGCACTCGATGGGACTCCTAGGTGACGAGGCTCAAGTGGAAGCTCGGTTTGGTCCGTTTGGAGATAGTACTACACTTGTTGCACGATTGGTGCACGGTTTGCGTCAAACGTACCTTAGGCTCGGAAATAGTTTTGGAGGCACCCGTTGGAACTCCAAGTTGATGTGGGTCTTGTGGAATCTCGTTTCGATCTGTTTTGTGATAGTGTTAGCGTCGGTGCAAGATAGGTGCTCAATTTGCGTCAAACGTACCATAGGGTCATAAATCAGTTTAGACGCACCCGATGGTACTCCAAAGTGACGTGGGTCCGGAGGAGCTCTGTTCGGTCCATTTAGAGATAGTGCTAATCTTGACACAAGATAGATGCGCAGTTTGCACTGAACGTACCATAGGCTCACAAATAGTTTGGGACGCACCCGATGGACTCGTAAGTGACATGGGTCGTGTGGAATTTCGTTTTAGTCTGTTTGGAGACAGTGTTAGTGTCAGTGCAAGACAGGTGCACGGTTTGCACCGAACATACCATAGGCATAGAAATCATTTTGGACGCACACGATGGGACTCCTTGGTGACGAGGCTCAAGGGGAAGCTTGGTTCGGTCCGTTTGGAGATAGTGCTACTCATGATGCACGATTGGTGTACGGTTTGCGTCAAACGTACCATACGCTCGGAAATAGTACTGGAGGCACACGATGGAACTCCTAGTTGACGTGGGTCTTGTGGAATCTCGTTTCGATCTGTTTTGAGACAGTGTTAGCGTCGGAGCAAGATAGGTGCACGATTTGCGTCAAACGTACCATAGGGTCATAAGTCAGTTTAGACGCACCCGATGGTACTCCTAAGTGACTTGGGACTGGTGGAGCTCTGTTCGGTCCGTTTGGAGATTATGCTAATCCTAACACAAGATAGATGCACGGTTTGCACTGAACGTACCATAGGCTCACAAATAGTTTGGGACGCACCCGATGGACTCATAAGTGACATGGGTCGTGTGGAATTTCGTTTTAGTCCGTTTGGATACAGTGTTAGTGTCAGTGCAAGACCGGTGCATGGTTTAAACCGAACATACCATAGGCATAGAAATCGTTTTGGACGCACACGATGGGACTCCTATGTGACAAGGCTCAAGTGGAAGCTCGGTTTGGTCCGTTTGGAGATAGTGGTACTCTTGATGCACAATTGGTGCACGGTTTGCGTCAAACGCACCGTAGGCTCGAAAATAGTATTAGAGGCACCCGATGGAACTCCTAGTTGACGTGGGTCTTGTGGAATCTCGTTACAATCTGTTTTGAGACAGTGTTAGCGTCAGTGCAAGATAGGTGCACGATTTGCGTCAAACTACCATAGGGTCATAAATCAGTTTAGACGCACCCGATGGTACTCCTAAGTGACATGGGTCTTGTGGAGCTCTGTTCGGTCCGTTTGGAGATAGTGCTAATCTTGACACAAGATAGGTGCACGATTTGCACTAGACGTACCATAGGCTCACAAATAGTTTTTGACGCACCCGATGGACTCGTAAGCGACATGGGTCGTGTGGAATCACGTTTTAGTCCGTTTGGATACAGTGCTAGTGTCAGTGCAAGACAGGTGCACGGTTTGCACCGAACATATCATAGGCATAGAAATCGTTTTACACGCACACGATGGGACTCCTTGGTGACGAGGCTCAAGTGGAAGCTTGGTTCAGTCCGTTTGGAGATAGTACTACTCTTGATGCACGATTGGTGCACGGCTTGCATCAAACGTACCGTACGCTCGGAAATAGTACTGGAGGCACCCGATGGAACTCCTAGTTGATGTGGGTCTTGTGGAATCTCGTTTCGATCTGTTTTGAGACAGTGTTAGCGTCGGTGCAAGATAGGTGCACGATTTGTGTCAAACGTACCATAGGGTCATAAATCAGTTTAAACGCACCCGATGGTACTCCTAAGTGACGTGGGTCTGGTGGAGCTCTGTTCGGTCCGTTTGGAGATTGTGCTAATCCTGACACAAGATAGATGCACGGTTTGCACTGAACGTACCATAGGCTCACAATTAGTTTGGGACTCACCCGATGGATCGTAAGTGACATGGGTCATGTGGAATTTCGTTTTAGTCCGTTTCGAGACAGTGTTAGTGTCAGTGCAAGACAGGTGCACGGTTTGCACCGAACATACCATAGGCATAGAAATCGTTTTGGACGCACTCGATGGGACTCCTAGGTGACGAGGCTCAAGTGGAAGCTCGGTTTGGTCCGTTTGGAGATAGTACTACACTTGATGCACGATTGGTGCACGGTTTGCGTCAAACGTACCTTAGGCTCGGAAATAGTATTGGAGGCACCCGATGGAACTCCAAGTTGATGTGGGTCTTGTGGAATCTCGTTTTGATCTGTTTTGTGATAGTGTTAGCGTCGGTGCAAGATAGGTGCTCAATTTGCGTCAAACGTACCATAGGGTCATAAATCAGTTTAGACACACCCGATGGTACTCCAAAGTGACGTGGGTCTGGAGGAGCTCTGTTCGGTCCATTTAGAGATAGTGCTAATCTTGACACAAGATAGATGCGCAGTTTGCACTGAACGTACCATAGGCTCACAAATAGTTTGGGATGCACCCGATGGACTCGTAAGTGACATGGGTCGTGTGGAATTTCATTTTAGTCTGTTTGGAGACAGTGTTAGTGTCAGTGCAAGACAGCTGCACGGTTTGCACCGAACATACCATAGGCATAGAAATCATTTTGGACGCACACGATGGGACTCCTTGGTGACGAGGCTCAAGGGGAAGCTTGGTTCGGTCCGTTTGGAGATAGTGCTACTCATGATGCACGATTGGTGTACGGTTTGCGTCAAACGTACCATACGCTCGGAAATAGTACTAGAGGCACACGATGGAACTCCTAGTTGACGTGGGTCTTGTGGAATCTCGTTTCGATCTGTTTTGAGACAGTGTTAGCGTCGGTGCAAGATAGGTGCACGATTTGCGTCAAACGTACCATAGGGTCATAAGTCAGTTTAGACGCACCCGATGGTACTCCTAAGTGACGTGGGACTGGTGGAGCTCTGTTCGGTCCGTTTGGAGATTATGCTAATCCTGACACAAGATAGATGCACGGTTTGCACTGAACGTACCATAGGCTCACAAATAGTTTGGGACGCACCCGATGGACTCGTAAGTGACATGGGTCGTGTGGAATTTCGTTTTAGTCCGTTTGGATACAGTGTTAGTGTCAGTGCAACACAGGTGCATGGTTTAAACCGAACATACCATAGGCATAGAAATCGTTTTGGACGCACACGATGGGACTCCTATGTGACGAGGCTTAAGTGGAAGCTCGGTTCGGTCCGTTTGGAGATAGTGCTACTCTTGATGCACAATTGGTGCACGGTTTGCGTCAAACGCACCGTAGGCTCGAAAATAGTATTAGAGGCACCCGATGAAACTCCTAGTTGACGTGGGTCTTGTGGAATCTCGTTACAATCTGTTTTGAGACAGTGTTAGCGTCGGTGCAAGATAGGTGCACGATTTGCGTCAAACTACCATAGGGTCATAAATCAGTTTAGACGCACCCAATGGTACTCCTAAGTGACATGGGTCTTGTGGAGCTCTGTTCTGTCCGTTTGGAGATAGTGCTAATCTTGACACAAGATAGGTGCACGGTTTGCACTAGACGTACCATAGGCTCACAAATAGTTTTTGACGCACCCGATGGACTCGTAAGCGACATGGGTCGTGTGAAATCACGTTTTAGTCCGTTTGGATACAGTGCTAGTGTGAGTGCAAGACAGGTGCACGGTTTGCACCGAACATATCATAGGCATAGAAATCGTTTTACACGCACACGATGGGACTCCTTGGTGACGAGGCTCAAGTGGAAGCTTGGTTCAGTCCGTTTGGAAATAGTACTACTCTTGATGCACGATTGGTGCACGGTTTGCATCAAACGTACCGTACGCTCGGAAATAGTACTGGAGGCACCCGATGGAACTCCTAGTTGATGTGGGTCTTGTGGAATCTCGTTTCGATCTGTTTTGAGATATTGTTAGCGTCGGTGCAAGATAGGTGCACGATTTGTGTCAAACGTACCATAGGGTCATAAATCAGTTTAGACGCACCCGATGGTATTCCTAAGTGACGTGGGTCTGGTGGAGCTCTGTTCGGTCCGTTTGGAGATTGTGCTAATCCTGACACAAGATAGAGGCACGGTTTGCACTGAACGTACCATAGGCTCACAATTAGTTTGGGACTCACCCGATGGACTCGTAAGTGACATGGGTCGTGTGGAATTTCGTTTTAGTCCGTTTGGAGACAGTGTTAGTGTCAGTGCAAGACAGGTGCACGGTTTGCACCGAACATACCATAGGCATAGAAATCATTTTGGACGCACTCGATGGGACTTCTAGGTGATGAGGCTCAAGTGGAAGCTCGGTTTGGTCCGTTTGGAGATAGTACTACACTTGATGCACGATTGGTGCACGGTTTGCGTCAAACGTACCTTAGACTCGGAAATAGTATTGGAGGCACCCGATGGAACTCCAAGTTGATGTGGGTCTTTGTGGAATCTCGTTTTGATCAGTTTTGTGATAGTGTTAGCGTCGGTGCAAGATAGGTGCTCAATTTGCGTCAACCGTACCATAGGGTCATAAATCAGTTTAGACGCACCCGATGGTACTCCAAAGTGACGTGGGTCTGGAGGAGCTCTGTTCGGTCCATTTAGAGATAGTGCTAATCTTGACACAAGATAGATGCGCAGTTTGCACTGAACGTACCATAGGCTCACAAATAGTTTGGGACGCACCCGATGGACTCGTAAGTGACATGGGTCGTGTGGAATTTCGTTTTAGTCTGTTTGGAGACAGTGTTAGTGTCAGTGCAAGACAGGTGCACGGTTTGCACCGAACATACCATAGGCATAGAAATCATTTTGGACGCACACGATGGGACTCCTTGGTGACGAGGCTCAAGGGGAAGCTTGGTTCGGTCCGATTGGAGATAGTGCTACTCATGATGCACGATTGGTGTACGGTTTGCGTCAAACGTACCATACGCTCGGAAATAGTACTAGAGGCACACGATGGAACTCCTAGTTGACGTGGGTCTTGTGGAATCTCGTTTCGATCTGTTTTGAGACAGTGTTAGCGTCGGTGCAAGATAGGTGCACGATTTGCATCAAACGTACCATAGGGTCATAAGTCAGTTTAGACGCACCCGATGGTACTCCTAAGTGACGTGGGACTAGTGGAGCTCTGTTCGGTCCGTTTGGAGATTATGCTAATCCTGACACAAGATAGATGCACGGTTTGCACTGAACGTACCATAGGCTCACAAATAGTTTGGGACGCACCCGATGGACTCGTAAGTGACATGGGTCGTGTGGAATTTCGTTTTAGTCCGTTTGGAGACAGTGTTAGTGTCAGTGCAAGACAGGTGCACGGTTTGCACCGAACATACCATAGGCATAGAAATCGTTTTGGACGCACTCGATGGGACTCCTAGGTGACGAGGCTCAAGTGGAAGCTCGGTTTGGTCCGTTTGGAGATAGTACTACACTTGATGCACGATTGGTGCACGGTTTGCGTCAAACGTACCTTAGGCTTGGAAATAGTATTGGAGGCACCCGATGGAACTCCAAGTTGATGTGGGTCATGTGGAATCTCGTTTTGATCTGTTTTGTGATAGTGTTAGCGTCGGTGCAAGATAGGTGCTCAATTTGCGTCAAACGTACCATAGGGTCATAAATCAGTTTAGACGCACCCGATGGTACTCCAAAGTGACGTGGGTCTGGAGGAGCTCTGTTCGGTCCATTTAAAGATAGTGCTAATCTTGACACAAGATAGATGCGCAGTTTGCACTAAACGTACCATAGGCTCACAAATAGTTTGGGACGCACCCGATGGACTCGTAAGTGACATGGGTCGTGTGGAATTTCGTTTTAGTCTGTTTGGAGACAGTGTTAGTGTCAGTGCAAGACAGGTGCACGGTTTGCACCGAACATACCATAGGCATAGAAATCATTTTGGACGCACACGATGGGACTCCTTGGTGACGAGGCTCAAGGGGAAGCTTGGTTCGGTCCGTTTGGAGATAGTGCTACTCATGATGCACGATTGGTGTACGGTTTGCGTCAAACGTACCATACGCTCGGAAATAATACTGGAGGCACACGATGGAACTCCTAGTTGATGTGGGTCTTGTGGAATCTTGTTTCGATCTGTTTTGAGACAGTGTTAGCGTCGGTGCAAGATAGGTGCACGATTTGCGTCAAACGTACCATAGGGTCATAAGTCAGTTTAGACGCACCCGATGGTACTCCTAAGTGACATGGGTCTTGTGGAGCTCTGTTCTGTCCGTTTGGAGATAGTGCTAATCTTGACACAAGATAGGTGCACGGTTTGCACTAGACGTACCATAGGCTCACAAATAGTTTTTGACGCACCCGATGGACTCGTAAGCGACATGGGTCGTGTGAAATCACGTTTTAGTCCGTTTGGATACAGTGCTAGTGTCAGTACAAGACAGGTGCACGGTTTGCACCGAACATATCATAGGCATAGAAATCGTTTTACACGCACACGATGGGACTCCTTGGTGACGAGGCTCAAGTGGAAACTCGGTTTGGTCCGTTTGGAGATAGTACTACACTTGATGCACGATTGGTGCACGGTTTGCGTCAAACGTACCTTAGGCTCGGAAATAGTATTGGAGGCACCCGATGGAACTCCAAGTTGATGTGGGTCTTGTGGAATCTCGTTTTGATCTGTTTTGTGACAGTGTTAGCGTCGGTGCAAGATAGGTGCTCAATTTGCGTCAAACGTACCATAGGGTCATAAATCAGTTTAGACGCACCCGATGGTACTCCAAAGTGACGTGGGTCTAGAGGAGCTCTGTTCGGTCCATTTAGAGATAGTGCTAATCTTGACACAAGATAGATGCGCAGTTTGCACTGAACGTACCATAGGCTCACAAATAGTTTGGGACGCACCCGATGGACTCGTAAGTGACATGGGTCGTGTGGAATTTCGTTTTAGTCTGTTTGGAGACAGTGTTAGTGTCAGTGCAAGACAGGTGCACGGTTTGCACCGAACATACCATAGGCATAGAAATCATTTTGGACGCACACGATGGGACTCCTTGGTGACGAGGCTCAAGGGGAAGCTTGGTTCGGTCCGTTTGGAGATAGTGCTACTCATGATGCACGATTGGTGTACGGTTTGCTTCAAACGTACCATACGCTCGGAAATAGTACTGGAGGCACACGATGGAACTCCTAGTTGACGTGGGTCTTGTGGAATCTCGTTTCGATCTGTTTTGAGACAGTGTTAGAGTCGGTGCAAGATAGGTGCACGATTTGCGTCAAACGTACCATAGGGTCATAAGTCAATTTAGACGCACCCGATGGTACTCCTAAGTGACGTGGGACTGGTGGAGCTCTGTTCGGTCCGTTTGGAGATTATGCTAATCCTAACACAAGATAGATGCACGGTTTGCACTGAACGTACCATAGGCTCACAAATAGTTTGGGACGCACCCGATGGACTCGTAAGTGACATGGGTCGTGTGGAATTTCGTTTTAGTCTGTTTGGAGACAGTGTTAGTGTCAGTGCAAGACAGGTGCACGGTTTGCACCGAACATACCATAGGCATAGAAATCATTTTGGACGCACTCGATGGGACTCCTAGGTGACGAGGCTCAAGTGGAAGCTCGGTTTGGTCCGTTTGGAGATAGTACTACACATGATGCACGATTGGTGCACGGTTTGCGTCAAACGTACCTTAGGCTCGGAAATAGTATTGGAGGCACCCGATGGAACTCCAAGTTGATGTGGGTCATGTGGAATCTCGTTTTGATCTGTTTTGTGATAGTGTTAGCGTCGGTGCAAGATAGGTGCTCAATTTGCGTCAAACGTACCATAGGGTCATAAATCAGTTTAGACGCACCCGATGGTACTCCAAAGTGACGTGGGTCTGGAGGAGCTCTGTTCGGTCCATTTAAAGATAGTGCTAATCTTGACACAAGATAGATGCGCAGTTTGCACTAAACGTACCATAGGCTCACAAATAGTTTGGGACGCACCCGATGGACTCGTAAGTGACATGGGTCGTGTGGAATTTCGTTTTAGTCTGTTTGGAGACAGTGTTAGTGTCAGTGCAAGACAGGTGCACGGTTTGCACCGAACGTACCATAGGCATAGAAATCATTTTGGACGCACACGATGGGACTCCTTGGTGACGAGGCTCAAGGGGAAGCTTGGTTCGGTCCGTTTGGAGATAGTGCTACTCATGATGCACGATTGGTGTACGGTTTGCGTCAAACGTACCATACGCTGGGAAATAGTACTGGAGGCACACGATGGAACTCCTAGTTGACGTGGGTCTTGTGGAATCTCATTTCGATCTGTTTTGAGACAGTGTTAGCGTCGGTGCAAGATAGGTGCACGATTTGCGTCAAACGTACCATAGGGTCATAAGTCAGTTTAGACGCACCCGATGGTACTCCTAAGTGACGTGGGACTGGTGGAGCTCTGTTCGGTCCGTTTGGAGATTATGCTAATCCTGACACAAGATAGATGCACGGTTTGCACTGAACGTACCATAGGCTCACAAATAGTTTGGGACGCACCCGATGGACTCGTAAGTGACATGGGTCGTGTGGAATTTCGTTTTAGTCCGTTTGGAGACATTGTTAGTGTCAGTGCAAGACAGGTGCACGGTTTGCACCGAACATACCATAGGCATAGAAATCGTTTTGGACGCACTCGATGGGACTCCTAGGTGACGAGGCTCAAGTGGAAACTCGGTTTGGTCCGTTTGGAGATAGTACTACACTTGATGCACGATTGGTGCACGGTTTGCGTCAAACGTACCTTAGGCTCGGAAATAGTATTGGAGGCACCCGATGGAACTCCAAGTTGATGTGGGTCTTGTGGAATCTCGTTTTGATCTGTTTTGTGACAGTGTTAGCGTCGGTGCAAGATAGGTGCTCAATTTGCGTCAAACGTACCATAGGGTCATAAATCAGTTTAGACGCACCCGATGGTACTCCAAAGTGACGTGGGTCTGGAGGAGCTCTGTTCGGTCCATTTAGAGATAGTGCTAATCTTGACACAAGATAGATGCGCAGTTTGCACTGAACGTACCATAGGCTCACAAATAGTTTGGGACGCACCCGATGGACTCGTAAGTGACATGGGTCGTGTGGAATTTCGTTTTAGTCTATTTGGAGACAGTGTTAGTGTCAGTGCAAGACAGGTGCACGGTTTGCACCGAACATACCATAGGCATAGAAATCATTTTGGACGCACACGATGGGACTCCTTGGTGACGAGGCTCAAGGGGAAGCTTGGTTCGGTCCGTTTGGAGATAGTGCTACTCATGATGCACGATTGGTGTACGATTTGCGTCAAACGTACCATCGCTCGGAAATAGTACCGGAGGCACATGATGGAACTCCTAGTTGACGTGGGTCTTGTGGAATCTCGTTTCGATCTGTTTTGAGACAGTGTTAGCGTCGGTGCAAGATAGGTGCACGATTTGCGTCAAACGTACCATAGGGTCATAAGTCAGTTTAGACGCACCCGATGGTACTCCTAAGTGACGTGGGACTGGTGGAGCTCTGTTCGGTCCGTTTGGAGATTATGCTAATCCTGACACAAGATAGATGCACGGTTTGCACTGAACGTACCATAGGCTCACAAATAGTTTGGGACGCACCCGATGGACTCGTAAGTGACATGGGTCGTGTGGAATTTCGTTTTAGTCCGTTTGGAGACAGTGTTAGTGTCAGTGCAAGACAGGTGCACGGTTTGCACCGAACATACCATAGGCATAGAAATCGTTTTGGACGCACTCGATGGGACTCCTAGGTGACGAGGCTCAAGTGGAAGCTCGGTTTGGTCCGTTTGGAGATAGTACTACACATGATGCACGATTGGTGCACGGTTTGCGTCAAACGTACCTTAGGCTCGGAAATAGTATTGGAGGCACTCGATGGAACTCCAAGTTGATGTGGGTCATGTGGAATCTCGTTTTGATCTGTTTTGTGATAGTGTTAGCGTCGGTGCAAGATAGGTGCTCAATTTGCGTCAAACGTACCATAGGGTCATAAATCAGTTTAGACGCACCCGATGGTACTCCAAAGTGACGTGGGTCTGGAGGAGCTCTGTTCGGTCCATTTAGAGATAGTGCTAATCTTGACACAAGATAGATGCGCAGTTTGCACTGAACGTACCATAGGCTCACAAATAGTTTGGGACGCACCCGATGGACGCGTAAGTGACATGGGTCGTGTGAAATTTCGTTTTAGTCTGTTTGGAGACAGTGTTAGTGTCAGTGCAAGACAGGTGCACGGTTTGCACCGAACATACCATAGGCATAGAAAATCATTTTGGACGCACACGATGGGACTCCTTGGTGACGAGGCTCAAGGGGAAGCTTGGTTCGGTCCGTTTGGAGATAGTGCTACTCATGATGCACGATTGGTGTACGGTTTGCGTCAAACGTACCATACGCTCGGAAATAGTACTGGAGGCACACGATGGAACTCCTAGTTGATGTGGGTCTTGTGGAATCTCGTTTCGATCTGTTTTGAGACAGTGTTAGCGTCGGTGCAAGATAGGTGCACGATTTGCGTCAAACGTACCATAGGGTCATAAGTCAGTTTAGACGCACCCGATGGTACTCCTAAGTGACGTGGGACTGGTGGAGCTCTGTTCGGTCCGTTTGGAGATTATGCTAATCCTGACACAAGATAGATGCACGGTTTGCACTGAACGTACCATAGGCTCACAAATAGTTTGGGACGCACCCGATGGACTCGTAAGTGACATGGGTCGTGTGGAATTTCGTTTTAGTCCGTTTGGAGACAATGTTAGTGTCAGTGCAAGATAGGTGCATGGTTTGCACCGAACATACCATAGGCATAGAAATCGTTTTGGACGCACTCGATGGGACTCCTAGGTGACGAGGCTCAAGTGGAAACTCGGTTTGGTCCGTTTGGAGATAGTACTACACTTGATGCACGATTGGTGCACGGTTTGCGTCAAACGTACCTTAGGCTCGGAAATAGTATTGGAGGCACCCGATGGAACTCCAAGTTGATGTGGGTCTTGTGGAATCTCGTTTTGATCTGTTTTGTGACAGTGTTAGCGTCGGTGCAAGATAGGTGCTCAATTTGCGTCAAACGTACCATAGGGTCATAAATCAGTTTAGACGCACCCGATGGTACTCCAAAGTGACGTGGGTCTAGAGGAGCTCTGTTCGGTCCATTTAGAGATAGTGCTAATCTTGACACAAGATAGATGCGCAGTTTGCACTGAACGTACCATAGGCTCACAAATAGTTTGGGACGCACCCGATGGACTCGTAAGTGACATGGGTCGTGTGGAATTTCGTTTTAGTCTGTTTGGAGACAGTGTTAGTGTCAGTGCAAGACAGGTGCACGGTTTGCACCGAACATACCATAGGCATAGAAATCATTTTGGACGCACACAATGGGACTCCTTGGTGACGAGGCTCAAGGGGAAGCTTGGTTCGGTCCGTTTGGAGATAGTGCTACTCATGATGCACGATTGGTGTACGGTTTGCGTCAAACGTACCATACGCTCGGAAATAGTACTGGAGGCACACGATGGAACTCCTAGTTGACGTGGGTCTTGTGGAATCTCGTTTCGATCTGTTTTGAGATAGTGTTAGCGTCGGTGCAAGATGGGTGCACGATTTGCATCAAACGTACCATAGGGTCATAAGTCAATTTAGACGCACCCGATGGTACTCCTAAGTGACGTGGGACTGGTGGAGCTCTGTTCGGTCCGTTTGGAGATTATGCTAATCCTGACACAAGATAGATGCACGGTTTGCACTGAACGTACCATAGGCTCACAAATAGTTTGGGACGCACCCGATGGACTCGTAAGTGACATGGGTCGTGTGGAATTTCGTTTTAGTCCGTTTGGAGACAGTGTTTGTGTCAGTGCAAGACAGGTGCATGGTTTGCACCGAACATACCATAGGCATAGAAATCGTTTTGGACGCACTCGATGGGACTCCTAGGTGACGAGGCTCAAGTGGAAGCTCGGTTTGGTCCGTTTGGAGATAGTACTACACATGATGCACGATTGGTGCACGGTTTGCGTCAAACGTACCTTAGGCTCGGAAATAGTATTGGAGGCACCCGATGGAACTCCAAGTTGATGTGGGTCATGTGGAATCTCGTTTTGATCTGTTTTGTGATAGTGTTAGCGTCGGTGCAAGATAGGTGCTCAATTTGCGTCAAACGTACCATAGGGTCATAAATCAGTTTAGACGCACCCGATGGTACTCCAAAGTGACGTGGGTCTGGAGGAGCTCTGTTCGGTCCATTTAAAGATAGTGCTAATCTTGACACAAGATAGATGCGCAGTTTGCACTAAACGTACCATAGGCTCACAAATAGTTTGGGACGCACCCGATGGACTCGTAAGTGACATGGGTCGTGTGGAATTTCGTTTTAGTCTGTTTGGAGACAGTGTTAGTGTCAGTGCAAGACAGGTGCACGGTTTGCACCGAACGTACCATAGGCATAGAAATCATTTTGGACGCACACGATGGGACTCCTTGGTGACGAGGCTCAAGGGGAAGCTTGGTTCGGTCCGTTTGGAGATAGTGCTACTCATGATGCACGATTGGTGTACGGTTTGCGTCAAACGTACCATACGCTGGGAAATAGTACTGGAGGCACACGATGGAACTCCTAGTTGACGTGGGTCTTGTGGAATCTCATTTCGATCTGTTTTGAGACAGTGTTAGCGTCGGTGCAAGATAGGTGCACGATTTGCGTCAAACGTACCATAGGGTCATAAGTCAGTTTAGACGCACCCGATGGTACTCCTAAGTGACGTGGGACTGGTGGAGCTCTGTTCGGTCCGTTTGGAGATTATGCTAATCCTGACACAAGATAGATGCACGGTTTGCACTGAACGTACCATAGGCTCACAAATAGTTTGGGACGCACCCGATGGACTCGTAAGTGACATGGGTCGTGTGGAATTTCGTTTTAGTCCGTTTGGAGACATTGTTAGTGTCAGTGCAAGACAGGTGCACGGTTTGCACCGAACATACCATAGGCATAGAAATCGTTTTGGACGCACTCGATGGGACTCCTAGGTGACGAGGCTCAAGTGGAAACTCGGTTTGGTCCGTTTGGAGATAGTACTACACTTGATGCACGATTGGTGCACGGTTTGCGTCAAACATACCTTAGGCTCGGAAATAGTATTGGAGGCACCCGATGGAACTCCAAGTTGATGTGGGTCTTGTGGAATCTCGTTTTGATCTGTTTTGTGACAGTGTTAGCGTCGGTGCAAGATAGGTGCTCAATTTGCGTCAAACGTACCATAGGGTCATAAATCAGTTTAGACGCACCCGATGGTACTCCAAAGTGACGTGGGTCTAGAGGAGCTCTGTTCGGTCCATTTAGAGATAGTGCTAATCTTGACACAAGATAGATGCGCAGTTTGCACTGAACGTACCATAGGCTCACAAATAGTTTGGGACGCACCCGATGGACTCGTAAGTGACATGGGTCGTGTGGAATTTCGTTTTAGTCTGTTTGGAGACAGTGTTAGTGTCAGTGCAAGACAGGTGCACGGTTTGCACCGAACATACCATAGGCATAGAAATCATTTTGGACGCACACAATGGGACTCCTTGGTGACGAGGCTCAAGGGGAAGCTTGGTTCGGTCCGTTTGGAGATAGTGCTACTCATGATGCACGATTGGTGTACGGTTTGCGTCAAACGTACCATACGCTCGGAAATAGTACTGGAGGCACACGATGGAACTCCTAGTTGACGTGGGTCTTGTGGAATCTCGTTTCGATCTGTTTTGAGACAGTGTTAGCGTCGGTGCAAGATGGGTGCACGATTTGCATCAAACGTACCATAGGGTCATAAGTCAATTTAGACGCACCCGATGGTACTCCTAAGTGACGTGGGACTGGTGGAGCTCTGTTCGGTCCGTTTGGAGATTATGCTAATCCTGACACAAGATAGATGCACGGTTTGCACTGAACGTACCATAGGCTCACAAATAGTTTGGGACGCACCCGATGGACTCGTAAGTGACATGGGTCGTGTGGAATTTCGTTTTAGTCCGTTTGGAGACAGTGTTTGTGTCAGTGCAAGACAGGTGCATGGTTTGCACCGAACAAACCATAGGCATAGAAATCGTTTTGGACGCACTCGATGGGACTCCTAGGTGACGAGGCTCAAGTGGAAGCTCGGTTTGGTCCGTTTGGAGATAGTACTACACATGATGCACGATTGGTGCACGGTTTGCGTCAAACGTACCTTAGGCTCGGAAATAGTATTGGAGGCACCCGATGGAACTCCAAGTTGATGTGGGTCATGTGGAATCTCGTTTTGATCTGTTTTGTGATAGTGTTAGCGTCGGTGCAAGATAGGTGCTCAATTTGCGTCAAACGTACCATAGGGTCATAAATCAGTTTAGACGCACCCGATGGTACTCCAAAGTGACGTGGGTCTGGAGGAGCTCTGTTCGGTCCATTTAAAGATAGTGCTAATCTTGACACAAGATAGATGCGCAGTTTGCACTAAACGTACCATAGGCTCACAAATAGTTTGGGACGCACCCGATGGACTCGTAAGTGACATGGGTCGTGTGGAATTTCGTTTTAGTCTATTTGGAGACAGTGTTAGTGTCAGTGCAAGACAGGTGCACGGTTTGCACCGAACATACCATAGGCATAGAAATCATTTTGGACGCACACGATGGGACTCCTTGGTGACGAGGCTCAAGGGGAAGCTTGGTTCGGTCCGTTTGGAGATAGTGCTACTCATGATGCACGATTGGTGTACGATTTGCGTCAAACGTACCATACGCTCGAAAATAGTACTGGAGGCACATGATGAACTCCTAGTTGACGTGGGTCTTGTGGAATCTCGTTTCGATCTGTTTTGAGACAGTGTTAGCGTCGGTGCAAGATAGGTGCATGATTTGCGTCAAACGTACCATAGGGTCATAAGTCAGTTTAGACGCACCCGATGGTACTCCTAAGTGACGTGGGACTGGTGGAGCTCTGTTCGGTCCGTTTGGAGATTATGCTAATCCTGACACAAGATAGATGCACGGTTTGCACTGAACGTACCATAGGCTCACAAATAGTTTGGGACGCACCCGATGGACTCGTAAGTGACATGGGTCGTGTGGAATTTCGTTTTAGTCCGTTTGGAGACAGTGTTTGTGTCAGTGCAAGACAGGTGCATGGTTTGCACCGAACAAACCATAGGCATAGAAATCGTTTTGGACGCACTCGATGGGACTCCTAGGTGACGAGGCTCAAGTGGAAGCTCGGTTTGGTCCGTTTGGAGATAGTACTACACATGATGCACGATTGGTGCACGGTTTGCGTCAAACGTACCTTAGGCTCGGAAATAGTATTGGAGGCACCCGATGGAACTCCAAGTTGATGTGGGTCATGTGGAATCTCGTTTTGATCTGTTTTGTGATAGTGTTAGCGTCGGTGCAAGATAGGTGCTCAATTTGCGTCAAACGTACCATAGGGTCATAAATCAGTTTAGACGCACCCGATGGTACTCCAAAGTGACGTGGGTCTGGAGGAGCTCTGTTCGGTCCATTTAAAGATAGTGCTAATCTTGACACAAGATAGATGCGCAGTTTGCACTAAACGTACCATAGGCTCACAAATAGTTTGGGACGCACCCGATGGACTCGTAAGTGACATGGGTCGTGTGGAATTTCGTTTTAGTCTATTTGGAGACAGTGTTAGTGTCAGTGCAAGACAGGTGCACGGTTTGCACCGAACATACCATAGGCATAGAAATCATTTTGGACGCACACGATGGGACTCCTTGGTGACGAGGCTCAAGGGGAAGCTTGGTTCGGTCCGTTTGGAGATAGTGCTACTCATGATGCACGATTGGTGTACGATTTGCGTCAAACGTACCATACGCTCGAAAATAGTACTGGAGGCACATGATGAACTCCTAGTTGACGTGGGTCTTGTGGAATCTCGTTTCGATCTGTTTTGAGACAGTGTTAGCGTCGGTGCAAGATAGGTGCATGATTTGCGTCAAACGTACCATAGGGTCATAAGTCAGTTTAGACGCACCCGATGGTACTCCTAAGTGACGTGGGACTGGTGGAGCTCTGTTCGGTCCGTTTGGAGATTATGCTAATCCTGACACAAGATAGATGCACGGTTTGCACTGAACGTACCATAGGCTCACAAATAGTTTGGGACGCACCCGATGGACTCGTAAGTGACATGGGTCGTGTGGAATTTCGTTTTAGTCCGTTTGGAGACAGTGTTAGTGTCAGTGCAAGACAGGTGCACGGTTTGCACCGAACATACCATAGGCATAGAAATCGTTTTGGACGCACTCGATGGGACTCCTAGGTGACGAGGCTCAAGTGGAAGCTCGGTTTGGTCCGTTTGGAGATAGTACTACACTTGATGCACGATTGGTGCACGGTTTGCGTCAAACGTACCTTAGGCTCGAAAATAGTATTGGAGGCACTCGATGGAACTCCAAGTTGATGTGGGTCTTGTGGAATCTCGTTTTGATCTGTTTTGTGATAGTGTTAGCGTCGGTGCAAGATAGGTGCTCAATTTGCGTCAAACGTACCATAGGGTCATAAATCAGTTTAGACGCACCCGGTGGTACTCCAAAGTGACGTGGGTCTGGAGGAGCTCTGTTCGGTCCATTTAGAGATAGTGCTAATCTTGACACAAGATAGATGCGCAGTTTGGACTGAACGTACCATAGGCTCACAAATAGTTTGGGACGCACCCGATGGACTCGTAAGTGACATGGGTCGTGTGGAATTTCGTTTTAGTCTGTTTGGAGACAGTGTTAGTGTCAGTGCAAGACAGGTGCACGGTTTGCACCGAACATACCATAGGCATAGAAATCATTTTGGACGCACACGATGGGACTCCTTGGTGACGAGGCTCAAGGGGAAGCTTGGTTCGGTCCGTTTGGAGATAGTGCTACTCATGATGCATGATTGGTGTACGGTTTGCGTCAAACGTACCATACGCTCGGAAATAGTACTGGAGGCACACGATGGAACTCCTAGTTGACGTGGGTCTTGTGGAATCTCGTTTCGATCTGTTTTGAGACAGTGTTAGCGTCGGTGCAAGATAGGTGCACGATTTGCGTCAAACGTACCATAGGGTCATAAGTCAGTTTAGACGCACCCGATGGTACTCCTAAGTGACGTGGGACTGGTGGAGCTCTGTTCGGTCCGTTTGGAGATTATGCTGATCCTGACACAAGATAGATGCACGGTTTGCATTGAACGTACCATAGGCTCACAAATAGTTTCGGACGCACCCGATGGACTCGTAAGTGACATGGGTCGTGTGGAATTTCGTTTTAGTCCGTTTGGAGACAGTGTTAGTGTCAGTGCAAGACAGGTGCACGGTTTGCACCGAACATACCATAGGCATAGAAATCGTTTTGGACGCACTCGATGGGACTCCTAGGTGACGAGGCTCAAGTGGAAGCTCGGTTTGGTCCGTTTGGAGATAGTACTACACTTGATGCACGATTGGTGCACGGTTTGCGTCAAATGTACCTTACGCTCGGAAATAGTATTGGAGGCACCCGATGGAACTCCAAGTTGATGTGGGTCTTGTGGAATCTCGTTTTGATCTGTTTTGTGATAGTGTTAGCGTCGGTGCAAGATAGGTGCTCAATTTGCGTCAAACGTACCATAGGGTCATAAATCAGTTTAGACGCACCCGATGGTACTCCAAAGTGACGTGGGTCTGGAGGAGCTCTGTTCGGTCCATTTAGAGATAGTGCTAATCTTGACACAAGATAGATGCGCAGTTTGGACTGAACGTACCATAGGCTCACAAATAGTTTGGGACGCACCCGATGGACTCGTAAGTGACATGGGTCGTGTGGAATTTCGTTTTAGTCTGTTTGGAGACAGTGTTAGTGTCAGTGCAAGACAGGTGCACGGTTTGCACCGAACATACCATAGGCATAGAAATCATTTTGGACGCACACGATGGGACTCCTTGGTGACGAGGCTCAAGGGGAAGCTTGGTTCGGTCCGTTTGGAGATAGTGCTACTCATGATGCACGATTGGTGTACGGTTTGCGTCAAACGTACCATACGCTCGGAAATAGTACTGGAGGCACACGATGGAACTCCTAGTTGACGTGGGTCTTGTGGAATCTCGTTTCGATCTGTTTTGAGACAGTGTTAGCGTCGGTGCAAGATATGTGCACGATTTGCGTCAAACGTACCATAGGGTCATAAGTCAGTTTAGACGCACCCGATGGTACTCCTAAGTGACGTGGGACTGGTGGAGCTCTGTTCGGTCCGTTTGGAGATTATGCTAATCCTGACACAAGATAGATGCACGGTTTGCACTGAACGTACCATAGGCACACAAATAGTTTGGGACGCACCCGATGGACTCGTAAGTGACATGGGTCGTGTGGAATTTCGTTTTAGTCCGTTTGGAGACAGTGTTAGTGTCAGTGCAAGCCAGGTGCACGGTTTGCACCGAACATACCATAGGCATAGAAATCGTTTTGGACGCACTCGATGGGACTCCTAGGTGACGAGGCTCAAGTGGAAGCTCGGTTTGGTCCGTTTGGAGATAGTACTACACTTGATGCACGATTGGTGCACGGTTTGCGTCAAACGTACCTTAGGCTCGGAAATAGTATTAGAGGCACCCGATGGAACTCCAAGTTGATGTGGGTCTTGTGGAATCTCGTTTTGATCTGTTTTGTGAAAGTGTTAGCGTCGGTGCAAGATAGGTGCTCAATTTGCGTCAAACGTACCATAGGGTCATAAATCAGTTTAGACGCACCCGATGGTACTCCAAAGTGACGTGGGTCTGGAGGAGCTCTGTTCGGTCCATTTAGAGATAGTGCAAATCTTGACACGAGATAGATGCGCAGTTTGCACTGAACGTACCATAGGCTCACAAATAGTTTGGGACGCACCCGATGGACTCGTAAGTGACATGGGTCGTGTGGAATTTCGTTTTAGTCTGTTTGGAGACAGTGTTAGTGTCAGTGCAAGACAGGTGCACGGTTTGCACCGAACATACCATAGGCATAGAAATCATTTTGGACGCACACGATGGGACTCCTTGGTGACGAGGCTCAAGGGGAAGCTTGGTTCGATCCGTTTGGAGATAGTGCTACTCATGATGCACGATTGGTGTACGGTTTGCGTCAAACGTACCATACGCTCGAAAATAGTACTGGAGGCACACGATGGAACTCCTAGTTGACGTGGGTCTTGTGGAATCTCGTTTCGATCTGTTTTGAGACAGTGTTAGCATCGGTGCAAGATAGGTGCACGATTTGCGTCAAACGTACCATAGGGTCATAAGTCAGTTTAGACGCACCCGATGGTACTCCTAAGTGACGTGGGACTGGTGGAGCTCTGTTCGGTCCGTTTGGAGATTATGCTAATCCTGACACAAGATAGATGCACGGTTTGCACTGAACGTACCATAGGCTCACAAATAGTTTGGGACGCACCCGATGGACTCGTAAGTGACATGGGTCGTGTGGAATTTCGTTTTAGTCCGTTTGGAGACAGTGTTAGTGTCAGTGCAAGACAGGTGCACGGTTTGCACCAAACATACCATAGGCATAGAAATCGTTTTGGACGCACTCGATGGGACTCCTAGGTGACGAGGCTCAAGTGGAAGCTCGGTTTGGTCCGTTTGGAGATAGTACTACACTTGATGCACGATTGGTGCACGGTTTGCGTCAAACGTACCTTAGGCTCGGAAATAATATTGGAGGCACCCGATGGAACTCCAAGTTGATGTGGGTCTTGTGGAATCTCGTTTTGATCTGTTTTGTGATAGTGTTAGCGTCGGTGCAAGATAGGTGCTCAATTTGCGTCAAACGTACCATAGGGTCATAAATCAGTTTAGACGCACCCGATGGTACTCCAAAGTGACGTGGGTCTGGAGGAGCTCTGTTCGGTCCATTTAGAGATAGTGCTAATCTTGACACAAGATAGATGCGCAGTTTGCACTGAACGTACCATAGGCTCACAAATAGTTTGGGACGCACCCGATGGACTCGTAAGTGACATGGGTCGTGTGGAATTTCGTTTTAGTCTATTTGGAGACAGTGTTAGTGTCAGTGCAAGACAGGTGCGCGGTTTGCACCGAACATACCATAGGCATAGAAATCATTTTGGACGCACACGATGGGACTCCTTGGTGACGAGGCTCAAGGGGAAGCTTGGTTCGGTCCGTTTGGAGATAGTGCTACTCATGATGCACGATTGGTGTACGGTTTGCGTCAAACGTACCATACGCTTAGAAATAGTACTGGAGGCACACGATGGAACTCCTAGTTGACGTGGGTCTTGTGGAATCTCGTTTCGATCTGTTTTGAGACAGTGTTAGCGTCGGTGCAAGATAGGTGCACGATTTGCGTCAAATGTACCATAGGGTCATAAGTCAGTTTGGACGCACCCGATGGTACTCCTAAGTGACGTGGGACTGGTGGAGCTCTGTTTGGTCCGTTTGGAGATTATGCTAATCCTGACACAAGATAGATGCACGGTTTGCACTGAACGTACCATAGGCTCACAAATAGTTTGGGACGCACCCGATGGACTCGTAAGTGACATGGGTCGTGTGGAATTTCGTTTTAGTCCGTTTGGAGACAGTGTTAGTGTCAGTGCAAGACAGGTGCACGGTTTGCACCGAACATACCATAGGCATAGAAATCGTTTTGGACGCACTCGATGGGACTCCTAGGTGACGAGGCTCAAGTGGAAGCTCGGTTTGGTCCGTTTGGAGATAGTACTACACTTGATGCACGATTGGTGCACGGTTTGCGTCAAACGTACCTTAGGCTCGGAAATAGTATTGGAGGCACCCGATGGAACTCCAAGTTGATGTGGGTCTTGTGGAATCTCGTTTTGATCTGTTTTGTGATAGTGTTAGCGTCGGTGCAAGATAGGTGCTCAATTTGCGTCAAACGTACCATAGGGTCATAAATCAGTTTAGACGCACCCGATGGTACTCCAAAGTGACGTGGATCTGGAGGAGCTCTGTTCGGTCCATTTAGAGATAGTGCTAATCTTGACACAAGATAGATGCGCAGTTTGCACTGAACGTACCATAGGCTCACAAATAGTTTGGGACGCACCCGATGGACTCGTAAGTGACATGGGTCGTGTAGAATTTCGTTTTAGTCTGTTTGGAGACAGTGTGAGTGTCAGTGCAAGACAGGTGCGCGGTTTGCACCGAACATACCATAGGCATAGAAATCATTTTGGACGCACACGATGGGACTCCTTGGTGACGAGGCTCAAGGGGAAGCTTGGTTCGGTCCGTTTGGAGATAGTGCTACTCATGATGCACGATTGGTGTACGGTTTGCGTCAAACGTACCATACGCTCAGAAATAGTACTGGAGGCACACGATGGAACTCCTAGTTGACGTGGGTCTTGTGGAATCTCGTTTCGATCTGTTTTGAGACAGTGTTAGCGTCGGTGCAAGGTAGGTGCACGATTTGCGTCAAACGTACCATAGGGTCATAAGTCAGTTTGGACGCACCCGATGGTACTCCTAAGTGACGTGGGACTGGTGGAGCTCTGTTTGGTCCGTTTGGAGATTATGCTAATCCTGACACAAGATAGATGCACGGTTTGCACTGAACATACCATAGGCTCACAAATAGTTTGGGACGCACCCGATGGACTCGTAAGTGACATGGGTCGTGTGGAATTTCGTTTTAGTCCGTTTGGAGACAGTGTTGGTGTCAGTGCAAGACAGGTGCACGGTTTGCACCGAACATACCATAGGCATAGAAATCGTTTTGGACGCACTCGATGGGACTCCTAGGTGACGAGGCTCAAGTGGAAGCTCGGTTTGGTCCGTTTGGAGATAGTACTACACTTGATGCACGATTGGTGCACGGTTTGCGTCAAACGTACCTTAGGCTCGGAAATAGTATTGGAGGCACCCGATGGAACTCCAAGTTGATGTGGGTCTTGTGGAATCTCGTTTTGATCTGTTTTGTGATAGTGTTAGCGTCGGTGCAAGATAGGTGCTCAATTTGCGTCAAACGTACCATAGGGTCATAAATCAGTTTAGACGCACCCGATGGTACTCCAAAGTGACGTGGGTCTGGAGGAGCTCTGTTCGGTCCATTTAGAGATAGTGCTAATCTTGACACGAGATAGATGCGCAGTTTGCACTGAACGTACCATAGGCTCACAAATAGTTTGGGACGCACCCGATGGACTCGTAAGTGACATGGGTCGTGTGGAATTTCGTTTTAGTCTGTTTGGAGACAGTGTTAGTGTCAGTGCAAGACAGGTGCACGGTTTGCCCCGAACATACCATAGGCATAGAAATCATTTTGGAGGCACACGATGGGACTCCTTGGTGACAAGGCTCAAGGGGAAGCTTGGTTCGATCCGTTTGGAGATAGTGCTACTCATGATGCACGATTGGTGTACGGTTTGCGTCAAACGTACCATCCGCTCGAAAATAGTACTGGAGGCACACGATGGAACTCCTAGTTGACGTGGGTCTTGTGGAATCTCGTTTCGATCTGTTTTGAGACAGTGTTAGCATCGGTGCAAGATAGGTGCACGATTTGCGTCAAACGTACCATAGGGTCATAAGTCAGTTTAGACGCACCCGATGGTACTCCTAAGTGACGTGGGACTGGTGGAGCTCTGTTCGGTCCGTTTGGAGATTATGCTAATCCTGACACAAGATAGATGCACGGTTTGCACTGAACGTACCATAGGCTCACAAATAGTTTGGGACGCACCCGATGGACTCGTAAGTGACATGGGTCGTGTGGAATTTCGTTTTAGTCCGTTTGGAGACAGTGTTAGTGTCAGTGCAAGACAGGTGCACGGTTTGCACCGAACATACCATAGGCATAGAAATCGTTTTGGACGCACTCGATGGGACTCCTAGGTGACGAGGCTCAAGTGGAAGCTCGGTTTGGTCCGTTTGGAGATAGTACTACACTTGATGCACGATTGGTGCACGGTTTGCGTCAAACGTACCTTAGGCTCGGAAATAGTATTGGAGGCACCCGATGGAACTCCAAGTTGATGTGGGTCTTGTGGAATCTCGTTTTGATCTGTTTTGTGATAGTGTTAGCGTCGGTGCAAGATAGGTGCTCAATTTGCGTCAAACGTACCATAGGGTCATAAATCAGTTTAGACGCACCCGATGGTACTCCAAAGTGACGTGGGTCTGGAGGAGCTCTGTTCGGTCCATTTAGAGATAGTGCTAATCTTGACACAAGATAGATGCGCAGTTTGCACTGAACGTACCATAGGCTCACAAATAGTTTGGGACGCACCCGATGGACTCGTAAGTGACATGGGTCGTGTGGAATTTCGTTTTAGTCTATTTGGGGACAGTGTTAGTGTCAGTACAAGACAGGTGCGCGGTTTGCACCGAACATACCATAGGCATAGAAATCATTTTGGACGCACACGATGGGACTCCTTGGTGACGAGGCTCAAGGGGAAGCTTGGTTCGGTCCGTTTGGAGATAGTGCTACCCATGATGCACGATTGGTGTACGGTTTGCGTCAAACGTACCATACGCTTAGAAATAGTACTGGAGGCACACGATGGAACTCCTAGTTGACGTGGGTCTTGTGGAATCTCGTTTCGATCTGTTTTGAGACAGTGTTAGCGTCGGTGCAAGATAGGTGCACGATTTGCGTCAAATGTACCATAGGGTCATAAGTCAGTTTGGACGCACCCGATGGTACTCCTAAGTGACGTGGGACTGGTGGAGCTCTGTTTGGTCCGTTTGGAGATTATGCTAATCCTGACACAAGATAGATGCACGGTTTGCACTGAACGTACCATAGGCTCACAAATAGTTTGGGACGCACCCGATGGACTCGTAAGTGACATGGGTCGTGTGGAATTTCGTTTTAGTCCGTTTGGAGACAGTGTTAGTGTCAGTGCAAGACAGGTGCACGGTTTGCACCGAACATACCATAGGCATAGAAATCGTTTTGGACGCACTCGATGGGACTCCTAGGTGACGAGGCTCAAGTGGAAGCTCGGTTTGGTCCGTTTGGAGATAGTACTACACTTGATGCACGATTGGTGCACGGTTTGCGTCAAACGTACCTTAGGCTCGGAAATAGTATTGGAGGCACCCGATGGAACTCCAAGTTGATGTGGGTCTTGTGGAATCTCGTTTTGATCTGTTTTGTGATAGTGTTAGCGTCGGTGCAAGATAGGTGCTCAATTTGCGTCAAACGTACCATAGGGTCATAAATCAGTTTAGACGCACCCGATGGTACTCCAAAGTGACGTGGATCTGGAGGAGCTCTGTTCGGTCCATTTAGAGATAGTGCTAATCTTGACACAAGATAGATGCGCAGTTTGCACTGAACGTACCATAGGCTCACAAATAGTTTGGGACGCACCCGATGGACTCGTAAGTGACATGGGTCGTGTAGAATTTCGTTTTAGTCTGTTTGGAGACAGTGTGAGTGTCAGTGCAAGACAGGTGCGCGGTTTGCACCGAACATACCATAGGCATAGAAATCATTTTGGACGCACACGATGGGACTCCTTGGTGACGAGGCTCAAGGGGAAGCTTGGTTCGGTCCGTTTGGAGATAGTGCTACTCATGATGCACGATTGGTGTACGGTTTGCGTCAAACGTACCATACGCTCAGAAATAGTACTGGAGGCACACGATGGAACTCCTAGTTGACGTGGGTCTTGTGGAATCTCGTTTCGATCTGTTTTGAGACAGTGTTAGCGTCGGTGCAAGGTAGGTGCACGATTTGCGTCAAACGTACCATAGGGTCATAAGTCAGTTTGGACGCACCCGATGGTACTCCTAAGTGACGTGGGACTGGTGGAGCTCTGTTTGGTCCGTTTGGAGATTATGCTAATCCTGACACAAGATAGATGCACGGTTTGCACTGAACATACCATAGGCTCACAAATAGTTTGGGACGCACCCGATGGACTCGTAAGTGACATGGGTCGTGTGGAATTTCGTTTTAGTCCGTTTGGAGACAGTGTTGGTGTCAGTGCAAGACAGGTGCACGGTTTGCACCGAACATACCATAGGCATAGAAATCGTTTTGGACGCACTCGATGGGACTCCTAGGTGACGAGGCTCAAGTGGAAGCTCGGTTTGGTCCGTTTGGAGATAGTACTACACTTGATGCACGATTGGTGCACGGTTTGCGTCAAACGTACCTTAGGCTCGGAAATAGTATTGGAGGCACCCGATGGAACTCCAAGTTGATGTGGGTCTTGTGGAATCTCGTTTTGATCTGTTTTGTGATAGTGTTAGCGTCGGTGCAAGATAGGTGCTCAATTTGCGTCAAACGTACCATAGGGTCATAAATCAGTTTAGACGCACCCGATGGTACTCCAAAGTGACGTGGGTCTGGAGGAGCTCTGTTCGGTCCATTTAGAGATAGTGCTAATCTTGACACGAGATAGATGCGCAGTTTGCACTGAACGTACCATAGGCTCACAAATAGTTTGGGACGCACCCGATGGACTCGTAAGTGACATGGGTCGTGTGGAATTTCGTTTTAGTCTGTTTGGAGACAGTGTTAGTGTCAGTGCAAGACAGGTGCACGGTTTGCCCCGAACATACCATAGGCATAGAAATCATTTTGGAGGCACACGATGGGACTCCTTGGTGACAAGGCTCAAGGGGAAGCTTGGTTCGATCCGTTTGGAGATAGTGCTACTCATGATGCACGATTGGTGTACGGTTTGCGTCAAACGTACCATACGCTCGAAAATAGTACTGGAGGCACACGATGGAACTCCTAGTTGACGTGGGTCTTGTGGAATCTCGTTTCGATCTGTTTTGAGACAGTGTTAGCATCGGTGCAAGATAGGTGCACGATTTGCGTCAAACGTACCATAGGGTCATAAGTCAGTTTAGACGCACCCGATGGTACTCCTAAGTGACGTGGGACTGGTGGAGCTCTGTTCGGTCCGTTTGGAGATTATGCTAATCCTGACACAAGATAGATGCACGGTTTGCACTGAACGTACCATAGGCTCACAAATAGTTTGGGACGCACCCGATGGACTCGTAAGTGACATGGGTCGTGTGGAATTTCGTTTTAGTCCGTTTGGAGACAGTGTTAGTGTCAGTGCAAGACAGGTGCACGGTTTGCACCGAACATACCATAGGCATAGAAATCGTTTTGGACGCACTCGATGGGACTCCTAGGTGACGAGGCTCAAGTGGAAGCTCGGTTTGGTCCGTTTGGAGATAGTACTACACTTGATGCACGATTGGTGCACGGTTTGCGTCAAACGTACCTTAGGCTCGGAAATAGTATTGGAGGCACCCGATGGAACTCCAAGTTGATGTGGGTCTTGTGGAATCTCGTTTTGATCTGTTTTGTGATAGTGTTAGCGTCGGTGCAAGATAGGTGCTCAATTTGCGTCAAACGTACCATAGGGTCATAAATCAGTTTAGACGCACCCGATGGTACTCCAAAGTGACGTGGGTCTGGAGGAGCTCTGTTCGGTCCATTTAGAGATAGTGCTAATCTTGACACAAGATAGATGCGCAGTTTGCACTGAACGTACCATAGGCTCACAAATAGTTTGGGACGCACCCGATGGACTCGTAAGTGACATGGGTCGTGTGGAATTTCGTTTTAGTCTGTTTGGGGACAGTGTTAGTGTCAGTACAAGACAGGTGCGCGGTTTGCACCGAACATACCATAGGCATAGAAATCATTTTGGATGCACACGATGGGACTCCTTGGTGACGAGGCTCAAGGGGAAGCTTGGTTCGGTCCGTTTGGAGATAGTGCTACTCATGATGCACGATTGGTGTACGGTTTGCGTCAAACGTACCATACGCTCAGAAATAGTACTGGAGGCACACGATGGAACTCCTAGTTGACGTGGGTCTTGTGGAATCTCGTTTCGATCTGTTTTGAGACAGTGTTAGCGTCGGTGCAAGATAGGTGCACGATTTGCGTCAAACGTACCATAGGGTCATAAGTCAGTTTGGACGCACCCGATGGTACTCCTAAGTGACGTGGGACTGGTGGAGCTCTGTTTGGTCCGTTTGGAGATTATGCTAATCCTGACACAAGATAGATGCACGGTTTGCACTGAACATACCATAGGCTCATAAATAGTTTGGGACGCACCCGATGGACTCGTAAGTGACATGGGTCGTGTGGAATTTCGTTTTAGTCCGTTTGGAGACAGTGTTAGTGTCAGTGCAAGCCAGGTGCACGGTTTGCACCGAACATACCATAGGCATAGAAATCGTTTTGGACGCACTCGATGGGACTCCTAGGTGACGAGGCTCAAGTGGAAGCTCGGTTTGGTCCGTTTGGAGATAGTACTACACTTGATGCACGATTGGTGCACGGTTTGCGTCAAACGTACCTTAGGCTCGGAAATAGTATTGGAGGCACCCGATGGAACTCCAAGTTGATGTGGGTCTTGTGGAATCTCGTTTTGATCTGTTTTGTGATAGTGTTAGCGTCGGTGCAAGATAGGTGCTCAATTTGCGTCAAACGTACCATAGGGTCATAAATCAGTTTAGACGCACCCGATGGTACTCCAAAGTGACGTGGATCTGGAGGAGCTCTGTTCGGTCCATTTAGAGATAGTGCTAATCTTGACACAAGATAGATGCGCAGTTTGCACTGAACGTACCATAGGCTCACAAATAGTTTGGGACGCACCCGATGGACTCGTAAGTGACATGGGTCGTGTGGAATTTCGTTTTAGTCTGTTTGGAGACAGTGTTAGTGTCAGTGCAAGACAGGTGCACGGTTTGCACCGAACATACCATAGGCATAGAAATCATTTTGGACGCACACGATGGGACTCCTTGGTGACGAGGCTCAAGGGGAAGCTTGGTTCGGTCCGTTTGGAGATAGTGCTATTCATGATGCACGATTGGTGTACGGTTTGCGTCAAACGTACCATACGCTCGGAAATAGTACTGGAGGCACACGATGGAACTCCTAGTTGACGTGGGTCTTGTGGAATCTCGTTTCGATCTGTTTTGAGACAGTGTTAGCGTCGGTGCAAGGTAGGTGCACGATTTGCGTCAAACGTACCATAGGGTCATAAGTCAGTTTGGACGCACCCGATGGTACTCCTAAGTGACGTGGGACTGGTGGAGCTCTGTTTGGTCCGTTTGGAGATTATGCTAATCCTGATACAAGATAGATGCACGGTTTGCACTGAACATACCATAGGCTCACAAATAGTTGGGGACGCACCCGATGGACTCGTAAGTGACATGGGTCGTGTGGAATTTCGTTTTAGTCCGTTTGGAGACAGTGTTGGTGTCAGTGCAAGACAGGTGCACGGTTTGCACCGAACATACCATAGGCATAGAAATCGTTTTGGACGAACTCGATGGGACTCCTAGGTGACGAGGCTCAAGTGGAAGCTCGGTTTGGTCCGTTTGGAGATAGTACTACACTTGATGCACGATTGGTGCACGGTTTGCGTCAAACGTACCTTAGGCTCGGAAATAGTATTGGAGGCACCCGATGGAACTCCAAGTTGATGTGGGTCTTGTGGAATCTCGTTTTGATCTGTTTTGTGATAGTGTTAGCGTCGGTGCAAGATAGGTGCTCAATTTGCGTCAAACGTACCATAGGGTCATAAATCAGTTTAGACGCACCCGATGGTACTCCAAAGTGACGTGGGTTTGGAGGAGCTCTGTTCGGTCCATTTAGAGATAGTGCTAATCTTGACACGAGATAGATGCGCAGTTTGCACTGAACGTACCATAGGCTCACAAATAGTTTGGGACGCACCCGATGGACTCGTAAGTGACATGGGTCGTGTGGAATTTCGTTTTAGTCTGTTTGGAGACAGTGTTAGTGTCAGTGCAAGACAGGTGCACGGTTTGCCCCGAACATACCATAGGCATAGAAATCATTTTGGACGCACACGATGGGACTCCTTGGTGACAAGGCTCAAGGGGAAGCTTGGTTCGATCCGTTTGGAGATAGTGCTACTCATGATGCACGATTGGTGTACGGTTTGCGTCAAACGTACCATACGCTCGAAAATAGTACTGGAGGCACACGATGGAACTCCTAGTTGACGTGGGTCTTGTGGAATCTTGTTTCGATCTGTGTTTGAGACAGTGTTAGCATCGGTGCAAGATAGGTGCACGATTTGCGTCAAACGTACCATAGGGTCATAAGTCAGTTTAGACGCACCCGATGGTACTCCTAAGTGACGTGGGACTGGTGGAGCTCTGTTCGGTCCGTTTGGAGATTATGCTGATCCTGACACAAGATAGATGCACGGTTTGCACTGAACGTACCATAGGCTCACAAATAGTTTGGGACGCACCCGATGGACTCGTAAGTGACATGGGTCGTGTGGAATTTCGTTTTAGTCCGTTTGGAGACAGTGTTAGTGTCAGTGCAAGACAGGTGCACGGTTTGCACCGAACATACCATAGGCATAGAAATCGTTTTGGACGCACTCGATGGGACTCCTAGGTGACGAGGCTCAAGTGAAAGCTCGGTTTGGTCCGTTTGGAGATAGTACTACACTTGATGCACGATTGGTGCACGGTTTGCGTCAAACGTACCTTAGGCTCGGAAATAGTATTGGAGGCACCCGATGGAACTCCAAGTTGATGTGGGTCTTGTGGAATCTCGTTTTGATCTGTTTTGTGATAGTGTTAGCGTCGGTGCAAGATAGGTGCTCAATTTGCGTCAAACGTACCATAGGGTCATAAATCAGTTTAGACGCACCCGATGGTACTCCAAAGTGACGTGGATCTGGAGGAGCTCTGTTCGGTCCATTTAGAGATAGTGCTAATCTTGACACAAGATAGATGCGCAGTTTGCACTGAACGTACCATAGGCTCACAAATAGTTTGGGACGCACCCGATGGACTCGTAAGTGACATGGGTCGTGTAGAATTTCGTTTTAGTCTGTTTGGAGACAGTGTTAGTGTCAGTGCAAGACAGGTGCGCGGTTTACACCGAACATACCATAGGCATAGAAATCATTTTGGACGCACACGATGGGACTCCTTGGTGACGAGGCTCAAGGGGAAGCTTGGTTCGGTCCGTTTGGAGATAGTGCTACTCATGATGCACGATTAGTGTACGGTTTGCGTCAAACGTACCATACGCTCAGAAATAGTACTGGAGGCACGCGATGGAACTCCTAGTTGACGTGGGTCTTGTGGAATCTCGTTTCGATCTGTTTTGAGACAGTGTTAGCGTCGGTGCAAGGTAGGTGCACGATTTGCGTCAAACGTACCATAGGGTCATAAGTCAGTTTGGACGCACCCGATGGTACTCCTAAGTGACGTGGGACTGGTGGAGCTCTGTTCGGTCCGTTTGGAGATTATGCTAATCCTGACACAAGATAGATGCACGGTTTGCACTGAACATACCATAGGCTCACAAATAGTTTGGGACGCACCCGATGGACTCGTAAGTGACATGGGTCGTGTGGAATTTCGTTTTAGTCCGTTTGGAGACAGTGTTGGTGTCAGTGCAAGACAGGTGCACGGTTTGCACCGAACATACCATAGGCATAGAAATCGTTTTGGACGCACTCGATGGGACTCCTAGGTGACGAGGCTCAAGTGGAAGCTCGGTTTGGTCCGTTTGGAGATAGTACTACACTTGATGCACGATTGGTGCACGGTTTGCGTCAAACGTACCTTAGGCTCGGAAATAGTATTGGAGGCACCCGATGGAACTCCAAGTTGATGTGGGTCTTGTGGAATCTCGTTTTGATCTGTTTTGTGATAGTGTTGGCGTCGGTGCAAGATAGGTGCTCAATTTGCGTCAAACGTACCATAGGGTCATAAATCAGTTTAGACGCACCCGATGGTACTCCAAAGTGACGTGGGTCTGGAGGAGCTCTGTTCGGTCCATTTAGAGATAGTGCTAATCTTGACACGAGATAGATGCGCAGTTTGCACTGAACGTACCATAGGCTCACAAATAGTTTGGGACGCACCCGATGGACTCGTAAGTGACATGGGTCGTGTGGAATTTCGTTTTAGTCTGTTTGGACAGTGTTAGTGTCAGTGCAAGACAGGTGCACGGTTTGCCCCGAACATACCATAGGCATAGAAATCATTTTGGAGGCACACGATGGGACTCCTTGGTGACAAGGCTCAAGGGGAAGCTTGGTTCGATCCGTTTGGAGATAGTGCTACTCATGATGCACGATTGGTGTACGGTTTGCGTCAAACGTACCATACGCTCGAAAATAGTACTGGAGGCACACGATGGAACTCCTAGTTGACGTGGGTCTTGTGGAATCTCGTTTCGATCTGTTTTGAGACAGTGTTAGCATCGGTGCAAGATAGGTGCACGATTTGCGTCAAACGTACCATAGGGTCATAAGTCAGTTTAGACGCACCCGATGGTACTCCTAAGTGACGTGGGACTGGTGGAGCTCTGTTCGGTCCGTTTGGAGATTATGCTAATCCTGACACAAGATAGATGCACGGTTTGCACTGAACGTACCATAGGCTCACAAATAGTTTGGGACGCACCCGATGGACTCGTAAGTGACATGGGTCGTGTGGAATTTCGTTTTAGTCCGTTTGGAGACAGTGTTAGTGTCAGTGCAAGACAGGTGCACGGTTTGCACCAAACATACCATAGGCATAGAAATCGTTTTGGACGCACTCGATGGGACTCCTTGGTGACGAGGCTCAAGTGGAAGCTCGGTTTGGTCCGTTTGGAGATAGTACTACACTTGATGCATGATTGGTGCACGGTTTGCGTCAAACGTACCTTAGGCTCGGAAATAGTATTGGAGGCACCCGATGGAACTCCAAGTTGATGTGGGTCTTGTGGAATCTTGTTTTGATCTGTTTTGTGATAGTGTTAGCGTCGGTGCAAGATAGGTGCTCAATTTGCGTCAAACGTACCATAGGGTCATAAATCAGTTTAGACGCACCCGATGGTACTCCAAAGTGACGTGGGTCTGGAGGAGCTCTGTTCGGTCCATTTAGAGATAGTGCTAATCTTGACACGAGATAGATGCGCAGTTTGCACTGAACGTACCATAGGCTCACAAATAGTTTGGGACGCACCCGATGGACTCGTAAGTGACATGGGTCGTGTGGAATTTCGTTTTAGTCTGTTTGGAGACAGTGTTAGTGTCAGTGCAAGACAGGTGCACGGTTTGCACCGAACATACCATAGGCATAGAAATCATTTTGGACGCACTCGATGGGACTCCTAGGTGACGAGGCTCAAGTGGAAGCTCGGTTTGGTCCGTTTGGAGATAGTACTACACTTGATGCACGATTGGTGCACGGTTTGCGTCAAACGTACCTTGGGCTCGAAAATAGTATTGGAGGCACCCGATGGAACTCCAAGTTGATGTGGGTCTTGTGGAATCTCGTTTTGATCTGTTTTGTGATAGTGTTAGCGTCGGTGCAAGATAGGTGCTCAATTTGCGTCAAACGTACCATAGGGTCATAAATCAGTTTAGACGCACCCGATGGTACTCCAAAGTGACGTGGGTCTAGAGGAGCTCTGTTCGGTCCATTTAGAGATAGTGCTAATCTTGACACAAGATAGATGCGCAGTTTGCACTGAACGTACCATAGGCTCACAAATAGTTTGGGACGCACCCGATGGACTCGTAAGTGACATGGGTCGTGTGGAATTTCGTTTTAGTCTGTTTGGAGACAGTGTTAGTGTCAGTGCAAGACAGGTGCGCGGTTTGCACCGAACATACCATAGGCATAGAAATCATTTTGGACGCACACGATGGGACTCCTTGGTGACGAGGCTCAAGGGGAAGCTTGGTTCGGTCCGTTTGGAGATAGTGCTACTCATGATGCACGATTGGTGTACGGTTTGCGTCAAATGTACCATACGCTCAGAAATAGTACTGGAGGCACACGATGGAAATCCTAGTTGACGTGGGTCTTGTGGAATCTCGTTTCGATCTGTTTTGAGACAGTGTTAGCGTCGGTGCAAGATAGGTGCACGATTTGCGTCAAACGTACCATAGGGTCATAAGTCAGTTTGGACGCACCCGATGGTACTCCTAAGTGACGTGGGACTGGTGGAGCTCTGTTTGGTCCGTTTGGAGATTATGCTAATCCTGACACAAGATAGATGCACGGTTTGCACTGAACATACCATAGGCTCACAAATAGTTTGGGACGCACCCGATGGACTCGTAAGTGACATGGGTCGTGTGGAATTTCGTTTTAGTCCGTTTGGAGACAGTGTTAGTGTCAGTGCAAGACAGGTGCACGGTTTGCACCGAACATACCATAGGTATAGAAATCGTTTTGGACGCACTCGATGGGACTCCTAGGTGACGAGGCTCAAGTGGAAGCTCGGTTTGGTCCGTTTGGAGATAGTACTACACTTGATGCACGATTGGTGCACGGTTTGCGTCAAACGTACCTTAGGCTCGGAAATAGTATTGGAGGCACCCGATGGAACTCGAAGTTGATGTGGGTCTTGTGGAATCTCGTTTTGATCTATTTTGTGATAGTGTTAGCGTCGGTGCAAGATAGGTGCTCAATTTGCGTCAAACGTACCATAGGGTCATAAATCAGTTTAGACGCACCCGATGGTACTCCAAAGTGACGTGGGTCTAGAGGAGCTCTGTTCGGTCCATTTAGAGATAGTGCTAATCTTGACACGAGATAGATGCGCAGTTTGCACTGAACGTACCATAGGCTCACAAATAGTTTGGGACGCAACCGATGGACTCGTAAGTGACATGGGTCGTGTGGAATTTCGTTTAGTCTATTTGGAGACAGTGTTAGTGTTAGTGCAAGACAGGTGCACGGTTTGCACGAACATACCATAGGCATAGAAATCATTTTGGACGCACACGATGGGACTCCTTGGTGACGAGGCTCAAGGGGAAGCTTGGTTCGATCCGTTTGGAGATAGTGCTACTCATGATGCACGATTGGTGTACGGTTTGCGTCAAACGTACCATACGCTCGAAAATAGTACTGGAGGCACACGATGGAACTCCTAGTTGACGTTGGGTCTTGTGGAATCTCGTATCGATCTGTTTTGAGACAGTGTTAGCATCGGTGCAAGATAGGTGCACGATTTGCGTCAAACGTACCATAGGGTCATAAGTCAGTTTAGACGCACCCGATGGTACTCCTAAGTGACGTGGGACTGGTGGAGCTCTGTTCGGTCCGTTTGGAGATTATGCTAATCCTGACACAAGATAGATGCACGGTTTGCACTGAACGTACCATAGGCTCACAAATAGTTTGGGACGCACCCGATGGACTCGTAAGTGACATGGGTCGTGTGGAATTTCGTTTTAGTCCGTTTGGAGACAGTGTTAGTGTCAGTGCAAGACAGGTGCACGGTTTGCACCGAAACATACCATAGGCATAGAAATCGTTTTGGACGCACTTGATGGGACTCCTAGGTGACGAGGCTCAAGTGGAAGCTCGGTTTGGTCCGTTTGGAGATAATACTACACTTGATGCACGATTGGTGCACGGTTTGCGTCAAACGTACCTTGGGCTCGGAAATAGTATTGGAGGCACCCGATGGAACTCCAAGTTGATGTGGGTCTTGTGGAATCTCGTTTTGATCTGTTTTGTGATAGTGTTAGCGTCGGTGCAAGATAGGTGCTCAATTTGCGTCAAACGTACCATAGGGTCATAAATCAGTTTAGACGCACCCGATGGTACTCAAAGTGACGTGGGTCTAGAGGAGCTCTGTTCGGTCCATTTAGAGATAGTGCTAATCTTGACACAAGATAGATGCGCAGTTTGCAACTGAACGTACCATAGGCTCACAAATAGTTTGGGACGCACCCGATGGACTCGTAAGTGACATGGGTCGTGTGGAATTTCGTTTTAGTCTGTTTGGAGACAGTGTTAGTGTCAGTGCAAGACAGGTGCGCGGTTTGCACCGAACATACCATAGGCATAGAAATCATTTTGGACGCACACGATGGGACTCCTTGGTGACGAGGCTCAAGGGGAAGCTTGGTTCGGTCCGTTTGGAGATAGTGCTACTCATGATGCACGATTGGTGTACGGTTTGCGTCAAACGTACCATACGCTCAGAAATAGTACTGGAGGCACACGATGGAACTCCTAGTTGACGTGGGTCTTGTGGAATCTCGTTTCGATCTGTTTTGAGACAGTGTTAGCGTCGGTGCAAGATAGGTGCACGATTTGCGTCAAACGTACCATAGGGTCATAAGTCAGTTTGGACGCACCCGATGGTACTCCTAAGTGACGTGGGACTGGTGGAGCTCTGTTTGGTCCGTTTGGAGATTATGCTAATCCTGACACAAGATAGATGCACGGTTTGCACTGAACATACCATAGGCTCACAAATAGTTTGGGACGCACCCGATGGACTCGTAAGTGACATGGGTCGTGTGGAATTTCGTTTTAGTCCGTTTAGAGACAGTGTTAGTGTCAGTGCAAGACAGGTGCACGGTTTGCACCGAACATACCATAGGCATAGAAATCGTTTTGGACGCACTCGATGGGACTCCTAGGTGACGAGGCCTCAAGTGGAAGCTCGGTTTGGTCCGTTTGGAGATAGTACTACACTTGATGCACGATTGGTGCACGGTTTGCGTCAAACGTACCTTAGGCTCGGAAATAGTATTGGAGGCACCCGATGGAACTCCAAGTTGATGTGGGTCTTGTGGAATCTCGTTTTGATCTGTTTTGTGATAGTGTTAGCGTCGGTGCAAGATAGGTGCTCAATTTGCGTCAAACGTACCATAGGGTCATAAATCAGTTTAGACGCACCCGATGGTACTCCAAAGTGACGTGGATCTGGAGGAGCTCTGTTCGGTCCATTTAGAGATAGTGCTAATCTTGACACAAGATAGATGCGCAGTTTGCACTGAACGTACCATAGGCTCACAAATATTTTGGGACGCACCCGATGGACTCGGAAGTGACATGGGTCGTGTGGAATTTCGTTTTAGTCTGTTTGGAGACAGTGTTAGTGTCAGTGCAAGACAGGTGCGCGGTTTGCACCGAACATACCATAGGCATAGAAATCATTTTGGACGCACACGATGGGACTCCTTGGTGACGAGGCTCAAGGGGAAGCTTGGTTCGGTCCGTTTGGAGATAGTGCTACTCATGATGCACGATTGGTGTACGGTTTGCGTCAAACGTACCATACGCTCAGAAATAGTACTGGAGGCACACGATGGAACTCCTAGTTGACGTGGGTCTTGTGGAATCTCGTTTCGATCTGTTTTGAGACAGTGTTAGCGTCGGTGCAAGGTAGGTGCACGATTTGCGTCAAACGTACCATAGGGTCATAAGTCAGTTTGGACGCACCCGATGGTACTCCTAAGTGACGTGGGACTGGTGGAGCTCTGTTTGGTCCGTTTGGAGATTATGCTAATCCTGACACAAGATAGATGCACGGTTTGCACTGAACATACCATAGGCTCACAAATAGTTTGGGACGCACCCGATGGACTCGTAAGTGACATGGGTCGTGTGGAATTTCGTTTAGTCCGTTTGGAGACAGTGTTGGTGTCAGTGCAAGACAGGTGCACGGTTTGCACCGAACATACCATAGGCATAGAAATCGTTTTGGACGCACTCGATGGGACTCCTAGGTGACGAGGCTCAAGTGGAAGCTCGGTTTGGTCCGTTTGGAGATAGTACTACACTTGATGCACGATTGGTGCACGGTTTGCGTCAAACGTACCTTAGGCTCGGAAATAGTATTGGAGGCACCCGATGGAACTCCAAGTTGATGTGGGTCTTGTGGAATCTCGTTTTGATCTGTTTTGTGATAGTGTTAGCGTCGGTGCAAGATAGGTGCTCAATTTGCGTCAAACGTACCATAGGGTCATAAATCAGTTTAGACGCACCCGATGGTACTCCAAAGTGACGTGGGTCTGGAGGAGCTCTGTTCGGTCCATTTAGAGATAGTGCTAATCTTGACACGAGATAGATGCGCAGTTTGCACTGAACGTACCATAGGCTCACAAATAGTTTGGGACGCACCCGATGGACTCGTAAGTGACATGGGTCGTGTGGAATTTCGTTTTAGTCTGTTTGGAGACAGTGTTAGTGTCAGTGCAAGACAGGTGCACGGTTTGCACCGAACATACCATAGGCATAGAAATCATTTTTGGACGCACACGATGGGACTCCTTGGTGACGAGGCTCAAGGGAAGCTCGGTTCGATCCGTTTGGAGATAGTGCTACTCATGATGCACGATTGGTGTACGGTTTGCGTCAAACGTACCATACGCTCGAAAATAGTACTGGAGGCACACAATGGAACTCCTAGTTGACGTGGGTCTTGTGGAATCTCGTTTCGATCTGTTTTGAGACAGTGTTAGCATCGGTGCAAGATAGGTGCACGATTTGCGTCAAACGTACCATAGGGTCATAAGTCAGTTTAGACGCACCCGATGGTACTCCTAAGTGACGTGGGACTGGTGGAGCTCTGTTCGGTCCGTTTGGAGATTATGCTAATCCTGACACAAGATAGATGCACGGTTTGCACTGAACGTACCATAGGCTCACAAATAGTTTGGGACGCACCCGATGGACTCGTAAGTGACATGGGTCGTGTGGAATTTCGTTTTAGTCCGTTTGGAGACAGTGTTAGTGTCAGTGCAAGACAGGTGCACGGTTTGCACGAAACATACCATAGGCATAGAAATCGTTTTGGACGCACTCGATGGGACTCCTAGGTGACGAGGCTCAAGTGGAAGCTCGGTTTGGTCCGTTTGGAGATAGTACTACACTTGATGCACGATTGGTGCACGGTTTGCGTCAAACGTACCTTAGGCTCGGAAATAGTATTGGAGGCACCCGATGGAACTCCAAGTTGATGTGGTCTTGTGGAATCTCGTTTTGATCTGTTTTGTGATAGTGTTAGCGTCGGTGCAAGATAGGTGCTCAATTTGCGTCAAACGTACCATAGGGTCATAAATCAGTTTAGACGCACCCGATGGTACTCCAAAGTGACGTGGGTCTGGAGGAGCTCTGTTCGGTCCATTTAGAGATAGTGCTAATCTTGACACGAGATAGATGCGCAGTTTGCACTGAACGTACCATAGGCTCACAAATAGTTTGGGACGCACCCGATGGACTCGTAAGTGACATGGGTCGTGTGGAATTTCGTTTTAGTCTGTTTGGAGACGGTGTTAGTGTCAGTGCAAGACAGGTGCACGGTTTTGCACCGAACATACCATAGGCATAGAAATCATTTTGGACGCACACGATGGGACTCCTTGGTGACGAGGCTCAAGGGGAAGCTTGGTTCGATCCGTTTGGAGATAGTGCTACTCATGATGCAAGATTGGTGTACGGTTTGCGTCAAACGTACCATACGCTCGAAAATTAGTACTGGAGGCACACGATGGAACTCCTAGTTGACGTGGGTCTTGTGGAATCTCGTTTCGATCTGTTTTGAGACAGTGTTAGCATCGGTGCAAGATAGGTGCACGATTTGCGTCAAACGTACCATAGGGTCATAAGTCAGTTTAGACGCACCCGATGGTACTCCTAAGTGACGTGGGACTGGTGGAGCTCTGTTCGGTCCGTTTGGAGATTATGCTAATCCTGACACAAGATAGATGCACGGTTTGCACTGAACGTACCATAGGCTCACAAATAGTTTGGGACGCACCCGATGGACTCGTAAGTGACATGGGTCGTGTGGAATTTCGTTTTAGTCCGTTTGGAGACAGTGTTAGTGTCAGTGCAAGACAGGTGCACGGTTTGCACCGAACATACCATAGGCATAGAAATCGTTTTGGACGCACTCGATGGGACTCCTAGGTGACGAGGCTCAAGTGGAAGCTCGGTTTGGTCCGTTTGGAGATAGTACTACACTTGATGCACGATTGGTGCACGGTTTGCGTCAAACGTACCTTGGGCTCGGAAATAGTATTGGAGGCACCCGATGGAACTCCAAGTTGATGTGGGTCTTGTGGAATCTCGTTTTGATCTGTTTTGTGATAGTGTTAGCGTCGGTGCAAGATAGGTGCTCAATTTGCGTCAAACGTACCATAGGGTCATAAATCAGTTAGACGCACCCGATGGTACTCCAAAGTGACGTGGGTCTAGAGGAGCTCTGTTCGGTCCATTTAGAGATAGTGCTAATCTTGACACAAGATAGATGCGCAGTTTGCACTGAACGTACCATAGGCTCACAAATAGTTTGGGACGCACCCGATGGACTCGTAAGTGACATGGGTCGTGTGGAATTTCGTTTTAGTCTGTTTGGAGACAGTGTTAGTGTCAGTGCAAGACAGGTGCGCGGTTTGCACCGAACATACCATAGGCATAGAAATCATTTTGGACGCACACGATGGGACTCCTTGGTGACGAGGCTCAAGGGGAAGCTTGGTTCGGTCTGTTTGGAGATAGTGCTACTCATGATGCACAATTGGTGTACGGTTTGCGTCAAACGTACCATACGCTCAGAAATAGTACTGGAGGCACACGATGGAACTCCTAGTTGACGTGGGTCTTGTGGAATCTCGTTTCGATCTGTTTTGAGACAGTGTTAGCGTCGGTGCAAGATAGGTGCACGATTTGCGTCAAACGTACCATAGGGTCATAAGTCAGTTTGGACGCACCCGATGGTACTCCTAAGTGACGTGGGACTGGTGGAGCTCTGTTTGGTCCGTTTGGAGATTATGCTAATCCTGACACAAGATAGATGCACGGTTTGCACTGAACATACCATAGGCTCACAAATAGTTTGGGACGCACCCGATGGACTCGTAAGTGACATGGGTCGTGTGGAATTTCGTTTTAGTCCGTTTGGAGACAGTGTTAGTGTCAGTGCAAGACAGGTGCACGGTTTGCACCGAACATACCCATAGGCATAGAAATCGTTTTGGACGCACTCGATGGGACTCCTAGGTGACGAGGCTCAAGTGGAAGCTCGGTTTGGTCCGTTTGGAGATAGTACTACACTTGATGCACGATTGGTGCACGGTTTGCGTCAAACGTACCTTAGGCTCGGAAATAGTATTGGAGGCACCCGATGGAACTCGAAGTTGATGTGGGTCTTGTGGAATCTCGTTTTGATCTATTTTGTGATAGTGTTAGCGTCGGTGCAAGATAGGTGCTCAATTTGCGTCAAACGTACCATAGGGTCATAAATCAGTTTAGACGCACCCGATGGTACTCCAAAGTGACGTGGGTCTGGAGGAGCTCTGTTCGGTCCATTTAGAGATAGTGCTAATCTTGACACGAGATAGATGCACAGTTTGCACTGAACGTACCATAGGCTCACTAATAGTTTGGGACGCACCCGATGGACTCGTAAGTGACATGGGTCGTGTGGAATTTCGTTTTAGTCTGTTTGGAGACAATGTTAGTGTCAGTGCAAGACAGGTGCACGGTTTGCACCGAACATACCATAGGCATAGAAATCATTTTGGACGCACACGATGGGACTCCTTGGTGACGAGGCTCAAGGGGAAGCTTGGTTCGGTCCGTTTGGAGATAGTGCTACTCATGATGCACGATTGGTGTACGGTTTGCGTCAAACGTACCATACGCTCGAAAATAGTACTGGAGGCACACGTTGGAACTCCTAGTTGACGTGGGTCTTGTGGAATCTCGTTTCGATCTGTTTTGAGACAGTGTTAGCATCGGTGCAAGATAGGTGCACGATTTGCGTCAAACGTACCATAGGGTCATAAGTCAGTTTGGACGCACCCGATGGTACTCCTAAGTGACGTGGGACTGGTGGAGCTCTGTTCGGTCTGTTTGGAGATTATGCTAATCCTGACACAAGATAGATGCACGGTTTGCACTGAACGTACCATAGGCTCACAAATAGTTTGGGACGCACCCGATGGACTCGTAAGTGACATGGGTCGTGTGGAATTTCGTTTTAGTCCGTTTGGAGACAGTGTTAGTGTCAGTGCAAGACAGGTGCACGGTTTGCACCGAACATACCATAGGCATAGAAATCGTTTTGGACGCACTCGATGGGACTCCTAGGTGACGAGGCTCAAGTGGAAGCTCGGTTTGGTCCGTTTGGAGATAGTACTACACTTGATGCACGATTGGTGCACGGTTTGCGTCAAACGTACCTTAGGCTCGGAAATAGTATTGGAGGCACCCGATGGAACTCCAAGTTGATGTGGGTCTTGTGGAATCTCGTTTTGATCTGTTTTGTGATAGTGTTAGCGTCGGTGCAAGATAGGTGCTCAATTTGCGTCAAACGTACCATAGGGTCATAAATCAGTTTAGACGCACCCGATGGTACTCCAAAGTGACGTGGGTCTGGAGGAGCTCTGTTCGGTCCATTTAGAGATAGTGCTAATCTTGACACGAGATAGATGCGCAGTTTGCACTGAACGTACCATAGGCTCACAAATAGTTTGGGACGCACCCCGATGGACTCGTAAGTGACATGGGTCGTGTGGAATTTCGTTTTAGTCTGTTTGGAGACAGTGTTAGTGTCAGTGCAAGACAGGTGCACGGTTTGCACCGAACATACCATAGGCATAGAAATCATTTTGGACGCACACGATGGGACTCCTTGGTGACGAGGCTCAAGGGGAAGCTTGGTTCGATCCGTTTGGAGATAGTGCTACTCATGATGCACGATTGGTGTACGGTTTGCGTCAAACGTACCATACGCTCGAAAATAGTACTGGAGGCACACGATGGAACTCCTAGTTGACGTGGGTCTTGTGGAATCTCGTTTCGATCTGTTTTGAGACAGTGTTAGCATCGGTGCAAGATAGGTGCACGATTTGCGTCAAACGTACCATAGGGTCATAAGCCAGTTTAGACGCACCCGATGGTACTCCTAAGTGACGTGGGACTGGTGGAGCTCTGTTCGGTCCGTTTGGAGATTATGCTAATCCTGACACAAGATAGATGCACGGTTTGCACTGAACGTACCATAGGCTCACAAATAGTTTGGGACGCACCCGATGGACTCGTAAGTGACATGGGTCGTGTGGAATTTTGTTTTAGTCCGTTTTGGAGACAGTGTTAGTGTCAGTGCAAGACAGGTGCACGGTTTGCACCGAACATACCATAGGCATAGAAATCGTTTTGGACGCACTCGATGGGACTCCTAGGTGACGAGGCTCAAGTGGAAGCTCGGTTTGGTCCGTTTGGAGATAGTACTACACTTGAAGCACGATTGGTGCACGGTTTGCGTCAAACGTACCTTGGGCTCGGAAATAGTATTGGAGGCACCCGATGGAACTCCAAGTTGATGTGGGTCTTGTGGAATCTCGTTTTGATCTGTTTTGTGATAGTGTTAGCGTCGGTGCAAGATAGGTGCTCAATTTGCGTCAAACGTACCATAGGGTCATAAATCAGTTTAGACCCACCCGATGGTACTCCAAAGTGACGTGGGTCTAGAGGAGCTCTGTTCGGTCCATTTAGAGATAGTGCTAATCTTGACACAAGATAGATGCGCATTTTGCACTGAACGTACCATAGGCTCACAAATAGTTTGGGACGCACCCGATGGACTCGTAAGTGACATGGGTCGTGTGGAATTTCGTTTTTAGTCTGTTTGGAGACAGTGTTAGTGTCAGTGCAAGACAGGTGCGCGGTTTGCACCGAACATACCATAGGCATAGAAATCATTTTGGACGCACACGATGGGACTCCTTGGTGACGAGGCTCAAGGGGAAGCTTGGTTCGGTCCGTTTGGAGATAGTGCTACTCATGATGCACGATTGGTGTACGGTTTGCGTCAAACGTACCATACGCTCAGAAATAGTACTGGAGGCACACGATGGAACTCCTAGTTGACGTGGGGTCTTGTGGAATCTCGTTTCGATCTGTTTTGAGACAGTGTTAGCGTCGGTGCAAGATAGGTGCACGATTTGCGTCAAACGTACCATAGGGTCATAAGTCAGTTTGGACGCCCCCGATGGTACTCCTAAGTGACGTGGGACTGGTGGAGCTCTGTTTGGTCCGTTTGGAGATTATGCTAATCCTGACACAAGATAGATGCACGGTTTGCACTGAACATACCATAGGCTCACAAATAGTTTGGGAAGCACCCGATGGACTCGTAAGTGACATGGGTCGTGTGGAATTTCGTTTTAGTCCGTTTGGAGACAGTGTTAGTGTCAGTGCAAGACAGGTGCACGGTTTGCACCGAACATACCATAGGCATAGAAATCGTTTTGGACGCACTCGATGGGACTCCTAGGTGACGAGGCTCAAGTGGAAGCTCGGTTTGGTCCGTTTGGAGATAGTACTACACTTGATGCACGATTGGTGCACGGTTTGCGTCAAACGTACCTTAGGCTCGGAAATAGTATTGGAGGCACCCGATGGAACTCCAAGTTGATGTGGGTCTTGTGGAATCTCATTTTGATCTGTTTTGTGATAGTGTTAGCGTCGGTGCAAGATAGGTGCTCAATTTGCGTCAAACGTACCATAGGGTCATAAATCAGTTTAGACGCACCCGATGGTACTCCAAAGTGACGTGGATCTGGAGGAGCTCTGTTCGGTCCATTTAGAGATAGTGCTAATCTTGACACAAGATAGATGCGCAGTTTGCACTGAACGTACCATAGGCTCACAAATAGTTTGGGACGCACCCGATGGACTCGTAAGTGACATGGGTCGTGTGGAATTTCGTTTTAGTCTATTTGGAGACAGTGTTAGTGTCAGTGCAAGACAGGTGCGCGGTTTGCAGCCGAACATACCATAGGCATAGAAATCATTTTGGACGCACACGATGGGACTCCTTGGTGACGAGGCTCAAGGGGAAGCTTGGTTCGGTCCGTTTGGAGATAGTGCTACTCATGATGCACGATTGGTGTACGGTTTGCGTCAAACGTACCATACGCTCAGAAATAGTACTGGAGGCACACGATGGAAACTCCTAGTTGACGTGGGTCTTGTGGAATCTCGTTTCGATCTGTTTTGAGACAGTGTTAGCGTCGGTGCAAGGTAGGTGCACGATTTGCGTCAAACGTACCATAGGGTCATAAGTCAGTTTGGACGCACCCGATGGTACTCCTAAGTGACGTGGGACTGGTGGAGCTCTGTTTGGTCCGTTTGGAGATTATGCTAATCCTGACACAAGATAGATGCACGGTTTGCACTGAACATACCATAGGCTCACAAATAGTTTGGGACGCACCCGATGGACTCGTAAGTGACATGGGTCGTGTGGAATTTCGTTTTAGTCCGTTTGGAGACAGTGTTGGTGTTAGTGCAAGACAGGTGCACGGTTTGCACCGAACATACCATAGGCATAGAAATCGTTTTGGACGCACTCGATGGGAACTCCTAGGTGACGAGGCTCAAGTGGAAGCTCGGTTTGGTCCGTTTGGAGATAGTACTACACTTGATGCACGATTGGTGCACGGTTTGCGTCAAACGTACCTTAGGCTCGGAAATAGTATTGGAGGCACCCGATGGAACTCCAAGTTGATGTGGGTCTTGTGGAATCTCGTTTTGATCTGTTTTGTGATAGTGTTAGCGTCGGTGCAAGATAGGTGCTCAATTTGCGTCAAACGTACCATAGGGTCATAATCAGTTTAGACGCACCCGATGGTACTCCAAAGTGACGTGGGTCTGGAGGAGCTCTATTCGGTCCATTTAGAGATAGTGCTAATCTTGACACGAGATAGATGCACAGTTTGCACTGAACGTACCATAGGCTCACAAATAGTTTGGGACGCACCCGATGGACTCGTAAGTGACATGGGTCGTGTGGAATTTCGTTTTAGTCTGTTTGGAGACAGTGTTAGTGTCAGTGCAAGACAGGTGCACGGTTTGCACCGAACATACCATAGGCATAGAAATCATTTTGGACGCACACGATGGGACTCCTTGGTGACGAGGCTCAAGGGGAAGCTTGGTTCGATCCGTTTGGAGATAGTGCTACTCATGATGCACGATTGGTGTACGGTTTGCGTCAAACGTACCATACGCTCGAAAATAGTACTAGAGGCACACGATGGAACTCCTAGTTGACGTGGGTCTTGTGGAATCTCGTTTCGATCTGTTTTGAGACAGTGTTAGCATCGGTGCAAGATAGGTGCACGATTTGCGTCAAACGTACCATAGGTCATAAGTCAGTTTAGACGCACCCGATGGTACTCCTAAGTGACGTGGGACTGGTGGAGCTCTGTTCGGTCCGTTTGGAGATTATGCTAATCCTGACACAAGATAGATGCACGGTTTGCACTGAACGTACCATAGGCTCACAAATAGTTTGGGACGCACCCGATGGACTCGTAAGTGACATGGGTCGTGTGGAATTTCGTTTTAGTCCGTTTGGAGACAGTGTTAGTGTCAGTGCAAGACAGGTGCACGGTTTGCACCAAACATACCATAGGCATAGAAATCGTTTTGGACGCACTCGATGGGACTCCTAGGTGACGAGGCTCAAGTGGAAGCTCGGTTTGGTCCGTTTGGAGATAGTACTACACTTGATGCACGATTGGTGCACGGTTTGCGTCAAACGTACCTTAGGCTCGGAAATAGTATTGGAGGCACCCGATGGAACTCCAAGTTGATGTGGGTCTTGTGGAATCTCGTTTTGATCTGTTTTGTGATAGTGTTAGCGTCGGTGCAAGATAGGTGCTCAATTTGCGTCAAACGTACCATAGGGTCATAAATCAGTTTAGACGCACCGATGGTACTCCAAAGTGACGTGGGTCTGGAGGAGCTCTGTTCGGTCCATTTAGAGATAGTGCTAATCTTGACACGAGATAGATGCGCAGTTTGCACTGAACGTACCATAGGCTCACAAATAGTTTGGGACGCACCCGATGGACTCGTAAGTGACATGGGTCGTGTGGAATTTCGTTTTAGTCTGTTTGGAGACAGTGTTAGTGTCAGTGCAAGACAGGTGCACGGTTTGCACCGAACATACCATAGGCATAGAAATCATTTTGGACGCACACGATGGGACTCCTTGGTGACGAGGCTCAAGGGGAAGCTTGGTTCGATCCGTTTGGAGATAGTGCTACTCATGATGCACGATTGGTGTGCGGTTTGCGTCAACGTACCAAACGCTCGAAAATAGTACTGGAGGCACACGATGGAACTCCTAGTTGACGTGGGTCTTGTGGAATCTCGTTTCGATCTGTTTTGAGACAGTGTTAGCATCGGTGCAAGATAGGTGCACGATTTGCGTCAAACGTACCATAGGTCATAAGTCAGTTTAGACGCACCCGATGGTACTCCTAAGTGACGTGGGACTGGTGGAGCTCTGTTCGGTCCGTTTGGAGATTATGCTAATCCTGACACAAGATAGATGCACGGTTTGCACTGAACGTACCATAGGCTCACAAATAGTTTGGGACGCACCCGATGGACTCGTAAGTGACATGGGTCGTGTGGAATTTCATTTTAGTCCGTTTGGAGACAGTGTTAGTGTCAGTGCAAGACAGGTGCACGGTTTGCACCGAACATACCATTGGCATAGAAATCGTTTTGGACACACTCGATGGGACTCCTAGGTGACGAGGCTCAAGTGGAAGCTCGGTTTGGTCCGTTTGGAGATAGTACTACACTTGATGCACGATTGGTGCACGGTTTGCGTCAAACGTACCTTGGGCTCGGAAATAGTATTGGAGGCACCCGATGGAACTCCAAGTTGATGTGGGTCTTGTGGAATCTCGTTTTGATCTGTTTTGTGATAGTGTTAGCGTCGGTGCAAGATAGGTGCTCAATTTGCGTCAAACGTACCATAGGGTCATAAATCAGTTTAGACGCACCCGATGGTACTCCAAAGTGACGTGGGTCTAGAGGAGCTCTGTTCGGTCCATTTAGAGATAGTGCTAATCTTGACACAAGATAGATGCGCAGTTTGCACTGAACGTACCATAGGCTCACAAATAGTTTGGGACGCACCCGATGGACTCGTAAGTGACATGGGTCGTGTGGAATTTCGTTTTAGTCTGTTTGGAGACAGTGTTAGTGTCAGTGCAAGACAGGTGCGCGGTTTGCACCGAACATACCATAGGCATAGAAATCATTTTGGACGCACACAATGGGACTCCTTGGTGACGAGGCTCAAGGGGAAGCTTGGTTCGGTCCGTTTGGAGATAGTGCTACTCATGATGCACGATTGGTGTACGGTTTGCGTCAAACGTACCATACGCTCAGAAATAGTACTGGAGGCACACGATGGAACTCCTAGTTGACGTGGGTCTTGTGGAATCTCGTTTCGATCTGTTTTTGAGACAGTGTTAGCGTCGGTGCAAGATAGGTGCACGATTTGCGTCAAACGTACCATAGGGTCATAAGTCAGTTTGGACGCACCCGATGGTACTCCTAAGTGACGTGGGACTGGTGGAGCTCTGTTTGGTCCGTTTGGAGATTATGCTAATCCTGACACAAGATAGATGCACGGTTTGCACTGAACATACCATAGGCTCACAAATAGTTTGGGACGCACCCGATGGACTCGTAAGTGACATGGGTCGTGTGGAATTTCGTTTTAGTCCGTTTGGAGACAGTGTTAGTGTCAGTGCAAGACAGGTGCACGGTTTGCACCGAACATACCATAGGCATAGAAATCGTTTCGGACGCACTCGATGGGACTCCTAGGTGACGAGGCTCAAGTGGAAGCTCGGTTTGGTCCGTTTGGAGATAGTACTACACTTGATGCACGATTGGTGCACGGTTTGCGTCAAACGTACCTTGGGCTCGGAAATAGTATTGGAGGCACCCGATGGAACTCCAAGTTGATGTGGGTCTTGTGGAATCTCGTTTTGATCTGTTTTGTGATAGTGTTAGCGTCGGTGCAAGATAGGTGCTCAATTTGCGTCAAACGTACCATAGGGTCATAAATCAGTTTAGACGCACCCGATGGTACTCCAAAGTGACGTGGGTCTAGAGGAGCTCTGTTCGGTCCATTTAGAGATAGTGCTAATCTTGACACAAGATAGATGCGCAGTTTGCACTGAACGTACCATAGGCTCACAAATAGTTTGGGACGCACCCGATGGACTCGTAAGTGACATGGGTCGTGTGGAATTTCGTTTTAGTCTGTTTGGAGACAGTGTTAGTGTCAGTGCAAGACAGGTGCGCGGTTTGCACCGAACATACCATAGGCATAGAAATCATTTTGGACGCACACGATGGGACTCCTTGGTGACGAGGCTCAAGGGGAAGCTTGGTTCGGTCCGTTTGGAGATAGTGCTACTCATGATGCACGATTGGTGTACGGTTTGCGTCAAACGTACCATACGCTCGAAAATAGTACTGGAGGCACACGATGGAACTCCTAGTTGACGTGGGTCTTGTGGAATCTCGTTTCGATCTGTTTTGAGACAGTGTTAGCATCGGTGCAAGATAGGTGCACGATTTGCGTCAAACGTACCATAGGGTCATAAGTCAGTTTGGACGCACCCGATGGTACTCCTAAGTGACGTGGGACTGGTGGAGCTCTGTTCGGTCCGTTTGGAGATTATGCTAATCCTGACACAAGATAGATGCACGGTTTGCACTGAACGTACCATAGGCTCACAAATAGTTTGGGACGCACCCGATGGACTCGTAAGTGACATGGGTCGTGTGGAATTTCGTTTTAGTCCGTTTGGAGACAGTGTTAGTGTCAGTGCAAGACAGGTGCACGGTTTGCACCGAACATACCATAGGCATAGAAATCGTTTTGGACGCACTCGATGGGACTCCTAGGTGACGAGGCTCAAGTGGAAGCTCGGTTTGGTCCGTTTGGAGATAGTACTACACTTGATGCACGATTGGTGCACGGTTTGCGTCAAACGTACCTTAGGCTCGGAAATAGTATTGGAGGCACCCGATGGAACTCCAAGTTGATGTGGGTCTTGTGGAATCTCGTTTTGATCTGTTTTGTGATAGTGTTAGCGTCGGTGCAAGATAGGTGCTCAATTTGCGTCAAACGTACCATAGGGTCATAAATCAGTTTAGACGCACCCGATGGTACTCCAAAGTGACGTGGGTCTGGAGGAGCTCTGTTCGGTCCATTTAGAGATAGTGCTAATCTTGACACGAGATAGATGCGCAGTTTGCACTGAACGTACCATAGGCTCACAAATAGTTTGGGACGCACCCGATGGACTCGTAAGTGACATGGGTCGTGTGGAATTTCGTTTTAGTCTGTTTGGAGACAGTGTTAGTGTCAGTGCAAGACAGGTGCACGGTTTGCACCGAACATACCATAGGCATAGAAATCATTTTGGACGCACACGATGGGACTCCTTGGTGACGAGGCTCAAGGGGAAGCTTGGTTCGATCCGTTTGGAGATAGTGCTACTCATGATGCACGATTGGTGTACGGTTTGCGTCAAACGTACCATACGCTCGAAAATAGTACTGGAGGCACACGATGGAACTCCTAGTTGACGTGGGTCTTGTGGAATCTCGTTTCGATCTGTTTTGAGACAGTGTTAGCATCGGTGCAAGATAGGTGCACGATTTGCGTCAAACGTACCATAGGGTCATAAGTCAGTTTAGACGCACCCGATGGTACTCCTAAGTGACGTGGGACTGGTGGAGCTCTGTTCGGTCCGTTTGGAGATTATGCTAATCCTGACACAAGATAGATGCACGGTTTGCACTGAACGTACCATAGGCTCACAAACAGTTTGGGACGCACCCGATGGACTCGTAAGTGACATGGGTCGTGTGGAATTTCGTTTTAGTCCGTTTGGAGACAGTGTTAGTGTCAGGGCAAGACAGGTGCACGGTTTGCACCGAACATACCATAGGCATAGAAATCGTTTTGGACGCACTCGATGGACTCCTAGGTGACGAGGCTCAAGTGGAAGCTCGGTTTGGTCCGTTTGGAGATAGTACTACACTTGATGCACGATTGGTGCACGGTTTGCGTCAAACGTACCTTGGGCTCGGAAATAGTATTGGAGGCACCCGATGGAACTCCAAGTTGATGTGGGTCTTGTGGAATCTCGTTTTGATCTGTTTTGTGATAGTGTTAGCGTCGGTGCAAGATAGGTGCTCAATTTGCGTCAAACGTACCATAGGGTCATAAATCAGTTTAGACGCACCCGATGGTACTCCAAAGTGACGTGGGTCTGGAGGAGCTCTGTTCGGTCCATTTAGAGATAGTGCTAATCTTGACACAAGATAGATGCGCAGTTTGCACTGAACGTACCATAGGCTCACAAATAGTTTGGGACGCACCCGATGGACTCGTAAGTGACATGGGTCGTGGTGGAATTTCGTTTTAGTCTGTTTGGAGACAGTGTTAGTGTCAGTGCAAGACAGGTGCGCGGTTTGCAGCCGAACATACCATAGGCATAGAAATCATTTTGGACGCACACGATGGGACTCCTTGGTGACGAGGCTCAAGGGGAAGCTTGGTTCGGTCCGTTTGGAGATAGTGCTACTCATGATGCACGATTGGTGTACGGTTTGCGTCAAACGTACCATACGCTCAGAAATAGTACTGGAGGCACACGATGGAACTCCTAGTTGACGTGGGTCTTGTGGAATCTCGTTTCGATCTGTTTTGAGACAGTGTTAGCGTCGGTGCAAGATAGGTGCACGATTTGCGTCAAACGTACCATAGGGTCATAAGTCAGTTTGGACGCACCCGATGGTACTCCTAAGTGACGTGGGACTGGTGGAGCTCTGTTTGGTCCGTTTGGAGATTATGCTAATCCTGACACAAGATAGATGCACGGTTTGCACTAAACATACCATAGGCTCACAAATAGTTCGGGACGCACCCGATGGACTCGTAAGTGACATGGGTCGTGTGGAATTTCGTTTTAGTCCGTTTGGAGACAGTGTTAGTGTCAGTGCAAGACAGGTGCACGGTTTGCACCGAACATACCATAGGCATAGAAATCGTTTTTGACGCACTCGATGGGACTCCTAGGTGACGAGGCTCAAGTGGAAGCTCGGTTTGGTCCGTTTGGAGATAGTACTACACTTGATGCACGATTGGTGCACGGTTTGCGTCAAACGTACCTTAGGCTCGGAAATAGTATTGGAGGCACCCGATGGAACTCGAAGTTGATGTGGGTCTTGTGGAATCTCGTTTTGATCTATTTTGTGATAGTGTTAGCGTCGGTGCAAGATAGGTGCTCAATTTGCGTCAAACGTACCATAGGGTCATAAATCAGTTTAGACGCACCCGATGGTACTCCAAAGTGACGTGGGTCTGGAGGAGCTCTGTTCGGTCCATTTAGAGATAGTGCTAATCTTGACACGAGATAGATGCACAGTTTGCACTGAACGTACCATAGGCTCACTAATAGTTTGGGACGCACCCGATGGACTCGTAAGTGACATGGGTCGTGTGGAATTTCGTTTTAGTCTGTTTGGAGACAATGTTAGTGTCAGTGCAAGACAGGTGCACGGTTTGCACCGAACATACCATAGGCATAGAAATCATTTTGGACACACACGATGGGACTCCTTGGTGACGAGGCTCAAGGGGAAGCTTGGTTCGGTCCGTTTGGAGATAGTGCTACTCATGATGCACGATTGGTGTACGGTTTGCGTCAAATGCACCATACGCTCGAAAATAGTACTGGAGGCACACGATGGAACTCCTAGTTGACGTGGGTCTTGTGGAATCTCGTTTCGATCTATTTTGAGACAGTGTTAGCATCGGTGCAAGATAGGTGCACGATTTGCGTCAAACGTACCATAGGGTCATAAGTCAGTTTGGACGCACCCGATGGTACTCCTAAGTGACGTGGGACTGGTGGAGCTCTGTTCGGTCCGTTTGGAGATTATGCTAATCCTGACACAAGATAGATGCACGGTTTGCACTGAACGTACCATAGGCTCACAAATAGTTTGGGACGCACCCGATGGACTCGTAAGTGACATGGGTCGTGTGGAATTTCGTTTTAGTCCGTTTGGAGACAGTGTTAGTGTCAGTGCAAGACAGGTTTGCACCGAACATACCATAGGCATAGAAATCGTTTTGGACGCACTCGATGGGACTCCTAGGTGACGAGGCTCAAGTGGAAGCTCGGTTTGGTCCGTTTGGAGATAGTACTACACTTGATGCACGATTGGTGCACGGTTTGCGTCAAACGTACCTTAGGCTCGGAAATAGTATTGGAGGCACCTGATGGAACTCCAAGTTGATGTGGGTCTTGTGGAATCTCATTTTGATCTGTTTTGTGATAGTGTTAGCGTCGGTGCAAGATAGGTGCTCAATTTGCGTCAAACGTACCATAGGGTCATAAATCAGTTTAGACGCACCCGATGGTACTCCAAAGTGACGTGGGTCTGGAGGAGCTCTGTTCGGTCCATTTAGAGATAGTGCTAATCTTGACACAAGATAGATGCGCAGTTTGCACTGAACGTACCATAGGCTCACAAATAGTTTGGGACGCACCCGATGGACTCGTAAGTGACATGGGTCATGTGGAATTTCGTTTTAGTCTGTTTGGAGACAGTGTTAGTGTCAGTGCAAGACAGGTGCACGGTTTGCACCGAACATACCATAGGCATAGAAATCATTTTGGACGCACACGATGGGACTCCTTGGTGACGAGGCTCAAGGGGAAGCTTGGTTCGATCCGTTTGGAGATAGTGCTACTCATGATGCACGATTGGTGTACGGTTTGCGTCAAACGTACCATACGCTTGGAAATAGTACTAGAGGCACACGATGGAACTCCTAGTTGACGTGGGTCTTGTGGAATCTCGTTTCGATCTGTTTTGAGACAGTGTTAGCGTCGGTGCAAGATAGGTGCACGATTTGCGTCAAACGTACCATAGGGTCATAAGTCAGTTTAGACGCACCCGATGGTACTCCTAAGTGACGTGGGACTGGTGGAGCTCTGTTCGGTCCGTTTGGAGATTATGCTAATCCTGACACAAGATAGATGCACGGTTTGCACTGAACGTACCATAGGCTCACAAATAGTTTGGGACGCACCCGATGGACTCGTAAGTGACATGGGTCGTGTGGAATTTCGTTTTAGTCCGTTTGGAGACAGTGTTAGTGTCAGTGCAAGACAGGTGCACGGTTTGCACCGAACATACCATAGGCATAGAAATCATTTTGGACGCACTCGATGGGACTCCTAGGTGACGAGGCTCAAGTGGAAGCTCGGTTTGGTCCGTTTGGAGATAGTACTACACTTGATGCACGATTGGTGCACGGTTTGCGTCAAACGTACCTTAGGCTCGGAAATAGTATTGGAGGCACCCGATGGAACAACAAGTTGATGTGGGTCTTGTGGAATCTCATTTTGATCTGTTTTGTGATAGTGTTAGCGTCGGTGCAAGATAGGTGCTCAATTTGCGTCAAACGTACCATAGGGTCATAAATCAGTTTAGACGCACCCGATGGTACTCCAAAGTGACGTGGGTCTAGAGGAGCTCTGTTCGGTCCATTTAGGGATAGTGCTAATCTTGACACAAGATAGATGCGCAGTTTGCACTGAACGTACCATAGGCTCACAAATAGTTTGGGACGCACCCGATGGACTCGTAAGTGACATGGGCCGTGTGGAATTTCGTTTTAGTCTGTTTGGAGACAGTGTTAGTGTCAGTGCAAGACAGGTGCACGGTTTGCACCGAACATACCATAGGCATAGAAATCATTTTGGACGCACACGATGGGACTCCTTGGTGACGAGGCTCAAGGGGAAGCTTGGTTCGATCCGTTTGGAGATAGTGCTACTCATGATGCACGATTGGTGTACGGTTTGCGTCAAATGCACCATACGCTCGAAAATAGTACTGGAGGCACACGATGGAACTCCTAGTTGACGTGGGTCTTGTGGAATCTCGTTTCGATCTATTTTGAGACAGTGTTAGCATCGGTGCAAGATAGGTGCACGATTTGCGTCAAACGTACCATAGGGTCATAAGTCAGTTTTGGACGCACCCGATGGTACTCCTAAGTGACGTGGGACTGGTGGAGCTCTGTTCGGTCCGTTTGGAGATTATGCTAATCCTGACACAAGATAGATGCACGGTTTGCACTGAACGTACCATAGGCTCACAAATAGTTTGGGACGCACCCGATGGACTCGTAAGTGACATGGGTCGTGTGGAATTTGTTTTAGTCCGTTTGGAGACAGTGTTAGTGTCAGTGCAAGACAGGTTTGCACCGAACATACCATAGGCATAGAAATCGTTTTGGACGCACTCGATGGGACTCCTAGGTGACGAGGCTCAAGTGGAAGCTCGGTTTGGTCCGTTTGGAGATAGTACTACACTTGATGCACGATTGGTGCACGGTTTGCGTCAAACGTACCTTAGGCTCGGAAATAGTATTGGAGGCACCTGATGGAACTCCAAGTTGATGTGGGTCTTGTGGAATCTCATTTTGATCTGTTTTGTGATAGTGTTAGCGTCGGTGCAAGATAGGTGCTCAATTTGCGTCAAACGTACCATAGGGTCATAAATCAGTTTAGACGCACCCGATGGTACTCCAAAGTGACGTGGGTCTGGAGGAGCTCTGTTCGGTCCATTTAGAGATAGTGCTAATCTTGACACAAGATAGATGCGCAGTTTGCACTGAACGTACCATAGGCTCACAAATAGTTTGGGACGCACCCGATGGACTCGTAAGTGACATGGGTCATGTGGAATTTCGTTTTAGTCTGTTTGGAGACAGTGTTAGTGTCAGTGCAAGACAGGTGCACGGTTTGCACCGAACATACCATAGGCATAGAAATCATTTTGGACGCACACGATGGGACTCCTTGGTGACGAGGCTCAAGGGGAAGCTTGGTTCGATCCGTTTGGAGATAGTGCTACTCATGATGCACGATTGGTGTACGGTTTGCGTCAAACGTACCATACGCTTGGAAATAGTACTAGAGGCACACGATGGAACTCCTAGTTGACGTGGGTCTTGTGGAATCTCGTTTCGATCTGTTTTGAGACAGTGTTAGCGTCGGTGCAAGATAGGTGCACGATTTGCGTCAAACGTACCATAGGGTCATAAGTCAGTTTAGACGCACCCGATGGTACTCCTAAGTGACGTGGGACTGGTGGAGCTCTGTTCGGTCCGTTTGGAGATTATGCTAATCCTGACACAAGATAGATGCACGGTTTGCACTGAACGTACCATTGGCTCACAAATAGTTTGGGACGCACCCGATGGACTCGTAAGTGACATGGGTCGTGTGGAATTTCGTTTTAGTCCGTTTGGAGACAGTGTTAGTGTCAGTGCAAGACAGGTGCACGGTTTGCACCGAACATACCATAGGCATAGAAATCATTTTGGACGCACTCGATGGGACTCCTAGGTGACGAGGCTCAAGTGGAAGCTCGGTTTGGTCCGTTTGGAGATAGTACTACACTTGATGCACGATTGGTGCACGGTTTGCGTCAAACGTACCTTAGGCTCGGAAATAGTATTGGAGGCACCCGATGGAACAACAAGTTGATGTGGGTCTTGTGGAATCTCATTTTGATCTGTTTTGTGATAGTGTTAGCGTCGGTGCAAGATAGGTGCTCAATTTGCGTCAAACGTACCATAGGGTCATAAATCAGTTTAGACGCACCCGATGGTACTCCAAAGTGACGTGGGTCTAGAGGAGCTCTGTTCGGTCCATTTAGGGATAGTGCTAATCTTGACACAAGATAGATGCGCAGTTTGCACTGAACGTACCATAGGCTCACAAATAGTTTGGGACGCACCCGATGGACTCGTAAGTGACATGGGTCGTGTGGAATTTCGTTTTAGTCTGTTTGGAGACAGTGTTAGTGTCAGTGCAAGACAGGTGCACGGTTTGCACCGAACATACCATAGGCATAGAAATCATTTTGGACGCACACGATGGGACTCCTAGGTGACGAGGCTCAAGTGGAAGCTCGGTTTGGTCCGTTTGGAGATAGTACTACACTTGATGCACGATTGGTGCACGGTTTGCGTCAAACGTACCTTAGGCTCGGAAATAGTATTGGAGGCACCCGATGGAACTCCAAGTTGATGTGGGTCTTGTGGAATCTCGTTTTGATCTGTTTTGTGATAGTGTTAGCGTCGGTGCAAGATAGGTGCACGATTTGCGTCAAACGTACCATAGGGTCATAAGTCAGTTTGGACGCACCCGATGGTACTCCTAAGTGACGTGGGACTGGTGGAGCTCTGTTTGGTCCGTTTGGAGATTATGCTAATCCTGACACAAGATAGATGCACGGTTTGCACTGAACATACCATAGGCTCACAAATAGTTTGGGACGCACCCGATGGACTCGTAAGTGACATGGGTCGTGTGGAATTTCGTTTTAGTCCGTTTGGAGACAGTGTTAGTGTCAGTGCAAGACAGGTGCACGGTTTGCACCGAACATACCATAGGCATAGAAATCATTTTGGACGCACACGATGGGACTCCTTGGTGACGAGGCTCAAGGGGAAGCTTGGTTCGATCCGTTTGGAGATAGTGCTACTCATGATGCACGATTGGTGTACGGTTTGCGTCAAACGTATCATACGCTTAGAAATAGTACTGTAGGCACACGATGGAACTCCTAGTTGACGTGGGTCTTGTGGAATCTCGTTTCGATCTGTGTTTGAGACAGTGTTAGCGTTGGTGCAAGATAGGTGCACGATTTGCGTCAAACGTACCATAGGGTCATAAGTCAGTTTAGACGCACCCGATGGTACTCCTAAGTGATGTGGGACTGGTGGAGCTCTGTTCGGTCCGTTTGGAGATTATGCTAATCCTGACACAAGATAGATGCACGGTTTGCACTGAACGTACCATAGGCTCACAAATAGTTTGGGACGCACCCGATGGACTCGTAAGTGACATGGGTCGTGTGGAATTTCGTTTTAGTCCGTTTGGAGACAGTGTTAGTGTCAGTGCAAGACAGGTGCACGGTTTGCACCGAACATACCATAGGCATAGAAATCGTTTTGGACGCACTCGATGGGACTCCTAGGTGACGAGGCTCAAGTGGAAGCTCGGTTTGGTCCGTTTGGAGATAGTACTACACTTGATGCACGATTGGTGCACGGTTTGCGTCAAACGTACCTTAGGCTCGGAAATAGTATTGGAGTCACCTGGTGGAACTCCAAGTTGATGTGGGTCTTGTGGAATCTCGTTTTGATCTGTTTTGTGATAGTGTTAGCGTCGGTGCAAGATAGGTGCTCAATTTGCGTCAAACGTACCATAGGGTCATAAATCAGTTTAGACGCACCCGATGGTACTCCAAAGTGACGTGGGTCTAGAGGAGCTCTGTTCGGTCCATTTAGAGATAGTGCTAATCTTGACACGAGATAGATGCACAGTTTGCACTGAACGTACCATAGGCTCACTAATAGTTTGGGACGCACCCGATGGACTCGTAAGTGACATGGGTCGTGTGGAATTTCGTTTTAGTCTGTTTGGAGACAATGTTAGTGTCAGTGCAAGACAGGTGCACGGTTTGCACCGAACATACCATAGGCATAGAAATCATTTTGGACGCACACGATGGGACTCCTTGGTGACGAGGCTCAAGGGGAAGCTTGGTTCGGTCCGTTTGGAGATAGTGCTACTCATGATGCACGATTGGTGTACGGTTTGCGTCAAACGTACCATACGCTCGAAAATAGTACTGGAGGCACACGATGGAACTCCTAGTTGACGTGGGTCTTGTGGAATCTCGTTTCGATCTGTTTTGAGACAGTGTTAGCATTGGTGCAAGATAGGTGCACGATTTGCGTCAAACGTACCATAGGGTCATAAGTCAGTTTGGATGCACCCGATGGTACTCCTAAGTGACGTGGGACTGGTGGAGCTTTGTTCGGTCCGTTTGGAGATTATGCTAATCCTGACACAAGATAGATGCACGGTTTGCACTGAACGTACCATAGGCTCACAAATAGTTTGGGACGCACCCGATGGACTCGTAAGTGACATGGGTCGTGTGGAATTTGGTTTTAGTCCATTTGGAGACAGTGTTAGTGTCAGTGCAAGATAGGTGCACGGTTTGCACCAAACATACCATAGGCATAGAAATCGTTTTGGACGCACTCGATGGGACTCCTAGGTGACGAGGCTCAAGTGGAAGCTCGGTTTGGTCCGTTTGGAGATAGTACTACACTTGATGCACGATTGGTGCACGGTTTGCGTCAAACGTACCTTAGGCTCGGAAATAGTATTGGAGGCACCCGATGGAAACCCAAGTTGATGTGGGTCTTGTGGAATCTCGTTTTGATCTGTTTTGTGATAGTGTTAGCGTCGGTGCAAGATAGGTGCTCAATTTGCGTCAAACGTACCATAGGGTCATAAATCAGTTTAGACGCACCCGATGGTACTCCAAAGTGACGTGGGTCTAGAGGAGCTCTGTTCGGTCCATTTAGAGATAGTGCTAATCTTGACACGAGATAGATGCACAGTTTGCACTGAACGTACCATAGGCTCACTAATAGTTTGGGACGCACCCGATGGACTCGTAAGTGACATGGGTCGTGTGGAATTTCGTTTTAGTCTGTTTGGAGACAATGTTAGTGTCAGTGCAAGACAGGTGCACGGTTTGCACCGAACATACCATAGGCATAGAAATCATTTTGGACGCACACGATGGGACTCCTTGGTGACGAGGCTCAAGGGGAAGCTTGGTTCGGTCCGTTTGGAGATAGTGCTACTCATGATGCACGATTGGTGTACGGTTTGCGTCAAACGTACCATACGCTCGAAAATAGTACTGGAGGCACACGATGGAACTCCTAGTTGACGTGGGTCTTGTGGAATCTCGTTTCGATCTGTTTTGAGACAGTGTTAGCATTGGTGCAAGATAGGTGCACGATTTGCGTCAAACGTACCATAGGGTCATAAGTCAGTTTGGATGCACCCGATGGTACTCCTAAGTGACGTGGGACTGGTGGAGCTTTGTTCGGTCCGTTTGGAGATTATGCTAATCCTGACACAAGATAGATGCACGGTTTGCACTGAACGTACCATAGGCTCACAAATAGTTTGGGACGCACCCGATGGACTCGTAAGTGACATGGGTCGTGTGGAATTTGGTTTTAGTCCATTTGGAGACAGTGTTAGTGTCAGTGCAAGACAGGTGCACGGTTTGCACCAAACATACCATAGGCATAGAAATCGTTTTGGACGCACTCGATGGGACTCCTAGGTGACGAGGCTCAAGTGGAAGCTCGGTTTGGTCCGTTTGGAGATAGTACTACACTTGATGCACGATTGGTGCACGGTTTGCGTCAAACGTACCTTAGGCTCGGAAATAGTATTGGAGGCACCCGATGGAACCCAAGTTGATGTGGGTCTTGTGGAATCTCGTTTTGATCTGTTTTGTGATAGTGTTAGCGTCGGTGCAAGATAGGTGCTCAATTTGCGTCAAACGTACCATAGGGTCATAAATCAGTTTAGACGCACCCGATGGTACTCCAAAGTGACGTGGGTCTGGAGGAGCTCTGTTCGGTCCATTTAGAGATAGTGCTAATCTTGACACAAGATAGATGCGCAGTTTGCACTGAACGTACCATAGGCTCACAAATAGTTTGGGACGCACCCGATAGACTCTTAAGTGACATGGGTCGTGTGGAATTTCGTTTTAGTCTGTTTGGAGACAGTGTTAGTGTGTCAGTGCAAGACAGGTGCGCGGTTTGCACCGAACATACCATAGGCATAGAAATCATTTTGGACGCACACAATGGGACTCCTTGGTGACGAGGCTCAAGGGGAAGCTTGGTTCGGTCCGTTTGGAGATAGTGCTACTCATGATGCACGATTGGTGTACGGTTTGCGTCAAACATACCATACGCTCGGAAATAGTACTGGAGGCACACGATGGAACTCCTAGTTGACGTGGGTCTTGTGGAATCTCGTTTCGATCTGTTTTGAGACAGTGTTAGCGTCGGTGCAAGATAGGTGCACGATTTGCGTCAAACGTACCATAGGGTCATAAGTCAGTTTAGACGCACCCGATGGTACTCCTAAGTGACGTGGGACTGGTGGAGCTCTGTTCGGTCCGTTTGGAGATTATGCTAATCCTGACACAAGATAGATGCACGGTTTGCACTGAACATACCATAGGCTCACAAATAGTTTGGGACGCACCCGATGGACTCGTAAGTGACATGGGTCGTGTGGAATTTCGTTTTAGTCCGTTTGGAGACAGTGTTAGTGTCAGTGCAAGACAGGTGCACGGTTTGCACCGAACATACCATAGGCATAGAAATCATTTTGGACGCACTCGATGGGACTCCTAGGTGACGAGGCTCAAGTGGAAGCTCGGTTTGGTCCGTTTGGAGATAGTACTACACTTGATGCACGATTGGTGCACGGTTTGCGTCAAACGTACCTTAGGCTCGGAAATAGTATTGGAGGCACCCGATGGAACTCCAAGTTGATGTGGGTCTTGTGGAATCTCGTTTTGATCTGTTTTGTGATAGTGTTAGCGTCGGTGCAAGATAGGTGCTCAATTTGCGTCAAACGTACCATAGGGTCATAAATCAGTTTAGACGCACCCGATGGTACTCCAAAGTGACGTGGGTCTGGAGGAGCTCTGTTCGGTCCATTTAGAGATAGTACTAATCTTGACACAAGATAGATGCGCAGTTTGCACTGAACGTACCATAGGCTCACAAATAGTTTGGGACGCACCCGATGGACTCGTAAGTGACATGGGTCGTGTGGAATTTCGTTTTAGTCTGTTTGGAGACAGTGTTAGTGTCAGTGCAAGACAGGTGCACGGTTTGCACCGAACATACCATAGGCATAGAAATCATTTTGGACGCACACGATGGGACTCCTTGGTGACGAGGCTCAAGGGGAAGCTTGGTTCGATCCGTTTGGAGATAGTGCTACTCATGATGCACGATTGGTGTACGGTTTGCGTCAAACGTACCATACGCTCGGAAATAGTACTGGAGGCACACGATGGAACTCCTAGTTGACGTGGGTCTTGTGGAATCTCGTTTCGATCTGTTTTGAGACAGTGTTAGCGTCGGTGCAAGATAGGTGCACGATTTGCGTCAAACGTACCATCGGGTCATAAGTCAGTTTCGACGCACCCGATGGTACTCCTAAGTGACGTGGGACTGGTGGAGCTCTGTTCGGTCCGTTTGGAGATTATGCTAATCCTGACACAAGATAGATGCACAGTTTGCACTGAACGTACCATAGGCTCACAAATAGTTTGGGACGCACCCGATGGACTCGTAAGTGACATGGGTCGTGTGGAATTTCGTTTTAGTCTGTTTGGAGACAGTGTTAGTGTCAGTGCAAGACAGGTGCACGGTTTGCACCGAACATACCATAGGCATAGAAATCGTTTTGGACGCACTCGACGGGACTCCTAAGTGACGAGGCTCAAGTGGAAGCTCGGTTTGGTCCGTTTGGAGATAGTACTACACTTGATGCACGATTGGTGCACGGTTTGCGTCAAATGTACCTTAGGCTCGGAAATAGTATTGGAGGCACCCGATGAAACTCCAAGTTGATGTCGGTCTTGTGGAATCTCGTTTTGATCTGTTTTGTGATAGTGTTAGCGTCGGTGCAAGATATGTGCTCAATTTGCGTCAAACGTACCATAGGGTCATAAATCAGTTTAGACGCACCCGATGGTACTCCAAAGTGACATGGGTCTGGAGGAGCTCTGTTCGGTCCATTTAGAGATAGTGCTAATCTTGACACAAGATAGATGCACAGTTTGCACTGAACGTACCATAGGCTCACAAATAGTTTGGGACGCACCCGATGGACTCGTAAGTGACATGGGTCGTGTGGAATTTCGTTTTAGTCTGTTTGGAGACAGTGTTAGTGTCAGTGCAAGACAGGTGCACGGTTTGCACCGAACATACCATAGGCATAGAAATCATTTTGGACGCACACGATGGGACTCCTTGGTGACGAGGCTCAAGGGGAAGCTTGGTTTGATCCGTTTGGAGATAGTGCTACTCATGATGCACGATTGGTGTACGGTTTGCGTCAAACGTACCATACGCTCGGAAATAGTACTGGAGGCACATGATGGAACTCCTAGTTGACGTGGGTCTTGTGGAATCTCGTTTCGATCTGTTTTGAGACAGTGTTAGCGTCGGTGCAAGATAGGTGCACGATTTGCGTCAAACGTACCATAGGGTCATAAGTCAGTTTAGACGCACCCGATGGTACTCCTAAGTGACGTGGGACTGGTGGAGCTCTGTTCGGTCCGTTTGGAGATTATGCTAATCCTGACACAAGATAGATGCACGGTTTGCACTGAACGTACCATAGGCTCACAAATAGTTTGGGACGCACCCGATGGACTCGTAAGTGACATGGGTCGTGTGGAATTTTGTTTTAGTCCGTTTGGAGACAGTGTTAGTGTCAGTGCAAGACGGTGCACGGTTTGCACCGAACATACCATAGGCATAGAAATCGTTTTGGACGCACTCGATGGGACTCCAAGGTGACGAGGCTCAAGTGGAAGCTCGGTTTGGTCCGTTTGGAGATAGTACTACACTTGATGCACGATTGGTGCACGGTTTGCGTTAAACGTACCTTAGGCTCGGAAATAGTATTTGAGGCACCCGATGGAACTCCAAGTTGATGTGGGTCTTGTGGAATCTCGTTTTGATCTGTTTTGTGATAGTGTTAGCGTCGGTGCAAGATAGGTGCTCAATTTGCGTCAAACGTAACATAGGGTCATAAATCAGTTTAGACGCACCCGATGTTACTCCAAAGTGACGTGGATCTAGAGGAGCTCTGTTCGGTCCATTTAGAGATAGTGCTAATCTTGACACAAGATAGATAGGCTCACAAATAGTTTGGGACGCACCCAATGGACTCGTAAGTGACATGGGTCATGTGGAATTTTGTTTTAGTCCGTTTGGAGACAGTGCTAGCGTCAGTGCAAGACAGGTGCACGGTTTGCACCAAACATACCATAGGCATAGAAATCATTTTGGACGCACACGATGGGACTCCTTGGTGACGAGGCTCAAGGGGAAGCTCGGTTCGGTCCGTTTGGAGATCGTGCTACTCTTGATGCACGATTGGTGTATGGTTTGCGTCAAACGTACCGTACGCTCGGAAATAGTACTGGAGGCACCAGATGGAACTCCTAGTTGACGTGGGTCTTGTGGAATCTCGTTTCGATCTGTTTTGAGACAGTGTTAGCGTCGGTGCAAGATAGGTACTCAATTTGCGTCAAACGTACCATAGGGTCATAAATCAGTTTAGACGCAGCCGATGGTACTCCTAAGTGATGTGGGTCTGGTGGAGCTCTGTTCGGTCCGTTTGGAGATGGTGCTAATCTTGAGACAAGATAGGTGCATGGTTTGCACTGAACGTACCATAGGCTCACAAATAGTTTTTGACGCACCCGATGGACTCGTAAGTGACATGGGTCATGTGGAATTTCGTTTTAGTCCGTTTGGAGACAGTGTTAGTGTCAGTGCAAGACAGGTGCATGGCTTGCACCGAACGTACCATAGGCATAGAAATCGTTTTGGACGCAGACGATGGGACTCCTTGGAGACGAGGCTCAAGTGGAAGCTCGGTTCGGTCCGTTTGGAGATAGTGCTACTCTTGATGCACGATTGGTGCATGGTTTGCGTCAAACGTACCGTAGGCTCGGAAATAGTATTGGAGGCACCCGATGGAACTACTAGTTTACGTGGGTCTTGTGGAATCTCGTTTCGATCTGTTTTGAGACAGTGTTAGCGTCGGTCCAAGATAGGTGCTCAATTTGCGTCAAACGTACCACAGGCTCATAAATCATTTTAAAAGCACCCAATGGTACTCCTAAGTGACGAGGGTCTAGTGGAGCCCTGTTTGGTCCATTTGGAGATAGTGCCAATCTTGACACAAGATAGGTGCATGGTTTGCACTGAAGGTACCATAGGCTCATAAATAGTTGTGGACGCACCCAATGGAACTCATAAGTGGCGTGGGTCGTATGGAATTTTGTTTTAGTCCATTTGGGGACAATGTTAATGTCAGTGCAAGAGAGGTGCACGGTTTGCACTGAACATACCATAGGCATAGAAATCATTTTGGACGCACTCGATGGGACTCCTAGGTGACGAGGCTCAAGTGGAAGCTCGGTTCTGTCCGTTTGGAGATAGTACAACTCTTGAAGCACGATTGGTGCACGATTTGCGTGAAACGTACCGTAGGCTCTAAAATAGTATTAGGGGCACTCGATGGATTTCCTAGTTGATGTGGGTCTTGTGGAATCTCATTTCGATCTGTTTTGAGACAGTGTTAGCATCGGTGCAAGATAGGTGCATGATTTGTGTCAAACGTACCATAGGGTCATAAATCAGTTTAGACGCACCCGATGGTACCCCTAAGTGACGTGGGTCTGGTGGAGCTTTGTTCGGTCTGTTTGGAGATAGTGCTAATCTTGACACAAGATAGATGCACGGTTTGCACTGAATGTACCATAGGCTCACAAATAGTTGGGACGCACCTGATGGACTCGTAAGTGACATGGGTCGTGTGGAATTTCGTTTTAGTCCGTTTGGAGACAGTGTTAGTGTTAGTGCCAGATAGGTGCACGGTTTGCACCGAACACACCATAGACACAGAAATCGTTTTAGACGCACACGGTGGGACTCCTAGGTGATGAGTCTAAAGTGGAAGCTCGGTTCGCTCCGTTTGGAGATAGTGCTACTCTTGATGCACGATTGGTGCACGGTTTGCGTCAAACGCACCGTAACCTCGGAAATAGTATTGGAGGCACCCGATGGAACTCCTAGTTGACGTGGGTCTTGTGGAATCTCGTTTCAATCTATTTTGAGACAGTGTTAGCATCGGTGCAAGATAGGTGCACTATTTGCGTCAAACGTACCATAGGGTCATAAATCAGTTTGGACGCACCCGATGGTACTCCTAAGTAACGTGGGTCTGGTGGAGCTATGTTCGGTCCGTTTAGAGATAGTGCTAATCTTGACACAAGATAGATGCATGGTTTGCACTAAACGTACCATAGTCTCACAAATAGTTTGGGACGCACCCGATGTACTCGTAAGTGACATGGGTCGTGTGGAATCTCATTTTAGTCCGTTTGTAGACAGTGTTAGTGTCAGTGCACGACAGGTGCACGGTTTGCACTAAACATACCATAGGCACAGAAATCATTTTGGACGCAGACGGTGGGACTCCTAGGTGACGAGGCTCAATTGGAAGCTCGGTTCGCTCCGTTTAGAGATAGTGCTACTCTTGATGCACGATTGGTGCACGGTTTGCGTCAAACGCACCGTAGGCTTGGAAATAGTATTGGAGGCACCCGATGGAACTCCTAGTTGACGTGGGTCATGTGGAATCTCGTTTCGATCTATTTTGAGACAATGTTAGCGTCGGTGCAAGATAGGTGCACGATTTGCGTCAAATGTACCATAGGGTCATAAATCAGTTTAGACGCACCCGATGGTACTCCTAAGTAATGTGGGTCTGGTGGAGCTCTATTCGGTCCGTTTGTAGATAGTGCTAATCTTGACACAAGATAGGTGCACGGTTTGCACTAAACATACCATAGTCTCACAAAAAGTTTTTGACGCACCTGATGGACTCGTAAGTGACATGGGTCGTGTGGAATCTCGTTTTAGTCCGTTTGGAGACAGTGTTAGTGTTAGTGCAAGACTGGTGCACGGTTTGCACCGAACATACCATAGGCATAGAAATCGTTTTGGACGCACACGATGGGACTCCTTGGTGACGTGGCTCAAGTGGAAGCTCGGTTCGGTCCGTTTGGAGATAGTGCTACTCTTGATGCACAATTGGTGCACGGTTTGCGTCAAACGCACCGTAGGCTCAGAAATAGTATTAGAGGCACCTGATGGAACTCGTAGTTGACGAGGGTCTTATGGAATCTCGTTACAATCTGTTTTGAGACAGTGTTAGCGTCGGGGCAAGATAGGTGCACGATTTGCGTCAAACTACTATGGGGTCATAAATCAGTTTAGACACACCCGATGTAGTCCTAAGTGACATGGGTCTTGTGGAGCTCTATTCGGTCCGTTTGGAGATAGTGCTAATCTTGACACAAGATATGTGCACGGTTTGCACTAGACGTACCATAGGCTCACAAATAGTTTTTGACGCACCCGATGGACTCGTAAGCGACATGGGTCGTGTGGAATCACATTTTAGTCCATTTGGAGACAGTGCTAGTGTCAGTGCAAGACAGGTGCACGGTTTGCACCGAACATATCATAGGCATAGAAATCGTTTTACATGCACACGATGGGACTCCTTGGTGACGAGGCTCAAGTGGAAGCTTGGTTCAGTCCGATTGGAGAAAGTACTACTCTTGATGCACGATTGGTGCACGATTTGCGTCAAACGTACCGTACGCTCGGAAATAGTACTGGAGGCACCCGATGGAACTCCTAGTTGATGTGGGTCTTATGGAATCTCATTTCGATCTGTTTTGAGACAGTGTTAGCGTCGGGTCAAGATAGGTGCTCAATTTGCGTCAAACGTACCATAGGGTCATAAATCAGTTTAGATGCACCCAATGGTACTCCAAAGTGACGTGGGTCTGGAGGAGCTCTGTTCGGTCCGTTTAGAGATAGTGCTAATCTTGACACAAGATAGATGCACGGTTTGCACTGAACGTACCATAGGCTCACAAATAGTTTGGGACGCACCCAATGGACTCGTAAGTGACATGGGTCGTGTGGAATTTCGTTTTAGTCCGTTTGGAGACAGTGCTAGTGTCAGTGCAAGACAGGTGCACGGTTTGCACCAAACATACCATAGGCATAGAAATCATTTTGGATGCACACGATGGGACTCCTTGGTGACGAGGCTCAACGGGAAGCTCGGTTCGGTCCGTTTGGAGATCGTGCTACTCTTGATACACGATTGGTGTATGGTTTGCGTCAAACGTACCGTACGCTCGGAAATAGTACTGGAGGCACCTGATGGAACTCCTAGTTGACGTGGGTCTTGTGGAATCTCGTTTCGATCTGTTTTGAGACAGTGTTAGCGTCGGTGCAAGATAGGTACTAAATTTGCGTCAAACGTACCATAGGGTCATAAATCAGTTTAGACGCACCCGATGGTACTCCTAAGTGATGTGGGTCTGGTGGAGCTCTGTTCGGTCCATTTGGAGATGGTGCTAATCTTGAGACAAGATAGGTGCATGGTTTGCACTGAACGTACCATAGGCTCACAAATAGTTTTTGACGCACCCGATGGACTCGTAAGTGACATGGGTCGTGTGGAATTTCGTTTTAGTCCGTTTGGAGACAGTGTCAGTGTCAGTGCAAGACAGGTGCACGGCTTGCACCGAACGTACCATAGGCATAGAAATCGTTTTGGACGCAGACGATGGGACTCCTTGGAGACGAGGCTCAAGTGGAAGCTCGGTTCGGTCCGTTTGGAGATAGTGCTACTCTTGATGCACGATTGGTGCATGGTTTGCGTCAAACGTACCGTAGGCTCGGAAATAGTATTGGAGGCACCCGATGGAACTACTAGGTGACGTGGGTCTTGTGGAATCTCGTTTCGATCTGTTTTGAGACAGTGTTAGCGTCGGTCCAAGATAGGTGCTCAATTTGCGTCAAACGTACCATAGGCTCATAAATCATTTTAAAAGCACCCAATGGTACTCCTAATTGACGAGGGTCTAGTGGAGCCCTGTTTGGTCCATTTGGAGATAGTGCCAATCTTGACACAAGATAGGTGCACGGTTTGCACTGAAGGTACCATAGGCTCATAAATAGTTGTGGACGCACCCAATGGAACTCATAAGTGGCGTGGGTCGTGTGGAATTTTATTTTAGTCCATTTGGAGACAATGTTAATGTCAGTGCAAGAGAGGTGCACGGTTTGCACTGAACATACCATAGGCATAGAAATCATTTTGGATGCACTCGATGGGACTCCTAGGTGACGAGGCTCAAGTGGAAGCTCGGTTCGGTCCGTTTGGAGATAGTGCTACTCTTGAGCACGATTGGTGCATGGTTTGCGTCAAACGTACCGTAGGCTCGGAAATAGTATTGGAGGCACCCGATGGAACTACTAGTTGACGTGGGTCTTGTGGAATCTCGTTTCGATCTGTTTTGAGACAGTGTTAGCGTCGGTCCAAGATAGGTGCTCAATTTGCGTCAAACGTACCATAGGCTCATAAATCATTTTAAAAGCACCCAATGGTACTCCTAATTGACGAGGGTCTAGTGGAGCCCTGTTTGGTCCATTTGGAGATAGTGCCAATCTTGACACAAGATAGGTGCACGGTTTGCACTGAAGGTACCATAGGCTCATAAATAGTTGTGGACGCACCCAATGGAACTCATAAAGTGGCGTGGGTCGTGTGGAATTTTGTTTTAGTCCATTTGGAGACAATGTTAATGTCAATGCAAGAGAGGTGCACGGTTTGCACTGAACATACGATAGGCATAGAAATCATTTTGGACGCACTCGATGGGACTCCTAGGTGACGAGGCTCAAGTGGAAGCTCGGTTCTGTCCGTTTGGAGATAGTACTACTCTTGAAGCACGATTGGTGCACGGTTTGCGTGAAACGTACCGTAGGCTCTAAAATAGTATTAGGGGCACTCGATGGATTTCCTAGTTGATGTGGGTCTTGTGGAATCTCATTTCGATCTGTTTTGAGACATTGTTAGCGTCGGTGCAAGATAGGTGCACGATTTGTGTCAAACGTACCATAGGGTCATAAATCAGTTTAGACGCACCCGATGGTACCCCTATGTGACGTGGGTCTGGTGGAGCTTTGTTCGGTCTGTTTGGAGATAGTGCTAATCTTGACACAAGATAGATGCACGGTTTGCACTGAATGTACCATAGGCTCACAAATAGTTGGGACACACCTGATGGACTCGTAAGTGACATGGGTCATGTGGAATTTCGTTTTAGTCCGTTTGGAGACAGTGTTAGTGTTAGTGCCAGATAGGTGCACGGTTTGCACCGAACACACCATAGGCACAGAAATCATTTTAGACACACACGGTGGGACTCCTAGGTGATGAGTCTAAAGTGGAAGCTCTGTTCGCTCCGTTTGGAGATAGTGCTACTCTTGATGCACGATTGGTGCACGGTTTGCGTCAAACGCACCGTAGGCTCGGAAATAGTATTGGAGGCACCCGATGGAACTCCTAGTTGACGTGGGTCTTGTGGAATCTCGTTTCAATCTATTTTGAGACAGTGTTAGCGTCGGTGCAAGATAGGTGCACTATTTGCGTCAAACATACCATAGGGTCATAAATCAGTTTAGACGCACCCGATGGTACTCCTAAGTAACGTGGGTCTGGTGGAGCAGTGTTCGGTCCGTTTGGAGATAGTGCTAATCTTGACACAAGATAGATGCATGGTTTGCACTAAACGTACCATAGTCTCACAAATAGTTTGGGACGCACCCGATGTACTCGTAAGTGACATGGGTCGTGTGGAATCTCATTTTAGTCCGTTGGTAGACAGTGTTAGTGTCAGTGCACGACAGGTGCACGGTTTGCACCGAACATACCATAGGCACAGAAATCATTTTGGACGCACACGGTGGGACTCCTAGGTGACGAGGCTCAATTGGAAGCTCGGTTCGCTCCGTTTAGAGATAGTGCTACTCTTGATGCACTATTGGTGCACGGTTTGCGTCAAACGGACCGTAGGCTTAGAAATAGTATTGGAGGCACCCGATGGAACTCCTAGTTGACGTGGGTCATGTGGAATCTCGTTTCGATCTATTTTGAGACAATGTTAGCGTCGGTGCAAGATAGGTGCACGATTTGCGTCAAACGTACCATAGGGTCATAAATCAGTTTAGACGCACCCGATGGTACTCCTAAGTAATGTGGGTCTGGTGGAGCTCTATTCGGTCCGTTTGTAGATAGTGCTAATCTTGACACAAGATAGATGCACGGTTTGCACTAAACATACCATAGGCTCACAAAAAGTTTTTGACGCACCTGATGGACTCGTAAGTGACATGGGTCGTGTGGAATCTCGTTTTAGTCCGTTTGGAGATAGTGTTAGTGTTAGTGTTAGTGCAAGACTGGTGCACGGTTTGCACCGAACATACCATAGGCATAGAAATCGTTTTGGACGCACACGATGGGACTCCTTGGTGACGTGGCTCAAGTGGAAGCTCGGTTCGATCCGTTTGGAGATAGTGCTACTCTTGATGCACAATTGGTGCACGGTTTGCGTCAAACGCACCGTAGGCTCAGAAATAGTATTAGAGGCACCTGATGGAACTCGTAGTTGACGAGGGTCATATGGAATCTCGTTACAATCTGTTTTGAGACTGTGTTAGCGTCGGTGCAAGATAGGTGCACGATTTGCGTCAAACGTACCATAGGCTCATAAATCATTTAAAAAGCACCCAATGGTACTCCTAAGTGACGAGGGTCTAGTGGAGCCCTGTTTGGTCCGTTTGGAGATAGTGCCAATCTTAACACAAGATAGGTGCACGGTTTGGACTGAAGGTACCATAGGCTCATAAATAGTTGTGGACGCACCCAATAGAACTCATAAGTGGCGTGGGTCGTGTGGAATTTCGTTTTAGTCCATTTGGAGACAATGTTAATGTCACTGCAAGAGAGGTGTACGGTTTGCACAAAACATACCATAGGCATAGAAATCATTTTGGACGACTCGATGGGACTCCTAGGTGATGAGGCTCAAGTGGAAGCTCGGTTCGGTCCGTTTGGAGATAGTGCTACTCTTGATGCACGATTTGCGTCAAACGTACCATAGGCTCTAAAATAGTATTGGAGGCACCCGGTGGAACTCCTAGTTGATGTGGGTCTTGTGGAATCTCGTTTCGATCTGTTTTGAGACAATGTTAGCGTCGGTGCAAGATATGTACACGATTTGCGTCAAACATACCATACGGTCATAAATCAGTTTAGACGCACCCGATGGTACTACTAAGTGGCGTGGGTCTGGTGGAGCTCTGTTCGGTCTGTTTGGAGATAGTGCTAATCTTGACACAAGATAGATGCACGGTTTGCACTGAACGTACCATAGGCTCACAAATAGTTTGGGACGCACCCGATGGACTCGTAAGTGACATGGGTCATGTGGAATTTCGTTTTAGTCCGTTTGGAGACAGTGTTAGTGTCATTGCAAGACAGGTGCACGGTTTGCACCGAACATACCATAGGCACAGAAATCATTTTGGATGCACACGGTGGGACTCCTAGGTGACGAGGCTCAAGTGGAAGCTCGGTTCGCTCCGTTTGGAGATAGTGCTACTCTTGATGCACGATTGGTGCACGGTTTGCGTCAAACGCACCGTAGGCTTGGAGATAGTATTGGAGGCACCCGATGGAACTCCTAGTTGACGTAGGTCTTGTGGAATCTCATTTCGATCTATTTTGAGACAGTGTTATCGTCGGTGCTAGATAGGTCCATGATTTGCGTCAAACATACCATAGGGTCATAAATCAGTTTAGATGCACCCGATGGTACTCCTAAGTAACGTGGGTCTGGTGGAGCTCTATTCGGTCCATTTGGAGATAGTGCTAATCTTGACACAAGATAGATGCACGGTTTACACTGAACGTACCATAGGCTCACAAATAGTTTTTGACGCACCAGATGGACTCGTAAGTGACACGGGTCGTGTGGAATCTCATTTTAGTCCGTTTGGAGACAGTGTTAGTGTCTGTGCAAGATAGGTGCACGGTTTCCACCGAACGTACCATAGGCATAGAAATCGTTTTGGACGCAGACGATGGGACTCCTTGGTGACGAGGCTCAAGTGGAAGCTCAGTTCGGTCCGTTTGGAGATAGTGCTACTCTTGATGCACGATTGGTGCACGGTTTGCGTCAAACGTACTGTAGGCTCGGAAATAGTATTGGAGGCACCCGATGGAACTCCTAGTTGACGTGGGTCTTGTAGAATCTCGTTTCGATTAGTTTTGAGACAGTGTTAGCGTCGGTCCAAGATAGGTGCTCAATTTGCGTCAAACGTACCATAGGCTCATAAATCATTTTAAAAGCACCCAATGGTACTCCTATGTGACGAGGGTCTAGTGGAGCCCTGTTTGGTCCATTTGGAGATAGTGCCAATCTTGACATAAGATAGGTGCACGGTTTCCACCGAACATACCATAGGCATAGAAATCGTTTTGGACGCAGACGATGGGACTCCTTGGTGACGAGGCTCAAGTGGAAGCTCGATTCGGTTCGTTTAGAGATAGTGCTAGTCTTGATGCATGATTGGTGCACCGTTTGTGTCAAACGTACCGTAGGCTCGGAAATAGTATTGGAGGCACCCGATGGAACTCCTAGCTGACGTGGGTCTTGTGGAATCTCGTTTCGATTAGTTTTGAGATAGTGTTAGCGTCGGTCCAAGATAGGTGCTCAATTTGCGTCAAACGTACCATAGGCTCATAAATCATTTAAAAAGCACCCAATGGTACTCCTAAGTGACGAGGGTCTTGTGGAGCCCTGTTTGGTCCATTTGGAGATAGTGCCAATCTTAACACAAGATACGTGCACGGTTTGGACTGAAGGTACCATAGGCTCATAAATAGTTGTGGACGCACCCAATAGAACTCATAAGTGGCGTGGGTCGTGTGGAATTTCATTTTACTCCATTTGGAGACAATGTTAATGTCAGTGCAAGAGAGATGTACGGTTTGCACCGAACATACCATAGGCATAGAAATCATTTTGGACGACTCGATGGGACTCCTTGGTGACGAGGCTCAAGTGGAAGCTCGGTTCGGTCCGTTTGGAGATAGTGCTACTCTTGATGCACGATTGGTGCACGGTTTGCGTCAAACGTACTGTAGGCTCGGAAATAGTATTGGAGGCACCCGATGGAACTCCTAGTTGACGTGGGTCTTGTGGAATCTCGTTTCGATTAGTTTTGAGACAGTGTTAGCGTCGGTCCAAGATAGGTGCTCAATTTGCGTCAAACGTTCCATAGGCTCATAAATCATTTTAAAAGCACCCAATGGTACTCCTAAGTGACAAGGGTCTAGTGGAGCCCTGTTTGGTCCATTTGGAGATAGTGCCAATCTTGACATAAGATAGGTGCACGGTTTGCAGTGAAGTTACCACAGGCTCATAAATAGTTGTCGAAGCACCCAATGGAACTCATAAGTGGCGTGGGTCGTGTGGAATTTCATTTTAGTCCATTTGGAGACAATGTTAATGTCAGTGCAAGAGAGGTGCACGGTTTGCACCGAACAAACCATAGGCATAGAAATCATTTTGGACGAACTCGATGGGACTCCTAGGTGACGAGGCTCAAGTGGAAGCCCGGTTCGGTCCGTTTGGAGATAGTACTACTCTTGATGCACGATTGGTGCACGATTTGCGTGAAACGTACCGTAGGCTCTGAAATAGTATTAGAGGCACTCGATGGAACTCCTAGTTGATGTGGGTCTTGTGGAATCTCGTTTCGATCTGTTTTGAGACAGTGTTAGCGTCGGTGCAAGATAGGTGCACGATTTGTGTCAAACGTACCATAAGGTCATAAATCAGTTTAGACGCACCCGATGGTACCCCTAAGTGACGTGGGTCTGGTGGAGCATTGTTCGGTCTGTTTGGAGATAGTGCTAATCTTAACACAAGATAGATGCACGGTTTGCATTGAATGTACCATAGGCTCACAAATAGTTGGGACGCACCTGATGGAATCGTAAGTGACATGGGTCGTGTGGAATTTCGTTTTAGGCCGTTTGGAGATAGTGTTAGTGTTAGTGCAAGATAGGTGCACGGTTTGCACCGAACACACCATAGGCACAGAAATCGTTTTAGACGCACACGGTGGGACTCCTAGGTGACGAGTCTCAAGTGGAAGCTCGGTTCGCTCCGTTTGGAGATAGTGCTACTCTTGATGCACGATTGGTGCACGGTTTGCGTCAAACGCACCGTAGGCTCGGAAATAGTATTGGAGGCACCCGATGGAACTCCTAGTTGACGTGGGTCTTGTGTAATCTCGTTTCGATCTATTTTGAGACAGTGTTAGCGTCGGTGCAAGATAGGTGCACTATTTGCGTCAAATGTACCATAGGGTCATAAATCAGTTTAGACACACCCGATGGTACTCCTAAGTAACGTGGGTCTGGTGGAGCTATGTTCGGTCCGTTTGGAGATAGTGCTAATCTTGACACAAGATAGATGCATGGTTTGCACTAAACGTACCTTAGTCTCACAAATAGTTTGGGACGCACCCGATGTACTCGTAAGTGACATGGGTCGTGTGGAATCTCATTTTAGTCCGTTTGTAGACAGTGTTAGTGTCAGTGCAAGACAGGTGCACGGTTTGCACCGAACATACCATAGGCACAGAAATCGTTTTGGACGCACACGGTGGGACTCCAGGTGACGAGGCTCAATTAGAAGCTCGGTTCGCTCCGTTTAGAGATAGTGCTACTCTTGATGCACGATTGGTGCACGGTTTGCGTCAAACGCACCGTAGGCATGGAAATAGTATTGGAGGCACCCGATGGAACTCCTAGTTGACGTAGGTCTTGTGGAATCTCATTTCGATCTGTTTTGAGACAGTGTTATCGTCGGTGCTAGATAGGTCCATGATTTGCGTCAAACATACCATAGGGTCATAAATCAGTTTAGACGCACCCGATGGTACTCCTAAGTAATGTGGGTCTGGTGGAGCTCTATTCGGTCCATTTGGAGATAGTGCTAATCTTGACACAAGATAGATGCACGGTTTACACTGAACGTACCATAGGCTCACAAATAGTTTTTGACGCACCAGATGGACTCGTAAGTGACATGGGTCGTGTGGAATCTCATTTTAGTCCGTTTGGAGACAGTGTTAGTGTCTGTGCAAGATAGGTGCACGGTTTCCACCGAACGTACCATAGGCATAGAAATCGTTTTGGACGCAGACGATGGGACTCCTTGGTGACGAGGCTCAAGTGGAAGCTCGGTTCGGTCCGTTTGGAGATAGTGCTACTCTTGATGCACGATTGGTGCACGGTTTGCGTCAAACGTACTGTAGGCTCGGAAATAGTATTGGAGGCACCCGATGGAACTCCTAGTTGACGTGGGTCTTGTGGAATCTCGTTTCGATTAGTTTTGAGACAGTGTTAGCGTCGGTCCAAGATAGGTGCTCAATTTACGTCAAACGTACCATAGGCTCATAAATCATTTAAAAGCACCCAATGGTACTCCTAAGTGACGAGGGTCTAGTCGAGCCCTGTTTGGTCCATTTAGAGATAGTGCCAATCTTGACATAAGATAGGTGCACGGTTTCCACCGAACATACCATAGGCATAGAAATCGTTTTGGACGCAGACGATGGGACTCCTTGGTGACGAGGCTCAAGTGGAAGCTCGATTCGGTCTGTTTAGAGATAGTGCTACTCTTGATGCATGATTGGTGCACCGTTTGTGTCAAACGTACCGTAGGCTCGAAAATAGTATTGGAGGCACCCGATGGAACTCCTAGCTGACGTGGGTCTTGTGGAATCTCGTTTCGATTAGTTTTGAGATAGTGTTAGCGTCGGTCCAAGATAGGTGCTCAATTTGCGTCAGACGTACCATAGGCTCATAAATCATTTAAAAAGCACCCAATGGTACTCCTAAGTGACGAGGGTCTTGTGGAGCCCTGTTTGGTCCGTTTGGAGATAGTGCCAATCTTAACACAAGATACGTGCACGGTTTGGACTGAAGGTACCATAGGCTCATAAATAGTTGTCGACGCACCCAATAGAACTCATAAGTGGCGTGGGTCGTGTGGAATTTCGTTTTAGTCCATTTGGAGATAATGTTAATGTCAGTGCAAGAGAGGTGTACGGTTTGCACCGAACATACCATAGGCATAGAAATCATTTTGGACGACTCGATGGGACTCCTTGGTGACGAGGCTCAAGTGGAAGCTCGGTTCGGTCCGTTTGGAGATAGTGCTTCTCTTGATGCACGATTGGTGCACGGTTTGCGTCAAACGTACTGTAGGCTCGGAAATAGTATTGGAGGCACCCGATGGAACTCCTAGTTGACGTGGGTCTTGTGGAATCTCGTTTCGATTAGTTTTGAGACAGTGTTAGCGTCGGTCCAAGATAGGTGCTCAATTTGCGTCAAACGTACCATAGGCTCATAAATCATTTTAAAAGCACCCAATGGTACTCCTAAGTGACGAGGGTCTAGTGGAGCCCTGTTTGGTCCATTTGGAGATAGTGCCAATCTTGACATAAGATAGGTGCACGGTTTGCAGTGAAGTTACCACAGGCTCATAAATAGTTGTCGAAGCACCCAATGGAACTCATAAGTGGCGTGGGTCGTGTGGAATTTCATTTTAGTCCATTTGGAGACAATGTTAATGTCAGTGCAAGAGAGGTGCACGGTTTGCACCGAACATACCATAGGCATAGAAATCATTTTGGACGCACTCGATGGGACTCCTAGGTGACGAGGCTCAAGTGGAAGCCCGGTTCGGTCCGTTTGGAGATAGTACTACTCTTGATGCACGATTGGTGCACGATTTGCGTGAAACGTACCGTAGGCTCTGAAATAGTATTAGAGGCACTCGATGGAACTCCTAGTTGATGTGGGTCTTGTGGAATCTCGTTTCGATCTGTTTTGAGACAGTGTTAGCGTCGGTGCAAGATAGGTGCACGATTTGTGTCAAACGTACCATAAGGTCATAAATCTGTTTAGACGCGCCCGATGGTACCCCTAAGTGACGTGGGTCTGGTGGAGCATTGTTCAGTCTGTTTGGAGATAGTGCTAATCTTGACACAAGATAGATGCACGGTTTGCACTGAATGTACCATAGGCTCACAAATAGTTGGGACACACCTGATGGAATCGTAAGTGACATGGGTCATGTGGAATTTCGTTTTAGTCCGTTTGGAGACAGTGTTAGTGTTAGTGCAAGATAGGTGCACGGTTTGCACTGAACACACCATAGGCACAGAAATCGTTTTAGACGCACACGGTGGGACTCCTAGGTGACGAGTCTCAAGTGGAAGCTCGGTTCGCTCCGTTTGGAGATAGTGCTACTCTTGATGCACGATTGGTGCACGGTTTGCGTCAAACGCACCGTAGGCTCGGAAATAGTATTGGAGGCACCCGATGGAACTCCTAGTTGACGTGGGTCTTGTGGAATCTCGTTTCGATCTATTTTGAGACAGTGTTAGCGTCGGTGCAAGATAGGTGCACTATTTGCGTCAAATGTACCATAGGGTCATAAATCAGTTTAGACGCACCCGATGGTACTCCTAAGTAACGTGGGTCTGGTGGAGCTATGTTCGGTCCGTTTGGAGATAGTGCTAATCTTGACACAAGATAGATGCATGGTTTGCACTAAACGTACCTTAGTCTCACAAATAGTTTGGGACGCACCCGATGTACTCGTAAGTGACATGGGTCGTGTGGAATCTCATTTTAGTCCGTTTGTAGACAGTGTTAGTGTCAGTGCAAGACAGGTGCACGGTTTGCACCGAACATACCATAGGCACAGAAATCGTTTTGGACGCACACGGTGGGACTCCTAGGTGACGAGGCTCAATTGGAAGCTCAGTTCGCTCCGTTTAGAGATATTGCTACTCTTGATGCACGATTGGTGCACGGTTTGCGTCAAATGCACCGTAGGCTTGGAAATAGTATTGGAGGCACCCGATGGAACTCCTAGTTGACGTGGGTCATGTGGAATCTCGTTTCGATCTATTTTGAGACAGTGTTAGCGTCGGTGCAAGATAGGTGCACGATTTGCGTCAAACGTACCATAGGGTCATAAATCCGATGGTACTCCTAAGTAATGTGGGTCTGGTGGAGCTCTATTCGGTCTGTTTGGAGATAGTGCTAATCTTGACACAAGATAGGTGCACGGTTTGCACTAAACATACCATAGGCTCATAAAAAGTTTTTGACGCACCTGATGGACTCGTAAGTGACATGGGTCGTGTGGAATCTCGTTTTAGTCTGTTTGGAGACAGTGTTAGTGTTAGTGCAAGATAGGTGCACGGTTTCCACCGAACATACCATAGGCATAGAAATCGTTTTGGACGCAGACGATGGGACTCCTTGGTGACGAGGCTCAAGTGGAAGCTCGATTCGGTCCGTTTAGACTTAGTGCTACTCTTGATGCATGATTGGTGCACCGTTTGTGTCAAACGTACCGTAGGCTCTTAAATAGTATTGGAGGCACCCGATGGAACTCCTAGTTGATGTGGGTCTTGTGGAATCTCGTTTCGATTAGTTTTGAGATAGTGTTAGCGTTGGTCCAAGATAGGTGCTCAACTTGCGTCAAACGTACCATAGGCTCATAAATCATTTAAAAAGCACCCAATGGTACTCCTAAGTGACGAGGGTCTAGTGGAGCCCTGTTTGGTCCGTTTGGAGATAGTGCCAATCTTAACACAAGATAGGTGCACGGTTTGGACTGAAGGTACCATAGGCTCATAAATAGTTGTGGACGCACCCAATAGAACTCATAAGTGGCGTGGGTCGTGTGGAATTTCGTTTTAGTCCATTTGGAGACAATGTTAATGTCAGTGCAAGAGAGGTGTACAGTTTGCACCGAACATACCATAGGCATAGAAATCATTTTGGACGACTCGATGGGACTCCTAGGTGATGAGGTTCAAGTGGAAGCTCGGTTCGGTCCGTTTGGAGATAGTGCTACTCTTGATGCATGATTGGTGCACGGTTTGCGTCAAACGTACCGTAGGCTCTAAAATAGTATTGGAGGCACCCGATGGAACTCCTAGTTGATGTGGGTCTTGTGGAATCTCGTTTCGATCTGTTTTGAGACAATGTTAGCGTCGGTGCAAGATAGGTACACGATTTGCGTCAAACATACCATACGATCATAAATCAGTTTAGACGCACCTGATGGTACTACTATGTGACGTGGGTCTGGTGGAGCTCTATTCGGTCTGTTTGGAGATAGTGCTAATCTTGACACAAGATAGATGCACAGTTTGCACTGAACGTACCATAGGCTCACAAATAGTTTGGGACACACCCGATGGACTCGTAAGTGACATGGGTCATGTGGAATTTTGTTTTAGTCCGTTTGGAGACAGTGTTAGTGTCAGTGCAAGACAGGTGCACGGTTTGCAACGAACATACCATAGGCACAAAAATCATTTTGGATGCACACAGTGGGACTCCTAGGTGACGAGGCTCAAGTGGAAGCTCGGTTTGCTCCGTTTGGAGATAGTGCTACTCTTGATGCACGATTGGTGCATGGTTTGCGTCAAACGCACCGTAGGCTTGGAGATAGTATTGGAGGCACCCGATGGAACTCCTAGTTGACGTGGGTCTTGTGGAATCTCATTTCGATCTGTTTTGAGACAGTGTCATCGTCGGTGCTAGATAGGTCCATGATTTGCGTCAAACATACCATAGGGTCATAAATCAGTTTAGACGCACCCGATGGTACTCCTAAGTAACGTGGGTCTGGTGGAGCTCTATTCGGTCCATTTGGAGATAGTGCTAATCTTGACACAAGATAGATGCACGGTTTACACTGAACGTACCATAGGCTCACAAATAGTTTTTGACGCACCAGATGGACTCGTAAGTGACATGGGTCGTGTGGAATCTCATTTTAGTCCGTTTGGAGACAGTGTTAGTGTCTGTGCAAGATAGGTGCACGGTTTCCACCGAACGTACCATAGACATAAAAATCGTTTTGGACGCAGACGATGGGACTCCTTGGTGACAAGGCTCAAGTGGAAGCTCGGTTCGGTCCGTTTGGAGATAGTGCTACTCTTGATGCACGATTGGTGCACGGTTTGCGTCAAACGTACTGTAGGCTCGGAAATAGTATTGGAGGCACCCGATGGAACTCCTAGTTGACGTGGGTCTTGTGGAATCTCGTTTCGATTAGTTTTGAGACAGTGTTAGCGTCGGTCCAAGATAGGTGCTCAATTTGCGTCAAACGTACCATAGGCTCATAAATCATTTTAAAAAGCACCCAATGGTACTCCTAAGTGACGAGGGTCTAGTGGAGCCCTGTTTGGTCCATTTGGAGATAGTGCCAATCTTGACATAAGATAAGTGCACGGTTTGCAGTGAAGTTACCACAGGCTCATAAATAGTTGTGGACGCACCCAATGGAACTCATAAGTGGTGTGGGTCGTGTGGAATTTCATTTTAGTCCATTTGGAGACAATGTTAATGTCAGTGCAAGAGAGGTGCATGGTTTGCACCGAACATACCATAGGCATAGAAATCATTTTGGACGCACTCGATGGGACTCCTAGGTGACGAGGCTCAAGTGGAAGCCTGGTTCGGTCCGTTTGGAGATAGTACTACTCTTGATGCACGATTGGTGCACGATTTGCGTGAAACGTACCGTAGGCTCTGAAATAGTATTAGAGGCACTCGATGGAACTCCTAGTTGATGTGGGTCTTGCGGAATCTCGTTTCGATCTGTTTTGAGACAGTGTTAGCGTCGGTGCAAGATAGGTGCACGATTTGTGTCAAACGTACCATAGGGTCATAAATCAGTTTAGACGCACCCGATGGTACCCCTAAGTGACGTGGGTCTGGTGGAGCATTGTTCGGTCTGTTTGGAGATATTGCTAATCTTGGCACAAGATAGATGCACGGTTTGCACTGAATGTACCATAGGCTCACAAATAGTTGGGACGCACCTGATGGACTCGTGAGTGACATGGGTCGTGTGGAATTTCGTTTTAGTCCGTTTGGAGACAGTGTTAGTGTTAGTGCAAGATAGGTGCACGGTTTGCACCGAACACACCATAGGCACAGAAATCGTTTTAGACGCACACGGTGGGACTCCTAGGTGACGAGTCTCAAGTGGAAGCTCGGTTCGCTCCGTTTGGAGATAGTGCTACTCTTGATGCACGATTGGTGCACGGTTTGCGTCAAACGCACCGTAGGCTCGGAAATAGTATTGGAGGCACCCGATGGAACTCCTAGTTGACGTGGGTCTTGTGGAATCTCGTTTCGATCTATTTTGAGACAGTGTTAGCGTCGGTGCAAGATAGGTGCACTATTTGCGTGAAACGAACCATAGGGTCATAAATCAGTTTAGACGCACCCAATGGTACTCCTAAGTAACGTGGGTCTGGTGGAGCTATGTTCGGTCCGTCTGGAGATAGTGCTAATCTGACACAAGATAGATGCATGGTTTCCACTAAACGTACCATAGTCTCACAAATAGTTTGGGACGCACCCGATGTACTCGTAAGTGACATGGGTCGTGTGGAATCTCATTTTAGTCCGTTTGTAGACAGTGTTAGTGTCAGTGCAAGACAGGTGCACGGTTTGCATCGAACATACCATAGGCACAGAAATCATTTTGGACGCACACGGTGGGACTCCTAGGTGACGAGGCTCAATTGGAAGCTCGGTTCGCTCCGTTTAGAGATAGTGCTGCTCTTGATGCACGATTGGTGCACGGTTTGCGTCAAACGCACCGTAGGCTTGGAAATAGTATTGGAGGCACCCGATGGAACTCCTAGTTGACATGGGTCATGTGGAATCTCATTTTGATCTATTTTGAGACAGTGTTAGCGTCGGTGCAAGATAGGTGCATGATTTGCGTCAAACGTACCATAGGGTCATAAATCAGTTTAGACGCACCCGATGGTACTCCTAAGTAACGTGGGTCTGGTGGAGCTCTATTCGGTCCGTTTGGAGATAGTGCTAATCTTGACACAAGATAGGTGCACGGTTTGCACTAAACATACCATAGGCTCACAAAAAGTTTTTGACGCACCTGATGGACTCGTAAGTGACATGGGTCGTGTGGAATCTCGTTTTAGTCCGTTTGGAGACAGTGTTAGTGTTAGTGCAAGATAGGTGCACGGTTTCCACCGAACATACCATAGGCATAGAAATCGTTTTGGACGCAGACGATGGGACTCCTTGGTGACGAGGCTCAAGTGGAAGCTCGATTCGGTCCGTTTAGAGATAGTGCTACTCTTGATGCATGATTGGTGCACCGTTTGTGTCAAACGTACCGTAGGCTCGGAAATAGTATTGGAGGCACCCGATGGAACTCCTAGTTGACGTGGGTCTTGTAGAATCTCATTTCGATTAGTTTTGAGATAGTGTTAGCGTCGGCCCAAGATAGGTGCTCAATTTGCGTCAAACGTACCATAGGCTCATAAATCATTTAAAAAGCACACAATGGTACTCCTAAGTGACGAGGGTCTAGTGGAGCCCTGTTTGGTCCGTTTGGAGATAGTGCCAATCTTAACACAAGATACGTGCACGGTTTGGACTGAAGGTACCATAGGCTCATAAATAGTTGTGGACGCACCCAATAGAACTCATAAGTGGCGTGGGTCGTGTGGAATTTCGTTTTAGTCCATTTGGAGACAATGTTAATGTCAGTGCAAGAGAGGTGTACAGTTTGCACCGAACATACCATAGGCATAGAAATCATTTTGGACGACTCGATGGGACTCCTAGGTGATGAGACTCAAGTGGAAGCTCGGTTCGGTCCGTTTGGAGATAGTGCTACTCTTGATGCATGATTGGTGCACGGTTTGCGTCAAACGTACCGTAGGCTCTAAAATAGTATTGGAGGCACCCGATGGAACTCCTAGTTGATGTGGGTCTTGTGGAATCTCGTTTCGATCTGTTTTGAGACAATGTTAGCGTCGGTGCAAGATAGGTACACGATTTGCGTCAAACATACCATACGGTCATAAATCAGTTTAGATGCACCCGATGGTACTACTAAGTGACGTGGGTCTGGTGGAGCTCTGTTCGGTCTTGTTTGGAGATAGTGCTAATCCTGACACAAGATAGATGCACGGTTTGCACCGAACGTACCATAGGCTCACAAATAGTTTGGGACGCACCCGATGGACTCGTAAGTGACATGGGTCATGTGGAATTTCGTTTTAGTCCGTTTGGAGACAGTATTAGTGTCAGTGCAAGACAGGTGCACGGTTTGCACCGAATATACCATAGGCTCAGAAATCATTTTGGATGCACACGGTGAGACTCCTAGGTGACGAGGCTCAAGTGGAAGCTCGGTTCGCTCTGTTTGGAGATAGTGCTACTCTTGATGCACGATTGGTGCACGGTTTGCGTCAAACGCACCGTAGGCTTGGAGATAGTATTGGAGGCACCCGATAGAACTCCTAGTTGACGTGGGTCTTGTGGAATCTCATTTCGATCTATTTTGAGACAGTGTTATCGTCGGTGCTAGATAGGTCCACGATTTGCGTCAAACATACCATAGGGTCATAAATCAGTTTAGACGCACCCGATGGTACTCCTAAGTAACATGGGTCTGGTGGAGCTCTATTCGGTCCATTTGGAGATAGTGCTAATCTTGACACAAGATAGATGCACGGTTTACACTGAACGTACCATAGGCTCACAAATAGTTTTGACGCACCAGATGGACTCGTAAGTGACATGGGTCGTGTGGAATCTCATTTTAGTTCGTTTGGAGACAGTGTTAGTGTCTGTGCAAGATAGGTGCACGGTTTCCACCGAACGTACCATAGGCATAGAAATCGTTTTGGACGCAGACGATGGGACTCCTTGGTGACGAGGCTCAAGTGGAAGCTCGGTTCGGTCCGTTTGGAGATAGTGCTACTCTTGATGCACGATTGGTGCACGGTTTGCGTCAAACGTACTATAGGCTCGGAAATAGTATTGGAGGCACCCGATGGAACACCTAGTTGACGTGGGTCTTGTGGAATCTCGTTTCGATTAGTTTTGAGACAGTGTTAGCGTCGGTCCAAGATAGGTGCTCAATTTGCGTCAAACGTACCATAGGCTCATAAATCATTTTAAAAGCACCCAATGATACTCCTAAGTGATGAGGGTCTAGTGGAGCCCTGTTTGGTCCATTTGGAGATAGTGCCAATCTTGACATAAGATAGGTGCATGGTTTGCAGTGAAGTTACCACAGGCTCATAAATAGTTGTGGACGCACCCAATGGAACTCATAAGTGGCGTGGGTCGTGTGGAATTTCATTTTAGTCCATTTGGAGACAATGTTAATGTCAGTGCAAGAGAGTTGCACGGTTTGCACCGAACATACCATAGCCATAGAAATCATTTTGGACGCACTCGATGGGACTCCTAGGTGACGAGGCTCAAGTGGAAGCCCGGTTCGGTCCGTTTGGAGATAGTACTACTCTTGATGCATGATTGGTGCACGATTTGCGTGAAACGTACCGTAGGCTCTGAAATAGTATTAGAGGCACTCGATGGAACTCCTAGTTGATGTGGGTCTTGTGGAATCTCGTTTCGATCTGTTTTGAGACAGTGTTAGCGTCGGTGCAAGATAGGTGCACAATTTGTGTCAAACGTACCATAAGGTCATAAATCAGTTTAGACGCACCCGATGGTACCCCTAAGTGACGTGGGTCTGGTGGAGCATTGTTCGGTCTGTTTGGAGATAGTGCTAATCTTGACACAAGATAGATGCACGGTTTGCACTGAATGTACCGTAGGCTCACAAATAGTTGGGACGCACCTGATGGAATCGTAAGTGACATGGGTCGTGTGGAATTTCATTTTAGGCCGTTTGGAGATAGTGTTAGTGTTAGTGCAAGATAGGTGCACGGTTTGCACCGAACACACCATAGGCACAGAAATCGTTTTAGACGCACACGGTGGGACTCCTAGGTGACGAGTCTCAAGTGGAAGCTCGGTTCGCTCCGTTTGGAGATAGTGCTACTCTTGATGCATGATTGGTGCACGGTTTGCGTCAAACGCACCGTAGGCTCGGAAATAGTATTGGAGGCACCCGATGGAACTCCTAGTTGACGTGGGTCTTGTGTAATCTCGTTTCGATCTATTTTGAGACAGTGTTAGCGTCGGTGCAAGATAGGTGCACTATTTGCGTCAAATGTACCATAGGGTCATAAATCAGTTTAGACACACCCGATGGTACTCCTAAGTAACGTGGGTCTGGTGGAGCTATGTTCGGTCCGTTTGGAGATAGTGCTAATCTTGACACAAGATAGATGCATGGTTTGCACTAAACGTACCTTAGTCTCACAAATAGTTTGGGACGCACCCGATGTACTCGTAAGTGACATGGGTCGTGTGGAATCTCATTTTAGTCCGTTTGTAGACAGTGTTAGTGTCAGTGCAAGACAGGTGCACGGTTTGCACCGAACATACCATAGGCACAGAAATCGTTTTGGACGCACACGGTGGGACTCCTAGGTGACGAGGCTCAATTAGAAGCTCGGTTCGCTCCGTTTAGAGATAGTGCTACTCTTGATGCACGATTGGTGCACGGTTTGCGTCAAACGCACCGTAGGCATGGAAATAGTATTGGAGGCACCCGATGGAACTCCTAGTTGACGTAGGTCTTGTGGAATCTCATTTCGATCTGTTTTGAGACAGTGTTATCGTCGGTGCTAGATAGGTCCATGATTTGCGTCAAACATACCATAGGGTCATAAATCAGTTTAGACGCACCCGATGGTACTCCTAAGTAACGTGGGTCTGGTGGAGCTCTATTCGGTCCATTTGGAGATAGTGCTAATCTTGACACAAGATAGATGCACGGTTTTACACTGAACGTACCATAGGCTCACAAATAGTTTTTGACGCACCAGATGGACTCGTAAGTGACATGGGTCGTGTGGAATCTCATTTTAGTCCGTTTGGAGACAGTGTTAGTGTCTGTGCAAGATAGGTGCACGGTTTCCACCGAACGTACCATAGGCATAGAAATCGTTTTGGACGCAGACGATGGGACTCCTTGGTGACGAGGCTCAAGTGGAAGCTCGGTTCGGTCCGTTTGGAGATAGTGCTACTCTTGATGCACGATTGGTGCACGGTTTGCGTCAAACGTACTGTAGGCTCGGAAATAGTATTGGAGGCACCCGATGGAACTCCTAGTTGACGTGGGTCTTGTGGAATCTCGTTTCGATTAGTTTTGAGACAGTGTTAGCGTCGGTCCAAGATAGGTGCTCAATTTACGTCAAACGTACCATAGGCTCATAAATCATTTAAAAGCACCCAATGATACTCCTAAGTGACGAGGGTCTAGTCGAGCCCTGTTTGGTCCATTTAGAGATAGTGCCAATCTTGACATAAGATAGGTGCACGGTTTCCACCGAACATACCATAGGCATAGAAATCGTTTTGGACGCAGACGATGGGACTCCTTGGTGACGAGGCTCAAGTGGAAGCTCGATTCGGTCTGTTTAGAGATAGTGCTACTCTTGATGCATGATTGGTGCACCGTTTGTGTCAAACGTACCGTAGGCTCGAAAATAGTATTGGAGGCACCCGATGGAACTCCTAGCTGACGTGGGTCTTGTGGAATCTCGTTTCGATTAGTTTTGAGATAGTGTTAGCGTCGGTCCAAGATAGGTGCTCAATTTGCGTCAAACGTACCATAGGCTCATAAATCATTTAAAAAGCACCCAATGGTACTCCTAAGTGACGAGGGTCTTGTGGAGCCCTGTTTGGTCCGTTTGGAGATAGTGCCAATCTTAACACAAGATACGTGCACGGTTTGGACTGAAGGTACCATAGGCTCATAAATAGTTGTCGACGCACCCAATAGAACTCATAAGTGGCGTGGGTCGTGTGGAATTTCGTTTTATTCCATTTGGAGATAATGTTAATGTCAGTGCAAGAGAGGTGTACGGTTTGCACCGAACATACCATAGGCATAGAAATCATTTTGGACGACTCGATGGGACTCCTTGGTGACGAGGCTCAAGTGGAAGCTCGGTTCGGTCCGTTTGGAGATAGTGCTTCTCTTGATGCACGATTGGTGCACGGTTTGCGTCAAACGTACTGTAGGCTCGGAAATAGTATTGGAGGCACCCGATGGAACTCCTAGTTGACGTGGGTCTTGTGGAATCTCGTTTCGATTAGTTTTGAGACAGTGTTAGCGTCGGTCCAAGATAGGTGCTCAATTTGCGTCAAACGTACCATAGGCTCATAAATCATTTTAAAAGCACCCAATGGTACTCCTAAGTGACGAGGGTCTAGTGGAGCCCTGTTTGGTCCATTTGGAGATAGTGCCAATCTTGACATAAGATAGGTGCACGGTTTGCAGTGAAGTTACCACAGGCTCATAAATAGTTGTCGAAGCACCCAATGGAACTCATAAGTGGCGTGGGTCGTGTGGAATTTCATTTTAGTCCATTTGGAGACAATGTTAATGTCAGTGCAAGAGAGGTGCACGGTTTGCACCGAACATACCATAGGCATAGAAATCATTTTGGACGCACTCGATGGGACTCCTAGGTGACGAGGCTCAAGTGGAAGCCCGGTTTGGTCCGTTTGGAGATAGTACTACTCTTGATGCACGATTGGTGCACGATTTGCGTGAAACGTACCGTAGGCTCTGAAATAGTATTAGAGGCACTCGATGGAACTCCTAGTTGATGTGGGTCTTGTGGAATCTCGTTTCGATCTGTTTTGAGACAGTGTTAGCGTCGGTGCAAGATAGGTGCACGATTTGTGTCAAACGTACCATAAGGTCATAAATCTGTTTAGACGCGCCCGATGGTACCCCTAAGTGACGTGGGTCTGGTGGAGCATTGTTCAGTCTGTTTGGAGATAGTGCTAATCTTGACACAAGATAGATGCACGGTTTGCACTGAATGTACCATAGGCTCACAAATAGTTGGGACACACCTGATGGAATCGTAAGTGACATGGGTCGTGTGGAATTTCGTTTTAGTCCGTTTGGAGACAGTGTTAGTGTTAGTGCAAGATAGGTGCACGGTTTGCACTGAACACACCATAGGCACAGAAATCGTTTTAGACGCACACGGTGGGACTCCTAGGTGACGAGTCTCAAGTGGAAGCTCGGTTCGCTCCGTTTGGAGATAGTGCTACTCTTGATGCACGATTGGTGCACGGTTTGCGTCAAACGCACCGTAGGCTCGGAAATAGTATTGGAGGCACCCGATGGAACTCCTAGTTGACGTGGGTCTTGTGGAATCTCGTTTCGATCTATTTTGAGACAGTGTTAGCGTCGGTGCAAGATAGGTGCACTATTTGCGTCAAATGTACCATAGGGTCATAAATCAGTTTAGACGCACCCGATGGTACTCCTAAGTAACGTGGGTCTGGTGGAGCTATGTTCGGTCCGTTTGGAGATAGTGCTAATCTTGACACAAGATAGATGCATGGTTTGCACTAAACGTACCTTAGTCTCACAAATAGTTTGGGACGCACCCGATGTACTCGTAAGTGACATGGGTCGTGTGGAATCTCATTTTAGTCCGTTTGTAGACAGTGTTAGTGTCAGTGCAAGACAGGTGCACGGTTTGCACCGAACATACCATAGGCACAGAAATCGTTTTGGACGCACACGGTGGGACTCCTAGGTGACGAGGCTCAATTGGAAGCTCAGTTCGCTCCGTTTAGAGATATTGCTACTCTTGATGCACGATTGGTGCACGGTTTGCGTCAAATGCACCGTAGGCTTGGAAATAGTATTGGAGGCACCCGATGGAACTCCTAGTTGACGTGGGTCATGTGGAATCTCGTTTCGATCTATTTTGAGACAGTGTTAGCGTCGGTGCAAGATAGGTGCACGATTTGCGTCAAACGTACCATAGGGTCATAAATCCGATGGTACTCCTAAGTAATGTGGGTCTGGTGGAGCTCTATTCGGTCTGTTTGGAGATAGTGCTAATCTTGACACAAGATAGGTGCACGGTTTGCACTAAACATACCATAGGCTCACAAAAAGTTTTTGACGCACCTGATGGACTCGTAAGTGACATGGGTCGTGTGGAATCTCGTTTTAGTCTGTTTGGAGACAGTGTTAGTGTTAGTGCAAGATAGGTGCACGGTTTCCACCGAACATACCATAGGCATAGAAATCGTTTTGGACGCAGACGATGGGACTCCTTGGTGACGAGGCTCAAGTGGAAGCTCGATTCGGTCCGTTTAGACTTAGTGCTACTCTTGATGCATGATTGGTGCACCGTTTGTGTCAAACGTACCGTAGGCTCTTAAATAGTATTGGAGGCACCCGATGGAACTCCTAGTTGATGTGGGTCTTGTGGAATCTCGTTTCGATTAGTTTTGAGATAGTGTTAGCGTTGGTCCAAGATAGGTGCTCAACTTGCGTCAAACGTACCATAGGCTCATAAATCATTTAAAAAGCACCCAATGGTACTCCTAAGTGACGAGGGTCTAGTGGGGTCCGTTTGGAGATAGTGCCAATCTTAACACAAGATAGGTGCACGGTTTGGACTGAAGGTACCATAGGCTCATAAATAGTTGTGGACGCACCCAATAGAACTCATAAGTGGCGTGGGTCGTGTGGAATTTCGTTTTAGTCCATTTGGAGACAATGTTAATGTCAGTGCAAGAGAGGTGTACAGTTTGCACCGAACATACCATAGGCATAGAAATCATTTTGGACGACTCGATGGGACTCCTAGGTGATGAGGTTCAAGTGGAAGCTCGGTTCGGTCCGTTTGGAGATAGTGCTACTCTTGATGCATGATTGGTGCACGGTTTGCGTCAAACGTACCGTAGGCTCTAAAATAGTATTGGAGGCACCCGATGGAACTCCTAGTTGATGTGGGTCTTGTGGAATCTCGTTTCGATCTGTTTTGAGACAATGTTAGCGTCGGTGCAAGATAGGTACACGATTTGCGTCAAACATACCATACGATCATAAATCAGTTTAGACGCACCCGATGGTACTACTAAGTGACGTGGGTCTGGTGGAGCTCTATTCGGTCTGTTTGGAGATAGTGCTAATCTTGACACAAGATAGATGCACAGTTTGCACTGAACGTACCATAGGCTCACAAATAGTTTGGGACACACCCGATGGACTCGTAAGTGACATGGGTCATGTGGAATTTTGTTTTAGTCCGTTTGGAGACAGTGTTAGTGTCAGTGCAAGACAGGTGCACGGTTTGCAACGAACATACCATAGGCACAAAAATCATTTTGGATGCACACAGTGGGACTCCTAGGTGACGAGGCTCAAGTGGAAGCTCGGTTTGCTCCGTTTGGAGATAGTGCTACTCTTGATGCACGATTGGTGCATGGTTTGCGTCAAACGCACCGTAGGCTTGGAGATAGTATTGGAGGCACCCGATGGAACTCCTAGTTGACGTGGGTCTTGTGGAATCTCATTTCGATCTATTTTGAGACAGTGTCATCGTCGGTGCTAGATAGGTCCATGATTTGCGTCAAACATACCATAGGGTCATAAATCAGTTTAGACGCACCCGATGGTACTCCTAAGTAACGTGGGTCTGGTGGAGCTCTATTCGGTCCATTTGGAGATAGTGCTAATCTTGACACAAGATAGATGCACGGTTTACACTGAACGTACCATAGGCTCACAAATAGTTTTTGACGCACCAGATGGACTCGTAAGTGACATGGGTCGTGTGGAATCTCATTTTAGTCCGTTTGGAGACAGTGTTAGTGTCTGTGCAAGATAGGTGCACGGTTTCCACCGAACGTACCATAGACATAAAAATCGTTTTGGACGCAGACGATGGGACTCCTTGGTGACAAGGCTCAAGTGGAAGCTCGGTTCGGTCCGTTTGGAGATAGTGCTACTCTTGATGCACGATTGGTGCACGGTTTGCGTCAAACGTACTGTAGGCTCGGAAATAGTATTGGAGGCACCCGATGGAACTCCTAGTTGACGTGGGTCTTGTGGAATCTCGTTTCGATTAGTTTTGAGACAGTGTTAGCGTCGGTCCAAGATAGGTGCTCAATTTGCGTCAAACGTACCATAGGCTCATAAATCATTTTAAAAGCACCCAATGGTACTCCTAAGTGACGAGGGTCTAGTGGAGCCCTGTTTGGTCCATTTGGAGATAGTGCCAATCTTGACATAAGATAGGTGCACGGTTTGCAGTGAAGTTACCACAGGCTCATAAATAGTTGTGGACGCACCCAATGGAACTCATAAGTGGTGTGGGTCATGTGGAATTTCATTTTAGTCCATTTGGAGACAATGTTAATGTCAGTGCAAGAGAGGTGCATGGTTTGCACCGAACATACCATAGGCATAGAAATCATTTTGGACGCACTCGATGGGACTCCTAGGTGACGAGGCTCAAGTGGAAGCCTGGTTCGGTCCGTTTGGAGATAGTACTACTCTTGATGCACGATTGGTGCACGATTTGCGTGAAACGTACCGTAGGCTCTGAAATAGTATTAGAGGCACTCGATGGAACTCCTAGTTGATGTGGGTCTTGCGGAATCTCGTTTCGATCTGTTTTGAGACAGTGTTAGCGTCGGTGCAAGATAGGTGCACGATTTGTGTCAAACGTACCATAGGGTCATAAATCAGTTTAGACGCACCCGATGGTACCCCTAAGTGACGTGGGTCTGGTGGAGCATTGTTCGGTCTGTTTGGAGATATTGCTAATCTTGACACAAGATAGATGCACGGTTTGCACTGAATGTACCATAGGCTCACAAATAGTTGGGACGCACCTGATGGACTCGTGAGTGACATGGGTCGTGTGGAATTTCGTTTTAGTCCGTTTGGAGACAGTGTTAGTGTTAGTGCAAGATAGGTGCACGGTTTGCACCGAACACACCATAGGCACAGAAATCGTTTTAGACGCACACGGTGGGACTCCTAGGTGACGAGTCTCAAGTGGAAGCTCGGTTCGCTCCGTTTGGAGATAGTGCTACTCTTGATGCACGATTGGTGCACGGTTTGCGTCAAACGCACCGTAGGCTCGGAAATAGTATTGGAGGCACCCGATGGAACTCCTAGTTGACGTGGGTCTTGTGGAATCTCGTTTTCGATCTATTTTGAGACAGTGTTAGCGTCGGTGCAAGATAGGTGCACTATTTGCGTGAAACGAACCATAGGGTCATAAATCAGTTTAGACGCACCCAATGGTACTCCTAAGTAACGTGGGTCTGGTGGAGCTATGTTCGGTCCATCTGGAGATAGTGCTAATCTGACACAAGATAGATGCATGGTTTCCACTAAACGTACCATAGTCTCACAAATAGTTTGGGACGCACCCGATGTACTCGTAAGTGACATGGGTCGTGTGGAATCTCATTTTAGTCCGTTTGTAGACAGTGTTAGTGTCAGTGCAAGACAGGTGCACGGTTTGCATCGAACATACCATAGGCACAGAAATCATTTTGGACGCACACGGTGGGACTCCTAGGTGACGAGGCTCAATTGGAAGCTCGGTTCGCTCCGTTTAGAGATAGTGCTGCTCTTGATGCACGATTGGTGCACGGTTTGCGTCAAACGCACCGTAGGCTTGGAAATAGTATTAGAGGCACCCGATGGAACTCCTAGTTGACATGGGTCATGTGGAATCTCATTTCGATCTATTTTGAGACAGTGTTAGCGTCGGTGCAAGATAGGTGCATGATTTGCGTCAAACGTACCATAGGGTCATAAATCAGTTTAGACGCACCCGATGGTACTCCTAAGTAACGTGGGTCTGGTGGAGCTCTATTCGGTCCGTTTGGAGATAGTGCTAATCTTGACACAAGATAGGTGCACGGTTTGCACTAAACATACCATAGGCTCACAAAAAGTTTTTGACGCACCTGATGGACTCGTAAGTGACATGGGTCGTGTGGAATCTCGTTTTAGTCCGTTTGGAGACAGTGTTAGTGTTAGTGCAAGATAGGTGCACGGTTTCCACCGAACATACCATAGGCATAGAAATCGTTTTGGACGCAGACGATGGGACTCCTTGGTGACGAGGCTCAAGTGGAAGCTCGATTCGGTCCGTTTAGAGATAGTGCTACTCTTGATGCATGATTGGTGCACCGTTTGTGTCAAACGTACCGTAGGCTCGGAAATAGTATTGGAGGCACCCGATGGAACTCCTAGTTGACGTGGGTCTTGTAGAATCTCATTTCGATTAGTTTTGAGATAGTGTTAGCGTCGGCCCAAGATAGGTGCTCAATTTGCGTCAAACGTACCATAGGCTCATAAATCATTTAAAAAGCACACAATGGTACTCCTAAGTGACGAGGGTCTAGTGGAGCCCTGTTTGGTCCGTTTGGAGATAGTGCCAATCTTAACACAAGATACGTGCACGGTTTGGACTGAAGGTACCATAGGCTCATAAATAGTTGTGGACGCACCCAATAGAACTCATAAGTGGCGTGGGTCGTGTGGAATTTCGTTTTAGTCCATTTGGAGACAATGTTAATGTCAGTGCAAGAGAGGTGTACAGTTTGCACCGAACATACCATAGGCATAGAAATCATTTTGGACGACTCGATGGGACTCCTAGGTGATGAGGCTCAAGTGGAAGCTCGGTTCGGTCCGTTTGGAGATAGTGCTACTCTTGATGCATGATTGGTGCACGGTTTGCGTCAAACGTACCGTAGGCTCTAAAATAGTATTGGAGGCACCCGATGGAACTCCTAGTTGATGTGGGTCTTGTGGAATCTCGTTTCGATCTGTTTTGAGACAATGTTAGCGTCGGTGCAAGATAGGTACACGATTTGCGTCAAACATACCATACGGTCATAAATCAGTTTAGATGCACCCGATGGTACTACTAAGTGACGTGGGTCTGGTGGAGCTCTGTTCGGTCTTGTTTGGAGATAGTGCTAATCCTGACACAAGATAGATGCACGGTTTGCACCGAACGTACCATAGGCTCACAAATAGTTTGGGACGCACCCGATGGACTCGTAAGTGACATGGGTCATGTGGAATTTCGTTTTAGTCCGTTTGGAGACAGTATTAGTGTCAGTGCAAGACAGGTGCACGGTTTGCACCGAATATACCATAGGCACAGAAATCATTTTGGATGCACACGGTGAGACTCCTAGGTGACGAGCTCAAGTGGAAGCTCGGTTCGCTCTGTTTGGAGATAGTGCTACTCTTGATGCACGATTGGTGCACGGTTTGCGTCAAACGCACCGTAGGCTTGGAGATAGTATTGGAGGCACCCGATAGAACTCCTAGTTGACGTGGGTCTTGTGGAATCTCATTTCGATCTATTTTGAGACAGTGTTATCGTCGGTGCTAGATAGGTCCACGATTTGCGTCAAACATACCATAGGGTCATAAATCAGTTTAGACGCACCCGATGGTACTCCTAAGTAACATGGGTCTGGTGGAGCTCTATTCGGTCCATTTGGAGATAGTGCTAATCTTGACACAAGATAGATGCACGGTTTACACTGAACGTACCATAGGCTCACAAATAGTTTTGACGCACCAGATGGACTCGTAAGTGACATGGGTCGTGTGGAATCTCATTTTAGTTCGTTTGGAGACAGTGTTAGTGTCTGTGCAAGATAGGTGCACGGTTTCCACCGAACGTACCATAGGCATAGAAATCGTTTTGGACGCAGACGATGGGACTCCTTGGTGACGAGGCTCAAGTGGAAGCTCGGTTCGGTCCGTTTGGAGATAGTGCTACTCTTGATGCACGATTGGTGCACGGTTTGCGTCAAACGTACTATAGGCTCGGAAATAGTATTGGAGGCACCCGATGGAACACCTAGTTGACGTGGGTCTTGTGGAATCTCGTTTCGATTAGTTTTGAGACAGTGTTAGCGTCGGTCCAAGATAGGTGCTCAATTTGCGTCAAACGTACCATAGGCTCATAAATCATTTTAAAAGCACCCAATGATACTCCTAAGTGATGAGGGTCTAGCGGAGCCCTGTTTGGTCCATTTGGAGATAGTGCCAATCTTGACATAAGATAGGTGCACGGTTTGCAGTGAAGTTACCACAGGCTCATAAATAGTTGTGGACGCACCCAATGGAACTCATAAGTGGCGTGGGTCGTGTGGAATTTCATTTTAGTCCATTTGGAGACAATGTTAATGTCAGTGCAAGAGAGTTGCACGGTTTGCACCGAACATACCATAGCCATAGAAATCATTTTGGACGCACTCGATGGGACTCCTAGGTGACGAGGCTCAAGTGGAAGCCCGGTTCGGTCCGTTTGGAGATAGTACTACTCTTGATGCATGATTGGTGCACGATTTGCGTGAAACGTACCGTAGGCTCTGAAATAGTATTAGAGGCACTCGATGGAACTCCTAGTTGATGTGGGTCTTGTGGAATCTCGTTTCGATCGGTTTTGAGACAGTGTTAGCGTCGGTGCAAGATAGGTGCACGATTTGTGTCAAACGTACCATAGGGTCATAAATCAGTTTAGACGCACCCGATGGTACGCCTAAGTGACGTGGGTCTGGTGGAGCTTTGTTCGGTCTGTTTGGAGATAGTGCTAATCTTGACACAAGATAGATGCACGGTTTGCACTGAATGTACCATAGGCTCACAAATAGTTGGGACGCACCTGATGGACTCGTAAGTGACATGGGTCGTGTGGAATTTCGTTTTAGTCCGTTTGGAAACAGTGTTAGTGTTAGTGCAAGATAGGTGCACGGTTTGCACCGAACACACCATAGGCACAGAAATCGTTTTAGACGCACACGGCGGGACTCCTAGGTGACGAGTCTCAAGTGGAAGCTCGATTCGCTCCGTTTGGAGATAGTGCTACTCTTAATGCACGATTGGTGCACGGTTTGCGTCAAACGCACCGTAGGCTCGGAAATAGTATTAGAGGCACCCGATGGAATTCCTAGTTGACGTGGGTCATGTGGAATCTCGTTTCGATCTATTTTGAGACAGTGTTAGCGTCGGTGCAAGATAGGTGCACTATTTGCGTCAAACGTACCATAGGGTCATAAATCAGTTTAGACGCACCCGATGGTACTCCTAAGTAACGTGGGTCTGGTGGAGCTATGTTCGGTCCGTTTGGAGATAGTGCTAATCTGACACAAGATAGATGCATGGTTTGCACTAAACGTACCATAGTCTCACAAATAGTTTGTGACGCACCCGATGTACTCGTAAGTGACATGGGTCATGTGGAATCTCATTTTAGTCCGTTTGTAGACAGTGTTAGTGTCGGTGCAAGACAGGTGCACGGTTTGCATCGAACATACCATAGGCACAGAAATCATTTTGGACGCACACGGTGGGACTCCTAGGTGACGAGGCTCAATTGAAAGCTCGGTTCGCTCCGTTTAGAGATAGTGCTACTCTTGATGCACGATTGGTGCACGGTTTGCGTGAAACGCACCGTAGGCTTGGAAATAGTATTGGAGACAGCCGATGGAACTCCTAGTTAACGTGGGTCATGTGGAATCTCGTTTCGATCTATTTTGAGACAGTGTTAGCGTCGGTGCAAGATAGGTGCACGATTTGCGTCAAACGTACCATAGGGTCATAAATCAGTTTAGACGCACCCGATGGTACTCCTAAGTAACGTGGGTCTGGTGGAGCTCTATTCGGTCCGTTTGGAGATAGTGCTAATCTTGACACAAGATAGGTGCACGGTTTGCACTAAACATACCATAGGCTCACAAAAAGTTTTTGACGCAGCTGATGGACTCGTAAGTGACATGGGTCGTGTGGAATCTCGTTTTAGTCCGTTTGGAGATAGTGTTAGTGTTAGTGCAAGATAGGTGCACGGTTTCCACCGAACATACCATAGGCATAGAAATCATTTTGGACGCAGACGATGGGACTCCTTGGTGACGAGGCTCAAGTGGAAGCTCGATTCGGTCCGTTTAGAGATAGTGCTACTCTTGATGCATGATTGGTGCACCCTTTGTGTCAAACGTACCGTAGGCTCGAAAATAGTAATGGAGGCACCCGATGGAACTCCTAGCTGACGTGGGTCTTGTGGAATCTCGTTTCGATTAGTTTTGAGATAGTGTTAGCGTCGGTCTAAGATAGGTGCTCAATTTGCGTCAAACGTACCATAGGCTCATAAATCATTTAAAAACACCCAATCGTACTCCTAAGTGACGAGGGTCTTGTGGAGCCCTGTTTGGTCCGTTTGGAGATAGTGCCAATCTTAACACAAGATACGTGCACGGTTTGGACTGAAGGTACCATAGGCTCATAAATAGTTGTGGACGCACCCAATAGAACTCATAAGTGGCGTGGGTCGTGTGGAATTTCGTTTTAGTCCATTTGGAGACAATGTTAATGTCAGTGCAAGAGAGGTGTACGGTTTGCACCGAACATACCATAGGCATAGAAATCATTTTGGACGACTCGATGGGACTCCTTGGTGACGAGGCTCAAGTGGAAGCTCGGTTCGGTCCGTTTGGAGATAGTGCTACTCTTGACGCACGATTGGTGCACGGTTTGCGTCAAACGTACTGTAGGCTCAGAAATAGTATTGGAGGCACCCGATGGAACTCCTAGTTGACGTGGGTCTTGTGGAATCTCGTTTCGATTAGTTTTGAGACAGTGTTAGCGTCGGTCCAAGATAGGTGCTCAATTTGCGTCAAACGTACCATAGGCTCATAAATCATTTTAAAAGCACCCAATGGTACTCCTAAGTGACGAGGGTCTAGTGGAGCCCTGTTTGGTCCATTTGGAGATAGTGCCAATCTTGACATAAGATAGGTGCGCGGTTTGCAGTGAAGTTACCACAGGCTCATAAATAGTTGTGGACGCACCCAATGGAACTCATAAGTGGCGTGGGTCGTGTGGAATTTCATTTTAGTCCATTTGGAGACAATGTTAATGTCAGTGCAAGAGAGGTGCACGGTTTGCACCGAACATACCATAGGCATAGAAATCATTTTGGACGCACTCGATGGGACTCCTAGGTGACGAGGCTCAAGTGGAAGCCCGGTTCGGTCCGTTTGGAGATAGTACTACTCTTGATGCACGATTGGTGCACGATTTGCGTGAAACGTACCGTAGGCTCTGAAATAGTATTAGAGGCACTCGATGGAACTCCTAGTTGATGTGGGTCTTGTGGAATCTCGTTTCGATCTGTTTTGAGACAGTGTTAGCGTCGGAGCAAGATAGGTGCACGATTTGTGTCAAACGTACCATAAGGTCATAAATCAGTTTAGACGCACCCGATGGTACCCCTAACTGACGTGGGTCTGGTGGAGCATTGTTCGGTCTGTTTGGAGATAGTGTTAATCCTGACACAAGATAGATGCACGGTTTGCACTGAATGTACCATAGGCTCACAAATAGTTGGGACGCACCTGATGGAATCGTAAGTGACATGGGTCGTGTGGAATTTCGTTTTAGTCCGTTTGGAGACAGTGTTAGTGTTAGTGCAAGATAGGTGCACGGTTTGCACCGAACACACCATAGGCACAGAAATCGTTTTAGACGCACACGGTGGGACTCCTAGGTGACGAGTCTCAAGTGGAAGCTCGGTTCGCTCCGTTTGGAGATAGTGCTACTCTTGATGCACGATTGGTGCACGGTTTGCGTCAAACGCACCGTAGGCTCGGAAATAGTATTGGAGGCACCCGATGGAACTCCTAGTTGACGTGGGTCATGTGGAATCTCGTTTCGATCTATTTTGAGACAGTGTTAGCGTAGGTGCAAGATAGGTGCACTATTTGCGTCAAACGTACCATAGGGTCATAAATCAGTTTAGACGCACCCGATGGTACTCCTAAGTAACGTGGGTCTGGTGGAGCTATGTTCGGTCCGTTTGGAGATAGTGCTAATCTGACACAAGATAGATGCATGGTTTGCACTAAACGTACCATAGTCTCACAAATAGTTTGCGACGCACCCGATGTACTCGTAAGTGACATGGGTCGTGTGGAATCTCATTTTAGTCCGTTTGTAGACAGTGTTAGTGTCAGTGCAAGACAGGTGCACAGTTTGCATCGAACATACCATAGGCACAGAAATCATTTTGGACGCACACGGTGGGACTCCTAGGTGACGAGGCTCAATTGGAAGCTCGGTTCGCTCCGTTTAGAGATAGTGCTACTCTTGATGCACGATTGGTGCACGGTTTGCGTGAAACGCACCGTAGGCTTGGAAATAGTATTGGAGGCACCCGATGGAACTCCTAGTTGACGTGGGTCATGTGGAATCTCGTTTCGATCTATTTTGAGACAGTATTAGCGTCGGTGCAAGATAGGAGCACGATTTGCGTCAAACGTACCATAGGGTCATAAATCAGTTTAGACGCACCCGATGGTACTCCTAAGTAACGTGGGTCTGGTGGAGCTCTATTCGGTCCGTTTGGAGATAGTGCTAATCTTGACACAAGATAGGTGCACGGTTTGTACTAAACATACCATAGGCTCACAAAAAGTTTTTGACGCACCTGATGGACTCGTAAGTGACATGGGTCGTGTGGAATCTCGTTTTAGTCCGTTTGGAGATAGTGTTAGTGTTAGTGCAAGATAGGTGCACGGTTTCCACCGAACATACCATAGGCATAGAAATCATTTTGGACGCAGACGATGGGACTCCTTGGTGACGAGGCTCAAGTGGAAGCTCGATTCGGTCCGTTTAGAGATAGTGCTACTCTTGATGCATGATTGGTGCACCGTTTGTGTCAAATGTACCGTAGGCTCGAAAATAGTATTGGAGGCACCCGATGGAACTCCTAGCTGACGTGGGTCTTGTGGAATCTCGTTTCGATTAGTTTTGAGATAGTGTTAGCGTCGGTCCAAGATAGGTGCTCAATTTGCGTCAAACGTACCATAGGCTCATAAATCATTTAAAAAGCACCCAATGGTACTCCTAAGTGACGAGGGTCTTGTGGAGCCCTGTTTGGTCCGTTTGGAGATAGTGCCAATCTTAACACAAGATACGTGCACGGTTTGGACTGAAGGTACCATAGGCTCATAAATAGTTGTGGACGCACCCAATAGAACTCATAAGTGGCGTGGGTCGTGTGGAATTTCGTTTTAGTCCATTTGGAGACAATGTTAATGTCAGTGCAAGAGAGGTGTACGGTTTGCACCGAACATACCATAGGCATAGAAATCATTTTGGATGACTCGATGGGACTCCTTGGTGACGAGGCTCAAGTGGAAGCTCGGTTCGGTCCGTTTGGAGATAGTGCTACTCTTGACGCACGATTGGTGCACGGTTTGCGTCAAACGTACTATAGGCTCGGAAATAGTATTGGAGGCACCCGATGGAACTCCTAGTTGACGTGGGTCTTGTGGAATCTCGTTTCGATTAGTTTTGAGTCAGTGTTAGCGTCGGTGCAAGATAGGTGCTCAATTTGCGTCGAACGTACCATAGGGTCATAAATCAGTTTAGACGCACCCGATGGTGCTCCTAAGTAACGTGGGTCTGGTGGAGCTATGTTCGGTCCGTTTGGAGATAGTGCTAATCTTGACACAAGACAGATGCATGGTTTCCACTAAACGTACCATAGTCTCACAAATAGTTTGGGACGCACCCGATGGACTCGTAAGTGACATGGGTCGTGTGGAATCTCATTTTAATCCGTTTGGAGACAGTGTTAGTGTCTGTGCAAGACAGGTGCACGGTTTGCACCGAACATACCATAGGCACATAAATCGTTTTGGACGCACACGGTGGGACTCCTAGGTGACGAGGCTCAATTGGAAGCTTAGTTCGCTCCGTTTAGAGATAGTGCTACTCTTGATGCACGATTGGTGCAAGGTTTGCGTCAAACGCACCGTAGGCTTGGAAATAGTATTGGAGGCACCCGATGGAACTCCTAGTTGACGTGGGTCATGTGGAATCTCATTTCGATCTATTTTGAGACAGTGTTAGCGTCGGTGCAAGATAGGTGCATGATTTGCGTCAAACGTACCATAGGGTCATAAATCTGTTTAGACGCACCCGATGGTACTCCTAAGTAACGTGGGTCTGGTGGAGCTCTATTCGGTCCGTTTGGAGATAGTGCTAATCTTGACACAAGATAGGTGCACGGTTTGCACTAAACATACCATAGGCTCACAAAAAGTTTTTGACGCACCTGATGGACTCGTAAGTGACATGGGTCGTGTGGAATCTCGTTTTAGTCCGTTTGGAGACAGTGTTAGTGTTAGTGCAAGATAGGTGCACGGTTTCCACCGAACATACCATAGGGATAGAAATCGTTTTGGACGCAGACGATGGGACTCCTTGGTGACGAGGCTCAAGTGGAAGCTCGATTCGGTCCGTTTAGAGATAGTGCTACTCTTGATGCATGATTGGTGCACCGTTTGTGTCAAACGTACCGTAGGCTCGGAAATAGTATTGGAGGCACCCGATGGAACTCCTAGTTGACGTGGGTCTTGTGGAATCTCATTTCGATTAGTTTTGAGATAGTGTTAGCGTCGGCCCAAGATAGGTGCTCAATTTGCGTCAAACGTACCATAGGCTCATAAATCATTTAAAAAGCACCCAATGGTACTCCTAAGTGACGAGGGTCTAGTGGAGCCCTGTTTGGTCCGTTTGGAGATAGTGCTAATCTTAACACAAGATAGGTGCACGGTTTGGACTGAAGGTACCATAGGCTCATAAATAGTTGTGGACGCACCCAATAGAACTCATAAGTGGCGTGGGTTGTGTGGAATTTCGTTTTAGTCCATTTGGAGACAATGTTAATGTCAGTGCAAGAGAGGTGTACAGTTTGCACCGAACATACCATAGACATAGAAATCATTTTGGACGACTCGATGGGACTCCTAGGTGATGAGACTCAAGTGGAAGCTCGGTTTGGTCCGTTTGGAGATAGTGCTACACTTGATGCATGATTGGTGCACGGTTTGCGTCAAACGTACCGTAGGCTCTAAAATAGTATTGGAGGCACCCGATGGAACTCCAAGTTGATGTGGGTCTTGTGGAATATCGTTTTGATCTGTTTTGAGACAATGTTAGCGTCGGTGCAAGATAGGTACACGATTTGCGTCAAACATACCATACGGTCATAAATCAGTTTAGATGCACCCGATGGTACTACTAAGTGACGTGGGTCTGGTGGAGCTCTGTTCGGTCTGTTTGGAGATAGTGCTAATCTTGACACAAGATAGATGCACGGTTTGCACCGAACGTACCATAGGCTCACAAATAGTTTGGGACGCACCCGATGGACTCGTAAGTGACATGGGTCATGTGGAATTTCGTTTTAGTCCGTTTGGAGACAGTGTTAGTGTCAGTGCAAGACAGGTGCACGGTTTGCACCGAATATACCATAGGCACAGAAATCATTTTGGATGCACACGGTGGGACTCCTAGGTGACGAGGCTCAAGTGGAAGCTCGGTTCGCTCTGTTTGGAGATAGTGCTACCCTTGATGCACGATTGGTGCACGGTTTGCGTCAAGCGCACCGTAGGCTTGGAGATAGTATTGGAGGCACCCGATGGAACTCCTAGTTGACGTGGGTCTTGTGGAATCTCATTTTGATCTGTTTTGAGACAGTGTTATCGTCGGTGCTAATAGGTCCACGATTTGCGTCAAACATACCATAGGGTCATAAATCAGTTTAGACGCACCCGATGGTACTCCTAAGTAACGTGGGTCTGGTGGAGCTCTATTCGGTCCATTTGGAGATAGTGCTAATCTTGACACAAGATAGATGCACGGTTTACAATGAACGTACCATAGGCTCACAAATAGTTTTGACGCACCAGATGGACTCGTAAGTGACATGGGTCGTGTGGAATCTCATTTTAGTTTCGTTTGGAGACAGTGTTAGTGTCTGTGCAAGATAGGTGCATGGTTTCCACCGAACGTACCATAGGCATAGAAATCGTTTTGGACGCAGACGATGGGACTCCTTGGTGATGAGGCTCAAGTGGAAGCTCGGTTCGGTCGGTTTGGAGATAGTGCTACTCTTGATGCACGATTGGTGCACGGTTTGCGTCAAACGTACTATAGGCTCGGAAATAGTATTGGAGGCACCCGATGGAACTCCTAGTTGACGTGGGTCTTGTGGAATCTCGTTTCGATTAGTTTTGAGACAGTGTTAGCGTCGGTCCAAGATAGGTGCTCAATTTGCGTCAAACGTACCATAGGCTCATAAATCATTTTAAAAGCACCCAATGATACTCCTAAGTGACGAGGGTCTAGTGGAGCCCTGTTTGGTCCATTTGGAGATAGTGCCAATCTTGACATAAGATAGTTGCACGGTTTGCAGTGAAGGTACCACAGGCTCATAAATAGTTGTGGACGCACCCAATGGAACTCATAAGTGGCGTGGGTCGTGTGGAATTTCATTTTAGTCCATTTGGAGACAATGTTAATGTCAGTGCAAGAGAGTTGCACGGTTTGCACCGAACATACCATAGCCATAGAAATCATTTTGGACGCACTCGATGGGACTCCTAGGTGACAAGGCTCAAGTGGAAGCCCGGTTCGGTCCGTTTGGAGATAGTACTACTCTTGATGCATGATTGGTGCACGATTTGCGTGAAACATACCGTAGGCTCTGAAATAGTATTAGAGGCACTCGATGGAACTCCTAGTTGATGTGGGTCTTGTGGAATCTCGTTTCGATCTGTTTTGAGACAGTGTTAGCGTCGGTGCAAGATAGGTGCACGATTTGTGTCAAACGTACCATAGGGTCATAAATCAGTTTAGACGCACCCGATGGTACGCCTAAGTGACGTGGGTCTGGTGGAGCTTTGTTCGGTCTGTTTGGAGATAGTGCTAATCTTGACACAAGATAGATGCACGGTTTGCACTGAATGTACCATAGGCTCACAAATAGTTGGGACGCACCTGATGGACTCGTAAGTGACATGGGTCGTGTGGAATTTTGTTTTAGTCCGTTTGGAAACAGTGTTAGTGTTAGTGCAAGATAGGTGCACGGTTTGCACCGAACACACCATAGGCACAGAATTCGTTTTAGACGCACACGGTGGGACTCCTAGGTGACGAGTCTCAAGTGGAAGCTCGGTTCGCTCCGTTTGGAGATAGTGCTACTCTTGATGCACGATTGGTGCACGGTTTGCGTCAAACGCACCGTAGGCTCAGAAATAGTATTGGAGGCACCCGATGGAACTCCTAGTTGACGTGGGTCATGTGGAATCTCGTTTCGATCTATTTTGAGACAGTGTTAGCGTCGGTGCAAGATAGGTGCACTATTTGCGTCGAACGTACCATAGGGTCACAAATCAGTTTAGACGCACCCGATGGTACTCCTAAGTAACGTGGGTCTGGTGGAGCTATGTTCGGTCCGTTTGGAGATAGTGCTAATCTGACACAAGATAGATGCATGGTTTGCACTAAACGTACCATAGTCTCACAAATAGTTTGGGACGCACCCGATGTACTCGTAAGTAACATGGGTCGTGTGGAATCGCATTTTAGTCCGTTTGTAGACAGTGTTAGTGTCAGTGCAAGACAGGAGCACAGTTTGCATCGAACATACCATAGGCACAGAAATCATTTTGGACGCACACGGTGGGACTCCTAGGTGACGAGGCTCAATTGGAAGCTCGGTTCGCTCCGTTTAGAGATAGTGCTACTCTTGATGCACGATTGGTGCACGGTTTGCGTCAAACGCACCGTAGGCTTGGAAATAGTATTGGAGGCACCCGATGGAACTCCTAGTTGACGTGGGTCATGTGGAATCTCGTTTCGATCTATTTTGAGACAGTGTTAGCGTCGGTGCAAGATAGGTGCACGATTTGCGTCAAACGTACCATAGGGTCATAAATCAGTTTAGACGCACCCGATGGTACTCCTAAGTAACGTGGGTCTGGTGGAGCTCTATTCGGTCCGTTTGGAGATAGTGCTAATCTTGACACAAGATAGGTGCATGGTTTGCACTAAACATACCATAGGCTCACAAAAAGTTTTTGACACACCTGATGGACTCGTAAGTGACATGGGTCGTGTGGAATCTCGTTTTAGTCCGTTTGGAGACAGTGTTAGTGTTACTGCAAGATAGGTGCACGGTTTCCACCGAACATACCATAGGCATAGAAATCGTTTTGGACGCAGACGATGGGACTCCTTGGTGACGAGGCTCAAGTGGAAGCTCGATTCGGTCCGTTTAGAGATAGTGCTACTCTTGATGCATGATTGGTGCACCGTTTGTGTCAAACATACCGTAGGCTCGGAAATAGTATTGGAGGCACCCAATGGAACTCCTAGCTGACGTGGGTCTTGTGGAATCTCGTTTCGATTAGTTTTGAGATAGTGTTAGCGTCGGTCCAAGATAGGTGCTCAATTTGCGTCAAACGTACCATAGGCTCATAAATCATTTAAAAAGCACCCAATGGTACTCCTAAGTGACGAGGGTCTTGTGGAGCCCTGTTTGGTCCGTTTGGAGATAGTGCCAATCTTAACACAAGATATGTGCACGGTTTGGACTGAAGGTACCATAGGCTCATAAATAGTTGTGGACGCACCCAATAGAACTCATAAGTGGCGTGGGTCGTGTGGAATTTCGTTTTAGTCCATTTGGAGACAATGTTAATGTCAGTGCAAGAGAGGTGTACGGTTTGCACCGAACATACCATAGGCATAGAAATCATTTTGGATGACTCGATGGGACTCCTAGGTGATGAGGCTCAAGTGGAAGCTCGGTTCGGTCTGTTTGGAGATAGTGCTACTCTTGATGCATGATTGGTGCACGGTTTGCGTCAAACGTACCGTAGGCTCTAAAATAGTATTAGAGGCACCCGATGGAACTCCTAGTTGATGTGGGTCTTGTGGAATCTCGTTTCGATCTGTTTTGAGACAATGTTAGCGTCGGTTCAAGATAGGTACACGATTTGCGTCAAACATACCATACGGTCATAAATCAGTTTAGATGCACCTGATGGTACTACTAAGTGACGTGGGTCTAGTGGAGCTCTGTTCGGTCTGTTTGGAGATAGTGCTAATCTTGACACAAGATAGATGCACGGTTTGCACTGAACGTACCATAGGCTCACAAATAGTTTAGGACGCACCCGATGGACTCGTGAGTGACATGGGTCATGTGGAATTTCATTTTAGTCCGTTTGGAGACAGTGTTAGTGTCAGTGCAAGACAGGTGCACGGTTTGCACCGAACATACCATAGGCACAGAAATCATTTTGGATGCACATGGTGGGACTCCTTGGTGACGAGGCTCAAGTGGAAGCTCGGTTCGCTCTGTTTGGAGATAGTGCTACTCTTGATGCACGATTGGTGCACGGTTTGCGTCAAACGCACCGTAGGCTTGGAGATAGTATTGGAGGCACCCGATGGAACTCCTAGTTGACGTGGGTCTTGTGGAATCTCATTTCGATCTGTTTTTAGACAGTGTTATCGTCGGTGCTAGATAGGTCCACGATTTGCGTCAAACATACCATAGGGTCATAAATCAGTTTAGACGCACCCGATGGTACTCCTAAGTAACGTGGGTCTGGTGGAGCTCTATTCGGTCCATTTGGAGATAGTGCTAATCTTGACACAAGATAGATGCACGGTTTACACTGAACGTACCATAGGCTCACAAATAGTTTTTGACACACCAGATGGACTCGTAAGTGACATGGGTCGTGTGGAATCTCATTTTAGTCCGTTTGGAGACAGTGTTAGTGTCTGTGCAAGATAGGTGCATGGTTTCCACCGAACGTACCATAGGCATAGAAATCGTTTTGGACGCAGACGATGGGACTCCTTGGTGACGAGGCTCAAGTGGAAGCTCGGTTCGGTCCGTTTGGAGATAGTGCTACTCTTGATGCACGATTGGTGCACGGTTTGCGTCAAACGTACTGTAGGCTCGGAAATAGTATTGGAGGCACCCGATGGAACTCCTAGTTGACGTGGGTCTTGTGGAATCTTGTTTCGATTAGTTTTGAGACAGTGTTAGCATCGGTCCAAGATAGGTGCTCAATTTGCGTCAAACGTACCATAGGCTCATAAATCATTTTAAAAGCACCCAATGATACTCCTAAGTGACGAGGGTCTAGTGGAGCCCTGTTTGGTCCATTTGGAGATAGTGCCAATCTTGACATAAGATAGGTGCACGGTTTGCAGTGAAGGTACCACAGGCTCATAAATAGTTGTGGACGGACCCAATGGAACTCATAAGTGGCGTGGGTCGTGTGGAATTTCATTTTAGTCCATTTGGGGACAATGTTAATGTCAGTGCAAGAGAGGTGCACGGTTTGCACCGAACATACCATAGCCATAGAAATCATTTTAGACGCACTCGATGGGACTCCTAGGTGACGAGGCTCAAGTGGAAGCCCGGTTTGGTCCGTTTGGAGATAGTACTGCTCTTGATGCATGATTGGTGCACGATTTGCGTGAAACGTACCGTAGGCTCTGAAATAGTATTAGAGGCACTCGATGGAACTCCTAGTTGATGTGGGTCTTGTGGAATCTCGTTTCGATCTGTTTTGAGACAGTGTTAGCGTCGGTGCAAGATAGGTGCACGATTTGTGTTAAACGTACCATAGTGTCATAAATCAGTTTAGACGCACCCGATGGTACCCCTAAGTGACGTGGGACTGGTGGAGCTTTGTTCGGTCTGTTTGGAGATAGTGCTAATCTTGACACAAGATAGATGCACGGTTTGCACTGAATGTACCATAGGCTCACAAATAGTTGGGACGCACCTGATGGACTCGTAAGTGACATGGGTCGTGTGGAATTTCGTTTTAGTCCGTTTGGAGACAGTGTTAGTGTTAGTGCAAGATAGGTGCACGGTTTGCACCGAACACACCATAGGCACAGAAATCATTTTAGACGCACACGGTGGGACTCCTAGGTGACGAGTCTCAAGTGGAAGCTCGGTTCGCTCCGTTTAGAGATAGTGCTACTCTTGATGCACGATTGGTGCACGGTTTGCGTCAAACGCACCGTAGGCTCGAAAATAATATTGGAGGCACCCGATGGAACTCCTAGTTGACGTGGGTCTTGTGGAATCTCGTTTCGATCTATTTTGAGACAGTGTTAGCGTCGGTGCAAGATAGGTGCACTATTTGCGTCAAACGTACCATAGGGTCATAAATCAGTTTAGACGCACCCGATGCTACTCCTAAGTAACGTGGGTCTGGTGGAGCTATGTTCGGTCCGTTTGGAGATAGTGCTAATCTTGACACAAGATAGATGCATGGTTTGCACTAAACGTACCATAGTCTCACAAATAGTTTGGGACGCACCCGATGGACTCGTAAGTGACATGGGTCGTGTGGAATCTCATTTTAGTCCGTTTGGAGACAGTGTTAGTGTCTGTGCAAGACAGGTGCACGGTTTGCACCGAACATACCATAGGCACAGAAATCGTTTTGGACGCACACGGTGGGACTCCTAGGTGACGAGGCCCAATTGGAAGCTCGGTTCGCTCCGTTTAGAGATAGTGCTACTCTTGATGCACGATTGGTGCACGGTTTGCGTCAAACGCACCGTAGGCTTGGAAATAGTATTGGAGGCACCCGATGAAACTCCTAGTTGACGTGGGTCATGTGGAATCTCGTTTCGATCTATTTTGAGACAGTGTTAGCGTCGGTGCAAGATAGGTGCACGATTTGCGTCAAACGTACCATAGGGTCATAAATCAGTTTAGACACACCCGATGGTACTCCTAAGTAACGTGGGTTTGGTGGAGCTCTATTCGGTCCGTTTGGAGATAGTGCTAATCTTGACACAAGATAGGTGCACGGTTTGCACTAAACATACCATAGGCTCACAAAAAGTTTTTGACACACCTGATGGACTCGTAAGTGACATGGGTCGTGTGGAATCTCGTTTTAGTCCGTTTGGAGACAGTGTTAGTGTTAGTGCAAGATAGGTGCACGGTTTCCACCAAACATACCATAGGCATAGAAATCGTTTTGGACGCAGACGATGGGACTTCTTGGTGACGAGGCTCAAGTGGAAGCTCGATTCGGTCCGTTTAGAGATAGTGCTACTCTTGATGCATGATTGGTGCACCGTTTGTGTCAAACGTACCGTAGGCTCGGAAATAGTATTGGAGGCACCCGATGGAACTCCTAGTTGACGTGGGTCTTGTGGAATCTCATTTCGATTAGTTTTGAGATAGTGTTAGCGTCGGTCCAAGATAGGTGCTCAATTTGCGTCAAACGTACCATAGGCTCATAAATCATTTAAAAAGCACCCAATGGTACTCCTATGTGACGAGGGTCTAGTGGAGCCATGTTTGGTCCGTTTGGAGATAGTGCCAATCTTAACACAAGATAGGTGCACGGTTTGGACTGAAGGTACCATAGGCTCATAAATAGTTGTGGACGCACCCAATAGAACTCATAAGTGGCGTGGGTCGTGTGGAATTTCGTTTTAGTCCATTTGGAGACAATGTTAATGTCAATGCAAGAGAGGTGTACAGTTTGCACCGAACATACCATAGGCATAGAAATCATTTTGGACGACTCGATGGGACTCCTAGGTGATGAGGCACAAGTGGAAGCTCGGTTCGGTCCGTTTGGAGATAGTGCTACTCTTGATGCATGATTGGTGCACGGTTTGCGTCAAACGTACTGTAGGCTCTAAAATAGTATTGGAGGCACCCGATGGAAAGCTCGGTTCGCTCTGTTTGGAGATAGTGCTACTCTTGATGCACGATTGGTGCACGGTTTGCGTCAAACGCACTGTAGGCTTGGAGATAGTATTGGAGGCACCCGATGGAACTCCTAGTTGACGTGGGTCTTGTGGAATCTCATTTCGATCTGTTTTGAGACAGTGTTATCGTCGGTGCTAGATAGGTCCACGATTTGCGTCAAACATACCATAGGGTCATAAATCAGTTTAGACGCACCCGATGGTACTCCTAAGTAACGTGGGTCTGGTGGAGCTCTATTCGGTCCATTTGGAGATAGTGCTAATCTTGACACAAGATAGATGCACGGTTTACACTGAACGTACCATAGGCTCGCAAATAGTTTTTGACGCACCAGATGGACTCGTAAGTGACATGGGTCGTGTGGAATCTCATTTTAGTCCGTTTGGAGACCGTGTTAGTGTCTGTGCAAGATAGGTGCACGGTTTCCACCGAACGTACCATAGGCATAGAAATCATTTTGGACGCAGATGATGGGACTCCTTGGTGACGAGGCTCAAGTGGAAGCTCGGTTCGGTCCGTTTGGAGATAGTGCTACTCTTGATGCATGATTGGTGCACGGTTTGCGTCAAACGTACTGTAGGCTTGGAAATAGTATTGGAGGCACCCGATGGAACTCCTAGTTGACGTGGGACTTATGGAATCTTGTTTCGATTAGTTTTGAGACAGTGTTAGCGTCGGTCCAAGATAGGTGCTCAATTTGCGTCAAACGTACCATAGGCTCATAAATTATTTTAAAAGCACCCAATGGTACTCCTAAGTGACGAGGGTCTAGTGGAGCCCTGTTTGGTCCATTTGGAGATAGTGCCAATCTGGACATAAGATAGGTGCACGGTTTGCAGTGAAGGTACCACAGGCTCATAAATAGTTGTGGACGCACCCAATGGAACTCATAAGTGGCGTGGGTCGTGTGGAATTTCATTTTAGTCCATTTGGAGGCAATGTTAATGTCAGTGCAAGAGAGGTGCATGGTTTGCACCGAACATACCATAGGCATAGAAATCATTTTGGACGCACTCGATGGGACTCCTAGGTGACAAGGCTCAAGTGGAAGCCCGGTTCGGTCCGTTTGGAGATAGTACTACTCTTGATGCACGATTGGTGCACGATTTGCGTGAAACGTACCGTAGGCTCTGAAATAGTATTAGAGGCACTCGATGGAACTCCTAGTTGATGTGGGTCTTGTGGAATCTCGTTTCGATCTGTTTTGAGACAGTGTTAGCGTCGGTGCAAGATAGGTGCACGATTTGTGTCAAACGTACCATAGGGTCATAAATCAGTTTAGACGCACCCGATGGTACCCCTAAGTGACGTGGGTCTGGTGGAGCTTTGTTCGGTCTGTTTGGAGATAGTGCTAATCTTGACACAAGATAGATGCACGGTTTGCACTGAATGTACCATAGGTTCACAAATAGTTGGGACGCACCTGATGGACTCGTAAGTGACATGGGTCGTGTGGAATTTCGTTTTAGTCCGTTTGGAGACAGTGTTAGTGTTAGTGCAAGATAGGTGCACGGTTTGCACCGAACACACCATAGGCACAGAAATCGTTTTAGACGCACACGGTGGGACTCCTAGGTGACGAGTCTCAAGTGGAAGCTCGGTTCGCTCCGTTTAGAGATAGTGCTACTCTTGATGCACGATTGGTGCACGGTTTGCGTCAAACGCACCGTAGGCTCGGAAATAGTATTGGAGGCACCCGATGGAACTCCTAGTTGACGTGGGTCTTGTGGAATCTCATTTCGATCTATTTTGAGACAGTGTTAGCGTCGGTGCAAGATAGGTGCACTATTTGCGTCAAACGTACCATAGGGTCATAAATCAGTTTAGACGCACCCGATGGTACTCCTAAGTAACGTGGGTCTGGTGGAGCTATGTTCGGTCTGTTTGGAGATAGTGCTAATCTTGACACAAGATAGGTGCACGGTTTGCACTAAACATACCATAGGCTCACAAAAAGTTTTTGACACACCTGTTGGACTCGTAAGTGACATGGGTCGTGTGGAATCTCGTTTTAGTCCGTTTGGAGACAGTGTTAGTGTTAGTGCAAGATAGGTGCACGGTTTCCACCAAACATACCATAGGCGTAGAAATCGTTTTGGACGCAGACGATGGGACTCCTTGGTGACGAGGCTCAAGTGGAAGCTCGATTCGGTCCGTTTAGAGATAGTGCTACTCTTGATGCATGATTGGTGCACCGTTTGTGTCAAACGTACCGTAGGCTCGGAAATAGTATTGGAGGCACCCGATGGAACTCCTAGTTGACGTGGGTCTTATGGAATCTCATTTCGATTAGTTTTGAGATAGTGTTAGCGTCGGTCCAAGATAGGTGCTCAATTTGCGTCAAACGTACCATAGGCTCATAAATCATTTAAAAAGCACCCAATGGTACTCCTATGTGACGAGGGTCTAGTGGAGCCATGTTTGGTCCGTTTGGAGATAGTGCCAATATTAACACAAGATAGGTGCACGGTTTGGACTGAAGGTACCATAGGCTCATAAATAGTTGTGGACGCACCCAATAGAACTCATAAGTGGCGTGGGTCGTGTGGAATTTCGTTTTAGTCCATTTGGAGACAATGTTAATGTCAGTGCAAGAGAGGTGTACAGTTTGCACCGAACATACCATAGGCATAGAAATCATTTTGGATGACTCGATGGGACTCCTAGGTGATGAGGCTCTAGTGGAAGCTCGGTTCGGTCCGTTTGGAGATAGTGCTACTCTTGATGCATGATTAGTGCACGGTTTGCGTCAAACGTACTGTAGGCTCTAAAATAGTATTGGAGGCACCCGATGGAAAGCTCGGTTCGCTCTGTTTGGAGATAGTGCTACTCTTGATGCACGATTGGTGCATGGTTTGCGTCAAACGCACTGTAGGCTTGGAGATAGTATTGGAGGCACCCGATGGAACTCCTAGTTGACGTGGGTCTTGTGGAATCTCATTTCGATCTGTGTTTGAGACAGTGTTATCGTCGGTGCTAGATAGGTCCACGATTTGCGTCAAACATACCATAGGGTCATAAATCAGTTTAGACGCACCCGATGGTACTCCTAAGTAACGTGGGTCTGGTGGAGCTCTATTCGGTCCATTTGGAGATAGTGCTAATCTTGACACAAGATAGATGCACGGTTTACACTAAACGTACCATAGGCTCACAAATAGTTTTTGACGCACCAGATGGACTCGTAAGTGACATGGGTCGTGTGGAATCTCATTTTAGTCCGTTTGGAGACAGTGTTAGTGTCTGTGCAAGATAGGTGCACGGTTTCCACCGAACGTACCATAGGCATAGAAATCATTTTGGACGCAGATGATGGGACTCCTTTGTGACGAGGCTCAAGTGGAAGCTCGGTTCGGTCCGTTTGGAGATAGTGCTACTCTTGATGCATGATTGGTGCACGGTTTGCGTCAAACGTACTGTAGGCTTGGAAATAGTATTGGAGGCACCCGATGGAACTCCTAGTTGACGTGGGTCTTATGGAATCTTGTTTCGATTAGTTTTGAGACAGTGTTAGCGTCGGTCCAAGATAGGTGCTCAATTTGCGTCAAACGTACCATAGGCTCATAAATCATTTTAAAAGCACCCAATGGTACTCCTAAGTGACGAGGGTCTAGTGGAGCCCTGTTTGGTCCATTTGGAGATAGTGCCAATCTGGACATAAGATAGGTGCACGCTTTGCAGTGAAGGTACCACAGGCTCATAAATAGTTGTGGACGCACCCAATGGAACTCATAAGTGGCGTGGGTCGTGTGGAATTTCATTTTAGTCCATTTGGAGGCAATGTTAATGTCAGTGCAAGAGAGGTGCATGGTTTGCACCGAACATACCATAGGCATAGAAATCATTTTGGACGCACTCGATGGGACTCCTAGGTGACAAGGCTCAAGTGGAAGCCCGGTTCGGTCCGTTTGGAGATAGTACTACTCTTGATGCACGATTGGTGCACGATTTGCGTGAAACGTACCGTAGGCTCTGAAATAGTATTAGAGGCACTCGATGGAACTCCTAGTTGATGTGGGTCTTGTGGAATCTCGTTTCGATCTGTTTTGAGACAGTGTTAGCGTCGGTGCAAGATAGGTGCACGATTTGTGTCAAACGTACCATAGGGTCATAAATCAGTTTAGACGCACCCGATGGTACCCCTAAGTGATGTGGGTCTGGTGGAGCTTTGTTCGGTCTGTTTGGAGATAGTGCTAATCTTGACACAAGATAGATGCACGGTTTGCACTGAATGTACCATAGGCTCACAAATAGTTGGGACGCACCTGATGGACTCGTAAGTGACATGGGTCGTGTGGAATTTCGTTTTAGTCCGTTTGGAGACAGTGTTAGTGTTAGTGCAAGATAGGTGCACGGTTTGCACCGAACACACCATAGGCACAGAAATCGTTTTAGACGCACACGGTGGGACTCCTAGGTGACGAGTCTCAAGTGGAAGCTCGGTTCGCTCCGTTTAGAGATAGTGCTACTCTTGATGCACGATTGGTGCACGGTTTGCGTCAAACGCACCGTAGGCTCGGAAATAGTATTGGAGGCACCCGATGGAACTCCTAGTTGACGTGGGTCTTGTGGAATCTCATTTCGATCTATTTTGAGACAGTGTTAGCGTCGGTGCAAGATAGGTGCACAATTTGCGTCAAACGTACCATAGGGTCATAAATCAGTTTAGACGCACCCGATGGTACTCCTAAGTAACGTGGGTCTGGTGAAGCTATGTTCGGTCCGTTTGGAGATAGTGCTAATCTTGACACAAGATAGATGCATGGTTTGCACTAAACGTACCATAGTCTCACAAATAGTTTGGGACACACCCGATGGACTCGTAAGTGACATGGGTCGTGTGGAATCTCATTTTAGTCCGTTTGGAGACAGTGTTAGTGTTTGTGCAAGACAGGTGCACGGTTTGCACCGAACATACCATAGGCACAGAAATCGTTTTGGACGCACACGGTGGGACTCCTAGGTGACGAGGCTCAATTGGAAGCTCGGTTCGCTCCGTTTAGAGATAGTGCTACTCTTGATGCACGATTGGAGCACGGTTTGCGTCAAACGCACCGTAGGCTTGGAAATAGTATTGGAGGCACCCGATGGAACACCTAGTTGACGTGGGTCATGTGGAATCTCGTTTCGATCTATTTTGAGACAGTGTTAGCGTCGGTGCAAGATAGGTGCACGATTTGCGTCAAACGTACCATAGGGTCATAAATCTGTTTAGACGCACCCGATGGTACTCCTAAGTAACGTGGGTCTGGTGGAGCTCTATTCGGTCCGTTTGGAGATAGTGCTAATCTTGACACAAGATAGGTGCACGGTTTGCAATAAACATACCATAGGCTCACAAATAGTTTTTGACGCACCTGATGGACTCGTAAGTGACATGGGTCGTGTGGAATCTCGTTTTAGTCCGTTTGGAGACAGTGTTAGTGTTAGTGCAAGATAGGTGCACGGTTTCGACCGAACATACCATAGGCATAGAAATCGTTTTGGACGCAGACGATGGGACTCCTTGGTGATGAGGATCAAGTGGAAGCTCGATTCGGTCCGTTTAGAGATAGTGCTACTCTTGATGCATGATTGGTGCACCGTTTGTGTCAAACGTACCGTAGGCTCAAAAATAGTATTTGAGGCACCCGACGGAACTCCTAGTTGACGTGGGTCTTGTGGAATCTCATTTCGATTAGTTTTGAGATAGTGTTAGCGTCGGTCCAAGATAGGTGCTCAATTTGCGTCAAACGTACCATAGGCTCATAAATCATTTAAAAAGCACCCAATGGTACTCCTAAGTGACGAGGGTCTAGTGGAGCCCTGTTTGGTCCGTTTGGAGATAGTGCCAATCTTAACACAAGATAGGTGCACGGTTTAGACTGAAGGTACCATAGGCTCATAAATAGTTGTGGACGCACCCAATAGAACTCATAAGTGGCGTGGGTCGTGTGGAATTTCATTTTAGTCCATTTGGAGACAATGTTAATGTCAGTGCAAGAGAGGTGTATAGTTTGCATCGAACATACCATAGGCATAGAAATCATTTTGGATGACTCGATGGGACTCCTAGGTGATGAGGCTCAAGTGGAAGCTCAGTTCGGTCCGTTTGGAGATAGTGCTACTCTTGATGCATGATTGGTGCACGGTTTGCGTCAAACGTACTGTAGGCTCTAAAATAGTATTGGAGGCACCCGATGGAAAGCTCGGTTCGCTCTGTTTGGAGATAGTGCTACTCTTGATGCACGATTGTTGCACGGTTTGCGTCAAATGCACCGTAGGCTTGGAGATAGTATTGGAGGCACCCGATGGAACTCCTAGTTGACGTGGGTCTTGTGGAATCTCATTTCGATCTGTTTTGAGACAGTGTTATCGTCGGTGCTAGATAGGTCCACGATTTGCGTCAAACATACCATAGGGTCATAAATCAGTTTAGACGCACCCGATGGTACTCCTAAGTAACGTGGCACTGGTGGAGCTCTATTCGGTCCATTTGGAGATAGTGCTAATCTTGACACAAGATAGATGCACGGTTTACACTGAACGTACCATAGGCTCACAAATAGTTTTTGACACACCAGATGGACTCGTAAGTGACGTGGGTCGTGTGGAATCTCATTTTAGTCCGTTTGGAGATAGTGTTAGTGTCTGTGCAAGATAGGTGCACGGTTTCCACCGAACGTACCATAGGCATAGAAATCGTTTTGGACGCAGACGATGGGACTCCTTGGTGACGAGGCTCAAGTGGAAGCTCGGTTCGGTCCGTTTGGAGATAGTGCTAGATGCACGATTGGTGCACGGTTTGCGTCAAACGTACTGTAGGCTCGGAAATAGTATTGGAGGCACCCGATGGAACTCCTAGTTGACGTGGGTTTTGTGGAATCTCGTTTTGATTAGTTTTGAGACAGTGTTAGCGTCGGTCCAAGATAGGTGCTCAATTTGCGTCAAACGTACCATAGGCTCATAAATCATTTTAAAAGCACCCAATGATACTCCTAAGTGACGAGGGTCTAGTGGAGCCCTGTTTGGTCCATTTGGAGATAGTGTCAATCTTGACATAAGATAGGTGCACGGTTTGCAGTGAAGGTACCACAGGCTCATAAATAGTTGTGGACGCACCCAATGGAACTCATAAGTGGCGTGGGTCGTGTGGAATTTCATTTTAGTCCATTTGGAGACATTGTTAATGTCAGTGCAAGAGAGGTGCACGGTTTGCACCGAACATATCATAGCCATAGAAATCATTTTAGACGCACTCGATAGGACTCCTAGGTGACGAGGCTCAAGTGGAAGCCCGGTTCGGTCCGTTTGGAGATAGTACTACTCTTGATGCATGATTGGTGCACGATTTGCGTGAAACGTACCGTAGGCTCTGAAATAGTATTAGAGGCACTCGATGGAACTCCTAGTTGATGTGGGTCTTGTGGAATCTCGTTTCGATCTGTTTTGAGACAGTGGTAGCGTCGGTGCAAGATAGGTGCACGATTTGTGTCAAACGTACCATAGGGTCATAAATCAGTTTAGACGCACCCGATGGTACCCCTAAGTGACGTGGGTCTGGTGGAGCTTTGTTCGGTCTGTTTGGAGATAGTGCTAATCTTGACACAAGATAGATGCACGGTTTGCACTGAATGTACCATAGGCTCACAAATAGTTGGGACGCACCTGATGGACTCGTAAGTGACATGGGTCGTGTGGAATTTCGTTTTAGTCCGTTTGGAGATAGTGTTAGTGTTAGTGCAAGATAGGTGCACGGTTTGCACCGAACACACCATAGGCACAGAAATCGTTTTAGACGCACACGGTGGGACTCCTAGGTGACGAGTCTCAAGTGGAAGCTCGGTTCGCTCTGTTTGGAGATAGTGCTACTCTTGATCCACGATTGGTGCACGGTTTGCGTCAAACGCACCGTAGGCTCGGAAATACTATTGGAGGCACCCGATGGAACTCCTGGTTGACGTGGGTCTTGTGGAATCTCGTTTCGATCTATTTTGAGACAGTGTTAGCGTCGGTGCAAGATAGGTGCACTATTTGCGTCAAACGTACCATAGGGTCATAAATCAGTTTAGACGCACCCGATGGTACTCCTAAGTAACGTGGGTCTGGTGGAGCTATGTTCGGTCCGTTTGGAGATAGTGCTAATCTTGACACAAGATAGATGCATGGTTTGCACTAAACGTACCACAGTCTCACAAATAGTTTGGGACACACCCGATGGACTCGTAAGTGACATGGGTCGTGTGGAATCTCATTTTAGTCCGTTTGGAGACAGTGTTAGTGTTTGTGCAAGACAGGTGCACGGTTTGCACCGAACATACCATAGGCACAGAAATCGTTTTGGACGCACACGGTGGGACTCCTAGGTGACGAGGCTCAATTGGAAGCTCGGTTCGCTCCGTTTAGAGATAGTGCTACTCTTGATGCACGATTGGAGCACGGTTTGCGTCAAACGCACCGTAGGCTTGGAAATAGTATTGGAGGCACCCGATGGAACTCCTAGTTGACGTGGGTCATGTGGAATCTCGTTTCGATCTATTTTGAGACAGTGTTAGCGTCGGTGCAAGATAGGTGCACGATTTGCGTCAAACGTACCATAGGGTCATAAATCAGTTTAGACGCACCCGATGGTACTCCTAAGTAACGTGGGTCTGGTGGAGCTCTATTCGGTCCATTTGGAGATAGTGCTAATCTTGACACAAGATAGGTGCACGGTTTGCACTAAACATACCATAGGCTCACAAAAAGTTTTTGACGCACCTGATGGACTCGTAAGTGACATGGGTCGTGTGGAATCTCGTTTTAGTCCGTTTGGAGACAGTGTTAGTGTTAGTGCAAGATAGGTGCACGGTTTCCACCGAACATACCATAGGCATAGAAATCGTTTTGGACGCAGACGATGGGACTCCTTGGTGACGAGGCTCAAGTGGAAGCTCGATTCGGTCCGTTTAGAGATAGTGCTACTCTTGATGCATGATTGGTGCACCGTTTGTGTCAAACGTACCGTAGGCTCGGAAATAGTATTGGAGGCACCCGATGGAACTCCTAGTTGACGTGGGTCTTGTGGAATCTCATTTCGATTAGTTTTGAGATAGTGTTAGCGTCGGTCCAAGATAGGTGCTCAATTTGCGTCAAACGTACCATAGGCTCATAAATCATTTAAAAAGCACCCAATGGTACTCCTATGTGACGAGGGTCTAGTGGAGCCATGTTTGGTCCGTTTGGAGATAGTGCCAATATTAACACAAGATAGGTGCACGGTTTGGACTGAAGGTACCATAGGCTCATAAATAGTTGTGGACGCACCCAATAGAACTCATAAGTGGCGTGGGTCGTGTGGAATTTCGTTTTAGTCCATTTGGAGACAATGTTAATGTCAGTGCAAGAGAGGTGTACAGTTTGCACCGAACATACCATAGGCATAGAAATCATTTTGGATGACTCGATGGGACTCCTAGGTGATGAGGCTCTAGTGGAAGCTCGGTTCGGTCCGTTTGGAGATAGTGCTACTCTTGATGCATGATTGGTGCACGGTTTGCGTCAAACGTACTGTAGGCTCTAAAATAGTATTGGAGGCACCCGATGGAAAGCTCGGTTCGCTATGTTTGGAGATAGTGCTACTCTTGATGCACGATTGGTGCATGGTTTGCGTCAAACGCACTGTAGGCTTGGAGATAGTATTGGAGGCACCCGATGGAACTCCTAGTTGACGTGGGTCTTGTGGAATCTCATTTCGATCTGTGTTTGAGACAGTGTTATCGTCGGTGCTAGATAGGTCCACGATTTGCGTCAAACATACCATAGGGTCATAAATCAGTTTAGACGCACCCGATGGTACTCCTAAGTAACGTGGGTCTGGTGGAGCTCTATTCGGTCCATTTGGAGATAGTGCTAATCTTGACACAAGATAGATGCACGGTTTACACTAAACGTACCATAGGCTCACAAATAGTTTTTGACGCACCAGATGGACTCGTAAGTGACATGGGTCGTGTGGAATCTCATTTTAGTCCGTTTGGAGACAGTGTTAGTGTCTGTGCAAGATAGGTGCACGGTTTCCACCGAACGTACCATAGGCATAGAAATAATTTTGGACGCAGATGATGGGACTCCTTTGTGACGAGGCTCAAGTGGAAGCTCGGTTCGGTCCGTTTGGAGATAGTGCTACTCTTGATGCATGATTGGTGCACGGTTTGCGTCAAACGTACTGTAGGCTTGGAAATAGTATTGGAGGCACCCGATGGAACTCCTAGTTGACGTGGGTCTTATGGAATCTTGTTTCGATTAGTTTTGAGACAGTGTTAGCGTCGGTCCAAGATAGGTGCTCAATTTGCGTCAAACGTACCATAGGCTCATAAATCATTTTAAAAGCACCCAATGGTACTCCTAAGTGACGAGGGTCTAGTGGAGCCCTGTTTGGTCCATTTGGAGATAGTGCCAATCTGGACATAAGATAGGTGCACGCTTTGCAGTGAAGGTACCACAGGCTCATAAATAGTTGTGGACGCACCCAATGGAACTCATAAGTGGCGTGGGTCGTGTGGAATTTCATTTTAGTCCATTTGGAGGCAATGTTAATGTCAGTGCAAGAGAGGTGCATGGTTTGCACCGAACATACCATAGGCATAGAAATCATTTTGGACGCACTCGATGGGACTCCTAGGTGACAAGGCTCAAGTGGAAGCCCGGTTCGGTCCGTTTGGAGATAGTACTACTCTTGATGCACGATTGGTGCACGATTTGCGTGAAACGTACCGTAGGCTCTGAAATAGTATTAGAGGCACTCGATGGAACTCCTAGTTGATGTGGGTCTTGTGGAATCTCGTTTCGATCTGTTTTGAGACAGTGTTAGCGTCGGTGCAAGATAGGTGCACGATTTGTGTCAAACGTACCATAGGGTCATAAATCAGTTTAGACGCACCCGATGGTACCCCTAAGTGATGTGGGTCTGGTGGAGCTTTGTTCGGTCTGTTTGGAGATAGTGCTAATCTTGACACAAGATAGATGCACGGTTTGCACTGAATGTACCATAGGCTCACAAATAGTTGGGACGCACCTGATGGACTCGTAAGTGACATGGGTCGTGTGGAATTTCGTTTTAGTCCGTTTGGAGACAGTGTTAGTGTTAGTGCAAGATAGGTGCACGGTTTGCACCGAACACACCATAGGCACAGAAATCGTTTTAGACGCACACGGTGGGACTCCTAGGTGACGAGTCTCAAGTGGAAGCTCGGTTCGCTCCGTTTAGAGATAGTGCTACTCTTGATGCACGATTGGTGCACGGTTTGCGTCAAACGCACCGTAGGCTCGGAAATAGTATTGGAGGCACCCGATGGAACTCCTAGTTGACGTGGGTCTTGTGGAATCTCATTTCGATCTATTTTGAGACAGTGTTAGCGTCGGTGCAAGATAGGTGCACAATTTGCGTCAAACGTACCATAGGGTCATAAATCAGTTTAGACGCACCCGATGGTACTCCTAAGTAACGTGGGTCTGGTGAAGCTATGTTCGGTCCGTTTGGAGATAGTGCTAATCTTGACACAAGATAGATGCATGGTTTGCACTAAACGTACCATAGTCTCACAAATAGTTTGGGACACACCCGATGGACTCGTAAGTGACATGGGTCGTGTGGAATCTCATTTTAGTCCGTTTGGAGACAGTGTTAGTGTTTGTGCAAGACAGGTGCACGGTTTGCACCGAACATACCATAGGCACAGAAATCGTTTTGGACGCACACGGTGGGACTCCTAGGTGACGAGGCTCAATTGGAAGCTCGGTTCGCTCCGTTTAGAGATAGTGCTACTCTTGATGCACGATTGGAGCACGGTTTGCGTCAAACGCACCGTAGGCTTGGAAATAGTATTGGAGGCACCCGATGGAACACCTAGTTGACGTGGGTCATGTGGAATCTCGTTTCGATCTATTTTGAGACAGTGTTAGCGTCGGTGCAAGATAGGTGCACGATTTGCGTCAAACGTACCATAGGGTCATAAATCTGTTTAGACGCACCCGATGGTACTCCTAAGTAACGTGGGTCTGGTGGAGCTCTATTCGGTCCGTTTGGAGATAGTGCTAATCTTGACACAAGATAGGTGCACGGTTTGCAATAAACATACCATAGGCTCACAAATAGTTTTTGACGCACCTGATGGACTCGTAAGTGACATGGGTCGTGTGGAATCTCGTTTTAGTCCGTTTGGAGACAGTGTTAGTGTTAGTGCAAGATAGGTGCACGGTTTCGACCGAACATACCATAGGCATAGAAATCGTTTTGGACGCAGACGATGGGACTCCTTGGTGATGAGGCTCAAGTGGAAGCTCGATTCGGTCCGTTTAGAGATAGTGCTACTCTTGATGCATGATTGGTGCACCGTTTGTGTCAAACGTACCGTAGGCTCAAAAATAGTATTTGAGGCACCCGACGGAACTCCTAGTTGACGTGGGTCTTGTGGAATCTCATTTCGATTAGTTTTGAGATAGTGTTAGCGTCGGTCCAAGATAGGTGCTCAATTTGCGTCAAACGTACCATAGACTCATAAATCATTTAAAAAGCACCCAATGGTACTCCTAAGTGACGAGGGTCTAGTGGAGCCCTGTTTGGTCCGTTTGGAGATAGTGCCAATCTTAACACAAGATAGGTGCACGGTTTAGACTGAAGGTACCATAGGCTCATAAATAGTTGTGGACGCACCCAATAGAACTCATAAGTGGCGTGGGTCGTGTGGAATTTCATTTTAGTCCATTTGGAGACAATGTTAATGTCAGTGCAAGAGAGGTGTACAGTTTGCATCGAACATACCATAGGCATAGAAATCATTTTGGATGACTCGATGGGACTCCTAGGTGATGAGGCTCAAGTGGAAGCTCAGTTCGGTCCGTTTGGAGATAGTGCTACTCTTGATGCATGATTGGTGCACGGTTTGCGTCAAACGTACTGTAGGCTCTAAAATAGTATTGGAGGCACCCGATGGAAAGCTCGGTTCGCTCTGTTTGGAGATAGTGCTACTCTTGATGCACGATTGTTGCACGGTTTGCGTCAAATGCACCGTAGGCTTGGAGATAGTATTGGAGGCACCCGATGGAACTCCTAGTTGACGTGGGTCTTGTGGAATCTCATTTCGATCTGTTTTGAGACAGTGTTATCGTCGGTGCTAGATAGGTCCACGATTTGCGTCAAACATACCATAGGGTCATAAATCAGTTTAGACGCACCCGATGGTACTCCTAAGTAACGTGGCACTGGTGGAGCTCTATTCGGTCCATTTGGAGATAGTGCTAATCTTGACACAAGATAGATGCACGGTTTACACTGAACGTACCATAGGCTCACAAATAGTTTTTGACACACCAGATGGACTCGTAAGTGACATGGGTCGTGTGGAATCTCATTTTAGTCCGTTTGGAGATAGTGTTAGTGTCTGTGCAAGATAGGTGCACGGTTTCCACCGAACGTACCATAGGCATAGAAATCGTTTTGGACGCAGACGATGGGACTCCTTGGTGACGAGGCTCAAGTGGAAGCTTAGTTCGGTCCGTTTGGAGATAGTGCTACTCTTGATGCACGATTGGTGCACGGTTTGCGTCAAACGTACTGTAGGCTCGGAAATAGTATTGGAGGCACCCGATGGAACTCCTAGTTGACGTGGGTTTTGTGGAATCTCGTTTTGATTAGTTTTGAGACAGTGTTAGCGTCGGTCCAAGATAGGTGCTCAATTTGCGTCAAACGTACCATAGGCTCATAAATCATTTTAAAAGCACCCAATGATACTCCTAAGTGACGAGGGTCTAGTGGAGCCCTGTTTGGTCCATTTGGAGATAGTGTCAATCTTGACATAAGATAGGTGCACGGTTTGCAGTGAAGGTACCACAGGCTCATAAATAGTTGTGGACGCACCCAATGGAACTCATAAGTGGCGTGGGTCGTGTGGAATTTCATTTTAGTCCATTTGGAGACATTGTTAATGTCAGTGCAAGAGAGGTGCACGGTTTGCACCGAACATATCATAGCCATAGAAATCATTTTAGACGCACTCGATAGGACTCCTAGGTGACGAGGCTCAAGTGGAAGCCCGGTTCGGTCCGTTTGGAGATAGTACTACTCTTGATGCATGATTGGTGCACGATTTGCGTGAAACGTACCGTAGGCTCTGAAATAGTATTAGAGGCACTCGATGGAACTCCTAGATGATGTGGGTCTTGTGGAATCTCGTTTCGATCTGTTTTGAGACAGTGGTAGCGTCGGTGCAAGATAGGTGCACGATTTGTGTCAAACGTACCATAGGGTCATAAATCAGTTTAGACGCACCCGATGGTACCCCTAAGTGACGTGGGTCTGGTGGAGCTTTGTTCGGTCTGTTTGGAGATAGTGCTAATCTTGACACAAGATAGATGCACGGTTTGCACTGAATGTACCATAGGTTCACAAATAGTTGGGACGCACCTGATGGACTCGTAAGTGACATGGGTCGTGTGGAATTTCGTTTTAGTCCGTTTGGAGATAGTGTTAGTGTTAGTGCAAGATAGGTGCACGGTTTGCACCGAACACACCATAGGCACAGAAATCGTTTTAGACGCACACGGTGGGACTCCTAGGTGACGAGTCTCAAGTGGAAGCTCGGTTCGCTCTGTTTGGAGATAGTGCTACTCTTGATCCACGATTGGTGCACGGTTTGCGTCAAACGCACCGTAGGCTCGGAAATACTATTGGAGGCAGCCGATGGAACTCCTGGTTGACGTGGGTCTTGTGGAATCTCGTTTCGATCTATTTTGAGACAGTGTTAGCGTCGGTGCAAGATAGGTGCACTATTTGCGTCAAACGTACCATAGGGTCATAAATCAGTTTAGACGCACCCGATGGTACTCCTAAGTAACGTGGGTCTGGTGGAGCTATGTTCGGTCCGTTTGGAGATAGTGCTAATCTTGACACAAGATAGATGCATGGTTTGCACTAAACGTACCACAGTCTCACAAATAGTTTGGGACACACCCGATGGACTCGTAAGTGACATGGGTCGTGTGGAATCTCATTTTAGTCCGTTTGGAGACAGTGTTAGTGTTTGTGCAAGACAGGTGCACGGTTTGCACCGAACATACCATAGGCACAGAAATCGTTTTGGACACACACGGTGGGACTCCTAGGTGACGAGGCTCAATTGGAAGCTCGGTTCGCTCCGTTTAGAGATAGTGCCACTCTTGATGCACGATTGGAGCACGGTTTGCGTCAAACGCACCGTAGGCTTGGAAATAGTATTGGAGGCACCCGATGGAACTCCTAGTTGACGTGGGTCATGTGGAATCTCGTTTCGATCTATTTTGAGACAGTGTTAGCGTCGGTGCAAGATAGGTGCACGATTTGCGTCAAACGTACCATAGGGTCATAAATCAGTTTAGACGCACCCGATGGTACTCCTAAGTAACGTGGGTCTGGTGGAGCTCTATTCGGTCCATTTGGAGATAGTGCTAATCTTGACACAAGATAGGTGCACGGTTTGCACTAAACATACCATAGGCTCACAAAAAGTTTTTGACGCACCTGATGGACTCGTAAGTGACATGGGTCGTGTGGAATCTTGTTTTAGTCCGTTTGGAGACAGTGTTAGTGTTAGTGCAAGATAGGTGCGCGGTTTCCACCGAACATACCATAGGCATAGAAATCGTTTTGGACGCAGACGATGGGACTCCTTGGTGACGAGGCTCAAGTGGAAGCTCGATTCGGTCCGTTTAGAGATAGTGCTACTCTTGATGCATGATTGGTGCACCGTTTGTGTCAAACGTACCGTAGGCTCGGAAATAGTATTGGAGGCACCCGATGGAACTCCTAGTTGACGTGGGTCTTGTGGAATCTCATTTCGATTAGTTTTGAGATAGTGTTAGCGTCGGTCCAAGATAGGTGCTCAATTTGCGTCAAACGTACCATAGGCTCATAAATCATTTAAAAAGCACCCAATGGTACTCCTAAGTGACGAGGGTCTTGTGGAGCCCTGTTTCGTCCATTTGGAGATAGTGCCAATCTTAACATAAGATAGGTGCACGGTTTGGACTGAAGGTACCATAGGCTCATAAATAGTTGTGGACGCACCCAATAGAACTCATAAGTGGTGTGGGTCGTGTGTAATTTCGTTTTAGTCCATTTGGAGACAATGTTAATGTCAGTGCAAGAGAGGTGTACAGTTTGCACCGAACATACCATAGGCATAGAAATCATTTTGGACGACTCGATGGGACTCCTAGGTGATGAGGCTCAAGTGAAAGCTCGGTTCGGTCCGTTTGGAGATAGTGCTACTCTTGATGCATGATTGGTGCACGGTTTGCGTCAAACATACTGTAGGCTCTAAAATAGTATTGGAGGCACCCGATGGAAAGCTCGGTTCGCTCTGTTTGGAGATAGTGCTACTCTTGATGCACGATTGGTGCACGGTTTGCGTCAAACGCACCGTAGGCTTGGAGATAGTATTGGAGGCACCCGATGGAACTCCTAGTTGACGTGGGTCTTGTGGAATCTCATTTCGATCTGTTTTGAGACAGTGTTATCGTCGGTGCTAGATAGGTCCACGATTTGCGTTAGACATACCATAGGGTCATAAATCAATTTAGACGCACCCGATGGTACTCCTAAGTAACGTGGGTCTGGTGGAGCTCTATTCGGTCCATTTGGAGATAGTGCTAATCTTGACACAAGATAGATGCACGGTTTACACTGAACGTACCATAGGCTCACAAATAGTTTTTGACGCACCAGATGGACTCGTAAGTGACATGGGTCGTGTGGAATCTCATTTTAGTCCGTTTGGAGACAGTGTTAGTGTCTGTGCAAGATAGGTGCACGGTTTCCACCGAACGTACCATAGGCATAGAAATCGTTTTGGACGCAGACGATGGGACTCCTTGGTGACGAGGCTCAAGTGGAAGCTCGGTTCGGTCCGTTTGGAGATAGTGCTACACTTGATGCATGATTGGTGCACGGTTTGCATCAAACGTACTGTAGGCTCGGAAAATAGTATTGGAGGCACCCGATGGAACTCCTAGTTGACGTGGGTCTTATGGAATCTCGTTTCGATTAGTTTTGAGACAGTGTTAGCGTCGGTCCAAGATAGGTGCTCAATTTGCGTCAAACGTACCATAGGCTCATAAATCATTTCAAAAGCACCCAATGGTACTCCTAAGTGACGAGGGTCTAGTGGAGCCCTGTTTGGTCCATTTGGAGATAGTGCCAATCTGGACATAAGATAGGTGCACGGTTTTGCAGTGAAGGTACCACAGGCTCATAAATAGTTGTGGACGCACCCAATGGAACTCATAAGTGGCGTGGGTCGTGTGGAATTTCATTTTAGTCCATTTGGAGGCAATGTTAATGTCAGTGCAAGAGAGGAGCACGGCGGTTTGCACCGAACATACCATAGGCATAGAAATCATTTTGGACGCACTCGATGGGACTCCTAGGTGACAAGGCTCAAGTGGAAGCCCGGTTCGGTCCGTTTGGAGATAGTACTACTCTTGATGCACGATTGGTGCACGATTTGCGTGAAACGTACCGTAGGCTCTGAAATAGTATTAGAGGCACTCGATGGAACTCCTAGTTGATGTGGGTCTTGTGGAATCTCGTTTCGATCTGTTTTGAGACAGTGTTAGCGTCGGTGCAAGATAGGTGCACGATTTGTGTCAAACGTACCATAGGGTCATAAATCAGTTTAGACGCACCCGATGGTACCCCTAAGTGACGTGGGTCTGGTGGAGCTTTGTTCGGTCTGTTTGGAGATAGTGCTAATCTTGACACAAGATAGATGCACGGTTTGCACTGAATGTACCATAGGCTCACAAATAGTTGGGACGCACCTGATGGACTCGTAAGTGACATGGGTCGTGTTGAATTTCGTTTTAGTCCGTTTGGAGACAGTGTTAGTGTTAGTGCAAGATAGGTGCACGGTTTGCACCGAACACACCATAGGCACAGAAATCGTTTTAGACGTACACGGTGGGACTCCTAGGTGATGAGTCTCAAGTGGATGCTCGGTTCGCTCTGTTTGGAGATAGTGCTACTCTTGATGCACGATTGGTGCACGGTTTGCGTCAAACGCACCATAGGCTCGGAAATAGTATTGGAGGCACCCGATGGAACTCCTAGTTGACGTGGGTCTTGTGGAATCTCGTTTCGATCTATTTTGAGACAGTGTTAGCGTCGGTGCAAGATAGGTGCACTATTTGCGTCAAACGTACCATAGGGTCATAAATCAGTTTAGATGCACCCGATGGTACTCCTAAGTAACGTGGGTCTGGTGGAGCTATGTTCGGTCCGTTTGGAGATAGTGCTAATCTTGACACAAGATAGATGCATGGTTTGCACTAAACGTACCATAGTCTCACAAATAGTTTGGGACGCACCCGATGGACTCGTAAGTGACATGGGTCGTGTGGAATCTCATTTTAGTCCGTTTGGAGACAGTGTTAGTGTCTGTGCAAGACAGGTGCACGGTTTGCACCGAACATACCATAGGCACAGAAATCATTTTGGACGCACACGGTGGGACTCCTAGGTGACGAGGCTCAATTGGAAGCTCGGTTCGCTCCGTTTAGAGATAGTGCTACTCTTGATGCACGATTGGTGCACGGTTTGCGTCAAACGCACCGTAGGCTTGGAAATAGTATTGGAGGCACCCGATGGAACTCCTAGTTGACATGGGTCATGTGGAATCTCGTTTCGATCTATTTTGAGACAGTGTTAGCGTCGGTGCAAGATAGGTGCACGATTTGCGTCAAACGTACCATAGGGTCATAAATCAGTTTAGACGCACCCGATGGTACTCCTAAGTAACGTGGGTCTGGTGGAGCTCTATTCGGTCCATTTGGAGATAGTGCTAATCTTGACACAAGATAGGTGCACGGTTTGCACTAAACATACCATAGGCTCACAAAAAGTTTTTGACGCACCTGATGGACTCGTAAGTGACATGGGTCGTGTGGAATCTCGTTTTAGTCCGTTTGGAGACAGTGTTAGTGTTAGTGCAAGATAGGTGCACGGTTTCCACCGAACATATCATAGGCATAGAAATCGTTTTGGACGCAGACGATGGGACTCCTTGGTGACGAGGCTCAAGTGGAAGCTCGATTCGGTCCGTTTAGAGATAGTGCTACTCTTGATGCATGATTGGTGCACCGTTTGTGTCAAACGTACCGTAGGCTCGGAAATAGTATTGGAGGCACCCGATGGAACTCCTAGTTGACGTGGGTCTTGTGGAATCTCATTTCGATTAGTTTTGAGATAGTGTTAGCGTCGGTCCAAGATAGGTGCTCAATTTGCGTCAAACGTACCATAGGCTCATAAATCATTTAAAAAGCACCCAATGGTACTCCTAAGTGACGAGGGTCTTGTGGAGCCCTGTTTGGTCCATTTGGAGATAGTGCCAATCTTAACATAAGATAGGTGCACGGTTTGGACTGAAGGTACCATAGGCTCATAAATAGTTGTGGACGCACCCAATAGAACTCATAAGTGGCGTGGGTCGTGTGTAATTTCGTTTTAGTCCATTTGGAGACAATGTTAATGTCAGTGCAAGAGAGGTGTACAGTTTGCACCGAACATACCATAGGCATAGAAATCATTTTGGACGACTCGATGGGACTCCTAGGTGATGAGGCTCAAGTGGAAGCTCGGTTCGGTCCGTTCGGAGATAGTGCTACTCTTGATGCATGATTGGTGCACGGTTTGCGTCAAACATACTGTAGGCTCTAAAATAGTATTGGAGGCACCCGATGGAAAGCTCGGTTCGCTCTGTTTGGAGATAGTGCTACTCTTGATGCACGATTGGTGCACGGTTTGCATCAAACGCACCGTAGGCTTGGAGATAGTATTGGAGGCACCCGATGGAACTCCTAGTTGACGTGGGTCTTGTGGAATCTCATTTCGATCTGTTTTGAGACAGTGTTATCGTCGGTGCTAGATAGGTCCACGATTTGCGTTAGACATACCATAGGGTCATAAATCAATTTAGACGCACCCGATGGTACTCCTAAGTAACGTGGGTCTGGTGGAGCTCTATTCGGTCCATTTGGAGATAGTGCTAATCTTGACACAAGATAGATGCACGGTTTACACTGAACGTACCATAGGCTCACAAATAGTTTTTGACGCACCAGATGGACTCGTAAGTGACATGGGTCGTGTGGAATCTCATTTTAGTCCGTTTGGAGACAGTGTTAGTGTCTGTGCAAGATAGGTGCACGGTTTCCACCGAACGTACCATAGGCATAGAAATCGTTTTGGACGCAGACGATGGGACTCCTTGGTGACGAGGCTCAAGTGGAAGCTCGGTTCGGTCCGTTTGGAGATAGTGCTACTCTTGATGCATGATTGGTGCACGGTTTGCATCAAACGTACTGTAGGCTCGGAAAATAGTATTGGAGGCACCCGATGGAACTCCTAGTTGACGTGGGTCTTATGGAATCTCGTTTCGATTAGTTTTGAGACAGTGTTAGCGTCGGTCCAAGATAGGTGCTCAATTTGCGTCAAACGTACCATAGGCTCATAAATCATTTTAAAAGCACCCAATGGTACTCCTAAGTGACGAGGGTCTAGTGGAGCCCTGTTTGGTCCATTTGGAGATAGTGCCAATCTGGACATAAGATAGGTGCACGGTTTTGCAGTGAAGGTACCACAGGCTCATAAATAGTTGTGGACGCACCCAATGGAACTCATAAGTGGCGTGGGTCGTGTGGAATTTCATTTTAGTCCATTTGGAGGCAATGTTAATGTCAGCGCAAGAGAGGTGCACGGCGGTTTGCACCGAACATACCATAGGCATAGAAATCATTTTGGACGCACTCGATGGGACTCCTAGGTGACAAGGCTCAAGTGGAAGCCCGGTTCGGTCCGTTTGGAGATAGTACTACTCTTGATGCACGATTGGTGCACGATTTGCGTGAAACGTACCGTAGGCTCTGAAATAGTATTAGAGGCACTCGATGGAACTCCTAGTTGATGTGGGTCTTGTGGAATCTCGTTTCGATCTATTTTGAGACAGTGTTAGCGTCGGTGCAAGATAGGTGCACGATTTGTGTCAAACGTACCATAGGGTCATAAATCAGTTTAAACGCACCCGATGGTACCCCTAAGTGACATGGGTCTGGTGGAGCTTTGTTCGGTCTGTTTGGAGATAGTGCTAATCTTGACCCAAGATAGATGCACGGTTTGCACTGAATGTACCATAGGCTCACAAATAGTTGGGACGCACCTGATGGACTCGTAAGTGACATGGGTCGTGTGGAATTTCGTTTTAGTCCGTTTGGAGACAGTGTTAGTGTTAGTGCAAGATAGGTGCACGGTTTGCACCGAACAAACCATAGGCACAGAAATCGTTTTAGACGTACACGGTGGGACTCCTAGGTGATGAGTCTCAAGTGGAAGCTCGGTTCGCTCTGTTTGGAGATAGTGCTACTCTTGATGCACGATTGGTGCACGGTTTGCGTCAAACGCACCGTAGGCTCGGAAATAGTATTGGAGGCACCCGATGGAACTCCTAGTTGACGTGGGTCTTGTGGAATCTCGTTTCGATCTATTTTGAGACAGTGTTAGCGTCGGTGCAAGATAGGTGCACTATTTGCGTCAAACGTACCATAGGGTCATAAATCAGTTTAGACGCACCCGATGGTACTCCTAAGTAACGTGGGTCTGGTGGAGCTATGTTCGGTCCGTTTGGAGATAGTGCTAATCTTGACACAAGATAGATGCATGGTTTGCACTAAACGTACCATAGTCTCACAAATAGTTTGGGACGCACCTGATGGACTCGTAAGTGACATGGGTCGTGTGGAATCTCATTTTAGTCCGTTTGGAGACAGTGTTAGTGTCTGTGCAAGACAGGTGCACGGTTTGCACCGAACATACCATAGGCACAGAAATCATTTTGGACGCACACGGTGGGACTCCTAGGTGATGAGGCTCAATTGGAAGCTCGGTTCGCTCCGTTTAGAGATAGTGCAACTCTTGATGCACGATTGGTGCACGGTTTGCGTCAAACGCACCGTAGGCTTGGAAATAGTATTGGAGGCACCCGATGGAACTCCTAGTTGACGTGGGTCATGTGGAATCTCGTTTCGATCTATTTTGAGACAGTGTTAGCGTCGGTGCAAGATAGGTGCACGATTTGCGTCAAACGTACCATAGGGTCATAAATCAGTTTAGACGCACCCGATGGTACTCCTAAGTAACGTGGGTCTGGTGGAGCTCTATTCGGTCCGTTTGGAGATAGTGCTAATCTTGACACAAGATAGGTGCACGGTTTGCACTAAACATACCATAGGCTCACAAATAGTTTTTGACGCACCTGATGGACTCGTAAGTGACCTGGGTCGTGTGGAATCTCGTTTTAGTCCGTTTGGAGACAGTGTTAGTGTTAGTGCAAGATAGGTGCACGGTTTCCACCGAACATACCATAGGCATAGAAATCGTTTTGGACGCAGACGATGGGACTCCTTGGTGATGAGGCTCAAGTGGAAGCTCGATTCGGTCCGTTTAGTGATAGTGCTACTCTTGATGCATGATTGGTGCACCGTTTGTGTCAAACGTACCGTAGGCTCAGAAATAGTATTGGAGGCACCCGACGGAACTCCTAGTTGACGTGGGTCTTGTGGAATCTCATTTCGATTAGTTTTGAGATAGTGTTAGCGTCGGTCCAAGATAGGTGCTCAATTTGCGTCAAACGTACCATAGGCTCATAAATCATTTAAAAAGCACCCAATGGTACTCCAAAGTGACGAGGGTCTAGTGGAGCCCTGTTTGGTCCATTTGGAGATAGTGCCAATCTTAACACAAGATAGGTGCACGGTTTGGACTGAAGGTACCATAGGCTCATAAATAGTTGTGGACGCACCCAATAGAACTCATAAGTGGCGTGGGTCGTGTGGAATTTCATTTTAGTCCATTTGGAGACAATGTTAATGTCAGTGCAAGAGAGGTGTACAGTTTGCACCGAACATACCATAGGCATAGAAATCATTTTGGACGACTCGATGGGACTCCTAGGTGATGAGGCTCAAGTGGAAGCTCAGTTCGGTCCGTTTGGAGATAGTGCTACTCTTGATGCATGATTGGTGCACGGTTTGCGTCAAACGTACTGTAGGCTCTAAAATAGTATTGGAGGCACCCGATGGAAAGCTCGGTTCGCTCTGTTTGGAGATAGTGCTACTCTTGATGCACGATTGGTGCACGGTTTGCGTCAAACGCACCGTAGGCTCTGAAATAGTATTGGAGGCACCCGATGGAACTCCTAGTTGACGTGGGTCTTGTGGAATCTCATTTCGATCTGTTTTGAGACAGTGTTATCGTCGGTGCTAGATAGGTCCACGATTTGCGTCAAACATACCATGGGTCATAAATCAGTTTAGACGCACCCGATGGTACTCCTAAGTAACGTGGGTCTGGTGGAGCTCTATTCGGTCCATTTAGAGATAGTGCTAATCTTGACACAAGATAGATGCACGGTTTACACTGAACGTACCATAGGCTCACAAATAGTTTTTGACGCACCAGATGGACTCGTAAGTGACATGGGTCGTGTGGAATCTCATTTTAGTCCGTTTGGAGACAGTGTTAGTGTCTGTGCAAGATAGGTGCACGGTTTCCACCGAACGTACCATAGGCATAGAAATCATTTTGGACGCAGACGATGGGACTCCTTGGTGACGAGGCTCAAGTGGAAGCTCGGTTCGGTTCGTTTGGAGATAGTGCTACTCTTGATGCATGATTGGTGCACGGTTTGCGTCAAACGTACTGTAGGCTCAGAAATAGTATTGAAGGCACCCGATGGAACTCCTAGTTGACATGGGTCTTATGGAATCTCGTTTCGATTAGTTTTGAGACAGTGTTTGCGTCGGTCCAAGATAGGTGCTCAATTTGCGTCAAACGTACCACAGGCTCATAAATCATTTTAAAAGCACCCAATGGTACTCCTAATTGACGAGGGTCTAGTGGAGCCCTGTTTGGTCCATTTGGAGATAGTGCCAATCTTGACATAAGATAGGTGCACGGTTTGCAGTGAAGGTACCACAGGCTCATAAATAGTTGTGGACGCACCCAATGGAACTCATAAGTGGCGTGGGTCGTGTGGAATTTCATTTTAGTCCATTTGGAGACAATGTTAATGTCAGTGCAAGAGACGTGCACGGTTTGCACCGAACATACCATAGGCATAGAAATCATTTTGGACGCACTCGATGGGACTCCTAGGTGACGAGGCTCAAGTGGAAGCCTGGTTCGGTCCGTTTGGAGATAGTACTACTCTTGATGCACGATTGGTGCACGATTTTCGTGAAACGTACCGTAGGCTCTGAAATAGTATTAGAGGCACTCGATGGAACTCCTAGTTGATGTGGGTCTTGTGGAATCTCGTTTCGATCTGTTTTGAGACAGTGTTAGCGTCGGTGCAAGATAGGTGCACGATTTGTGTCAAACGTACCATAGGGTCATAAATCAGTTTAGACACACCCGATGGTACCCCTAAGTGACGTGGGTCTGGTGGAGCTTTGTTCGGTCTGTTTGGAGATAGTGCTAATCTTGACACAAGATAGATGCACGGTTTGCACTGAATGTACCATAGGCTCACAAATAGTTGGGACGCACCTGATGGACTCGTAAGTGACATGGGTCGTGTGGAATTTTGTTTTAGTCCGTTTGGAGACAGTGTTAGTGTTAGTGCAAGACAGGTGCACGGTTTGCACCGAACATACCATAGGCACAGAAATCGTTTTGGACGCACACGGTGGGACTCCTAGGTGACGAGGCTCAATTGGAAGCTCGGTTCGCTCCGTTTAGAGATAGTGCTACTCTTGATGCACGATTGGTGCACGGTTTGCGTCAAACGCACCTTAGGCTTGGAAATAGTATTGGAGGCACCCGATGGAACTCCTAGTTGACGTGGGTCATGTGGAATCTCGTTTCGATCTATTTTGAGACAGTGTTAGTGTCGGTGCAAGATAGGTGCACGATTTGCGTCAAACGTACCATAGGGTCATAAATCAGTTTAGACGCACCCGATGGTACTCCTAAGTAACGTGGGTCTGGTGGAGCTCTATTCGGTCCGTTTGGAGATGGTGCTAATCTTGACACAAGATAGGTGCACGGTTTGCACTAAACTTACCATAGGCTCACAACAAGTTTTTGACGCAGCTGATGGACTCGTAAGTGACATGGGTCGTGTGGAATCTCGTTTTAGTCCGTTTGGAGACAGTGTTAGTGTTAGTGCAGATAGGTGCACGGTTTCCACCGAACATACCATAGGCATAGAAATCGTTTTGGACGCAGACGATGGGACTCCTTGGTGACGAGGCTCAAGTGGAAGCTCGATTCGGTCCGTTTAGAGATAGTGCTACTCTTGATGCATGATTGGTGCACCGTTTGTGTCAAACGTACCGTAGGCTCGGAAATAGTATTGAAGGCACCCGATGGAACTCCTAGTTGACGTGGGTCTTGTGGAATCTCGTTTCGATTAGTTTTGAGATAGTGTTAGCGTCGGTCCAAGATAGGTGCTCAATTTGCGTCAAACGTACCATAGGCTCATAAATCATTTAATAAGCACCCAATGGTACTCCTAAGAGACGAGGGTCTAGTGGAGCCTTGTTTGGTCCGTTTGGAGATAGTGCCAATCTTAACACAAGATGGGTGCACGGTTTGGACTGAAGGTACCATAGGCTCATAAATAGTTGTGGACGCACCCAATAGAACTCATAAGTGGCGTGGGTCATGTGGAATTTCGTTTTAGTCCATTTAGAGACAATGTTAATGTCAGTGCAAGAGAGGTGTACGGTTTGCACCGAACATACCATAGGCATAGAAATCATTTTGGACGCAGACGATGGGACTCCTAGGTGACGAGGCTCAAGTGGAAGCTCGGTTCGGTCCGTTTGGAGACAGTACTACTCTTGTGCACGATTGGTGCACAGTTTGCGTCGAACGTACCGTAGGCTCTGAAATAGTATTGGAGGCACCCGATGGAACTCCTAGTTGATGTGGGTCTTGTGGAATCTCATTTCGATCTGTTTTGAGACAGTGTTAGCGTCGCTGGAAGATATGTGCTCGATTTGCGTCAAACGTACCATAGGGTCAAAAATCAGTTTAGACGCACCCGATGGTACTCTAAAGTGACGTGGGTCTGGTGGAGCTCTGTTCGGTCCATTTGGAGATAGTGCTAATCATGACACAAGATAGATCCACGGTTTGTACTGAACGTACCATAGGCTCACAAATAGTTTGGGACACACCCGATGGACTCGTAAGTGACATGGGTCGTGTTGAATTTCATTTTAGTCCATTTGGAGACAGTGTTAGTGTCAGTGCAAGACAGGTGCATGGTTTCCACCGAACATACCATAGGCATAGAAGTCGTTTTGGACGCACACGATGGGACTCCTAGGTGATGAGCCTCAAGTGGAAGCTCGGTTCGGTCCGTTTGGAGATAGTGCTACTCTCGATGCACGATTGGTGCACGGTTTGCGTCGAACGTACCGTAGGCTCTGAAATAGTATTGGAGGCACCCGATGGAACTCCTAGTTGACGTGGGTCTTGTGGAATCTCATTTCGATCTGTTTTGAGACAGTGTTATCGTCGGTGCTAGATAGGTCCACGATTTGCGTCAAACATACCATGGGTCATAAATCAGTTTAGACGCACCCGATGGTACTCCTAAGTAACGTGGGTCTGGTGGAGCTCTATTCGGTCCATTTGGAGATAGTGCTAATCTTGACACAAGATAGATGCACGGTTTACACTGAACGTACCATAGGCTCACAAATAGTTTTTGACGCACCAGATGGACTCGTAAGTGACATGGGTCGTGTGGAATCTCATTTTAGTCCGTTTGGAGACAGTGTTAGTGTCTGTGCAAGATAGGTGCACGGTTTCCACCGAACGTACCAAAGGCATAGAAATCATTTTGGACGCAGACGATGGGACTCCTTGGTGACGAGGCTCAAGTGGAAGCTCGGTTCGGTCCGTTTGGAGATAGTGCTACTCTTGATGCATGATTGGTGCACGGTTTGCGTCAAACGTACTATAGGCTCAGAAATAGTATTGGAGGCACCCGATGGAACTCCTAGTTGACATGGGTCTTATGGAATCTCGTTTCGATTAGTTTTGAGACAGTGTTAGCGTCGATCCAAGATAGGTGCTCAATTTGCGTCAAACGTACCATAGGCTCATAAATCATTTTAAAAGCACCCAACGGTACTCCTAATTGACGAGGGTCTAGTGGAGCCCTGTTTGGTCCATTTGGAGATAGTGCCAATCTTGACATAAGATAGGTGCACGGTTTGCAGTGAAGGTACCACAGGCTCATAAATAGTTGTGGACGCACCCAATGGAACTCATAAGTGGCGTGGGTCGTGTGGAATTTCATTTTAGTCCATTTGGAGACAATGTTAATGTCAGTGCAAGAGACGTGCACGGTTTGCACCGAACATACCATAGGCATAGAAATCATTTTGGACGCACTCGATGGGACTCCTAGGTGACGAGGCTCAAGTGGAAGCCTGGTTCGGTCCGTTTGGAGATAGTACTACTCTTGATGCACGATTGGTGCACGATTTTCGTGAAACGTACCGTAGGCTCTGAAATAGTATTAGAGGCACTCGATGGAACTCCTAGTTGATGTGGGTCTTGTGGAATCTCGTTTCGATCTGTTTTGAGACAGTGTTAGCGTCGGTGCAAGATAGGTGCACGATTTGTGTCAAACGTACCATAGGGTCATAAATCAGTTTAGACACACCCGATGGTACCCCTAAGTGACGTGGGTCTGGTGGAGCTTTGTTCGGTCTGTTTGGAGATAGTGCTAATCTTGACACAAGATAGATGCACGGTTTGCACTGAATGTACCATAGGCTCACAAATAGTTGGGACGCACCTGATGGACTCGTAAGTGACATGGGTCGTGTGGAATTTTGTTTTAGTCCGTTTGGAGACAGTGTTAGTGTTAGTGCAAGACAGGTGCACGGTTTGCACCGAACATACCATAGGCACAGAAATCGTTTTGGACGCACACGGTGGGACTCCTAGGTGACGAGGCTCAATTGGAAGCTCGGTTCGCTCCGTTTAGAGATAGTGCTACTCTTGATGCACGATTGGTGCACGGTTTGCGTCAAACGCACCGTAGGCTTGGAAATAGTATTGGGGGCACCCGATGGAACTCCTAGTTGACGTGGGTCATGTGGAATCTCGTTTCGATCTATTTTGAGACAGTGTTAGCGTCGGTGCAAGATAGGTGCACGATTTGCGTCAAACGTACCATAGGGTCATAAATCAGTTTAGACGCACCCGATGGTACTCCTAAGTAACGTGGGTCTGGTGGAGCTCTATTCGGTCCGTTTGGAGATGGTGCTAATCTTGACACAAGATAGGTGCACGGTTTGCACTAAACATACCATAGGCTCACAAAAAGTTTTTGACGCAGCTGATGGACTCATAAGTGACATGGGTCGTGTGGAATCTCGTTTTAGTCCGTTTGGAGACAGTGTTAGTGTTAGTGCAGATAGGTGCACGGTTTCCACCGAACATACCATAGGCATAGAAATCGTTTTGGACGCAGACGATGGGACTCCTTGGTGACGAGGCTCAAGTGGAAGCTCGATTCGGTCCGTTTAGAGATAGTGCTACTCTTGATGCATGATTGGTGCACCGTTTGTGTCAAACGTACCATAGGCTCGGAAATAGTATTGGAGGCACCCGATGGAACTCCTAGTTGACGTGGGTCTTGTGGAATCTCGTTTCGATTAGTTTTGAGATAGTGTTAGCGTCGGTCCAAGATAGGTGCTCAATTTGCGTCAAACATACCATAGGCTCATAAATCATTTAATAAGCACCCAATGGTACTCCTAAGAGACGAGGGTCTAGTGGAGCCTTGTTTGGTCCGTTTGGAGATAGTGCCAATCTTAACACAAGATGGGTGCACGGTTTGGACTGAAGGTACCATAGGCTCATAAATAGTTGTGGACGCACCCAATAGAACTCATAAGTGGCGTGGGTCATGTGGAATTTCGTTTTAGTCCATTTAGAGACAATGTTAATGTCAGTGCAAGAGAGGTGTACGGTTTGCACCGAACATACCATAGGCATAGAAATCATTTTGGACGCAGACGATGGGACTCCTAGGTGACGAGGCTCGAGTGGAAGCTCGGTTCGGTCCGTTTGGAGACAGTACTACTCTTGTGCACGATTGGTGCACAGTTTGCGTCGAACGTACCGTAGGCTCTGAAATAGTATTGGAGGCACCCGATGGAACTCCTAGTTGATGTGGGTCTTGTGGAATCTCATTTCGATCTATTTTGAGACAGTGTTAGCGTCGCTGGAAGATAGGTGCTCGATTTGCGTCAAACGTACCATAGGGTCAAAAATCAGTTTAGACGCACCCGATGGTACTCTAAAGTGGCGTGGGTCTGGTGGAGCTCTGTTCGGTCCATTTGGATATAGTGCTAATCATGACACAAGATAGATCCACGGTTTGTACTGAACGTACCATAGGCTCACAAATAGTTTGGGACACACCCGATGGACTCGTAAGTGACATGGGTCGTGTTGAATTTCATTTTAGTCCATTTGGAGACAGTGTTAGTGTCAGTGCAAGACAGGTGCATGGTTTCCACCGAACATACCATAGGCATAGAAGTCGTTTTGGACGCACACGATGGGACTCCTAGGTGATGAGCCTCAAGTGGAAGCTCGGTTCGGTCCGTTTGGAGATAGTGCTACTCTCGATGCACGATTGGTGCACGGTTTGCGTCGAACGCACCGTAGGCTTGGAAATAGTATTGGAGGCACGCAATGGAACTCCTAGTTGACGTGGGTCTTGTGGAATCTCGTTTTGATCAGTTTTGAGACAGTGTTAGCGTCGGTGCAAGATAGGTGCACGATTTGCGTCAAACGTACCATAGGGTCATAAATCAGTTTAGACGCACCCGATGGTACTCCTAAGTAACGTGGGTCTGGAGGAGCTCTATTCGGTCCGTTTGGAGATGGTGCTAATCTTGACACAAGATAGGTGCACGGTTTGCACTGAACGTACCATAGGCTCACAAATAGTTTTTGACGCACCCGATGGACTCGTAAGTGACATGGGTCATGTGGAATCTCGTTTTAGTCCGTTTGGAGATAGTGTTAGTGTCAGTGCAAGACAGGTGCACGGTTTCCAACGAACGTACCATAGGCATAGAAAATCATTTTGGACGCAGACGATGGAACTCCTTGGTGACGAGGCTCAAGTGGAAGCTCGGTTCAGTCCATTTGGAGATAGTGCTACTCTTGATGCATGATTGGTGCACGGTTTGCGTCAAATGTACCGTAGGCTCGGAAATAGTATTGGAGGCACCCGATGGAACTCCTAGTTGATGTGGGTCTTGTGGAATCTCGTTTCGATCTATTTTGAGACAATGTTAGCGTCGGTGCAAGATAGGTGCACGATTTGCGTCAAACGTACCATACGGACATAAATCAGTATAGACGCACCTGATGGTACTCCTAACTGACATGGGTCTGGTGGAGCTCTGTTCGGTCTGTTTGGAGATAGTGCTAATCTTCACACAAGATAGATGCACGGTTTGTACTGAACGTACCATAGGCTCACAAATAGTTTAGGACGCACCTGATTGACTTGTAAGTGACATGGGTCATGTGGAATTTCGTTTTAGTCTGTTTGGAGACAGTGTTAGTGTCAGTGCAAGACAGGTGCACGGTTTGCACCGAACATACCATAGGCACAGAAATCATTTTGGACGCACACGGTCAGACTCTTAGGTGATGAGGCTCAAGTAGAAGCTCGGTTCGCTCCGTTTCGAGATAGTGCTACTCTTGATGCACGATTGGTGCACGATTTGCGTCAAAGGAAATAGTATTGGAGGCACCCGATGGAACTAATAGTTGACGTGGGTCTTGTGGAATCTCATTTTGATCTGTTTTGAGACAGTGTTATCGTCGGTGCAAGATAGGTGCACGATTTGCGTCAAACATACCATAGGGTCATAAATCAGTTTAGACGCACCCGATGGTACTCCTAAGTAACGTGGGTCTGGTGGAGCTCTGTTCGGTCCGTTTGGAGATAGAGCTAATCTTGACACAAGATAGGTGCACGGTTTGCACTGAACGTACCATAGGCTCACACAAATAGTTTGGGACGCACTCGATGGACTCATAAGTGACATGGGTCGTGTGGAATCTCGTTTTAGTCCGTTTGGAGACAGTGTTAGTGTCTGTGCAAGACAGGTGCACGGTTTCCACCGAACGTACCATAGGCATAGAAATCGTTTTGGACGCAGACGATGGGACTCCTTGGTGACGAGGCTCAAGTGGAAGCTCGGTTCGGTCCGATTGGAGATAGTGCTACTCTTGATGCACGATTGGTGCACGGTTTGCGTCAAACGTACCATAGGCTAGGAAATAGTATTGGAGGCACCTGATGGAACTCCTAGTTGACGTGGGTCTTGTGGAATCTCGTTTCAATCAGTTTTGAGACAGTGTTAGCGTCGGTCCAAGATAGGTGCTCAATTTGCGTCAAATGTACCATAGGCTCATAAATCATTTTAAAAGCACCCAATGGTATTCCTAAGTGACGTGGGTACCACAGGCTCATAAATAGTTGTGGACGCACCCAATGGAACTCATAAGTGGCGTGGGTCGTGTGGAATTTCATTTTAGTCCATTTGGAGACAATGTTAATGTCAGTGCAAGAGAGGTGCACGGTTTGCACCGAACATACCATAGTCATAGAAATCATTTTGGACGCACTCGATGGGACTCCTAGGTAACGAGGCTCAAGTGGAAGCTCGGTTCGGTCCGTTTGGAGATAGTACTACTCTTGATGCACGATTGGTGCACGGTTTGCGTCAAACGTACCGTAAGCTCTGAAATAGTATTGGAGGCACCCGATGGAACTCCTAGTTGATGTGGGTCTTGTGGAATCTCATTTCGATCTGTTTTGAGACAGTGTTAGCGTCGCTGGAAGATAGGTGCTCGATTTGTGTCAAACGTACCATAGGGTCAAAAATCAGTTTAGACGCACCCGATGGTACTCTAAAGTGACGTGGGTCTGGTGGAGCTCTGTTCGGTCCATTTGGAGATAGTGCTAATCATGACGCAAGATAGATCCACGGTTTGTACTGAACGTACCATAGGCTCACAAATAGTTTGGGACACACCCGATGGACTCGTAAGTGACATGGGTCGTGTTGAATTTCATTTTAGTCCATTTGGAGACAGTGTTAGTGTCAGTGCAAGACAGGTGCATGGTTTCCACCGGACATACCATAGGCATAGAAGTCGTTTTGGACGCACACGATGGGACTCCTAGGTGATGAGCCTCAAGTGGAAGCTCGGTTCGGTCCGTTTGGAGATAGTGCTACTCTCGATGCACGATTGGTGCACGGTTTGCGTCGAACGTACCATAGGCTCTGAAATAGTATTGGAGGCACCCGATGGAACTCCTAGTTGACGTGGGTCTTGTGGAATCTCATTTCGATCTGTTTTGAGACAGTGTTATCGTCGGTGCTAGATAGGTCCACGATTTGCGTCAAACATACCATGGGTCATAAATCAGTTTAGACGCACCCGATGGTACTCCTAAGTAACGTGGGTCTGGTGGAGCTCTATTCGGTCCATTTGGAGATAGTGCTAATCTTGACACAAGATAGATGCACGGTTTACACTGAACATACCATAGGCTCACAAATAGTTTTTGACGCACCAGATGGACTCGTAAGTGACATGGGTCGTGTGGAATCTCATTTTAGTCCGTTTGGAGACAGTGTTAGTGTCTGTGCAAGATAGGTGCACGGTTTCCACCGAACGTACCATAGGCATAGAAATCATTTTGGACGCAGACGATGGGACTCCTTGGTGACGAGGCTCAAGTGGAAGCTCGGTTCGGTCCGTTTGGAGATAGTGCTACTCTTGATGCATGATTGGTGCACGGTTTGCGTCAAACGTACTGTAGGCTCAGAAATAGTATTGGAGGCACCCGATGGAACTCCTAGTTGACATGGGTCTTATGGAATCTCGTTTCGATTAGTTTTGAGACAGTGTTAGCGTCGGTCCAAGATAGGTGCTCAATTTGCGTCAAACGTACCATAGGCTCATAAATCATTTTAAAAGCACCCAACGGTACTCCTAATTGACGAGGGTCTAGTGGAGCCCTGTTTGGTCCATTTGGAGATAGTGCCAATCTTGACATAAGATAGGTGCACGGTTTGCAGTGAAGGTACCACAGGCTCATAAATAGTTGTGGACGCACCTAACGGAACTCATAAGTGGCGTGGGTCGTGTGGAATTTCATTTTAGTCTATTTGGAGACAATGTTAATGTCAGTGCAAGAGACGTGCACGGTTTGCACCGAACATACCATAGGCATAGAAATCATTTTGGACGCACTCGATGGGACTCCTAGGTGACGAGGCTCAAGTGGAAGCCTGGTTCGGTCCGTTTGGAGATAGTACTACTCTTGATGCACGATTGGTGCACGATTTTCGTGAAACGTACCGTAGGCTCTGAAATAGTATTAGAGGCACTCGATGGAACTCCTAGTTGATGTGGGTCTTGTGGAATCTCGTTTCGATCTGTTTTGAGACAGTGTTAGCGTCGGTGCAAGATAGGTGCACGATTTGTGTCAAACGTACCATTGGGTCATAAATCAGTTTAGACACACCCGATGGTACCCCTAAGTGACGTGGGTCTGGTGGAGCTTTGTTCGGTCTGTTTGGAGATAGTGCTAATCTTGACACAAGATAGATGCACGGTTTGCACTGAATGTACCATAGGCTCACAAATAGTTGGGACGCACCTGATGGACTCGTAAGTGACATGGGTCGTGTGGAATTTTGTTTTAGTCCGTTTGGAGACAGTGTTAGTGTTAGTGCAAGACAGGTGCACGGTTTGCACCGAACATACCATAGGCACAGAAATCGTTTTGGACGCACACGGTGGGACTCCTAGGTGACGAGGCTCAATTGGAAGCTCGGTTCGCTCCGTTTAGAGATAGTGCTACACTTGATGCACGATTGGTGCACGGTTTGCGTCAAACGCACCGTAGGCTTGGAAATAGTATTGGGGGCACCCGATGGAACTCCTAGTTGACGTGGGTCATGTGGAATCTCGTTTCGATCTATTTTGAGACAGTGTTAGCGTCGGTGCAAGATAGGTGCACGATTTGCGTCAAACGTACCATAGGGTCATAAATCAGTTTAGACGCACCCGATGGTACTCCTAAGTAACGTGGGTCTGGTGGAGCTCTATTCGGTCCGTTTGGAGATGGTGCTAATCTTGACACAAGATAGGTGCACTGTTTGCACTAAACATACCATAGGCTCACAAAAAGTTTTTGACGCAGCTGATGGACTCGTAAGTGACATGGGTCGTGTGGAATCTCGTTTTAGTCCGTTTGGAGACAGTGTTAGTGTTAGTGCAGATAGGTGCACGGTTTCCACCGAACATACCATAGGCATAGAAATCGTTTTGGACGCAGACGATGGGACTCCTTGGTGACGAGGCTCAAGTGGAAGCTCGATTCGGTCCGTTTAGAGATAGTGCTACTCTTGATGCATGATTGGTGCACCGTTTGTGTCAAACGTACCATAGGCTCGGAAATAGTATTGGAGGCACCCGATGGAACTCCTAGTTGACGTGGGTCTTGTGGAATCTCGTTTCGATTAGTTTTGAGATAGTGTTAGCGTCGGTCCAAGATAGGTGCTCAATTTGCGTCAAACGTACCATAGGCTCATAAATCATTTAATAAGCACCCAATGGTACTCCTAAGAGACGAGGGTCTAGTGGAGCCTTGTTTGGTCCGTTTGGAGATAGTGCCAATCTTAACACAAGATGGGTGCACGGTTTGGACTGAAGGTACCATAGGCTCATAAATAGTTGTGGACGCACCCAATAGAACTCATAAGTGGCGTGGGTCATGTGGAATTTCGTTTTAGTCCATTTAGAGACAATGTTAATATCAGTGCAAGAGAGGTGTACGGTTTGCACCGAACATACCATAGGCATAGAAATCATTTTGGACGCAGACGATGGGACTCCTAGGTGACGAGGCTCGAGTGGAAGCTCGGTTCGGTCTGTTTGGAGACAGTACTACTCTTGTGCACGATTGGTGCACAGTTTGCGTCGAACGTACCGTAGGCTCTGAAATAGTATTGGAGGCACCCGATGGAACTCCTAGTTGATGTGGGTCTTGTGGAATCTCATTTCGATCTATTTTGAGACAGTGTTAGCGTCGCTGGAAGATAGGTGCTCGATTTGCGTCAAACATACCATAGGGTCAAAAATCAGTTTAGACGCACCCGATGGTACTCTAAAGTGACGTGGGTCTGGTGGAGCTCTGTTCGGTCCATTTGGAGATAGTGCTAATCATGACACAAGATAGATCCACGGTTTGTACTGAACGTACCATAGGCTCACAAATAGTTTGGGACACACCCGATGGACTCGTAAGTGACATGGGTCGTGTTGAATTTCATTTTAGTCCATTTGGAGACAGTGTTAGTGTCAGTGCAAGACAGGTGCATGGTTTCCACCGAACATACCATAGGCATAGAAGTCGTTTTGGACGCACACGATGGGACTCCTAGGTGATGAGCCTCAAGTGGAAGCTCGGTTCGGTCCGTTTGGAGATAGTGCTACTCTCGATGCACGATTGGTGCACGGTTTGCGTCGAACGCACCATAGGCTTGGAAATAGTATTGGAGGCACGCAATGGAACTCCTAGTTGACGTGGGTCTTGTGGAATCTCGTTTTGATCAGTTTTGAGACAGTGTTAGCGTCGGTGCAAGATAGGTGCACGATTTGCGTCAAACGTACCATAGGGTCATAAATCAGTTTAGACGCACCCGATGGTACTCCTAAGTAACGTGGGTCTGGAGGAGCTCTGTTCGGTCCGTTTGGAGATAGTGCTAATCTTGACACAAGATAGGTGCACGGTTTGCACTGAACGTACCATAGGCTCACAAATAGTTTTTGACGCACCCGATGGACTCGTAAGTGACATGGGTCATGTGGAATCTCGTTTTAGTCCGTTTGGAGATAGTGTTAGTGTCAGTGCAAGACAGGTGCACGGTTTCCAACGAACGTACCATAGGCATAGAAATCATTTTAGACGCAGACGATGGAACTCCTTGGTGACGAGGCTCAAGTGGAAGCTCGGTTCAGTCCGTTTGGAGATAGTGCTACTCTTGATGCATGATTGGTGCACGGTTTGCGTCAAATGTACCGTAGGCTCGGAAATAGTATTGGAGGCACCCGATGGAACTCCTAGTTGATGTGGGTCTTGTGGAATCTCGTTTCGATCTATTTTGAGACAATGTTAGCGTCGGTGCAAGATAGGTGCACGATTTGCGTCAAACGTACCATACGGACATAAATCAGTATAGACGCACCTGATGGTACTCCTAACTGACATGGGTCTGGTGGAGCTCTGTTCGGTCTGTTTGGAGATAGTGCTAATCTTCACACAAGATAGATGCACGGTTTGTACTGAACGTACCATAGGCTCACAAATAGTTTAGGACGCACCTGATTGACTTGTAAGTGACATGGGTCATGTGGAATTTCGTTTTAGTCTGTTTGGAGACAGTGTTAGTGTCAGTGCAAGACAGGTGCACGGTTTGCACCGAACATACCATAGGCACAGAAATCATTTTGGACGCACACGGTCAGACTCTTAGGTGATGAGGCTCAAGTAGAAGCTCGGTTCGCTCCGTTTCGAGATAGTGCTACTCTTGATGCACGATTGGTGCACGATTTGCGTCAAAGGAAATAGTATTGGAGGCACCCGATGGAACTAATAGTTGACGTGGGTCTTGTGGAATCTCATTTTGATCTGTTTTGAGACAGTGTTATCGTCGGTGCAAGATAGGTGCACGATTTGCGTCAAACATACCATAGGGTCATAAATCAGTTTAGACGCACCCGATGGTACTCCTAAGTAACGTGGGTCTGGTGGAGCTCTGTTCGGTCCGTTTGGAGATAGAGCTAATCTTGACACAAGATAGGTGCACGGTTTGCTTAAATCAGTTTAGACGCACCCGATGGTACTCCTAAGTAACGTGGGTCTGGTGGAGCTCTGTTCGGTCCGTTTGGAGATAGAGCTAATCTTGACACAAGATAGGTGCACGGTTTGCACTGAACGTACCATAGGCTCACACAAATAGTTTGGGACGCACTCGATGGACTCATAAGTGACATGGGTCGTGTGGAATCTCGTTTTAGTCCGTTTGGAGACAGTGTTAGTGTCTGTGCAAGACAGGTGCACGGTTTCCACCGAACGTACCATAGGCATAGAAATCGTTTTGGACGCAGACGATGGGACTCCTTGGTGACGAGGCTCAAGTGGAAGCTCGGTTCGGTCCGATTGGAGATAGTGCTACTCTTGATGCACGATTGGTGCACGGTTTGCGTCAAACGTACCATAGGCTAGGAAATAGTATTGGAGGCACCTGATGGAACTCCTAGTTGACGTGGGTCTTGTGGAATCTCGTTTCAATCAGTTTTGAGACAGTGTTAGCGTCGGTCCAAGATAGGTGCTCAATTTGCGTCAAATGTACCATAGGCTCATAAATCATTTTAAAAGCACCCAATGGTATTCCTAAGTGACGTGGGTACCATAGGCTCATAAATAGTTGTGGACGCACCCAATGGAACTCATAAGTGGCGTGGGTCGTGTGGAATTTCATTTTAGTCCATTTGGAGACAATGTTAATGTCAGTGCAAGAGAGGTGCACGGTTTGCACCGAACATACCATAGTCATAGAAATCATTTTGGACGCACTCGATGGGACTCCTAGGTAACGAGGCTCAAGTGGAAGCTCGGTTCGGTCCGTTTGGAGATAGTACTACTCTTGATGCACGATTGGTGCACGGTTTGCGTCAAACGTACCGTAAGCTCTGAAATTGTATTGGAGGCTCCCGATGGAACTCCTAGTTGATGTGGGTCTTATGGAATCTCGTTTCGATCTATTTTGAGACAGTGTTAGCGTCGGTGCAAGATACGTGCTCAATTTGCGTCAAACGTACCATAGGGTCATAAATCAGTTTAGACGCACTTGATGGTACTCTAAAGTGACGTGGGTCTGGTGGAGCTCTATTCGGTCCGTTTGGAGATAGTGCCAATCTTGACACAAGATAGATGCACGGTTTGCACTGAACGTACCATAGGCTCACAAATAGTTTGGGACGCACCCGATGGACTCGTAAGTGACATGGGTCGTGTGGAATTTCGTTTTAGTCCGTGTGGAGACAGTGTTAGTGTCAATGCAAGACAGGTGCATGGTTTCCACCGAACATACCATAGGCATAGAAGTCATTTTGGACGCACAATGGGAATCCTAGGTGACGAGGCTCAAGTGGAAGCTCAGTTCACTCCGTTTGGAGATAGTGCTACTCTTGATGCACGATTGGTGCACGATTTGCGTCAAAGGAAATAGTATTGGAGGCACCCGATGGAACTAATAGTAGACGTGGGTCTTGTGAAATCTCATTTTGATCTGTTTTGAGACAGTGTTATCGTCGGTGCAAGATAGGTGCACGATTTGCGTCAAACATACCATAGGGTCATAAATCAGTTTAGACGCACCCGATGTTACTCCTAAGTAATGTGGGTCTGGTGGAGCTCTGTTCGGTCCGTTTGGAGATAGAGCTAATCTTGACACAAGATAGGTGCACGGTTTGCACTGAACGTACCATAGGCTCACACAAATAGTTTGGGACGCACCCGATGGACTCATAAGTGACATGGGTCGTGTGGAATCGTTTTAGTCCGTTTGGAGACAGTGTTGGTGTCTGTGCAAGATAGGTGCACGGTTTCCACCGAACGTACCATAGGCATAGAAATCGTTTTGGACGCAGATAATGGGACTCCTTGGTGACGAGGCTCAAGTGGAAGCTCGGTTCGGTCCATTTGGAGATAGTGCTACTCTTGATGCACGATTGGTGCACGGTTTGCGTCAAACGTACCGTAGGCTAGGAAATAGTATTGGAGGCACCCGATGGAACTCTTAGTTGACGTGGGTCTTGTGGAATCTCGTTTCGATCAGTTTTGAGACAGTGTTAGCGTCGGTCCAAGATAGGTGCTCAATTTGCGTCAAATGTACCATAGGCTCATAAATCATTTTAAAAGCACCCAATGGTATTCCTTAGTGACGTGGGTACCATAGGCTCATAAATAGTTGTGGACGCACCCAATGGAACTCATAAGCGGCGTGGGTCGTGTGGAATTTCATTTTAGTCCATTTGGAGACAATGTTAATGTCAGTGCAAGAGAGGTGCATGGTTTGCACCGAACATACCATAGGCATAGAAATCATTTTGGACGCACTCGATGGGACTCCTAGGTGACAAAGCTCGAGTGGAAGCTTGGTTCGGTCCGTTTGGAGACAGTACTACTCTTGATGCACGATTGGTGCACGGTTTGTGTCTAACATACCGTAGGCTCTGAAATAGTATTGGAGGCACCCGATGGAACTCCTAGTTGATGTGGGTCTTGTGGAATCTCGTTTCGATCTATTTTGAGACAGTGTTAGCGTCAGTGCAAGATAGGTGCTCAATTTGCGTCAAACGTACCATAGGGACATAAATCTGTTTAGACGCACCCGATGGTACTCTAAAGTGACGTGGGTCTGGTGGAGCTCTGTTCAGTGCGTTTGGATATAGTGCTAATCATGACACAAGATAGATGCACGGTTTGCACTGAACGTACCATAGGCTCACAAATAGTTTGTGACGCACCCGATGGACTCGTAAGTGACATGGGTCGTGTGGAATTTCGTTTTAGTCCATTTGGAGACAGTGTTAGTGTCAGTGCAAGACAGGTGCACGGTTTCCACCGAACATACCATAGGCATAGAAGTCATTTTGGACGCACACGATGGGACTCCTAGGTGACGAGGCTCAAGTGGAAGCTCGGTTCGGTCCGTTTGGAGATAGTGCTACTCTTGATGCACAATTGGTGCACGGTTTGCGTCAAACACACCATATGCTTGGAAATAGTATTGGAGGCACCCGATGGAACTCCTAGTTGACGTGGGTCTTGTGGAATCTCGTTTCGATCAGTTTTGAGACAGTGTTAGCGTCGGTCCAAGATAGTTTCTCAATTTGCGTCAAACGTACCATAGGCTCATAAATCATTTTAAAAGCAGCCAATGGTACTCCTAAGTGACGAGGGTCTAGTGGAGCCCTGTTTGGTCTATTTGGAGATAGTGCCAATCTTGACACAAGATAGGTGCACGGTTTGCAGTGAACGTACCACAGGCTCATAAATAGTTGTGGACGCACCCAATGGAACTCATAAGTGGCGTGGGTCGTGTGGAATTTCATTTTAGTCCATTTGGAGACAATGTTAATGTCAGTGCAAGAGAGGTGCATGGTTTGCACCGAACATACCATAGGCATAGAAATCATTTTGGACGCACTCGATGGGACTCCTAGGTAACGAGGCTCAAGTGGAAGCTCGGTTCGGTCCGTTTGGAGATAGTACTACTCTTGATGCACGATTGGTGCACGGTTTGCGTCAAACGTACCGTAAGCTCTGAAATTGTATTGGAGGCTCCCGATGGAACTCCTAGTTGATGTGGATCTTGTGGAATCTCGTTTCGATCTGTTTTGAGACAGTGTTAGCGTCGGTGCAAGATAGGTGCTCAATTTGCGTCAAACGTACCATAGGGTCATAAATCAGTTTAGACGCACCCGATGGTACTCTAAAGTGACGTGGGTCTGGTGGAGCTCTGTTCGGTCCGTTTGGAGATAGTGCCAATCTTGACACAAGATAGATGCACGGTTTGCACTGAACGTACCATAGGCTCACAAATAGTTTGGGACGCACCCGATGGACTCGTAAGTGACATCGGTCGTGTGGAATTTCGTTTTAGTCCGTGTGGAGACAGTGTTAGTGTCAGTGCAAGACAGGAGCATGGTTTCCACCGTACATACCATAGGCATAGAAGTCATTTTGGACGCACAATGGGACTCCTAGGTGACGAGGCTCAAGTGGAAGCTCGGTTCACTCCGGTTGGAGATAGTGCTACTCTTGATGCACGATTGGTGCACGATTTGCGTCAAAGGAAATAGTATTGGAGGCACCCGATGGAACTAATAGTTGACGTGGGTCTTGTGAAATCTCATTTTGATCTGTTTTGAGACAGTGTTATCGTCGGTGCAAGATAGGTGCACGATTTGCGTCAAACATACCATAGGGTCATAAATCAGTTTAGACGCACCTGATGGTACTCCTAAGTAATGTGGGTCTGGTGGAGCTCTGTTCGGTCCGTTTGGAGATAGAGCTAATCTTGACACAAGATAGGTGCACGGTTTGCACTGAACGTACCATAGGCTCACACAAATAGTTTGGGACGCACCCGATGGACTCATAAGTGACATGGGTCGTGTGGAATCTCGTTTTAGTCCGTTTGGAGACAGTGTTAGTGTCTGTGCAAGACAGGTGCACGGTTTCCACCGAACGTACCATAGGCATAGAAATCGTTTTGGACGCAGACGATGGGACTCCTTGGTGACGAGGCTCAAATGGAAGCTCGGTTCGGTCCGTTTGGAGATAGTGCTACTCTTGATGCACGATTGGTGCACGGTTTGCGTCAAACGTACCGTAGGCTAGGAAATAGTATTGGAGGCACCTGAAGGAACTCCTAGTTGACGTGGGTCTTGTGGAATCTCGTTTCGATCAGTTTTGAGACAGTGTTAGCGTCGGTCCAAGATAGGTGCTCAATTTGCGTCAAATGTACCATAGGCTCATAAATCATTTTAAAAGCACCCAATGGTATTCCTAAGTGACGTGGGTACCATAGGCTCATAAATAGTTGTGGACGCACCCAATGGAACTCATAAGTGGCGTGGGTCGTGTGGAATTTCATTTTAGTCCATTTGGAGACAATGTTAATGTCAGTGCAAGAGAGGTGCACGGTTTGCACCGAAGATACCATAGTCATAGAAATCATTTTGGACGCACTCGATGGGACTCCTAGGTAACGAGGCTCAAGTGGAAGCTCGGTTCGGTCCGTTTGGAGATAGTACTACTCTTGATGCACGATTGGTGCACGGTTTGCGTCAAACGTACCGTAAGCTCTGAAATTGTATTGGAGGCTCCCGATGGAACTCCTAGTTGATGTGGGTCTTATGGAATCTCGTTTCGATCTATTTTGAGACAGTGTTAGCGTCGGTGCAAGATACGTGCTCAATTTGCGTCAAACGTACCATAGGGTCATAAATCAGTTTAGACGCACTTGATGGTACTCTAAAGTGACGTGGGTCTGGTGGAGCTCTATTCGGTCCGTTTGGAGATAGTGCCAATCTTGACACAAGATAGATGCACGGTTTGCACTGAACGTACCATAGGCTCACAAATAGTTTGGGACACACCCGATGGACTCGTAAGTGACATGGGTCGTGTGGAATTTCGTTTTAGTCCGTGTGGAGACAGTGTTAGTGTCAATGCAAGACAGGTGCATGGTTTCCACCGAACATACCATAGGCATAGAAGTCATTTTGGACGCACAATGGGAATCCTAGGTGACGAGGCTCAAGTGGAAGCTCAGTTCACTCCGTTTGGAGATAGTGCTACTCTTGATGCACGATTGGTGCACGATTTGCGTCAAAGGAAATAGTATTGGAGGCACCCGATGGAACTAATAGTTGACGTGGGTCTTGTGAAATCTCATTTTGATCTGTTTTGAGACAGTGTTATCGTCGGTGCAAGATAGGTGCACGATTTGCGTCAAACATACCATAGGGTCATAAATCAGTTTAGACGCACCCGATGTTACTCCTAAGTAATGTGGGTCTGGTGGAGCTCTGTTCGGTCCGTTTGGAGATAGAGCTAATCTTGACACAAGATAGGTGCACGGTTTGCACTGAACGTACCATAGGCTCACACAAATAGTTTGGGACGCACCCGATGGACTCATAAGTGACATGGGTCGTGTGGAATCGTTTTAGTCCGTTTGGAGACAGTGTTAGTGTCTGTGCAAGACAGGTGCACGGTTTCCACCGAACGTACCATAGGCATAGAAATCGTTTTGGACGCAGACGATAGGACTCCTTGGTGACGAGGCTCAAGTGGAAGCTCGGTTCGGTCCGTTTGGAGATAGTGCTACTCTTGATGCACGATTGGTGCACGGTTTGCGTCATACGTACCGTAGGCTAGGAAATAGTATTGAAGGCACCCGATGGAACTCTTAGTTGACGTGGGTCTTGTGGAATCTCGTTTCGATCAGTTTTGAGACAGTGTTAGCGTCGGTCCAAGATAGGTGCTCAATTTGCGTCAAATGTACCATAGGCTCATAAATCATTTTAAAAGCACCCAATGGTATTCCTAAGTGACGTGGGTACCATAGGCTCATAAATAGTTGTGGACGAACCCAATGGAACTCATAAGTGGCGTGGGTCGTGTGGAATTTCATTTTAGTCCATTTGGAGACAATGTTAATGTCAGTGCAACAGAGGTGCACGGTTTGCACCGAACATACCATAGGCATAGAAATCATTTTGGACGCACTCGATGGGACTCCTAGGTAACGAGGCTCAAGTGGAAGCTCGGTTCGGTCCGTTTGGAGATAGTACTACTCTTGATGCACGATTGGTGCACGGTTTGCGTCAAACGTACCGTAAGCTCTAAAATTGTGTTGGAGGCTCCCGATGGGACTCCTAGTTGATGTGGGTCTTGTGGAAACTCGTTTCGATCTGTTTTGAGACAGTGTTAGCGTCGGTGCAAGATAGGTGCTCAATTTGCGTCAAACGTACCATAGGGTCATAAATCAGTTTAGACGCACCCGATGGTACTCTAAAGTGACGTGGGTCTGGTGGAGCTCTGTTCGGTCCGTTTGTAGATAGTGCTAATCTTGACACAAGATAGATGCACGGTTTGCACTGAACGTACCATAGGCTCACAAATAGTTTGGGACGCACCCGATGGACTCGGAAGTGACATGGGTCGTGTGGAATTTCGTTTTAGTCCATTTGGAGACAGTGTTAGTGTCAGTGCAAGACAGGTGCATGGTTTCCACCGAACATACCATAGGCATAGAAGTCATTTTGGACGCACACGATGGGACTCCTTGGTGACGAGGCTCAAGTGGAAGCTCGGTTCGGTCCGTTTGGAGATAGTGCTACTCTTGATGCACAATTGGTGCACGGTTTGCGTCAAACGCACCATAGGCTTGGAAATAGTATTGGAGGCACCCGATGGAACTCCTAGTTGACGTGGGTCTTGTGGAATCTCGTTTCGATCAGTTTTGAGACAGTGTTAGCGTCGGTCCAAGATAGGTGCTCAATTTGCGTCAAACGTACCATAGGCTCATAAATCATTTTAAAAGCAGCCAATGGTACTCCTAAGTGACGAGGGTCTAGTGGAGCCCTGTTTGGTCTATTTGGAGATAGTGCCAATCTTGACACAAGATAGGTGCACGGTTTGCAGTGAACGTACCACAGGCTCATAAATAGTTGTGGACGCACCCAATGGAACTCATAAGTGGCGTGGGTCGTGTGGAATTTCATTTTAGTCCATTTGGAGACAATGTTAATGTCAGTGCAAGAGAGGTGCATGGTTTGCACCGAACATACCATAGGCATAGAAATCATTTTGGACGCACTCGATGGGACTCCTAGGTAACGAGGCTCAAGTGGAAGCTCGGTTCGGTCCGTTTGGAGATAGTACTACTCTTGACGCACGATTGGTGCACGGTTTGCGTCAAACGTACCGTAAGCTCTGAAATTGTATTGGAGGCTCCCGATGGAACTCCTAGTTGATGTGGCTCTTATGGAATCTCGTTTCGATCTATTTTGAGACAGTGTTAGCGTCGGTGCAAGATAGGTGCTCAATTTGCATCAAACGTACCATAGGGTCATAAATCAGTTTAGACACACCCGATGGTACTCTAAAGTGACGTGGGTCTGGTGGAGCTCTGTTCGGTCCGTTTGGAGATAGTGCCAATGTTGACACAAGATAGATGCACGGTTTGCATTGAACGTACCATAGGCTCACAAATAGTTTGGGACGCACCCGATGGACTCGTAAGTGACATGGGTCGTGTGGAATTTCGTTTTAGTCCATTTGGAGACAGTGTTTGTGTTAGTGCAAGACAGGTGCACGGTTTCCACCGAACATACCATAGGCATAGAAGTCATTTTGGACGCACACGATGGGACTCCTAGGTGATGAGGCTCAACGGTTCGGTCCATTTGGAGATAGTGCTACTCTTGATGCACAATTGGTGCACGGTTTGCGTCAAACGCACCATAGGCTTGGAAATAGTATTGGAGGCACCCGATGGAACTCCTAGTTGACGTGGGTCTTGTGGAATCTCGTTTCGATCAGTTTTGAGACAGTGTTAGCGTTGGTCCAAGATAGGTGCTCAATTTGCGTCAAACGTACCATAGGCTCATAAATCATTTTAAAAGCAGCCAATGGTACTCCTAAGTGACGAGGGTCTAGTGGAGCCCTGTTTGGTCCATTTGGAGATAGTGCCAATCTTGACACAAGATAGGTGCACGGTTTGCGGTGAACGTACCACAGGCTCATAAATAGTTGTGGACGCACCCAATGGAACTCATAAGTGGCGTGGGTCGTGTGGAATTTCATTTTAGTCCATTTGGAGACAATGTTAATGTCAGTGCAAGAGAGGTGCACGGTTTGCACCGAACATACCATAGGCATAGAAATCATTTTGGACGCACTCGATGGGACTCCTAGGTAACGAGGCTCAAGTGGAAGCTCGGTTCGGTCCATTTGGAGATAGTACTACTCTTGATGCACGATTGGTGCACGGTTTGCGTCAAATGTATCGTAAGCTCTGAAATTGTGTTGGAGGCTCCCGATGGAACTCCTAGTTGATGTGGGTCTTGTGGAAACTCGTTTCGATCTGTTTTGAGACAGTGTTAGCGTCGGTGCAAGATAGGTGCTCAATTTGCGTCAAACGTACCATAGGGTCATAAATCAGTTTAGACGCACCCGATGGTACTCTAAAGTGACGTGGGTCTGGTGGAGCTCTGTTCGGTCCGTTTGGAGATAGTGCCAATCTTGACACAAGATAGATGCACGGTTTGCACTGAACGTACCATAGGCTCACAAATAGTTTGGGACGCACCCGATGGACTCGTAAGTGACATGGGTCATGTGGAATTTCGTTTTAGTCCATTTGGAGACAGTGTTAGTGTCAGTGCAAGACAGGTGCACGGTTTCCACCGAACATACCATAGGCATAGAAGTCATTTTGGACGCACACGATGGGACTCCTAGGTGACGAGGCTCAAGTGGAAGCTCGGTTCGGTCCATTTGGAGACAGTACTACTCTTGATGCACGGTTTCCACCGAACATACCATAGGCATAGAAGTCATTTTGGACGCACAATGGGACTCCTAGGTGACGAGGCTCAAGTGGAAGCTCGGTTCACTCCATTTGGAGATAGTGCTACTCTTGATGCACGATTGGTGCACGATTTGCGTCAAAGGAAATAGTATTGGAGGCACCCGATGGAACTAATAGTTGACGTGGGTCTTGTGGAATCTCATTTTGATCTGTTTTGAGACAGTGTTATCGTCGGTGCAAGATAGGTGCATGATTTGCGTCAAACATACCATAGGGTTATAAATCAGTTTAGATGCACCCGATGGTACTCCTAAGTAATGTGGGTCTGGTGGAGCTCTGTTCGGTCCGTTTGGAGATAGAGCTAATCTTGACACAAGATAGGTGCACGGTTTGCACTGAACGTACCATAGACTCACACAAATAGTTTGGGACGCACCCGATAGACTCATAAATGACATGGGTCGTGTGGAATCTCGTTTTAGTCCGTTTGGAGACAGTGTTAGTGTCTGTGCAAGACAGGTGCACGGCTTCCACCGAACGTACCATAGGCATAGAAATTGTTTTGGACGCAGACAATGGGACTCCTTGGTGACGAGGCTCAAGTGGAAGCTCGGTTCGGTCCGTTTGGAGATAGTGCTACTCTTGATGCACGATTGGTGCACGGTTTGCGTCAAACGTACCGTAGGCTAGGAAATAGTATTGGAGGCACCTGATGGAACTCCTAGTTGACGTGGGTCTTGTGGAATCTCGTTTCGATCAGTTTTGAGACAGTGTTAGCGTCGGTCCAAGATAGGTGCTCAATTTGCGTCAAATGTACCATAGGCGCATAAATCATTTTAAAAGCACTCAATGGTATTCCTAAGTGACGTGGGTACCATAGGCTCATAAATAGTTGTGGACGCACCCAATGGAACTCATAAGTGGCGTGGGTCGTGTGGAATTTCATTTTAGTCCATTTGGAGACAATGTTAATGTCAGTGCAAGAGAGGTGCACGGTTTGCACCGAACATACCATAGTCATAGAAATCATTTTGGACGCACTCGATGGGACTCCTAGGTGACAAAGCTCGAGTGGAAGCTCGGTTCGGTCCGTTTGGAGACAGTACTACTCTTGATGCACGATTGGTGCACGGTTTGCGTCAAACATACCGTAGGCTCTGAAATAGTATTGGAGGCACCCGATGGAACTCCTAGTTGATGTGGGTCTCGTGGAATCTCGTTTCGATCTATTTTGAGACAGTGTTAGCGTCGGTGCAAGATAGGTGCTCAATTTACGTCAAACGTACCATAGGGACATAAATCTATTTAGACGCACCCGATGGTACTCTAAAGTGACGTGGGTCTGGTGGAGCTCTGTTCAGTGCGTTTGGATATAGTGCTAATCATGACACAAGATAGATGCACGGTTTGCACTGAATGTACCATAGGCTCACAAATAGTTTGGGACGCACCCGATGGACTCGTAAGTGACATGGGTCGTGTGGAATTTCGTTTTAGTCCATTTGGAGACAGTGTTAGTGTTAGTGCAAGACAGGTGCACGGTTTCCACCGAACATACCATAGGCATAGAAGTCATTTTGGACGCACACGATGTGACTCCTTTGTGACAAGGCTCAAGTGGAAGCTCGGTTCGGTCCGTTTGGAGATAGTGCTACTCTTGATGCACAATTGGTGCACGGTTTGCGTCAAACGCACCATAGGCTTGGAAATAGTATTGGAGGCACCCGATGGAACTCCTAGTTGACGTGGGTCTTGTGGAATCTCGTTTCGATCAGTTTTGAGATAGTGTTAGCGTCGGTCCAAGATAGGTGCTCAATTTGCGTCAAACGTACCATAGGCTCATAAATCATTTTAAAAGCAGCCAATGGTACTCCTAAGTGACGAGGGTCTAGTGGAGCCCTGTTTGGTCCATTTGGAGATAGTGCCAATCTTGACACAAAATAGGTGCACGGTTTGCAGTGAACGTACCACAGGCTCATAAATAGTTGTGGACGCACCCAATGGAACTCATAAGTGGCGTGGGTCGTGTGGAATTTTATTTTAGTCCATTTGGAGACAATGTTAATGTCAGTGCAAGAGAGGTGCACGGTTTGCACCGAACATACCATAGGCATAGAAATCATTTTGGACGCACTCGATGGGACTCCTAGGTAACGAGGCTCAAGTGGAAGCTCGGTTTGGTCCGTTTGGAGATAGTACTACTCTTGATGCACGATTGGTGCACGGTTTGCGTCAAACGTACTGTAAGCTCTGAAATTGTATTGGAGGCTCCCGATGGAACTCCTAGTTGATGTGGGTCTTGTGAAATCTCGTTTCGATCTGTTTTGAGACAGTGTTAGCGTCGGTGCAAGATAGATGCTCAATTTGCGTCAAACGTACCATAGGGTCATAAATCAGTTTAGACGCACCCGATGGTACTCTAAAGTGACGTGGGTCTGGTGGAGCTCTGTTCGGTCCGTTTGGAGATAGTGCCAATCTTGACACAAGATAGATGCACGGTTTGCACTAAACGTACCATAGGCTCACAAATAGTTTGGGACGCACCCGATGGACTCGTAAGTGACATGGGTCGTGTGGAATTTCGTTTTAGTCCATTTGGAGACAGTGTTAGTGTCAGTGCAAGACAGGTGCACGGTTTGCACCGAACATACCATAGGCATAGAAGTCATTTTGGACGCACACGATGGGACTCCTAGGTGACGAGGCTCAAGTGGAAGCTCGGTTCGGTCCGTTTGGAGATAGTGCTACTCTTGATGCACAATTGGTGCACGGTTTGCGTCAAACGCACCATAGGCTTGGAAATAGTGTTGGAGGCACCCGATGGAACTCCTAGTTGACGTGGGTCTTGTGGAATCTCGTTTCGATCAGTTTTGAGACAATGTTAGCGTCGGTCCAAGATAGGTGCTCAATTTGCGTCAAACGTACCATAGGCTCATAAATCATTTTAAAAGCAGCCAATGGTACTCCTAAGTGACGAGGGTCTAGCGGAGCCCTGTTTGGTCCATTTGGAGATAGTGCCAATCTTGACACAAGATAGGTGCACGGTTTGCAGTGAACGTACCACAGGCTCATAAATAGTTGTGGACGCACCAATGGAACTCATAAGTGGCGTGGGTCGTGTGGAATTTCATTTTAGTCCATTTGGAGACAATGTTAATGTCAGTGCAAGAGAGGTGCACGGTTTGCACCGAACATACCATAGGCATAGAAATCATTTTGGACGCACTCGATGGGACTCCTAGGTAACGAGGCTCAAGTTGAAGCTCGGTTTGGTCCGTTTGGAGATAGTACTACTCTTGATGCACGATTGGTGCACGGTTTGCGTCAAACGTACCGTAAGCTCTGAAATTGTATTGGAGGCTCCCGATGGAACTCCTAGTTGATGTGGGTCTTGTGGAATCTCGTTTCGATCTGTTTTGAGACAGTGTTAGCGTCGGTGCAAGATAGGTGCTCAATTTGCGTCAAACGTACCATAGGGTCATAAATCATTTTAGACGCACCCGATGGTACTCTAAAGTGACGTGGGTCTGGTGGAGCTCTGTTCGGTCCGTTTGGAGATAGTGCCAATCTTGACACAAGATAGATGCACGGTTTGCACTGAACGTACCATAGGCTCACAAATAGTTTGGGACGCACCCGATGGACTCGTAAGTGACATGGGTCGTGTGGAATTTCGTTTTAGTCCATTTGGAGACAGTGTTAGTGTCAGTGCAAGACAGGTGCACGGTTTCCACCGAACATACCATAGGCATAGAAGTCATTTTGGACGCACACGATGGGACTCCTAGGTGACGAGGCTCAAGTGGAAGCTCGGTTCGGTCCGTTTGGAGATAGTGCTCCTCTTGATGCACAATTGGTGCACGGTTTGCGTCAAACGCACCATAGGCTTGGAAATAGTATTGGAGGCACCCGATGGAACTCCTAGTTGACGTGGGTCTTGTGGAATCTCGTTTCGATCAGTTTTGAGACAGTGTTAGCGTCGGTCCAAGATAGGTGCTCAATTTGCGTCAAACGTACCATAGGCTCATAAATCATTTTAAAAAGCAGCCAATGGTACTCCTAAGTGACGAGGGTCTAGTGGAGCCCTGTTTGGTCCATTTGGAGATAGTGCCAATCTTGACACAAGATAGGTGCACGGTTTGCAGTGAACGTACCACAGGCTCATAAATAGTTGTGGACGCACCCAATGGAACTCATAAGTGGCGTGGGTCGTGTGGAATTTTATTTTAGTCCATTTGGAGACAATGTTAATGTCAGTGCAAGAGAGGTGCACGGTTTGCACCGAACATACCATAGGCATAGAAATCATTTTGGACGCACTCGATGGGACTCCTAGGTAACGAGGCTCAAGTGGAAGCTCGGTTTGGTCCGTTTGGAGATAGTACTACTCTTGATGCACGATTGGTGCACGGTTTGCGTCAAACGTACCGTAAGCTCTGAAATTGTATTGGAGGCTCCCGATGGAACTCCTAGTTGATGTGGGTCTTGTGGAATCTCGTTTCGATCTGTTTTGAGACAGTGTTGGCGTCGGTGCAAGATAGATGCTCAATTTGCGTCAAACGTACCATAGGGTCATAAATCAGTTTAGACACACCCGATGGTACTCTAAAGTGACGTGGGTCTGGTGGAGCTCTGTTCGGTCCGTTTGGAGATAGTGCCAATCTTGACACAAGATAGATGCACGGTTTGCACTAAACGTACCATAGGCTCACAAATAGTTTGGGACGCACCCGATGGACTCGTAAGTGACATGGGTCGTGTGGAATTTCGTTTTAGTCCATTTGGAGACAGTGTTAGTGTCAGTGCAAGACAGGTGCACGGTTTGCACCGAACATACCATAGGCATAGAAGTCATTTTGGACGCACACGATGGGACTCCTAGGTGACGAGGCTCAAGTGGAAGCTCGGTTCGGTCCGTTTGGAGATAGTGCTCCTCTTGATGCACAATTGGTGCACGGTTTGCGTCAAACGCACCATAGGCTTGGAAATAGTATTGGAGGCACCCGATGGAACTCCTAGTTGACGTGGGTCTTGTGGAATCTCGTTTCGATCAGTTTTGAGACAGTGTTAGCGTCGGTCCAAGATAGGTGCTCAATTTGCGTCAAACGTACCATAGGCTCATAAATCATTTTAAAAAGCAGCCAATGGTACTCCTAAGTGACGAGGGTCTAGTGGAGCCCTGTTTGGTCCATTTGGAGATAGTGCCAATCTTGACACAAGATAGGTGCACGGTTTGCAGTGAACGTACCACAGGCTCATAAATAGTTGTGGACGCACCCAATGGAACTCATAAGTGGCGTGGGTCGTGTGGAATTTTATTTTAGTCCATTTGGAGACAATGTTAATGTCAGTGCAAGAGAGGTGCACGGTTTGCACCGAACATACCATAGGCATAGAAATCATTTTGGACGCACTCGATGGGACTCCTAGGTAACGAGGCTCAAGTGGAAGCTCGGTTTGGTCCGTTTGGAGATAGTACTACTCTTGATGCACGATTGGTGCACGGTTTGCGTCAAACGTACCGTAAGCTCTGAAATTGTATTGGAGGCTCCCGATGGAACTCCTAGTTGATGTGGGTCTTGTGCAATCTCGTTTCGATCTGTTTTGAGACAGTGTTAGCGTCGGTGCAAGATAGATGCTCAATTTGCGTCAAACGTACCATAGGGTCATAAATCAGTTTAGACACACCCGATGGTACTCTAAAGTGACGTGGGTCTGGTGGAGCTCTGTTCGGTCCGTTTGGAGATAGTGCCAATCTTGACACAAGATAGATGCACGGTTTGCACTAAACGTACCATAGGCTCACAAATAGTTTGGGACGCACCCGATGGACTCGTAAGTGACATGGGTCGTGTGGAATTTCGTTTTAGTCCATTTGGAGACAGTGTTAGTGTCAGTGCAAGACAGGTGCACGGTTTGCACCGAACATACCATAGGCATAGAAGTCATTTTGGACGCACACGATGGGACTCCTAGGTGACGAGGCTCAAGTGGAAGCTCGGTTCGGTCCGTTTGGAGATAGTGCTACTCTTGATGCACAATTGGTGCACGGTTTGCGTCAAACGCACCATAGGCTTGGAAATAGTATTGGAGGCACCCGATGGAACTCCTAGTTGACGTGGGTCTTGTGGAATCTCGTTTCGATCAGTTTTGAGACAGTGTTAGCGTCGGTCCAAGATAGGTGCTCAATTTGCGTCAAACGTACCATAGGCTCATAAATCATTTTAAAAGCAGCCAATGGTACTCCTAAGTGACGAGGGTCTAGCGGAGCCCTGTTTGGTCCATTTGGAGATAGTGCCAATCTTGACACAAGATAGGTGCACGGTTTGCAGTGAACGTACCACAGGCTCATAAATAGTTGTGGACGCACCAATGGAACTCATAAGTGGCGTGGGTCGTGTGGAATTTCATTTTAGTCCATTTGGAGACAATGTTAATGTCAGTGCAAGAGAGGTGCACGGTTTGCACCGAACATACCATAGGCATAGAAATCATTTTGGACGCACTCGATGGGACTCCTAGGTAACGAGGCTCAAGTTGAAGCTCGGTTTGGTCCGTTTGGAGATAGTACTACTCTTGATGCACGATTGGTGCACGGTTTGCGTCAAACGTACCGTAAGCTCTGAAATTGTATTGGAGGCTCCCGATGGAACTCCTAGTTGATGTGGGTCTTGTGGAATCTCGTTTCGATCTGTTTTGAGACAGTGTTAGCGTCGGTGCAAGATAGGTGCTCAATTTGCGTCAAACGTACCATAGGGTCATAAATCATTTTAGACGCACCCGATGGTACTCTAAAGTGACGTGGGTCTGGTGGAGCTCTGTTCGGTCCGTTTGGAGATAGTGCCAATCTTGACACAAGATAGATGCACGGTTTGCACTGAACGTACCATAGGCTCACAAATAGTTTGGGACGCACCCGATGGACTCGTAAGTGACATGGGTCGTGTGGAATTTCGTTTTAGTCCATTTGGAGACAGTGTTAGTGTCAGTGCAAGACAGGTGCACGGTTTCCACCGAACATACCATAGGCATAGAAGTCATTTTGGACGCACACGATGGGACTCCTAGGTGACGAGGCTCAAGTGGAAGCTCGGTTCGGTCCGTTTGGAGATAGTGCTCCTCTTGATGCACAATTGGTGCACGGTTTGCGTCAAACGCACCATAGGCTTGGAAATAGTATTGGAGGCACCCGATGGAACTCCTAGTTGACGTGGGTCTTGTGGAATCTCGTTTCGATCAGTTTTGAGACAGTGTTAGCGTCGGTCCAAGATAGGTGCTCAATTTGCGTCAAACGTACCATAGGCTCATAAATCATTTTAAAAGGCAGCCAATGGTACTCCTAAGTGACGAGGGTCTAGTGGAGCCCTGTTTGGTCCATTTGGAGATAGTGCCAATCTTGACACAAGATAGGTGCACGGTTTGCAGTGAACGTACCACAGGCTCATAAATAGTTGTGGACGCACCCAATGGAACTCATAAGTGGCGTGGGTCGTGTGGAATTTTATTTTAGTCCATTTGGAGACAATGTTAATGTCAGTGCAAGAGAGGTGCACGGTTTGCACCGAACATACCATAGGCATAGAAATCATTTTGGACGCACTCGATGGGACTCCTAGGTAACGAGGCTCAAGTGGAAGCTCGGTTTGGTCCGTTTGGAGATAGTACTACTCTTGATGCACGATTGGTGCACGGTTTGCGTCAAACGTACCGTAAGCTCTGAAATTGTATTGGAGGCTCCCGATGGAACTCCTAGTTGATATGGGTCTTGTGGAATCTCGTTTCGATCTGTTTTGAGACAGTGTTAGCGTCGGTGCAAGATAGATGCTCAATTTGCGTCAAACGTACCATAGGGTCATAAATCAGTTTAGACACACCCGATGGTACTCTAAAGTGACGTGGGTCTGGTGGAGCTCTGTTCGGTCCGTTTGGAGATAGTGCCAATCTTGACACAAGATAGATGCACGGTTTGCACTAAACGTACCATAGGCTCACAAATAGTTTGGGACGCACCCAATGGACTCGTAAGTGACATGGGTCGTGTGGAATTTCGTTTTAGTCCATTTGGAGACAGTGTTAGTGTCAGTGCAAGACAGGTGCACGGTTTGCACCGAACATACCATAGGCATAGAAGTCATTTTGGACGCACACGATGGGACTCCTAGGTGACGAGGCTCAAGTGGAAGCTCGGTTCGGTCCGTTTGGAGATAGTGCTACTCTTGATGCACAATTGGTGCACGGTTTGCGTCAAACGCACCATAGGCTTGGAAATAGTATTGGAGGCACCCGATGGAACTCCTAGTTGACGTGGGTCTTGTGGAATCTCGTTTCGATCAGTTTTGAGACAGTGTTAGCGTCGGTCCAAGATAGGTGCTCAATTTGCGTCAAACGTACCATAGGCTCATAAATCATTTTAAAAGCAGCCAATGGTACTCCTAAGTGACGAGGGTCTAGTGGAGCCCTGTTTGGTCCATTTGGAGATAGTACCAATCTTGACACAAGATAGGTGCACGGTTTGCAGTGAACGTACCACAGGCTCATAAATAGTTGTGGACGCACCCAATGGAACTCATAAGTGGCGTGGGTCGTGTGGAATTTCATTTTAGTCCATTTGGAGACAATGTTAATGTCAGTGCAAGAGAGGTGCACGATTTGCACCGAACATACCATAGGCATAGAAATCATTTTGGACGCACTCGATGGGACTCCTAGGTAACGAGGCTCAAGTGGAAGCTCGGTTCGGTCCGTTTGGAGATAGTACTACTCTTGATGCACGATTGGTGCACGGTTTGCGTCAAACGTACCGTAAGCTCTGAAATTGTATTGGAGGCTCCCGATGGAACTCCTAGTTGAAGTGGGTCTTGTGGAATCTCGTTTCGATCTGTTTTGAGACAGTGTTAGCGTCGGTGCTAGATAGGTGCTCAATTTGCGTCAAACGTACCATAGGGTCATAAATCAGTTTAGACGCACCCGATGGTACTCTAAAGTGACGTGGGTCTGGTGGAGCTCTGTTCGGTCCGTTTGGAGATAGTGCCAATCTTGACACAAGATAGATGCACGGTTTGCACTGAACGTACCATAGGCTCACAAATAGTTTGGGACGCACCCGATGGACTCGTTAGTGACATGGGTCGTGTGGAATTTCGTTTTAGTCCATTTGGAGACAGTGTTAGTGTCAGTGCAAGATAGGTGCACGGTTTCCACCGAACATACCATAGGCATAGAAGTCATTTTGGACGCACACGATGGGACTCCTAGGTGACGAGGCTCAAGTGGAAGCTCGGTTCGGTCCGTTTGGAGATAGTGCTACTCTTGATGCACAATTGGTGCACGGTTTGCGTCAAACGCACCATAGGCTTGGAAATAGTATTGGAGGCACCCGATGGAACTCCTAGTTGACGTGGGTCTTGTGGAATCTCATTTCGATCAGTTTTGAGACAGTGTTAGCGTCGGTCCAAGATAGGTGTTCAATTTGCGTCAAACGTACCACAGGCTCATAAATCATTTTAAAAGCAGCCAATGGTACTCCTAAGTGACGAGAGTCTAGCGGAGCCCTGTTTGGTCCATTTGGAGATAGTGCCAATCTTGACACAAGATAGGTGCACGGTTTGCAGTGAACGTACCACAGGCTCATAAATAGTTGTGGACGCACCCAATGGAACTCATAAGTGGCGTGGGTCGTGTGGAATTTCATTTTAGTCCATTTGGAGACAATGTTAATGTCAGTGCAAGAGAGGTGCACGGTTTGCACCGAACATACCATAGGCATAAAAATCATTTTGGACGCACTCGATGGGACTCCTAGGTAACGAGGCTCAAGTGGAAGCTCGGTTCGGTCCGTTTGGAGATAGTACTACTCTTGATGCACGATTGGTGCACGGTTTGCGTCAAACGTACCGTAAGCTCTGAAATTGTATTGGAGGCTCCCGATGGAACTCCTAGTTGATGTGGGTCTTGTGGAATCTCGTTTCGATCTGTTTTGAGACAGTGTTAGCGTCGGTGCAAGATAGGTGCTCAATTTGCGTCAAACGTACCATAGGGTCATAAATCAGTTTAGACGCACCCGATGGTACTCTAAAGTGACGTGGGTCTGGTGGAGCTCTGTTCGGTCCGTTTGGAGATAGTGCCAATCTTGACACAAGATAGATGCACGGTTTGCACTGAACGTACCATAGGCTCACAAATAGTTTGGGACGCACCCGATGGACTCGTAAGTGACATGGGTCGTGTCGAATTTCGTTTTAGTCCATTTGGAGACAGTGTTAGTGTCAGTGCAAGACAGGTGCACGGTTTCTACCGAACATACCATAGGCATAGAAGTCATTTTGGACGCACACGATGGGACTCCTAGGTGACGAGGCTCAAGTGGAAGCTCGGTTCGGTCCGTTTGGAGATAGTGCTACTCTTGATGCACAATTGGTGCACGGTTTGCGTCAAACGCACCATAGGCTTGGAAATAGTATTGGAGGCACCCGATGGAACTCCTAGTTGACGTGGGTCTTGTGGAATCTCGTTTCGATCAGTTTTGAGACAGTGTTAGCGTCGGTCCAAGATAGGTGCTCAATTTGCGTCAAACGTACCATAGGCTCATAAATCATTTTAAAAGCAGCCAATGGTACTCCTAAGTGACGAGGGTCTAGTGGAGCCCTGTTTGGTCCATTTGGAGATAGTGCCAATCTTGACACAAGATAGGTGCACGGTTTGCAGTGAACGTACCACAGGCTCATAAATAGTTGTGGACGCACCCAATGGAACTCATAAGTGGCGTGGGTCGTGTGGAATTTCATTTTAGTCCATTTGGAGACAATGTAAATGTCAGTGCAAGAGAGGTGCACTGTTTGCACCGAACATACCATAGGCATAGAAATTATTTTGGACGCACTCGATGGGACTCCTAGGTAACAAGGCTCAAGTGGAAGCTCGGTTCGGTCCGTTTGGAGATAGTACTACTCTTGATGCACGATTGGTGCACGGTTTGCGTCAAACGTACCGTAAGCTCTGAAATTGTATTGGAGGCTCCCGATGGAACTCCTAGTTGATGTGGGTCTTGTGGAATCTCGTTTCGATCTGTTTTGAGACAGCGTTAGCGTCGGTGCAAGATAGGTGCTCAATTTGCGTCAAACGTACCATAGGGTCATAAATCAGTTTAGACGCACCCGATGGTACTCTAAAGTGACGTGGGTCTGGTGGAGCTCTGTTCGGTCCGTTTGGAGATAGTGCCAATCTTGACACAAGACAGATGCACGGTTTGCACTGAACGTACCATAGGCTCACAAATAGTTTAGGACGCACCCGATGGACTCGTAAGTGACATGGGTCGTGTGGAATTTCGTTTTAGTCCATTTAGAGACAGTGTTAGTGTCTGTGCAAGACAGGTGCACGGTTTCCACCGAACATACCATAGGCATAGAAGTCATTTTGGACGCACACGATGGGACTCCTAGGTGACGAGGCTCAAGTGGAAGCTCGGTTCGGTCCGTTTGGAGATAGTGCTACTCTTGATGCACATTTGGTGCACGGTTTGCGTCAAACGCACCATAGGCTTGGAAATAGTATTAGAGGCACCCGATGGAACTCCTAGTTGACGTGGGTCTTGTGGAATCTCGTTTCGATCCGTTTTGAGACAGTGTTAGCGTCGGTCCAAGATAGGTGCTCAATTTGCGTCAAACGTACCATAGGCTCATAAATCATTTTAAAAGCAGCCAATGGTACTCCTAAGTGACGAGGGTCTAGTGGAGCCCTGTTTGGTCCATTTGGAGATAGTGCCAATCTTGACACAAGATAGGTGCACGGTTTGCAGTGAACGAACCACAGGCTCATAAATAGTTGTGGACGCACCCAATGGAACTCATAAGTGGCGTGGGTCGTGTGGAATTTCATTTTAGTCCATTTGGAGACAATGTTAATGTCAGTGCAAGAGAGGTGCATGGTTTGCACCGAACATACCATAGGCATAGAAATCATTTTGGACGCACTCGATGGGACTCCTAGGTAACGAGGCTCAAGTGGAAGCTCGGTTCGGTCCATTTGGAGATAGTACTACTCTTGATGCACGATTGGTGCACGGTTTGCGTCAAACGTACCGTAAGCTCTGAAATTGTATTGGAGGGTCCCGATGGAACTCCTAGTTGATGTGGGTCTTGTGGAATCTCGTTTCGATCTGTTTTGAGACAGTGTTAGCGTCGGTGCAAGATAGGTGCTCAATTTGCGTCAAACGTACCATAGGGTCATAAATCAGTTTAGACGCACCCGATGGTACTTTAAAGTGACGTGGGTCTGGTGGAGCTCTGTTCGGTCCGTTTGGAGATAGTGCCAATCTTGACACAAGATAGATGCACGGTTTGCACTGAACGTACCATAGGCTCACAAATAGTTTGGGACGCACCCGATTTACTCGTAAGTGACATGGGTCGTGTGGAATTTTGTTTTAGTCCGTGTGGAGACAGTGTTAGTGTCAGTGCAAGACATGTGCACGGTTTCCACCGAACATACCATAGGCATAGAAGTCATTTTGGACGCACAATGGGACTCCTAGGTGACGAGGCTCAAGTGGAAGCTCGGTTCACTCCGTTTGGAGATAGTGCTACTCTTGATGCACGATTGGTGCACGATTTGCGTCAATGGAAATAGTATTGGAGGCACCCGATGGAACTAATAGTTGACGTGGGTCTTGTGGAATCTCATTTTGATCTGTTTTGAGACAGTGTTATCATCGGTGCAAGATAGGTGCACGATTTGCGTCAAACATACCATAGGGTCATAAATCAGTTTAGACGCACCCGATGGTACTCCTAAGTAATGTGGGTCTGGTGGAGCTCTGTTCGGTCCGTTTGGAGATAGAGCTAATCTTGACGCAAGATAGGTGCACGGTTTGCACTGAACGTACCATAGGCTCACACAAATAGTTTGGGACGCACCCGATGGACTCATAAGTGACAAGGGTCGTGTGGAATCTCGTTTTAGTCCGTTTGGAGACAGTTTTAGTGTCTGTGCAAGATAGGTGCACGGTTTCCACGAACGTACCATAGGCATAGAAATCGTTTTGGACGCAGACGATGGGACTCCTTGGTGACGAGGCTCAAGTGGAAGCTCGGTTCGGTCCGTTTGGAGATAGTGCTACTCTTGAAGCACGATTGGTGCACGGTTTGCGTCAAACGTACCGTAGGCTAGGAAATAGTATTGGAGGCACCTGATGGAACTCCTAGTTGACGTGGGTCTTGTGGAATCTTGTTTCGATCAGTTTTGAGACAGTGTTAGCGTCGGTCCAAGATAGGTGCTCAATTTGCGTCAAATGTACCATAGGCTCATAAATCATTTTAAAAGCACCCAATGGTATTCCTAAGTGACGTGGGTACCATAGGCTCATAAATAGTTGTGGACGCACCCAATGGAACTCATAAGTGGCGTGGGTCGTGTGGAATTTCATTTTAGTCCATTTGGAGACAATGTTAATGTCAGTGCAAGAGAGGTGCACGGTTTGCACCGAACATACCATAGTCATAGAAATCATTTTGGACGCACTCGATGGGACTCCTAGGTGACAAAGCTCGAGTGGAAGCTCGGTTCGGTCCGTTTGGAGACAGTACTACTCTTGATGCACGATTGGTGCACGGTTTGCGTCAAACATACCGTAGGCTCTGAAATAGTATTGGAGGCACCCGATGGAACTCCTAGTTGATTTGGGTCTTGTGGAATCTCGTTTCGATCTATTTTGAGACAGTGTTAGCGTCAGTGCAAGATAGGTGCTCAATTTGGGTCAAACGTACCATTGGGACCTAAATCAGTTTAGACGCACCCGATGGTACTCTAAAGTGACGTGGGTCTGGTGGAGCTCTGTTCGGTCCGTTTGGAGATAGTGCCAATCTTGACACAAGATAGATGCACGGTTTGCACTGAACGTACCATAGGCTCACAAATAGTTTGTGACGCACCCGATGGACTCGTAAGTGACATGGGTCGTGTGGAATTTTGTTTTAGTCCGTGTGGAGACAGTGTTAGTGTCAGTGCAAGACAGGTGCACGTTTTCCACCGAACATACCATAGGCATAGAAGTCATTTTGGACGCACACGATGGGACTCCTTGGTGACGAGGCTCAAGTGGAAGCTCGGTTCACTCCGTTTGGAGATAGTGCTACTCTTGATGCACGATTGGTGCACGATTTGCGTCAAAGGAAATAGTATTGGAGGCACCCGATGGAACTAATAGTTGACGTGGGTCTTGTGGAATCTCATTTTGATCTGTTTTGAGACAGTGTTATCGTCGGTGCAAGATAGGTGCACGATTTGCGTCAAACATATCATAGGGTCATAAATCAGTTTAGACGCACCCGATGGTACTCCTAAGTAATGTGGGTCTGGTGGAGCTCTGTTCGGTCCGTTTGGAGATAGAGCTAACCTTGACACAAGATAGGTGCACGGTTTGCACTGAACGTACCATAGGCTCACACAAATAGTTTGGGACGCACGCGATGGACTCATAAGTGACATGGGTCGTGTGGAATCTCGTTTTAGTCCGTTTGGAGACAGTGTTAGTGTCTGTGCAAGACAGGTGCATGGTTTCCACCGAACGTACCATAGGCATAGAAATCGTTTTGGACGCAGACGATGGGACTCCTTGGTGACGAGGCTCAAGTGGAAGCTCGGTTCGGTCCGTTTGGAGATAGTGCTAGTCTTGATGCACGATTGGTGCACGGTTTGCGTCAAACATACCGTAGGCTAGGAAATAGTATTGGAGGCACCTGATGGAACTCTTAGTTGATGTGGGTCTTGTGGAATCTCGTTTCGATCAGTTTTGAGACAGTGTTAGCATCGGTCCAAGATAGGTTCTCAATTTGCGTCAAATGTACCATAGGCTCATAAATCATTTTAAAAGCACCCAATGGTATTCCTAAGTGACGTGGGTACCATAGGCTCATAAATAGTTGTGGACGCACCCATGGAACTCATAAGTGGCGTGGGTCGTGTGGAATTTTATTTTAGTCCATTTGGAGACAATGTTAATGTAAGTGCAAGAGAGGTGCACGGTTTGCACCGAACATACCATAGTCATAGAAATCATTTTGGACGCACTCGACGGGACTCCTAGGTGACAAAGCTCGAGTGGAAGCTCGGTTCGGTCCGTTTGGAGACAGTACTACTCTTGATGCACGATTGGTGCACGGTTTGCGTCAAACATACCGTAGGCTCTGAAATAGTATTGGAGGCATCCGATGGAACTCCTAGTTGATGTGGGTCTTGTGGAATCTTGTTTCGATCTATTTTGAGACAGTGTTAGCGTCGGTGCAAGATAGGTGCTCATTTTGCGTCAAACGTACCATAGGGACATAAATCAGTTTAGACGCACCCGATGGTACTTTAAAGTGACGTGGGTCTGGTGGAGCTCTGTTCGGTCCGTTTGGAGATAGTGCCAATCTTGACACAAGATAGATGCGCGGTTTGCACTGAACGTACCATAGGCTCACAAATAGTTTGGGACGCACCCGATTTACTCGTAAGTGACATGGGTCGTGTGGAATTTCGTTTTAGTCCGTGTGGAGACAGTGTTAGTGTCAGTGCAAGACATGTGCACGGTTTCCACCGAACATACCATAGGCATAGAAGTCATTTTGGACGCACAATGGGACTCCTAGGTGACGAGGCTCAAGTGAAAGCTCGGTTCACTCCGTTTGGAGATAGTGCTACTCTTGATGCACGATTGGTGCACGATTTGCGTCAATGGAAATAGTATTGGAGGCATCCGATGGAACTAATAGTTGACGTGGGTCTTGTGGAATCTCATTTTGATCTGTTTTGAGACAGTGTTATCATCGGTGCAAGATAGGTGCACGATTTGCGTCAAACATACCATAGGGTCATAAATCAGTTTAGACGCACCCGATGGTACTCCTAAGTAATGTGGGTCTGGTGGAGCTCTGTTCGGTCCGTTTGGAGATAGAGCTAATCTTGACACAAGATAGGTGCACGGTTTGCACTGAACGTACCATAGGCTCACACAAATAGTTTGGGACGCACCCGATGGACTCATAAGTGACATGGGTCGTATGGAATCTCGTTTTAGTCCGTTTGGAGACAGTGTTAGTGTCTGTGCAAGACTGGTGCACGGTTTCCACCGAACGTACCATAGGCATAGAAATCGTTTTGGACGCAGATGATGGGACTCCTTGGTGACGAGGCTCAAGTGGAAGCTCGGTTCGGTCCGTTTGGAGATAGTGCTACTCTTGATGCACGATTGGTGCACGATTTGCGTCAAACGTACCGTAGGCTAGGAAATAGTATTGGAGGCACCTGATGGAACTCCTAGTTGACGTGGGTCTTGTGGAATCTCGTTTCGATCAGTTTTGAGACAGTGTTAGCGTCGGTCCAAGATAGGTGCTCAATTTGCGTCAAATGTACCATAGGCTCATAAATCATTTTAAAAGCACCCAATGGTATTCCTAAGTGACGTGGGTACCATAGGCTCATAAATAGTTGTGGACGCACCCAATGGAACTCATAAGTGGCGTGGGTCGTGTGGAATTTCATTTTAGTCCATTTGGAGACAATGTTAATGTCAGTGCAAGAGAGGTGCACGGTTTGCACCGAACATACCATAGTCATAGAAATCATTTTGGACGCACTCGATGGGACTCCTAGGTGACAAAGCTTGAGTGGAAGCTCGGTTCGGTCCGTTTGGAGACAGTACTACTCTTGATGCACGATTGGTGCACGGTTTGCGTCAAACATACTGTAGGCTCTGAAATAGTATTGGAGGCACCCGATGGAACTCCTAGTTGATGTGGGTCTTGTGGAATCTTGTTTCGATCTATTTTGAGACAGTGTTAGCGTCGGTGCAAGATAGGTTCTCAATTTGCGTCAAACGTACCATAGGGACATAAATCAGTTTAGACTCACCCGATGGTACTCTAAAGTGACGTGGGTCTGGTGGAGCTCTGTTCGGTCCGTTTGGAGATAGTGCCAATCTTGACACAAGATAGATGCACGGTTTGCACTGAACGTACCATAGGCTCACAAATAGTTTGTGACGCACCCGATGGACTCGTAAGTGACATGGGTCGTGTGGAATTTCGTTTTAGTCCGTGTGGAGACAGTGTTAGTGTCAGTGCAAGACAGGTGCACAGTTTCCACCGAACATACCATAGGCATAGAAGTCATTTTGGACGCACACGATGGGACTCCTAGGTGATGAGGCTCAAGTGGAAGCTCGGTTCACTCCGTTTCGAGATAGTGCTACTCTTGATGCACGATTGGTGCACGGTTTGCGTCAAATGCACCGTAGGCTTGGAAATAGTATTGGAGGCACCCGATGGAACTCCTAGTTGACGTGGGTCTTGTGGAATCTCGTTTCGATCAGTTTTGAGACAGTGTTAGCGTCGGTCCAAGATAGGTGCTCAATTTGCGTCAAACGTACCATAGGCTCATAAATCATTTTAAAAGCAGCCAATGGTACTCCTAAGTGACGAGGGTCTAGTGGAGCCCTGTTTGGTCCATTTGGAGATAGTGCGAATCTTGACACAAGATAGGTGCACGGTTTGCAGTGAACGTACCACAGGCTCATAAATAGTTGTGGACGCACCCAATGGAACTCATATGTGGCGTGGGTCGTGTGGAATTTCATTTTAGTCCATTTGGAGACAATGTTAATGTCAGTGCAAGAGAGGTGCACGGTTTGCACCGAACATACCATAGTCATAGAAATCATTTTGGACGCACTCGATGGGACTCCTAGGTGACAAAGCTCGAGTGGAAGCTCAGTTCGGTCCGTTTGGAGACAGTACTACTCTTGATGCACGATTGGTGCACGGTTTGCGTCAAACATACCGTAGGCTCTGAAATAGTATTGGAGGCACCTGATGGAACTCCTAGTTGATGTGGGTCTTGTGGAATCTCGTTTCGATCTATTTTGAGACAGTGTTAGCGTCGGTGCAAGATAGGTGCTCAATTTGCGTCAAACGTACCATAGGGACATAAATCAGTTTAGACGCACCCGATGGTACTCTAAAGTGATGTGGGTCTGGTGGAGCTCTGTTCGGTCCGTTTGGAGATAGTGCCAATCTTGACACAAGATAGATGCACGGTTTGCACTGAACGTACCATAGGCTCACAAATAGTTTGTGACGCACCCGATGGACTCGTAAGTGACATGGGTCGTGTGGAATTTTGTTTTAGTCCGTGTGGAGACAGTGTTAGTGTCAGTGTAAGATAGGTGCACAGTTTCCACCGAACATACCATAGGCATAGAAGTCATTTTGGACGCACACGATGGGACTCCTAGGTGACGAGGCTCAAGTGGAAGCTCGGTTCACTCCGTTTGGAGATAGTGCTACTCTTGATGCACGATTGGTGCACGATTTGCGTCAAAGGAAATAGTATTGGAGGCACCCGATGGAACTAATAGTTGACGTGGGTCTTGTGGAATCTCATTTTGATCTGTTTTGAGACAGTGTTATCGTCGGTGCAAGATAGGTGCACGATTTGCGTCAAACATACCATAGGGTCATAAATCAGTTTAGACGCACCCGATGGTACTCCTAAGTAATGTGGGTCTGGTGGAGCTCTGTTCGGTCCGTTTGGAGATAGAGCTAATCTTGACACAAGATAGGTGCACGGTTTGCACTGAACGTACCATAGGCTCACACAAATAGTTTGGGACGCACCCGATGGACTCATAAGTGACATGGGTCGTGTGGAATCTCGTTTTAGTCCGTTTGGAGACAGTGTTAGTGTCTGTGCAAGACAGGTGCACGGTTTCCACCGAACGTACCATAGGCATAGAAATCGTTTTGGACGCAGATGATGGGACTCCTTGGTGATGAGGCTCAAGTGGAAGCTCGGTTCGGTCCGTTTGGAGATAGTGCTACTCTTGATGCACGATTGGTGCACGGTTTGCGTCAAACGTACCGTAGGCTAGGAAATAGTATTGGAGGCACCTGATGGAACTCCTAGTTGACGTGGGTCTTGTGGAATCTCGTTTCGATCAGTTTTGAGACAGTGTTAGCGTCGGTCCAAGATAGGTTCTCAATTTGCGTCAAATGTACCATAGGCTCATAAATCATTTTAAAAGCACCCAATGGTATTCCTAAGTGACGTGGGTACCATAGGCTCATAAATAGTTGTGGACGAACCCAATGGAACTCATAAGTGGCGTGGGTCGTGTGGAATTTTATTTTAGTCCATTTGGAGACAATGTTAATGTCAGTGCAAGAGAGGTGCACGGTTTGCATCCGAACATACCATAGGCATAGAAATCATTTTGGACGCACTCCAATACTATTTTCGAGCCTACGGTATGTTTGACGCAAACCGTGCACCAATCGTGCATCAAGAGTAGCACTATCTATAAATGGACCGAACCGAGCTTCCACTTGAGCCTCGTCACCAAGGAGTCCCATAGTCTACGTCCAAAACGATTTCTATGCCTATGGTACGTTCGGTCAAAACGGTGCACCTGTCTTGCACTGAAACTAACACTGTCTCCAAACAGACTAAAACCAGATTCCACACGACCCATGTCACTTACGAGTCCATCGGGTGCGTCAAAAACTATTTGTGAGCCTATGGTACGTTGAGTGCAAACTGTGCGCCTATCTTGTGTCAAGATTAGCACTATCTCCAAACGGACCGAACAGAGCTCCCCCAGACCCACATCACTTAGGAGTACCATCGGGTGCGTCTAAACTGATTTATGACCCTATGGTATGTTTGACGTAAATCATGCACCTATCTTGCATCGACGCTAACACTGTCTCAAAACAGATCGAAACGAGATTCCACAAGACCCACGTCAACTAGGAGTTCCATCGGTTGCCTCCAATCCTATTTCCAAGCCTATGGTACGTTTGACGCAAACCGTGCACCAATCGTGCATCAAGAGTAGCACTATCTCCAAACGGAACGAACTGAGCTTCCAATTGAGCCTCATCACCTAGAAGTCCCATCGTGTGCGTCCAAAACGATTTCCATGCCGATGGTATGTTTGGTGCAAACCGTGCACCTATCTTGCACTGTCACTAACACTGTCTCCAAACGGACTAAAACGAAATTCCACATGACCCAGTCACTTACGAGTCCATCGGGTGTGTCCCAAACTATTTGTGATCCTATGGTACGTTCAGTGCAAACCGTGCATCTATCTTGTGTCAAGATTAGCACTATCTCCAAACGGACCGAACAGAGCTCCACCACACCCACGTCACTTTGGAGTACCATCGGGTGCGTCCAAACTGATTTATGACCCTATGGTACGTTTGACTCAAATTGAGCACCTATCTTGCACCGACGCTAACACTGTCTCAAAACAGATCAAAACGAGATTCCACAAGACCCACATCAACTAGGAGTTCCATCAGGTGCCTCCAATACTATTTCAGAGCCTATGGTACGTTTGACGCAAACCGTGCACCAATCGTGCATCAAGAGTAGTACTGTCTCCAAACGGACCGTACCGAGCTTCCACTTGAGCCTCGTCACCTAGGAGTCCCATCGAGTGTGTCCAAAATGATTTCTATGCCTATGGTATGTTCGGTGCAAACCATGCACCTCTCTTGCACTAAGATTAACATTGTCTCCAAATGGACTAAAATGAAATTGCACATGACCCACGCCACTTATGAGTTCCATTGGGTGCGTCCACAACTATTTATGAGCCTATGGTACCTTCAGTCAATTCATGCACCTATCTTGTGTCAAGATTGGCACTATCTCCAAACGGACCAAACAGGGCTCCACTAGACCCTCGTCACTTAGGAGTACCATTGGGTGCTTTTAAAATGATTTATGAGCCTATGGTACGTTTGAAGCAAATTGAGCACCTATCTTGGACCGAGGCTAACACTATCTCAAAACTGATCGAAACGAGATTCCACAAGACCCACGTCAACTAGGAGTTCCATCGGGTGCCTCCAATACTATTTCCGAGCCTACGGTACGTTTGACGCAAACCGTGCACCAATCGTGCATCAAGAGTAGTACTATCTCCAAACGGACCGAACCGAGCTTCCACTTGAGCCTCATCACGAAGGAGTCCCATCGTGTGTGTCCAAAACGATTTCAATGCCTATGGTGTGTTCGATGCAAACCACGCACTTGTCTTACACGGACACTAACACTGTCTCCAAACAGACTAAAACGAGATTCCACACGACCCATGTCACTTACGAGTCCATCGGGTCGTCAAAAACTATTTGTGAGCCTATGGTACGTTCAGTGCAAACCGTGCACCTATCTTGTGTCAAGATTAGCAATATCTCCAAACGGACCGAACAGAGCTCCACCAGACCCACGTCACTTAGGAGTACCATCGGGTGCGTCTAAACTGATTTATGACCCTATGGTACGTTTGACGCAAATCATGCACCTATCTTGCACTGACGCTAACACTATCTCAAAACAGATCAAAACAATATTCCACAAGACCCACGTCAACCAGGAGTTCCACCGGGTGCCTCCAATACTATTTCTGAGCCTACGGTACGTTTGACGCAAACCGTGCACCAATCATGCATCAAGAGTAGCACTATCTCCAAACGGACCGAACCGAGCTTCCACTTGAGCCTCGTCACCAAGGAGTCCCATCGTGTGTGTCCAAAACGATTTATATGCCTATGGTATGTTTGATGCAAACCGTGCACTTATCTTGCACTGACACTAACACTGTCTCCAAACAGACTAAAACGAGATTCCACACGACCCATGTCACTTACGAGTCCATCGGGTGCGTCAAAAACTATTTGTGAGCCTATGGTACGTTCAGTGCAAACCGTGCACCTATCTTGTGTCAAGATTAGCACTATCTCCAAACGGACCGAACAGAGCTCCACCAGATCCACGTCACTTAGGAGTACCATCGGGTGCGTCTAAACTGATTTATGACCCTATGGTACGTTTGACGCAAATCGTGCACCTATCTTGCGCTGACGCTAACACTATCTCAAAACAGATCGAAACAAGATTCCAGAAGACCCACGTCAACTAGGAGTTCCATCGGGTGCCTCCAATACTATTTCCGAGCCTACGGTACGTTTGACTCAAACCGTGCACCAATCGTGCATCAAGAGTAGCACTATCTCGAAACGGACCGAACCGAGGTTCCACTTGAGCCTCATCACCTAGGAGTACCATCGTGTGCATCCAAAATGATTTCTATGCCTATGGTATTTTCGGTGCAAACCGTGCACCTGTCTTGCACTGAAACTAACACTATCTCCAAATGGATTAAAACGAGATTCCACACGACCCACGCCATTTATGAGTTCCATTAGGTGCGTCCACAACTAATTATAAGCCTATGGTACCTTCAGTGCAAACCGTGCACCCATCTTGTGTCAAGATTGGCACTATCTCCAAATGGACCAAACAGGGTTCCACCAGACCCTCGTCACTTAGGAGTACCATCGGGTGCTTCTAAAATGATTTATGAGCCTATGGTACATTTGACGCAAATTGAGCACCAATCTTGGACCGACGCTAACACTATCTCAAAACAGATCAAAACGAGATTCCACAAGACCCACATCAACTAGGACTTCCATCGGGTGCCTCCAATACTATTTCTAAGCCTACGGTACGTTTGACGCAAACCGTGCACCAATCGTGCGTCAAGAGTAGCACTATCTCCAAACGGATGGAACCGAGCTTCCACTTGAGGCTCGTCACCTAGGAGTCCCATTGTGTGCGTCCAAAATGACTTCTATGCCTATGGTATGTTCGGTGGAAACCGTGCACCTGTCTTGCACTGACACTAACACTGTCTCCAAACGGAGTAAAATGAAATTCCACATGACCCGTGTCACTTACGAGTCCATCGGGTGCGTCCCAAACTATTTGTGAGCCTATGGTACGTTTAGTGCAAACCGTGCATCTATCTTGTTTCAAGATTAGCACTATCTCCAAACGGACCGAACAGAGCTCCACCAGACCCACTTTACTTAGGAGTACCATAGGGTGCATCTAAACTAATTTATGACCCTATGGTACATTTGACGCAAATCGTGCACCTATCTTGCACCGATGCTAACACTGTCTCAAAACAGATCGAAACGAGATTCCACAAGACCCACGTCAACTAGGAGTTCCATCGGGTGCCTCCAATACTATTTCCATGCCTACGGTGCGTTTGACGCAAACCGTGCACCAATCGTGCATCAAGAGTAGCACTATCTCCAAACGGACCGAACCGAGCTTCCACTTGAGCCTCGTCACCTAGGAGTCCCATCATGTGCGTCCAAAATGACTTCTATGCCTATGGTATGTTCGGTGGAAACCATGCACCTGTCTTGCACTGACACTAACACTGTCTCCAAACGGACTAAAACGAAATTCCACACGGCCCATGTCACTTACGAGTCCATCAGGTGCGTCCCAAACTATTTGTGAGCCTGTGGTACGTTCAGTGCAAACCATGCATCTATCTTGTGTGATGATTAGCACTATCTCCAAACGGACCGAACAGAGCTCCCCCAGACCCATGTCACTTTAGAGTACCATCGGGTGCGTCTAAACTGATTTATGACCCTATGGTATGTTTGACGCAAATTGAGCACCTATCTTGCACTGACGCTAACACTGTCTCAAAACAGATCAAAACGAGATTCCACAAGACCCACGTCAACTAGGAGTTCCATCAGGTGCCTCCAATACTATTTCTGAGCCTATGGTATGTTTGACGCAAACCGTGCACCAATCGTGCATCAAGAGTGGCACTATCTCCAAATGGACCAAACCGAGCTTCCACTTGAGCCTTGTCACCAAGGAGTCCCATCGTCTGCGTCCAAAATGATTTCTATGCCTATGGAACGTTCGGTGGAAACGATGCACCTGTCTTGCACTGACACTAACACTGTCTCCAAACGGACTAAAATGAGATTCCACACGACCCATGTCACTTATGAGTCCATTGGGTGCGTCAAAAACTATTTGTGAGCCTATGGTACGTTCAGTGCAAACCGTGCACCTATCTTGTGTCAAGATTGACACTATCTCCAAACGGAACAAACAGGGCTCCACTAGACCCTCGTCACTTAGGAGTACCATTGGGTGCTTTAAAATGATTTATGAGCCTATGGTACGTTTGACGCAAATTGAGCACCTATCTTGGACCGACGCTAACACTATCTCAAAACTGATCGAAACGAGATTCCACAAGACCCACGTCAACTAGGAGTTCCATCAGGTGCCTCCAATACTATTTCTGAGCCTATGGTATGTTTGACGCAAACCGTGCACCAATCGTGCATCAAGAGTGGCACTATCTCCAAACGGACCAAACCGAGCTTCCACTTGAGCCATGTCACCAAGGAGTCCCATCGTCTACGTCCAAAATGATTTCTATGCCTGTGGAACGTTCGGTGGAAACGATGCACCTGTCTTGCACTGACACTAACACTGTCTCCAAACGGACTAAAATGAGATTCCACACGACCCATGTCACTTACGAGTCCATTGAGTGCGTCAAAAACTATTTGTGAGCCAATGGTACGTTCAGTGCAAACAGTGCACCTATCTTGTGTCAAGATTGGCACTATCTCCAAACGGAACAAACAGGGCTCCACTAGACCCTCGTCACTTAGGAGTACCATTGGGTGCTTTTAAAATAATTTATGAGCCTATGGTACGTTTGACGCAAATCGTGCACCTATCTTGGACCGATGCTAACACTGTCTCAAAACTGATCGAAACGAGATTCCACAAGACCCACATCAACTAGGAGTTCCATCTGGTGCCTCCAATACTATTTCTGAGCCTACGGTACGTTTGACGCAAACCCTGCAACAATCGTGCATCAAGAGTAGCAGTATCTCCAAACGGACCGAACCGAGCTTCCACTTGAGCCTTGTCACCAAGGAGTCCCATCGTCTGCGTCCAAAACGATTTCTATGCCTATGGAACGTTCGGTGGAAACGGTGCACCTGTCTTGCACTGACACTAACACTATCTCCAAACGGACTAAAACGAGATTCCACACGACCCATGTCACTTACGAGTCCATCGGGTGCGTCAAAAACTATTTGTGAGCCTATGGTACGTTCAGTGCAAACCGTGCACCTATCTTGTTTCAAGATTAGCACTATCTTCAAATGGAACAAACAGGGCTCCACTAGACCCTCGTCACTTAGGAGTACCATTGGGTGCTTTTAAAATGATTTATGAGCCTATGGTACGTTTGACGCAAATTGAGCACCTATCTTGGACCGACGCTAACACTGTCTCAAAACTGATCGAAACGAGATTCCACAAGACCCATGTCAACTAGGAGTTCTATCAGGTGCCTCCAATACTATTTCTGAGCCTACGGTATGTTTGACGCAAACCATGCACCAATCGTGCATCAAGAGTGGCACTATCTCCAAACGGACCAAACCGAGCTTCCACTTGAGCCTTGTCACCAAGGAGTCCCATCGTCTGCGTCCAAAATGATTTATATGCCTATGGAATGTTTGGTGGAAACGATGCACCTGTCTTGCACTGACACTAACACTGTCTCCAAACGGACTAAAATGAGATTCCACACGACCCATGTCACTTACGGGTCCATTGGGTGCGTCAAAAACTATTTGTGAGCCTATAGTACGTTCAGTGCAAACCGTGCACCTATCTTGTGTCAAGATTGGCACTATCTCCAAACGGAACAAATAGGGCTCCACTAGACCCTCGTCACTTAGGAGTACCATTGGGTGCTTTTAAAATGATTTATGAGCCTATGGTACGTTTGACGCAAATCGTGCACCTATCTTGGACCGACGCTAACACTGTCTCAAAACTGATCGAAACGAGATTCCACAAGACCCACGTCAACTAGGAGTTCCATCAGGTGCCTCCAATACTATTTCTGAGCCTACGGTATGTATGACGCAAACCGTGCACCAATCGTGCATCAAGAGTGGCACTATCTCCAAACGGACCAAACCGAGCTTCCACTTGATCCTTGTCACCAAGGAGTCCCATCGTCTGCGTCCAAAATGATTTCTATGCCTATGGAACGTTCGGTGGAAACGATGCACCTGTCTTGCACTGACACTAACACTGTCTCCAAACGGACTAAAATGAGATTCCACACGACCCATGTCACTTACGAGTCCATTGGGTGCGTCAAAAACTATTTGTGAGCCAATGGTACGTTCAGTGCAAACAGTGCACCTATCTTGTGTCAAGATTGGCACTATATCCAAACGGAACAAACAGGGCTCCACTAGACCCTCGTCACTTAGGAGTACCATTGGGTGCTTTTAAAATGATTTATGAGCCTATGGTACGTTTGACGCAAATCGTGCACCTATCTTGGACCGATGCTAACACTGTCTCAAAACTGATCGAAACGAGATTCCACAAGACCCACATCAACTAGGAGTTCCATCTGGTGCCTCCAATACTATTTCTGAGCCTACGGTACGTTTGACGCAAACCCTGCAACAATCATGCATCAAGAGTAGCAGTATCTCCAAACGGACCGAACCGAGCTTCCACTTGAGCCTCGTCACCAAGGAGTCCCATCGTCTGCGTCCAAAACGATTTCTATGCCTATGGAACGTTCGGTGGAAACGGTGCACCTGTCTTGCACTGACACTAACACTATCTCCAAACGGACTAAAACGAGATTCCACACGACCCATGTCACTTACGAGTCCATCGGGTGCGTCAAAAACTATTTGTGAGCCTATGGTACGTTCAGTGCAAACCGTGCACCTATCTTGTTTCAAGATTAGCACTATCTTCAAACGGAACAAACAGGGCTCCACTAGACCCTCGTCACTTAGGAGTACCATTGGGTGCTTTTAAAATGATTTATGAGCCTATGGTACGTTTGACGCAAATTGAGCACCTATCTTGGACCGACGCTAACACTGTCTCAAAACTGATCGAAACGAGATTCCACAAGACCCATGTCAACTAGGAGTTCTATCAGGTGCCTCCAATACTATTTCTGAGCCTACGGTATGTTTGACGCAAACCGTGCACCAATCGTGCATCAAGAGTGGCACTATCTCCAAACGGACCAAACCGAGCTTCCACTTGAGCCTTGTCACCAAGGAGTCCCATCGTCTGCGTCCAAAATGATTTATATGCCTATGGAATGTTTGGTGGAAACGATGCACCTGTCTTGCACTGACACTAACACTGTCTCCAAACGGACTAAAATGAGATTCCACACGACCCATGTCACTTACGGGTCCATTGGGTGCGTCAAAAACTATTTGTGAGCCTATGGTACGTTCAGTGCAAACCGTGCACCTATCTTGTGTCAAGATTGGCACTATCTCCAAACGGAACAAATAGGGCTCCACTAGACCCTCGTCACTTAGGAGTACCATTGGGTGCTTTTAAAATGATTTATGAGCCTATGGTACGTTTGACGCAAATCGTGCACCTATCTTGGACCGACGCTAACACTGTCTCAAAACTGATCGAAACGAGATTCCACAAGACCCACGTCAACTAGGAGTTCCATCAGGTGCCTCCAATACTATTTCTGAGCCTACGGTATGTATGACGCAAACCGTGCACCAATCGTGCATCAAGAGTGGCACTATCTCCAAACGGACCAAACCGAGCTTCCACTTGAGCCTTGTCACCAAGGAGTCCCATCGTCTGCGTCCAAAATGATTTCTATGCCTATGGAACGTTCGGTGGAAATGATGCACCTGTCTTGCACTGACACTAACACTGTCTCCAAACGGACTAAAATGAGATTCCACACGACCCATGTCACTTACGAGTCCATTGGGTGCGTCAAAAACTATTTGTGAGCCTATGGTACGTTCAGTGCAAACCGTGCACCTATCTTGTGTCAAGATTGGCACTATCTCCAAACGGAACAAACAGGGCTCCACTAGACCCTCGTCACTTAGGAGTACCATTGGGTGCTTTTAAAATGATTTATGAGCCTATGGTACGTTTGACGCAAATTGTGCACCTATCTTGGACCGACGCTAACACTGTCTCAAAACTGATCGAAACGAGATTCCACAAGACCCACGTCAACTAGGAGTTCCATCAGGTGCCTCCAATACTATTTCTGAGCCTACGGTATGTTTGACGCAAACCATGCACCAATCGTGCATCAAGAGTGGCACTATCTCCAAATTGACCAAACCGAGCTTCCACTTGAGCCTTGTCACCAAGGAGTCCCATCGTCTGCGTCCAAAATGATTTCTATGCCTATGAAACGTTCGGTGGAAACGATGCACCTGTCTTGCACTGACACTAACACTGTCTCCAAACGGACTAAAATGAGATTCCACAGGACCCATGTCACTTATGAGTCCATTGGGTGCGTCAAAAACTATTTGTGAGCCTATGGTACGTTCAGTGCAAACCGTGCACCTATCTTGTGTCAAGATTGGCACAATCTCCAAACGGAACAAACAGGGCTCCACTAGACCCTCGTCACTTAGGAGTACCATTGGGTGCTTTTAAAATGATTTATGAGCCTATGGTACGTTTGACGCAAATCGTGCACCTATCTTGGACCGACGCTAACACTGTCTCAAAACTGATCAAAACGAGATTCCACAAGACCCACGTCAACTAGGAGTTCCATCAGGTGCCTCCAATACTATTTCTGAGCCTACGGTATGTTTGACGCAAACCGTGCACCAATCGTGCATCAAGAGTGGCACTATCTCCAAACGGACCAAACCGAGCTTCCACTTGAGCCTTGTCACCAAGGAGTCCCATCGTCTGCGTCCAAAATGATTTCTATGCCTATGGAACATTCGGTAGAAACGATGCACCTGTCTTGCACTGACACTAACACTGTCTCCAAACGGACTAAAATGAGATTCCACACGACCCATGTCACTTACGAGTCCATTGGGTGCGTCAAAAACAATTTTTGAGCCTATGGTACGTTCAGTGCAATCCGTGCACCTATCTTGTGTCAAGATTGGCACTATCTCCAAACGGAACAAACAGGGCTCCACTAGACCCTCGTCACTTAGGAGTACCATTGGGTGCTTTTAAAATGATTTATGAGCCTATGGTACGTTTGACGTAAATCGTGCCACTATCTTGGACCGATGCTAACACTGTCTCAAAACTGATCGAAACGAGATTCCACAAGACCCACGTCAACTAGGAGTTCCATCAGGTGCCTCCAATACTATTTCTGAGCCTACGGTACATTTGACGCAAACTGTGCACCAATCGTGCATCAAGAGTAGCACTATCTCCAAACGGACCGAACCAAGCTTCCACTTGAGCCTCGTCACCACGGAGTCCCATCGTCTGCGTCCAAAACGATTTCTATGCCTATGGAACGTTCGGTGGAAACGGTGCACCTGTCTTGCACTGACACTAACACTATCTCCAAACAGACTAAAACGAGATTCCACACGACCCATGTCACTTACGAGTCCATCGGGTGCGTCAAAAACTATTTGTGAGCCTATGGTACGTTCAGTGCAAACCGTGCACCTATCTTGTTTCAAGATTAGCACTATCTCCAAACAGACCGAACAGAGCTCCACTGGACCCATGTTACTTAGGAGTACCATAGGGTCCATCTAAACTAATTTATGACCTTATGGTATGTTTGACGCAAATCGTGCACCTATCTTGCACTGACGCTAACACTGTCTCAAAACAGATTGAAACGAGATTCCACAAGACCCACGTCAACTAGGAGTTCCATTGGGTGCCTCCAATACTATTTCCTAGGCTACGGTGCGTTTGATGCAAACCGTGCACCAATCGTGCATCAAGAGTAGCACTATCTCCAAACGGACCGAACCGAGCTTCCACTTGAGCCTCGTCACCTAGGAGTCCCATCGTGTGCGTCCAAAATGACTTCTATGCCTATGGTATGTTCGGTGGAAACCATGCAGCTGTCTTGCACTGACACTAACACTGTCTCCAAACGGACTAAAATGAAATTCCACACGGCCCATGTCACTTACGAGTCCATCGGGTGCGTCCCAAACTATTTGTGAGCCTATGGTACGTTCAGTGCAAACCGTGCATCTATCTTGTGTGATGATTAGCACTATCTCCAAACGGACCGAACAGAGCTCCACCAGACCCATGTCACTTTAGAGTACCATCGGGTGCGTCTAAACTGATTTATGACCCTATGGTACGTTGGACGCAAATTGAGCACCTATCTTGCACCGACGCTAACACTGTCTCAAAACAGATCGAAACGAGATTCCATAAGACCCACATTAACTAGGAGTTCCATCGGGAGCCTCCAATACTATTTCAGAGCCTACGGTACGTTTAACGCAAACCGTGCACCAATCGTGCATCAAGAGTAGTACTGTCTCCAAACGGACCAAACCAAGCTTCCACTTGTGCCTCGTCACCTAGCAGTCCCATCGAGTGCGTCCAAAATGATTTCTATGCCTATTGTATGTTCGGTGCAAACCGTGCACCTCTCTTGCACTGACATTAACATTGTCTCCAATTGGACTAAAATGAAATTCCACACGACCAACGCCACTTATGAGTTCCATTGGATGTGTCCACAACTATTTATGAGCCTATGGTACCTTCAGTGCAAACCATGCACCTATCTTGTGTCAAGATTGGCACTATCTCTAAACGGACCAAACAGGGCTCCACTGGACCCTCGTCACTTAGGACTACCATTGGGTGCTTTTAAAATGATTTATGAGCCTATGGTACGTTTGACGCAAATTGAGCACCTATCTTGGACCGATGCTAACATTGGCTCAAAACTGATCGAAACGAGATTCCACAAGACCCACGTCAACTAGGAGTTCCATCAGGTGCCTCCAATACTATTTCCGAGCCTACGGTACGTTTGACGCAAACCGTGCACCAATTGTGCATCAAGAGTGGCACTATCTCCAAACGGACCAAACCGAGCTTCCACTTGAGCCTTGTCACCAACGAGTCCCATCGTCTGCGTCCAAAATGATTTCTATGCCTATGGAACGTTCAGTGGAAACGATGCACTTGTCTTGCACTTACACTAACATTGTCTCCAAACGGACTAAAATGAGATTTCACACGACCCATGTCACTTACGAGTCCATCGGGTGCGTCAAAAACTATTTGTGAGCCTATGGTACGTTCAGTGCAAACCGTGCACCTATCTTGTTTCAAGTTAGCACTATATCCAAACGGACTGAACAGAGCTCCACCAGACCCACGTTACTTAGGAGTACCATAGGGTGCGTCTAAACTGATTTATGACCCAATGGTACGTTTGACGCAAATCGTGCACCTATCTGTCTCAAAACCGATCGAAACGAGATTCCACAAGACCCACGTGAACTAGGAGTTCCATCAAGTGCCTCCAATACTATTTCCGAGCCTACGGTACGTTTGACACAAACCGTGCACCAATCATGCATCAAGAGTGGCACTATCTCCAAATGGACCGAACCGAGCTTCCACTTGAGCCTTGTCACCAAGGAGTCCCATCGTCTGCGTCCAAAACAATTTCTATGCCTATGGAACGTTCGGTGGAAACGGTGCACCTGTCTTGCACTGACACTAACACTGTCTCCAAACGGACTAAAACGAGATTCCACATGACCCATGTCACTTATGAGTCCATCGGGTGTGTCAAAAACTATTTGTGAGCCTATGGTACGTTCAGTGCAAACCATTCACCTATCTTGTTTCAAGATTAGCACTATCTCCAAACGGACCGAACAGAGCTCCACCAGACCCACGTTACTTAGGAGTACCATAGGGTGCGTCTAAACTAATTTATGACCCTATGGTACGTTTGACGCAAATCGTGCACCTATCTTGCACCGACGCTAACACTATCTCAAAGCAGATCGAAACGAGATTCCACAAGACCCATGTCAACTAGGAGTTCCATCGGGTGCCTCCAATACTATTTCCAAGCCTACTGTGCGTTTGACGCAAACCGTGCACCAATCGTGCATCAAGAGTAGCACTATCTCCAAACGGAGTGAACCGAGCTTCCACTTGAGCCTCGTCACCTAGGAGTCCCATCGTGTGCGTCCAAAATGACTTCTATGCCTATGGTATGTTCGGTGGAAACCGTGCACCTGTCTTGCACTGACACTAACACTGTCTCCAAACGGACTAAAATGAGATTCCACAGGACCCATGTCACTTATGAGTCCATTGGGTGCGTCAAAAACTATTTGTGAGCCTATGGTACGTTCAGTGCAAACCGTGCACCTATCTTGTGTCAAGATTGGCACTATCTCCAAACGGAACAAACAGGGCTCCACTAGACCCTCGTCACTTAGGAGTACCATTGGGTGCTTTTAAAATGATTTATGAGCCTATGGTACGTTTGACGCAAATCGTGCACCTATCTTGGACCAACGCTAACACTGTCTCAAAACTGATCAAAACGAGATTCCACAAGACCCACGTCAACTAGGAGTTCCATCAGGTGCCTCCAATACTATTTCTGAGCCTACGGTATGTTTGACGCAAACCGTGCACCAATCGTGCATCAAGAGTGGCACTATCTCCAAACGGACCAAACCGAGCTTCCACTTGAGCCTTGTCACCAAGGAGTCCCATCGTCTGCGTCCAAAATGATTTCTATGCCTATGGAATGTTCGGTAGAAACGATGCACCTGTCTTGCACTGACACTAACACTGTCTCCAAACGGACCAAAATGAGATTCCACACGTCCCATGTCACTTACGAGTCCATTGGGTGCGTCAAAAACAATTTGTGAGCCTATGGTACGTTCAGTGCAAACCGTGCACCTATCTTGTGTCAAGATTGGCACTATCTCCAAACGGAACAAACAGGGCTCCACTAGACCCTCGTCACTTAGGAGTACCATTGGGTGCTTTTAAAATGATTTATGAGCCTATGGTACGTTTGACGCAAATCGTGCCGCTATCTTGGACCGATGCTAACACTGTCTCAAAACTGATCGAAACGAGATTCCACAAGACCCACGTCAACTAGGAGTTCCATCAGGTGCCTCCAATACTATTTCTGAGCCTACGGTACATTTGACGCAAACTGTGCACCAATCGTGCATCAAGAGTAGCACTATCTCCAAACGGACCGAACCAAGCTTCCACTTGAGCCTCGTCACCAAGGAGTCCCATCGTCTGCGTCCAAAACGATTTCTATGCCTATGGAACGTTCGGTGGAAACGGTGCACCTGTCTTGCACTGACACTAACACTGTCTCCAAACGGACTAAAACGAGATTTCACACGACCCATGTCACTTATGAGTCCATCGGGTGCGTCAAAAACTATTTGTGAGCCTATGGTACGTTCAGTGCAAACCGTGCACCTATCTTGTTTCAAGATTAGCACTATCTCCAAACGGACCGAACAGAGCTCCACCAGACCCACGTTACTTATGAGTTCCATAGGGTGCGTCTAAACTAATTTATGACCTTATGGTATGTTTGACGCAAATCGTGCACCTATCTTGCACCGACGCTAACACTGTCTCAAAGCAGATCGAAACGAGATTCCACAAGACCCACGTCAACTAGGAGTTCCATCGGGTGCCTCCAAAACTATTTCCAAGCCTACTGTGCGTTTGATGCAAACCGTGCACCAATCGTGCATCAAGAGTAGCACTATCTCCAAACGGACCGAACCGAGCTTCCACTTGAGCCTCGTCACCTAGGAGTCCCATCGTGTGCGTCCAAAATGACTTCTATGCCTATGGTATGTTCGGTGGAAACCGTGCACCTGTCTTGCACTGACACTAACACTGTCTCCAAACGGACTAAAACAAAATTCGACACGACCCATGTCACTACGAGTCCATCGGGTGCATCCCAAACTATTTGTGAGCCTATGGTACGTTCAGTGCAAACCGTGCATCTATCTTGTGTCAAGATTGGCACTATCTCCAAACGGACCGAACAGAGCTCCACAAGACCCACATCACTTTAGAGTACCATCGGGTGCGTCTAAACTGATTTATGAACCTATGGTACGTTTGACGCAAATTGAGCACCTATCTTGCACCGACGCTAACACTGTCTCAAAATAGATCGAAACGAGATTTCACAAGACCCACATCAACTAGGAGTTCCATCGGGAGCCTCCATTACTATTTTAGAGCCTACAGTACGTTTGACGCAAACCGTGCACCAATCGTGCATCAAGAGTAGTACTATCTCCAAACGGACCAAACCGAGCTTCCACTTGAGCCTCGTCAATAGGAGTCCCATCGAGTGTGTCCAAAATGATTTCTATGCCTATGGTATGTTCAGTGCAAACCGTGCACCTCTCTTGCACTGACATTGGGTGTGACGAGATGCCACTTATGAGTTCCATTGGGTGTGTCCACATCTATTTATGAGCCTATGGTACCTTCAGTGCAAACCGTGCACCTATCTTGTGTCAAGATTGGCACTATCTCCAAACGGACCAAACAGGGCTCCACTAGACCCTCGTCACTTAGGAGTACCATTAGGTGCTTTTAAAATGATTTATGAGCCTATGGTACGTTTGACGCAAATTGAGCACCTATCTTGGACCGACGCTAACACTGTCTCAAAACTAATCGAAACGAGACTCCACAAGACCCACGTCAACTAGGAGTTCCATTAGGTGCCTCCAATACTATTTCTGAGCCTACGGTACGTTTGACGCAAACCGTGCACCAATTGTGCATCAAGAGTGGCACTATCTCCAAACGGACCAAACCGAGCTTCCACTTGAGCCTTGTCACCAACGAGTCCCATCGTCTGCGTCCAAAATGATTTCTATGCCTATGGAACGTTCAGTGGAAACGATGCACCTGTCTTGCACTGACACTAACACTGTCTCCAAACGGACTAAAACGAGATTCCACACGACCCATGTCACTTATGAGTCCATCGGGTGCGTCAAAAACTATTTGTGAGCCTATGGTACGTTCAGTGCAAACCGTGCACCTATCTTGTTTCAAGATTAGCACTATCTCCAAACGGACCGAACAGAGCTCCACCAGACCCACGTTACTTACGAGTACCATAGGGTGCGTCTAAACTGATTTATGACCCTATGGTACGTTTGACGCAAATCGTGCACCTATCTGTCTCAAAACCGATCGAAACGAGATTCCACAAGACCCACGTGAACTAGGAGTTCCATCAAGTGCCTCCAATACTATTTCCGAGCCTACGGTACGTTTGACACAAACCGTGCACCAATCGTGCATCAAGAGTGGCACTATCTCCAAATGGACCGAACCGAGCTTCCACTTGAGCCTTGTCACCAAGGAGTCCCATCGTCTGCGTCCAAAACAATTTCTATGCCTATGGAACGTTCGGTGGAAACGGTGCACCTGTCTTGCACTGACACTAACACTGTCTCCAAACGGACTAAAACGAGATTTCACACGACCCATGTCACTTATGAGTCCATCGGGTGTGTCAAAAACTATTTGTGAGCCTATGGTACGTTCAGTGCAAACCATGCACCTATCTTGTTTCAAGATTAGCACTATCTCCAAACAGACCGAACAGAGCTCCACCAGACCCACGTTACTTAGCAGTACCATAGGGTGCGTCTAAACTAATTTATGACCCTATGGTACGTTTGACGCAAATCGTGCACCTATCTTGCACCGACGCTAACACTATCTCAAAGCAGATCGAAACGAGATTCCACAAGACCCATGTCAACTAGGAGTTCCATCGGGTGCCTCCAATACTATTTCCAAGCCTACTGTGCGTTTGACGCAAACCGTGCACCAATCGTGCATCAAGAGTAGCACTATCTCCAAACGGAGTGAACCGAGCTTCCACTTGAGCCTCGTCACCTAGGAGTCCCATCGTGTGCGTCCAAAATGACTTCTATGCCTATGGTATGTTCGGTGGAAACCGTGCACCTGTCTTGCACTGACACTAACACTGTCTCCAAACGGACTAAAACAAAATTCGACACAACCCATGTCACTTACGAGTCCATCGGGTGCATCCCAAACTATTTGTGAGCCTATGGTACGTTCAGTGCAAACCGTGCATCTATCTTGTGTCAAGATTGGCACTATCTCCAAACGGACCGAACAGAGCTCCACAAGACCCACATCACTTTAGAGTACCATCGGGTGCGTCTAAACTGATTTATGAACCTATGGTACGTTTGACGCAAATTGAGCACCTATCTTGCACCGACGCTAACACTGTCTCAAAACCGATCGAAACGAGATTTCACAAGACCCACATCAACTAGGAGTTCCATCGGGAGCCTCCATTACTATTTTAGAGCCTACAGTACGTTTGACGCAAACCGTGCACCAATCGTGCATCAAGAGTAGTACTATCTCCAAACGGACCAAACCGAGCTTCCACTTGAGCCTCGTCAATAGGAGTCCCATCGAGTGTGTCCAAAATGATTTCTATGCCTATGGTATGTTCAGTGCAAACCGTGCACCTCTCTTGCACTGACATTAACATTGTCTCCAAATGGACTAAAATGAAATTCCACACGACCCATGCCACTTATGAGTTCCATTGGGTGTGTCCACATCTATTTATGAGCCTATGGTACCTTCAGTGCAAACCGTGCACCTATCTTGTGTCAAGATTGGCACTATCTCCAAACGGACCAAACAGGGCTCCACTAGACCCTCGTCACTTAGGAGTACCATTGGGTGCTTTTAAAATGATTTATGAGCCTACGGTATGTTTGACGCAAATTGAGCACCTATCTTGGACCGATGCTAACACTGTCTCAAAACTGATCGAAACGAGATTCCACAAGACCCACGTGAACTAGGAGTTCCATCAGGTGCCTCCAATACTATTTCTGAGCCTACGGTACGTTTGACGCAAACCGTGCACCAATCGTGCATCAAGGGTGGCACTATCTCCAAACGGACCGAACCGAGCTTCCACTTGAGCCTTGTCACCAAGCAGTCCCATCGTCTGCGTCCAAAACAATTTCTATGCCTATGGAACGTTCGGTAGAAACGGTGCACCTGTCTTGCACTGACACTAACACTGTCTCCAAACGGACTAAAACGAGATTCCACACGACCCATGTCACTTACGAGTCCATCGAGTGTGTCAAAAACTATTTGTGAGCCTATGGTACGTTCAGTGCAAACCATGCACCTATCTTGTTTCAAGATTAGCACTATCTCCAAACGGACCGAACAGAGCTCCACCAGACCCACGTTACTTAGGAGTACCATAGGGTGCGTCTAAACTGATTTATTACCCTATGGTACGTTTGACGCAAATCGTGCACCTATCTTGCACCGACGCTAACACTATCTCAAAGCAGATCGAAACGAGATTCCACAAGACCCACGTCAACTAGGAGTTCCATCGGGTGCCTCCAATACTATTTCCAAGCCTATGGTGCGTTTGACGCAAACCGTGCACCAATCGTGCATCAAGAGTAGCACTATCTCCAAACGGAGTGAACCGAGCTTCCACTTGAGCCTCGTCACCTAGGAGTCCCATCGTGTGCGTCCAAAATGACTTCTATGCCTATGGTATGTTCGATGGAAACTGTGCACCTGTCTTGCACTGACACTAACACTGTCTCCAAACGGACTAAAACAAAATTCGACACGACCCATGTCACTTACGAGTCCATCGGGTGCATCCCAAACTATTTGTGAGCCTATGGTACGTTCAGTGCAAACCGTGCATCTATCTTGTGTCAAGATTGGCACTATCTCCAAACGGACCGAATAGAGCTCCACCAGACACACGTCACTTTAGAGTACCATCGGGTGCGTCTAAACTGATTTATGACCCTATGGTACATTTGACGCAAATTGAGCACCTATCTTGCACCGACGCTAACATTGTCTCAAAACAGATCGAAACGAGATTCCACAAGACCCACATCAACTAGGAGTTCCATCGGGAGCCTCCAATACTATTTCAGAGCCTACGGTACGTTTGACGCAAACCGTACACCAATCGTGCATCAAGAGTAGTACTATCTCAAAACGGACCGAACCGAGCTTCCACTTGAGCCTCGTCACCTAGGAGTCCCATCGAGTGCGTCTAAAATGATTTCTATGACGATGGTATGTTCGGTGCAAACCGTGCACCTCTCTTGCACTGACATTAACATTGTCTCCAAATGGACTAAAATGAAATTCCACATGACCCACGCCACTTATGAGTTCCATTGGGTGCGTCCAGAACTATTTATGAGCCTGTGGTATGTTCACTGCAAACCGTGCAACTATCTTGTGTCAAGATTCGCACTATCTCCAAATGGACCAAACAGGGCTCCACTAGACCCTCGTCACTTAGGAGTACCATTGGCTGCTTTTAAAATGATTTATGAGCCTATGGTACGTTTGACGCAAATTGAGCACCTATCTTGGACCGACGCTAACACTGTCTCAAAACTGATCGAAACAAGATTCCACAAGACCCATGTCAACTAGGAGTTCCATCGGGTGCCTCCAATACTATTTCCAAGCCTACGGTCCGTTTGACGCAAACTGTGCACCAATCGTGCATCAAGAGTAGCACTATCTCCAAACGGAGTGAACCGAGCTTCCACTTGAGCCTCGTCACCAAGGAGTCCCATCGTGTGCGTCCAAAATGACTTCTATGCCTATGGTATGTTCGGTGGAAACCGTGCACCTGTCTTGCACTGACACTAACACTGTCTCCACACGGACTAAAACGAAATTCCACACGACCCATGTCACTTACGAGTCCATCGGGTGCGTCACAAACTATTTGTGAGCCTATGGTACGTTCAGTGCAAACCGTGCATCTATCTTGTGTCAAGATTGGCACTATCTCCAAACGGACCGAACAGAGCTCCACCAGACCCACGTCACTTTAGAGTACCATCGGGTGCGTCTAAACTAATTTATGTCCCTATGGTACGTTTGACGCAAATTGAGCACCTATCTTGCACCGACGCTAACACTGTCTCAAAATAGATCGAAACAAGATTCCACAAGACCCACATCAACTAGGAGTTCCATCGGGTGCCTCCAATACTATTTCAGAGCCTACGGTATGTTTGACGCAAATCGTGCACCAATCGTGCATCAAGAGTAGTACTGTCTCCAAACGGACCGAACCGAGCTTCCACTCGAGCTTTGTCACCTAGGAGTCCCATCGAGTGCGTCCAAAATGATTTCTATGACTATGGTATGTTCGGTGCAAACCGTGCACCCCTCTTGCACTGACATTAACATTGTCTCCAAATGGACTAAAATGAAATTCCACACGACCCACGCCACTTATGAGTTCCATTGGGTGCGTCCACAACTATTTATGAGCCTATGGTACCCACGTCACTTAGGAATACCATTGGGTGCTTTTAAAATGATTTATGAGCCTATGGTACATTTGACGCAAATTGAGCACCTATCTTGGACCGACGCTAACACTGTCTCAAAACTGATCGAAACGAGATTCCACAAGACCCACGTCAACTAGGAGTTCCATCAGGTGCCTCCAATACTATTTCCTAGCCTACGGTACGTTTGACGCAAACCGTGCACCAATCGTGCTTCAAGAGTAGCACTATCTCCAAACGGACCGAACCGAGCTTCCACTTGAGCCTCGTCACCAAGGAGTCCCATCGTTTGCGTCCAAAACGATTTCTATGCCTATGGTACGTTCGTGGAAACCGTGCACCTGTCTTGTACAAAAACTAACACTGTCTCCAAACGGACTAAAACGAGATTCCACACGACCCATGTCACCTATGAGTCCATCGGGTGCGTCCCAAACTATTTGTGTGAGCCTATGGTACGTTCAGTGCAAACCGTGCACCTATCTTGTGTCAAGATTAGCTCTATCTCCAAACGGACCGAACAGAGCTCCACCAGACCCACATTACTTAGGAGTACCATCGGGTGCGTCTAAACTGATTTATGACCCTATGGTATGTTTGACGCAAATCGTGCACCTATCTTGCACCGATGATAACACTGTCTCAAACACAGATCAAAATGAGATTCCACAAGACCCACGTCAACTATTAGTTCTATCGGGTGCCTCCAATACTATTTCCATTGACGCAAATCGTGCACCAATCGTGCATCAAGAGTAGCACTATCTCCAAACGGAGTGAACCGAGCTTCCACTTGAGCCTCGTCACCTAGGAGTCCCATTGTGCGTCCAAAATGACTTCTATGCCTATGGTATGTTCGGTGGAAACCGTGCACCTGTCTTGCACTGACACTAACACTGTCTCCACACGGACTAAAACGAAATTCCACATGACCCATGTCACTTACGAGTCCATCGGGTGCGTCCCAAACTATTTGTGAGCCTATGGTACGTTCAGTGCAAACCGTGCATCTATCTTGTGTCAAGATTGGCACTATCTCCAAACGGACCGAACAGAGCTCCACCAGACCCACGTCACTTTAAAGTACCATCGGGTGCGTCGAAACTGATTTATGACCCTATGGTACGTTTGACGCAAATTGAGCACCTATCTTGCATCGACGCTAACACTGTCTCAAAACAGATCGAAACGAGATTCCACAAGACCCACATCAACTAGGAGTTCCATCGGGAGCCTCCAATACAATTTCAGAGCTTACGGTACGTTTGACGCAAACCGTGCACTAATCGTGCATCAAGAGTAGTACTATCTCCAAACGGACCGAACCGAGCTTCCACTTGAGCCTCGTTACCTAGGAGTCCCATCGAGTGCGTCCAAAATGATTTCTATGCCTATGGTATGTTCGGTGCAAACCGTGCACCTCTCTTACACTGACATTAACATTGTCTCCAAATGGACTAAAATGAAATTCCACACGACCCACGCCACTTATGAGTTCCATTGGGTGCGTTCACAACTATTTATGAGCCTGTGGTACGTTCACTGTAAACCGTGCACCTATCTTGTGTCAAGATTGGCACTATCTCCAAATGGACCAAACACGGCTCCACTAGACCCTCGTCACTTAGGAGTACCATTGGCTGCTTTTAAAATGATTTATGAGCCTATGGTACGTTTGACGCAAATTGAGCACCTATCTTGGACCGACGCTAACACTGTCTCAAAACTGATCGAAACGAGATTCCGCAAGATCCACGTCAACTAGGAGTTCCATCGGGTGCCTCCAATACTATTTCCAAGCCTATGGTGCGTTTGACGCAAACCGTGCACCAATTGTGCATCAAGAGTAGCACTATCTCCAAACGGACCGAACCGAGCTTCTACTTGAGCCTCGTCACCTAGGAGTCCCATCGTGTGCGTCCAAAACGACTTCTATGCCTATGGTATGTTCGGTGGAAACCGTGCACCTGTCTTGCACTGACACTAACACTGTCTCCAAATGGACTAAAACGAAATTCCACACGACCCATGTCACTTACGAGTCCATCTGGTGCGTCCCAAACTATTTGTGAGCCTATGGTACGTTCAGTGCAAACCGTGCATCTATCATGTGTCAAGATTGGCACTATCTCCAAACGGACCGAACAGAGCTCCACCAGACCCACGTCACTTTAGAGTACCATCGGGTGCGTCTAAACTGATTTATGACCCTATGGTACGTTTGACGCAAATTGAGCACCTATCTTGCACCGACGCTAACACTATCTCAAAACAGATCGAAACGAGATTCCACAAGACCCACATCAACTAGGAGTTCCATCGGGAGCCTCCAATACAATTTCAGAGCTTACGGTACGTTTGACGCAAACCGTGCACCAATCGTGCATCAAGAGTAGTACTATCTCCAAATGGACCGAACCGAGCTTCCACTTGAGCCTCGTTACCTAGGAGTCCCATCGAGTGCGTCCAAAATGATTTCTATGCCTATGGTATGTTCGGTGCAAACCGTGCACCTCTCTTGCACTGACATTAACATTGTCTCCAAATGGACTAAAATGAAATTCCACACGACCCACGCCACTTATGAGTTCCATTGGGTGCGTCCACAACTATTTATGAGCCTGTGGTACGCTCACTGCAAACCGTGCACCTATCTTGTGTCAAGATTGGCACTATCTCCAAATGGACCAAACAGGGCTCCACTAGACCCTCGTCACTTAGGAGTACCATTGGCTGCTTTTAAAATGATTTATGAGCCTATGGTACGTTTGACGCAAATTGAGCACCTATCTTGGACCTACGCTAACACTGTCTCAAAACTGATCGAAACGAGATTTTACAAGACCCACGTCAACTAGGAGTTCCATCGGATGCCTCCAATACTATTTCCAAGCCTGTGGTGCGTTTGACGCAAACCGTGCACCAATTGTGCATCAAGAGTAGCACAATCTCCAAACGGACCGAACCGAGCTTCCACTTGAGCCTCGTCACCTAGGAGTCCCATCGTGTGCATCCAAAATGACTTCTATGACTATGGTATGTTCGGTGGAAACCGTGCACCTGTCTTGCACTAACACTAACACTCTCTCCAAATGGACTAAAACAAAATTCCACACGACCCATGTCACTTACGAGTCCATCGGGTGCGTCCCAAACTATTTGTGAGCCTATGGTACATTCAGTGCAAACCGTGCATCTATCTTGTGTCATGATTAGCACTATATCCAAACGCACTGAACAGAGCTCCACCAGACCCATGTCCCTTTAGAGTACCATCGGGTGCGTCTAAACAGATTTATGTCCCTATGGTACGTTTGACGCAAATTGAGCACCTATCTTGCACCGACGCTAACACTGGCTCAAAACTGATCGAAACGAGATTCCACAAGACCCACGTCAACTAGGAGTTCCATCAGGTGCCTCCAATACTATTTCCGAGCCTACGGTACGTTTGACGCAAACCGTGCACCAATCGTGCATCAAGAGTGGCACTATCTCCAAACGGACCAAACCGAGCTTCCACTTGAGCCGTGTCACCAACGAGTCCCATCGACTGCGTCCAAAACGATTTCTATGCCTATGGAACGTTCAGTGGAAACGATGCACCTGTCTTGCACTGACACTAACATTGTCTCCAAACGGACTAAAATGAGATTCCACACGACCCATGTCACTTACGAGTCCATCGGGTGCGTCAAAAACTATTTGTGAGCCTATGGTACGTTCAGTGCAAACCGTGCACCTATCTTGTTTCAAGATTAGCACTATATCCAAACGGACCGAACAGAGCTCCACCAGACCCACGTTACTTAGGAGTACCATAGGGTGCGTCTAAACTGATTTATGACCCTATGGTACGTTTGACGCAAATCGTGCACCTATCTTGCACCAACGCTAACACTGTCTTAAAAGCAGATCAAAACGAGATTCCACAAGACCCACGTCAACTAGGAGTTCCATCGGGTGCCTCCAATACTATTTCCAAGCCTACGGTGCGTTGGACGCAAACCGTGCACCAATCGTGCATCAAGGGTAGCACTATCTCCAAACGGAGTGAACCGAGCTTCCACTTGAGCCTCGTCACCTAGGAGTCCCATCGTGTGCGTCCAAAACGACTTCTATGCCTATGGTATGTTCGGTGGAAACCGTGCACCTATCTTGCACAGACACTAACACTGTCTCCAAACGGACTAAAATGAGATTCCACACGACCCATGTCACTTACGAGTCCATCGGGTGCGTCAAAAACTATTTGTAAGCCTATGGTACGTTCAGTGCAAACCGTGCACCTATCTTGTTTCAAGATTAGCACTATCTCCAAACGGACCGAACAGAGCTCCACCAGACCCACGTTACTTAGGAGTACCATAGGGTGCGTCTAAACTGATTTTTTACCCTATGGTACGTTTGACGCAAATCGTGCACCTATCTTGCACCGACGCTAACAGTATCTCAAAGCAGATCAAAATGAGATTCCACAAGACACACGTCAACTAGGAGTTCCATCGGGTGCCTCCAATACTATTTCCAAGCCTACGGTGCGTTGGACGCAAACCGTGCACCAATCGTGCATCAAGGGTAGCACTATCTCCAAACGGAGTGAACCGAGCTTCCACTTGAGCCTCGTCACCTAGGAGTCCCATCGTGTGCATCCAAAACGACTTCTATGCCTATGGTATGTTCGGTGGAAACCGTGCACCTGTCTTGCACTGACACTAACATTGTCTCCAAACGGACTAAAACAAAATTCAACACGACCCATGTCACTTACGAGTCCATCGGGTGCATCCCAAACTATTTGTGAGCCTATGGTACGTTCAGTGCAAACCGTGCATCTATCTTGTGTTAAGATTGGCACTATCTCCAAACGGACCGAACAGAGCTCCACCAAACCCACGTCACTTTAGAGTACCATCGGGTGCGTCTAAACTGATTTATGACCCTATGGTATGTTTGACGCAAATTGAGCACCTATCTTGCACCGACGCTAACACTGTCTCAAAACAGATCGAAACGAGATTCCACAAGACCCACATGAACTAGGAGTTCCATCGGGAGCCTCCAATACTATTTCAGAGCCTACGGTACGTTTGACGCAAACCGTGCACCAATCGTGCATCAAGAGTAGTACTGTCTCCAAACGGACCGAACCAAGCTTCCACTTATGCCTCGTCACCTAGGAGTCCCATCGAGTGCGTCCAAAATGATTTCTATGCCTATTGTATGTTCGGTGCAAACCGCGCACCTCTCTTGCACTGATATTAACATTGTCTCCAATTGGACTAAAATGAAATTCCACACGACCCACGCCACTTATGAGTTCCATTGGGTGTGTCCACAACTATTTATGAGCCTATGGTACCTTCAGTGCAAACCATGCACCTATCTTGTGTCAAGATTGGCACTATCTCTAAACGGACCAAACAGGGCTCCACTAGACCCTCATCACTTAGGAGTACCATTGGGTGCTTTTAAAATGATTTATGATCCTATGGTACGTTTGACGCAAATTGAGCACCTATCTTGGACCGATGCTAACACTGGCTCAAAACTGATCGAAACGAGATTCCACAAGACCCACGTCACTAGGAGTTCCATCAGGTGCCTCCAATACTATTTCCGAGCCTACGGTACGTTTGACGCAAACTGTGCACCAATCGTGCATCAAGAGTGGCACTATCTCCAAACGGACCAAACCGAGCTTCCACTTGAGCCTTGTCACCAAGGAGTCCCATCGTCTGCGTCCAAAACGATTTCTATGCCTATGGAACGTTCAGTGGAAACGATGCACCTGTCTTGCACTGACACTAACATTGTCTCCAAACGGACTAAAATGAGATTCCACACGACCCATGTCACTTACGAGTCCATCGGGTGCGTCAAAAACTATTTGTGAGCCTATGGTACATTCAGTGCAAACCGTGCACCTATCTTGTTTCAAGATTAGCACTATCTCCAAACGGACCGAACAGAGCACCACCAGACCCACGTTACTTAGGAGTACCATAGGGTGCGTCTAAACTGATTTATGACCCTATGGTACGTTTGACGCAAATCATGCACCTATCTTGCACCGACGCTAACACTGTCTCAAAGCAGATCAAAACGGGATTCCACAAGACCCACGTCAACTAGGAGTTCCATCGGGTGCCTCCAATACTATTTCCAAGCCTACGGTGCGTTGGACGCAAACCGTGCACCAATCGTGCATCAAGGGTAGCACTATCTCCAAACGGAGTGAACCGAGCTTCCACTTGAGCCTCGTCACCTAGGAGTCCCATTGTGTGCGTCCAAAACGACTTCTATGCCTAGGTATGTTCGGTGGAAACCGTGCACCTATCTTGCACTGACACTAACACTGTCTCCAAACGGACTAAAACAAAATTCCACACGGCCCATGTCACTTACGAGTCCATCGGGTGCGTCCCAAACTATTTGTGAGCCTATGGTACGTTCAGTGCAAACCGTGCATCTATCTTGTGTGATGATTAGCACTATCTCCAAACGGACCGAACAGAGCTCCACCAGACCCACGTCACTTTAGAGTACCATCGGGTGCGTCTAAACTGATTTATGACCCTATGGTACGTTTGACGCAAATTGAGCACCTATCTTGCACCGACGCTAACACTGTCTCAAAACAGATAGAAACGAGATTCCACAAGACCCACATTAACTAGGAGTTCCATCGGGAGCCTCCAATACTATTTTAGAGCCTACGGTACGTTTGACGCAAACCGTGCACCAATCGTGCATCAAGAGTAGTACTGTCTCCAAACGGACCGAACCAAGCTTCCACTTGTGCCTCGTCACCTAGGAGTCCCATTGAGTGCGTCCAAAATGATTTCTATGCCTATTGTATGTCCGGTGCAAACCGTGCATCTCTCTTGCACTGGCATTAACATTGTCTCCAATTGGACTAAAATGAAATTCCACATGACCCACGCCACTTATGAGTTCCATTGGGTGCGTCCACAACTATTTATGAGCCTATGGTACCTTCAGTGCAAACCATGCATCTATCTTGTGTCAAGATTGGCACTATCTCTAAACGGACCAAACAGGGCTCCACTAGACCCTCGTCACTTAGGAGTACCATTGGGTGCTTTTAAAATGATTTATGAGCCTATGGTACGTTTGACGCAAATTGAGCACCTATCTTGGACCGACGCTAACACTGTCTCAAAACTGATCGAAACGAGATTCCACAAGACCCACGTGAACTAGGAGTTCCATCAGGTGCCTCCAATACTATTTCCGAGCCTACGGTACGTTTGACGCAAACCGTGCACCAATCGTGCATCAAGAGTGGCACTATCTCCAAACAGACCAAACCGAGCTTCCACTTGAGCCTTGTCACCAAGGAGTCCCATCGTCTGCGTCCAAAACGACTTCTATGCCTATGGAACGTTCGGTGGAAACGGTGCACCTGTCTTGCACTGACACTAACACTGTCTCCAAACGGACTAAAACGAGATTCCACACGACCCATGTCACTTACGAGTCCATCGGGTGTGTCAAAAACTATTTGTGAGCCTATGGTACGTTCAGTGCAAACCATGCACCTATCTTGTTTCAAGATTAGCACTATCTCCAAACGGACCGAACAGAGCTCCACCAGACCCACGTTACTTAGGAGTACCATAGGGTGCGTCTAAACTGATTTATGACCCTATGGTACGTTTCACGCAAATCGTGCACCTATCTAGCACCGACGCTAACACTATCTCAAAGCAGATCGAAACGAGATTCCACAAGACCCACGTCAACTAGGAGTTCCATCGGGTGCCTCCAATACTATTTCCAAGCCTATGGTGCGTTTGACGCAAACTGTGCACCAATCGTGCATCAAGAGTAGCACTATCTCCAAACGGAGTGAACCGAGCTTCCACTTGAGCCTCGTCACCTAGGAGTCCCATCGTGTGCGTCCAAAATGACTTCTATGCCTATGGTATGTTCGGTGGAAACCGTGCACCTGTCTTGCACTGACACTAACACTGTCTCCAAACGGACTAAAACAAAATTCGACACGACCCATGTCACTTACGAGTCCATCGGGTGCATCCCAAACTATTTGTGAGCCTATGGTACGTTCAGTGCAAACCGTGCATCTATCTTGTGTCAAGATTGCCACTATCTCCAAACGGACCGAACAGAGCTCCACCGGACCCACGTCACTTTAGAGTACCATCGGGTGCGTCTAAACTGATTTATGACCCTATGGTACATTTGACGCAAATTGAGCACCTATCTTGCACTGACGCTAACACTGTCTCAAACCAGATCGAAACGAGATTCCACAAGACCCACATCAACTAGGAGTTCCATCGGGAGCCTCTAATACTATTTTAGAGCCTACGGTACATTTGACGCAAACCGTGCACCAATCGTGCATCAAGAGCAGTACTATCTCCAAACGGACCGAACCGAGCTTCCACTTGAGCCTCGTCACCTAGGAGTCGCATCGAGTGCGTCCAAAATGTTTTCTATGACTATGGTATGTTCGGTGCAAACCGTGCACCTCTCTTGCACTGACATTAACATTGTCTCCAAATGGACTAAAATGAAATTCCACACGACCCACGCCACTTATGAGTTCCATTGGGTGCGTCCACAACTATTTATGAGCCTATGGTACGTTCACTGCAAACCGTGCACCTATCTTGTGTCAAGATTTGCACTATCTCCAAATGGACCAAACAGGGCTCCACTAGACCCTCGTCACTTAGGAGTACCATTGGCTGCTTTTAAAATGATTTATGAGCCTATGGTACGTTCAGCGCAAATTGAGCACCTATCTTGGACCGACGCTAACACTATCTCAAAACTGATCGAAACGAGATTCCACAAGACCCACGTCAACTAGGAGTTCCATCGGGTGCCTCCAATACTATTTCCAAGCCTATGGTGCGTTTGACGCAAACCGTGCACCAATTGTGCATCAAGAGTAGCACTATCTCCAAACGGACCGAACCGAGCTTCCACTTGAGCCTCGTCACCTAGGAGTCCCATCGTGTGGGTCCAAAATGACTTCTATGCCTATGGTATGTTCGGTGGAAACCGTGCACCTGTCTTGCACTGACACTAACACTGTCTCCAAATGGACTAAAACGAAATTCCACACGACCCATGTCACTTACGAGTCCATCGGGTGCGTCCCAAACTATTTGTGAGCCTATGGTACGTTCAGTGCAAACCGTGCATCTATCTTCTGTCAAGATTGGCACTATCTCCAAACGGACCGAACAGAGCTCCACCAGACCCACATCACTTTAGAGTACCATCGGGTGCGTCTAAACTGATTTATGACCCTATGGTACGTTTGACGCAAATTGAGCACCTATCTTGCACCGACGCTAACACTGTCTCAAAACAGATCGAAACGAGATTCCACAAGCCCCACATCAACTAGGAGTTCCATCGGGAGGCTCCAATACAATTTCAGAGCTTACGGTACGTTTGACGCAAACCGTGCACCAATCGTGCATCAAGAGTAGTACTATCTCCAAACGGACCGAACCGAGCTTCCACTTGAGCCTCATTACCTAGGAGTACCATCGAGTGCGTCCAAAATGATTTCTATGCCTATGGTATGTTCGGTGCAAACCGTGCACCTCTCTTGCACTGACATTAACATTGTCTCCAAATGGACTAAAATGAAATTCCACACGACCCACGCCACTTATGAGTTCCATTGGGTGCGTCCACAACTATTTATGAGCCTATGGTACCCACGTCACTAAGGAATACCATTGGGTGCTTTTAAAATGATTTATGAGCCTATGGTACATTTGACGCAAATTGAGCACCTATCTTGGACCGACGCTAACACTGTCTCAAAACTGATCGAAACGAGATTCCACAAGACCCACGTCAACTAGGAGTTCCATCAGGTGCCTCCAATACTATTTCCTAGCCTACGGTATGTTTGACGCAAACCGTGCACCAATCGTGCATCAAGAGTAGCACTATCTCCAAACGGACCGAACCGAGCTTCCACTTGAGCCTCGTCACCAAGGAGTCCCATCATCTACGTCCAAAACGATTTCTATGCCTATGGTACGTTCGGTGGAAACCGTGCACCTATCTTGCACAGACACTAACACTGTCTCCAAACGGACTAAAACGAGATTCCACACGACCCATGTCACTTATGAGTCCATCGGGTGCGTCCCAAACTATTTGTGTGAGCCTATGGTACGTTCAGTGCAAACCGTGCACCTATCTTTTGTCAAGATTAGCTCTATCTCCAAACGGACCGAACAGAGCTCCACCAGACCCACATTACTTAGGAGTACCATCGGGTGCGTCTAAACTGATTTATGACCCTATGGTATGTTTGACGCAAATCGTGCACCTATCTTGCACCGACGATAACACTGTCTCAAAACAGATCAAAATGAGATTCCACAAGACCCACGTCAACTATTAGTTCCATCGGGTGCCTCCAATACTATTTCCTTTGACGCAAATCGTGCACCAATCGTGCATCAAGAGTAGCACTATCTCCAAACGGAGTGAACCGAGCTTCCACTTGAGCCTCGTCACCTAGGAGTCCCATCGTGTGCGTCCAAAATGACTTCTATGCCTATGGTATGTTCGGTGGAAACCGTGCACCTGTCTTGCACTGACACTAACACTGTCTCTACACGGACTAAAACAAAATTCCACACGACCCATGTCACTTACGAGTCCATCGGGTGCGTCACAAACTATTTGTGAGCCTATGGTACGTTCAGTGCAAACCGTGCATCTATCTTGTGTCAAGATTGGCACTATCTCCAAACGGACCGAACAGAGCTCCACCTGACCCACGTCACTTTAGAGTACCATCGGGTGCGTCTAAACTGATTTATGTCCCTATGGTACGTTTGACGCAAATTGAGCACCTATCTTGCACCGACGCTAACACTGTCTCAAAATAGATCGAAACGAGATTCCACAAGACCCACATCAACTAGGAGTTCCATCGGGTGCCTCCAATACTATTTCAGAGCCTACGGTATGTTTGACGCAAACCGTGCACCAATCGTGCATCAAGAGTAGTACTGTCTCCAAACGGACTGAACTGAGGTTCCACTCGAGCTTTGTCACCTAGGAGTCCCATCGAGTGCGTCCAAAATGATTTCTATGACTATGGTATGTTCGGTGCAAACCGTGCACCTCTCTTGCACTGACATTAACATTATCTCCAAATGGACTAAAATGAAATTCCACACGACCCACGCCACTTATGAGTTCCATTGGGTGCGTCCACAACTATTTATGAGCCTGTGGTACGTTCACTGCAAACCGTGCACCTATCTTGTGTCAAGATTCGCACTATCTCCAAATGGACCAAACAGGGCTCCACTAGACCCTCGTCACTTTGGAGTACCATTGGCTGCTTTTAAAATGATTTATGAGCCTATGGTACTTTTGACGCAAATTGAGCACCTATCTTGGACCGACGCTAACACTGTCTCAAAACTGATCGAAACGAGATTCCACAAGACCCACGTCAACTAGGAGTTCCATCGGGTGCCTCCAATACTATTTCCAAGCCTACGGTGTGTTTGACGCAAACTGTGCACCAATCGTGCATCAAGAGTAGCACTATCTCCAAACAGAGTGAACCGAGCTTCCACTTGAGCCTCGTCACCTAGGAGTCCCATCGTGTGCATCCAAAATGACTTCTATGCCTATGGTATGTTCGGTGGAAACCGTGCACATGTCTTGCACTGACACTAACACTGTCTCCACACGGACTAAAACGAAATTCCACACGACCCATGTCACTTACGAGTCCATCGGGTGCGTCACAAACTATTTGTGAGCCTATGGTACGTTCAGTGCAAACCGTGCATCTATCTTGTGTCAAGATTGGCACTATCTCCAAACGGACCGAACAGAGCTCCACCAGACCCACGTCACTTTAGAGTACCATCGGGTGCGTCTAAACTGATTTATGTCCCTATGGTACGTTTGACGCAAATTGAGCACCTATCTTGCACCGACGCTAACACTGTCTCAAAATAGATCGAAACAAGATTCCACAAGACCCACATCAACTAGGAGTTCCATCGGGTGCCTCCAATACTATTTCAGAGCCTACGGTATGTTTGACGCAAACCGTGCACCAATCGTGCATCAAGAGTAGTACTGTCTCCAAACGGACCGAACCGAGCTTCCACTCGAGCTTTGTCACCTAGGAGTCCCATCGAGTGCGTCCAAAATGATTTCTATGACTATGGTATGTTCGGTGCAAACCGTGCACCTCTCTTGCACTGACATTAACATTGTCTCCAAATGGACTAAAATGAAATTCCACACGACCCACGCCACTTATGAGTTCCATTGGGTGCGTCCATAACTATTTATGAGCCTATGGTACCCACGTCACTTAGGAATACCATTGGGTGCTTTTAAAATGATTTATGACCCTATGGTACATTTGACGCAAATTGAGCACCTATCTTGGACCGACGCTAACACTGTCTCAAAACTGATCGAAAAGAGATTCCACAAGACCCACGTCAACTAGGAGTTCCATCAGGTGCCTCCAATACTATTTCCTAGCCTACGGTACGTTTGACGCAAACCGTGCACCAATCGTGCATCAAGAGTAGCACTATCTCCAAACGGACCGAACCGAGCTTCCACTTGAGCCTCGTCACCAAGGAGTCCCATCATCTGCGTCCAAAACGATTTCTATGCCTATGGTACGTTCGGTGGAAACCGTGCACCTGTCTTGCACAGACACTAACACTGTCTCCAAACAGACTAAAACGAGATTCCACACGACCCATGTCACTTATGAGTCCATCGGGTGCGTCCCAAACTATTTGTGTGAGCCTATGGTACGTTCAGTGCAAACCGTGCACGTATCTTGTGTCAAGATTAGCTCTATCTCCAAACGGACCGAACAGAGCTCCACCAGACCCACATTACTTAGGAGTACCATCGGGTGCGTCTAAACTGATTTATGACCCTATGGTATGTTTGACGCAAATCGTGCACCTATCTTGCACCGACGATAACACTGTCTCAAAACAGATCAAAATGAGATTCCACAAGACCCACGTCAACTATTAGTTCCATCGGGTGCCTCCAATACTATTTCCTTTGACGCAAATCGTGCACCAATCGTGCATCAAGAGTAGCACTATCTCCAAACGGAGTGAACCGAGCTTCCACTTGAGCCTCGTCACCTAGGAGTCCCATCGTGTGCGTCCAAAATGACTTCTATGCCTATGGTATGTTCGGTGGAAACCGTGCACCTGTCTTGCACTGACACTAACACTGTCTCTACACGGACTAAAACAAAATTCCACATGACCGATGTCACTTACGAGTCCATCGGGTGCGTCACAAACTATTTGTGAGCCTATGGTACGTTTAGTGCAAACCGTGCATCTATCTTGTGTCAAGATTGGCACTATCTCCAAACGGACCGAACAGAGCTCCACCTGACCCACGTCACTTTAGAGTACCATCGGGTGCGTCTAAACTGATTTATGTCCCTATGGTACGTTTGACGCAAATTGAGCACCTATCTTGCACCGACGCTAACACTGTCTCAAAATAGATCGAAACGAGATTCCACAAGACCCACAACAACTAGGAGTTCCATCGGGTGCCTCCAATACTATTTCAGAGCCTACGGTATGTTTGACGCAAACCGTGCACCAATCGTGCATCAAGAGTAGTACTGTCTCCAAACGGACTGAACTGAGCTTCCACTCGAGCTTTGTCACCTAGGAGTCCCATCGAGTGCGTCCAAAATGATTTCTATGACTATGGTATGTTCGGTGCAAACCGTGCACCTCTCTTGCACTGACATTAACATTATCTCCAAATGGACTAAAATGAAATTCCACACGACCCACGCCACTTATGAGTTCCATTGGGTGCGTCCACAACTATTTATGAGCCTGTGGTACGTTCACTGCAAACCGTACACCTATCTTGTGTCAAGATTCGCACTATCTCCAAATGGACCAAACAGGGCTCCACTAGACCCTCGTCACTTTGGAGTACCATTGGCTGCTTTTAAAATGATTTATGAGTCTATGGTACGTTTGACGCAAATTGAGCACCTATCTTGGACCGACGCTAACACTGTCTCAAAACTGATCGAAACGAGATTCCACAAGACCCACGTCAACTAGGAGTTCCATCGGGTGCCTCCAATACTATTTCCAAGCCTACGGTGTGTTTGACGCAAACTGTGCACCAATCGTGCATCAAGAGTAGCACTATCTCCAAACGGAGTGAACCGAGCTTCCACTTGAGCCTCGTCACCTAGGAGTCCCATCGTGTGCATCCAAAATGACTTCTATGCCTATGGTATGTTCGGTGGAAACCGTGCACATGTCTTGCACTGACACTAACACTGTCTCCACACGGACTAAAACGAAATTCCACACGACCCATGTCACTTACGAGTCCATCGGGTGCGTCACAAACTATTTGTGAGCCTAAGGTACGTTCAGTGCAAACCGTGCATCTATCTTGTGTCAAGATTGGCGCTATCTCCAAACGGACCGAACAGAGCTCCACCGGACCCACGTCACTTTAGAGTACCATCGGGTGCGTCTAAACTGATTTATGTCCCTATGGTACGTTTGACGCAAATTGAGCACCTATCTTGCACCGACGCTAACACTGTCTCAAAATAGATCGAAACAAGATTCCACAAGACCCACATCAACTAGGAGTTCCATCGGGTGCCTCCAATACTATTTCAGAGCCTACGGTATGTTTGACGCAAACCGTGCACCAATCGTGCATCAAGAGTAGTACTGTCTCCAAACGGACCGAACCGAGCTTCCACTCGAGCTTTGTCACCTAGGAGTCCCATCGAGTGCGTCCAAAATGATTTCTATGACTATGGTATGTTCGGTGCAAACCGTGCACCTCTCTTGCACTGACATTAACATTGTCTCCAAATGGACTAAAATGAAATTCCACACGACCCACGCCACTTATGAGTTCCATTGGGTGCGTCCATAACTATTTATGAGCCTATGGTACCCACGTCACTTAGGAATACCATTGGGTGCTTTTAAAATGATTTATGACCCTATGGTACATTTGACGCAAATTGAGCACCTATCTTGGACCGACGCTAACACTGTCTCAAAACTGATCGAAACGAGATTTCACAAGACCCACGTCAACTAGGAGTTCCATCAGGTGCCTCCAATACTATTTCCTAGCCTACGGTACGTTTGACGCAAACCGTGCACCAATCGTGCATCAAGAGTAGCACTATCTCCAAACGGACCGAACCGAGCTTCCACTTGAGCCTCGTCACCAAGGAGTCCCATCATCTGCGTCCAAAACGATTTCTATGCCTATGGTACGTTCGGTGGAAACCGTGCACCTGTCTTGCACAGACACTAACACTGTCTCCAAACAGACTAAAACGAGATTCCACACGACCCATGTCACTTATGAGTCCATCGGGTGCGTCCCAAACTATTTGTGTGAGCCTATGGTACGTTCAGTGCAAACCGTGCACGTATCTTGTGTCAAGATTAGCTCTATCTCCAAACGGACCGAATAGAGCTCCACCAGACCCACATTACTTAGGAGTACCATCGGGTGCGTCTAAACTGATTTATGACCCTATGGTATGTTTGACGCAAATCGTGCACCTATCTTGCACCGACGATAACACTGTCTCAAAACAGATCAAAATGAGATTCCACAAGACCCACGTCAACTATTAGTTCCATCGGGTGCCTCCAATACTATTTCCTTTGACGCAAATCGTGCACCAATCGTGCATCAAGAGTAGCACTATCTCCAAACGGAGTGAACCGAGCTTCCACTTGAGCCTCGTCACCTAGGAGTCCCATCGTGTGCGTCCAAAATGACTTCTATGCCTATGGTATGTTCGGTGGAAACCGTGCACCTGTCTTGCACTGACACTAACACTGTCTCTACACGGACTAAAACAAAATTCCACACGACCCATGTCACTTACGAGTCCATCGGGTGCGTCACAAAACTATTTGTGAGCCTATGGTACGTTCAGTGCAAACCGTGCATCTATCTTGTGTCAAGATTGGCACTATCTCCAAACGGACCGAACAGAGCTCCACCTGACCCACGTCACTTTAGAGTACCATCGGGTGCGTCTAAACTGATTTATGTCCCTATGGTACGTTTGACGCAAATTGAGCACCTATCTTGCACCGACGCTAACACTGTCTCAAAATAGATCGAAACGAGATTCCACAAGACCCACATCAACTAGGAGTTCCATCGGGTGCCTCCAATACTATTTCAGAGCCTACGGTATGTTTGACGCAAACCGTGCACCAATCGTGCATCAAGAGTAGTACTGTCTCCAAACGGACTGAACTGAGCTTCCACTCGAGCTTTGTCACCTAGGAGTCCCATCGAGTGCGTCCAAAATGATTTCTATGACTATGGTATGTTCGGTGCAAACCGTGCACCTCTCTTGCACTGACATTAACATTATCTCCAAATGGACTAAAATGAAATTCCACACGACCCACGCCACTTATGAGTTCCATTGGGTGCGTCCACAACTATTTATGAGCCTGTGGTACGTTCACTGCAAACTGTACACCTATCTTGTGTCAAGATTCGCACTATCTCCAAATGGACCAAACAGGGCTCCACTAGACCCTCGTCACTTTGGAGTACCATTGGCTGCTTTTAAAATGATTTATGAGCCTATGGTACGTTTGACGCAAATTGAGCACCTATCTTGGACCGACGCTAACACTGTCTCAAAACTGATCGAAACGAGATTCCACAAGACCCACGTCAACTAGGAGTTCCATCGGGTGCATCCAATACTATTTCCAAGCCTACGGTGTGTTTGACGCAAACTGTGCACCAATCGTGCATCAAGAGTAGCACTATCTCCAAACGGAGTGAACCGAGCTTCCACTTGAGCCTCGTCACCTAGGAGTCCCATCGTGTGCATCCAAAATGACTTCTATGCCTATGGTATGTTCGGTGGAAACCGTGCACATGTCTTGCACTGACACAAACACTGTCTCCACACGGACTAAAACGAAATTCCACACGACCCATGTCACTTACGAGTCCATCGGGTGCGTCACAAACTATTTGTGAGCCTATGGTACGTTCAGTGCAAACCGTGCATCTATCTTGTGTCAAGATTGGCACTATCTCCAAACGGACCGAACAGAGCTCCACCAGACCCACGTCACTTTAGAGTACCATCGGGTGCGTCTAAACTGATTTATGTCCCTATGGTACGTTTGACGCAAATTGAGCACCTATCTTGCACCGACGCTAACACTGTCTCAAAATAGATCGAAACAAGATTCCACAAGACCCACATCAACTAGGAGTTCCATCGGGTGCCTCCAATACTATTTCAGAGCCTACGGTATGTTTGACGCAAACCGTGCACCAATCGTGCATCAAGAGTAGTACTGTCTCCAAACGGACCGAACCGAGCTTCCACTCGAGCTTTGTCACCTAGGAGTCCCATCGAGTGCGTCCAAAATGATTTCTATGACTATGGTATGTTCGGTGCAAACCGTGCACCTCTCTTGCACTGACATTAACATTGTCTCCAAATGGACTAAAATGAAATTCCACACGACCCACGCCACTTATGAGTTCCATTGGGTGCGTCCATAACTATTTATGAGCCTATGGTACCCACGTCACTTAGGAATACCATTGGGTGCTTTTAAAATGATTTATGAGCCTATGGTACATTTGACGCAAATTGAGCACCTATCTTGGACCGACGCTAACACTGTCTCAAAACTGATCGAAACGAGATTCTACAAGACCCACATCAACTAGGAGTTCCATTAGGTGCCTCCAATACTATTTCCTAGCCTACGGTACGTTTGACGCAAACCGTGCACCAATCGTGCATCAAGAGTAGCACTATCTCCAAACGGACCGAACCGAGCTTCCACTTGAGCCTCGTCACCAAGGAGTCCCATCATCTGCGTCCAAAACGATTTCTATGCCTATGGTACGTTTGGTGGAAACCGTGCACCTGTCTTGCACAGACACTAACACTGTCTCCAAACAGACTAAAACGAGATTTCACACGACCCATGTCACTTATGAGTCCATCGGGTGCGTCCCAAACTATTTGTGTGAGCCTATGGTACGTTCAGTGCAAACCGTGCACGTATCTTGTGTCAAGATTAGCTCTATCTCCAAACGGACCGAACAGAGCTCCACCAGACCCACATTACTTAGGAGTACCATCGGGTGCGTCTAAACTGATTTATGACCCTATGGTATGTTTGACGCAAATCGTGCACCTATCTTGCACCGACGATAACACTGTCTCAAAACAGATCAAAATGAGATTCCACAAGACCCACGTCAACTATTAGTTCCATCGGGTGCCTCCAATACTATTTCCTTTGACGCAAATCGTGCACCAATCGTGCATCAAGAGTAGCACTATCTCCAAACGGAGTGAACCGAGCTTCCACTTGAGCCTCGTCACCTAGGAGTCCCATCGTGTGCGTCCAAAATGACTTCTATGCCTATGGTATGTTCGGTGGAAACCGTGCACCTGTCTTGCACAGACACTAACACTGTCTCTACACGGACTAAAACAAAATTCCACACGACCCATGTCACTTACGAGTCCATCGGGTGCGTCACAAACTATTTGTGAGCCTATGGTACGTTCAGTGCAAACCGTGCATCTATCTTGTGTCAAGATTGGCACTATCTCCAAACGGACCGAACAGAGCTCCACCTGACCCACGTCACTTTAGAGTACCATCGGGTGCGTCTAAACTGATTTATGTCCCTATGGTACGTTTGACGCAAATTGAGCACCTATCTTGCACCGACGCTAACACTGTCTCAAAATAGATCGAAACGAGATTCCACAAGACCCACATCAACTAGGAGTTCCATCGGGTGCCTCCAATACTATTTCAGAGCCTACGGTATGTTTGACGCAAACCGTGCACCAATCGTGCATCAAGAGTAGTACTGTCTCCAAACGGACTGAACTGAGCTTCCACTCGAGCTTTGTCACCTAGGAGTCCCATCGAGTGCGTCCAAAATGATTTCTATGACTATGGTATGTTCGGTGCAAACCGTGCACCTCTCTTGCACTGACATTAACATTATCTCCAAATGGACTAAAATGAAATTCCACACGACCCACGCCACTTATGAGTTCCATTGGGTGCGTCCACAACTATTTATGAGCCTGTGGTATGTTCACTGCAAACCGTACACCTATCTTGTGTCAAGATTCGCACTATCTCCAAATGGACCAAACAGGGCTCCACTAGACCCTCGTCACTTTGGAGTACCATTGGCTGCTTTTAAAATGATTTATGAGCCTATGGTATGTTTGACGCAAATTGAGCACCTATCTTGGACCGACGCTAAGACTGTCTCAAAACTGATCGAAACGAGATTCCACAAGACCCACGTCAACTAGGAGTTCCATCGGGTGCCTCCAATACTATTTCCAAGCCTACGGTGTGTTTGACGCAAACTGTGCACCAATCGTGCATCAAGAGTAGCACTATCTCCAAACGGAGTGAACCGAGCTTCCACTTGAGCCTCGTCACCTAGGAGTCCCATCGTGTGCATCCAAAATGACTTCTATGCCTATGGTATGTTCGGTGGAAACCGTGCACATGTCTTGCACTGACACAAACACTGTCTCCACACGGACTAAAACGAAATTCCACACGACCCATGTCACTTACGAGTCCATCGGGTGCGTCACAAACTATTTGTGAGCCTATGGTACGTTCTGTGCAAACCGTGCATCTATCTTGTGTCAAGACTGGCACTATCTCCAAACGGACCGAACAGAGCTCCACCAGACCCACGTCACTTTAGAGTACCATCGGGTGCGTCTAAACTGATTTATGTCCCTATGGTACGTTTGACGCAAATTGAGCACCTATCTTGCACCGACGCTAACACTGTCTCAAAATAGATCGAAACAAGATTCCACAAGACCCACATCAACTAGGAGTTCCATCGGGTGCCTCCAATACTATTTCAGAGCCTACGGTATGTTTGACGCAAACCGTGCACCAATCGTGCATCAAGAGTAGTACTGTCTCCAAACGGACCGAACCGAGCTTCCACTCGAGCTTTGTCACCTAGGAGTCCCATCGAGTGCGTCCAAAATGATTTCTATGACTATGGTATGTTCGGTGCAAACCGTGCACCTCTCTTGCACTGACATTAACATTGTCTCCAAATGGACTAAAATGAAATTCCACACGACCCACGCCACTTATGAGTTCCATTGGGTGCGTCCATAACTATTTATGAGCCTATGGTACCCACGTCACTTAGGAATACCATTGGGTGCTTTTAAAATGATTTATGAGCCTATGGTACATTTGACGCAAATTGAGCACCTATCTTGGACCGACGCTAACACTGTCTCAAAACTGATCGAAACGAGATTCCACAAGACCCACGTCAACTAGGAGTTCCATCAGGTGCCTCCAATACTATTTCCTAGCCTACGGTACGTTTGACGCAAACCGTGCACCAATCGTGCATCAAGAGTAGCACTATCTCCAAACGGACCGAACCGAGCTTCCACTTGAGCCTCGTCACCAAGGAGTCCCATCATCTGCGTCCAAAACGATTTCTATGCCTATGGTACGTTCGGTGGAAACCGTGCACCTGTCTTGCACAGACACTAACACTGTCTCCAAACAGACTAAAACGAGATTCCACACGACCCATGTCACTTATGAGTCCATCGGGTGCGTCCCAAACTATTTGTGTGAGCCTATGGTACGTTCAGTGCAAACCGTGCACCTATCTTGTGTCAAGATTAGCTCTATCTCCAAACGGACCGAACAGAGCTCCACCAGACCCACATTACTTAGGAGTACCATCGGGTGCGTCTAAACTGATTTATGACCCTATGGTATGTTTGACGCAAATCGTGCACCTATCTTGCACCGACGATAACACTGTCTCAAAACAGATCAAAATGAGATTCCACAAGACCCACGTCAACTATTAGTTCCATCGAGAGCCTCCAATACAATTTCCTTTGACGCAAATCATGCACCAATCGTGCATCAAGAGTAGCACTATCTCCAAACAGAGTGAACTGAGCTTCCACTTGAGCCTCGTCACCTAGGAGTCCCATCGTGTGCGTCCAAAATGACTTCTATGCCTATGGTATGTTCGGTGGAAACCGTGCACCTGTCTTGCACTGACACTAACACTGTCTCCACACGGACTAAAACAAAATTCCACACGACCCATGTCACTTACGAGTCCATCGGGTGCGTCACAAACTATTTGTGAGCCTATGGTACGTTCAGTGCAAACCGTGCGTCTATCTTGTGTCAAGATTGGCACTATCTCCAAACGGACCGAACAGAGCTCCACCAGACCCACGTCACTTTAGAGTACCATCGGGTGCGTCTAAACTGATTTATGTCCCTATGGTACGTTTGACGCAAATTGAGCACCTATCTTGCACCGACGCTAACACTGTCTCAAAATAGATCGAAACGAGATTCCACAAGACCCACATCAACTAGGAGTTCCATCGGGTGCCTCTAATACTATTTCAGAGCCTACGGTATGTTTGACGCAAACCGTGCACAAATCATGCATCAAGAGTAGTACTGTCTCCAAACGGACCGAACCGAGCTTCCACTCGAGCTTTGTCACCTAGGAGTCCCATCGAGTGCGTCCAAAATGATTTCTATGACTATGGTATGTTCGGTGCAAACCGTGCACCTCTCTTGCACTGACATTAACATTGTCTCCAAATGGACTAAAATGAAATTCCACACGACCCACGCCACTTATGAGTTCCATTGGGTGCGTCCACAACTATTTATGAGCCTGTGGTACGTTCACTGCAAACCGTGCACCTATCTTGTGTCAAGATTCGCACTATCTCCAAATGGACCAAACAGGGCTCCACTAGACCCTCGTCACTTAGGAGTACCATTGGCTGCTTTTAAAATGATTTATGAGCCTATGGTACGTTTGACGCAAATTGAGCACCTATCTTGGACCGACGCTAACACTGTCTCAAAACTGATCGAAACGAGATTCCACAAGACCCACGTCAACTAGGAGTTCCATCGGGTGCCTCCAATACTATTTCCAAGCCTACGGTGTGTTTGACGCAAACTGTGCACCAATCGTGCATCAAGAGTAGCACTATCTCCAAACGGACCGAACCGAGCTTCCACTTGAGCCTCGTCACCAAGGAGTCCCATCGTGTGCATCCAAAATGACTTCTATGCCTATGGTATGTTCGGTGGAAACCGTGCACATGTCTTGCACTGACACTAACACTGTCTCCACACAGACTAAAACGAAATTCCACACGACCCATGTCACTTACGAGTCCATCGGGTGCGTCACAAACTATTTGTGAGCCTATGGTACGTTCAGTGCAAACCGTGCATCTATCTTGTGTCAAGACTGGCACTATCTCCAAACGGACCGAACAGAGCTCCACCAGACCCACGTCACTTTAGAGTACCATCGGGTGCGTCTAAACTGATTTATGTCCCTATGGTACGTTTGACGCAAATTGAGCACCTATCTTGCACCGACGCTAACACTGTCTCAAAATAGATCGAAACAAGATTCCACAAGACCCACATCAACTAGGAGTTCCATCGGGTGCCTCCAATACTATTTCAGAGCCTACGGTATGTTTGACGCAAACCGTGCACCAATCGTGCATCAAGAGTAGTACTGTCTCCAAACGGACCGAACCGAGCTTCCACTCGAGCTTTGTCACCTAGGAGTCCCATCGAGTGCGTCCAAAATGATTTCTATGACTATGGTATGTTCGGTGCAAACCGTGCACCTCTCTTGCACTGACATTAACATTGTCTCCAAATGGACTAAAATGAAATTCCACACGACCCACGCCACTTATGAGTTCCATTGGGCGCGTCCATAACTATTTATGAGCCTATGGTACCCACGTCACTTAGGAATACCATTGGGTGCTTTTAAAATGATTTATGAGCCTATGGTACATTTGACGCAAATTGAGCACCTATCTTGGACCGACGCTAACACTGTCTCAAAACTGATCGAAACGAGATTCCACAAGACCCACGTCAACTAGGAGTTCCATCAGGTGCCTCCAATACTATTTCCTAGCCTACGGTACGTTTGACGCAAACCGTGCACCAATCGTGCATCAAGAGTAGCACTATCTCCAAACGGACCGAACCGAGCTTCCACTTGAGCCTCGTCACCAAGGAGTCCCATCATCTGCGTCCAAAACGATTTCTATGCCTATGGTACGTTCGGTGGAAACCGTGCACCTGTCTTGCACAGACACTAACACTGTCTCCAAACAGACTAAAACGAGATTCCACACGACCCATGTCACTTATGAGTCCATCGGGTGCGTCCCAAACTATTTGTGTGAGCCTATGGTACGTTCAGTGCAAACCGTGCACCTATCTTGTGTCAAGATTAGCTCTATCTCCAAACGGACCGAATAGAGCTCCACCAGACCCACATTACTTAGGAGTACCATCGGGTGCGTCTAAACTGATTTATGACCCTATGGTATGTTTGACGCAAATCGTGCACCTATCTTGCACCGACGATAACACTGTCTCAAAACAGATCAAAATGAGATTCCACAAGACCCACGTCAACTATTAGTTCCATCGGGAGCCTCCAATACAATTTCCTTTGACGCAAATCATGCACCAATCGTGCATCAAGAGTAGCACTATCTCCAAACAGAGTGAACTGAGCTTCCACTTGAGCCTCGTCACCTAGGAGTCCCATCGTGTGCGTCCAAAATGACTTCTATGCCTATGGTATGTTCGGTGGAAACCGTGCACCTGTCTTGCACTGACACTAACACTGTCTCCACACGGACTAAAACAAAATTCCACACGACCCATGTCACTTACGAGTCCATCGGGTGCGTCACAAACTATTTGTGAGCCTATGGTACGTTCAGTGCAAACCGTGCGTCTATCTTGTGTCAAGATTGGCACTATCTCCAAACGGACCGAACAGAGCTCCACCAGACCCACGTCACTTTAGAGTACCATCGGGTGCGTCTAAACTGATTTATGTCCCTATGGTACGTTTGACGCAAATTGAGCACCTATCTTGCACCGACGCTAACACTGTCTCAAAATAGATCGAAACGAGATTCCACAAGACCCACATCAACTAGGAGTTCCATCGGGTGCCTCTAATACTATTTCAGAGCCTACGGTATGTTTGACGCAAACCGTGCACAAATCATGCATCAAGAGTAGTACTGTCTCCAAACGGACCGAACCGAGCTTCCACTCGAGCTTTGTCACCTAGGAGTCCCATCGAGTGCGTCCAAAATGATTTCTATGACTATGGTATGTTCGGTGCAAACCGTGCACCTCTCTTGCACTGACATTAACATTGTCTCCAAATGGACTAAAATGAAATTCCACACGACCCACGCCACTTATGAGTTCCATTGGGTGCGTCCACAACTATTTATGAGCCTGTGGTACGTTCACTGCAAACCGTGCACCTATCTTGTGTCAAGATTCGCACTATCTCCAAATGGACCAAACAGGGCTCCACTAGACCCTCGTCACTTAGGAGTACCATTGGCTGCTTTTAAAATGATTTATGAGCCTATGGTACGTTTGACGCAAATTGAGCACCTATCTTGGACCGACGCTAACACTGTCTCAAAACTGATCGAAACGAGATTCCACAAGACCCACGTCAACTAGGAGTTCCATCGGGTGCCTCCAATACTATTTCCAAGCCTACGGTGCGTTTGACGCAAACTGTGCAGCAATCGTGCATCAAGAGTAGCACTATCTCCAAACGGAGTGAACCGAGCTTCCACTTGAGCCTCGTCACCTAGGAGTCCCATCGTGTGCGTCCAAAATGACTTCTATGCCTATGGTATGTTCGGTGGAAACCGTGCACCTGTCTTGCACTGACACTAACACTGTCTCCACACGGACTAAAACGAAATTCCACACGACCCATGTCACTTACGAGTCCATTGGGTGCGTCACAAACTATTTGTGAGCTCCTAGTTGACGTGGGTCTTGTGGAATCTCGTTTTGATTAGTTTTGAGACAGTGTTAGCGTCGGTCCAAGATAGGTGCTCAATTTGCGTCAAACGTACCATAGGCTCATAAATCATTTTAAAAGCACCCAACGGTACTCCTAAGTGACGAGGGTCTAGTGGAGCCCTGTTTGGTCCGTTTGGAGATAGTGCCAATCTTGACACAAGATAGGTGCACGGTTTGCACTGAAGGTACCATAGGCTCATAAATAGTTGTGGACGCACCCAATGGAACTCATAGGTGGCGTCAGTCGTGTGGAATTTCATTTTAGTCCATTTGGAGACAATGTTAATGTCAGTGCAAGAGAGGTGCATGATTTGCACCGAACATACCATAGGCATAGAAATCATTTTGGACACACTCGATGGGACTCCTAGGTGACGAGGCTCAAGTGGAAGCTCGGTTCGGTCCGTTTGGAGACAGTACTACTCTTGATGCACGATTGGTGCACGGTTTTGCGTCAAATGTACCGTAGGCTCTGAAATAGTATTGGAGGCACCCGATGGAACTCCTAGTTGATGTTGGTCTTGTGGAATCTCGTTTCGATCTGTTTTGAGACAGTGTTAGCGTCGGTACAAGATAGGTGCTCAATTTGCGTCAAACGTACCATAGGGTCATAAATCAGTTTAGACGCACCCGATGGTACTCTAAAGTGACGTGGGTCTGGTGGAGCTCTGTTCGGTCCGTTTGGAGATAGTGCTAATCTTGACATAGGATAGATGCACAGTTTGCACTGAATGTACCATAGGCTCACAAATAGTTTGGGACGCATCCGATGGACTCGTAAGTGATATGGGTCATGTGGAATCTCGTTTTAGTCCGTTTGGAGACAGTGTTAGTTTCAGTGCAACACAGGTGCACGGTTTGCACCGAACAGACCATAGGCATAGAAATCGTTTTGGATGCACACGATGGGACTCCTAGGTGACGAGGCTCAAGTGGAAGCTTGGTTCGGTCTGTTTAGAGATAGTGCTACTCTTGATGCACGATTGGGGCACAGTTTGCGTCAAACGTACCGTAGGCTTGGAAATAGTATTGGAGGCACCCGATGGAACCCCTAGTTGACGTGGGTCTTGTGGAATCTTGTTTCGATCGGTTTTGAGATAGTGTTAGCGTTGGTGCAAGATAGGCGCACGATTTGCGTCAAACGTACCATAGGGTCATAAATCAGTTTAGACACACCCGATGGTACTCCTAAGTGACGTGGGTCTGGTGGAGCTCTGTTCGGTCCGTTTGGAGATCGTGCTAATCTTGACACAAGATAGGTGCACGGTTTGCACTGAACATACCATAGGCCCACAAATAGTTTTTGACGCACCCGATGGAATCGTAAGTGACATGGGTCATGTGGAATCTCATTTTAGTCCGTTTGGAGACAGTGTTAGTGTCTGTGCAAGACAGGTGCACGGTTTCCACTGAACGTACCATAGGCATAGAAATCGTTTTGGACGCAGACGATGGGACTCCTTGGTGACGAGGCTCAAGTGGAAGCTCGGTTCGGTCTATTTGGAGATAGTGCTACTCTTGATGCACGATTGGTGCACGGTTTGCGTCAAACGTACCGTAGGCTCGGAAATAGTATTGGAGGCACCTGATGGAACTCCTAGTTGACGAGGGTCTTGTGGAATCTCGTTTCGATCAGTTTTGAGACAGTGTTAGCGTTGGTCCAAGATAGGTGCTCAATTTGCGTCAAACGTACCATAGGCTCATAAATCATTTTAAAAGCACCCAATGGTACTCCTAAGTGACGAGGGTCTAGTGGAGCCCTGTTTGGTCCGTTTGGAGATAGTGCCAATCTTGACACAAGATAGGTGCACGGTTTGCACTGAAGGTACCATAGGCTCATAAATAGTTGTGGACGCACCCAATGGAACTCATAGGTGGCGTCGGTCGTGTGGAATTTCATTTTAGTCCATTTGGAGACAATGTTAATGTCAGTGCAAGAGAGGTGCACGATTTGCTCCGAACATACCATAGGCATAGAAATCATTTTGGATGCACTCGATGGGACTCCTAGGTGACGAGGCTCAAGTGGAAGCTCGGTTCGGTCCGTTTGGAGACGGTACTACTCTTGATGCACGATTGGTGCACGGTTTGCGTCAAACGTACCGTAGGCTCTGAAATAGTATTGGAGGCACCCGATGGAAGTCCTAGTTGATGTGGGTCTTGTGGAATCTCGTTTCGATCTATTTTGAGACAGTGTTAGCGTCGGTGCAAGATAGGTGCTCAATTTGCGTCAAACATACCATAGGGTCATAAATCAGTTTAGACGCACCCGATGGTACTCTAAAGTGACGTGGGTCTGGTGGAGCTCTGTTCGGTCCGTTTGGAGATAGTGCTAATCTTGACATAGGATAGATGCACAGTTTGCACTGAATGTACCATAGGCTCACAAATAGTTTGGGACGCACCCGATGGACTCGTAAGTGATATGGGTCATGTGGAATCTCGTTTTAGTCCGTTTGGAGACAGTGTTAGTTTCAGTGCAAGACAGATGCACGGTTTGCACCGAACAGACCATAGGCATAGAAATCATTTTGGATGCACATGATGGGACTCCTAGGTGACGAGGCTCAAGTGGAAGCTCGGTTCGGTCCGTTTGGAGATAGTGCTACTCTTGATGCACGATTGGGGCACAGTTTGCGTCAAACGTACCGTAGGCTTGGAAATAGTATTGGAGGCACCCGATGGAACCCCTAGTTGACGTGGGTCTTATGGAATCTTGTTTCGATCGGTTTTGAGATAGTGTTAGCGTTGGTGCAAGATAGGCGCACGATTTGCATCAAACGTACCATAGGGTCATAAATCAGTTTAGACACACCCGATGGTACTCCTAAGTGACGTGGGTCTGGTGGAGCTCTGTTCGGTCCGTTTGGAGATAGTGCTAATCTTGACACAAGATAGGTGCACGGTTTGCACTGAACATACCATAGGCCCACAAATAGTTTTTGACGCACCCGATGGACTCGTAAGTGACATGGGTCATGTGGAATCTCATTTTAGTCCGTTCGGAGACAGTGTTAGTGTCTGTGCAAGACAGGTGCACGATTTTGACTGAACGTACCATAGGCATAGAAATCGTTTTGGACGCAGACGATGGGACAGTGTTAGCAACGGTGCAAGATAGGTGCTCAATTTGCGTCAAACGAACCATACGGTCACAAATCAGTTTAGACGCACCAGATGGTACTCTAAAGTGACATGGGTCTGGTGGAGCTCTGTTCGGTCCGTTTAGAGATAGATGCACGGTTTGCACTGAACGTACCATAGGCTCACAAACAGTTTGGGACGCACCCGATGGACTCGTAAGTGACATGGGTCGTGTGGAATTTCATTTTAGTCCATTTTCGAGACAGTGTTAGTGTCAGTGCAATACAGGTGCACGGTTTCCACCGAACATACCATAGGCATAGAAGTCGTTTTGGACGCACACGATGGGACTCCTAGGTGACGAGGCTCAAGTGGAAGCTCGGTTCGGTCCGTTTGGAGATAGTGCTACTCTTGATGCACGATTGGTGCACGGTTTGCGTCAAATGCACCGTAAGCTTGGAAATAGTATTGGAGGCACCCGATGGAACTCCTAGTTGACGTAGGTCTTGTGGAATCTCGTTTCGATTTGTTTTGAGACAGTGTTAGCGTCGGTGCAAGATAGGTGCACGATTTGCGTCAAAGTACCATAGGGTCATAAATCAGTTTAGACGCACCCTATGGTACTCCTAAGTAACGTGGGTCTGGTGGAGCTCTGTTCGGTCTGTTTGGAGATAGTGCTAATCTTGACACAAGATAGGTGCACGGTTTGTACTGAACGTACCATAGGCTCACAAATAGTTTTTAACGCACCTGATGGACTCGTAAGTGACATGGGTCGTGTGGAATCTCGTTTTAGTCTGTTTGGAGACAGTGTTAGTGTCAGTGCAAGATAGGTGCACCGTTTCCACCGACGTACCATAGGCATAGAAATCTTTTTGGACGCAGACGATGGGACTCCTTGGTGACGAGGCTCAAGTGGAAGCTTGGTTCGGTCTGTTTGGAGATAGTGCTACTCTTGATGCACGATTGGTGCACGGTTTGCGTCAAATGTACCGTAGGCTCAGAAATAGTATTGGAGGCACCTGATGGAACTCCTAGTTCACGTGGGTCTTGTGGAATCTCGTTTCGATTAGTTTTGAGATAGTGTTAGCGTCGGTCCAAGATAGGTGCTCAATTTGCTTCAAACGTACCATAGGCTCATAAATCATTTTAAAAGCACCCAATAGTACTCCTAAGTGACGAGGGTCTAATGGAGCCCTGTTTGGTCCGTTTGGAGATAGTGCCAATCTTGACACAAGATAGGTGCATGATTTGCACTGAAGGTACCATAGGCTCATAAATAGTTGTGGACGCACACAATGGAACTCATAAGTGGCGTGGGTCATGTGCAATTTCATTTTAGTCCGTTTGGAGACAATGTTAATGTCAATGCAAGAGAGGTGCACGGTTTGCACCGAACATACCATAGGCATAGAAATCATTTTGGACGCACTCGGTGGGACTCCTAGGTGACGAGGCTCAAGTGGAAGCTCGGTACGGTCCGTTTGGAGACAGTACTACTCTTGATGCACGATTGGTGCACGGTTTGCGTCAAATGTATCGTAGGCTTGGAAATAGTATTGGAGGCACATGATGGAACTCCTAGTTGATGTGGGTCTTGTGGAATCTCGTTTCGACCTGTTTTGAGACAGTGTTAGCGTCGGTGCAAGATAGGTGCTCAATTTGCGTCAAACGTACCATAGAGTCATAAATCAGTTTAGACGCACCCGGTGGTACTCTAAAGTGACGTGGGTCTGGTGGAGCTCTGTTCAGTCCGTTTGGAGATAGTGCTAATCTTGACACAAGATAGATGCACGGTTTACACTGAACGTACCATAGGCTCACAAATAGTTTCGGACGCACCCAATGGACTCGTAAGTGACATGGGTCGTGTGGAATTTCGTTTTAGTCCGTTTGGAGACAGTGTTAGTGTCAGTGCAAGACAGGTGCACGGTTTCCACCGAACATACCATAGGCATAGAAGTCATTGGCGCACACGATGGGACTCCTAGGTGATGAGGCTCAAGTGGAAGCTCGGATCGGTCCGTTTAGAGATAGTGCTACTCTTGATGCACGATTGGTGCACGGTTTGCGTCAAACGTATCGTAGGCTTGGAAATAGTATTGGAGGCACCCGATGGAACTCCTAGTTGATGTGGGTCTTATGGAATCTCGTTTCGATCTGTTTTGAGACAGTGTTAGCATCGGTGCAAGATAGGTGCACGATTTGCGTGAAACATACCATAGGGTCAAAAATCAGTTTAGACGCACCCGATGGTACTCCTAAGTGACGTGGGTCTCGTGGAGCTCTGTTCGGTCCGTTTGGAGATAGTGCTAATCTTGACACAAGATAGGTGCATGGTTTGCACTGAACGTAACATAGGCTCACAAAATAGTTTTTGACGCACCCGATGGACTCGTAAGTGACATGGGTCGTGTGGAATCTCGTTTTAGTCTGTTTGGAGACAGTGTTAGTGTCAGAGTAAGATAGGTGCACGGTTTGCACCGAACATACCATAGGCATAGAAATCGCTTTGGACGCACACGATGGGACTCCTTGGTGACGAGGCTCAAGTGGAAGCTCGGTTCGGTCCGTTTGGAGATAGTGCTACTCTTGATGCACGATTGGTGCACAGTTTGCGTCAAACGTACCGTAGGCTCAGAAATAGTATTGGAGGCACCCGATGGAACTCCTAGTTGACATGGGTCCTGTTGAATCTCGTTTCGATCTGTTTTGAGACAGTGTTAGCGTCGGTCCAAGATAGGTGCTCAATTTGTGTCAAACATACCATAGGCTCATAAATCATTTTAGGAGCACCCAATGGTATAGCTAGTGACGAGGGTCTAGTGGAACCCTGTTTGGTCCGTTTGGAGATAGTGTCAACCTTGACACAAGACAGGTGCACGGTTTGCTCTGAAGGTACCATAGGCTCATAAATAGTTGTGGACGCACCCAATGGAACTCATAAATGGTGTGGGTCGTGTGGAATTTCGTTTTAGTCCATTTGGAGACAGTGTTAATGTCAGTGCAAGAGAGGTGCATGGTTTGCACCGAACATACCATAGGCATAGAAATCATTTTGGACGCACTCGATGGGACTCCTAGGTGACGAGGCTCAAGTGGAAGCTCGGTTCGGTCTGTTTGGAGACAGTACTACTCTTGATGCACGATTGGTGCACGGTTTGCGTCAAACGTACCGTAGGCTCTGAAATAGTATTGGAGGCACCCGATGGAACTCCTAGTTGATGTGGGTCTTGTGGAATCTCGTTTCGATCTGTTTTGAGACAGTGTTAGCGTCGGTGCAAGATAGGTGCTCAATTTGGGTCAAACATACCATAGGGTCATAAATCAGTTTAGACGCAGCTGATGGTACTCTAAAGTGACGTGGGTCTGGTGGAGCTCTGGTCGGTCCGTTTGGTGATAGTGCTAATCTTGAGACAAGATAGATGAACGGTTTGCACTGAACGTACCATAGGCTCACAAATAGTTTGGGACGCACCCAATGGACTCGTAAGTGACATGGGTCATGTGGAATCTCGTTTTAGTCCGTTTGGAGACAGTGTTAGTTTCAGAGCAAGACAGGTGCACGGTTTGCACCGAACAGACCATAGGCATAGAAAACGTTTTGGATGCACACGATGGGACTCCTAGGTGATGAGGCTCAAGTGGAAGCTCGGTTCGGTCCGTTTGGAGATAGTGCTACTCTTGATGCATGATTGGGGCATGGTTCGCGTCAAACGTACCGTAGGCTTGGAAATAGTATTGGAGGCACCCGATGGAACCCCTAGTTGACGTGCGTCTTGTGGAATCTTGTTTCGATCGGTTTTTAGATAGTGTTAGCGTCGGTGCAAGATAGGTGCACAATTTGCGTCAAACGTACCATTGGGTCATAAATCAGTTTAGACGCACCCGATGGTGCTCCTAAGTGACGTGGGTCTGGTGGAGCTCTGTTCGGTCCGTTTGGAGATAGTGCTAATCTTGACACAAGATAGGTGCACGGTTTGCACTGAACGTACCATAGGCTCACAAAATAGTTTTTGACGCACCTGATGGACTCGTAAGTGACATGGGTCGTGTGGAATCTCGTTTTAGTCTGTTTGGAGACAGTGTTAGTGTCAGTGCAAGACAGGTGCACGGTTTGCATCGAACATACCATCGGCATAGAAATCGTTTTGGACACACACGATGGGACTCCTTGGTGACGAGGCTCAAGTGGAAGCTCGGTTTGGTCCGTTTGGAGATAGTGCTACTCGTGATGCACGATTAGTGCACAGTTTGCGTCAAACGTACCGTAGGCTCGGAAATAGTATTGGAGGCACTTGTTGGAACTCCTAGTTGATGAGGGTTTTTAGACAGTGTTAGCGTTGGTCCTAGATAGGTGCTCAATTTGCGTCAAACGTACCATAGGCTCATAAATCATTTTAAAAGCACCCAATGGTACTCCTAAGTGATGAGGGTCTAGTGGAGCCCTGTTTGGTTCGTTTGGAGATAGTGCCAATCTTGACACAAGATAGGTGCACGGTTTGCACTGAAGGTACCATAGGCTCATAAATAGTTGTGGACGAACCCAATGGAACTCATAAGTGGCGTGGGTCATGTGGAATTTCATTTTAGCCCAATTGGAGAAAATGTTAATGTCAGTGCAAGAGAGGTGCACGGTTTGCACCGAACATACCATAGGCATAGAAATCATTTTGGACGCACTCGATGGGACTCCTAGGTGATGAGGCTCAAGTGGAAGCTCGGTTCGGTCCGTTTGGAGACAGTACTACTCTTGATGCACGATTGGTGCACGGTTTGCGTCAAACGTACCGTAGGCTCTGAAATAGTATTGGAGGCACACGATGGAACTCCTAGTTGATGTGGGTCTTGTGGAATCTCCTTTCGATCTATTTTGAGACAGTGTTAGCATCGGTGCAAGATAGGTACTCAATTTGTGTCAAACGTACCATCGGCTCACAAATCAGTTTAGACGCACCCGATGGTACTCTAAAGTGACGTGGGTCTGGTGGAGCTCTGTTCGGTCCGTTTAGTGATAGTACTAATCTTGACACAAGAGAGATGCACGGTTTGCACTGAACGTACCATAGGCTCACAAATAGTATGGGACGCACCCGATGGACTCGTAAGTGACATGGGTCGTGTGGATTTTCGTTTTAGTCCGTTTGGAGACAGTGTTAGTGTCAGTGCAAGACAGGTGCACGGTTTCCACCGAACATACCATAGGTATAGAAGTCATTTTGGACGCACACGATGGGACTCCTAGGTGACGAGGCACAAGTGGAAGCTCGGTTCTCTCCGTTTGGAGATAGTGCTACTCTTGATGCACGATTGGTGCACGGTTTGCGTCAAACACACCGTAGGCTTGGAAATAGTATTGGAGGCACCCGATCGAACTCCTAGTTGACGTGGGTCTTGTGGAATCTCGTTTCGATCTGTTTTGAGACAGTGTTAGCGTCGGTGCAAGATAGGTGCACGATTTGCGTCAAACGTACCATAGGGTCATAAATCAGTTTGGACGCACCTGATGGTACTCCTAAGTAATGTGGGTCTGGTGGAGCTCTGTTCGGTCCATTTGGAGATAGTGCTAATCTTGACACAAGATAGGTGAACGGTTTGCACTGAACGTACCATAGGCTCATAAATAGTTTTTGACGCACCCGATGGACTCGTAAGTGACATGGGTCATGTGGAATCTCGTTTTAGTCTGTTTGGAGACAGTGTTAGTGTCAGTGCAAGACAGGTGCACGATTTGCATCGAACATACCATAGGCATAGAAATCATTTTGGACACACACGATGGGACTCCTTGGTGACGAAGCTCAAGTGGAAGCTTGGTTCGGTCCATTTGGAGATAGTGCTACTCTTGATGCACGATTAGTGCACGGTTTGCATAAACGTACCGTAGGCTCGGAAATAGTATTGGAGGCACCTGTTGGAACTCCTACTTGATGAGGGTCTTGTGGAATCTCGTTTCGATCAGTTTTGAGATAGTGTTAGCGTTGGTCCAAGATAGGTGCTCAATTTGCGTCAAACGTACCATAGGCTCATAAATCATTTTAAAAGCACCCAATGGTACTCCTAAGTGACGAGGGTCTAGTGGAGCCCTGTTTGGTCCGTTTGGAGATAGTGCCAATCTTGACACAAGATAGTTGCACGGTTTGCACTGAAGGTACGATAGGCTCATAAATAGTTGTGGACGCACCGAATGGAACACATAAGTGGCGTGGGTCGTGTGGAATTTCACTTTAGCCCAATTGGAGAAAATGTTAATGTCAGTGCAAGAGAGGTGCACGGTTTGCACCGAACATACCATAGGCATAGAAATCATTTTGGACTCACTCGATGGGACTCCTAGGTGATGAGGCTCAAGTGGAAGCTCGGTTCGGTCCGTTTGGAGACTGTACTACTCTTGATGCACGATTGGTGCACGGTTTGCGTCAAACGTACCGTAGGCTCGGAAATAGTATTGGAGGCACCTGTTGGAACTCCAACTTGACGAGGGTCTTGTGGAATCTCGTTTCGATCTTGTTTGAGACAGTGTTAGTGTCGGTGCAAGATAGGTGCACGATTTGCGTCAAACGTACCATAGGGTCAAAAATCAGTTTAGACGCACCCTATGGTACTCCTAAGTAACGTGGGTCTAGTGGAGCTCTGTTCGGTCCGTTTGGAGACAGTGCTAATCTTGAAACAAGATAGGTGCACGGTTTGCACTGAACGTACCATAGGCTCACAAATAGTTTTTCACGCACCCGATGGACTCGTAAGTGACATGGGTCGTGTGGAATCTCATTTTAGTCCGTTTGCAGACAGTGTTAGTGTCTGTGCAAGACAGGTGCACGGTTTCCACCGAACATACCATAGGCATAGAAGTCGTTTTGGACGCACACGATGGGACTCCTAGGTGACGAGGCTCAAGTGGAAGCTCGGTTCACTCCGTTTGGAGATAGTGCTACCCTTGATGCACGATTGGTGCACGGTTTGCGTCCAACGCACCGTAGGCTTGGAAATAGTATTGGAGGCACCCGATGGAACTCCTAGTTGACGTGGGTCTTGTGGTTTTGATCTGCTTTGAGATAGTGTTAGCGTCGGTGCAAGATAGGTGCACGATTTGCGTCAAACGTACCATAGGGTCATAAATCAGTTTAGACGCACCCTATGGTACTCCTAAGTAACGTGGGTCTGCTGGAGCTCTGTTCGGTCCGTTTGGAGATAGTGCTAATCTTGAAACAAGATAGGTGCACGGTTTGCACTGAACGTACCATAGGCTCACAAATAGTTTTTGACGCACCCGATGGACTCGTAAGTGACATGGGTCATGTGGAATCTCATTTTAGTCCGTTTGGAGACAATGTTAGTGTCAGGGCAAGACAGGTGCATCGTTTCCACTGAACGTTCCATAGGCATAGAAAATCGTTTTGGACGCAGACGATGGGACTCCTTGGTGACAAGGCTCAAGTGGAAGCTCGGTTTGGTCCGTTTGGAGATAGTGCCACTCTTGATGCACGATTGGTGCACGGTTTGCGTCAAACGTACCGTAGGCTCAGAAATAGTATTGGACGCTGGAACTCCTAGTTGACGTGGGTCTTGTGGAATCTCGTTTCGATCAGTTTTGAGCCAGTGTTAGCATTGGTCCAAGATAGGTGCTCAATTTGCGTCAAACGTACCATAGGCTCATAAATCATTTTAAAAGCACCCAATGGTACTCCTAAGTGACGAGGGTCTAGTGGAGCCCTGCTTGGTCCGTTTAGAGATAGTGCCAATCTTGACACAAGATAGGTGCATGGTTTGCACTGAAGGTACCATAGGCTCATAAATAGTTGTGGACACACCCAATGGAACTCATAAGTGGCGTGGGTCGTGTGGAATTTCATTTTAGTCCAATTGGAGACAATGTTAATATCAGTGCAAGAGAGGTGCGCGGTTTGCACCGAACATACAATAGGCATAGAAATCATTTTGGACGCACTCGATGGGACTCCTAGGTGACGAGGCACAAGTGGAAGCTTGGTTTGGTCCGTTTGGAGACAGTACTACTCTTGATGCACGATTGGTGCACGGTTTGCGTCAAACGTACCGTAGGCTCTGAAATAGTATTGGAGGCTCCCGATGGAACTCCTAGTTAATGTGGGTCTTGTGGAATCTCGTTTCGATCTGTTTTGAGACAGTGTTAGCGTCGGTGCAAGATAGGTGCACAATCTGCGTCAAACGTATCATAGGGTCATAAATCAGTTTAGACGCACCCGATGGTACTCTAAAGTGACGTGGGTTTGGTGGAGCTCTGTTCGGTCCGTTTGGAGATAGTGCCAATCTTGACACAAGATAGATGCACGGTTTGCACTGAACGTACCATAGGCTCACAAATAGTTTGGGACGCCCCGATGGACTCGTAAGTGACATGGGTCGTGTCGAATTTTGTTTTAGTCCGTTTGGAGACAGTGTTAGTGTCAGTGCAAGACAGGTGCACGGTTTCCACCGAACATACCATAGGCATAGAAGTCGTTTTGGATGCACACGATGGGACTCCTAGGTGACGAGGCTCAAGTGGAAGCTCGGTTCACTCCGTTTGGAGATAGTGCTACCCTTGATGCACGATTGGTGCACGGTTTGCGTCCAACGCACCGTAGGCTTGGAAATAGTATTGGAGGCACCCGATGGAACTCCTAGTTGATGTGGGTCTTGTGGAATCTTATTTTGATCTACTTTGAGATAGTGTTAGCGTCGGTGCAAGATAGGTGCACGATTTGCGTCAAACGTACCATAGGGTCAAAAATCAGTTTAGACGCACCCTATGGTACTCCTAAGTAACGTGGCTCTGGTGGAGCTCTGTTCGGTCCGTTTGGAGATAGTGCTAATCTTGAAACAAGATAGGTGCACGGTTTGCACTGAACATACCATAGGCTCACAAATAGTTTTTGACGCACCCGATGGACTCGTAAGTGACATGGGTCATGTGGAATCTCATTTTAGTCCGTTTGGAGACAGTGTTAGTGCCTGTGCAAGACAGGTGCACGGTTTCCACCGAACATACCATAGGCATAGAAGTCGTTTTGGACGCACACGATGGGACTCCTAGGTGACGAGGCTCAAGTGGAAGCTCGGTTCACTCCGTTTGGAGATAGTGCTACCCTTGATGCACGATTGGTGCACGGTTTGCGTCCAACGCACCGTAGGCTTGGAAATAGTATTGGAGGCACCCGATGGAACTCCTAGTTGACGTGGGTCTTGTGGAATTTCGTTTTGATCTGCTTTGAGACAGTGTTAGCGTTGGTGCAAGATAGGTGCACGATTTTGCGTCAAACGTACCATAGGGTCATAAATCAGTTTAGACGCACCCTATGGTACTCCTAAGTAACGTGGGTCTGGTGGAGCTCTATTCAGTCCATTTGGATATAGTGCTAACTTGAAACAAGATAGGTGCACGGTTTGCACTGAACGTACCATAGGCTCACAAATAGTTTTTGACGCACCCGATGGACTCGTAAGTGACATGGGTCGTGTGAAATCTCATTTTAGTCCGTTTGGAGACAATGTTAGTGTCAGTGCAAGACAGGTGCATCGTTTTCCACTGAACGTTCCATAGGCATAGAAATCATTTTGGACGCAGACGATGGGACTCGTTGGTGACAAGGCTCAAGTGGAAGCTCGGTTTGGTCCGTTTGGAGATAGTGCCACTCTTGATGCACGATTGGTGCACGGTTTGCGTCAAACGTACCGTAGGCTCGGAAATAGTATTGGAGGCACCTGATGGAACTCCTAGTTGACGTGGGTCTTGTGGAATCTCGTTTCGATCAGTTTTGAGCCAATGTTAGCATCGGTCCAAGATAGGTGCTCAATTTGCATCAAACGTACCATAGGCTCATAAATCATTTTAAAAGCACCCAATGGTAGTCCTAAGTGACGAGGGTCCAGTGGAGCCCTGTTTGGTCCGTTTAGAGATAGTGCCAATCTTGACACAAGATAGGTGTATGGTTTGCACTGAAGGTACCATAGGCTCATAAATAGTTGTGGACACACCCAATGGAACTCATAAGTGGCGTGGGTCGTGTGGAATTTCATTTTAGTCCAATTGGAGACAATGTTAATGTCAGTGCAAGAGAGGTGCACGGTTTGCACCGAACATACAATAGGCATAGAAATCATTTTGGACGCACTCGATGGGACTGCTAGGTGACGAGGCACAAGTGGAAGCTTGGTTTGGTCCGTTTGGAGACAGTACTACTCTTGATGCACGATTGGTGCACGGTTTGCGTTAAACGTACCGTAGGCTCTGAAATAGTATTGGAGGCTCCCGATGGAACTCCAAGTTAATGTGGGTCTTATGGAATCTCGTTTCGATCTGTTTTGAGACAGTGTTAGCGTCGGTGCAAGATAGGTGCTCAATTTGCGTCAAACGTACCATAGGGTCATAAATCAGTTTAGACGCACCCGATGGTACTCTAAAGTGACATGGGTCTGGTGGAGCTCTGTTCGGTCCGTTTGGAGATAGTGCTAATCATCACTTAAGATAGATGCACGGTTTGCACTGAACGTACCATAGGCTCACAAATAGTTTGGGACGCACCCGATGGACTCGTAAGTGACATGGGCCGTGTGGAATTTCATTTTAGTCAGTTTGGAGGCAGTGTTAGTGTCAGTGCAAGACAGGTGCATGGTTTCCACCGAACATACCATAGGCATAGAAGTCATTTTGGACGCACACGATAGGACTCCTAGGTGACGAGGCTCAAGTGGAAGCTCGGTTCGGTCCGTTTGGAGATAGTGCTACTCTTGATGCACGATTGGTGCACGGTTTGCATCAAACGCACCGTAGCCTAGGAAATAGTATTGGAGGCACCCAATGGAACTCCTAGTTGACGTGGGTCTTGTGGAATCTCGTTTCAATCTGTTTTGAGACAGTGTTAGCGTCAGTGCAAGATAGGTGCACGATTTGCGTCAAACATACCATAAGGTCATAAATTAGTTTAGATGGACCCTATGGTACTCCTAAGTAACATGGGTCCAGTGGAGCTCTGTTCGGTCTGTTTGGAGATAGTGCTAATCTTGAAACAAGATAGGTGCACGGTTTGCACTGAACGTACCATAGGCTCACAAATAGTTTTTGACGCACCCGATGGACTCGTAAGTGACATGGGTCGTGTGGAATCTCGTTTTAGTCTGTTTGGAGATAGTGTTAGTGTCAGTGCAAGACAGGTGCACCGTTTCCACCGAACGTTCCATAGGCATAGAAATCGTTTTGGACGCAGACGATGGGACTCCTTGGTGACGAGGCTCAAGTGGAAGCTCGGTTCGGTCCGTTTGGAGATAGTGCTACTCTTGATGCACGATTGGTGCACAGTTTGCGTCAAACGTACCGTAGGCTCAGAAATAGTATTGGAGGCACCTGATGGAACTCCTAGTTGACGTGGGTCTTGTGGAATCTCGTTTCGATCAGTTTTGAGACAGTGTTAGCATCGGTCCAAGATAGCGGCACGATTTGCGTCAAACGTACCATAGGCTCATAAATCATTTTAAAAGCACCCAATGGTACTCCTAAGTGACGAGGGTCTAGTGGAGCCCTGTTTGTTCCGTTTGGAGATAGTGCCAATCTTGACACAAGATAGGTGCACGGTTTGCACTGAACGTACCGTAGGCTCACAAATTGTTTTTGACGCACCCAATGGACTCGTAAGTGACATGGGTCGTGTGGAATCTCATTTTAGTCCGTTTGGAGATAGTGTTAGTGTTAGTGCAAGACAGGTGCATCGTTTCTACCGAACGTTCCATAGGCATAGAAATCATTTTGGACGCAGACGATGGGACTCCTTGGTGACAAGGCTCAAGTGGAAGCTCGGTTTGGTCCGTTTGGAGATAGTGCCACTCTTGATGCACGATTGGTGCACGGTTTGCGTCAAACATACCATAGGCTCAGAAATAGTATTGGAGGCACCTGATGGAACTCCTAGTTGACGTGGGTCTTGTGGAATCTTGTTTCGATCGGTTTTGAGACAGTGTTAGCGTCGGTCCAAGATAGGTGCTCAATTTGCATCAAACGTACCATAGGCTCATAAATCGTTTTAAAAGCACCCAATGGTACTCCTAAGTGACGAGGGTCTAGTGGAGCCCTGTTTGTTCCGTTTGGAGATAGTGCCAATCTTGACACAAGATAGGTGCACGGTTTGCACTGAACGTACCATAGAGGCTCACAAATAGTTTTTGACGCACCCAATGGACTCATAAGTGACATGGGTCGTGTGGAATCTCATTTTAGTCCGTTTGGAGACAGTGTTAGTGTCAGTGCAAGACAGGTGCATCGTTTCCCCTGAACGTTCCATAGGCATAGAAGTCATTTTGGACACAGACGATGGGACTCCTTGGTGACAAGGCTCAAGTGGAAGCTCGGTTTGGTCCATTTGGAGATAGTGCCACTCTTGATGCACGATTGGTGCACGGTTTGCGTCAAACATACCGTAGGCTCAGAAATAGTATTGGAGGCACCTGATGGAACTCCTAGTTGACGTGGGTCTTGTGGAATCTCGTTTCGATCAGTTTTGAGACAGTGTTAGCGTCGGTCCAAGATAGGTGCACGATTTGCGTCAAACATACCATAGGCTCATAAATCATTTTAAAAGCACCCAATGGTACTCCTAAGTGACGAGGGTCTAGTGGAGCCCTGTTTGTTCCGTTTGGAGATAGTGCCAATCTTGACACAAGATAGGTGCACGGTTTGCACTGAACGTACCATAGGCTCACAAATAGTTTTTGACGCACCCAATGGACTCGTAAGTGGCATGGGTCGTGTGGAATCTCATTTTAGTCCGTTTGGAGACAGTGTTAGTGTCAGTGCAAGACAGGTGCATCGTTTCCACCGAACGTTCCATAGGCATAGAAATCATTTTGGACGCAGACGATGGGACTCCTTGGTGACAAGGCTCAAGTGGAAGCTCGGTTTGGTCCGTTTGGAGATAGTGCCACTCTTGATGCACGATTGGTGCACGATTTGCGTCATACATACCGTAGGCTCAGAAATAGTATTGGAGGCACCTGATGGAACTCCTAGTTGACGTGGGTCTTGTGGAATCTCGTTTCGATCAGTTTTGAGACAGTGTTAGCGTCGGTCCAAGATAGGTGCACGATTTGCGTCAAACGTACCATAGGCTCATAAATCATTTTAAAAGCACCCAATGGTACTCCTAAGTGACGAGGGTCTAGTGGAGCCCTGTTTGTTCCGTTTGGAGATAGTGCCAATCTTGACACAAGATAGGTGCACGGTTTGCACTGAACGTACCATAGGCTCACAAATAGTTTTTGACGCACCCAATGGACTCGTAAGTGACATGGGTCGTGTGGAATCTCATTTTAGTCCGTTTGGAGACAGTGTTAGTGTCAGTGCAAGACAGGTGCATCGTTTCCACCAAACGTTCCATAGGCATATAAATCATTTTGGACGCAGACGATGGGACTCCTTGGTGACAAGGCTCAAGTGGAAGCTCGGTTTGGTACGTTTGGAGATAGTGCCACTCTTGATGCACGATTGGTGCACGGTTTGCGTCAAACATACCGTAGGCTCAGAAATAGTATTGGAGGCACCTGATGGAACTCCTAGTTGACGTGGGTCTTGTGGAATCTCGTTTTGATCAGTTTTGAGACAGTGTTAGCGTCGGTCCAAGATAGGTGCTCAATTTGCGTCAAACGTACCATAGGCTCATAAATCATTTTAAAAGCACCCAATGGTACTCCTAAGTGACGAGGGTCTAGTGGAGCCCTGTTTGTTCCGTTTGGAGATAGTGCTAATCTTGAAACAAGATAGGTGCACGGTTTGCACTGAACGTACCATAGGCTCACAAATAGTTTTTGACGCACCCGATGGACTCGTAAGTGACATGGGTCGTGTGGAATCTCGTTTTAGTCCGTTTGGAGATAGTGTTAGTGTCAGTGCAAGACAGGTGCACCGTTTCCACCGAACATTCCATAGGCATAGAAATCGTTTTGGACGCAGACGATGGGACTCCTTGGTGACGAGGCTCAAGTGGAAGCTCGGTTCGGTCCGTTTGGAGATACTGCTACTCTTGATGCACGATTGTTGCACGGTTTGCGTCAAACGTACCGTAGGCTCAGAAATAGTATTGGAGGCACCAGATGGAACTCCTAGTTGATGTGGGTCTTATGGAATCTCGTTTCGATCAGTTTTGAGACAGTGTTAGCATCGGTCCAAGATAGGTGCACGATTTGCGTCAAACGTACCATAGGCTCATAAATCATTTTAAAAGCACCCAATGGTACTCCTAAGTGACGAGGGTCTAGTGGAGCCCTGTTTGTTCCGTTTGGAGATAGTGCCAATCTTGACACAAGATAGGTGCACGGTTTGCACTGAACGTACCATTGGCTCACAAATAGTTTTTGACGCACCCAATGGACTCGTAAGTGACATGGGTCGTGTGGAATCTCATTTTAGTCCGTTTGGAGACAGTGTTAGTGTCAGTGCAAGACAGGTGCATCGTTTCCACCGAACGTTCCATAGGCATAGAAATCATTTTGGACGTAGACGATGGGACTCCTTGGTGACATGGCTCAAGTGGAAGCTCGGTTTGGTCCGTTTGGAGATAGTGCCACTCTTGATGCACGATTGGTGCATGGTTTGCGTCAAACATACCATAGGCTCAGAAATAGTATTGGAGGCACCTGATGGAACTCCTAGTTGACGTGGGTCTTGTGGAATCTCGTTTCGATCAGTTTTGAGACAGTGTTAGCGTCGGTCCAAGATAGGTGCTCAATTTGCGTCAAACGTACCATAGGCTCATAAATCATTTTAAAAGCACCCAATGGTACTCCTAAGTGACGAGGGTCTAGTGGAGCCCTGTTTGTTCCGTTTGGAGATAGTGCCAATCTTGACATAAGATAGGTGCACAGTTTGCACTGAAGGTACCATAGGCTCATAAATAGTTGTGGACGCACCCAATGGAACTCATAAGTGGCGTGGGTCATGTGGAATTTCATTTGTCCAATTGGAGACAATGTTAATGTCAGTGCAAGAGAGGTGCACGGTTTGCACCGAACATACAATAGGCATAGAAATCATTTTGAACGCACTCGATGGGACTCCTAGGTGACGAGGCACAGGTGGAAGTTTGGTTCGGTTCGATTGGAGACAGTACTACTCTTGATGCACGATTGGTGCACGGTTTGCGTCAAACGTACCGTAGGCTCTAAAATAGTATTGGAGGCTCCCGATGGAACTCCTAGTTAATGTGGTTCTTGTGGAATCTCGTTTTGATCTGTTTTGAGACAGTGTTAGCGTCAGTGCAAGATATGTGCTCAATTTGCGTCAAACATACCATAGGGTCATAAATCAGTTTAGACGCACCCGATGGTACTCTAAAGTGACATGGGTCTGGTGGAGCTCTGTTCGGTCCGTTTGGAGATAGTGCTAATCATCACACAAGATAGATGCACGGTTTGCACTGAACGTACCATAGGCTCACAAATAGTTTGGGACGCACCTGATGGACTCATAAGTGACATGGGCCGTGTGGAATTTCGTTTTAGTCCGTTTGGAGACAGTGTTAGTGTCAGTGCAAGACTGGTGCATGGTTTCCACCGAACATACCATAGGCATAGAAGTCATTTTGGACGCACATGATGGGACTCCTAGGTGACGAGGCTCAAGTGGAAGCTCGGTTCGGTCCGTTTGGAGATAGTGCTACTCTTGATGCACGATTGGTGCACGGTTTGCGTCAAACGCCCCGTAGGCTTGGAAATAGTATTGGAGGCACCCGATGGAACTCCTAGTTGACGTGGGTCTTGTGGAATCTCGTTTCGATCTGTTTTGAGACAGTGTTAGCGTCGGTGCAAGATAGGTGCACGATTTGCGTCAAATGTACCATAGGGTCATAAATTAGTTTAGATGCACCCTATGGTACTCCTAAGTAAAGTGGGTCTGGTGGAGCTCTGTTCGGTCCGTTTGGAGATAGTGCTAATCTTGAAACAAGATAGATGCACGGTTTGCACTGAATGTACCATAGGCTCTCAAATAGTTTGGGACGCACCCGATGGACTCGTAAGTGACACGGGTCGTGTGGAATTTCATTTTACTCCGTTTGGAGACAGTGTTAGTGTCAGTGCAAGACAGGTGCACGGTTTCCACCGAACATACCATAGGCATAGAGTCATTTTGGACGCACACAATGGGACTCCTAGGTGACGAGCCTCAAGTGGAAGCTCGGTTCCGTCCATTTGGAGATAGTGCTACTCTTGACGCACGATTGGTACACGGTTTGCGTCAAACGTACCGTAGGCTTAGAAATAGTATTGGAGGCACCCGATGGAAGTCCTAGTTGATGTGGGTCTTATGGAATCTCGTTTTGATCTGTTTTGAGATAGTGTTAGCGTCGGTCCAAGATTGGTGCTCAATTTGCGTCAAATGTACCATAAGCTCATAAATCATTTTAGAAGCACTCGATGGTACTCCTAAGTGACGAGGGTCTGGTGGAACCCTGTTTGGTCCATTTGGAGATATTGCCAATCTTGACACAAGATGGGTGCACGGTTTGCACTGAAGGTACCATAGGCTTATAATTAGTTGTGGACGCACCTAATGGAACTCATAAATGGCGTGGGTCATGTGGAATCTCGTTTTAGTCCATTTGGAGACAGTGTTAGTTTCAGTGCAAGACAGGTGCATCGTTTCCACCAAACGTTCCATAGGCATATAAATCATTTTGGACGCAGACGATGGGACTCCTTGGTGACAAGGCTCAAGTGGAAGCTCGGTTTGGTATGTTTGGAGATAGTGCCACTCTTGATGCACGATTGGTGCACGGTTTGCGTCAAACATACCGTAGGCTCAGAAATAGTATTGGAGGCACCTGATGGAACTCCTAGTTGACGTGGGTCTTGTGGAATCTCGTTTTGATCAGTTTTGAGACAGTGTTAGCGTCGGTCCAAGATAGGTGCTCAATTTGCGTCAAACGTACCATAGGCTCATAAATCATTTTAAAAGCACCCAATGGTACTCCTAAGTGACGAGGGTCTAGTGGAGCCCTGTTTGTTCCGTTTGGAGATAGTGCTAATCTTGAAACAAGATAGGTGCACGGTTTGCACTGAACGTACCATAGGCTCACAAATAGTTTTTGACGCACCCGATGGACTCGTAAGTGACATGGGTCGTGTGGAATCTCGTTTTAGTCCGTTTGGAGATAGTGTTAGTGTCAGTGCAAGACAGGTGCACCGTTTCCACCGAACATTCCATAGGCATAGAAATCGTTTTGGACGCAGACGATGGGACTCCTTGGTGACGAGGCTCAAGTGGAAGCTCGGTTCGGTCCGTTTGGAGATACTGCTACTCTTGATGCACGATTGTTGCACGGTTTGCGTCAAACGTACCGTAGGCTCAGAAATAGTATTGGAGGCACCAGATGGAACTCCTAGTTGATGTGGGTCTTATGGAATCTCGTTTCGATCAGTTTTGAGACAGTGTTAGCATCGGTCCAAGATAGGTGCACGATTTGCGTCAAACGTACCATAGGCTCATAAATCATTTTAAAAGCACCCAATGGTACTCCTAAGTGACGAGGGTCTAGTGGAGCCCTGTTTGTTCCGTTTGGAGATAGTGCCAATCTTGACACAAGATAGGTGCACGGTTTGCACTGAACGTACCATTGGCTCACAAATAGTTTTTGACGCACCCAATGGACTCGTAAGTGACATGGGTCGTGTGGAATCTCATTTTAGTCCGTTTGGAGACAGTGTTAGTGTCAGTGCAAGACAGGTGCATCGTTTCCACCGAACGTTCCATAGGCATAGAAATCATTTTGGACGTAGACGATGGGACTCCTTGGTGACATGGCTCAAGTGGAAGCTCGGTTTGGTCCGTTTGGAGATAGTGCCACTCTTGATGCACGATTGGTGCACGGTTTGCGTCAAACATACCATAGGCTCAGAAATAGTATTGGAGGCACCTGATGGAACTCCTAGTTGACGTGGGTCTTGTGGAATCTCGTTTCGATCAGTTTTGAGACAGTGTTAGCGTCGGTCCAAGATAGGTGCTCAATTTGCGTCAAACGTACCATAGGCTCATAAATCATTTTAAAAGCACCCAATGGTACTCCTAAGTGACGAGGGTCTAGTGGAGCCCTGTTTGTTCCGTTTGGAGATAGTGCCAATCTTGACATAAGATAGGTGCACAGTTTGCACTGAAGGTACCATAGGCTCATAAATAGTTGTGGACGCACCCAATGGAACTCATAAGTGGCGTGGGTCATGTGGAATTTCATTTGTCCAATTGGAGACAATGTTAATGTCAGTGCAAGAGAGGTGCACGGTTTGCACCGAACATACAATAGGCATAGAAATCATTTTGAACGCACTCGATGGGACTCCTAGGTGACGAGGCACAGGTGGAAGTTTGGTTCGGTTCGATTGGAGACAGTACTACTCTTGATGCACGATTGGTGCACGGTTTGCGTCAAACGTACCGTAGGCTCTAAAATAGTATTGGAGGCTCCCGATGGAACTCCTAGTTAATGTGGTTCTTGTGGAATCTCGTTTTGATCTGTTTTGAGACAGTGTTAGCGTCAGTGCAAGATATGTGCTCAATTTGCGTCAAACATACCATAGGGTCATAAATCAGTTTAGACGCACCCGATGGTACTCTAAAGTGACATGGGTCTGGTGGAGCTCTGTTCGGTCCGTTTGGAGATAGTGCTAATCATCACACAAGATAGATGCACGGTTTGCACTGAACGTACCATAGGCTCACAAATAGTTTGGGACGCACCTGATGGACTCATAAGTGACATGGGCCGTGTGGAATTTCGTTTTAGTCCGTTTGGAGACAGTGTTAGTGTCAGTGCAAGACTGGTGCATGGTTTCCACCGAACATACCATAGGCATAGAAGTCATTTTGGACGCACATGATGGGACTCCTAGGTGACGAGGCTCAAGTGGAAGCTCGGTTCGGTCCGTTTGGAGATAGTGCTACTCTTGATGCACGATTGGTGCACGGTTTGCGTCAAACGCCCCGTAGGCTTGGAAATAGTATTGGAGGCACCCGATGGAACTCCTAGTTGACGTGGGTCTTGTGGAATCTCGTTTCGATCTGTTTTGAGACAGTGTTAGCGTCGGTGCAAGATAGGTGCACGATTTGCGTCAAATGTACCATAGGGTCATAAATTAGTTTAGATGCACCCTATGGTACTCCTAAGTAAAGTGGGTCTGGTGGAGCTCTGTTCGGTCCGTTTGGAGATAGTGCTAATCTTGAAACAAGATAGATGCACGGTTTGCACTGAATGTACCATAGGCTCTCAAATAGTTTGGGACGCACCCGATGGACTCGTAAGTGACACGGGTCGTGTGGAATTTCATTTTACTCCGTTTGGAGACAGTGTTAGTGTCAGTGCAAGACAGGTGCACGGTTTCCACCGAACATACCATAGGCATAGAGTCATTTTGGACGCACACAATGGGACTCCTAGGTGACGAGCCTCAAGTGGAAGCTCGGTTCCGTCCATTTGGAGATAGTGCTACTCTTGACGCACGATTGGTGCACGGTTTGCGTCAAACGTACCGTAGGCTTAGAAATAGTATTGGAGGCACCCGATGGAAGTCCTAGTTGATGTGGGTCTTGTGGAATCTCGTTTTGATCTGTTTTGAGATAGTGTTAGCGTCGGTCCAAGATTGGTGCTCAATTTGCGTCAAATGTACCATAAGCTCATAAATCATTTTAGAAGCACTCGATGGTACTCCTAAGTGACGAGGGTCTGGTGGAACCCTGTTTGGTCCATTTGGAGATATTGCCAATCTTGACACAAGATGGGTGCACGGTTTGCACTGAAGGTACCATAGGCTTATAATTAGTTGTGGACGCACCTAATGGAACTCATAAATGGCGTGGGTCGTGTGGAATCTCGTTTTAGTCCATTTGGAGATAGTGTTAGTTTCAGTGCAAGACAGGTGCACGGTTTGCACCGAAAATACCATAGGCATAGAAATCATTTTGGACGCAGACGATGGGACTCCTTGGTGACAAGGCTCAAGTGGAAGCTCGGTTTGGTCCGTTTGGAGATAGTGCCACTCTTGATGCACGATTGGTGCACGATTTGCGTCATACATACCGTAGGCTCAGAAATAGTATTGGAGGCACCTGATGGAACTCCTAGTTGACGTGGGTCTTGTGGAATCTCGTTTCGATCAGTTTTGAGACAGTGTTAGCGTCGGTCCAAGATAGGTGCACGATTTGCGTCAAACGTACCATAGGCTCATAAATCATTTTAAAAGCACCCAATGGTACTCCTAAGTGACGAGGGTCTAGTGGAGCCCTGTTTGTTCTGTTTGGAGATAGTGCCAATCTTGACACAAGATAGGTGCACGGTTTGCACTGAACGTACCATAGGCTCACAAATAGTTTTTGACGCACCCAATGGACTCGTAAGTGACATGGGTCGTGTGGAATCTCATTTTAGTCCGTTTGGAGACAGTGTTAGTGTCAGTGCAAGACAGGTGCATCGTTTCCACCAAACGTTCCATAGGCATATAAATCATTTTGGACGCAGACGATGGGACTCCTTGGTGACAAGGCTCAAGTGGAAGCTCGGTTTGGTCCGTTTGGAGATAGTGCCACTCTTGATGCACGATTGGTGCACGGTTTGCGTCAAACATACCGTAGGCTCAGAAATAGTATTGGAGGCACCTGATGGAACTCCTAGTTGACGTGGGTCTTGTGGAATCTCGTTTCGATCAGTTTTGAGACAGTGTTAGCGTCGGTCCAAGATAGGTGCTCAATTTGCGTCAAACGTACCATAGGCTCATAAATCATTTTAAAAGCACCCAATGGTACTCCTAAGTGACGAGGGTCTAGTGGAGCCCTGTTTGTTCCGTTTGGAGATAGTGCTAATCTTGAAACAAGATAGGTGCACGGTTTGCACTGAACGTACCATAGGCTCACAAATAGTTTTTGACGCACCCGATGGACTCGTAAGTGACATGGGTCGTGTGGAATCTCGTTTTAGTCCGTTTGGAGATAGTGTTAGTGTCAGTGCAAGACAGGTGCACCTTTCCACCGAACGTTGCATAGGCATAGAAATCATTTTGGACGCAGACGATGGGACTCCTTGGTGACGAGGCTCAAGTGGAAGCTCGGTTCGGTCCGTTTGGAGATACTGCTACTCTTGATGCACGATTGTTGCACGGTTTGCGTCAAACGTACCGTAGGCTCAGAAATAGTATTGGAGGCACCAGATGGAACTCCTAGTTGATGTGGGTCTTATGGAATCTCGTTTCGATCAGTTTTGAGACAGTGTTAGCATCGGTCCAAGATAGGTGCACGATTTGCGTCAAACGTACCATAGGCTCATAAATCATTTTAAAAGCACCCAATGGTACTCCTAAGTGACGAGGGTCTAGTGGAGCCCTGTTTGTTCCGTTTGGAGATAGTGCCAATCTTGACACAAGATAGGTGCACGGTTTGCACTGAACGTACCATTGGCTCACAAATAGTTTTTTACGCACCCAATGGACTCGTAAGTGACATGGGTCGTGTGGAATCTCATTTTAGTCCGTTTGGAGACAGTGTTAGTGTCAGTGCAAGACAGGTGCATCGTTTCCACCGAACGTTCCATAGGCATAGAAATCATTTTGGACGTAGACGATGGGACTCCTTGGTGACATGGCTCAAGTGGAAGCTCGGTTTGGTCCGTTTGGAGATAGTGCCACTCTTGATGCACGATTGGTGCACGGTTTGCGTCAAACATACCATAGGCTCAGAAATAGTATTGGAGGCACCTGATGGAACTCCTAGTTGACGTGGGTCTTATGGAATCTCGTTTCGATCAGTTTTGAGACAGTGTTAGCGTCGGTCCAAGATAGGTGCTCAATTTGCGTCAAACGTACCATAGGCTCATAAATCATTTTAAAAGCACCCAATGGTACTCCTAAGTGACGAGGGTCTAGTGGAGCCCTGTTTGTTCCGTTTGGAGATAGTGCCAATCTTGACATAAGATAGGTGCACAGTTTGCACTGAAGGTACCATAGGCTCATAAATAGTTGTGGACGCACCCAATGGAACTCATAAGTGGCGTGGGTCATGTGGAATTTCATTTGTCCAATTGGAGACAATGTTAATGTCAGTGCAAGAGAGGTGCACGGTTTGCACCGAACATACAATAGGCATAGAAATCATTTTGAACGCACTCGATGGGACTCCTAGGTGACGAGGCACAGGTGGAAGTTTGGTTCGGTCCGATTGGAGACAGTACTACTCTTGATGCATGATTGGTGCACGGTTTGCGTCAAACGTACCGTAGGCTCTAAAATAGTATTGGAGGCTCCCGATGGAACTCCTAGTTAATGTGGTTCTTGTGGAATCTCGTTTTGATCTGTTTTGAGACAGTGTTAGCGTCAGTGCAAGATAGGTGCTCAATTTGCGTCAAACATACCATAGGGTCATAAATCAGTTTAGACGCACCCGATGGTACTCTAAAGTGACATGGGTCTGGTGGAGCTCTGTTCGGTCCGTTTGGAGATAGTGCTAATCATCACACAAGATAGATGCACGGTTTGCACTGAACGTACCATAGGCTCACAAATAGTTTGGGACGCACCTGATGGACTCGTAAGTGACATGGGCCGTGTGGAATTTCGTTTTAGTCCGTTTGCAGACAGTGTTAGTGTCAGTGCAAGACAGGTGCATGGTTTCCACCGAACATACCATAGGCATAGAAGTCATTTTGGACGCACATGATGGGACTCCTAGGTGACGAGGCTCAAGTGGAAGCTCGGTTCGGTCCGTTTGGAGATAGTGCTACTCTTGATGCACGATTGGTGCACGGTTTGCGTCAAACGCCCCGTAGGCTTGGAAATAGTATTGGAGGCACCCGATGGAACTCCTAGTTGACGTGGGTCTTGTGGAATCTCGTTTCGATCTGTTTTGAGACAGTGTTAGCGTCGGTGCAAGATAGGTGCACGATTTGCGTCAAATGTACCATAGGGTCATAAATTAGTTTAGATGCACCCTATGGTACTCCTAAGTAAAGTGGGTCTGGTGGAGCTCTGTTCGGTCCGTTTGGAGATAGTGCTAATCTTGAAACAAGATAGATGCACGGTTTGCACTGAACGTACCATAGGCTCACAAATAGTTTGGGACGCACCCGATGGACTCGTAAGTGACACGGGTCGTGTGGAATTTCATTTTACTCCGTTTGGAGACAGTGTTAGTGTCAGTGCAAGACAGGTGCACGGTTTCCACCGAACATACCATAGGCATAGAAGTCATTTTGGACGCACACAATGGGACTCCTAGGTGACGAGCCTCAAGTGGAAGCTCGGTTCCGTCCGTTTGGAGATAGTGCTACTCTTGACGCACGATTGATGCACGGTTTGCGTCAAACGTACCGTAGGCTTAGAAATAGTATTGGAGGCACCCGATGGAAGTCCTAGTTGATGTGGGTCTTGTGGAATCTCGTTTTGATCTGTTTTGAGATAGTGTTAGCGTCGGTCCAAGATTGGTGCTCAATTTGCGTCAAATGTACCATAGGCTCATAAATCATTTTAGAAGCACTCGATGGTACTCCTAAGTGACGAGGGTCTGGTGGAACCCTGTTTGGTCCATTTGGAGATAGTGCCAATCTTGACACAAGATGGGTGCACGGTTTGCACTGAAGGTACCATAGGCTTATAATTAGTTGTGGACGCACCTAATGGAACTCATAAATGGTGTGGGTCGTGTGGAATCTCGTTTTAGTCCATTTGGAGATAGTGTTAGTTTCAGTGCAAGACAAGTGCACGGTTTGCACCGAAAATACCATAGGCATAGAAATCATTTTGGATGCACACGATGGTACTCCTAGGTGATGAGGCTCAAGTGGAACCTCGGTTCGGTCCGTTTCGAGATAGTGCTACTCTTGATGCACGATTGGTGCACGGTTTGAGTCAAACGTACCGTAGGCTTGGAAATAGTATTGGAGGCACCCGATGGAACTCCTAGTTGACGTGGGTCTTCTGGAATCTTGTTTCGATCTGTTTTGAGATAGTGTTAGCGTCAGGGCAAGATAGGTGCACGATTTGCGTCAAACGTACCATAGGGTCATAAATCAGTTTAGACGCACCCGATGGTACTCCTAAGTGACGTGGATCTGGTGGAGCTCTGTTCGGTCCGTTTAGAGATAGTGCTAATCTTGACACAAGATAGGTGCACGGTTTGCACTGAACGTACCATAGGCTCATAAATAGTTTTTGATGCACCCGATGGACTCGTAAGTGACATGGGTCGTGTGGAATCTCGTTTTAGTCTGTTTGGAGACAGTGTTAGTGTCAGTGCAAGATAAGTGCACGGTTTGCATCAAACATACCATAGGCATATAAATCGTTTTGGACACACACGATGGGACTCCTTGGTGACGAGGCTCAAGTGGAAGCTCGGTTCGGTCCATTTGGAGACAGTACTACTCTTGATGCACGATTGGTGCACGGTTTGCGTCAAACGTACCGTAGGCTCAGAAATAGTATTGGAGGCACCCGGTGGAACTCCTGGTTGACGTGGGTCTTGTGGAATCATGTTTTGATCTGTTTTGAGATAGTGTTAGCGTCAGTGCAAGATAGGTGCATGATTTGCGTCAAACGTACCATAGGGTCATAAATCAGTTTAGACGCACCCGATGGTACTCCTAAGTGACGTGGGTCTGGTGGAGCTCTGTTCGGTCCGTTTGGAGATAGTGCTAATCTTGACACAAGATAGGTGCACGGTTTGCACTGAACGTACCATAGGCTCACAAATAGTTTTTGATGACCCGATGGACTCGTAAGTGACATGGGTCGTGTGGAATCTCGTTTTAGTCTGTTTGGAGACAGTGTTAGTGTCAGTGTAAGACAAGTGCGCGGTTTGCATCGAACATACCATAGGCATAGAAATCGTTTTGGACACACACGATGGGACTCCTTGGTGACGAGGCTCAAGTGGAAGCTCGGTTCGGTCCGTTTGGAGATAGTACTAATCTTGATGCATGATTGGTGCACGGTTTGCGTCAAACGTACCGTAGGCTCGGAAATAGTATTGGAGGCACCCGATGGAACTCCTAGTTGACGTGGGTCTTGTGGAATCTCGTTTCGATCAGTTTTGAGATAGTGTTAGCGTCGGTCCAAGATAGGTGCTCAATTTGCTTCAAACGTACCATAGGCTCATAAATCATTTTAAAAGCACCCAATGGTACTCCTAAGTGACGAGGGTCTAGTGGAGCCCTGTTTGGTCCGTTTGGAGATAGTGCCAATCTTGACACAAGATAGGTGCATGATTTGCACTGAAGGTACCATAGGCTCATAAATAGTTGTGGACGCACCCAATGGAACTCATAAGTGGCGTGGGTCATGTGCAATTTCATTTTAGTCCATTTGGAGACAATGTTAATCTTAGTGCAAGAGAGGTGCATGGTTTGCACCGAACATACCATAGGCATAGAAATCATTTTGGACACACTCGATGGGACTGCTAGGTGACGAGGCTCAAGTGGAAGCTCGGTACGGTCCGTTTGGAGATAGTACTACTCTTGATGCACGATTGGTGCACGGTTTGCGTCAAACGTACCATAGGCTCTGAAATAGTATTGGAGGCACCTGATGGAACTCCTAGTTGATGTGGGTCTTGTGGAATCTCGTTTTGATCTGTTTTGAGACAGTGTTAGCGTCGGTGCAAGATAGGTGCTCAATTTGAGTCAAACGTACCATAGGGTCATAAATCAGTTTGGACGCACCCGATGGTACTCCAAAGTGACGTGGGTGTGGTGGAGCTCTGTTCGGTCCGTTTGGAGATAGTGCTATTCTTGACACAAGATAGATGCACGGTTTGCACTGAACGTACCATAGGATCACAAATAGTTTGGGACACACCCGATGGACTCGTAAGTGACTGGGTCATGTGGAATTTCGTTTTAGTCCGTTTGGAGACAGTGTTAGTGACAGTGCAAGATAGGTGCACGGTTTGCACCGAACATACCATCGGCATGGAAATCGTTTTGGACGCACACGATGGGACTTCTAGGTGATGAGGCTCAAGTGGAAGCTCAGTTCGTTCCGTTTGGAGATAGTGCTACTCTTGATGCACGATTGGTGCACGGTTTGCGTCAAACGTACCATAGGCTTGGAAATAGGATTGGAGGCAACCGATGGAACTCCTAGTTGATGTGGGTCTTGTGGAATCTTGTTTCGATCTGTTTTGAGACAGTGTTAGCGTCGATGCAAGATAGGTGCACGATTTGAGTCAAACATACCATAGGGTCATAAATCAGTTTAGACGCACCCGATGGTACTCCTAAGTGATGTGGGTCTGGGGGAGCTCTGTTCGGTCCGTTTGGAGATAGTGCTAATCTTGACACAAGATAGGTGCACAGTTTGCACTGAACGTACCATAGGCTCACAATTAGTTTTTGACGCACCCGATGGACTCGTAAGTGACATGGGTCGTGTGGAATCTGGTTTTAGTCTGTTTGGAGACAGTGTTAGTTTCAGTGCAAGACAGGTGCACCGTTTTGACCGAACTTACCATAGGCATAGAAATCGTTTTGGACGTAGACAATGGGACTCCTTGGTTACGAGGCTCAAGTGGAAGCTCGGTTCGGTCCGTTTATAGATAGTGCTACTCTTGATGCACGATTGGTGCACGGTTTGCGTCAAACATACCGTAGGCTCGAAAATAGTATTGGAGGCACCTGATGGAACTCCTAGTTGACGTGGGTCTTGTGGAATCTCGTTTTGATTAGTTTTGAGACAGTGTTAGCGTCGGTCCAAGATAGGTGCTCAATTTGCGTCAAATGTACCATAGGCTCATAAATCATTTTAATAGCACCCAACGGTACTCCTAAGTGACGAGGGTCTAGTGGAGCCCTGTTTGGTCCGTTTGGAGATAGTGCTAATCTTGACACAAGATAGGTGCACGGTTTGCACTGAAGGTACCATAGGCTCATAAATAGTTGTGGACGCACCCAATGGAACTCATAGGTGGCGTCGGTCGTGTGGAATTTCATTTTAGTCCATTTGGAGACAATGTTAATGTCAGTGCAAGAGAGGTGCATGATTTGCACCGAACATACCATAGGCATAGAAATTATTTTGGACACACTCGATGGGACTCCTAGGTGACGAGGCTCAAGTGGAAGCTCGGTTCGGTCCATTTGGAGACAGTACTACTCTTGATGCACGATTGGTGCACGGTTTGCGTCAAACGTACCATAGGCTCTGAAGTAGTATTGGAGGCACCCGATGGAACTCCTAGTTGATGTTGGTCTTGTGGAATCTCGTTTCGATCTATTTTGAGACAGTGTTAGCGTCTGTGCAAGATAGGTGCTCAATTTGCGTCAAACGTACCATAGGGTCATAAATCAGTTTAGACGCACCCGATGGTACTCTAAAGTGACGTGGGTCTGGTGGAGCTCTGTTCGGTCCGTTTGGAGATAGTGCTAATCTTGACATAGGATAGATGCACGGTTTGCACTGAATGTACCATAGGCTCACAAATAGTTTGGGACGCACCCGATGGACTCGTAAGTGATATGGGTCATGTGGAATCTCGTTTTAGTCCGTTTGGAGACAGTGTTAGTTTCAGTGCAACACAGGTGCACGGTTTGCACCGAACAGACCATAGGCATAGAAATCGTTTTGGATGCACACGATGGGACTCCTAGGTGACGAGGCTCAAGTGGAAGCTCGGTTCGGTCTGTTTAGAGATAGTGCTACTCTTGATGCACGATTGGGGCACAGTTTGCGTCAAACATACCGTAGGCTTGGAAATAGTATTGGAGGCACCCGATGGAACCCCTAGTTGACGTGGGTCTTGTGGAATCTTGTTTCGATCGGTTTTGAGATAGTGTTAGCGTTGGTGCAAGATAGGCGCACGATTTGCGTCAAACGTACCATAGGGTCATAAATCAGTTTAGACACACCCGATGGTACTCCTAAGTGACGTGGGTCTGGTGGAGCTCTGTTCGGTCCGTTTGGAGATAGTGCTAATCTTGACACAAGATAGGTGCACGGTTTGCACTGAACATACCATAGGCCCACAAATAGGTTTTGACGCACCCGATGGAATCGTAAGTGACATGGGTCATGTGGAATCTCATTTTAGTCCGTTTGGAGACAGTGTTAGTGTCTGTGCAAGACAGGTGCACGGTTTCCACTGAACGTACCATAGGCATAGAAATTGTTTTGGACGCAGACGATGGGACTCCTTGGTGACGAGGCTCAAGTGGAAGCTCGGTTCGGTCTGTTTGGAGATAGTGCTACTCTTGATGCATGATTGGTGCACGGTTTGCGTCAAACGTACCGTAGGCTCGGAAATAGTATTGGAGGCACCTGATGGAACTCCTAGTTGACGAGGGTCTTGTGGAATCTCGTTTCGATCAGTTTTGAGACAGTGTTAGCGTTGGTCCAAGATAGGTGCTCAATTTGCGTCAAACATACCATAGGCTCATAAATCATTTTAAAAGCACCCAATGGTACTCCTAAGTGACGAGGGTCTAGTGGAGCCCTGTTTGGTCCGTTTGGAGATAGTGCCAATCTTGACACAAGATAGGTGCACGGTTTGCACTGAAGGTACCATAGGCTCATAAATAGTTGTGGACGCACCCAATGGAACTCATAGGTGGCGTCGGTCGTGTGGAATTTCATTTTAGTCCATTTGGAGACAATGTTAATGTCACTGCAAGAGAGGTGCACGATTTGCTCCGAACATACCATAGGCATAGAAATCATTTTGGACGCACTCGATGGGACTCCTAGGTGACGAGGCTCAAGTGGAAGCTCGGTTCGGTCCGTTTGGAGACAGTACTACTCTTGATGCACGATTGGTGCACGGTTTGCGTCAAACGTACCGTAGGCTCTGAAATAGTATTGGAGGCACCCGATGGAAGTCCTAGTTGATGTGGGTCTTGTGGAATCTCGTTTCGATCTATTTTAAGACAGTGTTAGCGTCGGTGCAAGATAGGTGCTCAATTTGCGTCAAACATACCATAGGGTCATAAATCAGTTTAGACGCACCCGATGGTACTCTAAAGTGACGTGGGTCTGGTGGAGCTCTGTTCGGTCCGTTTGGAGATAGTGCTAATCTTGACATAGGATAGATGCACGGTTTGCACTGAATGTACCATAGGCTCACAAAAAGTTTGGGACGCACCCGATGGACTCGTAAGTGATATGGGTCATGTGGAATCTCGTTTTAGTCCGTTTGGAGACAGTGTTAGTTTCAGTGCAAGACAGGTGCACGGTTTGCACCGAACAGACCATAGGCATAGAAATCATTTTGGATGCACATGATGGGACTCCTAGGTGACGAGGCTCAAGTGGAAGCTCGGTTCGGTCCGTTTGGAGATAGTGCTACTCTTGATGCACGATTGGGGCATAGTTTGCGTCAAACGTACCGTAGGCTTGGAAATAGTATTGGAGGCACCTGATGGAACCCCTAGTTGATGTGGGTCTTGTGGAATCTTGTTTCGATCGGTTTTGAGATAGTGTTAGCGTTGGTGCAAGATAGGCGCACGATTTGCGTCAAACATACCATAGGGTCATAAATCAGTTTAGACACACCCGATGGTACTCCTAAGTGACGTGGGTCTGGTGGAGCTCTGTTCGGTCCGTTTGGAGATAGTGCTAATCTTGACACAAGATAGGTGCACGGTTTGCACTGAACATACCATAGGCCCACAAATAGTTTTTGACGCACCCGATGGACTCATAAGTGACATGGGTCATGTGGAATCTCATTTTAGTCCGTTTGGAGACAGTGTTAGTGTCTGTGCAAGACAGGTGCACGATTTTGACTGAACGTACCATGGCCATAGAAATCGTTTTGGATGCAGACGATGGGACTCCTTGGTGACGAGGCTCAAGTGGAAGCTTGGTTCGGTCTGTTTGGAGATAGTGCTACTCTTGATGCACGATTGGTGCCCGGTTTGCGTCAAACGTACCGTAGGCTCAGAAATAGTATTGGAGGCACCTGATGGAACTCCTAGTTGACATGGGTCTTGTGGAATCTCGTTTTGATCAGTTTTGAGATAGTGTTAGCGTCAGTCCAAGATAGGTGCTCAATTTGCTTCAAACGTACCATAGGCTCATAAATCATTTTAAAAGCACCCAATGGTACTCCTAAGTGACGAGGGTCTAATGGAGCCCTGTTTGGTCCGTTTGGAGATAGTGCCAATCTTGACACAAGATAGGTGTATGATTTGCACTGAAGGTACCATAGGCTCATAAATAGTTGTGGACGCACACAATGGAACTCATAAGTGGCGTGGGTCGTGTGCAATTTCATTTTAGTCTGTTTGGAGACAATGTTAATGTCAATGCAAGAGAGGTGCACGGTTTGCACCGAACATACCATAGGCATAGAAATCATTTTGGACGCACTCGATGGGACTCCTAGGTGACGAGGCTCAAGTGGAAGTTCGGTACGGTCCGTTTGGAGACAGTACTACTCTTGATGCACGATTGGTGCACGGTTTGCGTCAAACGTATCGTAGGCTTGGAAATAGTATTGGAGGCACATGATGGAACTCCTAGTTGATGTGGGTCTTGTGGAATCTCGTTTCGACCTGTTTTGAGACAGTGTTAGCGTCGGTGCAAGATAGGTGCTCAATTTGCGTCAAACGTACCATAGGGTCATAAATCAGTTTAGACGCACCCGGTGGTACTCTAAAGTGACGTGGGTCTGGTGGAGCTCTGTTCAGTCCGTTTGGAGATAGTGCTAATCTTGACACAAGATAGATGCACGGTTTACACTGAACGTACCATAGGCTCACAAATAGTTTCGGACGCACCCGATGGACTCGTAAGTGACATGGGTCGTGTGGAATTTCGTTTTAGTCCGTTTGGAGACAGTGTTAGTGTCAGTGCAAGATAGGTGCACGGTTTCCACCGAACATACCATAGGCATAGAAGTCGTTTTGGGTGCACACGATGGGACTCCTAGGTGATGAGGCTCAAGTGGAAGCTCGGATCGGTCCGTTTGGAGATAGTGCTACTCTTGATGCACGATTGGTGCACGGTTTGCGTCAAACGTATCGTAGGCTTGGAAATAGTATTGGAGGCACCCGATGGAACTCCTAGTTGATGTGGGTCTTGTGGAATCTCGTTTCGATCTGTTTTGAGACAGTGTTAGCGTCGGTGCAAGATAGGTGCACGATTTGTGTCAAACGTACCATAGGGTCACAAATCAGTTTAGACGCACCCGATAGTACTCCTAAGTGACGTGGGTCTCGTGGAGCTCTGTTCGGTCCGTTTGGAGATAGTGCTAATCTTGACACAAGATAGGTGCATGGTTTGCACTGAACGTAACATAGGCTCACAAATAGTTTTTGACGCACCCGATGGACTCGTAAGTGACATGGGTCGTGTGGAATCTCGTTTTAGTCTGTTTGGAGACAGTGTTAGTGTCAGAGTAAGACAGGTGCACGGTTTGCACCGAACATACCATAGGCATAGAAATTTCTTTGGACGCACACGATGGGACTCCTTGGTGACGAGGCTCAAGTGGAAGCTCGGTTCGGTCCGTTTGGAGATAGTGCTACTCTTGATGCACGATTGGTGCACAGTTTGCGTCAAACGTATCGTAGGCTCAGAAATAGTATTGGAGGCACCCGATGGAACTCCTAGTTGACATGGGTCCTGTTGAATCTCGTTTCGATCTGTTTTGAGACAGTGTTAGCGTCGGTCCAAGATAGGTGCTCAATTTGTGTCAAACATACCATAGGCTCATAAATCATTTTAGGAGCACCCAATGGTATAGCTAGTGATGAGGGTCTGGTGGAACCCTGTTTGGTCCGTTTGGAGATAGTGTCAACCTTGACACAAGACAGGTGCACGGTTTGCTCTGAAGGTACCATAGGCTCATAAATAGTTGTGGACGCACCCAATGGAACTCATAAATGGTGTGGGTCGTGTGGAATTTTGTTTTAGTCCATTTGGAGACAGTGTTAATGTCAGTGCAAGAGAGGTGCACGGTTTGCACCGAACATACCATAGGCATAGAAATCATTTTGGACGCACTCGATGGGACTCCTAGGTGACGAGGCTCAAGTGGAAGCTCGGTTCGGTCTGTTTGGAGACAGTACTACTCTTGATGCACGATTGGTGCACGGTTTGCGTCAAACATACCGTAGGCTCTGAAATAGTATTGGAGGCACCCGATGGAACTCCTAGTTGATGTGGGTCTTGTGGAATCTCATTTCGATCTGTTTTGGGACAGTGTTAGCGTCGGTGCAAGATAGGTGCTCAATTTGCGTCAAACATACCATAGGGTCATAAATCAGTTTAGACGCAGCTGATGGTACTCTAAAGTGACGTGGGTCTGGTGGAGCTCTGGTCGGTCCGTTTGGTGATAGTGCTAATCTTGACACAAGATAGATGCACGGTTTGCACTGAACGTACCATAGGCTCACAAATAGTTTGGGACACACCCAATGGACTCGTAAGTGACATGGGTCATGTGGAATCTCATTTTAGTCCGTTTGGAGACAGTGTTAGTTTCAGAGCAAGACAGGTGCACGGTTTGCACCGAACAGACCATAGGCATAGAAATCGTTTTGGATGCACACGATGGGACTCCTAGGTGATGAGGCTCAAGTGGAAGCTCGGTTCGGTCCGTTTGGAGATAGTGCTACTCTTGATGCATGATTGGGGCACGGTTCGCGTCAAACGTACCGTAGGCTTGGAAATAGTATTGGAGGCACCCGATGGAACCCCTAGTTGACGTGGGTCTTGTGGAATCTTGTTTCGATCGGTTTTTAGATAGTGTTAGCGTCGGTGCAAGATAGGTGCACAATTTGCGTCAAACGTACCATAGGGTCATAAATCAGTTTAGACGCACCTGATGGTGCTCCTCAGTGACGTGGGTCTGGTGGAGCTCTGTTCGGTCCGTTTGGAGATAGTGCTACTCTTGACACAAGATAGGTGCACGGTTTGTACTGAACGTACCATAGGCTCACAAATAGTTTTTGACGCACCTGATGGACTCGTAAGTGACATGGGTCGTGTGGAATCTCGTTTTAGTCTGTTTGGAGACAGTGTTAGTGTCAGTGCAAGACAGGTGCACGGTTTGCATCGGACATACCATTGGCATAGAAATCGTTTTGGACACACACGATGGGACTCCTTGGTGACGAGGCTCAAGTGGAAGCTCGGTTTGGTCCGTTTGGAGATAGTGCTACTCGTGATGCACGATTAGTGCACAGTTTGCGTCAAACGTACCGTAGGCTCGGAAATAGTATTGGAGGCACTTGTTGGAACTCCTAGTTGACGAGGGTTTTTAGACAGTGTTAGCGTTGGTCCAAGATAGGTGCTCAATTTGCGTCAAACGTACCATAGGATCATAAATCATTTTTAAAAGCACCCAATGGTACTCCTAAGTGATGAGGGTCTAGTGGAGCCCTGTTTGGTCCGTTTGGAGATAGTGCCAATCTTGACACAAGATAGGTGCACGGTTTGCACTGAAGGTACCATAGGCTCATAAATAGTTGTGGACGAACCCAATGGAACTCATAAGTGGCGTGGGTCATGTGGAATTTCATTTTAGCCCAATTGGAGAAAATGTTAATGTCAGTGCAAGAGAGGTGCACGGTTTGCACCGAACATACCATAGGCATAGAAATCATTTTGGACGCACTCGATAGGACTCCTAGGTGATGAGGCTCAAGTGGAAGCTCGGTTCGGTCCGTTTGGAGACAGTACTACTCTTGATGCACGATTGGTGCACGGTTTGCGTCAAACGTACCGTAGGCTCTGAAATAGTATTGGAGGCACACGATGGAACTCCTAGTTGATGTGGGTCTTGTGGAATCTCCTTTCGATCTATTTTGAGACAGTGTTAGCATCGGTGCAAGATAGGTACTCAATTTGTGTCAAACGTACCATCGGCTCACAAATCAGTTTAGACGCACCCGATGGTACTCTAAAGTGACGTGGGTCTGGTGGAGCTCTGTTCGGTCCGTTTAGAGATAGTACTAATATTGACACAAGAGAGATGCACGGTTTGCACTGAACGTACCATAGGCTCACAAATAGTATGGGACGCACCCGATGGACTCGTAAGTGACATGGGTCGTGTGGATTTTCGTTTTAGTCCGTTTGGAGACAGTGTTAGTGTCAGTGCAAGACAGGTGCACGGTTTCCACCGAACATACCATAGGCATAGAAGTCGTTTTGGACGCACACGATGGGACTCCTAGGTGACGTGGCACAAGTGGAAGCTCGGTTCTCTCCATTTTGAGATAGTGCTACTCTTGATGCACGATTGGTGCACGGTTTGCGTCAAACACACCGTAGGCTTGGAAATAGTATTGGAGGCACTCGATGGAACTCCTAGTTGACGTGGGTCTTGTGGAATCTCGTTTCGATCTGTTTTGAGACAGTGTTAGTGTCGGTGCAAGATAGGTGTACGATTTGCGTCAAACGTACCATAGGGTCATAAATCAGTTTAGACGCACCTGATGGTACTCCTAAGTAATGTGGGTCTGGTGGAGCTCTGTTCGGTCCATTTGGAGATAGTGCTAATCTTGACACAAGATAGGTGCACGGTTTGCACTCAACGTACCATAGGCTCACAAATAGTTTTTGACGCACCCGATGGACTCGTAAGTGACATGGGTCATGTGGAATCTCGTTTTAGTCTGTTTGGAGACAGTGTTAGTGTCAGTGCAAGACAGGTGCACGGTTTCCAACGAACGTACCATAGGCATAGAAATCGTTTTGGACGCAGACGATGGAACTCCTTGGTGACGAGGCTCAAGTGGAAGCTCGGTTCGGTCCGTTTGGAGATAGTGCTACTCTTGATGCACGATTGGTGCATGGTTTGAGTCAAACGTACCGTAGGCTCGGAAATAGTATTGGAGGCACCCGATGGAACTCCTAGTTGACGTGGGTCTTGTGGAATCTCGTTTCGATCTGTTTTGAGACAGTGTTAGCGTCGGTCCAAGATAGGTGCTCAGTTTGCGTCAAACATACCATAGGCTCATAAATCATTTTAAAATCACTCAATGGTACTCCTAAGTGACGAGGGTCTAGTGGAGCCCTGTTTGGTTCATTTGGAGATAGTGCCAATCTTGACACAAGATAGGTGCACGGTTTGCACTGAAGGTACCATAGGCTCATAAATAGTTGTGGACGCACCCAATAGAACTCATAAGTGGCGTGGGTCGTGTGGAATTTCATTTTAGTCCATTTGGAGACAATGTTAATGTCAGTGCAAGAGAGGTGCACGGTTTGCACCGAACATACCATAGGCATAGAAATCATTTTTGACGCACTCGATGGGACTCCTAGGTGATGAGGCTCAAGTGGAAGCTCGGTTCGGTCCGTTTGGACACAGTACTACTCTTGATGCACTATTGGTGCACGGTTTGCGTCAAACGTACCGTAGGCTCTGAAATAGTATTGGAGGCACACGATGGAACTCCTAGTTGATGTGGGTCTTGTGGAATCTCCTTTCGACCTATTTTGAGATAGTGTTAGCGTCGGTGCAAGATAGGTACTCAATTTGCGTCAAAAGTACCATCGGGTCACAAATCAGTTTAGACGCACCCGATCGTACTCTAAAGTGACGTGGGTCTGGTGGAGCTCTGTTCGGTCCGTTTAGAGATAGTGCTAATCTTGACACAAGAGAGATGCACGGTTTGCACTGAACGTACCATAGGCTCACAAATAGTATGGGACACACCCGATGGACTCGTAAGTGACATGGGTCGTGTGGATTTTCGTTTTAGTTCATTTGGAGACAGTGTTAGTGTCAATGCAAGACAGGTGCACGGTTTCCACCGAACATACCATAGGCATAGAAGTCATTTTGGACGCACACGATGGGACTCCTAGGTGACGAGGCACAAGTGGAAGCTCGGTTCGCTCCATTTGGAGATAGTGCTACTCTTGATGCACGATTTGGTGCACGGTTTGTGTCAAACACACCGTAGGCTTGGAAATAGTATTGGAGGCACCCGATGGAACTCCTAGTTGACGTGGTCTTGTGGAATCTCGTTTCGATCTGTTTTGAGACAGTGTTAGTGTCGGTGCAAGATAGGTGCACGATTTGCGTCAAACGTACCATAGGGTCATAAATCAGTTTAGACGCACCTGATGGTACTCCTAAGTAATGTGGGTCTGGTGGAGCTCTGTTCGGTCCATTTGGAGATAGTGCTAATCTTGACACAAGATAGGTGCACGGTTTGCACTCAACGTACCATAGGCTCACAAATAGTTTTTGACGCACCCGATGGACTTGTAAGTGACATGGGTCATGTGGAATCTCGTTTTAGTCTATTTGGAGACAGTGTTAGTGTCAGTGCAAGACAGGTGCACGGTTTCCAACGAACGTACCATAGGCATAGAAATCGTTTTGGACGCAGACGATGGAACTCCTTGGTGACGAGGCTCAAGTGGAAGCTCGGTTCGGTCCGTTTGGAGATAGTGCTACTCTTGATGCATGATTGGTGCATGGTTTGAGTCAAACGTACCGTAGGCTCGGAAATAGTATTGGAGGCACCCGATGGAACTCCTAGTTGACGTGGGTCTTGTGGAATCTCGTTTCGATCTGTTTTGAGACAGTGTTAGCGTCGGTCCAAGATAGGTGCTCAGTTTGCGTCAAACATACCATAGGCTCATAAATCATTTTAAAAGCACTCAATGGTACTCCTAAGTGACGAGGGTCTAGTGGAGCCCTGTTTGGTTCATTTGGAGATAGTGCCAATCTTGACACAAGATAGGTGCACGGTTTGCACTGAAGGTACCATAGGCTCATAAATAGTTGTGGACGCACCCAATAGAACTCATAAGTGGCGTGGGTCGTGTGGAATTTCATTTTAGTCCATTTGGAGACAATGTTAATGTCAGTGCAAGAGAGGTGCACGGTTTGCACCGAACATACCATAGACATAGAAATCATTTTGGATGCACTCGATGGGACTCCTAGGTGACGAGGCTCAAGTGGAAGCTCAGTTCGGTCCGTTTGGAGACAGTACTACTCTTGATGCACGATTGGTGCACGGTTTGCGTCAAACGTACCGTAGGCTCTGAAATAGTATGGAGGCACACGATGGAACTCCTAGTTGATGTGGGTCTTGTGGAATCTTGTTTCGATCTGTTTTGAGACAGTGTTAGCATCGGTGCAAGATAGGTGCTCAATTTGCGTCAAACGTACCATAGGGTCATAAATCAGTTTAGACGCACCCGATGGTACTCCTAAGTAACGTGGGTCTGGTGGAGCTCTGTTCGGTCCGTTTGGAGATAGTGCTAATCTTGACACAAGATAGATGCACGGTTTACACTGAACATACCATAGGCTGACAAATAGTTTGGGACGCACCCGATGGACTCGTAAGTGACATGGGTCGTGTGGAATTTCGTTTTAGTCCATTTGGAGATAGTGTTAGTGTCAGTGCAAGATAGGTGCACCGTTTCCACCGAACGTACCATAGGCATAGAAAATCGTTTTGGACGCAGACGATGGGACTCCTTGGTGACGAGGCTCAAGTGGAAGCTTGGTTCGGTCCGTTTGGAGATAGTGCTACTCTTGATGCACGATTGGTGCACGGTTTGCATCAAACGTACCGTAGGCTCAGAAATAGTATTGGAGGCACCTGATGGAACTCCTAGTTGACGTGGGTCTTGTGGAATCTCGTTTCGATCAGTTTTGAGATAGTGTTCGCGTCGGTCCAAGATAGGTGCTCAATTTGCTTCAAACGTACCATAGGCTCATAAATCATTTTAAAAGCACCCAATGGTACTCCTAAGTGACGAGGGTCTAGTGGAGCCCTGTTTGGTCCGTTTAGAGATAGTGCCAATCTTGACACAAGATAGGTGCATGATTTGCACTTAAGGTACCATAGGCTCATAAATAGTTTGGGACGCACCCAATGGACTCGTAAGTGACATGGGTCATGTGGAATCTCGTTTTTGTCCGTTTGGAGATAGTGTTAGTGTCAGTGCAAGACAGGTGCATGGTTTGCACCGAACAGACCATAGGCATAGAAATCATTTTGGATGCACACGATGGGACTCCTTGGGGACGAGGCTCAAGTGGAAGCTCGGTTCGGTCCGTTTGGAGATAGTGCTACTCTTGATGCATGATTGGGGCACGGTTCGCGTCAAACGTACCGTAGGCTTGGAAATAGTATTGGAGGCACCCGATGGAACCCCTAGTTGACGTGGGTCTTGTGGAATCTTGTTTCGATCGGTTTTTAGATAGTGTTAGCGTCGGTGCGAGATAGGTGCACAATTTGCGTCAAACGTACCATAGGGTCATAAATCAGTTTAGACGCACCCGATGGTGCTCCTAAGTGACGTGGGTCTGGTGGAGCTCTGTTCGGTCCGTTTGGAGATAGTGCTAATCTTGACACAATATAGGTGCATGGTTTGCACTGAACGTACCATAGGCTCACAAATAGTTTTTGACGCACCCGATGGACTCGTAAGTGACATGGGTCGTGTGGAATCTCGTTTTAGTCTGTTTGGAGACAGTGTTAGTGTCAGTGCAAGACAGGTGCATGGTTTGCATCGAACATACCATCGGCATAGAAATCGTTTTGGACACACACGATGGGACTCCTTGGTGACGAGGCTCTGAAATAGTATTGGAGGCACACGATGGAACTCCTAGTTGATGTGGGTCTTGTGGAATCTCCTTTCGATCTATTTTGAGACAGTGTTAGCATCGGTGCAAGATAGGTACTCAATTTGCGTCAAACGTACCATCGGGTCACAAATCAGTTTAGACGCACCCGATGGTACTCTAAAGTGACGTGGGTCTGGTGGAGCTCTGTTCGGTCCGTTTAGAGATAGTGCTAATCTTGACACAAGAGAGATGCACGGTTTGCACTGAACGTACCATAGGCTCACAAATAGTATGGGACACACCCGATGGACTCGTAAGTGACATGGGTCGTGTGGATTTTCGTTTTAGTCTATTTGGAGACAGTGTTAGTGTCAGTGCAAGACAGGTGCACGGTTTCCACCGAACATACCATAGGCATAGAAGTCATTTTGGACGCACACGATGGGACTCCTAGGTGACGAGGCACAAGTGGAAGCTCGGTTCGCTCCATTTGGAGATAGTGCTACTCTTGATGCACGATTTGGTGCACGGTTTGTGTCAAACACACCGTAGGCTTGGAAATAGTATTGGAGGCACCCGATGGAACTCCTAGTTGACGTGGTCTTGTGGAATCACGTTTCGATCTGTTTTGAGACAGTGTTAGTGTCGGTGCAAGATAGGTGCACGATTTGCGTCAAACGTACCATAGGGTCATAAATCAGTTTAGACGCACCTGATGGTACTCCTAAGTAATGTGGGTCTAGTGGAGCTCTGTTCGGTCCATTTGGAGATAGTGCTAATCTTGACACAAGATAGGTGCACGGTTTGCACTCAACGTACCATAGGCTCACAAATAGTTTTTGACGCACCCGATGGACTCGTAAGTGACATGGGTCATGTGGAATCTCGTTTTAGTCTGTTTGGAGACAGTGTTAGTGTCAGTGCAAGACAGGTGCACGGTTTCCAACGAACGTACCATAGGCATAGAAATCGTTTTGGACGCAGACGATGGAACTCCTTGGTGACGAGGCTCAAGTGGAAGCTCGGTTCGGTCCGTTTGGAGATAGTGCTACTCTTGATGCACGATTGGTGCATGGTTTGAGTCAAACGTACCGTAGGCTCGGAAATAGTATTGGAGGCACCCGATGGAACTCCTAGTTGACGTGGGTCTTGTGGAATCTCGTTTCGATCTGTTTTGAGACAGTGTTAGCGTCGGTCCAAGATAGGTGCTCAGTTTGCGTCAAACATACCATAGGCTCATAAATCATTTTAAAAGCACTCAATGGTACTCCTAAGTGACGAGGGTCTAGTGGAGCCCTGTTTGGTTCATTTGGAGATAGTGCCAATCTTGACATAAGATAGGTGCACGGTTTGCACTGAAGGTACCATAGGCTCATAAATAGTTGTGGACGCACCCAATAGAACTCATAAGTGGCGTGGGTCGTGTGGAATTTCATTTTAGTCCATTTGGAGACAATGTTAATGTCAGTGCAAGAGAGGTGCACGGTTTGCACCGAACATACCATAGGCATAGAAATCATTTTGGATGCACTCGATGGGACTCCTAGGTGACGAGGCTCAAGTGGAAGCTCGGTTCGGTCCGTTTGGAGACAGTACTACTCTTGATGCACGATTGGTGCACGGTTTGCGTCAAACGTACCGTAGGCTCTGAAATAGTATTGGAAGCACCCGATGGAACTCCTAGTTGATGTGGGTCTTGTGGAATCTTGTTTCGATCTGTTTTGAGACAGTGTTAGCATCGGTGCAAGATAGGTGCTCAATTTGCGTCAAACGTACCATAGGGTCATAAATCAGTTTAGACGCACCCGATGGTACTCCTAAGTAACGTGGGTCTGGTGGAGCTCTGTTCGGTCCGTTTGGAGATAGTGCTAATCTTGACACAAGATAGATGCACGGTTTACACTGAACATACCATAGGCTGACAAATAGTTTGGGACGCACCCGATGGACTCGTAAGTGACATGGGTCATGTGGAATTTCGTTTTAGTCCATTTGGAGATAGTGTTAGTGTCAATGCAAGATAGGTGCACCGTTTCCACCGAACGTACCATAGGCATAGAAATCGTTTTGGACGCAGACGATGGGACTCCTTGGTGACGAGGCTCAAGTGGAAGCTTGGTTCGGTCCGTTTGGAGATAGTGCTACTCTTGATGCACGATTGGTGCACGGTTTGCATCAAACGTACCGTAGGCTCAGAAATAGTATTGGAGGCACCTGATGGAACTCCTAGTTGACGTGGGTCTTGTGGAATCTCGTTTCGATCAGTTTTGAGATAGTGTTAGCGTCGGTCCAAAATAGGTGCTCAATTTGCTTCAAATGTACCATAGGCTCATAAATCATTTTAAAAGCACCCAATGGTACTCCTAAGTGACGAGGGTCTAGTGGAGCCCTGTTTGGTCCGTTTGGAGATAGTGCCAATCTTGACACAAGATAGGTGCATGATTTGCACTTAAGGTACCATAGGCTCATAAATAGTTTGGGACGCACCCAATGGACTCGTAAGTGACATGGGTCATGTGGAATCTCGTTTTAGTTCGTTTGGAGACAGTGTTAGTTTCAGAGCAAGACAGGTGCACGGTTTGCACCGAACAGACCATAGGCATAGAAATCGTTTTGGATGCACACGATGGGACTCCTAGGGGACGAGGCTCAAGTGGAAGCTCGGTTCGGTCCGTTTGGAGATAGTGCTACTCTTGATGCATGATTGGGGCACGGTTCGCGTCAAACGTACCGTAGGCTTGGAAATAGTATTGGAGGCACCCGATGGAACCCCTAGTTGACGTGGGTCTTGTGGAATCTTGTTTCGATCGGTTTTTAGATAGTGTTAGCGTCGGTGCGAGATAGGTGCACAATTTGCGTCAAACGTACCATAGGGTCATAAATCAGTTTAGACGCACCCGATGGTGCTCCTAAGTGACGTGGGTCTGGTGGAGCTCTGTTCGGTCCGTTTGGAGATAGTGCTAATCTTGACACAAGATAGGTGCATGGTTTGCACTGAACGTACCATAGGCTCACAAATAGTTTTTGACGCACCCGATGGACTCGTAAGTGACATGGGTCGTGTGGAATCTCGTTTTAGTCTGTTTGGAGACAGTGTTAGTGTCAGTGCAAGACAGGTGCATGGTTTGCATCGAACATACCATCGGCATAGAAATCGTTTTGGACACACACGATGGGACTCCTTGGTGACGAGGCTCTGAAATAGTATTGGAGGCACACGATGGAACTCCTAGTTGATGTGGGTCTTGTGGAATCTCCTTTCGATATATTTTGAGACAGTGTTAGCGTCGGTGCAAGATAGGTACTCAATTTGCGTCAAACGTACCATCGGGTCACAAATCAGTTTAGACGCACCCGATGGTACTCTAAAGTGACGTGGGTCTGGTGGAGCTCTGTTCGGTCCGTTTAGAGATAGTGCTAATCTTGACACAAGAGAGATGCACGGTTTGCACTGAACGTACCATAGGCTCACAAATAGTATGGGACACACCCGATGGACTCGTAAGTGACATGGGTCGTGTGGATTTTCGTTTTAGTCCATTTGGAGACAGTGTTAGTGTCAGTGCAAGACAGGTGCACGGTTTCCACCGAACATACCATAGGCATAGAAGTCATTTTGGACGCACACGATGGGACTCCTAGGTGACGAGGCACAAGTGGAAGCTCGGTTCGCTCCATTTGGAGATAGTGCTACTCTTGATGCACGATTTGGTGCACGGTTTGTGTCAAACACACCGTAGGCTTGGAAATAGTATTGGAGGCACCCGATGGAACTCCTAGTTGACGTGGTCTTGTGGAATCTCGTTTCGACTGTTTTGAAACAGTGTTAGTGTCGGTGCAAGATAGGTGCACGATTTGCGTCAAACGTACCATAGGGTCATAAATCAGTTTAGACGCACCTGATGGTACTCCTAAGTAATGTGGGTCTGGTGGAGCTCTGTTCGGTCCATTTGGAGATAGTGCTAATCTTGACACAAGATAGGTGCACGGTTTGCACTCAACGTACCATAGGCTCACAAATAGTTTTTGACGCACCCGATGGACTCGTAAGTGACATGGGTCATGTGGAATCTCGTTTTAGTCTGTTTGGAGACAGTGTTAGTGTCAGTGCAAGACAGGTGCACGGTTTCCAACGAACGTACCATAGGCATAGAAATCGTTTTGGACGCAGATGATGGAACTCCTTGGTGACGAGGCTCAAGTGGAAGCTCGGTTCGGTTCGTTTGGAGATAGTGCTACTCTTGATGCACGATTGGTGCATGGTTTGAGTCAAACGTACCGTAGCCTCGGAAATAGTATTGGAGGCACCCGATGGAACTCCTAGTTGACGTGGGTCTTGTGGAATCTCGTTTCGATCTGTTTTGAGACAGTGTTAGCGTCGGTCAAAGATAGGTGCTCAGTTTGCGTCAAACATACCATAGGCTCATAAATCATTTTAAAAGCACTCAATGGTACTCCAAAGTGACGAGGGTCTAGTGGAGCCCTGTTTGGTTCATTTGGAGATAGTGCCAATCTTGACACAAGATAGGTGCACGGTTTGCACTGAAGGTACCATAGGCTCATAAATAGTTGTGGACGCACCCAATAGAACTCATAAGTGGCGTGGGTCGTGTGGAATTTCATTTTAGTCCATTTGGAGACAATGTTAATGTCAGTGCAAGAGAGGTGCACGGTTTGCACCGAACATACCATAGGCATAGAAATCATTTTGGATGCACTCGATGGGACTCCTAGGTGACGAGGCTCAAGTGGAAGCTCGGTTCGGTCCGTTTGGAGACAGTACTACTCTTGATGCACGATTGGTGCACGGTTTGCGTCAAACGTACCGTAGGCTCTGAAATAGTATTGGAGGCACCCGATGGAACTCCTAGTTGATGTGGGTCTTGTGGAATCTTGTTTCGATCTGTTTTGAGACAGTGTTAGCATCGGTGCAAGATAGGTGCTCAATTTGCGTCAAACGTACCATAGGGTCATAAATCAGTTTAGACGCACCTGATGGTACTCCTAAGTAACGTGGGTCTGGTGGAGCTCTGTTCGGTCCGTTTGGAGATAGTGCTAATCTTGACACAAGATAGATGCACGGTTTACACTGAACATACCATAGGCTGACAAATAGTTTGGGACGCACCCGATGGACTCGTAAGTGACATGGGTCGTGTGGAATTTCGTTTTAGTCCATTTGGAGATAGTGTTAGTGTCAGTGCAAGATAGGTGCACCGTTTCCACCGAACGTACCATAGGCATAGAAAATCGTTTTGGACGCAGACGATGGGACTCCTTGGTGACGAGGCTCAAGTGGAAGCTTGGTTCGGTCCGTTTGGAGATAGTGCTACTCTTGATGCACGATTGGTGCACGGTTTGCATCAAACGTACCGTAGGCTCAGAAATAGTATTGGAGGCACCTGATGGAACTCCTAGTTGACGTGGGTCTTGTGGAATCTCGTTTCGATCAGTTTTGAGATAGTGTTAACGTCGGTCCAAGATAGGTGCTCAATTTGCTTCAAACGTACCATAGGCTCATAAATCATTTTAAAAGCACCCAATGGTACTCCTAAGTGACGAGGGTCTAGTGGAGCCCTGTTTGGTCCGTTTGGAGATAGTGCCAATCTTGACACAAGATAGGTGCATGATTTGCACTTAAGGTACCATAGGCTCATAAATAGTTTGGGACGCACCCAATGGACTCGTAAGTGACATGGGTCATGTGGAATCTCGTTTTAGTCCGTTTGGAGACAGTGTTAGTTTCAGAGCAAGACAGGTGCACGGTTTGCACCGAACAGACCATAGGCATAGAAATCGTTTTGGATGCACACGATGGGACTCCTAGGGGACGAGGCTCAAGTGGAAGCTCGGTTCGGTCCGTTTGGAGATAGTGCTACTCTTGATGCATGATTGGGGCACGGTTCGCGTCAAACGTACCGTAGGCTTGGAAATAGTATTGGAGGCACCCGATGGAACCCCTAGTTGACGTGGGTCTTGTGGAATCTTGTTTCGATCGGTTTTTAGATAGTGTTAGCGTCGGTGCGAGATAGGTGCACAATTTGCGTCAAACGTACCATAGGGTCATAAATCAGTTTAGATGCACCCGATGGTGCTCCTAAGTGACGTGGGTCTGGTGGAGCTCTGTTCGGTCCGTTTGGAGATAGTGCTAATCTTGACACAAGATAGGTGCATGGTTTGCACTGAACGTACCATAGGCTCACAAATAGTTTTTGACGCACCCGATGGACTCGTAAGTGACATGGGTCGTGTGGAATCTCGTTTTAGTCTGTTTGGAGACAGTGTTAGTGTCAGTGCAAGATAGGTGCATGGTTTGCATCGAACATACCATCGGCATAGAAATCGTTTTGGACACACACGATGGGACTCCTTGGTGACGAGGCTCTGAAATAGTATTGGAGGCACACGATGGAACTCCTAGTTGATGTGGGTCTTGTGGAATCTCCTTTCGATCTATTTTGAGACAGTGTTAGCGTCGGTGCAAGATAGGTACTCAATTTGCGTCAAACGTACCATCGGGTCACAAATCAGTTTAGACGCACCCGATGGTACTCTAAAGTGACGTGGGTCTGGTGGAGCTCTGTTCGGTCCGTTTAGAGATAGTGCTAATCTTGACACAAGAGAGATGCACGGTTTGCACTGAACGTACCATAGGCTCACAAATAGTATGGGACACACCCGATGGACTCGTAAGTGACATGGGTCGTGTGGATTTTCGTTTTAGTCCATTTGGAGACAGTGTTAGTGTCAGTGCAAGACAGGTGCACGGTTTCCACCGAACATACCATAGGCATAGAAGTCATTTTGGACGCACACGATGGGACTCCTAGGTGACGAGGCACAAGTGGAAGCTCGGTTCGCTCCATTTGGAGATAGTGCTACTCTTGATGCACGATTTGGTGCACGGTTTGTGTCAAACACACCGTAGGCTTGGAAATAGTATTGGAGGCACCCGATGGAACTCCTAGTTGACGTGGTCTTGTGGAATCTCGTTTCGATCTGTTTTGAGACAGTGTTAGTGTCGGTGCAAGATAGGTGCACGATTTGCGTCAAACGTACCATAGGGTCATAAATCAGTTTAGACGCACCTGATGGTACTCCTAAGTAATGTGGGTCTGGTGGAGCTCTGTTCGGTCCATTTGGAGATAGTGCTAATCTTGACACAAGATAGGTGCACGGTTTGCACTCAACGTACCATAGGCTCACAAATAGTTTTTGACGCACCCGATGGACTCGTAAGTGACATGGGTCATGTGGAATCTCGTTTTAGTCTGTTTGGAGACAGTGTTAGTGTCGGTGCAAGACAGGTGCATGGTTTCCAACGAACGTACCATAGGCATAGAAATCGTTTTGGACGCAGACGATGGAACTCCTTGGTGACGAGGCTCAAGTGGAAGCTCAGTTCGGTTCGTTTGGAGATAGTGCTACTCTTGATGCACGATTGGTGCATGGTTTGAGTCAAACGTACCGTAGCCTCGGAAATAGTATTGGAGGCACCCGATGGAACTCCTAGTTGACGTGGGTCTTGTGGAATCTCGTTTCGATCTGTTTTGAGACAGTGTTAGCGTCGGTCAAAGATAGGTGCTCAGTTTGCGTCAAACATCCCATAGGCTCATAAATCATTTTAAAAGCACTCAATGGTACTCCTAAGTGACGAGGGTCTAGTGGAGCCCTGTTTGGTTCATTTGGAGATAGTGCCAATCTTGACACAAGATAGGTGCACGGTTTGCACTGAAGGTACCATAGGCTCATAAATAGTTGTGGACGCACCCAATAGAACTCATAAGTGGCGTGGGTCGTGTGGAATTTCATTTTAGTCCATTTGGAGACAATGTTAATGTCAGTGCAAGAGAGGTGCACGGTTTGCACCGAACATACCATAGGCATAGAAATCATTTTGGATGCACTCGATGGGACTCCTAGGTGACGAGGCTCAAGTGGAAGCTCGGTTCGATCCGTTTGGAGACAGTACTACTCTTGATGCACGATTGGTGCACGGTTTGCGTCAAACGTACCGTAGGCTCTGAAATAGTATTGGAGGCACCCGATGGAACTCCTAGTTGATGTGGGTCTTGTGGAATCTTGTTTCGATCTGTTTTGAGACAGTGTTAGCATCGGTGCAAGATAGGTGCTCAATTTGTGTCAAACGTACCATAGGGTCATAAATCAGTTTAGACGCACCCGATGGTACTCCTAAGTAACGTGGGTCTGGTGGAGCTCTGTTCGGTCCGTTTGGAGATAGTGCTAATCTTGACACAAGATAGATGCACGGTTTACACTGAACATACCATAGGCTGACAAATAGTTTGGGACACACCCGATGGACTCGTAAGTGACATGGGTCGTGTGGAATTTCGTTTTAGTCCATTTGGAGATAGTGTTAGTGTCAGTGCAAGATAGGTGCACCGTTTCCACCGAACGTACCATAGGCATAGAAAATCGTTTTGGACGCAGACGATGGGACTCCTTGGTGACGAGGCTCAAGTGGAAGCTTGGTTCGGTCCGTTTGGAGATAGTGCTACTCTTGATGCACGATTGGTGCACGGTTTGCATCAAACGTACCGTAGGCTCAGAAATAGTATTGGAGGCACCTGATGGAACTCCTAGTTGACGTGGGTCTTGTGGAATCTCGTTTCGATCAGTTTTGAGATAGTGTTAGCGTCGGTCCAAGATAGGTGCTCAATTTGCTTCAAACGTACCATAGGCTCATAAATCATTTTAAAAGCACCCAATGGTACTCCTAAGTGACGAGGGTCTAGTGGAGCCCTGTTTGGTCCGTTTGGAGATAGTGCTAATCTTGACACAAGATAGGTGCATGGTTTGCACTGAACGTACCATAGGCTCACAAATAGTTTTTGACGCACCCGATGGACTCGTAAGTGACATGGGTCGTGTGGAATCTCGTTTTAGTCTGTTTGGAGACAGTGTTAGTGTCAGTGCAAGACAGGTGCATGGTTTGCATCGAACATACCATCGGCATAGAAATCATTTTGGACACACACGATGGGACTCCTTGGTGACGAGGCTCTGAAATAGTATTGGAGGCACACGATGGAACTCCTAGTTGATGTGGGTCTTGTGGAATCTCCTTTCGATCTATTTTGAGACAGTGTTAGCGTTGGTGCAAGATAGGTACTCAATTTGCGTCAAACGTACCATCGGGTCACAAATCAGTTTAGACGCACCCGATGGTACTCTAAAGTGACGTGGGTCTGGTGGAGCTCTGTTCGGTCCGTTTAGAGATAGTGCTAATCTTGACACAAGAAAGATGCACGGTTTGCACTGAACGTACCATAGGCTCACAAATAGTATGGGACACACCCGATGGACTCGTAAGTGACATGGGTCGTGTGGATTTTTGTTTTAGTCCATTTGAGACAGTGTTAGTGTCAGTGCAAGACAGGTGCACGGTTTCCACCGAACATACCATAGGCATAGAAATCATTTTGGATGCACTCGATGGGACTCCTAGGTGACGAGGCTCAAGTGGAAGCTCGGTTCGGTCCGTTTGGAGACAGTACTACTCTTGATGCACGATTGGTGCACGGTTTGCGTCAAACGTACCGTAGGCTCTAAAATAGTATTGGAGGCACCCGATGGAACTCCTAGTTGATGTGGGTCTTGTGGAATCTTGTTTCGATCTGTTTTGAGACAGTGTTAGCATCGGTGCAAGATAGGTGCTCAATTTGCGTCAAACGTACCATAGGGTCATAAATCAGTTTAGACGCACCCGATGGTACTCCTAAGTAACGTGGGTCTGGTGGAGCTCTGTTCGGTCCGTTTGGAGATAGTGCTAATCTTGACACAAGATAGATGCACGGTTTACACTGAACATACCATAGGCTGACAAATAGTTTGGGACGCACCCGATGGACTCGTAAGTGACATGGGTCGTGTGGAATTTCGTTTTAGTCCATTTGGAGATAGTGTTAGTGTCAGTGCAAGATAGGTGCACCGTTTCCACCGAACGTACCATAGGCATAGAAATCGTTTTGGACGCAGACGATGGGACTCCTTGGTGACGAGGCTCAAGTGGAAGCTTGGTTCGGTCCGTTTGGAGATAGTGCTACTCTTGATGCACGATTGGTGCACGGTTTGCATCAAACGTACCGTAGGCTCAGAAATAGTATTGGAGGCACCTGATGGAACTCCTAGTTGACGTGGGTCTTGTGGAATCTCGTTTCGATCAGTTTTGAGATAGTGTTAGCGTCGGTCCAAGATAGGTGCTCAATTTGCTTCAAACGTACCATAGGCTCATAAATCATTTTAAAAGCACCCAATGGTACTCCTAAGTGACGAGGGTCTAGTGGAGCCCTGTTTGGTCCGTTTGGAGATAGTGCCAATCTTGACACAAGATAGGTGCATGATTTGCACTTAAGGTACCATAGGCTCATAAATAGTTTGGGACGCACCCAATGGACTCGTAAGTGACATGGGTCATGTGGAATCTCGTTTTAGTCCGTTTGGAGACAGTGTTAGTTTCAGAGCAAGACAGGTGCACGATTTGCACCGAACAGACCATAGGCATAGAAATCGTTTTGGATGCACACGATGGGACTCCTAGGGGACGAGGCTCAAGTGGAATCTCGGTTCGGTCCGTTTGGAGATAGTGCTACTCTTGATGCATGATTGGGGCACGGTTCGCGTCAAACGTACCGTAGGCTTGGAAATAGTATTGGAGGCACCCGATGGAACCCCTAGTTGACATGGGTCTTGTGGAATCTTGTTTCGATCGGTTTTTAGATAGTGTTAGCGTCGGTGCGAGATAGGTGCACAATTTGCGTCAAACGTACCATAGGGTCATAAATCAGTTTAGACGCACCCGATGGTGCTCCTAAGTGACGTGGGTCTGGTGGAGCTCTGTTCGGTCCGTTTGGGGATAGTGCTAATCTTGACACAAGATAGGTGCATGGTTTGCACTGAACGTACCATAGGCTCACAAATAGTTTTTGACGCACCCGATGGACTCGTAAGTGACATGGGTCGTGTGGAATCTCGTTTTAGTCTGTTTGGAGACAGTGTTAGTGTCAGTGCAAGACAGGTGCCTGGTTTGCATCGAACATACCATCGGCATAGAAATCGTTTTGGACACACACGATGGGACTCCTTGGTGACGAGGCTCAAGTGGAAGCTCGGTTCGGTCCATTTGGAGATAGTGCTACTCGTGATGCACGATTAGTGCACGGTTTGCGTCAAACGTACCGTAGGATCGGAAATAGTATTGGAGGCACTTGTTGGAACTCCTAGTTGATGAGGGTCTTGTGGAATCTTGTTTCGATCAGTTTTGAGACAGTGTTAGCATTGGTCCAAGATAGGTGCTGAATTTGCGTCAAACGTACCATAGGGTCATAAATCATTTTAAAAGCACCCAATGGTACTCCTAAGTGACGAGGGTCTAGTGGAGCCCTGTTTGGTCCGTTTGGAGATAGTGCCAATCTTGACACAAGATAGGTGCACGGTTTGCACTGAAGATACCATAGGCTCATAAATAGTTGTGGACGAACCCAATGGAACTCATAAGTGGCGTGGGTCATGTGGAATTTCATTTTAGCCCAATTGGAGAAAATGTTAATGTCAGTGCAAGAGAGGTGCACGGTTTGCACCGAACATACCATAGGCATAGAAATCATTTTGGACGCACTCGATTGGACTCCTAGGTGATGAGGCTCAAGTGGAAGCTCGGTTCGGTCCGTTTGGAGACAGTACTACTCTTGATGCACGATTGGTGCACGGTTTGCGTCAAACGTACCGTAGGATCAGAAATAGTATTGGAGGCACCTGATGGAACTCCTAGTTGACGTGGGTCTTGTGGAATTTCGTTTCGATCAGTTTTGAGACAGTGTTAGCGTTGGTCCAAGATAGGTGCTCAATTTGCGTCAAACGTACCATAGGCTCATAAATCATTTTAAAAGCACCCAATGGTACTCCTAAGTGACGAAGGTCTAGTGGAGCCCTGTTTGGTCCGTTTGGAGATAGTGCCAATCTTGACACAAGATAGGTGCATGATTTGCACTGAAGGTACCATAGGCTCATAAATAGTTGTGGACGCACCCAATGGAACTCATAAGTGGTGTGGGTCGTGTGCAATTTCATTTTAGCCCAATTGGAGAAAATGTTAATGTCAGTGCAAGAGAGGTGCACGATTTGTACCGAACATACCATAGGCATAGAAATCATTTTGGATGCACTCGATGGGACTCCTAGGTGACGAGGCTCAAGTGGAAGCTCGGTTCGGTCTGTTTGGAGACAGTACTACTCTTGATGCACGATTGGTGCACGGTTTGTGTCAAACGTACCGTAGGCTCTGAAATAGTATTGGAGGCACCCAATGGAACTCCTAGTTGATGTGGGTTTTGTGGAATCTCGTTTCGATCTGTTTTGAGACAGTGTTAGCGTCGGTGCAAGATAGGTGCTCAATTTGCGTCAAACATACCATAGGGTCATAAATCAGTTTAGACGCACCTGATGGTACTCTAAAGTGACATGGGTCTGGTGGAGCTCGGTTCAGTCTGTTTGGTGATAGTGCTAATCTTGACACAAGATAGATGCACGGTTTGCACTGAACGTACCATAGGCTCACAAATAGTTTGGGACGCACCCGATGGACTCGTAAGTGACATGGGTCATGTGGAATCTCGTTTTAGTCCGTTTGGAGACAGTGTTAGTTTCAGAGCAAGACAGGTGCACGGTTTTCACCAAACAGACCATAGGCATAGAAGTCGTTTTGGACGCACACGATGGGACTCCTAGGTGATGAGGCTCAAGTGGAAGCTCGGATCGGTCTGTTTGGAGATAGTGCTACTCTTGATGCACGATTGGTGCACGGTTTGCGTCAAACGTACCGTAGGCTTGGAAATAGTATTGGAGGCACCCGATGGAACCCCTAGTTGACGTGGGTCTTGTGGAATCTTGTTTCGATTGGTTTTGAGATAGTGTTAGCGTCGGTCCAAGATAGGTGCACAATTTGCGTCAAACGTACCATAGGGTCATAAATCAGTTTAGACGCACCCGATGGTGCTCCTAAGTGACATGGGTCTGGTGGAGCTCTGTTCGGTCCGTTTGGAGATAGTGCTAATCTTGACACAAGATAGGTGCACGGTTTGCACTGAACGTACCATAGGCTCACAAATAGTTTTTGACGCACCCGATGGACTCGTAAGTGACATGGGTCATTTTAGTCTGTTTGGAGACAGTGTTAGTGTTAGTGCAAGACAGGTGCACGGTTTGCATCGAACATACCATCGGCATAGAAATCGTTTTGGACACAACGATGGGACTCCTTGGTGACGAGGCTCAAGTGAAAGCTCGGTTCGGTCCGTTTGGAGATAGTGCTACTCTTGATGCATGATTGGTGCACGGTTTGCGTCAAACGTACCGTAGGCTCGGAAATAGTATTGGAGGCACCTGTTGGAACTCCTAGTTGACGAGGGTCTTGTGGAATCTCGTTTCGATCAGTTTTGAGACAGTGTTAGCGTTGGTCCAAGATAGGTGCTCAATTTGTGTCAAACGTACCATAGGCTCATAAATCATTTTAGAAGCAACCAATGGTACTCCTAAGTGACGAGGGTCTAGGGGAGCCCTGTTTGGTCCGTTTGGAGATAGTGCCAATCTTGACACAAGATAGGTGCACGGTTTGCACTGAAGGTACCATAGGCTCATAAATAGTTGTGGACGCACCCAATGGAACTCATAAGTGGCGTGGGTCGTGTGGAATTTCATTTTAGCCCAATTGGAGAAAATGTTAATGTCAGTGCAAGAGAGGTGCATGGTTTGCACCGAACATACCATAGGCATAGAAATCTTTTTGGACGCAGTCGATGGGACTCCTAGGTGATGAGGCTCAAGTGGAAGCTCGGTTCGGTCCATTTGGAGACAGTACTACTCTTGATGCACGATTGGTGCACGGTTTGCGTCAAATGTACCGTAGGCTCTAAAATAGTATTGGAGGCACACGATGGAACTCCTAGTTGATGTGGGTCTTGTGGAATCTCCTTTCGATCTATTTTGAGACAGTGTTAGCGTCGGTGCAAGATAGGTACTCAATTTGCGTTAAACGTACCATCGGGTCACAAATCAGTTTAGACGCACCCGATGGTACTCTAAAGTGACGTGGGTCTGGTGGAGCTCTGTTCGGTCCGTTTAGAGATAGTGCTAATCTTGACACAAGAGAGATACACGGTTTGCACTAAACGTACCATAGGCTCACAAATAGTATGGGATGCACCCGATGGACTCGTAAGTGACATGGGTCGTGTGGATTTTTGTTTTAGTCCGTTTGGAGACAGTGTTAGTTTCAGAGCAAGACAGGTGCACGGTTTCCACCGAACAGACCATAGGCATACAAGTCGTTTTGGACGCACACGATGGGACTCCTAGGTGATGAGGCTCAAGTGGAAGCTCGGATCGGTCTGTTTGGAGATAGTGCTACTCTTGATGCACGATTGGTGCACGGTTTGCGTCAAACGTACCGTAGGCTTGGAAATAGTATTGGAGGGACCCGATGGAACCCCTAGTTGACGTGGGTCTTGTGGAATCTTGTTTCGATCGGTTTTGAGATAGTGTTAGCGTCGGTCCAAGATAGGTGCACAATTTGCGTCAAACGTACCATAGGGTCATAAATCAGTTTAGACGCACCCGATGGTGCTCCTAAGTGACATGGGTCTGGTGGAGCTCTGTTCGGTCCGTTTGGAGATAGTGCTAATCTTGACACAAGATAGGTGCACGGTTTGCACTGAACGTACCATAGGCTCACAAATAGTTTTTGACGCACCCGATGGACTCGTAAGTGACATGGGTCATTTTAGTCTGTTTGGAGACAGTGTTAGTGTTAGTGCAAGACAGGTGCACGGTTTGCATCGAACATACCATCGGCATAGAAATCGTTTTGGACACAACGATGGGACTCCTTGGTGACGAGGCTCAAGTGGAAGCTCGGTTCGGTCCGTTTGGAGATAGTGCTACTCTTGATGCATGATTGGTGCACGGTTTGCGTCAAACGTACCGTAGGCTCGGAAATAGTATTGGAGGCACCTGTTGGAACTCCTAGTTGACGAGGGTCTTGTGGAATCTCGTTTCGATCAGTTTTGAGACAGTGTTAGCGTTGGTCCAAGATAGGTGCTCAATTTGCGTCAAACGTACCATAGGCTCATAAATCATTTTAGAAGCACCCAATGGTACTCCTAAGTGACGAGGGTCTAGGGGAGCCCTGTTTGGTCCGTTTGGAGATAGTGCCAATCTTGACACAAGATAGGTGCACGGTTTGCACTGAAGGTACCATAGGCTCATAAATAGTTGTGGACGCACCCAATGGAACTCATAAGTGGCTTGGGTCGTGTGGAATTTCATTTTAGCCCAATTGGAGAAAATGTTAATGTCAGTGCAAGAGAGGTGCACGGTTTGCACCGAACATACCATAGGCATAGAAATCTTTTTGGACGCAGTCGATGGGACTCCTAGGTGATGAGGCTCAAGTGGAAGCTCGGTTCGGTCCATTTGGAGACAGTACTACTCTTGATGCACGATTGGTGCACGGTTTGCGTCAAATGTACCGTAGGCTCTGAAATAGTATTGGAGGCACACGATGGAACTCCTAGTTGATGTGGGTCTTGTGGAATCTCCTTTCGATCTATTTTGTGACAGTGTTAGCGTCGGTGCAAGATAGGTACTCAATTTGCGTCAAACGTACCATCGGGTCACAAATCAGTTTAGACGCACCCGATGGTACTCTAAAGTGACGTGGGTCTGGTGGAGCTCTGTTCGGTCCGTTTAGAGATAGTGCTAATCTTGACACAAGAGAGATACACGGTTTGCACTGAACGTACCATAGGCTCACAAATAGTATGGGATGCACCCGATGGACTCGTAAGTGACATGGGTCGTGTGGATTTTTGTTTTAGTCCGTTTGGAGATAGTGTTAGTGTCAGTGCAAGACAGTTGCACGGTTTCCACCGAACATACCATAGGCATAGACGTCGTTTTGGACGCACACGATGGGACTCCTAGGTGACGAGGCACAAGTGGAAGCTCGGTTCGCTCCGTTTGGAGATAGTGCTACTCTTGATGCACGATTGGTGCACGGTTTGCGTCAAACACACCGTAGGCTTGGAAATAGTATTGGAGGCACCCGAGGGAACTCCTAGTTGACGTGGGTCTTGTGGAATCTCATTTCGATCTGTTTTGAGACAGTGTTAGCGTCGGTGCAAGATACGTGCACGATTTGCGTCAAACGTACCATAGGGTCATAAATCAGTTTAGACGCACCTGATGGTACTCCTAAGTAATGTGGGTCTGGTGGAGCTCTGTTCGGTCCACTTGGAGATAGTGCTAATCTTGACACAAGATAGGTGCACAGTTTGCACTGAACGTACCATAGGCTCACAAATAGTTTTTGACGCACCCGATGGACTCGTAAGTGACATGGGTCATGTGGAATCTCGTTTTAGTCTGTTTGGAGACAGTGTTAGTTTCAGTGCAAGACAAGTGCACGGTTTCCAATGAACGTACCATAGGCATAGAAATCGTTTTGAACGCAGATGATGGAACTCCTTGGTGACGAGGCTCAAGTGAAAGCTCGGTTCGGTCCGTTTGGAGATAGTGCTACTCTTGATGCACGATTGGTGCATGGTTTGAGTCAAACGTATCGTAGGCTCAGAAATAGTATTAGAGGCACCCGATGGAACTCCTAGTTGACTTGGGTCTTGTGGTCTCGTTTCGATCTGTTTTGAGACAGTGTTAGCGTCGATCCAAGATAGGTGCTCAATTTGTGTCAAACGTACCATAGGCTCATAAATCATTTTAGAAGCACCCAATGGTAGAGCTAGTGACGAGGGTCTGGTGGAACCCTGTTTGGTCCGTTTGGAGATAGTGTCAATCTTGACACAAGATAGGTGCACGGTTTGCACTGAAGGTACCATAGGCTCATAAATAGTTGTGGACGCACCCAATGGAACTCATAAATGGCGTGGGTCATGTGGAATTTTGTTTTAGTCCATTTGGAGACAGTGTTAATGTCAGTGCAAGAGAGGTGCACGGTTTGCACCGAACATACCATAGGCATAGAAATCATTTTGGATGCACTCGATGGGACTCCTAGGTGACGAGGCTCAAGTGGAAGCTCGGTTCGGTCTGTTTAGAGACTACTCTTGATGCACGATTGGTGCACGGTTTGCGTCAAACGTACCGTAGGCTCTGAAATAGTATTGGAGGCACCCGATGGAACTCCTAGTTGATGTGGGTCTTGTGGAATCTCGTATTGATCTGTTTTGAGACAGTGTTAGCATCGGTGCAAGATAGGTGCTCAATTTGCGTCAAACGTACCATAGGGTCATAAATCAGTTTAGACGCACCCGATGGTACTCTAAAGTGACGTGGGTCTGGTGGAGCTCTGTTCGGTCTGTTTGGTGATAGTGCTAATCTTGACACAAGATAGATGCACAGTTTGCACTGAACGTACCATAGGCTCACAAATAGTTTGGGACGCACCCGATGGACTCGTAAGTGACATGGGTCATGTGGAATCTCGTTTTAGTCCGTTTGGAGACAGTGTTAGTTTCAGAGCAAGACAGGTGCACTGTTTCCACCGAACATACCATAGGCATAGAAGTCATTTTGGACGCACACGATGGGACTCCTAGGTGATGAAGCTCAAGTGGAAGCTCGGCTCGGTCCGTTTGGAGATAGTGCTACTCTTGATGCACGATTGGTGCACGGTTTGCGTCAAACGTACCGTAGGCTTAGAAATAGTATTCGAGGCACCTGATGGAACCCCTAGTTGATGTGGGTCTTGTGGAATCTTGTTTCGATCAGTTTTGAGATAGTGTTAGCGTCGGTGCAAGATAGGTGCACGATTTGCGTCAAACATACCATAGGGTCATAAATCAGTTTAGACGCACCCGATGGTGCTCCTAAGTGACGTGGGTCTCGTGGAGCTCTATTCGGTCCGTTTGGAGATAGTGCTAATCTTGCCACAAGATAGGTGCACGGTTTGCACTGAACGTACCATAGGCTGACAAATAGTTTGGGACGCACCCGATGGACTCGTAAGTGACATGGGTCGTGTGGAATTTCGTTTTAGTCCATTTGGAGATAGTGTTAGTGTCAGTGCAAGATAGGTGCACCGTTTCCACCGAACGTACCATAGGCATAGAAATCGTTTTGGACGCAGACGATGGGACATCTTGGTGACGAGGCTCAAGTGGAAGCTTGGTTCGGTCCGTTTAGAGATAGTGCTACTCTTGATGCACGATTGATGCACGGTTTCCATCAAACGTACCGAAGGCTCAGAAATAGTATTAGAGGCACCCGATGGAACTCCTAGTTGACGTGGGTCTTGTGGAATCTCGTTTCGATCAGTTTTGAGATAGTGTTAGCGTCGGTCCAAGATAGGTGCTCAATTTGCTTCAAACGTACCATAGGCTCATAAATCATTTTAAAAGCACCCAATGGTACTCCTAAGTGACGAGGGTCTAGTGGAGCCCTGTTTGGTCCGTTTGGAGATAGTGCCAATCTTGACACAAGATAGGTGCATGATTTGCACTGAAGGTACCATAGGCTCATAAATAGTTTGGGACGCACCCAATGGACTCGTAAGTGACATGGGTCATGTGGAATCTCGTTTTAGTCCGTTTGGAGACAGTGTTAGTTTCAGAGCAAGACAGGTGCACGGTTTGCACCGAACAGACCATAGGCATAGAAATCGTTTTGGATGCACACGATGGGACTCCTAGGTGACGAGGCTCAAGTGGAAGCTCGGTTCGGTCCGTTTGGAGATAGTGCTACTCTTGATGCATGATTGGGGCACGGTTCGCGTCAAACGTACCGTAGGCTTGGAAATAGTATTGGAGGCACCCGATGGAACCCCTAGTTGACGTGGGTCTTGTGGAATCTTGTTTCGATCGGTTTTTAGATAGTGTTAGCGTCGGTGCGAGATAGGTGCACAATTTGCGTCAAACGTACCATAGGGTCATAAATCAGTTTAGACGCACCCGATGGTGCTCCTAAGTTACGTGGATCTAGTGGAGCTCTGTTCGGTCCGTTTGAAGATAGTGCTAATCCTGACACAAGATAGGTGCACGGTTTGCACTGAACGTACCATAGGCTCACAAATAGTTTTTGACGCACCCGATGGACTCGTAAGTGACATGGGTCGTGTGGAATCTCGTTTTAGTCTGTATGGAGACAGTGTTAGTGTCAGTGCAAGACAGGTGCATGGTTTGCACCGAACATACCATAGGCATAGAAATCATTTTGGACGCACTCGATGGGACTCCTAGGTGATGAGGCTCAAGTGGAAGCTCGGTTCGGTCCGTTTGGAGATAGTGCTACTCTTGATGCACGATTAGTGCACGGTTTGCGTCAAACGTACCGTAGGCTCAGAAATAGTATTGGAGGCACACGATGGAACTCCTAGTTGATGTGGGTCTGTGGAATCTCCTTTCGATCTATTTTGAGACAGTGTTAGCGTCGGTGCAAGATAGGTACTCAATTTGCGTCAAACGTACCATCGGGTCACAAATCAGTTTCGACGCACCCGATGGTACTCTAAAGTGATGTGGGTCTGGTGGAGCTCTGTTCGGTCTGTTTAGAGATAGTGCTAATCTTGACACAAGAGAGATGCACGGTTTGCACTGAACGTACCATAGGCTCACAAATAGTATGGGACACACCCGATGGACTCGTAAGTGACATGGGTCGTGTGGATTTTCGTTTTAGTCCATTTGGAGACAGTTTTAGTCCACCGAACATACCATAGGCATAGAAGTTGTTTTGGACGCACACGATGGGACTCCTAGGTGACGAGGCTCAAGTGGAAGCTCGGTTCGCTCTGTTTGGAGATAGTGCTACTCTCGATGCACGATTTGTGCACGGTTTGCGTCAAACACACCGTAGGCTTGGAAATAGTATTGGAGGCACCCGATGGAACTCCTAGTTGACGTGGTCTTGTGGAATCTCGTTTCGATCTGTTTTGAGACAGTGTTAGTGTCGGTGCAAGATAGGTGCACGATTTGCGTCAAACGTACCATAGGGTCGTAAATCAGTTTAGACGCACCTGATGGTACTCCTAAGTAATGTGGGTCTGGTGGAGCTCTGTTCGGTCCATTTGGAGATAGTGCTAATCTTGACACAAGATAGGTGCACGGTTTGCACTGAACGTACCATAGGCTCACAAATAGTTTTTGACGCACCCGATGGACTCGTAAGTGACATGGGTCATGTGGAATCTCGTTTTAGTCTGTTTGGAGACAGTGTTAGTGTCAGTGCAAGACATGTGCACGGTTTCCAACGAACGTACCATAGGCATAGAAATCGTTTTGGACGCAGACGATGGAACTCCTTGGTGACGAGGCTCAAGTGGAAGCTCGGTTCGGTTCGTTTGGAGATAGTGCTACTCTTGATGCACGATTGGTGCATGGTTTGAGTCAAACGTACCGTAGGCTCGGAAATAGTATTGGAGGCACCCGATGGAACTCCTAGTTGACGTGGGTCTTGTGGAATCTCGTTTTGATCTGTTTTGAGACAGTGTTAGCGTCGGTCCAAGATAGGTGCTCAGTTTGCGTCAAACGTACCATAGGCTCATAAATCATTTTAAAAGCACCCAATGGTACTCCTAAGTGACGAGGGTCTAGTGGAGCCCTGTTTGGTTCGTTTGGAGATAGTGCCAATCTTGACACAAGATAGGTGCACGGTTTGCACTGAAGGTACCATAGGCTATTAAATAGTTGTGGACGCACCCAATAGAACTCATAAGTGGCGTGGGTCATGTGGAATTTCATTTTAGTCCATTTGGAGACAATGTTAATGTCAGTGCAAGAGAGGTGCACGGTTTGCACCGAACATACCATAGGCATAGAAATCATTTTGGATGCACTCGATGGGACTCCTAGGTGACGAGGCTCAAGTGGAAGCTCGGTTCGGTCCGTTTGGAGACAGTACTACTCTTGATGCACGGTTTGCGTCAAACGTACCGTAGGCTCTGAAATAGTATTGGAGGCACCCGATGGAACTCCTAGTTGATGTGGGTCTTGTGGAATCTCGTTTCGATCTGTTTTGAGACAGTGTTAGCGTCGGTGCAAGATAGGTGCTCAATTTGCGTCAAACATACCATAGGGTCATAAATCAGTTTAGACGCACCTGATGGTACTCTAAAGTGACGTGGGTCTGGTGGAGCTCGGTTCGGTCCGTTTGGTGATAGTGCTAATCTTGACACAAGATAGATGCACGGTTTGCACTGAACGTACCATAGGCTCACAAATAGTTTCGGACGCACCCGATGGACTCGTAAGTGACATGGGTCATGTGGAATCTCGTTTTAGTCCATTTGGAGACAGTGTTAGTTTCAGAGCAAGACAGGTGCACGGTTTGCACCGAACAGACCATAGGCATAGAAGTCGTTTTGGACGCACACGATGGGACTCCTAGGTGATGAGGCTCAAGTGGAAGCTCGACTCGGTCCGTTTGGAGATAGTGCTACTCTTGATGCACGATTAGTGCACGGTTTGCGTCAAACGTACCGTAGGCTTGGAAATAGTATTGGAGGCACCCGATGGAACCCCTAGTTGACGTGGGTCTTGTGGAATCTTGTTTCGATCGGTTTTGAGATAGTGTTAGCGTCGGTCCAAGATAGGTGCACAATTTGCGTCAAACGTACCATAGGGTCATAAATCAGTTTAGACGCACCCGATGGTGCTCCTAAGTGACGTGGGTCTGGTGGAGCTCTGTTCGGTCCGTTTGGAGATAGTGCTAATCTTGACACAAGATAGGTGCACGGTTTGCACTGAACGTACCATAGGCTCACAAATAGTTTTTGACGCACCCGATGGACTCGTAAGTGACATGGGTCGTGTGGAATCTCGTTTTAGTCTGTTTGGAGACAGTGTTAGTGTCAGTGCAAGAAAGGTGCACGGTTTGCATCGAACATACCATCGGCATAGAAATCGTTTTGGACACACACGATGGGACTCCTTGGTGACGAGGCTCAAGTGGAAGCTCGGTTGGTCTGTTTGGAGATAGTGCTACTCTTGATGCACGATTGGTGCGCGGTTTGCGTCAAACGTACCGTAGGCTCGGAAATAGTATTGGAGGCACCTGTTGGAACTCCTAGTTGACGAGGGTCTTGTGGAATCTCGTTTCGATCAGTTTTGAGACAGTGTTAGCGTTGGTCCAAGATAGGTGCTCAATTTGCGTCAAACGTACCATAGGCTCATAAATCATTTTTAAAGCACCCAATGGTACTCCTAAGTGACGAGGGTCTAGTGGAGCCCTGTTTGGTCCGTTTGGAGGTAGTGCCAATCTTGACACAAGATAGGTGCACGGTTTGCACTGAAGGTAACATAGGCTCATAAATAGTTGTGGACGCACCCAATGGAACTCATAAGTGGCGTGGGTCGTGTGGAATTTCATTTTAGCCCAATTGGAGAAAACGTTAATGTCAGTGCAAGAGAGGTGCACGGTTTGCACCGAACATACCATAGGCATAGAAATCATTTTGGACGCAGTCGATGGGACTCCTAGGTGATGAGGCTCAAGTGGAAGCTCGGTTCTGCCATTTGGAGACAGTACTACTCTTGATGCACGATTGGTGCACGGTTTGCGTCAAACATACCGTAGGCTCTGAAATAGTATTGGAGGCACACGATGGAACTCCTAGTTGATGTGGGTCTTGATGTGGACTCGTAAGTGACATGGGTCATGTGGAATCTCGTTTTAGTCTGTTTGGAGACAGTGTTAGTGTCAGAGCAAGACAGGTGCACGGTTTGCACAGAACATAGCATAGTCATAGAAATCGCTTTGGACACACACGATGGGACTCCTTGGTGACGAGGCTCAAGTGGAAGCTCGGTTCGGTCCGTTTGGAGATAGTGCTACTCTTGATGCACGATTGGTGCGCGGTTTGCGTCAAACGTACCGTAGGCTCGGAAATAGTATTGGAGGCACCTGTTGGAACTCCTAGTTGACGAGGGTCTTGTGGAATCTCGTTTCGATCAGTTTTGAGACAGTGTTAGCGTTGGTCCAAGATAGGTGCTCAATTTGCGTCAAACGTACCATAGGCTCATAAATCATTTTAAAAGCACCCAATGGTACTCCTAAGTGACGAGGGTCTAGTGGAGCCCTGTTTGGTCCGTTTGGAGGTAGTGCCAATCTTGACACAAGATAGGTGCACGGTTTGCACTGAAGGTACCATAGGCTCATAAATAGTTGTGGACGCACCTAATGGAACTCATAAGTGGCGTGGGTCGTGTGGAATTTCATTTTAGCCCAATTTGAGAAAACGTTATTGTCAGTGCAAGAGAGGGGCACGGTTTGCACCGAACATACCATAGGCATAGAAATCATTTTGGACACAGTCGATGGGAATCCTAGGTGATGAGGCTCAAGTGGAAGCTCGGTTCTGTCCATTTGGAGACAGTACTACTCTTGATGCACGATTGGTGCATGGTTTGCGTCAAACATACTGTAGGCTCTGAAATAGTATTGGAGGCACACGATGGAACTCCTAGTTGATGTGGGTCCTGATGTGGACTCGTAAGTGACATGGGTCATGTGGAATCTCGTTTTAGTCTGTTTGGAGACAGTGTTAGTGTCAGAGCAAGACAGGTGCACGGTTTGCACCGAACATAGCATAGTCATAGAAATCGCTTTGGACACACACGATGGGACTCCTTGGTGACGAGGCTCAAGTGGAAGCTCGGTTCGGTCCGTTTGGAGATAGTGCTACTCTTGATGCACGATTAGTGCACGGTTTGCGTCAAACGTACCGTAGGCTCGGAAATAGTATTGGAGGCACCTGTTGGAACTCCTACTTGACGAGGGTCTTGTGGAATCTCGTTTCGATTAGTTTTGAGATAGTGTTAGCGTTGGTCCAAGATAGGTGCTCAATTTGCGTCAAACGTACCATAGGCTCATAAATCATTTTAAAAGCACCCAATGGTACTCCTAAGTGACGAGGGTCTAGTGGAGCCCTGTTTGGTCCGTTTGGAGATAGTGCCAATCTTGACACATGATAGGTGCACGGTTCGCACTGAAGGTACGATAGGCTTATAAATAGTTGTGGACGCACCCAATGGAACTCATAAGTGGCGTGGGTCGTGTGGAATTTCATTTTAGCCCAATTGGAGAAAATGTTAATGTCAGTGCAAGAGAGGTGCACGGTTTGCACCGAACATACCATAGGCATAGAAATCATTTTGGACGCACTCGATGGGACTCCTAGGTGACGAGCCTCAAGTGGAAGCTCGGTTCGGTCCGTTTGGAGACAGTACTACTCTTGATGCACGATTGGTGCACGGTTTGCGTCAAACGTACCGTAGGCTCGAAAATAGTATTGGAGGCACCTGTTGGAACTCCTACTTGACGAGGGTCTTGTGGAATCTCGTTTCGATCAGTTTTGAGATAGTGTTAGCGTCGGTCCAAGATAGGTGCTCAATTTGCGTCAAACGTACCATAGGCTCATAAATCATTTTAGAAGCACCCAATGGTACAGCTAGTGACGAGGGTCTGGTGGAACCCTGTTTGGTCCGTTTGGAGATAGTGCCAACCTTGACACAAGATAGGTGCATGATTTGCACTGAAGGTACCATAGGCTCATAAATAGTTGTGGACGCACCCAATGGAACTCATAAGTGGCGTGGGTCGTGTGGAATTTCATTTTAGCCCAATTGGAGAAAATGTTAGTGTCAGTGCAAGAGAGGTGCACGGTTTGCACCGAACATACCATAGGCATAGAAATCATTTTGGACGCACTCGATGGGACTCCTAGGTGACGAGGCTCAAGTGGAAGCTCGGTACGTTCCGTTTGGAGACAGTACTACTCTTGATGCACGATTGGTGCACGGTTTGCGTCAAACGTACCGTAGGCTCTGAAATAGTATTGGAGGCACCCGATGGAACTCCTAGTTGATGTGGGTCTTGTGGAATCTCGTTTCGATCTGTTTTGAGACAGTGTTAGCGTCGGTGCAAGATAGGTGCTCAATTTGCGTCAAACATACCATAGGGTCATAAATCAGTTTAGACGCACCTGATGGTACTCTAAAGTGACGTGGGTCTGGTGGAGCTCGGTTCGGTCCGTTTGGTGATAGTGCTAATCTTGACACAAGATAGATGCACGGTTTGCACTGAACGTACCATAGGCTCACAAATAGTTTGGGACGCACCCGATGGACTCGTAAGTGACATGGGTCATGTGGAATCTCGTTTTAGTCCGTTTGGAGACAGTGTTAGTTTCAGAGCAAGACAGGTGCACGGTTTGCACCGAACAGACCATAGGCATAGAAGTCGTTTTGGACGCACACGATGGGACTCCTAGGTGATGAGGCTCAAGTGGAAGCTCGACTCGGTCCGTTTTGGAGATAGTGCTACTCTTGATGCACGATTAGTGCACGGTTTGCGTCAAACGTACCGTAGGCTTGGAAATAGTATTGGAGGCACCCGATGGAACCCCTAGTTGACGTGGGTCTTGTGGAATCTTGTTTCGATCGGTTTTGAGATAGTGTTAGCGTCGGTCCAAGATAGGTGCACAATTTGCGTCAAACGTACCATAGGGTCATAAATCAGTTTAGACGCACCCGATGGTGCTCCTAAGTGACGTGGGTCTGGTGGAGCTCTGTTCGGTCCGTTTGGAGATAGTGCTAATCTTGACATAAGATAGGTGCACGGTTTGCACTGAACGTACCATAGGCTCACAAATAGTTTTTGACGCACCCGATGGACTCGTAAGTGACATGGGTCGTGTGGAATCTCGTTTTAGTCTGTTTGGAGACAGTGTTAGTGTCAGTGCAAGAAAGGTGCACGGTTTGCATCGAACATACCATCGGCATAGAAATCGTTTTGGACACACACGATGGGACTCCTTGGTGACGAGGCTCAAGTGGAAGCTCGGTTCGGTCTGTTTGGAGATAGTGCTACTCTTGATGCACGATTGGTGCGTGGTTTGCGTCAAACGTACCGTAGGCTCGGAAATAGTATTGGAGGCACCTGTTGGAACTCCTAGTTGACGAGGGTCTTGTGGAATCTCGTTTCGATCAATTTTGAGACAGTGTTAGCGTTGGTCCAACATAGGTGCTCAATTTGCGTCAAACGTACCATAGGCTCATAAATCATTTTAAAAGCACCCAATGGTACTCCTAAGTGACGAGGGTCTAGTGGAGCCCTGTTTGGTCCGTTTGGAGGTAGTGCCAATCTTGACACAAGATAGGTGCACGGTTTGCAATGAAGGTACCATAGGCTCATAAATAGTTGTGGACGCACCCAATGGAACTCATAAGTGGCGTGGGTCGTGTGGAATTTCATTTTAGCCCAATTGGAGAAAACGTTAATGTCAGTGCAAGAGAGGTGCACGGTTTGCACCGAACATACCATAGGCATAGAAATCATTTTGGACACAGTCGATGGGAATCCTAGGTGATGAGGCTCAAGTGGAAGCTCGGTTCTGTCCATTTGGAGACAGTACTACTCTTGATGCACGATTGGTGCATGGTTTGCGTCAAACATACTGTAGGCTCTGAAATAGTATTGGAGGCACACGATGGAACTCCTAGTTGATGTGGGTCCTGATGTGGACTCGTAAGTGACATGGGTCATGTGGAATCTCGTTTTAGTCTGTTTGGAGACAGTGTTAGTGTCAGAGCAAGACAGGTGCACGGTTTGCACCGAACATAGCATAGTCATAGAAATCGCTTTGGACACACACGATGGGACTCCTTGGTGACGAGGCTCAAGTGGAAGCTCGGTTCGGTCCGTTTGGAGATAGTGCTACTCTTGATGCACGATTAGTGCACGGTTTGCGTCAAACGTACCGTAGGCTCGGAAATAGTATTGGAGGCACCTGTTGGAACTCCTACTTGACGAGGGTCTTGTGGAATCTCGTTTCGATTAGTTTTGAGATAGTGTTAGCGTTGGTCCAAGATAGGTGCTCAATTTGCGTCAAACGTACCATAGGCTCATAAATCATTTTAAAAGCACCCAATGGTACTCCTAAGTGACGAGGGTCTAGTGGAGCCCTGTTTGGTCCGTTTGGAGATAGTGCCAATCTTGACACATGATAGGTGCACGGTTCGCACTGAAGGTACGATAGGCTTATAAATAGTTGTGGACGCACCCAATGGAACTCATAAGTGGCGTGGGTCGTGTGGAATTTCATTTTAGCCCAATTGGAGAAAATGTTAATGTCAGTGCAAGAGAGGTGCACGGTTTGCACCGAACATACCATAGGAATAGAAATCATTTTGGACGCACTCGATGGGACTCCTAGGTGACGAGCCTCAAGTGGAAGCTCGGTTCGGTCCGTTTGGAGACAGTACTACTCTTGATGCACGATTGGTGCACGGTTTGCGTCAAACGTACCGTAGGCTCGAAAATAGTATTGGAGGCACCTGTTGGAACTCCTACTTGACGAGGGTCTTGTGGAATCTCGTTTCGATCAGTTTTGAGATAGTGTTAGCGTCGGTCCAAGATAGGTGCTCAATTTGCGTCAAACGTACCATAGGCTCATAAATCATTTTAGAAGCACCCAATGGTACAGCTAGTGACGAGGGTCTGGTGGAACCCTGTTTGGTCCGTTTGGAGATAGTGCCAACCTTGACACAAGATAGGTGCATGATTTGCACTGAAGGTACCATAGGCTCATAAATAGTTGTGGACGCACCCAATGGAACTCATAAGTGGCGTGGGTCGTGTGGAATTTCATTTTAGCCCAATTGGAGAAAATGTTAGTGTCAGTGCAAGAGAGGTGCACGGTTTGCACCGAACATACCATAGGCATAGAAATAATTTTGGACGCACTCGATGGGACTCCTAGGTGACGAGGCTCAAGTGGAAGCTCGGTACGTTCCGTTTGGAGACAGTACTACTCTTGATGCACGATTGGTGCACGGTTTGCGTCAAACGTACCGTAGGCTCTGAAATAGTATTGGAGGCACCCGATGGAACTCCTAGTTGATGTGGGTCTTGTGGAATCTCGTTTCGATCTGTTTTGAGACAGTGTTAGCGTCGGTGCAAGATAGGTGCTCAATTTGCGTCAAACATACCATAGGGTCATAAATTAGTTTAGACGCACCTGATGGTACTCTAAAGTGACGTGGGTCTGGTGGAGCTCGGTTCGGTCCGTTTGGTGATAGTGCTAATCTTGACACAAGATAGATGCACGGTTTGCACTGAACGTACCATAGGCTCACAAATAGTTTGGGACGCACCCGATGGACTCGTAAGTGACATGGGTCATGTGGAATCTCGTTTTAGTCCGTTTGGAGACAGTGTTAGTTTCAGAGCAAGACAGGTGCACGGTTTGCACCGAACAGACCATAGGCATAGAAGTCGTTTTGGACGCACACGATGGGACTCCTAGGTGATGAGGCTCAAGTGGAAGCTCGACTCGGTCCGTTTGGAGATAGTGCTACTCTTGATGCACGATTAGTGCACGGTTTGCGTCAAACGTACCGTAGGCTTGGAAATAGTATTGGAGGCACCCGATGGAACCCCTAGTTGACGTGGGTCTTGTGGAATCTTGTTTCGATCGGTTTTGAGATAGTGTTAGCGTCGGTCCAAGATAGGTGCACAATTTGCGTCAAACGTACCATAGGGTCATAAATCAGTTTAGACGCACCCGATGGTGCTCCTAAGTGACGTGGGTCTGGTGGAGCTCTGTTCGGTCCGTTTGGAGATAGTGCTAATCTTGACACAAGATAGGTGCACGGTTTGCACTGAACGTACCATAGGCTCACAAATAGTTTTTGACGCACCCGATGGACTCGTAAGTGACATGGGTCGTGTGGAATCTCGTTTTAGTCTGTTTGGAGACAGTGTTAGTGTCAGTGCACGAAAGGTGCACGGTTTGCATCGAACATACCATCGGCATAGAAATCGTTTTGGACACACACGATGGGACTCCTTGGTGACGAGGCTCAAGTGGAAGCTCGGTTCGGTCTGTTTGGAGATAGTGCTACTCTTGATGCACGATTGGTGCGCGGTTTGCGTCAAACGTACCGTAGGCTCGGAAATAGTATTGGAGGCACCTGTTGGAACTCCTAGTTGACGAGGGTCTTGTGGAATCTCGTTTCGATCAATTTTGAGACAGTGTTAGCGTTGGTCCAACATAGGTGCTCAATTTGCGTCAAACGTACCATAGGCTCATAAATCATTTTAAAAGCACCCAATGGTACTCCTAAGTGACGAGGGTCTAGTGGAGCCCTGTTTGGTCCGTTTGGAGGTAGTGCCAATCTTGACACAAGATAGGTGCACGGTTTGCAATGAAGGTACCATAGGCTCATAAATAGTTGTGGACGCACCCAATGGAACTCATAAGTGGCGTGGGTCGTGTGGAATTTCATTTTAGCCCAATTGGAGAAAACGTTAATGTCAGTGCAAGAGAGGTGCACGGTTTGCACCGAACATACCATAGGCATAGAAATCATTTTGGACGCAGTCGATGGGACTCCTAGGTGATGAGGCTCAAGTGGAAGCTCGGTTCTGTCCATTTGGAGATAGTACTACTCTTGATGCACGATTGGTGCACGGTTTGCGTCAAACATACCGTAGGCTCTGAAATAGTATTGGAGGCACACGATGGAACTCCTAGTTGATGTGGGTCTTGATGTGGACTCGTAAGTGACATGGGTCATGTGGAATCTCGTTTTAGTCTGTTTGGAGACAGTGTTAGTGTCAGAGCAAGACAGGTGCACGGTTTGCACCGAACATAGCATAGTCATAGAAATCGCTTTGGACACACACGATGGGACTCCTTGGTGACGAGGCTCAAGTGGAAGCTCGGTTCGGTCCGTTTGGAGATAGTGCTACTCTTGATGCACGATTGGTGCGCGGTTTGCGTCAAACGTACCGTAGGCTCGGAAATAGTATTGGAGGCACCTGTTGGAACTCCTAGTTGACGAGGGTCTTGTGGAATCTCGTTTCGATCAGTTTTGAGACAGTGTTAGCGTTGGTCCAAGATAGGTGCTCAATTTGCGTCAAACGTACCATAGGCTCATAAATCATTTTAAAAGCACCCAATGGTACTCCTAAGTGACGAGGGTCTAGTGGAGCCCTGTTTGGTCCGTTTGGAGGTAGTGCCAATCTTGACACAAGATAGGTGCACGGTTTGCACTGAAGGTACCATAGGCTCATAAATAGTTGTGGACGCACCTAATGGAACTCATAAGTGGCGTGGGTCGTGTGGAATTTCATTTTAGCCCAATTGGAGAAAACGTTAATGTCAGTACAAGAGAGGTGCACGGTTTGCACCGAACATACCATAGGCACAGAAATCATTTTGGACACAGTCGATGGGACTCCTAGGTGATGAGGCTCAAGTGGAAGCTCGGTTCTGTCCATTTGGAGACAGTACTACTCTTGATGCACGATTGGTGCATGGTTTGCGTCAAACATACTGTAGGCTCTGAAATAGTATTGGAGGCACACGATGGAACTCCTAGTTGATGTGGGTCCTGATGTGGACTCGTAAGTGACATGGGTCATGTGGAATCTCGTTTTGGTCTGTTTGGAGACAGTGTTAGTGTTAGAGCAAGACAGGTGCACGGTTTGCACCGAACATAGCATAGTCATAGAAATCGCTTTGGACACACACGATGGGACTCCTTGGTGACGAGGCTCAAGTGGAAGCTCGGTTCGGTCCGTTGGGAGATAGTGCTACTCTTGATGCACGATTAGTGCACGGTTTGCGTCAAACGTACCGTAGGCTCGGAAATAGTATTGGAGGCACCTGTTAGAACTCCTACTTGACGAGGGTCTTGTGGAATCTCGTTTCGATCAGTTTTGAGATAGTGTTAGCGTTGGTCCAAGATAGGTGCTCAATTTGCGTCAAACGTACCATAGGCTCATAAATCATTTTAAAAGCACCCAATGGTACTCCTAAGTGACGAGGGTCTAGTGGAGCCCTGTTTGGTCCGTTTGGAGATAGTGCCAATCTTGACACATGATAGGTGCACGGTTCGCACTGAAGGTACGATAGGCTTATAAATAGTTGTGGACGCACCCAATGGAACTCATAAGTGGCGTGGGTCGTGTGGAATTTCATTTTAGCCCAATTGGAGAAAATGTTAATGTCAGTGCAAGAGAGGTGCACGGTTTGCACCGAACATACCATAGGCATAGAAATCATTTTAGACGCACTCGATGGGACTCCTAGGTGACGAGGCTCAAGTGGAAGCTCGGTTCGGTCCGTTTGGAGACAGTACTACTCTTGATGCACGATTGGTGCACGGTTTGCGTCAAACGTACCGTAGGCTCGAAAATAGTATTGGAGGCACCTGTTGGAACTCCTACTTGACGAGGGTCTTGTGGAATCTCGTTTCGATCAGTTTTGAGATAGTGTTAGCGTTGGTCCAAGATAGGTGCTCAATTTGCGTCAAACGTACCATAGGCTCATAAATCATTTTAAAAGCACCCAATGGTACTCCTAAGTGACGAGGGTCTAGTGGAGCCCTGTTTGGTACGTTTGGAGATAGTGCCAATCTTGACACAAGATAGGTGCACGGTTTGCACTGAAGGTACGATAGGCTCATAAATAGTTGTGGATGCACCCAATGGAACTCATAAGTGGCGTGGGTCGTGTGGAATTTCATTTTAGCCCAATTGGAGAAAATGTTAATGTCAGTGCAAGAGAGGTGCACGGTTTGCACCGAACATACCATAGGCATAGAAATCATTTTGGACGCACTCGATGGGACTCCTAGGTGACGAGGCTCAAGTGGAAGCTCGGTACGTTCCGTTTGGAGACAGTACTACTCTTGATGCACGATTGGTGCACGGTTTGCGTCAAACGTACCGTAGGCTCTGAAATAGTATTGGAGGCACACGATGGAACTCCTAGTTGATGTGGGTCTTATGGAATCTCCTTTTGATCTATTTTGAGACAGTGTTAGCGTCGGTGCAAGATAGGTGCTCAATTTGCGTCAAACGTACCATAGGGTCATAAATCAGTTTAGACGCACCCGGTGGTACTCTAAAGTGACGTGGGCCTGGTGGAGCTCTGTTTAGTCTGTTTGGAGATAGTGCTAATCTTGACACAAGATAGATGCACGGTTTACACTGAACGTACCATAAGCTCACAAATAGTTTGGGACGCACCCGATGGACTCGTAAGTGACATGGGTCGTGTGGAATTTCGTTTTAGTCCGTTTGGAGACAGTGTTAGTGTCAGTGCAAGACAGGTGCACGGTTTCCACCGAACATTCCATAGGCATAGAAGTCATTTTGGACGCACACGATGGGACTCCTAGGTGATGAGGCACAAGTGGAAGCTCGGATCGGTCCGTTTGGAGATAGTGCTACTCTTGATGCACGATTGGTGCACGGTTTGCGTCAAACGTATCGTAGGCTTGGAAATAGTATTGGAGGCACCCGATAGAACTCCTAGTTGATGTGGGTCTTGTGGAATCTCGTTTCGATCTGTTTTGAGACAGTGTTAGCATCGGTGCAAGATAGGTGCACGATTTGCGTCAAACGTACCATAGGGTCATAAATCAGTTTAGACGCACCCGATGGTACTCCTAAGGGACATGGGTCTGGTGGAGCTCTGTTCGGTCCGTTTGGAGATAGTGCTAATCTTGACACAAGATAGGTGCATGGTTTGCACTGAACGTACCATAGGCTCACAAATAGTTTTTGACGCAACCGATGGACTCGTAAGTGACATGGGTCGTGTGGAATCTCGTTTTAGTCTGTTTGGAGACAGTGTTAGTGTCAGAGCAAGACAGGTGCACGGTTTGCACCGAACATACCATAGGCATAGAAATCGCTTTGGACGCACACGATGGGACTCCTTGGTGACGAGGCTCAAGTGGAAGCTCGGTTCGGTCCGTTCGGAGATAGGGCTACTCTTGATGCACGATTTGTGCATAGTTTGCGTCAAACGTACCGTAGGTTCAGAAATAGTATTGGAGGCACACGATGGAACTCCTAGTTGATGTGGGTCTTGTGGAATCTCCTTTCGATCTATTTTGAGACAGTGTTAGCGTCGGTGCAAGATAGGTACTCAATTTGCGTCAAACGTACCATCGGGTCACAAATCAGTTTAGACGCACCCGATGGTACTCTAAAGTGACATGGGTTTGGTAGAGCTCTGTTCGGTCTGTTTAGAGATAGTGCTAATCTTGACACAAGAGAGATGCACGGTTTGCACTGAACGTACCATAGGCTCACAAATAGTATGGGACACACCCGATGGACTCGTAAGTGACATGGGTCGTGTGGATTTTCGTTTTAGTCCATTTGGAGACAGTGTTAGTGTCAGTGCAAGACAGGTGCATGGTTTCCACCGAACATACCATAGGCATAGAAGTCGTTTTGGACGCACACGATGGGACTCCTAGGTGACGAGGCACAAGTGGAAGCTCGGTTCGCTCCATTTGGAGATAGTGCTACTCTTGATGCACGATTGGTGCACGGTTTGCGTCAAACACACCGTAGGCTTGGAAATAGTATTGGAGGCACTCAATGGAACTCCTAGTTGACGTGGTCTTGTGGAATCTCGTTTCGATCTGTTTTGAGACAGTGTTAGTGTCGGTGCAAGATAGGTGCACGATTTGCGTCAAACGTACCATAGGGTCGTAAATCAGTTTAGACGCACCTGATGGTACTCCTAAGTAATGTGGGTCTGGTGGAGCTCTGTTCGGTCCATTTGGAGATAGTGCTAATCTTGATACAAGATAGGTGCACGGTTTGCACTGAACGTACCATAGGCTCACAAATAGTTTTTGACACACCCGATGGACTCGTAAGTGACATGGGTCATGTGGAATCTTGTTTTAGTCTGTTTGGAGACAATGTTAGTGTCAGTGCAAGACATGTGCATGGTTTCCAACGAACGTACCATAGGCATAGAAATCGTTTTGGACGCAGACGATGGAACTCCTTGGTGACGAGGCTCAAGTGGAAGCTCAGTTCGGTTTGTTTGGAGATAGTGCTACTCTTGATGCACGATTGGTGCATGGTTTGAGTCAAACGTACCGTAGGCTCGGAAATAGTATTGGAGGCACCCGATGGAACTCCTAGTTGACGTGGGTCTTGTGGAATCTCGTTTTGATCTGTTTTGAGACAGTGTTAGCGTCGGTCCAAGATAGGTGCTCAGTTTGCGTCAAACATACCATAGGCTCATAAATCATTTTAAAAGCACCAAATGGTACTCCTAAGTGACGAGGGTCTAGTGGAGCCCTGTTTGGTTCGTTTGGAGATAGTGCCAATCTTGACACAAGATAGGTGCAAGGTTTGCACTGAAGGTACCATAGGCTCATAAATAGTTGTGGACGCACCCAATAGAACTCATAAGTGGCGTAGGTCATGTGGAATTTCATTTTAGTCCATTTGGAGACAATGTTAATGTCAGTGCAAGAGAGGTGCATGGTTTGCACCGAACATACCATAGGCATAGAAATCATTTTGGATGCACTCGATGGGACTCCTAGGTGACGAGGCTCAAGTGGAAGCTCGGTTCGGTCCGTTTGGAGACAGTACTACTCTTGATGCACGATTGGTGCACGGTTTGCGTCAAACGTACCGTAGGCTCTGAAATAGTATTAGAGGCACCCGATGGAACTCCTAGTTGATGTGGGTCTTGTGGAATCTTGTTTCGATCTGTTTTGAGATAGTGTTAGCATCGGTGCAAGATAGGTGCTCAATTTGCGTCAAACGTACCATAGGGTCATAAATCAGTTTAGACGCACCCGATGGTACTCCTAAGTAATGTGGGTCTGGTGGAGCTCTGTTCGGTCCGTTTGGAGATAGTGCTAATCTTGACACAAGATAGATGCACGGTTTACACTGAACATACCATAGGCTGACAAATAGTTTGGGACGCACCCGATGGACTCGTAAGTGACATGGGTCGTGTGGAATTTCGTTTTAGTCCATTTGGAGATAGTGTTAGTGTCAGTGCAAGATAGGTGCACCGTTTCCACCGAACGTACCATAGGCATAGAAATCATTTTGGACGCAGACGATGGGACTCCTTGGTGATGAGGCTCAAGTGGAAGCTTGGTTCGGTCCGTTTGGAGATAGTGCTACTCTTGATGCACGATTGGTGCACGGTTTGCATCAAACGTACCGTAGGCTCAGAAATAGTATTGGAGGCACCTGATGGAACTCCTAGTTGACGTGGGTCTTGTGGAATCTCGTTTCGATCAGTTTTGAGATAGTGTTAGCGTCGGTCCAAGATAGGTGCTCAATTTGCTTCAAACGTACCATAGGCTCATAAATCATTTTAGAAGCACCCAATGGTACAGCTAGTGACGAGGGTCTGGTGGAACCCTGTTTGGTCCGTTTGGAGATAGTGCCAACCTTGACACAAGATAGGTGCATGATTTGCACTGAAGGTACCATAGGCTCATAAATAGTTGTGGACGCACCCAATGGGACTCATAAATGGCGTGGGTAGTGTGGAATTTTGTTTTAGTCCGTTTGGAGACAGTGTTAATGTCAGTGCAAGAGAGGTGCACGGTTTGCACCGAACATACCATAGGCATAGAAATCATTTTGGACGCACTCGATGGGACTCCTAGGTGACGAGGCTCAAGTGGAAGCTCGGTTCGGTCTGTTTGGAGACAGTACTACTCTTGATGCACGATTGGTGCACGGTTTGCGTCAAACGTACCGTAGGCTCTGAAATAGTATTGGAGGCACCCGATGGAACTCCTAGTTGATGTGGGTCTTGTGGAATCTCATTTCGATCTGTTTTGAGACAGTGTTAGCGTCGGTGCAAGATAGGTGCTCAATTTGCGTCAAACATACCATAGGGTCATAAATCAGTTTAGACGCACCTGATGGTACTCTAAAGTGACGTGGGTCTGGTGGAGCTCGGTTCGGTCCGTTTGGTGATAGTGCTAATCTTGACACAAGATAGATGCACGGTTTGCACTGAACGTACCATAGGCTCACAAATAGTTTGGGACGCACCCGATGGACTCGTAATTGACATGGGTCATGTGGAATCTCGTTTTAGTCCGTTTGGAGACAGTGTTAGTTTCAGAGCAAGACAGGTGCACGGTTTGCACCGAACAGACCATAGGCATAGAAGTCGTTTTGGACGCACACGATGGGACTCCTAGGTGATGAGGCTCAAGTGGAAGCTCGACTCGGTCCGTTTGGAGATAGTGCTACTCTTGATGCACGATTAGTGCACGGTTTGCGTCAAACGTACCGTAGGCTTGGAAATAGTATTGGAGGCACCCGATGGAACCCCTAGTTGACGTGGGTCTTGTGGAATCTTGTTTCGATCGGTTTTGAGATAGTGTTAGCGTCGGTCCAGGATAGGTGCACAATTTGCGTCAAACGTACCATAGGGTCATAAATCAGTTTAGACGCACCCGATGGTGCTCCTAAGTGACGTGGGTCTGGTGGAGCTCTGTTCGGTCCGTTTGGAGATAGTGCTAATCTTGACACAAGATAGGTGCACGGTTTGCACTGAACGTACCATAGGCTCACAAATAGTTTTTGACGCACCCGATGGACTCGTAAGTGACATGGGTCGTGTGGAATCTCGTTTTAGTCTGTTTGGAGACAGTGTTAGTGTCAGTGCAAGAAAGGTGCACGGTTTGCATCGAACATACCATCGGCATAGAAATCGTTTTGGACACACACGATGGGACTCCTTGGTGACGAGGCTCAAGTGGAAGCTCGGTTCGGTCTGTTTGGAGATAGTGCTACTCTTGATGCACGATTGGTGCGCGGTTTGCGTCAAACGTACCGTACGCTCGGAAATAGTATTGGAGGCACCTGTTGGAACTCCTAGTTGACGAGGGTCTTGTGGAATCTCGTTTCGATCAGTTTTGAGACAGTGTTAGCGTTGGTCCAAGATAGGTGCTCAATTTGCGTCAAACGTACCATAGGCTCATAAATCATTTTAAAAGCACCCAATGGTACTCCTAAGTGACGAGGGTCTAGTGGAGCCCTGTTTGGTCCGTTTGGAGGTAGTGCCAATCTTGACACAAGATAGGTGCACGGTTTGCACTGAAGGTACCATAGGCTCATAAATAGTTGTGGACGCACCCAATGGAACTCATAAGTGGCGTGGGTCGTGTGGAATTTCATTTTAGCCCAATTGGAGAAAACGTTAATGTCAGTGCAAGAGAGGTGCACGGTTTGCACCAAACATACCATAGGCATAGAAAATCATTTTGGACGCAGTCGATGGGACTCCTAGGTGATGAGGCTCAAGTGGAAGCTCGGTTCTGTCCATTTGGAGACAGTACTACTCTTGATGCATGATTGGTGCACGGTTTGCGTCAAACATACCGTAGGCTCTGAAATAGTATTGGAGGCACACGATGGAACTCCTAGTTGATGTGGGTCTTGATGTGGACTCGTAAGTGACATGGGTCATGTGGAATCTCGTTTTAGTCTGTTTGGAGACAGTGTTAGTGTCAGAGCAAGACAGGTGCACGGTTTGCACCGAACATAGCATAGTCATAGAAATCGCTTTGGACACACACGATGGGACTCCTTGGTGACGAGGCTCAAGTGGAAGCTCGGTTCTGTCCGTTTGGAGACAGTGCTACTCTTGATGCACGATTGGTGCGCGGTTTGCGTCAAACGTACCGTAGGCTCGGAAATAGTATTGGAGGCACCTGTTGGAACTCCTAGTTGACGAGGGTCTTGTGGAATCTCGTTTCGATCAGTTTTGAGACAGTGTTAGCGTTGGTCCAAGATAGGTGCTCAATTTGCGTCAAACGTACCATAGGCTCATAAATCATTTTAAAAGCACCCAATGGTACTCCTAAGTGACGAGGGTTTAGTGGAGCCCTGTTTGGTCCGTTTGGAGGTAGTGCCAATCTTGACACAAGATAGGTGCACGGTTTGCACTGAAGGTACCATAGGCTCATAAATAGTTGTGGACGCACCCAATGGAACTCATAAGTGGCGTGGGTCGTGTGGAATTTCATTTTAGCCCAATTGGAGAAAACGTTAATGTCAGTGCAAGAGAGGTGCACTATTTGCACCGAACATACCATAGGCATAGAAATCATTTTGGACGCAGTCGATGGGACTCCTAGGTGATGAGGCTCAAGTGGAAGCTCGGTTCTGTCCATTTGGAGGCAGTACTACTCTTGATGCACGATTGGTGCACGGTTTGCGTCAAACATACCGTAGGCTCTGAAATAGTATTGGAGGCACACGATGGAACTCCTAGTTGATGTGGGTCTTGATGTGGACTCGTAAGTGACATGGGTCATGTGGAATCTCGTTTTAGTCTGTTTGGAGACAGTGTTAGTGTCAGAGCAAGACAGGTGCACGGTTTGCACCGAACATAGCATAGTCATAGAAATCGCTTTGGACACACACGATGGGACTCCTTGGTGACAAGGCTCAAGTGGAAGCTCGGTTCTGTCCGTTTGGAGATAGTGCTACTCTTGATGCACGATTAGTGCACGGTTTGCGTCAAACGTACCGTAGGCTCGGAAATAGTATTGGAGGCACCTGTTGGAACTCCTACTTGACGAGGGTCTTGTGGAATCTCGTTTCGATCAGTTTTGAGATAGTGTTAGCGTTGGTCCAAGATAGGTGCTCAATTTGCGTCAAACGTACCATAGGCTCATAAATCATTTTAAAAGCACCCAATGGTACTCCTAAGTGATGAGGGTCTAGTGGAGCCCTATTTGGTTCGTTTGGAGATAGTGCCAATCTTGACACAAGATAGGTGCACGGTTCGCACTGAAGGTACGATAGGCTTATAAATAGTTGTGGACGCACCCAATGGAACTCATAAGTGGCGTGGGTCGTGTGGAATTTCATTTTAGCCCAATTGGAGAAAATGTTAATGTCAGTGCAAGAGAGGTGCACGGTTTGCACCGAACATACCATAGGCATAGAAATCATTTTGGACGCACTCGATGGGACTCCTAGGTGACGAGGCTCAAGTGGAAGCTCGGTTCGGTCCGTTTGGAGACAGTACTACTCTTGATGCACGATTGGTGCACGGTTTGCGTCAAACGTACCGTAGGCTCGAAAATAGTATTGGAGGCACCTGTTGGAACTCCTACTTGACGAGGGTCTTGTGGAATCTCGTTTCGATCAGTTTTGAGATAGTGTTAGCGTTGGTCCAAGATAGGTGCTCAATTTGCGTCAAACGTACCATAGGCTCATAAATCATTTTAAAAGCACCCAATGGTACTCCTAAGTGATGAGGGTCTAGTGGAGCCCTGTTTGGTCCGTTTGGAGATAGTGCCAATCTTGACACAAGATAGGTGCACGGTTTGCACTGAAGGTACGATAGGCTCATAAATAGTTGTGGACGCACCCAATGGAACTCATAGGTGGCGTGGGTCGTGTGGAATTTCATTTTAGCCCAATTGGAGAAAATGTTAATGTCAGTGCAAGAGAGGTGCACGGTTTGCACCGAACAAACCATAGGCATAGAAATCATTTTGGACGCACTCGATGGGACTCCTAGGTGACGAGGCTCAAGTGGAAGCTCGGTACGTTCCGTTTGGAGACAGTACTACTCTTGATGCACGATTGGTGCACGGTTTGCGTCAAACGTACCGTAGGCTCTGAAATAGTATTGGAGGCACACGATGGAACTCCTAGTTGATGTGGGTCTTGTGGAATCTCCTTTCGATCTATTTTGAGACAGTGTTAGCGTCGGTGCAAGATAGGTGCTCAATTTGCGTCAAACGTACCGTAGGGTCATAAATCAGTTTAGACGCACCCGGTGGTACTCTAAAGTGACGTGGGCCTGGTGGAGCTCTGTTTAGTCTGTTTGGAGATAGTGCTAATCTTGACACAAGATAGATGCACGGTTTACACTGAACGTACCATAGGCTCACAAATAGTTTGGGACGCACCCGATGGACTCGTAAGTGACATGGGTCGTGTGGAATTTCGTTTTAGTCCGTTTGGAGACAGTGTTAGTGTCAGTGCAAGACAGGTGCACGGTTTCCACCGAACATACCATAGGCATAGAAGTCGTTTTGGACGCACACGATGGGACTCCTAGGTGATGAGGCACAAGTGGAAGCTCGGATCGGTCCGTTTGGAGATAGTGCTACTCTTGATGCACGATTGGTGCACGGTTTGCGTCAAACGTATCGTAGGCTTGGAAATAGTATTGGAGGCACCCGATAGAACTCCTAGTTGATGTGGGTCTTGTGGAATCTCGTTTCGATCTGTTTTGAGACAGTGTTAGCATCGGTGCAAGATAGGTGCACGATTTGCGTCAAACGTACCATAGGGTCATAAATCAGTTTAGACGCACCCGATGGTACTCCTAAGGGACATGGGTCTGGTGGAGCTCTGTTCGGTCCGTTTGGAGATAGTGCTAATCTTAACACAAGATAGGTGCATGGTTTGCACTGAACGTACCATAGGCTCACAAATAGTTTTTGACGCAACCGATGGACTCGTAAGTGACATGGGTCGTGTGGAATCTCGTTTTAGTCTGTTTGGAGACAGTGTTAGTGTCAGAGCAAGACAGGTGCACGGTTTGCACCGAACATACCATAGGCATAGAAATCGCTTTGGACGCACACGATGGGACTCCTTGGTGACGAGGCTCAAGTGGAAGCTCGGTTCGGTCTGTTCGGAGATAGGGCTACTCTTGATGCACGATTTGTGCACAGTTTGCGTCAAACGTACCGTAGGTTCAGAAATAGTATTGGAGGCACACGATGGAACTCCTAGTTGATGTGGGTCTTGTGGAATCTCCTTTTGATCTATTTTGAGACAGTGTTAGCGTCGGTGCAAGATAGGTACTCAATTTGCGTCAAACGTACCATCGGGTCACAAATCAGTTTAGACGCACCCGATGGTACTCTAAAGTGACGTGGGTTTGGTGGAGCTCTGTTCGGTCTGTTTAGAGATAGTGCTAATCTTGACACAAGAGAGATGCACGGTTTGCACTGAACGTACCATAGGCGCACAAATAGTATGGGACACACCCGATGGACTCGTAAGTGACATGGGTCGTGTGGATTTTCGTTTTAGTCCATTTGGAGACAGTGTTAGTGTCAGTGTAAGACAGGTGCACGGTTTCCACCGAACATACCATAGGCATAGAAGTCGTTTTGGATGCACACGATGGGACTCCTAGGTGACGAGGCACAAGTGGAAGCTCGGTTCGCTCCGTTTGGAGATAGTGCTACTCTTGATGCACGATTGGTGCACGGTTTGCGTCAAACGTACCGTAGGCTCGGAAATAGTATTGGAGGCACCTGTTGGAACTCCTACTTGACGAGGGTCTTGTGGAATCTCGTTTCGATCTGTTTTGAGACAGTGTTAGTGTCGGTGCAAGATAGGTGCACGATTTGCGTCAAACGTACCATAGGGTCGTAAATCAGTTTAGACCCACCTGATGGTACTCCTAAGTAATGTGGGTCTGGTGGAGCTCTGTTCGGTCCATTTGGAGATAGTGCTAATCTTGATACAAGATAGGTGCACGGTTTGCACTGAACGTACCATAGGCTCACAAATAGTTTTTGACGCACCCGATGGACTCGTAAGTGACATGGGTCATGTGGAATCTCGTTTTAGTCTGTTTGGAGACAGTGTTAGTGTCAGTGCAAGACATGTGCACGGTTTCCAACGAACGTACCATAGGCATAGAAATCGTTTTGGACGCAGACGATGGAACTCCTTGGTGACGAGGCTCAAGTGGAAGCTCGGTTCGGTTCGTTTGGAGATAGTGCTACTCTTGATGCACGATTGGTGCATGGTTTGAGTCAAACGTACCGTAGCCTCGGAAATAGTATTGGAGGCACCCGATGGAACTCCTAGTTGACGTGGGTCTTGTGGAATCTCGTTTCGATCTGTTTTGAGACAGTGTTAGCGTCGGTCAAAGATAGGTGCTCAGTTTGCGTCAAACATACCATAGGCTCATAAATCATTTTAGAAGCACCCAATGGTACAGCTAGTGACGAGGTCTGGTGGAACCCTGTTTGGTCCGTTTGGAGATAGTGCCAACCTTGACACAAGATAGGTGCATGATTTGCACTGAAGGTACCATAGGCTCATAAATAGTTGTGGACGCACCCAATGGAACTCATAAATGGCGTGGGTAGTGTGGAATTTTGTTTTAGTCCGTTTGGAGACAGTGTTAATGTCAGTGCAAGAGAGGTGCACGGTTTGCACCGAACATACCATAGGCATAGAAATCATTTTGGACGCACTCGATGGGACTCCTAGGTGACGAGGCTCAAGTGGAAGCTCGGTTCGGTCTGTTTGGAGACAGTACTACTCTTGATGCACGATTGGTGCACGGTTTGCGTCAAACATACCGTAGGCTCTGAAATAGTATTGGAGGCACCCGATGGAACTCCTAGTTGATGTGGGTCTTGTGGAATCTCGTTTCGATCTGTTTTGAGACAGTGTTAGCGTCGGTGCAAGATAGGTGCTCAATTTGCGTCAAACATACCATAGGGTCATAAATCAGTTTAGACGCACCTGATGGTACTCTAAAGTGCCGTGGGTCTGGTGGAGCTCGGTTCGGTACGTTTGGTGATAGTGCTAATCTTGACACAAGATAGATGCACGGTTTGCACTGAACATACCATAGGCTCAGAAATAGTTTGGGACGCACCCGATGGACTCGTAAGTGACATGGGTCATGTGGAATCTCATTTTAGTCCGTTTGGAGACAGTGTTAGTTTCAGAGCAAGACAGGTGCACGGTTTGCACCGAACAGACCATAGGCATAGAAGTCGTTTTGGACGCACACGATGGGACTCCTAGGTGATGAGGCTCAAGTGGAAGCTCGACTCGGTCCGTTTGGAGATAGTGCTACTCTTGATGCACGATTGGTGCACGGTTTGCGTCAAACGTACCGTAGGCTTGGAAATAGTATTGGAGGCACCCGATGGAACCCCTAGTTGACGTGGGTCTTGTGGAATCTTGTTTCGATCGGTTTTGAGATAGTGTTAGTGTCGGTCCAAGATAGGTGCACAATTTGCGTCAAACGTACCATAGGGTCATAAATCAGTTTAGACGCACCCGATGGTGCTCCTAAGTGACGTGGGTCTGGTGGAGCTCTGTTCGGTCCGTTTGGAGATAGTGCTAATCTTGACACAAGATAGATGCACGGTTTGCACTGAACGTACCATAGGCTCACAAATAGTTTTTGACGCACCCGATGGACTCGTAAGTGACATGGGTCGTGTGGAATCTCGTTTTAGTCTGTTTGGAGACAGTGTTAGTGTCAGTGCAAGAAAGGTGCACGGTTTGCATCGAACATACCATCGGCATAGAAATCGTTTTGGACACACACGATGGGACTCCTTGGTGACGACGCTCAAGTGGAAGCTCGGTTTGGAGATAGTGCTACTCTTGATGCATGGTTGGTGCACAGTTTGCGTCAAACGTACCGTAGGCTCGGAAATAGTATTGGAGGCACCTGTTGGAACTCCTAGTTGACGAGGGTCTTGTGGAATCTCGTTTCGATCAGTTTTGAGACAGTGTTAGCGTTGGTCCAAGATAGGTGCTCAATTTGCGTCAAACGTACCATAGGCTCATAAATCATTTTAAAAGCACCCAATGGTACTCCTAAGTGACGAGGGTCTAGTGGAGCCCTGTTTGGTCTGTTTGGAGGTAGTGCTAATCTTGACACAAGATAGGTGCACGGTTTGCACTGAAGGTACCATAGGCTCATAAATAGTTGTGGACGCACCCAATGGAACTCATAAGTGGCGTGGGTCGTGTGGAATTTCATTTTAGCCCAATTGGAGAAAATGTTAATGTCAGTGCAAGAGAGGTGCACGGTTTGCACCGAACATACCATAGGCATAGAAATCATTTTGGACGCAGTCGATGGGACTCCTAGGTGATGAGGCTCAAGTGGAAGCTCGGTTCAGTCCATTTGGAGACAGTGCTACTCTTGATGCACGATTGGTGCACGGTTTGCGTCAAACATACCGTAGGCTCTGAAATAGTATTGGAGGCACACGATGGAACTCCTAGTTGATGTGGGTCTTGATGTGGACTCGTAAGTGACATGGGTCATGTGGAATCTCGTTTTAGTCTGTTTGGACACAGTGTTAGTGTCAGAGCAAGACAGGTGCACGGTTTGCATCGAACATAGCATAGTCATAGAAATCGCTTTGGACGCACACGATGGGACTCCTTGGTGACGAGGCTCAAGTGGAAGCTCGGTTCGGTCCGTTTGGAGACAGTACTACTCTTGATGCACGATTTATGCACGGTTTGCGTCAAACGTTGGTACTTTTGACACAAACCGAGCACCTATCTTGCACCAACGCAACACTATCTCAAAACAGATGGAAATGAGATTCCACATGAACCACGTCACCTAAAAGTTCTATCGGGTGCCTCCCATACTATTTCCGTGCCTACAGTATGTTTGACGCAAGCCGTGCACCAATCTTGCATCAAGAGTAGCACTATCACCAAACGTACCAAACCGAGCTTCCACTTGAGCCTTATCACCTAAGAGTCCCATCAAGTGTGTCCAAAATGATTTCTATGCCTATGGTGCGTTCGGTGCAAACCGTGCAGCTATTTTGCACTGACACTAAGATTGTCTCTAAATGGACTAAAACGAGTTTCCACACGACCCACATCACGTGCAAGTTCCATCAGGTGCGTCCAAAACTATTTATGAGCCTATGGTATGTTTAGTGCAAACCGTGCACCTATCTTGTGTCAAGATTAGCACTATCTCCAAACGGACCAAACATAACTCCACCAGACCCTCGTCACCTAGGAGACCATCGGGTGTGTCTTAAACAATTTATGAGCCTATGGTACTTTTGACACAAACCGAGCACCTATCTTGCACCAACACTAAGACTGTCTCAAAACAGATCGAAACAAGATTCCACAAGGCCCACGTCACCTAGGAGTTCCATCGGGTGCCTCCAATACTATTTTCGAGCCTACGGCACGTTCGACGCAAACCGTGCACCAATCTTGCATCAAGAGAAGCACTATCTCCAAACGGACCGAACCGAGCTTGCACTTGAGCCTTTGTCACCTAGGAGTCCCATCGAGTGTGTCCAAAACAATTTCTATGCCCATAGTACGTTCGGTGCAAACCGTTCATCTATCTTGCTCTGACACAAACACTATCTCCAAACGGACTAAAACGAGATTCCACACGACCCATGTCACTTACGAGTTCCATCGGGTGCGTCCAAAACTATTTGTGAGCCTATGGTCTGTTCAATGCAAACCATGCACCTATCTTGCGTGAAGATTAGCACTATCTCCAAATGGACCGAACAGAGCTCCACCAGACCCTCGCCACCTAGGAGTATCACAGGGTGCATCTAAAACGATTTAAGACCCATGGTACGTTTGACACAAACCGAGCACCTATCTTGCACCGACGCTAACACTGTCTCAAAACAGATCGAAATAAGATTCCACATGACCCACGTCACCTAGGAGTTCCATCGGGTGCCTCTAATACTACTTTCGAGCCTACGGTACGTTCGACGCAAACCTTGCACCAATCTTGCATCAAGAGTAGCACTATCTCCAAACGGACTAAACCGAGCTTCCACTTGAGCCTCGTCACCTGAGTCCCATCGAGTGCGTCCAAAATAATTTATATGCCTATGGTATGTTTGGTGCAAACCGTGCTCCTATCCTGCACTAACACTAACACTATCTCCAAATGAACTAAAACGAGGTTCCACACGACCCACATCACTTACGAGTTCCACCGATTGCGTCCAAAACTATTTATAAGTCTATGGTATGTTTAGTGCAAACCGTGCACCTAACTTGCGTCAAGATTAGCACTATTTCTGAATGGACTAAACAGACCTCCATCAGACCCTCGTCACCTAGGAGAACCATCAGGTGCGTCTAAAATGATTTATGAGCCTATGACACTTTTGACGCAAACCGAGCACCTATCTTGCACCGACGCTAACACTGTCTCAAGACAGGTCGAAATGAGAATCCGGATGACCCACGTCACCTATGAGTTCTATCAAGTGTCTCCAATAGTATTTCCGAGCCTACGTTACGTTCGACGTAAACCGTGCTCCAATCTTGCATCAAGAGTAGCACTATCAACAAACATACCGAACCGAGCTTCCACTTGAGCCACGTCTCTAGGAGTCCCATCGAGTGCGTCCAAAATGATTTCTATGCCTATGGTACGGTCGGTGCAAACAGTGCACCTATCTTGCGCTGACACTAACACTATCTCCAAACGGACTAAAATAAGATTCCACACAACCCATGTCACTTACGAGTTCCATCGGGTGCGTCCAAAACTATTTATGCGCCTATGGTACATTCGGTGCAAACCGTGCACCTATCTTGCGTCAAGATTAACATTATCTCCTAACACTGTCTCAAAAAAAATAGAAAGGAGATTCCACAAGACCCACGTCAGCTAGGAGTTCCATCTGGTACCTCGAATAATATTTCTGAGCGTACGGTACGTTCGACGCAAACCTTGCACCAATCTTGCATCAAGAGCACCACTGTCTCCAAATGGACCCAACTAAGATTCCACTTGAGGCTCTTCACCTAGGAGTCCCATCGAGTGCGTCCAAAATGATTTGTATGCCTATGGTATGTTCGGTGCAAACTATACACCTATCTTGCACTGACACTACCACTGTCTCCAAGCGGACTAAAACGAGATTCCACTGGACCCACGTCACTTACGAGTTCCATCGGGTGCCTCCAAAACTATTCATGACCCTATGGTATGTATAGTGCAAACCGTGCACCTATCTTGCATAAAGATTAGCACTATCTCCAAACGGACCGAATAGTGAACCACCAGACCCTCGTCACCTAGGAGTTCCATCAGGTGTATCTAAAACGATTTATGAACCTATGGTACTTTTGACACAAACCGAGCACCTATCTTGCACCAACGCAACACTATCTCAAAACAGATGGAAATGAGATTCCACATGACCCACGTCACCTAAAAGTTCTATCGGGTGCCTCCCATACTATTTCCTTGCCTACAATATGTTTGATGCAAGCCGTGCACCAATCTTGCATCAAGAGTAGCACTATCACCAAACATACCAAACTAAGCTTCCACTTGAGCCTTATCACCTAGGAGTCCCATCAAGTGTGTCCAAAATGATTTCTATGCCTATGGTGCATTCGGTGCAAACCGTGCAGCTATTTTGCACTGACACTAAGATTGTCTCTAAATAGACTAAAATGAGTTTCCACACGACCCACATCACGTGCAAGTTCCATCAGGTGCGTCCAAAACTATTTATGAGCCTATGGTATGTTTAGTGCAAACCGTGCACCTATCTTGTGTCAAGATTAGCACTATCTCCAAACGGACCAAACATAACTCCACCAGACCCTCGTCACCTAGGAGACCATCGGGTGTGTCTTAAACAATTTATGAGCCTATGGTACTTTTGACACAAACCGAGCACCTATCTTGCACCAACGCTAAGACTGTCTCAAAACAGATCGAAACAAGATTCCACAAGGCCCACGTCACCTAGGAGTTCCATCGGGTGCCTCCAATACTATTTTCGAGCCTACGGCACGTTCGACGCAAACCGTGCACCAATCTTGCATCAAGAGAAGCACTATCTCTAAACGGACCGAACCGAGCTTGCACTTGAGCCTTTGTCACCTAGGAGTCCCATCGAGTGTGTCCAAAACAATTTCTATGCCCATAGTACATTCGGTGCAAACCGTTCACCTATCTTGCTCTGACACAAACACTATCTCCAAACGGACTAAAACGAGATTCCACACGACCCATGTCACTTACGAGTTCCATCGGGTGCGTCCAAAACTATTTGTGAGCCTATGGTCTGTTCAATGCAAACCATGCACCTATCTTGCGTGAAGATTAGCACTATCTCCAAATGGACCGAACAGAGCTCCACCAGACCCTCGCCACCTAGGAGTATCACAGGGTGCATCTAAAACGATTTAAGACCCATGGTACGTTTGACACAAACCGAGCACCTATCTTGCACCAACGCTAACACTGTCTCAAAACAGATCGAAACAAGATTCCACATGACCCACGTCACCTAGGAGTTCCATCGGGTGCCTCTAATACTACTTTCGAGCCTACGGTACGTTCGACGCAAAGCTTGCACCAATCTTGCATCAAGAGTAGCACTATCTCCAAACGAACTAAACCGAGCTTCCACTTGAGCCTCGTCACCTGAGTGCCATCGAGTGCGTCCAAAATAATTTATATGCCTATGGTATGTTTGGTGCAAACCGTGCTCCTATCCTGCACTAACACTAACACTATCTCCAAATGAACTAAAACGAGGTTCCACACGACCCACATCACTTACGAGTTACACCGGTTGCGTCCAAAACTATTTATAAGTCTATGGTATGTTTAGTGCAAACCGTGCACCTAACTTGCGTCAAGATTAGCACTATCTCTGAACGGACTAAACAGACCTCCATCGGACCCTCGTCACCTAGGAGAACCATCAGGTGCGTCTAAAACGATTTATGAGCCTATGACACTTTTGATGCAAACCGAGCACCTATCGTGCACCGACACTAACACTGTATCAAGACAGGTCAAAATGAGATTCCAGATGACCCACGTCACCTATGAGTTCTATCAAGTGTCTCCAATAGTATTTCTGAGCCTACGGTACGTTCAACGTAAACCGTGCTCCAATCTTGCATCAAGAGTAGCACTATCAACCAACATACCGAACCGAGCTTCCACTTGAGCCTCGTCTCTAGGAGTCCCATCGAGTGCGTCCAAAACGATTTCTATGCCTATGGTACGGTCGGTGCAAACCGTGCACCTATCTTGCGCTGACACTAATACTATCTCCAAACGGACTAAAATGAGATTCCACACAACCCATGTCGCTTACGAGTTCCATCGGGTGCGTCCAAAACTATTTATGAGCCTATGGTACATTCGGTGCAAACCGTGCACCTATCTTGCGTCAAGATTAGCATTATCTCCTAACACTATCTCAAAAAAATAAAAAGGAGATTCCACAAGACCCACGTCAGCTAGGAGTTCCATCTGGTACCTCGAATAATATTTCTGAGTGTACGGTACGTTCGACGCAAACCTTGCACCAATCTTGCATCAAGAGCACCACTGTCTCCAAATGGACCCAACCAAGATTCCACTTGAGGCTCTTCACCTAGGAGTCCCATCGAGTGCGTCCAAAATGATTTCTATGCCTATGGTATGTTTGGTGCAAACTATACACCTATCTTGCACTGACACTACCACTGTCTCCAAGCGGACTAAAACGAGATTCCACTGGACCCACGTCACTTACGAGTTCCATCGGGTGCCTCCAAAACTATTCATGACCCTATGGTATGTATAGTGCAAACCGTGCACCTATCTTGCATCAAGATTAGCACTATCTCCAAACGGACCGAATAGAGAACCACCAGACCCTCGTCACCTAGGAGTTCCATCAGGTGTATCTAAAACGATTTATGAGCCTATGGTACTTTTGACACAAACCGAGCACCTATCTTGCACCAACGCAACACTATCTCAAAACAGATGGAAATGAGATTCCACATGACCCACGTCACCTAAAAGTTCTATCGGGTGCCTCCCATACTATTTCCGTGCCTACAGTATGTTTGACGCAAGCCGTGCACCAATCTTGCATCAAGAGTAGCACTATCACCAAACGTACCAAACCGAGCTTCCACTTGAGCCTTATCACCTAAGAGTCCCATCAAGTGTGTCCAAAATGATTTCTATGCCTATGGTGCATTCGGTGCAAACCGTGTAGCTATTTTGCACTGACACTAAGATTGTCTCTAAATAGACTAAAATGAGTTTCCACACGACCCACATCACGTGCAAGTTCCATCAGGTGCGTCCAAAACTACTTATGAGCCTATGGTATGTTTAGTGCAAACCGTGCACCTATCTTGTGTTAAGATTAGCACTATCTCCAAACGGACCAAACATAACTCCACCAGACCCTCGTCACCTAGGAGACCATCGGGTGTGTCTTAAACAATTTATGAGCCTATGGTACTTTTGACACAAACCGAGCACCTATCTTGCACCAACGCTAAGACTGTCTCAAAACAGATCGAAACAAGATTCCACAAGGCCCACGTCACCTAGGAGTTCCATCGGGTGCCTCCAATACTATTTTCGAGCCTACGGCACGTTCGACGCAAACCGTGCACCAATCTTGCATCAAGAGAAGCACTATCTCCAAACGGACCGAACCGAGCTTGCACTTGAGCCTTTGTCACCTAGGAGTCCCATCGAGTGTGTCCAAAACAATTTCTATGCCCATAGTACGTTCGGTGCAAACCGTTCACCTATCTTGCTCTGACACAAACACTATCTCCAAACGGACTAAAACGAGATTCCACACGACCCATGTCACTTACGAGTTCCATCGGGTGCGTCCAAAACTATTTGTGAGCCTATGGTCTGTTCAATGCAAACCATGCACCTATCTTGCGTGAAGATTAGCACTATCTCCAAATGGACCGAACAGAGCTCCACCAGACCCTTGCCACCTAGGAGTATCACAGGGTGCATCTAAAACGATTTAAGACCCATGGTACGTTTGACACAAACCGAGCACCTATCTTGCACCAACGCTAACACTGTCTCAAAACAGATCGAAACAAGATTCCACATGACCCACGTCACCTAGGAGTTCCATCGGGTGCCTCTAATACTACTTTCGAGCCTACGGTACGTTCGACGCAAAACTTGCACCAATCTTGCATCAAGAGTAGCACTATCTCCAAACGAACTAAACCGAGCTTCCACTTGAGCCTCGTCACCTGAGTGCCATCGAGTGCGTCCAAAATAATTTATATGCCTATGGTATGTTTGGTGCAAACCGTGCTCCTATCCTGCACTAACACTAACACTATCTCCAAATGAACTAAAACGAGGTTCCACACGACCCACATCACTTACGAGTTACACCGGTTGCGTCCAAAACTATTTATAAGTCTATGGTATGTTTAGTGCAAACCGTGCACCTAACTTGCGTCAAGATTAGCACTATCTCTGAACGGACTAAACAGACCTCCATCGGACCCTCGTCACCTAGGAGAACCATCAGGTGCGTCTAAAACGATTTATGAGCCTATGACACTTTTGATGCAAACCGAGCACCTATCGTGCACCGACACTAACACTGTATCAAGACAGGTCAAAATGAGATTCCAGATGACCCACGTCACCCATGAGTTCTATCAAGTGTCTCCAATAGTATTTCTGAGCCTACGGTACGTTCAACGTAAACCGTGCTCCAATCTTGCATCAAGGGTAGCACTATCAACCAACATACCGAACCGAGCTTCCACTTGAGCCTCGTCTCTAGGAGTCCCATCGAGTGCGTCCAAAACGATTTCTATGCCTATGGTACGGTCGGTGCAAACCGTGCACCTATCTTGCGCTGACACTAATACTATCTCCAAACGGACTAAAATGAGATTCCACACAACCCATGTCGCTTACGAGTTCCATCGGGTGCGTCCAAAACTATTTATGAGCCTATGGTACATTCGGTGCAAACCGTGCACCTATCTTGCGTCAAGATTAGCATTATCTCCTAACACTATCTCAAAAAATAAAAAGGAGATTCCACAAGACCCACGTCAGCTAGGAGTTCCATCTGGTACCTCGAATAATATTTCTGAGTGTACGGTACGTTCGACGCAAACCTTGCACCAATCTTGCATCAAGAGCACCACTGTCTCCAAATGGACCCAACCAAGATTCCACTTGAGGCTCTTCACCTAGGAGTCCCATCGAGTGCGTCCAAAATGATTTCTATGCCTATGGTATGTTCGGTGCAAACTATACACCTATCTTGCACTGACACTACCACTGTCTCCAAGCGGACTAAAACGAGATTCCACTGGACCCACGTCACTTACGAGTTCCATCGGGTGCCTCCAAAACTATTCATGACCCTATGGTATGTATAGTGCAAACCGTGCACCTATCTTGCATCAAGATTAGCACTATCTCCAAACGGACCGAATAGAGAACCACCAGACCCTCGTCACCTAGGAGTTCCATCAGGTGTATCTAAAACGATTTATGAGCCTATGGTACTTTTGACACAAACCGAGCACCTATCTTGCACCAACGCAACACTATCTCAAAACAGATGGAAATGAGATTCCACATGACCCACGTCACCTAAAAGTTCTATCGGGTGCCTCCCATACTATTTCTGTGCCTACAGTATGTTTGACGCAAGCCGTGCACCAATCTTGCATCAAGAGTAGCACTATCACCAAACGTACCAAACCGAGCTTCCACTTGAGCCTTATCACCTAAGAGTCCCATCAAGTGTGTCCAAAATGATTTCTATGCCTATGGTACATTCGGTGCAAACCGTGCAGCTATTTTGCACTGACACTAAGATTGTCTCTAAATAGACTAAAATGAGTTTCCACACGACCCACATCACGTGCAAGTTCCATCAGGTGCGTCCAAAACTACTTATGAGCCTATGGTATGTTTAGTGCAAACCGTGCACCTATCTTGTGTCAAGATTAGCACTATCTCCAAACGGACCAAACATAACTCCACCAGACCCTCGTCACCTAGGAGACCATCGGGTGTGTCTTAAACAATTTATGAGCCTATGGTACTTTTGACACAAACCGAGCACCTATCTTGCACCAACGCTAAGACTGTCTCAAAATAGATCGAAACAAGATTCCACAAGGCCCACGTCACCTAGGAGTTCCATCGGGTGCCTCCAATACTATTTTCGAGCCTACGGCACGTTCGACGCAAACCGTGCACCAATCTTGCATCAAGAGAAGCACTATCTCCAAACGGACCGAACCGAGCTTGCACTTGAGCCTTTGTCACCTAGGAGTCCCATCGAGTGTGTCCAAAACAATTTCTATGCCCATAGTACGTTCGGTGCAAACCGTTCACCTATCATGCTCTGACACAAACACTATCTCCAAACGGACTAAAACGAGATTCCACACGACCCATGTCACTTACGAGTTCCATCGGGTGCGTCCAAAACTATTTGTGAGCCTATGGTCTGTTCAATGCAAACCATGCACCTATCTTGCGTGAAGATTAGCACTATCTCCAAATGGACCGAACAGAGCTCCACCAGACCCTCGCCACCTAGGAGTATCACAGGGTGCATCTAAAACGATTTAAGACCCATGGTACGTTTGACACAAACCGAGCACCTATTTTGCACCAACGCTAACACTGTCTCAAAACAGATTGAAACAAGATTCCACATGACCCACGTCACCTAGGAGTTCCATCGGGTGCCTCTAATACTACTTTCGAGCCTACGGTACGTTCGACGCAAAGCTTGCACCAATCTCGCATCAAGAGTAGCACTATCTCCAAATGAACTAAACCGAGCTTCCACTTGAGCCTCGTCACCTGAGTGCCATCGAGTGCGTCCAAAATAATTTATATGCCTATGGTATGTTTGGTGCAAACCGTGCTCCTATCCTGCACTAACACTAACACTATCTCCAAATGAACTAAAACGACGTTCCACACGACCCACATCACTTACGAGTTACACCGGTTGCGTCCAAAACTATTTATAAGTCTATGGTATGTTTAGTGCAAACCGTGCACCTAACTTGCGTCAAGATTAGCACTATCTCTGAACGGACTAAACAGACCTCCATCGGACCCTCGTCACCTAGGAGAACCATCAGGTGCGTCTAAAACGATTTATGAGCCTATGACACTTTTGATGCAAACCGAGCACCTATCGTGCACTGACACTAACACTGTATCAAGACAGGTCAAAATGAGATTCCAGATGACCCACGTCACCTATGAGTTCTATCAAGTGTCTCCAATAGTATTTCTGAGCCTACGGTACGTTCAACGTAAACCGTGCTCCAATCTTGCATCAAGAGTAGCACTATCAACCAACATACCGAACCGAGCTTCCACTTGAGCCTCGTCTCTAGGAGTCCCATCGAGTGCGTCCAAAACGATTTCTATGCCTATGGTACGGTCGGTGCAAACCGTGCACCTATCTTGCGCTGACACTAATACTATCTCCAAACGGACTAAAATGAGATTCCACACAACCCATGTCGCTTACGAGTTCCATCGGGTGCGTCCAAAACTATTTATGAGCCTATGGTACATTCGGTGCAAACCGTGCACCTATCTTGCGTCAAGATTAGCATTATCTCCTAACACTATCTCAAAAAAATAAAAAGGAGATTCCACAAGACCCACGTCAGCTAGGAGTTCCATCTGGTACCTCGAATAATATTTCTGAGTGTACGGTACGTTCGACGCAAACCTTGCACCAATCTTGCATCAAGAGCACCACTGTCTCCAAATGGACCCAACCAAGATTCCACTTGAGGCTCTTCACCTAGGAGTCCCATCGAGTGCGTCCAAAATGATTTCTATGCCTATGGTATGTTCGGTGCAAACTATACACCTATCTTGCACTGACACTACCACTGTCTCCAAGCGGACTAAAACGAGATTCCACTGGACCCACGTCACTTACGAGTTCCATCGGGTGCCTCCAAAACTATTCATGACCCTATGGTATGTATAGTGCAAACCGTGCACCTATCTTGCATCAAGATTAGCACTATCTCCAAACGGACCGAATAGAGAACCACCAGACCCTCGTCACCTAGGAGTTCCATCAGGTGTATCTAAAACGATTTATGAGCCTATGGTACTTTTGACACAAACCGAGCACCTATCTTGCACCAACGCAACACTATCTCAAAACAGATGGAAATGAGATTCCACATGACCCACGTCACCTAAAAGTTCTATCGGGTGCCTCCCATACAATTTCCGTGCCTACAGTATGTTTGACGCAAGCCGTGCACCAATCTTGCATCAAGAGTAGCACTATCACCAAACGTACCAAACCGAGCTTCCACTTGAGCCTTATCACCTAAGAGTCCCATCAAGTGTGTCCAAAATGATTTCTATGCCTATGGTGCATTCGGTGCAAACCGTGCAGCTATTTTGCACTGACACTAAGATTGTCTCTAAATAGACTAAAATGAGTTTCCACACGACCCACATCACGTGCAAGTTCCATCAGGTGCGTCCAAAACTACTTATGAGCCTATAGTATGTTTAGTGCAAACCGTGCACCTATCTTGTGTCAAGATTAGCACTATCTCCAAACGGACCAAACATAACTCCACCAGACCCTCGTCACCTAGGAGACCATCGGGTGTGTCTTAAACAATTTATGAGCCTATGGTACTTTTGACACAAACCGAGCACCTATCTTGCACCAACGCTAAGACTGTCTCAAAACAGATCGAAACAAGATTCCACAAGGCCCACGTCACCTAGGAGTTCCATCGGGTGCCTCCAATACTATTTTCGAGCCTACGGCACGTTCGACGCAAACCGTGCACCAATCTTGCATCAAGAGAAGCACTATCTCCAAACGGACCGAACCGAGCTTGCACTTGAGCCTTTGTCACCTAGGAGTCCCATCGAGTGTGTCCAAAACAATTTCTATGCCCATAGTACGTTCGGTGCAAACCGTTCACCTATCTTGCTCTGACACAAACACTATCTCCAAACGGACTAAAACGAGATTCCACACGACCCATGTCACTTACGAGTTCCATCGGGTGCGTCCAAAACTATTTGTGAGCCTATGGTCTGTTCAATGCAAACCATGCACCTATCTTGCGTGAAGATTAGCACTATCTCCAAATGGACCGAACAGAGCTCCACCAGACCCTCGCCACCTAGGAGTATCACAGGGTGCATCTAAAACGATTTAAGACCCATGGTACGTTTGACACAAACCGAGCACCTATCTTGCACCAACGCTAACACTGTCTCAAAACAGATCGAAACAAGATTCCACATGACCCACGTCACCTAGGAGTTCCATCGGGTGCCTCTAATACTACTTTCGAGCCTACGGTACGTTCGACGCAAAGCTTGCACCAATCTTGCATCAAGAGTAGCACTATCTCCAAACGAACTAAACCGAGCTTCCACTTGAGCCTCGTCACCTGAGTGCCATCGAGTGCGTCCAAAATAATTTATATGCCTATGGTATGTTTGGTGCAAACCGTGCTCCTATCCTGCACTAACACTAACACTATCTCCAAATGAACTAAAACAAGGTTCCACACGACCCACATCACTTACGAGTTACACCGGTTGCGTCCAAAACTATTTATAAGTCTATGGTATGTTTAGTGCAAACCGTGCACCTAACTTGCGTCAAGATTAGCACTATCTCTGAACGGACTAAACAGACCTCCATCGGACCCTCGTCACCTAGGAGAACCATCAGGTGCGTCTAAAACGATTTATGAGCCTATGACACTTTTGATGCAAACCGAACACCTATCGTGCACCGACACTAACACTGTATCAAGACAGGTCGAAATGAGATTCCAGATGACCCACGTCACCTATGAGTTCTATCAAGTGTCTCCAATAGTATTTCTGAGCCTACGGTACGTTCAACGTAAACCGTGCTCCAATCTTGCATCAAGAGTAGCACTATCAACCAACATACCGAACCGAGCTTCCACTTGAGCCTCGTCTCTAGGAGTCCCATCGAGTGCGTCCAAAACGATTTCTATGCCTATGGTACGGTCGGTGCAAACCGTGCACCTATCTTGCGCTGACACTAATACTATCTCCAAACGGACTAAAATGAGATTCCACACAACCCATGTCGCTTACGAGTTCCATCGGGTGCGTCCAAAACTATTTATGAGCCTATGGTACATTCGGTGCAAACCGTGCACCTATCTTGCGTCAAGATTAGCATTATCTCCTAACACTATCTCAAAAAAAATAGAAAGGAGATTCCACAAGACCCACGTCAGCTAGGAGTTCCATCTGGTACCTCGAATAATATTTCTGAGTGTACGGTACGTTCGACGCAAACCTTGCACCAATCTTGCATCAAGAGCACCACTGTCTCCAAATGGACCCAACCAAGATTCCACTTGAGGCTCTTCACCTAGGAGTCCCATCGAGTGCGTCCAAAATGATTTCTATGCCTATGGTATGTTCGGTGCAAACTATACACCTATCTTGCACTGACACTACCACTGTCTCCAAGCGGACTAAAACGAGATTCCACTGGACCCACGTCACTTACGAGTTCCATCGGGTGCCTCCAAAACTATTCATGACCCTATGGTATGTATAGTGCAAACCGTGCACCTATCTTGCATCAAGATTAGCACTATCTCCAAACGGACCGAATAGAGAACCACCAGACCCTCGTCACCTAGGAGTTCCATCAGGTGTATCTAAAACGATTTATGAGCCTATGGTACTTTTGACACAAACCGAGCACCTATCTTGCACCAACGCAATACTATCTCAAAACAGATGAAAATGAGATTCCACACGACCCACGTCACCTAAAAGTTCAATCGGGTGCCTCCCATACTATTTCCGTGCCTACAGTATGTTTGACGCAAGCCGTGCACCAATCTTGCATCAAGAGTAGCACTATCACCAAACGTACCAAACCGAGCTTCCACTTGAGCCTTATCACCTAAGAGTCCCATCAAGTGTGTCCAAAATGATTTCTATGCCTATGGTGCGTTCGGTGCAAACCGTGCAGCTATTTTGCACAGACACTAAGATTGTCTCTAAATGGACTAAAACGAGATTCCACACGACCCACATCACGTGCAAGTTCCATCAGGTGCGTCCAAAACTATTTATGAGCCTATGGTATGTTTAGTGCAAACCGTGCACCTATCTTGTGTCAAGATTAGTACTATCTCCAAACGGACCAAACATAACTCCACCAGACCCTCGTCACCTAGGAGACCATCGGGTGTGTCTTAAACAATTTATGAGCCTATGGTACTTTTGACACAAACTGAGCACCTATCTTGCACCAACACTAAGACTGTCTCAAAACAGATCGAAACAAGATTCCACAAGGCCCACGTCACCTAGGAGTTCCATCGGGTGCCTCCAATACTATTTTTGAGCCTACGGCACGTTCGACGCAAACCGTGCACCAATCTTGCATCAAGAGAAGCACTATCTCCAAACGGACCGAACCGAGCTTGCACTTGAGCCTTTGTCACCTAGGAGTCCCATCGAGTGTGTCCAAAACAATTTCTATGCCCATAGTACGTTCGGTGCAAACCGTTCACCTATCTTGCTCTGACACAAACACTATCTCCAAACGGACTAAAACGAGATTCCACACGACCCATGTCACTTACGAGTTCCATCGGGTGCGTCCAAAACTATTTGTGAGCCTATGGTCTGTTCAATGCATACCATGCACCTATCTTGCGTGAAGATTAGCATTATCTCCAAATGGACCGAACAGAGCTCCACCAGACCCTCGCCACCTAGGAGTATCACAGGGTGCATCTAAAACGATTTAAGACCCATGGTACGTTTGACAAAAACCGAGCACCTATCTTGCACCAACGCTAACACTGTCTCAAAACAGATCGAAACAAGATTCCACATGACCCACGTCACCTAGGAGTTCCATCGGGTGCCTCTAATACTACTTTCAAGCCTACGGTACGTTCGACGCAAAGCTTGCACCAATCTTGCATCAAGAGTAGCACTATCTCCAAACGAACTAAACCGAGCTTCCCCTTGAGCCTCGTCACCTGAGTGCCATCGAGTGCGTCCAAAATAATTTATATGCCTATGGTATGTTTGGTGCAAACCGTGCTCCTATCCTGCACTAACACTAACACTATCTCCAAATGAACTAAAACAAGGTTCCACACGACCCACATCACTTACGAGTTACACCGGTTGCGTGCAAAACTATTTATAAGTCTATGGTATGTTTAGTGCAAACCGTGCACCTAACTTGCGTCAAGATTAGCACTATCTCTGAACGGACTAAACAGACCTCCATCGGACCCTCGTCACCTAGGAGAACCATCAGGTGCGTCTAAAACGATTTATGAGCCTATGACACTTTTGATGCAAACCGAGCACCTATCGTGCACCGACGCTAACACTGTCTCAAGACAGGTCGAAATGAGATTCCGGATGACCCACGTCACCTATGAGTTCTATCAAGTGTCTCCAATAGTATTTCCGAGCCTACGGTACGTTCAACGTAAACCGTGCTCCAATCTTGCATCAAGAGTAGCACTATCAACAAACATACCGAACCGAGCTTCCACTTGAGCCTCGTCTCTAGGAGTCCCATCGAGTGCGTCCAAAACGATTTCTATGCCTATGGTACGGTCGGTGCAAACCGTGCACCTATCTTGCGCTGACACTAACACTATCTCCAAACGGACTAAAATGAGATTCCACACAACCCATGTCACTTACGAGTTCCATCGGGTGCGTCCAAAACTATTTATGAGCCTATGGTACATTCGGTGCAAACCGTGCACCTATCTTGCGTCAAGATTAGCATTATCTCCTAACACTATCTCAAAAAAATAGAAAGGAGATTCCACAAGACCCATGTCAGCTAGGAGTTCCATCTGGTACCTCGAATAATATTTCTGAGCGTACGGTACGTTCGACGCAAACCTTGCACCAATCTTGCATCAAGAGCACCACTGTCTCCAAATGGACCCAACCAAGATTCCACTTGAGGCTCTTCACCTAGGAGTCCCATCGAGTGCGTCCAAAATGATTTCTATGCCTATGGTATGTTCGGTGCAAACTATACACCTATCTTGCACTGACACTACCACTGTCTCCAAGCGGACTAAAACGAGATTCCACTGGACCCACGTCACTTACGAGTTCCATCGGGTGCCTCCAAAACTATTCACGACCCTATGGTATGTATAGTGCAAACCGTGCACCTATCTTGCATCAAGATTAGCACTATCTCCAAACGGACCGAATAGAGAACCACCAGACCCTCGTCACCTAGGAGTTCCATCAGGTGTATCTAAAACGATTTATGAGCCTATGGTACTTTTGACACAAACCGAGCACCTATCTTGCACCAACACTAAGACTGTCTCAAAACAGATCGAAACAAGATTCCACAAGGCCCACGTCACCTAGGAGTTCCATCGGGTGCCTCCAATACTATTTTCGAGCCTACGGCACGTTCGACGCAAACCGTGCACCAATCTTGCATCAAGAGAAGCACTATCTCCAAACGGACCGAACCGAGCTTGCACTTGAGCCTTTGTCACCTAGGAGTCCCATCGAGTGTGTCCAAAACAATTTCTATGTCCATAGTACGTTCGGTGCAAACCGTTCACCTATCTTGCTCTGACACAAACACTATCTCCAAACGGACTAAAACGAGATTCCACACGACCCATGTCACTTACGAGTTCCATCGGGTGCGTCCAAAACTATTTGTGAGCCTATGGTCTGTTCAATGCAAACCATGCACCTATCTTGCGTGAAGATTAGCATTATCTCCAAATGGACCGAACAGAGCTCCACCAGACCCTCGCCACCTAGGAGTATCACAGGGTGCATCTAAAATGATTTAAGACCCATGGTACGTTTGACACAAACCGAGCACCTATCTTGCACCAACGCTAACACTGTCTCAAAACAGATCGAAACAAGATTCCACATGACCCATGTCACCTAGGAGTTCCATCGGGTGCCTCTAATACTACTTTCGAGCCTACGGTACGTTCGACGCAAAGCTTGCACCAATCTTGCATCAAGAGTAGCACTATCTCCAAACGAACTAAACCGAGCTTCCACTTGAGCCTCGTCACCTGAGTGCCATCGAGTGCGTCCAAAATAATTTATATGTCTATGGTATGTTTGGTGCAAACCGTGCTCCTATCCTGCACTAACACTAACACTATCTCCAAATGAACTAAAACGAGGTTCCACACGACCCACATCACTTACGAGTTACACCGGTTGCGTCCAAAACTATTTATAAGTCTATGGTATGTTTAGTGCAAACCGTGCACCTAACTTGCGTCAAGATTAGCACTATCTCTGAACGGACTAAACAGACCTCCATCGGACCCTCGTCACCTAGGAGAACCATCAGGTACGTCTAAAACGATTTATGAGCCTATGACACTTTTGATGCAAACCGAGCACCTATCGTGCACCGACGCTAACACTGTCTCAAGACAGGTCGAAATGAGATTCCGGATGACCCACGTCACCTATGAGTTCTATCAAGTGTCTCCAATAGTATTTCCGAGCCTACGGTACGTTCAACGTAAACCGTGCTCCAATCTTGCATCAAGAGTAGCACTATCAACAAACATACCGAACCGAGCTTCCACTTGAGCCTCGTCTCTAGGAGTCCCATCGAGTGCGTCCAAAACGATTTCTATGCCTATGGTACGGTCGGTGCAAACCGTGCACCTATCTTCCGCTGACACTAACACTATCTCCAAACAGACTAAAATGAGATTCCACACAACCCATGTCACTTACGAGTTCCATCGGGTGCGTCCAAAACTATTTATGAGCCTATGGTACATTCGGTGCAAACCGTGCACCTATCTTGCGTCAAGATTAGCATTATCTCCTAACACTATCTCAAAAAAATAGAAAGGAGATTCCACAAGACCCACGTCAGCTAGGAGTTCCAACTGGTACCTCGGATAATATTTCTGAGCGTACGGTACGTTCGACGCAAACCTTGCACCAATCTTGCATCAAGAGCACCACTGTCTCCAAATGGACCCAACCAAGATTCCACTTGAGGCTCTTCACCTAGGAGTCCCATCGAGTGCGTACAAAATGATTTCTATGCCTATGGTATGTTCGGTGCAAACTATACACCTATCTTGCACTGACACTACCACTGTCTCCAAGCGGACTAAAACGAGATTCCACTGGACCCACGTCACTTACGAGTTCCATCGGGTGCCTCCAAAACTATTCATGACCCTATGGTATGTATAGTGCAAACCGTGCACCTATCTTGCATCAAGATTAGCACTATCTCCAAACGGACCGAATAAAGAACCACCAGACCCTCGTCACCAAGGAGTTCCATCAGGTGTATCTAAAACGATTTATGAGCCTATGGTACTTTTGACACAAACCGAGCACCTATCTTGCACCAACACTAAGACTGTCTCAAAAACAGATCGAAACAAGATTCCACAAGGCCCACGTCACCTAGGAGTTCCATCGGGTGCCTCCAATACTATTTTCGAGCCTACGGTACGTTCGACGCAAACCGTGCACCAATCTTGCATCAAGAGAAGCACTATCTCCAAACGGACCGAACCGAGCTTGCACTTGAGCCTTTGTCACCTAGGAGTCCCATCGAGTGTGTCCAAAACAATTTCTATGCCCATAGTACGTTCGGTGCAAACCGTTCACCTATCTTGCTCTGACACAAACACTATCTCCAAACGGACTAAAACGAGATTCCACACGACCCATGTCACTTACGAGTTCCATCGGGTGCGTCCAAAACTATTTGTGAGCCTATGGTCTGTTCAATGCAAACCATGCACCTATCTTGCGTGAAGATTAGCATTATCTCCAAATGGACCGAACAGAGCTCCACCAGACCCTCGCCACCTAGGAGTATCACAGGGTGCATCTAAAACGATTTAAGACCCATGGTACGTTTGACACAAACCGAGCACCTATCTTGCACCAACGCTAACACTGTCTCAAAACAGATCGAAACAAGATTCCACATGACCCACGTCACCTAGGAGTTCCATCGGGTGCCTCTAATACTACTTTCGAGCCTACGGTACGTTCGACGCAAAGCTTGCACCAATCTTGCATCAAGAGTAGCACTATCTCCAAACGAACTAAACCGAGCTTCCACTTGAGCCTCGTCACCTGAGTGCCATCGAGTGCGTCCAAAATAATTTATATGCCTATGGTATGTTTGGTGCAAACCGTGCTCCTATCCTGCACTAACACTAACACTATCTCCAAATGAACTAAAACGAGGTTCCACACGACCCACATCACTTACGAGTTACACCGGTTGCGTGCAAAACTATTTATAAGTCTATGGTATGTTTAGTGCAAACCGTGCACCTAACTTGCGTCAAGATTAGCACTATCTCTGAACGGACTAAACAGACCTCCATCGGACCCTCGTCACCTAGGAGAACCATCAGGTGCGTCTAAAACGATTTATGAGCCTATGACACTTTTGATGCAAACCGAGCACCTATCGTGCACCGACGCTAACACTGTATCAAGACAGGTCGAAATGAGATTCCGGATGACCCACGTCACCTATGAGTTCTATCAAGTGTCTCCAATAGTATTTCCGAGCCTACGGTACGTTCAACGTAAACCGTGCTCCAATCTTGCATCAAGAGTAGCACTATCAACAAACATACCGAACCGAGCTTCCACTTGAGCCTCGTCTCTAGGAGTCCCATCGAGTGCGTCCAAAACGATTTCTATGCCTATGGTACGGTCGGTGCAAACCGTGCACCTATCTTGCGCTGACACTAACACTATCTCCAAACGGACTAAAATGAGATTCCACACAACCCATGTCACTTACGAGTTCCATCGGGTGCGTCCAAAACTATTTATGAGCCTATGGTACATTCGGTGCAAACCGTGCACCTATCTTGCGTCAAGATTAGCATTATCTCCTAACACTATCTCAAAAAAATAGAAAGGAGATTCCACAAGACCCATGTCAGCTAGGAGTTCCATCTGGTACCTCGAATAATATTTCTGAGCGTACGGTACGTTCGACGCAAACCTTGCACCAATCTTGCATCAAGAGCACCACTGTCTCCAAATGGACCCAACCAAGATTCCACTTGAGGCTCTTCACCTAGGAGTCCCATCGAGTGCGTCCAAAATGATTTCTATGCCTATGGTATGTTCGGTGCAAACTATACACCTATCTTGCACTGACACTACCACTGTCTCCAAGCGGACTAAAACGAGATTCCACTGGACCCACGTCACTTACGAGTTCCATCGGGTGCCTCCAAAACTATTCACGACCCTATGGTATGTATAGTGCAAACCGTGCACCTATCTTGCATCAAGATTAGCACTATCTCCAAACGGACCGAATAGAGAACCACCAGACCCTCGTCACCTAGGAGTTCCATCAGGTGTATCTAAAACGATTTATGAGCCTATGGTACTTTTGACACAAACCGAGCACCTATCTTGCACCAACACTAAGACTGTCTCAAAACAGATCGAAACAAGATTCCACAAGGCCCACGTCACCTAGGAGTTCCATCGGGTGCCTCCAATACTATTTTCGAGCCTACGGCACGTTCGACGCAAACCGTGCACCAATCTTGCATCAAGAGAAGCACTATCTCCAAACGGACCGAACCAAGCTTGCACTTGAGCCTTTGTCACCTAGGAGTCCCATCGAGTGTGTCCAAAACAATTTCTATGTCCATAGTACGTTCGGTGCAAACCGTTCACCTATCTTGCTCTGACACAAACACTATCTCCAAACGGACTAAAACGAGATTCCACACGACCCATGTCACTTACGAGTTCCATCGGGTGCGTCCAAAACTATTTGTGAGCCTATGGTCTGTTCAATGCAAACCATGCACCTATCTTGCGTGAAGATTAGCATTATCTCCAAATGGACCGAACAGAGCTCCACCAGACCCTCGCCACCTAGGAGTATCACAGGGTGCATCTAAAATGATTTAAGACCCATGGTACGTTTGACACAAACCGAGCACCTATCTTGCACCAACGCTAACACTGTCTCAAAACAGATCGAAACAAGATTCCACATGACCCATGTCACCTAGGAGTTCCATCGGGTGCCTCTAATACTACTTTTGAGCCTACGGTACGTTCGACGCAAAGCTTGCACCAATCTTGCATCAAGAGTAGCACTATCTCCAAACGAACTAAACCGAGCTTCCACTTGAGCCTCGTCACCTGAGTGCCATCGAGTGCGTCCAAAATAATTTATATGCCTATGGTATGTTTGGTGCAAACCGTGCTCCTATCCTGCACTAACACTAACACTATCTCCAAATGAACTAAAACGAGGTTCCACACGACCCACATCACTTACGAGTTACACCGGTTGCGTCCAAAACTATTTATAAGTCTATGGTATGTTTAGTGCAAACCGTGCACCTAACTTGCGTCAAGATTAGCACTATCTCTGAACGGACTAAACAGACCTCCATCGGACCCTCGTCACCTAGGAGAACCATCAGGTACGTCTAAAACGATTTATGAGCCTATGACACTTTTGATGCAAACCGAGCACCTATCGTGCACCGACGCTAACACTGTCTCAAGACAGGTCGAAATGAGATTCCGGATGACCCACGTCACCTATGAGTTCTATCAAGTGTCTCCAATAGTATTTCCGAGCCTACGGTACGTTCAACGTAAACCGTGCTCCAATCTTGCATCAAGAGTAGCACTATCAACAAACATACCGAACCGAGCTTCCACTTGAGCCTCGTCTCTAGGAGTCCCATCGAGTGCGTCCAAAACGATTTCTATGCCTATGGTACGGTCGGTGCAAACCGTGCACCTATCTTCCGCTGACACTAACACTATCTCCAAACAGACTAAAATGAGATTCCACACAACCCATGTCACTTACGAGTTCCATCGGGTGCGTCCAAAACTATTTATGAGCCTATGGTACATTCGGTGCAAACCGTGCACCTATCTTGCGTCAAGATTAGCATTATCTCCTAACACTATCTCAAAAAAATAGAAAGGAGATTCCACAAGACCCACGTCAGCTAGGAGTTCCAACTGGTACCTCGGATAATATTTCTGAGCGTACGGTACGTTCGACGCAAACCTTGCACCAATCTTGCATCAAGAGCACCACTGTCTCCAAATGGACCCAACCAAGATTCCACTTGAGGCTCTTCACCTAGGAGTCCCATCGAGTGCGTACAAAATGATTTCTATGCCTATGGTATGTTCGGTGCAAACTATACACCTATCTTGCACTGACACTACCACTATCTCCAAGCGGACTAAAACGAGATTCCACTGGACCCACGTCACTTACGAGTTCCATCGGGTGCCTCCAAAACTATTCATGACCCTATGGTATGTATAGTGCAAACCGTGCACCTATCTTGCATCAAGATTAGCACTATCTCCAAACGGACCGAATAAAGAACCACCAGACCCTCGTCACCAAGGAGTTCCATCAGGTGTATCTAAAACGATTTATGAGCCTATGGTACTTTTGACACAAACCGAGCACCTATCTTGCACCAACACTAAGACTGTCTCAAAAACAGATCGAAACAAGATTCCACAAGGCCCACGTCACCTAGGAGTTCCATCGGGTGCCTCTAATACTATTTTCGAGCCTACGGTACGTTCGACGCAAACCGTGCACCAATCTTGCATCAAGAGAAGCACTATCTCCAAACGGACCGAACCGAGCTTGCACTTGAGCCTTTGTCACCTAGGAGTCCCATCGAGTGTGTCCAAAACAATTTCTATGCCCATAGTACGTTCGGTGCAAACCGTTCACCTATCTTGCTCTGACACAAACACTATCTCCAAACGGACTAAAACGAGATTCCACACGACCCATGTCACTTACGAGTTCCATCGGGTGCGTCCAAAACTATTTGTGAGCCTATGGTCTGTTCAATGCAAACCATGCACCTATCTTGCGTGAAGATTAGCATTATCTCCAAATGGACCGAACAGAGCTCCACCAGACCCTCGCCACCTAGGAGTATCACAGGGTGCATCTAAAACGATTTAAGACCCATGGTACGTTTGACACAAACCGAGCACCTATCTTGCACCAACGCTAACACTGTCTCAAAACAGATCGAAACAAGATTCCACATGACCCACGTCACCTAGGAGTTCCATCGGGTGCCTCTAATACTACTTTCGAGCCTACGGTACGTTCGACGCAAAGCTTGCACCAATCTTGCATCAAGAGTAGCACTATCTCCAAACGAACTAAACCGAGCTTCCACTAGAGCCTCGTCACCTGAGTGCCATCGAGTGCGTCCAAAATAATTTATATGCCTATGGTATGTTTGGTGCAAACCGTGCTCCTATCCTGCACTAACACTAACACTATCTCCAAATGAACTAAAACGAGGTTCCACACGACCCACATCACTTACGAGTTACACCGGTTGCGTGCAAAACTATTTATAAGTCTATGGTATGTTTAGTGCAAACCGTGCACCTAACTTGCGTCAAGATTAGCACTATCTCTGAACGGACTAAACAGACCTCCATCGGACCCTCGTCACCTAGGAGAACCATCAGGTGCGTCTAAAACGATTTATGAGCCTATGACACTTTTGATGCAAACCGAGCACCTATCGTGCACCGACGCTAACACTGTCTCAAGACAGGTCGAAATGAGATTCCGGATGACCCACGTCACCTATGAGTTCTATCAAGTGTCTCCAATAGTATTTCCGAGCCTACGGTACGTTCAACGTAAACCGTGCTCCAATCTTGCATCAAGAGTAGCACTATCAACAAACATACCGAACCGAGCTTCCACTTGAGCCTCGTCTCTAGGAGTCCCATCGAGTGCGTCCAAAACGATTTCTATGCCTATGGTACGGTCGGTGCAAACCGTGCACCTATCTTGCGCTGACACTAACACTATCTCCAAACGGACTAAAATGAGATTCCACACAACCCATGTCACTTACGAGTTCCATCGGGTGCGTCCAAAACTATTTATGAGCCTATGGTACATTCGGTGCAAACCGTGCACCTATCTTGCGTCAAGATTAGCATTATCTCCTAACACTATCTCAAAAAAATAGAAAGGAGATTCCACAAGACCCATGTCAGCTAGGAGTTCCATCTGGTACCTCGAATAATATTTCTGAGCGTACGGTACGTTCGACGCAAACCTTGCACCAATCTTGCATCAAGAGCACCACTGTCTCCAAATGGACCCAACCAAGATTCCACTTGAGGCTCTTCACCTAGGAGTCCCATCGAGTGCGTCCAAAATGATTTCTATGCCTATGGTATGTTCGGTGCAAACTATACACCTATCTTGCACTGACACTACCACTGTCTCCAAGCGGACTAAAACGAGATTCCACTGGACCCACGTCACTTACGAGTTCCATCGGGTGCCTCCAAAACTATTCACGACCCTATGGTATGTATAGTGCAAACCGTGCACCTATCTTGCATCAAGATTAGCACTATCTCCAAACGGACCGAATAGAGAACCACCAGACCCTCGTCACCTAGGAGTTCCATCAGGTGTATCTAAAACGATTTATGAGCCTATGGTACTTTTGACACAAACCGAGCACCTATCTTGCACCAACACTAAGACTGTCTCAAAACAGATCGAAACAAGATTCCACAAGGCCCACGTCACCTAGGAGTTCCATCGGGTGCCTCCAATACTATTTTCGAGCCTACGGCACGTTCGACGCAAACCGTGCACCAATCTTGCATCAAGAGAATCACTATCTCCAAACGGACCGAACCGAGCTTGCACTTAAGCCTTTGTCACCTAGGAGTCCCATCGAGTGTGTCCAAAACAATTTCTATGTCCATAGTACGTTCGGTGCAAACCGTTCACCTATCTTGCTCTGACACAAACACTATCTCCAAACGGACTAAAACGAGATTCCACACGACCCATGTCACTTACGAGTTCCATCGGGTGCGTCCAAAACTATTTGTGAGCCTATGGTCTGTTCAATGCAAACCATGCACCTATCTTGCGTGAAGATTAGCATTATCTCCAAATGGACCGAACAGAGCTCCACCAGACCCTCGCCACCTAGGAGTATCACAGGGTGCATCTAAAACGATTTAAGACCCATGGTACGTTTGACACAAACCGAGCACCTATCTTGCACCAACGCTAACACTGTCTCAAAACAGATCGAAACAAGATTCCACATGACCCACGTCACCTAGGAGTTCCATCGGGTGCCTCTAATACTACTTTCGAGCCTACGGTACGTTCGACGCAAAGCTTGCACCAATCTTGCATCAAGAGTAGCACTATCTCCAAACGAACTAAACCGAGCTTCCACTTGAGCCTCGTCACCTGAGTGCCATCGAGTGCGTCCAAAATAATTTATATGCCTATGGTATGTTTGGTGCAAACCGTGCTCCTATCCTGCACTAACACTAACACTATCTCCAAATGAACTAAAACGAGGTTCCACACGACCCACATCACTTACGAGTTACACCGGTTGCGTGCAAAACTATTTATAAGTCTATGGTATGTTTAGTGCAAACCGTGCACCTAACTTGCGTCAAGATTAGCACTATCTCTGAACGGACTAAACAGACCTCCATCGGACCCTCGTCACCTAGGAGAACCATCAGGTGCGTCTAAAACGATTTATGAGCCTATGACACTTTTGATGCAAACCGAGCACCTATCGTGCACCGACGCTAACACTGTATCAAGACAGGTCGAAATGAGATTCCGGATGACCCACGTCACCTATGAGTTCTATCAAGTGTCTCCAATAGTATTTCCGAGCCTACGGTACGTTCAACGTAAACCGTGCTCCAATCTTGCATCAAGAGTAGCACTATCAACAAACATACCGAACCGAGCTTCCACTTGAGCCTCGTCTCTAGGAGTCCCATCGAGTGCGTCCAAAACGATTTCTATGCCTATGGTACGGTCGGTGCAAAACCGTGCACCTATCTTGCGCTGACACTAACACTATCTCCAAACGGACTAAAATGAGATTCCACACAACCCATGTCACTTACGAGTTCCATCGGGTGCGTCCAAAACTATTTATGAGCCTATGGTACATTCGGTGCAAACCGTGCACCTATCTTGCGTCAAGATTAGCATTATCTCCTAACACTATCTCAAAAAAATAGAAAGGAGATTCCACAAGACCCATGTCAGCTAGGAGTTCCATCTGGTACCTCGAATAATATTTCTGAGCGTACGGTACGTTCGACGCAAACCTTGCACCAATCTTGCATCAAGAGCACCACTGTCTCCAAATGGACCCAACCAAGATTCCACTTGAGGCTCTTCACCTAGGAGTCCCATCGAGTGCGTCCAAAATGATTTCTATGCCTATGGTATGTTCGGTGCAAACTATACACCTATCTTGCACTGACACTACCACTGTCTCCAAGCGGACTAAAACGAGATTCCACTGGACCCACGTCACTTACGAGTTCCATCGGGTGCCTCCAAAACTATTCACGACCCTATGGTATGTATAGTGCAAACCGTGCACCTATCTTGCATCAAGATTAGCACTATCTCCAAACGGACCGAATAGAGAACCACCAGACCCTCGTCACCTAGGAGTTCCATCAGGTGTATCTAAAACGATTATGAGCCTATGGTACTTTTGACACAAACCGAGCACCTATCTTGCACCAACACTAAGACTGTCTCAAAACAGATCGAAACAAGATTCCACAAGGCCCACGTCACCTAGGAGTTCCATCGGGTGCCTCCAATACTATTTTCGAGCCTACGGCACGTTCGACGCAAACCGTGCACCAATCTTGCATCAAGAGAAGCACTATCTCCAAACGGACCGAACCGAGCTTGCACTTGAGCCTTTGTCACCTAGGAGTCCCATCGAGTGTGTCCAAAACAATTTCTATGTCCATAGTACGTTCGGTGCAAACCGTTCACCTATCTTGCTCTGACACAAACACTATCTCCAAATGGACTAAAACGAGATTCCACACGACCCATGTCACTTACGAGTTCCATCGGGTGCGTCCAAAACTATTTGTGAGCCTATGGTCTGTTCAATGCAAACCATGCACCTATCTTGCGTGAAGATTAGCATTATCTCCAAATGGACCGAACAGAGCTCCACCAGACCCTCGCCACCTAGGAGTATCACAGGGTGCATCTAAAACGATTTAAGACCCATGGTACGTTTGACACAAACCGAGCACCTATCTTGCACCAACGCTAACACTGTCTCAAAACAGATCGAAACAAGATTCCACATGACCCATGTCACCTAGGAGTTCCATCGGGTGCCTCTAATACTACTTTTCGAGCCTACGGTACGTTCGACGCAAAGCTTGCACCAATCTTGCATCAAGAGTAGCACTATCTCCAAACGAACTAAACCGAGCTTCCACTTGAGCCTCGTCACCTGAGTGCCATCGAGTGCGTCCAAAATAATTTATATGCCTATGGTATGTTTGGTGCAAACCGTGCTCCTATCCTGCACTAACACTAACACTATCTCCAAATGAACTAAAACGAGGTTCCACACGACCCACATCACTTACGAGTTACACCGGTTGCGTCCAAAACTATTTATAAGTCTATGGTATGTTTAGTGCAAACCGTGCACCTAACTTGCGTCAAGATTAGCACTATCTCTGAACGGACTAAACAGACCTCCATCGGACCCTCGTCACCTAGGAGAACCATCAGGTACGTCTAAAACGATTTATGAGCCTATGACACTTTTGATGCAAACCGAGCACCTATCGTGCACCGACGCTAACACTGTCTCAAGACAGGTCGAAATGAGATTCCGGATGACCCCACGTCACCTATGAGTTCTATCAAGTGTCTCCAATAGTATTTCCGAGCCTACGGTACGTTCAACGTAAACCGTGCTCCAATCTTGCATCAAGAGTAGCACTATCAACAAACATACCGAACCGAGCTTCCACTTGAGCCTCGTCTCTAGGAGTCCCATCGAGTGCGTCCAAAACGATTTCTATGCCTATGGTACGGTCGGTGCAAACCGTGCACCTATCTTCCGCTGACACTAACACTATCTCCAAACAGACTAAAATGAGATTCCACACAACCCATGTCACTTACGAGTTCCATCGGGTGCGTCCAAAACTATTTATGAGCCTATGGTACATTCGGTGCAAACCGTGCACCTATCTTGCGTCAAGATTAGCATTATCTCCTAACACTATCTCAAAAAAATAGAAAGGAGATTCCACAAGACCCACGTCAGCTAGGAGTTCCAACTGGTACCTCGGATAATATTTCTGAGCGTACGGTACGTTCGACGCAAACCTTGCACCAATCTTGCATCAAGAGCACCACTGTCTCCAAATGGACCCAACCAAGATTCCACTTGAGGCTCTTCACCTAGGAGTCCCATCGAGTGCGTACAAAATGATTTCTATGCCTATGGTATGTTCGGTGCAAACTATACACCTATCTTGCACTGACACTACCACTGTCTCCAAGCGGACTAAAACGAGATTCCACTGGACCCACGTCACTTACGAGTTCCATCGGGTGCCTCCAAAACTATTCATGACCCTATGGTATGTATAGTGCAAACCGTGCACCTATCTTGCATCAAGATTAGCACTATCTCCAAACGGACCGAATAAAGAACCACCAGACCCTCGTCACCAAGGAGTTCCATCAGGTGTATCTAAAACGATTTATGAGCCTATGGTACTTTTGACACAAACCGAGCACCTATCTTGCACCAACACTAAGACTGTCTCAAAAACAGATCGAAACAAGATTCCACAAGGCCCACGTCACCTAGGAGTTCCATCGGGTGCCTCCAATATTATTTTCGAGCCTACGGTACGTTCGACGCAAACCGTGCACCAATCTTGCATCAAGAGAAGCACTATCTCCAAACGGACCGAACCGAGCTTGCACTTGAGCCTTTGTCACCTAGGAGTCCCATCGAGTGTGTCCAAAACAATTTCTATGCCCATAGTACGTTCGGTGCAAACCGTACACCTATCTTGCTCTGACACAAACACTATCTCCAAATGGACTAAAACGAGATTCCACACGACCCATGTCACTTACGAGTTCCATCGGGTGCGTCCAAAACTATTTGTGAGCCTATGGTCTGTTCAATGCAAACCATGCACCTATCTTGCGTGAAGATTAGCATTATCTCCAAATGGACCGAACAGAGCTCCACCAGACCCTCGCCACCTAGGAGTATCACAGGGTGCATCTAAAACGATTTAAGACCCATGGTACGTTTGACACAAACCGAGCACCTATCTTGCACCAACGCTAACACTGTCTCAAAACAGATCGAAACAAGATTCCACATGACCCACGTCACCTAGGAGTTCCATCGGGTGCCTCTAATACTACTTTCGAGCCTACAGTACGTTCGACGCAAAGCTTGCACCAATCTTGCATCAAGAGTAGCACTATCTCCAAACGAACTAAACCGAGCTTCCACTTGAGCCTCGTCACCTGAGTGCCATCGAGTGCGTCCAAAATAATTTATATGCCTATGGTATGTTTGGTGCAAACCGTGCTCCTATCCTGCACTAACACTAACACTATCTCCAAATGAACTAAAACGAGGTTCCACACGACCCACATCACTTACGAGTTACACCGGTTGCGTCCAAAACTATTTATAAGTCTATGGTATGTTTAGTGCAAACCGTGCACCTAACTTGCGTCAAGATTAGCACTATCTCTGAACGGACTAAACAGACCTCCATCGGACCCTCGTCACCTAGGAGAACCATCAGGTGCGTCTAAAAACGATTTATGAGCCTATGACACTTTTGATGCAAACCGAGCACCTATCGTGCACCGACGCTAACACTGTCTCAAGACAGGTCGAAATGAGATTCCGGATGACCCACGTCACCTATGAGTTCTATCAAGTGTCTCCAATAGTATTTCCGAGCCTACGGTACGTTCAACGTAAACCGTGCTCCAATCTTGCATCAAGAGTAGCACTATCAACAAACATACCGAACCGAGCTTCCACTTGAGCCTCGTCTCTAGGAGTCCCATCGAGTGCGTCCAAAACGATTTCTATGCCTATGGTACGGTCGGTGCAAACCGTGCACCTATCTTGCGCTGACACTAACACTATCTCCAAACGGACTAAAATGAAATTCCACACAACCCATGTCACTTACGAGTTCCATCGGGTGCGTCCAAAACTATTTATGAGCCTATGGTACATTCGGTGCAAACCGTGCACCTATCTTGTGTCAAGATTAGCATTATCTCCTAACACTATCTCAAAAAAATAGAAAGAAGATTCCACAAGACCCACGTCAGCTAGGAGTTTCCATCTGGTACCCTCGAATAATATTTCTGAGCGTACGGTACGTTCGACGCAAACCTTGCACCAATCTTGCATCAAGAGCACCACTGTCTCCAAATGGACCCAACCAAGATTCCACTTGAGGCTCTTCACCTAGGAGTCCCATCGAGTGCGTCCAAAATGATTTCTATGCCTATGGTATGTTCGGTGCAAACTATACACCTATCTTGCACTGACACTACCACTGTCTCCAAGCGAACTAAAACGAGATTCCACTGGACCCACGTCACTTACGAGTTCCATCGGGTGCCTCCAAAACTATTCATGACCCTATGGTATGTATAGTGCAAACCGTGCACCTATCTTGCATCAAGATTAGCACTATCTCCAAACGGACCGAATAGAGAACCACCAGACCCTCGTCACCTAGGAGTTCCATCAGGTGTATCTAAAACGATTTATGAGCCTATGGTACTTTTGACACAAACCGAGCACCTATCTTGCACCAACACTAAGACTGTCTCAAAACAGATCGAAACAAGATTCCACAAGGCCCACGTCACCTAGGAGTTCCATCGGGTGCCTCTAATACTATTTTCAAGCCTATGGCACGTTCGACGCAAACCGTGCACCAATCTTGCATCAAGCGAAGCACTATCTCCAAACGGACCGAACCGAGCTTGCACTTGAGCCTTTGTCACCTAGGAGTCCCATCGAGTGTGTCCAAAACAATTTCTATGCCCATAGTACGTTCGGTGCAAACCGTACACCTATCTTGCTCTGACACAAACACTATCTCCAAACGGACTAAAACGAGATTCCACACGACCCATGTCACTTACGAGTTCCATCGGGTGCGTCCAAAACTATTTGTGAGCCTATGGTCTGTTCAATGCAAACCATGCACCTATCTTGCGTGAAGATTAGCATTATCTCCAAATGGACCGAACAGAGCTCCACCAGACCCTCGCCACCTAGGAGTATCACAGGGTGCATCTAAAACGATTTAAGACCCATGGTACGTTTGACACAAACCGAGGACCTATCTTGCACCAACGCTAACACTGTCTCAAAGCAGATCGAAACAAGATTCCACATGACCCACGTCACCTAGGAGTTCCATCGGGTGCCTCTAATACTACTTTCGAGCCTACGGTACGTTCGACGCAAAGCTTGCACCAATCTTGCATCAAGAGTAGCACTATCTCCAAACGAACTAAACCGAGCTTCCACTTGAGCCTCGTCACCTGAGTGCCATCGAGTGCGTCCAAAATAATTTATATGCCTATGGTATGTTTGGTGCAAACCGTGCTCCTATCCTGCACTAACACTAACACTATCTCCAAATGAACTAAAACGAGGTTCCACACGACCCACATCACTTACGAGTTACACCGGTTGCGTCCAAAACTATTTATAAGTCTATGGTATGTTTAGTGCAAACCGTGCACCTAACTTGCGTCAAGATTAGCACTATCTCTGAACGGACTAAACAGACCTCCATCGGACCCTCGTCACCTAGGAGAACCATCAGGTGCGTCTAAAACGATTTATGAGCCTATGACACTTTTGATGCAAACCGAGCACCTATCGTGCACCGACGCTAACACTGTCTCAAGACAGGTCGAAATGAGATTCCGGATGACCCACGTCACCTATGAGTTCTATCAAGTGTCTCCAATAGTATTTCCGAGCCTACGGTACGTTCAACGTAAACCGTGCTCCAATCTTGCATCAAGAGTAGCACTATCAACAAACATACCGAACCGAGCTTCCACTTGAGCCTCGTCTCTAGGAGTCCCATCGAGTGCGTCCAAAACGATTTCTATGCCTATGGTACGGTCGGTGCAAACCGTGCACCTATCTTGCGCTGACACTAACACTATCTCCAAACGGACTAAAATGAGATTCCACACAACCCATGTCACTTACGAGTTCCATCGGGTGCGTCCAAAACTATTTATGAGCCTATGGTACATTCGGTGCAAACCGTGCACCTATCTTGTGTCAAGATTAGCATTATCTCCTAACACTATCTCAAAAAAATAGAAAGAAGATTCCACAAGACCCACGTCAGCTAGGAGTTCCATCTGGTACCTCGAATAATATTTCTGAGCGTACGGTACGTTCGACGCAAACCTTGCACCAATCTTGCATCAAGAGCACCACTGTCTCCAAATGGACCCAACCAAGATTCCACTTGAGGCTCTTCACCTAGGAGTCCCATCGAGTGCGTCCAAAATGATTTCTATGCCTATGGTATGTTCGGTGCAAACTATACACCTATCTTGCACTGACACTACCACTGTCTCCAAGCGAACTAAAACGAGATTCCACTGGACCCACGTCACTTACGAGTTCCATCGGGTGCCTCCAAAACTATTCATTACCCTATGGTATGTATAGTGCAAACCGTGCACCTATCTTGCATCAAGATTAGCACTATCTCCAAACGGACCGAATAGAGAACCACCAGACCCTCGTCACCTAGGAGTTCCATCAGGTGTATCTAAAACGATTTATGAGCCTATGGTACTTTTGACACAAACCGAGCACCTATCTTGCACCAACACTAAGACTGTCTCAAAACAGATCGAAACAAGATTCCACAAGGCCCACGTCACCTAGGAGTTCCATCGGGTGCCTCTAATACTATTTTCAAGCCTATGGCACGTTCGACGCAAACCGTGCACCAATCTTGCATCAAGCGAAGCACTATCTCCAAACGGACCGAACCGAGCTTGCACTTGAGCCTTTGTCACCTAGGAGTCCCATCGAGTGTGTCCAAAACAATTTCTATGCCCATAGTACGTTCGGTGCAAACCGTACACCTATCTTGCTCTGACACAAACACTATCTCCAAACGGACTAAAACGAGATTCCACACGACCCATGTCACTTACGAGTTCCATCGGGTGCGTCCAAAACTATTTGTGAGCCTATGGTCTGTTCAATGCAAACCATGCACCTATCTTGCGTGAAGATTAGCATTATCTCCAAATGGACCGAACAGAGCTCCACCAGACCCTCGCCACCTAGGAGTATCACAGGGTGCATCTAAAACGATTTAAGACCCATGGTACGTTTGACACAAACCGAGCACCTATCTTGCACCAACGCTAACACTGTCTCAAAACAGATCGAAACAAGATTCCACATGACCCACGTCACCTAGGAGTTCCATCGGGTGCCTCTAATACTACTTTCGAGCCTACGGTACGTTCGACGCAAAGCTTGCACCAATCTTGCATTAAGAGTAGCACTATCTCCAAACGAACTAAACCGAGCTTCCACTTGAGCCTCGTCACCTGAGTGCCATCGAGTGCGTCCAAAATAATTTATATGCCTATGGTATGTTTGGTGCAAACCGTGCTCCTATCCTGCACTAACACTAACACTATCTCCAAATGAACTAAAACGAGGTTCCACACGACCCACATCACTTACGAGTTACACCGGTTGCGTCCAAAACTATTTATAAGTCTATGGTATGTTTAGTGCAAACCGTGCACCTAACTTGCGTCAAGATTAGCACTATCTCTGAACGGACTAAACAGACCTCCATCGGACCCTCGTCACCTAGGAGAACCATCAGGTGCGTCTAAAACGATTTATGAGCCTATGACACTTTTGATGCAAACCGAGCACCTATCGTGCACCGACGCTAACACTGTCTCAAGACAGGTCGAAATGAGATTCCGGATGACCCACGTCACCTATGAGTTCTATCAAGTGTCTCCAATAGTATTTCCGAGCCTACGGTACGTTCAACGTAAACCGTGCTCCAATCTTGCATCAAGAGTAGCACTATCAACAAACATACCGAACCGAGCTTCCACTTGAGCCTCGTCTCTAGGAGTCCCATCGAGTGCGTCCAAAACGATTTCTATGCCTATGGTACGGTCGGTGCAAACCGTGCACCTATCTTGCGCTGACACTAACACTATCTCCAAACGGACTAAAATGAGATTCCACACAACCCATGTCACTTACGAGTTCCATCGGGTGCGTCCAAAACTATTTATGAGCCTATGGTACATTCGGTGCAAACCGTGCACCTATCTTGTGTCAAGATTAGCATTATCTCCTAACACTATCTCAAAAAAATAGAAAGAAGATTCCACAAGACCCACGTCAGCTAGGAGTTCCATCTGGTACCTCGAATAATATTTCTGAGCGTACGGTACGTTCGACGCAAACCTTGCACCAATCTTGCATCAAGAGCACCACTGTCTCCAAATGGACCCAACCAAGATTCCACTTGAGGCTCTTCACCTAGGAGTCCCATCGAGTGCGTCCAAAATGATTTCTATGCCTATGGTATGTTCGGTGCAAACTATACACCTATCTTGCACTGACACTACCACTGTCTCCAAGCGAACTAAAACGAGATTCCACTGGACCCACGTCACTTACGAGTTCCATCGGGTGCCTCCAAAACTATTCATGACCCTATGGTATGTATAGTGCAAACCGTGCACCTATCTTGCATCAAGATTAGCACTATCTCCAAACGGACCGAATAGAGAACCACCAGACCCTCGTCACCTAGGAGTTCCATCAGGTGTATCTAAAACGATTTATGAGCCTATGGTACTTTTGACACAAACCGAGCACCTATCTTGCACCAACACTAAGACTGTCTCAAAACAGATCGAAACAAGATTCCACAAGGCCCACGTCACCTAGGAGTTCCATCGGGTGCCTCTAATACTATTTTCAAGCCTATGGCACGTTCGACGCAAACCGTGCACCAATCTTGCATCAAGCGAAGCACTATCTCCAAACGGACCGAACCGAGCTTGCACTTGAGCCTTTGTCACCTAGGAGTCCCATCGAGTGTGTCCAAAACAATTTCTATGCCCATAGTACGTTCGGTGCAAACCGTACACCTATCTTGCTCTGACACAAACACTATCTCCAAACGGACTAAAACGAGATTCCACACGACCCATGTCACTTACGAGTTTCATCGGGTGCGTCCAAAACTATTTGTGAGCCTATGGTCTGTTCAATGCAAACCATGCACCTATCTTGCGTGAAGATTAGCATTATCTCCAAATGGACCGAACAGAGCTCCACCAGACCCTCGCCACCTAGGAGTATCACAGGGTGCATCTAAAACGATTTAAGACCCATGGTACGTTTGACACAAACCGAGCACCTATCTTACACCAACGCTAACACTGTCTCAAAACAGATCGAAACAAGATTCCACATGACCCACGTCACCTAGGAGTTCCATCGGGTGCCTCTAATACTACTTTCGAGCCTATGGTACGTTCGACGCAAAGCTTGCACCAATCTTGCATCAAGAGTAGCACTATCTCCAAACGAACTAAACCGAGCTTCCACTTGAGCCTTGTCACCTGAGTGCCATCGAGTGCGTCCAAAATAATTTATATGCCTATGGTATGTTTGGTGCAAACCGTGCTCCTATCCTGCACTAACACTAACACTATCTCCAAATGAACTAAAACGAGGTTCCACACGACCCACATCACTTACGAGTTACACCGGTTGCGTCCAAAACTATTTATAAGTCTATGGTATGTTTAGTGCAAACCGTGCACCTAACTTGCGTCAAGATTAGCACTATCTCTGAACGGACTAAACAGACCTCCATCGGACCCTCGTCACCTAGGAGAACCATCAGGTGCGTCTAAAACGATTTATGAGCCTATGACACTTTTGATGCAAACCGAGCACCTATCGTGCACCGACGCTAACACTGTCTCAAGACAGGTCGAAATGAGATTCCGGATGACCCACGTCACCTATGAGTTCTATCAAGTGTCTCCAATAGTATTTCCGAGCCTACGGTACGTTCAACGTAAACCGTGCTCCAATCTTGCATCAAGAGTAGCACTATCAACAAACATACCGAACCGAGCTTCCACTTGAGCCTCGTCTCTAGGAGTCCCATCGAGTGCGTCCAAAACGATTTCTATGCCTATGGTACGGTCGGTGCAAACCGTGCACCTATCTTGCGCTGACACTAACACTATCTCCAAACGGACTAAAATGAGATTCCACACAACCCATGTCACTTACGAGTTCCATCGGGTGCGTCCAAAACTATTTATGAGCCTATGGTACATTCGGTGCAAACCGTGCACCTATCTTGTGTCAAGATTAGCATTATCTCCTAACACTATCTCAAAAAAATAGAAAGAAGATTCCACAAGACCCACGTCAGCTAGGAGTTCCATCTGGTACCTCGAATAATATTTCTGAGCGTACGGTACGTTCGACGCAAACCTTGCACCAATCTTGCATCAAGAGCACCACTGTCTCCAAATGGACCCAACCAAGATTCCACTTGAGGCTCTTCACCTAGGAGTCCCATCGAGTGCGTCCAAAATGATTTCTATGCCTATGGTATGTTCGGTGCAAACTATACACCTATCTTGCACTGACACTACCACTGTCTCCAAGCGAACTAAAACGAGATTCCACTGGACCCACGTCACTTACGAGTTCCATCGGGTGCCTCCAAAACTATTCATGACCCTATGGTATGTATAGTGCAAACCGTGCACCTATCTTGCATCAAGATTAGCACTATCTCCAAACGGACCGAATAGAGAACCACCAGACCCTCGTCACCTAGGAGTTCCATCAGGTGTATCCAAAACGATTTATGAGCCTATGGTACTTTTGACACAAACCGAGCATCTATCTTGCACCAACACTAAGACTGTCTCAAAACAGATCGAAACAAGATTCCACAAGGCCCACGTCACCTAGGAGTTCCATCGGGTGCCTCTAATACTATTTTCAAGCCTACGGCACGTTCGACGCAAACCGTGCACCAATCTTGCATCAAGCGAAGCACTATCACCAAACGGACCGAACCGAGCTTGCACTTGAGCCTTTGTCACCTAGGAGTCCCATCGAGTGTGTCCAAAACAATTTCTATGCCCATAGTACGTTCGGTGCAAACCGTTCACCTATCTTGCTCTGACACATACACTATCTCCAAACGGACTAAAACGAGATTCCACACGACCCATGTCACTTACGAGTTCCATCGGGTGCGTCCAAAACTATTTGTGAGCCTATGGTCTGTTCAGTGAAAACCATGCACCTATCTTGCGTGAAGATTAGCATTATCTCCAAATGGACCGAACAGAGCTCCACCAGACCCTCGCCACCTAGGAGTATCACAGGGTGCATCTAAAACGATTTAAGACCCATGGTACGTTTGACACAAACCGAGCACCTATCTTGCACCAACGCTAACACTGTCTCAAAACAGATCGAAACAAGATTCCACATGACCCACGTCACCTAGGAGTTCCATCGGGTGCCTCTAATACTACTTTCGTGCCTACGGTACGTTCGACGCAAAGCTTGCACCAATCTTGCATCAAGAGTAGCACTATCTCCAAACGAACTAAACCGAGCTTCCACTTGAGCCTCGTCACCTGAGTGCCATCGAGTGCGTCCAAAATAATTTATATGCCTATGGTATGTTTGGTGCAAACCGTGCTCCTATCCTGCACTAACACTAACACTATCTCCAAATGAACTAAAACGAGGTTCCACACGACCCACATCACTTACGAGTTACACCGGTTGCGTCCAAAACTATTTATAAGTCTATGGTATGTTTAGTGCAAACCGTGCACCTAACTTGCGTCAAGATTAGCACTATCTCTGAACGGACTAAACAGACCTCCATCGGACCCTCGTCACCTAGGAAAACCATCAGGTGCGTCTAAAACGATTTATGAGCCTATGACACTTTTGATGCAAACCGAGCACCTATCGTGCACCGACGCTAACACTGTCTCAAGACAGGTCAAAATGAGATTCCGGATGACCCACGTCACCTATGAGTTCTATAAAGTGTCTCCAATAGTATTTCCGAGCCTACGGTACGTTCAACGTAAACCGTGCTCCAATCTTGCATCAAGAGTAGCACTATCAACAAACATACCGAACCGAGCTTCCACTTGAGCCTCGTCTCTAGGAGTCCCATCGAGTGCGTCCAAAACAATTTCTATGCCTATGGTACGGTCGGTGCAAACCGTGCACCTATCTTGCGCTGACACTAACACTATCTCCAAACGGACTAAAATGAGATTCCACACAACCCATGTCACTTACGAGTTCCATCGGGTGCGTCCAAAACTATTTATGAGCCTATGGTACATTCGGTGCAAACTGTGCACCTATCTTGCGTCAAGATTAGCATTATCTCCTAACACTATCTCAAAAAAAATAGAAAGGAGATTCCACAAGACCCACGTCAGCTAGGAGTTCCATCTGGTACCTCGAATAATATTTCTGAGCGTACGGTACGTTCGACGCAAACCTTGCACCAATCTTGCATCAAGAGCACCACTGTCTCCAAATGGACCCAACCAAGATTCCACTTGAGGCTCTTCACCTAGGAGTCCCATCGAGTGCGTCCAAAATGATTTCTATGCCTATGGTATGTTCGGTGCAAACTATACACCTATCTTGCACTGACACTACTACTGTCTCCAAGCGGACTAAAATGAGATTCCACTGGACCCACGTCACTTACGAGTTCCATCGGGTGCCTCCAAAACTATTCATGACCCTATGGTATGTATAGTGCAAACCGTGCACCTATCTTGCATCAAGATTGTAACACTTCAAGTGTTTAGTCCTTAATTGCATTGCATTTGCATTTGCATAAGCATAAGCATGCATCATTCATGTTTGTTATTTTATGTGATGCAACACATGTGATTGTTCTAGGGTTTGTTTGATTTATTTCATGAAGTATTTGTTAGTTGGTGTAACAAAAAGGTAAGGTAGCCAATCATGACCTACAACACCTTAGTTATACTTAGGGTAACATTTGGAACAAGGTTCATGTTGACCAAAATTACAAATTTGCCCTCCAAGAGAAGTTTGACCACCATTTGACCCTAGAAGGCTCTAGTTTGACCAATTAAAAAGTCTAATTTAGAGACCTTGCATGGAAGAGCACCCTTAAGCAAAGTTGTAAAGAAATTCATGGGGAACAAAAGTCTCAATATGACCATCTCATGAAATTGACCCTAACATGCTCAAAAGTGGCCCACAAGTCAGTTAGAGAGGTAGCTCCAAGACTTAGAATTTTTCTAAGTCTGGAATCTGACCCTACAGTTTTACTGATGCCTACTTTAGGAGCTTGTAGTTTGCAAACCAGGCCAAACCAGCTTTCACTCATATTGACAAACTTGTAGATCACATGTAACCCTACAACTTTGTCAACATCACCCAAGCCTGGTTCTCAATGGTTCAAGAGATATCGTGTCATGAACTTAGGCTGTCAGTCGGCATCGTTAACTGAACCCCGGTTTCAGTTTCATCAAGCACTACTTTGAGGCCATGTAGTTTGAAATATAGGCTGAACCAGCCCAAACACCAATTGACAAAGTTGTTGACCTAACGTAGCTCTACAAACTTGATGTTGCCACCTTGGACTGAAACAGGCTGGTTTAGAAGTTAATCACGTTCGAAATCACTCTGTCAGTCACTACCGATGGCGTCAATGAACTGCGATTCAGTTTCGTCAGTGGCCGACCGGCCACAGGGCAACGCCGACGCGTGGAGGCACGGTGGCGCCCGTACGCCAGCCCTGGCCCCACCAGTCAGGCCGCGACGCCTTCAAGACGCCACGACGCGCGAGCCGGCCTCCATTCCTCCGCCTCCTCTCTTCCAGTTGCAAAAACACCGAAACCGAGCCGCCATTGCCGTTCTTCTCCGGCGAGCTCAAGCGCGAGCTACACCGCATCACCGGCCGCCAGACCTCGCCACTCCCTCCGCCTCACCACCCTCCATCCCCTTGACCCACCGAAGCCCGCGATTTGACTCAAGGTGAGCCGCATTGCTTTCTTCCTCGTCTCCGAGAGGTCGCCGGAGCCCGCCATGGGACCTCACCGTGGTCGGGGTGCTTCGGGTCTCTCTCCATCCTCCCTTCCTATCAAAATGGATCCGTCTAGCTTCGGTGAAGCTCGTACCGAGCCTAGACCGCACCGTACATCCTCACCGGCGACGGTGCGCCGCCACTGGACATCACCGGCCGCCGCTCGCGGTGACAAGCCCCTTCCACCCCATCCCCATCCATTCCACGAGCACCAATCGACGCACCGGGTGACGGAGAACATGAGGCGGTGTTCGATTGGCCGAGCGAGCTCTTCTCCGGCGAGCTCGAGCTCGTCGGAGCTCGCGGGTCTCCGCCTCCCCTGCCTCTGGTCACTGACCGCGGGGGCCCGCCCGTCAGTGTCGCGCGCGGGCGGGGGCGCTGAGCGGGCCGCGCGCGCGCGAGTGTGTGGGCCGAGTTTTCCGGGCCGGCCCAGTTCATCCGAAATGAAATTCATTTTTATTATTTTGTCACTGATTTTTGTACAAGTTGGAAAAATATAGATCTAGGGTTTTAATGATCCAAAAATCATGAGAAAAATTTTGTTAGGGTCTACATGATGTGTAGTATTTTAGAAAAATATGGATCTGGCATGAGATGTTTAAATTCTGTAAGAATTTAATAGATCCTTTAAATGTGTTTTGGAATGCATGCAAATTTGTAAATTTATAACTTGAGCTGTAGTGTTCCATAAATCATGAAATTTGGTGGGTAGGTTACTCTATCATAGCCCTAGCTCTGGTAAAAATTTGGGCATCAGTGCTTAAGTAATTTCCAAGTTATAAGGCTATCATTTTATTCTAGGAGATAATTGAAGGAATTTTTGTAATTTTTCTACATGTGCAATGTTCTTGTAACTTTTCGGAGAATGTCTTGGTACCCTAGAGTGTCTAAGAAAAATATGAAATCTATTGTTTGATACTTTTTAATATGATTTATTAATTATACAAAAATCAGCCTTTTTGACTGGTGAATTTTGTATAGAGAATTTCTGCGAATAAAACTTGTTCAAATTTTTACTGCGGTCTCTTTTTAGGTCAGAGAGTCCCCTGTAATTTTTGTAGAATTTTAGGAGCAGTTTACATATATGTTTAAAATTCCACCTAATTAATTAAGTAAAATAAGAAATGAGTATAAATAAATGTTCTAGGTAGTCACACCCTACTTTCTGGTGTTGTTATACCCCATGTGAACTTTTGGAAATCTTATTTTGGTTTTAAGGGTCTTTGGCCACATCAATAAATGTTTAACCTTTGTAATTTTAGGTTTTCTGGACAGCTAGTAGTAATTCTAAATTTGGCTTTGATAAAATTGGTTGCTGGAAAACTTGTAAATACCAAAGTTGGAGTAAACTTGATGAACTAGCTTGTGTCAAAATTTGGAAGCATTTGGCTTAGTAGTTTGAGAGTTACTGTTGTTTAAAGTGGCAGTTCAAAATCTGCTACTCTCTGTTTTGAGAGGACAGATTCTGGAACTTGTGAAGTTTGACATGGAAAACTTAGGAGTTTGGAGTTGAGGTCTGAAAATGAATTGTAGTGCATTTCTTAGGCTTTCCAGATTGTCTTAGATCATATCTTTTGGAATTGTAAATCTCCAGTTGTGATAAAAACAAGTAGCTGCTGTCCAGAATGCTTACTGTGGTGTTTTGCTGATTGATATGGTGTGATATCCTAAGACATGCTACTTTTGTAATTGTTAGGTGTTAGGGCCTTAACTGAGGATGAGCAGCTTTATCTTAGGTTAAGTAGATTAGGTGAGTACTTCTCTACCGGAGAGGAAATTTGCACCTACTCTTTTGAAGTGATTTGAATAGAGCGTTAAATTGTTGTAATGCATTTCATTCCGAGCATATTGCATCTTTCATTATGCATTCATGGGATTTATTATGCACTCATGCAATAGGTGTACCGGAGGGGGTGACACTCCTCGAATTCAAACAAGCGATACCGGAGGAGGTGCTGAGTCAACCGGAGGAATTAGCAGAAGAACCCAACGTCGGGGAAGCTCCGTCAGAAGATCTACCCGAGTGTCCGGACCATAGACCCGCAACCTTTCTCAAAGGCAAGCCCCGGTGCATGCTGAACCCATCGTTTTATAAATATATCTTGAGTACTTTTAATTATTTATTGCATTAAGTTCTAGGAGTTATATGAAAACACTTGCTGCATTGTACCTGTCCTTGTCCAGATATCGTACTTAAATCCTATATTAGGTTCAGGCACGTGTCGATGCTTAGCCCTGCTTAGTACGGTAGAAGTCGGGTGATTTCCGGTCATCCGCGAGATATAGGACTGGGTCGCGAGTGGCTTATGGCTATCGTGATGGAACCATGCTTTAAAATGAAGTTGAGACCGGACGGGAGTTCGATGGTACAGCCGCAAGACACTTCACGTCTTGGGTGTGGAGCCATGCCTGTCTGAGTCGTTTAAGGACCGATTCGCTGTACGTCCTTGAGTCATGTTGAACGCAGTCTAACACTTAGTTGGCCGGATAAGTCGTTCCGACCGCGAAGCCGAGTAATGTGATTCAGGCCGGGAATCGAATGGTAGGTTGCTTCTTGGAGGAGAGAAAGGATGTGCTTGGGGACATTGGTGTGAGACCAAGGGGGGGTTAAAGTCCCTATCACCTGGCAGAGTGTCGCCCTTGGGGTCGCGACATCATTCGGACCCGCGATTCCTGAATCATATGAAAAGGTGGCCTGTGCGACCCTGGCAGGGGTCTGCACGGTGAGTGTTAGAAATACCCCTCTAGCTGGATAGGAATTCGATTCGAATCGCCGACGCTCCCGGTTAGTGGGCACTTGACTTGAGCAGCGGCAACGTAGATCTCATTAAATGAACAGATGGTTAAGTGAATGATACAATGTTGCCACCATTTATACCTATTATGGAAATAAGATGAATAATTGTTTGATGATGATCAAGTGCATGTTTAGTACAGGTGCTAAGCTAGATGACAGGTAAATGCTAAAAATAACTGCTAGTATATGTTATAAGAGTTTCAACTACTTATGCCTTTATGCAAAATGTGGTGTCAGCTAGCCTCTTGTGTAAGCCTTGCATAATCCTTGGTGTTATTTTATTTTTGGTTTATGACGGGTAAGTCTAGCTGAGTACATTCCAGTACTCAGGGTTTATTCCCTCCTGTTGCAGATGACATGCTTTATCAGGGATTCTGCAAGACGTGTCTCCACCTTGCGGGTGATGATGACTAGATCACAAGGGCGTGATCGTCTTTATGTACTTTCCTCATGCTTTTGCGGGATGTCGATCATCCAGACTGGCAGTATTTAATTAACTAGTGTGTGTGTTATGCTTCCGCTACTTTCAAACTTGGTTTGTAATATTTGCTACTCCGTGGTGTAAACTTATTTCGGAACTACTTGTGAAATGTAACGTACGATGTGTATGTTGAATGATGCGATCCTGGTTGTAAGCAGTTTGGTTTGAAATCCTTCGTGATTTCGATTGACTACCGGGATTATATGGGCTCAAGTTTGAAAATTTGAGCGCTTCGGTGCTTGTTTTCGTACTTGTGCTCTTATAATTTGGTCGGTTCTGTTACAGTTGGTACCGGAGCATAATTCAACATTAAACACATCTTATGAGTAATTAAAAACAAAAGTATTTGTTTGCGAAAAGGGTTAAACTCTAAAAATTATTTTATAGGTATGCCTTGTTTGTTTCTGTTTCGTCGTCCATACGGCGTGATATTGTATGGATGCCATCCACTTGGGTGGTAATGTATGGATCAATTACCTCGACGCTCTGGTAAGTGTGAGTTGTGAGAGCATGATCGTCCAACCGGCGGTCTAGGGGAGAGTAGTTTTGGTGACTTACATCTTTACATGTTTAAACCATGTAACTATGTAAAAGCACTTAATTGTGGGCATCTATCAATTGGGTAGCTTTGATACTGAAATATATACATCCGGGGATGTGTATATGGGAAGTATTTAGTTTACTGCTTTCTTGTATGATATTTTGGGAATTGTTGGGCTGCAATGAAATTTTCTGCAGGTACACTAACAGCGTAACGAGTAGACCGATAGTTTCGCTTATATGAGAGAACGTATGTATGCCACCGCTTAGCGTTAGCCCTTTAGTTTTCTACTAAGGTGAGAGAACGTACGGAACGTGCATGCATCATGTTTAATTATAGCATACATGTCATTCACTCCCTCCTTAAAAATTTCAATAGTCCCGACTAAATTAAATTTCGTATCCCCTAAATGATCCTCACTTTAAGTCATATCTTGTTGATACAGATGGCACGTACCAGGATGACAGCCCGTAAGTCAACTGGTGGAAGGGTCCCTCGCCACCAGCTGGCTCCACGCGAGCCCCGTCCTGAGCCCTCTGAGGTGGATAGGTTATGGGCTGAGCTGGCAGAGGTGACTGCTGCTAGGGATGCAGCACGGCAACAACTGGAACAAGTGATTCATGATCGTGATCAAGAAACGCTTGTAGTCCAGAGGTTGACAGTGGCAAATCGCAACTGTCAACGCATGTTGGTCCGTGTGATGGAACAGAGGGATGAAGCCTGGCACGAAGAGAATGTTCTAAGGGCTCGCCAGTTTGAGCTCGAGCAACAGTTAGAAAATGCTGAAGAATACAATGACAACCTTCATGAAGAAGTGCACCGCCTGAATAACCAGCTTAATCCCCTGCTACCTAGAAACAACAATGTAGATGAAGATATGGGATCAGGAATCTTCATGGCTGAGGATGATGATAAAGTGGAGGTTGATGGACCACAGGATGCCCCACCTGCAGAAGCACCAGAGGAAGAGCCAGAAGAAGAAGAAGACGAGGAGTTAGAGCCTGTCAGTGATGAGGACGGCGGGGAGATCCTTGACACTGACTCGGAGGATGATGCTTAGAGTAGTCATCACGTGCCTATAATGTTAGGATCGTCTTTTGTGCCCTCCCTGTGAAGGAGTGAGGCCTTGTAATAACTTGACTTTGGGATGTAAGGTTGAACCGTATGTTTCCTGAATGTAGTTTGAACCTGTTAATTTCGATCACAACTTGATGTCTTATTATGTTGCGTTCGATGATGGTGTCACGATTAGCACCCTTCGGTGCCGCGACGAAACCGAGGGCCTCCTATGGCGTGCGACATAAGGCTGTGCTGCTTGGCACGCGCAGGTATCGAGGTGGCTAGTCATGATCCACCATGGAACTCTTCATTGAGGAGTCTCTTTGTGGTCAGTTTGAAGTAGCCTTTCACAGTCAACTAAAAATCTTGAGATCGAATCCAAGTACCGTGCAAAAGGTCAAAAATCACGTAGATAGCAACGTAAACGGTCCGGTAACCGTTGTGCTCCCTGTGAGTGAGCCTTTATCAAAGAGCATCTTGTTGGATTACCAAGTATGATCTCGTCAAATGATGCGCTAGAATGGATTGTGCGGTTGTGATGAATTATTGTGCCTTAATTATTATGAGAAATCTATTCATACAGTCAGATTGACATTTCGCAATAATTCATCTACAAATTTCCCACATCGTCAGTGCTCATTGGCTATGCATTTTGCAGATGTCGTACAATCTACGCCGGGGTCGTGGAAATGAGGAGGAGGAACAGCCGCCCCCTCCGCCACCACCTACTCCGGCCGAGTTGATGCAATCAGTGGTTGAGGGGCAGCGTATGTTGGCTGACGCCATGCGCCAACTGGCTAATCGAGAGGCTCGTCATGGCCGCCAGGGCCCAGAGCCAAATCAGTACAGCGATTTTAAGGACTTTCTGGATACAAAGCCCCCGCTCTTCAAGGAAGCGGAAGAACCACTGCAGGCTGACGAGTGGTTGAATACCATTGAACAAAAGTTTCGTCTGCTACGCCTAACTGATGAGCTGAAAACTGAGTATGCTTCCCATCAGTTGCATGGTCCGGCGGGCATTTGGTGGAGCCACTATCGTTCCACACTGCCTGCCAATGTCCCGATTGCTTGGGATCAGTTTAAGGCGGCATTCCGGGGAAATTATATCCCTCCCGGTCTTATGGCAATCAAGCACACAGAGTTTATGAGGCTGTCGCAAGGAAACAAAAGTTTGACTGAATACTTGCAGTCCTTCAACAACTTGGCAAGGTATGCCACAAAGTTTGTGGATACCGATGCCAAAAAGATTGCTAGCTTCAAAAGGGGCCTCGGCCCAAAACTGATGAAAACTATGGGCACTAGCAAATGTACTACTTTCAATGATTTCATCAGCGATGCTTTGACCCAGGAGAACAACAATACTATTTATTCTGCCTCTAAGAGCCGTAAAAGGGCCCTTGAGGCAAGTGCTTCTCAGTCAAGGGCCTCAGCGGCACCGAGGTCTTCCCCTCGCCCACCTGCTCAGAATACAAAGTTCCGTCCACCGCAGAAGAAGCCTGCTGCAAAAACGGGGTTCCGTAAGGCTTATACTGTCGCTCTGCCAAAGGGGACTTCTGGACAGAGCAGCTCTAGTGTTCCTCCTAGCAATATGCCTTGCTGGAATTGCAACAAGCCAGGTCATTGGGCCCGGAACTGTCCGTACCCTAAGAAAAATGTCAACCAAGGTAGTCGTCAGGGACACGCTCATTATAACAGCATTGAGGAAATTCCATCTGGTGAGGTGGTCACCGCTGGTAAGTTTCTAGTTGACCAACACCCCGCAGTGGTACTTTTTGATTCAGGTGCTTCGCATTCCTTTATCAGTCCTAAGTTTGCATCCAAATTTGCACACAAGTTGCATACTGTTGAAGGTGTGGGTTATTGTATTAGTGCTGCAAGTGGGAATATTTCCACAAACAAAGTAGTGGGGAACCTTAAGTTTGAGATAGAAGGGCGAAGTTATTCGCTTGCCCTATTGGTTTTACCTGGTTTAGACATAGATGTTATCTTGGGCATGAATTGGATGAGTCAGAATGGGGTACTCATTGACACATCGCTCGGGTAGTTATGCTCAGAGATCCTACAGATCAAAAGGGTTTTCTAGTACAACTTCCTAGAAAGGTTGAATTGTCGGGGGAAATTCATGCTGTGCAAGCAAAGGCGTTGGCTGAAATTTCCGTAGTAAATGAATTTCCGGACGTTTTTCCCGATGATTTGCCGGGACTCCCTCTGGATCGGGATGTGGAGTTTAAAATCGAGTTGTTGCCTGGCACCGCACCCATCTCTAGGAGACCCTATAGGATGCCTCCAAATGAGTTAGCTGAACTTAAGGTGCAGTTGAATGATCTGTTAAAGAAGGGGTTAATTCGTCCTAGCTCGTCTCCGTGGGGATGCCCTGCTATCTTTGTAAAGAAGAAGGATCAAACCTTGCGGATGTGCGTGGACTATAGACCTCTGAATGCGGTCACTGTTAAGAATAAGTATCCTCTACCGCATATTGACATCTTGTTCGATGAGTTGTCCAAGGCTAAAGTCTTTTCCAAGATTGATCTAAGGTCTGGGTACCATCAGATTAAAATCCGTCCTGAAGATGTTCCAAAAAAAAGCCTTCTCGACAAGATACGGCCTTTATGAGTATCTTGTTATGTCCTTCGGCCTGACCAATGCCCCAGCACACTTCATGTGCTTGATGAATTCGGTGTTTATGCCCGAATTGGACAAGTTTGTGGTGGTATTCATCGATGACATCTTGGTGTATTCTGAAAATGAGGAAGAACACGCTGAACATTTGCGTATTGTCCTCAGCAGACTGCGTGAGCATAAACTGTATGCGAAGTTCAGTAAGTGTGAATTCTGGCTTCGTGAAGTACCTTTCCTTGGGCATGTGTTGTCCGATGGAGGAATTATGGTGGATCCCACTAAGGTACAAGAAGTATTGAATTGGAAGGCTCCTACTTCGGTTCATGAGGTCCGGAGTTTCCTTGGGTTGGCTGGCTATTATCGTCGCTTCATCCCGGATTTCTCAAAAATAGCCAAACCCATGACTCGGTTACTGTAAAAAGACACCAGGTTTGTCTGGACTCCTGAGTGTGATGCGGCTTTTCACCAACTACGAACCCTCCTAACCTCGGCTCCGGTTTTGGCACAACCGGATATCGAGAAACCTTTTGATGTTTACTGTGATGCCTCAGGCATAGGTTTGGGAGGTGTTTTGATGCAGGAAGGCCGAGTAATTGCATATACTTCCCGACAACTTCGGAAGCATGAGGTGAATTATCCAACGCATGACTTAGAACTGGCCGCAGTTGTTCATGCTTTGAAGGTATGGCGGCATTATCTGCTGGGCAATGTCTGCAATATCTATACAGACCACAAAAGCCTCAAATACATCTTCACCCAACCCGAGCTAAATATGCGTCAGAGAAGATGGCTCGAGTTGATTAAAGATTATAATCTTCAAGTACACTATCACCCAGGCAAGGCAAATGTGGTTGCGGACGCTTTAAGCCGTAAGTCTCATTGCCATTCCTTAATTGAAACTGATTTTTACCGATCTCGCCTGTTACATCCGGCAGTCTTGTACAACATCACTATCAGTGGTACTCTCAGAAATAGAATCATTGAGCTCCAAAAGACTGATCCGGGTATCTTTCACATAAAACGGAAGATGAATGAAGGAGAGACTAAGCATTTCAGGTTAGATGACGAAGGTGTGCTGTGGTTTAAGGATAGGTTAGTGGTACCTAAGGACCGAGAGCTTAGAGATCAGATCCTGTCCGAAGCACATTCGTCCAAGTTGTCCATCCATCCTGGTAGTAATAAGATGTATTATGATTTGAAGCCACTTTATTGGTGGACCAAGATGCGGAAAGAGATAGCTGCATATGTTGCTAGATGTGACACCTGTTGCAGAGTTAAAGCTGTGCACATGAAAGCTGGGCTACTTCAGCCACTTTCCATTCCAGGCTGGAAATGGGAAGAGATAAGTATGGATTTCATTGTCGGACTTCCTCCTACTGTCAAAAATCATAACTCTATTTGGGTAATTGTTGATCGTTTGACCAAATCAGCTCACTTCATCCCAGTGAGAGTGGACTATCGTCCCACTGACTATGCTGAGTTGTACTTCAATCAGATAGTCCGGCTTCATGGGATACCTCGTACTATCGTTTCTGACCGTGGTCCCTAGTTCACTGCTCGCTTTTGGGAGCATTTGCATCACCTTCTGGGAACCAAGTTAGTGAGAAGCTCTGCTTATCACCCCCAGACATCGGGTCAGACAGAACGGGTTAACCAAATCTTGGAAGATCTGTTGCGAGCATGCGTCATTTCATCCAAGGGTTCTTGGGAAAAATGGTTACCTTTAGCCGAATTCTCGTACAATAACAGTTATCAAGAGAGTATTAAGATGGCCCCATTCGAAGCTTTGTACGGTCGAAAGTGTCGAACTCCACTAAACTGGGTAGAAGCTGGGGAAAGAAGGTATTATGGCATTGATTTTGTCCAGGAAGCCGAGGAACAAGTCCGTACCATCCAGAAACACATGGCTGCAGCACAAGCGAGACAGAAAAGCTATGCGGATCGTCGTAGAAAACCACTCGAATTTGAAGTTGGAGACTTCATTTATTTGAAAGTTTCTCCAATGAAGAGTGTCCAACGTTTTGGTGTTAAGCGGAAACTTGCACCAAGATACGTGGGTCCTTTCCAGATCATAGGCAAGAGTGGAGCTGTTGCGTACAAAATCCAGTTGCCTCCTGAGATGAGAGCCATATTCAACGTTTTCCATGTATCTCAGCTTAAAAAGTGTCTTCGAGTTCCTGAGGAACAAGTTCCTTTAGGTGATATCAGGCTGGAATCCGACCTAACCTATGAAGAAAAGCCAGTCCGAGTGATCGATACTCAGGAACGAGTAACTAGAAGTAAAGTGGTTAAGTGGTACAAAGTGATGTGGAGTAATCAGGGAAGTGAGAGTGATGCTACGTGGGAACGGGAGGATTATTTGCGGGATGGTTATAAAGAATTCTATGAAAAATGGTACGCTTTCCAAATCTCGGGACGAGATTTTTATAAGGGGGGAGGGCTGTAACACTTCAAGTGTTTAGTCCTTAATTGCATTGCATTTGCATTTGCATAAGCATAAGCATGCATCATTCATGTTTGTTATTTTATGTGATGCAACACATGTGATTGTTCTAGGGTTTGTTTGATTTATTTCATGAAGTATTTGTTAGTTGGTGTAACAAAAAGGTAAGGTAGCCAATCATGACCTACAACACCTTAGTTATACTTAGGGTAACATTTGGAACAAGGTTCATGTTGACCAAAATTACAAATTTGCCCTCCAAGAGAAGTTTGACCACCATTTGACCCTAGAAGGCTCTAGTTTGACCAATTAAAAAGTCTAATTTAGAGACCTTGCATGGAAGAGCACCCTTAAGCAAAGTTGTAAAGAAATTCATGGGGAACAAAAGTCTCAATATGACCATCTCATGAAATTGACCCTAACATGCTCAAAAGTGGCCCACAAGTCAGTTAGAGAGGTAGCTCCAAGACTTAGAATTTTTCTAAGTCTGGAATCTGACCCTACAGTTTTACTGATGCCTACTTTAGGAGCTTGTAGTTTACAAACCAGGTCAAACCAGCTTTCACTCATATTGACAAACTTGTAGATCACATGTAACCCTACAACTTTGTCAACATCACGCAAGCCTGGTTCTCAATGGTTCAAGAGATATCGTGTCATGAACTTAGACTGTCAGTCGGCATCGTTAACTGAACCCCGGTTTCAGTTTCATCAAGCACTACTTTGAGGCCATGTAGTTTGAAATATAGGCTGAACCAGCCCAAACACCAATTGACAAAGTTGTTGACCTAACGTAGCTCTACAAACTTGATGTTGCCACCTTGGACTGAAACAGGCTGGTTCAGAAGTTAATCACGTTCGAAATCACTCTGTCAGTCACTACCGATGGCGTCAATGAACTGCGATTCAGTTTCGTCAGTGGCCGACCGGCCACAGGGCAACGCCGACACGTGGAGGCACGGTGGCGCCCGTACGCCAGCCCTGGCCCCACTAGTCAGGCCGCGACGCCTTCAAGACGCCACGACGCGCGAGCCGGCCTCCATTCCTCCGCCCCCTCTCTTCCAGTTGCAAAAACACCGAAACCGAGCCGCCATTGCCGTTCTTCTCCGGCGAGCTCAAGCGCGAGCTACACCGCATCACCGGCCGCCAGACCTCGCCACTCCCTCCACCTCACCACCCTCCATCCCCTTGACCCACCGAAGCCCGCGATTTGACTCAAGGTGAGCCGCATTGCTTTCTTCCCCGTCTCCGAGAGGTCGCCGGAGCCCGCCATGGGACCTCACCGTGGTCGGGGTGCTTCGGGTCTCTCTCCATCCTCCCTTCCTATCAAAATGGATCCGCCTAGCTTCGGTGAAGCTCGTACCGAGCCTAGACCGCACCGTACATCCTCACCGGCGACGGTGCGCCGCCACTGGACATCACCGGCCGCCGCTCGCGGTGACAAGCCCCTTCCACCCCATCCCCATCCATTCCACGAGCACCAATCGACGCACCGGGTGACGGAGAACACGAGGCGGTGTTCGATTGGCCGAGCGAGCTCTTCTCCGGCGAGCTCGAGCTCGTCGGAGCTCGCGGGTCTCCGCCTCCCCTGCCTCCGGTCACTGACCGCGGGGGCCCGCCCGTCAGTGTCGCGCGCGGGCGGGGGCGCTGAGCGGGCCGCGCGCGCGCGTGTGTGGGCCGAGTTTTCCGGGCCGGCCCAGTTCATCCGAAATGAAATTCATTTTTATTATTTTGTCACTGATTTTTGTACAAGTTGGAAAAATATAGATCTAGGGTTTTAATGATCCAAAAATCATGAGATAAATTTTGTTAGGGTCTATATGATGTGTAGTATTTTAGAAAAATATGGATCTGGCATGAGATGTTTAAATTCTGTAAGAATTTAATAGATCCTTTAAATGTGTTTTTGGAATGCATGCAAATTTGTAAATTTATAACTTGAGCTGTAGTGTTCCATAAATCATGAAATTTGGTGGGTAGGTTACTCTATCCTAGCCCTAGCTCTGGTAAAAATTTGGGCATCAGTGCTTAAGTAATTTCCAAGTTATAAGGCTATCATTTTATTCTAGGAGATAATTGAAGGAATTTTTGTAATTTTTCTACATGTGCAATGTTCTTGTAACTTTTCGAAGAATGTCTTGGTACCCTAGAGTATCTAATAAAAATATGAAATCTGTTGTTTGATACTTTTCATTATGATTTATTAATTATACAAAAATCAGCCTTTTTGACTAGTGAATTTTGTATAGAGAATTTCTGTAAATAAAACTTGTTCAAATTTTTACTGTGGTCTCTTTTTGGGTCAGAGAGTCCCCTGTAATTTTTGTAGAATTTTAGGAGCAGTTTACATATATGTTTAAAATTCCACCTAATTAATTAAGTAAAATAAGAAATGAGTATAAATAAATGTTCTAGGTAGTCACACCCTACTTTCTGGTGTTGTTATACCCCATGTGAACTTTTGGAAATCTTAGTTTGGTTTTAAGGGTCTTTGGCCACATCAATAAATGTTTAACCTTTGTAATTTTAGGTTTTCTGGACAGCTAGTAGTAATTCTAAATTTGGCTTTGATAAAATTGGTTGCTGGAAAACTTGTAAATACCAAAGTTGGAGTAAACTTGATGAACTAGCTTGTGTCAAAATTTGAAAGCATTTGGCTTAGTAGTTTGAGAGTTACTGTTGTTTAAAGTGGCAGTTCAAAATCTGCTACTCTCTGTTTTGAGAGGACAGATTCTGGAACTTGTGAAGTTTGACATGGAAAACTTAGGAGTTTGGAGTTGAGGTCTGAAAATTAATTGTAGTGCATTTCTTAGGCTTTCCAGATTGTCTTAGATCATATCTTTTGGAATTGTAAATCTCCAGTTGTGATAAAAACAAGTAGCTGCTGTCCAGAATGCTTACTGTGGTGTTTTGCTGATTGATATGGTGTGATATCCTAAGACATGCTACTTTTGTAATTGTTAGGTGTTAGGGCCTTAACTGAGGATGAGCAGCTTTATCTTAGGTTAAGTAGATTAGGTGAGTACTTCTCTACCGGAGAGGAAATTTGCACCTACTCTTTTGAAGTGATTTGAATAGAGCGTTAAATTGTTGTAATGCATTTCATTCCGAGCATATTGCATCTTTCATTATGCATTCATGGGATTTATTATGCACTCATGCAATAGGTGTACCGGAGGGGGTGACACTCCTCGAATTCGAACAAGCGATACCGGAGGAGGTGCTGAGTCAACCGGAGGAATTAGCAGAAGAACCCAACGTCGGGGAAGCTCCGTCAGAAGATCTACCCGAGTGTCCGGACCACAGACCCGCAACCTTTCTCAAAGGCAAGCCCCGGTGCATGCTGAACCCATCGTTTTATAAATATATCTTGAGTACTTTTAATTGTTTATTGCATTAAGTTCTAGGAGTTATATGAAAACACTTGCTGCATTGTACCTGTCCTTGTCCAGATATCGTACTTAAATCCTATATTAGGTTTAGGCACGTGTCGATGCTTAGCCCTGCTTAGTACGGTAGAAGTCGGGTGATTTCCGGTCATCCGCGAGATATAGGACTGGGTCGCGAGTGGCTTATGGCTATCGTGATGGAACCATGCTTTAAAATGAAGTTGAGACCGGGCGGGAGTTCGATGGTACAGCCGCAAGACACTTCATGTCTTGGGTGTGGAGCCATGCCCGTCTGAGTCGTTTAAGGACCGATTCGCTGTACGTCCTTGAGTCATGTTGAACGCAGTCTAACACTTAGTTGGCCGGATAAGTCATTCCGACCGCGAAGCCGAGTAATGTGATTCAGGCCGAGAATCGAATGGTAGGTTGCTTCTTGGAGGAGAGAAAGGATGTGCTTGGGGACATTGGCGTGAGACCAAGGGGGGGGGTTAAAGTCCCTATCACCTGGCAGAGTGTTGCCCTTGGGGTCGCGACATCATTCGGACCCGCGATTCCTGAATCATATGAAAAGGTGGCCTGTGCGACCCTGGCAGGGGTCTGCACGGTGAGTGTTAGAAATACCCCTCCAGCTGGATAGGAATTCGATTCGAATCGCCGTCGCTCCCGGTTAGTGAGCACTTGACTTGAGCAGCGGCAACGTAGATCTCATTAAATGAACAGATGGTTAAGTGAATGATACAATGTTGCCACCATTTATACCTATTATGGAAATAAGATGAATAATTGTTTGATGATGATCAAGTGCATGTTTAGTACAGGTGCTAAGCTAGATGATAGGTAAATGCTAAAAATAACCGCTAGTAAATGTTATAAGAGTTTCAACTACTTATGCCTTTATGCAAAATGTGGTGTCAGCTAGCCTCTTGTGTAAGCCTTGCATAATCCTTGGTGTTATTTTATTTCTGGTTTATGACGGGTAAGTCTAGCTGAGTACATTCCAGTACTCAGGGTTTATTCCCTCCTGTTGCATATGACATGCTTTATCAGGGATTCTGCAAGACGTGTCTCCACCCTGCGGGTGATGATGACTAGATCACAAGGGCGTGATCGTCTTTATGTACTTTCCTCATGCTTTTGCGAGATGTCGATCATCCAGACTGGCAGTATTTAATTAACTAGTGTGTGTGTTATGCTTCCGCTACTTTCAAACTTGGTTTGTAATATTTGCTACTCCGTGGTGTAAACTTATTTCGGAACTACTTGTGAAATGTAACGTACGATGTGTATGTTGAATGATGCGATCCTGGTTGTAAGCAGTTTGGTTTGAAATCCTTCGTGATTTCGATTGACTACCGGGATTATATGGGCTCAAGTTTGAAAATTTGAGCGCTTCGGTGCTTGTTTTCGTACTTGTTCTCTTATAATTTGGTCGGTTCTGTTACAAAGATTAGCACTATCTCCAAACGGACCGAATAGAGAACCACCAGACCCTCGTCACCTAGGAGTTCCATCAGGTGTATCTAAAACGATTTATGAGCCTATGGTACTTTTGACACAAACCGAGCACCTATCTTGCACCAACACTAAGACTGTCTCAAAACAGATCGAAACAAGATTCCACAAGGCCCACGTCACCTAGGAGTTCCATCGGGTGCCTCCAATACTATTTTCGAGCCTACGGCATGTTCGACGCAAACCGTGCACCAATCTTGCATCAAGAGAAGCACTATCTCCAAACGGACCGAACCGAGCTTGCACTTGAGCCTTTGTCACCTAGGAGTCCCATCGAGTGTGTCCAAAACAATTTCTATTCCCATAGTACGTTCGGTGCAAAACGTTCACCTATCTTGCTCTGACACAAACACTATCTCCAAACGGACTAAAACGAGATTCCACACGACCCATGTCACTTACGAGTTCCATCGGGTGCGTCCAAAACTATTTGTGAGCCTATGGTCTGTTCAATGCAAACCATGCACCTATCTTGCGTGAAGATTAGCATTATCTCCAAATGGACCGAACAGAGCTCCACCAGACCCTCGCCACCTAGGAGTATCACAGGGTGCATCTAAAACGATTTAAGACCCATGGTACGTTTGACACAAACCGAGCACCTATCTTGCACCAACGCTAACACTGTCTCAAAACAGATCGAAACAAGATTCCACATGACCCACGTCACCTAGGAGTTCCATCGGGTGCCTCTAATACTACTTTCGAGCCTACGGTACGTTCGACGCAAAGCTTGCACCAATCTTGCATCAAGAGTAGCACTATCTCCAAACGAACTAAACCGAGCTTCCACTTGAGCCTCGTCACCTGAGTGCCATCGAGTGCGTCCAAAATAATTTATATGCCTATGGTATGTTTGGTGCAAACCGTGCTCCTATCCTGCACTAACACTAACACTATCTCCAAATGAACTAAAACGAGGTTCCACACGACCCACATCACTTACGAGTTACACCGGTTGCGTCCAAAACTATTTATAAGTCTATGGTATGTTTAGTGCAAACCGTGCACCTAACTTGCGTCAAGATTAGCACTATCTCTGAATGGACTAAACAGACCTCCATCGGACCCTCGTCACCTAGGAGAACCATCAGGTGCGTCTAAAACGATTTATGAGCCTATGACACTTTTGATGCAAACCGAGCACCTATCGTGCACCGACGCTAACACTGTCTCAAGACAGGTCGAAATGAGATTCCGGATGACCCACGTCACCTATGAGTTCTATCAAGTGTCTCCAATAGTATTTCCGAGCCTACGGTACGTTCAACGTAAACCGTGCTCCAATCTTGCATCAAGAGTAGCACTATCAACAAACATACCGAACCGAGCTTCCACTTGAGCCTCGTCTCTAGGAGTCCCATCGAGTGCGTCCAAAACGATTTCTATGCCTATGGTACGGTCGGTGCAAACCGTGCACCTATCTTGCGCTGACACTAACACTATCTCCAAACGGACTAAAATGAGATTCCACACAACCCATGTCACTTACGAGTTCCATCGGGTGCGTCCAAAACTATTTATGAGCCTATGGTACATTCGGTGCAAACCGTGCACCTATCTTGTGTCAAGATTAGCATTATCTCCTAACACTATCTCAAAAAAATAGAAAGAAGATTCCACAAGACCCACGTCAGCTAGGAGTTCCATCTAGTACCTCGAATAATATTTCTGAGCGTACGGTACGTTCGACGCAAACCTTGCACCAATCTTGCATCAAGAGCACCACTGTCTCCAAATGGACCCAACCAAGATTCCACTTGAGGCTCTTCACCTAGGAGTCCCATCGAGTGCGTCCAAAATGATTTCTATGCCTATGGTATGTTCGGTGCAAACTATACACCTATCTTGCACTGACACTACCACTGTCTCCAAGCGGACTAAAACGAGATTCCACTGGACCCACGTCACTTACGAGTTCCATCGGGTGCCTCCAAAACTATTCATGACCCTATGGTATGTATAGTGCAAACCGTGCACCTATCTTGCATCAAGATTAGCACTATCTCCAAACGGACCGAATAGAGAACCACCAGACCCTCGTCACCTAGGAGTTCCATCAGGTGTATCTAAAACGATTTATGAGCCTATGATACTTTTGACACAAACCGAGCACCTATCTTGCACCAACACTAAGACTGTCTCAAAACAGATCGAAACAAGATTCCACAAGGCCCACGTCACCTAGGAGTTCCATCGGGTGCCTCCAATACTATTTTCGAGCCTATGGCACGTTCGACGCAAACCGTGCACCAATCTTGCATCAAGAGAAGCCCTATCTCCAAACGGACCGAACCGAGCTTGCACTTGAGCCTTTGTCACCTAGGAGTCCCATCGAGTGTGTCCAAAACAATTTCTATGCCCATAGTACGTTCGGTGCAAACCGTTCACCTATCTTGCTCTGACACAAACACTATCTCCAAACGGACCAAAACGAGATTCCACACGACCCATGTCACTTACGAGTTCCATCGGGTGCGTCCAAAACTATTTGTGAGCCTATGGTATGTTCAATGCAAACCATGCACCTATCTTGCGTGAAGATTAGCATTATCTCCAAATGGACCGAACAGAGCTCCACCAGACCCTCGCCACCTAGGAGTATCACAGGGTGCATCTAAAATGATTTAAGACCCATGGTACGTTTGACACAAATCGAGCACCTATCTTGCACCAACGCTAACACTGTCTCAAAACAGATCGAAACAAGATTCCACATGACCCACGTCACCTAGGAGTTCCATCGGGTGCCTCTAATACTACTTTCGAGCCTACGGTACGTTCGACGCAAAGCTTGCACCAATCTTGCATCAAGAGTAGCACTATCTCCAAACGAACTAAACCGAGCTTCCACTTGAGCCTCGTCACCTGAGTGCCATCGAGTGCGTCCAAAATAATTTATATGCCTATGGTATGTTTGGTGCAAACCGTGCTCCTATCCTGCACTAACACTAACACTATCTCCAAATGAACTAAAACGAGGTTCCACACGACCCACATCACTTACGAGTTACACCGGTTGCGTCTAAAACTATTTATAAGTCTATGGTATGTTTAGTGCAAACCGTGCACCTAACTTGCGTCAAGATTAGCACTATCTCTGAACGGACTAAACATGTAACGGAACCGTCCAAATTATAAGAGCACAAGTACAAAAACAATCACCGAAGTGATCAAATTCTCGCACTTGAGCCCATATAACTCCGGTAGTCCAATGAAATCACGAGGGATTTCAAACCAACCAACATATCAGCCAAGATCGTAGTGATTCAACATAACAAGTCACATGTTACAACCATTTCACAAGTAATTCAATATACATCGGAGTTCAACATAGTTATTACAACTTAATTTGAAAAGTAGCGGAAGCAAAGTAATTTGAAACTAATATTAATCTTATTTCAAATACATGCCAGTACCAAGGTCGACTTCCAACAAAAGCATTAGAGAGAAGATAACTCAGAAGGATCATGCCCGTGATCACACTCCGCCTCTACGGCAGGAGCCAACCTACTCTTGCAGTCACCAAGATACTTCACAACCTGCAACAGTGGGGATAAAACCCTGAGTACGAGAAGGTACTCAGCTAGACTTACCCGTCATAAACCAGAAATAAAATGACACCAAGGATCATGCAAGGCTGATATAAAGTGGGCTAGCTTGACAACATTTTGCATAAAAGCTTATTATGAATAAGTAATCATTAATGCTTAAGCATCAAGTTAATTATCATTAACCTGTCATCTATATTAGAACCTGTACTAGAGCACTCACTTTATTAGGAGCAAACAATATTAACCATAGCAGGTATAAATTTAGGCAACCTTTCCATCGTTATCCAATTAACCATCCGTTCAATTTAATGGAATCTACGTTGCCGCTGCTCAAGTCAAGTGCTCACTAACCGGGAGCGACGGCGATTCGAATCGAATTCCTATCCAGCTGGAGGGGTATTTCTAACACTCACCGTGCAGACCCCTGCCAGGGTCGCACAGGCCACCTTTTCATACGATTCAGGAATCACGGGTCCGAATGATGTCGCGACCCCAAGGGCGACACTCTGCCAGGTGATAGGGACTCTAACCCCCCCTTGGTCTCACGCCAATGTCCCCAAGCACATCCTTTCTCTCCTCCAAGAAGCAACCTACCATTCGATTCCCGGCCTGAATCACATTACTCGGCTTCGCGGTCGGAACGACTTATCCGGCCAACTAAGTGTTAGACTGCGTTCAACATGACTCAAGGACGTACAGCGAATCGGTCCTTAAACGACTCAGACGGGGATAGATCCACACCCAAGACCTCCATGCCTTGTTGCTTCACTATCGTCATCCCGCCCGGTCTCATTTCATTTTATTAACACATGGTTCCATTCCACGATAGCAATATAGCCAACCGTGCCATATATGAATATCCCTACATCTCGCAGGTGACAGGAAATCACCTGACTTCTACCGCTTAAAGCAGGGCTAAGCATCTACTCGATCCTAGTCTATGTAGGATTCAAGGATTCATATATCTGGACAAGGAATGATATAATGCAGCAAGGGTTTCCAACCAACTCCTACCACTTAATGCAACAATACTTATAACATATATATATATAATTAATTGCTTTGAAGATAGGAGGCTTATAATGCTCCGGGGCTTGCCTGGGATCCGACACAAGTCAGTAGTTGTCAGATGACACTCGCTTGGCGAGCACTTCCCATTCTAGCACTTGTCCCGTCCTTCTATCTTCGGGATAGGTCCACCAAAACACCGTCTTCGGGTTTGGCTCCAACGTCACATCACGTCCTTCACGTTTTTCAGCTAGCGCACCTAAATGAAATGCAAGATGCAAGTGCATGAATACAAGGAAATGCAATAGATGATGCATCACCCGTTAATCAAGGCAAGTATAAGGTTATAGTAAAGACACGTAAGCACATCACATTACTTAAGTAACCTTACACAAACAAACATGCTTAAATAGCAAAGAAAGCAATACCAAGCATGACATAAGATTTACAAAGTCTCAGGTGTAATAGCGTAATCACCAAAGACATGAATCACACTTTAGCAATACGCAAACAAAGTAACCAAGCAATCATGTATTTTTCATAATTCTGGACATACATGCAGTAGCTGGGTAAATCAATCATAACTGGAGATCCCTAAATCTAAATGACTCGCAAGAAGACATTCTGGAAAGCTTATGAAATTGTCTACAATTCATTTAATATCCACTAAGCCTGATTCCCAAGTTTAATTGATCAAAAAGATGAAACTACAGACTCTGGTGTGCTCCAAACAGAGAGCAATCAAATCTGGAACCTGACTTTAAACATCTATAACTCAAAAACTATTTGACCAAATGATACCAAATTTTAACAGCAACTAGATACATGAATTATCTATAACTTTTGTATAAACAAGTTTCCCAGAAAACATCATTAACATGGGGTAATTTACATTGTCCCCAAAACTGTCTAGAAATCATATTTGCAAGAAATAAATACTAACTTATGTTGCAAACATATAATTGTGCAAAACCAACTTTACCAACATGTCACACATGACTAATGAACACCAGAAAACATAGTGTTCATTCCTAAATAAATTCTTTTAATGCATTTTCTTAATTTATTTAGATAATTAGGTGGAATTATGAACACCTATCAAAAGTGCATAATAAATTCTACCAAAATTACAGAGGCCTACACATGCTCCCAAAAGTATACTGTCCAAATTTGAAATCATTTGGACATGTATAACAACCCCTAAGAAAAAGACAAATGGCTATAGCAATAAATCATGGGAGAGCAAGTTAAACCTAAAACTCAATATTTTCTGTGAACATAAGGCCATATTAGGAATCAATATGATAGAGAAACATCATACTAAGGTAATGGAACAACATTTTCTATTTTATCATTTATATATTATTTATAAGCTATTTATCAAGCTATAAACAAGTTAAATCAATAACTTGAGTATATAGTAAGCAATGACCCTAACATTTATACCACAGTACATCCATATCATGACAAACCTACCATAAAAATTTCACATCATTTGGAGCATCACAACTCAAGATATAAAAATGACAAGCAAAATAATGTAGATTTCCTTATTTATCAAGGTCCAATCAATATCCTAAGAAAACAGTGAACAACTAGTGTGTTTAATATTTTTCCTAGCAAGTACATGTCATCAAAAAATTAACAAAATAAGAATCACCATTTTTGGAGTTCTAAAACTCTAGATCTGGCTCTGGTCAAGTTTAAAGGCATTTATAGAGCATTTTTAAAACTTAAATAAAGACATCATGAAATATCTACAAACATATAACATTTTATGACTCTACTACAAAGATCTCTTCTTAAGGTTTCCAAAAAGTCCCCATTTACTATTTTTGGAATGACCTAACAGGAGATATAAATTTTAGAAGATTTACATCAAATCTGATATTCAAAAACGAAATTAAGTACTTAACTCTAGACATGCTAGGTGCACCCGATCGTGTACCCCAACTCAACCATTCATAACTGACATGTGGGACCCCTGGTTCAGCCGGGCCCGCACGTCAGTCACCCACAGAGAGACACCGAGGAGGGCGGCCTTCTTCTTCCTCTCGCTAGCGACAGAGGAATAGGGAGGAGGCGGCTCTGGCTCGGCCGGCCTCCGGCGAGGGCGACCCTCCAGTGATGCGCGGTGGCGACGGAGCATGCTTGGCCTAGCGCAAACTCAAGGACGGTAGTGGCTTGTGTCGTGGTGACCCGAGGCGTTCTGGCCACGACGACCGGCGATGCTACCGTGGTGGCTCCGGCGCTGGAGCTTGCCGGCGGCCAACGGGGCCGAGGAAGGGGCGCTTCGAGGGCGGTGTGAGGGGAGGAAGATGGTGCTCCACTCGGCTGAGGACAAGGAGGCTCGTGGCGGAGGAATGCCGGCGGCTATGGAGCTTGGCCATGGCAACGACGTCTGCGCTGCGCGAGACCGCGGCACAGAGCGCGAGAGGGGCGAGCGAGAGATGAAAGCGAGCGCTCGGCTTCTCCACTCGACGAGGCAACACGCAGGCGTAGTGATGGGCGACGATGGAGCATGGTCACCACGCGGCAGGGAGGTGGGGGTGCCAGTTCGGGCATGGCTGACACGCATCGAGCGCGTGTCACCCATTGAGGCATTTCATCGGACACCTGGCGGGCAGCAAAGTAGGGAAGGTGGGCGCTGTTCTGGGCCGGCTACGGGCTGAATCTGGACATGGACCTAAAATGAAGTTTGCAGCCCACATGAAGACCTACAATTTCTATTTAAGGTGCACTACAATTAGGGTTATGGATTAGTGGATAATCAAGTCCAAAGTTGACACTGTCAGCGATTTGAAAGCAACGAGCAACAATCCAAAATGAGGGTCAAAATGAATTGCAACTGGTGCCATCTTCTTATATGTTCTTCCCCAACAGGTAAGCTCCAACTTTTATTTTTGGGTCAACTTGAGTTACTCAACAAAATTCAGAGAACGTGAGATGCCAATGTCGACAACGATGAATTTCCAGGCTTAGAAAATGCTAAGTGTTGGAAAACAGTCCAAATTCTGACTTGTGGGCCCTTTTTGAGCACTTTCCACACATTTTCATGACTTGACTCTTAAACAAAGTTTGTTCCTTATAAAATTCTCTAGAACTTTGTAAAAGGGTGCACAGTCATGCAAAGCTTCTAGGTCACACTTTTGAAACGGTCAAACAAAAGTGTCCCGGGGTCCATACATGGTCAACCATCACTTAGAAGCACATTTAGGCAAAATGATCAACATGAACATTGTTCCATTAAGTGCCCTAAGTGTAGTTAAGGTGTTGTAGAGTTCATCCGAAGTCATTTGGATAGTTTTCAAGGTTTGGTTGATGTTCTATAGTTCCATCAACTTAATGGGGCAATTTCCAATAGGAATGGAACTTATCATTTCATGTGACTTTTTTATTCCAAACTTTATGAAACTTTTCCAGGGATCAATATAGATGGTTATTGATGTGAGATATGTGAAGATACTTTGATAACAACACCCAAGCATATATCTTTTAATTGATCCTATATGTAAGCAAGGGTGCAATATCCAAGTTTAGGTTAGGGCTTATCTCCATAGGTTTGACTTTGACATCGTCATCTTCACTAATCTATCATGTTTGATCTTAAACCCACCACTTAATTGGTGATAAACACCTAGGGTGTTACAGCCCTCCCCCCTTAAAAGAATCGCGTCCCGAGATTCGGAATGGAAGATCTTTTAAGGAAGAGAGACACGTTATCTAGTTCCCAACATTTGCTATAGCATTCAGCTACAAAGCTTCAACATCGGTGAACAATTTGGCCAAAGGCACTTTCTGATACTTACTTTTCATGGTAAAATTTGTCTGAAGAATTTTCTTCATTGACTTACATGAAGCATTGTTACTTTGAGAGGAATCCAAGATAGCACATACTGCATTCTCAGTGTACGGAGATCATTTGGTCCGTGAGTGAACCACCCACAAGTATCTAACTTTCTAATGACCACAACATAGGCCATATGAACTTGACTCTAGACCGAAATATTCAGAAGTATACTCGTTGAAATGGCTCTATGTTCACATGGTTTTGAAAAGCAGTTCTCTACCAAAATGGCTTGAGCACAACCTTCCAAAAGGGTGAGATCATAGACGACAAATATACTCTGAGGCTATAGGATACTGACTAACCAATAGACAGGGTCTATGTTGGTCGTAAATGTTCATTCATTTAGACACCACTAATGGAAAACTACTTGTGGTTCCATATGTGCAGTTCTCTTTCTCTGATGACAACACTGTATTATCTGAGTGAGTCGAGGGATTAGTGAATGTGATAGCTAACTCTGTCGGCTTCGGATTCCTGCTAATAGCTACCTAATAAGATTCTTTTATCCAAAGACAACAGTTATCTGGGTTGAATCAGATACAAGCTCTTGGGTAAAAACATTTATAAGGTACCAAAGTATGTCATCTTAGGAAAATCATTACCAAAGAAAGATGTAGCAAGGCCTTAAGGACAACAAAAGTGGTAATATTTACTAAATCGCGGGAAGTAGTCTACCACCAAGCGATTGAGTAAAATTTTCCTTTGTGACTTAGTTGTACTGTAAGTTGAGTTGACTTGCAGCATAACAACTTTGTCAGGCCAACTTTCACCCGAGGCTTCCTCTTTGGGATCAAACAACAGCTCTAAGATAGGAAATCTGTTGTTTGACACTTCTCAGATTGCTTTCAAATATTCCTCAATACTTTGTCCAATAGTTATGGACAAACCGTTTGTGGCACCTAAGGGCACAAGGATGTTGATCGAAACTAGGGCATATTTTCTCTAATTCTTCACTTTAGTTGATAGAACACTTTGCACTATCTGTGTGATTGTCCAAGATGGAATTGACTTGGTCACAATGGCTGTGGAAGATAGGGTATCACTCAAGTTGTTGGCTAGTTGATTAACTTCTTATTGGTTATTGCTCTGTAAGACATAGCCTTCGTAGCTACCAAAGAGTCGTTACCTAGCTGGAGATTAACCTTCCTATTGGTAACTAATCAGTTGTCTCTCAACACTAAAAAGTTCCAAATCTTCATTCTGGATCACAATAATTGTGGTTGACTTATAGCAGAGGGTTGCCATCGAAGTCAGCAGATAAGGAGTCTCACCAGAGATGGTTGATCTCAACGGTATGGTCATTATGTACCCAAGATTGCGACTTGGATAGCTCCGGTCCTATGCATAATGCGACAATCGATTCTCATCCCACAGATAACTTGTCCAACATTAAGTGTTGTGTGTCCTTTTTATCCAACCGAGATGAAATACTTTGCTCACTAGATGACGTTCGTCAATACGAGGACAACTAAATAGAGTCACTAGGCTACCACCTATTGCAGTCTATTAATGTTTATGTCGGTGACCTGTTCTTCAAAGGCTATCCTCTTGGCAATTTCAGAAGGAAACTCCACTACCTTCAGTCTAAGATATGGATCTTACGATATAATTTGGAGAGATAATCAAGAAAAGGAACACGAGAAAATAACACATCAACTATCGTTTCATAATGGATCATGACTAGAAACCGTGATACCAGCGCGTGCCAAGCAGCCAGCCATGTGTCTGCAGCCACAGGAGGCCCTTGGTTTCGTCGCGGCACCATCAGCAGCTACTCATAACACCATTACTAAACGCACAACGAAAGTGAAATTTCAAGTGGCACCACTGGGCTATAAGAGCAAGCGCCATACAAGGAGGGATAGCAAGCAAAGGTAGTCACAAGGTTTAGAATCAACACAAAAATAATCCGAAGATCAATATATAGCACAAGAGAACATCGCGCAACTGCCAAGGATAACTGAGCAAGAGACTCTTGCTTAAATTCTACGTACGACTTGCATCCACCGAGGGGAGTACCAGATAAAAGATTAACAGGAGATTCATTCGTGTTGGGCAACGACATGAGATCAAGACTGACAAACATCTCAAGACATGAGAAGGTTGGGGATGGATTAAGAAAATTTCAAGGGCAAAAACCGATATGTAGTCATAGATTGAGTTGATAAGGTAGATGCACGAATTTGCAAGCAAACGATTTTGAGGCCACAACAAAAAGACGTTTCGTCGCACTAGCTAACCTTTGGGAGAGACAACCGAAAGGTCCAACGTAGATTTGGGTACGGTCTCCACAACTGGCAACGTACGAACCATGGTCAAAGGCTAGTGTTGATAAAAGTTAACTTGGTTGGTCAGTCGATAAGGGTCTTCATAAAAAGGGTTGCAAAACATCCACGGCTTATACAAACATATAGGAGAACAAAACTTTAGGCTTTCGGTCACGCAAAGGCATGGATACAAACATTCAAGGGCTAACCACCAAGTCTACAGGCTCAGGCTCCTAAGATAGAGAACCTGATGGAAGACAACAACCATACAATTACGTAACGTGAACATTGTTCTAGGATAAAGCTATGCGGCCCTCGTAGGCTCACCGAGGACCAACGAGGTGACAACTAGGGCACTACCTAGATAATAAGCATACATACAACATCATAGTCAAGCAGACATTGGAGAAAATTCAAACGAATGGGCTTAAGCAACCAATACAAGGTACAAGGCTCACCCAAACTAAGCATTTATCTAAAGCAAGAACTAACTACGAGTTTAGCCTAAGACAAATGCTAGTTAAGGTAGCCAACTTAGCATGTGCACAGAATCTGGACAGCAACGCAGTAGTTAATTTTTTTCAACCATAACTGAGGTTGTAGACATCCCACAAAGGTGATCCTAGACTTTCTAGAAAGATTAGGAAGATGGCTACACTTTAGTTATTCATACCAAAAGCAAATTCATAGATTAACATGACCAAAATTACTAATGTTTCAGATCTGTACCAATATAGACAGAAAACTGACAAGAACTTTGAAAATGCGTAACTGGAGTTCTAGAGACCCAACAAGGCTGAGCCTTAACTTTATGTAAAGCTTATTAAGTTGTCTATAACTTTCTTATTATTATATTAAGATGATTCTACAACTAACAAGGCCAAACAAGATAAAAAAGACATCTCTGCTCAGATTTGGACAGATTCTGTCATTCCACTTTGCAAGCTCATAACTAGAGATTTATATCACCACAATTAGTGCTATAGGACATTTTGGAAAGCTTAGAAAAAGTACTACACTTCTTCTATTATTTCCAAGACATGATTCCATAAGCACATAGGTCAAATAAAGCAAACATTCAGATCTGTTATGAACATGAGCAGATTCTGACAACAAACTTCTAAAATCTATAACTCTCAAACCATAAGGCCTAGGGTCATGAAATTTTAGGACAAGCTAGAAAAGTAAGTCAGCTACAACTTTGGTATTCCCCATAACTACAGAAAACTCCATTATGACCACGAAAGCATCACTACAACATAAAACGTTCTAGCAGCCAACATTCGACAAGCAAAACTAAACTTGCCTTTGTTCTAATTAACAAGAGAGCACACCAACGTGTTATTCTAGTAGTTCTAAACATTATTACCTTAGACCAACCAATTTAATTCATTAGTAAGAATCACAATTACTTAGGTGAGGTCTAAAGAATTTGCAAACACTTGTATGAACAACATATCCACCACTTGGCTAAGCTAGAGGACATTTATAGGTTCAAACATGTACCCACAATTATTTCTAACAAGACTAAGCACACACTTTTCTCAAATAACATGGAGTAAGGCATTCTTATTTAGCTTCACACAAGAAGGATAGTGTACTACATTGATCACAAGTTACTTATCATTTGAAGAAAGGTGAGAGGAGCATAGCCATGTATAAAGCAACAATCATGAATATGCATGCTTCGTCCTACTCGTCCTCACAAGATTGCCAACCTAAGGTGGAAATCATGTTCTATGTCGGTGGCATAACACGCACTCTCTCGATATATAGCTAGTCGCCAGCTACATTCGATTTACGCATTCATGGTTAGCGTACCTGCAGAAAAGTTTCATTGCAGCCCAACATTTCCCAATATAGCACACAATGAAAGCAGGAAAGTAAAATTCTAAGTACTCCCATATACATATACCCCCGTATATATACATGTAGCACCAAAACTACCCGAATCATTCAATCACCCACAATTAAGTACCTATATATATACATGTGTATAACATGTAAATAATTCAGTAACCAAAACTAGCTCTCCCCTAGACCGTAGTTTGTACGGTCATGCTCTCACAACTCACACTTACCTGAGCGTAGGTGCGATGTTACATAAAAGTAAACTAGCGACATATATGGCTATTTCATATATGAAGGCTACCTCTAATCTAACACACCGGTAGCATAGTGTGGGAGAGTCATCACACAACATACCTTGGCAAGGGCGTAGATGCAAAATTAAAACCCCCAAGTTAGTACTTATATAAGCCACCTAATAATCCTTATATGGGCATAAGGAAATTGACCACTGGCATACTTAGGTTTAAAATTCAGTTTTCACAAACCTATATATAGCTATAAGTTGGTAAAACTGATTTTATAAAACAAAATCTTTGTTTTAAATACACATACGACAAGTTTAATGTTGAATCTTGCTCCGATACCAGCTGTAACGGAACCGTCCAAATTATAAGAGCACAAGTACAAAAACAATCACCGAAGTGATCAAATTCTCGCACTTGAGCCCATATAACTCCGGTAGTCCAATGAAATCACGAGGGATTTCAAACCAACCAACATATCAGCCAAGATCGTAGTGATTCAACATAACAAGTCACATGTTACAACCATTTCACAAGTAATTCAATATACATCGGAGTTCAACATAGTTATTACAACTTAATTTGAAAAGTAGCGGAAGCAAAGTAATTTGAAACTAATATTAATCTTATTTCAAATACATGCCAGTACCAAGGTCAACTTCCAACAAAAGCATTAGAGAGAAGATAACTCAGAAGGATCATGCCCGTGATCACACTCCGCCTCTACGGCAGGAGCCAACCTACTCTTGCAGTCACCAAGATACTTCACAACCTGCAACAGTGGGGATAAAACCCTGAGTACGAGAAGGTACTCAGCTAGACTTACTCGTCATAAACCAGAAATAAAATGACACCAAGGATCATGCAAGGCTGATATAAAGTGGGCTAGCTTGACAACATTTTGCATAAAAGCTTATTATGAATAAGTAATCATTAATGCTTAAGCATCAAGTTAATTATCAGTAACCTGTCATCTATATTAGAACCTGTACTAGAGCACTCACTTTATTAGGAGCAAACAATATTAACCATAGTAGGTATAAATTTAGGCAACCTTTCCATCGTTATCCAATTAACCATCCGTTCAATTTAATGGAATCTACGTTGCCGCTGCTCAAGTCAAGTGCTCACTAACCGGGAGCGACGGCGATTCGAATCGAATTCCTATCCAGCTGGAGGGGTATTTCTAACACTCACCGTGCAGACCCCTGCCAGGGTCGCACAGGCCACCTTTTCATACGATTCAGGAATCGCGGGTCCGAATGATGTCGCGACCCCAAGGGCGACACTCTGCCAGGTGATAGGGACTCTAACCCCCCCTTGGTCTCACGCCAATGTCCCCAAGCACATCCTTTCTCTCCTCCAAGAAGCAACCTACCATTCGATTCCCGGCCTGAATCACATTACTCGGCTTCGCGGTCGGAACGACTTATCCGGCCAACTAAGTGTTAGACTGCGTTCAACATGACTCAAGGACGTACAGCGACTCGGTCCTTAAACGACTCAGACGGGGATAGATCCACACCCAAGACCTCCATGCCTTGTTGCTTCACTATCGTCATCCCGCCCGGTCTCATTTCATTTTATTAACACATGGTTCCATTCCACGATAGCAATATAGCCAACCGTGCCATATATGAATATCCCTACATCTCGCAGGTGACAGGAAATCACCTGACTTCTACCGCTTAAAGCAGGGCTAAGCATCTACTCGATCCTAGTCTATGTAGGATTCAAGGATTCATATATCTGGACAAGGAATGATATAATGCAGCAAGGGTTTCCAACCAACTCCTACCACTTAATGCAACAATACATATAACATATATATATAATTAATTGCTTTGAAGATAGGAGGCTTATAATGCTCCGGGGCTTGCCTGGGATCCGACACAAGTCAGTAGTTGTCAGATGACACTCGCTTGGCGAGCACCTCCCATTCTAGCACTTGTCCCGTCCTTCTATCTTCGGGATAGGTCCACCAAAACACCGTCTTCGGGTTTGGCTCCAACGTCACATCACGTCCTTCACGTTTTTCAGCTAGCGCACCTAAATGAAATGCAAGATGCAAGTGCATGAATACAAGGAAATGCAATAGATGATGCATCACCCGTTAATCAAGGCAAGTATAAGGTTATAGTAAAGACACGTAAGCACATCACATTACTTAAGTAACCTTACACAAACAAACATGCTTAAATAGCAAAGAAAGCAATACCAAGCATGACATAAGATTTACAAAGTCTCAGGTGTAATAGCGTAATCACCAAAGATATGAATCACACTTTAGCAATACGCAAACAAAGTAACCAAGCAATCATGTATTTTTCACAATTCTGGACATACATGCAGTAGCTGGATAAATCAATCATAACTGGAGATCCCTAAATCTAAATGACACGCAAGAAGACATTCTGGAAAGCTTATGAAATTGTCTACAATTCATTTAATATCCACTAAGCCTGATTCCCAAGTTTAATTGATCAAAAAGATGAAACTACAGACTCTGGTGTGCTCCAAACAGAGAGCAATCAAATCTGGAACCTGACTTTAAACATCTATAACTCAAAAACTATTTGACCAAATGATACCAAATTTTAACAGCAACTAGATACATGAATTATCTACAACTTTTGTATAAACAAGTTTCCCAGAAAACATCATTAACATGGGGTAATTTACATTGTCCCCAAAACTGTCTAGAAATCATATTTGCAAGAAATAAATACTAACTTATGTTGCAAACATATAATTGTGCAAAACCAACTTTACCAACATGTCACACATGACTAATGAACACCAGAAAACATAGTGTTCATTCCTAAATAAATTCTTTTAATGCATTTTCTTAATTTATTTAGATAATTAGGTGGAATTATGAACACCTATCAAAAGTGCATAATAAATTCTACCAAAATTACAGAGGCCTACACATGCTCCCAAAAGTCTACTGTCCAAATTTGAAATCATTTGGACATGTATAACAACCCCTAAGAAAAAGACAAATGGCTATAGCAATAAATCATGGGAGAGCAAGTTAAACCTAAAACTCAATATTTTCTGTGAACGTAAGGCCATATTAGGAATCAATATGATAGAGAAACATCATACTAAGGTAATGGAACAACATTTTCTATTTTATCATTTATATATTATTTATAAGCTATTTATCAAGCTATAAACAAGTTAAATCAATAACTTGACTATATAGTAAGCAATGACCCTAAAATTTATACCACAGTACATCCATATCATGACAAACCTACCATAAAAATTTCACATCATTTGGAGCATCACAACTCAAGATATAAAAATGACAAGCAAAATAATGTAGATTTCCTTATTTATCAAGGTCCAATCAATATCCTAAGAAAACAGTGAACAACTAGTGTGTTTAATATTTTTCCTAGCAAGTACATGTCATCAAAAAATTAACAAAACAAGAATCACCATTTTTGGAGTTCTAAAACTCCAGATCTGGCTCTGGTCAAGTTTAAAGGCATTTATAGAGCATTTTTAAAACTTAAATAAAGACATCATGAAATATCTACAAACATATAACATTTTATGACTCTACTACAAAGATCTCTTCTTAAGGTTTCCAAAAAGTCCCCATTTACTATTTTTGGAATGACCTAACAGGAGATATAAATTTTAGAAGATTTACATCAAATCTGATATTCAAAAACGAAATTAAGTACTTAACTCTAGACATGCTAGGTGCACCCGGTCGTGTACCCCAACTCAACCATTCATAACTGACACGTGGGACCCCTGGTTCAGCCGGCCCCGCACGTCAGTCACCCACAGAGAGACACCGAGGAGGGCGGCCTTCTTCTTCCTCTCGCTAGCGACAGAGGAATAGGGAGGGGGCGGCTCTGGCTCGGCCGGCCTCCGGCGAGGGCGACCCTCCAGTGATGCGCGGTGGCGACGGAGCATGCTTGGCCTAGCGCAAACTCAAGGACGGTAGTGGCTTGTGTCGTGGTGACCCGAGGCGTTTTGGCCACGACGACCGGCGATGCTACCGCGGTGGCTCCGGCGCTGGAGCTTGCCGGCGGCCAACGGGGCCGAGGAAGGGGCGCTTCGAGGGCGGTGTGAGGGGAGGAAGATGGTGCTCCACTCGGCTGAGGACAAGGAGGCTCGTGGTGGAGGAATGCCGGCGGCTATGGAGCTTGGCCATGGCAACGACGTCTGCGCTGCGCGAGACCGCGGCACAGAGCGCGAGAGGGGCGAGCGAGAGATGAAAGCGAGCGCTCGGCTTCTCCACTCGACGAGGCAACACGCAGGCGTAGTGATGGGCGACGATGGAGCATGGTCACCACGCGGCAGGGAGGTGGGGTGCCAGTTCGGGCATGGCTGACACTCATCGAGCGCGTGTCACCCATTGAGGCATTTCATCGGACACCTGGCGGGCAGCAAAGTAGGGAAGGTGGGCGCTGTTCTGGGCCGGCTACGGGCTGAATCTGGACATGGACCTAAAATGAAGTTTGCAGCCCACATGAAGACCTACAATTTCTATTTAAGGTGCACTACAATTAGGGTTATGGATTAGTGGATAATCAAGTCCAAAGTTGACACTGTCAGCGATTTGAAAGCAACGAGCAACAATCCAAAATGAGGGTCAAAATGAATTGCAACTGGTGCCATCTTCTTATATGTTCTTCCCCAACAGGTAAGCTCCAACTTTTATTTTTGGGTCAACTTGAGTTACTCAACAAAATTCGGAGAACGTGAGATGCCAATGTCGACAATGATGAATTTCCAGGCTTAGAAAATGCTAAGTGTTGGAAAACAGTCCAAATTCTGACTTGTGGGCCCTTTTTGAGCACTTTCCACACATTTTCATGACTTGACTCTTAAACAAAGTTTGTTCCTTATAAAATTCTCTAGAACTTTGTAAAAGGGTGCACAGTCATGCAAAGCTTCTAGGTCACACTTTTGAAACGGTCAAACAAAAGTGTCCCGGGGTCCATACATGGTCAACCATCACTTAGAAGCACATTTAGGCAAAATGATCAACATGAACATTGTTCCATTAAGTGCCCTAAGTGTAGTTAAGGTGTTGTAGAGTTCATCCGAAGTCATTTGGATAGTTTTCAAGGTTTGGTTGATGTTCTATAGTTCCATCAACTTAATGGGGCAATTTCCAATAGGAATGGAACTTATCATTTCATGTGACTTTTTTATTCCAAACTTTATGAAACTTTTCCAGGGATCAATATAGATGGTTATTGATGTGAGATATGTGAAGATACTTTGATAACAACACCCAAGCATATATCTTTTAATTGATCCTATATGTAAGCAAGGGTGCAATATCCAAGTTTAGGTTAGGGCTTATCTCCATAGGTTTGACTTTGACATCGTCATCTTCACTAATCTATCATGTTTGATCTTAAACCCACCACTTAATTGGTGAGAAACACCTAGGGTGTTACAAAACAGACCTCCATCGGACCCTCGTCACCTAGGAGAACCATCAGGTGCGTCTAAAACGATTTATGAGCCTATGACACTTTTGATGCAAACCGAGCACCTATCATGCACCGACGCTAACACTGTCTCAAGACAGGTCGAAATGAGATTCCGGATGACCCACATCACCTATGAGTTCTATCAAGTGTCTCCAATAGTATTTCCGAGCCTACGGTACGTTCAACGTAAACCGTGCTCCAATCTTGCATCAAGAGTAGCACTATCAACAAACATACCGAACCAAGCTTCCACTTGAGCCTCGTCTCTAGGAGTCCCATCGAGTGCGTCCAAAAACGATTTCTATGCCTATGGTACGGTCGGTGCAAACCGTGCACCTATCTTGCGCTGACACTAACACTATCTGCAAACGGACTAAAATGAGATTCCACACAACCCATGTCACTTACGAGTTCCATCGGGTGCGTCCAAAACTATTTATGAGCCTATGGTACATTCGGTGCAAACCGTGCACCTATCTTGCATCAAGATTAGCATTATCTCCTAACACTATCTCAAAAAAATAGAAAGGAGATTCCACAAGACCCACGTCAGCTAGGAGTTCCATCTGGTACCTCGAATAATATTTCTGAGCGTACGGTACGTTCGACGCAAACCTTGCACCAATCTTGCATCAAGAGCACCACTGTCTCCAAATGGACCCAACCAAGATTCCACTTGAGGCTCTTCACCTAGAAGTCCCATCGAGTGCGTCCAAAATGATTTCTATGCCTATGGTATGTTTGGTGCAAACTATACACCTATCTTGCACTGACACTACCACTGTCTCCAAGCGGACTAAAACGAGATTCCACTGGACCCACGTCACTTACGAGTTCCATCGGGTGCCTCCAAAACTATTCATGACCCTATGGTATGTATAGTGCAAACCGTGCACCTATCTTGCATCAAGATTAGCACTATCTCCAAACGGACCGAATAGAGAACCACCAGACCCTCGTCACCTAGGAGTTCCATCAGGTGTATCTAAAACGATTTATGAGCCTATGGTACTTTTGACACAAACCGAGCACCTATCTTGCACCAACACTAAGACTGTCTCAAAACAGATCGAAACAAGATTCCACAAGGCCCACGTCACCTAGGAGTTCCATCGGGTGCCTCCAATACTATTTTCGAGCCTACGGCACGTTCGACGCAAACCGTGCACCAATCTTGCATCAAGAGAAGCACTATCTCCAAACGGACCGAACCGAGCTTGCACTTGAGCCTTTGTCACCTAGGAGTCCCATCAAGTGTGTCCAAAACAATTTCTATGCCCATAGTACGTTCAGTGCAAACCGTTCACCTATCTTGCTCTGACACAAACACTATCTCTAAACGGACTAAAACGAGATTCCACACGACCCATGTCACTTACGAGTTCCATCGGGTGCGTCCAAAACTATTTGTGAGCCTATGGTTTGTTCAATGCAAACCATGCACCTATCTTGCGTGAAGATTAGCATTATCTCCAAATGGACCGAACAGAGCTCCACCAGACCCTCGCCACCTAGGAGTATCACAGGGTGCATCTAAAACGATTTAAGACCCATGGTACGTTTGACACAAACCGAGCACCTATCTTGCACCAACGCTAACACTGTCTCAAAACAGATCGAAACAAGATTCCACATGACCCACGTCACCTAGGAGTTCCATCGGGTGCCTCTAATACTACTTTCGAGCCTATGGTACGTTCGACGCAAAGCTTGCACCAATCTTGCATCAAGAGTAGCACTATCTCCAAACGAACTAAACCGAGCTTCCACTTCAGCCTCGTCACCCGAGTGCCATCGAGTGCGTCCAAAATAATTTATATACCTATGGTATGTTTGGTGCAAACCGTGCTCCTATCCTGCACTAACACTAACACTATCTCCAAATGAACTAAAACGAGGTTCCACACGACCCACATCACTTACGAGTTACACCGGTTGCGTCCAAAACTATTTATAAGTCTATGGTATGTTTAGTGCAAACCGTGCACCTAACTTGCGTCAAGATTAGCACTATCTCTGAACGGACTAAACAGACCTCCATCGGACCCTCGTCACCTAGGAGAACCATCAGGTGCGTCTAAAACGATTTATGAGCCTATGACACTTTTGATGCAAACCGAGCACCTATCATGCACCGACGCTAACACTGTCTCAAGACAGGTCGAAATGAGATTCCGGATGACCCACGTCACCTATGAGTTCTATCAAGTGTCTCCAATAGTATTTCCGAGCCTACGGTACATTCAACGTAAACCGTGCTCCAATCTTGCATCAAGAGTAGCACTATCAACAAACATACCGAACCGAGCTTCCACTTGAGCCTCGTCTCTAGGAGTCCCATCGAGTGCGTCCAAAACGATTTCTATGCCTATGGTACGGTCGGTGCAAACCGTGCACCTATCTTGCGCTGACACTAACACTATCTGCAAACGGACTAAAATGAGATTCCACACAACCCATGTCACTTACGAGTTCCATCGGGTGCGTCCAAAACTATTTATGAGCCTATGGTACATTCGGTGCAAACCGTGCACCTATCTTGCGTCAAGATTAGCATTATCTCCTAACACTATCTCAAAAAATAGAAAGGAGATTCCACAAGACCCACGTCAGCTAGGAGTTCCATCTGGTACCTCGAATAATATTTCTGAGCGTACGGTACGTTCGACGCAAACCTTGCACCAATCTTGCATCAAGAGCACCACTGTCTCCAAATGGACCCAACCAAGATTCCACTTGAGGCTCTTCACCTAGGAGTCCCATCGAGTGCGTCCAAAATGATTTCTATGCCTATGGTATGTTCGGTGCAAACTATACACCTATCTTGCACTGACACTACCACTGTCTCCAAGCGGACTAAAACGAGATTCCACTGGACCCACGTCACTTACGAGTTCCATCGGGTGCCTCCAAAACTATTCATGACCCTATGGTATGTATAGTGCAAACCGTGCACCTATCTTGCATCAAGATTAGCACTATCTCCAAACGGACCGAATAGAGAACCACCAGACCCTCGTCACCTAGGAGTTCCATCAGGTGTATCTAAAACGATTTATGAGCCTATGGTACTTTTGACACAAACCGAGCACCTATCTTGCACCAACACTAAGACTGTCTCAAAACAGATCGAAACAAGATTCCACAAGGCCCACGTCACCTAGGAGTTCCATCGGGTGCCTCCAATACTATTTTCGAGCCTACGGCACGTTCGACGCAAACCGTGCACCAATCTTGCATCAAGAGAAGCACTATCTCCAAACGGACCGAACCGAGCTTGCACTTGAGCCTTTGTCACCTAGGAGTCCCATCGAGTGTGTCCAAAACAATTTCTATGCCCATAGTACGTTCGGTGCAAACCGTTCACCTATCTTGCTCTGACACAAACACTATCTCCAAACGGACTAAAACGAGATTCCACACGACCCATGTCACTTACGAGTTCCATCGGGTGCGTCCAAAACTATTTGTGAGCCTATGGTCTGTTCAATGCAAACCATGCACCTATCTTGCGTGAAGATTAGCATTATCTCCAAATGGACCGAACAGAGCTCCACCAGACCCTCGCCACCTAGGAGTATCACAGGGTGCATCTAAAACGATTTAAGACCCATGGTACGTTTGACACAAACCGAGCACCTATCTTGCACCAACGCTAACACTGTCTCAAAACAGATCGAAACAAGATTCCACATGACCCACGTCACCTAGGAGTTCCATCGGGTGCCTCTAATACTACTTTCGAGCCTACGGTACGTTCGACGCAAAGCTTGCACCAATCTTGCATCAAGAGTAGCACTATCTCCAAACGAACTAAACCGAGCTTCCACTTCAGCCTCGTCACCTGAGTGCCATCGAGTGCGTCCAAAATAATTTATATACCTATGGTATGTTTGGTGCAAACCGTGCTCCTATCCTGCACTAACACTAACACTATCTCCAAATGAACTAAAACGAGGTTCCACACGACCCACATCACTTACGAGTTACACCGGTTGCGTCCAAAACTATTTATAAGTCTATGGTATGTTTAGTGCAAACCGTGCACCTAACTTGCGTCAAGATTAGCACTATCTCTGAACGGACTAAACAGACCTCCATCGGACCCTCGTCACCTAGGAGAACCATCAGGTGCGTCTAAAACGATTTATGAGCCTATGACACTTTTGATGCAAACCGAGCACCTATCATGCACCGACGCTAACACTGTCTCAAGACAGGTCGAAATGAGATTCCGGATGACCCACGTCACCTATGAGTTCTATCAAGTGTCTCCAATAGTATTTCTGAGCCTACGGTATGTTCAACGTAAACCGTGCTCCAATCTTGCATCAAGAGTAGCACTATCAACAAACATACCGAACCGAGCTTCCACTTGAGCCTCGTCTCTAGGAGTCCCATCGAGTGCGTCCAAAACGATTTCTATGCCTATGGTACGGTCGGTGCAAACCGTGCACCTATCTTGTGCTGACGCTAACACTATCTCCAAACGGACTAAAATGAGATTCCACACAACCCATGTCACTTACGAGTTCCATCGGGTGCGTCCAAAACTATTTATGAGCCTATGGTACATTCGGTGCAAACCGTGCACCTATCTTGCGTCAAGATTAGCATTATCTCCTAACACTATCTCAAAAAAATAGAAAGGAGATTCCACAAGACCCACGTCAGCTAGGAGTTCCATCTGGTACCTCGAATAATATTTCTGAGCGTACGGTACGTTCGACGCAAACCTTGCACCAATCTTGCATCAAGAGCACCACTGTCTCCAAATGGACCCAACCAAGATTCCACTTGAGGCTCTTCACCTAGGAGTCCCATCGAGTGCGTCCAAAATGATTTCTATGCCTATGGTATGTTCGGTGCAAACTATACACCTATCATGCACTGACACTACCACTGTCTCCAAGCGGACTAAAACAAGATTCCACTGGACCCACGTCACTTACGAGTTCCATCGGGTGCCTCCAAAACTATTCATGACCCTATGGTATGTATAGTGCAAACCGTGCACCTATCTTGTGTCAAGATTAGCACTATCTCCAAACGGACCGAATAGAGAACCACCAGACCCTCGTCACCTAGGAGTTCCATCAGGTGTATCTAAAACGATTTATGAGCCTATGGTACTTTTGACACAAACCGAGCACCTATCTTGCACCAACACTAAGACTGTCTCAAAACAGATCGAAACAAGATTCCACAAGGCCCACGTCACCTAGGAGTTCCATCGGGTGCCTCCAATACTATTTTCGAGCCTACGGCACGTTCGACACAAACCGTGCACCAATCTTGCATCAAGAGAAGCACTATCTCCAAACGGACCGAACCGAGCTTGCACTTGAGCCTTTGTCACCTAGGAGTCCCATCGAGTGTGTCCAAAACAATTTCTATGCCCATAGTACGTTCGGTGCAAACCGTTCACCTATCTTGCTCTGACACAAACACTATCTCCAAACGGACTAAAACGAGATTCCACACGACCCATGTCACTTACGAGTTCCATCGGATGCGTCCAAAACTATTTGTGAGCCTATGGTCTGTTCAATGCAAACCATGCACCTATCTTGCGTGAAGATTAGCATTATCTCCAAATGGACCGAACAGAGCTCCACCAGACCCTCGCCGCCTAGGAGTATCACAGGGTGCATCTAAAACGATTTAAGACCCATGGTACGTTTGACACAAACCGAGCACCTATCTTGCACCAACGCTAACACTGTCTCAAAACAGATCGAAACAAGATTCCACATGACCCACGTCACCTAGGAGTTCCATCGGGTGCCTCTAATACTACTTTCGAGCCTACGGTACGTTCGACGCAAAGCTTGCACCAATCTTGCATCAAGAGTAGCACTATCTCCAAACGAACTAAACCGAGCTTCCACTTGAGCCTCGTCACCTGAGTGCCATCGAGTGCGTCCAAAATAATTTGTATGCCTATGGTATGTTTGGTGCAAACCGTGCTCCTATCCTGCACTAACACTAACACTATCTCCAAATGAACTAAAACGAGGTTCCACACGACCCACATCACTTACGAGTTACACCGGTTGTGTCCAAAACTATTTATAAGTCTATGGTATGTTTAGTGCAAACCGTGCACCTAACTTGCGTCAAGATTAGCACTATCTCTGAACGGACTAAACAGACCTCCATCGGACCCTCGTCAGCTAGGAGAACCATCAGGTGCGTCTAAAACGATTTATGAGCCTATGACACTTTTGATGCAAACCGAGCACCTATCATGCACCGACGCTAACACTGTCTCAAGACAGGTCGAAATGAGATTCCGGATGACCCACGTCACCTATGAGTTCTATCAAGTGTCTCCAATAGTATTTCCGAGCCTACGGTATGTTCAACGTAAACCGTGCTCCAATCTTGCATCAAGAGTAGCACTATCAACAAACATACCGAACCGAGCTTCCACTTGAGCCTCGTCTCTAGGAGTCCCATCGAGTGCGTCCAAAACGATTTCTATGCCTATGGTACGGTCGGTGCAAACCGTGCACCTATCTTGTGCTGACGCTAACACTATCTCCAAACGGACTAAAATGAGATTCCACACAACCCATGTCACTTACGAGTTCCATCGGGTGCGTCCAAAACTATTTATGAGCCTATGGTACATTCGGTGCAAACCGTGCACCTATCTTGCGTCAAGATTAGCATTATCTCCTAACACTATCTCAAAAAAATAGAAAGGAGATTCCACAAGACCCACGTCAGCTAGGAGTTCCATCTGGTACCTCGAATAATATTTCTGAGCGTACGGTACGTTCGACGCAAACCTTGCACCAATCTTGCATCAAGAGCACCACTGTCTCCAAATGGACCCAACCAAGATTCCACTTGAGGCTCTTCACCTAGGAGTCCCATCGAGTGCGTCCAAAATGATTTCTATGCCTATGGTATGTTCGGTGCAAACTATACACCTATCAGGCACTGACACTACCACTGTCTCCAAGCGGACTAAAACAAGATTCCACTGGACCCACGTCACTTACGAGTTCCATCGGGTGCCTCCAAAACTATTCATGACCCTATGGTATGTATAGTGCAAACCGTGCACCTATCTTGTGTCAAGATTAGCACTATCTCCAAACGGACCGAATAGAGAACCACCAGACCCTCGTCACCTAGGAGTTCCATCAGGTGTATCTAAAACGATTTATGAGCCTATGGTACTTTTGACACAAACCAAGCACCTATCTTGCACCAACACTAAGACTGTCTCAAAACAGATCGAAACAAGATTCCACAAGGCCCACGTCACCTAGGAGTTCCATCGGGTGCCTCCAATACTGTTTTCGAGCCTACGGCACGTTCGACACAAACCGTGCACCAATCTTTGCATCAAGAGAAGCACTATCTCCAAACGGACCGAACCGAGCTTGCACTTGAGCCTTTGTCACCTAGGAGTCCCATCGAGTGTGTCCAAAACAATTTCTATGCCCATAGTACGTTCGGTGCAAACCGTTCACCTATCTTGCTCTGACACAAACACTATCTCCAAACGGACTAAAACGAGATTCCACACGACCCATGTCACTTACGAGTTCCATCGGGTGCGTCCAAAACTATTTGTGAGCCTATGGTCTGTTCAATGCAAACCATGCACCTATCTTGCGTGAAGATTAGCATTATCTCCAAATGGACCGAACAGAGCTCCACCAGACCCTCGCCACCTAGGAGTATCACAGGGTGCATCTAAAACGATTTAAGACCCATGGTACGTTTGACACAAACCGAGCACCTATCTTGCACCAACGCTAACACTGTCTCAAAACAGATCGAAACAAGATTCCACATGACCCACGTCACCTAGGAGTTCCATCGGGTGCCTCTAATACTACTTTCGAGCCTACGGTACGTTCGACGCAAAGCTTGCACCAATCTTGCATCAAGAGTAGCACTATCTCCAAACGAACTAAACTGAGCTTCCACTTGAGCCTCGTCACCTGAGTGCCATCGAGTGCGTCCAAAATAATTTGTATGCCTATGGTATGTTTGGTGCAAACCGTGCTCCTATCCTGCACTAACACTAACACTATCTCCAAATGAACTAAAACGAGGTTCCACACGACCCACATCACTTACGAGTTACACCGGTTGCGTCCAAAACTATTTATAAGTCTATGGTATGTTTAGTGCAAACCGTGCACCTAACTTGCGTCAAGATTAGCACTATCTCTGAACGGACTAAACAGACCTCCATCAGACCCTCGTCACCTAGGAGAACCATCAGGTGCGTCTAAAACGATTTATGAGCCTATGACACTTTTGATGCAAACCGAGCACCTATCATGCACCGACGCTAACACTGTCTCAAGACAGGTCGAAATGAGATTCCGGATGACCCACGTCACCTATGAGTTCTATCAAGTGTCTCCAATAGTATTTCCGAGCCTACGGTACGTTCAACGTAAACCGTGCTCCAATCTTGCATCAAGAGTAGCACTATCAACAAACATACTGAACCGAGCTTCCACTCGAGCCTCGTCTCTAGGAGTCCCATCGAGTGCGTCCAAAACGATTTCTATGCCTATGGTACGGTCGGTGCAAACCGTGCACCTATCTTGCGCTGACACTAACACTATCTCCAAACGGACTAAAATGAGATTCCACACAACCCATGTCACTTACGAGTTCCATCGGGTGCGCCCAAAACTATTTATGAGCCTATGGTACATTCGGTGCAAACCGTGCACCTATCTTGCGTCAAGATTAGCATTATCTCCTAACACTATCTCAAAAAAATAGAAAGGAGATTCCACAAGACCCACGTCAGCTAGGAGTTCCATCTGGTACCTCGAATAATATTTCTGAGCGTACGGTACGTTCGACGCAAACCTTGCACCAATCTTGCATCAAGAGCACCACTGTCTCCAAATGGACCCAACCAAGATTCCACTTGAGGCTCTTCACCTAGGAGTCCCATCGAGTGCGTCCAAAATGATTTCTATGCCTATGGTATGTTCGGTGCAAACTATACACCTATCTTGCACTGACACTACCACTGTCTCTAAGCGGACTAAAACGAGATTCCACTGGACCCACGTCACTTACGAGTTCCATCGGGTGCCTCCAAAACTATTCATGACCCTATGGTATGTATAGTGCAAACCGTGCACCTATCTTGCATCAAGATTAGCACTATCTCCAAACGGACCGAATAGAGAACCACCAGACCCTCGTCACCTAGGAGTTCCATCAGGTGTATCTAAAACGATTTATGAGCCTATGGTACTTTTGACACAAACCGAGCACCTATCTTGCACCAACGCAACACTATCTCAAAACAGATGGAAATGAGATTCCACATGACCCACGTCACCTAAAAGTTCTATCGGGTGCCTCCCATACTATTTCCGTGCTGACAGTATGTTTGACGCAAGCCGTGCACCAATCTTGCATCAAGAGTAGCACTATCACCAAACGTACCAAACCGAGCTTCCACTTGAGCCTTATCACCTAAGAGTCCCATCAAGTGTGTCCAAAATGATTTCTATGCCTATGGTGCGTTCGGTGCAAACCATGTAGCTATTTTGCACAGACACTAAGATTGTCTCTAAATGGACTAAAACGAGATTCTACATGACCCACATCACGTGCAAGTTCCATCAGGTGCGTCCAAAACTATTTATGAGCCTATGGTATGTTTAGTGCAAACCGTGCACCTATCTTGTGTCAAGATTAGCACTATCTCCAAACGGACCAAACATAACTCCACCAGACCCTCGTCACCTAGGAGACCATCGGGTGTGTCTTAAACAATTTATGAGCCTATGGTACTTTTGACACAAACCGAGCACCTATCTTGCACCAACACTAAGACTGTCTCAAAACAGATCGAAACAAGATTCCACAAGGCCCACGTCACCTAGGAGTTCCATCGGGTGCCTCCAATACTATTTTCGAGCCTACGGCACGTTCGACGCAAACCGTGCACCAATCTTGCATCAAGAGAAGCACTATCTCCAAACGGACCGAACCGAGCTTGCACTTGAGCCTTTGTCACCTAGGAGTCCCATTGAGTGTGTCCAAAACAATTTCTATGCCCATAGTACGTTCGGTGCAAACCGTTCACCTATCTTGCTCTGACACAAACACTATCTCCAAACGGACAGATTCCACACGACCCATGTCACTTACGAGTTCCATCGGGTGCGTCCAAAACTATTTGTGAGCCTATGGTCTGTTCAATGCAAACCATGCACCTATCTTGCGTGAAGATTAGCACTATCTCCAAATGGACCGAGCAGAGTTCCACCAGATCCTCGCCACCTAGGAGTACCACAGGGTGCATCTAAAATGATTAAGACCCATGGTACGTTTGACACAAACCGAGCACCTATCTTGCACCGACGCTAACACTGTCTCAAAACAGATCGAAACAAGATTCCACATGACCCACGTCACCTAGGAGTTCCATCGGGTGCCTCTAATACTACTTTCGAGCCTACGGTACGTTCGACGCAAAGCTTGCACCAATCTTGCATCAAGAGTAGCACTATCTCCAAACGAACTAAACCGAGCTTCCACTTCAGCCTCGTCACCTGAGTGCCATCGAGTGCGTCCAAAATAATTTATATACCTATGGTATGTTTGGTGCAAACCGTGCTCCTATCCTGCACTAACACTAACACTATCTCCAAATGAACTAAAACGAGGTTCCACACGACCCACATCACTTACGAGTTACATCGGTTGCGTCCAAAACTATTTATAAGTCTATGGTATGTTTAGTGCAAACCGTGCACCTAACTTGCGTCAAGATTAGCACTATCTCTGAACGGACTAAACAGACCTCCATCGGACCCTCGTCAGCTAGGAGAACCATCAGGTGCGTCTAAAACGATTTATGAGCCTATGACACTTTTTATGCAAACCGAGCACCTATCATGCACCGACGCTAACACTGTCTCAAGACAGGTCGAAATGAGATTCCGGATGACCCACGTCACCTATGAGTTCTATCAAGTGTCTCCAATAGTATTTCCGAGCCTACGGTATGTTCAACGTAAACCGTGCTCCAATCTTGCATCAAGAGTAGCACTATCAACAAACATACCGAACCGAGCTTCCACTTGAGCCTCGTCTCTAGGAGTCCCATCGAGTGCGTCCAAAACGATTTCTATGCCTATGGTACGGTCGGTGCAAACCGTGCACCTATCTTGTGCTGACGCTAACACTATCTCCAAACGGACTAAAATGAGATTCCACACAACCCATGTCACTTACGAGTTCCATCGGGTGCGTCCAAAACTATTTATGAGCCTATGGTACATTCGGTGCAAACCGTGCACCTATCTTGCGTCAAGATTAGCATTATCTCCTAACACTATCTCAAAAAAATAGAAAGGAGATTCCACAAGACCCACGTCAGCTAGGAGTTCCATCTGGTACCTCGAATAATATTTCTGAGCGTACGGTACGTTCGACGCAAACCTTGCAATAATCTTGCATCAAGAGCACCACTGTCTCCAAATGGACCCAACCAAGATTCCACTTGAGGCTCTTCACCTAGGAGTCCCATCGAGTGCGTCCAAAATGATTTCTATGCCTATGGTATGTTCGGTGCAAACTATACACCTATCATGCACTGACACTACCACTGTCTCCAAGCGGACTAAAACAAGATTCCACTGGACCCACGTCACTTACGAGTTCCATCGGGTGCCTCCAAAACTATTCATGACCCTATGGTATGTATAGTGCAAACCGTGCACCTATCTTGTGTCAAGATTAGCACTATCTCCAAACGGACCGAATAGAGAACCACCAGACCCTCGTCACCTAGGAGTTCCATCAGGTGTATCTAAAACGATTTATGAGCCTATGGTACTTTTGACACAAACCGAGCACCTATCTTGCACCAACACTAAGACTGTCTCAAAACAGATCGAAACAAGATTCCACAAGGCCCACGTCACCTAGGAGTTCCATCGGGTGCCTCCAATACTATTTTCGAGACTACGGCACGTTCGACACAAACCGTGCACCAATCTTGCATCAAGAGAAGCACTATCTCCAAACGGACCGAACCGAGCTTGCACTTGAGCCTTTGTCACCTTGGAGTCCCATCGAGTGTGTCCAAAACAATTTCTATGCCCATAGTACGTTCGGTGCAAACCGTTCACCTATCTTGCTCTGACACAAACACTATCTCCAAACGGACTAAAACGAGATTCCACACGACCCATGTCACTTACGAGTTCCATCGGGTGCGTCCAAAACTATTTGTGAGCCTATGGTCTGTTCAATGCAAACCATGCACCTATCTTGCGTGAAGATTAGCATTATCTCCAAATGGACCGAACAGAGCTCCACCAGACCCTCGCCACCTAGGAGTATCACAGGGTGCATCTAAAACGATTTAAGACCCATGGTACGTTTGACACAAACCGAGCACCTATCTTGCACCAACGCTAACACTGTCTCAAAACAGATCGAAACAAGATTCCACATGACCCACGTCACCTAGGAGTTCCATCGGGTGCCTCTAATACTACTTTCGAGCCTACGGTACGTTCGACGCAAAGCTTGCACCAATCTTGCATCAAGAGTAGCACTATCTCCAAACGAACTAAACTGAGCTTCCACTTGAGCCTCGTCACCTGAGTGCCATCGAGTGCGTCCAAAATAATTTGTATGCCTATGGTATGTTTGGTGCAAACCGTGCTCCTATCCTGCACTAACACTAACACTATCTCCAAATGAACTAAAACGAGGTTCCACACGACCCACATCACTTACGAGTTACACCGGTTGCGTCCAAAACTATTTATAAGTCTATGGTATGTTTAGTGCAAACCGTGCACCTAACTTGCGTCAAGATTAGCACTATCTCTGAACAGACTAAACAGACCTCCATCAGACCCTCGTCACCTAGGAGAACCATCAGGTGCGTCTAAAACGATTTATGAGCCTATGACACTTTTGATGCAAACCGAGCACCTATCATGCACCGACGCTAACACTGTCTCAAGACAGGTCGAAATGAGATTCCGGATGACCCACGTCACCTATGAGTTCTATCAAGTGTCTCCAATAGTATTTCCGAGCCTACGGTACGTTCAACGTAAACCGTGCTCCAATCTTGCATCAAGAGTAGCACTATCAACAAACATACCGAACCGAGCTTCCACTCGAGCCTCGTCTCTAGGAGTCCCATCGAGTGCGTCCAAAACGATTTCTATGCCTATGGTACGGTCGGTGCAAACCGTGCACCTATCTTGCGCTGACACTAACACTATCTCCAAACGGACTAAAATGAGATTCCACACAACCCATGTCACTTACGAGTTCCATCGGGTGCGTCCAAAACTATTTATGAGCCTATGGTACATTCGGTGCAAACCGTGCACCTATCTTGCGTCAAGATTAGCATTATCTCCTAACACTATCTCAAAAAAATAGAAAGGAGATTCCACAAGACCCACGTCAGCTAGGAGATCCATCTGGTACCTCGAATAATATTTCTGAGCGTACGGTACGTTCGACGCAAACCTTGCACCAATCTTGCATCAAGAGCACCACTGTCTCCAAATGGACCCAACCAAGATTCCACTTGAGGCTCTTCACCTAGGAGTCCCATCGAGTGCGTCCAAAATGATTTCTATGCCTATGGTATGTTCGGTGCAAACTATACACCTATCTTGCACTGACACTACCACTGTCTCTAAGCGGACTAAAACGAGATTCCACTGGACCCACGTCACTTACGAGTTCCATCGGGTGCCTCCAAAACTATTCATGACCCTATGGTATGTATAGTGCAAACCGTGCACCTATCTTGCATCAAGATTAGCACTATCTCCAAACGGACCGAATAGAGAACCACCAGACCCTCGTCACCTAGGAGTTCCATCAGGTGTATCTAAAACGATTTATGAGCCTATGGTACTTTTGACACAAACCGAGCACCTATCTTGCACCAACGCAACACTATCTCAAAACAGATGGAAATGAGATTCCACATGACCCACGTCACCTAAAAGTTCTATCGGGTGCCTCCCATACTATTTCCGTGCTGACAGTATGTTTGACGCAAGCCGTGCACCAATCTTGCATCAAGAGTAGCACTATCACCAAACGTACCAAACCGAGCTTCCACTTGAGCCTTATCACCTAAGAGTCCCATCAAGTGTGTCCAAAATGATTTCTATGCCTATGGTGCGTTCGGTGCAAACCATGTAGCTATTTTGCACAGACACTAAGATTGTCTCTAAATGGACTAAAACGAGATTCTACATGACCCACATCACGTGCAAGTTCCATCAGGTGCGTCCAAAACTATTTATGAGCCTATGGTATGTTTAGTGCAAACCGTGCACCTATCTTGTGTCAAGATTAGCACTATCTCCAAACGGACCAAACATAACTCCACCAGACCCTCGTCACCTAGGAGACCATCGGGTGTGTCTTAAACAATTTATGAGCCTATGGTACTTTTGACACAAACCGAGCACCTATCTTGCACCAACACTAAGACTGTCTCAAAACAGATCGAAACAAGATTCCACAAGGCCCACGTCACCTAGGAGTTCCATCGGGTGCCTCCAATACTATTTTCGAGCCTACGGCACGTTCGACGCAAACCGTGCACCAATCTTGCATCAAGAGAAGCACTATCTCCAAACGGACCGAACCGAGCTTGCACTTGAGCCTTTGTCACCTAGGAGTCCCATTGAGTGTGTCCAAAACAATTTCTATGCCCATAGTACGTTCGGTGCAAACCGTTCACCTATCTTGCTCTGACACAAACACTATCTCCAAACGGACAGATTCCACACGACCCATGTCACTTACGAGTTCCATCGGGTGCGTCCAAAACTATTTGTGAGCCTATGGTCTGTTCAATGCAAACCATGCACCTATCTTGCGTGAAGATTAGCACTATCTCCAAATGGACCGAGCAGAGTTCCACCAGATCCTCGCCACCTAGGAGTACCACAGGGTGCATCTAAAATGATTTAAGACCCATGGTACGTTTGACACAAACCGAGCACCTATCTTGCACCGATGCTAACACTGTCTCAAAACAGATCGAAACAAGATTCCACATGACCCACGTCACCTAGGAGTTCCATCGGGTGCCTCTAATACTACTTTCGAGCCTACGGTACGTTCGACGCAAAGCTTGCACCAATCTTGCATCAAGAGTAGCACTATCTCCAAACGAACTAAACCGAGCTTCCACTTCAGCCTCGTCACCTGAGTGCCATCGAGTGCGTCCAAAATAATTTATATACCTATGGTATGTTTGGTGCAAACCGTGCTCCTATCCTGCACTAACACTAACACTATCTCCAAATGAACTAAAACGAGGTTCCACACGACCCACATCACTTACGAGTTACATCGGTTGCGTCCAAAACTATTTATAAGTCTATGGTATGTTTAGTGCAAACCGTGCACCTAACTTGCGTCAAGATTAGCACTATCTCTGAACGGACTAAACAGACCTCCATCGGACCCTCGTCAGCTAGGAGAACCATCAGGTGCGTCTAAAACGATTTATGAGCCTATGACACTTTTGATGCAAACCGAGCACCTATCATGCACCGACGCTAACACTGTCTCAAGACAGGTCGAAATGAGATTCCGGATGACCCACGTCACCTATGAGTTCTATCAAGTGTCTCCAATAGTATTTCCGAGCCTACGGTATGTTCAACGTAAACCGTGCTCCAATCTTGCATCAAGAGTAGCACTATCAACAAACATACCGAACCGAGCTTCCACTTGAGCCTCGTCTCTAGGAGTCCCATCGAGTGCGTCCAAAACGATTTCTATGCCTATGGTACGGTCGGTGCAAACCGTGCACCTATCTTGTGCTGACGCTAACACTATCTCCAAACGGACTAAAATGAGATTCCACACAACCCATGTCACTTACGAGTTCCATCGGGTGCGTCCAAAACTATTTATGAGCCTATGGTACATTCGGTGCAAACCGTGCACCTATCTTGCGTCAAGATTAGCATTATCTCCTAACACTATCTCAAAAAAAATAGAAAGGAGATTCCACAAGACCCACGTCAGCTAGGAGTTCCATCTGGTACCTCGAATAATATTTCTGAGCGTACGGTACGTTCGACGCAAACCTTGCACCAATCTTGCATCAAGAGCACCACTGTCTCCAAATGGACCCAACCAAGATTCCACTTGAGGCTCTTCACCTAGGAGTCCCATCGAGTGCGTCCAAAATGATTTCTATGCCTATGGTATGTTCGGTGCAAACTATACACCTATCATGCACTGACACTACCACTGTCTCCAAGCGGACTAAAACAAGATTCCACTGGACCCACGTCACTTACGAGTTCCATCGGGTGCCTCCAAAACTATTCATGACCCTATGGTATGTATAGTGCAAACCGTGCACCTATCTTGTGTCAAGATTAGCACTATCTCCAAACGGACCGAATAGAGAACCACCAGACCCTCGTCACCTAGGAGTTCCATCAGGTGTATCTAAAACGATTTATGAGCCTATGGTACTTTTGACACAAACCGAGCACCTATCTTGCACCAACACTAAGACTGTCTCAAAACAGATCGAAACAAGATTCCACAAGGCCCACGTCACCTAGGAGTTCCATCGGGTGCCTCCAATACTATTTTCGAGACTACGGCACGTTCGACACAAACCGTGCACCAATCTTGCATCAAGAGAAGCACTATCTCCAAACGGACCGAACCGAGCTTGCACTTGAGCCTTTGTCACCTTGGAGTCCCATCGAGTGTGTCCAAAACAATTTCTATGCCCATAGTACGTTCGGTGCAAACCGTTCACCTATCTTGCTCTGACACAAACACTATCTCCAAACAGACTAAAACGAGATTCCACACGACCCATGTCACTTACGAGTTCCATCGGGTGCGTCCAAAACTATTTGTGAGCCCATGGTCTGTTCAATGCAAACCATGCACCTATCTTGCGTGAAGATTAGCATTATCTCCAAATGGACCGAACAGAGCTCCACCAGACCCTCGCCACCTAGGAGTATCACAGGGTGCATCTAAAACGATTTAAGACCCATGGTACGTTTGACACAAACCGAGCACCTATCTTGCACCAACGCTAACACTGTCTCAAAACAGATCGAAACAAGATTCCACATGACCCACGTCACCTAGGAGTTCCATCGGGTGCCTCTAATACTACTTTCGAGCCTACGGTACGTTCGACGCAAAGCTTGCACCAATCTTGCATCAAGAGTAGCACTATCTCCAAACGAACTAAACCGAGCTTCCACTTGAGCCTCGTCACCCGAGTGCCATCGAGTGCGTCCAAAATAATTTGTATGCCTATGGTATGTTTGGTGCAAACCGTGCTCCTATCCTGCACTAACACTAACACTATCTCCAAATGAACTAAAACGAGGTTCCACATGACCCACATCACTTACGAGTTACACCGGTTGCGTCCAAAACTATTTATAAGTCTATGGTATGTTTAGTGCAAACCGTGCACCTAACTTGCGTCAAGATTAGCACTATCTCTGAACGGACTAAACAGACCTCCATCGGACCCTCGTCAGCTAGGAGAACCATCAGGTGCGTCTAAAACGATTTATGAGCCTATGACACTTTTGATGCAAACCGAGCACCTATCATGCACCGACGCTAACACTGTCTCAAGACAGGTCGAAATGAGATTCCGGATGACCCACGTCACCTATGAGTTCTATCAAGTGTCTCCAATAGTATTTCCGAGCCTACGGTATGTTCAACGTAAACCGTGCTCCAATCTTGCATCAAGAGTAGCACTATCAACAAACATACCGAACCGAGCTTCCACTTGAGCCTCGTCTCTAGGAGTCCCATCGAGTGCGTCCAAAACGATTTCTATGCCTATGGTACGGTCGGTGCAAACCGTGCACCTATCTTGTGCTGACGCTAACACTATCTCCAAACGGACTAAAATGAGATTCCACACAACCCATGTCACTTACGAGTTCCATCGGGTGCGTCCAAAACTATTTATGAGCCTATGGTACATTCGGTGCAAACCGTGCACCTATCTTGCGTCAAGATTAGCATTATCTCCTAACACTATCTCAAAAAAATAGAAAGGAGATTCCACAAGACCCACGTCAGCTAGGAGTTCCATCAGGTACCTCGAATAATATTTCTGAGCGTACGGTACGTTCGACGCAAACCTTGCAATAATCTTGCATCAAGAGCACCACTGTCTCCAAATGGACCCAACCAAGATTCCACTTGAGGCTCTTCACCTAGGAGTCCCATCGAGTGCGTCCAAAATGATTTCTATGCCTATGGTATGTTCGGTGCAAACTATACACCTATCATGCACTGACACTACCACTGTCTCCAAGCGGACTAAAACAAGATTCCACTGGACCCACGTCACTTACGAGTTCCATCGGGTGCCTCCAAAACTATTCATGACCCTATGGTATGTATAGTGCAAACCGTGCACCTATCTTGTGTCAAGATTAGCACTATCTCCAAACGGACCGAATAGAGAACCACCAGACCCTCGTCACCTAGGAGTTCCATCAGGTGTATCTAAAACGATTTATGAGCCTATGGTACTTTTGACACAAACCGAGCACCTATCTTGCACCAACACTAAGACTGTCTCAAAACAGATCGAAACAAGATTCCACAAGGCCCACGTCACCTAGGAGTTCCATCGGGTGCCTCCAATACTATTTTCGAGCCTACGGCACGTTCGACACAAACCGTGCACCAATCTTGCATCAAGAGAAGCACTATCTCCAAACGGACCGAACCGAGCTTGCACTTGAGCCTTTGTCACCTAGGAGTCCCATCGAGTGTGTCCAAAACAATTTCTATGCCCATAGTACGTTCGGTGCAAACCGTTCACCTATCTTGCTCTGACACAAACACTATCTCCAAACGGACTAAAACGAGATTCCACACGACCCATGTCACTTACGAGTTCCATCGGGTGCGTCCAAAACTATTTGTGAGCCTATGGTCTGTTCAATGCAAACCATGCACCTATCTTGCGTGAAGATTAGCATTATCTCCAAATGGACCGAACAGAGCTCCACCAGACCCTCGCCACCTAGGAGTATCACAGTGTGCATCTAAAACGATTTAAGACCCATGGTACGTTTGACACAAACCGAGCACCTATCTTGCACCAACGCTAACACTGTCTTAAAACAGATCAAAACAAGATTCCACATGACTCACGTCACCTAGGAGTTCCATCGGGTGCCTCTAATACTACTTTCGAGCCTACGGTACGTTCGACGCAAAGCTTGCACCAATCTTGCATCAAGAGTAGCACTATCTCCAAACGAACTAAACCGAGCTTCCACTTGAGCCTCGTCACCTGAGTGCCATCGAGTGCGTCCAAAATAATTTGTATGCCTATGGTATGTTTGGTGCAAACCGTGCTCCTATCCTGCACTAACACTAACACTATCTCCAAATGAACTAAAACGAGGTTCCACACGACCCACATCACTTACGAGTTACACCGGTTGCGTCCAAAACTATTTATAAGTCTATGGTATGTTTAGTGCAAACCGTGCACCTAACTTGCGTCAAGATTAGCACTATCTCTGAACGGACTAAACAGACCTCCATCGGACCCTCGTCACCTAGGAGAACCATCAGGTGCGTCTAAAACGATTTATGAGCCTATGACACTTTTGATGCAAACCGAGCACCTATCATGCACCGACGCTAACACTGTCTCAAGACAGGTCGAAATGAGATTCCAGATGACCCACGTCACCTATGAGTTCTATCAAGTGTCTCCAATAGTATTTCCGAGCCTACGGTACGTTCAACGTAAACCGTGCTCCAATCTTGCATCAAGAGTAGCACTATCAACAAACATACCGAACCGAGCTTCCACTCGAGCCTCGTCTCTAGGAGTCCCATCGAGTGCGTCCAAAACGATTTCTATGCCTATGGTACGGTCGGTGCAAACCGTGCACCTATCTTGCGCTGACACTAACACTATCTCCAAACGGACTAAAATGAGATTCCACACAACCCATGTCACTTACGAGTTCCATCGGGTGCGTCCAAAACTATTTATGAGCCTATGGTACATTCGGTGCAAACCGTGCACCTATCTTGCGTCAAGATTAGCATTATCTCCTAACACTATCTCAAAAAAATAGAAAGGAGATTCCACAAGACCCACGTCAGCTAGGAGTTCCATCTGGTACCTCGAATAATATTTCTGAGCGTACGGTACGTTCGACGCAAACCTTGCACCAATCTTGCATCAAGAGCACCACTGTCTCCAAATGGACCCAACCAAGATTCCACTTGAGGCTCTTCACCTAGGAGTCCCATCGAGTGCGTCCAAAATGATTTCTATGCCTATGGTATGTTCGGTGCAAACTATACACCTATCATGCACTGACACTACCACTGTCTCCAAGCGGACTAAAACAAGATTCCACTGGACCCACGTCACTTACGAGTTCCATCGGGTGCCTCCAAAACTATTCATGACCCTATGGTATGTATAGTGCAAACCGTGCACCTATCTTGTGTCAAGATTAGCACTATCTCCAAACGAACCGAATAGAGAACCACCAGACCCTCGTCACCTAGGAGTTCCATCAGGTGTATCTAAAACGATTTATGAGCCTATGGTACTTTTGACACAAACCGAGCACCTATCTTGCACCAACACTAAGACTGTCTCAAAACAGATCGAAACAAGATTCCACAAGGCCCACGTCACCTAGGAGTTCCATCGGGTGCCTCCAATACTATTTTCGAGCCTACGGCACGTTCGACACAAACCGTGCACCAATCTTGCATCAAGAGAAGCACTATCTCCAAACGGACCGAACCGAGCTTGCACTTGAGCCTTTGTCACCTAGGAGTCCCATCGAGTGTGTCCAAAACAATTTCTATGCCCATAGTTCGTTCGGTGCAAACCGTTCACCTATCTTGCTCTGACACAAACACTATCTCCAAACGGACTAAAACGAGATTCCACACGACCCATGTCACTTACGAGTTCCATCGGGTGCGTCCAAAACTATTTGTGAGCCTATGGTCTGTTCAATGCAAACCATGCACCTATCTTGCGTGAAGATTAGCATTATCTCCAAATGGACCGAACAGAGCTCCACCAGACCCTCGCCACCTAGGAGTATCACAGGGTGCATCTAAAACGATTTAAGACCCATGGTACGTTTGACACAAACCGAGCACCTATCTTGCACCAACGCTAACACTGTCTCAAAACAGATCGAAACAAGATTCCACATGACCCACGTCACCTAGGAGTTCCATCGGGTGCCTCTAATACTACTTTCGAGCCTACGGTACGTTCGACGCAAAGCTTGCACCAATCTTGCATCAAGAGTAGCACTATCTCCAAACGAACTAAACCGAGCTTCCACTTGAGCCTCGTCACCTGAGTGCCATCGAGTGCGTCCAAAATAATTTGTATGCCTATGGTATGTTTGGTGCAAACCGTGCTCCTATCCTGCACTAACACTAACACTATCTCCAAATGAACTAAAACAAGGTTCCACACGACCCACATCACTTACGAGTTACACCGGTTGCGTCCAAAACTATTTATAAGTCTATGGTATGTTTAGTGCAAACCGTGCACCTAACTTGCGTCAAGATTAGCACTATCTCTGAACGGACTAAACAGACCTCCATCGGACCCTCGTCACCTAGGAGAACCATCAGGTGCGTCTAAAACGATTTATGAGCCTATGACACTTTTGATGCAAACCGAGCACCTATCATGCACCGACGCTAACACTGTCTCAAGACAGGTCGAAATGAGATTCCGGATGACCCACGTCACCTATGAGTTCTATCAAGTGTCTCCAATAGTATTTCCGAGCCTACGGTACGTTCAACGTAAACCGTGCTCCAATCTTGCATCAAGAGTAGCACTATCAACAAACATACCGAACCGAGCTTCCACTCGAGCCTCGTCTCTAGGAGTCCCATCGAGTGCGTCCAAAACGATTTCTATGCCTATGGTACGGTCGGTGCAAACCGTGCACCTATCTTGCGCTGACACTAACACTATCTCCAAACGGACTAAAATGAGATTCCACACAACCCATGTCACTTACGAGTTCCATCGGGTGCGTCCAAAACTATTTATGAGCCTATGGTACATTCGGTTCAAACCGTGCACCTATCTTGCGTCAAGATTAGCATTATCTCCTAACACTATCTCAAAAAAATAGAAAGGAGATTCCACAAGACCCACGTCAGCTAGGAGATCCATCTGGTACCTCAAATAATATTTCTGAGCGTACGGTACGTTCGACGCAAACCTTGCACCAATCTTGCATCAAGAGCACCACTGTCTCCAAATGGACCCAACCAAGATTCCACTTGAGGCTCTTCACCTAGGAGTCCCATCGAGTGCGTCCAAAATGATTTCTATGCCTATGGTATGTTCGGTGCAAACTATACACCTATCTTGCACTGACACTACCACTGTCTCTAAGCGGACTAAAACGAGATTCCACTGGACCCACGTCACTTACGAGTTCCATCGGGTGCCTCCAAAACTATTCATGACCCTATGGTATGTATAGTGCAAACCGTGCACCTATCTTGCATCAAGATTAGCACTATCTCCAAACGGACCGAATAGAGAACCACCAGACCCTCGTCACCTAGGAGTTCCATCAGGTGTATCTAAAACGATTTATGAGCCTATGGTACTTTTGACACAAACCGAGCACCTATCTTGCACCAACGCAACACTATCTCAAAACAGATGGAAATGAGATTCCACATGACCCACGTCACCTAAAAGTTCTATCGGGTGCCTCCCATACTATTTCCGTGCTGACAATATGTTTGACGCAAGCCGTGCACCAATCTTGCATCAAGAGTAGCACTATCACCAAACGTACCAAACCGAGCTTCCACTTGAGCCTTATCACCTAAGAGTCCCATCAAGTGTGTCCAAAATGATTTCTATGCCTATGGTGCGTTCGATGCAAACCATGTAGCTATTTTGCACAGACACTAAGATTGTCTCTAAATGGACTAAAACGAGATTCTACATGACCCACATCACGTGCAAGTTCCATCAGGTGCGTCCAAAACTATTTTATGAGCCTATGGTATGTTTAGTGCAAACCGTGCACCTATCTTGTGTCAAGATTAGCACTATCTCCAAACGGACCAAACATAACTCCACCAGACCCTCGTCACCTAGGAGACCATCGGGTGTGTCTTAAACAATTTATGAGCCTATGGTACTTTTGACACAAACCGAGCACCTATCTTGCACCAACACTAAGACTGTCTCAAAACAGATCGAAACAAGATTCCACAAGGCCCACGTCACCTAGGAGTTCCATCGGGTGCCTCCAATACTATTTTCGAGCCTACGGCACGTTCGACGCAAACCGTGCACCAATCTTGCATCAAGAGAAGCACTATCTCCAAACGGACCGAACCGAGCTTGCACTTGAGCCTTTGTCACCTAGGAGTCCCATTGAGTGTGTCCAAAACAATTTCTATGCCCATAGTACGTTCGGTGCAAACCGTTCACCTATCTTGCTCTGACACAAACACTATCTCCAAACGGATAGATTCCACACGACCCATGTCACTTACGAGTTCCATCGGGTGCGTCCAAAACTATTTGTGAGCCTATGGTCTGTTCAATGCAAACCATGCACCTATCTTGCGTGAAGATTAGCACTATCTCCAAATGGACCGAGCAGAGTTCCACTAGATCCTCGCCACCTAGGAGTACCACAGGGTGCATCTAAAATGATTTAAGACCCATGGTACGTTTGACACAAACCGAGCACCTATCTTGCACCGACGCTAACACTGTCTCAAAAACAGATCGAAACAAGATTCCACATGACCCACGTCACCTAGGAGTTCCATCGGGTGCCTCTAATACTACTTTCGAGCCTACGGTACGTTCGACGCATAGCTTGCACCAATCTTGCATCAAGAGTAGCACTATCTCCAAACGAACTAAACCGAGCTTCCACTTGAGCCTCGTCACCTGAGTGCCATCGAGTGCGTCCAAAATAATTTGTATGCCTATGGTATGTTTGGTGCAAACCGTGCTCCTATCCTGCACTAACACTAACACTAACACTATCTCCAAATGAACTAAAACGAGGTTCCACACGACCCACATCACTTACGAGTTACACCGGTTGCGTCCAAAACTATTTATAAGTCTATGGTATGTTTAGTGCAAACCGTGCACCTAACTTGCGTCAAGATTAGCACTATCTCTGAACGGACTAAACAGACCTCCATCGGACCCTCGTCACCTAGGAGAACCATCAGGTGCGTCTAAAACGATTTATGAGCCTATGACACTTTTGATGCAAACCGAGCACCTATCATGCACCGACGCTAACACTGTCTCAAGACAGGTCGAAATGAGATTCCGGATGACCCACGTCACCTATGAGTTCTATCAAGTGTCTCCAATAGTATTTCTGAGCCTACGGTACGTTCAACGTAAACCGTGCTCCAATCTTGCATCAAGAGTAGCACTATCAACAAACATACCGAACCGAGCTTCCACTCGAGCCTCGTCTCTAGGAGTCCCATCGAGTGCGTCCAAAACGATTTCTATGCCTATGGTACGGTCGGTGCAAACCGTGCACCTATCTTGCGCTGACACTAACACTATCTCCAAACGGACTAAAATGAGATTCCACACAACCCATGTCACTTACGAGTTCCATCGGGTGCGTCCAAAACTATTTATGAGCCTATGGTACATTCGGTGCAAACCGTGCACCTATCTTGCGTCAAGATTAGCATTATCTCCTAACACTATCTCAAAAAAATAGAAAGGAGATTCCACAAGACCCACGTCAGCTAGGAGATCCATCTGGTACCTCGAATAATATTTCTGAGCGTACGGTACGTTCGACGCAAACCTTGCACCAATCTTGCATCAAGAGCACCACTGTCTCCAAATGGACCCAACCAAGATTCCACTTGAGGCTCTTCACCTAGGAGTCCCATCGAGTGCGTCCAAAATGATTTCTATGCCTATGGTATGTTCGGTGCAAACTATACACCTATCTTGCACTGACACTACCACTGTCTCTAAGCGGACTAAAACGAGATTCCACTGGACCCACGTCACTTACGAGTTCCATCGGGTGCCTCCAAAACTATTCATGACCCTATGGTATGTATAGTGCAAACCGTGCACCTATCTTGCATCAAGATTAGCACTATCTCCAAACGGACCGAATAGAGAACCACCAGACCCTCGTCACCTAGGAGTTCCATCAGGTGTATCTAAAACGATTTATGAGCCTATGGTACTTTTGACACAAACCGAGCACCTATCTTGCACCAACGCAACACTATCTCAAAACAGATGGAAATGAGATTCCACATGACCCACGTCACCTAAAAGTTCTATCGGGTGCCTCCCATACTATTTCCGTGCTGACAGTATGTTTGACGCAAGCCGTGCACCAATCTTGCATCAAGAGTAGCACTATCACCAAACGTACCAAACCGAGCTTCCACTGGAGCCTTATCACCTAAGAGTCCCATCAAGTGTGTCCAAAATGATTTCTATGCCTATGGTGCGTTCGGTGCAAACCATGTAGCTATTTTGCACAGACACTAAGATTGTCTCTAAATGGACTAAAACGAGATTCTACATGACCCACATCACGTGCAAGTTCCATCAGGTGCGTCCAAAACTATTTATGAGCCTATGGTATGTTTAGTGCAAACCGTGCACCTATCTTGTGTCAAGATTAGCACTATCTCCAAACGGACCAAACATAACTCCACCAGACCCTCGTCACCTAGGAGACCATCGGGTGTGTCTTAAACAATTTATGAGCCTATGGTACTTTTGACACAAACCGAGCACCTATCTTGCACCAACACTAAGACTGTCTCAAAACAGATCGAAACAAGATTCCACAAGGCCCACGTCACCTAGGAGTTCCATCGGGTGCCTCCAATACTATTTTCGAGCCTACGGCACGTTCGACGCAAACCGTGCACCAATCTTGCATCAAGAGAAGCACTATCTCCAAACGGACCGAACCGAGCTTGCACTTGAGCCTTTGTCACCTAGGAGTCCCATTGAGTGTGTCCAAAACAATTTCTATGCCCATAGTACGTTCGGTGCAAACCGTTCACCTATCTTGCTCTGACACAAACACTATCTCCAAACGGACTAAAACGAGATTCCACACGACCCATGTCACTTACGAGTTCCATCGGGTGCGTCCAAAACTATTTGTGAGCCTATGGTCTGTTCAATGCAAACCATGCACCTATCTTGCGTGAAGATTAGCACTATCTCCAAATGGACCGAGCAGAGTTCCACCAGATCCTCGCCACCTAGGAGTACCACAGGGTGCATCTAAAATGATTTAAGACCCATGGTACGTTTGACACAAACCGAGCACCTATCTTGCACCGACGCTAACACTGTCTCAAAAACAGATCGAAACAAGATTCCACATGACCCACGTCACCTAGGAGTTCCATCGGGTGCCTCTAATACTACTTTCGAGCCTACGGTACGTTCGACGCAAACCTTGCACCAATCTTGCATCAAGAGTAGCACTATCTCCAAACGGACTAAACCGAGCTTCCACTTGAGCCTCGTCACCTGAGTCCCATCGAGTGCGTCCAAAAAAATTTATATGCCTATGGTATATTTGGTGCAAACCGTGCTCCTATCCTGCACTAACACTAACACTATCTCCAAATGAACTAAAACGAGGTTCCACACGACCCACATCACTTACGAGTTCCACCGGTTGCGTCCAAAACTATTTATAAGTCTATGGTATGTTTAGTGCAAACCGTGCACCTAACTTGCGTCAAGATTAGCACTATCTCTGAATGGACTAAACAGACCTCCATCGGACCCTCGTCACCTAGGAGAACCATCAGGTGCGTCTAAAACAATTTATGAGCCTATGACACATTTGACGCAAACCGAGCACCTATGTTGCACCGACGCTAACACTGTCTCAAGACAGGTCGAAATGAGATTCCGGATGAACCACGTCACCTATGAGTTCTATCAAGTGTCTCCAATAGTATTTCCGAGCCTACGATACGTTCGACGTAAACCGTGCTCCAATCTTGCATCAAGAGTAGCACTATCTCCAAACAGACCGAACCGAGCTTCCACTTGAGCCTCGTCTCTAGGAGTCCTATCGAGTGCGTCCAAAACGATTTCTATGCCTATGGTACGGTCGGTGCAAACCATGCACCTATCTTGCGTTGACACTAACACTATCTCCAAACGGACTAAAATGGGATTCCACACAACCCATGTCACTTACGAGTTCCATCGGGTGTGTCCAAAACTATTTATGAGCCTATGGTACATTCGGTGCAAACCGTGCACCTATCTTGCGTCAAGATTAGCATTATCTCCTAACACTATCTCAAAAAAATAGAAAGGAGATTCCACAAGACCCACGTCAGCTTGGAGTTCCATCTGGTACCTCGAATAATATTTCTGAGCGTATGGTACGTTCGACGCAAACCTTGCACCAATCTTGCATCAAGAGCACCACTGTCTCCAAATGGACCCAACCAAGATTCCACTTGAGGCTCTTCACCTAGGAGTCCCATCGAGTGCGTCCAAAATGATTTCTATGCCTATGGTATGTTCGGTGCAAACTATACACCTATCTTGCACTGACACTACCACTGTCTCCAAGCGGACTAAAACGAGATTCCACTGGACCCACGTCACTTACGAGTTCCATCGGGTGCCTCCAAAACTATTCATGACCCTATGGTATGTATAGTGCAAACCGTGCACCTATCTTGCATCAAGATTGGCACTATCTCCAAACGGACCGAATAGAGAACCACCAGACCCTCGTCACCTAGGAGCTCCATCAGGTGTATCTAAAACGATTTATGGGCCTATGGTACTTTTGACACAAACCGAGCACCTATCTTGCACCAACGCAAAACTATCTCAAAACAGATGGAAATGAGATTCCACATGACCCACGTCACCTAAAAGTTCTATCGGGTGCCTCCCATACTATTTCCGTGCCTACAGTATGTTTGACGCAAGACGTGCACCAATCTTGCATCAAGAGTAGCACTATCACCAAAAATACCAAACCGAGCTTCCACTTGAGCCTTATCACCTAAGAGTCCCATCAAGTGTGTCCAAAATGATTTCTATGCCTATGGTGCGTTCGGTGCAAACCGTGCAGCTATTTTGCACTGACACTAAGATTGTCTCTAAATGGACTAAAATGAGATTCCACACGACCCACATCACGTGCAAGTTCCATCAGGTGCGTCCAAAACTATTTATGAGCCTATGGTATGTTTAGTGCAAACCGTGCACCTATCTTGTGTCAAGATTAGCACTATCTCCAAACGGACCAAACATAACTCCACCAGACCCTCGTCACCTAGGAGACCATCGGGTGTGTCTTAAACAATTTATGAGCGTATGGTACTTTTGACACAAATCGAGCACCTATCTTGCACCAACACTAAGACTGTCTCAAAACAGATCGAAACAAGATTCCATAAGGCCCACGTCACCTAGGAGTTCCATCGGGTGCCTCCAATACTATTTTCGAGCCTACGGCACGTTCGACGCAAACCATGCACCAAGCTTACATCAAGAGAAGCACTATCTCCAAACGGACCGAACCGAGCTTGCACTTGAGCCTTTGTCAGATAGGAGTCCCATCGAGTGTGTCCAAAACAATTTCTATGCCCATAGTACGTTTGGTGCAAACCGTTCACCTATCTTGCTCTGACACAAACACTATCTCCAAACGGACAGATTCCACACGACCCATGTCACTTACGAGTTCCATCGGGTGCGTCCAAAACTATTTGTGAGCCTATGGTCTGTTCAATGCAAACCATGCACCTATCTTGCGTGAACATTAGCACTATCTCCAAATGGACAGAACAGAGCTCCACCAGACCCTCGCCACCTAGGAGTACCACAGGGTGCATCTAAAATGATTTAAGACCCATGGTACGTTTGACACAATCCGAGCACCTATCTTGCACCGACGCTAACACTGTCTCAAAACAGATCGAAACAAGATTCCACATGACCCACGTCACCTAGGAGTTCCATCGGGTGCCTCTAATACTACTTTCGAGCCTACGGTACGTTCGACGCAAACCTTGCACCAATCTTGCATCAAGAGTAGCACTATCTCCAAACGAACTAAACCGAGCCTCCACTTGAGCCTCGTCACCTGAGTCCCATCGAGTGCGTCCAAAATAATTTATATGCCTATGGTATGTTTGGTGCAAACCGTGCTCCTATCCTGCACTAACACTAACCCTATCTCCAAATGAACTAAAACGAGGTTCCACACGACCCACATCACTTACGAGTTCCACCAGTTGCGTCCAAAACTATTTATAAGTCTATGGTATGTTTAGTGCAAACCGTGCACCTAACTTGCTTCAAGATTAGCACTATCTCCGAACGGACTAAACAGACCTCCATCGGACCCTCGTCACCTAGGAGAACCATCAGGTGCGTCTAAAACGATTTATGAGCCTATGACACTTTTGACGCAAACCGAGCACCTATCTTGCACCGACGCTAACACTATCTCAAGACAGGACGAAATGAGATTTCGGATGACCCACGTCACCTATGAGTTCTATCAAGTGTCTCCAATAGTATTTCCGAGCCTACGGTACGTTCGACGTAAACCGTGCTCCAATCTTGCATCAAGAGTAGCACTATCTCCAAACAGACCGAACCAAGCTTCCACTTGAGCCTCGTCTCTAGGAGTCCCATCGAGTGCGTCCAAAACGATTTCTATGCCTATGGTACGGTCGGTGCAAACCGTGCACCTATCTTGCGCTGACACTAACACTATCTCCAAACGGACTAAAATGAGATTCCACACAACCCATGTCACTTACGAGTTCCATCGGGTGTGTCCAAAACTATTTATGAGCCTATGGTACGTTCGGTGCAAACCGTGCACCTATCTTGCGTCAAGATTAGCATTATCTCCTAACACTATCTCAAAAAAATAGAAAGGAGATTCCACAAGACCCACATCAGCTTGGAGTTCCATCTGGTACCTCGAATAATATTTCTGAGCGTACGGTACGTTCGATGCAAACCTTGCACCAATCTTGCATCAAGAGCACCACTGTCTCCAAATGGACCCAACCAAGATTCCACTTGAGGCTCTTCACCTAGGAGTCCCATCGAGTGCGTCCAAAATGATTTCTATGCCTATGGTATGTTCGGTGCAAACTATACACCTATCTTGCACTGATACTACCACTGTCTCCAAGCGGACTAAAACGAGATTCCACTGGACCCACGTCACTTACGAGTTCCATCGGGTGCCTCCAAAACTATTCATGACCCTTCGGTATGTACAGTGCAAACCGTGCGCCTATCTTGCATCAAGATTAGCACTATCTCCAAACGGACCGAATAGAGAACCACCAGACCCTCATCACCTAGGAGTTTCATCAGGTGTATCTAAAACGATTTATGAGCCTATGGTACTTTTGACACAAACCGAGCACCTATCTTGCACCAACGCAAAACTATCTCAAAACAGATGGAAATGAGATTCCACACAACCCATGTCACTTACGAGTTCCATCGGGTGTGTCCAAAACTATTTATGAGCCTATGGTACATTCAGTGCAAACCGTGCACCTATCTTGCGTCAAGATTAGCATTATCTCCTAACACTATCTCAAAAAAATAGAAAGGAGATTCCACAAGACCCACGTCAGCTTGGAGTTCCATCTGGTACCTCGAATAATATTTCTGAGCGTACGGTACGTTCGACGCAAACCATGCACCAATCTTGCATCAAAAGCACCACTGTCTCCAAATGGACCCAACCAAGATTCCACTTGAGGCTCTTCACCTAGGAGTCCCATCGAGTGCGTCCAAAATGATTTCTATGCCTATGGTATGTTCGGTGCAAACTATACACCTATCTTGCAATGACACTACCACTGTCTCCAAGCGGACTAAAACGAGATTCCACTGGACCCACGTCACTTACGAGTTCCATCGGGTGCCTCCAAAACTATTCATGACCCTATGGTATGTATAGTGCAAACCGTGCACCTATCTTGCATCAAGATTAGCACTATCTCCAAACGGACCGAATAGAGAACCACCAGACCCTCGTCACCTAGGAGCTCCATCAGGTGTATCTAAAACGATTTATGAGCCTATGGTACTTTTGACACAAACCGAGCACCTATCTTGCACCAACGCAAAACTATCTCAAAACAGATGGAAATGAGATTCCACATGACCCACGTCACCTAAAAGTTCTATCGGGTGCCTCCCATACTATTTCCGTGCCTACAGTATGTTTGACGCAAGCCGTGCACCAATCTTGCATCAAGAGTAGCACTATCACCAAACGTACCAAACCGAGCTTCCACTTGAGCCTTATCACCTAAGAGTCCCATCAAGTGTGTCCAAAATGATTTCTATGCCTATGGTGCGTTCGGTGCAAACCGTGCAGCTATTTTGCACTGACACTAAGATTGTCTCTAAATGGACTAAAATGAGATTCCACACGACCCACATCACGTGCAAGTTCCATCAGGTGTGTCCAAAACTATTTATGAGCCTATGATATGTTTAGTGCAAACCGTACACCTATCTTGTGTCAAGATTAGCACTATCTCCAAACGGACCAAACATAACTCCACCAGACCCTCGTCACCTCGGAGACCATCGGGTGTGTCTTAAACAATTTATGAGCCTATGGTACTTTTGACACAAACCGAGCACCTATCTTGCACCAACACTAAGACTGTCTCAAAACAGATCGAAACAAGATTCCATAAGGCCCACGTCACCTAGGAGTTCCATCGGGTGCCTCCAATACTATTTTCGAGCCTACAGCACGTTCGACGCAAACCATGCACCAATCTTGCATCAAGAGAAGCACTATCGCCAAACGGACCGAACCGAGCTTGCACTTGAGCCATTGTCAGCTAGGAGTCCCATCGAGTGTGTCCAAAACAATTTCTATGCCCATAGTACGTTTGGTGCAAACCGTTCACCTATCTTGCTCTGACACAAACACTATCTTCAAACGGACTAAAACGAGATTCCACACGACCCATGTCACTTACGAGTTCCATCGGGTGCGTCCAAAACTATTTGTGAGCCTATGGTCTGTTCAATGCAAACCATGCACCTATCTTGCGTGAACATTAGCACTATCTCCAAATGGACAGAACAGAGCTCCACCAGACCCTCGCCACCTAGGAGTACCACAGGGTGCATCTAAAATGATTTAAGACCCATGGTACGTTTAACACAATCCGAGCACCTATCTTGCATCGACGCTAACACTGTCTCAAACAGATCGAAACAAGATTCCACATGACCCACGTCACCTAGGAGTTCCATCGGGTGCCTCTAATACTACTTTCGAGCCTACGGTACGTTCGACGCAAACCTTGCACCAATCTTGCATCAAGAGTAGCACTATCTCCAAACGAACTAAACCGAGCCTCCACTTGAGCCTCGTCACCTGAGTCCCATCGAGTGCGTCCAAAATAATTTATATGCCTATGGTATGTTTGGTGCAAACCGTGCTCCTATCCTGCACTAACACTAACCCTATCTCCAAATGAACTAAAACGAGGTTCCACACGACCCACATCACTTACGAGTTCCACCAGTTGCGTCCAAAACTATTTATAAGTCTATGGTATGTTTAGTGCAAACCGTGCACCTAACTTGCGTCAAGATTAGCACTATCTTCGAACGGACTAAACAGACCTCCATCGGACCCTCGTCACCTAGGAGAACCATCAGGTGCGTCTAAAACGATTTATGAGCCTATGACACTTTTGACGCAAACCGAGCACCTATCTTGCACCGACGCTAACACTGTCTCAAGACAGGTCAAAATGAGATTTCGGATGACCCACGTCACCTATGAGTTCTATCAAGAGTCTCCAATAGTATTTCCGAGCCTACGGTACGTTTGACGTAAACCGTGCTCCAATCTTGCATCAAGAGTAGCACTATCTCCAAACAGACCGAACCGAGCTTCCACTTGAGCCTCGTCTCTAGGAGTCCCATCGAGTGCGTCCAAAACGATTTCTATGCCTATGGTACGGTCGGTGCAAACCATGCACCTATCTTGCGCTGACACTAACACTATCTCCAAACGGACGAAAATGAGATTCCACACAACCCATGTCACTTACGAGTTCCATCGGGTGTGTCCAAAACTATTTATGAGCCTATGGTACGTTTGGTGCAAACCGTGCACCTATCTTGCGTCAAGATTAGCATTATCTCCTAACACTATCTCAAAAAAATAGAATTGAGATTCCACAAGGCCCACGTCAGCTTGGAGTTCCATCTGGTACCTCGAATAATATTTCTGAGCGTACGGTACGTTCGATGCAAACCTTGCACCAATCTTGCATCAAGAGCACCACTGTCTCCAAATGGACCCAACCAAGATTCACTTGAGGCTCTTCACCTAGGAGTCCCATCGAGTGCGTCCAAAATGATTTCTATGCCTATGGTATGTTCGGTGCAAACTATACACCTATCTTGCACTGACACTACCACTGTCTCCAAGCGGACTAAAACGAGATTCCACTGGACCCACGTCACTTACGAGTTCCATCGGGTGCCTCCAAAACTATTCATGACCCTTTGGTATGTATAGTGCAAACCGAGCGCCTATCTTGCATCAAGATTAGCACTATCTCCAAACGGACCGAATAGAGAACCACCAGACCCTCATCACCTAGGAGTTCCATCAGGTGTATCTAAAACGATTTATGAGCCTATGGTACTTTTGACACAAACCGAGCACCTATCTTGCACCAACGCAAAACTATCTCAAAACAGATGGAAATGAGATTCCACATGACCCACGTCACCTAAAAGTTCTATTGGGTGCCTCCCGTACTATTTCCGTGCCTACAGTATGTTTGACGCAAGCCGTGCACCAATCTTGCATCAAGAGTAGCACTATCACCAAACGTACCAAACTGAGCTTCCACTTGAGCCTTATCACCTAAGAGTCCCATCAAGTGTGTCCAAAATGATTTCTATGCCTATGGTGCGTTCGGTGCAAACCGTGCAGCTATTTTGCACAGACACTAAGATTGTCTCTAAATGGACTAAAACGAGATTCCACACGACCCACATCACGTGCAAGTTCCATCAGGTGCGTCCAAAACTATTTATGAGCCTATGGTATGTTTAGTGCAAACCGTGCACCTATCTTGTGTCAAGATTAGCACTATCTCCAAACGGACCAAACATAACTCCACCAGACCCTCGTCACCTAGGAGACCATCGGGTGTGTCTTAAACAATTTGTGAGCGTATGGTACTTTTGACACAAACCGAGCACCTATCTTGCACCAACACTAAGACTGTCTCAAAACAGATCGAAACAAGATTCCATAAGGCCCACGTCACCTAGGAGTTCCATCGGGTGCCTCCAATACTATTTTCGAGCCTACAGCACGTTCGACGCAAACCGTGCACCAATCTTGCATCAAGAGAAGCACTATCTCCAAATGGACCGAACCGAGCTTGCACTTGAGCCTTTGTCACCTAGGAGTCCGATTGAGTGTGTCCAAAACAATTTCTATGCCCATAGTACGTTTGGTGCAAACCGTTCACCTATCTTGCTCTGACACAAACACTATCTCCAAACGGACTAAAACAAGATTCCACACGACCCATGTCACTTACGAGTTCCATCGGGTGCGTCCAAAACTATTTGTGAGCCTATGGTCTGTTCAATGCAAACCATGCACCTATCTTGCGTGAACATTAGCACTATCTCCAAATGGACAGAACAGAGCTCCACCAGACCCTCGCCACCTAGGAGTACCACAGGGTGCATCTAAAATGATTTAAGACCCATGGTACGTTTGACACAATCCGAGCACCTATCTTGCACCGACGCTAACACTGTCTCAAACAGATCGAAACAAGATTCCACATGACCCACGTCACCTAGGAGTTCCATCGGGTGCCTCTAATGCTACTTTCGAGCCTACGGTACGTTCGACGCAAACCTTGCACCAATCTTGCATCAAGAGTAGCACTATCTCCAAACGAACTAAACCGAGCCTCCACTTGAGCCTCGTCACCTGAGTCCCATCGAGTGCGTCCAAAATAATTTATATGCCTATGGTATGTTTGGTGCAAACCGTGCTCCTATCCTGCACTAACACTAACCCTATCTCCAAATGAACTAAAACGAGGTTCCACACGACCCACATCACTTACGAGTTCCACCAGTTGCGTCCAAAACTATTTATAAGTCTATGGTATGTTTAGTGCAAACCGTGCACCTAACTTGCGTCAAGATTAGCACTATCTTCGAACGGACTAAACAGACCTCCATCGGACCCTCGTCACCTAGGAGAACCATCAGGTGCGTCTAAAACGATTTATGAGCCTATGACACTTTTGACGCAAACCGAGCACCTATCTTTCACCGACGCTAACACTGTCTCAAGACAGGTCAAAATGAGATTTCGGATGACCCACGTCACCTATGAGTTCTATCAAGAGTCTCCAATAGTATTTCCGAGCCTACGGTACGTTTGACGTAAACCGTGCTCCAATCTTGCATCAAGAGTAGCACTATCTCCAAACAGACCGAACCGAGCTTCCACTTGAGCCTCGTCTCTAGGAGTCCCATCGAGTGCGTCCAAAACGATTTCTATGCCTATGGTACGGTCGGTGCAAACCATGCACCTATCTTGCGCTGACACTAACACTATCTCCAAACGGACGAAAATGAGATTCCACACAACCCATGTCACTTACGAGTTCCATCGGGTGTGTCCAAAACTATTTATGAGCCTATGGTACGTTTGGTGCAAACCGTGCACCTATCTTGCGTCAAGATTAGCATTATCTCCTAACACTATCTCAAAAAAATAGAATTGAGATTCCACAAGGCCCACGTCAGCTTGGAGTTCCATCTGGTACCTCGAATAATATTTCTGAGCGTACGGTACGTTCGATGCAAACCTTGCACCAATCTTGCATCAAGAGCACCACTGTTTCCAAATGGACCCAACCAAGATTCACTTGAGGCTCTTCACCTAGGAGTCCCATCGAGTGCGTCCAAAATGATTTCTATGCCTATGGTATGTTCGGTGCAAACTATACACCTATCTTGCACTGACACTACCACTGTCTCCAAGCGGACTAAAACGAGATTCCACTGGACCCACGTCACTTACGAGTTCCATCGGGTGCCTCCAAAACTATTCATGACCCTTTGGTATGTATAGTGCAAACCGAGCGCCTATCTTGCATCAAGATTAGCACTATCTCCAAACGGACCGAATAGAGAACCACCAGACCCTCATCACCTAGGAGTTCCATCAGGTGTATCTAAAACGATTTATGAGCCTATGGTACTTTTGACACAAACCGAGCACCTATCTTGCACCAACGCAAAACTATCTCAAAACAGATGGAAATGAGATTCCACATGACCCACGTCACCTAAAAGTTCTATTGGGTGCCTCCCGTACTATTTCCGTGCCTACAGTATGTTTGACGCAAGCCGTGCACCAATCTTGCATCAAGAGTAGCACTATCACCAAACGTACCAAACTGAGCTTCCACTTGAGCCTTATCACCTAAGAGTCCCATCAAGTGTGTCCAAAATGATTTCTATGCCTATGGTGCGTTCGGTGCAAACCGTGCAGCTATTTTGCACAGACACTAAGATTGTCTCTAAATGGACTAAAACGAGATTCCACACGACCCACATCACGTGCAAGTTCCATCAGGTGCGTCCAAAACTATTTATGAGCCTATGGTATGTTTAGTGCAAACCGTGCACCTATCTTGTGTCAAGATTAGCACTATCTCCAAACGGACCAAACATAACTCCACCAGACCCTCGTCACCTAGGAGACCATCGGGTGTGTCTTAAACAATTTGTGAGCGTATGGTACTTTTGACACAAACCGAGCACCTATCTTGCACCAACACTAAGACTGTCTCAAAACAGATCGAAACAAGATTCCATAAGGCCCACGTCACCTAGGAGTTCCATCGGGTGCCTCCAATACTATTTTCGAGCCTACAGCACGTTCGACGCAAACCGTGCACCAATCTTGCATCAAGAGAAGCACTATCTCCAAATGGACCGAACCGAGCTTGCACTTGAGCCTTTGTCACCTAGGAGTCCGATTGAGTGTGTCCAAAACCATTTCTATGCCCATAGTACGTTTGGTGCAAACCGTTCACCTATCTTGCTCTGACACAAACACTATCTCCAAACGGACTAAAACGAGATTCCACACGACCCATGTCACTTACGAGTTCCATCGGGTGCGTCCAAAACTATTTGTGAGCCTATGGTCTGTTCAATGCAAACCATGCACCTATCTTGCGTGAACATTAGCACTATCTCCAAATGGACAGAATAGAGCTCCACCAGACCCTCGCCACCTAGGAGTACCACAGGGTGCATCTAAAATGATTTAAGACCCATGGTACGTTTGACACAATCCGAGCACCTATCTTGCACCGACGCTAACACTGTCTCAAACAGATCGAAACAAGATTCCACATGACCCACGTCACCTAGGAGTTCCATCGGGTGCCTCTAATGCTACTTTCGAGCCTACGGTACGTTCGACGCAAACCTTGCACCAATCTTGCATCAAGAGTAGCACTATCTCCAAACGAACTAAACCGAGCCTCCACTTGAGCCTCGTCACCTGAGTCCCATCGAGTGCGTCCAAAATAATTTATATGCCTATGGTATGTTTGGTGCAAACCGTGCTCCTATCCTGCACTAACACTAACCCTATCTCCAAATGAACTAAAACGAGGTTCCACACGACCCACATCACTTACGAGTTCCACCAGTTGCGTCCAAAACTATTTATAAGTCTATGGTATGTTTAGTGCAAACCGTGCACCTAACTTGCGTCAAGATTAGCACTATCTTCGAACGGACTAAACAGACCTCCATCGGACCCTCGTCACCTAGGAGAACCATCAGGTGCGTCTAAAACGATTTATGAGCCTATGACACTTTTGACGCAAACCGAGCACCTATCTTGCACCGACGCTAACACTGTCTCAAGACAGGTCAAAATGAGATTTCGGATGACCCACGTCACCTATGAGTTCTATCAAGAGTCTCCAATAGTATTTCCGAGCCTACGGTACGTTTGACGTAAACCGTGCTCCAATCTTGCATCAAGAGTAGCACTATCTCCAAACAGACCGAACCGAGCTTCCACTTGAGCCTCGTCTCTAGGAGTCCCATCGAGTGCGTCCAAAACGATTTCTATGCCTATGGTACGGTCGGTGCAAACCATGCACCTATCTTGCGCTGACACTAACACTATCTCCAAACGGACGAAAATGAGATTCCACACAACCCATGTCACTTACGAGTTCCATCGGGTGTGTCCAAAACTATTTATGAGCCTATGGTACGTTTGGTGCAAACCGTGCACCTATCTTGCGTCAAGATTAGCATTATCTCCTAACACTATCTCAAAAAAATAGAATTGAGATTCCACAAGGCCCACGTCAGCTTGGAGTTCCATCTAGTACCTCGAATAATATTTCTGAGCGTACGGTACGTTCGATGCAAACCTTGCACCAATCTTGCATCAAGAGCACCACTGTCTCCAAATGGACCCAACCAAGATTCACTTGAGGCTCTTCACCTAGGAGTCCCATCGAGTGCGTCCAAAATGATTTCTATGCCTATGGTATGTTCGGTGCAAACTATACACCTATCTTGCACTGACACTACCACTGTCTCCAAGCGGACTAAAAACGAGATTCCACTGGACCCACGTCACTTACGAGTTCCATCGGGTGCCTCCAAAACTATTCATGACCCTTTGGTATGTATAGTGCAAACCGAGCGCCTATCTTGCATCAAGATTAGCACTATCTCCAAACGGGACCGAATAGAGAACCACCAGACCCTCATCACCTAGGAGTTCCATCAGGTGTATCTAAAACGATTTATGAGCCTATGGTACTTTTGACACAAACCGAGCACCTATCTTGCACCAACGCAAAACTATCTCAAAACAGATGGAAATGAGATTCCACATGACCCACGTCACCTAAAAGTTCTATTGGGTGCCTCCCGTACTATTTCCGTGCCTACAGTATGTTTGACGCAAGCCGTGCACCAATCTTGCATCAAGAGTAGCACTATCACCAAACGTACCAAACTGAGCTTCCACTTGAGCCTTATCACCTAAGAGTCCCATCAAGTGTGTCCAAAATGATTTCTATGCCTATGGTGCGTTCGGTGCAAACCGTGCAGCTATTTTGCACAGACACTAAGATTGTCTCTAAATGGACTAAAACGAGATTCCACACGACCCACATCACGTGCAAGTTCCATCAGGTGCGTCCAAAACTATTTATGAGCCTATGGTATGTTTAGTGCAAACCGTGCACCTATCTTGTGTCAAGATTAGCACTATCTCCAAACGGACCAAACATAACTCCACCAGACCCTCGTCACCTAGGAGACCATCGGGTGTGTCTTAAACAATTTGTGAGCGTATGGTACTTTTGACACAAACCGAGCACCTATCTTGCACCAACACTAAGACTGTCTCAAAACAGATCGAAACAAGATTCCATAAGGCCCACGTCACCTAGGAGTTCCATCGGGTGCCTCCAATACTATTTTCGAGCCTACAGCACGTTCGACGCAAACCGTGCACCAATCTTGCATCAAGAGAAGCACTATCTCCAAATGGACCGAACCGAGCTTGCACTTGAGCCTTTGTCACCTAGGAGTCCGATCGAGTGTGTCCAAAACAATTTCTATGCCCATAGTACGTTTGGTGCAAACCGTTCACCTATCTTGCTCTGACACAAACACTATCTCCAAACGGACTAAAACGAGATTCCACACGACCCATGTCACTTACGAGTTCCATCGGGTGCGTCCAAAACTATTTGTGAGCCTATGGTCTGTTCAATGCAAACCATGCACCTATCTTGCGTGAACATTAGCACTATCTCCAAATGGACCGAACATAGCTCCACCAGACCCTCGCCACCTAGGAGTACCACAAGGTGCATCTAAAATGATTTAAGACCCATGGTACGTTTGACACAATCCGAGCACCTATCTTGCACCGACGCTAACACTGTCTCAAAACAGATCGAAACAAGATTCCACATGACCCACGTCACCTAGGAGTTCCATCGGGTGCCTCTAATGCTACTTTAGAGCCTACGGTACGTTCGACGCAAACCTTGCACCAATCTTGCATCAAGAGTAGCACTATCTCCAAACGAACTAAACCGAGCCTCCACTTGAGCCTCGTCACCTGAGTCCCATCGAGTGCGTCCAAAATAATTTATATGCCTATGGTATGTTTGGTGCAAACCGTGCTCCTATCCTGCACTAACACTAACACTATCTCCAAATGAACTAAAACGAGGTTCCACACGACCCACATCACTTACGAGTTCCACCTGTTGCGTCCAAAACTATTTATAAGTCTATGGTATGTTTAGTGCAAACCGTGCACCTAACTTGCGTCAAGATTAGCACTATCTCCGAACGGACTAAACAGACCTCCATCGGACCCTCGTCACCTAGGAGAACCATTAGGTGCGTCTAAAACGATTTATGAGCCTATGACACTTTTGACGCAAACCGAGCACCTATCTTGCACCGACGCTAACATTGTCTCAAGACAGGTCGAAATGAGATTCCGGATGACCCACGTCACCTATGAGTTCTATCAAGTGTCTCCAATAGTATTTCCGAGCCTACGGAACGTTCGACGTAAACCGTGCTCCAATCTTGCATCAAGAGTAGCACTATCTCCAAACAGACCGAACCGAGCTTCCACTTGAGCCTCGTCTCCAGGATTCCCATCGAGTGCGTCTAAAACGATTTCTATGCCTATGGTACGGTCGGTGCAAACCGTGCACCTATCTTGCGCTGACACTAACACTATCTCCAAACAGACTAAAATGAGATTCCACACAACCTATGTCACTTACGAGTTCCATCGGGTGTGTCCAAAACTATTTATGAGCCTATGGTATATTCGGTGCAAACCATGCACCTATCTTGCGTCAAGATTAGCATTATCTCCTAACACTATCTCAAAAAAATAGAAAGGAGATTCCACAAGACCCACGTCAGCTTGGAGTTCCATCTGGTACCTCGAATAATATTTCTGAGCGTACGGTACGTTCGACGCAAACCTTGCACCAATCTTGCATAAAGAGCACCACTGTCTCCAAATGGACCCAACCAAGATTCCACTTGAGGCTCTTCACCTAGGAGTCCCATCGAGTGCGTCCAAAATGATTTCTATGCCTATGGTATGTTCGGTGCAAACTATACACCTATCTTGCACTGACACTACCACTGTCTCCAAGCAGACTAAAACTAGATTCCACTGGACCCACGTCACTTACGAGTTCCATCGGGTGCCTCCAAAACTATTCATGACCCTTTGGTATGTATAGTGCAAACCGTGCACCTATCTTGCATCAAGATTAGCACTATCTCCAAACGGACCGAATACAGAACCACCAGACCCTCGTCACCTAGGAGTTCCATCAGGTGTATCTAAAACGATTTATGAGCCTATGGTACTTTTGACACAAACCGAGCACCTATCTTGCACCAACGCAACACTATCTCAAAACAGTTGGAAATGAGATTCCACATGACCCACGTCACCTAAAAGTTCTATCGGGTGCCTCCCATACTATTTCTGTGCCTATAGTATGTTTGACGCAAGCCGTGCACCAACCTTGCATCAAGAGTAGCACTATCACCAAACGTACCAAACCGAGCTTCCACTTGAGCCTTATCACCTAAGAGTCCCATCAAGTGTGTCCAAAATGATTTCTATGCCTATGGTGCGTTCGGTGCAAACCGTGCAGCTATTTTGCACTGACACTAAGATTGTCTCTAAATGGACTAAAACGAGATTCCACACGACCCACATCACGTGCAAGTTCCATCAGGTGCGTCCAAAACTATTTATGAGCCTATGGTATGTTTAGTGCAAACCGTGCACCTATCTTGTGTCAAGATTAGCACTATCTCCAAATGGACCAAACATAACTCCACCAGACCCTCCTCACCTAGGAGACCATCGGGTGTGTCTTAAACAATTTGTGAGCCTATGGTACTTTTGACACAAACGGAGCACCTATCTTGCACCAACACTAAGACTGTCTCAAAACAGATCGAAACAAGATTCCACAAGGCCCACGTCACCTAGGAGTTCCATCGGGTGCCTCCAATACTATTTTCGAGCCTACGGCACGTTCGACGCAAACGTGCACCAATCTTGCATCAAGAGAAGCACTATATCCAAACGGACCGAACTGAGCTTGCACTTGAGCCTTTGTCATCTAGGAGTCCCATCGAGTGTGTCCAAAACAATTTCTATGCCCATAGTACGTTCGGTGCAAACCGTTCACCTATCTTGCTCTGACACAAACACTATCTCCAAACGGACTAAAATGAGATTCCACACGACCCGTGTCACTTACGAGTTCCATCGGGTGCGTCCAAAACTATTTGTGAGCCTATGGTCTGTTCAATGCAAACCATGCACCTATCTTGCGTGAACATTAGCACTATCTCCAAATGGACCGAACAGAGCTCCACCAGACCCTCGCCACCTAGGAGTACCACAGGGTGCATCTAAAATGATTTAAGACCCATGGTACGTTTGACACAAACCGAGCACCTATCTTGCACCGACGCTAGCACTGTCTCAAAACAGATCGAAACAAGATTCCACATGACCCACGTCACCTAGGAGTTCCATCGGGTGCCTCTAATACTACTTTCGAGCCTACGGTACGTTCGACGCAAACCTTGCACCAATCTTGCATCAAGAGTAGCACTATCTCCAAACAAACTAAATCGAGCTTCCACTTGAGCCTCGTCACCTGAGTCCCATCGAGTGCATCCAAAATAATTTATATGCCTATGGTATGTTTGGTGCAAACCGTGCTCCTATCCTGCACTAACACTAACACTATCTCCAAATGAACTAAAACGAGGTTCCACACGACCCACATCACTTACGAGTTCCACCGGTTGCGTCCAAACTATTTATAAGTCTATGGTATGTTTAGTGCAAACCGTGCACCTAACTTGCGTCAAGATTAGCACTATCTCCAAACAGACTAAACAGACCTCCATCGGACCCTCGTCACCTAGGAGAACCATCAGGTGCGTCTAAAACGATTTATGAGCCTATGACACTTTTGACGCAAACCGAGCACCTATCTTGCACCGACGCTAACACTATCTCAAGACAGGTCGAAATGAGATTCCGGATGACCCATGTCACCGATGAGTTCTATCAAGTGTCTCCAATAGTATTTCCGAGCCTACGGTACGTTTGACGTAAACCGTGCTCCAATCTTGCATCAAGAGTTGCACTATCTCCAAACAGATCGAACCAAGCTTCCACTTGAGCCTCGTCTCTAGGAGTCCCATCGAGTGCGTCCAAAACGATTTCTATGCCTATGGTACGGTCAGTGCAAACCGTGCACCTATCTTGCGCTGACACTAACACTATCTCCAAACGGACTAAAATGAGGTTCCATCGGGTGTGTCCAAAACTATTTATGAGCCTATGGTACATTCGGTGCAAACCGTGCACCTATCTTGCGTCAAGATTAGCATTATCTCCTAACACTATCTCAAAAAAATAGAAAGGAGATTCCACAAGACCCACGTCAGCTTGGAGTTCCATCTGGTACCTCGAATAATATTTCTGAGCGTACGGTACGTTCGACGCAAACCTTGCACCAATCTTGCATCAAGAGCACCACTGTCTCCAAATGGACCCAACCAAGATTCCACTTGAGGCTCTTCACCTAGGAGTCCCATCGAGTGCGTCCAAAATGATTTCTATGCCTATGGTATGTTCGGTGCAAACTATACACCTATCTTGTACTGACACTACCACTGTCTCCAAGCGGACTAAAACGAGATTCCACTGGACCCACGTCACTTACGAGTTCCATCGGGTGCCTCCAAAACTATTCAAGACCCTATGGTATGTATAGTGCAAACCGTGCACCTATCTTGCATCAAGATTAGCATTATCTCCAAACGGACCGAATAGAGAACCACCAGACCCTCGTCACCTAGGAGTTCCATCAGGTGTATCTAAAACGATTTATGAGCCTATGTACTTTTGACACAAACCGAGCACATATCTTGCACCAACGCAACACTATCTCAAAACAGATGGAAATGAGTTTCCACATGACCCACGTCACCTAAAAGTTCTATCGGGTGCCTCCCATGCTATTTCCGTGCCTACAGTATGTTCGACGCAAGCCGTGCACCAATCTTGCATCAAGAGTAGCACTATCACCAAATGTACCAAACCGAGCTTCCACTTGAGCCTTATCACCTAAGTGTGTCCAAAATGATTTCTATGCCTATGGTGCGTTCGGTGCAAACCGTGCAGCTATTTTGCACTGACACTAAGATTGTCTCTAAATGGACTAAAACGAGATTCCACACGACCCACATCACGTGCAAGTTCCATCAGGTGCGTCCAAAACTATTTATGAGCCTATTGTATGTTTTGTGCAAACCGTGCACCTATCTTGTGTCAAGATTAGCACTATCTCCAAACGGACCAAACATAACTCCACTAGACCCTCGTCCCCTAGGAGACCATCGAGTGTGTCTTAAACAATTTATGAGCCTATGGTACTTTTGACACAAACCGAGCACCTATCTTGCACCAACACTAAGACTGTCTCAAAACAGATCGAAACAAGATTCCATAAGGCCCACGTCACCTAGGAGTAACATCGGGTGCCTCCAATACTATTTTCAAGCCTACGGCACGTTCGACGCAAACCGTGCACCAATCTTGCATCAAGAGAAGCACTATCTCCAAACGGACCGAACCGAGCTTGCACTTGAGCCTTTGTCACCTAGGAGTCCCATCGAGTGTGTCCAAAACAATTTCTATGCCCATAGTACGTTCGGTGCAAACCATTCACCTATCTTGCTCTGACACAAACACTATCTCCAAACGGACTAAAACGAGATTCCACACGACCCATGTCACTTACGAGTTCCATCGGGTGCGTCCAAAACTATTTGTGAGCCTATGGTCTATTCAATACAAACCATGCACCTATCTTGCGTGAAGATTAGCACTATCTCCAAATGGACCGAACAGAGCTCCACCAGACCCTCGCCACCTAGGAGTACCACAGGGTGCATCTAAAACGATTTAAGACCCATGGTACGTTTGACACAAACCGAGCACCTATCTTGCACCGACGCTAACACTGTCTCAAAACAGATCGAAACAAGATTCCACATGACCCACGTCACCTAGGAGTTCCATCGGGTGCCTCTAATACTACTTTCGAGCCTACGGTACGTTCGACGCAAAGCTTGCACTAATCTTGCATCAAGAGTAGCACTATCTCCAAACGAACTAAACTGAGCCTCCACTTGAGCCTCGTCACCTGAGTCCCATCGAGTGCGTCCAAAATAATTTATATGTCTATGGTATGTTTGGTGCAAACCGTGCTCCTATCCTGCACTAACACTAACACTATCTCCAAATGAACTAAAACGAGGTTTCACACGACCCACATCACTTACGAGTTCCACCGGTTGCGTCCAAAACTATTTATAAGTCTATGGTATGTTTAGTGCAAACCGTGCACCTAACTTGCGTCAAGATTAGCACTATCTCCGAACGGACTAAACAGACCTCCATCGGACCCTTGTCACCTAGGAGAACCATCACGTGCGTCTAAAACGATTTATGGGCCTATGACACTTTTGACGCAAACCGAGCACCTATCTTGCACCGACGCTAACACTGTCTCAAGACAGGTCGAAATGAGATTCCGGATGACCCACGTCACCTATGAGTTCTATCAAGTGTCTCCAATAGTATTTCTGAGCCTACGGTACGTTCGACGTAAACCGTGCTCCAATCTTGCATCAAGAGTAGCACTATCTCCAAACAGATCGAACCGAGCTTCCACTTGAGCCTCGTCTCTAGGAGTCCCATCGAGTGCGTCCAAAACGATTTCTATGCCTATGGTATGGTCGGTGCAAACCGTGCACCTATCTTGCGCTGACACTAACACTATCTCCAAAAGGGCTAAAATGAGATTCCACACAACCCATGTCACTTACGAGTTCCATTGGGTGCGTCCAAAACTATTTATGAGCCTATGGTACATTCGGTGCAAACCGTGCACCTATCTTGCGTCAAGATTAGCATTATCTCCTAACACTATCTCAAAAAAATAGAAAGGAGATTCCACAAGACCCACGTCAGCTAGGAGTTCCATCTGGTACCTCGAATAATATTTCTAAGCGTACGGTACGTTCGACGCAAACCTTGCACCAATCTTGCATCAAGAGCACCACTGTCTCCAAATGGACCCAACCAAGATTCCACTTGAGGCTCTTCACCTAGGAGTCCCATCGAGTGCGTTCAAAATGATTTCTATGCCTATGGTATGTTCGGTGCAAACTATACACCTATCTTGCACTGACACTACCACTGTCTCCAAGCGGACTAAAACGAGATTCCACTGGACCCACGTCACTTACGAGTTCCATCGGGTGCCTCCAAAACTATTCATGACCCTATGGTATGTATAGTGCAAACCGTGCACCTATCTTGCATCAAGATTAGCACTATCTCCAAACGGACCGAATAGAGAACCACCAGACCCTCGTCACCTAGGAGTTCCATCAGGTGTATCTAAAATGATTTATGAGCCTATGGTACTTTTGACACAAACCGAGCACCTATCTTGCACCAACGCAACACTATCTCAAAACAGATGGAAATGAGATTCCACATGACCCACGTCATCTAAAAGTTCTACCGGATGCCTCCCATACTATTTCTGTGCCCATAGTATGTTTGACGCAAGCCGTGCACCAATCTTGCATCAAGAGTAGCACTATCACCAAACGTACCAAACCGAGCTTCCACTTGAGCCTTATCACCTAAGAGTCCCATCAAGTGTGTCCAAAATGATTTCTATGCCTATGGTGCGTTCGGTGCAAACCATGCAGCTATTTTGCACTGACACTAAGATTGTCTCTAAATGGACTAAAACGAGATTCCACACGACCCACATCACGTGCAAGTTCCATCAGGTGCGTCCAAAACTATTTATGAGCCTATGGTATTGTTTAGTGCAAACCGTGCACCTATCTTGTGTCAAGATTAGCACTATCTCCAAACGGACCAAACATAACTCCACCAGACCCTCGTCACCTAGGAGACCATCGGGTGTGTCTTAAACAATTTATGAGCCTATGGTACTTTTGACACAAACCGGGCACCTATCTTGCACCAACACTAAGACTATCTCAAAATAGATCGAAACAAGATTCCACAAGGCCCACGTCACCTAGGAGTTCCATCGGGTGCCTCCAATACTATTTTCGAGCCTACGGCACGTTGGACGCAAACCGTGCACCAATCTTGCATCAAGAGAAGCACTATCTCCAAACGGACCGAACCGAGCTTGCACATAAGCCTTTGTCATCTAGGAGTCCCATCGAGTGTGTCCAAAACAATTTCTATGCCCATAGAACATTCGGTGCAAACCGTTCACCTATCTTGCTCTGACACAAACACTATCTACAAACGGACTAAAACGAGATTCCACATGACCCATGTCACTTACGAGTTCCATCGGGTGCGTCCAAAACTATTTGTGAGCCTATGGTCTGTTCAATGCAAACCATGCACCTATCTTGCGTGAAGATTAGCACTATCTCCAAATGGACCAAACAGAGCTCCACCAGACCCTCGCCACCTAGGAGTACCACAGGGTGCATCTAAAACGATTTAAGACCCATGGTACGTTTGACACAAACCGAGCACCTATCTTGCACCGACGCTAAAACTGTCTCAAAACAGATCGAAACAAGATTCCACATGACCCACGTCACCTAGGAGTTCCATCGGGTGCCTCTAATACTACTTTCGAGCCTACGGTACGTTCGACGCAAACCTTGCACCAATCTTGCATCAAGAGTAGCACTATCTCCAAACGGACTAAACCGAGCTTCCACTTGAGCCTTGTCACCTGAGTCCCATCGAGTGCATCCAAAATAATTTATATGCCTATGGTATGTTTGGTGCAAACCGTGCTCCTATCCTGCACTAACACTAACACTATCTCCAAATGAACTAAAACGAGGTTCCACATGACCCACATCACTTACGAGTTCCACCGGTTGCGTCCAAAACTATTTATAAGTCTATGGTATGTTTAGTGCAAACCGTGCACCAAACTTGCGTCAAGATTAGCACTATCTCCAAACGGACTAAACAGACCTCCATCGGACCCTCGTCACCTAGGAGAACCATCAGGTGCGTCTAAAACGATTTATGAGCCTATGACACTTTTGACGCAAACCGAGCACCTATCTTGCACCGACGCTAACACTGTCTCAAGACAGGTCAAAATGAGATTCCGGATGACCCACGTCACCTATGAGTTCTATTAAGTGTCTCCAATAGTATTTCCGAGCCTACGGTACGTTCGACGTAAACCGTGCTCCAATCTTGCATCAAGAGTAGCACTATCTCCAAACAGATCGAACCGAGCTTCCACTTGAGCCTCGTCTCTAGGAGTCCCATCGAGTGCGTCCAAAACGATTTCTATGCCTATGGTACGGTCGGTGCAAACCGTGCACCTATCTTGCGCTGACACTAACACTATCTCCAAACGGACTAAAATGAGATTCCACACAACCCATGTCACTGACGAGTTCCATCGGGTGCGTCCAAAACTATTTATGAGCCTATGGTACATTCGGTGCAAACCGTGCACCTATCTTGCGTCAAGATTACCATTATCTCCTAACACTGTCTCAAAAAAAATAGAAAGGCGATTCCACAAGACCCACGTCAGCTAGGAGTTCCATCTGGTACCTCGAATAATATTTCTGAGCGTACGGTACGTTCGACGCAAACCTAGCACCAATCTTGCATCAAGAGCACCACTGTCTCCAAATGGACCCAACCAAGATTCCACTTGAGGCTCTTAAACTAGGAGTCCCATCGAGTGCGTCCAAAATGATTTCTATGCCTATGGTATGTTCGGTGCAAACTATACACCTATCTTGCACTGACACTACCACTGTCTCCAAGCGGACTAAAACGAGATTCCACTGGACCCACGTCACTTCGAGTTCCATCGGGTGCCTCCAAAACTATTCATGACCCTATGGTATGTATAGTGCAAACCGTGCACCTATCTTGCAACAAGATTAGCACTATCTCCAAACAGACCGAATAGAGAACCACCAGACCCTCGTCACCTAGGAGTTCCATCAGGTGTATCTAAAACGATTTATGAGCCTATGGTACTTTTGACAGAAACCGAGCACCTATCTTGCACCAACGCAACACTATCTCAAAACAGATGGAAATGAGATTCCACATGACCCACGTCACCTAGAAGTTCTATCGGGTGCCTCCAATACTATTTTCGTGCCTACAGTACGTTTGACGCAAACCGTGCATCAATCTTGCACCAAGAGTAGCACTATCTCCAAATGTACCGAACCAAGCTTCCACTTGAGCCTCGTCTCCTAGGAGTCCCATCGAGTGCGTCCAAAATGATTTCTATGCATGTGGTACGTTCGGCGCAAACCATGCACCTATCTTGCACTGACACTAACACTGTCTCCAAACAGACTAAAATGAGATTGCACACGACCCACGTCACTTATGAGTTTCATCGGGTGCATCGAAAAATATTTATGAGCCCGTGGTACGTTCAGTGCAAACCACGCACCAATCCCACGTCACCTACAAGTTCCATCGGGTGCGTCCAAAACTATTTATGAGCCTATGGTACATTCAGTGCAAACCTTGCACCTATCATGTGTCAAAATTAGCACTAACTCCAAACGAACCGAATAGAGCTCCACCAGACCCTCACCACCTAGGAGTACCATCTAGTGCATCTAAAACGATTTATGAGCCTATGGTACATTTGACACAAACCGAGCACCTATCTTGCACCGATGCTAACACTGTCTCAAAACAGATCGAAACAAGATTCCACATGACTCACGTCACCTAGGAGTTCCATCGGGTGCCTCCAATACGACTTTCGAGCCTATGGTATGTTCAACGGAAACCATGCACCAATCTTGCATCAAGAGTAGCACTATCTCCAAATGGACCGAACTGAGCTTCCACTTGAGCCTTGTCACCTAAGAGTTCCATCGAGTGCGTCCAAAATAATTTCTATGCCTATGGTATGATCGGTGCAAACCGTGCTCCAACCTTGCACTAACACTAACACTATCTCCAAATGGACTAAAATGAGATTCCACAATACCCACATCATTTACGATTCCATTGTGTCCGTCCAAAACTATATATGACCAATGGTAGGTTCAGTGCAAATCGTGCACCTATCTTGTGTAGCGCTATCTCCAAACGGACCGAACAGAGCTCCACTAGAGCCTCGTCCCCTAGGAGTACCTCAGGTGCATCTAAAATGATTTATGAGCCTATGGTACATTTGACGCAAGCCGAGCACCTATCTTGCACCGATGCTAAAACTATCTCAAAATAGATTGAAACAAGATTCCACATGACCCATGTCACCTAGGAGTTCCATCGGGTGCCTTCAATACTATTTCCGAGCCTATGGTACGTTCGATGCAACCCCTGCGCTAATCTTGCATCAAGAGTAGCATTATCTCCAAACAGACCGAACCGAGCTTCCACTTGAGCCTTGTCACCTAGGAGTCCCATCGAGTGCATCCAAAATGATTTGTACGTCTATGGTATGTTTAGTGCAAATCGTGCACCATTCTTGTGTTGACACTAACACTGTCTCCAAAGAGACTAAAACAAGATTCCACACGACCCACGTCACTTACGAGTGCCATCGGGTCCGTCCAAAACTATTTATGAGTCTATGGTACGTTCAGTACAAACTGTGCACCTATCTTGTGTCAACATTAGCACTATCTCCAAACAGACCAAACAGAGCTCTACTAGACCCTCATCACCTAGGAGTACCATCGGGTGTGTCTAAAACGATTTATGATCCTGTGGTACGTTTCATGCAAACCGAGCACCTATCTTGCACCGACGGTAACAATGTCTCAAAACAGATCGAAATGAGATTCCACATGACCCACATCACCTAGGAGTTCCATCGGGTGGCTCCAAAACTATTTTCGAGCCTACGGTATGTTCGACACAAACTGTGCACCAATCTTGCATCAAGAGTAGAACTATCTCCAAACGGGTCAAACCGAGCTTCCACTTGAGCCTCGTCACCTAGGAGTCCCATCGAGTGCGTCTAAAACGATTTCTATGCCTGTTTTATGTTCGGTGCAAACCGTGCTCCTATCGTGCACTGACACTAACACTATCTCCAAATTGACTAAAATGAGATTCCACACAACCCACGTCACATACAAGTTCCATCGGGTGCGTCCAAAACTATTTATGACCTATGGTACATTCAGTGCAAACCCTGCACCTATCATGTGTGGCACTATCTCCAAATGGACTGAACAGAGCTCCACCAGACCGTCGTCACCAGAAGTACCTTGGGTCCGGCTAAAACGATTTATGAGCCTATGGTATGTTTGAAGCAAACTGAGCACCTATCTTGCACTGACGCTAACACTATCTCAAAACATATCAAAACGAGATTCCACATGACCCACGTCACCTAGGAGTTTCATCGACTGTGTGCAATACTATTTTTGAGCCTACGGTACGTTCAACGCAAACCATGCACTAATCTTGCATCAAGAGTAGCACTATCTCTAAACGGACCAAACCGAGCTTCCACTTGAACCTTGTCACCTAGGACTCCCATCGAGTGCGTCCAAAACGATTTCTATATCAATGGTATGTTCGGTGCAAACCATGCACCTATCTTGCACAGACACTAACACTGTCTCTAAATGAACTAAAATGAGATTCCATCGGACCCACGTCACTTACGAGTTCCATCGGGTGCCTCCAAAACTATTCATGACCCTATGGTATGTTTAGTGCAAACCGTGCACCTATTTTGCATCAAGATTAGCACTATCTCCAAACCGACCGAACAGAACTCCACCAGACCCTCATCACCTAGGAGTACCATCGGTTGCATCTAAAATGATTTATGAGCCTATGGTACGTTTGACTCAAATAGAGCAACAATCTTGCACCGACGCTAACACTATCTCAAAATAGATCAAAACAAGATTCGACATGACCCATGCCACCAATGAGTTCCATCAGGTGCCTCCAACACTATTTCCGAGCCTATGGTACGTTCGACGCAAACCGTGCACCAATCTTGCATCAAGAGTAGCACAATCTCCAAACAGACCGAACCAAGCTTTCACTTGAGCCTCGTCACCTAGCAGTCCCATCGAGTGCGTCTCAAATGATTTCTATGCCTATGGTATGTTCAGTGCAAACCATGCACCTATCTTGCACTGACACTAACACTGTCTCCAATCGGACTAAAATGGGATTTCACACGACCCACGTCACTTACGAGTTCCATCGGTGCGTCCAAAACTAGTTATGAGCCTATGGTACGTTCAGTGCAAACCATGCATCTATGTTGTGTCAAGATTAGCACTTTCTCCAAACGGACCGTACAGAGCTCCACCAGACCCTCGTCACCTAGGAGTACCTCGGGCGCGTCTAAAATGATTTATGAGGCTATGGTATGTTTGACGCAAACCGAGCACCTATCTTGCACCGACACTAACACTGTTTCAAAATAGATCGAAATGAGTTTCTACATGACCCACATCACCTAGGAGTTCCATCGGGTGCCTCTAGTACTATTTTCAAGCCTACGGTCTATTCGACGCAAACCATGCACCAATCTTGTAGCAAGAGTTGAACTGTCTCCAAATGGACCGAACCGAGCTACCACTTGTTCCTCGTCACCTAGGAGTCCCATCGTGTGCATCCAAAATGATTTCTATGCCTATGGTATGTTCTGTGCAAACCGTGCTCCTTTCGTGCACTGACACTAACACTGTCTCCAAATGGACTAAAACGACATTCCACACAACCCATGTCACTTACGAGTTCCATCAGGTGTGTCTAAAACTATTTATGACCTATGGTACATTTAGTGCAAACCGTGCACCTATCATGTGTGGCACTCTCCAAATGGACCGAACAGAGCTCCACCAGACCCTCGTCACTGAGAAGTACCTCGAGTGCGTCTAAAATGATTTATGAGCCTATGGTACATTTGACGCAACCCGAACACCTATCCTGCACTGACGCTAGCACTGTCTCAAAACAGATCAAAACGAGATTCCACATGACCCACGTCACCTAGGAGTTCCATCGGCTGCTTGCAATACTATTTTTGAGCCTACGGTACGTTCGATGCAAACCGTGCACTAATCTTGCATCAAGAGTAGCACTATCTCTAAATGGACCAAACCGAGCTTCCACTTGAGCCTCGTCACCTAGGAGTCCCATCGAGTGCATCCAAAATGATTTCTATGCCAATGGTATGTTCAGTACAAACCGTGCACCTATCTTGCAGTGACACTAACACTGTCTCTAAACGAACTAAAATGAGATTCCACTAGACCCACGTCACTTACGAGTTCCATCGGGTGCCTCCAAAACTATTCATGACCCTATGGTATGTATAGTGCAAACCGTGCACCTATCTTGCATCAAGATTAGCACTATCTCCAAACAGACTGAATAGAGAACCAGCAGACCCTCGTCACCTAGGAGTTCCATCGGGTGCACCTAAAACAATTTATGAGCCTATGGTACGTTTGACGCAAACCGAACACCTATCTTGCACTGACGCTAACACTGTCTCAAAACATATCGAAATAAGATTCCACATGCCCCATGTCACCTAGGAGTTCCATCGGGTGCCTCCAATACTATATCTGAGCCTATGGTACGTTCAATGCAAACCGTGCACTAATCTTGCAGGAAGAATAGCACTATCTCCAAATGGACCGAACCGAGCTACCACTTGTGCCTCGTCACCTAGGAGTCCCATCAATTGCGTCCAAAATGATTTCTATGCCTATGGTACGTTCGGTGCAAATCGTGCACCTATCTCACACTGACACTAACACTGTCTCCAAATAGACTAAAATGAGATTCCACACGGCCCACGTCACTTACGTGTTCCATCGGGTCCGTCCAAAACTGTTTATGACCTATGGTACAATCAGTGCAAACCGTACACCTATCTTGTGTCAAGATTAGCACTATCTCTAAATGGACCGAAAGAGCTCCACCAGACCCTCGTCACCTAGGAGTACCATCGGGTGTGTCTAAAATGATTTATGAGCCTATGGTATGTTTGACGCAAACCGAGCACATATCTTGCACCGATGCTAACACTGTCTCAAAACAGATCGAAACAAATTCCACATGACCCACTGTTGATATTTGTTAATGCTCATAGAAAAGGATCCACAAGCGCACGGATATCGATGAGCATTTCACCCGGGAGATATTTCCAGAGTATCCTATTTGTTTATCCGCAAGGAGAAAGCGTGCGATGACTAACCTAAATCTATACTCAACCCCTGGGCTACACTACAAGGTAGCGAAGATATAAGCGATTAGAGAAGATTACGACAATAGTCTGGTTCCAACCTATGGTAAGCTATGAAACTATTGGTCTATGGGGACATACCGATGGAAAAGAGACACCACAGAGGATGCTTAACTAGGGCACTTAATCCTACCAATCCTTCTGACGGGATGTGGGGTACAAAGGAAGCAACGGGATTGTCACGTCCCACGCTACTACCACAGATCTGACCAGACAGGGGACATCTATGAGTATCTCTAGCCTAAGCACCACGCTTATGCTACAGACGATTACCCTACCCTCTACCATGAAAGAATAAAGTAAACTCGTAAACCATAGAACAATAATAACAATGTACTTACTTAGTATTGGAAGTTGAATTACCGAAGAATCCTAGAACCAAGCCTTAGGTTAGGAGACTTGATCCCGCAGGTTCAAGCTGGAGAGGAAACACCGACATGCCGAGCTTCCTCCAACTCTCCCTCCACTCGAACTCTCTCAATCTAGAAGAACTCTAATATCACATGGAGACTACAAAGTTAATCTCTCTTATATGTGCCCTAAGAGAGAGATCCATTCAAGGGACCCCTCCCTGCTGATCCTCACAGGAAATAATGAATTAGGGTTTCAAGGGATTGCTCCTCCAGGGTCCAGAGGCCATGCTTATATAGCACTCTAGGAAGCACCACAGCCCTCGGATCAAACCAACATTGATCTATGATTATTATTGATCCTCAAAGGCGGTGGAGGCATGATCTGGGAGCTTGCTCCTGATTGACTACCTAGGTGGGGCACCCGCCTGGCTTTTGGGCCCATTTCGCCTCTGTTTTTTTTCTAGAGTCTTCTCATATCTTCCAGATTATAGAAAAGTTATGCATGGCCCTGTTGTCTCTATGTAAACCTGACATGTGGGGCTTCCTTGGTTCTTTACAACTGACACCCTATAGAAACAGACATTCACCAAAACTCGTGGAATATTTTAGTAAACCCCCTATATCTAAGTGGTAATTTTGTTTAGGTCCTTTTTCATGTTTCGTTGATGGTTAAAATTGACACTTATCTACCGTCAACAATTCCCCCAAGCTTACCCTTTGCTCATCCCTGAGCAAAGATAAACTCAGTGATGGATCAAGAGTTGCTACAATGCTTTCACACCTCAAAAGTACACATGCGTTCAAACAAGAACTCTCCTCCAGATTAGAACGAACTATCCTGACTTCAAACTTACCCATATTACCTTTTACCATGGGGCTTGTAGCCGTCACTTGGGTCTTGAGCAGTTGAAAGATAGAATGGTCAAGTCAAGTGCTATGTCTCAAGCTCTTTATCAACCATTATTTCAGAGTTTTGTAGGGTTTTCAAATAAAACTCAGAGATTCCTATGTATGACCCTTTCACGTCTCTCCTTTATGGTATTTCTAGATCCTCACCAAGGCATTTATGGTATATGCCTTCTCTCTTCTCTCAAGATATGTGGTATTTTTGGCATAAGGCATAGTAACATTATACCTTCTCTCTCACCCTACTTCTAATAGGTCTATCTGGAGCTCATAGGTGGGAGACAAGGAATCCATACATGCAAACATTTATTGCATAGTCAGACACATGGATCCAGAGGGACAAGTCCGGCCATACAGTCAAATCAAGATGTGCATGTGTGTGATCCTAAATATGGGCTGAGTGGATATGTATATAGTGGTAATGATGGTGGATGTAAGTGGAAATGAAGGGGTAGAGGAAAAATGGTGAATATCTATTTCTACTTTTGCTCCTTGAAAGAAATTTATACCTCTCTTAAACTTTGAAGAACTTGCTGAGAACTTTATTATTACTAAATAAGAAAACTCATAAAGAATAAGGTAAAACTGAGAGAAGAAAATACTTAGCCGGATACATGGGGGTGCTTTCCCCCAAGCTAGATGTCGACGTAGTCATTCAATCTTATGAAGTAGCAGACTGGCAGCGGAGATGTTCTTCCTCCTCTAGTGGAGCATTAATTGATGTTGATGATTGTTGAGACAGTGCTCCACCAGTGGATAGAACATCCACTTGCTTGTTGGCTCTTCTTGGTCCTTCAAATCCTGTGGAACTCAAATAGACAACAAAACTTGTGGAATAGATTAAGCGTTAGTGGTTGGCCACTCAAGTCTTAATTGTCTAGAGTTTTTAAGATTGTTCTTAATTCTTTTAAGCAGAGTTTCAACAGGATTTCTCTCAAATAATTTTTATATTTTTATAATACAGAGAAAGTCTAACAAGATGAATGCATATTTATTTTTATTTTATGCCACCACAGTGAATATTCCTATGGGTCCTTACATGCCACAAAATTATTCACAATGGGCTTATAATTTATGATGCAGCAAAGCAAACATATATTTATTTTATTTTCTAATGCAATGCTAATACAGAAAAGTAAACATGCTAAAAGGAGAATGATTATGCAACTGCTGGAAAGTAACTATGTGAAAAGGAAAACTGATGCAATGCTGAAAAAGGATAAATATGGATAACTACCGATTTTACCTTTCGGCAAGGGTGCAGTGTTTTTAGGTCCTCTGAACAGGACCTCTTATCATGTTCATTCTGTAGGTGCACCATCTGGTCCCATAGTACAGACCATGATAGCTTGCACCTCTTGAGATGGTGTCACCCATGTTCCTTGCTCTTCCAGCAGTTTGAAGTAAAGTACTAGTTGTGGAAACTGGCAGCATCTTGCTCATTGTACATGTTCGTAGGTCCAGGATCCTCACTTGTAGGATTCTTGGGGAGTTGACAAGCTCCTCTACTATTGTGTTCAAAGTGGGTCCTGCTCATAGAGACAAGGCAGAGATCAAGTGCATGGGCTCTGCTGGTGAAAAAACACCAACAGAACCAAAAGTTTATTCTTCTCTAACCTTAGGTATATTGAGCAAGATAAAGTTGATGTTTATGTGTTTTGCTTGAACTTGACATGGGTGATAGGATCAAACAATGAGCATGAATGTAGCATTAAATCAATTGGGCAGATCAAATTTCTTAACCTTATGGAAGGATAGTCTATCTATGCATATTGTGTAATGATTTCATGATTATGACTATCAACTTCCAAAGAAAAGACGTGCAATCATTTCAGATCATTGAGTTAAGATTATAAGATCAAGAAAGTGGTGACAGGAACAAAGATTAGAGAACTAAGCATGTGGAGTTAATTAGGTTGGGTCAAATGAGGTTGTAACTCAAACATGGTTGGTTCTCTATTTATGTGTATACCAGCATCAAGGAAAGGATTTTAATGTGATGATCACTAACCTTAGGATGTTACCTTTAATGTTGGAGCGTGCTGGCACTATAACACCTTGTGGAAGCTTTCCTTCATTGGTCGTTCTTGTTCTTTTGTTCATGCGCCAATGTCTTCTCTATTGCACTCCTTTCTTACATTTAGTAATGCCATATTTCGTTCTCTCTTTAATTTGTGCTTGGACCGTTAGCTCTTCTTATTGTTTCATTCTTGTGAATCATTAGTGGACACACATACCCGAAGGAGTATACAAGTAATGATAGGGGCATTGTTGTCACAAAGCTAAGGGTCAGTTTTTATGCTATAGAAGAATTTATTTGAACATACTAGCATAGAAACATTCACTATTACTTCTTTTCTAGAGGATTGATTTTATGTTATATTTGATTATCATATATAGGTATTATGAAATAACTCAAACTTATAGAAATAAAGCAATAGTTAATTGAGAGATTGCAAACCAGCGTGTAGAGTGATGAGAGCATGATAGGAGGAAGGTCATGATTGGATCATCCAAAGGAGTTGGCCTTCCTTCCTCATGCATCAGCTTCTCAATCTAGTGAGGGTGCAGAAAGTTGCATGCTCTCCTCTTGTCAATCTTTCTTGATTCCTGATGATTAATAATTGACAAGAGAATGCAACTGCAACTCGAAATCCTCCACGATGGTCTTTGTCTTCAAGTGGCATGACGGAGATTTGTTCACCTTCTTCCATGGAGTGAGTGCTTTGATTGTGGATCATGCTTTGTGGCACTCTTCTTTCTCTTTGGCTTGAATGAGTTGTGTCTCCCTTGTGCAAGATTATTCTGTCTCTCTTCATCTCCAGTATGAGTTCATCTCAGGACTTTCCCATTTTGAATTTTGGAGTTTCTCTGCAGGGATTGGTCTCAAAATATACCATTGTCTTTACTAACAGTTTTCAGTTCAATAACCAAACTAGACTCCATGTCTAATCAGATTAAGAAAGGCTATTTAACCTAAGCACCATGCTTAATTGAAAAGCCAATAGAAGCATGTACACTACTTCTAAACTAACACTTACTAGGGTAGACAAGGGTAACATGAAAGAATTATAGAGATTTACTCAATTAGTGATGAAAGAGCATGATTGTTGTTTAGCAAATTAAGCATGTCTTAAAGGTAGGGACAACCATGATAATGTAGCAACATGGCAAGAAATGTATTTATGGAAGTCTATCCCCCAAGCTTGAATTTTGCAAAAATTAAGATTGGATGAATGTAATTCAATGTTGCATAATGATTGGTTGGACATACCTTGCATTTGTTGTTCCTTCAATCTTTTTGCTCTAGCCTGCAATGGTTAGTGACAAGAATACCTGAAGGAATATTTTCACAATTATAACTCTATGCTCATTTCACAAGGGTAGCGTAGCAAAAAGGTGAATACTCATGTCATGGTCTGAACAGTGCTTGTTTTAGGACACTAAGCTTGTCCTTGGGAAACCTTCAAGATATGAATTGGCAAAGTGGTTTCCCCTCTAGCACTAGTTTATGTGTACTAATCTCAAGACTCAACACAACAAGATCTGCAATGTGTATGATAAACATATGTGTCTTCAACCACCCTTTCAAAATCTTTAGGAACAGGGAGCATAACGGGGTTGAAGATCTCGTGTGGGGCAATGTTAGAGAGACTAAGTGAATCAGGAGATTTCTTATACGAGCAAGGACTTGATAGGGTTTTTATAAAGTAGCTTCCTTGTTAATTGAAGTCTCCATCATTTTCAACTTCCAAGGGCGATTCGGCATAAATGTCCAAAATTTCCCTTAGATTGCCTCTCAAACTGGTCTCATATAAGGCCTCGTCCACACATTCAATGGCAATAGCACATAGGTTTTTAATGCTCTTAAGCCATTTATGTTGCTCTTCTCGATCCTTCTTATGGTCTAAATGATTCCTATACGTTGGATATCTCGGTGGATTTCTAGGATCACCATGAGTCTTAGGAGGAAGAGCATAGGGGGAGTCATAGGGGTCAAGGATGGGTTTAAAGATGGGTTCGAATTTCATATCTAATGTGGGCATAGAAAGGGAGAAGATAGGGTTGGATTCTAGATGGCTTTGCTCTCCTTCTATGGCATCACTTGACATGCCATTCTTGAGTCTTTCTAAATGTCCTTCAAAGGGATTGAATTTGAAAAGCTTCCAAAGAGATCCCTTCTTGAGAAGATTCAGACTATATGTACTAAAAGGTCTCTCATTAAGCGGGAAGTTTATGCTCCTTCCAAGATCATTGGAAAGGATTTCTAAGGGTAGAATTTCTTCTTCCCTTAGAGGATTTTGGAGTACAACTAGTTTGGGATGGATAGCCAAATCGTGGGATTGGAAAGTTCATAACGTGGCTATCAAAACTTCCTTTTCTAGTTTGGGGGATGGTTCCTTCTCTTCCTCTAGGAGTTTTATCATGAAGGCTAGTGCAAGGAGTGTGTCTACTACTAAGGACAAACCTTGCTCCACTAATGGATAAAGAAAGGAAAACTCCTCCAAAGACGATATTATTAAGACCCGTATAAAAATATTAAAGAAGAACAGGGTCTTATAAGGCTAGGTCTAAACTTAAATTTATAAGACGCTTGAAAGATTCCCTTAGTGTAGCCAAAAGCTCATTATCTCCTTGATCAGAACATAGGACCTTTGGTTCATTACATTCTTGATAGAAGATAGGACCTTGGCTGTAGGAAAGGGTTGGTTTTGACCTATTGCAACCAAACATGGGTGTAGCTCATAGCTAGATGTGAGAATCATGGGTTCTGGTGGCTCTAAGCTTTGGTTCATGGGTGCAGGATATTGACAGATAGGCGTGGAATTTGGGTTATCCATAAGGATAGAAAAGAAAAGGCAAAAGGAAAAGAGAAAAAGATAAAAGTATAATACAAGGTTAAGCAAAACTTGAGATTAACTCAGCTGATGTCTTTCTCCCTAGCAACAGCACTAGAAATGCTTGTTGATATTTGTTAACGCGCACAGAAAAGGATCCGCAAACGCACGGATATCGGTGAGCATTTCACTTAGGAGATATTTCTAGAGTATCATATTTGTTTATTCGTAAGGAGAAAGCGTGCGATGACTAACCTAAATCTATACTCAACCCCTGGGCCACACTACAAGGTAGCGAAGATATAAGCGATTAGAGAAGATTACGATGATAGTCTGGTTCCAACCTATGGTAAGCTATGAAACTATTGGTCTATGGGGACACACCGATGGAAAAGAGACACCACAGAGGATGCTTAACCAGGGCACTTAATCCTACCAATCCTCCTGATGGGATGTGGGGTACAAAGGAAGCAACGGGATTGTCACGTCCCACGCTACTACCACGGATCCGGCCAGACAAGGGATATCTACGAGATCTCTAGCCTAAGCACCACGCTTATGCTATAGATGATTACCCTACCCTCTACCATGGAAGAGAATAAAGTAAACTTGTAAACCATAGAACAATAATAACAACGTACTTACTAGTATTGGAAGTTGAATTACCGAAGAATCCTAGAACCAAGCCTCGGGTTAGGAGACTTGATCCCGCAAGTACAAGACGGAGAGGAGACACCGACATGTCGGGCTTCCTCCTACTCTCCCTCCACTCTAACTCTCTCAATCTAGAAGAAGAACTCTAATCTCACATGGAGACTACAAAGCTAATCTCTCTTATATGTGCCCTAAGAGAGAGATCCATTCAAGGGACCCCTCCCTGCTGATTCTCATAGGAAATAATGAATTATGGTTTCAAGGGATTGCTCCTCCAGGGTCCAGGGGCCTTGCTTATATAGCCCTCTAGGAAGCACCACAGCCCTCGGATCAAATCGACCTTAATCTACGATTATTATTGATCCTCAAAGGCGGTGGAGGCATGATCCAGGAGCTTGCTCCTGATTGTCTACCTAGGTGGGGCACCCACCCCCACCCTTGGGGTGCCCGCCCGGCTTTCGGGCCCGTTTTGCCACCGGTTTATTTTTAGAGTCTTCTCGTATCTTCCAGATTACAGAAAAGTTATGCGTGACCCTGTTGTCTCTATGTAAACCTGACATGTGGGCCTTTCTAGGTCCTTTACAGCTGACACCCTGCAAAAACAGACATTCACCAAAACTTATGGAATTATGTCTGTAAACCCCCTATATCTAAGTAGTAATTATGTTTAGGTCCTTTTTCATGTTTCATTAACGGTTAAAATTGACACTTATCTACCGTCAACACCCACATCACCTAGGAGTTCTATCGGGTGCGTCCAATAGTATTTTTGAGCCTACGGTACGTTCGACGCAAACCATGCACTAATCTTGAATCAAGAGTTGCACTATCTCCAAATGGACCGAACCAAGCTTCCATTTGAGCCTCGTCACCAAGGAGTCCCATTGAGTGCGACCAAAACGCTTTCTATGCCTATGGTATGTTTGGTGCAAACTGTGCTCCTATCTTGCACTGACACTAACACTATCTCCAACTGGACTAAAACGAGATTCCACACAACCCACATCACTTACGAGTTCCATTAGGTGCGTCCAAAACTATTTATGACCTATGGTACGTTCAGTGCAAACCGTGCACCTATCTTGTGTCAAGATTAGCACATCTCCAAATGGACCGAACAGAGCTCCACCAGACCCTCGTCACCTAGGAGTACCTCAGGTGCGTCTAAAACGATTTATTAGACTATGGTACGTTTGATGCAAACTGAGCGCCTATCTTGCACCGAAGCTAACACTGTCTCAAAATAGATTGAAATGAGACTCCACATGACCCACATGACCTAGGAGTTCCATCTGGTGCATCCAATACTATTTTTGAGCCTACGGTACGTTCGACGTAAACCGTGCACTAATCTTGCATCAAGAGTAGCACTATCTCCAAATGGACCAAACCAAGCTTCCACTTGAGCCTCATCACCTAGGAGTCCCATGAGTGCGTCCAAAACGATCTCTATGCCTATGGTATGTTAGGTGCAAACCGTGCACCTATCTTGCACTAACATTAACACTATCTCCAAACAGATGAAAACAAGATTCCACACGACCCCCGTCACTAACGAGTTCCATCGGGTGCGTCCAAAACTATTGATGAGCCTATGGTACGTTCAGTGCAAACCATACTCCTATCTTGCCTCAAGACTAGCACCATCTCCAAACAGACCGAACAGAGCTCCACCTGAGCTCCGTCACTTAGGAGATCCATCAGGTGCGTCTAAAATGATTTATGACCCTATGGTACTTTTGACACAAACCGAGCACCTATCTTGCACCGACGCAACACTGTCTCAAAATAGATTGAAACGAGATTCCACATGACCCACGTCACCTAGGAGTTCTATCGGGTGCCTCCAATACTATTTCCGTGCCTACGGTATGTTCGACGCAAACCGTGCACCAATCTTGCATCAAGAGTAGCACTATCTCCAAATGTACCAAACCAAGCTTCCACTAGGGCCTTATCACCTAGGAGTCCCATCAAGTGTGTCCAAATTGATTTCTATGCCTATGGAACATTCGGTGCAAACCGTGCAGCTATCTTGCACTGACTCTAAGATTGTCTCTAAACGGACTAAAACGAGATTCCACACGACCCACATCACGTACGAGTTCCATCATGTGTGTCCAAAACTATTTATGAGCCTATGGTACGTTCAGTGCAAACCGTGCACCAATCTTGTGTCAAGATTAGCACTATCTCCAAACGGACTGGACATAGCTCCACTAGACCCTTGTCACCTAGGAGACCATCGGGTGCATCTTAAACGATTTATGAGCCTATGGTCCTTTTGACACAAGCTAAGCACCTATCTTGCACCAACGCTAACACTGTCTCAAAACAGATCGAAACGAGATTCCACATGACCCACGTCACCTAGGAGTTCTATCGGGTGCCTCCAATACTATTTCTGAGCCTACTGTACGTTCGACGCAAACCGTGCACCAAACTTGCATTAAGAGTAGCGCTATCTCCAAATGTACCGAACCGTGCTTCCGCTTGAGCCACGTCTCCTAGGAGTCCCATCGAGTGCATCCAAAATTATTTCTTTGCCTATGGTATGTTTGGTGCAAACCGTCAATCTATCTTGCACTAACACTAACACGGTCTCCAAACGAACTAAAACGAGATCCCGCATGACTCACATCACTTACGAGTTCCATCGGGTGCGTACAAAACTATTTATCAGCCTATGGTACGTTCAGTAAAAACCATGCACCTATCTTGCATCAAGATTAGCACTATTTCCAAATGGACCGAACAGAGATCCACCAGACCCTCGCCACCTAGGAGTACCATTGGGTGCATCTAAAATGATTTATGAGCCTATGGTACTTTTGAAACAAACCGAGCACCTATCTTGCACCGACGCTAACACTGTCTCAAAACAGATCGAAACGAGATTCCACATGACCCAAGTTACCTAGGAGTTCTATTGGGTGCCTCCAATACTATTTTCGAGCCTACGGTACGTTCAACGCAAACCGTGCACCAATCTTGCATCAAGAGTAGGACTATATCCAAACGTACCGAACTGAGCTTCCACTTGAGCCTCGTCACCTAGGAGTCCCATCGAGTGTGTCCAAAACGATTTTTCTATGCCTGTGGTACATTCGGTGCAAACCGTGCACCTATCTTGCACTGACACTAACACTGTCTCCAAACAGAACAAACAGAGCTCCACCAAACCCTCGTCACCTAGGAGTACCATCGGATGCATCCAAAACAATTTATGAGCCTGTGGTACGTCTGACACAAACCGAGCACCTATCTTTCACTGATGCTATTACTGTCTCAAAACAGATCAAAACGAGATTCCAAATGACCCATGTCACCTAGGAGTTCCATCGGGTGCCTCCAATACTATTTCTGAGCCTACGGTACATTTGACGCAAACCGTGCACCAATCTTGCATCAAAAGTAGCACTATCTCCAAACGTACCAAATCGAGCTTCCTCTTGAGCCTCGTCACCCAAGAGTCCCATCGAGTGCGTCCAAAATAATTTCTAAGCCTATGGTACGTTCGGTGCAAACCGTGCACCTATCTTGCACCGACACTAACACATACTGAAAACAGATCAAAACAAGATTCCAAATGACCCATGTCACCTAGGAGTTCCATCGGGTGCCTCCAATACTATTTCTGAGCCTACGGTACATTTGACGCAAACCGTGCACCAATCTTGCATCAAAAGTAGCAGTATCTCCAAACGTACCAAATCGAGCTTCCTCTTGAGCCTCGTCACCCAAGAGTCCCATCGAGTGCGTCCAAAATAATTTCTAAGCCTATGGTACGTTCGGTGCAAACCGTGCACCTATCTTGCACCGACACTAACACATACTGAAAACAGATCAAAACAAGATTCCACATGACCCACGTCACCTAGGAGTTCCATCGGGTGCCTCCAATACTATTTCTGAGCCTACGGTACATTCGACTTAAACCGTTCCCCAATCTTGCATCAAGAGTAGCACTATCTCCAAACGGACGGAACCGGGCTTCCACTTGAGCATCGTCACCTAGGAGTCCCATCAAGTGCGTCCAAAACGATTTCTATGCCTACGGTACGTTCGGTGCAAACCGTGCACCTATCTTGCACCGACGCTAACACAGTCTCAAAACAGATCAAAACGAGATTCCACATGACCCACGTCACCTAGGAGTTCCATCAGGTGCCTCCAATACTATTTCTGAGCCTACGGTACGTTCGACACAAACCGTTCCCCAATCTTGCATCAAGAGTAGCACTATCTCCAAATGACCGGAACCGAGCTTCCACTTGAGCATCATCACCTAGGAGTCCCATCGAGTGTGTCCAAAACGATTTTTATATACCTATGGTACATTCGGTGCAAACCGTGCACCTATCTTGCACTGACACTAACACTGTCTCCAAACAAACTAAAATGAGATTGCACATGACTGAAAGTCCTATGTTTGGTGTTGGTAATTAGTGACAATGCCTAAGTACTAATCCTATGCCTAAGTTGTATGTAGCATATGAGGATTCGTACATTCCAAGGTTGGTGGCAAGATGGACATGGTGATCATGATGGCCACACTTGGATTTGGATGCAACCCTACGTGATCAAGGCAAAGGTATATGCTTAAGGGTTGTGTTTTAGTAACCAAGACACCTAGTGGGTGTGGTTACATTATAGGATAGATAGTCGTACTATAAAGAGGGGAATGACGCGGCTATTGAACTCCTAAGTGCCTCTAGGTGTGCATTTCATAATCATATGCATTTGGATAGATCTAATATCGCCTCAAAAAATGATTGTGAAAATGCTAACACACTCACACATGACGAGATCACTTGGTGGTGTTAGCACGTTTGCGAAGGCGGTGGAGTTTGAGCGGTAGAGAGGGTTTGGGGTCCTCTCTCCCTCCCGCCGGAAGTCGTAAAAGAAATAGAGGCGAACGGAGGTCACAGGAGTGACCGGACGCTGGGCCGGATGCGGTCACTGTTTGACCGGACGCGTCTGGTCAGCGTTCAGCGTCTGCGCATTTTTTAGTTTGTCGATCGGACGCGCGGTGCGTCCGGTCATGGTCGACCGGACGCGTCCGGTCGTCTAGGGAGCTTACTGGACTCCAATCGGACGCGGGCACTGTGGCGTCCGGTCAGTTCTCCAGCGTGTCCGGTCGCTGTTTCGTTCGAGCGCTGCTTTGGGTTGACCAGCGCGTCCGGTCAGTTACGTTCGCAGCGCGTCCGGTCAGTTACGTTCGCAGCGCGTCCGGTCGTTCGCAGCGCGTCCGGTCTGTGCGATGAGCGCGTCCGGTCGTTGCTTCGCAGTTAGCCGTTGGGCGACCGTCGTGTCCGGTCGTTTGGACCAGCGCGTCCGGTCAGTACTTCACGAGTTAGCCGTTGGCGACCGGCGCGTCCGGTCAGTTGGACCAGCGCGTCCGGTCAGCACGATTTCGGCTGTTTAAGTTTCTAACGGCTATATTCGAAGGGGTACATCTATAAATACTCGTTGGCCGGCTCAAGGCTCTCTCTCTTAGACATTTTGACATACTTGTGAGCACTTTGAGCTAAGCAACTCCCCTCCCACTCATCTCTCTTGCTTCTTTGCATATTCGAAGTGAGATTGAGTGATCCAAGTGCATTTGCATTGTGAGATAGCATCTAGTGGGCACTTGGTGGTTGATTTGCTGCGGGATTATTGTTTCTCTTGGTGGTTGCCGCCACCTAGACGGTTTGGAGCAGCTTGGAGGCGTTGGCAAGAGTTGGTGATTGTTCTTGGCCACCTCCGATGATTGTGAGGGGTTTGTGCCTACCTCGGCGAAGCGCCAAAGGCAACATTAGTAAATTGCTCGTGTCATTGCAACCTTTTGCCATTTGGTAGGTTCTTGTGGTGCCTTTTGAGAGGCTCGGTGTGAGACCGATTAGCCACCGAACCACGTGGTGAAGAGGGACACAACGGGGACTAGCGTGCCAGCAAGCACGTGAACCTCGGGATAAATCTTCGTGTCATCACTTTCATATTGTGATTGATTGATCCCGGTGTTCGGTTGTCTTGGTATTCATTGTTGATCATATTGGTTGGCTCAATACTTCGCTCCTCGGTGAAACTCTCCTAACTCAACTCTGCATTACTTTCTTAGTTATCTTTGCTAGCTAGTTAGCTTTGCTAGAGTAGCTCTTTTGTGTAGCTTGCTAGTTGTAGTTGTAGTTACCTTCTCGGTTTGTCTTGTGCGGTTGAGTGCCCTTATACTAGAATTGTGAATTGGGTAGGTGGCTTGCAAACACTCCGTAGGCTAAGCAAAACTCGTATCTCGCTATTTGTTGTATTGATAAACTTGTTTAGCTTGTCTTTGTAGAAATTTTTAAAAGGCTATTCACTCCCCCTCTAGCCATCAAGACCTTTCAAGTGGTATCGGAGCCGTGGTCACCGTTTGCAAGGCTTAACAACCTCGGTGCAAGATGGCTCAAGTTGTGTTCAACCATGTTAATGGCAAGCCTCCATTCTTTGATGGCGTCTCTTCCTTTGATCATTGGAAAAGGAAGATGAAGCAATATCTAGGCAATATACATGAGAAGGTTTGGGATGTGACTAAAGAAGGATACATCATTCTTGATGAAGAAAATCTCACTCCAAATGACCGCATCAACAAACAATGCAACACGGCGGCACTTGACACAATCTACCGTGCCATTGATGATAAAGTATTTGAGCAAATCAAAGATCTTGAAAAGGCAAATGAGCTTTGGATAAGGCTTGAAGAAACATATGAAGGCACTTCAACGGTAAAAAGTGCCAAGCTATATATGCTCAAGGACAAGTTCTCCACTTTCAAGATGAAGGATGATGAATCCATCCCGGAGATGTTCTATAGGCTCCAAGTCATTGTCAATGATCTCAAGGGGCTTGGAGAGAAGGTTGAGGACAAGGACTTCTCACACAAGTTCTTGATGTGCTTACCCAAGAAGTTTGCCACCTTGAGAAGAATGATCTTTAGAGAGGGATTGGACAAGGTCAAACCAACCGATGTACTTGGAGATATAATGACCGATGCCCAATACAATGATGATGAAGATGAGGTAGAAGAGAAGAAGGAGACCAAGGTCAAGCAAGAGAAGCCCATTGCATTCAAGGCTTCATCTTCTAAGGGCAAGAGCAAGGTGGAGAGTGATGATGATGATCCATTCGATGATGAGACCATGGCCCTCCTAGTGCACAAGATGGGGAGGTTTATGAAGAAGAAAGGATATGGTGCAAGGAAGAGAAGGGACTTCATGAAGGCAAAGGAGGTGCTTTGCTATAATTGCAATAGCCCCGATCATATAGTGGCAAAGTGCCCCTATGAAGACAAAAGATATCATGATGGGGAGTTGAAGTTGAAGAAGAACAAGAAGGACAAGAAGGAGAAGAAAGAGAAGAAGAGCTTCACTATCAACAAGAAGAAGAAGGGTGGTGGTTATGTGGTCACTTGGGATAGTGACAACTCCGATAGTGATGATGATGAAAGCTCTAGTGATGATGAGAGGTCCACTCGGCGAGCCATTGCAAGCATCGCCCTCTCCAACAAGTCATCCATCTTCGACACTACATCGACATGCCTTATGGCCAAGCCTACCAAGGTAAAATATGATGATAGTGATGATGATTCTTGTGCTAGTGATGATTGTAGGAGTGATGATGAGGAGGATGAGGACTACTCCAAGGATGATCTATTGGGCATAATAGATCAAATGAGCAAGGGCTACAAGAGGACAACCAAGAAATACAAAATATTGGAACAAGAGCTCATTGCTAAGAGCAATGAAAATGATGTCTTGATGGAGGAGCTTGTTGCTCTCAAAAACAGTAAGGAGTGCAAAGGAATTGAACAAGAGCTCAAAGCTCTCAGGAAATCCTTTGATGAGCTAGAGGCTTCTCGTGAGTGTCTAAAGGAAGACCACGAGGACCTTGAAGTTGCTCACACTAGGCTTAAGGAAGCCCACTCCACTCTACTTGAGCTCATCAAGGAAAAGGACCTCAAGTTGGAGAAGCTCATGAAGGAAGCTAAAGAGGAGCAAGTGATTGTCACTTGTGATATTGGACTAACATGTGATATTATTGATGATTCTTTATTTGTTGGTCCTACTAATGCTTCATGTAGCTCATCATCATCCACCACAACCAACTCTACCTCTACTACTAGTGATTCATCACTTGTGGTTGAGAATGAGACTCTCAAGAGAGAGGTGGATGATCTCACCCGCGTATTAGGCAATGCCTATGGTGGGGATGCCCGCTTGCTAAAATGCTTGGGTAGCCAAAGGTTCTCTCTTAACAAAGAGGGTTTGGGCTATACTCCTAAGAAGGGCAAGGCGGCCTTTGCTACTCCAAAGCCTCGCTTTGTGAAAAACAATGGTCGTTATTGCAATAGATGCAAGCAAGTTGGGCATCTAGAGATTAATTGTAATAAAATGAACAAGAACAACAAGTTTCATGCTAAAATGGATTACATTCCTTTTGATTCTTGTTATGTGCTTACCAAGGGTGAGAAAGGTGTGCATGCTAGGTTTGTTGGTACACCAATTGTGGGTCCAAAGAAGAAGGCCATTTGGGTACCAAAGAGCTTAGTTACTAACCTCCAAGGACCCAAGCAAGTATGGGTACCCAAGAAACATTAATTTATTTTGTAGGTAAATTACAAGGCCGGAGGAAGGCATTGGGTGCTTGATAGTGGGTGCTCTCAACATATGACCGGTGATTCAAGAATGTTCAACTCTCTCAAATCAAATGATAGTGGCATTGATAGTATCACATTTGGTGACAATAGCAAGGGTGATGTGAAGGCTCTTGGAAGGATTGCAATCTCAAATGATCATAGTATTTCCAATGTGCTCCTAGTTGAAAAGTTGAACTTCAATCTTCTCTCGGTTGCTTAATTGTGTGATCTCGGTTTCAAGTGCATATTTGGTGTTGATGATGTGGAGATAGTTAGTGTTGATGGCTCCAATTTGATCTTCAAAGGCTTTAGATATGAGAATCTATACTTGGTTGATTTCAATGCTAGTGACACACAACTTTCAACATGCTTGCTCACCAAATCAAGTATGGGTTGGTTATGGCATAGAAGACTTGGTCATGTTGGCATGAAGCAATTGAACAAGTTAGTGAAGCATGACTTAGTTAGAGGCTTGAAGGATGTCACATTTGAGAAAGATAAGCTATGTAGTGCATGTCAAGCCGGAAAGCAAGTAGGCAACACTCATCCATTGAAGAGCATTATGAGTACTTCCAAGGCATTTGAGTTGTTGCACATGGATCTATTTGGACCAACTACATACACAAGCATTGGTGGCAACAAGTATGGTTTTGTGATTGTGGATGATTTTACTAGATACACATGGGTATTCTTTCTTGTGGACAAGAGTGATGTATTTGACATATTCAAGAAGTTCATCAAGAGAGTGCAAAATGAGTTTGAGACCACAATCAAGAAAGTAAGAAGTGACAATGGAAGTGAGTTTAGAAACACAAGAGTTGACGAGCTATGTGATGAGCTTGGAATCAAACATCAATTTTCGGCCAAGTATACACCTCAATCTAATGGCCTAGTTGAGAGGAAGAATAGAACCCTAATTGATATGGCAAGATCAATGTTGAATGAGTATAATGTGAGTCATTCTTTTTGGGCCGAAGCAATCAACACGGCTTGCCTCTATAGCAACCACCTCTATTGCCACAAGTTTCTAGAGAAAACACCATACGAGATCTTGAATGGAAGAAAGCCCAACATTGCATACTTTCGGGTATTTGGTTGCAAATGCTACATCTTAAAGAAAGGCACTAGATTGAGCAAGTTTGAGAAGAAATGTGATGAAGGATTCCTACTTGGTTACTCCACTACTAGCAAAGCTTATAGAGTTTGGAATTTGGCTAGTGGTTCACTTGAGGAAGTTCATGATGTTGAGTTTGATGAAACAAATGGCTCTCAAGATGAGGAAAATAACTTGGATGATGTGAGAGGAACTCAATTGACCAATGCTATGAAAGAAATAGATATTGGTGATATTAGGCCAAAGCAAGTGATTGATGTGGATGACAACAAAGATCAAGTGCTCCAAAGTCCAATTACACAAGCTAGTGGGTCTCTAATGCAAAATCAAGCTAGTACATCATCTCAAGTGCAACAAGATCAACAAGTGGCTAGTTCATCATCTCCAACTTATGATCAATATCAACATCCAAGCAATCAAGTCCAAGTGCTTCAACCAACTAACATTGCAAGAGACCATCCATTGGATTCCATCATTGGTGACATACAAAGGGGAGTTCAAACTAGATCAAGATTGCCATCATTTTGTGCTCACTCTTCTTTTGTGTCAATAGAAGAACCCAAGGACATTGATAAAGCATTGAGAGATCCGGATTGGGTAAATGCAATGCATGAAGAGCTCAACAACTTCAAGAGAAATGAAGTATGGGAACTAGTTGAGAGGCCTAAGGATCACAATGTCATTGGAACAAGATGGGTCTTTCGCAACAAGCAAGATCAAGATGGAATAGTAGTAAGAAACAAAGCAAGACTAGTGGCTCAAGGTTACACACAAATAGAGGGTCTTGACTTTGGTGAAACTTATGCCCCGGTTGCAAGATTGGAAGCAATTAGGATCTTACTTGCCTATGCTTGTGCTCATAATATCAAGTTATATCAAATGGATGCGAAGAGTGCATTTCTCAATGGGTACATTCAAGAAGAGGTGTATGTTGAGCAACCTCCCGGTTTTGAAGATGACAAGAAACCCAATCATGTGTTCAAGTTAAGGAAAGCTTTGTATGGATTGAAGCAAGCACCAAGAGCATGGTATGAAAGATTGAGGGACTTCTTGCTAACCAAAGGATTTGTCATGGGAAAAGTGGATACTACTCTATTCACCAAGAAGATTGGGAAAGACTTGTTTGTGTTGCAAGTATATGTTGATGATATCATATTCGGTTCAACCAATCAAGATTATTGTGATGAGTTTGGAAAAATGATGGCAAAGGAATTTGAAATGTCAATGATAGGTGAACTTAGTTTCTTTCTTGGACTTCAAATCAAACAAATGAAGGAAGGAACATTTGTGAGTCAAACCAAGTACATCAAAGATATGCTCAAGAAGTTTGGCATGGAAGATGCAAAGGGCATTACAACCCCAATGGGCACTAGTGGAAGTTTGGATAGTGACAAGAGTGGCAACATGGTGGATCAAAAACTATATAGATCAATGATTGGTAGCCTACTCTATGTGACGGCATCAAGACCTGATGTGATGTTTAGTGTATGCATGTGTGCAAGATTTCAAGCCTCACCAAGAGAAAGTCATTTGAAGGCAATAAAGAGAATATTGAGGTATTTGAAGCATACACAAGATGTTGGATTGTGGTATCCCAAAGGTGCAAGCTTTGAGCTAGTTGGATATTCGGATTCCGACTATGCTGGTGACAAAGTGGAGAGAAAGAGCACTTCCGGGACTTGTCAATTGTTGGGAAGATCACTTGTCTCATGGTCATCCAAGAAGCAAAATAGTATTGCACTATCTACCGCCGAGGCCGAATACATCGCCGCGGGTAGTTGTTGTGCACAAATCTTGTGGATGAAGGCAACATTGAAGGATTTTGGAATCAATTTCAAGAATGTGCCATTGCTATGTGACAATGAAAGTGCCATGAAGCTAACCAACAATCCGGTTCAACATCAAAGAACAAAGCATATTGATGTTCGTCATCATTTTATTAGAGATCATCAACAAAAGGGTGACATTGCTATTGAGAGTGTGGGCACCGAAGATCAACTAGCCGATCTATTCACCAAGCCACTTGATGAGAAGAGATTTCACAAGCTAAAGAATGAGTTGAACATAATTGACTTCTCCAACATGAGTTGATGCACCCCAATGTTATGACATGCCTCTCCTTCGAGTCCCAAGGTACAATTGGTTGACATGTCATACATTCTATACTAAGGACATGTTTAGTGCATCTAGTCATGATTTCTTATGTTCTAGGCTCATTCATGAAAATCAAATGACTTTGAAGTTTATATGGTGCCACTATTGTTTCCATGACTTGTATGATCTAGTGGTAGCATATAACTTGTTTAAGTAGCTTGTGATCCTAAGTGTTTAATCGAGATCACTTGTCTAAATATTTGCTTCAACATGGTGCATGATAACCCTTCTAGTGAGGTGTGAAGAAGCTTGCCCTTGGATCAAACCGAAGCATTTTATTTGTGCAAGAAATCTAGGTTGAATCACAAACTTGATCCTCACCCCATAATTCAACATGATATTCTATCTAAAATTGGTCCCTTGTGGTCATTGGTGCCAAAGGGGGAGAAAATATTGTTCACAAAGATAGAACTCAAAGGGGGAGAAAATGTTGTTCACAAGATAGATTCTAAAAGGGGAGAAAACCTAAAGGGGAGATTTGATAAAAGAAGGGGGATCAACTAAAAATTTTGAGCACACAAGTAGGGGGAGCAAGCTCTTAAATATAAATGTTGCATTTCCTGGCGCACTTCATATGTATGATGCATAGTTATGCATTTCTTTTTCTCCGATACTTTGCTTATGTGGTGTTTTGCTAGTATACAATTGAATGGTGTATTGAAGTACTAGCATGAATAGGAAGTAGTTAGATTTCTCTTGCTTCATGTTTTTCAAAGTGGTACTAGAATCTTGCTTATAATGTTGATCTCACGAGGTTTCTAGTTTTGTTTATGCTTTTCCAAGTGGTATCTAACTACACAAGGTGCTAAGATGGTGTTTATCACAACTTCGATGGTATCACGCTTCAAAGGTCTATAATCTAAAACACTTAGCACCTATTGGTAGTCAATGCTCCTACATTTACCTATCTAAACATGTATGTTTCCAAAATCCAAACATATAGCATACATGTAGGGGGAGCCATTGCTATCAATTTGAATTCATGATCACATGTCCATAATTCTTACACATGGTAATATACTTGGACAATGTGACATGGGTTCAATAAAATTTTTATCATAATATCTTTGTGAAAGGGTTGTCACCAATTACCAACAAGGGGGAGATTGAAAGTCCTATGTTTGGTGTTGGTAATTAGTGACAATGCCTAAGTACTAATCCTATGCCTAAGTTGTATGTAGCATATGAGGATTAGTACATTCCAAGGTTGGTGGCAAGATGGACATGGTGATCATGATGGCCACACTTGGATTTGGATGCAACCCTACGTGATCAAGGCAAAGGTATATGCTTAAGGGTTGTGTTTTAGTAACCAAGACACCTAGTGGGTGTGGTTACATTATAGGATAGATAGCCGTACTATAAAGAGGGGAATGATGCGGCTATTGAACTCCTAAGTGCCTCTAGGTGTGCATTTCATAATCATATGCATTTGGATAGATCTAATATCGCCTCGAAAAATGATTGTGAAAATGCTAACACACTCACACATGACGAGATCACTTGGTGGTGTTAGCACGTTTGCGAAGGCGGTGGAGTTTGAGCGGTAGAGAGGGTTTGGGGTCCTCTCTCCCTACGCCGGAAGTCAGAAAAGAAACGGAGGCGAACAGAGGTCACATGAGTGACCGGACGCTGGACCGGACGCGGTCACTGTTTGACCGAACGCGTCCGGTCAGCGTTCAGCGTCTGCGCGTTTTTTAGTTTGTCGATCGGACGCGCGGTGCGTCCGGTCATGGTCGACCGGACGCGTCCGGTCATCTAGGGAGCTTACTGGACTCCAACCGGACGCGGGCACTGTGGCGTCCGGTCAGTTCTCCAGCGCGTCCGGTCGCTGTTTTGTTCGAGCGCTGCTCTGGGTTGACCAGCGCGTCCGGTCAGTTACGGGACCAGCGCGTCTGGTCGTTCGCAGCGCGTCCGGTCTGTGCGATGAGCGCGTCCGGTCGTTGCTTCGCAGTTAGCCGTTGGGCGACCGGCGTGTCCGGTCGTTTGGACCAGCGCGTCCGGTCAGTACTTCACGAGTTAGCCGTTGGGCGACCGGCGCGTCCGGTCAGTTGGACCAGCACGTCCGGTCAGCACGATTTCGGCTGTTTAAGTTTCTAACGGCTATATTCGAAGGGGTACGTCTATAAATACTCGTTGGCCGGCTCAAGGCTCTCTCTTAGACATTTTGACATACTTGTGAGCACTTTGAGCTAAGCAACTCCCCTCCCACTCATCTCTCTTGCTTCTTTGCATATTCGAAGTGAGATTGAGTGATCCAAGTGCATTTGTATTGTGAGATAGCATCTAGTTGGCACTTGGTGGTTGATTTGCTGTGGGATTCTTGTTTCTCTTGGTGGTTGCCGCCACCTAGATGGTTTGGAGCAGCTTGGAGGCGTTGGCAAGAGTTGGTGATTGTTCTTGGCCACCTCCGGTGATTGTGAGGGGTTTGTGCCTACCTCGGCGAAGCGCCAAAGGCAACATTAGTAAATTGCTCGTGTCATTGCAACCTTTTGCCATTTGGTAGGTTCTTGTGGTGCCTTTTGAGAGGCTCGGTGTGAGACCGATTAGCCACCGAACCATGTGGTGAAGAGGGACACAACGGGGACTAGCGTGCTGGCAAGCACGTGAACCTCGGGATAAATCTTCGTGTCATCACTTTCATATTGTGATTGATTGATCCCGGTGTTCGGTTGTCTTGGTATTCATTGTTGATCATATTGGTTGGCTCAATACTTCGCTCCTCGGTGAAACTCTCCTAACTCAACTCCGCATTACTTTCTTAGTTATCTTTGCTAGCTAGTTAGCTTTGCTAGAGTAGCTCTTTTGTGTAGCTTGCTAGTTGTAGTTGTAGTTACCTTCTCGGTTTGTCTTGTGCGGTTGAGTGCCCTTATACTAGAATTGTGAATTGGGTAGGTGGCTTGCAAACACTCCGTAGGCTAAGCAAAACTCGCATCTCGCTATTTGTTGTATTTTTAAAAGGCTATTCACCCCCCTCTAGCCATCAAGACCTTTCAATGACCCACGTCACTTATGAGTTTCATCGGGTGCATCCAAAACTCTTTATGAGCCTGTGGTACGTTCAATGCAAACCATGCACCTATCCACTTAGGAGTACCACCAGGTGCGTCTAAAATGATTTATGAGCCTATGATACATTTGACGCAAACCGAGCACCAATCTTGCACCGATGCTAACACTATCTCAAAACAAATCAAAACAAGATTCCACATGACCCACGTCACCTAGGAGTTCCATCGGGTGCCTCCAATACTATATGCGAGCCTACGGTACGTTCGACGCAACCCGTGCACCAATCTTGCATCAAGAGTAGCACTATCTCCAAAGTACCGAACCGAGCTTCTACTTGAGCCTCGTCACCTAGGAGTCCCATCAAGTACATCCAACATGACTTCTATGTCTATGGTATGTTCGGTGCAAATTGCCCACCTATGTTGCACTGACAATAACACTATCTATAAACGGACTAAAATGAGATTCCACACGACCACGTCACTTACAAGTTCCATCCAGTGTATCGAAAACTATTTATGAGCCTACGGTATGTTCAGGGCAAACCGTGCACCTATCTTGTGTCAAGATTAGCACTATCTCCAAACAGACCGAACAAAGCTCCGCCAGACCGTCGTCACCTAGGAGTACCATCGGGTGAGTCTGAAACGATTTATGAGCCTATGGTACATTTGATGCAAATAGAGCACCTATCTTGCACCGACGCTAACACTGTGTCGAAACAGTTTGAAACAAGATTCCACATCACCCACGTCACCTACGAGTTCCATCGTGTGCCTCCAATACTATTTTTGAGCCTACGGTACGTTGACGCAAACCGTGCACCAATCTTGCATCAAGAGTCACACTATCTGCAAATGGACCAAACCGAGCTTCCACTTGAGCCTCGTCACCTAGGAGTCCCATCAAGTGCGTCTAAAACGATTTCTATGTCTATGGTATGTTTGGAGCAAACCATGCACCTATCTTGCACCAATGCTAACACTGTCTCAAAACAGATCGAAACGAGATTCCACATGACCCACGTCACCTAGGAGTTTCATCGGGTGCCTTCAATACTATTTACAAGCTTATAGTACATTCGACGCGAACCGTGCACCAATCTTGCATCAAAAGTAGCACTATCTCCAAATGGACCGACTCGAGCTTCCACTTGAGCCATGTCACCTAGGAGTCCCATCGAGTGTGTCGAAATGGATTCTGTGCCTATGGCATGTTCGGTGCAAACCGTGCTCCTATCATGCACTGACACTAACACTGTCTCCAAATGGACTAAAAAGAGATTCCACACAACCCACGTCACATAGGAGTTTCATCGGGTGCATCCAAAATTATTTATGAGCCAAGATTAGCATGTTTGGTGACCTTTGGTACGTTCAGTGCAAACCATACACCTATCTTGTGTCAAGATTAGCACTATTTCCAAATGGACCGAACAGAGCTCCACCAGACCCTCGCCACCTAGGAGTACCATCGGGTGCGTCTAAAATGATTTATGAGCCTATGGTACTTTTGAAACAAACCGAGCACCTATCTTGCACCGACGCTAACACTGTCTCAAAACAGATCGAAACGAGATTCCACACGACCCAAGTTACCTAGGAGTTCTATTGGGTGCCTCCAATACTATTTTCGAGCCTACGGTATGTTTAACGCAAACCGTGCACCAATCTTGCATCAAGAGTAGGACTAGATCCAAACGTACTGAACTGAGCTTCCACTTGAGCGTCGTCACCTAGGAGTCCCAACGAGTGTGTCCAAAACGATTTTTCTATGCCTATGGTACATTCAGTGCAAACTGTGCACCTATCTTGCACTGATACTAACACTGTCTCCAAACGGAACAAACAGAGCTCCACCAGACCCTCGTCACCTAGGAGTACCATCGGATGCATCCAAAACGATTTATGAGCCTATGGTACGTCTGGCGCAAACCGAGCACCTATCTTTCACTGATGCTATTACTATCTCAAAACAGATCGAAACGAGATTCCAAATGACCCATGTCACCTAGGAGTTCCATCGGGTGCCTCCAATACTATTTCTGAGCCTACGGTACATTTGACGCAAACCGTGCACCAATCTTACATCAAAAGTAGCACTATCTCCAAACGTACCAAATCAAGCTTCCTCTTGAGCCTCGTCACCCAAGAGTCCCATCGAGTGCATCCAAAACGATTTCTAAGCCTATGGTACGTTCGGTGCAAACCGTGCACCTATCTTGCACCGACACTAACACATACTGAAAACAGATCAAAACAAGATTCGACATGACCCACGTCACCTAGGAGTTCCATCGGGTGCCTCCAATACTATTTCTGAGCCTACGGTACATTCGACTTAAACCATTCCCCAATCTTGCATCAAGAGTAGCACTATCTCCAAACGGACGGAACCGGGCTTCCACTTGAGCTTCATCACCTAGGAGTCCCATCAAGTGCGTCCAAAACAATTTCTATGCCTATGGTACGTTCGGTGCAAACCGTGCACCTATGTTGCACCGACGCTAACACAGTCTCAAAACAGATCAAAACGAGATTCCACATGACCCACGTCACCTAGGAGTTCCATCGGGTGCCTCAAATACTATTTCTGAGCCTACGGTACATTCGACGCAAACCGTTCCCCAATCTTGCATCAAGAGTAGCACTATCTCCAAACGAATGGAACCAAGCTTTTACTTGAGCATCATCACCTAGGAGTCCCATCGAGTGTGTCCAAAATGATTTTTCTATACCTGTGGTACATTCGGTGCAAACCGTGCACCTATCTTGCACTGACACTAACACTGTCTCCAAACAAACTAAAATGAGATTGCACATGACCCACATCACTTATGAGTTTCATCGGGTGCATCCAAAACTATTTATGAGCCTATCGTACGTTCAGTGCAAACCATGCACCTATCCCACATAACTTACGAGTTCCATCGGGTGCATCCAAAACTATTTATGAGCCTATGGTGCGTTAAGTCAAAACCATGCACCTATCATGCGTCAAGATTAGCACTAACTCCACACGGACCGAATAGAGCTCCACCAGACCCTCGCCACCTAGGAGTACCATCAGGTGCGTCTAAAATGATTTATGAGCCTATGGTACATTTGACGCAAACCGAGCACCAATCTTGCACCGATGCTAACACTGTCTCAAAACAAATCAAAACAAGATTCCACATGACCCACGTCACCTAGGAGTTCCATCGGGTGCCTCCAATACTATATGCGAGCCTACGGTATGTTCGACATAACCCGTGCACCAATCTTGCATCAAGAGTAGCACTATCTCCAATGTACCGAACTGAGCTTCTACTTGAGCCTCGTCACCTAAGTGTCCCATCAAGTGCATCCAAAATGACTTCTATGTCTATGCTATGTTCGGTGCAAATCACCCACCTATGTTCCACTGACAATAACACTATCTATAAACGGACTAAAATGAGATTCCACATGACCACGTCACTTACAAGTTCCATCCGGTGCATCGAAAACTATTTATGAGCCTATGGTATGTTCAGGGCAAACTGTGCACCTATCCTGTGTCAAGATTAGCACTATCTCCAAACAGACCGAACAAAGCTCCACCAGACCGTCGTCACCTAGGAGTACCATCGGGTGCGTCTAAAACTATTTATGAGCCTATGGTACATTTGATGCAAATAGAGCACCTATCTTGCACCGACGCTAACACTGTGTCGAAATAGTTCGAAACAAGATTCCACATCACCCACGTCACCTACGAGTTCCATCGGGTGCCTCCAATACTATTTTTGAGCCTACGGTACGTTGACGCAAACCGTGCACCAATCTTGCATCAAGAGTCACACTATCTGCAAATGGACCAAACCGAGCTTCCACTTGAGCCTCGTCACCTAGGAGTCCCATCGAGTGCGTCCAAAATGATTTCTATGCCTATGGTATGTTCGGAGCAAACCATGCACCTATCTTGCACCAATGCTAACACTGTCTCAAAACAGATCGAAACGAGATTCCACATGACCCACGTCACCTAGGAGTTCCATCGGGTGCCTTCAATACTATTTACAAGCTTACAGTACATTCGACGTGAACCGTGCACCAATCTTGCATCAAAAGTAGCACTATCTCCAAATGGACCAAATCGAGCTTCCACTTGAGTCTTGTCACCTAGGAGTCCCATCGAGTGTGTCCAAAACGGATTCTGTGCCTATGGCATGTTCAGTGCAAACCGTGCTCCTATCATGCAGACACTAACACTGTCTCCAAATGGACTAAAAAGAGATTCCACATAACCCACGTCACTTAGGAGTTTCATCGGGTGCATCCAAAATTATTTCTGAGCCAAGATTAGCATGTTCGGTGACCTTTGGTACGTTCAGTGCAAACTGTACACCTATCTTGTGTCAAGATTAGCACTATTTCCAAACGGACCGAACAAAGCTCCACTAGACCCTCGTCACCTAGGAGTACCATCGGGTGTGTCTAAAATGATTTATGAGCCTACGGTACGTTTGACGCAAACCGTGCACCAATCTTGCATCAAGAGTAGCACTATCTCCAAACGGACCGAACCGAGCTTCCAATTGGGCCTCATCACCTAAGAGTCCCATTGAGTGCGTCCAAAACGATTTTCTATGCCTATGGTATGTTTGGTGCAAACTGTGCAATTATCTTGCACTAACACTAACACTATCTCCAAATGGACTAAAACGAGATTCCACACGACCCACGTCACTTACGAGTTCCATGGGGTGCGTCGAAAACTATTGCTGAGCCTATGGTATGTTTAGTGCAAGCCGTGCACCAAGCTTGCATCAAGATTAGCACTATCTCCAAACGGACCGAATCTAGCTTCCACTTGAGCCTCGTCTCCAAGACTACCATCGGATACGTCCAAAACGATTTCTGAGTAGATGGTATGTTCGGCGCAAACCGTGCACCTATCTTGCACTGACACTAAAACTATCTCCAAACGGACTAAAACAAGATTCCACAAGACCCACGTCACTTACGAGTTCCATAGGGTGCGACCAAAACTATTTATGAGCCTATGGCATATTCAGTGCAAACCATACACCTATCTTGCGTCAACATTAGCATTATCTCCAAATGGACTGAACAGAGCTCCACCAGACCCTCGTCACCAAGGAGCACCGTCGGGTGCGTCTAAAACGATTTATGAGCCTATGGTATGTTATGCGCAAACTGTGCACCTATCTTGCACCAACACTAACACTATCTCTAAACGGACTAAAATGAGATTCCACACGGCCCACGTCACTTACGAGTTCCATCGGGTGCGTCCAAAACTATTTATGAGCCTTTGGTACGTTATGTGCAAACCGTGCACCTATCTTGCGTCAAGATTAGCACTATCTCCAAACGGACCGAACAGACCTCCACCAGACCCTCGTCACTGATCCATCGGGTGCACCTAAAACGATTTATGAGCCTATGGTATGTCTGACACAAACTAAGCACCTATCTTGCACCGACACTAACACTATCTCAAAACAGATCGAAACAAGATTCCACACGACCCACGTCACCTAGGAGTTCCATCGGGTGCCTCCAATACGATTTCTGAGCCTACGGTACATTCGACGCAAACCATGCACCAATCTTGCATGAAGAGTAGCACTTTCTCCAAACATACCGAACCGAGCTTCCACTTGAGCCTCGTCACCTAGGACTCCCATCGAATGCATCCAAAACAATTTCTATGCCTATGGTTTGTTTGGTGCAAACCGTGCACCTATCTTGCACTGACACTAACACTGTCTCCAAACAGACTAAAACGAGATTCCACATGACCCACGTCACTTACGAGTTCCACTAGGTGTGTCCAAAACTATTTATGAGCCTATGGTATGTTCAGTGCAACTTGTGCACCTATCTTGTGTCAAGTTTAGCACTATCTCCAAGCAGACCAAACAGAGCTCCACCAGACCTTCATTACCTAGGAGTACCATCGTGTGCGTCTAAAATGATTTATGAGCCTATGGTATGTTTCACTCAAATCGAGCAACAATCTCGCACCGACGCTAACACTGTCCCAAAATAGATCAAAACAAGATTCCACATGACCCACGTCACCAATGAGTTCCATCGGGTGCCTTCAATACTATTTCTGAGCCTATGGTATGTTCGACGCAACCGTACACCAATCTTGAATCAAGAGTAGCACTATCTTCGGACTGGACCAAGCTTCCACTTGAGCCTCGTCACCTAGGAGTCCCATCAAGTGCGACTAAAATGATTTCTATGCCTATGGTATGTTTGGTGCAAACTGTTCTCCTATCTTGCACTGACACTAACACTGTCTCCAAGTGGACTAAAACGAGATTCCACACAACCCACATCACTTACGAGTTCCATTAGGTGCGTCCAAAACTATTTATGACCTATGGTACGTTCAGTGCAAACCGTGCACCTATCTTGTGTCAAGATTAGCACATCTCCAAATGGACCGAACAGAGCTCCGCTAGACCCTCGTCACCTAGGAGTACCTCGGGTGCGTCTAAAACGATTTATTAGCCTATGGTACGTTTGATGCAAACCGAGCACCTATCTTGCACCAAAGCTAACACTGTCTCAAAATAGATCGAAATGAGACTCCACATGACCCACATGACCTAGGAGTTCCATCTGGTGCATCCAATACTATTTTTGAGCCTACGGTACGTTCGACGCAAACCGTGCACTAATTTTGCATCAAGAGTAGCACTATCTCCAAATGGACCAAACCAAGCTTCCACTTGAGCCTCATCACCTAGGAGTCCTATGAGTGCGTCCAAAATGATCTCTATGCCTATGGTATGTTGGGTGCAAACCGTGCACCTGTCTTGCACTGACACTAACACTGTCTCCAAACAGATGAAAACGAGATTCCACACGACCCCCGTCACTAACGAGTTCCATCGGGTGCGTCCAAAACTATTGATGAGCCTATGGTATGTTCAGTGCAAACCGTGCTCCTATCTTGCCTCAAGACTAGCACTATCTCCAAACAGACCGAACAGAGCTCCACCTGAGCTCCGTCACTTAGGAGATCCATCAGGTGCGTCTAAAATGATTTATGACCCTACGATACTTTTGCACAAACCGAGCACCTATCTTGCACCGACGCAACACTGTCTCAAAATAGATTGAAACGAGATTCCACATGACCCACGTCCCTAGGAGTTCTATCGGGTGCCTCCAATACTATTTCCGTGCCTACGGTACGTTCGACGCAAACCGTGCACCAATCTTGCATCAAGAGTAGCACTATCTCCAAACGTACCAAACCGAGCTTCCACTAGGGCCTTATCACCTAGGAGTCCCATCAAGTGTGTCCAAAACGATTTCTATGCCTATGGAACATTCGGTTCAAACCATGCAACTATCTTGCACTAACTCTAAGATTGTCTCTAAACGGACTAAAACGAAATTCCACACGACCCACATCACGTACGAGTTCCATCAGGTATGTCCAAAACTATTTATGAGCCTATGGTACGTTCAGTGCAAACCGTGCACCAATCTTGTGTCAAGATTAGCACTATCTCCAAATAGACTGGACATAGCTCCACTAGACCCTTATCACCTAGGAGACCATCGGGTTCATCTTAAACGATTTATGAGCCTATGGTACTTTTGACACAGGCTGAGCACCTATCTTGCACCAACGCTAACACTGTCTCAAAACAGATCGAAACGAGATTCCACATGACCCACGTCACCTAGGAGTTCTATCGGGTGCCTCCAATACTATTTCTGAGCCTACGTTACGTTCGATGCAAACCGTGCACCAAACTTGCATCAAGAGTAGCGCTATCTCCAAACGTACCAAACCGTGCTTCCGCTTGAGCCACATCTCCTAGGAGTCCCATCGAGTGCATCCAAAATTATTTCTTTGCCTATGGTATGTTTGGTGCAAACCGTGCATCTATCTTGCACTGACACTAACACGGTCTCCAAATGAACTAAAATGAGATTCCACATGACTCACGTCACTTACGAGTTCCATCGGGTGCGTCCAAAACTATTTATCTGCCTATGGTATGTTCAGTAAAAACTATGCACCTATCTTGCATCAAGATTAGCACTATTTCCAAAATGGACCGAACAGAGCTCCACCAGACCCTCGCCACCTAGGAGTACCATCGGGTGCGTCTAAAATGATTTATGAGCCTATGGTACTTTTGAAATAAACCGAGCACCTATCTTGCACCGACGCTAACACTGTCTCAAAACAGATCGAAACGAGATTCCACATGACCCACGTTACCTAGGAGTTCTATTGGGTGCCTCCAATACTATTTTTGAGCCTACGGTACGTTCAACGCAAACCGTGCACCAATCTTGCATCAAGAGTAGGACTATCTCCAAACGTACCGAACTAAGCTTCCACTTGAGCCCCGTCACCTAGGAGTCCCATCGAGTGTGTCCAAAATGATTTTTCTATGCCTATGGTACATTCGGGGCAAACCGTGCACCTATCTTGCACTGACACTAACACTATCTCCAAACAAACTAAAATGAGATTGCACATGACCCACATCACTTATGAGTTTCATCGGGTGCGTCCAAAATTATTTATGAGCCTGTGGTACATTCAGTGCAAACCATGCACCTATCCCACATAACTTATGAGTTCCATCGGGTGCATCCAAAACTATTTATCAGCCTATGGTGCGTTAAGTCAAAACCATGCACCTATCATGCGTCAAGATTAGCACTAACTCCACACGGACCGAATAGAGCTCCACCAGACCCTCGCCACCTAGGAGTACCATCAGTGCGTCTAAAATGATTTTATGAGCCTATGGTACATTTGACGTAAACCGAGCACCAATCTTGCACCGATGCTAACATTGTCTCAAAACAAATCAAAACAAGATTCCACATGACCCACGTCACGTAGGAGTTTCATCGGGTGCCTCCAATACTATATGCGAGCCTACGGTACATTCGATGCAACCCATGCACCAATCTTGCATCAAGAGTAGCACTATCTCCAAAGTACCAAACTGAGCTTCTACTTGAGCCTCGTCACCTAGGAGTCCCATCAAGTGCATCCAAAATGACTTCTATGTCTATGGTATGTTCGGTGCAAATCGCCCACCTATGTTGCACTGACAATAACACTATCTATAAATGGACTAAAATGAGATTCCACACGACCACGTCACTTACAAGTTCCATCCGGTGCATCGAAAACTATTTATGAGCCTATGGTATGTTCAGGGCAAACCGTGGACCTATCTTGTGTCAAGATTAGCACTATCTCCAAACAGACCGAACTAAGCTCCACCAGACCGTCGTAACCTAGGAGTACCATCGGGTGCGTCTAAAATGATTTATGAGCCTATGGTACATTTGATGCAAATAGAGCACCTATCTTGCACCGACGCTAACATTGTCTCAAAATAGTTCGAAATAAGATTCCACATCACCCACGTCATATAGGAGTTCCATCAGGTGCCTTCAATACTATTTCTGAGCCTATGGTACGTTCGACGCAAACCGTGCACCAATCTAGCATCAAGAGTAGCACTATCTCCAAATAGACTAAACCGAGCTTCACTTGAGCCTCGTCAACTAGGAGACCCATCGTGTGCATCCAAAATGATTTCTATGCCTGTGGTATGTTTGGTGCTAACCATGCTTGTATCTTGCATTTAAAGTAGCACCATCTCCAAACGTACCGAATCGAGCTTCCACTTGAGCCTCGTCACCTAAGATTCCCATCGAGTGCATCCAAAACGATTTCTATGCCTATGGTATGTTCGGTGCAAACCGTGCACCTATCTTGCACCGATGCTAACACAGTCTCAAAACATATCAAAACGAGATTCCACATGACCCACGTCACCTAGGAGTTCCATCAGGTGCCTCCAATACTATTTCTGAGCCTATGGTACGTTTGACGCAAACCGTGCACCAATCTTGAATCAAAAGTAGCACTATCTCCAAACGTACCGAATCGAGCTTCCACTTGAGCCTCGTCACCTAAGAGTCCCATCGAGTGCATCCAAAACGATTTTTATACCATGGTACGTTCAGTGCAAACTGTGCACCTATCTTGCACCGACGCTAACACAGTCTCAAACACAGATCAAAACGAGATTCCACACGACCCACGTCACTTACGAGTTCCATAGGGTGCGACCAAAACTATTTGAGCCTATAGCACATTCAGTGCAAACCATATACCTATCTTGCATCAACATCAGCATTATCTCCAAATGGACTGAACAGAGCTCCACCAGACCCTCGTCACCTAGGAGCACCGTCGGGTGCGTCTAAAATGATTTATGAGCCTATGGTACGTTATGCGCAAACTGTGCACCTATCTTGCACCGACACTAACACTATCTCCAAATGGACTAAAATGAGATTGCACACGGCCCATGTCACTTATGAGTTCCATCGGGTGCATCCAAAACTATTTATGAGCCTTTGGTACTGTGCAAACCGTGCACCTATCTTGCGTCAAGATTAGCACTATCTCCAAACGGACCGAACAGACCTCCACCAGACCCTCGTCACTGATCCATCGGGTGCACCTAAAATGATTTATGAGCCTATGGTATGTCTGACACAAACCAAGCACCTATCTTGCACCGACACTAACACTATCTCAAAACAGATCGAAACGAGACTCCACAGACCCACGTCACCTAGGAGTTCCATCGGGTGCCTCCAATACAATTTCTAAGCCTACGGTACATTTGACGCAAACCGTGCACCAATCTTGCATGAAGAGTAGCACTTTCTCCAAACATACGGAACCGAGCTTCCACTTGAGCCTCATCACCTAGGAGTCCCATCGAATGCATGCAAAACAATTTCTATGCCTATGGTTTGTTCGGTGCAAACCGTGCACCTATCTTGCACTGACACTAACACTGTCTCCAAACAGACTAAAACGAGATTCCACATGACCCATGTCACTTACGAGTTCCACTAGGTGTGTCCAAAACTATTTATGAGCCTATGGTATGTTCAGTGCAACTTGTGCACCTATCTTGTGTCAAGATTAGCACTATCTCTAAGCAGACCGAACAGAGCTCCACCAGACCTTCATTACCTAGGAGTACCATCGTGTGCGTCTAAAATGATTTATGAGCCTATGGTACGTTTCACTCAAACCGAGCAACAATCTCGCACCGACGCTAACACTGTCTCAAAACGGATCAAAATAAGATTCCACATGACCCACGTCACCAATGAGTTCCATCGGGTGCCTCCAATACTATTTCTAAGCCTACGGTATGTTCGACGCAAACCGTGCACCAATCTTGCATCAAGAGTAGCACTATCTTCGGACTGAACCAAGCTTCCACTTGAGCCTCGTCACCTAGGAGTCCCATCAAGTGTGACTAAAATGATTTCTATGCCTATGGTATGTTTAGTGCAAACCATGCACCTATCTTGTATTAACACTAACACTATCTCCAATCGGAGTAAAATGGGATTCCACACAACCCACGTCACTTACGAGTTCGATCGGATGCATCCAAAACTATTTATGAGCCTATGGTACGTTCAGTGCAAACCATGCACCTGTCTTGTGTCGAGATTAGCACTATCTCCAAACGGACCAAATAGAGCTCCACCAGACCCTCGTCACCTACGGGTACCATCGGGTGCATCTAAAAAAATTTATGAGCCTATGGTATGTTAGACGCAATGTGAGCACATATCTTGCACCGACGCTAATACCGTATCAAAATAGATCGAAACGAGATTCCACATGACCCACGTGACCTAGGAGTTCCATTGGGTGCCTCCAATTCTATTCCGAGCCTACGGTACGTCCGATGCAAACCGTGCACCACTATTGCATCAAGAGTAGCACGATCTCCAAATGGACCAAACCGAGCTTTCACTTGAGCCACGTCTCCTAGGAGTTCCATCGAGTGCGTCCAAAATGATTTCTCTGCCTATGGTATGTTTAGTGCCAATCGTGCTCCCGTCTTGCATTGACACTAACACTGTCTCAAACGGACTAAAACGAGATTCCACACGACCCACTTCACTTACGAGTTCCATCGGGTCGTCTAAAACTATTTATGACCTATAGTATGTTCAGTGCAAACTGTGCACCTATCTTACATCAAGATTAGCACTATCTCCAAATGGACCGAACAGAGCTCCACCAGACCCTTGTCACCTAGGAGTACCTCGGGTGCGTCTAAAACGATTTATGAGCCTATGGTACGTGATATGAACCCGCTAGGGTGAATCCTGATCTTTCGATGAGAGAAGGTGGATAACTCGATTTGGGGATGGAGATGACGTTCATGGCCCGACTACAACCATCCAAGGATGCTGCGCCTTAGCAACCGATACACCACCTCCAACAGCCGTCGCGATCTTGTGGAACACGATCAACCAAACCACTAGGGTAATTCCTGCAAGCAATCGAGGAACAAGCAAGAACAAGTAGAACAAGCAACTCAATTGCAAATATGGAGATGAAAACCAATCTTAAATCACAAAGTTCGGGTTCTGAATCGAGTAGAACGGATGGTCTAGTTGACACACGCGTACACAAGGAAGTAGCAATGGCTAAACTTTCAACAAAACAAAACCCAATCTGTTTGTGGCGGCTCTAATCCTTATTAATACCTAGGGGAACGACCAAGGGGTGTTGGGGTCGTTCTCCAACCCTAGGACACGTCCCTAATGAACCCAACTTGATACATTGGCCATCAGCCCAAAATAGGGTGACACAGCACCAAAGGCAGAAAAGGCCCCGGCGTTGAAACAACGATTGCGGAAGCATCGGATAAGATATAGCCATGAGTCCAGATCCGTTGGAAAATAGACTTGATAAGCTTTCCAAAAAGTGCTAGAACGTCCCAATCCGAGTCCGTATGCGACTGTGGTGAGCAACACAAGTTGGAGCTGTCCTGGAGTCCGAATCCAGCCCCAAAACGTGTTGGATTTGATCTCTTTCTTTCCTTGGACCAAAAGTGACGTGGTGTCCAGGTGGACAACGTTGGGAATACTTGGATTTGGTCCCCAATCAACTTCATTAACCTTCCATGCTTTCCATATGCAATCAAACCTTTCCTTGATCCATGTAAGTAATTCTGAAAATGAAAATATACACATTTTATGGTGGAGCACCAATTCATCAAATGCATCAATGATAAGCCTCATATAGAATGGTTGCACCTTTGGTATAGAAGTGGTTGACATGGTCATATTTGAGCCAATGATGTCCTCATCATTCTCCCCTTCTTGACAGCAAACCGTCCTCGGTTTGACCTTTGTTGGAGGATGTGTTGTAGGTAAAAGTGAACCGTGCTCCCCTTCTTGATATTTATCCTGTTGCATTTGGGAAAAACTAGAAAAACTTTGCAAGACATCATTAGTGTTAGTGCAGCCCTCAATTTGATCATGGTATTGTGGCCCAAAAGGGTATTTCAGATTAGAGCAAATATAAACTTTATGCACCAAATATTCTCCTTTGTTGTCATATTTGCCAATTGCATGAAGCGAACAATGATTAAAACTTGGCAAAATAGAATCAAATTTAAGTTTCTCTTTTAGACAATTTAGATTACACAGAATATCAAATTCTATATAACCCAAAGTATTTAAAGAAGACAACAAATTCAGTTCATCTTGTGCACATGTAATAGGATGAAAAAGCTTATCTTTAGCACATTTGTATGGTTCCAAACCAAAAGTATCACACTTATTTGCTACTTGTGGCATAGGAGTAAAAGAATCATCAACACACAACTCCTCTTTATCACAAGGAACCGCGAGTAATTCATTTTGTGACAAAGGAAAATCACTAGTGGGTTCCACTATTTGTTGCTCTTCATTAGCATGCAGAGTGGACAAATTTTGGACATTATGGGTCACATCATTCTGGCAAGTATTCACAGATAATAAAATCTCTTTTTCAGCATGGAGAGCCAGACAAAACAATTGACCAATATGGCAATATGATTTGCTAATTAATAAGGTTCGAATTTCAGAATTGAGCCCTCTCATGAATCTACTCATAACATCTTCCATGCATTCATCCAATCCACCAAACATGATACAAATCTTAAAATTATGGTAGTATTGTTTCACAGTCTTGCTACTCTGCTTCAAGTTGTCTAATTTTGCAAGCAAATAATCAACATAATATGCAGGAACGAATGCATCTCTAAAAAGAAATTTGAAGTCTTTCCAAGATTCTAGAACTTTGATGTGCCTACAAATGTGTTTCCATTCTAGCAAAGCATATTCAATCAAAATATTAGAGGCAATACAAATCTTTTGTTTCTCGGATAGGTCATGCTCATCAAATTCATTGTCTACTTTTAACTCCCAATCGATGTAAGCTTGAGGATCAAACTTACCATCATATAATGGCAAGTGTTGAATGACATCCTGAATATGAGGGTCTAGTTTCAACAGCTCAAAAATCTCCATATCACCTGCCATGATTAGTAGAAAACAAGAAACACAAAAATAATATGTATCCTCCTATCAACTACTAGGATGTGTCAGATGTAATTCTCTCAAACTCAACTTGTTAAAAGAAGCCCTTACAAGTTCTTACCAAGCCAAACAGGAGGTGACGGCAACCAACAAGTCTACAACCGTGGAGTGAAGTGTATTGGTGCCGCAACAACAACACCTGTCAAGCTGTAGTCGAAATATGTGGAGCTATAGGTGGGCTAAAGCAAGGAAGTACTAGAACCACATTAGTTGCAAGCAAATTGAACAAACGCTCAACGACGTTATTATGCTGGTCCTAGGCTAGTACATGCTAGAGACGCGAGCCTGGACACAAACGAAGTCACTGAGCAGCAGCAAAGAAGGATCACAAGGACAGGAATAACAACAAAAGAAAAACTCTTCTCTTCTTCTTTCTCTTTCTTTTCTTTCTTTCTTTCTGTCTTTCTTTTCTTTCTTTCTTTTCTTTCTTTCTGTCTTTTTTTTCTGTTTTTTTCTTTCAACTAGCACAAAACTGAAATTTTGCAACAAGAAATAACAAGCTACTTACAACAATTAAATGTTTCCTTGGGAAGGGTGATTCAGTAGCAAAGTGAAACAAGTGGTTGTTTTGCAAAACCAGCAGACGCGCAAATCTCCAGAGCAATTGCGAAGCGCTCAGAATGAATTTGGGACCAAGCTCTGATCCGTTGGAAAGAGGACAAGTTAAGGTTTCCAGATTGTATTTAAACTCCCTATTTAGACTCCTGACAAAGGAAATATGGTGCTTTTGTTTTCAAGATAAAACAGGACTCCGAATCGAAATCTATCTTGATCTTGTTGGATTTCCTTTTTGTAGATGGAAATATGGACGTGGATGAAACCTCCAAGGACGTGGCTAGGATAATGGTGGTAAACAAAACAAAGGAATTTGAAAATCCACTTGGATTCCTAGAGAGAAACAAATAAACTCGAATCTGCGATGGTGACAGAAACGTGACTAGAACTCGAAACTCTAAACGACTAGACGCTAAGACCAGCAACTTGCACGACGATGCAACCGTTAATTCAATAAGCCCTAACTAAGCAGTAATAGTATTAAGCTCAAAGGGGTTTTGGGATTATGAAGAACTAATCTACTAATTTTGTTTTGGCTTTTTCTGGACCATAGGAGATTAAAAACAGCAAAGAACTAGAAGTCTCTCACCGATCAACCTTGCTCTGATTACCAACTGATATGAACCCGTTAGGGTGAATCCTGATCTTTCGATGAGAGAAGGTGGATAACTCGATTTGGGGATGGAGATGACGTTCATGGCCCGACTACAACCATCCAAGGATGCTGCGCCTTAGCAACCGATACACCACCTCCAACAGCCGTCGCGATCTTGTGGAACACGATCAACCAAACCACTAGGGTAATTCCTGCAAGCAATCGAGGAACAAGCAAGAACAAGTAGAACAAGCAACTCAATTGCAAATATGGAGATGAAAACCAATCTGAAATCACAAAGTTGGGGTTCTGAATCGAGTAGAACGGATGGTGTAGTCGACACACGCGTCTACAGGGAAGTAGCAATGGCTAAACTTTCAACAAAACAAAACCCAATCTGTTTGTGGCGGCTCTGATCCTTATTAATACCTAGGGGAACGACCAGGGGGTGTTGGGGTCGTTCTCCAACCCTAGGACACGTCCCTAATGAACCCAACTTGATACATGGGCCATCAGCCCAAAATAGGGTGACACAGCACCAAAGGCAGAAAAGGCCCCGGCGTTGAAACAACGATTGCAGAAGCATCGGATAAGATATAGCCATGAGTCAAGATCCGTTCGAAAATAGACTTGATAAGCTTTCCAAAAAGTGCTAGAACGTCCCAATCCGAGTCCGTATGCGACTGTGGTGAACAACACAAGTTGGAGCTGTCCTGGAGTCCGAATCCAGCCCCAAAACGTGTTGGATTTGATCTCTTTCTTTCCTTGGACCAAAAGTGACGTGGTGTCCAGGTGGAGAACGTTGGGAATACTTGGATTTGGTCCCCAATCAACTTCATTAACCTTCCATGCTTTCCATATGCAATCAAACCTTTCCTTGATCCATGTAAGTAATTCTAAAAATGAAAATATACACATTTTATGGTGGAGCACCAATTCATCAAATGCATCAATGATAAGCCTCATATAGAATGGTTGCACCTTTGGTATAGAAGTGGTTGACATGGTCATATTTGAGCCAATGATGTCCTCATCATTCTCCCCTTCTTGACAGCAAACCGTCCTCGGTTTGACCTTTGTTGGAGGATGTGTTGTAGGTAAAAGTGAACCGTGCTCCCCTTCTTGATATTTATCCTGTTGCATTTGGGAAAAACTAGAAAAACTTTGCAAGACATCATTAGTGTTAGTGCAGCCCTCAATTTGATCATGGTATTGTGGCCCAAAAGGATATTTCAGATTAGAGCAAATATAAACTTTATGCACCAAATATTTTCCTTTGTTGTCATATTTGCCAATTGCATGAAGCGAACAATGATTAAAACTTGGCAAAATAGAATCAAATTTAAGTTTCTCTTTTAGACAATTTAGATTACACAGAATATCAAATTCTATATAACCCAAAGTATTTAAAGAGGACAACAAATTCAGTTCATCTTGTGCACATGTAATAGGATGAAAAAGCTTATCTTTAGCACATTTGTATGGTTCCAAACCAAAAGTATCACACTTATTTGCTACTTGTGGCATAGGAGTAAAAGAATCATCAACACACAACTCCTCTTTATCACAAGGAACCGCAAGTAATTCATTTTGTGACAAAGGAAAATCAGTAGTGGGTTCCACTATTTGTTGCTCTTCATTAGCATGCAGAGTGGACAAATTTTGGACATTATGGGTCACATCATTCTGGCAAGTATTCACAGATAATAGAATCTCTTTTTCAGCATTGAGAGCCAGACAAAACAATTGACCAATATGGCAATATGATTTGCTAATTAATAAGGTTCGAATTTCAGAATTGAGCCCTCTCATGAATCTACTCATAACATCTTCCATGCATTCATCCAATCCACCAAACATGATACAAATCTTAAAATTATGGTAGTATTGTTTCACAGTCTTGCTACCCTGCTTCAAGTTGTCTAATTTTGTAAGCAAATAATCAACATAATATGCAGGAACGAATGCATCTCTAAAAAGAAATTTGAAGTCTTTCCAAGATTCTGGAACTTTGATGTGCCTACAAATGTGTTTCCATTCTAGCAAAGCATATTCAATCAAAATATTAGAGGCAATACAAATCTTTTGTTTCTCGGATAGGTCATTCTCATCAAATTCATTGTCTACTTTTAACTCCCAATCGATGTAAGCTTGAGGATCAAACTTACCATCATATAATGGCAAGTGTTGAATGACATCCTGAATATGAGGGTCTAGTTTCAACAGCTCAAAAATCTCCATATCACCTGCCATGATTAGTAGAAAACAAGAAACACAAAAATAATATGTATCCTCCTATCAACTACTAGGATGTGTCAGATGTAATTCTCTCAAACTCAACTTGTTAAAACAAGCCCTTACAAGTTCTTACCAAGCCAAACAGGAGGTGACGGCAACCAACAAGTCTACAACCGTGGAGTGAAGTGTATCGGTGCCGCAACAACAACACCTGTCAAGTTGTAGTCGAAATATGTGGAGCTATAGGTGGGCTAAAGCAAGGAAGTACTAGAACCATGTTAGTTGCAAGCAAATTGAACAAACGCTCAACGACGTTATTATGCTGGTCCTAGGCTAGTACATGCTAGAGACGCGAGCCTGGACACAAACGAAGTCACTGAGCAGCAGCAAAGAAGGATCACAAGGACAGGAATAACAACAAAAGAAAAACTCTTCTCTTCTTCTTTCTCTTTCTTTTCTTTCTTTCTTTCTGTCTTTCTTTTCTTTCTTTCTTTTCTTTCTTTCTGTCTTTTTTTTCTGTTTTTTTTTCTTTCAACTAGCACAAAACTGAAATTTTGCAACAAGAAATAACAAGCTACTTACAGCAATTAAATGTTTCCTTGGGAAGGGTGATTCAGTAGCAAAGTGAAACAAGTGGTTGTTTTGCAAAACCAGCAGACGCGCAAATCTCTAGAGCAATTGCGAAGCGCTCAGAATGAATTTGGGACCAAGCTCTGATCCGTTGGAAAGAGGACAAGTTAAGGTTTCCAGATTGTATTTAAACTCCCTATTTAGACTCCTGACAAAGGAAATATGGTGCTTTTGTTTTCAAGATAAAACAGGACTCCGAATCGAATTCTATCTTGATCTTGTTGGATTTCCTTTTTGTAGATGGAAATATGGACGTGGATGAAACCTCCAAGGACGTGGCTAGGATAATGGTGGTAAACAAAACAAAGGAATTTGAAAATCCACTTGGATTCCTAGAGAGAAACAAATAAACTCGAATCTGCGATGGTGACAGAAACGTGACTAGAACTCGAAACTCTAAACGACTAGACGCTAAGACCAGCAACTTGCACGACGATGCAACCGTTAATTCAATAAGCCCTAACTAAGCAGTAATAGTATGAAGCTCAAAGGGGTTTTGGGATTATGAAGAACTAATCTACTAATTTTGTTTTGGCTTTTTCTAGACCATAGGAGATTAAAAACAGCAAAGAACTAGAAGTCTCTCACCGATCAACCTTGCTCTGATTACCAACTGATATGAACCCGCTAGGGTGAATCCTGATCTTTCGATGAGAGAAGGTGGATAACTCGATTTGGGGATGGAGATGACGTTCATGGCCCGACTACAACCATCCAAGGATGCTGCGCCTTAGCAACCGATACACCACCTCCAACAGACGTCGCGATCTTGTGGAACACGATCAACCAAACCACTAGGGTAATTCCTGCAAGCAATCGAGGAACAAGCAAGAACAAGTAGAACAAGCAACTCAATTGCAAATATGGAGATGAAAACCAATCTGAAATCACAAAGTTGGGGTTCTGAATCGAGTAGAACGGATGGTCTAGTCGACACACGCGTCTACAGGGAAGTAGCAATGGCTAAACTTTCAACAAAACAAAACCCAATCTGTTTGTGGCGTCTCTAATCCTTATTAATACCTAGGGGAACGACCAGGGGGTGTTGGGGTCGTTCTCCAACCCTAGGACACGTCCCTAATGAACCCAACTTGATACATGGGCCATCAGCCCAAAATAGGGTGACACAGCACCAAAGGCAGAAAAGGCCCCGGCGTTGAAAGGACGATTGCAGAAGCATCGGATAAGATATAGCCATGAGTCCAGATCCGTTGGAAAATAGACTTGATAAGCTTTCCAAAAAGTGCTAGAACGTCCCAATCCGAGTCCGTATGCGACTGTGGTGAACAACACAAGTTGGAGCTGTCATGGAGTCCGAATCCAGCCCCAAAACGTGTTGGATTTGATCTCTTTCTTTCCTTGGACCAAAAGTGACGTGGTGTCCAGGTGGAGAACGTTGGGAATACTTGGATTTGGTCCCCAATCAACTTCATTAAACTTCCATGCTTTCCATATGCAATCAAACCTTTCTTTGATCCATGTAAGTAATTCTGAAAATGAAAATATACACATTTTATGGTGGAGCACCAATTCATCAAATGCATCAATGATAAGCCTCATATAGAATGGTTGCACCTTTGGTATAGAAGTGGTTGACATGGTCATATTTGAGCCAATGATGTACGTGGATGAAACCTCCAAGGACGTGGCTAGGATAATGGTGGTAAACAAAACAAAGGAATTTGAAAATCCACTTGGATTCCTAGAGAGAAACAAATAAACTCGAATCTGCGATGATGATAGAAACGTGACTAGAACTCGAAACTCTAAACGACTAGACGCTAAGACCAGCAACTTGCACGACGATGCAACCGTTAATTCAATAAGCCCTAACTAAGCAGTAATAGTATTAAGCTCAAAGGGGTTTTGGGATTATGAAGAACTAATCTACTAATTTTGTTTTGGCTTTTTCTGGACCATAGGAGATTAAAAACAGCAAAGAACTAGAAGTCTCTCACCGATCAACCTTGCTCTGATTACCAACTGATATGAACCCGCTAGGGTGAATCCTGATCTTTCGATGAGAGAAGGTGGATAACTCGATTTGGGGATGGAGATGACGTTCATGGCCTGACTACAACCATCCAAGGATGTTGCGCCTTAGCAACCGATACACCACCTCCAACAGCCGTCGCAATCTTGTGGAACACGATCAACCAAACCACTAGGGTAATTTCTGCAAGCAATCGAGGAACAAGCAAGAACAAGTAGAACAAGCAACTCAATTGCAAATATGGAGATGAAAACCAATCTGAAATCACAAAGTTGGGGTTCTGAATCGAGTAGAACGGATGGTCTAGTCGACACACGCGTCTACAAGGAAGTAGCACTGGCTAAACTTTCAACAAAACAAAACCCAATCTGTTTGTGGCGGCTCTAATCCTTATTAATACCTAGTGGAACGACCAGGGGGTGTTGGGGTCGTTCTCCAACCCTAGGACACGTCCCTAATGAACCCAACTTGATACATGGGCCATCAGCCCAAAATAGGGTGACACAGCACCAAAGGCAGAAAAGGCCCCGGCGTTGAAACAACGATTGCAGAAGCATCGGATAAGATATAGCCATGAGTCCAGATCCGTTGGAAAATAGACTTGATAAGCTTTCCAAGAAGTGCTAGAACGTCCCAATCCGAGTCCGTATGCGACTGTGGTGAACAACACAAGTTGGAGCTGTCCTGGAGTCCGAATCCAGCCCCAAAACGTGTTGGATTTGATCTCTTTCTTTCCTTGGACCAAAAGTGACGTGGTGTCCCGGTGGAGAACGTTGGGAATACTTGGATTTGGTCCCCAATCAACTTCATTAACCTTCCATGCTTTCCATATGCAATCAAACCTTACCTTGATCCATGTAAGTAATTCTGAAAATGAAAATATACACATTTTATGGTGGAGCACCAATTCATCAAATGCATCAATGATAAGCCTCATATAGAATGGTTGCACCTTTGGTATAGAAGTGGTTGACATGGTCATATTTGAGCCAATGATGTACGTGGATGAAACCTCCAAGGACGTGGCTAGGATAATGGTGGTAAACAAAACAAAGGAATTTGAAAATCCACTTGGATTCCTAGAGAGAAACAAATAAACTCGAATCTGCGATGGTGACAGAAACGTGACTAGAACTCGAAACTCTAAACGACTAGACGCTAAGACCAGCAACTTGCACGACGATGCAACCGTTAATTCAATAAGCCCTAACTAAGCAGTAATAGTATTAAGCTCAAAGGGGTTTTGGGATTATGAAGAACTAATCTACTAATTTTGTTTTGGCTTTTTCTGGACCATAGGAGATTAAAAACAGCAAAGAACTAGAAGTCTCTCACCGATCAACCTTGCTCTGATACCAACTGATATGAACCCGCTAGGGTGAATCCTGATCTTTCGATGAGAGAAGGTGGATAACTCGATTTGGGGATGGAGATGACGTTCATGGCCCGACTACAACCATCCAAGGATGCTGCGCCTTAGCAACCGATACACCACCTCCAACAGACGTCGCGATCTTGTGGAACACGATCAACCAAACCACTAGGGTAATTCCTGCAAGCAATCGAGGAACAAGCAAGAACAAGTAGAACAAGCAACTCAATTGCAAATATGGAGATGAAAACCAATCTGAAATCACAAAGTTGGGGTTCTGAATCGAGTAGAACGGATGGTCTAGTCGACACACGCGTCTACAGGGAAGTAGCAATGGCTAAACTTTCAACAAAACAAAACCCAATCTGTTTGTGGCGTCTCTAATCCTTATTAATACCTAGGGGAACGACCAGGGGGTGTTGGGGTCGTTCTCCAACCCTAGGACACGTCCCTAATGAACCCAACTTGATACATGGGCCATCAGCCCAAAATAGGGTGACACAGCACCAAAGGCAGAAAAGGCCCCGGCGTTGAAAGGACGATTGCAGAAGCATCGGATAAGATATAGCCATGAGTCCAGATCCGTTGGAAAATAGACTTGATAAGCTTTCCAAAAAGTGCTAGAACGTCCCAATCCGAGTCCGTATGCGACTGTGGTGAACAACACAAGTTGGAGCTGTCATGGAGTCCGAATCCAGCCCCAAAACGTGTTGGATTTGATCTCTTTCTTTCCTTGGACCAAAAGTGACGTGGTGTCCAGGTGGAGAACGTTGGGAATACTTGGATTTGGTCCCCAATCAACTTCATTAAACTTCCATGCTTTCCATATGCAATCAAACCTTTCTTTGATCCATGTAAGTAATTCTGAAAATGAAAATATACACATTTTATGGTGGAGCACCAATTCATCAAATGCATCAATGATAAGCCTCATATAGAATGGTTGCACCTTTGGTATAGAAGTGGTTGACATGGTCATATTTGAGCCAATGATGTACGTGGATGAAACCTCCAAGGACGTGGCTAGGATAATGGTGGTAAACAAAACAAAGGAATTTGAAAATCCACTTGGATTCCTAGAGAGAAACAAATAAACTCGAATCTGCGATGATGATAGAAACGTGACTAGAACTCGAAACTCTAAACGACTAGACGCTAAGACCAGCAACTTGCACGACGATGCAACCGTTAATTCAATAAGCCCTAACTAAGCAGTAATAGTATTAAGCTCAAAGGGGTTTTGGGATTATGAAGAACTAATCTACTAATTTTGTTTTGGCTTTTTCTGGACCATAGGAGATTAAAAACAGCAAAGAACTAGAAGTCTCTCACCGATCAACCTTGCTCTGATACCAACTGATATGAACCCGCTAGGGTGAATCCTGATCTTTCGATGAGAGAAGGTGGATAACTCGATTTGGGGATGGAGATGACGTTCATGGCCCGACTACAACCATCCAAGGATGCTGCGCCTTAGCAACCGATACACCACCTCCAACAGCCATCGCGATCTTGTGAAACACGATCAACCAAACCACTAGGGTAATTCCTGCAAGCAATCGAGGAACAAGCAAGAACAAGTAGAACAAGCAACTCAATTGCAAATATGGAGATGAAAACCAATCTGAAATCACAAAGTTGGGGTTCTGAATCGAGTAGAACGGATGGTCTAGTCGACACACGCGTCTATAAGGAAGTAGCAATGGCTAAACTTTCAACAAAATAAAACCCAATCTGTTTGTGGCGGCTCTAATCCTTATTAATACCTAGGGGAACGACCAGGGGGTGTTGGGGTCGTTCTCCAACCCTAGGACACGTCCCTAATGAACCCAACTTGATACATGGGCCATCAGCCCAAAATAGGGTGACACAGCACCAAAGGCAGAAAAGGCCTCAGCGTTGAAATGACGATTGCAGAAGCATCGGATAAGATATAGCTATGAGTTTAGATCTGTTGGAAAATAGACTTGATAAGCTTTCCAAAAAGTGCTAGAACGTCCCAATCCGAGTCCGTATGCGACTGTGGTGAACAACACAAGTTGGAGCTATCCTGGAGTCCGAATCCAGCCCCAAAACGTGTTGGATTTGATCTCTTTCTTTCCTTGGACCAAAAGTGACGTGGTGTCCAGGTGGAGAACGTTGGGAATACTTGGATTTGGTCCCCAATCAACTTCATTAACCTTCCATGCTTTCCATATGCAATCAAACCTTTCCTTGATCCATGTAAGTAATTCTGAAAATGAAAATATACACATTTTATGGTGGAGCACCAATTCATCAAATGCATCAATGATAAGCCTCATATAGAATGGTTGCACCTTTGGTATAGAAGTGGTTGACATGGTCATATTTGAGCCAATGATGTATGTGGATGAAACCTCCAAGGACGTGGCTAGGATAATGGTGGTAAACAAAACAAAGGAATTTGAAAATCCACTTGGATTCCTAGAGAGAAACAAATAAACTCGAATCTGCGATAGTGACAGAAACGTGACTAGAACTCGAAACTCTAAATGACTAGACGCTAAGACCAGCAACTTGCACGACGATGCAACCGTTAATTCAATAAGCCCTAACTAAGCAGTAATAGTATTAAGCTCAAAGGGGTTTTGGGATTATGAAGAACTAATCTACTAATTTTGTTTTGGCTTTTTCTGGACCATAGGAGATTAAAAACAGCAAAGAACTAGAAGTCTCTCACCGATCAACCTTGCTCTGATACCAACTGATATGAACCCGCTAGGGTGAATCCTGATCTTTCGTTGAGAGAAGGTGGATGACTCGATTTGGGGATGGAGATGACGTTCATGGCCCGACTACAACCATCCAAGGATGCTGCGCCTTAGCAACCGATACACCACCTCCAACAGCCGTCGCGATCTTGTGGAACACGATCAACCAAACCACTAGGGTAATTCCTGCAAGCAATCGAGGAACAAGCAAGAACAAGTAGAACAAGCAACTCAATTGCAAATATGGAGATGAAAACCAATCTGAAATCACAAAGTTAGGGTTCTGAATCGAGTAGAACGGATGGTCTAGTCGACACACGCGTCTACAGGGAAGTAGCAATGGCTAAACTTTCAACAAAACAAAACCCAATCTGTTTGTGGCGGCTCTAATCCTTATTAATACCTAGGGGAACGACCAGGGGGTGTTGGGATCGTTCTCCAACCCTAGGACACGTCCCTAATGAACCCAACTTGATACATTGGCCATCAGCCCAAAATAGGGTGACACAGCACCAAAGGCAGAAAAGGCCCCGACGTTGAAACGACGATTACAGAAGCATCGGATAAGATATAGCCATGAGTCCAGATCCGTTGGAAAATAGACTTGATAAGCTTTCCAAAAAGTGCTAGAACGTCCCAATCCGAGTCCGTATGCGACTGTGGTGAACAACACAAGTTGGAGCTGTCCTGGAGTCCGAATCCAGCCCCAAAACGTGTTGGATTTGATCTCTTTCTTTCCTTAGACCAAAAGTGACGTGGTGTCCAGGTGGAGAACGTTGGGAATACTTGGATTTGGTCCCCAATCAACTTCATTAACCTTCCAAGCTTTCCATATGCAATCAAACCTTTCCTTGATCCATGTAAGTAATTCTGAAAATGAAAATATACACATTTTATGGTGGAGCACCAATTCATCAAATGCATCAATGATAAGCCTCATATAGAATGGTTGCACCTTTGGTATAGAAGTGGTTGACATGGTCATATTTGAGCCAATGATGTCCTCATCAGTACGTTTGACGCAAACCGAGCACCTATCTTGCACCGACGCTAACACTATCTCAAAACAGATCGAAACGAGATTCCACATGACCCACGTCACCTAGGAGTTTCATCGGGTGCCTCCAATACTATTTTCTAGCCTACGGTATCTTCGACGCAAACCGTGCACCAATCTTGCAGCAAGAGTAGCAATATCTTCAAACAGACTGAACCGAGCTACCACTTGAGCCCCGTCACCTAGGAGTCCCATCGTGCGCGTCCAAAATGATTTCTATGCCTGTGGTACGTTCGGTGCAAACCGTGCACCTATCTTGCACTGACACTAACATTGTCTCCAAACATACTAAAACAAAATTCCACTGGACCCACGTCACTTACGAGTTCCATCAGGTGCGTTCAAAACTATTTTATGAGCCTATGGTACATTAAGTGCAAACCGTGCAACTTCTTGCGTCAAGATTAGAAATATCTCCAAAAGGACCAAACAGAGCTCAACTAGACCCTCGTTACCTAGGAGTACCATCGAGTGCGTCTAAAATGATTTATGAGCCTATGGTAAGTATGATGCAAACCGAGCACCTATCTTGCACCGACGCTAACACTGTCTCAAAACAGATCGAAACGAGATTCCACATGACCCACGTGACCTAGGAGTTCCATTGGGTGCCTCCAATTCTATTCCGAGCCTATGGTACGTCCGATGCAAACCGTGCACCACTATTGCATCAAGAGTAGCATGATCTCCAAATGGACCAAACCGAGCTTTCACTTGAGCCACGTCTCCTAGGAGTTCCATCGAGTGCGTCCAAAATGATTTCTCTGCCTATGGTATGTTTAGTGCCAATCGTGCTCCCGTCTTGCATTGACACTAAACAGTCTCAAACAGACTAAAACGAGATTCCACACGACCCACTTCACTTATGAGTTCCATCGGGTCGTCAAAAAACTATTTATGACCTATAGTATGTTCAGTGTAAACTGTGCACCTATCTTACATCAAGATTAGCACTATCTCCAAATGGACCGAACAGAGCTCCACCAGACCCTCGTCACCTAGGAGTACCTCGGGTGCATCTAAAATGATTTATGAGCCTATGGTACGTTTGACGCAAACCGAGCACCTATCTTGCACCGACGCTAACACTATCTCAAAACAGATTGAAATGCGATTCCACATAACCCACGTCACCTAGGAGTTCCATCGGGTGCCTCCAATACTATTTTCTAGCCTACGGTATCTTCGACGCAAACCGTGCACCAATCTTGCAGCAAGAGTAGCACTATCTTCAAACGGACCGAACCGAGCTACCACTTGAGCCCCGTCACCTAGGAGTCCCATCGTGCGCGTCCAAAATGATTTCTATGCCTACGGTACGTTCGGTGCAAACCGTGCACCTATCTTGTACTGACACTAACATTGTCTCCAAACATACTAAAACGAGATTCCACTGGACCCACGTCACTTACGAGTTCCATCAGGTGCGTCCAAAACTATTTATGAGCCTATGGTACATTAAGTGCAAACCGTGCAACTTCTTGCGTCAAGATTAGCAATATCTCCAAAAGGACCAAACAGAGCTCAACTAGACCCTCGTTACCTAGGAGTACCATCGAGTGCGTCTAAAATGATTTATGAGCCTATGGTAAGTATGATGCAAACCGAGCACCTATCTTGCACCGACGCTAACACTGTCTCAAAACAGATCGAAACGAGATTCCACATGACCCACGTGACCTAGGAGTTCCATTGGGTGCCTCCAATTCTATTCCGAGCCTATGGTATGTCTGATGCAAACCGTGCACCACTATTGCATCAAAAGTTGCATGATCTCCAAATGGACCAAACCGAGCTTTCACTTGAGCCACGTCTCCTAGGAGTTCCATCGAGTGCGTCCAAAATGATTTCTCTGCCTATGGTATGTTTAGTGCCAATCGTGCTCCTGTCTTGCATTGACACTAACACTATCTCAAACAGACTAAAACGAGATTCCACATGACCCACTTCACTTACGTGTTCCATCGGGTCGTCAAAAAACTATTTATGACCTATAGTATGTTCAGTGCAAACTGTGCACCTATCTTACATCAAGATTAGCACTATCTCCAAATGGACCGAACAGAGCTCCACCAGACCCTCGTCACCTAGGAGTACCTCGGGTGCGTCTAAAACGATTTATGAGCCTATGGTACGTTTGACGCAAACCGAGCACCTATCTTGCACCGACGCTAACACTATCTCAAAACAGATCGAAATGCGATTCCACATGACCCACGTCACCTAGGAGTTCCATCGGGTGCCGCCAATACTATTTTCTAGCCTACGGTATCTTCGACGCAAACCGTGCACCAATCTTGCAGCAAGAGTAGCACTATCTTCAAACGGACCGAACCGAGCTACCACTTGAGCCTCATCACCTAGGAGTCCCATCGTGCACGTCCAAAATGATTTCTATGCCTATGGTACGTTCGGTGCAAACCGTGCACCTATCTAGCACTGACACTAACATTGTCTCCAAACATACTAAAACGAGATTCCACTGGACCCACGTCACTTACGAGTTCCATCAGGTGCGTCCAAAACTATTTATGAGCCTATGGTACATTAAGTGCAAACCGTGCAACTTCTTGCGTCAAGATTAGCAATATCTCCAAAAGGACCAAACAGAGCTCAACTAGACCCTCGTTACCTAGGAGTACCATCGAGTGCGTCTAAAATGATTTATGAGCCTATGGTAAGTATGATGCAAACCGAGCACCTATCTTGCACCGACGCTAACACTGTCTCAAAACAGATCGAAACGAGATTCCACATGACCCACGTGACCTAGGAGTTCCATTGGGTGCCTCCAATTCTATTCCGAGCATATGGTACGTCCGATGCAAACCGTGCACCACTATTGCATCAAGAGTAGCATGATCTCCAAATGGACCAAACCGAGCTTTCACTTGAGCCACGTCTCCTAGGAGTTCCATCGAGTGCGTCCAAAATGATTTCTCTGCCTATGGTATGTTTAGTGCCAATCGTGCTCCCGTCTTGCATTGACACTAAACTGTCTCAAACAGACTAAAACGAGATTCCACACGACCCACTTCACTTATGAGTTCCATCGGGTCGTCAAAAAACTATTTATGACCTATAGTATGTTCAGTGCAAACTGTGCACCTATCTTACATCAAGATTAGCACTATCTCGAAATGGACCGAACAGAGCTCCACCAGACCCTCATCACCTAGGAGTACCTCGGGTGCGTCTAAAACGATTTATGAGCCTATGGTACGTTTGACGCAAACCGAGCACCTATCTTGCACCGACGCTAACACTATCTCAAAACAGATCGAAATGCGATTCCACATGACCCACGTCACCTAGGAGTTCCATCGGGTGCCTCCAATACTATTTTCTAGCCTACGGTATCTTCGACGCAAACCGTGCACCAATCTTGTAGCAAGAGTAGCACTATCTTCAAACGGACCGAACCGAGCTACCACTTGAGCCCCGTCACCTAGGAGTCCCATCGTGCGCGTCCAAAATGATTTCTATGCCTATGGTACGTTCGGTGCAAACCGTGCACCTATCTTGCACTGAAACTAACATTGTCTCCAAACATACTAAAACGAGATTCCACTGGACCCACGTCACTTACGAGTTCCATCAGGTGCGTCCAAAACTATTTATGAGCCTATGGTACATTAAGTGCAAACCGTGCAATTTCTTGCGTCAAGATTAGCAATATCTCCAAAAGGACCAAACAGAGCTCAACTAGACCCTCGTTACCTAGGAGTACCATCGAGTGCGTCTAAAATGATTTATGAGCCTATGGTAAGTATGATGCAAACCGAGCACCTATCTTGCACCGACGCTAACATTGTCTCAAAATAGATCGAAACGAGATTCCACATGACCCACGTGACCTAGGAGTTCCATTGGGTGCCTCCAATTCTATTCCGAGCCTATGGTACGTCCGATGCAAACCGTGCACCACTATTGCATCAAGAGTAGCATGATCTCCAAATGGACCAAACCGAGCTTTCACTTGAGCCACGTCTCCTAGGAGTTCCATCGAGTGCGTCCAAAATGATTTCTCTGCCTATGGTATGTTTAGTGCCAATCGTGCTCCCGTCTTGCATTGACACTAACACTATCTCAAACAGACTGAAACGAGATTCCACATGACCCACTTCACTTACGAGTTCCATCGGGTCGTCAAAAAACTATTTATGACCTATAGTATGTTCAGTGCAAACTGTGCACCTATCTTACATCAAGATTAGCACTATCTCCAAATGGACCGAACAGAGCTCCACCAGACCCTCGTCACCTAGGAGTACCTCGGGTGCGTCTAAAACGATTTATGAGCCTATGGTACGTTTGACGCAAACCGAGCACCTATCTTGCACCGACGCTAACACTATCTCAAAACAGATCGAAATGCGATTCCACATGACCCACGTCACCTAGGAGTTCCATCGGGTGCCTCCAATACTATTTTCTAGCCTACGGTATCTTCGACGCAAACCGTGCACCAATCTTGCAGCAAGAGTAGCACTATCTTCAAACGGACCGAACCGAGCTACCACTTGAGCCTCGTCACCTAGGAGTCCCATCGTGCACGTCCAAAATGATTTCTATGCCTATGGTACGTTCGGTGCAAACCGTGCACCTATCTAGCACTGACACTAACATTGTCTCCAAACATACTAAAACGAGATTCCACTGGACCCACGTCACTTACGAGTTCCATCAGGTGCGTCCAAAACTATTTATGAGCCTATGGTACATTAAGTGCAAACCGTGCAACTTCTTGCGTCAAGATTAGCAATATCTCCAAAAGGACCAAACAGAGCTCAACTAGACCCTCGTTACCTAGGAGTACCATCGAGTGCGTCTAAAATGATTTATGAGCCTATGGTAAGTATGATGCAAACCGAGCACCTATCTTGCACCGACGCTAACACTGTCTCAAAACAGATCGAAACGAGATTCCACATGACCCACGTGACCTAGGAGTTCCATTGGGTGCCTCCAATTCTATTCTGAGCCTATGGTACGTCCGATGCAAACCGTGCACCACTATTGCATCAAGAGTAGCATGATCTCTAAATGGACCAAACCGAGCTTTCACTTGAGCCACGTCTCCTAGGAGTTCCATCGAGTGCGTCCAAAATGATTTCTCTGCCTATGGTATGTTTAGTGCCAATCGTGCTCCCGTCTTGCATTGACACTAAACTATCTCAAACAGACTAAAACGAGATTCCACACGACCCACTTCACTTACGAGTTCCATCGGGTCGTCAAAAAACTATTTATGACCTATAGTATGTTCAGTGCAAACTGTACACCTATCTTACATCAAGATTAGCACTATCTCCAAATGGACCGAACAGAGCTCCACCAGACCCTCGTCACCTAGGAGTACCTCGGGTGCGTCTAAAACGATTTATGAGCCTATGGTACGTTTGACGCAAACCGAGCACCTATCTTGCACCGACGCTAACACTATCTCGAAACAGATCGAAATGCGATTCCACATGACCCACGTCACCTAGGAGTTCCATCGGGTGCCTCCAATACTATTTTCTAGCCTACGGTATCTTCGACGCAAACCGTGCACCAATCTTGCAGCAAGAGTAGCACTATCTTCAAACGGACCGAACCGAGCTACCACTTGAGCCCCGTCACCTAGGAGTCCCATCGTGCGCGTCCAAAATGATTTCTATGCCTATGGTATGTTCGGTGCAAACCGTGCACCTATCTTGCACTGACACTAACATTGTCTCCAAACATACTAAAACGAGATTCCACTGGACCCACGTCACTTACGAGTTCCATCAGGTGCGTCCAAAACTATTTATGAGCCTATGGTACATTAAGTGCAAACCGTGCAACTTCTTGCGTCAAGATTAGCAATATCTCCAAAAGGACCAAACAGAGCTCAACTAGACCCTCGTTACCTAGGAGTACCATCGAGTGCGTCTAAAATGATTTATGAGCCTATGGTAAGTATGATGCAAACCGAGCACCTATCTTGCACCGACGCTAACACTGTCTCAAAACAGATCGAAACGAGATTCCACATGACCCACGTGACCTAGGAGTTCCATTGGGTGCCTCCAATTCTATTCCGAGCCTATGGTACGTCCGATGCAAACCGTGCACCACTATTGCATCAAGAGTAGCATGATCTCTAAATGGACCAAACCGAGCTTTCACTTGAGCCACGTCTCCTAGGAGTTCCATCGAGTGCGTCCAAAATGATTTCTCTGCCTATGGTATGTTTAGTGCCAATCGTGCTCCCGTCTTGCATTGACACTAAACTATCTCAAACAGACTAAAACGAGATTCCACACGACCCACTTCACTTACAAGTTCCATCGGGTCGTCAAAAAACTATTTATGACCTATAGTATGTTCAGAGCAAACTGTGCACCTATCTTACATCAAGATTAGCACTATCTCCAAATGGACCGAACAGAGCTCCACCAGACCCTCGTCACCTAGGAGTACCTCGGGTGCGTCTAAAACGATTTATGAGCCTATGGTACGTTTGACGCAAACCGAGCACCTATCTTGCACCGACGCTAACACTATCTCGAAACAGATCGAAATGCGATTCCACATGACCCACGTCACCTAGGAGTTCCATCGGGTGCCTCCAATACTATTTTCTAGCCTACGGTATCTTCGACGCAAACCGTGCACCAATCTTGCAGCAAGAGTAGCACTATCTTCAAACGGACCGAACCGAGCTACCACTTGAGCCCCGTCACCTAGGAGTCCCATCGTGCGCGTCCAAAATGATTTCTATGCCTATGGTATGTTCGGTGCAAACCGTGCACCTATCTTGCACTGACACTAACATTGTCTCCAAACATACTAAAACGAGATTCCACTGGACCCACGTCACTTACGAGTTCCATCAGGTGCGTCCAAAACTATTTATGAGCCTATGGTACATTAAGTGCAAACCGTGCAACTTCTTGCGTCAAGATTAGCAATATCTCCAAAAGGACCAAACAGAGCTCAACTAGACCCTCGTTACCTAGGAGTACCATCGAGTGCGTCTAAAATGATTTATGAGCCTATGGTAAGTATGATGCAAACCGAGCACCTATCTTGCACCGACGCTAACATTGTCTCAAAACAGATCGAAACGAGATTCCACATGACCCACGTGACCTAGGAGTTCCATTGGGTGCCTCCAATTCTATTCCGAGCCTATGGTACGTCCGATGCAAACCGTGCACCACTATTGCATCAAGAGTAGCATGATCTCCAAATGGACCAAACCGAGCTTTCACTTGAGCCACGTCTCCTAGGAGTTCCATCGAGTGCGTCCAAAATGATTTCTCTGCCTATGGTATGTTTAGTGCCAATCGTGCTCCCGTCTTGCATTGACACTAACACTATCTCAAACAGACTAAAACGAGATTCCACATGACCCACTTCACTTACGAGTTCCATCGGGTCGTCAAAAAACTATTTATGACCTATAGTATGTTCAGTGCAAACTGTGCACCTATCTTACATCAAGATTAGCACTATCTCCAAATGGACCGAACAGAGCTCCACCAGACCCTCGTCACCTAGGAGTACCTCGGGTGCGTCTAAAACGATTTATGAGCCTATGGTACGTTTGACGCAAACCGAGCACCTATCTTGCACCGACGCTAACACTATCTCAAAACAGATCGAAATGCGATTCCACATGACCCACGTCACCTAGGAGTTCCATCGGGTGCCTCCAATACTATTTTCTAGCCTATGGTATCTTCGACGCAAACCGTGCACCAATCTTGCAGCAAGAGTAGCACTATCTTCAAACGGACCGAACCGAGCTACCACTTGAGCCTCGTCACCTAGGAGTCCCATCGTGCACGTCCAAAATGATTTCTATGCCTATGGTACGTTTGGTGCAAACCGTGCACCTATCTAGCACTGACACTAACATTGTCTCCAAACATACTAAAACGAGATTCCACTGGACCCACGTCACTTACGAGTTCCATCAGGTGCGTCCAAAACTATTTATGAGCCTATGGTACATTAAGTGCAAACCGTGCAACTTCTTGCGTCAAGATTAGCAATATCTCCAAAAGGACCAAACAGAGCTCAACTAGACCCTCGTTACCTAGGAGTACCATCGAGTGCGTCTAAAATGATTTATGAGCCTATGGTAAGTATGATGCAAACCGAGCACCTATCTTGCACCGACGCTAACACTGTCTCAAAACAGATCGAAACGAGATTCCACATGACCCACGTGACCTAGGAGTTCCATTGGGTGCCTCCAATTCTATTCCGAGCCTATGGTACGTCCGATGCAAACCGTGCACCACTATTGCATCAAGAGTAGCATGATCTCCAAATGGACCAAACCGAGCTTTCACTTGAGCCACGTCTCCTAGGAGTTCCATCGAGTGCGTCCAAAATGATTTCTCTGCCTATGGTATGTTTAGTGCCAATCGTGCTCCCGTCTTGCATTGACACTAAACTGTCTCAAACAGACTAAAACGAGATTCCACATGACCCACTTCACTTACGAGTTCCATCGGGTCGTCAAAAAACTATTTATGACCTATAGTATGTTCAGTGCAAACTGTGCACCTATCTTACATCAAGATTAGCACTATCTCCAAATGGACTGAACAGAGCTCCACCAGACCCTCGTCACCTAGGAGTACCTCGGGTGCGTCTAAAACGATTTATGAGCCTATGGTACGTTTGACGCAAACCGAGCACCTATCTTGCACCGACGCTAACACTATCTCAAAACAGATCGAAATGCGATTCCACATGACCCACGTCACCTAGGAGTTCCATCGGGTGTCTCCAATACTATTTTCTAGCCTACGGTATCTTCGACGCAAACCGTGCACCAATCTTGCAGCAAGAGTAGCACTATCTTCAAACGGACCGAACCGAGCTACCACTTGAGCCCCGTCACCTAGGAGTCCCATCGTGCGCGTCCAAAATGATTTCTATGCCTATGGTACGTTCGGTGCAAACCGTGCACCTATCTTGCACTGACACTAACATTGTCTCCAAACATACTAAAACGAGATTCCACTGGACCCACGTCACTTACGAGTTCCATCAGGTGCGTCCAAAACTATTTATGAGCCTATGGTACATTAAGTGCAAACCGTGCAACTTCTTGCGTCAAGATTAGCAATATCTCCAAAAGGACCAAACAGAGCTCAACTAGACCCTCGTTACCTAGGAGTACCATCGAGTGCGTCTAAAATGATTTATGAGCCTATGGTAAGTATGATGCAAACCGAGCACCTATCTTGCACCGACGCTAACATTGTCTCAAAACAGATCGAAACGAGATTCCACATGACCCACGTGACCTAGGAGTTCCATTGGGTGCCTCCAATTCTATTCCGAGCCTATGGTACGTCCGATGCAAACCGTGCACCACTATTGCATCAAGAGTAGCATGATCTCCAAATGGACCAAACCGAGCTTTCACTTGAGCCACGTCTCCTAGGAGTTCCATCGAGTGCGTCCAAAATGATTTCTCTGCCTATGGTATGTTTAGTGCCAATCGTGCTCCCGTCTTGCATTGACACTAACACTATCTCAAACAGACTAAAACGAGATTCCACATGACCCACTTCACTTACGAGTTCCATCGGGTCGTCAAAAAACTATTTATGACCTATAGTATGTTCAGTGCAAACTGTGCACCTATCTTACATCAAGATTAGCACTATCTCCAAATGGACCGAACAGAGCTCCACCAGACCCTCGTCACCTAGGAGTACCTCGGGTGCGTCTAAAACGATTTATGAGCCTATGGTACGTTTGACGCAAACCGAGCACCTATCTTGCACCGACGCTAACACTATCTCAAAACAGATCGAAATGCGATTCCACATGACCCACGTCACCTAGGAGTTCCATCGGGTGCCTCCAATACTATTTTCTAGCCTATGGTATCTTCGACGCAAACCGTGCACCAATCTTGCAGCAAGAGTAGCACTATCTTCAAACGGACCGAACCGAGCTACCACTTGAGCCTCGTCACCTAGGAGTCCCATCGTGCACGTCCAAAATGATTTCTATGCCTATGGTACGTTCGGTGCAAACCATGCACCTATCTAGCACTGACACTAACATTGTCTCCAAACATACTAAAACGAGATTCCACTGGACCCACGTCACTTACGAGTTCCATCAGGTGCGTCCAAAACTATTTATGAGCCTATGGTACATTAAGTGCAAACCGTGCAACTTCTTGCGTCAAGATTAGCAATATCTCCAAAAGGACCAAACAGAGCTCAACTAGACCCTCGTTACCTAGGAGTACCATCGAGTGCGTCTAAAATGATTTATGAGCCTATGGTAAGTATGATGCAAACCGAGCACCTATCTTGCACCGACGCTAACACTGTCTCAAAACAGATCGAAACGAGATTCCACATGACCCACGTGACCTAGGAGTTCCATTGGGTGCCTCCAATTCTATTCCGAGCCTATGGTACGTCCGATGCAAACCGTGCACCACTATTGCATCAAGAGTAGCATGATCTCCAAATGGACCAAACCGAGCTTTCACTTGAGCCACGTCTCCTAGGAGTTCCGTCGAGTGCGTCCAAAATGATTTCTCTGCCTATGGTATGTTTAGTGCCAATCGTGCTCCCGTCTTGCATTGACACTAAACTGTCTCAAACAGACTAAAACGAGATTCCACATGACCCACTTCACTTACGAGTTCCATCGGGTCGTCAAAAAACTATTTATGACCTATAGTATGTTCAGTGCAAACTGTGCACCTATCTTACATCAAGATTAGCACTATCTCCAAATGGACTGAACAGAGCTCCACCAGACCCTCGTCACCTAGGAGTACCTCGGGTGCGTCTAAAACGATTTATGAGCCTATGGTACGTTTGACGCAAACCGAGCACCTATCTTGCACCGACGCTAACACTATCTCAAAACAGATCGAAATGCGATTCCACATGACCCACGTCACCTAGGAGTTCCATCGGGTGTCTCCAATACTATTTTCTAGCCTACGGTATCTTCGACGCAAACCGTGCACCAATCTTGCAGCAAGAGTAGCACTATCTTCAAACGGACCGAACCGAGCTACCACTTGAGCCCCGTCACCTAGGAGTCCCATCGTGCGCGTCCAAAATGATTTCTATGCCTATGGTACGTTCGGTGCAAACCGTGCACCTATCTTGCACTGACACTAACATTGTCTCCAAACATACTAAAACGAGATTCCACTGGACCCACGTCACTTACGAGTTCCATCAGGTGCGTCCAAAACTATTTATGAGCCTATGGTACATTAAGTGCAAACCGTGCAACTTCTTGCGTCAAGATTAGCAATATCTCCAAAAGGACCAAACAGAGCTCAACTAGACCCTCGTTACCTAGGAGTACCATCGAGTGCGTCTAAAATGATTTATGAGCCTATGGTAAGTATGATGCAAACCGAGCACCTATCTTGCACCGACGCTAACATTGTCTCAAAACAGATCGAAACGAGATTCCACATGACCCACGTGACCTAGGAGTTCCATTGGGTGCCTCCAATTCTATTCCGAGCCTATGGTACGTCCGATGCAAACCGTGCACCACTATTGCATCAAGAGTAGCATGATCTCCAAATGGACCAAACCGAGCTTTCACTTGAGCCACGTCTCCTAGGAGTTCCATCGAGTGCGTCCAAAATGATTTCTCTGCCTATGGTATGTTTAGTGCCAATCGTGCTCCCGTCTTGCATTGACACTAACACTATCTCAAACAGACTAAAACGAGATTCCACATGACCCACTTCACTTACGAGTTCCATCGGGTCGTCAAAAAACTATTTATGACCTATAGTATGTTCAGTGCAAACTGTGCACCTATCTTACATCAAGATTAGCACTATCTCCAAATGGACCGAACAGAGCTCCACCAGACCCTCGTCACCTAGGAGTACCTCGGGTGCGTCTAAAACGATTTATGAGCCTATGGTACGTTTGACGCAAACCGAGCACCTATCTTGCACCGACGCTAACACTATCTCAAAACAGATCGAAATGCGATTCCACATGACCCACGTCACCTAGGAGTTCCATCGGGTGTCTCCAATACTATTTTCTAGCCTACGGTATCTTCGACGCAAACCGTGCACCAATCTTGCAGCAAGAGTAGCACTATCTTCAAACGGACCGAACCGAGCTACCACTTGAGCCCCGTCACCTAGGAGTCCCATCGTGCGCGTCCAAAATGATTTCTATGCCTATGGTACGTTCGGTGCAAACCGTGCACCTATCTTGCACTGACACTAACATTGTCTCCAAACATACTAAAACGAGATTCCACTGGACCCACATCACTTACGAGTTCCATCAGGTGCGTCCAAAACTATTTATGAGCCTATGGTACATTAAGTGCAAACCGTGCAACTTCTTGCGTCAAGATTAGCAATATCTCCAAAAGGACCAAACAGAGCTCAACTAGACCCTCGTTACCTAGGAGTACCATCGAGTGCGTCTAAAATGATTTATGAGCCTATGGTAAGTATGATGCAAACCGAGCACCTATCTTGCACCGACGCTAAAACTGTCTCAAAACAGATCGAAACGAGATTCCACATGACCCACGTGACCTAGGAGTTCCATTGGGTGCCTCCAATTCTATTCCGAGCCTATGGTACGTCCGATGCAAACCGTGCACCACTATTGCATCAAGAGTAGCATGATCTCCAAATGGACCAAACCGAGCTTTCACTTGAGCCACGTCTCCTAGTAGTTCCATCGAGTGCGTCCAAAATGATTTCTCTGCCTATTGTATGTTTAGTGCCAATCGTGCTCCCGTCTTGCATTGACACTAAACTGTCTCAAACAGACTAAAACGAGATTCCACACGACCCACTTCACTTACGAGTTCCATCGGGTCGTCAAAAAACTATTTATGACCTATAGTATGTTCAGTGCAAACTGTGCACCTATCTTACATCAAGATTAGCACTATCTCCAAATGGACCGAACAGAGCTCCACCAGACCCTCGTCACCTAGGAGTACCTCGGGTGCGTCTAAAACGATTTATGAGCCTATGGTACGTTTGACGCAAACCGAGCACCTATCTTGCACCGACGCTAACACTATCTCAAAACAGATCGAAATGCGATTCCACATGACCCACGTCACCTAGGAGTTCCATCGGGTGTCTCCAATACTATTTTCTAGCCTACGGTATCTTCGACGCAAACCGTGCACCAATCTTGCAGCAAGAGTAGCACTATCTTCAAATGGACCGAACCGAGCTACCACTTGAGCCCCGTCACCTAGGAGTCCCATCGTGCGCGTCCAAAATGATTTCTATGCCTATGGTACGTTCGGTGCAAACCGTGCACCTATCTTGCACTGACACTAGCATTGTCTCCAAACATACTAAAACGAGATTCCACTGGACCCACGTCACTTACGAGTTCCATCAGGTGCGTCCAAAACTATTTATGAGCCTATGGTACATTAAGTGCAAACCGTGCAACTTCTTGCGTCAAGATTAGCAATATCTCCAAAAGGACCAAACAGAGCTCAACTAGACCCTCGTTACCTAGGAGTACCATCGAGTGCGTCTAAAATGATTTATGAGCCTATGGTAAGTATGATGCAAACCGAGCACCTATCTTGCACCGACGCTAACACTGTCTCAAAACAGATCGAAACGAGATTCCACATGACCCACGTGACCTAGGAGTTCCATTGGGTGCCTCCAATTCTATTCCGAGCCTATGGTACGTCCGATGCAAACCGTGCACCACTATTGCATCAAGAGTAGCATGATCTCCAAATGGACCAAACCGAGCTTTCACTTGAGCCACGTCTCCTAGGAGTTCCATCGAGTGCGTCCAAAATGATTTCTCTGCCTATGGTATGTTTAGTGCCAATCGTGCTCCCGTCTTGCATTGACACTAAACTGTCTCAAACAGACTAAAACGAGATTCCACACGACCCACTTCACTTACGAGTTCCATCGGGTCGTCAAAAAACTATTTATGACCTATAGTATGTTCAGTGCAAACTGTGCACCTATCTTACATCAAGATTAGCACTATCTCCAAATGGACCGAACAGAGCTCCACCAGACCCTCGTCACCTAGGAGTACCTCGGGTGCGTCTAAAACGATTTATGAGCCTATGGTACGTTTGACGCAAACCGAGCACCTATCTTGCACCGACGCTAACACTATCTCAAAACAGATCGAAATGCGATTCCACATGACCCACGTCACCTAGGAGTTCCATCGGGTGTCTCCAATACTATTTTCTAGCCTACGGTATCTTCGACGCAAACCGTGCACCAATCTTGCAGCAAGAGTAGCACTATCTTCAAACGGACCGAACCGAGCTACCACTTGAGCCCCGTCACCTAGGAGTCCCATCGTGCGCGTCCAAAATGATTTCTATGCCTATGGTACGTTCGGTGCAAACCGTGCACCTATCTTGCACTGACACTAACATTGTCTCCAAACATACTAAAACGAGATTCCACTGGACCCACATCACTTACGAGTTCCATCAGGTGCGTCCAAAACTATTTATGAGCCTATGGTACATTAAGTGCAAACCGTGCAACTTCTTGCGTCAAGATTAGCAATATCTCCAAAAGGACCAAACAGAGCTCAACTAGACCCTCGTTACCTAGGAGTACCATCGAGTGCGTCTAAAATGATTTATGAGCCTATGGTAAGTATGATGCAAACCGAGCACCTATCTTGCACCGACGCTAAAACTGTCTCAAAACAGATCGAAACGAGATTCCACATGACCCACGTGACCTAGGAGTTCCATTGGGTGCCTCCAATTCTATTCCGAGCCTATGGTACGTCCGATGCAAACCGTGCACCACTATTGCATCAAGAGTAGCATGATCTCCAAATGGACCAAACCGAGCTTTCACTTGAGCCACGTCTCCTAGTAGTTCCATCGAGTGCGTCCAAAATGATTTCTCTGCCTATTGTATGTTTAGTGCCAATCGTGCTCCCGTCTTGCATTGACACTAAACTGTCTCAAACAGACTAAAACGAGATTCCACACGACCCACTTCACTTACGAGTTCCATCGGGTCGTCAAAAAACTATTTATGACCTATAGTATGTTCAGTGCAAACTGTGCACCTATCTTACATCAAGATTAGCACTATCTCCAAATGGACCGAACAGAGCTCCACCAGACCCTCGTCACCTAGGAGTACCTCGGGTGCGTCTAAAACGATTTATGAGCCTATGGTACGTTTGACGCAAACCGAGCACCTATCTTGCACCGACGCTAACACTATCTCAAAACAGATCGAAATGCGATTCCACATGACCCACGTCACCTAGGAGTTCCATCGGGTGTCTCCAATACTATTTTCTAGCCTACGGTATCTTCGACGCAAACCGTGCACCAATCTTGCAGCAAGAGTAGCACTATCTTCAAATGGACCGAACCGAGCTACCACTTGAGCCCCGTCACCTAGGAGTCCCATCGTGCGCGTCCAAAATGATTTCTATGCCTATGGTACGTTCGGTGCAAACCGTGCACCTATCTTGCACTGACACTAGCATTGTCTCCAAACATACTAAAACGAGATTCCACTGGACCCACGTCACTTACGAGTTCCATCAGGTGCGTCCAAAACTATTTATGAGCCTATGGTACATTAAGTGCAAACCGTGCAACTTCTTGCGTCAAGATTAGCAATATCTCCAAAAGGACCAAACAGAGCTCAACTAGACCCTCGTTACCTAGGAGTACCATCGAGTGCGTCTAAAATGATTTATGAGCCTATGGTAAGTATGATGCAAACCGAGCACCTATCTTGCACCGACGCTAACACTGTCTCAAAACAGATCGAAACGAGATTCCACATGACCCACGTGACCTAGGAGTTCCATTGGGTGCCTCCAATTCTATTCCGAGCCTATGGTACGTCCGATGCAAACCGTGCACCACTATTGCATCAAGAGTAGCATGATCTCCAAATGGACCAAACCGAGCTTTCACTTGAGCCACGTCTCCTAGTAGTTCCATCGAGTGCGTCCAAAATGATTTCTCTGCCTATTGTATGTTTAGTGCCAATCGTGCTCCCGTCTTGCATTGACACTAAACTGTCTCAAACAGACTAAAACGAGATTCCACACGACCCACTTCACTTACGAGTTCCATCGGGTCGTCAAAAAACTATTTATGACCTATAGTATGTTCAGTGCAAACTGTGCACCTATCTTACATCAAGATTAGCACTATCTCCAAATGGACCGAACAGAGCTCCACCAGACCCTCGTCACCTAGGAGTACCTCGGGTGCGTCTAAAACGATTTATGAGCCTATGGTACGTTTGACGCAAACCGAGCACCTATCTTGCACCGACGCTAACACTATCTCAAAATAGATCGAAATGCGATTCCACATGACCCACGTCACCTAGGTGTTCCATCGGGTGTCTCCAATACTATTTTCTAGCCTATGGTATCTTCGACGCAAACCGTGCACCAATCTTGCAGCAAGAGTAGCACTATCTTCAAACGGACCGAACCGAGCTACCACTTGAGCCCCGTCACCTAGGAGTCCCATCGTGCGCGTCCAAAATGATTTCTATGCCTATGGTACGTTCGGTGCAAACCGTGCACCTATCTTGCACTGACACTAACATTGTCTCCAAACATACTAAAACGAGATTCCACTGGACCCACATCACTTACGAGTTCCATCAGGTGCGTCCAAAACTATTTATGAGCCTATGGTACATTAAGTGCAAACCGTGCAACTTCTTGCGTCAAGATTAGCAATATCTCCAAAAGGACCAAACAGAGCTCAACTAGACCCTCGTTACCTAGGAGTACCATCGAGTGCGTCTAAAATGATTTATGAGCCTATGGTAAGTATGATGCAAACCGAGCACCTATCTTGCACCGACGCTAAAACTGTCTCAAAACAGATCGAAACGAGATTCCACATGACCCACGTGACCTAGGAGTTCCATTGGGTGCCTCCAATTCTATTCCGAGCCTATGGTACGTCCGATGCAAACCGTGCACCACTATTGCATCAAGAGTAGCATGATCTCCAAATGGACCAAACCGAGCTTTCACTTGAGCCACGTCTCCTAGTAGTTCCATCGAGTGCGTCCAAAATGATTTCTCTGCCTATTGTATGTTTAGTGCCAATCGTGCTCCCGTCTTGCATTGACACTAAACTGTCTCAAACAGACTAAAACGAGATTCCACACGACCCACTTCACTTACGAGTTCCATCGGGTCGTCAAAAAACTATTTATGACCTATAGTATGTTCAGTGCAAACTGTGCACCTATCTTACATCAAGATTAGCACTATCTCCAAATGGACCGAACAGAGCTCCACCAGACCCTCGTCACCTAGGAGTACCTCGGGTGCGTCTAAAACGATTTATGAGCCTATGGTACGTTTGACGCAAACCGAGCACCTATCTTGCACCGACGCTAACACTATCTCAAAACAGATCGAAATGCGATTCCACATGACCCACGTCACCTAGGAGTTCCATCGGGTGTCTCCAATACTATTTTCTAGCCTACGGTATCTTCGACGCAAACCGTGCACCAATCTTGCAGCAAGAGTAGCACTATCTTCAAATGGACCGAACCGAGCTACCACTTGAGCCCCGTCACCTAGGAGTCCCATCGTGCGCGTCCAAAATGATTTCTATGCCTATGGTACGTTCGGTGCAAACCGTGCACCTATCTTGCACTGACACTAGCATTGTCTCCAAACATACTAAAACGAGATTCCACTGGACCCACGTCACTTACGAGTTCCATCAGGTGCGTCCAAAACTATTTATGAGCCTATGGTACATTAAGTGCAAACCGTGCAACTTCTTGCGTCAAGATTAGCAATATCTCCAAAAGGACCAAACAGAGCTTTCACTTGAGCCACGTCTCCTAGGAGTTCCATCGAGTGCGTCCAAAATGATTTCTCTGCCTATGGTATGTTTAGTGCCAATCGTGCTCCCGTCTTGCATTGACACTAAACTGTCTCAAACAGACTAAAACGAGATTCCACATGACCCACTTCACTTACGAGTTCCATCGGGTCGTCAAAAAACTATTTATGACCTATAGTATGTTCAGTGCAAACTGTGCACCTATCTTACATCAAGATTAGCACTATCTCCAAATGGACTGAACAGAGCTCCACCAGACCCTCGTCACCTAGGAGTACCTCGGGTGCGTCTAAAACGATTTATGAGCCTATGGTACGTTTGACGCAAACCGAGCACCTATCTTGCACCGACGCTAACACTATCTCAAAACAGATCGAAATGCGATTCCACATGACCCACGTCACCTAGGAGTTCCATCGGGTGTCTCCAATACTATTTTCTAGCCTACGGTATCTTCGACGCAAACCGTGCACCAATCTTGCAGCAAGAGTAGCACTATCTTCAAACGGACCGAACCGAGCTACCACTTGAGCCCCGTCACCTAGGAGTCCCATCGTGCGCGTCCAAAATGATTTCTATGCCTATGGTACGTTCGGTGCAAACCGTGCACCTATCTTGCACTGACACTAACATTGTCTCCAAACATACTAAAATGAGATTCCACTGGACCCACGTCACTTACGAGTTCCATCAGGTGCGTCCAAAACTATTTATGAGCCTATGGTACATTAAGTGCAAACCGTGCAACTTCTTGCGTCAAGATTAGCAATATCTCCAAAAGGACCAAACAGAGCTCAACTAGACCCTCGTTACCTAGGAGTACCATCGAGTGCGTCTAAAATGATTTATGAGCCTATGGTAAGTATGATGCAAACCGAGCACCTATCTTGCACCGACGCTAACATTGTCTCAAAACAGATCGAAACGAGATTCCACATGACCCACGTGACCTAGGAGTTCCATTGGGTGCCTCCAATTCTATTCCGAGCCTATGGTACGTCCGATGCAAACCGTGCACCACTATTGCATCAAGAGTAGCATGATCTCCAAATGGACCAAACCGAGCTTTCACTTGAGCCACGTCTCCTAGGAGTTCCATCGAGTGCGTCCAAAATGATTTCTCTGCCTATGGTATGTTTAGTGCCAATCGTGCTCCCGTCTTGCATTGACACTAACACTATCTCAAACAGACTAAAACGAGATTCCACATGACCCACTTCACTTACGAGTTCCATCGGGTCGTCAAAAAACTATTTATGACCTATAGTATGTTCAGTGCAAACTGTGCACCTATCTTACATCAAGATTAGCACTATCTCCAAATGGACCGAACAGAGCTCCACCAGACCCTCGTCACCTAGGAGTACCTCGGGTGCGTCTAAAACGATTTATGAGCCTATGGTACGTTTGACGCAAACCGAGCACCTATCTTGCACCGACGCTAACACTATCTCAAAACAGATCGAAATGCGATTCCACATGACCCACGTCACCTAGGAGTTCCATCGGGTGTCTCCAATACTATTTTCTAGCCTACGGTATCTTCGACGCAAACCGTGCACCAATCTTGCAGCAAGAGTAGCACTATCTTCAAACGGACCGAACCGAGCTACCACTTGAGCCCCGTCACCTAGGAGTCCCATCGTGCGCGTCCAAAATGATTTCTATGCCTATGGTACGTTCGGTGCAAACCGTGCACCTATCTTGCACTGACACTAACATTGTCTCCAAACATACTAAAACGAGATTCCACTGGACCCACATCACTTACGAGTTCCATCAGGTGCGTCCAAAACTATTTATGAGCCTATGGTACATTAAGTGCAAACCGTGCAACTTCTTGCGTCAAGATTAGCAATATCTCCAAAAGGACCAAACAGAGCTCAACTAGACCCTCGTTACCTAGGAGTACCATCGAGTGCGTCTAAAATGATTTATGAGCCTATGGTAAGTATGATGCAAACCGAGCACCTATCTTGCACCGACGCTAAAACTGTCTCAAAACAGATCGAAACGAGATTCCACATGACCCACGTGACCTAGGAGTTCCATTGGGTGCCTCCAATTCTATTCCGAGCCTATGGTACGTCCGATGCAAACCGTGCACCACTATTGCATCAAGAGTAGCATGATCTCCAAATGGACCAAACCGAGCTTTCACTTGAGCCACGTCTCCTAGTAGTTCCATCGAGTGCGTCCAAAATGATTTCTCTGCCTATTGTATGTTTAGTGCCAATCGTGCTCCCGTCTTGCATTGACACTAAACTGTCTCAAACAGACTAAAACGAGATTCCACACGACCCACTTCACTTACGAGTTCCATCGGGTCGTCAAAAAACTATTTATGACCTATAGTATGTTCAGTGCAAACTGTGCACCTATCTTACATCAAGATTAGCACTATCTCCAAATGGACCGAACAGAGCTCCACCAGACCCTCGTCACCTAGGAGTACCTCGGGTGCGTCTAAAACGATTTATGAGCCTATGGTACGTTTGACGCAAACCGAGCACCTATCTTGCACCGACGCTAACACTATCTCAAAACAGATCGAAATGCGATTCCACATGACCCACGTCACCTAGGAGTTCCATCGGGTGTCTCCAATACTATTTTCTAGCCTACGGTATCTTCGACGCAAACCGTGCACCAATCTTGCAGCAAGAGTAGCACTATCTTCAAATGGACCGAACCGAGCTACCACTTGAGCCCCGTCACCTAGGAGTCCCATCGTGCGCGTCCAAAATGATTTCTATGCCTATGGTACGTTCGGTGCAAACCGTGCACCTATCTTGCACTGACACTAGCATTGTCTCCAAACATACTAAAACGAGATTCCACTGGACCCACGTCACTTACGAGTTCCATCAGGTGCGTCCAAAACTATTTATGAGCCTATGGTACATTAAGTGCAAACCGTGCAACTTCTTGCGTCAAGATTAGCAATATCTCCAAAAGGACCAAACAGAGCTCAACTAGACCCTCGTTACCTAGGAGTACCATCGAGTGCGTCTAAAATGATTTATGAGCCTATGGTAAGTATGATGCAAACCGAGCACCTATCTTGCACCGACGCTAACACTGTCTCAAAACAGATCGAAACGAGATTCCACATGACCCACGTGACCTAGGAGTTCCATTGGGTGCCTCCAATTCTATTCCGAGCCTATGGTACGTCCGATGCAAACCGTGCACCACTATTGCATCAAGAGTAGCATGATCTCCAAATGGACCAAACCGAGCTTTCACTTGAGCCACGTCTCCTAGGAGTTCCATCGAGTGCGTCCAAAATGATTTCTCTGCCTATGGTATGTTTAGTGCCAATCGTGCTCCCGTCTTGCATTGACACTAAACTGTCTCAAACAGACTAAAACGAGATTCCACACGACCCACTTCACTTACGAGTTCCATCGGGTCGTCAAAAAACTATTTATGACCTATAGTATGTTCAGTGCAAACTGTGCACCTATCTTACATCAAGATTAGCACTATCTCCAAATGGACCGAACAGAGCTCCACCAGACCCTCGTCACCTGGAGTACCTCGGGTGCGTCTAAAACGATTTATGAGCCTATGGTACGTTTGACGCAAACCGAGCACCAATCTTGCACCGACGCTAACACTATCTCAAAACAGATCGAAATGCGATTCCACATGACCCACGTCACCTAGGAGTTCCATCGGGTGTCTCCAATACTATTTTCTAGCCTACGGTATCTTCGACGCAAACCGTGCACCAATCTTGCAGCAAGAGTAGCACTATCTTCAAACGGACCGAACCGAGCTACCACTTGAGCCCCGTCACCTAGGAGTCCCATCGTGCGCGTCCAAAATGATTTCTATGCCTATGGTACGTTCGGTGCAAACCGTGCACCTATCTTGCACTGACACTAACATTGTCTCCAAACATACTAAAACGAGATTCCACTGGACCCACATCACTTACGAGTTCCATCAGGTGCGTCCAAAACTATTTATGAGCCTATGGTACATTAAGTGCAAACCGTGCAACTTCTTGCGTCAAGATTAGCAATATCTCCAAAAGGACCAAACAGAGCTCAACTAGACCCTCGTTACCTAGGAGTACCATCGAGTGCGTCTAAAATGATTTATGAGCCTATGGTAAGTATGATGCAAACCGAGCACCTATCTTGCACCGACGCTAAAACTGTCTCAAAACAGATCGAAACGAGATTCCACATGACCCACGTGACCTAGGAGTTCCATTGGGTGCCTCCAATTCTATTCCGAGCCTATGGTACGTCCGATGCAAACCGTGCACCACTATTGCATCAAGAGTAGCATGATCTCCAAATGGACCAAACCGAGCTTTCACTTGAGCCACGTCTCCTAGTAGTTCCATCGAGTGCGTCCAAAACGATTTCTCTGTCTATTGTATGTTTAGTGCCAATCGTGCTCCCGTCTTGCATTGACACTAAACTGTCTCAAACAGACTAAAACGAGATTCCACACGACCCACTTCACTTACGAGTTCCATCGGGTCGTCAAAAAACTATTTATGACCTATAGTATGTTCAGTGCAAACTGTGCACCTATCTTACATCAAGATTAGCACTATCTCCAAATGGACCGAACAGAGCTCCACCAGACCCTCGTCACCTAGGAGTACCTCGGGTGCGTCTAAAACGATTTATGAGCCTATGGTACGTTTGACGCAAACCGAGCACCTATCTTGCACCGACGCTAACACTATCTCAAAACAGATCGAAATGCGATTCCACATGACCCACGTCACCTAGGAGTTCCATCGGGTGTCTCCAATACTATTTTCTAGCCTACGGTATCTTCGACGCAAACCGTGCACCAATCTTGCAGCAAGAGTAGCACTATCTTCAAATGGACCGAACCGAGCTACCACTTGAGCCCCGTCACCTAGGAGTCCCATCGTGCGCGTCCAAAATGATTTCTATGCCTATGGTACGTTCGGTGCAAACCGTGCACCTATCTTGCACTGACACTAGCATTGTCTCCAAACATACTAAAACGAGATTCCACTGGACCCACGTCACTTACGAGTTCCATCAGGTGCGTCCAAAACTATTTATGAGCCTATGGTACATTAAGTGCAAACCGTGCAACTTCTTGCGTCAAGATTAGCAATATCTCCAAAAGGACCAAACAGAGCTCAACTAGACCCTCGTTACCTAGGAGTACCATCGAGTGCGTCTAAAATGATTTATGAGCCTATGGTAAGTATGATGCAAACCGAGCACCTATCTTGCACCGACGCTAACACTGTCTCAGAACAGATCGAAACGAGATTCCACATGACCCACGTGACCTAGGAGTTCCATTGGGTGCCTCCAATTCTATTCCGAGCCTATGGTACGTCCGATGCAAACCGTGCACCACTATTGCATCAAGAGTAGCATGATCTCCAAATGGACCAAACCGAGCTTTCACTTGAGCCACGTCTCCTAGTAGTTCCATCGAGTGCGTCCAAAATGATTTCTCTGCCTATTGTATGTTTAGTGCCAATCGTGCTCCCGTCTTGCATTGACACTAAACTGTCTCAAACAGACTAAAACGAGATTCCACACGACCCACTTCACTTACGAGTTCCATCGGGTCGTCAAAAAACTATTTATGACCTATAGTATGTTCAGTGCAAACTGTGCACCTATCTTACATCAAGATTAGCACTATCTCCAAATGGACCGAACAGAGCTCCACCAGACCCTCGTCACCTAGGAGTACCTCGGGTGCGTCTAAAACGATTTATGAGCCTATGGTACGTTTGACGCAAACCGAGCACCTATCTTGCACCGACGCTAACACTATCTCAAAATAGATCGAAATGCGATTCCACATGACCCACGTCACCTAGGTGTTCCATCGGGTGTCTCCAATACTATTTTCTAGCCTATGGTATCTTCGACGCAAACCGTGCACCAATCTTGCAGCAAGAGTAGCACTATCTTCAAACGGACCGAACCGAGCTACCACTTGAGCCCCGTCACCTAGGAGTCCCATCGTGCGCGTCCAAAATGATTTCTATGCCTATGGTACGTTCGGTGCAAACCGTGCACCTATCTTGCACTGAAACTAACATTGTCTCCAAACATACTAAAACGAGATTCCACTGGACCCACATCACTTACGAGTTCCATCAGGTGCGTCCAAAACTATTTATGAGCCTATGGTACATTAAGTGCAAACCGTGCAACTTCTTGCGTCAAGATTAGCAATATCTCCAAAAGGACCAAACAGAGCTCAACTAGACCCTCGTTACCTAGGAGTACCATCGAGTGCGTCTAAAATGATTTATGAGCCTATGGTAAGTATGATGCAAACCGAGCACCTATCTTGCACCGACGCTAAAACTGTCTCAAAACAGATCGAAACGAGATTCCACATGACCCACGTGACCTAGGAGTTCCATTGGGTGCCTCCAATTCTATTCCGAGCCTATGGTACGTCCGATGCAAACCGTGCACCACTATTGCATCAAGAGTAGCATGATCTCCAAATGGACCAAACCGAGCTTTCACTTGAGCCACGTCTCCTAGTAGTTCCATCGAGTGCGTCCAAAATGATTTCTCTGCCTATTGTATGTTTAGTGCCAATCGTGCTCCCGTCTTGCATTGACACTAAACTGTCTCAAACAGACTAAAACGAGATTCCACACGACCCACTTCACTTACGAGTTCCATCGGGTCGTCAAAAAACTATTTATGACCTATAGTATGTTCAGTGCAAACTGTGCACCTATCTTACATCAAGATTAGCACTATCTCCAAATGGACCGAACAGAGCTCCACCAGACCCTCGTCACCTAGGAGTACCTCGGGTGCGTCTAAAACGATTTATGAGCCTATGGTACGTTTGACGCAAACCGAGCACCTATCTTGCACCGACGCTAACACTATCTCAAAACAGATCGAAATGCGATTCCACATGACCCACGTCACCTAGGAGTTCCATCGGGTGTCTCCAATACTATTTTCTAGCCTACGGTATCTTCGACGCAAACCGTGCACCAATCTTGCAGCAAGAGTAGCACTATCTTCAAATGGACCGAACCGAGCTACCACTTGAGCCCCGTCACCTAGGAGTCCCATCGTGCGCGTCCAAAATGATTTCTATGCCTATGGTACGTTCGGTGCAAACCGTGCACCTATCTTGCACTGACACTAGCATTGTCTCCAAACATACTAAAACGAGATTCCACTGGACCCACGTCACTTACGAGTTCCATCAGGTGCGTCCAAAACTATTTATGAGCCTATGGTACATTAAGTGCAAACCGTGCAACTTCTTGCGTCAAGATTAGCAATATCTCCAAAAGGACCAAACAGAGCTCAACTAGACCCTCGTTACCTAGGAGTACCATCGAGTGCGTCTAAAATGATTTATGAGCCTATGGTAAGTATGATGCAAACCGAGCACCTATCTTGCACCGACGCTAACACTGTCTCAAAACAGATCGAAACGAGATTCCACATGACCCACGTGACCTAGGAGTTCCATTGGGTGCCTCCAATTCTATTCCGAGCCTATGGTACGTCCGATGCAAACCGTGCACCACTATTGCATCAAGAGTAGCATGATCTCCAAATGGACCAAACCGAGCTTTCACTTGAGCCACGTCTCCTAGTAGTTCCATCGAGTGCGTCCAAAATGATTTCTCTGCCTATTGTATGTTTAGTGCCAATCGTGCTCCCGTCTTGCATTGACACTAAACTGTCTCAAACAGACTAAAACGAGATTCCACACGACCCACTTCACTTACGAGTTCCATCGGGTCGTCAAAAAACTATTTATGACCTATAGTATGTTCAGTGCAAACTGTGCACCTATCTTACATCAAGATTAGCACTATCTCCAAATGGACCGAACAGAGCTCCACCAGACCCTCGTCACCTAGGAGTACCTCGGGTGCGTCTAAAACGATTTATGAGCCTATGGTACGTTTGACGCAAACCGAGCACCTATCTTGCACCGACGCTAACACTATCTCAAAATAGATCGAAATGCGATTCCACATGACCCACGTCACCTAGGTGTTCCATCGGGTGTCTCCAATACTATTTTCTAGCCTATGGTATCTTCGACGCAAACCGTGCACCAATCTTGCAGCAAGAGTAGCACTATCTTCAAACGGACCGAACCGAGCTACCACTTGAGCCCCGTCACCTAGGAGTCCCATCGTGCGCGTCCAAAATGATTTCTATGCCTATGGTACGTTCGGTGCAAACCGTGCACCTATCTTGCACTGACACTAACATTGTCTCCAAACATACTAAAACGAGATTCCACTGGACCCACGTCACTTACGAGTTCCATCAGGTGCGTCCAAAACTATTTATGAGCCTATGGTACATTAAGTGCAAACCGTGCAACTTCTTGCGTCAAGATTAGCAATATCTCCAAAAGGACCAAACAGAGCTCAACTAGACCCTCGTTACCTAGGAGTACCATCGAGTGCGTCTAAAATGATTTATGAGCCTATGGTAAGTATGATGCAAACCGAGCACCTATCTTGCACCGACGCTAAAACTGTCTCAAAACAGATCGAAACGAGATTCCACATGACCCACGTGACCTAGGAGTTCCATTGGGTGCCTCCAATTCTATTCCGAGCCTATGGTACGTCCGATGCAAACCGTGCACCACTATTGCATCAAGAGTAGCATGATCTCCAAATGGACCAAACCGAGCTTTCACTTGAGCCACGTCTCCTAGTAGTTCCATCGAGTGCGTCCAAAATGATTTCTCTGCCTATTGTATGTTTAGTGCCAATCGTGCTCCCGTCTTGCATTGACACTAAACTGTCTCAAACAGACTAAAACGAGATTCCACACGACCCACTTCACTTACGAGTTCCATCGGGTCGTCAAAAAACTATTTATGACCTATAGTATGTTCAGTGCAAACTGTGCACCTATCTTACATCAAGATTAGCACTATCTCCAAATGGACCGAACAGAGCTCCACCAGACCCTCGTCACCTAGGAGTACCTCGGGTGCGTCTAAAACGATTTATGAGCCTATGGTACGTTTGACGCAAACCGAGCACCTATCTTGCACCGACGCTAACACTATCTCAAAACAGATCGAAATGCGATTCCACATGACCCACGTCACCTAGGAGTTCCATCGGGTGTCTCCAATACTATTTTCTAGCCTACAGTATCTTCGACGCAAACCGTGCACCAATCTTGCAGCAAGAGTAGCACTATCTTCAAATGGACCGAACCGAGCTACCACTTGAGCCCCGTCACCTAGGAGTCCCATCGTGCGCGTCCAAAATGATTTCTATGCCTATGGTACGTTCGGTGCAAACCGTGCACCTATCTTGCACTGACACTAGCATTGTCTCCAAACATACTAAAACGAGATTCCACTGGACCCACGTCACTTACGAGTTCCATCAGGTGCGTCCAAAACTATTTATGAGCCTATGGTACATTAAGTGCAAACCGTGCAACTTCTTGCGTCAAGATTAGCAATATCTCCAAAAGGACCAAACAGAGCTCAACTAGACCCTCGTTACCTAGGAGTACCATCGAGTGCGTCTAAAATGATTTATGAGCCTATGGTAAGTATGATGCAAACCGAGCACCTATCTTGCACCGACGCTAACACTGTCTCAAAACAGATCGAAACGAGATTCCACATGACCCACGTGACCTAGGAGTTCCATTGGGTGCCTCCAATTCTATTCCGAGCCTATGGTACGTCCGATGCAAACCGTGCACCACTATTGCATCAAGAGTAGCATGATCTCCAAATGGACCAAACCGAGCTTTCACTTGAGCCACGTCTCCTAGTAGTTCCATCGAGTGCGTCCAAAATGATTTCTCTGCCTATTGTATGTTTAGTGCCAATCGTGCTCCCGTCTTGCATTGACACTAAACTGTCTCAAACAGACTAAAACGAGATTCCACACGACCCACTTCACTTACGAGTTCCATCGGGTCGTCAAAAAACTATTTATGACCTATAGTATGTTCAGTGCAAACTGTGCACCTATCTTACATCAAGATTAGCACTATCTCCAAATGGACCGAACAGAGCTCCACCAGACCCTCGTCACCTAGGAGTACCTCGGGTGCGTCTAAAACGATTTATGAGCCTATGGTACGTTTGACGCAAACCGAGCACCTATCTTGCACCGACGCTAACACTATCTCAAAATAGATCGAAATGCGATTCCACATGACCCACGTCACCTAGGTGTTCCATCGGGTGTCTCCAATACTATTTTCTAGCCTATGGTATCTTCGACGCAAACCGTGCACCAATCTTGCAGCAAGAGTAGCACTATCTTCAAATGGACCGAACCGAGCTACCACTTGAGCCCCGTCACCTAGGAGTCCCATCGTGCGCGTCCAAAATGATTTCTATGCCTATGGTACGTTCGGTGCAAACCGTGCACCTATCTTGCACTGACACTAGCATTGTCTCCAAACATACTAAAACGAGATTCCACTGGACCCACGTCACTTACGAGTTCCATCAGGTGCGTCCAAAACTATTTATGAGCCTATGGTACATTAAGTGCAAACCGTGCAACTTCTTGCGTCAAGATTAGCAATATCTCCAAAAGGACCAAACAGAGCTCAACTAGACCCTCGTTACCTAGGAGTACCATCGAGTGCGTCTAAAATGATTTATGAGCCTATGGTAAGTATGATGCAAACCGAGCACCTATCTTGCACCGACGCTAACACTGTCTCAAAACAGATCGAAACGAGATTCCACATGACCCACGTGACCTAGGAGTTCCATTGGGTGCCTCCAATTCTATTCCGAGCCTATGGTACGTCCGATGCAAACCGTGCACCACTATTGCATCAAGAGTAGCATGATCTCCAAATGGACCAAACCGAGCTTTCACTTGAGCCACGTCTCCTAGGAGTTCCATCGAGTGCGTCCAAAATGATTTCTCTGCCTATGGTATGTTTAGTGCCAATCGTGCTCCCGTCTTGCATTGACACTAAACTGTCTCAAACAGACTAAAACGAGATTCCACACGACCCACTTCACTTACGAGTTCCATCGGGTCATCAAAAAACTATTTATGACCTATAGTATGTTCAGTGCAAACTGTGCACCTATCTTACATCAAGATTAGCACTATCTCCAAATGGACCGAACAGAGCTCCACCAGACCCTCGTCACCTAGGAGTACCTCGGGTGCGTCTAAAACGATTTATGAGCCTGTGGTACGTTTGACGCAAACCGAGCACCTATCTTGCACCGACGCTAACACTATCTCAAAATAGATCGAAATGCGATTCCACATGACCCACGTCACCTAGGTGTTCCATCGGGTGTCTCCAATACTATTTTCTAGCCTATGGTATCTTCGACGCAAACCGTGCACCAATCTTGCAGCAAGAGTAGCACTATCTTCAAACGGACCGAACCGAGCTACCACTTGAGCCCCGTCACCTAGGAGTCCCATCGTGCGCGTCCAAAATGATTTCTATGCCTATGGTACGTTCGGTGCAAACCGTGCACCTATCTTGCACTGACACTAACATTGTCTCCAAACATACTAAAACGAGATTCCACTGGACCCACGTCACTTACGAGTTCCATCAGGTGCGTCCAAAACTATTTATGAGCCTATGGTACATTAAGTGCAAACCGTGCAACTTCTTGCGTCAAGATTAGCAATATCTCCAAAAGGACCAAACAGAGCTCAACTAGACCCTCGTTACCTAGGAGTACCATCGAGTGCGTCTAAAATGATTTATGAGCCTATGGTAAGTATGATGCAAACCGAGCACCTATCTTGCACCGACGCTAAAACTGTCTCAAAACAGATCGAAACGAGATTCCACATGACCCACGTGACCTAGGAGTTCCATTGGGTGCCTCCAATTCTATTCCGAGCCTATGGTACGTCCGATGCAAACCGTGCACCACTATTGCATCAAGAGTAGCATGATCTCCAAATGGACCAAACCGAGCTTTCACTTGAGCCACGTCTCCTAGGAGTTCCATCGAGTGCGTCCAAAATGATTTCTCTGCCTATGGTATGTTTAGTGCCAATCGTGCTCCCGTCTTGCATTGACACTAAACTGTCTCAAACAGACTAAAACGAGATTCCACACGACCCACTTCACTTACGAGTTCCATCGGGTCGTCAAAAAACTATTTATGACCTATAGTATGTTCAGTGCAAACTGTGCACCTATCTTACATCAAGATTAGCACTATCTCCAAATGGACCGAACAGAGCTCCACCAGACCCTCGTCACCTAGGAGTACCTCGGGTGCGTCTAAAACGATTTATGAGCCTATGGTACGTTTGACGCAAACCGAGCACCTATCTTGCACCGACGCTAACACTATCTCAAAACAGATCGAAATGCGATTCCACATGACCCACGTCACCTAGGAGTTCCATCGGGTGTCTCCAATACTATTTTCTAGCCTACGGTATCTTCGACGCAAACCGTGCACCAATCTTGCAGCAAGAGTAGCACTATCTTCAAACGGACCGAACCGAGCTACCACTTGAGCCCCGTCACCTAGGAGTCCCATCGTGCGCGTCCAAAATGATTTCTATGCCTATGGTACGTTCGGTGCAAACCGTGCACCTATCTTGCACTGACACTAACATTGTCTCCAAACATACTAAAACGATATTCCACTGGACCCACGTCACTTACGAGTTCCATCAGGTGCGTCCAAAACTATTTATGAGCCTATGGTACATTAAGTGCAAACCGTGCAACTTCTTGCGTCAAGATTAGCAATATCTCCAAAAGGACCAAACAGAGCTCAACTAGACCCTCGTTACCTAGGAGTACCATCGAGTGCGTCTAAAATGATTTATGAGCCTATGGTAAGTATGATGCAAACCGAGCACCTATCTTGCACCGACGCTAAAACTGTCTCAAAACAGATCGAAACGAGATTCCACATGACCCACGTGACCTAGGAGTTCCATTGGGTGCCTCCAATTCTATTCCGAGCCTATGGTACGTCCGATGCAAACCGTGCACCACAATTGCATCAAGAGTAGCATGATCTCCAAATGGACCAAACCGAGCTTTCACTTGAGCCACGTCTCCTAGTAGTTCCATCGAGTGCGTCCAAAATGATTTCTCTGCCTATTGTATGTTTAGTGCCAATCGTGCTCCCGTCTTGCATTGACACTAAACTGTCTCAAACAGACTAAAACAAGATTCCACACGACCCACTTCACTTACGAGTTCCATCGGGTCGTCAAAAAACTATTTATGACCTATAGTATGTTCAGTGCAAACTGTGCACCTATCTTACATCAAGATTAGCACTATCTCCAAATGGACCGAACAGAGCTCCACCAGACCCTCGTCACCTAGGAGTACCTCGGGTGCGTCTAAAACGATTTATGAGCCTATGGTACGTTTGACGCAAACCGAGCACCTATCTTGCACCGACGCTAACACTATCTCAAAACAGATCGAAATGCGATTCCACATGACCCACGTCACCTAGGAGTTCCATCGGGTGTCTCCAATACTATTTTCTAGCCTACGGTATCTTCGACGCAAACCGTGCACCAATCTTGCAGCAAGAGTAGCACTATCTTCAAACGGACCGAACCGAGCTACCACTTGAGCCCCGTCACCTAGGAGTCCCATCGTGCGCGTCCAAAATGATTTCTATGCCTATGGTACGTTCGGTGCAAACCGTGCACCTATCTTGCACTGACACTAACATTGTCTCCAAACATACTAAAACGATATTCCACTGGACCCACGTCACTTACGAGTTCCATCAGGTGCGTCCAAAACTATTTATGAGCCTATGGTACATTAAGTGCAAACCGTGCAACTTCTTGCGTCAAGATTAGCAATATCTCCAAAAGGACCAAACAGAGCTCAACTAGACCCTCGTTACCTAGGAGTACCATCGAGTGCGTCTAAAATGATTTATGAGCCTATGGTAAGTATGATGCAAACCGAGCACCTATCTTGCACCGACGCTAAAACTGTCTCAAAACAGATCGAAACGAGATTCCACATGACCCACGTGACCTAGGAGTTCCATTGGGTGCCTCCAATTCTATTCCGAGCCTATGGTACGTCCGATGCAAACCGTGCACCACAATTGCATCAAGAGTAGCATGATCTCCAAATGGACCAAACCGAGCTTTCACTTGAGCCACGTCTCCTAGTAGTTCCATCGAGTGCGTCCAAAATGATTTCTCTGCCTATTGTATGTTTAGTGCCAATCGTGCTCCCGTCTTGCATTGACACTAAACTATCTCAAACAGACTAAAACAAGATTCCACACGACCCACTTCACTTACGAGTTCCATCGGGTCGTCAAAAAACTATTTATGACCTATAGTATGTTCAGTGCAAACTGTGCACCTATCTTACATCAAGATTAGCACTATCTCCAAATGGACCGAACAGAGCTCCACCAGACCCTCGTCACCTAGGAGTACCTCGGGTGCGTCTAAAACGATTTATGAGCCTATGGTACGTTTGACGCAAACCGAGCACCTATCTTGCACCGACGCTAACACTATCTCAAAACAGATCGAAATGCGATTCCACATGACCCACGTCACCTAGGAGTTCCATCGGGTGTCTCCAATACTATTTTCTAGCCTATGGTATCTTCGACGCAAACCGTGCACCAATCTTGCAGCAAGAGTAGCACTATCTTCAAACGGACCGAACCGAGCTACCACTTGAGCCCCGTCACCTAGGAGTCCCATCGTGCGCGTCCAAAATGATTTCTATGCCTATGGTACGTTCGGTGCAAACCGTGCACCTATCTTGCACTGACACTAACATTGTCTCCAAACATACTAAAACGAGATTCCACTGGACCCACGTCACTTACGAGTTCCATCAGGTGCGTCCAAAACTATTTATGAGCCTATGGTACATTAAGTGCAAACCGTGCAACTTCTTGCGTCAAGATTAGCAATATCTCCAAAAGGACCAAACAGAGCTCAACTAGACCCTCGTTACCTAGGAGTACCATCGAGTGCGTCTAAAATGATTTATGAGCCTATGGTAAGTATGATGCAAACCGAGCACCTATCTTGCACCGACGCTAAAACTGTCTCAAAACAGATCGAAACGAGATTCCACATGACCCACGTGACCTAGGAGTTCCATTGGGTGCCTCCAATTCTATTCCGAGCCTATGGTACGTCCGATGCAAACCGTGCACCACTATTGCATCAAGAGTAGCATGATCTCCAAATGGACCAAACCGAGCTTTCACTTGAGCCACGTCTCCTAGGAGTTCCATCGAGTGCGTCCAAAATGATTTCTCTGCCTATGGTATGTTTAGTGCCAATCGTGCTCCCGTCTTGCATTGACACTAAACTGTCTCAAACAGACTAAAACGAGGTTCCACACGACCCACTTCACTTACGAGTTCCATCGGGTCGTCAAAAAACTATTTATGACCTATAGTATGTTCAGTGCAAACTGTGCACCTATCTTACATCAAGATTAGCACTATCTCCAAATGGACCGAACAGAGCTCCACCAGACCCTCGTCACCTAGGAGTACCTCGGGTGCGTCTAAAACGATTTATGAGCCTATGGTACGTTTGACGCAAACCGAGCACCTATCTTGCACCGACGCTAACACTATCTCAAAACAGATCGAAATGCGATTCCACATGACCCACGTCACCTAGGAGTTCCATCGGGTGTCTCCAATACTATTTTCTAGCCTACGGTATCTTCGACGCAAACCGTGCACCAATCTTGCAGCAAGAGTAGCACTATCTTCAAACGGACCGAACCGAGCTACCACTTGAGCCCCGTCACCTAGGAGTCCCATCGTGCGCGTCCAAAATGATTTCTATGCCTATGGTACGTTCGGTGCAAACCGTGCACCTATCTTGCACTGACACTAACATTGTCTCCAAACATACTAAAACGAGATTCCACTGGACCCACGTCACTTACGAGTTCCATCAGGTGCGTCCAAAACTATTTATGAGCCTATGGTACATTAAGTGCAAACCGTGCAACTTCTTGCGTCAAGATTAGCAATATCTCCAAAAGGACCAAACAGAGCTCAACTAGACCCTCGTTACCTAGGAGTACCATCGAGTGCGTCTAAAATGATTTATGAGCCTATGGTAAGTATGATGCAAACCGAGCACCTATCTTGCACCGACGCTAAAACTGTCTCAAAACAGATCGAAACGAGATTCCACATGACCCACGTGACCTAGGAGTTCCATTGGGTGCCTCCAATTCTATTCCGAGCCTATGGTACGTCCGATGCAAACCGTGCACCACTATTGCATCAAGAGTAGCATGATCTCCAAATGGACCAAACCGAGCTTTCACTTGAGCCACGTCTCCTAGGAGTTCCATCGAGTGCGTCCAAAATGATTTCTCTGCCTATGGTATGTTTAGTGCCAATCGTGCTCCCGTCTTGCATTGACACTAAACTGTCTCAAACAGACTAAAACGAGATTCCACACGACCCACTTCACTTACGAGTTCCATCGGGTCGTCAAAAAACTATTTATGACCTATAGTATGTTCAGTGCAAACTGTGCACCTATCTTACATCAAGATTAGCACTATCTCCAAATGGACCGAACAGAGCTCCACCAGACCCTCGTCACCTAGGAGTACCTCGGGTGCGTCTAAAACGATTTATGAGCCTATGGTACGTTTGACGCAAACCGAGCACCTATCTTGCACCGACGCTAACACTATCTCAAAACAGATCGAAATGCGATTCCACATGACCCACGTCACCTAGGAGTTCCATCGGGTGTCTCCAATACTATTTTCTAGCCTACGGTATCTTCGACGCAAACCGTGCACCAATCTTGCAGCAAGAGTAGCACTATCTTCAAACGGACCGAACCGAGCTACCACTTGAGCCCCGTCACCTAGGAGTCCCATCGTGCGCGTCCAAAATGATTTCTATGCCTATGGTACGTTCGGTGCAAACCGTGCACCTATCTTGCACTGACACTAACATTGTCTCCAAACATACTAAAACGAGATTCCACTGGACCCACGTCACTTACGAGTTCCATCAGGTGCGTCCAAAACTATTTATGAGCCTATGGTACATTAAGTGCAAACCGTGCAACTTCTTGCACCAAGATTAGCAATATCTCCAAAAGGACCAAACAGAGCTCAACTAGACCCTCGTTACCTAGGAGTACCATCGAGTGCGTCTAAAATGATTTATGAGCCTATGGTAAGTATGATGCAAACCGAGCACCTATCTTGCACCGACGCTAAAACTGTCTCAAAACAGATCGAAACGAGATTCCACATGACCCACGTGACCTAGGAGTTCCATTGGGTGCCTCCAATTCTATTCCGAGCCTATGGTACGTCCGATGCAAACCGTGCACCACTATTGCATCAAGAGTAGCATGATCTCCAAATGGACCAAACCGAGCTTTCACTTGAGCCACGTCTCCTAGTAGTTCCATCGAGTGCGTCCAAAATGATTTCTCTGCCTATTGTATGTTTAGTGCCAATCGTGCTCCCGTCTTGCATTGACACTAAACTGTCTCAAACAGACTAAAACGAGATTCCACACGACCCACTTCACTTACGAGTTCCATCGGGTCATCAAAAAACTATTTATGACCTATAGTATGTTCAGTGCAAACTGTGCACCTATCTTACATCAAGATTAGCACTATCTCCAAATGGACCGAACAGAGCTCCACCAGACCCTCGTCACCTAGGAGTACCTCGGGTGCGTCTAAAACGATTTATGAGCCTATGGTACGTTTGACGCAAACCGAGCACCTATCTTGCACCGACGCTAACACTATCTCAAAACAGATCGAAATGCGATTCCACATGACCCACGTCACCTAGGAGTTCCATCGGGTGTCTCCAATACTATTTTCTAGCCTACGGTATCTTCGATGCAAACCGTGCACCAATCTTGCAGCAAGAGTAGCACTATCTTCAAATGGACCGAACCGAGCTACCACTTGAGCCCCGTCACCTAGGAGTCCCATCGTGCGCGTCCAAAATGATTTCTATGCCTATGGTACGTTCGGTGCAAACCGTGCACCTATCTTGCACTGACACTAACATTGTCTCCAAACATACTAAAACGAGATTCCACTGGACCCACGTCACTTACGAGTTCCATCAGGTGCGTCCAAAACTATTTATGAGCCTATGGTACATTAAGTGCAAACCGTGCAACTTCTTGCGTCAAGATTAGCAATATCTCCAAAAGGACCAAACAGAGCTCAACTAGACCCTCGTTACCTAGGAGTACCATCGAGTGCGTCTAAAATGATTTATGAGCCTATGGTAAGTATGATGCAAACCGAGCACCTATCTTGCACCGACGCTAAAACTGTCTCAAAACAGATCGAAACGAGATTCCACATGACCCACGTGACCTAGGAGTTCCATTGGGTGCCTCCAATTCTATTCCGAGCCTATGGTACGTCCGATGCAAACCGTGCACCACTATTGCATCAAGAGTATCATGATCTCCAAATGGACCAAACCGAGCTTTCACTTGAGCCACGTCTCCTAGTAGTTCCATCGAGTGTGTCCAAAATGATTTCTCTGCCTATTGTATGTTTAGTGCCAATCGTGCTCACGTCTTGCATTGACACTAAACAGTCTCAAACAGACTAAAACAAGATTCCACACGACCCACTTCACTTACGAGTTCCATCGGGTCGTCAAAAAACTATTTATGACCTATAGTATGTTCAGTGCAAACTGTGCACCTATCTTACATCAAGATTAGCACTATCTCCAAATGGACCGAACAGAGCTCCACCAGACCCTCGTCACCTAGGAGTACCTCGGGTGCGTCTAAAACGATTTATGAGCCTATGGTACGTTTGACGCAAACCGAGCACCTATCTTGCACCGACGCTAACACTATCTCAAAACAGATCGAAATGCGATTCCACATGACCCACGTCACCTAGGAGTTCCATCGGGTGTCTCCAATACTATTTTCTAGCCTACGGTATCTTCGACGCAAACCGTGCACCAATCTTGCAGCAAGAGTAGCACTATCTTCAAACGGACCGAACCGAGCTACCACTTGAGCCCCGTCACCTAGGAGTCCCATCGTGCGCGTCCAAAATGATTTATATGCCTATGGTACGTTCGGTGCAAACCGTGCACCTATCTTGCACTGACACTAACATTGTCTCCAAACATACTAAAACGAGATTCCACTGGACCCACGTCACTTACGAGTTCCATCAGGTGCGTCCAAAACTATTTATGAGCCTATGGTACATTAAGTGCAAACCGTGCAACTTCTTGCGTCAAGATTAGCAATATCTCCAAAAGGACCAAACAGAGCTCAACTAGACCCTCGTTACCTAGGAGTACCATCGAGTGCGTCTAAAATGATTTATGAGCCTATGGTAAGTATGATGCAAACCGAGCACCTATCTTGCACCGACGCTAACACTGTCTCAAAACAGATCGAAACGAGATTCCACATGACCCACGTGAACTAGGAGTTCCATTGGGTGCCTCCAATTCTATTTCGAGCCTATGGTACGTCCGATGCAAACCGTGCACCACTATTGCATCAAGAGTAGCATGATCTCCAAATGGACCAAACCGAGCTTTCACTTGAGCCACGTCTCCTAGGAGTTCCATCGAGTGCGTCCAAAATGATTTCTCTGCCTATGGTATGTTTAGTGCCAATCGTGCTCCCATCTTGCATTGACACTAAACTGTCTCAAACAGACTAAAACGAGATTCCACACGACCCACTTCACTTACGAGTTCCATCGGGTCGTCAAAAAACTATTTATGACCTATAGTATGTTCAGTGCAAACTGTGCACCTATCTTACATCAAGATTAGCACTATCTCCAAATGGACCGAACAGAGCTCCACCAGACCCTCGTCACCTAGGAGTACCTCGGGTGCGTCTAAAACGATTTATGAGCCTATGGTACGTTTGACGCAAACCGAGCACCTATCTTGCACCGACGCTAACACTATCTCAAAACAGATCGAAATGCGATTCCACATGACCCACGTCACCTAGGAGTTCCATCGGGTGTCTCCAATACTATTTTCTAGCCTACGGTATCTTCGACGCAAACCGTGCACCAATCTTGCAGCAAGAGTAGCACTATCTTCAAACGGACCGAACCGAGCTACCACTTGAGCCCCGTCACCTAGGAGTCCCATCGTGCGCGTCCAAAATGATTTCTATGCCTATGGTACGTTCGGTGCAAACCGTGCACCTATCTTGCACTGACACTAACATTGTCTCCAAACATACTAAAACGAGATTCCACTGGACCCACGTCACATACGAGTTCCATCAGGTGCGTCCAAAACTATTTATGAGCCTATGGTACATTAAGTGCAAACCGTGCAACTTCTTGCGTCAAGATTAGCAATATCTCCAAAAGGACCAAACAGAGCTCAACTAGACCCTCGTTACCTAGGAGTACCATCGAGTGCGTCTAAAATGATTTATGAGCCTATGGTAAGTATGATGCAAACCGAGCACCTATCTTGCACCGACGCTAACACTGTCTCAAAACAGATCGAAACGAGATTCCACATGACCCACGTGAACTAGGAGTTCCATTGGGTGCCTCCAATTCTATTTCGAGCCTATGGTACGTCCGATGCAAACCGTGCACCACTATTGCATCAAGAGTAGCATGATCTCCAAATGGACCAAACCGAGCTTTCACTTGAGCCACGTCTCCTAGGAGTTCCATCGAGTGCGTCCAAAATGATTTCTCTGCCTATGGTATGTTTAGTGCCAATCGTGCTCCCATCTTGCATTGACACTAAACTGTCTCAAACAGACTAAAACGAGATTCCACACGACCCACTTCACTTACGAGTTCCATCGGGTCGTCAAAAAACTATTTATGACCTATAGTATGTTCAGTGCAAACTGTGCACCTATCTTACATCAAGATTAGCACTATCTCCAAATGGACCGAACAGAGCTCCACCAGACCCTCGTCACCTAGGAGTACCTCGGGTGCGTCTAAAACGATTTATGAGCCTATGGTACGTTTGACGCAAACCGAGCACCTATCTTGCACCGACGCTAACACTATCTCAAAACAGATCGAAATGCGATTCCACATGACCCACGTCACCTAGGAGTTCCATCGGGTGTCTCCAATACTATTTTCTAGCCTACGGTATCTTCGACGCAAACCGTGCACCAATCTTGCAGCAAGAGTAGCACTATCTTCAAACGGACCGAACCGAGCTACCACTTGAGCCCCGTCACCTAGGAGTCCCATCGTGCGCGTCCAAAATGATTTCTATGCCTATGGTACGTTCGGTGCAAACCGTGCACCTATCTTGCACTGACACTAACATTGTCTCCAAACATACTAAAACGAGATTCCACTGGACCCACGTCACTTACGAGTTCCATCAGGTGCGTCCAAAACTATTTATGAGCCTATGGTACATTAAGTGCAAACCGTGCAACTTCTTGCGTCAAGATTAGCAATATCTCCAAAAGGACCAAACAGAGCTCAACTAGACCCTCGTTACCTAGGAGTACCATCGAGTGCGTCTAAAATGATTTATGAGCCTATGGTAAGTATGATGCAAACCGAGCACCTATCTTGCACCGACGCTAACACTGTCTCAAAACAGATCGAAACGAGATTCCACATGACCCACGTGAACTAGGAGTTCCATTGGGTGCCTCCAATTCTATTCCGAGCCTATGGTACGTCCGATGCAAACCGTGCACCACTATTGCATCAAGAGTAGCATGATCTCCAAATGGACCAAACCGAGCTTTCACTTGAGCCACGTCTCCTAGGAGTTCCATCGAGTGCGTCCAAAATGATTTCTCTGCCTATGGTATGTTTAGTGCCAATCGTGCTCCCATCTTGCATTGACACTAAACTGTCTCAAACAGACTAAAACGAGATTCCACACGACCCACTTCACTTACGAGTTCCATCGGGTCGTCAAAAAACTATTTATGACCTATAGTATGTTCAGTGCAAACTGTGCACCTATCTTACATCAAGATTAGCACTATCTCCAAATGGACCGAACAGAGCTCCACCAGACCCTCGTCACCTAGGAGTACCTCGGGTGCGTCTAAAACGATTTATGAGCCTATGGTACGTTTGACGCAAACCGAGCACCTATCTTGCACCGACGCTAACACTATCTCAAAACAGATCGAAATGCGATTCCACATGACCCACGTCACCTAGGAGTTCCATCGGGTGTCTCCAATACTATTTTCTAGCCTACGGTATCTTCGACGCAAACCGTGCACCAATCTTGCAGCAAGAGTAGCACTATCTTCAAACGGACCGAACCGAGCTACCACTTGAGCCCCGTCACCTAGGAGTCCCATCGTGCGCGTCCAAAATGATTTCTATGCCTATGGTACGTTCGGTGCAAACCGTGCACCTATCTTGCACTGACACTAACATTGTCTCCAAACATACTAAAACGAGATTCCACTGGACCCACGTCACTTACGAGTTCCATCAGGTGCGTCCAAAACTATTTATGAGCCTATGGTACATTAAGTGCAAACCGTGCAACTTCTTGCGTCAAGATTAGCAATATCTCCAAAAGGACCAAACAGAGCTCAACTAGACCCTCGTTACCTAGGAGTACCATCGAGTGCGTCTAAAATGATTTATGAGCCTATGGTAAGTATGATGCAAACCGAGCACCTATCTTGCACCGACGCTAACACTGTCTCAAAACAGATCGAAACGAGATTCCACATGACCCACGTGAACTAGGAGTTCCATTGGGTGCCTCCAATTCTATTCCGAGCCTATGGTACGTCCGATGCAAACCGTGCACCACTATTGCATCAAGAGTAGCATGATCTCCAAATGGACCAAACCGAGCTTTCACTTGAGCCACGTCTCCTAGGAGTTCCATCGAGTGCGTCCAAAATGATTTCTCTGCCTATGGTATGTTTAGTGCCAATCGTGCTCCCATCTTGCATTGACACTAAACTGTCTCAAACAGACTAAAACGAGATTCCACACGACCCACTTCACTTACGAGTTCCATCGGGTCGTCAAAAAACTATTTATGACCTATAGTATGTTCAGTGCAAACTGTGCACCTATCTTACATCAAGATTAGCACTATCTCCAAATGGACCGAACAGAGCTCCACCAGACCCTCGTCACCTAGGAGTACCTCGGGTGCGTCTAAAACGATTTATGAGCCTATGGTACGTTTGACGCAAACCGAGCACCTATCTTGCACCGACGCTAACACTATCTCAAAACAGATCGAAATGCGATTCCACATGACCCACGTCACCTAGGAGTTCCATCGGGTGTCTCCAATACTATTTTCTAGCCTACGGTATCTTCGACGCAAACCGTGCACCAATCTTGCAGCAAGAGTAGCACTATCTTCAAACGGACCGAACCGAGCTACCACTTGAGCCCCGTCACCTAGGAGTCCCATCGTGCGCGTCCAAAATGATTTCTATGCCTATGGTACGTTCGGTGCAAACCGTGCACCTATCTTGCACTGACACTAACATTGTCTCCAAACATACTAAAACGAGATTCCACTGGACCCACGTCACTTACGAGTTCCATCAGGTGCGTCCAAAACTATTTATGAGCCTATGGTACATTAAGTGCAAACCGTGCAACTTCTTGCGTCAAGATTAGCAATATCTCCAAAAGGACCAAACAGAGCTCAACTAGACCCTCGTTACCTAGGAGTACCATCGAGTGCGTCTAAAATGATTTATGAGCCTATGGTAAGTATGATGCAAACCGAGCACCTATCTTGCACCGACGCTAACACTGTCTCAAAACAGATCGAAACGAGATTCCACATGACCCACGTGACCTAGGAGTTCCATTGGGTGCCTCCAATTCTATTCTGAGCCTATGGTACGTCTGATGCAAACCGTGCACCACTATTGCATCAAGAGTAGCATGATCTCCAAATGGACCAAACCGAGCTTTCACTTCAGCCACGTCTCCTAGGAGTTCCATCGAGTGCGTCCAAAATGATTTCTCTGCCTATGGTATGTTTAGTGCCAATTGTGCTCCCGTCTTGCATTGACACTAAACTGTCTCAAACAGACTAAAACGAGATTCCACATGACCCACTTCACTTACGAGTTCCATCGGGTCGTCAAAAAACTATTTATGACCTATAGTATGTTCAGTGCAAACTGTGCACCTATCTTACATCAAGATTAGCACTATCTCCAAATGGACCGAACAGAGCTCCACCAGACCCTCGTCACCTAGGAGTACCTCGGGTGCATCTAAAATGATTTATGAGCCTATGGTACGTTTGACGCAAACCGAGCACCTATCTTGCACCGACGCTAACACTATCTCAAAACAGATCGAAATGTGATTCCACATGACCCACGTCACCTAGGAGTTCCATCGGGTGCCTCCAATACTATTTTCTAGCCTACGGTATCTTCGACGCAAACCGTGCACCAATCTTACAGCAAGAGTAGCAATATCTTCAAACAGACCGAACCGAGCTACCACTTGAGCCCCGTCACCTAGGAGTCCCATCGTGCGAGTCCAAAATGATTTCTATGCCTATGGTACGTTCGGTGCAAACCGTGCACCTCTCTTGCACTGACACTAACATTGTCTCCAAACATACTAAAACGAGATTCCACTGGACCCACGTCACTTACGAGTTCCATCAGGTGCGTCCAAAACTATTTATGAGCCTATGGTACATTAAGTGCAAACCGTGCAACTTCATGCGTCAAGATTAGCAATATCTCCCAAAGGACCAAACAGAGCTCAACTAGACCCTCGTTACCTAGGAGTACCACCGAGTGCGTCTAAAACGATTTATGAGCCTATGGTAAGTATGATGCAAACCGAGCACCTATCTTGCACCGACGCTAACACTGTCTCAAAATAGATCGAAACGAGATTCCACATGACCCACGTGACCTAGGAGTTCCATTGGGTGCCTCCAATTCTATTCCGAGCCTATGGTACATCCGATGCAAACCGTGCACCACTATTGCATCAAGAGTAGCATGATCTCCAAATGGACCAAACCGAGCTTTCACTTCAGCCACGTCTCCTAGGAGTTCCATCGAGTGCGTCCAAAATGATTTCTGTGCCTATGGTATGTTTAGTGCCAATCGTGCTCCCATCTTGCATTGACACTAAGCTGTCTCAAACAGACTAAAACGAGATTCCACACGACCCACTTCACTTACGAGTTCCATCGGGTCATCAAAAAGCTATTTATGACCTATAGTATGTTCAGTGCAAACTGTGCACCTATCTTACATCAAGATTAGCACTATCTCCAAATGGACCGAACAGAGCTCCACCAGACCCTCGTCACCTAGGAGTACCTCGGGTGCATCTAAAATGATTTATGAGCCTATGGTACGTTTGACGCAAACCGAGCACCTATCTTGCACCGACGCTAACACTATCTCAAAACAGATCGAAATGTGATTCCACATGACCCACGTCACCTAGGAGTTCCATCGGGTGCCTCCAATACTATTTTCTAGCCTACGGTATCTTCGACGCAAACCGTGCACCAATCTTACAGCAAGAGTAGCAATATCTTCAAACAGACCGAACCGAGCTACCACTTGAGCCCCGTCACCTAGGAGTCCCATCGTGCGAGTCCAAAATGATTTCTATGCCTATGGTACGTTCGGTGCAATCCGTGCACCTCTCTTGCACTGACACTAACATTGTCTCCAAACATACTAAAACGAGATTCCACTGGACCCACGTCACTTACGAGTTCCATCAGGTGCGTCCAAAACTATTTATGAGCCTATGGTACATTAAGTGCAAACCGTGCAACTTCATGCATCAAGATTAGCAATATCTCCCAAAGGACCAAACAGAGCTCAACTAGACCCTCGTTACCTAGGAGTACCATCGAGTGCGTCTAAAACGATTTATGAGCCTATGGTAAGTATGATGCAAACCGAGCACCTATCTTGCACCGACGCTAACACTGTCTCAAAATAGATCGAAACGAGATTCCACATGACCCACGTGACCTAGGAGTTCCATTGGGTGCCTCCAATTCTATTCCGAGCCTATGGTACATCCGATGCAAACCGTGCACCACTATTGCATCAAGAGTAGCATGATCTCCAAATGGACCAAACCGAGCTTTCACTTCAGCCACGTCTCCTAGGAGTTCCATCGAGTGCGTCCAAAATGATTTCTGTGCCTATGGTATGTTTAGTGCCAATCGTGCTCCCATCTTGCATTGACACTAAGCTGTCTCAAACAGACTAAAACGAGATTCCACACGACCCACTTCACTTACGAGTTCCATCGGGTCATCAAAAAGCTATTTATGACCTATAGTATGTTCAGTGCAAACTGTGCACCTATCTTACATCAAGATTAGCACTATCTCCAAATGGACCGAACAGAGCTCCACCAGACCCTCGTCACCTAGGAGTACCTCGGGTGCATCTAAAATGATTTATGAGCCTATGGTACGTTTGACGCAAACCGAGCACCTATCTTGCACCGAAGCTAACACTATCTCAAAACAGATCGAAATGCGATTCCACATGACCCACGTCACCTAGGAGTTCCATCGGGTGCCTCCAATACTATTTTCTAGCCTACGGTATCTTTGACGCAAACCGTGCACCAATCTTGCAGCAAGAGTAGCACTATCTTCAAACGGACCGAACCGAGCTACCACTTGAGCCCCGTCACCTAGGAGTCCCATCGTGCGCGTCCAAAATGATTTCTATGCCTATGGTACGTTCGGTGCAAACCGTGCACCTATCTTGCACTGACACTAACATTGTCTCCAAACATACTAAAACGAGATTCCACTGGACCCACGTCACTTACGAGTTCCATCAGGTGCGTCCAAAACTATTTATGAGCCTATGGTACATTAAGTGCAAACCGTGCAACTTCTTGCGTCAAGATTAGCAATATCTCCAAAAGGACCAAACAGAGCTCAACTAGACCCTCGTTACCTAGGAGTACCATCGAGTGCGTCTAAAACGATTTATGAGCCTATGGTAAGTATGATGCAAACCGAGCACCTATCTTGCACCGACGCTAACACTGTCTCAAAATAGATCGAAACGAGATTCCACATGACCCACGTGACCTAGGAGTTCCATTGTGTGCCTCCAATTCTATTCCGAGCCTATGGTACGTCCGATGCAAACCGTGCACCACTATTGCATCAAGAGTAGCATGATCTCCAAATGGACCAAACCGAGCTTTCACTTCAGCCACGTCTCCTAGGAGTTCCATCGAGTGCGTCCAAAATGATTTCTCTGCCTATGGTATGTTTAGTGCCAATCGTGCTCCCATCTTGCATTGACACTAAGCTGTCTCAAACAGACTAAAACGAGATTCCACACGACCCACTTCACTTACGAGTTCCATCGGGTCATCAAAAAGCTATTTATGAACTATAGTATGTTCAGTGCAAACTGTGCACCTATCTTACATCAAGATTAGCACTATCTCCAAATGGACCGAACAGAGCTCCACCAGACCCTCGTCACCTAGGAGTACCTCGGGTGCATCTAAAATGATTTATGAGCCTATGGTACGTTTGACGCAAACCGAGCACCTATCTTGCACCGAAGCTAACACTATCTCAAAACAGATCGAAATGCGATTCCACATGACCCACGTCACCTAGGAGTTCCATCGGGTGCCTCCAATACTATTTTCTAGCCTACGGTATCTTTGACGCAAACCGTGCACCAATCTTGCAGCAAGAGTAGCACTATCTTCAAACGGACCGAACCGAGCTACCACTTGAGCCCCGTCACCTAGGAGTCCCATCGTGCGCGTCCAAAATGATTTCTATGCCTATGGTACGTTCGGTGCAAACCGTGCACCTATCTTGCACTGACACTAACATTGTCTCCAAACATACTAAAACGAGATTCCACTGGACCCACGTCACTTACGAGTTCCATCAGGTGCGTCCAAAACTATTTATGAGCCTATGGTACATTAAGTGCAAACCGTGCAACTTCTTGCGTCAAGATTAGCAATATCTCCAAAAGGACCAAACAGAGCTCAACTAGACCCTCGTTACCTAGGAGTACCATCGAGTGCGTCTAAAACGATTTATGAGCCTATGGTAAGTATGATACAAATCGAGCACCTATCTTGCACCGACGCTAACACTGTCTCAAAATAGATCGAAACAAGATTCCACATGACCCACGTGACCTAGGAGTTCCATTGTGTGCCTCCAATTCTATTCCGAGCCTGTGGTACGTCCGATGCAAACCGTGCACCACTATTGCATCAAGAGTAGCATGATCTCCAAATGGACCAAACCGAGCTTTCACTTGAGCCACGTCTCCTATGAGTTCCATCGAGTGCGTCCAAAATGATTTCTCTGCCTATGGTATGTTTAGTGCCAATCGTGCTCCCATCTTGCATTGACACTAAACTGTCTCAAACAGACTAAAACGAGATTCCACACGACCCACTTCACTTACGAGTTCCATCGGGTCGTCAAAAAACTATTTATGACCTATAGTATGTTCAGTGCAAACTGTGCACCTATCTTACATCAAGATTAGCACTATCTCTAAATGGACCGAACAGAGCTCCACCAGACCCTCGTCACCTAGGAGTACCTCGGGTGCATCTAAAATGATTTATGAGCCTATGGTACGTTTGACGCAAACCGAGCACCTATCTTGCACCGAAGCTAACACTATCTCAAAACAGATCGAAATGCGATTCCACATGACCCACGTCACCTAGGAGTTCCATCGGGTGCCTCCAATACTATTTTCTAGCCTACGGTATCTTTGACGCAAACCGTGCACCAATCTTGCAGCAAGAGTAGCACTATCTTCAAACGGACCGAACCGAGCTACCACTTGAGCCCCGTCACCTAGGAGTCCCATCGTGCGCGTCCAAAATGATTTCTATGCCTATGGTACGTTCGGTGCAAACCGTGCACCTATCTTGCACTGACACTAACATTGTCTCCAAACATACTAAAACGAGATTCCACTGGACCCACGTCACTTACGAGTTCCATCAGGTGCGTCCAAAACTATTTATGAGCCTATGGTACATTAAGTGCAAACCGTGCAACTTCTTGCGTCAAGATTAGCAATATCTCCAAAAGGACCAAACAGAGCTCAACTAGACCCTCGTTACCTAGGAGTACCATCGAGTGCGTCTAAAACGATTTATGAGCCTATAGTAAGTATGATGCAAACCGAGCACCTATCTTGCACCGACGCTAACACTGTCTCAAAACAGATCGAAACAAGATTCCACATGACCCACGTGACCTAGGAGTTCCATTGTGTGCCTCCAATTCTATTCCGAGCCTATGGTACGTCCGATGCAAACCGTGCGCCACTATTGCATCAAGAGTAGCATGATCTCCAAATGGACCAAACCGAGCTTTCACTTGAGCCACGTCTCCTAGGAGTTCCATCGAGTGCGTCCAAAATGATTTCTCTGCCTATGGTATGTTTAGTGCCAATCGTGCTCCCGTCTTGCATTGACACTAAACTGTCTCAAACAGACTAAAACGAGATTCCACACGACCCACTTCACTTACGAGTTCCATCGGGTCGTCATAAAACTATTTATGACCTATAGTATGTTCAGTGCAAACTGTGCACCTATCTTACCTCAAGATTAGCACTATCTCTAAATGGACCGAACAGAGCTCCACCAGACCCTCGTCACCTAGGAGTACCTCGGGTGCGTCTAAAATGATTTATGAGTTTATGGTACGTTTGACGCAAACCGAGCACCTATCTTGCACCGACGCTAACACTATCTCAAAACAGATCGAAATGCGATTCCACATGACCCACGTCACCTAGGAGTTCCATCGGGTGCCTCCAATACTTTTTTCTAGCCTACTGTATCTTCGACGCAAACCGTGCACCAATCTTGCAGCAAGAGTAGCACTATCTTCAACCGGACCGAACCGAGCTACCACTTGAGCCCTGTCACCTAGGAGTCCCATCGTGCGCGTCCAAAAATGATTTCTATGCCTATGGTACGTTCGGTACAAACCGTGCACCTATCTTGCACTGACACTAACATTGTCTCCAAACATACTAAAACGAGATTCCACTGGACCCACGTCACTTACGAGTTCCATCAGGTGCGTCCAAAACTATTTATGAGCCTATGGTACATTAAGTGCAAACCGTGCAACTTCTTGCGTCAAGATTAGCAATATCTCCAAAAGGACCAAACAGAGCTCAACTAGACCCTCGTTACCTAGAAGTACCATCGAGTGCGTCTAAAACGATTTATGAGCCTATGGTAAGTATGATGCAAACCAAGCACCTATCTTGCACCGACGGTAACACTATCTCAAAACAGATCGAAACGAGATTCCACATGACCCACGTGACCTAGTAGTTCCATTGGGTGCCTCCAATTCTATTCCGAGCCTATGGTACGTCCGATGCAAACCGTGCGCCACTATTGCATCAAGAGTAGCATGATCTCCAAATGGACCAAACCGAGCTTTCACTTGAGCCACGTCTCCTAGGAGTTCCATCGAGTGCGTCCAAAATGATTTCTCTGCCTATGGTATGTTTAGTGCCAATCGTGCTCCCGTCTTGCATTGACACTAACACTATCTCAAACAGACTAAAACGAGATTCCACACGACCCATTTCACTTACGAGTTCCATCGGGTCGTCAAAAAACTATTTATGACCTATAGTATGTTCAGTGCAAACTATGCACCTATCTTACCTCAAGATTAGCACTATCTCCAAATGGACCGAACAGAGCTCCACCAGACCCTCGTCACCTAGGAGTACCTCGGGTGCGTCTAAAATGATTTATGAGTTTATGGTACGTTTGACGCAAACCGAGCACCTATCTTGCACCGACGCTAACACTATCTCAAAACAGATCGAAATGCGATTCCACATGACCCACGTCACCTAGGAGTTCCATCGGGTGCCTCCAATACTATTTTCTAGCCTACTGTATCTTCGACGCAAACCGTGCACCAATCTTGCAGCAAGAGTAGCACTATCTTCAAACGGACCGAACCGAGCTACCACTTGAGCCCCGTCACCTAGGAGTCCCATCGTGCGCGTCCAAAATGATTTCTATGCCTATGGTACGTTCGGTGCAAACCGTGCACCTATCTTGCACTGACACTAACATTGTCTCCAAACATACTAAAATGAGATTCCACTGGACCCACGTCACTTACGAGTTCCATCAGGTGCGTCCAAAACTATTTATGAGCCTATGGTACATTAAGTGCAAACCGTGCAACTTCTTGCGTCAAGATTAGCAATATCTCCAAAAGGACCAAACAGAGCTCAACTAGACCCTCGTTACCTAGGAGTACCATCGAGTGCGTCTAAAACGATTTATGAGCCTATGGTAAGTATGATGCAAACCGAGCACCTATCTTGCACCGACGCTAACACTGTCTCAAAATAGATCGAAACAAGATTCCACATGACCCACGTGACCTAGGAGTTCCATTGGGTGCCTCCAATTCTATTCCGAGCCTATGGTACGTCCGATGCAAACCGTGCACCACTATTGCATCAAGAGTAGCATGATCTCCAAATGGACCAAACCGAGCTTTCACTTGAGCCACGTCTCCTAGGAGTTCCATCGAGTGCGTCCAAAATGATTTCTCTGCCTATGGTATGTTTAGTGCCAATCGTGCTCCCGTCTTGCATTGACACTAAACTGTCTCAAACAGACTAAAACGAGATTCCACACGACCCACTTCACCTACGAGTTCCATCGGGTCGTCATAAAACTATTTATGACCTATAGTATGTTCAGTGCAAACTGTGCACCTATCTTACCTCAAGATTAGCACTATCTCCAAATGGACCGAACAGAGCTCCACCAGACCCTCGTCACCTAGGAGTACCTCGGGTGCGTCTAAAATGATTTATGAGTTTATGGTACGTTTGACGCAAACCGAGCACCTATCTTGCACCGACGCTAACACTATCTCAAAACAGATCGAAATGCGATTCCACATGACCCACGTCACCTAGGAGTTCCATCGGGTGCCTCCAATACTTTTTTCTAGCCTACTGTATCTTCGACGCAAACCGTGCACCAATCTTGCAGCAAGAGTAGCACTATCTTCAAACGGACCGAACCGAGCTACCACTTGAGCCCTGTCACCTAGGAGTCCCATCGTGCGCATCCAAAATGATTTCTATGCCTATGGTACGTTCGGTACAAACCGTGCACCTATCTTGCACTGACACTAACATTGTCTCCAAACACACTAAAACGAGATTCCACTGGACCCACGTCACTTACGAGTTCCATCAGGTGCGTCCAAAACTATTTGTGAGCCTATGGTACATTAAGTGCAAACCGTGCAACTTCTTGCGTCAAGATTAGCAATATCTCCAAAAGGACCAAACAGAGCTCAACTAGACCCTCGTTACCTAGGAGTACCATCGAGTGCGTCTAAAACGATTTATGAGCCTATGGTAAGTATGATGCAAATCGAGCACCTATCTTGCACCGACGCTAACACTGTCTCAAAATAGATCGAAACAAGATTCCACATGACCCACGTGACCTAGGAGTTCCATTGGGTGCCTCCAATTCTATTCCGAGCCTATGGTACGTCCGATGCAAACCGTGCACCACTATTGCATCAAGAGTAGCATGATCTCCAAATGGACCAAACCGAGCTTTCACTTGAGCCACGTCTCCTAGGAGTTCCATCGAGTGCGTCCAAAATGATTTCTCTGCCTATGGTATGTTTAGTGCCAATCGTGCTCCCGTCTTGCATTGACACTAAACTGTCTCAAACAGACTAAAACGAGATTCCACACGACCCACTTCACTTACGAGTTCCATCGGGTCGTCATAAAACTATTTATGACCTATAGTATGTTCAGTGCAAACTGTGCACCTATCTTACCTCAAGATTAGCACTATCTCCAAATGGACCGAACAGAGCTCCACCAGACCCTCGTCACCTAGGAGTACCTCGGGTGCGTCTAAAATGATTTATGAGTTTATGGTACGTTTGACGCAAACCGAGCACCTATCTTGCACCGACGCTAACACTATCTCAAAACAGATCGAAATGCGATTCCACATGACCCACGTCACCTAGGAGTTCCATCGGGGGCCTCCAATACTTTTTTCTAGCCTACTGTATCTTCGACGCAAACCGTGCACCAATCTTGCAGCAAGAGTAGCACTATCTTCAAACAGACCGAACCGAGCTACCACTTGAGCCCTGTCACCTAGGAGTCCCATCGTGCGCATCCAAAATGATTTCTATGCCTATGGTACGTTCGGTACAAACCGTGCACCTATCTTGCACTGACACTAACATTGTCTCCAAACATACTAAAACGAGATTCCACTGGACCCACGTCACTTACGAGTTCCATCAGGTGCGTCCAAAACTATTTATGAGCCTATGGTACATTAAGTGCAAACCGTGCAACTTCTTGCGTCAAGATTAGCAATATCTCCAAAAGGACCAAACAGAGCTCAACTAGACCCTCGTTACCTAGAAGTACCATCGAGTGCGTCTAAAACGATTTATGAGCCTATGGTAAGTATGATGCAAACCGAGCACCTATCTTGCACCGACGGTAACACTGTCTCAAAACAGATCGAAAACGAGATTCCACATGACCCACGTGACCTAGGAGTTCCATTGGGTGCCTCCAATTCTATTCCGAGCCTATGGTACGTCCGATGCAAACCGTGCACCACTATTGCATCAAGAGTAGCATGATCTCCAAATGGACCAAACCGAGCTTTCACTTGAGCCACGTCTCCTAGGAGTTCCATCGAGTGCGTCCAAAATGATTTCTCTGCCTATGGTATGTTTAGTGCCAATCGTGCTCCCGTCTTGCATTGACACTAAACTGTCTCAAACAGACTAAAACGAGATTCCACACGACCCACTTCACTTACGAGTTCCATCGGGTCGTCATAAAACTATTTATGACCTATAGTATGTTCAGTGCAAACTGTGCACCTATCTTACATCAAGATTAGCACTATCTCCAAATGGACCGAACAGAGCTCCACCAGACCCTCGTCACCTAGGAGTACCTCGGGTGCGTCTAAAACGATTTATGAGCCTATGGTACGTTTGACGCAAACCGAGCACCTATCTTGCACCGACGCTAACACTATCTCAAAACAGATCGAAATGCGATTCCACATGACCCACGTCACCTAGGAGTTCCATCGGGGGCCTCCAATTCTATTTTCTAGCCTACTGTATCTTTGACGCAAACCGTGCACCAATCTTGCAGCAAGAGTAGCACTATCTTCAAACGGACCGAACCGAGCTACCACTTGAGCCCCGTCACCTAGGAGTCCCATCGTGCGCATCCAAAATGATTTATATGCCTATGGTACGTTCGGTGCAAACCGTGCACCTATCTTGCACTGACACTAACATTGTCTCCAAATAGACTAAAACGAGATTCCACTGGACCCACGTCACTTACGAGTTCCATCAGGTGCGTCGAAAACTATTTATGAGCCTATGGTACATTAAGTGCAAACCGTGCAACTTCTTGCGTCAAGATTAGCAATATCTCCAAAAGGACCAAACAGAGCTCAACTAGACCCTCGTTACCTAGGAGTACCATTGAGTGCGTCTAAAACGATTTATGAGCCTATGGTAAGTATGATGCAAATCGAGCACCTATCTTGCACCGACGCTAACACTGTCTCAAAATATATCGAAACAAGATTCCACATGACCCACGTGACCTAGGAGTTCCATTGGGTGCCTCCAATTCTATTCCGAGCCTATGGTACGTCCGATGCAAACCGTGCACCACTATTGCATCAAGAGTAGCATGATCTCCAAATGGACCAAACCGAGCTTTCACTTGAGCCACGTCTCCTAGGAGTTCCATCGAGTGCGTCCAAAATGATTTTTCTGCCTATGGTATGTTTAGTGCCAATCGTGCTCCCCTCTTGCATTGACACTAAACTGTCTCAAACAGACTAAAACGAGATTCCACACGACCCACTTCACTTACGAGTTCCATCGGGTCGTCATAAAACTATTTATGACCTATAGTATGTTCAGTGCAAACTGTGCACCTATCTTACATCAAGATTAGCACTATCTCCAAATGGACCGAACAGAGCTCCACCAGACCCTCGTCACCTAGGAGTACCTCGGGTGCGTCTAAAATGATTTATGAGTTTATGGTACGTTTGACGCAAACCGAGCACCTATCTTGCACCGACGCTAACACTATCTCAAAACAGATCGAAATGCGATTCCACATGACCCACGTCACCTAGGAGTTCCATCGGGTGCCTCCAATACTATTTTCTAGCCTACTGTATCTTCGACGCAAACCGTGCACCAATCTTGCAGCAAGAGTAGCACTATCTTCAAACGGACCGAACCGAGCTACCACTTGAGCCCCGTCACCTAGGAGTCCCATCGTGCGCGTCCAAAATGATTTCTATGCCTATGGTACGTTCGGTGCAAACCGTGCACCTATCTTGCACTGACACTAACATTGTCTCCAAACATACTAAAATGAGATTCCACTGGACCCACGTCACTTACGAGTTCCATCAGGTGCGTCCAAAACTATTTATGAGCCTATGGTACATTAAGTGCAAACCGTGCAACTTCTTGCGTCAAGATTAGCAATATCTCCAAAAGGACCAAACAGAGCTCAACTAGACCCTCGTTACCTAGAAGTACCATTGAGTGCGTCTAAAACGATTTATGAGCCTATGGTAAGTATGATGCAAACCGAGCACCTATCTTGCACCGACGCTAACACTGTCTCAAAATAGATCGAAACGAGATTCCACATGACCCACGTGACCTAGGAGTTCCATTGTGTGCCTCCAATTCTATTCCGAGCCTATGGTACATCCGATGCAAACCGTGCACCACTATTGCATCAAGAGTAGCATGATCTCCAAATGGACCAAACCGAGCTTTCACTTGAGCCACGTCTCCTAGGAGTTCCATCGAGTGCGTCCAAAATGATTTCTCTGCCTATGGTATGTTTAGTGCCAATCGTGCTCCCGTCTTGCATTGACACTAAACTGTCTCAAACAGACTAAAACGAGATTCCACACGACCCACTTCACTTACGAGTTCCATCGGGTCGTCATAAAACTATTTATGACCTATAGTATGTTCAGTGCAAACTGTGCACCTATCTTACCTCAAGATTAGCACTATCTCCAAATGGACCGAACAGAGCTCCACCAGACCCTCGTCACCTAGGAGTACCTCGGGTGCGTCTAAAATGATTTATGAGTTTATGGTACGTTTGACGCAAACCGAGCACCTATCTTGCACCGACGCTAACACTATCTCAAAACAGATCGAAATGCGATTCCACATGACCCACGTCACCTAGGAGTTCCATCGGGCGCCTCCAATTCTATTTTCTAGCCTACGGTATCTTTGACGCAAACCGTGCACCTATCTTGCAGCAAGAGTAGCACTATCTTCAAACGGACCGAACCGAGCTACCACTTGAGCCCCGTCACCTAGGAGTCCCATCGTGCGCATCCAAAATGATTTATATGCCTATGGTTCAGTGCAAACCGTGCACCTATCTTGCACTGACACTAACATTGTCTCCAAATAGACTAAAACGAGATTCCACTGGACCCACGTCACTTACGAGTTCCATCAGGTGCGTCCAAAACTATTTATGAGCCTATGGTACATTAAGTGCAAACCGTGCAACTTCTTGCGTCAAGATTAGCAATATCTCCAAAAGGACCAAACAGAGCTCAACTAGACCCTCGTTACCTAGGAGTACCATCGAGTGCGTCTAAAACGATTTATGAGCCTATGGTAAGTATGATGCAAATCGAGCACCTATCTTGCACCGACGCTAACACTGTCTCAAAATAGATCGAAACAAGATTCCACATGACCCACGTGACCTAGGAGTTCCATTGGGTGCCTCCAATTCTATTCCGAGCCTATGGTACGTCCGATGCAAACCGTGCACCACTATTGCATCAAGAGTAGCATGATCTCCAAATGGACCAAACCGAGCTTTCACTTGAGCCACGTCTCCTAGGAGTTCCATCGAGTGCGTCCAAAATGATTTTTCTGCCTATGGTATGTTTAGTGCCAATCGTGCTCCCGTCTTGCATTGACACTAAACTGTCTCAAACAGACTAAAACGAGATTCCACACGACCCACTTCACTTACGAGTTCCATCGGGTCGTCATAAAACTATTTATGACCTATAGTATGTTTAGTGCAAACTGTGCACCTATCTTACATCAAGATTAGCACTATCTCCAAATGGACCGAACAGAGCTCCACCAGACCCTCGTCACCTAGGAGTACCTCGGGTGCGTCTAAAATGATTTATGAGTTTATGGTACGTTTGACGCAAACCGAGCACCTATCTTGCACCGACGCTAACACTATCTCAAAACAGATCAAAATGCGATTCCACATGACCCACGTCACCTAGGAGTTCCATTGGGTGCCTCCAATACTATTTTCTTGCCTACTGTATCTTCGACGCAAACCGTGCACCAATCTTGCAGCAAGAGTAGCACTATCTTCAAACGGACCGAACCGAGCTACCACTTGAGCCCCGTCACCTAGGAGTCCCATCGTGCGCGTCCAAAATGATTTCTATGCCTATGGTACGTTCGGTGCAAACCGTGCACCTATCTTGCACTGACACTAACATTGTCTCCAAACATACTAAAATGAGATTCCACTGGACCCACGTCACTTACGAGTTCCATCAGGTGCGTCCAAAACTATTTATGAGCCTATGGTACATTAAGTGCAAACCGTGCAACTTCTTGCGTCAAGATTAGCAATATCTCCAAAAGGACCAAACAGAGCTCAACTAGACCCTCGTTACCTAGGAGTACCATCGAGTGCGTCTAAAACGATTTATGAGCCTATGGTAAGTATGATGCAAACCGAGCACCTATCTTGCACCGACGCTAACACTGTCTCAAAATAGATCGAAACGAGATTCCACATGACCCACGTGACCTAGGAGTTCCATTGTGTGCCTCCAATTCTATTCCGAGCCTATGGTACGTCCGATGCAAACCGTGCACCACTATTGCATCAAGAGTAGCATGATCTCCAAATGGACCAAACCGAGCTTTCACTTGAGCCACGTCTCCTAGGAGTTCCATCGAGCGCGTCCAAAATGATTTCTCTGCCTATGGTATGTTTAGTGCCAATCGTGCTCCCATCTTGCATTGACACTAAACTGTCTCAAACAGACTAAAACGAGATTCCACACGACCCACTTCACTTACGAGTTCCATCGGGTCGTCAAAAAGCTATTTATGACCTATAGTATGTTCAGTGCAAACTGTGCACCTATCTTACCTCAAGATTAGCACTATCTCTAAATGGACCGAACAGAGCTCCACCAGACCCTCGTCACCTAGGAGTACCTCGGGTGCATCTAAAATGATTTATGAGCCTATGGTACGTTTGACGCAAACCGAGCACCTATCTTGCACCGAAGCTAACACTATCTCAAAACAGATCGAAATGCGATTCCACATGACCCACGTCACCTAGGAGTTCCATCGGGTGCCTCCAATACTATTTTCTAGCCTACGGTATCTTTGACGCAAACCGTGCACCAATCTTGCAGCAAGAGTAGCACTATCTTCAAACGGACCGAACCGAGCTACCACTTGAGCCCTGTCACCTAGGAGTCCCATCGTGCGCATCCAAAATGTTTTCTATGCCTATGGTACGTTCGGTACAAACCGTGCACCTATCTTGCACTGACACTAACATTGTCTCCAAACATACTAAAACGAGATTCCACTGGACCCACGTCACTTACGAGTTCCATCAGGTGCGTCCAAAACTATTTATGAGCCTATGGTACATTAAGTGCAAACCGTGCAACTTCTTGCGTCAAGATTAGCAATATCTCCAAAAGGACCAAACAGAGCTCAACTAGACCCTCGTTACCTAGAAGTACCATCGAGTGCGTCTAAAACGATTTATGAGCCTATGGTAAGTATGATGCAAACCGAGCACCTATCTTGCACCGACGGTAACACTGTCTCAAAACAGATCGAAACGAGATTCCACATGACCCACGTGACCTAGGAGTTCCATTGGGTGCCTCCAATTCTATTCCGAGCCTATGGTACGTCCGATGCAAACCGTGCACCACTATTGCATCAAGAGTAGCATGATCTCCAAATGGACCAAACCGAGCTTTCACTTGAGCCACGTCTCCTAGGAGTTCCATCGAGTGCGTCCAAAATGATTTCTCTGCCTATGGTATGTTTAGTGCCAATCGTGCTCCCGTCTTGCATTGACACTAAACTGTCTCAAACAGACTAAAACGAGATTCCACACGACCCACTTCACTTACGAGTTCCATCGGGTCGTCATAAAACTATTTATGACCTATAGTATGTTCAGTGCAAACTGTGCACCTATCTTACATCAAGATTAGCACTATCTCCAAATGGACCGAACAGAGCTCCACCAGACCCTCGTCACCTAGGAGTACCTCGGGTGCGTCTAAAACGATTTATGAGCCTATGGTACGTTTGACGCAAACCGAGCACCTATCTTGCACCGACGCTAACACTATCTCAAAACAGATCGAAATGTGATTCCACATGACCCACGTCACCTAGGAGTTCCATCGGGCGCCTCCAATTCTATTTTCTAGCCTACGGTATCTTTGACGCAAACCGTGCACCAATCTTGCAGCAAGAGTAGCACTATCTTCAAACGGACCGAACCGAGCTACCACTTGAGCCCCGTCACCTAGGAGTCCCATCGTGCGCGTCCAAAATGATTTCTATGCCTATGGTATGTTCGGTGCAAACCGTGCACCTATCTTGCGCTGACACTAACATTGTCTCCAAACATACTAAAACGAGATTCCACTGGACCCACGTCACTTACGATGATGAGGACATCAACCCCGACACGAGAATGGCTACTCCAACTGAACCAGCACAGGCGCCACCAGGACCACTCACTCGAGCTCGTGCACGTGAATTAAACTTCGTGATGATTTTGAAGAATGAAGGACCAGAAGTTTCCTAAGTGCATGCGCCATCTATGCTCATGATGAACCTGCCAGAATAATGTCTAGGTGTTGCGCCACCTATGTGTTTTTATTTTTGTCAAGAAATAACCAGGAAGGTGCTGCGCTACCTAAATCAGGAAAGGGGATCGAGGAGATGGTGTGTGGCTGTTTGGGCGCCTATTCCCTACCTTGTGGGCAGGCTGGGCGTCCTCCTTCCTCCCTTCTCCCCCTATTTAGCCAGGGGCTGCGCCCCCTCTTTGGCTTGGGTTTTGTTTTGCTTAAGTTAGCCATTGCTACTTCCGAAGCTTCGTATTCGTGTAATTCAGAACCCCACCTTCGAGTAATATTCAGGGTTGCTCACCTCAAATTCTTGCTTGTTCTTCGATTGCCTGCAGGAATTGATCTTCGTGATCAGGTTGATCTCGCACCAGCAAGGTCAATAACCATCGGGAGTTGGTTCAGCGATTGCTAAGGCGCCACGGACTTGTTCGTCGTAGTCGGATCGCGAGGGTCGACCCCCACCAAATCGTAGTTATCCTCCACTCACCGAAAGATCGGGTACTCCAGCTCTATCAAGTGGTATCAGCTTTCAGGTTGCTCGGTGAGATCTATCCCCTTTATTTGTAGTTTTGTTCATCGTCCTATCGTCCACCAGCAAAGCCAACAAAAAAAACGTTTCAGGTTAGAACCACTGTCCAAGACCTTTTGAGCCTTTGCATCTTTCATTCAGTTTATTGCTTTGTTGAGTTTTTGGTTGCATCGCTGTGTCGTGTTGCTGGTCTTGGCGTCTCGTCCATTAGAGTTTTGAGTTCCTGTCACGTATTAGTTCACATCTTTGCACTTGATCCTCCTTTTCCTTTGTCCTCCATGCTCCTGTAATCTTTCCCACGTCATAGACCCCCTTGTGCACGCCATTTTCCCACCTACAAAAGGAAAGTAATTTATTTCGGGTCTTGATTTATCTCGACAAGGACACAGGCATTAGCTGTTGCATCCGTAGTCCGTTTGGGAAGTTTAGGTACAATTTGGAAAGCATATTTCGTGCCCTTTCCAACGGATACTCACTTGCCTTGCGATTCATTTTGGCCGTATCACAGGAGATCGTGCGAGATCAGGCAGTCTGTGGCTACACGAAAGGAAAGAGTTCCTGATTTCCTTTTGTTTTCCTTTTGAGTTGTGCAACGTGTTGGTAGTGTCATCAAACTGAAAAAGGCCAGAGGTGCATAAAATAACAAAAAAAACAAGAGCCGCACCAAAAAAAAGGCAAAAGGTGCAAAAAGAGCCGCACACAAAAAAATAAACAAAAAACAACAAGAGATGCCAAGGGTGTGTACTCGCTGTCTTTTACTCTTTGTTCTTGCAATTCTGTGTCTATCTTTGTGCGTGGGCTCACGTCTCTAGTACGGTCTAGCCTAGGACCAGCACAACACCAGCTTTGAGTGATTATTCAACTTTGCCTTTGCTGAATGCTTGTGCTACTCCTTGCTACAAATTGAAGCCTTCCCATAGCTCCACAAATTTTCTACAGCGATCAAGCTCTGTGTCCTCTGGCAATCGCTCCATTCAATCTTTGGAAGGTTGTACCGCTGGTTGCAAGTCACCCTGCGAGCTTGGTAAGAACGGGTAAGAGTTTGATAACAGCTTTAGTTTGAGTGCCTTGATCAGCACCACTTCCTATTAGCTTTAGGACAAATACTTGTTTTCGTGTTCGTTGTTTTTCCACTAACAATGACAGGGGAGCCAGCTGATCAGGACGCCATGCCTCAGTCCCCACACACTAAAGACATCATTCACCACTTCAATCGCAAGATGAACGAGCACGTGGAGGGCTTGGCAGAGGAGATTACGATTACCAACGAGCAAATGGGTCAATTTCAGGATGCTCAAATGGCCACAAATGCTACGCTCACGGAGATGCAGCAAGCACAAGCTGCCCACGCCACCAGCCTTGCCACGCTCACGACACGCCTTGATGAGTTGGTACAACAACTTGCTGATCAACGTGCGGAATTTGATTATGGTGGCGATACCGAGATCGACGACCTGGACCGCCATGGAGGGCGCCACCGCAACCGCCGTGGTGAGCGCGTGGTACGTAATCGAAACGACTCATTTACTAAGATTAAGTTCACGATTCCTTCATTTAATGGCAAATATGATCCGGGTGCGTATCTTGATTGGGAACTTGCGGTAGATCAGAAATTTCATTGTCATGATGTTCCTGCACAATCTCAAGTTAGGGCTGCTACTAGTGAGTTTACAGATTTCGCATCATTTGGTGGCGTGAGCATCGCAGCAAACACCCTAATAACATTCCCACAACTTGGGAGCAATTAAAAACTGTCATGCGACACCGATTTGTTCCTTCCTATTATGCAAGAGACTTGCTTAATAAAATGCAGTGTTTTTAGCAAGGAACCAAATCTGTAGAAGAGTATTATCAGGAGTTGCAAACCGGCATGATTCGTTGTGGTTTAGTTGAGACTAATGATGCTACGATGGCACGATTTCGTGGTGGTTTGAACCGTGAAATTCAGGATATTCTTGATTATAAGCACTATGATGATATTACTACTTTGTTTGCTTTTGCTTGCAAAGCTGAACGTGAAGTGCAAGGATGACGAGCAAGGACCTATTCTAACTCTTTTGCAGGTCGCACTCCTCTGACCCCTTCAGCCCCTACGGCGCCCTCCCCACATAGCAGTATGTCACGTGACAAGGCAGCAGCTCCACCTCCAGCGCCCCTTTCAGCTAATAAGAGCGCCTCTTCCATTAGCCGCACAAAGGACATTCAATGCCATCGTTGCAAAGGTTATGGGCATGTGATACGGGACTGCCCCAACAAGCGTACGTTGATTATACGTGACAATGGTGAGTATTCTTCCGCTAGTGATTCCGATGAAACTATATATGCTATGCTTGCTGCTGACGTTTCAGGACATGCGGAAGAACACGTGGCTGCCACTGACGCTGACAAGTATGAGAGTCTTGTTGTGCAGCGAGTCCTCAGTACACAGGTTGCACAGCCTGAGCAGAACCAGCGCCACACTTTGTTCCACACCAAAGGCGTTGTGCAAGAACGATCCATTCGCATCATCATTGACGGCGGTAGTTGCAACAATTTGGCAAGTTCGGATCTGGTGGAGAAGTTGTCTCTCCAAACGCGTCCACATCCACATCCCTACCACATTCAATGGCTCAACCAGGGTGGCAAACTCAAGGTAACACGCTCGGTACGTGTTCACTTCTCCATGGATCTTATTCTGATTATACTGATTGCGATGTTGTTCCTATGGAGGCATGTTCGTTGTTGCTTGGTAGGCCCTGACAATATGATACTGATTGTTTACATCATGGTCGCACAAATCATTATTCATTACTGGTTTAAGGGCAAGAAAATCATTCTTCATCCAATGACCCCTGAACAGATTGTGAAAGATGACATTGCTCGGGCGACTAAAGCATTAAAACAATGCCAACAACAACCAGCCACGTCTAAAGAGATTAAGCTACATGCTCCTGTTTTACTTGCTACACGTGCTGATTTTGATGAACTACATGTTGCTAATATGCCTTGCTATGCGCTTGTATGTTCTCATGTGCTGGTTTCACTCGATGATGCACCATCTTTGGATATACCCCCTACTGTTACTAAGCTTTTGCAGGACTTTGCCGATGTGTTTCCGAAGGACTTACCGCCAGGTCTTCCTCCCATTCGTGGCATTGAGCACCAGATCGACCTCATCCCGGGGGCCCAGATTCCCAACCGCGCCCCGTACCGTACCAATCCCGATGAGACAAAGGAGATTCAGCGCCAAGTCCAAGCGCTACTTGATAAGGGCTACATTCGTGAGTCTCTTAGCCCTTGCTCTGTTCCTGTACTACTTGTGCCAAAGAAAGATGGTACCTGGCGCATGTGTGTAGATTGTCGAGCGATTAACAATATCACAATTCGTTATCGTTATCCTATACCTCGCCTTGATGATATGCTTGACGAGCTTAGCGGTGCTGTTATATTCTCCAAGGTAGATTTGCGTAGCGGGTTCCATCAGATTCGAATGAAACTTGGAGATGAATGGAAAACGGCTTTTAAAACAAAATTTGGCTTATATGAATGGTTAGTTATGCCGTTTGGATTGACTAATGCTCCCAGCACATTTATGCGATTAATGAATGAAGTTTTGAGGCCTTTCATAGGATTGTTTGTGGTTGTTTATTTTGATGATATTCTAATTTACAGCAAGTCTATGAAAGAGCATTTGGAACATTTGCATGCTGTTTTTGATGCTTTGCGCGCTGCCCGTTTGTTTGGTAACTTGGATAAGTGCGACTTCTGCACACAACGTGTTTCGTTTCTTGGCTATGTTGTTACTCCGCAGGGCATTGAAGTGGACATCAGCAAGATTGACGCCATCCAGAGCTGGCCCATGCCGATGACGGTTACGCAGATTCGGAGTTTTCTTGGGCTTGCAGGTTTCTACCGACGGTTCGTGCGTGACTTCAGCTCCATTGCCGCCCCGTTGCATGAACTCACCAAGAAGGGCATTCCTTTCTCCTGGGGTGCGGCACAGGACGAGGCATTCACCATTCTAAAAGATAAGTTGACACATGCCCCCTTACTACAGCTACCTGATTTCAATAAGATGTTTGAACTTGAATGCGATGCTAGTGGTATTGGCTTAGGCGGTGTTTTGCTGCAAGAGGGCAAGCCAGTTGCTTACTTTAGCGAAAAATTAAGCGGTCCTAGTCTGAATTATTCAACTTATGATAAGGAGCTTTTCGCTTTGGTTCGCACACTTCAAACATGGCAGCACTATCTTTGGCCTCACGAGTTTATAATTCATTCTGATCATGAGGCATTAAAACATATTCGTAGCCAAACTAATCTGAACCGTCGGCATGCTAAGTGGGTCGAATTCATAGAGTCTTTACCTTACATCATCAAACACAAGAACGGGAAAGACAACATTATTGCTGATGCTTTGTCGCGTAGATACACCATGCTGTCCCAGTTAGACTTTAAAATTTTTGGTTTACAAACTGTGAAAGAACAATACGCCGATGATCCTGGCTTTAAGGACATCATGCTGCATTGCAAGGATGGTAAACCATGGGGTAAATTCCATGTAACTGATGTGTTTTTGTTCCGCGCTAACAAGCTATGTATTCCCGCAAGCTCGGTTCGTCTTTTGCTGTTGCAGGAAGCGCATGGTGGCGGCCTCATGGGACACTTTGGCATTTACAAGACACAGGAGATTTTGGCCGCGCATTTTTTTTGGCCCCAGATGCGCCGCGACGTGGAGCGTTTTGTTGCACGCTGCACCACGTGCCAGAAAGCTAAGTCACACCTGAACAACCACGGTTTGTATATGCCGTTACCTGTCCCTACTTCTCCTTGGCTAGATATTTCTATGGATTTTGTTTTGGGCTTACCTCAAACTAAGAAGGGGAGGGATAGTATTTTTGTGGTTGTTGATCGATTCTCTAAAATGGCTCACTTCATACCATGTCATAAAACTGATGATGCTAGCAGCGTTGCTGAGTTGTTCTTTCGCGATATTATTCGTTTACATGGTGTTCCAAATACAATAGTCTCAGATCGCGATGCTAAGTTCCTAAGTCATTTTTGGAGATCTCTTTGGAATAAACTAGGAACTAAATTGCTTTTCAGCACCACTTGTCACCCACAAACAGATGGGCAAACTGAGGTTGTGAACAGAACCTTATCTACCATGCTTAGGGCTATGTTAGATAAGAATCTGAAACTTTGGGAGGATTGTTTGCCCCATGTCGAGTTTGCTTACAATCGTGCTACACATTCCTCCACGAAAATGTGCCCTTTTCAGGTTGTCTATGGTTACATTCCACGTGCGCCAATTGACTTGTTGTCCTTTGACCCTTTGGACACCCCACATGTCGATGCTGTCGCACGTGTTAAACAAATGTTGGACATCCATGAGCAAACACAGCAGAACATTGCGCGCACTAATGCTAAAAATCAGGCTGTTGGTAGTAAAGGACATAAACTTGTAACTTTTGAACCTGGTGACTTGGTTTGGTTGCATTTGCACAAGGATCGCTTTCCTAGTTTGCGCAGGTCTAAGCTGATGCCCCGTGCTTCTGGTCCCTTCAAGGTGTTAAAGAAAATCAATGATAATGCTTATATACTTGACCTGCCTGCAGACTATGGTGTTTCCTCTAGTTTTAATGTTGCAGATTTGAAACCATATGCGGGCGAGGCTGAGGAGCTACCGTCGAGGCCGACTTCGATTCAAGAAGGGGATGATGAGGACATCAACCCCGACACGGGAATGGCTACTCCAACTGAACCAGCACAGGCGCCACCAGGACCACTCACTCGAGCTCGTGCATGTGAATTAAACTTCGTGATGATTTTGAAGAATGAAGGACCAGAAGTTTCCTAAGTGCATGCGCCATCTATGCTCATGATGAACCTGCCAGAATAATGTCTAGGTGTTGCGCCACCTATGTGTTTTTAGTTTTGTCAAGAAATAACCAGGAAGGTGCTGCGCTACCTAAATCAGGAAAGGGGATCAAGGAGATGGTGTGTGGCTGTCTGGGCGCCTATTCCCTACCTTGTGGGCAGGCTGGGCGTCCTCCTTCCTCCCTTCTCCCCCTATTTAGCCAGGGGCTGCGCCCCCTCTTTGGCTTGGGTTTTGTTTTGCTTAAGTTAGCCATTGCTACTTCCGAAGCTTCGTCTTCGTGTAATTCAGAACCCCACCTTCGAGTAATATTCAGGGTTGCTCGCCTCAAATTCTTGCTTGTTCTTCGATTGCCTGCAGGAATTGATCTTCGTGATCAGGTTGATCTCGCACCAGCAAGGTCAATAACCATCGGGAGTTGGTTCAGCGATTGCTAAGGCGCCACGGACTTGTTCGTCGTAGTCGGATCGCGAGGGTCGACCCCCACCAAATCGTAGTTATCCTCCACTCACCGAAAGATCGGGTACTCCAGCTCTATCATACGAGTTCCATCAGGTGCGTCCAAAACTATTTATGAGCCTATGGTACATTAAGTGCAAACCGTGCAACTTCTTGCGTCAAGATTAGCAATATCTCCAAAACGACCAAACAGAGCTCAACTAGACCCTTGTTACCTAGGAGTACCATCGAGTGCGTCTAAAACGATTTATGAGCCTATGGTAAGTATGATGCAAACCGAGCACCTATCTTGCACCGATGCTAACACTGTCTCAAAACAGATCGAAACGAGATTCCACATGACCCACGTGACCTAGGAGTTCCATTGGGTGCCTCCAATTCTATTCCGAGCCTATGGTACGTCCGATGCAAACCGTGCACCACTATTGCATCAAGAGTAGCATGATCTCCAAATGGACCAAACCGAGCTTTCACTTGAGCCACGTCTCCTAGGAGTTCCATCGAGTGCGTCCAAAATGATTTCTCTGCCTATGGTATGTTTAGTGCCAATCGTGCTCCCATCTTGCATTGACACTAAACTGTCTCAAACAGACTAAAACGAGATTCCACACGACCCACTTCACTTACGAGTTCCATCGGGTCGTCATAAAACTATTTATGACCTAGTATGTTCAGTGCAAACTATGCACCTATCTTACATCAAGATTAGCACTATCTCCAAATAGACCGAACAGAGCTCCACCAGACCCTCGTCACCTAGGAGTACCTCGGGTGCGTCTAAAACGATTTATGAGCCTATGGTACGTTTGACGCAAACCGAGCACCTATCTTGCACCGACGCTAACACTATCTCAAAACAGATCGAAATGCGATTCCACATGACCCACGTCACCTAGGAGTTCCATCGGGTGCCTCCAATTCTATTTTCTAGCCTACGGTATCTTTGACGCAAACCGTGAACCAATCTTGCAGCAAGAGTAGCACTATCTTCAAACGGACCGAACCGAGCTACCACTTGAGCCCCGTCACCTAGGAGTCCCATCGTGCGCGTCCAAAATGATTTCTATGCCTATGGTTCAGTGCAAACCGTGCACCTATCTTGCACTGACACTAACATTGTCTCCAAATAGACTAAAACGAGATTCCACTGGACCCACGTCACTTACGAGTTCCATCAGGTGCGTCCAAAACTATTTATGAGCCTATGGTACATTAAGTGCAAACCGTGCAACTTCTTGCGTCAAGATTAGCAATATCTCCAAAAGGACCAAACAGAGCTCAACTAGACCCTCGTTACCTAGGAGTACCATCGAGTGCGTCTAAAACGATTTATGAGCCTATGGTAAGTATGATGCAAACCGAGCACCTATCTTGCACCGACGCTAACACTGTCTCAAAACAGATCGAAACGAGATTCCACATGACCCACGTGACCTAGGAGTTCCATTGGGTGCCTCCAATTCTATTCCGAGCCTATGGTACGTCCGATGCAAACCGTGCACCACTATTGCATCAAGAGTAGCATGATCTCCAAATGGACCAAACCGAGCTTTCACTTGAGCCACGTCTCCTAGGAGTTCCATCGAGTGCGTCCAAAATGATTTCTCTGCCTATGGTATGTTTAGTGCCAATCATGCTCCCGTCTTGCATTGACACTAAACTGTCTCAAACAGACTAAAACGAGATTCCACACGACCCACTTCACTTACGAGTTCCATCGGGTCATCATAAAACTATTTATGACCTATAGTATGTTCAGTGCAAACTATGCACCTATCTTACATCAAGATTAGCACTATCTCCAAATGGACCGAACAGAGCTCCACCAGACCCTTATCACCTAGGAGTACCTCGGGTGCGTCTAAAACGATTTATGAGCCTATGGTACGTTTGACGCAAACCGAGCACCTATCTTGCACCGACGCTAACACTATCTCAAAACAGATCGAAATGTGATTCCACATGACCCACGTCACCTAGGAGTTCCATCGGGTGCCTCCAATTCTATTTTCTAGCCTACGGTATCTTTGACGCAAACCGTGAACCAATCTTGCAGCAAGAGTAGCACTATCTTCAAACGGACCGAACCGAGCTACCACTTGAGCCCCGTCACCTAGGAGTCCCATCGTGCGCGTCCAAAATGATTTCTATGCCTATTGTTCAGTGCAAACCGTGCACCTATCTTGCACTGACACTAACATTGTCTCCAAATAGACTAAAACGAGATTCCACTGGACCCACGTCACTTACGAGTTCCATCAGGTGCGTCCAAAACTATTTATGAGCTTATGGTACATTAAGTGCAAACCGTGCAACTTCTTGCGTCAAGATTAGCAATATCTCCAAAAGGACCAAACAGAGCTCAACTAGACCCTCGTTACCTAGGAGTACCATCGAGTGCGTCTAAAACGATTTATGAGCCTATGGTAAGTATGATGCAAACCGAGCACCTATCTTGCATCGACGCTAACACTGTCTCAAAACAGATCGAAACGAGATTCCACATGACCCACGTGACCTAGGAGTTCCATTGGGTTCCTCCAATTCTATTCCGAGCCTATGGTACGTCCGATGCAAACCGTGCACCACTATTGCATCAAGAGTAGCATGATCTCCAAATGGACCAAACCGAGCTTTCACTTGAGCCACGTCTCCTAGGAGTTCCATCGAGTGCGTCCAAAATGATTTCTCTGCCTATGGTATGTTTAGTGCCAATCATGCTCCCGTCTTGCATTGACACTAAACTGTCTCAAACAGACTAAAACGAGATTCCACACGACCCACTTCACTTACGAGTTCCATCGGGTCGTCATAAAACTATTTATGACCTATAGTATGTTCAGTGCAAACTATGCACCTATCTTACATCAAGATTAGCACTATCTCCAAATGGACCGAACAGAGCTCCACCATACCCTTATCACCTAGGAGTACCTCGGGTGCGTCTAAAATGATTTATGAGCCTATGGTACGTTTGACGCAAACCGAGCACCTATCTTGCACCGACGCTAACACTATCTCAAAACAGATCGAAATGTGATTCCACATGACTCACGTCACCTAGGAGTTCCATCGGGTGCCTCCAATTCTATTTTCTAGCCTACGGTATCTTTGACGCAAACCGTGCACCAATCCTGCAGCAAGAGTAGCACTATCTTCAAACGGACCGAACCGAGCTACCACTTGAGCCCCGTCACCTAGGAGTCCCATCGTGCGCATCCAAAATGATTTATATGCCTATGCTTCAGTGCCAACCGTGCACCTATCTTGCACTGACACTAACATTGTCTCCAAATAGACTAAAACGAGATTCCACTGGACCCACGTCACTTACGAGTTCCATCAGGTGCGTCCAAAACTATTTATGAGCCTATGGTACATTAAGTGCAAACCATGCAACTTCTTGCGTTAAGATTAGCAATATCTCCAAAAGGACCAAACAGAGCTCAACTAGACCCTCGTTACCTAGGAGTACCATCGAGTGCGTCTAAAACGATTTATGAGCCTATGGTAAGTATGATGCAAATCGAGCACCTATCTTGCACCGACGCTAACACTGTCTCAAAATAGATCGAAACAAGATTCCACATGACCCACGTGACCTAGGAGTTCCATTGGGTGCCTCCAATTCTATTCCGAGCCTATGGTACGTCCGATGCAAACCGTGCACCACTATTGCATCAAGAGTAGCATGATCTCCAAATGGACCAAACTGAGCTTTCACTTGAGCCACGTCTCCTAGGAGTTCCATCGAGTGCGTCCAAAATGATTTCTCTGCCTATGGTATGTTTAGTGCCAATCGTGCTCCCGTCTTGCATTGACACTAACACTATCTCAAACAGACTAAAATGAGATTCCACACGACCCACTTCACTTACGAGTTCCAATGGGTCGTCAAAAAACTATTTATGACCTATAGTATGTTCAGTGCAAACTGTGCACCTATCTTACATCAAGATTTGCACTATCTCTAAATGGACCGAACAGAGCTCCACCAGACCCTCGTCACCTAGGAGTACCTCGGGTGCGTCTAAAACGATTTATGAGCCTATGGTACGTTTGATGCAAACTGAGCACCTATCTTGCACCGACGCTAACACTATCTCAAAACAGATCGAAATGCGATTCCACATGACCCACGTCACCTAGGAGTTCCATCGGGTGCCTCCAATACTATTTTTCTAGCCTACGGTATCTTTGACGCAAACCGTGCACCAATCTTGCAGCAAGAGTAGCACTATCTTCAAACGGACCGAACCGAGCTACCACTTGAGCCCCGTCACCTAGGAGTCCCATCATGCGCGTCCAAAATGATTTCTATGCCTATGGTACGTTCGGTGCAAACCGTGCACCTAGCGCTGACACTAACATTGTCTCCAAACATACTAAAACGAGATTCCACTGGACCCACGTCACTTACGAGTTCCATCAGGTGCGTCCAAAACTATTTATGAGCCTATGGTACATTAAGTGCAAACCGTGCAACTTCTTGCGTCAAGATTAGCAATATCTCCAAAAGGACCAAACAGAGCTCAACTAGACCCTCGTTACCTAGGAGTACCATCGAGTGCGTCTAAAACGATTTATGAGCCTATGGTAAGTATGATGCAAACCGAGCACCTATCTTGCACCGACGCTAACACTATCTCAAAATAGATCGAAACGAGATTCCACATGACCCACGTGACCTAGGAGTTCCATTGGGAGCCTCCAATTCTATTCCGAGCCTATGGTACGTCCGATGCAAACCGTGCACCACTATTGCATCAAGAGTAGCATGATCTCCAAATGGACCAAACCGAGCTTTCACTTGAGCCACGTCTCCTAGGAGTTCCATCGAGTGCGTCCAAAATGATTTCTCTGCCTATGGTATGTTTAGTGCCAATCGTGCTCCCGTCTTGCATTGACACTAACACTATCTCAAACAGACTAAAACGAGATTCCACACGACCCACTTCACTTACGAGTTCCATCGGGTCGTCAAAAAACTATTTATGACCTATAGTATGTTCAGTGCAAACTGTGCACCTATCTTACATCAAGATTAGCACTATCTCTAAATGGACCGAACAGAGCTCCACCAGACCCTCGTCACCTAGGAGTACCTCGGGTGCGTCTAAAACGATTTATGAGCCTATGGTACGTTTGATGCAAACCGAGCACCTATCTTGCACCGACGCTAACACTATCTCAAAATAGATCGAAATGCGATTCCACATGACCCACGTCACCTAGGAGTTCCATCGTGTGCCTCCAATACAATTTTCTAGCCTACGGTATCTTTGACGCAAACCGTGCACCAATCTTGCAGCAAGAGTAGCACTATCTTCAAACGGACCGAACCGAGCTACCACTTGAGCCCCGTCACCTAGGAGTCCCATCATGCGCGTCCAAAATGATTTCTATGCCTATGGTACGTTCGGTGCAAACCGTGCACCTAGCGCTGACACTAACATTGTCTCCAAACATACTAAAATGAGATTCCACTGGACCCACGTCACTTACGAGTTCCATCAGGTGCGTCCAAAACTATTTATGAGCCTATGGTACATTTAGTGCAAACCGTGCAACTTCTTGCGTCAAGATTAGCAATATCTCCAAAAGGACCAAACCGAGCGCAACTAGACCCTCGTTACCTAGGAGTACCATCGAGTGCGTCTAAAACGATTTATGAGCCTATGGTAAGTATGATGCAAACCGAGCACCTATCTTGCACCGACGCTAACACTGTCTCAAAATAGATCGAAACGAGATTCCACATGACCCATGTGACCTAGGAGTTCCATTGGGTGCCTCCAATTATATTCCGAGCCTATGGTACGTCCGATGCAAACCGTGCACCACTATTGCATCAAGAGTAGCATGATCTCCAAATGGACCAAACCGAGCTTTCACTTGAGCCACGTCTCCTAGGAGTTCCATCGAGTGCGTCCAAAATGATTTCTCTGCCTATGGTATGTTTAGTGCCAATCGTGCTCCCGTCTTGCATTGACACTAAACTGTCTCAAACAGACTAAAACGAGATTTCACACGACCCACTTCACTTACGAGTTCCATCGGGTCGTCATAAAACTATTTATGACCTATAGTATGTTCAGTGCAAACTGTGCACCTATCTTACATCAAGATTAGCACTAACTCCAAATGGACCGAACAGAGCTCCACCAGACCCTCGTCACCTAGGAGTACCTCGGGTGCGTCTAAAACGATTTATGAGCCTATGGTACGTTTGACGCAAACCGAGAACCTATCTTGCACCGACGCTAACACTATCTCAAAACAGATCGAAATGCGATTCCACATGACCCACGTCACCTAGGAGTTCCATCGGGTGCCTCCAATACTATTTTCTAGCCTACGGTATCTTTGACGCAAACCGTGAACCAATCTTGCAGCAAGAGTAGCACTATCTTCAAACGGACCGAACCGAGCTACCACTTGAGCCCCGTCACCTAGGAGTCCCATCGTGCGCGTCCAAAATGATTTCTATGCCTATGGTTCAGTGCAAACCGTGCACCTATCTTGCACTGACACTAACATTGTCTCCAAATAGACTAAAACGAGATTCCACTGGACCCACGTCACTTACGAGTTCCATCAGGTGCGTCCAAAACTATTTATGAGCCTATGGTACATTAAGTGCAAACCGTGCAACTTCTTGCGTCAAGATTAGCAATATCTCCAAAAGGACCAAACAGAGCTCAACTAGACCCTCGTTACCTAGGAGTACCATCGAGTGCGTCTAAAACGATTTATGAGCCTATGGTAAGTATGATGCAAATCGAGCACCTATCTTGCACCGACGCTAACACTGTCTCAAAATAGATCGAAACAAGATTCCACATGACCCACGTGACCTAGGAGTTCCATTAGGTGCCTCCAATTCTATTCCGAGCCTATGGTACGTACGATGCAAACCGTGCACCACTATTGCATCAAGAGTAGCATGATCTCCAAATGGACCAAACCGAGCTTTCACTTGAGCCACGTCTCCTAGGAGTTCCATCGAGTGCGTCCAAAATGATTTCTCTGCCTATGGTATGTTTAGTGCCAATCGTGCTCCCGTCTTGCATTGACACTAACACTATCTCAAACAGACTAAAACGAGATTCCACACGACCCACTTCACTTACGAGTTCCATCGGGTCGTCAAAAAACTATTTATGACCTATAGTATGTTCAGTGCAAACTGTGCACCTATCTTACATCAAGATTAGCACTATCTCCAAATGGACCGAACAGAGCTCCACCAGACCCTCGTCACCTAGGAGTACCTCGGGTGCGTCTAAAACGATTTATGAGCCTATGGTACGTTTGATGCAAACCGAGCACCTATCTTGCACCGACGCTAACACTATCTCAAAACAGATCGAAATGCGATTCCACATGACCCACGTCACCTAGGAGTTCCATCGGGTGCCTCCAATACTATTTTCTAGCCTACGGTATCTTTGACGCAAACCATGCACCAATCTTGCTGCAAGAGTAGCACTATCTTCAAACGGACCGAACCGAGCTACCACTTGAGCCCCGTCACCTTGGAGTCCCATCGTGCGCGTCCAAAATGATTTCTATGCCTATGGTACGTTCGGTGCAAACCGTGCACCTATCTTGCGCTGACACTAACATTGTCTCCAAACATACTAAAACGAGATTCCACTGGACCCACGTCACTTATGAGTTCCATCAGGTGCGTCCAAAACTATTTATGAGCCTATGGTACATTAAGTGCAAACCGTGCAACTTCTTGCGTCAAGATTAGAAATATCTCCAAAAGGACCAAACAGAACTCAACTAGACCCTCGTTACCTAGGAGTACCATCGAGTGCGTCTAAAATGATTTATGAGCCCATGGTAAGTATGATGCAAATCGAGCACCTATCTTGCACCGACGCTAACACTGTCTCAAAATAGATCGAAACAAGATTCCACATGACCCACGTGACCTAGGAGTTCCATTGGGTGCCTCGAATTCTATTCCGAGCCTATGGTACGTCCGATGCAAACCGTGCACCACTATTGCATCAAGAGTAGCATGATCTCCAAATGGACCAAACCGAGCTTTCACTTGAGCCACGTCTCCTAGGAGTTCCATCGAGTGCGTCCAAAATGATTTCTCTGCCTATGGTATGTTTAGTGCCAATCGTGCTCCCGTCTTGCATTGACACTAACACTATCTCAAACAGACTAAAACGAGATTCCACATGACCCACTTCACTTACGAGTTCCATCGGGTCGTCAAAAAACTATTTATGACCTATAGTATGTTCAGTGCAAACTGTGCACCTATCTTACATCAAGATTAGCACTATCTCCAAACGGACCGAACAGAGCTCCACCAGACCCTCGTCACCTAGGAGTACCTCGAGTGCATCTAAAACGATTTATGAGCCTATGGTACGTTTGACGCAAACCGAGCACCTATCTTGCACCGACGCTAACACTATCTCAAAACAGATCGAAATGCGATTGCACATGACCCACGTCACCTAGGAGTTCCATCGGGTGCCTCCAATACTATTTTCTAGCCTACGGTATCTTTGACGCAAACCGTGCACCAATCTTGCAGCAAGGGTAGCACTATCTTCAAACGGACCGAACCGAGCTACCACTTGAGCCCCGTCACCTAGGAGTCCCATCGTGCGCGTCCAAAATGATTTCTATGCCTATGATACGTTCGGTGCAAACCGTGCACCTATCTTGCGCTGACACTAACATTGTCTCCAAACATACTAAAACGAGATTCCACTGGACCCACGTCACTTACGAGTTCCATTAGGTGCGTCCAAAACTATTTATGAGCCTATGGTACATTAAGTGCAAACCGTGCAACTTCTTGCGTCAAGATTAGCAATATCTCCAAAAGGACCAAACAGAGCTCAACTAGACCCTCGTTACCTAGGAGTACCATCGAGTGCGTCTAAAACGATTTATGAGCCTATGGTAAGTATGATGCAAACCGAGCACCTATCTTGCACCGACGCTAACACTGTCTCAAAACAGATCGAAATGAGATTCCACATGACCCACGTGACCTAGGAGTTCCATTGGGTGCCTCCAATTCTATTCCGAGCCTATGGTACGTCTGATGCAAACCGTGCACCACTATTGCATCAAGAGTAGCATGATCTCCAAATGGACCAAACCGAGCTTTCACTTGAGCCACGTCTCCTAGGAGTTCCATCGAGTGCGTCCAAAATGATTTCTCTGCCTATGGTATGTTTAGTGCCAATCGTGCTCCCGTCTTGCATTGACACTAAACTGTCTCAAACAGACTAAAACGAGATTCCACACGACCCACTTCACTTACGAGTTCCACCGGGTCGTCAAAAAACTATTTATGACCTATAGTATGTTCAGTGCAAACTGTGCACCTATCTTACATCTAGATTAGCACTATCTCCAAATGGACCGAACAGAGCTCCACCAGACCCTCGTCACCTAGGAGTTCCTCGGGTGCGTCTAAAATGATTTATGAGCCTATGGTACGTTTGACGCAAACCGAGCACCTATCTTGCACCGACGCTAACACTATCTCAAAACAGATCGAAATGCGATTCCACATGACCCACGTCACCTAGGAGTTCCATCGGGTGCCTCCAATACTATTTTCTAGCCTACGGTATCTTCGACGCAAACCGTGCACCAATCTTGCAGCAAGAGTAGCACTATCTTCAAACGGACCGAACCGAGCTACCACTTGAGCCCCGTCACCTAGGAGTCCCATCGTGCGTGTCCAAAATGATTTCTATGCCTATGGTTCGGTGCAAACCGTGCACCTGTCTTGCACTGACACTAACATTGTCTCAAAACATCTGAAAACGAGATTCCACTGGACCCACGTCACTTACGAGTTCCATCAGGTGCGTCCAAAACTATTTATGAGCCTATGGTACATTAAGTGCAAACCGTGCAACTTCTTGCGTCAAGATTAGCAATATCTCCAAAAGGACCAAACAGAGCTCAACTAGACCCTCGTTACCTAGGAGTACCATCGAGTGCGTCTAAAATGATTATAGAAATTATTTTGGACACAGTCGATGGGACTCCTAGGTGACGAGGCTCAAGTGGAAGCTCGGTTTGGTCCGTTTGGAGATAGTGCTACTCTTGATGCAAGATTGGTGCACGGTTTGCATCGAACGCACTGTAGTCTCAGAAATAGTATTGGAGGCACCTGATGGAACTCCTAGGTAAGGTGGGTCATGTGGAATCTTGTTTCGATCTGTTTTGAGACAGTGTTAGCATCGGTGCAAGATAGGTGCTTGGTTTGCGTCAAACGTACCATGGGCTCATAAATCATTTTAGATGCACCCGATGGTAGTACTAGGTGATGAGGGACTAGTGGAGCTCTGTTCGGTCCGTTTGGAGATAGTGCTAATCTTGACGCAAGATAGGTGCACGGTTTGCACTGAACGTACCACAGGCTCATAAACGGTTTTGGACGTACCCGATTGAACTTGTAAGTGATGTGGGTCATGTGGAATCTCGTTTTAGTACGTTTGGAGACAGTGTAAGTGTCAGTGCAAGATAGGTGCACGGTTTGCACCGAACGTACCATAGATATAGAATCATTTTGGACACACTCGATGGGACTCCAAGGTGACGAGGCTCAAGTGGAAGCTCTGTTCGGTCCATTTGGAGATAGTGCTAATCTTGACGCAAGATAGGTGCACGGTTTTCACTGAACATACCATAGGCTCATAAATAGTTTTGGACGCACCCGATGGAACTCGTAAGTGACGTGGGTCGTGTGCAATCTCATTTTAGTCCATTTGGAGGCAGTGTTAGTGTCAGTGCAAGATAGGTGCATGGTTTGCACCGAACATACCATAGGCATAGAAATCATTTTGGACACACTCGATGGGACTTCTAGTTGACGAGGCTCAAGTGGAAGCTCTGTTCGGTCCGTTTGGAGATAGTGCTACACTTGATGCAAGATTGGTGCACGGTTTGCGTTGAATGTACCGTAGGCTCAGAAATAGTATTGGAGGCACCCGATGGAACTCCTAGGTGAGGTGGGTCATGTGGAATATCGTTTCGATCTGTTTTGAGATAGGGTTAGCGTCAGTGCAAGATAGGTGCTCGGCTTGCGTCAAACGTACCATAGGCTCATAAATCAGTTTAGACACACCCGATGGTAATCCTAGGTGACGAGGGTCTAGTGGAGCTCTGTTCGGTCCGTTTGGAGATAGTGCTAATCTTGACACAAGGTAGGTGCACGGTTTGCACTTAATGTACCATAGGCTCATAAATAGTTTTGGACACACCCGATGCAACTCGTAAGTGACGTGGGTCATGTGGAATCTTGTTTTATCTATTTGGAGACAGTGTTAGTGTCAGTGCAAAGATAGATGCATGGGTTGCATCGAACATATCGTAGGCATTGAAATCATTTTGGACGCACTCTATGGGTCTCCTAGGTGACGAGGCTCAAGTGGAAGCTCGGTTCGGTCCGTTTGGAGATAGTGCTACTCTTGATGCAAGATTGGTGCACGGTTTGTGTAGAACGTACCGTAGTCTCAGAAATAGTATTGGAGGCACCCGATGGAACTCCTAGGTGAGGTGGGTCATGTGGAATCTCGTTTGGATCTGTTTTGAGACAGTGTTAGTGTCGGTGCAAGATAGGTGCTCGATTTGCGTCAAACGTACCATAGGCTCATAAATCAGTTTAGACACACGCGATGGTAATCCTAGGTGACGAGGGTCTGGTGGAGCTCTGTTCGGTCCGTTTGGAGATAGTGCTAATCTTGACACAAGGTAGGTGCACGGTTTGCACTTAATGTACCATAGGCTCATAAATAGTTTTGGACGCACCCGATGCAACTCGTAAGTGACGTGGGTCATGTGGAACTTGTTTTATCCGTTTGGAGACAGTGTTAGTGTCAGTGCAAAGATAGGTGCATGGGTTTCATCGAACATATCGTGGGCATTGAAATCATTTTGGACGCGCACTCTATGGGTCTCCTAGGTGACGAGGCTCAAGTGGAAGCTCAGTTCGGTCCGTTTGGAGATAATGCTACTCTTGATACAAGATTGGTGCATGGTTTGCGTAGAACGTACCGTAGTCTCAGAAATAGTATTGGAGGCACCCGATGGAACTCCTAGGTGAGGTGGGTCATGTGGAATATCGTTTCGATCTGTTTTGAGATAGGGTTAGCGTCGGTGCAAGATAGGTGCTCGGTTTGCGTCAAACGTACCATAGGCTCATAAATCAGTTTAGATAGACCCGATGTTAATCCTAGATGACGAGGGTCTGGTGGAGCTCTGTTCGGTCTGTTTGGAGATAGTGCTAATCTTGACACAAGGTTGGTGCACGGTTTGCACTTAATGTACCATAGGCTCATAAATAGTTTTGGACGCTCCCGATGCAACTCGTAAGTGACGTGGGTCATGTGGAATCTTGTTTTATCCATTTGGAGACAGTGTTAGTGTCAGTGCAAAGATAGGTGCATGGGTTGCATCGAACATATCGTAGGCATTGAAATCATTTTGGACACACTCTATGGGTCTCCTAGGTGACGAGGCTCAAGTGGAAGCTCGGTTCGGTCCGTTTGGAGATAGTGCTACTCTTGATGCAAGATTGGTGCATGGTTTGCGTAGAACGTACCGTAGTCTCAGAAATAGTATTGGAGGCACCTGATGGAACTCCTAGGTGAGGTGGGTCATGTGGAATCTTGTTTGGATCTGTTTTGAGACAGTGTTAGTGTCGGTGCAAGATATGTGGTCGGTTTGCGTCAAATATACCATAGGCTCATAAATCATTTTAGATGCACCCGATGGAACTCCTAGGTGAGGTGGATCATGTGGAATCTTGTTTCGATCTGTTTTGAGACAGTGTTAGACGCACCCGATGGTACTCATAGGTGACGATGGTCTGGTGGACCTCTGTTCGGTCCGTTTTGAGATAGTCCCAATCTTGATGCAAGATAGGTGCACTGTTTGCACTGTACGTACCATAGGCTCATAAATAGTCTTGGACGCACCTGATGGAACTTGTAAGTGACGTGAGCCATGTGGAATCTCGATTTAGTCCGTTTGGGCACAGTGTTTGTGTCAGTGCAAGATAGGTGCACGGTTTGCATCGAATATACCAAAGGCATAGAAATTATTTTGGACACAGTCGATGGGACTCCTAGGTGACGAGGCTCAAGTGGAAGCTCTGTTTGGTCCGTTTGGAGATAGTGCTACTCTTGATGCAAGATTGGTGCACGGTTTGCATCGAACGTACTGTAGTCTCAGAAATAGTATTGGAGGCACCTAATGGAACTCCTAGGTGAGGTGGGTCATGTGGTATCTTGTTTCTATCTGTTTTGAGACAGTGTTAGCATCGGTGCAAGATAGGTGCTCGGTTTGCGTCAAACATACCATGGGCTCATAAATCATTTTAGACGCACCCGATGGTACTACTAGGTGATGAGGGTCTAGTGGAGCTCTGTTCGGTCCGTTTGGAGATAGTGCTAATCTTGACGCAAGATAGGTGCACGGTTTGCACTGAACGTACCACAGGCTCATAAACGGTTTTGGACGCACCCGATTGAACTTGTAAGTGGTGTGGGTCATGTGGAATCTCGTTTTAGTACGATTGGAGACAGTGTAAGTGTCAGTGCAAGATAGGTGCACGGTTTGCACCGAACATACCATAGACATAGAATCATTTTGGGCACACTCGATGGGACTCCAAGGTGACGAGGCTCAAGTGGAAGCTCTGTTCGGTCCGTTTGGAGATAGTGCTAATCTCGACGCAAGATAGGTGCACGGTTTTCACTGAACATACCATAGGCTCATAAATAGTTTTGGACGCACCCGATGGAACTCGTAAGTGACGTGGGTCGTGTGCAATCTCATTTTAGTCCATTTGGAGGCAGTGTTAGTGTCAGTGCAAGATAGGTGCATGTTTTGCACCGAACATACCATAGGCATAGAAATCATTTTGGACACACTCTATGGGACTTGTAGTTGACGAGGCTCAAGTGGAAGCTCTGTTCGGTCCGTTTGGAGATAGTGCTACACTTGATGCAAGATTGGTGCACAGTTTGCGTTGAATGTACCGTAGGCTCATAAATAGTATTGGATGCACCCGATGGAACTCCTAGGTGAGGTGGGTCATGTGGAATATCGTTTCGATCTGTTTTGAGATAGGGTTAGCGTCGGTGCAAGATTGGTGCTCGGTTTGCGTCGAACGTACCATAGGCTCATAAATCAGTTTAGACACCCGATGGTAATCCTAGGTGACGAGGGTATGGTGGAGCTCTGTTCGGTCCATTTGGAGATAGTGCTAATCTTGACACAAGGTAGGTGCACGGTTAGCACTTAATGTACCATAGGCTCATAAATAGTTTTGGACGCACCCGATGCAACTCGTAAGTGACGTGGGTCATGTGGAATCTTGTTTTATCCGTTTGGAGACAGTGTTAGTGTCAGTGCAAAGATAGGTGCATGGGTTGCATCGAACATATCGTAGGCATTGAAATCATTTTGGACACACTCTATGGGTCTCCTAGGTGAGGAGGCTCAAGTGGAAGCTCAGTTCGGTCCGTTTGGAGATAGTGCTACTCTTGATGCAAGATTGGTGCACGGTTTGCGTAGAACGTACCGTAGTCTCAGAAATAGTATTGGAGGCACCCAATGGAACTCCTAGGTGAGGTGGGTCATGTGGAATCTCGTTTGGATCTGTTTTGAGACAGTGTTAGTGTCGGTGCAAGATAGGGCTCGGTTTGCGTCAAATGTACCACAGGCTCATAAATCATTTTAGATGCACCCGATGGAACTCCTAGGTGAGGTGGGTCATGTGGAATCTTGTTTCGATCTGTTTTGAGACAATGTTAGACGCACCCGATGGTACTCATAGGTGACGAGGGTCTGGTGGACCTCTGTTCGGTCCGTTTTGAGATAGTCCCAATCTTGATGCAAGATAGGTGCACTGTTTGCACTGTACGTACCATAGGCTCAAAAATAGTTTTGGACGCACCTGATGGAACTTGTAAGTGATGTGAGCCATGTGGAATCTCGATTTAGTCCGTTTGGGCACAGTGTTTGTGTCAGTGCAAGATAGGAGCACGGTTTGCATCGAATATGCCAAAGGCATAGAAATTATTTTGGACACAGTCGATGGGACTCCTACGTGACGAGGCTCAAGTGGAAGCTCGGTTTGGTCCGTTTGGAGATAGTGCTACTCTTGATGCAAGATTGGTGCACGGTTTGCATCGAACATACTGTAGTCTCAGAAATAGTATTGGAGGCACCTGATGGAACTCCTAGGTGAGGTGGGTCATGTGGAATCTTGTTTCGATCTGTTTTGAGACAGTGTTAGCATCGGTGCAAGATAGGTGCTTGGTTTGCGTCAAACGTACCATGGGCTCATAAATCATTTTAGATGCACCCGATGGTAGTACTAGGTGATGAGGGACTAGTGGAGCTCTGTTCGGTCCGTTTGGAGATAGTGCTAATCTTGATGCAAGATAGGTGCACGGTTCGCACTGAACGTACCACAGGCTCATAAACGGTTTTGGACGCACCCGATTGAACTTGTAAGTGACGTGGGTCATGTGGAATCTCGTTTTAGTACGTTTGGAGACAGTGTAAGTGTCAGTGCAAGATAGGTGCACGGTTTGCACCGAACGTACCATAGATATAGAATCATTTTGGACACACTCGATGGGACTCCAAGGTGACGAGGCTCAAGTGGAAGCTCTGTTCGGTCCATTTGGAGATAGTGCTAATCTCGACGCAAGATAGGTGCACGGTTTTCACTGAACATACCATAGGCTCATAAATAGTTTTGGACGCACCCAATGGATCTCGTAAGTGACGTGGGTCGTGTGCAATCTCATTTTAGTCCATTTGGAGGCAGTGTTAGTGTCAGTGCAAGATAGGTGCATGGTTTGCACCGAACATACCATAGGCATAGAAATCAATTTGGACACACTCGATGGGACTTCTAGTTGACGAGGCTCAAGTGGAAGCTCTGTTCGGTCTGTTTGGAGATAGTGCTACACTTGATGCAAGATTGGTGCACGGTTTGCGTTGAATGTACCGTAGGCTCAGAAATAGTATTGGAGGCACCCGATGGAACTCCTAGGTGAGGTGGGTCATGTGGAATATCGTTTCAATCTATTTTGAGATAGGGTTAGCGTCGGTGCAAGATAGGTGCTCGGCTTGCGTCAAACGTACCATAGGCTCATAAATCAGTTTAGACACACCCGATGGTAATCCTAGGTGACGAGGGTCTAGTGGAGCTCGGTTCGGTCCGTTTGGAGATAGTGCTAATCTTGACACAAGGTAGGTGCACGGTTTGCACTTAATGTACCATAGGCTCATAAATAGTTTTGGACGCACCCGATGCAACTCGTAAGTGACGTGGGTCATATGGAATCTTGTTTTATCTATTTGGAGACAGTGTTAGTGTCAGTGCAAAGATAGATGCATGGGTTGCATCGAACATATCGTAGGCATTGAAATCATTTTGGACGCACTCTATGGGTCTCCTAGGTGACGAGGCTCAAGTGGAAGCTCGGTTCGGTCCGTTTGGAGATAGTGCTACTCTTGATGCAAGATTGGTGCACGGTTTGTGTAGAACGTACCGTAGTCTCAGAAATAGTATTAGAGGCACCCGATGGAACTCCTAGGTGAGGTGGGTCATATGGAATCTCGTTTGGATCTGTTTTGAGACAGTGTTAGTGTCGGTGCAAGATAGGTGCTCGATTTGCGTCAAACGTACCATAGGCTCATAAATCAGTTTAGACACACGCGATGGTAATCCTAGGTGACGAGGGTCTGGTGGAGCTCTGTTCGGTCCGTTTGGAGATAGTGCTAATCTTGACACAAGGTAGGTGCACGGTTTGCACTTAATGTACCATAGGCTCATAAATAGTTTTGGACGCACCCGATGCAACTCGTAAGTGACATGGGTCATGTGGAACTTGTTTTATCCGTTTCGAGACAGTGTTAGTGTCAGTGCAAAGATAGGTGCATGGGTTTCATCGAACATATCGTGGGCATTGAAATCATTTTGGACGCGCACACTATGGGTCTCCTAGGTGACGAGGCTCAAGTGGAAGCTCAGTTCGGTCCGTTTGGAGATAATGCTACTCTTGATACAAGATTGGTGCATGGTTTGCGTAGAACGTACCGTAGTCTCAGAAATAGTATTGGAGGCACCCGATGGAACTCCTAGGTGAGGTGGGTCATGTGGAATATCGTTTCGATCTGTTTTGAGATAGGGTTAGCGTCGGTGCAAGATAGGTGCTCGGTTTGCGTCAAACGTACCATAGGCTCATAAATCAGTTTAGACAGACCCGATGTTAATCCTAGGTGACGAGGGTCTGGTGGAGCTCTGTTCGGTCCGTTTGGAGATAGTGCTAATCTTGACACAAGGTAGGTGCACGGTTTGCACTTAATGTACCATAGGCTCTTAAATAGTTTTGGACGCTCCCGATGCAACTCGTAAGTGACGTGGGTCATGTGGAATCTTGTTTTATCCGTTTGGAGACAGTGTTAGTGTCAGTGCAAAGATAGGTGCATGGGTTGCATCGAACATATCGTAGGCATTGAAATAATTTTGGATGCACTCTATGGGTCTCCTAGGTGACGAGGCTCAAGTGGAAGCTCGGTTCGGTCCGTTTGGAGATAGTGCTACTCTTGATGCAAGATTGGTGCACTGTTTGCGTAGAACGTACCGTAGTCTCAGAAATAGTATTGGAGGCACCCGATGGAACTCCTAGGTGAGGTGGGTCATGTGGAATCTCGTTTGGATCTATTTTGAGACAGTGTTAGGGTCGGTGCAAGATATGTGGTCGGTTTGCGTCAAATGTACCACAGGCTCATAAATCATTTTAGATGCACCCGATGGAACTCCTAGGTGAGGTGGATCATGTGGAATCTTGTTTCGATCTATTTTGAGACAGTGTTAGAAGCACCCGATGGTACTCATAGGTGACGATGGTCTGGTGGACCTCTGTTCGGTCCGTTTTGAGATAGTCCCAATCTTGATGCAAGATAGGTGCACTGTTTGCACTGTACGTACCATAGGCTCATAAATAGTTTTGGACGCACCTGATGGAACTTGTAAGTGACGTGAGCCATGTGGAATCTCGATTTAGTCCGTTTGGGCACAGTGTTTGTGTCAGTGCAAGATAGGTGCACGGTTTGCATCGAATATACCAAAGGCATAGAAATTATTTTGGACACAGTCGATGGGACTCCTAGGTGACGAGGCTCAAGTGGAAGCTCTGTTTGGTCCGTTTGGAGATAGTGCTACTCTTGATGCAAGATTGGTGCACGGTTTGCATCGAACGTACTGTAGTCTCAGAAATAGTATTGGAGGCACCTGATGGAACTCCTAGGTGAGGTGGGTCATGTGGAATCTTGTTTCGATCTGTTTTGAGACAGTGTTAGCATCGGTGCAAGATAGGTGCTCGGTTTGCGTCAAACATACCATGGGCTCATAAATCATTTTAGACGCACCCGATGGTACTACTAGGTGATGAGGGTCTAGTGGAGCTCTGTTCGGTCCGTTTGGAGATAGTGCTAATCTTGACGCAAGATAGGTGCACGGTTTGCACTGAACGTACCACAGGCTCATAAACGGTTTCCGATTGAACTTGTAAGTGACGTGGGTCATGTGGAATCTCGTTTTAGTACGTTTGGAGACAGTGTAAGTGTCAGTGCAAGATAGGTGCACGGTTTGCACCGAACATACCATAGATATAGAATCATTTTGGGCACACTCGATGGGACTCCAAGGTGACGAGGCTCAAGTGGAAGCTCTGTTCGGTCCATTTGGAGATAGTGCTAATCTCGACGCAAGATAGGTGCACGGTTTTCACTGAACACACCATAGGCTCATAAATAGTTTTGGACGCACCCGATGGAACTCGTAGGTGACGTGGGTCGTGTGCAATCTCATTTTAGTCCATTTGGAGGCAGTGTTAGTGTCAGTGCAAGATAGGTGCATGTTTTGCACCGAACATACCATAGGCATAGAAATCATTTTGGACACACTCGATGGGACTTCTAGTTGACGAGGCTCAAGTGGAAGCTCTGTTCGGTCCGTTTGGAGATAGTGCTACACTTGATGCAAGATTGGTGCACGGTTTGCGTTGAATGTACCATAGGCTCAGAAATAGTATTGGAGGCACCCGATGGAACTCCTAGGTGAGGTGGGTCATGTGGAATATCGTTTCGATCTATTTTGAGATAGGGTTAGCGTCGGTGCAAGATAGGTGCTCGGCTTGCGTCAAACGTACCATAGGCTCATAAATCAGTTTAGACACACCCGATGGTAATCCTAGGTGACGAGGGTCTGGTGGAGCTCTGTTCGGTCCGTTTGGAGATAGTGCTAATCTTGACACAAGGTAGGTGCACGGTTTGCACTTAATGTACCATAGGCTCATAAATAGTTTTGGACGCACCCGATGCAACTCGTAAGTGACGTGGGTCATGTGGAACTTGTTTTATCCGTTTCGAGACAGTGTTAGTGTCAGTGCAAAGATAGGTGCATGGGTTTCATCGAACATATCGTGGGCATTGAAATCATTTTGGACGCGCACACTATGGGTCTCCTAGGTGACGAGGCTCAAGTGGAAGCTCAGTTCGGTCCGTTTGGAGATAATGCTACTATTGATACAAGATTGGTGCATGGTTTGCGTAGAACGTACCGTAGTCTCAGAAATAGTATTGGAGGCACTCGATGGAACTCCTAGGTGAGGTGGGTCATGTGGAATCTCGTTTCGATCTGTTTTGAGATAGGGTTAGCGTCGGTGCAAGATAGGTGCTCGGTTTGCGTCAAACGTACCATAGGCTCATAAATCAGTTTAGACAGACCCGATGTTAAGCCTAGGTGACGAGGGTCTGGTGGAGCTCTGTTCGGTCCGTTTGGAGATAGTGCTAATCTTGACACAAGGTAGGTGCACGGTTTGCACTTAATGTACCATAGGCTCATAAATAGTTTTGGACGCACCCGATGCAACTCGTAAGTGACGTGGGTCATGTGGAATCTTGTTTTATCCGTTTGGAGACAGTGTTAGTGTCAGTGCAAAGATAGGTGCATGGGTTGCATCGAACATATCGTAGGCATTGAAATCATTTTGGACGCGCTCTATGGGTCTCCTAGGTGACGACGCTCAAGTGGAAGCTCGGTTCGGTCCGTTTGGAGATAGTGCTACTCTTGATGCAAGATTGGTGCACGGTTTGCGTAGAACGTACCGTAGTCTCAGAAATAGTATTGGAGGCACCCGATGGAACTCCTAGGTGAGGTGGGTCATGTGGAATCTCGTTTGGATCTGTTTTGAGACAGTGTTAGTGTCGGTGCAAGATATGTGGTCGGTTTGCGTCAAATGTACCACATGCTCATAAATCATTTTAGATGCACCCGATGGAACTCCTAGGTGAGGTGCATCATGTGGAATCTTGTTTCGATCTATTTTGAGACAGTGTTAGATGCACCCGATGGTACTCATAGGTGACGATGGTCTGGTGGACCTCTGTTCGGTCCGTTTTGAGATAGTCCCAATCTTGATGCAAGATAGGTGCACTGTTTGCACTGTACGTACCATAGGCTCATAAATAGTTTTGGACGCACCTGATGGAACTTGTAAGTGACGTGAGCCATGTGGAATCTCGATTTAGTCCGTTTGGGCACAGTGTTTGTGTCAGTGCAAGATAGGTGCACGGTTTGCATCGAATATACCAAAGGCATAGAAATTATTTTGGACACAGTCGATGGGACCCCTAGGTGACGAGGCTCAAGTGGAAGCTCTGTTTGGTCCGTTTGGAGATAGTGCTACTCTTGATGCAAGATTGGTGCACGGTTTGCATCGAACGTACTGTAGTCTCAGAAATAGTATTGGAGGCACCTGATGGAACTCCTAGGTGAGGTGGGTCATGTGGAATCTTGTTTCGATCTGTTTTGAGACAGTGTTAGCATCGGTGCAAGATAGGTGCTCGGTTTGCGTCAAACATACCATGGGCTCATAAAATCATTTTAGACGCACCCGATGGTACTACTGGGTGATGAGGGTCTAGTGGAGCTCTGTTCGGTCCGTTTGGAGATAGTGCTAATCTTGACGCAAGATAGGTGCACGGTTTGCACTGAACGTACCACAGGCTCATAAACGGTTTTGGACGCACCCGATTGAACTTGTAAGTGACGTGGGTCATGTGGAATCTCGTTTTAGTATGTTTGGAGACAGTGTAAGTGTCACTGCAAGATAGGTGCACGGTTTGCACCGAACATACCATAGATATAGAATCATTTTGGGCACACTCGATGGGACTCCAAGGTGACGAGGCTCAAGTGGAAGCTCTGTTCGGTCCGTTTGGAGATAGTGCTAATCTCGACGCAAGATAGGTGCACGGTTTTCACTGAACATACCATAGGCTCATAAATAGTTTTGGACGCACCCGATGGAACTCGTAAGTGACGTGGGTCGTGTGCAATCTCATTTTAGTCCATTTGGAGGCAGTGTTAGTGTCAGTGCAAGATAGGTGCATGTTTTGCACCGAACATACCATAGGCATAGAAATCATTTTGGACACACTCGATGGGACTTCTAGTTGATGAGGCTCAAGTGGAAGCTCTGTTCGGTCCGTTTGGAGATAGTGCTACACTTGATGCAAGATTGGTGCACGGTTTGCGTTGAATGTACCGTAGGCTCAGAAATAGTATTGGAGGCACCCGATGGAACTCCTAGGTGAGGTGGGTCATGTGGAATATCGTTTCGATCTGTTTTGAGATAGGGTTAGCGTTGGTGCAAGATAGGTGCTCAGTTTGCGTCAAACGTACCATGGGCTCATAAATCAGTTTAGACACACCCGATGGTAATCCTAGGTGACGAGGGTCTGGTGGAGCTCTGTTCGGTCCGTTTGGAGATAGTGCTAATCTTGACACAAGGTAGGTGCACGGTTTGCACTTAATGTACCATAGGCTCATAAATAGTTTTGGACGCACCCGATGCAACTCGTAAGTGACGTGGGTCATGTGGAACTTGTTTTATCCGTTTGGAGACAGTGTTAGTGTCAGTGCAAAGATAGGTGCATGGGTTGCATCGAACATATCGTAGGCATTGAAATCATTTTGGACGCACTCTATGGGTCTCCTAGGTGACAAGGCTCAGGTGGAAGCTCGGTTCAGTCTGTTTGGAGATAGTGCAACTCTTGATGCAATATTGGTGCACGGTTTGCGTAGAACGTACCGTAGTCTCAGAAATAGTATTGGAGGCACCCGATGGAACTCCTAGGTGAGGTGGGTCATGTCGAATCTCGTTTGGATCTGTTTTGAGACAGTGTTAGTGTCGATGCAAGATAGGTGCTCGGTTTGCGTCAAATGTACCACAGGCTCATAACCCGATGGAACTCCTAGGTGAGGTGGGTCATGTGGAATCTTGTTTCGATCTGTTTTGAGACAGTGTTAGACACACCCGATGGTACTCATAGGTGACGAGGGTCTGGTGGACCTCTGTTCGGTCCGTTTTGAGATAGTCCCAATCTTGATGAAAGATAAGTGCACTGTTTGCACTGTACGTACCATAGGCTCATAAATAGTTTTTGACGCACCTGATGGAACTTGTAAGTGACGTGAGCCATGTGGAATCTCGATTTAGTCCGTTTGGGCACAGTGTTTGTGTTAGTGCAAGATAGGTGCACGGTTTGCTTCAAATATACCAAAGGCATAGAAATTATTTTGGACACAGTCGATGGGACTCCTAGGTGACGAGGCTCAAGTGGAAGCTCTGTTTGGTCCGTTTGGAGATAGTGCTACTCTTGATGCAAGATTGGTGCACGGTTTGCATCGAACGTACTGTAGTCTCAGAAATAGTATTGGAGGCACCTGATGGAACTCCTAGGTGAGGTGGGTCATGTGGAATCTTGTTTCGATCTGTTTTGAGACAGTGTTAGCGCCGGTGCAAGGTAGGTGCTCGGTTTGCGTCAAATGTACCACAGGCTCATAAATCATTTTAGATGCACCCGATGGAACTCCTAGGTGAGGTGGGTCATGTGGAATCTTGTTTTGATCTATTTTGAGATAGTGTTAGACGCACCCGATGGTACTCATAGGTGACGAGGGTCTGGTGGACCTCTGTTTGGTCCATTTTGAGATAGTCCCAATCTTGATGCAAGATAGGTGCACTGTTTGCACTGTACGTACCATAGGCTCATAAATAGTTTTGGACACACCTGATGGAACTTGTAAGTGATGTGAGCCATGTGGAATCTCGATTTAGTCCGTTTGGGCACAGTGTTTGTGTCAGTGCAAGATAGGTGCACGGTTTGCATCGAATGTACCATAGGCATAGAAATCATTTTGGACACACTCGATGGGACTTCTAGTTGACGAGGCTCAAGTGGAAGCTCTGTTCGGTCCGTTTGGAGATAGTGCTACACTTGATGCAAGATTGGTGCACGGTTTGCGTTGAATGTACCGTAGGCTCAGAAATAGTATTGGAGGCACCCGATGGAACTCCTAGGTGAGGTGGGTCATGTGGAATATCGTTTCGACTGTTTTGAGATAGGGTTAGCGTCGGTGCAAGATAGGTGCTCGGTTTGCGTCAAACGTACCATAGGCTCATAAATCAGTTTAGACACACCCGATGGTAATCCTAGGTGACGAGGGTCTAGTGGAGCTTTGTTCGGTCCGTTTGGAGATAGTGCTAATCTTGACACAAGGTAGGTGCACGATTTGCACTTAATGTACCATAGGCTCATAAATAGTTTTGGACACACCCGATGCAACTCGTAAGTGACGTGGGTCATGTGGAATCTTGTTTTATCCGCTTGGAGACAGTGTTAGTGTCAGTGCAAAGATAGGTGCATAGGTTGCATCGAACATATCGTAGGCATTGAAATCATTTTGGACGCACTCTATGGGTCTCCTAGGTGACGAGGCTCAAGTGGAAGCTCGGTTCGGTCCGTTTGGAGATAGTGCTACTCTTGATGCAAGATTGGTGCACGGTTTGTGTAGAACATACCGTAGTCTCAGAAATAGTATTGGAGGCACCCGATGGAACTCCTAGGTGAGGTGGGTCATGTGGAATCTTGTTTGGATCTGTTTCGAGATAGTGTTAGTGTCGGTGCAAGATAGGTGCTTGGTTTGCGTCAAATGTACCATGGGCTCATAAATCATTTTAGACGCACCCGATGGTACTACTAGGTGATGAGGGACTAGTGGAGCTCTATTCGGTCCGTTTGGAGATAGTGCTAATCTTGACGCAAGATAGGTGCATGGTTTGCACTGAACGTACCACAGGCTCATAAACGGTTTTGGACGCACCCGATTGAACTTGTAAGTGACGTGGGTCATGTGGAATCTAGTTTTAGTACGTTTGGAGACAGTGTAAGTGTCAGTGCAAGATAGGTGCACGGTTTGCACTGAACATACCATAGATATAGAATCATTTTGGACACACTCGATGGGACTCCAAGGTGACGAGGCTCAAGTGGAAGCTCTGTTCGGTCCATTTGGAGATAGTGCTAATCTCGACGCAAGATAGGTGCACGGTTTTCACTGAACATACCATAGGCTCATCTTAGTCCATTTGGAGGCAGTGTTAGTGTCAGTGCAAGATAGGTGCATGGTTTGCATCGAACATACCATAGGCATAGAAATCATTTTGGACACACTCGATGGGACTTCTAGTTGACGAGGCTCAAGTGGAAGCTCTGTTCAGTCCGTTTGGAGATAGTGCTACACTTGATGCAAGATTGGTGCACGGTTTGCGTTGAATGTACCGTAGGCTCAGAAATAGTATTGGAGGCACCCGATGGAACTCCTAGGTGAGGTGGGTCATGTGGAATATCATTTCGATCTGTTTTGAGATAGGGTTAGCGTCGGTGCAAGATAGGTGCTCGGTTTGCGTCAAACGTACCATAGGCTCATAAATCAGTTTAGACACACCCGATGGTAATCCTAGGTGATGAGGGTCTAGTGGAGCTCTGTTCGGTCCGTTTGGAGATAGTGCTAATCTTGCACAAGGTAGGTGCACGGTTTGCACTTAATGTACCATAGGCTCATAAATAGTTTTGGACGCACCCGATGCAACTCGTAAGTAACGTGGGTCATGTGGAATCTAGTTTTATCCATTTGGAGGCAGTGTCAGTGTCAGTGCAAAGATAGGTGCATGGGTTGCATCGAACAAATCGTAGGCATTGAAATCATTTTGGACGCACTCTATGGGTCTCCTAGGTGACGAGGCTCAAGTGGAAGCTCGATTCGGTCCGTTTGGAGATAGTGCTACTCTTGATGCAAGATTGGTGCACGGTTTGCGTAGAACGTACCGTAGTCTCAGAAATAGTATTGGAGGCACCCGATGGAACTCCTAGGTGAGGTGGGTCATGTGAAATCTCGTTTGGATCTGTTTTGAGATAGTGTTAGTGTCGGTGCAAGATAGGTGCTCGGTTTGCGTCAAACGTACCATAGGCTCATAAATCAGTTTAGACACACGCGATGGTAATCCTAGGTGACGAGGGTCTGGTGGAGCTCTGTTCGGTCCGTTTGGAGATAGTGTTAATTTTGACACAAGGTAGGTGCACGGTTTGCACTTAATATACCATAGGCTCATAAATAGTTTTGGACGCACCCGATGCAACTCGTAAGTGACGTGGGTCATGTGGAATCTTGTTTTATCCATTTGGAGACAGTCTTAGTGTCAGTGCAAAGATAGATGCATGGGTTTCATCGAACATATCGTGGGCATTGAAATCATTTTGGACGCGCACTCGATGGGTCTCCTAGGTGACGATGCTCAAGTGGAAGCTCGGTTCGGTCCATTTGGAGATAGTGCTACTCTTGATACAAGATTGGTGCATGGTTTTCGTAGAACGTACCGTAGTCTCAGAAATAGTATTGGAGGCACCCGATGGAACTCCTAGGTGAGGTGGGTCATGTGGAATCTTGTTTCGATCTATTTTGAGACAGTGTTAGCGTCGGTGCAAGATAGGTGCTCGGTTTGCGTCAAACGTACCATAGGCCATAAATCAGTTTAGACACACCCGATGGAACTCCTAGGTGAGGTGGGTCATGTGGAATCTTGTTTCGATCGGTTTTGAGACAGTGTTAGATGCACCCGATGGTACTCATAGGTGACGAGGGTCTGCTGGACCTCTGTTCAGTCCGTTTTGAGATAGTGCCAATCTTGATGCAAGATAGGTGCACTGTACGTACCATAGGCTCATAAATAGTTTTGGACGCACCTGGTGGAACTTGTAAGTGATGTGAGCCATGTGGAATCTCGATTTAGTTCGTTTGGGGATAGTGTTTATGTCAGTGCAAGATAGGTGCACGGTTTGCATCGAATATACCAAAGGCATAGAAATTATTTTGGGCACACTCGATGGGTCTCCAAGGTAAAGTGGAAGCTCTGTTTGGTCCGTTTGGAGATAGTGCTACTCTTGATGCAAGATTGGTGCACGGTTTGCATCGAACGTACTGTAGTCTCAGAAATAGTACTGGAGGCACCTGATGGAACTTCTAGGTGAGGTGGGTCATGTGGAATCTTGTTTCGATCTATTTTGAGACAGTGTGAGCGTCGGTGCAAGATAGGTGCTCGGTTTGCGTCAAATGTACCATGGGCTCATAAATCATTTTAAACACACCCGATGGTACTACTAGGTGATGAGGGTCTAGTGGAGCTCTGTTCGGTCCATTTGGAGATAGTGCTAATCTTGACGCAAGATAGGTGCAAGGTTTGCACTGAACGTACCACAGGCTCATAAACGGTTTTGGACGCACCCGATTGAACTTGTAAGTGACGTGGGTCATGTGGAATCTCGTTTTAGTATGTTTGGAGACAGTGTAAGTGTCAGTGCAAGATAGGTGCACGGTTTGCACCGAACATACCATAGATATAGAATCATTTTGGACACACTCGATGGGACTCCAAGGTGACGAGGCTCAAGTGGAAGCTCTGTTAGGTCCGTTTGGAGATAGTGCTAATCTCGACGCAAGATAGGTGCACGGTTTTCACTGAATATACCATAGGCTCATAAATAGTTTTGGACGCACCCGATGGAACTCGTAAGTGACATGGGTCGTGTGCAATCTCATTTTAGTCCATTTGGAGGCAGTGTTAGTGTCAGTGCAAGATAGGTGCATGGTTTGCACCGAACATACCATAGGCATAGAAATCATTTTGGACACACTCGATGGGACTTCTAGTTGACGAGGCTCAAGTGGAAGCTCTGTTCGGTCCGTTTGGAGATAGTGCTACACTTGATGCAAGATTGGTGCACGGTTTGCGTTGAATGTACCGTATGCTCAGAAATAGTATTGGAGGCACCCGATGGAACTCCTAGGAGAGGTGGGTCATGTGGAATCTCGTTTTGATCTGTTTTGAGATAGGGTTAGCGTCGGTGCAAGATAGGTGCTCGGTTTGCGTCAAACGTACCATAGGCTCATAAATCAGTTTAGACACACCCGATGGTAATCCTAGGTGACGAGGGTATGGTGGAGCTCTGTTTGGTCCATTTGGAGATAGTGCTAATCTTGACACAAGGTAGGTGCACGGTTAGCACTTAATATACCATAGGCTCATAAATAGTTTTGGACGCACCCGATGCAACTCGTAAGTGACGTGGGTCATGTGGAATCTTGTTTTATCCGTTTGGAGACAGTGTTAGTGTTAGTGCAAAGATAGGTGCATGGGTTGCATCGAACATATCGTAGGCATTGAAATCATTTTGGACGCACTCTATGGGTCTCCTAGGTGACGAGGCTCAAGTGGAAGATTAGTTCGGTCCGTTTGGAGATAGTGCTACACTTGATGCAAGATTGGTGCACGGTTTGCGTAGAACGTATCGTAGTCTCAGAAATAGTATTGGAGGTAGCCGATGAAACTCCTAGGTGAGGTGGGTCATGTGGAATCTCGTTTGGATCTGTTTTAAAATAGTGTTAGTGTCGGTGCAAGATAGGTGCTCGGTTTGCGTCAAACGTACCATAGGCTCATAAATCAGTTTAGACACACCCGAGGTAATCCTAGGTGACGAGGGTCTGGTGGAGCTCTGTTCGGTCTGTTTGGAGATAGTGCTAATCTTGACACAAGGTAGGTGCTCGGTTTGCACTTAATGTACCATAGGCTCATAAATAGTTTTGGACGCACCCGATGCAACTCGTAAGTGACGTGGGTCATGTGGAATCTTGTTTTATCCATTTGGAGACAGTGTTAGTGTCAGTGCAAAGATAGGTGCATGGGTTTCATCAAACATATCATGGGCATTGAAATCATTTTGGACGGACTCTATGGGTCTCCTAGGTGACGAGGCTCAAGTGGAAGCTCGGTTCGGTCCATTTGGAGATAGTGCTACTCTTGATACAAGATTGGTGCATGGTTTGCGTAGAACGTACCGTAGTCTCAGAAATAGTATTGGAGGCACCCGATGGAACTCCTAGGTGAGGTGGGTCATGTGGAATCTTGTTTCGATCTGTTTTGAGACAGTGTTAGCGTCGGTGCAAGATAGGTGCTCGGTTTGCGTCAAACGTACCATAGGCCATAAATCAGTTTAGACACACCTGATGGAACTCCTAGGTGAGGTGGGTCATGTGGAATCTTGTTTCGATCTGTTTTGAGACAGTTTAGATGCACCTGATGTTACTCATAGGTGACAAGGATCTGGTGGACCTGTGTTCGGTCTGTTTTGAGATAGTGCCAATCTTGATGCAAGATAGGTGCACTGTACGTACCATAGGCTCATAAATAGTTTTGGACGCACCCGATGGAACTCGTAAGTGACGTGGGTCGTGTGCAATCTCATTTTAGTCCATTTGGAGGCAGTGTTAGTGTCAGTGCAAGATAGGTGCATGTTTTGCACCGAACATACCATAGGCATAGAAATCATTTTGGACACTCGATGGGACTTCTAGTTGACGAGGCTCAAGTGGAAGCTCTGTTCGGTCCGTTTGGAGATAGTGCTACACTTGATGCAAGATTGGTGCACGGTTTGCGTTGAATGTACCGTAGGCTCAGAAATAGTATTGGAGGCACACGATGGAACTCCTAGGTGAGGTGGGTCATGTGGAATATCATTTCGATCTGTTTTGAGATAGGGTTAGCATTGGTGCAAGATAGGTGCTCAGTTTGCGTCAAACGTACCATAGGCTCATAAATCAGTTTAGACACACCCGATGGTAATCCTAGGTGACGAGGGTCTGGTGGAGCTCTGTTCGGTCCGTTTGGAGATAGTGCTAATCTTGACACAAGGTAGGTGCACGGTTTGCACTTAATGTACCATAGGCTCATAAATAGTTTTGGACGCACCCGATGCAACTCGTAAGTGACGTGGGTCATGTGGAACTTGTTTTATCCGTTTGGAGACAGTGTTAGTGTCAGTGCAAAGATAGGTGCATGGGTTGCATCGAACATATCGTAGGCATTGAAATCATTTTGGACGCACTCTATGGGTCTACTAGGTGACAATGATCAAGTGGAAGCTCGGTTCAGTCCGTTTGGAGATAGTGCTACTCTTGATGTAATATTGGTGCACGGTTTGCGTAGAACGTACCGTAGTCTCAGAAATAGTATTGGAGGCACCCGATGGAACTCCTAGGTGAGGTGGGTCATGTCGAATCTCGTTTGGATCTGTTTTGAGACAGTGTTAGTGTCGATGCAAGATAGGTGCTCGGTTTGCGTCAAATGTACCACATGCTCATAAATCATTTTAGATGCACCCGATGGAACTCCTAGGTGAGGTGGGTCATGTGGAATCTTGTTTCGATCTATTTTGAGACAGTGTTAGATGCACCCGATGGTACTCATAGGTGACGAGGGTCTGGTGGACCTCTGTTCGGTCCGTTTTGAGATAGTCCCAATCTTGATGCAAGATAGGTGCACTGTTTGCACTGTACGTACCATAGGCTCATAAATAGTTTTTGACGCACCTGATGGAACTTGTAAGTGACGTGAGCCATGTGGAATCTCGATTTAGTCCGTTTGGGCACAGTGTTTGTGTCAGTGCAAGATAGGTGCACGGTTTGCTTCGAATATACCAAAGGCATAGAAATTATTTTGGACACAGTCGATGGGACTCCTAGGTGACGAGGCTCAAGTGGAAGCTCTGTTTGGTCTGTTTGGAGATAGTGCTACACTTGATGCAAGATTGGTGCACGGTTTGCATCGAACGTACTGTAGTCTCAGAAATAGTATTGGAGGCACCTGATGAAACTCCTAGGTGAGGTGGGTCATGTGGAATCTTGTTTCGATCTGTTTTGAGACAGTGTTAGCGTCGGTGCAAGATAGGTGCTCGGTTTGCGTCAAATGTACCACATGCTCATAAATCATTTTAGATGCACCCGATGGAACTCCTAGGTGAGGTGGGTCATGTGGAATCTTGTTTCGATCTATTTTGAGATAGTGTTAGACGCACCCGATGGTACTCATAGGTGACGAGGGTCTGGTGGACCTCTATTTGGTCCATTTTGAGATAGTCCCAATCTTGATGCAAGATAGGTGCACTGTTTGCACTGTACGTACCATAGGCTCATAAATAGTTTTGGACACACCTAATGGAACTTGTAAGTGATGTGAGCCATGTGGAATCTAGATTTAGTCCGTTTGGGCACAGTGTTTGTGTCAGTGCAAGATAGGTGCACGGTTTGCATCGAATATACCATAGGCATAGAAATCATTTTGGACACACTCGATGGGACTTCTAGTTGACGAGGCTCAAGTGGAAGCTCTGTTCGGTCCGTTTGGAGATAGTGCTACACTTGATGCAAGATTGGTGCACGGTTTGCGTTGAATGTACTGTAGGCTCAGAAATAGTATTGGAGGCACCCGATGGAACTCCTAGGTGAGGTGGGTCATGTGGAATATCGTTTCGATCTGTTTTGAGATAGGGTTAGCGTCGGTGCAAGATAGGTGCTCGGTTTGCGTCAAACGTACCATAGGCTCATAAATCAGTTTAGACACACCCAATGGTAATCCTAGGTGACGAGGGTCTAGTGGAGCTCTGTTCGGTCCGTTTGGAGATAGTGCTAATCTTGACACAAGGTAGGTGCACGATTTGCACTTAATGTACCATAGGCTCATAAATAGTTTTGGACACACCCGATGCAACTCGTAAGTGACGTGAGTCATGTGGAATCTTGTTTTATCCATTTGGAGACAGTGTTAGTGTCAGTGCAAAGATAGGTGCATGGGTTGCATCGAACATATCGTAGGCATTGAAATCATTTTGGACGCACTCTATGGGTCTCCTAGGTGACGAGGCTCAAGTGGAAGCTCGATTCGGTCCGTTTGGAGATAGTGCTACTCTTGATGCAAGATTGGTGCACGGTTTGTGTAGAACATACCGTAGTCTCAGAAATAGTATTGGAGGCACCCGATGGAACTCCTAGGTGAGGTGGGTCATGTCGAATCTCGTTTGGATCTGTTTCGAGATAGTGTTAGTGTCGGTGCAAGATAGGTGCTTGGTTTGCGTCAAATGTACCATGGGCTCATAAATCATTTTAGATGCACCCGATGGTACTACTAGGTGATGAGGGACTAGTGGAGCTCTGTTCGGTCCGTTTGGAGATAGTGCTAATCTTGACGCAAGATAGCTGCATGGTTTGCACTGAACATACCACAGGCTCATAAACGGTTTTGGACGCACCCGATTGAACTTGTAAGTGCCGTGGGTCATGTGGAATCTCGTTTTAGTACGTTTGGAGACAGTGTAAGTGTCAGTGCAAGATAGGTGCACGGTTTGCTTCGAATATACCAAAGGCATAGAAATTATTTTGGACACAGTCGAAGGGACTCCTAGGTGACGAGGCTCAAGTGGAAGCTCTGTTTGGTCCGTTTGGAGATAGTGCTACTCTTGATGCAAGATTGGTGCACGGTTTGCATCGAACGTACTGTAGTCTCAGAAATAGTATTGGAGGCACCTGATGGAACTCCTAGGTGAGGTGGGTCATGTGGAATCTTGTTTCGATCTGTTTTGAGACAGTGTTAGCGTCGGTGCAAGATAGGTGCTCGGTTTGCGTCAAATGTACCACATGCTCATAAATCATTTTAGATGCACCCGATGGAACTCCTAGGTGAGGTGGGTCATGTGGAATCTTGTTTCGATCTATTTTGAGATAGTGTTAGACGCACCCGATGGTACTCATAGGTGACGAGGGTCTGGTGGACCTCTGTTTGGTCCATTTTGAGATAGTCCCAATCTTGATGCAAGATAGGTGCACTGTTTGCACTGTACGTACCATAGGCTCATAAATAGTTTTGGACACACCTAATGGAACTTGTAAGTGATGTGAGCCATGTGGAATCTAGATTTAGTCCGTTTGGGCACAGTGTTTGTGTCAGTGCAAGATAGGTGCACGGTTTGCATCGAATATACCATAGGCATAGAAATCATTTTGGACACACTCGATGGGACTTCTAGTTGACGAGGCTCAAGTGGAAGCTCTGTTCGGTCCGTTTGGAGATAGTGCTACACTTGATGCAAGATTGGTGCACGGTTTGCGTTGAATGTACCGTAGGCTCAGAAATAGTATTGGAGGCACCCGATGGAACTCCTAGGTGAGGTGGGTCATGTGGAATATCGTTTCGATCTGTTTTGAGATAGGGTTAGCGTCGGTGCAAGATAGGTGCTCGGTTTGCGTCAAACGTACCATAGGCTCATAAATCAGTTTAGACACACCCGATGGTAATCCTAGGTGACGAGGGTATGGTGGAGCTCTGTTTGGTCCATTTGGAGATAGTGCTAATCTTGACACAAGGTAGGTGCACGGTTAGCACTTAATATACCATAGGCTCATAAATAGTTTTGGACGCACCCGATGCAACTCGTAAGTGACGTGGGTCATGTGGAATCTTGTTTTATCCGTTTGGAGACAGTGTTAGTGTTAGTGCAAAGATAGGTGCATGGGTTGCATCGAACATATCGTAGGCATTGAAATCATTTTGGACGCACTCTATGGGTCTCCTAGGTGACGAGGCTCAAGTGGAAGATTGGTTCGGTCCGTTTGGAGATAGTGCTACACTTGATGCAAGATTGGTGCACGGTTTGCGTAGAACGTATCGTAGTCTCAGAAATAGTATTGGAGGCAGCCGATGAAACTCCTAGGTGAGGTGGGTCATGTGGAATCTCGTTTGGATCTGTTTTAAAATAGTGTTAGTGTCGGTGCAAGATAGGTGCTCGGTTTGCGTCAAACGTACCATAGGCTCATAAATCAGTTTAGACACACCCGATGGTAATCCTAGGTGACGAGGGTCTGGTGGAGCTCTGTTCGGTCTGTTTGGAGATAGTGCTAATCTTGACACAAGGTAGGTGCTCGGTTTGCACTTAATGTACCATAGGCTCATAAATAGTTTTGGACGCACCCGATGCAACTCGTAAGTGACGTGGGTCATGTGGAATCTTGTTTTATCCATTTGGAGACAGTGTTAGTGTCAGTGCAAAGATAGGTGCATGGGTTTCATCAAACATATCATGGGCATTGAAATCATTTTGGACGGACTCTATGGGTCTCCTAGGTGACGAGGCTCAAGTGGAAGCTCGGTTCGGTCCATTTGGAGATAGTGCTAATCTCGACGCAAGATAGGTACACGGTTTTCACTGAACATACCATAGGCTCATCTTAGTCCATTTGGAGGCAGTGTTAGTGTCAGTGCAAGATAGGTGCATGGTTTGCACCGAACATACCATAGGCATAGAAATCATTTTGGACACACTCGATGGGACTTCTAGTTGACGAGGCTCAAGTGGAAGCTCTGTTCGGTCCGTTTGGAGATAGTGCTACACTTGATGTAAGATTGGTGCACGGTTTGCGTTGAATGTACCGTAGGCTCAGAAATAGTATTGGAGGCACCCGATGGAACTCCTAGGTGAGGTGGGTCATGTGGAATATCATTTCGATCTGTTTTGAGATAGGGTTAGCGTCGGTGCAAGATAGGTGCTCGGTTTGCGTCAAACGTACCATAGGCTCATAAATCAGTTTAGACACACCCGATGGTAATCCTAGGTGATGAGGGTCTAGTGGAGCTCTGTTCGGTCCGTTTGGAGATAGTGCTAATCTTGACACAAGGTAGGTGCACGGTTTGCACTTAATGTACCATAGGCTCATAAATAGTTTTGGACGCACCCGATGCAACTCGTAAGTGACGTGGGTCATGTGGAATCTAGTTTTATCCATTTGGAGACAGTGTCAGTGTCAGTGCAAAGATAGGTGCATGGGTTGCATCGAACAAATCGTAGGCATTGAAATCATTTTGGACGCACTCTATGGGTCTCCTAGGTGACGAGGCTCAAGTGGAAGCTCGGTTCGGTCCGTTTGGAGATAGTGCTACTCTTGATGCAAGATTGGTGCACGGTTTGCGTAGACCGTACCGTAGTCTCAGAAATAGTATTGGAGGCACCCGATGGAACTCCTAGGTGAGGTGGGTCGTGTGCAATCTCATTTTAGTCCATTTGGAGGCAGTGTTAGTGTCAGTGCAAGATAGGTGCATGGTTTGCACCGAACATACCATAGGCATAGAAATCATTTTGGACACACTCGATGGGACTTGTAGTTGACGAGGCTCAAGTGGAAGCTCTGTTCGGTCCGTTTGGAGATAGTGCTACACTTGATGCAAGATTGGTGCACGGTTTGCGTTGAATGTACCGTTGGCTCAGAAATAGTATTGGAGGCACCCGATGGAACTCCTAGGAGAGGTGGGTCATGTGGAATCTCGTTTTGATCTGTTTTGAGATAGGGTTAGCGTCGGTGCAAGATAGGTGCTCGGTTTGCGTCAAACGTACCATAGGCTCATAAATCAGTTTAGACACACGCGATGGTAATCCTAGGTGACGAGGGTCTAGTGGAGCTCTGTTCGGTCCGTTTGGAGATAGTGTTAATTTTGACACAAGGTAGGTGCACGGTTTGCACTTAATGTACCATAGGCTCATAAATAGTTTTGGACGCACCCGATGCAACTCGTAAGTGACGTGGGTCATGTGGAATCTTGTTTTATCCATTTGGAGACAGTGTTAGTGTCAGTGCAAAGATAGGTGCATGGGTTTCATCGAACATATCGTGGGCATTGAAATCATTTTGGACGCGCACTCGATGGGTCTCCTAGGTGACGAGGCTCAAGTGGAAGCTCGGTTCGGTCCGTTTGGAGATAGTGCTACTCTTGATACAAGATTGGTGCATGGTTTTCGTAGAACGTACCGTAGTCTCAGAAATAGTATTGGAGGCACCCGATGGAACTCCTAGGTGAGGTGGGTCATGTGGAATCTTGTTTCGATCTATTTTGAGACAGTGTTAGCGTCGATGCAAGATAGGTGCTCGGTTTGCGTCAAACGTACCATAGGCCATAAATCAGTTTAGACACACCTGATGGAACTCCTAGGTGAGGTGGGTCATGTGGAATCTTGTTTCGATCTGTTTTGAGACAGTGCTAGATGCACCCGATGGTACTCATAGGTGACGAGGGTCTGCTGGACCTCTGTTCGGTCCGTTTTGAGATAGTGCCAATCTTGATGCAAGATAGGTGCACTGTACGTACCATAGGCTCATAAATAGTTTTGGACGCACCTGGTGGAACTTGTAAGTGATGTGAGCCATGTGGAATCTCGATTTAGTTCGTTTGGGGATAGTGTTTATGTCAGTGCAAGATAGGTGCACGGTTTGCATCGAATATACCAAAGGCATAGAAATTATTTTGGGCACACTCGATGGGTCTCCAAGGTAAAGTGGAAGCTCTGTTTGGTCCGTTTGGAGATAGTGCTACTCTTGATGCAAGATTGGTGCACGGTTTGCATCGAACGTACTGTAGTCTCAGAAATAGTACTGGAGGCACCTGATGGAACTTCTAGGTGAGGTGGGTCATGTGGAATCTTGTTTCGATCTATTTTGAGACAGTGTGAGCGTCGGTGCAAGATAGGTGCTCGGTTTGCGTCAAATGTACCATGGGCTCATAAATCATTTTAAACACACCTGATGGTACTACTAGGTGATGAGGGTCTAGTGGAGCTCTGTTCGGTCCATTTGGAGATAGTGCTAATCTTGACGCAAGATAGGTGCACGGTTTGCACTGAATGTACCACAGGCTCATAAACGGTTTTGGACGCACCCGATTGAACTTGTAAGTGACGTGGGTCATGTGGAATCTCGTTTTAGTATGTTTGGAGACAGTGTAAGTGTTAGTGCAAGATAGGTGCACGGTTTGCACCAAACATACCATAGATATAGAATCATTTTGGACACACTCGATGGGACTCCAAGGTGACGAGGCTCAAGTGGAAGCTCTGTTCGGTCCGTTTGGAGATAGTGCTAATCTCGACGCAAGATAGGTGCACGGTTTTCACTGAATGTACCATAGGCTCATAAATAGTTTTGGACGCACCCGATGGAACTCGTAAGTGACATGGGTCGTGTGCAATCTCATTTTAGTCCATTTGGAGGCAGTGTTAGTGTCAGTGCAAGATAGGTGCATGGTTTGCACCGAACATACCATAGGCATAGAAATCATTTTGGACACACTCGATGGGACTTCTAGTTGACGAGGCTCAAGTGGAAGCTCTGTTCGGTCCGTTTGGAGATAGTGCTACACTTGATGCAAGATTGGTGCACGGTTTGCGTTGAATGTACCGTAGGCTCAGAAATAGTATTGGAGGCACCCGATGGAACTCCTAGGAGAGGTGGGTCATGTGGAATCTCGTTTTGATCTGTTTTGAGATAGGGTTAGCGTCGGTGCAAGATAGGTGCTCGGTTTGCGTCAAACGTACCATAGGCTCATAAATCAGTTTAGACACACCCGATGGTAATCCCAGGTGACGAGGGTATGGTGGAGCTCTGTTCGGTCCATTTGGAGATAGTGCTAATCTTGACACAAGGTAGGTGCACGGTTAGCACTTAATATACCATAGGCTCATAAATAGTTTTGGACGCACCCGATGCAACTCGTAAGTGACGTGGGTCAGGTGGAATCTTGTTTTATCCGTTTGGAGACAGTGTTAGTGTCAGTGCAAAGATAGGTGCATGGGTTGCATCGAACATATCGTAGGCATTGAAATCATTTTGGACGCACTCTATGGGTCTCCTAGGTGACGAGGCTCAAGTGGAAGATTGGTTCGGTCCGTTTGGAGATAGTGCTACACTTGATGCAAGATTGGTGCACGGTTTGCGTAGAACGTATCGTAGTCTCAGAAATAGTATTGGAGGCAGCCGATGAAACTCCTAGGTGAGGTTGGTCATGTGGAATCTCGTTTGGATCTGTTTTGAAACAGTGTTAGTGTCGGTGCAAGATAGGTGCTCGGTTTGCATCAAACGTACCATAGGCTCATAAATCAGTTTAGACACACCCGATGGTAATCCTAGGTGACGAGGGTCTGGTGGAGCTCTGTTCGGTCTGTTTGGAGATAGTGCTAATCTTGACACAAGGTAGGTGCTCGGTTTGCACTTAATGTACCATAGGCTCATAAATAGTTTTGGACGCACCCGATGCAACTCGTAAGTGACGTGGGTCATGTGGAATCTTGTTTTATCCATTTGGAGATAGTGTTAGTGTCAGTGCAAAGATAGGTGCATGGGTTTCATCAAACATATCGTGGGCATTGAAATCATTTTGGACGGACTCTATGGGTCTCCTAGGTGACGAGGCTCAAGTGGAAGCTCGGTTCGGTCCATTTGGAGATAGTGCTACTCTTGATACAAGATTGGTGCATGGTTTGCGTAGAACGTACCGTAGTCTCAGAAATAGTATTGGAGGCACCTGATGGAACTCCTAGGTGAGGTGGGTCATGTGGAATCTTGTTTCGATCTGTTTTGAGACAGTGTTAGTGTCGGTGCAAGATAGGTGCTCGGTTTGCGTCAAACGTACCATAGGCCATAAATCAGTTTAGACACACCTGATGGAACTCCTAGGTGAGGTGGGTCATGTGGAATCTTGTTTTGATCTGTTTTGAGACAGTTTAGATGCACCCGATAGTACTCATAGGTGACGAGGGTCTGGTGGACCTCTGTTCGGTCCGTTTTGAGATAGTGCCAATCTTGATGCAAGATAGGTGCACTGTACGTACCATAGGCTCATAAATAGTTTTGGACGCACCTGATGGAACTTGTAAGTGACGTGAGCCATGTGGAATCTTGATTTAGTCAGTTTGGGGATAGTGTTTATGTCAGTGCAAGATAGGTGCACGGTTTGCATCGAATATACCAAAGGCATAGAAATTATTTTGGACACACTCGATGGGACTCCTAGGTGACGAGGCTCAAGTGGAAGCTCTGTTTGGTCCGTTTGGAGATAGTGCTACACTTGATGCAAGATTGGTGCACGGTTTGCATTGAACGTACTGTAGGCTCAGAAATAGTACTGGAGGCACCTGATGGAACTTCTAGGTGAGGTGGGTCATGTGGAATCTTGTTTCGATCTGTTTTGAGACAGTGTTAGCGTCGGTGCAAGATAGGTGCTCGGTTTGCGTCAAACGTACCATAGGCTCATAAATCAGTTTAGACACACCCGATGGTAATCCCAGGTGACGAGGGTCTGGTGGAGCTCTGTTCGGTCCATTTGGAGATAGTGCTAATCTTGACACAAGGTAAGTGCACGATTTGCACTTAATGTACCATAGGCTCATAAATAGTTTTGGACGCACCCGATGCAACTCGTAAGTGACGTGGGTCATGTGGAATCTTGTTTTATCCGTTTGGAGACAGTGTTAGTGTCAGTGCAAAGATAGGTGCATGTGTTGCATCGAACATATCGTAGGCATTGAAATCATTTTGGACGCACTCTATGGGTCTCCTAGGTGACGAGGCTCAAGTGGAAGCTCGGTTCGGTCCGTTTGGAGATAGTGCTACACTTGATGCAAGATTGGTGCACGGTTTGCGTAGAACGTATCGTAGTCTCAGAAATAGTATTGGAGGCAGCCGATGGAACTCCTAGGTGAGGTGGGTCATGTGGAATCTCGTTTGGATCTGTTTTGAAACAGTGTTAGTGTCGGTGCAAGATAGGTGCTCGGTTTGCGTCAAACGTACTATAGGCTCATAAATCAGTTTAGACACACCCGATGGTAATCCTAGGTGACGAGGGTCTGGTGGAGCTCTGTTCGGTCTGTGTTGGAGATAGTGCTAATCTTGACACAAGGTAGGTGCACGGTTTGCACTTAATGTACCATAGGCTCATAAATAGGTTTGGACGCACCCGATGCAACTCGTAAGTGACGTGGGTCATATGGAATCTTGTTTTAGTCTGTTTGGAGATAGTGTTAGTGTCAGTGCAAAGATAGGTGCATGGGTTGCACCGAACATATCGTAGGCATTGAAATCATTTTGGACGCACTCTATGGGTCTCCTAGGTGATGAGGCTCAAGTGGAAGCTCGGTTTGGTTTGTTTGGAGATAGTGCTATACTTGATGCAAGATTGGTGCACGGTTTGCATTGAACGTTCCGTAGTCTCAAAAATAGTATTAGAGGCACCCGATGGAACTCCTAGGTGAGGTGGGTCATGTGGAATCTTGTTTCGATCTGTTTTGAGACAGTGTTAGCGTCGGTGCAAGATGGGTGCTCGGTTTGCGTCAAACGTACCATGGGCTCATAAATCATTTTAGACGCACCCGATGGTACTACTAGGTGATGGGGGTCTAGTGGAGCTCTATTTGGTCCATTTGGAGATAGTGCTAATCTTGACGCAAGATAGGTGCACGGTTTGCACTAAACGTACCACATGCTCATAAAACGGTTGTGGACGCACCCGATGTAACTTATAAGTGACGTGGGTCATGTGGAATCTCGTTTCAGTACGTTTGGAGACAGTGTAAGTGTGAGTGCAAGATAGGTGCACGGTTTGCACTGAACATACCATAGATATAGAATCATTTTGGACACACTTGATGGGACTTCAAGGTGAGGAGGCTCAAGTGGAAGCTCTGTTCGGTCCGTTTGTAGATAGTGCTAATCTCGACGCAAGATAGGTGCACGGTTTGCACTGAACGTACCATAGGCTCATAAATAGTTTTGGACGCACCCGATGGAACTCGTAAGTGATGTGGGTCGTGTGCAATCTCATTTTAGTCCATTTGGAGACAGTGTTAGTGTCAGTGCAAGATAGGTGCATGGTTTTCACTGAACATACCATAGGCATAGAAATCATTTTGGACACACTCGATGGGACTTTTATTTGACGAGGCCCAAGTGGAAGCTCTGTTCGGTCCATTTGGAGATAGTGCTACACTTGATGCAAGATTAGTGCACGGTTTGCGTTGAATGTATCGTAGGCTCAGAAATAATATTGGAGGCACCTGATGGAACTCCTAGGTGAGGTGGGTCATGTGGAATCTCGTTTCGATCTGTTTTGAGATATGGTTAGCGTCGGTGCAAGATAGGTGCTCGGTTTGCATCAAATGTACCATAGGCTCAAAAATCAGTTTAGACACACCCGATGGTAGTCCTAGGTGTCGAGGGTCTGGTGGAGCTCTGTTCGATCCGTTTGGAGATAGTGCTAATCTTGACACAAGGTAGGTGCACGGTTTGCACTTAATGTACCATAGGCTCATAAATAGTTTTGGACGCACCCGATGCAACTCGTAAGTGACGTGGGTCATGTGGAATCTTGTTTTAGTCTGTTTGGAGACAGTGTTAGTGTCAGTGCAAAGATAGGTGCATGGGTTGCACCGAACATATCGTAGGCATTGAAATCATTTTGGACGCACTCTATGGGTCTCCTAGGTGATGAGGCTCAAGTGGAAGCTCGGTTTGGTCTGTTTGGAGATAGTGCTATATTTGATGCAGGATTGGTGCACGGTTTGCATTGAACATACCGTAGTCTCAGAAATAGTATTGGAGGCACCCGATGGAACTCCTAGGTGAGGTGGGTCATGTCGAATCTTGTTTCGATCTGTTTTGAGACAGTGTTAGCGTCGGTGCAAGATGGGTGCTCGGTTTGCGTCAAATGTACCATGGGCTCATAAATCATTTTAGACGCAACCGATGGTACTACTTGGTGATGAGGGTCTAGTGGAGCTCTGTTTGGTCCATTTGGAGATAGTGCTAATCTTGACGCAAGATAGGTGCACGGTTTGCACTGAACATACCATAGGCTCATAAATAGTTTTGGACGCACCCGATGGAACTCGTAAGTGACGTGGGTCGTGTGCAATCTCATTTTAGTACGTTTGGAGACAGTGTTAGTGTTAGTGCAAGATAGGTGCATGGTTTGCACCGAACATACCATAGGCATAGAAATCATTTTGGACACACTCGATGGGACTTCTATTTGACGAGGCCCAAGAGGAAGCTCTGTTTGGTCCGTTTGGAGATAGTGCTAGACTTGATGCAAGATTGGTGCACGGTTTGCGTTGAATGTACCGTAGGCTCAGAAATAGTATTAGAGGCACCCGATGGAACTCCTAGGTAAGGTGGGTCATGTGGAATCTCGTTTCGATCTGTTTTGAGATACGGTTAGCGTCGGTGCAAGACAGGTGCTCGGTTTGCGTCAAACGTACCATAGGCTCATAAATCAGTTTAGACACACCCGATGGTAATCCTAGGTGACGAGGGTCTGGTGGAGCTCTGTTCGGTCCGTTTGGAGATAGTGCTAATCTTGACACAAGGTAGGTGCACGATTTGCACTTAATGTACCATAGGCTCATAAAAAGTTTTGGACGCACCCGATGCAACTCGTAAGTGACGTGGGTCATGTGGAATCTTGTTTTAGTCCGTTTGGAGACAGTGTTAGTGTTAGTGCAAAGATAGGTGCTTGGGTTGCACCGAACATATCGTAGGCATTGAAATCATTTTGGACGCACTCTATGGGTCTCCTAGGTGATGAGGCTCAAGTGGAAGCTCAGTTTGGTCTGTTTGGAGATAGTGCTATACTTGGTGCAAGATTGGTGCACGGTTTGCATCGAACGTACTGTAGTCTCAGAAATAGCATTAGAGGCACCCGATGGAACTCCAAGGTGAGGAGGGTCATGTGGAATCTTGTTTCGATCTGTTTTGAGACAGTGTTAGCGTCGGTGCAGGATAGGTGCTCGGTTTGCGTCAAAAGTACCATGGGCTCATAAATCATTTTAAACGCACCTGATGGTACTACTAGGTGATGAGGGTCTAGTGGAGCTCTGTTCGGTCCATTTGGAGATAGTGCTAATCTTGACGCAAGATAGGTGCACGGTTTGCATTGAACGTACCACAGGCCCATAAACGGTTTTGGACGCACCCGATTGAACTTGTAAGTGACGTGGGTCATGGGAATCTCGTTTTAGTACGTTTGGAGACAGTGTAAGTGTCAGTGCAAGATAGGTGCACGGTTTGCACCGAACATACCATAGATATAGAATCATTTTGGACACACTCGATGGGATTCCAAGGTGACGAGGCTCAAGTGGCAGCTCTGTTCGGTCCGTTTGGAGATAGTGCTAATCTCGACGCAAGATAGGTGTACGGTTTTCACTGAACATACCATAGGCTCATAAATAGTTTTGGACGCACCCGATGGAACTCGTAAGTGACATGGGTCGTGTGCAATCTCATTTTAGTCCATTTGGAGGCAGTGTTAGTGTCAGTGCAAGATAGGTGCATGGTTTGCACCGAACATACCATAGGCATATAAATCATTTTGGACACACTTGGTGGGACTTCTAGTTGACGAGGCTCAAGTGGAAGCTCTGTTCGGTCCGTTTGGAGATAGTGCTACACTTGATGCAAGATTGGTGCACGGTTTGCGTTGAATGTACCGTAGGCTCAGAAATAGTATTGGAGGCACCCGATGGAACTCCTAGGAGAGGTGGGTCAAGTGGAATCTCGTTTCAATCTGTTTTGAGATAGGGTTAGCGTCGGTGCAAGATCGGTGCTCGGTTTGCGTCAAACGTACCATAGGCTCATAAATCATTTTAGACACACCCGATGGTAATCCTAGGTGACAAGGGTCTGGTGGAGCTCTGTTCGGTCCGTTTGGAGATAGTGCTAATCTTGACACAAGGTAGGTGCACGGTTTGCACTTAATGTACCATAGGCTCATAAATAGTTTTGGACGCACTCGATGCAACTCGTAAGTGACGTGGGTCATGTGGAATCTTGTTTTATCCGTTTGGAGATAGTGTTAGTGTCAGTGCAAAGATAGGTGCATGGGTTGCATCGAACATATCATAGGCATTGAAATCATTTTGGACGCACTCTATGGGTCTCCTAGGTGACGAGGCTCAAGTGGAAGCTCGGTTCGGTCCGTTTGGAGATAGTGCTACACTTGATGCAAGATTGGTGCACGGTTTGCGTAGAACGTACCGTAGTCTCAGAAATAGTATTGGAGGCAGCCGATGGAACTCCTAGGTGAGGTGGGTCATGTGGAATCTCGTTTGGATCTGTTTTGAGACAGTGTTAGTGTCGGTGCAAGATAGGTGCTCGGTTTGCGTCAAACGTACCATAGGCTCATAAATCAGTTTAGACACACCCGATGGTAATCCTAGGTGACGAGGGTCTGGTGGAGCTCTGTTCGGTCTGTTTGGAGATAGTGCTAATCTTGACACAAGGTAGGTGCACGGTTTGCACTTAATGTACCATAGGCTCATAAATAGTTTTGGACGCACCCGATGCAACTCGTAAGTGACGTGGGTCATGTGGAATCTTGTTTTATCCATTTGGAGACAGTGTTAGTGTCAGTGCAAAGATAGGTGCATGGGTTTCATCAAACATATCGTGGGCATTGAAATCATTTTGGACGTACTCTATGGGTCTCCTAGGTGACGAGGCTCAAGTGGAAGCTCGGTTCGGTCCGTTTGGAGATAGTGCTACTCTTGATACAAGATTGGTGCATGGTTTGCGTAGAACGTACCATAGTCTCAGAAATAGTATTGGAGGCACCCGATGGAACTATTAGGTGAGGTGGGTCATGTGGAATCTTGTTTCGATCTGTTTTGAGACAGTGCAAGATAGGTGCTCGGTTTGCGTCAAACGTACCATAGGCCATAAATCAGTTTAGACACACCCGATGGAACTCCTATGATATGAACCCGCTAGGGTGAATCCTGATCTTTCGATGAGAGAAGGTGGATAACTTGATTTGGGGATGGAGATGAAGTTCACGGCCCGACTACAACCATCCAAGGATGCTGTGCCTTAGCAACCGATACACCACCTCCAACAGCCGTCGCGATCTTGTGGAACAAGATCAACCAAACCACTAGGGTAATTCCTGCAAGCAATCGAGGAACAAGCAAGAACAAGTAGAACAAGCAACTCAATTGCAAATATGGAGATGAAAACCAATCTGAAATCACAAAGTTGGGGTTCTGAATCGAGTAGAATGGATGGTCTAGTCGACACACGCGTCTACAAGGAAGTAGCAATGGCTAAACTTTCAACAAAACAAAACCCAATCTGTTTGTGGCGGCTCTAATCCTTATTAATATCTAGGGGAACGACCAGGCGGCGTTGGGGTCGTTCTCCAACCCTAGGACACGTCCCTAATGAACCCAACTTGATACATGGGCCATCAGCCCAAAATATGGTGACACAGCACCAAAGGCAGAAAAGGCCCTAGCGTTGAAACGACGATTGCGGAAGCATCGGATAAGATATAGCCATGAGTCCAGATCCGTTGGAAAATAGACTTGATAAGCTTTCCAAAAAGTGCTAGAACGTCCCAATCCGAGTCCGTATGCGACCGTGGTGAACATCACAAGTTGGAGCTGTCCTGGAGTCCGAATCCAGCCCGAAAACGTGTTGGATTTGATCTCTTTCTTTCCTTGGACCAAAAGTGACGTGGTGTCCAGGTGGAGGACGTTGGGAATACTTGGATTTGGTCCCCAATCAACTTCATTAACCTTCCATGCTTTCCATATGCAATCAAACCTTTCCTTGATCCATGTAAGTAATTCTGAAAATGAAAATATACACATTTTATGGTGGAGCACCAATTCATCAAATGCATCAATGATAAGCCTCATATAGAATGGTTGCACCTTTGGTATAGAAGTGGTTGACATAGTCATATTTGAGCCAATGATGTCCTCATCATTCTCCCCTTCTTGACAGCAAACCGTCCTCGGTTTGACCTTTGTTGGAGGATGTGTTGTAGGTAAAAGTGAACCGTTCTCCCCTTCTTGATATTTATCCTGTTGCATTTGGGAAAAACTAGAAAAACTTTGCAAGACATCATTAGTGTTAGTGCAGCCCTCAATTTGATCATGGTATTGTGGCCCAAAAGGATATTTCAGATTAGAGCAAATATAAACTTTATACACCAAATATTCTCCTTTGTTGTCATATTTGCCAATTGCATGAAGCGAACAATGATTAAAACTTGGAAAAATAGAATCAAATTTAAGTTTCTCTTTTAGACAATTTAGATTACACAGAATATCAAATTCAATATAACCCAAAGTATTTAAAGAGGACAACAAATTCAGTTCATCTTGTGCACATGTAATAGGATGAAAAAGCTTATCTTCAGCACATTTGTATGGTTCCAAACCAAAAGTATCACACTTATTTGCTACTTGTGGCATAGGAGTAAAAGAATCATCAACACACAACTCCTCTTTATCACAAGGAACTGCGAGTAATTCATTTTGTGACAAGGGAAAATCAGTAGTGGGTTCCACTATTTGTTGCTCTTCATTAGCATGCAGAGTGGACAAATTTTGGACATTATGGGTCACATCATTCTGGCAAGTATTCACAGATAATAGAATCTCTTTTTCAGCATTGAGAGCCAGACAAAACAATTGACCAATATGGCAATATGATTTGCTAATTAATAAGGTTCGAATTTCAGAATTGAGCCCTCTCATGAATCTACTCATAACATCTTCCATGCATTCATCCAATCCACCAAACATGATACAAATCTTAAAATGATGGTAGTATTGTTTCACAGTCTTGCTACCCTGCTTCAAGTTGTCTAATTTTGCAAGCAAATAATCAACATAATATGCAGGAACGAATGCATCTCTAAAAAGAAATTTGAAGTCTTTCCAAGATTCTGGAACTTGGATGTGCCTACAAATGTGTTTCCATTCTAGCAAAGCATATTCAATCAAAATATTAGAGGCAATACAAATCTTTTGTTTCTCGGATAGGTCATGCTCATCAAATTCATTGTCTACTTTTAACTCCCAATCAATGTAAGCTTGAGGATCAAACTTACCATCATATAATGGCAAGTGTTGAATGACATCCTGAATATGAGGGTCTAGTTTCAACAGCTCAAAAATCTCCATATCACCTGCCATGATTAGTAGAAAACAAGAAACACAAAAATAATATGTATCCTCCTATCAACTACTAGGATGTGTCAGATGTAATTCTCTCAAACTCAACTTGTTAAAACAAGGCCTTACAAGTTCTTACCAAGCCAAACAGGAGGTGACGGCAACCAACAAGTCTACAACCGTGGAGTGAAGTGTATCGGTGCCGCAACAACAACACCTGTCAAGCTGTAGTCGAAATATGTGGAGCTATAGGTGGGCTAAAGCAAGGAAGTACTAGAACCACGTTAGTTGCAAGAAAATTGAACAAACGCTCAACGACGTTATTATGCTGGTCCTAGGCTAGTACATGCTAGAGACGCGAGCCTGGACACAAACGAAGTCACTGAGTAGCAGCAAAGAAGGATCACAAGGACATGAATAACAACAAAAGAAAAACTCTTCTCTTCTTCTTTCTCTTTCTTTTCTTTCTTTCTTTCTGTCTTTCTTTTCTTTCTTTCTTTTCTTTCTTTCTGTCTTTTTTTTGTTTTTTTTTCTTTCAACTAGCACAAAACTGAAATTTAGCAACAAGAAATAACAAGCTACTTACAGCAATTAAATGTTTCCTTGGGAAGGGTGATTCAGTACCAAAGTGAAACAAGTGGTTGTTTTGCAAAACCAGCAGACGCGCAAATCTCCAGGGCAATTGCGAAGCGTTCAGAATGAATTTGGGACCAAGCTCTAATCTGTTGGAAAGAGGACAAGTTAAGGTTTCCAGATTGTATTTAAACTCCCTATTCAGACTCCTGACAAAGGAAATATGGTGCTTTTGTTTTCAAGATAAAACAGGACTCCGAATCGAATTCTATCTTGATCTTGTTGGATTTCCTTTTTGTAGATGGAAATATGGACGTGGATGAAACCTCCAAGGACATGGCTAGGATAATGGTGGTAAACAAAACAAAGGAATTTGAAAATCCACTCGGATTCCTAGAGAGAAACAAATAAACTCAAATCTGCGATGGTGACAGAAACGTGACTAGAACTCGAAACTCTAAACGACTAGACGCTAAGACCAGCAACTTGCACGACGATGCGACCGTTAATTCAATAAGCCCTAACTAAGCAGTAATAGTATTAAGCTCAAAGGGGTTTTGGGATTATAAAGAACTAATCTACTAATTTTGTTTTGGCTTTTTCTGGACCATAGGAGATTAAAAACAGCAAAGAACTAGAAGTCTCTCACCGATCAACCTTGCTCTGATACCAACTGATATGAACCCGCTAGGGTGAATCCTGATCTTTCGATGAGAGAAGGTGGATAACTCGATTTGGGGATGGAGATGACGTTCACTGCCCGACTACAACTAGGCCACTTGGCCTTTTTTGTTGCGTCTTTGCCAGCGGGTAATAGTGTAGGATGTCCTTATCATTCCCGCCCCCTTAAACAAGGGCCCAGCTCTGATACCAAATGATGCATCTGGCCCAGGTGGGGATGGCCGAGGCCCAATAAATTAAGGTTGCCCAGACCCCAACAGTTCTTATGCACACCCACTCGGGGAAAGGCCCAATGTCCCTAAAAGACTAGTCTGATAGGGGAAGGGTGGCTCTCTCTTTTAAGGTGGCTTCCTCCTCCCAAGCTAAGCAAGGTGGGATTATTCAGAGGCTCACACGGTCGCCGCCCGACTACAACTAGGCCACTTGGCCTTTTTTTGTTGCGTCTTTGCCAGCGGGTAATAGTGTAGGATGTCCTTATCATCCTAGGTGAGGTGGGTCGTGTGGAATCTTGTTTCGATCTATTTTGAGATAGTGTTAGATGCACCCGATGGTACTCATAGGTGACGAGGGTCTAGTGGACCTCTGTTCGGTCTGTTTTGAGATAGTGTCAATCTTGATGCAAGATAGGTGCACTGTACGTACCATAGGCTCATAAATAGTTTTGGACGCACCTGATGGAACTTGTAAGTGACGTGAGCCATGTGGAATCTCGATTTAGTCCGTTTGGGGATAGTGTTTATGTCAGTGCAAGATAGGTGCACGATTTGCATCGAATATACCAAAGGCATAGAAATTATTTTGGACACACTCGATGGGACTCCTAGGTGACGAGGCTCAAGTGGAAGCTCTGTTTGGTCCGTTTGGAGATAGTGCTACTCTTGATGCAAGATTGGTGCACGGTTTGCGTTGAATGTACCGTAGGCTCAGAAATAGTATTGGAGGCACCCGATGGAACTCCTAGGAGAGGTGGGTCATGTGGAATCTCGTTTCGATCTGTTTTGAGATAGGGTTAGCGTCGGTGCAAGATAGGTGCTCGGTTTGCGTCAAACGTACCATAGGCTCATAAATCAGTTTAGACACACCCGATGGTAATCCTAGGTGACGAGGGTCTGGTGGAGCTCTGTTCGGTCCGTTTGGAGATAGTGCTAATCTTGACACAAGGTAGGTGCACGGTTTGCACTTAATGTACCATAGGCTCATAGTTTTGGACGCACCCGATGCAACTCGTAAGTGACGTGGGTCATGTGGAATCTTGTTTTATCCGTTTGGAGACGGTGTTAGTGTCAGTGCAAAGATAGGTGCATGGGTTGCATCGAACATATCGTAGGCATTGAAATCATTTTGGACGCACTCTATGGGTCTCCTAGGTGACGAGGCTCAAGTGGAAGCTCGGTTCGGTCCGTTTGGAGATAGTGCTATACTTGATGCAAGATTGGTGCACGGTTTGCATTGAACGTACCGTAGTCTCAGAAATAGTATTGGAGGCACCCGATGAACTCCTAGGTGAGGTGGGTCATGTGGAATCTTGTTTCGATCTATTTTGAGACAGTGTTAGCGTCGGTGCAAGATGGGTGCTCGGTTTGCGTCAAACGTACCATGGGCTCAAAAATCATTTTAGACGCACCCGATGGTACTACTAGGTGATGAGGGTCTAGTGGAGCTCTGTTTGGTCCGTTTGGAGATAGTGCTAATCTTGACGCAAGATAGGTGCACGGTTTGCACTGAACATACCATAGGCTCATGAATAGTTTTGGACGCACCCGATGGAACTCGTAAGTGACGTGGGTCGTGTGCAATCTCATTTTAGTCCATTTGGAGACAGTGTTAGTGTTAGTGCAAGATAGGTGCATGGTTTGCACCGAACATACCATAGGCATAGAAATCATTTTGGACACACTCGATGGGACTTCTATTTGACGAGGCCCAAGTGGAAGCTCTGTTCGGTCCGTTTGGAGATAGTGCTACACTTGATGCAAGATTGGTGCACGGTTTGCGTTGAATGTACCGTAGGCTCAGAAATAGTATTGGAGGCACCCGATGGAACTCCTAGGTGAGGTGGGTCATGTGGAATCTCGTTTCGATCTGTTTTGAGATACGGTTAGCGTCGGTGCAAGACAGGTGCTCGGTTTTTGTCAAACGTACCATAGGCTCATAAATCAGTTTAGACACACCCGATGGTAATCCTAGGTGACGAGGGTTTGGTGGAGCTCTGTTCGGTCCATTTGGAGATAGTGCTAATCTTGACACAAGGTAGGTCCACGGTTTGCACTTAATGTACCATAGGCTCATAAAATAGTTTTGGACGCACCCGATGCAACTCGTAAGTGATTGTAACAGAACCGACCAAATTATAAGAGCACAAGTACAAAAACAAGCACCGAAGCGCTCAAATTTTCGAACTTGAGCCCATATAATCTCGGTAGTCAATTGAAACCACGAAGGATTTCAAACCAGACTGCTTACAACCAGGATCGCGTCATTCAACATACAACATCATACGTTACATTTCACAAGTAGTTCAGAAATGTGTTTACACACACGGAGTCACAATTATTACAAACCAAGTTTGAAAGTAGCGGAAGCATAACACACACACACACACCAGTTATTTAACTATTGCCAGTCTTGTTGATCAACAACCCGCAAAAGCATGAGGAAAGTACATAAAGGATGATCACGCCCTAGTGATCTATTCTTCGTCACCCGTAGGGTGGAGACAAGTTTTGCAGAAGCCTTGATAGAGCATATCATCTGCAACAGGAGGGAATAAACCCTGAGTACTAGAATGTACTCAGCTAGACTTACCCGTCAAAAACCAGAAATAAGATGACACCAAGGATTATGCAAGGCTTACACAAGAGGCTAGCTGACATCACATTTTGCATAAAGGCATCAGTAATTGAAACTCTTATAACCTGTACTAGCAGTTATTTTTAGCATTTACCTGTCATCTATCTTAGCACCTGTACTAAGCATGCACTTGATCATAATCAACCAATTATCAATATTATATCCAGAGCAGGTATAAATTGTGGCAACATTGTATCGTTCACTTAACCATCTATTCATTTAATGAGATCTACGTTGCCGCTGCTCAAGTCAAGTGCTCACTAACCGGGAGCGACGGCGATTCAAATCGAATTCCTATCCAGCTGGAGGGGTATTTCTAACACTCACCGTACAGACCCCTGCCAGGGTCGCACAGGCCACCTTTTCATATGATTCAGGAATCGCGGGTCTGAATGATGTCGCGACCCCAAGGGCGACACTCTGCCAGGTGATAGGGACTCTAACCCCCCCTTGGTCTCACGCCAATGTCCCCAAGCACATCCTTTCTCTCCTCCAAGAAGCAACCTACCATTCGATTCCCGGCCTAAATCACATTACTCGGCTTCGCGGTCGGAACGACTTATCCGGCCAACTAAGTGTTAGACTGCGTTCAACATGACTCAAGGACGTACAGCGAATCAGTCCTTAAACGACTCGGACGGGCATGGCTCCACACCTAAGACGTGAAGTGTCTTGCAGCTGTACCATCGAACTCCCGCCCGGTCTCAATTTCATTTTAAAGCATGGTTCCATCACGATAGCCATAAGCCACTCACGACCCAATCCTATCTCTCGCGGATGACCGGAAATCACCCGACTTCTACCGTACTAAGCAGGGCTAAGCATTGACACGTGCCTATACCTAGTATAGGATTAAGTATGATATCTGGACAAGGACAGGTAAAATGCAGCAAGTGTTTTCATATAACTCCTAGAACTTAATGCAGTAAACAATTAAAAGTACTCAAGATAGATTTATAAAATTGTGGGTTCAGCATGCACCGGGGCTTGCCTTTTAGAAAGGTCGAGGGCCGGTGGTCAGGACACTCTGGTAGATCTTCGACAGGAGCTTCGTCACCGGTTGGTCCCTCTGGCTGCTCCGGCTGGTCCTAGACTTCCTCCGGGATCACTGGCTCGAACTCGAGGAGTGTTACCCCCTCCGGCACACCTATTGCATGAGTGCATAATAAATCTCATGTATGCATAATGAAAGATGCAGTATGCTCGGAATGAAATGCATTTCAACAATCTTAAAGCTCTAATCAAATCACTTCGAGTATTAGGTGCAAATTTCCTCTCCGGTAGAGAAGTACTCACCTAAGCTACTCAACCTAAGATACAGTTGTTCTTTTTCGGTTAAGGCCCTAACACCTAACAAACACAAGAGTAACATTACTTAGGTTACCACAGCCAACACCAAAATATCACAGCAAGACATTCTGGACAGCCGCTAATTGTTTCTAACATAACTGAAGATTCCCAACTCCAAAAGATATGATCTAAGACAATCTGGAAAGCTTATGAAATGCCCTACCAATCATTTTCAGACCTCAACCCTTAATTCCTAAGTTTTCCATGTCGAATTCCTCAATTTCCAGAATCTGTCCTCTCTAAACAGAGAGCAGCCAATTCTGGACTGTCACTTAAAACAGCAACAACTCCCAAACTACTAAACCAAATGCTCCCAAATTTTGACACAATCTAGTTTGTCAAGTTTACTACAACTTTGGTATTTACAAGTTTTCCAGCAAACACATTTATCAAAGGTCAAACCTAAAAATACTTTCAGCTGTCCAGAAAACCTAGAATTGCAAGGATTAAATATTTATTGATGTGGCAAACTTCTCCTAAGACCAAACTAATGTTACCAAAAGTTCACATGGGTTACAAAAACACCAGAAAGTAAGATGTGCCTACCTAAAATATTTATTTATACTCATTTCTTAATTTACTTAAATAATTAAGTGGAATTTTGAACATATATGTAAACTGTTCGTAAAATTCTACAAAAATTACAGGGGACTCTCTGACCCAAAAAGATACTACTGTAAGAATTGGAACTAAATTTATTCACAGGAACTCCCTACACAAAATTCACAAGCCAAAAACGCTGATTTTTGTATAATTAACAAATCACAATGAAAAGTATCAAACAACAGATTTCATAATTTTCTTAGACACTTTATGGTACCAAGACATTCTCCAAAAATTTATAAGAACATTGCACATGTAGAAAAATTACTAAAATTCGTCCAAGCATTTCCTAAAATAACAAGATAGCATTATAACTTGAAAAGTACTTAAGAACTGTTGCCCAAATTTTTACCAGAGCTAGAGCAAGTATAAATTAGCCTACCCACCAAATTTCATAAGTTTTGGAATACTACAGCTCAAGTTATACATTTAACAAATTTGCATTCATTTCAAAACACATTTGAAAGATCTATTAAATTCTCCAGAAAACTAAACATCACATACCAGATTTATATTTTTCTAAAATACTACACATCATTTAGATCATAACAAAATTTATCTCATGATTTTTGAGCAAGTAAAACCCTAGATCTACATTTTCCAAACATTATCTCAAATCTGTGGCAATTAAAAAGGAAAACAAAACTAAAACCGAAATCCCACTAAAGGACCGGCCTACAGGCCGATGCGGCCCAAATCTCTCTGCGTGGCCCACTCCCACGCGTGGCCTGCTACGGCTCCCACCCGCGCGCGCGTGCGACTGACCGGATGGCCCCACCGGTCAGCGAGAGAGAGGCGGAGGAGGGTGGCTGTGGTCGCCGGAACTCGCCGTTGGTGAGTCAGCCGGTGAAACTGGATGAACGAGCATAACCACGTCATCGAACTACGTCGATTGGTGGCAAGAACGGGGTGGCGGAGCAACGGGAAAGCACTCGCCGTCGGTCATGGCGGCACGGTGGAGGTGCGCGGCGGTACGCCGGCGACGGTGAGCCCCTACCGCCTTAACCAAACCCGATCCAAGCTCCCCGGAGTCACTGGAAAGCTGACTAAGGGAAAAGGAAGGGATGAGAAGGGCGGAGCTGCTCTGCCCACGGCGGCCTCGAACTCCGGCGAGGTCCCGAACACGGCCGTGGTGGCGGAAGCGAGCAATGTGGCCTCACCTTCACTCAACCACTCCCGGAAACGGGTGGAGGTGGTAGAGGAAGATGCGACGGGGTTGCTGACAGGAGGAATTGAGCCGAGACTCAACGACGACGGCGCACGAACGTGGGGAAGAGGCGCGGCGGCAATGGCGGAGCGGCTGCTTGCTTGGCGCAGCGCGCGGTGGAGAAGAAAGGCAAACTGGAGCGGGTGAGTGTGTCGGCAGGCGCGGGGTGGCTTCAAGACGCGGCTGCGACGCCAGAATGCGCACGGCGCGTGGCCAGCGCGGTCAGCCGGCCGTCGACGCGCGGCGTACACGCGGCCACCGAGTTCTGAATCGCCCGAGCACTGTAGCGTGTGAACTTTTCGTTTCAGTATCCATCGAACCGACTGACAGCGAAACTTGTTGACAATGGATCTCCCAATCCGTGGCGATCCGGGGTAAGTTGTAGTTAACAAAGTTGGAGATCTACATGTGGTCTACAACTTTCACAATTGGAGCTCGAGCTGGTTCGGCTTGGTTTGCAGACTACAGAGCTCTCAACTAGGGTATATGAAACTGAAACTCAGTTTTCATACTTAGAAATTTTCTAAGTGTTGAACCCAACCTCAAATCTGACTTATGGGTCCTTTTTGAGTATGCTCTGGTCATTTTCATGAGATGGCCATATTAGAACTTTTGTTCCTTATGAAATTCTCTACAACTTTGTTTAAGGTTGCTCCTCCATGCAAGATTTCTAAGCTAGACTTTTTAATTGGTCAAACCAGATCACTCTAGGGGTCCAAACTTAGTCAACAACATTTGGAAGGGCAATTTGGTAATTTTGGTCAACATGAACATTGCTCCACTACTTACCCTAAATGTAATTAAGGTGTTATAAGACCTAATTAGCCACTCTACACATTGGTTGCACAAAATTCCTAGTGTCACATACTTTGGAACAAGTAATTCAATACTTTCACCCAAATGTTGCAAGCTCATGTTGCACATGTTGCATGAGTGTGTTGCATAACACTTGCTAATTATGCATGAAATGAATGATGCTTGCTTATGCTTATGCAAATGCAATGCAATTAAGGAGCTAAACACCTGAGGTGTTACAGCCCTCCCCCCTTATAAAAATCTCGTCCCGAGATTTGGAAAGCGTACCATTTTTCATAGAATTCCTTATAACCATCCCGCAAATAATCTTCCCGTTCCCACGTAGCATCACTTTCACTACCCTGATTACTCCACATCACTTTATACCACCTAACCACTTTGCTTCTAGTTACTCGTTCCTGAGTATCGATCACTTGGACTGGCTTTTCTTCGTAAGTTAAATCGGATTCAAGCCTGATATCTCCCAAAGGGACTCTTTCCTCAGGAACTCGAAGACACTTTTTGAGCTGAGATACATGGAAGACATTGAATATGGCACGCATTTCAGGAGGTAACTGGATTTTGTATGCAGCAGCTCCACTCTTGCCTATGATTTGGAAAGGACCCACGTATCTTGGCACAAGTTTCCGCTTAACACCAAAACGTTGGACACTCTTCATTGGAGAAACTTTCAGATAAATGAAGTCTCCAACTTCAAACTCGAGTGGTTTTCTACGACGATCAGCATAACTTTTCTGTCTAGCTTGGGCTGCAGCCATATGTTTCTGGATGGTACGGACTTGTTCCTCAGCTTCCTGAACAAAATCAATACCATAATACCTTCTTTCACCAGCTTCTACCCAGTTTAATGGAGTTCTACACTTGCGACCGTACAAAGCTTCGAATGGGGCCATCTTAATACTCTCTTGGTAACTATTATTGTACGAAATTCTGCTAGAGGTAACCATTTTTCCCAAGAACCCTTGGATGATATTACACATGCCCGCAACAGGTCTTCCAAGATTTGGTTAACTCGTTCTGTCTGACCAGACGTCTGGGGGTGATAAGCAGAGCTTCTCACTAACTTGGTTCCCAGAAGGTGATGCAAGTGCTCCCAAAAGCGAGCAGTGAACTAGGGACCACGGTCAGAAACGATAGTACGAGGTATCCCATGGAGCCGGACTATCTGATTGAAGTACAATTCAGCATAGTCAGTGGGACGATAGTCCACTCTAACTGGAATGAAGTGAGCTGATTTGGTTAAACGATCCACAATTACCCAGATGGAGTTATGATTTTTGACAGTGGGAGGAAGTCCGACAATGAAATCCATACTTATCTCTTCCCATTTCCAACCTGGGATAGAAAGTGGCTGAAGTAACCCAGCTTTCATATGCACAGCTTTCACTCTACAGCAGGTGTCACACCTAGCAACATATGCAGCTGTCTCTTTCCGTATCTTGGTCCACCAATAAAGTGGCTTCAAGTCATAATACATCTTATTACTACCCGGATGGATGGACAACTTGGACGAATGTGCTTCGGACAGGATCTGATCTCTAAGCTCTCGGTCCTTAGGTACCACTAATCTATCCTTAAACCACATCACACCTTCTTCATCTACCCTGAAATGCTTAGTTTCTTCCTCTTTCATCTTGCGTTTTATGTGGAATATACCAGGATTAGTCTTTTGGAGCTCAATAATTCTGCTTTTGAGAGTACAACTGACAGTGATGTTGTACAAGACTGCTGGATGTAGAAGGCAAGATCGATGAAAATCAGTTTCAACTAGGGAATGGCAATGAGACTTACGGCTTAAAGCATCCGCAACCACATTTGCCTTGCCAGGATGATAGTGCACTTGAAGGTTATAATCCTTAATCAACTCGAGCCATCTTCTTTGATGCATATTTAACTCGGGTTGGGTGAAGATGTATTTGAGGCTTTTGTGGTCTGTATAGATATTGCAGACATTGCCCAGCAGATAATGCCGCCATACTTTCAAAGCATGCACAACTGCAACCAGTTCTAAGTCATGCATTGGATAATTCACCTCATGTTTCCGAAGTTGTCGCGAGGTATATGCAATCACTCGGCCTTCCTGCATCAACACACCTCCCAAACCTATGCCTGAGGCATCACAATAAACATCAAAAGGTTTCTCGATATCCGGTTGTGCCAAAACCGGAGCTGAGGTTAGGAGGGTTCGCAGTTGGTGAAAAGCCGCATCACACTCAGGTGTCCAGACAAACCTGGTGTCTTTTTGCAGCAACTGAGTCATGGGTTTGGCTATGTTTGAGAAATCCGGGATGAAGCGACGATAATAGCCAGCCAACCCAAGAAAACTCTGGACCTCATGAACCGAAGTAGGAGCTTTCCAATTCAATACTTCCTGTACCTTGGTGGGATCCACCATAATTCCCCCATCGGACAACACATGCCCAAGGAAAGGTACTTCATGAAGCCAGAATTCACATTTACTGAACTTCGCATACAGTTGATGTTCTCGTAGTCTGGCGAGAACGATACGCAGGTGTTCAGCGTGTTCTTCCTCATTTTCAGAGTATATCAAGATGTCATCAATAAACACCACCACAAACTTGTCCAATTCGGGCATAAACACCGAATTCATCAAGCACATGAAGTCTACGGGGGCATTTGTCAGGCCGAAAGACATAACAAGATACTCATAAAGGCCGTATCTTGTCGAGAAAGCTGTTTTTGGGATATCTTCGGGACGGATTTTAATCTGATGGTAACCAGACCTCAGATGAATCTTGGAAAAGACTTTAGCTTTGGATAACTGATCGAATAGGATATCGATACGTGGCAGAGGATACTTATTTTTGACAGTGACTGCATTCAGAGGTCTATAATCTACACACATCCGCAAGGTCTGATCCTTCTTCTTCACAAAGATAGCAGGGCATCCCCACGGCGACGAACTAGGACGAATCAGCCCCTTCTTCAACAGTTCATTCAACTGTACCTTGAGTTCAGCTAGCTCATTCGGAGGCATCCTATAAGGTCTCCTAGAGATGGGTGCCGTGCCCGGTAACAACTCAATTCTAAATTCCACATCCCGATCCGGAGGGAGTCCCGGCAAATCATCGGGAAAAACGTCAGGAAACTCACTCACTACGGGAATTTCAGACAACGCTTTTGCTTGCACAGCATGAACTTCACCAGACAAGTCAACTTTTCTGGGAAGTTGTACTAGAAAACCCTTTTGATCTGTAGGATCTCTGAGCATAACTACCCGAGTGGAGGTATCAATGAGTACCCCATTCTGACTCATCCAATTCATGCCCAAAATAACATCTATGCCTAAACCCGGCAAAACCACTAAGGCAAGCGAATACTTTCGCCTTTCTATCTCCAACTCAAGATTCCCCACTACTTTATTTGTGGAAATATTCCCACTTGCTGCACTAATGCAATAACCCACACCTTCAACAGTATGTAACTTATGTGCAAACTTTGATGCAAATTTAGGACTGATAAAGGAATGCGAAGCACCTGAATCAAAAAGTACCACTGCAGGGTGTTGTTCAACTAGGAACTTACCAGCAGTGACCACCTCACCAGATGGGATTTCCTCAATACTGTTATAATGAGCGTGCCCCTGACGGCCACCTTGGTTAACATTCTTCTTAGGGTAAGGGCAGTTCCGGGACCAATGGCCTGGCTTGTTGCAGTTCCAGCAAGGCATGTTGCTGGGAGGAACACTGGAGCTGCTCTGACCAGAATTTCCCTTTGGCAGAGCGACTGTATAAGCCTTGCGGAACCCAGTTTTAGCAGCAGGCTTTTTCTGTGGCGGACGGAACTTGGCATTCTGAGCAGGCGGGCGAGGGAAAGTCCTAGGTGCAGCTAGAGTCTAAGACTGCGAAGCACTTGCTTCAATGGCCCTTTTATGGCTCTTCGAGGCAGAATAAATAGTATTATTGTTCTCTTGGGTCAAAGCATCACTGATAAAAATCATTAAAGGTAGTGCACTTGCTAGTACCCATCGTCTTCATCAGCTTTGGGCCGAGGCCCCTTTTGAAACTAGCAATTTTCTTGGCATCGGTATCCACAAACTATGTGGCATACCTTGCCAGGTTGTTGAAAGATTGCAGATAATCAGTCAAGCTTTTATTTCCCTGTGACAGCCTCATGAATTCTGTGTGCTTGATTGCCATAAGACCTGGAGGAATATAGTTTCCACGGAATGTGTCTTGAACTGGTCCCAAGCAATCGGGACATTTGCAGGCAGTGTGGAACGATAGTGGCTCCACCAAATACCCGCAGGGCCATGCAACTGATGAGAAGCATATTCAGTTTTTAGCTCATCGGTCAAACGAAGCAGACGAAACTTTTATTCAATAGTGTTTAACCATTCGTCGGCTTGCAGTGGTTCTTCCACCTCCTCGAAAAGCGGGGGCTTAGTATCAAGAAAGTCCTTAAAATCACTGTACTGATTGGGTTCTGGGCCCTGTCGGCCTTGACGAGCCTCCCGATTTGCCAGTTGGCGCATTGCATCAGCCAACATGCGCTGCCCTTCTACCACGGTCTGCATCAATTCAGCCGGGGTAGGTGGTGGTGGAGGGGGTGGCTGTTCCTCATCCTCATTGCCACGACCCTGTCGGAGATTGTACGACATCTGCAAAATGCATAGCCAATGAGCACTGACGATGTGGGAAATTTGTAGATGAATTATTGTAAATATGTCAAACTGACTTCATGAAATGGACTTCTTAAAATACTCATGGCACAATAATTCATCACAACCGCACAATCCATTCAAGCGCATCAATTGACGCGATCATGCGAGGGAATCCAACAAGATGTACTTGTATAAAGGCTCACTCACAAGGAGCACAGTAGTTACTGAACCATATACGTTAACTTCTACGTGATTTTTGACCTTTCGCTTGGTACTTGGATTCGATCTCAAAACTTTTAGTTGACTGGGAAAGGCTACTTCAAACTGACCACAAAGAGACTTCTCAACGGCAGAGTTCCATGGTGGATCATGACTAGCCACCTCGATACCAGCGCGTGCCAAGTAGCACAACCTTATGTCGCGTGCCATAGGAGGCCCTCGGTTTCGTCGCGGCACCGAAGGTTGCTAATTGTGACACCATCATCGAACGCAACACAATAAGACATCCAATTATGATCGAAATTAACAAGTTCAACTAAACATCTCGGAAACATAGGGTTCGACCTTACATCCCAAAAGTCAAGTTATTACAAAGCCTCACTCCAACCCCAGGAGGCACAAAAGACGATTCTAGCATCGTAGCTACGCGATGACTACTCTAAGCATCGTCCTCAGAGTCGGTGTCAAGGATCTCCCCGCCATCCTCGTCGCTAACAGGCTCTAACTCCTCGTTTTCCTCTTCTTTGGGCTCTTCTTCTGGTGCTTCTTCCGGTGCGACATCTTGGGGCCCATTGACCTCCACTTCATCATCATCTTCAGCCATGATGATTCCCGAACCCATGTCCTCATCTGCGTTGTTGTTTCGAGGCAGCAGAGGATTCAGCTGGTTGTTCAGGCGGTGCACTTCTTCATGAAGATTGTCATTGTATTCTTCAGCATTCTCCAACTGTTGCTCGAGCTCAAACTGACGAGCTCTCAGAACGTTTTCCTCGTGCCAGGCTTCATCCCTCTGATTCATGACATGGACCAGCATGCGTTGACAGTTGCGATTTGCTACTGTCAACCTCTAGACTGCAAGTGTTTCCTGGTCACGATCACGGATCACTTGCTCCAGTTGCTGACGCGCTGCATTCCTGGCAGCAGTCACTTCAGCAAACTCAGCCCTCAGCCTTTCCACCTTAGTGGGCTCGGGGCGGGGCTCACGTGGAGCTAGCTAGTGACGAGGGACCCTGCCCCCGGTTGACTTACGGGCGATCCACTTGGTACATGCCATCTGTAGCAACAAGATACGACTTAAAGTGAGGATCGTTTAGGGGATACGAAATTTAATTTAGTCAGGACTATTGAAATTTTTAAGGAGGGAGTAAATGATATGTATGATATAATTAAACATGATGCATGCACGTTCCGTACGCCCTCTCACCTTAGTAGAGACCTAAAGTTCTAACGCTAGGCGGTGGCATACATACGTTCTCTCATATAGGCGAAACTATCGGTCTACTCGTTACGCTGTTAGTGTACATGCAGAAGATCTCATTTCAGCCCAACAGTTTCCCAATATATGCACACAAGAAAGCAGTAATTTAAATACTCTCCATATACACATCCCCTTTATGTATATACTTCAGTATCAAAGCTACCCGATATAAAGACTCCCACAATTAAGTGCTTCCATAATTACACGGTTTAAACATGTAAATATGCAAGTCACCAAAACTACTCTCCCCTAGATCGCCGGTTGGACGATCATGCTCTCACAACTCACACTTACCAGAGCGTCGAGGCAATTGATCCATACATTACCACCCAAGTGGATGGCATCCATACAATATCACGCCGTATGGACGACGAAACAAAAACAACCAAGATCCCCAAGTTAGTACTTATAATAAGCCACCTAAGAGTCCTTATTTGGGCTAAGGGATGTGATCACTGGCATACCTATAAAAATAATTTTTATAGTTTTAACCCTTTTCATAAACAAATACTTTCGTTTCTAATTACCCGTATGATGTGTTTAATGTTGAATTATGCTCCGATACCAGCTGTAACAGAACCAACCAAATTATAAGAGCACAAGTACAAAAACAAGCACCGAAGCGCTCAAATTTTCGAACTTGAGCCCATATAATCCCGGTAGTCAATTGAAACCACGAAGGATTTCAAACCAGACTGCTTACAACCAGGATCGCATCATTCAACATACAACATCATACATTACATTTCACAAGTAGTTCAGAAATGAGTTTACACACACGGAGTCGCAATTATTACAAACCAAGTTTGAAAGTAGCGGAAGCATAACACACACACACACACCAGTTATTTAACTACTGCCAGTCTTGTTGATCAACAACCCGCAAAAGCATGAGGAAAGTACATAAAGGATGATCACGCCCTAGTGATCTAGTCTTCGTCACCCGCAGGGTGGAGACAAGTTTTGCAGAAGCCTTGATAGAGCATATCATCTGCAACAGGAGGGAATAAACCCTGAGTACTGGAATGTACTCAGCTAGACTTACCCGTCAAAAACCAGAAATAAGATGACACCAAGGATTATGCAAGGCTTACACAAGAGGCTAGCTGACATCACATTTTGCATAAAGGCATCAGTAATTGAAACTCTTATAACCTGTACTAGCAGTTATTTTTAGCATTTACCTGTCATCTATCTTAGCACCTGTACTAAGCATGCACTTGATCATAATCAACCAATTATCAATATTATATCCAGAGCAGGTATAAATTATGGCAACATTGTATCGTTCACTTAACCATCTGTTCATTTAATGAGATCTACGTTGCGGCTGCTCAAGTCAAGTGCTCACTAACCGAGAGCGACGGTGATTCGAATCGAATTCCTATCCAGCTGGAGGGGTATTTCTAACACTCACCGTGCAGACCCCTGCCAGGGTCGCACAGGCCACCTTTTCATATGATTCAGGAATCGCGGGTCCGAATGATGTCGCGACCCCAAGGGCGACACTCTGCCAGGTGATAGGGACTCTAACCCCTTGGTCTCGCGCCAATGTCCCCAAGCACATCCTTTCTCTCCTCCAAGAAGCAACCTACCATTCGATTCCCGGCCTGAATCACATTACTCGGCTTCGCTGTAACACCCTAGGTGTTTATCACCAATTAAGTGGTGGGTTTAAGATCAAACATGATAGATTAGTGGAGATGACGATGTCAAAGTCAAACCTTTAGAGATAAGCCCTAACCTAAACTTGGATATTGCACCCTTGCTTACATATAGGCTCAATTAAAAGATATATGCTTGGGTGTTGCTATCAAAGTATCTTCACATGTCTCACCTCAGTAACTATCTATATTGATCCCTGGAAAAATTTCATAAAGTTTGGAATCAAAAAGTCACATGAAATGATAAGTTATATGCTTGTTTGGATTATAACTAAAACTTGCCTTACGTCCCATGGGAACTAGTGTTGTGCAACATATAAATGCAATATGTGCAACACATCTTGGACACATGTGGAACACCCTAGTGGAACATGTGTAGCATGTATCTTGAAACAACCACATGAAACAACTATAGCATTTCACTTGAGTTCTATGTTTCAAGGCATGTGAGGCCTACACTTTTGTGCAACCTATGCATGGTGGGTATGTTTGGCCTCTACAACACCTTAACTACACTTAGGACACATAATGGAACAATGTTCATGTTGATCATTTTGCCTAATTGTGCTTCTAAGTGATGGTTGACCATGTATGGACCCCGGAACACTTTTGTTTGATCATTTCAAAAGTGTGACTTAACAACTTTGTATGGCTGTGCACCCTTTAGTAAAGTTGTAGAAAATTTTATAAGGAACAAAAGTTGTAAAGGTGACAAATCTTGAAAAGGTGCACAACATGTCCAAAAATGTCTAACAACCCAGAAATTCCCTGCTGTTAGCCATCCTGAAAATTTCTAAGTGTTGGGGTCGAATTTCAGTTTCATGTACCTTACTTTGGAGCTTTATATCTTGCAACACAAGCTGATCCGGACCTTGATGCTTAAATAAAAGTTGTAGAACATATCACGGGGAACAAAATTTGTTTAATGTCACAGAGCTAATTCAGTACCTAGCTTGGTCAAATCGAGCTCACGAAACTGAATCCAGTGCTGTTTTGAAGCTTCGAAAATCGGCTAAGTCTGGGTGACTGAACTTTTCAGTTTCAGTTTGCATGTACCTTACTTTGGCGCATTTTATTTTGAAAACTGTTGAGAATTAGATGAAAGTTCTTTAAGCAAACTTGTTGTACTCGTGTAGCTCTACACACTAGTGAAATTGGTTGACCAAATCACGCCACACTTTGAGAGATCAAGGGGCTCAAAATTAGCAGTTTCAGTCGCTTGAAACTAAACTGCAGAATTCAGTTTTGAGGTACCCTTCTTTGGAGCTCGATATCTTCTAATCTAGGCCGACTTAGCTCTTGATTATTCAAGCAATGTTGTTCACCTCGCAAAGCTCTACAACTTTGTCTCTTGTACCAAAATCAACGGACAACCGGTTTGGGAGATAGGGAAGGGGAAAGATGAGAGTTTCAGTCGACTTGAAACTGAAACTCGGGATTCAGTTTCAGGTGGCCTACTTTGCAGTTTTTTATCTCATAAACCAAGCCAAATCAATCAAGGGTCCCTTAACCAAAGTTGTAGTATACACGTAGCTCTATACAAAGGTGAAATCGGTTAAACAAACCCTCCACTGGTTAGAGAGTTGTAGGGGGGAGAAGATCGCTGTTTCAGTTGATTTATGCGGTGGTATTAGTTAGTGACTTGAATCTGAACGCCATCAGCTGGGCATCGTGGACGACCACAGGCACGCAGCGCCGCGTGGCTCCGACGATCACTCGCATGCGTGCCACCTCGCCCACGCGTGTCCTTTGGAGAGCCCGACGCCCTCCTCTGCTCCCTCTTGGGCTCACTCCTCCCTCTCCCCAGTCGCTCCCTCCTGTTTCCTCGGCACGCCATAGCCATAGGCGACGAGCAGAGCTTGTGCCGTCGCTGCTCCTCCTGTGCAACGTGCTCCCTCTGGCTCCTTCATCCTCTTCCTCCTCCATTGCCGCTCCTCCCTGTTACCGCTATAGGCTGGCCCTCACCGCTGCCGCCTGCTGGTTCGGTCGACCGCGGCAAGGCAGCCATGGGCGCGAGCTGTGGGGCGCGGCATGCGGCCTCGACCAGTCACGAGCAGGGCAGTGGCCTGCGGTGGGCATGCTTTGCTGCTGCTCCTCCGTAGCAGCCTCACCGGCCACTTTCCCTTCGTCACCGGTGGTGACCTCATTGATCCTCAGCTCCTCCTCCCCGGTCTCCTCCGTCCTCTGCCGTCGAGAAAGAAGAAGAGGGGGTAAAATAGAAATAGAAGCTCTTTGGTGTTATCACTTTGCATAAATACTAGACACATAGATTTACAAATGTGGGCTTAGTTAATTTCAGAGAAGTCATGTGTTCACTTTGTAAAAATGTTTTCCCTTTTCTTTTTCGGAATAATTATTGCATTTAAATGGCTGAACTTTGGAAAATCATGTAAAATCATAGAAAAATTGTAAATTAGCAAATGAGGACTTTTTGGAATCCTTGTAAAATTTTATATGCAGTAGATCTATAATATAGCATGTTTTAGTTTAAAGTTTTATCTGTAAAAATCAATATATGCAACTAGGTTTTGAATTATAGTAGAATCTGTTATTTTTCATAACTGCAGATATAGTGATCTAAATAAAGTGAAATTTTTGTGGCATGCTAATATTGTGATGTGTGATGTCTGGTAAAAATTTCAGGATTTTAAGACTGATAGTTTAGGAGCTATAAAAATAACAAATGCCATATGCTGCTTTGCTTCTATTCTGGACAGTGCTGCATGTATGCATTGTTTGGCTCAGTTAAGTTATGAATCATGCCTTGTTGATAATAAATGAGTTGTAGTACTTTTCTTAAGCTTTTCAAAAAGCTAAAGGGCACAATTTTTGGTTAAGTATATGTTTAACTATAGTAGTCTAAAGTGCTATAGCTGTTTCTGTCCAAACCCAGACAGGGTTGCCTTGTTTATAATGTGTGACCTAGTTAGTAGCACAATTAGCTCTAGATGTTTATAACAAAATTGTTCGCAACTTGTTAATCTTTCTAAAAAGTCCAGAACCATAATTATTGGATTTGTGAAACTCAAGTTATAATGGTTTAAAGTGGCATATCAGATTCTGTCCATATTTTGGACAGAGATGCAATTATTTAATTAATTGACCATGTTAACTGTAGAATCATCTTAAGATGATTACAAGAAAGTTGTAGGTAACTTTATAAGCTTTCTATAAAGTTGAGAATCATGTTTGTTGGAAGTCTAGAACTCCATTTATGCTTCTCTGAAGTTTCTATCAGTTTTCTGTCTATAATTGTACCACTGCTGTTGGGCTGCATGTGTGGTGTTACTCGTGCAACTAGTTTCATGGTGTAAATGATGTTTACTGTGGTTTTGGTAAATACAAAAGTTGTAGATAATTATCTTATCTTTCTTGTGTTAAATTTTCATGATCCCAGGTCTGATAGTTTAAGAGTTGCATGCTTAATAAGTCTACTGTCAAATTTTAATTACCTTCTGTGCAGACTTTAAAGATTGACATGTTTGGTCATGATAACTTGGGAATCATATTGAGATGATTAAAGATGAAATGTAGATATTTTCCTAAGCTTTCCAGAATGTCTTCTTGCAAGTCATTTGGATTTATGAAACTCCAGATATGATTGATTTATGAATCTACTGTTTGCAAGTCCAGAAATTGACATATTCCAATTATCGTTGTTTGCTTGTATATTGTTAAGTGGGACTTATGCCTTTGAGGGTGGTTAAGTTAATACACCTGAGATCTTGTGAAATCTTGTGTTCCATGCCTAATATGCTTGCCATCTTTTATATTAAGTTGTGTGATATTTATTTAAGCAATGTGAAGTGCTTATGTGTATTTAGCGTAACCTTGTACTTGCCTTGATTAATGTGTGATGCATCATCTATTGCATTCCCATGTATTCATGCACTTGCATCTTGCATCTCAGTTAGGTACGCTAGCAGAAACCCGTGAAGGACCTGAGGTGGAGCTAACCAGAAGATGGTGTTGGTGACCTATCTCGGAGATGGAAAGATCGGACAAGTGCTAGAATGAGGGAATACTCGCCAAGTGAGTTTCATCTGACAAACTCTGACTTGAGTCGGATCCTAGGCAAGCCCCGGAGCATTATAAGCCTCCTACCTTCAAAAGCAATTAATTATATATATGTTATAAGTATTGTTGCATTAAGTGGTAGGAGTTGGTTGAAGACCTTGCTGCATTATATCATTCCTTGTCCAGATACATGAATCCCTGAATCCTACATAGACTAGGATCGAATAGATGCTTAGCCCTGCTTTAAGCGGTAGAAGTCAGGTGATTTCCTGTCACCTGCGAGATATAGGGATACCCATATATGGCACGGTTGGCTATATTGCTATCGTGGAATGGAACCATGTGTTAATAAAATGAAATGAGACCGGGCGGGATGACGATAGTGAAGCAACAAGGCATGGAGGTCTTGGGTGTGGATCTATCCCCGTCTGAGTCATTTAAGGACCGATTCGCTGTACGTCCTTGAGTCATGTTGAACGCAGTCTAACACTTAGTTGGCCGGATAAGTCATTCCGACCGCGAAGTCGAGTAGTATGGTTCAGGCCGGGAATCGAATGGTAGGTTGCATCTTGGAGGAGAGAAAGGATGTGCTTGGGGACATTGGCGTGAGACCAAGGGGGGGTTAGAGTCCCTATCACCTGGCAGAGTGTCGCCCTTGGGGACGCGACATCATTCGGACCCGCGATTCCTGAACTGTACGAAAGGTGACCTGAGCAGCCCTCGCCAGGCGTGACTCGGTGAGTGTTAGAAATACCCCTCCAGCTGGATAGGAATTCGATTCGAATCGCCGTCGCTCCCGGTTAGTGAGCACTTGACTTGAGCAGCGGCAACGTAGATTCCATTAAATTGAATGGATGGTTAATTGGATAACGATGGAAAGGTTGCCTCAATTTATACCTGCTATGGTTAATATTGTTTGCTCCTAATAAAGTGAGTGCTCTAGTACAGGTTCTAATATAGATGACAGGTTAATGATAATTAACTTGATGCTTAAGCATTAATGATTACTTATCCATAATAAGCTTTTATGCAAAATGTTGTCAAGCTAACCCACTTTACATCAGCCTTGCATGATCCTTGGTGTCACTTTATTTCTGGTTTCCGACGGGTAAGTCTAGCTGAGTACCTTCTCGTACTCAGGGTTTTATTCCCCACTTGTTGCAGGTTGTGCTATATCATGGCTACTGCAAGAGTTGGTTGTCTCCTACCGTAGTGGCGGAGTGTGATCATGGGCATGATCCATCTTATTATCTTCTCTCTATTGCTTTTGTTGGAAATCGACCTTGGTACTGGCATGTATTTGAAATAAGAGAAATGTTAGTTTTAAATTACTTTGCTTCCGCTACTTTTGAACTTAAGTTGTAACAACTATGTTGAATTCCGATGTATATTGAATTACTTGTGAAATGGTTGTAACATGTGACTTGTTATGTTGAATCACTACGATCTTGGCTTGCATGTTGGTTGGTTTGAAATCCCTCGCGATTTCATTGGACTACCGGAGTTATATGGGCTCAAGTGCGAGAATTTGATCACTTCGGTGATTGTTTTTGTACTTGTGCTCTTATAATTTGGACGGTTCTGTTACAGCTGGTATCGGAGCAAGATTCAACATTAAACATGTCATATGTGTATTTAAAACAAAGGTTTTGTTTTCTAAAACCAGTTTTATCAACTTATAGTTATATATAGGTTTGTGAAATCTAAATTTTAAACCTACGTATGCCAGTGGTCAATTTCCTTATGCCCATATAAGGATTATTAGGTGGCTTATATAAGTACTAACTTGGGGGTTTTTCATTTATGCATCTACGCCCAGGCCAAGGTATGTATGTGTGATAACTCTCCCACACTATGCTACCTGGTGTGTCAGATTTGAGGTAGCCTTCATATATGAAATAGCCATATATGTTGCTAGTTTATTTTTATGCAACGTCGCACCTATGCTCAGGTAAGTGTGAGTTGTGAGAGCATGACCGTACAAACTGCGGTCTAGGGGAGAGTTAGTTTTGGTTACTGGATTATTTACATGTTACACACATGTTTATATGAAGGTACTTAATTGTGGGTGATTGAATGATTCGGGTAGTTTTGGTGCTACATGTATATATATGGGGTATATGTACATGGGAGTACTTAGAATTTTACTTCTCTGCTTTCATTGTGTGCTATATTGGGAAATGTTGGGCTGCAATGAAGCTTTTCTGCAGGTACACTAACCACGAATGCGTAAGTCGAATGTAGCTGATGACTAGCTATATATCGAGAGAGTGCGTGTTATGCCACCGACATAGAACGTGATCGCCACCTTAGGTTGGCAATCTTGTGAGGACGAATAGGACGAAGCATGCATCTTCATGATTGTTGCCCTATGCATAGCTATGCTCCTCTCACCCTTGTTCTATAGTGTGTAACTTGTGATCAATGTGTTACACTATCTTTCTTGAGTGAAGCTAAATAAGAATGCCTTACTCCATGTTGTTTGAGAAAAGCGTGTGCTTAGCTTTGCTATAAATAAGTGTGGTTACATGCCGGAACCTATAGATGTCCTCTAGTTGAGCCAAGTGGTGGATGCGTTGTTCATACAAGTTTTTGAAAATGTTTTAGACCTCACTTAAGTAAATTGGATTCTCATGAATCCATTAAATTGGTGTTGGTCTAAGGTAACAATGTTTAGAGCCACTAGGATGATATGTTTGTGTGCTCTCTTGTTAAGTAGAACAAAGGCAAACTTTGTTTTGCTTATTACACGTTGGCTGCTAGAGCGGTTTCTGTTGTAGTGATGCTTTCAAGATCATAATGGTGTTTTCTGTAGTTATAGAGAATACCAAAGTTGTAGCTAACTAACTTTTCTAGCTTTTACTAAAATTTCATGACCCTAGCCCTTATGGTATGAGAGTTATAACTTTTAGAAGTTTACTATCAGGTTTTGCTTATGCTTTAAGTAGATCTGAATGTTTGATTTTTTTGACCTGTGTTAATATGGAATCAAGTCTTGGAGATAATAGAAGAAGTGTAGTACTTTTTCTAAGCTTTTCAAAATGTCCTATAGCACTAATTGTGGTGGTCTAAATCTCTAGTTATGAGCTTGCAAAGGGAATTGACAGAATCTGTCCAAATCTGGGCAGAGATGTCTTCTTTATCTTGTTTGGCCTTGTTAGCTATAGAATCATCTTAATATGATAGTAAGAAAGTTATAGATAACTTAATAAGCTTTACATAAGGTTAAGGCTCAGCCTTGTTGTGTCCCTAGAACTCCAGTTGTGCATTTTTAAAGTTCTTGTCAGTTTTCTAGCCATATTGGTACAGATCTGAAACATTAGCATTTTTGGTCCTGTTAATCTATGAATTAGCTTTTGGTATGAATAACTAAAGTGTAGCCATCTTCGTAAGCTTTCTAGAAAGTCTAGGATCACCTTTGTAGGATGTCTACAACCTTAGTTATGGTTGAAACAAGTAACTACTGTGCTGCTGTCCAGATTCTGTGCACATGCTAAGTTAGCCACCTTAGCTAGCGTTTGTTTTGGACTAAACTTGTAGTTAGTTTGTGCTTGAGATAAATGCTTATTTTGGGTGAGCCATGTGCCTTGTATTGGTTGCTTAAGCCCATTTGTTTGAATTTTCTAAAATGACTGCTTGATTGTGATGTTGTAGGTATGCTTGTTAGTTAATAAGTGCCATAGTTGTCACTTCGTTTGTCCTCGGTGAGCATACGAGGGTCACATAGCTTTATTTAGAACATCGTTCACATTATGTAATTGTATGGTTGTTGTCTTCAATTAGGTTTTCTCTCTTAGGAGCCTGAGCCTGTAGACTTGGTGGTTAGCCCTTGAATGTTTGTATCCATGCCTTTGCTTGACCGAAAGCCCAAAGTTTAGTTCTCCTATATGTTTGCATAAGCCATGGATGTTTTGCAACCCTCTTTGTGAAGACCCTCGTCGGCTGACCCACCAAGTTAACTTTCATCAATGCTAGCCTTTGACCATGGTTCGTACGTTGCCAGTTGTGGAGACTGTATCCAAATCCATGTTGGACGTTCCGAATTCCTCTCCCAAGGGTTAGCTAGTATGACACAATGTCTCTCTGTTATGGCCTCTAAATCATGTGCTTGCAAATTTGTGCATCTACCTTATCAACTCGATCTATGACTACATATCGGTTTTCGCCCTTGAAATTTTCTAAATCCATCCCCAACCTTCTCAAGTCTCAAGATGTTTACCAGTCTTGATCTCATGTTGTGGTCCAACATGACCAAATCTCATGGTAATCTTTCGTTTTGTCCTCATAGTGGTGAATGCTAGGCGTGCGTGGAATTACGCAAAAATCACATGCTCAGTGTCACACCCATTTATCGACCAAATGGAATGCATACCCTTATGTGCGCCCAGAGATCAATCACACATAAGTTCACAAATTATAACAGAAGTATCATCACAAATGTTATTACATCTCGATATTTAAACACATAGTCTTAACACAAATGTAGCGGAAGTATAAATAAAAATCTCTCGTGGTAGCTCCAGTCACAGGTACATTGACTGGTTGACAGCAAGACTAGTAATCTTCAGGGAAGTAGGCGTAGTAGTCACTATTACCTCCATCTGTTACCCATCCGGGATTTTTATCCAAGTAAAAGAAATAAACAAGCGTAAGTACATCTCGTACTCAACAAGTGTAACATGGGGTTCATGAGGCTCAAAAAGGCATATTCGTTGGTTTATCAGCATGTAGCTTTTAGTTAGCATGATTTTAGCATAACGATAGCATCAAAATGTCTCCATATAAACATTAAACATATGATCCATGTGAAATGATTAATGAATAGCAAAAACATAATCATAAACAATTATTCAACTATTCCATAAGGGTCCAAGGCCACTCGTGACCGTGAGCACGGCTGTTATAACAGTTTTACACTCTGCAGAGGTTGTACACTTTCACTGTGAGTCGTGATTTACCCTTTCGCCCGAGGTAGCTAATCTCTTGACCCACTTCCAAGGAAGGTCGGCAGGGTTCACTATGAAGTCTTTCAAAGGTTCGTCTAACAAGTTAGGGTCATTAGATTTCACTCGGCAAACGGATGTAGAGCCCCCCTTCCTGATGGCACAATAACACGCAGCCTATACACATGAGGACAGAGGCCGCACTATACCCGATTCGTCAAGCCATTCTTACGCCATAAAGGAATACCTCTAACAAGCTAGAAAAGGTCCTTCTATATGACTAAAGCCAGAGCCATATAGCCCCCACAGTTGTACTGTAAATCCCGGATTGTCGCTTATAGATGAGTCCTTATGGAGAGTAACGAGAGCAACAAAGTAATCCCCATGCTCTAGTACCCTTTAACAGTAATAAAATCATCTTTTAATGTTTATTGCATATTCCATTAGTCAAATTACATGATCATTGTCCAAGTTTCAGCACTAGCCAAACTACTCAATGCAATTTAATAGGTACCAAGGTAAAGGATCAATCACTAAGTCATCCTTAACAAGGAATAAATGCATAATGATATTAATTGCATAAGGTGAATAGGACAACAAGGATAATCCCATGCTATACTTGCCTTGCTCAAACTGGTCCTGAAGATCTTGCTCGTAGTAAAGCTCTTGATCTCCAACGAATTTCTCACCGTCTATACTCGATCAACCATATCAACAACACACATCCAAAGGCAATCATGCATTAACAAACAAAACTATAATTAGAACAATACACCAACAGTAAGAAAATAAAATAAAAAGTCTTTAAAATGAATCTACAACTCGCTAGGATCACACAGACGCGAAGATCACGAAAATCGGATCTAAAACGACAAAGTTATGAATTTCCAAAGATTTCCTATAGAAGAATAAATACTTTAATAAAAACTCGTAAATAAATTAATCCAAACCTACTGTACAGTTGTATAATTACATAGAGTTCGCAAATATGAATCTAACGCAATTTGAATGGACCAAATCGGAGTTAAAACGAAAATTCTACAACTAAAACAATCTGAATGGCAAAACTGTAAATATCAGAAAACGTATTTTTCTTTTTCCGAAACGAATTACGTTTTCAACTAATCAAAACATATTTTCCCGGTTTACGCTTTGGACCGCGGGTTAGATATTTGAAAACCTCAGGGGCTCTTTAACAAAAATGCCAGCCGAACCGTTATCTTTAAATACGATCCGTCCGTTTTAGATCGGACGGTCCAGATCGATCGGGGGAGGGGACGGGCGGCGCTCCGGCCGGGTTTGGTCCCGACGGCGACCCTCCGCGGTGGCGCCATGGCCGGGACATCGCCGGAGTTGGCTTCTCGGCGATTTTGACCACCAAACGACACGCGACCGGTACCAACAGAAAGAGGACCTCGACGCGAACTCACCCGCGTAGAAGATAGGACCGGAGGACGGGCTGAGGGCGGTGGTTAGCTCGGGATGGCGGCGGTGGAGGCGGAGCTTCGATGGTGACCTTCCCGGGGTGTCGAGGCTAGGGTTTTAGGGGCTTAATGAGGAGCGGGGAGGCACGGGGTCCCGTTTTTATAGTCCGGAGGCCTCGGTAAGTAAGGAAAGGGAGGGATTGGGAGATCGAGTCGGATCGGTTGAAGAAGGAAAGGTGAATCCCGCCGTCGTCGGGAGGAAGAAGAAAGGAAGGTGGAAGACAGCCGCTGACAGGCGGGTCCCACATGTCGGCGACTTCAAACCGAAAACGGGCGGACGGTGGTCAAGCGGCCGCGCGCGGTTGACAATGGGCCGACAGGCCGCGGCTGGGCTCGGCCCAAGAAGAATGAGGCCGGCCGGGAGGGAGGGAAGGAACGGGCCGCGCTCGCTGGGCCGTGAGGAAAGCCGGCCCGAGAGCAGAGAGAGAATAAGAAATCCTTTTCCAATTTTTCAAATCCATTTTTCAAATGATTTTCAAATCAAATTTGAATTTGATTTAAACCACTCAATACAAAACTCCAAATGCAGCAGCATGAATGCTCAATCATGTTTCTACCCTTATATTTGATTTTAAATTTATAAAATTATTCTTATTCTAAATTTTGCATGCTTCACAAAAATAAATGTAAAAATCATATTTTTCCTATTTTTCTTCTTTTCAAATTTTTAGGGTGTTACAATTCTACCCCCCTTAAGATGAATCTCGTCCCGAGATTCGACCGATGCTTACTCAAATAGCTGCGGGTAGGTTTTTCTCAAATCCTCTTCTCGTTCCCAAGTAGCCTCTTCTGCTGTGTACCGATTCCATTGTACTTTACACATTTTGATTGTTCTACTTCTTGTGACTCTGTCCGCAGTCTCTAAAATTTTAACCGGAAACTCTTCATATGTAAGATCCTCCTTAACAGTAAGTTCCTCTAATTGAATCTGCTCATCTGGTACTCGTAAACATTTCTTCAATTGAGACACATGGAACACATCATGTACACCTGCCAAACTTTCAGGTAATTCCAACTGATATGCTACTTCACCACGTCTCTCTATAATCTTGAAAGGTCCAATATATCTTGGTGCCAATTTACCCTTCATGTTGAACCTTCTCACACTCCTCATTGGCGATACTTTCAAATATACATAATCCCCTACCTCAAAAGTCAACTCCCTTCTGCGGGTATCAGCATAGCTTTTCTGTCTAGACTGTGCTATTTTTAAATTATCTCTAATCATTCTCACTTTCTTTTCAGCATCCTTTAATACATCAGGTCCATACACTTGACTCTCCCCTGTCTGATTCCAGAACAACGGGGTTCTACATTTTCGTCCATACAGAGCCTCAAACGGTGCCATTTGAAGACTCTTCTGATAACTATTGTTATAAGAGAACTCTGCATAAGGCAAACTCTTATCCCAACTAGTACCATATTGTAAAGCACAAGCTCTCAACATATCTTCCAATATCTGATTAATTCTCTCCGTTTGACCATCTGTCTGAGGATGATAAGCTGTACTAAAATTTAATTTGGTTCCCAATGATTCATGTATCTTTTGCCAATAATGAGATGTAAACTGAGTACCTCGATCAGACACAATCTTTTTAGGTACTCCATGTAGACTCACTATTCTTTCCATATACAACTCTGCCAACTTCGCACTGCTATATGTAGTCTTCACAGGCAGAAAATGAGCAACCTTAGTCAGACGATCCACTATCACCCAAATTGAATCATATCCTCTTTGAGTCCGTGGCAACCCAACTATAAAGTCCATACCAACCTCTTCCCATTTCCATTCGGGTATCTGCATAGGCTGTAACAATCCTGCAGGTCTCTGATGTTCCGCTTTCACCCTTTGACAAGTGTCACACAAAGCAACATATTCAGCAACATCTCTCTTTAAACCATACCACCAATATTTCTCTCTCAGATCCAAGTACATCTTAGTACTCCCCGGATGTATGGAATAAGCTGACTCATGAGCTTCACGCAGAATTGCCATTCTGATATCCTTATCTTCGGGCACACACAGCCTTTTTCCAAACCATAGCGTACCATTATCATCCTTACGGAATCCTGGAGATTTACCTTTCGCTATGTTTTCAGCTATCTCTCTCAACTTTTCATCCTTCTGCTGACCTTTACGGATCTCTTGCTCTAGAGTAGGCTCTAATACTAATTCCACTGCATTGATAGTAAATCCTAAGTTCAGATGCTTGCACTCGGCACACAATTCCTTTGGCATAGGCATTACTTGTATTTCATTTGCATAACTTTTCCTACTAAGAGCATCAGCAACAACGTTGGCCTTTCCTGGATGATAATGCACCTCTAGATCATAGTCTTTTATCAACTCCAACCATCTACGCTGCCTCAAGTTCAGATCCGTTTGAGTAAAGATATACCTTAAACTCTTGTGATCAGTGTATATATCACTCTTGTGTCCAATCAAATAATGTCTCCATATCTTTAATGCATGAACTACTGCAGCTAATTCCAAATCATGAGTAGGGTAATTTAACTCATGTTTCCTCAACTGCCTTGATGCATATGCCACAACTCTACCTTCTTGCATCAGTACACATCCCAAACCCAATCGAGATGCATCACAATAGATAGAGAAGGGTTTACTCAGATCTGGCAAAACTAAGACGGGTGCAGTCGTCAATCTCTTCTTTAGCTCCTCAAAATTGGCCTGACACTTCTCTGACCACACAAACTTGGCATTCTTCTCCAATAATGCAGTCATTGGTTTTGCAAGCTTTGAAAATCCCTCTATAAACCTTCTATAATAACCAGCTAATCCCAAGAAGCTACGGATCTCACTCACATTGATAGGTGGTTTCCAATTCAATACATCTTTTACCTTGCCAGGATCTACTGATATTCCTCCATTAGAGACAATGTGACCTAGAAAAGAAACTTCCTTCAACCAAAACTCACATTTACTCCTCTTTGCATATAGTTGGTGTTCTCTGAGCTTCTGCAAGACCAACCTCAAATGTTCCGCATGTTCTTCCTCATTCTTGGAAAATACTAGAATATCATCGATGAATACCACTACAAACTTATCCAGATATTCCATAAACACCTTATTCATTAAGTACATGAAGTATGCAGGGGCATTAGTTAAACCAAAAGACATCACTGTATACTCATACAACCCATACCGTGTGGTAAAAGCTGTCTTTGGTACATCACTAGCGCGAATCTTCAATTGATGATATCCAGAACGAAGATCAATCTTGGAAAATACACAAGCTCCTCTCAACTGATCAAACAGGTCATCAATCCTAGGCAATGGGTACTTGTTCTTAATAGTAACCTCATTAAGAGACCGATAATCTACACACATCCTCTGAGTTCCATCTTTCTTATCCACAAAAATCACTGGTGCTCCCCAAGGTGAAGAACTAGGACGAATAAAACCCTTATCCTGCAACTCCTTAATTTGTTTCTTAAGTTCTTCTAATTCATTTACTCCCATTCTATATGGACGTTTAGCTATAGGTGCAGTTCCAGGTAATAATTCAATAATAAATTCAATGTCACGGTCTGGTGGCATACCTGGCAATTCCTCTGGAAACACATCTGGAAACTCCTCCACAACTGGATCTTCCTGGTTGGCACCATCATTAAGCTGGTTCACTGTAGCAGTCTCTTGTTTTTGCACTTTTACTTCAACCCTGATTCTATCACCCTTTGGTGTTGTCAGTACAACTGATTTATCCTTACACTGAATCTCTGCTTGTTGTTGCATCATCCAATCCATTCCCAATATAAGATCAATCCCAGCTGTTCTCAATACTATCGGGCTAACTGTAAACTCTACCCCCCTTAAATTGAGACTAATCGGAAGACAGCGATAAGATGTTGGCATGCTTCCACCAGGTGAGTTTACTAAGATAGGATTCTTCATGGCACACAAATGGATTCTATGTATTCTAACAAATGATTGCGATATGAAAGAATGTGATGCTCCAGAATCAAAAAGAACAGTGGCGGGAGTAGAGTGAACATCGAACGTACCAAGCATAACTTCTGGCTCCTCCACTGCAGTTTCCTGGGACAAGTGATTCACCCTTCCTGAGTTAGGTGCGGTCTTCTGGTGGCTGCTCTGTCTCTGGGGAGTCTGCTGGTTAAGCTTCTCCGGGCAATTGTAAGACAAGTGACCTTCTTTTCCACATCGGAAACACTTGTTGGGGGTATTGGGAACACTGGTCTTCATAGGAGTGTTATTGGAAGAACCCTGACGCTGTGCTTGATTCCCATTCTGCTGCGGTGGACGTTGGTTGCTATTCTGTGGCTGGAATGGGGGACGTTGCGGAAACTGTCCACGAAATGGGACCTGACCACGATTCCACTGTCCAGAGGGAGGCCTCTGCTGAGTATTCTGCTGAAAACCAGTACGCAGACGGGTGTTGCTATTAGAGGCTTGTCCCTGTAACCTCTTCCTCTTTGCATCCATTTCCTTGCGCTTGCTATCCACCACGATAGCGCGGTTTACAAGCGTCTGAAAATTAGGGTAGGTATTGGACATCAACTGCAACTGTAGTCCATCATATAATCCCTTCAAGAAGCGGCGCTGTTTATCATTGTCATTGGCCACCTCATGTGGAGCATATCGTGACAATTGAGCAAACTTGTCACGGTACTCAGCTACAGTCATTGACCCTTGGGTCAGGTTCCTGAATTCCTCCGCCTTCAACTCTATCATTCCTTCAGGTATATGGTAAGCCCTGAAGTTCTCCCTAAACTCCTGCCAGGTGACTGCAGGAGCATTGGCAGGACGACCATACTCATATGACTCCCACCAATCTTGAGCTTCTCCCTGAAGTTGCCCAGAAGCAAACAACACCTTCTGTCGGTCATCACATTGGGCAATCGTGAGTTGTTTCTCCACAGCACGAAGCCAATCATCGGCCTCCAAAGGATCAGCAGCATGTGTGAACACTGGGGGATGACCCTTCAAAAACTCACCACGCTTATCACGTGGTTGAGCCCCAGCAACTGGCTGATTTTGCTGATTTTGCACTAGTTGCTGCATCAACTGCGTCTGTACCGCCAACAGTTGCTCAATAGTTGGTGGCGGTGGTGGTGGTGGATTTGGGGGAATGTTTCCACGACCTCTGCCTCTTCCTCTTCCGGCCATCTGCCATCCATAAACATGCAAACTTTAAGAATTCCATGATTTCAACCACTTATAAGATTAAGAAGGAGATCTGAAAATTTTCTGGACGAGTAGCATTGTTGACAGTTCAGTATTTCAATCATATCTCGAGTTACAGAAATCCAAAAGAGGCGTGCCTTATATGGTTGGAAAGCTTATAAAATTATCCACAATTTCTATTCAGACCTCAAGATCAAATTCTGTCGTTAAGTCTATGAAAAATAAGGCGTAACAGAAACTGTTCCAGATTCCAGACTGTGCAGAAACTTTAACTTTTTTAAAAATTATATCTCTCGAACCAGATCAGATAAAAAGGTGATTCCAGTGGCATTTGAAAGATGCTTGAGTCTAGTTTCTCTCATAAAAATTTCATAAATGTTGCACGAACCGTTTTTGAACTATATCAGAAACATTGAAGACTGCTCCAGAAAACAGCAAGGACAAAAACGTGATAATATCAAACCCAACTATTATTCCTTTGTCTATTAAACTTATTATTCTTAAGAATGGAACTTGTAGACATGCCTACAAGTCCAGACACTCAAACAAAGATCCAACTCACACATAAGCATAATAATAAAGCAACTAGCACACCAAGGTTCAAACCACACGACAGACTCGACTGACTCAACTGACGTTACTAAGAACGTTCTTATTACATAAAGGACTCCTACTTCCTAAGGAAGTGGCTCATGCTCTAATGTCTCATAAATCTTGGACATGCCTTGGTTTGCTCGGAGCTCATCAATGGTTGCTTGGCACCTCTTGATAGTCTTCCCTTGTGCCTTCACCATCTCTTCTAGCTGCAGCTTCCTATCCATCATATCATAAACAAAGTCCACCATCACCCGAGGTAGTGGCTCTAGCTGCACTGGATCTGTCATAGCCCATCCAAGTTCGGGGTGTGCACGAGGAAAGAAGCGATAAATGTCATGCTTCATAAGGTTAAAGCGAAGATAGCGGAGACCCATACATGCTTCAAAAGCAGCATCTTCAATGCTATCCTCTATAGTAGCTCGATGTCCCACGTGAGAGAACATCCTGTCCAGCTGATATGCTCCCTTGTCTTCCTTATGAGCAAAGATGCTTGCCCTTGCCTTCCAGTATGTGTCCTCCAGTGGATGAGTGTACTCCCAGCAGACGTACTCCACAGCTGGATGCCAATCAGTGAAGTAATCAGTGAGCATCCCCACCAGGCGAAGATGAGAGACAGCATTCCCTCCATTCCTGTGGTAGATCCTCACAGTCCATCCCATTGGAGCAGGTGGCATATCTTCAGGAGCTTCATATGATGGAGACGGGGGTTGTACTCCTCCATTAGCTTCCTCTTCATCATCTTCAATCTTGATGATTTCTGGATCTTCTTCGGGCTCAGGCTCTTCCTGAGGAGGTGCTGGTGCTTGGACTGGTGTTACAGGAGTCTGCTCCTGTTCCTGAGGTTCTAGCTCCTGTGGCTCTTCAGTTACATGCAGAGCACGAGGTGGGTAGTATCCTCCAGAGCTAATGCGGGCAGTCTTACGGTCACGGGCCATCTACAGAATTTTTAGATGAAGTTAGAATAGAGGCAAAATTTCATAATAGAATGTGACATAAGAAGCATAAAAATTTATCAAATAACAAGAGAAAGATAGTGAGCATAAAAATAGTGTAAAGATGATACTAAATCGACCATTCTTAGCTAGGCTTGCGTCCTACAGTCAACAAGAGCTCTGATACCAATTTGTCACACCCATTTATCGACCAAATGGAATGCATACCCTTATGTGCGCCCAGAGATCAATCACACATAAGTTCACAAATTATAACAGAAGTATCATCACAAATGTTATTACATCTCGATATTTAAACACATAGTCTTAACACAAATGTAGCGGAAGTATAAATAAAAATCTCTCGTGGTAGCTCCAGTCACAGGTACATTGACTGGTTGACAGCAAGACTAGTAATCTTCAGGGAAGTAGGCGTAGTAGTCACTATTACCTCCATCTGTTACCCATCCGGGATTTTTATCCAAGTAAAAGAAATAAACAAGCGTAAGTACATCTCGTACTCAACAAGTGTAACATGGGGTTCATGAGGCTCAAAAAGGCATATTCGTTGGTTTATCAGCATGTAGCTTTTAGTTAGCATGATTTTAGCATAACGATAGCATCAAAATGTCTCCATATAAACATTAAACATATGATCCATGTGAAATGATTAATGAATAGCAAAAACATAATCATAAACAATTATTCAACTATTCCATAAGGGTCCAAGGCCACTCGTGACCGTGAGCACGGCTGTTATAACAGTTTTACACTCTGCAGAGGTTGTACACTTTCACTGTGAGTCGTGATTTACCCTTTCGCCCGAGGTAGCTAATCTCTTGACCCACTTCCAAGGAAGGTCGGCAGGGTTCACTATGAAGTCTTTCAAAGGTTCGTCTAACAAGTTAGGGTCATTAGATTTCACTCGGCAAACAGATGTAGAGCCCCCCTTCCTGATGGCACAATAACACGCAGCCTATACACATGAGGACAGAGGCCGCACTATACCCGATTCGTCAAGCCATTCTTACGCCATAAAGGAATACCTCTAACAAGCTAGAAAAGGTCCTTCTATATGACTAAAGCCAGAGCCATATAGCCCCCACAGTTGTACTGTAAATCCCGGATTGTCGCTTATAGATGAGTCCTTATGGAGAGTAACGAGAGCAACAAAGTAATCCCCATGCTCTAGTACCCTTTAACAGTAATAAAATCATCTTTTAATGTTTATTGCATATTCCATTAGTCAAATTACATGATCATTGTCCAAGTTTCAGCACTAGCCAAACTACTCAATGCAATTTAATAGGTACCAAGGTAAAGGATCAATCACTAAGTCATCCTTAACAAGGAATAAATCCATAATGATATTAATTGCATAAGGTGAATAGGACAACAAGGATAATCCCATGCTATACTTGCCTTGCTCAAACTGGTCCTGAAGATCTTGCTCGTAGTAAAGCTCTTGATCTCCAACGAATTTCTCACCGTCTATACTCGATCAACCATATCAACAACACACATCCAAAGGCAATCATGCATTAACAAACAAAACTATAATTAGAACAATACACCAACAGTAAGAAAATAAAATAAAAAGTCTTTAAAATGAATCTACAACTCGCTAGGATCACACAGACGCGAAGATCACGAAAATCGGATCTAAAACGACAAAGTTATGAATTTCCAAAGATTTCCTATAGAAGAATAAATACTTTAATAAAAACTCATAAATAAATTAATCCAAACCTACTGTACAGTTGTATAATTACATAGAGTTCGCAAATATGAATCTAACGCAATTTGAATGGACCAAATCGGAGTTAAAACGAAAATTCTACAACTAAAACAATCTGAATGGCAAAACTGTAAATATCAGAAAACGTATTTTTCTTTTTCCGAAACGAATTACGTTTTCAACTAATCAAAACATATTTTCCCGGTTTACGCTTTGGACCGCGGGTTAGATATTTGAAAACCTCAGGGGCTCTTTAACAAAAATGCCAGCCGAACCGTTATCTTTAAATACGATCCGTCCGTTTTAGATCGGACGGTCCAGATCGATCGGGGGAGGGGACGGGCGGCGCTCCGGCCGGGTTTGGTCCCGACGGCGACCCTCCGCGGTGGCGCCATGGCCGGGACATCGCCGGAGTTGGCTTCTCGGCGATTTTGACCACCAAACGACACGCGACCGGTACCAACAGAAAGAGGACCTCGACGCGAACTCACCCGCGTAGAAGATAGGACCGGAGGACGGGCTGAGGGCGGTGGTTAGCTCGGGATGGCGGCGGTGGAGGCGGAGCTTCGACGGTGACCTTCCCGGGGTGTCGAGGCTAGGGTTTTAGGGGCTTAATGAGGAGCGGGGAGGCACGGGGTCCCGTTTTTATAGTCCGGAGGCCTCGGTAAGTAAGGAAAGGGAGGGATTGGGAGATCGAGTCGGATCGGTTGAAGAAGGAAAGGTGAATCCCGCCGTCGTCGGGAGGAAGAAGAAAGGAAGGTGGAAGACAGCCGCTGACAGGCGGGTCCCACATGTCGGCGACTTCAAACCGAAAACGGGCGGACGGTGGTCAAGCGGCCGCGCGCGGTTGACAATGGGCCGACAGGCCGCGGCTGGGCTCGGCCCAAGAAGAATGAGGCCGGCCGGGAGGGAGGGAAGGAACGGGCCGCGCTCGCTGGGCCGTGAGGAAAGCCGGCCCGAGAGCAGAGAGAGAATAAGAAATCCTTTTCCAATTTTTCAAATCCATTTTTCAAATGATTTTCAAATCAAATTTGAATTTGATTTAAACCACTCAATACAAAACTCCAAATGCAGCAGCATGAATGCTCAATCATGTTTCTACCCTTATATTTGATTTTAAATTTATAAAATTATTCTTATTCTAAATTTTGCATGCTTCACAAAAATAAATGTAAAAATCATATTTTTCCTATTTTTCTTCTTTTCAAATTTTTAGGGTGTTACACTCAGTCGCCTTCGGCAATGGAGCTATGTTATCTTGTGAGGTGTTTTGATCTGCGAATAGCTTCCCTGTTGATTCTAAGCCTTGTGACTACCTTTGCTTGCTATCCCTCCTTGTATGGTGCTTGTTCGGATCACCAATCTGTGTCATTTGAAATTCCTCATCGGGCATCTGTTCGGTAATGGTGTTACGATTAGTATTCTGCGGTGCCACGATGAAACCTAGGGCCTCCTTGTGACCGGCCGACACATGGTAGTGCTGCTGGGCACGCGCTGGTATCGAGGTTGCTAGTCATAGCCCATTATGGAACTACATCGATGTGGGCTTTCTTGTGAGATGTTCCTTGGTTATCTTCCCATATCGTATCGTAAGATCCATATCTTAGACTGAAGGTAGTGGAGTTTCCTTCTGAAGTTGGCAAGAGGATAACCTTTGAAGAACAGGTCACCGACATAAACATTAACAGACTGCAATAGGTGGTAGACAAGTGACTCTACTTAGTGTCCTAGTATTGACGAACGTCATCTAGTGAGCAAAGTATCTCATCTCTGTTGGATAAACAGGACACACAACACTTACTGTTGGACAAGTCATACGTTGGATAAGACTCGATCGTCACATTATGCAAGTTTTAACCTTTGTATGCATAATGGCCATACAATCGAAATCAACCATCTCTGATGTGATTCTTTATCTGTAGACTTCAATGTCCGTCAACTATCCACATCAGCCACTGTTGTTGTGGTCAAGAGTGAAAATTTGGAACTTTTTAGTGTTGAGAGACAACTGATTAGTTACCAATAGGAAGGTTAATCTCCAATTAGGTAATGACTCCTTGGTAGTTACAAAGGCTATGTCTTACAAAGCAATAACCAACAATAAGTTAATCAACTAGCCAACAACTTGAGTGATACCCTATCTTCCACAGCCATTGTGACCAAGTCAATTCCATCTTGGACAATCACACAGATAGTGCAAATTGTCTATCACCCAAAGTGAAGAATTAGAGAAAGCATGCCCTAGTTTCGATCAACATCCTTGTGCCCTTAGGTGCCACAAACGGTTTGTTCATAATTCTATTGGATGCAGTATTGAGGAATATTCCTAAACGGTTCCTTATTCTTGTACATGTCCTCCAGGCGGAGTATGCATTTTGCCTTGCAAAAAGTAACCCGCAAGTTCAAAGCGTGTGCATCATCAGATTGGTATATAAATTAATGGTCGAGATCTGCTACTGGATGGCCCTTTTGAGGTCCCCAAAGATACTAGTTCACACTCTTTCATTGCTTTTGCGTTCTCGTATCAACAATATACGAGTAGCCTTGGTTTCTGCAAATCAATATATACCATCGCAAATCAAAAGCAATTTGAAAAGTGTCAAACAACAGATTTCCCATCTTAAAGCTGTTGTATGACCCTAAAAGAGGAAGCCTCATGGTGAAAGGTTGGCCTGACAAAGTTGCTACATTGCAAGTCAACTCAACTTACAGTGCAACTAAGTCACAAAGGAAAATTTTACTCAACCGCTTGGTGGTAGACTACTCCCCACGGTTTAGTGAATATTTATAACGTTTGTTGTCCTTAATGCCTCACTACATTTTGCTTTGGTAATGATTTTCCAAATGATGACATACTTTGGTACCTTATAAATGTTTTTACCCAAGAGGTTGCATCTGATTCAACCCAGATAACTATTGCCTTTGGATAAGAGAATCTTCTTAGGTAACATTTGGCAGAAATACGGAGCCAACTAAGTCAGTTATCATATTAACTAATCCCTCGATAGACTCAGATAATACAGTGTTGTCATCAGAGAAAGAGAACTGCACACATGGAACCACAAGTAGTTTTCCATTAGTTGGTGTCTAAATGAATGAACATTTACGATCAACATAGACCCTGTCTATTGATTAGTCAGTATCCTATAACCTCAGAGAATGTTTGTCGTCTATGATCTCACTCTTTTGGAAGATTGTACTCAAGCCATTTTGGTAGAGAACTGCTTTTCAAAACCGTGTGAATATAGAGTCATTTCAACAAGTATACTTCTGATTATTTCGGTCTAGTGTCAAGTTTATATGGCCTATGTTGTGCTCATTAGAGAGTCAGATACTTGTGAGTGGTTCACTCATGGACCAAATGATCTCCGTACACTGAGAATGCAGTACGTGCTATCTTGGATTCCTCCCAAAGTAACAATGCTTCATGGAAGTCAATGAAGGAAATTCTTCAGACAAATTTCACCATAAAGAGTAAGTATCAAAAAGTGCCTTTGACCAAACTGTTCACCGACGTTGAAGCCTTGTAGCTGAATGCTATAGCAGATGTTGGGAATTAGATAATGTGCCCCTCTTCCTTAAAAGGTCTTCCATTCCGAATCTCGGGACGCGATTCTTTTAAGGGGGGAGGGCTGTAACACCCTAGGTGTTTATCACCAATTAAGTGGTGGGTTTAAGATCAAACATGATAGATTAGTGGAGATGACGATGTCAAAGTCAAACCTTTAGAGATAAGCCCTAACCTAAACTTGGATATTGCACCCTTGCTTACATATAGGCTCAATTAAAAGATATATGCTTGGGTGTTGCTATCAAAGTATCTTCACATGTCTCACCTCAGTAACTATCTATATTGATCCCTGGAAAAATTTCATAAAGTTTGGAATCAAAAAGTCACATGAAATGATAAGTTATATGCTTGTTTGGATTATAACTAAAACTTGCCTTACGTCCCATGGGAACTAGTGTTGTGCAACATATAAATGCAATATGTGCAACACATCTTGGACACATGTGGAACACCCTAGTGGAACATGTGTAGCATGTATCTTGAAACAACCACATGAAACAACTATAGCATTTCACTTGAGTTCTATGTTTCAAGGCATGTGAGGCCTACACTTTTGTGCAACCTATGCATGGTGGGTATGTTTGGCCTCTACAACACCTTAAATACACTTAGGACACATAATGGAACAATGTTCATGTTGATCATTTTGCCTAATTGTGCTTCTAAGTGATGGTTGACCATGTATGGACCCCGGAACACTTTTGTTTGATCATTTCAAAAGTGTGACTTAACAACTTTGTATGGCTGTGCACCCTTTAGTAAAGTTGTAGAAAATTTTATAAGGAACAAAAGTTGTAAAGGTGACAAATCTTGAAAAGGTGCACAACATGTCCAAAAATGTCTAACAACCTAGAAATTCCCTGCTGTTAGCCATCCTGAAAATTTCTAAGTGTTGGGGTCGAATTTCAGTTTCATGTACCTTACTTTGGAGCTTTATATCTTGCAACACAAGCTGATCCGGACCTTGATGCTTAAATAAAAGTTGTAGAACATATCATGGGGAACAAAATTTGTTTAATGTCACAGAGCTAATTCAGTACCTAGCTTGGTCAAATCGAGCTCACGAAACTGAATCCAGTGCTGTTTTGAAGCTTCGAAAATCGGCTAAGTCTGGGTGACTGAACTTTTCAGTTTCAGTTTGCGTGTACCTTACTTTGGCGCATTTTATTTTGAAAACTGTTGAGAATTAGATGAAAGTTCTTTAAGCAAACTTGTTGTACTCGTGTAGCTCTACACACTGGTGAAATTGGTTGACCAAATCACGCCACACTTTGAGAGATCAAGGGGCTCAAAATTAGCAGTTTCAGTCGCTTGAAACTAAACTGCAGAATTCAGTTTTGAGGTACCCTTCTTTGGAGCTCGATATCTTCTAATCTAGGCCGACTTAGCTCTTGATTATTAAAGCAATGTTGTTCACCTCGCAAAGCTCTACAACTTTGTCTCTTGTACCAAAATCAACGGACAACCGGTTTGGGAGATAGGGAAGGGGAAACATGAGAGTTTTAGTCGACTTGAAACTGAAACTCGGGATTCAGTTTCAGGTGGCCTACTTTGCAGTTTTTTATCTCATAAACTAAGCCAACTCAATCAAGGGTCCCTTAACCAAAGTTGTAGTATACACATAGCTCTATACAAAGGTGAAATCGGTTAAACAAACCCTCCACTGGTTAGAGAGTTGTAGGGGGGAGAAGATCGCTGTTTCAGTTGATTTATGCGGTGGTATTAGTTAGTGAGTTGAATCTGAACGCCATCAGCAGGGCATCGTGGACGACCACAGGCACGCAGCGCCGCGTGGCTCCGACGATCACTCGCATGCGTGCCACCTCGCCCACGCGTGTCCTTTGGAGAGCCCGACGCCCTCCTCTGCTCCCTCTTGGGCTCACTCCTCCCTCTCCCCAGTCGCTCCCTCCTGTTTCCTCGGCACGCCATAGCCATAGGCGACGACCAGAGCTTGTGTCGTCGCTGCTCCTCCTGTGCAACGTGCTCCCTCCGGCTCCTTCATCCTCTTCCTCCTCCATTGCCGCTCCTCCCTGTTACCGCTATAGGCTGGCCCTCACCGCTGCCGCCTGCTGGTTCGGTCGACCGTGGCAAGGCAGCCATGGGCGCGAGCTGTGGGGCGCGGCATGCGGCCTCGACCAGTCACGAGCAGGGCAGTGGCCTGCGGTGGGCATGCTTTGCTGCTGCTCCTCCGCAGCAGCCTCACCGGCCACTTTCCCTTCGTCGCCGGTGGTGACCTCATTGATCCTCAGCTCCTCCTCCCCGGTCTCCTCCGTCCTCTGCCGTCGAGAAAGAAGAAGAGGGGGTAAAATAGAAATAGAAGCTCTTTGGTGTTATCACTTTGCATAAATACTAGACACATAGATTTACAAATGTGGGCTTAGTTAATTTCAGAGAAGTCATGTGTTCACTTTGTAAAAATGTTTTCCCTTTTCTTTTTCGGAATAATTATTGCATTTAAATGGCTGAACTTTGGAAAATCATGTAAAATCATAGAAAAATTGTAAATTAGCAAATGAGGACTTTTTGGAATCCTTGTAAAATTTTATATGCAGTAGATCTATAATATAGCATGTTTTAGTTTAAAGTTTTATCTGTAAAAATCAATATATGCAACTAGGTTTTGAATTATAGTAGAATCTGTTATTTTTCATAACTGCAGATATAGTGATCTAAATGAAGTGAAATTTTTGTGGCATGCTACTATTGTGATGTGTGATGTCTGGTAAAAATTTCAGGATTTTAAGACTGATAGTTTAGGAGCTATAAAAATAACAAATGCCATATGCTGCTTTGCTTCTATTCTGGACAGTGCTGCATGTATGCATTGTTTGGCTCAGTTAAGTTATGAATCATGCCTTGTTGATAATAAATGAGTTGTAGTACTTTTCTTAAGCTTTTCAAAAAGCTAAAGGGCACAATTTTTGGTTAAGTATATGTTTAACTATAGTAGTCTAAAGTGCTGTAGCTGTTTCTGTCCAAACCCAGACAGGGTTGCCTTGTTTATAATGTGTGACCTAGTTAGTAGCACAATTAGCTCTAGATGTTTATAACAAAATTGTTTGCAACTTGTTAATCTTTCTAAAAAGTCCAGAACCATAATTATTGGATTTGTGAAACTCAAGTTATAACGGTTTAAAGTGGCATATCAGATTCTGTCCATATTTTGGACAGAGATGCAATTATTTAATTAATTGACCATGTTAACTGTAGAATCATCTTAAGATGATTACAAGAAAGTTGTAGGTAACTTTATAAGCTTTCTATAAAGTTGAGAATCATGTTTGTTGGAAGTCTAGAACTCCATTTATGCTTCTCTGAAGTTTCTATCAGTTTTCTGTCTATAATTGTACCACTGCTGTTGGGCTGCATGTGTGGTGTTACTCGTGCAACTAGTTTCATGGTGTAAATGATGTTTACTGTGGTTTTGGTAAATACAAAAGTTGTAGATAATTATCTTATCTTTCTTGTGTTAAATTTTCATGATCCCAGGTCTGATAGTTTAAGAGTTGCATGCTTAATAAGTCTACTGTCAAATTTTAATTACCTTCTGTGCAGACTTTAAAGATTGACATGTTTGGTCATGATAACTTGGGAATAATGTTGAGATGATTAAAGATGAAATGTAGATATTTTCCTAAGCTTTCCAGAATGTCTTCTTGCAAGTCATTTGGATTTATGAAACTCCAGATATGATTGATTTATGAATCTACTGTTTGCAAGTCCAGAAATTGACATATTCCAATTATCGTTGTTTGCTTGTATATTGTTAAGTGGGACTTATGCCTTTGAGGGTGGTTAAGTTAATACACCTGAGATCTTGTGAAATCTTGTGTTCCATGCCTAATATGCTTGCCATCTTTTATATTAAGTTGTGTGATGTTTATTTAAGCAATGTGAAGTGCTTATGTGTATTTAGCGTAACCTTGTGCCTTGATTAATGTGTGATGCATCATCTATTGCATTCCCATGTATTCATACACTTGCATCTTGCATCTCATTTAGGTACGCTAGCTGAAACCCGTGAAGGACCTGAGGTGGAGCTAACCAGAAGATGGTGTTGGTGACCTATCTCGGAGATGGAAAGATCGGACAAGTGCTAGAATGAGGGAATACTCGCCAAGTGAGTTTCATCTGACAAACTCTGACTTGAGTCGGATCCTAGGCAAGCCCCGGAGCATTATAAGCCTCCTACCTTCAAAAGCAATTAATTATATATATGTTATAAGTATTGTTGCATTAAGTGGTAGGAGTTGGTTGAAGACCTTGCTGCATTATATCATTCCTTGTCCAGATACATGAATCCCTGAATCCTACATAGACTAGGATCGAATAGATGCTTAGCCCTGCTTTAAGCGGTAGAAATCAGGTGATTTCCTGTCACCTGCGAGATATAGGGATACCCATATATGGCACGGTTGGCTATATTGCTATCGTGGAATGGAACCATGTGTTAATAAAATGAAATGAGACCGGGCGGGATGACGATAGTGAAGCAACAAGGCATGGAGGTCTTGGGTGTGGATCTATCCCCGTCTGAGTCGTTTAAGGACCGATTCGCTGTACGTCCTTGAGTCATGTTGAACGCAGTCTAACACTTAGTTGGCCGGATAAGTCGTTCCGACCGCGAAGTCGAGTAGTATGGTTCAGGCCGGGAATCGAATGGTAGGTTGCATCTTGGAGGAGAGAAAGGATGTGCTTGGGGACATTGGCATGAGACCAAGGGGGGTTAGAGTCCCTATCACCTGGCAGAGTGTCGCCCTTGGGGACGCGACATCATTCGGACCCGCGATTCCTGAACTGTACGAAAGGTGACCTAAGCAGCCCTCGCCAGGCGTGACTCGGTGAGTGTTAGAAATACCCCTCCAGCTGGATAGGAATTCGATTCGAATTGCCGTCGCTCCCGGTTAGTGAGCACTTGACTTGAGCAGCGGCAACGTAGATTCCATTAAATTGAGCGGATGGTTAATTGGATAACGATGGAAAGGTTGCCTCAATTTATACCTGCTATGGTTAATATTGTTTGCTCCTAATAAAGTGAGTGCTCTAGTACAGGTTCTAATATAGATGACAGGTTAATGATAATTAACTTGATGCTTAAGCATTAATGATTACTTATCCATAATAAGCTTTTATGCAAAATGTTGTCAAGCTAACCCACTTTACATCAGCCTTGCATGATCCTTGGTGTCACTTTATTTTTGGTTTCTGACGGGTAAGTCTAGCTGAGTACCTTCTCGTACTCAGGGTTTTATTCCCCACTTGTTGCAGGTTGTGCTATATCATGGCTACTGCAAGAGTTGGTTGGCTCCTACCGTAGTGGCGGAGTGTGATCATGGGCATGATCCATCTTATTATCTTCTCTCTATTGCTTTTGTTGGAAATCGACCTTGGTACTGGCATGTATTTGAAATAAGAGAAATGTTAGTTTTAAATTACTTTGCTTCCGCTACTTTTGAACTTAAGTTGTAACAACTATGTTGAATTCCGATGTATATTGAATTACTTGTGAAATGGTTGTAACATGTGACTTGTTATGTTGAATCACTACGATCTTGGCTTGCATGTTGGTTGGTTTGAAATCCCTCGCGATTTCATTGGACTACCGGAGTTATATGGGCTCAAGTGCGAGAATTTGATCACTTCGGTGATTGTTTTTGTACTTGTGCTCTTATAATTTGGACGGTTCTGTTACATTCGCGGTCGGAACGACTTATCCGGCCAACTAAGTGTTAGACTGCGTTCAACATGACTCAAGGACGTACAGCGAATCGGTCCTTAAACGACTCAGACGGGCATGGCTCCACACCCAAGACGTGAAGTGTCTTGCAGCTGTACCATCGAACTCCCGCCCGGTCTCAATTTCATTTTAAAGCATGGTTCCATCACGATAGCCATAAGCCACTCGTGACCCAATCCTATCTCTCGCGGATGACCGGAAATCACCCGACTTCTACCGTACTAAGCAGGGCTAAGCATTGACACGTGCCTATACCTAGTATAGGATTAAGTACGATATCTGGACAAGGACAGGTAAAATGCAGCAAGTGTTTTCATATAACTCCTAGAACTTAATGCAGTAAACAATTAAAAGTACTCAAGATAGATTTATAAAATGGTGGGTTCAGCATGCACCGGGGCTTGCCTTTTAGAAAGGTCGAGGGCCGGTGGTCAGGACACTCTGGTAGATCTTCGGCAGGAGCTTCGTCACCGGTTGGTCCCTCTGGCTGCTCCGGCTGGTCCTGGACTTCCTCCGGGATCACTGGCTCGAACTCGAGGAGTGTTACCCCCTCCGGCACACCTATTGCATGAGTGCATAATAAATCTCATGTATGCATAATGAAAGATGCAGTATGCCCGGAATGAAATGCATTTCAACAATCTTAAAGCTCTAATCAAATCACTTCGAGTATTAGGTGCAAATTTCCTCTCCGGTAGAGAAGTACTCACCTAAGCTACTCAACCTAAGATACAGTTGTTCTTCTTCAGTTAAGGCCCTAACACCTAACAAACACAAGAGTAACATTACTTAGGTTACCACAGCCAACATCAAAATATCACAGCAAGACATTCTGGACAGCCGCTAATTGTTTCTAACATAACTGAAGATTCTCAACTCCAAAAGATATGATCTAAGACAATCTGGAAAGCTTATGAAATGCCCTACCAATCATTTTCAGACCTCAACCCTTAATTCCTAAGTTTTCCATGTCGAATTCCTCAAGTTCCAGAATCTGTCCTCTCTAAACAGAGAGCAGCCAATTCTGGACTGTCACTTAAAACAGCAACAACTCCCAAACTACTAAACCAAATGCTCCCAAATTTTGACACAAGCTCGTTTATCAAGTTTACTACAACTTTGGTATTTATAAGTTTTCCAGCAACCACATTTATCAAAGGTCAAACCTAAAAATACTTCCAGCTGTCCAGAAAACCTAGAATTGCAAGGATTAAATATTTATTGATGTGGCAAACTTCTCCTAAGACCAAACTAATGTTACCAAAAGTTCACATGGGTTACAAAAACACCAGAAAGTAAGGTGTGTCTACCTAAAATATTTATTTATACTCATTTCTTAATTTACTTAATTAATTAAGTGGAATTTTAAACATATATGTAAACTGTTCCTAAAATTCTACAAAAATTACAGGAGACTCTCTGACCCAAAAAGAGACTACTGTAAGAATTGGAACTAAATTTATTCAAAGGAACTCCCTACACAAAATTCACAAGCCAAAAAGGCTGATTTTTGTATAATTAACAAATCACAATGAAAAGTATCAAACAACAGATTTCATAATTTTCTTAGACAGTTTATGGTACCAAGACATTCTCCAAAAATTTATAAGAACATTGCACACGTAGAAAAATTACTAAAATTCGTCCAAGCATTTCCTAAAATAACAAGATAGCATTATAACTTGAAAAGTACTTAAGCACTGCTACCCAAATTTTTTCCAGAGCTAGAGCAAGTATAAATTAGCCTACCCACCAAATTTCATAATTTTTGAAATACAACAGCTCAAGTTATACATTTAACAAATTTGCATTCATTTCAAAACACATTTGAAAGATCTATTAAATTCTCCAGAAAACTAAACATCACATACCAGATTTATATTTTTCTAAAATACTACACATCATTTAGATCATAACAAAATTTATCTCATGATTTTTGAGCAAGTAAAACCCTAGATCTACATTTTCCAAACATTATCTCAAATCTATGGCAATTAAAAAGGAAAACAAAACTAAAATCGAAATCCCACTAAAGGGCCGGCCTACAGGCCGACGCGGCCCAAATCTCTCTGCGTGGTCCACTCCCGCGTGCGGCCTGCTACGGCTCCCGCCCGCGCGCGCGTGCGACTGACCGGATGGCCCCACCGGTCAGCGAGAGAGAGGCGGAGGAGGGTGGCTGTGGTCGCCGGAACTCGCCGTCGGTGAGTCGGCCGGTGAAACTGGATGAACGAGAATAACCACGTCATCGAACTACGTCGATTGGTGGCAAGAACGGGGCGGCGGAGCAACGGGAAAGCACTCACCGTCGGTCATGGCGGCACGGTGGAGGTGCGCGGCGGTACGCCGGCGACGGTGAGCCCCTACCGCCTCAACCAAACCCGATCCAAGCTCCCCGGAGTCACTGGAAAGCTGACTAAGGGAAAAGGAAGGGATGAGAAGGGCGGAGCTGCTCTGCCCACGGCGGCCTCGAACTCCGGCGAGGTCCCGAACACGGCCGTGGTGGCGGAAGCGAGCAATGTGGCCTCACCTTCACTCAACCACTCCCGGAAACGGGTGGAGGTGGTAGAGGAAGATGCGACGGGGTTGCTGAAAGGAGGAATTGAGCCGAGACTCAACGACGACGGCGCACGAACATGGGGAAGAGGCGCGGCGGCAATGGCGGAGCGGCTGCTTGCTTGGCGCAGCGCGCGGTGGAGAAGAAAGGCGAACTGGAGCGGGTGAGTGTGTCGGCAGGCGCGGGGTGGCTTCAAGACGCGGCTGCGACGCCAGAATGCGCACGGCGCGTGGCCAGCGCGGTCAGCCGGCCGTCGACGCGTGGCGTACACGCGGCCACTGAGTTCTGAATCGCCCGAGCACTGTAGCGTCTAAACTTTTCGTTTCAGTATCCATCGAACCGACTGACAGCGAAACTTGTTGACAATGGATCTCCCAATCCGTGGCGATCCGGGGTAAGTTGTAGTTAACAAAGTTGGAGATCTACATGTGGTCTACAACTTTCACAATTGGAGCTCGAGCTGGTTCGGCTTGGTTTGCAGACTACAGAGCTCTCAACTAGGGTATATGAAACTGAAACTCAGTTTTCATACTTAGAAATTTTCTAAGTGTTGAACCCAACCTCAAATCTGACTTGTGGGTCCTTTTTGAGTATGCTCTGGTCATTTTCATGAGATGGCCATATTAGAACTTTTGTTCCTTATGAAATTCTCTACAACTTTGTTTAAGGTTGCTCCTCCATGCAAGATTTCTAAGCTAGACTTTTTAATTGGTCAAACCAGATCACTCTAGGGGTCCAAACTTAGTCAACAACATTTGGAAGGGCAATTTGGTAATTTTGGTCAACATGAACATTGCTCCACTACTTACCCTAAATGTAATTAAGGTGTTATAAGACCTAATTAGCCACTCTACACATTGGTTGCACAAAATTCCTAGTGTCACATACTTTGGAACAAGTAATTCAATACTTTCACCCAAATGTTGCAAGCTCATGTTGCACATGTTGCATGAGTGTGTTGCATAACACTTGCTAATTATGCATGAAATGAATGATGCTTGCTTATGCTTATGCAAATGCAATGCAATTAAGGAGCTAAACACCTGAGGTGTTACAGTGATGTGGGTCATGTGGAATCTTATTTTAGTCCGTTTGGAGACAGTGTTAGTGTCAGTGCAAAGATAGGTGCATGGGTTGCACCGAACATATCGTAGGCATTGAAATCATTTTGGACACACTCTATGGGTCTCCTAGGTGATGAGGCTCAAGTGGAAGCTCGGTTTGGTCTGTTTGGAGATAGTGCTACACTTGATGCAAGATTGGTGCACGGTTTGCATCGAACGTACCGTAGTCTCAGAAATAGTATTGGAGGCACCCGATGGAACTCCTAGGTGAGGTGGGTCATGTGGAATCTTGTTTCGATCTGTTTTGAGACAGTGTTAGCGTCAGTGCAAGATGGGTGCTCGGTTTGCGTCAAACGTACCATGGACTCATAAATCATTTTACACGCACCCGATGGTACTACTAGGTGATGAGGGTCTAGTGGAGCTCTGTTCGGTCCGTTTGGAGATAGTGCTAATCTTGATGCTAGATACGTGCACGGTTTGCACTGAATGTACCATAGGCTCATAAATGGTTTTGGACGCACCCGATTAAACTTGTAAGTGACGTGGGTCATGTGGAATCTCGTTTTAGTACGTTTGGAGACAGTGTAAGTGTCAGTGCAAGATTGGTGCACGGTTTGCACCGAACATACCATAGATATAGAATCATTTTGGACACACTCGATGGGACTCCTAGGTGACGAGGCTCAAGTAGAAGCTCTGTTTGGTCCGTTTGGAGATAGTGCTAATTTCGATGCAAGATAGGTGCACGGTTTGCACTGAACGTACCATAGGCTCATAAATAGTTTTGGACGCACCCGATGTAACTCGTAAGTGACGTGGGTCGTGTGCAATCTCATTTTAGTCCATTTGGAGATAGTGTTAGTGTTAGTGCAAGATAGGTGCATGGTTTGCACCGAACATACCATAGGCATAGAAATCATTTTGGACACAGTCGATGGGACTCCTAGGTGATGAGGCTCAAGTCAAAGCTCTCTTCGGTCCATTTGGAGATAGTGCTACTCTTAATGCAAGATTGGTGCACGGCTTGCGTCGAACATACCATAGGCTCGGAAATAGTATCGGGGGGCATCCGTTGGAACTCCTAGGTGACGTGGGTCATGTGGAATCATGTTTCGATCTGTTTTGAGACAGTGTTTGATGAGGACATCATTGGCTCAAATATGACCATATTAACCACTTCAAAAATAAAGGTGCAACCATTCTATATGAGGCTTATCATTGATACATTTGATGAATTGGTGCTGCACCATAAAGTGTGTGTATTTTCATTTTCAGAATTACTTACATGGATGAAGAGAAGGTTCAATTGCATATGGAAAGAATGGAAGGTTAATGAAGTTGATTGGGGACCAAGTCCAAATATTCCTAATGTCATCCACCAAGCCACCATGTCACTTTTTGCTCAAAGAAAGAAAGAGTCCAAGTCCAACACGTTTTGGAAGATGAATTCGGACTGCAGAAGAGTCCCAACTTTCGACGGTTGCCACGACTTCATATGGACTCCGATTGGGACGTTCTAGGACTTTTTGGAAAGCTTATCAAGTGTACTTTCCAACGGATCTGGACTCATACTGATATCTTGTTAAGTACGTCCTCAGTTCTCATTTTAATACCGAGACCTTTTCTGTCCATGGTGCTGCGTCACCTGATTGTTGCCCGATGGGCCATGTATCAAGTGGGGCCCAATAGGGGCGTGTCCTAGGGTTGTGGGATGACCCCCACCACGTCTAGGTCGTCCTCTACCCTCTCATATACCTCCATAGCCACCACAAAGAGATTGGGTTTTTGTTTTGATGTAAGTTTAGCTCCTGCTACTTCCTGGTAGACACGTGTGTCGGTTAGACCATCTGTTCTACTCGATCTGGAACCCCACCTTTATGTGTATTAGATCTGAAACTTCATCTCATATTTGCAATTGAGTGCTTGTTCTACTTGTTCTTGCTTGTTCTTCGATTGCTTGCAGGAATAACCCTAGTTGTTTGGTTGGTTGTGATCCGCAAGATCGTGACAACCGCTGGAATTGGTGTATCGATCGCTAAGGCGCAGGATCCTTGGATGGTTGTAGTCGGGTCGTGAATGTCCCTCCAGTGAAATCAAAGTTATCCTTCTCCACCGAAAGATTGGGACACACATACTCTTATCAGTGTTAGCGTTGGTGCAAGATAGGTGCTTGGTTTGCGTCAAACGTACCATAGGCACATAAATCATTTTAGACGCACCCGATGGTACTCCTAGGTGACGAGGGTCCGGTGCAGCTCTGTTCGGTCCGTTTTGGAAATAGTGCTAATGTTGACGCAAGATAGTTGCACGGTTAGCACTGCATGTACCATATGCTTATAAATAGTTTTGGACGCAACTGATGGAAGTCGTAAGTGACATGGGTCATGTGGAATCTTGTTTTAGGCCATTTGGAGACAGTGTTAGTGTCAGTGCAAAGATAGGTGCATGGGTTGCACCGAACATACCATAGGCATAGAAATCATTTTGGACACAGTCGATGGGACTCCTAGGTGACGAGGCTCAAGTGGGAGCTCTCTTTGGTCCGTTTGGAGATAGTGCTACTCTTGATGCAAGATTGGTGCACGGTTTGCATCGAACGTACCGTAGGCTCAGAAATAGTATTGGAGGCACCCGATGGAACTCCTAGGTGAGGTGGGTCATGTGGAATCTTGTTTCGATCTGTTTTGAGATTGGGTTAGTGTCGGTGCAAGATAGGTGCTCGGTTTGCGTCAAATGTACCATAGGCTCATAAATCGTTTTAGACACACCCGATGGTACTCCTAGGTGATGAGGGTCTGGTGGAGCTCTGTTCGGTCCGTTTGCAGACAGTGCTAATCTTGACAAGTGGTGCTCGGTTTGCGTCAAATGTACCATAGGCTTATAAATCGTTTTAGACACACCTGATGGTACACTTAGGTGACGAGGGTCCGGTCGAGCTCTATTCGCTCCGTTTGGAGATAGTGCTAATCTTGACATAAGATAGGTGCACGGTTTGCACTTAATGTACCATAGACTCATGAATAGTTTTGGACACACCTGATGGAACTCGTAAGTGACGTGGGTCGTGTGGAATTTTGTTTTAGTCCATTTGGAGATAGTGTTAGTGTTAGTGCATAGATAGGTGCATGGGTTGCACCGAACATGCCGTAGGCATTGAAATCATTTTGGACACACTCGATGGGACTCCTAGGTGATGAGGCTCAAGTGGAAGCTCGGTTCGGTCCATTTGGAGATAGTGCTACTCTTGATGCAAGATTGGTGCATGGTTTGCGTAGAACGTACCGTAGGCTCAGAAATAGTATTAGAGGCACCCGATGGAACTCCTAATTGAGGTGAGTCATGTGGAATCTCGTTTCGATCTGTTTTGTGATAGGGTTAGCGTCGGTGCAAGATAGGTGCTCGGTTTGCGTCAAACGTACCATAGGCTCATAAATCATTTTAGACGCACCCGATGGTACTACTCGGTGATGAGGGTCTAGTGGAGCTCTGTTCGGTCCGTTTGGAGATAGTGCTATCTTGACGCAAGATAGGTGCACGGTTTGCACTGAATGTACCATAGGCTCATAAATGGTTTTGGACGCACCCGATTGAACTTGTAAGTGACGTGGGTCATGTGGAATCTCGTTTTAGTACATTTGGAGACAGTGTAAGTGTCAGTGCAAGATAGGTGCACGGTTTGCACCGAACATACCATAGATATAGAAATCGTTTTGGACACAGTCGATGGGACACCTAGGTGACGAGGCTGAAGTGGAAGCTCGCTTTGGTCCGTTTGGAGATAGTGCTACTCTTGATGCAAGATTGGTGCATGGTTTGTGTCGAACGTACCATAGGCTTAGAAATAGTATTAGAGGCTCCCGATGGAAGTCATAGGTGAGGTGGGTCATGTGGAATCTTGTTTCGATCTGTTTTGAGACTGGGTTTGAGTCGGTGCTAGATAGGTGCTCGGTTTGTGTCAAATGTACCAAAGGCTCATAAATCATTTTAGATGCACCCGATGGTACTCCTAGGTGACGAGGGTCTAGTGGACCTCTGTTCAGTCCATTTGGAGATAGTGCTAATCTTGACACAAGACAGGTGCACGGTTTGCATTGCATGTACCATAGGCACATAAATAGTTTTGGACCCACCCGATGCAACTCGTAAGTGACGTGGGCTGTGTGGAATCTCGTTTTAGTCCGTTTGGAGACAGTGTTAGTGTCAGTGCAAAGATAGGTGCATGGATTGCACCGAACATACCATAGGCATAGAAATCGTTTTGGACACAGTCGATGGGACTCCTAGGTGACGAGGCTCAAGTGGGAGCTCTCTTTGGTCCGTTTGGAGATAGTGCTACTCTTAATGCAAGATTGGTGCACGTCTTGCGTCGAACATATCGTAGGCTCAGAAATAGTATCGGGGGCACCCGTTGGAACTCCTAGGTGACGTGGGTCATGTGGAATCATGTTTCGATCTGTTTTGAGACAGTGTTAGCGTTGGTGCAAGATAGGTGCTTGATTTGTGTCAAACGTACCATAGGCTCATAAATCATTTTAGATGCACCTGATGGTACTCCTAGTTGATGAGGGTCCGGTGGTGCTCTGTTCGGTCTATTTGGAGATAGGCTAATCTTGACGCAAGATAGGTGCACGGTTTGCACTGAACATACCATAGGCTCATAAATAGTTTTGGACGCACCTGATGGAACTCGTAAGTGACGTGGGTCGTGTGGAATCTCTTTTTAGTCCGTTTAGAGATAGTGTTAGTGTCAGTGCAAGATAGGTGCACGGTTTGCACCGAACATACCATAGGCATAGAAATCATTTTGGACACACTCGATGGGATTCCTAGGAGACAAGACATAAGTGGAAGCTCAGTTTGGTCCGTTTGGAGATGTGCTACTCTTGATGCAAGATCTGCGCACGGTTTGCGTCGAACGTACCGTAGACTTAGAAATAGTATTGAAGGCACCCGACGGAACTCCTAGGTGAGGTGGGTCATGTGGAATCTTGTTGTGATCTATTTTGAGACAGTGTTAGCGTTGGTGCAAGATAGGTGCTTGGTTTGCGTCAAACGTACCATAGGCTCATAAATCATTTTAGATGCACCCGATGGTACTCCTAGGTGACGAGGGTCCGGTACAGCTCTGTTCGGTCCGTTTGTAGATAGTGCTAATCTTGACGTAAGATAGGTGCACAGTTAGCACTGCATGTACCATATGCTCATAAATAGTTTTGGACGCAACTGATGGAACTCGTAAGTGACGTGGGTCATGTGGAATCTTGTTTTAGGCTGTTTGGAGACAGTGTTAGTGTCAGTGCAAAGATAGGTGCATGGGTTGCACCGAACATACCATAGGCATAGAAATTGTTTTGGAGGCACTCGATGGGACTCCTAGGTGACGAGGCTCAAGTGGAAGCTTGGTTTGGTCCATTTGGAGATAGAGCTACTCTTGATGCAAGATTGGTGCATGATTTGCGTCGAACGTACCGTAGGCTCAGAAATAGTATTGGAGGCACCCGATGGAACTCCTAGGTGAGGTGGGTCATGTGGAATCTTGTTTTGATCTGTTTTGAGATTGGGTTAGCGTCGGTGCAAGATAGGTGCTCGGTTTGCGTCAAATGTACCATAGGCTCATAAATTGTTTTAGACACACCTGATGGTACGCCTAGGTGACGAGGGTCCGGTCGAGCTCTATTCGCTCTGTTTGGAGATAGTGCTAATCTTGACACAAGATAGGTGCATGGTTTGCACTTAATGTACCATAGGCTCATGAATAGTTTTGGACGCACCCGATGGAACTCGTAAGTGACGTGGGTCGTGTGGAATTTTGTTTTAGTCTGTTTGGAGACAGTGTTAGCGTCAGCGTATAGATAGGTGCATGCGTTGCACCGAACATACCGTAGGCATTGAAATTGTTTTGGACACACTCGATGGGACTCCTAGGTGATGAGGCTCAAGTGGAAGCTCAGTTCGGTCTGTTTGGAGATAGTGCTACTCTTGATGCAAGATTGGTGCACGGTTTGCGTAGAATGTACCGTAGGCTTGGAAATAGTATTAGAGGCACCCGATGGAACCCCTAATTGAGGTGAGTCATGTGGAATCTCGTTTCGATCTGTTTTGAGATAGGGTTAGCGTCGGTGCAAGATAGGTGCTCGGTTTGCGTCAAACGTATCATAGGCTCATAAATCATTTTAGACGCACCCGATGGTACTCCTAGGTGACGAGCGTCTAGTGGACCTCTGTTCGGTCCATTTGGAGATAGTCCTAATCTTGCGCAAGATAGGTGCACGGTTTGCACTGCATGTACCTAGGCTCATAAATAGTTTTGGACGCACCCGATGCAACTCGTAAGTGACGTGGGCCGTGTGGAATCTTGTTTTAGTCCATTTGTACATAGTGTTAGTGTCAGTGCAAGATAGGTGCATGGTTTGTACCAAACATACCATAGGCATAGATATCATTTTGGACACACTCGATGGGACTTCTAGTTGACGAGGCTCAAGTGGAAGCTCTGTTCGGTCCGTTTGGAGATAGTGCTACACTTGATGTAAGATTGGTGCACGGTTTGCGTTGAATGTACCGTAGGCTCAGAAATAGTATTGGAGGCACCCGATGGAACTCCTAGGTGAGGTGGGTCATGTGGAATCTCGTTTTGATCTGTTTTGAGATAGGGTTTGCATCGGTGCAAGATAGGTGCTCGGTTTGCGTCAAACGTACCATAGGCTCATAAATCAGTTTAGACACACCCGATGGTAATCCTAGGTGACAAGGGTCTGGTGGAGCTCTGTTCGGTCCGTTTGGAGATAGTGCTAATCTTGACACAATGTAGGTGCACAGTTTGCACTTAATGTACCATAGGCTCATAAATAGTTTTGGACGCACCCGATGCAACTCGTAAGTGACGTGGGTCATGTGGAATCTTGTTTTAGTCTGTTTGGAGACAGTGTTAGTGTCAGTGCAAAGATAGGTGCAAGGGTTGCACCGAACATATCGTAGGCATTGAAATCATTTTGGACGCACTCTATGGGTCTCCTAGGTGACGAGGCTCAAGTGGAAGCTCGGTTCGGTCCGTTTGGAGATAGTGCTACTCTTGATGCAAGATTGGTGCACGGTTTGCATAGAATGTATCGTAGTCTTAGAAATAGTATTGGAGGCACCCGATGGAACTCCTAGGTGAGGTGGGTCATGTGGAATCTCGTTTCGATCTGTTTTGAGACAGTGTTAGTGTCGGTGCAAGATAGGTGCTTGGTTTGCGTCAAATGTACGACAGGCTCATAAATCATTTTAGACGCACCTGATGGCACTCCTAGGTGAGGTGGGTCATGTGGAATCTTGTTTCGATCTGTTTTGAGATTGGGTTAGCGTCAGTGCAAGATAGGTGCTCGATTTGCGTCAAATGTACCATAGGCTCATAAATCGTGTTAGACACACCCGATGGTACTCCTAGGTGATGAGGGTCTGGTGGAGATCTGTTCGGTGTGTTTGCCGATAGTGCTAATCTTGACAAGTGGTGCTTGGTTTGCGTCAAATGTGCCATGGGCTCATAAATCGTTTTACACAAACCAAATGGTACTCCAAGGTGACGAGGGTCCGGTGGAGCTCTATTCGGTCCGTTTGGAGATAGTGCTAATCTTAACACAAGATAGGTGCACAGTTTGCACTTAATGTACCATATGCTCATAAATAGTTTTGGATGCACCGATGGAACTTGTAAGTGACGTGGGTCATGTGGAATCTAGTCTTAGTCTGTTTGGAGACAGTGTTAGTGTCTGTGCAAAGATAGGTGCATGGGTTGCACCGAATATACCGTAGGCATTGAAATCGTTTTCGACACACTCGATGGGACTTCTAGGTGACGAGTCTCAAGTGGAGGCTCAGTTCAGTCCGTTTGGAGATAGTGCTACTCTTGATGCAAGATTGGTGCACGGTTTGTGTTGAACATACCGTAAGCTCAGAAATAGTATTGGAGGCACCCGATGGAACTCCTAGTGAGGTGGGTCATGTGGAATCTCGTTTCGATTTGTTTTGAGATAGTGTTAGCGTCGGTGCAAGATAAGTGCTCGGTTTGCGTCAAACGTACCATAGGCGCATAAATCATTTTAGACACACCCAATGGTACTCCTAGGTGACGTGGGTCTGGTGGAGCTCTGTTCGGTCCATTTGGAGATAGTGCTAATCTTGACACAAGATAGGTGCATGGTTTGCACTTAATGTACCGTAGGCTCATAAATAGTTTTGGACGCACCTGATGGAACTCGTAAGTGACGTGAGTCGTGTGGAATCTTGTTTTAGTCCATTTGGAGACAGTGTTAGTGTCAGTGGAAAGATAGCTGCATAGGTTGCACCAAACATACCGTAGGCATTGAAATTGTTTTGGACGCACTCTATGGGACTCCTAGGTGACGAGGATCAAGTGGAAGCTCTTTTCGGTCCATTTGGAGATAGTTCTACTCTTGATGCAAGATTGGTGCACGGTTTGCATCGAACGTACCGTAGCCTTAGAAATAGTATTGGAGGCACCCAATGGAACTCTTAGGTGAGGTGGGTCATGTTGAATCTTATTTCAATCTGTTTTGAGATTGGGTTAGCATTGGTGCAAGATAGGTGCTCGGTTTGCGTCAAATGTACCATAGGCTCATAAATTGTTTTGGACACACCCAATGGAACTCCGAGGTGACGAGTGTTTGGTGGTGCTCTGTTCAGTCCGTTTGCAGAGAGTGCTAATCTTGATAAGTGGTGCTCAGTTTGCGTCAAATGTACCATAGGATCATAAATCATTTTAGGCACACCCAATGGTACTCCTTGGTGACGAGGCTCCAGTGGAGCTCTGTTCGGTCCGTTTGGAGATAGTGCTAATCTTGACGCAAGATAGGTACACGGTTTGCACTGAACGTACCATAGGCTCATAAATAGTGTTGGACGCACCCGATGCAACTCGTAAGTGATGTGGGTCATGTGGAATCTTGTTTTAGTCCGTTTGGAGACAGTATTAGTGTCAGTGTATTGGTGCACGGTTTGCATAGAACGTACCATAGGCTCATAAATAGTTTTGGACGCACCCGATGGAACTCGTAAGTGACGTGGGTCGTGTGGAATCTCTTTTCAGTCCGTTTCGAGGCAGTGTTTTTGTCAGTGCAAGATAGGTGCACGGTTTGCACCGAACATACCATAGGCATAGGAATCGTTTTGGACACACTCGATGGGACTCCTAGGAGACAAGACATAAGTGGAAGCTCAGTTTGGCCCGTTTGGAGATAGGGCTACTCTTGATGCAAGATTGGTGCACGGTTTACGTCGAACGTACCGTAGGCTCAGAAATAGTATTGGAGGCACCCGATGAAACTCCTAGGTGAGGTGGGTCATGTGGAATCTTGTTTCGATCTATTTTGAGACTGGTTAGCGTCGGTGGAAGATAGGTGCTCGGGTTGCACCAAATATACCATAGGCTCATAAATCGTTTTAGACGCACCCGATGGTACTCATAGGTGACGAGGGTCTGGTGGACCTATGTTCGGTCCGTTTGGAGGTAGTGTTAATCTTGACGCAAGATAGGTGCACAGTTTGCACTGCACGTATCATAGGCTCATAAATAGTTTTAGACGCTCCTGATGGAACTCGTAAGTTACGTGGGCCTTGTGGAACCTCACTTTTGTCCGTTTGGAGACAGTGTTTGTGTTAGTGCAAGATTGGTGAACGGTCGCACCGAACATACCATAGGCATAGAAATCGTTTAGGACACACTCGATGGGACTCCTAGGTGACGAGGCTCAAGTGGAAGCTTTGTTCGGTCCGTTTGGGGATAGTGCTACTCTTGTTGCAGGATTGGTGCACAGTTTTCGTTGACGTATCATAGGCTCAGAAATAGTATTGGAGTCACCCAATGGAACTCCTAGGTGAGGTGGGTCATGTGGAATCTCGTTTCAATCTGTTTTGAGACAGTGTTAGCGTTGGTGCAGGATAGGTGCTCTGTTTACGTCAAACATACCATAGGCTCATAAATCATTTTAGACGCACCCGATGGTACTCCTAGGTGACGAGGGTCCGGTGGAGCTCTGTTCGGTCCATTTGAAGATAGTGCTAATCTTGACGCAAGATAGGTGCACGGTTTGCACTGCACGTACCATATGCTCATAAATAGTTTTGGACACACCTGTTGGAACTTGTAAGTGACGTGGGTCATGTGGAATCTTGTTTTATTCCGTTTGGAGACAGTGTTAGTGTTAGTGCAAAGATAGGTGCATGGGTTGCACCGAACATACCAGAGGCATAGAAATCATTTTGGACACAGTCGATGGGACTCCAAGGTGACGAGGCTCAAGTGGAAGCTCTGTTCATTCCATTTGCAGATAGCGCTACTCTGGATGCAAGATTGGTGCATGGTTTGCGTCGAACATACCGTAGACTCAGAAATAGTATTGGAGGCACCCAATGGAACTCTTAGGTGAGGTGGGTCTTGTGGAACCTTGTTTCGATCTGTTTTGAGATTGGGTTAGCGTCGATGTAAGATAGGTGCTCGGTTTGCGTCAAATGTACCATAGGCTCAAAAATCATTTTAGACACACCCGATGCTACGCTTAGGTGAAGAGGGTCCGGTGGAGCTCTGTTCAGTCCGTTTGGAGATAGTGCTAATCTTGACACAAGGTAGGCGCTCGGTTTGCGTCAAATGTACCATAGGCTCATAAATAGTTTTGGACGCACCCGATGGAACTCGTAAGTGACGTGGGTCGTGTGGAGTCTTGTTTTAGTCCATTTGGAGATAGTGCTAATCTTGACGCAAGATTGGTGCACGGTTTGCACTGAATGTACCATAGGCTCATAAATAGTTTTGGACGCACCCGATGCAACTCGTAAGTGATGTGGGTCGTGTGGAATCTCGTTTTTGCCCATTTGGAGATAGTATTAGTGCCAGTGCAACATAGTTGCACGGTTTGCACCGAACATACCATAGGCATAGAAATCGTTTTGGACATAGTCGATAGTACTCCTAGGTGACGAGGCTCAAGTGGAAGCTCGGTTCGGTTCGTTTGGAGATAGTGCTACTCTTGTTGCAGGATTGGTGCACAGTTTTCGTTGACGTATCATAGGCTCAGAAATAGTATTGGAGTCACCCAATGGAACTCCTAGGTGAGGTGGGTCATGTGGAATCTCGTTTCAATCTGTTTTGAGACAGTGTTAGCGTTGGTGCAGGATAGGTGCTCTGTTTACGTCAAACATACCATAGGCTCATAAATCATTTTAGACGCACCCGATGGTACTCCTAGGTGACGAGGGTCCGGTGGAGCTCTGTTCGGTCCATTTGAAGATAGTGCTAATCTTGACGCAAGATAGGTGCACGGTTTGCACTGCACGTACCATATGCTCATAAATAGTTTTGGACACACCTGTTGGAACTTGTAAGTGACGTGGGTCATGTGGAATCTTGTTTTATTCCGTTTGGAGACAGTGTTAGTGTTAGTGCAAAGATAGGTGCATGGGTTGCACCGAACATACCAGAGGCATAGAAATCATTTTGGACACAGTCGATGGGACTCCAAGGTGACGAGGCTCAAGTGGAAGCTCTGTTCATTCCATTTGCAGATAGCGCTATTTATGAGCATATGGAGGCACCCGATGGAACTCCTAGGTGAGGTGGGTCATGTGGAATCTTGTTTCGATCTGTTTTGAGATAGTGTTAGCGTCGGTGCAAGATAGGTGCTCGGTTTGCGTCAAACGTACTGCAGGCTCATAAATCGTTTTGGACACACCCAATGGTACTCTATGGTGACGAGTGTCTGGTGGAGCTCTGTTCAGTCCGTTTGGAGATAGTGCTAATCTTGACACAAGATAGGTGCTCAGTTTGCACTGAATGTACCATAGGCTCATAAATAGTTTTGAACACACCCGATGGAACTCATAAGTGACGTGGGTTGTGTGGAATCTTGTTTTAGTCCATTTGGAGAAAGCATTAGTGTCAGTGCAAAGATAGGTGCATGGGTTGCACCGAACATACCATAGGCATTGAAATCGTTTTGTACGCACTCGATGAGACTCCTAGGTGACAAGGCTCGAGTGAAATCTTGGTTTGGTCCGTTTGGACATAGTGCTACTCTTGATGCAAGATTGGTGCACGGTTTGCGTTGAATGTATTGTAGGCTCGCAAACAATATTAGAGGCACCTGATGAAACTCCTAGGTGAGGTGGGTCATGTGGAATCTTGTTTCGATCTGTTTTGAAGCAGTGTTAGCGTCGGTGCAATATAGGTGCTCGGTTTGTGTCAAATGTACCATAGGCTCATAAATCATTTTAGACGCACCCGATGGTACTCCTAGGTGACGAGGGTCTAGTGGTCCTCTGTTTGGTCCATTTGGAAATAGTGCTAATCTTGACGCAAGATAGGTGCACGGTTTTGCACACGACGTAGCATATGCTCATAAATAGTTTTACATGCACCTGATGGAACTCATAAGTGACGTGGGTCGTGTGGAATCTCGTTTTAGTCCATTTTGTGATAGTTTTGTGTCGAGCTAGTGTTTGTGTTAGTCCAAGATTGGCGAACAGTTGCACCAAACATACCATAGGCATAGAAATCGTTTTTGACACACTCGATGGGACTCCCAGGTGATGAGGTCAAGTGGAAGCTCTGTTTGGGCCGTTTGGAGATAGTGCTACTCTTGTTGCAAGATTGGTGCACAGTTTGTGTTGAACGTATCATAGGCTCAGAAATAGTATTGGAGGCACCTGATAGAACTCCTAGGTGAGGTGGGTCATGTGGAATCTCGTTTCGATCTGTTTTGAGATAGTGTTAGTGTTGGTGCAAGATAGGTGCTCGGTTTGCGTCAAACGTACCATAGACTCATAAATCGTTTTAGACACACCCGATGGTACACCTAGGTGACGAGGGTCTGGTGGAGCTCTGTTCGGTCCGTTTGGAGATAGTGCTATAGACGCACCCGATGGAACTCGTAAGTGATGTGGGCCGTGTGGAATCCCGTTTTTGTCCGTTTGGAGACAGTGTTTGTGTTTGTGCAAGATAGGTGCACGGCTTGCACTGAACATACCATAGGCATCGAAATCATTTTGGACACACTCAATGGGACTTTTAGGTGACGAGGCTCAAGTGGAAGCTGTTCAGTCCGTTTGGAGATAGTGCTACTCTTGATACAAGATTGGTGCACCGTATGCGTTAAACGTACCGTAGGCTCAGAAATAGTATTAGAGGCACCCGATGGACTCCTAGGTGAGGTGGGTCATGTGGAATTTTGTTTCGATCTGTTTTGAGATAGTGTTAGCATCGGTGCTGGATAGGGGCTCGGTTTGTGTCAAACGTACCATAGGCTCATAAATCGTTTTAGACACACCTGATGGTGCAACTAGGTGACGAGGGTCTGGTGGAGGTCTGTTCGGTCCGTTTGTAGATAGTGCTAATCTTAAGGCAAGATAGGTGCACGGTTTGCACCGCATGTACCATAGGCTCAAAAATAGTTTTGGACGCACCTGATGGAACTCGTAAGTGACGTGGGCCGTGCGGAATCTCATTTTAGTCCGTTTGCAGACAGTGTTTGTGTTAGTGCAAGATAGGTGCATGGTTTGCACCAAACATACCATAGGCATAGAAATCGTTTTAGACACACTCGATGGGACTCCTTGGTGACGAGGCTCAAGTGGAAGCTCAGTTTGGTCCGTTTGGAGATAGTGCTACTCTTTATGCAAGACTGGTGCACGGTTTGTGTCGAACATACCGTTGGCTCAAAAATAGTATTGGAGGCACCCGATGGAACTCCAAGGTGAGGTGGGTCATGTGGAATCTTGTTTTGATCTATTTTGAGACAGTGTTAGCGTCAGTGCAAGATAGGTGCTCGGTTTGTGTCAAATGTACCATAGGCTGATAAATCATTTTAGACGTACCCGAGGGTACACCTAGGTGACGAGGGTCTGGTGGAGCTCTGTTCGGTCCGTTTGGAGATAGTGCTAATCTTGACGCCAGATAGGTGCACGGTTTTTACTGAACGTACCATAGGCTCATAAAATAGTTTTGGACGCACCTCATGGTACTCCTTCGTGACGAGGGTCTGGTGGAGTTCTGTTCGGTCCGTTTGGAAATAGTGCTAACCTTGATGCAAGAAAGGTGCATGGTTTGCATTGCACGTACCACAGGCTCATAAATGGATTTAGACGCACCCGATGGTACTCAGAAGTGACGTGGGCCGTGTGGAATCTCGTTTTAGTCCATTTGGAGACAGTGTTTGTGTCAGTGCAAGATAGGTGCACGGTTTGCACTAAACATACCATAGGCATCAAAATCGTTTTGGACACACTCGACGGGACTTCTAGGTGACGAGGCTCAAGTGGAAGCTCTGTTCAGTCCGTTTGGAGATAGTGCTACTCTTGATGCAAGATTGGTGCACGGTTTGCGTTGAACGTACCGTAGACTCAGAAATAGTAGGAGGCACCCAATGGAGCTCCTAGGTGAGGTGGGTCATATGGAATCTCGCTTCAATCTGTTTCGAGACAGTGTTACCGTCGGTGCAAGATAGGTGCTCGGTTTGTGTCAAACGTACCATAGGCTCCTAAATCATTTTAGACGCACCCGGTGGTACTCCTAGGTGACGAGGGTCTGGTGGAGCTCTGTTCGGTCCATTTGGAGATAGTGCTCATCTTGACGCAAGATAGGTGCACGGTTGGCACTGAACGTAACATAGGCTCATAAATAGTTTTGGACGCACCCAATGGTACTCCTAGGTGACGAGGGTCTGGTGGAGCTCTATTTGGTCCATTTGGAAATAGTGCTAACATTGACACAAGATAGGTGCATGGTTTGCACTACACGTACCATAGGCTCATAAATAGTTTTAGAAGCACTCTATGGTACTCATAAGTGACGTGGGCCGTGTGGAATCTCATTTTAGTCCATTTGGAGACAGTGTTTGTGTCAGTGCAAGATAGGTGTACGGTTTGCACTGAACATACTAGAGGCATAGAAATCATTTTGGACACACTCGATGGGACTCCTAGGTGACGAGGCTCAAGTGGAAGCTCAGTTTGGTCCCTTTGGAGATAGTGCTAGTCTTGATTCAAGATAGGTGCACAGTTTGCGTCGAACGTACCGTAGGCTCAGAAATACTATTGGACGCACCAGGTGGAACTCCTACCTGAGGTGGGTCATGTCGAATCTTGTTTCGATCTATTTTGAGACTGTGTTAGCGTCGGGGCAAGATAGGTGCTCGGTTTGCGTCAATTGTACCATAGGCTCCTAAATCATTTTAGACACACTCGATGGTACTCCTAGGTGACGAGGGTCTATTGGACCTCTATTCGTTCCGTTTGGAGATAGTGCTAATCTTGATGCAAGATAGGTGCACGGTTTGCCCTGCACATACCATAGGCTCATAAATAGTTTTATACGCACCTGATGGAACTCGTAAGTGACGTGGGCCGTGTGAAATCTCGTTTTAGTCCGTTTTGAGACAGTGTTTGTGTAAGTACAAGATAGGTGCACGGTTTGCACCGAACATTCTAGCAGCATAGAAATCATTTTGGACACACTCGATGGGACTCCTAGGTGACGAGGCTCAAGTGGAAGCTTGGTTCAGTCCGTTTGGAGATAGTGCTACTCTTGATGCAAGATTGGTGCACGGTTTGCATTGAACGTACTGTTGGCTCAGAAATAGTATTGGAGGCACCCGATGGAACTCCAAGGTGAGGTGGGTCATGTGGAATCTCGTTTCGATCTGTTTTGAGACAGTGTTAGCATCGGTGTAAGATAGGTGCTCAGTTTGTGTCAAACGTACCATAGGCTCATAAATCGTTTTAGACACACCTAATGGTGCTCCTAGGTGACGAGGGTCTGGTGGAGCTCTGTTCGGTCTGTTTGGAGATAGTGCTAATCTGTACGCAAGATAGGTGCACGGTTTGCAGTACATGTACCATAGGCTCAAAAATAGTTTTGGACGCACCTGATGGAACTCGTAAGTAACGTGGGCCGTGTGGAATCTCATTTTAGTCCATTTGGAGACAGTGTTTGTGTCAGTGCAAGATAGGTGCATGGTTTGCACCGAACATACCATAGGCATAGAAATCATTGTGGACACACTCGATGGGGCTTCTAGGTGACGAGGCTCAAGTGGATGCTCAGTTTGGTCCGTTTGGAGATAGTGCTACTCTTGATGCAAGACTGGTGCACGGTTTGTGTCAAACATACCGTTGGCTCAAAAATAGTATTGGAGGCACCCGATGGAACAATAAGGTGAGGTGGGTCAGGTGGAATCTTGTTTTGATCTGTTTCGAGACAGTGTTAGCGTCAGTGCAAGATAGGTGCTTGGTTTGTGTCAAACGTACCATAGGCTGATAAATCATTTTAGACGTACCCGATGGTACAACTAGGTGATGAGGGTCTGGTGGACCTCTATTCGGTCCGTTTGGAGATAGTGCTAATCTTGACGCAAGATAGGTGCACGGTTTGTACTAAATGTACCATAGGCTCATAAATAGTTTTGGACGCACCTGATGGTACTCCTTGGTGATGAGGGTCTGGTGGAGTTCTATTCGGTCCGTTTGGAAATAGTGCTAATCTTGATGCAAGATAGGTGCATGGTTTGCATTGCACGTACCACAGGCTCATGAATAGATTTAGACGCACCTGATGGTACTCATAAGTGACGTGGGCCGTGTGGAACCTTGTTTTAGTCCATTTGGAGATAGTGTTTGTGTCAATGCAAGATAGGTGCACGGTTTACACCGAATATACCATAGGCATAGAAATCGTTTTGGACACACTCGATGGGACTTGATAAGAGTATGTGTGTCCCAATCTTTCGGTGGAGAAGGATAACTTCGATTTCACTGGAGAGACATTCATGACCCGACTACAACCATACAAGGACGCTGCGCCTTAGCGATCGATACACCAATTTCAGCGGTTGTCACGATCTTGCGGATCACAACCAACCAAACCACTAGGGTTATTCCTGCAAGCAATCGAAGAACAAGCAAGAACAAGTAGAACAAGCACTCAATTGCAAATATGAGATGAAGTTTCAGATCTAATACACATAAAGGTGGGGTTCCGGATCGAGTAGAACAGATGGTCTAACCGACACACGTGTCTACCAGAAGCAGCAGGAGCTAAACTTACATCAAAACAAAAGCCCCATCTCTTTGTGGCGGCTATGGAGGTATATGAGAGGGTAGAGGACGACCAGGACGTGGTGGGGGTCATCCCACAACCCTAGGACACGCCCCTATTGGGCCCCACTTGATACACGGCCCATCGGGCAAAAATCAGGTAACGCAGCACCGTGGACAGAAAAGGTCGCGGTATTAAAATAAGAACTGCGGATGTATTTAACAAGATATTGGCATGAGTCCAGATCCGTTGGAAAGTAGACTTGATAAGCTTTCCAAAAGTCCTAGAACGTCCCAATCGGAGTCCGTATGAAGTCGTGGCAACCGTCGGAAGTTGGGACTCTTCTGTAGTCCGAATTCATCTTCCAAAACGTGTTGGACTTGGACTCTTTCTTTCTTTGAGCCAAAAGTGACGTGGTGGCTTGGTGGATGACATTAGGAATATTTGAACTTGGTCCCCAATCAACTTCATTAACCTTCCATTCTTTCCATATGCAATTGAACCTTCTCTTCATCCATGTAAGTAATTCTGAAAATGAAAATACACACACTTTATGGTGCAGCACCAATTCATCAAATGTATCAATGATAAGCCTCATATAGAATGGTTGCACCTTTAGTTTAGAAGGTGATGCTGATATGTTGTCCGATATGGATGATCACCGGCATGGTGGCCATCATGGTTATCGTGACCGCCATCGTCGTCGTGATGATGATGGGTTAAGCAAAGTGAAAGTGTCTATTCCAAAATTTAATGGAAAATAAAGTGCTGATGATTATTTTGAGTGGGAGACAAAGGTTGATCAGATCTTTGATTTATATACTTATCCTCCTGTCAAGAAAGCAAAGCTTGCTGCCATTGAGTTCACAGGTTATGCAATCACTTGGTGGAATCAAGTGTGTGCTGATTTCCGCCGCGTTGGACATGATCGTATTACTTGGGATGACATGAAACGAGAAATGAGGCGGCGATTTGTTCCTGCACATTATTCTCGTGAGCTACATTTGAGGCTGAAACGTCTTGTCCAAGGTCATCGTAGTGTGGATGAATATTTTCAGGAAATGGAAATGTGTCTACTTCATACCGGTATCACTGAAGATGAGGAATCAACTATGACTCGATTTCTGGTTGGTCTTAACAAACCAATCGCAGACAAGGTGGACATGACTAATTACAACACCATGAATGAATTGCTACATTTTGCAAAAAGGGCAGAAAGGCAGCTTGCTGAATCCTATAAGAACCGTGCTTCATTTTCAGCTCCTAATAATTCTACTCCATGGCGCCATTCACAGCAGCAAGGGTCAGGGGTGCACACACCTTCATCTCGTGCAATTTCTCGTTCAATTTCAACTTCTGCCAAACATTTTGATTCAAGAGGCAAAGCTGTAAGTTCTAATCAGTCCAGCTCCTCTGCTACTGCAGCTTCAAGGAAGACAAGTAAGATTGAATGTTTTAAGTGTGGTGGTCATGGGCATAAACAAGCTGAATGTCCCAATCGACGTACCATTATTGCACTTGCTGATGGATCTTATGATTCTCAAAGTGAAGAGGATGCAGAGTTTACCAATGTATTTGCAGACCAACATCTTGATACTTGTGAGTATTCAGCTGAGGATGGTACATTTGAGCTAGGTCTGAATTGTTTAGCCATTCAACCTATTCCACCTTTTGCTCACAATGACATGTTACAAGATGTTACTTCTCCATCTTCTGACGAGATTACTAGTGCTGATTTTGATGAGTTGCTTGCTGATTTTCCTGATTTGGAGCCTTCTACAATGAATACACCATCTCCTTCTTTGGTGGTTAGGAGAGTTCTTTCCACTCAGTTTGTTGCTGCTGAACAAGGACAACACCATAATTTGTTTCAGTCCCGATGCAAAGTGAAAGGCCAAGTGTGCCGTTTCATCATAGATGGTGGGAGCTGCAATAATATTGTTAGTGCTTTGCTTGTTGAGAAGCTTGGTTTGCAGCCACGTCGCCATCCACATCCATACCATATGCAATGGTTGAATAATTCCGGGACAGTTAAGGTTTCAGCCATGATTCATTTAACATTTTCTATTGGTGATTATCATGGAGAGGTTGATTGTGATATTGTCCCCATGCAAGCATGCCATTTACTGCTTGGTCGGCCCTGGCATTTGATGTGGATTCGGTGCATTTTGGACGGTCTAACAAATACACTTTCCTTGCCAATGACAAGAAGGTGGTTCTTCTTCCATTATCTCCAGAGGAGATACATGCTTCAGATGTGGCTCGCATGAAAAGAGAGGCATCTGAAAAAAGAAAACTGAGTGAGACCCACAACACTAGTAAGGAAGAGAGTTCTAAACCATCTAGCCACATAAAGCCTCATTCCACTTTAAAACAGCCACACCAAACTGAGTGCTTATTTGTGAGCAGGAGTGATTTGAGAGATGTGAGAAACACCACAACCCCATTCTTTGTACTGCTGTACAAGGAGGTTTTATTTTCCACTAGCGACTTACCTAGCTCGCTGCCTAGTGTTGTTCTTGATTTGTTATAGGACTTTGAGGATGTTTTTCCTAATGAAGTACCAGCTGGACTTCCCCCACTTCGCGGCATTGAGCATCAAATTGACTTGGTCCCTGGTGCTTCTCTTCCAAATCATCCAGCCTACCGCACCAATCCCACAGAGACAAAGGAAATTCAGCGACAGGTAAAAGAGCTTTTGGACAAAGGGTATGTTCGTGAATCCTTATCACCATGTGCTATTCCCGTTCTTTTAGTTCCAAAGAAAGATGGCTCTTGGCGCATGTGTGTTGATTGTCGTGCTATCAATGCTATAACTGTTCGATATCGCCATCCCATTCCATGACTTGATGACATGTTAGATTAATTGAGTGGTTCCATCATTTTCACCAAGATTGATTTGCGTAGTGGCTATCATCAAATCCGCATGAAACTTGGTGATGAATGGAAAACAGCGTTTAAAACTAAAATTGGTCTCTATGAATGGCTTGTGATGCCATTTGGCTTGACAAATGCTCCTTCAACTTTTATGCGCTTAATGAACCATGTTTTACGAGCTTTCATTGGCAAGTTTGTAGTTGTTTATTTTGATGATATTCTGATCTATAGCAAATCATTTGATGAACATCTTGATCATATCCGTCAAGTACTTGCTGTTTTGAGGGAAGAGAAATTGTATGGCAACATTGCTAAGTGCACCTTTTGCACAGACCGTGTTGTTTTCCTTGGCTTTGTTGTTTCCGCAGATAGTATTCAGGTTGATGAAGAGAAGGTTAAAGCAATAAAGGATTGGCCTACACCGGTAAATGTGAGCCAAGTTCGAAGCTTTCACGGTCTTGCAAGTTTCTATAGGCGTTTTGTCAAAAATTTCAGCACCCTCGCTGCACCCCTTAACAATCTCACAAAGAAGGATGTTCCATTCACGTGGGGCCATGACGAAGACCAAGCATTTCACACACTGAAAACAAAGCTTTGTGAAGCACCGCTGCTACAACTTCCTGATTTTGGTAAGACATTTGAGATCGAATGTGATGCAAGTGGTGTTGGCATAGGAGGTGTACTGCTGCAAGAAGGTAAACCTGTTGCCTACTTTTCTGAAAAGCTAAATGGTCCACATCTGAATTACTCGGTTTATGACAAAGAGCTTTATGCCTTAGTTCGCGTTTTGGAAGTTTGGCAACATTACTTGTTACCTAAAGAATTTGTCATCCATTCTGATCATGAAGCTTTGAAATATCTAAAAAGTCAAGGCAAACTGAACCGTAGACATGCGAAATGGATTGAGTTCATTGAAACATTTCCCTATGTTGTAAAACATAAGCGTGGAAAAGATAACATTGTTGCCGATGCTTTATCACGGAGATGTGGTTTGGTTACACAATTAGATACAAAAGTGCTTGGTTTGGAATCTATTAAAACACTCTATGCAGCTGATTCTGATTTTAAAGAACCTTTCTCTCATTGCATTGCTGGAAAAGGCTGGGACAAGTATTATGTGCATGATGATTTTTTATTTCGGACTAACAAACTTTGCATTCCAGCCTGCTCGATTCGTCAAGTTCTTTTGCAGGAAGCACATGCTGGTGGCTTAGCTGGTCATTTTGGCGTCAAAAAGACATTGGACATGCTCTCCGATCATTTCTTTTGGCCACATATGCGACGTGATGTCCAGCGACATGTTGCACGCTGCATAATTTGCTTGAAAGCTAAGTCCCGCCTTAACCCCCATGGTCTTTATACTCCATTACCAGTTCCGAATGTACCTTGGGAAGATATATCCATGGATTTTATTTTGGGTTTACCTCGGTCTCAGAGGGGGAGGGATTCTATTTTTGTTGTTGTTGACCGATTCTCTAAAATGGCACATTTTATTCCATGTCATAAGAACGATGATGCTTCACACGTTGCAGACTTGTTTTTCAGGGAGATCGTTTGTTTACATGGAGTGCCCAGGACTATTGTTTCAGACCGGGATACAAAATTTCTAAGCTATTTTTGGAAGACATTATGGGCTAAGCTTGGTACGAAGTTGTTATTTTCCACCACTTGTCATCCGCAAACCGATGGGCAAACTGAAGTTGTCAACCGTACCTTGTCCACCATGTTGCGTGCTGTGTTGAAAAAGAATTTGAAGCAGTGGGAAGACTGCCTTCCACATATTGAATTTGCTTATAACAGGGCAGTCCATTCCACAACAAACTTCTGTCCATTTGAAATTGTTTATGGGTTTAAACCGCATACTCCCATGGATCTTTTGCCTTTACCATTGCAGGAACAAGTTAACATGGATGCATCAAAGAGATCAGACTTTATCAAGAAACTACATGATGAGACAAGGAAAAATATCGAGAAGAAATCAGCACAATATGCAAAGCAGGAGAACAAAGGTAAGAAGAAGGTTACATTCCAGCCGGGAGACCTTGTGTGGTTACATCTACGCAAGGATCGTTTTCCCCAACATCGCAAGACTAAGTTATCTCCTAGGGGTGATGGTCCGTTCAAGGTTCTCCAAAAGATAAATGATAATGCTTACAAAATTGAGCTGCCACCTGAATATTCCAATGTGAGTCCAACATTCAATGTCAAAGACTTGCTTCCATTTGTTGGTGAGCCTGAGTCGCGGACGACTCCTTCTCAAGAGGGGGAGGCTCATGAGGACATGCCTAGAATTCACTCATCTTCAAATGAAACTCCACTTGATATAGCTGGTCCAATTACAAGATGTAGAGCTAAACAATTGGAGAAGGAAATTCATTCTCAGGTGAACGCTAACCTTATGTTTAATAATCAGTTTATGTTGAATGAGCCTATGCTTTTGAGTTCTTGTTCCAATGTCCTTAGGAATGATGGAGTGTATGAACCAGCATGGGATGAAGATGGATTCAAGCCTCTGGACATCTGAATCAAGAAGCCTATGGTGTGCATGAATAAAATGGTGGTTCATCACTTTTGCATGGCAATGCAACCAGAAGCTAGATGACTGACACATGGTACGAATTCCAAGCATAACCGCAGACAGAATACAAGGAGTTAGACGGTGTTCTATAAGTGGATGGAAGCGTCTTCAAGTCTACTTTCCAGCCCATCAAACGGCTCATTATTTGGACTACCCAATAAAGAGTTATGCTCATTTTAGTAACTGCTTCCAGAAGCTGAAAAGACGCGCGAACCAGCCACGAAATCCACTAGTGCATGCGCATGCTGCCATTTACTCAAAGCTGAACGCCCCTATCTCTATATATATCTTGTACTAGACAATGAAAAGACAGATCTTGTTTGGCTAAATTCAGAATACACAAACTCGTGGAGTTTTGTTTATGCGTGAGTCTTGAGAGGCTTGCAACATTTGTTCTTTCGATTCCTGAGGGAGTTGTAGAACGCCGAACTGCGGTTCACCCAGTTCGTGCCTTCATGTCTATAGGGCGTGATTGCGTGGGCTGTTTCGTCGGTACGTGGAAGGGTGATTGTCTCGGTAGTTCGTCGCGTGGACAGCCTCGCGGTGCACTGCCTCTTCACCAGGTCACGCAGTGACAAGTTATCAAGTTCGCAGATCCTACGAGAAGATCGGGCCACACAACTTGCTACACGCGTTGCATAGGCGTGTGCACATCAGTGACGAGGCTCAAGTGGAAGCTTGGTTCGGTCTGTTTGGAGATAGTGCTACTATTGATGAAAGATTGGTGCACGGTTTGCGTCGAACGTACCGTAGGCTCAGAAATAGTATTGGAGGCACCCGATGGAACTCCTAGGTGAGCTGGGTCATGTGGAAACTCGGTTCGATCTGTTTTGAGACAGTGTTAGCGTCGGTGCAAGATAGTTTCTCGGTTTGTGTCAAACGTACCATAGGCTCATAAATAGTTTTGGACGCACCTGATGGTACTCCTTGGTGACGAGGGTCTGGTGGAGTTCTGTTCGGTCCGTTTGGAAATAGTGCTAACCTTGACGCAAGATAGGTGCATGGTTTGCATTGCACATACCATAGGCTCATAAATAGATTTAGACGCACCTGATGGTACTCATAAGTGACGTGGGCCGTGTGGAATCTCATTTTAGTTTGTTTGGAGACAGTGTCTGTGTTAGTGAAAGATAGGTGCACGGTTTGCACCAAACATACCATAGGCATAGAAATCGTTTTGGACACACTCGATGGGACTCCTAGGTGACGAGGCTCAAGTGGAAGTTTAGTTTGGTCCGTTTGGAGATAGTGCTACTCTTGATGCAAGACTGGTGCACGGTTTGCGTCGAACGGACCGTTGGCTCAGAAATAGTATTGGAGGCACCCGATGGAACTCCAAGGTGAGGTGGGTCATGTGGAATCTCGTTTCAATCTGTTTCGAGACAGTGTTAGCGTCGGTGCAAGATAAGTGCTCGGTTTGTGTCAAACGTACCATAGGCTGATAAATCATTTTAGACGTACTCGATAGTAAACCTAGGTCATGAGGGTCAAGTGGAGGTCTATTCGGTCCGTTTGGAGATAGTGCTAATCTTGACGCCAGATAGGTGCATGGTTTGTACTGAACGTACCATAGGCTCATAAAAAGTTTTGGACGCACCTAATGGTACTCCTTGGTGATGAGGGTCTGGTGGAGTTCTGTTTGGTCCGTTTGGAAATAGTGCTAACCTTGACGCAAGATAGGTGCATGGTTTGCATTACTCGTACCACAGGCTCATAAATAGATTTAGACGCACCCGATGGTACTCGTAAGTGACGTGGGCTGTGTGGAATCTCATTTTAGTCCATTTGGAGACAATGTTTGTGTTAGTGCAAGATAGGTGCACGGTTTGCACCGAACATACCATAGGCATAGAAATTGTTTTGGACACACTCGATGGGAATCCTAGGTGACGAGGCTCAAGTGGAAGCTCAGTTTGGTCCGTTTGGAGATAGTGCTACTCTTCATGCAAGATTCTCGGAAATAGTATTTGAGGCACTCGAGTGAACCCCCTAGGTGTGGTGGGTCATGTGGAATCTTGTTTCGATCTGATTTGAGACTGTGTTAGCATCGGTGCAAGATAGGTGCTCAGTTTGCATCAAATGTACCATAGGCTCCTAAATCGTTTTAGATGCACCCGATGGTACTCCTAGGTGATGATGGTCTGGTGGACCTCTGTTCGGTCCGTTTGGAGATAGTGCTAATCTTGACACAAGATAGGTGCACGGTTTGCACTGCACATACCATAAGCTCATAAATAGTTTTGGACGCACCTGATGGAACTCGTAAGTGACGTGGGCCGTGTGGAATCCCGTTTTTGTCCATTTGGATACAGTGTTTGTGTCTGTGCAAGATAGGTGCACGGTTTGCACTAAACTTACCATAGGCATCAAAATCATTTTGGACACACTCGATGGGACTTCTAGGTGACGAGGCTCAAGTGGAAGCTCTGTTCAGTTTGTTTGGAGATAGTGCTACTCTTGATGCAAGATTGGTGCACCGTTAGCGTTGAACGTATCATAGGCTCAGAAATAGTATTAGAGGCACCCGATGGAACTCCTAGGTGAGGTGGGTCATGTGGAATCTCGTTTCAATCTGTTTTGAGACAGTGTTAGCATCGGTGCTGGATAGGTGCTCGGTTTGTGTCAAACGTACCATAGGCTCATAAATCATTTTAGACACACCTGATGGTTCTCCTAGGTGAGAGGGTCTGGTGGAGGTCTGTTCGGTCCGCTTGTAGATAGTGCTAATCTTAACGCAAGATAGGTGCACGGTATGCACTGCATGACCATAGGCTCAAAAATAGTTTTGGACGCACCGGATGGAACTCGTAAATGACGCGGGCCGTGTGGAATCTCATTTTAGTCTGTTTGGAGACAGTGTTTGTGTCAGTGCAAGATAGGTGCACGGTTTGCACCAAACATACCGTAGGCATAGAAATCATTTTGGACACACTCGATGGGACTCCTAGTTGACGAGGCTCAAGTGGAAGCTCAGTTTGGTCCGTTTGGAGATAGTGCTACTCTTGATGCAAGACTGGTGCACGGTTTGCGTCGAACGAACCGTTGGCTTAGAAATAGTATTGGAGGCACCCGATGGAACTCCAAGGTGAGGTGGGTCATGTGGAATCTAGTTTCGATCTGTTTCGAGACAATGTTAGCGTCAGTGCAAGATAGGTGCTCGGTTTGTGTCAAACGTACCATAGGCTGATAAATCATTTTAGACGTACCTGATGGTACACCTGGGTGACGAGGGTCTGGTGGAGCTCTGTTCGGTCTATTTGGAGATAGTGCTAATCTTGATGCCAGATAGGTGCACGGTTTGTACTGAACGTGCCATAGGCTCATAAATAGTTTTGGACGCACCGATGGTACTTCTTGGTGACGAGGGTCTGGTGGAGTTCTGTTCGGTCCGTTTGGAAATAGTGCTAACCTTGACACAAGATAGGTGCATGGTTTGCATTGCACGTACCACAGGCTCATATGTAGATTTAGACGCACCCGATGGTACTCGTAAGTGACGTGGGCCATGCGGAACCTCGTTTTAGTCAATTTGGGAACAGTGTTTGTGTCAGTGCAAGATAGGTGCATGGGTTGCACCGAACATACCATAGGCATAGAAATTGTTTTGGACGCACTCGATGGGACTCCTAGGTGACGAGGTTCAAGTGGAAGCTTGGTTCGGTCTATTTGGAGATAGTGCTACTATTGATGAAAGATTGGTGCACGGTTTGCGTCGAACGTACCGTAGGCTCAGAAATAGTATTGGAGGCACCCGATGGAACTCCTAGGTGTGGTGGGTCATGTGGAATTGTGTTTCGATCTATTTTGAGACTGTGTTAGCGTCGGTGCACGATAGGAGCTCGGTTTGCGTCAAATGTACCATAGGCTCCTAAATCGTTTTAGACGCACCCGATGGTACTCCTAGGTGATGAGGGACTGGTGGACCTCTGTTTGGTGCGTTTGGAGATAGTGCTAATCTTGATGCAAGATAGTTGCACGGTTTGCACTGCACATACCATAAGCTCATAAATAGTTTTGGACACACCTGATGGAACTCGTAAGTGACGTGGGCCGTGTGGAATCTCATTTTAGTCCGTTTCGAGACAGTGTTTGTGTTAGTGCAAGATAGGTGCACAGTTTGCACCGAACATATCATAGGCATAGAAATAATTTTGGACACACTCAATGGGACTCCTAGGTGACAAGACTCGAGTGGAAGCTCTGTTCGGTCCATTTCGAGATAGTGCTACCCTTAATGCAAGATTGGTGCACGGTTTGCGTTGAACGTACCGTAGGCTCAGAAATAGTATTGGAGGCATGCGATGGAACTCCTAGGTGAGGTGGATCTTGCGGAATCTCGTTTCGATCTGTTTTGAGACAGTGTTAGCGTCGGTGCTAGATAGGTGCTCGGTTTGCGTCAAACGTACCATAGGCTCATAAATCATTTTAGACACACCCAATGGTACTCCTAGGTGACGAGGGTCTGGTGGAGCTCTGCTCAGTCCATTTAGAGATAGTGCTAATCTTGACGCAAGATAGGCGCACGGTTTGCTTTGAATGTACCATAGGCTCCTAAATAATTTTAGTTGCACCCGATGGTACTCCTAGGTGACGAGGGTCTGGTGGACCTCTGTTCAGTCCGTTTGGAGATAGTGCTAATCTTGATCCAAGATAGGTGCACGGTTTGCACTGCACATACAATAAGCTCATAAATAGTTTTGGACGCACCTGATGGAACTCGTAAGTGACGTGGGCCGTGTGGAATCCCGTTTTTGTCCGTTTGGAGACAGTGTTTGTGTCAGTGCAAGATAGGTGCACGGTTTGCACTGAACATACCATAGGCATCGAAATCGTTTTGGACACACTCGATGGGACTTCTAGGTGACGAGGCTCAAGTGGAAGCTCTGTTCAGTCCATTTGGAGATACTGCTACTCTTGATGCAAGATTGGTGCACGGTTTGCGTTGAACGTACCGTAGGCTCAGAAATAGTATTGGAGGCACCAGATGGAACTCCTAGGTGAGGTGGGTCATGTGGAATCACGTTTTGATCTATTTTGAGACAGTGTTAGCGTTGGTGCAGGATAGCTGCTTGGTTTGCATCAAACGTACCATAGGCTCATAAATCATTTTAGACGCACCCGATGGTACTCCTAGGTAACGAGGCTCTGGTGGAGCTATGTTCGGTCCGTTTGAAGATAGTGCTCATCTTGACGCAAGATAGGTGCACGGTTTGCACTGAATGTACCATAGGATCATAAATAGTTTTGGACGCACCCGATGGAACTCTAAGTCACGTGGTCATGTGGAATCTCGTTGTAGTCCGTTTGGAGACAGTGTCAGTGTATGTGCAAGATAGGTACACGATTTGCAAAAAACATACCATAGGCATAGAAATCATTTTGGACACACTCGATGGGACTACTGGTGATAAGGCTCAAGTGGAAGCTTGGTTTGGTTCGTTTCGAGATAGTGCTACTCTTGATGCGAGATTGGTGCATGGTTTGCGTCGAACGTACCGTATGCTCAGAAATAGTATTGGAGGCACCCGATGGAACTCCTAGGTGAGCTGGGTCATGTGGAATGTCGATTTGATCTGTTTTGAGACAGTGTTAGTGTCGGTGCAACATAAGTGCTCAATTTGTGTCAAACGTACCATAGACTCATAAATCATTTTAGACGAAGCCGATCGTACTCCTTGGTGACGAGGGTCTGGTGGAGCTCTGTTCGGTATGTTTGCAGATAGTGCTAATCTTGACGCAAGATAGGTTAACGGTTTTCACTGAAAGTACCACAGGCTCATAAATAGTTTTGGACGCACCCAATGGTACTCCTAGGTGATGAGGGTCTGGTGGAGCTCTGTTCGGTCTGTTTGGAAATAGTGCTAACCTTGGCACAAGATAGGTGCATGGTTTGTACTGCACATACCACTGGCTCATAAATAGTTTTAGACGCACCCGATGGTACTCGTAAGTGACGTGGGCCATGTGGAATCTCATTTTAGTGCATTTGGGGACAGTCTTTGTGTCTGTGCAAGATAGGTGCATGGTTTGCACCGAACATACCATAGGCATAGAAATCGTTTTGGACACACTCGATGGGACTCCTAGGTGACGAGGCTCAAGTGGAAGCTCAGTTTGGTCCGTTTGGAGTAGTGCTACTCTTGTTGCAAGATTGGTGCACGGTTTGCGTCGAACGTACCATAGGCTCAGAAATAGTATTGGAGCACCCGATGGTACTCCTAGGTGAGGTGGGTCATGTGGAATCTTGTTTCGATCTGTTTTGAAACTTTGTTAGCATCGGTGCAAGATAGGTGCTCGGTTTGCGTCAAATGTACTATAGGCTCCTAAATTGTTTTAGACGCACCTGATGGTACTCCTAGGTGATGAGGGACTGGTGGAACTCTGTTCGGTCCGTTTGGAGATAGTGCTAATCTTGACACAAGATAGGTGCACGGTTTGCTCTGAATGTACCATAGGCTCATAAATAGTTTTGGACGCACCCGATGGAACTCATAAGTGACGTAGGCCGTGTGGAATCTCGTTTTAGTCCGTTTGGAGACAGTGTTTGTGTTAGTGCAAGATAGGTGCACGGTTTGCACCGAACATACCGTAGGCATAGAAATCATTTTGGACACACTCAATGGGACTCCTAGGTGACGAGACTCGAGTGGAAGCTCTGTTCGGTCCGTTTCAAGATAGTGCTACCCTTAATGCAAGATTGGTGCACGGTTTGCGTTGAACATACCCTAGGCATAGAAATCGTTTTGGACACACTCGATGGGACTCCTAGGTGATGAGGCTCAAGTGGAAGCTCAGTTTGGTCTGTTCGGAGATAGTGCTACTCTTGATGCAAGATTGGTGCACGGTTTATGTCAAACGTACCGTAGGCTCGGAAATAGTATTGGAGGCACCCGATGGAACTCCTAGGTGAGGTGGGTCATGTGGAATCTTGTTTCGATCTGTTTTGAGACTGTGTTAGCGTTGGTGCAAGATAGGTGCTCGGTTTGCGTCAAATGTACCGTAGGCTCCTAAATCGTTTTAGACGCACCCGATGGTACACCTAGGTGATGAGGGTTTGGTGGACCTCTGTTTGGTCCGTTTGGAGATAGTGCTAATCTTGATGCAAGAAAGGAGCACGGTTTGCACCGAACATACCATGGGCATAGAAATCATTTTGGACGCACTCAATGGGACTCCTTGGTGATGAGGCTCAAGTGGAAGCTCGATTCGGTACGTTTGGAGATAGTGCTACTCTTGATGCAAGATTGGGGAATGGTTTGCGTTGAACGTACCGTAGGCTCGGAAATAGTATTGGAGGCACCTAATGGAACTCCTAGGTGAAGTGGGTCATGTGGAATCCTATTTCGATCTATTTTGAGACAGTGTTAGCTTCAGAGCAAGATAGGTGCTCGGTTTGTGTCAAAGGTACCATAGGCTCATAAAACCGTTTTAGACGTACCCGATGGTACTCCTAGGTGATGAGGGTCTGGTAGTGCTAATCTTGACGCAAGATGATGAGGACATCATTGGCTCAAATATGACCATGTCAACCACTTCTATACCAAAGGTGCAACCATTCTATATGAGGCTTATCATTGATGCATTTGATGAATTGGTGCTCCACCATAAAATGTGTATATTTTCATTTTCAGAATTACTTACATGGATCGAGGAAAGGTTTGATTGCATATGGAAAGCATGGAAGGTTAATGAAGTTGATTGGGGACCAAATCCAAGTATTCCCAACGTTCTCCACCTGGACACCACGTCACTTTTGGTCCAAGGAAAGAAAGAGATCAAATCCAACACGTTTTGGGGCTGGATTCGGACTCCAGGACAGCTCCAACTTGTGTTGTTCACCACAGTCGCATACGGACTCGGATTGGGACGTTCTAGCACTTTTTGGAAAGCTTATCAAGTCTATTTTCCAACGGATCTGGACTCATGGCTATATCTTATCCGATGCTTCCGCAATCGTCGTTTCAACGCCGGGGCCTTTTCTGCCTTTGGTGCTGTGTCACCCTATTTTGGGCTGATGGCCCATGTATCAAGTTGGGTTCATTAGGGACATGTCCTAGGGTTGGAGAACGACCCCAACACCCCTTGGTCGTTCCCCTAGGTATTAATAAGGATTAGAGCCGCCACAAACAGATTGGGGTTTTGTTTTGTTGAAAGTTTAGCCATTGCTACTTCCTTGTAGACGCGTGTGTCGACTAGACCATCCGTTCTACTCGATTCAGAACCCCAACTTTGTGATTTCATATTGGTTTTCATCTCCATATTTGCAATTGAGTTGCTTGTTCTACTTGTTCTTGCTTGTTCCTTGATTGCTTGCAGGAATTACCCTAGTGGTTTGGTTGATCGTGTTCCACAAGATCGCGACGGCTGTTGGAGGTGGTGTATCGGTTGCTAAGGCGCAGCATCCTTGGATGGTTGTAGTCGGGCCATGAACGTCATCTCCATCCCCAAATCGAGTTATCCACCTTCTCTCATCGAAAGATCAGGATTCACCCTAGCGGGTTCATATCACAAGATAGGTGCACGGTTTGCACTGAACGTACCATAGGCTCATAGATAGTTTTGGACGCACCCAGTGGAACTCGTAAGTGACGTGGGTCGTGTGGAATCTCATTTTAGTCCATTTATAGATAGTGTTAGTGTCAGTGCAAGATAGGTGTATGGTTTGCACCGAATGTACCACAGGAATAGAAATCATTTTGGACGCACTCAATGGGACTCTTCGGTGACGAGGCTCAAGTGGAAGCTCAATTTGGTACGTTTGGAGATAGTGCTACTCTTGATGCAAGATTGGTGCACAGTTTGCGTCGAACATACCGTAGGCTCAGAAATAGTATTGGTGGCACCCGATGGAACTCCTAGGTGACATGGGTCATGTGGAATCTCGCTTTGATCTATTTTGAGGTAGTGTTATCGTCGGTGAAAGATAGGTGCTCGGTTTGCATCAAACGTACCACAGGATCATAAATCGTTTTAGATGCACCCGATGGTACTGCTAGGTGAAGAGGGTCTGGTGGAGCTCTGTTTGGTCCGTTTGGAGATAGTGGTAATCTTGATGCAAGATAGGTGCACGGTTTGCACTGAACGTACCATAGGCTCATAAATAGTTTTGGACGCACCTGATGGAACTCGTAAGTGACGTGGGTCGTGTGGAATCTCGTTTTAGTCCCTTTGGTGGTAGTGTTAGTGTCAGTGCAAGATAGTGCACGGTTTGCACCAAACATACCATAGGCATAGAATTCATTTTGGACGCACTCAATGGGACTCCTAGGTGATGAGGCTAAGTGCAAGCTCAGTTCGATCCGTTTGGAGATAGTGCTACTCTTGATGCAAGATTGGTGCACGGTTTGCGTCGAACGTACCGTAGGCTCGGAAATAGTGTTGCAGGCACCTGATGGAACTGCTAGGTGACATGGGTCATGTGGAATCACGTTTTGCTCTGTTTTGACACAGTGTTAGCGTCGGTGGAAGATAGGTGCACGGTTTGCACCGAATGTACCATAATCATAGAAATCATTTTGGACACACTCGATGGGACTCCTAGATGACGAGGCTCAAGTGGAAGCTCGGTTCGGTCCATTTGGAGACAGTGCTCCTCTTGATGCAAGATTGGTGCACGGTTTTTGCGTCGAACATACCGTTGGCTCAGAAAAATATTGGAGGCACCCGATGGAACTCCTAGGTGATGTGGGTCATGTGGAATCTCGTTTCGATCTATTTTGAGACAGTGTTAGCATCGGTGCAAGATAGGTGCTCGGTTTGAGTCAAACATACCATAGGCTCATAAATTGTTTTAGATGCACCCGATGGTACTCCTAGGTGATGAGGGTCTAGTGGAGCTTTGTTCGATCCATTTAGATATAGTGCTAATCTTGACATAAGATAGGTGTACGGTTTGCACTGAACATACTATAGGCTCATAAATAGATTTGGATGCACCTGATGGAACTTGTAAGTGACGTGGGATGTGTGGAATCTCATTTTAGTCCATTTGGAGACAGTGTTAGTGTCAGTGCAAGATAGGAGCACGGTTTGCACCAAACATACCATAGGCATAGAAATTGTTTTGGACGCACTTGATGGGACTCCTAGGAGACGAGTCTCAAGTGGATGCTCGATTCCATCCGATTGGAGATAGTGCTACTCTTGATGCAAGATTGGGGAACGGTTTGCATTGAATGTACCGTAGGCTCAAAAATAGTATTGGAGGAACCTGATGGAACTCCTAGGTGACGAGGGTCATGTGCAATCTCATTTCGATCTATTTTGAGACAGTGTCAGCGTTGGTGCAAGATAGGTGCATAATTTGCACCGAACATACGATAGGCATAGAAATCATTTTGGACACACTCGATGGGACTCCAAGGTGACGAGGCTCAAGTGGAAGCTTAATTCGGTCCATTTGGAGATAGTGCTACTGTTGATGTATGATTCGTGCACGGTTTGCATCGAACGTACCATAGGCTTGGAAATAGTATTGGAGGCACCCGATGGAACTCCTAGGTACGTCGGCCATGTGGAGTGTCGTTTCGATCTATTTTGATATAGAGTTAGCGTCGGTGCAAGATAGGTGTTCGGTTTGTGTCAAACGTACCATAGGCTCATAAATAGTTTTGGAGACACTCGATGGAACTCGTAAGTGACGTGGGTCGTGTGGAATCTCATTTTAGTCCATTTATAGACAGTGTTAGTGTCAGTGCAAGATAGGTGCACAGTTTGCACTGAACGTATCATAGGCATAGAAATCATTTTGGACGCACTCGATGGGACTCCTAGGTGACGAGGCTTAAGTGCAAGCTCGGTTCGGTCCGTTTGGAGATAGTGCTACTCTTGATGCAAGATTGGTGCACGGTTTGCGTCGAACGTACCACAGGCTCAGAAATAGTATTGGAGGCACCCGATGGAACTCCTAGGTGACATGGGTCAAGTGGAATCTCATTTCGATATGTTTTGAGACAGTGTTAGCGTGGATGAAAGATAGGTGCTTGATTTGCGCCAGACATACCTTAAGCTCATAAATCATTTTAGATGCACCCGATGGTACTCCTAGGTGATGAGGGTCTGGTGGAGCTTTGTTTGGTCCGTTTGGAGATAGTGCTAATCTTGACGCAAGATAGGTGCACGGTTTGCACTGAACGTACCATAAGCTCATAAATAGTTTTGGACGCAACCGATGGAACTCTTAAGTGTCGTGGGTCGTGTGGAATCTTGTTTTAGTGTCAGTGCAAGATAGGAGCATGGTTTGCACCGAACATACCCTAGGCATAGAAATCATTTTGGACACACTCGATGGGACTCCTATGTGATGAGGCTAAGTGCAAGCTCGGTTCAGTTCATTTGGAGATAGTGCTACTCTTGATGCAAGATTGGTGCACGGTTTGCGTCGAACGTACCGTAGGCTCGGAAATAGTGTTGCAGGCACCTGATGGAACTGCTAGGTGACATGGGTCATGTGGAATCACGTTTTGCTCTGTTTTGACACAGTGTTAGCGTCGGTGGAAGATAGGTGCACGGTTTGCACTGAACATACCATAGGGTCATAAGTAGATTTGGACGCATCGGATGGAAGTCGTTAGTGATGTGGGTCGTGTGGATTCTCGTTTTAGTCCATTTGAAGACAGTGTTAGTGTCAGTGCAAGGTTGGAGCACGGTTTGCAACAAACATCCATAGGCATAGAAATAGTTTTGGATGCACTTGATGGGACTCCTGGGTGACGAGGCTCAAGTGGAAGCTCGGTTCTATCCATTTGGAGATAGTGCTACTCTTGGTGCAAGATTGGGGAACGGTTTGCGTTGAACGTACCGTAGGCTCAGAAATAGTATTGGAGGAACCCGATGGAACTCCTAGGTGACGAGGGTCATGTGCAATCTCATTTCGATCTATTTTGAGACAGTGTTAGCATTGGTGCAAGATAGGTGCATAATTTGCACCGAACATACGATAGGCATAGAAATCATTTTGGACGCACTCGATGGGACTCCAAGGTGACGAGGCTCAAGTGGAAGCTCAATTCGGTCCGTTTGGAGATAGTGCTACTGTTGATATATGATTCGTGCACGGTTTGCATCGAACGTACCATAGGCTTGGAAATAGTATTGGAGGCACCCGATGGAACTCCTAGGTGACGTCGGCCATGTGGAGTGTCATTTCGATCTATTTTGATATAGAGTTAGCGTCGGTGCAAGATAGGTGTTCGGTTTGTGTCAAATGTACCATAGGCTCATAAATAGTTTTGGAGACACTCGATGGAACTCGTAAGTGACGTGGGTCGTGTGGAATCTCATTTTAGTCCATTTATAGACAGTGTTAGTGTCAGTGCAACATAGGTGCACAGTTTGCACTGAACGTATCATAGGCATAGAAATCATTTTGGATGCACTCGATGGGACTCCTAGGTGAAGAGGCTTAAGTGCAAGCTCGGTTCGGTCCGTTTGGAGATAGTGCTACTCTTGATGCAAGATTGGTGCATGGTTTGCGTCGAACGTACCGCAGGCTCAGAAATAGTATTGGAGGCACCCGATGGAACTCCTAGGTGACATGGGTCAAGTGGAATCTCATTTCGATATGTTTTGAGACAGTGTTAGCGTGGATGAAAGATAGGTGCTCGATTTGCGCCAGACATACCTTAGGCTCATAAATCATTTTAGATGCACCCGATGGTACTCCTACGTGACGAGGGTCTGGTGGAGCTCTGTTTGGTCCGTTTGGAGATAGTGCTAATCTTGACGCAAGATAGGTGCACGGTTTGCACTGAACGTACCATAAGCCCATAAATAGTTTTGGACGCAACCGATGGAACTCTTAAGTGTTGTGGGTCGTGTGGAATCTTGTTTTAGTCTGTTTGGTGGTAGTTTTAGTGTCAGTGCAAGATAGGAGCACGGTTTGCACCGAACATACCCTAGGCATAGAAATCGTTTTGGACACACTCGATGGGACTCCAAGATGACGAGGCTCAAGTGGAAGCTCGGTTTGGTCCATTTGGAGATAATGCTACCCTTGATGCAAGATTGGTGCACGGTTTGCGTCGAACATATTGTTGGCTCAGAAATAGTATTGGAGGCACCCGATGGAACTCCTAGGTGACATGGGTCATGTGAAATCTCATTTTGATCTGTTTTGAGACAGTGTTAGCGTCGGTGCAAGATAGGTGTACGGTTTGCACTGAACATACCATAGGGTCATAAGTAGATTTGGATGCACCGGATGGAACTCGTAAGTGATGTGGGTCGTGTGGAATCTTGTTTTAGTCCATTTGAAGACAGTGTTAGTGTCAGTGCAAGGTTGGAGCACGGTTTGCAACAAACATCCATAGGCATAGAAATTGTTTTGGATGCAGTTGATGGGACTCCTAGGTGACGAGGCTCAAGTGGAAGCTCGGTTCTATCCATTTGGAGATAGTGCTACTCTTGGTGCAAGATTGGGGAACGGTTTGCGTTGAACGTACCGTAGGCTTAGAAATAGTATTGGAGGCACTCGATGGAACACATGGTGATGTGGGTCATGTGGAATCCTATTTTGATCTATTTTGAGACAGTGTTAGCATCGGTGCAAGATAGGTGTTCGTTTTGTGTCAAACATACCATAGGCTCATAAAACCATTTTAGACGCACGTGATGGTACTCCTAGGTGACAAGGGTCTGGTAGTGCTAATCTTGACGCAAGACAGGTGCACGGTTTGCACTGAACGTACCATAGGCTCATAAATAGTTTTGGACAGACCCGATGGAACTCGTAAGTGACGTGGGTCGTGTGGAATCTCATTTTAGTCCGTTTATAGATAGTGTTAGTGTCAGTGCAAGATAGACGCACGGTTTGCACCGAACGTACCATAGGCATAGAAATCATTTTGGACGCACTCGATGGGACTCTCAGGTGATGAGGCTCAAGTGGAAGCTCGATTCGATACGTTCGGAGATAGTGCTACTCTTGATGCAAGATTGGTGCACGGTTTGCGTCGAACGTACCGTAGGCTCAGAAATAGTATTGGAGGCACCCGATGGAACTCCTAAGTGATGTGGGGCATGTGGAATCTCGTTTTGATCTGTTTTGAGACAGTGTTAGCGTTGGTGAAAGATAGGTGCTCGCTTTGCGCCAGACGTACCACAGGCTCATAAATAGTTTTAGACGCACCCGATAGTACTCCTAGGTGATGAGGGTCTAGTGGAGCTCTGTTTGGTCTGTTTGTAGATAGTGCTAATCTTGACGCAAGATAGGTGCACGGTTTGCACTGAGCATACCATAGGCTCATAAATAGTTTTGGACGCACCCAATGGAACTCGTAAGTGACGTGGGTCGTGTGGAATCTCATTTTAGCCTGTATGGAGGTAGTGTTAGTGTCAGTGCAAGATAGGAGCACGGTTTACACTAAACATACCATAGGCATAGAAATCATTTTGACGCACTCGATGGGAATCTGAGGTGACGAGGCTTAAGTGCAGTTTGGTCCGTTTGGAGGTAGTGCTACTCTTGATGCAAGATTGGTGCACGGTTTACGTCGAACGTACCGTAGGCTCGGAAATAGTATTAGAGGCAGCTGATGGAACTCCTAGGTGACGTGGGTTATGTGGAATCTCGTTTCAATCTGTTTTGAGGCAATGTTAGTGTCATTGCAAGATAGGTGATCGGATTGTGTCAAACATACCATAGCCTCATAAATTGTTTTAGACGCACCTGATTGTACTCCTAGGTGATGAGGTTCTGGCGGAGCTCTGTTCGGTCCGTTTGGAGATAGTGCCAATCTTGATGCAAGATAGGTGTACGGTTTGCACTGAACGTACCATAGGCTCATAAATAGTTTTGGACGCAACTGATGGAACTTGTAAGTGACAGTGTCGTGTGGAATCTCGTTTAGTCCACTTGGAGACGGTGTTAATGTCAGTGCAAGATAGCATCACATTTGCACCGAACATACCATAGGCATAGAAATCGTTTTGGACGCACTTGATGGGACTCCTAGGTGATGAGGCTCAAGTGGAAGCTCGGTTCTATTCGTTTGGAGATAGTGCTACTCTTGATGCAATATTGGGGAACAGTTTGCATCGAATGTATCGTAGGCTTGGAAATAGTATTGGAGGCACCCGATGGAACTCCTAGGTGACGTGGGTCATGGGGAACTGTTTCGATATGTTTTAAGATAGTGTTAGCGTCAATGCAAGATAGGTGCTTGGTTTTTGTCAAATGTGCCATAGGCTCATAAACCATTTTAGACGCACCCGATGGTACTCCTAGATGACGAGGGTCTGGTAGTGCTAATCTTGATGCAAGATACGTGCACGGTTTGCACTGAACGTACCATAGGCTCATAAATAGTTTTGAAGGCACCCGATGAAACTCGTAAGTGACGTGGGTCGTGTGGAATATCATTTTAGTCCATTTATAGACAGTGTTAGTGTCAGTGCAAGATAGGTGCATGGTTTGCACCGAACGTACCATAGGCATCGAAATTGTTTTGGACGTACTCGATGGGACTCTTAGGTGACAAGGCTCAAGTGGAAGCTTGATTCGTTATGTTTGGAGATAGTGCTACTCTTGATGCAAGATTGGTGCATGGATTGCGCCGATCGTAATGTAGGCTTGGAAATAGTATTGGAGGCACCCGATGGAACTCCTAGGTGATGTGGGTCATGTGGAATCTTGTTTTGATCTGTTTTGAGACAGTGTTATCATCGGTGAAAGGTAGGTGCCCGGTTTGCACAAGACATACCACAGGCTCATAAATAGTTTTAGACGCACCCGGTGGTACTCCTAGGTGATGAGGGTCTGGTGGAGCTCTGTTTGGTCCCTTTGAGATAGTGCTAATTTTGACGCAAGATAGGTGCACGGTTTGCACTGAATGTACCATAGGCTCATAAATAGTTTGGAAGCAATCGATGGAACTCGTACGTGACGTGGGTTGTGTGGAATCTCGTTTTAGCCTGTTTGGAGGTAATGTTGGTGTCAGTGCAAGATAGGTGCACGGTTTGCACCAAACATACCATAGGCATAGAAATCATTTTGGACACACTCGATGGGACTCCTAGGTGACGAGGCTTAAGTGCAAGCTCGGTTCAGTCCGTTTGGAGATAGTGCTACTCTTGATGCAAGATTGGTGCACGGTTTACGTCGAACGTACAGTTGGCTCAGAAATAGTATTGGAGGCACCCGATGGAACTCCTAGGTGGCATGGGTTATGTGGAATCTTGAGTTTGATCTGTTTTGAGATAGTCTTAGCGTCGGTACAAGATAGGTGATCGGTTTGTGTCAAACATACCATAGGCTCATATATCATTTTAGACGCACCCGATGGTACTCCGAGGTGACAAGGGTCTGATGGAGCTCTGTTTGGTTCGTTTGGAAATAGTGCTAATCCTGACACAAGATAGGTGCACGGTTTGCACTGAACGTACCATAGGACCATAAATAGTTTTGGACGCACCCGATGGAACTCATAAGTGACGTGGGTCGTGTGGAATCTCATTTTAGTCCATTTATAGATAGTGTTAGTGTCAGTGCAAGATTGGTGCACGGTTTACACCGAACGTACCATAGGCATAGAAATCATTTTGGACGCACTCGATGGGACTTCTAGGTGACGAGGCTCAAGTGGAAGCTCAATTCGGTACGTTTGGAGATAGTGCTACTCTTGATGCGAGATTGGTGCATGGTTTGCACTAAACGTACCATAGGCTCAAAAATAGTATTTGATGCACCCGATAGAACTCCTAGGTGACGTGGATCATGTGGATTCTTATTTCGATCTCTTATGGGACAGTGTTGGTGTCGGTGAAAGATAGGTGCTCGGTTTGTGTCAAACGAACCATAGGCTCATAAATCATTTTAGACGCACCCAATGGTACTCCTAGGTGACGAGGGTCTGGTGGAGTTCTGTTCAGTCCGTTTGGAGATAGTGCTAATCTTGACACAAGATAGGTGCACGGTTTGCACTAAACGAACCATAAACTCATAAATAGTTTTGGACGCACCCGATGGAACTCGTAAGTGACGTGGGTCCTATCAAATCTTGTTTTAGTCCGTTTAGAGATAATGTTATTGTCAGTGCAAGATTGGGGCACGGTTTCCAGCGAACATACCATAGGCAAAGGAATCATTTTGGATGCACTCGATGGGACTCCTAAGTGACGAGGCTCAAGTGGAAACTCGGTTCGGTCCGTTTGGAGATAGTGCTACTCTCGATGCAAGATTGGTGCACGGTTTGCGTCGAACGTACCGTAGGCTCAGAAATAGTATTGGAGGCACCCGATGGAACTCCTAGGTGACGTGGGTCATGTGAAATCTCGTTTTGATCTATTTTGAGATAGTGTTAGCATCGGTGAAAGATAGATCCTCGGTTTGCATCAAACGTACCACAAGCTCATAAATCGTTTTAGACGCACCCGATGGTACACCTAGGTGATGAGGGTATGGTGGAGCTCTATTTGGGCCGTTTTGAAATAGTGCTAATCTTGACGCAAGATAGGTGCACGGTTTGCACTGAACGTACTATAGGCTCATAAATAGTTTTGGACGCACCCAAAGGAACTCGTAAGCGACGTGTGTCATGTGGAATCTCATTTTAGTCCGTTTATAGATAGTGTTAGTGTTAGTGCAGGATAGGTGTATGGTTTGCACCGAATGTAGCACAGGAATAGAAAATCATTTTGGACGCACTCAATGGGACTCTTCGGTGACGAGGCTCAAGTGGAAGCTCAATTCAGTACGTTTGGAGATAGTGCTACTCTTGATGCAAGATTGGTGCACGGTTTGCGTCGAACGTACCGTAGGCTCGGAAATAGTATTGGTGGCACCCGATGGAACACCTCGGTGACATGGGTCATGTGGAATCTCGCTTCGATCTATTTTGAGGTAGTATTATCATCGGTGAAAGATAGGTGCTCGGTTTGCATCAAACGTACCACAGGCTCATAAATCGTTTTAGATGCACCCGATGGTACTGCTAGGTGAAGAGGGTCTGGTGGAGCTCTGTTTGGTCCGTTTGGAGATAGTGGTAATCTTGATGCAAGATAGGTGCATGGTTTGCACTGAACATACCATAGGCTCATAAATAGTTTTGGACGTACCCGATGGAACTCGTAAGTGACGTGGGTCGTGTGGAATCTCGTTTTAGTCCCTTTGGTGGTAGTGTTAGTGTCAGTGCAAGATAGGTGCAAGGTTTGCACCAAACATACCATAGGCATATAAATCATTTTGGAGGCACTCAATGGGAATCCTAGGTGATGAGGCTTAAGTGCAAGCTCGGTTCGATCCGTTTGGAGATAGTGCTACTCTTGATGCAAGATTAGTGCACGGTTTGCATCGAACGTACCGTAGGCTCGAAGATAGTGTTGCAGGCACCTGATGAAACTGCTAGGTGACATGGGTCATGTGGAATCACGTTTCACTCTGTTTTGAGATAGTGTTAGCGTCGGTGGAAGATAGGTGCACGGTTTGCACCGAACGTACCGTAGGCATAGAAATCATTTTGGACACACTCGACGGGACTCCTAGATGACGAGGCTCAAGTGGAAGCTCGGTTCGGTCCATTTGGAGACAGTGCTCCTCTTGATGCAAGATTGGTGCGTGGTTTTGCGTCGAACATAACATTGGCTCAGAATTGTATTGGAGGCACCCGATGTAACTCCTAGGTGATGTGGGTCATGTGGAATCTCGTTTCAATCTATTTTGAGACAGTGTTAGCGTCGGTGCAAGATAGGTGCTCGGTTTGAGTCAAACATACCATAGGCTCATAAATTGTTTTAGATGCACCCGATGGTACTCCTAGGTGACGAGGGTCTAGTGGAGCTTTGTTCGGTCCGTTTAGACATAGTGCTAATCTTGACATAAGATGGGTGTACGGTTTGCACCGCACATACCATAGGCTCATAAATAGATTTGGACGCACCTGATGGAACTTGTAAGTGACGTGGGACGTGTGGAATCTCATTTTAGTCCATTTGGAGACAGTGTTAGTGTCAGTGTAAGATAGGAGCACGGTTTCCACCAAACATACCATAGGCATAGAAATTGTTTTGGACGCACATGATGGGACTCCTAGGTGACGAGGCTCAAGTGGAAGCTCGATTCGGTACGTTTGGAGATAGTGCTACTCTTGATGCGAGATTGGTGCATGGTTTGCACTAAACGTACAGTAGGCTCAAAAATAGTATTTGACGCTCTCGATAGAACTCCTAGGCGACGTGGATCGTGTGGATTCTTATTTCAATCTCTTATGGGACAGTGTTGGTGTCGGTGAAAGATAGGTACTCGGTTTGTGTCAAACGAACCATAGGCTCATAAATCGTTTTAGACGCACCCAATGGTACTCCTAGGTGACGAGGGTCTGGTGGAGTTCTGTTCAGTCCGTTTGGAGATAGTGCTAATCTTGACACAAGATAGGTGCACGGTTTGCACTGAACGTACCATAAACTCATAAATAGTTTTGGATGCACCCGATGGAACTCGTAAGTGACGTGGGTCCTATCAAATCTTGTTTTAGTCCGTTTAGAGACAGTGTTATTGTTAGTGCAAGATTGGGGCACGGATTCCAGCGAACATACCATAGGCAAAGAAATCATTTTGGATGCACTCGATGGGACTCCTAAGTGACGAGGCTCAAGTGGAAACTCGGTTCGGTCCGTTTGGAGATAGTGCTACTCTTGATGCAAGATTGGTGCACGGTTTGCGTCGAACGTACCGTAGGCTCATAAATAGTATTGGAGGCACCCGATGGAACTCCTAGGTGACGTGGATCATGTGGAATCTCGTTTTGATCTATTTTGAGATAGTGTTAGCATCGGTGAAAGATAGGTCCTCGGTTTGCATCAAATGTACCACAAGCTCATAAATCGTTTTAGACGCACCCGATGGTACACCTAGGTGATGAGGGTATGGTGGAGCTCTATTTGGGCCGTTTTGATATAGTGCTAATCTTGACGCAAGATAGGTGCACGGTTTGCACTGAATGTACTATTGGCTCATAAATAGTTTTGGACGCACCCAAAGGAACTCGTAAGCGACGTGGGTCATGTGGAATCTCATTTTAGTCCGTTTATAGATAGTGTTAGTGTCAGTGCAAGATAGGTGTATGGTTTGCACCGAATGTAGCATAGGAATAGAAATCATTTTGGACGCACTCAATGGGACTCTTTGCTGACGAGGCTCAAGTGGAAGCTCAATTCGGTACATTTGGAGATAGTGCTACTCTTGATGCAAGATTGGTGCACGGTTTGCGTCGAACATACCGTAGGCTCGGAAATAGTATTGGTGGCACCCGATGAAACTCCTAGGTGACATGGGTCATGTGGAATCTCGCTTCGATCTATTTTGAGGTAGTGTTATCGTCGGTGAAAGATAGGTGCTCGATTTGCATCAAACGTACCACAGGCTCATAAATCGTTTTAGATGCACCCGATGGTACTGCTAGGTGAAGAGGGTCTGGTGGAGCTCTGTTTGGTCCGTTTGGAGATAGTGATAATCTTGATGCAAGATAGGTGCATGGTTTGCACTGAACGTATCATAGGCTCATAAATAGTTTTGGACGTACCCGATGGAACTCGTAAGTGACGTGGGTCGTGTGGAATCTCGTTTTAGTCCCTTTGGTGGTAGTGTTAGTGTCAGTGCAAGATAGGTGCACGGTTTGCACCAAACATACCATAGGCATATAAATCATTTTAGACGCACTCAATGGGACTCCTAGGTGATGAGGCTTAAGTGCAAGCTCGGTTCGATCCGTTTGGAGATAGTGCTACTCTTGATGCAAGATTGGTGCACGGTTTGCGTCGAGCGTACCGTAGGCTCAGAGATAGTGTTGCAGGCACCTGATGGAACTGCTAGGTGACATGGGTCATGTGGAATCACGTTTCGCTCTGTTTTGAGATAGTGTTAGCGTCGGTGGAAGATAGGTGCACGGTTTGCACCGAACGTACCGTAGGCATAGAAATCATTTTGGACACACTCGACGGGACTCCTAGATGACGAGGCTCAAGTGGAAGCTCGGTTCGGTCCGTTTGGAGACAGTGCTCCTCTTGATGCAAGATCGGTGCATGGTTTTGCGTCGAACATACCATTGGCTCAGAATAGTATTGGAGGCACCCGATGGAACTCCTAGGTGACGTGGGTCATGTGGAATCTCGTTTCGATCTATTTTGAGACAGTGTTAGCGTCGGTGCAAGATAGGTGCTCGGTTTGAGTCAAACATACCATAGGCTCATAAATTGTTTTAGATGCACCAGTGACGAGGGTCTAGTGGAGCTTTGTTCGGTCTGTTTAGATATAGTGCTAATCTTGACATAAGATGGGTGTACGGTTTGCACCGAACATACCATAGGCTCATAAATAGATTTGGACGCACCTGATGGAACTTGTAAGTGACGTGGGACGTGTGGAATCTCATTTTAGTCCGTTTGGAGACAGTGTTAGTGTTAGTGCAAGATAGGAGCACGGTTTGCACCAAACATACCATAGGCATAGAAATTGTTTTGGACGCACTTGATGGGACTCCTAGGTGACGAGGCTCAAGTGGAAGCTCGATTCGGTATGTTTGGAGATAGTGCTACTCTTGATACGAGATTGGTGCATGGTTTGCACTAAACGTACCGTAGGCTCAAAAATAGTATTTGACGCTCCCGATAGAACTCCTAGGCGACGTGGATCGTGTGGATTCTTATTTCGATCTCTTATGGGACAGTGTTGGTGTCGGTGAAAGATAGCTGCTCGGTTTGTGTCAAACGAACCGTAGGCTCATAAATCGTTTTAGACGCACCCAATGGTACTCCTAGGTGACGAGAGTCTAGTGGAGTTCTGTTCAGTCCGTTTGGAGATAGTGCTAATCTTGACACAAGATAGGTGCACGGTTTGCACTAAACGTACCATAAACTCATAAATAGTTTTGGACGCACCCGATGGAACTCGTAAGTGACGTGGGTCCTATCAAATCTTGTTTTAGTCCATTTAGAGACAATGTTATTGTCAGTGCAAGATTGGGGCACAGTTTCCAGCGAACATACCATAGGCAAAGAAATCATTTTGGATGCACTCGATGGGACTCCTAAGTGACGAGGCTCAAGTGGAAACTCGGTTCGGTCCGTTTGGAGATAGTGCTACTCTTGATGCAAGATTGGTGCACGGTTTGCGTCGAACGTACCGTAGGCTCGGAAATAGTATTGGAGGCACCCGATGGAACTCCTAGGTGACGTGGGTCATGTGGAATCTCGTTTTGATCTTTTTTGAGATAGTGTTAGCATTGGTGAAAGATAGGTCCTCGGTTTGCATCAAAGTACCACAAGCTCATAAATCGTTTTAGACGCACCCGATGGTACACCTAGGTGATGAGGGTATGGTGGAGCTCTATTTGGGCCGTTTTGAGATAGTGCTAATCTTGACGCAAGATAGGTGCACGGTTTGCACTGAACATACTATAGGCTCATAAATAGTTTTGGACGCACCCGAAGGAACTCGTAAGCGACGTGGGTCATGTGGAATCTCATTTTAGTTTGTTTATAGATAGTGTTATTGTCAGTGCAAGATAGGTGTATGGTTTGCACCGAATGTAGCACAGGAATAGAAATCATTTTGGACGCACTCAATGGGACTCTTCGGTGACGAGGCTCAAGTGGAAGCTCAATTCGGTACGTTTGGAGATAGTGCTACTCTTGATGCAAGATTGGTGCACGGTTTGCGTCGAACATACCGTAGGCTCGGAAATAGTATTGGTGGCACCCGATGGAACTCCTAGGTGACATGGGTCATGTGGAATCTCGCTTCGATCTATTTTGAGGTAGTGTTATCGTCGGTGAAAGATAGGTGCTCGGTTTGCATCAAACGTACCACAGGCTCATAAATCATTTTAGATGCACCCGATGGTACTGCTAGGTGAAGAGGGTCTGGTGGAGCTCTGTTTGGTCCATTTGGAGATAGTGGTAATCTTGATGCAAGATAGGTGCATGGTTTTGCACTGAACGTACCATAGGCTCATAAACAGTTTTGGACACACCTGATGGAACTCGTAAGTGACGTGGGTCGTGTGGAATCTCGTTTTAGTCCCTTTGGTGGTAGTGTTAGAGTTAGTGCAAGATAGGTGCACAGTTTGCACCAAACATACCATAGGCATAGAAATCATTTTGGACGCACTCAATGGGACTCCTAGGTGATGAGGCTTAAGTGCAAGCTCGGTTCGATCCGTTTGGAGATAGTGCTACTCTTGATGCAAGATTGGTGCACGGTTTGCGTCGAACGTACCGTAGGCTCAGAGATAGTGTTGCAGGCACCTGATGGAACTGCTAGGTGACATGGGTCATGTGGAATCACGTTTTGCTCTGTTTTGAGATAGTGTTAGCGTCGGTGGAAGATAGGTGCACGGTTTGCACCGAACATACCGTAGGCATAGAAATCATTTTGGACACACTCGACGGGACTCCTAGATGACGAGGCTCAAGTGGAAGCTCGGTTTGGTCCGTTTGGAGACAGTGCTCCTCTTGATGCAAGATTGGTGCACAGTTTTGCGTCGAACATACCATTGGCTCAGAATAGTATTGGAGGCACCCGATGGAACTCCTAGGTGACGTGGGTCATGTGGAACCTTGTTTCGATCTATTTTGAGACAGTATTAGCGTCGGTGCAAGATAGGTGCTCGGTTTGAGTCAAACATACCATAGGCTCATAAATTGTTTTAGAAGCACCCGATGGTACTCCTAGGTGACGAGGGTCTAGTGGAGCTTTGTTCGGTCCGTTTAGATATAGTGCTAATCTTGACATAAGATGGGTGTACGGTTTGCACCGAACATACCATAGGCTCATAAATAGATTTGGACGCACCTGATGGAACTTGTAAGTGACGTGGGACGTGTGGAATCTCATTTTAGTCTATTTGGAGACAGTGTTAGTGTCAGTGCAAGATAGGAGCACGGTTTGCGCCAAACATACCATAAGCATAGAAATTGTTTTGGACGCACTTGATGGGACTCCTAGGTGACGAGGCTCAAGTGGAAGCTCGATTCGGTACGTTTGGAGATAGTGCTTGATGAGGACATCATTGGCTTGAATATGACCATATTAACCACTTCTAAACTAAAGGTGCAACCATTCTATATGAGGCTTATCATTGATACATTTGATGAATTGGTGTTGCACCATAAAGTGTGTGTATTTTCATTTTCAGAATTACTTACATGGATGAAGAGAAGGTTCAATTGCATATGAAAAGAATGGAAGGTTAATGAAGTTGATTGGGGACCAAGTCCAAACATTCCTAATGTCATCCACCAAGCCACCACGTCACTTTTGGCTCAAAGAAAGAAAGAGTCCAAGTCCAACACGTTTTGGAAGATGAATTCGGACTGCAGAAGAGTCCCCACTTCCGACGGTTGTCACAACTTCATACGGACTCCGATTGGGACGTTCTAGGACTTTTTGGAAAGCTTATCAAGTCTACTTTCCAACGGATCTGGACTCATGCCGATATCTTGTGAAATACGTCCGCAGTCCTCATTTTAATACCGAAACCTTTTTCTGTCCACGGTGCTGCATCACCTGATTGTTGCCCGATGGGCCGTGTATCAAGTGGGGCCCAATAGGGGCGTGTCCTAGGGTTGTGGGATGAGCCCCACCACGTCCAGGTCGTCCTCTACCCTCTCATATACCTCCATAGCCACCACAAAGAGATTGGGTTTTTGTTTTGATGTAAGTTTAGCTCCTGCTACTTCCTGGTAGACACGTGTGTCGGTTAGACCATCTGTTCTACTCGATCCGGAACCCCACCTTTATGTGTATTAGATCTGAAACTTCATCTCATATTTGCAATTGAGTGCTTGTTCTACTTGTTCTTGCTTGTTCTTCGATTGCTTGCAGGAATAACCCTAGTGGTTTGGTTGGTTGTGATCCGCAAGATCATGACAACCACTGGAATTGGTGTATCGATCGCTAAGGCGCAGCGTCCTTGGATGGTTGTAGTCGGGTCATGAATGTCTCTCCAGTGAAATCGAAGTTATCCTTCTCCACCGAAAGATTGGGACACACAAACTCTTATCAAGTGGTATCAGAGCAAGGTTTGATCGGTGAGAGATTTTAGTTGCTTTTATTTTCCTATAGTCCAGAAAAAGCCAACAAAAACAGTAGATTTTTTCCCATAATCCCATAGACCCTTTGAGCCTTTGACTAGTATTGCTTAGTTCGGGCTTGTTGAGTTTGGTTTACATCGGCTGAGTCGAGTTGCTGGTCTTAGGATTATGCTTTTAGAGTTTCAAGTTCTTGTCAAGTTTTGGTCACTATCAATTATATACATATCCGCTGCCATCACCACCACCATACATATCTCCACTACACCATATACATCTCCATTGCAATCATTACTACCATATTCGTCTTTGTTGCACCATATCCATCCACGCTATTTTTTTCACACCGAGCAAATCTGATTTGGGCGCACAAAGAAAAATCTGAGTTGCTAGTTCTTTTCTTGTTACTCCCCAAAAAGACAAATACATTATAAGTTGATGTTCTGAACTATGTTTTGTTAAGTTCAGATTCGTCTTGTGCAAAGTAAAAGAAAAGAAGTAGAAGAAGAGAATTCAAAAAAAGACAAAAAAAAAGAAAGAGAAAGAGAAAACAAAGAAAAGAAGAGAGGAGGAAAAGAGGGAGAGTGATAGATTGCTGTTCTTGTGCCTTTTTCCTACTGTACCGTGACTTCATTTGTGTCCAGGCTCGCGTCTCTAGCACGGTCTAGCTTAGGACCAGCACGGTACCATCGTTGAACGATTTCTCAACTTGCTTTTTGTGACTAACGTGGTGCTAGTACTTCCTTGTACATTAATTTGAGCCCTCCTATAGCTCCACATATTCGACTATAGCTTGACAGGTGTTGTTGCTGCGGTGTCGATACACTATTTTCCAAGTTTGCAACTTGTTGGTAACCGCCACCTCCTGTTGGGCTTGGTAAGAACTTATAAGAGCTTGTTTGAACAGGTTGAGAGTGAGAGAATTACAACAAGCACATCCTAGTAGTTGATAGGGGCATAAATATTATTGTGGATGTTTCTTGTTTTCTTCTAATCATGGTAGGAATCCACATGGAAATACAAGATGATCAGGTTGTATATTCTCATCAGTTTGCTAAAGGTATGGCAAGAGATAAGCATGCGACTCATGAGGTATGTGATGTTTTGCTTGATAGAATAAAATCTGCACTACCTAGTTTTGAAGGAAAGTATGACCCTCATGCATATATTGAATGGGAGCTAAATGTAAACAATGAATTTAAAAAGCTTGATCTATCAGAAAATCAAAAGGTTAGAGTTGCTTCTAGTGTTTTTACTAAATATGCTTTAACTGAATGGAAACACCTTTGTAGATTTGGTAAAGCCTCTCAATCATGGAAAGATGTGAAAAGACATTTTAGAAATGTTTTTGTACCTGAATATTATTCTAAAATTTTGTTTAGAAAGTTGCAATCTATAAAACAAGAGAACAAAACTGTAGCAGAATACTTGGATAGACTAAAATCATGTTTGCTGCGTTGTGGCTTAGAAGAAACTGGTGAACTTTTGGAACATAGATTTTTGCAAGGTCTTAATGAGGAAATTCAGAATATTCTTGTTGATAAACATTATAACTCTTTTGATGAGTTGTTTGATCTTGCTTGTTCCATCGGGTGCGTCCAAAACTGTTTATAAGAATATGGTTCATTCCATGCAATCAGTGCACCTATCTTGTGTCAAGATTAGCACTATCTCCAAACGGACCGAACAGAGCTCCACCAGACCCTCATCACCTAGAAGTACCATCGGGTGCGTCTAAAATGATTTATGAGCCTATGGTATGTTTGACACAAACTGAGCACCTATCTTGCACCGACGCTAACACTGTCTCAAAAACAGATCGAAATGAGATTTCACATGACCCACGTCACCTCGGAGTTCCATCAGGTGCCTCCAATACTATTTCCGAGCCTACTGTATGTTCGAAGCAAACCATGCACCAATCTTGCATCAAGGGTAGCATTATCTCCAAATGGACCAAACCGAGCTTCCACTTGAGCCTCGTCACCTAGGAGTCCCATCGAGTGTGTCCCAAAACGATTTCTATGCCAATGGTATGTTCGGTGCAAACCGTGCACCTATCTTTGCACTGACACTAGCACTGTGTCTAAATGGACTAAAACGAGATTCCACATGACCCACGTCACTTACGAGTTCCATCGGGTAAGTCCAAAACTATTTATAAGAATATGGTTCATTTGATAGAATTCGTGCACCTATCTTGTATCAGGATTAGCACTATCTCCAAACAGACTGAACAAAGCTCCACCAGACCCTCGTCTCCTAGGAGTACCATCGGGTGCGTCTAAAACGATTTATGAGCCTATGCTACGTTTGACACAAACCGAGCACCTATCTTGCACCGACGCTAACACTATCTCAAAACAGATCGAAACGAGATTCCACATGACCCACGTCAACTAGGAGTTCCATCGGGTGCCTCCAATACTTTTTCCGAGCCTACGATACGTTAGACACAAACCGTGCACCAATCTTGCATCAAGGGTAGCATTATCTCCAAATGAACCAAACCGAGCTTCCACTTGAGCCTTGTCACCTAGGAGTCCCATCGAGTGTGTCAAAAACGATTTCTATGCCAATGGTATGTTCGGTGCAAACCGTGCACCTATCTTTGCACTGACACTAGCACTATGCCTAAACGGACTAAAACGAGATTACACATGACCAATGTCACTTACGAGTTCGATCGGGTGCGTCCAAAACTATTTATAAGAATATGGTTCATTCTATGCAATCCGTGCACCTATCTTGTGTGAAGATTAGCACTATCTCCAAACGGACCGAACAGAGCTCCACCAGACCCTCGTCTCCTAGGAGTACCATCGGGTGCGTCTAAAATGATTTATGAGCCTATGGTACATTTGACATGAACCGAGCACCTATCTTGCACCGACGCTAACACTGTCTCAAAACAGATCGAAACGAGATTCCACATGACCCACGTCACCTAGGAGTTCCATCGGGTGCCTCCAATACTATTTCCGAGCCTACGATACGTTAGACGCAAACCGTGCACCAATCTTGCATCAAGGGTAGCATTATCTCCAAATGGACCAAACCGAGCTTCCACTTGAGCCTCGTCACCTAGGAGTCCCATCGAGTGTGTCCAAAATGATTTCTATGCCAATGGTATGTTCGGTGCAAACCGTGCACCTATCTTTGCGCTGACACTAGTACTGTGTCTAAACGGACTAAAACGAGATTCCACATGACCAATGTCACTTACGAGTTCCATCGGGTGCGTCCAAAACTGTTTATAAGAATATGGTTCATTCCATGCAATCAGTGCACCTATCTTGTGTCAAGATTAGCACTATCTCCAAACGGACCGAACAGAGCTCCACCAGACCGTCATCACCAAGAAGTACCATCGGGTGCGTCTAAAATGATTTATGAGCCTATGGTATGTTTGACACAAACTGAGCACCTATCTTGCACCGACGCTAACACTGTCTCAAAAACAGATCGAAATGAGATTTCACATGACCCACGTCACCTCGGAGTTCCATCAGGTGCCTCCAATACTATTTCCGAGCCTACTGTATGTTCGAAGCAAACCATGCACCAATCTTGCATCAAGGGTAGCATTATCTCCAAGTGGACCAAACCGAGCTTCCACTTGAGCCTCGTCACCTAGGAGTCCCATCGAGTGTGTCCCAAAACGATTTCTATGCCAATGGTATGTTCGGTGCAAACCGTGCACCTATCTTTGCACTGACACTAGCACTGTGTCTAAATGGAATAAAACGAGATTCCACATGACCCACGTCACTTACGAGTTCCATCGGGTAAGTCCAAAACTATTTATAAGAATATGGTTCATTCGATAGATTCCGTGCACCTATCTTGTGTCAGGATTAACACTATCTCCAAACGGACTGAACAAAGCTCCACCAGACCCTCGTCTCCTAGGAGTACCATCGGGTGCGTCTAAAACGATTTATGAGCCTATGCTACGTTTGACACAAACTGAGCACCTATCTTGCACCGACGCTAACACTATCTCAAAACAGATCGAAACGAGATTCCACATGACCCACGTCAACTAGGAGTTCCATCGGGTGCCTCCAATACTTTTTCCGAGCCTACGATACGTTAGACACAAACCATGCACCAATCTTGCATCAAGGGTAGCATTATCTCCAAATGAACCAAACCGAGCTTCCACTTGAGCCTTGTCACCTAGGAGTCCCATCGAGTGTGTCAAAAACGATTTCTATGCCAATGGTATGTTCGGTGCAAACTGTGCACCTATCTTTGCACTGACACTAGCACTGTGTCTAAACGGACTAAAACGAGATTACACATGACCAATGTCACTTACGAGTTTGATCAGGTGCGTCCAAAACTATTTATAAGAATATGGTTCATTCTATGTAATCCGTGCACCTATCTTGTGTGAAGATTAGCACTATCTCCAAACGGACCGAACAGAGCTCCACCAGACCCTCGTCTCCTAGGAGTACCATCGGGTGCGTCTAAAATGATTTATGAGCCTATGGTACATTTGACATGAACCGAGCACCTATCTTGCACCGACGCTAACACTGTCTCAAAACAGATCGAAACGAGATTCCAGATGACCCACGTCACCTAGGAGTTCCATCGGGTGCCTCCAATACTATTTCTGAGCCTACGATACGTTAGACGCAAACCGTGCACAAATCTTGCATCAAGGGTAGCATTATCTCCAAATGGACCAAACCGAGCTTCCACTTGAGCCTCGTCACCTAGGAGTCCCATCGAGTGTGTCCAAAACGATTTCTATGCCAATGGTATGTTCGGTGCAAACCGTGCACCTAACTTTGCGCTGACACTAGTACTGTGTCTAAACGGACTAAAACGAGATTCCACATGACCAATGTCACTTACGAGTTCCAACGGGTGCGTCCAAAACTGTTTATAAGAATATGGTTCATTCCATGCAATCAGTGCACCTATCTTGTGTCAAGATTGGCACTATCTCCAAACGGACCGAACAGAGCTCCACCAGACCCTCATCACCTAGAAGTACCATCGGGTGCATCTAAAATGATTTATGAGCCTATGGTAAGTTTGACACAAACTGAGCACCTATCTTGCACCGACGCTAACACTGTCTCAAAAACAGATCGAAATGAGATTTCACATGACCCACGTCACCTCGGAGTTCCATCAGGTGCCCCCAATACTATTTCCGAGCCTACTGTATGTTCGAAGCAAACCATGCACCAATCTTGCATCAAGGGTAGCATTATCTCCAAATGGACCAAACCGAGCTTCCACTTGAGCCTCGTCACCTAGGAGTCGCATCGAGTGTGTCCCAAAACGATTTCTATGCCAATGGTATGTTCGGTGCAAACCGTGCACCTATCTTTGCACTGACACTAGCACTGTGTCTAAATGGACTAAAACGAGATTCCACATGACCCACGTCACTTACGAGTTCCATCGGGTAAGTCCAAAACTATTTATAAGAATATGGTTCATTCGATAGATTCCGTGCACCTATCTTGTGTCAGGATTAGCACTATCTCCAAACGGACTGAACAAAGCTCCACCAGACCCTCGTCTCCTAGGAGTACCATCGGGTGCGTCTAAAACGATTTATGAGCCTATGCTATGTTTGACACAAACCGAGCACCTATCTTGCACCGACGCTAACACTATCTCAAAACAGATCGAAACGAGATTCCACATGACCCACGTCAACTAGGAGTTCCATCAGGTGCCTCCAATACTTTTTCCGAGCCTACGATACGTTAGACACAAACCGTGCACCAATCTTGCATCAAGGGTAGCATTATCTCCAAATGAACCAAACCGAGCTTCCACTTGAGCCTCGTCACCTAGGAGTCCCATCGAGTGTGTCAAAAACGATTTCTATGCCAATGGTATGTTCGGTGCAAACCGTGCACCTATCTTTGCACTGACACTAGCACTGTGTCTAAACGGACTAAAACGAGATTACACATGACCAATGTCACTTACGAGTTCCATCGGGTGCGTCCAAAACTGTTTATAAGAATATGGTTCATTCCATGCAATCAGTGCACCTATCTTGTGTCAAGATTAGCACTATCTCCAAACGAACCGAACAGAGCTCCACCAGACCCTCGTCACCTAGAAGTACCATCGGGTGCGTCTAAAATGATTTATGAGCCTTTGGTATGTTTGACACAAACTGAGCACCTATCTTGCACCGACGCTAACACTGTCTCAAAAACAGATCGAAACGAGATTTCACATGACCCACGTCACCTCGGAGTTCCATCGGGTGCCTCCAGTACTATTTCCGAGCCTACTGTATGTTCGACGCAAACCATGCACCAATCTTGCATCAAGGGTAGCATTATCTCCAAATGGACCAAACCGAGCTTCCACTTGAGCCTCGTCACCTAGGAGTCCCATCGAGTGTGTCCCAAAACGATTTCTATGTCAATGGTATGTTCGGTGCAAACCGTGCACCTATCTTTGCACTGACACTAGCACTGTGTCTAAATGGACTAAAACGAGATTCCACATGACCCACGTCACTTACGAGTTCCATCGGGTAAGTCCAAAACTATTTATAAGAATATGGTTCATTTGATGGAATCCGTGCACCTATCTTGTGTCAGGATTAGCACTATCTCCAAACGGACTGAACAGAGCTCCACCAGACCCTCGTCTCCTAGGAGTACCATCGGGTGCGTCTAAAACAATTTATGAGCCTATGCTACGTTTGACACAAACCGAGCACCTATCTTGCACCGACGCTAACACTATCTCCAAACAGATCGAAACGAGATTCCACATGACCCACGTCACCTAGGAGATCCATCGGGTGCCTCCAATACTTTTTCTGAGCCTACGATACGTTAGACACAAACCGTGCACCAATCTTGCATCAAGGGTAGCATTATCTCCAAATGAACCAAACCGAGCTTCCACTTGATCCTCGTCACCTAGGAGTCCCAACGAGTGTGTCAAAAATGATTTCTATGCCAATGGTATGTTCAGTGCAAACCGTGCACCTATCTTTGCACTAACACTAGCACTGTGTCTAAACGGACTAAAACGACATTCCACATGACCAATGTCACTTACAAGTTCGATCGGGTGCGTCCAAAACTATTTATAAGAATATGGTTCATTCCATGCAATCCGTGCACCTATCTTGTGTGAAGATTAGCACTATCTCCAAACGGACCGAACAGAGCTCCACCAGACCCTCGTCTCCTAGGAGTACCATCGGGTGAGTCTAAAACGATTTATGAGCCTATGGTACATTTGACACAAACCGAGCACCTATCTTGCACCGATGCTAACACTGTCTCAAAACAGATCGAAACGAGATTCCACATGACCCACGTCACCTAGGAGTTCCATCGGGTGCCTCCAATACTATTTCCGAGCATACGATACGTTAGACGCAAACCGTGCACCAATTTTGCATCAAGGGTAGCATTATCTCCAAATGGACCAAACCGAGCTTCCACTTGAGCCTCGTCACCTAGGAGTCCCATCGAGTGTGTCCAAAATGATTTCTATGCCAATGGTATGTTCGGTGCAAACCGTGCACCTATCTTTGCACTGACACTAGTACTGTGTCTAAATGGACTAAAACGAGATTCCACATGACCCACGTCAACTAGGAGTTCCATCGGGCGCCTCCAATACTTTTTCCGAGCCTACGATACGTTAGACACAAACCGTGCACCAATCTTGCATCAAGGGTAGCATTATCTCCAAATGAACCAAACCGAGCTTCCACTTGAGCCTCGTCACCTAGGAGTCCCATCGAGTGTGTCAAAAATGATTTCTATGCCAATGGTATGTTCGGTGCAAACCGTGCACCTATCTTTGCACTGACACTAGCACTGTGTCTAAACGGACTAAAACGAGATTACACATGACCAATGTCACTTACGAGTTCCATCGGGTGCGTCCAAAACTGTTTATAAGAATATGGTTCATTCCATGCAATCAGTGCATCTATCTTGTGTGAAGATTAGCACTATCTCCAAACGAACCGAACAGAGCTCCACTAGACCCTCGTCACCTAGAAGTACCATCGGGTGCGTCTAAAATAATTTATGAGCCTATGGTATGTTTGACACAAACTGAGCACCTATCTTGCACCGACGCTAACACTGTCTCAAAAACAGATCGAAATGAGATTTCACATGACCCGCGTCACCTCGGAGTTCCATCAGGTGCCTCCAATACTATTTCCGAGCCTATTGTATGTTCGAAGCAAACCATGCACCAATCTTGCATCAAGGGTAGCATTATCTCCAAATGGACCAAACCGAGCTTCCACTTGAGCCTCGTCACCTAGGAGTCCCATCGAGTGTGTCCCAAAACGATTTCTATGCCAATGGTATGTTCGGTGCAAACCGTGCACCTATCTTTGCACTAACACTAGCACTGTGTCTAAATGGACTAAAACGAGATTCCACATGACCCACGTCACTTACGAGTTCCATCGGGTAAGTCCAAAACTATTTATAAGAATATGGTTCATTTGATAGAATCCGTGCACCTATCTTGTGTCAGGATTAGCACTATCTCCAAACGGACTGAACAAAGCTCCACCAGACCCTCGTCTCCTAGGAGTACCATCGGGTGCGTCTAAAACGATTTATGAGCCTATGCTACGTTTGACACAAACCGAGCACCTATCTTGCACCGACGCTAACACTATCTCAAAACAGATCGAAACGAGATTCCACATGACCCACGTCAACTAGGAGTTCCATCAGGTGCCTCGAATACTTTTTCCGAGCCTACGATACGTTAGACACAAACCGTGCACCAATCTTGCATCAAGGGTAGCATTATCTCCAAATGAACCAAACCGAGCTTCCACTTGAGCCTTGTCACCTAGGAGTCCCATCGAGTGTGTCAAAAACGATTTCTATGCCAATGGTATGTTCGGTGCAAACCGTGGACCTATCTTTGCACTGACTCTAGCACTGTGTCTAAACGGACTAAAACGAGATTACACATGACCAATGTCACTTACGAGTTCGATCGGGTGCGTCCAAAACTATTTATAAGAATATGGTTCATTCTATGCAATCCGTGCACCTATCTTGTGTGAAGATTAGCACTATCTCCAAACGGACCGAACAGAGCTCCACCAGACCCTCGTCTCCTAGGAGTACCATCGGGTGCGTCTAAAATGATTTATGAGCCTATGGTACATTTGACATGAACCGAGCACCTATCTTGCACCGACGCTAACACTGTCTCAAAACAGATCGAAACGAGATTCCACATGACCCACGTCACCTAGGAGTTCCATCGGGTGCCTCCAATACTATTTCCGAGCCTACGATACGTTAGACGCAAACCGTGCACCAATCTTGCATCAAGGGTAGCATTATCTCCAAATGGACCAAACTAAGCTTCCACTTGAGCCTCGTCACCTAGGAGTCCCATCGAGTGTGTCCAAAATGATTTCTATGCCAATGGTATGTTCGGTGCAAACCGTGCACCTATCTTTGCGCTGACACTAGTACTGTGTCTAAACGGACTAAAACGAGATTCCACATGACCAATGTCACTTACGAGTTCCATCGGGTGCGTCCAAAACTGTTTATAAGAATATGGTTCATTCCATGCAATCAGTGCACCATCTTGTGTCAAGATTAGCACTATCTCCAAACGGACCGAACAGAGCTCCACCAGACCCTCATCACCTAGAAGTACCATCGGGTGCGTCTAAAATGATTTATGAGCCTATGGTATGTTTGACACAAACTGAGCACCTATCTTGCACCGACGCTAACACTGTCTCAAAAACAGATCGAAATGAGATTTCACATGACCCACGTCACCTCGGAGTTCCATCAGGTGCCCCCAATACTATTTCCGAGCCTACTGTATGTTCGAAGCAAACCATGCACCAATCTTGCATCAAGGGTAGCATTATCTCCAAATGGACCAAACCGAGCTTCCACTTGAGCCTCGTCACCTAGGAGTCGCATCGAGTGTGTCCCAAAACGATTTCTATGCCAATGGTATGTTCGGTGCAAACCGTGCACCTATCTTTGCACTGACACTAGCACTGTGTCTAAATGGACTAAAACGAGATTCCACATGACCCACGTCACTTACGAGTTCCATCGGGTAAGTCCAAAACTATTTATAAGAATATGGTTCATTCGATAGATTCCGTGCACCTATCTTGTGTCAGGATTAGCACTATCTCCAAACGGACTGAACAAAGCTCCACCAGACCCTCGTCTCCTAGGAGTACCATCGGGTGCGTCTAAAACGATTTATGAGCCTATGCTATGTTTGACACAAACCGAGCACCTATCTTGCACCGACGCTAACACTATCTCAAAACAGATCGAAACGAGATTCCACATGACCCACGTCAACTAGGAGTTCCATCAGGTGCCTCCAATACTTTTTCCGAGCCTACGATACGTTAGACACAAACCGTGCACCAATCTTGCATCAAGGGTAGCATTATCTCCAAATGAACCAAACCGAGCTTCCACTTGAGCCTCGTCACCTAGGAGTCCCATCGAGTGTGTCAAAAACGATTTCTATGCCAATGGTATGTTCGGTGCAAACCGTGCACCTATCTTTGCACTGACACTAGCACTGTGTCTAAACGGACTAAAACGAGATTACACATGACCAATGTCACTTACGAGTTCCATCGGGTGCGTCCAAAACTGTTTATAAGAATATGGTTCATTCCATGCAATCAGTGCACCTATCTTGTGTCAAGATTAGCACTATCTCCAAACGAACCGAACAGAGCTCCACCAGACCCTCGTCACCTAGAAGTACCATCGGGTGCGTCTAAAATGATTTATGAGCCTTTGGTATGTTTGACACAAACTGAGCACCTATCTTGCACCGACGCTAACACTGTCTCAAAAACAGATCGAAACGAGATTTCACATGACCCACGTCACCTCGGAGTTCCATCGGGTGCCTCCAGTACTATTTCCGAGCCTACTGTATGTTCGACGCAAACCATGCACCAATCTTGCATCAAGGGTAGCATTATCTCCAAATGGACCAAACCGAGCTTCCACTTGAGCCTCGTCACCTAGGAGTCCCATCGAGTGTGTCCCAAAACGATTTCTATGTCAATGGTATGTTCGGTGCAAACCGTGCACCTATCTTTGCACTGACACTAGCACTGTGTCTAAATGGACTAAAACGAGATTCCACATGACCCACGTCACTTACGAGTTCCATCGGGTAAGTCCAAAACTATTTATAAGAATATGGTTCATTTGATGGAATCCGTGCACCTATCTTGTGTCAGGATTAGCACTATCTCCAAACGGACTGAACAGAGCTCCACCAGACCCTCGTCTCCTAGGAGTACCATCGGGTGCGTCTAAAACAATTTATGAGCCTATGCTACGTTTGACACAAACCGAGCACCTATCTTGCACCGACGCTAACACTATCTCCAAACAGATCGAAACGAGATTCCACATGACCCACGTCACCTAGGAGATCCATCGGGTGCCTCCAATACTTTTTCTGAGCCTACGATACGTTAGACACAAACCGTGCACCAATCTTGCATAAAGGGTAGCATTATCTCCAAATGAACCAAACCGAGCTTCCACTTGATCCTCGTCACCTAGGAGTCCCAACGAGTGTGTCAAAAATGATTTCTATGCCAATGGTATGTTCAGTGCAAACCGTGCACCTATCTTTGCACTAACACTAGCACTGTGTCTAAACGGACTAAAACGACATTCCACATGACCAATGTCACTTACAAGTTCGATCGGGTGCGTCCAAAACTATTTATAAGAATATGGTTCATTCCATGCAATCCGTGCACCTATCTTGTGTGAAGATTAGCACTATCTCCAAACAGACCGAACAGAGCTCCACCAGACCCTCGTCTCCTAGGAGTACCATCGGGTGAGTCTAAAACGATTTATGAGCCTATGGTACATTTGACACAAACCGAGCACCTATCTTGCACCGATGCTAACACTGTCTCAAAACAGATCGAAACGAGATTCCACATGACCCACGTCACCTAGGAGTTCCATCGGGTGCCTCCAATACTATTTCCGAGCATACGATACGTTAGACGCAAACCGTGCACCAATTTTGCATCAAGGGTAGCATTATCTCCAAATGGACCAAACCGAGCTTCCACTTGAGCCTCGTCACCTAGGAGTCCCATCGAGTGTGTCCAAAATGATTTCTATGCCAATGGTATGTTCGGTGCAAACCGTGCACCTATCTTTGCACTGACACTAGTACTGTGTCTAAATGGACTAAAACGAGATTCCACATGACCCACGTCAACTAGGAGTTCCATCGGGCGCCTCCAATACTTTTTCCGAGCCTACGATACGTTAGACACAAACCGTGCACCAATCTTGCATCAAGGGTAGCATTATCTCCAAATGAACCAAACCGAGCTTCCACTTGAGCCTCGTCACCTAGGAGTCCCATCGAGTGTGTCAAAAATGATTTCTATGCCAATGGTATGTTCGGTGCAAACCGTGCACCTATCTTTGCACTGACACTAGCACTGTGTCTAAACGGACTAAAACGAGATTACACATGACCAATGTCACTTACGAGTTCCATCGGGTGCGTCCAAAACTGTTTATAAGAATATGGTTCATTCCATGCAATCAGTGCATCTATCTTGTGTGAAGATTAGCACTATCTCCAAACGAACCGAACAGAGCTCCACTAGACCCTCGTCACCTAGAAGTACCATCGGGTGCGTCTAAAATAATTTATGAGCCTATGGTATGTTTGACACAAACTGAGCACCTATCTTGCACCGACGCTAACACTGTCTCAAAAACAGATCGAAATGAGATTTCACATGACCCGCGTCACCTCGGAGTTCCATCAGGTGCCCCCAATACTATTTCCGAGCCTACTGTATGTTCGAAGCAAACCATGCACCAATCTTGCATCAAGGGTAGCATTATCTCCAAATGGACCAAACCGAGCTTCCACTTGAGCCTCGTCACCTAGGAGTCGCATCGAGTGTGTCCCAAAACGATTTCTATGCCAATGGTATGTTCGGTGCAAACCGTGCACCTATCTTTGCACTGACACTAGCACTGTGTCTAAATGGACTAAAACGAGATTCCACATGACCCACGTCACTTACGAGTTCCATCGGGTAAGTCCAAAACTATTTATAAGAATATGGTTCATTCGATAGATTCCGTGCACCTATCTTGTGTCAGGATTAGCACTATCTCCAAACGGACTGAACAAAGCTCCACCAGACCCTCGTCTCCTAGGAGTACCATCGGGTGCGTCTAAAACGATTTATGAGCCTATGCTATGTTTGACACAAACCGAGCACCTATCTTGCACCGACGCTAACACTATCTCAAAACAGATCGAAACGAGATTCCACATGACCCACGTCAACTAGGAGTTCCATCAGGTGCCTCCAATACTTTTTCCGAGCCTACGATACGTTAGACACAAACCGTGCACCAATCTTGCATCAAGGGTAGCATTATCTCCAAATGAACCAAACCGAGCTTCCACTTGAGCCTCGTCACCTAGGAGTCCCATCGAGTGTGTCAAAAACGATTTCTATGCCAATGGTATGTTCGGTGCAAACCGTGCACCTATCTTTGCACTGACACTAGCACTGTGTCTAAACGGACTAAAACGAGATTACACATGACCAATGTCACTTACGAGTTCCATCGGGTGCGTCCAAAACTGTTTATAAGAATATGGTTCATTCCATGCAATCAGTGCACCTATCTTGTGTCAAGATTAGCACTATCTCCAAACGAACCGAACAGAGCTCCACCAGACCCTCGTCACCTAGAAGTACCATCGGGTGCGTCTAAAATGATTTATGAGCCTTTGGTATGTTTGACACAAACTGAGCACCTATCTTGCACCGACGCTAACACTGTCTCAAAAACAGATCGAAACGAGATTTCACATGACCCACGTCACCTCGGAGTTCCATCGGGTGCCTCCAGTACTATTTCCGAGCCTACTGTATGTTCGACGCAAACCATGCACCAATCTTGCATCAAGGGTAGCATTATCTCCAAATGGACCAAACCGAGCTTCCACTTGAGCCTCGTCACCTAGGAGTCCCATCGAGTGTGTCCCAAAACGATTTCTATGTCAATGGTATGTTCGGTGCAAACCGTGCACCTATCTTTGCACTGACACTAGCACTGTGTCTAAATGGACTAAAACGAGATTCCACATGACCCACGTCACTTACGAGTTCCATCGGGTAAGTCCAAAACTATTTATAAGAATATGGTTCATTTGATGGAATCCGTGCACCTATCTTGTGTCAGGATTAGCACTATCTCCAAACGGACTGAACAGAGCTCCACCAGACCCTCGTCTCCTAGGAGTACCATCGGGTGCGTCTAAAACAATTTATGAGCCTATGCTACGTTTGACACAAACCGAGCACCTATCTTGCACCGACGCTAACACTATCTCCAAACAGATCGAAACGAGATTCCACATGACCCACGTCACCTAGGAGATCCATCGGGTGCCTCCAATACTTTTTCTGAGCCTACGATACGTTAGACACAAACCGTGCACCAATCTTGCATAAAGGGTAGCATTATCTCCAAATGAACCAAACCGAGCTTCCACTTGATCCTCGTCACCTAGGAGTCCCAACGAGTGTGTCAAAAATGATTTCTATGCCAATGGTATGTTCAGTGCAAACCGTGCACCTATCTTTGCACTAACACTAGCACTGTGTCTAAACGGACTAAAACGACATTCCACATGACCAATGTCACTTACAAGTTCGATCGGGTGCGTCCAAAACTATTTATAAGAATATGGTTCATTCCATGCAATCCGTGCACCTATCTTGTGTGAAGATTAGCACTATCTCCAAACGGACCGAACAGAGCTCCACCAGACCCTCGTCTCCTAGGAGTACCATCGGGTGAGTCTAAAACGATTTATGAGCCTATGGTACATTTGACACAAACCGAGCACCTATCTTGCACCGATGCTAACACTGTCTCAAAACAGATCGAAACGAGATTCCACATGACCCACGTCACCTAGGAGTTCCATCGGGTGCCTCCAATACTATTTCCGAGCATACGATACGTTAGACGCAAACCGTGCACCAATTTTGCATCAAGGGTAGCATTATCTCCAAATGGACCAAACCGAGCTTCCACTTGAGCCTCGTCACCTAGGAGTCCCATCGAGTGTGTCCAAAATGATTTCTATGCCAATGGTATGTTCGGTGCAAACCGTGCACCTATCTTTGCACTGACACTAGTACTGTGTCTAAATGGACTAAAACGAGATTCCACATGACCCACGTCAACTAGGAGTTCCATCGGGCGCCTCCAATACTTTTTCCGAGCCTACGATACGTTAGACACAAACCGTGCACCAATCTTGCATCAAGGGTAGCATTATCTCCAAATGAACCAAACCGAGCTTCCACTTGAGCCTCGTCACCTAGGAGTCCCATCGAGTGTGTCAAAAATGATTTCTATGCCAATGGTATGTTCGGTGCAAACCGTGCACCTATCTTTGCACTGACACTAGCACTGTGTCTAAACGGACTAAAACGAGATTACACATGACCAATGTCACTTACGAGTTCCATCGGGTGCGTCCAAAACTGTTTATAAGAATATGGTTCATTCCATGCAATCAGTGCATCTATCTTGTGTGAAGATTAGCACTATCTCCAAACGAACCGAACAGAGCTCCACTAGACCCTCGTCACCTAGAAGTACCATCGGGTGCGTCTAAAATAATTTATGAGCCTATGGTATGTTTGACACAAACTGAGCACCTATCTTGCACCGACGCTAACACTGTCTCAAAAACAGATCGAAATGAGATTTCACATGACCCGCGTCACCTCGGAGTTCCATCAGGTGCCTCCAATACTATTTCCGAGCCTATTGTATGTTCGAAGCAAACCATGCACCAATCTTGCATCAAGGGTAGCATTATCTCCAAATGGACCAAACCGAGCTTCCACTTGAGCCTCGTCACCTAGGAGTCCCATCGAGTGTGTCCCAAAACGATTTCTATGCCAATGGTATGTTCGGTGCAAACCGTGCACCTATCTTTGCACTAACACTAGCACTGTGTCTAAATGGACTAAAACGAGATTCCACATGACCCACGTCACTTACGAGTTCCATCGGGTAAGTCCAAAACTATTTATAAGAATATGGTTCATTTGATAGAATCCGTGCACCTATCTTGTGTCAGGATTAGCACTATCTCCAAACGGACTGAACAAAGCTCCACCAGACCCTCGTCTCCTAGGAGTACCATCGGGTGCGTCTAAAACGATTTATGAGCCTATGCTACGTTTGACACAAACCGAGCACCTATCTTGCACCGACGCTAACACTATCTCAAAACAGATCGAAACGAGATTCCACATGACCCACGTCAACTAGGAGTTCCATCAGGTGCCTCGAATACTTTTTCCGAGCCTACGATACGTTAGACACAAACCGTGCACCAATCTTGCATCAAGGGTAGCATTATCTCCAAATGAACCAAACCGAGCTTCCACTTGAGCCTTGTCACCTAGGAGTCCCATCGAGTGTGTCAAAAACGATTTCTATGCCAATGGTATGTTCGGTGCAAACCGTGGACCTATCTTTGCACTGACTCTAGCACTGTGTCTAAACGGACTAAAACGAGATTACACATGACCAATGTCACTTACGAGTTCGATCGGGTGCGTCCAAAACTATTTATAAGAATATGGTTCATTCTATGCAATCCGTGCACCTATCTTGTGTGAAGATTAGCACTATCTCCAAACGGACCGAACAGAGCTCCACCAGACCCTCGTCTCCTAGGAGTACCATCGGGTGCGTCTAAAATGATTTATGAGCCTATGGTACATTTGACATGAACCGAGCACCTATCTTGCACCGACGCTAACACTGTCTCAAAACAGATCGAAACGAGATTCCACATGACCCACGTCACCTAGGAGTTCCATCGGGTGCCTCCAATACTATTTCCGAGCCTACGATACGTTAGACGCAAACCGTGCACCAATCTTGCATCAAGGGTAGCATTATCTCCAAATGGACCAAACTAAGCTTCCACTTGAGCCTCGTCACCTAGGAGTCCCATCGAGTGTGTCCAAAATGATTTCTATGCCAATGGTATGTTCGGTGCAAACCGTGCACCTATCTTTGCGCTGACACTAGTACTGTGTCTAAACGGACTAAAACGAGATTCCACATGACCAATGTCACTTACGAGTTCCATCGGGTGCGTCCAAAACTGTTTATAAGAATATGGTTCATTCCATGCAATCAGTGCACCATCTTGTGTCAAGATTAGCACTATCTCCAAACGGACCGAACAGAGCTCCACCAGACCCTCATCACCTAGAAGTACCATCGGGTGCGTCTAAAATGATTTATGAGCCTATGGTATGTTTGACACAAACTGAGCACCTATCTTGCACCGACGCTAACACTGTCTCAAAAACAGATCGAAATGAGATTTCACATGACCCACGTCACCTCGGAGTTCCATCAGGTGCCTCCAATACTATTTCCGAGCCTACTGTATGTTCGAAGCAAACCATGCACCAATCTTGCATCAAGGGTAGCATTATCTCCAAATGGACCAAACCGAGCTTCCACTTGAGCCTCGTCACCTAGGAGTCCCATCGAGTGTGTCCCAAAACGATTTCTATGCCAATGGTATGTTCGGTGCAAACCGTGCACCTATCTTTGCACTAACACTAGCACTGTGTCTAAATGGACTAAAACAAGATTCCACATGACCCACGTCACTTACGAGTTCCATCAGGTAAGTCCAAAACTATTTATAAGAATATGGTTCATTCGATAGAATCCGTGCACCTATCTTGTGTCAGGATTAGCACTATCTCCAAACGGACTGAACAAAGCTCCACCAGACCCTCGTCTCCTAGGAGTACCATCGGGTGCGTCTAAAATAATTTATGAGCCTATGCTACGTTTGACACAAACCGAGCACCAATCTTGCACCGACGCTAACACTATCTCAAAACAGATCGAAACGAGATTCCACATGACCCACGTCAACTAGGAGTTCCATCGGGTGCCTCCAATACTTTTTCCGAGCCTACGATACGTTAGACACAAACCGTGCACCAATCTTGCATCAAGGGTAGCATTATCTCCAAATGAACCAAACCGAGCTTCCACTTGAGCCTCGTCACCTAGGAGTCCCATCGAGTGTGTCAAAAACGATTTCTATGCCAATGGTATGTTCGGTGCAAACCGTGCACCTATCTTTGCACTGACACTAGCACTGTGTCTAAACGGACTAAAACGAGATTACACATGACCAATGTCACTTACGAGTTCCATCGGGTGCGTCCAAAACTGTTTATAAGAATATGGTTCATTCCATGCAATCAGTGCACCTATCTTGTGTCAAGATTAGCACTATCTCCAAACGAACCGAATAGAGCTCCACCAGACCCTCGTCACCTAGAAGTACCATCGGGTGCGTTTAAAATGATTTATGAGCCTTTGGTATGTTTGACACAAACTGAGCACCTATCTTGCACCGACGCTAACACTGTCTCAAAAACAGATCAAAACGAGATTTCACATGACCCACGTCACCTCGGAGTTCCATCGGGTGCCTCCAATACTATTTCCGAGCCTACTGTATGTTCGACGCAAACCATGCACCAATCTTGCATCAAGGATAGCATTATCTCCAAATGGACCAAACCGAGCTTCCACTTGAGCCTCGTCACCTAGGAGTCCCATCGAGTGTGTCCCAAAACGATTTCTATGCCAATGGTATGTTCGGTGCAAACCGTGCACCTATCTTTGCACTGACACTAGCACTGTGTCTAAATGGACTAAAACGAGATTCCACATGACCCACGTCACTTACGAGTTCCATCGGGTAAGTCCAAAACTATTTATAAGAATATGGTTCATTTGATGGAATCCGTGCACCTATCTTGTGTAAGGATTAGCACTATCTCCAAACGGACTGAACAGAGCTCCACCAGACCCTCGGCTCCTAGGAGTACCATCGGGTGCGTCTAAAACGATTTATGAGCCTATGCTACGTTTGACACAAACCCAGCACCTATCTTGCACCGACGCTAACACTATCTCCAAACATATCAAAACGAGATTCCACATGACCCACGTCACCTAGGAGATCCATTGGGTGCCTCCAATACTTTTTCTGAGCCTACGATACGTTAGACACAAACGGTGCACCAATCTTGCATCAAGGGTAGCATTATCTCCAAATGAACCAAACCGAGCTTCCACTTGATCCTCGTCACCTAGGAGTCCCAACGAGTGTGTCAAAAACGATTTCTATGCCAATGGTATGTTCAGTGCAAACCGTGCACCTATCTTTGCACTAACACTAGCACTGTGTCTAAACGGACTAAAACGACATTCCACATGACCAATGTCACTTACAAGTTCGATCGGGTGCGTCCAATAATATTTATAAGAATATGGTTCATTCCATGCAATCCGTGCACCTATCTTGTGTGAAGATTAGCACTATCTCCAAACGGACCGAACAGAGCTCCACCAGACCCTCGTCTCCTAGGAGTACCATCGGGTGCGTCTAAAACGATTTATGAGCCTATGGTACATTTGACACAAACCGAGCACCTATCTTGCACCGATGCTAACACTGTCTCAAAACAGATCGAAACGAGATTCCACATGACCCACGTCACCTAGGAGTTCCATCGGGTGCCTTCAATACTATTTCCGAGCCTACAATACGTTAGACGCAAACCGTGCACCAATTTTGCATCAAGGGTAGCATTATCTCCAAATGGACCAAACCGAGCTTCCACTTGAGCCTCGTCACCTAGGAGTCCCATCGAGTGTGTCCAAAATGATTTCTATGCCAATGGTATGTTCGGTGCAAACCGTGCACCTATCTTTGCACTGACACTAGTACTGTGTCTAAATGGACTAAAACGAGATTCCACTTGACCCACGTCAACTAGGAGTTCCATCGGGTGCCTCTAATACTTTTTCCGAGCCTACGATACGTTAGACACAAACCGTGCACCAATCTTGCATCAAGGGTAGCATTATCTCCAAATGAACCAAACCGAGCTTCCACTTGAGCCTCGTCACCTAGGAGTCCCATCGAGTGTATCAAAAACGATTTCTATGCCAATGGTATGTTCGGTGCAAACCGTGCACCTATCTTTGCACTGACACTAGCACTATGTCTAAACGGACTAAAACGAGATTACACATGACCAATGTCACTTACGAGTTCCAACGGGTGCGTCCAAAACTGTTTATAAGAATATGGTTCATTCCATGCAATCAGTGCACCTATCTTGTGTCAAGATTAGCACTATCTCCAAACGAACCGAACAGAGCTCCACCAGACCCTCGTCACCTAGAGGTACCATCGGGTGCGTCTAAAATAATTTATGAGCCTATGGTATGTTTGACACAAACTGAGCACCTATCTTGCACCGACGCTAACACTGTCTCAAAAACAGATCGAAATGAGATTTCACATGACCCACGTCACCTCGGAGTTCCATCAGGTGCCTCCAATACTATTTCCGAGCCTATTGTATGTTCGAAGCAAACCATGCACCAATCTTGCATCAAGGGTAGCATTATCTCCAAATGGACCAAACCGAGCTTCCACTTGAGCCTCGTCACCTAGGAGTCCCATCGAGTGTGTCCCAAAACGATTTCTATGCCAATGGTATGTTCGGTGCAAACCGTGCACCTATCTTTGCACTGACACTAGCACTGTGTCTAAATGGACTAAAACGAGATTCCACATGACCCACGTCACTTACGAGTTCCATCGGGTAAGTCCAAAACTATTTATAAGAATATGGTTCATTTGATAGAATCCGTGCACCTATCTTGTGTCAGGATTAGCACTATCTCCAAACGGACTGAACAAAGCTCCACCAGACCCTCGTCTCCTAGGAGTACCATCGGGTGCGTCTAAAACGATTTATGAGCCTATGCTACGTTTGAGACAAACCGAGCACCTATCTTGCACCGACGCTAACACTATCTCAAAACAGATCGAAACGAGATTCCACATGACCCACGTCAACTAGGAGTTCCATCGGGTGCCTCCAATACTTTTTCCGAGCCTACGATACGTTAGACACAAACCGTGCACCAATCTTGCATCAAGGGTAGCATTATCTCCAAATGAACCAAACCGAGCTTCCACTTGAGCCTTGTCACCTAGGAGTCCCATCGAGTGTGTCAAAAACGATTTCTATGCCAATGGTATGTTCGGTGCAAACCGTGGACCTATCTTTGCACTGACACTAGCACTGTGTCTAAACGGACTAAAACGAGATTACACATGACCAATGTCACTTACGAGTTTGATCGGGTGCGTCCAAAACTATTTATAAGAATATGGTTCATTCTATGCAATCCGTGCACCTATCTTGTGTGAAGATTAGCACTATCTCCAAACGGACCGAACAGAGCTCCACCAGACCCTCGTCTCGTAGGAGTACCATCGGGTGCGTCTAAAATGATTTATGAGCCTATGGTACATTTGACATGAACCGAGCACCTATCTTGCACCGACGCTAACACTGTCTCAAAACAGATCGAAACGAGATTCCACATGACCCACGTCACCTAGGAGTTCCATCGGGTGCCTCCAATACTATTTCCGAGCCTACGATACGTTAGATGCAAACCGTGCACCAATCTTGCATCAAGGGTAGCATTATCTCCAAATGGACCAAACTAAGCTTCCACTTGAGCCTCGTCACCTAGGAGTCCCATCGAGTGTGTCCAAAATGATTTCTATGCCAATGGTATGTTCGGTGCAAACCGTGCACCTATCTTTGCGCTGACACTAGTACTGTGTCTAAACGGACTAAAACGAGATTCCACATGACCAATGTCACTTACGAGTTCCATCGGGTGCGTCCAAAACTGTTTATAAGAATATGGTTCATTCCATGCAATCAGTGCACCTATCTTGTGTCAAGATTAGCACTATCTCCAAACAGACCGAACAGAGCACCACCAAACCCTCATCACCTAGAAGTACCATCGGGTGCGTCTAAAATGATTTATGAGCCTATGGTATGTTTGACACAAACTGAGCACCTATCTTGCACCGACGCTAACACTGTCTCAAAAACAGATCGAAATGAGATTTCACATGACCCACGTCACCTCGGAGTTCCATCAGGTGCCTCCAATACTATTTCCGAGCCTACTGTATGTTCGAAGCAAACCATGCACCAATCTTGCATCAAGGGTAGCATTATCTCCAAATGGACCAAACCGAGCTTCCACTTGAGCCTCGTCACCTAGGAGTCCCATCGAGTGTGTCCCAAAACTATTTCTATGCCAATGGTATGTTCGGTGCAAACCGTGCACCTATCTTTGCACTGACACAAGCACTGTGTCTAAATGGAATAAAACGAGATTCCACATGACCCACGTCACTTACGAGTTCCATCGGGTAAGTCCAAAACTATTTATAAGAATATGGTTCATTCGATAGATTCCGTGCACCTATCTTGTGTCAGGATTAGCACTATCTCCAAACGGACCGAACAAAGCTCCACCAGACCCTCGTCTCCTAGGAGTACCATTGGGTGCGTCTAAAACGATTTATGAGCCTATGCTACGTTTGACACAAACTGCGCACCTATCTTGCACCGACGCTAACACTATCTCAAAACAGATCGAAACAAGATTCCACATGACCCACGTCAACTAGGAGTTCCATCGGGTGCCTCCAATACTTTTTCCGAGCCTACTGTATGTTCGAAGCAAACCATGCACCAATCTTGCATCAAGGGTAGCATTATCTCCAAATGAACCAAACCGAGCTTCCACTTGAGCCTTGTCACCGAGGAGTCCCATCGAGTGTGTCAAAAACGATTTCTATGCCAATGGTATGTTCGGTGCAAACTGTGCACCTATCTTTGCACTGACACTAGCACTGTGTCTAAACAGACTAAAACGAGATTACACATGACCAATGTCACTTACGAGGTCGATCGGGTGCGTCCAAAACTATTTATAAGAATATGGTTCATTCTATGCAATCCGTGCACCTATCTTGTGTGAAGATAAGCACTATCTCCAAACGGACCGAACAGAGCTCCACCAGACCCTCGTCTCCTAGGAGTACCATCGGGTGCGTCTAAAATGATTTATGAGCCTATGGTACATTTGACATGAACCGAGCACCTATCTTGCACCGACGCTAACACTGTCTCAAAACAGATCGAAACGAGATTCCACATGACCCACGTCACCTAGGAGTTCCATCGGGTGCCTCCAATACTATTTTCGAGCCTACGATACGTTAGACGCAAACCGTGCACCAATCTTGCATCAAGGGTAGCATTATCTCCAAATGGACCAAACCGAGCTTCCACTTGAGCCTCGTCACCTAGGAGTCCCATCGAGTGTGTCCAAAACGATTTCTATGCCAATGGTATGTTCGGTGCAAACCGTGCACCTAACTTTGCGTTGACACTAGTACTGTGTCTAAACAGACTAAAACGAGATTCCACATGACCAATGTCACTTACGAGTTCCATCGGGTGCGTCCAAAACTGTTTATAAGAATATGGTTCATTCCATGCAATCAGTGCACCTATCTTGTGTCAAGATTAGCAGTATCTCCAAACGGACCGAACAGAGCTACACCAGACCCTCATCACCTAGAAGTACCATCGGGTGCGTCTAAAATGATTTATGAGCCTATGGTAAGTTTGACACAAACTGAGCACCTATCTTGCACCGACGCTAACACTGTCTCAAAAACAGATCGAAATGAGATTTCACATGACCCACGTCACCTCGGAGTTCCATCAGGTGCCTCCAATACTATTTCCGAGCCTACTGTATGTTCGAAGCAAACCATGCACCAATCTTGCATCAAGGGTAGCATTATCTCCAAATGGACCAAACCGAGCTTCCACTTGAGCCTCGTCACCTAGGAGTCCCATCGAGTGTGTCCCAAAACGATTTCTATGCCAATGGTATGTTCGGTACAAACCGTGCACCTATCTTTGCACTGACACTAGCACTGTGTCTAAATAGACTAAAACAAGATTCCACATGACCCACGTCACTTACGAGTTCCATCGGGTAAGTCCAAAACTATTTATAAGAATATGGTTCATTCGATAGATTCCGTGCACCTATCTTGAGTCAGGATTAACACTATCTCCAAACGGACTGAACAAAGCTCCACCAGACCCTCGTCTCCTAGGAGTACCATCGGGTGCGTCTAAAACGATTTATGAGCCTATGCTATGTTTGACACAAACCGAGCACCTATCTTGCACCGACGCTAACACTATCTCAAAACAGATCGAAACGAGATTCCACATGACCCACGTCAACTAGGAGTTCCATCGGGTGCCTCCAATACTTTTTCCGAGCCTACGATACGTTAGACACAAACCGTGCACCAATCTTGCATCAAGGGTAGCATTATCTCCAAATGAACCAAACCGAGCTTCCACTTGAGCCTCGTCACCTAGGAGTCCCATCGAGTGTGTCAAAAACGATTTATATGCCAATGGTATGTTCGGTGCAAATAGTGCACCTATCTTTGCACTGACACTAGCACTGTGTCTAAACGGACTAAAACGAGATTACACATGACCAATGTCACTTACGAGTTCCATCGGGTGCGTCCAAAACTGTTTATAAGAATATGGTTCATTCCATGCAATCAGTGCACCTATCTTGTGTCAAGATTAGCACTATCTCCAAACGAACCGAACAGAGCTCCACCAGACCCTCGTCACCTAGAAGTACCATCGGGTGCGTCTAAAATGATTTATGAGCCTTTGGTATGTTTGACACAAACTGAGCACCTATCTTGCACCGACGCTAACACTGTCTCAAAAACAGATCGAAACGAGATTTCACATGACCCACGTCATCTCGGAGTTCCATCGGGTGCCTCCAATACTATTTCCGAGCCTACTGTATGTTCGACGCAAACCATGCACCAATCTTGCATCAAGGGTAGCATTATCTCCAAATGGACCAAACCGAGCTTCCACTTGAGCCTCGTCACCTAGGAGTCCCATCGAGTGTGTCCCAAAACGATTTCTATGCCAATGGTATGTTCGGTGCAAACCGTGCACCTATCTTTGCACTGACACTAGCACTGTGTCTAAATGGACTAAAACGAGATTCCACAAGACCCACGTCACTTACGAGTTCCATCGGGTAAGTCCAAAACTATTTATAAGAATATGGTTCATTTGATGGAATCCGTGCACCTATCTTGTGTCAGGATTAGCACTATCTCCAAACGGACTGAACAGAGCTCCACCAGACCCTCGTCTCCTAGGAGTACCATCGGGTGCGTCTAAAACGATTTATGAGCCTATGCTACGTTTGATACAAACCGAGCACCTATCTTGCACCGACGCTAACACTATCTCCAAACAGATCGAAACGAGATTCCACATGACCCACGTCACCTAGGAGATCCATCGGGTGCCTCCAATACTTTTTCTGAGCCTACGATACGTTAGACACAAACCGTGCACCAATCTTGCATCAAGGGTAGCATTATCTCCAAATGAACCAAACCGAGCTTCCACTTGATCCTCGTCACCTAGGAGTCCCAACGAGTGTGTCAAAAACGATTTCTATGCCAATGGTATGTTCAGTGCAAACCGTGCACCTATCTTTGCACTAACACTAGCACTGTGTCTAAACGGACTAAAACGACATTCCACATGACCAATGTCACTTACAAGTTCGATCGGGTGCGTCCAAAACTATTTATAAGAATATGGTTCATTCCATGCAATCCGTGCACCTATCTTGTGTGAAGATTAGCACTATCTCCAAACGGACCGAACAGAGCTCCACCAGACCCTCGTCTCCTAGGAGTACCATCGGGTGCGTCTAAAACGATTTATGAGCCTATGGTACATTTGACACAAACCGAGCACCTATCTTGCACCGATGCTAACACTGTCTCAAAACAGATCGAAACGAGATTCCACATGACCCACGTCACCTAGGAGTTCCATCGGGTGCCTCCAATACTATTTCCGAGCCTACGATACGTTAGACGCAAACCGTGCACCAATTTTGCATCAAGGGTAGCATTATCTCCAAATGGACCAAACCGAGCTTCCACTTGAGCCTCGTCACCTAGGAGTCCCATCGAGTGTGTCCAAAATGATTTCTATGCCAATGGTATGTTCGGTGCAAATCGTGCACCTATCTTTGCACTGACACAAGTACTGTGTCTAAATGGACTAAAACGAGATTCCACATGACCAATGTCACTTACGAGTTCCATCGGGTGCGTCCAAAACTGTTTATAAGAATATGGTTCATTCCATGCAATCCGTGCACCTATCTTGTGTCAAGGTTAGCACTATCTCCAAACGGACCGAACAGAGCTCCACCAGACCCTCGTCACCTAGAAGTACCATCGAGTGCGTCTAAAATGTTTTATGAGCATATGGTACGTTTGACACAAACTGAGCACCTATCTTGCACCGACACTAACACTGTCTCAAAACAGATCGAAACGAGATTTCACATGACCCACGTCATCTCGGAGTTCCATCGGGTGCCACCAATACTATTTCCGAGCCTACTGTATGTTCGACGCAAACCATGCACCAATCTTGCATCAAGGGTAGCATTATCTCCAAATGGACCAAACCAAGCTTCCACTTGAGCCTCGTCACCTAGGAGTCCCATCGAGTGTGTCCCAAAACGATTTCTATGCCAATGGTATGTTCGGTGCAAACCGTGCACCTATCTTTGCACTGACACTAGCACTGTGTCTAAATGGACTAAAACGAGATTCCACATGACCCACGTCACTATCTTGTGTCAGGATTAGCACTATCTCCAAACGGACTGAACAGAGCTCCACCAGGCCCTCGTCTCCTAGGAGTACCATCGGGTGCGTCTAAAACAATTTATGAGCCTATGCTACGTTTGACACAAACCGAGCACCTATCTTGCACCGACGCCAACACTATCTCAAAACAGATCGAAACGAGATTCCACATGGCCCACGTCACCTAGGAGTTCCATCAGGTGCCTCCAATACTTTTTCTGAGCCTACGATACGTTAGACACAAACCGTGCACCAATCTTGCATCAAGGGTAGCATTATCTCTAAATGAACCAAACCGAGCTTCCACTTGATCCTCGTCACCTAGTAGTCCCAACGAGTGTGTCAAAAACGATTTCTATGCCAATGGTATGTTTAGTGCAAACCGTGCACCTATCTTTGCACTAACACTAGCACTATGTCTAAACGGACTAAAACGACATTCCACATGACCAATGTCACTTACAAGTTTGATCGGGTGCGTCCAAAACTATTTATAAGAATATGGTTCATTCCATGCAATCCGTGCACCTATCTTGTGTGAAGATTAGCACTATCTCCAAACGGACCGAACAGAGCTCCACCAGACCCTCGTCTCCTAGGAGTACCATCGGGTGCGTCTAAAACGATTTATGAGCCTATGGTACATTTGACACAAACCGAGTACCTATCTTGCACCGATGCAAACACTGTCTCAAAACAGATCGAAACGAGATTCCACATGACCCACGTCACCTAGGAGTTCCATCGGGTGCCTCCAATACTATTTCCGAGCCTACGATACGTTAGACGCAAACCGTGCACCAATTTTGCATCAAGGGTAGCATTATCTCCAAATGGACCAAACCGAGCTTCCACTTGAGCCTCGTCACCTAGGAGTCCCATCGAGTGTGTCCAAAATGATTTCTATGCCAATGGTATGTTCGGTGCAAATCGTGCACCTATCTTTGCACTGACACAAGTACTGTGTCTAAATGGACTAAAACGAGATTCCACATGACCAATGTCACTTACGAGTTCCATCGGGTGCGTCCAAAACTGTTTATAAGAATATGGTTCATTCCATGCAATCCGTGCACCTATCTTGTGTCAAGGTTAGCACTATCTCCAAACGGACCGAACAGAGCTCCACCAGACCCTCGTCACCTAGAAGTACCATTGGGTGCGTCTAAAATGTTTTATGAGCATATGGTACGTTTGACACAAACTGAGCACCTATCTTGCACCGACACTAACACTGTCTCAAAACAGATCGAAACGAGATTTCACATGACCCACGTCATCTCGGAGTTCCATCGGGTGCCACCAATACTATTTCCGAGCCTACTGTATGTTCGACGCAAACCATGCACCAATCTTGCATCAAGGGTAGCATTATCTCCAAATGGACCAAACCAAGCTTCCACTTAAGCCTCGTCACCTAGGAGTCCCATCGAGTGTGTCCCAAAACGATTTCTATGCCAATGGTATGTTCGGTGCAAACCGTGCACCTATCTTTGCACTGACACTAGCACTGTGTCTAAATGGACTAAAACGAGATTCCACATGACCCACGTCACTATCTTGTGTCAGGATTAGCACTATCTCCAAACGGACTGAACAGAGCTCCACCAGGCCCTCGTCTCCTAGGAGTACCATCGGGTGCGTCTAAAACAATTTATGAGCCTATGCTACGTTTGACACAAACCGTGCACCTATCTTGCACCGACGCCAACACTATCTCAAAACAGATCGAAACGAGATTCCACATGGCCCACGTCACCTAGGAGTTCCATCGGGTGCCTCTAATACTTTTTCTGAGCCTACGATACGTTAGACACAAACCGTGCACCAATCTTGCATCAAGGGTAGCATTATCTCCAAATGAACCAAACCAAGCTTCCACTTGAGCCTCGTCACCTAGGAGTCCCATCGAGTGTGTCAAAAACGATTTCTATGCCAATGGTATGTTCGGTGCAAACCGTGCACCTATCTTTGCACTGACACTAGCACTGTGTCTAAACAGACTAAAACGAGATTACACATGACCAATGTCACTTACGAGTTCGATCGGGTGCGTCCAAAACTATTTATAAGAATATGGTTCATTCTATGCAATCCGTGCACCTATCTTGTGTGAAGATTAGCATTATCTCCAAACGGACCGAACAGAGCTCCACTAGACCCTCGTCTCCTAGGAGTACCATCGGGTGCGTCTAAAACGATTTATGAGCCTATGGTACATTTGACACGAACCGAGCACCTATCTTGCACCGACGCTAACACTGTCTCAAAACAGATCAAAACGAGATTCCACATGACCCACGTCACCTAGGAGTTCCATCGGGTGCCTCCAATACTATTTCCGAGCCTACGATACGTTAGACGCAAACCGTGCACCAATTTTGCATCAAGGGTAGCATTATCTCCAAATGGACCAAACCGAGCTTCCACTTGAGCCTCGTCACCTAGGAGTCCCATCGAGTGTGTCTAAAACGATTTCTATGCCAATGGTATGTTCGGTGCAAACCGTGAACCTATCTTTGCGCTGACACTAGTACTGTGTCTAAACGGACTAAAACGAGATTCCACATGACCAATGTCACTTACGAGTTCCATCGGGTGCGTCCAAAACTGTTTATAAGAATATGGTTCATTCCATGCAATCAGTGCACCTATCTTGTGTCAAGATTAGCACTATCTCCAAACGGACCGAACAGAGCTCCACCAGACCCTCATCACCTAGAAGTACCATCGGGTGCGTCTAAAATGATTTATGAGCCTATGGTATGTTTGACACAAACTGAGCACCTATCTTGCACCGACGCTAACACTGTCTCAAAAACAGATCGAAATGAGATTTCACATGACCCACGTCACCTCGGAGTTCCATCAGGTGCCTCCAATACTATTTCCGAGCCTACTGTATGTTCGAAGCAAACCATGCACCAATCTTGCATCAAGGGTAGCATTATCTCCAAATGGACCAAACCGAGCTTCCACTTGAGCCTCGTCACCTAGGAGTCCCATCGAGTGTGTCCCAAAACGATTTCTATGCCAATGGTATGTTCGGTGCAAACCGTGCACCTATCTTTGCACTAACACTAGCACTGTGTCTAAATGGACTAAAACAAGATTCCACATGACCCACGTCACTTACGAGTTCCATCAGGTAAGTCCAAAACTATTTATAAGAATATGGTTCATTCGATAGAATCCGTGCACCTATCTTGTGTCAGGATTAGCACTATCTCCAAACGGACTGAACAAAGCTCCACCAGACCCTCGTCTCCTAGGAGTACCATCGGGTGCGTCTAAAATAATTTATGCGCCTATGCTACGTTTGACACAAACCGAGCACCTATCTTGCACCGACGCTAACACTATCTCAAAACAGATCGAAACGAGATTCCACATGACCCACGTCAACTAGGAGTTCCATCGGGTGCCTCCAATACTTTTTCCGAGCCTACAATACGTTAGACACAAACTGTGCACCAATCTTGCATCAAGGGTAGCATTATCTCCAAATGAACCAAACCGAGCTTCCACTTGAGCCTCGTCACCTAGGAGTCCCATCGAGTGTGTCAAAAATGATTTCTATGCCAATGGTATGTTCGGTGCAAACCGTGCACCTATCTTTGCACTGACACTAGCACTGTGTCTAAACGGACTAAAACGAGATTACACATGACCAATGTCACTTACGAGTTCGATCGGGTGCATCCAAAACTATTTATAAGAATATGGTTCATTCTATGCAATCCGTGCACCTATCTTGTGTGAAGATTAGCACTATCTCCAAACGGACCGAACAGAGCACCACCAGACCCTCGTCTCCTAGGAGTACCATCGGGTGTGTCTAAAATGATTTATGAGCCTATGGTACATTTGACATGAACCGAGCACCTATCTTGCACCGACGCTAACACTGTCTCAAAATAGATCGAAACGAGATTCCACATGACCCACATCACCTAGGAGTTCCATCGGGTGCCTCCAATACTATTTCCGAGCCTACGATACGTTAGACGCAAACCGTGCACCAATTTTGCATCAAGGGTAGCATTATCTCCAAACGGACCAAACCGAGCTTCCACTTGAGCCTCGTCACCTAGGAGTCCCATCGAGTGTGTCCAAAACGATTTCTATGCCAATGGTATGTTCGGTCCAAACTGTGCACCTATCTTTGTGCTGACACTAGTACTGTGTCTAAAAGGACTAAAATGAGATTCCACAAGGCCAATGTCACTTACGAGTTCCATCGGGTGCGTCCAAAACTATATATAAGAATATGGTTGATTCCATGCAATCCGTGCACCTATCTTGTGTCAAGATTAGCACTATCTCCAAACGAACCGAACAGAGCTCCACCAGACCCTCGTCTCCTAGGAGTACCATCGGGTGCGTCTAAAATGATTTATGAGCCTATGGTACATTTGACACAAACCGAGCACCTATCTTGCACCGACGCTAACACTGTCTCAAAACAGATCGAAACGAGATTCCACATGACCCACGTCACCTAGGAGTTCCATCGGGTGCCTCCAATACTATTTCTGAGCCTACGATACGTTCGACGCAAACCGTGCACCAATCTTGCGTCAAGGGTAGCATTATCTCCAAATGGACCAAACCGAGCTTGCACTTGAGCCTCGTCACCTAGGAGTCCCATCGAGTGTGTCCCAAAATGATTTTCTATGCCAATGGTATGTTTGGTGCAAACCGTGCACCTATCTTTGCACTGACACTAGCACTGTGTCTAAATGGACTAAAACGAGATTCCACATGACCCACGTCACTTACGAGTTCCATCGGGTAAGTCCAAAACTATTTATAAGAATATGGTTCATTCGATGGAATCCGTGCACCTATCTTGTGTGAAGATTAGCACTATCTCCAAACGGACGGAACAGAGCTCCACCAGACCTTCGTCTCCTAGGAGTACCATCGGGCGCGTCTAAAACGATTTATGAGCCTATGGTACATTTGACACAAACCGAGCACCTATCTTGCACCGATGCTAACACTGTCTCAAAACAGATCGAAACGAGATTCCACATGACCCACGTCACCTAGGAGTTCCGTCGGGTGCCTCCAATACTGTTTCTGAGCCTACGATACGTTAGATGCAAACCGTGCACCAATTTTGCATCAAGGGTAGCATTATCTCCAAATGGACCAAAACCAAGCTTCCACTTGAGCCTCGTCACCTAGGAGTCCCATCGAGTGTGTCCAAAACAATTTCTATGCCAATGGTATGTTCGGTGCAAACCGTGCACCTATCTTTGCGCTGACACTAGTACTGTGTCTAAACGGACTAAAACGAGATTCCACATGACCAATGTCACTTACGAGTTCCATCGGGTGCGTCCAAAACTGTTTATAAGAATATGGTTCATTCCATGCAATCAGTGCACCTATCTTGTGTCAAGATTAGCACTATCTCCAAACGGACCGAACAGAGCTCCACCAGACCCTCGTCACCTAGAAGTACCATCGGGTGCGTCTAAAATGATTTATGAGCCTATGGTACGTTTGACATAAACTGAGCACCTATCTTGCACCGACGCTAACATTGTCTCAAAAACAGATCAAAACGAGATTTCACATGACCCACGTCACCTCAGAGTTCCATCGGGTGCCTCCAATACTATTTCCGAGCCTACTGTATGTTCGACGCAAACCATGCACCAATCTTGCATCAAGGGTAGCATTATCTCCAAATAGACCAAACCGAGCTTCCACTTGAGCCTCGTCACCTAGGAGTCCCATCGAGTGTCCCAAAACGATTTCTATGCCAATGGTATGTTCGGTGCAAAACGTGCACCTATCTTTGCACTGACACTAGCACTGTGTCTAAATGGACTAAAACAAGATTCCACATGACCCACGTCACTTACGAGTTCCATCGGGTAAGTCCAAAACTATTTATAAGAATATGGTTCATTCGATGGAATCCGTGCACCTATCTTGTGTCAGGATTAGCACTATCTCCAAACGGACTGAACAGAGCTCCACCAGACCCTCGTCTCCTAGGAGTACCATCGGGTGCGTCTAAAACGATTTATGAGCCTATGCTACATTTGACACAAACCGAGCACCTATGTTGCACCGACGCTAACACTATCTCAAAATAGATCGAAACGAGATTCCACATGACCCACGTCACCTAGGAGTTCCATCGGGTGCCTCCAATACTTTTTCTGAGCCTACGATACGTTAGACACAAACCGTGCACCAATCTTGCATCAAGGGTAGCATTATCTCCAAATGAACCAAACCGAGCTTCCACTTGAGCCTCGTCACCTAGGAGTCCCATCGAGTGTGTCAAGAATGATTTCTATGCCAATGGTATGTTCGGTGCAAACCGTGCACCTATCTTTGCACTGACACTAGCACTATGTCTAAACGGACTAAAACAACATTCCACATGACCAATGTCACTTACGAGTTCGATCAGGTGCGTCCAAAACTATTTATAAGAATATGGTTCATTCCATGCAATCCGTGCACCTATCTTGTGTGAAGATTAGCACTATCTCCAAACGGACCGAACAGAGCTCCACCAGACCCTCGTCTCCTAGGAGTACCATCAGGTGTGTCTAAAACGATTTATGAGCCTATGGTACATTTGACACGAACCGAGCACCTATCTTGCACCGACACTAACACTGTCTCAAAACAGATCGAAACGAGATTCCACATGACCCACGTCACCTAGGAGTTCCATCGGGTGCCTCAAATACTATTTCCGAGCCTACGATACGTTAGACGCAAACCGTGCACCAATTTTGCATCAAGGGTAGCATTATCTCCAAATGGACCAAACCGAGCTTCCACTTGAGCCTCGTCACCTAGGAGTCCCATCGAGTGTGTCCAAAACGATTTCTATGCCAATGGTATGTTCGGTGCAAACCGTGCACCTATCTTTGCGCTGACACTAGTACCGTGTCTAAACAGACTAAAACGAGATTCCACATGACCAATGTCACTTACGAGTTCCATCGGGTGCGTCCAAAACTATTTATAAGAATATGGTTCATTCCATGCAATCAGTGCACCTATCTTGTGTCAAGATTAGCACTATCTCCAAACGAACCGAATAGAGCTTCACCAGACCCTCGTCACCTAGAAGTACCATCGGGTGCGTCTAAAATGATTTATGAGCCTTTGGTACGTTTGACACAAACTGAGCACCTATCTTGCACCGACGCTAACACTGTCTCAAAACACAGATCGAAACGAGATTTCACATGACCCACGTCACCTCGGAGTTCCATCGGGTGCCTCCAATACTATTTCCGAGCCTACTGTATGTTCGACGCAAACCATGCACCAATCTTGCATCAAGGGTAGCATTATCTCCAAATGGACCAAACCGAGCTTCCACTTGAGCCTCATCACATAGGAGTCCCATCGAGTGTGTCCCAAAATGATTTCTATGCCAATGGTATGTTCGGTGCAAACCGTGCACCTATCTTTGCACTGACACTAGCACTGTGTCTAAATGGACTAAAACAAGATTCCACATGACCCACGTCACTTACGAGTTCCATCGGGTAAGTCCAAAACTATTTATAAGAATATGGTTCATTCGATGGAATCCGTGCACCTATCTTGTGTCAGGATTAGCACTATCTCCAAACGGACTGAACAGAGCTCCACCAGACCCTCGTCTCCTAGGAGTACCATCGGGTGCGTCTAAAACGATTTATGAGCCTATGCTACATTTGACACAAACCGAGCACCTATCTTGCACCGACGCTAACACTATCTCAAAATAGATCGAAACGAGATTCCACATGACCCACGTCACCTAGGAGTTCCATCGGGTGCCTCCAATACTTTTTCTGAGCCTACGATACGTTAGACACAAACCGTGCACCAATCTTGCATCAAGGGTAGCATTATCTCCAAATGAACCAAACCGAGCTTCCACTTGAGCCACATCACCTAGGAGTCCCATCGAGTGTGTCAAGAACGATTTCTATGCCAATGGTATGTTCGGTGCAAACCGTGCACCTATCTTTGCACTGACACTAGCACTATGTCTAAACGGACTAAAACAACATTCCACATGACCAATGTCACTTACGAGTTCGATCAGGTGCGTCCAAAACTATTTATAAGAATATGGTTCATTCCATGCAATCCGTGCACCTATCTTGTGTGAAGATTAGCACTATCTCCAAACGGACCGAACAGAGCTCCACCAGACCCTCGTCTCCTAGGAGTACCATCGGGTGTGTCTAAAACGATTTATGAGCCTATGGTACATTTGACACGAACCGAGCACCTATCTTGCACCGACGCTAACACTGTCTCAAAACAGATCGAAACGAGATTCCACATGACCCACGTCACCTAGGAGTTCCATCGGGTGCCTCAAATACTATTTCCGAGCCTACGATACGTTAGACGCAAACCGTGCACCAATTTTGCATCAAGGGTAGCATTATCTCCAAATGGACCAAACCGAGCTTCCACTTGAGCCTCGTCACCTAGGAGTCCCATCGAGTGTGTCCAAAACAATTTCTATGCCAATGGTATGTTCGGTGCAAACCGTGCACCTATCTTTGCACTGACACTAGCACTGTGTCTAAATGGACTAAAACGAGATTCCACATGACCCACGTCACTTACGAGTTCCATCGGGTAAGTCCAAAACTATTTATAAGAATATGGTTCATTCGATGGAATCCGTGCACCTATCTTGTGTCAGGATTAGCACTATCTCCAAACGGACTTAACAGAGCTCCACCAGACCCTCGTCTCCTAGGAGTACCATCGGGTGCGTCTAAAACGATTTATGAGCCTATGCTACGTTTGACACAAACCAAGCACCTATCTTGCACCGACACCAACACTATCTCAAAACAGATCGAAACGAGATTCCACATGGCCCACGTCACCTAGGAGTACCATCGGGTGCCTCCAATACTTTTTCTGAGCCTACGATACGTTAGACACAAACCGTGCACCAATCTTGCATCAAGGGTAGCATTATCTCCAAATGAACCAAACCGAGCTTCCACTTGAGCCTCGTCACCTAGGAGTCCTATCGAGTGTGTCAAAAACGATTTCTATGCCAATGGTATGTTCGGTGCAAACCGTGCACCTATCTTTGCACTGACACTAGCACTGTGTCTAAACGGACTAAAACGAGATTACACATGACCAATGTCACTTACGAGTTCGATCGGGTGCATCCAAAACTATTTATAAGAATATGGTTCATTCTATGCAATCCGTGCACCTATCTTGTGTGAAGATTAGCACTATCTCCAAACGGACCGAACAGAGCTCCACCAGACCCTCGTCTCCTAGGAGTACCATCGGGTGTGTCTAAAATGATTTATGAGCCTATGGTACATTTGACATGAACCGAGCACCTATCTTGCACCGACGCTAACACTGTCTCAAAACAGATCGAAACGAGATTCCACATGACCCACGTCACCTAGGAGTTCCATCGGGTGCCTCTAATACTATTTCCGAGCCTACGATACGTTAGACGCAAACCGTGCACCAATTTTGCATCAAGGGTAGCATTATCTCCAAACGGACCAAACCGAGCTTCCACTTGAGCCTCGTCACCTATGAGTCCCATCGAGTGTGTCCAAAACGATTTCTATGCCAATGGTATGTTCGGTGCAAACCATGCACCTATCTTTGTGCTGACACTAGTACTGTGTCTAAACGGACTAAAACGAGATTCCACAAGGCCAATGTCACTTACGAGTTCCATCGGGTGTGTCCAAAACTATATATAAGAATATGGTTGATTCCATGCAATCCGTGCACCTATCTTGTGTCAAGATTAGCACTATCTCCAAACGAACCGAACAGAGCTCCACCAGACCCTCGTCTCCTAGGAGTACCATCGGGTGCGTCTAAAATGATTTATGAGCCTATGGTACATTTGACACAAACCGAGCACCTATCTTGCACCGACGCTAACACTGTCTCAAAACAGATCGAAACGAGATTCCACATGACCCACGTCACCTAGGAGTTCCATCGGGTGCCTCCAATACTATTTCTGAGCCTACGATACATTCGACGCAAACCGTGCACCAATCTTGCGTCAAGGGTAGCATTATCTCCAAATGGACCAAACCGAGCTTCCACTTGAGCCTCGTCACCTAGGAGTGTAAGGTCCTAGATGGCTAGAGGGGGGGTGAATAGCCTATAAAAATTCTACAAGCACCACTAAGCAAAATTGTTAGAATACCAAACGGCGTAAAGCGAGTTTTGCTTAGCCAAAGGTTGTGATGCAAGCCTCCTATCCACAAGTCTAGTAGATTATAATCTCTAGTTCACACAAGAGCTATGTCACTAAAAATACACTAGAGAGCAAGCTAACAACACTACTAGCCAAGCTACTACTAGAGCAACACAAGATAATCTAGTAAAGATAAGTGCAAGAGATAGGATTGTGAATCTTATACCGACGGTGGAGTGAAGATGTTGCCAATCACCAAGATGATATACAATCAATTAATATTGACAACAACACAATATGTAGACCAATCACCGGGAGACAAGAGACACAATATTTTTGTTCACCCGGTGTTCACTTGTGCACCGACAAGCTACGTCACCGGTTGTGTCGACCAACACTTAGATGGTTCCTCGGTGTGACCCTCAAGTCACTTGCCCCTCAAGGCACGCCCCGCAAGGCACCGCAAGACACCACTCTCAAGTGAGGTAACTCAATGACACGCGGATTCCACTAGAGTTGCTTTTGGCGTCCCGTCGAGGAAAGCACAAGAACCTCTCACAAACAACCGGAGGTGGCCAAGAACAATCACCTTCTCTTGCCAACGCCTCCAACAATCTCCAAGCCGGCTAGGAGCGGTACTCTCCAAGAGTAACAAGAAATCCACCGGCTAAACCACCCACAAGTGCCACTAGATGCCCTCAAGCTATGCAATGCACTTTGGGATCACTCAATCTCACTTTTGATTTGCAATCAAGCAAGGGAGATGAGTGGGAGGAGTTGCTTTTGCTCAAAGGATGCACAAGAGTGTTAGAAATGCCAAGAGACCTCCCCAAGGGCCGGCCAACGAGTATTTATAAGCACCCCAAACAAATAGAGCCGTTGCAACTCCACTGACCGTTTTTTCGGGACGACCGGACGCGCCGGTCGAAACTGACCGGACGCGCTCAACCGCGTCCGGTCGTCCTGCGACGTCCACGTGTCCTCCAAAATTCAAAACCGACCGTTAGAACCTCCAACGGTCACTGCGCGCCAACGGTCAAACGCTATGACCGGACGCGCCGCTCAACCGACCGGACGCGCCGGTCGCACAGCACCGCGCGCGCGAAGCAATGACCGGACGCGCTCCAGAGAACGACCGGACGCGACAGTGTCAGCGTCCGGTCGGAGTCCAGTAAGCTCCTTTGACGACCGGACGCGTCCGATCGCGTGTGACCGGACGCGCCCCGCGTCCGATCGTCCTTGCGAACCGCAGTTCCTTCTGGGCACCTGACCGGACGCGCTGGTCCCGCGAGTGACCGGACGCGCCGGTTGCAAACCCTAGCCCGCGCGCCCGATACCGCGCTGTACTGACCGGACGCGTCCGGTCATACCGAGACCGCGTCCGGTGCAGCGTCCGGTCACCTCTGTGACCTCCGTTCGCTTCCGTTTCTTTTCCAACTTCCGGTGTAGTGGAAAATAGGCATTTCATTTCCCCAAAATCGCCTGAATCCCGCGCTCGCACGCTCGGCGGGAGGGAGAGAGGAACCCAAACCCCTCTCTACCCGCAAACCATAGCGCGACCAACGCCACCTTTGCAAATGTGCCAACACCATCAAGTGTACATCTCCATGTGCTTGTGTGTTAGCTTTTTCTCAATCATTTTCAAAGGTTTTCCAATTAGCTCACTAGGCCCTACATGCAATGCACTTCATGAATTCACCTAGTGGCACCCGTGCATCGAATAACCGATAAGACTTCCCCTCTTAATAGTTCGGCTATCGATCCTAAACCACTCACACCCTCTATGGTGTCTTGAGTGTAAAACAAAATGGCCCTATGGTTATACCTTTGCCTTGAGCCCATTTTGTTTCTCCAAATGATATGATCCACTTCATATCATCACATGACCGTCTCGATCCATCGACCTTGACTTCACTTGCTCTTCACCGTTGCATCGGTCCGTCGGCGCTAAGTCTTGCTCAAGCTTCACCATCGCATGGTCCTTCGCTTCGAAGCCTCGACTTGCCCTTCACCTTCACAACCAGTCCATCGAGCCAAGCCTCATCTTGGTCTTCATCATCTTGGTCACATGAGTCAATGTCATGTCTCATATGCAATGACCACCTTTATCTAAATCATCCACTTAGATACAAAGGTTAGTCCTAGGTTTCATCAATTAGCCAAAACCAAACTAGGGACTTTTAATCTCCCCCTTTTTGGTAATTGATGACAACCCTCACAAAGATGATTTTGATAATAAAAGTTTTAAACTTGTCATACTTGTCCAATCATTTTGCTCATAAGTAAAGTTTGGACAATTATCACAAGCTCGATTTTGGTAGCATTAGCTCCCCCTACATATGTGCATAGAGTTTGGATTGAAAGCTTTGCACATATGCATGGATAGAAGAGTTGGGGGAGTAATTCTACCAAAATGATGCTAAGGTGTAAGAAATGGACCTTTGAAGCGTGATACCAATCGGAGTTGCCTTTTACACCATCCTTAGCATCATGAAGTAACTAGACATCCATCAAAACTCAAGAACCCCGTGAGATCAACATTATATGCAAAGGTTCTTGGACCACTTGTAAAGCTAACCACTTGTAAAGCTTTAGGCATGTCTAGATATCACAAGTAAACTATTCCTATGCATGCTAGTAGATCATTTCATCATCCAAGTTCTATACTAGCATTGCACCACACAAGCATGTATATTAAATTTAAATACATGTGCAATGAGCAAGTCATATGAAAATGCACAAGCAAATGCAGCAACTTTGTTTATGAGCTTGCTCCCCCTACTTGTGTGCATCAAAAATTTTATTTACCCCTTTATCATGTTGAATCATCTTTTTCTCTCCCCCTTTGTCAACAACTTACCCAAAAATGGGATCAAATTGTGGAGAGAAGAAAAAATGTTTGATGGAGTAGGTTAAAATTTATCAAATTTGGTTCAACCTAGAACACTTGCCAAAGATATTTAATTCGATTTGAACCAAAGACAAGCTTCTTCACACCTCCTAATAAGGGTTATCTTGCCTATGTTGAATTAAACACTTATAGCAAATCTTCTAGATTCAACACTAGGTTTGCAAGCTCACAAACATGTCATATGCCACCACTAGATCAAAACAAACATAGAGGCAATAGTGGTAACATATATCCATCAAATTCATTTGATTTATCATGAATGCTCATGCATACCACTTAATATGTCTACATGCTCTAGCAAGTCCTTAGCATAGGATGAATGATATGTCAATCAACTTTACCTTGCAATGTCGAAGGAGAGGCATGTCAATAAGTGGGTGGGGTGCATTCAACTCATGTTTGAGAAATCAAGAATGTTCAATTCATTCCTTAGCTTGCAAAACCTCTTTTCATCAAGTGGCTTAGTGAGAATATCGGCAAGTTGATCATTGGTGCCAACACTTTCAATGGCAATATCTCCCTTTTGTTGATGATCTCTAATGAAATGATGCCTTATGTCAATATGCTTTGTTCTTCCATGTTGAACCGGGTTTTGTATCATCTTGATTGCACTCTCATTATCACATAGCAATGGCACATTCTTGAAGTTGAAGCCATAATCCTTCAAAGTTGATTTCATCCATAGCAATTGTGCACAACAACTCCCCGCACTCACATATTCGGCTTCGGCGGTAGAGATTGCCACACTATTTTGTTTCTTTGAGGACCATGACACGAGTGATCTTCCAAGTAATTGACATGTGCCACTTGTGCTCTTTCTATTGATCTTGCAACCCCCATAGTCGGAGTCCGAATATCCAATCAATTCAAATTTTGACCCCTTGGGATACCATAGTCCAACATCTCTTGTTTGCTTCAAGTATCTCAATATTCTCTTTGCGGCCGTGAGATGACTCTCTCTAGGTGAGGCTTGATATCTAGCACACATGCAAACACTAAACATGACATCCGGCCTTGATGCGGTGACATAGAGTAGACTTCCAATCAAAGACCGATATTCCTTTTGATTCACCATATTTCCATCAAGATCACTATCCAAATTGCCATTTGTACCCATTGGAGTTGAAATTGGTTTTGCATCTTGCATTCCAAATTTCTTCAACATGTCCCTTATGTATTTCCCTTGACTCACAAATGTCCCATTCTTCAATTGCTTGACTTGGAGACCAAGGAAGTAGCTAAGTTCACCAATCATGGACATTTCAAACTCTTTGGCCATCATAGCACCAAATTCTTCACAATAAGCTTGATCGGTTGATCCAAAGATGATGTCATCAACATATATTTGCACTATGAATAGATCATTTCCAATCTTCTTGGTGAATAGAGTTGTATCAACCTTGCCCATCTTGAATCCCTTAGAGAGAAGAAAATCCCTTAGCCTCTCATACCATGCTCTAGGTGCTTGCTTTAAGCCATATAAAGCCTTCTTCAACTTGTACACATGGTTGGGTTTCTTGTCATCTTCAAATCCGGGTGGTTGCTCAACGAAGACTAACTCATTGATAATCCCATTGAGAAATGCACTTTTGACATCCATTTGATATAGTTTGATGTTGTGTGCACAAGCATAAGCCAATAGAATCCTTATTGCCTCCAATCTTGCCACGGGAGCATATGTCTCATCATAGTCAAGACCTTCAACTTGAGTGTAACCTTGAGCAACTAGTCTTGCTTTGTTTCTCACTACAATGCCATCTTGATCTTGCTTATTTTTGAACACCCACTTGGTTCCAATCACATTGTAGTCATTTGGCCTTTCTACCAACTCCCAAACATCATTTCTTGTGAAATTGTTAAGCTCTTCTTGCATAGCCATGATCCAATCGGCATCCCTCAAAGCTTCTTCTATCTTCTTTGGTTCTATGGTTGACACAAATGATGCATGCTCACAAAACATTGTCAATCTTGATCTTGTTTGCACACCACTTCTAATATCACCAATAACACTATCAATGGGGTGATCTCTTGCGACATGTTGTGGTTGGAGTACTTGTACTTGATTGCTTGAGCTTGGTTGATCACTTGATGTATCTCGATGAGAAGAACTAGCACCATGTACTTGCACTTGAGAGTCACTAACTAGCTTGAATGGTGAATTGAGCACTTGATCTTTATCATCATCTTGAATATCAATTACTTGCTTTGCTCTAATGTCTCCAATGTCCATGTTCTTCATTGCTTCCTCTAATAGAGTTCCACCAACATCATCTGGATTCTCTTCTTCATCTTGTGACCCATTGGTTTCATCAAATTGCACATCATGGACTTCTTCTAGAATGCCACTTGAGTTGTTCCAAACTCTATAAGCTTTGCTTGTAGTTGAATAACCAAGTAGGAACCCCTCATCACATCTCTTGTCAAACTTTCCCAATCTAGTGCCCTTCTTCAAGATATAGCATTTGCAACCAAACACCCTAAAGTAAGAAATATTGGGCTTTCTTCCATGAAGTAGCTCATATGGGGTCTTCTCTAGCAATGGATGACAATATAGTCTATTGATGTAGTAGCAAGCGGTATTGATTGCTTCATCCCAAAATGATTGACTCACATTGTACTCATGAAGCATTGATCTAGCCATATCAAGCAATGTTCTATTCTTCCTCTCAACTAGGCCATTTGATTGTGGAGTGTACTTGGCCGAGAATTGATGTCCAATACCATAATGATCACAAAGTTCTTCAATTCTTGTATTCTTGAACTCACTTCCATTGTCACTTCTCACTTTCTTGATTCTAATCTCAAACTCATTGTGAACTCTAGTGAGAAATGTCTTAAAGGTGTCAAACACTTCACTTTTGTCACTAAGAAAGAATACCCATGTGAATCTTGTGAAGTCATCCACTATAACAAAGCCATACTTGTTACCGCCTATGCTTGTATATGTTGTTGGTCCAAATAGATCCATGTGCATCAACTCAAATGCTTTGCATGTGCTCATTGTACTCTTCTTTGGATGTGAGCTTCCAACTTGCTTCCCGGCTTGACATGCACTACAAAGCTTATTCTTCTCAAATTCAACATCTTTCAAACCATTGACAAGATTGTAAGTTGTAAGCTTCTTCAATTGTTTCATACCAACATGACCAAGCCTTCTATGCCAAAGCCAACCCATGCTTGATTTGGAGACTAAGCAAGTTGTCAAAGAAGTTTCTCTAGCATTGAAGTCAACTAGGTAGAGATTCTCATATCTAAAGCCCTTGAATGCCACATTTGAACCATCCATACTAATAACCTCCACATCATCAACCCCAAAGATGCATTTGTAGCCTAGATCACATATTTGTGCCATGGATAGAAGATTGAAATCCAAGCTTTCAACTAGCAACACATTAGAGATACTTATGTCATTTGATATTGCAATCTTGCCCAAGCCAATAACCTTGCCTTTCTTGTTATTGCCAAATGTGATAGAATCAACACCACTATCATTGTCATTGATTGAGTCAAACATTCTTGATGTACCGGTCATGTGTTGAGTGCACCCACTATCAATAATCCAATGCCTTCCTCCGGCTTTGTAATTGACCTACAAGCAAATCAATGAAGTTTAGGTACCCATTTTTGCTTGGGTCCTTGTAGGTTAGTAACTAAGCTCTTTGGTACCCAAATAGCCTTCTTCTTTGGGCCCACAATTGGTGTACCAACAAACTTAGCTTGCACACCCTTCACACCCTTGGTAAGCACATAGCAAGAATCAAAAGGTATAGCATTAACAAGGTTCTTGCTTTGGTTATTTTTAGTGCAATTATGCTCTAGGTGCCCAACTTGCTTGCATCTATTGCAAAACCGACCATTGCCCTTCACAACGCTAGGCTTTGGAGTTGCAAAGGCCGACTTGCCTTTCTTGGGGGTGTAGCCCACTCCCTCTTTGTTAAGAGAGAACCTTTGTCTACCCAAGCACTTAAGCAAGCGGGCCTCACCACCATAGGCCTTGCCTAGGGCATGAGTGAGCTCATCCACCTCTCTCTTGAGAGTCTCATTCTCAACCATTAGTGAGGCATCACAAGTGAAACCATCACTAGTAGTGGAGGTAGAGTTGGTGGTGGTGGATGAAGAGCTACAAGAAGGGTTAGCATTTGACATGATGATAAGTTCATTAAAGGATTCATCAATTATATCACATGTAACACCTATATCACATGATACAACAACATCCTTCTTTTCTTGTTGCTCAAGTAGCAATGAGTGAGCCTTTTCAAGCTTGAAATGAGCCTTACCAAGATCCTCATGGTCTTCCACTAGACTCTCATGAGTGGTCTTAAGCTCACTAAGAACTTTCTCAAGTATTGCTACTTTCATTGAAAGCTTCTTACACTCCTTGTTCTTGGTAATAGCTATGTCTCTAGTTTGTTGCATCAAGTTATATAGTTGTTCTTTAGTTGGTTCATCATCATCATTTTCATTATCATTATCATTATCACTATCATGAGCATATTCCATTTCACTTTCATCATCACTCTCATCATATAATACCTTAGCTTCTTTAGCCATGAAGCATGAAGAGGATGAATCAAATAGTTATGGCTTCTTGTTGATAGCAATGGAAGCAAATGCCTTGTTGGATGATTCTTCTTCTTCTTCTTCATTATCATCACTTTCCCAAGTGATCACATAGGCACCATTTTTGCCTTTCTTGAATGTCATCTTGGCCTCTCTCTTCTTCTTCTCAAACTTGCCCCTCTTGTTGTTCTTCTTCTTGTCATAGGGACATTCGGCTTGAAGATGTTCGGTGCTATCACAATTGAAGCACTTCCTTTGTTGCTCATTGCTCTTGAAATTGTCATTTCTCTTTTTGAAGCCTCTTCTTTTGATAAACATTTTGCCAATGTTTTTGACAACTAGAGCAAGTGCCTCATCATCAACTTCCAATTCTTCATCTTCTTCGCTATCATCTTCTTCTTGAATTGAAGCTTTGCCCTTTGAGGAGGTGGCCTTGAATGCCATGGTCTTCTTCTTCTTTTCATCCTCCTTCTCATCAACATCTTGATCATACTTGTCAAAGGTCAATACCTCTCCAAGCAAATCATTGGGCTTCATTGTTTCAAGCCCATCTCTTTGTAGCATCATGATCAACATCTTGAATCTTTTAGGTAAGCTCAACAAGAACTTGTGACAAAAATCTTGATCTTGAGTCTTGTGCCCTAAGCTCTTGAGATCATTGACTATCACTTGCAATCTATGAAACATTTCAATGATTGTTTCATCACCCTTTTCTTGAAGTTCTCAAACTCACTCTTGAGCCCATATATCTTGGCACTCTTCACAACCTTAGTGCCTTCATATGTTTCACTTAACCTTGTCCACACTTCATTTGCCAATTCCAAATCCTTGATGCCCTCAAATACTTTTGTGTCAATATTATTGTAAAGTATATTGAGAGCCATTCTATTGCATGTTCTATTTGCTCTATCTTCATCGGTGAGATGATCGGGATCAATGATAGCAAAATCATTCTCGGGGTGCGTCTAAAACGATTTATGAGCCTATGCTACGTTTGACACAAACCGAGCACCTATCTTGCACCGACGCCAACACTATCTCAAAATAGATCGAAACGAGATTCCACATTGCCCACGTCACCTAGGAGTTCTATCGGGTGCCTCCAATACTTTTTCTGAGCCTACGATACGTTAGACACAAACCGTGCACCAATTTTGCATCAAGGGTAGCATTATCTCCAAATGAACCAAACCGAGCTTCCACTTGAGCCTCGTCACCTAGGAGTCCCATCGAGTGTGTCCAAAATGATTTCTATGCCAATGGTATGTTCGGTGCAAACCGTGCACCTATCTTTGCGCTGACACTAGTACTGTGTCTAAACGGACTAAAACGAGATTACACATGACCAATGTCACTTACGAGTTCGATCGGGTGCGTCCAAAACTATTTATAAGAATATGGTTCATTCTATGCAATCCGTGCACCTATCTTGTGTGAAGATTAGCACTATCTTCAAATGGACCGAACAGAGCTCCACCAGACCCTCGTCTCCTAGGAGTACCATCGGGTGCGTCTAAAACGATTTATGAGCCTATGGTACATTTGACACGAACCGAGCACCTATCTTGCACCGACGTTAACACTGTCTCAAAACAGATCAAAACGAGATTCCACATGACCCACGTCACCTAGGAGTTCCATCGGGTGCCTCTAATACTATTTCCGAGCCTACGATACGTTAGACGCAAACCGTGCACCAATTTTGCATCAAGGGTAGCATTATCTCCAAATGGACCAAACCGAGCTTCCACTTGAGCCTCGTCACCTAGGAGTCCCATCGAGTGTGTCCAAAACGATTTCTATGCCAATGGTATGTTCAGTGCAAACCGTGCACTTATCTTTGCGCTGACACTAGTACTGTGTCTAAACGGACTAAAACGAGATTCCACATGACCAATGTCACTTACTAGTTCCATCGGGTGCGTCCAAAACTGTTTATAAGAATATGGTTCATTCCATGCAATCAGTGCACCTATCTTGTGTCAAGATTAGCACTATCTCCAAACGGACCGAACAGAGCTCCACCAGACCCTCATCACCTAGAAGTACCATCGGGTGCGTCTAAAATGATTTATGAGCCTATGGTATGTTTGACACAAACTGAGCACCTATCTTGCACCGACGCTAACACTGTCTCAAAAACAGATCGAAATGAGATTTCACATGACCCACGTCACCTCGGAGTTCCATCAGGTGCCTCCAATACTATTTCTGAGCCTACTGTATGTTCGACGCAAACCATGCACCAATCTTGCATCAAGGGTAGCATTATCTCCAAATGGACCAAACCGAGCTTCCACTTGAGCCTCGTCACCTAGGAGTCCCATCGAGTGTGTCCCAAAACGATTTCTATGCCAATGGTATGTTCGGTGCAAACCGTGCACCTATCTTTGCACTGACACTAGCACTGTGTCTAAATGGACTAAAACGAGATTCCACATGACCCACGTCACTTACGAGTTCCATCGGGTAAGTCCAAAACTATTTATAAGAATATGGTTCATTCGATAGATTCCGTGCACCTATCTTGTGTCAGGATTAGCACTATCTCCAAACGGACTGAACAAAGCTCCACCAGACCCTCGTCTCCTAGGAGTACCATCGGGTGCGTCTAAAACGATTTATGAGCCTATGCTACGTTTGACACAAACCGAGCACCTATCTTGCAGCGACGCTAACACTATCTCAAAATAGATCGAAACGAGATTCCACATGACCCACGTCACCTAGGAGTTCCATCGGGTGCCTCCAATACTTTTTCTGAGCCTATGATACGTTAGACACAAACCGTGCACCAATCTTGCATCAAGGGTAGCATTATCTCCAAATGAACCAAACCGAGCTTCCACTTGAGCCTCGTCACCTAGGAGTCCCATCGAGTGTGTCAAGAACGATTTCTATGCCAATGGTATGTTCGGTGCAAACCGTGCACCTATCTTTGCACTGACACTAGCACTATGTCTAAACGGACTAAAACAACATTCCACATGACCAATGTCACTTACGAGTTCGATCAGGTGCGTCCAAAACTATTTATAAGAATATGGTTCATTCCATGCAATCCGTGCACCTATCTTGTGTGAAGATTAGCACTATCTCCAAACGGACCGAACAGAGCTCCACCAGACCCTCGTCTCCTAGGAGTACCATCGGGTGTGTCTAAAACGATTTATGAGCCTATGGTACATTTGACACGAACCGAGCACCTATCTTGCACCGACGCTAACACTGTCTCAAAACAGATCGAAACGAGATTCCACATGACCCACGTCACCTAGGAGTTCCATCGGGTGCCTCAAATACTATTTCCGAGCCTACGATACGTTAGACGCAAACCGTGCACCAATTTTGCATCAAGGGTAGCATTATCTCCAAATGGACCAAACCGAGCTTCCACTTGAGCCTCGTCACCTAGGAGTCCCATCGAGTGTGTCCAAAACGATTTCTATGCCAATGGTATGTTCGGTGCAAACCGTGCACCTATCTTTGCGCTGACACTAGTACCGTGTCTAAACGGACTAAAACGAGATTCCACATGACCAATGTCACTTACGAGTTCCATCGGGTGCGTCCAAAACTGTTTATAAGAATATGGTTCATTCCATGCAATCAGTGCACCTATCTTGTGTCAAGATTAGCACTATCTCCAAACGAACCGAATAGAGCTCCACCAGACCCTCGTCACCTAGAAGTACCATCGGGTGCGTCTAAAATGATTTATGAGCCTTTGGTACGTTTGACACAAACTGAGCACCTATCTTGCACCGACGCTAACACTGTCTCAAAAACAGATCGAAACGAGATTTCACATGACCCACGTCACCTCGGAGTTCCATCGGGTGCCTCCAATACTATTTCCGAGCCTACTGTATGTTCGACGCAAACCATGCACCAATCTTGCATCAAGGGTAGCATTATCTCCAAATGGACCAAACCGAGCTTCCACTTGAGCCTCATCACCTAGGAGTCCCATCGAGTGTGTCCCAAAACGATTTCTATGCCAATGGTATGTTCGGTGCAAACCGTGCACCTATCTTTGCACTGACACTAGCACTGTGTCTAAATGGACTAAAACGAGATTCCACATGACCCACGTCACTTACGAGTTCCATCGGGTAAGTCCAAAACTATTTATAAGAATATGGTTCATTCGATGGAATCTGTGCACCTATCTTGTGTCAGGATTAGCACTATCTCCAAACGGACTGAACAGAGCTCCACCAGACCCTCGTCTCCTAGGAGTACCATCGGGTGCGTCTAAAACGATTTATGAGCCTATGCTACGTTTGACACAAACCGAGCACCTATCTTGCACCGACGCCAACACTATCTCAAAACAGATCGAAACGAGATTCCACATTGCCCACGTCACCTAGGAGTTCCATCGGGTGCCTCCAATACTTTTTCTGAGCCTACGATACGTTAGACACAAACCGTGCACCAATTTTGCATCAAGGGTAGCATTATCTCCAAATGAACCAAACCGAGCTTCCACTTGAGCCTCGTCACCTAGGAGTCCCATCGAGTGTGTCCAAAACGATTTCTATGCCAATGGTATGTTCGGTGCAAACCGTGCACCTATCTTTGCGCTGACACTAGTACTGTGTCTAAACGGACTAAAACGAGATTACACATGACCAATGTCACTTACGAGTTCGATCGGGTGTGTCCAAAACTATTTATAAGAATATGGTTCATTCTATGCAATCCGTGCACCTATCTTGTGTGAAGATTAGCACTATCTTCAAATGGACCGAACAGAGCTCCACCAGACCCTCGTCTCCTAGGAGTACCATCGGGTGCGTCTAAAACGATTTATGAGCCTATGGTACATTTGACACGAACCGAGCACCTATCTTGCACCGACGTTAACACTGTCTCAAAACAGATCAAAACGAGATTCCACATGACCCACGTCACCTAGGAGTTCCATCGGGTGCCTCCAATACTATTTCCGAGCCTACGATACGTTAGACGCAAACCGTGCACCAATTTTGCATCAAGGGTAGCATTATCTCCAAATGGACCAAACCGAGCTTCCACTTGAGCCTCGTCACCTAGGAGTCCCATCGAGTGTCTCCAAAACGATTTCTATGCCAATGGTATGTTCGGTGCAAACCATGCACCTATCTTTGCGCTGACACTAGTACTGTGTCTAAATGGACTAAAACGAGATTCCACATGACCAATGTCACTTACGAGTTCCATCGGGTGCGTCCAAAACTGTTTATAAGAATATGGTTCATTCCATGCAATTAGTGCACCTATCCTGTGTCAAGATTAGCATTATCTCCAAACGGACCGAACAGAGCTCCACCAGACCCTCATCACCTAGAAGTACCATCGGGTGCGTCTAAAATGATTTATGAGCCTATGGTACGTTTGACACAAACTGTGCACCTATCTTGCACTGACGCTAACACTGTCTCAAAAACAGATCGAAATGAGATTTCACATGACCCACGTCACCTCAGAGTTCCATCAGGTGCCTCCAATACTATTTCCGAGCCTACTGTATGTTCGACGCAAACCATGCACCAATCTTGCATCAAGGGTAGCATTATCTCCAAATGGACCAAACCGAGCTTCCACTTGAGCCTCGTTACCTAGGAGTCCCATCGAGTGTGTCCCAAAATGATTTCTATTCCACTGGTATGTTCGGTGCAAACCGTGCACCTATCTTTGCACTAACACTAGCACTGTGTCTAAATGGACTAAAACGAGATTCCACATGACCCACGTCACTTACGAGTTCCATCGGGTAAGTCCAAAACTATTTATAAGAATATGGTTCATTCGATGGAATCCGTGCAACTATCTTGTGTCAGGATTAGCACTATCTCCAAACGGACTGAACAGAGCTCCACCAGACCCTCGTCTACTAGGAGTACCATCGGGTGCGTCTAAAACGATTTATGAGCCTATGCTACGTTTGAGACAAACCGAGCACCTATCTTGCACCGACGCTAACACTATCTCAAAACAGATCAAAACGAGATTCCACACGACCCATGTCACCTAGGAGTTCCATCAGGTGCCTCCAATACTATTTCCGAGCCTACGATACGTTAGACACAAACCGTGCACCAATCTTGCATCAAGGGTAGCATTATCTCCAAATGAACCAAACCGAGCTTCCACTTGAGCCTCGTCACCTAGGAGTCCCATCTAATGTGTTGAAAATGATTTCTATGGCAATGGTATGTTCGGTGCAAACCGTGCACCTATCTTTGCACTGACACTAGCACTGTGTCTAAACGGACTAAAACGAGATTCCACATGACCAATGTCACTTACGAGTTCGATCGGGTGTGTCCAAAACTATTTATAAGAATATGGTTCATTCTATGCAATCCGTGCACCTATCTTGTGTGAAGATTAGCACTATCTCCAAACGGACCGAATAGAGCTCCGCCAGACCCTCGTCTCCTAGGAGTACCATCGGGTGCGTCTAAAACGATTTATGAGCCTATGGTACATTTGACACGAACCGAGCACCTATCTTGCACCGACGCTAACACTGTCTCAAAACAGATCGAAACGAGATTACACATGACCCACGTCACCTAGGAGTTCCATCGGGTGCCTCCAATACTATTTCCGAGCCTACGATACATTAGACGCAAACCGTGCACCTATTTTGCATCAAGGGTAGCATTATCTCCAAATGGACCAAACCGAGCTTCCACTTGAGCCTCGTCACCTAGGAGTCCCATCGAGTGTGTCCAAAATGATTTCTATGCCAATGGTATGTTCGGTGCAAACCGTGCACCTATCTTTGCACTGACACTAGTACTGTGTCTAAACGGACTAAAACGAGATTCCACAAGGCCAATGTCACTTACGAGTTCCATCGGGTGCGTCCAAAACTATATATAAGAATATGGTTGATTCCATGCAATCCGTGCACCTATCTTGTGTCAAGATTAGCACTATCTCCAAACGAATCGAATAGAGCTCAACCAGACCCTCGTCTCCTAGGAGTACCATCGGGTGCGTCTAAAATGATTTATGAGCCTATGGTACATTTGACACAAACCGAGCAACTATCTTGCACCGACGCTAACACTGTCTCAAAACAGATCGAAACAAGATTCCACATGACCCACGTCACCTAGGAGTTCCATCGGGTGCCTCCAATACTATTTCTGAGCCTACGATACGTTCGACGCAAACCGTGCACCAATCTTGCGTCAAGGGTAGCATTATCTCCAAATGGACCAAACCGAGATTCCACTTGAGCCTCGTCACCTAGGAGTCCCATCGAGTGTGTCCCAAAACGATTTCTATGCCAATGGTATGTTTGGTGCAAACCGTGCACCTATCTTTGCACTGACACTAGCACTGTGTCTAAACGGACTAAAACGACATTCCACATGACCAATGTCACTTACGAGTTCGATCGGGTGCGTCCAAAACTATTTATAAGAATATGGTTCATTCCATGCAATCCGTGCACCTATCTTGTGTGAAGATTAGCACTATCTCCAAACGGACCGAACAGAGCTCCACCAGACCCTCGTCTCCTAGGAGTACCATCGGGTTCGTCTAAAACGATTTATGAGCCTATGGTACATTTGACACAAACCGAGCACCTATCTTGCACCGATGCTAACACTGTCTCAAAACAGATCAAAACGAGATTCCACATGACCCACGTCACCTAGGAGTTCCATCGGGTCCCTCCAATACTATTTCCGAGCCTACGATACGTTAGACGCAAACCGTGCACCAATTTTGCATCAAAGGTAGCATTATCTCTAAATGGACCAAACCGAGCTTCCACTTGAAACTCGTCACCTTGGAGTCCCATCGAGTGTGTCCAAAACGATTTCTATGCCAATGGTATGTTCGGTGCAAACCGTGCACCTATGTTTGCACTGACACTAGTACTGTGTCTAAACGGACTAAAACGAGATTCCACAAGGCCAATGTCACTTACGAGTTCCATCGGGTGCGTCCAAAACTATATATAAGAATATGGTTGATTCCATGCAATCCATGCACCTATCTTGTGTCAAGATTAGCACTATCTCCAAACGAACCGAACAGAGCTCCACCAGACCATCGTCTCCTAGGAGTACCATCGGGCGCGTCTAAAACGATTTATGAGCCTATGGTACATTTGACACAAACCGGGCACCTATCTTGCACCGATGCTAACACTGTCTCAAAACAGATCGAAACGAGATTCCACATGACCCACGTCACCTAGGAGTTCCGTCGGGTGCCTCCAATACTATTTCCGAGCCTACGATACGTTAGACGCAAACCGTGCACCAATTTTGCATCAAGGGTAGCATTATCTCCAAATGGACCAAACCGAGCTTCCACTTGAGCCTCGTCACCTAGGAGTCCCATCGAGTGTGTCCAAAATGATTTCTATGCCAATGGTATGTTCGGTGCAAACCGTGCACCTATCTTTGCACTGACACTAGTACTGTGTCTAAACGGACTAAAACGAGATTCCACCTGACCAATGTCACTTACTAGTTCCATCGGGGGTGCGTCCAAAACTGTTTATAAGAATATGGTTCATTCCATGCAATCCGTGCACCTATCTTGTGTCAAGGTTAGCACTATCTTCAAACGGACCGAACAGAGCTCCACCAGACCCTCGTCACCTAGAAGTACCATCGGGTGCGTCTAAAATGATTTATGAGCATATGGTACGTTTGACACAAACCGAGCACCTATCTTGCACCGACACTAACACTGTCTCAAAACAGATCGAAACGAGATTTCACATGACCCACGTCATCTCAGAGTTCCATCGGGTGCCTCCAATACTATTTCCGAGCCTACTGTATGTTCGACGCAAACCATGCACCAATCTTGCATCAAGGGTAGCATTATCTCAAAATGGACCAAACCGAGCTTCCACTTGAGCCTCGTCACCTAGGAGTCCCATCGAGTGTGTCCCAAAACGATTTCTATGCCAATGGTATGTTTGGTGCAAACCGTGCACCTATCTTTGCACTGACACTAGCTCTGTGTCTAAATGGACTAAAACGAGATTCCACATGACCCACGTCACTTACGAGTTCCATCGGGTAAGTCCAAAACTATTTATAAGAATATGGTTCATACGATGGAATCCGTGCACCTATCTTGTGTGAAGATTAGCACTATCTCCAAACGGACCGAACAGAGCTCCACCAGACCCTCGTCTCCTAGGAGTACCATCGGGTGCGTCTAAAACGATTTATGAGCCTATGGTACATTTGACACAAACCGAGCACCTATCTTGCACCGATGCTAACACTGTCTCAAAACAGATCGAAACGAGATTCCACATGACCCACGTCACCTAGGAGTTCCGTCGGGTGCCTCCAATACTATTTCCAAGCCTACGATACGTTAGACGCAAACCGTGCACCAATTTTGCATCAAAGGTAGCATTATCTCAAAACAGATCCAAACCGAGCTTCCACTTGAGCCTCGTCACCTAGGAGTCCCATCGAGTGTGTCCAAAATGATTTCTATGCCAATGGTATGTTCGGTGCAAACCGTGCACCTATCTTTGCACTGACACTAGTACTGTGTCTAAATGGACTAAAACGAGATTCCACATGACCAATGTCACTTACGAGTTCCATCGGGTGCGTCCAAAACTGTTTATAAGAATATGGTTCATTCCATGCAATCCGTGCACCTATCTTGTGTCAAGGTTAGCACTATCTCCAAACGGACCGAACAGAGCTCCACCAGACCCTCGTCACCTAGAAGTACCATCGGGTGCGTCTAAAATGATTTATGAGCATATGGTACGTTTGACACAAACTGAGCACCTATCTTGCACCGACACTAACACTGTCTCAAAACAGATCGAAACGAGATTTCACAAGACCCACGTCATCTCAGAGTTCCATCGGGTGCCTCCAATACTATTTCCGAGCCTACTGTATGTTCGACGCAAACCATGCACCAATCTTGCATCAAGGGTAGCATTATCTCCAAATGGACCAAACCGAGCTTCCACTTGAGCCTCGTCACCTAGGAGTCCCATCGAGTGTGTCCCAAAACGATTTCTATGCCAATGGTATGTTCGGTGCAAACCGTGCACCTATCTTTGCACTGACACTAGCACTGTGTCTAAATGGACTAAAACGAGATTCCACATGACCCACGTCACTTACGAGTTCCATCGGGTAAGTCCAAAACTATTTATAAGAATATAGTTCATTCGATGGAATCCGTGCACCTATCTTGTGTCAGGATTAGCACTATCTCCAAACGGACTGAACAGAGCTCCACCAGACCCTCGTCTCCTAGGAGTACCATCGGGTGCGTCTAAAACGATTTATGAGCCTATGCTACGTTTGACACAAACCGAGCACCTATCTTGCACCGACGCTAACACTATCTCAAAACAGATCAAAACGAGATTCCACATGACCCATGTCACCTAAGAGTTCCATCAGGTGCCTCCAATACTATTTCCGAGCCTACGATACGTTAGACACAAACCGTGCACCAATATTGCATCAAGGTTAGCATTATCTCCAAATGAACCAAACCGAGCTTCCACTTGAGCCTCGTCACCAAGGAGTCCCATCTAGTGTGTTGAAAATGATTTCTATGGCAATGGTATGTTCGGTGCAAACCGTGCACCTATCTTTGCACTGACACTAGCACTATGTCTAAACGGACTAAAACGAGATTCCACATGACCAATGTCACTTACGAGTTCGATCAGGTGCGTCCAAAACTATTTATAAGAATATGGTTCATTCTATGCAATCCGTGCACCTATCTTGTGTGAAGATTAGCACTATCTCCAAACGGACCGAATAGAGCTCCACCAGACCCTCGTCTCCTAGGAGTACCATCGGGTGCGTCTAAAACGATTTATGAGCCTATGGTACATTTGACACGAACCGAGCACCTATCTTGCACCGACGCTAACACTATCTCAAAACAGATCGAAACAAGATTCCACATGACCCACGTCACCTAGGAGTTCCATCGGGTGCCTCCAATACTATTTCCGAGCCTACGATACATTAGACGCAAACCGTGCACCTATTTTGCATCAAGGGTAGCATTATCTCCAAATGGACCAAACCGAGCTTCCACTTGAGCCTCGTCACCTAGGAGTCCCATCGAGTATGTCCAAAATGATTTCTATGCCAATGGTATGTTCGGTGCAAACCGTGCACCTATCTTTGCACTGACACTAGTACTGTGTCTAAACGGACTAAAACGAGATTCCACAAGGCCAAAGTCACTTACGAGTTCCATCGGGTGCGTCCAAAACTATATATAAGAATATGGTTGATTCCATGCAATCCGTGCACCTATCTTGTGTCAAGATTAGCACTATCTCCAAACGAATCGAACAGAGCTCCACCAGACCCTCGTCTCCGAGGAGTACCATCGGGTGCGTCTAAAATGATTTATGAGCCTATGGTACATTTGACACAAACCAAGCACATATCTTGCACCGACGCAAACACTGTCTCCAAACAGATCGAAACGAGATTCCACATGACCCACGTCACATAGGAGATCCATCGGGTGCCTCCAATACTATTTCTGAGCCTACGATACGTTCGACGCAAACCGTGCACCAATCTTGCGTCAAGGGTAGCATTATCTCCAAATGGACCAAACCGAGATTCCACTTGAGCCTCGTCACCTAGGAGTCCCATCGAGTGTGTCCCAAAACGATTTCTATGCCAATGGTATGTTCGGTGCAAATCGTGCACCTATCTTTGCACTGACACTAGCACTGTGTCTAAATGGACTAAAACGAGATTCCACATGACCCACGTCACTTACGAGTTCCATCGGGTAAGTCCAAAACTATTTATAAGAATATGGTTCATTCGATGGAATCCGTGCACCTATCTTGTGTCAGGATTAGCACTATCTCCAAATGGGACTGAACAGAGCTCCACCAGACCCTCGTCTCCTAGGAGTACCATTGGGCGCGTCTAAAACGATTTATGAGCCTATGCTACGTTTGACACAAACTGAGCACCTATCTTGCACCGACGCTAACACTATCTCCAAACAGATCGAAACGAGATTCCACATGACCCACGTCACCTAGGAGTACCATCGGGCGCGTCTAAAACGATTTATGAGCATATGGTACGTTTGACACAAACTGAGCACCTATCTTGCACCGACACTAACACTGTCTCAAAAAAGATCGAAACGAGATTTCACATGACCCACGTCATCTCGGAGTTCCATCGGGTGCCTCCAATACTATTTCTGAGCCTACTGTATGTTTGACGCAAACCAAGCACCAATCTTGCATCAAGGGTAGCATTATCTCCAAATGGACCAAACCGAGCTTCCACTTGAGCCTCGTCACCTAGGAGTCCCATCGAGTGTGTCCCAAAACGATTTCTATGCCAATATTATGTTCGGTGCAAACCGTGCACCTATCTTTGCACTGACACTAGCACTGTGTCTAAAATGGACTAAAACGAGATTCCACATGACTCACGTCACTTACGAGTTCCATCGGGGTAAGTCCAAAACTATTTATAAGAATATGGTTCATTTGATGGAGTCCGTGCACCTATCTTGTGTCAGGATTAGCACTATCTCCAAACGGACTGAACAGAGCTCCACCAGACCCTCGTCTCCTAGGAGTACCATCGGGTGCGTCTAAAACGATTTATGAGCCAATGCTACGTTTGACACAAACCGAGCACCTATCTTGCACCGACGCTAACACTATCTCCAAACAGATCGAAACGAGATTCCACATGACCCACGTCACCTAGGAGATCCATCGGGTGCCTCCAATACTTTTTCTGAGCCTACGATACGTTAGACACAAACCGTGCACCAATCTTGCATCAATGGTAGCATTATCTCCAAATGAACCAAACCGAGCTTCCACTTGAGCCTCGTCACCTAGGAGTCCCATCGAGTGTGTCAAAAACGATTTCTATGCCAATGGTATGTTCGGTGCAAACCGTGCACCTATCTTGTGTGAAGATTAGCACTATCTCCAAACGGACCGAACAGAGCTCCACCAGACCCTCGTCTCCTAGGAGTACCATCGGGTGCGTCTAAAACGATTTATGAGCCTATGGTACATTTGACACAAACCGAGCACCTATCTTGCACCGATGCTAACACTGTCTCAAAACAGATCGAAACGAGATTCCACATGACCCACGTCACCTAGGAGTTCCATCGGGTGCCTCCAATACTATTTCCGAGCCTACGATACGTTAGACGCAAACCGTGCAACAATTTTGCATCAAAGGTAGCATTATCTCCAAATGGACCAAACCGAGCTTCCACTTGAAACTCGTCACCTAGGAGTCCCATCGAGTGTGTCCAAAACGATTTCTATGCCAATGGTATGTTCGGTGCAAACCGTGCACCTATGTTTGCACTGACACTAGTACTGTGTCTAAACGGACTAAAACGAGATTCCACAAGGCCAATGTCACTTACGAGTTCCATCGGGTGCGTCCAAAACTATATATAAGAATATGGTTGATTCCATGCAATCCATGCACCTATATTGTGTCAAGATTAGCACTATCTCCAAACGAACCGAACAGAGCTCCACCAGACCCTCGTCTCCTAGGAGTACCATCGGGCGCGTCTAAAACGATTTATGAGCCTATGGTACATTTGACACAAACCGAGCACCTATCTTGCACCGATGCTAACACTGTCTCAAAACAGATCGAAACGAGATTCCACATGACCCACGTCACCTAGGAGTTCCGTCGGGTGCCTCCAATACTATTTCCGAGCCTACGATACGTTAGACGCAAACCGTGCACCAATTTTGCATCAAGGGTAGCATTATCTCCAAATGGACCAAACCGAGCTTCCACTTGAGCCTCGTCACCTAGGAGTCCCATCGAGTGTGTCCAAAATGATTTCTATGCCAATGGTATGTTCGGTGCAAACCGTGCACCTATCTTTGCACTGACACTAGTACTGTGTCTAAACGGACTAAAACGAGATTCCACATGACCAATGTCACTTACGAGTTCCATCGGGGTGCGTCCAAAACTGTTTATAAGAATATGGTTCATTCCATGCAATCCGTGCACCTATCTTGCACCGACGCTAACACTATCTCCAAACAGATCGAAACGAGATTCCACATGACCCACGTCACCTAGGAGTACCATCGGGCGCGTCTAAAACGATTTATGAGCATATGGTACGTTTGACACAAACTGAGCACCTATCTTGCACCGACACTAACACTGTCTCAAAAAAGATCGAAACGAGATTTCACATGACCCACGTCATCTCGGAGTTCCATCGGGTGCCTCCAATACTATTTCTGAGCCTACTGTATGTTCGACGCAAACCATGCACCAATCTTGCATCAAGGGTAGCATTATCTCCAAATGGACCAAACCGAGCTTCCACTTGAGCCTCGTCACCTAGGAGTCCCATCGAGTGTGTCCCAAAATGATTTCTATGCCAATATTATGTTCGGTGCAAACCGTGCACCTATCTTTGCACTGACACTAGCACTGTGTCTAAATGGACTAAAACGAGATTCCACATGACTCACGTCACTTACGAGTTCCATCGGGTAAGTCCAAAACTATTTATAAGAATATGGTTCATTTGATGGAGTCCGTGCACCTATCTTGTGTCAGGATTAGCACTATCTCCAAACGGACTGAACAGAGCTCCACCAGACCCTCGTCTTCTAGGAGTACCATCGGGTGCGTCTAAAACGATTTATGAGCCTATGCTACGTTTGACACAAACCGAGCACCTATCTTGCACCGACGCTAAACACTATCTCCAAACAGATCGAAACGAGATTCCACATGACCCACGTCACCTAGGAGATCCATCGGGTGCCTCCAATACTTTTTCTGAGCCTACGATACGTTAGACACAAACCGTGCACCAATCTTGCATCAATGGTAGCATTATCTCCAAATGAACCAAACCGAGCTTCCACTTGAGCCTCGTCACCTAGGAGTCCCATCGAGTGTGTCAAAAACGATTTCTATGCCAATGGTATGTTCGGTGCAAACCGTGCACCTATCTTTGCACTAACACTAGCACTGTGTCTAAACGGGACTAAAACGACATTCCACATGACCAATGTCACTTACGAGTTCGATCGGGTGCGTCCAAAACTATTTATAAGAATATGGTTCATTCCATGCAATCCGTGCACCTATCTTGTGTGAAGATTAGCACTATCTCCAAACGGACCGAACAGAGCTCCACCAGACCCTCGTCTCCTAGGGAGTACCATCGGGTGCGTCTAAAACGATTTATGAGCCTATGGTACATTTGACACAAACCGAGCACCTATCTTGCACCGATGCTAACACTGTCTCAAAACAGATCGAAACGAGATTCCACATGACCCACGTCACCTAGGAGTTCCATCGGGTGCCTCCAATACTATTTTCGAGCCTACGATACGTTAGACGCAAACCGTGCACCAATTTTGCATCAAAGGTAGCATTATCTCCAAATGGACCAAACCGAGCTTCCACTTGAAACTCGTCACCTAGGAGTCCCATCGAGTGTGTCCAAAACGATTTCTATGCCAATGGTATGTTCGGTGCAAACCGTGCACCTATGTTTGCACTGACACTAGTACTGTGTCTAAACGGACTAAAACGAGATTCCACAAGGCCAATGTCACTTACGAGTTCCATCGGGTGCGTCCAAAACTATATATAAGAATATGGTTGATTCCATGCAATCCATGCACCTATCTTGTGTCAAGATTAGCACTATCTCCAAACGAACCGAACAGAGCTCCACCAGACCCTCGTCTCCTAGGAGTACCATCGGGCGCGTCTAAAACGATTTATGAGCCTATGGTACATTTGACACAAACCGGGGCACCTATCTTGCACCGATGCTAACACTGTCTCAAAACAGATCGAAACGAGATTCCACATGACCCACGTCACCTAGGAGTTCCGTCGGGTGCCTCCAATACTATTTCCGAGCCTACGATACGTTAGACGCAAACCGTGCACCAATTTTGCATCAAGGGTAGCATTATCTCCAAATGGACCAAACCGAGCTTCCACTTGAGCCTCGTCACCTAGGAGTCCCATCGAGTGTGTCCAAAATGATTTCTATGCCAATGGTATGTTCGGTGCAGACCGTGCACCTATCTTTGCACTGACACTAGTACTGTGTCTAAATGGACTAAAACGAGATTCCACATGACCAATGTCACTTACGAGTTCCATCGGGTGCGTCCAAAACTGTTTATAAGAATATGGTTCATTCCATGCAATCCGTGCACCTATCTTGTGTCAAGGTTAGCACTATCTCCAAACGGACCCGAACAGAGCTCCACCAGACCCTCGTCACCTAGAAGTACCATCGGGTGCGTCTAAAATGATTTATGAGCATATGGTACGTTTGACACAAACTGAGCACCTATCTTGCACCGACACTAACACTGTCTCAAAACAGATCGAAACGAGATTTTCACATGACCCACGTCATCTCAGAGTTCCATCAGGTGCCTCCAATACTATTTCCGAGCCTACTGTATGTTCGACGCAAACCATGCACCAATCTTGCATCAAGGGTAGCATTATCTCCAAATGGACCAAACCGAGCTTCTACTTGAGCCTCGTCACCTAGGAGTCCCATCGAGTGTGTCCCAAAACGATTTCTATGCCAATGGTATGTTCGGTGCAAACCGTGCACCTATCTTTGCACTGACACTAGCACTGTGTCTAAATGGACTAAAACGAGATTCCACATGACCCACGTCACTTACGAGTTCCATCGGGTAAGTCCAAACTATTTATAAGAATATGGTTCATTCGATGGAATCCGTGCACCTATCTTGTGTCAGGATTAGCACTATCTCCAAACGGACTGAACAGAGCTCCGCCAGACCCTCGTCTCCTAGGAGTACCATCGGGTGCGTCTAAAACGATTTATGAGCCTATGCTACGTTTGACACAAACCGAGCACCTATCTTGCACCGACGCTAACACTATCTCAAAACAGATCAAAACGAGATTCCACATGACCCATGTCACCTAGGAGTTCCATCAGGTGCCTCCAATACTATTTCCGAGCCTACGATACGTTAGACACAAACCGTGCGCCAATCTTGCATCAAGGGTAGCATTATCTCCAAATGAACCAAACCGAGCTTCCACTTGAGCCTCGTCACCTAGGAGTCCCATCTAGTGTGTTGAAAATGATTTCTATGGCAATGGTATGTTCGGTGCAAACCGTGCACCTATCTTTGCACTGACACTAGCACTGTGTCTAAACGGACTAAAACGAGATTCCACATGACCAATGTCACTTACGAGTTCGATCAGGTGCATCCAAAACTATTTATAAGAATATGGTTCATTCTATGCAATCCGTGCACCTATCTTGTGTGAAGATTAGCACTATCTCCAAACGGACCGAATAGAGCTCCACCAGACCCTCGTCTCCTAGGAGTACCAATGGGTGCGTCTAAAACGATTTATGAGCCTATGGTACATTTGACACGAACCGAGCACCTATCTTGCACCGACGCTAACACTATCTCAAAACAGATCGAAACAAGATTCCACATGACCCACGTCACCTAGGAGTTCCATCGGGTGCCTCCAATACTATTTCCGAGCCTACGATACATTAGACGCAAAACCGTGCACCTATTTTTGCATCAAGGGTAGCATTATCTCCAAATGGACCAAACCGAGCTTTCACTTGAGCCTCGTCACCTAGGAGTCCCCATCGAGTGTGTCCAAAATGATTTCTATGCCAATGGTATGTTCGGTGCAAACCGTGCACCTATCTTTGCACTGACACTAGTACTGTGTCTAAACGGACTAAAACGAGATTCCACAAGGCCAAAGTCACTTACGAGTTCCATCGGGTGCGTCCAAAACTATATATAAGAATATGGTTGATTCCATGCAATCCGTGCACCTATCTTGTGTCAAGATTAGCACTATCTCCAAACGAATCGAACAGAGCTCCACCAGACCCTCGTCTCCGAGGAGTACCATCGGGTGCGTCTAAAATGATTTATGAGCCTATGGTACATTTGACACAAACCGAGCACATATCTTGCACCGACGCTAACACTGTCTCCAAACAGATCGAAATGAGATTCCACATGACCCACGTCACCTAGGAGATCCATCGGGTGCCTCCAATACTATTTCTGAGCCTACGATACGTTCGACGCAAATCGTGCACCAATCTTGCGTCAAGGGTAGCATTATCTCCAAATGGACCAAACCGAGATTCCACTTGAGCCTCGTCACCTAGGAGTCCCATCGAGTGTGTCCCAAAACGATTTCTATGCCAATGGTATGTTCGGTGCAAACCGTGCACCTATCTTTGCACTGACACTAGTACTGTGTCTAAACGGACTAAAACGAGATTCCACATGACCAGTGTCACTTACGAGTTCCATCGGGTGCGTCCAAAACTGTTTATAAGAATATGGTTCATTCCATGCAATCCGTGCACCTATCTTGTGTCAAGGTTAGCACTATCTCCAAACGGACCGAACAGAGCTCCACCAGACCCTCGTCACCTAGAAGTACCAACGGGTGCGTCTAAAATGATTTATGAGCATATGGTACGTTTGACACAAACCGAGCACCTATCTGGCACCGACACTAACACTGTCTCAAAACAGATCGAAACGAGATTTCACATGACCCACGTCATCTCAGAGTTCCATCGGGTGCCTCCAATACTATTTCCGAGCCTACTGTATGTTCGACGCAAACCATGCACCAATCTTGCATCAAGGGTAGCATTATCTCCAAATGGACCAAACCGAGCTTCCACTTGAGCCTCGTCACCTAGGAGTCCCATCGAGTGTGTCCCAAAACGATTTCTATGCCAATGGTATGTTTGGTGCAAACCGTGCACCTATCTTTGCACTGACACTAGCACTGTGTCTAAATGGACTAAAACGAGATTCCACATGACCCACGTTACTTACGAGTTCCATCGGGTAAGTCCAAAACTATTTATAAGAATATGGTTCATTCGATGGAATCCGTGCACCTATCTTGTGTGAAGATTAGCACTATCTCCAAACGGACCGAACAGAGCTCCACCAGACCCTCGTCTCCTAGGAGTACCATCGGGTGCGTCTAAAACGATTTATGAGCCTATGGTACATTTGACACAAACCGAGCACCTATCTTGCACCGATGCTAACACTTGTCTCAAAACAGATCGAAACGAGATTCCACATGACCCACGTCACCTAGGAGTTCCGTCGGGTGCCTCCAATACTATTTCCAAGCCTACGATACGTTAGACGTAAACCGTGCACCAATTTTGCATCAAAGGTAGCATTATCTCCAAATGGACCAAACCGAGCTTCCACTTGAAACTCGTCACCTAGGAGTCCCATCGAGTGTGTCCAAAACGATTTCTATGCCAATGGTATGTTCGGTGCAAACCGTGCACCTATGTTTGCACTGACACTAGTACTATGTCTAAACGGACTAAAACGAGGTTTCCGCAAGGGCCAATGTCACTTACGAGTTCCATCGGGTGCGTCCAAAACTATATATAAGAATATGGTTGATTCCATGCAATCCATGCACCTATCTTGTGTCAAGATTAGCACTATCTCCAAACGAACCGAACAGAGCTCCACCAGACCCTCGTCTCCTAGGAGTACCATCAGGCGCGTCTAAAACGATTTATGAGCCCTATGGTACATTTGACACAAACCGAGCACCTATCTTGCACCGATGCTAACACTGTCTCAAAACAGATCGAAACGAGATTCCACATGACCCACGTCACCTAGGAGTTCCGTCGGGTGCCTCCAATACTATTTCCGAGCCTACGATACGTTAGACGCAAAACCGTGCACCAATTTTGCATCAAGGGTAGCATTATCTCCAAAAGGACCAAACCGAGCTTCCACTTGAGCCTCGTCACCTAGGGAGTCCCATCGAGTGTGTCCAAAATGATTTCTATGCCAATGGTATGTTCGGTGCAAACCGTGCACCTATCTTTGCACTGACACTAGTACTGTGTCTAAATGGACTAAAACGAGATTCCACATGACCAATGTCACTTACGAGTTCCATCGGGTGCGTCCAAAACTGTTTATAAGAATATGGTTCATTCCATGCAATCCGTGCACCTATCTTGTGTCAAGGTTAGCACTATCTCCAAACGGACCGAACAGAGCTCCACCAGACCCTCGTCACCTAGAAGTACCATCGGGTGCGTCTAAAATGATTTATGAGCATATGGTACGTTTGACACAAACTGAGCACCTATCTTGCACCGACACTAACACTGTCTCAAAACAGATCGAAACGAGATTTCACATGACCCACGTCATCTCAGAGTTCCATCAGGTGCCTCCAATACTATTTCTGAGCCTACTGTATGTTCGACGCAAACCATGCACCAATCTTGCATCAAGGGTAGCATTATCTCCAAATGGACCAAACCGAGCTTCCACTTGAGCCTCGTCACCTAGGAGTCCCATCGAGTGTGTCCCAAAACGATTTCTATGCCAATGGTATGTTCGGTGCAAAACCGTGCACCTATCTTTGCACTGACACTAGCACTGTGTCTAAATGGACTAAAACGAGATTCCACATGACCCACGTCACTTACGAGTTCCATCGGGTAAGTCCAAAACTATTTATAAGAATATGGTTCATTCGATGGAATCCGTGCACCTATCTTGTGTCAGGATTAGCACTATCTCCAAACGGACTGAACAGAGCTCCGCCAGACCCTCGTCTCCTAGGAGTACCATCGGGTGCGTCTAAAACGATTTATGAGCCTATGCTACGTTTGACACAAACCGAGCACCTATCTTGCACCGACGCTAACACTATCTCAAAACAGATCAAAACGAGATTCCACATGACCCATGTCACCTAGGAGTTCCATCAGGTGCCTCCAATACTATTTCCGAGCCTACGATACGTTAGACACAAACCGTGCACCAATCTTGCATCAAGGGTAGCATTATCTCCAAATGAACCAAACCGAGCTTCCACTTGAGCCTCGTCACCTAGGAGTCCCATCTAGTGTGTTGAAAATGATTTCTATGGCAATGGTATGTTCGGTGCAAACCGTGCACCTATCTTTGCACTGACACTAGCACTGTGTCTAAACGGACTAAAACGAGATTCCACATGACCAATGTCACTTACGAGTTTCGATCAGGTGCGTCCAAAAACTATTTATAAGAATATGGTTCATTCTATGCAATCCGTGCACCTATCTTGTGTGAAGATTAGCACTATCTCCAAACGGACCGAATAGAGCTCCACCAGACCCTCGTCTCCTAGGAGTACCATCGGGTGCGTCTAAAACGATTTATGAGCCTATGGTACATTTGACACGAACCGAGCACCTATCTTGCACCGACGCTAACACTATCTCAAAACAGATCGAAACAAGATTCCACATGACCCACGTCACCTAGGAGTTCCATCGGGTGCCTCCAATACTATTTCCGAGCCTACGATACATTAGACGCAAACCGTGCACCTATTTTGCATCAAGGGTAGCATTATCTCCAAATGGACCAAACCGAGCTTCCACTTGAGCCTCGTCACCTAGGAGTCCCATCGAGTGTCTCCAAAATGATTTCTATGCCAATGGTATGTTCGGTGCAAACCGTGCACCTATCTTTGCACTGACACTAGTACTGTGTCTAAACGGACTAAAACGAGATTCCACAAGGCCAAAGTCACTTACGAGTTCCATCGGGTGCGTCCAAAACTATATATAAGAATATGGTTGATTCCATGCAATCCGTGCACCTATCTTGTGTCAAGATTAGCACTATCTCCAAACGAATCGAACAGAGCTCCACCAGACCCTCGTCTCCGAGGAGTACCATCGGGTGCATCTAAAATGATTTATGAGCCTATGGTACATTTGACACAAACCGAGCACATATCTTGCACCGACGCTAACACTGTCTCCAAACGGATCGAAATGAGATTCCACATGACCCACGTCACCTAGGAGATCCATCGGGTGCCTCCAATACTATTTCTGAGCCTACGATACGTTCGACGCAAATCGTGCACCAATCTTGCGTCAAGGGTAGCATTATCTCCAAATGGACCAAACCGAGATTCCACTTGAGCCTCGTCACCTAGGAGTCCCATCGAGTGTGTCCCAAAACGATTTCTATGCCAATGGTATGTTCGGTGCAAATCATGCACCTATCTTTGCACTGACACTAGCACTGTGTCTAAATGGACTAAAACGAGATTCCACATGACCCACGTCACTTACGAGTTCCATCGGGTAAGTCCAAAACTATTTATAAGAATATGGTTCATTCGATGGAATCCGTGCACCTATCTTGTGTCAGGATTAGCACTATCTCCAAATGGACTGAACAGAGCTCCACCAGACCCTCGTCTCCTAGGAGTACCATTGGGCGCGTCTAAAACGATTTATGAGCCTATGCTACGTTTGACACAAACCGAGCACCTATCTTGCACCGACGCTAACACTATCTCCAAACAGATCGAAACGAGATTCCACATGACCCACGTCACCTAGGAGTACCATCGGGCGCGTCTAAAACGATTTATGAGCATATGGTACGTTTGACACAAACTGAGCACCTATCTTGCACCGACACTAACACTGTCTCAAAAAAGATCGAAACGAGATTTCACATGACCCACGTCATCTCGGAGTTCCATCGGGTGCCTCCAATACTATTTCTGAGCCTACTGTATGTTCGACGCAAACCATGCACCAATCTTGCATCAAGGGTAGCATTATCTCCAAATGGACCAAACCGAGCTTCCACTTGAGCCTCATCACCTAGGAGTCCCATCGAGTGTGTCCCAAAACGATTTCTATGCCAATATTATGTTCGGTGCAAACCGTGCACCTATCTTTGCACTGACACTAGCACTGTGTCTAAATGGACTAAAACGAGATTCCACATGACTCACGTCACTTACGAGTTCCATCGGGTAAGTCCAAAACTATTTATAAGAATATGGTTCATTTGATGGAGTCCCGTGCACCTATCTTGTGTCAGGATTAGCACTATCTCCAAACGGACTGAACAGAGCTCCACCAGACCCTCGTCTCCTAGGAGTACCATCGGGTGCGTCTAAAACGATTTATGAGCCTATGCTATGTTTGACACAAACCGAGCACCTATCTTGCACCGACGCTAACACTATCTCCAAACAGATCGAAACGAGATTCCACATGACCCACGTCACCTAGGAGATCATCGGGTGCCTCCAATACTTTTTCTGAGCCTACGATACGTTAGACACAAACCGTGCACCAATCTTGCATCAATGGTAGCATTATCTCCAAATGAACCAAACCGAGCTTCCACTTGAGCCTCGTCACCTAGGAGTCCCATCGAGTGTGTCAAAAACGATTTCTATGCCAATGGTATGTTCGGTGCAAACCGTGCACCTATCTTTGCACTAACACTAGCACTGTGTCTAAACGGACTAAAACGACATTCCACATGACCAATGTCACTTACGAGTTCGATCGGGTGCGTCCAAAACTATTTATAAGAATATGGTTCATTCCATGCAATCCGTGCACCTATCTTGTGTGAAGATTAGCACTATCTCCAAACGGACCGAACAGAGCTCCACCAGACCCTCGTCTCCTAGGAGTACCATCGGGTGCGTCTAAAATGATTTATGAGCCTATGGTACATTTGACACAAACCGAGCACCTATCTTGCACCGATGCTAACACTGTCTCAAAACAGATCAAAACGAGATTCCACATGACCCACGTCACCTAGGAGTTCCATCGGGTGCCTCCAATACTATTTCCGAGCCTACGATACGTTAGACGCAAACCGTGCACCAATTTTGCATCAAGGGTAGCATTATCTCCAAATGGACCAAACCGAGCTTCCACTTGAGCCTCGTCACCTAGGAGTCCCATCGAGTGTGTCCAAAATGATTTCTATGCCAATGGTATGTTCGGTGCAAACCGTGCACCTATCTTTGCACTGACACTAGTACTGTGTCTAAATGGACTAAAACGAGATTCCACATGACCAATGTCACTTACGAGTTTCCATCGGGTGCGTCCAAAACTGTTTATAAGAATATGGTTCATTCCATGCAATCCGTGCACCTATCTTTGTGTCAAGGTTAGCACTATCTCCAAACGGACCGAACAGAGCTCCACCAGACCCTCGTCACCTAGAAGTACCATCGGGTGCGTCTAAAATGATTTATGAGCATATGGTACGTTTGACACAAACTGAGCACCTATCTTGCACCGACACTAACACTGTCTCAAAACAGATCGAAACGAGATTTCACATGACCCCACGTCATCTTGGAGTTCCATCGGGTGCCTCCAATACTATTTTCGAGCCTACTGTATGTTCGACGCAAACCATGCACCAATCTTGCATCAAGGGTAGCATTATCTCCAAATGGACCAAACCGAGCTTCCACTTGAGCCTCGTCACCTAGGAGTCCCATCGAGTGTGTCCCAAAACGATTTCTATGCCAATGGTATGTTCGGTGCAAACCGTGCACCTATCTTTGCACTGACACTAGCACTGTGTCCAAATGGGACTAAAACGAGATTCCACATGACTCACGTCACTTACGAGTTCCATTGGGTAAGTCCAAAACTATTTATAAGAATATGGTTCATTTGATGGAATCCGTGCACCTATCTTGTGTCAGGATTAGCACTATCTCCAAATGGACTGAACAGAGCTCCACCAGACCCTCGTCTCCTAGGAGTACCATCGGGTGCGTCCAAAACGATTTATGAGCCTATGCTACGTTTGACACAAACCGAGCACCTATCTTGCACCGACGCTAACACTATCTCCAAACAGATCAAAACGAGATTCCACATGACCCACATCACCTAGGAGATCCATCGGGTGCCTCCAATACTTTTTCTGAGCCTACGATACGTTAGACACAAACCGTGCACCAATCTTGCATCAAGGGTAGCTTTATCTCCAAATGAACCAAACCGAGCTTCCACTTGAGCCTCGTCACCTAGGAGTCCCATCGAGTGTGTCAAAAATGATTTCTATGCCAATGGTATGTTCGGTGCAAACCGTGCACCTATCTTTGCACTAACACTAGCACTGTGTCTAAATGGACTAAAACGAGATTCCACATGACCCACGTCACTTACGAGTTCCATCGGGTAAGTCCAAAACTATTTATAAGAATATGGTTCATTCCATGGAATCCGTGCACCTATCTTGTGTCAGGATTAGCACTATCTCTAAATGGACTGAACAGAGCTCCACCAGACCCTCGTCTCCTAGGAGTACCATCGGGCGCGTCTAAAACGATTTATGAGCCTATGCTACGTTTGACACAAACCGAGCACCTATCTTGCACCGACGCTAACACTATCTCCAAACAGATCGAAACGAGATTCCACATGACCCACGTCACCTAGGAGTACCATCGGGCGCGTCTAAAACGATTTATGAGCATATGGTACGTTTGACACAAACTGAGCACCTATCTTGCACCGACACTAACACTGTCTCAAAACAGATCGAAACGAGATTTTCACATGACCCCACGTCATCTCGGAGTTCCATCGGGTGCCTCCAATACTATTTCCGAGCCTACTGTATGTTCGACGCAAACCATGCACCAATCTTGCATCAAGGGTAGCATTATCTCCAAATGGACCAAACCGAGCTTCCACTTGAGCCTCGTCACCTAGGAGTCCCATCGAGTGTCCCAAAACGATTTCTATGCCAATGGTATGTTCGGTGCAAACCGTGCACCTATCTTTGCACTGACACTAGCACTGTGTCTAAATGGACTAAAACGAGATTCCACATGACTCACGTCACTCACGAGTTCCATTGGGTAAGTCCAAAACTATTTATAAGATCAGTGTCAGTGCAAAGATAGGTGCATGGGTTGCATCGAACAAATCGTAGGCATTGAAATCATTTTGGACGCACTCTATGGGTCTCCTAGGTGACGAGGCTCAAGTGGAAGCTCGGTTCGGGTCCGTTTGGAGATAGTGCTACTCTTGATGCAAGATTGGTGCACGGTTTGCGTAGAACGTACCGTAGTCTCAGAAATAGTATTGGAGGCACCCGATGGAACTCCTAGGTGAGGTGGGTCATGTGAAATCTCGTTTGGATCTGTTTTTGAGATAGTGTTAGTGTCGGTGCAAGATAGGTGCTCGGTTTGCGTCAAACGTACCATAGGCTCATAAATCAGTTTAGACACACGCGATGGTAATCCTAGGTGACGAGGGTCTGGTGGAGCTCTGTTCGGTCCGTTTGGAGATAGTGTTAATTTTGACACAAGGTAGGTGCACGGTTTGCACTTAATATACCATAGGCTCATAAATAGTTTTGGACGCACCCGATGCAACTCGTAAGTGACGTGGGGTCATGTGGAATCTTGTTTTATCCATTTGGAGACAGTCTTAGTGTCAGTGCAAAGATAGGTGCATGGGTTTCATCGAACATATCGTGGGCATTGAAATCATTTTGGACGCGCACTCGATGGGTCTCCTAGGTGACGAGGCTCAAGTGGAAGCTCGGTTCGGTCCATTTGGAGATAGTGCTACTCTTGATACAAGATTGGTGCTTGGTTTTCGTAGAACGTACCGTAGTCTCAGAAATAGTATTGGAGGCACCCGATGGAACTCCTAGGTGAGGTGGGTCATGTGGAATCTTGTTTTCGATCTATTTTGAGACAGTGTTAGCGTCGGTGCAAGATAGGTGCTCGGTTTGCGTCAAACGTACCATAGACCATAAATCAGTTTAGACACACCCGATGGAACTCCTAGGTGAGGTGGGTCATGTGGAATCTTGTTTCGATCTGTTTTGAGACAGTGTTAGATGCACCCGATGGTACTCATAGGTGACGAGGGTCTGCTGGACCTCTGTTCAGTCCGTTTTGAGATAGTGCCAATCTTGATGCTAGATAGGTGCACTGTACGTACCATAGGCTCATAAATAGTTTTGGACGCACCTGGTGGAACTTGTAAGTGATGTGAGCCATGTGGAATCTCGATTTAGTTCGTTTGGGGATAATGTTTATGTCAGTGCAAGATAGGTGCACGGTTTGCATCGAATATACCAAAGGCATAGAAATTATTTTGGGCACACTCGATGGGTCTCCAAGGTAAAGTGGAAGCTCTGTTTGGTCCGTTTGGAGATAGTGCTACTCTTGATGCAAGATTGGTGCACGGTTTGCATCGAACGTACTGTAGTCTCAGAAATAGTACTGGAGGCACCTGATGGAACTTCTAGGTGAGGTGGGTCATGTGGAATCTTGTTTCGATCTATTTTGAGACAGTGTGAGCGTCGGTGCAAGATAGGTGCTCGGTTTGCGTCAAATGTACCATGGGCTCATAAATCATTTTAAACACACCCGATGGTACTACTAGGTGATGAGGGTCTAGTGGAGCTCTGTTCGGTCCATTTGGAGATAGTGTTAATCTTAACGCAAGATAGGTGCACGGTTTGCACTGAACGTACCACAGGCTCATAAACGGTTTTTGGACGCACCCGATTGAACTTGTAAGTGACGTGGGTCATGTGGAATCTCGTTTTAGTATATTTGGAGACAGTGTAAGTGTCAGTGCAAGATAGGTGCACGGTTTGCACCGAACATACCATAGATATAGAATCATTTTGGACACACTCGATGGGACTCCAAGGTGACGAGGCTCAAGTGGAAGCTCTGTTCGGTCCGTTTGGAGATAGTGCTAATCTCGACGCAAGATAGGTGCACGGTTTTTCACTGAATATACCATAGGCTCATAAATAGTTTTGGACGCACCCGATGGAACTCGTAAGTGACATGGGTCGTGTGCAATCTCATTTTAGTCCATTTGGAGGCAGTGTTAGTGTCAGTGCAAGATAGGTGCATGGTTTGCCACCGAACATACCATAGGCATAGAAATCATTTTGGACACACTCGATGGGACTTCTAGTTGACGAGGCTCAAGTGGAAGCTCTGTTCGGTCCGTTTGGAGATAGTGCTACACTTGATGCAAGATTGGTGCACGGTTTGCGTTGAATGTACCGTAGGCTCAGAAATAGTATTGGAGGCACCCGATGGAACTCCTAGGAGAGGTGGGTCAAGTGGAATCTCGTTTTGATCTGTTTTGAGATAGGGGTTAGCGTCGGTGCAAGATAGGTGCTCGGTTTGCGTCAAACGTACCATAGGCTCATAAATCAGTTTAGACACACCCGATGGTAATCCTAGGTGACGAGGGTATGGTGGAGCTCTGTTTGGTCCATTTGGAGATAGTGCTAATCTTGACACAAGGTAGGTGCACGGTTAGCACTTAATATACCATAGGCTCATAAATAGTTTTGGACGCACCCGATGCAACTCGTAAGTGACGTGGGTCATGTGAAATCTTGTTTTATCCGTTTGGAGACAGTGTTAGTGTTAGTGCAAAGATAGGTGCATGGGTTGCATCGAACATATCGTAGGCATTGAAATCATTTTGGACGCACTCTATGGGTCTCCTAGGTGACGAGGCTCAAGTGGAAGATTGGTTCGGTCCGTTTGGAGATAGTGCTACACTTGATGCAAGATTGGTGCACGGTTTGCGTAGAACGTATCGTAGTCTCAGAAATAGTATTGGAGGCAGCCGATGAAACTCCTAGGTGAGGTGGGTCATGTGGAATCTCGTTTGGATCTGTTTTTTAAAACAGTGTTAGTGTCGGTGCAAGATAGGTGCTCGGTTTTGCGTCAAACGTACCATAGGCTCATAAATCAGTTTAGACACACCCGATGGTAATCCTAGGTGACGAGGGGTCTGGTGGAGCTCTGTTCGGTCTGTTTGGAGATAGTGCTAATCTTGACACAAGGTAGGTGCTCGGTTTGCACTTAATGTACCATAGGCTCATAAATAGTTTTGGACGCACCCGATGCAACTCGTAAGTGACGTGGGTCATGTGGAATCTTGTTTTATCCATTTGGAGACAGTGTTAGTGTCAGTGCAAAGATAGGTGCATGGGTTTCATCAAACATATCGTGGGCATTGAAATCATTTTTGGACGGACTCTATGGGTCTCCTAGGTGACGAGGCTCAAGTGGAAGCTCGGTTCGGTCCATTTGGAGATAGTGCTACTCTTGATACAAGATTGGTGCATGGTTTGCGTAGAACGTACCGTAGTCTCAGAAATAGTATTGGAGGCACCCGATGGAACTCCTAGGTGAGGTGGGTCATGTGGAATCTTGTTTCGATCTGTTTTGAGACAGTGTTAGCGTCGGTGCAAGATAGGTGCTCGGTTTTGCGTCAAACGTACCATAGGCCATAAATCAGTTTAGACACACCTGATGGAACTCCTAGGTGAGGTGGGTCATGTGGAATCTTGTTTCGATCTGTTTTGAGACAGTTTAGATGCACCCGATGTTACTCATAGGTGACGAGGGTCTGGTGGACCTCTGTTCGGTCTGTTTGAGATAGTGCCAATCTTGATGCAAGATAGGTGCACTGTACGTACCATAGGCTCATAAATAGTTTTGGACGCACCCGATGGAACTCGTAAGTGACGTGGGTCGTGTGCAATCTCATTTTAGTCCATTTGGAGGCAGTGTTAGTGTCAGTGCAAGATAGGTGCATGTTTTGCACCGAACATACCATAGGCATAGAAATCATTTTGGACACTCGATGGGACTTCTAGTTGACGAGGCTCAAGTGGAAGCTCTGTTCGGTCCGTTTGGAGATAGTGCTACACTTGATGCAAGATTGGTGCACGGTTTGCGTTGAATGTACCGTAGGCTCAGAAATAGTATTGGAGGCACACGATGGAACTCCTAGGTGAGGTGGGTCATGTGGAATATCGTTTCGATCTGTTTTGAGATAGGGTTAGCGTTGGTGCAAGATAGGTGCTCAGTTTGCGTCAAACGTACCATAGGCTCATAAATCAGTTTAGACACACCCGATGGTAATCCTAGGTGACGAGGGTCTGGTGGAGCTCTATTCGGTCCGTTTGGAGATAGTGCTAATCTTGACACAAGGTAGGTGCACGGTTTGCACTTAATGTACCATAGGCTCATAAATAGTTTTGGACGCACCCGATGCAACTCGTAAGTGACGTGGGGTCATGTGGAACTTGTTTTTATCCGTTTGGAGACAGTGTTAGTGTCAGTGCAAAGATAGGTGCATGGGTTGCATCGAACATATCGTAGGCATTGAAATCATTTTGGACGCACTCTATGGGTCTACTAGGTGACAAGGATCAAGTGGAAGCTCGGTTCAGTCCGTTTGGAGATAGTGCTACTCTTGATGTAATATTGGTGCACGGTTTGCGTAGAACGTACCGTAGTCTCAGAAATAGTATTGGAGGCACCCGATGGAACTCCTAGGTGAGGTGGGTCATGTCGAATCTCGTTTGGATCTGTTTTGAGACAGTATTAGTGTCGATGCAAGATAGGTGCTCGGTTTGCGTCAAATGTACCACATGCTCATAAATCATTTTAGATGCACCCGATGGAACTCCTAGGTGAGGTGGGTCATGTGGAATCTTGTTTCGATCTATTTTGAGACAGTGTTAGATGCACCCCGATGGTACTCATAGGTGACGAGGGTCTGGTGGACCTCTGTTCGGTCCGTTTTGAGATAGTCCCAATCTTGATGCGAGATAGGTGCACTGTTTGCACTGTACGTACCATAGGCTCATAAATAGTTTTTGACGCACCTGATGGAACTTGTAAGTGACGTGAGCCATGTGGAATCTCGATTTAGTCCGTTTGGGCACAGTGTTTGTGTCAGTGCAAGATAGGTGCACGGTTTGCTTCGAATATACCAAAGGCATAGAAATTATTTTGGACACAGTCGATGGGACTCCTAGGTGACGAGGCTCAAGTGGAAGCTCTGTTTGGTCCGTTTGGAGATAGTGCTACTCTTGATGCAAGATTGGTGCACGGTTTGCATCGAACGTACTGTAGTCTCAGAAATAGTATTGGAGGCACCCGATGGAACTCCTAGGTGAGGTGGGTCATGTCGAATCTCGTTTGGATCTGTTTTGAGACAGTGTTAGTGTCGATGCAAGATAGGTGCTCGGTTTGCGTCAAATGTACCACATGCTCATAAATCATTTTAGATGCACCCGATGGAACTCCTAGGTGAGGTGGGTCATGTGGAATCTTGTTTCGATCTATTTTGAGACAGTGTTAGATGCACCCGATGGTACTCATAGGTGACGAGGGTCTGGTGGACCTCTGTTCGGTCCGTTTTGAGATAGTCCCAATCTTGATGCAAGATAGGTGCACTGTTTGCACTGTACGTACCATAGGCTCATAAATAGTTTTTGACGCACCTGATGGAACTTGTAAGTGACGTGAGCCATGTGGAATCTCGATTTAGTCCATTTGGGCACAGTGTTTGTGTCAGTGCAAGATAGGTGCACGGTTTGCTTCGAATATACCAAAGGCATAGAAATTATTTTTGGACACAGTCGATGGGACTCCTAGGTGACGAGGCTCAAGTGGAAGCTCTGTTTGGTCCGTTTGGAGATAGTGCTACTCTTGATGCAAGATTGGTGCACGGTTTGCATCGAACGTACTGTAGTCTCAGAAATAGTATTGGAGGCACCTGATGGAACTCCTAGGTGAGGTGGGTCATGTGGAATCTTGTTTCGATCTGTTTCGAGACAGTGTTAGCGTCGGTGCAAGATAGGTGCTCGGTTTGCGTCAAATGTACCACATGCTCATAAATCATTTTAGATGCACCCGATGGAACTCCTAGGTGAGGTGGGTCATGTGGAATCTTGTTTCGATCTATTTTGAGATAGTGTTAGACGCACCCGATGGTACTCATAGGTGACGAGGGTCTGGTGGACCTCTGTTTGGTCCATTTTGAGATAGTCCCAATCTTGATGCAAGATAGGTGCACTGTTTGCACTGTACGTACCATAGGCTCATAAATAGTTTTGGACACACCTAATGGAACTTGTAAGTGATGTGAGCCATGTGGAATCTAGATTTAGTCCGTTTGGGCACAGTGTTTGTGTCAGTGCAAGATAGGTGCACGGTTTGCATCGAATATACCATAGGCATAGAAATCATTTTGGACACACTCGATGGGACTTCTAGTTGACGAGGCTCAAGTGGAAGCTCTGTTCGGTCCGTTTGGAGATAGTGCTACACTTGATGCAAGATTGGTGCACGGTTTGCGTTGAATGTACCGTAGGCTCAGAAATAGTATTGGAGGCACCCGATGGAACTCCTAGGTGAGGTGGGTCATGTGGAATATCGTTTCGATCTGTTTTGAGATAGGGTTAGCGTCGGTGCAAGATAGGTGCTCGGTTTGCGTCAAACGTACCATAGGCCTCATAAATCAGTTTACACACACCCAATGGTAATCCTAGGTGACGAGGGTCTAGTGGAGCTCTGTTCGGTCCGTTTGGAGATAGTGCTAATCTTGACACAAGGTAGGTGCACGATTTGCACTTAATGTACCATAGGCTCATAAATAGTTTTGGACACACCCGATGCAACTCGTAAGTGACGTGAGTCATGTGGAATCTTGTTTTATCCATTTGGAGACAGTGTTAGTGTCAGTGCAAAGATAGGTGCATGGGTTGCATCGAACATATCGTAGGCATTGAAATCATTTTTGGACGCACTCTATGGGTCTCCTAGGTGACGAGGCTCAAGTGGAAGCTCGGTTCGGTCCGTTTGGAGATAGTGCTACTCTTGATGCAAGATTGGTGCACGGTTTGTGTAGAACATACCGTAGTCTCAGAAATAGTATTGGAGGCACCCGATGGAACTCCTAGGTGAGGTGGGTCATGTCGAATCTCGTTTGGATCTGTTTCGAGATAGTGTTAGTGTCGGTGCAAGATAGGTGCTTGGTTTGCGTCAAATGTACCATGGGCTCATAAATCATTTTAGATGCACCCGATGGTACTACTAGGTGATGAGGGACTAGTGGAGCTCTGTTCGGTCCGTTTGGAGATAGTGCTAATCTTGACGCAAGATAGGTGCATGGTTTGCACTGAACATACCACAGGCTCATAAACGGTTTTGGACGCACCCGATTGAACTTGTAAGTGCCGTGGGTCATGTCGAATCTCGTTTTAGTACGTTTGGAGACAGTGTAAGTGTCAGTGCAAGATAGGTGCACGGTTTGCTTCGAATATACCAAAGGCATAGAAATTATTTTTGGACACAGTCGATGGGACTCCTAGGTGACGAGGCTCAAGTGGAAGCTCTGTTTGGTCCGTTTGGAGATAGTGCTACTCTTGATGCAAGATTGGTGCACGGTTTGCATCGAACGTACTGTAGTCTCAGAAATAGTATTGGAGGCACCTGATCGAACTCCTAGGTGAGGTGGGTCATGTGGAATCTTGTTTCGATCTGTTTTGAGACAGTGTTAGCGTCGGTGCAAGATAGGTGCTCGGTTTGCGTCAAATGTACCACATGCTCATAAATCATTTTAGATGCAGCCAATGGAACTCCTAGATGAGGTGGGTCATGTGGAATCTTGTTTCGATCTATTTTGAGATAGTGTTAGACGCACCCGATGGTACTCATAGGTGACGAGGGTCTGGTGGACCTCTGTTTGGTCCATTTTGAGATAGTCCCAATCTTGATGCAAGATAGGTGCACTGTTTGCACTGTACGTACCATAGGCTCATAAATAGTTTTGGACACACCTAATGGAACTTGTAAGTGATGTGAGCCATGTGGAATCTAGATTTAGTCCGTTTGGGCACAGTGTGTTTGTCAGTGCAAGATAGGTGCACGGTTTGCATCGAATATACCATAGGCATAGAAATCATTTTGGACACACTCGATGGGACTTCTAGTTGACGAGGCTCAAGTGGAAGCTCTGTTCGGTCCGTTTGGAGATAGTGCTACACTTGATGCAAGATTGGTGCACGGTTTGCGTTGAATGTACCGTAGGCTCAGAAATAGTATTGGAGGCACCCGATGGAACTCCTAGGTGAGGTGGGTCATGTGGAATATCGTTTCGATCTGTTTTGAGATAGGGTTAGCGTCGGTGCAAGATAGGTGCTCGGTTTACGTCAAACGTACCATAGGCTCATAAATCAGTTTAGACACACCCAATGGTAATCCTAGGTGACGAGGGTCTAGTGGAGCTCTGTTCGGTCCGTTTGGAGATAGTGCTAATCTTGACACAAGGTAGGTGCACGATTTGCACTTAATGTACCATAGGCTCATAAATAGTTTTGGACACACCCGATGCAACTCGTAAGTGACGTGAGTCATGTGGAATCTTGTTTTATCCATTTGGAGACAGTGTTAGTGTCAGTGCAAAGATAGGTGCATGGGTTGCATCGAACATATCGTAGGCATTTAAATCATTTTGGACGCACTCTATGGGTCTCCTAGGTGACGAGGCTCAAGTGGAAGCTCGGTTCGGTCCGTTTGGAGATAGTGCTACTCTTGATGCAAGATTGGTGCACGGTTTGTGTAGAACATACCGTAGTCTCAGAAATAGTATTGGAGGCACCCGATGGAACTCCTAGGTGAGGTGGGTCATGTCGAATCTCGTTTGGATCTGTTTCGAGATAGTGTTAGTGTCGGTGCAAGATAGGTGCTTGGTTTGCGTCAAATGTACCATGGGCTCATAAATCATTTTAGATGCACCCGATGGTACTACTAGGTGATGAGGGACTAGTGGAGCTCTATTCGGTCCGTTTGGAGATAGTGCTAATCTTGACGCAAGATAGGTGCATGGTTTGCACTGAACATACCACAGGCTCATAAACGGTTTTGGACGCACCCGATTGAACTTGTAAGTGCCGTGGGTCATGTGGAATCTCGTTTTAGTACGTTTGGAGACAGTGTAAGTGTCAGTGCAAGATAGGTGCACGGTTTGCACTGAACATACCATAGATATAGAATCATTTTGGACACACTCGATGGGACTCCAAGGTGACGAGGCTCAAGTGGAAGCTCTGTTCGGTCCATTTGGAGATAGTGCTAATCTTGACGCAAGATAGGTGCACGGTTTTCACTGAGCATACCATAGGCTCATCTTAGTCCATTTGGAGGCAGTGTTAGTGTCAGTGCAAGATAGGTGCATGGTTTGCACCGAACATACCATAGGCATAGAAATCATTTTGGACACACTCGAGGGGACTTCTAGTTGACGAGCCTCAAGTGGAAGCTCTGTTCGGTCCGTTTGGAGATAGTGCTACACTTGATGTAAGATTGGTGTACGGTTTGCGTTGAATGTACCGTAGGCTCAGAAATAGTATTGGAGGCACCCGATGGAACTCCTAGGTGAGGTGGGTCATGTGGAATAAATAGTTTTAGACGCACTCGATGGAACTTGTAAGTGAGGCGGGTCATGTGGAATCTCGTTTTTGTCCATTTGGGGACAATGTTAGTGTCAGTGCAAGGTTGGAGCACGGTTTGCACTGAACATACCATAGGCATAGAAATCAATTTGGACGAACTCGATCCGACTCCTAGGTGACGAGGCTCAAGTGGAAGCTCGGTTTGATCCATTTCGAGATAGTGCTACACTTGATGCAAGATTGGTGCACGGTTTGCGTCAAACATACCGTTGGCTCGGAAATAGTATTGGCAGCACCCGATGGAACTCCTAGGTGATGTGGGTCATGTGGAATCTTGTTTTGATCTATTTTGAGATAGTGTTAGCGTCGGTGCAGGATAGGTGCTCGGTTTGCATCAAACATACCATAGGCTCATAAATCGTTTTAGACGCACGCGATGGTACTACTAGGTGACGAGGGTCTGGTGGAGCTCTGTTCGGTCTGTTTGGAGATAGTGCTAATCTTGACGTAAGATAGGTGCATAGTTTGCACTGAACGTACCATACGCTCATAAAATAGTTTTGGATGCACCCGATGGAACTCGTAAGTGACGTGGGTCGTGTGGAATCTCATTGTAGTCCATTTGGAGATAGTGTTAGTCTTAGTGCAAGGTTGCAGCACGGTTTGCACCGAACATACCATAGGCATAGAAATCGTTTTGGACACACTCGATGGGACTCCTAGCTGACGAGGCTCAAGGGGAAGCTCAGTATGGGTCCATTTGGAGATAGTGCTACTCTTGATGCATGATTGGTGCACGGTTTGCGTCGAATGTACCGTAGGCTCGAAAATAGTATTGGAGGCACCCGATGGAACTCCTAGGTTACGAGGGTCATGTGGAATCTTGTTTCGATCTGTTTTGAAACAGTGTTAGCGTTGGTGCAACATACGTGCTCGGTTTGCGTCAAACGTACCATAGGTTCATAAATCATTTTAGAAGCACCCAAGGTATTCTAGGTGATGAGGGTCTAATGGAGATCTGTTCGGTCCGTTTAGAGGCAGTGCTACAGAAGATAGGTGCACGGTTTGCATTGAACGTACCATAGGTCATAAATAGTTTTGGACGCACCTGATGGAACTCGTAAGTGACATTGGTCGTGTGGAATCTCGTTTTAGTCCATTTGGAGATAGTGTTAGTGTCAGTGCAAGGTTGGAGCACGGTTTGCACCGAACATACCATAGGCATAGAAATTGTTTTGTACGAAATCGATCCGACTCCTAGGTGACGAGGCTCAAGTGGAAACTCTGTTCGGTCCGTTTGGGGATAGTGCTTCTCTTGATGCAAGATTGGTGCACGGTTTGCGTCGAGCATACCGTAGGCTCAAAAATAGTATCGGAGGTACCCGATGGAACTCCTAGGTGACGTGGGTCATGTGGAATCTTGTTTCGATCTGCTTTGAGACAGTGTTAGCGTCGGTGCAAGATAGGTGCTTGGTTTGTGTCAAACGTACCATAGGCTCATAAATCATTTTAGACGCAACCATGGTACTTCTAATGCGATGATGGACTGGTGGATCTTTGTTTGTTCTGTTTGGAGATAGTGCTACACAAGATAGGTGTACGGTTTGCACCGAACGTACCATAGGTCATAAAATAGTTTTGGATGCACTCGATGGAACTCGTAAGTGACGTGGGTCGGTGGAATCTCGTTTTAGTCCATTTGGGGACAATGTTAGTGTCAGTGCAAGGTTGGAGCACGGTTTTCACCGAACATACCATAGGCATAGAAATCATTTTGGATGAACTCGATGGGACACCTAGGTGACGAGGCTCAAGTGGAAGCTCTGTTCGATCCGTTTGGAGATAGTGCTACACTTGATGCAAGATTGGTGCACGATTTACGTCGAACGTACCGTTGGCTCAGCAATAGTATTGGCGGCACCCGATGGAACTCCTAGGTGACGTGGGTCACGTGGAATCTTGTTTCAATCTATTTTGGGACAGTGTTAGCGTCGGTGCAGGATAGGTGCTCGGTTTGCATCAAACGTACCATAGGCTCATAAATCGTTTTAGACGCACCCAATGGTACTACTAGGTGACGATGGTCTGGCGGAGCTCTGTTCGGTCCGTTTGGAGATAGTGCCAATCTTAACGCAAGATAGGTGCACAGTTTGCTCTGAACGTACCATAGGCTCATAAATAGTTTGGGACGCACCCGACGGAACCCGTAAGTGATGTGGGTCATGTGGAATCTCATTTTAGTCCGTTTATAGACAGTTTTAGTTTTACTGCAAGATAGGTGCACTGTTTGCACCAAATGTACCATAGGCATAGAAATCATTTTAGACGCACTCGATGGAACTCCTAGGTGACGAGTCTCAAGTGGAAGCTCGATTCGATACGTTTAGAGATAGTCCTACGCTTGATGCAAGATTGGTGCTCGGTTTGCGTCGAATCTACAATAGGCTCAGAAATAGTATTGGAGGCACCCGATGGAACTCCTAGGTGACGTGGGTCATGTGGAATCTTGTTTCTATCTGTTTTGAAACAGTGTTAGCGTCGGTGCAAGATACGTGCTCGGCTTGCGTCAAACGTACCATAGGCTCATAAATCGTTTTAGACGCACCCGAGGTACTCCTAAGGCGACGGTGATATGAACCCGCAAGGTTTTGTGGTCGATCTTTCGATGAGAAGCGTGAGATAATTCGATTGGTGGATGGAGATGACGTTCACGGCCCGACTACAGCCTTCCAAGACTGCGCCTTAGCGACCGATACACCACTTCCCAAGGCCGTCACGATCTTGTGGAGTATGACAACCAGCCCCTGGGGCTCCCGTCCTGTAAGCAATCGAAGAACTAGCAAGAACGAGGAAACAAGCACTGAAATTGCAAGATAAAATTGAAGGTTTCACACTGAATCTTATTATGAGTGGGGTTCCGAAGACAAGGAGACGGGCGACTGGATCAGCACGCGCGCCTACAAGCAAGTAGCGATGGCTAAACTTGATCTAAACAAAACCCGAGTGTTCCTGGTGGCGGCTAAGGGGTATATAACGTGTGGAGGACGACCACAAGAGAGTTTGGGTCGTGCTCCAACCCTAGGATGCGTCCCTACTGGACTCTAAACGATACAAGCCCATTGGGCTAACTTAAGGTGGCGCAGCACCCTGGACAGAATAGACCTCTCAGTGATTTTTGGACTGTTGACGCCGCTTCTGAGCAGGTATGGGTATGATGTTAGATCCATATGAAAGTAGACTTTATTAGCTTTCCAACAAGTCCAGAATCACCCCAATCCGACTCCGTATGTAACCGTGGCGACCGCCGCAAGTTGAAGGTGTGCTGCAGTCCGAATCCAGCCTACGCGAGTCCTTTTCCCTTTCGGTCTTCTCCTTGATTCCTAATCAAAACAAGAGTGCACGTGTCTCCAAGATCTAAACAGGATGGACAAGAGCTCAAGAAAGAACTCACTTGATGATTAACTTTTCGAGCACGAGCACGAGTAATAGGACCAGCAGTTGTCGGCGTGGATGTATGATCGGTGTTGATGTCCTCATCAGACGGGGTCTGGTGGAGCTCTATTTGTAACGTTTGGAGGTAGTGCTACAAAAGATTAGTGCACGGTTTGCACCAAACGTACCATAGGTCATAAATAGTTTTAGACGCACTCGATGGAACTCGTAAGTGAGGCGGGTCCTGTGGAATCTCGTTTTAGTCCATTTGGGGACAATGTTAGTGTCAGTGCAAGGTTGGAGCACGATTTGCACCGAACATACCATAGGCATAGAAATCATTTTGGATGAACTCAATCCGACTCCTAGGTGACGAGGCTCAAGTGGAAGCTCGATTTGATCCGTTTGGAGATAGTGCTACACTTGATGCAAGATTGGTGCACGGTTTGCGTCGAACGTACCGTTGGCTCGGAAATAGTATTGGCGGCACCCGTTGGAACTCCTGGGTGATGTGGATCATGTGGAATCTCGTTTCGATCTGTTTTGAGAGAGTGTTAGCGTCGGTGCAGGATAGGTGCTCGGTTTGCATCAAACATACCATAGGCTCATAAATCGTTTTAGACGCACCCGATGGTAATACTAGGTGACGAGGGTCTGGTGGAGCTCTGTTCGGTCCGTTTGGAGACAATGCTACAGAAGATAGGTGCACGGTTTGCATTGAACGTACCATAGGTCAAAAATAGTTTTGGACGCACCCGATGGAACTCGTAAGTGACGTGGGTCGTGTGGAATCTCATTGTAGTCCATTTGGAGATAGTGTTAGTGTCAGTGCAAGGTTGGAGCATGGTTTGCACCGAACAAACCATAGGCATAGAAATTGTTTTGGACGAAATCGATCCGACTCCTAGGTGACGAGGCTCAAGTGGAAGCTTTGTTCGGTCCATTTGGGGATAGTGCTTCTCCTGATGCAAGATTGGTGCACGGTTTGCATCGAACATACCGTAGGCACAAAAATAGTATCGAAGGTACCCGATGGAACTCCTAGGTGACGTGGGTCATGTGGAATCTTGTTTCGATCTGTTTTGAGACATTGTTAGCGTCGGTGCAAGATAGGTGCTTGGTTTGCGTCAAACGTACCATAGGTTCATAAATCGTTTTAGAAGCACCCAAGGTACTCCTAGGTGATGAGGGTCTGGTGGAGATCTGTTCGGTCTGTTTGGAGACAATGCTACAGAAGATAGGTGCACGGTTTGCATTGAACATACCATAGGTCATAAATAGTTTTAGACGCACCCGATGGAACTCGTAAGTGACGTGGGTCGTGTGGAATATCGTTTTAGTCCATTTGGATATAGTGTTAGTGTCAGTGCAAGGTTGGAGCACGGTTTGCACCGAACATACCATAGGCATAGAAATTGTTTTGGACGAATTCGATCGAACTCCTAGGTGAAGAGGCTCAAGTGGAAGCTCTGTTCGGTCCGTTTGGGGATAGTGCTTCTCTTGATGTAAGATTGGTGCACGGTTTGCGTTGAACATACTGTAGGCTCGAAAATAGTAACGGAGGTACCCAATGGAACTCCTTAGTGATGTGGGTCATGTGGAATCTTGTTTCCATCTGTTTTGAGACAGTGTTTGCGTTGGTGCAAGATAACTGCTTGGTTTGCGTCAAACGTACCATAGGCTCATAAATCATTTTAGACACACCCAAGGTACTCTTAAGGTGACGAGGGACTGGTGGAGCTCTGTTTATTCCGTTTGGAGATAGTGCTACACAAGATAGGTGCACGGTATGCACCGAACGTACCATACATCATAAATAGTTTTGGACGCACTCGATGGAACTCGTAAGTGACGCGGGTCGTGTGGAATCTCGTTTTAGTCCATTTAGGGACAATGTTAGTGTCAGTGCAAGGTTGGAGCACGGTTTGTATCGAACATACCATAGGCAGAGAAATCGTTTTGGGCGAACTCAATGGGACACCTAGGTGATGAGGCTCAAGTGGAAGCTCGGTTCGATCCGTTTGGAGATAGTGCTACACTTGATGCAAGATTGGTGCACGGTTTGCGTCGAACGAACTGTTGGCTCAGAATATTATTGGCGGCACCCGATGGAACTCCTAGGTGACATGGGTCATGTGGAATCTTGTTTCGAACTATTTTGAGACAGTGTTAGCGTCGGTGCAGGATAGGTGCTCGGTTTGCATCAAACGTACCATAGGCTCATAAATCGTTTTAGACGCACCCGATGGTACTACTAGGTGATGAGGGTCTGGTGGAGCTCTGTTCTATCCGTTTGGAGATAGTGCTGATCTTGATGCAAGATGGGTGCACAGTTTGCACTGAACGTACCATAGGCTCATAAATAGTTTTGGACGCAGCCGATGGAACTCGTAAGTGATGTGGGTCATGTTGAATCTCATTTTAGTCCGTTTATAGACAATTTTAGTGTTACTGAAAGATAGGTGCACAGTTTGCACCAAATGTACCATAGGCATGAAATCGTTTTAGACGCACTCGATGGAACTCCTAGATGACGAGACTCAAGTGGAAGCTCGATTCGATATGTTTGGAGATAGTCCTACGCTTGATGCTAGATTTGTGCTTGGTTTGCGTCGAATGTACCGTAGGCTCGGAAATAGTATTGGAGGCACCCGATGGAACTTCTAGGTGACATGGGTCATGTGGAATCTTGTTTCGATCTATTTTGAGACAGTGTTTGCGTCGGTGCAAGATAGGTGCACGGTTTGCACCAAACGTACCATAGGCATAGAAATTGTTTTGGACACACTCGATGGGACTCCTAGGTGACGAGACTCAAGTGGAAGCTCGGTACGGTCCATTTGGATATAGTGCTACTCTTGATGCATGATTGGTGCACGGTTTGCGTCGAACATACTGTAGGCTTGGAAATAGTATTGGAGGCACCCGATGGAACTCCTAGGTTACGTGGGTCATGTGGAATCTCGTTTTGATCTGTTTTGAGACAGTGTTAGCGTTGGTGCAAGATAGGTGCTCGGTTTGCGTCAAACGTACCATAGGTTCACAAATCGTTTTAGAAGCACCCAAGGTAGTCCTAGGTGATGAGGGTCTGGTGGAGATCTGTTCGGTCCATTTGGAGACAATTCTACAGAAGATACGTGCACGGTTAGCATTGAGCGTACCATAGGTCATAAATAGTTTTAGACGCACCCGATGGAACTCGTAAGTGACGTGGGTCGTGTGGAATCTCATTTTAGTCCATTTGGAGGTAGTGTTAGTGTTAGTGCATGGTTGGAGCACGGTTTGCACCAAACATACCATAGGCATAGAAATTGTTTTGGACGAATTTGATCCAACTCCTGGGTGACGAAGCTCAAGTGGAAGCTCTGTTTGGTCCGTTTGGGGATAGTGCTTGTCTTGATGCAAGATTGGTGCACGGTTTGTGTCGAACATACTGTAGGCTCAAAAATAGTAACAGAGGTACCCGATGGAACTCCTAAGTGACGTGGGTCATGTGGAATCTTGTTTCGATCTGTTTTGAGACAGTGTTTGCGTCGGTGCAAGATAGGTGCTTGGTTTGCGTCAAATGTACCATAGGCTCATAAATCATTTTAGACGCACCCAAGGTACTCCTAAGGCGACGAGGGACTGGTGGAGCTCCGTTTGTTCTGTTTGGAGATAGTGCTACACAAGATAGGTGCACTGTTTGCACCGAACGTACCATACGTCATAAATAGTTTTGGACGCACTCGATGGAACTCGTAAGTGACGCGGGTCGTGTGGAATCTCGTTTTAGTCCATTTGGGGACAATGTTAGTGACAGTGGAAGGTTGGAGCACTGTTTGCACCGAACAAACCATAGGCATAGAAATTGTTTTGGACGAACTCAATGGGACTCCTAGGTGACGAGGCTCAAGTGGAAGCTCGGTTCGATCCGTTTATAGATAGTGCTACACTTGATGCAAGATTGGTGCACGGTTTGCGTCGAACGTACCGTTGGCTCAGAAATAGTGCTGGTGGCACCCGATAGAACTCCTAGGTGACGTGGGTCAGTGGAATCTCATTTCGATCTATTTTGAGATAGTGTTAGCGTCGGTGCCGGATAGGTGCTCGATTTGCATCAAACGTACCATAGGCTCATAAATCATTTTAGACGCACCCGATGGTACTACTGGGTGATGAGGGTGTGGTGGAGCTCTGTTCGGTCCGTTTGGAGATAGTGCTAATCTTGATGCAAGATAGGTGCACTTTTTGCACTAAACGTACCATAGGCTCATAAATAGTTTTGGACGCACCGACGGAACTCGTAAGTGATGTGGGTCATGTGGAATCTCATTTTAGTCCGTTTATAGATAGTTTTAGAGTTAGTGCAAGATAGGTGCACGGTTTGCACCAAATGTACTAGAGACATAGAAATCATTTTAGACACACTCGATTGAACTCCTAGGTGACGAGGCTCAAGTGGAAGCTCGATTCGATACGTTTGGAGATAGTCCTACGCTTGATGCATGACTTGCGCTCGGTGTGCGTCAAATGTACCGTAGGCTCAGAAATAGTATTGGAGGCACCCGATGGAGCTCCTAGGTGACGTGGGTCATGTGAAATCTTGTTTCGTTCTGTTTTGAGACAGTGTTAGCGTTGGTGCAAGATAGGTGCACGGTTTGCACCGAACGTACCATAGGCATAGAAATCATTTTGGACACACTCGATGGGACTCCTAGGTGATGAGGCTCAAGTGGAAGCTCGGTACGGTCCATTTGGATATAGTGCTACTCTTGATGCATGATTGGTGCACGGTTCGCATCGAACATACCGTAGGCTCGGAAATAGTATTGGAGGCACCCGATGGAACTCCTAGGTTACGTGGGTCATGTGGAATCTCGTTTCGATCTGTTTTGAGACAGTGTTAGCGTTGGTGCAAGATAGGTGCTCGGTTTGCGTCAAACATACCATAGGTTCACAAATCGTTTTAGAAGCACCCAAGGTACTCCTAGGTGATGAGGGTCTGGTGGAGATCTGTTCGGTCCGTTTGGAGACAATTCTACAGAAGATAGGTGCACGGTTTGCATTGAACGTATCATAGGTCATAAATAGTTTTAGACGCACCTGATGGAACTCATAAGTGACGTGGGTTGTGTGGAATCTCGTTTTAGTCCATTTGGAGGTAGTGTTAGTGTCAGTGCAAGGTTGGAGCACGGTTTGCACCGAACATACCATAGGCATAGAAAATTGTTTTGGACGAATTCGATCCAACTCCTAGGTGACGAAGCTCAAGTGGAAGCTCTGTTCGGTCCGTTTGGGGATAGTGCTTGTCTTGATGCAAGATTGTTGCACGGTTTGTGTCGAACATACTGTAGGCTCGAAAATAGTAACAGAGGTACCCGATGGAACTCCTAAGTGACGTGGGTCATGTGGAATCTTGTTTCGATCTGTTTTGAGACAGTGTTTGCGTCGGTGCAAGATAGGTGCTTGGTTTGTGTCAAATGTACCATAGGCTCATAAATCATTTTAGACGCACCCAAGGTACTCCTAAGGCGACGAGGGACTGGTGGAGCTCTATTTGTTCCGTTTGGAGGTAGTGCTACACAAGATAGGTGCACCGTTTGCACCGAACGTACCATACGTCATAAATAGTTTTGGACGCACTCGATGGAACTCGTAAGTGACGCGGGTCGTGTGGAATCTCGTTTTAGTCCATTTGGGGACAATGTTAGTGATAGTGCAAGGTTGGAGCACGGTTTGCACCGAACATACTATAGGCATAGAAATCATTTTGGACAAACTCAATGGGACTCCTAGGTGACGAGGCTCAAGTGGAAGCTTGGTTCGATCCGTTTGGAGATACTGCTACACTTGATGCAAGATTGGTGCACGGTTTGCGTTGAACATACCGTTGGCTCAGAAATAGTATTGGTGGCACCCGATGTAACTCCTAGGTGAGGTGGGTCATGTGGAATCTCATTTCGATCTATTTTGAGACAGTGTTAGCATCGGTGTAGGATAGGTGCTCGGTTTGCATCAAACGTACCATAGGATCATAAATCGTTTTAGACGCACCCGATGGTAGTACTAGGTGACGAGGGTATGGTGGAGCTCTGTTCGGTCCGTTTGGAGATAGTGCTAATCTTGACGCAAGATAGGTGCACATTTTGCACTGAACGTACCATAGGCTCATAAATAGTTTTGGACGCACCCGACGTAACTCGTAAGTGATGTGGGTCATGTGGAATCTCATTTTAGTCCGTTTATAGATAGTTTTTGTGTTAGTGCAAGATAGGTGCATGGTTTGCACCAAATGTACCAGAGACATAGAAATCATTTTAGACGCACTCGATGGAACTCGTAGGTGAGGAGGCTCAAGTGGAAGCTCGATTCGATACGTTTGGAGATAGTCCTATGCTTGATGCATGACTTGTTCTCGGTGTGCGTCGAATGTACCGTAGGCTCAGAAATAGTATTGGAGGCACCCGATGGAGCTCCTAGGTGACGTGGGTCATGTGGAATCTTGTTTCGATCTATTTTTAGACAGTGTTAGCGTCAGTGCAAGATAGGTGCACGGTTTGCACCGAACGTACCATAGGCATAGAAATCATTTTGGACACACTCGATGGGACTCCTAGGTGACGAGGCTCAAGTGGAAGCTTGATACGGTCCATTTGGATATAGTGCTACTCTTGATGCATGATTGGTGCACGGTTCGCATCGAACATACCGTAGGCTCGGAAATAGTGTTGGAGGCACCCGATGGAACTCCTAGGTTACGTGGGTCATGTGGAATCTTGTTTCGATCTGTGTTTGAGACAGTGTTAGCGTTGGTGCAAGATAGGTGCTCGGTTTGCGTCAAACGTACCATAGGTTCACAAATCGTTTTAGAAGCACCCAAGATACTCCTAGGTGATGAGGGTCTGGTGGAGATCTGTTCGGTCCATTTGGAGACAATTCTACAGAAGATAGGTGCACGGTTTGCATTGAACGTACCATAGGTCATAAATAGTTTTAGACGCACCCGATGGAACTCGTAAGTGACGTGGGTCATGTGGAATCTCGTTTTAGTCCATTTGGAGGTAGAGTTAGTGTCAGTGCAAGGTTGGTGCACAGTTTGCACTGAACATACCATAGGCATAGAAATTGTTTTGGACGAATTCGATCCAACTCCTAGGTGACGAAGCTCAAGTGGAAGCTCTGTTCGGTCCATTTGGGGATAGTGCTTGTCTTGATGCAAGATTGGTGCACGGTTTGTGTCGAACATACTGTAGGCTCGAAGATAGTAACGGAGGTACCCGATGGAACTCCTAAGTGACGTGGGTCATGTGGAATCTTGTTTCGATCTGTTTTGAGACAGTGTTTGGGTCGGTGCAAGATAGGCGCTTGGTTTGCGTCAAATGTACCATAGGCTCATAAATCATTTTAGACGCACCCAAGGTACTCCTAAGGCGACGAGGGACTGGTGGAGCTCTGTTTGTTCCGTTTGGAGATAGTGCTACATAAGATAGGTGCACGGTTGAAAGTCCTATGTTTGGTGTTGGTAATTAGTGACAATGCCTAAGTACTAATCCTATGCCTAAGTTGTATGTAGCATATGAGGATTAGTACATTCCAAGGTTGGTGGCAAGATGGACATGGTGATCATGATGGCCACACTTGGATTTGGACGCAACCCTACATGATCAAGGCAAAGGTATATGCTTAAGGGTTGTGTTTTAGTAACCAAGACACCTAGTGGGTGTGGTTACATTATAGGATAGATAGCCGTACTATAAAGAGGGGAATAACGCGTCTATTGAACTCCTAAGTGCCCCTAGGTGTGCATTTCATAATCATATGCATTTGGATAGAACTAATAACGCCTCAAAAAATGATTGTGAAAATGCTAACACACTCGCACATGACGTGATCACTTGGTGGTGTTAGCACATTTGCGACGGCGTTGAAGTTTGAGCGGTAGAGAGGGTTTGGGGTCCTCTCTCCCTCCCACCGAGCTTGCGAGGCGAGATTCAGGCGTTTTCGAGGACTTGAAACGACTATTTTCCACTACGCCGAAAGTCGGAAAAGAAACGGAGGCGAACGGAGGTCACAGTGGTGACCGGACGCTGGACCAGACACGGTCTCTATGTGACCGGACGCGTCCGGTTAGTGTTCAGTGTCTGCGCGTGTTTCAGCTTTTTGATCGGACGCGCAACGCGTCCGGTCACTGTCGACCGGACACGTCCGGTCGTTGAGGGAGCTTACTGGACTCCAACCGGACACTGGTACTGTGGCGTCCGGTTAGTTCTCCAGCGTGTCTGGTCGCTGTTTCATTGTGCGCTGCTCAGGCTTGACCAGCGCGTCCGGTCCGTCACGGGACCATCGTGTCCGGTCGAGCTGCGCGCGTCCGGTCGGTGCTTCGCGAATGTAGCCGTTGTGCGATCGGCGCGTCCGGTCAGTTTGACCAGCGCGTCCGGTCAGCGCGACTTCGGCTGTTTTAAGTGTGTAACGGCTATATTCGAAGGGGTACGTCTATAAATACTCATTGGCCAGCTCAAGGCTCTTGCTCTTGGACATTTGACATACTTGTGAGCACTTTGAGCTAAGCAACTCCCCTCCCACTCATCTCTCTTGCTTCTTTGCTCATTCGAAGTGAGATTGAGTGATCCAAGTGCATTTGCATTGTGAGATAGCATCTAGTTGGCACTTGGTGGTTGATTTGCTGCGGAATTCTTGTTTCTCTTGGTGGTTGCCGCCACCTAGATGGCTTGGAGCAGCTTGGAGGCGTTGGCAGGAGTTGGTGATTGTTCTTGGCCACATCCGGTGTTTGTGAGGGGTTTGTGCCTACCTCGGCGAAGCACCAAAGGCAACATTAGTAAATTGCTCGTGTCATTGCAACCTTTTGCCATTTGGTAGGTTCTTGTGGCGCCTTTTGAGAGGCTTGGTGTGAGACTGATTAGCCACCGAACCATGTGGTGAAGACGGACACAACGGGGACTAGCGTGCCGGCAAGCACGTGAACCTCGGGATAAATCTTCGTGTCATCACTTTCATATTGTGATTGATTGATCCACATTACTTTCTTAGTTATCTTTGCTAGCTAGTTAGCTTTGCTAGAGTAGCTCTTTTGTGTAGCTTGCTAGTTGTAGTTGTAGTTACCTTCTCGGTTTGACTTATGCGGTTGAGTGCCAATATACTAGAATTGTGAATTGGATAGGTGGCTTGCAAACACCCCGTAGGCTAAGCAAAACTCACATCTCACTATTTGTTGTATTGATAAACTTGTTTAGCTTGTCTTTGTAGAAATTTTTAAAAGGCTATTCACCCCCCTCTAGCCATCAAGACCTTTCAACAGTTTGCACCGAACGTACCATACGTCATAAATAGTTTTGGACGCACTCGATAGAACTCGTAAGTGACGTGGGTCGTGTGGAATCTCGTTTTAGTCCATTTGGGACAATGTTAGTGACAGTGCAAGGTTGGAGCACGGTTAGCACCGAACATACCATAGGCATAGAAATCGTTTTAAACACACTCGATGCACTCCTAGGTGACGAGGCTCATGTGGAAGCTCGATTCGATACATTTGGAGATAGTCCTACGCTTGATGCATGACTTGTGCTCGGTGTGCGTCGAATGTACCGTAGGCTCAAAAATAGTATTGGAGGCACCCGATGGAACTCCTAGGTGACGTGGGTCATGTGGAATCTTGTTTCGATCGATTTTGAGACAGTGTTAGCATCGGTGCAAGATAGGTGCACAGTTTGCACCGAACGTACCATAGGCATAGAAATCATTTTGGACACACTCGATGCGACTCCTATATGACGAGGCTCAAGTGGAAGCTCGGTACGGTCCATTTATATATAGTGCTACTCTTGATGCATGATTCGTGCACGGTTCGCGTCGAACGTACCGTAGGCTCAGAAATAGTATTGCAGGCACCCGATGGAACTCCTAGGTTACGTGGGTCATGTGGAATCTCGCTTCGATCTGTTTTGAGATAGTGTTAGCGTCGGTGCAACATAGGTGCTCGGTTTGCATCAAACGTACCATAGCTTCATAAATCGTTTTAGAAGCACACGAGGTACTCCTAGGTGATGACAATCTGGTGGAGATCTGTTCGGTCCGTTTGGAGACACTGCTACAGAAAGATAGGTGCATGGTTTAAATTGGACGTACCATAGGTCATAAATAGTTTTGGACGCACCCGATGGAACTCGTAAGTGACGTGGGTCGTGTGGAATCTCGTTTTAGTCCATTTGGAGATAGTGTCAGTGTCAGTGCAAGGTTGGAGCACAGTTTGCACCGAACATACCATAGGCTCAGAAATAGTATCGGTGGCACCCGATGGAACTCCTAGGTGACGTGGGTCATATGGAATCATGCTTCGATGTGTTTTGAGACATTGTTAGCATCAGTGCAAGATACGTGCGTTGTTTGCATCAAATGTACCATAGGCTCATAAATCGTTTTAGACGCACCCAAGGTACTCCTAAGGTGACAAGGGTCTAGTGGACCTCTGTTTGTTCCATTTGGAGATAGTTCTACACAAGATAGGTGCACGGTTTGCACCGAACGTACCATACGTCATAAATAGTTTTGGACGCACTCGATGGAACTCGTAAGTGACGCGGGTCATGTGGAATCTCGTTTTAGTCCGTTTGGGGACAATGTTAGTGTTACTGCAAGGTTGGAGCATGGTTTGCACTGAACATACCATAGGCATAGAAATTGTTTTGGATGAACTCAATGGGACTCCTAGGTGACGAGGCTCAAGTGGAAGCTCGGTTCGATCCGTTTGGAGATAGTGCTACACTTGATGCAAGATTGGTGCACGGTTTCCGTCGAATGTACCGTTGGCTCAGAAATAGTATTGGCGGCACCTGAAGGTGATGTGGGTCATGTGGAATCTTGTTTTGATCTATTTTGAGACAGTGTTAGCGTCGGTGCATGATCGGTGCTTGGTTTGCGTCAAACGTACCATAGGCTCATAAATCATTTTAGACGTACCCAAGGTACTCCTAAGGTGACGAGGGACTAGTGGAGCTCTGTTTGTTCCGTTTGGAGATACTGCTACACAAGATAGGTGCACGGTTTGCACCGAACGTACCATACGTCATAAATAGTTTTGGACGCACTCCACGAAACTCGTAAGTGATGTGGGTCGTGTGGAATCCCGTTTTAGTCCATTTGGGGACAATGTTGGTGTCAGTGCAAGGTTGGAGCATGGTTTGCACCGAACATACCATAGGCATAGAAATCGTTTTGGACGACCTCAATGGGACTCCTAGGTGATGAGGCTCAAGTGGAAGCTCGGTTCGATCCGTTTGGAGATAGTGCTAAACTTGATGCAAGATTGGTGCATGGTTTGCGTCAAACGTACCGTTGGCTCAGAAATAGTATTGGCGGCACCCGATGGAACTCCTAGGTGATGTGGGTCATGTGGAATCTCGTGTCGATCTATTTTGAGATAGTGTTAGCGTCGGTGCAGGATAGGTGCTCGGTTTGCATCAAACGTACCATAGGCTCATAAACCATTTTAGGCGCACCCGATGGTACTACTAGGTGACGAGGCTCTGGTGGAGCTCTGTTCGGTTCGTTTGGAGATAGTGCTAATCTTGACGCAAGATAGGTGCACAGTTTGCACTGAACATACCATAGGCCCATAAATAGTTTTGGACGCACCCGACGAAACTCGTAAGTGATGTGGGTCATCTAGAATCTCATTTTAGTCCGTTTATAGATAGTTTTAGTGTTAGTGCAAGATAGGTGCACGGTTTGCACCAAATGTACCATAGGCATAGAAATCATTTTAGACGCACTCGATGGAACTCCTAGGTGATGAGGCTCAAGTGGAAGCTCGATTCGATACGTTTGGAGATAGTCCTACGCTTGATGCAAGATTTGTGCTCGGGGTGCGTCGAACGTACCGTAGGCTCGGAAATAGTATTGGAGGCACCCGATGGAACTTCTAGGTGACGTGGGTCATGTGGAATCTTGTTTCGATCTATTTTGAGACAATGTTAGCGTCGGTGCAAGATAGGTGCACGGTTCGCACCGAACGTACCATAGGCATAGAAATCGTTTTGGACACACTCGATGGGACTCCTATATGACGAGGCTCAAGTGGAAGCTCGGTACGGTCCATTTGGATATAGTGCTACTCTTGATGCATGATTTGTGCACGGTTCACGTCGAACGTACCGTAGGCTCAGAAATAGTATTGGAGGCACCCGATGGAACTCATAGGTCACGTGGGTCATGTGGAATCTCAGTGCAAGATAGGTGCTCGGTTTGCGTCAAACGTACCATAGGTACATAAATCATTTTAGAAGGACACGAGGTACTCCTAGCTGATGACGGTCTGGTGGAGATCTGTTCGGTCCGTTTGGAGACAGTCCTACAGAAGATAGTTGCATGGTTTGCATTGAACGTACCATAGGTAATAAATAGTTTTGGACGCACCCGATGGAACTCGTAAGTGACGTGGGTCATGTGGAATCTCGTTTTAGTCCATTTGGAGATAGTGTTAGTGTCAGTGCATGCTTGGAGCACGGTTTGCTCTGTTCGGTCCGTTTGGGGATAGTGCTTCTCTTGATGCGTCGAACAAACTGTAGGCTCGAAAATAGTATCGGATGTACCCGATGGAACTCCTAGGTGACGTGGGTCATATGGAATCTTGTTTCGATCTGTTTTGAGACAGTGTTAGCGTCAGTGCAAGATAGGTGCTTGGTTTGCGTCAAACGTACCATAGGCTCATAAATCATTTTAGACGTACCCATGGTACTGCTAAGGCGACGAGGGACTGGTGGAGCTCTGTTTGTTCCGTTTGGAGATAGTGCTACACAAGATAGGTGCACGGTTTGCACCGAACATACCATACATCATAAATAGTTTTGGACGAACTCGATGTAACTCGTAAGTGACGTGGGTCATGTGGAATCTCGTTTTAGTCCATTTGGGGACAATGTTAGTGTCAGTGCAAGTTTGGAGCTCAGTTTGCACTGAACGTACCATAGGCATAGAAATCGTTTGGGACAAATTAAATGGGACTCCTAGGTGATGAGGTTCAAGTGGAAGCTCGGTTCGATCCGTTTGGAGATAGTGCTACACTTGATGCAAGATTGGTGCACGGCTTGCGTCGAACGTACCGTTGGCTCAGAAATAGTATTGGCGGCACCCGAAGGTGACGTGGGTCATGTGGAATCTCGTTTCAATCTATCTTGAGACAATGTTAGCGTCGGTGCAGGATAGGTGCTTGGTTTGCATCAAACGTACCATAGGCTCATAAATCATTTTAGACGCACCCGATGGTACTACTAGGTGACGAGGGTCTGGTGGAGCTCTGTTCGGTCCGTTTAGAGATAGTGCTAATCTTGACGCAAGATAGGTGCACAGTTTGCACGGAACGTACCATAGGCTCACAAATAGTTTTGGACGCACCCGACGGAACTCGTAACTGATGTGGGTCATGCGGAATCTCATTTTAGTCCGTTTATAGATAGTTTTAGTGTTAGTGCAAGATAGGTGCAGGGTTTGCACCAAATGTACCATAGGCATAGAAATCGTTTTAGACACACTCGATGGAACTCCTAGGTGATGAGGCTCAAGTGGAAGCTCGATTCGATACGTTTGGAGATTGTCTTATGCTTGATGCATAATTTATGCTCGGTTTGCGTCGAATGTACCGTAGGCTCGAAAGTGTATTGGAGGCACCCGATGGAACTCCTAGGTGACGTGGGTCATGTGGAATCTCATTTCGATCTGTTTTGAGACAGTGTTAGCGTCGGTGCAAGATAGGTGCTTGGTTTGCGTCAAACGTACCATAAGCTCATAAATCATTTTAGACGCACCCAAGGTACTCCTAAGGCGAAGAGGGACTGGTGGAGCTCTGTTTGTTCCATAGGCATAGAAATCATTTTGGACACACTCGATGGGACTCCTAGGTGATGAGGCTCAAGTGGAAGCTCGGTACGGTCCATTTGGATATAGTGCTACTCTTGATGCATGATTGGTGCACGGTTTGTGTCGAACGTACCATAGGCTCGGAAATAGTATTGGAAGCACCCGATGGAACTTCTAGGTTACGTGGGTCATGTGGAATCTCGTTTCAATCTGTTTTGAGACAGTGTTAGCGTCGGTGCAAGATAGGTGCTCGGTGTGCGTCAAACGTACGATAGGTTCATAAATCATTTTAGAAGCACACGAGGTACTCCAAGGTGATGAGGGTCTGGTGGAGATCTGTTCGGTCCGTTTGGAGATTGTGCTACAGAAGATAGGTGCACAGTTTGCATTAAACGTACCATAGGTCATAAATAGTTTGGGACGCACCCGATGGAACTCGTAAGTGAGGTGGGTCGTGTGGAATCTCGTTTTAGTCCATTTGGAGATAGTGTTGGTGCCAGTGCAAGGTTGGAGCACGGTTTGCACCGAACATACCATAGGCATAGAAATTGTTTTGGACGAAATCGATCCAACTCCTTGGTGACGAGGCTCAAGTGGAAGCTCTGTTCGGTCCGTTTGTGGATAGTGCTTCTCTTGATGCAAGATTGGTGCATGGTTTGCGTCGACCATATTGTAGGCTCGAATATAGTATCAAAGGTACCCGATGGAACTCCTAGGTGACGTGGGTCATGTCGAATCTTGTTTCGATCTGTTTTGAGACAGTGTTAGCATCGGTGCAAGATAGGTGCTTGGTTTGCGTCAAACGTACCATAGGCTCCTAAATCATTTTAGACGTACCCAAGGTACTCCTAAGGTGATGAGGGACTGGTGGAGCTCTGTTTGTTCCGTTTGGAGATAGTGCTACACAAGATAGGTGCACGGTTTGCACCGAACGTACCATAGGCATAGAAATCGTTTTGGACACACTCGATGGGACTCCTATATAACGAGGCTCAAGTGGAAGCTTGGTATGGTCCATTTGGATATAGTGCTACTCTTGATGCATGATTGGTGCACGGTTCGCGTCGAACGTACCATAGGCTCAGAAAATAGTATTGGAGGCACCCGATGGAACTCCTAGGTTACGTGGGTCATGTGGAATCTCGCTTCGATCTATTTTGAGACAGTGTTAGCGTCGGTGCAAGATAGGTGCTCGGTTTGCGTCAAACGTACCATGGGTTCATAAATCGTTTCAGAAGCACACGAGGTACTCCAAGGTGATGACGGTCTGGTGGAGATCTGTTCGGTCTGTTTGGAGACAGTGCTACAAAAGATAGGTGCATGGTTTTCATTGAACGTACCATAGGTCACAAATAGTTTTGGACGCACCCGATGGAACTCATAAGTGACGTGGGTCATGTGGAATCTCGTTTTAGTCCATTTGGAGATAGTTTTAGTGTCAGTGCAAGGTTGGAGCACGGTTTGCACTGAACATACCATAGGCATAGAAATTGTTTTGGACGAAATCGATCCAACTCCTAGGTGACGAGGCTCAAGTGGAAGCTCTGTTCGGTCCGTTTGGGGATAGTGCTTCTCTTGATGCAAGATTGGTGCACGGTTTGCGTCGAACATACCGTAGGCTCAAAAAATAGTATCAGAGGTACCCGATGGAACTCCTAGGTGACGTGGGTCTTATGGAATCTTGTTTCGATCTGTTTTGAGACAGTGTTAGTGTCGGTGCAAGATAGGTGCTTGGTTTGCGTCAAACGTACCATAGGCTCATAAATCATTATAGACGTACCCAAGGTACTCCTATGGCGACGAGGGACTGGTGGAGCTCTGTTTGTTCTGTTTGGAGATAGTGCTACACAAGATAGGTGCACGGTTTGCACCGAACGTACCATACGTCATAAATAGTTTTCGACGCACTCGACGGAACTCATAAGTGACGCGGGTCGTGTGGAATCCCGTTTTAGTCCATTTGGGGACAATGTTAGTGTCAGTGCAAGGTTGGAGCATGGTTTGCACCGAACATACCATAGGCATAGAAATCGTTTTGGACGAACTCAATGGGACTCCTAGGTGATGAGGCTCAAGTGGAAGCTCGGTTCAATCCGTTTGGAGATAGTGCTACACTTGATGCAAGATTGGTGCATGGTTTGCGTCGAACGTACCGTTGGCTCAGAAATAGTATTGGCAGCACCCGATGGAACTCCTAGGTGACATGGGTCATGTGGAATCTCATTTCGATCTATTTTGAGACAGTGTTAGCGTCGGTGCATGATAGGTGCCCGGTTTGCATCAAACGTACCATAGGCTCATAAACCGTTTTAGGCGCACCCGATGGTACTACTAGGTGACGAGGGTCTGGTGGAGCTCTATTCGGTCCGTTTGGAGATAGTGCTAATCTTGACGCAAGATAGGTGCACAGTTTGAACTGAACGTACCATAGGCCCATAAATAGTTCTAGACGCACCTGACGGAACTCGTAAGTGATGTGGGTCATGTGGAATCTCATTTTAGTCCGTTTATAGATAGTTTTAGTGTTAGTGCAAGATAGGTGCACGGTTTGAACCAAATATACCATAGGCATAGAAATCATTTTAGACGCACTCGATGGAACTCCTAGGTGACGAGGCACAAGTGAAAGCTCGATTCGATACGTTTGGAGAGAGTCCTAGCCTTGATGCAGGATTTGTGCTCGGTGTGCGTCGAATGTACCGTAGGCTCACAAATAGTATTAGAGGCACCCGATGGAACTCCTAGGTGACGTGGGTCATGTGGAATCTTGTTTCAATCTATTTTGAGACAGTGTTAGTGTCGGTGCAAGATAGGTGCTTGGTTTGCGTCAAACGTACCATAGGCTCATAAATCATTATAGACGTACCCAAGGTACTCCTATGGCGACGAGGGACTGGTGGAGCTCTGTTTGTTCTGTTTGGAGATAGTGCTACACAAGATAGGTGCACGGTTTGCACCGAACGTACCATACGTCATAAATAGTTTTCGACGCACTCGATGGAACTCGTAAGTGACGCGGGTCGTGTGGAATCCCGTTTTAGTCCATTTGGGGACAATGTTAGTGTCAGTGCAAGGTTAGAGCATGGTTTGCACCGAACATACTATAGGCATAGAAATCATTTTGGACGAACTCAATGGGACTCCTAGGTGACGAGGCTCAAGTGGAAGCTCGGTTCGATCCATTTGGAGATAGTGCTACACTTGATGCAAGATTGGTGCATGGTTTGCGTCGAACGTACCGTTGGCTCAGAAATAGTGTTGGCGGCACCCGATAGAACTCCTAGGTGACGTGGGTCATGTGGAATCTCGTTTCAATCTATTTTGAGACAGTGTTAGCGTCATTGCAGGATAGGTGCTCGGTTTGCATCAAACATACCATAGGCTCATAAACCGTTTTAGGCGCACCCGATGGTACTACTAGGTGACGAGGGTCTGGTGGAGCTCTGTTCGGTCCGTTTGGAGATAGTGCTAATCTTAACGCGAGATAGGTGCACAGTTTGAACTGAACGTACCATAGGCTCATAAATAGTTTTGGACGCACCTGACGGAACTCGTAAGTGATGTGGGTCATGTGGAATCTTATTTTAGTCCGTTTATAGATAGTTTTAGTGTTAGTGCAAGATAGGTGCACGGTTTGAACCAAATATACCATAGGCGTAGAAATCGTTTTAGACACACTCGATGGAACTCCTAGGTGACGAGGCTCAAGTGGAAGCTCGATTCGATACGTTCGGAGATAGTCATACGCTTGATGCAAGATTTGTGCCCGGTGTGCGTCGAATGTACTGTAGGCTCGAAATAGTATTGGAGGCACCCGATGGAACTCCTAGGTGACGTGGGTCATGTGGAATCTTGTTTCGATCTATTTTTGAGACAGTGTTAGCATTGGTGCAAGATAGGTGCACGGTTTGCACCGAACGTACCATAGGCATAGAAATCGTTTTGGACACACTCGATGGGACTCCTATATGACGAGGCTCAAGTGGAAGCTCGGTACGGTCCATTTGGATATAGTGCTACTCTTGATGGATGATTGGTGCACGGTTCACGTCAAACGTACCGTAGGCTCGGAAATAGTATTAGAGGCACCCGATGGAACTCCTAGGTGACGTGGGTCATGTGGAATCTTGTTTCGATCTGTTTTGAGACAGTGTTTGCGTCGGTGCAAGATAGGTGCACGGTTTGCTCCGAACGTACCATAGGCATAGAAATCGTTTTGGACACACTCGATAGGACTCCTATATGACGAGGCTCAAGTGGAAGCTCGGTACGGTCCATTTGGATATAGTGCTACTCTTGATGCATGATTGGTGCACGGTTTGCGTTGAACATACCGTAGGCTCAGAAATAGTATTGGAGGCACCCGATGGAACTCCTAGGTTACGTGGGTCATGTGGAATCTCGTTTTGATCTGTTTTGAGACAGTGTTAGCGTCGGTGCAAGATAGGTTTTCGGTTTGCGTCAAACGTACCATAGGTTCATAAATCGTTTTAGAAGCACACGAGGTACTCCTAGGTGATGAGGGTCTGGTGGAGATCTGTTCGGTCCGTTTGAAGACAGTGCTATAGAAGATAGGTGCACGGTATGCATTGAACGTACCATAGGTCAAAAATAGTTTTGGACGCACCCGATGGAACTCGTAAGTGACGTGGGTCATGTAGAATCTTGTTTTAGTCCATTTGGAGATAGTTTTAGTGTCAGTGCAAGCTTGGAGCACAGTTTGCACCGAACATACCATAGGCATAGAAATTGTTTTGGATGAAATTGATCCAACTCCTCGGTGATGAGGCTAAAGTGGAAGCTCTGTTCGGTCCATTTGGGGATAGTACTTCTCTTGATGCAAGATTGGTGCACGGTTTGCGTCGAACATTCCGTAGGCTCAAAAATAGTATCGGAGGCACCCGATGGAACTCCTAGGTGACGTGGGTCATGTGGAATCTTGTTTCGATCTATTTTGAGACAGTGTTAGTGTCGGTGCAAGATAGGTGCTTGGTTTGCGTCAAACGTACCATAGGCTCATAAATCATTATAGACGTACCCAAGGTACTCCTATGGCGACGAGGGACTGGTGGAGCTCTGTTTGTTCTGTTTGGAGATAGTGCTACACAAGATAGGTGCACGGTTTGCACCGAACGTACCATACGTCATAAATAGTTTTCGACGCACTCGATGGAACTCGTAAGTGATGCGGGTCGTGTGGAATCCCGTTTTAGTCCATTTGGGGACAATGTTAGTGTCAGTGCAAGGTTAGAGCATGGTTTGCACCGAACATACCATAGGCATAGAAATCATTTTGGACGAACTCAATGGGACTCCTAGGTGACGAGGCTCAAGTGGAAGCTCGGTTCGATCCATTTGGAGATAGTGCTACACTTGATGCAAGATTGGTGCATGGTTTGCGTCGAACGTACCGTTGGCTCAGAAATAGTATTGGCGGCACCCGATGGAACTCCTAGGTGACGTGGGTCATGTGGAATCTCGTTTCAATCTATTTTGAGACAGTGTTAGCGTCGTTGCAGGATAGGTGCTCGGTTTGCATCAAACGTACCATAGGCTCATAAACCGTTTTAGGCGCACCCGATGGTACTACTAGGTGACGAGGGTCTGGTGGAGCTCTGTTCGGTCCGTTTGGAGATAGTGCTAATCTTGACGCAAGATAGGTGCACAGTTTGAACTGAACGTACCATAGGCTCATAAATAGTTTTGGACGCACCTGACGGAACTCGTAAGTGATGTGGGTCATGTGGAATCTTATTTTAGTCCGTTTATAGATAGTTTTAGTGTTAGTGCAAGATAGGTGCACGGTTTGAACCAAATATACCATAGGCGTAGAAATCATTTTAGACACACTCGATGGAACTCCTAGGTGACGAGGCTCAAGTGGAAGCTCGATTCGATACGTTTGGAGATAGTCATACGCTTGATGCAAGATTTGTGCCCAGTGTGCGTCGAATGTACTGTAGGCTCGAAATAGTATTGGAGGCACCCGATGGAACTCCTAGGTGACGTGGGTCATGTGGAATCTTGTTTCGATCTATTTTTGAGATAGTGTTAGCATTGGTGCAAGATAGGTGCACGGTTTGCACCGAACGTACCATAGGCATAGAAATCGTTTTGGACACACTCGATGGGACTCCTATATGACGAGGCTCAAGTGGAAGCTCGGTACGGTCCATTTGGATATAGTGCTACTCTTGATGGATGATTGGTGCACGGTTCACGTCAAACGTACCGTAGGCTCGGAAATAGTATTAGAGGCACCCGATGGAACTCCTAGGTGACGTGGGTCATGTGGAATCTTGTTTCGATCTGTTTTGAGACAGTGTTTGCGTCGGTGCAAGATAGGTGCACGGTTTGCACCGAACGTACCATAGGCATAGAAATCATTTTGGACACACTCGATAGGACTCCTATATGACGAGGCTCAAGTGGAAGCTCGGTACGGTCTATTTGGATATAGTGCTACTCTTGATGCATGATTGGTGCACGGTTTGCGTTGAACGTACCGTAGGCTCGGAAATAGTATTGGAGGCACCCGATGGAACTCCTAGGTGACGTGGGTCATGTGAAATCTTGTTTCGATCTGTTTTGAGATAGTGTTTGCGTCGGTGCAAGATAGGTGCACGATTTGCACCGAACGTACCATAGGCATAGAAATCGTTTTGGACACACTCGATAGGACCCCTATATGACGAGGCTCAAGTGGAAGCTCGGTACGGTCCATTTGGATATAGTGCTACTCTTGATGGATGATTGGTGCACGGTTCACGTCAAACGTACCGTAGGCTCGAAAATAGTATTGGCGGCACCCGATGGAACTCCTAGGTGACGTGGGTCATGTGGAATCTTGTTTCGATCTGTTTTGAGACAGTGTTTTGCGTCGGTGCAAGATAGGTGCACGGTTTGCACCGAATGTACCATAGGCATAGAAATCGTTTTGGACACACTCGATAGGACTCCTATATGACGAGGCTCAAGTGGAAGCTCAGTACGGTCCATTTGGATATAGTGCTACTCTTGATGCATGATCGGTGCACTGTTTGCCTTGAACATACCGTAGGCTCAGAAATAGTATTGGAGGCACCCGATGGAACTCCTAGGTTACGTGGGTCATGTGGAATCTCGTTTCGATCTGTTTTGAGACAGTGTTAGCGTCGGTGCAAGATAGGTTTTCGGTTTGCGTCAAACGTACCATAGGTTCATAAATCGTTTTAGAAGCACACGAGGTACTCCTAGGTGATGAGGGTTTGGTGGAGATCTGTTCGGTCCGCCATCGAATGTACCGTAGGCTCAGAAATAGTATTGGAGGCACCTGATGGAACTCCTAGGTGACGTGGGTCATGTGGAATCTTGTTTCGACCTGTTTTGAGACATTGTTAGCGTCGGTGCAAGATAGGTGCGCGATTTGCACCGATCGTACCATAGGCATAGAAATCGTTTTGGACACATTCGATGGGACTCCTAGGTGACGAGGCTCAAGTGGAAGCTCGGTACGGTCCATTTGGATATAGTGCTACTCTTGATGCATGATTGGTGCACGGTTTGCGTTGAACGTGCCGTAGGCTCGGAAATAGTATTGGAGGCACCCGATGGAACAAATAGGTTACGTGGGTCATGTGGAATCTCGTTTCGATCTGTTTTCAGACAGTGTTAGCGTCGGTGCAAGATAGGTGCTCGGTTTGCGTCAAACGTACCATAGGTTATAAATCGTTTTAGAAGCACACGTGGTACTCCTAGGTGATGAGGGTCTGGTGGAGATCTGTTCGGTCCGTTTGGAGACAGTGCTATAGAAGATAGGTGCACGGTTTGCATTGAACGTACCATAGGTCATAAATAGTTTTGGACGCACCCGATGGAACTCGTAAGTGACGTGGGTCGTGTAGAATCTTGTTTTAGTCCATGTGGAGATAGTGTTGGTGTTAGTGCAAGGTTGGAGCACGGTTTGCACCGAACATACCGTAGGCATAGAAATTGTTTTGGACGAACTCAATGGGACTGCTAGGTGACGAGGCTCTAGTGGAAGCTTGGTTCGATCCGTATGGAGATAGTGTTACACTTGATGCAAGATTGGTGCACGGTTTGCGTCGAATGTACCGTTGGCTCAGAAATAGTATTGGCGGCACCCAAAGGTGACGTGGGTCATGTGGAATCTCGTTTCGATCTATTTCTAGGCAGTGTTAGCGTCGGTGCAGGATAGATGCTCGGTTTGGATCAAACGTACCATAGGCTCATAAATCGTTTTAGACGCACCCGATGGTCTACTAGGTGACGAGGGTCTGGTGGAGCTCTGTTCATTCCGTTTGGAGATAGTGCTAATCTTTACGCAAGATAGGTGTACAGTTTGCACTGAACGTACCATAGGCTCATAAATAGTTTTGGACGCACCCGACGCAACTCGTAAGTGATGTGGGTCATGTGGAATCTTATTTTAGTTCGCTTATAGATAGTTTGAGTGTTAGTGCAATATAGGTGCACGGTTTGCACCAAATGTGCCATAGGCATAGAAATCATTTTAGACGCACTCGATGGAACTCCTAGGTGATGAGGCTCAAGTGGAAGCTCGATTTGTTACGTTTGGAGATAGTCCTACGATTGATGCAAGAATGGTGCTCGGTTTCTGTCGAATGTACCGTAGGCTTAGAAATAGTATTGGAGGTACCCGATGGAACTCCTAGGTGACGTGGGTCATGTGGAATCTTGTTTTGATCTGTTTTTGAGACATTGTTAGCGTCGGTGTAAGATAGGTGCATGGTTTGCACCGATCGTACCATAGGCATAGAAATCGTTTTGGACACACTCGATGGGACTCCTAGGTGACGAGGCTCAAGTGGAAGCTCGGTACGGTCCATTTGGATATAGTGCTACTCTTGATGCATGATTGGTGCACGGTTTGCGTTGAATGTACCGTAGGCTCGGAAATAGTATTGGAGGCACCCGATGGAACAACTAGGTTACGTGGGTCGTGTGGAATCTCGTTTCGATCTATTTTCAGACAGTGTTAGTGTCGGTGCAAGATAGGTGCTCGGTTTGCGTCAAACATACCATAGGTTCATAAATCATTTTTGAAGCACACGTGGTACTCCTAGGTGATGAGGGACTCGTGGAGATCTATTCGGTCCGTTTGGAGACAGTGCTATAGAAGATAGGTGCATGGTTTGCATTGAACGTACCATAGGTCATAAATAGTTTTGGACGCACCCGATGGAACTCGTAAGTGACGTGGGTCGTGTAGGATCTTGTTTTAGTCCATGTGGAGATAGTGTTAGTGTCAGTGCAAGGTTGGAGCATGGTTTGCACCGAACATACCATAGGCATAGAAATTGTTTTGGACGAACTCAATGGGACTGCTAGGTGACGAGGCTCTAGTGGAAGCTCGGTTCGATCCGTATGGAGATAGTGTTACACTTGATGCAAGATTGGTGCACGGTTTGCGTTGAATGTACCGTTGGCTCAGAAATAGTATTGGCGGCACCCGAAGGTGACGTGGGTCATGTGGAATCTCGTTTCGATCTATTTTTAGACAGTGTTAGCGTCGGTGCAGGATAGGTGCTCGGTTTGGATCAAACATACCATAGGCTCATAAATCGTTTTAGATGCACCCGATGGTACTACTAGGTGACGAGGGTCTGGTGGAGCTCTGTTCAGTCCGTTTGGAGATAGTGCTAATCTTTACGCAAGATAGGTGCACAGTTTGCACTGAACGTACACTCGATGGAACTCCTAGGTGATGAGGCTCAAGTGGAAGCTCGATTCGATACGTTTGGAGATAGTCCTACGATTGATGCAAGAATGGTGCTCGGTTTCCATCGAATGTACCGTAGGCTCAGAAATAGTATTGGAGGCACCTTATGGAACTCCTAGGTGACGTGGGTCATGTGGAATCTTGTTTTGATCTGTTTTGAGACATTGTTAGCGTCGGTGCAAGATAGGTGCGCGATTTGCACCGATCGTACCATAGGCATAGAAATCGTTTTGGACGCACTCGATGGGACTCCTAGGTGACGAGGCTCAAGTGGAAGCTCGGTACGGTCCATTTGGATATAGTGCTACTCTTGATGCATGATTGGTGCATGGTTTGCGTTGAACGTACCGTAGGCTCGGAAATAGTATTGGAGGCTCAAGTGTTAGCGTCGGTGCAAGATAGGTGCTCGGTTTGCGTCAAACCTACCATAGGTTCATAAATCATTTTAGAAGTACACGTGGTACTCCTAGGTGATGAGAGACTCGTGGAGATCTATTCGGTCCGTTTGGAGACAGTGCTATAGAAGATAGGTGCATGGTTTGCATTGAACGTACCATAGGTCATAAATAGTTTTGGACGCACCCGATGGAACTCGTAAGTGACGTGGGTCGTGTAGAATCTTGTTTTAGTCCATGTGGAGATAGTGTTAGTGTCAGTGCAAGGTTGGAGCACGGTTTGCACCGAACATACCATAGGCATAGAAATTGTTTTGGACGAACTCAATGGGACTGCTAGGTGACGAGGCTCTAGTGGAAGCTTGGTTCGATCCGTATGGAGATAGTGCTACACTTGATGCAAGATTGGTGCACGGTTTGCGTCGAACGTACCGTTGGCTCATAAATAGTATTGGCGGCACCCGAAGGTGACGTGGGTCATGTGGAATCTCGTTTCGATCTATTTTTAGACAGTGTTAGCGTCGGTGCAGGATAGGTGCTCGGTTTGCATCAAACGTACCATAGGCTCATAAATCATTTTAGACGCACCCGATGGTACTACTAGGTGACGAGGGTCTGGTGGAGCTCTGTTCAGTCCATTTGGAGATAGTGCTAATCTTTACGTAAGATAGGTGCACAGTTTGCACTGAACGTACCATAGGCTCATAAATAGTTTTGGATGCACCCGACGGAACTCATAAGTGATGTGGGTCATGTGGAATCTCATTTTAGTTCACTTATAGATAGTTTGAGTGTTAGTGCAAGATAGGTGCACAGTTTGCACCAAATGTACCATAGGCATAGAAATCATTTTAGACGCACTCGATGGAACTCCTAGGTTATGAGGCTGAAGTGGAAGCTTGATTCGATACGTTTGGAGATAGTCCTACGATTGATGCAAGAATGGTGCTCGGTTTCTGTCGAATGTACCGTAGGCTCAGAAATAGTATTGGAGGCACCCGATGGAACTCCTAGGTAACATGGGTCATGTGGAATCTTGTTTCGATCTGTTTTGAGACATTGTTAGCGTCGGTGCAAGATAGGTGCATGGTTTGCACCGATCGTACCATAGGCATAGAAATCATTTTGGACACACTCGATGGGACTCCTAGGTGACGAGGCTCAAGTGGAAGCTCGGTACGGTCCATTTGGATATAGTGCTACTCTTGATGCATGATTGGTGTACGGTTTGCGTTGAACGTACCGTATTCTCGGAAATAGTATTGGAGGCACCCGATGGAACTCCTAGGTTTCGTGGGTCATGTGGAATCTCGTTTCGATCTGTTCTGAGACTGTGTTAGTGTCGGTGCAAGATAGGTGCTCGGTTTGCGTCAAACGTACCATAGGTTCATAAATCATTTTAGAAGCACACATGGTACTCGTAGGTGATGAGGGTCTGGTGGAGATCTGTTCGGTCCGTTTGGAGACAGTGCTATAGAAGATAGGTGCATGGTTTGCATTGAACGTACCATAGGTCAAAACTAGTTTTGGACGCACCCGATGGAACTCGTAAGTGACGTGGGTCATGTAGAATCTTGTTTTAGTCCATGTGGAGATAGTGTTAGTGTCAGTGCAAGGTTGGAGCACGGTTTGCACCGAACATACCATAGGCATAGAAATTGTTTTTGGACGAACTCAATGGGACGGCTAGGTGACGAGGCTGTAGTGGAAGCTCGGTTCGATCCGTATGGAGATAGTGCTACACTTGATGCAAGATTGGTGCACGGTTTGCTTCGAACGTACCGTTGGCTCATAAATAGTATTGGCAGCACCCGAAGGTGACGTGGGTCATGTGGAATCTCGTTTCGATGTATTTTTAGACAGTGTTAGCGTCGGTGCAGGATAGGTGCTCGGTTTGCATCAAACGTTCCATAGGCTCATAAATCGTTTTAGACGCACCTGATTGTACTACTAGGTGACGAGGGTCTGGTGGAGCTCTGTTCAGTCCGTTTGGAGATAGTGTTAATCTTTACGCAAGATTGGTGCACAGTTTGCACTGAACGTACCATAGGCTCATAAATAGTTTTGGACGCACCCGACGGAACTCGTTAGTGATGTGGGTCATGTGGAATCTCATTTTAGTTCACTTATAGATAGTTTGAGTGTTAGTGCAAGATAGGTGCACGGTTTGCACCAAATGTACCATAGGCATAGAAATTATTTTAGACGCACTCGATGGAACTCCTAGGTGATGAGGCTCAAGTGGAAGCTTGATTCGATACGTTTGGAGATAGTCCTACGATTGATGCAGGAATGGTGCTCGGTTTCTGTCGAATGTACCGTAGGCTCAGAAATAGTATTGGAGGCACCCGATGGAACTCCTAGGTGACGTGGGTCATGTGGAATCTTGTTTCGATCTGTTTTGAGACATTGTTAGCGTCGGTGCAAGATAGGTGTACGGTTTGCACCGATCGTACTATAGGCATAGAAATCGTTTTGGACACACTCGATGGGACTCCTAGGTGACGAGGCTCAAGTGGAAGCTCGGTACGGTCCATTTGGATATAGTGCTACTCTTGATGCATGATTGGTGCACGGTTTGCGTTGAACGTACCGTATTCTTGGAAATAGTATTGGAGGCACCCGATGGAACTCCTAGGTTACGTGGGTCATGTGGAATCTCGTTTCGATCTGTTTTGAGACAGTGTTAGTGTCGGTGCAAGATAGGTGTCGGTTTGCGTCAAACGTACCATAGGTTCATAAATCGTTTTAGAAGCACACGTGGTACTCCTAGGTGATGAGGGTCTGGTGGAGATCTGTTCGGTCCGTTTGGAGACAGGCTATAGAAGATAGGTGCATGGTTTGCATTGAACGTACCATAGGTCATAAAGAGTTTTGGACGCACCCGATGGAACTCGTAAGTGACGTGGGTCGTGTAGAATCTTGTAAGTCCATGTGAAGATAGTGTTAGTGTCAGTGCAAGGTTGGAGCACGGTTTGCACCGAACATACCATAGGCATAGAAATTATTTTGGACGAACTCAATGGGACTGCTAGGTGACGAGGCTCTAGTGGAAGCTCGGTTCGATTCGTATGGAGATAGTGCTACACTTGATGCAAGATTGGTGCACGGTTTGCGTCGAACGTACCGTTGGCTCATAAATAGTATTGGCGGCACCCGAAGGTGACGTGGGTCATGTGGAATCTCGTTTCGATCTATTTTTAGACAGTGTTAGCGTCGGTGCAGGATAGTTGCTCGGTTTGCATCAAACGTACCATAGGCTCATAAATCATTTTAGACGCACCCGATGGTACTACTAGGTGACGAGGGTCTAGTGGAGCTCTGTTCAGTCCGTTTGGAGATAGTGCTAATCTTTACGCAAGATAGGTGCACAGTTTTCACTGAACGTACCATATGCTCATAAATAGTTTTGGACGCACCCGACGGAACTCGTTAGTGATGTGGGTCATGTGGAATCTCATTTTAGTTCACTTATAGATAGTTTGAGTGTTAGTGCAAGATAGGGGCACGGTTTGCACCAAATGTACCATAGGCATAGAAATTATTTTAGACGCACTCGATGGAACTCCTAGGTGATGAGGCTCAAGTGGAAGCTTGATTCGATACGTTTGGAGATAGTCCTACGAATGATGCAGGAATGGTGCTCGGTTTCTGTCGAATGTACCGTAGGCTCAGAAATAGTATTGGAGGCACCCGATGGAACTCCTAGGTGACGTGGGTCATGTGGAATCTTGTTTCGATCTGTTTTGAGACATTGTTAGCGTCGGTGCAAGATAGGTGTACGGTTTGCACCGATCGTACTATAGGCATAGAAATCGTTTTGGACACACTCGATGGGACTCCTAGGTGACGAGGCTCAAGTGGAAGCTCGGTACGGTCCATTTGGATATAGTGCTACTCTTGATGCATGATTGGTGCACGGTTTGCGTTGAACGTATCGTATTCTTGGAAATAGTATTGGAGGCACCCGATGGAACTCCTAGGTTACGTGGGTCATGTGGAATCTCGTTTCGATCTGTTTTGAGACAGTGTTAGTGTCGGTGCAAGATAGGTGTCGGTTTGCGTCAAACGTACCATAGGTTCATAAATCGTTTTAGAAGCACACGTGGTACTCCTAGGTGATGAGGGTCTGGTGGAGATCTGTTCGGTCCGTTTGGAGACAGGCTATAGAAGATAGGTGCACGGTTTGCATTGAACGTACCATAGTCATAAAGAGTTTTGGACGCACCCGATGGAACTCGTAAGTGACGTGGGTCGTGTAGAATCTTGTAAGTCCATGTGAAGATAGTGTTAGTGTCAGTGCAAGGTTGGAGCACGGTTTTGCACCGAACATACCATAGGCATAGAAATTGTTTTGGACGAACTCAATGGGACTGCTAGGTGACGAGGCTCTAGTGGAAGCTCGGTTCGATCCGTATGGAGATAGTGCTACACTTGATGCAAGATTGGTGCACAGTTTGCGTCGAACGTACCGTTGGCTCATAAATAGTATTGGCGGCACCCGAAGGTGACGTGGGTCATGTGGAATCTCGTTTCGATCTATTTTTAGACAGTGTTAGCGTCGGTGCAGGACAGGTGCTCGGTTTGCATCAAACGTACCATAGGCTCATAAATCGTTAGACGCACCCGATGGTACTACTAGGTGACGAGGGTCTGGTGGAGCTCTGTTCAGTCCGTTTGGAGATAGTGCTAATATTTACGCAAGATAGGTGCACAGTTTGCACTGAACGTACCATAGGCTCATAAATAGTTTTGGACGCACCCGACGGAACTCGTTAGTGATGTGGGCCATGTGAAATCTCGTTTCGATCTATTTTTAGACAGTGTTAGCGTCGGTGCAGGATAGGTGCTCGGTTTGCATCAAACGTACCATAGGCTCATAAATCATTTTAGACGCACCCGATAGTACTACTAGGTGACGAGGGTCTGGTGGAGCTCTGTTCAGTCCGTTTGGAGATAGTGCTAATCTTTACTCAAGATAGGTGCACAGTTTGCACTGAACGTACCATGGGCTCATAAATAGTTTTGGACGCACCCGACGGAACTCGTTAGTGATGTGGGTCATGTGGAATCTCATTTTAGTTCACTTATAGATAGTTTGAGTGTTAGTGCAAGATAGGTGCACGGTTTGCACCAAATGTACCATAGGCATAGAAATCATTTTAGACGCACTCGATGGAACTCCTAGGTTATGAGGCTGAAGTGGAAGCTTGATTCGATACGTTTGGAGATAGTCCTACGATTGATGCAAGAATGGTGCTCGGTTTCTGTCGAATGTACCGTAGGCTTAGAAATAGTATTGGAGGCACCCGATGGAACTCCTAGGTGACGTGGGTCATGTGGAATCTTGTTTCGATCTGTTTTGAGACATTGTTAGCGTCGGTGCAAGATAGGTGCACGGTTTGCACCGATCGTACCATAGGCATAGAAATCGTTTTGGACACACTCGATGGGACTCCTAGGTGACGAGGCTCAAGTGGAAGCTCGGTACGGTCCATTTGGATATAGTGCTACTCTGGATGCATGATTGGTGCACGGTTTGTGTTGAACGTACCGTATTCTCGGAAATAGTATTGGAGGCACCCGATGGAACTCCTAGGTTGCGTGGGTCATGTGGAATCTCGTTTCGATCTGTTTTGAGACAGTGTTAGTGTCGGTGCAAGATAGGTGCTCGGTTTGCGTCAAACGTACCATAGGTTCATAAATCATTTTAGAAGCACACGTGGTACTCCTAGGTGATGAGGGTCTGGTGGAGATCTGTTCGGTCCGTTTGGAGACAGTGCTATAGAAGATAGGTGCACGGTTTGCATTGAACGTACCATAGGTCATAAAGAGTTTTGGACGCACCCGATGGAACTCGTAAGTGACGTGGGTCGTGTAGAATCTTGTAAGTCCATGTGGAGATAGTGTTAGTGTCAGTGCAAGGTTGGAGCCAGTTTGCACCGAACATACCATAGGCATAGAAATTGTTTTGGACGAACTCAATGGGACTGCTAGGTGACGAGGCTCTAGTGGAAGCTCGGTTTGATCCGTATGGAGATAGTGCTACACTTGATGCAAGATTGGTGCACGGTTTGCGTCGAACGTACCGTTGGCTCATAAATAGTATTGGCGGCACCCGAAGGTGACGTGGGTCATGTGGAATCTCATTTCGATCTATTTTTATACAGTGTTAGCGTCGGTGCAGGATGCTCGGTTTGCATCAAACGTACCATAGGCTCATAAATCGTTTTAGACGCACCCGATGGTACTACTAGGTGACGAGGGCCTGGTGGAGCTCTGTTCAGTCTGTTTGGAGATAGTGCTAATCTTTATGCAAGATAGGTGCACAGTTTGCACTGAACGTACCATAGGCTCATAAATAGTTTTGCACGCAGCCAACGGAACTCGTTAGTGATGTGGGTCATGTGGAATCTCATTTTAGTTCACTTATTGATAGTTTGAGTGTTAGTGCGAGATAGGTGCACGGTTTGCACCAAATGTACCATAGGCATAGAAATCATTTTAGACGCACTCGATGGAACTCCTAGGTGATGAGGCTCAAGTGGAAGCTTGATTCGATATGTTTGGAGATAGTCCTACGATTGATGCAGGAATGGTGCTCGGTTTCTGTCGAATGTACCGTAGGCTCAGAAATAGTATTGGAGGCACCCGATGGAACTCCTAGGTGACGTGGGTCATGTGGAATCTTGTTTCGATCTGTTTTGAGACATTGTTAGCGTCAGTGCAAGATAGGTGCATGGTTTGCACCGATCGTACTGTAGGCATAGAAATCGTTTTGGACACACTCAATGGGACTCCTAGGTGATGAGGCTCAAGTGGAAGCTCGGTACGGTCCATTTGGATATAGTGCTACTCTTGATGCATGATTGGTGCACGGTTTGCGTTGAACGTACCGTAGGCTAGGAAATAGTATTGGAGGCACCCAATGGAACTCCTAGGTTATGTGGGTCATGTGGAATCTCGTTTCGATCTATTTTGAGACAGTGTTAGCGTCGGTGCAAGATAGGTGCTCGGTTTGCGTCAAACGTACCGTAGGTTCATAAATCGTTTTAGAAGCACACGTTGTACTCCTAGGTGATGAGGGTCTGGTGGAGATCTGTTCGGTCCGTTTGGTGACAGTGCTACAGAAGATAGGTGCACGGTTTGCATTGAACGTACCATAGGTCATAAAGGGTTTTGGACGCACCTGATGGAACTCGTAAGTGACGTGGGTCGTGTAGAATCTTGTTTTAGTCCATGTGGAGATAGTGTTAGTGTCAGTGCAAGGTTGGAGCACGGTTTGCACCGAACATACCATAGGCATAGAAATTGTTTTGGACGAACTCAATGGGACTGCTAGGTGACGAGGCTCTAGTGGAAGCTTGGTTCGATCCGTATGGAGATAGTGCTACACTTGATGCAAGATTGGTGCACGGTTTGCGTCGAACGTACCGTTGGCTCAGAAATAGTATTGGCGGCACCCGAAGGTGACGTGGGTCATGTGGAATCTTGTTTGGATCTATTTTTAGACAGTGTTAGCGTCGGTGCAGGATAGGTGCTCGGTTTGCATCAAATGTACCATAGGCTCATAAATCGTTTTAGACGCACCCGATGGTACTACTAGGTGACGAGGGTCTGGTGGAGCTCTATTCAGTCCATTTGGAGATAGTGCTAATCTTTACGTAAGATAGGTGCACAGTTTGCACTGAACGTACCATAGGCTCGTAAATACTTTTGGACGCACCCGACGGAACTTATAAGTGATGTGGGTCATGTGGAATCTCATTTTAGTTCACTTATAGATAGTTTGAGTGTTAGTGCAAGATAGGTGCACGGTTTGCACCAAATGTACCATAGGCATAGAAATCATTTTAGATGCACTCCGTGGAACTCCTAGGTGATGAGGCTCAAGTGGAAGCTTGATTCGATACGTTTGGAGATAGTCCTACGATTTATGAAAGAATGGTGCTCGGTTTCTGTCGAATGTACCGTAGGCTCAGAAATAGTATTGGAGGCACCCGATGGAACTCCTAGGTGACGTGGGTCATGTGGAATCTTGTTTCGATCTGTTTTGAGACATTGTTAGCGTCGGTGCAAGATAGGTGCATGGTTTGCACCGATCGTACTGTAGGCATAGAAATCGTTTTGGACACACTCAATGGGACTCCTAGGTGATGAGGCTCAAGTGGAAGCTCGGTACGGTCCATTTGGATATAGTGCTACTCTTGATGCATGATTGGTGCACGGTTTGCGTTGAACGTACCGTAGGCTAGGAAATAGTATTGGAGGCACCCAATGGAACTCCTAGGTTACGTGGGTCATGTGGAATCTCGTTTCGATCTATTTTGAGACAGTGTTAGCGTCGGTGCAAGATAGGTGCTCGGTTTGCGTCAAACGTACCGTAGGTTCATAAATCGTTTTAGAAGCACACGTTGTACTCCTAGGTGATGAGGGTCTGGTGGAGATCTGTTCGGTCCGTTTGGAGACAGTGCTACAGAAGATAGGTGCACGGTTTGCATTGAACGTACCATAGGTCATAAAGGGTTTTGGACGCACCTGATGGAACTCGTAAGTGACGTGGGTCGTGTAGAATCTTGTTTTAGTCCATGTGGAGATAGTGTTAGTGTCAGTGCAAGGTTGGAGCACGGTTTGCACCGAACATACCATAGGCATAGAAATTGTTTTGGACGAACTCAATGGGACTGCTAGGTGACGAGGCTCTAGTGGAAGCTTGGTTCGATCCGTATGGAGATAGTGCTACACTTGATGCAAGATTGGTGCACGGTTTGCGTCGAACGTACCGTTGGCTCAGAAATAGTATTGGCGGCACCCGAAGGTGACGTGGGTCATGTGGAATCTTGTTTGGATCTATTTTTAGACAGTGTTAGCGTCGGTGCAGGATAGGTGCTCGGTTTGCATCAAATGTACCATAGGCTCATAAATCGTTTTAGACGCACCCGATGGTACTACTAGGTGACGAGGGTCTGGTGGAGCTCTATTCAGTCCATTTGGAGATAGTGCTAATCTTTACGTAAGATAGGTGCACAGTTTGCACTGAACGTACCATAGGCTCATAAATACTTTTGGACGCACCCGACGGAACTTATAAGTGATGTGGGTCATGTGGAATCTCATTTTAGTTCACTTATAGATAGTTTGAGTGTTAGTGCAAGATAGGTGCACGGTTTGCACCAAATGTACCATAGGCATAGAAATCATTTTAGATGCACTCCATGGAACTCCTAGGTGATGAGGCTCAAGTGGAAGCTTGATTCGATACGTTTGGAGATAGTCCTACGATTTATGAAAGAATGGTGCTCGGTTTCTGTCGAATGTACCGTAGGCTTAGAAATAGTATTGGAGGCACCCGATGGAACTCCTAGGTGACGTGGGTCATGTGGAATCTTGTTTCGATCTGTTTTGAGACATTGTTAGCGTCGGTGCAAGATAGGTGCACGGTTTGCACCGATCGTACCATAGGCATAGAAATCATTTTGGACACACTCGATGGGACTCCTAGGTGACGAGGCTCAAGTGGAAGCTCGGTACGGTCCATTTGGATATAGTGCTACTCTTGATGCATGATTGGTGCACGGTTTGCGTTGAACGTACCGTATTCTCAGAAATAGTATTGGAGGCACCCGATGGAACTCCTAGGTTACGTGGGTCATGTGGAATCTCGTTTCGATCTGTTTTGAGACAGTGTTAGTGTCGGTGCAAGATAGGTGCTCGGTTTGCGTCAAACGTACCATAGGTTCATAAATCGTTTTAGAAGCACACGTGGTACTCCTAGGTGATGAGGGTCTGGTGGAGATCTGTTCGGTCCATTTGGAGACAGTGCTATAGAAGATAGGTGCACGGTTTGCATTGAACGTACCATAGGTCATAAAGAGTTTTGGACGCACCTGATGGAACTCGTAAGTGACGTGGGTCGTGTAGAATCTTGTAAGTCCATGTGGAGATAGTGTTAGTGTTAGTGCAAGGTAGGAGCATGGTTTGCACCGACCATACCATAGGCATAGAAATTTTTTTGGACGAACTCAAGGGGACTGCTAGGTGACGAGGCTCTAGTGGAAGCTCGGTTCGATCCGTATGGAGATAGTGCTACACTTGATGCAAGATTGGTGCACGGTTTGCGTCGAACGTACCGTTGGCTCATAAATAGTATTGGCGGCACCCGAAGGTGACGTGGGTCATGTGGAATCTCGTTTCGATCTATTTTTAGACAGTGTTAGCGTCGGTGCAGGATAGGTGCTCGGTTTGCATCAAACGTACCATAGGCTCATAAATCGTTTTAGACGCACCCGATGGTACTACTAGGTGACGAGGGTCTGGTGGAGCTCTGTTCAGTCCATTTGGAGATGGTGCTAATCTTTACATAAGATAGGTGCACAGTTTGCACTGAACGTACCATAGGCTCATAAATACTTTTGGACGCACCCGACGGAACTCATAAGTGTGTGGGTCATGTGGAATCTCATTTTAGTTCACTTATAGATAGTTTGAGTGTTAGTGCAAGATAGGTGCACGGTTTGCACCAAATGTACCATAGGCATAGAAATCATTTTAGATGCACTCCATGGAACTCCTAGGTGATGAGGCTCAAGTGGAAGCTTGATTCGATACGTTTGGAGATAGTCCTACGATTGATGCAAGAATGGTGCTCGGTTTCTGTCGAATGTACCGTAGGCTTAGAAATAGTATTGGAGGCACCCGATGGAACTCCTTGGTGACGTGGGTCATGTAGAATCTTGTTTCGATCTGTTTTGAGACATTGTTAGCGTCGGTGCAAGATAGGTGCACGGTTTGCACCGATCGTACCATAGGCATAGAAATCGTTTTGGACACACTCGATGGGACTCCTAGGCGACGAGGCTCAAGTGGAAGCTCGATACGGTCCATTTGGATATAGTGCTACTCTTGATGCATGATTGGTGCACGGTTTGCGTTGAACGTACCGTATTCTCAGAAATAGTATTGGAGGCACCCGATGGAACTCCTAGGTTACGTGGGTCATGTGGAATCTCGTTTTGATCTGTTTTGAGACAGTGTTAGTGTCGGTGCAAGATAGGTGCTCGGTTTGCGTCAAACGTACCATAGGTTCATAAATCGTTTTAGAAGCACACGTGGTACTCCTAGGTGATGAGGGTCTGGTGGAGATCTGTTCGGTCCATTTGGAGACAGTGCTATAGAAGATAGGTGCACGGTTTGCATTGAACGTACCATAGGTCATAAAGAGTTTTGGACGCACCCGATGGAACTCGTAAGTGACGTGGGTCGTGTAGAATCTTGTAAGTCCATGTGGAGATAGTGTTAGTGTTAGTGCAAGGTAGGAGCATGGTTTGCACCGACCATACCATAGGCATAGAAATTTTTTTGGACGAACTCAAGGGGACTGCTAGGTGACGAGGCTCTAGTGGAAGCTCGGTTCGATCCGTATGGAGATAGTGCTACACTTGATGCAAGATTGGTGCACGGTTTGCGTCGAACGTACCGTTGGCTCATAAATAGTATTGGCGGCACCCGAAGGTGACGTGGGTCATGTGGAATCTTGTTTCGATCTATTTTTAGACAGTGTTAGCGTCGGTGCAGGATAGGTGCTCGGTTTGCATCAAACGTACCATAGGCTCATAAATCGTTTTAGACGCACCCGATGGTACTACTAGGTGACGAGGGTCTGGTGGAGCTCTGTTCAGTCCATTTGGAGATGGTGCTAATCTTTACGTAAGATAGGTGCACAGTTTGCACTGAACGTACCATAGGCTCATAAATACTTTTGGACGCACCCGACGGAACTCATAAGTGATGTGGGTCATGTGGAATCTCATTTTAGTTCACTTATAGATAGTTTGAGTGTTAGTGCAAGATAGGTGCACGGTTTGCACCAAATGTACCATAGGCATAGAAATCATTTTAGATGCACTCCATGGAACTCCTAGGTGATGAGGCTCAAGTGGAAGCTTGATTCGATACGTTTGGAGATAGTCCTACGATTGATGCAAGAATGGTGCTCGGTTTCTGTCGAATGTACCGTAGGCTTAGAAATAGTATTGGAGGCACCCGATGGAACTCCTAGGTGACGTGGGTCATGTAGAATCTTGTTTCGATCTGTTTTGAGACATTGTTAGCGTCGGTGCAAGATAGGTGCACGGTTTGCACCGATCGTACCATAGGCATAGAAATCGTTTTGGACACACTCGATGGGACTCCTAGGCGACGAGGCTCAAGTGGAAGCTCGATACGGTCCATTTGGATATAGTGCTACTCTTGATGCATGATTGGTGCACGGTTTGCGTTGAACGTACCGTATTCTCAGAAATAGTATTGGAGGCACCCGATGGAACTCCTAGGTTACGTGGGTCATGTGGAATCTCGTTTCGATCTGTTTTGAGACAGTGTTAGTGTCGGTGCAAGATAGGTGCTCGGTTTGCGTCAAACGTACCATAGGTTCATAAATCGTTTTAGAAGCACACGTGGTACTCCTAGGTGATGAGGGTCTGGTGGAGATCTGTTCGGTCCATTTGGAGACAGTGCTATAGAAGATAGGTGCACGGTTTGCATTGAACGTACCATAGGTCATAAAGAGTTTTGGACGCACCCGATGGAACTCGTAAGTGACGTGGGTCGTGTAGAATCTTGTAAGTCCATGTGGAGATAGTGTTAGTGTTAGTGCAAGGTAGGAGCATGGTTTGCACCGACCATACCATAGGCATAGAAATTTTTTTGGACGAACTCAAGGGGACTGCTAGGTGACGAGGCTCTAGTGGAAGCTCGGTTCGATCCGTATGGAGATAGTGCTACACTTGATGCAAGATTGGTGCACGGTTTGCGTCGAACGTACCGTTGGCTCATAAATAGTATTGGCGGCACCCGAAGGTGACGTGGGTCATGTGGAATCTCGTTTCGATCTATTTTTAGACAGTGTTAGCGTCGGTGCAGGATAGGTGCTCGGTTTGCATCAAACGTACCATAGGCTCATAAATCGTTTTAGACGCACCCGATGGTACTACTAGGTGACGAGGGTCTGGTGGAGCTCTGTTCAGTCCATTTGGAGATGGTGCTAATCTTTACGTAAGATAGGTGCACAGTTTGCACTGAACGTACCATAGGCTCATAAATACTTTTGGACGCACCCGACGGAACTCATAAGTGATGTGGGTCATGTGGAATCTCATTTTAGTTCACTTATAGATAGTTTGAGTGTTAGTGCAAGATAGGTGCACGGTTTGCACCAAATGTACCATAGGCATAGAAATCATTTTAGATGCACTCCATGGAACTCCTAGGTGATGAGGCTCAAGTGGAAGCTTGATTCGATACGTTTGGAGATAGTCCTACGATTGATGCAAGAATGGTGCTCGGTTTCTGTCGAATGTACCGTAGGCTTAGAAATAGTATTGGAGGCACCCGATGGAACTCCTAGGTGACGTGGGTCATGTAGAATCTTGTTTCGATCTGTTTTGAGACATTGTTAGCGTCGGTGCAAGATAGGTGCACGGTTTGCACCGATCGTACCATAGGCATAGAAATCGTTTTGGACACACTCGATGGGACTCCTAGGCGACGAGGCTCAAGTGGAAGCTCGATACGGTCCATTTGGATATAGTGCTACTCTTGATGCATGATTGGTGCATGGTTTGCGTTGAACGTACCGTATTCTCAGAAATAGTATTGGAGGCACCCGATGGAACTCCTAGGTTACGTGGGTCATGTGGAATCTCGTTTCGATCTGTTTTGAGACAGTGTTAACATCGGTGCAAGACAGGTGCTCGGTTTGCGTCAAACGTACCATAGGTTCATAAATCGTTTTAGAAGCACACGTGGTACTCCTAGGTGATGAGGGTCTGGTGGAGATCTGTTTGGTCCGTTTGGAGACAGTGCTACAGAAGATAGGTGCACGGTTTGCATTGAATGTACCATAGGTCATAAAGAGTTTTGGACGCACCCGATGGAACTCGTAAGTGACGTGGGTCGTGTAGAATCTTGTAAGTCCATGTGGAGATAGTGTAAGTGTCAGTGCAAGGTTGGAGCACGGTTTGCACCGAACATACCATAGGCATAGAAATTGTTTTGGACGAACTCAATGGGACTGCTAGGTGACGAGGCTCTAGTGGAAGCTCGGTTCGATCCGTATGGAGATAGTGCTACACTTGATGCAAGATTGGTGCACGGTTTGCGTCGAACGTACCGTTGGCTCATAAATAGTATTGGCGGCACCCGAAGGTGACGTGGGTCATGTGGAATCTCATTTCGATATATTTGTAGACAATGTTAGCGTCGGTGCAGGATAGGTGCTCGGTTTGCATCAAACGTACCATAGGCTCAAAAATCATTTTAGACGCACCCGATGGTACTACTAGGTGACGAGGGCCTGGTGGAGCTCTGTTCAGTCCGTTTGGAGATAGTGCTAATCTTTACGCAAGATAGGTGCACAGTTTGCACTGAACGTACCATAGGCTCATAAATACTTTTGGACGCACCCAACGGAACTCGTTAGTGATGTGGGTCATGTGGAATCTCATTTTAGTTCACTTATTGATAGTTTGAGTGTTAGTGCAAGATAGGTCACGGTTTGCACCAAATGTACCATAGGCATAGAAATTATTTTAGACGCACTCGATGGAACTCCTAGGTGATGATGCTCAAGTGGAAGCTTGATTCGATACGTTTGGAGATAGTCCTACGATTGATGCAAGAATGGTGCTCGGTTTCTGTCGAATGTACCGTAGGCTCAGAAATAGTATTGGAGGCACCCGATGGAACTCCTAGGTGACGTGGGTCATGTGGAATCTTGTTTCGATCTGTTTTGAGACATTGTTAGCGTCGGTGCAAGATAGGTGCACGGTTTGCACCGATCGTACCATAGGCATAGAAATCGTTTTGGACACACTTGATGGGACTCCTAGGTGACGAGGTTCAAGTGGAAGCTCGGTACGGTCCATTTGGATATAGTGCTACTCTTGATGCATGATTAGTGCACGGTTTGCGTTGAACGTACCGTATTCTCGGAAATAGTATTGGAGGCACCCGATGGAACTCCTAGGTTACGTGGGTCATGTGGAATCTCGTTTCGATCTGTTTTGAGACAGTGTTAGTGTCGGTGCAAGATAGGTGCTCGGTTTGCGTCAAACGTACCATAGGTTCATAAATCATTTTAGAAGCACACGTGGTACTCCTAGGTGATGAGGGTCTGGTGGAGATCTGTTCGGTCCGTTTGGAGACAGTGCTATAGAAGATAGGTGCATGGTTTGCATTGAACGTACCATAGGTCATAAAGAGTTTTGGACGCACCCGATGGAACTCGTAAGTGACGTGGGTCGTGTAGAATCTTGTAAGTCCATGTGGAGATAGTGTTAGTGTCAGTGCAAGGTTGGAGCACGGTTTACACCGAACATACCATAGGCATAGAAATTGTTTTGGACGAACTCAAGGGGACTGCTAGGTGACGAGGCTCTAGTGGAAGCTCGGTTCGATCCGTATGGAGATAGTGCACTTGATGCAAGATTGGTGCACGGTTTGCGTCAAACGTACCGTTGGCTCATAAATAGTATTGGCGGCACCCGAAGGTGACGTGGGTCATGTGGAATCTCATTTCGATATATTTTTAGACAGTGTTAGCGTCGGTGCAGGATAGGTGCTCGGTTTGCATCAAACGTACCATAGGCTCATAAATCGTTTTAGACGCACCCGATGGTACTACTAGGTGACGAGGGCCTGGTGGAGCTCTGTTCAGTCCGTTTGGAGATAGTGCTAATCTTTACGCAAGATAGGTGCACAGTTTGCACTAAACGTACCATAGGCTCATAAATAGTTTTGGACGCACCCAACGGAACTCGTTAGTGATGTGGGTCATGTGGAATCTCATTTTAGTTCACTTATAGATAGTTTGAGTTTAGTGCAAGATAGGTGCACGGTTTGCACCAAATGTACCATAGGCATAGAAATCATTTTAGACGCACTCGATGGAACTCCTAGGTGATGAGGCTCAAGTGGAAGCTTGATTCAATACATTTGGAGATAGTCCTACGATTGATGCAGGAATGGTGCTCGGTTTCTGTCGAATGTACCGTAGGCTCAGAAATAGTATTGGAGGCACCCGATGGAACTCCTAGGTGACGTGGGTCATGTGGAATCTTGTTTCGATCTGTTTTGAGACATTGTTAGCGTCAGTGCAAGATAGGTGCACGGTTTGCACTGATCGTACCATAGGCATAGAAATCATTTTGGACACACTCGATGGGACTCCTAGGTGACGAGGCTCAAGTGGAAGCTCGGTACGGTCCATTTGGATATAGTGCTACTCTTGATGCATGATTGGTGCACGGTTTGCGTTGAACGTACCGTATTCTCAGAAATAGTATTGGAGGCACCCGATGGAACTCCTAGGATACGTGGGCCATGTGGAATCTTGTTTTGATCTGTTTTGAGACAGTGTTAGTGTCGGTGCAAGATAGGTGCTCGGTTTGCGTCAAACGTACCATAGGTTCATAAATCATTTTAGAAGCACACGTGGTACTCCTAGGTGATGAGGGTCTAGTGGAGATCTGTTCGGTCCGTTTGGAGACAGTGCTATAGAAGATAGGTGCACGGTTTGCATTGAACGTACCATAGGTCATAATGAGTATTGGACGCACCCGATGGAACTCGTAAGTGACGTGGGTCGTGTAGAATCTTGTTTCAGTCCATGTGGAGATAGTGTTAGTGTCAGTGCAAGGTTGGAGCACGGTTTGCACCGAACATACCATAGGCATAGAAATTGTTTTGGACGAACTCAATGGGGCTGCTACGTGACGAGGCTCTAGTGGAAGCTCGGTTCGATCCGTATGGAGATAGTGCGACACTTGATGCAAGATTGGTGCACGGTTTGCGTCGAACGTACCGTTGGCTCAGAAATAGTATTGGCGGCACTGGAAGGTGACGTGGGTCATGTGGAATCTCGTTTCGGTCTATTTTTAGACAGTGTTAGCGTTGGTGCAGGATAGGTGCTCGGTTTGCATCAAACGTACCATAGGCTCATAAATTGTTTTAGGCGCACCCGATGGTACTACTAGGTGACGAGGGTCTGGTGGAGCTCTGTTCAGTCCGTTTGGAGATAGTGCTAATCTTTACGCAAGATAGGTGCATAGTTTGCACTGAACGTACCATAGGCTCATAAATAGTTTTGGACACACCCGACAGAACTCGTAAGTGATGTGGGTCATGTGGAATCTCATTTTAGTCCGCTTATAGATAGTTTTAGTGTTAGTGCAAGATAGCTGCACGGTTTGCACCAAATGTACCATAGGCATAGAAATCGTTTTAGACGCACTCGATGGAACTCCTAGGTGATGAGGCTCAAGTGGAAGCTCGATTCGATACGTTTGGAGATAGTCCTATGATTAATGCAATAATGGTGCTCGGTTTCCATCGAATGTATCGTAGGCTCAGAAATAGTATTGAAGGCACCCGATGGAACTCCTAGGTGACGTGGGTCATGTGGAATCTTGTTTTGATCTGTTTTGAGACATTGTTAGCATCGGTGCAAGATAGGTGCATGGTTTGCAACAATCGTACCATAGCCATAGAAATCGTTTTGGACACACTCGATGGGACTCCTAGGTGACGAGCCTCAAGTGGAAGCTCAGTACGGTCCATTTGGATATAGTGCTACTCTTGATGCATGATTGGTGCACAGTTTGCGTTGAACGTACCGTAGGCTCGGAAATAGTATTGGAGGCACCCGATGGAACTCCTAGGTTACGTGGGTCATGTGCAATCTCGTTTTGATTTGTTTTGAGACTGTGTTAGCGTCGGTGCAAGATAGGTGCTCGGTTTGTGTCAAACATACCGTAGGTTCATAAATTGTTTTAGAAGCACCCACGGTACTCCTAGGTGATGAGGGTCTGGTGGAGATCTGTTTGGTCCGTTTGGAGATAGTGCTACAGAAGATAGGTGCACGGTATGCATTGAACGTACCATAGGTCACAAAACAGTTTTGGACGCACCCGATGGAACTCGTAAGTGACGTGGGTCGTGTGGAATCTCGTTTTAGTCCATTTGGAGATAGTGTTAGTGTCAGTGCAAGCTTGGAGCACGGTTTGCACCGAACATACCATAGGCATAGAAATTGTTTTGGACGAAATCGATCCAACTCCTAGGTGACGAGGCAAAAGTGGAAGCTCTGTTCGGTCCATTTGGGGATAGTGCTTCTCTTGATGCAAGATTGGTGCATGGTTTGTGTCGAACGTACCATTTAAAATAGTATCGGAGGCGCCCGATGAAACTCCTAGGTGATGTGGGTCATGTGGAATCTTGTTTCAATCTGTTTTGAGACAGTGTTAACATCGGTGCAAGATAGGTGCTTGGTTTGCATCAAACGTACCATAGTTTCATAAATCATTTTAGACGCATCCAAGGTACTCCTAAGGTAATGAGGGACTGGTGGAGCTCTGTTTGTTCCATTTGGAGATAGTGCTACACAAGATAGGTGCACGGTTTGCACCGAACGTACCATACGTCATAAATAGTTTTGGACGCACTCGATGGAACTTGTAAGTGATGCGGGTCATGTGGAATCTCGTTTTAGTCCATTTGGGGACAATGTTAGTGTCAGTGCAAGGTTGGAGCATGGTTTGCACTGAACATACCATAGGCATAGAAATCATTTTGGACGAGCTCAATGAGACTCCTAGGTGACGAGGCTCAAGCGGAAGCTCGGTTCGATCTGTTTGGAGATAGTGCTACAATTGATGCAAGATTGGTGCACGGTTTGCGTCGAATGTACTGTTGGCTCAGAAATAGTATTGGCGGCACCCGAAGGTGACATGGCTCATGTGGAATCTCGTTTTGATCTATTTTGAGACAGTGTTAGCGTCGGTGCAGGATAGGTGCTCAGTTTATATCAAACGTACCATAGGCTCATAAATCGTTTTAGACGCACCCGATGGTACTACCATAGGCTCTGTTCGGTCCATTTGGACATAGTGCTAATCTTGACACAAGATAGGTGCACAGTTTCCACCGAACGTACCATAGGCATAGAAATCGTTTTGGACGAACTCGATCGGACTCCAAAGTGACGAGGCTCAAGTGGAAGCTCGGTTCAGTCCGTTTGGAGATAGTGCTACTCTTGATGCAAGATTGGTGCACGGTTTGCGTCGAACATATTGTAGGCTCAGAAATAGTATCGGAGGCACCCGATGGAACTCTTAGGTGACGTGGGTCATGTGGAATCAAGCTTCGATGTGTTTTGAGACAGTGTTAGCATCAGTGCAAGATAAGTGTTTGCATCAAACGTACCATAGGCTCATAAATCGTTTTAGACGCACCCAAGGTACTCCTAAGGTGACAATGGTCTGGTGGAGCTCTGTTTGTTCTGTTTGGAGATAGTGCTACACAAATAGGTGCACGGTTTGCACCGAACGTACCATAGGTCATAAATAGTTTTGGACGCACCTGATGAAACTCGTAAGTGATGTGGGTCGTGTGGAATCTCCTTTTAGTCCATTTGGAGATAGTGTTAGTGTCAGTGCAAGGTTGGAGCACGGTTTGCAGCGAACATACCATAGGCATATAAATCATTTTGGACGAACTCAATCAGACTCCTAGGTGACGAGGCTCAAGTGGATGCTTGGTTCGGTCTGTTTGGGGATTGTGCTTCTCTTGATGCAAGATTGGTGCACGATTTGCGTCGAACATAACGTAGGCTTGGAAATAGTATCAGAGGCACCCGATGGTACTCCTAGGTGACGTGGGCCATGTGGAATCTTATTTCGATCTATTTTGAGATAGTGTTAGCGTCGGTGCAGGTTAGGTGCTCGGTTGGCATCAAACATACCATGGGCTCATAAATCGTTTTAGACGCACCCGATGGTATTACTAGGTGATGAGGGTCTGGGGGAGCTCTGTTCGGTCCGTTTGGAGATAGTGTTAATCTTGACGCAAGATAGGTGCACAGTTTGCACTGAATGTACCATAGGTTATAAATTGTTTTGGAGGCACCCGACGGAACTCATAAGTGATGTGGGTCATGTGGAATCTCATTTTAGTCCGTTTATAGACAGTTTTAGTGTTAGTGCAATGTAGGTGCAAATGTACCTCAAAAACGATTTCTATGCCAATGGTATGTTCGGTGCAAACCGTGCACCTATCTTTGCACTGACACTAGCACTGTGTCTAAACGGACTAAAACGAGATTACACATGACCAATGTCACTTACGAGTTCCATCGGGTGCGTCCAAAACTGTTTATAAGAATATGGTTCATTCCATGCAATTAGTGCACCTATCTTGTGTCAAGATTAGCACTATCTCCAAACGAACCGAATAGAGCTCCACCAGACCCTCGTCACCTAGAAGTACCATCGGGTGCGTCTAAAATGATTTATGAGCCTTTGGTATGTTTGACACAAACTGAGCACCTATCTTGCACCGACGCTAACACTGTCTCAAAAACAGATCAAAACGAGATTTCACATGACCCACGTCACCTCGGAGTTCCATCGGGTGCCTCCAATACTATTTCCGAGCCTACTGTATGTTCGACGCAAACCATGCACCAATCTTGCATCAAGGATAGCATTATCTCCAAATGGACCAAACCGAGCTTCCACTTGAGCCTCGTCACCTAGGAGTCCCATCGAGTGTGTCCCAAAACGATTTCTATGCCAATGGTATGTTCGGTGCAAACCGTGCACCTATCTTTGCACTGACACTAGCACTGTGTCTAAATGGACTAAAACGAGATTCCACATGACCCACGTCACTTACGAGTTCCATCGGGTAAGTCCAAAACTATTTATAAGAATATGGTTCATTTGATGGAATCCGTGCACCTATCTTGTGTAAGGATTAGCACTATCTCCAAACGGACTGAACAGAGCTCCACCAGACCCTCGGCTCCTAGGAGTACCATCGGGTGCGTCTAAAACGATTTATGAGCCTATGCTACGTTTGACACAAACCGAGCACCTATCTTGCACCGACGCTAACACTATCTCCAAACAGATCGAAACGAGATTCCACATGACCCACGTCACCTAGGAGATCCATTGGGTGCCTCCAATACTTTTTCTGAGCCTACGATACGTTAGACACAAACGGTGCACCAATCTTGCATCAAGGGTAGCATTATCTCCAAATGAACCAAACCGAGCTTCCACTTGATCCTCGTCACCTAGGAGTCCCAACGAGTGTGTCAAAAACGATTTCTATGCCAATGGTATGTTCAGTGCAAACCGTGCACCTATCTTTGCACTAACACTAGCACTGTGTCTAAACGGACTAAAACGACATTCCACATGACCAATGTCACTTACAAGTTCGATCGGGTGCGTCCAAAACTATTTATAAGAATATGGTTCATTCCATGCAATCCGTGCACCTATCTTGTGTGAAGATTAGCACTATCTCCAAACGGACCGAACAGAGCTCCACCAGACCCTCGTCTCCTAGGAGTACCATCGGGTGCGTCTAAAACGATTTATGAGCCTATGGTACATTTGACACAAACCGAGCACCTATCTTGCACCGATGCTAACACTGTCTCAAAACAGATCGAAACGAGATTCCACATGACCCACGTCACCTAGGAGTTCCATCGGGTGCCTTCAATACTATTTCCGAGCCTACAATACGTTAGACGCAAACCGTGCACCAATTTTGCATCAAGGGTAGCATTATCTCCAAATGGACCAAACCGAGCTTCCACTTGAGCCTCGTCACCTAGGAGTCCCATCGAGTGTGTCCAAAATGATTTCTATGCCAATGGTATGTTCGGTGCAAACCGTGCACCTATCTTTGCACTGACACTAGTACTGTGTCTAAATGGACTAAAACGAGATTCCACATGACCCACGTCAACTAGGAGTTCCATCGGGTGCCTCCAATACTTTTTCCGAGCCTACGATACGTTAGACACAAACCGTGCACCAATCTTGCATCAAGGGTAGCATTATCTCCAAATGAACCAAACCGAGCTTCCACTTGAGCCTCGTCACCTAGGAGTCCCATCGAGTGTGTCAAAAACGATTTCTATGCCAATGGTATGTTCGGTGTAAACCGTGCACCTATCTTTGCACTGACACTAGCACTATGTCTAAACGGACTAAAACGAGATTACACATGACCAATGTCACTTACGAGTTCCAACGGGTGCGTCCAAAACTGTTTATAAGAATATGGTTCATTCCATGCAATCAGTGCACCTATCTTGTGTCAAGATTAGCACTATCTCCAAACGAACCGAACAGAGCTCCACCAGACCCTCGTCACCTAGAGGTACCATCGGGTGCGTCTAAAATAATTTATGAGCCTATGGTATGTTTGACACAAACTGAGCACCTATCTTGCACCGACGCTAACACTGTCTCAAAAACAGATCGAAATGAGATTTCACATGACCCACGTCACCTCGGAGTTCCATCAGGTGCCTCCAATACTATTTCCGAGCCTATTGTATGTTCGAAGCAAACCATGCACCAATCTTGCATCAAGGGTAGCATTATCTCCAAATGGACCAAACCGAGCTTCCACTTGAGCCTCGTCACCTAGGACTCCCATCGAGTGTGTCCCAAAACGATTTCTATGCCAATGGTATGTTCGGTGCAAACCGTGCACCTATCTTTGCACTGACACTAGCACTGTGTCTAAATGGACTAAAACGAGATTCCACATGACCCACGTCACTTACGAGTTCCATCGGGTAAGTCCAAAACTATTTATAAGAATATGGTTCATTTGATAGAATCCGTGCACCTATCTTGTGTCAGGATTAGCACTATCTCCAAACGGACTGAACAAAGCTCCACCAGACCCTCGTCTCCTAGGAGTACCATCGGGTGCGTCTAAAACGATTTATGAGCCTATGCTACGTTTGACACAAACCGAGCACCTATCTTGCACCGACGCTAACACTATCTCAAAACAGATCGAAACGAGATTCCACATGACCCACGTCAACTAGGAGTTCCATCGGGTGCCTCCAATACTTTTTCCGAGCCTACGATACGTTAGACACAAACCGTGCACCAATCTTGCATCAAGGGTAGCATTATCTCCAAATGAACCAAACCGAGCTTCCACTTGAGCCTTGTCACCTAGGAGTCCCATCGAGTGTGTCAAAAACGATTTCTATGCCAATGGTATGTTCGGTGCAAACCGTGGACCTATCTTTGCACTGACACTAGCACTGTGTCTAAACGGACTAAAACGAGATTACACATGACCAATGTCACTTACGAGTTTGATCGGGTGCGTCCAAAACTATTTATAAGAATATGGTTCATTCTATGCAATCCGTGCACCTATCTTGTGTGAAGATTAGCACTATCTCCAAACGGACCAAACAGAGCTCCACCAGACCCTCGTCTCCTAGGAGTACCATCGGGTGCGTCTAAAATGATTTATGAGCCTATGGTACATTTGACATGAACCGAGCACCTATCTTGCACCGACGCTAACACTGTCTCAAAACAGATCGAAACGAGATTCCACATGACCCACGTCACCTAGGAGTTCCATCGGGTGCCTCTAATACTATTTCCGAGCCTACGATACGTTAGATGCAAACCGTGCACCAATCTTGCATCAAGGGTAGCATTATCTCCAAATGGACCAAACTAAGCTTCCACTTGAGCCTCGTCACCTAGGAGTCCCATCGAGTGTGTCCAAAATGATTTCTATGCCAATGGTATGTTCGGTGCAAACCGTGCACCTATCTTTGCGCTGACACTAGTACTGTGTCTAAACGGACTAAAACGAGATTCCACATGACCAATGTCACTTACGAGTTCCATCGGGTGCGTCCAAAACTGTTTATAAGAATATGGTTCATTCCATGCAATCAGTGCACCTATCTTGTGTCAAGATTAGCACTATCTCCAAACGGACCAAACAGAGCACCACCAAACCCTCATCACCTAGAAGTACCATCGGGTGCGTCTAAAATGATTTATGAGCCTATGGTATGTTTGACACAAACTGAGCACCTATCTTGCACCGACGCTAACACTGTCTCAAAAACAGATCGAAATGAGATTTCACATGACCCACGTCACCTCGGAGTTCCATCAGGTGCCTCCAATACTATTTCCGAGCCTACTGTATGTTCGAAGCAAACCATGCACCAATCTTGCATCAAGGGTAGCATTATCTCCAAATGGACCAAACCGAGCTTCCACTTGAGCCTCGTCACCTAGGAGTCCCATCGAGTGTGTCCCAAAACGATTTCTATGCCAATGGTATGTTCGGTGCAAACCGTGCACCTATCTTTGCACTGACACAAGCACTGTGTCTAAATGGAATAAAACGAGATTCCACATGACCCACGTCACTTACGAGTTCCATCGGGTAAGTCCAAAACTATTTATAAGAATATGGTTCATTCGATAGATTCCGTGCACCTATCTTGTGTCAGGATTAGCACTATCTCCAAACGGACCGAACAAAGCTCCACCAGACCCTCGTCTCCTAGGAGTACCATTGGGTGCGTCTAAAACGATTTATGAGCCTATGCTACGTTTGACACAAACTGAGCACCTATCTTGCACCGACGCTAACACTGTCTCAAAACAGATCGAAACAAGATTCCACATGACCCACGTCAACTAGGAGTTCCATCGGGTGCCTCCAATACTTTTTCCGAGCCTACTGTATGTTCGAAGCAAACCATGCACTAATCTTGCATCAAGGGTAGCATTATCTCCAAATGAACCAAACCGAGCTTCCACTTGAGCCTTGTCACCGAGGAGTCCCATCGAGTGTGTCAAAAACGATTTCTATGCCAATGGTATGTTCGGTGCAAACTGTGCACCTATCTTTGCACTGACACTAGCACTGTGTCTAAACGGACTAAAACGAGATTACACATGACCAATGTCACTTACGAGTTCGATCGGGTGCGTCCAAAACTATTTATAAGAATATGGTTCATTCTATTCAATCCGTGCACCTATCTTGTGTGAAGATAAGCACTATCTCCAAACGGACCGAACAGAGCTCCACCAGACCCTCGTCTCCTAGGAGTACCATCGGGTGCGTCTAAAATGATTTATGAGCCTATGGTACATTTGACATGAACCGAGCACCTATCTTGCACCGACGCTAACACTGTCTCAAAACAGATCGAAACGAGATTCCACATGACCCACGTCACCTAGGAGTTCCATCGGGTGCCTCTAATACTATTTTCGAGCCTACGATACGTTAGACGCAAACCGTGCACCAATCTTGCATCAAGGGTAGCATTATCTCCAAATGGACCAAACCGAGCTTCCACTTGAGCCTCGTCACCTAGGAGTCCCATCGAGTGTGTCCAAAACGATTTCTATGCCAATGGTATGTTCGGTGCAAACCGTGCACCTAACTTTGCGCTGACACTAGTACTGTGTCTAAACAGACTAAAACGAGATTCCACATGACCAATGTCACTTACGAGTTCCATCGGGTGCGTCCAAAACTGTTTATAAGAATATGGTTCATTCCATGCAATCAGTGCACCTATCTTGTGTCAAGATTAGCACTATCTCCAAACGGACCGAACAGAGCTACACCAGACCCTCATCACCTAGAAGTACCATCGGGTGCGTCTAAAATGATTTATGAGCCTATGGTAAGTTTGACACAAACTGAGCACCTATCTTGCACCGACGCTAACACTGTCTCAAAAACAGATCGAAATGAGATTTCACATGACCCACGTCACCTCGGAGTTCCATCAGGTGCCTCCAATACTATTTCCGAGCCTACTGTATGTTCGAAGCAAACCATGCACCAATCTTGCATCAAGGGTAACATTATCTCCAAATGGACCAAACCGAGCTTCCACTTGAGCCTCGTCACCTAGGAGTCCCATCGAGTGTGTCCCAAAACGATTTCTATGCCAATGGTATGTTCGGTACAAACCGTGCACCTATCTTTGCACTGACACTAGCACTGTGTCTAAATAGACTAAAACAAGATTCCACATGACCCACGTCACTTACGAGTTCCATCGGGTAAGTCCAAAACTATTTATAAGAATATGGTTCATTCGATAGATTCCGTGCACCTATCTTGTGTCAGGATTAACACTATCTCCAAACGGACTGAACAAAGCTCCACCAGACCCTCGTCTCCTAGGAGTACCATCGGGTGCGTCTAAAACGATTTATGAGCCTATGCTATGTTTGACACAAACCGAGCACCTATCTTGCACCGACGCTAACACTATCTCAAAACAGATCGAAACGAGATTCCACATGACCCACGTCAACTAGGAGTTCCATCGGGTGCCTCCAATACTTTTTCCGAGCCTACGATACGTTAGACACAAACCGTGCACCAATCTTGCATCAAGGGTAGCATTATCTCCAAATGAACCAAACCGAGCTTCCACTTGAGCCTCGTCACCTAGGAGTCCCATCGAGTGTGTCAAAAACGATTTATATGCCAATGGTATGTTCGGTGCAAATAGTGCACCTATCTTTGCACTGACACTAGCACTGTGTCTAAACGGACTAAAACGAGATTACACATGACCAATGTCACTTACGAGTTCCATCGGGTGCGTCCAAAACTGTTTATAAGAATATGGTTCATTCCATGCAATCAGTGCACCTATCTTGTGTCAAGATTAGCACTATCTCCAAACGAACCGAACAGAGCTCCACCAGACCCTCGTCACCTAGAGGTACCATCGGGTGCGTCTAAAATAATTTATGAGCCTATGGTATGTTTGACACAAACTGAGCACCTATCTTGCACCGACGCTAACACTGTCTCAAAAACAGATCGAAATGAGATTTCACATGACCCACGTCACCTCGGAGTTCCATCGGGTGCCTCCAATACTATTTCCGAGCCTACTGTATGTTCGACGCAAACCATGCACCAATCTTGCATCAAGGTAGCATTATCTCCAAATGGACCAAACCGAGCTTCCACTTGAGCCTCGTCACCTAGGAGTCCCATCGAGTGTGTCCCAAAACGATTTCTATGCCAATGGTATGTTCGGTGCAAACCGTGCACCTATCTTTGCACTGACACTAGCACTGTGTCTAAATGGACTAAAACGAGATTCCACAAGACCCACGTCACTTACGAGTTCCATCGGGTAAGTCCAAAACTATTTATAAGAATATGGTTCATTTGATGGAATCCGTGCACCTATCTTGTGTCAGGATTAGCACTATCTCCAAACGGACTGAACAGAGCTCCACCAGACCCTCGTCTCCTAGGAGTACCATCGGGTGCGTCTAAAACGATTTATGAGCCTATGCTACGTTTGATACAAACCGAGCACCTATCTTGCACCGACGCTAACACTATCTCCAAACAGATCGAAACGAGATTCCACATGACCCACGTCACCTAGGAGATCCATCGGGTGCCTCCAATACTTTTTCTGAGCCTACGATACGTTAGACACAAACCGTGCACCAATCTTGCATCAAGGGTAGCATTATTTCCAAATGAACCAAACCGAGCTTCCACTTGATCCTCGTCACCTAGGAGTCCCAACGAGTGTGTCAAAAACGATTTCTATGCCAATGGTATGTTCAGTGCAAACCGTGCACCTATCTTTGCACTAACACTAGCACTGTGTCTAAACGGACTAAAACGACATTCCACATGACCAATGTCACTTACAAGTTCGATCGGGTGCGTCCAAAACTATTTATAAGAATATGGTTCATTCCATGCAATCCGTGCACCTATCTTGTGTGAAGATTAGCACTATCTCCAAACGGACCGAACAGAGCTCCACCAGACCCTCGTCTCCTAGGAGTACCATCGGGTGCGTCTAAAACGATTTATGAGCCTATGGTACATTTGACACAAACCGAGCACCTATCTTGCACCGATGCTAACACTGTCTCAAAACAGATCGAAACGAGATTCCACATGACCCACGTCACCTAGGAGTTCCATCGGGTGCCTCCAATACTATTTCCGAGCCTACGATACGTTAGACGCAAACCGTGCACCAATTTTGCATCAAGGGTAGCATTATCTCCAAATGGACCAAACCGAGCTTCCACTTGAGCCTCGTCACCTAGGAGTCCCATCGAGTGTGTCCAAAATGATTTCTATGCCAATGGTATGTTCGGTGCAAATCGTGCACCTATCTTTGCACTGACACAAGTACTGTGTCTAAATGGACTAAAACGAGATTCCACATGACCAATGTCACTTACGAGTTCCATCGGGTGCGTCCAAAACTGTTTATAAGAATATGGTTCATTCCATGCAATCCGTGCACCTATCTTGTGTCAAGGTTAGCACTATCTCCAAACAGACCGAACAGAGCTCCACCAGACCCTCGTCACCTAGAAGTACCATCGGGTGCGTCTAAAATGTTTTATGAGCATATGGTACATTTGACACAAACTGAGCACCTATCTTGCACCGACACTAACACTGTCTCAAAACAGATCGAAACGAGATTTCACATGACCCTCGTCATCTCGGAGTTCCATCGGGTGCCACCAATACTATTTCCGAGCCTACTGTATGTTCGACGCAAACCATGCACCAATCTTGCATCAAGGGTAGCATTATCTCCAAATGGACCAAACCAAGCTTCCACTTGAGCCTCGTCACCTAGGAGTCCCATCGAGTGTGTCCCAAAACGATTTCTATGCCAATGGTATGTTCGGTGCAAACCGTGCACCTATCTTTGCACTGACACTAGCACTGTGTCTAAATGGACTAAAACGAGATTCCACAAGACCCACGTCACTTACGAGTTCCATCGGGTAAGTCCAAAACTATTTATAAGAATATGGTTCATTTGATGGAATCCGTGCACCTATCTTGTGTCAGGATTAGCACTATCTCCAAACGGACTGAACAGAGCTCCACCAGACCCTCGTCTCCTAGGAGTACCATCGGGTGCGTCTAAAACGATTTATGAGCCTATGCTACGTTTGATACAAACCGAGCACCTATCTTGCACCGACGCTAACACTATCTCCAAACAGATCGAAACGAGATTCCACATGACCCACGTCACCTAGGAGATCCATCGGGTGCCTCCAATACTTTTTCTGAGCCTACGATACGTTAGACACAAACCGTGCACCAATCTTGCATCAAGGGTAGCATTATTTCCAAATGAACCAAACCGAGCTTCCACTTGATCCTCGTCACCTAGGAGTCCCAACGAGTGTGTCAAAAATGATTTCTATGCCAATGGTATGTTCAGTGCAAACCGTGCACCTATCTTTGCACTAACACTAGCACTGTGTCTAAACGGACTAAAACGACATTCCACATGACCAATGTCACTTACAAGTTCGATCGGGTGCGTCCAAAACTATTTATAAGAATATGGTTCATTCCATGCAATCCGTGCACCTATCTTGTGTGAAGATTAGCACTATCTCCAAACGGACCGAACAGAGCTCCACCAGACCCTCGTCTCCTAGGAGTACCATCGGGTGCGTCTAAAACGATTTATGAGCCTATGGTACATTTGACACAAACCGAGCACCTATCTTGCACCGATGCTAACACTGTCTCAAAACAGATCGAAACGAGATTCCACATGACCCACGTCACCTAGGAGTTCCATCGGGTGCCTCCAATACTATTTCCGAGCCTACGATACGTTAGACGCAAACCGTGCACCAATTTTGCATCAAGGGTAGCATTATCTCCAAATGGACCAAACCGAGCTTCCACTTGAGCCTCGTCACCTAGGAGTCCCATCGAGTGTGTCCAAAATGATTTCTATGCCAATGGTATGTTCGGTGCAAATCGTGCACCTATCTTTGCACTGACACAAGTACTGTGTCTAAATGGACTAAAACGAGATTCCACATGACCAATGTCACTTACGAGTTCCATCGGGTGCGTCCAAAACTGTTTATAAGAATATGGTTCATTCCATGCAATCCGTGCACCTATCTTGTGTCAAGGTTAGCACTATCTCCAAACGGACCGAACAGAGCTCCACCAGACCCTCGTCACCTAGAAGTACCATCGGGTGCGTCTAAAATGTTTTATGAGCATATGGTACATTTGACACAAACTGAGCACCTATCTTGCACCGACACTAACACTGTCTCAAAACAGATCGAAACGAGATTTCACATGACCCTCGTCATCTCGGAGTTCCATCGGGTGCCACCAATACTATTTCCGAGCCTACTGTATGTTCGACGCAAACCATGCACCAATCTTGCATCAAGGGTAGCATTATCTCCAAATGGACCAAACCAAGCTTCCACTTGAGCCTCGTCACCTAGGAGTCCCATCGAGTGTGTCCCAAAACGATTTCTATGCCAATGGTATGTTCGGTGCAAACCGTGCACCTATCTTTGCACTGACACTAGCACTGTGTCTAAATGGACTAAAACGAGATTCCACAAGACCCACGTCACTTACGAGTTCCATCGGGTAAGTCCAAAACTATTTATAAGAATATGGTTCATTTGATGGAATCCGTGCACCTATCTTGTGTCAGGATTAGCACTATCTCCAAACGGACTGAACAGAGCTCCACCAGACCCTCGTCTCCTAGGAGTACCATCGGGTGCGTCTAAAACGATTTATGAGCCTATGCTACGTTTGATACAAACCGAGCACCTATCTTGCACCGACGCTAACACTATCTCCAAACAGATCGAAACGAGATTCCACATGACCCACGTCACCTAGGAGATCCATCGGGTGCCTCCAATACTTTTTCTGAGCCTACGATACGTTAGACACAAACCGTGCACCAATCTTGCATCAAGGGTAGCATTATTTCCAAATGAACCAAACCGAGCTTCCACTTGATCCTCGTCACCTAGGAGTCCCAACGAGTGTGTCAAAAACGATTTCTATGCCAATGGTATGTTCAGTGCAAACCGTGCACCTATCTTTGCACTAACACTAGCACTGTGTCTAAACGGACTAAAACGACATTCCACATGACCAATGTCACTTACAAGTTCGATCGGGTGCGTCCAAAACTATTTATAAGAATATGGTTCATTCCATGCAATCCGTGCACCTATCTTGTGTGAAGATTAGCACTATCTCCAAACGGACCGAACAGAGCTCCACCAGACCCTCGTCTCCTAGGAGTACCATCGGGTGCGTCTAAAACGATTTATGAGCCTATGGTACATTTGACACAAACCGAGCACCTATCTTGCACCGATGCTAACACTGTCTCAAAACAGATCGAAACGAGATTCCACATGACCCACGTCACCTAGGAGTTCCATCGGGTGCCTCCAATACTATTTCCGAGCCTACGATACGTTAGACGCAAACCGTGCACCAATTTTGCATCAAGGGTAGCATTATCTCCAAATGGACCAAACCGAGCTTCCACTTGAGCCTCGTCACCTAGGAGTCCCATCGAGTGTGTCCAAAATGATTTCTATGCCAATGGTATGTTCGGTGCAAATCGTGCACCTATCTTTGCACTGACACAAGTACTGTGTCTAAATGGACTAAAACGAGATTCCACATGACCAATGTCACTTACGAGTTCCATCGGGTGCGTCCAAAACTGTTTATAAGAATATGGTTCATTCCATGCAATCCGTGCACCTATCTTGTGTCAAGGTTAGCACTATCTCCAAACGGACCGAACAGAGCTCCACCAGACCCTCGTCACCTAGAAGTACCATCGGGTGCGTCTAAAATGTTTTATGAGCATATGGTACATTTGACACAAACTGAGCACCTATCTTGCACCGACACTAACACTGTCTCAAAACAGATCGAAACGAGATTTCACATGACCCTCGTCATCTCGGAGTTCCATCGGGTGCCACCAATACTATTTCCGAGCCTACTGTATGTTCGACGCAAACCATGCACCAATCTTGCATCAAGGGTAGCATTATCTCCAAATGGACCAAACCAAGCTTCCACTTGAGCCTCGTCACCTAGGAGTCCCATCGAGTGTGTCCCAAAACGATTTCTATGCCAATGGTATGTTCGGTGCAAACCGTGCACCTATCTTTGCACTGACACTAGCACTGTGTCTAAATGGACTAAAACGAGATTCCACATGACCCACGTCACTATCTTGTGTTAGGATTAGCACTATCTCCAAACGGACTGAACAGAGCTCCACCAGGCCCTCGTCTCCTAGGAGTACCATCGGGTGCGTCTAAAACAATTTATGAGCCTATGCTACGTTTGACACAAACCGAGCACCTATCTTGCACCGACGCCAACACTATCTCAAAACAGATCGAAACGAGATTCCACATGGCCCACGTCACCTAGGAGTTCCATCGGGTGCCTCCAATACTTTTTCTGAGCCTACGATACGTTAGACACAAACCGTGCACCAATCTTGCATCAAGGGTAGCATTATCTCTAAATGAACCAAACCGAGCTTCCACTTGATCCTCGTCACCTAGTAGTCCCAACGAGTGTGTCAAAAACAATTTCTATGCCAATGGTATGTTCAGTGCAAACCGTGCACCTATCTTTGCACTAACACTAGCACTATGTCTAAACGGACTAAAACGACATTCCACATGACCAATGTCACTTACAAGTTCGATCGGGTGCGTCCAAAACTATTTATAAGAATATGGTTCATTCCATGCAATCCGTGCACCTATCTTGTGTGAAGATTAGCACTATCTCCAAACGGACCGAACAGAGCTCCACCAGACCCTCGTCTCCTAGGAGTACCATCGGGTGCGTCTAAAACGATTTATGAGCCTATGGTACATTTGACACAAACCGAGTACCTATCTTGCACCGATGCTAACACTGTCTCAAAACAGATCGAAACGAGATTCCACATGACCCACGTCACCTAGGAGTTCCATCGGGTGCCTCCAATACTATTTCCGAGCCTACGATACGTTAGACGCAAACCGTGCACCAATTTTGCATCAAGGGTAGCATTATCTCCAAATGGACCAAACCGAGCTTCCACTTGAGCCTCGTCACCTAGGAGTCCCATCGAGTGTGTCCAAAATGATTTCTATGCCAATGGTATGTTCGGTGCAAATCGTGCACCTATCTTTGCACTGACACAAGTACTGTGTCTAAATGGACTAAAACGAGATTCCACATGACCAATGTCACTTACGAGTTCCATCGGGTGCGTCCAAAACTGTTTATAAGAATATGGTTCATTCCATGCAATCCGTGCACCTATCTTGTGTCAAGGTTAGCACTATCTCCAAACGGACCGAACAGAGCTCCACCAGACCCTCGTCACCTAGAAGTACCATCGGGTGCGTCTAAAATGTTTTATGAGCATATGGTACGTTTGACACAAACTGAGCACCTATCTTGCACTGACACTAACACTGTCTCAAAACAGATCGAAACGAGATTTCACATGACCCACGTCATCTCGGAGTTCCATCGGGTGCCACCAATACTATTTCCGAGCCTACTGTATGTTCGACGCAAACCATGCACCAATCTTGCATCAAGGGTAGCATTATCTCCAAATGGACCAAACCAAGCTTCCACTTGAGCCTCGTCACCTAGGAGTCCCATCGAGTGTGTCCCAAAACGATTTCTATGCCAATGGTATGTTCGGTGCAAACCGTGCACCTATCTTTGCACTGACACTAGCACTGTGTCTAAATGGACTAAAACGAGATTCCACATGACCCACGTCACTATCTTGTGTCAGGATTAGCACTATCTCCAAACGGACTGAACAGAGCTCCACCAGGCCCTCGTCTCATAGGAGTACCATCGGGTGCGTCTAAAACAATTTATGAGCCTATGCTACGTTTGACACAAACCGAGCACCTATCTTGCACCGACGCCAACACTATCTCAAAACAGATCGAAACGAGATTCCACATGGCCCACGTCACCTAGGAGTTCCATCGGGTGCCTCCAATACTTTTTCTGAGCCTACGATACGTTAGACACAAACCGTGCACCAATCTTGCATCAAGGGTAGCATTATCTCCAAATGAACCAAACCAAGCTTCCACTTGAGCCTCGTCACCTAGGAGTCCCATCGAGTGTGTCAAAAACGATTTCTATGCCAATGGTATGTTCGGTGCAAACCGTGCACCTATCTTTGCACTGACACTAGCACTGTGTCTAAACAGACTAAAACGAGATTACACATGACCAATGTCACTTACGAGTTCGATCGGGTGCGTCCAAAACTATTTTTAAGAATATGGTTCATTCTATGCAATCCGTGCACCTATCTTGTGTGAAGATTAGCACTATCTCCAAACGGACCGAACAGAGCTCCACTAGACCCTCGTCTCCTAGGAGTACCATCGGGTGCGTCTAAAACGATTTATGAGCCTATGGTACATTTGACACGAACCGAGCACCTATCTTGCACCGACGCTAACACTGTCTCAAAACAGATCAAAACGAGATTCCACATGACCCACGTCACCTAGGAGTTCCATCGGGTGCCTCCAATACTATTTCCGAGCCTACGATACGTTAGACGCAAACCGTGCACCAATTTTGCATCAAGGGTAGCATTATCTCCAAATGGACCAAACCGAGCTTCCACTTGAGCCTCGTCACCTAGGAGTCCCATCGAGTGTGTCTAAAACGATTTCTATGCCAATGGTATGTTCGGTGCAAACCGTGCACCTATCTTTGCGCTGACACTAGTACTGTGTCTAAACGGACTAAAACGAGATTCCACATGACCAATGTCACTTACGAGTTCCATCGGGTGCGTCCAAAACTGTTTATAAGAATATGGTTCATTCCATGCAATCAGTGCACCTATCTTGTGTCAAGATTAGCACTATCTCCAAACGGACTGAACAGAGCTCCACCAGACCCTCATCACCTAGAAGTACCATCGGGTGCGTCTAAAATGATTTATGAGCCTATGGTATGTTTGACACAAACTGAGCACCTATCTTGCACCGACGCTAACACTGTCTCAAAAACAGATCGAAATGAGATTTCACATGACCCACGTCACCTCGGAGTTCCATCAGGTGCCTCCAATACTATTTCCGAGCCTACTGTATGTTCGAAGCAAACCATGCACCAATCTTGCATCAAGGGTAGCATTATCTCCAAATGGACCAAACCGAGCTTCCACTTGAGCCTCGTCACCTAGGAGTCCCATCGAGTGTGTCCCAAAACGATTTCTATGCCAATGGTATGTTCGGTGCAAACCGTGCACCTATCTTTGCACTAACACTAGCACTGTGTCTAAATGGACTAAAACAAGATTCCACATGACCCACGTCACTTACGAGTTCCATCAGGTAAGTCCAAAACTATTTATAAGAATATGGTTCATTCGATAGAATCCGTGCACCTATCTTGTGTCAGGATTAGCACTATCTCCAAACGGACTGAACAAAGCTCCACCAGACCCTCGTCTCCTAGGAGTACCATCGGGTGCGTCTAAAATAATTTATGAGCCTATGCTACGTTTGACACAAACCGAGCACCTATCTTGCACCGACGCTAACACTATCTCAAAACAGATCGAAACGAGATTCCACATGACCCACGTCAACTAGGAGTTCCATCGGGTGCCTCCAATACTTTTTCCGAGCCTACAATACGTTAGACACAAACTGTGCACCAATCTTGCATCAAGGGTAGCATTATCTCCAAATGAACCAAACCGAGCTTCCACTTGAGCCTCGTCACCTAGGAGTCCCATCGAGTGTGTCAAAAATGATTTCTATGCCAATGGTATGTTCGGTGCAAACCGTGCACCTATCTTTGCACTGACACTAGCACTGTGTCTAAACGGACTAAAACGAGATTACACATGACCAATGTCACTTACGAGTTCGATCGGGTGCATCCAAAACTATTTATAAGAATATGGTTCATTCTATGCAATCCGTGCACCTATCTTGTGTGAAGATTAGCACTATCTCCAAACGGACCGAACAGAGCTCCACCAGACCCTCGTCTCCTAGGAGTACCATCGGGTGTGTCTAAAATGATTTATGAGCCTATGGTACATTTGACATGAACCGAGCACCTATCTTGCACCGACGCTAACACTGTCTCAAAATAGATCGAAACGAGATACCACATGACCCACGTCACCTAGGAGTTCCATCGGGTGCCTCCAATACTATTTCCGAGCCTACGATACGTTAGACGCAAACCGTGCACCAATTTTGCATCAAGGGTAGCATTATCTCCAAACGGACCAAACCGAGCTTCCACTTGAGCCTCGTCACCTAGGAGTCCCATCGAGTGTGTCCAAAACGATTTCTATGCCAATGGTATGTTCGGTCCAAACCGTGCACCTATCTTTGTGCTGACACTAGTACTGTGTCTAAAAGGACTAAAACGAGATTCCACAAGGCCAATGTCACTTACGAGTTCCATCGGGTGCGTCCAAAACTATATATAAGAATATGGTTGATTCCATGCAATCCGTGCACCTATCTTGTGTCAAGATTAGCACTATCTCCAAACGAACCGAACAGAGCTCCACCAGACCCTCGTCTCCTAGGAGTACCATCGGGTGCGTCTAAAATGATTTATGAGCCTATGGTACATTTGACACAAACCGAGCACCTATCTTGCACCGACGCTAACACTGTCTCAAAACAGATCGAAACGAGATTCCACATGACCCACGTCACCTAGGAGTTCCATCGGGTGCCTCCAATACTATTTCTGAGCCTACGATACGTTCGACGCAAACCGTGCACCAATCTTGCGTCAAGGGTAGCATTATCTCCAAATGGACCAAACCGAGCTTGCACTTGAGCCTCGTCACCTAGGAGTCCCATCGAGTGTGTCCCAAAACGATTTTCTATGCCAATGGTATGTTTGGTGCAAACCGTGCACCTATCTTTGCACTGACACTAGCACTGTGTCTAAATGGACTAAAACGAGATTCCACATGACCCACGTCACTTACGAGTTCCATAGGGTAAGTCCAAAACTATTTATAAGAATATGGTTCATTCGATGGAATCCGTGCACCTATCTTGTGTGAAGATTAGCACTATCTCCAAACGGACGGAACAGAGCTCCACCAGACCTTCGTCTCCTAGGAGTACCATCGGGCGCGTCTAAAACGATTTATGAGCCTATGGTACATTTGACACAAACCGAGCACCTATCTTGCACCGATGCTAACACTATCTCAAAACAGATCGAAACGAGATTCCACATGACCCACGTCACCTAGGAGTTCCGTCGGGTGCCTCCAATACTGTTTCTGAGCCTACGATACGTTAGATGCAAACCGTGCACCAATTTTGCATCAAGGGGAGCATTATCTCCAAATGGACCAAAACCAAGCTTCCACTTGAGCCTCGTCACCTAGGAGTCCCATCGAGTGTGTCCAAAACAATTTCTATGCCAATGGTATGTTCGGTGCAAACCGTGCACCTATCTTTGCGCTGACACTAGTACTGTGTCTAAACGGACTAAAACGAGATTCCACATGACCAATGTCACTTACGAGTTCCATCGGGTGCGTCCAAAACTGTTTATAAGAATATGGTTCATTCCATGCAATCAGTGCACCTATCTTGTGTCAAGATTAGCACTATCTCCAAACGGACCGAACAGAGCTCCACCAGACCCTCGTCTAAAATGATTTATGAGCCTATGGTACGTTTGACATAAACTGAGCACCTATCTTGCACCGACGCTAACATTGTCTCAAAAACAGATCAAAACGAGATTTCACATGACCCACGTCACCTCGGAGTTCCATCGGGTGCCTCCAATACTATTTCCGAGCCTACTGTATGTTCGACGCAAACCATGCACCAATCTTGCATCAAGGGTAGCATTATCTCCAAATAGACCAAACCGAGCTTCCACTTGAGCCTCGTCACCTAGGAGTCCCATCGAGTGTCCCAAAACGATTTCTATGCCAATGGTATGTTCGGTGCAAAACGTGCACCTATCTTTGCACTGACACTAGCACTGTGTCTAAATGGACTAAAACAAGATTCCACATGACCCACGTCACTTACGAGTTCCATCGGGTAAGTCCAAAACTATTTATAAGAATATGGTTCATTCGATGGAATCCGTGCACCTATCTTGTGTCAGGATTAGCACTATCTCCAAACGGACTGAACAGAGCTCCACCAGACCCTCGTCTCCTAGGAGTACCATCGGGTGCGTCTAAAACGATTTATGAGCCTATGCTACATTTGACACAAACCGAGCACCTATCTTGCACCGACGCTAACACTATCTCAAAATAGATCGAAACGAGATTCCACATGACCCACGTCACCTAGGAGTTCCATCGGGTGCCTCCAATACTTTTTCTGAGCCTACGATACGTTAGACACAAACCGTGCACCAATCTTGCATCAAGGGTAGCATTATCTCCAAATGAACCAAACCGAGCTTCCACTTGAGCCTCGTCACCTAGGAGTCCCATCGAGTGTGTCAAGAATGATTTCTATGCCAATGGTATGTTCGGTGCAAACCGTGCACCTATCTTTGCACTGACACTAGCACTATGTCTAAACGGACTAAAACAACATTCCACATGACCAATGTCACTTACGAGTTCGATCAGGTGCGTCCAAAACTATTTATAAGAATATGGTTCATTCCATGCAATCCGTGCACCTATCTTGTGTGAAGATTAGCACTATCTCCAAACGGACCGAACAGAGCTCCACCAGACCCTCGTCTCCTAGGAGTACCATCAGGTGTGTCTAAAACGATTTATGAGCCTATGGTACATTTGACACGAATCGAGCACCTATCTTGCACCGACACTAACACTGTCTCAAAACAGATCGAAACGAGATTCCACATGACCCACGTCACCTAGGAGTTCCATCGGGTGCCTCAAATACTATTTCCGAGCCTACGATACGTTAGACGCAAACCGTGCACCAATTTTGCATCAAGGGTAGCATTATCTCCAAATGGACCAAACCGAGCTTCCACTTGAGCCTCGTCACCTAGGAGTCCCATCGAGTGTGTCCAAAATGATTTCTATGCCAATGGTATGTTCGGTGCAAACCGTGCACCTATCTTTGCGCTGACACTAGTACCGTGTCTAAACGGACTAAAACGAGATTCCACATGACCAATGTCACTTACGAGTTCCATCGGGTGCGTCCAAAACTATTTATAAGAATATGGTTCATTCCATGCAATCAGTGCACCTATCTTGTGTCAACACTATCTCCAAATGAACCGAATAGAGCTTCACCAGACCCTCGTCACCTAGAAGTACCATCGGGTGCGTCTAAAATGATTTATGAGCCTTTGGTACGTTTGACACAAACTGAGCACCTATCTTGCACCGACGCTAACACTGTCTCAAAAACAGATCGAAACGAGATTTCACATGACCCACGTCACCTCGGAGTTCCATCGGGTGCCTCCAATACTATTTCCGAGCCTACTGTATGTTCGACGCAAACCATGCACCAATCTTGCATCAAGGGTAGCATTATCTCCAAATGGACCAAACCGAGCTTCCACTTGAGCCTCATCACATAGGAGTCCCATCGAGTGTGTCCCAAAATGATTTCTATGCCAATGGTATGTTCGGTGCAAACCGTGCACCTATCTTTGCACTGACACTAGCACTGTGTCTAAATGGACTAAAACAAGATTCCACATGACCCACGTCACTTACGAGTTCCATCGGGTAAGTCCAAAACTATTTATAAGAATATGGTTCATTCGATGGAATCCGTGCACCTATCTTGTGTCAGGATTAGCACTATCTCCAAACGGACTGAACAGAGCTCCACCAGACCCTCGTCTCCTAGGAGTACCATCGGGTGCGTCTAAAACGATTTATGAGCCTATGCTACATTTGACACAAACCGAGCACCTATCTTGCACCGACGCTAACACTATCTCAAAATAGATCGAAACGAGATTCCACATGACCCACGTCACCTAGGAGTTCCATCGGGTGCCTCCAATACTTTTTCTAAGCCTACGATACGTTAGACACAAACCGTGCACCAATCTTGCATCAAGGGTAGCATTATCTCCAAATGAACCAAACCGAGCTTCCACTTGAGCCTCGTCACCTAGGAGTCCCATCGAGTGTGTCAAGAACGATTTCTATGCCAATGGTATGTTCGGTGCAAACCGTGCACCTATCTTTGCACTGACACTAGCACTATGTCTAAACGGACTAAAACAACATTCCACATGACCAATGTCACTTACGAGTTCGATCAGGTGCGTCCAAAACTATTTATAAGAATATGGTTCATTCCATGCAATCCGTGCACCTATCTTGTGTGAAGATTAGCACTATCTCCAAACGGACCGAACAGAGCTCCACCAGACCCTCGTCTCCTAGGAGTACCATCGGGTGTGTCTAAAACGATTTATGAGCCTATGGTACATTTGACACGAACCGAGCACCTATCTTGCACCGACGCTAACACTGTCTCAAAACAGATCGAAACGAGATTCCACATGACCCACGTCACCTAGGAGTTCCATCGGGTGCCTCAAATACTATTTCCGAGCCTACGATACGTTAGACGCAAACCGTGCACCAATTTTGCATCAAGGGTAGCATTATCTCCAAATGGACCAAACCGAGCTTCCACTTGAGCCTCGTCACCTAGGAGTCCCATCGAGTGTGTCCAAAACGATTTCTATGCCAATGGTATGTTCGGTGCAAACCGTGCACCTATCTTTGCACTGACACTAGCACTGTGTCTAAATGGACTAAAACGAGATTCCACATGACCCACGTCACTTACGAGTTCCATCGGGTAAGTCCAAAACTATTTATAAGAATATGGTTCATTCGATGGAATCCGTGCACCTATCTTGTGTCAGGATTAGCACTATCTCCAATCGGACTTAACAGAGCTCCACCAGACCCTCGTCTCCTAGGAGTACCATCGGGTGCGTCTAAAACGATTTATGAGCCTATGCTACGTTTGACACAAACCAAGCACCTATCTTGCACCGACACCAACACTATCTCAAAACAGATCGAAACGAGATTCCACATGGCCCACGTCACCTAGGAGTTCCATCGGGTGCCTCCAATACTTTTTCTGAGCCTACGATACGTTAGACACAAACCGTGCACCAATCTTGCATCAAGGGTAGCATTATCTCCAAATGAACCAAACCGAGCTTCCACTTGAGCCTCGTCACCTAGGAGTCCCATCGAGTGTGTCAAAAACGATTTCTATGCCAATGGTATGTTCGGTGCAAACCGTGCACCTATCTTTGCACTGACACTAGCACTGTGTCTAAACGGACTAAAACGAGATTACACATGACCAATGTCACTTACGAGTTCGATCGGGTGCATCCAAAACTATTTATAAGAATATGGTTCATTCTATGCAATCCGTGCACCTATCTTGTGTGAAGATTAGCACTATCTCCAAACGGACCGAACAGAGCTCCACCAGACCCTCGTCTCCTAGGAGTACCATCGGGTGTGTCTAAAATGATTTATGAGCCTATGGTACATTTGACATGAACCGAGCACCTATCTTGCACCGACGCTAACACTGTCTCAAAACAGATCGAAACGAGATTCCACATGACCCACGTCACCTAGGAGTTCCATCGGGTGCCTCTAATACTATTTCCGAGCCTACGATACGTTAGACGCAAACCGTGCACCAATTTTGCATCAAGGGTAGCATTATCTCCAAACGGACCAAACCGAGCTTCCACTTGAGCCTCGTCACCTATGAGTCCCATCGAGTGTGTCCAAAACGATTTCTATGCCAATGGTATGTTCGGTGCAAACCATGCACCTATCTTTGTGCTGACACTAGTACTGTGTCTAAACGGACTAAAACGAGATTCCACAAGGCCAATGTCACTTACGAGTTCCATCGGGTGTGTCCAAAACTATATATAAGAATATGGTTGATTCCATGCAATCCGTGCACCTATCTTGTGTCAAGATTAGCACTATCTCCAAACGAACCGAACAGAGCTCCACCAGACCCTCGTCTCCTAGGAGTACCATCGGGTGCGTCTAAAATGATTTATGAGCCTATGGTACATTTGACACAAACCGAGCACCTATCTTGCACCGACGCTAACACTGTCTCAAAACAGATCGAAACGAGATTCCACATGACCCACGTCACCTAGGAGTTCCATCGGGTGCCTCCAATACTATTTCTGAGCCTACGATACATTCGACGCAAACCGTGCACCAATCTTGCATCAAGGGTAGCATTATCTCCAAATAGACCAAACCGAGCTTCCACTTGAGCCTCGTCACCTAGGAGTGTAAGGTCCTAGATGGCTAGAGGGGGGGTGAATAGCCTATAAAAATTCTACAAGCACCACTAAGCAAAATTGTTAGAATACCAAACGGCGTAAAGCGAGTTTTGCTTAGCCAAAGGTTGTGATGCAAGCCTCCTATCCACAAGTCTAGTAGATTATAATCTCTAGTTCACACAAGAGCTATGTCACTAAAAATACACTAGAGAGCAAGCTAACAACACTACTAGCCAAGCTACTACTAGAGCAACACAAGATAATCTAGTAAAGATAAGTGCAAGAGATAGGATTGTGAATCTTATACCGACGGTGGAGTGAAGATGTTGCCAATCACCAAGATGATATACAATCAATTAATATTGACAACAACACAATATGTAGACCAATCACCGGGAGACAAGAGACACAATATTTTTGTTCACCCGGTGTTCACTTGTGCACCGACAAGCTACGTCACCGGTTGTGTCGACCAACACTTAGATGGTTCCTCGGTGTGACCCTCAAGTCACTTGCCCCTCAAGGCACGCCCCGCAAGGCACCGCAAGACACCACTCTCAAGTGAGGTAACTCAATGACACGCGGATTCCACTAGAGTTGCTTTTGGCGTCCCGTCGAGGAAAGCACAAGAACCTCTCACAAACAACCGGAGGTGGCCAAGAACAATCACCTTCTCTTGCCAACGCCTCCAACAATCTCCAAGCCGGCTAGGAGCGGTACTCTCCAAGAGTAACAAGAAATCCACCGGCTAAACCACCCACAAGTGCCACTAGATGCCCTCAAGCTATGCAATGCACTTTGGGATCACTCAATCTCACTTTTGATTTGCAATCAAGCAAGGGAGATGAGTGGGAGGAGTTGCTTTTGCTCAAAGGATGCACAAGAGTGTTAGAAATGCCAAGAGACCTCCCCAAGGGCCGGCCAACGAGTATTTATAAGCACCCCAAACAAATAGAGCCGTTGCAACTCCACTGACCGTTTTTTCGGGACGACCGGACGCGCCGGTCGAAACTGACCGGACGCGCTCAACCGCGTCCGGTCGTCCTGCGACGTCCACGTGTCCTCCAAAATTCAAAACCGACCGTTAGAACCTCCAACGGTCACTGCGCGCCAACGGTCAAACGCTATGACCGGACGCGCCGCTCAACCGACCGGACGCGCCGGTCGCACAGCACCGCGCGCGCGAAGCAATGACCGGACGCGCTCCAGAGAACGACCGGACGCGACAGTGCCAGCGTCCGGTCGGAGTCCAGTAAGCTCCTTTGACGACCGGACGCGTCCGATCGCGTGTGACCGGACGCGCCCCGCGTCCGATCGTCCTTGCGAACCACAGTTCCTTCTGGGCACCTGACCGGACGCGCTGGTCCCGCGAGTGACCGGACGCGCCGGTTGCAAACCCTAGCCCGCGCGCCCGATACCGCGCTGTACTGACCGGACGCGTCCGGTCATACCGAGACCGCGTCCGGTGCAGCGTCCGGTCACCTCTGTGACCTCCGTTCGCTTCCGTTTCTTTTCCAACTTCCGGTGTAGTGGAAAATAGGCATTTCATTTCCCCAAAATCGCCTGAATCCCGCGCTCGCACGCTCGGCGGGAGGGAGAGAGGAACCCAAACCCCTCTCTACCCGCAAACCATAGCGCGACCAACGCCACCTTTGCAAATGTGCCAACACCATCAAGTGTACATCTCCATGTGCTTGTGTGTTAGCTTTTTCTCAATCATTTTCAAAGGTTTTCCAATTAGCTCACTAGGCCCTACATGCAATGCACTTCATGAATTCACCTAGTGGCACCCGTGCATCGAATAACCGATAAGACTTCCCCTCTTAATAGTTCGGCTATCGATCCTAAACCACTCACACCCTCTATGGTGTCTTGAGTGTAAAACAAAATGGCCCTATGGTTATACCTTTGCCTTGAGCCCATTTTGTTTCTCCAAATGATATGATCCACTTCATATCATCACATGACCGTCTCGATCCATCGACCTTGACTTCACTTGCTCTTCACCGTTGCATCGGTCCGTCGGCGCTAAGTCTTGCTCAAGCTTCACCATCGCATGGTCCTTCGCTTCGAAGCCTCGACTTGCCCTTCACCTTCACAACCAGTCCATCGAGCCAAGCCTCATCTTGGTCTTCATCATCTTGGTCACATGAGTCAATGTCATGTCTCATATGCAATGACCACCTTTATCTAAATCATCCACTTAGATACAAAGGTTAGTCCTAGGTTTCATCAATTAGCCAAAACCAAACTAGGGACTTTTAATCTCCCCCTTTTTGGTAATTGATGACAACCCTCACAAAGATGATTTTGATAATAAAAGTTTTAAACTTGTCATACTTGTCCAATCATTTTGCTCATAAGTAAAGTTTGGACAATTATCACAAGCTCGATTTTGGTAGCATTAGCTCCCCCTACATATGTGCATAGAGTTTGGATTGAAAGCTTTGCACATATGCATGGATAGAAGAGTTGGGGGAGTAATTCTACCAAAATGATGCTAAGGTGTAAGAAATGGACCTTTGAAGCGTGATACCAATCGGAGTTGCCTTTTACACCATCCTTAGCATCATGAAGTAACTAGACATCCATCAAAACTCAAGAACCCCGTGAGATCAACATTATATGCAAAGGTTCTTGGACCACTTGTAAAGCTAACCACTTGTAAAGCTTTAGGCATGTCTAGATATCACAAGTAAACTATTCCTATGCATGCTAGTAGATCATTTCATCATCCAAGTTCTATACTAGCATTGCACCACACAAGCATGTATATTAAATTTAAATACATGTGCAATGAGCAAGTCATATGAAAATGCACAAGCAAATGCAGCAACTTTGTTTATGAGCTTGCTCCCCCTACTTGTGTGCATCAAAAATTTTATTTACCCCTTTATCATGTTGAATCATCTTTTTCTCTCCCCCTTTGTCAACAACTTACCCAAAAATGGGATCAAATTGTGGAGAGAAGAAAAAATGTTTGATGGAGTAGGTTAAAATTTATCAAATTTGGTTCAACCTAGAACACTTGCCAAAGATATTTAATTCGATTTGAACCAAAGACAAGCTTCTTCACACCTCCTAATAAGGGTTATCTTGCCTATGTTGAATTAAACACTTATAGCAAATCTTCTAGATTCAACACTAGGTTTGCAAGCTCACAAACATGTCATATGCCACCACTAGATCAAAACAAACATAGAGGCAATAGTGGTAACATATATCCATCAAATTCATTTGATTTATCATGAATGCTCATGCATACCACTTAATATGTCTACATGCTCTAGCAAGTCCTTAGCATAGGATGAATGATATGTCAATCAACTTTACCTTGCAATGTCGAAGGAGAGGCATGTCAATAAGTGGGTGGGGTGCATTCAACTCATGTTTGAGAAATCAAGAATGTTCAATTCATTCCTTAGCTTGCAAAACCTCTTTTCATCAAGTGGCTTAGTGAGAATATCGGCAAGTTGATCATTGGTGCCAACACTTTCAATGGCAATATCTCCCTTTTGTTGATGATCTCTAATGAAATGATGCCTTATGTCAATATGCTTTGTTCTTCCATGTTGAACCGGGTTTTGTATCATCTTGATTGCACTCTCATTATCACATAGCAATGGCACATTCTTGAAGTTGAAGCCATAATCCTTCAAAGTTGATTTCATCCATAGCAATTGTGCACAACAACTCCCCGCACTCACATATTCGGCTTCGGCGGTAGAGATTGCCACACTATTTTGTTTCTTTGAGGACCATGACACGAGTGATCTTCCAAGTAATTGACATGTGCCACTTGTGCTCTTTCTATTGATCTTGCAACCCCCATAGTCGGAGTCCGAATATCCAATCAATTCAAATTTTGACCCCTTGGGATACCATAGTCCAACATCTCTTGTTTGCTTCAAGTATCTCAATATTCTCTTTGCGGCCGTGAGATGACTCTCTCTAGGTGAGGCTTGATATCTAGCACACATGCAAACACTAAACATGACATCCGGCCTTGATGCGGTGACATAGAGTAGACTTCCAATCAAAGACCGATATTCCTTTTGATTCACCATATTTCCATCAAGATCACTATCCAAATTGCCATTTGTACCCATTGGAGTTGAAATTGGTTTTGCATCTTGCATTCCAAATTTCTTCAACATGTCCCTTATGTATTTCCCTTGACTCACAAATGTCCCATTCTTCAATTGCTTGACTTGGAGACCAAGGAAGTAGCTAAGTTCACCAATCATGGACATTTCAAACTCTTTGGCCATCATAGCACCAAATTCTTCACAATAAGCTTGATCGGTTGATCCAAAGATGATGTCATCAACATATATTTGCACTATGAATAGATCATTTCCAATCTTCTTGGTGAATAGAGTTGTATCAACCTTGCCCATCTTGAATCCCTTAGAGAGAAGAAAATCCCTTAGCCTCTCATACCATGCTCTAGGTGCTTGCTTTAAGCCATATAAAGCCTTCTTCAACTTGTACACATGGTTGGGTTTCTTGTCATCTTCAAATCCGGGTGGTTGCTCAACGAAGACTAACTCATTGATAATCCCATTGAGAAATGCACTTTTGACATCCATTTGATATAGTTTGATGTTGTGTGCACAAGCATAAGCCAATAGAATCCTTATTGCCTCCAATCTTGCCACGGGAGCATATGTCTCATCATAGTCAAGACCTTCAACTTGAGTGTAACCTTGAGCAACTAGTCTTGCTTTGTTTCTCACTACAATGCCATCTTGATCTTGCTTATTTTTGAACACCCACTTGGTTCCAATCACATTGTAGTCATTTGGCCTTTCTACCAACTCCCAAACATCATTTCTTGTGAAATTGTTAAGCTCTTCTTGCATAGCCATGATCCAATCGGCATCCCTCAAAGCTTCTTCTATCTTCTTTGGTTCTATGGTTGACACAAATGATGCATGCTCACAAAACATTGTCAATCTTGATCTTGTTTGCACACCACTTCTAATATCACCAATAACACTATCAATGGGGTGATCTCTTGCGACATGTTGTGGTTGGAGTACTTGTACTTGATTGCTTGAGCTTGGTTGATCACTTGATGTATCTCGATGAGAAGAACTAGCACCATGTACTTGCACTTGAGAGTCACTAACTAGCTTGAATGGTGAATTGAGCACTTGATCTTTATCATCATCTTGAATATCAATTACTTGCTTTGCTCTAATGTCTCCAATGTCCATGTTCTTCATTGCTTCCTCTAATAGAGTTCCACCAACATCATCTGGATTCTCTTCTTCATCTTGTGACCCATTGGTTTCATCAAATTGCACATCATGGACTTCTTCTAGAATGCCACTTGAGTTGTTCCAAACTCTATAAGCTTTGCTTGTAGTTGAATAACCAAGTAGGAACCCCTCATCACATCTCTTGTCAAACTTTCCCAATCTAGTGCCCTTCTTCAAGATATAGCATTTGCAACCAAACACCCTAAAGTAAGAAATATTGGGCTTTCTTCCATGAAGTAGCTCATATGGGGTCTTCTCTAGCAATGGATGACAATATAGTCTATTGATGTAGTAGCAAGCGGTATTGATTGCTTCATCCCAAAATGATTGACTCACATTGTACTCATGAAGCATTGATCTAGCCATATCAAGCAATGTTCTATTCTTCCTCTCAACTAGGCCATTTGATTGTGGAGTGTACTTGGCCGAGAATTGATGTCCAATACCATAATGATCACAAAGTTCTTCAATTCTTGTATTCTTGAACTCACTTCCATTGTCACTTCTCACTTTCTTGATTCTAATCTCAAACTCATTGTGAACTCTAGTGAGAAATGTCTTGAAGGTGTCAAACACTTCACTTTTGTCACTAAGAAAGAATACCCATGTGAATCTTGTGAAGTCATCCACTATAACAAAGCCATACTTGTTACCGCCTATGCTTGTATATGTTGTTGGTCCAAATAGATCCATGTGCATCAACTCAAATGCTTTGCATGTGCTCATTGTACTCTTCTTTGGATGTGAGCTTCCAACTTGCTTCCCGGCTTGACATGCACTACAAAGCTTATTCTTCTCAAATTCAACATCTTTCAAACCATTGACAAGATTGTAAGTTGTAAGCTTCTTCAATTGTTTCATACCAACATGACCAAGCCTTCTATGCCAAAGCCAACCCATGCTTGATTTGGAGACTAAGCAAGTTGTCAAAGAAGTTTCTCTAGCATTGAAGTCAACTAGGTAGAGATTCTCATATCTAAAGCCCTTGAATGCCACATTTGAACCATCCATACTAATAACCTCCACATCATCAACCCCAAAGATGCATTTGTAGCCTAGATCACATATTTGTGCCATGGATAGAAGATTGAAATCCAAGCTTTCAACTAGCAACACATTAGAGATACTTATGTCATTTGATATTGCAATCTTGCCCAAGCCAATAACCTTGCCTTTCTTGTTATTGCCAAATGTGATAGAATCAACACCACTATCATTGTCATTGATTGAGTCAAACATTCTTGATGTACCGGTCATGTGTTGAGTGCACCCACTATCAATAATCCAATGCCTTCCTCCGGCTTTGTAATTGACCTACAAGCAAATCAATGAAGTTTAGGTACCCATTTTTGCTTGGGTCCTTGTAGGTTAGTAACTAAGCTCTTTGGTACCCAAATAGCCTTCTTCTTTGGGCCCACAATTGGTGTACCAACAAACTTGAGCTTGCACACCCTTCACACCCTTGGTAAGCACATAGCAAGAATCAAAAGGTATAGCATTAACAAGGTTCTTGCTTTGGTTATTTTTAGTGCAATTATGCTCTAGGTGCCCAACTTGCTTGCATCTATTGCAAAACCGACCATTGCCCTTCACAACGCTAGGCTTTGGAGTTGCAAAGGCCGACTTGCCTTTCTTGGGGGTGTAGCCCACTCCCTCTTTGTTAAGAGAGAACCTTTGTCTACCCAAGCACTTAAGCAAGCGGGCCTCACCACCATAGGCCTTGCCTAGGGCATGAGTGAGCTCATCCACCTCTCTCTTGAGAGTCTCATTCTCAACCATTAGTGAGGCATCACAAGTGAAACCATCACTAGTAGTGGAGGTAGAGTTGGTGGTGGTGGATGAAGAGCTACAAGAAGGGTTAGCATTTGACATGATGATAAGTTCATTAAAGGATTCATCAATTATATCACATGTAACACCTATATCACATGATACAACAACATCCTTCTTTTCTTGTTGCTCAAGTAGCAATGAGTGAGCCTTTTCAAGCTTGAAATGAGCCTTACCAAGATCCTCATGGTCTTCCACTAGACTCTCATGAGTGGTCTTAAGCTCACTAAGAACTTTCTCAAGTATTGCTACTTTCATTGAAAGCTTCTTACACTCCTTGTTCTTGGTAATAGCTATGTCTCTAGTTTGTTGCATCAAGTTATATAGTTGTTCTTTAGTTGGTTCATCATCATCATTTTCATTATCATTATCATTATCATTATCACTATCATGAGCATATTCCATTTCACTTTCATCATCACTCTCATCATATAATACCTTAGCTTCTTTAGCCATGAAGCATGAAGAGGATGAATCAAATAGTTATGGCTTCTTGTTGATAGCAATGGAAGCAAATGCCTTGTTGGATGATTCTTCTTCTTCTTCATTATCATCACTTTCCCAAGTGATCACATAGGCACCATTTTTGCCTTTCTTGAATGTCATCTTGGCCTCTCTCTTCTTCTTCTCAAACTTGCCCCTCTTGTTGTTCTTCTTCTTGTCATAGGGACATTCGGCTTGAAGATGTTCGGTGCTATCACAATTGAAGCACTTCCTTTGTTGCTCATTGCTCTTGAAATTGTCATTTCTCTTTTTGAAGCCTCTTCTTTTGATAAACATTTTGCCAATGTTTTTGACAACTAGAGCAAGTGCCTCATCATCAACTTCCAATTCTTCATCTTCTTCGCTATCATCTTCTTCTTGAATTGAAGCTTTGCCCTTTGAGGAGGTGGCCTTGAATGCCATGGTCTTCTTCTTCTTTTCATCCTCCTTCTCATCAACATCTTGATCATACTTGTCAAAGGTCAATACCTCTCCAAGCAAATCATTGGGCTTCATTGTTTCAAGCCCATCTCTTTGTAGCATCATGATCAACATCTTGAATCTTTTAGGTAAGCTCAACAAGAACTTGTGACAAAAATCTTGATCTTGAGTCTTGTGCCCTAAGCTCTTGAGATCATTGACTATCACTTGCAATCTATGAAACATTTCAATGATTGTTTCATCACCCTTTTCTTGAAGTTCTCAAACTCACTCTTGAGCCCATATAGCTTGGCACTCTTCACAACCTTAGTGCCTTCATATGTTTCACTTAACCTTGTCCACACTTCATTTGCCAATTCCAAATCCTTGATGCCCTCAAATACTTTTGTGTCAATATTATTGTAAAGTGTATTGAGAGCCATTCTATTGCATGTTCTATTTGCTCTATCTTCATCGGTGAGATGATCGGGATCAATGATAGCAAAATCATTCTCGGGGTGCGTCTAAAACGATTTATGAGCCTATGCTACGTTTGACACAAACCGAGCACCTATCTTGCACCGACGCCAACACTATCTCAAAATAGATCGAAACGAGATTCCACATTGCCCACGTCACCTAGGAGTTCTATCGGGTGCCTCCAATACTTTTTCTGAGCCTACGATACGTTAGACACAAACCGTGCACCAATTTTGCATCAAGGGTAGCATTATCTCCAAATGAACCAAACCGAGCTTCCACTTGAGCCTCGTCACCTAGGAGTCCCATCGAGTGTGTCCAAAACGATTTCTATGCCAATGGTATGTTCGGTGCAAACCGTGCACCTATCTTTGCGCTGACACTAGTACTGTGTCTAAACGGACTAAAACGAGATTACACATGACCAATGTCACTTACGAGTTCGATCGGGTGCGTCCAAAACTATTTATAAGAATATGGTTCATTCTATGCAATCCGTGCACCTATCTTGTGTGAAGATTAGCACTATCTTCAAATGGACCGAACAGAGCTCCACCAGACCCTCGTCTCCTAGGAGTACCATCGGGTGCGTCTAAAACGATTTATGAGCCTATGGTACATTTGACACGAACCAAGCACCTATCTTGCACCGACGTTAACACTGTCTCAAAAACATATCAAAACGAGATTCCACATGACCCACGTCACCTAGGAGTTCCATCGGGTGCCTCTAATACTATTTCCGAGCCTACGATACGTTAGACGCAAACCGTGCACCAATTTTGCATCAAGGGTAGCATTATCTCCAAATGGACCAAACCGAGCTTCCACTTGAGCCTCGTCACCTAGGAGTCCCATCGAGTGTGTCCAAAACGATTTCTATGCCAATGGTATGTTCGGTGCAAACCGTGCACTTATCTTTGCGCTGACACTAGTACTGTGTCTAAACGGACTAAAACGAGATTCCACATGACCAATGTCACTTACTAGTTCCATCGGGTGCGTCCAAAACTGTTTATAAGAATATGGTTCATTCCATGCAATCAGTGCACCTATCTTATGTCAAGATTAGCACTATCTCCAAACGGACCGAACAGAGCTCCACTAGACCCTCATCACCTAGAAGTACCATCGGGTGCGTCTAAAATGATTTATGAGCCTATGGTATGTTTGACACAAACTGAGCACCTATCTTGCACCGACGCTAACACTGTCTCAAAAACAGATCGAAATGAGATTTCACATGACCCACGTCACCTCGGAGTTCCATCAGGTGCCTCCAATACTATTTCTGAGCCTACTGTATGTTCGACGCAAACCATGCACCAATCTTGCATCAAGGGTAGCATTATCTCCAAATGGACCAAACCGAGCTTCCACTTGAGCCTCGTCCCCTAGGAGTCCCATCGAGTGTGTCCCAAAACGATTTCTATGCCAATGGTATGTTCGGTGCAAACCGTGCACCTATCTTTGCACTGACACTAGCACTGTGTCTAAATGGACTAAAACGAGATTCCACATGACCCACGTCACTTACGAGTTCCATCGGGTAAGTCCAAAACTATTTATAAGAATATGGTTCATTCGATAGATTCCGTGCACCTATCTTGTGTCAGGATTAGCACTATCTCCAAACGGACTGAACAAAGCTCCACCAGACCCTCGTCTCCTAGGAGTACCATCGGGTGCGTCTAAAACGATTTATGAGCCTATGCTACGTTTGACACAAACCGAGCATCTATCTTGCAGCGACGCTAACACTATCTCAAAATAGATCGAAACGAGATTCCACATGACCCACGTCACCTAGGAGTTCCATCGGGTGCCTCCAATACTTTTTCTGAGCCTATGATACGTTAGACACAAACCGTGCACCAATCTTGCATCAAGGGTAGCATTATCTCCAAATGAACCAAACCGAGCTTCCACTTGAGCCTCGTCACCTAGGAGTCCCATCGAGTGTGTCAAGAACGATTTCTATGCCAATGGTATGTTCGGTGCAAACCGTGCACCTATCTTTGCACTGACACTAGCAGTATGTCTAAACGGACTAAAACAACATTCCACATGACCAATGTCACTTACGAGTTCGATCAGGTGCGTCCAAAACTATTTATAAGAATATGGTTCATTCCATGCAATCCGTGCACCTATCTTGTGTGAAGATTAGCACTATCTCCAAACGGACCGAACAGAGCTCCACCAGACCCTCGTCTCCTAGGAGTACCATCGGGTGTGTCTAAAACGATTTATGAGCCTATGGTACATTTGACACGAACCGAGCACCTATCTTGCACCGACGCTAACACTGTCTCAAAACAGATCGAAACGAGATTCCACATGACCCACGTCACCTAGGAGTTCCATCGGGTGCCTCAAATACTATTTCCGAGCCTACGATACGTTAGACGCAAACCGTGCACCAATTTTGCATCAAGGGTAGCATTATCTCCAAATGGACCAAACCGAGCTTCCACTTGAGCCTCGTCACCTAGGAGTCCCATCGAGTGTGTCCAAAACGATTTCTATGCCAATGGTATGTTCGGTGCAAACCGTGCACCTATCTTTGCGCTGACACTAGTACCGTGTCTAAACGGACTAAAACGAGATTCCACATGACCAATGTCACTTACGAGTTCCATCGGGTGCGTCCAAAACTGTTTATAAGAATATGGTTCATTCCATGCAATCAGTGCACCTATCTTGTGTCAAGATTAGCACTATCTCCAAACGAACCGAATAGAGCTCCACCAGACCCTCGTCACCTAGAAGTACCATCGGGTGCGTCTAAAATGATTTATGAGCCTTTGGTACGTTTGACACAAACTGAGCACCTATCTTGCACCGACGCTAACACTGTCTCAAAAACAGATCGAAACGAGATTTCACATGACCCACGTCACCTCGGAGTTCCATCGGGTGCCTCCAATACTATTTCCGAGCCTACTGTATGTTCGACGCAAACCATGCACCAATCTTGCATCAAGGGTAGCATTATCTCCAAATGGACCAAACCGAGCTTCCACTTGAGCCTCATCACCTAGGAGTCCCATCGAGTGTGTCCCAAAACGATTTCTATGCCAATGGTATGTTCGGTACAAACCGTGCACCTATCTTTGCACTGACACTAGCACTGTGTCTAAATGGACTAAAACGAGATTCCACATGACCCACGTCACTTACGAGTTCCATCGGGTAAGTCCAAAACTATTTATAAGAATATGGTTCATTCGATAGATTCCGTGCACCTATCTTGTGTCAGGATTAGCACTATCTCCAAACGGACTGAACAAAGCTCCACCAGACCCTCGTCTCCTAGGAGTACCATCGGGTGCGTCTAAAACGATTTATGAGCCTATGCTACGTTTGACACAAACCGAGCATCTATCTTGCAGCGACGCTAACACTATCTCAAAATAGATCGAAACGAGATTCCACATGACCCACGTCACCTAGGAGTTCCATCGGGTGCCTCCAATACTTTTTCTGAGCCTATGATACGTTAGACACAAACCGTGCACCAATCTTGCATCAAGGGTAGCATTATCTCCAAATGAACCAAACCGAGCTTCCACTTGAGCCTCGTCACCTAGGAGTCCCATCGAGTGTGTCAAGAACGATTTCTATGCCAATGGTATGTTCGGTGCAAACCGTGCACCTATCTTTGCACTGACACTAGCACTATGTCTAAACGGACTAAAACAACATTCCACATGACCAATGTCACTTACGAGTTCGATCAGGTGCGTCCAAAACTATTTATAAGAATATGGTTCATTCCATGCAATCCGTGCACCTATCTTGTGTGAAGATTAGCACTATCTCCAAACGGACCGAACAGAGCTCCACCAGACCCTCGTCTCCTAGGAGTACCATCGGGTGTGTCTAAAACGATTTATGAGCCTATGGTACATTTGACACGAACCGAGCACCTATCTTGCACCGACGCTAACACTGTCTCAAAACAGATCGAAACGAGATTCCACATGACCCACGTCACCTAGGAGTTCCATCGGGTGCCTCAAATACTATTTCCGAGCCTACGATACGTTAGACGCAAACCGTGCACCAATTTTGCATCAAGGGTAGCATTATCTCCAAATGGACCAAACCGAGCTTCCACTTGAGCCTCGTCACCTAGGAGTCCCATCGAGTGTGTCCAAAACGATTTCTATGCCAATGGTATGTTCGGTGCAAACCGTGCACCTATCTTTGCGCTGACACTAGTACCGTGTCTAAACGGACTAAAACGAGATTCCACATGACCAATGTCACTTACGAGTTCCATCGGGTGCGTCCAAAACTGTTTATAAGAATATGGTTCATTCCATGCAATCAGTGCACCTATCTTGTGTCAAGATTAGCACTATCTCCAAACGAACCGAATAGAGCTCCACCAGACCCTCGTCACCTAGAAGTACCATCGGGTGCGTCTAAAATGATTTATGAGCCTTTGGTACGTTTGACACAAACTGAGCACCTATCTTGCACCGACGCTAACACTGTCTCAAAAACAGATCGAAACGAGATTTCACATGACCCACGTCACCTCGGAGTTCCATCGGGTGCCTCCAATACTATTTCCGAGCCTACTGTATGTTCGACGCAAACCATGCACCAATCTTGCATCAAGGGTAGCATTATCTCCAAATGGACCAAACCGAGCTTCCACTTGAGCCTCATCACCTAGGAGTCCCATCGAGTGTGTCCCAAAACGATTTCTATGCCAATGGTATGTTCGGTGCAAACCGTGCACCTATCTTTGCACTGACACTAGCACTGTGTCTAAATGGACTAAAACGAGATTCCACATGACCCACGTCACTTACGAGTTCCATCGGGTAAGTCCAAAACTATTTATAAGAATATGGTTCATTCGATGGAATCTGTGCACCTATCTTGTGTCAGGATTAGCACTATCTCCAAACGGACTGAACAGAGCTCCACCAGACCCTCGTCTCCTAGGAGTACCATCGGGTGCGTCTAAAACGATTTATGAGCCTATGCTACGTTTGACACAAACCGAGCACCTATCTTGCACCGACGCCAACACTATCTCAAAACAGATCGAAACGAGATTCCACATTGCCCACGTCACCTAGGAGTTCCATCGGGTGCCTCCAATACTTTTTCTGAGCCTACGATACGTTAGACACAAACCGTGCACCAATTTTGCATCAAGGGTAGCATTATCTCCAAATGAACCAAACCGAGCTTCCACTTGAGCCTCGTCACCTAGGAGTCCCATCGAGTGTGTCCAAAACGATTTCTATGCCAATGGTATGTTCGGTGCAAACCGTGCACCTATCTTTGCGCTGACACTAGTACTGTGTCTAAACGGACTAAAACGAGATTACACATGACCAATGTCACTTACGAGTTCGATCGGGTGCGTCCAAAACTATTTATAAGAATATGGTTCATTCTATGCAATCCGTGCACCTATCTTGTATGAAGATTAGCACTATCTTCAAATGGACCGAACAGAGCTCCACCAGACCCTCGTCTCCTAGGAGTACCATCGGGTGCGTCTAAAACGATTTATGAGCCTATGGTACATTTGACACGAACCGAGCACCTATCTTGCACCGACGTTAACACTGTCTCAAAACAGATCAAAACGAGATTCCACATGACCCACGTCACCTAGGAGTTCCATCGGGTGCCTCCAATACTATTTCCGAGCCTACGATACGTTAGACGCAAACCGTGCACCAATTTTGCATCAAGGGTAGCATTATCTCCAAATGGACCAAACCGAGCTTCCACTTGAGCCTCGTCACCTAGGAGTCCCATCGAGTGTCTCCAAAACGATTTCTATGCCAATGGTATGTTCGGTGCAAACCATGCACCTATCTTTGCGCTGACACTAGTACTGTGTCTAAATGGACTAAAACGAGATTCCACATGACCAATGTCACTTACGAGTTCCATCGGGTGCGTCCAAAACTGTTTATAAGAATATGGTTCATTCCATGCAATTAGTGCACCTATCCTATGTCAAGATTAGCATTATCTCCAAACGGACCGAACAGAGCTCCACCAGACCCTCATCACCTAGAAGTACCATCGGGTGCGTCTAAAATGATTTATGAGCCTATGGTACGTTTGACACAAACTGTGCACCTATCTTGCACTGACGCTAACACTGTCTCAAAAACAGATCGAAATGAGATTTCACATGACCCACGTCACCTCAGAGTTCCATCAGGTGCCTCCAATACTATTTCCGAGCCTACTGTATGTTCGACGCAAACCATGCACCAATCTTGCATCAAGGGTAGCATTATCTCCAAATGGACCAAACCGAGCTTCCACTTGAGCCTCGTTACCTAGGAGTCCCATCGAGTGTGTCCCAAAACGATTTCTATTCCACTGGTATGTTCGGTGCAAACCGTGCACCTATCTTTGCACTAACACTAGCACTGTGTCTAAATGGACTAAAACGAGATTCCACATGACCCACGTCACTTACGAGTTCCATCGGGTAAGTCCAAAACTATTTATAAGAATATGGTTCATTCGATGGAATCCGTGCAACTATCTTGTGTCAGGATTAGCACTATCTCCAAACGGACTGAACAGAGCTCCACCAGACCCTCGTCTACTAGGAGTACCATCGGGTGCGTCTAAAACGATTTATGAGCCTATGCTACGTTTGACACAAACCGAGCACCTATCTTGCACCGACGCTAACACTATCTCAAAACAGATCAAAACGAGATTCCACACGACCCATGTCACCTAGGAGTTCCATCAGGTGCCTCCAATACTATTTCCGAGCCTACGATACGTTAGACACAAACCGTGCACCAATCTTGCATCAAGGGTAGCATTATCTCCAAATGAACCAAACCGAGCTTCCACTTGAGCCTCGTCACCTAGGAGTCCCATCTAATGTGTTGAAAATGATTTCTATGGCAATGGTATGTTCGGTGCAAACCGTGCACCTATCTTTGCACTGACACTAGCACTGTGTCTAAACGGACTAAAACGAGATTCCACATGACCAATGTCACTTACGAGTTCGATCGGGTGCGTCCAAAACTATTTATAAGAATATGGTTCATTCTATGCAATCCGTGCACCTATCTTGTGTGAAGATTAGCACTATCTCCAAACGGACCGAATAGAGCTCCACCAGACCCTCGTCTCCTAGGAGTACCATCGGGTGCGTCTAAAACGATTTATGAGCCTATGGTACATTTGACACGAACCAAGCACCTATCTTGCACCGACGCTAACACTGTCTCAAAACAGATCGAAACGAGATTACACATGACCCACGTCACCTAGGAGTTCCATCGGGTGCCTCCAATACTATTTCCGAGCCTACGATACATTAGACGCAAACCGTGCACCTATTTTGCATCAAGGGTAGCATTATCTCCAAATGGACCAAACCGAGCTTCCACTTGAGCCTCGTCACCTAGGAGTCCCATCGAGTGTGTCCAAAATGATTTCTATGCCAATGGTATGTTCGGTGCAAACCGTGCACCTATCTTTGCACTGACACTAGTACTGTGTCTAAACGGACTAAAACGAGATTCCACAAGGCCAATGTCACTTACGAGTTCCATCGGGTGCGTCCAAAACTATATATAAGAATATGGTTGATTCCATGCAATCCGTGCACCTATCTTGTGTCAAGATTAGCACTATCTCCAAACGAATCGAATAGAGCTCCACCAGACCCTCGTCTCCTAGGAGTACCATCGGGTGCGTCTAAAATGATTTATGAGCCTATGGTACATTTGACACAAACCGAGCAACTATCTTGCACCGACGCTAACACTGTCTCAAAACAGATCGAAACGAGATTCCACATGACCCACGTCACCTAGGAGTTCCATCGGGTGCCTCCAATACTATTTCTGAGCCTACGATACGTTCGACGCAAACCGTGCACCAATCTTGCGTCAAGGGTAGCATTATCTCCAAATGGACCAAACCGAGATTCCACTTGAGCCTCGTCACCTAGGAGTCCCATCGAGTGTGTCCCAAAACGATTTCTATGCCAATGGTATGTTTGTGCAAACCGTGCACCTATCTTTGCACTGACACTAGCACTGTGTCTAAACGGACTAAAACGACATTCCACATGACCAATGTCACTTACGAGTTCGATCGGGTGCGTCCAAAACTATTTATAAGAATATGGTTCATTCCATGCAATCCGTGCACCTATCTTGTGTGAAGATTAGCACTATCTCCAAACGGACCGAACAGAGCTCCACCAGACCCTCGTCTCCTAGGAGTACCATCGGGTGCGTCTAAAACGATTTATGAGCCTATGGTACATTTGACACAAACCGAGCACCTATCTTGCACCGATGCTAACACTGTCTCAAAACAGATCAAAACGAGATTCCACATGACCCACGTCACCTAGGAGTTCCATCGGGTCCCTCCAATACTATTTCCGAGCCTACGATACGTTAGACGCAAACCGTGCACCAATTTTGCATCAAAGGTAGCATTATCTCCAAATGGACCAAACCGAGCTTCCACTTGAAACTCGTCACCTAGGAGTCCCATCGAGTGTGTCCAAAACGATTTCTATGCCAATGGTATGTTCGGTGCAAACCGTGCACCTATGTTTGCACTGACACTAGTACTGTGTCTAAACGGACTAAAACGAGATTCCACAAGGCCAATGTCACTTACGAGTTCCATCGGGTGCGTCCAAAACTATATATAAGAATATGGTTGATTCCATGCAATCCATGCACCTATCTTGTGTCAAGATTAGCACTATCTCCAAACGAACCGAACAGAGCTCCACCAGACCATCGTCTCCTAGGAGTACCATCGGGCGCGTCTAAAACGATTTATGAGCCTATGGTACATTTGACACAAACCGGGCACCTATCTTGCACCGATGCTAACACTGTCTCAAAACAGATCGAAACGAGATTCCACATGACCCACGTCACCTAGGAGTTCCGTCGGGTGCCTCCAATACTATTTCCGAGCCTACGATACGTTAGACGCAAACCGTGCACCAATTTTGCATCAAGGGTAGCATTATCTCCAAATGGACCAAACCGAGCTTCCACTTGAGCCTCGTCACCTAGGAGTCCCATCGAGTGTGTCCAAAATGATTTCTATGCCAATGGTATGTTCGGTGCAAACCGTGCACCTATCTTTGCACTGACACTAGTACTGTGTCTAAACGGACTAAAACGAGATTCCACCTGACCAATGTCACTTACTAGTTCCATCGGGGGTGCATCCAAAACTGTTTATAAGAATATGGTTCATTCCATGCAATCCGTGCACCTATCTTGTGTCAAGGTTAACACTATCTCCAAACGGACCGAACACAGCTCCACCAGACCCTCGTCACCTAGAAGTACCATCGGGTGCGTCTAAAATGATTTATGAGCATATGGTACGTTTGACACAAACCGAGCACCTATCTTGCACCGACACTAACACTGTCTCAAAACAGATCAAAACGAGATTTCACATGACCCACGTCATCTCAGAGTTCCATCGGGTGCCTCCAATACTATTTCCGAGCCTACTGTATGTTCGACGCAAACCATGCACCAATCTTGCATCAAGGGTAGCATTATCTCAAAATGGACCAAACCGAGCTTCCACTTGAGCCTCGTCACCTAGGAGTCCCATCGAGTGTGTCCCAAAACGATTTCTATGCCAATGGTATGTTTGGTGCAAACCGTGCACCTATGTTTGCACTGACACTAGCTCTGTGTCTAAATGGACTAAAACGAGATTCCACATGACCCACGTCACTTACGAGTTCCATCGGGTAAGTCCAAAACTATTTATAAGAATATGGTTCATACGATGGAATCCGTGCACCTATCTTGTGTGAAGATTAGCACTATCTCCAAACGGACCGAACAGAGCTCCACCAGACCCTCGTCTCCTAGGAGTACCATCGGGTGCGTCTAAAACGATTTATGAGCCTATGGTACATTTGACACAAACCGAGCACCTATCTTGCACCGATGCTAACACTGTCTCAAAACAGATCGAAACGAGATTCCACATGACCCACGTCACCTAGGAGTTCCGTCGGGTGCCTCCAATACTATTTCCAAGCCTACGATACGTTAGACGCAAACCGTGCACCAATTTTGCATCAAAGGTAGCATTATCTCAAAACAGATCCAAACCGAGCTTCCACTTGAGCCTCGTCACCTAGGAGTCCCATCGAGTGTGTCCAAAATGATTTCTATGCCAATGGTATGTTCGGTGCAAACCGTGCACCTATCTTTGCACTGACACTAGTACTGTGTCTAAATGGACTAAAACGAGATTCCACATGACCAATGTCACTTACGAGTTCCATCGGGTGCGTCCAAAACTGTTTATAAGAATATGGTTCATTCCATGCAATCTGTGCACCTATCTTGTGTCAAGGTTAGCACTATCTCCAAACGGACCGAACAGAGCTCCACCAGACCCTCGTCACCTAGAAGTACCATCGGGTGCGTCTAAAATGATTTATGAGCATATGGTACGTTTGACACAAACTGAGCACCTATCTTGCACCGACACTAACACTGTCTCAAAACAGATCGAAACGAGATTTCACAAGACCCACGTCATCTCAGAGTTCCATCGGGTGCCTCCAATACTATTTCCGAGCCTACTGTATGTTCGACGCAAACCATGCACCAATCTTGCATCAAGGGTAGCATTATCTCCAAATGGACCAAACCGAGCTTCCACTTGAGCCTCGTCCCCTAGGAGTCCCATCGAGTGTGTCCCAAAACGATTTCTATGCCAATGGTATGTTCGGTGCAAACCGTGCACCTATCTTTGCACTGACACTAGCACTGTGTCTAAATGGACTAAAACGAGATTCCACATGACCCACGTCACTTACGAGTTCCATCGGGTAAGTCCAAAACTATTTATAAGAATATAGTTCATTCGATGGAATCCGTGCACCTATCTTGTGTCAGGATTAGCACTATCTCCAAACGGACTGAACAGAGCTCCACCAGACCCTCGTCTCCTAGGAGTACCATCGGGTGCGTCTAAAACGATTTATGAGCCTATGCTACGTTTGACACAAACCGAGCACCTATCTTGCACCGACGCTAACACTATCTCAAAACAGATCAAAACGAGATTCCACATGACCCATGTCACCTAGGAGTTCCATCAGGTGCCTCCAATACTATTTCCGAGCCTACGATACGTTAGACACAAACCGTGCACCAATATTGCATCAAGGGTAGCATTATCTCCAAATGAACCAAACCGAGCTTCCACTTGAGCCTCGTCACCTAGGAGTCCCATCTAGTGTGTTGAAAATGATTTCTATGGCAATGGTATGTTCAGTGCAAACCGTGCACCTATCTTTGCACTGACACTAGCACTGTGTCTAAACGGACTAAAACGAGATTCCACATGACCAATGTCACTTACGAGTTCGATCAGGTGCGTCCAAAACTATTTATAAGAATATGGTTCATTCTATGCAATCCGTGCACCTATCTTGTGTGAAGATTAGCACTATCTCCAAACGGACCGAATAGAGCTCCACCAGACCCTCGTCTCCTAGGAGTACCATCGGGTGCGTCTAAAACGATTTATGAGCCTATGGTACATTTGACACGAACCGAGCATCTATCTTGCACCGACGCTAACACTATCTCAAAACAGATCGAAACAAGATTCCACATGACCCACGTCACCTAGGAGTTCCATCGGGTGCCTCCAATACTATTTCCGAGCCTACGATACATTAGACGCAAACCGTGCACCTATTTTGCATCAAGGGTAGCATTATCTCCAAATGGACCAAACCGAGCTTCCACTTGAGCCTCGTCACCTAGGAGTCCCATCGAGTGTGTCCAAAATGATTTCTATGCCAATGGTATGTTCGGTGCAAACCGTGCACCTATCTTTGCACTGACACTAGTACTGTGTCTAAACGGACTAAAACGAGATTCCACAAGGCCAAAGTCACTTACGAGTTCCATCGGGTGCGTCCAAAACTATATATAAGAATATGGTTGATTCCATGCAATCCGTGCACCTATCTTGTGTCAAGATTAGCACTATCTCCAAACGAATCGAACAGAGCTCCACCAGACCCTCGTCTCCGAGGAGTACCATCGGGTGCGTCTAAAATGATTTATGAGCCTATGGTACATTTGACACAAACCAAGCACATATCTTGCACCGACGCAAACACTGTCTCCAAACAGATCGAAACGAGATTCCACATGACCCACGTCACCTAGGAGATCCATCGGGTGCCTCCAATACTATTTCTGAGCCTACGATACGTTCGACGCAAACCGTGCACCAATCTTGCGTCAAGTTGCGGTGGTTGAACAGGAAAAACAACAAGGCAGGCGATAGGAAAAAGCAAAGGGGAACTGGAAGGGTAGCATTATCTCCAAATGGACCAAACCGAGATTCCACTTGAGCCTCGTCACCTAGGAGTCCCATCGAGTGTGTCCCAAAACGATTTTCTATGCCAATGGTATGTTCGGTGCAAATCGTGCACCTATCTTTGCACTGACACTAGCACTGTGTCTAAATGGACTAAAACGAGATTCCACATGACCCACGTCACTTACGAGTTCCATCGGGTAAGTCCAAAACTATTTATAAGAATATGGTTCATTCGATGGAATCCGTGCACCTATCTTGTGTCAGGATTAGCACTATCTCCAAATGGACTGAACAGAGCTCCACCAGACCCTCGTCTCCTAGGAGTACCATTGGGCGCGTCTAAAACGATTTATGAGCCTATGCTACGTTTGACACAAACCGAGCACCTATCTTGCACCGACGCTAACACTATCTCCAAACAGATCGAAACGAGATTCCACATGACCCACGTCACCTAGGAGTACCATCGGGCGCGTCTAAAACGATTTATGAGCATATGGTACGTTTGACACAAACTGAGCACCTATCTTGCACCGACACTAACACTGTCTCAAAAAAGATCGAAACGAGATTTCACATGACCCACGTCATCTCGGAGTTCCATCGGGTGCCTCCAATACTATTTCTGAGCCTACTGTATGTTCGACGCAAACCATGCACCAATCTTGCATCAAGGGTAGCATTATCTCCAAATGGACCAAACCGAGCTTCCACTTGAGCCTCGTCACCTAGGAGTCCCATCGAGTGTGTCCCAAAACGATTTCTATGCCAATATTATGTTCGGTGCAAACCGTGCACCTATCTTTGCACTGACACTAGCACTGTGTCTAAATGGACTAAAACGAGATTCCACATGACTCACGTCACTTACGAGTTCCATCGGGTAAGTCCAAAACTATTTATAAGAATATGGTTCATTTGATGGAGTCCGTGCACCTATCTTGTGTCAGGATTAGCACTATCTCCAAACGGACTGAACAGAGCTCCACCAGACCCTCGTCTCCTAGGAGTACCATCGGGTGCGTCTAAAACGATTTATGAGCCTATGCTACGTTTGACACAAACCGAGCACCTATCTTGCACCGACGCTAACACTGTCTCAAAACAGATCGAAACGAGATTCCACATGACCCACGTCACCTAGGAGTTCCATCGGGTGCCTCCAATACTATTTCCGAGCCTACGATACGTTAGACGCAAACCGTGCACCAATTTTGCATCAATGGTAGCATTATCTCCAAATGGACCAAACCGAGCTTCCACTTGAGCCTCGTCACCTAGGAGTCCCATCGAGTGTGTCCAAAATGATTTCTATGCCAATGGTATGTTCGGTGCAAACCGTGCACCTATCTTTGCACTGACACTAGTACTGTGTCTAAACGGACTAAAACGAGATTCCACATGACCAATGTCACTTACGAGTTCCATCGGGTGCGTCCAAAACTGTTTATAAGAATATGGTTCATTCCATGCAATCCGTGCACCTATCTTGTGTCAAGGTTAGCACTATCTCCAAACGGACCGAACAGAGCTCCACCAGACCCTCGTCACCTAGAAGTACCATCGGGTGCGTCTAAAATGATTTATGAGCATATGGTACGTTTGACACAAACCGAGCACCTATCTTGCACCGACACTAACACTGTCTCAAAACAGATCGAAACGAGATTTCACATGACCCACGTCATCTCAGAGTTCCATCGGGTGCCTCCAATACTATTTCTGAGCCTACTGTATGTTCGACGCAAACCATGCACCAATCTTGCATCAAGGGTAGCATTATCTCCAAATGGACCAAACCGAGCTTCCACTTGAGCATCGTCACCTAGGAGTCCCATCGAGTGTGTCCCAAAACGATTTCTATGCCAATATTATGTTCGGTGCAAACCGTGCACCTATCTTTGCACTGACACTAGCACTGTGTCTAAATGGACTAAAACGAGATTCCACATGACTCACGTCACTTACGAGTTCCATCGGGTAAGTCCAAAACTATTTATAAGAATATGGTTCATTTGATGGAGTCCGTGCACCTATCTTGTGTCAGGATTAGCACTATCTCCAAACGGACTGAACAGAGCTCCACCAGACCCTCGTCTCCTAGGAGTACCATCGGGTGCGTCTAAAACGATTTATGAGCCTATGCTACGTTTGACACAAACCGAGCACCTATCTTGCACCGACGCTAACACTATCTCCAAACAGATCGAAACGAGATTCCACATGACCCACGTCACCTAGGAGATCCATCGGGTGCCTCCAATACTTTTTCTGAGCCTACGATACGTTAGACACAAACCGTGCACCAATCTTGCATCAATGGTAGCATTATCTCCAAATGAACCAAACCGAGCTTCCACTTGAGCCTCGTCACCTAGGAGTCCCATCGAGTGTGTCAAAAACGATTTCTATGCCAATGGTATGTTCGGTGCAAACCGTGCACCTATCTTTGCACTAACACTAGCACTGTGTCTAAACGGACTAAAACGACATTCCACATGACCAATGTCACTTACGAGTTCGATCGGGTGCATCCAAAACTATTTATAAGAATATGGTTCATTCCATGCAATCCGTGCACCTATCTTGTATGAAGATTAGCACTATCTCCAAACGGACCGAACAGAGCTCCACCAGACCCTCGTCTCCTAGGAGTACCATCGGGTGCGTCTAAAACGATTTATGAGCCTATGGTACATTTGACACAAACCGGGCACCTATCTTGCACCGATGCTAACACTGTCTCAAAACAGATCGAAACGAGATTCCACATGACCCACGTCACCTAGGAGTTCCGTCGGGTGCCTCCAATACTATTTCCGAGCCTACGATACGTTAGACGCAAACCGTGCACCAATTTTGCATCAAGGGTAGCATTATCTCCAAATGGACCAAACCGAGATTCCACTTGAGCCTCGTCACCTAGGAGTCCCATCGAGTGTGTCCAAAATGATTTCTATGCCAATGGTATGTTCGGTGCAAACCGTGCACCTATCTTTGCACTGACACTAGTACTGTGTCTAAATGGACTAAAACGAGATTCCACATGACCAATGTCACTTACGAGTTCCATCGGGTGCGTCCAAAACTGTTTATAAGAATATGGTTCATTCCATGCAATCCGTGCACCTATCTTGTGTCAAGGTTAGCACTATCTCCAAACGGACCGAACAGAGCTCCACCAGACCCTCGTCACCTAGAAGTACCATCGGGTGCGTCTAAAATGATTTATGAGCATATGGTACGTTTGACACAAACTGAGCACCTATCTTGCACCGACACTAACACTGTCTCAAAACAGATCGAAACGAGATTTCACATGACCCACGTCATCTCAGAGTTCCATCAGGTGCCTCCAATACTATTTCCGAGCCTACTGTATGTTCGACGCAAACCATGCACCAATCTTGCATCAAGGGTAGCATTATCTCCAAATGGACCAAACCGAGCTTCCACTTGAGCCTCGTCACCTAGGAGTCCCATCGAGTGTGTCCCAAAACGATTTCTATGCCAATGGTATGTTCGGTGCAAACCGTGCACCTATCTTTGCACTGACACTAGCACTGTGTCTAAATAGACTAAAACGAGATTCCACATGACCCACGTCACTTACGAGTTCCATCGGGTAAGTCCAAAACTATTTATAAGAATATGGTTCATTCGATGGAATCCGTGCACCTATCTTGTGTCAGGATTAGCACTATCTCCAAACGGACTGAACAGAGCTCCGCCAGACCCTCGTCTCCTAGGAGTACCATCGGGTGCGTCTAAAACGATTTATGAGCCTATGCTACGTTTGACACAAACCGAGCACCTATCTTGCACCGACGCTAACACTATCTCAAAACAGATCAAAACGAGATTCCACATGACCCATGTCACCTAGGAGTTCCATCAGGTGCCTCCAATACTATTTCCGAGCCTACGATACGTTAGACACAAACCGTGCACCAATCTTGCATCAAGGGTAGCATTATCTCCAAATGAACCAAACCGAGCTTCCACTTGAGCCTCGTCACCTAGGAGTCCCATCTAGTGTGTTGAAAATGATTTCTATGGCAATGGTATGTTCGGTGCAAACCGTGCACCTATCTTTGCACTGACACTAGCACTGTGTCTAAACGGACTAAAACGAGATTCCACATGACCAATGTCACTTACGAGTTCGATCAGGTGCGTCCAAAACTATTTATAAGAATATGGTTCATTCTATGCAATCCGTGCACCTATCTTGTGTGAAGATTAGCACTATCTCCAAACGGACCGAATAGAGCTCCACCAGACCCTCGTCTCCTAGGAGTACCATCGGGTGCGTCTAAAACGATTTATGAGCCTATGGTACATTTGACACGAACCGAGCACCTATCTTGCACCGACGCTAACACTATCTCAAAACAGATCGAAACAAGATTCCACATGACCCACGTCACCTAGGAGTTCCATCGGGTGCCTCCAATACTATTTCCGAGCCTACGATACATTAGACGCAAACCGTGCACCTATTTTGCATCAAGGGTAGCATTATCTCCAAATGGACCAAACCGAGCTTCCACTTGAGCCTCGTCACCTAGGAGTCCCATCGAGTGTGTCCAAAATGATTTCTATGCCAATGGTATGTTCGGTGCAAACCGTGCACCTATCTTTGCACTGACACTAGTACTGTGTCTAAACGGACTAAAACGAGATTCCACAAGGCCAAAGTCACTTACGAGTTCCATCGGGTGCGTCCAAAACTATATATAAGAATATGGTTGATTCCATGCAATCCGTGCACCTATCTTGTGTCAAGATTAGCACTATCTCCAAACGAATCGAACAGAGCTCCACCAGACCCTCGTCTCCGAGGAGTACCATCGGGTGCGTCTAAAATGATTTATGAGCCTATGGTACATTTGACACAAACCGAGCACATATCTTGCACCGACGCTAACACTGTCTCCAAACAGATCGAAATGAGATTCCACATGACCCACGTCACCTAGGAGATCCATCGGGTGCCTCCAATACTATTTCTGAGCCTACGATACGTTCGACGCAAATCGTGCACCAATCTTGCGTCAAGGGTAGCATTATCTCCAAATGGACCAAACCGAGATTCCACTTGAGCCTCGTCACCTAGGAGTCCCATCGAGTGTGTCCCAAAACGATTTCTATGCCAATGGTATGTTCGGTGCAAACCGTGCACCTATCTTTGCACTGACACTAGTACTGTGTCTAAACGGACTAAAACGAGATTCCACATGACCAATGTCACTTACGAGTTCCATCGGGTGCGTCCAAAACTGTTTATAAGAATATGGTTCATTCCATGCAATCCGTGCACCTATCTTGTGTCAAGGTTAGCACTATCTCCAAACGGACCGAACAGAGCTCCACCAGACCCTCGTCACCTAGAAGTACCATCGGGTGCGTCTAAAATGATTTATGAGCATATGGTACGTTTGACACAAACCGAGCACCTATCTTGCACCGACACTAACACTGTCTCAAAACAGATCGAAACGAGATTTCACATGACCCACGTCATCTCAGAGTTCCATCGGGTGCCTCCAATACTATTTCCGAGCCTACTGTATGTTCGACGCAAACCATGCACCAATCTTGCATCAAGGGTAGCATTATCTCCAAATGGACCAAACCGAGCTTCCACTTGAGCCTCGTCACCAAGGAGTCCCATCGAGTGTGTCCCAAAACGATTTCTATGCCAATGGTATGTTTGGTGCAAACCGTGCACCTATCTTTGCACTGACACTAGCACTGTGTCTAAATGGACTAAAACAAGATTCCACATGACCCACGTCACTTACGAGTTCCATCGGGTAAGTCCAAAACTATTTATAAGAATATGGTTCATTCGATGGAATCCGTGCACCTATCTTGTGTGAAGATTAGCACTATCTCCAAACGGACCGAACAGAGCTCCACCAGACCCTCGTCTCCTAGGAGTACCATCGGGTGCGTCTAAAACGATTTATGAGCCTATGGTACATTTGACACAAACCGAGCACCTATCTTGCACCGATGCTAACACTGTCTCAAAACAGATCGAAACGAGATTACACATGACCCACGTCACCTAGGAGTTCCGTCGGGTGCCTCCAATACTATTTCCAAGCCTACGATACGTTAGACGTAAACCGTGCACCAATTTTGCATCAAAGGTAGCATTATCTCCAAATGGACCAAACCGAGCTTCCACTTGAAACTCGTCACCTAGGAGTCCCATCGAGTGTGTCCAAAACGATTTCTATGCCAATGGTATGTTCGGTGCAAACCGTGCACCTATGTTTGCACTGACACTAGTACTATGTCTAAACGGACTAAAACGAGCTTCCGCAAGGCCAATGTCACTTACGAGTTCCATCGGGTGCGTCCAAAACTATATATAAGAATATGGTTGATTCCATGCAATCCATGCCCCTATCTTGTGTCAAGATTAGCACTATCTCCAAACGAACCGAACAGAGCTCCACCAGACCCTCGTCTCCTAGGAGTACCATCAGGCGCGTCTAAAACGATTTATGAGCCTATGGTACATTTGACACAAACCGAGCACCTATCTTGCACCGATGCTAACACTGTCTCAAAACAGATCGAAACGAGATTCCACATGACCCACGTCACCTAGGAGTTCCGTCGGGTGCCTCCAATACTATTTCCGAGCCTACGATACGTTAGACGCAAACCGTGCACCAATTTTGCATCAAGGGTAGCATTATCTCCAAATGGACCAAACCGAGCTTCCACTTGAGCCTCGTCACCTAGGAGTCCCATCGAGTGTGTCCAAAATGATTTCTATGCCAATGGTATGTTCGGTGCAAACCGTGCACCTATCTTTGCACTGACACTAGTACTGTGTCTAAATGGACTAAAACGAGATTCCACATGACCAATGTCACTTACGAGTTCCATCGGGTGCGTCCAAAACTGTTTATAAGAATATGGTTCATTCCATGCAATCCGTGCACCTATCTTGTGTCAAGGTTAGCACTATCTCCAAACGGACCGAACAGAGCTCCACCAGACCCTCGTCACCTAGAAGTACCATCGGGTGCGTCTAAAATGATTTATGAGCATATGGTACGTTTGACACAAACTGAGCACCTATCTTGCACCGACACTAACACTGTCTCAAAACAGATCGAAACGAGATTTCACATGACCCACGTCATCTCAGAGTTCCATCAGGTGCCTCCAATACTATTTCCGAGCCTACTGTATGTTCGACGCAAACCATGCACCAATCTTGCATCAAGGGTAGCATTATCTCCAAATGGACCAAACCGAGCTTCCACTTGAGCCTCGTCACCTAGGAGTCCCATCGAGTGTGTCCCAAAACGATTTCTATGCCAATGGTATGTTCGGTGCAAACCGTGCACCTATCTTTGCACTGACACTAGCACTGTGTCTAAATGGACTAAAACGAGATTCCACATGACCCACGTCACTTACGAGTTCCATCGGGTAAGTCCAAAACTATTTATAAGAATATGGTTCATTCGATGGAATCCGTGCACCTATCTTGTGTCAGGATTAGCACTATCTCCAAACGGACTGAACAGAGCTCCGCCAGACCCTCGTCTCCTAGGAGTACCATCGGGTGCGTCTAAAACGATTTATGAGCCTATGCTACGTTTGACACAAACCGAGCACCTATCTTGCACCGACGCTAACACTATCTCAAAACAGATCAAAACGAGATTCCACATGACCCATGTCACCTAGGAGTTCCATCAGGTGCCTCCAATACTATTTCCGAGCCTACGATACGTTAGACACAAACCGTGCACCAATCTTGCATCAAGGGTAGCATTATCTCCAAATGAACCAAACCGAGCTTCCACTTGAGCCTCGTCACCTAGGAGTCCCATCTAGTGTGTTGAAAATGATTTCTATGGCAATGGTATGTTCGGTGCAAACCGTGCACCTATCTTTGCACTGACACTAGCACTGTGTCTAAACGGACTAAAACAAGATTCCACATGACCAATGTCACTTACGAGTTCGATCAGGTGCGTCCAAAACTATTTATAAGAATATGGTTCATTCTATGCAATCCGTGCACCTATCTTGTGTGAAGATTAGCACTATCTCCAAACGGACCGAATAGAGCTCCACCAGACCCTCGTCTCCTAGGAGTACCATCGGGTGCGTCTAAAACGATTTATGAGCCTATGGTACATTTGACACGAACCGAGCACCTATCTTGCACCGACGCTAACACTATCTCAAAACAGATCGAAACAAGATTCCACATGACCCACGTCACCTAGGAGTTCCATCGGGTGCCTCCAATACTATTTCCGAGCCTACGATACATTAGACGCAAACCGTGCACCTATTTTGCATCAAGGGTAGCATTATCTCCAAATGGACCAAACCGAGCTTCCACTTGAGCCTCGTCACCTAGGAGTCCCATCGAGTGTCTCCAAAATGATTTCTATGCCAATGGTATGTTCGGTGCAAACCGTGCACCTATCTTTGCACTGACACTAGTACTGTGTCTAAACGGACTAAAACGAGATTCCACAAGGCCAAAGTCACTTACGAGTTCCATCGGGTGCGTCCAAAACTATATATAAGAATATGGTTGATTCCATGCAATCCGTGCACCTATCTTGTGTCAAGATTAGCACTATCTCCAAACGAATCGAACAGAGCTCCACCAGACCCTCGTCTCCGAGGAGTACCATCGGGTGCGTCTAAAATGATTTATGAGCCTATGGTACATTTGACACAAACCGAGCACATATCTTGCACCGACGCTAACACTGTCTCCAAACAGATCGAAATGAGATTCCACATGACCCACGTCACCTAGGAGATCCATCGGGTGCCTCCAATACTATTTCTGAGCCTACGATACGTTCGACGCAAATCGTGCACCAATCTTGCGTCAAGGGTAGCATTATCTCCAAATGGACCAAACCGAGATTCCACTTGAGCCTCGTCACCTAGGAGTCGCATCGAGTGTGTCCCAAAACGATTTCTATGCCAATGGTATGTTCGGTGCAAATCGTGCACCTATCTTTGCACTGACACTAGCACTGTGTCTAAATGGACTAAAACGAGATTCCACATGACCCACGTCACTTACGAGTTCCATCGGGTAAGTCCAAAACTATTTATAAGAATATGGTTCATTCGATGGAATCCGTGCACCTATCTTGTGTCAGGATTAGCACTATCTCCAAATGGACTGAACAGAGCTCCACCAGACCCTCGTCTCCTAGGAGTACCATTGGGCGCGTCTAAAACGATTTATGAGCCTATGCTACGTTTGACACAAACCGAGCACCTATCTTGCACCGACGCTAACACTATCTCCAAACAGATCGAAACGAGATTCCACATGACCCACGTCACCTAGGAGTACCATCGGGCGCGTCTAAAACGATTTATGAGCATATGGTACGTTTGACACAAACTGAGCACCTATCTTGCACCGACACTAACACTGTCTCAAAAAAGATCGAAACGAGATTTCACATGACCCACGTCATCTCGGAGTTCCATCGGGTGCCTCCAATACTATTTCTGAGCCTACTGTATGTTCGACGCAAACCATGCACCAATCTTGCATCAAGGGTAGCATTATCTCCAAATGGACCAAACCGAGCTTCCACTTGAGCCTCGTCACCTAGGAGTCCCATCGAGTGTGTCCCAAAACGATTTCTATGCCAATATTATGTTCGGTGCAAACCGTGCACCTATCTTTGCACTGACACTAGCACTGTGTCTAAATGGACTAAAACGAGATTCCACATGACTCACGTCACTTACGAGTTCCATCGGGTAAGTCCAAAACTATTTATAAGAATATGGTTCATTTGATGGAGTCCGTGCACCTATCTTGTGTCAGGATTAGCACTATCTCCAAACGGACTGAACAGAGCTCCACCAGACCCTCGTCTCCTAGGAGTACCATCGGGTGCGTCTAAAACGATTTATGAGCCTATGCTACGTTTGACACAAACCGAGCACCTATCTTGCACCGACGCTAACACTATCTCCAAACAGATCGAAACGAGATTCCACATGACCCACGTCACCTAGGAGATCCATCGGGTGCCTCCAATACTTTTTCTGAGCCTACGATACGTTAGACACAAACCGTGCACCAATCTTGCATCAATGGTAGCATTATCTCCAAATGAACCAAACCGAGCTTCCACTTGAGCCTCGTCACCTAGGAGTCCCATCGAGTGTGTCAAAAACGATTTCTATGCCAATGGTATGTTCGGTGCAAACCGTGCACCTATCTTTGCACTAACACTAGCACTGTGTCTAAACGGACTAAAACGACATTCCACATGACCAATGTCACTTACGAGTTCGATCGGGTGCGTCCAAAACTATTTATAAGAATATGGTTCATTCCATGCAATCCGTGCACCTATCTTGTGTGAAGATTAGCACTATCTCCAAACGGACCGAACAGAGCTCCACCAGACCCTCGTCTCCTAGGAGTACCATCGGGTGCGTCTAAAATGATTTATGAGCCTATGGTACATTTGACACAAACCGAGCACCTATCTTGCACCGATGCTAACACTGTCTCAAAACAGATCGAAACGAGATTCCACATGACCCACGTCACCTAGGAGTTCCATCGGGTGCCTCCAATACTATTTCCGAGCCTACGATACGTTAGACGCAAACCGTGCACCAATTTTGCATCAAGGGTAGCATTATCTCCAAATGGACCAAACCGAGCTTCCACTTGAGCCTCGTCACCTAGGAGTCCCATCGAGTGTGTCCAAAATGATTTCTATGCCAATGGTATGTTCGGTGCAAACCGTGCACCTATCTTTGCACTGACACTAGTACTGTGTCTAAATGGACTAAAACGAGATTCCACATGACCAATGTCACTTACGAGTTCCATCGGGTGCGTCCAAAACTGTTTATAAGAATATGGTTCATTCCATGCAATCCGTGCACCTATCTTGTGTCAAGGTTAGCACTATCTCCAAACGGACCGAACAGAGCTCCACCAGACCCTCGTCACCTAGAAGTACCATCGGGTGCGTCTAAAATGATTTATGAGCATATGGTACGTTTGACACAAACTGAGCACCTATCTTGCACCGACACTAACACTGTCTCAAAACAGATCGAAACGAGATTTCACATGACCCACGTCATCTTGGAGTTCCATCGGGTGCCTCCAATACTATTTCCGAGCCTACTGTATGTTCGACGCAAACCATGCACCAATCTTGCATCAAGGGTAGCATTATCTCCAAATGGACCAAACCGAGCTTCCACTTGAGCCTCGTCACCTAGGAGTCCCATCGAGTGTGTCCCAAAACGATTTCTACGCCAATGGTATGTTCGGTGCAAACCGTGCACCTATCTTTGCACTGACACTAGCACTGTGTCCAAATGGACTAAAACGAGATTCCACATGACTCACGTCACTTACGAGTTCCATTGGGTAAGTCCAAAACTATTTATAAGAATATGGTTCATTTGATGGAATCCGTGCACCTATCTTGTGTCAGGATTAGCACTATCTCCAAATGGACTGAACAGAGCTCCACCAGACCCTCGTCTCCTAGGAGTACCATCGGGTGCGTCCAAAACGATTTATGAGCCTATGCTACGTTTGACACAAACCGAGCACCTATCTTGCACCGACGCTAACACTATCTCCAAACAGATCAAAACGAGATTCCACATGACCCACATCACCTAGGAGATCCATCGGGTGCCTCCAATACTTTTTCTGAGCCTACGATACGTTAGACACAAACCGTGCACCAATCTTGCATCAAGGGTAGCATTATCTCCAAATGAATTAAACCGAGCTTCCACTTGAGCCTCGTCACCTAGGAGTCCCATCGAGTGTGTCAAAAATGATTTCTATGCCAATGGTATGTTCGGTGCAAACCGTGCACCTATCTTTGCACTAACACTAGCACTGTGTCTAAATGGACTAAAACGAGATTCCACATGACCCACGTCACTTACGAGTTCCATCGGGTAAGTCCAAAACTATTTATAAGAATATGGTTCATTCCATGGAATCCGTGCACCTATCTTGTGTCAGGATTAGCACTATCTCTAAATGGACTGAACAGAGCTCCACCAGACCCTCGTCTCCTAGGAGTACCATCGGGCGCGTCTAAAACGATTTATGAGCCTATGCTACGTTTGACACAAACCGAGCACCTATCTTGCACCGACGCTAACACTATCTCCAAACAGATAGAAACGAGATTCCACATGACCCACGTCACCTAGGAGTACCATCGGGCGCGTCTAAAACGATTTATGAGCATATGGTACGTTTGACACAAACTGAGCACCTATCTTGCACCGACACTAACACTGTCTCAAAACAGATCGAAACGAGATTTCACATGACCCACGTCATCTCGGAGTTCCATCGGGTGCCTCCAATACTATTTCCGAGCCTACTGTATGTTCGACGCAAACCATGCACCAATCTTGCATCAAGGGTAGCATTATCTCCAAATAGACCAAACCGAGCTTCCACTTGAGCCTCGTCACCTAGGAGTCCCATCGAGTGTGTCCCAAAACGATTTCTATGCCAATGGTATGTTCAGTGCAAACCGTGCACCTATCTTTGCACTGACACTAGCACTGTGTCTAAATGGACTAAAACGAGATTCCACATGACTCACGTCACTCACGAGTTCCATTGGGTAAGTCCAAAACTATTTATAAGATCAGTGTCAGTGCAAAGATAGGTGCATGGGTTGCATCGAACAAATCGTAGGCATTGAAATCATTTTGGACGCACTCTATGGGTCTCCTAGGTGACGAGGCTCAAGTGGAAGCTCGGTTCGGTCCGTTTGGAGATAGTGCTACTCTTGATGCAAGATTGGTGCACGGTTTGCGTAGAACGTACCGTAGTCTCAGAAATAGTATTGGAGGCACCCGATGGAACTCCTAGGTGAGGTGGGTCATGTGAAATCTCGTTTGGATCTGTTTTGAGATAGTGTTAGTGTCGGTGCAAGATAGGTGCTCGGTTTGCGTCAAACGTACCATAGGCTCATAAATCAGTTTAGACACACGCGATGGTAATCCTAGGTGACGAGGGTCTGGTGGAGCTCTGTTCGGTCCGTTTGGAGATAGTGTTAATTTTGACACAAGGTAGGTGCACGGTTTGCACTTAATATACCATAGGCTCATAAATAGTTTTGGACGCACCCGATGCAACTCGTAAGTGACGTGGGTCATGTGGAATCTTGTTTTATCCATTTGGAGACAGTCTTAGTGTCAGTGCAAAGATAGGTGAATGGGTTTCATCGAACATATCGTGGGCATTGAAATCATTTTGGACGCGCACTCGATGGGTCTCCTAGGTGACGAGGCTCAAGTGGAAGCTCGGTTCGATCCATTTGGAGATAGTGCTACTCTTGATACAAGATTGGTGCTTGGTTTTCGTAGAACGTACCGTAGTCTCAGAAATAGTATTGGAGGCACCCGATGGAACTCCTAGGTGAGGTGGGTCATGTGGAATCTTGTTTCGATCTATTTTGAGACAGTGTTAGCGTCGGTGCAAGATAGGTGCTCGGTTTGCGTCAAACGTACCATAGGCCATAAATCAGTTTAGACACACCCGATGGAACTCCTAGGTGAGGTGGGTCATGTGGAATCTTGTTTCGATCTGTTTTGAGACAGTGTTAGATGCACCCGATGGTACTCATAGGTGACGAGGGTCTGCTGGACCTCTGTTCAGTCCGTTTTGAGATAGTGCCAATCTTGATGCTAGATAGGTGCACTGTACGTACCATAGGCTCATAAATAGTTTTGGACGCACCTGGTGGAACTTGTAAGTGATGTGAGCCATGTGGAATCTCGATTTAGTTCGTTTGGGGATAATGTTTATGTCAGTGCAAGATAGGTGCACGGTTTGCATCGAATATACCAAAGGCATAGAAATTATTTTGGGCACACTCGATGGGTCTCCAAGGTAAAGTGGAAGCTCTGTTTGGTCCGTTTGGAGATAGTGCTACTCTTGATGCAAGATTGGTGCACGGTTTGCATCGAACGTACTGTAGTCTCAGAAATAGTACTGGAGGCACCTGATGGAACTTCTAGGTGAGGTGGGTCATGTGGAATCTTGTTTCGATCTATTTTGAGACAGTGTGAGCGTCGGTGCAAGATAGGTGCTCGGTTTGCGTCAAATGTACCATGGGCTCATAAATCATTTTAAACACACCCGAGGTACTACTAGGTGATGAGGGTCTAGTGGAGCTCTGTTCGGTCCATTTGGAGATAGTGTTAATCTTGACGCAAGATAGGTGCACGGTTTGCACTGAACGTACCACAGGCTCATAAACGGTTTTGGACGCACCCGATTGAACTTGTAAGTGACGTGGGTCATGTGGAATCTCGTTTTAGTATGTTTGGAGACAGTGTAAGTGTCAGTGCAAGATAGGTGCACGGTTTGCACCGAACATACCATAGATATAGAATCATTTTGGACACACTCGATGGGACTCCAAGGTGACGAGGCTCAAGTGGAAGCTCTGTTCGGTCCGTTTGGAGATAGTGCTAATCTCGACGCAAGATAGGTGCACGGTTTTCACTGAATATACCATAGGCTCATAAATAGTTTTGGACGCACCCGATGGAACTCGTAAGTGACATGGGTCGTGTGCAATCTCATTTTAGTCCATTTGGAGGCAGTGTTAGTGTCAGTGCAAGATAGGTGCATGGTTTGCACCGAACATACCATAGGCATAGAAATCATTTTGGACACACTCGATGGGACTTCTAGTTGACGAGGCTCAAGTGGAAGCTCTGTTCGGTCCGTTTGGAGATAGTGCTACACTTGATGCAAGATTGGTGCACGGTTTGCGTTGAATGTACCGTAGGCTCAGAAATAGTATTGGAGGCACCCGATGGAACTCCTAGGAGAGGTGGGTCATGTGGAATCTCGTTTTGATCTGTTTTGAGATAGGGTTAGCGTCGGTGCAAGATAGGTGCTCGGTTTGCGTCAAACGTACCATAGGCTCATAAATCAGTTTAGACACACCCGATGGTAATCCTAGGTGACGAGGGTATGGTGGAGCTCTGTTTGGTCCATTTGGAGATAGTGCTAATCTTGACACAAGGTAGGTGCACGGTTAGCACTTAATATACCATAGGCTCATAAATAGTTTTGGACGCACCCGATGCAACTCGTAAGTGACGTGGGTCATGTGGAATCTTGTTTTATCCGTTTGGAGACAGTGTTAGTGTTAGTGCAAAGATAGGTGCATGGGTTGCATCGAACATATCGTAGGCATTGAAATCATTTTGGACGCACTCTATGGGTCTCCTAGGTGACGAGGCTCAAGTGGAAGATTGGTTCGGTCCGTTTGGAGATAGTGCTACACTTGATGCAAGATTGGTGCACGGTTTGCGTAGAACGTATCGTAGTCTCAGAAATAGTATTGGAGGCAGCCGATGAAACTCCTAGGTGAGGTGGGTCATGTGGAATCTCGTTTGGATCTGTTTTAAAACAGTGTTAGTGTCGGTGCAAGATAGGTGCTCGGTTTGCGTCAAACGTACCATAGGCTCATAAATCAGTTTAGACACACCCGATGGTAATCCTAGGTGACGAGGGTCTGGTGGAGCTCTGTTCGGTCTGTTTAGAGATAGTGCTAATCTTGACACAAGGTAGGTGCTCGGTTTGCACTTAATGTACCATAGGCTCATAAATAGTTTTGGACGCACCCGATGCAACTCGTAAGTGACGTAGGTCATGTGGAATCTTGTTTTATCCATTTGGAGACAGTGTTAGTGTCAGTGCAAAGATAGGTGCATGGGTTTCATCAAACATATCGTGGGCATTGAAATCATTTTGGACGGACTCTATGGGTCTCCTAGGTGACGAGGCTCAAGTGGAAGCTCGGTTCGGTCCATTTGGAGATAGTGCTACTCTTGATACAAGATTGGTGCATGGTTTGCGTAGAACGTACCGTAGTCTTAGAAATAGTATTGGAGGCACCCGATGGAACTCCTAGGTGAGGTGGGTCATGTGGAATCTTGTTTCGATCTGTTTTGAGACAGTGTTAGCGTCGGTGCAAGATAGGTGCTCGGTTTGCGTCAAACATACCATAGGCCATAAATCAGTTTAGACACACCTGATGGAACTCCTAGGTGAGGTGGGTCATGTGGAATCTTGTTTCGATCTGTTTTGAGATAGTTTAGATGCACCCGATGTTACTCATAGGTGACGAGGGTCTAGTGGACCTCTGTTCGGTCTGTTTTGAGATAGTGCCAATCTTGATGCAAGATAGGTGCACTGTACGTACCATAGGCTCATAAATAGTTTTGGACGCACCCGATGGAACTCGTAAGTGACGTGGGTCGTGTGCAATCTCATTTTAGTCCATTTGGAGGCAGTGTTAGTGTCAGTGCAAGATAGGTGCATGTTTTGCACCGAACATACCATAGGCATAGAAATCATTTTGGACACTCGATGGGACTTCTAGTTGACGAGGCTCAAGTGGAAGCTCTGTTCGGTCCGTTTGGAGATAGTGCTACACTTGATGCAAGATTGGTGCACGGTTTGCGTTGAATGTACCGTAGGCTCAGAAATAGTATTGGAGGCACACGATGGAACTCCTAGGTGAGGTGGGTCATGTGGAATATCGTTTCGATCTGTTTTGAGATAGGGTTAGCGTTGGTGCAAGATAGGTGCTCAGTTTGCGTCAAACGTACCATAGGCTCATAAATCAGTTTAGACACACCCGATGGTAATCCTAGGTGACGAGGGTCTGGTGGAGCTCTATTCGGTCCGTTTGGAGATAGTGCTAATCTTGACACAAGGTAGGTGCACGGTTTGCACTTAATGTACCATAGGCTCATAAATAGTTTTGGACGCACCCGATGCAACTCGTAAGTGACGTGGGTCATGTGGAACTTGTTTTATCCGTTTGGAGACAGTGTTAGTGTCAGTGCAAAGATAGGTGCATGGGTTGCATCGAACATATCGTAGGCATTGAAATCATTTTGGACGCACTCTATGGGTCTACTAGGTGACAAGGATCAAGTGGAAGCTCGGTTCAGTCCGTTTGGAGATAGTGCTACTCTTGATGTAATATTGGTGCACGTTTGCGTAGAACGTACCGTAGTCTCAGAAATAGTATTGGAGGCACCCGATGGAACTCCTAGGTGAGGTGGGTCATGTCGAATCTCGTTTGGATCTGTTTTGAGACAGTGTTAGTGTCGATGCAAGATAGGTGCTCGGTTTGCGTCAAATGTACCACATGCTCATAAATCATTTTAGATGCACCCGATGGAACTCCTAGGTGAGGTGGGTCATGTGGAATCTTGTTTCGATCTATTTTGAGACAGTGTTAGATGCACCCGATGGTACTCATAGGTGACGAGGGTCTGGTGGACCTCTGTTCGGTCCGTTTTGAGATAGTCCCAATCTTGATGCAAGATAGGTGCACTGTTTGCACTGTACGTACCATAGGCTCATAAATAGTTTTTGACGCACCTGATGGAACTCGTAAGTGACGTGAGCCATGTGGAATCTCGATTTAGTCCGTTTGGGCACAGTGTTTGTGTCAGTGCAAGATAGGTGCACGGTTTGCTTCGAATATACCAAAGGCATAGAAATTATTTTGGACACAGTCGATGGGACTCCTAGGTGACGAGGCTCAAGTGGAAGCTCTGTTTGGTCCGTTTGGAGATAGTGCTACTCTTGATGCAAGATTGGTGCACGGTTTGCATCGAACGTACTGTAGTCTCAGAAATAGTATTGGAGGCACCCGATGGAACTCCTAGGTGAGGTGGGTCATGTCGAATCTCGTTTGGATCTGTTTTGAGACAGTGTTAGTGTCGATGCAAGATAGGTGCTCGGTTTGCGTCAAATGTACCACATGCTCATAAATCATTTTAGATGCACCCGATGGAACTCCTAGGTGAGGTGGGTCATGTGGAATCTTGTTTCGATCTATTTTGAGACAGTGTTAGATGCACCCGATGGTACTCATAGGTGACGAGGGTCTGGTGGACCTCTGTTCGGTCCGTTTTGAGATAGTCCCAATCTTGATGCAAGATAGGTGCACTGTTTGCACTGTACGTACCATAGGCTCATAAATAGTTTTTGACGCACCTGATGGAACTTGTAAGTGACGTGAGCCATGTGGAATCTCGATTTAGTCCGTTTGGGCACAGTGTTTGTGTCAGTGCAAGATAGGTGCACGGTTTGCTTCGAATATACCAAAGGCATAGAAATTATTTTGGACACAGTCGATGGGACTCCTAGGTGACGAGGCTCAAGTGGAAGCTCTGTTTGGTCCGTTTGGAGATAGTGCTACTCTTGATGCAAGATTGGTGCACGGTTTGCATCGAACGTACTGTAGTCTCAGAAATAGTATTGGAGGCACCTGATGGAACTCCTAGGTGAGGTGGGTCATGTGGAATCTTGTTTCGATCTGTTTCGAGACAGTGTTAGCGTCGGTGCAAGATAGGTGCTCGGTTTGCGTCAAATGTACCACATGCTCATAAATCATTTTAGATGCACCCGATGGAACTCCTAGGTGAGGTGGGTCATGTGGAATCTTGTTTCGATCTATTTTGAGATAGTGTTAGACGCACCCGATGGTACTCATAGGTGACGAGGGTCTGGTGGACCTCTGTTTGGTCCATTTTGAGATAGTCCCAATCTTGATGCAAGATAGGTGCACTGTTTGCACTGTACGTACCATAGGCTCATAAATAGTTTTGGACACACCTAATGGAACTTGTAAGTGATGTGAGCCATGTGGAATCTAGATTTAGTCCGTTTGGGCACAGTGTTTGTGTCAGTGCAAGATAGGTGCACGGTTTGCATCGAATATACCATAGGCATAGAAATCATTTTGGACACACTCGATGGGACTTCTAGTTGACGAGGCTCAAGTGGAAGCTCTGTTCGGTCCGTTTGGAGATAGTGCTACACTTGATGCAAGATTGGTGCACGGTTTGCGTTGAATGTACCGTAGGCTCAGAAATAGTATTGGAGGCACCCGATGGAACTCCTAGGTGAGGTGGGTCATGTGGAATATCGTTTCGATCTGTTTTGAGATAGGGTTAGCGTCGGTGCAAGATAGGTGCTCGGTTTGCGTCAAACGTACCATAGGCTCATAAATCAGTTTAGACACACCCAATGGTAATCCTAGGTGACGAGGGTCTAGTGGAGCTCTGTTCGGTCCGTTTGGAGATAGTGCTAATCTTGACACAAGGTAGGTGCACGATTTGCACTTAATGTACCATAGGCTCATAAATAGTTTTGGACACACCCGATGCAACTCGTAAGTGACGTGAGTCATGTGGAATCTTGTTTTATCCATTTGGAGACAGTGTTAGTGTCAGTGCAAAGATAGGTGCATGGGTTGCATCGAACATATCGTAGGCATTGAAATCATTTTGGACGCACTCTATGGGTCTCCTAGGTGACGAGGCTCAAGTGGAAGCTCGGTTCGGTCCGTTTGGAGATAGTGCTACTCTTGATGCAAGATTGGTGCACGGTTTGTGTAGAACATACCGTAGTCTCAGAAATAGTATTGGAGGCACCCGATGGAACTCCTAGGTGAGGTGGGTCATGTCGAATCTCGTTTGGATCTGTTTCGAGATAGTGTTAGTGTCGGTGCAAGATAGGTGCTTGGTTTGCGTCAAATGTACCATGGGCTCATAAATCATTTTAGATGCACCCGATGGTACTACTAGGTGATGAGGGACTAGTGGAGCTCTGTTCGGTCCGTTTGGAGATAGTGCTAATCTTGACGCAAGATAGGTGCATGGTTTGCACTGAACATACCACAGGCTCATAAACGGTTTTGGACGCACCCGATTGAACTTGTAAGTGCCGTGGGTCATGTGGAATCTCGTTTTAGTACGTTTGGAGACAGTGTAAGTGTCAGTGCAAGATAGGTGCACGGTTTGCTTCGAATATACCAAAGGCATAGAAATTATTTTGGACACAGTCGATGGGACTCCTAGGTGACGAGGCTCAAGTGGAAGCTCTGTTTGGTCCGTTTGGAGATAGTGCTACTCTTGATGCAAGATTGGTGCACGGTTTGCATCGAACGTACTGTAGTCTCAGAAATAGTATTGGAGGCACCTGATGGAACTCCTAGGTGAGGTGGGTCATGTGGAATCTTGTTTTGATCTGTTTTGAGACAGTGTTAGCGTTGGTGCAAGATAGGTGCTCGGTTTGCGTCAAATGTACCACATGCTCATAAATCATTTTAGATGCACCCAATGGAACTCCTAGGTGAGGTGGGTCATGTGGAATCTTGTTTCGATCTATTTTGAGATAGTGTTAGACGCACCCGATGGTACTCATAGGTGACGAGGGTCTGGTGGACCTCTGTTTGGTCCATTTTGAGATAGTCCCAATCTTGATGCAAGATAGGTGCACTGTTTGCACTGTACGTACCATAGGCTCATAAATAGTTTTGGACACACCTAATGGAACTTGTAAGTGATGTGAGCCATGTGGAATCTAGATTTAGTCCGTTTGGGCACAGTGTGTTTGTCAGTGCAAGATAGGTGCACGGTTTGCATCGAATATACCATAGGCATAGAAATCATTTTGGACACACTCGATGGGACTTCTAGTTGACGAGGCTCAAGTGGAAGCTCTGTTCGGTCCGTTTGGAGATAGTGCTACACTTGATGCAAGATTGGTGCACGGTTTGCGTTGAATGTACCGTAGGCTCAGAAATAGTATTGGAGGCACCCGATGGAACTCCTAGGTGAGGTGGGTCATGTGGAATATCGTTTCGATCTGTTTTGAGATAGGGTTAGCGTCGGTGCAAGATAGGTGCTCGGTTTGCGTCAAACGTACCATAGGCTCATAAATCAGTTTAGACACACCCAATGGTAATCCTAGGTGACGAGGGTCTAGTGGAGCTCTGTTCGGTCCGTTTGGAGATAGTGCTAATCTTGACACAAGGTAGGTGCACGATTTGCACTTAATGTACCATAGGCTCATAAATAGTTTTGGACACACCCGATGCAACTCGTAAGTGACGTGAGTCATGTGGAATCTTGTTTTATCCATTTAGAGACAGTGTTAGTGTCAGTGCAAAGATAGGTGCATGGGTTGCATCGAACATATCGTAGGCATTTAAATCATTTTGGACGCACTCTATGGGTCTCCTAGGTGACGAGGCTCAAGTGGAAGCTCGGTTCGGTCCGTTTGGAGATAGTGCTACTCTTGATGCAAGATTGGTGCACGGTTTGTGTAGAACATACCGTAGTCTCAGAAATAGTATTGGAGGCACCCGATGGAACTCCTAGGTGAGGTGGGTCATGTCGAATCTCGTTTGGATCTGTTTCGAGATAGTGTTAGTGTCGGTGCAAGATAGGTGCTTGGTTTGCGTCAAATGTACCATGGGCTCATAAATCATTTTAGATGCACCCGATGGTACTACTAGGTGATGAGGGACTAGTGGAGCTCTGTTCGGTCCGTTTGGAGATAGTGCTAATCTTGACGCAAGATAGGTGCATGGTTTGCACTGAACATACCACAGGCTCATAAACGGTTTTGGACGCACCCGATTGAACTTGTAAGTGCCGTGGGTCATGTGGAATCTCGTTTTAGTACGTTTGGAGACAGTGTAAGTGTCAGTGCAAGATAGGTGCACGGTTTGCACTGAACATACCATAGATATAGAATCATTTTGGACACACTTGATGGGACTCCAAGGTGACGAGGCTCAAGTGGAAGCTCTGTTCGGTCCATTTGGAGATAGTGCTAATCTCGACGCAAGATAGGTGCACGGTTTTCACTGAGCATACCATAGGCTCATCTTAGTCCATTTGGAGGCAGTGTTAGTGTCAGTGCAAGATAGGTGCATGGTTTGCACCGAACATACCATAGGCATAGAAATCATTTTGGACACACTCGATGGGACTTCTAGTTGACGAGGCTCAAGTGGAAGCTCTGTTCGGTCCGTTTGGAGATAGTGCTACACTTGATGTAAGATTGGTGCACGGTTTGCGTTGAATGTACCGTAGGCTCAGAAATAGTATTGGAGGCACCCGATGGAACTCCTAGGTGAGGTGGGTCATGTGGAATAAATAGTTTTAGACGCACTCGATGGAACTTGTAAGTGAGGCGGGTCATGTGGAATCTCGTTTTTGTCCATTTGGGGACAATGTTAGTGTCAGTGCAAGGTTGGAGCACGGTTTGCACTGAACATACCATAGGCATAGAAATCAATTTGGACGAACTCGATCCGACTCCTAGGTGACGAGGCTCAAGTGGAAGCTCGGTTTGATCCGTTTCGAGATAGTGCTACACTTGATGCAAGATTGGTGCACGGTTTGCGTCAAACATACCGTTGGCTCGGAAATAGTATTGGCAGCACCCGATGGAACTCCTAGGTGATGTGGGTCATGTGGAATCTTGTTTTGATCTATTTTGAGATAGTGTTAGCGTCGGTGCAGGATAGGTGCTCGGTTTGCATCAAACATACCATAGGCTCATAAATCGTTTTAGACGCACGCGATGGTACTACTAGGTGACGAGGGTCTGGTGGAGCTCTGTTCGGTCTGTTTGGAGATAGTGCTAATCTTGACGTAAGATAGGTGCATAGTTTGCACTGAACGTACCATACGCTCATAAAATAGTTTTGGATGCACCCGATGGAACTCGTAAGTGACGTGGGTCGTGTGGAATCTCATTGTAGTCCATTTGGAGATAGTGTTAGTCTTAGTGCAAGGTTGCAGCACGGTTTGCACCGAACATACCATAGGCATAGAAATCGTTTTGGACACACTCGATGGGACTCCTAGCTGACGAGGCTCAAGGGGAAGCTCGGTATGGGTCCATTTGGAGATAGTGCTACTCTTGATGCATGATTGGTGCACGGTTTGCGTCGAATGTACCGTAGGCTCGAAAATAGTATTGGAGGCACCCGATGGAACTCCTAGGTTACGAGGGTCATGTGGAATCTTGTTTCGATCTGTTTTGAAACAGTGTTAGCGTTGGTGCAACATACGTGCTCGGTTTGCGTCAAACGTACCATAGGTTCATAAATCATTTTAGAAGCACCCAAGGTATTCTAGGTGATGAGGGTCTAATGGAGATCTGTTCGGTCCGTTTAGAGGCAGTGCTACAGAAGATAGGTGCACGGTTTGCATTGAACGTACCATAGGTCATAAATAGTTTTGGACGCACCTGATGGAACTCGTAAGTGACATTGGTCGTGTGGAATCTCGTTTTAGTCCATTTGGAGATAGTGTTAGTGTCAGTGCAAGGTTGGAGCACGGTTTGCACCGAACATACCATAGGCATAGAAATTGTTTTGTACGAAATCGATCCGACTCCTAGGTGACGAGGCTCAAGTGGAAACTCTGTTCGGTCCGTTTGGGGATAGTGCTTCTCTTGATGCAAGATTGGTGCACGGTTTGCGTCGAGCATACCGTAGGCTCAAAAATAGTATCGGAGGTACCCGATGGAACTCCTAGGTGACGTGGGTCATGTGGAATCTTGTTTCGATCTGCTTTGAGACAGTGTTAGCGTCGGTGCAAGATAGGTGCTTGGTTTGTGTCAAACGTACCATAGGCTCATAAATCATTTTAGACGCAACCATGGTACTTCTAATGCGATGATGGACTGGTGGATCTTTGTTTGTTCTGTTTGGAGATAGTGCTACACAAGATAGGTGCACGGTTTGCACCGAACGTACCATAGGTCATAAAATAGTTTTGGATGCACTCGATGGAACTCGTAAGTGACGTGGGTCGGTGGAATCTCGTTTTAGTCCATTTGGGGACAATGTTAGTGTCAGTGCAAGGTTGGAGCACGGTTTTCACCGAACATACCATAGGCATAGAAATCATTTTGGATGAACTCGATGGGACACCTAGGTGACGAGGCTCAAGTGGAAGCTCCGTTCGATCCGTTTGGAGATAGTGCTACACTTGATGCAAGATTGGTGCACGATTTACGTCGAACGTACCGTTGGCTCAGCAATAGTATTGGCGGCACCCGATGGAACTCCTAGGTGACGTGGGTCACGTGGAATCTTGTTTCAATCTATTTTGGGACAGTGTTAGCGTCGGTGCAGGATAGGTGCTCGGTTTGCATCAAACGTACCATAGGCTCATAAATCGTTTTAGACGCACCCAATGGTACTACTAGGTGACGATGGTCTGGCGGAGCTCTGTTCGGTCCGTTTGGAGATAGTGCCAATCTTAACGCAAGATAGGTGCACATTTTGCTCTGAACATACCATAGGCTCATAAATAGTTTGGGACGCACCCGACGGAACCCGTAAGTGATGTGGGTCATGTGGAATCTCATTTTAGTCCGTTTATAGACAGTTTTAGTTTTACTGCAAGATAGGTGCACTGTTTGCACCAAATGTACCATAGGCATAGAAATCATTTTAGACGCACTCGATGGAACTCCTAGGTGACGAGTCTCAAGTGGAAGCTCGATTCGATACGTTTAGAGATAGTCCTACGCTTGATGCAAGATTGGTGCTCGGTTTGCGTCGAATCTACAATAGGCTCAGAAATAGTATTGGAGGCACCCGATGGAACTCCTAGGTGACGTGGGTCATGTGGAATCTTGTTTCTATCTGTTTTGAAACAGTGTTAGCGTCGGTGCAAGATACGTGCTCGGCTTGCGTCAAACGTACCATAGGCTCATAAATCGTTTTAGACGCACCCGAGGTACTCCTAAGGCGACGGTGATATGAACCCGCAAGGTTTTGTGGTCGATCTTTCGATGAGAAGCGTGAGATAATTCGATTGGTGGATGGAGATGACGTTCACGGCCCGACTACAGCCTTCCAAGACTGCGCCTTAGCGACCGATACACCACTTCCCAAGGCCGTCACGATCTTGTGGAGTATGACAACCAGCCCCTGGGGCTCCCGTCCTGTAAGCAATCGAAGAACTAGCAAGAACGAGGAAACAAGCACTGAAATTGCAAGATAAAATTGAAGGTTTCACACTGAATCTTATTATGAGTGGGGTTCCGAAGACAAGGAGACGGGCGACTGGATCAGCACGCGCGCCTACAAGCAAGTAGCGATGGCTAAACTTGATCTAAACAAAACCCGAGTGTTCCTGGTGGCGGCTAAGGGGTATATAACATGTGGAGGACGACCACAAGAGAGTTTGGGTCGTGCTCCAACCCTAGGATGCGTCCCTACTGGACTCTAAACGATACAAGCCCATTGGGCTAACTTAAGGTGGCGCAGCACCCTGGACAGAATAGACCTCTCAGTGATTTTTGGACTGTTGACGCCGCTTCTGAGCAGGTATGGGTATGATGTTAGATCCATATGAAAGTAGACTTTATTAGCTTTCCAACAAGTCCAGAATCACCCCAATCCGACTCCGTATGTAACCGTGGCGACCGTCGCAAGTTGAAGGTGTGCTGCAGTCCGAATCCAGCCTACGCGAGTCCTTTTCCCTTTCGGTCTTCTCCTTGATTCCTAATCAAAACAAGAGTGCACGTGTCTCCAAGATCTAAACAGGATGGACAAGAGCTCAAGAAAGAACTCACTTGATGATTAACTTTTCGAGCACGAGCACGAGTAATAGGACCAGCAGTTGTCGGCGTGGATGTATGATCGGTGTTGATGTCCTCATCAGACGGGGTCTGGTGGAGCTCTATTTGTAACGTTTGGAGGTAGTGCTACAAAAGATTAGTGCACGGTTTGCACCAAACGTACCATAGGTCATAAATAGTTTTAGACGCACTCGATGGAACTCGTAAGTGAGGCGGGTCCTGTGGAATCTCGTTTTAGTCCATTTGGGGACAATGTTAGTGTCAGTGCAAGGTTGGAGCACGATTTGCACCGAACATACCATAGGCATAGAAATCATTTTGGATGAACTCAATCCGACTCCTAGGTGACGAGGCTCAAGTGGAAGCTCGATTTGATCCGTTTGGAGATAGTGCTACACTTGATGCAAGATTGGTGCACGGTTTGCGTCGAACGTACCGTTGGCTCGGAAATAGTATTGGCGGCACCCGTTGGAACTCCTGGGTGATGTGGATCATGTGGAATCTCGTTTCGATCTGTTTTGAGAGAGTGTTAGCGTCGGTGCAGGATAGGTGCTCGGTTTGCATCAAACATACCATAGGCTCATAAATCGTTTTAGACGCACCCGATGGTACTACTAGGTGACGAGGGTCTGGTGGAGCTCTGTTCGGTCCGTTTGGAGACAATGCTACAGAAGATAGGTGCACGGTTTGCATTGAACGTACCATAGGTCAAAAATAGTTTTGGACGCACCCGATGGAACTCGTAAGTGACGTGGGTCGTGTGGAATCTCATTGTAGTCCATTTGGAGATAGTGTTAGTGTCAGTGCAAGGTTGGAGCATGGTTTGCACCGAACAAACCATAGGCATAGAAATTGTTTTGGACGAAATCGATCCGACTCCTAGGTGACGAGGCTCAAGTGGAAGCTTTGTTCGGTCCGTTTGGGGATAGTGCTTCTCCTGATGCAAGATTGGTGCACGGTTTGCATCGAACATACCGTAGGCACAAAAATAGTATCGAAGGTACCCGATGGAACTCCTAGGTGACGTGGGTCATGTGGAATCTTGTTTCGATCTGTTTTGAGACAGTGTTAGCGTCGGTGCAAGATAGGTGCTTGGTTTGCGTCAAACGTACCATAGGTTCATAAATCGTTTTAGAAGCACCCAAGGTACTCCTAGGTGATGAGGGTCTGGTGGAGATCTATTCGGTCTGTTTGGAGACAATGCTACAGAAGATAGGTGCACGGTTTGCATTGAACATACCATAGGTCATAAATAGTTTTAGACGCACCCGATGGAACTCGTAAGTGACGTGGGTCGTGTGGAATATCGTTTTAGTCCATTTGGAGATAGTGTTAGTGTCAGTGCAAGGTTGGAGCACGGTTTGCACCGAACATACCATAGGCATAGAAATTGTTTTGGACGAATTCGATCCAACTCCTAGGTGAAGAGGCTCAAGTGGAAGCTCTGTTCGGTCCGTTTGGGGATAGTGCTTCTCTTGATGTAAGATTGGTGCACGGTTTGCGTTGAACATACTGTAGGCTCGAAAATAGTAACGGAGGTACCCAATGGAACTCCTTAGTGATGTGGGTCATGTGGAATCTTGTTTCCATCTGTTTTGAGACAGTGTTTGCGTTGGTGCAAGATAACTGCTTGGTTTGCGTCAAACGTACCATAGGCTCATAAATCATTTTAGACACACCCAAGGTACTCTTAAGGTGACGAGGGACTGGTGGAGCTCTGTTTATTCCGTTTGGAGATAGTGCTACACAAGATAGGTGCACGGTATGCACCGAACGTACCATACATCATAAATAGTTTTGGACGCACTCGATGGAACTCGTAAGTGACGCGGGTCGTGTGGAATCTCGTTTTAGTCCATTTAGGGACAATGTTAGTGTCAGTGCAAGGTTGGAGCACGGTTTGTATCGAACATACCATAGGCAGAGAAATCGTTTTGGGCGAACTCAATGGGACACCTAGGTGATGAGGCTCAAGTGGAAGCTCGGTTCGATCCGTTTGGAGATAGTGCTACACTTGATGCAAGATTGGTGCACGGTTTGCGTCGAACGAACTGTTGGCTCAGAATATTATTGGCGGCACCCGATGGAACTCCTAGGTGACATGGGTCATGTGGAATCTTGTTTCGAACTATTTTGAGACAGTGTTAGCGTCGGTGCAGGATAGGTGCTCGGTTTGCATCAAACGTACCATAGGCTCATAAATCGTTTTAGACGCACCCGATGGTACTACTAGGTGATGAGGGTCTGGTGGAGCTCTGTTCTGTCCGTTTGGAGATAGTGCTGATCTTGATGCAAGATGGGTGCACAGTTTGCACTGAACGTACCATAGGCTCATAAATAGTTTTGGACGCAGCCGATGGAACTCGTAAGTGATGTGGGTCATGTTGAATCTCATTTTAGTCCGTTTATAGACAATTTTAGTGTTACTGAAAGATAGGTGCACAGTTTGCACCAAATGTACCATAGGCATGAAATCGTTTTAGACGCACTCGATGGAACTCCTAGATGACGAGACTCAAGTGGAAGCTCGATTCGATATGTTTGGAGATAGTCCTACGCTTGATGCTAGATTTGTGCTTGGTTTGCGTCGAATGTACCGTAGGCTCGGAAATAGTATTGGAGGCACCCGATGGAACTTCTAGGTGACATGGGTCATGTGGAATCTTGTTTCGATCTATTTTGAGACAGTGTTTGCGTCGGTGCAAGATAGGTGCACGGTTTGCACCAAACGTACCATAGGCATAGAAATTGTTTTGGACACACTCGATGGGACTCCTAGGTGACGAGACTCAAGTGGAAGCTCGGTACGGTCCATTTGGATATAGTGCTACTCTTGATGCATGATTGGTGCACGGTTTGCGTCGAACATACTGTAGGCTTGGAAATAGTATTGGAGGCACCCGATGGAACTCCTAGGTTACGTGGGTCATGTGGAATCTCGTTTCGATCTGTTTTGAGACAGTGTTAGCGTTGGTGCAAGATAGGTGCTCGGTTTGCGTCAAACGTACCATAGGTTCACAAATCGTTTTAGAAGCACCCAAGGTAGTCCTAGGTGATGAGGGTCTGGTGGAGATCTGTTCGGTCCATTTGGAGACAATTCTACAGAAGATACGTGCACGGTTAGCATTGAGCGTACCATAGGTCATAAATAGTTTTAGACGCACCCGATGGAACTCGTAAGTGACGTGGGTCGTGTGGAATCTCATTTTAGTCCATTTGGAGGTAGTGTTAGTGTTAGTGCATGGTTGGAGCACGGTTTGCACCAAACATACCATAGGCATAGAAATTGTTTTGGACGAATTTGATCCAACTCCTGGGTGACGAAGCTCAAGTGGAAGCTCTGTTTGGTCCGTTTGGGGATAGTGCTTGTCTTGATGCAAGATTGGTGCACGGTTTGCGTCGAACATACCGTTGGCTCGGAAATAGTATTGGCGGCACCCGTTGGAACTCCTGGGTGATGTGGATCATGTGGAATCTCGTTTCGATCTGTTTTGAGAGAGTGTTAGCGTCGGTGCAGGATAGGTGCTCGGTTTGCATCAAACATACCATAGGCTCATAAATCGTTTTAGACGCACCCGATGGTACTACTAGGTGACGAGGGTCTGGTGGAGCTCTGTTCGGTCCGTTTGGAGACAATGCTACAGAAGATAGGTGCACGGTTTGCATTGAACGTACCATAGGTCAAAAATAGTTTTGGACGCACCCGATGGAACTCGTAAGTGACGTGGGTCGTGTGGAATCTCATTGTAGTCCATTTGGAGATAGTGTTAGTGTCAGTGCAAGGTTGGAGCATGGTTTGCACCGAACAAACCATAGGCATAGAAATTGTTTTGGACGAAATCGATCCGACTCCTAGGTGACGAGGCTCAAGTGGAAGCTTTGTTCGGTCCGTTTGGGGATAGTGCTTCTCCTGATGCAAGATTGGTGCACGGTTTGCATCGAACATACCGTAGGCACAAAAATAGTATCGAAGGTACCCGATGGAACTCCTAGGTGACGTGGGTCATGTGGAATCTTGTTTCGATCTGTTTTGAGACAGTGTTAGCGTCGGTGCAAGATAGGTGCTTGGTTTGCGTCAAACGTACCATAGGTTCATAAATCGTTTTAGAAGCACCCAAGGTACTCCTAGGTGATGAGGGTCTGGTGGAGATCTATTCGGTCTGTTTGGAGACAATGCTACAGAAGATAGGTGCACGGTTTGCATTGAACATACCATAGGTCATAAATAGTTTTAGACGCACCCGATGGAACTCGTAAGTGACGTGGGTCGTGTGGAATATCGTTTTAGTCCATTTGGAGATAGTGTTAGTGTCAGTGCAAGGTTGGAGCACGGTTTGCACCGAACATACCATAGGCATAGAAATTGTTTTGGACGAATTCGATCCAACTCCTAGGTGAAGAGGCTCAAGTGGAAGCTCTGTTCGGTCCGTTTGGGGATAGTGCTTCTCTTGATGTAAGATTGGTGCACGGTTTGCGTTGAACATACTGTAGGCTCGAAAATAGTAACGGAGGTACCCAATGGAACTCCTTAGTGATGTGGGTCATGTGGAATCTTGTTTCCATCTGTTTTGAGACAGTGTTTGCGTTGGTGCAAGATAACTGCTTGGTTTGCGTCAAACGTACCATAGGCTCATAAATCATTTTAGACACACCCAAGGTACTCTTAAGGTGACGAGGGACTGGTGGAGCTCTGTTTATTCCGTTTGGAGATAGTGCTACACAAGATAGGTGCACGGTATGCACCGAACGTACCATACATCATAAATAGTTTTGGACGCACTCGATGGAACTCGTAAGTGACGCGGGTCGTGTGGAATCTCGTTTTAGTCCATTTAGGGACAATGTTAGTGTCAGTGCAAGGTTGGAGCACGGTTTGTATCGAACATACCATAGGCAGAGAAATCGTTTTGGGCGAACTCAATGGGACACCTAGGTGATGAGGCTCAAGTGGAAGCTCGGTTCGATCCGTTTGGAGATAGTGCTACACTTGATGCAAGATTGGTGCACGGTTTGCGTCGAACGAACTGTTGGCTCAGAATATTATTGGCGGCACCCGATGGAACTCCTAGGTGACATGGGTCATGTGGAATCTTGTTTCGAACTATTTTGAGACAGTGTTAGCGTCGGTGCAGGATAGGTGCTCGGTTTGCATCAAACGTACCATAGGCTCATAAATCGTTTTAGACGCACCCGATGGTACTACTAGGTGATGAGGGTCTGGTGGAGCTCTGTTCTGTCCGTTTGGAGATAGTGCTGATCTTGATGCAAGATGGGTGCACAGTTTGCACTGAACGTACCATAGGCTCATAAATAGTTTTGGACGCAGCCGATGGAACTCGTAAGTGATGTGGGTCATGTTGAATCTCATTTTAGTCCGTTTATAGACAATTTTAGTGTTACTGAAAGATAGGTGCACAGTTTGCACCAAATGTACCATAGGCATGAAATCGTTTTAGACGCACTCGATGGAACTCCTAGATGACGAGACTCAAGTGGAAGCTCGATTCGATATGTTTGGAGATAGTCCTACGCTTGATGCTAGATTTGTGCTTGGTTTGCGTCGAATGTACCGTAGGCTCGGAAATAGTATTGGAGGCACCCGATGGAACTTCTAGGTGACATGGGTCATGTGGAATCTTGTTTCGATCTATTTTGAGACAGTGTTTGCGTCGGTGCAAGATAGGTGCACGGTTTGCACCAAACGTACCATAGGCATAGAAATTGTTTTGGACACACTCGATGGGACTCCTAGGTGACGAGACTCAAGTGGAAGCTCGGTACGGTCCATTTGGATATAGTGCTACTCTTGATGCATGATTGGTGCACGGTTTGCGTCGAACATACTGTAGGCTTGGAAATAGTATTGGAGGCACCCGATGGAACTCCTAGGTTACGTGGGTCATGTGGAATCTCGTTTCGATCTGTTTTGAGACAGTGTTAGCGTTGGTGCAAGATAGGTGCTCGGTTTGCGTCAAACGTACCATAGGTTCACAAATCGTTTTAGAAGCACCCAAGGTAGTCCTAGGTGATGAGGGTCTGGTGGAGATCTGTTCGGTCCATTTGGAGACAATTCTACAGAAGATACGTGCACGGTTAGCATTGAGCGTACCATAGGTCATAAATAGTTTTAGACGCACCCGATGGAACTCGTAAGTGACGTGGGTCGTGTGGAATCTCATTTTAGTCCATTTGGAGGTAGTGTTAGTGTTAGTGCATGGTTGGAGCACGGTTTGCACCAAACATACCATAGGCATAGAAATTGTTTTGGACGAATTTGATCCAACTCCTGGGTGACGAAGCTCAAGTGGAAGCTCTGTTTGGTCCGTTTGGGGATAGTGCTTGTCTTGATGCAAGATTGGTGCACGGTTTGTGTCGAACATACTGTAGGCTCAAAAATAGTAACAGAGGTACCCGATGGAACTCCTAAGTGACGTGGGTCATGTGGAATCTTGTTTCGATCTGTTTTGAGACAGTGTTTGCGTCGGTGCAAGATAGGTGCTTGGTTTGCGTCAAATGTACCATAGGCTCATAAATCATTTTAGACGCACCCAAGGTACTCCTAAGGCGACGAGGGACTGGTGGAGCTCCGTTTGTTCTGTTTGGAGATAGTGCTACACAAGATAGGTGCACTGTTTGCACCGAACGTACCATACGTCATAAATAGTTTTGGACGCACTCGATGGAACTCGTAAGTGACGCGGGTCGTGTGGAATCTCGTTTTAGTCCATTTGGGGACAATGTTAGTGACAGTGGAAGGTTGGAGCACTGTTTGCACCGAACAAACCATAGGCATAGAAATTGTTTTGGACGAACTCAATGGGACTCCTAGGTGACGAGGCTCAAGTGGAAGCTCGGTTCGATCCGTTTATAGATAGTGCTACACTTGATGCAAGATTGGTGCACGGTTTGCGTCGAACGTACCGTTGGCTCAGAAATAGTGCTGGTGGCACCCGATAGAACTCCTAGGTGACGTGGGTCATGTGGAATCTCATTTCGATCTATTTTGAGATAGTGTTAGCGTCGGTGCCGGATAGGTGCTCGATTTGCATCAAACGTACCATAGGCTCATAAATCATTTTAGACGCACCCGATGGTACTACTGGGTGATATGGGTGTGGTGGAGCTCTGTTCGGTCCGTTTGGAGATAGTGCTAATCTTGATGCAAGATAGGTGCACTTTTTGCACTAAACGTACCATAGGCTCATAAATAGTTTTGGACGCACCGACGGAACTCGTAAGTGATGTGGGTCATGTGGAATCTCATTTTAGTCCGTTTATAGATAGTTTTAGAGTTAGTGCAAGATAGGTGCACGGTTTGCACCAAATGTACTAGAGACATAGAAATCATTTTAGACACACTCGATTGAACTCCTAGGTGACGAGGCTCAAGTGGAAGCTCGATTCGATACGTTTGGAGATAGTCCTACGCTTGATGCATGACTTGCGCTCGGTGTGCGTCAAATGTACCGTAGGCTCAGAAATAGTATTGGAGGCACCCGATGGAGCTCCTAGGTGACGTGGGTCATGTGAAATCTTGTTTCGTTCTGTTTTGAGACAGTGTTAGCGTTGGTGCAAGATAGGTGCACGGTTTGCACCGAACGTACCATAGGCATAGAAATCATTTTGGACACACTCGATGGGACTCCTAGGTGATGAGGCTCAAGTGGAAGCTCGGTACGGTCCATTTGGATATAGTGCTACTCTTGATGCATGATTGGTGCACGGTTCGCATCGAACATACCGTAGGCTCGGAAATAGTATTGGAGGCACCCGATGGAACTCCTAGGTTACGTGGGTCATGTGGAATCTCGTTTCGATCTGTTTTGAGACAGTGTTAGCGTTGGTGCAAGATAGGTGCTCGGTTTGCGTCAAACATACCATAGGTTCACAAATCGTTTTAGAAGCACCCAAGGTACTCCTAGGTGATGAGGGTCTGGTGGAGATCTGTTCGGTCCGTTTGGAGACAATTCTACAGAAGATAGGTGCACGGTTTGCATTGAACGTATCATAGGTCATAAATAGTTTTAGACGCACCCGATGGAACTCATAAGTGACGTGGGTTATGTGGAATCTCGTTTTAGTCCATTTGGAGGTAGTGTTAGTGTCAGTGCAAGGTTGGAGCACGGTTTGCACCGAACATACCATAGGCATAGAAAATTGTTTTGGACGAATTCGATCCAACTCCTAGGTGACGAAGCTCAAGTGGAAGCTCTGTTCGGTCCGTTTGGGGATAGTGCTTGTCTTGATGCAAGATTGTTGCACGGTTTGTGTCGAACATACTGTAGGCTCGAAAATAGTAACAGAGGTACCCGATGGAACTCCTAAGTGACGTGGGTCATGTGGAATCTTGTTTCGATCTGTTTTGAGACAGTGTTTGCGTCGGTGCAAGATAGGTGCTTGGTTTGTGTCAAATGTACCATAGGCTCATAAATCATTTTAGACGCACCCAAGGTACTCCTAAGGCGACGAGGGACTGGTGGAGCTCTATTTGTTCCGTTTGGAGGTAGTGCTACACAAGATAGGTGCACCGTTTGCACCGAACGTACCATACGTCATAAATAGTTTTGGACGCACTCGATGGAACTCGTAAGTGACGCGGGTCGTGTGGAATCTCGTTTTAGTCCATTTGGGGACAATGTTAGTGATAGTGCAAGGTTGGAGCACGGTTTGCACCGAACATACCATAGGCATAGAAATCATTTTGGACAAACTCAATGGGACTCCTAGGTGACGAGGCTCAAGTGGAAGCTTGGTTCGATCCGTTTGGAGATACTGCTACACTTGATGCAAGATTGGTGCACGGTTTGCGTTGAACATACCGTTGGCTCAGAAATAGTATTGGTGGCACCCGATGTAACTCCTAGGTGAGGTGGGTCATGTGGAATCTCATTTCGATCTATTTTGAGACAGTGTTAGCATCGGTGTAGGATAGGTGCTCGGTTTGCATCAAACGTACCATAGGATCATAAATCGTTTTAGACGCACCCGATGGTAGTACTAGGTGACGAGGGTATGGTGGAGCTCTGTTCGGTCCGTTTGGAGATAGTGCTAATCTTGACGCAAGATAGGTGCACATTTTGCACTGAACGTACCATAGGCTCATAAATAGTTTTGGACGCACCCGACGTAACTCGTAAGTGATGTGGGTCATGTGGAATCTCATTTTAGTCCGTTTATAGATAGTTTTTGTGTTAGTGCAAGATAGGTGCATGGTTTGCACCAAATGTACCAGAGACATAGAAATCATTTTAGACGCACTCGATGGAACTCGTAGGTGAGGAGGCTCAAGTGGAAGCTCAATTCGATACGTTTGGAGATAGTCCTATGCTTGATGCATGACTTGTTCTCGGTGTGCGTCGAATGTACCGTAGGCTCAGAAATAGTATTGGAGGCACCCGATGGAGCTCCTAGGTGACGTGGGTCATGTGGAATCTTGTTTCGATCTGTTTTGAGACAGTGTTAGCGTCAGTGCAAGATAGGTGCACGGTTTGCACCGAACGTACCATAGGCATAGAAATCATTTTGGACACACTCGATGGGACTCCTAGGTGACGAGGCTCAAGTGGAAGCTTGATACGGTCCATTTGGATATAGTGCTACTCTTGATGCATGATTGGTGCACGGTTCGCATCGAACATACCGTAGGCTCGGAAATAGTGTTGGAGGCACCCGATGGAACTCCTAGGTTACGTGGGTCATGTGGAATCTTGTTTCGATCTGTGTTTGAGACAGTGTTAGCGTTGGTGCAAGATAGGTGCTCGGTTTGCGTCAAACGTACCATAGGTTCACAAATCGTTTTAGAAGCACCCAAGATACTCCTAGGTGATGAGGGTCTGGTGGAGATCTGTTCGGTCCATTTGGAGACAATTCTACAGAAGATAGGTGCACGGTTTGCATTGAACGTACCATAGGTCATAAATAGTTTTAGACGCACCCGATGGAACTCGTAAGTGACGTGGGTCATGTGGAATCTCGTTTTAGTCCATTTGGAGGTAGAGTTAGTGTCAGTGCAAGGTTGGTGCACAGTTTGCACTGAATATACCATAGGCATAGAAATTGTTTTGGACGAATTCGATCCAACTCCTAGGTGACGAAGCTCAAGTGGAAGCTCTGTTCGGTCCGTTTGGGGATAGTGCTTGTCTTGATGCAAGATTGGTGCACGGTTTGTGTCGAACATACTGTAGGCTCGAAGATAGTAACGGAGGTACCCGATGGAACTCCTAAGTGACGTGGGTCATGTGGAATCTTGTTTCGATCTGTTTTGAGACAGTGTTTGGGTCGGTGCAAGATAGGCGCTTGGTTTGCGTCAAATGTACCATAGGCTCATAAATCATTTTAGACGCACCCAAGGTACTCCTAAGGCGACGAGGGACTGGTGGAGCTCTGTTTGTTCCGTTTGGAGATAGTGCTACACAAGATAGGTGCACGGTTGAAAGTCCTATGTTTGGTGTTGGTAATTAGTGACAATGCCTAAGTACTAATCCTATGCCTAAGTTGTATGTAGCATATGAGGATTAGTACATTCCAAGGTTGGTGGCAAGATGGACATGGTGATCATGATGGCCACACTTGGATTTGGACGCAACCCTACATGATCAAGGCAAAGGTATATGCTTAAGGGTTGTGTTTTAGTAACCAAGACACCTAGTGGGTGTGGTTACATTATAGGATAGATAGCCGTACTATAAAGAGGGGAATAACGCGTCTATTGAACTCCTAAGTGCCCCTAGGTGTGCATTTCATAATCATATGCATTTGGATAGAACTAATAACGCCTCAAAAAATGATTGTGAAAATGCTAACACACTCGCACATGACGTGATCACTTGGTGGTGTTAGCACATTTGCGACGGCGTTGAAGTTTGAGCGGTAGAGAGGGTTTGGGGTCCTCTCTCCCTCCCACCGAGCTTGCGAGGCGGGATTCAGGCATTTTCGAGGACTTGAAACGACTATTTTCCACTACGCCGAAAGTCGGAAAAGAAACGGAGGCGAACGGAGGTCACAGTGGTGACCGGACGCTGGACCAGACACGGTCTCTATGTGACCGGACGCGTCCGGTTAGTGTTCAGTGTCTGCGCGTGTTTCAGCTTTTTGATCGGACGCGCAACGCGTCCGGTCACTGTCGACCGGACACGTCCGGTCATTGAGGGAGCTTACTGGACTCCAACCGGACGCTGGTACTGTGGCGTCCGGTTAGTTCTCCAGCGCGTCTGGTCGCTGTTTCATTGTGCGCTGCTCAGGCTTGACCAGCGCGTCCGGTCCGTCATGGGACCAGCGTGTCCGGTCGAGCTGCGCGCGTCCGGTCGGTGCTTCGCGAATGTAGCCGTTGTGCGATCGGCGCGTCCGGTCAGTTTGACCAGCGCGTCCGGTCAGCGCGACTTCGGCTGTTTTAAGTGTGTAACGGCTATATTCGAAGGGGTACGTCTATAAATACTCATTGGCCAGCTCAAGGCTCTTGCTCTTGGACATTTGACATACTTGTGAGCACTTTGAGCTAAGCAACTCCCCTCCCACTCATCTCTCTTGCTTCTTTGCTCATTCGAAGTGAGATTGAGTGATCCAAGTGCATTTGCATTGTGAGATAGCATCTAGTTGGCACTTGGTGGTTGATTTGCTGCGGAATTCTTGTTTCTCTTGGTGGTTGCCGCCACCTAGATGGCTTGGAGCAGCTTGGAGGCGTTGGCAGGAGTTGGTGATTGTTCTTGGCCACATCCGGTGTTTGTGAGGGGTTTGTGCCTACCTCGGCGAAGCACCAAAGGCAACATTAGTAAATTGCTCGTGTCATTGCAACCTTTTGCCATTTGGTAGGTTCTTGTGGCGCCTTTTGAGAGGCTTGGTGTGAGACTGATTAGCCACCGAACCATGTGGTGAAGACGGACACAACGGGGACTAGCGTGCCGGCAAGCACGTGAACCTCGGGATAAATCTTCGTGTCATCACTTTCATATTGTGATTGATTGATCCACATTACTTTCTTAGTTATCTTTGCTAGCTAGTTAGCTTTGCTAGAGTAGCTCTTTTGTGTAGCTCGCTAGTTGTAGTTGTAGTTACCTTCTCGGTTTGACTTATGCGGTTGAGTGCCAATATACTAGAATTGTGAATTGGATAGGTGGCTTGCAAACACCCCGTAGGCTAAGCAAAACTCACATCTCACTATTTGTTGTATTGATAAACTTGTTTAGCTTGTCTTTGTAGAAATTTTTAAAAGGCTATTCACCCCCCTCTAGCCATCAAGACCTTTCAACAGTTTGCACCGAACGTACCATACGTCATAAATAGTTTTGGACGCACTCGATAGAACTCGTAAGTGACGTGGGTCGTGTGGAATCTCGTTTTAGTCCATTTGGGACAATGTTAGTGACAGTGCAAGGTTGGAGCACGGTTAGCACCGAACATACCATAGGCATAGAAATCGTTTTAAACGCACTCGATGCACTCCTAGGTGACGAGGCTCATGTGGAAGCTCGATTCGATACATTTGGAGATAGTCCTACGCTTGATGCATGACTTGTGCTCGGTGTGCGTCGAATGTACCGTAGGCTCAAAAATAGTATTGGAGGCACCCGATGGAACTCCTAGGTGACGTGGGTCATGTGGAATCTTGTTTCGATCGATTTTGAGACAGTGTTAGCATCGGTGCAAGATAGGTGCACAGTTTGCACCGAACGTACCATAGGCATAGAAATCATTTTGGACACACTCGATGCGACTCCTATATGACGAGGCTCAAGTGGAAGCTCGGTACGGTCCATTTATATATAGTGCTACTCTTGATGCATGATTCGTGCACGGTTCGCGTCGAACGTACCGTAGGCTCAGAAATAGTATTGCAGGCACCCGATGGAACTCCTAGGTTACGTGGGTCATGTGGAATCTCGCTTCGATCTGTTTTGAGATAGTGTTAGCGTCGGTGCAACATAGGTGCTCGGTTTGCATCAAACGTACCATAGCTTCATAAATCGTTTTAGAAGCACACGAGGTACTCCTAGGTGATGACAATCTGGTGGAGATCTGTTCGGTCCGTTTGGAGACACTGCTACAGAAAGATAGGTGCATGGTTTAAATTGGACGTACCATAGGTCATAAATAGTTTTGGACGCACCCGATGGAACTCGTAAGTGACGTGGGTCATGTGGAATCTCGTTTTAGTCCATTTGGAGATAGTGTCAGTGTCAGTGCAAGGTTGGAGCACAGTTTGCACCGAACATACCACAGGCTCAGAAATAGTATCGGTGGCACCCGATGGAACTCCTAGGTGACGTGGGTCATATGGAATCATGCTTCGATGTGTTTTGAGACATTGTTAGCATCAGTGCAAGATACGTGCGTTGTTTGCATCAAATGTACCATATGCTCATAAATCGTTTTAGACGCACCCAAGGTACTCCTAAGGTGACAAGGGTCTAGTGGACCTCTGTTTGTTCCATTTGGAGATAGTTCTACACAAGATAGGTGCACGGTTTGCACCGAACGTACCATACGTCATAAATAGTTTTGGACGCACTCGATGGAACTCGTAAGTGACGCGGGTCATGTGGAATCTCGTTTTAGTCCGTTTGGGGACAATGTTAGTGTTACTGCAAGGTTGGAGCATGGTTTGCACTGAACATACCATAGGCATAGAAATTGTTTTGGATGAACTCAATGGGACTCCTAGGTGACGAGGCTCAAGTGGAAGCTCGGTTCGATCCGTTTGGAGATAGTGCTACACTTGATGCAAGATTGGTGCACGGTTTCCGTCGAATGTACCGTTGGCTCATAAATAGTATTGGCGGCACCTGAAGGTGATGTGGGTCATGTGGAATCTTGTTTTGATCTATTTTGAGACAGTGTTAGCGTCGGTGCATGATCGGTGCTTGGTTTGCGTCAAACGTACCATAGGCTCATAAATCATTTTAGACGTACCCAAGGTACTCCTAAGGTGACGAGGGACTAGTGGAGCTCTGTTTGTTCCGTTTGGAGATACTGCTACACAAGATAGGTGCACGGTTTGCACCGAACGTACCATACGTCATAAATAGTTTTGGACGCACTCCACGAAACTCGTAAGTGATGTGGGTCATGTGGAATCCCGTTTTAGTCCATTTGGGGACAATGTTGGTGTCAGTGCAAGGTTGGAGCATGGTTTGCACCGAACATACCATAGGCATAGAAATCGTTTTGGACGACCTCAATGGGACTCCTAGGTGATGAGGCTCAAGTGGAAGCTCGGTTCGATCCGTTTGGAGATAGTGCTAAACTTGATGCAAGATTGGTGCATGGTTTGCGTCAAACGTACCGTTGGCTCAGAAATAGTATTGGCGGCACCCGATGGAACTCCTAGGTGATGTGGGTCATGTGGAATCTCGTGTCGATCTATTTTGAGATAGTGTTAGCGTCGGTGCAGGATAGGTGCTCGGTTTGCATCAAACGTACCATAGGCTCATAAAGCATTTTAGGCGCACCCGATGGTACTACTAGGTGACGAGGCTCTGGTGGAGCTCTGTTCGGTTCGTTTGGAGATAGTGCTAATCTTGACGCAAGATAGGTGCACAGTTTGCACTGAACGTACCATAGGCCCATAAATAGTTTTGGACGCACCCGACGGAACTCGTAAGTGATGTGGGTCATCTAGAATCTCATTTTAGTCCGTTTTATAGATAGTTTTAGTGTTAGTGCAAGATAGGTGCACGGTTTGCACCAAATGTACCATAGGCATAGAAATCATTTTAGACGCACTCGATGGAACTCCTAGGTGACGAGGCTCAAGTGGAAGCTCGATTCGATACGTTTGGAGATAGTCCTACGCTTGATGCAAGATTTGTGCTCGGGGTGCGTCGAACGTACCGTAGGCTCGGAAATAGTATTGGAGGCACCCGATGGAACTTCTAGGTGACGTGGGTCATGTGGAATCTTGTTTCGATCTATTTTGAGACAATGTTAGCGTCGGTGCAAAATAGGTGCACGGTTCGCACCGAACGTACCATAGGCATAGAAATCGTTTTGGACACACTCGATGGGACTCCTATATGACGAGGCTCAAGTGGAAGCTCGGTACGGTCCATTTGGATATAGTGCTACTCTTGATGCATGATTTGTGCACGGTTCACGTCGAACGTACCGTAGGCTCAGAAATAGTATTGGAGGCACCCGATGGAACTCATAGGTCACGTGGGTCATGTGGAATCTCAGTGCAAGATAGGTGCTCGGTTTGCGTCAAACGTACCATAGGTTCATAAATCATTTTAGAAGGACACGAGGTACTCCTAGCTGATGACGGTCTGGTGGAGATCTGTTCGGTACGTTTGGAGACAGTCCTACAGAAGATAGTTGCATGGTTTGCATTGAACGTACCATAGGTAATAAATAGTTTTGGACGCACCCGATGGAACTCGTAAGTGACGTGGGTCATGTGGAATCTCGTTTTAGTCCATTTGGAGATAGTGTTAGTGTCAGTGCATGCTTGGAGCACGGTTTGCACCGAACATACCATAGGCATAGAAATTGTTTTGGACAAAATCGATCCAACTTCTAGGTGACGGGGCTCAAGTGGAAGCTCTGTTCGGTCCGTTTGGGGATAGTGCTTCTCTTGATGCGTCGAACAAACTGTAGGCTCGAAAATAGTATCGGATGTACCCGATGGAACTCCTAGGTGACGTGGGTCATATGGAATCTTGTTTCGATCTGTTTTGAGACAGTGTTAGCGTCAGTGCAAGATAGGTGCTTGGTTTGCGTCAAACGTACCATAGGCTCATAAATCATTTTAGACGTACCCATGGTACTGCTAAGGCGACGAGGGACTGGTGGAGCTCTGTTTGTTCCGTTTGGAGATAGTGCTACACAAGATAGGTGCACGGTTTGCACCGAACATACCATACATCATAAATAGTTTTGGACGAACTCGATGTAACTCGTAAGTGACGTGGGTCATGTGGAATCTCGTTTTAGTCCATTTGGGGACAATGTTAGTGTCAGTGCAAGTTTGGAGCTCAGTTTGCACTGAACGTACCATAGGCATAGAAATCGTTTGGGACAAATTAAATGGGACTCCTAGGTGATGAGGTTCAAGTGGAAGCTCGGTTCGATCCGTTTGGAGATAGTGCTACACTTGATGCAAGATTGGTGCACGGTTTGCGTCGAACGTATCGTTGGCTCAGAAATAGTATTGGCGGCACCCGAAGGTGACGTGGTTCATGTGGAATCTCGTTTCAATCTATTTTGAGACAATGTTAGCGTCGGTGCAGGATAGGTGCTCGGTTTGCATCAAACGTACCATAGGCTCATAAATCATTTTAGACGCACCCGATGGTACTACTAGGTGACGAGGGTCTGGTGGAGCTCTGTTCGGTCCGTTTAGAGATAGTGCTAATCTTGACGCAAGATAGGTGCACAGTTTGCACGGAACGTACCATAGGCTCACAAATAGTTTTGGACGCACCCGACGGAACTCGTAACTGATGTGGGTCATGCGGAATCTCATTTTAGTCCGTTTATAGATAGTTTTAGTGTTAGTGCAAGATAGGTGCAGGGTTTGCACCAAATGTACCATAGGCATAGAAATCGTTTTAGACACACTCGATGGAACTCCTAGGTGATGAGGCTCAAGTGGAAGCTCGATTCGATACGTTTGGAGATTGTCTTATGCTTGATGCATAATTTATGCTCGGTTTGCGTCGAATGTACCGTAGGCTCGAAAGTGTATTGGAGGCACCCGATGGAACTCCTAGGTGACGTGGGTCATGTGGAATCTCATTTCGATCTGTTTTGAGACAGTGTTAGCGTCGGTGCAAGATAGGTGCTTGGTTTGCGTCAAACGTACCATAAGCTCATAAATCATTTTAGACGCACCCAAGGTACTCCTAAGGCGAAGAGGGACTGGTGGAGCTCTGTTTGTTCCATAGGCATAGAAATCATTTTGGACACACTCGATGGGACTCCTAGGTGACGAGGCTCAAGTGGAAGCTCGGTACGGTCCATTTGGATATAGTGCTACTCTTGATGCATGATTGGTGCACGGTTTGTGTCGAACGTACCATAGGCTCGGAAATAGTATTGGAAGCACCCGATGGAACTTCTAGGTTACGTGGGTCATGTGGAATCTCGTTTCAATCTGTTTTGAGACAGTGTTAGCGTCGGTGCAAGATAGGTGCTCGGTGTGCGTCAAACGTACGATAGGTTCATAAATCATTTTAGAAGCACACGAGGTACTCCAAGGTGATGAGGGTCTGGTGGAGATCTGTTCGGTCCGTTTGGAGATTGTGCTACAGAAGATAGGTGCACAGTTTGCATTGAACGTACCATAGGTCATAAATAGTTTGGGACGCACCCGATGGAACTCGTAAGTGAGGTGGGTCGTGTGGAATCTCGTTTTAGTCCATTTGGAGATAGTGTTGGTGCCAGTGCAAGGTTGGAGCACGGTTTGCACCGAACATACCATAGGCATAGAAATTGTTTTGGACGAAATCGATCCAACTCCTTGGTGACGAGGCTCAAGTGGAAGCTCTGTTCGGTCCGTTTGTGGATAGTGCTTCTCTTGATGCAAGATTGGTGCATGGTTTGCGTCGACCATATTGTAGGCTCGAATATAGTATCAAAGGTACCCGATGGAACTCCTAGGTGACGTGGGTCATGTCGAATCTTGTTTCGATCTGTTTTGAGACAGTGTTAGCATCGGTGCAAGATAGGTGCTTGGTTTGCGTCAAACGTACCATAGGCTCATAAATCATTTTAGACGTACCCAAGGTACTCCTAAGGTGATGAGGGACTGGTGGAGCTCTGTTTGTTCCGTTTGGAGATAGTGCTACACAAGATAGGTGCACGGTTTGCACCGAACGTACCATAGGCATAGAAATCGTTTTGGACACACTCGATGGGACTCCTATATAACGAGGCTCAAGTGGAAGCTTGGTATGGTCCATTTGGATATAGTGCTACTCTTGATGCATGATTGGTGCACGGTTCGCGTCGAACGTACCATAGGCTCAGAAAATAGTATTGGAGGCACCCGATGGAACTCCTAGGTTACGTGGGTCATGTGGAATCTCGCTTCGATCTATTTTGAGACAGTGTTAGCGTCGGTGCAAGATAGGTGCTCGGTTTGCGTCAAACGTACCATGGGTTCATAAATCGTTTCAGAAGCACACGAGGTACTCCAAGGTGATGACGGTCTGGTGGAGATCTGTTCGGTCTGTTTGGAGACAGTGCTACAAAAGATAGGTGCATGGTTTTCATTGAACGTACCATAGGTCACAAATAGTTTTGGACGCACCCGATGGAACTCATAAGTGACGTGGGTCATGTGGAATCTCGTTTTAGTCCATTTGGAGATAGTTTTAGTGTCAGTGCAAGGTTGGAGCACGGTTTGCACCGAACATACCATAGGCATAGAAATTGTTTTGGACGAAATCGATCCAACTCCTAGGTGACGAGGCTCAAGTGGAAGCTCTGTTCGGTCCGTTTGGGGATAGTGCTTCTCTTGATGCAAGATTGGTGCACGGTTTGCGTCGAACATACCGTAGGCTCAAAAAATAGTATCAGAGGTACCCGATGGAACTCCTAGGTGACGTGGGTCTTATGGAATCTTGTTTCGATCTGTTTTGGGACAGTGTTAGTGTCGGTGCAAGATAGGTGCTTGGTTTGCGTCAAACGTACCATAGGCTCATAAATCATTATAGACGTACCCAAGGTACTCCTATGGCGACGAGGGACTGGTGGAGCTCTGTTTGTTCTGTTTGGAGATAGTGCTACACAAGATAGGTGCACGGTTTGCACCGAACGTACCATACGTCATAAATAGTTTTCGACGCACTCGACGGAACTCATAAGTGACGCGGGTCGTGTGGAATCCCGTTTTAGTCCATTTGGGGACAATGTTAGTGTCAGTGCAAGGTTGGAGCATGGTTTGCACCGAACATACCATAGGCATAGAAATCGTTTTGGACGAACTCAATGGGACTCCTAGGTGATGAGGCTCAAGTGGAAGCTCGGTTCAATCCGTTTGGAGATAGTGCTACACTTGATGCAAGATTGGTGCATGGTTTGCGTCGAACGTACCGTTGGCTCAGAAATAGTATTGGCAGCACCCGATGGAACTCCTAGGTGACATGGGTCATGTGGAATCTCATTTCGATCTATTTTGAGACAGTGTTAGCGTCGGTGCATGATAGGTGCCCGGTTTGCATCAAACGTACCATAGGCTCATAAACCGTTTTAGGTGGACCCGATGGTACTACTAGGTGACGAGGGTCTGGTGGAGCTCTATTCGGTCCGTTTGGAGATAGTGCTAATCTTGACGCAAGATAGGTGCACAGTTTGAACTGAACGTACCATAGGCCCATAAATAGTTCTAGACGCACCTGACGGAACTCGTAAGTGATGTGGGTCATGTGGAATCTCATTTTAGTCCGTTTATAGATAGTTTTAGTGTTAGTGCAAGATAGGTGCACGGTTTGAACCAAATATACCATAGGCATAGAAATCATTTTAGACGCACTCGATGGAACTCCTAGGTGACGAGGCACAAGTGAAAGCTCGATTCGATACGATTGGAGAGAGTCCTAGCCTTGATGCAGGATTTGTGCTCGGTGTGCGTCGAATGTACCGTAGGCTCACAAATAGTATTAGAGGCACCCGATGGAACTCCTAGGTGACGTGGGTCATGTGGAATCTTGTTTCAATCTATTTTGAGACAGTGTTAGTGTCGGTGCAAGATAGGTGCTTGGTTTGCGTCAAACGTACCATAGGCTCATAAATCATTATAGACGTACCCAAGGTACTCCTATGGCGACGAGGGACTGGTGGAGCTCTGTTTGTTCTGTTTGGAGATAGTGCTACACAAGATAGGTGCACGGTTTGCACCGAACGTACCATACGTCATAAATAGTTTTCGACGCACTCGATGGAACTCGTAAGTGACGCGGGTCGTGTGGAATCCCGTTTTAGTCCATTTGGGGACAATGTTAGTGTCAGTGCAAGGTTAGAGCATGGTTTGCACCGAACATACTATAGGCATAGAAATCATTTTGGACGAACTCAATGGGACTCCTAGGTGACGAGGCTCAAGTGGAAGCTCGGTTCGATCCATTTGGAGATAGTGCTACACTTGATGCAAGATTGGTGCATGGTTTGCGTCGAACGTACCGTTGGCTCAGAAATAGTATTGGCGGCACCCGATAGAACTCCTAGGTGACGTGGGTCATGTGGAATCTCGTTTCAATCTATTTTGAGACAGTGTTAGCGTCATTGCAGGATAGGTGCTCGGTTTGCATCAAACATACCATAGGCTCATAAACCGTTTTAGGCGCACCCGATGGTACTACTAGGTGACGAGGGTCTGGTGGAGCTCTGTTCGGTCCGTTTGGAGATAGTGCTAATCTTAACGCGAGATAGGTGCACAGTTTGAACTGAACGTACCATAGGCTCATAAATAGTTTTGGACGCACCTGACGGAACTCGTAAGTGATGTGGGTCATGTGGAATCTTATTTTAGTCCGTTTATAGATAGTTTTAGTGTTAGTGCAAGATAGGTGCACGGTTTGAACCAAATATACCATAGGCGTAGAAATCGTTTTAGACACACTCGATGGAACTCCTAGGTGACGAGGCTCAAGTGGAAGCTCGATTCGATACGTTCGGAGATAGTCATACGCTTGATGCAAGATTTGTGCCCGGTGTGCGTCGAATGTACTGTAGGCTCGAAATAGTATTGGAGGCACCCGATGGAACTCCTAGGTGACGTGGGTCATGTGGAATCTTGTTTCGATCTATTTTTGAGACAGTGTTAGCATTGGTGCAAGATAGGTGCACGGTTTGCACCGAACGTACCATAGGCATAGAAATCGTTTTGGACACACTCGATGGGACTCCTATATGACGAGGCTCAAGTGGAAGCTCGGTACAGTCCATTTGGATATAGTGCTACTCTTGATGGATGATTGGTGCACGGTTCACGTCAAACGTACCGTAGGCTCGGAAATAGTATTAGAGGCACCCGATGGAACTCCTAGGTGACGTGGGTCATGTGGAATCTTGTTTCGATCTGTTTTGAGACAGTGTTTGCGTCGGTGCAAGATAGGTGCACGGTTTGCTCCGAACATACCATAGGCATAGAAATCGTTTTGGACACACTCGATAGGACTCCTATATGACGAGGCTCAAGTGGAAGCTCGGTACGGTCCATTTGGATATAGTGCTACTCTTGATGCATGATTGGTGCACGGTTTGCGTTGAACATACCGTAGGCTCAGAAATAGTATTGGAGGCACCCGATGGAACTCCTAGGTTACGTGGGTCATGTGGAATCTCGTTTTGATCTGTTTTGAGACAGTGTTAGCGTCGGTGCAAGATAGGTTTTCGGTTTGCGTCAAACGTACCATAGGTTCATAAATCGTTTTAGAAGCACACGAGGTACTCCTAGGTGATGAGGGTCTGGTGGAGATCTGTTCGGTCCGTTTGAAGACAGTGCTATAGAAGATAGGTGCACGGTATGCATTGAACGTACCATAGGTCAAAAATAGTTTTGGACGCACCCGATGGAACTCGTAAGTGACGTGGGTCATGTAGAATCTTGTTTTAGTCCATTTGGAGATAGTTTTAGTGTTAGTGCAAGCTTGGAGCACAGTTTGCACCGAACATACCATAGGCATAGAAATTGTTTTGGATGAAATTGATCCAACTCCTAGGTGACGAGGCTAAAGTGGAAGCTCTGTTCGGTCCATTTGGGGATAGTACTTCTCTTGATGCAAGATTGGTGCACGGTTTGCGTCGAACATTCCGTAGGCTCAAAAATAGTATCGGAGGCACCCGATGGAACTCCTAGGTGACGTGGGTCATGTGGAATCTTGTTTCGATCTATTTTGAGACAGTGTTAGTGTCGGTGCAAGATAGGTGCTTGGTTTGCGTCAAACGTACCATAGGCTCATAAATCATTATAGACGTACCCAAGGTACTCCTATGGCGACGAGGGACTGGTGGAGCTCTGTTTGTTCTGTTTGGAGATAGTGCTACACAAGATAGGTGCACGGTTTGCACCGAACGTACCATACGTCATAAATAGTTTTCGACGCACTCGATGGAACTCGTAAGTGACGCGGGTCGTGTGGAATCCCGTTTTAGTCCATTTGGGGACAATGTTAGTGTCAGTGCAAGGTTAGAGCATGGTTTGCACCGAACATACCATAGGCATAGAAATCATTTTGGACGAACTCAATGGGACTCCTAGGTGACGAGGCTCAAGTGGAAGCTCGGTTCGATCCATTTGGAGATAGTGCTACACTTGATGCAAGATTGGTGCATGGTTTGCGTCGAACGTACCGTTGGCTCAGAAATAGTATTGGCGGCACCCGATGGAACTCCTAGGTGACGTGGGTCATGTGGAATCTCGTTTCAATCTATTTTGAGACAGTGTTAGCGTCATTGCAGGATAGGTGCTCGGTTTGCATCAAACGTACCATAGGCTCATAAACCGTTTTAGGCGCACCCGATGGTACTACTAGGTGACGAGGGTCTGGTGGAGCTCTGTTCGGTCCGTTTGGAGATAGTGCTAATCTTGACGCAAGATAGGTGCACAGTTTGAACTGAACGTACCATAGGCTCATAAATAGTTTTGGACGCACCTGACGGAACTCGTAAGTGATGTGGGTCATGTGGAATCTTATTTTAGTCCGTTTATAGATAGTTTTAGTGTTAGTGCAAGATAGGTGCACGGTTTGAACCAAATATACCATAGGCGTAGAAATCATTTTAGACACACTCGATGGAACTCCTAGGTGACGAGGCTCAAGTGGAAGCTCGATTCGATACGTTTGGAGATAGTCATACGCTTGATGCAAGATTTGTGCCCAGTGTGCGTCGAATGTACTGTAGGCTCGAAATAGTATTGGAGGCACCCGATGGAACTCCTAGGTGACGTGGGTCATGTGGAATCTTGTTTCGATCTATTTTTGAGATAGTGTTAGCATTGGTGCAAGATAGGTGCACGGTTTGCACCGAACGTACCATAGGCATAGAAATCGTTTTGGACACACTCGATGGGACTCCTATATGACGAGGCTCAAGTGGAAGCTCGGTACGGTCCATTTGGATATAGTGCTACTCTTGATGGATGATTGGTGCACGGTTCACGTCAAACGTACCGTAGGCTCGGAAATAGTATTAGAGGCACCCGATGGAACTCCTAGGTGACGTGGGTCATGTGGAATCTTGTTTCGATCTGTTTTGAGACAGTGTTTGCGTCGGTGCAAGATAGGTGCACGGTTTGCACCGAACGTACCATAGGCATAGAAATCGTTTTGGACACACTCGATAGGACTCCTATATGACGAGGCTCAAGTGGAAGCTCGGTACGGTCTATTTGGATATAGTGCTACTCTTGATGCATGATTGGTGCACGGTTTGCGTTGAACGTACCGTAGGCTCGGAAATAGTATTGGAGGCACCCGATGGAACTCCTAGGTGACGTGGGTCATGTGAAATCTTGTTTCGATCTGTTTTGAGATAGTGTTTGCGTCGGTGCAAGATAGGTGCACGATTTGCACCGAACGTACCATAGGCATAGAAATCGTTTTGGACACACTCGATAGGACCCCTATATGACGAGGCTCAAGTGGAAGCTCGGTACGGTCCATTTGGATATAGTGCTACTCTTGATGGATGATTGGTGCACGGTTCACGTCAAACGTACCGTAGGCTCGAAAATAGTATTGGCGGCACCCGATGGAACTCCTAGGTGACGTGGGTCATGTGGAATCTTGTTTCGATCTGTTTTGAGACAGTGTTTTGCGTCGGTGCAAGATAGGTGCACGGTTTGCACCGAATGTACCATAGGCATATAAATCGTTTTGGACACACTCGATAGGACTCCTATATGACGAGGCTCAAGTGGAAGCTCAGTACGGTCCATTTGGATATAGTGCTACTCTTGATGCATGATTGGTGCATGGTTTGCGTCGAACGTACCGTTGGCTCAGAAATAGTATTGGCGGCACCCGATAGAACTCCTAGGTGACGTGGGTCATGTGGAATCTCGTTTCAATCTATTTTGAGACAGTGTTAGCGTCATTGCAGGATAGGTGCTCGGTTTGCATCAAACATACCATAGGCTCATAAACCGTTTTAGGCGCACCCGATGGTACTACTAGGTGACGAGGGTCTGGTGGAGCTCTGTTCGGTCCGTTTGGAGATAGTGCTAATCTTAACGCGAGATAGGTGCACAGTTTGAACTGAACGTACCATAGGCTCATAAATAGTTTTGGACGCACCTGACGGAACTCGTAAGTGATGTGGGTCATGTGGAATCTTATTTTAGTCCGTTTATAGATAGTTTTAGTGTTAGTGCAAGATAGGTGCACGGTTTGAACCAAATATACCATAGGCGTAGAAATCGTTTTAGACACACTCGATGGAACTCCTAGGTGACGAGGCTCAAGTGGAAGCTCGATTCGATACGTTCGGAGATAGTCATACGCTTGATGCAAGATTTGTGCCCGGTGTGCGTCGAATGTACTGTAGGCTCGAAATAGTATTGGAGGCACCCGATGGAACTCCTAGGTGACGTGGGTCATGTGGAATCTTGTTTCGATCTATTTTTGAGACAGTGTTAGCATTGGTGCAAGATAGGTGCACGGTTTGCACCGAACGTACCATAGGCATAGAAATCGTTTTGGACACACTCGATGGGACTCCTATATGACGAGGCTCAAGTGGAAGCTCGGTACAGTCCATTTGGATATAGTGCTACTCTTGATGGATGATTGGTGCACGGTTCACGTCAAACGTACCGTAGGCTCGGAAATAGTATTAGAGGCACCCGATGGAACTCCTAGGTGACGTGGGTCATGTGGAATCTTGTTTCGATCTGTTTTGAGACAGTGTTTGCGTCGGTGCAAGATAGGTGCACGGTTTGCTCCGAACATACCATAGGCATAGAAATCGTTTTGGACACACTCGATAGGACTCCTATATGACGAGGCTCAAGTGGAAGCTCGGTACGGTCCATTTGGATATAGTGCTACTCTTGATGCATGATTGGTGCACGGTTTGCGTTGAACATACCGTAGGCTCAGAAATAGTATTGGAGGCACCCGATGGAACTCCTAGGTTACGTGGGTCATGTGGAATCTCGTTTTGATCTGTTTTGAGACAGTGTTAGCGTCGGTGCAAGATAGGTTTTCGGTTTGCGTCAAACGTACCATAGGTTCATAAATCGTTTTAGAAGCACACGAGGTACTCCTAGGTGATGAGGGTCTGGTGGAGATCTGTTCGGTCCGTTTGAAGACAGTGCTATAGAAGATAGGTGCACGGTATGCATTGAACGTACCATAGGTCAAAAATAGTTTTGGACGCACCCGATGGAACTCGTAAGTGACGTGGGTCATGTAGAATCTTGTTTTAGTCCATTTGGAGATAGTTTTAGTGTCAGTGCAAGCTTGGAGCACAGTTTGCACCGAACATACCATAGGCATAGAAATTGTTTTGGATGAAATTGATCCAACTCCTAGGTGACGAGGCTAAAGTGGAAGCTCTGTTCGGTCCATTTGGGGATAGTACTTCTCTTGATGCAAGATTGGTGCACGGTTTGCGTCGAACATTCCGTAGGCTCAAAAATAGTATCGGAGGCACCCGATGGAACTCCTAGGTGACGTGGGTCATGTGGAATCTTGTTTCGATCTATTTTGAGACAGTGTTAGTGTCGGTGCAAGATAGGTGCTTGGTTTGCGTCAAACGTACCATAGGCTCATAAATCATTATAGACGTACCCAAGGTACTCCTATGGCGACGAGGGACTGGTGGAGCTCTGTTTGTTCTGTTTGGAGATAGTGCTACACAAGATAGGTGCACGGTTTGCACCGAACGTACCATACGTCATAAATAGTTTTCGACGCACTCGATGGAACTCGTAAGTGACGCGGGTCGTGTGGAATCCCGTTTTAGTCCATTTGGGGACAATGTTAGTGTCAGTGCAAGGTTAGAGCATGGTTTGCACCGAACATACCATAGGCATAGAAATCATTTTGGACGAACTCAATGGGACTCCTAGGTGACGAGGCTCAAGTGGAAGCTCGGTTCGATCCATTTGGAGATAGTGCTACACTTGATGCAAGATTGGTGCATGGTTTGCGTCGAACGTACCGTTGGCTCAGAAATAGTATTGGCGGCACCCGATGGAACTCCTAGGTGACGTGGGTCATGTGGAATCTCGTTTCAATCTATTTTGAGACAGTGTTAGCGTCATTGCAGGATAGGTGCTCGGTTTGCATCAAACGTACCATAGGCTCATAAACCGTTTTAGGCGCACCCGATGGTACTACTAGGTGACGAGGGTCTGGTGGAGCTCTGTTCGGTCCGTTTGGAGATAGTGCTAATCTTGACGCAAGATAGGTGCACAGTTTGAACTGAACGTACCATAGGCTCATAAATAGTTTTGGACGCACCTGACGGAACTCGTAAGTGATGTGGGTCATGTGGAATCTTATTTTAGTCCGTTTATAGATAGTTTTAGTGTTAGTGCAAGATAGGTGCACGGTTTGAACCAAATATACCATAGGCGTAGAAATCATTTTAGACACACTCGATGGAACTCCTAGGTGACGAGGCTCAAGTGGAAGCTCGATTCGATACGTTTGGAGATAGTCATACGCTTGATGCAAGATTTGTGCCCAGTGTGCGTCGAATGTACTGTAGGCTCGAAATAGTATTGGAGGCACCCGATGGAACTCCTAGGTGACGTGGGTCATGTGGAATCTTGTTTCGATCTATTTTTGAGATAGTGTTAGCATTGGTGCAAGATAGGTGCACGGTTTGCACCGAACGTACCATAGGCATAGAAATCATTTTGGACACACTCGATGGGACTCCTATATGACGAGGCTCAAGTGGAAGCTCGGTACGGTCCATTTGGATATAGTGCTACTCTTGATGGATGATTGGTGCACGGTTCACGTCAAACGTACCGTAGGCTCGGAAATAGTATTAGAGGCACCCGATGGAACTCCTAGGTGACGTGGGTCATGTGGAATCTTGTTTCGATCTGTTTTGAGACAGTGTTTGCGTCGGTGCAAGATAGGTGCACGGTTTGCACCGAACGTACCATAGGCATAGAAATCGTTTTGGACACACTCGATAGGACTCCTATATGACGAGGCTCAAGTGGAAGCTCGGTACGGTCTATTTGGATATAGTGCTACTCTTGATGCATGATTGGTGCACGGTTTGCGTTGAACGTACCGTAGGCTCGGAAATAGTATTGGAGGCACCCGATGGAACTCCTAGGTGACGTGGGTCATGTGAAATCTTGTTTCGATCTGTTTTGAGATAGTGTTTGCGTCGGTGCAAGATAGGTGCACGATTTGCACCGAACGTACCATAGGCATAGAAATCGTTTTGGACACACTCGATAGGACCCCTATATGACGAGGCTCAAGTGGAAGCTCGGTACGGTCCATTTGGATATAGTGCTACTCTTGATGGATGATTGGTGCACGGTTCACGTCAAACGTACCGTAGGCTCGAAAATAGTATTGGCGGCACCCGATGGAACTCCTAGGTGACGTGGGTCATGTGGAATCTTGTTTCGATCTGTTTTGAGACAGTGTTTTGCGTCGGTGCAAGATAGGTGCACGGTTTGCACCGAATGTACCATAGGCATATAAATCGTTTTGGACACACTCGATAGGACTCCTATATGACGAGGCTCAAGTGGAAGCTCAGTACGGTCCATTTGGATATAGTGCTACTCTTGATGCATGATTGGTGCACTGTTTGCCTTGAACATACCGTAGGCTCAGAAATAGTATTGGAGGCACCCGATGGAACTCCTAGGTTACGTGGGTCATGTGGAATCTCGTTTCGATCTGTTTTGAGACAGTGTTAGCGTCGGTGCAAGATAGGTTTTCGGTTTGCGTCAAACGTACCATAGGTTCATAAATCGTTTTAGAAGCACACGAGGTACTCCTAGGTGATGAGGGTTTGGTGGAGATCTGTTCGGTCCGTTTGGAGACAGTGCTATAGAAAATAGGTGCACGGTATGCATTGAACGTACCATAGGTCAAAAATAGTTTTGGACGCACCCGATGGAACTCGTAAGTGACGTGGGTCATGTAGAATCTTGTTTTAGTCCATTTGGAGATAGTTTTAGTGTCAGTGCAAGCTTGGAGCACAGTTTGCACCGAACATACCATAGGCATAGAAATTGTTTTGGATGAAATCGATCCAACTCCTAGGTGATGAGGCTAAAGTGGAAGCTCTGTTCGGTCCATTTGGGGATAGTGCTTCTTTTGATGCAAGATTGGTGCACGGTTTGCGTCGAACATTCCGTAGGCTCAGAATTAGTATCGGAGGCACCCGATGGAAATCCTAGGTGACGTGGGTCATGTGGAATCTTGTTTCGATCTGTTTTGAGACAGTGTTAGCGTCGGTGCAAGATAGGTGCTTGGTTTGCGTCAAACGTACCATAGGCTCATAAATCATTTTAGACGTACCCATGGTACTCCTAAGGCGATGAGGGACTGGTGGAACTCTGTTAGTGTCAGTGCAAGGTTGGAGAACGGTTTGCTCCGAACATACCACAGGCATAGAAATCATTTTGGATGAACTCAATGGGACTCCTAGGTGACGAGGCTCAAGTGGAAGCTCAGTTTGATCCGTTTGGAGATAGTGCTACACTTGATGCAAGATTGGTGCACGGTTTGCGTTGAACGTACCGTTGGCTCAGAAATAGTATTGGCGGCACCCGAAGGTGACGTGGGTCATGTGGAATCTCGTTTCGATCTATTTTGAGACAGTGTTAGCGTCGGTGCAGGATAGGTGCTCTGTTTGCATCAAATGTACCATAGGCTCATAAATCGTTTTAGACGCACCCGATGGTACTACTAGGTGACGAGGGTCTGGTGGAGCTCTGTTTGGTCCCGTTTGAAGATAGTGCTAATCTTTACGCAAGATAGGTGCACAGTTTGCACTGAACGTATCATAGGCTCATAAATAGTTTTGGACGCACCCGACGGAACTCGTAAGTGATGTGGGTCATGTGGAATCTCATTTTAGTCCATTTATAGATAGTTTTAGTGTTAGTGCAAGATAGGTGCACGGTTTGCACCAAATGTACCATAGGCATAAAAATCGTTTTAGACGCACTCGATGGAACTCCTAGGTGACGAGGCTCAAGTGGAAGCTCGATTCGATACGTTTGGAGACAGTCCTACGATTGATGCAAGATTGGTGGTCGGTTTTCATCGAATGTACCGTAGGCTCGGAAACAGTATAGGAGGCACCCGATGGAACTCCTAGGTGACGAGGCTCAAGTCGAATGTCCTACGATTGATCTATTTTGAGACATTGTTAGCGTCGGTGCAAGATAGGTGCACGGTTTGCACCGAACTACCATAGGCATAGAAATCGTTTTGGACACACTCGATGGGACTCCTAGGTGACGAGGCTCAAGTGGAAGCTCGGTACGGTCCATTTGGATATAGTGCTACTCTTGATGCATGATTGGTGCACGGTTTGCGTTGAACGTACCGTAGGCTCAGAAATAGTATTGGAGGCACCTGATGGAACTCCTAGGTTACGTGGGTCATGTGGAATCTCGTTTCGATCTGTTTTGAGACAGTATTAGCGTCGGTGCAAGATAGGTGCTCGGTTTGCGTCAAACGTACCATAGGTTCATAAATCGTTTTAGAAGCACACGTGGTACTCCTAGGTGATGAGGGTCTCGTGGAGATCTATTCAGTCCGTTTGGAGATAGTGCTATAGAAGATAGGTGCATGGTTTGCATTGAACGTACCATAGGTCATAAATAGTTTTGGACGCACCCGATGGAACTCGTAAGTGACGTGGGTCGTGTAGAATTTTGTTTTAGTCCATGTGGATATAGTGTTAGTGTCAGTGCAAGGTTGGAGCACGGTTTGCACCGAACATACCATAGGCATAGAAATTGTTGTGGACGAACTCAATGGGACTGCTAGGTGACGAGGCTCTAGTGGAAGCTTGGTTCGATCCGTATGGAGATAGTGTTACACTTGATGCAAGATTGGTGCACGGTTTGCGTCGAATGTACCGTTGGCTCAGAAATAGTATTGGCGGCACCCAAAGGTGACGTGGGTCATGTGGAATCTCGTTTCGATCTATTTCTAGGCAGTGTAAGCGTCGGTGCAGGATAGATGCTCGGTTTGGATCAAACGTACCATAGGCTCATAAATCGTTTTAGACGCACCCGATGGTCTACTAGGTGACGAGGGTCTGGTGGAGCTCTGTTCATTCCGTTTGGAGATAGTGCTAATCTTTACGCAAGATAGGTGCACAGTTTGCACTGAACGTACCATAGGCTCATAAATAGTTTTGGACGCACTCGACGCAACTCGTAAGTGATGTGGGTCATGTGGAATCTTATTTTAGTTCGCTTATAGATAGTTTGAGTGTTAGTGCAATATAGGTGCACGGTTTGCACCAAATGTGCCATAGGCATAGAAATCATTTTAGACGCACTCGATGGAACTCCTAGGTGATGAGGCTCAAGTGGAAGCTCGATTCGATACGTTTGGAGATAGTCCTACGATTGATGCAAGAATGGTGCTCGGTTTCTGTCGAATGTACCGTAGGCTCAGAAATAGTATTGGAGGCACCCGATGGAACTCCTAGGTGACGTGGGTCATGTGGAATCTTGTTTTGATCTGTTTTGAGACATTGTTAGCGTCGGTGTAAGATAGGTGCATGGTTTGCACTGATCGTACCATAGGCATAGAAATCGTTTTGGACACACTCGATGGGACTCCTAGGTGACGAGGCTCAAGTGGAAGCTCGGTACGGTCCATTTGGATATAGTGCTACTCTTGATGCATGATTGGTGCACGGTTTGCGTTGAATGTACCGTAGGCTCGGAAATAGTATTGGAGGCACCCGATGGAACAACTAGGTTACGTGAGTCGTGTGGAATCTCGTTTCGATCTGTTTTCAGACAGTGTTAGTGTCGGTGCAAGATAGGTGCTCGTTTTGCGTCAAACATACCATAGGTTCATAAATCATTTTTGAAGCACACGTGGTACTCCTAGGTGATGAGGGACTCGTGGAGATCTATTCGGTCCGTTTGGAGACAGTGCTATAGAAGATAGGTGCATGGTTTGCATTGAACGTACCATAGGTCATAAATAGTTTTGGACGCACCCGATGGAACTCGTAAGTGACGTGGGTCGTGTAGAATCTTGTTTTAGTCCATGTGGAGATAGTGTTAGTGTCAGTGCAAGGTTGGAGCACGGTTTGCACCGAACATACCATAGGCATAGAAATTGTTTTGGACTAACTCAATGGGACTGCTAGGTGACGAGGCTCTAGTGGAAGCTCGGTTCGATCCGTATGGAGATAGTGTTACACTTGATGCAAGATTGGTGCACGGTTTGCGTTGAATGTACCGTTGGCTCAGAAATAGTATTGGCGGCACCCGAAGGTGACGTGGGTCATGTGGAATCTCATTTCGATCTATTTTTAGACAGTGTTAGCATCGGTGCAGGATAGGTGCTCGGTTTGGATCAAACATACCATAGGCTCAGAAATCGTTTTAGATGCACCCGATGGTACTACTAGGTGACGAGGGTCTGGTGGAGCTCTGTTCAGTCCGTTTGGAGATAGTGCTAATCTTTACGCAAGATAGGTGCACAGTTTGCACTGAACGTACCATAGGCTCATAAATAGTTTTGGACGCACCCGACGGAACTCGTAAGTGATGTGGGTCATGTGGAATCTCATTTTAGTCCGCTTATAGATAGTTTTATTGTTAGTGCAAGATAGGTGCACGGTTTGCACCAAATGTACCATAGGCATAGAAATCATTTTAGATGCACTCGATGGAACTCCTAGGTGATGAGGCTCAAGTGGAAGCTCGATTCGATACGTTTGGAGATAGTCCTACGATTGATGCAAGAATGGTTGATGAGGACATCATTGACACAAATATGACCATGTCAACCACTTCTATACCAAAGGTGCAACCATTCTATATGAGGCTTATCATTGATGCATTTGATGAATTGGTGCTCCACCATAAAATGTGTATATTTTCATTTTCAGAATTACTTACATGGATCAAGGAAAGGTTTGATTGCATATGGAAAGCATGGAAGGTTAATGAAGTTGATTGGGGACCAAATCCAAGTATTCCCAACGTTCTCCACCTGGACACCACGTCACTTTTGGTCCAAGGAAAGAAAGAGATCAAATCCAACACGTTTTGGGGCTGGATTCGGACTCCAGGACAGCTCCAACTTGTGTTGTTCACCACAGTCACATACGGACTCGGATTGGGACGTTCTAGCACTTTTTGGAAAGCTTATCAAGTCTATTTTCCAACGGATCTGGACTCATGGCTATATCTTATCTGATGCTTCTGCAATCGTTGTTTCAACGCCGGGGCCTTTTCTGCCTTTGGTGCTGTGTCACCCTATTTTGGGCTGATGGCCCATGTATCAAGTTGGATTCATTAGGGACGTGTCCTAGGGTTGGAGAACGACCCCAACACCCCCTGGTCGTTCCCCTAGGTATTAATAAGGATTAGAGCCGCCACAAACAGATTGGGTTTTGTTTTGTTGAAAGTTTAGCCATTGCTACTTCCTTGTAGACGCGTGTGTCGACTAGACCATCCGTTCTACTCGATTCAGAACCCCAACTTTGTGATTTCAGATTGGTTTTCATCTCCATATTTGCAATTGAGTTGCTTGTTCTACTTGTTCTTGCTTGTTCCTCGATTGCTTGCAGGAATTACCCTAGTGGTTTGGTTGATCGTGTTCCACAAGATCGCGACGGCTGTTGGAGGTGGTGTATCGGTTGCTAAGGTGCAGCATCCTTGGATGGTTGTAGTCGGGCCATGAACGTCATCTCCATCCCCAAATCGAGTTATCCACCTTCTCTCATCGAAAGATCAGGATTCACCCTAGCGGGTTCATATCATTTGGTATCAGAGTTGGGCCCTTGTTTAAGGGGGTGGGAATGATGAGGACATCCTCCACTATTATCCGCTAGCAAAGACGCAACAAAAAAGGGCCAAGTGGCCTAGTTGTAGTCGGGCGGTGACCGTGTGAGCCTCTGAATAATCCCACCTTACTTAACTTGGGAGGAGGAAGCCACCTTAAAAGAGAGAGTCACCCTTCCCCTATCGGACTAGTCTTTTAGGGACATTGGGCCTTTCTCCGAGTGGGTGTGCATAAGAACTGTTGGAGTCCGGGCAACCTTAATTTATTGGGCCTCGGCCAACCTCACCTGGGCCGGATGTATCAGTTGGTAATCAGAGCAAGGTTGATCGGTGAGAGACTTCTAGTTCTTTGCTGTTTTTAATCTCCTATGGTCCAGAAAAAGCCAAAACAAAATTAGTAGATTAGTTCTTCATAATCCCAAAACCCCTTTGAGCTTAATACTATTACTGCTTAGTTAGGGCTTATTGAATTAACGGTTGCATCGTCGTGCAAGTTGCTGGTCTTAGCGTCTAGTCGTTTAGAGTTTCGAGTTCTAGTCACGTTTCTGTCACCATCGCAGATTTGAGTTTATTTGTTTCTCTCTAGGAATCCAAGTGGATTTTCAAATTCCTTTGTTTTGTTTACCACCATTATCCTAGCCACGTCCTTGGAGGTTTCATCCACGTCCATATTTCCATCTACAAAAAGGAAATCCAACAAGATCAAGATAGAATTCGATTCGGAGTCCTGTTTTATCTTGAAAACAAAAGCACCATATTTCCTTTGTCAGGAGTCTGAATAGGGAGTTTAAATACAATCTAGAAACCTTAACTTGTCCTCTTTCCAACGGATCAGAGCTTGGTCCCAAATTCATTCCGAGCGCTTCGCAATTGCCCTGGAGATTTGTGCGTCTGCTGATTTTGCAAAACAACCACTTGTTTCACTTTGCTACTGAATCACCCTTCCCAAGGAAACATTTAATTGCTGTAAGTAGCTTGTTATTTCTTGTTGCAAAATTTCAGTTTTGTGATAGTTGAAAGAAAAAAAAAGAAAAAAAAAGACAGAAAGAAAGAAAAGAAAGACAGAAAGAAAGAAAGAAAAGAAAGAGAAAGAAGAAGAGAAGAGTTTTTCTTTTGTTGTTATTCCTGTCCTTGTGATCCTTCTTTGCTGCTGCTCAGTGACTTCGTTTGTGTCCAGGCTCGCGTCTCTAGCATGTACTAGCCTAGGACCAGCATAATAACGTCGTTGAGCGTTTGTTCAATTTGCTTGCAACTAACGTGGTTCTAGTACTTCCTTGCTTTAGCCCACCTATAGCTCCACATAATTTCGACTACAGCTTGATAGGTGTTGTTGTTGCGGCACTGATACACTTCACTCCATGGTTGTAGACTTGTTGGTTGCCGTCACCTCCTGTTTGGCTTGGTAAGAACTTGTAAGGTCTTGTTTTAACAAGTTGAGTTTGAGAGAATTACATCTGACACATCCTAGTAGTTGATAGGAGGATACATATTATTTTTGTGTTTCTTGTTTTCTACTAATCATGGCAGGTGATATGGAGATTTTTGAGCTGTTGAAACTAGACCCTCATATTCAGGATGTCATTCAACACTTGCCATTATATGATGGTAAGTTTGATCCTCAAGCTTACATCGATTGGGAGTTAAAAGTAGACAATGAATTTGATGAGCATGACCTATCCGAGAAACAAAAGATTTGTATTGCCTCTAATATTTTGATTGAATATGCTTTGCTAGAATGGAAACACATTTGTAGGCACATCAAAGTTCCAGAATCTTGGAAAGACTTCAAATTTCTTTTTAGAGATGCATTCGTTCCTGCATATTATGTTGATTATTTGCTTGCAAAATTAGACAACTTGAAGCAGGGTAGCAAGACTGTGAAACAATACTACCATAATTTTAAGATTTGTATCATGTTTGGTGGATTGGATGAATGCATGGAAGATGTTATGAGTAGATTCATGAGAGGGCTCAATTCTGAAATTCGAACCTTATTAATTAGCAAATCATATTGCCATATTGGTCAATTGTTTTGTCTGGCTCTCAATGCTGAAAAAGAGATTCTATTATCTGTGAATACTTGCCAGAATGATGTGACCCATAATGTCCAAAAATTTTTCCACTCTGCATGCTAATGAAGAGCAACAAATAGTGGAACCCACTACTGATTTTCCTTTGTCACAAAATGAATTACTCGCGGTTCCTTGTGATAAAGAGGAGTTGTGTGTTGATGATTCTTTTACTCCTATGCCACAAGTCACAAAATGATTCTTTTACGGTACGTTCAACGCAAACCGTGCACCAATCTTGCATCAAGAGTAGCACTATCTCCAAACGGACTGAACAGAGCTTCCACTTGAGCCTCGTCACCTAGAAGTCCCGTCGAGTGTGTCCAAAACGATTTTGATGCCTATGGTATGTTTAGTGCAAACCGTGCACCTATCTTGCACTGACACAAACACTGTCTCCAAATGGACTAAAACGAGATTCCACACGGCCCACGTCACTTCTGAGTACCATCGGGTGCGTCTAAATCCATTTATGAGCCTGTGGTACGTGCAATGCAAACCACCATCACGGTTAGCACAATTTCCAATCGGACCGAACAGAGCTCCACCAGACCCTCATCACCTAGGTGTACCATCGGGTACGTCTAAAATGATTTATCAGCCTATGACATGTTTGACATAAACTGAGCACCTATCTTGCACCGAGGCTAACACTGTCTCGAAACAGATCGAAACGAGATTTCACATGACCCACCTCACCTTGGAGTTCCATCGGGTGCCTCCAATACTATTTCTGAGCCAATAGTACGTTCGACACAAACCATGCACCAGTCTTGCATCAAGAGTAGCACTATCTCCAAATGGACCAAACTGAGCTTCCACTTGAGCCTCGTCACCTAGGAGTCCCATCGAGTGTGTCCAAAATGATTTCTATACCTATGGTATGTTCGGTGCAAACCGTACACCTATCTTGCACTGACACAAACACTATCTCCAACTAGACTAAAATGAGATTCCACACGGCCCATGTCACTTACGAGTTCCATCAGGTGTGTCCAAAACTATTTTTGAGCCTATGGTACATGCAGTGCAAACCGTGCACCTATCTTGCGTAAAGATTAGCACTATCTCCAAACAGACCGAACAGAGCTCCACCAGACCCTCGTCACCTAGGAGCACCATCAGGTGTGTCTAAAACGATTTATGAGCCTATGGTACGTTTGACACAAACCGAGCACCTATCCTGCACTGATGCTAACACTGTCTTAAAACAGATCGAAACGAGATTCCACATGACCCACCTCACCTAGGAGTTCCATCGGGTGCCTCCAATACTATTTCTAAGCCTACGGTACGTTCAATGCAAACGGTGCACCAATCTTGCATCAAGAGTAGCACTATCTCCAAACGGACCAAACTGAGCTTCCACTTGAGCTTCGTTACCTAGGAGTCCCATCGAGTGTGTCCAAAATGATTTCTGTGCCTATGGTATGTTCAGTGCAAACCGTGCACCTATCTTGCACTGACACAAACACTATCTCCAAAACGGACTAAAATGAGATTCCACACGGCCCACGTCACTTACGAGTTCCATCAAGTGCGTCCAAAACTATTTTTGAGCCTATGGTACATGCAGTGCAAACCGTGCACCTATCTTGCGTGAAGATTAGCACTCTCTCCAAACAGACCGAACAGAGCTCCACCAGACCCTCGTCACCTAGGAGCACCATCAGGTGTGTCTAAAATGATTTATGAGCCTATGGTACGTTTGACACAAACCGAGCACCTATCCTGCACCGATGCTAACACTGTCTCAAAACAGATCGAAACGAGATTTCACATGACCCACCTCACCTAGGAGTTCCATCAGGTGCCTCCAATACTATTTCTAAGCCTACGGTACTTTCAGTGCAAACCGTGCACCAATCTTGCATCAAGAGTAGCACTATCTCCAAATGGACCGAACCAAGCTTCCACCTGAGCCTCGTCACCTAGGAGTCCCAACGAGTGTGTCCAAAACAATTTCTATGCCTCTAGAATGTTCGGTGCAAACCATGCACCTATCTTGCACTGACACAAACACTGTCTCAAAACGGACTAAAACGAGATTTCACACGGCCCACGTCACTTACGAGTTCCATCAGGTGCGTATAAAACTATTTATGAGCCTATGGTATGTGCGGGGCAAACCGTGCACCTATCTTGCGTCAAGATTAGCACTATCTCCAAATGGAACGAACAGAGGTCCAATAGACCCTCGTCACCTAGGAGTACCATCGAGTGTGTCTAGAACGATTTAGGAGCCTATGGTACAATTGACGCAAACCGAGCTCCTATCTTGCTACTAACACAGTCTCAAAACAGATCAAAACAAGATTCGACATGACCCACCTCAGGTAGGAGTTCCACTTGGTGCCTCCAATAGTATTTCTGAGCCTACGGTACGTTCGACGCAAATCGTGCACCAATCTTGCATCAAGAGTAGCACTATCTCTGAACAGACCAAACTGAGCTTCCACTTGAGCGTCGTCACCTAGGAGTCCCATCGAGTGTGTCCGAAACGATTTCTATGCCTCTAGTATGTTCGGTGCAAACCGTGCACCTATCTTGCACTGACACAAACACTATCTCCAAATGGAGTAAAACAAGATTCCACATGGCCCACGTCACTTATGAGTACCATAGAGTGCTTCTAAAACTATTTATGAGCCTATGGTACGTGCAGTGCAAACCATGCACCTATCTTGCGTCAATGTTAGCACTATTTCCAAATGGACCGAATAGAGCTCCACCAGACCATCATCACCTAGGAGTACCATCGGGTGTGTCCAAAACTATTTATGAGCCTATGTTACGTTCAGTGCCAACCGTACACCTATCTTGCATCAAGATGAGCATTGTCTCCAAACGGACCGAACAGAGCTCCACTAGACCCTCGTCACCTAGGAGTACCACCGGGTGCATCTAAAATGATTTAGGAGCCTATGGTACGTTTGACACAAACCGAGCACCTATCTTGCACCGACGGTAACACTGTCTCGAAACAGATCGAAACGAGATTCCACATGACCCACCTCACCTTGGAGTTCAATCGGGTGCCTCCAATACTATTTCTGAGCCAACGGTACGTTCGACGCAAACCGTGCACCAGTCTTGCATCAAGAGTAGCACTATGTCCAAACGGACCAAACGGAGCTTCCACTTGAGCCTCGTCACCTAGTAGTCCCATCGAGTGTGTCCAAAACGATTTCTATGCCTATGGTAGGTTCAGTGCAAACCGTGCACCTATCTTGCACTGACACAAACACTGTCACCAAACAGACTAAAACAAGATTCCAAACGACCCACGTCACTTATGAGTTCCATCAAGTGCGTGTAAAACTCTTTGTGAGCCTATGGTATGAGCCTATGCGTCAACATCAGCACTATCTCCAAATGGACCGAACACAGGACCACCAGAACCTCGTCACCTAGGAGTACCATCGGGTGCGTCTATAGCACTATCTCCAAACGGACCGAACAGAGCTCCACCAGACCCTCATCACCTAGGTGTACCATCGGGTGTGTCTAAAACGATTTATGAGTCTATGGTACGTTTGACGCAAACCGAGCACCTATCTTGCACCAACACTAACACTATCTCAAAACAGATCAAAACGAGATTCCACATGACCCACCTCACCTAGGAGTTCTATCAGGTGCCTCCAATACTATTTCTGAGCCTATGATACGTTCAACACAAACTGTGCACCAATCTTGCAACAAGAGTAGCACTATCTCCAAACGGCCCGAACAGAGCTTCCACTTGACCTCATCACCTGGGAGTCCCATCGAGTGTGTCAAAAACGATTTCTATGCCTATGGTATGTTTGGTGCAACTGTTCACCAATCTTGGACTAACACAAACACTAGCTCGACACAAAACTATCACAAAATGGACTAAAACGAGATTCCACACGACCCCCGTCACTTATGAGTTCCATCAGGTGCATGTAAAACTATTTATGAGCATATGCTACGTCGTGTGCAAAACCGTGCACCTATCTTGCGTCAAGATTAGCACTATTTCCAAATGGACCAAACAGAGGACCACTAGACCCTCGTCACCTAGGAGTACCATCGGGTGCGTCTAAAATGATTTATGAGCCTATGGTACATTTGACACAAACCGAGCACCTATATTGCACCGACGCTAACACTGCTTCAAAACAGATCGAAACAAGATTCCACATGACCCACCTCACCTAGGAGTTTCACCAGGTGCCTCTAATATTGTTTGCGAGCCTACAATACATTCAACGCAAACCGTGCACCAATCTTGCATCAAGAGTAGCACTATGTCCAAACGGACCAAACCAAGATTTCACTCGAGCCTTGTCACCTAGGAGTCCCATCGAGTGCGTACAAAACGATTTCAATGCCTACGGTATGTTCGGTGCAACCCATGCACCTATCTTTGCACTGACACTAACGCTTTCTCCAAATGGACTAAAACAAGATTCCACACAACCCACGTCACTTATGAGTTCCATCGGGTGTGTTCAAAACTATTTATGAGCCTATGGTACATTCAGTGCAAACTGAGCACCTATCTTGTGTCAAGATTAGCACTATCTCCAAACGGACTGAACAGAGCTCCACCAGACACTCGTCACCACAGAGTACCATTGGGTGTGTCCAAAACGATTTATGAGCCTGCAGTACGTTTGACGCAAACCGAGCACCTATCTTGCACCGACGCTAACACTATCTCAAAACAGATCGAAACAAGATTCCACATGACCCACCTCACCTAGGAGTTCCATCGGGTACCTCCAATACTATTTCTAAGCCTACAGTACGTTTAACGCAAACCGTGCACCAATCTTGCATCAAGAGTAGCACTATCTCCAAACGAACCGAACCGAGCTTCCACTTGAGCCTCGTCACCTAGGAGTACTATCGACTATGTCCAAAATGATTTCTATGCCTATGGTATGTTCGGTGCAAACCGTGCAACTATGTTGCACTGGCACTAATACTATCTCCAAATGGGCAAAAACGAGATTCCACACGACCCACATCACTTACGAGTTGCATCGGGTGCGTCCAAAACTATTTATGAGCCTATGGTACATTCAGTGCAAACCGTGCACCAATCTTGCGTCAAGATTAGCACTATCTCCAAATGGACTAAAACAAGACTCCACACGACCCACGTCACTTACGAGTTCCATCGGGTGCGTCCAAAACTATTTATGAGCCTATGGTACATTTGACGCAAACCGAGCACCTACCTTGTGTCAAGATTAGCACTATCTCCAAACGGACTGAACAGAGCTCCACCGGACCCTCTTCACCTAAGCGTAGCATCGGGTGTGTCTAAAATGATTTATGAGCCTATGGTACATTTGACGCAAACCGAGCACCTATCTTGCACCGACGCTAACCCAATCTCAAAACAGATCGAAACAAGGTTCCACGAGACCCACCTCACCTAAGAGTTCCATTGGGTGCCTCCAATACTATTTCTGAGCCTACGGTATGTTCGACGCAAACCATGCACCAATCTTGCATCCAGAGTAGCGCTATCTGCAAATGGAATGAACAGAGCTTCCACTTGAGCCTCGTCACCTTGGAGTCCCATCGACTATGTCCAAAATGATTTCTATGCCTCTGGTATGTTCGGTGCAACCCATGCACCTATCTTTGCACTAACACTAACACTGTCTCCAAACGGAATAAAACAAGATTCCACATGACCCACGTCACTTACAAGTTCCAACAGGTGTGTCCAAAACTATTTATGAGCATATGGTACGTGCATTGCAAACCGTGCACCTATCTTGCGTCAAGATTAGCACTATCTCCAAATGGACCGAACAGAGCTCCACCGGACCCTCGTCACCTAGGAGTACCATCGGGTGCGTCTAAAATGATTTATGAGCCTATGGTATGTTTGACGTAAACAGAGCACCTATCCTGCACCAACGCTAACACTGTCTCAAAACAGATTGAAACGAGATTCCACATGACCCACCTCACCTAGGAGTTCCATTGGGTGACTCCAATACTATTTCTGAGCCTATGATACGTCAACGAAAACTGTGCACCAATCCTGCAACAAGAGTAGCACTATCCCCAAACGGACCGAACAGAGCTTCCACTTGAGCCTCGTCACCTAGGAGTCCCATCGAGTGTGTCCTAAACGATTTCTATGCCTATGGTATGTTCGGTGCGACCGTTCACCAATCTTGCACTAACACAAACACTGTCTCCAAACGGACAAAAGTGAGGTTCCACAAGGCCCACGTAACTTACGAGTTCCATCAGGAGCGTCTAAAACTATTTATGAGCCTATGATACGTGCAGTGCAAACTGTGCACCTATCTTGCGTCAAGATTAACACTACCTCCAAACGGACCGAACATAGGTCCACCAGACCCTCGTCACCTATGAGTACCATCGGGTGCGTCTAAAACGATTTATGAGCCTATGGTATATTTGGTGCAACCCGAGCACCTATCTTCCACCGACGCTAACCAGTCTCAAAATAGATCGAAACAAGATTCCACATGACCCACCTCACCTAGGAGTTTCATCGGGTGCCTCCAATACTATTTCTAAGCCTACGGTACGTTCGACGTAAACCGTGCACCAATCTTGCATCAAGAGTAGCCCTATCTCCAAACGGGCCAAACTGAGCTTCCACTTATGTCTTGTCTCCTAGGAGTCCCATCGAGTGTGTCCAAAACGATTCCTATGCCTATGGTATGTTCGGTGCAAACCGTGCACCTATCTTGCACTGACAAAAACACTGCCTCGAAACGGACTGAAAAGAGATTCCACACGACCCACGTCACTTACGAGTTCCATCGGGTGCGTCCAAAACTATTTATGAGCCTATGGTACGTTCTATGCAAACCGTGCACCAATACACTGACACTAATACTGTCTCCAAACGGACTAAAACAAGATTCCACATGACCCACATCACTTACGAGTTGCATCGGGTGCGTCCAACACTATTTATGAGCCTATGGTACGTTCAGTGCAAACCGTGCACCTATCTTGCGTCAAGATTAGCACTATCTCCAAACGGACCGAATAGAGCTCCACTGGAGCCTCGTCACCAAGGAGTACCATTGGGTGTGCCTAAAATGATTTATGATCCTATGGTACATTTGACGCAAACTGAGCACCACTTATCAAGATTAGCACTCTCTGCAAACGGACTGAACAGAGCACCACCAAACACTCGTCACCTCGAAGTTCCATTGGGTGTGTCCAAAACAATTTATGAGCCTATGGTACATTTGACGCAAACCGAGCACCTATCTTGCACCAATGCTAACCCAATCTCAAAACAGATTGAAATAAGATTCAACATGACCCACCTCACCTAAGAGTTCCATTGGGTGCCTCCAATACTATTTCTAAGGCTACGGTACGTTCGACGCAAACCGTGCACCAATCTTGCATCAAGAGTAGAACTATCTCCAAATGGACCGAAAAGAGCTTCCACTTGATCCTCGTCACCTAGGAGTCCCATAGAGTGCGTCCAAAACAATTTCAATGCCTACGGTATGTTTGGTGCAACCTATGCAGCTATCTTTCCACTGACACTAACACTGTCTCCAAATGGACTAAAACAAGATTCCACACGACTCACGTCACTTACGAGTTCCATCAGGTGCGTCCAAAACTATTTATGAGCCTACGGTACATTAAGTGCAAACCATGCACCTATCTTGTGTCAAGATTAGCACTATCTCCAAATGGACCGAACAGAGCTCCACCAGACCCACGTCACCTAGGAGTACCATTGGGTGTGTCTAAAATGATTTATGCGCCTATGGTACGTTTGACGCAAACCGAGCACTTATCTTGCACCGACGCTAACACTATCTCAAAACAAATCGAAACGAGATTCCACATGACCCACCTCACTAGGAGTTCCATCGGGTGCCTCCAATACTATTTCTGAGCTTACGGTATGTTCAACACAAACCGTGCACCAATCTTGCATCAAGAGTAGCACTATCTCCAAACGGACTGAACTGAGCCTCCACTTGAGACTCGTCACCTAGAAGTCCCATCGAGTGTGTCGAAAACGATTTCAATGCCTACGGTATATTCGGTGCAACCCATGCACCTATCTTTGCACAGACACTAACACTGTCTCCAAACAGACTAAGACAAGATTCCACATGACCCACGTCACTTACAAGTTCCATCGGTGCATCCAAAACTATTTATGAGCCTATGGTACATTAAGTGCAAACTGTGCACCTATCTTGTGTCAAGATTAGCACTATCTCCAAACGGACCGAATAGAGCTCCACCGGACCCTCGTCACCTTGGAGTACCATTTGGTTTGTGTAAAACGATTTATGAGCCCATGGCACATTTGACGCAAACCAAGCACCACTTGTCAAGATTAGCACTATCGGCAAACACACCGAACAGATCTCCACCAGACCCTCATCACCTAGGAGTACCATCGGGTGTGTCTAACACGATTTATGAGCCTATGGTACATTTGACGCAAATCGAGCACCTATCTTGCACTGACGCTAACCCAATCTCAAAACAGATCGAAACAAGATTCCACATGACCCACCTCACCTAGGAGTGCCATCAGGTGCGTCTAAAATAATTTATGAGCCTGTCGTACATTTGACGCAAACCAAGCACCTATCTTGCACCGACACTAACACTGTCTCAAAACAGATCGAAACGAGATTCCACATGACCCACCTCACCTAGGAGTTCCATCGGGTGCCTCCAATACTATTTCTAAGACTACGATACATTCTACGCAAACCGTGCACCAATCTTGCATCAAGAGTAGCACTATCTCCAAACGGACCGAACCGAGCTTCCACTTGAGCCTCGTCACCTAGGAGACCCATAGAGTGCGTCCAAAATGATTTCAATGCCTACGATATGTTCGGTGCAACCCTTGCACCTATTTTTGCACTGACACTAACACTGTCTCCAAACAGACTAAAACAAGATTCCACATGACCCACGTCACTTACGAGTTGCATCGGGTGCGTCCAAAACTATTTATGAGCCTATGGTACATTAAGTGCAAACTGTGCACCTACATTGTGTCAAGATTAGCACTATCTCCAAACGGACCGAACAGAGCTCCACCAGACCCTTGTCACCTAGGATTACCATCGGGTGTGTCTAAACTGATTTATGAGCCTATGGTACGTTTGACGCAAACCGAGCACCTATCTTGCACCGACGCAAACCCTATCTCAAAACAGATCAAAACGAGATTCCACATGACCCACCTCACCTAGGAGTTCCATCGGGTGCCTCCAATACTATTTCTGAGCCTACGGTACATTCAACGCAAACCGTGCACCAATCTTACATCAAGTGTAGCACTATCTCCAAACGGACCGAACAGAGCTTCCACTTGAGCCTCGTCAACTAGAAGTCCCATCGAGTGTGTCCAAAATGATATCTATGCCTATGGTATGTTTGGTACAAACCATGCACCTATCTTGCACTGACACTAACACTGTGTACAAATGGACTAAAACAAGATTCCACACGGCCCACGTCACTTACGAGTTGCATCGGGTGCGTCCAAAACTATTTATGAGCCTAGGTACATGCAGTGCAAACCGTGCACCTATCTTGCGCAAGATTAGGACTATCTCCAAATGGACCGAACAGAGGTCCACTAGACGCTCGTCACCTAGGAGTACCATCGGGTGCGTCTAAAATGATTTATGAGCCTATGGTACGTTTGACGCAAACCGAGCACCTATCTTGCACCGACGCTAACCCTATCTCAAAACAGATCGAAACGAGATTCCACATGACTCACCTCAATTAGGGGTTCCATCGGGTGCCTCTAATACTATTTCCAAGCCTACGGTACATTCTACGCAAACCGTGCACCAATCTTGCATCAAGAGTAGCACTATCTCCAAACAGACCGAACTGAGCTTCCACTTGAGCCTCATCACCTAGGAGTCCCATCGAGTGTGTCCAAAACAATTTCAATGCCTACGGTATGTTCGGTGCAACGCATGCACCTATCTATACACTGACGCTAACACTGTCTCCAAACAGACTAAAACAAAATTCCACACGACCCACGTCACTTACGAGTTCCATCGGGTGCGTCCAAAACTATTCATGAGCCTATGGTACATTAAGTGCAAACCATGCACCTATCTTGTGTCAAGATTAGCACTATCTCCAAACAGAGCGAATAGAGCTCGACCTGACCCTCGTCACCTAGGCGTACCATCAGGTGTGTCTAAAACGATTTATGAGCCTATGGTACATTTGACGCAAACCGAGCACCTATCTTGCGCCGACGCTAACCCAATCTCAAAACAGATCGAAACAAGATTCCACATGACCCACCTCACCTAGGAGTTCCATCGGGTGCCTCCAATACTATTTCTGAGCCTACAGTACGTTCGACGCAAATCATGCACCAATCTTGCATCAAGAGTAGCTCTATCTCCAAATGGACCAAACCAAGCTTCCACTTGAGCCTCGTCACCTAGGAGTCCCATCGAGTGCCTCCAAAACAATTTCTATGCCTATGGTATGTTCGGTGCAACCCATGCACCTATCTTTGCACTGACACTAACACTGTCTCCAAACAGCCTAAAACAAGATTCCACATGACCCACGTCACTTACGAGTTCCATCAGTTGCGTCCAAAACTATTTATGAGCATATGGTACATGCAGTGCTAACTGTGCACCTATCTTACGTCAAGATTAGCACTATCTACAAACGGAGCGAACAGAGCTGTACCGGACCCTCGTCACCTAGGAGTACCATCGGGTGCATCTAAAATGATTTATGAGCCTATGGTACGTTTGACGCAAACCAAGCACCTATCTTGCACCAACGCTAACACTGTCTCAAAACAGATCACAACAAGATTCCACATGACCCACCTCACCTAGGAGTTCCGTCGGGTGCCTTCAATACTATTTCTAAGTCTACGGTACGTTCGACGCAAACCGTGCGCAGATCTTGCATCAAGAGTAGCACATCTCCAAACGGACCAAACTGAGCTTCCACTTATGTCTTGTCTCCTAGGAATCCCATCGAGTGTGTCCAAAACGATTTCTATGCCTATGGTATGTTCGGTGCAAACCGTGCACCTATCTTGCACTGACACTAACACTATCTCTAAACGGACTAAAAAGAGATTCCACACGACCCACGTCACTTACGAGTTCCATCAGGTGCGTCCAAAACTATTTATGAGCCTATGGTATGTTCAGTGCAAACCGTGCACCTATCTTGCGTCAAGATTAGCCTATCTCCAAATAGACCGAACAGAGCACCACCGGACCCTCATCAACTAGGAGTACCATCAGGTGCATCTAAAATGATTTATGAGCCTATGGTACGTTTGACACAAATCAAGCACCTATCTTGCACCAACGCTAACACTGTCTCAAAACAGATCGAAACATGATTCCACATGACCCACGTCACCTAGGAGTTCCAACGGGTGCCCCCGATACTATTTCTGAGCCTACGGTATGTTCGACGCAAGATGTGCACCAATCTTGCATTAAGAGTAGCACTATCTCCAAACGGACCAAAGAGAGCTCCCACTTGAGCCTCGTCACCTAGGAGTCCCATCGACTGTGTCCAAAACGATTTCTATGCCTATGGTATGTTCGGTGCAATCCATGCACCTATCTTTGCACTGACACTAACACTGTCTCCAAACGGACTAAAACGAGATTCCACACAGCCCACGTCACTTACGAGTTGCATCGGGTGGGTCCAAAACTATTTATGTGCCTATGGTACATGCAATGCAAACCGTGCACCTGTCTTGTGTCAAGATTAGCACTATCTCCAAATGGACTGAACAGAGGTCCACTAGACCCTCGTCACCTAGGAGTACCATCGGGTGCATCTAAAATGATTTATGAGCCTTTGGTACATTTGACACAAACCGAGCACCTATCTAGCACCGACTCAAACCCAGTCTCAAAACAGATCGAAACAAGATTCCACATGACCCACCTCACCTATGACTTCCATCGGGAGCCTCTAATACTATTTCTGAGCCTATGGTACGTTCGACACAAACAATGCACCAATCTTGCATCAAGAGTAGCACTATCTCCAAACAGACCAAAGCGAGCTTCCACTTCAGCCTCGTCACCTAGGTGTCCCATCGACTGTGTCCAAAACGATTTCTATATCTATGGTATGTTCGGTGCAAACCGTGCACCTATCTTGCACTGACACTTACACTGTCTCCAAATGTACTAAAACGAGATTCCACATGACCCACGTCACTTACAAGTTCAATCGGGTGCGTCCAAAACCATTTATGAGCCTATGGTACATTCAGTGCAAACCGTGCACCTATCTTGCGTCAAGATAGCACTATCTCCAAACGGACCGAACAGAGCTCCACTAGACCCTCATCACCTAGTAGTACCATCGGGTGCGTCTAAAATGATTTATGAGCCTATGGTACGTTTGACGCAAACCGAGCACCTATCTTGCACCGACGCTAACCCTATCAGAAAACAGATCGAAACGAGATTCCACATGACTCACCTCAATTAGGAGTTCCATCGGGTGCCTCTAATACTATTTCCGAGCCTACGGTACGTTCTACGCAAACCATGCACCAATCTTGCATCAAGAGTAGCACTATCTCCAAATGGACCGAACCGAGCTTCCACTTGAGCCTCATCACCTAGGAGTCCCATCGAGTGTGTCCAAAATGATTTCAATGCCTACGGCATGTTCGGTGCAACCCATGCACCTATCTATGCACTAACACTAACACTATCTCCAAATGGACTAAAACAAAATTCCACACGACCCACGTCACTTACGAGTTCCATCAGGTGTGTCCAAAACTATTCATGAGTCTATGGTACATTAAGTGCAAACCGTGCACCTATCTTATGTCAAGATTAGCACTATCTCCAAACGGAGCGAATAGAGCTCGACCGGACCCTCGTCACCTAAGTGTACCATCAGGTGTGTCTAAAACGATTTATAAGCCTATGGTACATTTGACGCAAACCGAGCACCACTTGTCAAGATTAGCACTCTCTGCAAACGGACCGAACAGAGCTCCACCAGACCCTCATCACCTAGGAGTACCATCGGGTGTGTCTAAAACGATTTATGAGCCTATGGTACATTTGACGCAAACCGAGCACCTATCTTGCACCGACACTAACCCAATCTCAAAACAGATCGAAACAAGATTCCACATGACCCACCTCACCTAGGAGTTCCATCGGGTGCCTCCAATACTATTTCTGAGCCTACGGTACGTTCGATGCAAACCGTGCACCAATCTTGCATCAAGAGTAGCACTATCTCCAAACGGACCAAAGAGAGCTCCCACTTGAGCCTCGTCACCTAGGAGTCCCATCGACTGTGTCCAAAACGATTTCTATGCCTATGGTATGTTCGGTGCAACCCATGCACCTATCTTTGCACTGACACTAACACTGTCTCCAAATGGCCTAAAACAAGATTCCACATGACCCATGTCACTTACGACTTCCATCAGTTGCGTCCAAAACTATTTATAAGCATATGGTACATGCAGTGCTAACCGTGCAACTATCTTGCGTCAACATTAGCACTATTTCCAAAACGGACCGAACAGAGCTGCACCGGACCCTCGTCACCTAGAAGTACCATCGGGTGCGTCTAAAATAATTTATGTGCCTATGGTACGTTTGACGCAAACCAAGCACCTATCTTGCACCAACGCTAACATTGATAAGAGTATGTGTGTCCCAATCTTTCGGTGGAGAAGGATAACTTCGATTTCACTAGAGGGACATTCACGACCCGACTACAACCATCCAAGGATGCTGCGCCTTAGCGATCGATACACCAATTCCAGTGGTTGTCACGATCTTGCGGATCACAACCAACCAAACAACTAGGGTTATTCCTGCAAGCAATCGAAGAACAAGCAAGAACAAGTAGAACAAGCACTCAATTGCAAATATGAGATGAAGTTTCAGATCTAATACACATAAAGGTGGGGTTCCAGATCGAGTAGAACAGATGGTCTAACCGACACACGTGTCTACCAGGAAGTAGCAGGAGCTAAACTTACATCAAAACAAAAACTCAATCTCTTTGTGGTGGCTATGGAGGTATATGAGAGGGTAGAGGACGACCTAGACGTGGTGGGGGTCATCCCACAACCCTAGGACACGCCCCTATTGGGCCCCACTTGATACATGGCCCATCGGGCAACAATCAGGTGACGCAGCACCATGGACAGAAAAGGTCTCGGTATTAAAATGAGAACTGAGGACGTACTTAATAAGATATCGGTATGAGTCCAGATCCGTTGGAAAGTACACTTGATAAGCTTTCCAAAAAGTCCTAGAACGTCCCAATCGGAGTCCATATGAAGTCGTGGCAACCGTCGAAAGTTGGGACTCTTCTGCAGTCCGAATTCATCTTCCAAAACGTGTTGGACTTGGACTCTTTCTTTCTTTGAGCAAAAAGTGACATGGTGGCTTGGTGGATGACATTAGGAATATTTGGACTTGGTCCCCAATCAACTTCATTAACCTTCCATTCTTTCCATATGCAATTGAACCTTCTCTTCATCCATGTAAGTAATTCTGAAAATGAAAATACACACACTTTATGGTGCAGCACCAATTCATCAAATGTATCAATGATAAGCCTCATATAGAATGGTTGCACCTTTAGTTTTGAAGTGGTTAATATGGTCATATTTGAGCCAATGATGTCCTCATCAAACACTGTCTCAAAACAGATCGAAACATGATTCCACATGACCCACGTCAACTAGGAGTTCCAACGGATGCCCCCGATACTATTTCCGAGCCTATGGTATGTTCGACGCAAGCCGTGCACCAATCTTGCATTAAGAGTAGCACTATCTCCAAATGGACCGAAGAGAGCTTTGACTTGAGCCTCATCACCTAGGAGTCCCATCGACTGTGTCCAAAATGATTTCTATGCCTATGGTATGTTCGGTGCAAACCATGCACCTATCTTGCACTAACACTAACACTGTCTCCAAATGGACTAAAATGAGATTGCACACGACCCACGTCACTTACGAGTTACATCGGGTGCGTCCAAAACTATTTATGAGCCTATGGTACGTTCAGTGCAAACCGTGCACCTATCTTGCATCGAAATTAGCACTATCTCCAAACGGACCGAACAGAGCTTCTACTTGAGCCTCGTCACCTAGGAGTCCCATCGAGTGTGTCCAAAATGATTCTATATCTATGGTATGTTCGGTGCAAACCGTGCACCAATCTTGCACTGACACTTACACTGTCTCCAAACGTACTAAAACGAGATTCCACATGACCCACGTCACTTACAAGTTTAATCGGGTGCGTCCAAAACCATTTATGAGCCTATGGTACATTCAGTGCAAACCGTGCACGTATCTAGCATCAAGATTAGCACTATCTCCAAACGGACCGAACAGAGCTCCACTAGACCCTCATCACCTAGTAGTACCATCGGGTGCGTGTAAAATGATTTATGAGTCCATGGTACGTTTGACGCAAACCGAGCACCCATCTTGCACTAACGCTAACACTGTCTCAAAACAGATCGAAACAAGATTCCACATGACCCACCTCACCTAGGAGTTCCATCGGGTGCCTCCAATACTATTTCTGAGACTACGGTACGTTCGATGCAAACCGTGCACCAATCTTGCATCAAGTGTAGCACTATCTCCAAACAGACCAAACCGAGCTTCCACTTGAGCCTCATCACCTAGGAGACCCATAGAGTGTGTCCAAAATGATTTCAATGCCTACGATATGTTCGGTGCAACCCATGCACCTATCTTTGCACTGACACTAACACTGTCTCCAAACGGACTAAAATAAGATTCCACATGACCCACATCACTGTAACACCTCAGGTGTTTAGCTCCTTAATTGCATTGCATTTGCATAAGCATAAGCAAGCATCATTCATTTCATGCATAATTAGCAAGTGTTATGCAACACACTCATGCAACATGTGCAACATGAGCTTGCAACATTTGGGTGAAAGTATTGAATTACTTGTTCCAAAGTATGTGACACTAGGAATTTTGTGCAACCAATGTGTAGAGTGGCTAATTAGGTCTTATAACACCTTAATTACATTTAGGGTAAGTAGTGGAGCAATGTTCATGTTGACCAAAATTACCAAATTGCCCTTCCAAATGTTGTTGACTAAGTTTGGACCCCTAGAGTGATCTGGTTTGACCAATTAAAAAGTCCAGCTTAGAAATCTTGCATGGAGGAGCAACCTTAAACAAAGTTGTAGAGAATTTCATAAGGAACAAAAGTTCTAATATGGCCATCTCATGAAAATGACCAGAGCATACTCAAAAAGGACCCACAAGTCAGATTTGAGGTTGGGTTCAACACTTAGAAAATTTCTAAGTATGAAAACTGAGTTTCAGTTTCATATACCCTAGTTGAGAGCTCTGTAGTCTGCAAACCAAGCCGAACCAGCTCGAGCTCCAATTGTGAAAGTTGTAGACCACATGTAGATCTCCAACTTTGTTAACTACAACTTACCCCGGATCGCCACGGATTGGGAGATCCATTGTCAACAAGTTTCGCTGTCAGTCGGTTCGATGGATACTGAAACGAAAAGTTTAGACGCTACAGTGCTCGGGCGATTCAGAACTCGGTGGCCGCGTGTACGCCGCGCGTCGACGGCCGGCTGACCGCGCTGGCCACGCGCCGTGCGCATTCTGGCGTCGCAGCCGCGTCTTGAAGCCACCCCACGCCTGCCAACACACTCACCCGCTCCAGTTCGCCTTTCTTGTCCACCGCGCGCTGCGCCAAGCAAGCAGCCGCTCCGCCATTGCCGCCGCGCCTCTTCCCCACGTTCGTGCGCCGTCGTCATTGAGTCTCGGCTCAATTCCTCCTGTCAGCAACCCCGTCGCATCTTCCTCTACCACCTCCACCCGTTTCCGGGAGTGGTTGAGTGAAGGTGAGGCCACATTGCTCGCTTCCGCCACCACGGCCGTGTTCGGGACCTCGCCGGAGTTCGAGGCCGCCGTGGGCAGAGCAGCTCCGCCCTTCTCATCCCTTCCTTTTCCCTTAGTCAGCTTTCCAGTGACTCCGGGGAGCTTGGATCGGGTTTGGTTGAGGCGGTAGGGGCTCACCGTCGCCGGCGTACCGCCGCGCACCTCCACCGTGCCGCCATGACCGACGGTGAGTGCTTTCCCGTTGCTCCGCCGCCCCGTTCTTGCCACCAATCAACGTAGTTCGATGACGTGGTTATGCTCGTTCATCCAGTTTCACCGGCCGACTCACCGACGGCGAGTTCCGGCGACCACAGCCACCCTCCTCCGCCTCTCTCTCGCTGACCGGTGGGGCCATCCGGTCAGTCGCACGCGCGCGTGGGCGGGAGCCGTAGCAGGCCGCACGCGGGAGTGGACCACGCAGAGAGATTTGGGCCGCGTCGGCCTGTAGGCCGGCCCTTTAGTGGGATTTCGATTTTAGTTTTGTTTTCCTTTTTAATTGCCATAGATTTGAGATAATGTTTGGAAAATGTAGATCTAGGGTTTTACTTGCTCAAAAATCATGAGATAAATTTTGTTATGATCTAAATGATGTGTAGTATTTTAGAAAAATATAAATCTGGTATGTGATGTTTAGTTTTCTGGAGAATTTAATAGATCTTTCAAATGTGTTTTGAAATGAATGCAAATTTGTTAAATGTATAACTTGAGCTGTTGTATTTCAAAAATTATGAAATTTGGTGGGTAGGCTAATTTATACTTGCTCTAGCTCTGGTAAAAATTTGGGCAGCAGTGCTTAAGTACTTTTCAAGTTATAATGCTATCTTGTTATTTTAGGAAATGCTTGGACGAATTTTAGTAATTTTTCTACGTGTGCAATGTTCTTATAAATTTTTGGAGAATGTCTTGGTACCATAAAGTGTCTAAGAAAATTATGAAATCTGTTGTTTGATACTTTTCATTGTGATTTGTTAATTATACAAAAATCAACCTTTTTGGCTTGTGAATTTTGTGTAGGGAGTTCCTTTGAATAAATTTAGTTCCAATTCTTACAGTAGTCTCTTTTTGGGTCAGAGAGTCTCCTGTAATTTTTGTAGAATTTTAGGAACAGTTTACATATATGTTTAAAATTCCACTTAATTAATTAAGTAAATTAAGAAATGAGTATAAATAAATATTTTAGGTAGACACACCTTACTTTCTGGTGTTTTTGTAACCCATGTGAACTTTTGGTAACATTAGTTTGGTCTTAGGAGAAGTTTGCCACATCAATAAATATTTAATCCTTGCAATTCTAGGTTTTCTGGACAGCTGGAAGTATTTTTAGGTTTGACCTTTGATAAAGGTGGTTGCTGGAAAACTTGTAAATACCAAAGTTGTAGTAAACTTGATAAACGAGCTTGTGTCAAAATTTGGGAGCATTTGGTTTAGTAGTTTGGGAGTTGTTGCTGTTTTAAGTGACAGTCCAGAATTGGCTGCTCTCTGTTTAGAGAGGACAGATTCTGGAACTTGAGGAATTTGACATGGAAAACTTAGGAATTAAGGGTTGAGGTCTGAAAATGATTGGTAGGGCATTTCATAAGCTTTCCAGATTGTCTTAGATCATATCTTTTGGAGTTGAGAATCTTCAGTTATGTTAGAAACAATTAGCGGCTGTCCAGAATGTCTTGCTGTGATATTTTGGTGTTGGCTGTGGTAACCTAAGTAATGTTACTCTTGTGTTTGTTAGGTGTTAGAGCCTTAACTGAAGAAGAACAACTGTATCTTAGGTTGAGTAGCTTAGGTGAGTACTTCTCTACCGGAGAGGAAATTTGCACCTAATACTCGAAGTGATTTGATTAGAGCTTTAAGATTGTTGAAATGCATTTCATTCCGAGCATACTGCATCTTTCATTATGCATACATGAGATTTATTATGCACTCATGCAATAGGTGTGCCGGAGGGGGTAACACTCCTCGAGTTCGAGCCAGTGATCCCGGAGGAAGTCCAAGACCAGCCGGAGCAGCCAGAGGGACCAACCGGTGACGAAGCTCCTGCCGAAGATCTACCAGAGTGTCCTGACCACCGGCCCTCGACCTTTCTAAAAGGCAAGCCCCGGTGCATGCTGAACCCACCATTTTATAAATCTATCTTGAGTACTTTTAATTGTTTACTGCATTAAGTTCTAGGAGTTATATAAAAACACTTGCTGCATTTTACCTGTCCTTGTCCAGATATCGTACTTAATCCTATACTAGGTATAGGCACGTGTCAATGCTTAGCCATGCTTAGTACGGTAGAAGTCGGGTGATTTCCGGTCATCCGCGAGAGATAGGATTGGGTCACGAGTGGCTTATGGCTATCGTGATGGAACCATGCTTTAAAATGAAATTGAGACCGGGCGGAAGTTCGATGGTACAGCTGCAAGACACTTCACGTCTTGGGTGTGGAGCCATGCCCGTCCGAGTCGTTTAAGGACCGATTCGCTGTACGTCCTTGAGTCATGTTGAACGCAGTCTAACACTTAGTTGGCCGGATAAGTCGTTCCGACCGCGAATGTAACAGAACCGTCCAAATTATAAGAGCACAAGTACAAAAACAATCACCGAAGTGATCAAATTCTCGCACTTGAGCCCATATACTCCGGTAGTCCAATGAAATCGCGAGGGATTTCAAACCAACCAACATGCAAGCCAAGATCGTAGTGATTCAACATAACAAGTCACATGTTACAACCATTTCACAAGTAATTCAATATACATCGGAATTCAACATAGTTGTTACAACTTAAGTTCAAAAGTAGCGGAAGCAAAGTAATTTAAAACTAACATTTCTCTTATTTCAAATACATGCCAGTACCAAGGTCGATTTCCAACAAAAGCAATAGAGAGAAGATAATAAGATGGATCATGCCCATGATCACACTCCGCCACTACGGTAGGAGCCAACCAACTCTTGCAGTAGCCATGATATAGCACAACCTGCAACAAGTGGGGAATAAAACCCTGAGTACGAGAAGGTACTCAGCTAGACTTACCCGTCAGAAACCAAAAATAAAGTGACACCAAGGATCATGCAAGGCTGATGTAAAGTGGGTTAGCTTGACAACATTTTGCATAAAAAGCTTATTATGGATAAGTAATCATTAATGCTTAAGCATCAAGTTAATTATCATTAACCTGTCATCTATATTAGAACATGTACTAGAGCACTCACTTTATTAGGAGCAAACAATATTAACCATAGCAGGTATAAATTGAGGCAACCTTTCCATCGTTATCCAATTAACCATCCGTTCAATTTAATGGAATCTACGTTGCCGCTGCTCAAGTCAAGTGCTCACTAACCGGGAGCGACGGCGATTCGAATCGAATTCCTATCCAGCTGGAGGGGTATTTCTAACACTCACCGAGTCACGCCTGGCGAGGGCTGCTTAGGTCACCTTTCGTACAGTTCAGGAATCGCGGGTCCGAATGATGTCGCGTCCCCAAGGGCGACACTCTGCCAGGTGATAGGGACTCTAACCCCCCTTGGTCTCACGCCAATGTCCCCAAGCACATCCTTTCTCTCCTCCAAGATGCAACCTACCATTCGATTCCCGGCCTGAACCATACTACTCGACTTCGCGGTCGGAACGACTTATCCGGCCAACTAAGTGTTAGATTGCGTTCAACATGACTCAAGGACGTACAGCGAATCGGTCCTTAAATGACTCAGACGGGGATAGATCCACACCCAAGACCTCCATGCCTTGTTGCTTCACTATCGTCATCCCGCCCGGTCTCATTTCATTTTATTAACACATGGTTCCATTCCACGATAGCAATATAGCCAACCGTGCCATATATGGGTATCCCTATATCTCGCAGGTGACAGGAAATCACCTGACTTCTACCGCTTAAAGCAGGGCTAAGCATCTATTCGATCCTAGTCTATGTAGGATTCAGGGATTCATGTATCTGGACAAGGAATGATATAATGCAGCAAGGTCTTCAACCAACTCCTACCACTTAATGCAACAATACTTATAACATATATATAATTAATTGCTTTTGAAGGTAGGAGGCTTATAATGCTCCGGGGCTTGCCTAGGATCCGACTCAAGTCAGAGTTTGTCAGATGAAACTCACTTGGCGAGTATTCCCTCATTCTAGCACTTGTCCGATCTTTCCATCTCCGAGATAGGTCACCAACACCATCTTCTGGTTAGCTCCACCTCAGGTCCTTCACGGGTTTCAGCTAGCGTACCTAAATGAGATGCAAGATGCAAGTGCATGAATACATGGGAATGCAATAGATGATGCATCACACATTAATCAAGGCAAGTACAAGGTTACGCTAAATACACATAAGCACTTCACATTGCTTAAATAAATATCACACAACTTAATATAAAAGATGGCAAGCATATTAGGCATGGAACACAAGATTTCACAAGATCTCAGGTGTGTTAACTTAACCACCCTCAAAGGCATAAGTCCCACTTAACAATATACAAGCAAACAACGATAATTGGAATATGTCAATTTCTGGACTTGCAAACAGTAGATTCATAAATCAATCATATCTGGAGTTTCATAAATCCAAATGACTTGCAAGAAGACATTCTGGAAAGCTTAGGAAAATATCTACATTTCATCTTTAATCATCTCAATATGATTCCCAAGTTATCATGACCAAACATGTCAATCTTTAAAGTCTGCACAGAAGGTAATTAAAATTTGACAGTAGACTTATTAAGCATGCAACTCTTAAACTATCAGACCTGGGATCATGAAAATTTAACACAAGAAAGATAAGATAATTATCTACAACTTTTGTATTTACCAAAACCACAGTAAACATCATTTACACCATGAAACTAGTTGCACGAGTAACACCACACATGCAGCCCAACAGCAGTGGTACAATTATAGACAGAAAACTGATAGAAACTTCAGAGAAGCATAAATGGAGTTCTAGACGTCCAACAAACATGATTCTCAACTTTATAGAAAGCTTATAAAGTTACCTACAACTTTCTTGTAATCATCTTAAGATGATTCTACAGTTAACATGGTCAATTAATTAAATAATTGCATCTCTGTCCAAAATATGGACAGAATCTGATATGCCACTTTAAACCGTTATAACTTGAGTTTCACAAATCCAATAATTATGGTTCTGGACTTTTTAGAAAGATTAACAAGTTGCGAACAATTTTGTTATAAACATCTAGAGCTAATTGTGCTACTAACTAGGTCACACATTATAAACAAGGCAACCCTGTCTGGGTTTGGACAGAAACAGCTACAACACTTTAGACTACTATAGTTAAACATATACTTAACCAAAAATTGTGCTCTTTAGCTTTTTGAAAAGCTTAAGAAAAGTACTACAACTCATTTATTATCAACAAGGCATGATTCATAACTTAACTGAGCCAAACAATGCATACATGCAGCACTGTCCAGAATAGAAGCAAAGCAGCATATGGCATTTGTTATTTTTATAGCTCCTAAACTATCAGTCTTAAAATCCTGAAATTTTTACCAGACATCACACATCACAATAGTAGCATGCCACAAAAATTTCACTTCATTTAGATCACTATATCTGCAGTTATGAAAAATAACAGATTCTACTATAATTCAAAACCTAGTTGCATATATTGATTTTTACAGATAAAACTTTAAACTAAAACATGCTATATTATAGATCTACTGCATATAAAATTTTACAAGGATTCCAAAAAGTCCTCATTTGCTAATTTACAATTTTTCTATGATTTTACATGATTTTCCAAAGTTCAGCCATTTAAATGCAATAATTATTCCGAAAAAGAAAAGGGAAAACATTTTTACAAAGTGAACACATGACTTCTCTGAAATTAACTAAGCCCACATTTGTAAATCTATGTGTCTAGTATTTATGCAAAGTGATAACACCAAAGAGCTTCTATTTCTATTTTACCCCCTCTTCTTCTTTCTCGACGGCAGAGGACGGAGGAGACCGGGGAGGAGGAGCTGAGGATCAATGAGGTCACCACCGGCGACGAAGGGAAAGTGGCCGGTGAGGCTGCTGCGGAGGAGCAGCAGCAAAGCATGCCCACCGCAGGCCACTGCCCTGCTCGTGACTAGTCGAGGCCGCATGCCGCGCCCCACAGCTCGCGCCCATGGCTGCCTTGCCACGGTCAACCGAACCAGCAGGCGGCAGCGGTGAGGGCCAGCCTATAGCGGTAACAGGGAGGAGCGGCAATGGAGGAGGAAGAGGATGAAGGAGCCGGAGGGAGCACGTTGCACAGGAGGAGCAGCGACGACACAAGCTCTGCTCGTCGCCTATGGCTATGGCGTGCCGAGGAAACAGGAGGGAGCGACTGGGGAGAGGGAGGAGTGAGCCCAAGAGGGAGCAGAGGAGGGCGTCGGGCTCTCCAAAGGACACGCGTGGGTGAGGTGGCACGCATGCGAGTGATCGTCGGAGCCACGCGGCGCTGCGTGCCTGTGGTCGTCCACGATGCCCTGCTGATGGCGTTCAGATTCAACTCACTAACTAATACCACCGCATAAATCAACTGAAACAGCGATCTTCTCCCCCCTAGAACTCTCTAACCAGTGGAGGGTTTGTTTAACCGATTTCACCTTTGTATAGAGCTATGTGTATACTACAACTTTGGTTAAGGGACCCTTGATTGATTTGGCTTGGTTTATGAGATAAAAAACTGCAAAGTAGGCCACCTGAAACTGAATCCCGAGTTTTAGTTTCAAGTCGACTGAAACTCTCATGTTTCCCCTTCCCTATCTCCCAAACCGGTTGTCCGTTGATTTTGGTACAAGAGACAAAGTTGTAGAGCTTTGCGAGGTGAACAACATTGCTTTAATAATCAAGAGCTAAGTCGGCCTAGATTAGAAGATATCGAGCTCCAAAGAAGGGTACCTCAAAACTAAATTCTGCAGTTTAGTTTCAAGCGACTGAAACTGCTAATTTTGAGCCCCTTGATCTCTCAAAGTGTGGCGTGATTTGGTCAACCAATTTCACCAGTGTGTAGAGCTACACGAGTACAACAAGTTTGCTTAAAGAACTTTCATCTAATTCTCAACAGTTTTCAAAATAAAATGCGCCAAAGTAAGGTACACGCAAACTGAAACTGAAAAGTTCAGTCACCCAGACTTAGCCGATTTTCGAAGCTTCAAAACAGCACTGGATTCAGTTTCGTGAGCTCGATTTGACCAAGCTAGGTACTGAATTAGCTCTGTGACATTAAACAAATTTTGTTCCCCATGATATGTTCTACAACTTTTATTTAAGCATCAAGGTCCGGATCAGCTTGTGTTGCAAGATATAAAGCTCCAAAGTAAGGTACATGAAACTGAAATTCGACCCCAACACTTAGAAATTTTCAGGATGGCTAACAGCAGGGAATTTCTGGGTTGTTAGACATTTTTGGACATGTTGTGAACCTTTTCAAGATTTGTCACCTTTACAACTTTTGTTCCTTATAAAATTTTCTACAACTTTACTAAAGGGTGCACAGCCATACAAAGTTGTTAAGTCACACTTTTGAAATGATCAAACAAAAGTGTTCCGGGGTCCATACATGGTCAACCATCACTTAGAAGCACAATTAGGCAAAATGATCAACATGAACATTGTTCCATTATGTGTCCTAAGTGTAGTTAAGGTGTTGTAGAGGCCAAACATACCCACCATGCATAGGTTGCACAAAAGTGTAGGCCTCACATGCCTTGAAACATAGAACTCAAGTGAAATGCTATAGTTGTTTCATGTGGTTGTTTCAAGATACATGCTACACATGTTCCACTAGGGTGTTCCACATGTGTCCAAGATGTGTTGCACATATTGCATTTATATGTTGCACAACACTAGTTCCCATGGGACGTAAGGCAAGTTTTAGTTATAATCCAAACAAGCATATAACTTATCATTTCATGTGACTTTTTGATTCCAAACTTTATGAAATTTTTCCAAGGATCAATATAGATAGTTACTGAGGTGAGACATGTGAAGATACTTTGATAGCAACACCCAAGCATATATCTTTTAATTGAGCCTATATGTAAGCAAGGGTGCAATATCCAAGTTTAGGTTAGGGCTTATCTCTAAAGGTTTGACTTTGACATCGTCATCTCCACTAATCTATCATGTTTGATCTTAAACCCACCACTTAATTGGTGATAAACACCTAGGGTGTTACAGCCCTCCCCCCTTAAAAGAATCGCGTCCCGAGATTCAGAATAGAAGACCTTTTAAGGAAGAGGGGCACATTATCTAATTCCCAACATCTGCTATAGCATTCAGCTACAAGGCTTCAACGTCGGTGAACAGTTTGGTCAAAGGCACTTTTTGATACTTACTCTTTATGGTGAAATTTGTCTGAAGAATTTCCTTCATTGACTTCCATGAAGCATTGTTACTTTGGGAGGAATCCAAGATAGCACGTACTGCATTCTCAGTGTACGGAGATCATTTGGTCCATGAGTGAACCACTCACAAGTATCTGACTCTCTAATGAGCACAACATAGGCCATATAAACTTGACACTAGACCGAAATAATCAGAAGTATACTTGTTGAAATGACTCTATATTCACACGGTTTTGAAAAAGCAGTTCTCTACCAAAATGGCTTGAGTACAATCTTCCAAAAGAGTGAGATCATAGACGACAAACATTCTCTGAGGTTATAGGATACTGACTAATCAATAGACAGGGTCTATGTTGATCGTAAATGTTCATTCATTTAGACACCAACTAATGGAAAACTACTTGTGGTTCCATGTGTGCAGTTCTCTTTCTCTGATGACAACACTGTATTATCTGAGTCTATCGAGGGATTAGTTAATATGATAACTGACTTAGTTGGCTCCGTATTTCTGCCAAATGTTACCTAAGAAGATTCTCTTATCCAAAGGCAATAGTTATCTGGGTTGAATCAGATGCAACCTCTTGGGTAAAAACATTTATAAGGTACCAAAGTATGTCATCATTTGGAAAATCATTATCAAAGCAAAATGTAGTGAGGCATTAAGGACAACAAACGTTATAAATATTCACTAAACCGTGGGGAGTAGTCTACCACCAAGCGGTTGAGTAAAATTTTCCTTTGTGACTTAGTTGCACTGTAAGTTGAGTTGACTTGCAATGTAGCAACTTTGTCAGGCCAACCTTTCACCATGAGGCTTCCTCTTTTAGGGTCATACAACAGCTTTAAGATGGGAAATCTGTTGTTTGACACTTTTCAAATTGCTTTTGATTTGCGATGGTATATATTGATTTGCAGAAACCAAGGCTACTCGTATATTGTTGATACGAGAACGCAAAAGCAATGAAAGAGTGTGAACTAGTATCTTTGGGGACCTCAAAAGGGCCATCCAGTAGCAGATCTCGACCATTAATTTATATACCAATCTGATGATGCACACGCTTTGAACTTGCGGGTTACTTTTTGCAAGGCAAAATGCATACTCCGCCTGGAGGACATGTACAAGAATAAGGAACCGTTTAGGAATATTCCTCAATACTGCATCCAATAGAATTATGAACAAACCGTTTGTGGCACCTAAGGGCACAAGGATGTTGATCGAAACTAGGGCATGCTTTCTCTAATTCTTCACTTTAGGTGATAGACAATTTGCACTATCTGTGTGATTGTCCACGATGGAATTGACTTGGTCACAATGGCTGTGGAAGATAGGGTATCACTCAAGTTGTTGGCCAGTTGATTAACTTATTGTTGGTTATTGCTTTGTAAGACATAGCCTTTGTAACTACCAAGGAGTCATTACCTAATTGGAGATTAACCTTCCTATTGGTAACTAATCAGTTGTCTCTCAACACTAAAAAGTTCCAAATTTTCACTCTTGACCACAACAACAGTGGCTGATGTGGATAGTTGACGGACATTGAAGTCTATAGATAAAGAATCACATCAGAGATGGTTGATTTCGATTGTATGGCCATTATGCATACAAAGGTTAAAACTTGCATAATGTGACGATCGAGTCTTATCCAACGTATGACTTGTCCAACAGTAAGTGTTGTGTGTCCTATTTATCCAACAGAGATGAGATACTTTGCTCACTAGATGACGTTCGTCAATACTAGGACACTAAGTAGAGTCACTTGTCTACCACCTATTGCAATCTGTTAATGTTTATGTCGGTGACCTGTTCTTCAAAGGTTATCCTCTTGCCAACTTCAGAAGGAAACTCCACTACCTTCAGTCTAAGATATGGATCTTACGATACGATATGGGAAGATAACCAAGGAACATCTCACAAGAAAGCCCACATCGATGTAGTTCCATAATGGGCTATGACTAGCAACCTCGATACCAGCGCGTGCCCAGCAGCACTACCATGTGTCGGCCGGTCACAAGGAGGCCCTAGGTTTCATCGTGGCACCGCAGAATACTAATCGTAACACCATTACCGAACAGATGCCCGATGAGGAATTTCAAATGACACAGATTGGTGATCCGAACAAGCACCATACAAGGAGGGATAGCAAGCAAAGGTAGTCACAAGGCTTAGAATCAACAGGGAAGCTATTCGCAGATCAAAACACCTCACAAGATAACATAGCTCCATTGCTGAAGGCGACTGAGCATGTGATTTTTGCGTAATTCCACGCACGCCTAGCATTCACCACTATGAGGACAAAACGAAAGATTACCATGAGATTTGGTCATGTTGGACCACAACATGAGATCAAGACTGGTAAACATCTTGAGACTTGAGAAGGTTGGGGATGGATTTAGAAAATTTCAAGGGCGAAAACCGATATGTAGTCATAGATCGAGTTGATAAGGTAGATGCACGAATTTGCAAGCACATGATTTAGAGGCCATAACAGAGAGACATTGTGTCATACTAGCTAACCCTTGGGAGAGGAATCCGGAACGTCCAACATGGATTTGGATACAGTCTCCACAACTGGCAACGTACGAACCATGGTCAAAGGCTAGCATTGATGAAAGTTAACTTGGTGGGTCAGCCGACGAGGGTCTTCACAAAGAGGGTTGCAAAACATCCATGGCTTATGCAAACATATAGGAGAACTAAACTTTGGGCTTTCGGTCAAGCAAAGGCATGGATACAAACATTCAAGGGCTAACCACCAAGTCTACAGGCTCAGGCTCCTAAGAGAGAAAACCTAATTGAAGACAACAACCATACAATTACATAACGTGAACGATGTTCTAAATAAAGCTATGTGACCCTCGTATGCTCACCGAGGACAAACGAAGTGACAACTATGGCACTTATTAACTAACAAGCATACCTACAACATCACAATCAAGCAGTCATTTTAGAAAATTCAAACAAATGGGCTTAAGCAACCAATACAAGGCACATGGCTCACCCAAAATAAGCATTTATCTCAAGCACAAACTAACTACAAGTTTAGTCCAAAACAAACGCTAGCTAAGGTGGCTAACTTAGCATGTGCACAGAATCTGGACAGCAGCACAGTAGTTACTTGTTTCAACCATAACTAAGGTTGTAGACAACCTACAAAGGTGATCCTAGACTTTCTAGAAAGCTTACGAAGATGGCTACACTTTAGTTATTCATACCAAAAGCTAATTCATAGATTAACAGGACCAAAAATGCTAATGTTTCAGATCTGTACCAATATGGCTAGAAAACTGACAAGAACTTTAAAAATGCACAACTGGAGTTCTAGGGACACAACAAGGCTGAGCCTTAACCTTATGTAAAGCTTATTAAGTTATCTATAACTTTCTTACTATCATATTAAAATGATTCTATAGCTAACAAGGCCAAACAAGATAAAGAAGACATCTCTGCCCAGATTTGGACAGATTCTGTCAATTCCCTTTGCAAGCTCATAACTAGAGATTTAGACCACCACAATTAGTGCTATAGGACATTTTGAAAAGCTTAGAAAAAGTACTACACTTCTTCTATTATCTCCAAGACTTGATTCCATATTAACACAGGTCAAAAAAATCAAACATTCAGATCTACTTAAAGCATAAGCAAAACCTGATAGTAAACTTCTAAAAGTTATAACTCTCATACCATAAGGGCTAGGGTCATGAAATTTTAGTAAAAGCTAGAAAAGTTAGTTAGCTACAACTTTGGTATTCTCTATAACTACAGAAAACACCATTATGATCTTGAAAGCATCACTACAACAGAAACCGCTCTAGCAGCCAACGTGTAATAAGCAAAACAAAGTTTGCCTTTGTTCTACTTAACAAGAGAGCACACAAACATATCATCCTAGTGGCTCTAAACATTGTTACCTTAGACCAACACCAATTTAATGGATTCATGAGAATCCAATTTACTTAAGTGAGGTCTAAAACATTTTCAAAAACTTGTATGAACAACGCATCCACCACTTGGCTCAACTAGAGGACATCTATAGGTTCCGGCATGTAACCACACTTATTTATAGCAAAGCTAAGCACACGCTTTTCTCAAACAACATGGAGTAAGGCATTCTTATTTAGCTTCACTCAAGAAAGATAGTGTAACACATTGATCACAAGTTACACACTATAGAACAAGGGTGAGAGGAGCATAGCTATGCATAGGGCAACAATCATGAAGATGCATGCTTCGTCCTATTCGTCCTCACAAGATTGCCAACCTAAGGTGGCGATCACGTTCTATGTCGGTGGCATAACACGCACTCTCTCGATATATAGCTAGTCGTCAGCTACATTTGACTTACGCATTCGTGGTTAGTGTACCTGCAGAAAAGCTTCATTGCAGCCCAACATTTCCCAATATAGCACACAATGAAAGCAGAGAAGTAAAATTCTAAGTACTCCCATGTACATATACCCCATATATATACATGTAGCACCAAAACTACCCGAATCATTCAATCACCCACAATTAAGTACCTTCATATAAACATGTGTGTAACATGTAAATAATCCAGTAACCAAAACTAACTCTCCCCTAGACCGCAGTTTGTACGGTCATGCTCTCACAACTCACACTTACCTGAGCGTAGGTGTGACGTTGCATAAAAATAAACTAGCAACATATATGGCTATTTCATATATGAAGGCTACCTCAAATCTGACACACCAGGTAGCATAGTGTGGGAGAGTTATCACACATACATACCTTGGCCTGGGCGTAGATGCATAAATGAAAAACCCCCAAGTTAGTACTTATATAAGCCACCTAATAATCCTTATATGGGCATAAGGAAATTGACCACTGGCATACGTAGGTTTAAAATTTAGATTTCACAAACCTATATATAACTATAAGTTGATAAAACTGGTTTTAGAAAACAAAACCTTTGTTTTAAATACACATATGACATGTTTAATGTTGAATCTTGCTCCGATACCAGCTGTAACAGAACCGTCCAAATTATAAGAGCACAAGTACAAAAACAATCACCGAAGTGATCAAATTCTCGCACTTGAGCCCATATAACTCCGGTAGTCCAATGAAATCGCGAGGGATTTCAAACCAACCAACATGCAAGCCAAGATCGTAGTGATTCAACATAACAAGTCACATGTTACAACCATTTCACAAGTAATTCAATATACATCGGAATTCAACATAGTTGTTACAACTTAAGTTCAAAAGTAGCGGAAGCAAAGTAATTTAAAACTAACATTTCTCTTATTTCAAATACATGCCAGTACCAAGGTCGATTTCCAACAAAAGCAATAGAGAGAAGATAATAAGATGGATCATGCCCATGATCACACTCCGCCACTACGGTAGGAGACAACCAACTCTTGCAGTAGCCATGATATAGCACAACCTGCAACAAGTGGGGAATAAAACCCTGAGTACGAGAAGGTACTCAGCTAGACTTACCCGTCGGAAACCAGAAATAAAGTGACACCAAGGATCATGCAAGGCTGATGTAAAGTGGGTTAGCTTGACAACATTTTGCATAAAAGCTTATTATGGATAAGTAATCATTAATGCTTAAGCATCAAGTTAATTATCATTAACCTGTCATCTATATTAGAACCTGTACTAGAGCACTCACTTTATTAGGAGCAAACAATATTAACCATAGCAGGTATAAATTGAGGCAACCTTTCCATCGTTATCCAATTAACCATCCGTTCAATTTAATGGAATCTACGTTGCCGCTGCTCAAGTCAAGTGCTCACTAACCGGGAGCGACGGCGATTCGAATCGAATTCCTATCCAGCTGGAGGGGTATTTCTAACACTCACCGAGTCACGCCTGGCGAGGGCTGCTCAGGTCACCTTTCGTATAGTTCAGGAATCGCGGGTCCGAATGATGTCGCGTCCCCAAGGGCGACACTCTGCCAGGTGATAGGGACTCTAACCCCCCCTTGGTCTCACGCCAATGTCCCCAAGCACATCCTTTCTCTCCTCCAAGATGCAACCTACCATTCGATTCCCGGCCTGAACCATACTACTCGACTTCGCGGTCGGAACGACTTATCCGGCCAACTAAGTGTTAGACTGCGTTCAACATGACTCAAGGACGTACATCGAATCGGTCCTTAAATGACTCAGACGGGGATAGATCCACACCCAAGACCTCCATGCCTTGTTGCTTCACTATCGTCATCCCGCCCGGTCTCATTTCATTTTATTAACACATGGTTCCATTCCACGATAGCAATATAGCCAACCGTGCCATATATGGGTATCCCTATATCTCGCAGGTGACAGGAAATCACCTGACTTCTACCGCTTAAAGCAGGGCTAAGCATCTATTCGATCCTAGTCTATGTAGGATTCAGGGATTCATGTATCTGGACAAGGAATGATATAATGCAGCAAGGTCTTCAACCAACTCCTACCACTTAATGCAACAATACTTATAACATATATATAATTAATTGCTTTTGAAGGTAGGAGGCTTATAATGCTCCGGGGCTTGCCTAGGATCCGACTCAAGTCAGAGTTTGTCAGATGAAACTCACTTGGCGAGTATTCCCTCATTCTAGCACTTGTCCGATCTTTCCATCTCCGAGATAGGTCACCAACACCATCTTCTGGTTAGCTCCACCTCAGGTCCTTCACGGGTTTCAGCTAGCGTACCTAAATGAGATGCAAGATGCAAGTGCATGAATACATGGGAATGCAATAGATGATGCATCACACATTAATCAAGGCAAGTACAAGGTTACGCTAAATACACATAAGCACTTCACATTGCTTAAATAAATATCACACAACTTAATATAAAAGATGGCAAGCATATTAGGCATGGAACACAAGATTTCACAAGATCTCAGGTGTATTAACTTAACCACCCTCAAAGGCATAAGTCCCACTTAACAATATACAAGCAAACAACGATAATTGGAATATGTCAATTTCTGGACTTGCAAACAGTAGATTCATAAATCAATCATATCTGGAGTTTCATAAATCCAAATGACTTGCAAGAAGACATTCTGGAAAGCTTAGGAAAATATCTACATTTCATCTTTAATCATCTCAATATGATTCCCAAGTTATCATGACCAAACATGTCAATCTTTAAAGTCTGCACAGAAGGTAATTAAAATTTGACAGTAGATTTATTAAGCATGCAACTCTTAAACTATCAGACCTGGGATCATGAAAATTTAACACAAGAAAGATAAGATAATTATCTACAACTTTTGTATTTACCAAAACCACAGTAAACATCATTTACACCATGAAACTAGTTGCACGAGTAACACCACACATGCAGCCCAACAGCAGTGGTACAATTATAGACAGAAAACTGATAGAAACTTCAGAGAAGCATAAATGGAGTTCTAGACTTCCAACAAATATGATTCTCAACTTTATAGAAAGCTTATAAAGTTACCTACAACTTTCTTGTAATCATCTTAAGATGATTCTACAGTTAACATGGTCAATTAATTAAATAATTGCATCTCTGTCCAAAATATGGACAGAATCTGATATGCCACTTTAAACCGTTATAACTTGAGTTTCACAAATCCAATAATTATGGTTCTGGACTTTTTAGAAAGATTAACAAGTTGCGAACAATTTTGTTATAAACATCTAGAGCTAATTGTGCTACTAACTAGGTCACACATTATAAACAATGCAACCCTGTCTGGGTTTGGACAGAAACAGCTACAACACTTTAGACTACTATAGTTAAACATATACTTAACCAAAAATTGTGCCCTTTAGCTTTTTGAAAATCTTAAGAAAAGTACTACAACTCATTTATTATCAACAAGGCATGATTCATAACTTAACTGAGCCAAACAATGCATACATGCAGCACTGTCCAGAATAGAAGCAAAGCAGCATATGGCATTAGTTATTTTTATAGCTCCTAAACTATCAGTCTTAAAATCCTAAAATTTTTACCAGACATCACACATCACAATAGTAGCATGCCACAAAAATTTCACATCATTTAGATCAATATATCTGCAGTTATGAAAAATAATAGATTCTACTATAATTCAAAACCTAGTTGCATATATTGATTTTTACAGATAAAACTTTAAACTAAAACATGCTATATTATAGATCTACTGCATATAAAATTTTACAAGGATTCCAAAAAGTCCTCATTTGCTAATTTACAATTTTTCTATGATTTTACATGATTTTCCAAAGTTCAGCCATTTAAATGCAATAATTATTCCGAAAAAGAAAAGGGAAAACATTTTTACAAAGTGAACACATGACTTCTCTGAAATTAACTAAGCCCACATTTGTAAATCTATGTGTCTAGTATTTATGCAAAGTGATAACACCAAAGAGCTTCTATTTCTATTTTACCCCCTCTTCTTCTTTCTCGACGGCAGAGGACGGAGGAGACTGGGGAGGAGGAGCTGAGGATCAATGAGGTCACCACCGACGACAAAGGGAAAGTGGCCGGTGAGGCTGCTACGGAGGAGCAGCAGCAAAGCATGCCCACCGCAGGCCACTGCCCTGCTCGTGACTGGTCGAGGCCGCATGCCGCGCCCCACAGCTCGCGCCCATGGCTGCCTTGCCGCGGTCGACCGAACCAGCAGGCGGCAGCGGTGAGGGCCAGCCTATAGCGGTAACAGGGAGGAGCGGCAATGGAGGAGGAAGAGGATGAAGGAGCCAGAGGGAGCACGTTGCACAGGAGGAGCAGCGACGGCACAAGCTCTGCTCGTCGCCTATGGCTATGGCGTGCCGAGGAAACAGGAGGGAGCGACTGGGGAGAGGGAGGAGTGAGCCCAAGAGGGAGCAGAGGAGGGCGTCGGGCTCTCCAAAGGACACGCGTGGGCGAGGTGGCACGCATGCGAGTGATCGTCGGAGCCACGCGGCGCTGCGTGCCTGTGGTCGTCCACGATGCCCTGCTGATGGCGTTCAGATTCAAGTCACTAACTAATACCACCACATAAATCAACTGAAACAGCAATCTTCTCCCCCCTACAACTCTCTAACCAGTGGAGGGTTTGTTTAACCGATTTCACCTTTGTATAGAGCTACGTGTATACTACAACTTTGGTTAAGGGACCCTTGATTGATTTGGCTTGGTTTATGAGATAAAAAACTGCAAAGTAGGCCACCTAAAACTGAATCCCGAGTTTCAGTTTCAAGTCGACTGAAACTCTCATCTTTCCCCTTCCCTATCTCCCAAACCGGTTGTCCGTTGATTTTGGTACAAGAGACAAAGTTGTAGAGCTTTGCGAGGTGAACAACATTGCTTGAATAATCAAGAGCTAAGTCGGCCTAGATTAGAAGATATCGAGCTCCAAAGAAGGGTACCTCAAAACTGAATTCTGCAGTTTAGTTTCAAGCGACTGAAACTGCTAATTTTGAGCCCCTTGATCTCTCAAAGTGTGGCGTGATTTGGTCAACCAATTTCACTAGTGTGTAGAGCTACACGAGTACAACAAGTTTACTTAAAGAACTTTCATCTAATTCTCAACAGTTTTCAAAATAAAATGCGCCAAAGTAAGGTACATGCAAACTGAAACTGAAAAGTTCAGTCACCCAGACTTAGCCGATTTTCGAAGCTTCAAAACAGCACTGGATTCAGTTTCGTGAGCTCGATTTGACCAAGCTAGGTACTGAATTAGCTCTGTGACATTAAACAAATTTTGTTCCCCATGATATGTTCTACAACTTTTATTTAAGCATCAAGGTCCGGATCAGCTTGTGTTGCAAGATATAAAGCTCCAAAGTAAGGTACATGAAACTGAAATTCGACCCCAACACTTAGAAATTTTCAGGATGGCTAACAGCAGGGAATTTCTGGGTTGTTAGACATTTTTGGACATGTTGTGCACCTTTTCAAGATTTGTCACCTTTACAACTTTTGTTCCTTATAAAATTTTCTACAACTTTACTAAAGGGTGCACAGCCATACAAAGTTGTTAAGTCACACTTTTGAAATGATCAAACAAAAGTGTTCCGGGGTCCATACATGGTCAACCATCACTTAGAAGCACAATTAGGCAAAATGATCAACATGAACATTGTTCCATTATGTGTCCTAAGTGTAGTTAAGGTGTTGTAGAGGCCAAACATACCCACCATGCATAGGTTGCACAAAAGTGTAGGCCTCACATGCCTTGAAACATAGAACTCAAGTGAAATGCTGTAGTTGTTTCATGTGGTTGTTTCAAGATACATGCTACACATGTTCCACTAGGGTGTTCCACATGTGTCCAAGATGTGTTGCACATACTGCATTTATATGTTGCACAACACTAGTTCCCATGGGACGTAAGGCAAGTTTTAGTTATAATCCAAACAAGCATATAACTTATCATTTCATGTGACTTTTTGATTCCAAACTTTATGAAATTTTTCCAGGGATCAATATAGATAGTTACTGAGGTGAGACATGTGAAGATACTTTGATAGCAACACCCAAGCATATATCTTTTAATTGAGCCTATATGTAAGCAAGGGTGCAATATCCAAGTTTAGGTTAGGGCTTATCTCTAAAGGTTTGACTTTGACATCGTCATCTCCACTAATCTATCATGTTTGATCTTAAACCCACCACTTAATTGGTGATAAACACCTAGGGTGTTACAGCGAAGCCGAGTAATGTGATTCAGGCCGGGAATCGAATGGTAGGTTGCTTCTTGGAGGAGAGAAAGGATGTGCTTGGGGACATTGGCGCGAGACCAAGGGGGGGTTAGAGTCCCTATCACCTGGCAGAGTGTCGCCCTTGGGGTCGCGACATCATTCGGACCCGCGATTCCTGAATCATATGAAAAGGTGGCCTGTGCGACCCTGGCAGGGGTCTGCACGGTGAGTGTTAGAAATACCCCTCCAGCTGGATAGGAATTCGATTCGAATCACCGTCGCTCTCGGTTAGTGAGCACTTGACTTGAGCAGCCGCAACGTAGATCTCATTAAATGAACAGATGGTTAAGTGAACGATACAATGTTGCCACAATTTATACCTGCTCTGGATATAATATTGATAATTGGTTGATTATGATCAAGTGCATGCTTAGTACAGGTGCTAAGATAGATGACAGGTAAATGCTAAAAATAACTGCTAGTACAGGTTATAAGAGTTTCAATTACTGATGCCTTTATGCAAAATGTGATGTCAGCTAGCCTCTTGTGTAAGCCTTGCATAATCCTTGGTGTCATCTTATTTCTGGTTTTTGACGGGTAAGTCTAGCTGAGTACATTCCAGTACTCAGGGTTTATTCCCTCCTGTTGCAGATGATATGCTCTATCAAGGCTTCTGCAAAACTTGTCTCCACCCTGCGGGTGACGAAGACTAGATCACTAGGGCGTGATCATCCTTTATGTACTTTCCTCATGCTTTTGCGGGTTGTTGATCAACAAGACTGGCAGTAGTTAAATAACTGGTGTGTGTGTGAGTGTTATGCTTCCGCTACTTTCAAACTTGGTTTGTAATAATTGCGACTCCGTGTGTGTAAACTCATTTCTGAACTACTTGTGAAATGTAATGTATGATGTTGTATGTTGAATGATGCGATCCTGGTTGTAAGCAGTCTGGTTTGAAATCCTTCGTGGTTTCAATTGACTACCGGGATTATATGGGCTCAAGTTCGAAAATTTGAGCGCTTCGGTGCTTGTTTTTGTACTTGTGCTCTTATAATTTGGTTGGTTCTGTTACAGCTGGTATCGGAGCATAATTCAACATTAAACACATCATACGGGTAATTAGAAACAAAAGTATTTGTTTATGAAAAGGGTTAAAACTATAAAAATTATTTTTATAGGTATGCCAGTGATCACATCCCTTAGCCCAAATAAGGACTCTTAGGTGGCTTATTATAAGTACTAACTTGGGGATCTTGGTTGTTTTTGTTTCGTCGTCCATACGGCGTGATATTGTATGGATGCCATCCACTTGGGTGGTAATGTATGGATCAATTGCCTCGACGCTCTGGTAAGTGTGAGTTGTGAGAGCATGATCGTCCAACCGGCGATCTAGGGGAGAGTAGTTTTGGTGACTTGCATATTTACATGTTTAAACCGTGTAATTATGGAAGCACTTAATTGTGGGAGTCTTTATATCGGGTAGCTTTGATACTGAAGTATATACATCAGGGGATGTGTATATGGAGAGTATTTAAATTACTGCTTTCTTGTGTGCATATATTGGGAAACTGTTGGGCTGAAATGAGATCTTCTGCATGTACACTAACAGCGTAACGAGTAGACCGATAGTTTCGCCTATATGAGAGAACGTATGTATGCCACCGCCTAGCGTTAGAACTTTAGGTCTCTACTAAGGTGAGAGGGCGTACGGAACGTGCATGCATCATGTTTAATTATATCATACATATCATTTACTCCCTCCTTAAAAATTTCAATAGTCCTGACTAAATTAAATTTCGTATCCCCTAAACGATCCTCACTTTAAGTCGTATCTTGTTGCTACAGATGGCATGTACCAAGTGGATCGCCCGTAAGTCAACCGGGGGCAGGGTCCCTCGTCACTAGCTAGCTCCACGTGAGCCCCGCCCTGAGCCCACTAAGGTGGAAAGGCTGAGGGCTGAGTTTGCTGAAGTGACTGCTGCCAGGAATGCAGCGCGTCAGCAACTGGAGCAAGTGATCCGTGATCGTGACCAGGAAACACTTGCAGTCTAGAGGTTGATAGTAGCAAATCGCAACTGTCAACGCATGCTGGTCCATGTCATGAATCAGAGGGATGAAGCCTGGCACGAGGAGAACGTTCTGAGAGCTCGTCAGTTTGAGCTCGAGCAACAGTTGGAGAATGCTGAAGAATACAATGACAATCTTCATGAAGAAGTGCACCGCCTGAACAACCAGCTGAATCCTCTGCTGCCTCGAAACAACAACGCAGATGAGGACATGGGTTCGGGAATCATCATGGCTGAAGATGATGATGAAGTGGAGGTCAATGGGCCCCAAGATGTCGCACCGGAAGAAGCACCAGAAGAAGAGCCCGAAGAAGAGGAAGACGAGGAGTTAGAGCCTGTTAGCGACGAGGATGGCGGGGAGATCCTTGACACCGACTCTGAGGACGATGCTTAGAGTAGTCATCGCGTAGCTACGATGCTAGAATCGTCTTTTGTGCCTCCTGGGGTTGGAGTGAGGCTTTGTAATAACTTGACTTTTGGGATGTAAGGTCGAACCCTATGTTTCCGAGATGTTTAGTTGAACTTGTTAATTTCGATCACAATTGGATGTCTTATTGTGTTGCGTTCGATGATGGTGTCACAATTAGCAACCTTCGGTGCCGCGACGAAACCGAGGGCCTCCTATGGCACGCGACATAAGGTTGTGCTACTTGGCACGCGCTGGTATCGAGGTGGCTAGTCATGATCCACCATGGAACTCTGTCGTTGAGAAGTCTCTTTGTGGTCAGTTTGAAGTAGCCTTTCCCAGTCAACTAAAAGTTTTGAGATCGAATCCAAGTACCAAGCGAAAGGTCAAAAATCACGTAGAAGTTAACGTATATGGTTCAGTAACTACTGTGCTCCTTGTGAGTGAGCCTTTATACAAGTACATCTTGTTGGATTCCCTCGCATGATCGCGTCAATTGATGCGCTTGAATGGATTGTGCGGTTGTGATGAATTATTGTGCCATGAGTATTTTAAGAAGTCCATTTCATGAAGTCAGTTTGACATATTTACAATAATTCATCTACAAATTTCCCACATCGTCAGTGCTCATTGGCTATGCATTTTGCAGATGTCGTACAATCTCCGACAGGGTCGTGGCAATGAGGATGAGGAACAGCCACCCCCTCCACCACCACCTACCCCGGCTGAATTGATGCAGACCGTGGTAGAAGGGCAGCGCATGTTGGCTGATGCAATGCGCCAACTGGCAAATCGGGAGGCTCGTCAAGGCCGACAGGGCCCAGAACCCAATCAGTACAGTGATTTTAAGGACTTTCTTAATACTAAGCCCCCGCTTTTCAAGGAGGTGGAAGAACCACTGCAAGCCGACGAATGGTTAAACACTATTGAATAAAAGTTTCGTCTGCTTCGTTTGACCGATGAGCTAAAAACTGAATATGCTTCTCATCAGTTGCATGGCCCTGCGGGTATTTGGTGGAGCCACTATCGTTCCACACTGCCTGCAAATGTCCCGATTGCTTGGGACCAGTTCAAGGCAGCATTCCGTGGAAACTATATTCCTCCAGGTCTTATGGCAATCAAGCACACAGAATTCATGAGGCTGTCACAGGGAAATAAAAGCTTGACTGATTATCTGCAATCTTTCAACAACCTGGCAAGGTATGCCACATAGTTTGTGGATACCGATGCCAAGAAAATTACTAGTTTCAAAAGGGGCCTCGGCCCAAAGCTGATGAAGACGATGGGTACTAGCAAGTGCACTACCTTTAATGATTTTTATCAGTGATGCTTTGACCCAAGAGAACAATAATACTATTTATTCTGCCTCGAAGAGCCATAAAAGGGCCATTGAAGCAAGTGCTTTGCAGTCTTAGACTCTAGCTGCACCTAGGACTTTCCCTCGCCCGCCTGCTCAGAATGCCAAGTTTCGTCCGCCACAGAAAAAGCCTGCTGCTAAAACTAGGTTCCGCAAGGCTTATACAGTTGCTCTGCCAAAGGGAAATTCTGGTCAGAGCAGCTCCAGTGTTCCTCCCAGCAACATGCCTTGCTAGAACTGCAACAAGCCAGGCCATTGGTCCCGGAACTGCCCTTACCCTAAGAAGAATGTTAACCAAGGTGGCCGTCAAGGGCACGCTCATTATAACAGTATTGAGGAAATCCCATCTGGTGAGGTGGTCACTGCTGGTAAGTTCCTAGTTGAACAACACCCTGCAGTGGTACTTTTTGATTCAGGTGCTTCGCATTCCTTTATCAGTCCTAAATTTGCATCAAAGTTTGCACATAAGTTACATACTGTTGAAGGTGTGGGTTATTGCATTAGTGCAGCAAGTAGGAATATTTCCACAAATAAAGTAGTGGGGAATCTTGAGTTGGAGATAGAAAGGCGAAAGTATTCGCTTGCCTTAGTGGTTTTGCCGGGTTTAGGCATAGATGTTATTTTGGGCATGAATTGGATGAGTCAGAATGGGGTACTCATTGATACCTCCACTCGGGTAGTTATGCTCAGAGATCCTACAGATCAAAAGGGTTTTCTAGTACAACTTCCCAGAAAAGTTGACTTGTCTCGTGAAGTTCATGCTGTGCAAGCAAAAGCGTTGTCTGAAATTCCCGTAGTGAGTGAGTTTCCTGACGTTTTTCCCGATGATTTGCCGGGACTCCCTCCGGATCGGGATGTGGAATTTAGAATTGAGTTGTCACCGGGCACGGCACCCATCTCTAGGAGACCTTATAGGATGCCTCCGAATGAGCTAGCTGAACTCAAGGTACAGTTGAATGAACTGTTGAAGAAGGGGCTGATTCGTCCTAGTTCGTCGCCGTGGGGATGCCCTGCTATCTTTGTGAAGAAGAAGGATCAGACCTTGCGGATGTGTGTAGATTATAGACCTCTGAATGCAGTCACTGTCAAAAATAAGTATCCTCTGCCACGTATCGATATCCTATTCGATCAGTTATCCAAAGCTAAAGTCTTTTCCAAGATTCATCTGAGGTCTGGTTACCATCAGATTAAAATCCATCCCGAAGATATCCCAAAAAAAGCTTTCTCGACAAGATACGGCCTTTATGAGTATCTTGTTATGTCTTTCGGCCTGACAAATGCCCCCGTAGACTTCATGTGCTTGATGAATTCGGTGTTTATGCCCGAATTGGACAAGTTTGTGGTGGTGTTTATTGATGACATCTTGATATACTCTGAAAATGAGGAAGAACACGCTGAACACCTGCGTATCGTTCTCGCCAGACTACGAGAACATCAACTGTATGCGAAGTTCAGTAAATGTGAATTCTGGCTTCATGAAGTACCTTTCCTTGGGCATGTGTTGTCCGATAGGGGAATTATGGTGGATCCCACCAAGGTACAGGAAGTATTGAATTGGAAAGCTCCTACTTCGGTTCATGAGGTCCGGAGTTTTCTTGGGTTGGCTGGCTATTATCGTCGCTTCATCCCGGATTTCTCAAAAATAGCCAAACCCATGACTCGGTTGCTGCAAAAAGACACCAGGTTTGTCTGGACACCTGAGTGTGATGCGGCTTTTCACCAACTGCGAACCCTCCTAACCTCAGCTCCGGTTTTGGCACAACCGGATATCGAGAAACCTTTTGATGTTTATTGTGATGCCTCAGGCATAGGTTTGGGAGGTGTGTTGATGCAGGAAGGCCGAGTGATTGCATATACCTCGCGACAACTTCGGAAACATGAGGTGAATTATCCAATGCATGACTTAGAACTGGTTGCAGTTGTGCATGCTTTGAAAGTATGGCAGCATTATCTGCTGGGCAATGTCTGCAATATCTATACAGACCACAAAAGCCTCAAATACATCTTCACCCAACCCGAGTTAAATATGCATCAAAGAAGATGGCTCGAGTTGATTAAGGATTATAACCTTCAAGTGCACTATCATCCTGGCAAGGCAAATGTGGTTGCGGATGCTTTAAGCCGTAAGTCTCATTGCCATTCCCTAGTTGAAACTGATTTTCATCGATCTTGCCTTCTACATCCAGCAGTCTTGTACAACATCACTGTCAGTTGTACTCTCAAAAGCAGAATTATTGAGCTCCAAAAGACTGATCCTGGTATATTCCACATAAAACGCAAGATGAAAGAGGAAGAAACTAAGCATTTCAGGGTAGATGAAGAAGGTGTGATGTGGTTTAAGGATAGATTAGTGGTACCTAAGGACCGAGAGCTTAGAGATCAGATCCTGTCCGAAGCACATTCGTCCAAGTTGTCCATCCATCCGGGTAGTAATAAGATGTATTATGACTTGAAGCCACTTTATTGGTGGACCAAGATACGGAAAGAGATAGCTGCATATGTTGCTAGGTGTGACACCTGCTGTAGAGTGAAAGCTGTGCATATGAAAGCTGGGTTACTTCAGCCACTTTCTATCCCAGGTTGGAAATGGGAAGAGATAAGTATGGATTTCATTGTCGGACTTCCTCCCACTGTCAAAAACCATAACTCCATCTGGGTAATTGTGGATCGTTTAACCAAATCAGCTCACTTCATTCCAGTTAGAGTGGACTATCGTCCCACTGACTATGCTGAATTGTACTTCAATCAGATAGTCCGGCTCCATGGGATACCTCGTACTATCGTTTCTGACCGTGGTCCCTAGTTCACTGCTCGCTTTTGGGAGCACTTGCATCACCTTCTGGGAACCAAGTTAGTGAGAAGCTCTGCTTATCACCCCCAGACGTCTGGTCAGACAGAACGAGTTAACCAAATCTTGGAAGACCTGTTGCGGGCATGTGTAATATCATCCAAGGGTTCTTGGGAAAAATGGTTACCTCTAGCAGAATTTCGTACAATAATAGTTACCAAGAGAGTATTAAGATGGCCCCATTCGAAGCTTTGTACGGTCGCAAGTGTAGAACTCCATTAAACTGGGTAGAAGCTGGTGAAAGAAGGTATTATGGTATTGATTTTGTTCAGGAAGCTGAGGAACAAGTCCGTACCATCCAGAAACATATGGCTGCAGCCCAAGCTAGACAGAAAAGTTATGCTGATCGTCGTAGAAAACCACTCGAGTTTGAAGTTGGAGACTTCGTTTATCTGAAAGTTTCTCCAATGAAGAGTGTCCAACGTTTTGGTGTTAAGCGGAAACTTGTGCCAAGATACGTGGGTCCTTTCCAAATCATAGGCAAGAGTGGAGCTGTTGCATACAAAATCCAGTTACCTCCTGAAATGCGTGCCATATTCAATGTCTTCCATGTATCTCAGCTCAAAAAGTGTCTTCGAGTTCCTGAGGAAAGAGTCCCTTTGGGAGATATCAGGCTTGAATCCGATTTAACTTACGAAGAAAAGCCAGTCCAAGTGATCGATACTCAGGAACGAGTAACTAGAAGCAAAGTGGTTAGGTGGTATAAAGTGATGTAGAGTAATCAGGGTAGTGAAAGTGATGCTACGTGGGAACGGGAAGATTATTTGCGGGATGGTTATAAGGAATTCTATGAAAAATGGTACGCTTTCCAAATCTCGGGACGAGATTTTTATAAGGGGGGAGGGCTATAACACCTCAGGTGTTTAGCTCCTTAATTGCATTGCATTTGCATAAGCATAAGCAAGCATCATTCATTTCATGCATAATTAGCAAGTGTTATGCAACACACTCATGCAACATGTGCAACATGAGCTTGCAACATTTGGGTGAAAGTATTGAATTACTTGTTCCAAAGTATGTGACACTAGGAATTTTGTGCAACCAATGTGTAGAGTGGCTAATTAGGTCTTATAACACCTTAATTACATTTAGGGTAAGTAGTGGAGCAATGTTCATGTTGACCAAAATTACCAAATTGCCCTTCCAAATGTTGTTGACTAAGTTTGGACCCCTAGAGTGATCTGGTTTGACCAATTAAAAAGTCCAGCTTAGAAATCTTGCATGGAGGAGCAACCTTAAACAAAGTTGTAGAGAATTTCATAAGGAACAAAAGTTCTAATATGACCATCTCATGAAAATGACCAGAGCATACTAAAAAAGGACCCATAAGTCAGATTTGAGGTTGGGTTCAACACTTAGAAAATTTCTAAGTATGAAAACTGAGTTTCAGTTTCATATACCCTAGTTGAGAGCTCTGTAGTCTGCAAACCAAGCCGAACCAGCTCGAGCTCCAATTGTGAAAGTTGTAGACCACATGTAGATCTCCAACTTTGTTAACTACAACTTACCCCGGATCGCCACGGATTGGGAGATCCATTGTCAACAAGTTTCGCTGTCAGTCGGTTCGATGGATACTGAAACGAAAAGTTCAGACGCTACAGTGCTCGGGCGATTCAGAACTCGGTGGCCGCGTGTACGCCGCGCGTCGACGGCCGGCTGACCGCGCTGGCCACGCGCCGTGCGCATTCTGGCGTCGCAGCCGCGTCTTGAAGCCACCCCGCGCCTGCCGACACACTCACCCGCTCCAGTTCGCCTTTCTTCTCCACCGCGCGCTGCGCCAAGCAAGCAGCCGCTCCGCCATTGCCGCCGCGCCTCTTCCCCACGTTCGTGCGCCGTCGTCGTTGAGTCTCGGCTCAATTCCTCCTGTCAGCAACCCCGTCGCATCTTCCTCTACCACCTCCACCCGTTTCCGGGAGTGGTTGAGTGAAGGTGAGGCCACATTGCTCGCTTCCGCCACCACGGCCGTGTTCGGGACCTTGCCGGAGTTCGAGGCCGCCGTGGGCAGAGCAGCTCCGCCCTTCTCATCCCTTCCTTTTCCCTTAGTCAGCTTTCCAGTGACTCCGGGGAGCTTGGATCGGGTTTGGTTAAGGCGGTAGGGGCTCACCGTCGCCGGCGTACCGCCGCGCACCTCCACCGTGCCGCCATGACCGACGGCGAGTGCTTTCCCATTGCTCCGCCGCCCCGTTCTTGCCACCAATCGACGTAGTTCGATGACGTGGTTATGCTCGTTCATCCAGTTTCACCGGCCGACTCACCGACGGCGAGTTCCGGCGACCACAGCCACCCTCCTCCGCCTCTCTCTCGCTGACCGGTGGGGCCATCCGGTCAGTCGCACGCGCGCGCGGGTGGGAGCCGTAGCAGGCCACGCGTGGGAGTGGGCCACGCAGAGAGATTTGGGCCGCGTCGGCCTGTAGGCCGGCCCTTTAGTGGGATTTCGGTTTTAGTTTTGTTTTCCTTTTTAATTGCCACAGATTTGAGATAATGTTTGGAAAATGTAGATCTAGGGTTTTACTTGCTCAAAAATCATGAGATAAATTTTGTTATGATCTAAATGATGTGTAGTATTTTAGAAAAATATAAATCTGGTATGTGATGTTTAGTTTTCTGGAGAATTTAATAGATCTTTCAAATGTGTTTTGAAATGAATGCAAATTTGTTAAATGTATAACTTGAGCTGTAGTATTCCAAAACTTATGAAATTTGGTGGGTAGGCTAATTTATACTTGCTCTAGCTCTGGTAAAAATTTGGGCAGCAGTTCTTAAGTACTTTTCAAGTTATAATGCTATCTTGTTATTTTAGGAAATGCTTGGACGAATTTTAGTAATTTTTCTACATGTGCAATGTTCTTATAAATTTTTGGAGAATGTCTTGGTACCATAAAGTGTCTAAGAAAATTATGAAATCTGTTGTTTGATACTTTTCATTGTGATTTGTTAATTATACAAAAATCAGCCTTTTTGGCTTGTGAATTTTGTGTAGGGAGTTCCTGTGAATAAATTTAGTTCCAATTCTTACAGTAGTATCTTTTTGGGTCAGAGAGTCTCCTGTAATTTTTGTAGAATTTTACGAACAGTTTACATATATGTTTAAAATTCCACTTAATTAATTAAGTAAATTAAGAAATGAGTATAAATAAATATTTTAGGTAGGAACACCTTACTTTCTGGTGTTTTTGTAACCCATGTGAACTTTTGGTAACATTAGTTTGGTCTTAGGAGAAGTTTGCCACATCAATAAATATTTAATCCTTGCAATTCTAGGTTTTCTGGACAGCTGGAAGTATTTTTAGGTTTGACCTTTGATAAATGTGTTTGCTGGAAAACTTGTAAATACCAAAGTTGTAGTAAACTTGATAAACTAGATTGTGTCAAAATTTGGGAGCATTTGGTTTAGTAGTTTGGGAATTGTTGCTGTTTTAAGTGACAGTCCAGAATTGGCTGCTCTCTGTTTAGAGAGGACAGATTCTGGAAATTGAGGAATTCGACATGGAAAACTTAGGAATTAAGGGTTGAGGTCTGAAAATGATTGGTAGGGCATTTCATAAGCTTTCCAGATTGTCTTAGATCATATCTTTTGGAGTTGGGAATCTTCAGTTATGTTAGAAACAATTAGCGGCTGTCCAGAATGTCTTGCTGTGATATTTTGGTGTTGGCTGTGGTAACCTAAGTAATGTTACTCTTGTGTTTGTTAGGTGTTAGGGCCTTAACCGAAAAAGAACAACTGTATCTTAGGTTGAGTAGCTTAGGTGAGTACTTCTCTACCGGAGAGGAAATTTGCACCTAATACTCGAAGTGATTTGATTAGAGCTTTAAGATTGTTGAAATGCATTTCATTCCGAGCATACTGCATCTTTCATTATGCATACATGAGATTTATTATGCACTCATGCAATAGGTGTGCCGGAGGGGGTAACACTCCTCGAGTTCGAGCCAGTGATCCCGGAGGAAGTCTAGGACCAGCCGGAGCATCCAGAGGGACCAACCGGCGACGAAGCTCCTGTCGAAGATCTACCAGAGTGTCCTGACCACCGGCCCTCGACCTTTCTAAAAGGCAAGCCCCGGTGCATGCTGAACCCACCATTTTATAAATCTATCTTGAGTACTTTTAATTGTTTACTGCATTAAGTTCTAGGAGTTATATGAAAACACTTGCTGCATTTTACCTGTCCTTGTCCAGATATCATACTTAATCCTATACTAGGTATAGGCACGTGTCAATGCTTAGCCCTGCTTAGTACGGTAGAAGTCGGGTGATTTCCGGTCATCCGCGAGAGATAGGATTGGGTCGCGAGTGGCTTATGGCTATCGTGATGGAACCATGCTTTAAAATAAAATTGAGACCGGGCGGGAGTTCGATGGTACAGCTGCAAGACACTTCACGTCTTGGGTGTGGAGCCATGCCCGTCCGAGTCGTTTAAGGACCGATTCGCTGTACGTCCTTGAGTCATGTTGAACGCAGTCTAACACTTAGTTGGCCGGATAAGTCATTCCGACCGCGAAGCCGAGTAATGTGATTTAGGCCGGGAATCGAATGGTAGGTTGCTTCTTGGAGGAGAGAAAGGATGTGCTTGGGGACATTGGCGTGAGACCAAGGGGGGGTTAGAGTCCCTATCACCTGGCAGAGTGTCGCCCTTGGGGTCGCGACATCATTCAGACCCGCGATTCCTGAATCATATGAAAAGGTGGCCTGTGCGACCCTGGTAGGGGTCTGTACGGTGAGTGTTAGAAATACCCCTCCAGCTGGATAGGAATTCGATTTGAATCGCCGTCGCTCCCGGTTAGTGAGCACTTGACTTGAGCAGCGGCAACGTAGATCTCATTAAATGAATAGATGGTTAAGTGAACGATACAATGTTGCCACAATTTATACCTGCTCTGGATATAATATTGATAATTGGTTGATTATGATCAAGTGCATGCTTAGTACAGGTGCTAAGATAGATGACAGGTAAATGCTAAAAATAACTGCTAGTACAGGTTATAAGAGTTTCAATTACTGATGCCTTTATGCAAAATGTGATGTCAGCTAGCCTCTTGTGTAAGCCTTGCATAATCCTTGGTGTCATCTTATTTCTGGTTTTTGACGGGTAAGTCTAGCTGAGTACATTCCAGTACTCAGGGTTTATTCCCTCCTGTTGCAGATGATATGCTCTATCAAGGCTTCTGTAAAACTTGTCTCCACCCTGCGGGTGACGAAGACTAGATCACTAGGGCGTGATCATCCTTTATGTACTTTCCTCATGCTTTTGCGGGTTGTTGATCAACAAGACTGGCAGTAGTTAAATAACTGGTGTGTGTGTGTGTGTTATGCTTCCGCTACTTTCAAACTTGGTTTGTAATAATTGTGACTCCGTGTGTGTAAACACATTTCTGAACTACTTGTGAAATGTAACGTATGATGTTGTATGTTGAATGACGCGATCCTGGTTGTAAGCAGTCTGGTTTGAAATCCTTCGTGGTTTCAATTGACTACCGAGATTATATGGGCTCAAGTTCGAAAATTTGAGCGCTTCGGTGCTTGTTTTTGTACTTGTGCTCTTATAATTTGGTCGGTTCTGTTACAATCACTTACGAGTTGCATCGGGTGCGTCCAAAACTATTTATGAGCCTATGGTACATTAAGTGCAAACCGTGGACCTACCTTGTGTCAAGATTAGCACTATCTCCAAATGGACCGAACAGAGCTCCACCAAACCCTCGTCACCTAGGATTACCATCGGGTGTGTCTAAACTGATTTATGAGCCTATGGTACGTTTGACGAAAACCGAGCACCTGTCTTGCACCGACGCTAACCGTATCTCAAAACAGATCGAAACGAGATTCCACATGACCCACCTCACCTAGGAGTTCCATCGGGTGCCTCCAATACTATTTCTGAGCCTACGGTACATTCAACGCAAACCGTGCACCAATCTTGCATCAAGTGTAGCACTATCTCCAAACGGACCGAACAGAGCTTCCACTTGGGCCTCGTCAAATAGAAGTCCCATCGAGTGTGTCCAAAATGATTTCTATGCCTATGGTATGTTCGGTGCAAACCATGCACCTATCTTGCACTAACACTAACACTGTCTCCAAATGGACTAAAATGAGATTGCACACGACCCACGTCACTTACGAGTTCCATCGGGTGCGTCCAAAACTATTCATGAGCCTATGGTATGTTCAGTGCAAACCGTGCACCTATCTTGCGTCAAGATTAGCACTATCTCCAAACGGACCAAACAGAGCTCCACTAGACCCTCATCACCTAGTAGTACCATCGGGTGCGTCTAAAATGATTTTTGAGCCCATGGTACGTTTGACGCAAACCGAGCACCCATCTTGCACCGACGCTAACACTGTCTCAAAACAGATCGAAACAAGATTCCACATGATCCACCTCACCTAGGAGTTCCATCGGGTGCCTCCAATACTATTTCTGAGACTACGGTACGTTCAATGCAAACCGTGCACCAATCTTGCATCAAGTATAGCACTATCTCCAAACGGACCGAACCGAGCTTCCACTTGAGCCTCGTCACCTAGGAGACCCATAGAGTGCGTCCAAAATGATTTCAATGCCTACGATATGTTCGATGCAACCCATGCACCTATCTTTGCACTGACACTAACACCGTCTCCAAACGGATAAAACAAGATTCCACATGACCCACGTCACTTACGAGTTGCATCGGGTGCGTCCAAAACTATGAGCCTATGGTACATTAAGTGCAAACCGTGCACCTACCTTGTGTCAAGATTAGCACTATCTCCAAATGGACCGAACAGAGCTCCACCAGACCCTCGTCACCTAGGATTACCATCGGGTGTGTCTAAACTGATTTATGAGCCTATGGTACGTTTGACGCAAACCGAGCACCTATCTTGCACCGACGCTAACCCTATCTCAAAACAGATCGAAACGAGATTCCACATGACCCACCTCTCCTAGGAGTTCCATCGGGTGCCTCCAATACTATTTCTGAGCCTACGGTACATTCAACGCAAACCGTGCACCAATCTTGCATCAAGAGTAGCACTATCTCCAAACGGACCAAACAGAGCTTCCACTTGAGCCTCGTCACCTAGGATTCCCATCGAGTGTGTCCAAAATAATTTCTATGCCTTTGGTATATTCGATGCAAACCGTGCACCTATCTTGCACTGACATAAACACTATCCCCAAACGGACTAAATCGAGATTCCACATGGCTCACGTCACTTACAAGTTCCATCAGGTGCGTCCAAAACTATTTATGAGCCTATGGTACGTACAGTGCACCTATCTTGCATCAAGATTGACACTATCTCAAAACAGACCGAACAGAGGTCCACTAGACCCTCGTCACCTATGAGTACCATCGGGTGCATCTAACACTATCTTAAAATAGATCGAAACAAGATTCCACACGACCCACCTCACCTAGGATGATAAGGACATCCTACACTATTACCCGCTGGCAAAGACGCAACAAAAAAAGGCCAAGTGGCCTAGTTGTAGTCGGGCGGCGACCGTGTGAGCCTCTGAATAATCCCACCTTGCTTAGCTTGGGAGGAGGAAGCCACCTTAAAAGAGAGAGCCACCCTTCCCCTATCAGACTAGTCTTTTAGGGACATTGGGCCTTTCCCCGAGTGGGTGTGCATAAGAACTGTTGGGGTCTGGGCAACCTTAATTTATTGGGCCTCGGCCATCCCCACCTGGGCCAGATGCATCATTTGGTATCAGAGCTGGGCCCTTGTTTAAGGGGGTGGGAATGATAAGGACATCCTACACTATTACCCGCTGGCAAAGACGCAACAAAAAAAGGCCAAGTGGCCTAGTTGTAGTCGGGCGGTGAACGTCATCTCCATCCCCAAATCGAGTTATCCACCTTCTCTCATCGAAAGATCAGGATTCACCCTAGCGGGTTCATATCAGTTGGTATCAGAGCAAGGTTGATCGGTGAGAGACTTCTAGTTCTTTGCTGTTTTTAATCTCCTATGGTCCAGAAAAAGCCAAAACAAAATTAGTAGATTAGTTCTTTATAATCCCAAAACCCCTTTGAGCTTAATACTATTACTGCTTAGTTAGGGCTTATTGAATTAACGGTTGCATCGTCGTGCAAGTTGCTGGTCTTAGCGTCTAGTCGTTTAGAGTTTCGAGTTCTAGTCACGTTTCTGTCACCATCGCAGATTTGAGTTTATTTGTTTCTCTCTAGGAATCCGAGTGGATTTTTAAATTCCTTTGTTTTGTTTACCACCATTATCCTAGCCATGTCCTTGGAGGTTTCATCCACGTCCATATTTCCATCTACAAAAAGGAAATCCAACAAGATCAAGATAGAATTCGATTCGGAGTCCTGTTTTATCTTGAAAACAAAAGCACCATATTTCCTTTGTCAGGAGTCTGAATAGGGAGTTTAAATACAATCTGGAAACCTTAACTTGTCCTCTTTCCAACAGATCAGAGCTTGGTCCCAAATTCATTCTGAACGCTTCGCAATTGCCCTGGAGATTTGCGCGTCTGCTGGTTTTGCAAAACAACCACTTGTTTCACTTTGGTACTGAATCACCCTTCCCAAGGAAACATTTAATTGCTGTAAGTAGCTTGTTATTTCTTGTTGCTAAATTTCAGTTTTGTGCTAGTTGAAAGAAAAAAACAAAAAAAAGACAGAAAGAAAGAAAAGAAAGAAAGAAAAGAAAGACAGAAAGAAAGAAAGAAAAGAAAGAGAAAGAAGAAGAGAAGAGTTTTTCTTTTGTTGTTATTCATGTCCTTGTGATCCTTCTTTGCTGCTACTCAGTGACTTCGTTTGTGTCCAGGCTCGCGTCTCTAGCATGTACTAGCCTAGGACCAGCATAATAACGTCGTTGAGCGTTTGTTCAATTTTCTTGCAACTAACGTGGTTCTAGTACTTCCTTGCTTTAGCCCACCTATAGCTCCACATATTTCGACTACAGCTTGACAGGTGTTGTTGTTGCGGCACCGATACACTTCACTCCACGGTTGTAGACTTGTTGGTTGCCGTCACCTCCTGTTTGGCTTGGTAAGAACTTGTAAGGCCTTGTTTTAACAAGTTGAGTTTGAGAGAATTACATCTGACACATCCTAGTAGTTGATAGGAGGATACATATTATTTTTGTGTTTCTTGTTTTCTACTAATCATGGCAGGTGATATGGAGATTTTTGAGCTGTTGAAACTAGACCCTCATATTCAGGATGTCATTCAACACTTGCCATTATATGATGGTAAGTTTGATCCTCAAGCTTACATTGATTGGGAGTTAAAAGTAGACAATGAATTTGATGAGCATGACCTATCCGAGAAACAAAAGATTTGTATTGCCTCTAATATTTTGATTGAATATGCTTTGCTAGAATGGAAACACATTTGTAGGCACATCCAAGTTCCAGAATCTTGGAAAGACTTCAAATTTCTTTTTAGAGATGCATTCGTTCCTGCATATTATGTTGATTATTTGCTTGCAAAATTAGACAACTTGAAGCAGGGTAGCAAGACTGTGAAACAATACTACCATAATTTTAAGATTTGTATCATGTTTGGTGGATTGGATGAATGCATGGAAGATGTTATGAGTAGATTCATGAGAGGGCTCAATTCTGAAATTCGAACCTTATTAATTAGCAAATCATATTGCTATATTGGTCAATTGTTTTGTCTGGCTCTCAATGCTGAAAAAGAGATTCTATTATCTGTGAATACTTGCCAGAATGATGTGACCCATAATGTCCAAAATTTGTCCACTCTGCATGCTAATGAAGAGCAACAAATAGTGGAACCCACTACTGATTTTCCCTTGTCACAAAATGAATTACTCGCAGTTCCTTGTGATAAAGAGGAGTTGTGTGTTGATGATTCTTTTACTCCTATGCCACAAGTAGCAAATAAGTGTGATACTTTTGGTTTGGAACCATACAAATGTGCTGAAGATAAGCTTTTTCATCCTATTACATGTGCACAAGATGAACTGAATTTGTTGTCCTCTTTAAATACTTTGGGTTATATTGAATTTGATATTCTGTGTAATCTAAATTGTCTAAAAGAGAAACTTAAATTTGATTCTATTTTTCCAAGTTTTAATCATTGTTCGCTTCATGCAATTGGCAAATATGACAACAAAGGAGAATATTTGGTGTATAAAGTTTATATTTGCTCTAATCTGAAATATCCTTTTGGGCCACAATACCATGATCAAATTGAGGGCTGCACTAACACTAATGATGTCTTGCAAAGTTTTTCTAGTTTTTCCCAAATGCAACAGGATAAATATCAAGAAGGGGAGAACGGTTCACTTTTACCTACAACACATCCTCCAACAAAGGTCAAACCGAGGACGGTTTGCTGTCAAGAAGGGGAGAATGATGAGGACATCATTGGCTCAAATATGACCATGTCAACCACTTCTATACCAAAGGTGCAACCATTCTATATGAGGCTTATCATTGATGCATTTGATGAATTGGTGCTCCACCATAAAATGTGTATATTTTCATTTTCAGAATTACTTACATGGATCAAGGAAAGGTTTGATTACATATGGAAAGCATGGAAGGTTAATGAAGTTGATTGGGGACCAAATCCAAGTATTCCCAACGTCCTCCACCTGGACACCACGTCACTTTTGGTCCAAGGAAAGAAAGAGATCAAATCCAACACGTTTTCGGGCTGGATTCGGACTCCAGGACAGCTCCAACTTGTGATGTTCACCATGGTCGCATACAGACTCGGATTGGGACGTTCTAGCACTTTTTGAAAAGCTTATCAAGTCTATTTTCCAACGGATCTGGACTCATGGCTATATCTTATCCGATGCTTCCGCAATCGTCGTTTCAACGCTGGGGCCTTTTCTGCCTTTGGTGCTGTGTCACCATATTTTGGGCTGATGGCCCATGTATCAAGTTGGGTTTATTAGGGACGTGTCCTAGGGTTGGAGAACGACCCCAACGCCGCCTGGTCATTCCCCTAGATATTAATAAGGATTAGAGCCGCCACAAACAGATTGGGTTTTGTTTTGTTGAAAGTTTAGCCATTGCTACTTCCTTGTAGACGCGTGTGTCGACTAGGCCATCCATTCTACTCGATTCAGAACCCCAACTTTGTGATTTCAGATTGGTTTTCATCTCCATATTTGCAATTGAGTTGCTTGTTCTACTTGTTCTTGCTTGTTCCTCGATTGCTTGCAGGAATTACCCTAGTGGTTTGGTTGATCGTGTTCCACAAGATCGCGACGGCTGTTGGAGGTGGTGTATCGGTTGCTAAGGCACAGCATCCTTGGATGGTTGTAGTCGGGCCGTGAACTTCATCTCCATCCCCAAATCAAGTTATCCACCTTCTCTCATCGAAAGATCAGGATTCACCCTAGCGGGTTCATATCATAGGAGTTCCATCGGGTGTGTCTAAACTGATTTAGGGCCTATGGTACGTTTGACGCAAACCGAGCACCTATCTTGCACCGACGCTAACACTGTCTCAAAACAGATCGAAACAAGATTCCACATGACCCACCTCACCTAATAGTTCCATCGGGTGCCTCCAATACTATTTCTGAGACTATGGTACGTTCTACGCAAACCATGCACCAATCTTGTATCAAGAGTAGCACTATCTCCAAACGGACCGAACCGAGCTTCCACTTGAGCCTCGTCACCTAGGAGACCCATAGAGTACGTCCAAAATGATTTCAATGCCCACGATATGTTTGATGAAACTCATGCACCTATCTTTGCACTGACACTAACACTGTCTCCAAATGGATAAAACAAGATTCCACATGACCCACGTCACTTACGAGTTGCATCGGGTGCGTCCAAAACTATTTATGAGCCTATGGTACATTAAGTGCAAACCGTGCACCTACCTTGTGTCAAGATTAGCACTATCTCCAAACAGACCGAACAGAGCTCCACCAGACCCTCGTCACCTAGGATTACCATCGGATGTGTCTAAACTGATTTATGAGCCTATGGTACGTTTGACGCAAACCGAGCACCTATCTTGCACCGACACTAACACTGTCTCAAAACAGATCCAAACGAGATTCCACATGACCCACCTCACCTAGGAGTTCCATCGGCTGCCTCCAATACTATTTCTGAGACTACGGTACGTTCTACGCAAACCGTGCACCAATCTTGCATCAAGTGTAGCACTATCTCCAAACGGACCGAACCGAGCTTCCACTTGAGCCTCGTCACCTAGGAGACCCATAGAGTGCGTCCAAAATGATTTCAATGCCTATGATATGTTCGATGCAACCCATGCACCTATCTTTGCACTGACACTAACACTATCTCCAAACGGATAAAACAAGATTCCACATGACCCACGTCACTTATGAGTTGCATCGAGTGCGTCCAAAACTATTTATGAGCCTATGGTACATTAAGTGCAAACCGTGCACCTACCTTGTGTCAAGATTAGCACTATCTCCAAACGGACCGAACAGAGCTCCACCAGACCCTCGTCACCTAGGATTACCATCGGGTGTGTCTAAAATGATTTATGAGCCTATGGTACGTTTGACGCAAACCGAGCACCGATCTTGCACCGACGCTAACCCTATCTCAAAACAGATTGAAACGAGATTCCACTTGACCCACCTCTCCTAGGAGTTCCATCGGGTGCCTCCAATACTATTTCTGAGCCTACGGTACATTCAACGCAAACCGTGCACCAATCTTGCATCAAGTGTAGCACTATCTCCAAACGGACCGAACAGAGCTTCCACTTGAGCCTCGTCAACTAGATGTCCCACCAAGTGTGTCCAAAATGATTTCTATGCCTATGGTATGTTCGGTGCAAACCATGCACCTATCTTGCACTGACACTAACACTGCCTCCAAATGGACTAAAATGAGATTGCACACGACCCATGTCACTTACGAGTTCCATCGGGTGCGTCCAAAACTATTTATGAGCCTATGGTATGTTCAGTGAAAACCGTGCACCTATCTTGCGTCGAGATTAGCACTATCTCCAAACGGACCGAACAGAGCTGCCACTTGAGCCTCGTCACCTTGGAATCCCATCGAGTGTGTCCAAAATGATTCTATATCTATGGTATGTTCGGTGCAAACCGTGCACCTATCTTGCACTGACACTTACACTGTCTCCAAACATACTAAAACGAGATTCCACATGACCCACGTCACTTACAAGTTCAATCGGGTGCGTCCAAAACCGTTTATGGGCCTGTGGTACGTTCAATGCAAACCGTGCACCTATCTTGCGTCAAGATTAGCACTATCTCCAAATGGACCGAACAGAGCTCCACTAGACCCTCATCACCTAGTAGTACCATCAGGTGCGTTTAAAATGATTTATGAGCCCATGGTACATTTGACGCAAACCGAGCACCTATCCTGCACCGACGCTAACACTGTCTCAAAACAGATCGAAACAAGATTCCACATGACCCTCCTCACCTAGGAGTTCCATCGGGTGCCTCCAATGCTATTTCTGAGACTACAGTACGTTCGATGCAAACCGTGCACCAAGTGTAGCACTATCTCCAAACAGACCAAACTGAGCTTCCACTTGAGCCTCGTCACCTAGGAGACCCATAGAGTGCGTCCAAAATGATTTCAATGCCTACGATATGTTCGGTGCAACCCAAGCACCTATCTTTGCACTAACACTAACACTGTCTCCAAACGGACTAAAACAAGATTCCACATGACCCACGTCACTTACGAGTTGCATCGGGTGCGTCCAAAACTATTTATGAGCCTATGGTACATTAAGTGCAAATCGTGCACCTACCTTGTGTCAAGATTAGCACTATCTCCAAACGGACCGAACAGAGCTCCACCAGACCCTCGTCACCTAGGATTACCATCGGGTGTGTCTAAACTGATTTATGAGCCTATGGTACGTTTGACGCAAACCGAGCACCTGTCTTGCACCGACGCTAACCGTATCTCAAAACAGATCGAAACGAGATTCCACATGACCCACCTCACCTAGGAGTTCCATCGGGTGCCTCTAATACTATTTCTGAGCCTACGGTACATTCAACGCAAACCGTGCACCAATCTTGCATCAAGTCTAGCACTATCTCCAAACGGACCAAACAGAGCTTCCTCTTGGGCCTCGTCAAATAGAAGTCCCATCGAGTGTGTCCAAAATGATTTCTATGCCTATGGTATGTTCGGTGCAAACCATGCACCTATCTTGCACTAACACTAACACTGTCTCCAAATGGACTAAAATGAGATTGCACACGACCCACGTCACTTACGAGTTCCATCGGGTGCGTCCAAAACTATTTATGAGCCTATGGTATGTTCAGTGCAAACCGTGCACCTATCTTGCGTCAAGATTAGCACTATCTCCAAACGGACCAAACAGAGCTCCACTAGACCCTCATCACCTAGTAGTACCATCGGTTGCGTCTAAAATGATTTATGAGCCCATGGTACATTTGACGCAAACCGAGCACCCATCTTGCACCGACGCTAACACTGTCTCAAAACAGATCGAAACAAGATTCGACATGACCCACCTCACCTAGGAGTTCCATCGGGTGCCTCCAATACTATTTCTGAGACTACGGTACGTTCAATGCAAACCGTGCACCAATCTTGCATCAAATATAGCACTATCTCCAAACAGACCAAACCGAGCTTCCACTTGAGCCTCATCACCTAGGAGACCCATAGAGTGCGTCCAAAATGATTTCAATGCCTACAATATGTTCGGTGCAACCCATGCACCTATCTTTGCACTGACACTAACACTGTCTCCAAACAGACTAAAACAAGATTCCACATGACCCACGTCACTTACGAGTTGCATCGGGTGCGTCCAAAACTATTTATGAGCCTATGGTACATTAAGTGCAAACCGTGCACCTACCTTGTGTCAAGATTAGCACTATCTCCAAACGGATCAAACAGAGCTCCACCAGACCCTCGACACCTAGGATTACCATCGGGTGTGTCTAAACTGATTTATGAGCCTATGGTACATTTGATGCAAACCGAGCACCTATCTTGCACCGACGCTAACCATATCTCAAAACAGATCGAAACGAGATTCCACATGACCCACCTCACCTAGGAGTTCCATCAGGTGCCTCCAATACTATTTCTGAGCCTACGATACATTCAACGCAAACCGTGCACTAATCTTGCATCAAGTGTAGCACTATCTCCAAATGGACCGAACAGAGCTTCCACTTGGGCCTCGTCAAATAAAAGTCCCATCGAGTGTGTCCAAAATGATTTCTATGCCTATGGTATGTTCAGTGAAAACCATGCACCTATCTTGCACTGACACTAACACTGTCTCCAAATGGACTAAAATGAGATTGCACACGACCCACATCACTTACGAGTTCTATCGGGTGCGTCCAAAACTATTTATGAGCCTATGGTACGTTCAGTGCAAACCGTGCACCTTTCTTGCGTCAAGATTAGCACTATCTACAAACGGACCGAACAGAGCTTCCACTTGAGCCTCCTCACCTTGAAGTCCCATCAAGTGTGTCCAAAATGATTCTATATCTATGGTATGTTCAGTGCAAACCGTGCACCTATCTTGCACTCACACTTACACTGTCTCCAAACGTACTAAAACGAGATTCCACATGACCCACGTCACTTATAAGTTACATCGGGTGCGTCCAAAACCGTTTATGAGCCTGTGGTACGTTCAGTGCAAACCGTGCACCTATCTTGCGTCAAGATTAGCACTATCTCCAAATGGACCAAATAGAGCTCCACTAGACCCTCATCACCTAGTAGTACCATCGGGTGCGTCTAAAATGATTTATGAGCCCATGGTACGTTTGACGCAAACCGAGCACCCATCTTGCACCGACGCTAACACTGTCTCAAAACAGATCGAAACAAGATTCCACATGACCCACCTCACCTAGGAGGTCCATCGGGTGCCTCTAATACTATTTCTGAGACTACGGTACGTTCAATGCAAACCGTGCACCAATCTTGCATCAAGTATAGCACTATCTCCAAACAGACCAAACCGAGCTTCCACTTGAGCCTCATCACCTAGGAGACCCATAGAGTGCGTCCAAAATGATTTCAATGCCTACGATATGTTCGGTGCAACCCATGTCTCCAAACAGACTAAAACAAGATTCCACATGACCCACGTCACTTACGAGTTGCATCGGGTGCGTCCAAAACTATTTATGAGCCTATGGTACATTAAGTGCAAACCGTGCACCTACCTTGTGTCAAGATTAGCACTATCTCCAAACGGATCGAACAGAGTTCCACCAGACCCTCGACACCTAGGACTACCATCGGGTGTGTCTAAACTGATTTATGAGCCTATGGTACATTTGATGCAAACCGAGCACCTATCTTGCACCGACGCTAACCATATCTCAAAACAGATCGAAACGAGATTCCACATGACCCACCTCACCTAGGAGTTCCATCAGGTGCCTCCAATACTATTTCTGAGCCTACGATACATTCAACGCAAACCGTGCACTAATCTTGCATCAAGTGTAGCACTATCTCCAAATGGACCGAACAGAGCTTCCACTTGGGCCTCGTCAAATAAAAGTCCCATCGAGTGTGTCCAAAATGATTTCTATGCCTATGGTATGTTCAGTGAAAACCATGCACCTATCTTGCACTGACACTAACACTGTCTCCAAATGGACTAAAATGAGATTGCACACGACCCACATCACTTACGAGTTCCATCGGGTGCGTCCAAAACTATTTATGAGCCTATGGTACGTTCGGTGCAAACCGTGCACCTATCTTGCGTCGAGATTAGCACTATCTACAAACGGACCGAACAGAGCTTCCACTTGAGCCTCCTCACCTTGAAGTCCCATCAAGTGTGTCCAAAATGATTCTATATCTATGGTATGTTCAGTGCAAACCGTGCACCTATCTTGCACTCACACTTACACTGTCTCCAAACGTACTGAAACGAGATTCCACATGACCCACGTCACTTATAAGTTACATTGGGTGCGTCCACAACCGTTTTATGAGCATGTGGTACGTTTAGTGCAAACCGTGCACCTATCTTGCGTCAAGATTAGCACTATCTCCAAATGGACCAAATAGAGCTCCACTAGACCCTCATCACCTAGTAGTACCATCGGGTGCGTCTAAAATGATTTATGAGCCCATGGTACATTTGACGCAAACCGAGCACCCATCTTGCACCGACGCTAACACTGTCTCAAAACAGATCGAAACAAGATTCCACATGACCCACCTCACCTAGGAGTTCCATCGGGTGCCTCTAATACTATTTCTGAGACTACGGAACGTTCAATGCAAACCGTGCACCAATCTTGCATCAAGTATAGCACTATCTCCAAACAAACCAAACCGAGCTTCCACTTGAGCCTCATCACCTAGGAGACCCATAGAGTGCGTCCAAAATGATTTCAATGCCTACGATATGTTCGGTGCAACCCATGCACCTAACTTTGCACTGACACTAACACTATCTCCAAACAGACTAAAACAAGATTCCATATGACCCACGTCACTTACGAGTTGCATCGGGTGCGTCCAAACCTATTTATGAGCCTATGGTACATTAAGTGCAAACCGTGCACCTACCTTGTGTCAAGATTAGCACTATCTCCAACACAGACCGAACAGAGCTCCACCAGACCCTCGTCACCTAGGATTACCATCGGGTGTGTCTAAACTGATTTATGAGCCTATAGTACGTTTGACGCAAACCGAGCACCTATCTTGCACCGACACTAACACTGTTTCAAAACAGATCCAAACGAGATTCCACATGACCCACCTCACCTAGGAGTTCCATCGGCTGCCTCCAATACTATTTCTGAGACTACGATACGTTCTACGCAAACCGTGCACCAATCTTGCATCAAGTGTAGCACTATCTCCAAACGGACCGAACCGAGCTTCCACTTGAGCCTCGTCACCTAGGAGACCCATAGAGTGCGTCCAAAATGATTTCAATGCCTACGATATGTTCGATGCAACCCATGCACCTATCTTTGCACTGACACTAACACTGTCTCCAAACGGATAAAACAAGATTCCACATGACCCACGTCACTTACGAGTTGCATCGGGTGCGTCCAAAACTATTTATGAGCCTATGGTACATTAAGTGCAAATCGTGCACTTACCTTGTGTCAAGATTAGCACTATCTCCAAACGGACCGAACAGAGCTCCACCAGACCCTCGTCACCTGGGATTACCATCGGGTGTGTCTAAACTGATTTATGAGCCTATGGTACGTTTGACGCAAACCGAGCACCTATCTTGCACCGACGCTAACACTGTCTCAAAACAGATCGAAACAAGATTCCACATGACCCACCTCACCTAGAAGTTCCATCAGGTGCCTCCAGTACTATTTCTGAGCCTACAGTACGTTCAATGCAAACCGTGCACCAATCTTGCATCAAGTGTAGCACTATCTCCAAACGGACCAAACAGAGCTTCCACTTGAGCCTCGTCACCTAGGAGTCCCATCGAGTGTGTCCAAAATAATTTCTATGCCTTTGGTATATTCGATGCAAACCGTGCACCAATCTTGCACTGACATAAACACTATCCCCAAACTGACTAAATCAAGATTCCACATGGCTCACGTCACTTACAAGTTCCATCAGGTGCGTCCAAAACTATTTATGAGCCTATGGTACGTACAGTGCACCTATCTTGCATCAAGATTGGCACTATCTCAAAACGGACCGAACAGAGGTCCACCAGACCCTCGTCACCTATGAGTACTATCGGGTGCATCTAAACTGTCTCAAAACAGATCGAAACAAGATTCCACATGACCCACCTCACCTAGGAGTTCCATCAGGTGTGTCTAAACTGATTTATGGCCTATGGTACGTTTGACGCAAACCGAGCACCTATCTTGCACCGACGCTAACACTGTCTCAAAATAGATCGAAACAAGATTCCACATGACCCACCTCACCTAGGAGTTCCATCAGGTGCCTCCAATACTATTTCTGAGACTACGGTACGTTCTACGCAAACCATGCACCAATCTTGTATCAAGAGTAGCACTATCTCCAAATGGACCGAACCGAGCTTCCACTTGAGCCTCGTCACCTAGGAGACCCATAGAGTCCATCCAAAATGATTTCAATGCCCACGATATGTTTGATGAAACCCATGCACCTATCTTTGCACTGACACTAACACTGTCTCCAAATGGATAAAACAAGATTCCACATGACCCACGTCACTTACGAGTTGCATCGGGTGCGTCCAAAACTATTTATGAGCCTATGGTACATTAAGTGCAAACCGAGCACCTACCTTGTGTCAAGATTAGCACTATCTCCAAACAGACCGAACAGAGCTCCACCAGACCCTCGTCACCTAGGATTACCATCGGGTGTGTCTAAACTGATTTATGAGCCTATGGTACGTTTGATGCAAACCGAGCACCTATCTTGCACCGACACTAACACTGTTTCAAAACAGATCCAAACGAGATTCCACATGACCCACCTCACCTAGGAGTTTCATCGGCTGCCTCCAATACTATTTCTGAGACTACGATACGTTCTACGCAAACCGTGCACCAATCTTGCATCAAGTGTAGCACTATCTCCAAACGGACCGAACCAATCTTCCACTTGAGCCTCGTCACCTAGGAGACCCATAGAGTGCGTCCAAAATGATTTCAATGCCTACGATATGTTCGATGCAACCCATGCACCTATCTTTGCACTGACACTAACACTGTCTCCAAACAGATAAAACAAGATTCCACCTGACCCACGTCACTTACGAGTTGCATCGGGTGCGTCCAAAACTATTTATGAGCCTATGGTATATTAAGTGCTAACCGTGCACCTACCTTGTGTCAAGATTAGCACTATCTCCAAATGGACCGAACAGAGCTCCACCATACCCTCGTCACCTAGGATTACCATCGGGTGTGTCTAAACTGATTTATGAGCCTATGGTACGTTTGACGCAAACCGAGCACCTATCTTGCACCGACGCTAACCCTATCTCAAAACAGATCAAAACGAGATTCCACATGACCCACCTCTCCTAGGAGTTCCATCGGGTGCCTCCAATACTATTTCTGAGCCTACGGTACATTCAACGCAAACTGTGCACCAATCTTGCATCAAGTGTAGCACTATCTCCAAACGGACCGAACAGAGCTTCCACTTGAGCCTCGTCAACTAGAAGTCCCATCGAGTGTGTCCAAAATGATTTCTATGCCTATGGTATGTTCGGTGTAAACCATGCACCTATCTTGCACTGACACTAACACTGCCTCCAAATGGACTAAAATGAGATTGCACACGACCCATGTCACTTACGAGTTCCATCGGGTGCGTCCAAAACTATTTATGAGCCTATGGTACATTCAGTGAAAACCGTGCACCTATCTTGCGTCGAGATTAGCACTATCTCCAAACGGACCGAACAGAGCTTCCACTTGAGCCTCGTCACCTTGGAGTCCCATCGAGTGTGTCCAAAATGATTCTATATCTATGGTATGTTCGGTGCAAACCGTGCACCTATCTTGCACTAACACTTACACTGTCTCCAAACATACTAAAACGAGATTCCACATGACCCACGTCACTTACAAGTTCAATCGGGTGCGTCCAAAACCGTTTATGAGCCTGTGGTACGTTCAGTGCAAACCGTGCACCTATCTTGCGTCAAGATTAGCACTATCTCCAAATGGACCGAACAGAGCTCCACTAGACCCTCATCACCTAGTAGTACCATCGGGTGTGTTTAAAATGATTTATGAGCCCATGGTACATTTGACGCAAACCGAGCACCTATCTTGCACCGACGCTCACACTGTCTCAAAATAGATTGAAACAAGATTCCACATGACCCACCTCACCTAGAAGTTCCATCAGGTGCCTCCAGTACTATTTCTGAGACTACAGTACGTTCGATGCAAACTGTGCACCAATCTTGCATCAAGAGTAGCACTATCTCCAAACGGACCAAACAGAGCTTCCACTTTACCTTGGAGACCCATCGAGTGTGCCCAAAATAATTTCTATGCCTTTGGTATATTCGATGCAAACCGTGCACCTATCTTGCACTGACATAAACACTATCCCCAAACGAACTAAATCGAGATTCCACATGGCTCACATCACTTACAAGTTCCACCAGGTGCGTCCAAAACTATTTATGAGCCTATGGTACGTACAGTGCACCTATCTTGCATCAAGATTGGCACTATCTCAAAACGGACCGAACAGAGGTCCAGCAGACCCTCGTCACCTATGAGTACCCTCGGGTGCATCTAACACTGTCTCAAAACAGATCGAAACAAGATTCCACATGACCCACCTCACCTAGGAGTTCCATCGGGTGTGTCTAAACTGATTTATGGCCTATGGTACGTTTGACGCAAAACGAGCACCTATCTTGCATCGACGCTAACACTGTCTCAAAATAGATCGAAACAAGATTCCACATGACCCACCTCACCTAGGAGTTCCATCGGGTGCCTCCAATACTATTTCTGAGACTACGGTACGTTCTACGAAAACCATGCACCAATCTTGTATCAAGAGTAGCACTATCTCCAAACGGACCGAACCGAGCTTCCACTTGAGCCTCGTCACCTAGGAGACCCATCGAGTGCGCGTCCAAAATGATTTCAATGCCCACGATATGTTCGATGAAACCCATGCACCTATCTTTGCACTGACACTAACACTGTCTCCAAATGGATAAAACAAGATTCCACATGACCCACGTCACTTACGAGTTGCATCGGGTGTGTCCGAAACTATTTATGAGCCTATGGTACATTAAGTGCAAACCGTGCACCTACCTTGTGTCAAAAATAACACTATCTCCAAACGGACCGAACAGAGCTCCACTAGACCCTCGTCACCTAGGATTACCATCGCGTGTGTCTAAACTGATTTATGAGCCTATGGTACGTTTGACGCAAACCGAGCACCTATCTTGCACCGACGCTAACCCTATCTCAAAACAGATCAAAACGAGATTCCACATGACCCACCTCTCCTAGGAGTTCCATCGGGTGCCTCCAATACTATTTCTGAGCCTACGGTACATTCAACGCAAACCGTGCACCAATCTTGCATCAAGTGTAGCACTATCTCCAAACGGACCGAACAGAGCTTCCACTTGAGCCTCGTCAACTACAAGTCCCATCGAGTGTGTCCAAAATGATTTCTATGCCTATGGTATGTTCGGTGCAAACCATGCACCTATCTTGCACTGACACTAACACTGCCTCCAAATGGACTAAAATGAGATTGCACACGACCCATGTCACTTACGAGTTCCATCGGGTGCGTCCAAAACTATTTATGAGCCTATGGTACATTCAGTGAAAATCGTGCACCTATCTTGCGTCGAGATTAGCACTATCTCCAAACGGACCGAACAGAGCTTCCACTTGAGCCTCGTCACCTTGGAGTCCCATCGAGTGTGTCCAAAATGATTCTATATCTATGGTATGTTCGGTGCAAACCGTGCACCTATCTTGCACTAACACTTACACTGTCTCCAAACATACTAAAACGAGATTCCACATGACCCACGTCACTTACAAGTTCAATCGGGTGCGTCCAAAACCGTTTATGAGCCTGTGGTACGTTCAGTGCAAACCGTGCACCTATCTTGCGTCAAGATTAGCACTATCTCCAAATGGACCGAACAGAGCTCCACTAGACCCTTATCACCTAGTAGTACCATCGGGTGTGTTTAAAATGATTTATGAGCCCATGGTACATTTGACGCAAACCGAGCACCTATCTTGCACCGACGCTCACACTGTCTCAAAATAGATCGAAACAAGATTCCACATGACCCACCTCACCTAGAAGTTCCATCAGGTGCCTCCAGTACTATTTCTGAGACTACAGTACGTTCGATGCAAACCGTGCACCAATCTTGCATCAAGAGTAGCACTATCTCCAAACGGACCAAACAGAGCTTCCACTTTACCTTGGAGACCCATCGAGTGTGCCCAAAATAATTTCTATGCCTTTGGTATATTCGATGCAAACCGTGCACCTATCTTGCACTGACATAAACACTATCCCCAAACGAACTAAATCGAGATTCCACATGGCTCACATCACTTACAAGTTCCACCAGGTGCGTCCAAAACTATTTATGAGCCTATGGTACGTACAGTGCACCTATCTTGCATCAAGATTGGCACTATCTCAAAACGGACCGAACAGAGGTCCAGCAGACCCTCGTCACCTATGAGTACCATCGGGTGCATCTAACACTGTCTCAAAATAGATCGAAACAAGATTCCACATGACCCACCTCACCTAGGAGTTCCATCGGGTGTGTCTAAACTGATTTATGGCCTATGGTACGTTTGACGCAAACCGAGCACCTATCTTGCATCGACGCTAACACTGTCTCAAAATAGATCGAAACAAGATTCCACATGACCCACCTCACCTAGGAGTTCCATCGGGTGCCTCCAATACTATTTCTGAGACTACGGTACGTTCTACGAAAACCATGCACCAATCTTGTATCAAGAGTAGCACTATCTCCAAACGGACCGAACCGAGCTTCCACTTGAGCCTCGTCACCTAGGAGACCCATCGAGTGCGCGTCCAAAATGATTTCAATGCCCACGATATGTTCGATGAAACCCATGCACCTATCTTTGCACTGACACTAACACTGTCTCCAAATGGATAAAACAAGATTCCACATGACCCACGTCACTTACGAGTTGCATCGGGTGTGTCCAAAACTATTTATGAGCCTATGGTACATTAAGTGCAAACCGTGCACCTACCTTGTGTCAAAATTAACACTATCTCCAAACGGACCGAACAGAGCTCCACTAGACCCTCGTCACCTAGGATTACCATCGCGTGTGTCTAAACTGATTTATGAGCCTATGGTACGTTTGACGCAAACCGAGCACCTATCTTGCACCGACACTAACACTATCTCAAAACAGATCCAAACGAGATTCCACATGACCCACCTCACCTAGGAGTTCCATCGGGTGCCTCCAATACTATTTCTGAGACTACGGTACGGTCTACGCAAACCGTGCACCAATCTTGCATCAAGAGTAGCACTATCTCCAAACGGACCGAACCGAGCTTCCACTTGAGCCTCGTCACCTAGGAGACCCATAGAGTGCGTCCAAAATGATTTCAATGCCTACGATTTGTTCGATGCAACCCATGCACCTATCTTTGCACTGACACTGACACTGTCTCCAAATGGATAAAACTAGATTCCACATGACCCACGTCACTTACGAGTTGCATCGGGTGCGTCCAAAACTATTTATGAGCCTATGGTACATTAAGTGCAAACCGTGCACCTACCTTGTGTCAAGATTAGCACTATCTCCAAACGGACCGAACAGAGCTCCACTAGACCCTCATCACCTAGGATTACCATCGGGTGTGTCTAAACTGATTTATGAGCCTATGGTACGTTTGACGCAAACCGAGCACCTATCTTGCACCGACGCTAACCCTATCTCAAAACAGATCGAAATGATATGACCTATGGTACGTTTGGTGCAAACCGTGCACTAATCTTGTGTAGCACTACCTCCAAACGGAACAAATAGAGCTCCACCAGACCCCGTCGCCTTAGGAGTACCTCGGGTGCGTCTAAAACGATTTATGAGCCTATCATTTGACCCAAAATGAGCACGTATCTTGCACCGATGCTAACACTGTTTCAAAATAGATAGAAACAAGATTCCACATGACCCACGTCACCTAAGAGTTCCATCGGGTGCCTCCACTACTATTTCCGAGCCTACGGTACATTCACGCAAACCAAGCAGCAATCTTGCATCAAGCGTAGGACTATCTCCAAACGTATCGCATCGAGCTTCCACTTGAGCCTCGTCACCTAGGAGTTCCATCGAGTGCGTCTAAAACGATTTCTATGCCTATGGTACATTTGGTGCAAACCGTGCACCTATCTTGCACTAACACTAAAATTGTCTATAAACGGACTAAAATGAGATTCCACATGACCCACATCACTTACGGGTTCCGTCAGGTGCGTCCAAAACTATTTATGAGCCTATGGTACGTTCAGAGCAAACGGTGCACGTATCTTGCGTCAAGATTAGCACTATCTCCAAACGGACCGAACAGAGCTCTGCCAGACCATCGTCACCTAGTAGCACCTATCTTGCACCAACGCTAACTCTATTTCAAAACAGATAGAAACAAGATTCCACTTGACCCACGTAACCTAGGAGTTCCATCGGGTGCTTCCAATACTATTTCTGAGCCTACGGTACGTTCGACGCAAACCGAGCACCAATCATGCATCAAGAGTAGCACTATCTCCAAATGGACCGTACCAAGCTTCCACTTGAGCCTCATCACCTAGGAGTCCCATCGAGTGTGTCCAAAATGATTTCTATGCCTATGGTACATTCGGTGCAAACCGTGCACCTATCTTGCACCGACGCTAACACTGTCTCAAAATAGATCGAAACGAGATTCCACATGACCCACGTCACCTAGGAGTTACATCGGGTGCCTCCAATACTATTTCTGAGCCTACGGTACAATCGACGCAAACTGAGCACCAATCTTGCATCAAGAGTAGCACAATCTCGCATCGAGCTTCCACTTGAGCGTCGTCAGCTAGGAGTCCCATCGAGTGCATCCAAAATGATTTCTATGCCTATGCTATATTTGGTGCAAACCGTGCACCTATCTTGCACTAACACTAAAACTGTCTATACACGGACAACAATGAGATTCCACATGACCCACGTCAGTTACGAGTTCCATTGGGTGCATCCAAAACTATTTATGAGCCTATGGTACGTTCAGTGCAAACTATGCACCTTTCTTGCGTCAAGATTAGCACTATCTACAAATGGACCGAATAGAGCTCCACCAGACCCTCGTCACCTAGGAGTACCATCGGGTGCGTCTAAAACGATTTATGAGCCTATGGTACGTTTGATGCAAACCGAGCACCTATCCAGCACAAACGCTAACACTGTCTCAAAACAGATCAAAATGAGTTTCCACATGACCCATGTCACCTTGGAGTTCCATCGGGTGCCTCCAATACTATTTCTATGCCAATGGTACATTCAACGCAAACCGTGCACCAATCTTGCACCAAGTCTAGCATTATCTCCAAACGGACTGAACCGAGCTTCCATTTGAGCCTCGTCACCTAGGAGTCCCATCGAGTTCATCCAAAATGATTTCTATGCTTATGGTATGTTCGGTGCAGACCGTGCTCCAACCTTGCACTGACACTAACATTGTCCCCAAATGGACTAAAACAAGATTCCACACGACCCGCCTCACTTACGAGTTCCACCGAGTGCGTCTCAAACTGTTTATGACCTAGGGTTCGTTCGGTGCAAACCGTGCACCTATCTTGTGTAGCACTATCTCCAAACAGAACAAATAGAGCTCCACTAGACCCTCGTCGCCTTAGGAGTACCTCGGGTGAGTCTAAAATGATTTATGACCCTATGGTACGTTTGACACAAACCAAGCACCTATCCTGCACCGACGCTAACACTATCTCAAAACAGATCGAAACAAGATTTCACAAGACCCACGTCACCTTAGAGTTCCATCGGGTGCCTCCGATACTATTTTTGAGGCTACGGTATGTTCAACGCAAACCGTGCACCAATCTTGCATCAAGAGAAGCACTATCCCAAAACGGACCGAATTGAGCTTCCACTTGAGCCTCATCACCTAGGAGTCGGAACGAGTTCATCCAAAACGATTTCTATGCCTACGGTATGTTCGGTGCAAACCATGCTCCAACCTTGCATAGACACTAATACTATCTCCAAATGGACTAAAACAAGATTCCACATGACCCACATCAGTTACGAGTTCTATCAGGTGCGTTCAAAACTATTTGTGACCTATGGTACGTTCGGTGCAAACCGTGCACCTATCTTGTGTAGCACTATCTCCAAACAGAACAAACAGAGCTCCACCAGACCCTCGTCACCATAGGATTACCTCGGGTGCGTCTGAAACAATTTATGAGCCTATGGTACGTTTGATGCAAACAAAGCACCTATCTTGCATCGACGCTAACACTGTCTCAAAACAGATCGAAACATGATTCCACATGACCCACATCACCTAGGAGTTCCAATGGGTGCACCAATCTTGCATAAAGAGTAGCACTATCTCCAAACGGACCGAACCGAGCTTCCACTTGAGCCTCGTCACCTAGGAGTCCGATCCAGTTCATCCAAAACGATTTCTATGCCTATGGTATGTTCGGTGCAATCCATGCTCCAACCATGCACTGACACTAACACTATCTCCAAATGGACAAAAACGATATTCCACATGACCCACATCACTTACGAGTTCCATCAGGTGCATTAAAAAACTATTTATAAGCCTATGGTACGTTCAGTGCAAGCCATGCACCTATCTTGCATCAAGATTAGCACTATCTCCAAACGGACCAAACAGAGCTCCACCAAACCCTCGTAACCTAGGAGTACCATCGGGTGCATCTAAAATCATCTATGAGCCTATGGTACGTTTGATGCAAATCGAGCACCTATCTTGCACCGATGCTAACACTGTCTCAAATCTGATCGAAACGAGATTCCACATGACCCACGTAACCTTGGAGTTCCATCGGGTGCCTCCAATACTATTTCTATGCCTACGGCACGTTCGACACAAACCATGCACCAATCTTGCATCAAGGGTAGCACTATCTCTAAACGGACCGAACCGAGGTTCCACTTCAGCCACGCCACCTAGGAGTTCCATCGGGTGCCTCTGATACTTAGGCCTACGGCACGTTCGACGCAAACCGTGCACCAACCTTGCATCAAGAGTAGCACTATCTCCAAATGGATCGAACCACGCTTGTACTTAAGCCTCGTCACCTAGGAGTCCCATCGAGTGCATCCAAAACGATTTCTATGCCTATCATATGTTCGGTGCAAACCGTGCTCGTATCTTGCACTGACACTAACTCTATCTGCAAACAGACTAAAACGGGATTCCACATGACCCATGTCACTTACAAATTCCATCGGGTGCATCCAAAACTATTTATGAGCCTATGGTACGTTTAGGGCAAACAGTGCACCTATCTTGCGTCAAGATTAGCAATATCTCTAAATAGACTAAACAGAGCTCCACCAGACCCTCGTCACCTAGGAGTACCATTGGGTGTGTCCAAAACTATTTATGAGCCTATGGTACGTTCAGTGCAAACCGTGCACCTATCTTCCATCAAGATTAGCACTACCAGACCCTCATCACCTATGATTACCTTGGCTACGTCTAAAATGATTTATGAGCCTATGGTACGTTTGACACAAACCGAGCACCTATCTTGCACCGACGCTAACACTATCTCAAAATAGATCGAAACAAGATTCCACAAGACCCATGTCACCTAGGAGTTCCATCAGGTGCCTCCAATACTATTTCTGAGCCTATGGTACGTTCGATGCAAACCGTCCACCATTCTTGCATCAAGAGTAGCACTATCTCCAAACGTACCAAATCGAGCTTTCACTTGAGCCTCGTCACCTAAGAGTCCCATCAAGTGCGTCCAAAATGATTTCTATGCCTATGGTATGGTCGGTGCCAACCATGCACCTATCTTGCACTGACACTAACACTGTCTATTGTAGGACTAAAATGAGATTCCACACGACCTACGTCACTTATGAGTTCCATCAGGTGCGTTCAAAACTATTTATCAGCCTATGGTACGTTCAGTGCAAACCGTGCACCTATCTTCCATCAAGATTAGCACTACGAGACCCTCGTCACCTAGGAGTACCATCGGGTGCGTCTAAAACGGTTTATGAGCCTATGGTACGTTTGACACAAACCGAGCACCTATCTTCCACCGACTCTAACACTGTCACAAAATAGATTGAAATAGGATTCCACATGACTCACGTCACCTAGGAGTTCCATCGGGTGCCACCAATACTATTTTCGAGCCTACAGTACATTCGATGCAAACCGTTCCCCACTCTTGCATCAAGTGTAGCACTATCTCCAAACAGACAGAACCAAGCTTCTACTAGACCCTGGTCACCTAGGAGTCCCATCGAGTGCGTCTAAAACGATTTCTATGCATATGGTATGTTCGGTGCAAACCGTGCTCCTATCTTGCACTGACACTAACACTGTCTCCAAATGGACTAAAATGAGATTCCACATCACCCACGTCACTTACGAGTTCCATCAGGTGCGTCCAAAACTATTTATGAGCCTATGGTACGTTCAGTGCAAAACATACACCTATCTTGCGTCAAGATTAGCATTATCTCCAAACAGACCGAACAGAGCTCCACCAGACCCTCGTCACCTAGGCGTACCATCGGGTGCGTCTAAAAATGATTTATGGGCCTATGGTATGGTTGACACAAACCGAGCACCTTTCTTGCACCTACGCTAACACTATCTCAAAACAGATCAAAACAAGATTTCACACGACCCACGTCACCTAGGAGTTCCATCGGGTGTCTCCAATACTATTTCCGATCCTACGGTACGTTCGACGCAAATCGTGCACCAATCTTGCATCAAGAGTACCACTGTCTCCAAATGGACCGAACCGAGCTTCCACTTGAGACTCGTCACCTAGGAGTCCCATCAAGTGCGTCCAAAACGATCTCTATGCCTATGGTACATTCGGTGCAAACCGTGCACCTATCTTGCACTGACGCTATCTCAAAACATATCGAAACGAGATTCCACATGACCCTCATCACTTACGAGTTCCATCGGGTGCGTCCAAAACTATTTATGAGCCTATGGTATGTTCAGTGCAACCGTGATGAGGACATCAACACCACACCTACACCATCGCTAGCACCACTTGGTCCTCTTACTCGTGCTCGTGCCCGTCAACTCAACCATCAAGTAAGTTGACACATGCACCCCTCCTCCAACTTCCTGATTTTAATAAGATTTTTGAGCTTGAATGTGATGCTAGTGGAATTGGATTGGGTGGTGTTTTGTTACAAGAAGGCAAACCTGTTGTGTATTTTAGTGAAAAATTGAGTGGGCCTATTCTAAATTATTCTACTTATGATAAGGAATTGTATGCTCTTGTTCGCACATTAGAAACATGGCAGCATTACTTGTGGCCCAAAGAGTTTGTTATTCATTCTGATCATGAATCTTTGAAGCATATTCGTAGTCAAGGGAAATTGAACCGTAGACATGCTAAGTGGGTTGAATTTATTGAATCTTTTCCTTATGTTATTAAGCACAAGAAAGGGAAAGAGAATATTATTGCTGATGCTTTGTCTAGGAGATATACTTTGCTGAATCAACTTGATTGCAAAATCTTTGGATTAGAAACAATTAAAGACCAATATGTTAATGATGCTAATTTTAAAGAAGTGTTGCTGCATTGTAAAGATGGGAAAGGATGGAACAAATTCATCTTTAGTGAGGACGTTGAGCTTGAGTCGAGGACGACTCAAATGCAAGAAGGGGAGGATGATGAGGACATCAACACCACACCTACACCATCGCTAGCACCACTTGGTCCTCTTACTCGTGCTCGTGCCCGTCAACTCAACCATCAAGTAAGTTTATTCTTAAACTCTTGTCCATCATATTTAGACAATGGAAACACGTGCACTCTTGTTTTACTTAGGAATGATGGAGAGGATCAGAAGGGCAGGGGATTGGCGCCGGCTGGATTTGGACTGCAGGATAGCACCAACTTGTGATGCATGCCACGACTTCATATGGACTCGGATTGGGACGTTCTAGCACTTTTTGGAAAGTTTATCAAGTCTACTTTCCAACGGATCTAGCCTCATGGATATATCTTATCAGATGCTTCTGCAGTAACTATTTTTGTACCGAGACCTTTTCTATCAACGGTGCTGCGTCACCTTATTTTGGGCCGATGGCCCATGTATCAAGTTGGGTCCATTAGGGACGCGTCCTAGGGTTGGAGAATGACTCAAACACCCTTGTGGTCGTCCTCCCATCTACTTATATGCCTCTAGGGCCGCCACAAACAGATTAGGTTTTGTTTCGTCGAGTTAGCTATTGCTACCGCCTTTCAGCGCACATGTTGGATCAACCGCCTGACTGATTGTTTTTAGAACCTCACCATCTTGTGTTTTTAGATTGAAACCATCATATTTATTTGGCAATTAAGTGCTTGTTCTTCTTGTTCTTGCTGGTTCTTCGATTGCTTGCAGGACAGGTGCCCTAGTGGCTGGTTGTCGCGCCACAAGATCACGGCAGCCATCGGAGGAGGTGTATCGGTTGCTAAGGTGCAGCGTCCTTGGACGGTTGTAGTCGGGCCGTGAACGTCGTCTCCATCCACAAATCGAGTTATCCACCATCTCTCATCGAAAGATCAACCAGCGAACCCTACGGGATCTTATTAGTTGGTAATCAGAGCAAGGTTGATCGGTGAGAGACTTCCAATCCTTCGCTGTTTTTAATTTCCTATAGTCCAGAAAAGCCAAAAACAATTAGTAGATTAGGGTTCCGTAATCCTATAGACCTTTTGAGCCTTTGCTAGCACTGCTTAGTAGGGCTTGTTGAGTCGTCGGTTGCATCGGTTGCGTCGAGTTGCTGGTCTTAGTTTTAGTCCTTTCGAGTTTCGAGTTCTTGTCACGTTATAGTCATAGTCGTGTGCTACCATATAAACCTTTTGTTAGCTAAATCCGAATACATCCTTGTGTTCAAGTCCGAGTAGGAATCTGAGTTGTTTTCAGACTGAATTCCACGTGGGGTTGAGTTCGAGTTGGAATCGGTTTAGAGTCCGAATTGACAGCTGCCTTGTTGCTGTTTTGAGTCTGAATCCGAGTACATCTTTGTGCAGCAGTAGTCCTACCTATACTCAAACTTTCCACGTCTTGCGTATACATTTTGGCTCGTTTTTACCGAAATACCCCTGTTTTTTTCAGAAAAAGTGTGTGTGGTGAATTGCTCATTTGATATCTCTCTGATCATATAATCAGTTTTGAGGATTCAAAAAAAAGAAAAAAAAAGAAAAAAAAAGAAAAAAAAAGAGAAAAGGGGCTTATCTTTGTGTTGTCTCATTTTGTTAGGTGGAGTTTGTGATTTCCTTTGTGTCTAGGCTCGCATCTCCATCACGGTCTAGGCTAGGACCAGCACAGTACCACCGTTGAACGATTATTCAGCTCGCTTTTCTGACTAACATGGTGCTAGTATCTTTCCTTGTGCATAGCATTTGGGCCACCTACAGCTCCACATATACGACTATAGCTTGACAGGTGTTGTTGCTGCGGAACCGATACATTCTCTTCCAAGGTTGCAGACTTGCTGGTTGTTGACCCCTCTTGTTGAGCAAGGTAAGAACTGGTAAGAGCTTGATAAACAGGTTGAGAGTGAGCGCCTTGCTGTAGCTACATCCTAGTAGTTGTAGGGCTTTTATTTCTTCACCTGTTATCTTGTTTCCACTTTGTTTTGTTGAACCATGTCAGGATTAGAGGACAGTAACAAGATTCCACAATCTCCTCGCACCAAGGGCATCATTCAACATTTTACAAGGCAAGTGCAGCTGCATACAGAAGGACTTGATCAAGATTTATAGGTGACCAATGATAAGATTGGGCAATTGGAGGCCACCCAACTTGCCACCAATACCAAGCTTGCAACATTGGAGGCATCTATTGCTCGTGTGGACAGAAGCCTTGCTGCTCTTCTGCAGCGTTTTGATGACTTCCACATGAAAGACAAAGAGCAGCATAATGAAGACAACAAGGACGAAGAGCAACTCGAAGATAATTTTAATGATGACTATACTGCTGATACTGAACAGGATGATCATGACACTCGTGATCGGCGTCGTCTACGCCATAATCGTAGAGGTATGGGTGGTCACCGCCGACGTGAGGTACACAATAATAATGATGCTTTCAGTAAGATTAAATTTAAGATACCTCCTTTTGATGGTAAGTATGATCCTGATGCATACCTTTCTTGGGAATTTTCTGTTGACCAGAAGTTTGCATGTCATGAATTTCCTGAGAATACACGTGTTAGGGCTGCTACTAGTGAGTTTACTGACTTTGCTACTGTTTGGTGGATAGAACATGGCAAGAAAAATCCTAATAACATACCACGAACTTGGAATGCTTTGAAACGAATCATGAGGGCTAGATTTGTTCCTTCTTACTATGCACGTGATTTGTTACATAAATCGCAACAACTGAGACAGGGTACTAAAAGTGTAGAAGAATATTATCAAGAATTGCAAATTGGTATGTTGCGTTGTAATTTAGATGAGGATGAAGAACCTGCTATGGCAAGATTTTTGGGTGGGTTAAATCGAGAAATTCAGGACATCCTTTGATGAGACTAGAGGTTGTTCCTGATCTTTTGGTGAGTGTGGATAAACTCGATTTGGGGTGGATTCGACGTTGGCTGTCCGACTACAACGACCACAAGGTGGTTGCGCCTTAGCAACAGGTACACCGGCTCCGATTGTGATGTTCTTGCCGTGCCAAGAACACCAAGAACCTGCAAGCAACCGAGAACAAGCAAGAACAAGATGAACAAGCAAATAACTCACGGATTTAAGCCAAAGGCTTAATCTGAATCACAAGTTGGGGTCTTGAAACAAGCAAATCGGGTGGTCTAGCCGACACACGCGTTTACAAGGAAGAAGCAGCAGCTATCTTGCATCTAAACAAAACCCACCCTCATTCTGATGGCTGCTGGCTCTATTTATAAGGAGGAGAGCACAAGGGGGAGTGGGAAACCCTAATCTGGGCGTCCCTCAAAGGGTTGTAGTTAGTACAAGGCCCAGGCCCAAGCTGTAGGTCTCTGCGTCCTTTGGCTTGCTGCACACAGCTTTGGTAGATTCTGATAGTGCGGTTGGACCCATGTGAAAGAGGACGACGCGCTCTTTCCAACAAGTCAAAAACCAGCTTCATTGGATCTCGTTTCAAGGAGTTATGGTACTTTTGATGGAGTGTCCCCTGCTGTCTCGAGATGAGCTGTGCGCCCATTAATGATGATTCCCACTTGTTCGGCTGCTCCATCCTCATCATGGGGTCTAAACATGAGGCAATGGAGTCTTGACCAACATTCCTAAGAATAAGACAATCATCACCATGATTTAGTAGCATCCAATTCTGAGACGAGTTTGTATGAACAGCGAGGAACGACTTTACCTGATAATTAAGTTGTCGTGCTCGAGCTCTTGTCATCGGACCTTGTTGTGCAGCAGGTGTGGTTGTGTCAATGGAAGGGATGTCCTCATCATCCTCCCCTTCTTGCATTTGAGTCGTCCTCGACTCTAGTTCATCCTCTTCTCCCAAATATGGCTTCAAATCTGCAATGTTAAATGTGGGGCTAACCCCAAAAGCTGCAGGTAGCTCAAGTTTGTACGCATTATCATTAATCCTTTCTAACACTTTAAAAGGACCATCGGCTCTAGGCAGCAACTTAGACTTTCGCAAATCAGGGAACCTATCTTTTCTCAAATGGAGCCAAACTAGATCACCAGGTTCAAAAATGACATGTTTCTTCCCTTTGCTACCAGCTAGTTTATACTTTGCATTCATGCACTCTATTTTCTCTTTAGTGGTTTCATGCAATTTTAAGATCAGTTCAGCACGTTGTTTAGCATCAAATTTCACTCGCTCCGAGGTCGGAAGAGGTAACAAATCAATAGGAGCACGTGGCACAAACCCATAAACTATCTCAAAAGGGCTTTTCTTAGTGGTAGAATGATGTGAACGATTATAAGCAAACTCAACATGAGGCAAGCACTCTTCCCACATTTTTATGTTCTTTTTCAAAACAGCCCTAAGCAATGTAGATAAGGTTCTATTGACAACCTCATTTTATCCATCAGTTTGGGGATGACAAGTAGTGGAAAATAAAAGCTTAGTCCCTAGCTTAGCCCACAAAGTTCTCCAAAAATGACTAAGAAATTTTGCATCCCGATCAGAAACAATGGTGTTAGGCACACCATGCAATCGAACAATCTCATGAAAGAACAAATCAGCAACATGTGTAGCATCATCGCTCTTATGACATGGTATGAAATGTGCCATTTTAGAAAATCTGTCCACAACAACAAACACACTATCCCTCCCCTTCTTTGTTCTAGGCAGTCCTAAAATAAAGTCCATTGAAATATCTTCCCATGGTGCACTTGGAACAGGAAGAGGCATGTATAAACCATGAGGATTAAGGCGTGACTTAGCTTTCTGGCATGTTGTGCAGCGAGCAACGAACCTCTCCACGTCTCTCCTCATCTTGGGCCAAAAGAAATGACCAGCAAGGATGTCCTCTGTCTTTTTCACACCAAAATGTCCCATGAGTCCTCCTCCATGCGCTTCCTGCAACAATAACAAACGCACGGAGCTAGCTGGAATGCATAGCTTGTTGGCTCTAAAGACAAACCCGTCGGTGAGGACGAATCTGTTCCATGTTTTCCCCTCTTGGCAATTCAGCAATACATCTTTGAAATCATTGTCATGTGCATATTGTTCCTTAATAGTTTCCAAACCAAAAATTTTAAAGTCAAGTTGTGAAAGCATGGTGTAACGTCTAGACAAAGCATCAGCAATTATATTTTCCTTCCCCTTTTTGTGTTTGATGACATAAGGAAAGGACTCGATGAATTCAACCCACTTGGCATGTCTACGGTTCAGTTTTGCTTGACTACGGATGTGTTTCAATGATTCATGATCAGAATGTATGACAAACTCTTTGGGCCACAAATAATGCTGCCATGTTTCCAAAGTCCGAACTAGAGCAAGCAATTCCTTATCATAAGTAGAATAGTTCAAACTAGGGCCACTCAACTTTTCACTGAAATACGCCACAGGTTTTCCCTCTTGTAACAGCACACCACCCAACCCAATTCCACTAGCATCACATTCAAGCTCAAAGGTTTTGTTGAAATCAGGAAGCTGGAGTAAAGGTGCATGAGTTAACTTATCTTTGAGTGTGTTGAAAGCATCCTGTTGGGCTGCAGCCCAAGTGAAGGTTGCACCCTTCTTGGTGAGTTCATGCAGCGGGGCTGCAATGGTGCTGAAGTCCTTCACAAATCGACGGTAGAAACCAGCAAGTCCTAGAAAACTCCGCACTTGTGTGACCGTGCAGGGAACAGGCCAGCTGTGTATGGCCTCAACCTTGGCTTGATCAACTTCTATTCCCTGCGGTGTCACAACATATCCAAGAAAAGAGACTCGATCTGTGCAAAAGTGCACTTCTCAAGATTGCCAAACAAGTGTGCATCCCGAAGAGCATTGAAAATGGCACGCAAATGATCAAGATGTTCCTCTAATGATCTACTATATATCAAGATGTCATCAAAGTATACCACTACAAATCTGCCAATAAAAGAGCGTAAAACCTCGTTCATTAATCTCATGAAGTGCTGGGTGCATTAGTCAATCCAAAGGGCATGACAAGCCATTCATATAAACCAAACTTAGTTTTAAACGCTGTTTTCCATTCATCTCCTAGCTTCATACGAATCTGGTGGTAACCACTACGCAAATCAATTTTAGAGAACACAATTGAGCCACTCAATTCATCAAGCATATCATCTAACCTTGGAATAGGATGACGATATCTGATTGTGATGTTGTTTATCGCTCTACAATCAACACACATGCGCCATGATCCATCCTTCTTAGGAACTAAAAGCACGGGAACGGCACAAGGGCTAAGAGACTCACGCACATAACCTTTGTTGAGCAATTCTTGTACTTGTCTCTGAATCTCTTTTGTCTCGTCCGGGTTGGTCCTATACGGCGCATGATTAGGCAAGGAAGCCCCAGGGATGAGGTCAATCTGGTGTTCAATCCCTCGAATTGGTGGCAGCCCCGGTGGTACCTCCTTTGGAAAAACATCGGCATACTCCTGCAAAAGATTAGTGATAGCAGGAGGCAAAGAAATAGATGTATCTTCGAGTGAAAATAAAGTTTCTTTGCAAACCAAAGCATTGCAAACAGTAGTACTAGCATCAATCTCATCCAAATCAGATTTGGTGGCAAAGTAACAAGAGCCTTTCAGCTTGATCTCATTTTTATTATGATGAACAGATTTGCTAGACTTCTTCTTATGTTTCTCAAGTTCCTTAGCGACAATCTGATTTTCACTAGCAACAGCCTGATTCTTAAGTTTGCTAGATCTAGCAAGTTCATCTCTTAGAATAAACTCAGGGGACATGGGGTGCAACACAATCTTCTTGTCATTATGCACGAAAGAGTATTGATTTGTTTTACCAGAGTGCAAGGAATCTTTATCAAACTGCCATGGTCTACCTAACAACATAGAGCATGCTTGCATAGGCACAACATCGCAGTCAATGGAATCATGATAAGAACCAATGGCAAACTCTACCCTTACCAATCGGGTTACCTTCACCTTTGCCGCTGATGTTAAGCCACTGAATGTAGTAAGGCTGCGGGTGTGGTTTTGTGCTCAATGAAAGCTTCTCCACCATTTCAGCACTTGCCAAGTTGTTGCAGCTTCCTCCATCTATGATCACACGGCAAGAGCGTTCCTTGATCACACACTTGGTTTGAAACAAAGTGTGGCGCTGATTTTGTTCAGCCCTCTCCATTTGGGCACTTAGCACCCGCTGCACCATGAGGCTCTCATAGTGCTCAGCAGCTTCAGCCCTAATGTGCTCTTCGTCATGTTGGAAATAATCTCCTTCATCAGCTCGCACAATCATCACACGTGTGCTTGGGCAGTCCTTGCGTATGTGGCCATATCCTTTGCAGCGTAGGCACTGAATATCCCTTGTTCTCCCCGTGGATACCACCGAGGATGAACTCTTGGCAGATGTAGCCGTTGCTCCTCTAGTTGGTTCATTTGGGCATGGTACAGAATTCGTTGTAGAGGAGCGTGGCTTGATGGCGAGGAAGATTGTGGGGGTGCACGCGTTGACGGTGCAGCAGCATTGGAGGGTGTCCACAAGGCTAGCACGACCTGCAGGAATGTTAGCCCTCATGCTAGCTCGTCGTCCCTGCACTTCTCGTTCAGCTTTACAAGCAAGGGTGAAATAAATGATTGACAGAATTATATTCCTTATAAGCTAGAATGTCCTGAATCTCCCCGGTTCAGCCCACCCATAAATCTAGCTATAGCACCATCCTCATTTTCCTCTAGCCCGCAACGAAGCATACCCATTTGTAGCTCTTGATAGTACTCTTCTACAGATTTGGATCCTTGCCTCAATTGTTGCAACTTATTTAAAAGATCACGGGCATAATAAGAAGGAACAAATCTGGCCCGCATGACCCGTTTCAAAGCATCCCAAGTTGATGTGTTATTTGGGTTCTTACGATGGTATTCAGACCACCAAACAGAGGCAAAGTCAGTAAACTCACTAGTTGCAGCCCTAACACGTTTGTCCTCAGGGAAATCATGGCAAGTAAATTTCTGATCAACAGCTAATTCCCAACTAAGGTACATATCAGGATTATACCTCCCATCAAAAGCAGGTATGGTGAATTTAATCTTGCCAAATGAGTCATCGGCACGTAACTCTTGCCGTGGTCGGCGAGGACCTGTCTCATGGCGGCGGCGATGTTGTTCGATGCGTCGATGACCATTTAGCTCCTCATCAAGCTCAGTGTCCGCTGCATATTCTTCTTCATCATGACCAGCAGCACTGCCCATGGTGTTGTTGTTGTGATTGCGTCGTTCGAAACCATCACAGCGATTCTGTTCCATCCTCTCCAATCGCTCCAAGACACCAACAAGAGATGTATTAACAGAACCAAGAGTGCCTTCCAAGGAAGCCAACCTGGTGTTGGTCTCAATCTGAGCCGTCTCCAATTGACCAAGGCGCTCATTGGTGACACGAACATCCTCATCAAGGTGTTCAGCATGGAGCCTCACTTTGCGTTCAAAGTGTTGCAGCAAGGCTTTTGATCGAGGTGATTGTGGAGGGGTCCTTTCACCTTCTCCTACCATGGTTAGTATGTAGCAAGGGAATCACAAGAAAATATGTCCTACCAACTAACTGAATTAGGTGGCAACAATTTTCATTCGCTCAGCATGTGCAACCGAGTTCTTACATGTCCTTACCTTGCTATGCAGATGGTGTTGGCGACGACAAGAACAACACAAGTAGTAGCAAGTAGAACCCTGTGACGTTGTAGATAATTTGTGGAGCTGTAGGTGGCTTAAAAAAATCAAGGTACAACTGGAACCACGTTAGTCAATGCAAGTTGAATAAGTGTTCAAAGATAGTATCGTGCTGGTCCTAGGCTAACCTGTGCTAGAGACGCGAGCCTAGACACAAATGTTATCACCGGATAGTAGCAAACAATGGGAATGATGAGAGTAAATAGCATCAACTTAACCCTTTTTTTTTCTTTTTTTCTTTCTTTATTTCTTTCCTCCATTTCCTTTCTTTTTCTTTTCTATTTTCTTTTCTTTTCTTTTCTTTTCGACAAGTAGCGCACAAACTGAACTTTTGCAATATGATTATAACAAGAATGCAGCAAGTAGCATAGACTTTCTTTTACTAGGGATAAGGATTGCAACAAGTAGTACAAATATGCAATTTGAACTCTCTTATTTTCAGAACTGAGTGTACTCAGATTTGCACCAAAAGGACAGGTGCATAAGGTAGTGTTTGTGTAGGCGCGGCTAAAGGTGATGGTGGTGAGGGTTTCAGCGAAAAGGTGGAGAGAGCAGCGGTGCTTTTGGTGGTGGTGGTGGTGGTATTGGTGGAGATTGCAGTGGCTGAAGTGGGGGGGGAAGGCAACAGCGGATTGTGTGGTGACTAAAACGTGACAAGAACTCGAAACTCTAAATGATTAGAACCTAAGAACCAGCACTTGACACCACGATGTAAAGCACAAACTCAACAAGCAAAGAACTAAGCAGATCAGCAAGGCTCAAACTTGTGTTTGGAATTTCAGTTCTATCCTATTTTTATATTTCTGGACATAGGTAAAGCAATGAACAGTAAATCACTCACCAAAGAACCTTGCTCTGATTACCACATGATGAGACTAGAGGTTGTTCCTGATCTTTTGGTGAGTGTGGATAAACTCGATTTGGGGTGGATTCGACGTTGGCTGTCCGACTACAACGACCACAAGGTGGCTGCGCCTTAGCAACAGGTACACCGGCTCCGATTGTGATGTTCTTGCCGTGCCAAGAACACCAAGAACCTGCAAGCAACTGAGAACAAGCAAGAACAAGATGAACAAGCAAATAACTCACGGATTTAAGCCAAAGGCTGAATCTGAATCACAAGTTGGGGTCTTGAAACAAGCAAATCGGGTGGTCTAGCCGACACACGCGTTTACAAGGAAGAAGCAGCAGCTATCTTGCATCTAAACAAAACCCACCCTCATTCTCATGGCTGCTGGCTCTATTTATAAGGAGGAGAGCACAAGGGGGAGTGGGAAACCCTAATCTGGGCGTCCCTCAAAGGGTTGTAGTTAGTACAAGGCCCAGGCCCAAGCTGTAGGTCTCTGCGTCCTTTGGCTTGCTGCACACAGCTTTGGTAGATTCTGATAGTGGGGTTGGACCCCATGTGAAAGAGGACGACGCACTCTTTCCAACAAGTCAAAAACCAGCTTCATTGGATCTCGTTTCAAGGAGTTATGGTACTTTTGATGGAGTGTCCCCTGCTGTCTCGAGATGAGCTGTGCGCCCATTAATGATGATTCCTACTTGTTCGGCTGCTCCATCCTCATCATGGGGTCTAAACATGAGGCAATGGAGTCTTGACCAACATTCCTAAGAATAAGACAATCATCACCATGATTTAGTAGCATCCAATTCTGAGACGAGTTTGTATGAACAGCGAGGAATGACTTTACCTGATAATTAAGTTGTCGTGCTCGAGCTCTTGTCATCGGACCTTGTTGTGCAGCAGGTGTGGTTGTGTCAATGGAAGGGATGTCCTCATCATCCTTGCTTATAAAGAATACACTAACGTAACCCATTTGTTTCATCTTGCTTGTAAAGCTGAAAGGGAAGTGCAGGGGCGACGTGCCAGTACCAAGAATAATTTTTCTGCAGGGAAGACTAATTCATGGCAGCCCCGCACGAGTACTACTCCAACTACACGTACTCCTATGCCATCATCCAGCGACAAGCCGCGTGCTACTCCCACAAATTTAGTGGCCAAGACGATCCAGAAGCCTACTGCAAGCGCTTCATCCATGGCATCTACTGGTAGAACAAGAGACATTCAGTGTCACCGGTGCAAGGGGTATGGACATGTGATGCGTGACTGTCCAAGCAAGTGTGTTATGGTCATCAAAGATGATGGTGAGTATTCCTCTGCTAGTGATTTTGATGAAGATGCATTTGCTTACTGCTGACCATGCAGGTAGTGACGAACAACCAGAAGAGCAGATTGGTGCAGACAATGCAGATCATTATGAGAGCCTCATTGTGTAGCGTGTGCTTAGCGTTCAAATGGAGAAGGCGGAGCAAAATCAGCGACACACATTGTTTCAAACAAAGTGTGTCATCAAAGAGCGTTCGTGCTGCATGATCATTGATGGAGGTAGTTGCAACAACTTGGCTAGCAGTGACATGGTGGAGAAGCTTGCGCTTACCACCAAACCACACCCACATCCATATTACATTCAATGGCTGAACAACAGTGGTAAGGCAAAGGTAACTAGACTTGTGCGAATCAATTTTTCCATTGGATCCTATAAAGATGTTGTTGAATGTGATGTTGTGCCTATGCAAGCTTGTAATATTCTGCTAGGTAGACCTTGGCAATTTGATAGAGATTCTATGCATCATGGTAGAGCAAATCAGTATTCTTTTCTATACCATGATAGAAAATTATGTTGCATCCTATGTCTCCTGAAGCTATTATGCAAAATGATCTTGCTAAAGTTGCAAAAGCTAAAAGTGAGAGCGATAAAAATGCCAAATCTGTGAGTAGTAAGAAAGATGAGATAAGATTGAATGGACATTGCTTGCTTGCTACTAAATCTGATATTAATGAATTGGTTGCTTCCACTTCTGTTGCCTATGCTTTGGTGTGCAAGGACATTTTGATTTCAATTCACGATATGCAGCATTCTTTGCCCCCTGCTGTTGCTAACATTTTGCAGGAGTATTCCGATGTTTTTCCAAGTGAGATACCAGCGGGGCTGCCACCAATATGAGGGATTGAGCACCAAATTGATCTTATTCCTGGTGCATCTTTGCCAAATCGTGCGCCATACAGGACAAATCCAGAAGAAACGAAGGAAATACAACGACAAGTGCAAGAACTACTCGACAAAGGTTATGTGCATGAGTCCCTTAGTCCTTGTGCTGTTCCTGTTATTTTAGTGCCTAAGAAAGATGGTACATGGCGCATGTGTGTTGATTGTAGAGCTATTAATAATATCACCATTCGATATCGACACCCTATTCCACGTTTGGATGATATGCTTGATGAACTGAGTGGTGCTGTTGTGTTTTCTAAAGTTTGATTTGCGTAGTGGGTACCACCAGATTCATATGAAATTGGGAGATGAATGGAAAACTACTTTCAAAACTAAATTTGGTTTATATGAGTGGTTAGTCATGCCTTTTGGGGTAACTAATGCACCAAGTACTTTCATGAGATTAATGAACGAGGTTCTACGTGCTTTCATTGGAAAATTTGTTGTAGTCTATTTTGATGATATATTGATTTACAGCAAATCTATGGATGAACATCTTGATCATTTACGTGCTGTTTTTAATGCTTTATGAGATGCATGTTTATTTGGTAACCTTGAGAAGTGCACCTTTTGCACCGATCGAGTGTCTTTTCTTGGCCATGTTGTGACTCCACAGGGAATTGAGGTTGATCAAGCCAAGGTAGAAGCTATACAGGGATGGCCTGTACCAAAGACTATCACCCAAGTGTGAAGTTTCCTAGGACTTGCTGGTTTCTATCGCCGTTTTGTGAAGGACTTCAGCACCATTGCTGCACCTTTGAATGAGCTTACGAAGAAGGGAGTGCCTTTTAGTTGGGGCAAAGTACACGAGAACTCCTTCAACATGATGAAAGATAAGTTGACACATGCACCCCTCCTCCAACTTCCTGATTTTAATAAGACTTTTGAGCTTGAATGTGATGCTAATGGAATTGGATTGGGTGGTGTTTTGTTACAAGAAGGCAAACCTGTTGCGTATTTTAGTGAAAAATTGAGTGGGCCTGTTCTAAATTATTCTACTTATGATAAGGAATTGTATGCTCTTGTTCGCACATTAGAAACATGGCAGCATTACTTGTGGCCCAAAGAGTTTGTTATTCATTCTGATCATGAATCTTTGAAGCATATTCGTAGTCAAGGGAAATTGAACCGTAGACATGCTAAGTGGGTTGAATTTATTGAATCTTTTCCTTATGTTATTAAGCACAAGAAAGGGAAAGAGAATATTATTGCTGATGCTTTGTCTAGGATATATACTTTGCTGAATCAACTTGATTGCAAAATCTTTGGATTAGAAACAATTAAAGACCAATATGTTAATGATGCTGATTTTAAAGAAGTGTTGCTGCATTGTAAAGATGGGAAAGGATGAAACAAATTCATCTTTAGTGAGGACGTTGAGCTTGAGTCGAGGACGACTCAAATGCAAGAAGGGGAGGATGATGAGGACATCAACACCACACCTACACCATCGCTAGCACCACTTGGTCCTCTTACTCGTGCTCGTGCCCGTCAACTCAACCATCAAGTAAGTTTATTCTTAAACTCTTGTCCATCATATTTAGACAATGGAAACACGTGCACTCTTGTTTTACTTAGGAATGATGGAGAGGATCAGAAGGGCAGGGGATTGGCGCCGGCTGGATTTGGACTGCAGGATAGCACCAACTTGTGATGCATGCCACGACTTCATATGGACTCGGATTGGGACGTTCTAGCACTTTTTGGAAAGTTTATCAAGTCTACTTTCCAACGGATCTAGCCTCATGGATATATCTTATCAGATGCTTCTGCAGTAACTATTTTTGTACCGAGACCTTTTCTGTCAACGGTGCTGTGTCACCTTATTTTGGGCCGATGGCCCATGTATCAAGTTGGGTCCATTAGGGACGCGTCCTAGGGTTGGAGAACAACTCAAACACCCTTGTGGTCGTCCTCCCATCTACTTATATGCCTCTAGGGCCTTTCAGCGCGCGTGTTGGATCAAACAGATTAGGTTTTGTTTCGTCGAGTTAGCTATTGCTACCGCCTTTCAGCGCGCGTGTTGGATCAACCGCCTGACTGATTGTTTTCAGAACCTCACCATCTTGTGTTTTTAGATTGAAACCTTCATATTTATTTGGCAATTAAGTGCTTGTTCTTCTTGTTCTTGCTGGTTCTTCGATTGCTTGCAGGACGGGTGCCCTAGTGGCTGTTGTCGCGCCGCAAGATCACGGCAGCCATCGGAGGAGGTGTATCGGTTGCTAAGGCGCAGCATCCTTGGACGGTTGTAGTCAGGCCGTGAACGTCGTCTCCATCCACAAATCGAGTTATCCACCATCTCTCATCGAAAGATCGGCCAGCGAACCCTACGGGATCTTATCAAACCGTGTACCTATTTTGTGTCAAGATTAGCACTATCTCCAAACGGACCAAATAGAGCTCCACCGGACCCTCGTCTCCTAGGAGTACCATCGAGTTCGTCTAAAATGATTTATGAGCCTATGGTACGTCTAACGCAAACCGAGCACCTATCTTTCACCGATGCTAACACTGTCTCAAAATAGATCGAAACGAGATTCCACATGACCTACGTCATCTAGGAGTTCCATCGGCTGCCTCCAATACTATTTCTGAGCCTACGGTACGTTCGACGCAAACCGTGCTCCTATCATGCATCAAGAGTAGCACTATCTCCAAACATACCGAATCGAGCATCCACTTGAGCCTCGTGACCTAAGAGTCACATCGAGTGCGTCCAAAACGATTTCGATGCCTATGGTACGTTTAGTGCAAACCGTGCACCTATCTTGCACAGACACTAACACTGTCTATAAACGGACTAAAATGAGATTCCACATGACCCACGTCACTTACGAGTTCCATCGGGTGCGTCCAAAACTATTTATGAGCCTATGGTACGTTCAGTGCAAACCGTGCACCTATCTTGTGTCAAGATTAGCACTACCAGACCCTCGTCACCTAGGACTACCATCGGGTGTGTCTAAAACGGATCATGAGCCTATGGTACGTTTGACACAAACCGAGCACTTATCTTGCACCGACATGAACATAGTCTCAAAATAGATTGAAACGGGATTCCACATGACCCACGTCACCTAGGAGTTCCATCAGGTGCTTACAATACTATTTCCAAGCCTAGAATACGTTCGACGCAAACTGTTCCCCAATCTTGCATCAAAAGTAGCACTATCTCCAAACGGATAGAACCGAGCTTCCACTTGAGCCTCGTCACCTAGGAGTCCCATCAAGTGCGTCCAAAATGATTTCTATGCCTATGGTATGTTCGGTGCAAACCGTGCTCCTATCTTGCACTGACACTAACACTACCTCCAAACAGACTAAAACGAGATTCCACATGACCCACGTCACTTACGAGTTCCATCGGGTGCGTCCAAAACTGTTTATGAGCCTATGGTATGTTTAGTGCAAACCGTGTACCTATCTTGTGTCAAGATTAACACTATCTACAAACGGACCAAACCGAGCTCCACTAGACCCTCGTCACCTAGGAGTACCATCGGGTGCGTCTAAAATGATTTATAAGCCTGTGGTACCTCTGGTGCAAACCTAGCACATATCTTTCACCGAAGCTAACAATATCTCAAAACAGATCGAAACGAGATTCCACATGACCCACGTCTCCTAGGAGTTCCATCGGCTGCCTCCAATACTATTTCTGAGCCTACGATAGGTTTGACGCAAACCGTGCACCAATCTTGCATCAAGAGTAGCATTATCTCCAAACGTACCGAATCGAGCATCCACTTGAGCCTCATGGCCTAAGAGTCCCATCAAGTGCATCCAAAATGATTTCTATGCATATGGTACGTTCTGTGCAAACCGTGCACCTATCTTGCACAGACACTAACACTGTCTATAAACGGACTAAAATGAGATTCCACATGACCCACGTCACTTATGAGTTCCATCGGGTGCGTCCAAAACTATTTATGAGCCTATGGTACGTTCAGTGCAAACCATGCACCTACCATGTGTCAAGATTAGCACTACCAGACCCTCATCACCTAGGAGTACCATCAGGTGTGTCTAAAACGGATCATGAGCCTATGGTACGTTTGACACAAACCAAGCACCTGTCTTGCACCGACACGAACACAGTCTCAAAACAGATTGAAACGGGATTCCACATGACCCACGTCACCTAGGAGTTCCATCGGGTGCCTACAATACTATTTCCGAGCCTAGGATACGTTCGACGCAAACCGTTCCTCAATCTTGCATCAAAAGTAGCACTATCTCCAAACGGACAGAACCGAGCTTCCACTTGAGCCCCGTCACCTAGGAGTCCCATCAAGTGTGTCCAAAATGATTTCTATGCCTATGGTATGTTCGGTGCAAACCGTGCTCCTATCTTGCACTGACACTAATATTGTCTCTATATGGACTAAAACGAGATTCCACACGACCCACGTCACTTACGAGTTCCATAAGGTGCGTCGAAAACTATTTATGAGCCTACGATACGTTTGACGCAAACCGTGCACCAATCTTGCATCAAGAGTAGCACTATCTCCAAACGTACCGAATCGAGCATCCATTTGAGCCTCATGACCTAAGAGTACGTTCAAAATGATTTCGATGCCTATGGTACGTTCGGTGCAAACCGTGCACCTATCTTGCACTGACACTAACACTGTCTATAAATGGACTAAAATGAGATTCCACACGACCCACATCACTTACGAGTTTCATCGGGTGCCTTCAAAACTATTTATGAGCCTATGGTATGTTCAGTGCAAACCATGCACGTATCTTACATCAAGATTAGCACTACCAGACCCTCGTCATCTAGGAGTACCATCAGGTGCGTCTAAAACGGTTTATGAGCCTATGGCACATTTGACAGAAACCGAGCACCTATCTTGCATTTACGCTAACACTATGTCAAAACATATCGAAACAGGACTCCCCATGACCCACGTCACCTAGGAGTTCCATCGGGTGCCTGCAATACTATTTCCAAGCCTATGATACATTCGATGCAAACCGTTCCCCAATATTGCATCAAGAGTAGCACTATCTCCAAACGAACGGAACCGAGCTTCCACTTGAGCCTCATCACCTAGGAGTCCCATCAAGTGCGTCCAAAATGATTTCTATGCCTATGGTATGTTCGGTGCAAATGTGATGCTATCTTGCACTGACATTAACACCATCTCCAAATGGACTAAAACGAGATTCCACACGACACCGTCACTTACGAGTTCCATCAGTTGCGTCCAAAACTATTTATGAGCCTATTGTACGTTCAGTGCAAACCATACACCTATCTTGTGTCAAGATTGGCACTATCTCCAAACGGACCGAACAGAGCTCCACCAGACCCTCGTCACTTAGGAGTACCATCAAGTGCGTCTAAAACGATTTATGAGGCTATGGTATGTTTGACACAATCCGATCACCTATCTTGCAATGACACTAACATTGCCTCAAAATAGATTGAAACGAGATTCCACATAACCCACGTCACCTAGGAGTTCCATCGGCTGCCTCTAATACTATTTCCAAGCCTACGGTACGTTCGACGTAAACCATGCACCAATCTTGCATCAAGGGTAGCACTACCTCCAAACGGACCAAACTGCACTTAAGCCTCATCACCTCAGATTCCCATCGAGTGCGTCCAAAATAATTTCTATGCCTATGGTATGTTTAGTGTAAACCGTGCTCCTATCTTGCACTGACACTAACACTACCTTCATACGGGCTAAAATGAGATTCCACACGACCCACGTCACTTACGAGTTCCATTGGGTGTGTCCAAAACTATTTATGAGCCTATGGTACGCTCAGTGCAAACCATGCACCTATCTTGCGTCAAGATTAGCACTATCTACAAACAGACCAAACAGAGCTCCACTAGACCCTCATCACCTAGGAGTACTATCGGGTGCGTCTAAAACTATTTATGAGCATGTGGTACGTCTGGCGCAAACCGAGCACCTATCTTTCACCAACGCTAACACTGTCTCAAAACAGATCAAAATGAGATTCCCCATGACCCACATCACCTAGGAGTTCCATCGGGTGCCTCCAATACTATTTCTGAGCCTACGGTACGTTCGACGCAAACCATGCACCAATCTTGCATCAAGAGTAGCACTATCTTCGAACGTATCGAATCAAGCTTCCACTTGAGCCTCATCACCTGAGAGTCCCATCGAGTGCGTCCAAAATGATTTATATGCCTATGGTACGTTTGGTGCAAACCGTGCGTCTATCTTGCACTGACACTAACACTATCTATAAACAGACTAAAATGAGATTCCACACGACCCACGTCACTTACGAGTTCCATCGGGTCCGTCCAAAACTATATATGAGCCTATGGTATGTTCAGTGCAAACCGTGCACCTGTCTTGCATCAAGATTAGCACTACCAGACCCTTGTCACCTAGGAGTACCATCGCGTGCGTCTAAAATGGTTTATGAGCCTATGGTATGTTTGACACAAACCGAACACCTATCTTGCACTGACGCTAACACTGTCTCAAAACAGATCGAAATAGGATTCCACATGACCCACATCACCATGTGTTCCATCGGGTGCCTCCAATACTATTTCTGAGCCTATGGTACGTTCAACGCAAACCGTTCCCCAATCTTGCACCAAGAGTAGCACTATCTCCAAATGGATAGAACCGAGCTTCCACTTGAGCCTCGTCACCTAGGAGTCCCATCAAGTGCATCCAAAACAATTTCTATGCCTATGGATGTTTGTTGCAAACCGTGCTCCAACCTTGCACTAACACTAACACTGTCTCCAAATGGACTAAAACGAGATTCCACACGACCCACATCACTTACGAGTTCCATCAGGTGCGTCCAAATCTACTTATGAGCCTATTGTATGTTTAGTGCAAACCGTACACCTATCTTGCACCGACGCTAACACTGTCTCAAAATAGATCAACACAAGATTTCACATGACCCACGTCACCTAGGAGTTCCATCGGGTGCCTCTAATACTATTTCTGAGCCTACGGTACGTTTGACAAAAACCGTGCACCAATCTTGCATCAAGAGTAGCACTATCTCCAAACGGACTGAACCGAGCTTGCACTTAGCCTTGTCACATAGGAGTCCCATCGAGTGTGTCCAAAATGATTTCTATGCCTAGGGTATGTTCGATGCAAACCGTGCTCCTATCTTGCACTGACACTAAAACTACCTCCAAACAGACTAAAACAAGATTCCACACGACCCATGTCACTTACGAGTTCCATAGGTTGCGTCCAAAACTATTTATGAGCCTATAGTACGTTCAGTGCAAACCGTGCACCTATCTTGCGTCAAGATTAGCACTATCTCCAAACGGACCAAATAGAGCTCCACCAGACCCTCGTCACCTAGGAGTACCATCGGGTGCATCTAAAATGATTTATGAGCCTGAGGTACGTTTGGCGCAAATCAAGCACCTATCTTTCATCCACGCTAACACTGTCTCAAAACAGATCGAAATGAGATTCCACTTGACCCATGTCACCTAGGAGTTCCATCAGGTGCCTCCAATACTATTTCTGAGCCTACGGTACGTTCGACGCAAACCGTGCACCAATCTTGCATCAAGAGTAGCACTATCTCCAAACGTACCGAATCGAGCTTCCACTTGAGCCTCGTCACCTTAGAGTCCCATCGAGTGCATCCAAAATGATTTCTATGCCTATGATACGTTCAGTGCAAACCGTGCACCTATCTAGCACTGACACTAACACTGTCTATAAACGGACTAAAATGAGATTCCACACGACCCACGTCACTTACGAGTTCCATCGGGTGTGTCCAAAACTATTTATGAGTCTATGGTACGTTTGACACAAACCGAACATCTATCTTGCATCGACGCTAACTCTATATCAAAATAGATTGAAACGACACTCCACATGGCCGACGTCACCTAGGAGTTCCATCGGGTGCCTCCAATACTATTTCTGAGCCTACGGTACGTTTGACGAAAACCGTGCACCAATCTCGTATCAAGAGTAGCACTGATAAGAGTTTGTGTGTCCCAATCTTTCGGTGGAGAAGGATAACTTTGATTTCACTGGAGAGACATTCACGACCCGACTACAACCATCCAAGGACGCTACGCCTTAGCGATCGATACACCAATTCCAGCGGTTGTCACGATCTTGCGGATCACAACCAACCAAACTACTAGGGTTATTCCTGCAAGCAATCGAAGAACAAGCAAGAACAAGTAGAACAAGCACTCAATTGCAAATATGATATGAAGTTTCAGATCTAATACACATAAAGGTGGGGTTCCGGATCGAGTAGAACAGATGGTCTAACCGACACACGTGTCTACCAGGAAGTAGCAGGAGCTAAACTTACACCAAAACAAAAACTCAATCTCTTTGTGGCGGCTATGGAGGTATATGAGAGGGTAGAGGACGACCTGGACGTGGTGGGGCTCATCCCACAACCCTAGGACACGCCCCTATTGGGCCCCACTTGATACACGGCCCATCGGGCAACAATCAGGTGACGCAGCACCGTGGACAGAAAAAGGTCTCGGTATTAAAATGAGGACTGCGGACGTATTTCACAAGATATCGGCATGAGTCCAGATCCGTTGGAAAGTAGACTTGATAATCTTTCCAAAAAGTCCTAGAACGTCCCAATCGGAGTCCGTATGAAGTCGTGACAACCGTCGAAAGTTGGGACTCTTCTGCAGTCCGAATTCATCTTCCAAAACATGTTGGACTTGGACTCTTTCTTTCTTTGAGCCAAAAGTGACGTGGTGGCTTGGTGGATGACATTAGGAATATTTGGACTTGGTCCCCAATCAACTTCATTAACCTTCCATTCTTTCCATATGCAATTGAACCTTCTCTTTATCCATGTAAGTAATTCTGAAAATGAAAATACACACACTTTATGGTGCAGCACCAATTCATCAAATGTATCAATGATAAGCCTCATATAGAATGGTTGCACCTTTAGTTTAGAAGTGGTTAATATGGTCATATTCAAGCCAATGATGTCCTCATCATTCTCCCCTTCTTGACAGCAAACCATCCTCGGTTTGACCATTGGTGGAGGGCATGTTGTAGGTAATACCGAACCATTCTCCCCTTCTTGAGAGTTATCCTGTTTCTTTCCAACCAAACAAGGGAAACTCGACATGACATGATTGTAGATAGTGCATTCCTCAGATTGATCATATTTTTGCATAATAATAGGGGGTTTTATATTTGCACAAATGTAAATTCGGTGTATCATATAGTCCTCTTTACAATTATATTTGCCAATAGCATGAAAACTAATATTATGAGAACATGGCAATTCAAATCTAGCAAACAGATTATTCTCTAAGTAGCTAAGCTCACAAAGATCATCAAATTCAATATACCCCATTGTATGTAAAGATGACAACATTTGATTTCTTCATTTTCATTTGTAATATGAATAACATGCTTGAATTCAGCACACATTGATTCAGAATTTTTTGCTTTATTCACTAGTTGTGGTATGGATATAGCTAATGTGTTAGCACACAACTCTTCTATATCACAAGGAAGATTAAGCATATCAATGTGTGACAAGGGAAAATCAGTAACTGGTTCCACAATTGATTTCTCTATGCTAGCTCGATTAGTGGACAAATACAGTTCAACTAAAGCATACTCACCTTGATTTTTGTTATGAACATTTGACTTACCTTTGCTGCTCTTCTCAAAGGTTGTACAAGTAGCAGGATTCTCTTCCTGAAATGAGTCACCTAATATCCCAAATTTCTTGCTCTCCATTTGAATATTGATGTCTACTTGCTACAAGTTGTTAGTTATTGGAGAGCAAGTGCTTCTTTTGTATTTGCTAGATCCATTTTGAGATTTCTTTCATAATCACAAGCAAGATCAAACAACTCATCAAAAGAGTTATAATGTTTATCAACAAGAATATTCTGAATTTCCTCATTAAGACCTTGCAAAAATCTATGTTCCAAAAGTTCACTAGTTTCTTCTAAGCCACAACGCAGCAAACATGATTTTAGTCTATCCAAGTATTCTGCTACAGTTTTGTTCTCTTGTTTTATAGATTGCAACTTTCTAAACAAAATTTTAGAATAATATTAAGGTACAAAAACATTTCTAAAATGTCTTTTCACATCTTTCCATGATTGAGAGGCTTTACCAAATCTACAAAGGTGTTTCCATTCAGTTAAAGCATATTTAGTAAAAACACTAGAAGCAACTCTAACCTTTTGATTTTCTGATAGATCAAGCTTTTTAAATTCATTGTTTACATTTAGCTCCCATTCAATATATGCATGAGGGTCATACTTTCCTTCAAAACTAGGTAGTGCAGATTTTATTCTATCAAGCAAAACATCACATACCTCATGAGTCGCATGCTTATCTCTTGCCATACCTTTAGCAAACTGATGAGAATATACAACCTGATCATCTTGTATTTCCATGTGGATTCCTACCATGATTAGAAGAAAACAAGAAACATCCACAATAATATTTATGCCCCTATCAACTACTAGGATGTGCTTGTTGTAATTCTCTCACTCTCAACCTGTTCAAACAAGCTCTTATAAGTTCTTACCAAGCCCAACAGGAGGTGGCGGTTACCAACAAGTTGCAAACCTGGAAAATAGTGTATCGACACCGCAGCAACAACACCTGTCAAGCTATAGTCGAATATGTGGAGCTGTAGGAGGGCTCAAATTAATGTACAAGGAAGTACTAGCACCACGTTAGTCACAAAAAGCAAGTTGAGAAATCGTTCAACGATGGTACCGTGCTGGTCCTAAGCTAGACCGTGCTAGAGACGCGAGCCTGGACACAAATGAAGTCACGGTACAGTAGGAAAAAGGCACAAGAACAGCAATCTATCACTCTCCCTCTTTTCCTCCTCTCTTCTTTTCTTTCTTTTCTCTTTCTCTTTCTTTTTTTTTGTCTTTTTTTGAATTCTCTTCTTCTACTTCTTTTCTTTTACTTTGCACAAGACGAATCTGAACTTAACAAAACATAGTTCAGAACATCAACTTATAATGTATTTGTCTTTTTGGGGAGTAACAAGAAAAGAACTAGCAACTCAGATTTTTCTTTGTGCGCCCAAATCAGATTTGCTCGGTGTGAAAAAAATAGCGTGGATGGATATGGTGCAACAAAGACGAATATGGTAGTAATGATTGCAATGGAGATGTATATGGTGTAGTGGAGATATGTATGGTGGTGGTGATGGCAGCGAATATGTATATAATTGATAGTGACCAAAACTTGACAAGAACTTGAAACTCTAAAAGCATAATCCTAAGACCAGCAACTCGACTCAGCCGATGTAAACCAAACTCAACAAGCCCGAACTAAGCAATACTAGTCAAAGGCTCAAAGGGTCTATGGGATTATGGGAAAAAATCTACTGTTTTTGTTGGCTTTTTCTGGACTATAGGAAAATAAAAGCAACTAAAATCTCTCACCGATCAAACCTTGCTCTGATACCACTTGATAAGAGTTTGTGTGTCCCAATCTTTCGGTGGAGAAGGATAACTTCGATTTCACTGGAGAGACATTCATGACCCGACTACAACCATCCAAGGACGCTGCGCCTTAGCGATCGATACACCAATTCCAGTGGTTGTCATGATCTTGCGGATCACAACCAACCAAACCACTAGGGTTATTCCTGCAAGCAATCGAAGAACAAGCAAGAACAAGTAGAACAAGCACTCAATTGCAAATATGAGATGAAGTTTCAGATCTAATACACATAAAGGTGGGGTTCCGGATCGAGTAGAACAGATGGTCTAACCGACACACGTGTCTACCAAGAAGTAGTAGGAGCTAAACTTACATCAAAACAAAAACCCAATCTCTTTGTGGTGGCTATGGAGGTATATGAGAGGGTAGAGGACGACCTGGACGTGGTGGGGCTCATCCCACAACCCTAGGACACGCCCCTATTGGGCCCCACTTGATACACGGCCCATCGGGCAACAATCAGGTGATGCAGCACCGTGGACAGAAAAAGGTTTCGGTATTAAAATGAGGACTGCGGACGTATTTCACAAGATATCGGCATGAGTCCAGATCCGTTGGAAAGTAGACTTGATAAGCTTTCCAAAAAGTCCTAGAACGTCCCAATCGGAGTCCGTATGAAGTTGTGACAACCGTCGGAAGTGGGGACTCTTCTGCAGTCCGAATTCATCTTCCAAAATGTGTTGGACTTGGACTCTTTCTTTCTTTGAGCCAAAAGTGACGTGGTGGCTTGGTGGATGACATTAGGAATATTTGGACTTGGTCCCCAATCAACTTCATTAACCTTCCATTCTTTTCATATGCAATTGAACCTTCTCTTCATCCTTGTAAGTAATTCTGAAAATGAAAATACACACACTTTATGGTGCAACACCAATTCATCAAATGTATCAATGATAAGCCTCATATAGAATGGTTGCACCTTTAGTTTAGAAGTGGTTAATATGGTCATATTCAAGCCAATGATGTCCTCATCAAGCACTATCTCCAAACGTACCGAATCGAGCTTCCACTTGAGCCTCGTCACCTAGGAGTCCCATCAAGTGCGTCCAAAACAATTTCTATGCTTATGGTATGTTTGGCGCAAACCGTGCTCCTATCTTGCACTGACACTAACATTGTCTCCAAATGGACTAAAATGAGATTCCACACGTCCCACGTCACTTACAAGTTCCATCAGGTGCGTCCAAATCTATTTATGAGCCTATGGTATGTTCGGTGCAAACCGTACACCCATCTTATGTCAAGATTAGCACTATATCTAAACGGACCGAACAAAGCTCCACTAGACCCTCGTCACCTAGGAGTACCATCGGGTGCTTCTAAAACAATTTATGAGCCTATGGTATGTTTGACTCAAACCGAGCACCTATCTTGCACCGACGCTAATACTGTCTCAAAATAGATCGAAACGAGGTTCCACATGACCCACGTCACCTAGGAGTTCCATCGGGTGCCTCCAATACTATTCTGAGCCAATGGTATGTTCGACGCAAAACTGTGCACCAATCTTGCATCAAGAGGAGCACTGTCTCCAAACGGACCAAACCGAGCTTCCACTTGAGCCTCGTCATCCAGGAGTCCCGTCGAGTGTGTCCAAAATGATTTTTATGCCTACGGTACGTTCGGTGCAAACCGTGCACCTATCTTCCACCGACGCTAACACTATCTCAAAACAGAGCAAAACGTGATTCCACATGACCCATGTCACCTAGCAGTTCCATCAGGTGCCTGCAACACTATCTCTGAGCCTACGGTACGTTCGACGCAAACCGTGCACCAATCTTGCATCAAGAGTAGCACTATCTCCAAACGGATCGAACCGAGCTTGCACTTAAGCCTCATCACCTAGGAGTCCCATTGAGTGCGTCCAAAATGATTTCTATGCCTATGGTATGTTTGGTGCAAACTGTGCACCTATCTTGCACTAACTCTAACACTACCACCAAAGGGACTAAAACGAGATTCCACACGACCCACGTCACTTACGAGTTCCATCAGGTGTGTCCAAAACTGTTTATGAGCCTATGGTACGTTCAGTGCAAAACCATGCACCTATCTTGCATCAAGATTACCACTATCTCCAAATGGACCAAACAGAGCTCCACCAGACCCTCTTCACCTAGCAGTACCATCGGGTGCATCTAAAATGATTTATGAGCCTGTGGTACGTTTGATGCAAACCGAGCACCTATCTTTCACCGACGATAACACTACCTCAAAATAGATCGAAGCGAGATTCCACATGACCCATGTCACCTAGGAGTTCCATCGGGTGCCACCAATACTATTTCCGAGCCTACGGTATGTTCGACGCAAACCGTGCACCAATCTTGCATCAAGAGTAGCACTATCTCCAAACGTACCGAATTGAGCTTCCACTTGAGCCTCGTCACCGAAGAGTCCCATTGAGTGCGTCCAAAATGATTTCTATTCCTGTGCTACATTCGGTGCAAACCATACACCTATCTTGCACTGACAATAACACTATCTATAAACAGACTAAAATGAGATTCCACATGACCCACGTCGCTTACGAGTTCCTTCGGGTGCGTCCAAAACTATTTATGAGCCTATAGTATGTTCAGTGCAAACCGTGCACCTATCTTGCGTCAAGATTAGCACTATCTCAAAACGGCCCAAATAGAGCTCCACCATACCCTCATCACCTAGGTGTACCATCGGGTGCGTCTAAAACGATTTATGAGCTTGTGGTACGTTTGATGCAAACCGAGGACCTATCTTTCACCAATGCTAACACTATCTCAAAATAGATCAAAACGAGATTCCACATGACCCACGTCACCTAGGAGTTCCAACGGGTGCCTCCAATACTATTTCCGAGCCTACGGTACGTTCGACGCAAACCGTGCACCAATCTTGCATCAAGAGTAGCACTATCTCCAAACGGACCGAACCGAGTTTCCACTTGAGCCTCGTCACTTAGGAGTCCCATCGAGTGCATCCAAAATGATTTCTTTGCCTATGGTATGTTCGCTGGAAACTGTGCCCCAATCTTGCACTGACAATAACATTGTCTCTAAATGGACTAAAACAAGATTTGATAGGACCCACGTCACTTACGAGTTCCATCGGGTGCGTCCAAAACTATTTATGAGTTTATGGTACGTTTAGTGCAAACCGTGCACCTATCTTGTGTCAAGATTAGCACTATCTCCAAACGGACTGAACAGAACTCCACTAGACTCTCGTCACCTAGGAGTACCATTGGGTGCGTCTAAAACGATTTATGAGCCTACGGTTCGTTTGACACAAACCGAGCAGCTATCTTTCACCGACACCAACACTGTCCCATAAGAGATCGAAATAAGAATCCACACGATCCACGTCGCCTAGGAGTTCTATCGGGAGCGTCAAATACTATTTTTGAGCCTACGGTACGTTTAGTGCAAACCATGCACCAATCTCGCATCAAGAGTAGCACTATCTCCAAACATACCGAATCGAGCTTCCACTTGAGCCTCGTCACCTAGGAGTCCCATCAAGTGCGTCCAAAACAATTTCTATGCCTATGGTATGTTTGGTGCAAACCATGCTCCTATCTTGCACTAACACTAACACTGTCTCTAAATGGACTAAAATGAGATTCCACATGTCCCACGTCACTTACAAGTTCCATCAGGTGCGTCCAAATCTATTTATGAGCCTATGGTATGTTCGGTGCAAACCGTACACCCATCTTATGTCAAGATTAGCACTATATCTAAACAGACCGAACAAAGCTCCACTAGACCCTCGTCACTGGTGCATCTAAAATAATTTATGAGCCTATGGTATGTTTGACTCAAACCGAGCACCTATCTTGCACCGACGCTAACACTGTCTCAAAATAGATCGAAACGAGATTCCACATGACCCACGTCACCTAGGAGTTCCATCGGGTGCCTCCAATACTATTCTGAGCCAATGGTATGTTCGACGCAAAACCATGCACCGATCTTGCATCAAGAGGAGCACTGTCTCCAAACGGACCGAACCGAGCTTCCACTTGAGCCTCGTCATCTAGGAGTCCCGTCGAGTGTGTCCAAAATGATTTCTATGCCTACGGTACGTTCGGTGCAAACCGTGCACCTATCTTCCACCGACGCTAACACTATCTCGAAACAGAGCGAAACGTGATTCCACATGACCCATGTCACCTAGCAGTTCCATCAGGTGCCTGCAACACTATCTCTAAGCCTACGGTACGTTCGACGCAAACCGTGCACCAATCTTGCATCAAGAGTAGCACTATCTCCAAACGGATCGAACCGAGCTTGCACTTAAGCCTCATCACCTAGGAGTCCCATTGAGTGCGTCCAAAATGATTTATATGCCGATGGTATGTTTGGTGCAAACCGTGCACCTATCTTGCACTGACACTAACACTACCACCAAAGGGACTAAAACGAGATTCCACATGACCCACGTCACTTACGAGTTCCATCGGGTGCGTCCAAAACTATTTATGAGCCTATGGTACGTTCAGTGCAAACCGTGCACCTATCTTGCATCAAGATTATCACTATCTCCAAACGGACCAAACAGAGCTCCACCAGACCCTCTTCACCTAGCAGTACCATCGGGTGCATCTAAAACGATTTATGAGCCTATGGTACGTTTGATGCAAACCGAGCACCTATCTTTCACCGACGATAACACTACCTCAAAATAGATCGAAGCGAGATTCCACATGACCCATGTCACCTAGGAGTTCCATCGGGTGCCACCAATACTATTTCCGAGCCTACGGTATGTTCGACGCAAACCGTGCACCAATCTTGCATCAAGAGTAGCACTATCTCCAAATGTACCGAATTGAGCTTCCACTTGAGCCTCGTCAGCGAAGAGTCCCATTGAGTGCGTCCAAAATGATTTCTATTCCTGTGCTACATTCGGTGCAAACCATACACCTATCTTGCACTGACAATAACACTATCTATAAACAGACTAAAATGAGATTCCACATGACCCACGTCGCTTACGAGTTCCTTCGGGTGCGTCCAAAACTATTTATGAGCCTATAGTATGTTCAGTGCAAACCGTGCACCTATCTTGCGTCAAGATTAGCACTATCTCAAAACGGCCCAAATAGAGCTCCACCATACCTTCTGAGCTTACGGTATGTTCAACACAAACCGTGCACCAATCTTGCATCAAGAGTAGCACTATCTCCAAACGGACTGAACTGAGCCTCCACTTGAGACTCGTCACCTAGAAGTCCCATCGAGTGTGTCGAAAACGATTTCAATGCCTACGGTATATTCGGTGCAACCCATGCACCTATCTTTGCACAGACACTAACACTGTCTCCAAACAGACTAAGACAAGATTCCACATGACCCACGTCACTTACAAGTTCCATCGGTGCATCCAAAACTATTTATGAGCCTATGGTACATTAAGTGCAAACTGTGCACCTATCTTGTGTCAAGATTAGCACTATCTCCAAACGGACCGAATAGAGCTCCACCGGACCCTCGTCACCTTGGAGTACCATTTGGTTTGTGTAAAACGATTTATGAGCCCATGGCACATTTGACGCAAACCAAGCACCACTTGTCAAGATTAGCACTATCGGCAAACACACCGAACAGATCTCCACCAGACCCTCATCACCTAGGAGTACCATCGGGTGTGTCTAACACGATTTATGAGCCTATGGTACATTTGACGCAAATCGAGCACCTATCTTGCACTGACGCTAACCCAATCTCAAAACAGATCGAAACAAGATTCCACATGACCCACCTCACCTAGGAGTGCCATCAGGTGCGTCTAAAATGTTTTATGAGCCTATCGTACATTTGACGCAAACCAAGCACCTATCTTGCACCGACACTAACACTGTCTCAAAACAGATCGAAACGAGATTCCACATGACCCACCTCACCTAGGAGTTCCATCGGGTGCCTCCAATACTATTTCTAAGACTACGGTACATTCTACGCAAACCGTGCACCAATCTTGCATCAAGAGTAGCACTATCTCCAAACGGACCGAACCGAGCTTCCACTTGAGCCTCGTCACCTAGGAGACCCATAAAGTGCGTCCAAAATGATTTCAATGCCTATGATATGTTCGGTGCAACCCATGCACCTATCTTTGCACTGACACTAACACTGTCTCCAAACAGACTAAAACAAGATTCCACATGACCCACGTCACTTACGAGTTGCATCGGGTGCGTCCAAAACTATTTATGAGCCTATGGTACATTAAGTGCAAACTGTGCACCTACCTTGTGTCAAGATTAGCACTATCTCCAAACGGACCGAACAGAGCTCCACCAGACCCTTGTCACCTAGGATTACCATCGGGTGTGTCTAAACTGATTTATGAGCCTATGGTACGTTTGACGCAAACCGAGCACCTATCTTGCACCGACGCAAACCCTATCTCAAAACAGATCAAAACGAGATTCCACATGTCCCACCTCACCTAGGAGTTCCATCGGGTGCCTCCAATACTATTTCTGAGCCTACGGTACATTCAACGCAAACCGTGCACCAATCTTACATCAAGTGTAGCACTATCTGCAAACGGACCGAACAGAGCTTCCACTTGAGCCTCGTCAACTAGAAGTCCCATCGAGTGTGTCCAAAATGATATCTATGCCTATGGTATGTTTGGTACAAACCATGCACCTATCTTGCACTGACACTAACACTGTGTACAAATGGACTAAAACAAGATTCCACACGGCCCACGTCACTTACGAGTTGCATCGGGTGCGTCCAAAACTATTTATGAGCCTAGGTACATGCAGTGCAAACCGTGCACCTATCTTGCGCAAGATTAGGACTATCTCCAAATGGACCGAACAGAGGTCCACTAGACGCTCGTCACCTAGGAGTACCATCGGGTGCGTCTAAAATGATTTATGAGCCTATGGTACGTTTGACGCAAACCGAGCACCTATCTTGCACCGACGCTAACCCTATCTCAAAACAGATCGAAACGAGATTCCACATGACTCACCTCAATTAGGGGTTCCATCGGGTGCCTCTAATACTATTTCCAAGCCTACGGTACATTCTACGCAAACCGTGCACCAATCTTGCATCAAGAGTAGCACTATCTCCAAACAGACCGAACTGAGCTTCCACTTGAGCCTCATCACCTAGGAGTCCCATCGAGTGTGTCCAAAACAATTTCAATGCCTACGGTATGTTCGGTGCAACGCATGCACCTATCTATGCACTGACGCTAACACTGTCTCCAAACAGACTAAAACAAAATTCCACACGACCCACGTCACTTACGAGTTCCATCGGGTGCGTCCAAAACTATTCATGAGCCTATGGTACATTAAGTGCAAACCATGCACCTATCTTGTGTCAAGATTAGCACTATCTCCAAACAGAGCGAATAGAGCTCGACCGGACCCTCGTCACCTAGGCGTACCATCAGGTGTGTCTAAAACGATTTATGAGCCTATGGTACATTTGACGCAAACCGAGCACCTATCTTGCACCGACGCTAACCCAATCTTAAAACAGATCGAAACAAGATTCCACATGACCCACCTCACCTAGGAGTTCCATCGGGTGCCTCCAATACTATTTCTGAGCCTACGGTACGTTTGACGCAAATCATGCACCAATCTTGCATCAAGAGTAGCTCTATCTCCAAATGGACCAAACCAAGCTTCCACTTGAGCCTCGTCACCTAGGAGTCCCATCGAGTGCCTCCAAAACAATTTCTATGCCTATGGTATGTTCGGTGCAACCCATGCACCTATCTTTGCACTGACACTAACACTGTCTCCAAACAGCCTAAAACAAGATTCCACATGACCCACGTCACTTACGAGTTCCATCAGTTGCGTCCAAAACTATTTATGAGCATATGGTACATGCAGTGCTAACTGTGCACCTATCTTACGTCAAGATTAGCACTATCTACAAACGGACCGAACAGAGCTGCACCGGACCCTCGTCACCTAGGAGTACCATCGGGTGCATCTAAAATGATTTATGAGCCTATGGTACGTTTGACGCAAACCAAGCACCTATCTTGCACCAACGCTAACACTGTCTCAAAACAGATCGCAACAAGATTCCACATGACCCACCTCACCTAGGAGTTCCGTCGGGTGCCCTTCAATACTATTTCTAAGTCTACGGTACGTTCGACGCAAACCGTGCGCAGATCTTGCATCAAGAGTAGCACATCTCCAAACGGACCAAACTGAGCTTCCACTTATGTCTTGTCTCCTAGGAATCCCATCGAGTGTGTCCAAAACGATTTCTATGCTATGGTATGTTCGGTGCAAACCGTGCACCTATCTTGCACTGACACTAACACTATCTCTAAACGGACTAAAAAGAGATTCCACACGACCCACGTCACTTACGAGTTCCATCAGGTGCGTCCAAAACTATTTATGAGCCTATGGTATGTTCAGTGCAAACCGTGCACCTATCTTGCGTCAAGATTAGCCTATCTCCAAATAGACCGAACAGAGCACCACCGGACCCTCATCAACTAGGAGTACCATCAGGTGCATCTAAAATGATTTATGAGCCTATGGTACGTTTGACACAAATCAAGCACCTATCTTGCACCAACGCTAACACTGTCTCAAAACAGATCGAAACATGATTCCACATGACCCACGTCACCTAGGAGTTCCAACGGGTGCCCCCGATACTATTTCTGAGCCTACGGTATGTTCGACGCAAGACGTGCACCAATCTTGCATTAAGAGTAGCACTATCTCCAAACGGACCAAAGAGAGCTCCCACTTGAGCCTCGTCACCTAGGAGTCCCATCGACTGTGTCCAAAACGATTTCTATGCCTATGGTATGTTCGGTGCAATCCATGCACCTATCTTTGCACTGACACTAACACTGTCTCCAAACGGACTAAAACGAGATTCCACACAGCCCACGTCACTTACGAGTTGCATCGGGTGGGTCCAAAACTATTTATGTGCCTATGGTACATGCAATGCAAACCGTGCACCTGTCTTGTGTCAAGATTAGCACTATCTCCAAATGGACTGAACAGAGGTCCACTAGACCCTCGTCACCTAGGAGTACCATCGGGTGCATCTAAAATGATTTATGAGCCTTTGGTACATTTGACACAAACCGAGCACCTATCTAGCACCCGACTCAAACCCAGTCTCAAAACAGATCGAAACAAGATTCCACATGACCCCACCTCACCTATGACTTCCATCGGGAGCCTCTAATACTATTTCTGAGCCTATGGTACGTTCGACACAAACCATGCACCAATCTTGCATCAAGAGTAGCACAATCTCCAAACGGACCAAAGCGAGCTTCCACTTCAGCCTCGTCACCTAGGTGTCCCATCGACTGTGTCTAAAACGATTTCTATATCTATGGTATGTTCGGTGCAAACCGTGCACCTATCTTGCACTGACACTTACACTGTCTCCAAATGTACTAAAACGAGATTCCACATGACCCCACGTCACTTACAGTTCAATCGGGTGCGTCCAAAACCATTTATGAGCCTATGGTACATTCAGTGCAAACCGTGCACCTATCTTGCGTCAAGATAGCACTATCTCCAAACGGACCCGAACAGAGCTCCACTAGACCCTCATCACCTAGTAGTACCATCGGGTGCGTCTAAAATGATTTATGAGTCTATGGTACGTTTGACGCAAACCGAGCACCTATCTTGCACCGACGCTAACCCTATCACAAAACAGATCGAAACGAGATTCCACATGACTCACCTCAATTAGGAGTTCCATCGGGTGCCTCTAATACTATTTCCGAGCCTACGGTACATTCTACGCAAACCATGCACCAATCTTGCATCAAGAGTAGCACTATCTCCAAATGGACCGAACCGAGCTTCCACTTGAGCCTCATCACCTAGGAGTCCCATCGAGTGTGTCCAAAATGATTTCAATGCCTACGGCATGTTCGGTGCAACCCCATGCACCTATCTATGCACTAACACTAACACTATCTCCAAACGGACTAAAACAAAATTCCACACGACCCACGTCACTTACGAGTTCCATCAGGTGTGTCCAAAACTATTCATGAGTCTATGGTACATTAAGTGCAAACCGTGCACCTATCTTATGTCAAGATTAGCACTATCTCCAAACGGAGCGAATAGAGCTCGACCGGACCCTCGTCACCTAAGTGTACCATCAGGTGTGTCTAAAACGATTTATAAGCCTATGGTACATTTGACGCAAACCGAGCACCACTTGTCAAGATTAGCACTCTCTGCAAACGGGGGACCGAACAGAGCTCCACCAGACCCTCATCACCTAGGAGTACCATCGGGGTGTGTCTAAAATGATTTATGAGCCTATGGTACATTTGACGCAAACCGAGCACCTATCTTGCACCGACGCTAACCCAATCTCAAAAACAGATCGAAACAAGATTCCACATGACCCACCTCACCTAGGAGTTCCATCGGGTGCCTCCAATACTATTTCTGAGCCTACGGTACGTTCGATGCAAACCGTGCACCAATCTTGCATCAAGAGTAGCACTATCTCCAAACGGACCAAAGAGAGCTCCCACTTGAGCCTCGTCACCTAGGAGTCCCATCGACTGTGTCCAAAACGATTTCTATGCTTATGGTATGTTCGGTGCAACCCATGCACCTATCTTTGCACTGACACTAACACTGTCTCCAAATGGCCTAAAACAAGATTTCACATGACCCATGTCACTTACGACTTCCATCAGTTGCGTCCAAAACTATTTATAAGCATATGGTACATGCAGTGCTAACCGTGCAACTATCTTGCGTCAACATTAGCACTATTTCCAAACGGACCGAACAGAGCTGCACCGGACCCCTCGTCACCTAGGAGTACCATCGGGTGCGTCTAAAATGATTTATGTGCCTATGGTACGTTTGACGCAAACCAAGCACCTATCTTGCACCAACGCTAACACTGATAAGAGTATGTGTGTCCCAATCTTTCGGTGGAGAAGGATAACTTCGATTTCACTGGAGGGACATTCACGACCCGACTACAACCATCCAAGGATGCTGCGCCTTAGCGATCGATACACCAATTCCAGCGGTTGTCACGATCTTGCGGATCACAACCAACCAAACAACTAGGGTTATTCCTGCAAGCAATCGAAGAACAAGCAAGAACAAGTAGAACAAGCACTCAATTGCAAATATGAGATGAAGTTTCAGATCTAATACACATAAAGGTGGGGTTCCAGATCGAGTAGAACAGATGGTCTAACCGACACACGTGTCTACCAGGAAGTAGCAGGAGCTAAACTTACATCAAAACAAAAACCCAATCTCTTTGTGGTGGCTATGGTGGTATATGAGAGGGTAGAGGACGACCTAGACGTGGTGGAGGTCATCCCACAACCCTAGGACACGCCCCTATTGGGCCCCACTTGATACATGGCCCATCGGGCAACAATCAGGTGGCGCAGCACCATGGACAGAAAAGGTCTCGGTATTAAAATGAGAACTGAGGACGTACTTAACAAGATATCGGTATGAGTCCAGATCCGTTGGAAAGTACACTTGATAAGCTTTCCAAAAAGTCCTAGAACGTCCCAATCGGAGTCCATATGAAGTCGTGGCAACCGTCGGAAGTTGGGACTCTTCTGCAGTCCGAATTCATCTTCCAAAACGTGTTGGACTTGGACTCTTTCTTTCTTTGAGCAAAAAGTGACATGGTGGCTTGGTGGATGACATTAGGAATATTTGGACTTGGTCCCCAATCAACTTCATTAACCTTCCATTCTTTCCATATGCAATTGAACCTTCTCTTCATCCATGTAAGTAATTCTGAAAATGAAAATACACACACTTTATGGTGCAGCACCAATTCATCAAATGCTATTTATGAGCCTGTGGTATGTGCAATGCAAACCATGCACCTATCTTGCGTCAAGGTTAGCACTATTTCCAAATGGACCAAACAGAACTCCACCAGACCCTCGTCACCAAGGAGTACCATCAGGTGCGTCCAAAACTTTTTATGAGCCTATGGTACGTTCAGTACAAACCATGCACCTATCTAGCGTCAAGATTAGCACTATCTCCAAACGGACCGAACAGAGCTCCACTAGACCCTCGTCACCTAGGTTTACTATCGGGTACGTCTAAAATGATTTACCAGCCTATGGTACGTTTGACACAAACCGAGCACCTATCTTGCACCGACGCTAACACTGTCTCAAAACAGATCGAAACGAGATTCCACATGACCCACCTCACCTTGGAGTTCCATCGGGTGCCTCCAATACTATTTCTGAGCCAACGGTCCGTTCGACGCAAACCGTGCACCAGTCTTGCATCAAGAGTAGCACTATCTCCAAACAGACCAAACTGAGCATCCACTTGAGCCTCGTCACCTAGGAGTCCCATCGAGTGTGTCCAAAATGATTTCTGTGCCTATGGTATGTTTGGTGCAAACCGTGCACCTATCTTGCACTAACACAAACACTGTCTCCAAACAAACTAAAATGAGATTCCACACGGCCCACGTCACTTACGAGTACCATCAGGTGCGTCTAAATCTATTTATGAGCCTGTGGTACGTGCAATACAAACCATGCACCTATCTTGCGTCAAGGTTAGCACTATTTCCAAACGGACCGAACAGAACTCCACCAGACCCTCGTCACCAAGGAGTACCATCAGGTGCGTCCAAAACTATTTATGAGCCTATGGTACGTTTGACACAAACCGAGAAACTATCTTGCACCGACGCTAACACTGTCTCAAAACAGATCGAACCGAGTTTCCACATGACCCAGCTCACCAAGGAGTTCCATCAGGTGCCTCCAATACCATTTCTGAGCCTACGGTACGTTCGACGCAAACCGTGCACCAATCTTTCATCAATAGTAGCACTATCTCCAAACAGACCAAACCAAGCTTCCACTTGAGCCTCGTCCCCTAGGAGTCCCATCGAGTGTGTCCAAAATAATTTCTATGCCTATCATATCTTCGGTGCAACCCATGCACATATCTTTGCACTGACACTAACACTGTCTCCAAATGGACTAAAACAAGATTCCACACGACCCACGTCACTTAAGAGTTCCATCGGGTTCGTCCAAAACTATTTATCAGTCTATGGTACATTCAAAGCAAACCGTGCGCCTATCTTGCGTCAAGATTAGCACTATCTCTAAATGGACCGAGCAGAGCTCCACCAGACCCTCGTCACCTTGGAGTACCATTGGGTGTGTCTAAAATGATTTATGAGCCTATGGTACGTTTGACGCAAACCGAGCACCTATCTAGCACCGACGCTAACACTGTCTCAAAACAGATCGAAACGAGATTCCGTAAGATCCACCTCATCTAGGAGTTCCATCACGTGCCTCCAATACTATTTCTGAGCTTACGGTACGTTCAACGCAAACCGTGCACCAATCTTGCATTAAGGGTAGCACTATCTCGAAACGGACCGAACAGAGCTTCCACTCGAGTCTCGTCACCTAGGAGTCCCCTTGAGTGTGTCCAAAATGATTTCTATGCCTACAGTATGTTCGGTGCAAACCGTGCACCTATCTTGCACTAACACAAACACTGTCACCAAACGGACTAAAACGAGATTAGCACCATCAGGTGTGTCTAAAATGATTTATGAGCCTATGGTAACACTGTCTCAAAACAGATCGAAACAAGATTCTATCCAGCACCGATGCTAACACTGTCTCAAAACAGATCGAAACAAGATTCCACATGACCCACATCAGCTAGGAGTTCCATCGGGTGCCTCTAATACTATTTCTGAGCCTAGTATGTTCAACGCAAACGGTGCACCAATCTTGCATCAAGAGTAGCACTATCTCCAAACGGACTGAACAAAGCTTCCACTTGAGCCTCATCACCTAGAAGTCCCATCGAGTGTGTCCAAAATGATTTCGATGCCTATGGTATGTTCAGTGCAAACCGTGCACCTATCTTGCACAGACACAAACATTGTCTCCAAATGGACTAAAATGAGATTCCACATGACCCACATCACTTACAAGTTCTATCGGGTGCGTTCAAAACTATTTATGAGCCTATGGTACGTTTAGTGCAAACCATGCACCTATCTTGCATCAAGATTAGCACTAACTCTAAATGGACCTAACAGAGCTCCACCAGAACCTCGTCACCAAGAAGTACCATCGGGTGCGTCTAAAACAATTTATGAGCCTATGGTACGTTTGACGCAAACCGAGCACCTATCTTGCACCGACTCTAACACTGTCTCAAAACAGATCGATACGAGATTCCACATGACCCACGTCACCTAGGATTCCATCGGTTGCCTCAAATACTATTTTTGAGTCTACACTATGATTGACGCAAATTGTGCACCAACATTGCATCAAGAGTAGCACTATCTCCAAACAGACCGAACCGACCTTCCACTTGAGCCTCATCATCTAGGAGTCCCATCAAGTGCATCCAAAATGATTTCTATGCCTACGGTATGTTCGGTGCAAACCGTGCACCTATCTTGCACAGACACCAACACTGTCTCCAAATGGACTTAAACGAGATTCCACACGACCCACGTCACTTACAAGTTCTATCGGGTGTGTCTAAAACTATTTATGAGCCTATGGTACGTTCAGTGCAAACCGTGCACCTATCTTGTGTCAGGATTAGCACTATCTCCATACGAACCGAACCGAGCACCACCAGACCCTCATCACCTAGGAGTACCATCGGGTGCGTCAAAAATGATTTATGAGCCTTTGGTATGTTTCACGCAAACCGAGCACAAATCTTGCACCGACGCTAACACTGTCTCAAAACAGATAAAATGAGATTCCACATGTCCCACATCACCTAGGAGTTTCAACGGGTGCTTCCAATACTATTTCCGAGCCTACGTTACGTTCGACGCAAACCGTACACCAATCTTGCTTCAAGAGTTGCACTATCTCCAAATGGACCGAACCGAGCTTCCACTTAAGCCTCGACACCAAGGAGTCCCATCGAGTGCGTCCAAAATGATTTCTATACCTATGGTATGTTCGGTGCAAAACGTGCACCTATCTTGCTTTGACACTAACACTATCTCCAAACGGAGTAAAACGAGATTCCACACGACCCACGTCACTTACGAGTTCCATCAGGTGCGTCCAAAACTATTTATGAGCCTATGGTACGTTTAGTGCAAACAGTGCACCTATCTTGCCTCAAGATTAACACTATCTCCAAACGGACCGAACAGAGCTCCACCTGACCTTCGTCACCTAGGAGTACCATCGGGTGTGTCTAAAACGATTTATAAGCCTATGGCACGTATGACACAAACCGAGCACCTATCTTGCAGCGACGCTAACACTGCCTCAAAAACAGATCGAAATGAGATTCCACATGACTCACGTCACCTAGGAGTTCCATCGGGTGCCTCCAACACTATTTCCGAGCCTACCGTACGTTCGACGCAAACCAAGCACCAATCTCGCATCAAGAGTAGCAATATCTCCAAACGGACCGAACCGAGCTTCCACTTAAGCCATGTCACCTAGAAGTTCCATCGAGTTTAACCAAAACGTTTTCTATTCCTACGATATGTTTGGTGCAAATTGTGCACCTACCTTGCACTGACACTAACATTGTCTTCAAATGGACTAAAACGAGATTCCACACGACCCACGTCACTTACAAGTTCTATCGGGTGCGTCTAAAACTATTTATGAGCCTATGGTACGTTCAGTGCAAACCATGCACCTATCTTGCATCAAGATTAGCACTATCTCTAAATGGACCTAACAGAGCTCCACCAGACCCTCGTCACCAAGAGTACCATCGGGTGTGTCTAAAACAATTTATGAGCTTACGGTACGTTTGACGCAAACCGAGCACCTATCTTGCACCGATTCTAACACTGTCTCAAAACAGATCGATACGAGATTCCACATGACCCACATCACCTAGGATTCCATCGGTTGCCTCAAATACTATTTTTGAGTCTACACTATGATTGATGCAAATTGTGCACCAATCTTGCATCAAGAGTAGCACTATCTCCAAACAGACCGAACCAACCTTCCACTTGAGCCTCATCACCTAGGTGTCCCATCAAGTGCATCCAAAATGATTTCTATGCCTACGGTATGTTCGGTGCAAACCATGCACCTATCTTGCACAGACACCAACACTGTCTCCAAATGGACTAAAACGAGATTCCACACGACCCACATCACTTACAAGTTCTATCAGGTGCGTCTAAATCTATTTATGAGGCTGTGGTACGTGCAATGCAAACCATGCACCTTTCTTGCATCAAGGTTAGCACTATTTCCAAACGGACCGAACAGAACTCCACCAGACCCTCGTCACGAAGGAGTACCATGAGGTGCGTCCAAAACTATTTTATGAGCCTATGGTACGTTCAGTACAAACCGTGCACCTATCTGGCGTCAAGATTAGCACTATCTCCAAACGGACCGAACAGAGCTCCACCAGACCCTCATCACCTAGGTGTACCATCGGGTACGTCTAAAATGATTTATCAGCCTATGGTACATTCGACACAAACCGAGCACCTATCTTGCACTGACGCTAACACTGTCTCAAAAATAGATCAAAACAAGATTCCACATGACCCACCTCACCTTGGAGTTCCATCGGGTGCCTCCAATACTATTTTTGAGCCAACGGTATGTTCGACACAAACCGTGCACCAGTCTTGCATAAAGAGTAGCACTATCTCCAAACGGACCAAACTGAGCTTCCACTTGAGCCTCGTCACCAAGGAGTCCCATCGAGTGTGTCTAAAATGATTTCTATGCCTATGGTATGTTTGGTGCAAACCGTGCACCTATCTTGCACTAACAAAACACTGTCTCCAAACGGACTAAAATGAGATTCCGCACGGCCCACGTCACTTACGAGTTCCATCAGGTGCGTCCAAAACTATTTTTGAGCCTATGGTACATGCGGTGCAAACCGTGCACCTATCTTGCCTTAAGATTAGCACTATCTACAAACGGACCGAACAGACCTCCACCAGACCCTCGTCACCTAGTTGCACCATCAGGTGTGTCTAAAACGATTTATGAGCCTATGGTACGTTTGACACAAACCGAGCCCCTATCCAGCACCGATGCTAACACTATCTCAAAACAGATCGAAACGAAATTCCACATGACCCACCTCACCTAGGAGTCCATCGGGTGCCTCTAATACTATTTCTGAGCCTACGGTACGTTTAACGCATACGGTGCACCAATCTTGTATCAAGAGTAGCACTATCTCCAAACGGACTGAACAGCTTCCACTTGAGCCTCGTCACCTAAAAGTCCCATTGAGTGTGTCCAAAATGATTTCGATGCCTATGGTATGTTCAGTGCAAGCCGTGCACCTATCTTGCACAAACACAAACACTGTCTCCAAACGGACAAAAACGGGATTCCACACGGCCCACATCACTTACGAGTTCCATCTGGTGCGTCCAAAACTATTTATGAGCTTATGGTATGTGCAGTGCAAACTGTGCACCTATCTTGCGTCAAGATTAGCACTATCTCCAAACGGACCGAATAGAGGTCCACCAGACCCTCGTCACCTAGGAGTACCATCGGGTGAATCTAAAACGAGTTAGGAGCCTATGGAACATTTGATGCTAACTGAGTGGAGGCAACTGATGGAACTCCAAGGTTACGTGGGTCATATGGAATGTTGTTTCGATCTGTTTTGAAATAGTGTTAGCGTCGGTGCAAGATAGTTGCTCGGTTTGCGTCAAACGTAGCATAGGTTAATAAATCGTTTTATAAGCACCCGCATTACTCTTAGGTGATGAGGGTCTAGTGGAGATCTGTTCGGTCCGTTTGGAGATAGTGCTACAGAAGATAGGTGCACGGTTTGCATTGAACGTACCATAGGTCATAAATAGTTTTGGACGTACCCGATGGAACTCGTAAGTGACGTGGGTCGTGTGGAATCTCATTTTAGTCCATTTGGAGACAATGTTAGTGTCAGTCCAAGGTTGGAGGATGGTTTGCACCGAACATACCATAGGCCTAGAAATCGTTCTGGACGAACTTGATCAAACTCCTATGTGACAAGGCTCAAGTGGAAGCTCGGTTCAGTCCGTTTGGGGATAGTGCTTCTCTTGATGCAAGATTGGTGCTTGGTTTGCACCAAATGTAGGATAGGCATAGAAATCATTTTGGACGCACTCGAGGGGACTCCTAGGTGATGAGGCTCAAGTGGAAGCTCGATTAGGTACGTTTGGAGATTGTGCTACTCTTGATGCAAGATTGGTGCTCGGTTTACGTCGAACGTACTGTAGGCTCGGAAATAGTATTGGAGGCACCCGATGGAACTCCTAGGTGACGTGGGTCATGTGGAATCTTGTTTCGATCTGTTTTGAAACAGTGTTAGCGTCGTTGCAAGATAGGAGCTCGGTTTGCATCAAATGTACCATAGGTCCATAAATCATTTTAGAAGCACCCGCGGTACTCCTAGGTGATGAGGGTCTGGTGGAGATCTATTTCGTTCATTTGGAGATAGTGCTATAGAAGATAGGTGCACGGTTTGTATTGAATGTACCATAGGTCATAAACAGTTTTGGATGCACCCGATGGAACTCGTAAGTGACATGGGTCATGTGGAATCTCGTTTTAGTCCAATTGGAGATAGTGTTAGTGTCAGTGCAAGGTTGGAGCAAGGTTTGCACCCAACATACCATAGGCATAGAAATCGTTTTGGACGATCTCGATCAGACTCCTATGTGACGAGGCTCAAGTGGAAGCTCGGTTCGGTCCGTTCCGGGATAGTGCTTCTCTTGATGCAAGATTGGTGCTTGGTTTGCACCAAATGTAGCATAGGCATAGAAATCATTTTGGACGCACTCGAGGGGACTCCTAGGTGATGAGGCTCAAGTGGAAGCTCGATTAGGTACGTTTGGAGATAGTGCTACTCTTGATGCAAGATTGGTGCTCGGTTTGCGTAGAACGTACCGTAGGCTCGGAAATAGTATTAGAGGCACCCGATGGAACTCCTAGGTGACGTGGGTCTTGTGGAATCTCGTTTTGATCTATTTTGAGATAGTGTTAGCATCGGAGCAAGATAGGTGCACGGTTTGCATTGAACGTACCATAGGCATAGAAATTGTTTTGGACACACTCGATGGGACTCCTAGGTGACGAGGCTCAAGTGGAAGCTCGGTACGGTCCATTTGGAGATAGTGCCACTCTTGATGCATGATTGGTGCATGGTTTGTGTCGAACATACCGTAGGCTCGGATATAGTATTGGAGGCAAGTGATGGAACTCCAAGGTTACGTGGGTCATATGGAATGTTGTTTCGATCTATTTTGAAACAGTGTTAGCGTCGGTGCAAGATAGTTGCTCGGTTTGTGTCAAACGTAGCATAGGTTAATAAATCGTTTTATAAGCACCCGCAGTACTCTTAGGTGATGAGGGTCTAGTGGAGATCTGTTCGGTCTGTTTGGAGATAGTGCTACAGAAGATAGGTGCACGGTTTGCATTGAACGTACCATAGGTCACAAAACAGTTTTGGACGTACCCGATGGAACTCGTAAGTGACGTGAGTCATGTGGAATCTCATTTTAGTCCATTTGGAGACAATGTTAGTGTCAGTCCAAGGTTGGAGGATGGTTTGCACCGAACATACCATAGGCCTAGAAATCGTTCTGGACGAACTTGATCAAACTCCTATGTGACGAGGCTCAAGTGGAAGCTCGGTTCGGTCCGTTTGGGGATAGTGCTTCTCTTGATGCAAGATTGGTGCTTGGTTTGCACCAAATGTAGCATAGGCATAGAAATCATTTTGGACGCACTCGAGGGGACTCCTAGGTGATGAGGCTCAAGTGGAAGCTCGATTAGGTACGTTTGGAGATAGTGCTACTCTTGATGCAAGATTGGTGCTCGGTTTGCGTCGAACGTACTGTAGGCTCGGAAATAGTTTTGGAGGCACCCGATGGAACTCCTAGGTGACGTGGGTCATGTGGAATCTTGTTTCGATCTGTTTTGAAATAGTGTTAGCGTCGTTGCAAGATAGGAGCTCGGTTTGCATCAAATGTACCATAGGTCCATAAATCGTTTTAGAAACACCCGCGGTACTCCTAGGTGATGAGGGTCTGGTGGAGATCTATTTCGTTCGTTTGGAGATAGTGCTATAGAAGATAGGTGCACGGTTTGTATTGAATGTACCATAGGTCATAAACAGTTTTGGATGCACCCGATGGAACTCGTAAGTGACATGGGTCATGTGGAATCCCGTTTTAGTCCAATTGGAGATAGTGTTAGTGTCAGTGCAAGGTTGGAGCAAGGTTTGCACCCAACATACCATAGGCATAGAAATCGTTTTGGACGATCTCGATCAGACTCCTATGTGACGAGGCTCAAGTGGAAGCTCGGTTCGGTCCGTTCCGGGATAGTGCTTCTCTTGATGCAAGATTGGTGCTTGGTTTGCACCAAATGTAGCATAGGCATAGAAATCATTTTGGACGCACTCGAGGGGACTCCTAGGTGATGAGGCTCAAGTGGAAGCTCGATTAGGTACGTTTGGAGACAGTGCTACTCTTGATGCAAGATTGGTGCTCGGTTTGCGTAGAACGTACCGTAGGCTCGGAAATAGTATTAGAGGCACCCGATGGAACTCCTATGTGACGTGGGTCTTGTGGAATCTCGTTTTGATCTATTTTGAGATAGTGTTAGCATCGAAGCAAGATAGGTGCACGGTTTGCATTGAACGTACCATAGGCATAGAAATTGTTTTGGACACACTCGATGGGACTCCTAGGTGACGAGGCTCAAGTGGAAGCTCGGTACGGTCCATTTGGAGATAGTGCCACTCTTGATGCATGATTGGTGCACGGTTTGTGTCGGACATACCGTAGGCTCGGATATAGTATTGGAGGCAATTGATGGAACTCCAAGGTTACGTGGGTTTTATGGAATCTTGTTTCGATCTGTTTTGAAACAGTGTTAGCGTCGGTGCAAGATAGGTGCTCGGTTTGCGTCAAACGTACCATAGGTTAATAAATCGTTTTAGAAGCACCCGCAGTACTCCTAGGTGATGAGGGTCTAGTGGAGATTTGTTCGGTCCGTTTGGAGATAGTGCTACAGAAGATAGGTGCACGGTTTGCATTGAACGTACCATAGGTCATAAATAGTTTTAGACGCACCCGATGGAACTCGTAAGTGACGTGGGTCGTGTGGAATCTCGTTTTAGTCCATTTGGAGACAATGTTAGTGTCAGTCCATGGTTGGAGCATGGTTTGCACCGAACATACCATAGGCCTAGAAATCATTTTGGACGAACTCGATCAGACTCCTAGGTGACGAGGCTCAAGTGGAAGCTCGGTTCGGTCCGTTTGGGGATAGTGCTTCTCTTGATGCAAGATTGGTGCTTGGTTTGCACCAAATGTAGCATAGGCATAGAAATCGTTTTAGACGCACTCGAGGGGACTCATAGGTGACAAGGCTCAAGTGGAAGCTTGATTCGGTACGTTTGGAGATAGTGCTACTCTTGATGCAAGATTGGTGCTCGGTTTGCGTCGAATGTGCCGTAGGCTCGGAAATAGTATTGGAGGCACCCCATGGAACTCCTAGGTGACGTGGGTCATGTGGAATCTTGTTTTGATCTATTTTGAGACAGTATTAGCGTCGGTGCAAGATAGGTGCTCGGTTTGCGTCAAACGTACCATAGGTTAATAAATTGTTTTAGAAGCACCCGCGGTACTCTTTGGTGATGAGGGTCTAGTGGAGATCTGTTCGGTCCGTTTGGAGATAGTGCTACAGAAGATAGGTGCACGGTTTGCATTGAACGTACCATAGGTCATAAATAGTTTTGGACGCACCCGATGGAACTCGTAAGTGACGTGGGTCGTGTGGAATCTCGTTTTAGTCCATTTGGAGACAATGTTAGTGTCAGTCCAAGGTTGGAGCATGGTTTGCACCGAACATACCATAGGCCTAGAAATCGTTTTGGACGAACTCGATCAGACTCCTAGGTGACGAGGCTCAAGTGGAAGCTCGGTTCGGTCCGTTTGGGGATAGTGCTTCTCTTGATGCAACATTGGTGCTTGCTTTGCACGAAATGTAGCATAGGCATAGAAATCGTTTTGGACGCACTCGAGGGGACTCCTAGGTGACGAGGCTCAAGTGGAGGCTCGATTCGGTACGTTTGGAGACAGTGCTACTCTTGATGCAAGATTGGTGCTCGGTTTGCGTCGAATGTGCCGTAGGCTCAGAAATAGTATTGGAGGCACCCGATGGAACTCCTAGGTGACGTGGGTCATGTGGAATCTCGTTTTGATCTATTTTGAGACAGTATTAGTGTCGGTGCAAGATAGGTGCATGGTTTGCACTGAACGTACCATAGGCATAGAAATCGTTTTGGACACACTCGATGGGACTCCTAGGTGACGAGGCTCAAGTGGAAGCTCGGTACGGTCCATTTGGAGATAGTGCCACTATTGATGCATGATTGGTGCATGGTTTGTGTCGAACATACCGTAGGCTCGGATATAGTATTGGAGGCAACTGATGGAACTCCAAGGTTACGTGGGTCATATGGAATCTTGTTTCGATCTATTTTGAAACAGTGTTAGCATCGGTGCAAGATAGGTGCTCGGTTTGCGTCAAACGTACCATAGGTTAATAAATCGTTTTAGAAGCACCCGCAGTACTCTTTGGTGATGAGGGTCTAGTGGAGATCTGTTCGGTCCGTTTGGAGATAGTGCTACAGAAGATAGGTGCACGGTTTGCATTGAACGTACCATAGGTCATAAATAGTTTTGGACGCACCCGATGGAACTCGTAAGTGACGTGGGTCCTGTGGAATCTCGTTTTAGTCCATTTGGAGACAATGTTAGTGTCAGTCCAAGGTTGGAGCATGGTTTGCACCGAACATACCATAGGCCTAGAAATCGTTTTGGACGAACTCGATCAGACTCCTAGGTGACGAGGCTCAAGTGGAAGCTCGGTTCGGTCCGTTTGGGGATAGTGCTTCTCTTGATGCAACATTGGTGCTTGCTTTGCACGAAATGTAGCATAGGCATAGAAATCGTTTTGGACGCACTCGAGGGGACTCCTAGGTGACGAGGCTCAAGTGGAGGCTCGATTCGGTACGTTTGGAGATAGTGCTACTCTTGATGCAAGATTGGTGCTCGGTTTGCGTCGAATGTGCCGTAGGCTCGGAAATAGTATTGGAGGCACCCGATGGAACTCCTAGGTGACGTGGGTCATGTGGAATCTCGTTTTGGTCTATTTAGAGACAGTATTAGCGTCGGTGCAAGATAGGTGCATGGTTTGCACTGAACGTACCATAGGCATAGAAATCGTTTTGGACACACTCGATGGGACTCCTAGGTGATGAGGCTCAAGTGGAAGCTCGGTACGGTCCATTTGGAGATAGTGCCACTCTTGATGCAAGATTGGTGCTCGGTTTGCGTCGAACATACCATAGGCTCGGATATAGTATTGGAGGCAACTGATGGAACTCCAAGGTTACGTGGGTCATATGGAATCTTGTTTTGATCTATTTTGAGACAGTATTAGCGTCGGTGCAAGATAGGTCCTCGGTTTGTGTCAAACGTACCATAGGTTAATAAATCGTTTTAGAAGCACCCGCAGTACTCTTAGGTGATGAGGGTCTAGTGGAGATCTGTTCGGTCCGTTTGGAGATAGTGCTACAGAAGATAGGTGCACTGTTTGCATTGAACGTACCATAGGTCATAAATAGTTTTGGACGCACCCGATGGAACTCGTAAGTGACGTGGGTCGTGTGGAATCTCGTTTTAGTCCATTTGGAGACAATGTTAGTGTCAGTCCAAGGTTGGAGCATGGTTTGCACCGAACATACCATAGGCCTAGAAATCGTTTTGGACGAACTCGATCAGACTCCTAGGTGACGAGGCTCAAGTGGAAGCTCGGTTCGGTCCGTTTGGGGATAGTGCTTCTCTTGATGCAACATTGGTGCTTGCTTTGCACGAAATGTAGCATAGGCATAGAAATCATTTTGGACGCACTCGAGGGGACTCCTAGGTGACGAGGCTCAAGTGGAGGCTCGATTCGGTACGTTTGGAGACAGTGCTACTCTTGATGCAAGATTGGTGCTCGGTTTGCGTCGAATGTGCCGTAGGCTCAGAAATAGTATTGGAGGCACCCGATGGAACTCCTAGGTGACGTGGGTCTTGTGGAATCTCGTTTTGATCTATTTTGAGACAGTATTAGTGTCGGTGCAAGATAGGTGCATGGTTTGCACTGAACGTACCATAGGCATAGAAATCGTTTTGGACACACTCGATGGGACTCCTAGGTGACGAGGCTCAAGTGGAAGCTCGGTACGGTCCATTTGGAGATAGTGCCACTATTGATGCATGATTGGTGCATGGTTTGTGTCGAACATACCGTAGGCTCGGATATAGTATTGGAGGCAACTGATGGAACTCCAAGGTTACGTGGGTCATATGGAATCTTGTTTCGATCTATTTTGAAACAGTGTTAGCGTCGGTGCAAGATAGGTGCTCGGTTTGCGTCAAACGTACCATAGGTTAATAAATCGTTTTAGAAGCACCCGCAGTACTCTTTGGTGATGAGGGTCTAGTGGAGATCTGTTCGGTCCGTTTGGAGATAGTGCTACAGAAGATAGGTGCACGGTTTGCATTGAACGTACCATAGGTCATAAATAGTTTTGGACGCACCCGATGGAACTCGTAAGTGACGTGGGTCGTGTGGAATCTCATTTTAGTCCATTTGGAGACAATGTTAGTGTCAGTCCAAGGTTGGAGCATGGTTTGCACCGAACATACCATAGGCCTAGAAATCGTTTTGGACGAACTCGATCAGACTCCTAGGTGACGAGGCTCAAGTGGAAGCTCGGTTCGGTCCGTTTGGGGATAGTGCTTCTCTTGATGCAACATTGGTGCTTGCTTTGCACGAAATGTAGCATAGGCATAGAAATCGTTTTGGACGCACTCGAGGGGACTCCTAGGTGACGAGGCTCAAGTGGAGGCTCGATTCGGTACGTTTGGAGATAGTGCTACTCTTGATGCAAGATTGGTGCTCGGTTTGCGTCGAATGTGCCGTAGGCTCGGAAATAGTATTGGAGGCACCCGATGGAACTCCTAGGTGACGTGGGTCATGTGGAATCTCGTTTTGGTCTATTTGGAGACAGTATTAGCGTCGGTGCAAGATAGGTGCATGGTTTGCACTGAACGTACCATAGGCATAGAAATCGTTTTGGACACACTCGATGGGACTCCTAGGTGACGAGGCTCAAGTGGAAGCTCGGTACGGTCCATTTGGAGATAGTGCCACTCTTGATGCAAGATTGGTGCTCGGTTTGCGTCGAACATACCATAGGCTCGGATATAGTATTGGAGGCAACTGATGGAACTCCAAGGTTACGTGGGTCATATGGAATCTTGTTTTGATCTATTTTGAGACAGTATTAGCGTCGGTGCAAGATAGGTCCTCGGTTTGTGTCAAACGTACCATAGGTTAATAAATCGTTTTAGAAGCACCCGCAGTACTCTTAGGTGATGAGGGTCTAGTGGAGATCTGTTCGGTCCGTTTGGAGATAGTGCTACAGAAGATAGGTGCACTGTTTGCATTGAACGTACCATAGGTCATAAATAGTTTTGGACGCACCCGATGGAACTCGTAAGTGACGTGGGTCGTGTGGAATCTCGTTTTAGTCCATTTGGAGACAATGTTAGTGTCAGTCCAAGGTTGGAGCATGGTTTGCACCGAACGTACCATAGGCCTAGAAATCATTTTGGACGAACTCGATCAGACTCCTAGGTGACGAGGCTCAAGTGGAAGCTCGGTTCGGTCTGTTTGGGGATAGTGCTTCTCTTGATGCAACATTGGTGCTTGGTTTGCACCAAATGTAGCATAGGCATAGAAATCGTTTTAGACACACTCGAGGGGACTCAGAGGTGATTAGGCTCAAGTGGAAGCTTGATTCGGTACGTTTGGAGATAGTGCTACTCTTGATGCAAGATTGGTGCTCGGTTTGCGTCGAATGTGCCATAGGCTCGGAAATAGTATTGGAGGCACCCAATGGAACTCCTAGGTGACGTGGGTCATGTGGAATCTTGTTTTGATCTATTTTGAGACAGTATTAGCGTCGATGCAAGATAGGTGCTCGGTTTGCGTCAAACGTACCATAGGTTAATAAATCGTTTTAGAAGCACCCGCGGTACTCTTTGGTGATGAGGGTCTAGTGGAGATCTGTTCGGTCCGTTTGGAGATAGTGCTACAGAAGATAGGTGCACGGTTTGCATTGAACGTACCATAGGTCATAAATAGTTTTGGATGCACCCGATGGAACTCGTAAGTGACGTGGGTCGTGTGGAATCTCATTTTTGTCCATTTGGAGACAATGTTAGTGTCAGTCCAAGGTTGGAGCATGGTTTGCACCGAACATACCATAGGCCTAGAAATCGTTTTGGACGAACTCGATCAGACTCCTAGGTGATGAGGCTCAAGTGGAAGCTCGGTTCGGTCCGTTTGGGGATAGTGCTTCTCTTGATACAACATTGGTGCTTGCTTTGCACGAAATGTAGCATAGGCATAGAAATCATGTTGGATGCACTCGAGGGGACTCCTAGGTGACGAGGCTCAAGTGGAAGCTCGATTCGGTACGTTTGGAGATAGTGCTACTCTTGATGCAAGATTGGTGCTCGGTTTGTGTCGAATGTGCCGTAGGCTCGGAAATAGTATTGGAGGCACCCGATGGAACTCCTAGGTGACGTGGGTCATGTGGAATCTCGTTTTGATCTATTTTGATACAGTATTAGCGTCGGTGCAAGATAGGTGCATGGTTTGCACTGAACGTACCATAGGCATAGAAATCGTTTTGGACACACTCGATGGGACTCCTAGGTGACGAGGCTCACGTGGAAGCTCGGTACGGTCCATTTGGAGATAGTGCCACTCTTGATGCAAGATTGGTGCTCGGTTTGCGTCGAACATACCGTAGGCTCGGATATAGTATTGGAGGCAACTGATGGAACTCCAAGGTTACGTGGGTCATATGGAATCTTGTTTTGATCTATTTTGAGACAGTATTAGCGTCGGTGCAAGATAGGTGCTCGGTTTGCGTCAAACGTACCATAGGTTAATAAATCGTTTTAGAAGCACCCGCAGTACTCTTAGGTGATGAGGGTCTAGTGTAGATCTGTTCGGTCCGTTTGGAGATAGTGCTACAGAAGATAGGTGCACTGTTTGCATTGAACATACCATAGGTCATAAATAGTTTTGGACGCACCCGATGGAACTCGTAAGTGGCGTGGGTCGTGTGGAATCTCGTTTTAGTCCATTTGGAGACAATGTTAGTGTCAGTCCAAGGTTGGTGCACGTTTTGCACCGAACATACCATAGGCCTAGAAATCATTTTGGACGAACTCGATCAGACTCCTAGGTGACGAGGCTCAAGTGGAAGCTCGGTTCGGTCCGTTTGGGGATAGTGCTTCTCTTGATGCAAGATTGGTGCTTGGTTTGCACCAAATGTAGCATAAGCATAGAAATCGTTTTAGACGCACTCGAGGGGACTCATAGGTGATGAGGCTCAAGTGGAAGCTTGATTCGGTACGTTTGGAGATAGTGCTACTCTTGATGCAAGATTGGTGCTCGGTTTGCGTCGAATGTGCCGCAGGCTCGGAAATAGTATTGGAGGCACCCAATGGAACTCCTAGGTGACGTGGGTCATGTGGAATCTTGTTTTGATCTATTTTGAGACAGTATTAGCGTCGGTGCAAGATAGGTGCTCGGTTTGCGTCAAACGTACCATAGGTTAATAAATCGTTTTAGAAGCACCCGTGGTACTCTTTGGTGATGAGGGTCTAGTGGAGATCTGTTCGGTCCGTTTGGAGATAGTGCTATAGAAGATAGGTGCACGGTTTGCATTGAACGTACCATAGGTCATAAATAGTTTTGGACGCACCCGATGGAACTCGTAAGTGACGTGGGTCGTGTGGAATCTCATTTTAGTCCATTTGGAGACAATGTTCGTGTCAGTCCAAGGTTGGAGCATGGTTTGCACCGAACATACCATAGGCCTAGAAATCGTTTTGGACGAACTCGATCAGACTCCTAGGTGACGAGGCTCAAGTGGAAGCTCGGTTCGGTCCGTTTGGGGATAGTGCTTCTCTTGATGCAACATTGGTGCTTGGTTTGCACCAAATGTAGCATAGGCATAGAAATCATTTTAGACGCACTCGAGGGGACTCATAGGTGATGAGGCTCAAGTGGAAGCTTGATTCGGTACGTTTGGAGATAGTGCTACTCTTGATGCAAGATTGGTGCTCGGTTTGCGTCGAATGTGCCGTAGGCTCGGAAATAGTATTAGAGGCACCCGATGGAACTCCTAGGAGACGTGGGTCTTGTGGAATCTCGTTTTGATCTATTTTGAGACAGTGTTAGCATCGGAGCAAGATAGGTGCACGGTTTGCATTGAACGTTCCATAGGCATAGAAATTGTTTTGGACACACTCGATGGGACTCCTAGGTGACGAGGCTCAAGTGGAAGCTCGGTACGGTCCATTTGGAGATAGTGCCACTCTTGATGCATGATTGGTGCACGGTTTGTGTCGAACATACCGTAGGCTCGGATATAGTATTGGAGGCAATTGATGGAACTCCAAGGTTACGTGGGTCATATGGAATCTTGTTTCGATCTGTTTTGAAACATTGTTAGCGTCGGTGCAAGATAGGTGCTCGGTTTGCGTCAAACGTACCATAGGTTAATAAATCGTTTTAGAAGCACCCGCAGTACTCTTAGGTGATGAGAGTCTAGTGGAGATTTGTTCGGTCCGTTTGGAGATAGTGCAACAGAAGATAGGTGCACGGTTTGCATTGAACATATCATAGGTCATAAATAGTTTTGGACGCACCCGATGGAACTCGTAAGTGACGTGGGTCGTGTGGAATCTTGTTTTAGTCCATTTGGAGACAATGTTAGTGTCAGTCCAAGGTTGGAGCACGGTTTGCACCGAACATACCATAGGCCTAGAAATCATTTTGGACGAACTCGATCAGACTCCTAGGTGACGAGGCTCAAGTGGAAGCTCGGTTCGGTCCGTTTGGGGATAGTGCTTCTCTTGATGCAAGATTGGTGCTTGGTTTGCACCAAATGTAGCATAAGCATAGAAATCGTTTTAGACGCACTCGAGGGGACTCATAGGTGATGAGGCTCAAGTGGAAGCTTGATTCGGTACGTTTGGAGATAGTGCTACTCTTGATGCAAGATTGGTGCTCGGTTTGCGTCGAATGTGCCGCAGGCTCGGAAATAGTATTGGAGGCACCCAATGGAACTCCTAGGTGACGTGGGTCATGTGGAATCTTGTTTTGATCTATTTTGAGACAGTATTAGCGTCGGTGCAAGATAGGTGCTCGGTTTGCGTCAAACGTACCATAGGTTAATAAATCGTTTTAGAAGCACCCGTGGTACTCTTTGGTGATGAGGGTCTAGTGGAGATCTGTTCGGTCCGTTTGGAGATAGTGCTATAGAAGATAGGTGCACGGTTTGCATTGAACGTACCATAGGTCATAAATAGTTTTGGACGCACCCGATGGAACTCGTAAGTGACGTGGGTCGTGTGGAATCTCATTTTAGTCCATTTGGAGACAATGTTAGTGTCAGTCCAAGGTTGGAGCATGGTTTGCACCGAACATACCATAGGCCTAGAAATCGTTTTGGACGAACTCGATCAGACTCCTAGGTGACGAGGCTCAAGTGGAAGCTCGGTTCGGTCCGTTTGGGGATAGAGCTTCTCTTGATGCAACATTGGTGCTTGGTTTGCACCAAATGTAGCATAGGCATAGAAATCATTTTAGACGCACTCGAGGGGACTCATAGGTGATGAGGCTCAAGTGGAAGCTTGATTCGGTACGTTTGGAGATAGTGCTACTCTTGATGCAAGATTGGTGCTCGGTTTGCGTCGAATGTGCCGTAGGCTCGGAAATAGTATTAGAGGCACCCGATGGAACTCCTAGGAGACGTGGGTCTTGTGGAATCTCGTTTTGATCTATTTTGAGACAGTGTTAGCATCGGAGCAAGATAGGTGCACGGTTTGCATTGAACGTTCCATAGGCATAGAAATTGTTTTGGACACACTCGATGGGACTCCTAGGTGACGAGGCTCAAGTGGAAGCTCGGTACGGTCCATTTGGAGATAGTGCCACTCTTGATGCATGATTGGTGCACGGTTTGTGTCGAACATACCGTAGGCTCGGATATAGTATTGGAGGCAATTGATGGAACTCCAAGGTTACGTGGGTCATATGGAATCTTGTTTCGATCTGTTTTGAAACATTGTTAGCGTCGGTGCAAGATAGGTGCTCGGTTTGCGTCAAACGTACCATAGGTTAATAAATCGTTTTAGAAGCACCCGCAGTACTCTTAGGTGATGAGAGTCTAGTGGAGATTTGTTCGGTCCGTTTGGAGATAGTGCAACAGAAGATAGGTGCACGGTTTGCATTGAACATATCATAGGTCATAAATAGTTTTGGACGCACCCGATGGAACTCGTAAGTGACGTGGGTCGTGTGGAATCTCGTTTTAGTCCATTTGGAGACAATGTTAGTGTCAGTCCAAGGTTGGAGCACGGTTTGCACCGAACATACCATAGGCCTAGAAATCATTTTGGACGAACTCGATCAGACTCCTAGGTGACGAGGCTCAAGTGGAAGCTCGGTTCGGTCCGTTTGGGGATAGTGCTTCTCTTGATGCAAGATTGGTGCTTGGTTTGCACCAAATGTAGCATAGGCATAGAAATCGTTTTAGACGCACTCGAGGGGACTCATAGGTGACGAGGCTCAAGTGGAAGCTTGATTCGGTATGTTTGGAGATAGTGCTACTCTTGATGCAAGATTGGTGCTCGGTTTGCGTCGAATGTGCCGTAGGCTCGGAAATAGTATTGGAGGCACCCCATGGAACTCCTAGGCGACGTGGGTCATGTGGAATCTTGTTTTGATCTATTTTGAGACAGTATTAGCGTCGGTGCAAGATAGGTGCTCGGTTTGCGTCAAACGTACCATAGGTTAATAAATTGTTTTAGAAGCACCCGCGGTACTCTTTGGTGATGAGGGTCTAGTGGAGATCTGTTCGGTCCGTTTGGAGATTGTGCTACAGAAGATAGGTGCACTGTTTGCATTGAACATACCATAGGTCATAAATAGTTTTGGACGCACCCGATGGAACTCGTAAGTGGCGTGGGTCATGTGGAATCTCGTTTTAGTACATTTGGAGACAATGTTAGTGTCAGTCCAAGGTTGGAGCACGTTTTGCACCGAACATACCATAGGCCTAGAAATCATTTTGGACGAACTCGATCAGACTCCTAGGTGACGAGGCTCAAGAGGAAGCTCGGTTTGGTCCGTTTGGGGATAGTGCTTCTCTTGATGCAAGATTGGTGCTTGGTTTGCTCCAAATGTAGCATAAGCATAGAAATCGTTTTAGACGCACTCGAGGGGACTCATAGGTGATGAGGCTCAAGTGGAAGCTTGATTCGGTACGTTTGGAGATAGTGCTACTCTTGATTCAAGATTGGTGCTCGGTTTGCGTCGAATGTGTCGTAGGCTCGGAAATAGTATTGGAGGCACCCAATGGAACTCCTAGGTGACGTGGGTCATGTGGAATCTTGTTTTGATCTATTTTGAGACAGTATTAGCGTCGGTGCAAGATAGGTGCTCGGTTTGCGTCAAACGTACCATAGGTTAATAAATCGTTTTAGAAGCACCCGTGGTACTCTTTGGTGATGAGGGTCTAGTGGAGATCTGTTCGGTCCGTTTGGAGATAGTGCTATAGAAGATAGGTGCACGGTTTGCATTGAACGTACCATAGGTCATAAATAGTTTTGGACGCACCCGATGGAACTCGTAAGTGACGTGGGTCGTGTGGAATCTCATTTTAGTCCATTTGGAGACAATGTTAGTGTCAGTCCAAGGTTGGAGCATGGTTTGCACCGAAACATACCATAGGCCTAGAAATCGTTTTGGACGAACTCGATCAGACTCCTAGGTGACGAGGCTCAAGTGGAAGCTCGGTTCGGTCCGTTTGGGGATAGTGCTTCTCTTGATGCAACATTGGTGCTTGGTTTGCACCAAATGTAGCATAGGCATAGAAATCATTTTAGACGCACTCGAGGGGACTCATAGGCGATGAGGCTCAAGTGGAAGCTTGATTCGGTACGTTTGGAGATAGTGCTACTCTTGATGCAAGATTGGTGCTCGGTTTGCGTCGAATGTGCCGTAGGCTCGGAAATAGTATTAGAGGCACCCGATGGAACTCCTAGGAGACGTGGGTCTTGTGGAATCTCGTTTTAATCTATTTTGAGACAGTGTTAGCATCGGAGCAAGATAGGTGCACGGTTTGCATTGAACGTACCATAGGCATAGAAATTGTTTTGGACACACTCGATGGGACTCCTAGGTGACGAGGCTCAAGTGGAAGCTCGGTACGGTCCATTTGGAGATAGTGCCACTCTTGATGCATGATTGGTGCACGGTTTGTGTCGAACATACCGTTGGCTCGGATATAGTATTGGAGGCAATTGATGGAACTCCAAGGTTACGTGGGTCATATGGAATCTTGTTTCGATCTGTTTTGAAACATTGTTAGCGTCGGAGCAAGATAGGTGCTCGGTTTGCGTCAAACGTACCATAGGTTAATAAATCATTTTAGAAGCACCCGCAGTACTCTTAGGTGATGAGAGTCTAGTGGAGATCTGTTCGGTCCGTTTGGAGATAGTGCTACAGAAGATAGGTGCACGGTTTGCATTGAACGTATCATAGGTCATAAATAGTTTTGGACGCACCCGATGGAACTCGTAAGTGACGTGGGTCGTGTGGAATCTCGTTTTAGTCCATTTGGAGACAATGTTAGCGTCAGTCCAAGGTTGGAGCATGGTTTGCACCGAACATACCATAGGCCTAGAAATCATTTTGGACGAACTCGATCAGACTCCTAGGTGACGAGGCTCAAGTGGAAGCTCGGTTCGGTCCGTTTGGGGATAGTGCTTCTCTTGATGCAAGATTGGTGCTTGGTTTGCACCAAATGTAGCATAGGCATAGAAATCGTTTTAGACGCACTCGAGGGGACTCATAGGTGACGAGGCTCAAGTGGAAGCTTGATTCGGTATGTTTGGAGATAGTGCCACTCTTGATGCAAGATTGGTGCTCGGTTTGCGTCGAATGTGCCGTAGGCTCGGAAGTAGTATTGGAGGCACCCCATGGAACTCCTAAGTGACGTGGGTCATGTGGAATCTTGTTTTGATCTATTTTGAGACAGTATTAGCGTCGGTGCAAGATAGGTGCTCGGTTTGCGTCAAACGTACCATAGGTTAATAAATTGTTTTAGAAGCACCCGCGGTACTCTTTGGTGATGAGGGTCTAGTGGAGATCTGTTCGGTCCGTTTGGAGATAGTGCTACAGAAGATAGGTGCACTGTTTGCATTGAACATACCATAGGTCATAAATAGTTTTGGACGCACCCGATGGAACTCGTAAGTGGCGTGGGTCGTGTGGAATCTCGTTTTAGTCCATTTAGAGACAATGTTAGTGTCAGTCCAAGGTTGGAGCACGTTTTGCACCAAACATACCATAGGCCTAGAAATCATTTTGGACGAACTCGTTCAGACTCCTAGGTGACGAGGCTCAAGTGGAAGCTCGGTTCGGTCCGTTTGGGGATAGTGCTTCTCTTGATGCAAGATTGGTGCTTGGTTTGCACCAAATGTAGCATAAGCATAGAAATCATTTTAGACGCACTCGAGGGGACTCATAGGTGATGAGGCTCAAGTGGAAGCTTGATTCGGTACGTTTGGAGATAGTGCTACTCTTGATGCAAGATTGGTGCTCGGTTTGCGTCGAATGTGCCATAGGCTCGGAAATAGTATTGGAGGCACCCAATGGAACTCCTAGGTGACGTGGGTCATGTGGAATCTTGTTTTGATCTATTTTGAGACAGTATTAGCGTCGGTGCAAGATAGGTGCTCGGTTTGCGTCAAACGTACCATAGGTTAATAAATCGCTTTAGAAGCACCCGCGGTACTCTTTGGTGATGAGGGTCTAGTGGAGATCTGTTCGGTCCGTTTGGAGATAGTGCTATAGAAGATAGGTGCACGGTTTGCAATGAACGTACCATAGGTCATAAATAGTTTTGGACGCACCCGATGGAACTCGTAAGTGACGTGGGTCGTGTGGAATCTCATTTTAGTCCATTTGGAGACAATGTTAGTGTCAGTCCAAGGTTGGAGCATGGTTTGCACCGAACATACCATAGGCCTAGAAATCGTTTTGGACGAACTCGATCAGACTCCTAGGTGACGAGGCTCAAGTGGAAGCTCGGTTCGGTCCGTTTGGGGATAGTGCTTCTCTTGATGCAACATTGGTGCTTGGTTTGCACCAAATGTAGCATAGGCATAGAAATCATTTTAGACGCACTCGAGGGGACTCATAGGTGATGAGGCTCAAGTGGAAGCTTGATTTGGTACGTTTGGAGATAGTGCTACTCTTGATGCAAGATTGGTGCTCGGTTTGCGTCGAATGTGCCGTAGGCTCGGAAATAGTATTAGAGGCACCCGATGGAACTCCTAGGAGACGTGGGTCTTGTGGAATCTCGTTTTGATCTATTTTGAGACATTGTTAGCATCGGAGCAAGATAGGTGCACGGTTTGCATTGAACGTACCATAGGCATAGAAATTGTTTTGGACACACTCGATGGGACTCCTAGGTGACGAGGCTCAAGTGGAAGCTCGGTACGGTCCATTTGGAGATAGTGCCACTCTTGATGCATGATTGGTGCACGGTTTGTGTCGAACATACCGTAGGCTCGGATATAGTATTGGAGGCAATTGATGGAACTCCAAGGTTACGTGGGTCATATGGAATCTTGTTTCGATCTGTTTTGAAACATTGTTAGCGTCGGTGCAAGATAGGTGTTCGGTTTGCGTCAAACGTACCATAGGTTAATAAATCGTTTTAGAAGCACCCGCAGTACTCTTAGGTGATGAGAGTCTAGTGGAGATCTGTTCGGTCCGTTTGGAGATAGTGCTACAGAAGATAGGTGCACGGTTTGCATTGAACGTACCATAGGTCATAAATAGTTTTGGACGCACCCGATGGAACTCGTAAGTGACGTGGGTCGTGTGGAATCTCGTTTTAGTCCATTTGGAGACAATGTTAGTGTCAGTCCAAGGTTGGAGCATGGTTTGCACCGAACATACCATAGGCCTAGAAATCATTTTGGACGAACTCGATCAGACTCCTAGGTGACGAGGCTCAAGTGGAAGCTCGGTTCGGTCCGTTTGGGGATAGTGCTTCTCTTGATGCAAGATTGGTGCTTGGTTTGCACCAAATGTAGCATAGGCATAGAAATCGTTTTAGACGCACTCGAGGGGACTCATAGGTGACGAGGCTCAAGTGGAAGCTTGATTCGGTATGTTTGGAGATAGTGCTACTCTTGATGCAAGATTGGTGCTCGGTTTGCGTCGAATGTGCCGTAGGCTCGGAAATAGTATTCGAGGCACCCCATGGAACTCCTAGGTGACGTGGGTCATGTGGAATCTTGTTTTGATCTATTTTGAGACAGTATTAGCGTCGGTGCAAGATAGGTGCTCGGTTTGCGTCAAACGTACCATAGGTTAATAAATCGTTTTAGAAGCACCCACGGTACTCTTTGGTGATGAGGGTCTAGTGGAGATCTGTTCGGTCCGTTTGGAGATAGTGCTACAGAAGATAGGTGCACAGTTTGCATTGAACGTACCATAGGTCATAAATAGTTTTGGACGCACCCGATGGAACTCGTAAGTGACGTGGGTCGTGTGGAATCTCGTTTTAGTCCATTTGGAGACAATGTTAGTGTCAGTCCAAGGTTGGAGCATGGTTTGCACCGAACATACCATAGGCCTAGAAATCATTTTGGACGAACTCGATCAGACTCCTAGGTGACGAGGCTCAAGTGGAAGCTCGGTTCGGTCCGTTTGGGGATAGTGCTTCTCTTGATGCAACATTGGTGCTTGCTTTGCACGAAATGTAGCATAGGCATAGAAATCGTTTTGGACGCACTCGAGGGGACTCCTAGGTGACGAGGCTCAAGTGGAGGCTCGATTCGGTACGTTTGGAGATAGTGCTACTCTTGATGCAAGATTGGTGCTCGGTTTGCGTCGAATGTGCCGTAGGCTCGGAAATAGTATTGGAGGCACCCGATGGAACTCCTAGGTGACGTGGGTCATGTGGAATCTCGTTTTGATCTATTTTGAGACAGTATTAGCGTCGGTGCAAGATAGGTGCATGGTTTGCACTGAACGTACCATAGGCATAGAAATCGTTTTGGACACACTCGATGGGACTCCTAGGTGACGAGGCTCAAGTGGAAGCTCGGTACGGTCCATTTGGAGATAGTGCCACTCTTGATGCAAGATTGGTGCTCGGTTTGCGTCGAACATACCGTAGGCTCGGATATAGTATTGGAGGCAACTGATGGAACTCCAAGGTTACGTGGGTCATATGGAATCTTGTTTTGATCTATTTTGAGACAGTATTAGCGTCGGTGCAAGATAGGTCCTCGGTTTGTGTCAAACGTACCATAGGTTAATAAATCGTTTTAGAAGCACCCGCAGTACTCTTAGGTGATGAGGGTCTAGTGGAGATCTGTTCGGTCTGTTTGGAGATAGTGCTACAGAAGATAGGTGCACTGTTTGCATTGAACGTACCATAGGTCATAAATAGTTTTGGACGCACCCGATGGAACTCGTAAGTGACGTGGGTCGTGTGGAATCTCGTTTTAGTCCATTTGGAGACAATGTTAGTGTCAGTCCAAGGTTGGAGCATGGTTTGCACCGAACATACCATAGGCCTAGAAATCATTTTGGATGAACTCGATCAGACTCCTAGGTGACGAGGCTCAAGTGGAAGCTCGGTTCGGTCCGTTTGGGGATAGTGCTTCTCTTGATGCAACATTGGTGCTTGGTTTGCACCAAATGTAGCATAGGCATAGAAATCGTTTTAGACGCACTCGAGGGGACTCATAGGTGATGAGGCTCAAGTGGAAGCTTGATTCGGTACGTTTGGAGATAGTGCTACTCTTGATGCAAGATTGGTGCTCGGTTTGCGTCGAATGTGCCGTAGGCTCGGAAATAGTATTGGAGGCACCCAATGGAATTCCTAGGTGACGTGGGTCATGTGGAATCTTGTTTTGATCTATTTTGAGACAGTATTAGCGTCGGTGCAAGATAGGTGCTCGGTTTGCGTCAAACATACCATAGGTTAATAAATCGTTTTAGAAGCACCCGCGGTACTCTTTGGTGATGAGGGTCTAGTGGAGATCTGTTCGGTCCGTTTGGAGATAGTGCTACAGAAGATAGGTGCACAGTTTGCATTGAACGTACCATAGGTCATAAATAGTTTTGGACGCACCCGATGGAACTCGTAAGTGACGTGGGTCGTGTGGAATCTCATTTTAGTCCATTTGGAGACAATGTTAGTGTCAGTCCAAGGTTGGAGCATGATTTGCACCGAACATACCATAGGCCTAGAAATCGTTTTGGACAAACTCGATTAGACTCCTAGGTGACGAGGCTCAAGTGGAAGCTCGGTTCGGTCCGTTTGGGGATAGTGCTTCTCTTGATGCAACATTGGTGCTTGCTTTGCACGAAATGTAGCATAGGCATAGAAATCGTGTTGGACGCACTCGAGGGGACTCCTAGGTGACGAGGCTCAAGTGGAAGCTCGATTCGGTACGTTTGGAGATAGTGCTACTCTTGATGCAAGATTGGTGCTCGGTTTGCGTCGAATGTGCCGTAGGCTCAGAAATAGTATTGGAGGCACCCGATGGAACTCCTAGGTGACGTGGGTCATTTGGAATCTCGTTTTGATATATTTTGAGACAGTATTAGCGTCGGTGCAAGATAGGTGCATGGTTTGCACCCAACATACCATAGGCATAGAAATTGTTTTGGACACACTCGATGGGACTCCTAGGTGACGAGGCTCAAGTGGAAGCTCGGTACGGTCCATTTAGAGATAATGCTACTCTTGATGCATGATTGGTGCACGGTTTGCGTCGAACATACCGTAGGCTCGGATATAGTATTGGAGGCAACTGATGGAACTCCAAGGTTACGTGGGTCATATGGAATCTTGTTTTGATCTATTTTGTGACAGTATTAGCGTCGGTGCAAGATAGGTGCTCGGTTTGCGTCCAACGTACCATAGGTTCATAAATTGTTTTAGAAGCACCCGCGGTACTCCTAGGTGATGAGGGTCTGGGGGAGATCTGTTTTGTTCCGTTTGGAGATAGTGCTATAGAAGATAGGTGCACTGTTTGCATTGAACGTACCATAGGTCATAAATAGTTTTGGACGCACCCGATGGAACTCGTAAGTGACGTGGGTCGTGTGGAATCTCGTTTTAGTTCATTTGGAGATAGTGTTAGTGTTAGTGCAAGGTTGGAGCATGGTTTGCACCCAACATACCATAGGCATAGAAATTGTTTTGGACACACTCGAGGGGACTCCTAGGTGACGAGGCTCAAGTGGAAGCTCGGTACGGTCCATTTGGAGATAGTGCTACTCTTGATGCATGATTGGTGCACGGTTTGCGGAGAACGTACCATAGGCTCGAAAATAGTATTGGAGGCACCCGATTGAACTCCTAAGTTACGTGTGTCATGTGGAATCTTGTTTCGATCTGTTTTGAAACAGTGTTAGCATCGGTGCAAGATGGGTGCTCGGTTTGCATCCAACGTACCATAGGTTCATAAATTGTTTTAGAAGCACCCGCGGTACTCCTATTTGACGAGGATATAGTGGAGATCTGTTTGGTCCGTTTGGAGATAGTGCTACAGAAGATAGGTGCACGGTTTGCATTGAACGTACCACAGGTCATAAACAGTTTTGGACGCACCCGATGGAACTCGTAAGTGACGTGGGTCGTGTGGAATCTCGTTTTAGTTCATTTGGAGATAGTGTTAGTGTCAGTGCAAGGTTGGAGCACGGTTTGCACCGAACATACCATAGGCATAGAAATCGTTTTGGACAATCTTGATCAAACTCCTATGTGACGAGGCTCAAGTGGAAGCTCGGTTCGGTCCGTTTGGGGATAGTGTTCTCTTGATGCAAGATTGGTGCTTGGTTTGCACCAAATGTAGCATAGGCATAGAAATCATTTTGGACGCACTCGAGGGGACTCCTAGGTGATGAGGCTCAAGTGGAAGCTCGATTAGGTACGTTTGGAGATAGTGCTACTCTTGATGCAAGATTGGTGCTCGGTTTGCGTCGAACGTACTGTAGGCTCGGAAATAGTATTGGAGGCACCCGATGGAACTCCTAAGTGACGTGGGTCATGTGGAATCTTGTTTCGATCTGTTTTGAAACAGTGTTAGCGTCGTTGCAAGATAGGAGCTCGGTTTGCGTCAAATGTACCATAGGTCCATAAATTGTTTTAGAAGCACCCGCGGTACTCCTAGGTGATGAGTGTCTGGTGGAGATCTGTTTCATTCGTTAAAGATAGTGCTATAGAAGATAGGTGCACGGTTTGTATTGAATGTACCATAGGTCATAAACAGTTTTGGATGCACCCGATGGAACTCGTAACAGACGTGGGTCATGTGGAATCTCGTTTTAGTCCATTTGGAGATAGTGTTAGTGTCAGTGCAAGGTTGGAGCACGGTTTGCACCCAACATACCATAGGCATAGAAATTGTTTTGGACGATCTCGATCAGACTCCTATGTGATGAGGCTCAAGTGGAAGCTCAGTTCGGTCCGTTCCGGGATAGTGCTTCTCTTGATGCAAGATTGGTGCTTGGTTTGCACCAAATGTAGCATAGGCATAGAAATCATTTTGGACGCACTCGAGGGGACTCCTAGGTGATGAGGCTCAAGTGGAAGCACGATTAGGTACGTTTGGAGATAGTGCTACTCTTGATGCAAGATTGGTGCTCGGTTTGCGTCGAACGTACCGTAGGCTCAGAAATAGTATTAGAAGCACCCGATGGAACTCCTAGGTGACGAGGCTCAAGTGGAAGCTCGGTTCGGTCCGTTTGGGGATAGTGCTTCTCTTGATGCAACATTGGTGCTTGCTTTGCACGAAATGTAGCATAGGCATAGAAATCGTTTTGGACGCACTCGAGGGGACTCCTAGGTGACGAGGCTCAAGTGGAGGCTCGATTCGGTACGTTTGGAGATAGTGCTACTCTTGATGCAAGATTGGTGCTCGGTTTGCGTTGAATGTGCCGTAGGCTCGGAAATAGTATTGGAGGCACCCGATGGAACTCCTAGGTGACGTGGGTCATGTGGAATCTCGTTTTGATCTATTTTGAGACAGTATTAGCGTCGGTGCAAGATAGGTGCATGGTTTGCACTGAACGTACCATAGGCATAGAAATCGTTTTGGACACACTCGATGGGACTCCTAGGTGACGAGGCTCAAGGGGAAGCTCGGTACGGTCCATTTGGAGATAGTGCCACACTTGATGCAAGATTGGTGCTCGGTTTGCGTCGAACATACCGTAGGCTCGGATATAGTATTGGAGGCAACTGATGGAACTCCAAGGTTACGTGGGTCATATGGAATCTTGTTTTGATCTATTTTGAGACAGTATTAGCATCGGTGCAAGATAGGTTCTCGGTTTGCGTCCAACGTACCATAGGTTCATAAATTGTTTTAGAAGCACCCGCGGTACTCCTAGGTGATGAGGGTCTGGGGGAGATCTATTTTGTTCCGTTTGGAGATAGTGCTACAGAAGATAGGTGCACTGTTTGCATTGAACGTACCATAGGTCATAAATAGTTTTGGACGCACCCGATGGAACTCGTAAGTGACGTGGGTCGTGTGGAATCTCGTTTTAGTTCATTTGGAGATAGTGTTAGTGTTAGTGCAAGGTTGGAGCATGGTTTGCACCCAACATACCATAGGCATAGAAATTGTTTTGGACACACTCGATGGGACTCCTAGGTGACGAGGCTCAAGTGGAAGCTCGGTACGGTCCATTTAGAGATAGTGCTACTCTTGATGCATGATTGGTGCACGGTTTGCGGAGAACGTACCATAGGCTCGAAAATAGTATTGGAGGCACCCGATTGAACTCCTAAGTTACGTGTGTCATGTGGAATCTTGTTTCGATCTGTTTTGAAACAGTGTTAGCATCGGTGCAAGATGGGTGCTCGGTTTGCATCCAACGTACCATAGGTTCATAAATTGTTTTAGAAGCACCCGCGGTACTCCTATTTGACGAGGATATAGTGGAGATCTGTTTGGTCCGTTTGGAGATAGTGCTACAGAAGATAGGTGCACGGTTTGCATTGAACGTACCACAGGTCATAAACAGTTTTGGACGCACCCGATGGAACTCGTAAGTGACGTGGGTCGTGTGGAATCTCGTTTTAGTTCATTTGGAGATAGTGTTAGTGTCAGTGCAAGGTTGGAGCACGGTTTGCACCGAACATACCATAGGCATAGAAATCGTTTTGGACAATCTTGATCAAACTCCTATGTGACGAGGCTCAAGTGGAAGCTCGGTTCGGTCCGTTTGGGGATAGTGTTCTCTTGATGCAAGATTGGTGCTTGGTTTGTACCAAATGTAGCATAGGCATAGAAATCATTTTGGACGCACTCGAGGGGACTCCTAGGTGATGAGGCTCAAGTGGAAGCTCGATTAGGTACGTTTGGAGATAGTGCTACTCTTGATGCAAGATTGGTGCTCGGTTTGCGTCGAACGTACTGTAGGCTTGGAAATAGTATTGGAGGCACCTGATGGAACTCCTAAGTGACGTGGGTCATGTGGAATCTTGTTTCGATCTGTTTTGAAACAGTGTTAGCGTCGTTGCAAGATAGGAGCTCGGTTTGCGTCAAATGTACCATAGGTCCATAAATTGTTTTAGAAGCACCCGAGGTACTCCTAGGTGATGAGTGTCTGGTGGAGATCTGTTTCATTCGTTAAAGATAGTGCTATAGAAGATAGGTGCACGGTTTGTATTGAATGTACCATAGGTCATAAACAGTTTTGGATGCACCCGATGGAACTCGTAACTGACGTGGGTCATGTGGAATCTCGTTTTAGTCCATTTGGAGATAGTGTTAGTGTCAGTGCAAGGTTGGAGCACGGTTTGCACCCAACATACCATAGGCATAGAAATTGTTTTGGACGATCTCGATCAGACTCCTATGTGACGAGGCTCAAGTGGAAGCTCGGTTCGGTCCGTTCCGGGATAGTGCTTCTCTTGATGCAAGATTGGTGCTTGGTTTGCACCAAATGTAGCATAGGCATAGAAATCATTTTGGACGCACTCGAGGGGACTCCTAGGTGATGAGGCTCAAGTGGAAGCACGATTAGGTACGTTTGGAGATAGTGCTACTCTTGATGCAAGATTGGTGCTCGGTTTGCGTCGAACGTACCGTAGGCTCAGAAATAGTATTAGAAGCACCCGATGGAACTCCTAGGTGACGAGGCTCAAGTGGAAGCTCGGTTAGGTCCGTTTGGGGATAGTGCTTCTCTTGATGCAACATTGGTGCTTGCTTTGCACGAAATGTAGCATAGGCATAGAAATCGTGTTGGACGCACTCGAGGGGACTCCTAGGTGACGAGGCTCAAGTGGAAGCTCGATTCGGTACGTTTGGAGATAGTGCTACTCTTGATGCAAGATTGGTGCTCGGTTTGCGTCGAATGTGCCGTAGGCTCGGAAATAGTATTGGAGGCACCCGATGGAACTCCTAGGTGACGTGGGTCATGTGGAATCTCGTTTTGATCTATTTTGAGACAGTATTAGCGTCGGTGCAAGATAGGTGCATGGTTTGCACTGAACGTACCATAGGCATAGAAATCGTTTTGGACACACTCGATGGGACTCCTAGGTGACGAGGCTCAAGTGGAAGCTCGGTACGGTCCATTTAGAGATAGTGCCACTCTTGATGCAAGATTGGTGCACGGTTTGCGTCGAACATACCGTAGGCTCGGATATAGTATTGGAGGCAACTGATGGAACTCCAAGGTTACGTGGGTCATATGGAATCTTGTTTTGATCTATTTTGAGACAGTATTAGCGTCGGTGCAAGATAGGTGCTCGGTTTGCGTCCAACGTACCATAGGTTCATAAATTGTTTTAGAAGCACCCGCGGTACTCCTAGGTGATGAGGGTCTGGGGGAGATCTGTTTTGTTCCGTTTGGAGATAGTGCTACAGAAGATAGGTGCACTGTTTGCATTGAACGTACCATAGGTCATAAATAGTTTTGGACGCACCCGATGGAACTCGTAAGTGACGTGGGTCGTGTGGAATCTCGTTTTAGTTCATTTGGAGATAGTGTTAGTGTTAGTGCAAGGTTGGAGCATGGTTTGCACCCAACATACCATAGGCATAGAAATTGTTTTGGACACACTCGATGGGACTCCTAGGTGACGAGGCTCAAGTGGAAGCTCGGTACGGTCCATTTGGAGATAGTGCTACTCTTGATGCATGATTGGTGCACGGTTTGCGGAGAACGTACCATAGGCTCGAAAATAGTATTGGAGGCACCCGATTGAACTCCTAAGTTACGTGTGTCATGTGGAATCTTGTTTCGATCTGTTTTGAAACAGTGTTAGCATCGGTGCAAGATGGGTGCTCGGTTTGCATCCAACGTACCATAGGTTCATAAATTGTTTTAGAAGCACCCGCGGTACTCCTATTTGACGAGGATATAGTGGAGATCTGTTTGGTCCGTTTGGAGATAGTGCTACAGAAGATAGGTGCACGGTTTGCATTGAACGTACCACAGGTCATAAACAGTTTTGGACGCACCCGATGGAACTCGTGACGTGGGTCGTGTGGAATCTCGTTTTAGTTCATTTGGAGATAGTGTTAGTGTCAGTGCAAGGTTGGAGCACGGTTTGCACCGAACATACCATAGGCATAGAAATCGTTTTGGACAATCTTGATCAAACTCCTATGTGACGAGGCTCAAGTGGAAGCTCGGTTCGGTCCGTTTGGGGATAGTGTTCTCTTGATGCAAGATTGGTGCTTGGTTTGCACCAAATGTAGCATAGGCATAGAAATCATTTTGGACGCACTCGAGGGGACTCCTAGGTGATGAGGCTCAAGTGGAAGCTCGATTAGGTACGTTTGGAGATAGTGCTACTCTTGATGCAAGATTGGTGCTCGGTTTGCGTCGAACGTACTGTAGGCTTGGAAATAGTCTTGGAGGCACCCGATGGAACTCCTAGGTGACGTGGGTCATGTGGAATCTTGTTTCGATCTGTTTTGAAACAGTGTTAGCGTCGTTGCAAGATAGGAGCTCGGTTTGCGTCAAATGTACCATAGGTCCATAAATTGTTTTAGAAGCACCCGCGGTACTCCTAGGTGATGAGTGTCTGGTGGAGATCTGTTTCATTCGTTAAAGATAGTGCTATAGAAGATAGGTGCACGGTTTGTATTGAATGTACCATAGGTCATAAACAGTTTTGGATGCACCCGATGGAACTCGTAACTGACGTGGGTCATGTGGAATCTCGTTTTAGTCAATTTGGAGATAGTGTTAGTGTCAGTGCAAGGTTGGAGCACGGTTTGCACCCAACATACCATAGGCATAGAAATCGTTTTGGACGATCTCGATCAGACTCCTATGTGACGAGGCTCAAGTGGAAGCTCGGTTCGGTCCGTTCCGGGATAGTGCTTCTCTTGATGCAAGATTGGTGCTTGGTTTGCACCAAATGTAGCGTAGGCATAGAAATCATTTTGGACGCACTCGAGGGGACTCCTAGGTGATGAGGCTCAAGTGGAAGCTCGATTAGGTATGTTTGGAGATAGTGCTACTCTTGATGCAAGATTGGTGCTCGGTTTGCGTCGAACGTACCGTAGGCTCAGAAATAGTATTAGAAGCACCCGATGGAACTCCTAGGTGACGAGGCTCAAGTGGAAGCTCGGTTCGGTCTGTTTGGGGATAGTGCTTCTCTTGATGCAACATTGGTGCTTGCTTTGCACGAAATGTAGCATAGGCATAGAAATCGTGTTGGACGCACTCGAGGGGACTCCTAGGTGACGAGGCTCAAGTGGAAGCTCGATTCGGTACGTTTGGAGATAGTGCTACTCTTGATGCAAGATTGGTGCTCGGTTTGCGTCGAATGTGCCGTAGGCTCGGAAATAGTATTGGAGGCACCCGATGGAACTCCTAGGTGACGTGGGTCATGTGAAATCTCGTTTTGATCTATTTTGAGACAGTATTAGCGTCGGTGCAAGATAGGTGCATGGTTTGCACTGAACGTACCATAGGCATAGAAATCGTTTTGGACACACTCGATGGGACTCCTAGCTGACGAGGCTCAAGTGGAAGCTCGGTACGGTCCATTTGGAGATAGTGCCACTCTTGATGCAAGATTGGTGCTCGGTTTGCGTCGAACATACCGTAGGCTCGGATATAGTATTGGAGGCAACTGATGGAACTCCAAGGTTACGTGGGTCATATGGAATCTTGTTTTGATCTATTTTGAGACAGTATTAGCGTCGGTGCAAGATAGGTGCTCGGTTTGCGTCCAACGTACCATAGGTTCATAAATCGTTTTAGAAGCACCCGCGGTACTCCTAGGTGATGAGGGTCTAGTGGAGATCTGTTCGGTCCGTTTGGAGATAGTGCTACAGAAGATAGGTGCACTGTTTGCATTGAACGTACCATAGGTCATAAATAGTTTTGGACGCACCCGATGGAACTCGTAAGTGACGTGGGTCGTGTGGAATCTCGTTTTAGTTCATTTGGAGATAGTGTTAGTGTTAGTGCAAGGTTGGAGCATGGTTTGCACCCAACATACCATAGGCATAGAAATTGTTTTGGACACACTCGATGGGACTCCTAGGTGACGAGGCTCAAGTGGAAGCTCAGTATGGTCCATTTGGAGATAGTGCTACTCTTGATGCATGATTGGTGCACGGTTTGCGGAGAACGTACCATAGGCTCGAAAATAGTATTGGAGGCACCCGATTGAACTCCTAAGTTATGTGTGTCATGTGGAATCTTGTTTCGATCTGTTTTGAAACAGTGTTAGCATCGGTGCAAGATGGGTGCTCGGTTTGCATCCAACGTACCATAGGTTCATAAATTGTTTTAGAAGCACCCGCGGTACTCCTATTTGACGAGGATATAGTGGAGATCTGTTTGGTCCGTTTGGAGATAGTGCTACAGAAGATAGGTGCACGGTTTGCATTGAACGTACCACAGGTCATAAACAGTTTTGGACGCACCCGATGGAACTCGTAAGTGACGTGGGTCGTGTGGAATCTCGTTTTAGTTCATTTGGAGATAGTGTTAGTGTTAGTGCAAGGTTGGAGCACGGTTTGCACCGAACATACCATAGGCATAGAAATCGTTTTGGACAATCTTGATCAAACTCCTATGTGACGAGGCTCAAGTGGAAGCTCGGTTCGGTCCGTTTGGGGATAGTGTTCTCTTGATGCAAGATTGGTGCTTGGTTTGCACCAAATGTAGCATAGGCATAGAAATCATTTTGGACGCACTCGAGGGGACTCCTAGGTGATGAGGCTCAAGTGGAAGCTCGATTAGGTACGTTTGGAGATAGTGCTACTCTTGATGCAAGATTGGTGCTCGGTTTGCGTCGAACGTACTGTAGGCTTGGAAATAGTCTTGGAGGCACCCGATGGAACTCCTAGGTGACGTGGGTCATGTGGAATCTTGTTTCGATCTGTTTTGAAACAGTGTTAGCGTCGTTGCAAGATAGGAGCTCGGTTTGCGTCAAATGTACCATAGGTCCATAAATTGTTTTAGAAGCACCCGCGGTACTCCTAGGTGATGAGTGTCTGGTGGAGATCTGTTTCATTCGTTAAAGATAGTGCTATAGAAGATAGGTGCACGGTTTGTATTGAATGTACCATAGGTCATAAACAGTTTTGGATGCACCCGATGGAACTCGTAACTGACGTGGGTCATGTGGAATCTCGTTTTAGTCAATTTGGAGATAGTGTTAGTGTCAGTGCAAGGTTGGAGCACGGTTTGCACCCAACATACCATAGGCATAGAAATCGTTTTGGACGATCTCGATCAGACTCCTATGTGACGAGGCTCAAGTGGAAGCTCGGTTCGGTCCGTTCCGGGATAGTGCTTCTCTTGATGCAAGATTGGTGCTTGGTTTGCACCAAATGTAGCATAGGCATAGAAATCATTTTGGACGCACTCGAGGGGACTCCTAGGTGATGAGGCTCAAGTGGAAGCTCGATTAGGTATGTTTGGAGATAGTGCTACTCTTGATGCAAGATTGGTGCTCGGTTTGCGTCGAACGTACCGTAGGCTCAGAAATAGTATTAGAAGCACCCGATGGAACTCCTAGGTGACGAGGCTCAAGTGGAAGCTCGGTTCGGTCCGTTTGGGGATAGTGCTTCTCTTGATGCAACATTGGTGCTTGCTTTGCACGAAATGTAGCATAGGCATAGAAAACGTGTTGGACGCACTCGAGGGGACTCCTAGGTGACGAGGCTCAAGTGGAAGCTCGATTCGGTACGTTTGGAGATAGTGCTACTCTTGATGCAAGATTGGTGCTCGGTTTGCGTCGAATGTGCCGTAGGCTCGGAAATAGTATTGGAGGCACCCGATGGAACTCCTAGGTGACGTGGGTCATGTGAAATCTCGTTTTGATCTATTTTGAGACAGTATTAGCGTCGGTGCAAGATAGGTGCATGGTTTGCACTGAACGTACCATAGGCATAGAAATCGTTTTGGACACACTCGATGGGACTCCTAGCTGACGAGGCTCAAGTGGAAGCTCGGTACGGTCCATTTGGAGATAGTGCCACTCTTGATGCAAGATTGGTGCTCGGTTTGCGTCGAACATACCGTAGGCTCGGATATAGTATTGGAGGCAACTGATGGAACTCCAAGGTTACGTGGGTCATATGGAATCTTGTTTTGATCTATTTTGAGACAGTATTAGCGTCGGTGCAAGATAGGTGCTCGGTTTGCGTCCAACGTACCATAGGTTCATAAATCGTTTTAGAAGCACCCACGGTACTCCTAGGTGATGAGGGTCTAGTGGAGATCTGTTCGGTCCGTTTGGAGATAGTGCTACAGAAGATAGGTGCACTGTTTGCATTGAACGTACCATAGGTCATAAATAGTTTTGGACGCACCCGATGGAACTCGTAAGTGACGTGGGTCGTGTGGAATCTCGTTTTAGTTCATTTAGAGATAGTGTTAGTGTTAGTGCAAGGTTGGAGCATGGTTTGCACCCAACATACCATAGGCATAGAAATTGTTTTGGACACACTCGATGGGACTCCTAGGTGACGAGGCTCAAGTGGAAGCTCAGTATGGTCCATTTGGAGATAGTGCTACTCTTGATGCATGATTGGTGCACGGTTTGCGGAGAACGTACCATAGGCTCGAAAATAGTATTGGAGGCACCCGATTGAACTCCTAAGTTATGTGTGTCATGTGGAATCTTGTTTCGATCTGTTTTGAAACAGTGTTAGCATCGGTGCAAGATGGGTGCTCGGTTTGCATCCAACGTACCATAGGTTCATAAATTGTTTTAGAAGCACCCGCGGTACTCCTATTTGACGAGGATATAGTGGAGATCTGTTTGGTCCGTTTGGAGATAGTGCTACAGAAGATAGGTGCACGGTTTGCATTGAACGTACCACAGGTCATAAACAGTTTTGGACGCACCCGATGGAACTCGTAAGTGACGTGGGTCGTGTGGAATCTCGTTTTAGTTCAGTTGGAGATAGTGTTAGTGTTAGTGCAAGGTTGGAGCACGGTTTGCACCGAACATACCATAGGCATAGAAATCGTTTTGGACAATCTTGATCAAACTCCTATGTGACGAGGCTCAAGTGGAAGCTCGGTTCGGTCCGTTTGGGGATAGTGTTCTCTTGATGCAAGATTGGTGCTTGGTTTGCACCAAATGTAGCATAGGCATAGAAATCATTTTGGACGCACTCGAGGGGACTCCTAGGTGATGAGGCTCAAGTGGAAGCTCGATTAGGTACGTTTGGAGATAGTGCTACTCTTGATGCAAGATTGGTGCTCGGTTTGCGTCGAACGTACTGTAGGCTTGGAAATAGTCTTGGAGGCACCCGATGGAACTCCTAGGTGACGTGGGTCATGTGGAATCTTGTTTCGATCTGTTTTGAAACAGTGTTAGCGTCGTTGCAAGATAGGAGCTCGGTTTGCGTCAAATGTACCATAGGTCCATAAATTGTTTTAGAAGCACCCGCGGTACTCCTAGGTGATGAGTGTCTGGTGGAGATCTGTTTCATTCGTTAAAGATAGTGCTATAGAAGATAGGTGCACGGTTTGTATTGAATGTACCATAGGTCATAAACAGTTTTGGATGCACCCGATGGAACTCGTAACTGACGTGGGTCAAGTGGAATCTCGTTTTAGTCAATTTGGAGATAGTGTTAGTGTCAGTGCAAGGTTGGAGCACGGTTTGCACCCAACATACCATAGGCATAGAAATCGTTTTGGACGATCTCGATCAGACTCCTATGTGACGAGGCTCAAGTGGAAGCTCGGTTCGGTCCGTTCCGGGATAGTGCTTCTCTTGATGCAAGATTGGTGCTTGGTTTGCACCAAATGTAGCATAGGCATAGAAATCATTTTGGATGCACTCGAGGGGACTCCTAGGTGATGAGGCTCAAGTGGAAGCTCGATTAGGTATGTTTGGAGATAGTGCTACTCTTGATGCAAGATTGGTGCTCGGTTTGCGTCGAACGTACCGTAGGCTCAGAAATAGTATTAGAAGCACCCGATGGAACTCCTAGGTGACGAGGCTCAAGTGGAAGCTCGGTTCGGTCCGTTTGGGGATAGTGCTTCTCTTGATGCAACATTGGTGCTTGCTTTGCACGAAATGTAGCATAGGCATAGAAATCGTGTTGGACGCACTCGAGGGGACTCCTAGGTGACGATGCTCAAGTGGAAGCTCGATTCGGTACGTTTGGAGATAGTGCTACTCTTGATGCAAGATTGGTGCTCGGTTTGCGTCGAATGTGCCGTAGGCTCGGAAATAGTATTGGAGGCACCCGATGGAACTCCTAGGTGACGTGGGTCATGTGAAATCTCGTTTTGATCTATTTTGAGACAGTATTAGCGTCGGTGCAAGATAGGTGCATGGTTTGCACTGAACGTACCATAGGCATAGAAATCGTTTTGGACACACTCGATGGGACTCCTAGGTGACGAGGCTCAAGTGGAAGCTCGGTACGGTCCATTTGGAGATAGTGCCACTCTTGATGCAAGATTGGTGCTCGGTTTGCGTCGAACATACCGTAGGCTCGGATATAGTATTGGAGGCAACTGATGGAACTCCAAGGTTACGTGGGTCATATGGAATCTTGTTTTGATCTATTTTGAGACAGTATTAGCGTCGGTGCAAGATAGGTGCTCGGTTTGCGTCCAACGTACCATAGGTTCATAAATCGTTTTAGAAGCACCCGCGGTACTCCTAGGTGATGAGGGTCTAGTGGAGATCTGTTCGGTCCGTTTGGAGATAGTGCTACAGAAGATAGGTGCACTGTTTGCATTGAACGTACCATAGGTCATAAATAGTTTTGGATGCACCCGATGGAACTCGTAAGTGACGTGGGTCGTGTGGAATCTCGTTTTAGTTCATTTGGAGATAGTGTTAGTGTTAGTGCAAGGTTGGAGCATGGTTTGCACCCAACATACCATAGGCATAGAAATTGTTTTGGACACACTCGATGGGACTCCTAGGTGACGAGGCTCAAGTGGAAGCTCAGTATGGTCCATTTGGAGATAGTGCTACTCTTGATGCATGATTGGTGCACGGTTTGCGGAGAACGTACCATAGGCTCGAAAATAGTATTGGAGGCACCCGATTGAACTCCTAAGTTATGTGTGTCATGTGGAATCTTGTTTCGATCTGTTTTGAAACAGTGTTAGCATCGGTGCAAGATGGGTGCTCGGTTTGCATCCAACGTACCATAGGTTCATAAATTGTTTTAGAAGCACCCGCGGTACTCCTATTTGACGAGGATATAGTGGAGATCTGTTTGGTCCGTTTGGAGATAGTGCTACAGAAGATAGGTGCACGGTTTGCATTGAACGTACCACAGGTCATAAACAGTTTTGGACGCACCCGATGGAACTCGTAAGTGACGTGGGTCGTGTGGAATCTCGTTTTAGTTCATTTGGAGATAGTGTTAGTGTTAGTGCAAGGTTGGAGCACGGTTTGCACCGAACATACCATAGGCATAGAAATCGTTTTGGACAATCTTGATCAAACTCCTATGTGACGAGGCTCAAGTGGAAGCTCGGTTCGGTCCGTTTGGGGATAGTGTTCTCTTGATGCAAGATTGGTGCTTGGTTTGCACCAAATGTAGCATAGGCATAGAAATCATTTTGGACACACTCGAGGGGACTCCTAGGTGATGAGGCTCAAGTGGAAGCTCGATTAGGTACGTTTGGAGATAGTGCTACTCTTGATGCAAGATTGGTGCTCGGTTTGCGTCGAACGTACTGTAGGCTTGGAAATAGTCTTGGAGGCACCCGATGGAACTCCTAGGTGACGTGGGTCATGTGGAATCTTGTTTCGATCTGTTTTGAAACAGTGTTAGCGTCGTTGCAAGATAGGAGCTCGGTTTGCGTCAAATGTACCATAGGTCCATAAATTGTTTTAGAAGCACCCGCGGTACTCCTAGGTGATGAGTGTCTGGTGGAGATCTGTTTCATTCGTTAAAGATAGTGCTATAGAAGATAGGTGCACGGTTTGTATTGAATGTACCATAGGTCATAAACAGTTTTGGATGCACCCGATGGAACTCGTAACTGACGTGGGTCATGTGGAATCTCGTTTTAGTCAATTTGGAGATAGTGTTAGTGTCAGTGCAAGGTTGGAGCACGGTTTGCACCCAACATACCATAGGCATAGAAATCGTTTTGGACGATCTCGATCAGACTCCTATGTGACGAGGCTCAAGTGGAAGCTCGGTTCGGTCCGTTCCGGGATAGTGCTTCTCTTGATGCAAGATTGGTGCTTGGTTTGCACCAAATGTAGCATAGGCATAGAAATCATTTTGGACGCACTCGAGGGGACTCCTAGGTGATGAGGCTCAAGTGGAAGCTCGATTAGGTACGTTTGGAGATAGTGCTACTCTTGATGCAAGATTGGTGCTCGGTTTGCGTCGAACGTACCGTAGGCTCAGAAATAGTATTAGAAGCACCCGATGGAACTCCTAGGTGACGAGGCTCAAGTGGAAGCTCGGTTCGGTCCGTTTGGGGATAGTGCTTCTTCAACAAAATAAAACCCAATCTGTTTGTGGCGGCTCTAATCCTTATTAATACCTAGGGGAACGACCAGGGGGTGTTGGGGTCGTTCTCCAACCCTAGGACACGTCCCTAATGAACCCAACTTGATACATGGGCCATCAGCCCAAAATAGGGTGACACAGCACCAAAGGCAGAAAAGGCCTCGGCGTTGAAATGACGATTGCAGAAGCATCGGATAAGATATAGCTATGAGTTCAGATCTGTTGGAAAATAGACTTGATAAGCTTTCCAAAAAGTGCTAGAACGTCCCAATCCGAGTCCGTATGCGACTGTGGTGAACAACACAAGTTGGAGCTATCCTGGAGTCCGAATCCAGCCCCAAAACGTGTTGGATTTGATCTCTTTCTTTCCTTGGACCAAAAGTGACGTGGTGTCCAGGTGGAGAACGTTGGGAATACTTGGATTTGGTCCCCAATCAACTTCATTAACCTTCCATGCTTTCCATATGCAATCAAACCTTTCCTTGATCCATGTAAGTAATTCTGAAAATGAAAATATACACATTTTATGGTGGAGCACCAATTCATCAAATGCATCAATGATAAGCCTCATATAGAATGGTTGCACCTTTGGTATAGAAGTGGTTGACATGGTCATATTTGAGCCAATGATGTATGTGGATGAAACCTCCAAGGACGTGGCTAGGATAATGGTGGTAAACAAAACAAAGGAATTTGAAAATCCACTTGGATTCCTAGAGAGAAACAAATAAACTCGAATCTGCGATAGTGACAGAAACGTGACTAGAACTCGAAACTCTAAACGACTAGACGCTAAGACCAGCAACTTGCACGACGATGCAACCGTTAATTCAATAAGCCCTAACTAAGCAGTAATAGTATTAAGCTCAAAGGGGTTTTGGGATTATGAAGAACTAATCTACTAATTTTGTTTTGGCTTTTTCTGGACCATAGGAGATTAAAAACAGCAAAGAACTAGAAGTCTCTCACCGATCAACCTTGCTCTGATACCAACTGATATGAACCCGCTAGGGTGAATCCTGATCTTTCGTTGAGAGAAGGTGGATGACTCGATTTGGGGATGGAGATGACGTTCATGGCCCGACTACAACCATCCAAGGATGCTGCGCCTTAGCAACCGATACACCACCTCCAACAGCCGTCGCGATCTTGTGGAACACGATCAACCAAACCACTAGGGTAATTCCTGCAAGCAATCGAGGAACAAGCAAGAACAAGTAGAACAAGCAACTCAATTGCAAATATGGAGATGAAAACCAATCTGAAATCACAAAGTTAGGGTTCTGAATCGAGTAGAACGGATGGTCTAGTCGACACACGCGTCTACAGGGAAGTAGCAATGGCTAAACTTTCAACAAAACAAAACCCAATCTGTTTGTGGCGGCTCTAATCCTTATTAATACCTAGGGGAACGACCAGGGGGTGTTGGGATCGTTCTCCAACCCTAGGACACGTCCCTAATGAACCCAACTTGATACATTGGCCATCAGCCCAAAATAGGGTGACACAGCACCAAAGGCAGAAAAGGCCCCGACGTTGAAACGACGATTACAGAAGCATCGGATAAGATATAGCCATGAGTCCAGATCCGTTGGAAAATAGACTTGATAAGCTTTCCAAAAAGTGCTAGAACGTCCCAATCCGAGTCCGTATGCGACTGTGGTGAACAACACAAGTTGGAGCTGTCCTGGAGTCCGAATCCAGCCCCAAAACGTGTTGGATTTGATCTCTTTCTTTCCTTAGACCAAAAGTGACGTGGTGTCCAGGTGGAGAACGTTGGGAATACTTGGATTTGGTCCCCAATCAACTTCATTAACCTTCCATGCTTTCCATATGCAATCAAACCTTTCCTTGATCCATGTAAGTAATTCTGAAAATGAAAATATACACATTTTATGGTGGAGCACCAATTCATCAAATGCATCAATGATAAGCCTCATATAGAATGGTTGCACCTTTGGTATAGAAGTGGTTGACATGGTCATATTTGAGCCAATGATGTCCTCATCAGTACGTTTGACGCAAACCGAGCACCTATCTTGCACCGACGCTAACACTATCTCAAAACAGATCGAAACGAGATTCCACATGACCCACGTCACCTAGGAGTTTCATCGGGTGCCTCCAATACTATTTTCTAGCCTACGGTATCTTCGACGCAAACCGTGCACCAATCTTGCAGCAAGAGTAGCAATATCTTCAAACAGACTGAACCGAGCTACCACTTGAGCCCCGTCACCTAGGAGTCCCATCGTGCGCGTCCAAAATGATTTCTATGCCTGTGGTACGTTCGGTGCAAACCGTGCACCTATCTTGCACTGACACTAACATTGTCTCCAAACATACTAAAACAAAATTCCACTGGACCCACGTCACTTACGAGTTCCATCAGGTGCGTTCAAAACTATTTTATGAGCCTATGGTACATTAAGTGCAAACCGTGCAACTTCTTGCGTCAAGATTAGAAATATCTCCAAAAGGACCAAACAGAGCTCAACTAGACCCTCGTTACCTAGGAGTACCATCGAGTGCGTCTAAAATGATTTATGAGCCTATGGTAAGTATGATGCAAACCGAGCACCTATCTTGCACCGACGCTAACACTGTCTCAAAACAGATCGAAACGAGATTCCACATGACCCACGTGACCTAGGAGTTCCATTGGGTGCCTCCAATTCTATTCCGAGCCTATGGTACGTCCGATGCAAACCGTGCACCACTATTGCATCAAGAGTAGCATGATCTCCAAATGGACCAAACCGAGCTTTCACTTGAGCCACGTCTCCTAGGAGTTCCATCGAGTGCGTCCAAAATGATTTCTCTGCCTATGGTATGTTTAGTGCCAATCGTGCTCCCGTCTTGCATTGACACTAAACAGTCTCAAACAGACTAAAACGAGATTCCACACGACCCACTTCACTTATGAGTTCCATCGGGTCGTCAAAAAACTATTTATGACCTATAGTATGTTCAGTGTAAACTGTGCACCTATCTTACATCAAGATTAGCACTATCTCCAAATGGACCGAACAGAGCTCCACCAGACCCTCGTCACCTAGGAGTACCTCGGGTGCATCTAAAATGATTTATGAGCCTATGGTACGTTTGACGCAAACCGAGCACCTATCTTGCACCGACGCTAACACTATCTCAAAACAGATTGAAATGCGATTCCACATAACCCACGTCACCTAGGAGTTCCATCGGGTGCCTCCAATACTATTTTCTAGCCTACGGTATCTTCGACGCAAACCGTGCACCAATCTTGCAGCAAGAGTAGCACTATCTTCAAACGGACCGAACCGAGCTACCACTTGAGCCCCGTCACCTAGGAGTCCCATCGTGCGCGTCCAAAATGATTTCTATGCCTACGGTACGTTCGGTGCAAACCGTGCACCTATCTTGTACTGACACTAACATTGTCTCCAAACATACTAAAACGAGATTCCACTGGACCCACGTCACTTACGAGTTCCATCAGGTGCGTCCAAAACTATTTATGAGCCTATGGTACATTAAGTGCAAACCGTGCAACTTCTTGCGTCAAGATTAGCAATATCTCCAAAAGGACCAAACAGAGCTCAACTAGACCCTCGTTACCTAGGAGTACCATCGAGTGCGTCTAAAATGATTTATGAGCCTATGGTAAGTATGATGCAAACCGAGCACCTATCTTGCACCGACGCTAACACTGTCTCAAAACAGATCGAAACGAGATTCCACATGACCCACGTGACCTAGGAGTTCCATTGGGTGCCTCCAATTCTATTCCGAGCCTATGGTATGTCTGATGCAAACCGTGCACCACTATTGCATCAAAAGTTGCATGATCTCCAAATGGACCAAACCGAGCTTTCACTTGAGCCACGTCTCCTAGGAGTTCCATCGAGTGCGTCCAAAATGATTTCTCTGCCTATGGTATGTTTAGTGCCAATCGTGCTCCTGTCTTGCATTGACACTAACACTATCTCAAACAGACTAAAACGAGATTCCACATGACCCACTTCACTTACGTGTTCCATCGGGTCGTCAAAAAACTATTTATGACCTATAGTATGTTCAGTGCAAACTGTGCACCTATCTTACATCAAGATTAGCACTATCTCCAAATGGACCGAACAGAGCTCCACCAGACCCTCGTCACCTAGGAGTACCTCGGGTGCGTCTAAAACGATTTATGAGCCTATGGTACGTTTGACGCAAACCGAGCACCTATCTTGCACCGACGCTAACACTATCTCAAAACAGATCGAAATGCGATTCCACATGACCCACGTCACCTAGGAGTTCCATCGGGTGCCGCCAATACTATTTTCTAGCCTACGGTATCTTCGACGCAAACCGTGCACCAATCTTGCAGCAAGAGTAGCACTATCTTCAAACGGACCGAACCGAGCTACCACTTGAGCCTCATCACCTAGGAGTCCCATCGTGCACGTCCAAAATGATTTCTATGCCTATGGTACGTTCGGTGCAAACCGTGCACCTATCTAGCACTGACACTAACATTGTCTCCAAACATACTAAAACGAGATTCCACTGGACCCACGTCACTTACGAGTTCCATCAGGTGCGTCCAAAACTATTTATGAGCCTATGGTACATTAAGTGCAAACCGTGCAACTTCTTGCGTCAAGATTAGCAATATCTCCAAAAGGACCAAACAGAGCTCAACTAGACCCTCGTTACCTAGGAGTACCATCGAGTGCGTCTAAAATGATTTATGAGCCTATGGTAAGTATGATGCAAACCGAGCACCTATCTTGCACCGACGCTAACACTGTCTCAAAACAGATCGAAACGAGATTCCACATGACCCACGTGACCTAGGAGTTCCATTGGGTGCCTCCAATTCTATTCCGAGCATATGGTACGTCCGATGCAAACCGTGCACCACTATTGCATCAAGAGTAGCATGATCTCCAAATGGACCAAACCGAGCTTTCACTTGAGCCACGTCTCCTAGGAGTTCCATCGAGTGCGTCCAAAATGATTTCTCTGCCTATGGTATGTTTAGTGCCAATCGTGCTCCCGTCTTGCATTGACACTAAACTGTCTCAAACAGACTAAAACGAGATTCCACACGACCCACTTCACTTATGAGTTCCATCGGGTCGTCAAAAAACTATTTATGACCTATAGTATGTTCAGTGCAAACTGTGCACCTATCTTACATCAAGATTAGCACTATCTCCAAATGGACCGAACAGAGCTCCACCAGACCCTCGTCACCTAGGAGTACCTCGGGTGCGTCTAAAACGATTTATGAGCCTATGGTACGTTTGACGCAAACCGAGCACCTATCTTGCACCGACGCTAACACTATCTCAAAACAGATCGAAATGCGATTCCACATGACCCACGTCACCTAGGAGTTCCATCGGGTGCCTCCAATACTATTTTCTAGCCTACGGTATCTTCGACGCAAACCGTGCACCAATCTTGTAGCAAGAGTAGCACTATCTTCAAACGGACCGAACCGAGCTACCACTTGAGCCCCGTCACCTAGGAGTCCCATCGTGCGCGTCCAAAATGATTTCTATGCCTATGGTACGTTCGGTGCAAACCGTGCACCTATCTTGCACTGACACTAACATTGTCTCCAAACATACTAAAACGAGATTCCACTGGACCCACGTCACTTACGAGTTCCATCAGGTGCGTCCAAAACTATTTATGAGCCTATGGTACATTAAGTGCAAACCGTGCAATTTCTTGCGTCAAGATTAGCAATATCTCCAAAAGGACCAAACAGAGCTCAACTAGACCCTCGTTACCTAGGAGTACCATCGAGTGCGTCTAAAATGATTTATGAGCCTATGGTAAGTATGATGCAAACCGAGCACCTATCTTGCACCGACGCTAACATTGTCTCAAAATAGATCGAAACGAGATTCCACATGACCCACGTGACCTAGGAGTTCCATTGGGTGCCTCCAATTCTATTCCGAGCCTATGGTACGTCCGATGCAAACCGTGCACCACTATTGCATCAAGAGTAGCATGATCTCCAAATGGACCAAACCGAGCTTTCACTTGAGCCACGTCTCCTAGGAGTTCCATCGAGTGCGTCCAAAATGATTTCTCTGCCTATGGTATGTTTAGTGCCAATCGTGCTCCCGTCTTGCATTGACACTAACACTATCTCAAACAGACTGAAACGAGATTCCACATGACCCACTTCACTTACGAGTTCCATCGGGTCGTCAAAAAACTATTTATGACCTATAGTATGTTCAGTGCAAACTGTGCACCTATCTTACATCAAGATTAGCACTATCTCGAAATGGACCGAACAGAGCTCCACCAGACCCTCGTCACCTAGGAGTACCTCGGGTGCGTCTAAAACGATTTATGAGCCTATGGTACGTTTGACGCAAACCGAGCACCTATCTTGCACCGACGCTAACACTATCTCAAAACAGATCGAAATGCGATTCCACATGACCCACGTCACCTAGGAGTTCCATCGGGTGCCTCCAATACTATTTTCTAGCCTACGGTATCTTCGACGCAAACCGTGCACCAATCTTGCAGCAAGAGTAGCACTATCTTCAAACGGACCGAACCGAGCTACCACTTGAGCCTCGTCACCTAGGAGTCCCATCGTGCACGTCCAAAATGATTTCTATGCCTATGGTACGTTCGGTGCAAACCGTGCACCTATCTAGCACTGACACTAACATTGTCTCCAAACATACTAAAACGAGATTCCACTGGACCCACGTCACTTATGAGTTCCATCAGGTGCGTCCAAAACTATTTATGAGCCTATGGTACATTAAGTGCAAACCGTGCAACTTCTTGCGTCAAGATTAGCAATATCTCCAAAAGGACCAAACAGAGCTCAACTAGACCCTCGTTACCTAGGAGTACCATCGAGTGCGTCTAAAATGATTTATGAGCCTATGGTAAGTATGATGCAAACCGAGCACCTATCTTGCACCGACGCTAACACTGTCTCAAAACAGATCGAAACGAGATTCCACATGACCCACGTGACCTAGGAGTTCCATTGGGTGCCTCCAATTCTATTCCGAGCCTATGGTACGTCCGATGCAAACCGTGCACCACTATTGCATCAAGAGTAGCATGATCTCTAAATGGACCAAACCGAGCTTTCACTTGAGCCACGTCTCCTAGGAGTTCCATCGAGTGCGTCCAAAATGATTTCTCTGCCTATGGTATGTTTAGTGCCAATCGTGCTCCCGTCTTGCATTGACACTAAACTATCTCAAACAGACTAAAACGAGATTCCACACGACCCACTTCACTTACGAGTTCCATCGGGTCGTCAAAAAACTATTTATGACCTATAGTATGTTCAGTGCAAACTGTGCACCTATCTTACATCAAGATTAGCACTATCTCCAAATGGACCGAACAGAGCTCCACCAGACCCTCGTCACCTAGGAGTACCTCGGGTGCGTCTAAAACGATTTATGAGCCTATGGTACGTTTGACGCAAACCGAGCACCTATCTTGCACCGACGCTAACACTATCTCAAAACAGATCGAAATGCGATTCCACATGACCCACGTCACCTAGGAGTTCCATCGGGTGCCTCCAATACTATTTTCTAGCCTACGGTATCTTCGACGCAAACCGTGCACCAATCTTGCAGCAAGAGTAGCACTATCTTCAAACGGACCGAACCGAGCTACCACTTGAGCCCCGTCACCTAGGAGTCCCATCGTGCGCGTCCAAAATGATTTCTATGCCTATGGTATGTTCGGTGCAAACCGTGCACCTATCTTGCACTGACACTAACATTGTCTCCAAACATACTAAAACGAGATTCCACTGGACCCACGTCACTTACGAGTTCCATCAGGTGCGTCCAAAACTATTTATGAGCCTATGGTACATTAAGTGCAAACCGTGCAACTTCTTGCGTCAAGATTAGCAATATCTCCAAAAGGACCAAACAGAGCTCAACTAGACCCTCGTTACCTAGGAGTACCATCGAGTGCGTCTAAAATGATTTATGAGCCTATGGTAAGTATGATGCAAACCGAGCACCTATCTTGCACCGACGCTAACACTGTCTCAAAACAGATCGAAACGAGATTCCACATGACCCACGTGACCTAGGAGTTCCATTGGGTGCCTCCAATTCTATTCCGAGCCTATGGTACGTCCGATGCAAACCGTGCACCACTATTGCATCAAGAGTAGCATGATCTCTAAATGGACCAAACCGAGCTTTCACTTGAGCCACGTCTCCTAGGAGTTCCATCGAGTGCGTCCAAAATGATTTCTCTGCCTATGGTATGTTTAGTGCCAATCGTGCTCCCGTCTTGCATTGACACTAAACTATCTCAAACAGACTAAAACGAGATTCCACACGACCCACTTCACTTACGAGTTCCATCGGGTCGTCAAAAAACTATTTATGACCTATAGTATGTTCAGTGCAAACTGTGCACCTATCTTACATCAAGATTAGCACTATCTCCAAATGGACCGAACAGAGCTCCACCAGACCCTCGTCACCTAGGAGTACCTCGGGTGCGTCTAAAACGATTTATGAGCCTATGGTACGTTTGACGCAAACCGAGCACCTATCTTGCACCGACGCTAACACTATCTCGAAACAGATCGAAATGCGATTCCACATGACCCACGTCACCTAGGAGTTCCATCGGGTGCCTCCAATACTATTTTCTAGCCTACGGTATCTTCGACGCAAACCGTGCACCAATCTTGCAGCAAGAGTAGCACTATCTTCAAACGGACCGAACCGAGCTACCACTTGAGCCCCGTCACCTAGGAGTCCCATCGTGCGCGTCCAAAATGATTTCTATGCCTATGGTATGTTCGGTGCAAACCGTGCACCTATCTTGCACTGACACTAACATTGTCTCCAAACATACTAAAACGAGATTCCACTGGACCCACGTCACTTACGAGTTCCATCAGGTGCGTCCAAAACTATTTATGAGCCTATGGTACATTAAGTGCAAACCGTGCAACTTCTTGCGTCAAGATTAGCAATATCTCCAAAAGGACCAAACAGAGCTCAACTAGACCCTCGTTACCTAGGAGTACCATCGAGTGCGTCTAAAATGATTTATGAGCCTATGGTAAGTATGATGCAAACCGAGCACCTATCTTGCACCGACGCTAACATTGTCTCAAAACAGATCGAAACGAGATTCCACATGACCCACGTGACCTAGGAGTTCCACTGGGTGCCTCCAATTCTATTCCGAGCCTATGGTACGTCCGATGCAAACCGTGCACCACTATTGCATCAAGAGTAGCATGATCTCCAAATGGACCAAACCGAGCTTTCACTTGAGCCACGTCTCCTAGGAGTTCCATCGAGTGCGTCCAAAATGATTTCTCTGCCTATGGTATGTTTAGTGCCAATCGTGCTCCCGTCTTGCATTGACACTAACACTATCTCAAACAGACTAAAACGAGATTCCACATGACCCACTTCACTTACGAGTTCCATCGGGTCATCAAAAAACTATTTATGACCTATAGTATGTTCAGTGCAAACTGTGCACCTATCTTACATCAAGATTAGCACTATCTCCAAATGGACCGAACAGAGCTCCACCAGACCCTCGTCACCTAGGAGTACCTCGGGTGCGTCTAAAACGATTTATGAGCCTATGGTACGTTTGACGCAAACCGAGCACCTATCTTGCACCGACGCTAACACTATCTCAAAACAGATCGAAATGCGATTCCACATGACCCACGTCACCTAGGAGTTCCATCGGGTGCCTCCAATACTATTTTCTAGCCTATGGTATCTTCGACGCAAACCGTGCACCAATCTTGCAGCAAGAGTAGCACTATCTTCAAACGGACCGAACCGAGCTACCACTTGAGCCTCGTCACCTAGGAGTCCCATCGTGCACGTCCAAAATGATTTCTATGCCTATGGTACGTTCGGTGCAAACCGTGCACCTATCTAGCACTGACACTAACATTGTCTCCAAACATACTAAAACGAGATTCCACTGGACCCACGTCACTTACGAGTTCCATCAGGTGCGTCCAAAACTATTTATGAGCCTATGGTACATTAAGTGCAAACCGTGCAACTTCTTGCGTCAAGATTAGCAATATCTCCAAAAGGACCAAACAGAGCTCAACTAGACCCTCATTACCTAGGAGTACCATCGAGTGCGTCTAAAATGATTTATGAGCCTATGGTAAGTATGATGCAAACCGAGCACCTATCTTGCACCGACGCTAACACTGTCTCAAAACAGATCGAAACGAGATTCCACATGACCCACGTGACCTAGGAGTTCCATTGGGTGCCTCCAATTCTATTCCGAGCCTATGGTACGTCCGATGCAAACCGTGCACCACTATTGCATCAAGAGTAGCATGATCTCCAAATGGACCAAACCGAGCTTTCACTTGAGCCACGTCTCCTAGGAGTTCCATCGAGTGCGTCCAAAATGATTTCTCTGCCTATGGTATGTTTAGTGCCAATCGTGCTCCCGTCTTGCATTGACACTAAACTGTCTCAAACAGACTAAAACGAGATTCCACATGACCCACTTCACTTACGAGTTCCATCGGGTCGTCAAAAAACTATTTATGACCTATAGTATGTTCAGTGCAAACTGTGCACCTATCTTACATCAAGATTAGCACTATCTCCAAATGGACTGAACAGAGCTCCACCAGACCCTCGTCACCTAGGAGTACCTCGGGTGCGTCTAAAACGATTTATGAGCCTATGGTACGTTTGACGCAAACCGAGCACCTATCTTGCACCGACGCTAACACTATCTCAAAACAGATCGAAATGCGATTCCACATGACCCATGTCACCTAGGAGTTCCATCGGGTGTCTCCAATACTATTTTCTAGCCTACGGTATCTTCGACGCAAACCGTGCACCAATCTTGCAGCAAGAGTAGCACTATCTTCAAACGGACCGAACCGAGCTACCACTTGAGCCCCGTCACCTAGGAGTCCCATCGTGCGCGTCCAAAATGATTTCTATGCCTATGGTACGTTCGGTGCAAACCGTGCACCTATCTTGCACTGACACTAACATTGTCTCCAAACATACTAAAACGAGATTCCACTGGACCCACGTCACTTACGAGTTCCATCAGGTGCGTCCAAAACTATTTATGAGCCTATGGTACATTAAGTGCAAACCGTGCAACTTCTTGCGTCAAGATTAGCAATATCTCCAAAAGGACCAAACAGAGCTCAACTAGACCCTCGTTACCTAGGAGTACCATCGAGTGCGTCTAAAATGATTTATGAGCCTATGGTAAGTATGATGCAAACCGAGCACCTATCTTGCACCGACGCTAACATTGTCTCAAAACAGATCGAAACGAGATTCCACATGACCCACGTGACCTAGGAGTTCCATTGGGTGCCTCCAATTCTATTCCGAGCCTATGGTACGTCCGATGCAAACCGTGCACCACTATTGCATCAAGAGTAGCATGATCTCCAAATGGACCAAACCGAGCTTTCACTTGAGCCACGTCTCCTAGGAGTTCCATCGAGTGCGTCCAAAATGATTTCTCTGCCTATGGTATGTTTAGTGCCAATCGTGCTCCCGTCTTGCATTGACACTAACACTATCTCAAACAGACTAAAACGAGATTCCACATGACCCACTTCACTTACGAGTTCCATCGGGTCGTCAAAAAACTATTTATGACCTATAGTATGTTCAGTGCAAACTGTGCACCTATCTTACATCAAGATTAGCACTATCTCCAAATGGACCGAACAGAGCTCCACCAGACCCTCGTCACCTAGGAGTACCTCGGGTGCGTCTAAAACGATTTATGAGCCTATGGTACGTTTGACGCAAACCGAGCACCTATCTTGCACCGACGCTAACACTATCTCAAAACAGATCGAAATGCGATTCCACATGACCCACGTCACCTAGGAGTTCCATCGGGTGCCTCCAATACTATTTTCTAGCCTATGGTATCTTCGACGCAAACCGTGCACCAATCTTGCAGCAAGAGTAGCACTATCTTCAAACGGACCGAACCGAGCTACCACTTGAGCCTCGTCACCTAGGAGTCCCATCGTGCACGTCCAAAATGATTTCTATGCCTATGGTACGTTCGGTGCAAACCGTGCACCTATCTAGCACTGACACTAACATTGTCTCCAAACATACTAAAACGAGATTCCACTGGACCCACGTCACTTACGAGTTCCATCAGGTGCGTCCAAAACTATTTATGAGCCTATGGTACATTAAGTGCAAACCGTGCAACTTCTTGCGTCAAGATTAGCAATATCTCCAAAAGGACCAAACAGAGCTCAACTAGACCCTCGTTACCTAGGAGTACCATCGAGTGCGTCTAAAATGATTTATGAGCCTATGGTAAGTATGATGCAAACCGAGCACCTATCTTGCACCGACGCTAACACTGTCTCAAAACAGATCGAAACGAGATTCCACATGACCCACGTGACCTAGGAGTTCCATTGGGTGCCTCCAATTCTATTCCGAGCCTATGGTACGTCCGATGCAAACCGTGCACCACTATTGCATCAAGAGTAGCATGATCTCCAAATGGACCAAACCGAGCTTTCACTTGAGCCACGTCTCCTAGGAGTTCCATCGAGTGCGTCCAAAATGATTTCTCTGCCTATGGTATGTTTAGTGCCAATCGTGCTCCCGTCTTGCATTGACACTAAACTGTCTCAAACAGACTAAAACGAGATTCCACATGACCCACTTCACTTACGAGTTCCATCGGGTCGTCAAAAAACTATTTATGACCTATAGTATGTTCAGTGCAAACTGTGCACCTATCTTACATCAAGATTAGCACTATCTCCAAATGGACCGAACAGAGCTCCACCAGACCCTCGTCACCTAGGAGTACCTCGGGTGCGTCTAAAACGATTTATGAGCCTATGGTACGTTTGACGCAAACCGAGCACCTATCTTGCACCGACGCTAACACTATCTCAAAACAGATCGAAATGCGATTCCACATGACCCACGTCACCTAGGAGTTCCATCGGGTGTCTCCAATACTATTTTCTAGCCTACGGTATCTTCGACGCAAACCGTGCACCAATCTTGCAGCAAGAGTAGCACTATCTTCAAACGGACCGAACCGAGCTACCACTTGAGCCCCATCACCTAGGAGTCCCATCGTGCGCGTCCAAAATGATTTCTATGCCTATGGTACGTTCGGTGCAAACCGTGCACCTATCTTGCACTGACACTAACATTGTCTCCAAACATACTAAAACGAGATTCCACTGGACCCACATCACTTACGAGTTCCATCAGGTGCGTCCAAAACTATTTATGAGCCTATGGTACATTAAGTGCAAACCGTGCAACTTCTTGCGTCAAGATTAGCAATATCTCCAAAAGGACCAAACAGAGCTCAACTAGACCCTCGTTACCTAGGAGTACCATCGAGTGCGTCTAAAATGATTTATGAGCCTATGGTAAGTATGATGCAAACCGAGCACCTATCTTGCACCGACGCTAAAACTGTCTCAAAACAGATCGAAACGAGATTCCACATGACCCACGTGACCTAGGAGTTCCATTGGGTGCCTCCAATTCTATTCCGAGCCTATGGTACGTCCGATGCAAACCGTGCACCACTATTGCATCAAGAGTAGCATGATCTCCAAATGGACCAAACCGAGCTTTCACTTGAGCCACGTCTCCTAGTAGTTCCATCGAGTGCGTCCAAAATAATTTCTCTGCCTATTGTATGTTTAGTGCCAATCGTGCTCCCGTCTTGCATTGACACTAAACTGTCTCAAACAGACTAAAACGAGATTCCACACGACCCACTTCACTTACGAGTTCCATCGGGTCGTCAAAAAACTATTTATGACCTATAGTATGTTCAGTGCAAACTGTGCACCTATCTTACATCAAGATTAGCACTATCTCCAAATGGACCGAACAGAGCTCCACCAGACCCTCGTCACCTAGGAGTACCTCGGGTGCGTCTAAAACGATTTATGAGCCTATGGTACGTTTGACGCAAACCGAGCACCTATCTTGCACCGACGCTAACACTATCTCAAAACAGATCGAAATGCGATTCCACATGACCCACGTCACCTAGGAGTTCCATCGGGTGCCTCCAATACTATTTTCTAGCCTATGGTATCTTCGACGCAAACCGTGCACCAATCTTGCAGCAAGAGTAGCACTATCTTCAAACGGACCGAACCGAGCTACCACTTGAGCCTCGTCACCTAGGAGTCCCATCGTGCGCGTCCAAAATGATTTCTATGCCTATGGTACGTTCGGTGCAAACCGTGCACCTATCTAGCACTGACACTAACATTGTCTCCAAACATACTAAAACGAGATTCCACTGGACCCACGTCACTTACGAGTTCCATCAGGTGCGTCCAAAACTATTTATGAGCCTATGGTACATTAAGTGCAAACCGTGCAACTTCTTGCGTCAAGATTAGCAATATCTCCAAAAGGACCAAACAGAGCTCAACTAGACCCTCGTTACCTAGGAGTACCATCGAGTGCGTCTAAAATGATTTATGAGCCTATGGTAAGTATGATGCAAACCGAGCACCTATCTTGCACCGACGCTAACACTGTCTCAAAACAGATCGAAACGAGATTCCACATGACCCACGTGACCTAGGAGTTCCATTGGGTGCCTCCAATTCTATTCCGAGCCTATGGTACGTCCGATGCAAACCGTGCACCACTATTGCATCAAGAGTAGCATGATCTCCAAATGGACCAAACCGAGCTTTCACTTGAGCCACGTCTCCTAGGAGTTCCATCGAGTGCGTCCAAAATGATTTCTCTGCCTATGGTATGTTTAGTGCCAATCGTGCTCCCGTCTTGCATTGACACTAAACTGTCTCAAACAGACTAAAACGAGATTCCACATGACCCACTTCACTTACGAGTTCCATCGGGTCGTCAAAAAACTATTTATGACCTATAGTATGTTCAGTGCAAACTGTGCACCTATCTTACATCAAGATTAGCACTATCTCCAAATGGACCGAACAGAGCTCCACCAGACCCTCGTCACCTAGGAGTACCTCGGGTGCGTCTAAAACGATTTATGAGCCTATGGTACGTTTGACGCAAACCGAGCACCTATCTTGCACCGACGCTAACACTATCTCAAAACAGATCGAAATGCGATTCCACATGACCCACGTCACCTAGGAGTTCCATCGGGTGTCTCCAATACTATTTTCTAGCCTACGGTATCTTCGACGCAAACCGTGCACCAATCTTGCAGCAAGAGTAGCACTATCTTCAAACGGACCGAACCGAGCTACCACTTGAGCCCCGTCACCTAGGAGTCCCATCGTGCGCGTCCAAAATGATTTCTATGCCTATGGTACGTTCGGTGCAAACCGTGCACCTATCTTGCACTGACACTAACATTGTCTCCAAACATACTAAAACGAGATTCCACTGGACCCACATCACTTACGAGTTCCATCAGGTGCGTCCAAAACTATTTATGAGCCTATGGTACATTAAGTGCAAACCGTGCAACTTCTTGCGTCAAGATTAGCAATATCTCCAAAAGGACCAAACAGAGCTCAACTAGACCCTCGTTACCTAGGAGTACCATCGAGTGCGTCTAAAATGATTTATGAGCCTATGGTAAGTATGATGCAAACCGAGCACCTATCTTGCACCGACGCTAAAACTGTCTCAAAACAGATCGAAACGAGATTCCACATGACCCACGTGACCTAGGAGTTCCATTGGGTGCCTCCAATTCTATTCCGAGCCTATGGTACGTCCGATGCAAACCGTGCACCACTATTGCATCAAGAGTAGCATGATCTCCAAATGGACCAAACCGAGCTTTCACTTGAGCCACGTCTCCTAGTAGTTCCATCGAGTGCGTCCAAAATGATTTCTCTGCCTATTGTATGTTTAGTGCCAATCGTGCTCCCGTCTTGCATTGACACTAAACTGTCTCAAACAGACTAAAACGAGATTCCACACGACCCACTTCACTTACGAGTTCCATCGGGTCGTCAAAAAACTATTTATGACCTATAGTATGTTCAGTGCAAACTGTGCACCTATCTTACATCAAGATTAGCACTATCTCCAAATGGACCGAACAGAGCTCCACCAGACCCTCGTCACCTAGGAGTACCTCGGGTGCGTCTAAAACGATTTATGAGCCTATGGTACGTTTGACGCAAACCGAGCACCTATCTTGCACCGACGCTAACACTATCTCAAAACAGATCGAAATGCGATTCCACATGACCCACGTCACCTAGGAGTTCCATCGGGTGTCTCCAATACTATTTTCTAGCCTACGGTATCTTCGACGCAAACCGTGCACCAATCTTGCAGCAAGAGTAGCACTATCTTCAAATGGACCGAACCGAGCTACCACTTGAGCCCCGTCACCTAGGAGTCCCATCGTGCGCGTCCAAAATGATTTCTATGCCTATGGTACGTTCGGTGCAAACCGTGCACCTATCTTGCACTGACACTAGCATTGTCTCCAAACATACTAAAACGAGATTCCACTGGACCCACGTCACTTACGAGTTCCATCAGGTGCGTCCAAAACTATTTATGAGCCTATGGTACATTAAGTGCAAACCGTGCAACTTCTTGCGTCAAGATTAGCAATATCTCCAAAAGGACCAAACAGAGCTCAACTAGACCCTCGTTACCTAGGAGTACCATCGAGTGCGTCTAAAATGATTTATGAGCCTATGGTAAGTATGATGCAAACCGAGCACCTATCTTGCACCGACGCTAACACTGTCTCAAAACAGATCGAAACGAGATTCCACATGACCCACGTGACCTAGGAGTTCCATTGGGTGCCTCCAATTCTATTCCGAGCCTATGGTACGTCCGATGCAAACCGTGCACCACTATTGCATCAAGAGTAGCATGATCTCCAAATGGACCAAACCGAGCTTTCACTTGAGCCACGTCTCCTAGGAGTTCCATCGAGTGCGTCCAAAATGATTTCTCTGCCTATGGTATGTTTAGTGCCAATCGTGCTCCCGTCTTGCATTGACACTAAACTGTCTCAAACAGACTAAAACGAGATTCCACACGACCCACTTCACTTACGAGTTCCATCGGGTCGTCAAAAAACTATTTATGACCTATAGTATGTTCAGTGCAAACTGTGCACCTATCTTACATCAAGATTAGCACTATCTCCAAATGGACCGAACAGAGCTCCACCAGACCCTCGTCACCTAGGAGTACCTCGGGTGCGTCTAAAACGATTTATGAGCCTATGGTACGTTTGACGCAAACCGAGCACCTATCTTGCACCGACGCTAACACTATCTCAAAACAGATCGAAATGCGATTCCACATGACCCACGTCACCTAGGAGTTCCATCGGGTGTCTCCAATACTATTTTCTAGCCTACGGTATCTTCGACGCAAACCGTGCACCAATCTTGCAGCAAGAGTAGCACTATCTTCAAACGGACCGAACCGAGCTACCACTTGAGCCCCGTCACCTAGGAGTCCCATCGTGCGCGTCCAAAATGATTTCTATGCCTATGGTACGTTCGGTGCAAACCGTGCACCTATCTTGCACTGACACTAACATTGTCTCCAAACATACTAAAACGAGATTCCACTGGACCCACATCACTTACGAGTTCCATCAGGTGCGTCCAAAACTATTTATGAGCCTATGGTACATTAAGTGCAAACCGTGCAACTTCTTGCGTCAAGATTAGCAATATCTCCAAAAGGACCAAACAGAGCTCAACTAGACCCTCGTTACCTAGGAGTACCATCGAGTGCGTCTAAAATGATTTATGAGCCTATGGTAAGTATGATGCAAACCGAGCACCTATCTTGCACCGACGCTAAAACTGTCTCAAAACAGATCGAAACGAGATTCCACATGACCCACGTGACCTAGGAGTTCCATTGGGTGCCTCCAATTCTATTCCGAGCCTATGGTACGTCCGATGCAAACCGTGCACCACTATTGCATCAAGAGTAGCATGATCTCCAAATGGACCAAACCGAGCTTTCACTTGAGCCACGTCTCCTAGTAGTTCCATCGAGTGCGTCCAAAATGATTTCTCTGCCTATTGTATGTTTAGTGCCAATCGTGCTCCCGTCTTGCATTGACACTAAACTGTCTCAAACAGACTAAAACGAGATTCCACACGACCCACTTCACTTACGAGTTCCATCGGGTCGTCAAAAAACTATTTATGACCTATAGTATGTTCAGTGCAAACTGTGCACCTATCTTACATCAAGATTAGCACTATCTCCAAATGGACCGAACAGAGCTCCACCAGACCCTCGTCACCTAGGAGTACCTCGGGTGCGTCTAAAACGATTTATGAGCCTATGGTACGTTTGACGCAAACCGAGCACCTATCTTGCACCGACGCTAACACTATCTCAAAACAGATCGAAATGCGATTCCACATGACCCACGTCACCTAGGAGTTCCATCGGGTGTCTCCAATACTATTTTCTAGCCTACGGTATCTTCGACGCAAACCGTGCACCAATCTTGCAGCAAGAGTAGCACTATCTTCAAATGGACCGAACCGAGCTACCACTTGAGCCCCGTCACCTAGGAGTCCCATCGTGCGCGTCCAAAATGATTTCTATGCCTATGGTACGTTCGGTGCAAACCGTGCACCTATCTTGCACTGACACTAGCATTGTCTCCAAACATACTAAAACGAGATTCCACTGGACCCACGTCACTTACGAGTTCCATCAGGTGCGTCCAAAACTATTTATGAGCCTATGGTACATTAAGTGCAAACCGTGCAACTTCTTGCGTCAAGATTAGCAATATCTCCAAAAGGACCAAACAGAGCTCAACTAGACCCTCGTTACCTAGGAGTACCATCGAGTGCGTCTAAAATGATTTATGAGCCTATGGTAAGTATGATGCAAACCGAGCACCTATCTTGCACCGACGCTAACACTGTCTCAAAACAGATCGAAACGAGATTCCACATGACCCACGTGACCTAGGAGTTCCATTGGGTGCCTCCAATTCTATTCCGAGCCTATGGTACGTCCGATGCAAACCGTGCACCACTATTGCATCAAGAGTAGCATGATCTCCAAATGGACCAAACCGAGCTTTCACTTGAGCCACGTCTCCTAGTAGTTCCATCGAGTGCGTCCAAAATGATTTCTCTGCCTATTGTATGTTTAGTGCCAATCGTGCTCCCGTCTTGCATTGACACTAAACTGTCTCAAACAGACTAAAACGAGATTCCACACGACCCACTTCACTTACGAGTTCCATCGGGTCGTCAAAAAACTATTTATGACCTATAGTATGTTCAGTGCAAACTGTGCACCTATCTTACATCAAGATTAGCACTATCTCCAAATGGACCGAACAGAGCTCCACCAGACCCTCGTCACCTAGGAGTACCTCGGGTGCGTCTAAAACGATTTATGAGCCTATGGTACGTTTGACGCAAACCGAGCACCTATCTTGCACCGACGCTAACACTATCTCAAAATAGATCGAAATGCGATTCCACATGACCCACGTCACCTAGGTGTTCCATCGGGTGTCTCCAATACTATTTTCTAGCCTATGGTATCTTCGACGCAAACCGTGCACCAATCTTGCAGCAAGAGTAGCACTATCTTCAAACGGACCGAACCGAGCTACCACTTGAGCCCCGTCACCTAGGAGTCCCATCGTGCGCGTCCAAAATGATTTCTATGCCTATGGTACGTTCGGTGCAAACCGTGCACCTATCTTGCACTGACACTAGCATTGTCTCCAAACATACTAAAACGAGATTCCACTGGACCCACGTCACTTACGAGTTCCATCAGGTGCGTCCAAAACTATTTATGAGCCTATGGTACATTAAGTGCAAACCGTGCAACTTCTTGCGTCAAGATTAGCAATATCTCCAAAAGGACCAAACAGAGCTCAACTAGACCCTCGTTACCTAGGAGTACCATCGAGTGCGTCTAAAATGATTTATGAGCCTATGGTAAGTATGATGCAAACCGAGCACCTATCTTGCACCGACGCTAACACTGTCTCAAAACAGATCGAAACGAGATTCCACATGACCCACGTGACCTAGGAGTTCCATTGGGTGCCTCCAATTCTATTCCGAGCCTATGGTACGTCCGATGCAAACCGTGCACCACTATTGCATCAAGAGTAGCATGATCTCCAAATGGACCAAACCGAGCTTTCACTTGAGCCAAGTCTCCTAGGAGTTCCATCGAGTGCGTCCAAAATGATTTCTCTGCCTATTGTATGTTTAGTGCCAATCGTGCTCCCGTCTTGCATTGACACTAAACTGTCTCAAACAGACTAAAACGAGATTCCACACGACCCACTTCACTTACGAGTTCCATCGGGTCGTCAAAAAACTATTTATGACCTATAGTATGTTCAGTGCAAACTGTGCACCTATCTTACATCAAGATTAGCACTATCTCCAAATGGACCGAACAGAGCTCCACCAGACCCTCGTCACCTAGGAGTACCTCGGGTGCGTCTAAAACGATTTATGAGCCTATGGTACGTTTGACGCAAACCGAGCACCTATCTTGCACCGACGCTAACACTATCTCAAAACGAGATCGAAATGCGATTCCACATGACCCACGTCACCTAGGAGTTCCATCGGGTGTCTCCAATACTATTTTCTAGCCTACGGTATCTTCGACGCAAACCGTGCACCAATCTTGCAGCAAGAGTAGCACTATCTTCAAATGGACCGAACCGAGCTACCACTTGAGCCCCGTCACCTAGGAGTCCCATCGTGCGCGTCCAAAATGATTTCTATGCCTGTGGTACGTTCGGTGCAAACCGTGCACCTATCTTGCACTGACACTAGCATTGTCTCCAAACATACTAAAACGAGATTCCACTGGACCCACGTCACTTACGAGTTCCATCAGGTGCGTCCAAAACTATTTATGAGCCTATGGTACATTAAGTGCAAACCGTGCAACTTCTTGCGTCAAGATTAGCAATATCTCCAAAAGGACCAAACAGAGCTCAACTAGACCCTCGTTACCTAGGAGTACCATCGAGTGCGTCTAAAATGATTTATGAGCCTATGGTAAGTATGATGCAAACCGAGCACCTATCTTGCACCGACGCTAACACTGTCTCAAAACAGATCGAAACGAGATTCCACATGACCCACGTGACCTAGGAGTTCCATTGGGTGCCTCCAATTCTATTCCGAGCCTATGGTACGTCCGATGCAAACCGTGCACCACTATTGCATCAAGAGTAGCATGATCTCCAAATGGACCAAATCGAGCTTTCACTTGAGCCACGTCTCCTAGTAGTTCCATCGAGTGCGTCCAAAATGATTTCTCTGCCTATTGTATGTTTAGTGCCAATCGTGCTCCCGTCTTGCATTGACACTAAACTGTCTCAAACAGACTAAAACGAGATTCCACACGACCCACTTCACTTACGAGTTCCATCGGGTCGTCAAAAAACTATTTATGACCTATAGTATGTTCAGTGCAAACTGTGCACCTATCTTACATCAAGATTAGCACTATCTCCAAATGGACCGAACAGAGCTCCACCAGACCCTCGTCACCTAGGAGTACCTCGGGTGCGTCTAAAACGATTTATGAGCCTATGGTACGTTTGACGCAAACCGAGCACCTATCTTGCACCGACGCTAACACTATCTCAAAACGAGATCGAAATGCGATTCCACATGACCCACGTCACCTAGAAGTTCCATCGGGTGTCTCCAATACTATTTTCTAGCCTACGGTATCTTCGACGCAAACCGTGCACCAATCTTGCAGCAAGAGTAGCACTATCTTCAAATGGACCGAACCGAGCTACCACTTGAGCCCCGTCACCTAGGAGTCCCATCGTGCGCGTCCAAAATGATTTCTATGCCTGTGGTACGTTCGGTGCAAACCGTGCACCTATCTTGCACTGACACTAGCATTGTCTCCAAACATACTAAAACGAGATTCCACTGGACCCACGTCACTTACGAGTTCCATCAGGTGCGTCCAAAACTATTTATGAGCCTATGGTACATTAAGTGCAAACCGTGCAACTTCTTGCGTCAAGATTAGCAATATCTCCAAAAGGACCAAACAGAGCTCAACTAGACCCTCGTTACCTAGGAGTACCATCGAGTGCGTCTAAAATGATTTATGAGCCTATGGTAAGTATGATGCAAACCGAGCACCTATCTTGCACCGACGCTAACACTGTCTCAAAACAGATCGAAACGAGATTCCACATGATCCACGTGACCTAGGAGTTCCATTGGGTGCCTCCAATTATATTCCGAGCCTATGGTACGTCCGATGCAAACCGTGCACCACTATTGCATCAAGTGTAGCATGATCTCCAAATGGACCAAACCGAGCTTTCACTTGAGCCACGTCTCCTAGGAGTTCCATCGAGTGCGTCCAAAATGATTTCTCTGCCTATGGTATGTTTAGTGCCAATCGTGCTCCCGTCTTGCATTGACACTAAACTGTCTCAAACAGACTAAAACGAGATTCCACACGACCCACTTCACTTACGAGTTCCATCGGGTCGTCAAAAAACTATTTATGACCTATAGTATGTTCAGTGCAAACTGTGCACCTATCTTACATCAAGATTAGCACTATCTCCAAATGGACCGAACAGAGCTCCACCAGACCCTCGTCACCTAGGAGTACCTCGGGTGCGTCTAAAACGATTTATAAGCCTATGGTACGTTTGACGCAAACCGAGCACCTATCTTGCACCGACGCTAACACTATCTCAAAATAGATCGAAATGCGATTCCACATGACCCACGTCACCTAGGTGTTCCATCGGGTGTCTCCAATACTATTTTCTAGCCTATGGTATCTTCGACGCAAACCGTGCACCAATCTTGCAGCAAGAGTAGCACTATCTTCAAACGGACCGAACCGAGCTACCACTTGAGCCCCGTCACCTAGGAGTCCCATCGTGCGCGTCCAAAATGATTTCTATGCCTATGGTACGTTCGGTGCAAACCGTGCACCTATCTTGCACTGACACTAACATTGTCTCCAAACATACTAAAACGATATTCCACTGGACCCACGTCACTTACGAGTTCCATCAGGTGCGTCCAAAACTATTTATGAGCCTATGGTACATTAAGTGCAAACCGTGCAACTTCTTGCGTCAAGATTAGCAATATCTCCAAAAGGACCAAACAGAGCTCAACTAGACCCTCGTTACCTAGGAGTACCATCGAGTGCGTCTAAAATGATTTATGAGCCTATGGTAAGTATGATGCAAACCGAGCACCTATCTTGCACCGACGCTAAAACTGTCTCAAAACAGATCGAAACGAGATTCCACATGACCCACGTGACCTAGGAGTTCCATTGGGTGCCTCCAATTCTATTCCGAGCCTATGGTACGTCCGATGCAAACCGTGCACCACTATTGCATCAAGAGTAGCATGATCTCCAAATGGACCAAACCGAGCTTTCACTTGAGCCACGTCTCCTAGGAGTTCCATCGAGTGCGTCCAAAATGATTTCTCTGCCTATGGTATGTTTAGTGCCAATCGTGCTCCCGTCTTGCATTGACACTAAACTGTCTCAAACAGACTAAAACGAGATTCCACACGACCCACTTCACTTACGAGTTCCATCGGGTCGTCAAAAAACTATTTATGACCTATAGTATGTTCAGTGCAAACGGTGCACCTATCTTACATCAAGATTAGCACTATCTCCAAATGGACCGAACAGAGCTCCACCAGACCCTCGTCACCTAGGAGTACCTCGGGTGCGTCTAAAACGATTTATGAGCCTATGGTACGTTTGACGCAAACCGAGCACCTATCTTGCACCGACGCTAACACTATCTCAAAACAGATCGAAATGCGATTCCACATGACCCACGTCACCTAGGAGTTCCATCGGGTGTCTCCAATACTATTTTCTAGCCTACGGTATCTTCGACGCAAACCGTGCACCAATCTTGCAGCAAGAGTAGCACTATCTTCAAACGGACCGAACCGAGCTACCACTTGAGCCCCGTCACCTAGGAGTCCCATCGTGCGCGTCCAAAATGATTTCTATGCCTATGGTACGTTCGGTGCAAACCGTGCACCTATCTTGCACTGACACTAACATTGTCTCCAAACATACTAAAACGATATTCCACTGGACCCACGTCACTTACGAGTTCCATCAGGTGCGTCCAAAACTATTTATGAGCCTATGGTACATTAAGTGCAAACCGTGCAACTTCTTGCGTCAAGATTAGCAATATCTCCAAAAGGACCAAACAGAGCTCAACTAGACCCTCGTTACCTAGGAGTACCATCGAGTGCGTCTAAAATGATTTATGAGCCTATGGTAAGTATGATGCAAACCGAGCACCTATCTTGCACCGACGCTAAAACTGTCTCAAAACAGATCGAAACGAGATTCCACATGACCCACGTGACCTAGGAGTTCCATTGGGTGCCTCCAATTCTATTCCGAGCCTATGGTACGTCCGATGCAAACCGTGCACCACTATTGCATCAAGAGTAGCATGATCTCCAAATGGACCAAACCGAGCTTTCACTTGAGCCACGTCTCCTAGGAGTTCCATCGAGTGCGTCCAAAATGATTTCTCTGCCTATGGTATGTTTAGTGCCAATCGTGCTCCCGTCTTGCATTGACACTAAACTGTCTCAAACAGACTAAAACGAGGTTCCACACGACCCACTTCACTTACGAGTTCCATCGGGTCGTCAAAAAACTATTTATGACCTATAGTATGTTCAGTGCAAACTGTGCACCTATCTTACATCAAGATTAGCACTATCTCCAAATGGACCGAACAGAGCTCCACCAGACCCTCGTCACCTAGGAGTACCTCGGGTGCGTCTAAAACGATTTATGAGCCTATGGTACGTTTGACGCAAACCGAGCACCTATCTTGCACCGACGCTAACACTATCTCAAAACAGATCGAAATGCGATTCCACATGACCCACGTCACCTAGGAGTTCCATCGGGTGTCTCCAATACTATTTTCTAGCCTACGGTATCTTCGACGCAAACCGTGCACCAATCTTGCAGCAAGAGTAGCACTATCTTCAAACGGACCGAACCGAGCTACCACTTGAGCCCCGTCACCTAGGAGTCCCATCGTGCGCGTCCAAAATGATTTCTATGCCTATGGTACGTTCGGTGCAAACCGTGCACCTATCTTGCACTGACACTAACATTGTCTCCAAACATACTAAAACGAGATTCCACTGGACCCACGTCACTTACGAGTTCCATCAGGTGCGTCCAAAACTATTTATGAGCCTATGGTACATTAAGTGCAAACCGTGCAACTTCTTGCGTCAAGATTAGCAATATCTCCAAAAGGACCAAACAGAGCTCAACTAGACCCTCGTTACCTAGGAGTACCATCGAGTGCGTCTAAAATGATTTATGAGCCTATGGTAAGTATGATGCAAACCGAGCACCTATCTTGCACCGACGCTAAAACTGTCTCAAAACAGATCGAAACGAGATTCCACATGACCCACGTGACCTAGGAGTTCCATTGGGTGCCTCCAATTCTATTCCGAGCCTATGGTACGTCCGATGCAAACCGTGCACCACTATTGCATCAAGAGTAGCATGATCTCCAAATGGACCAAACCGAGCTTTCACTTGAGCCACGTCTCCTAGGAGTTCCATCGAGTGCGTCCAAAATGATTTCTCTGCCTATGGTATGTTTAGTGCCAATCGTGCTCCCGTCTTGCATTGACACTAAACTGTCTCAAACAGACTAAAACGAGATTCCACACGACCCACTTCACTTACGAGTTCCATCGGGTCGTCAAAAAACTATTTATGACCTATAGTATGTTCAGTGCAAACTGTGCACCTATCTTACATCAAGATTAGCACTATCTCCAAATGGACCGAACAGAGCTCCACCAGACCCTCGTCACCTAGGAGTACCTCGGGTGCGTCTAAAACGATTTATGAGCCTATGGTACGTTTGACGCAAACCGAGCACCTATCTTGCACCGACGCTAACACTATCTCAAAACAGATCGAAATGCGATTCCACATGACCCACGTCACCTAGGAGTTCCATCGGGTGTCTCCAATACTATTTTCTAGCCTACGGTATCTTCGACGCAAACCGTGCACCAATCTTGCAGCAAGAGTAGCACTATCTTCAAACGGACCGAACCGAGCTACCACTTGAGCCCCGTCACCTAGGAGTCCCATCGTGCGCGTCCAAAATGATTTCTATGCCTATGGTACGTTCGGTGCAAACCGTGCACCTATCTTGCACTGACACTAACATTGTCTCCAAACATACTAAAACGAGATTCCACTGGACCCACGTCACTTACGAGTTCCATCAGGTGCGTCCAAAACTATTTATGAGCCTATGGTACATTAAGTGCAAACCGTGCAACTTCTTGCGTCAAGATTAGCAATATCTCCAAAAGGACCAAACAGAGCTCAACTAGACCCTCGTTACCTAGGAGTACCATCGAGTGCGTCTAAAATGATTTATGAGCCTATGGTAAGTATGATGCAAACCGAGCACCTATCTTGCACCGACGCTAAAACTGTCTCAAAACAGATCGAAACGAGATTCCACATGACCCACGTGACCTAGGAGTTCCATTGGGTGCCTCCAATTCTATTCCGAGCCTATGGTACGTCCGATGCAAACCGTGCACCACTATTGCATCAAGAGTAGCATGATCTCCAAATGGACCAAACCGAGCTTTCACTTGAGCCACGTCTCCTAGGAGTTCCATCGAGTGCGTCCAAAATGATTTCTCTGCCTATGGTATGTTTAGTGCCAATCGTGCTCCCGTCTTGCATTGACACTAAACTGTCTCAAACAGACTAAAACGAGATTCCACACGACCCACTTCACTTACGAGTTCCATCGGGTCGTCAAAAAACTATTTATGACCTATAGTATGTTCAGTGCAAACTGTGCACCTATCTTACATCAAGATTAGCACTATCTCCAAATGGACCGAACAGAGCTCCACCAGACCCTCGTCACCTAGGAGTACCTCGGGTGCGTCTAAAACGATTTATGAGCCTATGGTACGTTTGACGCAAACCGAGCACCTATCTTGCACCGACGCTAACACTATCTCAAAACAGATCGAAATGCGATTCCACATGACCCACGTCACCTAGGAGTTCCATCGGGTGTCTCCAATACTATTTTCTAGCCTACGGTATCTTCGACGCAAACCGTGCACCAATCTTGCAGCAAGAGTAGCACTATCTTCAAACGGACCGAACCGAGCTACCACTTGAGCCCCGTCACCTAGGAGTCCCATCGTGCGCGTCCAAAATGATTTCTATGCCTATGGTACGTTCGGTGCAAACCGTGCACCTATCTTGCACTGACACTAACATTGTCTCCAAACATACTAAAACGAGATTCCACTGGACCCACGTCACTTACGAGTTCCATCAGGTGCGTCCAAAACTATTTATGAGCCTATGGTACATTAAGTGCAAACCGTGCAACTTCTTGCGTCAAGATTAGCAATATCTCCAAAAGGACCAAACAGAGCTCAACTAGACCCTCGTTACCTAGGAGTACCATCGAGTGCGTCTAAAATGATTTATGAGCCTATGGTAAGTATGATGCAAACCGAGCACCTATCTTGCACCGACGCTAAAACTGTCTCAAAACAGATCGAAACGAGATTCCACATGACCCACGTGACCTAGGAGTTCCATTGGGTGCCTCCAATTCTATTCCGAGCCTATGGTACGTCCGATGCAAACCGTGCACCACAATTGCATCAAGAGTAGCATGATCTCCAAATGGACCAAACCGAGCTTTCACTTGAGCCACGTCTCCTAGTAGTTCCATCGAGTGCGTCCAAAATGATTTCTCTGCCTATTGTATGTTTAGTGCCAATCGTGCTCCCGTCTTGCATTGACACTAAACTATCTCAAACAGACTAAAACAAGATTCCACACGACCCACTTCACTTACGAGTTCCATCGGGTCGTCAAAAAACTATTTATGACCTATAGTATGTTCAGTGCAAACTATGCACCTATCTTACATCAAGATTAGCACTATCTCCAAATGGACCGAACAGAGCTCCACCAGACCCTCGTCACCTAGGAGTACCTCGGGTGCGTCCAAAACGATTTATGAGCCTATGGTACGTTTGACGCAAACCGAGCACCTATCTTGCACCGACGCTAACACTATCTCAAAACAGATCGAAATGCGATTCCACATGACCCACGTCACCTAGGAGTTCCATCGGGTGTCTCCAATACTATTTTCTAGCCTACGGTATCTTCGACGCAAACCGTGCACCAATCTTGCAGCAAGAGTAGCACTATCTTCAAACGGACCGAACCGAGCTACCACTTGAGCCCCGTCACCTAGGAGTCCCATCGTGCGCGTCCAAAATGATTTCTATGCCTATGGTACGTTCGGTGCAAACCGTGCACCTATCTTGCACTGACACTAACATTGTCTCCAAACATACTAAAACGAGATTCCACTGGACCCACGTCACTTACGAGTTCCATCAGGTGCGTCCAAAACTATTTATGAGCCTATGGTACATTAAGTGCAAACCGTGCAACTTCTTGCGTCAAGATTAGCAATATCTCCAAAAGGACCAAACAGAGCTCAACTAGACCCTCGTTACCTAGGAGTACCATCGAGTGCGTCTAAAATGATTTATGAGCCTATGGTAAGTATGATGCAAACCGAGCACCTATCTTGCACCGACGCTAAAACTGTCTCAAAACAGATCGAAACGAGATTCCACATGACCCACGTGACCTAGGAGTTCCATTGGGTGCCTCCAATTCTATTCCGAGCCTATGGTACGTCCGATGCAAACCGTGCACCACTATTGCATCAAGAGTAGCATGATCTCCAAATGGACCAAACCGAGCTTTCACTTGAGCCACGTCTCCTAGGAGTTCCATCGAGTGCGTCCAAAATGATTTCTCTGCCTATGGTATGTTTAGTGCCAATCGTGCTCCCGTCTTGCATTGACACTAAACTGTCTCAAACAGACTAAAACGAGATTCCACACGACCCACTTCACTTACGAGTTCCATCGGGTCGTCAAAAAACTATTTATGACCTATAGTATGTTCAGTGCAAACTGTGCACCTATCTTACATCAAGATTAGCACTATCTCCAAATGGACCGAACAGAGCTCCACCAGACCCTCGTCACCTAGGAGTACCTCGGGTGCGTCTAAAACGATTTATGAGCCTATGGTACGTTTGACGCAAACCGAGCACCTATCTTGCACCGACGCTAACACTATCTCAAAACAGATCGAAATGCGATTCCACATGACCCACGTCACCTAGGAGTTCCATCGGGTGTCTCCAATACTATTTTCTAGCCTACGGTATCTTCGATGCAAACCGTGCACCAATCTTGCAGCAAGAGTAGCACTATCTTCAAATGGACCGAACCGAGCTACCACTTGAGCCCCGTCACCTAGGAGTCCCATCGTGCGCGTCCAAAATGATTTCTATGCCTATGGTACGTTCGGTGCAAACCGTGCACCTATCTTGCACTGACACTAACATTGTCTCCAAACATACTAAAACGAGATTCCACTGGACCCACGTCACTTACGAGTTCCATCAGGTGCGTCCAAAACTATTTATGAGCCTATGGTACATTAAGTGCAAACCGTGCAACTTCTTGCGTCAAGATTAGCAATATCTCCAAAAGGACCAAACAGAGCTCAACTAGACCCTCGTTACCTAGGAGTACCATCGAGTGCGTCTAAAATGATTTATGAGCCTATGGTAAGTATGATGCAAACCGAGCACCTATCTTGCACCGACGCTAAAACTGTCTCAAAACAGATCGAAACGAGATTCCACATGACCCACGTGACCTAGGAGTTCCATTGGGTGCCTCCAATTCTATTCCGAGCCTATGGTACGTCCGATGCAAACCGTGCACCACAATTGCATCAAGAGTAGCATGATCTCCAAATGGACCAAACCGAGCTTTCACTTGAGCCACGTCTCCTAGTAGTTCCATCGAGTGCGTCCAAAATGATTTCTCTGCCTATTGTATGTTTAGTGCCAATCGTGCTCCCGTCTTGCATTGACACTAAACTATCTCAAACAGACTAAAACAAGATTCCACACGACCCACTTCACTTACGAGTTCCATCGGGTCGTCAAAAAACTATTTATGACCTATAGTATGTTCAGTGCAAACTATGCACCTATCTTACATCAAGATTAGCACTATCTCCAAATGGACCGAACAGAGCTCCACCAGACCCTCGTCACCTAGGAGTACCTCGGGTGCGTCCAAAACGATTTATGAGCCTATGGTACGTTTGACGCAAACCGAGCACCTATCTTGCACCGACGCTAACACTATCTCAAAACAGATCGAAATGCGATTCCACATGACCCACGTCACCTAGGAGTTCCATCGGGTGTCTCCAATACTATTTTCTAGCCTACGGTATCTTCGACGCAAACCGTGCACCAATCTTGCAGCAAGAGTAGCACTATCTTCAAACGGACCGAACCGAGCTACCACTTGAGCCCCGTCACCTAGGAGTCCCATCGTGCGCGTCCAAAATGATTTCTATGCCTATGGTACGTTCGGTGCAAACCGTGCACCTATCTTGCACTGACACTAACATTGTCTCCAAACATACTAAAACGAGATTCCACTGGACCCACGTCACTTACGAGTTCCATCAGGTGCGTCCAAAACTATTTATGAGCCTATGGTACATTAAGTGCAAACCGTGCAACTTCTTGCGTCAAGATTAGCAATATCTCCAAAAGGACCAAACAGAGCTCAACTAGACCCTCGTTACCTAGGAGTACCATCGAGTGCGTCTAAAATGATTTATGAGCCTATGGTAAGTATGATGCAAACCGAGCACCTATCTTGCACCGACGCTAAAACTGTCTCAAAACAGATCGAAACGAGATTCCACATGACCCACGTGACCTAGGAGTTCCATTGGGTGCCTCCAATTCTATTCCGAGCCTATGGTACGTCCGATGCAAACCGTGCACCACTATTGCATCAAGAGTAGCATGATCTCCAAATGGACCAAACCGAGCTTTCACTTGAGCCACGTCTCCTAGGAGTTCCATCGAGTGCGTCCAAAATGATTTCTCTGCCTATGGTATGTTTAGTGCCAATCGTGCTCCCGTCTTGCATTGACACTAAACTGTCTCAAACAGACTAAAACGAGGTTCCACACGACCCACTTCACTTACGAGTTCCATCGGGTCGTCAAAAAACTATTTATGACCTATAGTATGTTCAGTGCAAACTGTGCACCTATCTTACATCAAGATTAGCACTATCTCCAAATGGACCGAACAGAGCTCCACCAGACCCTCGTCACCTAGGAGTACCTCGGGTGCGTCTAAAACGATTTATGAGCCTATGGTACGTTTGACGCAAACCGAGCACCTATCTTGCACCGACGCTAACACTATCTCAAAACAGATCGAAATGCGATTCCACATGACCCACGTCACCTAGGAGTTCCATCGGGTGTCTCCAATACTATTTTCTAGCCTACGGTATCTTCGACGCAAACCGTGCACCAATCTTGCAGCAAGAGTAGCACTATCTTCAAACGGACCGAACCGAGCTACCACTTGAGCCCCGTCACCTAGGAGTCCCATCGTGCGCGTCCAAAATGATTTCTATGCCTATGGTACGTTCGGTGCAAACCGTGCACCTATCTTGCACTGACACTAACATTGTCTCCAAACATACTAAAACGAGATTCCACTGGACCCACGTCACTTACGAGTTCCATCAGGTGCGTCCAAAACTATTTATGAGCCTATGGTACATTAAGTGCAAACCGTGCAACTTCTTGCGTCAAGATTAGCAATATCTCCAAAAGGACCAAACAGAGCTCAACTAGACCCTCGTTACCTAGGAGTACCATCGAGTGCGTCTAAAATGATTTATGAGCCTATGGTAAGTATGATGCAAACCGAGCACCTATCTTGCACCGACGCTAAAACTGTCTCAAAACAGATCGAAACGAGATTCCACATGACCCACGTGACCTAGGAGTTCCATTGGGTGCCTCCAATTCTATTCCGAGCCTATGGTACGTCCGATGCAAACCGTGCACCACTATTGCATCAAGAGTAGCATGATCTCCAAATGGACCAAACCGAGCTTTCACTTGAGCCACGTCTCCTAGGAGTTCCATCGAGTGCGTCCAAAATGATTTCTCTGCCTATGGTATGTTTAGTGCCAATCGTGCTCCCGTCTTGCATTGACACTAAACTGTCTCAAACAGACTAAAACGAGATTCCACACGACCCACTTCACTTACGAGTTCCATCGGGTCGTCAAAAAACTATTTATGACCTATAGTATGTTCAGTGCAAACTGTGCACCTATCTTACATCAAGATTAGCACTATCTCCAAATGGACCGAACAGAGCTCCACCAGACCCTCGTCACCTAGGAGTACCTCGGGTGCGTCTAAAACGATTTATGAGCCTATGGTACGTTTGACGCAAACCGAGCACCTATCTTGCACCGACGCTAACACTATCTCAAAACAGATCGAAATGCGATTCCACATGACCCACGTCACCTAGGAGTTCCATCGGGTGTCTCCAATACTATTTTCTAGCCTACGGTATCTTCGACGCAAACCGTGCACCAATCTTGCAGCAAGAGTAGCACTATCTTCAAACGGACCGAACCGAGCTACCACTTGAGCCCCGTCACCTAGGAGTCCCATCGTGCGCGTCCAAAATGATTTCTATGCCTATGGTACGTTCGGTGCAAACCGTGCACCTATCTTGCACTGACACTAACATTGTCTCCAAACATACTAAAACGAGATTCCACTGGACCCACGTCACTTACGAGTTCCATCAGGTGCGTCCAAAACTATTTATGAGCCTATGGTACATTAAGTGCAAACCGTGCAACTTCTTGCACCAAGATTAGCAATATCTCCAAAAGGACCAAACAGAGCTCAACTAGACCCTCGTTACCTAGGAGTACCATCGAGTGCGTCTAAAATGATTTATGAGCCTATGGTAAGTATGATGCAAACCGAGCACCTATCTTGCACCGACGCTAAAACTGTCTCAAAACAGATCGAAACGAGATTCCACATGACCCACGTGACTTAGGAGTTCCATTGGGTGCCTCCAATTCTATTCCGAGCCTATGGTACGTCCGATGCAAACCGTGCACCACTATTGCATCAAGAGTAGCATGATCTCCAAATGGACCAAACCGAGCTTTCACTTGAGCCACGTCTCCTAGTAGTTCCATCGAGTGCGTCCAAAATGATTTCTCTGCCTATTGTATGTTTAGTGCCAATCGTGCTCCCGTCTTGCATTGACACTAAACTGTCTCAAACAGACTAAAACGAGATTCCACACGACCCACTTCACTTACGAGTTCCATCGGGTCGTCAAAAAACTATTTATGACCTATAGTATGTTCAGTGCAAACTGTGCACCTATCTTACATCAAGATTAGCACTATCTCCAAATGGACCGAACAGAGCTCCACCAGACCCTCGTCACCTAGGAGTACCTCGGGTGCGTCTAAAACGATTTATGAGCCTATGGTACGTTTGACGCAAACCGAGCACCTATCTTGCACCGACGCTAACACTATCTCAAAACAGATCGAAATGCGATTCCACATGACCCACGTCACCTAGGAGTTCCATCGGGTGTCTCCAATACTATTTTCTAGCCTACGGTATCTTCGATGCAAACCGTGCACCAATCTTGCAGCAAGAGTAGCACTATCTTCAAATGGACCGAACCGAGCTACCACTTGAGCCCCGTCACCTAGGAGTCCCATCGTGCGCGTCCAAAATGATTTCTATGCCTATGGTACGTTCGGTGCAAACCGTGCACCTATCTTGCACTGACACTAACATTGTCTCCAAACATACTAAAACGAGATTCCACTGGACCCACGTCACTTACGAGTTCCATCAGGTGCGTCCAAAACTATTTATGAGCCTATGGTACATTAAGTGCAAACCGTGCAACTTCTTGCGTCAAGATTAGCAATATCTCCAAAAGGACCAAACAGAGCTCAACTAGACCCCGTTACCTAGGAGTACCATCGAGTGCGTCTAAAATGATTTATGAGCCTATGGTAAGTATGATGCAAACCGAGCACCTATCTTGCACCGACGCTAAAACTGTCTCAAAACAGATCGAAACGAGATTCCACATGACCCACGTGACCTAGGAGTTCCATTGGGTGCCTCCAATTCTATTCCGAGCCTATGGTACGTCCGATGCAAACCGTGCACCACTATTGCATCAAGAGTATCATGATCTCCAAATGGACCAAACCGAGCTTTCACTTGAGCCACGTCTCCTAGTAGTTCCATCGAGTGTGTCCAAAATGATTTCTCTGCCTATTGTATGTTTAGTGCCAATCGTGCTCACGTCTTGCATTGACACTAAACAGTCTCAAACAGACTAAAACAAGATTCCACACGACCCACTTCACTTACGAGTTCCATCGGGTCGTCAAAAAACTATTTATGACCTATAGTATGTTCAGTGCAAACTGTGCACCTATCTTACATCAAGATTAGCACTATCTCCAAATGGACCGAACAGAGCTCCACCAGACCCTCGTCACCTAGGAGTACCTCGGGTGCGTCTAAAACGATTTATGAGCCTATGGTACGTTTGACGCAAACCGAGCACCTATCTTGCACCGACGCTAACACTATCTCAAAACAGATCGAAATGCGATTCCACATGACCCACGTCACCTAGGAGTTCCATCGGGTGTCTCCAATACTATTTTCTAGCCTACGGTATCTTCGACGCAAACCGTGCACCAATCTTGCAGCAAGAGTAGCACTATCTTCAAACGGACCGAACCGAGCTACCACTTGAGCCCCGTCACCTAGGAGTCCCATCGTGCGCGTCCAAAATGATTTCTATGCCTATGGTACGTTCGGTGCAAACCGTGCACCTATCTTGCACTGACACTAACATTGTCTCCAAACATACTAAAACGAGATTCCACTGGACCCACGTCACATACGAGTTCCATCAGGTGCGTCCAAAACTATTTATGAGCCTATGGTACATTAAGTGCAAACCGTGCAACTTCTTGCGTCAAGATTAGCAATATCTCCAAAAGGACCAAACAGAGCTCAACTAGACCCTCGTTACCTAGGAGTACCATCGAGTGCGTCTAAAATGATTTATGAGCCTATGGTAAGTATGATGCAAATCGAGCACCTATCTTGCACCGACGCTAACACTGTCTCAAAACAGATCGAAACGAGATTCCACATGACCCACGTGAACTAGGAGTTCCATTGGGTGCCTCCAATTCTATTTCGAGCCTATGGTACGTCCGATGCAAACCGTGCACCACTATTGCATCAAGAGTAGCATGATCTCCAAATGGACCAAACCGAGCTTTCACTTGAGCCACGTCTCCTAGGAGTTCCATCGAGTGCGTCCAAAATGATTTCTCTGCCTATGGTATGTTTAGTGCCAATCGTGCTCCCATCTTGCATTGACACTAAACTATCTCAAACAGACTAAAACGAGATTCCACACGACCCACTTCACTTACGAGTTCCATCGGGTCGTCAAAAAACTATTTATGACCTATAGTATGTTCAGTGCAAACTGTGCACCTATCTTACATCAAGATTAGCACTATCTCCAAATGGACCGAACAGAGCTCCACCAGACCCTCGTCACCTAGGAGTACCTCGGGTGCGTCTAAAACGATTTATGAGCCTATGGTACGTTTGACGCAAACCGAGCACCTATCTTGCACCGACGCTAACACTATCTCAAAACAGATCGAAATGCGATTCCACATGACCCACGTCACCTAGGAGTTCCATCGGGTGTCTCCAATACTATTTTCTAGCCTACGGTATCTTCGACGCAAACCGTGCACCAATCTTGCAGCAAGAGTAGCACTATCTTCAAACGGACCGAACCGAGCTACCACTTGAGCCCCGTCACCTAGGAGTCCCATCGTGCGCGTCCAAAATGATTTCTATGCCTATGGTACGTTCGGTGCAAACCGTGCACCTATCTTGCACTGACACTAACATTGTCTCCAAACATACTAAAACGAGATTCCACTGGACCCACGTCACTTACGAGTTCCATCAGGTGCGTCCAAAACTATTTATGAGCCTATGGTACATTAAGTGCAAACCGTGCAACTTCTTGCGTCAAGATTAGCAATATCTCCAAAAGGACCAAACAGAGCTCAACTAGACCCTCGTTACCTAGGAGTACCATCGAGTGCGTCTAAAATGATTTATGAGCCTATGGTAAGTATGATGCAAACCGAGCACCTATCTTGCACCGACGCTAACACTGTCTCAAAACAGATCGAAACGAGATTCCACATGACCCACGTGAACTAGGAGTTCCATTGGGTGCCTCCAATTCTATTTCGAGCCTATGGTACGTCCGATGCAAACCGTGCACCACTATTGCATCAAGAGTAGCATGATCTCCAAATGGACCAAACCGAGCTTTCACTTGAGCCACGTCTCCTAGGAGTTCCATCGAGTGCGTCCAAAATGATTTCTCTGCCTATGGTATGTTTAGTGCCAATCGTGCTCCCATCTTGCATTGACACTAAACTGTCTCAAACAGACTAAAACGAGATTCCACACGACCCACTTCACTTACGAGTTCCATCGGGTCGTCAAAAAACTATTTATGACCTATAGTATGTTCAGTGCAAACTGTGCACCTATCTTACATCAAGATTAGCACTATCTCCAAATGGACCGAACAGAGCTCCACCAGACCCTCGTCACCTAGGAGTACCTCGGGTGCGTCTAAAACGATTTATGAGCCTATGGTACGTTTGACGCAAACCGAGCACCTATCTTGCACCGACGCTAACACTATCTCAAAACAGATCGAAATGCGATTCCACATGACCCACGTCACCTAGGAGTTCCATCGGGTGTCTCCAATACTATTTTCTAGCCTACGGTATCTTCGACGCAAACCGTGCACCAATCTTGCAGCAAGAGTAGCACTATCTTCAAACGGACCGAACCGAGCTACCACTTGAGCCCCGTCACCTAGGAGTCCCATCGTGCGCGTCCAAAATGATTTCTATGCCTATGGTACGTTCGGTGCAAACCGTGCACCTATCTTGCACTGACACTAACATTGTCTCCAAACATACTAAAACGAGATTCCACTGGACCCACGTCACATACGAGTTCCATCAGGTGCGTCCAAAACTATTTATGAGCCTATGGTACATTAAGTGCAAACCGTGCAACTTCTTGCGTCAAGATTAGCAATATCTCCAAAAGGACCAAACAGAGCTCAACTAGACCCTCGTTACCTAGGAGTACCATCGAGTGCGTCTAAAATGATTTATGAGCCTATGGTAAGTATGATGCAAACCGAGCACCTATCTTGCACCGACGCTAACACTGTCTCAAAACAGATCGAAACGAGATTCCACATGACCCACGTGAACTAGGAGTTCCATTGGGTGCCTCCAATTCTATTCCGAGCCTATGGTACGTCCGATGCAAACCGTGCACCACTATTGCATCAAGAGTAGCATGATCTCCAAATGGACCAAACCGAGCTTTCACTTGAGCCACGTCTCCTAGGAGTTCCATCGAGTGCGTCCAAAATGATTTCTCTGCCTATGGTATGTTTAGTGCCAATCGTGCTCCCATCTTGCATTGACACTAAACTGTCTCAAACAGACTAAAACGAGATTCCACACGACCCACTTCACTTACGAGTTCCATCGGGTCGTCAAAAAACTATTTATGACCTATAGTATGTTCAGTGCAAACTGTGCACCTATCTTACATTAAGATTAGCACTATCTCCAAATGGACCGAACAGAGCTCCACCAGACCCTCGTCACCTAGGAGTACCTCGGGTGCGTCTAAAACGATTTATGAGCCTATGGTACGTTTGACGCAAACCGAGCACCTATCTTGCACCGACGCTAACACTATCTCAAAACAGATCGAAATGTGATTCCACATGACCCACGTCACCTAGGAGTTCCATCGGGTGCCTCCAATACTATTTTCTAGCCTACGGTATCTTCGACGCAAACCGTGCACCAATCTTACAGCAAGAGTAGCAATATCTTCAAACAGACCGAACCGAGCTACCACTTGAGCCCCGTCACCTAGGAGTCCCATCGTGCGAGTCCAAAATGATTTCTATGCCTATGGTACGTTCGGTGCAAACCGTGCACCTCTCTTGCACTGACACTAACATTGTCTCCAAACATACTAAAACGAGATTCCACTGGACCCACGTCACTTACGAGTTCCATCAGGTGCGTCCAAAACTATTTATGAGCCTATGGTACATTAAGTGCAAACCGTGCAACTTCATGCGTCAAGATTAGCAATATCTCCCAAAGGACCAAACAGAGCTCAACTAGACCCTCGTTACCTAGGAGTACCATCGAGTGCGTCTAAAACGATTTATGAGCCTATGGTAAGTATGATGCAAACCGAGCACCTATCTTGCACCGACGCTAACACTGTCTCAAAACAGATCGAAACGAGATTCCACATGACCCACGTGACCTAGGAGTTCCATTGGGTGCCTCCAATTCTATTCTGAGCCTATGGTACGTCCGATGCAAACCGTGCACCACTATTGCATCAAGAGTAGCATGATCTCCAAATGGACCAAACCGAGCTTTCACTTCAGCCACGTCTCCTAGGAGTTCCATCGAGTGCGTCCAAAATGATTTCTCTGCCTATGGTATGTTTAGTGCCAATTGTGCTCCCGTCTTGCATTGACACTAAACTGTCTCAAACAGACTAAAACGAGATTCCACACGACCCACTTCACTTACGAGTTCCATCGGGTCGTCAAAAAACTATTTATGACCTATAGTATGTTCAGTGCAAACTGTGCACCTATCTTACATCAAGATTAGCACTATCTCCAAATGGACCGAACAGAGCTCCACCAGACCCTCGTCACCTAGGAGTACCTCGGGTGCGTCTAAAACGATTTATGAGCCTATGGTACGTTTGACGCAAACCGAGCACCTATCTTGCACCGACGCTAACACTATCTCAAAACAGATCGAAATGTGATTCCACATGACCCACGTCACCTAGGAGTTCCATCGGGTGCCTCCAATACTATTTTCTAGCCTACGGTATCTTCGACGCAAACCGTGCACCAATCTTACAGCAAGAGTAGCAATATCTTCAAACAGACCGAACCGAGCTACCACTTGAGCCCCGTCACCTAGGAGTCCCATCGTGCGAGTCCAAAATGATTTCTATGCCTATGGTACGTTCGGTGCAAACCGTGCACCTCTCTTGCACTGACACTAACATTGTCTCCAAACATACTAAAACGAGATTCCACTGGACCCACGTCACTTACGAGTTCCATCAGGTGCGTCCAAAACTATTTATGAGCCTATGGTACATTAAGTGCAAACCGTGCAACTTCATGCGTCAAGATTAGCAATATCTCCCAAAGGACCAAACAGAGCTCAACTAGACCCTCGTTACCTAGGAGTACCATCGAGTGCGTCTAAAACGATTTATGAGCCTATGGTAAGTATGATGCAAACCGAGCACCTATCTTGCACCGACGCTAACACTGTCTCAAAATAGATCGAAACGAGATTCCACATGACCCACGTGACCTAGGAGTTCCATTGGGTGCCTCCAATTCTATTCCGAGCCTATGGTACATCCGATGCAAACCGTGCACCACTATTGCATCAAGAGTAGCATGATCTCCAAATGGACCAAACCGAGCTTTCACTTCAGCCACGTCTCCTAGGAGTTCCATCGAGTGCGTCCAAAATGATTTCTGTGCCTATGGTATGTTTAGTGCCAATCGTGCTCCCATCTTGCATTGACACTAAGCTGTCTCAAACAGACTAAAACGAGATTCCACACGACCCACTTCACTTACGAGTTCCATCGGGTCATCAAAAAGCTATTTATGACCTATAGTATGTTCAGTGCAAACTGTGCACCTATCTTACATCAAGATTAGCACTATCTCCAAATGGACCGAACAGAGCTCCACCAGACCCTCGTCACCTAGGAGTACCTCGGGTGCATCTAAAATGATTTATGAGCCTATGGTACGTTTGACGCAAACCGAGCACCTATCTTGCACCGAAGCTAACACTATCTCAAAACAGATCGAAATGCGATTCCACATGACCCACGTCACCTAGGAGTTCCATCGGGTGCCTCCAATACAATTTTCTAGCCTACGGTATCTTTGACGCAAACCGTGCACCAATCTTGCAGCAAGAGTAGCACTATCTTCAAACGGACCGAACCGAGCTACCACTTGAGCCCCGTCACCTAGGAGTCCCATCGTGCGCGTCCAAAATGATTTCTATGCCTATGGTACGTTCGGTGCAAACCGTGCACCTATCTTGCACTGACACTAACATTGTCTCCAAACATACTAAAACGAGATTCCACTGGACCCACGTCACTTACGAGTTCCATCAGGTGCGTCCAAAACTATTTATGAGCCTATGGTACATTAAGTGCAAACCGTGCAACTTCTTGCGTCAAGATTAGCAATATCTCCAAAAGGACCAAACAGAGCTCAACTAGACCCTCGTTACCTAGGAGTACCATCGAGTGCGTCTAAAACGATTTATGAGCCTATGGTAAGTATGATGCAAACCGAGCACCTATCTTGCACCGACGCTAACACTGTCTCAAAATAGATCGAAACGAGATTCCACATGACCCACGTGACCTAGGAGTTCCATTGTGTGCCTCCAATTCTATTCCGAGCCTATGGTACGTCCGATGCAAACCGTGCACCACTATTGCATCAAGAGTAGCATGATCTCCAAATGGACCAAACCGAGCTTTCACTTCAGCCACGTCTCCTAGGAGTTCCATCGAGTGCGTCCAAAATGATTTCTCTGCCTATGGTATGTTTAGTGCCAATCGTGCTCCCATCTTGCATTGACACTAAGCTGTCTCAAACAGACTAAAACGAGATTCCACACGACCCACTTCACTTACGAGTTCCATCGGGTCATCAAAAAGCTATTTATGACCTATAGTATGTTCAGTGCAAACTGTGCACCTATCTTACATCAAGATTAGCACTATCTCCAAATGGACCGAACAGAGCTCCACCAGACCCTCGTCACCTAGGAGTACCTCGGGTGCATCTAAAATGATTTATGAGCCTATGGTACGTTTGACGCAAACCGAGCACCTATCTTGCACCGAAGCTAACACTATCTCAAAACAGATCGAAATGCGATTCCACATGACCCACGTCACCTAGGAGTTCCATCGGGTGCCTCCAATACAATTTTCTAGCCTACGGTATCTTTGACGCAAACCGTGCACCAATCTTGCAGCAAGAGTAGCACTATCTTCAAACGGACCGAACCGAGCTACCACTTGAGCCCCGTCACCTAGGAGTCCCATCGTGCGCGTCCAAAATGATTTCTATGCCTATGGTACGTTCGGTGCAAACCGTGCACCTATCTTGCACTGACACTAACATTGTCTCCAAACATACTAAAACGAGATTCCACTGGACCCACGTCACTTACGAGTTCCATCAGGTGCGTCCAAAACTATTTATGAGCCTATGGTACATTAAGTGCAAACCGTGCAACTTCTTGCGTCAAGATTAGCAATATCTCCAAAAGGACCAAACAGAGCTCAACTAGACCCTCGTTACCTAGGAGTACCATCGAGTGCGTCTAAAACGATTTATGAGCCTATGGTAAGTATGATGCAAACCGAGCACCTATCTTGCACCGACGCTAACACTGTCTCAAAATAGATCGAAACGAGATTCCACATGACCCACGTGACCTAGGAGTTCCATTGTGTGCCTCCAATTCTATTCCGAGCCTATGGTACGTCCGATGCAAACCGTGCACCACTATTGCATCAAGAGTAGCATGATCTCCAAATGGACCAAACCGAGCTTTCACTTCAGCCACGTCTCCTAGGAGTTCCATCGAGTGCGTCCAAAATGATTTCTCTGCCTATGGTATGTTTAGTGCCAATCGTGCTCCCATCTTGCATTGACACTAAGCTGTCTCAAACAGACTAAAACGAGATTCCACACGACCCACTTCACTTACGAGTTCCATCGGGTCATCAAAAAACTATTTATGAACTATAGTATGTTCAGTGCAAACTGTGCACCTATCTTACATCAAGATTAGCACTATCTCCAAATGGACCGAACAGAGCTCCACCAGACCCTCGTCACCTAGGAGTACCTCGGGTGCATCTAAAATGATTTATGAGCCTATGGTACGTTTGACGCAAACCGAGCACCTATCTTGCACCGAAGCTAACACTATCTCAAAACAGATCGAAATGCGATTCCACATGACCCACGTCACCTAGGAGTTCCATCGGGTGCCTCCAATACTATTTTCTAGCCTACGGTATCTTTGACGCAAACCGTGCACCAATCTTGCAGCAAGAGTAGCACTATCTTCAAACGGACCGAACCGAGCTACCACTTGAGCCCCGTCACCTAGGAGTCCCATCGTGCGCGTCCAAAATGATTTCTATGCCTATGGTACGTTCGGTGCAAACCGTGCACCTATCTTGCACTGACACTAACATTGTCTCCAAACATACTAAAACGAGATTCCACTGGACCCACGTCACTTACGAGTTCCATCAGGTGCGTCCAAAACTATTTATGAGCCTATGATACATTAAGTGCAAACCGTGCAACTTCTTGCGTCAAGATTAGCAATATCTCCAAAAGGACCAAACAGAGCTCAACTAGACCCTCGTTACCTAGGAGTACCATCGAGTGCGTCTAAAATGATTTATGAGCCTATGGTAAGTATGATGCAAATCGAGCACCTATCTTGCACCGACGCTAACACTGTCTCAAAATAGATCGAAACAAGATTCCACATGACCCACGTGACCTAGGAGTTCCATTGTGTGCCTCCAATTCTATTCCGAGCCTGTGGTACGTCCGATGCAAACCGTGCACCACTATTGCATCAAGAGTAGCATGATCTCCAAATGGACCAAACCGAGCTTTCACTTGAGCCACGTCTCCTATGAGTTCCATCGAGTGCGTCCAAAATGATTTCTCTGCCTATGGTATGTTTAGTGCCAATCGTGCTCCCATCTTGCATTGACACTAAACTGTCTCAAACAGACTAAAACGAGATTCCACACGACCCACTTCACTTACGAGTTCCATCGGGTCGTCAAAAAGCTATTTATGACCTATAGTATGTTCAGTGCAAACTGTGCACCTATCTTACATCAAGATTAGCACTATCTCTAAATGGACCGAACAGAGCTCCACCAGACCCTCGTCACCTAGGAGTACCTCGGGTGCATCTAAAATGATTTATGAGCCTATGGTACGTTTGACGCAAACCGAGCACCTATCTTGCACCGAAGCTAACACTATCTCAAAACAGATCGAAATGCGATTCCACATGACCCACGTCACCTAGGAGTTCCATCGGGTGCCTCCAATACTATTTTCTAGCCTACGGTATCTTTGACGCAAACCGTGCACCAATCTTGCAGCAAGAGTAGCACTATCTTCAAACGGACCGAACCGAGCTACCACTTGAGCCCCGTCACCTAGGAGTCCCATCGTGCGCGTCCAAAATGATTTCTATGCCTATGGTACGTTCGGTGCAAACCGTGCACCTATCTTGCACTGACACTAACATTGTCTCCAAACATACTAAAACGAGATTCCACTGGACCCACGTCACTTACGAGTTCCATCAGGTGCGTCCAAAACTATTTATGAGCCTATGGTACATTAAGTGCAAACCGTGCAACTTCTTGCGTCAAGATTAGCAATATCTCCAAAAGGACCAAACAGAGCTCAACTAGACCCTCGTTACCTAGGAGTACCATCGAGTGCGTCTAAAACGATTTATGAGCCTATGGTAAGTATGATGCAAACCGAGCACCTATCTTGCACCGACGCTAACACTGTCTCAAAACAGATCGAAACAAGATTCCACATGACCCACGTGACCTAGGAGTTCCATTGTGTGCCTCCAATTCTATTCCGAGCCTATGGTACGTCCGATGCAAACCGTGCGCCACTATTGCATCAAGAGTAGCATGATCTCCAAATGGACCAAACCGAGCTTTCACTTGAGCCACGTCTCCTAGGAGTTCCATCGAGTGCGTCCAAAATGATTTCTCTGCCTATGGTATGTTTAGTGCCAATCGTGCTCCCGTCTTGCATTGACACTAAACTGTCTCAAACAGACTAAAACGAGATTCCACACGACCCACTTCACTTACGAGTTCCATCGGGTCGTCATAAAACTATTTATGACCTATAGTATGTTCAGTGCAAACTGTGCACCTATCTTACCTCAAGATTAGCACTATCTCTAAATGGACCGAACAGAGCTCCACCAGACCCTCGTCACCTAGGAGTACCTCGGGTGCGTCTAAAATGATTTATGAGTTTATGGTACGTTTGACGCAAACCGAGCACCTATCTTGCACCGACGCTAACACTATCTCAAAACAGATCGAAATGCGATTCCACATGACCCACGTCACCTAGGAGTTCCATCGGGTGCCTCCAATACTTTTTTCTAGCCTACTGTATCTTCGACGCAAACCGTGCACCAATCTTGCAGCAAGAGTAGCACTATCTTCAACCGGACCGAACCGAGCTACCACTTGAGCCCTGTCACCTAGGAGTCCCATCGTGCGCGTCCAAAATGATTTCTATGCCTATGGTACGTTCGGTACAAACCGTGCACCTATCTTGCACTGACACTAACATTGTCTCCAAACATACTAAAACGAGATTCCACTGGACCCACGTCACTTACGAGTTCCATCAGGTGCGTCCAAAACTATTTATGAGCCTATGGTACATTAAGTGCAAACCGTGCAACTTCTTGCGTCAAGATTAGCAATATCTCCAAAAGGACCAAACAGAGCTCAACTAGACCCTCGTTACCTAGAAGTACCATCGAGTGCGTCTAAAACGATTTATGAGCCTATGGTAAGTATGATGCAAACCAAGCACCTATCTTGCACCGACGGTAACACTATCTCAAAACAGATCGAAACGAGATTCCACATGACCCACGTGACCTAGGAGTTCCATTGGGTGCCTCCAATTCTATTCCGAGCCTATGGTACGTCCGATGCAAACCGTGCGCCACTATTGCATCAAGAGTAGCATGATCTCCAAATGGACCAAACCGAGCTTTCACTTGAGCCACGTCTCCTAGGAGTTCCATCGAGTGCGTCCAAAATGATTTCTCTGCCTATGGTATGTTTAGTGCCAATCGTGCTCCCGTCTTGCATTGACACTAACACTATCTCAAACAGACTAAAACGAGATTCCACACGACCCATTTCACTTACGAGTTCCATCGGGTCGTCAAAAAACTATTTATGACCTATAGTATGTTCAGTGCAAACTATGCACCTATCTTACCTCAAGATTAGCACTATCTCCAAATGGACCGAACAGAGCTCCACCAGACCCTCGTCACCTAGGAGTACCTCGGGTGCGTCTAAAATGATTTATGAGTTTATGGTACGTTTGACGCAAACCGAGCACCTATCTTGCACCGACGCTAACACTATCTCAAAACAGATCGAAATGCGATTCCACATGACCCACGTCACCTAGGAGTTCCATCGGGTGCCTCCAATACTATTTTCTAGCCTACTGTATCTTCGACGCAAACCGTGCACCAATCTTGCAGCAAGAGTAGCACTATCTTCAAACGGACCGAACCGAGCTACCACTTGAGCCCCGTCACCTAGGAGTCCCATCGTGCGCGTCCAAAATGATTTCTATGCCTATGGTACGTTCGGTGCAAACCGTGCACCTATCTTGCACTGACACTAACATTGTCTCCAAACATACTAAAATGAGATTCCACTGGACCCACGTCACTTACGAGTTCCATCAGGTGCGTCCAAAACTATTTATGAGCCTATGGTACATTAAGTGCAAACCGTGCAACTTCTTGCGTCAAGATTAGCAATATCTCCAAAAGGACCAAACAGAGCTCAACTAGACCCTCGTTACCTAGGAGTACCATCGAGTGCGTCTAAAACGATTTATGAGCCTATGGTAAGTATGATGCAAACCGAGCACCTATCTTGCACCGACGCTAACACTGTCTCAAAATAGATCGAAACAAGATTCCACATGACCCACGTGACCTAGGAGTTCCATTGGGTGCCTCCAATTCTATTCCGAGCCTATGGTACGTCCGATGCAAACCGTGCACCACTATTGCATCAAGAGTAGCATGATCTCCAAATGGACCAAACCGAGCTTTCACTTGAGCCACGTCTCCTAGGAGTTCCATCGAGTGCGTCCAAAATGATTTCTCTGCCTATGGTATGTTTAGTGCCAATCGTGCTCCCGTCTTGCATTGACACTAAACTGTCTCAAACAGACTAAAACGAGATTCCACACGACCCACTTCACTTACGAGTTCCATCGGGTCGTCATAAAACTATTTATGACCTATAGTATGTTCAGTGCAAACTGTGCACCTATCTTACCTCAAGATTAGCACTATCTCCAAATGGACCGAACAGAGCTCCACCAGACCCTCGTCACCTAGGAGTACCTCGGGTGCGTCTAAAATGATTTATGAGTTTATGGTACGTTTGACGCAAACCGAGCACCTATCTTGCACCGACGCTAACACTATCTCAAAACAGATCGAAATGCGATTCCACATGACCCACGTCACCTAGGAGTTCCATCGGGTGCCTCCAATACTATTTTCTAGCCTACTGTATCTTCGACGCAAACCGTGCACCAATCTTGCAGCAAGAGTAGCACTATCTTCAAACGGACCGAACCGAGCTACCACTTGAGCCCCGTCACCTAGGAGTCCCATCGTGCGCGTCCAAAATGATTTCTATGCCTATGGTACGTTCGGTGCAAACCGTGCACCTATCTTGCACTGACACTAACATTGTCTCCAAACATACTAAAATGAGATTCCACTGGACCCACGTCACTTACGAGTTCCATCAGGTGCGTCCAAAACTATTTATGAGCCTATGGTACATTAAGTGCAAACCGTGCAACTTCTTGCGTCAAGATTAGCAATATCTCCAAAAGGACCAAACAGAGCTCAACTAGACCCTCGTTACCTAGGAGTACCATCGAGTGCGTCTAAAACGATTTATGAGCCTATGGTAAGTATGATGCAAACCGAGCACCTATCTTGCACCGACGCTAACACTGTCTCAAAATAGATCGAAACAAGATTCCACATGACCCACGTGACCTAGGAGTTCCATTGGGTGCCTCCAATTCTATTCCGAGCCTATGGTACGTCCGATGCAAACCGTGCACCACTATTGCATCAAGAGTAGCATGATCTCCAAATGGACCAAACCGAGCTTTCACTTGAGCCACGTCTCCTAGGAGTTCCATCGAGTGCGTCCAAAATGATTTCTCTGCCTATGGTATGTTTAGTGCCAATCGTGCTCCCGTCTTGCATTGACACTAAACTGTCTCAAACAGACTAAAACGAGATTCCACACGACCCACTTCACTTACGAGTTCCATCGGGTCGTCATAAAACTATTTATGACCTATAGTATGTTCAGTGCAAACTGTGCACCTATCTTACCTCAAGATTAGCACTATCTCCAAATGGACCGAACAGAGCTCCACCAGACCCTCGTCACCTAGGAGTACCTCGGGTGCGTCTAAAATGATTTATGAGTTTATGGTACGTTTGACGCAAACCGAGCACCTATCTTGCACCGACGCTAACACTATCTCAAAACAGATCGAAATGCGATTCCACATGACCCACGTCACCTAGGAGTTCCATCGGGGGCCTCCAATACTTTTTTCTAGCCTACTGTATCTTCGACGCAAACCGTGCACCAATCTTGCAGCAAGAGTAGCACTATCTTCAAACGGACCGAACCGAGCTACCACTTGAGCCCTGTCACCTAGGAGTCCCATCGTGCGCATCCAAAATGATTTCTATGCCTATGGTACGTTCGGTACAAACCGTGCACCTATCTTGCACTGACACTAACATTGTCTCCAAACATACTAAAACGAGATTCCACTGGACCCACGTCACTTACGAGTTCCATCAGGTGCGTCCAAAACTATTTATGAGCCTATGGTACATTAAGTGCAAACCGTGCAACTTCTTGCGTCAAGATTAGCAATATCTCCAAAAGGACCAAACAGAGCTCAACTAGACCCTCGTTACCTAGGAGTACCATCGAGTGCGTCTAAAACGATTTATGAGCCTATGGTAAGTATGATGCAAACCGAGCACCTATCTTGCACCGACGGTAACACTGTCTCAAAACAGATCGAAAACGAGATTCCACATGACCCACGTGACCTAGGAGTTCCATTGGGTGCCTCCAATTCTATTCCGAGCCTATGGTACGTCCGATGCAAACCGTGCACCACTATTGCATCAAGAGTAGCATGATCTCCAAATGGACCAAACCGAGCTTTCACTTGAGCCACGTCTCCTAGGAGTTCCATCGAGTGCGTCCAAAATGATTTCTCTGCCTATGGTATGTTTAGTGCCAATCGTGCTCCCGTCTTGCATTGACACTAAACTGTCTCAAACAGACTAAAACGAGATTCCACACGACCCACTTCACTTACGAGTTCCATCGGGTCGTCATAAAACTATTTATGACCTATAGTATGTTCAGTGCAAACTGTGCACCTATCTTACATCAAGATTAGCACTATCTCCAAATGGACCGAACAGAGCTCCACCAGACCCTCGTCACCTAGGAGTACCTCGGGTGCGTCTAAAATGATTTATGAGTTTATGGTACGTTTGACGCAAACCGAGCACCTATCTTGCACCGACGCTAACACTATCTCAAAACAGATCGAAATGCGATTCCACATGACCCACGTCACCTAGGAGTTCCATCGGGGGCCTCCAATACTTTTTTCTAGCCTACTGTATCTTCGACGCAAACCGTGCACCAATCTTGCAGCAAGAGTAGCACTATCTTCAAACGGACCGAACCGAGCTACCACTTGAGCCCTGTCACCTAGGAGTCCCATCGTGCGCATCCAAAATGATTTATATGCCTATGGTACGTTCGGTACAAACCGTGCACCTATCTTGCACTGACACTAACATTGTCTCCAAACATACTAAAACGAGATTCCACTGGACCCACGTCACTTACGAGTTCCATCAGGTGCGTCCAAAACTATTTATGAGCCTATGGTACATTAAGTGCAAACCGTGCAACTTCTTGCGTCAAGATTAGCAATATCTCCAAAAGGACCAAACAGAGCTCAACTAGACCCTCGTTACCTAGAAGTACCATCGAGTGCGTCTAAAACGATTTATGAGCCTATGGTAAGTATGATGCAAACCGAGCACCTATCTTGCACCGACGGTAACACTGTCTCAAAACAGATCGAAAACGAGATTCCACATGACCCACGTGACCTAGGAGTTCCATTGGGTGCCTCCAATTCTATTCCGAGCCTATGGTACGTCCGATGCAAACCGTGCACCACTATTGCATCAAGAGTAGCATGATCTCCAAATGGACCAAACCGAGCTTTCACTTGAGCCACGTCTCCTAGGAGTTCCATCGAGTGCGTCCAAAATGATTTCTCTGCCTATGGTATGTTTAGTGCCAATCGTGCTCCCGTCTTGCATTGACACTAAACTGTCTCAAACAGACTAAAACGAGATTCCACACGACCCACTTCACTTACGAGTTCCATCGGGTCGTCATAAAACTATTTATGACCTATAGTATGTTCAGTGCAAACTGTGCACCTATCTTACATCAAGATTAGCACTATCTCCAAATGGACCGAACAGAGCTCCACCAGACCCTCGTCACCTAGGAGTACCTCGGGTGCGTCTAAAACGATTTATGAGCCTATGGTACGTTTGACGCAAACCGAGCACCTATCTTGCACCGACGCTAACACTATCTCAAAACAGATCGAAATGCGATTCCACATGACCCACGTCACCTAGGAGTTCCATCGGGGGCCTCCAATTCTATTTTCTAGCCTACTGTATCTTTGACGCAAACCGTGCACCAATCTTGCAGCAAGAGTAGCACTATCTTCAAACGGACCGAACCGAGCTACCACTTGAGCCCCGTCACCTAGGAGTCCCATCGTGCGCGTCCAAAATGATTTCTATGCCTATGGTACGTTCGGTGCAAACCGTGCACCTATCTTGCACTGACACTAACATTGTCTCCAAATAGACTAAAACGAGATTCCACTGGACCCACGTCACTTACGAGTTCCATCAGGTGCGTCGAAAACTATTTATGAGCCTATGGTACATTAAGTGCAAACCGTGCAACTTCTTGCGTCAAGATTAGCAATATCTCCAAAAGGACCAAACAGAGCTCAACTAGACCCTCGTTACCTAGGAGTACCATTGAGTGCGTCTAAAACGATTTATGAGCCTATGGTAAGTATGATGCAAATCGAGCACCTATCTTGCACCGACGCTAACACTGTCTCAAAATAGATCGAAACAAGATTCCACATGACCCACGTGACCTAGGAGTTCCATTGGGTGCCTCCAATTCTATTCCGAGCCTATGGTACGTCCGATGCAAACCGTGCACCACTATTGCATCAAGAGTAGCATGATCTCCAAATGGACCAAACCGAGCTTTCACTTGAGCCACGTCTCCTAGGAGTTCCATCGAGTGCGTCCAAAATGATTTTTCTGCCTATGGTATGTTTAGTGCCAATCGTGCTCCCGTCTTGCATTGACACTAAACTGTCTCAAACAGACTAAAACGAGATTCCACACGACCCACTTCACTTACGAGTTCCATCGGGTCGTCATAAAACTATTTATGACCTATAGTATGTTCAGTGCAAACTGTGCACCTATCTTACATCAAGATTAGCACTATCTCCAAATGGACCGAACAGAGCTCCACCAGACCCTCGTCACCTAGGAGTACCTCGGGTGCGTCTAAAATGATTTATGAGTTTATGGTACGTTTGACGCAAACCGAGCACCTATCTTGCACCGACGCTAACACTATCTCAAAACAGATCGAAATGCGATTCCACATGACCCACGTCACCTAGGAGTTCCATCGGGTGCCTCCAATACTATTTTCTAGCCTACTGTATCTTCGACGCAAACCGTGCACCAATCTTGCAGCAAGAGTAGCACTATCTTCAAACGGACCGAACCGAGCTACCACTTGAGCCCCGTCACCTAGGAGTCCCATCGTGCGCGTCCAAAATGATTTCTATGCCTATGGTACGTTCGGTGCAAACCGTGCACCTATCTTGCACTGACACTAACATTGTCTCCAAACATACTAAAATGAGATTCCACTGGACCCACGTCACTTACGAGTTCCATCAGGTGCGTCCAAAACTATTTATGAGCCTATGGTACATTAAGTGCAAACCGTGCAACTTCTTGCGTCAAGATTAGCAATATCTCCAAAAGGACCAAACAGAGCTCAACTAGACCCTCGTTACCTAGGAGTACCATTGAGTGCGTCTAAAACGATTTATGAGCCTATGGTAAGTATGATGCAAACCGAGCACCTATCTTGCACCGACGCTAACACTGTCTCAAAATAGATCGAAACGAGATTCCACATGACCCACGTGACCTAGGAGTTCCATTGTGTGCCTCCAATTCTATTCCGAGCCTATGGTACATCCGATGCAAACCGTGCACCACTATTGCATCAAGAGTAGCATGATCTCCAAATGGACCAAACCGAGCTTTCACTTGAGCCACGTCTCCTAGGAGTTCCATCGAGTGCGTCCAAAATGATTTCTCTGCCTATGGTATGTTTAGTGCCAATCGTGCTCCCGTCTTGCATTGACACTAAACTGTCTCAAACAGACTAAAACGAGATTCCACACGACCCACTTCACTTACGAGTTCCATCGGGTCGTCATAAAACTATTTATGACCTATAGTATGTTCAGTGCAAACTGTGCACCTATCTTACCTCAAGATTAGCACTATCTCCAAATGGACCGAACAGAGCTCCACCAGACCCTCGTCACCTAGGAGTACCTCGGGTGCGTCTAAAATGATTTATGAGTTTATGGTACGTTTGACGCAAACCGAGCACCTATCTTGCACCGACGCTAACACTATCTCAAAACAGATCGAAATGCGATTCCACATGACCCACGTCACCTAGGACTTCCATCGGGGGCCTCCAATTCTATTTTCTAGCCTACTGTATCTTTGACGCAAACCGTGCACCAATCTTGCAGCAAGAGTAGCACTATCTTCAAACGGACCGAACCGAGCTACCACTTGAGCCCCGTCACCTAGGAGTCCCATCGTGCGCATCCAAAATGATTTATATGCCTATGGTACGTTCGGTGCAAACCGTGCACCTATCTTGCACTGACACTAACATTGTCTCCAAATAGACTAAAACGAGATTCCACTGGACCCACGTCACTTACGAGTTCCATCAGGTGCGTCGAAAACTATTTATGAGCCTATGGTACATTAAGTGCAAACCGTGCAACTTCTTGCGTCAAGATTAGCAATATCTCCAAAAGGACCAAACAGAGCTCAACTAGACCCTCGTTACCTAGGAGTACCATTGAGTGCGTCTAAAACGATTTATGAGCCTATGGTAAGTATGATGCAAATCGAGCACCTATCTTGCACCGACGCTAACACTGTCTCAAAATAGATCGAAACAAGATTCCACATGACCCACGTGACCTAGGAGTTCCATTGGGTGCCTCCAATTCTATTCCGAGCCTATGGTACTTCCGATGCAAACCGTGCACCACTATTGCATCAAGAGTAGCATGATCTCCAAATGGACCAAACCGAGCTTTCACTTGAGCCACGTCTCCTAGGAGTTCCATCGAGTGCGTCCAAAATGATTTTTCTGCCTATGGTATGTTTAGTGCCAATCGTGCTCCCGTCTTGCATTGACACTAAACTGTCTCAAACAGACTAAAACGAGATTCCACACGACCCACTTCACTTACGAGTTCCATCGGGTCGTCATAAAACTATTTATGACCTATAGTATGTTCAGTGCAAACTGTGCACCTATCTTACATCAAGATTAGCACTATCTCCAAATGGACCGAACAGAGCTCCACCAGACCCTCGTCACCTAGGAGTACCTTGGGTGCGTCTTAAATGATTTATGAGTTTATGGTACGTTTGACGCAAACCGAGCACCTATCTTGCACCGACGCTAACACTATCTCAAAACAGATCGAAATGCGATTCCACATGACCCACGTCACCTAGGAGTTCCATCGGGTGCCTCCAATACTATTTTCTAGCCTACTGTATCTTCGACGCAAACCGTGCACCAATCTTGCAGCAAGAGTAGCACTATCTTCAAACGGACCGAACCGAGCTACCACTTGAGCCCCGTCACCTAGGAGTCCCATCGTGCGCATCCAAAATGATTTATATGCCTATGGTACGTTCGGTGCAAACCGTGCACCTATCTTGCACTGACACTAACATTGTCTCCAAATAGACTAAAACGAGATTCCACTGGACCCACGTCACTTACGAGTTCCATCAGGTGCGTCCAAAACTATTTATGAGCCTATGGTACATTAAGTGCAAACCGTGCAACTTCTTGCGTCAAGATTAGCAATATCTCCAAAAGGACCAAACAGAGCTCAACTAGACCCTCGTTACCTAGGAGTACCATTGAGTGCGTCTAAAACGATTTATGAGCCTACGGTAAGTATGATGCAAACCGAGCACCTATCTTGCACTGACGCTAACACTGTCTCAAAATAGATCGAAACGAGATTCCACATGACCCACGTGACCTAGGAGTTCCATTGTGTGCCTCCAATTCTATTCCGAGCCTATGGTACATCCGATGCAAACCGTGCACCACTATTGCATCAAGAGTAGCATGATCTCCAAATGGATCAAACCGAGCTTTCACTTGAGCCACGTCTCCTAGGAGTTCCATCGAGTGCGTCCAAAATGATTTCTCTGCCTATGGTATGTTTAGTGCCAATCGTGCTCCCGTCTTGCATTGACACTAAACTGTCTCAAACAGACTAAAACGAGATTCCACACGACCCACTTCACTTACGAGTTCCATCGGGTCGTCATAAAACTATTTATGACCTATAGTATGTTCAGTGCAAACTGTGCACCTATCTTACATCAAGATTAGCACTATCTCCAAATGGACCGAACAGAGCTCCACCAGACCCTCGTCACCTAGGAGTACCTCGGGTGCGTCTAAAATGATTTATGAGTTTATGGTACGTTTGACGCAAACCGAGCACCTATCTTGCACCGACGCTAACACTATCTCAAAACAGATCGAAATGCGATTCCACATGACCCACGTCACCTAGGAGTTCCATCGGGCGCCTCCAATACTATTTTCTAGCCTACTGTATCTTCGACGCAAACCGTGCACCAATCTTGCAGCAAGAGTAGCACTATCTTCAAACGGACCGAACCGAGCTACCACTTGAGCCCCGTCACCTAGGAGTCCCATCGTGCGCATCCAAAATGATTTATATGCCTATGGTTCAGTGCAAACCGTGCACCTATCTTGCACTGACACTAACATTGTCTCCAAATAGACTAAAACGAGATTCCACTGGACCCACGTCACTTACGAGTTCCATCAGGTGCGTCCAAAACTATTTATGAGCCTATGGTACATTAAGTGCAAACCGTGCAACTTCTTGCGTCAAGATTAGCAATATCTCCAAAAGGACCAAACAGAGCTCAACTAGACCCTCGTTACCTAGGAGTACCATCGAGTGCGTCTAAAACGATTTATGAGCCTATGGTAAGTATGATGCAAATCGAGCACCTATCTTGCACCGACGCTAACACTGTCTCAAAATAGATCGAAACAAGATTCCACATGACCCACGTGACCTAGGAGTTCCATTGGGTGCCTCCAATTCTATTCCGAGCCTATGGTACGTCCGATGCAAACCGTGCACCACTATTGCATCAAGAGTAGCATGATCTCCAAATGGACCAAACCGAGCTTTCACTTGAGCCACGTCTCCTAGGAGTTCCATCGAGTGCGTCCAAAATGATTTTTCTGCCTATGGTATGTTTAGTGCCAATCGTGCTCCCGTCTTGCATTGACACTAAACTGTCTCAAACAGACTAAAACGAGATTCCACACGACCCACTTCACTTACGAGTTCCATCGGGTCGTCATAAAACTATTTATGACCTATAGTATGTTTAGTGCAAACTGTGCACCTATCTTACATCAAGATTAGCACTATCTCCAAATGGACCGAACAGAGCTCCACCAGACCCTCGTCACCTAGGAGTACCTCGGGTGCGTCTAAAATGATTTATGAGTTTATGGTACGTTTGACGCAAACCGAGCACCTATCTTGCACCGACGCTAACACTATCTCAAAACAGATCAAAATGCGATTCCACATGACCCACGTCACCTAGGAGTTCCATTGGGTGCCTCCAATACTATTTTCTTGCCTACTGTATCTTCGACGCAAACCGTGCACCAATCTTGCAGCAAGAGTAGCACTATCTTCAAACGGACCGAACCGAGCTACCACTTGAGCCCCGTCACCTAGGAGTCCCATCGTGCGCGTCCAAAATGATTTCTATGCCTATGGTACGTTCGGTGCAAACCGTGCACCTATCTTGCACTGACACTAACATTGTCTCCAAACATACTAAAATGAGATTCCACTGGACCCACGTCACTTACGAGTTCCATCAGGTGCGTCCAAAACTATTTATGAGCCTATGGTACATTAAGTGCAAACCGTGCAACTTCTTGCGTCAAGATTAGCAATATCTCCAAAAGGACCAAACAGAGCTCAACTAGACCCTCGTTACCTAGGAGTACCATCGAGTGCGTCTAAAACGATTTATGAGCCTATGGTAAATATGATGCAAACCGAGCACCTATCTTGCACCGACGCTAACACTGTCTCAAAATAGATCGAAACGAGATTCCACATGACCCACGTGACCTAGGAGTTCCATTGTGTGCCTCCAATTCTATTCCGAGCCTATGGTACGTCCGATGCAAACCGTGCACCACTATTGCATCAAGAGTAGCATGATCTCCAAATGGACCAAACCGAGCTTTCACTTGAGCCACGTCTCCTAGGAGTTCCATCGAGCGCGTCCAAAATGATTTCTCTGCCTATGGTATGTTTAGTGCCAATCGTGCTCCCATCTTGCATTGACACTAAACTGTCTCAAACAGACTAAAACGAGATTCCACACGACCCACTTCACTTACGAGTTCCATCGGGTCGTCAAAAAGCTATTTATGACCTATAGTATGTTCAGTGCAAACTGTGCACCTATCTTACCTCAAGATTAGCACTATCTCTAAATGGACCGAACAGAGCTCCACCAGACCCTCGTCACCTAGGAGTACCTCGGGTGCATCTAAAATGATTTATGAGCCTATGGTACGTTTGACGCAAACCGAGCACCTATCTTGCACCGAAGCTAACACTATCTCAAAACAGATCGAAATGCGATTCCACATGACCCACGTCACCTAGGAGTTCCATCGGGTGCCTCCAATACTATTTTCTAGCCTACGGTATCTTTGACGCAAACCGTGCACCAATCTTGCAGCAAGAGTAGCACTATCTTCAAACGGACCGAACCGAGCTACCACTTGAGCCCTGTCACCTAGGAGTCCCATCGTGCGCATCCAAAATGTTTTCTATGCCTATGGTACGTTCGGTACAAACCGTGCACCTATCTTGCACTGACACTAACATTGTCTCCAAACATACTAAAACGAGATTCCACTGGACCCACGTCACTTACGAGTTCCATCAGGTGCGTCCAAAACTATTTATGAGCCTATGGTACATTAAGTGCAAACCGTGCAACTTCTTGCGTCAAGATTAGCAATATCTCCAAAAGGACCAAACAGAGCTCAACTAGACCCTCGTTACCTAGAAGTACCATCGAGTGCGTCTAAAACGATTTATGAGCCTATGGTAAGTATGATGCAAACCGAGCACCTATCTTGCACCGACGGTAACACTGTCTCAAAACAGATCGAAACGAGATTCCACATGACCCACGTGACCTAGGAGTTCCATTGGGTGCCTCCAATTCTATTCCGAGCCTATGGTACGTCCGATGCAAACCGTGCACCACTATTGCATCAAGAGTAGCATGATCTCCAAATGGACCAAACCGAGCTTTCACTTGAGCCACGTCTCCTAGGAGTTCCATCGAGTGCGTCCAAAATGATTTCTCTGCCTATGGTATGTTTAGTGCCAATCGTGCTCCCGTCTTGCATTGACACTAAACTATCTCAAACAGACTAAAACGAGATTCCACACGACCCACTTCACTTACGAGTTCCATCGGGTCGTCATAAAACTATTTATGACCTATAGTATGTTCAGTGCAAACTGTGCACCTATCTTACATCAAGATTAGCACTATCTCCAAATGGACCGAACAGAGCTCCACCAGACCCTCGTCACCTAGGAGTACCTCGGGTGCGTCTAAAACGATTTATGAGCCTATGGTACGTTTGACGCAAACCGAGCACCTATCTTGCACCGACGCTAACACTATCTCAAAACAGATCGAAATGCGATTCCACATGACCCACGTCACCTAGGAGTTCCATCGGGCGCCTCCAATTCTATTTTCTAGCCTACGGTATCTTTGACGCAAACCGTGCACCAATCTTGCAGCAAGAGTAGCACTATCTTCAAACGGACCGAACCGAGCTACCACTTGAGCCCCGTCACCTAGGAGTCCCATCGTGCGCGTCCAAAATGATTTCTATGCCTATGGTATGTTCGGTGCAAACCGTGCACCTATCTTGCGCTGACACTAACATTGTCTCCAAACATACTAAAACGAGATTCCACTGGACCCACGTCACTTACGATGATGAGGACATCAACCCCGACACGAGAATGGCTACTCCAACTGAACCAGCACAGGCGCCACCAGGACCACTCACTCGAGCTCGTGCACGTGAATTAAACTTCGTGATGATTTTGAAGAATGAAGGACCAGAAGTTTCCTAAGTGCATGCGCCATCTATGCTCATGATGAACCTGCCAGAATAATGTCTAGGTGTTGCGCCACCTATGTGTTTTTATTTTTGTCAAGAAATAACCAGGAAGGTGCTGCGCTACCTAAATCAGGAAAGGGGATCAAGGAGATGGTGTGTGGCTGTTTGGGCGCCTATTCCCTACCTTGTGGGCAGGCTGGGCGTCCTCCTTCCTCCCTTCTCCCCCTATTTAGCCAGGGGCTGCGCCCCCTCTTTGGCTTGGGTTTTGTTTTGCTTAAGTTAGCCATTGCTACTTCCGAAGCTTCGTATTCGTGTAATTCAGAACCCCACCTTCGAGTAATATTCAGGGTTGCTCACCTCAAATTCTTGCTTGTTCTTCGATTGCCTGCAGGAATTGATCTTCGTGATCAGGTTGATCTCGCACCAGCAAGGTCAATAACCATCGGGAGTTGGTTCAGCGATTGCTAAGGCGCCACGGACTTGTTCGTCGTAGTCGGATCGCGAGGGTCGACCCCCACCAAATCGTAGTTATCCTCCACTCACCGAAAGATCGGGTACTCCAGCTCTATCAAGTGGTATCAGCTTTCAGGTTGCTCGGTGAGATCTATCCCCTTTATTTGTAGTTTTGTTCATCGTCCTATCGTCCACCAGCAAAGCCAACAAAAAAAAACGTTTCAGGTTAGAACCACTGTCCAAGACCTTTTGAGCCTTTGCATCTTTCATTCAGTTTATTGCTTTGTTGAGTTTTTGGTTGCATCGCTGTGTCGTGTTGCTGGTCTTGGCGTCTCGTCCATTAGAGTTTTGAGTTCCTGTCACGTATTAGTTCACATCTTTGCACTTGATCCTCCTTTTCCTTTGTCCTCCATGCTCCTGTAATCTTTCCCACGTCATAGACCCCCTTGTGCACGCCATTTTCCCACCTACAAAAGGAAAGTAATTTATTTCGGGTCTTGATTTATCTCGACAAGGACACAGGCATTAGCTGTTGCATCCGTAGTCCGTTTGGGAAGTTTAGGTACAATTTGGAAAGCATATTTCGTGCCCTTTCCAACGGATACTCACTTGCCTTGCGATTCATTTTGGCCGTATCACAGGAGATCGTGCGAGATCAGGCAGTCTGTGGCTACACGAAAGGAAAGAGTTCCTGATTTCCTTTTGTTTTCCTTTTGAGTTGTGCAACGTGTTGGTAGTGTCATCAAACTGAAAAAGGCCAGAGGTGCATAAAATAACAAAAAAAACAAGAGCCGCACCAAAAAAAAGGCAAAAGGTGCAAAAAGAGCCGCACACAAAAAAATAAACAAAAAACAACAAGAGATGCCAAGGGTGTGTACTCGCTGTCTTTTACTCTTTGTTCTTGCAATTCTGTGTCTATCTTTGTGCGTGGGCTCACGTCTCTAGTACGGTCTAGCCTAGGACCAGCACAACACCAGCTTTGAGTGATTATTCAACTTTGCCTTTGCTGAATGCTTGTGCTACTCCTTGCTACAAATTGAAGCCTTCCCATAGCTCCACAAATTTTCTACAGCGATCAAGCTCTGTGTCCTCTGGCAATCGCTCCATTCAATCTTTGGAAGGTTGTACCGCTGGTTGCAAGTCACCCCTGCGAGCTTGGTAAGAACGGGTAAGAGTTTGATAACAGCTTTAGTTTGAGTGCCTTGATCAGCACCACTTCCTATTAGCTTTAGGACAAATACTTGTTTTCGTGTTCGTTGTTTTTCCACTAACAATGACAGGGGAGCCAGCTGATCAGGACGCCATGCCTCAGTCCCCACACACTAAAGACATCATTCACCACTTCAATCGCAAGATGAACGAGCACGTGGAGGGCTTGGCAGAGGAGATTACGATTACCAACGAGCAAATGGGTCAATTTCAGGATGCTCAAATGGCCACAAATGCTACGCTCACGGAGATGCAGCAAGCACAAGCTGCCCACGCCACCAGCCTTGCCACGCTCACGACACGCCTTGATGAGTTGGTACAACAACTTGCTGATCAACGTGCGGAATTTGATTATGGTGGCGATACCGAGATCGACGACCTGGACCGCCATGGAGGGCGCCACCGCAACCGCCGTGGTGAGCGCGTGGTACGTAATCGAAACGACTCATTTACTAAGATTAAGTTCACGATTCCTTCATTTAATGGCAAATATGATCCGGGTGCGTATCTTGATTGGGAACTTGCGGTAGATCAGAAATTTCATTGTCATGATGTTCCTGCACAATCTCAAGTTAGGGCTGCTACTAGTGAGTTTACAGATTTCGCATCATTTGGTGGCGTGAGCATCGCAGCAAACACCCTAATAACATTCCCACAACTTGGGAGCAATTAAAAACTGTCATGCGACACCGATTTGTTCCTTCCTATTATGCAAGAGACTTGCTTAATAAAATGCAGCGTTTTTAGCAAGGAACCAAATCTGTAGAAGAGTATTATCAGGAGTTGCAAACCGGCATGATTCGTTGTGGTTTAGTTGAGACTAATGATGCTACGATGGCACGATTTCGTGGTGGTTTGAACCGTGAAATTCAGGATATTCTTGATTATAAGCACTATGATGATATTACTACTTTGTTTGCTTTTGCTTGCAAAGCTGAACGTGAAGTGCAAGGATGACGAGCAAGGACCTATTCTAACTCTTTTGCAGGTCGCACTCCTCTGACCCCTTCAGCCCCTACGGCGCCCTCCCCACATAGCAGTATGTCACGTGACAAGGCAGCAGCTCCACCTCCAGCGCCCCTTTCAGCTAATAAGAGCGCCTCTTCCATTAGCCGCACAAAGGACATTCAATGCCATCGTTGCAAAGGTTATGGGCATGTGATACGGGACTGCCCCAACAAGCGTACGTTGATTATACGTGACAATGGTGAGTATTCTTCCGCTAGTGATTCCGATGAAACTATATATGCTATGCTTGCTGCTGACGTTTCAGGACATGCGGAAGAACACGTGGCTGCCACTGACGCTGACAAGTATGAGAGTCTTGTTGTGCAGCGAGTCCTCAGTACACAGGTTGCACAGCCTGAGCAGAACCAGCGCCACACTTTGTTCCACACCAAAGGCGTTGTGCAAGAACGATCCATTCGCATCATCATTGACGGCGGTAGTTGCAACAATTTGGCAAGTTCGGATCTGGTGGAGAAGTTGTCTCTCCAAACGCGTCCACATCCACATCCCTACCACATTCAATGGCTCAACCAGGGTGGCAAACTCAAGGTAACACGCTCGGTACGTGTTCACTTCTCCATGGGATCTTATTCTGATTATACTGATTGCGATGTTGTTCCTATGGAGGCATGTTCGTTGTTGCTTGGTAGGCCCTGACAATATGATACTGATTGTTTACATCATGGTCGCACAAATCATTATTCATTACTGTTTAAGGGCAAGAAAATCATTCTTCATCCAATGACCCCTGAACAGATTGTGAAAGATGACATTGCTCGGGCGACTAAAGCATTAAAACAATGCCAACAACAACCAGCCACGTCTAAAGAGATTAAGCTACATGCTCCTGTTTTACTTGCTACACGTGCTGATTTTGATGAACTACATGTTGCTAATATGCCTTGCTATGCGCTTGTATGTTCTCATGTGCTGGTTTCACTCGATGATGCACCATCTTTGGATATACCCCCTACTGTTACTAAGCTTTTGCAGGACTTTGCCGATGTGTTTCCGAAGGACTTACCGCCAGGTCTTCCTCCCATTCGTGGCATTGAGCACCAGATCGACCTCATCCCGGGGGCCCAGATTCCCAACCGCGCCCCGTACCGTACCAATCCCGATGAGACAAAGGAGATTCAGCGCCAAGTCCAAGCGCTACTTGATAAGGGCTACATTCGTGAGTCTCTTAGCCCTTGCTCTGTTCCTGTACTACTTGTGCCAAAGAAAGATGGTACCTGGCGCATGTGTGTAGATTGTCGAGCGATTAACAATATCACAATTCGTTATCGTTATCCTATACCTCGCCTTGATGATATGCTTGACGAGCTTAGCGGTGCTGTTATATTCTCCAAGGTAGATTTGCGTAGCGGGTACCATCAGATTCGAATGAAACTTGGAGATGAATGGAAAACGGCTTTTAAAACAAAATTTGGCTTATATGAATGGTTAGTTATGCCGTTTGGATTGACTAATGCTCCCAGCACATTTATGCGATTAATGAATGAAGTTTTGAGGCCTTTCATAGGATTGTTTGTGGTTGTTTATTTTGATGATATTCTAATTTACAGCAAGTCTATGAAAGAGCATTTGGAACATTTGCATGCTGTTTTTGATGCTTTGCGCGCTGCCCGTTTGTTTGGTAACTTGGATAAGTGCGACTTCTGCACACAACGTGTTTCGTTTCTTGGCTATGTTGTTACTCCGCAGGGCATTGAAGTGGACATCAGCAAGATTGACGCCATCCAGAGCTGGCCCATGCCGATGACGGTTACGCAGATTCGGAGTTTTCTTGGGCTTGCAGGTTTCTACCGACGGTTCGTGCGTGACTTCAGCTCCATTGCCGCCCCGTTGCATGAACTCACCAAGAAGGGCATTCCTTTCTCCTGGGGTGCGGCACAGGACGAGGCATTCACCATTCTAAAAGATAAGTTGACACATGCCCCCTTACTACAGCTACCTGATTTCAATAAGATGTTTGAACTTGAATGCGATGCTAGTGGTATTGGCTTAGGCGGTGTTTTGCTGCAAGAGGGCAAGCCAGTTGCTTACTTTAGCGAAAAATTAAGCGGTCCTAGTCTGAATTATTCAACTTATGATAAGGAGCTTTTCGCTTTGGTTCGCACACTTCAAACATGGCAGCACTATCTTTGGCCTCACGAGTTTATAATTCATTCTGATCATGAGGCATTAAAACATATTCGTAGCCAAACTAATCTGAACCGTCGGCATGCTAAGTGGGTCGAATTCATAGAGTCTTTACCTTACATCATCAAACACAAGAACGGGAAAGACAACATTATTGCTGATGCTTTGTCGCGTAGATACACCATGCTGTCCCAGTTAGACTTTAAAATTTTTGGTTTACAAACTGTGAAAGAACAATACGCCGATGATCCTGGCTTTAAGGACATCATGCTGCATTGCAAGGATGGTAAACCATGGGGTAAATTCCATGTAACTGATGGGTTTTTGTTCCGCGCTAACAAGCTATGTATTCCCGCAAGCTCGGTTCGTCTTTTGCTGTTGCAGGAAGCGCATGGTGGCGGCCTCATGGGACACTTTGGCATTTACAAGACACAGGAGATTTTGGCCGCGCATTTTTTTTGGCCCCAGATGCGCCGCGACGTGGAGCGTTTTGTTGCACGCTGCACCACGTGCCAGAAAGCTAAGTCACACCTGAACAACCACGGTTTGTATATGCCGTTACCTGTCCCTACTTCTCCTTGGCTAGATATTTCTATGGATTTTGTTTTGGGCTTACCTCAAACTAAGAAGGGGAGGGATAGTATTTTTGTGGTTGTTGATCGATTCTCTAAAATGGCTCACTTCATACCATGTCATAAAACTGATGATGCTAGCAGCGTTGCTGAGTTGTTCTTTCGCGATATTATTCGTTTACATGGTGTTCCAAATACAATAGTCTCAGATCGCGATGCTAAGTTCCTAAGTCATTTTTGGAGATCTCTTTGGAATAAACTAGGAACTAAATTGCTTTTCAGCACCACTTGTCACCCACAAACAGATGGGCAAACTGAGGTTGTGAACAGAACCTTATCTACCATGCTTAGGGCTATGTTAGATAAGAATCTGAAACTTTGGGAGGATTGTTTGCCCCATGTCGAGTTTGCTTACAATCGTGCTACACATTCCTCCACGAAAATGTGCCCTTTTCAGGTTGTCTATGGTTACATTCCACGTGCGCCAATTGACTTGTTGTCCTTTGACCCTTTGGACACCCCACATGTCGATGCTGTCGCACGTGTTAAACAAATGTTGGACATCCATGAGCAAACACAGCAGAACATTGCGCGCACTAATGCTAAAAATCAGGCTGTTGGTAGTAAAGGACATAAACTTGTAACTTTTGAACCTGGTGACTTGGTTTGGTTGCATTTGCACAAGGATCGCTTTCCTAGTTTGCGCAGGTCTAAGCTGATGCCCCGTGCTTCTGGTCCCTTCAAGGTGTTAAAGAAAATCAATGATAATGCTTATATACTTGACCTGCCTGCAGACTATGGTGTTTCCTCTAGTTTTAATGTTGCAGATTTGAAACCATATGCGGGCGAGGCTGAGGAGCTACCGTCGAGGCCGACTTCGATTCAAGAAGGGGATGATGAGGACATCAATCCCGACACGGGAATGGCTACTCCAACTGAACCAGCACAGGCGCCACCAGGACCACTCACTCGAGCTCGTGCATGTGAATTAAACTTCGTGATGATTTTGAAGAATGAAGGACCAGAAGTTTCCTAAGTGCATGCGCCATCTATGCTCATGATGAACCTGCCAGAATAATGTCTAGGTGTTGCGCCACCTATGTGTTTTTAGTTTTGTCAAGAAATAACCAGGAAGGTGCTGCGCTACCTAAATCAGGAAAGGGGATCAAGGAGATGGTGTGTGGCTGTCTGGGCGCCTATTCCCTACCTTGTGGGCAGGCTGGGCGTCCTCCTTCCTCCCTTCTCCCCCTATTTAGCCAGGGGCTGCGCCCCCTCTTTGGCTTGGGTTTTGTTTTGCTTAAGTTAGCCATTGCTACTTCCGAAGCTTCGTCTTCGTGTAATTCAGAACCCCACCTTCGAGTAATATTCAGGGTTGCTCGCCTCAAATTCTTGCTTGTTCTTCGATTGCCTGCAGGAATTGATCTTCGTGATCAGGTTGATCTCGCACCAGCAAGGTCAATAACCATCGGGAGTTGGTTCAGCGATTGCTAAGGCGCCACGGACTTGTTCGTCGTAGTCGGATCGCGAGGGTCGACCCCCACCAAATCGTAGTTATCCTCCACTCACCGAAAGATCGGGTACTCCAGCTCTATCATACGAGTTCCATCAGGTGCGTCCAAAACTATTTATGAGCCTATGGTACATTAAGTGCAAACCGTGCAACTTCTTGCGTCAAGATTAGCAATATCTCCAAAACGACCAAACAGAGCTCAACTAGACCCTTGTTACCTAGGAGTACCATCGAGTGCGTCTAAAACGATTTATGAGCCTATGGTAAGTATGATGCAAACCGAGCACCTATCTTGCACCGATGCTAACACTGTCTCAAAACAGATCGAAACGAGATTCCACATGACCCACGTGACCTAGGAGTTCCATTGGGTGCCTCCAATTCTATTCCGAGCCTATGGTACGTCCGATGCAAACCGTGCACCACTATTGCATCAAGAGTAGCATGATCTCCAAATGGACCAAACCGAGCTTTCACTTGAGCCACGTCTCCTAGGAGTTCCATCGAGTGCGTCCAAAATGATTTCTCTGCCTATGGTATGTTTAGTGCCAATCGTGCTCCCGTCTTGCATTGACACTAAACTGTCTCAAACAGACTAAAACGAGATTCCACACGACCCACTTCACTTACGAGTTCCATCGGGTCGTCATAAAACTATTTATGACCTATAGTATGTTCAGTGCAAACTATGCACCTATCTTACATCAAGATTAGCACTATCTCCAAATAGACCGAACAGAGCTCCACCAGACCCTCGTCACCTAGGAGTACCTCGGGTGCGTCTAAAACGATTTATGAGCCTATGGTACGTTTGACGCAAACCGAGCACCTATCTTGCACCGACGCTAACACTATCTCAAAACAGATCGAAATGCGATTCCACATGACCCACGTCACCTAGGAGTTCCATCGGGTGCCTCCAATTCTATTTTCTAGCCTACGGTATCTTTGACGCAAACCGTGAACCAATCTTGCAGCAAGAGTAGCACTATCTTCAAACGGACCGAACCGAGCTACCACTTGAGCCCCGTCACCTAGGAGTCCCATCGTGCGCGTCCAAAATGATTTCTATGCCTATGGTTCAGTGCAAACCGTGCACCTATCTTGCACTGACACTAACATTGTCTCCAAATAGACTAAAACGAGATTCCACTGGACCCACGTCACTTACGAGTTCCATCAGGTGCGTCCAAAACTATTTATGAGCCTATGGTACATTAAGTGCAAACCGTGCAACTTCTTGCGTCAAGATTAGCAATATCTCCAAAAGGACCAAACAGAGCTCAACTAGACCCTCGTTACCTAGGAGTACCATCGAGTGCGTCTAAAACGATTTATGAGCCTATGGTAAGTATGATGCAAACCGAGCACCTATCTTGCACCGACGCTAACACTGTCTCAAAACAGATCGAAACGAGATTCCACATGACCCACGTGACCTAGGAGTTCCATTGGGTGCCTCCAATTCTATTCCGAGCCTATGGTACGTCCGATGCAAACCGTGCACCACTATTGCATCAAGAGTAGCATGATCTCCAAATGGACCAAACCGAGCTTTCACTTGAGCCACGTCTCCTAGGAGTTCCATCGAGTGCGTCCAAAATGATTTCTCTGCCTATGGTATGTTTAGTGCCAATCATGCTCCCGTCTTGCATTGACACTAAACTGTCTCAAACAGACTAAAACGAGATTCCACACGACCCACTTCACTTACGAGTTCCATCGGGTCATCATAAAACTATTTATGACCTATAGTATGTTCAGTGCAAACTATGCACCTATCTTACATCAAGATTAGCACTATCTCCAAATGGACCGAACAGAGCTCCACCAGACCCTTATCACCTAGGAGTACCTCGGGTGCGTCTAAAACGATTTATGAGCCTATGGTACGTTTGACGCAAACCGAGCACCTATCTTGCACCGACGCTAACACTATCTCAAAACAGATCAAAATGTGATTCCACATGACCCACGTCACCTAGGAGTTCCATCGGGTGCCTCCAATTCTATTTTCTAGCCTACGGTATCTTTGACGCAAACCGTGAACCAATCTTGCAGCAAGAGTAGCACTATCTTCAAACGGACCGAACCGAGCTACCACTTGAGCCCCGTCACCTAGGAGTCCCATCGTGCGCGTCCAAAATGATTTCTATGCCTATGGTTCAGTGCAAACCGTGCACCTATCTTGCACTGACACTAACATTGTCTCCAAATAGACTAAAACGAGATTCCACTGGACCCACGTCACTTACGAGTTCCATCAGGTGCGTCCAAAACTATTTATGAGCTTATGGTACATTAAGTGCAAACCGTGCAACTTCTTGCGTCAAGATTAGCAATATCTCCAAAAGGACCAAACAGAGCTCAACTAGACCCTCGTTACCTAGGAGTACCATCGAGTGCGTCTAACACGATTTATGAGCCTATGGTAAGTATGATGCAAACCGAGCACCTATCTTGCATCGACGCTAACACTGTCTCAAAACAGATCGAAACGAGATTCCACATGACCCACGTGACCTAGGAGTTCCATTGGGTTCCTCCAATTCTATTCCGAGCCTATGGTACGTCCGATGCAAACCGTGCACCACTATTGCATCAAGAGTAGCATGATCTCCAAATGGACCAAACCGAGCTTTCACTTGAGCCACGTCTCCTAGGAGTTCCATCGAGTGCGTCCAAAATGATTTCTCTGCCTATGGTATGTTTAGTGCCAATCATGCTCCCGTCTTGCATTGACACTAAACTGTCTCAAACAGACTAAAACGAGATTCCACACGACCCACTTCACTTACGAGTTCCATCGGGTCGTCATAAAACTATTTATGACCTATAGTATGTTCAGTGCAAACTATGCACCTATCTTACATCAAGATTAGCACTATCTCCAAATGGACCGAACAGAGCTCCACCATACCCTTATCACCTAGGAGTACCTCGGGTGCGTCTAAAACGATTTATGAGCCTATGGTACGTTTGACGCAAACCGAGCACCTATCTTGCACCGACGCTAACACTATCTCAAAACAGATCGAAATGTGATTCCACATGACTCACGTCACCTAGGAGTTCCATCGGGTGCCTCCAATTCTATTTTCTAGCCTACGGTATCTTTGACGCAAACCGTGCACCAATCCTGCAGCAAGAGTAGCACTATCTTCAAACGGACCGAACCGAGCTACCACTTGAGCCCCGTCACCTAGGAGTCCCATCGTGCGCATCCAAAATGATTTATATGCCTATGCTTCAGTGCCAACCGTGCACCTATCTTGCACTGACACTAACATTGTCTCCAAATAGACTAAAACGAGATTCCACTGGACCCACGTCACTTACGAGTTCCATCAGGTGCGTCCAAAACTATTTATGAGCCTATGGTACATTAAGTGCAAACCGTGCAACTTCTTGCGTTAAGATTAGCAATATCTCCAAAAGGACCAAACAGAGCTCAACTAGACCCTCGTTACCTAGGAGTACCATCGAGTGCGTCTAAAACGATTTATGAGCCTATGGTAAGTATGATGCAAATCGAGCACCTATCTTGCACCGACGCTAACACTGTCTCAAAATAGATCGAAACAAGATTCCACATGACCCACGTGACCTAGGAGTTCCATTGGGTGCCTCCAATTCTATTCCGAGCCTATGGTACGTCCGATGCAAACCGTGCACCACTATTGCATCAAGAGTAGCATGATCTCCAAATGGACCAAACTGAGCTTTCACTTGAGCCACGTCTCCTAGGAGTTCCATCGAGTGCGTCCAAAATGATTTCTCTGCCTATGGTATGTTTAGTGCCAATCGTGCTCCCGTCTTGCATTGACACTAACACTATCTCAAACAGACTAAAATGAGATTCCACACGACCCACTTCACTTACGAGTTCCAATGGGTCGTCAAAAAACTATTTATGACCTATAGTATGTTCAGTGCAAACTGTGCACCTATCTTACATCAAGATTTGCACTATCTCTAAATGGACCGAACAGAGCTCCACCAGACCCTCGTCACCTAGGAGTACCTCGGGTGCGTCTAAAACGATTTATGAGCCTATGGTACGTTTGATGCAAACCGAGCACCTATCTTGCACCGACGCTAACACTATCTCAAAACAGATCGAAATGCGATTCCACATGACCCACGTCACCTAGGAGTTCCATCGGGTGCCTCCAATACTATTTTTCTAGCCTACGGTATCTTTGACGCAAACCGTGCACCAATCTTGCAGCAAGAGTAGCACTATCTTCAAACGGACCGAACCGAGCTACCACTTGAGCCCCGTCACCTAGGAGTCCCATCATGCGCGTCCAAAATGATTTCTATGCCTATGGTACGTTCGGTGCAAACCGTGCACCTAGCGCTGACACTAACATTGTCTCCAAACATACTAAAACGAGATTCCACTGGACCCACGTCACTTACGAGTTCCATCAGGTGCGTCCAAAACTATTTATGAGCCTATGGTACATTAAGTGCAAACCGTGCAACTTCTTGCGTCAAGATTAGCAATATCTCCAAAAGGACCAAACAGAGCTCAACTAGACCCTCGTTACCTAGGAGTACCATCGAGTGCGTCTAAAACGATTTATGAGCCTATGGTAAGTATGATGCAAACCGAGCACCTATCTTGCACCGACGCTAACACTATCTCAAAATAGATCGAAACGAGATTCCACATGACCCACGTGACCTAGGAGTTCCATTGGGAGCCTCCAATTCTATTCCGAGCCTATGGTACGTCCGATGCAAACCGTGCACCACTATTGCATCAAGAGTAGCATGATCTCCAAATGGACCAAACCGAGCTTTCACTTGAGCCACGTCTCCTAGGAGTTCCATCGAGTGCGTCCAAAATGATTTCTCTGCCTATGGTATGTTTAGTGCCAATCGTGCTCCCGTCTTGCATTGACACTAACACTATCTCAAACAGACTAAAACGACATTCCACACGACCCACTTCACTTACGAGTTCCATCGGGTCGTCAAAAAACTATTTATGACCTATAGTATGTTCAGTGCAAACTGTGCACCTATCTTACATCAAGATTAGCACTATCTCTAAATGGACCGAACAGAGCTCCACCAGACCCTCGTCACCTAGGAGTACCTCGGGTGCGTCTAAAACGATTTATGAGCCTATGGTACGTTTGATGCAAACCGAGCACCTATCTTGCACCGACGCTAACACTATCTCAAAACAGATCGAAATGTGATTCCACATGACTCACGTCACCTAGGAGTTCCATCGGGTGCCTCCAATTCTATTTTCTAGCCTACGGTATCTTTGACGCAAACCGTGCACCAATCCTGCAGCAAGAGTAGCACTATCTTCAAACGGACCGAACCGAGCTACCACTTGAGCCCCGTCACCTAGGAGTCCCATCGTGCGCATCCAAAATGATTTATATGCCTATGCTTCAGTGCCAACCGTGCACCTATCTTGCACTGACACTAACATTGTCTCCAAATAGACTAAAACGAGATTCCACTGGACCCACGTCACTTACGAGTTCCATCAGGTGCGTCCAAAACTATTTATGAGCCTATGGTACATTAAGTGCAAACCGTGCAACTTCTTGCGTTAAGATTAGCAATATCTCCAAAAGGACCAAACAGAGCTCAACTAGACCCTCGTTACCTAGGAGTACCATCGAGTGCGTCTAAAACGATTTATGAGCCTATGGTAAGTATGATGCAAATCGAGCACCTATCTTGCACCGACGCTAACACTGTCTCAAAATAGATCGAAACAAGATTCCACATGACCCACGTGACCTAGGAGTTCCATTGGGTGCCTCCAATTCTATTCCGAGCCTATGGTACGTCCGATGCAAACCGTGCACCACTATTGCATCAAGAGTAGCATGATCTCCAAATGGACCAAACTGAGCTTTCACTTGAGCCACGTCTCCTAGGAGTTCCATCGAGTGCGTCCAAAATGATTTCTCTGCCTATGGTATGTTTAGTGCCAATCGTGCTCCCGTCTTGCATTGACACTAACACTATCTCAAACAGACTAAAATGAGATTCCACACGACCCACTTCACTTACGAGTTCCAATGGGTCGTCAAAAAACTATTTATGACCTATAGTATGTTCAGTGCAAACTGTGCACCTATCTTACATCAAGATTTGCACTATCTCTAAATGGACCGAACAGAGCTCCACCAGACCCTCGTCACCTAGGAGTACCTCGGGTGCGTCTAAAACGATTTATGAGCCTATGGTACGTTTGATGCAAACCGAGCACCTATCTTGCACCGACGCTAACACTATCTCAAAACAGATCGAAATGCGATTCCACATGACCCACGTCACCTAGGAGTTCCATCGGGTGCCTCCAATACTATTTTTCTAGCCTACGGTATCTTTGACGCAAACCGTGCACCAATCTTGCAGCAAGAGTAGCACTATCTTCAAACGGACCGAACCGAGCTACCACTTGAGCCCCGTCACCTAGGAGTCCCATCATGCGCGTCCAAAATGATTTCTATGCCTATGGTACGTTCGGTGCAAACCGTGCACCTAGCGCTGACACTAACATTGTCTCCAAACATACTAAAACGAGATTCCACTGGACCCACGTCACTTACGAGTTCCATCAGGTGCGTCCAAAACTATTTATGAGCCTATGGTACATTAAGTGCAAACCGTGCAACTTCTTGCGTCAAGATTAGCAATATCTCCAAAAGGACCAAACAGAGCTCAACTAGACCCTCGTTACCTAGGAGTACCATCGAGTGCGTCTAAAACGATTTATGAGCCTATGGTAAGTATGATGCAAACCGAGCACCTATCTTGCACCGACGCTAACACTATCTCAAAATAGATCGAAACGAGATTCCACATGACCCACGTGACCTAGGAGTTCCATTGGGAGCCTCCAATTCTATTCCGAGCCTATGGTACGTCCGATGCAAACCGTGCACCACTATTGCATCAAGAGTAGCATGATCTCCAAATGGACCAAACCGAGCTTTCACTTGAGCCACGTCTCCTAGGAGTTCCATCGAGTGCGTCCAAAATGATTTCTCTGCCTATGGTATGTTTAGTGCCAATCGTGCTCCCGTCTTGCATTGACACTAACACTATCTCAAACAGACTAAAACGACATTCCACACGACCCACTTCACTTACGAGTTCCATCGGGTCGTCAAAAAACTATTTATGACCTATAGTATGTTCAGTGCAAACTGTGCACCTATCTTACATCAAGATTAGCACTATCTCTAAATGGACCGAACAGAGCTCCACCAGACCCTCGTCACCTAGGAGTACCTCGGGTGCGTCTAAAACGATTTATGAGCCTATGGTACGTTTGATGCAAACCGAGCACCTATCTTGCACCGACGCTAACACTATCTCAAAACAGATCGAAATGCGATTCCACATGACCCACGTCACCTAGGAGTTCCATCGTGTGCCTCCAATACAATTTTCTAGCCTACGGTATCTTTGACGCAAACCGTGCACCAATCTTGCAGCAAGAGTAGCACTATCTTCAAACGGACCGAACCGAGCTACCACTTGAGCCCCGTCACCTAGGAGTCCCATCATGCGCGTCCAAAATGATTTCTATGCCTATGGTACGTTCGGTGCAAACCGTGCACCTAGCGCTGACACTAACATTGTCTCCAAACATACTAAAATGAGATTCCACTGGACCCACGTCACTTACGAGTTCCATCAGGTGCGTCCAAAACTATTTATGAGCCTATGGTACATTTAGTGCAAACCGTGCAACTTCTTGCGTCAAGATTAGCAATATCTCCAAAAGGACCAAACCGAGCGCAACTAGACCCTCGTTACCTAGGAGTACCATCGAGTGCGTCTAAAACGATTTATGAGCCTATGGTAAGTATGATGCAAACCGAGCACCTATCTTGCACCGACGCTAACACTGTCTCAAAATAGATCGAAACGAGATTCCACATGACCCATGTGACCTAGGAGTTCCATTGGGTGCCTCCAATTATATTCCGAGCCTATGGTACGTCCGATGCAAACCGTGCACCACTATTGCATCAAGAGTAGCATGATCTCCAAATGGACCAAACCGAGCTTTCACTTGAGCCACGTCTCCTAGGAGTTCCATCGAGTGCGTCCAAAATGATTTCTCTGCCTATGGTATGTTTAGTGCCAATCGTGCTCCCGTCTTGCATTGACACTAAACTGTCTCAAACAGACTAAAACGAGATTCCACACGACCCACTTCACTTACGAGTTCCATCGGGTCGTCATAAAACTATTTATGACCTATAGTATGTTCAGTGCAAACTGTGCACCTATCTTACATCAAGATTAGCACTAACTCCAAATGGACCGAACAGAGCTCCACCAGACCCTCGTCACCTAGGAGTACCTCGGGTGCGTCTAAAACGATTTATGAGCCTATGGTACGTTTGACGCAAACCGAGAACCTATCTTGCACCGACGCTAACACTATCTCAAAACAGATCGAAATGCGATTCCACATGACCCACGTCACCTAGGAGTTCCATCGGGTGCCTCCAATACTATTTTCTAGCCTACGGTATCTTTGACGCAAACCGTGAACCAATCTTGCAGCAAGAGTAGCACTATCTTCAAACGGACCGAACCGAGCTACCACTTGAGCCCCGTCACCTAGGAGTCCCATCGTGCGCGTCCAAAATGATTTCTATGCCTATGGTTCAGTGCAAATCGTGCACCTATCTTGCACTGACACTAACATTGTCTCCAAATAGACTAAAACGAGATTCCACTGGACCCACGTCACTTACGAGTTCCATCAGGTGCGTCCAAAACTATTTATGAGCCTATGGTACATTAAGTGCAAACCGTGCAACTTCTTGCGTCAAGATTAGCAATATCTCCAAAAGGACCAAACAGAGCTCAACTAGACCCTCGTTACCTAGGAGTACCATCGAGTGCGTCTAAAACGATTTATGAGCCTATGGTAAGTATGATGCAAATCGAGCACCTATCTTGCACCGACGCTAACACTGTCTCAAAATAGATCGAAACAAGATTCCACATGACCCACGTGACCTAGGAGTTCCATTAGGTGCCTCCAATTCTATTCCGAGCCTATGGTACGTACGATGCAAACCGTGCACCACTATTGCATCAAGAGTAGCATGATCTCCAAATGGACCAAACCGAGCTTTCACTTGAGCCACGTCTCCTAGGAGTTCCATCGAGTGCGTCCAAAATGATTTCTCTGCCTATGGTATGTTTAGTGCCAATCGTGCTCCCGTCTTGCATTGACACTAACACTATCTCAAACAGACTAAAACGAGATTCCACACGACCCACTTCACTTACGAGTTCCATCGGGTCGTCAAAAAACTATTTATGACCTATAGTATGTTCAGTGCAAACTGTGCACCTATCTTACATCAAGATTAGCACTATCTCCAAATGGACCGAACAGAGCTCCACCAGACCCTCGTCACCTAGGAGTACCTCGGGTGCGTCTAAAACGATTTATGAGCCTATGGTACGTTTGATGCAAACCGAGCACCTATCTTGCACCGACGCTAACACTATCTCAAAACAGATCGAAATGCGATTCCACATGACCCACGTCACCTAGGAGTTCCATCGGGTGCCTCCAATACTATTTTCTAGCCTACGGTATCTTTGACGCAAACCGTGCACCAATCTTGCTGCAAGAGTAGCACTATCTTCAAACGGACCGAACCGAGCTACCACTTGAGCCCCGTCACCTTGGAGTCCCATCGTGCGCGTCCAAAATGATTTCTATGCCTATGGTACGTTCGGTGTAAACCGTGCACCTATCTTGCGCTGACACTAACATTGTCTCCAAACATACTAAAACGAGATTCCACTGGACCCACGTCACTTATGAGTTCCATCAGGTGCGTCCAAAACTATTTATGAGCCTATGGTACATTAAGTGCAAACCGTGCAACTTCTTGCGTCAAGATTAGAAATATCTCCAAAAGGACCAAACAGAACTCAACTAGACCCTCGTTACCTAGGAGTACCATCGAGTGCGTCTAAAATGATTTATGAGCCTATGGTAAGTATGATGCAAATCGAGCACCTATCTTGCACCGACGCTAACACTGTCTCAAAATAGATCGAAACAAGATTCCACATGACCCACGTGACCTAGGAGTTCCATTGGGTGCCTCGAATTCTATTCCGAGCCTATGGTACGTCCGATGCAAACCGTGCACCACTATTGCATCAAGAGTAGCATGATCTCCAAATGGACCAAACCGAGCTTTCACTTGAGCCACGTCTCCTAGGAGTTCCATCGAGTGCGTCCAAAATGATTTCTCTGCCTATGGTATGTTTAGTGCCAATCGTGCTCCCGTCTTGCATTGACACTAACACTATCTCAAACAGACTAAAACGAGATTCCACATGACCCACTTCACTTACGAGTTCCATCGGGTCGTCAAAAAACTATTTATGACCTATAGTATGTTCAGTGCAAACTGTGCACCTATCTTACATCAAGATTAGCACTATCTCCAAACGGACCGAACAGAGCTCCACCAGACCCTCGTCACCTAGGAGTACCTCGAGTGCATCTAAAACGATTTATGAGCCTATGGTACGTTTGACGCAAACCGAGCACCTATCTTGCACCGACGCTAACACTATCTCAAAACAGATCGAAATGCGATTCCACATGACCCACGTCACCTAGGAGTTCCATCGGGTGCCTCCAATACAATTTTCTAGCCTACGGTATCTTTGACGCAAACCGTGCACCAATCTTGCAGCAAGAGTAGCACTATCTTCAAACGGACCGAACCGAGCTACCACTTGAGCCCCGTCACCTAGGAGTCCCATCATGCGCGTCCAAAATGATTTCTATGCCTATGGTTCAGTGCAAACCGTGCACCTATCTTGCCCTGACACTAACATTGTCTCCAAATAGACTAAAACGAGATTCCACTGGACCCACGTCACTTACGAGTTCCATCAGGTGCGTCCAAAACTATTTATGAGCCTATGGTACATTAAGTGCAAACCGTGCAACTTCTTGCGTCAAGATTAGCAATATCTCCAAAAGGACCAAACAGAGCTCAACTAGACCCTCGTTACCTAGGAGTACCATCGAGTGCGTCTAAAACGATTTATGAGCCTATGGTAAGTATGATGCAAATCGAGCACCTATCTTGCACCGACGCTAACACTGTCTCAAAATAGATCGAAACAAGATTCCACATGACCCACGTGACCTAGGAGTTCCATTAGGTGCCTCCAATTCTATTCCGAGCCTATGGTACGTACGATGCAAACCGTGCACCACTATTGCATCAAGAGTAGCATGATCTCCAAATGGACCAAACCGAGCTTTCACTTGAGCCACGTCTCCTAGGAGTTCCATCGAGTGCGTCCAAAATGATTTCTCTGCCTATGGTATGTTTAGTGCCAATCGTGCTCCCGTCTTGCATTGACACTAACACTATCTCAAACAGACTAAAACGAGATTCCACACGACCCACTTCACTTACGAGTTCCATCGGGTCGTCAAAAAACTATTTATGACCTATAGTATGTTCAGTGCAAACTGTGCACCTATCTTACATCAAGATTAGCACTATCTCCAAATGGACCGAACAGAGCTCCACCAGACCCTCGTCACCTAGGAGTACCTCGGGTGCGTCTAAAACGATTTATGAGCCTATGGTACGTTTGATGCAAACCGAGCACCTATCTTGCACCGACGCTAACACTATCTCAAAACAGATCGAAATGCGATTCCACATGACCCACGTCACCTAGGAGTTCCATCGGGTGCCTCCAATACTATTTTCTAGCCTACGGTATCTTTGACGCAAACCGTGCACCAATCTTGCTGCAAGAGTAGCACTATCTTCAAACGGACCGAACCGAGCTACCACTTGAGCCCCGTCACCTTGGAGTCCCATCGTGCGCGTCCAAAATGATTTCTATGCCTATGGTACGTTCGGTGCAAACCGTGCACCTATCTTGCGCTGACACTAACATTGTCTCCAAACATACTAAAACGAGATTCCACTGGACCCACGTCACTTATGAGTTCCATCAGGTGCGTCCAAAACTATTTATGAGCCTATGGTACATTAAGTGCAAACCGTGCAACTTCTTGCGTCAAGATTAGAAATATCTCCAAAAGGACCAAACAGAACTCAACTAGACCCTCGTTACCTAGGAGTACCATCGAGTGCGTCTAAAATGATTTATGAGCCCATGGTAAGTATGATGCAAATCGAGCACCTATCTTGCACCGACGCTAACACTGTCTCAAAATAGATCGAAACAAGATTCCACATGACCCACGTGACCTAGGAGTTCCATTGGGTGCCTCCAATTCTATTCCGAGCCTATGGTACGTCCGATGCAAACCGTGCACCACTATTGCATCAAGAGTAGCATGATCTCCAAATGGACCAAACCGAGCTTTCACTTGAGCCACGTCTCCTAGGAGTTCCATCGAGTGCGTCCAAAATGATTTCTCTGCCTATGGTATGTTTAGTGCCAATCGTGCTCCCGTCTTGCATTGACACTAACACTATCTCAAACAGACTAAAACGAGATTCCACATGACCCACTTCACTTACGAGTTCCATCGGGTCGTCAAAAAACTATTTATGACCTATAGTATGTTCAGTGCAAACTGTGCACCTATCTTACATCAAGATTAGCACTATCTCCAAACGGACCGAACAGAGCTCCACCAGACCCTCGTCACCTAGGAGTACCTCGAGTGCATCTAAAACGATTTATGAGCCTATGGTACGTTTGACGCAAACCGAGCACCTATCTTGCACCGACGCTAACACTATCTCAAAACAGATCGAAATGCGATTGCACATGACCCACGTCACCTAGGAGTTCCATCGGGTGCCTCCAATACTATTTTCTAGCCTACGGTATCTTTGACGCAAACCGTGCACCAATCTTGCAGCAAGGGTAGCACTATCTTCAAACGGACCGAACCGAGCTACCACTTGAGCCCCGTCACCTAGGAGTCCCATCGTGCGCGTCCAAAATGATTTCTATGCCTATGATACGTTCGGTGCAAACCGTGCACCTATCTTGCGCTGACACTAACATTGTCTCCAAACATACTAAAACGAGATTCCACTGGACCCACGTCACTTACGAGTTCCATTAGGTGCGTCCAAAACTATTTATGAGCCTATGGTACATTAAGTGCAAACCGTGCAACTTCTTGCGTCAAGATTAGCAATATCTCCAAAAGGACCAAACAGAGCTCAACTAGACCCTCGTTACCTAGGAGTACCATCGAGTGCGTCTAAAACGATTTATGAGCCTATGGTAAGTATGATGCAAACCGAGCACCTATCTTGCACCGACGCTAACACTGTCTCAAAACAGATCGAAATGAGATTCCACATGACCCACGTGACCTAGGAGTTCCATTGGGTGCCTCCAATTCTATTCCGAGCCTATGGTACGTCTGATGCAAACCGTGCACCACTATTGCATCAAGAGTAGCATGATCTCCAAATGGACCAAACCGAGCTTTCACTTGAGCCACGTCTCCTAGGAGTTCCATCGAGTGCGTCCAAAATGATTTCTCTGCCTATGGTATGTTTAGTGCCAATCGTGCTCCCGTCTTGCATTGACACTAAACTGTCTCAAACAGACTAAAACGAGATTCCACACGACCCACTTCACTTACGAGTTCCACCGGGTCGTCAAAAAACTATTTATGACCTATAGTATGTTCAGTGCAAACTGTGCACCTATCTTACATCAAGATTAGCACTATCTCCAAATGGACCGAACAGAGCTCCACCAGACCCTCGTCACCTAGGAGTTCCTCGGGTGCGTCTAAAATGATTTATGAGCCTATGGTACGTTTGACGCAAACCGAGCACCTATCTTGCACCGACGCTAACACTATCTCAAAACAGATCGAAATGCGATTCCACATGACCCACGTCACCTAGGAGTTCCATCGGGTGCCTCCAATACTATTTTCTAGCCTACGGTATCTTCGACGCAAACCGTGCACCAATCTTGCAGCAAGAGTAGCACTATCTTCAAACGGACCGAACCGAGCTACCACTTGAGCCCCGTCACCTAGGAGTCCCATCGTGCGTGTCCAAAATGATTTCTATGCCTATGGTTCGGTGCAAACCGTGCACCTGTCTTGCACTGACACTAACATTGTCTCAAAACATCTGAAAACGAGATTCCACTGGACCCACGTCACTTACGAGTTCCATCAGGTGCGTCCAAAACTATTTATGAGCCTATGGTACATTAAGTGCAAACCGTGCAACTTCTTGCGTCAAGATTAGCAATATCTCCAAAAGGACCAAACAGAGCTCAACTAGACCCTCGTTACCTAGGAGTACCATCGAGTGCGTCTAAAATGATTATAGAAATTATTTTGGACACAGTCGATGGGACTCCTAGGTGACGAGGCTCAAGTGGAAGCTCGGTTTGGTCCGTTTGGAGATAGTGCTACTCTTGATGCAAGATTGGTGCACGGTTTGCATCGAACGCACTGTAGTCTCAGAAATAGTATTGGAGGCACCTGATGGAACTCCTAGGTAAGGTGGGTCATGTGGAATCTTGTTTCGATCTGTTTTGAGACAGTGTTAGCATCGGTGCAAGATAGGTGCTTGGTTTGCGTCAAACGTACCATGGGCTCATAAATCATTTTAGATGCACCCGATGGTAGTACTAGGTGATGAGGGACTAGTGGAGCTCTGTTCGGTCCGTTTGGAGATAGTGCTAATCTTGACGCAAGATAGGTGCACGGTTTGCACTGAACGTACCACAGGCTCATAAACGGTTTTGGACGCACCCGATTGAACTTGTAAGTGATGTGGGTCATGTGGAATCTCGTTTTAGTACGTTTGGAGACAGTGTAAGTGTCAGTGCAAGATAGGTGCACGGTTTGCACCGAACGTACCATAGATATAGAATCATTTTGGACACACTCGATGGGACTCCAAGGTGACGAGGCTCAAGTGGAAGCTCTGTTCGGTCCATTTGGAGATAGTGCTAATCTTGACGCAAGATAGGTGCACGGTTTTCACTGAACATACCATAGGCTCATAAATAGTTTTGGACGCACCCGATGGAACTCGTAAGTGACGTGGGTCGTGTGCAATCTCATTTTAGTCCATTTGGAGGCAGTGTTAGTGTCAGTGCAAGATAGGTGCATGGTTTGCACCGAACATACCATAGGCATAGAAATCATTTTGGACACACTCGATGGGACTTCTAGTTGACGAGGCTCAAGTGGAAGCTCTGTTCGGTCCGTTTGGAGATAGTGCTACACTTGATGCAAGATTGGTGCACGGTTTGCGTTGAATGTACCGTAGGCTCAGAAATAGTATTGGAGGCACCCGATGGAACTCCTAGGTGAGGTGGGTCATGTGGAATATCGTTTCGATCTGTTTTGAGATAGGGTTAGCGTCAGTGCAAGATAGGTGCTCGGCTTGCGTCAAACGTACCATAGGCTCATAAATCAGTTTAGACACACCCGATGGTAATCCTAGGTGACGAGGGTCTAGTGGAGCTCTGTTCGGTCCGTTTGGAGATAGTGCTAATCTTGACACAAGGTAGGTGCACGGTTTGCACTTAATGTACCATAGGCTCATAAATAGTTTTGGACACACCCGATGCAACTCGTAAGTGACGTGGGTCATGTGGAATCTTGTTTTATCTATTTGGAGACAGTGTTAGTGTCAGTGCAAAGATAGATGCATGGGTTGCATCGAACATATCGTAGGCACTGAAATCATTTTGGACGCACTCTATGGGTCTCCTAGGTGACGAGGCTCAAGTGGAAGCTCGGTTCGGTCCGTTTGGAGATAGTGCTACTCTTGATGCAAGATTGGTGCACGGTTTGTGTAGAACGTACCGTAGTCTCAGAAATAGTATTGGAGGCACCCGATGGAACTCCTAGGTGAGGTGGGTCATGTGGAATCTCGTTTGGATCTGTTTTGAGACAGTGTTAGTGTCGGTGCAAGATAGGTGCTCGATTTGCGTCAAACGTACCATAGGCTCATAAATCAGTTTAGACACACGCGATGGTAATCCTAGGTGACGAGGGTCTGGTGGAGCTCTGTTCGGTCCGTTTGGAGATAGTGCTAATCTTGACACAAGGTAGGTGCACGGTTTGCACTTAATGTACCATAGGCTCATAAATAGTTTTGGACGCACCCGATGCAACTCGTAAGTGACGTGGGTCATGTGGAACTTGTTTTATCCGTTTGGAGACAGTGTTAGTGTCAGTGCAAAGATAGGTGCATGGGTTTCATCGAACATATCGTGGGCATTGAAATCATTTTGGACGCGCACTCTATGGGTCTCCTAGGTGACGAGGCTCAAGTGGAAGCTCAGTTCGGTCCGTTTGGAGATAATGCTACTCTTGATACAAGATTGGTGCATGGTTTGCGTAGAACGTACCGTAGTCTCAGAAATAGTATTGGAGGCACCCGATGGAACTCATAGGTGAGGTGGGTCATGTGGAATATCGTTTCGATCTGTTTTGAGATAGGGTTAGCGTCGGTGCAAGATAGGTGCTCGGTTTGCGTCAAACGTACCATAGGCTCATAAATCAGTTTAGATAGACCCGATGTTAATCCTAGATGACGAGGGTCTGGTGGAGCTCTGTTCGGTCTGTTTGGAGATAGTGCTAATCTTGACACAAGGTTGGTGCACGGTTTGCACTTAATGTACCATAGGCTCATAAATAGTTTTGGACGCTCCCGATGCAACTCGTAAGTGACGTGGGTCATGTGGAATCTTGTTTTATCCATTTGGAGACAGTGTTAGTGTCAGTGCAAAGATAGGTGCATGGGTTGCATCGAACATATCGTAGGCATTGAAATCATTTTGGACACACTCTATGGGTCTCCTAGGTGACGAGGCTCAAGTGGAAGCTCGGTTCGGTCCGTTTGGAGATAGTGCTACTCTTGATGCAAGATTGGTGCATGGTTTGCGTAGAACGTACCGTAGTCTCAGAAATAGTATTGGAGGCACCTGATGGAACTCCTAGGTGAGGTGGGTCATGTGGAATCTTGTTTGGATCTGTTTTGAGACAGTGTTAGTGTCGGTGCAAGATATGTGGTCGGTTTGCGTCAAATATACCATAGGCTCATAAATCATTTTAGATGCACCCGATGGAACTCCTAGGTGAGGTGGATCATGTGGAATCTTGTTTCGATCTGTTTTGAGACAGTGTTAGACGCACCCGATGGTACTCATAGGTGACGATGGTCTGGTGGACCTCTGTTCGGTCCGTTTTGAGATAGTCCCAATCTTGATGCAAGATAGGTGCACTGTTTGCACTGTACGTACCATAGGCTCATAAATAGTCTTGGACGCACCTGATGGAACTTGTAAGTGACGTGAGCCATGTGGAATCTCGATTTAGTCCGTTTGGGCACAGTGTTTGTGTCAGTGCAAGATAGGTGCACGGTTTGCATCGAATATACCAAAGGCATAGAAATTATTTTGGACACAGTCGATGGGACTCCTAGGTGACGAGGCTCAAGTGGAAGCTCTGTTTGGTCCGTTTGGAGATAGTGCTACTCTTGATGCAAGATTGGTGCACGGTTTGCATCGAACGTACTGTAGTCTCAGAAATAGTATTGGAGGCACCTGATGGAACTCCTAGGTGAGGTGGGTCATGTGGTATCTTGTTTCTATCTGTTTTGAGACAGTGTTAGCATCGGTGCAAGATAGGTGCTCGGTTTGCGTCAAACATACCATGGGCTCATAAATCATTTTAGACGCACCCGATGGTACTACTAGGTGATGAGGGTCTAGTGGAGCTCTGTTCGGTCCGTTTGGAGATAGTGCTAATCTTGACGCAAGATAGGTGCACGGTTTGCACTGAACGTACCACAGGCTCATAAACGGTTTTGGACGCACCCGATTGAACTTGTAAGTGGTGTGGGTCATGTGGAATCTCGTTTTAGTACGATTGGAGACAGTGTAAGTGTCAGTGCAAGATAGGTGCACGGTTTGCACCGAACATACCATAGACATAGAATCATTTTGGGCACACTCGATGGGACTCCAAGGTGACGAGGCTCAAGTGGAAGCTCTGTTCGGTCCGTTTGGAGATAGTGCTAATCTCGACGCAAGATAGGTGCACGGTTTTCACTGAACATACCATAGGCTCATAAATAGTTTTGGACGCACCCGATGGAACTCGTAAGTGACGTGGGTCGTGTGCAATCTCATTTTAGTCCATTTGGAGGCAGTGTTAGTGTCAGTGCAAGATAGGTGCATGTTTTGCACCGAACATACCATAGGCATAGAAATCATTTTGGACACACTCGATGGGACTTGTAGTTGACGAGGCTCAAGTGGAAGCTCTGTTCGGTCCGTTTGTAGATAGTGCTACACTTGATGCAAGATTGGTGCACAGTTTGCGTTGAATGTACCGTAGGCTCATAAATAGTATTGGATGCACCCGATGGAACTCCTAGGTGAGGTGGGTCATGTGGAATATCGTTTCGATCTGTTTTGAGATAGGGTTAGCGTCGGTGCAAGATTGGTGCTCGGTTTGCGTCGAACGTACCATAGGCTCATAAATCAGTTTAGACACCCGATGGTAATCCTAGGTGACGAGGGTATGGTGGAGCTCTGTTCGGTCCATTTGGAGATAGTGCTAATCTTGACACAAGGTAGGTGCACGGTTAGCACTTAATGTACCATAGGCTCATAAATAGTTTTGGACGCACCCGATGCAACTCGTAAGTGACGTGGGTCATGTGGAATCTTGTTTTATCCGTTTGGAGACAGTGTTAGTGTCAGTGCAAAGATAGGTGCATGGGTTGCATCGAACATATCGTAGGCATTGAAATCATTTTGGACACACTCTATGGGTCTCCTAGGTGAGGAGGCTCAAGTGGAAGCTCGGTTCGGTCCGTTTGGAGATAGTGCTACTCTTGATGCAAGATTGGTGCACGGTTTGCGTAGAACGTACCGTAGTCTCAGAAATAGTATTGGAGGCACCCAATGGAACTCCTAGGTGAGGTGGGTCATGTGGAATCTCGTTTGGATCTGTTTTGAGACAGTGTTAGTGTCGGTGCAAGACAGGGCTCGGTTTGCGTCAAATGTACCACAGGCTCATAAATCATTTTAGATGCACCCGATGGAACTCCTAGGTGAGGTGGGTCATGTGGAATCTTGTTTCGATCTGTTTTGAGACAATGTTAGACGCACCCGATGGTACTCATAGGTGACGAGGGTCTGGTGGACCTCTGTTCGGTCCGTTTTGAGATAGTCCCAATCTTGATGCAAGATAGGTGCACTGTTTGCACTGTACGTACCATAGGCTCAAAAATAGTTTTGGACGCACCTGATGGAACTTGTAAGTGATGTGAGCCATGTGGAATCTCGATTTAGTCCGTTTGGGCACAGTGTTTGTGTCAGTGCAAGATAGGAGCACGGTTTGCATCGAATATGCCAAAGGCATAGAAATTATTTTGGACACAGTCGATGGGACTCCTAGGTGACGAGGCTCAAGTGGAAGCTCGGTTTGGTCCGTTTGGAGATAGTGCTACTCTTGATGCAAGATTGGTGCACGGTTTGCATCGAACGTACTGTAGTCTCAGAAATAGTATTGGAGGCACCTGATGGAACTCCTAGGTGAGGTGGGTCATGTGGAATCTTGTTTCGATCTGTTTTGAGACAGTGTTAGCATCGGTGCAAGATAGGTGCTTGGTTTGCGTCAAACGTACCATGGGCTCATAAATCATTTTAGATGCACCCGATGGTAGTACTAGGTGATGAGGGACTAGTGGAGCTCTGTTCGGTCCGTTTGGAGATAGTGCTAATCTTGATGCAAGATAGGTGCACGGTTCGCACTGAACGTACCACAGGCTCATAAACGGTTTTGGACGCACCCGATTGAACTTGTAAGTGATGTGGGTCATGTGGAATCTCGTTTTAGTACGTTTGGAGACAGTGTAAGTGTCAGTGCAAGATAGGTGCACGGTTTGCACCGAACGTACCATAGATATAGAATCATTTTGGACACACTCGATGGGACTCCAAGGTGACGAGGCTCAAGTGGAAGCTCTGTTCGGTCCATTTGGAGATAGTGCTAATCTCGACGCAAGATAGGTGCACGGTTTTCACTGAACATACCATAGGCTCATAAATAGTTTTGGACGCACCCGATGGATCTCGTAAGTGACGTGGGTCGTGTGCAATCTCATTTTAGTCCATTTGGAGGCAGTGTTAGTGTCAGTGCAAGATAGGTGCATGGTTTGCACCGAACATACCATAGGCATAGAAATCATTTTGGACACACTCGATGGGACTTCTAGTTGACGAGGCTCAAGTGGAAGCTCTGTTCGGTCTGTTTGGAGATAGTGCTACACTTGATGCAAGATTGGTGCACGGTTTGCGTTGAATGTACCGTAGGCTCAGAAATAGTATTGGAGGCACCCGATGGAACTCCTAGGTGAGGTGGGTCATGTGGAATATCGTTTCAATCTGTTTTGAGATAGGGTTAGCGTCGGTGCAAGATAGGTGCTCGGCTTGCGTCAAACGTACCATAGGCTCATAAATCAGTTTAGACACACCCGATGGTAATCCTAGGTGACGAGGGTCTAGTGGAGCTCGGTTCGGTCCGTTTGGAGATAGTGCTAATCTTGACACAAGGTAGGTGCACGGTTTGCACTTAATGTACCATAGGCTCATAAATAGTTTTGGACGCACCCGATGCAACTCGTAAGTGACGTGGGTCATATGGAATCTTGTTTTATCTATTTGGAGACAGTGTTAGTGTCAGTGCAAAGATAGATGCATGGGTTGCATCGAACATATCGTAGGCATTGAAATCATTTTGGACGCACTCTATGGGTCTCCTAGGTGACGAGGCTCAAGTGGAAGCTCGGTTCGGTCCGTTTGGAGATAGTGCTACTCTTGATGCAAGATTGGTGCACGGTTTGTGTAGAACGTACCGTAGTCTCAGAAATAGTATTAGAGGCACCCGATGGAACTCCTAGGTGAGGTGGGTCATATGGAATCTCGTTTGGATCTGTTTTGAGACAGTGTTAGTGTCGGTGCAAGATAGGTGCTCGATTTGCGTCAAACGTACCATAGGCTCATAAATCAGTTTAGACACACGCGATGGTAATCCTAGGTGACGAGGGTCTGGTGGAGCTCTGTTCGGTCCGTTTGGAGATAGTGCTAATCTTGACACAAGGTAGGTGCACGGTTTGCACTTAATGTACCATAGGCTCATAAATAGTTTTGGACGCACCCGATGCAACTCGTAAGTGACATGGGTCATGTGGAACTTGTTTTATCCGTTTCGAGACAGTGTTAGTGTCAGTGCAAAGATAGGTGCATGGGTTTCATCGAACATATCGTGGGCATTGAAATCATTTTGGACGCGCACACTATGGGTCTCCTAGGTGACGAGGCTCAAGTGGAAGCTCAGTTCGGTCCGTTTGGGGATAATGCTACTCTTGATACAAGATTGGTGCATGGTTTGCGTAGAACGTACCGTAGTCTCAGAAATAGTATTGGAGGCACCCGATGGAACTCCTAGGTGAGGTGGGTCATGTGGAATATCGTTTCGATCTGTTTTGAGATAGGGTTAGCGTCGGTGCAAGATAGGTGCTCGGTTTGCGTCAAACGTACCATAGGCTCATAAATCAGTTTAGACAGACCCGATGTTAATCCTAGGTGACGAGGGTCTGGTGGAGCTCTGTTCGGTCCGTTTGGAGATAGTGCTAATCTTGACACAAGGTAGGTGCACGGTTTGCACTTAATGTACCATAGGCTCTTAAATAGTTTTGGACGCTCCCGATGCAACTCGTAAGTGACGTGGGTCATGTGGAATCTTGTTTTATCCGTTTGGAGACAGTGTTAGTGTCAGTGCAAAGATAGGTGCATGGGTTGCATCGAACATATCGTAGGCATTGAAATAATTTTGGATGCACTCTATGGGTCTCCTAGGTGACGAGGCTCAAGTGGAAGCTCGGTTCGGTCCGTTTGGAGATAGTGCTACTCTTGATGCAAGATTGGTGCACTGTTTGCGTAGAACGTACCGTAGTCTCAGAAATAGTATTGGAGGCACCCGATGGAACTCCTAGGTGAGGTGGGTCATGTGGAATCTCGTTTGGATCTATTTTGAGACAGTGTTAGGGTCGGTGCAAGATATGTGGTCGGTTTGCGTCAAATGTACCACAGGCTCATAAATCATTTTAGATGCACCCGATGGAACTCCTAGGTGAGGTGGATCATGTGGAATCTTGTTTCGATCTATTTTGAGACAGTGTTAGAAGCACCCGATGGTACTCATAGGTGACGATGGTCTGGTGGACCTCTGTTCGGTCCGTTTTGAGATAGTCCCAATCTTGATGCAAGATAGGTGCACTGTTTGCACTGTACGTACCATAGGCTCATAAATAGTTTTGGACGCACCTGATGGAACTTGTAAGTGACGTGAGCCATGTGGAATCTCGATTTAGTCCGTTTGGGCACAGTGTTTGTGTCAGTGCAAGATAGGTGCACGGTTTGCATCGAATATACCAAAGGCATAGAAATTATTTTGGACACAGTCGATGGGACTCCTAGGTGACGAGGCTCAAGTGGAAGCTCTGTTTGGTCCGTTTGGAGATAGTGCTACTCTTGATGCAAGATTGGTGCACGGTTTGCATCGAACGTACTGTAGTCTCAGAAATAGTATTGGAGGCACCTGGTGGAACTCCTAGGTGAGGTGGGTCATGTGGAATCTTGTTTCGATCTGTTTTGAGACAGTGTTAGCATCGGTGCAAGATAGGTGCTCGGTTTGCGTCAAACATACCATGGGCTCATAAATCATTTTAGACGCACCCGATGGTACTACTAGGTGATGAGGGTCTAGTGGAGCTCTGTTCGGTCCGTTTGGAGATAGTGCTAATCTTGACGCAAGATAGGTGCACGGTTTGCACTGAACGTACCACAGGCTCATAAACGGTTTCCGATTGAACTTGTAAGTGACGTGGGTCATGTGGAATCTCGTTTTAGTACGTTTGGAGACAGTGTAAGTGTCAGTGCAAGATAGGTGCACGGTTTGCACCGAACATACCATAGATATAGAATCATTTTGGGCACACTCGATGGGACTCCAAGGTGACGAGGCTCAAGTGGAAGCTCTGTTCGGTCCATTTGGAGATAGTGCTAATCTCGACGCAAGATAGGTGCACGGTTTTCACTGAACACACCATAGGCTCATAAATAGTTTTGGACGCACCCGATGGAACTCGTAGGTGACGTGGGTCGTGTGCAATCTCATTTTAGTCCATTTGGAGGCAGTGTTAGTGTCAGTGCAAGATAGGTGCATGTTTTGCACCGAACATACCATAGGCATAGAAATCATTTTGGACACACTCGATGGGACTTCTAGTTGACGAGGCTCAAGTGGAAGCTCTGTTCGGTCCGTTTGGAGATAGTGCTACACTTGATGCAAGATTGGTGCACGGTTTGCGTTGAATGTACCATAGGCTCAGAAATAGTATTGGAGGCACCCGATGGAACTCCTAGGTGAGGTGGGTCATGTGGAATATCGTTTCGATCTATTTTGAGATAGGGTTAGCGTCGGTGCAAGATAGGTGCTCGGCTTGCGTCAAACGTACCATAGGCTCATAAATCAGTTTAGACACACCCGATGGTAATCCTAGGTGACGAGGGTCTGGTGGAGCTCTGTTCGGTCCGTTTGGAGATAGTGCTAATCTTGACACAAGGTAGGTGCACGGTTTGCACTTAATGTACCATAGGCTCATAAATAGTTTTGGACGCACCCGATGCAACTCGTAAGTGACGTGGGTCATGTGGAACTTGTTTTATCCGTTTCGAGACAGTGTTAGTGTCAGTGCAAAGATAGGTGCATGGGTTTCATCGAACATATCGTGGGCATTGAAATCATTTTGGACGCGCACACTATGGGTCTCCTAGGTGACGAGGCTCAAGTGGAAGCTCAGTTCGGTCCGTTTGGAGATAATGCTACTATTGATACAAGATTGGTGCATGGTTTGCGTAGAACGTACCGTAGTCTCAGAAATAGTATTGGAGGCACTCGATGGAACTCCTAGGTGAGGTGGGTCATGTGGAATCTCGTTTCGATCTGTTTTGAGATAGGGTTTGCGTCGGTGCAAGATAGGTGCTCGGTTTGCGTCAAACGTACCATAGGCTCATAAATCAGTTTAGACAGACCCGATGTTAAGCCTAGGTGACGAGGGTCTGGTGGAGCTCTGTTCGGTCCGTTTGGAGATAGTGCTAATCTTGACACAAGGTAGGTGCACGGTTTGCACTTAATGTACCATAGGCTCATAAATAGTTTTGGACGCACCCGATGCAACTCGTAAGTGACGTGGGTCATGTGGAATCTTGTTTTATCCGTTTGGAGACAGTGTTAGTGTCAGTGCAAAGATAGGTGCATGGGTTGCATCGAACATATCGTAGGCATTGAAATCATTTTGGACGCGCTCTATGGGTCTCCTAGGTGACGACGCTCAAGTGGAAGCTCGGTTCGGTCCGTTTGGAGATAGTGCTACTCTTGATGCAAGATTGGTGCACGGTTTGCGTAGAACGTACCGTAGTCTCAGAAATAGTATTGGAGGCACCCGATGGAACTCCTAGGTGAGGTGGGTCATGTGGAATCTCGTTTGGATCTGTTTTGAGACAGTGTTAGTGTCGGTGCAAGATATGTGGTCGGTTTGCGTCAAATGTACCACATGCTCATAAATCATTTTAGATGCACCCGATGGAACTCCTAGGTGAGGTGCATCATGTGGAATCTTGTTTCGATCTATTTTGAGACAGTGTTAGATGCACCCGATGGTACTCATAGGTGACGATGGTCTGGTGGACCTCTGTTCGGTCCGTTTTGAGATAGTCCCAATCTTGATGCAAGATAGGTGCACTGTTTGCACTGTACGTACCATAGGCTCATAAATAGTTTTGGACGCACCTGATGGAACTTGTAAGTGACGTGAGCCATGTGGAATCTCGATTTAGTCCGTTTGGGCACAGTGTTTGTGTCAGTGCAAGATAGGTGCACGGTTTGCATCGAATATACCAAAGGCATAGAAATTATTTTGGACACAGTCGATGGGACCCCTAGGTGACGAGGCTCAAGTGGAAGCTCTGTTTGGTCCGTTTGGAGATAGTGCTACTCTTGATGCAAGATTGGTGCACGGTTTGCATCGAACGTACTGTAGTCTCAGAAATAGTATTGGAGGCACCTGATGGAACTCCTAGGTGAGGTGGGTCATGTGGAATCTTGTTTCGATCTGTTTTGAGACAGTGTTAGCATCGGTGCAAGATAGGTGCTCGGTTTGCGTCAAACATACCATGGGCTCATAAAATCATTTTAGACGCACCCGATGGTACTACTGGGTGATGAGGGTCTAGTGGAGCTCTGTTCGGTCCGTTTGGAGATAGTGCTAATCTTGACGCAAGATAGGTGCACGGTTTGCACTGAACGTACCACAGGCTCATAAACGGTTTTGGACGCACCCGATTGAACTTGTAAGTGACGTGGGTCATGTGGAATCTCGTTTTAGTATGTTTGGAGACAGTGTAAGTGTCACTGCAAGATAGGTGCACGGTTTGCACCGAACATACCATAGATATAGAATCATTTTGGGCACACTCGATGGGACTCCAAGGTGACGAGGCTCAAGTGGAAGCTCTGTTCGGTCCGTTTGGAGATAGTGCTAATCTCGACGCAAGATAGGTGCACGGTTTTCACTGAACATACCATAGGCTCATAAATAGTTTTGGACGCACCCGATGGAACTCGTAAGTGACGTGGGTCGTGTGCAATCTCATTTTAGTCCATTTGGAGGCAGTGTTAGTGTCAGTGCAAGATAGGTGCATGTTTTGCACCGAACATACCATAGGCATAGAAATCATTTTGGACACACTCGATGGGACTTCTAGTTGATGAGGCTCAAGTGGAAGCTCTGTTCGGTCCGTTTGGAGATAGTGCTACACTTGATGCAAGATTGGTGCACGGTTTGCGTTGAATGTACCGTAGGCTCAGAAATAGTATTGGAGGCACCCGATGGAACTCCTAGGTGAGGTGGGTCATGTGGAATATCGTTTCGATCTGTTTTGAGATAGGGTTAGCGTTGGTGCAAGATAGGTGCTCAGTTTGCGTCAAACGTACCATGGGCTCATAAATCAGTTTAGACACACCCGATGGTAATCCTAGGTGACGAGGGTCTGGTGGAGCTCTGTTCGGTCCGTTTGGAGATAGTGCTAGAATTGTGAATTGGATAGGTGGCTTGCAAACACCCCGTAGGCTAAGCAAAACTCACATCTCACTATTTGTTGTATTGATAAACTTGTTTAGCTTGTCTTTGTAGAAATTTTTAAAAGGCTATTCACCCCCCTCTAGCCATCAAGACCTTTCAACAGTTTGCACCGAACGTACCATACGTCATAAATAGTTTTGGACGCACTCGATAGAACTCGTAAGTGACGTGGGTCGTGTGGAATCTCGTTTTAGTCCATTTGGGACAATGTTAGTGACAGTGCAAGGTTGGAGCACGGTTAGCACCGAACATACCATAGGCATAGAAATCGTTTTAAACGCACTCGATGCACTCCTAGGTGACGAGGCTCATGTGGAAGCTCGATTCGATACATTTGGAGATAGTCCTACGCTTGATGCATGACTTGTGCTCGGTGTGCGTCGAATGTACCGTAGGCTCAAAAATAGTATTGGAGGCACCCGATGGAACTCCTAGGTGACGTGGGTCATGTGGAATCTTGTTTCGGTCGATTTTGAGACAGTGTTAGCATCGGTGCAAGATAGGTGCACAGTTTGCACCGAACGTACCATAGGCATAGAAATCATTTTGGACACACTCGATGCGACTCCTATATGACGAGGCTCAAGTGGAAGCTCGGTACGGTCCATTTATATATAGTGCTACTCTTGATGCATGATTCGTGCACGGTTCGCGTCGAACGTACCGTAGGCTCAGAAATAGTATTGCAGGCACCCGATGGAACTCCTAGGTTACGTGGGTCATGTGGAATCTCGCTTCGATCTGTTTTGAGATAGTGTTAGCGTCGGTGCAACATAGGTGCTCGGTTTGCATCAAACGTACCATAGCTTCATAAATCGTTTTAGAAGCACACGAGGTACTCCTAGGTGATGACAATCTGGTGGAGATCTGTTCGGTCCGTTTGGAGACACTGCTACAGAAAGATAGGTGCATGGTTTAAATTGGACGTACCATAGGTCATAAATAGTTTTGGACGCACCCGATGGAACTCGTAAGTGACGTGGGTCGTGTGGAATCTCGTTTTAGTCCATTTGGAGATAGTGTCAGTGTCAGTGCAAGGTTGGAGCACAGTTTGCACCGAACATACCATAGGCTCAGAAATAGTATCGGTGGCACCCGATGGAACTCCTAGGTGACGTGGGTCATATGGAATCATGCTTCGATGTGTTTTGAGACATTGTTAGCATCAGTGCAAGATACGTGCGTTGTTTGCATCAAATGTACCATAGGCTCATAAATCGTTTTAGACGCACCCAAGGTACTCCTAAGGTGACAAGGGTCTAGTGGACCTCTGTTTGTTCCATTTGGAGATAGTTCTACACAAGATAGGTGCACGGTTTGCACCGAACGTACCATACGTCATAAATAGTTTTGGACGCACTCGATGGAACTCGTAAGTGACGCGGGTCATGTGGAATCTCGTTTTAGTCCGTTTGGGGACAATGTTAGTGTTACTGCAAGGTTGGAGCATGGTTTGCACTGAACATACCATAGGCATAGAAATTGTTTTGGATGAACTCAATGGGACTCCTAGGTGACGAGGCTCAAGTGGAAGCTCGGTTCGATCCGTTTGGAGATAGTGCTACACTTGATGCAAGATTGGTGCACGGTTTCCGTCGAATGTACCGTTGGCTCAGAAATAGTATTGGCGGCACCTGAAGGTGATGTGGGTCATGTGGAATCTTGTTTTGATCTATTTTGAGACAGTGTTAGCGTCGGTGCATGATCGGTGCTTGGTTTGCGTCAAACGTACCATAGGCTCATAAATCATTTTAGACGTACCCAAGGTACTCCTAAGGTGACGAGGGACTAGTGGAGCTCTGTTTGTTCCGTTTGGAGATACTGCTACACAAGATAGGTGCACGGTTTGCACCGAACGTACCATACGTCATAAATAGTTTTGGACGCACTCCACGAAACTCGTAAGTGATGTGGGTCGTGTGGAATCCCGTTTTAGTCCATTTGGGGACAATGTTGGTGTCAGTGCAAGGTTGGAGCATGGTTTGCACCGAACATACCATAGGCATAGAAATCGTTTTGGACGACCTCAATGGGACTCCTAGGTGATGAGGCTCAAGTGGAAGCTCGGTTCGATCCGTTTGGAGATAGTGCTAAACTTGATGCAAGATTGGTGCATGGTTTGCGTCAAACGTACCGTTGGCTCAGAAATAGTATTGGCGGCACCCGATGGAACTCCTAGGTGATGTGGGTCATGTGGAATCTCGTGTCGATCTATTTTGAGATAGTGTTAGCGTCGGTGCAGGATAGGTGCTCGGTTTGCATCAAACGTACCATAGGCTCATAAACCATTTTAGGCGCACCCGATGGTACTACTAGGTGACGAGGCTCTGGTGGAGCTCTGTTCGGTTCGTTTGGAGATAGTGCTAATCTTGACGCAAGATAGGTGCACAGTTTGCACTGAACATACCATAGGCCCATAAATAGTTTTGGACGCACCCGACGGAACTCGTAAGTGATGTGGGTCATCTAGAATCTCATTTTAGTCCGTTTATAGATAGTTTTAGTGTTAGTGCAAGATAGGTGCACGGTTTGCACCAAATGTACCATAGGCATAGAAATCATTTTAGACGCACTCGATGGAACTCCTAGGTGACGAGGCTCAAGTGGAAGCTCGATTCGATACGTTTGGAGATAGTCCTACGCTTGATGCAAGATTTGTGCTCGGGGTGCGTCGAACGTACCGTAGGCTCGGAAATAGTATTGGAGGCACCCGATGGAACTTCTAGGTGACGTGGGTCATGTGGAATCTTGTTTCGATCTATTTTGAGACAATGTTAGCGTCGGTGCAAGATAGGTGCACGGTTCGCACCGAACGTACCATAGGCATAGAAATCGTTTTGGACACACTCGATGGGACTCCTATATGACGAGGCTCAAGTGGAAGCTCGGTACGGTCCATTTGGATATAGTGCTACTCTTGATGCATGATTTGTGCACGGTTCACGTCGAACGTACCGTAGGCTCAGAAATAGTATTGGAGGCACCCGATGGAACTCATAGGTCACGTGGGTCATGTGGAATCTCAGTGCAAGATAGGTGCTCGGTTTGCGTCAAACGTACCATAGGTTCATAAATCATTTTAGAAGGACACGAGGTACTCCTAGCTGATGACGGTCTGGTGGAGATCTGTTCGGTCCGTTTGGAGACAGTCCTACAGAAGATAGTTGCATGGTTTGCATTGAACGTACCATAGGTAATAAATAGTTTTGGACGCACCCGATGGAACTCGTAAGTGACGTGGGTCATGTGGAATCTCGTTTTAGTCCATTTGGAGATAGTGTTAGTGTCAGTGCATGCTTGGAGCACGGTTTGCTCTGTTCGGTCCGTTTGGGGATAGTGCTTCTCTTGATGCGTCGAACAAACTGTAGGCTCGAAAATAGTATCGGATGTACCCGATGGAACTCCTAGGTGACGTGGGTCATATGGAATCTTGTTTCGATCTGTTTTGAGACAGTGTTAGCGTCAGTGCAAGATAGGTGCTTGGTTTGCGTCAAACGTACCATAGGCTCATAAATCATTTTAGACGTACCCATGGTACTGCTAAGGCGACGAGGGACTGGTGGAGCTCTGTTTGTTCCGTTTGGAGATAGTGCTACACAAGATAGGTGCACGGTTTGCACCGAACATACCATACATCATAAATAGTTTTGGACGAACTCGATGTAACTCGTAAGTGACGTGGGTCATGTGGAATCTCGTTTTAGTCCATTTGGGGACAATGTTAGTGTCAGTGCAAGTTTGGAGCTCAGTTTGCACTGAACGTACCATAGGCATAGAAATCGTTTGGGACAAATTAAATGGGACTCCTAGGTGATGAGGTTCAAGTGGAAGCTCGGTTCGATCCGTTTGGAGATAGTGCTACACTTGATGCAAGATTGGTGCACGGCTTGCGTCGAACGTACCGTTGGCTCAGAAATAGTATTGGCGGCACCCGAAGGTGACGTGGGTCATGTGGAATCTCGTTTCAATCTATTTTGAGACAATGTTAGCGTCGGTGCAGGATAGGTGCTCGGTTTGCATCAAACGTACCATAGGCTCATAAATCATTTTAGACGCACCCGATGGTACTACTAGGTGACGAGGGTCTGGTGGAGCTCTGTTCGGTCCGTTTAGAGATAGTGCTAATCTTGACGCAAGATAGGTGCACAGTTTGCACGGAACGTACCATAGGCTCACAAATAGTTTTGGACGCACCCGACGGAACTCGTAACTGATGTGGGTCATGCGGAATCTCATTTTAGTCCGTTTATAGATAGTTTTAGTGTTAGTGCAAGATAGGTGCAGGGTTTGCACCAAATGTACCATAGGCATAGAAATCGTTTTAGACACACTCGATGGAACTCCTAGGTGATGAGGCTCAAGTGGAAGCTCGATTCGATACGTTTGGAGATTGTCTTATGCTTGATGCATAATTTATGCTCGGTTTGCGTCGAATGTACCGTAGGCTCGAAAGTGTATTGGAGGCACCCGATGGAACTCCTAGGTGACGTGGGTCATGTGGAATCTCATTTCGATCTGTTTTGAGACAGTGTTAGCGTCGGTGCAAGATAGGTGCTTGGTTTGCGTCAAACGTACCATAAGCTCATAAATCATTTTAGACGCACCCAAGGTACTCCTAAGGCGAAGAGGGACTGGTGGAGCTCTGTTTGTTCCATAGGCATAGAAATCATTTTGGACACACTCGATGGGACTCCTAGGTGACGAGGCTCAAGTGGAAGCTCGGTACGGTCCATTTGGATATAGTGCTACTCTTGATGCATGATTGGTGCACGGTTTGTGTCGAACGTACCATAGGCTCGGAAATAGTATTGGAAGCACCCGATGGAACTTCTAGGTTACGTGGGTCATGTGGAATCTCGTTTCAATCTGTTTTGAGACAGTGTTAGCGTCGGTGCAAGATAGGTGCTCGGTGTGCGTCAAACGTACGATAGGTTCATAAATCATTTTAGAAGCACACGAGGTACTCCAAGGTGATGAGGGTCTGGTGGAGATCTGTTCGGTCCGTTTGGAGATTGTGCTACAGAAGATAGGTGCACGGTTTGCATTAAACGTACCATAGGTCATAAATAGTTTGGGACGCACCCGATGGAACTCGTAAGTGAGGTGGGTCGTGTGGAATCTCGTTTTAGTCCATTTGGAGATAGTGTTGGTGCCAGTGCAAGGTTGGAGCACGGTTTGCACCGAACATACCATAGGCATAGAAATTGTTTTGGACGAAATCGATCCAACTCCTTGGTGACGAGGCTCAAGTGGAAGCTCTGTTCGGTCCGTTTGTGGATAGTGCTTCTCTTGATGCAAGATTGGTGCATGGTTTGCGTCGACCATATTGTAGGCTCGAATATAGTATCAAAGGTACCCGATGGAACTCCTAGGTGACGTGGGTCATGTCGAATCTTGTTTCGATCTGTTTTGAGACAGTGTTAGCATCGGTGCAAGATAGGTGCTTGGTTTGCGTCAAACGTACCATAGGCTCATAAATCATTTTAGACGTACCCAAGGTACTCCTAAGGTGATGAGGGACTGGTGGAGCTCTGTTTGTTCCGTTTGGAGATAGTGCTACACAAGATAGGTGCACGGTTTGCACCGAACGTACCATAGGCATAGAAATCGTTTTGGACACACTCGATGGGACTCCTATATAACGAGGCTCAAGTGGAAGCTTGGTATGGTCCATTTGGATATAGTGCTACTCTTGATGCATGATTGGTGCACGGTTCACGTCGAACGTACCATAGGCTCAGAAAATAGTATTGGAGGCACCCGATGGAACTCCTAGGTTACGTGGGTCATGTGGAATCTCGCTTCGATCTATTTTGAGACAGTGTTAGCGTCGGTGCAAGATAGGTGCTCGGTTTGCGTCAAACGTACCATGGGTTCATAAATCGTTTCAGAAGCACACGAGGTACTCCAAGGTGATGACGGTCTGGTGGAGATCTGTTCGGTCTGTTTGGAGACAGTGCTACAAAAGATAGGTGCATGGTTTTCATTGAACGTACCATAGGTCACAAATAGTTTTGGACGCACCCGATGGAACTCATAAGTGACGTGGGTCATGTGGAATCTCGTTTTAGTCCATTTGGAGATAGTTTTAGTGTCAGTGCAAGGTTGGAGCACGGTTTGCACTGAACATACCATAGGCATAGAAATTGTTTTGGACGAAATCGATCCAACTCCTAGGTGACGAGGCTCAAGTGGAAGCTCTGTTCGGTCCGTTTGGGGATAGTGCTTCTCTTGATGCAAGATTGGTGCACGGTTTGCGTCGAACATACCGTAGGCTCAAAAAATAGTATCAGAGGTACCCGATGGAACTCCTAGGTGACGTGGGTCTTATGGAATCTTGTTTCGATCTGTTTTGAGACAGTGTTAGTGTCGGTGCAAGATAGGTGCTTGGTTTGCGTCAAACGTACCATAGGCTCATAAATCATTATAGACGTACCCAAGGTACTCCTATGGCGACGAGGGACTGGTGGAGCTCTGTTTGTTCTGTTTGGAGATAGTGCTACACAAGATAGGTGCACGGTTTGCACCGAACGTACCATACGTCATAAATAGTTTTCGACGCACTCGACGGAACTCATAAGTGACGCGGGTCGTGTGGAATCCTGTTTTAGTCCATTTGGGGACAATGTTAGTGTCAGTGCAAGGTTGGAGCATGGTTTGCACCGAACATACCATAGGCATAGAAATCGTTTTGGACGAACTCAATGGGACTCCTAGGTGATGAGGCTCAAGTGGAAGCTCGGTTCAATCCGTTTGGAGATAGTGCTACACTTGATGCAAGATTGGTGCATGGTTTGCGTCGAACGTACCGTTGGCTCAGAAATAGTATTGGCAGCACCCGATGGAACTCCTAGGTGACATGGGTCATGTGGAATCTCATTTCGATCTATTTTGAGACAGTGTTAGCGTCGGTGCATGATAGGTGCCCGGTTTGCATCAAACGTACCATAGGCTCATAAACCGTTTTAGGCGCACCCGATGGTACTACTAGGTGACGAGGGTCTGGTGGAGCTCTATTCGGTCCGTTTGGAGATAGTGCTAATCTTGACGCAAGATAGGTGCACAGTTTGAACTGAACGTACCATAGGCCCATAAATAGTTCTAGACGCACCTGACGGAACTCGTAAGTGATGTGGGTCATGTGGAATCTCATTTTAGTCTGTTTATAGATAGTTTTAGTGTTAGTGCAAGATAGGTGCACGGTTTGAACCAAATATACCATAGGCATAGAAATCATTTTAGACGCACTCGATGGAACTCCTAGGTGACGAGGCACAAGTGAAAGCTCGATTCGATACGTTTGGAGAGAGTCCTAGCCTTGATGCAGGATTTGTGCTCGGTGTGCGTCGAATGTACCGTAGGCTCACAAATAGTATTAGAGGCACCCGATGGAACTCCTAGGTGACGTGGGTCATGTGGAATCTTGTTTCAATCTATTTTGAGACAGTGTTAGTGTCGGTGCAAGATAGGTGCTTGGTTTGCGTCAAACGTACCATAGGCTCATAAATCATTATAGACGTACCCAAGGTACTCCTATGGCGACGAGGGACTGGTGGAGCTCTGTTTGTTCTGTTTGGAGATAGTGCTACACAAGATAGGTGCACGGTTTGCACCGAACGTACCATACGTCATAAATAGTTTTCGACGCACTCGATGGAACTCGTAAGTGACGCGGGTCGTGTGGAATCCCGTTTTAGTCCATTTGGGGACAATGTTAGTGTCAGTGCAAGGTTAGAGCATGGTTTGCACCGAACATACTATAGGCATAGAAATCATTTTGGACGAACTCAATGGGACTCCTAGGTGACGAGGCTCAAGTGGAAGCTCGGTTCGATCCATTTGGAGATAGTGCTACACTTGATGCAAGATTGGTGCATGGTTTGCGTCGAACGTACCGTTGGCTCAGAAATAGTGTTGGCGGCACCCGATAGAACTCCTAGGTGACGTGGGTCATGTGGAATCTCGTTTCAATCTATTTTGAGACAGTGTTAGCGTCATTGCAGGATAGGTGCTCGGTTTGCATCAAACATACCATAGGCTCATAAACCGTTTTAGGCGCACCCGATGGTACTACTAGGTGACGAGGGTCTGGTGGAGCTCTGTTCGGTCCGTTTGGAGATAGTGCTAATCTTAACGCGAGATAGGTGCACAGTTTGAACTGAACGTACCATAGGCTCATAAATAGTTTTGGACGCACCTGACGGAACTCGTAAGTGATGTGGGTCATGTGGAATCTTATTTTAGTCCGTTTATAGATAGTTTTAGTGTTAGTGCAAGATAGGTGCACGGTTTGAACCAAATATACCATAGGCGTAGAAATCGTTTTAGACACACTCGATGGAACTCCTAGGTGACGAGGCTCAAGTGGAAGCTCGATTCGATACGTTCGGAGATAGTCATACGCTTGATGCAAGATTTGTGCCCGGTGTGCGTCGAATGTACTGTAGGCTCGAAATAGTATTGGAGGCACCCGATGGAACTCCTAGGTGACGTGGGTCATGTGGAATCTTGTTTCGATCTATTTTTGAGACAGTGTTAGCATTGGTGCAAGATAGGTGCACGGTTTGCACCGAACGTACCATAGGCATAGAAATCGTTTTGGACACACTCGATGGGACTCCTATATGACGAGGCTCAAGTGGAAGCTCGGTACGGTCCATTTGGATATAGTGCTACTCTTGATGGATGATTGGTGCACGGTTCACGTCAAACGTACCGTAGGCTCGGAAATAGTATTAGAGGCACCCGATGGAACTCCTAGGTGACGTGGGTCATGTGGAATCTTGTTTCGATCTGTTTTGAGACAGTGTTTGCGTCGGTGCAAGATAGGTGCACGGTTTGCTCCGAACGTACCATAGGCATAGAAATCGTTTTGGACACACTCGATAGGACTCCTATATGACGAGGCTCAAGTGGAAGCTCGGTACGGTCCATTTGGATATAGTGCTACTCTTGATGCATGATTGGTGCACGGTTTGCGTTGAACATACCGTAGGCTCAGAAATAGTATTGGAGGCACCCGATGGAACTCCTAGGTTACGTGGGTCATGTGGAATCTCGTTTTGATCTGTTTTGAGACAGTGTTAGCGTCGGTGCAAGATAGGTTTTCGGTTTGCATCAAACGTACCATAGGTTCATAAATCGTTTTAGAAGCACACGAGGTACTCCTAGGTGATGAGGGTCTGGTGGAGATCTGTTCGGTCCGTTTGAAGACAGTGCTATAGAAGATAGGTGCACGGTATGCATTGAACGTACCATAGGTCAAAAATAGTTTTGGACGCACCCGATGGAACTCGTAAGTGACGTGGGTCATGTAGAATCTTGTTTTAGTCCATTTGGAGATAGTTTTAGTGTCAGTGCAAGCTTGGAGCACAGTTTGCACCGAACATACCATAGGCATAGAAATTGTTTTGGATGAAATTGATCCAACTCCTAGGTGATGAGGCTAAAGTGGAAGCTCTGTTCGGTCCATTTGGGGATAGTACTTCTCTTGATGCAAGATTGGTGCACGGTTTGCGTCGAACATTCCGTAGGCTCAAAAATAGTATCGGAGGCACCCGATGGAACTCCTAGGTGACGTGGGTCATGTGGAATCTTGTTTCGATCTATTTTGAGACAGTGTTAGTGTCGGTGCAAGATAGGTGCTTGGTTTGCGTCAAACGTACCATAGGCTCATAAATCATTATAGACGTACCCAAGGTACTCCTATGGCGACGAGGGACTGGTGGAGCTCTGTTTGTTCTGTTTGGAGATAGTGCTACACAAGATAGGTGCACGGTTTGCACCGAACGTACCATACGTCATAAATAGTTTTCGACGCACTCGATGGAACTCGTAAGTGATGCGGGTCGTGTGGAATCCCGTTTTAGTCCATTTGGGGACAATGTTAGTGTCAGTGCAAGGTTAGAGCATGGTTTGCACCGAACATACCATAGGCATAGAAATCATTTTGGACGAACTCAATGGGACTCCTAGGTGACGAGGCTCAAGTGGAAGCTCGGTTCGATCCATTTGGAGATAGTGCTACACTTGATGCAAGATTGGTGCATGGTTTGCGTCGAACGTACCGTTGGCTCAGAAATAGTATTGGCGGCACCCGATGGAACTCCTAGGTGACGTGGGTCATGTGGAATCTCGTTTCAATCTATTTTGAGACAGTGTTAGCGTCGTTGCAGGATAGGTGCTCGGTTTGCATCAAACGTACCATAGGCTCATAAACCGTTTTAGGCGCACCCGATGGTACTACTAGGTGACGAGGTTCTGGTGGAGCTCTGTTCGGTCCGTTTGGAGATAGTGCTAATCTTGACGCAAGATAGGTGCACAGTTTGAACTGAACGTACCATAGGCACATAAATAGTTTTGGACGCACCTGACGGAACTCGTAAGTGATGTGGGTCATGTGGAATCTTATTTTAGTCCGTTTATAGATAGTTTTAGTGTTAGTGCAAGATAGGTGCACGGTTTGAACCAAATATACCATAGGCGTAGAAATCATTTTAGACACACTCGATGGAACTCCTAGGTGACGAGGCTCAAGTGGAAGCTCGATTCGATACGTTTGGAGATAGTCATACGCTTGATGCAAGATTTGTGCCCAGTGTGCGTCGAATGTACTGTAGGCTCGAAATAGTATTGGAGGCACCCGATGGAACTCCTAGGTGACGTGGGTCATGTGGAATCTTGTTTCGATCTATTTTTGAGATAGTGTTAGCATTGGTGCAAGATAGGTGCACGGTTTGCACCGAACGTACCATAGGCATAGAAATCGTTTTGGACACACTCGATGGGACTCCTATATGACGAGGCTCAAGTGGAAGCTCGGTACGGTCCATTTGGATATAGTGCTACTCTTGATGGATGATTGGTGCACGATTCACGTCAAACGTACCGTAGGCTCGGAAATAGTATTAGAGGCACCCGATGGAACTCCTAGGTGACGTGGGTCATGTGGAATCTTGTTTCGATCTGTTTTGAGACAGTGTTTGCGTCGGTGCAAGATAGGTGCATGGTTTGCACCGAACGTACCATAGGCATAGAAATCATTTTGGACACACTCGATAGGACTCCTATATGACGAGGCTCAAGTGGAAGCTCAGTACGGTCTATTTGGATATAGTGCTACTCTTGATGCATGATTGGTGCACGGTTTGCGTTGAACGTACCGTAGGCTCGGAAATAGTATTGGAGGCACCCGATGGAACTCCTAGGTGACGTGGGTCATGTGAAATCTTGTTTCGATCTGTTTTGAGATAGTGTTTGCGTCGGTGCAAGATAGGTGCACGATTTGCACCGAACGTACCATAGGCATAGAAATCGTTTTGGACACACTCGATAGGACCCCTATATGACGAGGCTCAAGTGGAAGCTCGGTACGGTCCATTTGGATATAGTGCTACTCTTGATGGATGATTGGTGCACGGTTCACGTCAAACGTACCGTAGGCTCGAAAATAGTATTGGCGGCACCCGATGGAACTCCTAGGTGACGTGGGTCATGTGGAATCTTGTTTCGATCTGTTTTGAGACAGTGTTTTGCGTCGGTGCAACATAGGTGCACGGTTTGCACCGAATGTACCATAGGCATAGAAATCGTTTTGGACACACTCGATAGGACTCCTATATGACGAGGCTCAAGTGGAAGCTCAGTACGGTCCATTTGGATATAGTGCTACTCTTGATGCATGATTGGTGCACTGTTTGCCTTGAACATACCGTAGGCTCAGAAATAGTATTGGAGGCACCCGATGGAACTCCTAGGTTACGTGGGTCATGTGGAATCTCATTTCGATCTGTTTTGAGACAGTGTTAGCGTCGGTGCAAGATAGGTTTTCGGTTTGCGTCAAACGTACCATAGGTTCATAAATCGTTTTAGAAGCACATGAGGTACTCCTAGGTGATGAGGGTTTGGTGGAGATCTGTTCGGTCCGTTTGGAGACAGTGCTATAGAAGATAGGTGCACGGTATGCATTGAACGTACCATAGGTCAAAAATAGTTTTGGACGCACCCGATGGAACTCGTAAGTGACGTGGGTCATGTAGAATCTTGTTTTAGTCCATTTGGAGATAGTTTTAGTGTCAGTGCAAGCTTGGAGCACAGTTTGCACCGAACATACCATAGGCATAGAAATTGTTTTGGATGAAATTGATCCAACTCCTAGGTGATGAGGCTAAAGTGGAAGCTCTGTTCGGTCCATTTGGGGATAGTACTTCTCTTGATGCAAGATTGGTGCACGGTTTGCGTCGAACATTCCGTAGGCTCAAAAATAGTATCGGAGGCACCCGATGGAACTCCTAGGTGACGTGGGTCATGTGGAATCTTGTTTCGATCTATTTTGAGACAGTGTTAGTGTCGGTGCAAGATAGGTGCTTGGTTTGCGTCAAACGTACCATAGGCTCATAAATCATTATAGACGTACCCAAGGTACTCCTATGGCGACGAGGGACTGGTGGAGCTCTGTTTGTTCTGTTTGGAGATAGTGCTACACAAGATAGGTGCACGGTTTGCACCGAACGTACCATACGTCATAAATAGTTTTCGACGCACTCGATGGAACTCGTAAGTGATGCGGGTCGTGTGGAATCCCGTTTTAGTCCATTTGGGGACAATGTTAGTGTCAGTGCAAGGTTAGAGCATGGTTTGCACCGAACATACCATAGGCATAGAAATCATTTTGGACGAACTCAATGGGACTCCTAGGTGACGAGGCTCAAGTGGAAGCTCGGTTCGATCCATTTGGAGATAGTGCTACACTTGATGCAAGATTGGTGCATGGTTTGCGTCGAACGTACCGTTGGCTCAGAAATAGTATTGGCGGCACCCGATGGAACTCCTAGGTGACGTGGGTCATGTGGAATCTCGTTTCAATCTATTTTGAGACAGTGTTAGCGTCGTTGCAGGATAGGTGCTCGGTTTGCATCAAACGTACCATAGGCTCATAAACCGTTTTAGGCGCACCCGATGGTACTACTAGGTGACGAGGGTCTGGTGGAGCTCTGTTCGGTCCGTTTGGAGATAGTGCTAATCTTGACGCAAGATAGGTGCACAGTTTGAACTGAACGTACCATAGGCTCATAAATAGTTTTGGACGCACCTGACGGAACTCGTAAGTGATGTGGGTCATGTGGAATCTTATTTTAGTCCGTTTATAGATAGTTTTAGTGTTAGTGCAAGATAGGTGCACGGTTTGAACCAAATATACCATAGGCGTAGAAATCATTTTAGACACACTCGATGGAACTCCTAGGTGACGAGGCTCAAGTGGAAGCTCGATTCGATACGTTTGGAGATAGTCATACGCTTGATGCAAGATTTGTGCCCAGTGTGCGTCGAATGTACTGTAGGCTCGAAATAGTATTGGAGGCACCCGATGGAACTCCTAGGTGACGTGGGTCATGTGGAATCTTGTTTCGATCTATTTTTGAGATAGTGTTAGCATTGGTGCAAGATAGGTGCACGGTTTGCACCGAACGTACCATAGGCATAGAAATCGTTTTGGACACACTCGATGGGACTCCTATATGACGAGGCTCAAGTGGAAGCTCGGTACGGTCCATTTGGATATAGTGCTACTCTTGATGGATGATTGGTGCACGGTTCACGTCAAACGTACCGTAGGCTCGGAAATAGTATTAGAGGCACCCGATGGAACTCCTAGGTGACGTGGGTCATGTGGAATCTTGTTTCGATCTGTTTTGAGACAGTGTTTGCGTCGGTGCAAGATAGGTGCACGGTTTGCACCGAACGTACCATAGGCATAGAAATCATTTTGGACACACTCGATAGGACTCCTATATGACGAGGCTCAAGTGGAAGCTCGGTACGGTCTATTTGGATATAGTGCTACTCTTGATGCATGATTGGTGCACGGTTTGCGTTGAACGTACCGTAGGCTCGGAAATAGTATTGGAGGCACCCGATGGAACTCCTAGGTGACGTGGGTCATGTGAAATCTTGTTTCGATCTGTTTTGAGATAGTGTTTGCGTCGGTGCAAGATAGGTGCACGATTTGCACCGAACGTACCATAGGCATAGAAATCGTTTTGGACACACTCGATAGGACCCCTATATGACGAGGCTCAAGTGGAAGCTCGGTACGGTCCATTTGGATATAGTGCTACTCTTGATGGATGATTGGTGCACGGTTCACGTCAAACGTACCGTAGGCTCGAAAATAGTATTGGCGGCACCCGATGGAACTCCTAGGTGACGTGGGTCATGTGGAATCTTGTTTCGATCTGTTTTGAGACAGTGTTTTGCGTCGGTGCAACATAGGTGCACGGTTTGCACCGAATGTACCATAGGCATAGAAATCGTTTTGGACACACTCGATAGGACTCCTATATGACGAGGCTCAAGTGGAAGCTCAGTACGGTCCATTTGGATATAGTGCTACTCTTGATGCATGATTGGTGCACTGTTTGCCTTGAACATACCGTAGGCTCAGAAATAGTATTGGAGGCACCCGATGGAACTCCTAGGTTACGTGGGTCATGTGGAATCTCGTTTCGATCTGTTTTGAGACAGTGTTAGCGTCGGTGCAAGATAGGTTTTCGGTTTGCGTCAAACGTACCATAGGTTCATAAATCGTTTTAGAAGCACACGAGGTACTCCTAGGTGATGAGGGTTTGGTGGAGATCTGTTCGGTCCGTTTGGAGACAGTGCTATAGAAAATAGGTGCACGGTATGCATTGAACGTACCATAGGTCAAAAATAGTTTTGGACGCACCCGATGGAACTCGTAAGTGACGTGGGTCATGTAGAATCTTGTTTTAGTCCATTTGGAGATAGTTTTAGTGTCAGTGCAAGCTTGGAGCACAGTTTGCACCGAACATACCATAGGCATAGAAATTGTTTTGGATGAAATCGATCCAACTCCTAGGTGATGAGGCTAAAGTGGAAGCTCTGTTCGGTCCATTTGGGGATAGTGCTTCTTTTGATGCAAGATTGGTGCACGGTTTGCGTCGAACATTCCGTAGGCTCAGAATTAGTATCGGAGGCACCCGATGGAAATCCTAGGTGACGTGGGTCATGTGGAATCTTGTTTCGATCTGTTTTGAGACAGTGTTAGCGTCGGTGCAAGATAGGTGCTTGGTTTGCGTCAAACGTACCATAGGCTCATAAATCATTTTAGACGTACCCATGGTACTCCTAAGGCGATGAGGGACTGGTGGAACTCTGTTAGTGTCAGTGCAAGGTTGGAGAACGGTTTGCGTTGAACACCATTCTTGCATCAATCTACTTCTAGGCAGTGTAAGCGTCGGTGCAGGATAGATGCTCGGTTTGGATCAAACGTACCATAGGCTCATAAATCGTTTTAGACGCACCCGATGGTCTACTAGGTGACGAGGGTCTGGTGGAGCTCTGTTCATTCCGTTTGGAGATAGTGCTAATCTTTACGCAAGATAGGTGCACAGTTTGCACTGAACGTACCATAGGCTCATAAATAGTTTTGGACGCACTCGACGCAACTCGTAAGTGATGTGGGTCATGTGGAATCTTATTTTAGTTCGCTTATAGATAGTTTGAGTGTTAGTGCAATATAGGTGCACGGTTTGCACCAAATGTGCCATAGGCATAGAAATCATTTTAGACGCACTCGATGGAACTCCTAGGTGATGAGGCTCAAGTGGAAGCTCGATTCGATACGTTTGGAGATAGTCCTACGATTGATGCAAGAATGGTGCTCGGTTTCTGTCGAATGTACTGTAGGCTCAGAAATAGTATTGGAGGCACCCGATGGAACTCCTAGGTGACGTGGGTCATGTGGAATCTTGTTTTGATCTGTTTTGAGACATTGTTAGCGTCGGTGTAAGATAGGTGCATGGTTTGCACTGATCGTACCATAGGCATAGAAATCGTTTTGGACACACTCGATGGGACTCCTAGGTGACGAGGCTCAAGTGGAAGCTCGGTACGGTCCATTTGGATATAGTGCTACTCTTGATGCATGATTGGTGCACGGTTTGCGTTGAATGTACCGTAGGCTCGGAAATAGTATTGGAGGCACCCGATGGAACAACTAGGTTACGTGAGTCGTGTGGAATCTCGTTTCGATCTGTTTTCAGACAGTGTTAGTGTCGGTGCAAGATAGGTGCTCGGTTTGCGTCAAACATACCATAGGTTCATAAATCATTTTTGAAGCACACGTGGTACTCCTAGGTGATGAGGGACTCGTGGAGATCTATTCGGTCCGTTTGGAGACAGTGCTATAGAAGATAGGTGCATGGTTTGCATTGAACGTACCATAGGTCATAAATAGTTTTGGACGCACCCGATGGAACTCGTAAGTGACGTGGGTCGTGTAGAATCTTGTTTTAGTCCATGTGGAGATAGTGTTAGTGTCAGTGCAAGGTTGGAGCACGGTTTGCACCGAACATACCATAGGCATAGAAATTGTTTTGGACTAACTCAATGGGACTGCTAGGTGACGAGGCTCTAGTGGAAGCTCGGTTCGATCCGTATGGAGATAGTGTTACACTTGATGCAAGATTGGTGCACGGTTTGCGTTGAATGTACCGTTGGCTCAGAAATAGTATTGGCGGCACCCGAAGGTGACGTGGGTCATGTGGAATCTCATTTCGATCTATTTTTAGACAGTGTTAGCATCGGTGCAGGATAGGTGCTCGGTTTGGATCAAACATACCATAGGCTCAGAAATCGTTTTAGATGCACCCGATGGTACTACTAGGTGACGAGGGTCTGGTGGAGCTCTGTTCAGTCCGTTTGGAGATAGTGCTAATCTTTACGCAAGATAGGTGCACAGTTTGCACTGAACGTACCATAGGCTCATAAATAGTTTTGGACGCACCCGACGGAACTCGTAAGTGATGTGGGTCATGTGGAATCTCATTTTAGTCCGCTTATAGATAGTTTTAGTGTTAGTGCAAGATAGGTGCACGGTTTGCACCAAATGTACCATAGGCATAGAAATCATTTTAGATGCACTCGATGGAACTCCTAGGTGATGAGGCTCAAGTGGAAGCTCGATTCGATACGTTTGGAGATAGTCCTACGATTGATGCAAGAATGGTTGATGAGGACATCATTGACACAAATATGACCATGTCAACCACTTCTATACCAAAGGTGCAACCATTCTATATGAGGCTTATCATTGATGCATTTGATGAATTGGTGCTCCACCATAAAATGTGTATATTTTCATTTTCAGAATTACTTACATGGATCAAGGAAAGGTTTGATTGCATATGGAAAGCATGGAAGGTTAATGAAGTTGATTGGGGACCAAATCCAAGTATTCCCAACGTTCTCCACCTGGACACCACGTCACTTTTGGTCCAAGGAAAGAAAGAGATCAAATCCAACACGTTTTGGGGCTGGATTCGGACTCCAGGACAGCTCCAACTTGTGTTGTTCACCACAGTCACATACGGACTCGGATTGGGACGTTCTAGCACTTTTTGGAAAGCTTATCAAGTCTATTTTCCAACGGATCTGGACTCATGGCTATATCTTATCTGATGCTTCTGCAATCGTTGTTTCAACGCCGGGGCCTTTTCTGCCTTTGGTGCTGTGTCACCCTATTTTGGGCTGATGGCCCATGTATCAAGTTGGATTCATTAGGGACGTGTCCTAGGGTTGGAGAACGACCCCAACACCCCCTGGTCGTTCCCCTAGGTATTAATAAGGATTAGAGCCGCCACAAACAGATTGGGTTTTGTTTTGTTGAAAGTTTAGCCATTGCTACTTCCTTGTAGACGCGTGTGTCGACTAGACCATCCGTTCTACTCGATTCAGAACCCCAACTTTGTGATTTCAGATTGGTTTTCATCTCCATATTTGCAATTGAGTTGCTTGTTCTACTTGTTCTTGCTTGTTCCTCGATTGCTTGCAGGAATTACCCTAGTGGTTTGGTTGATCGTGTTCCACAAGATCGCGACGGCTGTTGGAGGTGGTGTATCGGTTGCTAAGGCGCAGCATCCTTGGATGGTTGTAGTCGGGCCATGAACGTCATCTCCATCCCCAAATCGAGTTATCCACCTTCTCTCATCGAAAGATCAGGATTCACCCTAGCGGGTTCATATCATTTGGTATCAGAGTTGGGCCCTTGTTTAAGGGGGTGGGAATGATGAGGACATCCTCCACTATTATCCGCTAGCAAAGACGCAACAAAAAAGGGCCAAGTGGCCTAGTTGTAGTCGGGCGGTGACCGTGTGAGCCTCTGAATAATCCCACCTTACTTAACTTGGGAGGAGGAAGCCACCTTAAAAGAGAGAGTCACCCTTCCCCTATCGGACTAGTCTTTTAGGGACATTGGGCCTTTCTCCGAGTGGGTGTGCATAAGAACTGTTGGAGTCCGGGCAACCTTAATTTATTGGGCCTCGGCCAACCTCACCTGGGCCGGATGTATCAGTTGGTAATCAGAGCAAGGTTGATCGGTGAGAGACTTCTAGTTCTTTGCTGTTTTTAATCTCCTATGGTCCAGAAAAAGCCAAAACAAAATTAGTAGATTAGTTCTTCATAATCCCAAAACCCCTTTGAGCTTAATACTATTACTGCTTAGTTAGGGCTTATTGAATTAACGGTTGCATCGTCGTGCAAGTTGCTGGTCTTAGCGTCTAGTCGTTTAGAGTTTCGAGTTCTAGTCACGTTTCTGTCACCATCGCAGATTTGAGTTTATTTGTTTCTCTCTAGGAATCCAAGTGGATTTTCAAATTCCTTTGTTTTGTTTACCACCATTATCCTAGCCACGTCCTTGGAGGTTTCATCCACGTCCATATTTCCATCTACAAAAAGGAAATCCAACAAGATCAAGATAGAATTCGATTCGGAGTCCTGTTTTATCTTGAAAACAAAAGCACCATATTTCCTTTGTCTGGAGTCTGAATAGGGAGTTTAAATACAATCTAGAAACCTTAACTTGTCCTCTTTCCAACGGATCAGAGCTTGGTCCCAAATTCATTCCGAGCGCTTCGCAATTGCCCTGGAGATTTGTGCGTCTGCTGATTTTGCAAAACAACCACTTGTTTCACTTTGCTACTGAATCACCCTTCCCAAGGAAACATTTAATTGTTGTAAGTAGCTTGTTATTTCTTGTTGCAAAATTTCAGTTTTGTGATAGTTGAAAGAAAAAAAAAGAAAAAAAAAGACAGAAAGAAAGAAAAGAAAGACAGAAAGAAAGAAAGAAAAGAAAGAGAAAGAAGAAGAGAAGAGTTTTTCTTTTGTTGTTATTCCTGTCCTTGTGATCCTTCTTTGCTGCTGCTCAGTGACTTCGTTTGTGTCCAGGCTCGCGTCTCTAGCATGTACTAGCCTAGGACCAGCATAATAACGTCGTTGAGCGTTTGTTCAATTTGCTTGCAACTAACGTGGTTCTAGTACTTCCTTGCTTTAGCCCACCTATAGCTCCACATAATTTCGACTACAGCTTGATAGGTGTTGTTGTTGCGGCACCGATACACTTCACTCCATGGTTGTAGACTTGTTGGTTGCCGTCACCTCCTGTTTGGCTTGGTAAGAACTTGTAAGGTCTTGTTTTAACAAGTTGAGTTTGAGAGAATTACATCTGACACATCCTAGTAGTTGATAGGAGGATACATATTATTTTTGTGTTTCTTGTTTTCTACTAATCATGGCAGGTGATATGGAGATTTTTGAGCTGTTGAAACTAGACCCTCATATTCAGGATGTCATTCAACACTTGCCATTATATGATGGTAAGTTTGATCCTCAAGCTTACATCGATTGGGAGTTAAAAGTAGACAATGAATTTGATGAGCATGACCTATCCGAGAAACAAAAGATTTGTATTGCCTCTAATATTTTGATTGAATATGCTTTGCTAGAATGGAAACACATTTGTAGGCACATCAAAGTTCCAGAATCTTGGAAAGACTTCAAATTTCTTTTTAGAGATGCATTCGTTCCTGCATATTATGTTGATTATTTGCTTGCAAAATTAGACAACTTGAAGCAGGGTAGCAAGACTGTGAAACAATACTACCATAATTTTAAGATTTGTATCATGTTTGGTGGATTGGATGAATGCATGGAAGATGTTATGAGTAGATTCATGAGAGGGCTCAATTCTGAAATTCGAACCTTATTAATTAGCAAATCATATTGCCATATTGGTCAATTGTTTTGTCTGGCTCTCAATGCTGAAAAAGAGATTCTATTATCTGTGAATACTTGCCAGAATGATGTGACCCATAATGTCCAAAAATTTTTCCACTCTGCATGCTAATGAAGAGCAACAAATAGTGGAACCCACTACTGATTTTCCTTTGTCACAAAATGAATTACTCGCGGTTCCTTGTGATAAAGAGGAGTTGTGTGTTGATGATTCTTTTACTCCTATGCCACAAGTAGCAAATAAGTGTGATACTTTTGGTTTGGAACCATACAAATGTGCTGAAGATAAGCTTTTTCATCATATTACATGTGCACAAGATGAACTGAATTTGTTGTCCTCTTTAAATACTTTGGGTTATATTGAATTTGATATTCTGTGTAATCTAAATTATCTAAAAGATAAACTTAAATTTGATTCTATTTTGCCAAGTTTTAATCATTGTTCGCTTCATGCAATTGGCAAATATGACAACAAAGGAGAATATTTGGTGCATAAAGTTTATATTTGCTCTAATCTGAAATATCCTTTTGGGCCACAATACCATGATCAAATTGAGGGCTGCACTAACACTAATGATGTCTTGCAAAGTTTTTCTAGTTTTTCCCAAATGCAACAGGATAAATATCAAGAAGGGGAGCACGGTTCACTTTTACCTACAACACATCCTCCAACAAAGGTCAAACCGAGGACGGTTTGCTGTCAAGAAGGGGAGAATGATGAGGACATCATTGACACAAATATGACCATGTCAACCACTTCTATACCAAAGGTGCAACCATTCTATATGAGGCTTATCATTGATGCATTTGATGAATTGGTGCTCCACCATAAAATGTGTATATTTTCATTTTCAGAATTACTTACATGGATCAAGGAAAGGTTTGATTGCATATGGAAAGCATGGAAGGTTAATGAAGTTGATTGGGGACCAAATCCAAGTATTCCCAACGTTCTCCACCTGGACACCACGTCACTTTTGGTCCAAGGAAAGAAAGAGATCAAATCCAACACGTTTTGGGGCTGGATTCGGACTCCAGGACAGCTCCAACTTGTGTTGTTCACCACAGTCGCATACGGACTCGGATTGGGACGTTCTAGCACTTTTTGGAAAGCTTATCAAGTCTATTTTCCAACGGATCTGGACTCATGGCTATATCTTATATGATGCTTCTGCAATCGTCGTTTCAACGCCGGGGCCTTTTCTGCCTTTGGTGCTGTGTCACCCTATTTTGGGCTGATGGCCCATGTATCAAGTTGGATTCATTAGGGACATGTCCTAGGGTTGGAGAACGACCCCAACACCCCCTGGTCATTCCCCTAGGTATTAATAAGGATTAGAGCCGCCACAAACAGATTGAGTTTTGTTTTGTTGAAAGTTTAGCCATTGCTACTTCCTTGTAGACGCGTGTGTCGACTAGACCATCCGTTCTACTCGATTCAGAACCCCAACTTTGTGATTTCAGATTGGTTTTCATCTCCATATTTGCAATTGAGTTGCTTGTTCTACTTGTTCTTGCTTGTTCCTCGATTGCTTGTAGGAATTACCCTAGTGGTTTGGTTGATCGTGTTCCACAAGATCGCGACGGCTGTTGGAGGTGGTGTATCGGTTGCTAAGGCGCAGCATCCTTGGATGGTTGTAGTCGGGCCATGAACGTCATCTCCATCCCCAAATCGAGTTATCCACCTTGTCTCATCGAAAGATTAGGATTCACCCTAGCGGGTTCATATCATTTGGTATCAGAGTTGGGCCCTTGTTTAAGGGGGTGGGAATGATGAGGACATCCTCCACTATTATCCGCTGGCAAAGACGCAACAAAAAAGGGCCAAGTGGCCTAGTTGTAGTCGGGCGGTGACCGTGTGAGCCTCTGAATAATCCCACCTTACTTAACTTGGGAGGAGGAAGCCACCTTAAAAGAGAGAGTCACCCTTCCCCTATCGGACTAGTCTTTTAGGGACATTGGACCTTTCTCCGAGTGGGTGTGCATAAGAACTGTTGGGGTTTGGGCAACCTTAATTTATTGGGCCTCGGCCAACCTCACCTGGGCCGGATGTATCAATGGTGCTCGGTTTCCATCGAATGTACCGTAGGCTCAGAAATAGTATTGGAGGCACCCGATGGAACTCCTAGGTGACGTGGGTCATGTGGAATCTTGTTTCGATCTATTTTGAGACATTGTTAGCGTCGGTGCAAGATAGGTGCACGGTTTGCACCGAACTACCATAGGCATAGAAATCGTTTTGGACACACTTGATGGGACTCCTAGGTGACGAGGCTCAAGTGGAAGCTCGGTACGGTCCATTTGGATATAGTGCTACTCTTGATGCATGATTGGTGCACGGTTTGCGTTGAACGTACCGTAGGCTCAGAAATAGTATTGGAGGCACCCGATGGAACTCCTAGGTTACGTGGGTCATGTGGAATCTCGTTTCGATCTGTTTTGAGACAGTGTTAGCGTCGGTGCAAGATAGGTGCTCGGTTTGCGTCAAACGTACCATAGGTTCATAAATCGTTTTAGAAGCACACGTGGTACTCCTAGGTGATGAGGGTCTCGTGGAGATCTATTCGGTCCATTTGGAGACAGTGCTATAGAAGATAGGTGCATGGTTTGCATTGAACGTACCATAGGTCATAAATAGTTTTGGACGCACCTGATGGAACTCGTAAGTGACGTGGGTCGTGTAGAATCTTGTTTTAGTCCATGTGGAGATAGTGTTAGTGTCAGTGCAAGGTTGGAGCACGGTTTGCACCGAACATACCATAGGCATAGAAATTGTTATGGACGAACTCAATGGGACTGCTAGGTGACGAGGCTCTAGTGGAAGCTTGGTTCGATCCGTATGGAGATAGTGTTACACTTGATGCAAGATTGGTGCACGGTTTGCGTCGAATGTACCGTTGGCTCAGAAATAGTATTGGCGGCACCCAAAGGTGACGTGGGTCATGTGGAATCTCGTTTCGATCTATTTCTAGGCAGTGTTAGCGTCGGTGCAGGATAGATGCTCGGTTTGGATCAAACGTACCATAGGCTCATAAATCGTTTTAGACGCACCTGATGGTCTACTAGGTGACGAGGGTCTGGTGGAGCTCTGTTCATTCCGTTTGAAGATAGTGCTAATCTTTACGCAAGATAGGTGTACAGTTTGCACTGAACGTACCATAGGCTCATAAATAGTTTTGGACGCACCCGACGCAACTCGTAAGTGATGTGGGTCATGTGGAATCTTATTTTAGTTCGCTTATAGATAGGTTGAGTGTTAGTGCAATATAGGTGCACGGTTTGCACCAAATGTGCCATAGGCATAGAAATCATTTTAGACGCACTCGATGGAACTCGGGCTCAAGTGGAAGCTCGATTCGATACGTTTGGAGATAGTCCTACGATTGATGCAAGAATGGTGCTCGGTTTCTGTCGAATGTACCGTAGGCTTAGAAATAGTATTGGAGGTACCCGATGGAACTCCTAGGTGACGTGGGTCATGTGGAATCTTGTTTTGATCTGTTTTGAGACATTGTTAGCGTCGGTGTAAGATAGGTGCATGGTTTGCACTGATCGTACCATAGGCATAGAAATCGTTTTGGACACACTCGATGGGACTCCTAGGTGACGAGGCTCAAGTGGAAGCTCGGTACGGTCCATTTGGATATAGTGCTACTCTTGATGCATGATTGGTGCACGGTTTGCGTTGAATGTACCGTAGGCTCGGAAATAGTATTGGAGGCACCCGATGGAACAACTAGGTTACGTGGGTCGTGTGGAATCTCGTTTCGATCTATTTTCAGACAGTGTTAGTGTCGGTGCAAGATAGGTGCTCGGTTTGCGTCAAACATACAATAGGTTCATAAATCATTTTTGAAGCACACGTGGTACTCCTAGGTGATGAGGGACTCGTGGAGATCTATTCGGTCCGTTTGGAGACAGTGCTATAGAAGATAGGTGCATGGTTTGCATTGAACGTACCCTAGGTCATAAATAGTTTTGGACGCACCCGATGGAACTCGTAAGTGACGTGGGTCGTGTAGAATCTTGTTTTAGTCCATGTGGAGATAGTGTTAGTGTCAGTGCAAGGTTGGAGCATGGTTTGCACCGAACATACCATAGGCATAGAAATTGTTTTGGACGAACTCAATGGGACTGCTAGGTGACGAGGCTCTAGTGGAAGCTCGGTTCGATCCGTATGGATGTAGTGTTACACTTGATGCAAGATTGGTGCACGGTTTGCGTTGAATGTACCGTTGGCTCAGAAATAGTATTGGCGGCACCCGAAGGTGACGTGGGTCATGTGGAATCTCGTTTCGATCTATTTTTAGACAGTGTTAGCGTCGGTGCAGGATAGGTGCTCGGTTTGGATCAAACATACCATAGGCTCATAAATCGTTTTAGATGCACCCGATGGTACTACTAGGTGACGAGGGTCTGGTGGAGCTCTGTTCAGTCCGTTTGGAGATAGTGCTAATCTTTACGCAAGATAGGTGCACAGTTTGCACTGAACGTACCATAGGCTCATAAAATAGTTTTGGACGCACCCGACGGAACTCGTAAGGGATGTGGGTCATGTGGAATCTCATTTTAGTCCACTTATAGATAGTTTTAGTGTTAGTGCAAGATAGGTGCACGGTTTGCACCAAATGTACCATAGGCATAGAAATCATTTTAGATGCACTCGATGGAACCCTAGGTGATGAGGCTCAAGTGGAAGCTCGATTCGATACGTTTGGAGATAGTCCTACGATTGATGCAAGAATGGTGCTCGGTTTCCATCGAATGTACCGTAGGCTCAGAAATAGTATTGGAGGCACCTGATGGAACTCCTAGGTGACGTGGGTCATGTGGAATCTTGTTTCGACCTGTTTTGAGACATTGTTAGCGTCGGTGCAAGATAGGTGCGCGATTTGCACCGATCGTACCATAGGCATAGAAATCGTTTTGGACACACTCGATGGGACTCCTAGGTGACGAGGCTCAAGTGGAAGCTCGGTACGGTCCATTTGGATATAGTGCTACTCTTGATGCATGATTGGTGCACGGTTTGCGTTGAACGTGCCGTAGGCTCGGAAATAGTATTGGAGGCACCCGATGGAACAAATAGGTTACGTGGGTCATGTGGAATCTCGTTTCGATCTGTTTTCAGACAGTGTTAGCGTCGGTGCAAGATAGGTGCTCGGTTTGCGTCAAACGTACCATAGGTTATAAATCGTTTTAGAAGCACACGTGGTACTCCTAGGTGATGAGGGTCTGGTGGAGATCTGTTCGGTCCGTTTGGAGACAGTGCTATAGAAGATAGGTGCACGGTTTGCATTGAACGTACCATAGGTCATAAATAGTTTTGGACGCACCCGATGGAACTCGTAAGTGACGTGGGTCGTGTAGAATCTTGTTTTAGTCCATGTGGAGATAGTGTTGGTGTTAGTGCAAGGTTGGAGCACGGTTTGCACCGAACATACCGTAGGCATAGAAATTGTTTTGGACGAACTCAATGGGACTGCTAGGTGACGAGGCTCTAGTGGAAGCTTGGTTCGATCCGTATGGAGATAGTGTTACACTTGATGCAAGATTGGTGCACGGTTTGCGTCGAATGTACCGTTGGCTCAGAAATAGTATTGGCGGCACCCAAAGGTGACGTGGGTCATGTGGAATCTCGTTTCGATCTATTTCTAGGCAGTGTTAGCGTCGGTGCAGGATAGATGCTCGGTTTGGATCAAACGTACCATAGGCTCATAAATCGTTTTAGACGCACCCGATGGTCTACTAGGTGACGAGGGTCTGGTGGAGCTCTGTTCATTCCGTTTGGAGATAGTGCTAATCTTTACGCAAGATAGGTGTACAGTTTGCACTGAACGTACCATAGGCTCATAAATAGTTTTGGACGCACCCGACGCAACTCGTAAGTGATGTGGGTCATGTGGAATCTTATTTTAGTTCGCTTATAGATAGTTTGAGTGTTAGTGCAATATAGGTGCACGGTTTGCACCAAATGTGCCATAGGCATAGAAATCATTTTAGACGCACTCGATGGAACTCCTAGGTGATGAGGCTCAAGTGGAAGCTCGATTTGATACGTTTGGAGATAGTCCTACGATTGATGCAAGAATGGTGCTCGGTTTCTGTCGAATGTACCGTAGGCTTAGAAATAGTATTGGAGGTACCCGATGGAACTCCTAGGTGACGTGGGTCATGTGGAATCTTGTTTTGATCTGTTTTTGAGACATTGTTAGCGTCGGTGTAAGATAGGTGCATGGTTTGCACCGATCGTACCATAGGCATAGAAATCGTTTTGGACACACTCGATGGGACTCCTAGGTGACGAGGCTCAAGTGGAAGCTCGGTACGGTCCATTTGGATATAGTGCTACTCTTGATGCATGATTGGTGCACGGTTTGCGTTGAATGTACCGTAGGCTCGGAAATAGTATTGGAGGCACCCGATGGAACAACTAGGTTACGTGGGTCGTGTGGAATCTCGTTTCGATCTATTTTCAGACAGTGTTAGTGTCGGTGCAAGATAGGTGCTCGGTTTGCGTCAAACATACCATAGGTTCATAAATCATTTTTGAAGCACACGTGGTACTCCTAGGTGATGAGGGACTCGTGGAGATCTATTCGGTCCGTTTGGAGACAGTGCTATAGAAGATAGGTGCATGGTTTGCATTGAACGTACCATAGGTCATAAATAGTTTTGGACGCACCCGATGGAACTCGTAAGTGACGTGGGTCGTGTAGGATCTTGTTTTAGTCCATGTGGAGATAGTGTTAGTGTCAGTGCAAGGTTGGAGCATGGTTTGCACCGAACATACCATAGGCATAGAAATTGTTTTGGACGAACTCAATGGGACTGCTAGGTGACGAGGCTCTAGTGGAAGCTCGGTTCGATCCGTATGGAGATAGTGTTACACTTGATGCAAGATTGGTGCACGGTTTGCGTTGAATGTACCGTTGGCTCAGAAATAGTATTGGCGGCACCCGAAGGTGACGTGGGTCATGTGGAATCTCGTTTCGATCTATTTTTAGACAGTGTTAGCGTCGGTGCAGGATAGGTGCTCGGTTTGGATCAAACATACCATAGGCTCATAAATCGTTTTAGATGCACCCGATGGTACTACTAGGTGACGAGGGTCTGGTGGAGCTCTGTTCAGTCCGTTTGGAGATAGTGCTAATCTTTACGCAAGATAGGTGCACAGTTTGCACTGAACGTACACTCGATGGAACTCCTAGGTGATGAGGCTCAAGTGGAAGCTCGATTCGATACGTTTGGAGATAGTCCTACGATTGATGCAAGAATGGTGCTCGGTTTCCATCGAATGTACCGTAGGCTCAGAAATAGTATTGGAGGCACCTTATGGAACTCCTAGGTGACGTGGGTCATGTGGAATCTTGTTTTGATCTGTTTTGAGACATTGTTAGCGTCGGTGCAAGATAGGTGCGCGATTTGCACCGATCGTACCATAGGCATAGAAATCGTTTTGGACGCACTCGATGGGACTCCTAGGTGACGAGGCTCAAGTGGAAGCTCGGTACGGTCCATTTGGATATAGTGCTACTCTTGATGCATGATTGGTGCATGGTTTGCGTTGAACGTACCGTAGGCTCGGAAATAGTATTGGAGGCTCAAGTGTTAGCGTCGGTGCAAGATAGGTGCTCGGTTTGCGTCAAACCTACCATAGGTTCATAAATCATTTTAGAAGTACACGTGGTACTCCTAGGTGATGAGGGACTCGTGGAGATCTATTCGGTCCGTTTGGAGACAGTGCTATAGAAGATAGGTGCATGGTTTGCATTGAACGTACCATAGGTCATAAATAGTTTTGGACGCACCCGATGGAACTCGTAAGTGACGTGGGTCGTGTAGAATCTTGTTTTAGTCCATGTGGAGATAGTGTTAGTGTCAGTGCAAGGTTGGAGCACGGTTTGCACCGAACATACCATAGGCATAGAAATTGTTTTGGACGAACTCAATGGGACTGCTAGGTGACGAGGCTCTAGTGGAAGCTTGGTTCGATCCGTATGGAGATAGTGCTACACTTGATGCAAGATTGGTGCACGGTTTGCGTCGAACATACCGTTGGCTCATAAATAGTATTGGCGGCACCCGAAGGTGACGTGAGTCATGTGGAATCTCGTTTCGATCTATTTTTAGACAGTGTTAGCGTCGGTGCAGGATAGGTGCTCGGTTTGCATCAAACGTACCATAGGCTCATAAATCATTTTAGACGTACCCGATGGTACTACTAGGTGACGAGGGTCTGGTGGAGCTCTGTTCAGTCCATTTGGAGATAGTGCTAATCTTTACGTAAGATAGGTGCACAGTTTGCACTGAACGTACCATAGGCTCATAAATAGTTTTGGATGCACCCGACGGAACTCATAAGTGATGTGGGTCATGTGGAATCTCATTTTAGTTCACTTATAGATAGTTTGAGTGTTAGTGCAAGATAGGTGCACGGTTTGCACCAAATGTACCATAGGCATAGAAATCATTTTAGACGCACTCGATGGAACTCCTAGGTTATGAGGCTGAAGTGGAAGCTTGATTCGATACGTTTGGAGATAGTCCTACGATTGATGCAAGAATGGTGCTCGGTTTCTGTCGAATGTACCGTAGGCTCAGAAATAGTATTGGAGGCACCCGATGGAACTCCTAGGTAACATGGGTCATGTGGAATCTTGTTTCGATCTGTTTTGAGACATTGTTAGCGTCGGTGCAAGATAGGTGCATGGTTTGCACCGATCGTACCATAGGCATAGAAATCATTTTGGACACACTCGATGGGACTCCTAGGTGACGAGGCTCAAGTGGAAGCTCGGTACGGTCCATTTGGATATAGTGCTACTCTTGATGCATGATTGGTGTACGGTTTGCGTTGAACGTACCGTATTCTCGGAAATAGTATTGGAGGCACCCGATGGAACTCCTAGGTTTCGTGGGTCATGTGGAATCTCGTTTCGATCTGTTCTGAGACTGTGTTAGTGTCGGTGCAAGATAGGTGCTCGGTTTGCGTCAAACGTACCATAGGTTCATAAATCATTTTAGAAGCACACATGGTACTCGTAGGTGATGAGGGTCTGGTGGAGATCTGTTCGGTCCGTTTGGAGACAGTGCTATAGAAGATAGGTGCATGGTTTGCATTGAACGTACCATAGGTCAAAACTAGTTTTGGACGCACCCGATGGAACTCGTAAGTGACGTGGGTCATGTAGAATCTTGTTTTAGTCCATGTGGAGATAGTGTTAGTGTCAGTGCAAGGTTGGAGCACGGTTTGCACCGAACATACCATAGGCATAGAAATTGTTTTTGGACGAACTCAATGGGACGGCTAGGTGACGAGGCTGTAGTGGAAGCTCGGTTCGATCCGTATGGAGATAGTGCTACACTTGATGCAAGATTGGTGCACGATTTGCTTCGAACGTACCGTTGGCTCATAAATAGTATTGGCAGCACCCGAAGGTGACGTGGGTCATGTGGAATCTCGTTTCGATGTATTTTTAGACAGTGTTAGCGTCGGTGCAGGATAGGTGCTCGGTTTGCATCAAACGTTCCATAGGCTCATAAATCGTTTTAGACGCACCTGATTGTACTACTAGGTGACGAGGGTCTGGTGGAGCTCTGTTCAGTCCGTTTGGAGATAGTGTTAATCTTTACGCAAGATTGGTGCACAGTTTGCACTGAACGTACCATAGGCTCATAAATAGTTTTGGACGCACCCGACGGAACTCGTTAGTGATGTGGGTCATGTGGAATCTCATTTTAGTTCACTTATAGATAGTTTGAGTGTTAGTGCAAGATAGGTGCACGGTTTGCACCAAATGTACCATAGGCATAGAAATTATTTTAGACGCACTCGATGGAACTCCTAGGTGATGAGGCTCAAGTGGAAGCTTGATTCGATACGTTTGGAGATAGTCCTACGATTGATGCAGGAATGGTGCTCGGTTTCTGTCGAATGTACCGTAGGCTCAGAAATAGTATTGGAGGCACCCGATGGAACTCCTAGGTGACGTGGGTCATGTGGAATCTTGTTTCGATCTGTTTTGAGACATTGTTAGCGTCGGTGCAAGATAGGTGTACGGTTTGCACCGATCGTACTATAGGCATAGAAATCGTTTTGGACACACTCGATGGGACTCCTAGGTGACGAGGCTCAAGTGGAAGCTCGGTACGGTCCATTTGGATATAGTGCTACTCTTGATGCATGATTGGTGCACGGTTTGCGTTGAACGTACCGTATTCTTGGAAATAGTATTGGAGGCACCCGATGGAACTCCTAGGTTACGTGGGTCATGTGGAATCTCGTTTCGATCTGTTTTGAGACAGTGTTAGTGTCGGTGCAAGATAGGTGTCGGTTTGCGTCAAACGTACCATAGGTTCATAAATCGTTTTAGAAGCACACGTGGTACTCCTAGGTGATGAGGGTCTGGTGGAGATCTGTTCGGTCCGTTTGGAGACAGGCTATAGAAGATAGGTGCATGGTTTGCATTGAACGTACCATAGGTCATAAAGAGTTTTGGACGCACCCGATGGAACTCGTAAGTGACGTGGGTCGTGTAGAATCTTGTAAGTCCATGTGAAGATAGTGTTAGTGTCAGTGCAAGGTTGGAGCACGGTTTGCACCGAACATACCATAGGCATAGAAATTGTTTTGGACGAACTCAATGGGACTGCTAGGTGACGAGGCTCTAGTGGAAGCTCGGTTCGATTCGTATGGAGATAGTGCTACAATTGATGCAAGATTGGTGCACGGTTTGCGTCGAACGTACCGTTGGCTCATAAATAGTATTGGCGGCACCCGAAGGTGACGTGGGTCATGTGGAATCTCGTTTCGATCTATTTTTAGACAGTGTTAGCGTCGGTGCAGGATAGTTGCTCGGTTTGCATCAAACGTACCATAGGCTCATAAATCATTTTAGACGCACCCGATGGTACTACTAGGTGACGAGGGTCTAGTGGAGCTCTGTTCAGTCCGTTTGGAGATAGTGCTAATCTTTACGCAAGATAGGTGCACAGTTTTCACTGAACGTACCATATGCTCATAAATAGTTTTGGACGCACCCGACGGAACTCGTTAGTGATGTGGGTCATGTGGAATCTCATTTTAGTTCACTTATAGATAGTTTGAGTGTTAGTGCAAGATAGGGGCACGGTTTGCACCAAATGTACCATAGGCATAGAAATTATTTTAGACGCACTCGATGGAACTCCTAGGTGATGAGGCTCAAGTGGAAGCTTGATTCGATACGTTTGGAGATAGTCCTACGAATGATGCAGGAATGGTGCTCGGTTTCTGTCGAATGTACCGTAGGCTCAGAAATAGTATTGGAGGCACCCGATGGAACTCCTAGGTGACGTGGGTCATGTGGAATCTTGTTTCGATCTGTTTTGAGACATTGTTAGCGTCGGTGCAAGATAGGTGTACGGTTTGCACCGATCGTACTATAGGCATAGAAATCGTTTTGGACACACTCGATGGGACTCCTAGGTGACGAGGCTCAAGTGGAAGCTCGGTACGGTCCATTTGGATATAGTGCTACTCTTGATGCATGATTGGTGCACGGTTTGCGTTGAACGTATCGTATTCTTGGAAATAGTATTGGAGGCACCCGATGGAACTCCTAGGTTACGTGGGTCATGTGGAATCTCGTTTCGATCTGTTTTGAGACAGTGTTAGTGTCGGTGCAAGATAGGTGTCGGTTTGCGTCAAACGTACCATAGGTTCATAAATCGTTTTAGAAGCACACGTGGTACTCCTAGGTGATGAGGGTCTGGTGGAGATCTGTTCGGTCCGTTTGGAGACAGGCTATAGAATATAGGTGCACGGTTTGCATTGAACGTACCATAGGTCATAAAGAGTTTTGGACGCACCCGATGGAACTCGTAAGTGACGTGGGTCGTGTAGAATCTTGTAAGTCCATGTGAAGATAGTGTTAGTGTCAGTGCAAGGTTGGAGCACGGTTTTGCACCGAACATACCATAGGCATAGAAATTGTTTTGGACGAACTCAATGGGACTGCTAGGTGACGAGGCTCTAGTGGAAGCTCGGTTCGATCCGTATGGAGATAGTGCTACACTTGATGCAAGATTGGTGCACAGTTTGCGTCGAACGTACCGTTGGCTCATAAATAGTATTGGCGGCACCCGAAGGTGACGTGGGTCATGTGGAATCTCGTTTCGATCTATTTTTAGACAGTGTTAGCGTCGGTGCAGGACAGGTGCTCGGTTTGCATCAAACGTACCATAGGCTCATAAATCGTTAGACGCACCCGATGGTACTACTAGGTGACGAGGGTCTGGTGGAGCTCTGTTCAGTCCGTTTGGAGATAGTGCTAATATTTACGCAAGATAGGTGCACAGTTTGCACTGAACGTACCATAGGCTCATAAATAGTTTTGGACGCACCCGACGGAACTCGTTAGTGATGTGGGCCATGTGAAATCTCGTTTCGATCTATTTTTAGACAGTGTTAGCGTCGGTGCAGGATAGGTGCTCGGTTTGCATCAAACGTACCATAGGCTCATAAATCATTTTAGACGCACCCGATGGTACTACTAGGTGACGAGGGTCTGGTGGAGCTCTGTTCAGTCCGTTTGGAGATAGTGCTAATCTTTACTCAAGATAGGTGCACAGTTTGCACTGAACGTACCATGGGCTCATAAATAGTTTTGGACGCACCCGACGGAACTCGTTAGTGATGTGGGTCATGTGGAATCTCATTTTAGTTCACTTATAGATAGTTTGAGTGTTAGTGCAAGATAGGTGCACGGTTTGCACCAAATGTACCATAGGCATAGAAATCATTTTAGACGCACTCGATGGAACTCCTAGGTTATGAGGCTGAAGTGGAAGCTTGATTCGATACGTTTGGAGATAGTCCTACGATTGATGCAAGAATGGTGCTCGGTTTCTGTCGAATGTACCGTAGGCTTAGAAATAGTATTGGAGGCACCCGATGGAACTCCTAGGTGACGTGGGTCATGTGGAATCTTGTTTCGATCTGTTTTGAGACATTGTTAGCGTCGGTGCAAGATAGGTGCACGGTTTGCACCGATCGTACCATAGGCATAGAAATCGTTTTGGACACACTCGATGGGACTCCTAGGTGACGAGGCTCAAGTGGAAGCTCGGTACGGTCCATTTGGATATAGTGCTACTCTTGATGCATGATTGGTGCACGGTTTGTGTTGAACGTACCGTATTCTCGGAAATAGTATTGGAGGCACCCGATGGAACTCCTAGGTTGCGTGGGTCATGTGGAATCTCGTTTCGATCTGTTTTGAGACAGTGTTAGTGTCGGTGCAAGATAGGTGCTCGGTTTGCGTCAAACGTACCATAGGTTCATAAATCATTTTAGAAGCACACGTGGTACTCCTAGGTGATGAGGGTCTGGTGGAGATCTGTTCGGTCCGTTTGGAGACAGTGCTATAGAAGATAGGTGCACGGTTTGCATTGAACGTACCATAGGTCATAAAGAGTTTTGGACGCACCCGATGGAACTCGTAAGTGACGTGGGTCGTGTAGAATCTTGTAAGTCCATGTGGAGATAGTGTTAGTGTCAGTGCAAGGTTGGAGCCAGTTTGCACCGAACATACCATAGGCATAGAAATTGTTTTGGACGAACTCAATGGGACTGCTAGGTGACGAGGCTCTAGTGGAAGCTCGGTTTGATCCGTATGGAGATAGTGCTACACTTGATGCAAGATTGGTGCACGGTTTGCGTCGAACGTACCGTTGGCTCATAAATAGTATTGGCGGCACCCGAAGGTGACGTGGGTCATGTGGAATCTCATTTCGATCTATTTTTATACAGTGTTAGCGTCGGTGCAGGATGCTCGGTTTGCATCAAACGTACCATAGGCTCATAAATCGTTTTAGACGCACCCGATGGTACTACTAGGTGACGAGGGCCTGGTGGAGCTCTGTTCAGTCTGTTTGGAGATAGTGCTAATCTTTATGCAAGATAGGTGCACAGTTTGCACTGAACGTACCATAGGCTCATAAATAGTTTTGCACGCAGCCAACGGAACTCGTTAGTGATGTGGGTCATGTGGAATCTCATTTTAGTTCACTTATTGATAGTTTGAGTGTTAGTGCGAGATAGGTGCACGGTTTGCACCAAATGTACCATAGGCATAGAAATCATTTTAGACGCACTCGATGGAACTCCTAGGTGATGAGGCTCAAGTGGAAGCTTGATTCGATATGTTTGGAGATAGTCCTACGATTGATGCAGGAATGGTGCTCGGTTTCTGTCGAATGTACCGTAGGCTCAGAAATAGTGTTGGAGGCACCCGATGGAACTCCTAGGTGACGTGGGTCATGTGGAATCTTGTTTCGATCTGTTTTGAGACATTGTTAGCGTCAGTGCAAGATAGGTGCATGGTTTGCACCGATCGTACTGTAGGCATAGAAATCGTTTTGGACACACTCAATGGGACTCCTAGGTGATGAGGCTCAAGTGGAAGCTCGGTACGGTCCATTTGGATATAGTGCTACTCTTGATGCATGATTGGTGCACGGTTTGCGTTGAACGTACCGTAGGCTAGGAAATAGTATTGGAGGCACCCAATGGAACTCCTAGGTTACGTGGGTCATGTGGAATCTCGTTTCGATCTATTTTGAGACAGTGTTAGCGTCGGTGCAAGATAGGTGCTCGGTTTGCGTCAAACGTACCGTAGGTTCATAAATCGTTTTAGAAGCACACGTTGTACTCCTAGGTGATGAGGGTCTGGTGGAGATCTGTTCGGTCCGTTTGGTGACAGTGCTACAGAAGATAGGTGCACGGTTTGCATTGAACGTACCATAGGTCATAAAGGGTTTTGGACGCACCTGATGGAACTCGTAAGTGACGTGGGTCGTGTAGAATCTTGTTTTAGTCCATGTGGAGATAGTGTTAGTGTCAGTGCAAGGTTGGAGCACGGTTTGCACCGAACATACCATAGGCATAGAAATTGTTTTGGACGAACTCAATGGGACTGCTAGGTGACGAGGCTCTAGTGGAAGCTTGGTTCGATCCGTATGGAGATAGTGCTACACTTGATGCAAGATTGGTGCACGGTTTGCGTCGAACGTACCGTTGGCTCAGAAATAGTATTGGCGGCACCCGAAGGTGACGTGGGTCATGTGGAATCTTGTTTGGATCTATTTTTAGACAGTGTTAGCGTCGGTGCAGGATAGGTGCTCGGTTTGCATCAAATGTACCATAGGCTCATAAATCGTTTTAGACGCACCCGATGGTACTACTAGGTGACGAGGGTCTGGTGGAGCTCTATTCAGTCCATTTGGAGATAGTGCTAATCTTTACGTAAGATAGGTGCACAGTTTGCACTGAACGTACCATAGGCTCATAAATACTTTTGGACGCACCCGACGGAACTTATAAGTGATGTGGGTCATGTGGAATCTCATTTTAGTTCACTTATAGATAGTTTGAGTGTTAGTGCAAGATAGGTGCACGGTTTGCACCAAATGTACCATAGGCATAGAAATCATTTTAGATGCACTCCGTGGAACTCCTAGGTGATGAGGCTCAAGTGGAAGCTTGATTCGATACGTTTGGAGATAGTCCTACGATTTATGAAAGAATGGTGCTCGGTTTCTGTCGAATGTACCGTAGGCTCAGAAATAGTATTGGAGGCACCCGATGGAACTCCTAGGTGACGTGGGTCATGTGGAATCTTGTTTCGATCTGTTTTGAGACATTGTTAGCGTCAGTGCAAGATAGGTGCATGGTTTGCACCGATCGTACTGTAGGCATAGAAATCGTTTTGGACACACTCAATGGGACTCCTAGGTGATGAGGCTCAAGTGGAAGCTCGGTACGGTCCATTTGGATATAGTGCTACTCTTGATGCATGATTGGTGCACGGTTTGCGTTGAACGTACCGTAGGCTAGGAAATAGTATTGGAGGCACCCAATGGAACTCCTAGGTTACGTGGGTCATGTGGAATCTCGTTTCGATCTATTTTGAGACAGTGTTAGCGTCGGTGCAAGATAGGTGCTCGGTTTGCGTCAAACGTACCGTAGGTTCATAAATCGTTTTAGAAGCACACGTTGTACTCCTAGGTGATGAGGGTCTGGTGGAGATCTGTTCGGTCCGTTTGGAGACAGTGCTACAGAAGATAGGTGCACGGTTTGCATTGAACGTACCATAGGTCATAAAGGGTTTTGGACGCACCTGATGGAACTCGTAAGTGACGTGGGTCGTGTAGAATCTTGTTTTAGTCCATGTGGAGATAGTGTTAGTGTCAGTGCAAGGTTGGAGCACGGTTTGCACCGAACATACCATAGGCATAGAAATTGTTTTGGACGAACTCAATGGGACTGCTAGGTGACGAGGCTCTAGTGGAAGCTTGGTTCGATCCGTATGGAGATAGTGCTACACTTGATGCAAGATTGGTGCACGGTTTGCGTCGAACGTACCGTTGGCTCAGAAATAGTATTGGCGGCACCCGAAGGTGACGTGGGTCATGTGGAATCTTGTTTGGATCCATTTTTAGACAGTGTTAGCGTCGGTGCAGGATAGGTGCTCGGTTTGCATCAAATGTACCATAGGCTCATAAATCATTTTAGACGCACCCGATGGTACTACTAGGTGACGAGGGTCTGGTGGAGCTCTATTCAGTCCATTTGGAGATAGTGCTAATCTTTACGTAAGATAGGTGCACAGTTTGCACTGAACGTACCATAGGCTCATAAATACTTTTGGACGCACCCGACGGAACTTATAAGTGATGTGGGTCATGTGGAATCTCATTTTAGTTCACTTATAGATAGTTTGAGTGTTAGTGCAAGATAGGTGCACGGTTTGCACCAAATGTACCATAGGCATAGAAATCATTTTAGATGCACTCCATGGAACTCCTAGGTGATGAGGCTCAAGTGGAAGCTTGATTCGATACGTTTGGAGATAGTCCTACGATTTATGAAAGAATGGTGCTCGGTTTCTGTCGAATGTACCGTAGGCTTAGAAATAGTATTGGAGGCACCCGATGGAACTCCTAGGTGACGTGGGTCATGTGGAATCTTGTTTCGATCTGTTTTGAGACATTGTTAGCGTCGGTGCAAGATAGGTGCACGGTTTGCACCGATCGTACCATAGGCATAGAAATCATTTTGGACACACTCGATGGGACTCCTAGGTGACGAGGCTCAAGTGGAAGCTCGGTACGGTCCATTTGGATATAGTGCTACTCTTGATGCATGATTGGTGCACGGTTTGCGTTGAACGTACCGTATTCTCAGAAATAGTATTGGAGGCACCCGATGGAACTCCTAGGTTACGTGGGTCATGTGGAATCTCGTTTCGATCTGTTTTGAGACAGTGTTAGTGTCGGTGCAAGATAGGTGCTCGGTTTGCGTCAAACGTACCATAGGTTCATAAATCGTTTTAGAAGCACACGTGGTACTCCTAGGTGATGAGGGTCTGGTGGAGATCTGTTCGGTCCATTTGGAGACAGTGCTATAGAAGATAGGTGCACGGTTTGCATTGAACGTACCATAGGTCATAAAGAGTTTTGGACGCACCCGATGGAACTCGTAAGTGACGTGGGTCGTGTAGAAACTTGTAAGTCCATGTGGAGATAGTGTTAGTGTTAGTGCAAGGTAGGAGCATGGTTTGCACCGACCATACCATAGGCATAGAAATTTTTTTGGACGAACTCAAGGGGACTGCTAGGTGACGAGGCTCTAGTGGAAGCTCGGTTCGATCCGTATGGAGATAGTGCTACACTTGATGCAAGATTGGTGCACGGTTTGCGTCGAACGTACCGTTGGCTCATAAATAGTATTGGCGGCACCCGAAGGTGACGTGGGTCATGTGGAATCTCGTTTCGATCTATTTTTAGACAGTGTTAGCGTCGGTGCAGGATAGGTGCTCGGTTTGCATCAAACGTACCATAGGCTCATAAATCGTTTTAGACGCACCCGATGGTACTACTAGGTGACGAGGGTCTGGTGGAGCTCTGTTCAGTCCATTTGGAGATGGTGCTAATCTTTACATAAGATAGGTGCACAGTTTGCACTGAACGTACCATAGGCTCATAAATACTTTTGGACGCACCCGACGGAACTCATAAGTGTGTGGGTCATGTGGAATCTCATTTTAGTTCACTTATAGATAGTTTGAGTGTTAGTGCAAGATAGGTGCACGGTTTGCACCAAATGTACCATAGGCATAGAAATCATTTTAGATGCACTCCATGGAACTCCTAGGTGATGAGGCTCAAGTGGAAGCTTGATTCGATACGTTTGGAGATAGTCCTACGATTGAAGCAAGAATGGTGCTCGGTTTCTGTCGAATGTACCGTAGGCTTAGAAATAGTATTGGAGGCACCCGATGGAACTCCTAGGTGACGTGGGTCATGTAGAATCTTGTTTCGATCTGTTTTGAGACATTGTTAGCGTCGGTGCAAGATAGGTGCACGGTTTGCACCGATCGTACCATAGGCATAGAAATCGTTTTGGACACACTCGATGGGACTCCTAGGCGACGAGGCTCAAGTGGAAGCTCGATACGGTCCATTTGGATATAGTGCTACTCTTGATGCATGATTGGTGCACGGTTTGCGTTGAACGTACCGTATTCTCAGAAATAGTATTGGAGGCACCCGATGGAACTCCTAGGTTACGTGGGTCATGTGGAATCTCGTTTCGATCTGTTTTGAGACAGTGTTAGTGTCGGTGCAAGATAGGTGCTCGGTTTGCGTCAAACGTACCATAGGTTCATAAATCGTTTTAGAAGCACACGTGGTACTCCTAGGTGATGAGGGTCTGGTGGAGATCTGTTCGGTCCATTTGGAGACAGTGCTATAGAAGATAGGTGCACGGTTTGCATTGAACGTACCATAGGTCATAAAGAGTTTTGGACGCACCCGATGGAACTCGTAAGTGACGTGGGTCGTGTAGAATCTTGTAAGTCCATGTGGAGATAGTGTTAGTGTTAGTGCAAGGTAGGAGCATGGTTTGCACCGACCATACCATAGGCATAGAAATTTTTTTGGACGAACTCAAGGGGACTGCTAGGTGACGAGGCTCTAGTGGAAGCTCGGTTCGATCCGTATGGAGATAGTGCTACACTTGATGCAAGATTGGTGCACGGTTTGCGTCGAACGTACCGTTGGCTCATAAATAGTATTGGCGGCACCCGAAGGTGACGTGGGTCATGTGGAATCTCGTTTCGATCTATTTTTAGACAGTGTTAGCGTCGGTGCAGGATAGGTGCTCGGTTTGCATCAAACGTACCATAGGCTCATAAATCGTTTTAGACGCACCCGATGGTACTACTAGGTGACGAGGGTCTGGTGGAGCTCTGTTCAGTCCATTTGGAGATGGTGCTAATCTTTACGTAAGATAGGTGCACAGTTTGCACTGAACGTACCATAGGCTCATAAATACTTTTGGACGCACCCGACGGAACTCATAAGTGATGTGGGTCATGTGGAATCTCATTTTAGTTCACTTATAGATAGTTTGAGTGTTAGTGCAAGATAGGTGCACGGTTTGCACCAAATATACCATAGGCATAGAAATCATTTTAGATGCACTCCATGGAACTCCTAGGTGATGAGGCTCAAGTGGAAGCTTGATTCGATACGTTTGGAGATAGTCCTACGATTGATGCAAGAATGGTGCTCGGTTTCTGTCGAATGTACCGTAGGCTTAGAAATAGTATTGGAGGCACCCGATGGAACTCCTAGGTGACGTGGGTCATGTAGAATCTTGTTTCGATCTGTTTTGAGACATTGTTAGCGTCGGTGCAAGATAGGTGCACGGTTTGCACCGATCGTACCATAGGCATAGAAATCGTTTTGGACACACTCGATGGGACTCCTAGGCGACGAGGCTCAAGTGGAAGCTCGATACGGTCCATTTGGATATAGTGCTACTCTTGATGCATGATTGGTGCACGGTTTGCGTTGAACGTACCGTATTCTCAGAAATAGTATTGGAGGCACCCGATGGAACTCCTAGGTTACGTGGGTCATGTGGAATCTCGTTTCGATCTGTTTTGAGACAGTGTTAGTGTCGGTGCAAGATAGGTGCTCGGTTTGCGTCAAACGTACCATAGGTTCATAAATCGTTTTAGAAGCACACGTGGTACTCCTAGGTGATGAGGGTCTGGTGGAGATCTGTTCGGTCCATTTGGAGACAGTGCTATAGAAGATAGGTGCACGGTTTGCATTGAACGTACCATAGGTCATAAAGAGTTTTGGACGCACCCGATGGAACTCGTAAGTGACGTGGGTCGTGTAGAATCTTGTAAGTCCATGTGGAGATAGTGTTAGTGTTAGTGCAAGGTAGGAGCATGGTTTGCACCGACCATACCATAGGCATAGAAATTTTTTTGGACGAACTCAAGGGGACTGCTAGGTGACGAGGCTCTAGTGGAAGCTCGGTTCGATCCGTATGGAGATAGTGCTACACTTGATGCAAGATTGGTGCACGGTTTGCGTCGAACGTACCGTTGGCTCATAAATAGTATTGGCGGCACCCGAAGGTGACGTGGGTCATGTGGAATCTCGTTTCGATCTATTTTTAGACAGTGTTAGCGTCGGTGCAGGATAGGTGCTCGGTTTGCATCAAACGTACCATAGGCTCATAAATCGTTTTAGACGCACCCGATGGTACTACTAGGTGACGAGGGTCTGGTGGAGCTCTGTTCAGTCCATTTGGAGATGGTGCTAATCTTTACGTAAGATAGGTGCACAGTTTGCACTGAACGTACCATAGGCTCATAAATACTTTTGGACGCACCCGACGGAACTCATAAGTGATGTGGGTCATGTGGAATCTCATTTTAGTTCACTTATAGATAGTTTGAGTGTTAGTGCAAGATAGGTGCACGGTTTGCACCAAATGTACCATAGGCATAGAAATCATTTTAGATGCACTCCATGGAACTCCTAGGTGATGAGGCTCAAGTGGAAGCTTGATTCGATACGTTTGGAGATAGTCCTACGATTGATGCAAGAATGGTGCTCGGTTTCTGTCGAATGTACCGTAGGCTTAGAAATAGTATTGGAGGCACCCGATGGAACTCCTAGATGACGTGGGTCATGTAGAATCTTGTTTCGATCTGTTTTGAGACATTGTTAGCGTCGGTGCAAGATAGGTGCACGGTTTGCACCGATCGTACCATAGGCATAGAAATCGTTTTGGACACACTCGATGGGACTCCTAGGCGACGAGGCTCAAGTGGAAGCTCGATACGGTCCATTTGGATATAGTGCTACTCTTGATGCATGATTGGTGCACGGTTTGCGTTGAACGTACCGTATTCTCAGAAATAGTATTGGAGGCACCCGATGGAACTCCTAGGTTACGTGGGTCATGTGGAATCTCGTTTCGATCTGTTTTGAGACAGTGTTAGTGTCGGTGCAAGATAGGTGCTCGGTTTGCGTCAAACGTACCATAGGTTCATAAATCGTTTTAGAAGCACACGTGGTACTCCTAGGTGATGAGGGTCTGGTGGAGATCTGTTCGGTCCATTTGGAGACAGTGCTATAGAAGATAGGTGCACGGTTTGCATTGAACGTACCATAGGTCATAAAGAGTTTTGGACGCACCCGATGGAACTCGTAAGTGACGTGGGTCGTGTAGAATCTTGTAAGTCCATGTGGAGATAGTGTTAGTGTTAGTGCAAGGTAGGAGCATGGTTTGCACCGACCATACCATAGGCATAGAAATTTTTTTGGACGAACTCAAGGGGACTGCTAGGTGACGAGGCTCTAGTGGAAGCTCGGTTCGATCCGTATGGAGATAGTGCTACACTTGATGCAAGATTGGTGCACGGTTTGCGTCGAACGTACCGTTGGCTCATAAATAGTATTGGCGGCACCCGAAGGTGACGTGGGTCATGTGGAATCTCGTTTCGATCTATTTTTAGACAGTGTTAGCGTCGGTGCAGGATAGGTGCTCGGTTTGCATCAAACGTACCATAGGCTCATAAATCGTTTTAGACGCACCCGATGGTACTACTAGGTGACGAGGGTCTGGTGGAGCTCTGTTCAGTCCATTTGGAGATGGTGCTAATCTTTACGTAAGATAGGTGCACAGTTTGCACTGAACGTACCATAGGCTCATAAATACTTTTGGACGCACCCGACGGAACTCATAAGTGATGTGGGTCATGTGGAATCTCATTTTAGTTCACTTATAGATAGTTTGAGTGTTAGTGCAAGATAGGTGCACGGTTTGCACCAAATGTACCATAGGCATAGAAATCATTTTAGATGCACTCCATGGAACTCCTAGGTGATGAGGCTCAAGTGGAAGCTTGATTCGATACGTTTGGAGATAGTCCTACGATTGATGCAAGAATGGTGCTCGGTTTCTGTCGAATGTACCGTAGGCTTAGAAATAGTATTGGAGGCACCCGATGGAACTCCTAGGTGACGTGGGTCATGTAGAATCTTGTTTCGATCTGTTTTGAGACATTGTTAGCGTCGGTGCAAGATAGGTGCACGGTTTGCACCGATCGTACCATAGGCATAGAAATCGTTTTGGACACACTCGATGGGACTCCTAGGCGACGAGGCTCAAGTGGAAGCTCGATACGGTCCATTTGGATATAGTGCTACTCTTGATGCATGATTGGTGCACGGTTTGCGTTGAACGTACCGTATTCTCAGAAATAGTATTGGAGGCACCCGATGGAACTCCTAGGTTACGTGGGTCATGTGGAATCTCGTTTCGATCTGTTTTGAGACAGTGTTAGTGTCGGTGCAAGATAGGTGCTCGGTTTGCGTCAAACGTACCATAGGTTCATAAATCGTTTTAGAAGCACACGTGGTACTCCTAGGTGATGAGGGTCTGGTGGAGATCTGTTCGGTCCATTTGGAGACAGTGCTATAGAAGATAGGTGCACGGTTTGCATTGAACGTACCATAGGTCATAAAGAGTTTTGGACGCACCCGATGGAACTCGTAAGTGACGTGGGTCGTGTAGAATCTTGTAAGTCCATGTGGAGATAGTGTTAGTGTTAGTGCAAGGTAGGAGCATGGTTTGCACCGACCATACCATAGGCATAGAAATTTTTTTGGACGAACTCAAGGGGACTGCTAGGTGACGAGGCTCTAGTGGAAGCTCGGTTCGATCCGTATGGAGATAGTGCTACACTTGATGCAAGATTGGTGCACGGTTTGCGTCGAACGTACCGTTGGCTCATAAATAGTATTGGCGGCACCCGAAGGTGACGTGGGTCATGTGGAATCTCGTTTCGATCTATTTTTAGACAGTGTTAGCGTCGGTGCAGGATAGGTGCTCGGTTTGCATCAAACGTACCATAGGCTCATAAATCGTTTTAGACGCACCCGATGGTACTACTAGGTGACGAGGGTCTGGTGGAGCTCTGTTCAGTCCATTTGGAGATGGTGCTAATCTTTACGTAAGATAGGTGCACAGTTTGCACTGAACGTACCATAGGCTCATAAATACTTTTGGACGCACCCGACGGAACTCATAAGTGATGTGGGTCATGTGGAATCTCATTTTAGTTCACTTATAGATAGTTTGAGTGTTAGTGCAAGATAGGTGCACGGTTTGCACCAAATGTACCATAGGCATAGAAATCATTTTAGATGCACTCCATGGAACTCCTAGGTGATGAGGCTCAAGTGGAAGCTTGATTCGATACGTTTGGAGATAGTCCTACGATTGATGCAAGAATGGTGCTCGGTTTCTGTCGAATGTACCGTAGGCTTAGAAATAGTATTGGAGGCACCCGATGGAACTCCTAGGTGACGTGGGTCATGTAGAATCTTGTTTCGATCTGTTTTGAGACATTGTTAGCGTCGGTGCAAGATAGGTGCACGGTTTGCACCGATCGTACCATAGGCATAGAAATCGTTTTGGACACACTCGATGGGACTCCTAGGCGACGAGGCTCAAGTGGAAGCTCGATACGGTCCATTTGGATATAGTGCTACTCTTGATGCATGATTGGTGCACGGTTTGCGTTGAACGTACCGTATTCTCAGAAATAGTATTGGAGGCACCCGATGGAACTCCTAGGTTACGTGGGTCATGTGGAATCTCGTTTCGATCTGTTTTGAGACAGTGTTAACATCGGTGCAAGACAGGTGCTCGGTTTGCGTCAAACGTACCATAGGTTCATAAATCGTTTTAGAAGCACACGTGGTACTCCTAGGTGATGAGGGTCTGGTGGAGATCTGTTTGGTCCGTTTGGAGACAGTGCTACAGAAGATAGGTGCACGGTTTGCATTGAATGTACCATAGGTCATAAAGAGTTTTGGACGCACCCGATGGAACTCGTAAGTGACGTGGGTCGTGTAGAATCTTGTAAGTCCATGTGGAGATAGTGTAAGTGTCAGTGCAAGGTTGGAGCACGGTTTGCACCGAACATACCATAGGCATAGAAATTGTTTTGGACGAACTCAATGGGACTGCTAGGTGACGAGGCTCTAGTGGAAGCTCGGTTCGATCCGTATGGAGATAGTGCTACACTTGATGCAAGATTGGTGCACGGTTTGCGTCGAACGTACCGTTGGCTCATAAATAGTATTGGCGGCACCCGAAGGTGACGTGGGTCATGTGGAATCTCATTTCGATATATTTTTAGACAATGTTAGCGTCGGTGCAGGATAGGTGCTCGGTTTGCATCAAACGTACCATAGGCTCAAAAATCATTTTAGACGCACCCGATGGTACTACTAGGTGACGAGGGCCTGGTGGAGCTCTGTTCAGTCCGTTTGGAGATAGTGCTAATCTTTACGCAAGATAGGTGCACAGTTTGCACTGAACGTACCATAGGCTCATAAATACTTTTGGACGCACCCAACGGAACTCGTTAGTGATGTGGGTCATGTGGAATCTCATTTTAGTTCACTTATTGATAGTTTGAGTGTTAGTGCAAGATAGGTGCACGGTTTGCACCAAATGTACCATAGGCATAGAAATTATTTTAGACGCACTCGATGGAACTCCTAGGTGATGATGCTCAAGTGGAAGCTTGATTCGATACGTTTGGAGATAGTCCTACGATTGATGCAAGAATGGTGCTCGGTTTCTGTCGAATGTACCGTAGGCTCAGAAATAGTATTGGAGGCACCCGATGGAACTCCTAGGTGACGTGGGTCATGTGGAATCTTGTTTCGATCTGTTTTGAGACATTGTTAGCGTCGGTGCAAGATAGGTGCACGGTTTGCACCGATCGTACCATAGGCATAGAAATCGTTTTGGACACACTTGATGGGACTCCTAGGTGACGAGGTTCAAGTGGAAGCTCGGTACGGTCCATTTGGATATAGTGCTACTCTTGATGCATGATTAGTGCACGGTTTGCGTTGAACGTACCGTATTCTCGAAAATAGTATTGGAGGCACCCGATGGAACTCCTAGGTTACGTGGGTCATGTGGAATCTCGTTTCGATCTGTTTTGAGACAGTGTTAGTGTCGGTGCAAGATAGGTGCTCGGTTTGCGTCAAACGTACCATAGGTTCATAAATCATTTTAGAAGCACACGTGGTACTCCTAGGTGATGAGGGTCTGGTGGAGATCTGTTCGGTCCGTTTGGAGACAGTGCTATAGAAGATAGGTGCATGGTTTGCATTGAACGTACCATAGGTCATAAAGAGTTTTGGACGCACCCGATGGAACTCGTAAGTGACGTGGGTCGTGTAGAATCTTGTAAGTCCATGTGGAGATAGTGTTAGTGTCAGTGCAAGGTTGGAGCACGGTTTACACCGAACATACCATAGGCATAGAAATTGTTTTGGACGAACTCAAGGGGACTGCTAGGTGACGAGGCTCTAGTGGAAGCTCGGTTCGATCCGTATGGAGATAGTGCACTTGATGCAAGATTGGTGCACGGTTTGCGTCAAACGTACCGTTGGCTCATAAATAGTATTGGCGGCACCCGAAGGTGACGTGGGTCATGTGGAATCTCATTTCGATATATTTTTAGACAGTGTTAGCGTCGGTGCAGGATAGGTGCTCGGTTTGCATCAAACGTACCATAGGCTCATAAATCGTTTTAGACGCACCCGATGGTACTACTAGGTGACGAGGGCCTGGTGGAGCTCTGTTCAGTCCGTTTGGAGATAGTGCTAATCTTTACGCAAGATAGGTGCACAGTTTGCACTGAACGTACCATAGGCTCATAAATAGTTTTGGACGCACCCAACGGAACTCGTTAGTGATGTGGGTCATGTGGAATCTCATTTTAGTTCACTTATAGATAGTTTGAGTTTAGTGCAAGATAGGTGCACGGTTTGCACCAAATGTACCATAGGCATAGAAATCATTTTAGACGCACTCGATGGAACTCCTAGGTGATGAGGCTCAAGTGGAAGCTTGATTCAATACATTTGGAGATAGTCCTACGATTGATGCAGGAATGGTGCTCGGTTTCTGTCGAATGTACCGTAGGCTCAGAAATAGTATTGGAGGCACCCGATGGAACTCCTAGGTGACGTGGGTCATGTGGAATCTTGTTTCGATCTGTTTTGAGACATTGTTAGCGTCAGTGCAAGATAGGTGCACGGTTTGCACTGATCGTACCATAGGCATAGAAATCATTTTGGACACACTCGATGGGACTCCTAGGTGACGAGGCTCAAGTGGAAGCTCGGTACGGTCCATTTGGATATAGTGCTACTCTTGATGCATGATTGGTGCACGGTTTGCGTTGAACGTACCGTATTCTCAGAAATAGTATTGGAGGCACCCGATGGAACTCCTAGGATACGTGGGCCATGTGGAATCTTGTTTTGATCTGTTTTGAGACAGTGTTAGTGTCGGTGCAAGATAGGTGCTCGGTTTGCGTCAAACGTACCATAGGTTCATAAATCATTTTAGAAGCACACGTGGTACTCCTAGGTGATGAGGGTCTAGTGGAGATCTGTTCGGTCCGTTTGGAGACAGTGCTATAGAAGATAGGTGCACGGTTTGCATTGAACGTACCATAGGTCATAATGAGTATTGGACGCACCCGATGGAACTCGTAAGTGACGTGGGTCGTGTAGAATCTTGTTTCAGTCCATGTGGAGATAGTGTTAGTGTCAGTGCAAGGTTGGAGCACGGTTTGCACCGAACATACCATAGACATAGAAATTGTTTTGGACGAACTCAATGGGGCTGCTACGTGACGAGGCTCTAGTGGAAGCTCGGTTCGATCCGTATGGAGATAGTGCGACACTTGATGCAAGATTGGTGCACGGTTTGCGTCGAACGTACCGTTGGCTCAGAAATAGTATTGGCGGCACTGGAAGGTGACGTGGGTCATGTGGAATCTCGTTTCGGTCTATTTTTAGACAGTGTTAGCGTTGGTGCAGGATAGGTGCTCGGTTTGCATCAAACGTACCATAGGCTCATAAATTGTTTTAGGCGCACCCGATGGTACTACTAGGTGACGAGGGTCTGGTGGAGCTCTGTTCAGTCCGTTTGGAGATAGTGCTAATCTTTACGCAAGATAGGTGCATAGTTTGCACTGAACGTACCATAGGCTCATAAATAGTTTTGGACACACCCGACAGAACTCGTAAGTGATGTGGGTCATGTGGAATCTCATTTTAGTCCGCTTATAGATAGTTTTAGTGTTAGTGCAAGATAGCTGCACGGTTTGCACCAAATGTACCATAGGCATAGAAATCGTTTTAGACGCACTCGATGGAACTCCTAGGTGATGAGGCTCAAGTGGAAGCTCGATTCGATACGTTTGGAGATAGTCCTATGATTAATGCAATAATGGTGCTCGGTTTCCATCGAATGTATCGTAGGCTCAGAAATAGTATTGAAGGCACCCGATGGAACTCCTAGGTGACGTGGGTCATGTGGAATCTTGTTTTGATCTGTTTTGAGACATTGTTAGCATCGGTGCAAGATAGGTGCATGGTTTGCAACAATCGTACCATAGCCATAGAAATCGTTTTGGACACACTCGATGGGACTCCTAGGTGACGAGCCTCAAGTGGAAGCTCAGTACGGTCCATTTGGATATAGTGCTACTCTTGATGCATGATTGGTGCACAGTTTGCGTTGAACGTACCGTAGGCTCGGAAATAGTATTGGAGGCACCCGATGGAACTCCTAGGTTACGTGGGTCATGTGCAATCTCGTTTTGATTTGTTTTGAGACTGTGTTAGCGTCGGTGCAAGATAGGTGCTCGGTTTGTGTCAAACATACCGTAGGTTCATAAATTGTTTTAGAAGCACCCACGGTACTCCTAGGTGATGAGGGTCTGGTGGAGATCTGTTTGGTCCGTTTGGAGATAGTGCTACAGAAGATAGGTGCACGGTATGCATTGAACGTACCATAGGTCACAAAACAGTTTTGGACGCACCCGATGGAACTCGTAAGTGACGTGGGTCGTGTGGAATCTCGTTTTAGTCCATTTGGAGATAGTGTTAGTGTCAGTGCAAGCTTGGAGCACGGTTTGCACCGAACATACCATAGGCATAGAAATTATTTTGGACGAAATCGATCCAACTCCTAGGTGACGAGGCAAAAGTGGAAGCTCTGTTCGGTCCATTTGGGGATAGTGCTTCTCTTGATGCAAGATTGGTGCATGGTTTGTGTCGAACGTACCATTTAAAATAGTATCGGAGGCGCCCGATGAAACTCCTAGGTGATGTGGGTCATGTGGAATCTTGTTTCAATCTGTTTTGAGACAGTGTTAACATCGGTGCAAGATAGGTGCTTGGTTTGCATCAAACGTACCATAGTTTCATAAATCATTTTAGACGCATCCAAGGTACTCCTAAGGTAATGAGGGACTGGTGGAGCTCTGTTTGTTCCATTTGGAGATAGTGCTACACAAGATAGGTGCACGGTTTGCACCGAACGTACCATACGTCATAAATAGTTTTGGACGCACTCGATGGAACTTGTAAGTGATGCGGGTCATGTGGAATCTCGTTTTAGTCCATTTGGGGACAATGTTAGTGTCAGTGCAAGGTTGGAGCATGGTTTGCACTGAACATACCATAGGCATAGAAATCATTTTGGACGAGCTCAATGAGACTCCTAGGTGACGAGGCTCAAGCGGAAGCTCGGTTCGATCTGTTTGGAGATAGTGCTACAATTGATGCAAGATTGGTGCACGGTTTGCGTCGAATGTACTGTTGGCTCAGAAATAGTATTGGCGGCACCCGAAGGTGACATGGCTCATGTGGAATCTCGTTTTGATCTATTTTGAGACAGTGTTAGCGTCGGTGCAGGATAGGTGCTCAGTTTATATCAAACGTACCATAGGCTCATAAATCGTTTTAGACGCACCCGATGGTACTACCATAGGCTCTGTTCGGTCCATTTGGACATAGTGCTAATCTTGACACAAGATAGGTGCACAGTTTCCACCGAACGTACCATAGGCATAGAAATCGTTTTGGACGAACTCGATCGGACTCCAAAGTGACGAGGCTCAAGTGGAAGCTCGGTTCAGTCCGTTTGGAGATAGTGCTACTCTTGATGCAAGATTGGTGCACGGTTTGCGTCGAACATATTGTAGGCTCAGAAATAGTATCGGAGGCACCCGATGGAACTCTTAGGTGACGTGGGTCATGTGGAATCAAGCTTCGATGTGTTTTGAGACAGTGTTAGCATCAGTGCAAGATAAGTGTTTGCATCAAACGTACCATAGGCTCATAAATCGTTTTAGACGCACCCAAGGTACTCCTAAGGTGACAATGGTCTGGTGGAGCTCTGTTTGTTCTGTTTGGAGATAGTGCTACACAAATAGGTGCACGGTTTGCACCGAACGTACCATAGGTCATAAATAGTTTTGGACGCACCTGATGAAACTCGTAAGTGATGTGGGTCGTGTGGAATCTCCTTTTAGTCCATTTGGAGATAGTGTTAGTGTCAGTGCAAGGTTGGAGCACGGTTTGCAGCGAACATACCATAGGCATATAAATCATTTTGGACGAACTCAATCAGACTCCTAGGTGACGAGGCTCAAGTGGATGCTTGGTTCGGTCTGTTTGGGGATTGTGCTTCTCTTGATGCAAGATTGGTGCACGATTTGCGTCGAACATAACGTAGGCTTGGAAATAGTATCAGAGGCACCCGATGGTACTCCTAGGTGACGTGGGCCATGTGGAATCTTATTTCGATCTATTTTGAGATAGTGTTAGCGTCGGTGCAGGTTAGGTGCTCGGTTGGCATCAAACATACCATGGGCTCATAAATCGTTTTAGACGCACCCGATGGTATTACTAGGTGATGAGGGTCTGGGGGAGCTCTGTTCGGTCCGTTTGGAGATAGTGTTAATCTTGACGCAAGATAGGTGCACAGTTTGCACTGAATGTACCATAGGTTATAAATTGTTTTGGAGGCACCCGACGGAACTCATAAGTGATGTGGGTTATGTGGAATCTCATTTTAGTCCGTTTATAGACAGTTTTAGTGTTAGTGCAATGTAGGTGCAAATGTACCTCAAAAACGATTTCTATGCCAATGGTATGTTCGGTGCAAACCGTGCACCTATCTTTGCACTGACACTAGCACTGTGTCTAAACGGACTAAAACGAGATTACACATGACCAATGTCACTTACGAGTTCCATCGGGTGCGTCCAAAACTGTTTATAAGAATATGGCTCATTCCATGCAATTAGTGCACCTATCTTGTGTCAAGATTAGCACTATCTCCAAACGAACCGAATAGAGCTCCACCAGACCCTCGTCACCTAGAAGTACCATCGGGTGCGTCTAAAATGATTTATGAGCCTTTGGTATGTTTGACACAAACTGAGCACCTATCTTGCACCGACGCTAACACTGTCTCAAAAACAGATCAAAACGAGATTTCACATGACCCACGTCACCTCGGAGTTCCATCGGGTGCCTCCAATACTATTTCCGAGCCTACTGTATGTTCGACGCAAACCATGCACCAATCTTGCATCAAGGATAGCATTATCTCCAAATGGACCAAACCGAGCTTCCACTTGAGCCTCGTCACCTAGGAGTCCCATCGAGTGTGTCCCAAAACGATTTCTATGCCAATGGTATGTTCGGTGCAAACCGTGCACCTATCTTTGCACTGACACTAGCACTGTGTCTAAATGGACTAAAACGAGATTCCACATGACCCACGTCACTTACGAGTTCCATCGGGTAAGTCCAAAACTATTTATAAGAATATGGTTCATTTGATGGAATCCGTGCACCTATCTTGTGTAAGGATTAGCACTATCTCCAAACGGACTGAACAGAGCTCCACCAGACCCTCGGCTCCTAGGAGTACCATCGGGTGCGTCTAAAACGATTTATGAGCCTATGCTACGTTTGACACAAACCGAGCACCTATCTTGCACCGACGCTAACACTATCTCCAAACAGATCGAAACGAGATTCCACATGACCCACGTCACCTAGGAGATCCATTGGGTGCCTCCAATACTTTTTCTGAGCCTACGATACGTTAGACACAAACGGTGCACCAATCTTGCATCAAGGGTAGCATTATCTCCAAATGAACCAAACCGAGCTTCCACTTGATCCTCGTCACCTAGGAGTCCCAACGAGTGTGTCAAAAACGATTTCTATGCCAATGGTATGTTCAGTGCAAACCGTGCACCTATCTTTGCACTAACACTAGCACTGTGTCTAAACGGACTAAAACGACATTCCACATGACCAATGTCACTTACAAGTTCGATCGGGTGCGTCCAAAACTATTTATAAGAATATGGTTCATTCCATGCAATCCGTGCACCTATCTTGTGTGAAGATTAGCACTATCTCCAAACGGACCGAACAGAGCTCCACCAGACCCTCGTCTCCTAGGAGTACCATCGGGTGCGTCTAAAACGATTTATGAGCCTATGGTACATTTGACACAAACCGAGCACCTATCTTGCACCGATGCTAACACTGTCTCAAAACAGATCGAAACGAGATTCCACATGACCCACGTCACCTAGGAGTTCCATCGGGTGCCTTCAATACTATTTCCGAGCCTACAATACGTTAGACGCAAACCGTGCACCAATTTTGCATCAAGGGTAGCATTATCTCCAAATGGACCAAACCGAGCTTCCACTTGAGCCTCGTCACCTAGGAGTCCCATCGAGTGTGTCCAAAATGATTTCTATGCCAATGGTATGTTCGGTGCAAACCGTGCACCTATCTTTGCACTGACACTAGTACTGTGTCTAAATGGACTAAAACGAGATTCCACATGACCCACGTCAACTAGGAGTTCCATCGGGTGCCTCCAATACTTTTTCCGAGCCTACGATACGTTAGACACAAACCGTGCACCAATCTTGCATCAAGGGTAGCATTATCTCCAAATGAACCAAACCGAGCTTCCACTTGAGCCTCGTCACCTAGGAGTCCCATCGAGTGTGTCAAAAACGATTTCTATGCCAATGGTATGTTCGGTGTAAACCGTGCACCTATCTTTGCACTGACACTAGCACTATGTCTAAACGGACTAAAACGAGATTACACATGACCAATGTCACTTACGAGTTCCAACGAGTGCGTCCAAAACTGTTTATAAGAATATGGTTCATTCCATGCAATCAGTGCACCTATCTTGTGTCAAGATTAGCACTATCTCCAAACGAACCGAACAGAGCTCCACCAGACCCTCGTCACCTAGAGGTACCATCGGGTGCGTCTAAAATAATTTATGAGCCTATGGTATGTTTGACACAAACTGAGCACCTATCTTGCACCGACGCTAACACTGTCTCAAAAACAGATCGAAATGAGATTTCACATGACCCACGTCACCTCGGAGTTCCATCAGGTGCCTCCAATACTATTTCCGAGCCTATTGTATGTTCGAAGCAAACCATGCACCAATCTTGCATCAAGGGTAGCATTATCTCCAAATGGACCAAACCGAGCTTCCACTTGAGCCTCGTCACCTAGGACTCCCATCGAGTGTGTCCCAAAACGATTTCTATGCCAATGGTATGTTCGGTGCAAACCGTGCACCTATCTTTGCACTGACACTAGCACTGTGTCTAAATGGACTAAAACGAGATTCCACATGACCCACGTCACTTACGAGTTCCATCGGGTAAGTCCAAAACTATTTATAAGAATATGGTTCATTTGATAGAATCCGTGCACCTATCTTGTGTCAGGATTAGCACTATCTCCAAACGGACTGAACAAAGCTCCACCAGACCCTCGTCTCCTAGGAGTACCATCGGGTGCGTCTAAAACGATTTATGAGCCTATGCTACGTTTGACACAAACCGAGCACCTATCTTGCACCGACGCTAACACTATCTCAAAACAGATCGAAACGAGATTCCACATGACCCACGTCAACTAGGAGTTCCATCGGGTGCCTCCAATACTTTTTCCGAGCCTACGATACGTTAGACACAAACCGTGCACCAATCTTGCATCAAGGGTAGCATTATCTCCAAATGAACCAAACCGAGCTTCCACTTGAGCCTTGTCACCTAGGAGTCCCATCGAGTGTGTCAAAAACGATTTCTATGCCAATGGTATGTTCGGTGCAAACCGTGGACCTATCTTTGCACTGACACTAGCACTGTGTCTAAACGGACTAAAACGAGATTACACATGACCAATGTCACTTACGAGTTTGATCGGGTGCGTCCAAAACTATTTATAAGAATATGGTTCATTCTATGCAATCCGTGCACCTATCTTGTGTGAAGATTAGCACTATCTCCAAACGGACCGAACAGAGCTCCACCAGACCCTCGTCTCCTAGGAGTACCATCGGGTGCGTCTAAAATGATTTATGAGCCTATGGTACATTTGACATGAACCGAGCACCTATCTTGCACCGACGCTAACACTGTCTCAAAACAGATCGAAACGAGATTCCACATGACCCACGTCACCTAGGAGTTCCATCGGGTGCCTCTAATACTATTTCCGAGCCTACGATACGTTAGATGCAAACCGTGCACCAATCTTGCATCAAGGGTAGCATTATCTCCAAATGGACCAAACTAAGCTTCCACTTGAGCCTCGTCACCTAGGAGTCCCATCGAGTGTGTCCAAAATGATTTCTATGCCAATGGTATGTTCGGTGCAAACCGTGCACCTATCTTTGCGCTGACACTAGTACTGTGTCTAAACGGACTAAAACGAGATTCCACATGACCAATGTCACTTACGAGTTCCATCGGGTGCGTCCAAAACTGTTTATAAGAATATGGTTCATTCCATGCAATCAGTGCACCTATCTTGTGTCAAGATTAGCACTATCTCCAAACGGACCGAACAGAGCACCACCAAACCCTCATCACCTAGAAGTACCATCGGGTGCGTCTAAAATGATTTATGAGCCTATGGTATGTTTGACACAAACTGAGCACCTATCTTGCACTGACGCTAACACTGTCTCAAAAACAGATCGAAATGAGATTTCACATGACCCACGTCACCTCGGAGTTCCATCAGGTGCCTCCAATACTATTTCCGAGCCTACTGTATGTTCGAAGCAAACCATGCACCAATCTTGCATCAAGGGTAGCATTATCTCCAAATGGACCAAACCGAGCTTCCACTTGAGCCTCGTCACCTAGGAGTCCCATCGAGTGTGTCCCAAAACGATTTCTATGCCAATGGTATGTTCGGTGCAAACCGTGCACCTATCTTTGCACTGACACAAGCACTGTGTCTAAATGGAATAAAACGAGATTCCACATGACCCACGTCACTTACGAGTTCCATCGGGTAATCCAAAACTATTTATAAGAATATGGTTCATTCGATAGATTCCGTGCACCTATCTTGTGTCAGGATTAGCACTATCTCCAAACGGACCGAACAAAGCTCCACCAGACCCTCGTCTCCTAGGAGTACCATTGGGTGCGTCTAAAACGATTTATGAGCCTATGCTACGTTTGACACAAACTGAGCACCTATCTTGCACCGACGCTAACACTGTCTCAAAACAGATCGAAACAAGATTCCACATGACCCACGTCAACTAGGAGTTCCATCGGGTGCCTCCAATACTTTTTCCGAGCCTACTGTATGTTCAAAGCAAACCATGCACTAATCTTGCATCAAGGGTAGCATTATCTCCAAATGAACCAAACCGAGCTTCCACTTGAGCCTTGTCACCGAGGAGTCCCATCGAGTGTGTCAAAAACGATTTCTATGCCAATGGTATGTTCGGTGCAAACTGTGCACCTATCTTTGCACTGACACTAGCACTGTGTCTAAACGGACTAAAACGAGATTACACATGACCAATGTCACTTACGAGTTCGATCGGGTGCGTCCAAAACTATTTATAAGAATATGGTTCATTCTATTCAATCCGTGCACCTATCTTGTGTGAAGATAAGCACTATCTCCAAACGGACCGAACAGAGCTCCACCAGACCCTCGTCTCCTAGGAGTACCATCGGGTGCGTCTAAAATGATTTATGAGCCTATGGTACATTTGACATGAACCGAGCACCTATCTTGCACCGACGCTAACACTGTCTCAAAACAGATCGAAACGAGATTCCACATGACCCACGTCACCTAGGAGTTCCATCGGGTGCCTCCAATACTATTTTCGAGCCTACGATACGTTAGACGCAAACCGTGCACCAATCTTGCATCAAGGGTAGCATTATCTCCAAATGGACCAAACCGAGCTTCCACTTGAGCCTCGTCACCTAGGAGTCCCATCGAGTGTGTCCAAAACGATTTCTATGCCAATGGTATGTTCGGTGCAAACCGTGCACCTAACTTTGCGCTGACACTAGTACTGTGTCTAAACAGACTAAAACGAGATTTCACATGACCAATGTCACTTACGAGTTCCATCGGGTGCGTCCAAAACTGTTTATAAGAATATGGTTCATTCCATGCAATCAGTGCACCTATCTTGTGTCAAGATTAGCACTATCTCCAAACGGACCGAACAGAGCTACACTAGACCCTCATCACCTAGAAGTACCATCGGGTGCGTCTAAAATGATTTATGAGCCTATGGTAAGTTTGACACAAACTGAGCACCTATCTTGCACCGACGCTAACACTGTCTCAAAAACAGATCGAAATGAGATTTCACATGACCACGTCACCTCGGAGTTCCATCAGGTGCCTCCAATACTATTTCCGAGCCTACTGTATGTTCGAAGCAAACCATGCACCAATCTTGCATCAAGGGTAACATTATCTCCAAATGGACCAAACCGAGCTTCCACTTGAGCCTCGTCACCTAGGAGTCCCATCGAGTGTGTCCCAAAACGATTTCTATGCCAATGGTATGTTCGGTACAAACCGTGCACCTATCTTTGCACTGACACTAGCACTGTGTCTAAATAGACTAAAACAAGATTCCACATGACCCACGTCAATTACGAGTTCCATCGGGTAAGTCCAAAACTATTTATAAGAATATGGTTCATTCGATAGATTCCGTGCACCTATCTTGTGTCAGGATTAACACTATCTCCAAACGGACTGAACAAAGCTCCACCAGACCCTCGTCTCCTAGGAGTACCATCGGGTGCGTCTAAAACGATTTATGAGCCTATGCTATGTTTGACACAAACCGAGCACCTATCTTGCACCGACGCTAACACTATCTCAAAACAGATCGAAACGAGATTCCACATGACCCACGTCAACTAGGAGTTCCATCGGGTGCCTCCAATACTTTTTCCGAGCCTACGATACGTTAGACACAAACCGTGCACCAATCTTGCATCAAGGGTAGCATTATCTCCAAATGAACCAAACCGAGCTTCCACTTGAGCCTCGTCACCTAGGAGTCCCATCGAGTGTGTCAAAAACGATTTATATGCCAATGGTATGTTCGGTGCAAATAGTGCACCTATCTTTGCACTGACACTAGCACTGTGTCTAAACGGACTAAAACGAGATTACACATGACCAATGTCACTTACGAGTTCCATCGGGTGCGTCCAAAACTGTTTATAAGAATATGGTTCATTCCATGCAATCAGTGCACCTATCTTGTGTCAAGATTAGCACTATCTCCAAACGAACCGAACAGAGCTCCACCAGACCCTCGTCACCTAGAGGTACCATCGGGTGCGTCTAAAATAATTTATGAGCCTATGGTATGTTTGACACAAACTGAGCACCTATCTTGCACCGACGCTAACACTGTCTCAAAAACAGATCGAAATGAGATTTCACATGACCCACGTCACCTCGGAGTTCCATCGGGTGCCTCCAATACTATTTCCGAGCCTACTGTATGTTCGACGCAAACCATGCACCAATCTTGCATCAAGGGTAGCATTATCTCCAAATGGACCAAACCGAGCTTCCACTTGAGCCTCGTCACCTAGGAGTCCCATCGAGTGTGTCCCAAAACGATTTCTATGCCAATGGTATGTTCGGTGCAAACCGTGCACCTATCTTTGCACTGACACTAGCACTGTGTCTAAATGGACTAAAACGAGATTCCACAAGACCCACGTCACTTACGAGTTCCATCGGGTAAGTCCAAAACTATTTATAAGAATATGGTTCATTTGATGGAATCCGTGCACCTATCTTGTGTCAGGATTAGCACTATCTCCAAACGGACTGAACAGAGCTCCACCAGACCCTCGTCTCCTAGGAGTACCATCGGGTGCGTCTAAAACGATTTATGAGCCTATGCTATGTTTGATACAAACCGAGCACCTATCTTGCACCGACGCTAACACTATCTCCAAACAGATCGAAACGAGATTCCACATGACCCACGTCACCTAGGAGATCCATCGGGTGCCTCCAATACTTTTTCTGAGCCTACGATACGTTAGACACAAACCGTGCACCAATCTTGTATCAAGGGTAGCATTATTTCCAAATGAACCAAACCGAGCTTCCACTTGATCCTCGTCACCTAGGAGTCCCAACGAGTGTGTCAAAAACGATTTCTATGCCAATGGTATGTTCAGTGCAAACCGTGCACCTATCTTTGCACTAACACTAGCACTGTGTCTAAACGGACTAAAACGACATTCCACATGACCAATGTCACTTACAAGTTCGATCGGGTGCGTCCAAAACTATTTATAAGAATATGGTTCATTCCATGCAATCCGTGCACCTATCTTGTGTGAAGATTAGCACTATCTCCAAACGGACCGAACAGAGCTCCACCAGACCCTCGTCTCCTAGGAGTACCATCGGGTGCGTCTAAAACGATTTATGAGCCTATGGTACATTTGACACAAACCGAGCACCTATCTTGCACCGATGCTAACACTGTCTCAAAACAGATCGAAACGAGATTCCACATGACCCACGTCACCTAGGAGTTCCATCGGGTGCCTCCAATACTATTTCCGAGCCTACGATACGTTAGACGCAAACCGTGCACCAATTTTGCATCAAGGGTAGCATTATCTCCAAATGGACCAAACCGAGCTTCCACTTGAGCCTCGTCACCTAGGAGTCCCATCGAGTGTGTCCAAAATGATTTCTATGCCAATGGTATGTTCGGTGCAAATCGTGCACCTATCTTTGCACTGACACAAGTACTGTGTCTAAATGGACTAAAACGAGATTCCACATGACCAATGTCACTTACGAGTTCCATCGGGTGCGTCCAAAACTGTTTATAAGAATATGGTTCATTCCATGCAATCCGTGCACCTATCTTGTGTCAAGGTTAGCACTATCTCCAAATGGACCGAACAGAGCTCCACCAGACCCTCGTCACCTAGAAGTACCATCGGGTGCGTCTAAAATGTTTTATGAGCATATGGTACATTTGACACAAACTGAGCACCTATCTTGCACCGACACTAACACTGTCTCAAAACAGATCGAAACGAGATTTCACATGACCCTCGTCATCTCGGAGTTCCATCGGGTGCCACCAATACTATTTCCGAGCCTACTGTATGTTCGACGCAAACCATGCACCAATCTTGCATCAAGGGTAGCATTATCTCCAAATGGACCAAACCAAGCTTCCACTTGAGCCTCGTCACCTAGGAGTCCCATCGAGTGTGTCCCAAAATGATTTCTATGCCAATGGTATGTTCGGTGCAAACCGTGCACCTATCTTTGCACTGACACTAGCACTGTGTCTAAATGGACTAAAACGAGATTCCACATGACCCACGTCACTATCTTGTGTCAGGATTAGCACTATCTCCAAACGGACTGAACAGAGCTCCACCAGGCCCTCGTCTCCTAGGAGTACCATCGGGTGCGTCTAAAACAATTTATGAGCCTATGCTACGTTTGACACAAACCGAGCACCTATCTTGCACCGACGCCAACACTATCTCAAAACAGATCGAAACGAGATTCCACATGGCCCACGTCACCTAGGAGTTCCATCGGGTGCCTCCAATACTTTTTCTGAGCCTACGATACGTTAGACACAAACCGTGCACCAATCTTGCATCAAGGGTAGCATTATCTCTAAATGAACCAAACCGAGCTTCCACTTGATCCTCGTCACCTAGTAGTCCCAACGAGTGTGTCAAAAACGATTTCTATGCCAATGGTATGTTCAGTGCAAACCGTGCACCTATCTTTGCACTAACACTAGCACTATGTCTAAACGGACTAAAACGACATTCCACATGACCAATGTCACTTACAAGTTCGATCGGGTGCGTCCAAAACTATTTATAAGAATATGGTTCATTCCATGCAATCCGTGCACCTATCTTGTGTGAAGATTAGCACTATCTCCAAACGGACCGAACAGAGCTCCACCAGACCCTCGTCTCCTAGGAGTACCATCGGGTGCGTCTAAAACGATTTATGAGCCTATGGTACATTTGACACAAACCGAGTACCTATCTTGCACCGATGCTAACACTGTCTCAAAACAGATCGAAACGAGATTCCACATGACCCACGTCACCTAGGAGTTCCATCGGGTGCCTCCAATACTATTTCCGAGCCTACGATACGTTAGACGCAAACCGTGCACCAATTTTGCATCAAGGGTAGCATTATCTCCAAATGGACCAAGCCGAGCTTCCACTTGAGCCTCGTCACCTAGGAGTCCCATCGAGTGTGTCCAAAATGATTTCTATGCCAATGGTATGTTCGGTGCAAATCGTGCACCTATCTTTTCACTGACACAAGTACTGTGTCTAAATGGACTAAAACGAGATTCCACATGACCAATGTCACTTACGAGTTCCATCGGGTGCGTCCAAAACTGTTTATAAGAATATGGTTCATTCCATGCAATCCGTGCACCTATCTTGTGTCAAGGTTAGCACTATCTCCAAACGGACCGAACAGAGCTCCACCAGACCCTCGTCACCTAGAAGTACCATCGGGTGCGTCTAAAATGTTTTATGAGCATATGGTACGTTTGACACAAACTGAGCACCTATCTTGCACTGACACTAACACTGTCTCAAAACAGATCGAAACGAGATTTCACATGACCCACGTCATCTCGGAGTTCCATCGGGTGCCACCAATACTATTTCCGAGCCTACTGTATGTTCGACGCAAACCATGCACCAATCTTGCATCAAGGGTAGCATTATCTCCAAATGGACCAAACCAAGCTTCCACTTGAGCCTCGTCACCTAGGAGTCCCATCGAGTGTGTCCCAAAACGATTTCTATGCCAATGGTATGTTCGGTGCAAACCGTGCACCTATCTTTGCACTGACACTAGCACTGTGTCTAAATGGACTAAAACGAGATTCCACATGACCCACGTCACTATCTTGTGTCAGGATTAGCACTATCTCCAAACGGACTGAACAGAGCTCCACCAGGCCCTCGTCTCCTAGGAGTACCATCGGGTGCGTCTAAAACAATTTATGAGCCTATGCTACGTTTGACACAAACCGAGCACCTATCTTGCACCGACGCCAACACTATCTCAAAACAGATCGAAACGAGATTCCACATGGCCCACGTCACCTAGGAGTTCCATCGGGTGCCTCCAATACTTTTTCTGAGCCTACGATACGTTAGACACAAACCGTGCACCAATCTTGCATCAAGGGTAGCATTATCTCCAAATGAACCAAACCAAGCTTCCACTTGAGCCTCGTCACCTAGGAGTCCCATCGAGTGTGTCAAAAACGATTTCTATGCCAGTGGTATGTTCGGTGCAAACCGTGCACCTATCTTTGCACTGACACTAGCACTGTGTCTAAACAGACTAAAACGAGATTACACATGACCAATGTCACTTACGAGTTCGATCGGGTGCGTCCAAAACTATTTTTAAGAATATGGTTCATTCTATGCAATCCGTGCACCTATCTTGTGTGAAGATTAGCACTATCTCCAAACGGACCGAACAGAGCTCCACTAGACCCTCGTCTCCTAGGAGTACCATCGGGTGCGTCTAAAACGATTTATGAGCCTATGGTACATTTGACACGAACCGAGCACCTATCTTGCACCGACGCTAACACTATCTCAAAACAGATCAAAACGAGATTCCACATGACCCACGTCACCTAGGAGTTCCATCGGGTGCCTCCAATACTATTTCCGAGCCTACGATACGTTAGACGCAAACCGTGCACCAATTTTGCATCAAGGGTAGCATTATCTCCAAATGGACCAAACCGAGCTTCCACTTGAGCCTCGTCACCTAGGAGTCCCATCGAGTGTGTCTAAAACGATTTCTATGCCAATGGTATGTTCGGTGCAAACCGTGCACCTATCTTTGCGCTGACACTAGTACTGTGTCTAAACGGACTAAAACGAGATTCCACATGACCAATGTCACTTACGAGTTCCATCGGGTGCGTCCAAAACTGTTTATAAGAATATGGTTCATTCCATGCAATCAGTGCACCTATCTTGTGTCAAGATTAGCACTACCTCCAAACGGACTGAACAGAGCTCCACCAGACCCTCATCACCTAGAAGTACCATCGGGTGCGTCTAAAATGATTTATGAGCCTATGGTATGTTTGACACAAACTGAGCACCTATCTTGCACCGACGCTAACACTGTCTCAAAAACAGATCGAAATGAGATTTCACATGACCCACGTCACCTCGGAGTTCCATCAGGTGCCTCCAATACTATTTCCGAGCCTACTGTATGTTCGAAGCAAACCATGCACCAATCTTGCATCAAGGGTAGCATTATCTCCAAATGGACCAAACCGAGCTTCCACTTGAGCCTCGTCACCTAGGAGTCCCATCGAGTGTGTCCCAAAACGATTTCTATGCCAATGGTATGTTCGGTGCAAACCGTGCACCTATCTTTGCACTAACACTAGCACTGTGTCTAAATGGACTAAAACAAGATTCCACATGACCCACGTCACTTACGAGTTCCATCAGGTAAGTCCAAAACTATTTATAAGAATATGGTTCATTCGATAGAATCCGTGCACCTATCTTGTGTCAGGATTAGCACTATCTCCAAACGGACTGAACAAAGCTCCACCAGACCCTCGTCTCCTAGGAGTACCATCGGGTGCGTCTAAAATAATTTATGAGCCTATGCTACGTTTGACACAAACCGAGCACCTATCTTGCACCGACGCTAACACTATCTCAAAACAGATCGAAACGAGATTCCACATGACCCACGTCAACTAGGAGTTCCATCGGGTGCCTCCAATACTTTTTCCGAGCCTACAATACGTTAGACACAAACTGTGCACCAATCTTGCATCAAGGGTAGCATTATCTCCAAATGAACCAAACCGAGCTTCCACTTGAGCCTCGTCACCTAGGAGTCCCATCGAGTGTGTCAAAAATGATTTCTATGCCAATGGTATGTTCGGTGCAAACCGTGCACCTATCTTTGCACTGACACTAGCACTGTGTCTAAACGGACTAAAACGAGATTACACATGACCAAAGTCACTTACGAGTTCGATCGGGTGCATCCAAAACTATTTATAAGAATATGGTTCATTCTATGCAATCCGTGCACCTATCTTGTGTGAAGATTAGCACTATCTCCAAACGGAGCCGAACAGAGCTCCACCAGACCCTCGTCTCCTAGGAGTACCATCGGGTGTGTCTAAAATGATTTATGAGCCTATGGTACATTTGGACATGAACCGAGCACCTATCTTGCACCGACGCTAACACTGTCTCAAAATAGATCGAAACGAGATACCACATGACCCACGTCACCTAGGAGTTCCATCGGGTGCCTCCAATACTATTTCCGAGCCTACGATACGTTAGACGCAAACCGTGCACCAATTTTGCATCAAGGGTAGCATTATCTCCAAACGGACCAAACCGAGCTTCCACTTGAGCCTCGTCACCTAGGAGTCCATCGAGTGTGTCCAAAACGATTTCTATGCCAATGGTATGTTCGGTCCAAACCGTGCACCTATCTTTGTGCTGACACTAGTACTGTGTCTAAAAGGACTAAAACGAGATTCCACAAGGCCAATGTCACTTACGAGTTCCATCGGGTGCGTCCAAAACTATATATAAGAATATGGTTGATTCCATGCAATCCGTGCACCTATCTTGTGTCAAGATTAGCACTATCTCCAAACGAACCGAACAGAGCTCCACCAGACCCTCGTCTCCTAGGAGTACCATCGGGTGCGTCTAAAATGATTTATGAGCCTATGGTACATTTGACACAAACCGAGCACCTATCTTGCACCGACGCTAACACTGTCTCAAAACAGATCGAAACGAGATTCCACATGACCCACGTCAGCTAGGAGTTCCATCGGGTGCCTCCAATACTATTTCTGAGCCTACGATACGTTCGACGCAAACCGTGCACCAATCTTGCGTCAAGGGTAGCATTATCTCCAAATGGACCAAACCGAGCTTGCACTTGAGCCTCGTCACCTAGGAGTCCCATCGAGTGTGTCCCAAAACGATTTTCTATGCCAATGGTATGTTTGGTGCAAACCGTGCACCTATCTTTGCACTGACACTAGCACTGTGTCTAAATGGACTAAAACGAGATTCCACATGACCCACGTCACTTACGAGTTCCATCGGGTAAGTCCAAAACTATTTATAAGAATATGGTTCATTCGATGGAATCCGTGCACCTATCTTGTGTGAAGATTAGCACTATCTCCAAACGGACGGAACAGAGCTCCACCAGACCTTCGTCTCCTAGGAGTACCATCGGGCGCGTCTAAAACGATTTATGAGCCTATGGTACATTTGACACAAACCGAGCACCTATCTTGCACCGATGCTAACACTGTCTCAAAACAGATCGAAACGAGATTCCACATGACCCACGTCACCTAGGAGTTCCGTCGGGTGCCTCCAATACTGTTTCTGAGCCTACGATACGTTAGATGCAAACCGTGCACCAATTTTGCATCAAGGGGAGCATTATCTCCAAATGGACCAAAACCAAGCTTCCACTTGAGCCTCGTCACCTAGGAGTCCCATCGAGTGTGTCCAAAACAATTTCTATGCCAATGGTATGTTCGGTGCAAACCGTGCACCTATCTTTGCGCTGACACTAGTACTGTGTCTAAACGGACTAAAACGAGATTCCACATGACCAATGTCACTTACGAGTTCCATCGGGTGCGTCCAAAACTGTTTATAAGAATATGGTTCATTCCATGCAATCAGTGCACCTATCTTGTGTCAAGATTAGCACTATCTCCAAACGGACCGAACAGAGCTCCACCAGACCCTCGTCTAAAATGATTTATGAGCCTATGGTACGTTTGACATAAACTGAGCACCTATCTTGCACCGACGCTAACATTGTCTCAAAAACAGATCAAAACGAGATTTCACATGACCCACGTCACCTCGGAGTTCCATCGGGTGCCTCCAATACTATTTCCGAGCCTACTGTATGTTCGACGCAAACCATGCACCAATCTTGCATCAAGGGTAGCATTATCTCCAAATAGACCAAACCGAGCTTCCACTTGAGCCTCGTCACCTAGGAGTCCCATCGAGTGTCCCAAAACGATTTCTATGCCAATGGTATGTTCGGTGCAAAACGTGCACCTATCTTTGCACTGACACTAGCACTGTGTCTAAATGGACTAAAACAAGATTCCACATGACCCACGTCACTTACGAGTTCCATCGGGTAAGTCCAAAACTATTTATAAGAATATGGTTCATTCGATGGAATCTGTGCACCTATCTTGTGTCAGGATTAGCACTATCTCCAAACGGACTGAACAGAGCTCCACCAGACCCTCGTCTCCTAGGAGTACCATCGGGTGCGTCTAAAACGATTTATGAGCCTATGCTACATTTGACACAAACCGAGCACCTATCTTGCACCGACGCTAACACTATCTCAAAATAGATCGAAACGAGATTCCACATGACCCACGTCACCTAGGAGTTCCATCGGGTGCCTCCAATACTTTTTCTGAGCCTACGATACGTTAGACACAAACCGTGCACCAATCTTGCATCAAGGGTAGCATTATCTCCAAATGAACCAAACCGAGCTTCCACTTGAGCCTCGTCACCTAGGAGTCCCATCGAGTGTGTCAAGAATGATTTCTATGCCAATGGTATGTTCGGTGCAAACCGTGCACCTATCTTTGCACTGACACTAGCACTATGTCTAAACGGACTAAAACAACATTCCACATGACCAATGTCACTTACGAGTTCGATCAGGTGCGTCCAAAACTATTTATAAGAATATGGTTCATTCCATGCAATCCGTGCACCTATCTTGTGTGAAGATTAGCACTATCTCCAAACGGACCGAACAGAGCTCCACCAGACCCTCGTCTCCTAGGAGTACCATCAGGTGTGTCTAAAACGATTTATGAGCCTATGGTACATTTGACACGAATCGAGCACCTATCTTGCACCGACACTAACACTGTCTCAAAACAGATCGAAACGAGATTCCACATGACCCACGTCACCTAGGAGTTCCATCGGGTGCCTCAAATACTATTTCCGAGCCTACGATACGTTAGACGCAAACCGTGCACCAATTTTGCATCAAGGGTAGCATTATCTCCAAATGGACCAAACCGAGCTTCCACTTGAGCCTCGTCACCTAGGAGTCCCATCGAGTGTGTCCAAAATGATTTCTATGCCAATGGTATGTTCGGTGCAAACCGTGCACCTATCTTTGCGCTGACATTAGTACCGTGTCTAAACGGACTAAAACGAGATTCCACATGACCAATGTCACTTACGAGTTCCATCGGGTGCGTCCAAAACTATTTATAAGAATATGGTTCATTCCATGCAATCAGTGCACCTATCTTGTGTCAACACTATCTCCAAATGAACCGAATAGAGCTTCACCAGACCCTCGTCACCTAGAAGTACCATCGGGTGCGTCTAAAATGATTTATGAGCCTTTGGTACGTTTGACACAAACTGAGCACCTATCTTGCACCGACGCTAACACTGTCTCAAAAACAGATCGAAACGAGATTTCACATGACCCACGTCACCTCGGAGTTCCATCGGGTGCCTCCAATACTATTTCCGAGCCTACTGTATGTTCGACGCAAACCATGCACCAATCTTGCATCAAGGGTAGCATTATCTCCAAATGGACCAAACCGAGCTTCCACTTGAGCCTCATCACATAGGAGTCCCATCGAGTGTGTCCCAAAATGATTTCTATGCCAATGGTATGTTCGGTGCAAACCGTGCACCTATCTTTGCACTGACACTAGCACTGTGTCTAAATGGACTGAAACAAGATTCCACATGACCCACGTCACTTACGAGTTCCATCGGGTAAGTCCAAAACTATTTATAAGAATATGGTTCATTCGATGGAATCCGTGCACCTATCTTGTGTCAGGATTAGCACTATCTCCAAACGGACTGAACAGAGCTCCACCAGACCCTCGTCTCCTAGGAGTACCATCGGGTGCGTCTAAAACGATTTATGAGCCTATGCTACATTTGACACAAACCGAGCACCTATCTTGCACCGACGCTAACACTATCTCAAAATAGATCGAAACGAGATTCCACATGACCCACGTCACCTAGGAGTTCCATCGGGTGCCTCCAATACTTTTTCTAAGCCTACGATACGTTAGACACAAACCGTGCACCAATCTTGCATCAAGGGTAGCATTATCTCCAAATGAACCAAACCGAGCTTCCACTTGAGCCTCGTCACCTAGGAGTCCCATCGAGTGTGTCAAGAACGATTTCTATGCCAATGGTATGTTCGGTGCAAACCGTGCACCTATCTTTGCACTGACACTAGCACTATGTCTAAACGGACTAAAACAACATTCCACATGACCAATGTCACTTACGAGTTCGATCAGGTGCGTCCAAAACTATTTATAAGAATATGGTTCATTCCATGCAATCCGTGCACCTATCTTGTGTGAAGATTAGCACTATCTCCAAACGGACCGAACAGAGCTCCACCAGACCCTCGTCTCCTAGGAGTACCATCGGGTGTGTCTAAAACGATTTATGAGCCTATGGTACATTTGACACGAACCGAGCACCTATCTTGCACCGACGCTAACACTGTCTCAAAACAGATCGAAACGAGATTCCACATGACCCACGTCACCTAGGAGTTCCATCGGGTGCCTCAAATACTATTTCCGAGCCTACGATACGTTAGACGCAAACCGTGCACCAATTTTGCATCAAGGGTAGCATTATCTCCAAATGGACCAAACCGAGCTTCCACTTGAGCCTCGTCACCTAGGAGTCCCATCGAGTGTGTCCAAAACGATTTCTATGCCAATGGTATGTTCGGTGCAAACCGTGCACCTATCTTTGCACTGACACTAGCACTGTGTCTAAATGGACTAAAACGAGATTCCACATGACCCACGTCACTTACGAGTTCCATCGGGTAAGTCCAAAACTATTTATAAGAATATGGTTCATTCGATGGAATCCGTGCACCTATCTTGTGTCAGGATTAGCACTATCTCCAATCGGACTTAACAGAGCTCCACCAGACCCTCGTCTCCTAGGAGTACCATCGGGTGCGTCTAAAACGATTTATGAGCCTATGCTACGTTTGACACAAACCAAGCACCTATCTTGCACCGACACCAACACTATCTCAAAACAGATCGAAACGAGATTCCACATGGCCCACGTCACCTAGGAGTTCCATCGGGTGCCTCCAATACTTTTTCTGAGCCTACGATACGTTAGACACAAACCGTGCACCAATCTTGCATCAAGGGTAGCATTATCTCCAAATGAACCAAACCGAGCTTCCACTTGAGCCTCGTCACCTAGGAGTCCCATCGAGTGTGTCAAAAACGATTTCTATGCCAATGGTATGTTCGGTGCAAACCGTGCACCTATCTTTGCACTGACACTAGCACTGTGTCTAAACGGACTAAAACGAGATTACACATGACCAATGTCACTTACGAGTTCGATCGGGTGCATCCAAAACTATTTATAAGAATATGGTTCATTCTATGCAATCCGTGCACCTATCTTGTGAGAAGATTAGCACTATCTCCAAACGGACCGAACAGAGCTCCACCAGACCCTCGTCTCCTAGGAGTACCATCGGGTGTGTCTAAAATGATTTATGAGCCTATGGTACATTTGACATGAACCGAGCACCTATCTTGCACCGACGCTAACTCTGTCTCAAAACAGATCGAAACGAGATTCCACATGACCCACGTCACCTAGGAGTTCCATCGGGTGCCTCTAATACTATTTCCGAGCCTACGATACGTTAGACGCAAACCGTGCACCAATTTTGCATCAAGGGTAGCATTATCTCCAAACGGACCAAACCGAGCTTCCACTTGAGCCTCGTCACCTATGAGTCCCATCGAGTGTGTCCAAAACGATTTCTATGCCAATGGTATGTTCGGTGCAAACCATGCACCTATCTTTGTGCTGACACTAGTACTGTGTCTAAACGGACTAAAACGAGATTCCACAAGGCCAATGTCACTTACGAGTTCCATCGGGTGTGTCCAAAACTATATATAAGAATATGGTTGATTCCATGCAATCCGTGCACCTATCTTGTGTCAAGATTAGCACTATCTCCAAACGAACCGAACAGAGCTCCACCAGACCCTCGTCTCCTAGGAGTACCATCGGGTGCGTCTAAAATGATTTATGAGCCTATGGTACATTTGACACAAACCGAGCACCTATCTTGCACCGACGCTAACACTGTCTCAAAACAGATCGAAACGAGATTCCACATGACCCACGTCACCTAGGAGTTCCATCGGGTGCCTCCAATACTATTTCTGAGCCTACGATACATTCGACGCAAACCGTGCACCAATCTTGCATCAAGGGTAGCATTATCTCCAAATGGACCAAACCGAGCTTCCACTTGAGCCTCGTCACCTAGGAGTGTAAGGTCCTAGATGGCTAGAGGGGGGGTGAATAGCCTATAAAAATTCTACAAGCACCACTAAGCAAAATTGTTAGAATACCAAACGGCGTAAAGCGAGTTTTGCTTAGCCAAAGGTTGTGATGCAAGCCTCCTATCCACAAGTCTAGTAGATTATAATCTCTAGTTCACACAAGAGCTATGTCACTAAAAATACACTAGAGAGCAAGCTAACAACACTACTAGCCAAGCTACTACTAGAGCAACACAAGATAATCTAGTAAAGATAAGTGCAAGAGATAGGATTGTGAATCTTATACCGACGGTGGAGTGAAGATGTTGCCAATCACCAAGATGATATACAATCAATTAATATTGACAACAACACAATATGTAGACCAATCACCGGGAGACAAGAGACACAATATTTTTGTTCACCCGGTGTTCACTTGTGCACCGACAAGCTACGTCACCGGTTGTGTCGACCAACACTTAGATGGTTCCTCGGTGTGACCCTCAAGTCACTTGCCCCTCAAGGCACGCCCCGCAAGGCACCGCAAGACACCACTCTCAAGTGAGGTAACTCAATGACACGCGGATTCCACTAGAGTTGCTTTTGGCGTCCCGTCGAGGAAAGCACAAGAACCTCTCACAAACAACCGGAGGTGGCCAAGAACAATCACCTTCTCTTGCCAACGCCTCCAACAATCTCCAAGCCGGCTAGGAGCGGTACTCTCCAAGAGTAACAAGAAATCCACCGGCTAAACCACCCACAAGTGCCACTAGATGCCCTCAAGCTATGCAATGCACTTTGGGATCACTCAATCTCACTTTTGATTTGCAATCAAGCAAGGGAGATGAGTGGGAGGAGTTGCTTTTGCTCAAAGGATGCACAAGAGTGTTAGAAATGCCAAGAGACCTCCCCAAGGGCCGGCCAACGAGTATTTATAAGCACCCCAAACAAATAGAGCCGTTGCAACTCCACTGACCGTTTTTTCGGGACGACCGGACGCGCCGGTCGAAACTGACCGGACGCGCTCAACCGCGTCCGGTCGTCCTGCGACGTCCACGTGTCCTCCAAAATTCAAAACCGATCGTTAGAACCTCCAACGGTCACTGCGCGCCAACGGTCAAACGCTATGACCGGACGCGCCGCTCAACCGACCGGACGCGCCGGTCGCACAGCACCGCGCGCGCGAAGCAATGACCGGACGCGCTCCAGAGAACGATCGGACGCGACAGTGCCAGCGTCCGGTCGGAGTCCAGTAAGCTCCTTTGACGACCGGACGCGTCCGATCGCGTGTGACCGGACGCGCCCCGCGTCCGATCGTCCTTGCGAACCACAGTTCCTTCTGGGCACCTGACCGGACGCGCTGGTCCCGCGAGTGACCGGACGCGCCGGTTGCAAACCCTAGCCCGCGCGCCCGATACCGCGCTGTACTGACCGGACGCGTCCGGTCATACCGAGACCGCGTCCGGTGCAGCGTCCGGTCACCTCTGTGACCTCCGTTCGCTTCCGTTTCTTTTCCAACTTCCGGTGTAGTGGAAAATAGGCATTTCATTTCCCCAAAATCGCCTGAATCCCGCACTCGCACGCTCGGCGGGAGGGAGAGAGGAACCCAAACCCCTCTCTACCCGCAAACCATAGCGCGACCAACGCCACCTTTGCAAATGTGCCAACACCATCAAGTGTACATCTCCATGTGCTTGTGTGTTAGCTTTTTCTCAATCATTTTCAAAGGTTTTCCAATTAGCTCACTAGGCCCTACATGCAATGCACTTCATGAATTCACCTAGTGGCACCCGTGCATCGAATAACCGATAAGACTTCCCCTCTTAATAGTTCGGCTATCGATCCTAAACCACTCACACCCTCTATGGTGTCTTGAGTGTAAAACAAAATGGCCCTATGGTTATACCTTTGCCTTGAGCCCATTTTGTTTCTCCAAATGATATGATCCACTTCATATCATCACATGACCGTCTCGATCCATCGACCTTGACTTCACTTGCTCTTCACCGTTGCATCGGTCCGTCGGCGCTAAGTCTTGCTCAAGCTTCACCATCGCATGGTCCTTCGCTTCGAAGCCTCGACTTGCCCTTCACCTTCACAACCAGTCCATCGAGCCAAGCCTCATCTTGGTCTTCATCATCTTGGTCACATGAGTCAATGTCATGTCTCATATGCAATGACCACCTTTATCTAAATCATCCACTTAGATACAAAGGTTAGTCCTAGGTTTCATCAATTAGCCAAAACCAAACTAGGGACTTTTAATCTCCCCCTTTTTGGTAATTGATGACAACCCTCACAAAGATGATTTTGATAATAAAAGTTTTAAACTTGTCATACTTGTCCAATCATTTTGCTCATAAGTAAAGTTTGGACAATTATCACAAGCTCGATTTTGGTAGCATTAGCTCCCCCTACATATGTGCATAGAGTTTGGATTGAAAGCTTTGCACATATGCATGGATAGAAGAGTTGGGGGAGTAATTCTACCAAAATGATGCTAAGGTGTAAGAAATGGACCTTTGAAGCGTGATACCAATCGGAGTTGCCTTTTACACCATCCTTAGCATCATGAAGTAACTAGACATCCATCAAAACTCAAGAACCCCGTGAGATCAACATTATATGCAAAGGTTCTTGGACCACTTGTAAAGCTAACCACTTGTAAAGCTTTAGGCATGTCTAGATATCACAAGTAAACTATTCCTATGCATGCTAGTAGATCATTTCATCATCCAAGTTCTATACTAGCATTGCACCACACAAGCATGTATATTAAATTTAAATACATGTGCAATGAGCAAGTCATATGAAAATGCACAAGCAAATGCAGCAACTTTGTTTATGAGCTTGCTCCCCCTACTTGTGTGCATCAAAAATTTTATTTACCCCTTTATCATGTTGAATCATCTTTTTCTCTCCCCCTTTGTCAACAACTTACCCAAAAATGGGATCAAATTGTGGAGAGAAGAAAAAATGTTTGATGGAGTAGGTTAAAATTTATCAAATTTGGTTCAACCTAGAACACTTGCCAAAGATATTTAATTCGATTTGAACCAAAGACAAGCTTCTTCACACCTCCTAATAAGGGTTATCTTGCCTATGTTGAATTAAACACTTATAGCAAATCTTCTAGATTCAACACTAGGTTTGCAAGCTCACAAACATGTCATATGCCACCACTAGATCAAAACAAACATAGAGGCAATAGTGGTAACATATATCCATCAAATTCATTTGATTTATCATGAATGCTCATGCATACCACTTAATATGTCTACATGCTCTAGCAAGTCCTTAGCATAGGATGAATGATATGTCAATCAACTTTACCTTGCAATGTCGAAGGAGAGGCATGTCAATATAACTCATGTTTGAGAAATCAAGAATGTTCAATTCATTCCTTAGCTTGCAAAACCTCTTTTCATCAAGTGGCTTAGTGAGAATATCGGCAAGTTGATCATTGGTGCCAACACTTTCAATGGCAATATCTCCCTTTTGTTGATGATCTCTAATGAAATGATGCCTTATGTCAATATGCTTTGTTCTTCCATGTTGAACCGGGTTTTGTATCATCTTGATTGCACTCTCATTATCACATAGCAATGGCACATTCTTGAAGTTGAAGCCATAATCCTTCAAAGTTGATTTCATCCATAGCAATTGTGCACAACAACTCCCCGCACTCACATATTCGGCTTCGGCGGTAGAGATTGCCACACTATTTTGTTTCTTTGAGGACCATGACACGAGTGATCTTCCAAGTAATTGACATGTGCCACTTGTGCTCTTTCTATTGATCTTGCAACCCCCATAGTCGGAGTCCGAATATCCAATCAATTCAAATTTTGACCCCTTGGGATACCATAGTCCAACATCTCTTGTTTGCTTCAAGTATCTCAATATTCTCTTTGCGGCCGTGAGATGACTCTCTCTAGGTGAGGCTTGATATCTAGCACACATGCAAACACTAAACATGACATCCGGCCTTGATGCGGTGACATAGAGTAGACTTCCAATCAAAGACCGATATTCCTTTTGATTCACCATATTTCCATCAAGATCACTATCCAAATTGCCATTTGTACCCATTGGAGTTGAAATTGGTTTTGCATCTTGCATTCCAAATTTCTTCAACATGTCCCTTATGTATTTCCCTTGACTCACAAATGTCCCATTCTTCAATTGCTTGACTTGGAGACCAAGGAAGTAGCTAAGTTCACCAATCATGGACATTTCAAACTCTTTGGCCATCATAGCACCAAATTCTTCACAATAAGCTTGATCGGTTGATCCAAAGATGATGTCATCAACATATATTTGCACTATGAATAGATCATTTCCAATCTTCTTGGTGAATAGAGTTGTATCAACCTTGCCCATCTTGAATCCCTTAGAGAGAAGAAAATCCCTTAGCCTCTCATACCATGCTCTAGGTGCTTGCTTTAAGCCATATAAAGCCTTCTTCAACTTGTACACATGGTTGGGTTTCTTGTCATCTTCAAATCCGGGTGGTTGCTCAACGAAGACTAACTCATTGATAATCCCATTGAGAAATGCACTTTTGACATCCATTTGATATAGTTTGATGTTGTGTGCACAAGCATAAGCCAATAGAATCCTTATTGCCTCCAATCTTGCCACGGGAGCATATGTCTCATCATAGTCAAGACCTTCAACTTGAGTGTAACCTTGAGCAACTAGTCTTGCTTTGTTTCTCACTACAATGCCATCTTGATCTTGCTTATTTTTGAACACCCACTTGGTTCCAATCACATTGTAGTCATTTGGCCTTTCTACCAACTCCCAAACATCATTTCTTGTGAAATTGTTAAGCTCTTCTTGCATAGCCATGATCCAATCGGCATCCCTCAAAGCTTCTTCTATCTTCTTTGGTTCTATGGTTGACACAAATGATGCATGCTCACAAAACATTGTCAATCTTGATCTTGTTTGCACACCACTTCTAATATCACCAATAACACTATCAATGGGGTGATCTCTTGCGACATGTTGTGGTTGGAGTACTTGTACTTGATTGCTTGAGCTTGGTTGATCACTTGATGTATCTCGATGAGAAGAACTAGCACCATGTACTTGCACTTGAGAGTCACTAACTAGCTTGAATGGTGAATTGAGCACTTGATCTTTATCATCATCTTGAATATCAATTACTTGCTTTGCTCTAATGTCTCCAATGTCCATGTTCTTCATTGCTTCCTCTAATAGAGTTCCACCAACATCATCTGGATTCTCTTCTTCATCTTGTGACCCATTGGTTTCATCAAATTGCACATCATGGACTTCTTCTAGAATGCCACTTGAGTTGTTCCAAACTCTATAAGCTTTGCTTGTAGTTGAATAACCAAGTAGGAACCCCTCATCACATCTCTTGTCAAACTTTCCCAATCTAGTGCCCTTCTTCAAGATATAGCATTTGCAACCAAACACCCTAAAGTAAGAAATATTGGGCTTTCTTCCATGAAGTAGCTCATATGGGGTCTTCTCTAGCAATGGATGACAATATAGTCTATTGATGTAGTAGCAAGCGGTATTGATTGCTTCATCCCAAAATGATTGACTCACATTGTACTCATGAAGCATTGATCTAGCCATATCAAGCAATGTTCTATTCTTCCTCTCAACTAGGCCATTTGATTGTGGAGTGTACTTGGCCGAGAATTGATGTCCAATACCATAATGATCACAAAGTTCTTCAATTCTTGTATTCTTGAACTCACTTCCATTGTCACTTCTCACTTTCTTGATTCTAATCTCAAACTCATTGTGAACTCTAGTGAGAAATGTCTTGAAGGTGTCAAACACTTCACTTTTGTCACTAAGAAAGAATACCCATGTGAATCTTGTGAAGTCATCCACTATAACAAAGCCATACTTGTTACCGCCTATGCTTGTATATGTTGTTGGTCCAAATAGATCCATGTGCATCAACTCAAATGCTTTGCATGTGCTCATTGTACTCTTCTTTGGATGTGAGCTTCCAACTTGCTTCCCGGCTTGACATGCACTACAAAGCTTATTCTTCTCAAATTCAACATCTTTCAAACCATTGACAAGATTGTAAGTTGTAAGCTTCTTCAATTGTTTCATACCAACATGACCAAGCCTTCTATGCCAAAGCCAACCCATGCTTGATTTGGAGACTAAGCAAGTTGTCAAAGAAGTTTCTCTAGCATTGAAGTCAACTAGGTAGAGATTCTCATATCTAAAGCCCTTGAATGCCACATTTGAACCATCCATACTAATAACCTCCACATCATCAACCCCAAAGATGCATTTGTAGCCTAGATCACATATTTGTGCCATGGATAGAAGATTGAAATCCAAGCTTTCAACTAGCAACACATTAGAGATACTTATGTCATTTGATATTGCAATCTTGCCCAAGCCAATAACCTTGCCTTTCTTGTTATTGCCAAATGTGATAGAATCAACACCACTATCATTGTCATTGATTGAGTCAAACATTCTTGATGTACCGGTCATGTGTTGAGTGCACCCACTATCAATAATCCAATGCCTTCCTCCGGCTTTGTAATTGACCTACAAGCAAATCAATGAAGTTTAGGTACCCATTTTTGCTTGGGTCCTTGTAGGTTAGTAACTAAGCTCTTTGGTACCCAAATAGCCTTCTTCTTTGGGCCCACAATTGGTGTACCAACAAACTTGAGCTTGCACACCCTTCACACCCTTGGTAAGCACATAGCAAGAATCAAAAGGTATAGCATTAACAAGGTTCTTGCTTTGGTTATTTTTAGTGCAATTATGCTCTAGGTGCCCAACTTGCTTGCATCTATTGCAAAACCGACCATTGCCCTTCACAACGCTAGGCTTTGGAGTTGCAAAGGCCGACTTGCCTTTCTTGGGGGTGTAGCCCACTCCCTCTTTGTTAAGAGAGAACCTTTGTCTACCCAAGCACTTAAGCAAGCGGGCCTCACCACCATAGGCCTTGCCTAGGGCATGAGTGAGCTCATCCACCTCTCTCTTGAGAGTCTCATTCTCAACCATTAGTGAGGCATCACAAGTGAAACCATCACTAGTAGTGGAGGTAGAGTTGGTGGTGGTGGATGAAGAGCTACAAGAAGGGTTAGCATTTGACATGATGATAAGTTCATTAAAGGATTCATCAATTATATCACATGTAACACCTATATCACATGATACAACAACATCCTTCTTTTCTTGTTGCTCAAGTAGCAATGAGTGAGCCTTTTCAAGCTTGAAATGAGCCTTACCAAGATCCTCATGGTCTTCCACTAGACTCTCATGAGTGGTCTTAAGCTCACTAAGAACTTTCTCAAGTATTGCTACTTTCATTGAAAGCTTCTTACACTCCTTGTTCTTGGTAATAGCTATGTCTCTAGTTTGTTGCATCAAGTTATATAGTTGTTCTTTAGTTGGTTCATCATCATCATTTTCATTATCATTATCATTATCATTATCACTATCATGAGCATATTCCATTTCACTTTCATCATCACTCTCATCATATAATACCTTAGCTTCTTTAGCCATGAAGCATGAAGAGGATGAATCAAATAGTTATGGCTTCTTGTTGATAGCAATGGAAGCAAATGCCTTGTTGGATGATTCTTCTTCTTCTTCATTATCATCACTTTCCCAAGTGATCACATAGGCACCATTTTTGCCTTTCTTGAATGTCATCTTGGCCTCTCTCTTCTTCTTCTCAAACTTGCCCCTCTTGTTGTTCTTCTTCTTGTCATAGGGACATTCGGCTTGAAGATGTTCGGTGCTATCACAATTGAAGCACTTCCTTTGTTGCTCATTGCTCTTGAAATTGTCATTTCTCTTTTTGAAGCCTCTTCTTTTGATAAACATTTTGCCAATGTTTTTGACAACTAGAGCAAGTGCCTCATCATCAACTTCCAATTCTTCATCTTCTTCGCTATCATCTTCTTCTTGAATTGAAGCTTTGCCCTTTGAGGAGGTGGCCTTGAATGCCATGGTCTTCTTCTTCTTTTCATCCTCCTTCTCATCAACATCTTGATCATACTTGTCAAAGGTCAATACCTCTCCAAGCAAATCATTGGGCTTCATTGTTTCAAGCCCATCTCTTTGTAGCATCATGATCAACATCTTGAATCTTTTAGGTAAGCTCAACAAGAACTTGTGACAAAAATCTTGATCTTGAGTCTTGTGCCCTAAGCTCTTGAGATCATTGACTATCACTTGCAATCTATGAAACATTTCAATGATTGTTTCATCACCCTTTTCTTGAAGTTCTCAAACTCACTCTTGAGCCCATATAGCTTGGCACTCTTCACAACCTTAGTGCCTTCATATGTTTCACTTAACCTTGTCCACACTTCATTTGCCAATTCCAAATCCTTGATGCCCTCAAATACTTTTGTGTCAATATTATTGTAAAGTGTATTGAGAGCCATTCTATTGCATGTTCTATTTGCTCTATCTTCATCGGTGAGATGATCGGGATCAATGATAGCAAAATCATTCTCGGGGTGCGTCTAAAACGATTTATGAGCCTATGCTACGTTTGACACAAACCGAGCACCTATCTTGCACCGACGCCAACACTATCTCAAAATAGATCGAAACGAGATTCCACATTGCCCACGTCACCTAGGAGTTCTATCGGGTGCCTCCAATACTTTTTCTGAGCCTACGATACGTTAGACACAAACCGTGCACCAATTTTGCATCAAGGGTAGCATTATCTCCAAATGAACCAAACCGAGCTTCCACTTGAGCCTCGTCACCTAGGAGTCCCATCGAGTGTGTCCAAAACGATTTCTATGCCAATGGTATGTTCGGTGCAAACCGTGCACCTATCTTTGCGCTGACACTAGTACTGTGTCTAAACGGACTAAAACGAGATTACACATGACCAATGTCACTTACGAGTTCGATCGGGTGCGTCCAAAACTATTTATAAGAATATGGTTCATTCTATGCAATCCGTGCACCTATCTTGTGTGAAGATTAGCACTATCTTCAAATGGACCGAACAGAGCTCCACCAGACCCTCGTCTCCTAGGAGTACCATCGGGTGCGTCTAAAACGATTTATGAGCCTATGGTACATTTGACACGAACCGAGCACCTATCTTGCACCGACGTTAACACTGTCTCAAAACATATCAAAACGAGATTCCACATGACCCACGTCACCTAGGAGTTCCATCGGGTGCCTCTAATACTATTTCCGAGCCTACGATACGTTAGACGCAAACCGTGCACCAATTTTGCATCAAGGGTAGCATTATCTCCAAATGGACCAAACCGAGCTTCCACTTGAGCCTCGTCACCTAGGAGTCCCATCGAGTGTGTCCAAAACGATTTCTATGCCAATGGTATGTTCGGTGCAAACCGTGCACTTATCTTTGCGCTGACACTAGTACTGTGTCTAAACGGACTAAAACGAGATTCCACATGACCAATGTCACTTACTAGTTCCATCGGGTGCGTCCAAAACTGTTTATAAGAATATGGTTCATTCCATGCAATCAGTGCACCTATCTTGTGTCAAGATTAGCACTATCTCCAAACGGACCGAACAGAGCTCCACTAGACCCTCATCACCTAGAAGTACCATCGGGTGCGTCTAAAATGATTTATGAGCCTATGGTATGTTTGACACAAACTGAGCACCTATCTTGCACCGACGCTAACACTGTCTCAAAAACAGATCGAAATGAGATTTCACATGACCCACGTCACCTCGGAGTTCCATCAGGTGCCTCCAATACTATTTCTGAGCCTACTGTATGTTCGACGCAAACCATGCACCAATCTTGCATCAAGGGTAGCATTATCTCCAAATGGACCAAACCGAGCTTCCACTTGAGCCTCGTCCCCTAGGAGTCCCATCGAGTGTGTCCCAAAACGATTTCTATGCCAATGGTATGTTCGGTGCAAACCGTGCACCTATCTTTGCACTGACACTAGCACTGTGTCTAAATGGACTAAAACGAGATTCCACATGACCCACGTCACTTACGAGTTCCATCGGGTAAGTCCAAAACTATTTATAAGAATATGGTTCATTCGATAGATTCCGTGCACCTATCTTGTGTCAGGATTAGCACTATCTCCAAACGGACTGAACAAAGCTCCACCAGACCCTCGTCTCCTAGGAGTACCATCGGGTGCGTCTAAAACGATTTATGAGCCTATGCTACGTTTGACACAAACCGAGCATCTATCTTGCAGCGACGCTAACACTATCTCAAAATAGATCGAAACGAGATTCCACATGACCCACGTCACCTAGGAGTTCCATCGGGTGCCTCCAATACTTTTTCTGAGCCTATGATACGTTAGACACAAACCGTGCACCAATCTTGCATCAAGGGTAGCATTATCTCCAAATGAACCAAACCGAGCTTCCACTTGAGCCTCGTCACCTAGGAGTCCCATCGAGTGTGTCAAGAACGATTTCTATGCCAATGGTATGTTCGGTGCAAACCGTGCACCTATCTTTGCACTGACACTAGCACTATGTCTAAACGGACTAAAACAACATTCCACATGACCAATGTCACTTACGAGTTCGATCAGGTGCGTCCAAAACTATTTATAAGAATATGGTTCATTCCATGCAATCCGTGCACCTATCTTGTGTGAAGATTAGCACTATCTCCAAACGGACCGAACAGAGCTCCACCAGACCCTCGTCTCCTAGGAGTACCATCGGGTGTGTCTAAAACGATTTATGAGCCTATGGTACATTTGACACGAACCGAGCACCTATCTTGCACTGACGCTAACACTGTCTCAAAACAGATCGAAACGAGATTCCACATGACCCACGTCACCTAGGAGTTCCATCGGGTGCCTCAAATACTATTTCCGAGCCTACGATACGTTAGACGCAAACCGTGCACCAATTTTGCATCAAGGGTAGCATTATCTCCAAATGGACCAAACCGAGCTTCCACTTGAGCCTCGTCACCTAGGAGTCCCATCGAGTGTGTCCAAAACGATTTCTATGCCAATGGTATGTTCGGTGCAAACCGTGCACCTATCTTTGCGCTGACACTAGTACCGTGTCTAAACGGACTAAAACGAGATTCCACATGACCAATGTCACTTACGAGTTCCATCGGGTGCGTCCAAAACTGTTTATAAGAATATGGTTCATTCCATGCAATCAGTGCACCTATCTTGTGTCAAGATTAGCACTATCTCCAAACGAACCGAATAGAGCTCCACCAGACCCTCGTCACCTAGAAGTACCATCGGGTGCGTCTAAAATGATTTATGAGCCTTTGGTACGTTTGACACAAACTGAGCACCTATCTTGCACCGACGCTAACACTGTCTCAAAAACAGATCGAAACGAGATTTCACATGACCCACGTCACCTCGGAGTTCCATCGGGTGCCTCCAATACTATTTCCGAGCCTACTGTATGTTCGACGCAAACCATGCACCAATCTTGCATCAAGGGTAGCATTATCTCCAAATGGACCAAACCGAGCTTCCACTTGAGCCTCATCACCTAGGAGTCCCATCGAGTGTGTCCCAAAACGATTTCTATGCCAATGGTATGTTCGGTGCAAACCGTGCACCTATCTTTGCACTGACACTAGCACTGTGTCTAAATGGACTAAAACGAGATTCCACATGACCCACGTCACTTACGAGTTCCATCGGGTAAGTCCAAAACTATTTATAAGAATATGGTTCATTCGATGGAATCTGTGCAACTATCTTGTGTCAGGATTAGCACTATCTCCAAACGGACTGAACAGAGCTCCACCAGACCCTCGTCTCCTAGGAGTACCATCGGGTGCGTCTAAAACGATTTATGAGCCTATGCTACGTTTGACACAAACCGAGCACCTATCTTGCACCGACGCCAACACTATCTCAAAACAGATCGAAACGAGATTCCACATTGCCCACGTCACCTAGGAGTTCCATCGGGTGCCTCCAATACTTTTTCTGAGCCTACGATACGTTAGACACAAACCGTGCACCAATTTTGCATCAAGGGTAGCATTATCTCCAAATGAACCAAACCGAGCTTCCACTTGAGCCTCGTCACCTAGGAGTCCCATCGAGTGTGTCCAAAACGATTTCTATGCCAATGGTATGTTCGGTGCAAACCGTGCACCTATCTTTGCGCTGACACTAGTACTGTGTCTAAACGGACTAAAACGAGATTACACATGACCAATGTCACTTACGAGTTCGATCGGGTGCGTCCAAAACTATTTATAAGAATATGGTTCATTCTATGCAATCCGTGCACCTATCTTGTATGAAGATTAGCACTATCTTCAAATGGACCGAACAGAGCTCCACCAGACCCTCGTCTCCTAGGAGTACCATCGGGTGCGTCTAAAACGATTTATGAGCCTATGGTACATTTGACACGAACCGAGCACCTATCTTGCACCGACGTTAACACTGTCTCAAAACAGATCAAAACGAGATTCCACATGACCCACGTCACCTAGGAGTTCCATCGGGTGCCTCCAATACTATTTCCGAGCCTACGATACGTTAGACGCAAACCGTGCACCAATTTTGCATCAAGGGTAGCATTATCTCCAAATGGACCAAACCGAGCTTCCACTTGAGCCTCGTCACCTAGGAGTCCCATCGAGTGTCTCCAAAACGATTTCTATGCCAATGGTATGTTCGGTGCAAACCATGCACCTATCTTTGCGCTGACACTAGTACTGTGTCTAAATGGACTAAAACGAGATTCCACATGACCAATGTCACTTACGAGTTCCATCGGGTGCGTCCAAAACTGTTTATAAGAATATGGTTCATTCCATGCAATTAGTGCACCTATCCTGTGTCAAGATTAGCATTATCTCCAAACGGACCGAACAGAGCTCCACCAGACCCTCATCACCTAGAAGTACCATCGGGTGCGTCTAAAATGATTTATGAGCCTATGGTACGTTTGACACAAACTGTGCACCTATCTTGCACTGACGCTAACACTGTCTCAAAAACAGATCGAAATGAGATTTCACATGACCCACGTCACCTCAGAGTTCCATCAGGTGCCTCCAATACTATTTCCGAGCCTACTGTATGTTCGACGCAAACCATGCACCAATCTTGCATCAAGGGTAGCATTATCTCCAAATGGACCAAACCGAGCTTCCACTTGAGCCTCGTTACCTAGGAGTCCCATCGAGTGTGTCCCAAAACGATTTCTATTCCACTGGTATGTTCGGTGCAAACCGTGCACCTATCTTTGCACTAACACTAGCACTGTGTCTAAATGGACAAAAACGAGATTCCACATGACCCACGTCACTTACGAGTTCCATCGGGTAAGTCCAAAACTATTTATAAGAATATGGTTCATTCGATGGAATCCGTGCAACTATCTTGTGTCAGGATTAGCACTATCTCCAAACGGACTGAACAGAGCTCCACCAGACCCTCGTCTACTAGGAGTACCATCGGGTGCGTCTAAAACGATTTATGAGCCTATGCTACGTTTGACACAAACCGAGCACCTATCTTGCACCGACGCTAACACTATCTCAAAACAGATCAAAATGAGATTCCACACGACCCATGTCACCTAGGAGTTCCATCAGGTGCCTCCAATACTATTTCCGAGCCTACGATACGTTAGACACAAACCGTGCACCAATCTTGCATCAAGGGTAGCATTATCTCCAAATGAACCAAACCGAGCTTCCACTTGAGCCTCGTCACCTAGGAGTCCCATCTAATGTGTTGAAAATGATTTCTATGGCAATGGTATGTTCGGTGCAAACCGTGCACCTATCTTTGCACTGACACTAGCACTGTGTCTAAACGGACTAAAACGAGATTCCACATGACCAATGTCACTTACGAGTTCGATCGGGTGCGTCCAAAACTATTTATAAGAATATGGTTCATTCTATGCAATCCGTGCACCTATCTTGTGTGAAGATTAGCACTATCTCCAAACGGACCGAATAGAGCTCCACCAGACCCTCGTCTCCTAGGAGTACCATCGGGTGCGTCTAAAACGATTTATGAGCCTATGGTACATTTGACACGAACCAAGCACCTATCTTGCACCGACGCTAACACTGTCTCAAAACAGATCGAAACGAGATTACACATGACCCACGTCACCTAGGAGTTCCATCGGGTGCCTCCAATACTATTTCCGAGCCTACGATACATTAGACGCAAACCGTGCACCTATTTTGCATCAAGGGTAGCATTATCTCCAAATGGACCAAACCGAGCTTCCACTTGAGCCTCGTCACCTAGGAGTCCCATCGAGTGTGTCCAAAATGATTTCTATGCCAATGGTATGTTCGGTGCAAACCGTGCACCTATCTTTGCACTGACACTAGTACTGTGTCTAAACGGACTAAAACGAGATTCCACAAGGCCAATGTCACTTACGAGTTCCATCGGGTGCGTCCAAAACTATATATAAGAATATGGTTGATTCCATGCAATCCGTGCACCTATCTTGTGTCAAGATTAGCACTATCTCCAAACGAATCGAATAGAGCTCCACCAGACCCTCGTCTCCTAGGAGTACCATCGGGTGCGTCTAAAATGATTTATGAGCCTATGGTACATTTGACACAAACCGAGCAACTATCTTGCACCGACGCTAACACTGTCTCAAAACAGATCGAAACGAGATTCCACATGACCCACGTCACCTAGGAGTTCCATCGGGTGCCTCCAATACTATTTCTGAGCCTACGATACGTTCGACGCAAACCGTGCACCAATCTTGCGTCAAGGGTAGCATTATCTCCAAATGGACCAAACCGAGATTCCACTTGAGCCTCGTCACCTAGGAGTCCCATCGAGTGTGTCCCAAAACGATTTCTATGCCAATGGTATGTTTGTGCAAACCGTGCACCTATCTTTGCACTGACACTAGCACTGTGTCTAAACGGACTAAAACGACATTCCACATGACCAATGTCACTTACGAGTTCGATCGGGTGCGTCCAAAACTATTTATAAGAATATGGTTCATTCCATGCAATCCGTGCACCTATCTTGTGTGAAGATTAGCACTATCTCCAAACGGACCGAACAGAGCTCCACCAGACCCTCGTCTCCTAGGAGTACCATCGGGTGCGTCTAAAACGATTTATGAGCCTATGGTACATTTGACACAAACCGAGCACCTATCTTGCACCGATGCTAACACTGTCTCAAAACAGATCAAAACGAGATTCCACATGACCCACGTCACCTAGGAGTTCCATCGGGTCCCTCCAATACTATTTCCGAGCCTACGATACGTTAGACGCAAACCGTGCACCAATTTTGCATCAAAGGTAGCATTATCTCCAAATGGACCAAACCGAGCTTCCACTTGAAACTCGTCACCTAGGAGTCCCATCGAGTGTGTCCAAAACGATTTCTATGCCAATGGTATGTTCGGTGCAAACCGTGCACCTATGTTTGCACTGACACTAGTACTGTGTCTAAACGGACTAAAACGAGATTCCACAAGGCCAATGTCACTTACGAGTTCCATCGGGTGCGTCCAAAACTATATATAAGAATATGGTTGATTCCATGCAATCCATGCACCTATCTTGTGTCAAGATTAGCACTATCTCCAAACGAACCGAACAGAGCTCCACCAGACCATCGTCTCCTAGGAGTACCATCGGGCGCGTCTAAAACGATTTATGAGCCTATGGTACATTTGACACAAACTGGGCACCTATCTTGCACCGATGCTAACACTGTCTCAAAACAGATCGAAAGGAGATTCCACATGACCCACGTCACCTAGGAGTTCCGTCGGGTGCCTCCAATACTATTTCCGAGCCTACGATACGTTAGACGCAAACCGTGCACCAATTTTGCATCAAGGGTAGCATTATCTCCAAATGGACCAAACCGAGCTTCCACTTGAGCCTCGTCACCTAGGAGTCCCATCGAGTGTGTCCAAAATGATTTCTATGCCAATGGTATGTTCGGTGCAAACCGTGCACCTATCTTTGCACTGACACTAGTACTGTGTCTAAACGGACTAAAACGAGATTCCACCTGACCAATGTCACTTACTAGTTCCATCGGGGGTGCGTCCAAAACTGTTTATAAGAATATGGTTCATTCCATGCAATCCGTGCACCTATCTTGTGTCAAGGTTAACACTATCTCCAAACGGACCGAACAGAGCTCCACCAGACCCTCGTCACCTAGAAGTACCATCGGGTGCGTCTAAAATGATTTATGAGCATATGGTACGTTTGACACAAACCGAGCACCTATCTTGCACCGACACTAACACTGTCTCAAAACAGATCAAAACGAGATTTCACATGACCCACGTCATCTCAGAGTTCCATCGGGTGCCTCCAATACTATTTCCGAGCCTACTGTATGTTCGACGCAAACCATGCACCAATCTTGCATCAAGGGTAGCATTATCTCAAAATGGACCAAACCGAGCTTCCACTTGAGCCTCGTCACCTAGGAGTCCCATCGAGTGTGTCCCAAAACGATTTCTATGCCAATGGTATGTTTGGTGCAAACCGTGCACCTATGTTTGCACTGACACTAGCTCTGTGTCTAAATGGACTAAAACGAGATTCCACATGACCCACGTCACTTACGAGTTCCATCGGGTAAGTCCAAAACTATTTATAAGAATATGGTTCATACGATGGAATCCGTGCACCTATCTTGTGTGAAGATTAGCACTACCAGACCCTCGTCTCCTAGGAGTACCATCGGGTGCGTCTAAAACGATTTATGAGCCTATGGTACATTTGACACAAACCGAGCACCTATCTTGCACCGATGCTAACACTGTCTCAAAACAGATCGAAACGAGATTCCACATGACCCACGTCACCTAGGAGTTCCGTCGGGTGCCTCCAATACTATTTCCAAGCCTACGATACGTTAGACGCAAACCGTGCACCAATTTTGCATCAAAGGTAGCATTATCTCAAAACAGATCCAAACCGAGCTTCCACTTGAGCCTCGTCACCTAGGAGTCCCATCGAGTGTGTCCAAAATGATTTCTATGCCAATGGTATGTTCGGTGCAAACCGTGCACCTATCTTTGCACTGACACTAGTACTGTGTCTAAATGGACTAAAACGAGATTCCACATGACCAATGTCACTTACGAGTTCCATCGGGTGCGTCCAAAACTGTTTATAAGAATATGGTTCATTCCATGCAATCTGTGCACCTATCTTGTGTCAAGGTTAGCACTATCTCCAAACGGACCGAACAGAGCTCCACCAGACCCTCGTCACCTAGAAGTACCATCGGGTGCGTCTAAAATGATTTATGAGCATATGGTACGTTTGACACAAACTGAGCACCTATCTTGCACCGACACTAACACTGTCTCAAAACAGATCGAAACGAGATTTCACAAGACCCACGTCATCTCAGAGTTCCATCGGGTGCCTCCAATACTATTTCCGAGCCTACTGTATGTTCGACGCAAACCATGCACCAATCTTGCATCAAGGGTAGCATTATCTCCAAATGGACCAAACCGAGCTTCCACTTGAGCCTCGTCCCCTAGGAGTCCCATCGAGTGTGTCCCAAAACGATTTCTATGCCAATGGTATGTTCGGTGCAAACCGTGCACCTATCTTTGCACTGACACTAGCACTGTGTCTAAATGGACTAAAACGAGATTCCACATGACCCACGTCACTTACGAGTTCCATCGGGTAAGTCCAAAACTATTTATAAGAATATAGTTCATTCGATGGAATCCGTGCACCTATCTTGTGTCAGGATTAGCACTATCTCCAAACGGACTGAACAGAGCTCCACCAGACCCTCGTCTCCTAGGAGTACCATCGGGTGCGTCTAAAACGATTTATGAGCCTATGCTACGTTTGACACAAACCGAGCACCTATCTTGCACCGACGCTAACACTATCTCAAAACAGATCAAAACGAGATTCCACATGACCCATGTCACCTAGGAGTTCCATCAGGTGCCTCCAATACTATTTCCGAGCCTACGATACGTTAGACACAAACCGTGCACCAATATTGCATCAAGGGTAGCATTATCTCCAAATGAACCAAACCGAGCTTCCACTTGAGCCTCGTCACCTAGGAGTCCCATCTAGTGTGTTGAAAATGATTTCTATGGCAATGGTATGTTCAGTGCAAACCGTGCACCTATCTTTGCACTGACACTAGCACTGTGTCTAAACGGACTAAAACGAGATTCCACATGACCAATGTCACTTACGAGTTCGATCAGGTGCGTCCAAAACTATTTATAAGAATATGGTTCATTCTATGCAATCCGTGCACCTATCTTGTGTGAAGATTAGCACTATCTCCAAACGGACCGAATAGAGCTCCACCAGACCCTCGTCTCCTAGGAGTACCATCGGGTGCGTCTAAAACGATTTATGAGCCTATGGTACATTTGACACGAACCGAGCATCTATCTTGCACCGACGCTAACACTATCTCAAAACAGATCGAAACAAGATTCCACATGACCCACGTCACCTAGGAGTTCCATCGGGTGCCTCCAATACTATTTCCGAGCCTACGATACATTAGACGCAAACCGTGCACCTATTTTGCATCAAGGGTAGCATTATCTCCAAATGGACCAAACCGAGCTTCCACTTGAGCCTCGTCACCTAGGAGTCCCATCGAGTGTGTCCAAAATGATTTCTATGCCAATGGTATGTTCGGTGCAAACCGTGCACCTATCTTTGCACTGACACTAGTACTGTGTCTAAACGGACTAAAACGAGATTCCACAAGGCCAAAGTCACTTACGAGTTCCATCGGGTGCGTCCAAAACTATATATAAGAATATGGTTGATTCCATGCAATCCGTGCACCTATCTTGTGTCAAGATTAGCACTATCTCCAAACGAATCGAACAGAGCTCCACCAGACCCTCGTCTCCGAGGAGTACCATCGGGTGCGTCTAAAATGATTTATGAGCCTATGGTACATTTGACACAAACCAAGCACATATCTTGCACCGACGCAAACACTGTCTCCAAACAGATCGAAACGAGATTCCACATGACCCACGTCACCTAGGAGATCCATCGGGTGCCTCCAATACTATTTCTGAGCCTACGATACGTTCGACGCAAACCGTGCACCAATCTTGCGTCAAGTTGCGGTGGTTGAACAGGAAAAACAACAAGGCAGGCGATAGGAAAAAGCAAAGGGGAACTGGAAGGGTAGCATTATCTCCAAATGGACCAAACCGAGATTCCACTTGAGCCTCGTCACCTAGGAGTCCCATCGAGTGTGTCCCAAAACGATTTCTATGCCAATGGTATGTTCGGTGCAAATCGTGCACCTATCTTTGCACTGACACTAGCACTGTGTCTAAATGGACTAAAACGAGATTCCACATGACCCACGTCACTTACGAGTTCCATCGGGTAAGTCCAAAACTATTTATAAGAATATGGTTCATTCGATGGAATCCGTGCACCTATCTTGTGTCAGGATTAGCACTATCTCCAAATGGACTGAACAGAGCTCCACCAAACCCTCGTCTCCTAGGAGTACCATTGGGCGCGTCTAAAACGATTTATGAGCCTATGCTACGTTTGACACAAACCGAGCACCTATCTTGCACCGACGCTAACACTATCTCCAAACAGATCGAAACGAGATTCCACATGACCCACGTCACCTAGGAGTACCATCGGGCGCGTCTAAAACGATTTATGAGCATATGGTACGTTTGACACAAACTGAGCACCTATCTTGCACCGACACTAACACTGTCTCAAAAAAGATCGAAACGAGATTTCACATGACCCACGTCATCTCGGAGTTCCATCGGGTGCCTCCAATACTATTTCTGAGCCTACTGTATGTTCGACGCAAACCATGCACCAATCTTGCATCAAGGGTAGCATTATCTCCAAATGGACCAAACCGAGCTTCCACTTGAGCCTCGTCACCTAGGAGTCCCATCGAGTGTGTCCCAAAACGATTTCTATGCCAATATTATGTTCGGTGCAAACCGTGCACCTATCTTTGCACTGACACTAGCACTGTGTCTAAATGGACTAAAACGAGATTCCACATGACTCACGTCACTTACGAGTTCCATCGGGTAAGTCCAAAACTATTTATAAGAATATGGTTCATTTGATGGAGTCCGTGCACCTATCTTGTGTCAGGATTAGCACTATCTCCAAACGGACTGAACAGAGCTCCACCAGACCCTCGTCTCCTAGGAGTACCATCGGGTGCGTCTAAAACGATTTATGAGCCTATGCTACGTTTGACACAAACCGAGCACCTATCTTGCACCGACGCTAACACTGTCTCAAAACAGATCGAAACGAGATTCCACATGACCCACGTCACCTAGGAGTTCCATCGGGTGCCTCCAATACTATTTCCGAGCCTACGATACGTTAGACGCAAACCGTGCACCAATTTTGCATCAATGGTAGCATTATCTCCAAATGGACCAAACCGAGCTTCCACTTGAGCCTCGTCACCTAGGAGTCCCATCGAGTGTGTCCAAAATGATTTCTATGCCAATGGTATGTTCGGTGCAAACCGTGCACCTATCTTTGCACTGACACTAGTACTGTGTCTAAACGGACTAAAACGAGATTCCACATGACCAATGTCACTTACGAGTTCCATCGGGTGCGTCCAAAACTGTTTATAAGAATATGGTTCATTCCATGCAATCCGTGCACCTATCTTGTGTCAAGGTTAGCACTATCTCCAAACGGACCGAACAGAGCTCCACCAGACCCTCGTCACCTAGAAGTACCATCGGGTGCGTCTAAAATGATTTATGAGCATATGGTACGTTTGACACAAACCGAGCACCTATCTTGCACCGACACTAACACTGTCTCAAAACAGATCGAAACGAGATTTCACATGACCCACGTCATCTCAGAGTTCCATCGGGTGCCTCCAATACTATTTCTGAGCCTACTGTATGTTCGACGCAAACCATGCACCAATCTTGCATCAAGGGTAGCATTATCTCCAAATGGACCAAACCGAGCTTCCACTTGAGCATCGTCACCTAGGAGTCCCATCGAGTGTGTCCCAAAACGATTTCTATGCCAATATTATGTTCGGTGCAAACCGTGCACCTATCTTTGCACTGACACTAGCACTGTGTCTAAATGGACTAAAACGAGATTCCACATGACTCACGTCACTTACGAGTTCCATCGGGTAAGTCCAAAACTATTTATAAGAATATGGTTCATTTGATGGAGTCCGTGCACCTATCTTGTGTCAGGATTAGCACTATCTCCAAACGGACTGAACAGAGCTCCACCAGACCCTCGTCTCCTAGGAGTACCATCGGGTGCGTCTAAAACGATTTATGAGCCTATGCTACGTTTGACACAAACCGAGCACCTATCTTGCACCGACGCTAACACTATCTCCAAACAGATCGAAACGAGATTCCACATGACCCACGTCACCTAGGAGATCCATCGGGTGCCTCCAATACTTTTTCTGAGCCTACGATACGTTAGACACAAACCGTGCACCAATCTTGCATCAATGGTAGCATTATCTCCACCAAACCGAGCTTCCACTTGAGCCTCGTCACCTAGGAGTCCCATCGAGTGTGTCAAAAACGATTTCTATGCCAATGGTATGTTCGGTGCAAACCGTGCACCTATCTTTGCACTAACACTAGCACTGTGTCTAAACGGACTAAAACGACATTCCACATGACCAATGTCACTTACGAGTTCGATCGGGTGCGTCCAAAACTATTTATAAGAATATGGTTCATTCCATGCAATCCGTGCACCTATCTTGTGTGAAGATTAGCACTATCTCCAAACGGACCGAACAGAGCTCCACCAGACCCTCGTCTCCTAGGAGTACCATCGGGTGCGTCTAAAACGATTTATGAGCCTATGGTACATTTGACACAAACCGGGCACCTATCTTGCACCGATGCTAACACTGTCTCAAAACAGATCGAAACGAGATTCCACATGACCCACGTCACCTAGGAGTTCCGTCGGGTGCCTCCAATACTATTTCCGAGCCTACGATACGTTAGACGCAAACCGTGCACCAATTTTGCATCAAGGGTAGCATTATCTCCAAATGGACCAAACCGAGATTCCACTTGAGCCTCGTCACCTAGGAGTCCCATCGAGTGTGTCCAAAATGATTTCTATGCCAATGGTATGTTCGGTGCAAACCGTGCACCTATCTTTGCACTGACACTAGTACTGTGTCTAAATGGACTAAAACGAGATTCCACATGACCAATGTCACTTACGAGTTCCATCGGGTGCGTCCAAAACTGTTTATAAGAATATGGTTCATTCCATGCAATCCGTGCACCTATCTTGTGTCAAGGTTAGCACTATCTCCAAACGGACCGAACAGAGCTCCACCAGACCCTCGTCACCTAGAAGTACCATCGGGTGCGTCTAAAATGATTTATGAGCATATGGTACGTTTGACACAAACTGAGCACCTATCTTGCACCGACACTAACACTGTCTCAAAACAGATCGAAACGAGATTTCACATGACCCACGTCATCTCAGAGTTCCATCAGGTGCCTCCAATACTATTTCCGAGCCTACTGTATGTTCGACGCAAACCATGCACCAATCTTGCATCAAGGGTAGCATTATCTCCAAATGGACCAAACCGAGCTTCCACTTGAGCCTCGTCACCTAGGAGTCCCATCGAGTGTGTCCCAAAACGATTTCTATGCCAATGGTATGTTCGGTGCAAACCGTGCACCTATCTTTGCACTGACACTAGCACTGTGTCTAAATGGACTAAAACGAGATTCCACATGACCCACGTCACTTACGAGTTCCATCGGGTAAGTCCAAAACTATTTATAAGAATATGGTTCATTCGATGGAATCCGTGCACCTATCTTGTGTCAGGATTAGCACTATCTCCAAACGGACTGAACAGAGCTCCGCCAGACCCTCGTCTCCTAGGAGTACCATCGGGTGCGTCTAAAACGATTTATGAGCCTATGCTACGTTTGACACAAACCGAGCACCTATCTTGCACCGACGCTAACACTATCTCAAAACAGATCAAAACGAGATTCCACATGACCCATGTCACCTAGGAGTTCCATCAGGTGCCTCCAATACTATTTCCGAGCCTACGATACGTTAGACACAAACCGTGCACCAATCTTGCATCAAGGGTAGCATTATCTCCAAATGAACCAAACCGAGCTTCCACTTGAGCCTCGTCACCTAGGAGTCCCATCTAGTGTGTTGAAAATGATTTCTATGGCAATGGTATGTTCGGTGCAAACCGTGCACCTATCTTTGCACTGACACTAGCACTGTGTCTAAACGGACTAAAACGAGATTCCACATGACCAATGTCACTTACGAGTTCGATCAGGTGCGTCCAAAACTATTTATAAGAATATGGTTCATTCTATGCAATCCGTGCACCTATCTTGTGTGAAGATTAGCACTATCTCCAAACGGACCGAATAGAGCTCCACCAGACCCTCGTCTCCTAGGAGTACCATCGGGTGCGTCTAAAACGATTTATGAGCCTATGGTACATTTGACACGAACCGAGCACCTATCTTGCACCGACGCTAACACTATCTCAAAACAGATCGAAACAAGATTCCACATGACCCACGTCACCTAGGAGTTCCATCGGGTGCCTCCAATACTATTTCCGAGCCTACGATACATTAGACGCAAACCGTGCACCTATTTTGCATCAAGGGTAGCATTATCTCCAAATGGACCAAACCGAGCTTCCACTTGAGCCTCATCACCTAGGAGTCCCATCGAGTGTGTCCAAAATGATTTCTATGCCAATGGTATGTTCGGTGCAAACCGTGCACCTATCTTTGCACTGACACTAGTACTGTGTCTAAACGGACTAAAACGAGATTCCACAAGGCCAAAGTCAGTTACGAGTTCCATCGGGTGCGTCCAAAACTATATATAAGAATATGGTTGATTCCATGCAATCCGTGCACCTATCTTGTGTCAAGATTAGCACTATCTCCAAACGAATCGAACAGAGCTCCACCAGACCCTCGTCTCCGAGGAGTACCATCGGGTGCGTCTAAAATGATTTATGAGCCTATGGTACATTTGACACAAACCGAGCACATATCTTGCACCGACGCTAACACTGTCTCCAAACAGATCGAAATGAGATTCCACATGACCCACGTCACCTAGGAGATCCATCGGGTGCCTCCAATACTATTTCTGAGCCTACGATACGTTCGACGCAAATCGTGCACCAATCTTGCGTCAAGGGTAGCATTATCTCCAAATGGACCAAACCGAGATTCCACTTGAGCCTCGTCACCTAGGAGTCCCATCGAGTGTGTCCCAAAACGATTTCTATGCCAATGGTATGTTCGGTGCAAACCGTGCACCTATCTTTGCACTGACACTAGTACAGTGTCTAAACGGACTAAAACGAGATTCCACATGACCAATGTCACTTACGAGTTCCATCGGGTGCGTCCAAAACTGTTTATAAGAATATGGTTCATTCCATGCAATCCGTGCACCTATCTTGTGTCAAGGTTAGCACTATCTCCAAACGGACCGAACAGAGCTCCACCAGACCCTCGTCACCTAGAAGTACCATCGGGTGCGTCTAAAATGATTTATGAGCATATGGTACGTTTGACACAAACCGAGCACCTATCTTGCACCGACACTAACACTGTCTCAAAACAGATCGAAACGAGATTTCACATGACCCACGTCATCTCAGAGTTCCATCGGGTGCCTCCAATACTATTTCCGAGCCTACTGTATGTTCGACGCAAACCATGCACCAATCTTGCATCAAGGGTAGCATTATCTCCAAATGGACCAAACCGAGCTTCCACTTGAGCCTCGTCACCAAGGAGTCCCATCGAGTGTGTCCCAAAACGATTTCTATGCCAATGGTATGTTTGGTGCAAACCGTGCACCTATCTTTGCACTGACACTAGCACTGTGTCTAAATGGACTAAAACGAGATTCCACATGACCCACGTCACTTACGAGTTCCATCGGGTAAGTCCAAAACTATTTATAAGAATATGGTTCATTCGATGGAATCCGTGCACCTATCTTGTGTGAAGATTAGCACTATCTCCAAACGGACCGAACAGAGCTCCACCAGACCCTCGTCTCCTAGGAGTACCATCGGGTGCGTCTAAAACGATTTATGAGCCTATGGTACATTTGACACAAACCGAGCACCTATCTTGCACCGATGCTAACACTGTCTCAAAACAGATCGAAACGAGATTACACATGACCCACGTCACCTAGGAGTTCCGTCGGGTGCCTCCAATACTATTTCCAAGCCTACGATACGTTAGACGTAAACCGTGCACCAATTTTGCATCAAAGGTAGCATTATCTCCAAATGGACCAAACCGAGCTTCCACTTGAAACTCGTCACCTAGGAGTCCCATCGAGTGTGTCCAAAACGATTTCTATGCCAATGGTATGTTCGGTGCAAACCGTGCACCTATGTTTGCACTGACACTAGTACTATGTCTAAACGGACTAAAACGAGGTTCCGCAAGGCCAATGTCACTTACGAGTTCCATCGGGTGCGTCCAAAACTATATATAAGAATATGGTTGATTCCATGCAATCCATGCCCCTATCTTGTGTCAAGATTAGCACTATCTCCAAACGAACCGAACAGAGCTCCACCAGACCCTCGTCTCCTAGGAGTACAATCAGGCGCGTCTAAAACGATTTATGAGCCTATGGTACATTTGACACAAACCGAGCACCTATCTTGCACCGATGCTAACACTGTCTCAAAACAGATCGAAACGAGATTCCACATGACCCACGTCACCTAGGAGTTCCATCGGGTGCCTCCAATACTATTTCCGAGCCTACGATACGTTAGACGCAAACCGTGCACCAATTTTGCATCATGGGTAGCATTATCTCCAAATGGACCAAACCGAGCTTCCACTTGAGCCTCGTCACCTAGGAGTCCCATCGAGTGTGTCCAAAATGATTTCTATGCCAATGGTATGTTCGGTGCAAACCGTGCACCTATCTTTGCACTGACACTAGTACTGTGTCTAAATGGACTAAAACGAGATTCCACATGACCAATGTCACTTACGAGTTCCATCGGGTGCGTCCAAAACTGTTTATAAGAATATGGTTCATTCCATGCAATCCGTGCACCTATCTTGTGTCAAGGTTAGCACTATCTCCAAACGGACCGAACAGAGCTCCACCAGACCCTCGTCACCTAGAAGTACCATCGGGTGCGTCTAAAATGATTTATGAGCATATGGTACGTTTGACACAAACTGAGCACCTATCTTGCACCGACACTAACACTGTCTCAAAACAGATCGAAACGAGATTTCACATGACCCACGTCATCTCAGAGTTCCATCAGGTGCCTCCAATACTATTTCCGAGCCTACTGTATGTTCGACGCAAACCATGCACCAATCTTGCATCAAGGGTAGCATTATCTCCAAATGGACCAAACCGAGCTTCCACTTGAGCCTCGTCACCTAGGAGTCCCATCGAGTGTGTCCCAAAACGATTTCTATGCCAATGGTATGTTCGGTGCAAACCGTGCACCTATCTTTGCACTGACACTAGCACTGTGTCTAAATGGACTAAAACGAGATTCCACATGACCCACGTCACTTACGAGTTCCATCGGGTAAGTCCAAAACTATTTATAAGAATATGGTTCATTCGATGGAATCCGTGCACCTATCTTGTGTCAGGATTAGCACTATCTCCAAACGGACTGAACAGAGCTCCGCCAGACCCTCGTCTCCTAGGAGTACCATCGGGTGCGTCTAAAACGATTTATGAGCCTATGCTACGTTTGACACAAACCGAGCACCTATCTTGCACCGACGCTAACACTATCTCAAAACAGATCAAAACGAGATTCCACATGACCCATGTCACCTAGGAGTTCCATCAGGTGCCTCCAATACTATTTCCGAGCCTACGATACGTTAGACACAAACCGTGCACCAATCTTGCATCAAGGGTAGCATTATCTCCAAATGAACCAAACCGAGCTTCCACTTGAGCCTCGTCACCTAGGAGTCCCATCTAGTGTGTTGAAAATGATTTCTATGGCAATGGTATGTTCGGTGCAAACCGTGCACCTATCTTTGCACTGACACTAGCACTGTGTCTAAACGGACTAAAACAAGATTCCACATGACCAATGTCACTTACGAGTTCGATCAGGTGCGTCCAAAACTATTTATAAGAATATGGTTCATTCTATGCAATCCGTGCACCTATCTTGTGTGAAGATTAGCACTATCTCCAAACGGACCGAATAGAGCTCCACCAGACCCTCGTCTCCTAGGAGTACCATCGGGTGCGTCTAAAACGATTTATGAGCCTATGGTACATTTGACACGAACCGAGCACCTATCTTGCACCGACGCTAACACTATCGCAAAACAGATCGAAACGAGATTCCACATGACCCACGTCACCTAGGAGTTCCATCGGGTGCCTCCAATACTATTTCCGAGCCTACGATACATTAGACGCAAACCGTGCACCTATTTTGCATCAAGGGTAGCATTATCTCCAAATGGACCAAACCGAGCTTCCACTTGAGCCTCGTCACCTAGGAGTCCCATCGAGTGTCTCCAAAATGATTTCTATGCCAATGGTATGTTCGGTGCAAACCGTGCACCTATCTTTGCACTGACACTAGTACTGTGTCTAAACGGACTAAAACGAGATTCCACAAGGCCAAAGTCACTTACGAGTTCCATCGGGTGCGTCCAAAACTATATATAAGAATATGGTTGATTCCATGCAATCCGTGCACCTATCTTGTGTCAAGATTAGCACTATCTCCAAACGAATCGAACAGAGCTCCACCAGACCCTCGTCTCCGAGGAGTACCATCGGGTGCGTCTAAAATGATTTATGAGCCTATGGTACATTTGACACAAACCGAGCACATATCTTGCACCGACGCTAACACTGTCTCCAAACAGATCGAAATGAGATTCCACATGACCCACGTCACCTAGGAGATCCATCGGGTGCCTCCAATACTATTTCTGAGCCTACGATACGTTCGACGCAAATCGTGCACCAATCTTGCGTCAAGGGTAGCATTATCTCCAAATGGACCAAACCGAGATTCCACTTGAGCCTCGTCACCTAGGAGTCGCATCGAGTGTGTCCCAAAACGATTTCTATGCCAATGGTATGTTCGGTGCAAATCGTGCACCTATCTTTGCAATGACACTAGCACTGTGTCTAAATGGACTAAAACGAGATTCCACATGACCCACGTCACTTACGAGTTCCATCGGGTAAGTCCAAAACTATTTATAAGAATATGGTTCATTCGATGGAATCCGTGCACCTATCTTGTGTCAGGATTAGCACTATCTCCAAATGGACTGAACAGAGCTCCACCAGACCCTCGTCTCCTAGGAGTACCATTGGGCGCGTCTAAAACGATTTATGAGCCTATGCTACGTTTGACACAAACCGAGCACCTATCTTGCACCGACGCTAACACTATCTCCAAACAGATCGAAACGAGATTCCACATGACCCACGTCACCTAGGAGTACCATCGGGCGCGTCTAAAACGATTTATGAGCATATGGTACGTTTGACACAAACTGAGCACCTATCTTGCACCGACACTAACACTGTCTCAAAAAAGATCGAAACGAGATTTCACATGACCCACGTCATCTCGGAGTTCCATCGGGTGCCTCCAATACTATTTCTGAGCCTACTGTATGTTCGACGCAAACCATGCACCAATCTTGCATCAAGGGTAGCATTATCTCCAAATGGACCAAACCGAGCTTCTACTTGAGCCTCGTCACCTAGGAGTCCCATCGAGTGTGTCCCAAAACGATTTCTATGCCAATATTATGTTCGGTGCAAACCGTGCACCTATCTTTGCACTGACACTAGCACTGTGTCTAAATGGACTAAAACGAGATTCCACATGACTCACGTCACTTACGAGTTCCATCGGGTAAGTCCAAAACTATTTATAAGAATATGGTTCATTTGATGGAGTCCGTGCACCTATCTTGTGTCAGGATTAGCACTATCTCCAAACGGACTGAACAGAGCTCCACCAGACCCTCGTCTCCTAGGAGTACCATCGGGTGCGTCTAAAACGATTTATGAGCCTATGCTACGTTTGACACAAACCGAGCACCTATCTTGCACCGACGCTAACACTATCTCCAAACAGATCGAAACGAGATTCCACATGACCCACGTCACCTAGGAGATCCATCGGGTGCCTCCAATACTTTTTCTGAGCCTACGATACGTTAGACACAAACCGTGCACCAATCTTGCATCAATGGTAGCATTATCTCCAAATGAACCAAACCGAGCTTCCACTTGAGCCTCGTCACCTAGGAGTCCCATCGAGTGTGTCAAAAACGATTTCTATGCCAATGGTATGTTCGGTGCAAACCGTGCACCTATCTTTGCACTAACACTAGCACTGTGTCTAAACGGACTAAAACGACATTCCACATGACCAATGTCACTTACGAGTTCGATCGGGTGCGTCCAAAACTATTTATAAGAATATGGTTCATTCCATGCAATCCGTGCACCTATCTTGTGTGAAGATTAGCACTATCTCCAAACGGACCGAACAGAGCTCCACCAGACCCTCGTCTCCTAGGAGTACCATCGGGTGCGTCTAAAATGATTTATGAGCCTATGGTACATTTGACACAAACCGAGCACCTATCTTGCACCGATGCTAACACTGTCTCAAAACAGATCGAAACGAGATTCCACATGACCCACGTCACCTAGGAGTTCCATCGGGTGCCTCCAATACTATTTCCGAGCCTACGATACGTTAGACGCAAACCGTGCACCAATTTTGCATCAAGGGTAGCATTATCTCCAAATGGACCAAACCGAGCTTCCACTTGAGCCTCGTCACCTAGGAGTCCCATCGAGTGTGTCCAAAATGATTTCTATGCCAATGGTATGTTCGGTGCAAACCGTGCACCTATCTTTGCACTGACACTAGTACTGTGTCTAAATGGACTAAAACGAGATTCCACATGACCAATGTCACTTACGAGTTCCATCGGGTGCGTCCAAAACTGTTTATAAGAATATGGTTCATTCCATGCAATCCGTGCACCTATCTTGTGTCAAGGTTAGCACTATCTCCAAACGGACCGAACAGAGCTCCACCAGACCCTCGTCACCTAGAAGTACCATCGGGTGCGTCTAAAATGATTTATGAGCATATGGTACGTTTGACACAAACTGAGCACCTATCTTGCACCGACACTAACACTGTCTCAAAACAGATCGAAACGAGATTTCACATGACCCACGTCATCTTGGAGTTCCATCGGGTGCCTCCAATACTATTTCCGAGCCTACTGTATGTTCGACGCAAACCATGCACCAATCTTGCATCAAGGGTAGCATTATCTCCAAATGGACCAAACCGAGCTTCCACTTGAGCCTCGTCACCTAGGAGTCCCATCGAGTGTGTCCCAAAACGATTTCTACGCCAATGGTATGTTCGGTGCAAACCGTGCACCTATCTTTGCACTGACACTAGCACTGTGTCCAAATGGACTAAAACGAGATTCCACATGACTCACGTCACTTACGAGTTCCATTGGGTAAGTCCAAAACTATTTATAAGAATATGGTTCATTTGATGGAATCCGTGCACCTATCTTGTGTTAGGATTAGCACTATCTCCAAATGGACTGAACAGAGCTCCACCAGACCCTCGTCTCCTAGGAGTACCATCGGGTGCGTCCAAAACGATTTATGAGCCTATGCTACGTTTGACACAAACCGAGCACCTATCTTGCACCGACGCTAACACTATCTCCAAACAGATCAAAACGAGATTCCACATGACCCACATCACCTAGGAGATCCATCGGGTGCCTCCAATACTTTTTCTGAGCCTACGATACGTTAGACACAAACCGTGCACCAATCTTGCATCAAGGGTAGCATTATCTCCAAATGAACTAAACCGAGCTTCCACTTGAGCCTCGTCACCTAGGAGTCCCATCGAGTGTGTCAAAAATGATTTCTATGCCAATGGTATGTTCGGTGCAAACCGTGCACCTATCTTTGCACTAACACTAGCACTGTGTCTAAATGGACTAAAACGAGATTCCACATGACCCACGTCACTTACGAGTTCCATCGGGTAAGTCCAAAACTATTTATAAGAATATGGTTCATTCCATGGAATCCGTGCACCTATCTTGTGTCAGGATTAGCACTATCTCTAAATGGACTGAACAGAGCTCCACCAGACCCTCGTCTCCTAGGAGTACCATCGGGCGCGTCTAAAACGATTTATGAGCCTATGCTACGTTTGACACAAACCGAGCACCTATCTTGCACCGACGCTAACACTATCTCCAAACAGATAGAAACGAGATTCCACATGACCCACGTCACCTAGGAGTACCATCGGGCGCGTCTAAAACGATTTATGAGCATATGGTACGTTTGACACAAACTGAGCACCTATCTTGCACCGACACTAACACTGTCTCAAAACAGATCGAAACGAGATTTCACATGACCCACGTCATCTCGGAGTTCCATCGGGTGCCTCCAATACTATTTCCGAGCCTACTGTATGTTCGACGCAAACCATGCACCAATCTTGCATCAAGGGTAGCATTATCTCCAAATGGACCAAACCGAGCTTCCACTTGAGCCTCGTCACCTAGGAGTCCCATCGAGTGTGTCCCAAAACGATTTCTATGCCAATGGTATGTTCAGTGCAAACCGTGCACCTATCTTTGCACTGACACTAGCACTGTGTCTAAATGGACTAAAACGAGATTCCACATGACTCACGTCACTCACGAGTTCCATTGGGTAAGTCCAAAACTATTTATAAGATCAGTGTCAGTGCAAAGATAGGTGCATGGGTTGCATCGAACAAATCGTAGGCATTGAAATCATTTTGGACGCACTCTATGGGTCTCCTAGGTGACGAGGCTCAAGTGGAAGCTCGGTTCGGTCCGTTTGGAGATAGTGCTACTCTTGATGCAAGATTGGTGCACGGTTTGCGTAGAACGTACCGTAGTCTCAGAAATAGTATTGGAGGCACCCGATGGAACTCCTAGGTGAGGTGGGTCATGTGAAATCTCGTTTGGATCTGTTTTGAGATAGTGTTAGTGTCGGTGCAAGATAGGTGCTCGGTTTGCGTCAAACGTACCATAGGCTCATAAATCAGTTTAGACACACGCGATGGTAATCCTAGGTGACGAGGGTCTGGTGGAGCTCTGTTCGGTCCGTTTGGAGATAGTGTTAATTTTGACATAAGGTAGGTGCACGGTTTGCACTTAATATACCATAGGCTCATAAATAGTTTTGGACGCACCCGATGCAACTCGTAAGTGACGTGGGTCATGTGGAATCTTGTTTTATCCATTTGGAGACAGTCTTAGTGTCAGTGCAAAGATAGGTGAATGGGTTTCATCGAACATATCGTGGGCATTGAAATCATTTTGGACGCGCACTCGATGGGTCTCCTAGGTGACGAGGCTCAAGTGGAAGCTCGGTTCGATCCATTTGGAGATAGTGCTACTCTTGATACAAGATTGGTGCTTGGTTTTCGTAGAACGTACCGTAGTCTCAGAAATAGTATTGGAGGCACCCGATGGAACTCCTAGGTGAGGTGGGTCATGTGGAATCTTGTTTCGATCTATTTTGAGACAGTGTTAGCGTCGGTGCAAGATAGGTGCTCGGTTTGCGTCAAACGTACCATAGGCCATAAATCAGTTTAGACACACCCGATGGAACTCCTAGGTGAGGTGGGTCATGTGGAATCTTGTTTCGATCTGTTTTGAGACAGTGTTAGATGCACCCGATGGTACTCATAGGTGACGAGGGTCTGCTGGACCTCTGTTCAGTCCGTTTTGAGATAGTGCCAATCTTGATGCTAGATAGGTGCACTGTACGTACCATAGGCTCATAAATAGTTTTGGACGCACCTGGTGGAACTTGTAAGTGATGTGAGCCATGTGGAATCTCGATTTAGTTCGTTTGGGGATAATGTTTATGTCAGTGCAAGATAGGTGCACGGTTTGCATCGAATATACCAAAGGCATAGAAATTATTTTGGGCACACTCGATGGGTCTCCAAGGTAAAGTGGAAGCTCTGTTTGGTCCGTTTGGAGATAGTGCTACTCTTGATGCAAGATTGGTGCACGGTTTGCATCGAACGTACTGTAGTCTCAGAAATAGTACTGGAGGCACCTGATGGAACTTCTAGGTGAGGTGGGTCATGTGGAATCTTGTTTCGATCTATTTTGAGACAGTGTGAGCGTCGGTGCAAGATAGGTGCTCGGTTTGCGTCAAATGTACCATGGGCTCATAAATCATTTTAAACACACCCGAGGTACTACTAGGTGATGAGGGTCTAGTGGAGCTCTGTTCGGTCCATTTGGAGATAGTGTTAATCTTGACGCAAGATAGGTGCACGGTTTGCACTGAACGTACCACAGGCTCATAAACGGTTTTGGACGCACCCGATTGAACTTGTAAGTGACGTGGGTCATGTGGAATCTCGTTTTAGTATGTTTGGAGACAGTGTAAGTGTCAGTGCAAGATAGGTGCACGGTTTGCACCGAACATACCATAGATATAGAATCATTTTGGACACACTCGATGGGACTCCAAGGTGACGAGGCTCAAGTGGAAGCTCTGTTCGGTCCGTTTGGAGATAGTGCTAATCTCGACGCAAGATAGGTGCACGGTTTTCACTGAATATACCATAGGCTCATAAATAGTTTTGGACGCACCCGATGGAACTCGTAAGTGACATGGGTCGTGTGCAATCTCATTTTAGTCCATTTGGAGGCAGTGTTAGTGTCAGTGCAAGATAGGTGCATGGTTTGCACCGAACATACCATAGGCATAGAAATCATTTTGGACACACTCGATGGGACTTCTAGTTGACGAGGCTCAAGTGGAAGCTCTGTTCGGTCCGTTTGGAGATAGTGCTACACTTGATGCAAGATTGGTGCACGGTTTGCGTTGAATGTACCGTAGGCTCAGAAATAGTATTGGAGGCACCCGATGGAACTCCTAGGAGAGGTGGGTCATGTGGAATCTCGTTTTGATCTGTTTTGAGATAGGGTTAGCGTCGGTGCAAGATAGGTGCTCGGTTTGCGTCAAACGTACCATAGGCTCATAAATCAGTTTAGACACACCCGATGGTAATCCTAGGTGACGAGGGTATGGTGGAGCTCTGTTTGGTCCATTTGGAGATAGTGCTAATCTTGACACAAGGTAGGTGCACGGTTAGCACTTAATATACCATAGGCTCATAAATAGTTTTGGACGCACCCGATGCAACTCGTAAGTGACGTGGGTCATGTGGAATCTTGTTTTATCCGTTTGGAGACAGTGTTAGTGTTAGTGCAAAGATAGGTGCATGGGTTGCATCGAACATATCGTAGGCATTGAAATCATTTTGGACGCACTCTATGGGTCTCCTAGGTGACGAGGCTCAAGTGGAAGATTGGTTCGGTCCGTTTGGAGATAGTGCTACACTTGATGCAAGATTGGTGCACGGTTTGCGTAGAACGTATCGTAGTCTCAGAAATAGTATTGGAGGCAGCCGATGAAACTCCTAGGTGAGGTGGGTCATGTGGAATCTCGTTTGGATCTGTTTTAAAACAGTGTTAGTGTCGGTGCAAGATAGGTGCTCGGTTTGCGTCAAACGTACCATAGGCTCATAAATCAGTTTAGACACACCCGATGGTAATCCTAGGTGACGAGGGTCTGGTGGAGCTCTGTTCGGTCTGTTTGGAGATAGTGCTAATCTTGACACAAGGTAGGTGCTCGGTTTGCACTTAATGTACCATAGGCTCATAAATAGTTTTGGACGCACCCGATGCAACTCGTAAGTGACGTAGGTCATGTGGAATCTTGTTTTATCCATTTGGAGACAGTGTTAGTGTCAGTGCAAAGATAGGTGCATGGGTTTCATCAAACATATCGTGGGCATTGAAATCATTTTGGACGGACTCTATGGGTCTCCTAGGTGACGAGGCTCAAGTGGAAGCTCGGTTCGGTCCATTTGGAGATAGTGCTACTCTTGATACAAGATTGGTGCATGGTTTGCGTAGAACGTACCGTAGTCTCAGAAATAGTATTGGAGGCACCCGATGGAACTCCTAGGTGAGGTGGGTCATGTGGAATCTTGTTTCGATCTGTTTTGAGACAGTGTTAGCGTCGGTGCAAGATAGGTGCTCGGTTTGCGTCAAACATACCATAGGCCATAAATCAGTTTAGACACACCTGATGGAACTCCTAGGTGAGGTGGGTCATGTGGAATCTTGTTTCGATCTGTTTTGAGATAGTTTAGATGCACCCGATGTTACTCATAGGTGACGAGGGTCTGGTGGACCTCTGTTCGGTCTGTTTTGAGATAGTGCCAATCTTGATGCAAGATAGGTGCACTGTACGTACCATAGGCTCATAAATAGTTTTGGACGCACCCGATGGAACTCGTAAGTGACGTGGGTCGTGTGCAATCTCATTTTAGTCCATTTGGAGGCAGTGTTAGTGTCAGTGCAAGATAGGTGCATGTTTTGCACCGAACATACCATAGGCATAGAAATCATTTTGGACACTCGATGGGACTTCTAGTTGACGAGGCTCAAGTGGAAGCTCTGTTCGGTCCGTTTGGAGATAGTGCTACACTTGATGCAAGATTGGTGCACGGTTTGCGTTGAATGTACCGTAGGCTCAGAAATAGTATTGGAGGCACACGATGGAACTCCTAGGTGAGGTGGGTCATGTGGAATATCGTTTCGATCTGTTTTGAGATAGGGTTAGCGTTGGTGCAAGATAGGTGCTCAGTTTGCGTCAAACGTACCATAGGCTCATAAATCAGTTTAGACACACCCGATGGTAATCCTAGGTGACGAGGGTCTGGTGGAGCTCTATTCGGTCCGTTTGGAGATAGTGCTAATCTTGACACAAGGTAGGTGCACGGTTTGCACTTAATGTACCATAGGCTCATAAATAGTTTTGGACGCACCCGATGCAACTCGTAAGTGACGTGGGTCATGTGGAACTTGTTTTATCCGTTTGGAGACAGTGTTAGTGTCAGTGCAAAGATAGGTGCATGGGTTGCATCGAACATATCGTAGGCATTGAAATCATTTTGGACGCACTCTATGGGTCTACTAGGTGACAAGGATCAAGTGGAAGCTCGGTTCAGTCCGTTTGGAGATAGTGCTACTCTTGATGTAATATTGGTGCACGGTTTGCGTAGAACGTACCGTAGTCTCAGAAATAGTATTGGAGGCACCCGATGGAACTCCTAGGTGAGGTGGGTCATGTCGAATCTCGTTTGGATCTGTTTTGAGACAGTGTTAGTGTCGATGCAAGATAGGTGCTCGGTTTGCGTCAAATGTACCACATGCTCATAAATCATTTTAGATGCACCCGATGGAACTCCTAGGTGAGGTGGGTCATGTGGAATCTTGTTTCGATCTATTTTGAGACAGTGTTAGATGCACCCGATGGTACTCATAGGTGACGAGGGTCTGGTGGACCTCTGTTCGGTCCGTTTTGAGATAGTCCCAATCTTGATGCAAGATAGGTGCACTGTTTGCACTGTACGTACCATAGGCTCATAAATAGTTTTTGACGCACCTGATGGAACTCGTAAGTGACGTGAGCCATGTGGAATCTCGATTTAGTCCGTTTGGGCACAGTGTTTGTGTCAGTGCAAGATAGGTGCACGGTTTGCTTCGAATATACCAAAGGCATAGAAATTATTTTGGACACAGTCGATGGGACTCCTAGGTGACGAGGCTCAAGTGGAAGCTCTGTTTGGTCCGTTTGGAGATAGTGCTACTCTTGATGCAAGATTGGTGCACGGTTTGCATCGAACGTACTGTAGTCTCAGAAATAGTATTGGAGGCACCCGATGGAACTCCTAGGTGAGGTGGGTCATGTCGAATCTCGTTTGGATCTGTTTTGAGACAGTGTTACTGTCGATGCAAGATAGGTGCTCGGTTTGCGTCAAATGTACCACATGCTCATAAATCATTTTAGATGCACCCGATGGAACTCCTAGGTGAGGTGGGTCATGTGGAATCTTGTTTCGATCTATTTTGAGACAGTGTTAGATGCACCCGATGGTACTCATAGGTGACGAGGGTCTGGTGGACCTCTGTTCGGTCCGTTTTGAGATAGTCCCAATCTTGATGCAAGATAGGTGCACTGTTTGCACTGTACGTACCATAGGCTCATAAATAGTTTTTGACGCACCTGATGGAACTTGTAAGTGACGTGAGCCATGTGGAATCTCGATTTAGTCCGTTTGGGCACAGTGTTTGTGTCAGTGCAAGATAGGTGCACGGTTTGCTTCGAATATACCAAAGGCATAGAAATTATTTTGGACACAGTCGATGGGACTCCTAGGTGACGAGGCTCAAGTGGAAGCTCTGTTTGGTCCGTTTGGAGATAGTGCTACTCTTGATGCAAGATTGGTGCACGGTTTGCATCGAACGTACTGTAGTCTCAGAAATAGTATTGGAGGCACCTGATGGAACTCCTAGGTGAGGTGGGTCATGTGGAATCTTGTTTCGATCTGTTTCGAGACAGTGTTAGCGTCGGTGCAAGATAGGTGCTCGGTTTGCGTCAAATGTACCACATGCTCATAAATCATTTTAGATGCACCCGATGGAACTCCTAGGTGAGGTGGGTCATGTGGAATCTTGTTTCGATCTATTTTGAGATAGTGTTAGACGCACCCGATGGTACTCATAGGTGACGAGGGTCTGGTGGACCTCTGTTTGGTCCATTTTGAGATAGTCCCAATCTTGATGCAAGATAGGTGCACTGTTTGCACTGTACGTACCATAGGCTCATAAATAGTTTTGGACACACCTAATGGAACTTGTAAGTGATGTGAGCCATGTGGAATCTAGATTTAGTCCGTTTGGGCACAGTGTTTGTGTCAGTGCAAGACAGGTGCACGGTTTGCATCGAATATACCATAGGCATAGAAATCATTTTGGACACACTCGATGGGACTTCTAGTTGACGAGGCTCAAGTGGAAGCTCTGTTCGGTCCGTTTGGAGATAGTGCTACACTTGATGCAAGATTGGTGCACGGTTTGCGTTGAATGTACCGTAGGCTCAGAAATAGTATTGGAGGCACCCGATGGAACTCCTAGGTGAGGTGGGTCATGTGGAATATCGTTTCGATCTGTTTTGAGATAGGGTTAGCGTCGGTGCAAGATAGGTGCTCGGTTTGCGTCAAACGTACCATAGGCTCATAAATCAGTTTAGACACACCCAATGGTAATCCTAGGTGACGAGGGTCTAGTGGAGCTCTGTTCGGTCCGTTTGGAGATAGTGCTAATCTTGACACAAGGTAGGTGCACGATTTGCACTTAATGTACCATAGGCTCATAAATAGTTTTGGACACACCCGATGCAACTCGTAAGTGACGTGAGTCATGTGGAATCTTGTTTTATCCATTTGGAGACAGTGTTAGTGTCAGTGCAAAGATAGGTGCATGGGTTGCATCGAACATATCGTAGGCATTGAAATCATTTTGGACGCACTCTATGGGTCTCCTAGGTGACGAGGCTCAAGTGGAAGCTCGGTTCGGTCCATTTGGAGATAGTGCTACTCTTGATGCAAGATTGGTGCACGGTTTGTGTAGAACATACCGTAGTCTCAGAAATAGTATTGGAGGCACCCGATGGAACTCCTAGGTGAGGTGGGTCATGTCGAATCTCGTTTGGATCTGTTTCGAGATAGTGTTAGTGTCGGTGCAAGATAGGTGCTTGGTTTGCGTCAAATGTACCATGGGCTCATAAATCATTTTAGATGCACCCGATGGTACTACTAGGTGATGAGGGACTAGTGGAGCTCTGTTCGGTCCGTTTGGAGATAGTGCTAATCTTGACGCAAGATAGGTGCATGGTTTGCACTGAACATACCACAGGCTCATAAACGGTTTTGGACGCACCCGATTGAACTTGTAAGTGCCGTGGGTCATGTGGAATCTCGTTTTAGTACGTTTGGAGACAGTGTAAGTGTCAGTGCAAGATAGGTGCACGGTTTGCTTCGAATATACCAAAGGCATAGAAATTATTTTGGACACAGTCGATGGGACTCCTAGGTGACGAGGCTCAAGTGGAAGCTCTGTTTGGTCCGTTTGGAGATAGTGCTACTCTTGATGCAAGATTGGTGCACGGTTTGCATCGAACGTACTGTAGTCTCAGAAATAGTATTGGAGGCACCTGATGGAACTCCTAGGTGAGGTGGGTCATGTGGAATCTTGTTTTGATCTGTTTTGAGACAGTGTTAGCGTTGGTGCAAGATAGGTGCTCGGTTTGCGTCAAATGTACCACATGCTCATAAATCATTTTAGATGCACCCAATGGAACTCCTAGGTGAGGTGGGTCATGTGGAATCTTGTTTCGATCTATTTTGAGATAGTGTTAGACGCACCCGATGGTACTCATAGGTGACGAGGGTCTGGTGGACCTCTGTTTGGTCCATTTTGAGATAGTCCCAATCTTGATGCAAGATAGGTGCACTGTTTGCACTGTACGTACCATAGGCTCATAAATAGTTTTGGACACACCTAATGGAACTTGTAAGTGATGTGAGCCATGTGGAATCTAGATTTAGTCCGTTTGGGCACAGTGTGTTTGTCAGTGCAAGATAGGTGCACGGTTTGCATCGAATATACCATAGGCATAGAAATCATTTTGGACACACTCGATGGGACTTCTAGTTGACGAGGCTCAAGTGGAAGCTCTGTTCGGTCCGTTTGGAGATAGTGCTACACTTGATGCAAGATTGGTGCACGGTTTGCGTTGAATGTACCGTAGGCTCAGAAATAGTATTGGAGGCACCCGATGGAACTCCTAGGTGAGGTGGGTCATGTGGAATATCGTTTCGATCTGTTTTGAGATAGGGTTAGCGTCGGTGCAAGATAGGTGCTCGGTTTGCGTCAAACGTACCATAGGCTCATAAATCAGTTTAGACACACCCAATGGTAATCCTAGGTGACGAGGGTCTAGTGGAGCTCTGTTCGGTCCGTTTGGAGATAGTGCTAATCTTGACACAAGGTAGGTGCACGATTTGCACTTAATGTACCATAGGCTCATAAATAGTTTTGGACACACCCGATGCAACTCGTAAGTGACGTGAGTCATGTGGAATCTTGTTTTATCCATTTGGAGACAGTGTTAGTGTCAGTGCAAAGATAGGTGCATGGGTTGCATCGAACATATCGTAGGCATTTAAATCATTTTGGACGCACTCTATGGGTCTCCTAGGTGACGAGGCTCAAGTGGAAGCTCGGTTCGGTCCGTTTGGAGATAGTGCTACTCTTGATGCAAGATTGGTGCACGGTTTGTGTAGAACATACCGTAGTCTCAGAAATAGTATTGGAGGCACCCGATGGAACTCCTAGGTGAGGTGGGTCATGTCGAATCTCGTTTGGATCTGTTTCGAGATAGTGTTAGTGTCGGTGCAAGATAGGTGCTTGGTTTGCGTCAAATGTACCATGGGCTCATAAATCATTTTAGATGCACCCGATGGTACTACTAGGTGATGAGGGACTAGTGGAGCTCTGTTCGGTCCGTTTGGAGATAGTGCTAATCTTGACGCAAGATAGGTGCATGGTTTGCACTGAACATACCACAGGCTCATAAACGGTTTTGGACGCACCCGATTGAACTTGTAAGTGCCGTGGGTCATGTGGAATCTCGTTTTAGTACGTTTGGAGACAGTGTAAGTGTCAGTGCAAGATAGGTGCACGGTTTGCACTGAACATACCATAGATATAGAATCATTTTGGACACACTCGATGGGACTCCAAGGTGACGAGGCTCAAGTGGAAGCTCTGTTCGGTCCATTTGGAGATAGTGCTAATCTCGACGCAAGATAGGTGCACGGTTTTCACTGAGCATACCATAGGCTCATCTTAGTCCATTTGGAGGCAGTGTTAGTGTCAGTGCAAGATAGGTGCATGGTTTGCACCGAACATACCATAGGCATAGAAATCATTTTGGACACACTCGATGGGACTTCTAGTTGACGAGGCTCAAGTGGAAGCTCTGTTCGGTCCGTTTGGAGATAGTGCCACACTTGATGTAAGATTGGTGCACGGTTTGCGTTGAATGTACCGTAGGCTCAGAAATAGTATTGGAGGCACCCGATGGAACTCCTAGGTGAGGTGGGTCATGTGGAATAAATAGTTTTAGACGCACTCGATGGAACTTGTAAGTGAGGCGGGTCATGTGGAATCTCGTTTTTGTCCATTTGGGGACAATGTTAGTGTCAGTGCAAGGTTGGAGCACGGTTTGCACTGAACATACCATAGGCATAGAAATCAATTTGGACGAACTCGATCCGACTCCTAGGTGACGAGGCTCAAGTGGAAGCTCGGTTTGATCCGTTTCGAGATAGTGCTACACTTGATGCAAGATTGGTGCACGGTTTGCGTCAAACATACCGTTGGCTCGGAAATAGTATTGGCAGCACCCGATGGAACTCCTAGGTGATGTGGGTCATGTGGAATCTTGTTTTGATCTATTTTGAGATAGTGTTAGCGTCGGTGCAGGATAGGTGCTCGGTTTGCATCAAACATACCATAGGCTCATAAATCGTTTTAGACGCACGCGATGGTACTACTAGGTGACGAGGGTCTGGTGGAGCTCTGTTCGGTCTGTTTGGAGATAGTGCTAATCTTGACGTAAGATAGGTGCATAGTTTGCACTGAACGTACCATACGCTCATAAAATAGTTTTGGATGCACCCGATGGAACTCGTAAGTGACGTGGGTCGTGTGGAATCTCATTGTAGTCCATTTGGAGATAGTGTTAGTCTTAGTGCAAGGTTGCAGCACGGTTTGCACCGAACATACCATAGGCATAGAAATCGTTTTGGACACACTCGATGGGACTCCTAGCTGACGAGGCTCAAGGGGAAGCTCGGTATGGGTCCATTTGGAGATAGTGCTACTCTTGATGCATGATTGGTGCACGGTTTGCGTCGAATGTACCGTAGGCTCGAAAATAGTATTGGAGGCACCCGATGGAACTCCTAGGTTACGAGGGTCATGTGGAATCTTGTTTCGATCTGTTTTGAAACAGTGTTAGCGTTGGTGCAACATACGTGCTCGGTTTGCGTCAAACGTACCATAGGTTCATAAATCATTTTAGAAGCACCCAAGGTATTCTAGGTGATGAGGGTCTAATGGAGATCTGTTCGGTCCGTTTAGAGGCAGTGCTACAGAAGATAGGTGCACGGTTTGCATTGAACGTACCATAGGTCATAAATAGTTTTGGACGCACCTGATGGAACTCGTAAGTGACATTGGTCGTGTGGAATCTCGTTTTAGTCCATTTGGAGATAGTGTTAGTGTCAGTGCAAGGTTGGAGCACGGTTTGCACCGAACATACCATAGGCATAGAAATTGTTTTGTACGAAATCGATCCGACTCCTAGGTGACGAGGCTCAAGTGGAAACTCTGTTCGGTCCGTTTGGGGATAGTGCTTCTCTTGATGCAAGATTGGTGCACGGTTTGCGTCGAGCATACCGTAGGCTCAAAAATAGTATCGGAGGTACCCGATGGAACTCCTAGGTGACGTGGGTCATGTGGAATCTTGTTTCGATCTGCTTTGAGACAGTGTTAGCGTCGGTGCAAGATAGGTGCTTGGTTTGTGTCAAACGTACCATAGGCTCATAAATCATTTTAGACGCAACCATGGTACTTCTAATGCGATGATGGACTGGTGGATCTTTGTTTGTTCTGTTTGGAGATAGTGCTACACAAGATAGGTGCACGGTTTGCACCGAACGTACCATAGGTCATAAAATAGTTTTGGATGCACTCGATGGAACTCGTAAGTGACGTGGGTCGGTGGAATCTCATTTTAGTCCATTTGGGGACAATGTTAGTGTCAGTGCAAGGTTGGAGCACGGTTTTCACCGAACATACCATAGGCATAGAAATCATTTTGGATGAACTCGATGGGACACCTAGGTGACGAGGCTCAAGTGGAAGCTCCGTTCGATCCGTTTGGAGATAGTGCTACACTTGATGCAAGATTGGTGCACGATTTACGTCGAACGTACCGTTGGCTCAGCAATAGTATTGGCGGCACCCGATGGAACTCCTAGGTGACGTGGGTCACGTGGAATCTTGTTTCAATCTATTTTGGGACAGTGTTAGCGTCGGTGCAGGATAGGTGCTCGGTTTGCATCAAACGTACCATAGGCTCATAAATCGTTTTAGACGCACCCAATGGTACTACTAGGTGACGATGGTCTGGCGGAGCTCTGTTCGGTCCGTTTGGAGATAGTGCCAATCTTAACGCAAGATAGGTGCACAGTTTGCTCTGAACATACCATAGGCTCATAAATAGTTTGGGACGCACCCGACGGAACCCGTAAGTGATGTGGGTCATGTGGAATCTCATTTTAGTCCGTTTATAGACAGTTTTAGTTTTACTGCAAGATAGGTGCACTGTTTGCACCAAATGTACCATAGGCATAGAAATCATTTTAGACGCACTCGATGGAACTCCTAGGTGACGAGTCTCAAGTGGAAGCTCGATTCGATACGTTTAGAGATAGTCCTACGCTTGATGCAAGATTGGTGCTCGGTTTGCGTCGAATCTACAATAGGCTCAGAAATAGTATTGGAGGCACCCGATGGAACTCCTAGGTGACGTGGGTCATGTGGAATCTTGTTTCTATCTGTTTTGAAACAGTGTTAGCGTCGGTGCAAGATACGTGCTCGGCTTGCGTCAAACGTACCATAGGCTCATAAATCATTTTAGACGCACCCGAGGTACTCCTAAGGCGACGGTGATATGAACCCGCAAGGTTTTGTGGTCGATCTTTCGATGAGAAGCGTGAGATAATTCGATTGGTGGATGGAGATGACGTTCACGGCCCGACTACAGCCTTCCAAGACTGCGCCTTAGCGACCGATACACCACTTCCCAAGGCCGTCACGATCTTGTGGAGTATGACAACCAGCCCCTGGGGCTCCCGTCCTGTAAGCAATCGAAGAACTAGCAAGAACGAGGAAACAAGCACTGAAATTGCAAGATAAAATTGAAGGTTTCACACTGAATCTTATTATGAGTGGGGTTCCGAAGACAAGGAGACGGGCGACTGGATCAGCACGCGCGCCTACAAGCAAGTAGCGATGGCTAAACTTGATCTAAACAAAACCCGAGTGTTCCTGGTGGCGGCTAAGGGGTATATAACATGTGGAGGACGACCACAAGAGAGTTTGGGTCGTGCTCCAACCCTAGGATGCGTCCCTACTGGACTCTAAACGATACAAGCCCATTGGGCTAACTTAAGGTGGCGCAGCACCCTGGACAGAATAGACCTCTCAGTGATTTTTGGACTGTTGACACCGCTTCTGAGCAGGTATGGGTATGATGTTAGATCCATATGAAAGTAGACTTTATTAGCTTTCCAACAAGTCCAGAATCACCCCAATCCGACTCCGTATGTAACCGTGGCGACCGTCGCAAGTTGAAGGTGTGCTGCAGTCCGAATCCAGCCTACGCGAGTCCTTTTCCCTTTTGGTCTTCTCCTTGATTCCTAATCAAAACAAGAGTGCACGTGTCTCCAAGATCTAAACAGGATGGACAAGAGCTCAAGAAAGAACTCACTTGATGATTAACTTTTCGAGCACGAGCACGAGTAATAGGACCAGCAGTTGTCGGCGTGGATGTATGATCGGTGTTGATGTCCTCATCAGACGGGGTCTGGTGGAGCTCTATTTGTAACGTTTGGAGGTAGTGCTACAAAAGATTAGTGCACGGTTTGCACCAAACGTACCATAGGTCATAAATAGTTTTAGACGCACTCGATGGAACTCGTAAGTGAGGCGGGTCCTGTGGAATCTCGTTTTAGTCCATTTGGGGACAATGTTAGTGTCAGTGCAAGGTTGGAGCACGATTTGCACCGAACATACCATAGGCATAGAAATCATTTTGGATGAACTCAATCCGACTCCTAGGTGACGAGGCTCAAGTGGAAGCTCGATTTGATCCGTTTGGAGATAGTGCTACACTTGATGCAAGATTGGTGCACGGTTTGCGTCGAACGTACCGTTGGCTCGGAAATAGTATTGGCGGCACCCGTTGGAACTCCTGGGTGATGTGGATCATGTGGAATCTCGTTTCGATCTGTTTTGAGAGAGTGTTAGCGTCGGTGCAGGATAGGTGCTCGGTTTGCATCAAACATACCATAGGCTCATAAATCGTTTTAGACGCACCCGATGGTACTACTAGGTGACGAGGGTCTGGTGGAGCTCTGTTCGGTCCGTTTGGAGACAATGCTACAGAAGATAGGTGCACGGTTTGCATTGAACGTACCATAGGTCAAAAATAGTTTTGGACGCACCCGATGGAACTCGTAAGTGACGTGGGTCGTGTGGAATCTCATTGTAGTCCATTTGGAGATAGTGTTAGTGTCAGTGCAAGGTTGGAGCATGGTTTGCACCGAACAAACCATAGGCATAGAAATTGTTTTGGACGAAATCGATCCGACTCCTAGGTGACGAGGCTCAAGTGGAAGCTTTGTTCGGTCCGTTTGGGGATAGTGCTTCTCCTGATGCAAGATTGGTGCACGGTTTGCATCGAACATACCGTAGGCACAAAAATAGTATCGAAGGTACCCGATGGAACTCCTAGGTGACGTGGGTCATGTGGAATCTTGTTTCGATCTGTTTTGAGACAGTGTTAGCGTCGGTGCAAGATAGGTGCTTGGTTTGCGTCAAACGTACCATAGGTTCATAAATCGTTTTAGAAGCACCCAAGGTACTCCTAGGTGATGAGGGTCTGGTGGAGATCTGTTCGGTCTGTTTGGAGACAATGCTACAGAAGATAGGTGCACGGTTTGCATTGAACATACCATAGGTCATAAATAGTTTTAGACGCACCCGATGGAACTCGTAAGTGACGTGGGTCGTGTGGAATATCGTTTTAGTCCATTTGGAGATAGTGTTAGTGTCAGTGCAAGGTTGGAGCACGGTTTGCACCGAACATACCATAGGCATAGAAATTGTTTTGGACGAATTCGATCCAACTCCTAGGTGAAGAGGCTCAAGTGGAAGCTCTGTTCGGTCCGTTTGGGGATAGTGCTTCTCTTGATGTAAGATTGGTGCACGGTTTGCGTTGAACATACTGTAGGCTCGAAAATAGTAACGGAGGTACCCAATGGAACTCCTTAGTGATGTGGGTCATGTGGAATCTTGTTTCCATCTGTTTTGAGACAGTGTTTGCGTTGGTGCAAGATAACTGCTTGGTTTGCGTCAAACGTACCATAGGCTCATAAATCATTTTAGACACACCCAAGGTACTCTTAAGGTGACGAGGGACTGGTGGAGCTCTGTTTATTCCGTTTGGAGATAGTGCTACACAAGATAGGTGCACGGTATGCACCGAACGTACCATACATCATAAATAGTTTTGGACGCACTCGATGGAACTCGTAAGTGACGCGGGTCGTGTGGAATCTCGTTTTAGTCCATTTAGGGACAATGTTAGTGTCAGTGCAAGGTTGGAGCACGGTTTGTATCGAACATACCATAGGCAGAGAAATCGTTTTGGGCGAACTCAATGGGACACCTAGGTGATGAGGCTCAAGTGGAAGCTCGGTTCGATCCGTTTGGAGATAGTGCTACACTTGATGCAAGATTGGTGCACGGTTTGCGTCGAACGAACTGTTGGCTCAGAATATTATTGGCGGCACCCGATGGAACTCCTAGGTGACATGGGTCATGTGGAATCTTGTTTCGAACTATTTTGAGACAGTGTTAGCGTCGGTGCAGGATAGGTGCTCGGTTTGCATCAAACGTACCATAGGCTCATAAATCGTTTTAGACGCACCCGATGGTACTACTAGGTGATGAGGGTCTGGTGGAGCTCTGTTCTGTCCGTTTGGAGATAGTGCTGATCTTGATGCAAGATGGGTGCACAGTTTGCACTGAACGTACCATAGGCTCATAAATAGTTTTGGACGCAGCCGATGGAACTCGTAAGTGATGTGGGTCATGTTGAATCTCATTTTAGTCCGTTTATAGACAATTTTAGTGTTACTGAAAGATAGGTGCACAGTTTGCACCAAATGTACCATAGGCATGAAATCGTTTTAGACGCACTCGATGGAACTCCTAGATGACGAGACTCAAGTGGAAGCTCGATTCGATATGTTTGGAGATAGTCCTACGCTTGATGCTAGATTTGTGCTTGGTTTGCGTCGAATGTACCGTAGGCTCGGAAATAGTATTGGAGGCACCCGATGGAACTTTTAGGTGACATGGGTCATGTGGAATCTTGTTTCGATCTATTTTGAGACAGTGTTTGCGTCGGTGCAAGATAGGTGCACGGTTTGCACCAAACGTACCATAGGCATAGAAATTGTTTTGGACACACTCGATGGGACTCCTAGGTGACGAGACTCAAGTGGAAGCTCGGTACGGTCCATTTGGATATAGTGCTACTCTTGATGCATGATTGGTGCACGGTTTGCGTCGAACATACTGTAGGCTTGGAAATAGTATTGGAGGCACCCGATGGAACTCCTAGGTTACGTGGGTCATGTGGAATCTCGTTTCGATCTGTTTTGAGACAGTGTTAGCGTTGGTGCAAGATAGGTGCTCGGTTTGCGTCAAACGTACCATAGGTTCACAAATCGTTTTAGAAGCACCCAAGGTAGTCCTAGGTGATGAGGGTCTGGTGGAGATCTGTTCGGTCCATTTGGAGACAATTCTACAGAAGATACGTGCACGGTTAGCATTGAGCGTACCATAGGTCATAAATAGTTTTAGACGCACCCGATGGAACTCGTAAGTGACGTGGGTCGTGTGGAATCTCATTTTAGTCCATTTGGAGGTAGTGTTAGTGTTAGTGCATGGTTGGAGCACGGTTTGCACCAAACATACCATAGGCATAGAAATTGTTTTGGACGAATTTGATCCAACTCCTGGGTGACGAAGCTCAAGTGGAAGCTCTGTTTGGTCCGTTTGGGGATAGTGCTTGTCTTGATGCAAGATTGGTGCACGGTTTGTGTCGAACATACTGTAGGCTCAAAAATAGTAACAGAGGTACCCGATGGAACTCCTAAGTGACGTGGGTCATGTGGAATCTTGTTTCGATCTGTTTTGAGACAGTGTTTGCGTCGGTGCAAGATAGGTGCTTGGTTTGCGTCAAATGTACCATAGGCTCATAAATCATTTTAGACGCACCCAAGGTACTCCTAAGGCGACGAGGGACTGGTGGAGCTCCGTTTGTTCTGTTTGGAGATAGTGCTACACAAGATAGGTGCACTGTTTGCACCGAACGTACCATACGTCATAAATAGTTTTGGACGCACTCGATGGAACTCGTAAGTGACGCGGGTCGTGTGGAATCTCGTTTTAGTCCATTTGGGGACAATGTTAGTGACAGTGGAAGGTTGGAGCACTGTTTGCACCGAACAAACCATAGGCATAGAAATTGTTTTGGACGAACTCAATGGGACTCCTAGGTGACGAGGCTCAAGTGGAAGCTCGGTTCGATCCGTTTATAGATAGTGCTACACTTGATGCAAGATTGGTGCACGGTTTGCGTCGAACGTACCGTTGGCTCAGAAATAGTGCTGGTGGCACCCGATAGAACTCCTAGGTGACGTGGGTCATGTCGAATCTCATTTCGATCTATTTTGAGATAGTGTTAGCGTCGGTGCCAGATAGGTGCTCGATTTGCATCAAACGTACCATAGGCTCATAAATCATTTTAGACGCACCCGATGGTACTACTGGGTGATATGGGTGTGGTGGAGCTCTGTTCGGTCCGTTTGGAGATAGTGCTAATCTTGATGCAAGATAGGTGCACTTTTTGCACTAAACGTACCATAGGCTCATAAATAGTTTTGGACGCACCGACGGAACTCGTAAGTGATGTGGGTCATGTGGAATCTCATTTTAGTCCGTTTATAGATAGTTTTAGAGTTAGTGCAAGATAGGTGCACGGTTTGCACCAAATGTACTAGAGACATAGAAATCATTTTAGACACACTCGATTGAACTCCTAGGTGACGAGGCTCAAGTGGAAGCTCGATTCGATACGTTTGGAGATAGTCCTACGCTTGATGCATGACTTTCGCTCGGTGTGCGTCAAATGTACCGTAGGCTCAGAAATAGTATTGGAGGCACCCGATGGAGCTCCTAGGTGACGTGGGTCATGTGAAATCTTGTTTCGTTCTGTTTTGAGACAGTGTTAGCGTTGGTGCAAGATAGGTGCACGGTTTGCACCGAACGTACCATAGGCATAGAAATCATTTTGGACACACTCGATGGGACTCCTAGGTGATGAGGCTCAAGTGGAAGCTCGGTACGGTCCATTTGGATATAGTGCTACTCTTGATGCATGATTGGTGCACGGTTCGCATCGAACATACCGTAGGCTCGGAAATAGTATTGGAGGCACCCGATGGAACTCCTAGGTTACGTGGGTCATGTGGAATCTCGTTTCGATCTGTTTTGAGACAGTGTTAGCGTTGGTGCAAGATAGGTGCTCGGTTTGCGTCAAACATACCATAGGTTCACAAATCGTTTTAGAAGCACCCAAGGTACTCCTAGGTGATGAGGGTCTGGTGGAGATCTGTTCGGTCCGTTTGGAGACAATTCTACAGAAGATAGGTGCACGGTTTGCATTGAACGTATCATAGGTCATAAATAGTTTTAGACGCACCCGATGGAACTAATAAGTGACGTGGGTTATGTGGGATCTCGTTTTAGTCCATTTGGAGGTAGTGTTAGTGTCAGTGCAAGGTTGGAGCACGGTTTGCACCGAACATACCATAGGCATAGAAAATTGTTTTGGACGAATTCGATCCAACTCCTAGGTGACGAAGCTCAAGTGGAAGCTCTGTTCGGTCCGTTTGGGGATAGTGCTTGTCTTGATGCAAGATTGTTGCACGGTTTGTGTCGAACATACTGTAGGCTCGAAAATAGTAACAGAGGTACCCGATGGAACTCCTAAGTGACGTGGGTCATGTGGAATCTTGTTTCGATCTGTTTTGAGACAGTGTTTGCGTCGGTGCAAGATAGGTGCTTGGTTTGTGTCAAATGTACCATAGGCTCATAAATCATTTTAGACGCACCCAAGGTACTCCTAAGGCGACGAGGGACTGGTGGAGCTCTATTTGTTCCGTTTGGAGGTAGTGCTACACAAGATAGGTGCACCGTTTGCACCGAACGTACCATACGTCATAAATAGTTTTGGACGCACTCGATGGAACTCGTAAGTGACGCGGGTCGTGTGGAATCTCGTTTTAGTCCATTTGGGGACAATGTTAGTGATAGTGCAAGGTTGGAGCACGGTTTGCACCGAACATACCATAGGCATAGAAATCATTTTGGACAAACTCAATGGGACTCCTAGGTGACGAGGCTCAAGTGGAAGCTTGGTTCGATCCGTTTGGAGATACTGCTACACTTGATGCAAGATTGGTGCACGGTTTGCGTTGAACATACCGTTGGCTCAGAAATAGTATTGGTGGCACCCGATGTAACTCCTAGGTGAGGTGGGTCATGTGGAATCTCATTTCGATCTATTTTGAGACAGTGTTAGCATCGGTGTAGGATAGGTGCTCGGTTTGCATCAAACGTACCATAGGATCATAAATCGTTTTAGACGCACCCGATGGTAGTACTAGGTGACGAGGGTATGGTGGAGCTCTGTTCGGTCCGTTTGGAGATAGTGCTAATCTTGACGCAAGATAGGTGCACATTTTGCACTGAACGTACCATAGGCTCATAAATAGTTTTGGACGCACCCGACGTAACTCGTAAGTGATGTGGGTCATGTGGAATCTCATTTTAGTCCGTTTATAGATAGTTTTTGTGTTAGTGCAAGATAGGTGCATGGTTTGCACCAAATGTACCAGAGACATAGAAATCATTTTAGACGCACTCGATGGAACTCGTAGGTGAGGAGGCTCAAGTGGAAGCTCAATTCGATACGTTTGGAGATAGTCCTATGCTTGATGCATGACTTGTTCTCGGTGTGCGTCGAATGTACCGTAGGCTCAGAAATAGTATTGGAGGCACCCGATGGAGCTCCTAGGTGACGTGGGTCATGTGGAATCTTGTTTCGATCTGTTTTGAGACAGTGTTAGCGTCAGTGCAAGATAGGTGCACGGTTTGCACCGAACGTACCATAGGCATAGAAATCATTTTGGACACACTCGATGGGACTCCTAGGTGACGAGGCTCAAGTGGAAGCTTGATACGGTCCATTTGGATATAGTGCTACTCTTGATGCATGATTGGTGCACGGTTCGCATCGAACATACCGTAGGCTCGGAAATAGTGTTGGAGGCACCCGATGGAACTCCTAGGTTACGTGGGTCATGTGGAATCTTGTTTCGATCTGTGTTTGAGACAGTGTTAGCGTTGGTGCAAGATAGGTGCTCGGTTTGCGTCAAACGTACCATAGGTTCACAAATCGTTTTAGAAGCACCCAAGATACTCCTAGGTGATGAGGGTCTGGTGGAGATCTGTTCGGTCCATTTGGAGACAATTCTACAGAAGATAGGTGCACGGTTTGCATTGAACGTACCATAGGTCATAAATAGTTTTAGACGCACCCGATGGAACTCGTAAGTGACGTGGGTCATGTGGAATCTCGTTTTAGTCCATTTGGAGGTAGAGTTAGTGTCAGTGCAAGGTTGGTGCACAGTTTGCACTGAATATACCATAGGCATAGAAATTGTTTTGGACGAATTCGATCCAACTCCTAGGTGACGAAGCTCAAGTGGAAGCTCTGTTCGGTCCGTTTGGGGATAGTGCTTGTCTTGATGCAAGATTGGTGCACGGTTTGTGTCGAACATACTGTAGGCTCGAAGATAGTAACGGAGGTACCCGATGGAACTCCTAAGTGACGTGGGTCATGTGGAATCTTGTTTCGATCTGTTTTGAGACAGTGTTTGGGTCGGTGCAAGATAGGCGCTTGGTTTGCGTCAAATGTACCATAGGCTCATAAATCATTTTAGACGCACCCAAGGTACTCCTAAGGCGACGAGGGACTGGTGGAGCTCTGTTTGTTCCGTTTGGAGATAGTGCTACACAAGATAGGTGCACGGTTGAAAGTCCTATGTTTGGTGTTGGTAATTAGTGACAATGCCTAAGTACTAATCCTATGCCTAAGTTGTATGTAGCATATGAGGATTAGTACATTCCAAGGTTGGTGGCAAGATGGACATGGTGATCATGATGGCCACACTTGGATTTGGACGCAACCCTACATGATCAAGGCAAAGGTATATGCTTAAGGGTTGTGTTTTAGTAACCAAGACACCTAGTGGGTGTGGTTACATTATAGGATAGATAGCCGTACTATAAAGAGGGGAATAACGCGTCTATTGAACTCCTAAGTGCCCCTAGGTGTGCATTTCATAATCATATGCATTTGGATAGAACTAATAACGCCTCAAAAAATGATTGTGAAAATGCTAACACACTCGCACATGACGTGATCACTTGGTGGTGTTAGCACATTTGCGACGGCGTTGAAGTTTGAGCGGTAGAGAGGGTTTGGGGTCCTCTCTCCCTCCCACCGAGCTTGCGAGGCGGGATTCAGGCGTTTTCGAGGACTTGAAACGACTATTTTCCACTACGCCGAAAGTCGGAAAAGAAACGGAGGCGAACGGAGGTCACAGTGGTGACCGGACGCTGGACCAGACACGGTCTCTATGTGACCGGACGCGTCCGGTTAGTGTTCAGTGTCTGCGCGTGTTTCAGCTTTTTGATCGGACGCGCAACGCGTCCGGTCACTGTCGACCGGACACGTCCGGCCATTGAGGGAGCTTACTGGACTCCAACCGGACGCTGGTACTGTGGCGTCCGGTTAGTTCTCCAGCGCGTCTGGTCGCTGTTTCATTGTGCGCTGCTCAGGCTTGACCAGCGCGTCCGGTCCGTCATGGGACCAGCGTGTCCGGTCGAGCTGCGCGCGTCCGGTCGGTGCTTCGCGAATGTAGCCGTTGTGCGATCGGCGCGTCCGGTCAGTTTGACCAGCGCGTCCGGTCAGCGCGACTTCGGCTGTTTTAAGTGTGTAACGGCTATATTCGAAGGGGTACGTCTATAAATACTCATTGGCCAGCTCAAGGCTCTTGCTCTTGGACATTTGACATACTTGTGAGCACTTTGAGCTAAGCAACTCCCCTCCCACTCATCTCTCTTGCTTCTTTGCTCATTCGAAGTGAGATTGAGTGATCCAAGTGCATTTGCATTGTGAGATAGCATCTAGTTGGCACTTGGTGGTTGATTTGCTGCGGAATTCTTGTTTCTCTTGGTGGTTGCCGCCACCTAGATGGCTTGGAGCAGCTTGGAGGCGTTGGCAGGAGTTGGTGATTGTTCTTGGCCACATCCGGTGTTTGTGAGGGGTTTGTGCCTACCTCGGCGAAGCACCAAAGGCAACATTAGTAAATTGCTCGTGTCATTGCAACCTTTTGCCATTTGGTAGGTTCTTGTGGCGCCTTTTGAGAGGCTTGGTGTGAGACTGATTAGCCACCGAACCATGTGGTGAAGACGGACACAACGGGGACTAGCGTGCCGGCAAGCACGTGAACCTCGGGATAAATCTTCGTGTCATCACTTTCATATTGTGATTGATTGATCCACATTACTTTCTTAGTTATCTTTGCTAGCTAGTTAGCTTTGCTAGAGTAGCTCTTTTGTGTAGCTTGCTAGTTGTAGTTGTAGTTACCTTCTCGGTTTGACTTATGCGGTTGAGTGCCAATATACTAGAATTGTGAATTGGATAGGTGGCTTGCAAACACCCCGTAGGCTAAGCAAAACTCACATCTCACTATTTGTTGTATTGATAAACTTGTTTAGCTTGTCTTTGTAGAAATTTTTAAAAGGCTATTCACCCCCCTCTAGCCATCAAGACCTTTCAACAGTTTGCACCGAACGTACCATACGTCATAAATAGTTTTGGACGCACTCGATAGAACTCGTAAGTGACGTGGGTCGTGTGGAATCTCGTTTTAGTCCATTTGGGACAATGTTAGTGACAGTGCAAGGTTGGAGCACGGTTAGCACCGAACATACCATAGGCATAGAAATCGTTTTAAACGCACTCGATGCACTCCTAGGTGACGAGGCTCATGTGGAAGCTCGATTCGATACATTTGGAGATAGTCCTACGCTTGATGCATGACTTGTGCTCGGTGTGCGTCGAATGTACCGTAGGCTCAAAAATAGTATTGGAGGCACCCGATGGAACTCCTAGGTGACGTGGGTCATGTGGAATCTTGTTTCGATCGATTTTGAGACAGTGTTAGCATCGGTGCAAGATAGGTGCACAGTTTGCACCGAACGTACCATAGGCATAGAAATCATTTTGGACACACTCGATGCGACTCCTATATGACGAGGCTCAAGTGGAAGCTCGGTACGGTCCATTTATATATAGTGCTACTCTTGATGCATGATTCGTGCACGGTTCGCGTCGAACGTACCGTAGGCTCAGAAATAGTATTGCAGGCACCCGATGGAACTCCTAGGTTACGTGGGTCATGTGGAATCTCGCTTCGATCTGTTTTGAGATAGTGTTAGCGTCGGTGCAACATAGGTGCTCGGTTTGCATCAAACGTACCGTAGCTTCATAAATCGTTTTAGAAGCACACGAGGTACTCCTAGGTGATGACAATCTGGTGGAGATCTGTTCGGTCCGTTTGGAGACACTGCTACAGAAAGATAGGTGCATGGTTTAAATTGGACGTACCATAGGTCATAAATAGTTTTGGACGCACCCGATGGAACTCGTAAGTGACGTGGGTCATGTGGAATCTCGTTTTAGTCCATTTGGAGATAGTGTCAGTGTCAGTGCAAGGTTGGAGCACAGTTTGCACCGAACATACCATAGGCTCAGAAATAGTATCGGTGGCACCCGATGGAACTCCTAGGTGACGTGGGTCATATGGAATCATGTTTCGATGTGTTTTGAGACATTGTTAGCATCAGTGCAAGATACGTGCGTTGTTTGCATCAAATGTACCATAGGCTCATAAATCGTTTTAGACGCACCCAAGGTACTCCTAAGGTGACAAGGGTCTAGTGGACCTCTGTTTGTTCCATTTGGAGATAGTTCTACACAAGATAGGTGCACGGTTTGCACCGAACGTACCATACGTCATAAATAGTTTTGGACGCACTCGATGGAACTCGTAAGTGACGCGGGTCATGTGGAATCTCGTTTTAGTCCGTTTGGGGACAATGTTAGTGTTACTGCAAGGTTGGAGCATGGTTTGCACTGAACATACCATAGGCATAGAAATTGTTTTGGATGAACTCAATGGGACTCCTAGGTGACGAGGCTCAAGTGGAAGCTCGGTTCGATCCGTTTGGAGATAGTGCTACACTTGATGCAAGATTGGTGCACGGTTTCCGTCGAATGTACCGTTGGCTCATAAATAGTATTGGCGGCACCTGAAGGTGATGTGGGTCATGTGGAATCTTGTTTTGATCTATTTTGAGACAGTGTTAGCGTCGGTGCATGATCGGTGCTTGGTTTGCGTCAAACGTACCATAGGCTCATAAATCATTTTAGACGTACCCAAGGTACTCCTAAGGTGACGAGGGACTAGTGGAGCTCTGTTTGTTCCGTTTGGAGATACTGCTACACAAGATAGGTGCACGGTTTGCACCGAACGTACCATACGTCATAAATAGTTTTGGACGCACTCCACGAAACTCGTAAGTGATGTGGGTCATGTGGAATCCCGTTTTAGTCCATTTGGGGACAATGTTGGTGTCAGTGCAAGGTTGGAGCATGGTTTGCACCGAACATACCATAGGCATAGAAATCGTTTTGGACGACCTCAATGGGACTCCTAGGTGATGAGGCTCAAGTGGAAGCTCGGTTCGATCCGTTTGGAGATAGTGCTAAACTTGATGCAAGATTGGTGCATGGTTTGCGTCAAACGTACCGTTGGCTCAGAAATAGTATTGGCGGCACCCGATGGAACTCCTAGGTGATGTGGGTCATGTGGAATCTCGTGTCGATCTATTTTGAGATAGTGTTAGCGTCGGTGCAGGATAGGTGCTCGGTTTGCATCAAACGTACCATAGGCTCATAAAGCATTTTAGGCGCACCCGATGGTACTACTAGGTGACGAGGCTCTGGTGGAGCTCTGTTCGGTTCGTTTGGAGATAGTGCTAATCTTGACGCAAGATAGGTGCACAGTTTGCACTGAACGTACCATAGGCCCATAAATAGTTTTGGACGCACCCGACGGAACTCGTAAGTGATGTGGGTCATCTAGAATCTCATTTTAGTCCGTTTATAGATAGTTTTAGTGTTAGTGCAAGATAGGTGCACGGTTTGCACCAAATGTACCATAGGCATAGAAATCATTTTAGACGCACTCGATGGAACTCCTAGGTGACGAGGCTCAAGTGGAAGCTCGATTCGATACGTTTGGAGATAGTCCTACGCTTGATGCAAGATTTGTGCTCGGGGTGCGTCGAACGTACCGTAGGCTCGGAAATAGTATTGGAGGCACCCGATGGAACTTCTAGGTGACGTGGGTCATGTGGAATCTTGTTTCGATCTATTTTGAGACAATGTTAGCGTCGGTGCAAGATAGGTGCACGGTTCGCACCGAACGTACCATAGGCATAGAAATCGTTTTGGACACACTCGATGGGACTCCTATATGACGAGGCTCAAGTGGAAGCTCGGTACGGTCCATTTGGATATAGTGCTACTCTTGATGCATGATTTGTGCACGGTTCACGTCGAACGTACCGTAGGCTCAGAAATAGTATTGGAGGCACCCGATGGAACTCATAGGTCACGTGGGTCATGTGGAATCTCAGTGCAAGATAGGTGCTCGGTTTGCGTCAAACGTACCATAGGTTCATAAATCATTTTAGAAGGACACGAGGTACTCCTAGCTGATGACGGTCTGGTGGAGATCTGTTCGGTACGTTTGGAGACAGTCCTACAGAAGATAGTTGCATGGTTTGCATTGAACGTACCATAGGTAATAAATAGTTTTGGACGCACCCGATGGAACTCGTAAGTGACGTGGGTCATGTGGAATCTCGTTTTAGTCCATTTGGAGATAGTGTTAGTGTCAGTGCATGCTTGGAGCACGGTTTGCACCGAACATACCATAGGCATAGAAATTGTTTTGGACAAAATCGATCCAACTTCTAGGTGACGGGGCTCAAGTGGAAGCTCTGTTCGGTCCGTTTGGGGATAGTGCTTCTCTTGATGCGTCGAACAAACTGTAGGCTCGAAAATAGTATCGGATGTACCCGATGGAACTCCTAGGTGACGTGGGTCATATGGAATCTTGTTTCGATCTGTTTTGAGACAGTGTTAGCGTCAGTGCAAGATAGGTGCTTGGTTTGCGTCAAACGTACCATAGGCTCATAAATCATTTTAGACGTACCCATGGTACTGCTAAGGCGACGAGGGACTGGTGGAGCTCTGTTTGTTCCGTTTGGAGATAGTGCTACACAAGATAGGTGCACGGTTTGCACCGAACATACCATACATCATAAATAGTTTTGGACGAACTCGATGTAACTCGTAAGTGACGTGGGTCATGTGGAATCTCGTTTTAGTCCATTTGGGGACAATGTTAGTGTCAGTGCAAGTTTGGAGCTCAGTTTGCACTGAACGTACCATAGGCATAGAAATCGTTTGGGACAAATTAAATGGGACTCCTAGGTGATGAGGTTCAAGTGGAAGCTCGGTTCGATCCGTTTGGAGATAGTGCTACACTTGATGCAAGATTGGTGCACGGTTTGCGTCGAACGTATCGTTGGCTCAGAAATAGTATTGGCGGCACCCGAAGGTGACGTGGGTCATGTGGAATCTCGTTTCAATCTATTTTGAGACAATGTTAGCGTCGGTGCAGGATAGGTGCTCGGTTTGCATCAAACGTACCATAGGCTCATAAATCATTTTAGACGCACCCGATGGTACTACTAGGTGACGAGGGTCTGGTGGAGCTCTGTTCGGTCCGTTTAGAGATAGTGCTAATCTTGACGCAAGATAGGTGCACAGTTTGCACGGAACGTACCATAGGCTCACAAATAGTTTTGGACGCACCCGACGGAACTCGTAACTGATGTGGGTCATGCGGAATCTCATTTTAGTCCGTTTATAGATAGTTTTAGTGTTAGTGCAAGATAGGTGCAGGGTTTGCACCAAATGTACCATAGGCATAGAAATCGTTTTAGACACACTCGATGGAACTCCTAGGTGATGAGGCTCAAGTGGAAGCTCGATTCGATACGTTTGGAGATTGTCTTATGCTTGATGCATAATTTATGCTCGGTTTGCGTCGAATGTACCGTAGGCTCGAAAGTGTATTGGAGGCACCCGATGGAACTCCTAGGTGACGTGGGTCATGTGGAATCTCATTTCGATCTGTTTTGAGACAGTGTTAGCGTCGGTGCAAGATAGGTGCTTGGTTTGCGTCAAACGTACCATAAGCTCATAAATCATTTTAGACGCACCCAAGGTACTCCTAAGGCGAAGAGGGACTGGTGGAGCTCTGTTTGTTCCATAGGCATAGAAATCATTTTGGACACACTCGATGGGACTCCTAGGTGACGAGGCTCAAGTGGAAGCTCGGTACGGTCCATTTGGATATAGTGCTACTCTTGATGCATGATTGGTGCACGGTTTGTGTCGAACGTACCATAGGCTCGGAAATAGTATTGGAAGCACCCGATGGAACTTCTAGGTTACGTGGGTCATGTGGAATCTCGTTTCAATCTGTTTTGAGACAGTGTTAGCGTCGGTGCAAGATAGGTGCTCGGTGTGCGTCAAACGTACGATAGGTTCATAAATCATTTTAGAAGCACACGAGGTACTCCAAGGTGATGAGGGTCTGGTGGAGATCTGTTCGGTCCGTTTGGAGATTGTGCTACAGAAGATAGGTGCACAGTTTGCATTGAACGTACCATAGGTCATAAATAGTTTGGGACGCACCCGATGGAACTCGTAAGTGAGGTGGGTCGTGTGGAATCTCGTTTTAGTCCATTTGGAGATAGTGTTGGTGCCAGTGCAAGGTTGGAGCACGGTTTGCACCGAACATACCATAGGCATAGAAATTGTTTTGGACGAAATCGATCCAACTCCTTGGTGACGAGGCTCAAGTGGAAGCTCTGTTCGGTCCGTTTGTGGATAGTGCTTCTCTTGATGCAAGATTGGTGCATGGTTTGCGTCGACCATATTGTAGGCTCGAATATAGTATCAAAGGTACCCGATGGAACTCCTAGGTGACGTGGGTCATGTCGAATCTTGTTTCGATCTGTTTTGAGACAGTGTTAGCATCGGTGCAAGATAGGTGCTTGGTTTGCGTCAAACGTACCATAGGCTCATAAATCATTTTAGACGTACCCAAGGTACTCCTAAGGTGATGAGGGACTGGTGGAGCTCTGTTTGTTCCGTTTGGAGATAGTGCTACACAAGATAGGTGCACGGTTTGCACCGAACGTACCATAGGCATAGAAATCGTTTTGGACACACTCGATGGGACTCCTATATAACGAGGCTCAAGTGGAAGCTTGGTATGGTCCATTTGGATATAGTGCTACTCTTGATGCATGATTGGTGCACGGTTCGCGTCGAACGTACCATAGGCTCAGAAAATAGTATTGGAGGCACCCGATGGAACTCCTAGGTTACGTGGGTCATGTGGAATCTCGCTTCGATCTATTTTGAGACAGTGTTAGCGTCGGTGCAAGATAGGTGCTCGGTTTGCGTCAAACGTACCATGGGTTCATAAATCGTTTCAGAAGCACACGAGGTACTCCAAGGTGATGACGGTTTGGTGGAGATCTGTTCGGTCTGTTTGGAGACAGTGCTACAAAAGATAGGTGCATGGTTTTCATTGAACGTACCATAGGTCACAAATAGTTTTGGACGCACCCGATGGAACTCATAAGTGACGTGGGTCATGTGGAATCTCGTTTTAGTCCATTTGGAGATAGTTTTAGTGTCAGTGCAAGGTTGGAGCACGGTTTGCACCGAACATACCATAGGCATAGAAATTGTTTTGGACGAAATCGATCCAACTCCTAGGTGACGAGGCTCAAGTGGAAGCTCTGTTCGGTCCGTTTGGGGATAGTGCTTCTCTTGATGCAAGATTGGTGCACGGTTTGCGTCGAACATACCGTAGGCTCAAAAAATAGTATCAGAGGTACCCGATGGAACTCCTAGGTGACGTGGGTCTTATGGAATCTTGTTTCGATCTGTTTTGGGACAGTGTTAGTGTCGGTGCAAGATAGGTGCTTGGTTTGCGTCAAACGTACCATAGGCTCATAAATCATTATAGACGTACCCAAGGTACTCCTATGGCGACGAGGGACTGGTGGAGCTCTGTTTGTTCTGTTTGGAGATAGTGCTACACAAGATAGGTGCACGGTTTGCACCGAACGTACCATACGTCATAAATAGTTTTCGACGCACTCGACGGAACTCATAAGTGACGCGGGTCGTGTGGAATCCCGTTTTAGTCCATTTGGGGACAATGTTAGTGTCAGTGCAAGGTTGGAGCATGGTTTGCACCGAACATACCATAGGCATAGAAATCGTTTTGGACGAACTCAATGGGACTCCTAGGTGATGAGGCTCAAGTGGAAGCTCGGTTCAATCCGTTTGGAGATAGTGTTACACTTGATGCAAGATTGGTGCATGGTTTGCGTCGAACGTACCGTTGGCTCAGAAATAGTATTGGCAGCACCCGATGGAACTCCTAGGTGACATGGGTCATGTGGAATCTCATTTCGATCTATTTTGAGACAGTGTTAGCGTCGGTGCATGATAGGTGCCCGGTTTGCATCAAACGTACCATAGGCTCATAAACCGTTTTAGGTGGACCCGATGGTACTACTAGGTGACGAGGGTCTGGTGGAGCTCTATTCGGTCCGTTTGGAGATAGTGCTAATCTTGACGCAAGATAGGTGCACAGTTTGAACTGAACGTACCATAGGCCCATAAATAGTTCTAGACGCACCTGACGGAACTCGTAAGTGATGTGGGTCATGTGGAATCTCATTTTAGTCCGTTTATAGATAGTTTTAGTGTTAGTGCAAGATAGGTGCACGGTTTGAACCAAATATACCATAGGCATAGAAATCATTTTAGACGCACTCGATGGAACTCCTAGGTGACGAGGCACAAGTGAAAGCTCGATTCGATACGATTGGAGAGAGTCCTAGCCTTGATGCAGGATTTGTGCTCGGTGTGCGTCGAATGTACCGTAGGCTCACAAATAGTATTAGAGGCACCCGATGGAACTCCTAGGTGACGTGGGTCATGTGGAATCTTGTTTCAATCTATTTTGAGACAGTGTTAGTGTCGGTGCAAGATAGGTGCTTGGTTTGCGTCAAACGTACCATAGGCTCATAAATCATTATAGACGTACCCAAGGTACTCCTATGGCGACGAGGGACTGGTGGAGCTCTGTTTGTTCTGTTTGGAGATAGTGCTACACAAGATAGGTGCACGGTTTGCACCGAACGTACCATACGTCATAAATAGTTTTCGACGCACTCGATGGAACTCGTAAGTGACGCGGGTCGTGTGGAATCCCGTTTTAGTCCATTTGGGGACAATGTTAGTGTCAGTGCAAGGTTAGAGCATGGTTTGCACCGAACATACTATAGGCATAGAAATCATTTTGGACGAACTCAATGGGACTCCTAGGTGACGAGGCTCAAGTGGAAGCTCGGTTCGATCCATTTGGAGATAGTGCTACACTTGATGCAAGATTGGTGCATGGTTTGCGTCGAACGTACCGTTGGCTCAGAAATAGTATTGGCGGCACCCGATAGAACTCCTAGGTGACGTGGGTCATGTGGAATCTCGTTTCAATCTATTTTGAGACAGTGTTAGCGTCATTGCAGGATAGGTGCTCGGTTTGCATCAAACATACCATAGGCTCATAAACCGTTTTAGGCGCACCCGATGGTACTACTAGGTGACGAGGGTCTGGTGGAGCTCTGTTCGGTCCGTTTGGAGATAGTGCTAATCTTAACGCGAGATAGGTGCACAGTTTGAACTGAACGTACCATAGGCTCATAAATAGTTTTGGACGCACCTGACGGAACTCGTAAGTGATGTGGGTCATGTGGAATCTTATTTTAGTCCGTTTATAGATAGTTTTAGTGTTAGTGCAAGATAGGTGCACGGTTTGAACCAAATATACCATAGGCGTAGAAATCGTTTTAGACACACTCGATGGAACTCCTAGGTGACGAGGCTCAAGTGGAAGCTCGATTCGATACGTTCGGAGATAGTCATACGCTTGATGCAAGATTTGTGCCCGGTGTGCGTCGAATGTACTGTAGGCTCGAAATAGTATTGGAGGCACCCGATGGAACTCCTAGGTGACGTGGGTCATGTGGAATCTTGTTTCGATCTATTTTTGAGACAGTGTTAGCATTGGTGCAAGATAGGTGCACGGTTTGCACGGAACGTACCATAGGCATAGAAATCGTTTTGGACACACTCGATGGGACTCCTATATGACGAGGCTCAAGTGGAAGCTCGGTACAGTCCATTTGGATATAGTGCTACTCTTGATGGATGATTGGTGCACGGTTCACGTCAAACGTACCGTAGGCTCGGAAATAGTATTAGAGGCACCCGATGGAACTCCTAGGTGACGTGGGTCATGTGGAATCTTGTTTCGATCTGTTTTGAGACAGTGTTTGCGTCGGTGCAAGATAGGTGCACGGTTTGCTCCGAACATACCATAGGCATAGAAATCGTTTTGGACACACTCGATAGGACTCCTATATGACGAGGCTCAAGTGGAAGCTCGGTACGGTCCATTTGGATATAGTGCTACTCTTGATGCATGATTGGTGCACGGTTTGCGTTGAACATACCGTAGGCTCAGAAATAGTATTGGAGGCACCCGATGGAACTCCTAGGTTACGTGGGTCATGTGGAATCTCGTTTTGATCTGTTTTGAGACAGTGTTAGCGTCGGTGCAAGATAGGTTTTCGGTTTGCGTCAAACGTACCATAGGTTCATAAATCGTTTTAGAAGCACACGAGGTACTCCTAGGTGATGAGGGTCTGGTGGAGATCTGTTCGGTCCGTTTGAAGACAGTGCTATAGAAGATAGGTGCACGGTATGCATTGAACGTACCATAGGTCAAAAATAGTTTTGGACGCACCCGATGGAACTCGTAAGTGACGTGGGTCATGTAGAATCTTGTTTTAGTCCATTTGGAGATAGTTTTAGTGTCAGTGCAAGCTTGGAGCACAGTTTGCACCGAACATACCATAGGCATAGAAATTGTTTTGGATGAAATTGATCCAACTCCTAGGTGACGAGGCTAAAGTGGAAGCTCTGTTCGGTCCATTTGGGGATAGTACTTCTCTTGATGCAAGATTGGTGCACGGTTTGCGTCGAACATTCCGTAGGCTCAAAAATAGTATCGGAGGCACCCGATGGAACTCCTAGGTGACGTGGGTCATGTGGAATCTTGTTTCGATCTATTTTGAGACAGTGTTAGTGTCGGTGCAAGATAGGTGCTTGGTTTGCGTCAAACGTACCATAGGCTCATAAATCATTATAGACGTACCCAAGGTACTCCTATGGCGACGAGGGACTGGTGGAGCTCTGTTTGTTCTGTTTGGAGATAGTGCTACACAAGATAGGTGCACGGTTTGCACCGAACGTACCATACGTCATAAATAGTTTTCGACGCACTCGATGGAACTCGTAAGTGACGCGGGTCGTGTGGAATCCCGTTTTAGTCCATTTGGGGACAATGTTAGTGTCAGTGCAAGGTTAGAGCATGGTTTGCACCGAACATACCATAGGCATAGAAATCATTTTGGACGAACTCAATGGGACTCCTAGGTGACGAGGCTCAAGTGGAAGCTCGGTTCGATCCATTTGGAGATAGTGCTACACTTGATGCAAGATTGGTGCATGGTTTGCGTCGAACGTACCGTTGGCTCAGAAATAGTATTGGCGGCACCCGATGGAACTCCTAGGTGACGTGGGTCATGTGGAATCTCGTTTCAATCTATTTTGAGACAGTGTTAGCGTCATTGCAGGATAGGTGCTCGGTTTGCATCAAACGTACCATAGGCTCATAAACCGTTTTAGGCGCACCCGATGGTACTACTAGGTGACGAGGGTCTGGTGGAGCTCTGTTCGGTCCGTTTGGAGATAGTGCTAATCTTGACGCAAGATAGGTGCACAGTTTGAACTGAACGTACCATAGGCTCATAAATAGTTTTGGACGCACCTGACGGAACTCGTAAGTGATGTGGGTCATGTGGAATCTTATTTTAGTCCGTTTATAGATAGTTTTAGTGTTAGTGCAAGATAGGTGCACGGTTTGAACCAAATATACCATAGGCGTAGAAATCATTTTAGACACACTCGATGGAACTCCTAGGTGACGAGGCTCAAGTGGAAGCTCGATTCGATACGTTTGGAGATAGTCATACGCTTGATGCAAGATTTGTGCCCAGTGTGCGTCGAATGTACTGTAGGCTCGAAATAGTATTGGAGGCACCCGATGGAACTCCTAGGTGACGTGGGTCATGTGGAATCTTGTTTCGATCTATTTTTGAGATAGTGTTAGCATTGGTGCAAGATAGGTGCACGGTTTGCACCGAACGTACCATAGGCATAGAAATCGTTTTGGACACACTCGATGGGACTCCTATATGACGAGGCTCAAGTGGAAGCTCGGTACGGTCCATTTGGATATAGTGCTACTCTTGATGGATGATTGGTGCACGGTTCACGTCAAACGTACCGTAGGCTCGGAAATAGTATTAGAGGCACCCGATGGAACTCCTAGGTGACGTGGGTCATGTGGAATCTTGTTTCGATCTGTTTTGAGACAGTGTTTGCGTCGGTGCAAGATAGGTGCACGGTTTGCACCGAACGTACCATAGGCATAGAAATCGTTTTGGACACACTCGATAGGACTCCTATATGACGAGGCTCAAGTGGAAGCTCGGTACGGTCTATTTGGATATAGTGCTACTCTTGATGCATGATTGGTGCACGGTTTGCGTTGAACGTACCGTAGGCTCGGAAATAGTATTGGAGGCACCTGATGGAACTCCTAGGTGACGTGGGTCATGTGAAATCTTGTTTCGATCTGTTTTGAGATAGTGTTTGCGTCGGTGCAAGATAGGTGCACGATTTGCACCGAACGTACCATAGGCATAGAAATCGTTTTGGACACACTCGATAGGACCCCTATATGACGAGGCTCAAGTGGAAGCTCGGTACGGTCCATTTGGATATAGTGCTACTCTTGATGGATGATTGGTGCACGGTTCACGTCAAACGTACCGTAGGCTCGAAAATAGTATTGGCGGCACCCGATGGAACTCCTAGGTGACGTGGGTCATGTGGAATCTTGTTTCGATCTGTTTTGAGACAGTGTTTTGCGTCGGTGCAAGATAGGTGCACGGTTTGCACCGAATGTACCATAGGCATATAAATCGTTTTGGACACACTCGATAGGACTCCTATATGACGAGGCTCAAGTGGAAGCTCAGTACGGTCCATTTGGATATAGTGCTACTCTTGATGCATGATTGGTGCACTGTTTGCCTTGAACATACCGTAGGCTCAGAAATAGTATTGGAGGCACCCGATGGAACTCCTAGGTTACGTGGGTCATGTGGAATCTCGTTTCGATCTGTTTTGAGACAGTGTTAGCGTCGGTGCAAGATAGGTTTTCGGTTTGCGTGAAACGTACCATAGGTTCATAAATCGTTTTAGAAGCACACGAGGTACTCCTAGGTGATGAGGGTTTGGTGGAGATCTGTTCGGTCCGTTTGGAGACAGTGCTATAGAAAATAGGTGCACGGTATGCATTGAACGTACCATAGGTCAAAAATAGTTTTGGACGCACCCGATGGAACTCGTAAGTGACGTGGGTCATGTAGAATCTTGTTTTAGTCCATTTGGAGATAGTTTTAGTGTCAGTGCAAGCTTGGAGCACAGTTTGCACCGAACATACCATAGGCATAGAAATTGTTTTGGATGAAATCGATCCAACTCCTAGGTGATGAGGCTAAAGTGGAAGCTCTGTTCGGTCCATTTGGGGATAGTGCTTCTTTTGATGCAAGATTGGTGCACGGTTTGCGTCGAACATTCCGTAGGCTCAGAATTAGTATCGGAGGCACCCGATGGAAATCCTAGGTGACGTGGGTCATGTGGAATCTTGTTTCGATCTGTTTTGAGACAGTGTTAGCGTCGGTGCAAGATAGGGGCTTGGTTTGCGTCAAACGTACCATAGGCTCATAAATCATTTTAGACGTACCCATGGTACTCCTAAGGCGATGAGGGACTGGTGGAACTCTGTTAGTGTCAGTGCAAGGTTGGAGAACGGTTTGCTCCGAACATACCACAGGCATAGAAATCATTTTGGATGAACTCAATGGGACTCCTAGGTGACGAGGCTCAAGTGGAAGCTCAGTTTGATCCGTTTGGAGATAGTGCTACACTTGATGCAAGATTGGTGCACGGTTTGCGTTGAACGTACCGTTGGCTCAGAAATAGTATTGGCGGCACCCGAAGGTGACGTGGGTCATGTGGAATCTCGTTTCGATCTATTTTGAGACAGTGTTAGCGTCGGTGCAGGATAGGTGCTCTGTTTGCATCAAATGTACCATAGGCTCATAAATCGTTTTAGACGCACCCGATGGTACTACTAGGTGACGAGGGTCTGGTGGAGCTCTGTTTGGTCCCGTTTGAAGATAGTGCTAATCTTTACGCAAGATAGGTGCACAGTTTGCACTGAACGTATCATAGGCTCATAAATAGTTTTGGACGCACCCGACGGAACTCGTAAGTGATGTGGGTCATGTGGAATCTCATTTTAGTCCATTTATAGATAGTTTTAGTGTTAGTGCAAGATAGGTGCACGGTTTGCACCAAATGTACCATAGGCATAAAAATCGTTTTAGACGCACTCGATGGAACTCCTAGGTGACGAGGCTCAAGTGGAAGCTCGATTCGATACGTTTGGAGACAGTCCTACGATTGATGCAAGATTGGTGGTCGGTTTTCATCGAATGTACCGTAGGCTCGGAAACAGTATAGGAGGCACCCGATGGAACTCCTAGGTGACGAGGCTCAAGTCGAATGTCCTACGATTGATCTATTTTGAGACATTGTTAGCGTCGGTGCAAGATAGGTGCACGGTTTGCACCGAACTACCATAGGCATAGAAATCGTTTTGGACACACTCGATGGGACTCCTAGGTGACGAGGCTCAAGTGGAAGCTCGGTACGGTCCATTTGGATATAGTGCTACTCTTGATGCATGATTGGTGCACGGTTTGCGTTGAACGTACCGTAGGCTCAGAAATAGTATTGGAGGCACCTGATGGAACTCCTAGGTTACGTGGGTCATGTGGAATCTCGTTTCGATCTGTTTTGAGACAGTGTTAGCGTCGGTGCAAGATAGGTGCTCGGTTTGCGTCAAACGTACCATAGGTTCATAAATCGTTTTAGAAGCACACGTGGTACTCCTAGGTGATGAGGGTCTCGTGGAGATCTATTCAGTCCGTTTGGAGATAGTGCTATAGAAGATAGGTGCATGGTTTGCATTGAACGTACCATAGGTCATAAATAGTTTTGGACGCACCCGATGGAACTCGTAAGTGACGTGGGTCGTGTAGAATTTTGTTTTAGTCCATGTGGATATAGTGTTAGTGTCAGTGCAAGGTTGGAGCACGGTTTGCACCGAACATACCATAGGCATAGAAATTGTTGTGGACGAACTCAATGGGACTGCTAGGTGACGAGGCTCTAGTGGAAGCTTGGTTCGATCCGTATGGAGATAGTGTTACACTTGATGCAAGATTGGTGCACGGTTTGCGTCGAATGTACCGTTGGCTCAGAAATAGTATTGGCGGCACCCAAAGGTGACGTGGGTCATGTGGAATCTCATTTCGATCTATTTCTAGGCAGTGTAAGCGTCGGTGCAGGATAGATGCTCGGTTTGGATCAAACGTACCATAGGCTCATAAATCGTTTTAGACGCACCCGATGGTCTACTAGGTGACGAGGGTCTGGTGGAGCTCTGTTCATTCCGTTTGGAGATAGTGCTAATCTTTACGCAAGATAGGTGCACAGTTTGCACTGAACGTACCATAGGCTCATAAATAGTTTTGGACGCACTCGACGCAACTCGTAAGTGATGTGGGTCATGTGGAATCTTATTTTAGTTCGCTTATAGATAGTTTGAGTGTTAGTGCAATATAGGTGCACGGTTTGCACCAAATGTGCCATAGGCATAGAAATCATTTTAGACGCACTCGATGGAACTCCTAGGTGATGAGGCTCAAGTGGAAGCTCGATTCGATACGTTTGGAGATAGTCCTACGATTGATGCAAGAATGGTGCTCGGTTTCTGTCGAATGTACCGTAGGCTCAGAAATAGTATTGGAGGCACCCGATGGAACTCCTAGGTGACGTGGGTCATGTGGAATCTTGTTTTGATCTGTTTTGAGACATTGTTAGCGTCGGTGTAAGATAGGTGCATGGTTTGCACTGATCGTACCATAGGCATAGAAATCGTTTTGGACACACTCGATGGGACTCCTAGGTGACGAGGCTCAAGTGGAAGCTCGGTACGGTCCATTTGGATATAGTGCTACTCTTGATGCATGATTGGTGCACGGTTTGCGTTGAATGTACCGTAGGCTCGGAAATAGTATTAGAGGCACCCGATGGAACAACTAGGTTACGTGAGTCGTGTGGAATCTCGTTTCGATCTGTTTTCAGACAGTGTTAGTGTCGGTGCAAGATAGGTGCTCGTTTTGCGTCAAACATACCATAGGTTCATAAATCATTTTTGAAGCACACGTGGTACTCCTAGGTGATGAGGGACTCGTGGAGATCTATTCGGTCCGTTTGGAGACAGTGCTATAGAAGATAGGTGCATGGTTTGCATTGAACGTACCATAGGTCATAAATAGTTTTGGACGCACCCGATGGAACTCGTAAGTGACGTGGGTCGTGTAGAATCTTGTTTTAGTCCATGTGGAGATAGTGTTAGTGTCAGTGCAAGGTTGGAGCACGGTTTGCACCGAACATACCATAGGCATAGAAATTGTTTTGGACTAACTCAATGGGACTGCTAGGTGACGAGGCTCTAGTGGAAGCTCGGTTCGATCCGTATGGAGATAGTGTTACACTTGATGCAAGATTGGTGCACGGTTTGCGTTGAATGTACCGTTGGCTCAGAAATAGTATTGGCGGCACCCGAAGGTGATGTGGGTCATGTGGAATCTCATTTCGATCTATTTTTAGACAGTGTTAGCATCGGTGCAGGATAGGTGCTCGGTTTGGATCAAACATACCATAGGCTCAGAAATCGTTTTAGATGCACCCGATGGTACTACTAGGTGACGAGGGTCTGGTGGAGCTCTGTTCAGTCCGTTTGGAGATAGTGCTAATCTTTACGCAAGATAGGTGCACAGTTTGCACTGAACGTACCATAGGCTCATAAATAGTTTTGGACGCACCCGACGGAACTCGTAAGTGATGTGGGTCATGTGGAATCTCATTTTAGTCCGCTTATAGATAGTTTTATTGTTAGTGCAAGATAGGTGCACGGTTTGCACCAAATGTACCATAGGCATAGAAATCATTTTAGATGCACTCGATGGAACTCCTAGGTGATGAGGCTCAAGTGGAAGCTCGATTCGATACGTTTGGAGATAGTCCTACGATTGATGCAAGAATGGTTGATGAGGACATCATTGACACAAATATGACCATGTCAACCACTTCTATACCAAAGGTGCAACCATTCTATATGAGGCTTATCATTGATGCATTTGATGAATTGGTGCTCCACCATAAAATGTGTATATTTTCATTTTCAGAATTACTTACATGGATCAAGGAAAGGTTTGATTGCATATGGAAAGCATGGAAGGTTAATGAAGTTGATTGGGGACCAAATCCAAGTATTCCCAACGTTCTCCACCTGGACACCACGTCACTTTTGGTCCAAGGAAAGAAAGAGATCAAATCCAACACGTTTTGGGGCTGGATTCGGACTCCAGGACAGCTCCAACTTGTGTTGTTCACCACAGTCACATACGGACTCGGATTGGGACGTTCTAGCACTTTTTGGAAAGCTTATCAAGTCTATTTTCCAACGGATCTGGACTCATGGCTATATCTTATCTGATGCTTCTGCAATCGTTGTTTCAACGCCGGGGCCTTTTCTGCCTTTGGTGCTGTGTCACCCTATTTTGGGCTGATGGCCCATGTATCAAGTTGGATTCATTAGGGACGTGTCCTAGGGTTGGAGAACGACCCCAACACCCCCTGGTCGTTCCCCTAGGTATTAATAAGGATTAGAGCCGCCACAAACAGATTGGGTTTTGTTTTGTTGAAAGTTTAGCCATTGCTACTTCCTTGTAGACGCGTGTGTCGACTAGACCATCCGTTCTACTCGATTCAGAACCCCAACTTTGTGATTTCAGATTGGTTTTCATCTCCATATTTGCAATTGAGTTGCTTGTTCTACTTGTTCTTGCTTGTTCCTCGATTGCTTGCAGGAATTACCCTAGTGGTTTGGTTGATCGTGTTCCACAAGATCGCGACGGCTGTTGGAGGTGGTGTATCGGTTGCTAAGGTGCAGCATCCTTGGATGGTTGTAGTCGGGCCATGAACGTCATCTCCATCCCCAAATCGAGTTATCCACCTTCTCTCATCGAAAGATCAGGATTCACCCTAGCGGGTTCATATCATTTGGTATCAGAGTTGGGCCCTTGTTTAAGGGGGTGGGAATGATGAGGACATCCTCCACTATTATCCGCTAGCAAAGACGCAACAAAAAAGGGCCAAGTGGCCTAGTTGTAGTCGGGCGGTGACCGTGTGAGCCTCTGAATAATCCCACCTTACTTAACTTGGGAGGAGGAAGCCACCTTAAAAGAGAGAGTCACCCTTCCCCTATCGGACTAGTCTTTTAGGGACATTGGGCCTTTCTCCGAGTGGGTGTGCATAAGAACTGTTGGAGTCCGGGCAACCTTAATTTATTGGGCCTCGGCCAACCTCACCTGGGCCGGATGTATCAGTTGGTAATCAGAGCAAGGTTGATCGGTGAGAGACTTCTAGTTCTTTGCTGTTTTTAATCTCCTATGGTCCAGAAAAAGCCAAAACAAAATTAGTAGATTAGTTCTTCATAATCCCAAAACCCCTTTGAGCTTAATACTATTACTGCTTAGTTAGGGCTTATTGAATTAACGGTTGCATCGTCGTGCAAGTTGCTGGTCTTAGCGTCTAGTCGTTTAGAGTTTCGAGTTCTAGTCACGTTTCTGTCACCATCGCAGATTTGAGTTTATTTGTTTCTCTCTAGGAATCCAAGTGGATTTTCAAATTCCTTTGTTTTGTTTACCACCATTATCCTAGCCACGTCCTTGGAGGTTTCATCCACGTCCATATTTCCATCTACAAAAAGGAAATCCAACAAGATCAAGATAGAATTCGATTCGGAGTCCTGTTTTATCTTGAAAACAAAAGCACCATATTTCCTTTGTCAGGAGTCTGAATAGGGAGTTTAAATACAATCTAGAAACCTTAACTTGTCCTCTTTCCAACGGATCAGAGCTTGGTCCCAAATTCATTCCGAGCGCTTCGCAATTGCCCTGGAGATTTGTGCGTCTGCTGATTTTGCAAAACAACCACTTGTTTCACTTTGCTACTGAATCACCCTTCCCAAGGAAACATTTAATTGCTGTAAGTAGCTTGTTATTTCTTGTTGCAAAATTTCAGTTTTGTGATAGTTGAAAGAAAAAAAAAGAAAAAAAAAGACAGAAAGAAAGAAAAGAAAGACAGAAAGAAAGAAAGAAAAGAAAGAGAAAGAAGAAGAGAAGAGTTTTTCTTTTGTTGTTATTCCTGTCCTTGTGATCCTTCTTTGCTGCTGCTCAGTGACTTCGTTTGTGTCTAGGCTCGCGTCTCTAGCATGTACTAGCCTAGGACCAGCATAATAACGTCGTTGAGCGTTTGTTCAATTTGCTTGCAACTAACGTGGTTCTAGTACTTCCTTGCTTTAGCCCACCTATAGCTCCACATAATTTCGACTACAGCTTGATAGGTGTTGTTGTTGCGGCACCGATACACTTCACTCCATGGTTGTAGACTTGTTGGTTGCCGTCACCTCCTATTTGGCTTGGTAAGAACTTGTAAGGTCTTGTTTTAACAAGTTGAGTTTGAGAGAATTACATCTGACACATCCTAGTAGTTGATAGGAGGATACATATTATTTTTGTGTTTCTTGTTTTCTACTAATCATGGCAGGTGATATGGAGATTTTTGAGCTGTTGAAACTAGACCCTCATATTCAGGATGTCATTCAACACTTGCCATTATATGATGGTAAGTTTGATCCTCAAGCTTACATCGATTGGGAGTTAAAAGTAGACAATGAATTTGATGAGCATGACCTATCCGAGAAACAAAAGATTTGTATTGCCTCTAATATTTTGATTGAATATGCTTTGCTAGAATGGAAACACATTTGTAGGCACATCAAAGTTCCAGAATCTTGGAAAGACTTCAAATTTCTTTTTAGAGATGCATTCGTTCCTGCATATTATGTTGATTATTTGCTTGCAAAATTAGACAACTTGAAGCAGGGTAGCAAGACTGTGAAACAATACTACCATAATTTTAAGATTTGTATCATGTTTGGTGGATTGGATGAATGCATGGAAGATGTTATGAGTAGATTCATGAGAGGGCTCAATTCTGAAATTCGAACCTTATTAATTAGCAAATCATATTGCCATATTGGTCAATTGTTTTGTCTGGCTCTCAATGCTGAAAAAGAGATTCTATTATCTGTGAATACTTGCCAGAATGATGTGACCCATAATGTCCAAAAATTTTTCCACTCTGCATGCTAATGAAGAGCAACAAATAGTGGAACCCACTACTGATTTTCCTTTGTCACAAAATGAATTACTCGCGGTTCCTTGTGATAAAGAGGAGTTGTGTGTTGATGATTCTTTTACTCCTATGCCACAAGTAGCAAATAAGTGTGATACTTTTGGTTTGGAACCATACAAATGTGCTGAAGATAAGCTTTTTCATCATATTACATGTGCACAAGATGAACTGAATTTGTTGTCCTCTTTAAATACTTTGGGTTATATTGAATTTGATATTCTGTGTAATCTAAATTATCTAAAAGATAAACTTAAATTTGATTCTATTTTGCCAAGTTTTAATCATTGTTCGCTTCATGCAATTGGCAAATATGACAACAAAGGAGAATATTTGGTGCATAAAGTTTATATTTGCTCTAATCTGAAATATCCTTTTGGGCCACAATACCATGATCAAATTGAGGGCTGCACTAACACTAATGATGTCTTGCAAAGTTTTTCTAGTTTTTCCCAAATGCAACAGGATAAATATCAAGAAGGGGAGCACGGTTCACTTTTACCTACAACACATCCTCCAACAAAGGTCAAACCGAGGACGGTTTGCTGTCAAGAAGGGGAGAATGATGAGGACATCATTGACACAAATATGACCATGTCAACCACTTCTATACCAAAGGTGCAACCATTCTATATGAGGCTTATCATTGATGCATTTGATGAATTGGTGCTCCACCATAAAATGTGTATATTTTCATTTTCAGAATTACTTACATGGATCAAGGAAAGGTTTGATTGCATATGGAAAGCATGGAAGGTTAATGAAGTTGATTGGGGACCAAATCCAAGTATTCCCAACGTTCTCCACCTGGACACCACGTCACTTTTGGTCCAAGGAAAGAAAGAGATCAAATCCAACACGTTTTGGGGCTGGATTCGGACTCCAGGACAGCTCCAACTTGTGTTGTTCACCACAGTCGCATACGGACTCGGATTGGGACGTTCTAGCACTTTTTGGAAAGCTTATCAAGTCTATTTTCCAATGGATCTGGACTCATGGCTATATCTTATATGATGCTTCTGCAATCGTCGTTTCAACGCCGGGGCCTTTTCTGCCTTTGGTGCTGTGTCACCCTATTTTGGGCTGATGGCCCATGTATCAAGTTGGATTCATTAGGGACATGTCCTAGGGTTGGAGAACGACCCCAACACCCCCTGGTCATTCCCCTAGGTATTAATAAGGATTAGAGCCGCCACAAACAGATTGGGTTTTGTTTTGTTGAAAGTTTAGCCATTGCTACTTCCTTGTAGACGCGTGTGTCGACTAGACCATCCGTTCTACTCGATTCAGAACCCCAACTTTGTGATTTCAGATTGGTTTTCATCTCCATATTTGCAATTGAGTTGCTTGTTCTACTTGTTCTTGCTTGTTCCTCGATTGCTTGTAGGAATTACCCTAGTGGTTTGGTTGATCGTGTTCCACAAGATCGCGACGGCTGTTGGAGGTGGTGTATCGGTTGCTAAGGCGCAGCATCCTTGGATGGTTGTAGTCGGGCCATGAACGTCATCTCCATCCCCAAATCGAGTTATCCACCTTGTCTCATCGAAAGATTAGGATTCACCCTAGCGGGTTCATATCATTTGGTATCAGAGTTGGGCCCTTGTTTAAGGGGGTGGGAATGATGAGGACATCCTCCACTATTATCCGCTGGCAAAGACGCAACAAAAAAGGGCCAAGTGGCCTAGTTGTAGTCGGGCGGTGACCGTGTGAGCCTCTGAATAATCCCACCTTACTTAACTTGGGAGGAGGAAGCCACCTTAAAAGAGAGAGTCACCCTTCCCCTATCGGACTAGTCTTTTAGGGACATTGGACCTTTCTCCGAGTGGGTGTGCATAAGAACTGTTGGGGTTTGGGCAACCTTAATTTATTGGGCCTCGGCCAACCTTACCTGGGCCGGATGTATCAATGGTGCTCGGTTTCCATCGAATGTACCGTAGGCTCAGAAATAGTATTGGAGGCACCCGATGGAACTCCTAGGTGACGTGGGTCATGTGGAATCTTGTTTCGATCTATTTTGAGACATTGTTAGCGTCGGTGCAAGATAGGTGCACGGTTTGCACCGAACTACCATAGGCATAGAAATCGTTTTGGACACACTTGATGGGACTCCTAGGTGACGAGGCTCAAGTGGAAGCTCGGTACGGTCCATTTGGATATAGTGCTACTCTTGATGCATGATTGGTGCACGGTTTGCGTTGAACGTACCGTAGGCTCAGAAATAGTATTGGAGGCACCCGATGGAACTCCTAGGTTACGTGGGTCATGTGGAATCTCGTTTCGATATGTTTTGAGACAGTGTTAGCGTCGGTGCAAGATAGGTGCTCGGTTTGCGTCAAACGTACCATAGGTTCATAAATCGTTTTAGAAGCACACGTGGTACTCCTAGGTGATGAGGGTCTCGTGGAGATCTATTCGGTCCATTTGGAGACAGTGCTATAGAAGATAGGTGCATGGTTTGCATTGAACGTACCATAGGTCATAAATAGTTTTGGACGCACCTGATGGAACTCGTAAGTGACGTGGGTCGTGTAGAATCTTGTTTTAGTCCATGTGGAGATAGTGTTAGTGTCAGTGCAAGGTTGGAGCACGGTTTGCACTGAACATACCATAGGCATAGAAATTGTTATGGACGAACTCAATGGGACTGCTAGGTGACGAGGCTCTAGTGGAAGCTTGGTTCGATCCGTATGGAGATAGCGTTACACTTGATGCAAGATTGGTGCACGGTTTGCGTCGAATGTACCGTTGGCTCAGAAATAGTATTGGCGGCACCCAAAGGTGACGTGGGTCATGTGGAATCTCGTTTCGATCTATTTCTAGGCAGTGTTAGCGTCGGTGCAGGATAGATGCTCGGTTTGGATCAAACGTACCGTAGGCTCATAAATCGTTTTAGACGCACCTGATGGTCTACTAGGTGACGAGGGTCTGGTGGAGCTCTGTTCATTCCGTTTGAAGATAGTGCTAATCTTTACGCAAGATAGGTGTACAGTTTGCACTGAACGTACCATAGGCTCATAAATAGTTTTGGACGCACCCGACGCAACTCGTAAGTGATGTGGGTCATGTGGAATCTTATTTTAGTTCGCTTATAGATAGTTTGAGTGTTAGTGCAATATAGGTGCACGGTTTGCACCAAATGTGCCATAGGCATAGAAATCATTTTAGACGCACTCGATGGAACTCGGGCTCAAGTGGAAGCTCGATTCGATACGTTTGGAGATAGTCCTACGATTGATGCAAGAATGGTGCTCGGTTTCTGTCGAATGTACCGTAGGCTTAGAAATAGTATTGGAGGTACCCGATGGAACTCCTAGGTGACGTGGGTCATGTGGAATCTTGTTTTGATCTGTTTTGAGACATTGTTAGCGTCGGTGTAAGATAGGTGCATGGTTTGCACCGATCGTACCATAGGCATAGAAATCGTTTTGGACACACTCGATGGGACTCCTAGGTGACGAGGCTCAAGTGGAAGCTCGGTACGGTCCATTTGGATATAGTGCTACTCTTGATGCATGATTGGTGCACGGTTTGCGTTGAATGTACCGTAGGCTCGGAAATAGTATTGGAGGCACCCGATGGAACAACTAGGTTACGTGGGTCGTGTGGAATCTCGTTTCGATCTATTTTCAGACAGTGTTAGTGTCGGTGCAAGATAGGTGCTCGGTTTGCGTCAAACATACCATAGGTTCATAAATCATTTTTGAAGCACACGTGGTACTCCTAGGTGATGAGGGACTCGTGGAGATCTATTCGGTCCGTTTGGAGACAGTGCTATAGAAGATAGGTGCATGGTTTGCATTGAACGTACCCTAGGTCATAAATAGTTTTGGACGCACCCGATGGAACTCGTAAGTGACGTGGGTCGTGTAGAATCTTGTTTTAGTCCATGTGGAGATAGTGTTAGTGTCAGTGCAAGGTTGGAGCATGGTTTGCACCGAACATACCATAGGCATAGAAATTATTTTGGACGAACTCAATGGGACTGCTAGGTGACGAGGCTCTAGTGGAAGCTCGGTTCGATCCGTATGGATGTAGTGTTACACTTGATGCAAGATTGGTGCACGGTTTGCGTTGAATGTACCGTTGGCTCAGAAATAGTATTGGCGGCACCCGAAGGTGACGTGGGTCATGTGGAATCTCGTTTCGATCTATTTTTAGACAGTGTTAGCGTCGGTGCAGGATAGGTGCTCGGTTTGGATCAAACATACCATAGGCTCATAAATCGTTTTAGATGCACCCGATGGTACTACTAGGTGACGAGGGTCTGGTGGAGCTCTGTTCAGTCCGTTTGGAGATAGTGCTAATCTTTACGCAAGATAGGTGCACAGTTTGCACTGAACGTACCATAGGCTCATAAAATAGTTTTGGACGCACCCGACGGAACTCGTAAGGGATGTGGGTCATGTGGAATCTTATTTTAGTCCACTTATAGATAGTTTTAGTGTTAGTGCAAGATAGGTGCACGGTTTGCACCAAATGTACCATAGGCATAGAAATCATTTTAGATGCACTCGATGGAACCCTAGGTGATGAGGCTCAAGTGGAAGCTCGATTCGATACGTTTGGAGATAGTCCTACGATTGATGCAAGAATGGTGCTCGGTTTCCATCGAATGTACCGTAGGCTCAGAAATAGTATTGGAGGCACCTGATGGAACTCCTAGGTGACGTGGGTCATGTGGAATCTTGTTTCGACCTGTTTTGAGACATTGTTAGCGTCGGTGCAAGATAGGTGCGCGATTTGCACCGATCGTACCATAGGCATAGAAATCGTTTTGGACACACTCGATGGGACTCCTAGGTGACGAGGCTCAAGTGGAAGCTCGGTACGGTCCATTTGGATATAGTGCTACTCTTGATGCATGATTGGTGCACGGTTTGCGTTGAACGTGCCGTAGGCTCGGAAATAGTATTGGAGGCACCCGATGGAACAAATAGGTTACGTGGGTCATGTGGAATCTCGTTTCGATCTGTTTTCAGACAGTGTTAGCGTCGGTGCAAGATAGGTGCTCGGTTTGCGTCAAACGTACCATAGGTTATAAATCGTTTTAGAAGCACACGTGGTACTCCTAGGTGATGAGGGTCTGGTGGAGATCTGTTCGGTCCGTTTGGAGACAGTGCTATAGAAGATAGGTGTACGGTTTGCATTGAACGTACCATAGGTCATAAATAGTTTTGGACGCACCCGATGGAACTCGTAAGTGACGTGGGTCGTGTAGAATCTTGTTTTAGTCCATGTGGAGATAGTGTTGGTGTTAGTGCAAGGTTGGAGCACGGTTTGCACCGAACATACCGTAGGCATAGAAATTGTTTTGGACGAACTCAATGGGACTGCTAGGTGACGAGGCTCTAGTGGAAGCTTGGTTCGATCCGTATGGAGATAGTGTTACACTTGATGCAAGATTGGTGCACGGTTTGCGTCGAATGTACCGTTGGCTCAGAAATAGTATTGGCGGCACCCAAAGGTGACGTGGGTCATGTGGAATCTCGTTTCGATCTATTTCTAGGCAGTGTTAGCGTCGGTGCAGGATAGATGCTCGGTTTGGATCAAACGTACCATAGGCTCATAAATCGTTTTAGATGCACCCGATGGTCTACTAGGTGACGAGGGTCTGGTGGAGCTCTGTTCATTCCGTTTGGAGATAGTGCTAATCTTTACGCAAGATAGGTGTACAGTTTGCACTGAACGTACCATAGGCTCATAAATAGTTTTGGACGCACCCGACGCAACTCGTAAGTGATGTGGGTCATGTGGAATCTTATTTTAGTTCGCTTATAGAGAGTTTGAGTGTTAGTGCAATATAGGTGCACGGTTTGCACCAAATGTGCCATAGGCACAGAAATCATTTTAGACGCACTCGATGGAACTCCTAGGTGATGAGGCTCAAGTGGAAGCTCGATTTGATACGTTTGGAGATAGTCCTACGATTGATGCAAGAATGGTGCTCGGTTTCTGTCGAATGTACCGTAGGCTTAGAAATAGTATTGGAGGTACCCGATGGAACTCCTAGGTGACGTGGGTCATGTGGAATCTTGTTTTGATCTGTTTTGAGACATTGTTAGCGTCGGTGTAAGATAGGTGCATGGTTTGCACCGATCGTACCATAGGCATAGAAATCGTTTTGGACACACTCGATGGGACTCCTAGGTGACGAGGCTCAAGTGGAAGCTCGGTACGGTCCATTTGGATATAGTGCTACTCTTGATGCATGATTGGTGCACGGTTTGCGTTGAATGTACCGTAGGCTCGGAAATAGTATTGGAGGCACCCGATGGAACAACTAGGTTACGTGGGTCGTGTGGAATCTCGTTTCGATCTATTTTCAGACAGTGTTAGTGTCGGTGCAAGATAGGTGCTCGGTTTGCGTCAAACATACCATAGGTTCATAAATCATTTTTGAAGCACACGTGGTACTCCTAGGTGATGAGGGACTCGTGGAGATCTATTCGGTCCGTTTGGAGACAGTGCTATAGAAGATAGGTGCATGGTTTGCATTGAACGTACCATAGGTCATAAATAGTTTTGGACGCACCCGATGGAACTCGTAAGTGACGTGGGTCGTGTAGGATCTTGTTTTAGTCCATGTGGAGATAGTGTTAGTGTTAGTGCAAGGTTGGAGCATGGTTTGCACCGAACGTACCATAGGCATAGAAATTGTTTTGGACGAACTCAATGGGACTGCTAGGTGACGAGGCTCTAGTGGAAGCTCGGTTCGATCCGTATGGATGTAGTGTGACACTTGATGCAAGATTGGTGCACGGTTTGCGTTGAATGTACCGTTGGCTCAGAAATAGTATTGGCGGCACCCGAAGGTGACGTGGGTCATGTGGAATCTCGTTTCGATCTATTTTTAGACAGTGTTAGCGTCGGTGCAGGATAGGTGCTCGGTTTGGATCAAACATACCAAAGGCTCATAAAATCGTTTTAGATGCACCCGATGGTACTACTAGGTGACGAGGGTCTGGTGGAGCTCTGTTCAGTCCGTTTGGAGATAGTGCTAATCTTTACGCAAGATAGGTGCACAGTTTGCACTGAACGTACCATAGGCTCATAAAATAGTTTTGGACGCACCCGATGGAACTCGTAAGGGATGTGGGTCATGTGGAATCTCATTTTAGTCCACTTATAGATAGTTTTAGTGTTAGTGCAAGATAGGTGCACGGTTTGCACCAAATGTACCATAGGCATAGAAATCATTTTAGATGCACTCGATGGAACTCCTAGGTGATGAGGCTCAAGTGGAAGCTCGATTCGATACGTTTGGAGATAGTCCTACGATTGATGCAAGAATGGTGCTCGGTTTCCATCGAATGTACCGTAGGCTCAGAAATAGTATTGGAGGCACCTGATGGAACTCCTAGGTGACGTGGGTCATGTGGAATCTTGTTTCGACCTGTTTTGAGACATTGTTAGCGTCGGTGCAAGATAGGTGCGCGATTTGCACCGATCGTACCATAGGCATAGAAATCGTTTTGGACACACTCGATGGGACTCCTAGGTGACGAGGCTCAAGTGGAAGCTCGGTACGGTCCATTTGGATATAGTGCTACTCTTGATGCATGATTGGTGCACGGTTTGCGTTGAACGTGCCGTAGGCTCGGAAATAGTATTGGAGGCACCCGATGGAACAAATAGGTTACGTGGGTCATGTGGAATCTCGTTTCGATCTGTTTTCAGACAGTGTTAGCGTCGGTGCAAGATAGGTGCTCGGTTTGCGTCAAACGTACCATAGGTTCACAAATCGTTTTACAAGCACACGTGGTACTCCTAGGTGATGAGGGTCTGGTGGAGATCTGTTCGGTCCGTTTGGAGACAGTGCTATAGAAGATAGGTGCACGGTTTGCATTGAACGTACCATAGGTCATAAATAGTTTTGGACGCACCCGATGGAACTCGTAAGTGACGTGGGTCGTGTAGAATCTTGTTTTAGTCCATGTGGAGATAGTGTTGGTGTTAGTGCAAGGTTGGAGCACAGTTTGCACCGAACATACCGTAGGCATAGAAATTGTTTTGGACGAACTCAATGGGACTGCTAGGTGACGAGGCTCTAGTGGAAGCTTGGTTCGATCCGTATGGAGATAGTGTTACACTTGATGCAAGATTGGTGCACGGTTTGCGTCGAATGTACCGTTGGCTCAGAAATAGTATTGGCGGCACCCAAAGGTGACGTGGGTCATGTGGAATCTCGTTTCGATCTATTTCTAGGCAGTGTTTGCGTCGGTGCAGGATAGATGCTCGGTTTGGATCAAACGTACCATAGGCTCATAAATCGTTTTAGACGCACCGGATGGTCTACTAGGTGACGAGGGTCTGGTGGAGCTCTGTTCATTCCGTTTGGAGATAGTGCTAATCTTTACGCAAGATAGGTGTACAGTTTGCACTGAACGTACCATAGGCTCATAAATAGTTTTGGACGCACCCGACGCAACTCGTAAGTGATGTGGGTCATGTGGAATCTTATTTTAGTTCGCTTATAGATAGTTTGAGTGTTAGTGCAATATAGGTGCACGGTTTGCACCAAATGTGCCATAGGCATAGAAATCATTTTAGACGCACTCGATGGAACTCCTAGGTGATGAGGCTCAAGTGGAAGCTCGATTTGATACGTTTGGAGATAGTCCTACGATTGATGCAAGAATGGTGCTCGGTTTCTGTCGAATGTACCGTAGGCTTAGAAATAGTATTGGAGGTACCCGATGGAACTCCTAGGTGACGTGGGTCATGTGGAATCTTGTTTTGATCTGTTTTTGAGACATTGTTAGCGTCGGTGTAAGATAGGTGCATGGTTTGCACCGATCGTACCATAGGCATAGAAATCGTTTTGGACACACTCGATGGGACTCCTAGGTGACGAGGCTCAAGTGGAAGCTCGGTACGGTCCATTTGGATATAGTGCTACTCTTGATGCATGATTGGTGCACGGTTTGCGTTGAATGTACCGTAGGCTCGGAAATAGTATTGGAGGCACCCGATGGAACAACTAGGTTACGTGGGTCATGTGGAATCTCGTTTCGATCTATTTTCAGACAGTGTTAGTGTCGGTGCAAGATAGGTGCTCGGTTTGCGTCAAACATACCATAGGTTCATAAATCATTTTTGAAGCACACGTGGTACTCCTAGGTGATGAGGGACTCGTGGAGATCTATTCGGTCCGTTTGGAGACAGTGCTATAGAAGATAGGTGCATGGTTTGCATTGAACGTACCATAGGTCATAAATAGTTTTGGACGCACCCGATGGAACTCGTAAGTGACGTGGGTCGTGTAGGATCTTGTTTTAGTCCATGTGGAGATAGTGTTAGTGTCAGTGCAAGGTTGGAGCATGGTTTGCACCGAACATACCATAGGCATAGAAATTGTTTTGGACGAACTCAATGGGACTGCTAGGTGACGAGGCTCTAGTGGAAGCTCGGTTCGATCCGTATGGAGATAGTGTTACACTTGATGCAAGATTGGTGCACAGTTTGCGTTGAATGTACCGTTGGCTCAGAAATAGTATTGGCGGCACCCGAAGGTGACGTGGGTCATGTGGAATCTCGTTTCGATCTATTTTTAGACAGTGTTAGCGTCGGTGCAGGATAGGTGCTCGGTTTGGATCAAACATACCATAGGCTCATAAATCGTTTTAGATGCACCCGATGGTACTACTAGGTGACGAGGGTCTGGTGGAGCTCTGTTCAGTCCGTTTGGAGATAGTGCTAATCTTTACGCAAGATAGGTGCACAGTTTGCACTGAACGTACACTCGATGGAACTCCTAGGTGATGAGGCTCAAGTGGAAGCTCGATTCGATACGTTTGGAGATAGTCCTACGATTGATGCAAGAATGGTGCTCGGTTTCCATCGAATGTACCGTAGGCTCAGAAATAGTATTGGAGGCACCTTATGGAACTCCTAGGTGACGTGGGTCATGTGGAATCTTGTTTTGATCTGTTTTGAGACATTGTTAGCGTCGGTGCAAGATAGGTGCGCGATTTGCACCGATCGTACCATAGGCATAGAAATCGTTTTGGACACACTCGATGGGACTCCTAGGTGACGAGGCTCAAGTGGAAGCTCGGTACGGTCCATTTGGATATAGTGCTACTCTTGATGCATGATTGGTGCATGGTTTGCGTTGAACGTACCGTAGGCTCGGAAATAGTATTGGAGGCACCCGATGGAACAACTAGGTTACGTGGGTCATGTGGAATCTCGTTTCGATCTGTTTCCAGACAGTGTTAGCGTCGGTGCAAGATAGGTGCTCGGTTTGCGTCAAACCTACCATAGGTTCATAAATCATTTTAGAAGTACACGTGGTACTCCTAGGTGATGAGGGACTCGTGGAGATCTATTCGGTCCGTTTGGAGACAGTGCTATAGAAGATAGGTGCATGGTTTGCATTGAACGTACCATAGGTCATAAATAGTTTTGGACGCACCCGATGGAACTCGTAAGTGACGTGGGTCGTGTAGAATCTTGTTTTAGTCCATGTGGAGATAGTGTTAGTGTCAGTGCAAGGTTGGAGCACGGTTTGCACCGAACATACCATAGGCATAGAAATTGTTTTGGACGAACTCAATGGGACTGCTAGGTGACGAGGCTCTAGTGGAAGCTTGGTTCGATCCGTATGGAGATAGTGCTACACTTGATGCAAGATTGGTGCACGGTTTGCGTCGAACGTACCGTTGGCTCATAAATAGTATTGGCGGCACCCGAAGGTGACGTGGGTCATGTGGAATCTCGTTTCGATCTATTTTTAGACAGTGTTAGCGTCGGTGCAGGATAGGTGCTCGGTTTGCATCAAACGTACCATAGGCTCATAAATCATTTTAGACGCACCCGATGGTACTACTAGGTGACGAGGGTCTGGTGGAGCTCTGTTCAGTCCATTTGGAGATAGTGCTAATCTTTACGTAAGATAGGTGCACAGTTTGCACTGAACGTACCATAGGCTCATAAATAGTTTTGATGCACCCGACGGAACTCATAAGTGATGTGGGTCATGTGGAATCTCATTTTAGTTCACTTATAGATAGTTTGAGTGTTAGTGCAAGATAGGTGCACGGTTTGCACCAAATGTACCATAGGCATAGAAATCATTTTAGACGCACTCGATGGAACTCCTAGGTTATGAGGCTGAAGTGGAAGCTTGATTCGATACGTTTGGAGATAGTCCTACGATTGATGCAAGAATGGTGCTCGGTTTCTGTCGAATGTACCGTAGGCTCAGAAATAGTATTGGAGGCACCCGATGGAACTCCTAGGTAACATGGGTCATGTGGAATCTTGTTTCGATCTGTTTTGAGACATTGTTAGCGTCGGTGCAAGATAGGTGCATGGTTTGCACCGATCGTACCATAGGCATAGAAATCTTTTTGGACACACTCGATGGGACTCCTAGGTGACGAGGCTCAAGTGGAAGCTCGGTACGGTCCATTTGGATATAGTGCTACTCTTGATGCATGATTGGTGTACGGTTTGCGTTGAACGTACCGTATTCTCGGAAATAGTATTGGAGGCACCCGATGGAACTCCTAGGTTTCGTGGGTCATGTGGAATCTCGTTTCGATCTGTTCTGAGACTGTGTTAGTGTCGGTGCAAGATAGGTGCTCGGTTTGCGTCAAACGTACCATAGGTTCATAAATCGTTTTAGAAGCACACATGGTACTCGTAGGTGATGAGGGTCTGGTGGAGATCTGTTCGGTCCGTTTGGAGACAGTGCTATAGAAGATAGGTGCATGGTTTGCATTGAACGTACCATAGGTCAAAACTAGTTTTGGACGCACCCGATGGAACTCGTAAGTGACGTGGGTCGTGTAGAATCTTGTTTTAGTCCATGTGGAGATAGTGTTAGTGTCAGTGCAAGGTTGGAGCACGGTTTGCACCGAACATACCATAGGCATAGAAATTGTTTTTGGACGAACTCAATGGGACGGCTAGGTGACGAGGCTGTAGTGGAAGCTCGGTTCGATCCGTATGGAGATAGTGCTACACTTGATGCAAGATTGGTGCACGGTTTGCTTCGAACGTACCGTTGGCTCATAAATAGTATTGGCAGCACCCGAAGGTGACGTGGGTCATGTGGAATCTCGTTTCGATGTATTTTTAGACAGTGTTAGCGTCGGTGCAGGATAGGTGCTCGGTTTGCATCAAACGTACCATAGGCTCATAAATCGTTTTAGACGCACCTGATTGTACTACTAGGTGACGAGGGTCTGGTGGAGCTCTGTTCAGTCCGTTTGGAGATAGTGTTAATCTTTACGCAAGATTGGTGCACAGTTTGCACTGAACGTACCATAGGCTCATAAATAGTTTTGGACGCACCCGACGGAACTCGTTAGTGATGTGGGTCATGTGGAATCTCATTTTAGTTCACTTATAGATAGTTTGAGTGTTAGTGCAAGATAGGTGCACGGTTTGCACCAAATGTACCATAGGCATAGAAATTATTTTAGACGCACTCGATGGAACTCCTAGGTGATGAGGCTCAAGTGGAAGCTTGATTCGATACGTTTGGAGATAGTCCTACGATTGATGCAGGAATGGTGCTCGGTTTCTGTCGAATGTACCGTAGGCTCAGAAATAGTATTGGAGGCACCCGATGGAACTCCTAGGTGACGTGGGTCATGTGGAATCTTGTTTCGATCTGTTTTGAGACATTGTTAGCGTCGGTGCAAGATAGGTGTACGGTTTGCACCGATCGTACTATAGGCATAGAAATCGTTTTGGACACACTCGATGGGACTCCTAGGTGACGAGGCTCAAGTGGAAGCTCGGTACGGTCCATTTGGATATAGTGCTACTCTTGATGCATGATTGGTGCACGGTTTGCGTTGAACGTACCGTATTCTTGGAAATAGTATTGGAGGCACCCGATGGAACTCCTAGGTTACGTGGGTCATGTGGAATCTCGTTTCGATCTGTTTTGAGACAGTGTTAGTGTCGGTGCAAGATAGGTGTCGGTTTGCGTCAAACGTACCATAGGTTCATAAATCGTTTTAGAAGCACACGTGGTACTCCTAGGTGATGAGGGTCTGGTGGAGATCTGTTCGGTCCGTTTGGAGACAGGCTATAGAAGATAGGTGCATGGTTTGCATTGAACGTACCATAGGTCATAAAGAGTTTTGGACGCACCCGATGGAACTCGTAAGTGACGTGGGTCGTGTAGAATCTTGTAAGTCCATGTGAAGATAGTGTTAGTGTCAGTGCAAGGTTGGAGCACGGTTTGCACCGAACATACCATAGGCATAGAAATTGTTTTGGACGAACTCAATGGGACTGCTAGGTGACGAGGCTCTAGTGGAAGCTCGGTTCGATTCGTATGGAGATAGTGCTACACTTGATGCAAGATTGGTGCACGGTTTGCGTCGAACGTACCGTTGGCTCATAAATAGTATTGGCGGCACCCGAAGGTGACGTGGGCCATGTGGAATCTCGTTTCGATCTATTTTTAGACAGTGTTAGCGTCGGTGCAGGATAGGTGCTCGGTTTGCATCAAACGTACCATAGGCTCATAAATCATTTTAGACGCAACCGATGGTACTACTAGGTGACGAGGGTCTAGTGGAGCTCTGTTCAGTCCGTTTGGAGATAGTGCTAATCTTTACGCAAGATAGGTGCACAGTTTTCACTGAACGTACCATATGCTCATAAATAGTTTTGGACGCACCCGACGGAACTCGTTAGTGATGTGGGTCATGTGGAATCTCATTTTAGTTCACTTATAGATAGTTTGAGTGTTAGTGCAAGATAGGGGCACGGTTTGCACCAAATGTACCATAGGCATAGAAATTATTTTAGACGCACTCGATGGAACTCCTAGGTGATGAGGCTCAAGTGGAAGCTTGATTCGATACGTTTGGAGATAGTCCTACGAATGATGCAGGAATGGTGCTCGGTTTCTGTCGAATGTACCGTAGGCTCAGAAATAGTATTGGAGGCACCCGATGGAACTCCTAGGTGACGTGGGTCATGTGGAATCTTGTTTCGATCTGTTTTGAGACATTGTTAGCGTCGGTGCAAGATAGGTGTACGGTTTGCACCGATCGTACTATAGGCATAGAAATCGTTTTGGACACACTCGATGGGACTCCTAGGTGACGAGGCTCAAGTGGAAGCTCGGTACGGTCCATTTGGATATAGTGCTACTCTTGATGCATGATTGGTGCACGGTTTGCGTTGAACGTACCGTATTCTTGGAAATAGTATTGGAGGCACCCGATGGAACTCCTAGGTTACGTGGGTCATGTGGAATCTCGTTTCGATCTGTTTTGAGACAGTGTTAGTGTCGGTGCAAGATAGGTGTCGGTTTGCGTCAAACGTACCATAGGTTCATAAATCGTTTTAGAAGCACACGTGGTACTCCTAGGTGATGAGGGTCTGGTGGAGATCTGTTCGGTCCGTTTGGAGACAGGCTATAGAAGATAGGTGCACGGTTTGCATTGAACGTACCATAGGTCATAAAGAGTTTTGGACGCACCCGATGGAACTCGTAAGTGACGTGGGTCGTGTAGAATCTTGTAAGTCCATGTGAAGATAGTGTTAGTGTCAGTGCAAGGTTGGAGCACGGTTTTGCACCGAACATACCATAGGCATAGAAATTGTTTTGGACGAACTCAATGGGACTGCTAGGTGACGAGGCTCCAGTGGAAGCTCGGTTCGATCCGTATGGAGATAGTGCTACACTTGATGCAAGATTGGTGCACAGTTTGCGTCGAACGTACCGTTGGCTCATAAATAGTATTGGCGGCACCCGAAGGTGACGTGGGTCATGTGGAATCTCGTTTCGATCTATTTTTAGACAGTGTTAGCGTCGGTGCAGGACAGGTGCTCGGTTTGCATCAAACGTACCATAGGCTCATAAATCGTTAGACGCACCCGATGGTACTACTAGGTGACGAGGGTCTGGTGGAGCTCTGTTCAGTCCGTTTGGAGATAGTGCTAATATTTACGCAAGATAGGTGCACAGTTTGCACTGAACGTACCATAGGCTCATAAATAGTTTTGGACGCACCCGACGGAACTCGTTAGTGATGTGGGCCATGTGAAATCTCGTTTCGATCTATTTTTAGACAGTGTTAGCGTCGGTGCAGGATAGGTGCTCGGTTTGCATCAAACGTACCATAGGCTCATAAATCATTTTAGACGCACCCGATGGTACTACTAGGTGACGAGGGTCTGGTGGAGCTCTGTTCAGTCCGTTTGAAGATAGTGCTAATCTTTACTCAAGATAGGTGCACAGTTTGCACTGAACGTACCATGGGCTCATAAATAGTTTTGGACGCACCCGACGGAACTCGTTAGTGATGTGGGTCATGTGGAATCTCATTTTAGTTCACTTATAGATAGTTTGAGTGTTAGTGCAAGATAGGTGCACGGTTTGCACCAAATGTACCATAGGCATAGAAATCATTTTAGACGCACTCGATGGAACTCCTAGGTTATGAGGCTGAAGTGGAAGCTTGATTCGATACGTTTGGAGATAGTCCTACGATTGATGCAAGAATGGTGCTCGGTATCTGTCGAATGTACCGTAGGCTTAGAAATAGTATTGGAGGCACCCGATGGAACTCCTAGGTGACGTGGGTCATGTGGAATCTTGTTTCGATCTGTTTTGAGACATTGTTAGCGTCGGTGCAAGATAGGTGCACGGTTTGCACCGATCGTACCATAGGCATAGAAATCGTTTTGGACACACTCGATGGGACTCCTAGGTGACGAGGCTCAAGTGGAAGCTCGGTACGGTCCATTTGGATATAGTGCTACTCTTGATGCATGATTGGTGCACGGTTTGTGTTGAACGTACCGTATTCTCGGAAATAGTATTGGAGGCACCCGATGGAACTCCTAGGTTGCGTGGGTCATGTGGAATCTCGTTTCGATCTGTTTTGAGACAGTGTTAGTGTCGGTGCAAGATAGGTGCTCGGTTTGCGTCAAACGTACCATAGGTTCATAAATCATTTTAGAAGCACACGTGGTACTCCTAGGTGATGAGGGTCTGGTGGAGATCTGTTCGGTCCGTTTGGAGACAGTGCTATAGAAGATAGGTGCACGGTTTGCATTGAACGTACCATAGGTCATAAAGAGTTTTGGACGCACCCGATGGAACTCGTAAGTGACGTGGGTCGTGTAGAATCTTGTAAGTCCATGTGGAGATAGTGTTAGTGTCAGTGCAAGGTTGGAGCCAGTTTGCACCGAACATACCATAGGCATAGAAATTGTTTTGGACGAACTCAATGGGACTGCTAGGTGACGAGGCTCTAGTGGAAGCTCGGTTTGATCCATATGGAGATAGTGCTACACTTGATGCAAGATTGGTGCACGGTTTGCGTCGAACGTACCGTTGGCTCATAAATAGTATTGGCGGCACCCGAAGGTGACGTGGGTCATGTGGAATCTCATTTCGATCTATTTTTATACAGTGTTAGCGTCGGTGCAGGATGCTCGGTTTGCATCAAACGTACCATAGGCTCATAAATCGTTTTAGACGCACCCGATGGTACTACTAGGTGACGAGGGCCTGGTGGAGCTCTGTTCAGTCAGTTTGGAGATAGTGCTAATCTTTTTGCAAGATAGGTGCACAGTTTGCACTGAACGTACCATAGGCTCATAAATAGTTTTGGACGCAGCCAACGGAACTCGTTAGTGATGTGGGTCATGTGGAATCTCATTTTAGTTCACTTATTGATAGTTTGAGTGTTAGTGCGAGATAGGTGCACGGTTTGCACCAAATGTACCATAGGCATAGAAATCATTTTAGACGCACTCGATGGAACTCCTAGGTGATGAGGCTCAAGTGGAAGCTTGATTCGATATGTTTGGAGATAGTCCTACGATTGATGCAGGAATGGTGCTCGGTTTCTGTCGAATGTACCGTAGGCTCAGAAATAGTATTGGAGGCACCCGATGGAACTCCTAGGTGACGTGGGTCATGTGGTATCTTGTTTCGATCTGTTTTGAGACATTGTTAGCGTCAGTGCAAGATAGGTGCATGGTTTGCACCGATCGTACTATAGGCATAGAAATCGTTTTGGACACACTCAATGGGACTCCTAGGTGATGAGGCTTAAGTGGAAGCTCGGTACGGTCCATTTGGATATAGTGCTACTCTTGATGCATGATTGGTGCACGGTTTGCGTTGAACGTACCGTAGGCTAGGAAATAGTATTGGAGGCACCCAATGGAACTCCTAGGTTACGTGGGTCATGTGGAATCTCGTTTCGATCTATTTTGAGACAGTGTTAGCGTCGGTGCAAGATAGGTGCTCGGTTTGCGTCAAACGTACCGTAGGTTCATAAATCGTTTTAGAAGCACACGTTGTACTCCTAGGTGATGAGGGTCTGGTGGAGATCTGTTCGGTCCGTTTGGAGACAGTGCTACAGAAGATAGGTGCACGGTTTGCATTGAACGTACCATAGGTCATAAAGGGTTTTGGACGCACCTGATGGAACTCGTAAGTGACGTGGGTCGTGTAGAATCTTGTTTTAGTCCATGTGGAGATAGTGTTAGTGTCAGTGCAAGGTTGGAGCACGGTTTGCACCGAACATACCATAGGCATAGAAATTGTTTTGGACGAACTCAATGGGACTGCTAGGTGACGAGGCTCTAGTGGAAGCTTGGTTCGATCCGTATGGAGATAGTGCTACACTTGATGCAAGATTGGTGCACGGTTTGCGTCGAACGTACCGTTGGCTCATAAATAGTATTGGCGGCACCCGAAGGTGACGTGGGTCATGTGGAATCTTGTTTGGATCTATTTTTAGACAGTGTTAGCGTCGGTGCAGGATAGGTGCTCGGTTTGCATCAAATGTACCATAGGCTCATAAATCGTTTTAGACGCACCCGATGGTACTACTAGGTGACGAGGGTCTGGTGGAGCTCTATTCAGTCCATTTGGAGATAGTGCTAATCTTTACGTAAGATAGGTGCACAGTTTGCACTGAACGTACCATAGGCTCATAAATACTTTTGGACGCACCCGACGGAACTTATAAGTGATGTGGGTCATGTGGAATCTCATTTTAGTTCACTTATAGATAGTTTGAGTGTTAGTGCAAGATAGGTGCACGGTTTGCACCAAATGTACCATAGGCATAGAAATCATTTTAGATGCACTCCATGGAACTCCTAGGTGATGAGGCTCAAGTGGAAGCTTGATTCGATACGTTTGGAGATAGTCCTACGATTTATGAAAGAATGGTGCTCGGTTTCTGTCGAATGTACCGTAGGCTTAGAAATAGTATTGGAGGCACCCGATGGAACTCCTAGGTGACGTGGGTCATGTGGAATCTTGTTTTGATCTGTTTTGAGACATTGTTAGCGTCGGTGCAAGATAGGTGCACGGTTTGCACCGATCGTACCATAGGCATAGAAATCGTTTTGGACACACTCGATGGGACTCCTAGGTGACGAGGCTCAAGTGGAAGCTCGGTACGGTCCATTTGGATATAGTGCTACTCTTGATGCATGATTGGTGCACGGTTTGCGTTGAACGTACCGTATTCTCAGAAATAGTATTGGAGGCACCCGATGGAACTCCTAGGTTACGTGGGTCATGTGGAATCTCGTTTCGATCTGTTTTGAGACAGTGTTAGTGTCGGTGCAAGATAGGTGCTCGGTTTGCGTCAAACGTACCATAGGTTCATAAATCGTTTTAGAAGCACACGTGGTACTCCTAGGTGATGAGGGTCTGGTGGAGATCTGTTCGGTCCATTTGGAGACAGTGCTATAGAAGATAGGTGCACGGTTTGCATTGAACTTACCATAGGTCATAAAGAGTTTTGGACGCACCCGATGGAACTCGTAAGTGACGTGGGTCGTGTAGAATCTTGTAAGTCCATGTGGAGATAGTGTTAGTGTTAGTGCAAGGTAGGAGCATGGTTTGCACCGACCATACCATAGGCATAGAAATTTTTTTGGACGAACTCAAGGGGACTGCTAGGTGACGAGGCTCTAGTGGAAGCTCGGTTCGATCCGTATGGAGATAGTGCTACACTTGATGCAAGATTGGTGCACGGTTTGCGTCGAACGTACCGTTGGCTCATAAATAGTATTGGCGGCACCCGAAGGTGACGTGGGTCATGTGGAATCTCGTTTTGATCTATTTTTAGACAGTGTTAGCGTCGGTGCAGGATAGGTGCTCGGTTTGCATCAAACGTACCATAGGCTCATAAATCGTTTTAGACGCACCCGATGGTACTACTAGGTGACGAGGGTCTGGTGGAGCTCTGTTCAGTCCATTTGGAGATGGTGCTAATCTTTACGTAAGATAGGTGCACAGTTTGCACTGAACGTACCATAGGCTCATAAATACTTTTGGACGCACCCGACGGAACTCATAAGTGATGTGGGTCATGTGGAATCTCATTTTAGTTCACTTATAGATAGTTTGAGTGTTAGTGCAAGATAGGTGCACGGTTTGCACCAAATGTACCATAGGCATAGAAATCATTTTAGATGCACTCCATGGAACTCCTAGGTGATGAGGCTCAAGTGGAAGCTTGATTCGATACGTTTGGAGATAGTCCTACGATTGATGCAAGAATGGTGCTCGGTTTCTGTCGAATGTACCGTAGGCTTAGAAATAGTATTGGAGGCACCCGATGGAACTCCTAGGTGACGTGGGTCATGTAGAATCTTGTTTCGATCTGTTTTGAGACATTGTTAGCGTCGGTGCAAGATAGGTGCACGGTTTGCACCGATCGTACCATAGGCATAGAAATCGTTTTGGACACACTCGATGGGACTCCTAGGCGACGAGGCTCAAGTGGAAGCTCGATACGGTCCATTTGGATATAGTGCTACTCTTGATGCATGATTGGTGCACGGTTTGCGTTGAACGTACCGTATTCTCAGAAATAGTATTGGAGGCACCCGATGGAACTCCTAGGTTACGTGGGTCATGTGGAATCTCGTTTCGATCTGTTTTGAGACAGTGTTAGCGTCGGTGCAAGACAGGTGCTCGGTTTGCGTCAAACGTACCATAGGTTCATAAATCGTTTTAGAAGCACACGTGGTACTCCTAGGTGATGAGGGTCTGGTGGAGATCTGTTCGGTCCGTTTGGAGACAGTGCTACAGAAGATAGGTGCACGGTTTGCATTGAATGTACCATAGGTCATAAAGAGTTTTGGACGCACCCGATGGAACTCGTAAGTGACGTGGGTCGTGTAGAATCTTGTAAGTCCATGTGGAGATAGTGTAAGTGTCAGTGCAAGGTTGGAGCACGGTTTGCACCGAACATACCATAGGCATAGAAATTGTTATGGACGAACTCAATGGGACTGCTAGGTGACGAGGCTCTAGTGGAAGCTCGGTTCGATCCGTATGGAGATAGTGCTACACTTGATGCAAGATTGGTGCACGGTTTGCGTCGAACGTACCGTTGGCTCATAAATAGTATTGGCGGCACCCGAAGGTGACGTGGGTCATGTGGAATCTCATTTCGATATATTTTTAGACAGTGTTAGCGTCGGTGCAGGATAGGTGCTCGGTTTGCATCAAACGTACCATAGGCTCAAAAATCATTTTAGACGCACCCGATGGTACTACTAGGTGACGAGGGCCTGGTGGAGCTCTGTTCAGTCCGTTTGGAGATAGTGCTAATCTTTACGCAAGATAGGTGCACAGTTTGCACTGAACGTACCATAGGCTCATAAATACTTTTGGACGCACCCAACGGAACTCGTTAGTGATGTGGGTCATGTGGAATCTCATTTTAGTTCACTTATTGATAGTTTGAGTGTTAGTGCAAGATAGGTGCACGGTTTGCACCAAATGTACCATAGGCATAGAAATTATTTTAGACGCACTCGATGGAACTCCTAGGTGATGATGCTCAAGTGGAAGCTTGATTCGATACGTTTGGAGATAGTCCTACGATTGATGCAAGAATGGTGCTCGGTTTCTGTCGAATGTACCGTAGGCTTAGAAATAGTATTGGAGGCACCCGATGGAACTCCTAGGTGACGTGGGTCATGTGGAATCTTGTTTCGATCTGTTTTGAGACATTGTTAGCGTCGGTGCAAGATAGATGCACGGTTTGCACCGATCGTACCATAGGCATAGAAATCGTTTTGGACACACTTGATAGGACTCCTAGGTGACGAGGTTCAAGTGGAAGCTCGGTACGGTCCATTTGGATATAGTGCTACTCTTGATGCATGATTAGTGCACGGTTTGCGTTGAACGTACCGTATTCTCGGAAATAGTATTGAAGGCACCCGATGGAACTCCTAGGTTACGTGGGTCATGTGGAATCTTGTTTCGATCTGTTTTGAGACATTGTTAGCGTCGGTGCAAGATAGGTGCACGGTTTGCACCGATCGTACCATAGGCATAGAAATCGTTTTGGACACACTTGATGGGACTCCTAGGTGACGAGGTTCAAGTGGAAGCTCGGTACGGTCCATTTGGATATAGTGCTACTCTTGATGCATGATTGGTGCATGGTTTGTGTCGAACGTACCATTTAAAATAGTATCGGAGGCGCCCGATGAAACTCCTAGGTGATGTGGGTCATGTGGAATCTTGTTTCAATCTGTTTTGAGACAGTGTTAACATCGGTGCAAGATAGGTGCTTGGTTTGCATCAAACGTACCATAGTTTCATAAATCATTTTGGACGCATCCAAGGTACTCCTAAGGTAATGAGGGACTGGTGGAGCTCTGTTTGTTCCATTTGGAGATAGTGCTACACAAGATAGGTGCACGGTTTGCACCGAACGTACCATACGTCATAAATAGTTTTGGACGCACTCGATGGAACTTGTAAGTGATGCGGGTCATGTGGAATCTCGTTTTAGTCCATTTGGGGACAATGTTAGTGTCAGTGCAAGGTTGGAGCATGGTTTGCACTGAACATACCATAGGCATAGAAATCATTTTGGACGAGCTCAATGAGACTCCTAGGTGACGAGGCTCAAGCGGAAGCTCGGTTCGATCTGTTTGGAGATAGTGCTACAATTGATGCAAGATTGGTGCACAGTTTGCGTCGAATGTACTGTTGGCTCAGAAATAGTATTGGCGGCACCCGAAGGTGACATGGCTCATGTGGAATCTCGTTTTGATCTATTTTGAGACAGTGTTAGCGTCGGTGCAGGATAGGTGCTCAGTTTATATCAAACGTACCATAGGCTCATAAATCGTTTTAGACGCACCCGATGGTACTACCATAGGCTCTGTTCGGTCCATTTGGACATAGTGCTAATCTTGACGCAAGATAGGTGCACAGTTTCCACCGAACGTACCATAGGCATAGAAATCGTTTTGGACGAACTCGATCGGACTCCAAAGTGACGAGGCTCAAGTGGAAGCTCGGTTCAGTCCGTTTGGAGATAGTGCTACTCTTGATGCAAGATTGGTGCACGGTTTGCGTCGAACATATTGTAGGCTCAGAAATAGTATCGGAGGCACCCGATGGAACTCTTAGGTGACGTGGGTCATGTGGAATCAAGCTTCGATGTGTTTTGAGACAGTGTTAGCATCAGTGCAAGATAAGTGTTTGCATCAAACGTACCATAGGCTCATAAATCGTTTTAGACGCACCCAAGGTACTCCTAAGGTGACAATGGTCTGGTGGAGCTCTGTTTGTTCTGTTTGGAGATAGTGCTACACAAATAGGTGTACGGTTTGCACCGAACGTACCATAGGTCATAAATAGTTTTGGACGCACCTGATGAAACTCGTAAGTGATGTGGGTCGTGTGGAATCTCGTTTTAGTCCATTTGGAGATAGTGTTAGTGTCAGTGCAAGGTTGGAGCACGGTTTGCAGCGAACATACCATAGGCATATAAATCATTTTGGACGAACTCAATCAGACTCCTAGGTGACGTGGCTCAAGTGGATGCTTGGTTCGGTCTGTTTGGGGATTGTGCTTCTCTTGATGCAAGATTGGTGCACGATTTGCGTCGAACATAACGTAGGCTTGGAAATAGTATCAGAGGCACCCGATGGTACTCCTAGGTGACGTGGGCCATGTGGAATCTTATTTCGATCTATTTTGAGATAGTGTTAGCGTCGGTGCAGGTTAGGTGCTCGGTTGGCATCAAACATACCATGGGCTCATAAATCGTTTTAGACGCACCCGATGGTATTACTAGGTGATGAGGGTCTGGGGGAGCTCTGTTCGGTCCGTTTGGAGATAGTGTTAATCTTGACGCAAGATAGGTGCACAGTTTGCACTGAATGTACCATAGGTTATAAATTGTTTTGGAGGCACCCGACGGAACTCATAAGTGATGTGGGTCATGTGGAATCTCATTTTAGTCCGTTTATAGACAGTTTTAGTGTTAGTGCAATGTAGGTGCAAATGTACCAGAGGCATAGAAATCGTTTTAGATGCACTCGATGGAACTCCTAGGTGACGAGGCTCAAGTGGAAGCTCGATTCGATATGTTTGGAGATAGTCCTACGCTTGATGCAAGATTGGTGCTCGGTTTGCATCAAATGTACCGAAGGCTCGGAAATAGTATTGGAGGCACCCGATGGAACTCCTAGGTGACGTGGGTCATGTGGAATCTTATTTTGATCTGTTTTGAGACATTGTTAGCGTCGGTGCAAGATAGGTGCACGGTTTGCACCGATCGTACCATAGGCATAGAAATCGTTTTGGACACACTTGATGGGACTCCTAGGTGACGAGGTTCAAGTGGAAGCTCGGTACGGTCCATTTGGATATAGTGCTACTCTTGATGCATGATTAGTGCACGGTTTGCGTTGAACGTACCGTATTCTCGGAAATAGTATTGGAGGCACCCGATGGAACTCCTAGGTTACGTGGGTCATGTGGAATCTCGTTTCGATCTGTTTTGAGACAGTGTTAGTGTCGGTGCAAGATAGGTGCTCGGTTTGCGTCAAACGTACCATAGGTTCATAAATCATTTTAGAAGCACACGTGGTACTCCTAGGTGATGAGGGTCTGGTGGAGATCTGTTCGGTCCGTTTGGAGACAGTGCTATAGAAGATAGGTGCATGGTTTGCATTGAACGTACCATAGGTCATAAAGAGTTTTGGACGCACCCGATGGAACTCGTAAGTGACGTGGGTCGTGTAGAATCTTGTAAGTCCATGTGGAGATAGTGTTAGTGTCAGTGCAAGGTTGGAGCACGGTTTACACCGAACATACCATAGGCATAGAAATTGTTTTGGACGAACTCAAGGGGACTGCTAGGTGACGAGGCTCTAGTGGAAGCTCGGTTCGATCCGTATGGAGATAGTGCACTTGATGCAAGATTGGTGCACGGTTTGCGTCAAACGTACCGTTGGCTCATAAATAGTATTGGCGGCACCCGAAGGTGACGTGGGTCATGTGGAATCTCATTTCGATATATTTTTAGACAGTGTTAGCGTCGGTGCAGGATAGGTGCTCGGTTTGCATCAAACGTACCATAGGCTCATAAATCGTTTTAGACGCACCCGATGGTACTACTAGGTGACGAGGGCCTGGTGGAGCTCTGTTCAGTCCGTTTGGAGATAGTGCTAATCTTTACGCAAGATAGGTGCACAGTTTGCACTGAACGTACCATAGGCTCATAAATAGTTTTGGACGCACCCAACGGAACTCGTTAGTGATGTGGGTCATGTGGAATCTCATTTTAGTTCACTTATAGATAGTTTGAGTTTAGTGCAAGATAGGTGCACGGTTTGCACCAAATGTACCATAGGCATAGAAATCATTTTAGACGCACTCGATGGAACTCCTAGGTGATGAGGCTCAAGTGGAAGCTTGATTCAATACATTTGGAGATAGTCCTACGATTGATGCAGGAATGGTGCTCGGTTTCTGTCGAATGTACCATAGGCTCAGAAATAGTATTGGAGGCACCCGATGGAACTCCTAGGTGACGTGGGTCATGTGGAATCTTGTTTCGATCTGTTTTGAGACATTGTTAGCGTCAGTGCAAGATAGGTGCACGGTTTGCACTGATCGTACCATAGGCATAGAAATCATTTTGGACACACTCGATGGGACTCCTAGGTGACGAGGCTCAAGTGGAAGCTCGGTACGGTCCATTTGGATATAGTGCTACTCTTGATGCATGATTGGTGCACGGTTTGCGTTGAACGTACCGTATTCTCAGAAATAGTATTGGAGGCACCCGATGGAACTCCTAGGATACGTGGGCCATGTGGAATCTTGTTTTGATCTGTTTTGAGACAGTGTTAGTGTCGGTGCAAGATAGGTGCTCGGTTTGCGTCAAACGTACCATAGGTTCATAAATCATTTTAGAAGCACACGTGGTACTCCTAGGTGATGAGGGTCTAGTGGAGATCTGTTCGGTCCGTTTGGAGACAGTGCTATAGAAGATAGGTGCACGGTTTGCATTGAACGTACCATAGGTCATAATGAGTATTGGACGCACCCGATGGAACTCGTAAGTGACGTGGGTCGTGTAGAATCTTGTTTCAGTCCATGTGGAGATAGTGTTAGTGTCAGTGCAAGGTTGGAGCACGGTTTGCACCGAACATACCATAGGCATAGAAATTGTTTTGGACGAACTCAATGGGGCTGCTACGTGACGAGGCTCTAGTGGAAGCTCGGTTCGATCCGTATGGAGATAGTGCGACACTTGATGCAAGATTGGTGCACGGTTTGCGTCGAACGTACCGTTGGCTCAGAAATAGTATTGGCGGCACTGGAAGGTGACGTGGGTCATGTGGAATCTCGTTTCGGTCTATTTTTAGACAGTGTTAGCGTTGGTGCAGGATAGGTGCTCGGTTTGCATCAAACGTACCATAGGCTCATAAATTGTTTTAGGCGCACCCGATGGTACTACTAGGTGACGAGGGTCTGGTGGAGCTCTGTTCAGTCCGTTTGGAGATAGTGCTAATCTTTACGCAAGATAGGTGCATAGTTTGCACTGAACGTACCATAGGCTCATAAATAGTTTTGGACACACCCGACAGAACTCGTAAGTGATGTGGGTCATGTGGAATCTCATTTTAGTCCGCTTATAGATAGTTTTAGTGTTAGTGCAAGATAGCTGCACGGTTTGCACCAATTGTACCATAGGCATAGAAATCGTTTTAGACGCACTCGATGGAACTCCTAGGTGATGAGGCTCAAGTGGAAGCTCGATTCGATACGTTTGGAGATAGTCCTATGATTAATGCAATAATGGTGCTCGGTTTCCATCGAATGTATCGTAGGCTCAGAAATAGTATTGAAGGCACCCGATGGAACTCCTAGGTGACGTGGGTCATGTGGAATCTTGTTTTGATCTGTTTTGAGACATTGTTAGCGTCGGTGCAAGATAGGTGCATGGTTTGCAACAATCGTACCATAGCCATAGAAATCGTTTTGGACACACTCGATGGGACTCCTAGGTGACGAGCCTCAAGTGGAAGCTCAGTACGGTCCATTTGGATATAGTGCTACTCTTGATGCATGATTGGTGCACAGTTTGCGTTGAACGTACCGTAGGCTCGGAAATAGTATTGGAGGCACCCGATGGAACTCCTAGGTTACGTGGGTCATGTGCAATCTCGTTTTGATTTGTTTTGAGACTGTGTTAGCGTCGGTGCAAGATAGGTGCTCGGTTTGTGTCAAACATACCGTAGGTTCATAAATTGTTTTAGAAGCACCCACGGTACTCCTAGGTGATGAGGGTCTGGTGGAGATCTGTTTGGTCCGTTTGGAGATAGTGCTACAGAAGATAGGTGCACGGTATGCATTGAACGTACCATAGGTCACAAAACAGTTTTGGACGCACCCGATGGAACTCGTAAGTGACGTGGGTCGTGTGGAATCTCGTTTTAGTCCATTTGGAGATAGTGTTAGTGTCAGTGCAAGCTTGGAGCACGGTTTGCACCGAACATACCATAGGCATAGAAATTGTTTTGGACGAAATCGATCCAACTCCTAGGTGACGAGGCAAAAGTGGAAGCTCTGTTCGGTCCATTTGGGGATAGTGCTTCTCTTGATGCAAGATTGGTGCATGGTTTGTGTCGAACGTACCATTTAAAATAGTATCGGAGGCGCCCGATGAAACTCCTAGGTGATGTGGGTCATGTGGAATCTTGTTTCAATCTGTTTTGAGACAGTGTTAACATCGGTGGAAGATAGGTGCTTGGTTTGCATCAAACGTACCATAGTTTCATAAATCATTTTGGACGCATCCAAGGTACTCCTAAGGTAATGAGGGACTGGTGGAGCTCTGTTTGTTCCATTTGGAGATAGTGCTACACAAGATAGGTGCACGGTTTGCACCGAACGTACCATACGTCATAAATAGTTTTGGACGCACTCGATGGAACTTGTAAGTGATGCGGGTCATGTGGAATCTCGTTTTAGTCCATTTGGGGACAATGTTAGTGTCAGTGCAAGGTTGGAGCATGGTTTGCACTGAACATACCATAGGCATAGAAATCATTTTGGACGAGCTCAATGAGACTCCTAGGTGACGAGGCTCAAGCGGAAGCTCGGTTCGATCTGTTTGGAGATAGTGCTACAATTGATGCAAGATTGGTGCACAGTTTGCGTCGAATGTACTGTTGGCTCAGAAATAGTATTGGCGGCACCCGAAGGTGACATGGCTCATGTGGAATCTCGTTTTGATCTATTTTGAGACAGTGTTAGCGTCGGTGCAGGATAGGTGCTCAGTTTATATCAAACGTACCATAGGCTCATAAATCGTTTTAGACGCACCCGATGGTACTACCATAGGCTCTGTTCGGTCCATTTGGACATAGTGCTAATCTTGACGCAAGATAGGTGCACAGTTTCCACCGAACGTACCATAGGCATAGAAATCGTTTTGGACGAACTCGATCGGACTCCAAAGTGACGAGGCTCAAGTGGAAGCTCGGTTCAGTCCGTTTGGAGATAGTGCTACTCTTGATGCAAGATTGGTGCACGGTTTGCGTCGAACATATTGTAGGCTCAGAAATAGTATCGGAGGCACCCGATGGAACTCTTAGGTGACGTGGGTCATGTGGAATCAAGCTTCGATGTGTTTTGAGACAGTGTTAGCATCAGTGCAAGATAAGTGTTTGCATCAAACGTACCATAGGCTCATAAATCGTTTTAGACGCACCCAAGGTACTCCTAAGGTGACAATGGTCTGGTGGAGCTCTGTTTGTTCTGTTTGGAGATAGTGCTACACAAATAGGTGCACGGTTTGCACCGAACGTACCATAGGTCATAAATAGTTTTGGACGCACCTGATGAAACTCGTAAGTGATGTGGGTCGTGTGGAATCTCGTTTTAGTCCATTTGGAGATAGTGTTAGTGTCAGTGCAAGGTTGGAGCACGGTTTGCAGCGAACATACCATAGGCATATAAATCATTTTGGACGAACTCAATCAGACTCCTAGGTGACGTGGCTCAAGTGGATGCTTGGTTCGGTCTGTTTGGGGATTGTGCTTCTCTTGATGCAAGATTGGTGCACGATTTGCGTCGAACATAACGTAGGCTTGGAAATAGTATCAGAGGCACCCGATGGTACTCCTAGGTGACGTGGGCCATGTGGAATCTTATTTCGATCTATTTTGAGATAGTGTTAGCGTCGGTGCAGGTTAGGTGCTCGGTTGGCATCAAACATACCATGGGCTCATAAATCGTTTTAGACGCACCCGATGGTATTACTAGGTGATGAGGGTCTGGGGGAGCTCTGTTCGGTCCGTTTGGAGATAGTGTTAATCTTGACGCAAGATAGGTGCACAGTTTGCACTGAATGTACCATAGGTTATAAATTGTTTTGGAGGCACCCGACGGAACTCATAAGTGATGTGGGTCATGTGGAATCTCATTTTAGTCCGTTTATAGACAGTTTTAGTGTTAGTGCAATGTAGGTGCAAATGTACCAGAGGCATAGAAATCGTTTTAGATGCACTCGATGGAACTCCTAGGTGACGAGGCTCAAGTGGAAGCTCGATTCGATATGTTTGGAGATAGTCCTACGCTTGATGCAAGATTGGTGCTCGGTTTGCATCAAATGTACCGAAGGCTCGGAAATAGTATTGGAGGCACCCGATGGAACTCCTAGGTGACGTGGGTCATGTGGAATCTTATTTTGATCTGTTTTGAGACATTGTTAGCGTCGGTGCAAGATAGGTGCACGGTTTGCACCGATCGTACCATAGGCATAGAAATCGTTTTGGACACACTTGATGGGACTCCTAGGTGACGAGGTTCAAGTGGAAGCTCGGTACGGTCCATTTGGATATAGTGCTACTCTTGATGCATGATTAGTGCACGGTTTGCGTTGAACGTACCGTATTCTCGGAAATAGTATTGGAGGCACCCGATGGAACTCCTAGGTTACGTGGGTCATGTGGAATCTCGTTTCGATCTGTTTTGAGACAGTGTTAGTGTCGGTGCAAGATAGGTGCTCGGTTTGCGTCAAACGTACCATAGGTTCATAAATCATTTTAGAAGCACACGTGGTACTCCTAGGTGATGAGGGTCTGGTGGAGATCTGTTCGGTCCGTTTGGAGACAGTGCTATAGAAGATAGGTGCATGGTTTGCATTGAACGTACCATAGGTCATAAAGAGTTTTGGACGCACCCGATGGAACTCGTAAGTGACGTGGGTCGTGTAGAATCTTGTAAGTCCATGTGGAGATAGTGTTAGTGTCAGTGCAAGGTTGGAGCACGGTTTACACCGAACATACCATAGGCATAGAAATTGTTTTGGACGAACTCAAGGGGACTGCTAGGTGACGAGGCTCTAGTGGAAGCTCGGTTCGATCCGTATGGAGATAGTGCACTTGATGCAAGATTGGTGCACGGTTTGCGTCAAACGTACCGTTGGCTCATAAATAGTATTGGCGGCACCCGAAGGTGACGTGGGTCATGTGGAATCTCATTTCGATATATTTTTAGACAGTGTTAGCGTCGGTGCAGGATAGGTGCTCGGTTTGCATCAAACGTACCATAGGCTCATAAATCGTTTTAGACGCACCCGATGGTACTACTAGGTGACGAGGGCCTGGTGGAGCTCTGTTCAGTCCGTTTGGAGATAGTGCTAATCTTTACGCAAGATAGGTGCACAGTTTGCACTGAACGTACCATAGGCTCATAAATAGTTTTGGACGCACCCAACGGAACTCGTTAGTGATGTGGGTCATGTGGAATCTCATTTTAGTTCACTTATAGATAGTTTGAGTTTAGTGCAAGATAGGTGCACGGTTTGCACCAAATGTACCATAGGCATAGAAATCATTTTAGACGCACTCGATGGAACTCCTAGGTGATGAGGCTCAAGTGGAAGCTTGATTCAATACATTTGGAGATAGTCCTACGATTGATGCAGGAATGGTGCTCGGTTTCTGTCGAATGTACCGTAGGCTCAGAAATAGTATTGGAGGCACCCGATGGAACTCCTAGGTGACGTGGGTCATGTGGAATCTTGTTTCGATCTGTTTTGAGACATTGTTAGCGTCAGTGCAAGATAGGTGCACGGTTTGCACTGATCGTACCATAGGCATAGAAATCATTTTGGACACACTCGATGGGACTCCTAGGTGACGAGGCTCAAGTGGAAGCTCGGTACGGTCCATTTGGATATAGTGCTACTCTTGATGCATGATTGGTGCACGGTTTGCGTTGAACGTACCGTATTCTCAGAAATAGTATTGGAGGCACCCGATGGAACTCCTAGGATACGTGGGCCATGTGGAATCTTGTTTTGATCTGTTTTGAGACAGTGTTAGTGTCGGTGCAAGATAGGTGCTCGGTTTGCGTCAAACGTACCATAGGTTCATAAATCATTTTAGAAGCACACGTGGTACTCCTAGGTGATGAGGGTCTAGTGGAGATCTGTTCGGTCCGTTTGGAGACAGTGCTATAGAAGATAGGTGCACGGTTTGCATTGAACGTACCATAGGTCATAATGAGTATTGGACGCACCCGATGGAACTCGTAAGTGACGTGGGTCGTGTAGAATCTTGTTTCAGTCCATGTGGAGATAGTGTTAGTGTCAGTGCAAGGTTGGAGCACGGTTTGCACCGAACATACCATAGGCATAGAAATTGTTTTGGACGAACTCAATGGGGCTGCTACGTGACGAGGCTCTAGTGGAAGCTCGGTTCGATCCGTATGGAGATAGTGCGACACTTGATGCAAGATTGGTGCACGGTTTGCGTCGAACGTACCGTTGGCTCAGAAATAGTATTGGCGGCACTGGAAGGTGACGTGGGTCATGTGGAATCTCGTTTCGGTCTATTTTTAGACAGTGTTAGCGTTGGTGCAGGATAGGTGCTCGGTTTGCATCAAACGTACCATAGGCTCATAAATTGTTTTAGGCGCACCCGATGGTACTACTAGGTGACGAGGGTCTGGTGGAGCTCTGTTCAGTCCGTTTGGAGATAGTGCTAATCTTTACGCAAGATAGGTGCATAGTTTGCACTGAACGTACCATAGGCTCATAAATAGTTTTGGACACACCCGACAGAACTCGTAAGTGATGTGGGTCATGTGGAATCTCATTTTAGTCCGCTTATAGATAGTTTTAGTGTTAGTGCAAGATAGCTGCACGGTTTGCACCAATTGTACCATAGGCATAGAAATCGTTTTAGACGCACTCGATGGAACTCCTAGGTGATGAGGCTCAAGTGGAAGCTCGATTCGATACGTTTGGAGATAGTCCTATGATTAATGCAATAATGGTGCTCGGTTTCCATCGAATGTATCGTAGGCTCAGAAATAGTATTGAAGGCACCCGATGGAACTCCTAGGTGACGTGGGTCATGTGGAATCTTGTTTTGATCTGTTTTGAGACATTGTTAGCGTCGGTGCAAGATAGGTGCATGGTTTGCAACAATCGTACCATAGCCATAGAAATCGTTTTGGACACACTCGATGGGACTCCTAGGTGACGAGCCTCAAGTGGAAGCTCAGTACGGTCCATTTGGATATAGTGCTACTCTTGATGCATGATTGGTGCACAGTTTGCGTTGAACGTACCGTAGGCTCGGAAATAGTATTGGAGGCACCCGATGGAACTCCTAGGTTACGTGGGTCATGTGCAATCTCGTTTTGATTTGTTTTGAGACTGTGTTAGCGTCGGTGCAAGATAGGTGCTCGGTTTGTGTCAAACATACCGTAGGTTCATAAATTGTTTTAGAAGCACCCATGGTACTCCTAGGTGATGAGGGTCTGGTGGAGATCTGTTTGGTCCGTTTGGAGATAGTGCTACAGAAGATAGGTGCACGGTATGCATTGAACGTACCATAGGTCACAAAACAGTTTTGGACGCACCCGATGGAACTCGTAAGTGACGTGGGTCGTGTGGAATCTCGTTTTAGTCCATTTGGAGATAGTGTTAGTGTCAGTGCAAGCTTGGAGCACGGTTTGCACCGAACATACCATAGGCATAGAAATTGTTTTGGACGAAATCGATCCAACTCCTAGGTGACGAGGCAAAAGTGGAAGCTCTGTTCGGTCCATTTGGGGATAGTGCTTCTCTTGATGCAAGATTGGTGCATGGTTTGTGTCGAACGTACCATTTAAAATAGTATCGGAGGCGCCCGATGAAACTCCTAGGTGATGTGGGTCATGTGGAATCTTGTTTCAATCTGTTTTGAGACAGTGTTAACATCGGTGCAAGATAGGTGCTTGGTTTGCATCAAACGTACCATAGTTTCATAAATCATTTTGGACGCATCCAAGGTACTCCTAAGGTAATGAGGGACTGGTGGAGCTCTGTTTGTTCCATTTGGAGATAGTGCTACACAAGATAGGTGCACGGTTTGCACCGAACGTACCATACGTCATAAATAGTTTTGGACGCACTCGATGGAACTTGTAAGTGATGCGGGTCATGTGGAATCTCGTTTTAGTCCATTTGGGGACAATGTTAGTGTCAGTGCAAGGTTGGAGCATGGTTTGCACTGAACATACCATAGGCATAGAAATCATTTTGGACGAGCTCAATGAGACTCCTAGGTGACGAGGCTCAAGCGGAAGCTCGGTTCGATCTGTTTGGAGATAGTGCTACAATTGATGCAAGATTGGTGCACAGTTTGCGTCGAATGTACTGTTGGCTCAGAAATAGTATTGGCGGCACCCGAAGGTGACATGGCTCATGTGGAATCTCGTTTTGATCTATTTTGAGACAGTGTTAGCGTCGGTGCAGGATAGGTGCTCAGTTTATATCAAACGTACCATAGGCTCATAAATCGTTTTAGACGCACCCGATGGTACTACCATAGGCTCTGTTCGGTCCATTTGGACATAGTGCTAATCTTGACGCAAGATAGGTGCACAGTTTCCACCAAACGTACCATAGGCATAGAAATCGTTTTGGACGAACTCGATCGGACTCCAAAGTGACGAGGCTCAAGTGGAAGCTCGGTTCAGTCCGTTTGGAGATAGTGCTACTCTTGATGCAAGATTGGTGCACGGTTTGCGTCGAACATATTGTAGGCTCAGAAATAGTATCGGAGGCACCCGATGGAACTCTTAGGTGACGTGGGTCATGTGGAATCAAGCTTCGATGTGTTTTGAGACAGTGTTAGCATCAGTGCAAGATAAGTGTTTGCATCAAACGTACCATAGGCTCATAAATCGTTTTAGACGCACCCAAGGTACTCCTAAGGTGACAATGGTCTGGTGGAGCTCTGTTTGTTCTGTTTGGAGATAGTGCTACACAAATAGGTGCACGGTTTGCACTGAACGTACCATAGGTCATAAATAGTTTTGGACGCACCTGATGAAACTCGTAAGTGATGTGGGTCGTGTGGAATCTCGTTTTAGTCCATTTGGAGATAGTGTTAGTGTCAGTGCAAGGTTGGAGCACGGTTTGCAGCGAACATACCATAGGCATATAAATCATTTTGGACGGACTCAATCAGACTCCTAGGTGACGTGGCTCAAGTGGATGCTTGGTTCGGTCTGTTTGGGGATTGTGCTTCTCTTGATGCAAGATTGGTGCACGATTTGCGTCGAACATAACATAGGCTTGGAAATAGTATCAGAGGCACCCGATGGTACTCCTAGGTGACGTGGGCCATGTGGAATCTTATTTCGATCTATTTTGAGATAGTGTTAGCATCGGTGCAGGTTAGGTGCTCGGTTGGCATCAAACATACCATGGGCTCATAAATCGTTTTAGACGCACCCGATGGTATTACTAGGTGATGAGGGTCTGGGGGAGCTCTGTTCGGTCCGTTTGGAGATAGTGTTAATCTTGACGCAAGATAGGTGCACAGTTTGCACTGAATGTACCATAGGTTATAAATTGTTTTGGAGGCACCCGACGGAACTCATAAGTGATGTGGGTCATGTGGAATCTCATTTTAGTCCGTTTATAGACAGTTTTAGTGTTAGTGCAATGTAGGTGCAAATGTACCAGAGGCATAGAAATCGTTTTAGATGCACTCGATGGAACTCCTAGGTGACGAGGCTCAAGTGGAAGCTCGATTCGATATGTTTGGAGATAGTCCTACGCTTGATGCAAGATTGGTGCTCGGTTTGCATCAAATGTACCGAAGGCTCGGAAATAGTATTGGAGGCACCCGATGGAACTCCTAGGTGACGTGGGTCATGTGGAATCTTATTTTGATCTGTTTTGAGACATTGTTAGCGTCGGTGCAAGATAGGTGCACAGTTTGCACCGAACATACCATCAGCATAGAAATCATTCTGGACACACTCGATGGGACTCCTAGGTCACAAGGCTCAAGTGGAAGCTCGGTACAGTCCATTTCGATATAGTGCTACTCTTGATGCAAGATTGGTGCTCGGTTTGCGTCGAATGTACCATAGGCTCAAAAATAGTATTAGAGGCACCCGATGGAACTCCTAGGTGACGTGGGTAATGTGGAATCTTGTTTCGATCTATTTTGAAACAGTGTTAGCGTCGGTGCAAGATACGTGTTCGGTTTGCGTCAAACGTACCATAGGTTCATAAATCATTTTAGAAGCACCCAAGGTACTCCTAAGGCAACGAGGGACTGGTGGAGCTCTGTCTGTTCTGTTTGGAGATAGTGCTACACAAGATAGGTGCACGGTTTGCACCGAACGTACCATACGTCATAAATAGTTTTGGACGCACTCGATGGAGCTCGTAAGTGACGCGGGTCATGTGGAATCTCGTTTTAGTCCATTTGGGGACAATGTTAGTGTTAGTGCAAGGTTGGAGCACGGTTTGCACCGAAAATACCATAGGCATAGAAATCATTTTGGACAAACTCAATGGGACTCCTAGATGACGAGGCTCAAGTGTGAGCTCGGTTCGATCTGTTTGGAGATAGTGCTACACTTCATGCAAGATTGGTGCACGGTTTGCGTTGAACGTACCGTTGGCTCAGAAATAATATTGGCGGCACCCAAAGGTGACGTGGGTCATGTGGAATCTCGTTTCGATCTATTTTGAGATAGTGTTAGCGTCGGTGCAGGATAGGTGCTTGGTTTGCATCAAACGTACCATAGGCTCATAAATCGTTTTAGACGCACCCGATGGTACTACTAGGTGATGAGGGTCTGGTGGAGCTCTGTTCAGTCCGTTTGGAGATAGTGCTAATCTTTACACAAGATAGGTGCACAGTTTGCACTGAACATATCATAGGCTCATAAATAGTTTTGGACGCACCCGATGGAACTCGTAAGTGATGTGGGTCATGTGGAATCTCATTTTAGTCCGTTTATAGATAGTTTTAGTGTTAGTGCAAGATAGGTGCACGGTTTGGTGGAGTCCCATGGGGTCTGGTGGAGATCTGTTCGGTCCGTTTGGAGACAGTGCTACAGAAGATAGGTGCACGACTCCGGTGGGTCTTGTGGAGATCTGTTCGGTCCGTTTGGAAACAGTGCTACAGAAGATAGGAGCACGGTTTGCATTGAACGTACCATAGGTCATAAATAGTTTTGGACGCACCCTATGGAACTCGTAAGTGATGTGGGTCGTGTGGAATCTCGTTTTAGTCCATTTGGAGATAGTGTTTGTGTCCGTGCAAGGTTGGAGCACGTTTTGCACCGAACATACCATAGGCATAGAAATTGTTTTGGACGAACTTGATCCGACTCCTAGGTGATGAGGCTCAAGTGGAAGCTCGGTTTGTCCATTTGGGGATAGTGCTTCTCTTGATGCAAGATTGGTGCACGGTTTGCGTCAAACATACCGTAGGCTCGAAAATAGTATCGGAGGTACCCGATGGAACTCCAAGGTGACGTGGGTCATGTGGAATCTGGTTTCGATCTGTTTTGAGACAGTGTTAGCGTCAGTGCAAGATATGTGCTTGGTTTGAGTCAAACGTACCATAGGGTCATAAATCATTTTAGACGCACCTGAGGTACTCCTAAGGCGACGAGGGTCTGGTGGATCTCTGTTTGTTCTATTTGGAGGTAGTGCAAATCTTGATGCAAGATAGGTGCACAGTTTGCACTGAACGTACCATAGGCACATAAATAGTTTTGGACGCACCCGATGGAACTCGAAAATGACGTGGGTCGTGTGAAATCTCATTGTAGTCCATTTGAAGATAGTGTTAGTGTCAGTGCAAGGTTGGAGCACGGTTTGCACCAAACGTACCATAGGCATAGAAATCGTTTTGGACACACTCGATGGGACTCCTAGGTGACGAGGCTCAAGTGGAAGCTTGGTACGGTCCATTTGGAGATAGTGCAACTCTTGATGCATGATTGGTGCATGGTTTGAGTCAAACGTACTGTAGGCTCGGAAATAGTATTAGAGGCACCTGATGGAACTCCTAGGTTACGTGGGTCATGTGGAATCTTGTTTCGATCTGTTTTGAAACAGTGTTAGAGTCGGTGCAACATATGTGCTCGGTTTGCGTCAAACGTAGCATAGGTTCATAAATCATTTTAGAAGCACCTAAGGTACTCCTAGTTGATGAGGGTCTGGTGGAGATCTGTTTGGTCCGTTTAGAGACAGTGTTACAGAAGATAGGTGCACGGTTTGCATTGAATGTACCATAGGTCATAAATAGTTTTGGACGCACCCAATGGAACTCGTAAGTGACGCGGGTCATGTGGAATCTTGTTTTAGTCCATTTGGGGACAATGTTAGTGTTAGTGCAAGGTTGGAGCATGGTTTGCACCGAACCTACCATAGGCATAGAAATCATTTCGGACGAACTCGATCAGACTTCTAGGTGACGAGGCTCAAGTGGAAGCTCGGTTCGGTCCGTTTGGGGATAGTGCTTCTCTTGATGCAAGATTGGTGCACAGTTTGCGTCGAACATACTGTAGGCTCAAAAATAGTATCAGAGGTACCCGATGGAACTCCTAGGTGACGTGGGTCATGTGGAATCTTGTTTCGATCTATTTTGAGACAGTGCTAGCGTCAGTGCAAGATAGGTGCTTGGTTTGCGTCAAACGTACCATAGGCTCATTAATCATTTTAGACGCACCCAAGGTACCCCTAAGGCGACGAGGGACTGGTGGAGCTCTATTTGTTTCGTTTGGAGGTAGTGCTACACAAGATAGGTGCACAGTTTGCACCGAACGTACCATAGGTCATAAATAGTTTTAGAGGCACTCGATGGAACTCGTAAGTGACGCGGGTCATGTGGAATCTCGTTTTAGTCCATTTGGAGATAGTTTTAGTGTCAGTGCAAGGTTGGAGCACAGTTTGCACCGAACATACCATAGGCATAGAAATCGTTTTGGACGAGCTCAATGGGACTCGTAGGTGACGAGGCTCAAGTGGAAGCTCGGTTCGATCCGTTTGGAGATAGTGCTACACATGATGCAAGATTGGTGCACGGTTTGCGTCGAACGTACTGTTGGCTCAGAAATAGTATTGGCGCCACCCGATCTAACTCCTAGGTGACGTGGGTCATGTGGAATCTCGTTTCGATCTATTTTGAGACAGTGTTAGCATCAATGCAGGATAGGTGCTCGGTTTGCATCAAATGTACCATCGGCTCATAAATCGTTTTAGACGCACCCGATGGTACTACTAGGTGATGAGGGTCTGGTGGAGCTCTGTTCGGTCCGTTTGGAGATTGTGCTAATCTTGACGCAAGATAGGTGCACTGTTTGCATTGAACGTACCGTAGGCTCATAAATAGTTTTGGCCGCACCCGACGGAACTCGTAAGTGATGTGGGTCATGTGGAATCTCATTTTAGTCCGTTTATAGATAGTTTTAGTGTTAGTGCAAGATAGGTGCACGGTTTGCACCAAATGTACCATAGGCATAGAAATCGTTTTAGACGCACTCGATGGAACTCCTAGGTGACGAGGCTCAAGTGGAAGCTCGATTCGATACGTTTGGAGATAGTCCTACGCTTGATGCAAGATTGGTGCTTGGTTTGCGTCGAATGTACCGTAGACTCAGAAATTATATTGGAGGCACCTGATGGAACTCCTAGGTGACGTGGGTCATGTGAAAACTTGTTTCGATCTGTTTTGAGACAGTGTTAGCGTCGGTGCAAGACAGGTGCACGGTTTGCACCGAACGTACCATAGGCATAGAAATTGTTTTGGACACACTCGATGGGACTCCTAGGTGATGAGGCTCAAGTGGAAGCTTGGTACAGTCCATTTGGATATAGTGCTACTCTTGATGCATGATTGGTGCACGGTTTGCGTCGAACGTACCATAGGCTTGGAAATAGTATTGGAGGCACCCGATGGAACTCCTAGGTTACGTGGGTCATGTGGAATCTCGTTTTGATCTGTTTTGAGACAGTGTTAGCATCGGTGCAAGATAGGTGCTCGGTTTGCGTCAAACGTACCATAGGTTCATAAATCGTTTTAGAAGCACTCGAGGTACTCCTAGGTGGTGAGGGTCTACTGGAGGTCTATTTGGTCCGTTTGGACATAGTGGTACAGAAGATAGGTGCACGGTTTGCATTGAACATACCATAGGTCATAAATTGTTTTGGACGCATGCGATGGAACTCGTAAGTGACGTGGGTCGTGTGGAATCTCGTTTTACTTCATTTGGAGATAGTGTTAGTGTCAATGCAAGGTTGGAGCACGGTTTGCACCAAACATACCATAGGCTTAGAAATTATTTTGGTCGAACTCAATCAGACTCCTAGGTGACGAGGCTCAAGTGGAAGCTCGGTTCGGTCCGTTTGGAGATAGTGCTACTCTTAATGCAAGATTGGTGCACGGTTTGTGTCGAACATATTGTAGGCTCAGAAATTGTATCGGAGGCACCCGATGGAACTCCAAGGTGACGTGGGTCATGTGGAATCTCGTTTCGATCTGTTTTGAGACAGTGTTAGCGTCGGTGCTGGATAGGTGCTCGGTTTGCATCAAGCGTACCATAGGCTCCTAAATCATTTTAGACGCACCCGATGGTACTCCTAGGTGACGAGGGTCTGTTGGAGCTCTATTTGGCCCGTTTGGAGATAGTGCTAATCTTGACGCAAGATAGGTGCACAGTTTGCACTGAACGTACCACAGGCTCATAAATAGTTTTGGACACACCCGATGGAACTCGTAAGTGACCTGGGTTGTGTGGAATCACATTGTAGTCCATTTATAGACAGTTTTAGTGTTAGTGCAAGATAGGTGCACGGTTTGCACCAAATGTCGTATAGGCATAGAAATCGTCTTGGACGCACTCGATGGGACTCCTAGGTGACGAGGCTCAAGTGGAATGATGAGATCCCGTAGGGTTCGCTGGCCGATCTTTCGATGAGAGATGGCAGATAACTCGATTGGTGGATGGAGGTGATGTTCACGGTCCGACTACAACTGTCCAAGGACGCTGCGCCTTAGCAACCGATGCACCTCCTCTGATGGCTGCCGTGATCTTACGGCGCGACAACCAGCCACTAGGGCACCTGTCCTGCAAGCAATCGAAGAACTAGCAAGAACAAGAAGAACAAGCCCTCAATTGCCAAATAAATATGAAGGTTTCAATCTGAGAACACAAGATGCTGAGGTTCTGAAGACAATCAGTCAGGCGGTTGATCCAACACGCGCGCTGAAAGGCGGTAGCAATAGCTAACTCAACGAAACAGAATCTAATCTGTTTGTGGCGGCCCTAGAGGCATATAAGTAGATTGGAGGACGACCACAAGGGTGTTTGGGTCATTCTCCAACCCTATGACGCGTCCCTAATGGACCCAACTTGATACATGGGCCATCGGCCCAAAATAAGGTGACGCAGCACCGTTGATAGAAAAAGTCTCGGTACAAAAATAGTTACTGCAGAAGAATCTGATAAGATATATCCATGAGGATGGATCCGTTGGAAAGTAGACTTGATAAGCTTTCCAAAAAGTGCTAGAACGGAGTCCATATGAAGTTGTGGCATCCATCACAAGTTGGTGCTGTCCTGCAATCCAAATCCAGCCGGCGCCAATCCCCTGCCCTTCTGATCCTCTCCATCATTCCTAAGTAAAACAAGAGTGCACGCGTCTCTATTGTCTAAATATGATGGACAAGAGTTTAAGAATGAACTTACTTGATGGTTGAGTTGACGGGCACGAGCACAAGTAATAGGACCAAGTGGTGCTGGTGATGGTGTAGGTGTAGGTATGGTGTTGATGTCCTCATCATGGAAGCTCGATTCGGTACGTTTGGAGATAGTGCTACTCTTGATGCAAGATTGGTGCTCGGTTTACGTTGAATGTACCGTAGGCTCGAAAATAGTATTGGAGCCACCCGATGGAACTCCTAGGTGATGTGGGTCATGTGGAATCTCCTTTCGATCTATTTTGAAACAGTGTTAGCGTCGGTGCAAGATAGGTGCACGGTTTGCACTGAATGTACCATAGGCATAGAATTCGTTTTGGACACACTCGATGGGACTCCTAGGTGACGAGGCTCAAGTGGAAGCTCGGTATGGTCCATTTGGAGATAGTGCTACTCTTTTTTTTGTGACAGGAGATAGTGCTACTCTTGATGCATGATTGGTACACGGTTTGCGTCGAACGTACCGTAGGCTCGGAAATAGTATTGGAGGCATCCGATGGAACTCTTAGGTTACGTGGGTCATGTGGAATCTTGTTACGATCTGTTTTGAAACAGTGTTAGCGTCAGTGCAAGATAGGTGCTCGGTTTGCGTCAAACGTACCATACGTTCATAAATCGTTTTAGAAACACCCACGGTACTCCTAGGTGATGAGGGTCTGGTGGACATCTGTTTGGTCCATTTGGAGATAGTGCTACAGAAGATAGGTGCACGGTTTGCATTGAACGTACCATAGGTCATAAATAGTTTTGGACGCACCCGATGGAACTCGTAAGTGACGTGGGTCGTGTGGAATCTCGTTTTAGTCCATTTGGAGATAGTGTTAGTGTCAGTGCAAGGTTGGAGCATGGTTTGCACCGAACATACCATAGGCATAGAAATCGTTTTGGACGAACTCGATCAGACTCCTAGGTGACGAGGCTCAAGTGGAAGCTCGGTTCGGTCCGTTTGGCGATAGTGCTTCTCTTGATACAAGATTAGTGCTTGGTTTGCACCAAATGTAGCACAGGCATAGAAATCATTTTGGACACACTCAAGGGGACTCCTAGGTAACAAGGCTCAAGTGGAAGCTTGAATCGGTACGATTGGAGATAGTGCTACTCTTGATGCAAGATTGGTGCTCGGTTTGCGTCGAATGTGCCGTAGGCTCGAAAATAGTATTGGAGGCACTTGATGGAACTCCTAGGTGACGTGGGTGATGTGAAATCTCATTTTGATCTATTTTGAAACAGTGTTAGCGTCGGTGCAAGATTGGTGCACGGTTTGCACTGAACGTACCATAGGATTAGAAATCGTTTTGGACACACTCGATGGGACTCCTAGGTGATGAGGCTCAAGTGGAAGCTCGGTACGGTCCATTTGGAGATAATGCTACTCTTGATGCATGATTGGTGCACGGTTTGCGTCGTACGTACCGTAGGCTCGGAAATAGTATTAGAGGTACCCGATGGAACTCCAAGGTGACGTGGGTCATGTGGAATCTCGTTTCAATCTCTTTTGAGACAGTGTTAGCGTCGGTGCTGGATAGGTTCTCGGTTTCCGTCCAATGTACCATAGGTTCATAAATTGTTTTAGAAGCACCTGCGGTACTCCTAGGTGATGAGGGTCTAGTGGAGATCTGTTTGGTCTGTTTGGAGATAGTGCTACAGAAGATAGGTGCATGGTTTGCATTGAAAGTACCATAGGTCATAAATAGTTTTGGACGCACCCGATGGAACTCGTAAGTGACGTGGGTCGTGTGGAATCTCGTTTTAGTCCATTTGGAGATAGTGTTAGTGTTAGTGCAAGGTTGGAGCATGGTTTGCACTGAACATACCATAGGCATAGAAATCATTTTGGATGATCTCGATCAGACTCCTATGTGACGAGGCTCAAGTGGAAGCTCGGTTCGGTCTGTTTCGGGATAGTGCTTCTCTTGATGCAAGATTGGTGCTTGGTTTGCACCAAATGTAGCATAGGCATAGAAATCATTTTGGACGCACTCGAGGGGACTCTTAGGTGATGAGGCTCAAGTGGAAGCTCGATTAGGTACGTTTGGAGATAGTGCTAATCTTGATGCAAGATTGGTGCTCGGTTTGCGTCGAACGTACCATAGGCTCGGAAATAGTATTGGAGGCACCCGATGGAACTCCTAGGTGACGTGGGTCTTGTGGAATCTCGTTTTGATCTATTTTGAGACAGTGTTAGCTTCGGAGCAAGATAGGTGCACGGTTTGCATTGAACGTACCATAGGCATAGAAATCATTTTGGACACACTCGATGGGACTCCTAGGTGACGAGGCTCAAGTGGAAGCTCGGTACGGTCCATTTGGAGATAGTGCCACTCTTGATGCATGATTGGTGCACGGTTTGTGTCGAACATACCGTAGGCTCAGATATAGTATTGGAGGCAACTGATGGAACTCCAAGGTTACGTGGGTCATATGGAATGTTGTTTCGATCTCGTTTTGAAACAGTGTTAGCGTCGGTGCAAGATAGTTGCTCGGTTTGCGTCAAACGTAGCATAGGTTAATAAATCGTTTTATAAGCACCCATGGTACTCTTAGGTGATGAGGGTCTAGTGGAGATCTGTTCGGTCCGTTTGGAGATAGTGCTATAGAAGATAGGTGCACGGTTTGCATTGAACGTACCATAGGTCATAAATAGTTTTGGACGTACCCGATGGAACTCGTAAGTGACATGGGTCGTGTGGAATCTCGTTTTAGTCCATTTGGAGATAGTGTTAGTGTCAGTCCAAGGTTGGAGCATGGTTTGCACCCAACATACCATAGGCATAGAAATCGTTTTGGACGATCTCGATCAGACTCCTATGTGACGAGGCTCAAGTAGAAGCTCGGTTCGGTCCGTTCCGGGATAGTGCTTCTCTTGATGCAAGATTGGTGCTTGGTTTGCACCAAATGTAGCATAGGCATAGAAATCATTTTGGACGCACTCGAGGGGACTCCTAGGTGATGAGGCTCAAGTGGAAGCTCGATTAGGTACGTTTGGAGATAGTGCTAATCTTGATGCAAGATTGGTGCTCGATTTGTGTCGAACGTACCGTAGGCTCGGAAATAGTATTAGAGGCACCCGATGGAACTCCTAGGTGACGTGGGTCTTGTGGAATCTCGTTTTGATCTATTTTGAGATAGTGTTAGCTTCGGAGCAAGATAGGTGCACGGTTTGCATTGAACGTACCATAGGCATAGAAATCATTTTGGACACACTCGATGGGACTCCTAGGTGACGAGGCTCAAGTGGAAGCTCGGTACGGTCCATTTGGAGATAGTGCCACTCTTGATGCATGATTGGTGCACGGTTTGTGTCGAACATACCGTAGGCTCAGATATAGTATCCTATCTTGCATCGACGCTAACACAGTCTCAAATCAGATCGAAACAAGATTCCTCATGACCAACCTCACCTATGGGTTCCATCGAGTGCCTCAAATACTATTTCTGAGCCTATGGTACGTTCGACGCAAACCGTGCACCAATCTTGCATCAAGTGTAGCACTAACTCGAAATGGACCAAACTGAGCTTCCACTTGAGCCTCGTCACCTAGGAGTCCCATCGAGTGTGTCCAAAACGATTTCTATGCCTATGGTATGTTCGGTGCAAACCGTGCACCTATCTTGCACTGACACAAACACTGTCTCCAAATAGACTAAAGCGAGATTCCACATGGCCCACGTCACTTACGAGTACCATCGGGTGCGTCTAAATCCATTTATGAGCCTGTGGTATGTGCAATGCAAACCACCGTCAATGTTAGCACTAGTTCCAAATGGACCGAACAGAGCTCCACCAGACCCTCGTCACCTAGGTGTACCATCGTGTATGTCTAAAATGATTTATCAAACTATGGCACATTTGACACAAACCAAGCACCTATCTTACACCGAGGCTAACACTGTCTCGAAACAGATCGAAACGAGATTCCACATGACCCACCTCACCTTGGAGTTCCATCAGGTGCCTCCAATACTATTTCTGAGCCAGCGGTACATTCGACGCAAACCATGCACCAGTCTTGCATCAAGAGTAGCACTATCTCCAAACGGACCCAACTGAGCTTCCACTTGAACCTCGTCACCTAGGAGTACCATCGGGTGTGTCTAAAACGATTTAGGAGCCTATGGTACAATTGACGCAAACCGAGCACCTATCTTGCCCCGACGCTAACACAGTCTCAAAACAGATCGAAACAAGATTCAACATGACCCACCTTAGGTAGGAGTTCCATCGGGTGCCTCCAATAGTATTTCTGAGCCTACGGTACGTTCGACGCAAACCGCGCACCAATCTTGCATCAAGAGTAGCACTATCTCCAAACAGACCAAACTCGGCTTCCACTTGAGCCTCGTCACCTAGAAGTCCCATCGAGTGTGTCCAAAATGATTTCTATGCCTATGGTATGTTCGGTGCAAACCGTGCACCTATCTTGCACTGACACAAACACTGTCACCAAACAGACTAAAATGAGATTCCACACGACCCACGTCACTTATGAGTTCCATCAGGTGCGTGTAAAACTCTTTATGAGCCTATGGTATGTGCAGTGCAAACTGTGCAACTATCTTGCGTCAAGATTAGCACTATCTCCAAATGGACCGAACACAAAACCACCAGAACCTCGTCACCTAGGAGTACCATCGGGTGCGTCTATAGCACTATATCCAAACGGACCGAACAGAGCTCCACCAAACCCTCATCACCTAGGTGTACCATTGGGTATGTCTAAAATGATTTATGAGCCTATGGTACGTTTGACGCAAACCGAGCACCTATCTTGCACCGACACTAACACTGTCTCAAAACAGTTCGAAACAAGATTCCACATGATCCACCTCACCTAGGAGTTCTATCGGGTGCCTCCAATACTATTTTTGAGCCTATGATACGTTCAACACAAACTGTGCACCAATCTTACAACTAGAGTAGCACTATCTCCAAATGAACCGAACAGAGCTTCCACTTGAGCCTCATCACCTAGGAGTCCCATCGAGTGTGTCGATAATGATTTCTATGCCTATGGTATGTTTGGTGCAACCGTTCACCAATCGTGGACTAACACAAACACTGTCTCGACACAAAACTGTTACAAAACGGACTAAAACGAGATTCCACACGACCCACGTCACTTATGAGTTCCATCAGGTGCGTGCAAAACTATTTATGAGCCTATGCTACGTGCTGTGCAAACCGGGCACCTATCTTGCACCGATGCTGACACAATCTCAAATCAGATCGAAACAAGATTCCACATGACCCACCTCACCTAGGATTTCCATCGAGTGCCTCCAATACTATTTTCAAGCCTACGGTACGTTCGACGCAAATCGTGCACCAATCTAGCATCAAGAGTAGCACTATCTTGAAACGGACCAAACTAAGCTTCCACTTGAGCCTCGTCACCTAGGAGTCCCATCGAGTGTGTCCAAAATGATTTCTATGCCTATGGTATGTTCGATGCAAACCGTGCACCTATCTTGCATAAAACAAACACTGTCTCCAAATGGACTAAAACGAGATTTGACACAGCACACGTCACTTATGAGTACCATCGGGTGCGTCTAAATCTATTTATGACCTGGGGTACGTGCAATGCAAACCACCGTCAAGATTAGCACTATCTCCAAACAGACCGAACAGAGCTCCACCAGACCCTCGTCACCTAGGTTTACTATCGGGTACGTCTAAAATGATTTATCAGCCTATGGTACGTTTGACACAAACCGAGCACCTATCTTGCACTGAGGCTAACACTGTCTCAAAATAGATCGAAACGAGATTCCACATGACCCACCTCAATTTGGAGTTCCATCGGGTGCCTCCAATACTATTTCTGAGCCAACGGTACGTTCGACGCAAACCGTGCACCAGTCTTGCATCAAGTGTAGCACTATCTCCAAATGGACCAAACTGAGCTTCCACTTAAGCCTCGTCACCTAGGAGTCTCATCGAGTGTGTCCAAAATGATTTCTATGCCTATGGTATGTTCGGTGCAAACCATGCACCTATCTTGCATTGACACAAACACTGTCTCCAAATAGACTAAAATAAGATTCCACATGGCCCACATCACTTACGAGTTCCATCAGGTGCGTCCAAAACTATTTTTGAGCCTATGGTACATGCAGTGCAAACCGTGCACCTATCTTATGCAAAGATTAGCACTATCTCCAAATAGACCGAACAGAGCTCCACCAGACCCTCATCGCCTAGGAGCACCATCAGGTGTGTCTAAAATGATTTATGAGCCTATGGTACGTTTGACACAAACCGAGCTCCTATCCTGCACCGATGCTAACACTGTCTCAAAACAGATCGAAACGAGATTCCACATGACCCACCTCACCTAGGAGTTCTATCAGGTGCCTCCAATACGATTTCTGAGCCTACGGTACGTTCAATGCAAACCGTGCACCAATCTTGCATCAAGAGTAGCACTATCTAAAAACGGACCGAACCAAGCTTCCACTTGAGCCTCGTCACCTAGGAGTCCCATCGAGTGTGTCTAAAACGATTTCTATGCTGCTAGAATGTTCGGTGCAAACCGTGCACCTATCTTGCTCTGACACAAACACTGTCTCAAAATGGGCTAAAACAAGATTTCACACGGCCCAAGTCACTTACGAGTTCCATCAGGTGCGTATAAAACTATTTATGAGCCTATAGTATGTGCAGGGCAAATCGTGCACTTATCTTGCGTCAAGATTAGCACTATCTCCAAACGGAACGAACAGGGGTCCAATAGACCCTCGTCACCTAGGAGTACCATCGGGTGTGTCTAAAACGATTTAGGAGCCTATGGTACAATTGACGCAAACCGAGCACCTATCTTGCCCCGATGCTAACACGGTCTCAAAACAGATCGAAACAAGATTCCACTTGCATCAAGAGTAGCACTATCTCCGAACGGGTCAAACTGAGCTTCCACTTGAGCCTCGTCACCTAGGAGTCCCATCGAGTGTGTCCAAAACGATTTCTATGCCTCTAGTATGTTTGGTGCAAACCGTGCACCTATGTTGCACTGACACAAACATTGTCTCCCAATGGACTAAAATGAGATTCCACATGGCTCACGTCACTTATGAGTACCATAGAGTGCTTCTAAAACTATTTATGAGCCTATGGTACGTGCAGTGCAAACCATGCACCTATCTTGCGTCAATGTTAGCACTATTTCCAAATGGACCGAACAAAGCTCCACCAGACCCTCGTCACCTAGGAGTACCATCGGGTGTGTCCAAAACTATTTATGAGCCTATGTTACGTTCAGTGCCAACCGTGCACCAATCTTACGTCAAGATGAGCACTATCTCCAAACGGACCGAACAGAGCTCCACCAGACCCTCATCACCTAGGAGTACCACCAGCTGCATCTAAAATGATTTAGGAGCCTATGGTACGTTTGACACAAACCGAGCACCTATCTTGCACCGATGGTAACACTGTCTTGAAACAGATGGAAACAAGATTCCACATGACCCACCTCACCTTGGAGTTCCATCGGGTGCCTCCAATACTATTTCTGAGCCAACGGTACGTTCGACGCCAACCATGCACCAATCTTGCATCAAGAGTAGCACTATCTCCAAACGGACCAAACTGAGCTTCCACTTGAGCCTCGTCACCTAGGAGTCCCATCGAGTGTGTCCAAAACGATTTCTATGCCTATGGTATGTTTGGTGCAAACCGTGCACCTATCTTGCACTAACACAAACACTGTCTCCAAACAAACTAAAATGAGATTCCACACGGCCCACGTCACTTACGAGTACCATCAGGTGCGTCTAAATCTATTTATGAGCCTGTGGTACGTGCAATGCAAACCATGCACCTATCTTGCGTCAAGGTTAGCACTATTTCCAAACGGACCGAACAGAACTCCACCAGACCCTCGTCACCAAGGAGTACCATGAGGTGTGTCCAAAACTATTTATGAGCCTATGGTACGTTCAGTACAAACCGTGCACCTATCTGACGTCAAGATTAGCACTATCTCCAAACGGACCGAACACAGCTCCACCAGACCCTCGTCACCTAGGTGTACCATCAGGTACGTCTAAAATGATTTATCAGCCTATGGTACGTTTGACACAAACAAAGCACCTATCTTGCACCGACGCTAACACTGTCTCGAAACAGATCGAAACGAGATTCCACATGACCCACCTCTCCTTGGAGTTCCATCGGGTGCCTCCAATACTATTTCTGAGCCAACGGTACGTTTGACGCAAACCGTGCACTAGTCTTGCATCAAGAGTAGCACTATCTCCAAACAGACCAAACTGAGCTTCCACATGAGCCTCGTCATCTAAGAGTCCTGATGAGGACATCATTGGCTCGAATATGACCATATTAACCACTTCTAAACTAAAGGTGCAACCATTCTATATGAGGCTTATCATTGATACATTTGATGAATCGGTGCTGCACCATAAAGTGTGTGTATTTTCATTTTCAGAATTACTTACATGGATGAAGAGAAGGTTCAACTGCATATGGAAAGAATGGAAGGTTAATGAAGTTGATTGGGGACCAAGTCCAAATATTCCTAATGTCATCCACCAAGCCACCACGTCACTTTTGGCTCAAAGAAAGAAAGAGTCCAAGTCTAACACGTTTTAGAAGATGAATTCGGACTACAGAAGAGTCCCAACTTCCGACGGTTGTCACGACTTCATACGGACTCCGATTGGGACGTTCTAGGACTTTTTGGAAAGCTTATCAAGTCTACTTTCCAACGGATACTCATGCCAATATCTTGTTAAATACGTCCGCAGTTCTTATTTTAATACCGAGACCTTTTCTGTCCACGGTGCTGCGTCACCTGATTGTTGCCCGATGGACCGTGTATCAAGTGGGGCCCAATAGGGGCGTGTCCTAGGGTTGTGGGATGACCCCCACCACGTCCAGCTCATCCTCTACCCTCTCATATACCTCCATAGCCGCCACAAAGAGATGGGGGTTTTTGTTTTGATGTAAGTTTAGCTCCTGCTACTTCCTGGTAGACACGTGTGTCGGTTAGACCATCTGTTCTACTCGATCTGGAACCCCACCTTTATGTGTATTAGATCTGAAACTTCATCTCATATTTGCAATTGAGTGCTTGTTCTGCTTGTTCTTGCTTGTTCTTCGATTGCTTGCAGGAATAACCCTAGTGGTTTGGTTGGTTGTGATCCGCAAGATCGTGACAACCGCTGGAATTGGTGTATCGATCGCTAAGGCGCAGCGTCCTTGGATGGTTGTAGTCGGGTCGTGAATGTCTCTCTAGTGAAATCGAAGGTATCCTTCTCCACTGAAAGATTGGGACACACATACTCTTATCAGTTGGTAATCAGAGCAAGGTTGATCGGTGAGAGACTTCCAATCCTTTGCTGTTTTTAATTGCATATAGTCTAGAAAAGCCAAAAAAACAATTAGTAGATTAGGGTTCTGTAATCCTATAGACCTTTTGAGCCTTTGCTAGCACTGCTTAGTACGGCTTGTTGAGTCGTCGGTTGCATCGGTTGCGTCGAGTTGCTGGTCTTAGTTTTAGGCTTTTAGAGTTTCGAGTTCTTGTCAAGTTTTGGTCACTATCAATTATATACATATCCGCTGCCATCACCACCACCATACATATCTCCACTACACCATATACATCTTTGTTGCAATCATTACTACCATATTCATCTTTGTTGCACCATATCCATCCACGCTATTTTTTTTCATATCGAGAAAATCTGATTTGGGCGCACAAAGAAAAATCTGAGTTGCTAGTTCTTTTCTTGTTACTCCCCAAAAAAGACAAATACATTATAAGTTGATGTTCTGAACTATGTTTTGTTAAGTTCAGATTCGTCTTGTGCAAAGTAAAAGAAAATAAGTAGAAGAAGAGAATTCAAAAAAAGACAAAAGAAAAAAAGAAAGAGAAAGAGAAAAGAAAGAAAAGAAGAGAGGAGGAAAAGAGGGAGAGTGATAGCTTGCTGTTCTTGTGCCTTTTTCCTACTGTACCGTGACTTCATTTGTGTCTAGGCTCGCGTCTCTAGCACGGTCTAGCCTAGGACTAGCATGGTACCATCGTTGAACGATTTCTCAACTTGCTTTTTGTGACTAACGTGGTGCTAGTACTTCCTTGTACATTAATTTGAGCCCTCCTACAGCTCCACATATTCGACTACAGCTTTGACAGGTGTTGTTGCTGCGGTGTCGATACACTATTTTCCAGGTTTGTAACTTGTTGGTAACCGCCACCTCCTGTTGGGCTTGGTAAGAACTTATAAGAGCTTGTTTGAACAGGTTGAGAGTGAGAGAATTACAACAACCACATCCTAGTAGTTGATAGGGGCATAAATATTATTGTGGATGTTTCTTGTTTTCTTCTAATCATGGTAGGAATCCACATGGAAATACAAGATGATCAGGTTGTATATTCTCATCAGTTTGCTAAAGGTATGGCAAGAGATAAGCATGCGACTCATGAGGTATGTGATGTTTTGCTTGATAGAATAAAATCTGCACTACCTAGTTTTGAAGGAAAGTATGATCCTCATGCATATATTGAATGGGAGCTAAATGTAAACAATGAATTTAAAAAGCTTGATCTATCAGAAAATCAAAAGGTTAGAGTTGCTTCTAGTGTTTTTACTAAATATGCTTTAACTGAATGGAAACACCTTTGTAGATTTGGTAAAGCCTCTCAATCATGGAAAGATGTGAAAAGACATTTTAGAAATGTTTTTGTACCTGAATATTATTCTGAAATTTTGTTTAGAAAGTTGCAATCTATAAAACAAGAGAACAAAACTGTAGCAGAATACTTGGATAGACTAAAATCATGTTTGCTGCGTTGTGGCTTAGAAGAAACTGGTGAACTTTTGGAACATAGATTTTTGCAAGGTCTTAATGAGGAAATTCAGAATATTCTTGTTGATAAACATTATAACTCTTTTGATGAGTTGTTTGATCTTGCTTGTGATTATGAAAGAAATCTCAAAATGGATCTAGCAAATACAAAAGAAGCACTTGCCTCTCCAATAACTAACAACTTGCAGCAAGTAGACAACAATATTCAAATGGAGAGCAAGAAATTTGGGATATTAGGTGACTCATTTCAGGAAGAGAATCCTGCTGCTTGTACAACCTTTGAGAAGAGCAGCAAAGGTAAGTCAAATGTCAATAACAAAAATAAAGGTGAGTATGCTTTAGTTGAACTGTATTTGTCCACTAATCGTGCTAGCATAGAGAAATCAATTGTGGAACCAGTTACTGATTTTCCCTTGTCACACATTGATATGCTTAATCTTCCTTGTGATACAGAAGAGTTGTGTGCTAACACATTAGCTATATCCATACCACAACTTGTGAATAAAGCAAAAAATTCTGAATCAATGTGTGCTGAATTCAAGCATGTTATTCATATTACAAATGAAAATGAAGAAACTCAAATGTTGTCATCTTTACATACAATGGGGTATATAGAATTTGATGATCTTTGTGAGCTTAGCTACTTAGAGAATAATCTGTTTGCTAGATTTGAATTGCCATGTTCTCGTAATATTAGTTTTCATGCTATTGGCAAATATAATTGTAAAGAGGACTATATGATACACCTAATTTACATTTGTTCAAATATGAAACCCCCTATTATTATGCAAAAATATGATCAATCTAAGGAATGCCCTCCACCAATCGAGTTTCCCTTGTTTGGTTGGAAAGAAACAGGATAACTCTCAAGAAGGGGAGAATGGTTCGGTATTACCTACAACATGCCCTCCACCAATGGTCAAACCGAGGACGGTTTGCTGTCAAGAAGGGGAGAATGATGAGGACATCATTGGCTCGAATATGACCATATTAACCACTTCTAAACTAAAGGTGCAACCATTCTATATGAGGCTTATCATTGATACATTTGATGAATTGGTGCTGCACCATAAAGTGTGTGTATTTTCATTTTCAGACTTACTTACATGGATGAAGAGAAGGTTCAATTGCATATGGAAAGAATGGAAGGTTAATGAAGTTGATTGGGGACCAAGTTCAAATATTCCTAATGTCATCCACCAAGCCACCACGTCACTTTTGGCTCAAAGAAAGAAAGAGTCCAAGTCCAACACGTTTTGGAAGATGAATTCGGACTGCAGAAGAGTCCCAACTTCCGACGGTTGCCACGACTTCATACGGACTCCGATTGGGACGTTCTAGGACTTTTGGAAAGGTTATCAAGTCTACTTTCCAACGGATCTGGACTCATGCCAATATCTTGTTAAATACGTCCGCAGTTCATATTTTAATACCGCGACCTTTTCTGTCCACGGTGCTGCGTTACCTGATTGTTGCCCGATGGGCCGTGTATCAAGTGGGGCCCAATAGGGGCGTGTCCTAGGGTTGTGGGATGACCCCCACCACGTCCTGGTCGTCCTCTACCCTCTCATATACCTCCATAGCCGCCACAAAGAGATGGGGCTTTTGTTTTGATGTAAGTTTAGCTCCTGCTGCTTCTGGTAGACACGTGTGTCGGTTAGACCATCTGTTCTACTCGATCCGGAACCCCACCTTTATGTGTATTAGATCTGAAACTTCATCTCATATTTGCAATTGAGTGCTTGTTCTACTTGTTCTTGCTTGTTCTTCGATTGCTTGCAGGAATAACCCTAGTGGTTTGGTTGGTTGTGATCCGCAAGATCGTGACAACCGCTGAAATTGGTGTATCGATCGCTAAGGCGCAGCGTCCTTGGATGGTTGTAGTCGGGTCATGAATGTCTCTCCAGTGAAATCGAAGTTATCCTTCTCCACCGAAAGATTGGGACACACATACTCTTATCAAGTCCCATCGAGTGTGTCCAAAACGATTTCTATGCCTATGGTATATTCGGTGTAAACCGTGCACCTATCTTGCATTGACACAAACACTATCTCCAAATGGACTAAAACAAGGTTCCACACGGCCCACGTCACTTATGAGTACCATCAGGTGCGTCTAAATCTATTTATGAGCCTGTGGTACGTGCAATGCAAACCATGCACCTATCTTGCATCAAGGTTAGCACTATTTCCAAACGGACCGAATAGAACTCCACCAGACCCTCATCACCAAGGAGTACCATCAGGTGCGTCCAAAACTATTTATGAGCCTATGGTACGTTTAGTACAAACCGTGCACCTATCTGGCGTCAAGAATAGCACTATCTCCAAACGGACCGAACAGAGCTCCACCAGACCCTCATCACCTAGTTGTACCATCGGGTACGTCTAAAATGATTTATCAGCCTATGGTACGTTTGACACAAACCAAGCACCTATCTTGCACTGACGCTAACACTGTCTCGAAACAGATCAAAACAAGATTCCACCTGACCCACCTCACCTTATTGTTCCATCAGGTGCCTCCAATACTATTTTTGAGCCAACGGTATGTTTGACACAAACCGTGCACCAGTCTTGCATCAAGAGTAGCACTATCTCCAAACGGACCAAACTGAGCATCCACTTGAGCCTCGTCACCTAGAAGCCCCATCGAGTGTGTCCACAATGATTTCTATGCCTATGGTATGTTCGGTGCAAACCATGCACCTATCTTGCACTGACACAAACACTGTCTCCAAACGGACTAAAATGAGATTCCACACGGCCCACGTTACTTACGAGTTCCATCAGGTGCGTCCAAAACTATTTTTGAGCCTATGGTACATGTAGTGCAAACCGTGCACCTATCTTGCGTATAGATTAGCACTATCTCCAAACAGACCGAACAGAGCTCCACCAGACCCTCGTCACCTAGGAGCACCATCAGGTGTGTCTAAAACGATTTATGAGCCTATGGTACGTTTGACACAAACTGAGCACCTATCTTACACCGATGCTAACACTGTCTCAAAACAGATCGAAACGAGATTCCACATGACCCACCTCACCTTGGAGTTCCATCGGGTGCCTCCAATACTATTTCTGAGCCAACAGTACGTTCAATGCAAACCGTGCACCAATCTTGCATCAAGAGTAGCACTATCTCCAAACGGACTGAACCAAGCTTCCACTTGAGCCTCGTCACCTAGGAGTCCCATCGAGTGTGTCCGAAATGATTTCTATGCTGCTAGAATGTTCGGTGCAAACCGTGCACCTATCTTGCACTAACAAAAACACTGTCTCAAAACGGACTAAAATGAGATTTCACACGGCCCACGTCACTTACGAGTTCCATCAGGTGCGTATAAAACTATTTATGAGCCTATGGTATGTGCAGGGCAAACCGTGCACCTATCTTGCATCAAGATTAGCACTATCTCCAAACGGAACGAATAGAGGTCCAATAGACCCTCATCACCTAGGAGTACCATCGGGTGTGTCTAAAATGATTTAGGAGCCTATGGTACAATTGACGCAAACCGAGCACCTATCTTGCCCCGACGCTAACACAGTCTCAAAATAGATCGAAACAAGATTCGACATGACCCACCTCAGGTAGGAGTTCCACCTGGTGCGTCCAATAGTATTTCTGAGCCTACGGTACGTTCGACGCAAACTGTGCACCTATCTTGAATCAAGAGTAGCACTATCTCCAAAGGGACCAAACTGAGCTTCCACTTGAGCCTCGTCACCTAGGAGTCCCATCGAGTGTGTCCAAAATGATTTCTATGCCTCTAGTATGTTCAGTGCAAACCGTGCACCTATCTTGCACTGACACAAACACTGTCTCCAAATGGACTAAAATGAGATTCCACACGGCCCACGTCACTTATGAGTACCATAGAGTGCTTCTAAAACTATTTATGAGCCTATGCTACGTGTAGTGCAAACCATGCACCTATCTTGCGTCAATGTTAGCACTATTTCCAAATGGACCAAACAGAGCTCCACCAGACCCTCGTCACCTAGGAGTACCATTGGGTGCGTCCAAAACTATTTACGAGCCTATGTTACGTTCAGTGCCAACCGTGCACCTATCTTGCGTCAAGATGAGCACTATCTCCAAATGGACCGAACAGAGCTCCACCAGACCCTCGTCACCTAGGAGTACCACCGGGTGCGTCTAAAATGATTTAGGAGCCTATGGTACGTTTGACACAAACCGAGCACCTATCTTGCACCGACGGTAACACTGTCTCGAAACAGATTGAAACGAGATTCCACATGACCCACCTCACCTAGGAGCTCCATTGGGTGCCTCCTACTATTTCTGAGCCTACGGTACGTTCAACGCAAACCGTGCACCAATCTTGCATCAAGAGTGGCACTATCTCCAAACGGACTGAACAGAGCTTCCACTTGAGCCTCGTCACCTAGAAGTCCCGTCGAGTGTGTCCAAAACGATTTTGATGCCTATGGTATGTTTAGTGCAAACCGTGCACCTATCTTGCACTGACACAAACACTGTCTCCAAATGGACTAAAACGAGATTCCACACGGCCCACGTCACTTCTGAGTACCATCGGGTGCGTCTAAATCCATTTATGAGCCTGTGGTACGTGCAATGCAAACCACCATCACGGTTAGCACAATTTCCAATCGGACCGAACAGAGCTCCACCAGACCCTCATCACCTAGGTGTACCATCGGGTACGTCTAAAATGATTTATCAGCCTATGACATGTTTGACATAAACTGAGCACCTATCTTGCACCGAGGCTAACACTGTCTCGAAACAGATCGAAACGAGATTTCACATGACCCACCTCACCTTGGAGTTCCATCGGGTGCCTCCAATACTATTTCTGAGCCAATAGTACGTTCGACACAAACCATGCACCAGTCTTGCATCAAGAGTAGCACTATCTCCAAATGGACCAAACTGAGCTTCCACTTGAGCCTCGTCACCTAGGAGTCCCATCGAGTGTGTCCAAAATGATTTCTATGCCTATGGTATGTTCGGTGCAAACCATACACCTATCTTGCACTGACACAAACACTATCTCCAACTAGACTAAAATGAGATTCCACACGGCCCATGTCACTTACGAGTTCCATCAGGTGTGTCCAAAACTATTTTTGAGCCTATGGTACATGCAGTGCAAACCGTGCACCTATCTTGCGTAAAGATTAGCACTCTCTCCAAACAGACCGAACAGAGCTCCACCAGACCCTCGTCACCTAGGAGCACCATCAGGTGTGTCTAAAATGATTTATGAGCCTATGGTACGTTTGACACAAACCGAGCACCTATCCTGCACCGATGCTAACACTGTCTCAAAACAGATCGAAACGAGATTTCACATGACCCACCTCACCTAGGAGTTCCATCAGGTGCCTCCAATACTATTTCTAAGCCTACGGTACTTTCAGTGCAAACCGTGCACCAATCTTGCATCAAGAGTAGCACTATCTCCAAATGGACCGAACTAAGCTTCCACCTGAGCCTCGTCACCTAGGAGTCCCAACGAGTGTGTCCAAAACAATTTCTATGCCTCTAGAATGTTCGGTGCAAACCATGCACCTATCTTGCACTGACACAAACACTGTCTCAAAACGGACTAAAACGAGATTTCACACGGCCCACGTCACTTACGAGTTCCATCAGGTGCGTATAAAACTATTTATGAGCCTATGGTATGTGCGGGGCAAACCGTGCACCTATCTTGCGTCAAGATTAGCACTATCTCCAAATGGAACGAACAGAGGTCCAATAGACCCTCGTCACCTAGGAGTACCATCGGGTGTGTCTAGAACGATTTAGGAGCCTATGGTACAATTGACGCAAACCGAGCTCCTATCTTGCTACTAACACAGTCTCAAAACAGATCAAAACAAGATTCGACATGACCCACCTCAGGTAGGAGTTCCACTTGGTGCCTCCAATAGTATTTCTGAGCCTACGGTATGTTCGACGCAAATCGTGCACCAATCTTGCATCAAGAGCAGCACTATCTCTGAACAGACCAAACTGAGCTTCCACTTGAGCGTCGTCACCTAGGAGTCCCATCGAGTGTGTCCGAAACGATTTCTATGCCTCTAGTATGTTCGGTGCAAACCGTGCACCTATCTTGCACTGACACAAACACTATCTCCAAATGGAGTAAAACAAGATTCCACATGGCCCACGTCACTTATGAGTACCATAGAGTGCTTCTAAAACTATTTATGAGCCTATGGTACGCGCAGTGCAAACCATGCACCTATCTTGCGTCAATGTTAGCACTATTTCCAAATGGACCGAATAGAGCTCCACCAGACCATCATCACCTAGGAGTACCATCGGGTGTGTCCAAAACTATTTATGAGCCTATGTTACGTTCAGTGCCAACCGTACACCTATCTTGCATCAAGATGAGCATTGTCTCCAAACGGACCGAACAGAGCTCCACTAGACCCTCGTCACCTAGGAGTACCACCGGGTGCATCTAAAATGATTTAGGAGCCTATGGTACGTTTGACACAAACCGAGCACCTATCTTGCACCGACAGTAACACTGTCTCGAAACAGATCGAAACGAGATTCCACATGACCCACCTCACCTTGGAGTTCAATCGGGTGCCTCCAATACTATTTCTGAGCCAACGGTACGTTCGACGCAAACCGTGCACCAGTCTTGCATCAAGAGTAGCACTATGTCCAAACGGACCAAACGGAGCTTCCACTTGAGCCTCGTCACCTAGTAGTCCCATCGAGTGTGTCCAAAACGATTTCTATGCCTATGGTAGGTTCAGTGCAAACCGTGCACCTATCTTGCACTGACACAAACACTGTCACCAAACAGACTAAAACAAGATTCCAAACGACCCACGTCACTTATGAGTTCCATCAAGTGCGTGTAAAACTCTTTGTGAGCCTATGGTATGAGCCTATGCGTCAACATCAGCACTATCTCCAAATGGACCGAACACAGGACCACCAGAACCTCGTCACCTAGGAGTACCATCGGGTGCGTCTATAGCACTATCTCCAAACGGACCGAACAGAGCTCCACCAGACCCTCGTCACCTAGGTGTACCATCGGGTGTGTCTAAAACGATTTATGAGTCTATGGTACGTTTGACGCAAACCGAGCACCTATCTTGCACCAACACTAACACTATCTCAAAACAGATCGAAACGAGATTCCACATGACCCACCTCACCTAGGAGTTCTATCAGGTGCCTCCAATACTATTTCTGAGCCTATGATACGTTCAACACAAACTGTGCACCAATCTTGCAACAAGAGTAGCACTATCTCCAAACGGCCCGAACAGAGCTTCCACTTGACCTCATCACCTGGGAGTCCCATCGAGTGTGTCAAAAACGATTTCTATGCCTATGGTATGTTTGGTGCAACTGTTCACCAATCTTGGACTAACACAAACACTAGCTCGACACAAAACTATCACAAAATGGACTAAAACAAGATTCCACACGACCCACGTCACTTATGAGTTCCATCAGGTGCATGTAAAACTATTTATGAGCCTATGCTACGTCGTGTGCAAAACCGTGCACCTATCTTGCGTCAAGATTAGCACTATTTCCAAATGGACCAAACAGAGGACCACTAGACCCTCGTCACCTAGGAGTACCATCGGGTGCGTCTAAAATGATTTATGAGCCTATGGTACATTTGACACAAACCGAGCACCTATATTGCACCGACGCTAACACTGCTTCAAAACAGATCGAAACAAGATTCCACATGACCCACCTCACCTAGGAGTTTCATCAGGTGCCTCTAATATTGTTTACGAGCCTACAATACATTCAATGCAAACCGTGCACCAATCTTGCATCAAGAGTAGCACTATGTCCAAACGGACCAAACCAAGATTTCACTCGAGCCTTGTCACCTAGGAGTCCCATCGAGTGCGTACAAAACGATTTCAATGCCTACGGTATGTTCGGTGCAACCCATGCACCTATCTTTGCACTGACACTAACGCTTTCTCCAAATGGACTAAAACAAGATTCCACACAACCCACGTCACTTATGAGTTCCATCGGGTGTGTTCAAAACTATTTATGAGCCTATGGTACATTCAGTGCAAACTGAGCACCTATCTGTGTCAAGATTAGCACTATCTCCAAACGGACTGAACAGAGCTCCACCAGACACTCGTCACCACAGAGTACCATTGGGTGTGTCCAAAACGATTTATGAGCCTGCAGTACGTTTGACGCAAACCGAGCACCTATCTTGCACCGACGCTAACACTATCTCAAAACAGATCGAAACAAGATTCCACATGACCCACCTCACCTAGGAGTTCCATCGGGTGCCTCCAATACTATTTCTAAGCCTACAGTACGTTTAACGCAAACCGTGCACCAATCTTGCATCAAGAGTAGCACTATCTCCAAACGAACCGAACCGAGCTTCCACTTGAGCCTCGTCACCTAGGAGTACTATCGACTATGTCCAAAACGATTTCTATGCCTATGGTATGTTCGGTGCAAACCGTGCAACTATGTTGCACTGGCACTAATACTATCTCCAAATGGGCAAAAACGAGATTCCACACGACCCACATCACTTACGAGTTGCATCGGGTGCGTCCAAAACTATTTATGAGCCTATGGTACATTCAGTGCAAACCGTGCACCAATCTTGCGTCAAGATTAGCACTATCTCCAAATGGACTAAAACAAGACTCCACACGACCCACGTCACTTACGAGTTCCATCGGGTGCGTCCAAAACTATTTATGAGCCTATGGTACATTTGACGCAAACCGAGCACCTACCTTGTGTCAAGATTAGCACTATCTCTAAACGGACTGAACAGAGCTCCACCGGACCCTCTTCACCTAAGCGTAGCATCGGGTGTGTCTAAAATGATTTATGAGTCTATGGTACATTTGACGCAAACCGAGCACCTATCTTGCACCGACGCTAACCCAATCTCAAAACAGATCGAAACAAGGTTCCACATGACCCATCTCACCTAAGAGTTCCATTGGGTGCCTCCAATACTATTTCTGAGCCTACGGTATGTTCGACGCAAACCATGCACCAATCTTGCATCCAGAGTAGCGCTATCTGCAAATGGAATGAACAGAGCTTCCACTTGAGCCTCGTCACCTTGGAGTCCCATCGACTGTGTCCAAAATGATTTCTATGCCTCTGGTATGTTCGGTGCAACCCATGCACCTATCTTTGCACTAACACTAACACTGTCTCCAAACGGAATAAAACAAGATTCCACATGACCCACGTCACTTACAAGTTCCAACAGGTGTGTCCAAAACTATTTATGAGCATATGGTACGTGCAGTGCAAACCGTGCACCTATCTTGCGTCAAGATTAGCACTATCTCCAAATGGACCGAACAGAGCTCCACCGGACCCTCGTCACCTAGGAGTACCATCGGGTGCGTCTAAAATGATTTATGAGCCTATGGTATGTTTGACGTAAACAGAGCACCTATCCTGCACCAACGCTAACACTGTCTCAAAACAGATTGAAACGAGATTCCACATGACCCACCTCACCTAGGAGTTCCATTGGGTGACTCCAATACTATTTCTGAGCCTATGATACGTCAACGAAAACTGTGCACCAATCCTGCAACAAGAGTAGCACTATCCCCAAATGGACCGAACAGAGCTTCCACTTGAGCCTCGTCACCTAGGAGTCCCATCGAGTGTGTCCTAAACGATTTCTATGCCTATGGTATGTTCGGTGCGACCGTTCACCAATCTTGCACTAACACAAACACTGTCTCCAAACGGACAAAAGTGAGGTTCCACAAGGCCCACGTAACTTACGAGTTCCATCAGGAGCGTCTAAAACTATTTATGAGCCTATGATACGTGCAGTGCAAACTGTGCACCTATCTTGCGTCAAGATTAACACTACCTCCAAACGGACCGAACATAGGTCCACCAGACCCTCATCACCTATGAGTACCATCGGGTGCGTCTAAAACGATTTATGAGCCTATGGTACATTTGGTGCAACCCGAGCACCTATCTTCCACCGACGCTAACCAGTCTCAAAATAGATCGAAACAAGATTCCACATGACCCACCTCACCTAGGAGTTTCATCGGGTGCCTCTAATACTATTTCTGAGCCTACGGTACGTTCGACGTAAACCGTGCACCAATCTTGCATCAAGAGTAGCCCTATCTCCAAACGGGCCAAACTGAGCTTCCACTTATGTCTTGTCTCCTAGAAGTCCCATCGAGTGTGTCCAAAACGATTCCTATGCCTATGGTATGTTCGGTGCAAACCGTGCACCTATCTTGCACTGACAAAAACACTGCCTCGAAACGGACTGAAAAGAGATTCCACACGACCCACGTCACTTACGAGTTCCATCGGGTGCGTCCAAAACTATTTATGAGCCTATGGTACGTTCTATGCAAACCGTGCACCAATACACTGACACTAATACTGTCTCCAAACGGACTAAAACAAGATTCCACATGACCCACATCACTTACGAGTTGCATCGGGTGCGTCCAACACTATTTATGAGCCTATGGTACGTTCAGTGCAAACCGTGCACCTATCTTGCGTCAAGATTAGCACTATCTCCAAACGGACCGAACAGAGCTCCACTGGAGCCTCGTCACCAAGGAGTACCATTGGATGTGCCTAAAATGATTTATGATCCTATGGTACATTTGACGCAAACTGAGCACCACTTATCAAGATTAGCACTCTCTGCAAACGGACTAAACAGAGCACCACCTAACACTCGTCACCTCGGAGTTCCATTGGGTGTGTCCAAAACAATTTATGAGCCTATGGTACATTTGACGCAAACCGAGCACCTATCTTGCACCAATGCTAACCCAATCTCAAAACAGATTGAAATAAGATTCAACATGACCCACCTCACCTAAGAGTTCCATTGGGTGCCTCCAATACTATTTCTAAGGCTACGGTACGTTCGACGCAAACCGTGCACCAATCTTGCATCAAGAGTAGAACTATCTCCAAATGGACCGAAAAGAGCTTCCACTTGATCCTCGTCACCTAGGAGTCCCATAGAGTGCGTCCAAAACAATTTCAATGCCTACGGTATGTTTGGTGCAACCTATGCAGCTATCTTTCCACTGATACTAACACTGTCTCCAAATGGACTAAAACAAGATTCCACACGACTCACGTCACTTACGAGTTCCATCAGGTGCGTCCAAAACTATTTATGAGCCTACGGTACATTAAGTGCAAACCATGCACCTATCTTGTGTCAAGATTAGCACTATCTCCAAATGGACCGAACAGAGCTCCACCAGACCCACGTCACCTAGGAGTACCATTGGGTGTGTCTAAAATGATTTATGCGCCTATGGTACGTTTGACGCAAACCGAGCACTTATCTTGCACCGACGCTAACACTATCTCAAAACAAATCGAAACGAGATTCCACATGACCCACCTCACTAGGAGTTCCATCGGGTGCCTCCAATACTATTTCTGAGCTTACGGTATGTTCAACACAAACCGTGCACCAATCTTGCATCAAGAGTAGCACTATCTCCAAACGGACTGAACTGAGCCTCCACTTGAGACTCGTCACCTAGAAGTCCCATCGAGTGTGTCGAAAACGATTTCAATGCCTACGGTATATTCGGTGCAACCCATGCACCTATCTTTGCACAGACACTAACACTGTCTCCAAACAGACTAAGACAAGATTCCACATGACCCACGTCACTTACAAGTTCCATCGGTGCATCCAAAACTATTTATGAGCCTATGGTACATTAAGTGCAAACTGTGCACCTATCTTGTGTCAAGATTAGCACTATCTCCAAACGGACCGAATAGAGCTCCACCGGACCCTCGTCACCTTGGAGTACCATTTGGTTTGTGTAAAACGATTTATGAGCCCATGGCACATTTGACGCAAACCAAGCACCACTTGTCAAGATTAGCACTATCGGCAAACACACCGAACAGATCTCCACCAGACCCTCATTACCTAGGAGTACCATCGGGTGTGTCTAACACGATTTATGAGCCTATGGTACATTTGACGCAAATCGAGCACCTATCTTGCACTGACGCTAACCCAATCTCAAAACAGATCGAAACAAGATTCCACATGACCCACCTCACCTAGGAGTGCCATCAGGTGCGTCTAAAATGATTTATGAGCCTGTCGTACATTTGACGCAAACCAAGCACCTATCTTGCACCGACACTAACACTGTCTCAAAACAGATCGAAACGAGATTCCACATGACCCACCTCACCTAGGAGTTCCATCGGGTGCCTCCAATACTATTTCTAAGAATACGGTACATTCTACGCAAACCGTGCACCAATCTTGCATCAAGAGTAGCACTATCTCCAAACGGACCGAACCGAGCTTCCACTTGAGCCTCGTCACCTAGGAGACCCATAGAGTGCGTCCAAAATGATTTCAATGCCTACGATATGTTCGGTGCAACCCTTGCACCTATCTTTGCACTGACACTAACACTGTCTCCAAACAGACTAAAACAAGATTCCACATGACCCACGTCACTTACGAGTTGCATCGGGTGCGTCCAAAACTATTTATGAGCCTATGATACATTAAGTGCAAACTGTGCACCTACCTTGTGTCAAGATTAGCACTATCTCCAAACGGACCGAACAGAGCTCCACCAGACCCTTGTCACCTAGGATTACCATCGGGTGTGTCTAAACTGATTTATGAACCTATGGTACGTTTGACGCAAACCGAGCACCTATCTTGCACCGACGCAAACCCTATCTCAAAACAGATCAAAACGAGATTCCACATGACCCACCTCACCTAGGAGTTCCATCGGGTGCCTCCAATACTATTTCTGAGCCTACGGTACATTCAACGCAAACCGTGCACCAATCTTACATCAAGTGTAGCACTATCTCCAAACGGACCGAACAGAGCTTCCACTTGAGCCTCGTCAACTAGAAGTCCCATCGAGTGTGTCCAAAATGATATCTATGCCTATGGTATGTTTGGTACAAACCATGCACCTATCTTGCACTCACACTAACACTGTGTACAAATGGACTAAAACAAGATTCCACACGGCCCACGTCACTTACGAGTTGCATCGGGTGCGTCCAAAACTATTTATGAGCCTAGGTACATGCAGTGCAAACCGTGCACCTATCTTGCGCAAGATTAGGACTATCTCCAAATGGACCGAACAGAGGTCCACTAGACGCTCGTCACCTAGGAGTACCATCGGGTGCGTCTAAAATGATTTATGAGCCTATGGTACGTTTGACGCAAACCGAGCACCTATCTTGCACCGATGCTAACCCTATCTCAAAACAGATCGAAACGAGATTCCACATGACTCACCTCAATTAGGGGTTTCATCGGGTGCCTCTAATACTATTTCCAAGCCTACGGTACATTCTACGCAAACCGTGCACCAATCTTGCATCAAGAGTAGCACTATCTCCAAACAGACCGAACTGAGCTTCCACTTGAGCCTCATCACCTAGGAGTCCCATCGAGTGTGTCCAAAACAATTTCAATGCCTACGGTATGTTCGGTGCAACGCATGCACCTATCTATACACTGACGCTAACACTGTCTCCAAACAGACTAAAACAAAATTCCACATGACCCACGTCACTTACGAGTTCCATCGGGTGCGTCCAAAACTATTCATGAGCCTATGGTACATTAAGTGCAAACCATGCACCTATCTTGTGTCAAGATTAGCACTATCTCCAAACAGAGCGAATGGAGCTCGACCGGACCCTCGTCACCTAGGCGTACCATCAGGTGTGTCTAAAATGATTTATGAGCCTATGGTACATTTGACGCAAACCGAGCACCTATCTTGCACCGACGCTAACCCAATCTCAAAACAGATCGAAACAAGATTCCACATGACCCACCTCACCTAGGAGTTCCATCGGGTGCCTCCAATACTATTTCTGAGCCTACGGTACGTTCGACGCAAATCATGCACCAATCTTGCATCAAGAGTAGCTCTATCTCCAAATGGACCAAACCAAGCTTTCACTTGAGCCTCGTCACCTAGGAGTCCCATCGAGTGCCTCCAAAACAATTTCTATGCCTATGGTATGTTCGGTGCAACCCATGCACCTATCTTTGCACTGACACTAACACTGTCTCCAAACAGCCTAAAACAAGATTCCACATGACCCACGTCACTTACGAGTTCCATCAGTTGCGTCCAAAACTATTTATGAGCATATGGTACATGCAGTGCTAACTGTGCACCTATCTTACGTCAAGATTAGCACTATCTACAAACGGACCGAACAGAGCTGCACCGGACCCTCGTCACCTAGGAGTACCATCGGGTGCATCTAAAATGATTTATGAGCCTATGGTACGTTTGACGCAAACCAAGCACCTATCTTGCACCAACGCTAACACTTTCTCAAAACAGATCGCAACAAGATTCCACATGACCCACCTCACCTAGGAGTTCCGTCGGGTGCCTTCAATACTATTTCTAAGTCTACGGTACGTTCAACGCAAACCGTGCGCAGATCTTGCATCAAGAGTAGCACATCTCCAAACGGACCAAACTGAGCTTCCACTTATGTCTTGTCTCCTAGGAATCCCATCGAGTGTGTCCAAAACGATTTCTATGCCTATGGTATGTTCGGTGCAAACCGTGCACCTATCTTGCACTGACACTAACACTATCTCTAAACGGACTAAAAAGAGATTCCACACGACCCACGTCACTTACGAGTTCCATCAGGTGCGTCCAAAACTATTTATGAGCCTATGGTATGTTCAGTGCAAACCGTGCACCTATCTTGCGTCAAGATTAGCCTATCTCCAAATAGACCGAACAGAGCACCACCGGACCCTCATCAACTAGGAGTACCATCAGGTGCATCTAAAATGATTTATGAGCCTATGGTACGTTTGACACAAATCAAGCACCTATCTTGCACCAACGCTAACACTGTCTCAAAACAGATCGAAACATGATTCCACATGACCCACGTCACCTAGGAGTTCCAACGGGTGCCCCCGATACTATTTCTGAGCCTACGGTATGTTCGACGCAAGACGTGCACCAATCTTGCATTAAGAGTAGCACTATCTCCAAACGGACCAAAGAGAGCTCCCACTTGAGCCTCGTCACCTAGGAGTCCCATCGACTGTGTCCAAAACGATTTCTATGCCTATGGTATGTTCGGTGCAATCCATGCACCTATCTTTGCACTGACACTAACACTGTCTCCAAACGGACTAAAACGAGATTCCACACAGCCCACGTCACTTACGAGTTGCATCGGGTGGGTCCAAAACTATTTATGTGCCTATGGTACATGCAATGCAAACCGTGCACCTGTCTTGTGTCAAGATTAGCACTATCTCCAAATGGACTGAACAGAGGTCCACTAGACCCTCGTCACCTAGGAGTACCATCGGGTGCATCTAAAATGATTTATGAGCCTTTGGTACATTTGACACAAACCGAGCACCTATCTAGCACCGACTCAAACCCAGTCTCAAAACAGATCGAAACAAGATTCCACATGACCCACCTCACCTATGACTTCCATCGGGAGCCTCTAATACTATTTCTGAGCCTATGGTACGTTCGACACAAACCATGCACCAATCTTGCATCAAGAGTAGCACTATCTCCAAACGGACCAAAGCGAGCTTCCACTTCAGCCTCGTCACCTAGGTGTCCCATCGACTGTGTCCAAAACGATTTCTATATCTATGGTATGTTCGGTGCAAACCGTGCACCTATCTTGCACTGACACTTACACTGTCTCCAAATGTACTAAAACGAGATTCCACATGACCCACGTCACTTACAAGTTCAATCGGGTGCGTCCAAAACCATTTATGAGCCTATGGTACATTCAGTGCAAACCGTGCACCTATCTTGCGTCAAGATAGCACTATCTCCAAACGGACCGAACAGAGCTCCACTAGACCCTCATCACCTAGTAGTACCATCGGGTGCGTCTAAAATGATTTATGAGCCTATGGTACGTTTGACGCAAACCGAGCACCTATCTTGCACCGACGCTAACCCTATCACAAAACAGATCGAAACGAGATTCCACATGACTCACCTCAATTAGGAGTTCCATCGGGTGCCTCTAATACTATTTCCGAGCCTACGGTACGTTCTACGCAAACCATGCACCAATCTTGCATCAAGAGTAGCACTATCTCCAAATGGACCGAACCGAGCTTCCACTTGAGCCTCATCACCTAGGAGTCCCATCGAGTGTGTCCAAAATGATTTCAATGCCTACGGCATGTTCGGTGCAACCCATGCACCTATCTATGCACTAACACTAACACTATCTCCAAACGGACTAAAACAAAATTCCACACGACCCACGTCACTTACGAGTTCCATCAGGTGTGTCCAAAACTATTCATGAGTCTATGGTACATTAAGTGCAAACCGTGCACCTATCTTATGTCAAGATTAGCACTATCTCCAAACGGAGCGAATAGAGCTCGACCGGACCCTCGTCACCTAAGTGTACCATCAGGTGTGTCTAAAACGATTTATAAGCCTATGGTACATTTGACGCAAACCGAGCACCACTTGTCAAGATTAGCACTCTCTGCAAACGGACCGAACAGAGCTCCACCAGACCCTCATCACCTAGGAGTACCATCGGGTGTGTCTAAAACGATTTATGAGCCTATGGTACATTTGACGCAAACCGAGCACCTATCTTGCACCGACGCTAACCCAATCTCAAAACTGATCGAAACAAGATTCCACATGACCCACCTCACCTAGGAGTTCCATCGAGTGCCTCCAATACTATTTCTGAGCCTACGGTACGTTCGATGCAAACCGTGCACCAATCTTGCATCAAGAGTAGCACTATCTCCAAACGGACCAAAGAGAGCTCCCACTTGAGCCTCGTCACCTAGGAGTCCCATCGACTGTGTCCAAAACGATTTCTATGCCTATGGTATGTTCGGTGCAACCCATGCACCTATCTTTGCACTGACACTAACACTGTCTCCAAATGGCCTAAAACAAGATTCCACATGACCCATGTCACTTACGACTTCCATCAGTTGCGTCCAAAACTATTTATAAGCATATGGTACATGCAGTGCTAACCGTGCAACTATCTTGCGTCAACATTAGCACTATTTCCAAACGGACCGAACAGAGCTGCACCGGACCCTCGTCACCTAGGAGTACCATCGGGTGCGTCTAAAATGATTTATGTGCCTATGGTACGTTTGACGCAAACCAAGCACCTATCTTGCACCAACGCTAACACTGATAAGAGTATGTGTGTCCCAATCTTTCGGTGGAGAAGGATAACTTCAATTTCACTGGAGGGACATTCACGACCCGACTACAACCATCCAAGGATGCTGCGCCTTAGCGATCGATACACCAATTCCAGCGGTTGTCACGATCTTGCGGATCACAACCAACCAAACAACTAGGGTTATTCCTGCAAGCAATCGAAGAACAAGCAAGAACAAGTAGAACAAGCACTCAATTGCAAATATGAGATGAAGTTTCAGATCTAATACACATAAAGGTGGGGTTCCAGATCGAGTAGAACAGATGGTCTAACCGACACACGTGTCTACCAGGAAGTAGCAGGAGCTAAACTTACATCAAAACAAAAACCCAATCTCTTTGTGGTGGCTATGGAGGTATATGAGAGGGTAGAGGACGACCTAGACATGGTGGGGGTCATCCCACAACCCTAGGACACGCCCCTATTGGGCCCCACTTGATACATGGCCCATCGGGCAACAATCAGGTGACGCAGCACCATGGACAGAAAAGGTCTCGGTATTAAAATGAGAACTGAGGACGTACTTAACAAGATATCGGTATGAGTCCAGATCCGTTGGAAAGTACACTTGATAAGCTTTCCAAAAAGTCCTAGAACGTCCCAATCGGAGTCCATATGAAGTCGTGGCAACCGTCGGAAGTTGGGACTCTTCTGCAGTCCGAATTCATCTTCCAAAACGTGTTGGACTTGGACTCTTTCTTTCTTTGAGCAAAAAGTGTCATGGTGGCTTGGTGGATGACATTAGGAATATTTGGACTTGGTCCCCAATCAACTTCATTAACCTTCCATTCTTTCCATATGCAATTGAACCTTCTCTTCATCCATGTAAGTAATTCTGAAAATGAAAATACAGACACTTTATGGTGCAGCACCAATTCATCAAATGTATCAATGATAAGCCTCATATAGAATGGTTGCACCTTTAGTTTTGAAGTGGTTAATATGGTCATATTTGAGCCAATGATGTCCTCATCAAACACTGTCTCAAAACAGATCGAAACATGATTCCACATGACCCACGTCACCTAGGAGTTCCAACGGATGCCCCCGATACTATTTCCGAGCCTATGGTATGTTCGACGCAAGCCGTGCACCAATCTTGCATCGAAATTAGCACTATCTCCAAACGGACCGAACAGAGCTTCTACTTGAGCCTCGTCACCTAGGAGTCCCATCGAGTGTGTCCAAAATGATTCTATATCTATGGTATGTTCGGTGCAAACCGTGCACCAATCTTGCACTGACACTTACACTGTCTCCAAACGTACTAAAACGAGATTCCTCATGACCCACGTCACTTACAAGTTTAATCGGGTGCGTCCAAAACCATTTATGAGCCTATGGTACATTCAGTGCAAACCGTGCACGTATCTAGCATCAAGATTAGCACTATCTCCAAACGGACCGAACAGAGCTCCACTAGACCCTCATCACCTAGTAGTACCATCGGGTGCGTGTAAAATGATTTATGAGTCCATGGTACGTTTGACGCAAACCGAGCACCCATCTTGCACTGACGCTAACACTGTCTCAAAACAGATCAAAACAAGATTCCACATGACCCACCTCACCTAGGAGTTTCATCGGGTGCCTCCAATACTATTTCTGAGACTATGGTACGTTCGATGCAAACCGTGCACCAATCTTGCATCAAGTGTAGCACTATCTCCAAACAGACCAAACCGAGCTTCCACTTGAGCCTCATCACCTAGGAGACCCATAGAGTGTGTCCAAAATGATTTCAATGCCTACGATATGTTCGGTGCAACCCATGCACCTATCTTTGCACTGACACTAACACTGTCTCCAAACGGACTAAAATAAGATTCCACATGACCCACATCACTGTAACACCTCAGGTGTTTAGCTCCTTAATTGCATTGCATTTGCATAAGCATAAGCAAGCATCATTCATTTCATGCATAATTAGCAAGTGTTATGCAACACACTCATGCAACATGTGCAACATGAGCTTGCAACATTTGGGTGAAAGTATTGAATTACTTGTTCCAAAGTATGTGACACTAGGAATTTTGTGCAACCAATGTGTAGAGTGGCTAATTAGGTCTTATAACACCTTAATTACATTTAGGGTAAGTAGTGGAGCAATGTTCATGTTGACCAAAATTACCAAATTGCCCTTCCAAATGTTGTTGACTAAGTTTGGACCCCTAGAGTGATCTGGTTTGACCAATTAAAAAGTCCAGCTTAGAAATCTTGCATGGAGGAGCAACCTTAAACAAAGTTGTAGAGAATTTCATAAGGAACAAAAGTTCTAATATGGCCATCTCATGAAAATGACCAGAGCATACTCAAAAAGGACCCACAAGTCAGATTTGAGGTTGGGTTCAACACTTAGAAAATTTCTAAGTATGAAAACTGAGTTTCAGTTTCATATACCCTAGTTGAGAGCTCTGTAGTCTGCAAACCAAGCCGAACCAGCTCGAGCTCCAATTGTGAAAGTTGTAGACCACATGTAGATCTCCAACTTTGTTAACTACAACTTACCCCGGATCGCCACGGATTGGGAGATCCATTGTCAACAAGTTTCGCTGTCAGTCGGTTCGATGGATACTGAAACGAAAAGTTTAGACGCTACAGTGCTCGGGCAATTCAGAACTCGGTGGCCGCGTGTACGCCGCGTGTCGACGGCCGGCTGACCGCGCTGGCCACGCGCCGTGCGCATTCTGGCGTCGCAGCCGCGTCTTGAAGCCACCCCGCGCCTGCCGACACACTCACCCGCTCTAGTTCGCCTTTCTTCTCCACCGCGCGCTGCGCCAAGCAAGCAGCCGCTCCGCCATTGCCGCCGCGCCTCTTCCCCACGTTCGTGCGCCGTCGTCGTTGAGTCTCGGCTCAATTCCTCTTGTCAACAACCCCGTCGCATCTTCCTCTACCACCTCCACCCGTTTCCGGGAGTGGTTGAGTGAAGGTGAGGCCACATTGCTCGCTTCCGCCACCACGGCCGTGTTCGGGACCTCGCCGGAGTTCGAGGCCGCCGTGGGCAGAGCAGCTCCGCCCTTCTCATCCCTTCCTTTTCCCTTAGTCAGCTTTCCAGTGACTCCAGGGAGCTTGGATCGGGTTTGGTTGAGGCGGTAGGGGCTCACCGTCGCCGGCGTACCGCGCGCGCACCTCCACCGTGCCGCCATGACCGACGGTGAGTGCTTTCCCGTTGCTCCGCCGCCCCGTTCTTGCCACCAATCGACGTAGTTCGATGACGTGGTTATGCTCGTTCATCCAGTTTCACCGGCCGACTCACCGACGGCGAGTTTCGGCGACCACAGCCACCCTCCTCCGCCTCTCTCTCGCTGACCGGTGGGGCCATCCGGTCAGTCGCATGCGCGCGCGGGCGGGAGCCGTAGCAGGCCGCACGCGGGAGTGGACCACGCAGAGAGATTTGGGCCGCGTCGGCCTGTAGGCCGGCCCTTTAGTGGGATTTCGATTTTAGTTTTGTTTTCCTTTTTAATTGCCATAGATTTGAGATAATGTTTGGAAAATGTAGATCTAGGGTTTTACTTGCTCAAAAATCATGAGATAAATTTTGTTATGATCTAAATGATGTGTAGTATTTTAGAAAAATATAAATCTGGTATGTGATGTTTAGTTTTCTGGAGAATTTAATAGATCTTTCAAATGTGTTTTGAAATGAATGCAAATTTGTTAAATGTATAACTTGAGCTGTTGTATTTCAAAAATTATGAAATTTGGTGGGTAGGCTAATTTATACTTGCTCTAGCTCTGGTAAAAATTTGGGCAGCAGTGCTTAAGTACTTTTCAAGTTATAATGCTATCTTGTTATTTTAGGAAATGCTTGGATGAATTTTAGTAATTTTTCTACGTGTGCAATGTTCTTATAAATTTTTGGAGAATGTCTTGGTACCATAAAGTGTCTAAGAAAATTATGAAATCTGTTGTTTGATACTTTTCATTGTGATTTGTTAATTATACAAAAATCAGCCTTTTTGGCTTGTGAATTTTGTGTAGGGAGTTCCTTTGAATAAATTTAGTTCCAATTCTTACAGTAGTCTCTTTTTGGGTCAGAGAGTCTCCTGTAATTTTTGTAGAATTTTAGGAATAGTTTACATATATGTTTAAAATTCCACTTAATTCATTAAGTAAATTAAGAAATGAGTATAAATAAATATTTTAGGTAGGCACACCTTACTTTCTGGTGTTTTTGTAACCCATGTGAACTTTTGGTAACATTAGTTTGGTCTTAGGAGAAGTTTGCCATATCAATAAATATTTAATCCTTGCAATTCTAGGTTTTCTGGACAGCTGGAAGTATTTTTAGGTTTGACCTTTGATAAAGGTGGTTGCTGGAAAACTTGTAAATACCAAAGTTGTAGTAAACTTGATAAACGAGCTTGTGTCAAAATTTGGGAGCATTTGGTTTAGTAGTTTGGGAGTTGTTGCTGTTTTAAGTGATAGTCCAGAATTGGCTGTTCTCTGTTTAGAGAGGACAGATTCTGGAACTTGAGGAATTCGACATGGAAAACTTAGGAATTAAGGGTTGAGGTCTGAAAATGATTGGTAGGGCATTTCATAAGCTTTCCAGATTGTCTTAGATCATATCTTTTGGAGTAGAGAATCTTCAGTTATGTTAGAAACAATTAGCGGCTGTCCAGAATGTCTTGCTGTGATATTTTGGTGTTGGCTGTGGTAACCTAAGTAATGTTACTCTTGTATTTGTTAGGTGTTAGGGCCTTAACTGAAGAAGAACAACTGTATCTTAGGTTGAGTAGCTTAGGTGAGTACTTCTCTACCGGAGAGGAAATTTGCACCTAATACTCGAAGTGATTTGATTAGAGCTTTAAGATTGTTGAAATGCATTTCATTCCGAGCATACTGCATCTTTCATTATGCATACATGAGATTTATTATGCACTCATGCAATAGGTGTGCCGGAGGGGGTAACACTCCTCGAGTTCGAGCCAGTGATCCCGGAGGAAGTCTAGGACCAGCCGGAGCAGCCAGAGGGACCAACCGGTGACGAAGCTCCTGCCGAAGATCTACCAGAGTGTCCTGACCACCGGCCCTCGACCTTTCTAAAAGGCAAGCCCCGGTGCATGCTGAACCCACCATTTTATAAATCTATCTTGAGTACTTTTAATTGTTTACTGCATTAAGTTCTAGGAGTTATATGAAAACACTTGCTGCATTTTACCTGTCCTTGTCCAGATATCGTACTTAATCCTATACTAGGTATAGGCACGTGTCAATGCTTAGCCCTGCTTAGTACGGTAGAAGTCGGGTGATTTCCGGTCATCCGCGAGAGATAGGATTGGGTCGCGAGTGGCTTATGGCTATCGTGATGGAACCATGCTTTAAAATGAAATTGAGACCGGGCGGGAGTTCGATGGTACAGCTGCAAGACACTTCACGTCTTGGGTGTGGAGCCATGCCCGTCCGAGTCGTTTAAGGACCGATTCGCTGTACGTCCTTGAGTCATGTTGAACGCAGTCTAACACTTAGTTGGCCGGATAAGTCGTTCCGACCGCGAATGTAACAGAACCGTCCAAATTATAAGAGCACAAGTACAAAAACAATCACCGAAGTGATCAAATTCTCGCACTTGAGCCCATATAACTCCGGTAGTCCAATGAAATCGCGAGGGATTTCAAACCAACCAACATGCAAGCCAAGATCGCAGTGATTCAACATAACAAGTCACATGTTACAACCATTTCACAAGTAATTCAATATACATCGGAATTCAACATAGTTGTTACAACTTAAGTTCAAAAGTAGCGGAAGCAAAGTAATTTAAAACTAACATTTCTCTTATTTCAAATACATGCCAGTACCAAGGTCGATTTCCAACAAAAGCAATAGAGAGAAGATAATAAGATGGATCATGCCCATGATCACACTCCGCCACTACGGTAGGAGCCAACCAACTCTTGCAGTAGCCATGATATAGCACAACCTGCAACAAGTGGGGAATAAAACCCTAAGTACGAGAAGGTACTCAGCTAGACTTACCCGTCAGAAACCAAAAATAAAGTGACACCAAGGATCATGCAAGGCTGATGTAAAGTGGGTTAGCTTGACAATATTTTGCATAAAAGCTTATTATGGATAAGTAATCATTAATGCTTAAGCATCAAGTTAATTATCATTAACCTGTCATCTATATTAGAACCTGTACTAGAGCACTCACTTTATTAGGAGCAAACAATATTAACCATAGCAGGTATAAATTGAGGCAACCTTTCCATCGTTATCCAATTAACCATCCGTTCAATTTAATGGAATCTACGTTGCCGCTGCTCAAGTCAAGTGCTCACTAACCGGGAGCGACGACGATTCGAATCGAATTCCTATCCAGCTGGAGGGGTATTTCTAACACTCACCGAGTCACGCCTGGCGAGGGCTACTCAGGTCACCTTTCGTACAGTTCAGGAATCGCGGGTCCGAATGATGTCGCGTCCCTAAGGGCGACACTCTGCCAGGTGATAGGGACTCTAACCCCCCCCCTTGGTCTCACGCCAATGTCCCCAAGCACATCCTTTCTCTCCTCCAAGATGCAACCTACCATTCGATTCCCGGCCTGAACCATACTACTCGACTTCGCGGTCGGAACGACTTATCCGGCCAACTAAGTGTTAGACTGCGTTCAACATGACTCAAGGACGTACAGCGAATCGGTCCTTAAATGACTCAGACGGGGATAGATCCACACCCAAGACCTCCATGCCTTGTTGCTTCACTATCGTCATCCCGCCCGGTCTCATTTCATTTTATTAACACATGGTTCCATTCCACGATAGCAATATAGCCAACCGTGCCATATATGGGTATCCCTATATCTCGCAGGTGACAGGAAATCACCTGACTTCTACCGCTTAAAGCAGGGCTAAGCATCTATTCGATCCTAGTCTATGTAGGATTCAGGGATTCATGTATCTGGACAAGGAATGATATAATGCAGCAAGGTCTTCAACCAACTCCTACCACTTAATGCAACAATACTTATAACATATATATAATTAATTGCTTTTGAAGGTAGGAGGCTTATAATGCTCCGGGGCTTGCCTAGGATCCGACTCAAGTCAGAGTTTGTCAGATGAAACTCACTTGGCGAGTATTCCCTCATTCTAGCACTTGTCCGATCTTTCCATCTCCGAGATAGGTCACCAACACCATCTTCTGGTTAGCTCCACCTCAGGTCCTTCACGGGTTTCAGCTAGCGTACCTAAATGAGATGCAAGATGCAAGTGTATGAATACATGGGAATGCAATAGATGATGCATCACACATTAATCAAGGCAAGTACAAGGTTACGCTAAATACACATAAGCACTTCACATTGCTTAAATAAACATCACACAACTTAATATAAAAGATGGCAAGCATATTAGGCATGGAACACAAGATTTCACAAGATCTCAGGTGTATTAACTTAACCACCCTCAAAGGCATAAGTCCCACTTAACAATATACAAGCAAACAACGATAATTGGAATATGTCAATTTCTGGACTTGCAAACAGTAGATTCATAAATCAATCATATCTAGAGTTTCATAAATCCAAATGACTTGCAAGAAGACATTCTGGAAAGCTTAGGAAAATATCTACATTTCATCTTTAATCATCTCAACATTATTCCCAAGTTATCATGACCAAACATGTCAATCTTTAAAGTCTGCACAGAAGGTAATTAAAATTTGACAGTAGACTTATTAAGCATGCAACTCTTAAACTATCAGACCTGGGATCATGAAAATTTAACACAAGAAAGATAAGATAATTATCTACAACTTTTGTATTTACCAAAACCACAGTAAACATCATTTACACCATGAAACTAGTTGCACGAGTAACACCACACATGTAGCCCAACAGCAGTGGTACAATTATAGATAGAAAACTGATAGAAACTTCAGAGAAGCATAAATGGAGTTCTAGACTTCCAACAAACATGATTCTCAACTTTATAGAACGCTTATAAAGTTACCTACAACTTTCTTGTAATCATCTTAAGATGATTCTATAGTTAACATGGTCAATTAATTAAATAATTGCATCTCTGTCCAAAATATGGACAGAATCTGATATGCCACTTTAAACCGTTATAACTTGAGTTTCACAAATCCAATAATTATGGTTCTGGACTTTTTAGAAAGATTAACAAGTTGCGAACAATTTTGTTATAAACATCTAGAGCTAATTGTGCTACTAACTAGGTCACACATTATAAACAAGGCAACCCTGTCTGGGTTTGGACAGAAACAGCTACAGCACTTTAGACTACTATAGTTAAACATATACTTAACCAAAAATTGTGCTCTTTAGCTTTTTGAAAAGCTTAAGAAAAGTACTACAACTCATTTATTATCAACAAGGCATGATTCATAACTTAACTGAGCCAAACAATGCATACATGCAGCACTGTCCAGAATAGAAGCAAAGCAGCATATGGCATTTGTTATTTTTATAGCTCCTAAACTATCAGTCTTAAAATCCTGAAATTTTTACCAGACATCACACATCACAATAGTAGCATGCCACAAAAATTTCACTTCATTTAGATCACTATATCTGCAGTTATAAAAAATAACAGATTCTACTATAATTCAAAACCTAGTTGCATATATAGATTTTTACAGATAAAACTTTAAACTAAAACATGCTATATTATAGATCTACTGCATATAAAATTTTACAAGGATTCCAAAAAGTCCTCATTTGCTAATTTACAATTTTTCTATGATTTTACATGATTTTCCAAAGTTCAGCCATTTAAATGCAATAATTATTCCGAAAAAGAAAAGGGAAAACATTTTTACAAAGTGAACACATGACTTCTCTGAAATTAACTAAGCCCACATTTGTAAATCTATGTGTCTAGTATTTATGCAAAGTGATAACACCAAAGAGCTTCTATTTCTATTTTACCCCCTCTTCTTTCTCGACGGCAGAGGACGGAGGAGACCGGGGAGGAGGAGCTGAGGATCAATGAGGTCACCACCGGCGACGAAGGGAAAGTGGTCGGTGAGGCTGCTGCGAGGAGCAGCAGCAAAGCATGCCCACCGCTGGCCACTGCCCTGCTCGTGACTGGTCGAGGCCGCATGCCGCGCCCCACAGCTCGCGCCCATGGCTGCCTTGCCACGGTCGACCGAACCAGCAGGCGGCAGCGGTGAGGGCCAGCCTATAGCGGTAACAGGGAGGAGCGGCAATGGAGGAGGAAGAGGATGAAGGAGCCGGAGGGAGCACGTTGCACAGGAGGAGCAGCGACGACACAAGCTCTGCTCGTCGCCTATGGCTATGGCGTGCCGAGGAAACAGGAGGGAGCGACTGGGGAGAGGGAGGAGTGAGCCCAAGAGGGAGCAGAGGAGGGCGTCGGGCTCTCCAAAGGACACGCGTGGGCGAGGTGGCATGCATGCGAGTGATCGTCGGAGCCACGCGGCGCTGTGTGCCTGTGGTCGTCCACGATGCCCTGCTGATGGCGTTCAGATTCAAGTCACTAACTAATACCACCGCATAAATCAACTGAAACAGCGATCTTCTCCCCCCTACAACTCTCTAACCAGTGGAGGGTTTGTTTAACCGATTTCACCTTTGTATAGAGCTATGTGTATACTACAACTTTGGTTAAGGGACCCTTGATTGATTTGGCTTGGTTTTTGAGATAAAAAACTGCAAAGTAGGCCACCTGAAACTGAATCCCGAGTTTCAGTTTCAAGTCGACTGAAACTCTCATGTTTCCCCTTCCCTATCTCCCAAACCGGTTGTCCGTTGATTTTGGTACAAGATACAAAGTTGTAGAGCTTTGCGAGGTGAACAACATTGCTTTAATAATCAAGAGCTAAGTCGGCCTAGATTAGAAGATATCGAGCTCCAAAGAAGGGTACCTCAAAACTGAATTCTGCAGTTTAGTTTCAAGCGACTGAAACTGCTAATTTTGAGCCCCTTGATCTCTCAAAGTGTGGCGTGATTTGGTCAACCAATTTCACCAGTGTGTAGAGCTACACGAGTACAACAAGTTTGCTTAAAGAACTTTCATCTAATTCTCAACAGTTTTCAAAATAAAATGCGCCAAAGTAAGGTACACGCAAACTGAAACTGAAAAGTTCAGTCACCCAGACTTAGCCGATTTTCAAAGCTTCAAAACAGCACTGGATTCAGTTTCGTGAGCTCGATTTGACCAAGCTAGGTACTGAATTAGCTCTGTGACATTAAACAAATTTTGTTCCCCATGATATGTTCTACAACTTTTATTTAAGCATCAAGGTCCGGATCAGCTTGTGTTGCAAGATATAAAGCTCCAAAGTAAGGTACATGAAACTGAAATTCGACCCCAACACTTAGAAATTTTCAGGATGGCTAACAGCAGGGAATTTCTGGGTTGTTAGACATTTTTGGACATGTTGTGCACCTTTTCAAGATTTGTCACCTTTACAACTTTTGTTCCTTATAAAATTTTCTACAACTTTACTAAAGGGTGCACAGCCATACAAAGTTGTTAAGTCACACTTTTGAAATGATCAAACAAAAGTGTTCCGGGGTCCATACATGGTCAACCATCACTTAGAAGCACAATTAGGCAAAATGATCAACATGAACATTGTTCCATTATGTGTCCTAAGTGTAGTTAAGGTGTTGTAGAGGCCAAACATACCCACCATGCATAGGTTGCATAAAAGTGTTGGCCTCACATGCCTTGAAACATAGAACTCAAGTGAAATGCTATAGTTGTTTCATATGGTTGTTTCAAGATACATGCTACACATGTTCCACTAGGGTGTTCCACATGTGTCCAAGATGTGTTGCACATATTGCATTTATATGTTGCACAACACTAGTTCCCATGGGACGTAAGGCAAGTTTTAGTTATAATCCAAACAAGCATATAACTTATCATTTCATGTGACTTTTTGATTCCAAACTTTATGAAATTTTTCCAGGGATCAATATAGATAGTTACTGAGGTGAGACATGTGAAGATACTTTGATAGCAACACCCAAGCATATATCTTTTAATTGAGCCTATATGTAAGCAAGGGTGCAATATCCAAGTTTAGGTTAGGGCTTATCTCTAAAGGTTTGACTTTGACATCATCATCTCCACTAATCTATCATGTTTGATCTTAAACCCACCACTTAATTGGTGATAAACACCTAGGGTGTTACAGCCCTCCCCCCTTAAAAGAATCGCGTCCCAAGATTCGGAATGGAAGACCTTTTAAGGAAGAGGGGCACATTATCTAATTCCCAACATCTGCTATAGCATTCAGCTACAAGGCTTCAACGTCGATGAACAGTTTGGTCAAAGGCACTTTTTGATACTTACTCTTTATGGTGAAATTTATCTGAAGAATTTCCTTCATTGACTTCCATGAAGCATTGTTACTTTGGGAGGAATCCAAGATAGCACGTACTGCATTCTCAGTGTACGGAGATCATTTGGTCCATGAGTGAACCACTCACAAGTATCTGACTCTCTAATGAGCACAACATAGGCCATATAAACTTGACACTAGACCAAAATAATCAGAAGTATACTTGTTGAAATGACTCTATATTCACACGGTTTTGAAAAGCAGTTCTCTACCAAAATGGCTTGAGTACAATCTTCCAAAAGAGTGAGATCATAGACGACAAACATTCTCTGAGGTTATAGGATACTGACTAATCAATAGACAGGGTCTATGTTGATCGTAAATGTTCATTCATTTAGACACCAACTAATGGAAAACTACTTGTGGTTCCATGTGTGCAGTTCTCTTTCTCTGATGACAACACTGTATTATCTGAGTCTATCGAGGGATTAGTTAATATGATAACTGACTTAGTTGGCTCCGTATTTCTGCCAAATGTTACCTAAGAAGATTCTCTTATCCAAAGGCAATAGTTATCTGGGTTAAATCAGATGCAACCTCTTGGGTAAAAACATTTATAAGGTACCAAAGTATGTCATCATTTGGAAAATCATTACCAAAGCAAAATGTAGTGAGGCATTAAGGACAACAAACGTTATAAATATTCACTAAACCGTGGGGAGTAGTCTACCACCAAGCGGTTGAGTAAAATTTTCCTTTGTGACTTAGTTGCACTGTAAGTTGAGTTGACTTGCAATGTAGCAACTTTGTCAGGCCAACCTTTCACCATGAGGCTTCCTCTTTTAGGGTCATACAACAGCTTTAAGATGGGAAATCTGTTGTTTGACACTTTTCAAATTGCTTTTGATTTGCGATGGTATATATTGATTTGCAGAAACCAAGGCTACTCGTATATTGTTGATACGAGAACGCAAAAGCAATGCAAGAGTGTGAACTAGTATCTTTGGGGACCTCAAAAGGGCCATCCAGTAGCAGATCTCGACCATTAATTTATATACCAATCTGATGATGCACACGCTTTGAACTTGCGGGTTACTTTTTGCAAGGCAAAATGCATACTCCGCCTGGAGGACATGTACAAGAATAAGGAACCGTTTAGGAATATTCCTCAATACTGCATCCAATAGAATTATGAACAAACCGTTTGTGGCACCTAAGGGCACAAGGATGTTGATCGAAACTAGGGCATGCTTTCTCTAATTCTTCACTTTAGGTGATAGACAATTTGCACTATCTGTGTGATTGTCCAAGATGGAATTGACTTGGTCACAATGGCTGTGGAAGATAGGGTATCACTCAAGTTGTTGGCCAGTTGATTAACTTATTGTTGGTTATTGCTTTGTAAGACATAGCCTTTGTAACTACCAAGGAGTCATTACCTAATTGGAGATTAACCTTCCTATTGGTAACTAATCAGTTGTCTCTCAACACTAAAAGGTTCCAAATTTTCACTCTTGACCACAACAACAGTGGCTGATGTGGATAGTTGATGGACATTGAAGTCTACAGATAAAGAATCACATCAGAGATGGTTGATTTCGATTGTATGGCCATTATGCATACAAAGGTTAAAACTTGCATAATGTGACGATCGAGTCTTATCCAACGTATGACTTGTCCAACAGTAAGTGTTGTGTGTCCTGTTTATCCAACAAAGATGAGATACTTTGCTCACTAGATGACGTTCGTCAATACTAGGACACTAAGTAGAGTCACTTGTCTACCACCTATTGCAGTCTGTTAATGTTTATGTCGGTGACCTGTTCTTCAAAGGTTATCCTCTTGCCAACTTCAGAAGGAAACTCCACTACCTTCAGTCTAAGATATGGATCTTACGATACGATATGGGAAGATAACCAAGGAACATCTCACAAGAAAGCCCACATCGATGTAGTTCCATAATGGGCTATGACTAGCAACCTCGATACCAGCGCGTGCCCAGCAGCACTACCATGTGTCGGCCGGTCACAAGGAGGCCCTAGGTTTCATCGTGGCACCGCAGAATACTAATCATAACACCATTACCGAACAGATGCCCGATGAGGAATTTCAAATGACACAGATTGGTGATCCGAACAAGCACCATACAAGGAGGGATAGCAAGCAAAGGTAGTCACAAGGCTTAGAATCAACAGGGAAGCTATTCGCAGATCAAAACACCTCACAAGATAACATAGCTCCATTGCCGAAGGCGACTGAGCATGTGATTTTTGCGTAATTCCACGCACGCCTAGCATTCACCACTATGAGGACAAAACGAAAGATTACCATGAGATTTGGTCATGTTGGACCACAACATGAGATCAAGACTGGTAAACATCTTGAGACTTGAGAAGGTTGGGGATGGATTTAGAAAATTTCAAGGGCGAAAACCGATATGTAGTCATAGATCGAGTTGATAAGGTAGATGCACGAATTTGCAAGCACACGATTTAGAGGCCATAACAGAGAGACATTGTGTCATACTAGCTAACCCTTGGGAGAGGAATCCGGAACGTCCAACATGGATTTGGATATAGTCTCCACAACTGGCAACGTACGAACCATGGTCAAAGGCTAGCATTGATGAAAGTTAACTTGGTGGGTCAGCCGACGAGGGTCTTCACAAAGAGGGTTGCAAAACATCCATGGCTTATGCAAACATATAGGAGAACTAAACTTTGGGCTTTCGGTCAAGCAAAGGCATGGATACAAACATTCAAGGGCTAACCACCAAGTCTACAGGCTCAGGCTCCTAAGAGAGAAAACCTAATTGAAGACAACAACCATACAATTACATAATGTGAACGATGTTCTAAATAAAGCTATGTGACCCTCGTATGCTCACCGAGGACAAACGAAGTGACAACTATGGCACTTATTAACTAACAAGCATACCTACAACATCACAATCAAGCAGTCATTTTAGAAAATTCAAACAAATGGGCTTAAGCAACCAATACATGGCACATGGCTCACCCAAAATAAGCATTTATCTCAAGCACAAACTAACTACAAGTTTAGTCCAAAACAAACGCTAGCTAAGGTGGCTAACTTAGCATGTGCACAGAATCTGGACAGCAGCACAGTAGTTACTTGTTTCAACCATAACTAAGGTTGTAGACATCCTACAAAGGTGATCCTAGACTTTCTAGAAAGCTTACGAAGATGGCTACACTTTAGTTATTCATACCAAAAGCTAATTCATAGATTAACAGGACCAAAAATGCTAATGTTTCAGATCTGTACCAATATGGCTAGAAAACTGACAAGAACTTTAAAAATGCACAACTGGAGTTCTAGGGACACAACAAGGCTGAGCCTTAACCTTATGTAAAGCTTATTAAGTTGTCTATAACTTTCTTACTATCATATTAAGATGATTCTATAGCTAACAAGGCCAAACAAGATAAAGAAGACATCTCTGCCCAGATTTGGACAGATTCTGTCAATTCCCTTTGCAAGCTCATAACTAGAGATTTAGACCACCACAATTAGTGCTATAGGACATTTTGAAAAGCTTAGAAAAAGTACTACACTTCTTCTATTATCTCCAAGACTTGATTCCATATTAACACAGGTCAAACAAATCAAACATTCAGATCTACTTAAAGCATAAGCAAAACCTGATAGTAAACTTCTAAAAGTTATAACTCTCATACCATAAGGGCTAGGGTCATGAAATTTTAGTAAAAGCTAGAAAAGTAAGTTAGCTACAACTTTGGTATTCTCTATAACTACAGAAAACACCATTATGATCTTGAAAGCATCACTACAACAGAAACCGCTCTAGCAGCCAACGTGTAATAAGCAAAACAAAGTTTGCCTTTGTTCTACTTAACAAGAGAGCACACAAACATATCATCCTAGTGGCTCTAAACATTGTTACCTTAGACCAACACTAATTTAATGGATTCATGAGAATCCAATTTACTTAAGTGAGGTCTAAAACATTTTCAAAAACTTGTATGAACAACGCATCCACCACTTGGCTCAACTAGAGGACATCTATAGGTTCCGGCATGTAACCACACTTATTTATAGCAAAGCTAAGCACACGCTTTTCTCAAACAACATGGAGTAAGGAATTCTTATTTAGCTTCACTCAAGAAAGATAGTGTAACACATTGATCACAAGTTACATACTATAGAACAAGGGTGAGAGGAGCATAGCTATGCATAGGGCAACAATCATGAAGATGCATGCTTCGTCCTATTCGTCCTCACAAGATTGCCAACCTAAGGTGGCGATCATGTTCTATGTCGGTGGCATAACACGCACTCTCTCGATATATAGCTAGTCGTCAGCTACATTCGACTTACGCATTCGTGGTTAGTGTACCTGCAGAAAAGCTTCATTGCAGCCCAACATTTCCCAATATAGCACACAATGAAAGCAGAGAAGTAAAATTCTAAGTACTCCCATGTACATATACCCCATATATATACATGTAGCACCAAAACTACCCGAATCATTCAATCACCCACAATTAAGTACCTTCATATAAACATGTGTGTAACATGTAAATAATCCAGTAACCAAAACTAACTCTCCCCTAGACCGCAGTTTGTACGGTCATGCTCTCACAACTCACACTTACCTGAGCGTAGGTGCGACGTTGCATAAAAATAAACTAGCAACATATATGGCTATTTCATATATGAAGGCTACCTCAAATCTGACACACCAGGTAGCATAGTGTGGGAGAGTTATCACACATACATACCTTGGCCTGGGCGTAGATGCATAAATGAAAAACCCCCAAGTTAGTACTTATATAAGCCACCTAATAATCCTTATATGGGCATAAGGAAATTGACCACTGGCATACGTAGGTTTAAAATTTAGATTTCACAAACCTATATATAACTATAAGTTGATAAAACTGGTTTTAGAAAACAAAACCTTTGTTTTAAATACACATATGACATGTTTAATGTTGAATCTTGCTCTGATACCAGCTGTAACAGAACCGTCCAAATTATAAGAGCACAAGTACAAAAACAATCACCGAAGTGATCAAATTCTCGCACTTGAGCCCATATAACTCCGGTAGTCCAATGAAATCGCGAGGGATTTCAAACCAACCAACATGCAAGCCAAGATCGTAGTGATTCAACATAACAAGTCACATGTTACAACCATTTCACAAGTAATTCAATATACATCGGAATTCAACATAGTTGTTACAACTTAAGTTCAAAAGTAGCGGAAGCAAAGTAATTTAAAACTAACATTTCTCTTATTTCAAATACATGCCAGTACCAAGGTCGATTTCCAACAAAAGCAATAGAGAGAAGATAATAAGATGGATCATGCCCATGATCACACTCCGCCACTACGGTAGGAGACAACCAACTCTTGCAGTAGCCATGATATAGCACAACCTGCAACAAGTGGGGAATAAAACCCTGAGTACGAGAAGGTACTCAGCTAGACTTACCCGTCGGAAACCAGAAATAAAGTGACACCAAGGATCATGCAAGGCTGATGTAAAGTGGGTTAGCTTGACAACATTTTGCATAAAAGCTTATTATGGATAAGTAATCATTAATGCTTAAGCATCAAGTTAATTATCATTAACCTGTCATCTATATTAGAACCTGTACTAGAGCACTCACTTTATTAGGAGCAAACAATATTAACCATAGCAGGTATAAATTGAGGCAACCTTTCCATCGTTATCCAATTAACCATCCGTTCAATTTAATGGAATCTACGTTGCCGCTGCTCAAGTCAAGTGCTCACTAACCGGGAGCGACGGCGATTCGAATCGAATTCCTATCCAGCTGGAGGGGTATTTCTAACACTCACCGAGTCACGCCTGGCGAGGGCTACTCAGGTCACCTTTCGTATAGTTCAGGAATCGCGGGTCCGAATGATGTCGCGTCCCCAAGGGCGACACTCTGCCAGGTGATAGGGACTCTAACCCCCCCTTGGTCTCACGCCAATGTCCCCAAGCACATCCTTTCTCTCCTCCAAGATGCAACCTACCATTCGATTCCCGGCCTGAACCATACTACTCGACTTCGCGGTCGGAACGACTTATCCGGCCAACTAAGTGTTAGACTGCGTTCAACATGACTCAAGGACGTACAGCGAATCGGTCCTTAAATGACTCAGACGGGGATAGATCCACACCCAAGACCTCCATGCCTTGTTGCTTCACTATCGTCATCCCGCCCGGTCTCATTTCATTTTATTTTATTAACACATGGTTCCATTCCACGATAGCAATATAGCCAACCGTGCCATATATGGGTATCCCTATATCTCGCAGGTGACAGGAAATCACCTGACTTCTACAGCTTAAAGCAGGGCTAAGCATCTATTCGATCCTAGTCTATATAGGATTCAGGGATTCATGTATCTGGACAAGGAATGATATAATGCAGCAAGGTCTTCAACCAACTCCTACCACTTAATGCAACAATACTTATAACATATATATAATTAATTGCTTTTGAAGGTAGGAGGCTTATAATGCTCCGGGGCTTGCCTAGGATCCGACTCAAGTCAGAGTTTGTCAGATGAAACTCACTTGGCGAGTATTCCCTCATTCTAGCACTTGTCCGATCTTTCCATCTCCGAGATAGGTCACCAACACCATCTTCTGGTTAGCTCCACCTCAGGTCCTTCACGGGTTTCAGCTAGCGTACCTAAATGAGATGCAAGATGCAAGTGTATGAATACATGGGAATGCAATAGATGATGCATCACACATTAATCAAGGCAAGTACAAGGTTACGCTAAATACACATAAGCACTTCACATTGCTTAAATAAACATCACACAACTTAATATAAAAGATGGCAAGCATATTAGGCATGGAACACAAGATTTCACAAGATCTCAGGTGTATTAACTTAACCACCCTCAAAGGCATAAGTCCCACTTAACAATATACAAGCAAACAACGATAATTGGAATATGTCAATTTCTGGACTTGCAAACAGTAGATTCATAAATCAATCATATCTGGAGTTTCATAAATCCAAATGACTTGCAAGAAGACATTCTGGAAAGCTTAGGAAAATATCTACATTTCATCTTTAATCATCTCAACATGATTCCCAAGTTATCATGACCAAACATGTCAATCTTTAAAGTCTGCACAGAAGGTAATTAAAATTTGACAGTAGACTTATTAAGCATGCAACTCTTAAACTATCAGACCTGGGATCATGAAAATTTAACACAAGAAAGATAAGATAATTATCTACAACTTTTGTATTTACCAAAACCACAGTAAACATCATTTACACCATGAAACTAGTTGCACGAGTAACATCACACATGCAGCCCAACAGCAGTGGTACAATTATAGACAGAAAACTGATAGAAACTTCAGAGAAGCATAAATGGAGTTCTAGACTTCCAACAAACATGATTCTCAACTTTATAGAAAGCTTATAAAGTTACCTACAACTTTCTTGTAATCATCTTAAGATGATTCTACAGTTAACATGGTCAATTAATTAAATAATTGCATCTCTGTCCAAAATATGGACAGAATCTGATATGCCACTTTAAACCGTTATAACTTGAGTTTCACAAATCCAATAATTATGGTTCTGGACTTTTTAGAAAGATTAACAAGTTGCGAACAATTTTGTTATAAACATCTAGAGCTAATTGTGCTACTAACTAGGTCACACATTATAAACAAGGCAACCCTGTCTGGGTTTGGACAGAAACAGCTACAGCACTTTAGACTACTATAGTTAAACATATACTTAACCAAAAATTGTGCCCTTTAGCTTTTTGAAAAGCTTAAGAAAAGTACTACAACTCATTTATTATCAACAAGGCATGATTCATAACTTAACTGAGCCAAACAATGCATACATGCAGCACTGTCCAGAATAGAAGCAAAGCAGCATATGGCATTTGTTATTTTTATAGCTCCTAAACTATCAGTCTTAAAATCCTGAAATTTTTACCAGACATCACACATCACAATAGTAGCATGCCACAAAAATTTCACTTCATTTAGATCACTATATCTGCAGTTATGAAAAATAACAGATTCTACTATAATTCAAAACCTAGTTGCATATATTGATTTTTACAGATAAAACTTTAAACTAAAACATGCTATATTATAGATCTACTGCATATAAAATTTTACAAGGATTCCAAAAAGTCCTCATTTGCTAATTTACAATTTTTCTATGATTTTACATGATTTTCCAAAGTTCAGCCATTTAAATGCAATAATTATTCCGAAAAAGAAAAGGGAAAACATTTTTACAAAGTGAACACATGACTTCTCTGAAATTAACTAAGCCCACATTTGTAAATCTATGTGTCTAGTATTTATGCAAAGTGATAACACCAAAGAGCTTCTATTTCTATTTTACCCCCTCTTCTTCTTTCTCGACGGCAGAGGACGGAGGAGACCGGGGAGGAGCTGAGGATCAATGAGGTCACCACCGGCGACGAAGGGAAAGTGGCCGGTGAGGCTGCTGCGGAGGAGCAGCAGCAAAGCATGCCCACTGCAGGCCACTGCCCTGCTCGTGACTGGTCGAGGCCACATGCCGCGCCCCACAGCTCGCGCCCATGGCTGCCTTGCCGCGGTCGACCGAACCAGCAGGCGGCAGCGGTGAGGGCCAGCCTATCGCGGTAACAGGGAGGAGCGGCAATGGAGGAGGAAGAGGATGAAGGAGCCGGAGGGAGCATGTTGCACAGGAGGAGCAGCGACGGCACAAGCTCTGCTCGTCGCCTATGGCTATGGCGTGCCGAGGAAAAAGGAGGGAGCGACTGGGGAGAGGGAGGAGTGAGCCCAAGAGGGAGCAGAGGAGGGCGTCGGGCTCTCCAAAGGACACGCGTGGGCGAGGTGGCACGCATGCGAGTGATCGTCGGAGCCACGCGGCGCTGCGTGCCTGTGGTCGTCCACGATGCCCTACTGATGGCGTTCAGATTCAAGTCACTAACTAATACCACCGCATAAATCAACTGAAACAGCGATCTTCTCCCCCCTATAACTCTCTAACCAGTGGAGGGTTTGTTTAACCGATTTCACCTTTGTATAGAGCTACGTGTATACTACAACTTTGGTTAAGGGACCCTTGATTGATTTGGCTTGGTTTATGAGATAAAAAACTGCAAAGTAGGCCACCTGAAACTGAATCCCGAGTTTCAGTTTCAAGTCGACTGAAACTCTCATCTTTCCCCTTCCCTATCTCCCAAACCGGTTGTCCGTTGATTTTGGTACAAGAGACAAAGTTGTAGAGCTTTGCGAGGTGAACAACATTGCTTGAATAATCAAGAGCTAAGTCGGCCTAGATTAGAAGATATCGAGCTCCAAAGAAGGGTACCTCAAAACTGAATTCTGCAGTTTAGTTTCAAGCGACTGAAACTGCTAATTTTGAGCCCCTTGATCTCTCAAAGTGTGGCGTGATTTGGTAAACCAATTTCACTAGTGTGTAGAGCTACACGAGTACAACAAGTTTGCTTAAAGAACTTTCATCTAATTCTCAACAGTTTTCAAAATAAAATGTGCCAAAGTAAGGTACACGCAAACTGAAACTGAAAAGTTCAGTCACCCAGACTTAGCCGATTTTCGAAGCTTCAAAACAGCACTGGATTCAGTTTCGTGAGCTCGATTTGACCAAGCTAGGTACTGAATTAGCTCTGTGACATTAAACAAATTTTGTTCCCCATGATATGTTCTACAACTTTTATTTAAGCATCAAGGTCCGGATCAGCTTGTGTTGCAAGATATAAAGCTCCAAAGTAAGGTACATGAAACTGAAATTTGACCCCAACACTTAGAAATTTTCAGGATGGCTAACAGCAGGGAGTTTCTGGGTTGTTAGACATTTTTGGACATGTTGTGCACCTTTTCAAGATTTGTCACCTTTACAACTTTTGTTCCTTATAAAATTTTCTACAACTTTACTAAAGGGTGCACAGCCATACAAAGTTGCTAAGTCACACTTTTGAAATGATCAAACAAAAGTGTTCCGGGGTCCATACATGGTCAACCATCACTTAGAAGCACAATTAGGCAAAATGATCAACATGAACATTGTTCCATTATGTGTCCTAAGTGTAGTTAAGGTGTTGTAGAGGCCAAACATACCCACCATGCATAGGTTGCACAAAAGTGTAGGCCTCACATGCCTTGAAACATAGAACTCAAGTGAAATGCTATAGTTGTTTCATGTGGTTGTTTCAAGATACATGCTACACATGTTCCACTAGGGTGTTCCACATGTGTCCAAGATGTGTTGCACATATTGCATTTATATGTTGCACAACACTAGTTCCCATGGGACGTAAGGCAAGTTTTAGTTATAATCCAAACAAGCATATAACTTATCATTTCATGTGACTTTTTGATTCCAAACTTTATGAAATTTTTCCAGGGATCAATATAGATAGTTACTGAGGTGAGACATGTGAAGATACTTTGATAGCAACACCCAAGCATATATCTTTTAATTGAGCCTATATGTAAGCAAGGGTGCAATATCCAAGTTTAGGTTAGGGCTTATCTCTAAAGGTTTGACTTTGACATCGTCATCTCCACTAATCTATCATGTTTGATCTTAAACCCACCACTTAATTAGTGATAAACACCTAGGGTGTTACGGCGAAGCCGAGTAATGTGATTCAGGCCGGGAATCGAATGGTAGGTTGCTTCTTGGAGGAGAGAAAGGATGTGCTTGGGGACATTGGCGCGAGACCAAGGGGGGGTTAGAGTCCCTATCACCTGGCAGAGTGTCGCCCTTGGGGTCACGACATCATTCGGACCCGCGATTCCTGAATCATATGAAAAGGTGGCCTGTGCGACCCTGGCAGGGGTCTGCACGGTGAGTGTTAGAAATACCCCTCCAGCTGGATAGGAATTCGATTCGAATCACCGTCGCTCTCGGTTAGTGAGCACTTGACTTGAGCAGCCGCAACGTAGATCTCATTAAATGAACAGATGGTTAAGTGAACGATACAATGTTGCCACAATTTATACCTGCTCTGGATATAATATTGATAATTGGTTGATTATGATCAAGTGCATGCTTAGTACAGGTGCTAAGATAGATGACAGGTAAATGCTAAAAATAACTGCTAGTACAGGTTATAAGAGTTTCAATTACTGATGCCTTTATGCAAAATGTGATGTCAGCTAGCCTCTTGTGTAAGCCTTGCATAATCCTTGGTGTCATCTTATTTCTGGTTTTTGACGGGTAAGTCTAGCTGAGTACATTCCAGTACTCAGGGTTTATTCCCTCCTGTTGCAGATGATATGCTCTATCAATGCTTCTGCAAAACTTGTCTCCACCCTGCGGGTGACGAAGACTAGATCACTAGGGCGTGATCATCCTTTATGTACTTTCCTCATGCTTTTGCGGGTTGTTGATCAACAAGACTGGCAGTAGTTAAATAACTGGTGTGTGTGTGTGTTATGCTTCCGCTACTTTCAAACTTGGTTTGTAATAATTGCGACTCCGTGTGTGTAAACTCATTTCTGAACTACTTGTGAAATGTAATGTATGATGTTGTATGTTGAATGATGCGATCCTGGTTGTAAGCAGTCTGGTTTGAAATCCTTCGTGGTTTCAATTGACTACCGGGATTATATGGGCTCAAGTTCGAAAATTTGAGCGCTTCGGTGCTTGTTTTTGTACTTGTGCATTTATAATTTGGTTGGTTCTGTTACAGCTGGTATCGGAGCATAATTCAACATTAAACACATCATACGGGTAATTAGAAACAAAAGTATTTGTTTATGAAAAGGGTTAAAAGTATAAAAATTATTTTTATAGGTATGCCAGTGATCACATCCCTTAGCCCAAATAAGGACTCTTAGGTGGCTTATTATAAGTACTAACTTGGGGATCTTGGTTGTTTTTGTTTCGTCGTCCATACGGCGTGATATTGTATGGATGCCATCCACTTGGGTGGTAATGTATGGATCAATTGCCTCGACGCTCTGGTAAGTGTGAGTTGTGAGAGCATGATCGTCCAACCGGCGATCTAGGGGAGAGTAGTTTTGGTGACTTGCATATTTACATGTTTAAACCGTGTAATTATGGAAGCACTTAATTGTGGGAGTCTTTATATCGGGTAGCTTTGATACTGAAGTATATACATCAGGGGATGTGTATATGGAGAGTATTTAAATTACTGCTTTCTTGTGTGCATATATTGGGAAACTGTTGGGCTGAAATGAGATCTTCTGCAGGTACACTAACAGCGTAACGAGTAGACCGATAGTTTCGCCTATATGAGAGAACGTATGTATGCCACCGCCTAGCGTTAGAACTTTAGGTCTCTACTAAGGTGAGAGGGCGTACGGAACGTGCATGCATCATGTTTAATTATATCATACATATCATTTACTCCCTCCTTAAAAATTTCAATAGTCCTGACTAAATTAAATTTCGTATCCCCTAAACGATCCTCACTTTAAGTCGTATCTTGTTGCTACAGATGGCACGTACCAAGTGGATCGCCCGTAAGTCAACCGGGGGCAGGGTCCCTCGTCACTAGCTAGCTCCACGTGAGCCCCGCCCCGAGCCCACTAAGGTGGAAAGGCTGAGGGCTGAGTTTGCTGAAGTGACTGCTGCCAGGAATGCAGCGCGTCAGCAACTGGAGCAAGTGATCTGTGATCGTGACCAGGAAACACTTGCAGTCTAGAGGTTGACAGTAGCAAATCGCAACTGTCAACGCATGCTGGTCCATGTCATGAATCAGAGGGATGAAGCCTGGCACGAGGAGAACGTTCTGAGAGCTCGTCAGTTTGAGCTCGAGCAACAGTTGGAGAATGCTGAAGAATACAATGACAATCTTCATGAAGAAGTGCACCGCCTGAACAACCAGCTGAATCCTCTGCTGCCTCGAAACAACAACGCAGATGAGGACATGGGTTCGGGAATCATCATGGCTGAAGATGATGATGAAGTGGAGGTCAATGGGCCCCAAGATGTCGCACCGGAAGAAGCACCAGAAGAAGAGCCCGAAGAAGAGGAAGACGAGGAGTTAGAGCCTGTTAGCGACGAGGATGGCGGGGAGATCCTTGACACCGACTCTGAGGACGATGCTTAGAGTAGTCATCGCGTAGCTACGATGCTAGAATCGTCTTTTGTGCCTCCTGGGGTTGGAGTGAGGCTTTGTAATAACTTGACTTTTGGGATGTAAGGTCGAACCTTATGTTTCTGAGATGTTTAGTTGAACTTGTTAATTTCGATCATAATTGGATGTCTTATTGTGTTGCGTTCGATGATGGTGTCACAATTAGCAACCTTCGGTGCCGCGACGAAACCGAGGGCCTCCTATGGCACGCGACATAAGGTTGTGCTACTTGGCACGCGCTGGTATCGAGGTGGCTAGTCATGATCCACCATGGAACTCTGCCGTTGAGAAGTCTCTTTGTGGTCAGTTTGAAGTAGCCTTTCCCAGTCAACTAAAAGTTTTGAGATCGAATCCAAGTACCAAGCGAAAGGTCAAAAATCACGTAGAAGTTAACGTATATGGTTCAGTAACTACTGTGCTCCTTGTGAGTGAGCCTTTATACAAGTACATCTTGTTGGATTCCCTCGCATGATCGCGTCAATTGATGCGCTTGAATGGATTGTGCGGTTGTGATGAATTATTGTGCCATGAGTATTTTAAGAAGTCCATTTCATGAAGTCAGTTTGACATATTTACAATAATTCATCTACAAATTTCCCACATCGTCAGTGCTCATTGGCTATGCATTTTGCAGATGTCGTACAATCTCCGACAGGGTCGTGGCAATGAGGATGAGGAACAGCCACCCCCTCCACCACCACCTACCCCGGCTGAATTGATGCAGACCGTGGTAGAAGGGCAGCGCATGTTGGCTGATGCAATGCGCCAACTGGCAAATCGGGAGGCTCGTCAAGGCCGACAGGGCCCAGAACCCAATCAGTACAGTGATTTTAAGGACTTTCTTAATACTAAGCCCCCGCTTTTCAAGGAGGTGGAAGAACCACTGCAAGCCGACGAATGGTTAAACACTATTGAACAAAAGTTTTGTCTGCTTCGTTTGACCGATGAGCTAAAAACTGAATATGCTTCTCATCAGTTGCATGGCCCTGCAGGTATTTGGTGGAGCCACTATCGTTCCACACTGCCTGCAAATGTCCCGATTGCTTGGGACCAGTTCAAGGCAGCATTCCGTGGAAACTATATTCCTCCAGGTCTTATGACAATCAAGCACACAGAATTCATGAGGCTGTCACAGGGAAATAAAAGCTTGACTGATTATCTGCAATCTTTCAACAACCTGGCAAGGTATGCCACATAGTTTGTGGATACCGATGCCAAGAAAATTGCTAGTTTCAAAAGGGGCCTCGGCCCAAAGCTGATGAAGACGATGGGTACTAGCAAGTGCACTACCTTTAATGATTTTTATCAGTGATGCTTTGACCCAAGAGAACAATAATACTTTTTATTCTGCCTCGAAGAGCCGTAAAAGGGCCATTGAAGCAAGTGCTTCGCAGTCTCGGACTCTAGCTGCACCTAGGACTTTCCCTCGCCCGCCTGCTCAGAATGCCAAGTTCCGTCCGCCACAGAAAAAGCCTGCTGCTAAAACTGGGTTCCGCAAGGCTTATACAGTCGCTCTGCCAAAGGGAAATTCTGGTCAGAGCAGCTCCAGTGTTCCTCCCAGCAACATGCCTTGCTGGAACTGCAACAAGCCAGGCCATTGGTCCCGGAACTGCCCTTACCCTAAGAAGAATGTTAACCAAGGTGGCCGTCAGGGGCACGCTCATTATAACAGTATTGAGGAAATCCCATCTGGTGAGGTGGTCACTGCTGGTAAGTTCCTAGTTGAACAACACCCTGCAGTGGTACTTTTTGATTTAGGTGCTTCGCATTCCTTTATCAGTCCTAAATTTGCATCAAAGTTTGCACATAAGTTACATACTGTTGAAGGTGTGGGTTATTGCATTAGTGCAGCAAGTGGGAATATTTCCACAAATAAAGTAGTGGGGAATCTTGAGTTGGAGATAGAAAGGCGAAAGTATTCGCTTGCCTTAGTGGTTTTGCCGGGTTTAGGCATAGATGTTATTTTGGGCATGAATTGGATGAGTCAGAATGGGGTACTCATTGATACCTCCACTCGGGTAGTTATGCTCAGAGATCCTACAGATCAAAAGGGTTTTCTAGTACAACTTCCCAAAAAAGTTGACTTGTCTGGTGAAGTTCATGCTGTGCAAGCAAAAGCGTTGTCTGAAATTCCCGTAGTGAGTGAGTTTCCTGACGTTTTTCCCGATGATTTGCCGGGACTCCCTCCGGATCGGGATGTGGAATTTAGAATTGAGTTGTTACCGGGCACGGCACCCATCTCTAGGAGACCTTATAGGATGCCTCCGAATGAGCTAGCTGAACTCAAGGTACAGTTGAATGAACTGTTGAAGAAGGGGCTGATTCGTCCTAGTTCGTCGCCGTGGGGATGCCCTGCTATCTTTGTGAAGAAGAAGGATCAGACCTTGCGGATGTGTGTAGATTATAGACCTCTGAATGCAGTCACTGTCAAAAATAAGTATCCTCTGCCACGTATCGATATCCTATTCGATCAGTTATCCAAAGCTAAAGTCTTTTCCAAGATTCATCTGAGGTCTGGTTACCATCAGATTAAAATCTGTCCCGAAGATATCCCAAAAACAGCTTTCTCGACAAGATATGGCCTTTATGAGTATCTTGTTATGTCTTTCGGCCTGACAAATGCCCCCGCAGACTTCATGTGCTTGATGAATTCGGTGTTTATGCCCGAATTGGACAAGTTTGTGGTGGTGTTTATTGATGACATCTTGATATACTCTGAAAATGAGGAAGAACACGCTGAACACCTGTGTATCGTTCTCGCCAGACTACGAGAACATCAACTGTATGCGAAGTTCAGTAAATGTGAATTCTGGCTTCATGAAGTACCTTTCCTTGGGCATGTGTTGTCCGATGGGGGAATTATGGTGGATCCCACCAAGGTACAGGAAGTATTGAATTGGAAAGCTCCTACTTCGGTTCATGAGGTCCGGAGTTTTCTTGGGTTGGCTGGCTATTATCGTCGCTTCATCCCGGATTTCTCAAAAATAGCCAAACCCATGACTCGGTTGCTGCAAAAAGACACCAGGTTTGTCTGGACACCTGAGTGTGATGCGGCTTTTCACCAACTGCGAACCCTCCTAACCTCAGCTCCGGTTTTGGCACAACCGGATATCGAGAAACCTTTTGATGTTTATTGTGATGCCTCAGGCATAGGTTTGGGAGGTGTGTTGATGCAGGAAGGCCGAGTGATTGCATATACCTCGCGACAACTTCGGAAACATGAGGTGAATTATCCAATGCATGACTTAGAACTGGTTGCAGTTGTGCATGCTTTGAAAGTATGGCGGCATTATCTGCTGGGCAATGTCTGCAATATCTATACAGACCACAAAAGCCTCAAATACATCTTCACCCAACCCGAGTTAAATATGCGTCAAAGAAGATGGCTCGAGTTGATTAAGGATTATAACCTTCAAGTGCACTATCATCCTGGCAAGGCAAATGTGGTTGCGGATGCTTTAAGCCGTAAGTCTCATTGCCATTCCCTAGTTGAAACTGATTTTCATCGATCTTGCCTTCTACATCCAGCAGTCTTGTACAACATCACTGTCAGTTGTACTCTCAAAAGCAGAATTATTGAGCTCCAAAAGACTGATCCTGGTATATTCCACATAAAACGCAAGATGAAAGAGGAAGAAACTAAGCATTTCAGGGTAGATGAAGAAGGTGTGATGTGGTTTAAGGATAGATTAGTGGTACCTAAGGACCGAGAGCTTAGAGATCAGATCCTGTCCAAAGCACATTCGTCCAAGTTGTCCATCCATCCGGGTAGTAATAAGATGTATTATGACTTGAAGCCACTTTATTGGTGGACCAAGATACGGAAAGAGATAGCTGCATATGTTGCTAGGTGTGACACCTGCTGTAGAGTGAAAGCTGTGCATATGAAAGCTGGGTTACTTCAGCCACTTTCTATCCCAGGTTGGAAATGGGAAGAGATAAGTATGGATTTCATTGTCGGACTTCCTCCCACTGTCAAAAATCATAACTCCATCTGGGTAATTGTGGATCGTTTAACCAAATCAGCTCACTTCATTCCAGTTAGAGTGGACTATCGTCCCACTGACTATGCTGAATTGTACTTCAATCAGATAGTCCGGCTCCATGGGATACCTCATACTATCGTTTCTGACCGTGGTCCCTAGTTCACTGCTCGCTTTTGGGAGCACTTGCATCACCTTCTGGGAACCAAGTTAGTGAGAAGCTCTGCTTATCACCCCCAGACGTCTGGTCAGACAGAACGAGTTAACCAAATCTTGGAAGACCTGTTGCGGGCATGTGTAATATCATCCAAGGGTTCTTGGGAAAAATGGTTACCTCTAGCAGAATTTCGTACAATAATAGTTACCAAGAGAGTATTAAGATGGCCCCATTCGAAGCTTTGTACGGTCGCAAGTGTAGAACTCCATTAAACTGGGTAGAAGCTGGTGAAAGAAGGTATTATGGTATTGATTTTGTTCAGGAAGCTGAGGAACAAGTCCGTACCATCCAGAAACATATGGCTGCAGCCCAAGCTAGACAGAAAAGTTATGCTGATCGTCGTAGAAAACCACTCGAGTTTGAAGTTGGAGACTTCGTTTATCTGAAAGTTTCTCCAATGAAGAGTGTCCAACGTTTTGGTGTTAAGCGGAAACTTGTGCCAAGATACGTGGGTCCTTTCCAAATCATAGGCAAGAGTGGAGCTGTTGCATACAAAATCCAGTTACCTCCTAAAATGCGTGCCATATTCAATGTCTTCCATGTATCTCAGCTCAAAAAGTGTCTTCGAGTTCCTGAGGAAAGAGTCCCTTTGGGAGATATTAGGCTTGAATCCGATTTAACTTACGAAGAAAAGCCAGTCCAAGTGATCGATACTCAGGAACGAGTAACTAGAAGCAAAGTGGTTAGGTGGTATAAAGTGATGTGGAGTAATCAGGGTAGTGAAAGTGATGCTACGTGGGAACGGGAAGATTATTTGCGGGATGGTTATAAGGAATTCTATGAAAAATGGTACGCTTTCCAAATCTCGGGACGAGATTTTTATAAGGGGGGAGGGCTGTAACACCTCAGGTGTTTAGCTCCTTAATTGCATTGCATTTGCATAAGCATAAGCAAGCATCATTCATTTCATGCATAATTAGTAAGTGTTATGCAACACACTCATGCAACATGTGCAACATGAGCTTGCAACATTTGGGTGAAAGTATTGAATTACTTGTTCCAAAGTATGTGACACTAGGAATTTTGTGCAACCAATGTGTAGAGTGGCTAATTAGGTCTTATAACACCTTAATTACATTTAGGGTAAGTAGTGGAGCAATATTCATGTTGACCAAAATTACCAAATTGCCCTTCCAAATGTTGTTGACTAAGTTTGGACCCCTAGAGTGATCTGGTTTGACCAATTAAAAAGTCCAGCTTAGAAATCTTGCATGGAGGAGCAACCTTAAACAAAGTTGTAGAGAATTTCATAAGGAACAAAAGTTCTAATATGGCCATCTCATGAAAATGACCAGAGCATACTCAAAAAGGACCCATAAGTCAGATTTGAGGTTGGGTTCAACACTTAGAAAATTTCTAAGTATGAAAACTGAGTTTTAGTTTCATATACCCTAGTTGAGAGCTCTGTAGTCTGCAAACCAAGCCGAACCAGCTCGAGCTCCAATTGTGAAAGTTGTAGACCACATGTAGATCTCCAACTTTTTTAACTACAACTTACCCCGGATCGCCACGGATTGGGAGATCCATTGTCAACAAGTTTCGTTGTCAGTCGGTTCGATGGATACTGAAACGAAAAGTTCAGACGCTACAGTGCTCGGGCGATTCAGAACTCGGTGGCCGCGTGTACGCCGCACGTTGACGGCCGGCTGACCGCGCTGGCCACGCGCCGTGCGCATTCTGGCGTCGCAGCCGCGTCTTGAAGCCACCCCGCGCCTGCCGACACACTCACCCGCTCTAGTTCGCCTTTCTTCTCCACCGCGCGCTGCGCCAAGCAAGCAGCCGCTCCGCCATTGCCGCCGCGCCTCTTCCCCACGTTCGTGCGCCGTCGTCGTTGAGTCTCGGCTCAATTCCTCCTGTCAGCAACCCCGTCGCATCTTCCTCTACCACCTCCACCCGTTTCCGGGAGTGGTTGAGTGAAGGTGAGGCCACATTGCTCGCTTCCGCCACCATGGCCGTGTTCGGGACCTCGCCGGAGTTCGAGGCCGCCGTGGGCAGAGCAGCTCCGCCCTTCTCATCCCTTCCTTTTCCCTTAGTCAGCTTTCCAGTGACTCCGGGGAGCTTGGATCGGGTTTGGTTGAGGCGGTAGGGGCTCACCGTCGCCGGCGTACCGCCGTGCACCTCCACCGTGCCGCCATGACCGATGGCGAGTGCTTTCCCGTTGCTCCGCCGCCCCGTTCTTGCCACCAATCGACGTAGTTCGATGACGTGGTTATGCTCGTTCATCCAGTTTCACCGGCCGACTCACCGACGGCGAGTTCCGGCGACCACAGCCACCCTCCTCCGCCTCTCTCTCGCTGACCGGTGGGGCCATCCGGTCAGTCGCACGCGCGCGCGGGTGGGAGCCGTAGCAGGCCACGCGTGGGAGTGGGCCACGCAGAGAGATTTGGGCCGCGTCGGCCTGTAGGCCGGCCCTTTAGTGGGATTTCGGTTTTAGTTTTGTTTTCCTTTTTAATTGCCACAGATTTGAGATAATGTTTGGAAAATGTAGATCTAGGGTTTTACTTGCTCAAAAATCATGAGATAAATTTTGTTATGATCTAAATGATGTGTAGTATTTTAGAAAAATATAAATCTGGTATGTGATGTTTAGTTTTCTGGAGAATTTAATAGATCTTTCAAATGTGTTTTGAAATGAATGCAAATTTGTTAAATGTATAACTTGAGCTGTAGTATTCCAAAACTTATGAAATTTGGTGGGTAGGCTAATTTATACTTGCTCTAGCTCTGGTAAAAATTTGGGCAGCAGTTCTTAAGTACTTTTCAAGTTATAATGCTATCTTGTTATTTTAGGAAATGCTTGGACGAATTTTATTATTTTTTCTACATGTGCAATGTTCTTATAAATTTTTAGAGAATGTCTTGGTACCATAAAGTGTCTAAAAAAATTATGAAATCTGTTGTTTGATACTTTTCATTGTGATTTGTTAATTATACAAAAATCAGCCTTTTTGGCTTGTGAATTTTGTGTAGGGAGTTCCTGTGAATAAATTTAGTTCCAATTCTTACAGTAGTATCTTTTTGGGTCAGAGAGTCTCCTGTAATTTTTGTAGAATTTTACGAACAGTTTACATATATGTTTAAAATTCCACTTAATTAATTAAGTAAATTAAGAAGTGAGTATAAATAAATATTTTAGGTAGGCACACCTTACTTTCTGGTGTTTTTGTAACCCATGTGAACTTTTGGTAACATTAGTTTGGTCTTAGGAGAAGTTTGCCACATCAATAAATATTTAATCCTTGCAATTCTAGGTTTTCTGGACAGCTGGAAGTATTTTTAGGTTTGACCTTTGATAAATGTGTTTGCTGGAAAACTTGTAAATACCAAAGTTGTAGTAAACTTGATAAACTAGATTGTGTCAAAATTTGGGAGCATTTGGTTTAGTAGTTTGGGAGTTGTTGCTGTTTTAAGTGACAGTCCAGAATTGGCTGCTCTCTGTTTAGAGAGGACAGATTCTGGAAATTGAGGAATTCGACATGGAAAACTTAGGAATTAAGGGTTGAGGTCTGAAAATGATTGGTAGGGCATTTCATAAGATTTCTAGATTGTCTTAGATCATATCTTTTGGAGTTGGGAATCTTCAGTTATGTTAGAAACAATTAGCGGCTGTCCAGAATGTCTTGCTGTGATATTTTGGTGTTGGCTGTGGTAACCTAAGTAATGTTACTCTTGTGTTTGTTAGGTGTTAGGGCCTTAACCGAAGAAGAACAACTGTATCTTAGGTTGAGTAGCTTAGGTGAGTACTTCTCTACCGGAGAGGAAATTTGCACCTAATACTCGAAGTGATTTGATTAGAGCTTTAAGATTGTTGAAATGCATTTTATTCCGAGCATACTGCATCTTTCATTATGCATACATGAGATTTATTATGCACTCATGCAATAGGTGTGCCGGAGGGGGTAACACTCCTCGAGTTCGAGCCAGTGATCCCGGAGGAAGTCCAGGACCAGCCGGAGCAGCCAGAGGGACCAACCGGCGACGAAGCTCCTGTCGAAGATCTACCAGAGTGTCCTGACCACCGGCCCTCGACCTTTCTAAAAGGCAAGCCCCGGTGCATGCTGAACCCACCATTTTATAAATCTATCTTGAGTACTTTTAATTGTTTACTGCATTAAGTTCTAGGAGTTATATGAAAACACTTGCTGCATTTTACCTGTCCTTGTCCAGATATCATACTTAATCCTATACTAGGTATAGGCACGTGTCAATGCTTAGCTCTGCTTAGTACGGTAGAAGTCGGGTGATTTCCGGTCATCCGCGAGAGATAGGATTAGGTCGCGAGTGGCTTATGGCTATCGTGATGGAACCATGCTTTAAAATGAAATTGAGACCGGGCGGGAGTTCGATGGTACAGCTGCAAGACACTTCACGTCTTGGGTGTGGAGCCATGCCCGTCCGAGTCGTTTAAGGACCGATTCGCTGTACGTCCTTGAGTCATGTTGAACGCAGTCTAACACTTAGTTGGCCGGATAAGTCGTTCCGACCGCGAAGCCGAGTAATGTGATTTAGGCCGGGAATCGAATGGTAGGTTGCTTCTTGGAGGAGAGAAAGGATGTGCTTGGGGACATTGGCGTGAGACCAAGGGGGGGTTAGAGTCCCTATCACCTGGCAGAGTGTCGCCCTTGGGGTCGCGACATCATTCAGACCCGCGATTCCTGAATCATATGAAAAGGTGGCCTGTGCGACCCTGGCAGGGGTCTGTACGGTGAGTGTTAGAAATACCCCTCCAGCTGGATAGGAATTCGATTTGAATCGCCGTCGCTCCCGGTTAGTGAGCACTTGACTTGAGCAGCGGCAACGTAGATCTCATTAAATGAACAGATGGTTAAGTGAACGATACAATGTTGCCACAATTTATACCTGCTCTGGATATAATATTGATAATTGGTTGATTATGATCAAGTGCATGCTTAGTACAGGTGCTAAGATAGATGACAGGTAAATGCTAAAAATAACTGCTAGTACAGGTTATAAGAGTTTCAATTACTGATGCCTTTATGCAAAATGTGATGTCAGCTAGCCTCTTGTGTAAGCCTTGCATAATCCTTGGTGTCATCTTATTTCTGGTTTTTGACGGGTAAGTCTAGCTGAGTACATTCTAGTACTCAGGGTTTATTCCCTCCTGTTGCAGATGATATGCTCTATCAAGGCTTCTGCAAAACTTGTCTCCACCCTGCGAGTGACGAAGACTAGATCACTAGGGCGTGATCATCCTTTATGTACTTTCCTCATGCTTTTGCGGGTTGTTGATCAACAAGACTGGTAGTAGTTAAATAACTGGTGTGTGTGTGTGTTATGCTTCCGCTACTTTCAAACTTGGTTTGTAATAATTGCGACTCCGTGTGTGTAAACACATTTCTGAACTACTTGTGAAATGTAACGTATGATGTTGTATGTTGAATGACGCGATCCTGGTTGTAAGCAGTCTGGTTTGAAATCCTTCGTGGTTTCAAATGACTACCGAGATTATATGGGCTCAAGTTCGAAAATTTGAGCGCTTCGGTGCTTGTTTTTGTACTTGTGCTCTTATAATTTGGTCGGTTCTGTTACAATCACTTACGAGTTGCATCGGGTGCGTCAAAACTATTTATGAGCCTATGGTACATTAAGTGCAAACCGTGGACCTACCTGTGTCAAGATTAGCACTATCTCCAAATGGACCGAACAGAGCTCCACCAAACCCTCGTCACCTAGGATTACCATCGGGTGTGTCTAAACTAATTTATGAGCCTATGGTACGTTTGACGAAAACCGAGCACCTGTCTTGCACCGACGCTAACCGTATCTCAAAACAGATCGAAACGAGATTCCACATGACCCACCTCACCTAGGAGTTCCATCGGGTGCCTCCAATACTATTTCTGAGCCTACGGTACATTCAACGCAAACCGTGCACCAATCTTGCATCAAGTGTAGCACTATCTCCAAACGGACCGAACAGAGCTTCCACTTGGGCCTCGTCAAATAGAAGTCCCATCGAGTGTGTCCAAAATGATTTCTATGCCTATGGTATGTTCGGTGCAAACCATGCACCTATCTTGCACTAACACTAACACTGTCTCCAAATGGACTAAAATGAGATTGCACACGACCCACGTCACTTACGAGTTCCATCGGGTGCGTCCAAAACTATTCATGAGCCTATGGTATGTTCAGTGCAAACCGTGCACCTATCTTGCGTCAAGATTAGCACTATCTCCAAACGGACCAAACAGAGCTCCACTAGACCCTCATCACCTAGTAGTACCATCGGGTGCGTCTAAAATGATTTATGAGCCCATGGTACGTTTGACGCAAACCGAGCACCCATCTTGCACCGACGCTAACACTGTCTCAAAACAGATCGAAACAAGATTCCACATGACCCACCTCACCTAGGAGTTCCATCGGGTGCCTCCAATACTATTTCTGAGACTACGGTACGTTCAATGCAAACTGTGCACCAATCTTGCATCAAGTATAGCACTATCTCCAAACGGACCGAACCGAGCTTCCACTTGAGCCTCGTCACCTAGGAGACCCATAAAGTGCGTCCAAAATGATTTCAATGCCTACGATATGTTCGATGCAACCCATGCACCTATCTTTGCACTGACACTAACACCGTCTCCAAACGGATAAAACAAGATTCCACATGACCCACGTCACTTACGAGTTGCATCGGGTGCGTCCAAAACTATGAGCCTATGGTACATTAAGTGCAAACCGTGCACCTACCTTGTGTCAAGATTAGCACTATCTCCAAACGGACCGAACAGAGCTCCACCAGACCCTCGTCACCTAGGATTACCATCGGGTGTGTCTAAACTGATTTATGAGCCTATGGTACGTTTGACGCAAACCGAGCACCTATCTTGCACCGACGCTAACCCTATCTCAAAACAGATCGAAACGAGATTCCACATGACCCACCTCTCCTAGGAGTTCCATCGGGTGCCTCCAATACTATTTCTGAGCCTACGGTACATTCAACGCAAAACGTGCACCAATCTTACATCAAGAGTAGCACTATCTCCAAACGGACCAAACAGAGCTTCCACTTGAGCCTCGTCACCTAGGAGTCCCATCGAGTGTGTCCAAAATAAATTCTATGCCTTTGGTATATTCGATGCAAACCATGCACCTATCTTGCACTGACATAAACACTATCCCCAAACGGACTAAATCGAGATTCCACATGGCTCACGTCACTTACAAGTTCCATCAGGTGCGTCCAAAACTATTTATGAGCCTATGGTACGTACAGTGCACCTATCTTGCATCAAGATTGGCACTATCTCAAAACAGACCGAACAGAGGTCCACTAGACTCTCGTCACCTATGAGTACCATCGGGTGCATCTAACACTATCTCAAAATAGATCGAAACAAGATTCCACACGACCCACCTCACCTAGGATGATAAGGACATCCTATACTATTACCCGCTGGCAAAGACGCAACAAAAAAAGGCCAAGTGGCCTAGTTGTAGTCGGGCGGCGACCGTGTGAGCCTCTGAATAATCCCACCTTGCTTAGCTTGGGAGGAGGAAGCCACCTTAAAAGAGAGAGCCACCCTTCCCCTATCAGACTAGTCTTTTAGGGACATTGGGCCTTTCCCCGGTGGGTGTGCATAAGAACTGTTGGGGTCTGGGCAACCTTAATTTATTGGGCCTCGGCCATCCCCACCTGGGCCGGATGCATCATATGGTATCAGAGCTGGGCCCTTGTTTAAGGGGGTGGGAATGATAAGGACATCCTACACTATTACCCGCTGGCAAAGACGCAACAAAAAAAGGCCAAGTGGCCTAGTTGTAGTCGGGCGGTGAACGTCATCTCCATCCTCAAATCGAGTTATCCACCTTCTCTCATCGAAAGATCAGGATTCACCCTAGCGGGTTCATATCAGTTGGTATCAGAGCAAGGTTGATCGGTGAGAGACTTCTAGTTCTTTGCTGTTTTTAATCTCCTATGGTCCAGAAAAAGCCAAAACAAAATTAGTAGATTAGTTCTTTATAATCCCAAAACCCCTTTGAGCTTAATACTATTACTGCTTAGTTAGGGCTTATTGAATTAATGGTTGCATCGTCGTGCAAGTTGCTGGTCTTAGCGTCTAGTCGTTTAGAGTTTCGAGTTCTAGTCACGTTTCTGTCACCATCGCAGATTTGAGTTTATTTGTTTCTCTCTAGGAATCCGAGTGGATTTTCAAATTCCTTTGTTTTGTTTACCACCATTATCCTAGCCATGTCCTTGGAGGTTTCATCCACGTCCATATTTCCATCTACAAAAAGGAAATCCAACAAGATCAAGATAGAATTCGATTCGGAGTCCTGTTTTATCTTGAAAACAAAAGCACCATATTTCCTTTGTCAGGAGTCTGAATAGGGAGTTTAAATACAATCTGGAAACCTTAACTTGTCCTCTTTCCAACAGATCAGAGCTTGGTCCCAAATTCATTCTGAACGCTTCGCAATTGCCCTGGAGATTTGCGCGTCTGCTGGTTTTGCAAAACAACCACTTGTTTCACTTTGGTACTGAATCACCCTTCCCAAGGAAACATTTAATTGCTGTAAGTAGCTTGTTATTTCTTGTTGCTAAATTTCAGTTTTGTGCTAGTTGAAAGAAAAAAAACAAAAAAAAAGACAGAAAGAAAGAAAAGAAAGAAAGAAAAGAAAGACAGAAAGAAAGAAAGAAAGAAAAGAAAGAGAAAGAAGAAGAGAAGAGTTTTTCTTTTGTTGTTATTCATGTCCTTGTGATCCTTCTTTGCTGCTACTCAGTGACTTCGTTTGTGTCCAGGCTCGCGTCTCTAGCATGTACTAGCCTAGGACCAGCATAATAACGTCGTTGAGCGTTTGTTCAATTTTCTTGCAACTAACGTGGTTCTAGTACTTCCTTGCTTTAGCCCACCTATAGCTCCACATATTTCGACTACAGCTTGACAGGTGTTGTTGTTGCGGCACCGATACACTTCACTCCACGGTTGTAGACTTGTTGGTTGGCGTCACCTCCTGTTTGGCTTGGTAAGAACTTGTAAGGCCTTGTTTTAACAAGTTGAGTTTGAGAGAATTACATCTGACACATCCTAGTAGTTGATAGGAGGATACATATTATTTTTGTGTTTCTTGTTTTCTACTAATCATGGTAGGTGATATGGAGATTTTTGAGCTGTTGAAACTAGACCCTCATATTCAGGATGTCATTCAACACTTGCCATTATATGATGGTAAGTTTGATCCTCAAGCTTACATTGATTGGGAGTTAAAAGTAGACAATGAATTTGATGAGCATGACCTATCCGAGAAACAAAAGATTTGTATTGCCTCTAATATTTTGATTGAATATGCTTTGCTAGAATGGAAACACATTTGTAGGCACATCCAAGTTCCAGAATCTTGGAAAGACTTCAAATTTCTTTTTAGAGATGCATTCGTTCCTGCATATTATGTTGATTATTTGCTTGCAAAATTAGACAACTTGAAGCAGGGTAGCAAGACTGTGAAACAATACTACCATAATTTTAAGATTTGTATCATGTTTGGTGGATTGGATGAATGCATGGAAGATGTTATGAGTAGATTCATGAGAGGGCTCAATTCTTAAATTCGAACCTTATTAATTAGCAAATCATATTGCCATATTGGTCAATTGTTTTGTCTGGCTCTCAATGCTCAAAAAGAGATTCTATTATCTGTGAATACTTGCCAGAATGATGTGACCCATAATGTCCAAAATTTATCCACTCTGCATGCTAATGAAGAGCAACAAATAGTGGAACCCACTACTGATTTTCCCTTGTCACAAAATGAATTACTCGCAGTTCCTTGTGATAAAGAGGAGTTGTGTGTTGATGATTCTTTTACTCCTATGCCACAAGTAGCAAATAAGTGTGATACTTTTGGTTTGGAACCATACAAATGTGCTGAAGATAAGCTTTTTCATCCTATTACATGTGCACAAGATGAACTGAATTTGTTGTCCTCTTTAAATACTTTGGGTTATATTGAATTTGATATTCTGTGTAATCTAAATTGTCTAAAAGAGAAACTTAAATTTGATTCTATTTTTCCAAGTTTTAATCATTGTTCGCTTCATGCAATTGGCAAATATGACAACAAAGGAGAATATTTGGTGTATAAAGTTTATATTTGCTCTAATCTAAAATATCCTTTTGGGCCACAATACCATGATCAAATTGAGGGCTGCACTAACACTAATGATGTCTTGCAAAGTTTTTCTAGTTTTTCCCAAATGCAACAGGATAAATATCAAGAAGGGGAGAACGGTTCACTTTTACCTACAACACATCCTCCAACAAAGGTCAAACCGAGGACGGTTTGCTGTCAAGAAGGGGAGAATGATGAGGACATCATTGGCTCAAATATGACCATGTCAACCACTTCTATACCAAAGGTGCAACCATTCTATATGAGGCTTATCATTGATGCATTTGATGAATTGGTGCTCCACCATAAAATGTGTATATTTTCATTTTCAGAATTACTTACATGGATCAAGGAAAGGTTTGATTGCATTTGGAAAGCATGGAAGGTTAATGAAGTTGATTGGGGACCAAATCCAAGTATTCCCAACGTCCTCCACCTGGACACCACGTCACTTTTGGTCCAAGGAAAGAAAGAGATCAAATCCAACACGTTTTCGGGCTGGATTCGGACTCCAGGACAGCTCCAACTTGTGATGTTCACCACGGTCTCATACGGACTCGGATTGGGACGTTCTAGCACTTTTTGGAAAGCTTATCAAGTCTATTTTCCAACGGATCTGGACTCATGGCTATATCTTATCCGATGCTTCCGCAATCGTCGTTTCAACGCTGGGGCCTTTTCTGCCTTTGGTGCTGTGTCACCATATTTTGGGCTGATGGCCCATGTATCAAGTTGGGTTCATTAGGGACGTGTCCTAGGGTTGGAGAACGACCCCAACGCCGCCTGGTCATTCCCCTAGATATTAATAAGGATTAGAGCCGCCACAAACAGATTGGGTTTTGTTTTGTTGAAAGTTTAGCCATTGCTACTTCCTTGTAGACGCGTGTGTCGACTAGACCATCCGTTCTACTCGATTCAGAACCCCAACTTTGTGATTTCAGATTGGTTTTCATCTCCATATTTGCAATTGAGTTGCTTGTTCTACTTGTTCTTGCTTGTTCCTCGATTTGTTGCAGGAATTACCCTAGTGGTTTGGTTGATCGTGTTCCACAAGATCGCGACGGCTGTTGGAGGTGGTGTATCGGTTGCTAAGGCACAGCATCCTTGGATGGTTGTAGTCGGGCCGTGAACTTCATCTCCATCCCCAAATCGAGTTATCCACCTTCTCTCATCAAAAGATCAGGATTCACCCTAGCGGGTTTATATCATAGGAGTTCCATCGGGTGTGTCTAAACTGATTTATGGCCTATGGTACGTTTGACGCAAACCGAGCACCTATCTTGCACCGACGCTAACACTGTCTCAAAACAGATCGAAACAAGATTCCACATGACCCACCTCACCTAATAGTTCCATCGGGTGCCTCCAATACTATTTCTGAGACTATGGTACGTTCTACGCAAACCATGCACCAATCTTGTATCAAGAGTAGCACTATCTCCAAACGGACCGAACCGAGCTTCCACTTGAGCCTCGTCACCTAGGAGACCCATAGAGTACGTCCAAAATGATTTCAATGCCCACGATATGTTTGATGAAACCCATGCACCTATCTTTGCACTGACACTAACACTGTCTCCAAATGGATAAAACAAGATTCCACATGACCCACGTCACTTACGAGTTGCATCGGGTGCGTCCAAAACTATTTATGAGCCTATGGTACATTAAGTGCAAACCGTGCACCTACCTTGTGTCAAGATTAGCACTATCTCCAAACAGACCGAACAGAGCTCCACCAGACCCTCGTCACCTAGGATTACCATCGGGTGTGTCTAAACTGATTTATGAGCCTATGGTACGTTTGACGCAAACCGAGCACCTATCTTGCACCGACACTAACACTGTCTCAAAACAGATCCAAACGAGATTCCACATGACCCACCTCACCTAGGAGTTCCATCGGCTGCCTCCAATACTATTTCTGAGACTACGGTACGTTCTACGCAAACCGTGCACCAATCTTGCATCAAGTGTAGCACTATCTCCAAACGGACCGAACCGAGCTTCCACTTGAGCCTCGTCACCTAGGAGACCCATAGAGTGCGTCCAAAATGATTTCAATGCCTATGATATGTTCGATGCAACCCATGCACCTATCTTTGCACTGACACTAACACTATCTCCAAACGGATAAAACAAGATTCCACATGACCCACGTCACTTACGAGTTGCATCGAGTGCGTCCAAAACTATTTATGAGCCTATGGTACATTAAGTGCAAACCGTGCACCTACCTTGTGTCAAGATTAGCACTATCTCCAAACGGACCGAACAGAGCTCCACCAGACCCTCGTCACCTAGGATTACCATCGGGTGTGTCTAAAATGATTTATGAGCCTATGGTACGTTTGACGCAAACCAATCACCGATCTTGCACCGACGCTAACCCTATCTCAAAACAGATTGAAACGAGATTCCACTTGACCCACCTCTCCTAGGAGTTCCATCGGGTGCCTCCAATACTATTTCTGAGCCTACGGTACATTCAACGCAAACCATGCACCAATCTTGCATCAAGTGTAGCACTATCTCCAAACGGACCGAACAGAGCTTCCACTTGAGCCTCGTCAACTAGAAGTCCCACCAAGTGTGTCCAAAATGATTTCTATGCCTATGGTATGTTCGGTGCAAACCATGCACCTATCTTGCACTGACACTAACACTGCCTCCAAATGGACTAAAATGAGATTGCACACGACCCATGTCACTTACGAGTTCTATCGGGTGCGTCCAAAACTATTTATGAGCCTATGGTATGTTCAGTGAAAACCGTGCACCTATCTTGCGTCGAGATTAGCACTATCTCCAAACGGACCGAACAGAGCTTCCACTTGAGCCTCGTCACCTTGGAGTCCCATCGAGTGTGTCCAAAATGATTCTATATCTATGGTATGTTCGGTGCAAACCGTGCACCTATCTTGCACTGACACTTACACTGTCTCCAAACGTACTAAAACGAGATTCCACATGACCCACGTCACTTACAAGTTCAATCGGGTGCGTCCAAAACCGTTTATGGGCCTGTGGTACGTTCAATGCAAACCGTGCACCTATCTTGCGTCAAGATTAGCACTATCTCCAAATGGACCGAACAGAGCTCCACTAGACCCTCATCACCTAGTAGTACCATGAGGTGCGTTTAAAATGATTTATGAGCCCATGGTACATTTGATGCAAACCGAGCACCTATCCTGCACCGACGCTAACACTGTCTCAAAACAGATCGAAACAAGATTCCACATGACCCTCCTCACCTAGGAGTTCCATCGGGTGCCTCCAATGCTATTTCTGAGACTACAGTACGTTCGATGCATACCGTGCACCAATCTTGCACCAAGTGTAGCACTATCTCCAAACAGACCAAACTGAGCTTCCACTTGAGCCTCATCACCTAGGAGACCCATAGAGTGCGTCCAAAATGATTTCAATGCCTACGATATGTTCGGTGCAACCTAAGCACCTATCTTTGCACTAACACTAACACTGTCTCCAAACGGACTAAAACAAGATTCCACATGACCCACGTCACTTACGAGTTGCATCGGGTGCGTCCAAAACTATTTATGAGCCTATGGTACATTAAGTGCAAATCGTGCACCTACCTTGTGTCAAGATTAGCACTATCTCCAAACGGACCGAACAGAGCTCCACCAGACCCTCGTCACCTAGGATTACCATCGGGTGTGTCTAAACTGATTTATGAGCCTATGGTACGTTTGACGCAAACCGAGCACCTGTCTTGCACCGACGCTAACCGTATCTCAAAACAGATCGAAACGAGATTCCACATGACCCACCTCACCTAGGAGTTCCATCGGGTGCCTCCAATACTATTTCTGAGCCTACGGTACATTCAACGCAAACCGTGCTCCAATCTTGCATCAAGTCTAGCACTATCTCCAAACGGACCAAACAGAGCTTCCTCTTGGGCCTCGTCAAATAGAAGTCCCATCGAGTGTGTCCAAAATGATTTCTATGCCTATGGTATGTTCGGTGCAAACCATGCACCTATCTTGCACTAACACTAACACTGTCTCCAAATGGACTAAAATGAGATTGCACACGACCCACGTCACTTACGAGTTCCATCGGGTGCGTCCAAAACTATTTATGAGCCTATGGTATGTTCAGTGCAAACCGTGCACCTATCTTGCGTCAAGATTAGCACTATCTCCAAACAGACCAAACAGAGCTCCACTAGACCCTCATCACCTAGTAGTACCATCGGTTGCGTCTAAAATGATTTATGAGCCCATGGTACATTTGACGCAAACCGAGCACCCATCTTGCACCGACGCTAACACTGTCTCAAAACAGCTCGAAACAAGATTCGACATGCCCACCTCACCTAGGAGTTCCATCGGGTGCCTCCAATACTATTTCTGAGACTACGGTACGTTCAATGCAAACCGTGCACCAATCTTGCATCAAATATAGCACTATCTCCAAACAGACCAAACCGAGCTTCCACTTGAGCCTCATCACCTAGGAGACCCATAGAGTGCGTCCAAAATGATTTCAATGCCTACAATATGTTCGGTGCAACCCATGCACCTATCTTTGCACTGACACTAACACTGTCTCCAAACAGACTAAAACAAGATTCCACATGACCCACGTCACTTACGAGTTGCATCGGGTGCGTCCAAAACTATTTATGAGCCTATGGTACATTAAGTGCAAACCGTGCACCTACCTTGTGTCAAGATTAGCACTATCTCCAAACGGATCAAACAGAGCTCCACCAGACCCTCGACACCTAGGATTACCATCGGGTGTGTCTAAACTGATTTATGAGCCTATGGTACATTTGATGCAAACCGAGCACCTAGCTTGCACCGCGCTAACCATATCTCAAAACAGATCGAAACGAGATTCCACATGACCCACCTCACCTAGGAGTTCCATCAGGTGCCTCCAATACTATTTCTGAGCCTACGATACATTCAACGCAAACCGTGCACTAATCTTGCATCAAGTGTAGCACTATCTCCTAATGGACCGAACAGAGCTTCCACTTGGGCCTCGTCAAATAAAAGTCCCATCGAGTGTGTCCAAAATGATTTCTATGCCTATGGTATGTTCAGTGAAAACCATGCACCTATCTTGCACTGACACTAACACTGTCTCCAAATGGACTAAAATGAGATTGCACACGACCCACATCACTTACGAGTTCTATCGGGTGCGTCCAAAACTATTTATGAGCCTATGGTACGTTCAGTGCAAACCGTGCACCTTTCTTGCGTCAAGATTAGCACTATCTACAAACGGACCGAACAGAGCTTCCACTTGAGCCACCTCACCTTGAAGTCCCATCAAGTGTGTCCAAAATGATTCTATATCTATGGTATGTTCAGTGCAAACCGTGCACCTATCTTGCACTCACACTTACACTGTCTCCAAACGTACTAAAACGAGATTCCACATGACCCACGTCACTTATAAGTTACATCGGGTGCGTCCAAAACCGTTTATGAGCCTGTGGTACGTTCAGTGCAAACCGTGCACCTATCTTGCGTCAAGATTAGCACTATCTCCAAATGGACCAAATAGAGCTCCACTAGACCCTCATCACCTAGTAGTACCATCGGGTGCGTCTAAAATGATTTATGAGCCCATGGTACGTTTGACGCAAACCGAGCACCCATCTTGCACCGACGCTAACACTGTCTCAAAACAGATCGAAACAAGATTCCACATGACCCACCTCACCTAGGAGTTCCATCGGGTGCCTCTAATACTATTTCTGAGACTACGGCACGTTCAATGCAAACCGTGCACCAATCTTGCATCAAGTATAGCACTATCTCCAAACAGACCAAACCGAGCTTCCACTTGAGCCTCATCACCTAAGAGACCCATAGAGTGCGTCCAAAATGATTTCAATGCCTACGATATGTTCGGTGCAACCCATGCACCTATCTTTGCACTGACACTAACACTGTCTCCAAACAGACTAAAACAAGATTCCACATGACCCACGTCACTTACGAGTTGCATCGGGTGCGTCCAAAACTATTTATGAGCCTATGGTACATTAAGTGCAAACCGTGCACCTACCTTGTGTCAAGATTAGCACTATCTCCAAACGGATCGAACAGAGCTCCACCAGACCCTCGACACCTAGGACTACCATCGGGTGTGTCTAAACTGATTTATGAGCCTATGGTACATTTGATGCAAACCGAGCACCTATCTTGCACCGATGCTAACCATATCTCAAAACAGATCGAAACGAGATTCCACATGACCCACCTCACCTAGGAGTTCCATCAGGTGCCTCTAATACTATTTCTGAGCCTACGATACATTCAACGCAAACCGTGCACTAATCTTGCATCAAGTGTAGCACTATCTCCAAATGGACCGAACAGAGCTTCCACTTGGGCCTCGTCAAATAAAAGTCCCATCGAGTGTGTCCAAAATGATTTCTGTGCCTATGGTATGTTCAGTGAAAACCATGCACCTATCTTGCACTGACACTAACACTGTCTCCAAATGGACTAAAATGAGATTGCACACGACCCACATCACTTACGAGTTCCATCGGGTGCGTCCAAAACTATTTATGAGCCTATGGTACGTTCAGTGCAAACCGTGCACCTATCTTGCGTCGAGATTAGCACTATCTACAAACGGACCGAACAGAGCTTCCACTTGAGCCTCCTCACCTTGAAGTCCCATCAAGTGTGTCCAAAATGATTCTATATCTATGGTATGTTCAGTGCAAACCGTGCACTTATCTTGCACTCACACTTACACTGTCTCCAAACGTACTGAAACGAGATTCCACATGACCCACATCACTTATAAGTTACATCGGGTGCGTCCACAACCGTTTATGAGCCTATGGTACGTTTAGTGCAAACCGTGCACCTATCTTGCGTCAAGATTAGCACTATCTCCAAATGGACCAAATAGAGCTCCACTAGACCCTCATCACCTAGTAGTACCATCGGGTGCGTCTAAAATGATTTATGAGCCCATGGTACGTTTGACGCAAACCGAGCACCCATCTTGCACCGACGCTAACACTGTCTCAAAACAGATCGAAACAAGATTCCACATGACCCACCTCACCTAGGAGTTCCATCGGGTGCCTCTAATACTATTTCTGAGACTACGGAACGTTCAATGCAAACCGTGCACCAATCTTGCATCAAGTATAGCACTATCTCCAAACAAACCAAACCGAGCTTCCACTTGAGCCTCATCACCTAGGAGACCCATAGAGTGCATCCAAAATGATTTCAATGCCTACGATATGTTCGGTGCAACCCATGCACCTATCTTTGCACTTACACTAACACTATCTCCAAACAGACTAAAACAAGATTCCATATGACCCACGTCACTTACGAGTTGCATCGGGTGCGTCCAAACCTATTTATGAGCCTATGGTACATTAAGTGCAAACCGTGCACCTACCTTGTGTCAAGATTAGCACTATCTCCAACACAGACCGAACAGAGCTCCACTAGACCCTCGTCACCTAGGATTACCATCGGGTGTGTCTAAACTGATTTATGAGCCTATGGTACGTTTGACGCAAACCGAGCACCTATCTTGCACCGACACTAACACTGTTTCAAAACAGATCCAAACGAGATTCCACATGACCCACCTCACCTAGGAGTTCCATCGGCTGCCTCCAATACTATTTCTGAGACTACGATACGTTCTACGCAAACCGTGCACCAATCTTGCATCAAGTGTAGCACTATCTCCAAACGGACCGAACCGAGCTTCCACTTGAGCCTCGTCACCTAGGAGACCCATAGAGTGCGTCCAAAATGATTTCAATGCCTACGATATGTTCGATGCAACCCATGCACCTATCTTTGCACTGACACTAACACTGTCTCCAAACGGATAAAACAAGATTCCACATGACCCACGTCACTTACGAGTTGCATCGGGTGCGTCCAAAACTATTTATGAGCCTATGGTACATTAAGTGCAAACCGTGCACCTACCTTGTGTCAAGATTAGCACTATCTCCAAACGGATCGAACAGAGCTCCACCAGACCCTCGACACCTAGGACTACCATCGGGTGTGTCTAAACTGATTTATGAGCCTATGGTACATTTGATGCAAACCGAGCACCTATCTTGCACCGACGCTAACCATATCTCAAAACAGATCGAAACGAGATTCCACATGACCCACCTCACTTAGGAGTTCCATCAGGTGCCTCTAATACTATTTCTGAGCCTACGATACATTCAACGCAAACCGTGCACTAATCTTGCATCAAGTGTAGCACTATCTCCAAATGGACCGAACAGAGCTTCCACTTGGGCCTCGTCAAATAAAAGTCCCATCGAGTGTGTCCAAAATGATTTCTGTGCCTATGGTATGTTCAGTGAAAACCATGCACCTATCTTGCACTGACACTAACACTGTCTCCAAATGGACTAAAATGAGATTGCACACGGCCCACATCACTTACGAGTTCCATCGGGTGCGTCCAAAACTATTTATGAGCCTATGTTACGTTCAGTGCAAACCATGCACCTATCTTGCGTCGAGATTAGCACTATCTACAAACGGACCGAACAGAGCTTCCACTTGAGCCTCCTCACCTTGAAGTCCCATCAAGTGTGTCCAAAATGATTCTATATCTATGGTATGTTCAGTGCAAACCGTGCACCTATCTTGCACTCACACTTACACTGTCTCCAAACGTACTGAAACGAGATTCCACATGACCCACGTCACTTATAAGTTACATCGGGTGCGTCCACAACCGTTTATGAGCCTGTGGTACGTTTAGTGCAAACCGTGCACCTATCTTGCGTCAAGATTAGCACTATCTCCAAATGGACCAAATAGAGCTCCACTAGACCCTCATCACCTAGTAGTACCATCGGGTGCGTCTAAAATGATTTATGAGCCCATGGTACGTTTGACGCAAACCGAGCACCCATCTTGCACCGACGCTAACACTGTCTCAAAACAGATCGAAACAAGATTCCACATGACCCACCTCACCTAGGAGTTCCATCGGGTGCCTCTAATACTATTTCTGAGACTACGGAACGTTCAATGCAAACCGTGCACCAATCTTGCATCAAGTATAGCACTATCTCCAAACAAACCAAACCGAGCTTCCACTTGAGCCTCATCACCTAGGAGACCCATAGAGTGCGTCCAAAATGATTTCAATGCCTACGATATGTTCGGTGCAACCCATGCACCTATCTTTGCACTTACACTAACACTATCTCCAAACAGACTAAAACAAGATTCCATATGACCCACGTCACTTACGAGTTGCATCGGGTGCGTCCAAACCTATTTATGAGCCTATGGTACATTAAGTGCAAACCGTGCACCTACCTTGTGTCAAGATTAGCACTATCTCCAACACAGACCGAACAGAGCTCCACTAGACCCTCGTCACCTAGGATTACCATCGGGTGTGTCTAAACTGATTTATGAGCCTATGGTACGTTTGACGCAAACCGAGCACCTATCTTGCACCGACACTAACACTGTTTCAAAACAAATCCAAACGAGATTCCACATGACCCACCTCACCTAGGAGTTCCATCGGCTGCCTCCAATACTATTTCTGAGACTACGATACGTTCTACGCAAACCGTGCACCAATCTTGCATGAAGTGTAGCACTATCTCCAAACGGACCGAACCGAGCTTCCACTTGAGCCTCGTCACCTAGGAGACCCATAGAGTGCGTCCAAAATGGTTTCAATGCCTACGATATGTTCGATGCAACCCATGCACCTATCTTTGCACTGACACTAACACTGTCTCCAAACGGATAAAACAAGATTCCACATGACCCACGTCACTTACGAGTTGCATCGGGTGCGTCCAAAACTATTTATGAGCCTATGGTACATTAAGTGCAAATCGTGCACTTACCTTGTGTCAAGATTAACACTATCTCCAAACGGACCGAACAGAGCTCCACCAGACCCTCGTCACCTGGGATTACCATCGGGTGTGTCTAAACTGATTTATGAGCCTATGGTACGTTTGACGCAAACCGAGCACCTATCTTGCACCGACGCTAACACTGTCTCAAAACAGATCGAAACAAGATTCCACATGACCCACCTCACCTAGAAGTTCCATCAGGTGCCTCCAGTACTATTTCTGAGCCTACAGTACGTTCAATGCAAACCGTGCACCAATCTTGCATCAAGTGTAGCACTATCTCCAAACGGACCAAACAGAGCTTCCACTTGAGCCTCGTCACCTAGGAGTCCCATCGAGTGTGTCCAAAATAATTTCTATGCCTTTGGTATATTCGATGCAAACCGTGCACCTATCTTGCACTGACATAAACACTATCCCCAAACTGACTAAATCAAGATTCCACATGGCTCACGTCACTTACAAGTTCCATCAGGTGCGTCCAAAACTATTTATGAGCCTATGGTACGTACAGTGCACCTATCTTGCATCAAGATTGGCACTATCTCAAAACGGACCGAACAGAGGTCCACCAGACTCTCGTCACCTATGAGTACTATCGGGTGCATCTAAACTGTCTCAAAACAGATCGAAACAAGATTCCACATGACCCACCTCACCTAGGAGTTCCATCAGGTGTGTCTAAACTGATTTATGGCATATGGTACGTTTGACGCAAACCGAGCACCTATCTTGCACCGACGCTAACACTGTCTCAAAACAGATCGAAACAAGATTCCACATGACCCACCTCACCTAGGAGTTCCATCGGGTGCCTCCAATACTATTTCTGAGACTACGGTACGTTCTACGCAAACCATGCACCAATCTTGTATCAAGAGTAGCACTATCTCCAAATGGACCGAACCGAGCTTCCACTTGAGCCTCGTCACCTAGGAGACCCATAGAGTCCGTCCAAAATGATTTCAATGCCCACGATATGTTTGATGAAACCCATGCACCTATCTTTGCACTGACACTAACACTGTCTCCAAATGGATAAAACAAGATTCCACATGACCCACGTCACTTACGAGTTGCATCGGGTGCGTCCAAAACTATTTATGAGCCTATGGTACATTAAGTGCAAACCGAGCACCTACCTTGTGTCAAGATTAGCACTATCTCCAAACAGACCGAACAGAGCTCCACCAGACCCTCGTCACCTAGGATTACCATCGGGTGTGTCTAAACTGATTTATGAGCCTATTGTACGTTTGACGCAAACCGAGCACCTATCTTGCACCGACACTAACACTGTTTCAAAACAGATCCAAACGAGATTCCACATGACCCACCTCACCTAGGAGTTTCATCGGCTGCCTCCAATACTATTTCTGAGACTACGATACGTTCTACGCAAACCGTGCACCAATCTTGCATCAAGTGTAGCACTATCTCCAAACGGACCGAACCAATCTTCCACTTGAGCCTCGTCACCTAGGAGACCCATAGAGTGCATCCAAAATGATTTCAATGCCTACGATATGTTCGATGCAACCCATGCACCTATCTTTGCACTGACACTAACACTGTCTCCAAACGGATAAAACAAGATTCCACCTGACCCACGTCACTTACGAGTTGCATCGGGTGCGTCCAAAACTATTTATGAGCCTATGGTATATTAAGTGCTAACCGTGCACCTACCTTGTGTCAAGATTAGCACTATCTCCAAATGGACCGAACAGAGCTCCACCATACCCTCGTCACCTAGGATTACCATCGGGTGTGTCTAAACTGATTTATGAGCCTATGGTACGTTTGACACAAACCGAGCACCTATCTTGCACCGACGCTAACCCTATCTCAAAACAGATCAAAACGAGATTCCACATGACCCACCTCTCCTAGGAGTTCCATCGGGTGCCTCCAATACTATTTCTGAGCCTACGATACATTCAACGCAAACCGTGCACCAATCTTGCATCAAGTGTAGCACTATCTCCAAACGGACCGAACAGAGCTTCCACTTGAGCCTCGTCAACTAGAAGTCCCATCGAGTGTGTCCAAAATGATTTCTGTGCCTATGGTATGTTCAGTGAAAACCATGCACCTATCTTGCACTGACACTAACACTGTCTCCAAATGGACTAAAATGAGATTGCACACGGCCCACATCACTTACGAGTTCCATCGGGTGCGTCCAAAACTATTTATGAGCCTATGTTACGTTCAGTGCAAACCATGCACCTATCTTGCGTCGAGATTAGCACTATCTACAAACGGACCGAACAGAGCTTCCACTTGAGCCTCCTCACCTTGAAGTCCCATCAAGTGTGTCCAAAATGATTCTATATCTATGGTATGTTCAGTGCAAACCGTGCACCTATCTTGCACTCACACTTACACTGTCTCCAAACGTACTGAAACGAGATTCCACATGACCCACGTCACTTATAAGTTACATCGGGTGCGTCCACAACCGTTTATGAGCCTGTGGTACGTTTAGTGCAAACCGTGCACCTATCTTGCGTCAAGATTAGCACTATCTCCAAATGGACCAAATAGAGCTCCACTAGACCCTCATCACCTAGTAGTACCATCGGGTGCGTCTAAAATGATTTATGAGCCCATGGTACGTTTGACGCAAACCGAGCACCCATCTTGCACCGACGCTAACACTGTCTCAAAACAGATCGAAACAAGATTCCACATGACCCACCTCACCTAGGAGTTCCATCGGGTGCCTCTAATACTATTTCTGAGACTACGGAACGTTCAATGCAAACCGTGCACCAATCTTGCATCAAGTATAGCACTATCTCCAAACAAACCAAACCGAGCTTCCACTTGAGCCTCATCACCTAGGAGACCCATAGAGTGCGTCCAAAATGATTTCAATGCCTACGATATGTTCGGTGCAACCCATGCACCTATCTTTGCACTTACACTAACACTATCTCCAAACAGACTAAAACAAGATTCCATATGACCCACGTCACTTACGAGTTGCATCGGGTGCGTCCAAACCTATTTATGAGCCTATGGTACATTAAGTGCAAACCGTGCACCTACCTTGTGTCAAGATTAGCACTATCTCCAACACAGACCGAACAGAGCTCCACTAGACCCTCGTCACCTAGGATTACCATCGGGTGTGTCTAAACTGATTTATGAGCCTATGGTACGTTTGACGCAAACCGAGCACCTATCTTGCACCGACACTAACACTGTTTCAAAACAAATCCAAACGAGATTCCACATGACCCACCTCACCTAGGAGTTCCATCGGCTGCCTCCAATACTATTTCTGAGACTACGATACGTTCTACGCAAACCGTGCACCAATCTTGCATGAAGTGTAGCACTATCTCCAAACGGACCGAACCGAGCTTCCACTTGAGCCTCGTCACCTAGGAGACCCATAGAGTGCGTCCAAAATGGTTTCAATGCCTACGATATGTTCGATGCAACCCATGCACCTATCTTTGCACTGACACTAACACTGTCTCCAAACGGATAAAACAAGATTCCACATGACCCACGTCACTTACGAGTTGCATCGGGTGCGTCCAAAACTATTTATGAGCCTATGGTACATTAAGTGCAAATCGTGCACTTACCTTGTGTCAAGATTAACACTATCTCCAAACGGACCGAACAGAGCTCCACCAGACCCTCGTCACCTGGGATTACCATCGGGTGTGTCTAAACTGATTTATGAGCCTATGGTACGTTTGACGCAAACCGAGCACCTATCTTGCACCGACGCTAACACTGTCTCAAAACAGATCGAAACAAGATTCCACATGACCCACCTCACCTAGAAGTTCCATCAGGTGCCTCCAGTACTATTTCTGAGCCTACAGTACGTTCAATGCAAACCGTGCACCAATCTTGCATCAAGTGTAGCACTATCTCCAAACGGACCAAACAGAGCTTCCACTTGAGCCTCGTCACCTAGGAGTCCCATCGAGTGTGTCCAAAATAATTTCTATGCCTTTGGTATATTCGATGCAAACCGTGCACCTATCTTGCACTGACATAAACACTATCCCCAAACTGACTAAATCAAGATTCCACATGGCTCACGTCACTTACAAGTTCCATCAGGTGCGTCCAAAACTATTTATGAGCCTATGGTACGTACAGTGGACCTATCTTGCATCAAGATTGGCACTATCTCAAAACGGACCGAACAGAGGTCCACCAGACCCTCGTCACCTATGAGTACTATCGGGTGCATCTAAACTGTCTCAAAACAGATCGAAACAAGATTCCACATGACCCACCTCACCTAGGAGTTCCATCAGGTGTGTCTAAACTGATTTATGGCATATGGTACGTTTGACGCAAACCGAGCACCTATCTTGCACCGACGCTAACACTGTCTCAAAACAGATCGAAACAAGATTCCACATGACCCACCTCACCTAGGAGTTCCATCGGGTGCCTCCAATACTATTTCTGAGACTACGGTACGTTCTACGCAAACCATGCACCAATCTTGTATCAAGAGTAGCACTATCTCCAAATGGACCGAACCGAGCTTCCACTTGAGCCTCGTCACCTAGGAGACCCATAGAGTCCGTCCAAAATGATTTCAATGCCCACGATATGTTTGATGAAACCCATGCACCTATCTTTGCACTGACACTAACACTGTCTCCAAATGGATAAAACAAGATTCCACATGACCCACGTCACTTACGAGTTGCATCGGGTGCGTCCAAAACTATTTATGAGCCTATGGTACATTAAGTGCAAACCAAGCACCTACCTTGTGTCAAGATTAGCACTATCTCCAAACAGACCGAACAGAGCTCCACCAGACCCTCGTCACCTAGGATTACCATCGGGTGTGTCTAAACTGATTTATGAGCCTATTGTACGTTTGACGCAAACCGAGCACCTATCTTGCACCGACACTAACACTGTTTCAAAACAGATCCAAACGAGATTCCACATGACCCACCTCACCTAGGAGTTTCATCGGCTGCCTCCAATACTATTTCTGAGACTACGATACGTTCTACGCAAACCGTGCACCAATCTTGCATCAAGTGTAGCACTATCTCCAAACGGACCGAACCAATCTTCCACTTGAGCCTCGTCACCTAGGAGACCCATAGAGTGCATCCAAAATGATTTCAATGCCTACGATATGTTCGATGCAACCCATGCACCTATCTTTGCACTGACACTAACACTGTCTCCAAACGGATAAAACAAGATTCCACCTGACCCACGTCACTTACGAGTTGCATCGGGTGCGTCCAAAACTATTTATGAGCCTATGGTATATTAAGTGCTAACCGTGCACCTACCTTGTGTCAAGATTAGCACTATCTCCAAATGGACCGAACAGAGCTCCACCATACCCTCGTCACCTAGGATTACCATCGGGTGTGTCTAAACTGATTTATGAGCCTATGGTACGTTTGACACAAACCGAGCACCTATCTTGCACCGACGCTAACCCTATCTCAAAACAGATCAAAACGAGATTCCACATGACCCACCTCTCCTAGGAGTTCCATCGGGTGCCTCCAATACTATTTCTGAGCCTACGATACATTCAACGCAAACCGTGCACCAATCTTGCATCAAGTGTAGCACTATCTCCAAACGGACCGAACAGAGCTTCCACTTGAGCCTCGTCAACTAGAAGTCCCATCGAGTGTGTCCAAAATGATTTCTATGCCTATGGTATGTTCGGTGCAAACCATGCACCTATCTTGCACTGACACTAACACTGCCTCCAAATGGACTAAAATGAGATTGCACACGACCCATGTCACTTACGAGTTCCATCGGGTGCGTCCAAAACTATTTATGAGCCTATGGTATATTCAGTGAAAACCGTGCACCTATCTTGCGTCGAGATTAGCACTATCTCCAAACGGACCGAACAGAGCTTCCACTTGAGCCTCGTCACCTTGGAGTCCCATCGAGTGTGTCCAAAATGATTCTATGTCTATGGTATGTTCGGTGCAAACCGTGCACCTATCTTGCACTGACACTTACACTGTCTCCAAACGTACTAAAACGAGATTCCACATGACCACGTCACTTACAAGTTCAATCGGGTGCGTCCAAAACCGTTTATGAGCCTGTGGTACGTTTAGTGCAAACCGTGCACCTATCTTGCGTCAAGATTAGCACTATCTCCAAATGGACCGAACAGAGCTCCACTAGACCCTCATCACCTAGTAGTACCATCGGGTGTGTTTAAAATGATTTATGAGCCCATGGTACATTTGACGCAAACCGAGCACCTATCTTGCACCGACGCTCACACTGTCTCAAAATAGATCGAAACAAGATTCCACATGACCCACCTCACCTAGAAGTTCCATCAGGTGCCTCCAGTACTATTTCTGAGACTACAGTACGTTCGATGCAAACCGTGCACCAATCTTGCATCAAGAGTAGCACTATCTCCAAACGGACCAAACAGAGCTTCCACTTTACCTTGGAGACCCATCGAGTGTGCCCAAAATAATTTCTATGCCTTTGGTATATTCGATGCAAACCGTGCACCTATCTTGCACTGACATAAACACTATCCCCAAACGAACTAAATCGAGATTCCACATGGCTCACATCACTTATAAGTTCCACCAGGTGCGTCCAAAACTATTTATGAGCCTATGGTACGTACAGTGCACCTATCTTGCATCAAGATTGGCACTATCTCAAAACGGACCGAACAGAGGTCCAGCAGACCCTCGTCACCTATGAGTACCATCGGGTGCATCTAACACTGTCTCAAAACAGATCGAAACAAGATTCCACATGACCCACCTCACCTAGGAGTTCCATCGGGTGTGTCTAAACTGATTTATGGCCTATGGTACGTTTGACGCAAACCGAGCACCTATCTTGCACCGACGCTAACACTGTCTCAAAATAGATCGAAACAAGATTCCACATGACCCACCTCACCTAGGAGTTCCATCGGGTGCCTCCAATACTATTTCTGAGACTACGGTACGTTCTACGAAAACCATGCACCAATCTTGTATCAAGAGTAGCACTATCTCCAAACGGACCGAACCGAGCTTCCACTTGAGCCTCATCACCTAGGAGACCCATCGAGTGCGCGTCCAAAATTATTTCAATGCCCACGATATGTTCGATGAAACTCATGCACCTATCTTTGCACTAACACTAACACTGTCTCCAAATGGATAAAACAAGATTCCACATGACCCACGTCACTTACGAGTTGCATCGGGTGTGTCCAAAACTATTTATGAGCCTATGGTACATTAAGTGCAAACCGTGCACCTACCTTGTGTCAAAATTAACATTATCTCCAAACGGACCGAACAGAGCTCCACCAGACCCTCGTCACCTAGGATTACCATCGCGTGTGTCTAAACTGATTTATGAGCCTATGGTACGTTTGACGCAAACCGAGCACCTATCTTGCACCGACACTAACACTATCTCAAAACAGATCCAAACGAGATTCCACATGACCCACCTCACCTAGGAGTTCCATCGGGTGCCTCCAATACTATTTCTGAGACTACGGTACGGTCTACGCAAACCGTGCACCAATCTTGCATCAAGAGTAGCACTATCTCCAAACGGACCGAACCGAGCTTCCACTTGAGCCTCGTCACCTAGGAGACCCATAGAGTGCGTCCAAAATGATTTCAATGCCTACGATTTGTTCGATGCAACCCATGCACCTATCTTTGCACTGACACTGACACTGTCTCCAAATGGATAAAACTAGATTCCACATGACCCACGTCACTTACGAGTTGCATCGGGTGCGTCCAAAACTATTTATGAGCCTATGGTACATTAAGTGCAAACCGTGCACCTGCCTTGTGTCAAGATTAGCACTATCTCCAAACGGACCGAACAGAGCTCCACTAGACCCTCATCACCTAGGATTACCATCGGGTGTGTCTAAACTGATTTATGAGCCTAAGGTACGTTTGACGCAAACCGAGCACCTATCTTGCACCGACGCTAACCCTATCTCAAAACAGATCGAAATGATATTCCACATGACCCACCTCACCTAGGAGTTCCATCGGGTGCCTCCAATACTATTTCTGAGCCTACGGTACATTCAACACAAACCGTGCACCAATCTTACATCAAGTGTAGCACTATCTCCAAACGGACCGAACAGAGCTTCCACTTGAGCCTCGTCAACTAGAAGTCCCATCGAGTGTGTCCAAAATGATTTCTATGCCTATGGTATGTTCGATGCAAACCATGCACCTATCTTGCACTGACACTAACACTGCCTCCAAATGGACTAAGATGAGCCTATGGTATGTTCAGTGAAAACCGTGCACCTATCTTGCGTCGAGATTAGCACTATCTCCAAATGGACTGAACAGAGCTTCCACTTGAGCCTCGTCACCTTGGAGTCCCATCGAGTGTGTCCAAAATGATTCTATATCTATGGTATGTTCAGTGCAAACCGTGCACCTATCTTGCACTGACACTTACACTGTCTCCAAACATACTAAAACGAGATTCCACATGACCCACGTCACTTACAAGTTCAATCGGGTGCGTCCAAAACCGTTTATGAGCCTGTGGTACGTTTAGTGCAAACCATGCACCTATCTTGCGTCAAGATTAGCACTATCTCCAAACAGACCGAACAGAGCTCCACTAGTCCCTCATCACCTAGTAGTACCATCGGGTGCGTCTAAAATGATTTATGAGCCCATGGTACATTTGACGCAAACCAAGCACCTATCTTGCACCGACACTAACACTATCTCGAAACAGATCCAAACAAGATTCCACATGACCCACCTCACCTAGGAGTTCCATCGGGTGCCTCCAATACTATTTCTGAGACTACGGTATGTTCTACACAAACCGTGCACCAATCTTGCATCAAGAGTAGCACTATCTCCAAACGGACCGAACCGAGCTTCCACTTGAGCCTCGTCACCTAGGAGACCCATAGAGTGCGTCCAAAATGATTTCAATGCCTACGATATGTTCGATGCAACCCATGCACCTATCTTTGCACTGACACTAACACTGTCTCCAAACGGATAAAACAAGATTCCACATGACCCACGTCACTTACGAGTTGCATCGGGTGTGTCCAAAACTATTTATGAGCCTATGGTACATTAAGTGCAAATCGTGCACCTACCTTGTGTCAAGATTAGCACTATCTCCAAACGGACCGAACAGAGCTCCACTAGACCCACGTCACCTAGGATTACCATCGGGTGTGTCTAAACTGATTTATGAGCCTATGGTACGTTTGACGCAAACCGAGCACCTATCTTGCACCGACGCTAACCCTATCTCAAAACAGTCGAAATGATATTCCACATGACCCACCTCACCTAGGAGTTCTATCGGGTGCCTCCAATACTATTTCTGAGCCTACGGTACATTCAACGCAAACCGTGCACCAATCTTGCATCAAGTGTAGCACTATCTCCAAACGGACCGAACAGAGCTTCCACTTGAGCCTCGTCAACTAGAAGTCCCATCGAGTGTGTCCAAAATGATTTCTATGCCTATGGTATATTCGATGCAAACCGTGCACCTATCTTGCACTGACACAAACACTGTGCCCAAACGGACTAAATCGAGATTCCACATGGCTCACATCACTTACAAGTTCCATCAGGTGTGCCCAAAACTATTTATGAGCCTATGGTACGTACAGTGCAAACAGTGCACCTATCTTGCATCAAGATTGGGACTATCTCAAAATGGACCAAACAGAGGTCCACCAGACCCTCGTCACCTATGAGTACCATCGGGTGCGTCTAACACTATCTCAAAATAGATCGAAACAAGATTCCACATGACCCACCTCACCTAGGAGTTCCATCGGGTGCATCTAAAATCATTTATGAGCCTGTGGTACATTTGACGCAAACCGAGCACCTACCTTGCACCGACGCTAACACTGTCTCAAAACAGATCGAAACAAGATTCCACATGACCCACCTCACCTAGAAGTTCCATCAGGTGCCTCCAATACTATTTCTGAGACTACAGTACGTTCGATGCAAACCGTGCACCAATCTTGTATCAAGAGTAGCACTATCTCCAAACGGACCAAACAGAGCTTCCACTTGAGCCTCATCACCTAGGAGTCCCATCGACTGTGTCCAAAATAATTTCTATGCCTTTGGTATATTCGAAGCAAACCGTGCACCTATCTTGCACTGACACAAACATTGTGCCCAAACGGACTAAATCGAGATTCCACATGGCTCACGTCACTTACAAGTTCCATCAGGTGCGTCAAAAACTATTTATGAGCCTATGGTACGTACAGTGCAAACAGTGCACCTATCTTTCATCAAGATTGGGACTATCTCAAAACGGACCGAACAGAGGTCCACCAGACCCTCGTCACCTATGAGTACCATCGGGTGCGTCTAACACTGTCTCAAAACAGATCGAAACAAGATTCCACATGACCCACCTCACCTAGGAGTTCCATCGGGTGCATCTAAAATGATTTATGAGCCTGTGGTACATTTGACGCAAACCGAGCACCTATCTTGCATCGACACTAACACTGTCTCAAAACAGATCCAAACGAGATTCGACATGACCCACCTCACCTAGGAGTTCCATCGGGTGCCTCCAATACTTTTTCTGAGACTACGGTACGTTCTACGCAAACCGTGCACCAATATTGCATCAAGAGTTGCACTATCTCCAAACAGACTGAACCGAGCTTCCACTTGAGCCTTGTCACCTAGGAGACCCATAGAGTGCGTCCAAAATGATTTCAATGCCTACGATATGTTCGATGCAACCCATGCACCTATCTTTGCACTGACACTAACACTGTCTCCAAACGGATAAAACAAGTTCCACATGACCCACGTCACTTACGAGTTGCATCGGGTGCGTCCAAAACTATTTATGAGCCTATGGTACATTAAGTGCAAACCGTGCACCTACCTTGTGTCAAGATTAGCACTATCTCCAAACGGACCGAACAGAGCTCCACCAGACCCTCGTCACCTAGGATTACCATCGGGTGTGTCTAAACTGATTTATGAGCCCATGGTACATTTGACGGAAACTGAGCACCTATCTTGCACCAACGCTAACCCTATCTCAAAACAGATCGAAACGATATTCCACATGACCCACCTCACCTAGGAGTTCCATCGGGTGCCTCCAATACTATTTCTGAGCCTACGGTACATTCAACGCAAACCGTGCACCAATCTTGCATCAAGTGTAGCACTATCTCCAAACGGACCGAACAGAGCTTCCACTTGAGCCTCGTCAACTAGAAGTCCCATCGAGTGTGTCCAAAATGATTTCTATGCCTATGGTATGTTCGGTGCAAAACATGCACCTATCTTGCACTGACACTAACACTGCCTCCAAATGGACTAAAATGAGATTGCACACGACCCACGTCACTTACGAGTTCCATCGGGTGCGTCCAAAACTATTTATGAGCCTATGGTATGTTCAGTGAAAACCGTGCACCTATCTTGCGTCGAGATTAGCACTATCTCCAAACGGACCGAACAGAGCTTCCACTTGAGCCTCGTCACCTTGGAGTCCCATCGAGTGTGCCCAAAATGATTCTATATCTATGGTATGTTCGGTGCAAACCGTGCACCTATCTTGCAATGAAACTTACACTGTCTCCAAACGTACTAAAACGAGATTCCACATGACCCACGTCACTTACAAGTTCAATCGGGTGCGTCCAAAACCGTTTATGAGCCTGTGGTACGTTCAGTGCAAACCGTGCACCTATCTTGCGTCAAGATTAGCACAATCTCCAAACGGACCGAACAGAGCTCCACTAGACCCTCATCACCTAGTAGTACCATCGGGTGCGTCTAAAATGATTTTATGAGCCCATGGTATGTTTGACGCAAACCGAGCACCTATCTTGCACCGATGCTAACACTGTCTCAAAACAGATCGAAACAAGATTCCACATGACCCACCTCACCTAGGAGTTCTATCAGGTGCCTCCAATACTATTTCTGAGACTACAGTACGTTCGATGCAAACCGTGCACCAATCTTGCATCAAGAGTAGCACTATCTCCAAACGGACCAAACAGAGCTTCCACTTGAGCCTCGTCACCTAGGAGTCCCATCGACTGTGTCCAAAATAATTTCTATGCCTTTGGTATATTCGATGCAAACCGTGCACCTATCTTATACTGACACAAACACTGTGCCCAAACGGACTAAATCGAGATTCCACATGGCTCACGTCACTTACAAGTTCCATCAGGTGCATCCAAAACTATTTATGAGCCTATGGTACGTACAGTGCAAACAGTGCACCTATCTTGCATCAAGATTGGGCTATCTCAAAACGGACCGAACAGAGGTCCACCAGACCATCGTCACCTATGAGTACCATCGGGTGCGTCTAACACTGTCTCAAAATAGATCGAAACAAGATTCCACATGATGCACCTCACCTAGGAGTTCCATCGGGTGCATCTAAAATGATTTATGAGCTTGTGGTACATTTGACGCAAACCGACCACATATCTTGCACCGACACTAACACTGTCTCAAAACAGATCCAAACGAGATTCCACATGACCCACCTCACCTAGGAGTTCTATCGGGTGCCTCCAATACTATTTCTGAGACTACGGTACGTTCTACGCAAACCGTGCACCAATCTTGCATCAAGAGTAGCACTATCTCCAAACGGACCGAACCGAGCTTCCACTTGAGCCTCGTCACCTAGGAGACCCATAGAGTGCGTCCAAAATGATTTCAATGCCTACGATATGTTCGATGCAACCCATGCACCTATCTTTGCACTGACACTAACACTGTCTCCAAACGGATAAAACAAGATTCCACATGACCCACGTCACTTACGAGTTGCATCGGGAGCGTCCAAAACTATTTATGAGCCTATGGTACATTAAGTGCAAACCGTGCACCTACCTTGTGTCAAGATTAGCACTATCTCCAAACGGACCGAACAGAGCTCCACCAGACCCTCGTCACTTAGGATTAACATCGGGTCTGTCTAAACTGATTTATGAGCCTATGGTACGTTTGACGCAAACCGAGCACCTATCTTGCACCGACGCTAACCCTATCTCAAAACAGATCGAAACGATATTCCACATGACCCATCTCACCTAGGAGTTCCATCGAGTGCCTCCAATACTATTTCTGAGACTACGGTACGTTCTACGCAAACCATGCACCAATCTTGTATCAATAGTAGCATTATCTCCAAACGGACCGAACTGAGTTTCCACTTGAGCCTCGTCACCTAGAAGACCCATAGTGTGCGCGTCCAAAATGATTTCAATGCCCACGATATGTTCGATGAAACCCATGCACCTATCTTTGCACTGACACTAACACTATCTCGAAACGGATAAAACAAGTTCCACATGACCCACGTCACTTACGAGTTGCATCGGGTGCGTCCAAAACTATTTATGAGCCTATGGTACATTAAGTGCAAACCGTGCACCTACCTTGTGTCAAGATTAGCACTATCTCCAAACGGACCGAACAGAGCTCCACCAGACCCTCGTCACCTAGGATTACCATCGCGTGTGTCTAAACTGATTTATGAGCCTATGGTACGTTTGACGCAAATCGAGCACCTATCTTGCACCGACACTAACACTGTCTCAAAACAGATCCAAACGAGATTCCACATGACCCACCTCACCTAGGAGTTCCATCGGGTGCCTCCAATACTATTTCTAAGACTACGGTACGTTCTACACAAACCATGCACCAATCTTGCATCAAGAGTAGCACTATCTCCAAACGGACCGAACCGAGCTTCCACTTGAGCCTCGTCACCTAGGAGACCCATAGAGTGCGTCCAAAATGATTTCAATGCCTACGATATGTTCGATGCAACCCATGCATCTATCTTTGAACTGACACCAACACTGTCTCCAAATGGATAAAACAAGATTCCACATGACCCACGTCACTTACGAGTTGCATCGGGTGCGTCCAAAACTATTTATGAGCCTATGGTACATTAAGTGCAAACCGTGCACCTACCTTGTGTCAAGATTAGCACTATCTCCAAACGGACCGAACAGAGCTCCACCAGACCCTCGTCACCTAGGATTACCATCGGGTGTGTCTAAACTGATTTATGAGCCTATGGTACGTTTGACGCAAGCCGAGCACCTATCTTGCACCGACGCTAACCCTATCTCAAAACAGATCGAAACGATATTCCACATGACCCACCTCACCTAGGAGTTCCATCGGGTGCCTCCAATACTATTTCTGAGCCTACGGTACATTCAACGCAAACCGTGCACCAATCTTGCATCAAGTGTAGCACTATCTCCAAACGGACCGAACAGAGCTTCCACTTGAGCCTCGTCAACTAGAAGTCCCATCGAGTGTGTCCAAAATGATTTCTATGCCTATGGTATGTTCGGTGCAAAACATGCACCTATCTTGCACTGACACTAACACTGCCTCCAAATGGACTAAAATGAGATTGCACACGACCCACGTCACTTACGAGTTCCATCGGGTGCGTCCAAAACTATTTATGAGCCTATGGTACGTTCAGTGAAAACCGTGCACCTATCTTGCGTCGAGATTAGCACTATCTCCAAACGGACCGAACAGAGCTTCCACTTGAGCCTCGTCACCTTGGAGTCCCATCGAGTGTGCCCAAAATGATTCTATATCTATGGTATGTTCGGTGCAAACCGTGCACCTATCTTGCACTGACACTTACACTGTCTCCAAACGTACTAAAACGAGATTCCACATGACCCACGTCACTTACAAGTTCAATCGGGTGCGTCCAAAACCGTTTATGAGCCTGTGGTACGTTCAGTGCAAACCGTGCACCTATCTTGCGTCAAGATTAGCACTATCTCCAAACGGACCGAACAGAGCTCCACTAGACCCTCATCACCTAGTAGTACCATCGGGTGCGTCTAAAATGATTTATGAGCCCATGGTATGTTTGACGCAAACCGAGCACCTATCTTGCACCGATGCTAACACTGTCTCAAAACAGATCGAAACAAGATTCCACATGACCCACCTCACCTAGGAGTTCCATCAGGTGCCTCCAATACTATTTCTGAGACTACAGTACGTTCGATGCAAACCGTGCACCAATCTTGCATCAAGAGTAGCACTATCTCCAAACAGACCAAACAGAGCTTCCACTTGAGCCTCGTCACCTAGGAGTCCCATCGACTGTGTCCAAAATAATTTCTATGCCTTTGGTATATTCGATGCAAACCGTGCACCTATCTTGCACTGACACAAACACTGTGCCCAAACGGACTAAATCGAGATTCCACATGGCTCACGTCACTTACAAGTTCCATCAGGTGCGTCCAAAACTATTTATGAGCCTATGGTACGTACAGTGCAAACAGTGCACCTATCTTGCATCAAGATTGGGACTATCTCAAAACGGACCGAACAGAGGTCCACCAGACCATCGTCACCTATGAGTACCATCGGGTGCGTCTAACACTGTCTCAAAATAGATCGAAACAAGATTCCACATGATCCACCTCACCTAGGAGTTCCATCGGGTGCATCTAAAATGATTTATGAGCCTGTGGTACATTTGACGCAAACCGACCACATATCTTGCACCGACCCTAACACTGTCTCAAAACAGATCCAAACGAGATTCCACATGACCCACCTCACCTAGGAGTTCCATCGGGTGCCTCCAATACTATTTCTGAGACTACGGTACGTTCTACGCAAACCGTGCACCAATCTTGCATCAAGAGTAGCACTATCTCCAAACGGACCGAACCGAGCTTCCACTTGAGCCTCATCACCTAGGAGACCCATAGAGTGCGTCCAAAATTATTTCAATGCCTACGATATGTTCGATGCAACCCATGCACCAATCTTTGCACTGACACTAACACTGTCTCCAAACGGATAAAACAAGATTCCACATGACCCACGTCACTTACGAGTTGCATCGGGAGCGTCCAAAACTATTTATGAGCCTATGGTACATTAAGTGCAAACCGTGCACCTACCTTGTGTCAAGATTAGCACTATCTCCAAACGGACCGAACAGAGCTCCACCAGACCCTCGTCACCTAGGATTAACATCGGGTCTGTCTAAACTGATTTATGAGCCTATGGTACGTTTGACGCAAACCGAGCACCTATCTTGCACCGACGCTAACCCTATCTCAAAACAGATCGAAACGATATTCCACATGACCCACCTCACCTAGGAGTTCCATCGGGTGCCTCCAATACTATTTCTGAGACTACGTTACGTTCTACGCAAACCATGCACCAATCTTGTATCAAGAGTAGCATTATCAGCAAACGGACCGAACTGAGCTTCCACTTGAGCCTCGTCACCTAGGAGACCCATAGTGTGCGCGTCCAAAATGATTTCAATGCCCACGATATGTTCGATGAAACCCATGCACCTATCTTTGCACTGACACTAACACTGTCTCGAAACGGATAAAACAAGTTCCACATGACCCATGTCACTTACGAGTTGCATCGGGTGCGTCCAAAACTATTTATGAGCCTATGGTACATTAAGTGCAAACCGTGCACCTACCTTGTGTCAAGATTAGCACTATCTCCAAACGGACCGAACAGAGCTCCACCAGACCCTCGTCACCTAGGATTACCATCGCGTGTGTCTAAACTGATTTATGAGCCTATGGTACGTTTGACGCAAATCGAGCACCTATATTGCACCGACACTAACACTGTCTCAAAACAGATCCAAACGAGATTCCACATGACCCACCTCACCTAGGAGTTCCATCGGGTGCCTCCAATACTATTTCTGAGACTACGGTACGTTCTACACAAACCGTGCACCAATCTTGCATCAAGAGTAGCACTATCTCCAAACGGACCGAACCGAGCTTCCACTTGAGCCTCGTCACCTAGGAGACCCATAGAGTGCGTCCAAAATGATTTCAATGCCTACGATATGTTCGATGCAACCCATGCATCTATCTTTGCACAGACACTAACACTGTCTCTAAATAGATAAAACAAGATTCCACATGACTCACGTCACTTACGAGTTGCATCGGGTGCGTCCAAAACTATTTATGAGCCTATGGTACATTAAGTGCAAACCGTGCACCTACCTTGTGTCAAGATTAGCACTATCTCCAAACGGACCGAACAGAGCTCCACTAGACCCTCGTCACCTAGGATTACCATCGGGTGTGTCTAAACTGATTTATGAGCCTATGGTACGTTTGACGCAAGCCGAGCACCTATCTTGCACCGACGCTAACCCTATCTCAAAACAGATCGAAACGATATTCCACATGACCCAACTCACCTAGGAGTTCCATCGGGTGCCTCCAATACTATTTCTGAGCCTACGGTACATTCAACGCAAACCGTGCACCAATCTTGCATCAAGTGTGGCACTATCTCCAAACGGACCGAACAGAGCTTCCACTTGAGCCTCGTCAACTAGAAGTCCCATCGAGTGTGTCCAAAATGATTTCTATGCCTATGGTATGTTCGTTGCAAACCATGTACCTATCTTGCACTGACACTAACACTGCCTCCAAATGGACTAAAATGAGATTGCACACGACCCACGTCACTTACGAGTTCCATCGGGTGCGTCCAAAACTATTTATGAGCCTATGGTATGTTCAGTGAAAACCGTGCACCTATCTTGCGTTGAGATTAGCACTATCTCCAAATGGATCGAACAGAGCTTCCACTTGAGCCTCGTCACCTTGGAGTCCCATCGAGTGTGTCCAAAATGATTCTATATCTATGGTACGTTCGGTGCAAACCGTGCACCTATCTTGCACTGACACTTACATTGTCTCCAAACGTACTAAAACGAGATTCCACATGACCCACGTCACTTACAAGTTCAATCGGGTGCGTCCAAAACCGTTTATGAGCCTGTGGTACGTTCAGTGCGAACCTTGCACCTATCTTGCATCAAGATTAGCACTATCTCCAAACGGACCGAACAGTGCTCCACTAGTCCCTCATCACCTAGTACTACCATCGGGTGCATCTAAAATGATTTATGAGCCCATGGTACGTTTGACGCAAACCAAGCACCTATCTTGCACCGATGCTAACACTGTCTCAAAACAGATTGAAACAAGATTCCACATGACCCACCTCACCTAGGAGTTCCATCAGGTGCCTCCAATACTATTTCTGAGACTACAGTACGTTCGATGCAAACCGTGCACCAATCTTGCATCAAGAGTAGCACTATCTCCAAACGGACCAAACCGAGCTTCCACTTGAGCCTCGTCACCTAGGAGTCCCATCGACTGTGTCCAAAATAATTTCTATGCCTTTGGCACATTCGATGCAAACCGTGCTCCTATCTTGCACTGACACAAACACTGTGCCCAAACGGACTAAATCGAGATTCCACATGGCTCACATCACTTACAAGTTCCATCAGGTGCGTCCAGAACTATTTTTGAGCCCATGGTACGTACAGTGCAAACAGTGCACCTATCTTGCATCAAGATTGGGACTATCTCAAAACGGACCGAACAGAGGTCCACCAGACCCTCGTCACCTATGAGTAGCATCGGGTGCGTCTAACATTGTCTCAAAACAGATCGAAACAAGATTCCACATGACCCACCTCACCTAGGAGTTCCATCGGGTGCATCTAAAATGATTTATGAGCCTGTGGTACATTTGACGCAAACCGAGCCCTATCTTGCACCGACACTAACACTGTCTCAAAACAGATCCAAACGAGATTCCACATGACCCACCTCACCTAGGAGTTCCATCGGGTGCCTCCAATACTATTTCTGAGACTACGGTACGTTCTACGCAAACCGTGCACCAATCTTGCATCAAGAGTAGCACTATCTCCAAACGGACCGAACCGAGCTTCCACTTGAGCCTCCTCACCTAGGAGACCCATAGAGTGTGTCCAAAATGATTTCAATGCCTACGATATGTTCGATGCAACCCATGCACCTATCTTTGCACTGACACTAACACTGTCTCCAAACGGATAAAACAAGATTCCACATGACCCACGTCACTTACGAGTTGCATCGGGTGCGTCCAAAACTATTTATGAGCCTATGGTACATTAAGTGCTAACCGTGCACCTACCTTGTGTCAAGATTAGCACTATCTCCAAATGGACCGAACAGAGCTCCACCATACCCTCGTCACCTAGGATTACCATCGGGTGTGTCTAAACTGATTTATGAGCCTATGGTACGTTTGACGCAAACCGAGCACCTATCTTGCACCGACGCTAACCCTATCTCAAAACAGATCGAAACGATATTCAACATGACCCACCTCACCTAGGAGTTCCATCGGGTGCCTCCAATACTATTTCTGAGCCTACGGTACATTCAACGCAAACCGTGCACCAATCTTGCATCAAGTGTAGCACTATCTCCAAATGGACCGAACAGAGCTTCCACTTGAGCCTCGTCAACTACAAGTCCCATCGAGTGTGTCCAAAATGATTTCTATGCCTATGGTATGTTCGGTGCAAAACATGCACCTATCTTGCACTGACACTAACACTGCCTCCAAATGGACTAAAATGAGATTGCACACGACCCACGTCACTTACGAGTTCCATCGGGTGCGTCCAAAACTATTTATGAGCCTATGGTATGTTCAGTGAAAACCGTGTACCTATCTTGCGTCGAGATTAGCACTATCTCCAAACGGACCGAACAGAGCTTCCACTTGAGCCTCGTCACCTTGGAGTCCCATCGAGTGTGCCCAAAATGATTCTATGTCTATGGTATGTTCGGTGCAAACCGTGCACCTATCTTGCACTGACACTTACACTGTCTCCAAACGTACTAAAACGAGATTCCACATGACCCACGTCACTTACAAGTTCAATCGGGGGCGTCCAAAACCGTTTATGAGCCTGTGGTACGTTCAGAGCAAACCGTGCACCTATCTTGCGTCAAGATTAGCACTATCTCCAAACGGACCGAACAGAGCTCCACTAGACCCTCATCACCTAGTAGTACCATCGGGTGCGTCTAAAATGATTTATGAGCCCATGGTATGTTTGACGCAAACCGAGCACCTATCTTGCACCGATGCTAACACTGTCTCAAAACAGATCGAAACAAGATACCACATGACCCACCTCACCTAGGAGTTCCATCAGGTGCCTCCAATACTATTTCTGAGACTACAGTACGTTCGATGCAAACCGTGCACCAATCTTGCATCAAGAGTAGCACTATCTCCAAACGGACCAAACAGAGCTTCCACTTGAGCCTCGTCACCTAGGAGTCCCATCGACAGTGTCCAAAATAATTTCTATGCCTTTGGTATATTCGATGCAAACCGTGCACCTATCTTGCACTGACACAAACACTGTGCCCAAACGGACTAAATCGAGATTCCACATGGCTCACGTCACTTACAAGTTCCATCAGGTGCGTCCAAGACTATTTATGAGCCTATGGTACGTACAGTGCAAACAGTGCACCTATCTTGCATCAAGATTGGGACTATCTCAAAACGGACCGAACAGAGGTCCACCAGACCATCGTCACCTATGAGTACCATCGGGTGCGTCTAACACTGTCTCAAAACAGATCGAAACAAGATTCCACATGATCCACCTCACCTAGGAGTTCCATCGGGTGCATCTAAAATGATTTATGAGCCTGTGGTACATTTGACGCAAACCGACCACATATCTTGCACCGACACTAACACTGTCTCAAAACAGATCCAAACGAGATTCCACATGACCCACCTCACCTAGGAGTTCCATCGGGTGCCTCCAATACTATTTCTGAGACTACGGTACGTTCTACGCAAACCATGCACCAATCTTGCATCAAGAGTAGCACTATCTCCAAACGGACCGAACCGAGCTTCCACTTGAGCCTCGTCACCTAGGAGACCCATAGAGTGCGTCCAAAATGATTTCAATGCCTACGATATGTTCGATGCAACCCATGCACCTATCTTTGCACTGACACTAACACTGTCTCCAAACGGATAAAACAAGATTCCACATGACCCACGTCACTTACGAGTTGCATCGGGAGCGTCCAAAACTATTTATGAGCCTATGGTACATTAAGTGCAAACCGTGCACCTACCTTGTGTCAAGATTAGCACTATCTCCAAACAGACCGAACAGAGCTCCACCAGACCCTCGTCACCTAGGATTAACATCGGGTCTATCTAAACTGATTTATGAGCCTATGGTACGTTTGACGCAAACCGAGCACCTATCTTGCACCGACGCTAACCCTATCTCAAAACAGATCGAAACGATATTCCACATGACCCACCTCACCTAGGAGTTCCATCGGGTGCCTCCAATACTATTTCTGAGACTACGGTACGTTATACGCAAACCATGCACCAATCTTGTATCAAGAGTAGCATTATCTCCAAACGGACCGAACTGAGCTTCCACTAGAGCCTCGTCACCTAGGAGACCCATAGAGTGCGCGTCCAAAATGATTTCAATGCCCACGATATGTTCGATGAAACCCATGCACCTATCTTTGCACTGACACTAACACTGTCTCCAAACGGATAAAACAAGTTCCACATGACCCACGTCACTTACGAGTTGCATCGGGTGCGTCCAAAACTATTTATGAGCCTATGGGTACATTAAGTGCAAACCGTGCACCTACCTTGTGTCAAGATTAGCACTATCTCCAAACGGACCGAACAGTGCTCCACCAGACCCTCGTCACCTAGGCTTACCATCGCGTGTGTCTAAACTGATTTATGAGCCTATGGTAACGTTTGACGCAAATCGAGCACCTATCTTGCACCGACACTAACACTGTCTCAAAACAGATCCAAACGAGATTCCACATGACCCCACCTCACCTAGGAGTTTCCATCGGGTGCCTCCAATACTATTTCTGAGACTACGGTACGTTCTACACAAACCGTGCACCAATCTTGCATCAAGAGTAGCACTATCTCCAAACGGACCGAACCAGCTTCCACTTGAGCCTCGTCACCTAGGAGACCCATAGAGTGCGTCCAAAATGATTTCAATGCCTACGATATGTTCGATGCAACCCATGCATCTATCTTTGCACTGACACTAACACTGTCTCCAAATGGATAAAACAAGATTCCACATGACCCACGTCACTTACGAGTTGCATCGGGTGCGTCCAAAACTATTTATGAGCCTATGGTACATTAAGTGCAAACCGTGCACCTACCTTGTGTCAAGATTAGCACTATCTCCAAACGGACCGAACAGAGCTCCACTAGACCCTCGTCACCTAGGATTACCATCAGGTGTGTCTAAACTGATTTATGAGCCTATGGTACGTTTGACGCAAGCCGAGCACCTATCTTGCACCAACGCTAACCCTATCTCAAAACAGATCGAAACGATATTCCACATGACCCACCTCACCTAGGAGTTCCATCGGGTGCCTCCAATACTATTTCTGAGCCTACGGTACATTCAACGCAAACCGTGCACCAATCTTGCATCAAGTGTAGCACTATCTCCAAACGGGACCGAACAGAGCTTCCACTTGAGCCTCGTCAACTAGAAGTCCCATCGCGTGTGTCCAAAATGATTTCTATGCTTATGGTATGTTCGGTGCAAACCATGCACCTATCTTGCACTGACACTAACACTGCCTCCAAATGGACTAAAATGAGATTGCACATGACCCACGTCACTTACGAGTTCCATCGGGTGCGTCCAAAACTATTTATGAGCCTATGGTATGTTCAGTGAGAACCGTGCACCTATCTTGCGTCGAGATTAGCACTATCTCCAAATGGACCGAACAGAGCTTCCACTTGAGCCTCGTCACCTTGGAGTCCCATCGAGTGTGTCCAAAATGATTCTATATCTATGGTACGTTCGGTGCAAACCGTGCATCTATCTTGCACTGACACTTACACTGTCTCCAAACGTACTAAAACGAGATTCCACATGACCCACGTCACTTACAAGTTCAATCGGGTGCGTCCAAAACCGTTTATGAGCCTGTGGTACGTTCAGTGCAAACCGTGCACCTATCTTGCGTCAAGATTAGCACTATCTCCAAACGGACCAAACAGAGCTCCACTAGTCCCTCATCACCTAGTACTACCATCGGGTGCATCTAAAATGATTTATGAGCCCATGGTACGTTTGACGCAAACCAAGCACCTATCTTGCACCGATGCTAACACTGTCTCAAAACAGATCGAAACAAGATTCCACATGACCCACCTCACCTAGGAGTTCCATCAGGTGCCTCCAATACTATTTCTGAGACTACAGTACGTTCGATGCAAACCGTGCACCAATCTTGCATCAAGAGTAGCACTATCTCCAAACGGACCAAACCGAGCTTCCACTTGAGCCTCGTCACCTAGGAGTCCCATCGACTGTGTCCAAAATAATTTCTATGCCTTTGGCATATTCGATGCAAACCGTGCTCCTATCTTGCACTGACACAAACACTGTGCCCAAACGGACTAAATCGAGATTCCACACGGCTCACATCACTTACAAGTTCCATCAGGTGCGTCCAGAACTATTTTTGAGCCTATGGTACGTACAGTGCAAACAGTGCACCTATCTTGCATCAAGATTGGGACTATCTCAAAACGGACCGAACAGAGGTCCACCAGACCCTCGTCACCTATGAGTAGCATCGGGTGCGTCTAACATTGTCTCAAAACAGATCGAAACAAGATTCCACATGACCCACCTCACCTAGGAGTTCCATCGGGTGCATCTAAAATGATTTATGAGCCTGTGGTACATTTGACGCAAACCGAGCCCTATCTTGCACCGACACTAACACTGTCTCAAAACAGATCCAAACGAGATTCCACATGACCCACCTCACCTAGGAGTTCCATCGGGTGCCTCCAATACTATTTCTGAGACTACGGTACGTTCTACGCAAACCGTGCACCAATCTTGCATCAAGAGTAGCACTATCTCCAAACGGACCGAACCGAGCTTCCACTTGAGCCTCCTCACCTAGGAGACCCATAGAGTGTGTCCAAAATGATTTCAATGCCTACGATATGTTCGATGCAACCCATGCACCTATCTTTGCACTGACACTAACACTGTCTCCAAACGGATAAAACAAGATTCCACATGACCCACGTCACTTACGAGTTGCATCGGGTGCGTCCAAAACTATTTATGAGCCTATGGTACATTAAATGCTAACCGTGCACCTACCTTGTGTCAAGATTAGCACTATCTCCAAATAGACCGAACAGAGCTCCACCATACCCTCGTCACCTAGGATTACCATCGGGTGTGTCTAAACTGATTTATGAGCCTATGGTATGTTTGACGCAAACCGAGCACCTATCTTGCACCGACGCTAACCCTATCTCAAAACAGATCGAAACGATATTCCACATGACCCACCTCACCTAGGAGTTCCATTGGGTGCCTCCAATACTATTTCTGAGCCTACGGTACATTCAACGCAAACCGTGCACCAATCTTGCATCAAGTGTAGCACTATCTCCAAACGGACCGAACAGAGCTTCCACTTGAGCCTCGTCAACTACAAGTCCCATCGAGTGTGTCCAAAATGATTTCTATGCCTATGGTATGTTCGGTGCAAAACATGCACCTATCTTGCACTGACACTAACACTGCCTCCAAATGGACTAAAATGAGATTGCACACGACCCACGTCACTTACGAGTTCCATCAGGTGCGTCCAAAACTATGGTATGTTTAGTGAAAACCGTGCACCTATCTTGCGTCGAGATTAGCACTATCTCCAAACGGACCGAACAGAGCTTCCACTTGAGCCTCGTCACCTTGGAGTCCCATCGAGTGTGCCCAAAATGATTCTATGTCTATGGTATGTTCGGTGCAAACCGTGCACCTATCTTGCACTGACACTTACACTGTCTCCAAACGTACTAAAACGAGATTCCACATGACCCACATCACTTACAAGTTCAATCGGGTGCGTCCAAAACCGTTTATGAGCCTGTGGTACGTTCAGTGCAAACCGTGCACCTATCTTGCGTCAAGATTAGCACTATCTCCAAACGGACCGAACAGAGCTCCACTAGACCCTCATCACCTAGTAGTACCATCGGGTGCGTCTAAAATGATTTATGAGCCCATGGTACGTTTGACGCAAACCGAGCACCTATCTTGCACCAACGCTAACACTGTCTCAAACACAGATCGAAACAAGATTCTACATGACCCACCTCACCTAGGAGTTCCATCAGGTGCCTCCAATACTATTTCTGAGACTACAGTACGTTCGATGCAAACCGTGCACCAATCTTGCATCAAGAGTAGCACTATCTCCAAACGGACCAAACAGAGCTTCCACTTGAGCCTCGTCACCTAGGAGTCCCATCGACTGTGTCCAAAATAATTTCTATGCCTTTGGTATATTTGATGCAAACCGTGCACCTATCTTGCACTAACTCAAACACTGTGCCCAAACGGACTAAATTGAGATTCCACACGGCTCACGTCACTTACAAGTTCCATCAGGTGCGTCCAAAACTATTTATGAGCCTATGGTACGTACAGTGCAAACAGTGCACCTATCTTGCATCAAGATTGGGACTATCTCAAAACGGACCGAACAGAGGTCCACCAGACCATCGTCACCTATGAGTACCATCGGGTGCGTCTAACACTGTCTCAAAACAGATCGAAACAAGATTCCACATGATCCACCTCACCTAGAAGTTCCATCGGGTGCATCTAAAATGATTTATGAGCCTGTGGTACATTTGACGCAAACCGAGCACATATCTTGCACCGACACTAACACTGTCTCAAAACAGATCCAAACGAGATTCCACATGACCCACCTCACCTTGGAGTTCCATCGGGTGCCTCCAATACTATTTCTGAGACTACGGTACGTTCTACGAAAACCGTGCACCAATCTTGCATCAAGAGTAGCACTATCTCCAAACGGACCGAACCGAGCTTCCACTTGAGCCTCGTCACCTAGGAGACCCATAGAGTGCGTCCAAAATGATTTCAATGCCTACGATATGTTCGATGCAACCCATGCACCTATCTTTGCACTGACACTAACACTGTCTCCAAACGGATAAAACAAGATTCCACATGACCCACGTCACTTACGAGTTGCATCGGGTGCGTCCAAAACTATTTATGAGCCTATGGTACATTAAGTGCAAACCGTGCACCTACCTTGTGTCAAGATTAGCACTATCTCCAAACGGACCGAACAGAGCTCCACCAGACCCTCGTCACCTAGGATTAACATCGGGTGTGTCTAAACTGATTTATGAGCCTATGGTACGTTTGACGCACACCGAGCACCTATCTTGCACCGACGCTAACCCTATCTCAAAACAGATCGAAACAATATTCCACATGACCCACCTCACCTAGGATTCCATCGGGTGCCTCCAATACTATTTCTGAGACTACGGTACGTTCTACGCAAACCATGCACCAATCTTGTATCAATAGTAGCACTATCTCCAAACGGACCGAACCGAGCTTCCACTTGAGCCTCGTCACCTAGGAGACCCATAGAGTGCGCGTCCAAAATGATTTCAATGCCCACGATATGTTCGATGAAACCCATGCACCTATCTTTGCACTGACACTAACACTGTCTCCAAACGGATAAAACAAGATTCCACATGACCCACGTCACTTACGAGTTGCATCGGGTGCGTCCAAAACTTTTTATGAGCCTATGGTACATTAAGTGCAAACCGTGCACCTACCTTGTGTCAAGATTAGCACTATCTCCAAATGGACAGAACAGAGCTCCACCAGACCCTCGTCACCTAGGATTACCATCGCGTGTGTCTAAACTGATTTATGAGCCTATGGTACGTTTGACGCAAATCGAGCACCTATCTTGCACCGACACTAACACTGTCTCAAAACAGATCCAAACGAGATTCCACATGACCCACCTCACCTAGGAGTTTCCATCGGATGCCTCCAATACTATTTCTGAGACTACGGTACGTTCTACACAAACCGTGCACCAATCTTGCATCAAGAGTAGCACTATCTCCAAATGGACCGAACCGAGCTTCCACTTGAGCCTCGTCACCTAGGAGACCCATAGAGTGCGTCCAAAATGATTTCAATGCCTACGATATGTTCGATGCAACCCATGCATCTATCTTTGCACTGACACTAACACTGTCTCCAAATGGATAAAACAAGATTCCACATGACCCACGTCACTTACGAGTTGCATCGGGTGCGTCCAAAACTATTTATGAGCCTATGGTACATTAAGTGCAAACCGTGCACCTACCTTGTTTCAAGATTAGCACTATCTCCAAACAGACCGAACAGAGCTCCACTAGACCCTCATCACCTAGGATTACCATCGGGTGTGTCTAAACTGATTTATGAGCCTATGGTACGTTTGACGCAAACCGAGCACCTATCTTGCACCGACGCTAACCCTATCTCAAAACAGATCGAAACGATATTCCACATGACCCACCTCACCTAGGAGTTCCATCGGGTGCCTCCAATACTATTTCTGAGCCTACGGTACATTCAACGCAAACCGTGCACCAATCTTGCATCAAGTGTAGCACTATCTCCAAACGGACCGAACAGAGCTTCCACTTGAGCCTCGTCAACTAGAAGTCCCATCGAGTGTGTCCAAAATGATTTTCTATGCCTATGGTATGTTCGGTGCAAACCATGCACCTATCTTGAACTGACACTAACACTCCCTCCAAATGGACTAAAATGAGATTGCACACGACCCACGTCACTTACGAGTTCCATCGGGTGCGTCCAAAACTATTTATGAGCCTATGGTATGCTCAGTGAAAACCGTGCACCTATCTTGCGTTGAGATTAGCACTATCTCCAAATGGACCGAACAGAGCTTCCACTTGAGCCTCGTCAACTTGGAGTCCCATCGAGTGTGCCCAAAATGATTCTATATCTATGGTATGTTCGGTGCAAACCGTGCACCTATCTTGCACTGACACTTACACTGTCTCCAAACGTACTAAAACGAGATTCCACATGACTCACGTCACTTACAAGTTCAATCGGGTGCGTCCAAAACCGTTTATGAGCCTGTGGTACGTTAAGTGCAAACCGTGCACCTATCTTGCGTCAAGATTAGCACTATCTCCAAACGGACCGAACAGAGCTCCACTAGACCCTCAACACCTAGTAGTACCATCGGGTGCGTCTAAAATGATTTATGAGCCCATGGTACGTTTGACGCAAACCGAGCACCTATCTTACACCGACGCTAACACTGTCTCGAAACAGATCCAAACGAGATTCCACATGACCCACCTCACCTAGGAGTTCCATCAGGTGCCTCCAATACTATTTCTGAGACTACAGTACGTTCTACACAAACCGTGCACCAATCTTGCATCAAGAGTAGCACTATCTCCAAACGGACCGAACCGAGCTTCCACTTGAGCCTCGTCACCTAGGAGACCCATAGAGTGCGTCCAAAATGATTTCAATGCCTACGATATGTTCGATGCAACCCATGCATCTATCTTTGCACTGACACTAACACTGTCTCCAAATGGGTAAAACAAGATTCCACATGACCCACGTCACTTACGAGTTGCATCGGGTGCGTCCAAAACTATTTATGAGCCTATGGTACATTAAGTGCAAACCGTGCACCTACCTTGTTTCAAGATTAGCACTATCTCCAAATAGACCGAACAGAGCTCCACTAGACCCTCATCACCTAGGATTACCATCGGGTGTGTCTAAACTGATTTATGAGCCTATGGTACGTTTGATGCAAACCGAGCACCTATCTTGCACCGACGCTAACCCTATCTCAAAACAGATCGAAACGATATTCCACATGACCCACCTCACCTAGGAGTTCCATCGGGTGCCTCCAATACTATTTCTGAGCCTACGGTACATTCAACGCAAACTGTGCACCAATCTTGCATCAAGTGTAGCACTATCTCCAAATGGACCGAACAGAGCTTCCACTTGAGCCTCGTCAACTAGAAGTCCCATCGAGTGTGTCCAAAATGATTTCTATGCCTATGGTATGTTCGGTGCAAACCATGCACCTATCTTGCACTGACACTAACACTGCCTCCAAATGGACTAAAATGAGATTGCACACGACCCACGTCACTTACGAGTTCCATCGGGTGCGTCCAAAACTATTTATGAGCCTATGGTATGCTCAGTGAAAACCGTGCACCTATCTTGCGTCAAGATTAGCACTATCTCCAAATGGACCGAACAGAGCTTCCACTTGAGCCTCGTCAACTTGGAGTCCCATCGAGTGTGCCCAAAATGATTCTATATCTATGGTATGTTCGGTGCAAACCGTGCACCTATCTTGCACTGACACTTACACTGTCTCCAAACGTACTAAAACGAGATTCCACATGACCCACGTCACTTACAAGTTCAATCGGGTGCGTCCAAAACCGTTTATGAGCCTGTGGTACGTTAAGTGCAAACCGTGCACCTATCTTGCGTCAAGATTAGCACTATCTCCAAACGGACCGAACAGAGCTCCACTAGACCCTCATCACCTAGTAGTACCATCGGGTGCGTCTAAAATGATTTATGAGCCCATGGTACGTTTGACGCAAACCGAGCACCTATCTTGCACCGACGCTAACACTGTCTCGAAACAGATCGAAACAAGATTCCACATGACCCACCTCACCTAGGAGTTCCATCAGGTGCCTCCAATACTATTTCTGAGACTACAGTACGTTCGATGCAAACCGTGCACCAATCTTGCATCAAGAGTAGCACTATCTCCAAACGGACCAAACAGAGCTTCCACTTGAGCCTCGTCACCTAGGAGTCCCATCGACTGTGTCCAAAATAATTTCTATGCCTTTGGTATATTTGATGCAAACCGTGCACCTATCTTGCACTAACACAAACACTGTGCCCAAACGGACTAAATCGAGATTCCACATGGCTCACATCACTTACAAGTTCCATCAGGTGCGTCCAAAACTATTTATGAGCCTATGGTACGTACAGTGCAAACAGTGCACCTATCTTGCATCAAGATTGGGACTATCTCAAAACGGACCGAACAGAGGTCCACCAGACCCTCGTCACCTATGAGTACCATCGGGTGCGTCTAACACTGTCTCAAAACAGATCGAAACAAGATTCCACATGACCCACCTCACCTAGGAGTTCCATCGGGTGCATCTAAAATGATTTATGAGCCTGTGGTACATTTGTCGCAAACCGAGCACCTATCTTGCACCGACACTAACACTGTCTCAAAACAGATCCAAACGAGATTCCACATGACCCACCTCACCTAGGAGTTCCATCGGGTGCCTCCAATACTATTTCTAAGACTACGGTACGTTCTACACAAACCGTGCACCAATCTTGCATCAAGAGTAGCACTATCTCCAAACGGACCGAACCGAGCTTCCACTTGAGCCTCGTCACCTAGGAGACCCATAGAGTGCGTCCAAAATGATTTCAATGCCTACGATATGTTCGATGCAACCCATGCATCTATCTTTGCACTGACACTAACACTGTCTCCAAATGGATAAAACAAGATTCCACATGACCCACGTCACTTACGAGTTGCATCGGGTGCGTCCAAAACTATTTATGAGCCTATGGTACATTAAGTGCAAACCGTGCACCTACCTTATGTCAAGATTAGCACTATCTCCAAACAGACCGAACAGAGCTCCACTAGACCCTCGTCACCTAGGATTACCATCGGGTGTGTCTAAACTGATTTATGAGCCTATGGTACGTTTGACGCAAACCGAGCACCTATCTTGCACCGACGCTAACCCTATCTCAAAACAGATCGAAACGATATTCAGCAACCGAGTCATTGGCTTGGCTATTTTGGAGAAATCCGGGATGAAGCGACGATAATAGCCAGCCAACCCAAGAAAACTTCGGACCTCGTGAACCGAGATAGGAGCCTTCCAGTTCAGTACTTCCTGTACCTTGGCGGGGTCCACCATAATTCCCCCATCGGACAACACATGCCCAAGGAAAGGTACTTCTCGAAGCCAGAATTCGCACTTACTGAACTTTGCATATAGTTGATGTTCACGCAGTCTGGTGAGAACTATACGCAGATGTTCAGCGTGATCCGCCTCATTCACAGAATATACCAGGATGTCATCAATAAATACCACCACAAACTTGTCCAATTCAGGCATAAACACCGAATTCATCAAGCACATGAAGTGTGCGGGGGCATTTGTCAAGCCGAAAGACATAACAAGATACTCATAAAGACCATATCTGGTAGAAAAGGCTGTCTTTGGAACATCTTCCGGGCAGATTTTAATTTGATGGTAGCCAGACCTTAGATCGATCTTGGAAAAGACTTTAGCCTTGGACAACTGATCGAACAAGATGTCGATACGCGGTAGAGGGTACTTATTTTTGACAGTGATTGCATTGAGAGGTCTATAATCTACGCACATCCGCAATGACTGATCCTTCTTCTTTACAAAGATAGCAGGACATCCCCACGGCGATGAACTAGGACGAATCAACCCCTTCTTCAAAAGTTCATTCAATTGAACCTTAAGTTCAGCGAGTTCATTTGGAGGCATCCTATAGGGTCTCCTAGAGATGGGTGCCGTGCCAGTCAACAACTCAATTTTAAACTCCACATCCCGATCCGGAGCGGGTCCCGGCAAATCATCGGGAAAAACGTCCGGAAACTCATTTACTACTGGAATTTCGGCCAACGCCTTTGCTTGCACAGCATGAATTTCCCCCGACAATTCAACCTTTCTGGGAAGTTGTACTAGAAAACCTTTTTGATCTGTAGGATCTCTGAGCATAACTACCCGAGCGGATGTGTCAATGAGTACCCCGTTCTGACTCATCCAATTCATGCCCAAGATAACATCTATGTCTAAACCAGGTAAAACCAATAGGCCAAGCGAATAACTTCGCCCTTCTATCTCAAACTTAAGGTTCCCCACTACTTTGTTTGTGGAAATATTCTCACTTGCAGCACTAATACAATAACCCACACCTTCAACAGTATGCAACTTGTGTGCAAATTTGGATGCAAACTTAGGACTGATAAAGGAATGCGAAGCACCTGAATCAAAAAGTACCACTGCGGGGTGTTGGTCAACTAGAAACTTACCAGCGGTGACCACCTCACCAGATGGAATTTCCTCAATGCTGTTATAATGGGTGTGTCCCTGACGACTACCTTGGTTGACATTTTTCTTAGGGTACGGACAGTTCTGGGCCCAATGACCTGGCTTGTTGCAATTCCAGCAAGGCATATTGCTAGGAGGAACACTAGAGCTGCTCTGTCCAGAAGTCCCATTTGGCAGAGCGACGGTATAAGCCTTACGGAACCTCGTTTTTGCAGCAGGCTTCTTCTGCGGCGGACGGAACTTTGTATTCTGAGCAGGTGGGCGAGGGGAAGACCTTGGTGCCGCTGAGGCCCTTGACTGAGAAGCACTTGCCTCAAGGGCCCTTTTACGGCTCTTAGAGGCAGAATAAATAGTATTGTTGTTCTCCTGGGTCAAAGCATCGCTGATGAAATCATTGAAAGTAGTACATTTGCTAGTGCCCATAGTTTTCATCAGTTTTGGGCCGAGGCCCCTTTTGAAGCTAGCAATCTTTTTAGCATCGGTATCCACAAACTCAGTGGCATACCTTGCCAGGTTGTTGAAGGACTGCAAGTATTCAGTCAGGCTTTTGTTTCCTTGCGACAGCCTCATAAACTCTATGTGCTTGATTGCCATAAGACCGGGAGGGATATAATTTCCCCGGAATGCCGCCTTAAACTGATCCCAAGCAATCGGGACATTGGCAGGTAGTGTGGAACGATAGTGGCTCCACCAAATGCCCGCAGGACCATGCAACTGATGGGAAGCATACTCAGTTTTCAGCTCATCAGTCAGGCGTAGCAGACGAAACTTTTGTTCAATGGTATTCAACCACTCGTCAGCCTGCAGTGGTTCTTCCGCTTCCTTAAAGAGCGGGGGCTTTGTATCCAGAAAGTCCTTGAAATCGCTGTACTGATTTGGCTCTGGGCCCTGGCGGCCATGACGAGCCTCTCGATTAGCCAGTTGGCGCATGGCGTCAGCCAACATACGCTGCCCCTCAACCACTGATTGCATCAACTCGGCCGGAGTAGGTGGTGGCAGAGGGGGCGGCTGTTCCTCCTCCTCATTTCCACGACCCCGGCGTAGATTGTACGATATCTGCAAAATGCATAGCCAATGAGCACTGACGATGTGAGAAATTTGTAGATGAATTATTGCGAAATGTCAATCTGACTGTATGAATAGATTTCTCATAATAATTAAGGCACAATAATTCATCACAACCGCACAATCCATTCTAGCGCATCATTTGACGAGATCATACTTGGTAATCCAACAAGATGCTCTTTGATAAAGGCTCACTCACAGGGAGCACAACGGTTACCGGACCGTTTACGTTGCTATCTACGTGATTTTTGACCTTTTTCACGGTACTTGGATTCGATCTCAAGATTTTTAGTTGACTGTGAAAGGCTACTTCAAACTGATCACAAAGAGACTTCTCAACGGTACAGTTCCATGGTGGATCATGACTAGCCACCTCGATACCAGCGCGTGCCAAGCAGCACAACCTTATGTCGCGCGCCATAGGAGGCCCTCGGTTTCGTCGCGGCACCGAAGGGTGCTAATCATGACACCATCATCGAACGCCACCCAATAAGACATCCAATTGCGATCGAAATTAACAGGCTCCAACTAAACATCCAGGAAACATAGGGTTCAACCTTACATCCCAAAAGTTAAGTTATTACAAAGCCTCACTCCATCACAGGGAGGGCACAAGGACGGTCCTAACATCATAGCTACGTCATAACTACTCTAAGCATCGTCCTCCGAGTCAGTGTCAAGGATCTCCCCGCCGTCCTCATCACTGACAGGCTCTAATTCCTCGTCTTCTTCTTCTTCTGGCTCTTCCTCTGGTGCTTCTGCAGGTGGGGCATCCTGTGGTCCATCAACCTCCACTTCATCATCATCCTCAGCCATGAAGATTCCCGAACCCATGTCCTCATCGGCGTTGTTGTTTCGAGGCAGCAGGGGATTAAGCTCGTTGTTCAGGCGGTGCACTTCTTCATGAAGATTATCATTGTATTCTTCAGCGTTCTCCAACTGTTGCTCGAGCTCAAACTGACGAGCTCTCAGAACGTTCTCCTCGTGCCAGGCTTCATCCCTCTGTTCCATCACACGGACCAACATGCGTTGACAGTTGCGGTTTGCTACGGTCAACCTCTGGACTGCAAGGGTTTCCTGGTCACGATCATGAATCACTTGCTCCAGTTGCTGACGCGCTGCATTCCTGGCAGCCGTCACTTTAGCCAACTCTGCCCTCAGCCTTTCTACCTCAGTAGACTCAGGCGGGGCTCACGTGGAGCGAGCTGGTGACGCGGTGCCCTGCCCCCAGTGGACTTACGAGCGGTCCTCTTGGTACGTGCCATCTGTAGCAACAAGATAAGATACTACTTAAAGTGAGGATCATTTAGGGGATACGAAATTTACTTTAGTCGGGAGTACATAAATTTTTAAGGAGGGAGTAAATGATATGTATGATATAATTAAACATGATGCATGCACGTTTCGTACGCCCTCTCACCTTAGTAGAAACCTAAAGTTCTAACGCTAGGCGGTGGCATACATACGTTCTCTCATATAATCGAAACTATCGGTCTACTCGTTACGCTGTTAGTGTACCTGCAGAAAATTTCATTGCAGCCCAACAATTCCCAATATATGCACACAAGAAAGCAGTAAATTAAATACTTTCCATATACACATCCCCAGATGTATATACTTCAGTATCAAAGCTACCCGATAATAATGTTCCCACAATTAAGTGCTTACATAATTACATGGTTTAAACACGTAAGTATGCAAGTCACCAAAACTACTCTCCCCTAGATCGCCGGTTGGACGATCATGCTCTCACAACTCACACTTACCAGAGCGTCGAGGCAATTGATCCATACATTATCACCCAAGTGGATGGCATCCATACAATATCACGCCGTATGGACGACGAAACAGAAACAAACAAGGCCCCCAAGTTAGTCTTTATAATAAGCCACCTAAGAGTCCTTATTTGGGCTAAGGGATGTGATCACTGGCATACCTAAAAAATAATTTTTTTTTTGAGTTTAACCCTTTTCGCAAACAAATACTTTTGTTTTTAATTACCCGTAAGATGTGTTTAATGTTGAATTATGCTCCGGTACCAGCTGTAACAGAACCGACCAAATTATAAGAGCACAAGTACAAAAACAAGCACCGAAGCGCTCAAATTTTCGAACTTGAGCCCATATAATCCCGGTAGTCAATCGAAACCACGAAGGATTTCAAACCAACTCGCTTACAACCAGGATCGCATCATTCAACATACAACATCATACGTTACATTTCACAAGTAGTGCTGAAATAAGTTTACACAAACGGAGTAGCAATTATTACAAACCAAGTTTGAAAGTAGCGGAAGCATAACACACACTAGTTAATTAAATACTGCCAGTCTGGATGATCGACAACCCGCAAAAGCATGAGGAAAGTACATAAAGACGATCACGCCCTTGTGATCTAGTCATCATCACCCGCAGGGTGGAGACACGTCTTGTAGAATCCCTGATAAAGCATGTCATCTGCAACAGGAGGGAATAAACCCTGAGTACTGGAATGTACTCAGCTAGACTTACCCGTCGAAAACCAGAAATAAGATGACACCAAGGATTATGCAAGGCTTACACAAGAGGCTAGCTGACATAACATTTTGCATAAAGGCATAAGTAATTGAAACTCTTATAACCTGTACTAGCAGTTATTTTTAGCATTTACCTGTCATCTATCTTAGCACCTGTACTAAACATGCACTTGATTATAATCAAACAACATTATTATTATATCCATAGCAGGTATATCATTATGGCAACATTGTATCATTCCCTTAACCACCAGTTCATTTAATGAGTTCTACGTTGCCGCTGCTCAAGTCAATTGCTCACTAACCGGGAGCGACGGCGATTCGAATCGAATTCCTATCCAGCTGGAGGGGTATTTCTAACACTTACCGCGCAGGCCCCTGCCAGGGTCGCACAAGCCACCGTTTCATATGATTCAGGAATCGCGGGTCCGAATAATGTCGCGACCCCAAGGGCGACACTCTGCCAGGTGATAGGGACTCTAACCCCCCCTTGGTCTCACGCCAATGTCCCCAAGCACATCCTTTCTCTCCTCCAAGAAGCAACCTACCATTCGATTCCCGGCCTGAACCACATTACTCGGCTTCGCGGTCGGAACGGGTTATCCGGCCAACTAAGTGTTAGACTGCGTTCAACATGACTCAAGGACGTACAGCGAATCGGTCCTTAAACGACTCAGACGGGCATAGCTCCACACCCAAGACGTGAAGTGTCTTGCGGCTATACTATCGAACTCCCGTCCGGTCTCGATTTCATTTTTAAGCATGGTTCCATCACGATAGCCATAAGCCACTCGTGACTCCTTCCTACATCTCGTGGATGACCGGAAATCACCCGACTTCTACCGTACTAAGCAGGGCTAAGCATTGACACGTGCCTACACCTAATATAGGATTCAGTACGATATCTGGACAAGGACAGGTATAATGCAACAAGTGTTTTCATATAACTCCTACAACTTAATGCAGTAAACAATTAAAAGTACTCAAGATTAATTTATAAATCAGTAGGTTCAGCATGCACCGGGGCTTGCCTTTCAGAAAGGTCGAGGGCCGGTGGTCTGGACACTCAGGAAGGTCGTCTGCGGGCACTCCTTCGCCTGCTGGATCCTCGGGCTCCTGCTGCTCCTAGTCCTCCTCCGGAATCACAGGCTCGAATTCGAGGAGTGTTACCCCCTCCGGTGCACCTATTGCATGAATGCACAATAAATATAATGGATGCATAAATGGGTGCAACATGCTCGGAATGAAATGCATTTCAGAATAAAATACTCTATTCAAGTTATTTTATTAGTACGTGCAAATCTCTTCTCCAGTAGAGAAGTACTCACCTAATCTACTTAACCTAAGATAAAGCTGCTCATCCTCAGTTAAGGCCCTAACACCTAACAATTACAAAAGTAGCATGTCTTAGGATATTACACCATATCAATCAGCAAAACACCACAGTAAGCATTCTGGACAGCAGCTACTTGTTTTTATCACAACTGAAGATTTACAATTCCAAAAGATATGATCTAAGACAATCTGGAAAGCCTAAGAAATGCACTACAATTCATTTTCAGACCTCAACTCCAAACTCCTAAGTTTTCCATGTTAAACTTCACAAGTTCCAGAATCTATCCTCTCAAAACAGAGAGTAGCAGATTTTGAACTGCCACTTTAAACAACAGTAACTCTCAAACTACTAAGCCAAATGCTCCCAAATTTTGACACAAGCTTATTTACAAGTTTTACTACAGCTATGGTATTTACAAGTTTTACAGCAACCACCTTTACCCAAGGTCAAACCTAGAATTACTATCAGCTGTCCAGAAAACCTAAAATTGTGAAGGTTAACTATTTATTGATGTGACAAACATTCTCTAAGACCAAACTAATACTACTACAAGTTCACAAATGTCACAAGAACACCAGAAAGTAAGGTGTGCCCACCTAGAATATTTATTTAAACTCATTTCTTATTTTACTTAATTAATTAGGTGGAATTTTAAACATATATGTAAACTGCTCCTAAAATTCTACAAAAATTACAGGGGACTCTCTGACCCAAAAAGAGACCACAGTAAAAATTTGAACAAGTTTTATTCACAGAAATTCTCTTATACAAAATTCACCAGTCAAAAAGGCTGATTTTTGTATAATTAATAAATCATATTGAAAAGTATCAAACAACAGATTTCATATTTTTCTTAGACACTATAGGGTACCAAGACATTCTCCAAAAAGTTACAAGAACATTGCACATGCAGAAAAATTACAAAAATTCCTTCAATTATCTCCTAGAATAAAATGATAGCCTTATAACTTGGAAATTACTTAAGCACTGATGCCCAAATTTTTACCAGAGCTAGGGCTAGCATAGAGTAACCTACCCACCAAATTTCATGATTTATGGAACACTACAGCTCAAGTTATAAATTTAACAATTTTGCATGCATTCCAAAACACATTTAAAGGATCTATTAAATTCTTACAGAATTTAAACATCTCATGCCAGATCCATATTTTTCTAAAATACTACACATCATGTAGACCCTAACAAAATTTATCTCATGATTTTTGGATCATTAAAACCCTAGATCTATATTTTTCCAACTTGTACAAAAATCAGTGACAAAATAATAAAAATGAATTTCATTTCGGATGAACTGGGCCGGCCCGGAAAAACTCGGCCCACACTCGCGCACGCGCGGCCCGCTCAGCGCTCCCGCCCGCGCGTGACACTGACGGGCGGGCCCCCGCGGTCAGCGACCGAAGACAGGGGAGGCGGAGACCCGCGAGCTCCGACGAGCTCGAGCTCGCCGGAGAAGAGCTCGCTCGGCCAATTGAGCACCGCCTCGTGTTCTCCGTCACCCGGTGCGTCGATTGGTGCTCGTGGAATGGATAGGGATGGGGTGGAAGGGGCTTGTCACCGCGAGCGGCGGCCGGTGATGTCCGGTGGCGGCGCACCGTCGCCGGTGAGGATGTACGGTGCGGTCTAGGCTCGGTACGAGCTTCACCGAAGCTAGGCGGATCCATTTTGCTAGGAAGGGAGGATGGAGAGAGACCCGAAGCACCCCGACCACGGTGAGGTCCCATGGCGGGCTCCGGCGACCTGTCGGAGACGGGGAAGAAAGCAATGCGGCTCACCTAGAGTCAAATCGCTGGCTTCGGTGGGTCAGGGAGATGGAGGGTGGTGAGGCGGAGGGATTGGCGAGGTCTAGCGGCCGGGGATGCGGTGTGGCTCGCGCTTGAGCTCGCCGGAGAAGAACGGCAACGGCGGCTCGGTTTTCTCCGCTCTGGAGATGAGAGAGGGAAGGAGGAGGAGAGGATGGGCGGATGAGGTCTGGACGACCGCAGAGACACTCTTCAAGGCGCTCGACAGCTGGCCAAGGCGCCAGGTCGCGCGTGGCGCGTGGAGGACACGCGGCGGCGATGGCCTGAAACGGTCGGCCACCTGACGCTGACGAAACTGAATCGGGGATCGGTGACAGCGATGACCGACTGACAGCCGAAGTTTGAGCTCCTACACCTCCTAATCCAGCTCAAGTTAGAAGAAGATGATAACACCAAAATTGTAGAGCTACGTGAGGACTACAAGTTTGTCAATTGGAGTTTGGGCTGGTTCGGCCTAGATTTGAAACTACAGAGCTCCAAAGTGGTGCCCCTTGAAACTGAAATGCAGTTCCAGAGATCAATGCTGATTGAAACCCTAACTTCTTGACACTATTTCTCCTAAACTATTGAGAACCAGGTGATGGTGATATTGACAATGTTGTAGAGCTATGTGTGGACAACAACTTTGTCAATTGGCTCAAAGGCTGGTTTGGCCTGGTTTGTGAGTTACATGCAGTGCAAACCGTGCACCTATCTTGCGTACAGATTGAACAGAGCTCCACCAGACCCTCGTCACCTAGGAGCACCATCAGGTGTGTCTAAAATGATTTATGAGCCTATGGTATGGTTGACACAAACCGAGCACCTATCTAGCACCGATGCTAACACTGTCTCAAAATAGATCGAAATGAGATTCCACATCACCCACCTCACCTAGGAGTTCCATCGGGTGCCTCTAATACTATTTCTGAGCCTACGATACGTTCCATTGGGACCAAACTGAGCTTCCACTTGAGCCTCGTCACCTAGAAGTCCCATCGAGTGTGTTCAAAATGATTTCTATGCCTATGGTATGTTCGGTGCAAACCGTGCACCTATCTTGCACTGACACTAACACTGCCTCCAAACAGACTGAAAAGAGATTCCACACGACCCATGTCACTTACGAGTTCCATCAGGTGCGTCCAAAACTAGTTATGAGCTTATGGTATGTGCAGTGTAAACCGTGCACCTATCTTACGTCAAGATTAGAAATATCTCCAAACGGACCAAACAGAGGTCCACCAGATCCTCATCACCTAGGAGTACCATCGGGTGCATCTAAAACGATTTAGGAGCCTTTGGTACAAATGATGTAAACTGAGCACCTATCTTGCACCGATGCTAACACAGTCTCAAATCAGATCGAAACAAGATTGCACATGACCCACCTTACCTAGGAGTTCCATCGAGTGCCTCCAATACTATTTCCAAGCCTACGGTACGTTCAACGCAAACCGTGCACCAATCTTGCATCAAGAGTAGCACTATCTCGAAATGGACCAAACTGAGCTTCCACTTGAGCCTCGTTACCTAGGAGTCCCATCGACTGTGTCCAAAATGATTTCTACTCCTATGGTATGTTCGGTGCAAACCATGCACCTATCTTGCACTGACACAAACACTATCTCCAAATGGACTAAAACAAGATTCCACACGGCCCACATCACTTACGAATACCATCGGGTGCATCTAAATCCATTTATGAGCCTGTGGTATGTGCAATGCAAACCACCGTCAAGGTTAGCACTATTTCCAAACGGACCGAATAGAGCTCCACCAGACCCTCGTCACCTAGGTGTACCATCGGGTACGTTTAAAATGATCGAAATGAGATTCCACATGACCCACCTCACCTTGGAGTTCCATCGGGTGCCTCCAATACTATTTCTGAGTGAATGGTACGTTCAACGCAAACCGTGCACCAGTCTTGCATCAAGAGTAGCACTATCTGCAAACAGACCAAACTGAGCTTCAACTTGAGCCTCGTCACCTAGGAGTCCCATCGAGTGTGTCCAAAATGATTTCTATGCCTATGGTATGTTTGGTGCAAACCGTGCACCTATCTTGCACTCACACAAACACTGTCTCCAAACAGACTAAAATGAGATTCCACACGGCCCACGTCACTTACGAGTTCCATCAGGTGCGTCCAAAACTATTTTTGAGCCTATGGTACATGCGGTGCAAACCGTGCACCTATCTTGCGTTAAGATTAGCACTATCTAGAAACGGACCGAATAGACCTCCACCAGACCCTCATCACCTAGGAGCACCATCAGGTGTGTCTAAAATGATTTATGAGCCTATGGTAACACTGTCTCAAAACAGATCGAAACAAGATTCTATCCAGCACCGATGCTAACACTGTCTCAAAACAGATCGAAACAAGATTCCACATGACCCACATCACTAGGAGTTCCATCGGGTGCCTCTAATACTATTTCTGAGCCTACGGTATGTTCAACGCAAACGGTGCACCAATCTTGCATCAAGAGTAGCACTATCTCCAAACGGACTGAACAAAGCTTCCACTTGAGCCTCATCACCTAGAAGTCCCATCGAGTGTGTCCAAAATGATTTTGATGCCTATGGTATGTTCAGTGCAAACCGTGCACCTATCTTGCACAGACACAAACATTGTCTCCAAATGGACTAAAATGAGATTCCACATGACCCACATCACTTACAAGTTCTATCGGGTGCGTCCAAAACTATTTATGAGCCTATGGTACGTTCAGTGCAAACCATGCACCTATCTTGCATCAAGATTAGCACTAACTCTAAATGGACCTAACAGAGCTCCACCAGAACCTCGTCACCAAGAAGTACCATCGGGTGCGTCTAAAACAATTTATGAGCCTATGGTACGTTTGACGCAAACCGAGCACCTATCTTGCACCGACTCTAACACTGTCTCAAAACAGATCGATACGAGATTCCACATGACCCACGTCACCTAGGATTCCATCGGTTGCCTCAAATACTATTTTTGAGTCTACACTATGATTGACGCAAATTGTGCACCAACATTGCATTAAGAGTAGCACTATCTCCAAACAGACCGAACCGACCTTCCACTTGAGCCTCATCATCTAGGAGTCCCATCAAGTGCATCCAAAATGATTTCTATACGGTATGTTCGGTGCAAATCGTGCACCTATCTTGCACAGACACCAACACTGTCTCCAAATGGACTTAAACGAGATTCCACACGACCCACGTCACTTACAAGTTCTATCGGGAGTGTCTAAAACTATTTATGAGCCTATGGTACGTTCAGTGCAAACCGTGCACCTATCTTGTGTCAGGATTAGCACTATCTCCATACGAACCGAACCGAGCACCACCAGACCCTCATCACCTAGGAGTACCATCGGGTGCGTCAAAAATGATTTATGAGCCTTTGGTATGTTTCACGCAAACCGAGCACAAATCTTGCACCGACGCTAACACTGTCTCAAAACAGATAAAATGAGATTCCACATGTCCCACATCACCTAGGAGTTTCAACGGGTGCTTCCAATACTATTTCCGAGCCTACGTCACGTTCGACGCAAACCGTACACCAATCTTGCATCAAGAGTTGCACTATCTCCAAATGGACCGAACCGAGCTTCCACTTAAGCCTCGACACCAAGGAGTCCCATCGAGTGCGTCCAAAATGATTTCTATACCTATGGTATGTTCGGTGCAAAACGTGCACCTATCTTGCTTTGACACTAACACTATCTCCAAACGGAGTAAAACGAGATTCCACACGACCCACGTCACTTACGAGTTCCATCAGGTGCGTCCAAAACTATTTATGAGCCTATGGTACGTTTAGTGCAAACAGTGCACCTATCTTGCCTCAAGATTAACACTATCTCCAAACAGACCGAACAGAGCTCCACCTGACCTTCGTCACCTAGGAGTACCATCGGGTGTGTCTAAAACGATTTATAAGCCTATGGCACGTATGACACAAACCGAGCACCTATCTTGCAGCGACGCTAACACTGCCTCAAAAACAGATCGAAATGAGATTCCACATGACTCACGTCACCTAGGAGTTCCATCGGGTGCCTCCAACACTATTTCCGAGCCTACCGTACATTCGACGCAAACCATGCACCAATCTCGCATCAAGAGTAGCAATATCTCCAAACGGACCGAACCGAGCTTCCACTTAAGCCGTGTCACCTAGAAGTTCCATCGAGTTTAACCAAAACGTTTTCTATTCCTACGATATGTTTGGTGCAAATTGTGCACCTACCTTGCACTGACACTAACACTGTCTTCAAATGGACTAAAATGAGATTCCACACGACCCACGTCACTTACAAGTTCTATCGGGTGCGTCTAAAACTATTTATGAGCCTATGGTACGTTCAGTGCAAACCATGCACCTATCTTGCATCAAGATTAGCACTATCTCTAAATGGACCTAACAGAGCTCCACCAGACCCTCGTCACCAAGAGTACCATCGGGTGTGTCTAAAACAATTTATGAGCTTACGGTACGTTTGACGCAAACCGAGCACCTATCTTGCACCGACTCTAACACTGTCTCAAAACAGATCGATACGAGATTCCACATGACCCACGTCACCTAGGATTCCATCGGTTGCCTCAAATACTATTTTTGAGTCTACACTATGATTGATGCAAATTGTGCACCAATCTTGCATCAAGAGTAGCACTATCTCCAAACAGACCGAACCAACCTTCCACTTGAGCCTCATCACCTAGGTGTCCCATCAAGTGCATCCAAAATGATTTCTATGCCTACGGTATGTTCGGTGCAAACCATGCACCTATCTTGCACAGACACCAACACTGTCTCCAAATGGACTAAAACGAGATTCCACACGACCCACATCACTTACAAGTTCTATCGGGTGCGTCTAAATCTATTTATGAGGCTGTGGTATGTGCAATGCAAACCATGCACCTTTCTTGCATCAAGGTTAGCACTATTTCCAAACGGACCGAACAGAACTCCACCAGACCCTCGTCACGAAGGAGTACCATGAGGTGCGTCCAAAACTATTTTATGAGCCTATGGTACGTTCAGTAAAAACCGTGCACCTATCTGGCGTCAAGATTAGCACTATCTCCAAACGGACCGAACAGAGCTCCACCAGACCCTCGTCACCTAGGTGTACCATCGGGTACATCTAAAATGATTTATCAGCCTATGGTACATTTGACACAAACCGAGCACCTATCTTGCACTGACGCTAACACTGTCTCAAAATAGATCAAAACAAGATTCCACATGACCCACCTCACCTTGGAGTTCCATCGGGTGCCTCCAATACTATTTTTGAGCCAACGGTATGTTCGACACAAACCGTGCACCAGTCTTGCATAAAGAGTAGCACTATCTCCAAACGGACCAAACTGAGCTTCCACTTGAGCCTCGTCACCAAGGAGTCCCATCGAGTGTGTCTAAAACGATTTCTATGCCTATGGTATGTTTGGTGCAAACCGTGCACCTATCTTGCACTAACACAAACACTGTCTGCAAACGGACTAAAATGAGATTCCGCACGGCCCACGTCACTTACGAGTTCTATCAGGTGCGTTCAAAACTATTTTTGAGCCTATGGTACATGCGGTGCAAACCGTGCACCTATCTTGCCTTAAGATTAGCACTATCTACAAACGGACCGAACAGACCTCTACCAGACCCTCGTCACCTAGTTGCACCATCAGGTGTGTCTAAAACGATTTATGAGCCTATGGTACGTTTGACACAAACCGAGCCCCTATCCAGCACCGATGCTAACACTATCTCAAAACAGATCGAAACAAAATTCCACATGACCCACCTCACCTAGGAGTCCATCGGGTGCCTCTAATACTATTTCTGAGCCTATGGTACGTTTAACGCATACGGTGCACCAATCTTGTATCAAGAGTAGCACTATCTCCAAACGGACTGAACAGCTTCCACTTGAGCCTCGTCACCTAAAAGTCCCATTGAGTGTGTCCAAAATGATTTCGATGCCTATGGTATGTTCAGTGCAAGCCGTGCACCTATCTTGCACAAACACAAACACTGTCTCCAAACGGACAAAAACGGGATTCCACACGGCCCACATCACTTACGAGTTCCATCTGGTGCGTCCAAAACTATTTATGAGCTTATGGTATGTGCAGTGCAAACTGTGCACCTATCTTGCGTCAAGATTAGCACTATCTCCAAACGGACCGAATAGAGGTCCACCAGACCCTCGTCACCTAGGAGTACCATCGAGTGAATCTAAAACGAGTTAGGAGCCTATGGTACATTTGATGCTAACTGAGCACCTATCTTGCATCGACGCTAACACAGTCCCAAATCAGATCGAAACAAGATTCCTCATGACCAACCTCACCTATGGGTTCCATCGAGTGCCTCAAATACTATTTCTGAGCCTACGGTACGTTCGACGCAAACCGTGCACCAATCTTGCATCAAGTGTAGCACTAACTCGAAATGGACCAAACTGAGCTTCCACTTGAGCCTCGTCACCTAGGAGTCCCATCGAGTGTGTCCAAAATGATTTCTATGCCTATGGTATGTTCGGTGCAAACCGTGCACCTATCTTGCACTGACACAAACACTGTCTCCAAATAGACTAAAGCGAGATTCCACATGGCCCACGTCACTTACGAGTACCATCGGGTGCGTCTAAATCCATTTATGAGCCTGTGGTATGTGCAATGCAAACCACCGTCAATGTTAGCACTAGTTCCAAATGGACCGAACAGAGCTCCACCAGACCCTCGTCACCTAGGTGTACCATCGGGTACGTCTAAAATGATTTATCAAACTATGGCACATTTGACACAAACCGAGCACCTATCTTACACCGAGGCTAACACTGTCTCGAAACAGATCGAAACGAGATTCCACATGACCCACCTCACCTTGGAGTTCCATCGGGTGCCTCCAATACTATTTCTGAGCCAGCGGTACATTCGACGCAAACCATGCACCAGTCTTGCATAAGAGTAGCACTATCTCCAAACGGACCCAACTGAGCTTCCACTTGAACCTCGTCACCTAGGAGTACCATCGGGTGTGTCTAAAACGATTTAGGAGCCTATGGTACAATTGACGCAAACCGAGCACCTATCTTGCCCCGACGCTAACACAGTCTCAAAACAGATCGAAACAAGATTCAACATGACCCACCTTAGGTAGGAGTTCCATCGGGTGCCTCCAATAGTATTTCTGAGCCTACGGTACGTTCGACGCAAACCGCGCACCAATCTTGCATCAAGAGTAGCACTATCTCCAAACAGACCAAACTCAGCTTCCACTTGAGCCTCGTCACCTAGGAGTCCCATCGAGTGTGTCCAAAATGATTTCTATGCCTATGGTATGTTCGGTGCAAACCGTGCACCTATCTTGCACTGACACAAACACTGTCACCAAACAGACTAAAATGAGATTCCACACGACCCACGTCACTTATGAGTTCCATCAGGTGCGTGTAAAACTCTTTATGAGCCTATGGTATGTGCAGTGCAAACCGTGCAACTATCTTGCGTCAAGATTAGCACTATCTCCAAATGGACCGAACACAAAACCACCAGAACCTCGTCACCTAGGAGTACCATCGGGTGCGTCTATAGCACTATATCCAAACGGACCGAACAGAGCTCCACCAAACCCTCGTCACCTAGGTGTACCATTGGGTATGTCTAAAATGATTTATGAGCCTATGGTATGTTTGACGCAAACCGAGCACCTATCTTGCACCGACCCTAACACTGTCTCAAAACAGTTCGAAACAAGATTCCACATGACCCACCTCACCTAGGAGTTCTATCGGGTGCCTCCAATACTATTTTTGAGCCTATGATACGTTCAACACAAACTGTGCACCAATCTTACAACTAGAGTAGCACTATCTCCAAACGAACCGAACAGAGCTTCCACTTGAGCCTCATCACCTAGGAGTCCCATCGAGTGTGTCGATAATGTTTTCTATGCCTATGGTATGTTTAGTGCAACCGTTCACCAATCGTGGACTAACACAAACACTGTCTCGACACAAAACTGTTACAAAACGGACTAAAACGAGATTCCACACGACCCACGTCACTTATGAGTTCCATCAGGTGCGTGCAAAACTATTTATGAGCCTATGCTACGTGCTGTGCAAACCGGGCACCTATCTTGCACCGATGCTGACACAATCTCAAATCAGATCGAAACAAGATTCCACATGACCCACCTCACCTAGGAGTTCCATCGAGTGCCTCCAATACTATTTTCAAGCCTATGGTATGTTCGACGCAAATCGTGCACCAATCTAGCATCAAGAGTAGCACTATCTTGAAACGGACCAAACTAAGCTTCCACTTGAGCCTCGTCACCTAGGAGTCCCATCGAGTGTGTCCAAAATGATTTCTATGCCTATGGTATGTTCGATGCAAACCGTGCACCTATCTTGCATAAAACAAACACTGTCTCCAAATGGACTAAAACGAGATTCGACACAGCCCACGTCACTTATGAGTACCATCGGGTGCGTCTAAATCTATTTATGACCTGGGGTACGTGCAATGCAAACCACCGTCAAGATTAGCACTATCTCCAAACAGACCGAACAGAGCTCCACCAGACCCTCGTCACCTAGGTTTACTATCGGGTACGTCTAAAATGATTTATCAGCCTATGGTACGTTTGACACAAACCGAGCACCAATCTTGCACTGAGGCTAACACTGTCTCAAAATAGATCGAAACGAGATTCCACATGACCCACCTCAATTTGGAGTTTCATCGGGTGCCTCCAATACTATTTCTGAGCCAACGGTACGTTCGACGCAAACCGTGCACCAGTCTTGCATCAAGTGTAGCACTATCTCCAAATGGACCAAACTGAGCTTCCACTTGAGCCTCGTCACCTAGGAGTCCCATCGAGTGTGTCCAAAATGATTTCTATGCCTATGGTATGTTCGGTGCAAACTATGCACCTATCTTGCATTGACACAAACACTGTCTCCAAATAGACTAAAATAAGATTCCACACGGCCCACATCACTTACGAGTTCCATCAGGTGCGTCCAAAACTATTTTTGAGCCTATGGTACATGCAGTGCAAATCGTGCACCTATCTTATGCAAAGATTAGCACTATCTCCAAACAGACCGAACAGAGCTCCACCAGACCCTCATCGCCTAGGAGCACCATCAGGTGTGTCTAAAATGATTTATGAGCCTATGGTACGTTTGACACAAACCGAGCTCCTATCCTGCACCGATGCTAACACTATCTCAAAATAGATCGAAACGAGATTCCACATGACCCACCTCACCTAGGAGTTCCATCAGGTGCCTCCAATACGATTTCTGAGCCTACGGTACGTTCAATGCAAACCGTGCACCAATCTTGCATCAAGAGTAGCACTATCTAAAAACGGACCGAACCAAGCTTCCACTTGAGCCTCGTCACCTAGGAGTCCCATCGAGTGTGTCTAAAACGATTTCTATGCTGCTAGAATGTTCGGTGCAAACCGTGCACCTATCTTGCTCTGACACAAACACTGTCTCAAAATGGGCTAAAACAAGATTTCACACGGCCCAAGTCACTTACGAGTTCCATCAGGTGCGTATAAAACTATTTATGAGCCTATAGTATGTGCAGGGCAAATCGTGCACCTATCTTGCGTCAAGATTAGCACTATCTCCAAACGGAACGAACAGAGGTCTAATAGACCCTCGTCACCTAGGAGTACCATCGGGTGTGTCTAAAACGATTTAGGAGCCTATGGTACAATTGACGCAAACCGAGCACCTATCTTGCCCCGACACTAACACGGTCTCAAAACAGATCGAAACAAGATTCCACTTGCATCAAGAGTAGCACTATCTCCAAACGGGTCAAACTGAGCTTCCACTTGAGCCTCGTCACCTAGGAGTCCCATCGAGTGTGTCCAAAACGATTTCTATGCCTCTAGTATGTTTGGTGCAAACCGTGCACCTATGTTGCACTGACACAAACATTGTCTCCCAATGGACTAAAATGAGATTCCACATGGCTCACGTCACTTATGAGTACCATAGAGTGCTTCTAAAACTATTTATGAGCCTATGGTACGTGCAGTGCAAACCATGCACCTATCTTGCGTCAATGTTAGCACTATTTCCAAATGGACCGAACAGAGCTCCACCAGACCCTCGTCACCTAGGAGTACCATCGGGTGTGTCCAAAACTATTTATGAGCCTATGTTACGTTCAGTGCCAACCGTACACCAATCTTACGTCAAGATGAGCATTATCTCCAAACGGACCGAACAGAGCTCCACCAGACCCTCATCACCTAGGAGTACCACTAGCTGCATCTAAAATGATTTAGGAGCCTATGGTACGTTTGACACAAACCGAGCACCTATCTTGCACCGATGGTAACACTGTCTCGAAACAGATCGAAACAAGATTCCACATGACCCACCTCACCTTGGAGTTCCATCGGGTGCCTCCAATACTATTTCTGAGCCAACGGTACGTTCGACGCCAACCGTGCACCAATCTTGCATCAAGAGTAGCACTATCTCCAAACGGACCAAACTGAGCTTCCACTTGAGCCTCGTCACCTAGGAGTCCCATCGAGTGTGTCCAAAACGATTTCTATGCCTATGGTATGTTTGGTGCAAACCGTGCACCTATCTTGCACTAACACAAACACTGTCTCCAAACAAACTAAAATGAGATTCCACACGGCCCACGTCACTTACGAGTACCATCAGGTGCGTCTAAATCTATTTATGAGCCTGTGGTACGTGCAATGCAAACCATGCACCTATCTTGCGTCAAGGTTAGCACTATTTCCAAACGGACCGAACAAAACTCCACTAGACCCTCGTCACCAAGGAGTACCATGAGGTGTGTCCAAAACTATTTATGAGCCTATGGTACGTTCAGTACAAACCGTGCACCTATCTGACGTCAAGATTAGCACTATCTCCAAACGGACCGAACACAGCTCCACCAGACCCTCGTCACCTAGGTGTACCATCAGGTACGTCTAAAATGATTTATCAGCCTATGGTACGTTTGACACAAACCAAGCACCTATCTTGCACCGACGCTAACACTGTCTCGAAACAGATCGAAACAAGATTCCACATGACCCACCTCTCCTTGGAGTTCCATCGGGTGCCTCCAATACTATTTCTGAGCCAACGGTACGTTTGACGCAAACCGTGCACTAGTCTTGCATCAAGAGTAGCACTATCTCCAAACAGACCAAACTGAGCTTCCACTTGAGCCTCGTCATCTAAGAGTCCTGATGAGGACATCATTGGCTCGAATATGACCATATTAACCACTTCTAAACTAAAGGTGCAACCATTCTATATGAGGCTTATCATTGATACATTTGATGAATTGGTGCTGCACCATAAAGTGTGTGTATTTTCATTTTCAGAATTACTTACATGGATGAAGAGAAGGTTCAATTGCATATGGAAAGAATGGAAGGTTAATGAAGTTGATTGGGGACCAAGTCCAAATATTCCTAATGTCATCCACCAAGCCACCACGTCACTTTTGGCTCAAAGAAAGAAAGAGTCCAAGTCTAACACGTTTTAGAAGATGAATTCAGACTACAGAAGAGTCCCAACTTCCGACGGTTGTCACGACTTCATACGGACTCCGATTGGGACGTTCTAGGACTTTTTGGAAAGCTTATCAAGTCTACTTTCCAACGGATACTCATGCCAATATCTTGTTAAATACGTCCGCAGTTCTTATTTTAATACCGAGACCTTTTCTGTCCACGGTGCTGCGTCACCTGATTGTTGCCCGATGGACCGTGTATCAAGTGGGGCCCAATAGGGGCGTGTCCTAGGGTTGTGGGATGACCCCCACCACGTCCAGCTCATCCTCTACCCTCTCATATACCTCCATAGCCGCCACAAAGAGATGGGGTTTTTGTTTTGATGTAAGTTTAGCTCCTACTACTTCCTGGTAGACACGTGTGTCGGTTAGACCATCTGTTCTACTCGATCTAGAACCCCACCTTTATGTGTATTAGATCTGAAACTTCATCTCATATTTGCAATTGAGTGCTTGTTCTGCTTGTTCTTGCTTGTTCTTCGATTGCTTGCAGGAATAACCCTAGTGGTTTGGTTGGTTGTGATCCGCAAGATCGTGACAACCGCTGGAATTGGTGTATCGATCGCTAAGGCGCAGCGTCCTTGGATGGTTGTAGTCGGGTCGTGAATGTCTCTCTAGTGAAATCGAAGGTATCCTTCTCCACTGAAAGATTGGGACACACATACTCTTATCAGTTGGTAATCAGAGCAAGGTTGATCGGTGAGAGACTTCCAATCCTTTGCTGTTTTTAATTGCATATAGTCTAGAAAAGCCAAAAAAAACAATTAGTATATTAGGGTTCTGTAATCCTATAGACCTTTTGAGCCTTTGCTAGCACTGCTTAGTACGGCTTGTTGAGTCGTCGGTTGCATCGGTTGCGTCGAGTTGCTGGTCTTAGTTTTAGGCTTTTAGAGTTTCGAGTTCTTGTCAAGTTTTGGTCACTATCAATTATATACATATCCGCTGCCATCACCACCACCATACATATCTCCACTACACCATATACATCTTTGTTGCAATCATTACTACCATATTCATCTTTGTTGCACCATATCCATCCACGCTATTTTTTTCATACCGAGAAAATCTGATTTGGGCGCACAAAGAAAAATCTGAGTTGCTAGTTCTTTTCTTGTTACTCCCCAAAAAAGAAAAATACATTATAAGTTGATGTTCTGAACTATGTTTTGTTAAGTTCAGATTCGTCTTGTGCAAAGTAAAAGAAAATAAGTAGAAGAAGAGAATTCAAAAAAAGACAAAAGAAAAAAAGAAAGAGAAAGAGAAAAGAAAGAAAAGAAGAGAGGAGGAAAAGAGGGAGAGTGATAGCTTGCTGTTCTTGTGCCTTTTTCCTACTGTACCGTGACTTCATTTGTGTCTAGGCTCGCGTCTCTAGCACGGTCTAGCCTAGGACTAGCATGGTACCATCGTTGAACGATTTCTCAACTTGCTTTTTGTGACTAACGTGGTGCTAGTACTTCCTTGTACATTAATTTGAGCCCTCCTACAGCTCCACATATTCGACTACAGCTTTGACAGGTGTTGTTGCTGCGGTGTCGATACACTATTTTCCAGGTTTGTAACTTGTTGGTAACCGCCACCTCCTGTTGGGCTTGGTAAGAACTTATAAGAGCTTGTTTGAACAGGTTGAGAGTGAGAGAATTACAACAACCACATCCTAGTAGTTGATAGGGGCATAAATATTATTGTGGATGTTTCTTGTTTTCTTCTAATCATGGTAGGAATCCACATGGAAATACAAGATGATCAGGTTGTATATTCTCATCAGTTTGCTAAAGGTATGGCAAGAGATAAGCATGCGACTCATGAGGTATGTGATGTTTTGCTTGATAGAATAAAATCTGCACTACCTAGTTTTGAAGGAAAGTATGATCCTCATGCATATATTGAATGGGAGCTAAATGTAAACAATGAATTTAAAAAGCTTGATCTATCAGAAAATCAAAAGGTTAGAGTTGCTTCTAGTGTTTTTACTAAATATGCTTTAACTGAATGGAAACACCTTTGTAGATTTGGTAAAGCCTCTCAATCATGGAAAGATGTGAAAAGACATTTTAGAAATGTTTTTGTACCTGAATATTATTCTGAAATTTTGTTTAGAAAGTTGCAATCTATAAAACAAGAGAACAAAACTGTAGCAGAATACTTGGATAGACTAAAATCATGTTTGCTGCGTTGTGGCTTAGAAGAAACTGGTGAACTTTTGGAACATAGATTTTTGCAAGGTCTTAATGAGGAAATTCAGAATATTCTTGTTGATAAACATTATAACTCTTTTGATGAGTTGTTTGATCTTGCTTGTGATTATGAAAGAAATCTCAAAATGGATCTAGCAAATACAAAAGAAGCACTTGCCTCTCCAATAACTAACAACTTGCAGCAAGTAGACAACAATATTCAAATGGAGAGCAAGAAATTTGGGATATTAGGTGACTCATTTCAGGAAGAGAATCCTGCTGCTTGTACAACCTTTGAGAAGAGCAGCAAAGGTAAGTCAAATGTCAATAACAAAAATAAAGGTGAGTATGCTTTAGTTGAACTGTATTTGTCCACTAATCGTGCTAGCATAGAGAAATCAATTGTGGAACCAGTTACTGATTTTCCCTTGTCACACATTGATATGCTTAATCTTCCTTGTGATACAGAAGAGTTGTGTGCTAACACATTAGCTATATCCATACCACAACTTGTGAATAAAGCAAAAAATTCTGAATCAATGTGTGCTGAATTCAAGCATGTTATTCATATTACAAATGAAAATGAAGAAACTCAAATGTTGTCATCTTTACATACAATGGGGTATATAGAATTTGATGATCTTTGTGAGCTTAGCTACTTAGAGAATAATCTGTTTGCTAGATTTGAATTGCCATGTTCTCGTAATATTAGTTTTCATGCTATTGGCAAATATAATTGTAAAGAGGACTATATGATACACCTAATTTACATTTGTTCAAATATGAAACCCCCTATTATTATGCAAAAATATGATCAATCTAAGGAATGCCCTCCACCAATCGAGTTTCCCTTGTTTGGTTGGAAAGAAACAGGATAACTCTCAAGAAGGGGAGAATGGTTCGGTATTACCTACAACATGCCCTCCACCAATGGTCAAACCGAGGACGGTTTGCTGTCAAGAAGGGGAGAATGATGAGGACATCATTGGCTCGAATATGACCATATTAACCACTTCTAAACTAAAGGTGCAACCATTCTATATGAGGCTTATCATTGATACATTTGATGAATTGGTGCTGCACCATAAAGTGTGTGTATTTTCATTTTCAGAATTACTTACATGGATGAAGAGAAGGTTCAATTGCATATGGAAAGAATGGAAGGTTAATGAAGTTGATTGGGGACCAAGTTCAAATATTCCTAATGTCATCCACCAAGCCACCACGTCACTTTTGGCTCAAAGAAAGAAAGAGTCCAAGTCCAACACGTTTTGGAAGATGAATTCGGACTGCAGAAGAGTCCCAACTTCCGACGGTTGCCACGACTTCATACGGACTCCGATTGGGACGTTCTAGGACTTTTGGAAAGCTTATCAAGTCTACTTTCCAACGGATCTGGACTCATGCCAATATCTTGTTAAATACGTCCGCAGTTCTTATTTTAATACCGCGACCTTTTCTGTCCACGGTGCTGCGTTACCTGATTGTTGCCCGATGGGCCGTGTATCAAGTGGGGCCCAATAGGGGCGTGTCCTAGGGTTGTGGGATGACCCCCACCACGTCCTGGTCGTCCTCTACCCTCTCATATACCTCCATAGCCGCCACAAAGAGATGGGGCTTTTGTTTTGATGTAAGTTTAGCTCCTGCTGCTTCTGGTAGACACGTGTGTCGGTTAGACCATCTGTTCTACTCGATCCGGAACCCCACCTTTATGTGTATTAGATCTGAAACTTCATCTCATATTTGCAATTGAGTGCTTGTTCTACTTGTTCTTGCTTGTTCTTCGATTGCTTGCAGGAATAACCCTAGTGGTTTGGTTGGTTGTGATCCGCAAGATCGTGACAACCGCTGAAATTGGTGTATCGATCGCTAAGGCGCAGCGTCCTTGTATGGTTGTAGTCGGGTCATGAATGTCTCTCCAGTGAAATCGAAGTTATCCTTCTCCACCGAAAGATTGGGACACACATACTCTTATCAAGTCCCATCGAGTGTGTCCAAAATGATTTCTATGCCTATGGTATATTCGGTGTAAACCGTGCACCTATCTTGCATTGACACAAACACTATCTCCAAATGGACTAAAACAAGGTTCCACACGGCCCACGTCACTTATGAGTACCATCAGGTGCGTCTAAATCTATTTATGAGCCTGTGGTACGTGCAATGCAAACCATACACCTATCTTGCATCAAGATTAGCACTATTTCCAAACGGACCGAATAGAACTCCACCAGACCCTCATCACCAAGGAGTACCATCAGGTGCGTCCAAAACTATTTATGAGCCTATGGTACATTTAGTACAAACCGTGCACCTATCTGGCGTCAAGATTAGCACTATCTCCAAACGGACCGAACAGAGCTCCACCAGACCCTCATCACCTAGTTGTACCATCGGGTACGTCTAAAATGATTTATCAGCCTATGGTACGTTTGACACAAACCAAGCACCTATCTTGCACTGACGCTAACACTGTCTCGAAACAGATCAAAACAAGATTCCACCTGACCCACCTCACCTTATTGTTCCATCGGGTGCCTCCAATACTATTTTTGAGCCAACGGTATGTTTGACACAAACCGTGCACCAGTCTTGCATCAAGAGTAGCACTATCTCCTAACGGACCAAACTGAGCATCCACTTGAGCCTCGTCACCTAGAAGCCCCATCGAGTGTGTCCACAATGATTTCTATGCCTATGGTATGTTCGGTGCAAACCATGCACCTATCTTGCACTGACACAAACACTGTCTCCAAATGGACTAAAATGAGATTCCACACGGCCCACGTTACTTACGAGTTCCATCAGGTGCGTCCAAAACTATTTTTGAGCCTATGGTACATGTAGTGCAAACCGTGCACCTATCTTGCGTATAGATTAGCACTATCTCCAAACAGACCGAACAGAGCTCCACCAGACCCTCGTCACCTAGGAGCACCATTAGGTGTGTCTAAAACGATTTATGAGCCTATGGTACGTTTGACACAAACTGAGCACCTATCTTACACCGATGCTAACACTGTCTCAAAACAGATCGAAACGAGATTCCACATGACCCACCTCACCTTGGAGTTCCATCGGGTGCCTCCAATACTATTTCTGAGCCAACAGTACGTTCAATGCAAACCGTGCACCAATCTTGCATCAAGAGTAGCACTATCTCCAAACGGACTGAACCAAGCTTCCACTTGAGCCTCGTCACCTAGGAGTCCCATCGAGTGTGTCCAAAATGATTTCTATGCTGCTAGAATGTTCGGTGCAAACCGTGCACCTATCTTGCACTTACACAAACACTGTCTCAAAACGGACTAAAACGAGATTTCACACGGCCCACGTCACTTACGAGTTCCATCAGGTGCGTATAAAACTATTTATGAGCCTATGGTATGTGCAGGGCAAACCGTGCACCTATCTTGCATCAAGATTAGCACTATCTCTAAACGGAACGAATAGAGGTCCAATAGACCCTCGTCACCTAGGAGTACCATCGGGTGTGTCTAAAATGATTTAGGAGCCTATGGTACAATTGATGCAAACCGAGCACCTATCTTGCCCCGATGCTAACACAGTCTCAAAATAGATCGAAACAAGATTCGACATGAACCACCTCAGGTAGGAGTTCCACCTGGTGCGTCCAATAGTATTTCTGAGCCTACGGTACGTTCGACGCAAACTGTGCACCTATCTTGAATCAAGAGTAGCACTATCTCCAAAGGGACCAAACTGAGCTTCCACTTGAGCCTCGTCACCTAGGAGTCCCATCGAGTGTGTCCAAAATGATTTCTATGCCTCTAGTATGTTTAGTGCAAACCGTGCACCTATCTTGCACTGACACAAACACTGTCTCCAAATGGACTAAAATGAGATTCCACATGGCCCACGTCACTTATGAGTACCATACAGTGCTTCTAAAACTATTTATGAGCCTATGGTACGTGTAGTGCAAACCATGCACCTATCTTGTGTCAATGTTAGCACTATTTCCAAATGGACCAAATAGAGCTCCACCAGACCCTCGTCACCTAGGAGTACCATTGGGTGCGTCCAAAACTATTTACGAGCCTATGTTACGTTCAGTGCCAACCGTGCACCTATCTTGCGTCAAGATGAGCACTATCTCCAAATGGACCGAACAGAGCTCCACCAGACCCTCGTCACCTAGGAGTACCACCGGGTGCGTCTAAAATGATTTAGGAGCCTATGGTACGTTTGACACAAACCGACCACCTATCTTGCACCGACGGTAACACTGTCTCGAAACAGATTGAAACGAGATTCCACATGACCCACCTCACCTAGGAGCTCCATTGGGTGCCTCCTACTATTTCTGAGCCTACGGTACGTTCAACGCAAACCGTGCACCAATCTTGCATCAAGAGTAGCACTATCTCCAAACGGACTGAACAGAGCTTCCACTTGAGCCTCGTCACCTAGAAGTCCCGTCGAGTGTGTCCAAAACGATTTTGATGCCTATGGTATGTTTAGTGCTAACCGTGCACCTATCTTGCACTGACACAAACACTGTCTCCAAATGGACTAAAACGAGATTCCACACGGCCCACGTCACTTCTGAGTACCATCGGGTGCGTCTAAATCCATTTATGAGCCTGTGGTACGTGCAATGCAAACCACCATCACGGTTAGCACAATTTCCAATCGGACCGAACAGAGCTCCACCAGACCCTCGTCACCTAGGAGCACCATCAGGTGTGTCTAAAACGATTTATGAGCCTATGGTACGTTTGACACAAACCGAGCACCTATCCTGCACTGATGCTAACACTGTCTTAAAACAGATCGAAACGAGATTCCACATGACCCACCTCACCTAGGAGTTCCATCGGGTGCCTCCAATACTATTTCTAAGCCTACGGTACGTTCAATGCAAACGGTGCACCAATCTTGCATCAAGAGTAGCACTATCTCCAAACGGACCAAACTGAGCTTCCACTTGAGCTTCGTTACCTAGGAGTCCCATCGAGTGTGTCCAAAATGATTTCTGTGCCTATGGTATGTTCAGTGCAAACCGTGCACCTATCTTGCACTGACACAAACACTATCTCCAAAACGGACTAAAATGAGATTCCACACGGCCCACGTCACTTACGAGTTCCATCAAGTGCGTCCAAAACTATTTTTGAGCCTATGGTACATGCAGTGCAAACCGTGCACCTATCTTGCGTGAAGATTAGCACTCTCTCCAAACAGACCGAACAGAGCTCCACCAGACCCTCGTCACCTAGGAGCACCATCAGGTGTGTCTAAAATGATTTATGAGCCTATGGTACGTTTGACACAAACCGAGCACCTATCCTGCACCGATGCTAACACTGTCTCAAAACAGATCGAAACGAGATTTCACATGACCCACCTCACCTAGGAGTTCCATCAGGTGCCTCCAATACTATTTCTAAGCCTACGGTACTTTCAGTGCAAACCGTGCACCAATCTTGCATCAAGAGTAGCACTATCTCCAAATGGACCGAACCAAGCTTCCACCTGAGCCTCGTCACCTAGGAGTCCCAACGAGTGTGTCCAAAACAATTTCTATGCCTCTAGAATGTTCGGTGCAAACCATGCACCTATCTTGCACTGACACAAACACTGTCTCAAAACGGACTAAAACGAGATTTCACACGGCCCACGTCACTTACGAGTTCCATCAGGTGCGTATAAAACTATTTATGAGCCTATGGTATGTGCGGGGCAAACCGTGCACCTATCTTGCGTCAAGATTAGCACTATCTCCAAATGGAACGAACAGAGGTCCAATAGACCCTCGTCACCTAGGAGTACCATCGAGTGTGTCTAGAACGATTTAGGAGCCTATGGTACAATTGACGCAAACCGAGCTCCTATCTTGCTACTAACACAGTCTCAAAACAGATCAAAACAAGATTCGACATGACCCACCTCAGGTAGGAGTTCCACTTGGTGCCTCCAATAGTATTTCTGAGCCTACGGTACGTTCGACGCAAATCGTGCACCAATCTTGCATCAAGAGTAGCACTATCTCTGAACAGACCAAACTGAGCTTCCACTTGAGCGTCGTCACCTAGGAGTCCCATCGAGTGTGTCCGAAACGATTTCTATGCCTCTAGTATGTTCGGTGCAAACCGTGCACCTATCTTGCACTGACACAAACACTATCTCCAAATGGAGTAAAACAAGATTCCACATGGCCCACGTCACTTATGAGTACCATAGAGTGCTTCTAAAACTATTTATGAGCCTATGGTACGTGCAGTGCAAACCATGCACCTATCTTGCGTCAATGTTAGCACTATTTCCAAATGGACCGAATAGAGCTCCACCAGACCATCATCACCTAGGAGTACCATCGGGTGTGTCCAAAACTATTTATGAGCCTATGTTACGTTCAGTGCCAACCGTACACCTATCTTGCATCAAGATGAGCATTGTCTCCAAACGGACCGAACAGAGCTCCACTAGACCCTCGTCACCTAGGAGTACCACCGGGTGCATCTAAAATGATTTAGGAGCCTATGGTACGTTTGACACAAACCGAGCACCTATCTTGCACCGACGGTAACACTGTCTCGAAACAGATCGAAACGAGATTCCACATGACCCACCTCACCTTGGAGTTCAATCGGGTGCCTCCAATACTATTTCTGAGCCAACGGTACGTTCGACGCAAACCGTGCACCAGTCTTGCATCAAGAGTAGCACTATGTCCAAACGGACCAAACGGAGCTTCCACTTGAGCCTCGTCACCTAGTAGTCCCATCGAGTGTGTCCAAAACGATTTCTATGCCTATGGTAGGTTCAGTGCAAACTGTGCACCTATCTTGCACTGACACAAACACTGTCACCAAACAGACTAAAACAAGATTCCAAACGACCCACGTCACTTATGAGTTCCATCAAGTGCGTGTAAAACTCTTTGTGAGCCTATGGTATGAGCCTATGCGTCAACATCAGCACTATCTCCAAATGGACCGAACACAGGACCACCAGAACCTCGTCACCTAGGAGTACCATCGGGTGCGTCTATAGCACTATCTCCAAACGGACCGAACAGAGCTCCACCAGACCCTCGTCACCTAGGTGTACCATCGGGTGTGTCTAAAACGATTTATGAGTCTATGGTACGTTTGACGCAAACCGAGCACCTATCTTGCACCAACACTAACACTATCTCAAAACAGATCAAAACGAGATTCCACATGACCCACCTCACCTAGGAGTTCTATCAGGTGCCTCCAATACTATTTCTGAGCCTATGATACGTTCAACACAAACTGTGCACCAATCTTGCAACAAGAGTAGCACTATCTCCAAACGGCCCGAACAGAACTTCCACTTGACCTCATCACCTGGGAGTCCCATCGAGTGTGTCAAAAACGATTTCTATGCCTATGGTATGTTTGGTGCAACTGTTCACCAATCTTGGACTAACACAAACACTAGCTCGACACAAAACTATCACAAAATGGACTAAAACGAGATTCCACACGACCCCCGTCACTTATGAGTTCCATCAGGTGCATGTAAAACTATTTATGAGCATATGCTACGTCGTGTGCAAAACCGTGCACCTATCTTTCGTCAAGATTAGCACTATTTCCAAATGGACCAAACAGAGGACCACTAGACCCTCGTCACCTAGGAGTACCATCGGGTGCGTCTAAAATGATTTATGAGCCTATGGTACATTTGACACAAACCGAGCACCTATATTGCACCGACGCTAACACTGCTTCAAAACAGATCGAAACAAGATTCCACATGACCCACCTCACCTAGGAGTTTCACCAGGTGCCTCTAATATTGTTTGCGAGCCTACAATACATTCAACGCAAACCGTGCACCAATCTTGCATCAAGAGTAGCACTATGTCCAAACGGACCAAACCAAGATTTCACTCGAGCCTTGTCACCTAGGAGTCCCATCGAGTGCGTACAAAACGATTTCAATGCCTACGGTATGTTCGGTGCAACCCATGCACCTATCTTTGCACTGACACTAACGCTTTCTCCAAATGGACTAAAACAAGATTCCACACAACCCACGTCACTTATGAGTTCCATCGGGTGTGTTCAAAACTATTTATGAGCCTATGGTACATTCAGTGCAAACTGAGCACCTATCTTGTGTCAAGATTAGCACTATCTCCAAACGGACTGAACAGAGCTCCACCAGACACTCGTCACCACAGAGTACCATTGGGTGTGTCCAAAACGATTTATGAGCCTGCAGTACGTTTGACGCAAACCGAGCACCTATCTTGCACCGACGCTAACACTATCTCAAAACAGATCGAAACAAGATTCCACATGACCCACCTCACCTAGGAGTTCCATCGGGTACCTCCAATACTATTTCTAAGCCTACAGTACGTTTAACGCAAACCGTGCACCAATCTTGCATCAAGAGTAGCACTATCTCCAAACGAACCGAACCGAGCTTCCACTTGAGCCTCGTCACCTAGGAGTACTATCGACTATGTCCAAAATGATTTCTATGCCTATGGTATGTTCGGTGCAAACCGTGCAACTATGTTGCACTGGCACTAATACTATCTCCAAATGGGCAAAAACGAGATTCCACACGACCCACATCACTTACGAGTTGCATCGGGTGCGTCCAAAACTATTTATGAGCCTATGGTACATTCAGTGCAAACCGTGCACCAATCTTGCGTCAAGATTAGCACTATCTCCAAATGGACTAAAACAAGACTCCACACGACCCACGTCACTTACGAGTTCCATCGGGTGCGTCCAAAACTATTTATGAGCCTATGGTACATTTGACGCAAACCGAGCACCTACCTTGTGTCAAGATTAGCACTATCTCCAAACGGACTGAACAGAGCTCCACCGGACCCTCTTCACCTAAGCGTAGCATCGGGTGTGTCTAAAATGATTTATGAGCCTATGGTACATTTGACGCAAACCGAGCACCTATCTTGCACCGACGCTAACCCAATCTCAAAACAGATCGAAACAAGGTTCCACGAGACCCACCTCACCTAAGAGTTCCATTGGGTGCCTCCAATACTATTTCTGAGCCTACGGTATGTTCGACGCAAACCATGCACCAATCTTGCATCCAGAGTAGCGCTATCTGCAAATGGAATGAACAGAGCTTCCACTTGAGCCTCGTCACCTTGGAGTCCCATCGACTGTGTCCAAAATGATTTCTATGCCTCTGGTATGTTCGGTGCAACCCATGCACCTATCTTTGCACTAACACTAACACTGTCTCCAAACGGAATAAAACAAGATTCCACATGACCCACGTCACTTACAAGTTCCAACAGGTGTGTCCAAAACTATTTATGAGCATATGGTACGTGCATTGCAAACCGTGCACCTATCTTGCGTCAAGATTAGCACTATCTCCAAATGGACCGAACAGAGCTCCACCGGACCCTCGTCACCTAGGAGTACCATCGGGTGCGTCTAAAATGATTTATGAGCCTATGGTATGTTTGACGTAAACAGAGCACCTATCCTGCACCAACGCTAACACTGTCTCAAAACAGATTGAAACGAGATTCCACATGACCCACCTCACCTAGGAGTTCCATTGGGTGACTCCAATACTATTTCTGAGCCTATGATACGTCAACGAAAACTGTGCACCAATCCTGCAACAAGAGTAGCACTATCCCCAAACGGACCGAACAGAGCTTCCACTTGAGCCTCGTCACCTAGGAGTCCCATCGAGTGTGTCCTAAACGATTTCTATGCCTATGGTATGTTCGGTGCGACCGTTCACCAATCTTGCACTAACACAAACACTATCTCCAAACGGACAAAAGTGAGGTTCCACAAGGCCCACGTAACTTACGAGTTCCATCAGGAGCGTCTAAAACTATTTATGAGCCTATGATACGTGCAGTGCAAACTGTGCACCTATCTTGCGTCAAGATTAACACTACCTCCAAACGGACCGAACATAGGTCCACCAGACCCTCGTCACCTATGAGTACCATCGGGTGCGTCTAAAACGATTTATGAGCCTATGGTATATTTGGTGCAACCCGAGCACCTATCTTCCACCGACGCTAACCAGTCTCAAAATAGATCGAAACAAGATTCCACATGACCCACCTCACCTAGGAGTTTCATCGGGTGCCTCCAATACTATTTCTAAGCCTACGGTACGTTCGACGTAAACCGTGCACCAATCTTGCATCAAGAGTAGCCCTATCTCCAAACGGGCCAAACTGAGCTTCCACTTATGTCTTGTCTCCTAGGAGTCCCATCGAGTGTGTCCAAAACGATTCCTATGCCTATGGTATGTTCGGTGCAAACCGTGCACCTATCTTGCACTGACAAAAACACTGCCTCGAAACGGACTGAAAAGAGATTCCACACGACCCACGTCACTTACGAGTTCCATCGGGTGCGTCCAAAACTATTTATGAGCCTATGGTACGTTCTATGCAAACCGTGCACCAATACACTGACACTAATACTGTCTCCAAACGGACTAAAACAAGATTCCACATGACCCACATCACTTACGAGTTGCATCGGGTGCGTCCAACACTATTTATGAGCCTATGGTACGTTCAGTGCAAACCGTGCACCTATCTTGCGTCAAGATTAGCACTATCTCCAAACGGACCGAATAGAGCTCCACTGGAGCCTCGTCACCAAGGAGTACCATTGGGTGTGCCTAAAATGATTTATGATCCTATGGTACATTTGACGCAAACTGAGCACCACTTATCAAGATTAGCACTCTCTGCAAACGGACTGAACAGAGCACCACCAAACACTCGTCACCTCGAAGTTCCATTGGGTGTGTCCAAAACAATTTATGAGCCTATGGTACATTTGACGCAAACCGAGCACCTATCTTGCACCAATGCTAACCCAATCTCAAAACAGATTGAAATAAGATTCAACATGACCCACCTCACCTAAGAGTTCCATTGGGTGCCTCCAATATATTTCTAAGGCTACGGTACGTTCGACGCAAACCGTGCACCAATCTTGCATCAAGAGTAGAACTATCTCCAAATGGACCGAAAAGAGCTTCCACTTGATCCTCGTCACCTAGGAGTCCCATAGAGTGCGTCCAAAACAATTTCAATGCCTACGGTATGTTTGGTGCAACCTATGCAGCTATCTTTCCACTGACACTAACACTGTCTCCAAATGGACTAAAACAAGATTCCACACGACTCACGTCACTTACGAGTTCCATCAGGTGCGTCCAAAACTATTTATGAGCCTACGGTACATTAAGTGCAAACCATGCACCTATCTTGTGTCAAGATTAGCACTATCTCCAAATGGACCGAACAGAGCTCCACCAGACCCACGTCACCTAGGAGTACCATTGGGTGTGTCTAAAATGATTTATGCGCCTATGGTACGTTTGACGCAAACCGAGCACTTATCTTGCACCGACGCTAACACTATCTCAAAACAAATCGAAACGAGATTCCACATGACCCACCTCACTAGGAGTTCCATCGGGTGCCTCCAATACTATTTCTGAGCTTACGGTATGTTCAACACAAACCGTGCACCAATCTTGCATCAAGAGTAGCACTATCTCCAAACGGACTGAACTGAGCCTCCACTTGAGACTCGTCACCTAGAAGTCCCATCGAGTGTGTCGAAAACGATTTCAATGCCTACGGTATATTCGGTGCAACCCATGCACCTATCTTTGCACAGACACTAACACTGTCTCTAAACAGACTAAGACAAGATTCCACATGACCCACGTCACTTACAAGTTCCATCGGTGCATCTAAAACTATTTATGAGCCTATGGTATATTAAGTGCAAACTGTGCACCTATCTTGTGTCAAGATTAGCACTATCTCCAAACGGACCGAATAGAGCTCCACCGGACCCTCGTCACCTTGGAGTACCATTTGGTTTGTGTAAAACGATTTATGAGCCCATGGCACATTTGACGCAAACCAAGCACCACTTGTCAAGATTAGCACTATCGGCAAACACACCGAACAGATCTCCACCAGACCCTCATCACCTAGGAGTACCATCGGGTGTGTCTAACACGATTTATGAGCCTATGGTACATTTGACGCAAATCGAGCACCTATCTTGCACTGACGCTAACCCAATCTCAAAACAGATCGAAACAAGATTCCACATGACCCACCTCACCTAGGAGTGCCATCAGGTGCGTCTAAAATGATTTATGAGCCTGTCGTACATTTGACGCAAACCAAGCACCTATCTTGCACCGACACTAACACTGTCTCAAAACAGATCGAAACGAGATTCCACATGACCCACCTCACCTAGGAGTTCCATCGGGTGCCTCCAATACTATTTCTAAGACTACGATACATTCTACGCAAACCGTGCACCAATCTTGCATCAAGAGTAGCACTATCTCCAAACGGACCGAACCGAGCTTCCACTTGAGCCTCGTCACCTAGGAGACCCATAGAGTGCGTCCAAAATGATTTCAATGCCTACGATATGTTCGGTGCAACCCTTGCACCTATTTTTGCACTGACACTAACACTGTCTCCAAACAGACTAAAACAAGATTCCACATGACCCACGTCACTTACGAGTTGCATCGGGTGCGTCCAAAACTATTTATGAGCCTATGGTACATTAATTGCAAACTGTGCACCTACATTGTGTCAAGATTAGCACTATCTCCAAACGGACCGAACAGAGCTCCACCAGACCCTTGTCACCTAGGATTACCATCGGGTGTGTCTAAACTGATTTATGAGCCTATGGTACGTTTGACGCAAACCGAGCACCTATCTTGCACCGACGCAAACCCTATCTCAAAACAGATCAAAACGAGATTCCACATGACCCACCTCACCTAGGAGTTCCATCGGATGCCTCCAATACTATTTCTGAGCCTACGGTACATTCAACGCAAACCGTGCACCAATCTTACATCAAGTGTAGCACTATCTCCAAACGGACCGAACAGAGCTTCCACTTGAGCCTCGTCAACTAGAAGTCCCATCGAGTGTGTCCAAAATGATATCTATGCCTATGGTATGTTTGGTACAAACCATGCACCTATCTTGCACTGACACTAACACTGTGTACAAATGGACTAAAACAAGATTCCACACGGCCCACGTCACTTACGAGTTGCATCGGGTGCGTCCAAAACTATTTATGAGCCTAGGTACATGCAGTGCAAACTGTGCACCTATCTTGCGCAAGATTAGGACTATCTCCAAATGGACCGAACAGAGGTCCACTAGACGCTCGTCACCTAGGAGTACCATCGGGTGCGTCTAAAATGATTTATGAGCCTATGGTACGTTTGACGCAAACCGAGCACCTATCTTGCACCGACGCTAACCCTATCTCAAAACAGATCGAAACGAGATTCCACATGACTCACCTCAATTAGGGGTTCCATCGGGTGCCTCTAATACTATTTCCAAGCCTACGGTACATTCTACGCAAACCGTGCACCAATCTTGCATCAAGAGTAGCACTATCTCCAAACAGACCGAACTGAGCTTCCACTTGAGCCTCATCACCTAGGAGTCCCATCGAGTGTGTCCAAAACAATTTCAATGCCTACGGTATGTTCGGTGCAACACATGCACCTATCTATACACTGACGCTAACACTGTCTCCAAACAGACTAAAACAAAATTCCACACGACCCACGTCACTTACGAGTTCCATCGGGTGCGTCCAAAACTATTCATGAGCCTATGGTACATTAAGTGCAAACCATGCACCTATCTTGTGTCAAGATTAGCACTATCTCCAAACAGAGCGAATAGAGCTCGACCTGACCCTCGTCACCTAGGCGTACCATCAGGTGTGTCTAAAACGATTTATGAGCCTATGGTACATTTGACGCAAACCGAGCACCTATCTTGCGCCGATGCTAACCCAATCTCAAAACAGATCGAAACAAGATTCCACATGACCCACCTCACCTAGGAGTTCCATCGGGTGCCTCCAATACTATTTCTGAGCCTACGGTACGTTCGACGCAAATCATGCACCAATCTTGCATCAAGAGTAGCTCTATCTCCAAATGGACCAAACCAAGCTTCCACTTGAGCCTCGTCACCTAGGAGTCCCATCGAGTGCCTCCAAAACAATTTCTATGCCTATGGTATGTTCGGTGCAACCCATGCACCTATCTTTGCACTGACACTAACACTGTCTCCAAACAGCCTAAAACAAGATTCCACATGACCCACGTCACTTACGAGTTCCATCAGTTGCGTCCAAAACTATTTATGAGCATATGGTACATGCAGTGCTAACTGTGCACCTATCTTACGTCAAGATTAGCACTATCTACAAACGGAGCGAACAGAGCTGTACCGGACCCTCGTCACCTAGGAGTACCATCGGGTGCATCTAAAATGATTTATGAGCCTATGGTACGTTTGACGCAAACCAAGCACCTATCTTGCACCAACGCTAACACTGTCTCAAAACAGATCACAACAAGATTCCACATGACCCACCTCACCTAGGAGTTCCGTCGGGTGCCTTCAATACTATTTCTAAGTCTACGGTACGTTCGACGCAAACCGTGCGCAGATCTTGCATCAAGAGTAGCACATCTCCAAACGGACCAAACTGAGCTTCCACTTATGTCTTGTCTCCTAGGAATCCCATCGAGTGTGTCCAAAACGATTTCTATGCCTATGGTATGTTCGGTGCAAACCGTGCACCTATCTTGCACTGACACTAACACTATCTCTAAACGGACTAAAAAGAGATTCCACACGACCCACGTCACTTACGAGTTCCATCAGGTGCGTCCAAAACTATTTATGAGCCTATGGTATGTTCAGTGCAAACCGTGCACCTATCTTGCGTCAAGATTAGCCTATCTCCAAATAGACCGAACAGAGCACCACCGGACCCTCATCAACTAGGAGTACCATCAGGTGCATCTAAAATGATTTATGAGCCTATGGTACGTTTGACACAAATCAAGCACCTATCTTGCACCAACGCTAACACTGTCTCAAAACAGATCGAAACATGATTCCACATGACCCACGTCACCTAGGAGTTCCAACGGGTGCCCCCGATACTATTTCTGAGCCTACGGTATGTTCGACGCAAGATGTGCACCAATCTTGCATTAAGAGTAGCACTATCTCCAAACGGACCAAAGAGAGCTCCCACTTGAGCCTCGTCACCTAGGAGTCCCATCGACTGTGTCCAAAACGATTTCTATGCCTATGGTATGTTCGGTGCAATCCATGCACCTATCTTTGCACTGACACTAACACTGTCTCCAAACGGACTAAAACGAGATTCCACACAGCCCACGTCACTTACGAGTTGCATCGGGTGGGTCCAAAACTATTTATGTGCCTATGGTACATGCAATGCAAACCGTGCACCTGTCTTGTGTCAAGATTAGCACTATCTCCAAATGGACTGAACAGAGGTCCACTAGACCCTCGTCACCTAGGAGTACCATCGGGTGCATCTAAAATGATTTATGAGCCTTTGGTACATTTGACACAAACCGAGCACCTATCTAGCACCGACTCAAACCCAGTCTCAAAACAGATCGAAACAAGATTCCACATGACCCACCTCACCTATGACTTCCATCGGGAGCCTCTAATACTATTTCTGAGCCTATGGTACGTTCGACACAAACCATGCACCAATCTTGCATCAAGAGTAGCACTATCTCCAAACGGACCAAAGCGAGCTTCCACTTCAGCCTCGTCACCTAGGTGTCCCATCGACTGTGTCCAAAACGATTTCTATATCTATGGTATGTTCGGTGCAAACCGTGCACCTATCTTGCACTGACACTTACACTGTCTCCAAATGTACTAAAACGAGATTCCACATGACCCACGTCACTTACAAGTTCAATCGGGTGCGTCCAAAACCATTTATGAGCCTATGGTACATTCAGTGCAAACCGTGCACCTATCTTGCGTCAAGATAGCACTATCTCCAAACGGACCGAACTGAGCTCCACTAGACCCTCATCACCTAGTAGTACCATCGGGTGCGTCTAAAATGATTTATGAGCCTATGGTACGTTTGACGCAAACCGAGCACCTATCTTGCACCGACGCTAACCCTATCAGAAAACAGATCGAAACGAGATTCCACATGACTCACCTCAATTAGGAGTTCCATCGGGTGCCTCTAATACTATTTCCGAGCCTACGGTACGTTCTACGCAAACCATGCACCAATCTTGCATCAAGAGTAGCACTATCTCCAAATGGACCGAACCGAGCTTCCACTTGAGCCTCATCACCTAGGAGTCCCATCGAGTGTGTCCAAAATGATTTCAATGCCTACGGCATGTTCGGTGCAACCCATGCACCTATCTATGCACTAACACTAACACTATCTCCAAATGGACTAAAACAAAATTCCACACGACCCACGTCACTTACGAGTTCCATCAGGTGTGTCCAAAACTATTCATGAGTCTATGGTACATTAAGTGCAAACCGTGCACCTATCTTATGTCAAGATTAGCACTATCTCCAAACGGAGCGAATAGAGCTCGACCGGACCCTCGTCACCTAAGTGTACCATCAGGTGTGTCTAAAACGATTTATAAGCCTATGGTACATTTGACGCAAACCGAGCACCACTTGTCAAGATTAGCACTCTCTGCAAACGGACCGAACAGAGCTCCACCAGACCCTCATCACCTAGGAGTACCATCGGGTGTGTCTAAAACGATTTATGAGCCTATGGTACATTTGACGCAAACCGAGCACCTATCTTGCACCGACGCTAACCCAATCTCAAAACAGATCGAAACAATATTCCACATGACCCACCTCACCTAGGAGTTCCATCGGGTGCCTCCAATACTATTTCTGAGCCTACGGTACGTTCGATGCAAACCGTGCACCAATCTTGCATCAAGAGTAGCACTATCTCCAAACGGACCAAAGAGAGCTCCCACTTGAGCCTCGTCACCTAGGAGTCCCATCGACTGTGTCCAAAACGATTTCTATGCCTATGGTATGTTCGGTGCAACCCATGCACCTATCTTTGCACTGACACTAACACTGTCTCCAAATGGCCTAAAACAAGATTCCACATGACCCATGTCACTTACGACTTCCATCAGTTGCGTCCAAAACTATTTATAAGCATATGGTACATGCAGTGCTAACCGTGCAACTATCTTGCGTCAACATTAGCACTATTTCCAAAACGGACCGAACAGAGCTGCACCGGACCCTCGTCACCTAGAAGTACCATCGGGTGCGTCTAAAATAATTTATGTGCCTATGGTACGTTTGACGCAAACCAAGCACCTATCTTGCACCAACGCTAACATTGATAAGAGTATGTGTGTCCCAATCTTTCGGTGGAGAAGGATAACTTCGATTTCACTAGAGGGACATTCACGACCCGACTACAACCATCCAAGGATGCTGCGCCTTAGCGATCGATACACCAATTCCAGTGGTTGTCACGATCTTGCGGATCACAACCAACCAAACAACTAGGGTTATTCCTGCAAGCAATCGAAGAACAAGCAAGAACAAGTAGAACAAGCACTCAATTGCAAATATGAGATGAAGTTTCAGATCTAATACACATAAAGGTGGGGTTCCAGATCGAGTAGAACAGATGGTCTAACCGACACACGTGTCTACCAGGAAGTAGCAGGAGCTAAACTTACATCAAAACAAAAACTCAATCTCTTTGTGGTGGCTATGGAGGTATATGAGAGGGTAGAGGACGACCTAGACGTGGTGGGGGTCATCCCACAACCCTAGGACACGCCCCTATTGGGCCCCACTTGATACATGGCCCATCGGGCAACAATCAGGTGACGCAGCACCATGGACAGAAAAGGTCTCGGTATTAAAATGAGAACTGAGGACGTACTTAACAAGATATCGGTATGAGTCCAGATCCGTTGGAAAGTACACTTGATAAGCTTTCCAAAAAGTCCTAGAACGTCCCAATCGGAGTCCATATGAAGTCGTGGCAACCGTCGAAAGTTGGGACTCTTCTGCAGTCCGAATTCATCTTCCAAAACGTGTTGGACTTGGACTCTTTCTTTCTTTGAGCAAAAAGTGACATGGTGGCTTGGTGGATGACATTAGGAATATTTGGACTTGGTCCCCAATCAACTTCATTAACCTTCCATTCTTTCCATATGCAATTGAACCTTCTCTTCATCCATGTAAGTAATTCTGAAAATGAAAATACACACACTTTATGGTGCAGCACCAATTCATCAAATGTATCAATGATAAGCCTCATATAGAATGGTTGCACCTTTAGTTTTGAAGTGGTTAATATGGTCATATTTGAGCCAATGATGTCCTCATCAAACACTGTCTCAAAACAGATCGAAACATGATTCCACATGACCCACGTCAACTAGGAGTTCCAACGGATGCCCCCGATACTATTTCCGAGCCTATGGTATGTTCGACGCAAGCCGTGCACCAATCTTGCATTAAGAGTAGCACTATCTCCAAATGGACCGAAGAGAGCTTTGACTTGAGCCTCATCACCTAGGAGTCCCATCGACTGTGTCCAAAATGATTTCTATGCCTATGGTATGTTCGGTGCAAACCATGCACCTATCTTGCACTAACACTAACACTGTCTCCAAATGGACTAAAATGAGATTGCACACGACCCACGTCACTTACGAGTTACATCGGGTGCGTCCAAAACTATTTATGAGCCTATGGTATGTTCAGTGCAAACCGTGCACCTATCTTGCATCGAAATTAGCACTATCTCCAAACGGACCGAACAGAGCTTCTACTTGAGCCTCGTCACCTAGGAGTCCCATCGAGTGTGTCCAAAATGATTCTATATCTATGGTATGTTCGGTGCAAACCGTGCACCAATCTTGCACTGACACTTACACTGTCTCCAAACGTACTAAAACGAGATTCCACATGACCCACGTCACTTACAAGTTTAATCGGGTGCGTCCAAAACCATTTATGAGCCTATGGTACATTCAGTGCAAACCGTGCACGTATCTAGCATCAAGATTAGCACTATCTCCAAACGGACCGAACAGAGCTCCACTAGACCCTCATCACCTAGTAGTACCATCGGGTGCGTGTAAAATGATTTATGAGTCCATGGTACGTTTGACGCAAACCGAGCACCCATCTTGCACTAACGCTAACACTGTCTCAAAACAGATCGAAACAAGATTCCACATGACCCACCTCACCTAGGAGTTCCATCGGGTGCCTCCAATACTATTTCTGAGACTACGGTACGTTCGATGCAAACCGTGCACCAATCTTGCATCAAGTGTAGCACTATCTCCAAACAGACCAAACCGAGCTTCCACTTGAGCCTCATCACCTAGGAGACCCATAGAGTGTGTCCAAAATGATTTCAATGCCTACGATATGTTCGGTGCAACCCATGCACCTATCTTTGCACTGACACTAACACTGTCTCCAAACGGACTAAAATAAGATTCCACATGACCCACATCACTGTAACACCTCAGGTGTTTAGCTCCTTAATTGCATTGCATTTGCATAAGCATAAGCAAGCATCATTCATTTCATGCATAATTAGCAAGTGTTATGCAACACACTCATGCAACATGTGCAACATGAGCTTGCAACATTTGGGTGAAAGTATTGAATTACTTGTTCCAAAGTATGTGACACTAGGAATTTTGTGCAACCAATGTGTAGAGTGGCTAATTAGGTCTTATAACACCTTAATTACATTTAGGGTAAGTAGTGGAGCAATGTTCATGTTGACCAAAATTACCAAATTGCCCTTCCAAATGTTGTTGACTAAGTTTGGACCCCTAGAGTGATCTGGTTTGACCAATTAAAAAGTCCAGCTTAGAAATCTTGCATGGAGGAGCAACCTTAAACAAAGTTGTAGAGAATTTCATAAGGAACAAAAGTTCTAATATGGCCATCTCATGAAAATGACCAGAGCATACTCAAAAAGGACCCACAAGTCAGATTTGAGGTTGGGTTCAACACTTAGAAAATTTCTAAGTATGAAAACTGAGTTTCAGTTTCATATACCCTAGTTGAGAGCTCTGTAGTCTGCAAACCAAGCCGAACCAGCTCGAGCTCCAATTGTGAAAGTTGTAGACCACATGTAGATCTCCAACTTTGTTAACTACAACTTACCCCGGATCGCCACGGATTGGGAGATCCATTGTCAACAAGTTTCGCTGTCAGTCGGTTCGATGGATACTGAAACGAAAAGTTTAGACGCTACAGTGCTCGGGCGATTCAGAACTCGGTGGCCGCGTGTACGCCGCGCGTCGACGGCCGGCTGACCGCGCTGGCCACGCGCCGTGCGCATTCTGGCGTCGCAGCCGCGTCTTGAAGCCACCCCACGCCTGCCGACACACTCACCCGCTCCAGTTCGCCTTTCTTCTCCACCGCGCGCTGCGCCAAGCAAGCAGCCGCTCCGCCATTGCCGCCGCGCCTCTTCCCCACGTTCGTGCGCCGTCGTCATTGAGTCTCGGCTCAATTCCTCCTGTCAGCAACCCCGTCGCATCTTCCTCTACCACCTCCACCCGTTTCCGGGAGTGGTTGAGTGAAGGTGAGGCCACATTGCTCGCTTCCGCCACCACGGCCGTGTTCGGGACCTCGCCGGAGTTCGAGGCCGCCGTGGGCAGAGCAGCTCCGCCCTTCTCATCCCTTCCTTTTCCCTTAGTCAGCTTTCCAGTGACTCCGGGGAGCTTGGATCGGGTTTGGTTGAGGCGGTAGGGGCTCACCGTCGCCGGCGTACCGCCGCGCACCTCCACCGTGCCGCCATGACCGACGGTGAGTGCTTTCCCGTTGCTCCGCCGCCCCGTTCTTGCCACCAATCAACGTAGTTCGATGACGTGGTTATGCTCGTTCATCCAGTTTCACCGGCCGACTCACCGACGGCGAGTTCCGGCGACCACAACCACCCTCCTCCGCCTCTCTCTCGCTGACCGGTGGGGCCATCCGGTCAGTCGCACGCGCGCGTGGGCGGGAGCCGTAGCAGGCCGCACGCGGGAGTGGACCATGCAGAGAGATTTGGGCCGCGTCGGCCTGTAGGCCGGCCCTTTAGTGGGATTTCGATTTTAGTTTTGTTTTCCTTTTTAATTGCCATAGATTTGAGATAATGTTTGGAAAATGTAGATCTAGGGTTTTACTTGCTCAAAAATCATGAGATAAATTTTGTTATGATCTAAATGATGTGTAGTATTTTAGAAAAATATAAATCTGGTATGTGATGTTTAGTTTTCTGGAGAATTTAATAGATCTTTCAAATGTGTTTTGAAATGAATGCAAATTTGTTAAATGTATAACTTGAGCTGTTGTATTTCAAAAATTATGAAATTTGGTGGGTAGGCTAATTTATACTTGCTCTAGCTCTGGTAAAAATTTGGGCAGCAGTGCTTAAGTACTTTTCAAGTTATAATGCTATCTTGTTATTTTAGGAAATGCTTGGACGAATTTTAGTAATTTTTCTACGTGTGCAATGTTCTTATAAATTTTTGGAGAATGTCTTGGTACCATAAAGTGTCTAAGAAAATTATGAAATCTGTTGTTTGATACTTTTCATTGTGATTTGTTAATTATACAAAAATCAGCCTTTTTGGCTTGTGAATTTTGTGTAGGGAGTTCCTTTGAATAAATTTAGTTCCAATTCTTACAGTAGTCTCTTTTTGGGTCAGAGAGTCTCCTGTAATTTTTGTAGAATTTTAGGAACAGTTTACATATATGTTTAAAATTCCACTTAATTAATTAAGTAAATTAAGAAATGAGTATAAATAAATATTTTAGGTAGACACACCTTACTTTCTGGTGTTTTTGTAACCCATGTGAACTTTTGGTAACATTAGTTTGGTCTTAGGAGAAGTTTGCCACATCAATAAATATTTAATCCTTGCAATTCTAGGTTTTCTGGACAGCTGGAAGTATTTTTAGGTTTGACCTTTGATAAAGGTGGTTGCTGGAAAACTTGTAAATACCAAAGTTGTAGTAAACTTGATAAACGAGCTTGTGTCAAAATTTGGGAGCATTTGGTTTAGTAGTTTGGGAGTTGTTGCTGTTTTAAGTGACAGTCCAGAATTGGCTGCTCTCTGTTTAGAGAGGACAGATTCTGGAACTTGAGGAATTTGACATGGAAAACTTAGGAATTAAGGGTTGAGGTCTGAAAATGATTGGTAGGGCATTTCATAAGCTTTCCAGATTGTCTTAGATCATATCTTTTGGAGTTGAGAATCTTCAGTTATGTTAGAAACAATTAGCGGCTGTCCAGAATGTCTTGCTGTGATATTTTGGTGTTGGCTGTGGTAACCTAAGTAATGTTACTCTTGTGTTTGTTAGGTGTTAGAGCCTTAACTGAAGAAGAACAACTGTATCTTAGGTTGAGTAGCTTAGGTGAGTACTTCTCTACCGGAGAGGAAATTTGCACCTAATACTCGAAGTGATTTGATTAGAGCTTTAAGATTGTTGAAATGCATTTCATTCCGAGCATACTGCATCTTTCATTATGCATACATGAGATTTATTATGCACTCATGCAATAGGTGTGCCGGAGGGGGTAACACTCCTCGAGTTCGAGCCAGTGATCCCGGAGGAAGTCCAAGACCAGCCGGAGCAGCCAGAGGGACCAACCGGTGACGAAGCTCCTGCCGAAGATCTACCAGAGTGTCCTGACCACCGGCCCTCGACCTTTCTAAAAGGCAAGCCCCGGTGCATGCTGAACCCACCATTTTATAAATCTATCTTGAGTACTTTTAATTGTTTACTGCATTAAGTTCTAGGAGTTATATAAAAACACTTGCTGCATTTTACCTGTCCTTGTCCAGATATCGTACTTAATCCTATACTAGGTATAGGCACGTGTCAATGCTTAGCCATGCTTAGTACGGTAGAAGTCGGGTGATTTCCGGTCATCCGCGAGAGATAGGATTGGGTCACGAGTGGCTTATGGCTATCGTGATGGAACCATGCTTTAAAATGAAATTGAGACCGGGCGGAAGTTCGATGGTACAGCTGCAAGACACTTCACGTCTTGGGTGTGGAGCCATGCCCGTCCGAGTCGTTTAAGGACCGATTCGCTGTACGTCCTTGAGTCATGTTGAACGCAGTCTAACACTTAGTTGGCCGGATAAGTCGTTCCGACCGCGAATGTAACAGAACCGTCCAAATTATAAGAGCACAAGTACAAAAACAATCACCGAAGTGATCAAATTCTCGCACTTGAGCCCATATACTCCGGTAGTCCAATGAAATCGCGAGGGATTTCAAACCAACCAACATGCAAGCCAAGATCGTAGTGATTCAACATAACAAGTCACATGTTACAACCATTTCACAAGTAATTCAATATACATCGGAATTCAACATAGTTGTTACAACTTAAGTTCAAAAGTAGCGGAAGCAAAGTAATTTAAAACTAACATTTCTCTTATTTCAAATACATGCCAGTACCAAGGTCGATTTCCAACAAAAGCAATAGAGAGAAGATAATAAGATGGATCATGCCCATGATCACACTCCGCCACTACGGTAGGAGCCAACCAACTCTTGCAGTAGCCATGATATAGCACAACCTGCAACAAGTGGGGAATAAAACCCTGAGTACGAGAAGGTACTCAGCTAGACTTACCCGTCAGAAACCAAAAATAAAGTGACACCAAGGATCATGCAAGGCTGATGTAAAGTGGGTTAGCTTGACAACATTTTGCATAAAAGCTTATTATGGATAAGTAATCATTAATGCTTAAGCATCAAGTTAATTATCATTAACCTGTCATCTATATTAGAACATGTACTAGAGCACTCACTTTATTAGGAGCAAACAATATTAACCATAGCAGGTATAAATTGAGGCAACCTTTCCATCGTTATCCAATTAACCATCCGTTCAATTTAATGGAATCTACGTTGCCGCTGCTCAAGTCAAGTGCTCACTAACCGGGAGCGACGGCGATTCGAATCGAATTCCTATCCAGCTGGAGGGGTATTTCTAACACTCACCGAGTCACGCCTGGCGAGGGCTGCTTAGGTCACCTTTCGTACAGTTCAGGAATCGCGGGTCCGAATGATGTCGCGTCCCCAAGGGCGACACTCTGCCAGGTGATAGGGACTCTAACCCCCCTTGGTCTCACGCCAATGTCCCCAAGCACATCCTTTCTCTCCTCCAAGATGCAACCTACCATTCGATTCCCGGCCTGAACCATACTACTCGACTTCGCGGTCGGAACGACTTATCCGGCCAACTAAGTGTTAGATTGCGTTCAACATGACTCAAGGACGTACAGCGAATCGGTCCTTAAATGACTCAGACGGGGATAGATCCACACCCAAGACCTCCATGCCTTGTTGCTTCACTATCGTCATCCCGCCCGGTCTCATTTCATTTTATTAACACATGGTTCCATTCCACGATAGCAATATAGCCAACCGTGCCATATATGGGTATCCCTATATCTCGCAGGTGACAGGAAATCACCTGACTTCTACCGCTTAAAGCAGGGCTAAGCATCTATTCGATCCTAGTCTATGTAGGATTCAGGGATTCATGTATCTGGACAAGGAATGATATAATGCAGCAAGGTCTTCAACCAACTCCTACCACTTAATGCAACAATACTTATAACATATATATAATTAATTGCTTTTGAAGGTAGGAGGCTTATAATGCTCCGGGGCTTGCCTAGGATCCGACTCAAGTCAGAGTTTGTCAGATGAAACTCACTTGGCGAGTATTCCCTCATTCTAGCACTTGTCCGATCTTTCCATCTCCGAGATAGGTCACCAACACCATCTTCTGGTTAGCTCCACCTCAGGTCCTTCACGGGTTTCAGCTAGCGTACCTAAATGAGATGCAAGATGCAAGTGCATGAATACATGGGAATGCAATAGATGATGCATCACACATTAATCAAGGCAAGTACAAGGTTACGCTAAATACACATAAGCACTTCACATTGCTTAAATAAATATCACACAACTTAATATAAAAGATGGCAAGCATATTAGGCATGGAACACAAGATTTCACAAGATCTCAGGTGTGTTAACTTAACCACCCTCAAAGGCATAAGTCCCACTTAACAATATACAAGCAAACAACGATAATTGGAATATGTCAATTTCTGGACTTGCAAACAGTAGATTCATAAATCAATCATATCTGGAGTTTCATAAATCCAAATGACTTGCAAGAAGACATTCTGGAAAGCTTAGGAAAATATCTACATTTCATCTTTAATCATCTCAATATGATTCCCAAGTTATCATGACCAAACATGTCAATCTTTAAAGTCTGCACAGAAGGTAATTAAAATTTGACAGTAGACTTATTAAGCATGCAACTCTTAAACTATCAGACCTGGGATCATGAAAATTTAACACAAGAAAGATAAGATAATTATCTACAACTTTTGTATTTACCAAAACCACAGTAAACATCATTTACACCATGAAACTAGTTGCACGAGTAACACCACACATGCAGCCCAACAGCAGTGGTACAATTATAGACAGAAAACTGATAGAAACTTCAGAGAAGCATAAATGGAGTTCTAGACGTCCAACAAACATGATTCTCAACTTTATAGAAAGCTTATAAAGTTACCTACAACTTTCTTGTAATCATCTTAAGATGATTCTACAGTTAACATGGTCAATTAATTAAATAATTGCATCTCTGTCCAAAATATGGACAGAATCTGATATGCCACTTTAAACCGTTATAACTTGAGTTTCACAAATCCAATAATTATGGTTCTGGACTTTTTAGAAAGATTAACAAGTTGCGAACAATTTTGTTATAAACATCTAGAGCTAATTGTGCTACTAACTAGGTCACACATTATAAACAAGGCAACCCTGTCTGGGTTTGGACAGAAACAGCTACAACACTTTAGACTACTATAGTTAAACATATACTTAACCAAAAATTGTGCTCTTTAGCTTTTTGAAAAGCTTAAGAAAAGTACTACAACTCATTTATTATCAACAAGGCATGATTCATAACTTAACTGAGCCAAACAATGCATACATGCAGCACTGTCCAGAATAGAAGCAAAGCAGCATATGGCATTTGTTATTTTTATAGCTCCTAAACTATCAGTCTTAAAATCCTGAAATTTTTACCAGACATCACACATCACAATAGTAGCATGCCACAAAAATTTCACTTCATTTAGATCACTATATCTGCAGTTATGAAAAATAACAGATTCTACTATAATTCAAAACCTAGTTGCATATATTGATTTTTACAGATAAAACTTTAAACTAAAACATGCTATATTATAGATCTACTGCATATAAAATTTTACAAGGATTCCAAAAAGTCCTCATTTGCTAATTTACAATTTTTCTATGATTTTACATGATTTTCCAAAGTTCAGCCATTTAAATGCAATAATTATTCCGAAAAAGAAAAGGGAAAACATTTTTACAAAGTGAACACATGACTTCTCTGAAATTAACTAAGCCCACATTTGTAAATCTATGTGTCTAGTATTTATGCAAAGTGATAACACCAAAGAGCTTCTATTTCTATTTTACCCCCTCTTCTTCTTTCTCGACGGCAGAGGACGGAGGAGACCGGGGAGGAGGAGCTGAGGATCAATGAGGTCACCACCGGCGACGAAGGGAAAGTGGCCGGTGAGGCTGCTGCGGAGGAGCAGCAGCAAAGCATGCCCACCGCAGGCCACTGCCCTGCTCGTGACTAGTCGAGGCCGCATGCCGCGCCCCACAGCTCGCGCCCATGGCTGCCTTGCCACGGTCAACCGAACCAGCAGGCGGCAGCGGTGAGGGCCAGCCTATAGCGGTAACAGGGAGGAGCGGCAATGGAGGAGGAAGAGGATGAAGGAGCCGGAGGGAGCACGTTGCACAGGAGGAGCAGCGACGACACAAGCTCTGCTCGTCGCCTATGGCTATGGCGTGCCGAGGAAACAGGAGGGAGCGACTGGGGAGAGGGAGGAGTGAGCCCAAGAGGGAGCAGAGGAGGGCGTCGGGCTCTCCAAAGGACACGCGTGGGTGAGGTGGCACGCATGCGAGTGATCGTCGGAGCCACGCGGCGCTGCGTGCCTGTGGTCGTCCACGATGCCCTGCTGATGGCGTTCAGATTCAACTCACTAACTAATACCACCGCATAAATCAACTGAAACAGCGATCTTCTCCCCCCTAGAACTCTCTAACCAGTGGAGGGTTTGTTTAACCGATTTCACCTTTGTATAGAGCTATGTGTATACTACAACTTTGGTTAAGGGACCCTTGATTGATTTGGCTTGGTTTATGAGATAAAAAACTGCAAAGTAGGCCACCTGAAACTGAATCCCGAGTTTTAGTTTCAAGTCGACTGAAACTCTCATGTTTCCCCTTCCCTATCTCCCAAACCGGTTGTCCGTTGATTTTGGTACAAGAGACAAAGTTGTAGAGCTTTGCGAGGTGAACAACATTGCTTTAATAATCAAGAGCTAAGTCGGCCTAGATTAGAAGATATCGAGCTCCAAAGAAGGGTACCTCAAAACTAAATTCTGCAGTTTAGTTTCAAGCGACTGAAACTGCTAATTTTGAGCCCCTTGATCTCTCAAAGTGTGGCGTGATTTGGTCAACCAATTTCACCAGTGTGTAGAGCTACACGAGTACAACAAGTTTGCTTAAAGAACTTTCATCTAATTCTCAACAGTTTTCAAAATAAAATGCGCCAAAGTAAGGTACACGCAAACTGAAACTGAAAAGTTCAGTCACCCAGACTTAGCCGATTTTCGAAGCTTCAAAACAGCACTGGATTCAGTTTCGTGAGCTCGATTTGACCAAGCTAGGTACTGAATTAGCTCTGTGACATTAAACAAATTTTGTTCCCCATGATATGTTCTACAACTTTTATTTAAGCATCAAGGTCCGGATCAGCTTGTGTTGCAAGATATAAAGCTCCAAAGTAAGGTACATGAAACTGAAATTCGACCCCAACACTTAGAAATTTTCAGGATGGCTAACAGCAGGGAATTTCTGGGTTGTTAGACATTTTTGGACATGTTGTGAACCTTTTCAAGATTTGTCACCTTTACAACTTTTGTTCCTTATAAAATTTTCTACAACTTTACTAAAGGGTGCACAGCCATACAAAGTTGTTAAGTCACACTTTTGAAATGATCAAACAAAAGTGTTCCGGGGTCCATACATGGTCAACCATCACTTAGAAGCACAATTAGGCAAAATGATCAACATGAACATTGTTCCATTATGTGTCCTAAGTGTAGTTAAGGTGTTGTAGAGGCCAAACATACCCACCATGCATAGGTTGCACAAAAGTGTAGGCCTCACATGCCTTGAAACATAGAACTCAAGTGAAATGCTATAGTTGTTTCATGTGGTTGTTTCAAGATACATGCTACACATGTTCCACTAGGGTGTTCCACATGTGTCCAAGATGTGTTGCACATATTGCATTTATATGTTGCACAACACTAGTTCCCATGGGACGTAAGGCAAGTTTTAGTTATAATCCAAACAAGCATATAACTTATCATTTCATGTGACTTTTTGATTCCAAACTTTATGAAATTTTTCCAAGGATCAATATAGATAGTTACTGAGGTGAGACATGTGAAGATACTTTGATAGCAACACCCAAGCATATATCTTTTAATTGAGCCTATATGTAAGCAAGGGTGCAATATCCAAGTTTAGGTTAGGGCTTATCTCTAAAGGTTTGACTTTGACATCGTCATCTCCACTAATCTATCATGTTTGATCTTAAACCCACCACTTAATTGGTGATAAACACCTAGGGTGTTACAGCCCTCCCCCCTTAAAAGAATCGCGTCCCGAGATTCAGAATGGAAGACCTTTTAAGGAAGAGGGGCACATTATCTAATTCCCAACATCTGCTATAGCATTCAGCTACAAGGCTTCAACGTCGGTGAACAGTTTGGTCAAAGGCACTTTTTGATACTTACTCTTTATGGTGAAATTTGTCTGAAGAATTTCCTTCATTGACTTCCATGAAGCATTGTTACTTTGGGAGGAATCCAAGATAGCACGTACTGCATTCTCAGTGTACGGAGATCATTTGGTCCATGAGTGAACCACTCACAAGTATCTGACTCTCTAATGAGCACAACATAGGCCATATAAACTTGACACTAGACCGAAATAATCAGAAGTATACTTGTTGAAATGACTCTATATTCACACGGTTTTGAAAAAGCAGTTCTCTACCAAAATGGCTTGAGTACAATCTTCCAAAAGAGTGAGATCATAGACGACAAACATTCTCTGAGGTTATAGGATACTGACTAATCAATAGACAGGGTCTATGTTGATCGTAAATGTTCATTCATTTAGACACCAACTAATGGAAAACTACTTGTGGTTCCATGTGTGCAGTTCTCTTTCTCTGATGACAACACTGTATTATCTGAGTCTATCGAGGGATTAGTTAATATGATAACTGACTTAGTTGGCTCCGTATTTCTGCCAAATGTTACCTAAGAAGATTCTCTTATCCAAAGGCAATAGTTATCTGGGTTGAATCAGATGCAACCTCTTGGGTAAAAACATTTATAAGGTACCAAAGTATGTCATCATTTGGAAAATCATTATCAAAGCAAAATGTAGTGAGGCATTAAGGACAACAAACGTTATAAATATTCACTAAACCGTGGGGAGTAGTCTACCACCAAGCGGTTGAGTAAAATTTTCCTTTGTGACTTAGTTGCACTGTAAGTTGAGTTGACTTGCAATGTAGCAACTTTGTCAGGCCAACCTTTCACCATGAGGCTTCCTCTTTTAGGGTCATACAACAGCTTTAAGATGGGAAATCTGTTGTTTGACACTTTTCAAATTGCTTTTGATTTGCGATGGTATATATTGATTTGCAGAAACCAAGGCTACTCGTATATTGTTGATACGAGAACGCAAAAGCAATGAAAGAGTGTGAACTAGTATCTTTGGGGACCTCAAAAGGGCCATCCAGTAGCAGATCTCGACCATTAATTTATATACCAATCTGATGATGCACACGCTTTGAACTTGCGGGTTACTTTTTGCAAGGCAAAATGCATACTCCGCCTGGAGGACATGTACAAGAATAAGGAACCGTTTAGGAATATTCCTCAATACTGCATCCAATAGAATTATGAACAAACCGTTTGTGGCACCTAAGGGCACAAGGATGTTGATCGAAACTAGGGCATGCTTTCTCTAATTCTTCACTTTAGGTGATAGACAATTTGCACTATCTGTGTGATTGTCCACGATGGAATTGACTTGGTCACAATGGCTGTGGAAGATAGGGTATCACTCAAGTTGTTGGCCAGTTGATTAACTTATTGTTGGTTATTGCTTTGTAAGACATAGCCTTTGTAACTACCAAGGAGTCATTACCTAATTGGAGATTAACCTTCCTATTGGTAACTAATCAGTTGTCTCTCAACACTAAAAAGTTCCAAATTTTCACTCTTGACCACAACAACAGTGGCTGATGTGGATAGTTGACGGACATTGAAGTCTATAGATAAAGAATCACATCAGAGATGGTTGATTTCGATTGTATGGCCATTATGCATACAAAGGTTAAAACTTGCATAATGTGACGATCGAGTCTTATCCAACGTATGACTTGTCCAACAGTAAGTGTTGTGTGTCCTGTTTATCCAACAGAGATGAGATACTTTGCTCACTAGATGACGTTCGTCAATACTAGGACACTAAGTAGAGTCACTTGTCTACCACCTATTGCAGTCTGTTAATGTTTATGTCGGTGACCTGTTCTTCAAAGGTTATCCTCTTGCCAACTTCAGAAGGAAACTCCACTACCTTCAGTCTAAGATATGGATCTTACGATACGATATGGGAAGATAACCAAGGAACATCTCACAAGAAAGCCCACATCGATGTAGTTCCATAATGGGCTATGACTAGCAACCTCGATACCAGCGCGTGCCCAGCAGCACTACCATGTGTCGGCCGGTCACAAGGAGGCCCTAGGTTTCATCGTGGCACCGCAGAATACTAATCGTAACACCATTACCGAACAGATGCCCGATGAGGAATTTCAAATGACACAGATTGGTGATCCGAACAAGCACCATACAAGGAGGGATAGCAAGCAAAGGTAGTCACAAGGCTTAGAATCAACAGGGAAGCTATTCGCAGATCAAAACACCTCACAAGATAACATAGCTCCATTGCTGAAGGCGACTGAGCATGTGATTTTTGCGTAATTCCACGCACGCCTAGCATTCACCACTATGAGGACAAAACGAAAGATTACCATGAGATTTGGTCATGTTGGACCACAACATGAGATCAAGACTGGTAAACATCTTGAGACTTGAGAAGGTTGGGGATGGATTTAGAAAATTTCAAGGGCGAAAACCGATATGTAGTCATAGATCGAGTTGATAAGGTAGATGCACGAATTTGCAAGCACATGATTTAGAGGCCATAACAGAGAGACATTGTGTCATACTAGCTAACCCTTGGGAGAGGAATCCGGAACGTCCAACATGGATTTGGATACAGTCTCCACAACTGGCAACGTACGAACCATGGTCAAAGGCTAGCATTGATGAAAGTTAACTTGGTGGGTCAGCCGACGAGGGTCTTCACAAAGAGGGTTGCAAAACATCCATGGCTTATGCAAACATATAGGAGAACTAAACTTTGGGCTTTCGGTCAAGCAAAGGCATGGATACAAACATTCAAGGGCTAACCACCAAGTCTACAGGCTCAGGCTCCTAAGAGAGAAAACCTAATTGAAGACAACAACCATACAATTACATAACGTGAACGATGTTCTAAATAAAGCTATGTGACCCTCGTATGCTCATCGAGGACAAACGAAGTGACAACTATGGCACTTATTAACTAACAAGCATACCTACAACATCACAATCAAGCAGTCATTTTAGAAAATTCAAACAAATGGGCTTAAGCAACCAATACAAGGCACATGGCTCACCCAAAATAAGCATTTATCTCAAGCACAAACTAACTACAAGTTTAGTCCAAAACAAACGCTAGCTAAGGTGGCTAACTTAGCATGTGCACAGAATCTGGACAGCAGCACAGTAGTTACTTGTTTCAACCATAACTAAGGTTGTAGACAACCTACAAAGGTGATCCTAGACTTTCTAGAAAGCTTACGAAGATGGCTACACTTTAGTTATTCATACCAAAAGCTAATTCATAGATTAACAGGACCAAAAATGCTAATGTTTCAGATCTGTACCAATATGGCTAGAAAACTGACAAGAACTTTAAAAATGCACAACTGGAGTTCTAGGGACACAACAAGGCTGAGCCTTAACCTTATGTAAAGCTTATTAAGTTATCTATAACTTTCTTACTATCATATTAAAATGATTCTATAGCTAACAAGGCCAAACAAGATAAAGAAGACATCTCTGCCCAGATTTGGACAGATTCTGTCAATTCCCTTTGCAAGCTCATAACTAGAGATTTAGACCACCACAATTAGTGCTATAGGACATTTTGAAAAGCTTAGAAAAAGTACTACACTTCTTCTATTATCTCCAAGACTTGATTCCATATTAACACAGGTCAAAAAAATCAAACATTCAGATCTACTTAAAGCATAAGCAAAACCTGATAGTAAACTTCTAAAAGTTATAACTCTCATACCATAAGGGCTAGGGTCATGAAATTTTAGTAAAAGCTAGAAAAGTTAGTTAGCTACAACTTTGGTATTCTCTATAACTACAGAAAACACCATTATGATCTTGAAAGCATCACTACAACAGAAACCGCTCTAGCAGCCAACGTGTAATAAGCAAAACAAAGTTTGCCTTTGTTCTACTTAACAAGAGAGCACACAAACATATCATCCTAGTGGCTCTAAACATTGTTACCTTAGACCAACACCAATTTAATGGATTCATGAGAATCCAATTTACTTAAGTGAGGTCTAAAACATTTTCAAAAACTTGTATGAACAACGCATCCACCACTTGGCTCAACTAGAGGACATCTATAGGTTCCGGCATGTAACCACACTTATTTATAGCAAAGCTAAGCACACGCTTTTCTCAAACAACATGGAGTAAGGCATTCTTATTTAGCTTCACTCAAGAAAGATAGTGTAACACATTGATCACAAGTTACACACTATAGAACAAGGGTGAGAGGAGCATAGCTATGCATAGGGCAACAATCATGAAGATGCATGCTTCGTCCTATTCGTCCTCACAAGATTGCCAACCTAAGGTGGCGATCACGTTCTATGTCGGTGGCATAACACGCACTCTCTCGATATATAGCTAGTCGTCAGCTACATTTGACTTACGCATTCGTGGTTAGTGTACCTGCAGAAAAGCTTCATTGCAGCCCAACATTTCCCAATATAGCACACAATGAAAGCAGAGAAGTAAAATTCTAAGTACTCCCATGTACATATACCCCATATATATACATGTAGCACCAAAACTACCCGAATCATTCAATCACCCACAATTAAGTACCTTCATATAAACATGTGTGTAACATGTAAATAATCCAGTAACCAAAACTAACTCTCCCCTAGACCGCAGTTTGTACGGTCATGCTCTCACAACTCACACTTACCTGAGCGTAGGTGTGACGTTGCATAAAAATAAACTAGCAACATATATGGCTATTTCATATATGAAGGCTACCTCAAATCTGACACACCAGGTAGCATAGTGTGGGAGAGTTATCACACATACATACCTTGGCCTGGGCGTAGATGCATAAATGAAAAACCCCCAAGTTAGTACTTATATAAGCCACCTAATAATCCTTATATGGGCATAAGGAAATTGACCACTGGCATACGTAGGTTTAAAATTTAGATTTCACAAACCTATATATAACTATAAGTTGATAAAACTGGTTTTAGAAAACAAAACCTTTGTTTTAAATACACATATGACATGTTTAATGTTGAATCTTGCTCCGATACCAGCTGTAACAGAACCGTCCAAATTATAAGAGCACAAGTACAAAAACAATCACCGAAGTGATCAAATTCTCGCACTTGAGCCCATATAACTCCGGTAGTCCAATGAAATCGCGAGGGATTTCAAACCAACCAACATGCAAGCCAAGATCGTAGTGATTCAACATAAGAAGTCACATGTTACAACCATTTCACAAGTAATTCAATATACATCGGAATTCAACATAGTTGTTACAACTTAAGTTCAAAAGTAGCGGAAGCAAAGTAATTTAAAACTAACATTTCTCTTATTTCAAATACATGCCAGTACCAAGGTCGATTTCCAACAAAAGCAATAGAGAGAAGATAATAAGATGGATCATGCCCATGATCACACTCCGCCACTACGGTAGGAGACAACCAACTCTTGCAGTAGCCATGATATAGCACAACCTGCAACAAGTGGGGAATAAAACCCTGAGTACGAGAAGGTACTCAGCTAGACTTACCCGTCGGAAACCAGAAATAAAGTGACACCAAGGATCATGCAAGGCTGATGTAAAGTGGGTTAGCTTGACAACATTTTGCATAAAAGCTTATTATGGATAAGTAATCATTAATGCTTAAGCATCAAGTTAATTATCATTAACCTGTCATCTATATTAGAACCTGTACTAGAGCACTCACTTTATTAGGAGCAAACAATATTAACCATAGCAGGTATAAATTGAGGCAACCTTTCCATCGTTATCCAATTAACCATCCGTTCAATTTAATGGAATCTACGTTGCCGCTGCTCAAGTCAAGTGCTCACTAACCGGGAGCGACGGCGATTCGAATCGAATTCCTATCCAGCTGGAGGGGTATTTCTAACACTCACCGAGTCACGCCTGGCGAGGGCTGCTCAGGTCACCTTTCGTATAGTTCAGGAATCGCGGGTCCGAATGATGTCGCGTCCCCAAGGGCGACACTCTGCCAGGTGATAGGGACTCTAACCCCCCCTTGGTCTCACGCCAATGTCCCCAAGCACATCCTTTCTCTCCTCCAAGATGCAACCTACCATTCGATTCCCGGCCTGAACCATACTACTCGACTTCGCGGTCGGAACGACTTATCCGGCCAACTAAGTGTTAGACTGCGTTCAACATGACTCAAGGACGTACATCGAATCGGTCCTTAAATGACTCAGACGGGGATAGATCCACACCCAAGACCTCCATGCCTTGTTGCTTCACTATCGTCATCCCGCCCGGTCTCATTTCATTTTATTAACACATGGTTCCATTCCACGATAGCAATATAGCCAACCGTGCCATATATGGGTATCCCTATATCTCGCAGGTGACAGGAAATCACCTGACTTCTACCGCTTAAAGCAGGGCTAAGCATCTATTCGATCCTAGTCTATGTAGGATTCAGGGATTCATGTATCTGGACAAGGAATGATATAATGCAGCAAGGTCTTCAACCAACTCCTACCACTTAATGCAACAATACTTATAACATATATATAATTAATTGCTTTTGAAGGTAGGAGGCTTATAATGCTCCGGGGCTTGCCTAGGATCCGACTCAAGTCAGAGTTTGTCAGATGAAACTCACTTGGCGAGTATTCCCTCATTCTAGCACTTGTCCGATCTTTCCATCTCCGAGATAGGTCACCAACACCATCTTCTGGTTAGCTCCACCTCAGGTCCTTCACGGGTTTCAGCTAGCGTACCTAAATGAGATGCAAGATGCAAGTGCATGAATACATGGGAATGCAATAGATGATGCATCACACATTAATCAAGGCAAGTACAAGGTTACGCTAAATACACATAAGCACTTCACATTGCTTAAATAAATATCACACAACTTAATATAAAAGATGGCAAGCATATTAGGCATGGAACACAAGATTTCACAAGATCTCAGGTGTATTAACTTAACCACCCTCAAAGGCATAAGTCCCACTTAACAATATACAAGCAAACAACGATAATTGGAATATGTCAATTTCTGGACTTGCAAACAGTAGATTCATAAATCAATCATATCTGGAGTTTCATAAATCCAAATGACTTGCAAGAAGACATTCTGGAAAGCTTAGGAAAATATCTACATTTCATCTTTAATCATCTCAATATGATTCCCAAGTTATCATGACCAAACATGTCAATCTTTAAAGTCTGCACAGAAGGTAATTAAAATTTGACAGTAGATTTATTAAGCATGCAACTCTTAAACTATCAGACCTGGGATCATGAAAATTTAACACAAGAAAGATAAGATAATTATCTACAACTTTTGTATTTACCAAAACCACAGTAAACATCATTTACACCATGAAACTAGTTGCACGAGTAACACCACACATGCAGCCCAACAGCAGTGGTACAATTATAGACAGAAAACTGATAGAAACTTCAGAGAAGCATAAATGGAGTTCTAGACTTCCAACAAATATGATTCTCAACTTTATAGAAAGCTTATAAAGTTACCTACAACTTTCTTGTAATCATCTTAAGATGATTCTACAGTTAACATGGTCAATTAATTAAATAATTGCATCTCTGTCCAAAATATGGACAGAATCTGATATGCCACTTTAAACCGTTATAACTTGAGTTTCACAAATCCAATAATTATGGTTCTGGACTTTTTAGAAAGATTAACAAGTTGCGAACAATTTTGTTATAAACATCTAGAGCTAATTGTGCTACTAACTAGGTCACACATTATAAACAATGCAACCCTGTCTGGGTTTGGACAGAAACAGCTACAACACTTTAGACTACTATAGTTAAACATATACTTAACCAAAAATTGTGCCCTTTAGCTTTTTGAAAATCTTAAGAAAAGTACTACAACTCATTTATTATCAACAAGGCATGATTCATAACTTAACTGAGCCAAACAATGCATACATGCAGCACTGTCCAGAATAGAAGCAAAGCAGCATATGGCATTAGTTATTTTTATAGCTCCTAAACTATCAGTCTTAAAATCCTAAAATTTTTACCAGACATCACACATCACAATAGTAGCATGCCACAAAAATTTCACATCATTTAGATCACTATATCTGCAGTTATGAAAAATAACAGATTCTACTATAATTCAAAACCTAGTTGCATATATTGATTTTTACAGATAAAACTTTAAACTAAAACATGCTATATTATAGATCTACTGCATATAAAATTTTACAAGGATTCCAAAAAGTCCTCATTTGCTAATTTACAATTTTTCTATGATTTTACATGATTTTCCAAAGTTCAGCCATTTAAATGCAATAATTATTCCGAAAAAGAAAAGGGAAAACATTTTTACAAAGTGAACACATGACTTCTCTGAAATTAACTAAGCCCACATTTGTAAATCTATGTGTCTAGTATTTATGCAAAGTGATAACACCAAAGAGCTTCTATTTCTATTTTACCCCCTCTTCTTCTTTCTCGACGGCAGAGGACGGAGGAGACCGGGGAGGAGGAGCTGAGGATCAATGAGGTCACCACCGACGACGAAGGGAAAGTGGCCGGTGAGGCTGCTACGGAGGAGCAGCAGCAAAGCATGCCCACCGCAGGCCACTGCCCTGCTCGTGACTGGTCGAGGCCGCATGCCGCGCCCCACAGCTCGCGCCCATGGCTGCCTTGCCGCGGTCGACCGAACCAGCAGGCGGCAGCGGTGAGGGCCAGCCTATAGCGGTAACAGGGAGGAGCGGCAATGGAGGAGGAAGAGGATGAAGGAGCCAGAGGGAGCACGTTGCACAGGAGGAGCAGCGACGGCACAAGCTCTGCTCGTCGCCTATGGCTATGGCGTGCCGAGGAAACAGGAGGGAGCGACTGGGGAGAGGGAGGAGTGAGCCCAAGAGGGAGCAGAGGAGGGCGTCGGGCTCTCCAAAGGACACACGTGGGCGAGGTGGCACGCATGCGAGTGATCGTCGGAGCCACGCGGCGCTGCGTGCCTGTGGTCGTCCACGATGCCCTGCTGATGGCGTTCAGATTCAAGTCACTAACTAATACCACCACATAAATCAACTGAAACAGCAATCTTCTCCCCCCTACAACTCTCTAACCAGTGGAGGGTTTGTTTAACCGATTTCACCTTTGTATAGAGCTACGTGTATACTACAACTTTGGTTAAGGGACCCTTGATTGATTTGGCTTGGTTTATGAGATAAAAAACTGCAAAGTAGGCCACCTGAAACTGAATCCCGAGTTTCAGTTTCAAGTCGACTGAAACTCTCATCTTTCCCCTTCCCTATCTCCCAAACCGGTTGTTCGTTGATTTTGGTACAAGAGACAAAGTTGTAGAGCTTTGCGAGGTGAACAACATTGCTTGAATAATCAAGAGCTAAGTCGGCCTAGATTAGAAGATATCGAGCTCCAAAGAAGGGTACCTCAAAACTGAATTCTGCAGTTTAGTTTCAAGCGACTGAAACTGCTAATTTTGAGCCCCTTGATCTCTCAAAGTGTGGCGTGATTTGGTCAACCAATTTCACTAGTGTGTAGAGCTACACGAGTACAACAAGTTTACTTAAAGAACTTTCATCTAATTCTCAACAGTTTTCAAAATAAAATGCGCCAAAGTAAGGTACATGCAAACTGAAACTGAAAAGTTCAGTCACCCAGACTTAGCCGATTTTCGAAGCTTCAAAACAGCACTGGATTCAGTTTCGTGAGCTCGATTTGACCAAGCTAGGTACTGAATTAGCTCTGTGACATTAAACAAATTTTGTTCCCCATGATATGTTCTACAACTTTTATTTAAGCATCAAGGTCCGGATCAGCTTGTGTTGCAAGATATAAAGCTCCAAAGTAAGGTACATGAAACTGAAATTCGACCCCAACACTTAGAAATTTTCAGGATGGCTAACAGCAGGGAATTTCTGGGTTGTTAGACATTTTTGGACATGTTGTGCACCTTTTCAAGATTTGTCACCTTTACAACTTTTGTTCCTTATAAAATTTTCTACAACTTTACTAAAGGGTGCACAGCCATACAAAGTTGTTAAGTCACACTTTTGAAATGATCAAACAAAAGTGTTCCGGGGTCCATACATGGTCAACCATCACTTAGAAGCACAATTAGGCAAAATGATCAACATGAACATTGTTCCATTATGTGTCCTAAGTGTAGTTAAGGTGTTGTAGAGGCCAAACATACCCACCATGCATAGGTTGCACAAAAGTGTAGGCCTCACATGCCTTGAAACATAGAACTCAAGTGAAATGCTGTAGTTGTTTCATGTGGTTGTTTCAAGATACATGCTACACATGTTCCACTAGGGTGTTCCACATGTGTCCAAGATGTGTTGCACATACTGCATTTATATGTTGCACAACACTAGTTCCCATGGGACGTAAGGCAAGTTTTAGTTATAATCCAAACAAGCATATAACTTATCATTTCATGTGACTTTTTGATTCCAAACTTTATGAAATTTTTCCAGGGATCAATATAGATAGTTACTGAGGTGAGACATGTGAAGATACTTTGATAGCAACACCCAAGCATATATCTTTTAATTGAGCCTATATGTAAGCAAGGGTGCAATATCCAAGTTTAGGTTAGGGCTTATCTCTAAAGGTTTGACTTTGACATCGTCATCTCCACTAATCTATCATGTTTGATCTTAAACCCACCACTTAATTGGTGATAAACACCTAGGGTGTTACAGCGAAGCCGAGTAATGTGATTCAGGCCGGGAATCGAATGGTAGGTTGCTTCTTGGAGGAGAGAAAGGATGTGCTTGGGGACATTGGCGCGAGACCAAGGGGGGGTTAGAGTCCCTATCACCTGGCAGAGTGTCGCCCTTGGGGTCGCGACATCATTCGGACCCGCGATTCCTGAATCATATGAAAAGGTGGCCTGTGCGACCCTGGCAGGGGTCTGCACGGTGAGTGTTAGAAATACCCCTCCAGCTGGATAGGAATTCGATTCGAATCACCGTCGCTCTCGGTTAGTGAGCACTTGACTTGAGCAGCCGCAACGTAGATCTCATTAAATGAACAGATGGTTAAGTGAACGATACAATGTTGCCACAATTTATACCTGCTCTAGATATAATATTGATAATTGGTTGATTATGATCAAGTGCATGCTTAGTACAGGTGCTAAGATAGATGACAGGTAAATGCTAAAAATAACTGCTAGTACAGGTTATAAGAGTTTCAATTACTGATGCCTTTATGCAAAATGTGATGTCAGCTAGCCTCTTGTGTAAGCCTTGCATAATCCTTGGTGTCATCTTATTTCTGGTTTTTGACGGGTAAGTCTAGCTGAGTACATTCCAGTACTCAGGGTTTATTCCCTCCTGTTGCAGATGATATGCTCTATCAAGGCTTCTGCAAAACTTGTCTCCACCCTGCGGGTGACGAAGACTAGATCACTAGGGCGTGATCATCCTTTATGTACTTTCCTCATGCTTTTGCGGGTTGTTGATCAACAAGACTGGCAGTAGTTAAATAACTGGTGTGTGTGTGAGTGTTATGCTTCCGCTACTTTCAAACTTGGTTTGTAATAATTGCGACTCCGTGTGTGTAAACTCATTTCTGAACTACTTGTGAAATGTAATGTATGATGTTGTATGTTGAATGATGCGATCCTGGTTGTAAGCAGTCTGGTTTGAAATCCTTCGTGGTTTCAATTGACTACCGGGATTATATGGGCTCAAGTTCGAAAATTTGAGCGCTTCGGTGCTTGTTTTTGTACTTGTGCTCTTATAATTTGGTTGGTTCTGTTACAGCTGGTATCGGAGCATAATTCAACATTAAACACATCATACGGGTAATTAGAAACAAAAGTATTTGTTTATGAAAAGGGTTAAAACTATAAAAATTATTTTTATAGGTATGCCAGTGATCACATCCCTTAGCCCAAATAAGGACTCTTAGGTGGCTTATTATAAGTACTAACTTGGGGATCTTGGTTGTTTTTGTTTCGTCGTCCATACGGCGTGATATTGTATGGATGCCATCCACTTGGGTGGTAATGTATGGATCAATTGCCTCGACGCTCTGGTAAGTGTGAGTTGTGAGAGCATGATCGTCCAACCGGCGATCTAGGGGAGAGTAGTTTTGGTGACTTGCATATTTACATGTTTAAACCGTGTAATTATGGAAGCACTTAATTGTGGGAGTCTTTATATCGGGTAGCTTTGATACTGAAGTATATACATCAGGGGATGTGTATATGGAGAGTATTTAAATTACTGCTTTCTTGTGTGCATATATTGGGAAACTGTTGGGCTGAAATGAGATCTTCTGCATGTACACTAACAGCGTAACGAGTAGACCGATAGTTTCGCCTATATGAGAGAACGTATGTATGCCACCGCCTAGCGTTAGAACTTTAGGTCTCTACTAAGGTGAGAGGGCGTACGGAACGTGCATGCATCATGTTTAATTATATCATACATATCATTTACTCCCTCCTTAAAAATTTCAATAGTCCTGACTAAATTAAATTTCGTATCCCCTAAACGATCCTCACTTTAAGTCGTATCTTGTTGCTACAGATGGCATGTACCAAGTGGATCGCCCGTAAGTCAACCGGGGGCAGGGTCCCTCGTCACTAGCTAGCTCCACGTGAGCCCCGCCCTGAGCCCACTAAGGTGGAAAGGCTGAGGGCTGAGTTTGCTGAAGTGACTGCTGCCAGGAATGCAGCGCGTCAGCAACTGGAGCAAGTGATCCGTGATCGTGACCAGGAAACACTTGCAGTCTAGAGGTTGATAGTAGCAAATCGCAACTGTCAACGCATGCTGGTCCATGTCATGAATCAGAGGGATGAAGCCTGGCACGAGGAGAACGTTCTGAGAGCTCGTCAGTTTGAGCTCGAGCAACAGTTGGAGAATGCTGAAGAATACAATGACAATCTTCATGAAGAAGTGCACCGCCTGAACAACCAGCTGAATCCTCTGCTGCCTCGAAACAACAACGCAGATGAGGACATGGGTTCGGGAATCATCATGGCTGAAGATGATGATGAAGTGGAGGTCAATGGGCCCCAAGATGTCGCACCGGAAGAAGCACCAGAAGAAGAGCCCGAAGAAGAGGAAGACGAGGAGTTAGAGCCTGTTAGCGACGAGGATGGCGGGGAGATCCTTGACACCGACTCTGAGGACGATGCTTAGAGTAGTCATCGCGTAGCTACGATGCTAGAATCGTCTTTTGTGCCTCCTGGGGTTGGAGTGAGGCTTTGTAATAACTTGACTTTTGGGATGTAAGGTCGAACCCTATGTTTCCGAGATGTTTAGTTGAACTTGTTAATTTCGATCACAATTGGATGTCTTATTGTGTTGCGTTCGATGATGGTGTCACAATTAGCAACCTTCGGTGCCGCGACGAAACCGAGGGCCTCCTATGGCACGCGACATAAGGTTGTGCTACTTGGCACGCGCTGGTATCGAGGTGGCTAGTCATGATCCACCATGGAACTCTGTCGTTGAGAAGTCTCTTTGTGGTCAGTTTGAAGTAGCCTTTCCCAGTCAACTAAAAGTTTTGAGATCGAATCCAAGTACCAAGCGAAAGGTCAAAAATCACGTAGAAGTTAACGTATATGGTTCAGTAACTACTGTGCTCCTTGTGAGTGAGCCTTTATACAAGTACATCTTGTTGGATTCCCTCGCATGATCGCGTCAATTGATGCGCTTGAATGGATTGTGCGGTTGTGATGAATTATTGTGCCATGAGTATTTTAAGAAGTCCATTTCATGAAGTCAGTTTGACATATTTACAATAATTCATCTACAAATTTCCCACATCGTCAGTGCTCATTGGCTATGCATTTTGCAGATGTCGTACAATCTCCGACAGGGTCGTGGCAATGAGGATGAGGAACAGCCACCCCCTCCACCACCACCTACCCCGGCTGAATTGATACAGACCGTGGTAGAAGGGCAGCGCATGTTGGCTGATGCAATGCGCCAACTGGCAAATCGGGAGGCTCGTCAAGGCCGACAGGGCCCAGAACCCAATCAGTACAGTGATTTTAAGGACTTTCTTGATACTAAGCCCCCGCTTTTCAAGGAGGTGGAAGAACCACTGCAAGCCGACGAATGGTTAAACACTATTGAATAAAAGTTTCGTCTGCTTCGTTTGACCGATGAGCTAAAAACTGAATATGCTTCTCATCAGTTGCATGGCCCTGCGGGTATTTGGTGGAGCCACTATCGTTCCACACTGCCTGCAAATGTCCCGATTGCTTGGGACCAGTTCAAGGCAGCATTCCGTGGAAACTATATTCCTCCAGGTCTTATGGCAATCAAGCACACAGAATTCATGAGGCTGTCACAGGGAAATAAAAGCTTGACTGATTATCTGCAATCTTTCAACAACCTGGCAAGGTATGCCACATAGTTTGTGGATACCGATGCCAAGAAAATTACTAGTTTCAAAAGGGGCCTCGGCCCAAAGCTGATGAAGACGATGGGTACTAGCAAGTGCACTACCTTTAATGATTTTTATCAGTGATGCTTTGACCCAAGAGAACAATAATACTATTTATTCTGCCTCGAAGAGCCATAAAAGGGCCATTGAAGCAAGTGCTTTGCAGTCTTAGACTCTAGCTGCACCTAGGACTTTCCCTCGCCCGCCTGCTCAGAATGCCAAGTTTCGTCCGCCACAGAAAAAGCCTGCTGCTAAAACTAGGTTCCGCAAGGCTTATACAGTCGCTCTGCCAAAGGGAAATTCTGGTCAGAGCAGCTCCAGTGTTCCTCCCAGCAACATGCCTTGCTAGAACTGCAACAAGCCAGGCCATTGGTCCCGGAACTGCCCTTACCCTAAGAAGAATGTTAACCAAGGTGGCCGTCAGGGGCACGCTCATTATAACAGTATTGAGGAAATCCCATCTGGTGAGGTGGTCACTGCTGGTAAGTTCCTAGTTGAACAACACCCTGCAGTGGTACTTTTTGATTCAGGTGCTTCGCATTCCTTTATCAGTCCTAAATTTGCATCAAAGTTTGCACATAAGTTACATACTGTTGAAGGTGTGGGTTATTGCATTAGTGCAGCAAGTAGGAATATTTCCACAAATAAAGTAGTGGGGAATCTTGAGTTGGAGATAGAAAGGCGAAAGTATTCGCTTGCCTTAGTGGTTTTGCCGGGTTTAGGCATAGATGTTATTTTGGGCATGAATTGGATGAGTCAGAATGGGGTACTCATTGATACCTCCACTCGGGTAGTTATGCTCAGAGATCCTACAGATCAAAAGGGTTTTCTAGTACAACTTCCCAGAAAAGTTGACTTGTCTGGTGAAGTTCATGCTGTGCAAGCAAAAGCGTTGTCTGAAATTCCCGTAGTGAGTGAGTTTCCTGACGTTTTTCCCGATGATTTGCCGGGACTCCCTCCGGATCGGGATGTGGAATTTAGAATTGAGTTGTCACCGGGCACGGCACCCATCTCTAGGAGACCTTATAGGATGCCTCCGAATGAGCTAGCTGAACTCAAGGTACAGTTGAATGAACTGTTGAAGAAGGGGCTGATTCGTCCTAGTTCGTCGCCGTGGGGATGCCCTGCTATCTTTGTGAAGAAGAAGGATCAGACCTTGCGGATGTGTGTAGATTATAGACCTCTGAATGCAGTCACTGTCAAAAATAAGTATCCTCTGCCACGTATCGATATCCTATTCGATCAGTTATCCAAAGCTAAAGTCTTTTCCAAGATTCATCTGAGGTCTGGTTACCATCAGATTAAAATCCATCCCGAAGATATCCCAAAAAAAGCTTTCTCGACAAGATACGGCCTTTATGAGTATCTTGTTATGTCTTTCGGCCTGACAAATGCCCCCGTAGACTTCATGTGCTTGATGAATTTGGTGTTTATGCCCGAATTGGACAAGTTTGTGGTGGTGTTTATTGATGACATCTTGATATACTCTGAAAATGAGGAAGAACACGCTGAACACCTGCGTATCGTTCTCGCCAGACTACGAGAACATCAACTGTATGCGAAGTTCAGTAAATGTGAATTCTGGCTTCATGAAGTACCTTTCCTTGGGCATGTGTTGTCCGATAGGGGAATTATGGTGGATCCCACCAAGGTACAGGAAGTATTGAATTGGAAAGCTCCTACTTCGGTTCATGAGGTCCGGAGTTTTCTTGGGTTGGCTGGCTATTATCGTCGCTTCATCCCGGATTTCTCAAAAATAGCCAAACCCATGACTCGGTTGCTGCAAAAAGACACCAGGTTTGTCTGGACACCTGAGTGTGATGCGGCTTTTCACCAACTGCGAACCCTCCTAACCTCAGCTCCGGTTTTGGCACAACCGGATATCGAGAAACCTTTTGATGTTTATTGTGATGCCTCAGGCATAGGTTTGGGAGGTGTGTTGATGCAGGAAGGCCGAGTGATTGCATATACCTCGCGACAACTTCGGAAACATGAGGTGAATTATCCAATGCATGACTTAGAACTGGTTGCAGTTGTGCATGCTTTGAAAGTATGGCAGCATTATCTGCTGGGCAATGTCTGCAATATCTATACAGACCACAAAAGCCTCAAATACATCTTCACCCAACCCGAGTTAAATATGCATCAAAGAAGATGGCTCGAGTTGATTAAGGATTATAACCTTCAAGTGCACTATCATCCTGGCAAGGCAAATGTGGTTGCGGATGCTTTAAGCCGTAAGTCTCATTGCCATTCCCTAGTTGAAACTGATTTTCATCGATCTTGCCTTCTACATCCAGCAGTCTTGTACAACATCACTGTCAGTTGTACTCTCAAAAGCAGAATTATTGAGCTCCAAAAGACTGATCCTGGTATATTCCACATAAAACGCAAGATGAAAGAGGAAGAAACTAAGCATTTCAGGGTAGATGAAGAAGGTGTGATGTGGTTTAAGGATAGATTAGTGGTACCTAAGGACCGAGAGCTTAGAGATCAGATCCTGTCTGAAGCACATTCGTCCAAGTTGTCCATCCATCCGGGTAGTAATAAGATGTATTATGACTTGAAGCCACTTTATTGGTGGACCAAGATACGGAAAGAGATAGCTGCATATGTTGCTAGGTGTGACACCTGCTGTAGAGTGAAAGCTGTGCATATGAAAGCTGGGTTACTTCAGCCACTTTCTATCCCAGGTTGGAAATGGGAAGAGATAAGTATGGATTTCATTGTCGGACTTCCTCCCACTGTCAAAAACCATAACTCCATCTGGGTAATTGTGGATCGTTTAACCAAATCAGCTCACTTCATTCCAGTTAGAGTGGACTATCGTCCCACTGACTATGCTGAATTGTACTTCAATCAGATAGTCCGGCTCCATGGGATACCTCGTACTATCGTTTCTGACCGTGGTCCCTAGTTCACTGCTCGCTTTTGGGAGCACTTGCATCACCTTCTGGGAACCAAGTTAGTGAGAAGCTCTGCTTATCACCCCCAGACGTCTGGTCAGACAGAACGAGTTAACCAAATCTTGGAAGACCTGTTGCGGGCATGTGTAATATCATCCAAGGGTTCTTGGGAAAAATGGTTACCTCTAGCAGAATTTCGTACAATAATAGTTACCAAGAGAGTATTAAGATGGCCCCATTCGAAGCTTTGTACGGTCGCAAGTGTAGAACTCCATTAAACTGGGTAGAAGCTGGTGAAAGAAGGTATTATGGTATTGATTTTGTTCAGGAAGCTGAGGAACAAGTCCGTACCATCCAGAAACATATGGCTGCAGCCCAAGCTAGACAGAAAAGTTATGCTGATCGTCGTAGAAAACCACTCGAGTTTGAAGTTGGAGACTTCGTTTATCTGAAAGTTTCTCCAATGAAGAGTGTCCAACGTTTTGGTGTTAAGCGGAAACTTGTGCCAAGATACGTGGGTCCTTTCCAAATCATAGGCAAGAGTGGAGCTGTTGCATACAAAATCCAGTTACCTCCTGAAATGCGTGCCATATTCAATGTCTTCCATGTATCTCAGCTCAAAAAGTGTCTTCGAGTTCCTGAGGAAAGAGTCCCTTTGGGAGATATCAGGCTTGAATCCGATTTAACTTACGAAGAAAAGCCAGTCCAAGTGATCGATACTCAGGAACGAGTAACTAGAAGCAAAGTGGTTAGGTGGTATAAAGTGATGTAGAGTAATCAGGGTAGTGAAAGTGATGCTACGTGGGAACGGGAAGATTATTTGCGGGATGGTTATAAGGAATTCTATGAAAAATGGTACGCTTTCCAAATCTCGGGACGAGATTTTTATAAGGGGGGAGGGCTGTAACACCTCAGGTGTTTAGCTCCTTAATTGCATTGCATTTGCATAAGCATAAGCAAGCATCATTCATTTCATGCATAATTAGCAAGTGTTATGCAACACACTCATGCAACATGTGCAACATGAGCTTGCAACATTTGGGTGAAAGTATTGAATTACTTGTTCCAAAGTATGTGACACTAGGAATTTTGTGCAACCAATGTGTAGAGTGGCTAATTAGGTCTTATAACACCTTAATTACATTTAGGGTAAGTAGTGGAGCAATGTTCATGTTGACCAAAATTACCAAATTGCCCTTCCAAATGTTGTTGACTAAGTTTGGACCCCTAGAGTGATCTGGTTTGACCAATTAAAAAGTCTAGCTTAGAAATCTTGCATGGAGGAGCAACCTTAAACAAAGTTGTAGAGAATTTCATAAGGAACAAAAGTTCTAATATGACCATCTCATGAAAATGACCAGAGCATACTAAAAAAGGACCCATAAGTCAGATTTGAGGTTGGGTTCAACACTTAGAAAATTTCTAAGTATGAAAACTGAGTTTCAGTTTCATATACCCTAGTTGAGAGCTCTGTAGTCTGCAAACCAAGCCGAACCAGCTCGAGCTCCAATTGTGAAAGTTGTAGACCACATGTAGATCTCCAACTTTGTTAACTACAACTTACCCCGGATCGCCACGGATTGGGAGATCCATTGTCAACAAGTTTCGCTGTCAGTCGGTTCGATGGATACTGAAACGAAAAGTTCAGACGCTACAGTGCTCGGGCGATTCAGAACTCGGTGGCCGCGTGTACGCCGCGCGTCGACGGCCGGCTGACCGCGCTGGCCACGCGCCGTGCGCATTCTGGCGTCGCAGCCGCGTCTTGAAGCCACCCCGCGCCTGCCGACACACTCACCCGCTCCAGTTCGCCTTTCTTCTCCACCGCGCGCTGCGCCAAGCAAGCAGCCGCTCCGCCATTGCCGCCGCGCCTCTTCCCCACGTTCGTGCGCCGTCGTCGTTGAGTCTCGGCTCAATTCCTCCTGTCAGCAACCCCGTCGCATCTTCCTCTACCACCTCCACCCGTTTCCGGGAGTGGTTGAGTGAAGGTGAGGCCACATTGCTCGCTTCCGCCACCACGGCCGTGTTCGGGACCTTGCCGGAGTTCGAGGCCGCCGTGGGCAGAGCAGCTCCGCCCTTCTCATCCCTTCCTTTTCCCTTAGTCAGCTTTCCAGTGACTCCGGGGAGCTTGGATCGGGTTTGGTTAAGGCGGTAGGGGCTCACCGTCGCCGGCGTACCGCCGCGCACCTCCACCGTGCCGCCATGACCGACGGCGAGTGCTTTCCCGTTGCTCCGCCGCCCCGTTCTTGCCACCAATCGACGTAGTTCGATGACGTGGTTATGCTCGTTCATCCAGTTTCACCGGCCGACTCACCGACGGCGAGTTCCGGCGACCACAGCCACCCTCCTCCGCCTCTCTCTCGCTGACCGGTGGGGCCATCCGGTCAGTCGCACGCGCGCGCGGGTGGGAGCCGTAGCAGGCCACGCGTGGGAGTGGGCCACGCAGAGAGATTTGGGCCGCGTCGGCCTGTAGGCCGGCCCTTTAGTGGGATTTCGGTTTTAGTTTTGTTTTCCTTTTTAATTGCCACAGATTTGAGATAATGTTTGGAAAATGTAGATCTAGGGTTTTACTTGCTCAAAAATCATGAGATAAATTTTGTTATGATCTAAATGATGTGTAGTATTTTAGAAAAATATAAATCTGGTATGTGATGTTTAGTTTTCTGGAGAATTTAATAGATCTTTCAAATGTGTTTTGAAATGAATGCAAATTTGTTAAATGTATAACTTGAGCTGTAGTATTCCAAAACTTATGAAATTTGGTGGGTAGGCTAATTTATACTTGCTCTAGCTCTGGTAAAAATTTGGGCAGCAGTTCTTAAGTACTTTTCAAGTTATAATGCTATCTTGTTATTTTAGGAAATGCTTGGACGAATTTTAGTAATTTTTCTACATGTGCAATGTTCTTATAAATTTTTGGAGAATGTCTTGGTACCATAAAGTGTCTAAGAAAATTATGAAATCTGTTGTTTGATACTTTTCATTGTGATTTGTTAATTATACAAAAATCAGCCTTTTTGGCTTGTGAATTTTGTGTAGGGAGTTCCTGTGAATAAATTTAGTTCCAATTCTTACAGTAGTATCTTTTTGGGTCAGAGAGTCTCCTGTAATTTTTGTAGAATTTTACGAACAGTTTACATATATGTTTAAAATTCCACTTAATTAATTAAGTAAATTAAGAAATGAGTATAAATAAATATTTTAGGTAGGAACACCTTACTTTCTGGTGTTTTTGTAACCCATGTGAACTTTTGGTAACATTAGTTTGGTCTTAGGAGAAGTTTGCCACATCAATAAATATTTAATCCTTGCAATTCTAGGTTTTCTGGACAGCTAGAAGTATTTTTAGGTTTGACCTTTGATAAATGTGTTTGCTGGAAAACTTGTAAATACCAAAGTTGTAGTAAACTTGATAAACTAGATTGTGTCAAAATTTGGGAGCATTTGGTTTAGTAGTTTGGGAATTGTTGCTGTTTTAAGTGACAGTCCAGAATTGGCTGCTCTCTGTTTAGAGAGGACAGATTCTGGAAATTGAGGAATTCGACATGGAAAACTTAGGAATTAAGGGTTGAGGTCTGAAAATGATTGGTAGGGCATTTCATAAGCTTTCCAGATTGTCTTAGATCATATCTTTTGGAGTTGGGAATCTTCAGTTATGTTAGAAACAATTAGCGGCTGTCCAGAATGTCTTGCTGTGATATTTTGGTGTTGGCTGTGGTAACCTAAGTAATGTTACTCTTGTGTTTGTTAGGTGTTAGGGCCTTAACCGAAAAAGAACAACTGTATCTTAGGTTGAGTAGCTTAGGTGAGTACTTCTCTACCGGAGAGGAAATTTGCACCTAATACTCGAAGTGATTTGATTAGAGCTTTAAGATTGTTGAAATGCATTTCATTCCGAGCATACTGCATCTTTCATTATGCATACATGAGATTTATTATGCACTCATGCAATAGGTGTGCCGGAGGGGGTAACACTCCTCGAGTTCGAGCCAGTGATCCCGGAGGAAGTCTAGGACCAGCCGGAGCATCCAGAGGGACCAACCGGCGACGAAGCTCCTGTCGAAGATCTACCAGAGTGTCCTGACCACCGGCCCTCGACCTTTCTAAAAGGCAAGCCCCGGTGCATGCTGAACCCACCATTTTATAAATCTATCTTGAGTACTTTTAATTGTTTACTGCATTAAGTTCTAGGAGTTATATGAAAACACTTGCTGCATTTTACCTGTCCTTGTCCAGATATCATACTTAATCCTATACTAGGTATAGGCACGTGTCAATGCTTAGCCCTGCTTAGTACGGTAGAAGTCGGGTGATTTCCGGTCATCCGCGAGAGATAGGATTGGGTCGCGAGTGGCTTATGGCTATCGTGATGGAACCATGCTTTAAAATAAAATTGAGACCGGGCGGGAGTTCGATGGTACAGCTGCAAGACACTTCACGTCTTGGGTGTGGAGCCATGCCCGTCCGAGTCGTTTAAGGACCGATTCGCTGTACGTCCTTGAGTCATGTTGAACGCAGTCTAACACTTAGTTGGCCGGATAAGTCATTCCGACCGCGAAGCCGAGTAATGTGATTTAGGCCGGGAATCGAATGGTAGGTTGCTTCTTGGAGGAGAGAAAGGATGTGCTTGGGGACATTGGCGTGAGACCAAGGGGGGGTTAGAGTCCCTATCACCTGGCAGAGTGTCGCCCTTGGGGTCGCGACATCATTCAGACCCGCGATTCCTGAATCATATGAAAAGGTGGCCTGTGCGACCCTGGTAGGGGTCTGTACGGTGAGTGTTAGAAATACCCCTCCAGCTGGATAGGAATTCGATTTGAATCGCCGTCGCTCCCGGTTAGTGAGCACTTGACTTGAGCAGCGGCAACGTAGATCTCATTAAATGAATAGATGGTTAAGTGAACGATACAATGTTGCCACAATTTATACCTGCTCTGGATATAATATTGATAATTGGTTGATTATGATCAAGTGCATGCTTAGTACAGGTGCTAAGATAGATGACAGGTAAATGCTAAAAATAACTGCTAGTACAGGTTATAAGAGTTTCAATTACTGATGCCTTTATGCAAAATGTGATGTCAGCTAGCCTCTTGTGTAAGCCTTGCATAATCCTTGGTGTCATCTTATTTCTGGTTTTTGACGGGTAAGTCTAGCTGAGTACATTCCAGTACTCAGGGTTTATTCCCTCCTGTTGCAGATGATATGCTCTATCAAGGCTTCTGTAAAACTTGTCTCCACCCTGCGGGTGACGAAGACTAGATCACTAGGGCGTGATCATCCTTTATGTACTTTCCTCATGCTTTTGCGGGTTGTTGATCAACAAGACTGGCAGTAGTTAAATAACTGGTGTGTGTGTGTGTGTTATGCTTCCGCTACTTTCAAACTTGGTTTGTAATAATTGTGACTCCGTGTGTGTAAACACATTTCTGAACTACTTGTGAAATGTAACGTATGATGTTGTATGTTGAATGACGCGATCCTGGTTGTAAGCAGTCTGGTTTGAAATCCTTCGTGGTTTCAATTGACTACCGAGATTATATGGGCTCAAGTTCGAAAATTTGAGCGCTTCGGTGCTTGTTTTTGTACTTGTGCTCTTATAATTTGGTCGGTTCTGTTACAATCACTTACGAGTTGCATCGGGTGCGTCCAAAACTATTTATGAGCCTATGGTACATTAAGTGCAAACCGTGGACCTACCTTGTGTCAAGATTAGCACTATCTCCAAATGGACCGAACAGAGCTCCACCAAACCCTCGTCACCTAGGATTACCATCGGGTGTGTCTAAACTGATTTATGAGCCTATGGTACGTTTGACGAAAACCGAGCACCTGTCTTGCACCGACGCTAACCGTATCTCAAAACAGATCGAAACGAGATTCCACATGACCCACCTCACCTAGGAGTTCCATCGGGTGCCTCCAATACTATTTCTGAGCCTACGGTACATTCAACGCAAACCGTGCACCAATCTTGCATCAAGTGTAGCACTATCTCCAAACGGACCGAACAGAGCTTCCACTTGGGCCTCGTCAAATAGAAGTCCCATCGAGTGTGTCCAAAATGATTTCTATGCCTATGGTATGTTCGGTGTAAACCATGCACCTATCTTGCACTAACACTAACACTGTCTCCAAATGGACTAAAATGAGATTGCACACGACCCACGTCACTTACGAGTTCCATCGGGTGCGTCCAAAACTATTCATGAGCCTATGGTATGTTCAGTGCAAACCGTGCACCTATCTTGCGTCAAGATTAGCACTATCTCCAAACGGACCAAACAGAGCTCCACTAGACCCTCATCACCTAGTAGTACCATCGGGTGCGTCTAAAATGATTTTTGAGCCCATGGTACGTTTGACGCAAACCGAGCACCCATCTTGCACCGACGCTAACACTGTCTCAAAACAGATCGAAACAAGATTCCACATGATCCACCTCACCTAGGAGTTCCATCGGGTGCCTCCAATACTATTTCTGAGACTACGGTACGTTCAATGCAAACCGTGCACCAATCTTGCATCAAGTATAGCACTATCTCCAAACGGACCGAACCGAGCTTCCACTTGAGCCTCGTCACCTAGGAGACCCATAGAGTGCGTCCAAAATGATTTCAATGCCTACGATATGTTCGATGCAACCCATGCACCTATCTTTGCACTGACACTAACACCGTCTCCAAACGGATAAAACAAGATTCCACATGACCCACGTCACTTACGAGTTGCATCGGGTGCGTCCAAAACTATGAGCCTATGGTACATTAAGTGCAAACCGTGCACCTACCTTGTGTCAAGATTAGCACTATCTCCAAATGGACCGAACAGAGCTCCACCAGACCCTCGTCACCTAGGATTACCATCGGGTGTGTCTAAACTGATTTATGAGCCTATGGTACGTTTGACGCAAACCGAGCACCTATCTTGCACCGACGCTAACCCTATCTCAAAACAGATCGAAACGAGATTCCACATGACCCACCTCTCCTAGGAGTTCCATCGGGTGCCTCCAATACTATTTCTGAGCCTACGGTACATTCAACGCAAACCGTGCACCAATCTTGCATCAAGAGTAGCACTATCTCCAAACGGACCAAACAGAGCTTCCACTTGAGCCTCGTCACCTAGGATTCCCATCGAGTGTGTCCAAAATAATTTCTATGCCTTTGGTATATTCGATGCAAACCGTGCACCTATCTTGCACTGACATAAACACTATCCCCAAACGGACTAAATCGAGATTCCACATGGCTCACGTCACTTACAAGTTCCATCAGGTGCGTCCAAAACTATTTATGAGCCTATGGTACGTACAGTGCACCTATCTTGCATCAAGATTGACACTATCTCAAAACAGACCGAACAGAGGTCCACTAGACCCTCGTCACCTATGAGTACCATCGGGTGCATCTAACACTATCTTAAAATAGATCGAAACAAGATTCCACACGACCCACCTCACCTAGGATGATAAGGACATCCTACACTATTACCCGCTGGCAAAGACGCAACAAAAAAAGGCCAAGTGGCCTAGTTGTAGTCGGGCGGCGACCGTGTGAGCCTCTGAATAATCCCACCTTGCTTAGCTTGGGAGGAGGAAGCCACCTTAAAAGAGAGAGCCACCCTTCCCCTATCAGACTAGTCTTTTAGGGACATTGGGCCTTTCCCCGAGTGGGTGTGCATAAGAACTGTTGGGGTCTGGGCAACCTTAATTTATTGGGCCTCGGCCATCCCCACCTGGGCCAGATGCATCATTTGGTATCAGAGCTGGGCCCTTGTTTAAGGGGGTGGGAATGATAAGGACATCCTACACTATTACCCGCTGGCAAAGACGCAACAAAAAAAGGCCAAGTGGCCTAGTTGTAGTCGGGCGGTGAACGTCATCTCCATCCCCAAATCGAGTTATCCACCTTCTCTCATCGAAAGATCAGGATTCACCCTAGCGGGTTCATATCAGTTGGTATCAGAGCAAGGTTGATCGGTGAGAGACTTCTAGTTCTTTGCTGTTTTTAATCTCCTATGGTCCAGAAAAAGCCAAAACAAAATTAGTAGATTAGTTCTTTATAATCCCAAAACCCCTTTGAGCTTAATACTATTACTGCTTAGTTAGGGCTTATTGAATTAACGGTTGCATCGTCGTGCAAGTTGCTGGTCTTAGCGTCTAGTCGTTTAGAGTTTCGAGTTCTAGTCACGTTTCTGTCACCATCGCAGATTTGAGTTTATTTGTTTCTCTCTAGGAATCCGAGTGGATTTTTAAATTCCTTTGTTTTGTTTACCACCATTATCCTAGCCATGTCCTTGGAGGTTTCATCCACGTCCATATTTCCATCTACAAAAAGGAAATCCAACAAGATCAAGATAGAATTCGATTCGGAGTCCTGTTTTATCTTGAAAACAAAAGCACCATATTTCCTTTGTCAGGAGTCTGAATAGGGAGTTTAAATACAATCTGGAAACCTTAACTTGTCCTCTTTCCAACAGATCAGAGCTTGGTCCCAAATTCATTCTGAACGCTTCGCAATTGCCCTGGAGATTTGCGCGTCTGCTGGTTTTGCAAAACAACCACTTGTTTCACTTTGGTACTGAATCACCCTTCCCAAGGAAACATTTAATTGCTGTAAGTAGCTTGTTATTTCTTGTTGCTAAATTTCAGTTTTGTGCTAGTTGAAAGAAAAAAAACAAAAAAAAGACAGAAAGAAAGAAAAGAAAGAAAGAAAAGAAAGACAGAAAGAAAGAAAGAAAAGAAAGAGAAAGAAGAAGAGAAGAGTTTTTCTTTTGTTGTTATTCATGTCCTTGTGATCCTTCTTTGCTGCTACTCAATGACTTCGTTTGTGTCCAGGCTCGCGTCTCTAGCATGTACTAGCCTAGGACCAGCATAATAACGTCGTTGAGCGTTTGTTCAATTTTCTTGCAACTAACGTGGTTCTAGTACTTCCTTGCTTTAGCCCACCTATAGCTCCACATATTTCGACTACAGCTTGACAGGTGTTGTTGTTGCGGCACCGATACACTTCACTCCACGGTTGTAGACTTGTTGGTTGCCGTCACCTCCTGTTTGGCTTGGTAAGAACTTGTAAGGCCTTGTTTTAACAAGTTGAGTTTGAGAGAATTACATCTGACACATCCTAGTAGTTGATAGGAGGATACATATTATTTTTGTGTTTCTTGTTTTCTACTAATCATGGCAGGTGATATGGAGATTTTTGAGCTGTTGAAACTAGACCCTCATATTCAGGATGTCATTCAACACTTGCCATTATATGATGGTAAGTTTGATCCTCAAGCTTACATTGATTGGGAGTTAAAAGTAGACAATGAATTTGATGAGCATGACCTATCCGAGAAACAAAAGATTTGTATTGCCTCTAATATTTTGATTGAATATGCTTTGCTAGAATGGAAACACATTTGTAGGCACATCCAAGTTCCAGAATCTTGGAAAGACTTCAAATTTCTTTTTAGAGATGCATTCGTTCCTGCATATTATGTTGATTATTTGCTTGCAAAATTAGACAACTTGAAGCAGGGTAGCAAGACTGTGAAACAATACTACCATAATTTTAAGATTTGTATCATGTTTGGTGGATTGGATGAATGCATGGAAGATGTTATGAGTAGATTCATGAGAGGGCTCAATTCTGAAATTCGAACCTTATTAATTAGCAAATCATATTGCTATATTGGTCAATTGTTTTGTCTGGCTCTCAATGCTGAAAAAGAGATTCTATTATCTGTGAATACTTGCCAGAATGATGTGACCCATAATGTCCAAAATTTGTCCACTCTGCATGCTAATGAAGAGCAACAAATAGTGGAACCCACTACTGATTTTCCCTTGTCACAAAATGAATTACTCGCAGTTCCTTGTGATAAAGAGGAGTTGTGTGTTGATGATTCTTTTACTCCTATGCCACAAGTAGCAAATAAGTGTGATACTTTTGGTTTGGAACCATACAAATGTGCTGAAGATAAGCTTTTTCATCCTATTACATGTGCACAAGATGAACTGAATTTGTTGTCCTCTTTAAATACTTTGGGTTATATTGAATTTGATATTCTGTGTAATCTAAATTGTCTAAAAGAGAAACTTAAATTTGATTCTATTTTTCCAAGTTTTAATCATTGTTCGCTTCATGCAATTGGCAAATATGACAACAAAGGAGAATATTTGGTGTATAAAGTTTATATTTGCTCTAATCTGAAATATCCTTTTGGGCCACAATACCATGATCAAATTGAGGGCTGCACTAACACTAATGATGTCTTGCAAAGTTTTTCTAGTTTTTCCCAAATGCAACAGGATAAATATCAAGAAGGGGAGAACGGTTCACTTTTACCTACAACACATCCTCCAACAAAGGTCAAACCGAGGACGGTTTGCTGTCAAGAAGGGGAGAATGATGAGGACATCATTGGCTCAAATATGACCATGTCAACCACTTCTATACCAAAGGTGCAACCATTCTATATGAGGCTTATCATTGATGCATTTGATGAATTGGTGCTCCACCATAAAATGTGTATATTTTCATTTTCAGAATTACTTACATGGATCAAGGAAAGGTTTGATTGCATATGGAAAGCATGGAAGGTTAATGAAATTGATTGGGGACCAAATCCAAGTATTCCCAACGTCCTCCACCTGGACACCACGTCACTTTTGGTCCAAGGAAAGAAAGAGATCAAATCCAACACGTTTTCGGGCTGGATTCGGACTCCAGGACAGCTCCAACTTGTGATGTTCACCATGGTCGCATACAGACTCGGATTGGGACGTTCTAGCACTTTTTGGAAAGCTTATCAAGTCTATTTTCCAACGGATCTGGACTCATGGCTATATCTTATCCGATGCTTCCGCAATCGTCGTTTCAACGCTGGGGCCTTTTCTGCCTTTGGTGCTGTGTCACCATATTTTGGGCTGATGGCCCATGTATCAAGTTGGGTTTATTAGGGATGTGTCCTAGGGTTGGAGAACGACCCCAACGCCGCCTGGTCATTCCCCTAGATATTAATAAGGATTAGAGCCGCCACAAACAGATTGGGTTTTGTTTTGTTGAAAGTTTAGCCATTGCTACTTCCTTGTAGACGCGTGTGTCGACTAGGCCATCCATTCTACTCGATTCAGAACCCCAACTTTGTGATTTCAGATTGGTTTTCATCTCCATATTTGCAATTGAGTTGCTTGTTCTACTTGTTCTTGCTTGTTCCTCGATTGCTTGCAGGAATTACCCTAGTGGTTTGGTTGATCGTGTTCCACAAGATCGCGACGGCTGTTGGAGGTGGTGTATCGGTTGCTAAGGCACAGCATCCTTGGATGGTTGTAGTCGGGCCGTGAACTTCATCTCCATCCCCAAATCAAGTTATCCACCTTCTCTCATCGAAAGATCAGGATTCACCCTAGCGGGTTCATATCATAGGAGTTCCATCGGGTGTGTCTAAACTGATTTATGGCCTATGGTACGTTTGACGCAAACCGAGCACCTATCTTGCACCGACGCTAACACTGTCTCAAAACAGATCGAAACAAGATTCCACATGACCCACCTCACCTAATAGTTCCATCGGGTGCCTCCAATACTATTTCTGAGACTATGGTACGTTCTACGCAAATCATGCACCAATCTTGTATCAAGAGTAGCACTATCTCCAAACGGACCGAACCGAGCTTCCACTTGAGCCTCGTCACCTAGGAGACCCATAGAGTACGTCCAAAATGATTTCAATGCCCACGATATGTTTGATGAAACTCATGCACCTATCTTTGCACTGACACTAACACTGTCTCCAAATGGATAAAACAAGATTCCACATGACCCACGTCACTTACGAGTTGCATCGGGTGCGTCCAAAACTATTTATGAGCCTATGGTACATTAAGTGCAAACCGTGCACCTACCTTGTGTCAAGATTAGCACTATCTCCAAACAGACCGAACAGAGCTCCACCAGACCCTCGTCACCTAGGATTACCATCGGGTGTGTCTAAACTGATTTATGAGCCTATGGTACGTTTGACGCAAACCGAGCACCTATCTTGCACCGACACTAACACTGTCTCAAAACAGATCCAAACGAGATTCCACATGACCCACCTCACCTAGGAGTTCCATCGGCTGCCTCCAATACTATTTCTGAGACTACGGTACGTTCTACGCAAACCGTGCACCAATCTTGCATCAAGTGTAGCACTATCTCCAAACGGACCGAACCGAGCTTCCACTTGAGCCTCGTCACCTAGGAGACCCATAGAGTGCGTCCAAAATGATTTCAATGCCTATGATATGTTCGATGCAACCCATGCACCTATCTTTGCACTGACACTAACACTATCTCCAAACGGATAAAACAAGATTCCACATGACCCACGTCACTTATGAGTTGCATCGAGTGCGTCCAAAACTATTTATGAGCCTATGGTACATTAAGTGCAAACCGTGCACCTACCTTGTGTCAAGATTAGCACTATCTCCAAACGGACCGAACAGAGCTCCACCAGACCCTCGTCACCTAGGATTACCATCGGGTGTGTCTAAAATGATTTATGAGCCTATGGTACGTTTGACGCAAACCGAGCACCGATCTTGCACCGACGCTAACCCTATCTCAAAACAGATTGAAACGAGATTCCACTTGACCCACCTCTCCTAGGAGTTCCATCGGGTGCCTCCAATACTATTTCTGAGCCTACGGTACATTCAACGCAAACCGTGCACCAATCTTGCATCAAGTGTAGCACTATCTCCAAACGGACCGAACAGAGCTTCCACTTGAGCCTCGTCAACTAGATGTCCCACCAAGTGTGTCCAAAATGATTTCTATGCCTATGGTATGTTCGGTGCAAACCATGCACCTATCTTGCACTGACACTAACACTGCCTCCAAATGGACTAAAATGAGATTGCACACGACCCATGTCACTTACGAGTTCCATCGGGTGCGTCCAAAACTATTTATGAGCCTATGGTATGTTCAGTGAAAACCGTGCACCTATCTTGCGTCGAGATTAGCACTATCTCCAAACGGACCGAACAGAGCTGCCACTTGAGCCTCGTCACCTTGGAATCCCATCGAGTGTGTCCAAAATGATTCTATATCTATGGTATGTTCGGTGCAAACCGTGCACCTATCTTGCACTGACACTTACACTGTCTCCAAACGTACTAAAACGAGATTCCACATGACCCACGTCACTTACAAGTTCAATCGGGTGCGTCCAAAACCGTTTATGGGCCTGTGGTACGTTCAATGCAAACCGTGCACCTATCTTGCGTCAAGATTAGCACTATCTCCAAATGGACCGAACAGAGCTCCACTAGACCCTCATCACCTAGTAGTACCATCAGGTGCGTTTAAAATGATTTATGAGCCCATGGTACATTTGACGCAAACCGAGCACCTATCCTGCACCGACGCTAACACTGTCTCAAAACAGATCGAAACAAGATTCCACATGACCCTCCTCACCTAGGAGTTCCATCGGGTGCCTCCAATGCTATTTCTGAGACTACAGTACGTTCGATGCAAACCGTGCACCAATCTTGCACCAAGTGTAGCACTATCTCCAAACAGACCAAACTGAGCTTCCACTTGAGCCTCGTCACCTAGGAGACCCATAGAGTGCGTCCAAAATGATTTCAATGCCTACGATATGTTCGGTGCAACCCAAGCACCTATCTTTGCACTAACACTAACACTGTCTCCAAACGGACTAAAACAAGATTCCACATGACCCACGTCACTTACGAGTTGCATCGGGTGCGTCCAAAACTATTTATGAGCCTATGGTACATTAAGTGCAAATCGTGCACCTACCTTGTGTCAAGATTAGCACTATCTCCAAACGGACCGAACAGAGCTCCACCAGACCCTCGTCACCTAGGATTACCATCGGGTGTGTCTAAACTGATTTATGAGCCTATGGTACGTTTGACGCAAACCGAGCACCTGTCTTGCACCGACGCTAACCGTATCTCAAAACAGATCGAAACGAGATTCCACATGACCCACCTCACCTAGGAGTTCCATCGGGTGCCTCTAATACTATTTCTGAGCCTACGGTACATTCAACGCAAACCGTGCACCAATCTTGCATCAAGTCTAGCACTATCTCCAAACGGACCAAACAGAGCTTCCTCTTGGGCCTCGTCAAATAGAAGTCCCATCGAGTGTGTCCAAAATGATTTCTATGCCTATGGTATGTTCGGTGCAAACCATGCACCTATCTTGCACTAACACTAACACTGTCTCCAAATGGACTAAAATGAGATTGCACACGACCCACGTCACTTACGAGTTCCATCGGGTGCGTCCAAAACTATTTATGAGCCTATGGTATGTTCAGTGCAAACCGTGCACCTATCTTGCGTCAAGATTAGCACTATCTCCAAACGGACCAAACAGAGCTCCACTAGACCCTCATCACCTAGTAGTACCATCGGTTGCGTCTAAAATGATTTATGAGCCCATGGTACATTTGACGCAAACCGAGCACCCATCTTGCACCGACGCTAACACTGTCTCAAAACAGATCGAAACAAGATTCGACATGACCCACCTCACCTAGGAGTTCCATCGGGTGCCTCCAATACTATTTCTGAGACTACGGTACGTTCAATGCAAACCGTGCACCAATCTTGCATCAAATATAGCACTATCTCCAAACAGACCAAACCGAGCTTCCACTTGAGCCTCATCACCTAGGAGACCCATAGAGTGCGTCCAAAATGATTTCAATGCCTACAATATGTTCGGTGCAACCCATGCACCTATCTTTGCACTGACACTAACACTGTCTCCAAACAGACTAAAACAAGATTCCACATGACCCACGTCACTTACGAGTTGCATCGGGTGCGTCCAAAACTATTTATGAGCCTATGGTACATTAAGTGCAAACCGTGCACCTACCTTGTGTCAAGATTAGCACTATCTCCAAACGGATCAAACAGAGCTCCACCAGACCCTCGACACCTAGGATTACCATCGGGTGTGTCTAAACTGATTTATGAGCCTATGGTACATTTGATGCAAACCGAGCACCTATCTTGCACCGACGCTAACCATATCTCAAAACAGATCGAAACGAGATTCCACATGACCCACCTCACCTAGGAGTTCCATCAGGTGCCTCCAATACTATTTCTGAGCCTACGATACATTCAACGCAAACCGTGCACTAATCTTGCATCAAGTGTAGCACTATCTCCAAATGGACCGAACAGAGCTTCCACTTGGGCCTCGTCAAATAAAAGTCCCATCGAGTGTGTCCAAAATGATTTCTATGCCTATGGTATGTTCAGTGAAAACCATGCACCTATCTTGCACTGACACTAACACTGTCTCCAAATGGACTAAAATGAGATTGCACACGACCCACATCACTTACGAGTTCTATCGGGTGCGTCCAAAACTATTTATGAGCCTATGGTACGTTCAGTGCAAACCGTGCACCTTTCTTGCGTCAAGATTAGCACTATCTACAAACGGACCGAACAGAGCTTCCACTTGAGCCTCCTCACCTTGAAGTCCCATCAAGTGTGTCCAAAATGATTCTATATCTATGGTATGTTCAGTGCAAACCGTGCACCTATCTTGCACTCACACTTACACTGTCTCCAAACGTACTAAAACGAGATTCCACATGACCCACGTCACTTATAAGTTACATCGGGTGCGTCCAAAACCGTTTATGAGCCTGTGGTACGTTCAGTGCAAACCGTGCACCTATCTTGCGTCAAGATTAGCACTATCTCCAAATGGACCAAATAGAGCTCCACTAGACCCTCATCACCTAGTAGTACCATCGGGTGCGTCTAAAATGATTTATGAGCCCATGGTACGTTTGACGCAAACCGAGCACCCATCTTGCACCGACGCTAACACTGTCTCAAAACAGATCAAAACAAGATTCCACATGACCCACCTCACCTAGGAGGTCCATCGGGTGCCTCTAATACTATTTCTGAGACTACGGTACGTTCAATGCAAACCGTGCACCAATCTTGCATCAAGTATAGCACTATCTCCAAACAGACCAAACCGAGCTTCCACTTGAGCCTCATCACCTAGGAGACCCATAGAGTGCGTCCAAAATGATTTCAATGCCTACGATATGTTCGGTGCAACCCATGTCTCCAAACAGACTAAAACAAGATTCCACATGACCCACGTCACTTACGAGTTGCATCGGGTGCGTCCAAAACTATTTATGAGCCTATGGTACATTAAGTGCAAACCGTGCACCTACCTTGTGTCAAGATTAGCACTATCTCCAAACGGATCGAACAGAGTTCCACCAGACCCTCGACACCTAGGACTACCATCGGGTGTGTCTAAACTGATTTATGAGCCTATGGTACATTTGATGCAAACCGAGCACCTATCTTGCACCGACGCTAACCATATCTCAAAACAGATCGAAACGAGATTCCACATGACCCACCTCACCTAGGAGTTCCATCAGGTGCCTCCAATACTATTTCTGAGCCTACGATACATTCAACGCAAACCGTGCACTAATCTTGCATCAAGTGTAGCACTATCTCCAAATGGACCGAACAGAGCTTCCACTTGGGCCTCGTCAAATAAAAGTCCCATCGAGTGTGTCCAAAATGATTTCTATGCCTATGGTATGTTCAGTGAAAACCATGCACCTATCTTGCACTGACACTAACACTGTCTCCAAATGGACTAAAATGAGATTGCACACGACCCACATCACTTACGAGTTCCATCGGGTGCGTCCAAAACTATTTATGAGCCTATGGTACGTTCAGTGCAAACCGTGCACCTATCTTGCGTCGAGATTAGCACTATCTACAAACGGACCGAACAGAGCTTCCACTTGAGCCTCCTCACCTTGAAGTCCCATCAAGTGTGTCCAAAATGATTCTATATCTATGGTATGTTCAGTGCAAACCGTGCACCTATCTTGCACTCACACTTACACTGTCTCCAAACGTACTGAAACGAGATTCCACATGACCCACGTCACTTATAAGTTACATTGGGTGCGTCCACAACCGTTTTATGAGCATGTGGTACGTTTAGTGCAAACCGTGCACCTATCTTGCGTCAAGATTAGCACTATCTCCAAATGGACCAAATAGAGCTCCACTAGACCCTCATCACCTAGTAGTACCATCGGGTGCGTCTAAAATGATTTATGAGCCCATGGTACGTTTGACGCAAACCGAGCACCCATCTTGCACCGACGCTAACACTGTCTCAAAACAGATCGAAACAAGATTCCACAAGACCCACCTCACCTAGGAGTTCCATCGGGTGCCTCTAATACTATTTCTGAGACTACGGAACGTTCAATGCAAACCGTGCACCAATCTTGCATCAAGTATAGCACTATCTCCAAACAAACCAAACCGAGCTTCCACTTGAGCCTCATCACCTAGGAGACCCATAGAGTGCGTCCAAAATGATTTCAATGCCTACGATATGTTCGGTGCAACCCATGCACCTAACTTTGCACTGACACTAACACTATCTCCAAACAGACTAAAACAAGATTCCATATGACCCACGTCACTTACGAGTTGCATCGGGTGCGTCCAAACCTATTTATGAGCCTATGGTACATTAAGTGCAAACCGTGCACCTACCTTGTGTCAAGATTAGCACTATCTCCAACACAGACCGAACAGAGCTCCACCAGACCCTCGTCACCTAGGATTACCATCGGGTGTGTCTAAACTGATTTATGAGCCTATAGTACGTTTGACGCAAACCGAGCACCTATCTTGCACCGACACTAACACTGTTTCAAAACAGATCCAAACGAGATTCCACATGACCCACCTCACCTAGGAGTTCCATCGGCTGCCTCCAATACTATTTCTGAGACTACGATACGTTCTACGCAAACCGTGCACCAATCTTGCATCAAGTGTAGCACTATCTCCAAACGGACCGAACCGAGCTTCCACTTGAGCCTCGTCACCTAGGAGACCCATAGAGTGCGTCCAAAATGATTTCAATGCCTACGATATGTTCGATGCAACCCATGCACCTATCTTTGCACTGACACTAACACTGTCTCCAAACGGATAAAACAAGATTCCACATGACCCACGTCACTTACGAGTTGCATCGGGTGCGTCCAAAACTATTTATGAGCCTATGGTACATTAAGTGCAAATCGTGCACTTACCTTGTGTCAAGATTAGCACTATCTCCAAACGGACCGAACAGAGCTCCACCAGACCCTCGTCACCTGGGATTACCATCGGGTGTGTCTAAACTGATTTATGAGCCTATGGTACGTTTGACGCAAACCGAGCACCTATCTTGCACCGACGCTAACACTGTCTCAAAACAGATCGAAACAAGATTCCACATGACCCACCTCACCTAGAAGTTCCATCAGGTGCCTCCAGTACTATTTCTGAGCCTACAGTACGTTCAATGCAAACCGTGCACCAATCTTGCATCAAGTGTAGCACTATCTCCAAACGGACCAAACAGAGCTTCCACTTGAGCCTCGTCACCTAGGAGTCCCATCGAGTGTGTCCAAAATAATTTCTATGCCTTTGGTATATTCGATGCAAACCGTGCACCTATCTTGCACTGACATAAACACTATCCCCAAACTGACTAAATCAAGATTCCACATGGCTCACGTCACTTACAAGTTCCATCAGGTGCGTCCAAAACTATTTATGAGCCTATGGTACGTACAGTGCACCTATCTTGCATCAAGATTGGCACTATCTCAAAACGGACCGAACAGAGGTCCACCAGACCCTCGTCACCTATGAGTACTATCGGGTGCATCTAAACTGTCTCAAAACAGATCGAAACAAGATTCCACATGACCCACCTCACCTAGGAGTTCCATCAGGTGTGTCTAAACTGATTTATGGCCTATGGTACGTTTGACGCAAACCAAGCACCTATCTTGCACCGACGCTAACACTGTCTCAAAATAGATCGAAACAAGATTCCACATGACCCACCTCACCTAGGAGTTCCATCAGGTGCCTCCAATACTATTTCTGAGACTACGGTACGTTCTACGCAAACCATGCACCAATCTTGTATCAAGAGTAGCACTATCTCCAAATGGACCGAACCGAGCTTCCACTTGAGCCTCGTCACCTAGGAGACCCATAGAGTCCATCCAAAATGATTTCAATGCCCACGATATGTTTGATGAAACCCATGCACCTATCTTTGCACTGACACTAACACTGTCTCCAAATGGATAAAACAAGATTCCACATGACCCACGTCACTTACGAGTTGCATCGGGTGCGTCCAAAACTATTTATGAGCCTATGGTACATTAAGTGCAAACCGAGCACCTACCTTGTGTCAAGATTAGCACTATCTCCAAACAGACCGAACAGAGCTCCACCAGACCCTCGTCACCTAGGATTACCATCGGGTGTGTCTAAACTGATTTATGAGCCTATGGTACGTTTGATGCAAACCGAGCACCTATCTTGCACCGACACTAACACTGTTTCAAAACAGATCCAAACGAGATTCCACATGACCCACCTCACCTAGGAGTTTCATCGGCTACCTCCAATACTATTTCTGAGACTACGATACGTTCTACGCAAACCGTGCACCAATCTTGCATCAAGTGTAGCACTATCTCCAAACGGACCGAACCAATCTTCCACTTGAGCCTCGTCACCTAGGAGACCCATAGAGTGCGTCCAAAATGATTTCAATGCCTACGATATGTTCGATGCAACCCATGCACCTATCTTTGCACTGACACTAACACTGTCTCCAAACAGATAAAACAAGATTCCACCTGACCCACGTCACTTACGAGTTGCATCGGGTGCGTCCAAAACTATTTATGAGCCTATGGTATATTAAGTGCTAACCGTGCACCTACCTTGTGTCAAGATTAGCACTATCTCCAAATGGACCGAACAGAGCTCCACCATACCCTCGTCACCTAGGATTACCATCGGGTGTGTCTAAACTGATTTATGAGCCTATGGTACGTTTGACGCAAACCGAGCACCTATCTTGCACCGACGCTAACCCTATCTCAAAACAGATCAAAACGAGATTCCACATGACCCACCTCTCCTAGGAGTTCCATCGGGTGCCTCCAATACTATTTCTGAGCCTACGGTACATTCAACGCAAACTGTGCACCAATCTTGCATCAAGTGTAGCACTATCTCCAAACGGACCGAACAGAGCTTCCACTTGAGCCTCGTCAACTAGAAGTCCCATCGAGTGTGTCCAAAATGATTTCTATGCCTATGGTATGTTCGGTGTAAACCATGCACCTATCTTGCACTGACACTAACACTGCCTCCAAATGGACTAAAATGAGATTGCACACGACCCATGTCACTTACGAGTTCCATCGGGTGCGTCCAAAACTATTTATGAGCCTATGGTACATTCAGTGAAAACCGTGCACCTATCTTGCGTCGAGATTAGCACTATCTCCAAACGGACCGAACAGAGCTTCCACTTGAGCCTCGTCACCTTGGAGTCCCATCGAGTGTGTCCAAAATGATTCTATATCTATGGTATGTTCGGTGCAAACCGTGCACCTATCTTGCACTAACACTTACACTGTCTCCAAACATACTAAAACGAGATTCCACATGACCCACGTCACTTACAAGTTCAATCGGGTGCGTCCAAAACCGTTTATGAGCCTGTGGTACGTTCAGTGCAAACCGTGCACCTATCTTGCGTCAAGATTAGCACTATCTCCAAATGGACCGAACAGAGCTCCACTAGACCCTCATCACCTAGTAGTACCATCGGGTGTGTTTAAAATGATTTATGAGCCCATGGTACATTTGACGCAAACCGAGCACCTATCTTGCACCGACGCTCACACTGTCTCAAAATAGATCGAAACAAGATTCCACATGACCCACCTCACCTAGAAGTTCCATCAGGTGCCTCCAGTACTATTTCTGAGACTACAGTACGTTCGATGCAAACTGTGCACCAATCTTGCATCAAGAGTAGCACTATCTCCAAACGGACCAAACAGAGCTTCCACTTTACCTTGGAGACCCATCGAGTGTGCCCAAAATAATTTCTATGCCTTTGGTATATTCGATGCAAACCGTGCACCTATCTTGCACTGACATAAACACTATCCCCAAACGAACTAAATCGAGATTCCACATGGCTCACATCACTTACAAGTTCCACCAGGTGCGTCCAAAACTATTTATGAGCCTATGGTACGTACAGTGCACCTATCTTGCATCAAGATTGGCACTATCTCAAAACGGACCGAACAGAGGTCCAGCAGACCCTCGTCACCTATGAGTACCCTCGGGTGCATCTAACACTGTCTCAAAACAGATCGAAACAAGATTCCACATGACCCACCTCACCTAGGAGTTCCATCGGGTGTGTCTAAACTGATTTATGGCCTATGGTACGTTTGACGCAAACCGAGCACCTATCTTGCATCGACGCTAACACTGTCTCAAAATAGATCGAAACAAGATTCCACATGACCCACCTCACCTAGGAGTTCCATCGGGTGCCTCCAATACTATTTCTGAGACTACGGTACGTTCTACGAAAACCATGCACCAATCTTGTATCAAGAGTAGCACTATCTCCAAACGGACCGAACCGAGCTTCCACTTGAGCCTCGTCACCTAGGAGACCCATCGAGTGCGCGTCCAAAATGATTTCAATGCCCACGATATGTTCGATGAAACCCATGCACCTATCTTTGCACTGACACTAACACTGTCTCCAAATGGATAAAACAAGATTCCACATGACCCACGTCACTTACGAGTTGCATCGGGTGTGTCCGAAACTATTTATGAGCCTATGGTACATTAAGTGCAAACCGTGCACCTACCTTGTGTCAAAAATAACACTATCTCCAAACGGACCGAACAGAGCTCCACTAGACCCTCGTCACCTAGGATTACCATCGCGTGTGTCTAAACTGATTTATGAGCCTATGGTACGTTTGACGCAAACCGAGCACCTATCTTGCACCGACGCTAACCCTATCTCAAAACAGATCAAAACGAGATTCCACATGACCCACCTCTCCTAGGAGTTCCATCGGGTGCCTCCAATACTATTTCTGAGCCTACGGTACATTCAACGCAAACCGTGCACCAATCTTGCATCAAGTGTAGCACTATCTCCAAACGGACCGAACAGAGCTTCCACTTGAGCCTCGTCAACTACAAGTCCCATCGAGTGTGTCCAAAATGATTTCTATGCCTATGGTATGTTCGGTGCAAACCATGCACCTATCTTGCACTGACACTAACACTGCCTCCAAATGGACTAAAATGAGATTGCACACGACCCATGTCACTTACGAGTTCCATCGGGTGCGTCCAAAACTATTTATGAGCCTATGGTACATTCAGTGAAAATCGTGCACCTATCTTGCGTCGAGATTAGCACTATCTCCAAACGGACCGAACAGAGCTTCCACTTGAGCCTCGTCACCTTGGAGTCCCATCGAGTGTGTCCAAAATGATTCTATATCTATGGTATGTTCGGTGCAAACCGTGCACCTATCTTGCACTAACACTTACACTGTCTCCAAACATACTAAAACGAGATTCCACATGACCCACGTCACTTACAAGTTCAATCGGGTGCGTCCAAAACCGTTTATGAGCCTGTGGTACGTTCAGTGCAAACCGTGCACCTATCTTGCGTCAAGATTAGCACTATCTCCAAATGGACCGAACAGAGCTCCACTAGACCCTTATCACCTAGTAGTACCATCGGGTGTGTTTAAAATGATTTATGAGCCCATGGTACATTTGACGCAAACCGAGCACCTATCTTGCACCGACGCTCACACTGTCTCAAAATAGATCGAAACAAGATTCCACATGACCCACCTCACCTAGAAGTTCCATCAGGTGCCTCCAGTACTATTTCTGAGACTACAGTACGTTCGATGCAAACCGTGCACCAATCTTGCATCAAGAGTAGCACTATCTCCAAACGGACCAAACAGAGCTTCCACTTTACCTTGGAGACCCATCGAGTGTGCCCAAAATAATTTCTATGCCTTTGGTATATTCGATGCAAACCGTGCACCTATCTTGCACTGACATAAACACTATCCCCAAACGAACTAAATCGAGATTCCACATGGCTCACATCACTTACAAGTTCCACCAGGTGCGTCCAAAACTATTTATGAGCCTATGGTACGTACAGTGCACCTATCTTGCATCAAGATTGGCACTATCTCAAAACGGACCGAACAGAGGTCCAGCAGACCCTCGTCACCTATGAGTACCATCGGGTGCATCTAACACTGTCTCAAAACAGATCGAAACAAGATTCCACATGACCCACCTCACCTAGGAGTTCCATCGGGTGTGTCTAAACTGATTTATGGCCTATGGTACGTTTGACGCAAACCGAGCACCTATCTTGCATCGACGCTAACACTGTCTCAAAATAGATCGAAACAAGATTCCACATGACCCACCTCACCTAGGAGTTCCATCGGGTGCCTCCAATACTATTTCTGAGACTACGGTACGTTCTACGAAAACCATGCACCAATCTTGTATCAAGAGTAGCACTATCTCCAAACGGACCGAACCGAGCTTCCACTTGAGCCTCGTCACCTAGGAGACCCATCGAGTGCGCGTCCAAAATGATTTCAATGCCCACGATATGTTCGATGAAACCCATGCACCTATCTTTGCACTGACACTAACACTGTCTCCAAATGGATAAAACAAGATTCCACATGACCCACGTCACTTACGAGTTGCATCGGGTGTGTCCAAAACTATTTATGAGCCTATGGTACATTAAGTGCAAACCGTGCACCTACCTTGTGTCAAAATTAACACTATCTCCAAACGGACCGAACAGAGCTCCACTAGACCCTCGTCACCTAGGATTACCATCGCGTGTGTCTAAACTGATTTATGAGCCTATGGTACGTTTGACGCAAACCGAGCACCTATCTTGCACCGACACTAACACTATCTCAAAACAGATCCAAACGAGATTCCACATGACCCACCTCACCTAGGAGTTCCATCGGGTGCCTCCAATACTATTTCTGAGACTACGGTACGGTCTACGCAAACCGTGCACCAATCTTGCATCAAGAGTAGCACTATCTCCAAACGGACCGAACCGAGCTTCCACTTGAGCCTCATCACCTAGGAGACCCATAGAGTGCGTCCAAAATGATTTCAATGCCTACGATTTGTTCGATGCAACCCATGCACCTATCTTTGCACTGACACTGACACTGTCTCCAAATGGATAAAACTAGATTCCACATGACCCACGTCACTTACGAGTTGCATCGGGTGCGTCCAAAACTATTTATGAGCCTATGGTACATTAAGTGCAAACCGTGCACCTACCTTGTGTCAAGATTAGCACTATCTCCAAACGGACCGAACAGAGCTCCACTAGACCCTCATCACCTAGGATTACCATCGGGTGTGTCTAAACTGATTTATGAGCCTATGGTACGTTTGACGCAAACCGAGCACCTATCTTGCACCGACGCTAACCCTATCTCAAAACAGATCGAAATGATATGACCTATGGTACGTTTGGTGCAAACCGTGCACTAATCTTGTGTAGCACTACCTCCAAACGGAACAAATAGAGCTCCACCAGACCCCGTCGCCTTAGGAGTACCTCGGGTGCGTCTAAAACGATTTATGAGCCTATCATTTGACCCAAAATGAGCACGTATCTTGCACCGATGCTAACACTGTTTCAAAATAGATAGAAACAAGATTCCACATGACCCACGTCACCTAAGAGTTCCATCGGGTGCCTCCACTACTATTTCCGAGCCTACGGTACATTCACGCAAACCAAGCAGCAATCTTGCATCAAGCGTAGGACTATCTCCAAACGTATCGCATCGAGCTTCCACTTGAGCCTCGTCACCTAGGAGTTCCATCGAGTGCGTCTAAAACGATTTCTATGCCTATGGTACATTTGGTGCAAACCGTGCACCTATCTTGCACTAACACTAAAATTGTCTATAAACGGACTAAAATGAGATTCCACATGACCCACATCACTTACGGGTTCCGTCAGGTGCGTCCAAAACTATTTATGAGCCTATGGTACGTTCAGAGCAAACGGTGCACGTATCTTGCGTCAAGATTAGCACTATCTCCAAACGGACCGAACAGAGCTCTGCCAGACCATCGTCACCTAGTAGCACCTATCTTGCACCAACGCTAACTCTATTTCAAAACAGATAGAAACAAGATTCCACTTGACCCACGTAACCTAGGAGTTCCATCGGGTGCTTCCAATACTATTTCTGAGCCTACGGTACGTTCGACGCAAACCGAGCACCAATCATGCATCAAGAGTAGCACTATCTCCAAATGGACCGTACCAAGCTTCCACTTGAGCCTCATCACCTAGGAGTCCCATCGAGTGTGTCCAAAATGATTTCTATGCCTATGGTACATTCGGTGCAAACCGTGCACCTATCTTGCACCGACGCTAACACTGTCTCAAAATAGATCGAAACGAGATTCCACATGACCCACGTCACCTAGGAGTTACATCGGGTGCCTCCAATACTATTTCTGAGTCTACGGTACAATCGACGCAAACTGAGCACCAATCTTGCATCAAGAGTAGCACAATCTCGCATCGAGCTTCCACTTGAGCGTCGTCAGCTAGGAGTCCCATCGAGTGCATCCAAAATGATTTCTATGCCTATGCTATATTTGGTGCAAACCGTGCACCTATCTTGCACTAACACTAAAACTGTCTATACACGGACAACAATGAGATTCCACATGACCCACGTCAGTTACGAGTTCCATTGGGTGCATCCAAAACTATTTATGAGCCTATGGTACGTTCAGTGCAAACTATGCACCTTTCTTGCGTCAAGATTAGCACTATCTACAAATGGACCGAATAGAGCTCCACCAGACCCTCGTCACCTAGGAGTACCATCGGGTGCGTCTAAAACGATTTATGAGCCTATGGTACGTTTGATGCAAACCGAGCACCTATCCAGCACAAACGCTAACACTGTCTCAAAACAGATCAAAATGAGTTTCCACATGACCCATGTCACCTTGGAGTTCCATCGGGTGCCTCCAATACTATTTCTATGCCAATGGTACATTCAACGCAAACCGTGCACCAATCTTGCACCAAGTCTAGCATTATCTCCAAACGGACTGAACCGAGCTTCCATTTGAGCCTCGTCACCTAGGAGTCCCATCGAGTTCATCCAAAATGATTTCTATGCTTATGGTATGTTCGGTGCAGACCGTGCTCCAACCTTGCACTGACACTAACATTGTCCCCAAATGGACTAAAACAAGATTCCACACGACCCGCCTCACTTACGAGTTCCACCGAGTGCGTCTCAAACTGTTTATGACCTAGGGTTCGTTCGGTGCAAACCGTGCACCTATCTTGTGTAGCACTATCTCCAAACAGAACAAATAGAGCTCCACTAGACCCTCGTCGCCTTAGGAGTACCTCGGGTGAGTCTAAAATGATTTATGACCCTATGGTACGTTTGACACAAACCAAGCACCTATCCTGCACCGACGCTAACACTATCTCAAAACAGATCGAAACAAGATTTCACAAGACCCACGTCACCTTAGAGTTCCATCGGGTGCCTCCGATACTATTTTTGAGGCTACGGTATGTTCAACGCAAACCGTGCACCAATCTTGCATCAAGAGAAGCACTATCCCAAAACGGACCGAATTGAGCTTCCACTTGAGCCTCATCACCTAGGAGTCGGAACGAGTTCATCCAAAACGATTTCTATGCCTACGGTATGTTCGGTGCAAACCATGCTCCAACCTTGCATAGACACTAATACTATCTCCAAATGGACTAAAACAAGATTCCACATGACCCACATCAGTTACGAGTTCCATCAGGTGCGTTCAAAACTATTTATGACCTATGGTACGTTCGGTGCAAACCGTGCACCTATCTTGTGTAGCACTATCTCCAAACAGAACAAACAGAGCTCCACCAGACCCTCGTCACCATAGGATTACCTCGGGTGCGTCTGAAACAATTTATGAGCCTATGGTACGTTTGATGCAAACAAAGCACCTATCTTGCATCGACGCTAACACTGTCTCAAAACAGATCGAAACATGATTCCACATGACCCACATCACCTAGGAGTTCCAATGGGTGCACCAATCTTGCATAAAGAGTAGCACTATCTCCAAACGGACCGAACCGAGCTTCCACTTGAGCCTCGTCACCTAGGAGTCCGATCCAGTTCATCCAAAACGATTTCTATGCCTATGGTATGTTCGGTGCAATCCATGCTCCAACCATGCACTGACACTAACACTATCTCCAAATGGACAAAAACGATATTCCACATGACCCACATCACTTACGAGTTCCATCAGGTGCATTAAAAAACTATTTATAAGCCTATGGTACGTTCAGTGCAAGCCATGCACCTATCTTGCATCAAGATTAGCACTATCTCCAAACGGACCAAACAGAGCTCCACCAAACCCTCGTAACCTAGGAGTACCATCGGGTGCATCTAAAATCATCTATGAGCCTATGGTACGTTTGATGCAAATCGAGCACCTATCTTGCACCGATGCTAACACTGTCTCAAATCTGATCGAAACGAGATTCCACATGACCCACGTAACCTTGGAGTTCCATCGGGTGCCTCCAATACTATTTCTATGCCTACGGCACGTTCGACACAAACCATGCACCAATCTTGCATCAAGGGTAGCACTATCTCTAAACGGACCGAACCGAGGTTCCACTTCAGCCACGCCACCTAGGAGTTCCATCGGGTGCCTCTGATACTTAGGCCTACGGCACGTTCGACGCAAACCGTGCACCAATCTTGCATCAAGAGTAGCACTATCTCCAAATGGATCGAACCACGCTTGTACTTAAGCCTCGTCACCTAGGAGTCCCATCGAGTGCATCCAAAACGATTTCTATGCCTATCATATGTTCGGTGCAAACCGTGCTCGTATCTTGCACTGACACTAACTCTATCTGCAAACAGACTAAAACGGGATTCCACATGACCCATGTCACTTACAAATTCCATCGGGTGCATCCAAAACTATTTATGAGCCTATGGTACGTTCAGGGCAAACAGTGCACCTATCTTGCGTCAAGATTAGCAATATCTCTAAATAGACTAAACAGAGCTCCACCAGACCCTCGTCACCTAGGAGTACCATTGGGTGTGTCCAAAACTATTTATGAGCCTATGGTACGTTCAGTGCAAACCGTGCACCTATCTTCCATCAAGATTAGCACTACCAGACCCTCATCACCTATGATTACCTTGGCTACGTCTAAAATGATTTATGAGCCTATGGTACGTTTGACACAAACCGAGCACCTATCTTGCACCGACGCTAACACTATCTCAAAATAGATCGAAACAAGATTCCACAAGACCCATGTCACCTAGGAGTTCCATCAGGTGCCTCCAATACTATTTCTGAGCCTATGGTACGTTCGATGCAAACCGTCCACCATTCTTGCATCAAGAGTAGCACTATCTCCAAACGTACCAAATCGAGCTTTCACTTGAGCCTCGTCACCTAAGAGTCCCATCAAGTGCGTCCAAAATGATTTCTATGCCTATGGTATGGTCGGTGCCAACCATGCACCTATCTTGCACTGACACTAACACTGTCTATTGTAGGACTAAAATGAGATTCCACACGACCTACGTCACTTATGAGTTCCATCAGGTGCGTTCAAAACTATTTATCAGCCTATGGTACGTTCAGTGCAAACCGTGCACCTATCTTCCATCAAGATTAGCACTACGAGACCCTCGTCACCTAGGAGTACCATCGGGTGCGTCTAAAACGGTTTATGAGCCTATGGTACGTTTGACACAAACCGAGCACCTATCTTCCACCGACTCTAACACTGTCACAAAATAGATTGAAATAGGATTCCACATGACTCACGTCACCTAGGAGTTCCATCGGGTGCCACCAATACTATTTTCGAGCCTACAGTACATTCGATGCAAACCGTTCCCCACTCTTGCATCAAGTGTAGCACTATCTCCAAACAGACAGAACCAAGCTTCTACTAGACCCTGGTCACCTAGGAGTCCCATCGAGTGCGTCTAAAACGATTTCTATGCATATGGTATGTTCGGTGCAAACCGTGCTCCTATCTTGCACTGACACTAACACTGTCTCCAAATGGACTAAAATGAGATTCCACATCACCCACGTCACTTACGAGTTCCATCAGGTGCGTCCAAAACTATTTATGAGCCTATGGTACGTTCAGTGCAAAACATACACCTATCTTGCGTCAAGATTAGCATTATCTCCAAACAGACCGAACAGAGCTCCACCAGACCCTCGTCACCTAGGCGTACCATCGGGTGCGTCTAAAAATGATTTATGGGCCTATGGTATGGTTGACACAAACCGAGCACCTTTCTTGCACCTACGCTAACACTATCTCAAAACAGATCAAAACAAGATTTCACACGACCCACGTCACCTAGGAGTTCCATCGGGTGCCTCCAATACTATTTCCGATCCTACGGTACGTTCGACGCAAACCGTGCACCAATCTTGCATCAAGAGTACCACTGTCTCCAAATGGACCGAACCGAGCTTCCACTTGAGACTCGTCACCTAGGAGTCCCATCAAGTGCGTCCAAAACGATCTCTATGCCTATGGTACATTCGGTGCAAACCGTGCACCTATCTTGCACTGACGCTATCTCAAAACATATCGAAACGAGATTCCACATGACCCTCATCACTTACGAGTTCCATCGGGTGCGTCCAAAACTATTTATGAGCCTATGGTATGTTCAGTGCAACCGTGATGAGGACATCAACACCACACCTACACCATCGCTAGCACCACTTGGTCCTCTTACTCGTGCTCGTGCCCGTCAACTCAACCATCAAGTAAGTTGACACATGCACCCCTCCTCCAACTTCCTGATTTTAATAAGATTTTTGAGCTTGAATGTGATGCTAGTGGAATTGGATTGGGTGGTGTTTTGTTACAAGAAGGCAAACCTGTTGTGTATTTTAGTGAAAAATTGAGTGGGCCTATTCTAAATTATTCTACTTATGATAAGGAATTGTATGCTCTTGTTCGCACATTAGAAACATGGCAGCATTACTTGTGGCCCAAAGAGTTTGTTATTCATTCTGATCATGAATCTTTGAAGCATATTCGTAGTCAAAGGGAAATTGAACCGTAGACATGCTAAGTGGGTTGAATTTATTGAATCTTTTCCTTATGTTATTAAGCACAAGAAAGGGAAAGAGAATATTATTGCTGATGCTTTGTCTAGGAGATATACTTTGCTGAATCAACTTGATTGCAAAATCTTTGGATTAGAAACAATTAAAGACCAATATGTTAATGATGCTAATTTTAAAGAAGTGTTGCTGCATTGTAAAGATGGGAAAGGATGGAACAAATTCATCTTTAGTGAGGACGTTGAGCTTGAGTCGAGGACGACTCAAATGCAAGAAGGGGAGGATGATGAGGACATCAACACCACACCTACACCATCGCTAGCACCACTTGGTCCTCTTACTCGTGCTCGTGCCCGTCAACTCAACCATCAAGTAAGTTTATTCTTAAACTCTTGTCCATCATATTTAGACAATGGAAACACGTGCACTCTTGTTTTACTTAGGAATGATGGAGAGGATCAGAAGGGCAGGGGATTGGCGCCGGCTGGATTTGGACTGCAGGATAGCACCAACTTGTGATGCATGCCACGACTTCATATGGACTCGGATTGGGACGTTCTAGCACTTTTTGGAAAGTTTATCAAGTCTACTTTCCAACGGATCTAGCCTCATGGATATATCTTATCAGATGCTTCTGCAGTAACTATTTTTGTACCGAGACCTTTTCTATCAACGGTGCTGCGTCACCTTATTTTGGGCCGATGGCCCATGTATCAAGTTGGGTCCATTAGGGACGCGTCCTAGGGTTGGAGAATGACTCAAACACCCTTGTGGTCGTCCTCCCATCTACTTATATGCCTCTAGGGCCGCCACAAACAGATTAGGTTTTGTTTCGTCGAGTTAGCTATTGCTACCGCCTTTCAGCGCACATGTTGGATCAACCGCCTGACTGATTGTTTTTAGAACCTCACCATCTTGTGTTTTTAGATTGAAACCATCATATTTATTTGGCAATTAAGTGCTTGTTCTTCTTGTTCTTGCTGGTTCTTCGATTGCTTGCAGGACAGGTGCCCTAGTGGCTGGTTGTCGCGCCACAAGATCACGGCAGCCATCGGAGGAGGTGTATCGGTTGCTAAGGTGCAGCGTCCTTGGACGGTTGTAGTCGGGCCGTGAACGTCGTCTCCATCCACAAATCGAGTTATCCACCATCTCTCATCGAAAGATCAACCAGCGAACCCTACGGGATCTTATTAGTTGGTAATCAGAGCAAGGTTGATCGGTGAGAGACTTCCAATCCTTCGCTGTTTTTAATTTCCTATAGTCCAGAAAAGCCAAAAACAATTAGTAGATTAGGGTTCCGTAATCCTATAGACCTTTTGAGCCTTTGCTAGCACTGCTTAGTAGGGCTTGTTGAGTCGTCGGTTGCATCGGTTGCGTCGAGTTGCTGGTCTTAGTTTTAGTCCTTTCGAGTTTCGAGTTCTTGTCACGTTATAGTCATAGTCGTGTGCTACCATATAAACCTTTTGTTAGCTAAATCCGAATACATCCTTGTGTTCAAGTCCGAGTAGGAATCTGAGTTGTTTTCAGACTGAATTCCACGTGGGGTTGAGTTCGAGTTGGAATCGGTTTAGAGTCCGAATTGACAGCTGCCTTGTTGCTGTTTTGAGTCTGAATCCGAGTACATCTTTGTGCAGCAGTAGTCCTACCTATACTCAAACTTTCCACGTCTTGCGTATACATTTTGGCTCGTTTTTACCGAAATACCCCTGTTTTTTTCAGAAAAAGTGTGTGTGGTGAATTGCTCATTTGATATCTCTCTGATCATATAATCAGTTTTGAGGATTCAAAAAAAAGAAAAAAAAAGAAAAAAAAAGAAAAAAAAAAGAGAAAAGGGGCTTATCTTTGTGTTGTCTCATTTTGTTAGGTGGAGTTTGTGATTTCCTTTGTGTCTAGGCTCGCATCTCCATCACGGTCTAGGCTAGGACCAGCACAGTACCACCGTTGAACGATTATTCAGCTCGCTTTTCTGACTAACATGGTGCTAGTATCTTTCCTTGTGCATAGCATTTGGGCCACCTACAGCTCCACATATACGACTATAGCTTGACAGGTGTTGTTGCTGCGGAACCGATACATTCTCTTCCAAGGTTGCAGACTTGCTGGTTGTTGACCCCTCTTGTTGAGCAAGGTAAGAACTGGTAAGAGCTTGATAAACAGGTTGAGAGTGAGCGCCTTGCTGTAGCTACATCCTAGTAGTTGTAGGGCTTTTATTTCTTCACCTGTTATCTTGTTTCCACTTTGTTTTGTTGAACCATGTCAGGATTAGAGGACAGTAACAAGATTCCACAATCTCCTCGCACCAAGGGCATCATTCAACATTTTACAAGGCAAGTGCAGCTGCATACAGAAGGACTTGATCAAGATTTATAGGTGACCAATGATAAGATTGGGCAATTGGAGGCCACCCAACTTGCCACCAATACCAAGCTTGCAACATTGGAGGCATCTATTGCTCGTGTGGACAGAAGCCTTGCTGCTCTTCTGCAGCGTTTTGATGACTTCCACATGAAAGACAAAGAGCAGCATAATGAAGACAACAAGGACGAAGAGCAACTCGAAGATAATTTTAATGATGACTATACTGCTGATACTGAACAGGATGATCATGACACTCGTGATCGGCGTCGTCTACGCCATAATCGTAGAGGTATGGGTGGTCACCGCCGACGTGAGGTACACAATAATAATGATGCTTTCAGTAAGATTAAATTTAAGATACCTCCTTTTGATGGTAAGTATGATCCTGATGCATACCTTTCTTGGGAATTTTCTGTTGACCAGAAGTTTGCATGTCATGAATTTCCTGAGAATACACGTGTTAGGGCTGCTACTAGTGAGTTTACTGACTTTGCTACTGTTTGGTGGATAGAACATGGCAAGAAAAATCCTAATAACATACCACGAACTTGGAATGCTTTGAAACGAATCATGAGGGCTAGATTTGTTCCTTCTTACTATGCACGTGATTTGTTACATAAATCGCAACAACTGAGACAGGGTACTAAAAGTGTAGAAGAATATTATCAAGAATTGCAAATTGGTATGTTGCGTTGTAATTTAGATGAGGATGAAGAACCTGCTATGGCAAGATTTTTGGGTGGGTTAAATCGAGAAATTCAGGACATCCTTTGATGAGACTAGAGGTTGTTCCTGATCTTTTGGTGAGTGTGGATAAACTCGATTTGGGGTGGATTCGACGTTGGCTGTCCGACTACAACGACCACAAGGTGGCTGCGCCTTAGCAACAGGTACACCGGCTCCGATTGTGATGTTCTTGCCGTGCCAAGAACACCAAGAACCTGCAAGCAACCGAGAACAAGCAAGAACAAGATGAACAAGCAAATAACTCACGGATTTAAGCCAAAGGCTGAATCTGAATCACAAATTGGGGTCTTGAAACAAGCAAATCGGGTGGTCTAGCCGACACACGCGTTTACAAGGAAGAAGCAGCAGCTATCTTGCATCTAAACAAAACCCACCCTCATTCTGATGGCTGCTGGCTCTATTTATAAGGAGGAGAGCACAAGGGGGAGTGGGAAACCCTAATCTGGGCGTCCCTCAAAGGGTTGTAGTTAGTACAAGGCCCAGGCCCAAGCTGTAGGTCTCTGCGTCCTTTGGCTTGCTGCACACAGCTTTGGTAGATTCTGATAGTGCGGTTGGACCCATGTGAAAGAGGACGACGCGCTCTTTCCAACAAGTCAAAAACCAGCTTCATTGGATCTCGTTTCAAGGAGTTATGGTACTTTTGATGGAGTGTCCCCTGCTGTCTCGAGATGAGCTGTGCGCCCATTAATGATGATTCCCACTTGTTCGGCTGCTCCATCCTCATCATGGGGTCTAAACATGAGGCAATGGAGTCTTGACCAACATTCCTAAGAATAAGACAATCATCACCATGATTTAGTAGCATCCAATTCTGAGACGAGTTTGTATGAACAGCGAGGAACGACTTTACCTGATAATTAAGTTGTCGTGCTCGAGCTCTTGTCATCGGACCTTGTTGTGCAGCAGGTGTGGTTGTGTCAATGGAAGGGATGTCCTCATCATCCTCCCCTTCTTGCATTTGAGTCGTCCTCGACTCTAGTTCATCCTCTTCTCCCAAATATGGCTTCAAATCTGCAATGTTAAATGTGGGGCTAACCCCAAAAGCTGCAGGTAGCTCAAGTTTGTACGCATTATCATTAATCCTTTCTAACACTTTAAAAGGACCATCGGCTCTAGGCAGCAACTTAGACTTTCGCAAATCAGGGAACCTATCTTTTCTCAAATGGAGCCAAACTAGATCACCAGGTTCAAAAATGACATGTTTCTTCCCTTTGCTACCAGCTAGTTTATACTTTGCATTCATGCACTCTATTTTCTCTTTAGTGGTTTCATGCAATTTTAAGATCAGTTCAGCACGTTGTTTAGCATCAAATTTCACTCGCTCCGAGGTCGGAAGAGGTAACAAATCAATAGGAGCACGTGGCACAAACCCATAAACTATCTCAAAAGGGCTTTTCTTAGTGGTAGAATGATGTGAACGATTATAAGCAAACTCAACATGAGGCAAGCACTCTTCCCACATTTTTATGTTCTTTTTCAAAACAGCCCTAAGCAATGTAGATAAGGTTCTATTGACAACCTCATTTTATCCATCAGTTTGGGGATGACAAGTAGTGGAAAATAAAAGCTTAGTCCCTAGCTTAGCCCACAAAGTTCTCCAAAAATGACTAAGAAATTTTGCATCCCGATCAGAAACAATGGTGTTAGGCACACCATGCAATCGAACAATCTCATGAAAGAACAAATCAGCAACATGTGTAGCATCATCGCTCTTATGACATGGTATGAAATGTGCCATTTTAGAAAATCTGTCCACAACAACAAACACACTATCCCTCCCCTTCTTTGTTCTAGGCAGTCCTAAAATAAAGTCCATTGAAATATCTTCCCATGGTGCACTTGGAACAGGAAGAGGCATGTATAAACCATGAGGATTAAGGCGTGACTTAGCTTTCTGGCATGTTGTGCAGCGAGCAACGAACCTCTCCACGTCTCTCCTCATCTTGGGCCAAAAGAAATGACCAGCAAGGATGTCCTCTGTCTTTTTCACACCAAAATGTCCCATGAGTCCTCCTCCATGCGCTTCCTGCAACAATAACAAACGCACGGAGCTAGCTGGAATGCATAGCTTGTTGGCTCTAAAGACAAACCCGTCGGTGAGGACGAATCTGTTCCATGTTTTCCCCTCTTGGCAATTCAGCAATACATCTTTGAAATCATTGTCATGTGCATATTGTTCCTTAATAGTTTCCAAACCAAAAATTTTAAAGTCAAGTTGTGAAAGCATGGTGTAACGTCTAGACAAAGCATCAGCAATTATATTTTCCTTCCCCTTTTTGTGTTTGATGACATAAGGAAAGGACTCGATGAATTCAACCCACTTGGCATGTCTACGGTTCAGTTTTGCTTGACTACGGATGTGTTTCAATGATTCATGATCAGAATGTATGACAAACTCTTTGGGCCACAAATAATGCTGCCATGTTTCCAAAGTCCGAACTAGAGCAAGCAATTCCTTATCATAAGTAGAATAGTTCAAACTAGGGCCACTCAACTTTTCACTGAAATACGCCACAGGTTTTCCCTCTTGTAACAGCACACCACCCAACCCAATTCCACTAGCATCACATTCAAGCTCAAAGGTTTTGTTGAAATCAGGAAGCTGGAGTAAAGGTGCATGAGTTAACTTATCTTTGAGTGTGTTGAAAGCATCCTGTTGGGCTGCAGCCCAAGTGAAGGTTGCACCCTTCTTGGTGAGTTCATGCAGCGGGGCTGCAATGGTGCTGAAGTCCTTCACAAATCGATGGTAGAAACCAGCAAGTCCTAGAAAACTCCGCACTTGTGTGACCGTGCAGGGAACAGGCCAGCTGTGTATGGCCTCAACCTTGGCTTGATCAACTTCTATTCCCTGCGGTGTCACAACATATCCAAGAAAAGAGACTCGATCTGTGCAAAAGTGCACTTCTCAAGATTGCCAAACAAGTGTGCATCCCGAAGAGCATTGAAAATGGCACGCAAATGATCAAGATGTTCCTCTAATGATCTACTATATATCAAGATGTCATCAAAGTATACCACTACAAATCTGCCAATAAAAGAGCGTAAAACCTCGTTCATTAATCTCATGAAGTGCTGGGTGCATTAGTCAATCCAAAGGGCATGACAAGCCATTCATATAAACCAAACTTAGTTTTAAACGCTGTTTTCCATTCATCTCCTAGCTTCATACGAATCTGGTGGTAACCACTACGCAAATCAATTTTAGAGAACACAATTGAGCCACTCAATTCATCAAGCATATCATCTAACCTTGGAATAGGATGACGATATCTGATTGTGATGTTGTTTATCGCTCTACAATCAACACACATGCGCCATGATCCATCCTTCTTAGGAACTAAAAGCACGGGAACGGCACAAGGGCTAAGAGACTCACGCACATAACCTTTGTTGAGCAATTCTTGTACTTGTCTCTGAATCTCTTTTGTCTCGTCCGGGTTGGTCCTATACGGCGCATGATTAGGCAAGGAAGCCCCAGGGATGAGGTCAATCTGGTGTTCAATCCCTCGAATTGGTGGCAGCCCCGGTGGTACCTCCTTTGGAAAAACATCGGCATACTCCTGCAAAAGATTAGTGATAGCAGGAGGCAAAGAAATAGATGTATCTTCGAGTGAAAATAAAGTTTCTTTGCAAACCAAAGCATTGCAAACAGTAGTACTAGCATCAATCTCATCCAAATCAGATTTGGTGGCAAAGTAACAAGAGCCTTTCAGCTTGATCTCATTTTTATTATGATGAACAGATTTGCTAGACTTCTTCTTATGTTTCTCAAGTTCCTTAGCGACAATCTGATTTTCACTAGCAACAGCCTGATTCTTAAGTTTGCTAGATCTAGCAAGTTCATCTCTTAGAATAAACTCAGGGGACATGGGGTGCAACACAATCTTCTTGTCATTATGCACGAAAGAGTATTGATTTGTTTTACCAGAGTGCAAGGAATCTTTATCAAACTGCCATGGTCTACCTAACAACATAGAGCATGCTTGCATAGGCACAACATCGCAGTCAATGGAATCATGATAAGAACCAATGGCAAACTCTACCCTTACCAATCGGGTTACCTTCACCTTTGCCGCTGATGTTAAGCCACTGAATGTAGTAAGGCTGCGGGTGTGGTTTTGTGCTCAATGAAAGCTTCTCCACCATTTCAGCACTTGCCAAGTTGTTGCAGCTTCCTCCATCTATGATCACACGGCAAGAGCGTTCCTTGATCACACACTTGGTTTGAAACAAAGTGTGGCGCTGATTTTGTTCAGCCCTCTCCATTTGGGCACTTAGCACCCGCTGCACCATGAGGCTCTCATAGTGCTCAGCAGCTTCAGCCCTAATGTGCTCTTCGTCATGTTGGAAATAATCTCCTTCATCAGCTCGCACAATCATCACACGTGTGCTTGGGCAGTCCTTGCGTATGTGGCCATATCCTTTGCAGCGTAGGCACTGAATATCCCTTGTTCTCCCCGTGGATACCACCGAGGATGAACTCTTGGCAGATGTAGCCGTTGCTCCTCTAGTTGGTTCATTTGGGCATGGTACAGAATTCGTTGTAGAGGAGCGTGGCTTGATGGCGAGGAAGATTGTGGGGGTGCACGCGTTGACGGTGCAGCAGCATTGGAGGGCGTCCACAGGCTAGCACGACCTGCAGGAATGTTAGCCCTCATGCTAGCTCGTCGTCCCTGCACTTCTCGTTCAGCTTTACAAGCAAGGTGAAATAAATGATTGACAGAATTATATTCCTTATAAGCTAGAATGTCCTGAATCTCCCGGTTCAGCCCACCCATAAATCTAGCTATAGCACCATCCTCATTTTCCTCTAGCCCGCAACGAAGCATACCCATTTGTAGCTCTTGATAGTACTCTTCTACAGATTTGGATCCTTGCCTCAATTGTTGCAACTTATTTAAAAGATCACGGGCATAATAAGAAGGAACAAATCTGGCCCGCATGACCCGTTTCAAAGCATCCCAAGTTGATGTGTTATTTGGGTTCTTACGATGGTATTCAGACCACCAAACAGAGGCAAAGTCAGTAAACTCACTAGTTGCAGCCCTAACACGTTTGTCCTCAGGGAAATCATGGCAAGTAAATTTCTGATCAACAGCTAATTCCCAACTAAGGTACATATCAGGATTATACCTCCCATCAAAAGCAGGTATGGTGAATTTAATCTTGCCAAATGAGTCATCGGCACGTAACTCTTGCTGTGGTCGGCGAGGACCTGTCTCATGGCGGCGGCGATGTTGTTCGATGCGTCGATGACCATTTAGCTCCTCATCAAGCTCAGTGTCCGCTGCATATTCTTCTTCATCATGACCAGCAGCACTGCCCATGGTGTTGTTGTTGTGATTGCGTCGTTCGAAACCATCACAGCGATTCTGTTCCATCCTCTCCAATCGCTCCAAGACACCAACAAGAGATGTATTAACAGAACCAAGAGTGCCTTCCAAGGAAGCCAACCTGGTGTTGGTCTCAATCTGAGCCGTCTCCAATTGACCAAGGCGCTCATTGGTGACACGAACATCCTCATCAAGGTGTTCAGCATGGAGCCTCACTTTGCGTTCAAAGTGTTGCAGCAAGGCTTTTGATCGAGGTGATTGTGGAGGGGTCCTTTCACCTTCTCCTACCATGGTTAGTATGTAGCAAGGGAATCACAAGAAAATATGTCCTACCAACTAACTGAATTAGGTGGCAACAATTTTCATTCGCTCAGCATGTGCAACCGAGTTCTTACATGTCCTTACCTTGCTATGCAGATGGTGTTGGCGACGACAAGAACAACACAAGTAGTAGCAAGTAGAACCCTGTGACGTTGTAGATAATTTGTGGAGCTGTAGGTGGCTTAAAAAAATCAAGGTACAACTGGAACCACGTTAGTCAATGCAAGTTGAATAAGTGTTCAAAGATAGTATCGTGCTGGTCCTAGGCTAACCTGTGCTAGAGACGCGAGCCTAGACACAAATGTTGTCACCGGATAGTAGCAAACAATGGGAATGATGAGAGTAAATAGCATCAACTTAACCCTTTTTTTTTCTTTTTTTCTTTCTTTATTTCTTTCCTCCATTTCCTTTCTTTTTCTTTTCTATTTTCTTTTCTTTTCTTTTCTTTTCGACAAGTAGCGCACAAACTGAACTTTTGCAATATGATTATAACAAGAATGCAGCAAGTAGCATAGACTTTCTTTTACTAGGGATAAGGATTGCAACAAGTAGTACAAATATGCAATTTGAACTCTCTTATTTTCAGAACTGAGTGTACTCAGATTTGCACCAAAAGGACAGGTGCATAAGGTAGTGTTTGTGTAGGCGCGGCTAAAGGTGATGGTGGTGAGGGTTTCAGCGAAAAGGTGGAGAGAGCAGCGGTGCTTTTGGTGGTGGTGGTGGTGGTATTGGTGGAGATTGCAGTGGCTGAAGTGGGGGGGGAAGGCAACAGCGGATTGTGTGGTGACTAAAACGTGACAAGAACTCGAAACTCTAAATGATTAGAACCTAAGAACCAGCACTTGACACCACGATGTAAAGCACAAACTCAACAAGCAAAGAACTAAGCAGATCAGCAAGGCTCAAACTTGTGTTTGGAATTTCAGTTCTATCCTATTTTTATATTTCTGGACATAGGTAAAGCAATGAACAGTAAATCACTCACCAAAGAACCTTGCTCTGATTACCACATGATGAGACTAGAGGTTGTTCCTGATCTTTTGGTGAGTGTGGATAAACTCGATTTGGGGTGGATTCGACGTTGGCTGTCCGACTACAACGACCACAAGGTGGCTGCGCCTTAGCAACAGGTACACCGGCTCCGATTGTGATGTTCTTGCCGTGCCAAGAACACCAAGAACCTGCAAGCAACTGAGAACAAGCAAGAACAAGATGAACAAGCAAATAACTCACGGATTTAAGCCAAAGGCTGAATCTGAATCACAAGTTGGGGTCTTGAAACAAGCAAATCGGGTGGTCTAGCCGACACACGCGTTTACAAGGAAGAAGCAGCAGCTATCTTGCATCTAAACAAAACCCACCCTCATTCTCATGGCTGCTGGCTCTATTTATAAGGAGGAGAGCACAAGGGGGAGTGGGAAACCCTAATCTGGGCGTCCCTCAAAGGGTTGTAGTTAGTACAAGGCCCAGGCCCAAGCTGTAGGTCTCTGCGTCCTTTGGCTTGCTGCACACAGCTTTGGTAGATTCTGATAGTGGGGTTGGACCCCATGTGAAAGAGGACGACGCGCTCTTTCCAACAAGTCAAAAACCAGCTTCATTGGATCTCGTTTCAAGGAGTTATGGTACTTTTGATGGAGTGTCCCCTGCTGTCTCGAGATGAGCTGTGCGCCCATTAATGATGATTCCTACTTGTTCGGCTGCTCCATCCTCATCATGGGGTCTAAACATGAGGCAATGGAGTCTTGACCAACATTCCTAAGAATAAGACAATCATCACCATGATTTAGTAGCATCCAATTCTGAGACGAGTTTGTATGAACAGCGAGGAATGACTTTACCTGATAATTAAGTTGTCGTGCTCGAGCTCTTGTCATCGGACCTTGTTGTGCAGCAGGTGTGGTTGTGTCAATGGAAGGGATGTCCTCATCATCCTTGCTTATAAAGAATACACTAACGTAACCCATTTGTTTCATCTTGCTTGTAAAGCTGAAAGGGAAGTGCAGGGGCGACGTGCCAGTACCAAGAATAATTTTTCTGCAGGGAAGACTAATTCATGGCAGCCCCGCACGAGTACTACTCCAACTACACGTACTCCTATGCCATCATCCAGCGACAAGCCGCGTGCTACTCCCACAAATTTAGTGGCCAAGACGATCCAGAAGCCTACTGCAAGCGCTTCATCCATGGCATCTACTGGTAGAACAAGAGACATTCAGTGTCACCGGTGCAAGGGGTATGGACATGTGATGCGTGACTGTCCAAGCAAGTGTGTTATGGTCATCAAAGATGATGGTGAGTATTCCTCTGCTAGTGATTTTGATGAAGATGCATTTGCTTACTGCTGACCATGCAGGTAGTGACGAACAACCAGAAGAGCAGATTGGTGCAGACAATGCAGATCATTATGAGAGCCTCATTGTGTAGCGTGTGCTTAGCGTTCAAATGGAGAAGGCGGAGCAAAATCAGCGACACACATTGTTTCAAACAAAGTGTGTCATCAAAGAGCGTTCGTGCTGCATGATCATTGATGGAGGTAGTTGCAACAACTTGGCTAGCAGTGACATGGTGGAGAAGCTTGCGCTTACCACCAAACCACACCCACATCCATATTACATTCAATGGCTGAACAACAGTGGTAAGGCAAAGGTAACTAGACTTGTGCGAATCAATTTTTCCATTGGATCCTATAAAGATGTTGTTGAATGTGATGTTGTGCCTATGCAAGCTTGTAATATTCTGCTAGGTAGACCTTGGCAATTTGATAGAGATTCTATGCATCATGGTAGAGCAAATCAGTATTCTTTTCTATACCATGATAGAAAATTATGTTGCATCCTATGTCTCCTGAAGCTATTATGCAAAATGATCTTGCTAAAGTTGCAAAAGCTAAAAGTGAGAGCGATAAAAATGCCAAATCTGTGAGTAGTAAGAAAGATGAGATAAGATTGAATGGACATTGCTTGCTTGCTACTAAATCTGATATTAATGAATTGGTTGCTTCCACTTCTGTTGCCTATGCTTTGGTGTGCAAGGACATTTTGATTTCAATTCACGATATGCAGCATTCTTTGCCCCCTGCTGTTGCTAACATTTTGCAGGAGTATTCCGATGTTTTTCCAAGTGAGATACCAGCGGGGCTGCCACCAATATGAGGGATTGAGCACCAAATTGATCTTATTCCTGGTGCATCTTTGCCAAATCGTGCGCCATACAGGACAAATCCAGAAGAAACGAAGGAAATACAACGACAAGTGCAAGAACTACTCGACAAAGGTTATGTGCATGAGTCCCTTAGTCCTTGTGCTGTTCCTGTTATTTTAGTGCCTAAGAAAGATGGTACATGGCGCATGTGTGTTGATTGTAGAGCTATTAATAATATCACCATTCGATATCGACACCCTATTCCACGTTTGGATGATATGCTTGATGAACTGAGTGGTGCTGTTGTGTTTTCTAAAGTTGATTTGCGTAGTGGGTACCACCAGATTCATATGAAATTGGGAGATGAATGGAAAACTGCTTTCAAAACTAAATTTGGTTTATATGAGTGGTTAGTCATGCCTTTTGGGGTAACTAATGCACCAAGTACTTTCATGAGATTAATGAACGAGGTTCTACGTGCTTTCATTGGAAAATTTGTTGTAGTCTATTTTGATGATATATTGATTTACAGCAAATCTATGGATGAACATCTTGATCATTTACGTGCTGTTTTTAATGCTTTATGAGATGCATGTTTATTTGGTAACCTTGAGAAGTGCACCTTTTGCACCGATCGAGTGTCTTTTCTTGGCCATGTTGTGACTCCACAGGGAATTGAGGTTGATCAAGCCAAGGTAGAAGCTATACAGGGATGGCCTGTACCAAAGACTATCACCCAAGTGTGAAGTTTCCTAGGACTTGCTGGTTTCTATCGCCGTTTTGTGAAGGACTTCAGCACCATTGCTGCACCTTTGAATGAGCTTACGAAGAAGGGAGTGCCTTTTAGTTGGGGCAAAGTACACGAGAACTCCTTCAACATGATGAAAGATAAGTTGACACATGCACCCCTCCTCCAACTTCCTGATTTTAATAAGACTTTTGAGCTTGAATGTGATGCTAATGGAATTGGATTGGGTGGTGTTTTGTTACAAGAAGGCAAACCTGTTGCGTATTTTAGTGAAAAATTGAGTGGGCCTGTTCTAAATTATTCTACTTATGATAAGGAATTGTATGCTCTTGTTCGCACATTAGAAACATGGCAGCATTACTTGTGGCCCAAAGAGTTTGTTATTCATTCTGATCATGAATCTTTGAAGCATATTCGTAGTCAAGGGAAATTGAACCGTAGACATGCTAAGTGGGTTGAATTTATTGAATCTTTTCCTTATGTTATTAAGCACAAGAAAGGGAAAGAGAATATTATTGCTGATGCTTTGTCTAGGATATATACTTTGCTGAATCAACTTGATTGCAAAATCTTTGGATTAGAAACAATTAAAGACCAATATGTTAATGATGCTGATTTTAAAGAAGTGTTGCTGCATTGTAAAGATGGGAAAGGATGAAACAAATTCATCTTTAGTGAGGACGTTGAGCTTGAGTCGAGGACGGCTCAAATGCAAGAAGGGGAGGATGATGAGGACATCAACACCACACCTACACCATCGCTAGCACCACTTGGTCCTCTTACTCGTGCTCGTGCCCGTCAACTCAACCATCAAGTAAGTTTATTCTTAAACTCTTGTCCATCATATTTAGACAATGGAAACACGTGCACTCTTGTTTTACTTAGGAATGATGGAGAGGATCAGAAGGGCAGGGGATTGGCGCCGGCTGGATTTGGACTGCAGGATAGCACCAACTTGTGATGCATGCCACGACTTCATATGGACTCGGATTGGGACGTTCTAGCACTTTTTGGAAAGTTTATCAAGTCTACTTTCCAACGGATCTAGCCTCATGGATATATCTTATCAGATGCTTCTGCAGTAACTATTTTTGTACCGAGACCTTTTCTGTCAACGGTGCTGTGTCACCTTATTTTGGGCCGATGGCCCATGTATCAAGTTGGGTCCATTAGGGACGCGTCCTAGGGTTGGAGAACAACTCAAACACCCTTGTGGTCGTCCTCCCATCTACTTATATGCCTCTAGGGCCTTTCAGCGCGCGTGTTGGATCAAACAGATTAGGTTTTGTTTCGTCGAGTTAGCTATTGCTACCGCCTTTCAGCGCGCGTGTTGGATCAACCGCCTGACTGATTGTTTTCAGAACCTCACCATCTTGTGTTTTTAGATTGAAACCTTCATATTTATTTGGCAATTAAGTGCTTGTTCTTCTTGTTCTTGCTGGTTCTTCGATTGCTTGCAGGACGGGTGCCCTAGTGGCTGTTGTCGCGCCGCAAGATCACGGCAGCCATCGGAGGAGGTGTATCGGTTGCTAAGGCGCAGCATCCTTGGACGGTTGTAGTCAGGCCGTGAACGTCGTCTCCATCCACAAATCGAGTTATCCACCATCTCTCATCGAAAGATCGGCCAGCGAACCCTACGGGATCTTATCAAACCGTGTACCTATTTTGTGTCAAGATTAGCACTATCTCCAAACGGACCAAATAGAGCTCCACCGGACCCTCGTCTCCTAGGAGTACCATCGAGTTCGTCTAAAATGATTTATGAGCCTATGGTACGTCTAACGCAAACCGAGCACCTATCTTTCACCGATGCTAACACTGTCTCAAAATAGATCGAAACGAGATTCCACATGACCTACGTCATCTAGGAGTTCCATCGGCTGCCTCCAATACTATTTCTGAGCCTACGGTACGTTCGACGCAAACCGTGCTCCTATCATGCATCAAGAGTAGCACTATCTCCAAACATACCGAATCGAGCATCCACTTGAGCCTCGTGACCTAAGAGTCACATCGAGTGCGTCCAAAACGATTTCGATGCCTATGGTACGTTTAGTGCAAACCGTGCACCTATCTTGCACAGACACTAACACTGTCTATAAACGGACTAAAATGAGATTCCACATGACCCACGTCACTTACGAGTTCCATCGGGTGCGTCCAAAACTATTTATGAGCCTATGGTACGTTCAGTGCAAACCGTGCACCTATCTTGTGTCAAGATTAGCACTACCAGACCCTCGTCACCTAGGACTACCATCGGGTGTGTCTAAAACGGATCATGAGCCTATGGTACGTTTGACACAAACCGAGCACTTATCTTGCACCGACATGAACATAGTCTCAAAATAGATTGAAACGGGATTCCACATGACCCACGTCACCTAGGAGTTCCATCAGGTGCTTACAATACTATTTCCAAGCCTAGAATACGTTCGACGCAAACTGTTCCCCAATCTTGCATCAAAAGTAGCACTATCTCCAAACGGATAGAACCGAGCTTCCACTTGAGCCTCGTCACCTAGGAGTCCCATCAAGTGCGTCCAAAATGATTTCTATGCCTATGGTATGTTCGGTGCAAACCGTGCTCCTATCTTGCACTGACACTAACACTACCTCCAAATAGACTAAAACGAGATTCCACATGACCCACGTCACTTACGAGTTCCATTGGGTGCGTCCAAAACTGTTTATGAGCCTATGGTATGTTCAGTGCAAACCGTGTACCTATCTTGTGTCAAGATTAACACTATCTACAAACGGACCAAACCGAGCTCCACTAGACCCTCGTCACCTAGGAGTACCATCGGGTGCGTCTAAAATGATTTATAAGCCTGTGGTACCTCTGGTGCAAACCTAGCACATATCTTTCACCGAAGCTAACAATATCTCAAAACAGATCGAAACGAGATTCCACATGACCCACGTCTCCTAGGAGTTCCATCGGCTGCCTCCAATACTATTTCTGAGCCTACGATAGGTTTGACGCAAACCGTGCACCAATCTTGCATCAAGAGTAGCATTATCTCCAAACGTACCGAATCGAGCATCCACTTGAGCCTCATGGCCTAAGAGTCCCATCAAGTGCATCCAAAATGATTTCTATGCATATGGTACGTTCTGTGCAAACCGTGCACCTATCTTGCACAGACACTAACACTGTCTATAAACGGACTAAAATGAGATTCCACATGACCCACGTCACTTATGAGTTCCATCGGGTGCGTCCAAAACTATTTATGAGCCTATGGTACGTTCAGTGCAAACCATGCACCTACCATGTGTCAAGATTAGCACTACCAGACCCTCATCACCTAGGAGTACCATCAGGTGTGTCTAAAACGGATCATGAGCCTATGGTACGTTTGACACAAACCAAGCACCTGTCTTGCACCGACACGAACACAGTCTCAAAACAGATTGAAACGGGATTCCACATGACCCACGTCACCTAGGAGTTCCATCGGGTGCCTACAATACTATTTCCGAGCCTAGGATACGTTCGACGCAAACCGTTCCTCAATCTTGCATCAAAAGTAGCACTATCTCCAAACGGACAGAACCGAGCTTCCACTTGAGCCCCGTCACCTAGGAGTCCCATCAAGTGTGTCCAAAATGATTTCTATGCCTATGGTATGTTCGGTGCAAACCGTGCTCCTATCTTGCACTGACACTAATATTGTCTCTAAATGGACTAAAACGAGATTCCACACGACCCACGTCACTTACGAGTTCCATAAGGTGCGTCGAAAACTATTTATGAGCCTACGATACGTTTGACGCAAACCGTGCACCAATCTTGCATCAAGAGTAGCACTATCTCCAAACGTACCGAATCGAGCATCCATTTGAGCCTCATGACCTAAGAGTACGTTCAAAATGATTTCGATGCCTATGGTACGTTCGGTGCAAACCGTGCACCTATATTGCACTGACACTAACACTGTCTATAAATGGACTAAAATGAGATTCCACACGACCCACATCACTTACGAGTTTCATCGGGTGCCTTCAAAACTATTTATGAGCCTATGGTATGTTCAGTGCAAACCATGCACGTATCTTACATCAAGATTAGCACTACCAGACCCTCGTCATCTAGGAGTACCATCAGGTGCGTCTAAAACGGTTTATGAGCCTATGGCACATTTGACAGAAACCGAGCACCTATCTTGCATTTACGCTAACACTATGTCAAAACATATCGAAACAGGACTCCCCATGACCCACGTCACCTAGGAGTTCCATCGGGTGCCTGCAATACTATTTCCAAGCCTATGATACATTCGATGCAAACCGTTCCCCAATATTGCATCAAGAGTAGCACTATCTCCAAACGAACGGAACCGAGCTTCCACTTGAGCCTCATCACCTAGGAGTCCCATCAAGTGCGTCCAAAATGATTTCTATGCCTATGGTATGTTCGGTGCAAATGTGATGCTATCTTGCACTGACATTAACACCATCTCCAAATGGACTAAAACGAGATTCCACACGACACCGTCACTTACGAGTTCCATCAGTTGCGTCCAAAACTATTTATGAGCCTATTGTACGTTTAGTGCAAACCATACACCTATCTTGTGTCAAGATTGGCACTATCTCCAAACGGACCGAACAGAGCTCCACCAGACCCTCGTCACTTAGGAGTACCATCAAGTGCGTCTAAAACGATTTATGAGGCTATGGTATGTTTGACACAATCCGATCACCTATCTTGCAATGACACTAACATTGCCTCAAAATAGATTGAAACGAGATTCCACATAACCCACGTCACCTAGGAGTTCCATCGGCTGCCTCTAATACTATTTCCAAGCCTACGGTACGTTCGACGTAAACCATGCACCAATCTTGCATCAAGGGTAGCACTACCTCCAAACGGACCAAACTGCACTTAAGCCTCATCACCTCAGATTCCCATCGAGTGCGTCCAAAATAATTTCTATGCCTATGGTATGTTTAGTGTAAACCGTGCTCCTATCTTGCACTGACACTAACACTACCTTCATACGGGCTAAAATGAGATTCCACACGACCCACGTCACTTACGAGTTCCATTGGGTGTGTCCAAAACTATTTATGAGCCTATGGTACGCTCAGTGCAAACCATGCACCTATCTTGCGTCAAGATTAGCACTATCTACAAACAGACCAAACAGAGCTCCACTAGACCCTCATCACCTAGGAGTACTATCGGGTGCGTCTAAAACTATTTATGAGCATGTGGTACGTCTGGCGCAAACCGAGCACCTATCTTTCACCAACGCTAACACTGTCTCAAAACAGATCAAAATGAGATTCCCCATGACCCACATCACCTAGGAGTTCCATCGGGTGCCTCCAATACTATTTCTGAGCCTACGGTACGTTCGACGCAAACCATGCACCAATCTTGCATCAAGAGTAGCACTATCTTCGAACGTATCGAATCAAGCTTCCACTTGAGCCTCATCACCTGAGAGTCCCATCGAGTGCGTCCAAAATGATTTATATGCCTATGGTACGTTTGGTGCAAACCGTGCGTCTATCTTGCACTGACACTAACACTATCTATAAACAGACTAAAATGAGATTCCACACGACCCACATCACTTACGAGTTCCATCGGGTCCGTCCAAAACTATATATGAGCCTATGGTATGTTCAGTGCAAACCGTGCACCTGTCTTGCGTCAAGATTAGCACTACCAGACCCTTGTCACCTAGGAGTACCATCGCGTGCGTCTAAAATGGTTTATGAGCCTATGGTATGTTTGACACAAACCGAACACCTATCTTGCACTGACGCTAACACTGTCTCAAAACAGATCGAAATAGGATTCCACATGACCCACATCACCATGTGTTCCATCGGGTGCCTCCAATACTATTTCTGAGCCTATGGTACGTTCAACGCAAACCGTTCCCCAATCTTGCACCAAGAGTAGCACTATCTCCAAATGGATAGAACCGAGCTTCCACTTGAGCCTCGTCACCTAGGAGTCCCATCAAGTGCATCCAAAACAATTTCTATGCCTATGGATGTTTGTTGCAAACCGTGCTCCAACCTTGCACTAACACTAACACTGTCTCCAAATGGACTAAAACGAGATTCCACACGACCCACATCACTTACGAGTTCCATCAGGTGCGTCCAAATCTACTTATGAGCCTATTGTATGTTTAGTGCAAACCGTACACCTATCTTGCACCGACGCTAACACTGTCTCAAAATAGATCAACACAAGATTTCACATGACCCACGTCACCTAGGAGTTCCATCGGGTGCCTCTAATACTATTTCTGAGCCTACGGTACGTTTGACAAAAACCGTGCACCAATCTTGCATCAAGAGTAGCACTATCTCCAAACGGACTGAACCGAGCTTGCACTTAGCCTTGTCACATAGGAGTCCCATCGAGTGTGTCCAAAATGATTTCTATGCCTAGGGTATGTTCGATGCAAACCGTGCTCCTATCTTGCACTGACACTAAAACTACCTCCAAACAGACTAAAACAAGATTCCACACGACCCATGTCACTTACGAGTTCCATAGGTTGCGTCCAAAACTATTTATGAGCCTATAGTACGTTCAATGCAAACCGTGCACCTATCTTGCGTCAAGATTAGCACTATCTCCAAACGGACCAAATAGAGCTCCACCAGACCCTCGTCACCTAGGAGTACCATCGGGTGCATCTAAAATGATTTATGAGCCTGAGGTACGTTTGGCGCAAATCAAGCACCTATCTTTCATCCACGCTAACACTGTCTCAAAACAGATCGAAATGAGATTCCACTTGACCCATGTCACCTAGGAGTTCCATCAGGTGCCTCCAATACTATTTCTGAGCCTACGGTACGTTCGACGCAAACCGTGCACCAATCTTGCATCAAGAGTAGCACTATCTCCAAACGTACCGAATCGAGCTTCCACTTGAGCCTCGTCACCTTAGAGTCCCATCGAGTGCATCCAAAATGATTTCTATGCCTATGATACGTTCAGTGCAAACCGTGCACCTATCTAGCACTGACACTAACACTGTCTATAAACGGACTAAAATGAGATTCCACACGACCCACGTCACTTACGAGTTCCATCGGGTGTGTCCAAAACTATTTATGAGTCTATGGTACGTTTGACACAAACCGAACATCTATCTTGCATCGACGCTAACTCTATATCAAAATAGATTGAAACGACACTCCACATGGCCGACGTCACCTAGGAGTTCCATCGGGTGCCTCCAATACTATTTCTGAGCCTACGGTACGTTTGACGAAAACCGTGCACCAATCTCGTATCAAGAGTAGCACTGATAAGAGTTTGTGTGTCCCAATCTTTCGGTGGAGAAGGATAACTTTGATTTCACTGGAGAGACATTCACGACCCGACTACAACCATCCAAGGACGCTACGCCTTAGCGATCGATACACCAATTCCAGCGGTTGTCACGATCTTGCGGATCACAACCAACCAAACTACTAGGGTTATTCCTGCAAGCAATCGAAGAACAAGCAAGAACAAGTAGAACAAGCACTCAATTGCAAATATGATATGAAGTTTCAGATCTAATACACATAAAGGTGGGGTTCCGGATCGAGTAGAACAGATGGTCTAACCGACACACGTGTCTACCAGGAAGTAGCAGGAGCTAAACTTACACCAAAACAAAAACTCAATCTCTTTGTGGCGGCTATGGAGGTATATGAGAGGGTAGAGGACGACCTGGACGTGGTGGGGCTCATCCCACAACCCTAGGACACGCCCCTATTGGGCCCCACTTGATACACGGCCCATCGGGCAACAATCAGGTGACGCAGCACCGTGGACAGAAAAAGGTCTCGGTATTAAAATGAGGACTGCGGACGTATTTCACAAGATATCGGCATGAGTCCAGATCCGTTGGAAAGTAGACTTGATAATCTTTCCAAAAAGTCCTAGAACGTCCCAATCGGAGTCCGTATGAAGTCGTGACAACCGTCGAAAGTTGGGACTCTTCTGCAGTCCGAATTCATCTTCCAAAACATGTTGGACTTGGACTCTTTCTTTCTTTGAGCCAAAAGTGACGTGGTGGCTTGGTGGATGACATTAGGAATATTTGGACTTGGTCCCCAATCAACTTCATTAACCTTCCATTCTTTCCATATGCAATTGAACCTTCTCTTCATCCATGTAAGTAATTCTGAAAATGAAAATACACACACTTTATGGTGCAGCACCAATTCATCAAATGTATCAATGATAAGCCTCATATAGAATGGTTGCACCTTTAGTTTAGAAGTGGTTAATATGGTCATATTCAAGCCAATGATGTCCTCATCATTCTCCCCTTCTTGACAGCAAACCATCCTCGGTTTGACCATTGGTGGAGGGCATGTTGTAGGTAATACCGAACCATTCTCCCCTTCTTGAGAGTTATCCTGTTTCTTTCCAACCAAACAAGGGAAACTCGACATGGCATGATTGTAGATAGTGCATTCCTCAGATTGATCATATTTTTGCATAATAATAGGGGGTTTTATATTTGCACAAATGTAAATTCGGTGTATCATATAGTCCTCTTTACAATTATATTTGCCAATAGCATGAAAACTAATATTATGAGAACATGGCAATTCAAATCTAGCAAACAGATTATTCTCTAAGTAGCTAAGCTCACAAAGATCATCAAATTCAATATACCCCATTGTATGTAAAGATGACAACATTTGATTTCTTCATTTTCATTTGTAATATGAATAACATGCTTGAATTCAGCACACATTGATTCAGAATTTTTTGCTTTATTCACTAGTTGTGGTATGGATATAGCTAATGTGTTAGCACACAACTCTTCTATATCACAAGGAAGATTAAGCATATCAATGTGTGACAAGGGAAAATCAGTAACTGGTTCCACAATTGATTTCTCTATGCTAGCTCGATTAGTGGACAAATACAGTTCAACTAAAGCATACTCACCTTGATTTTTGTTATGAACATTTGACTTACCTTTGCTGCTCTTCTCAAAGGTTGTACAAGTAGCAGGATTCTCTTCCTGAAATGAGTCACCTAATATCCCAAATTTCTTGCTCTCCATTTGAATATTGATGTCTACTTGCTACAAGTTGTTAGTTATTGGAGAGCAAGTGCTTCTTTTGTATTTGCTAGATCCATTTTGAGATTTCTTTCATAATCACAAGCAAGATCAAACAACTCATCAAAAGAGTTATAATGTTTATCAACAAGAATATTCTGAATTTCCTCATTAAGACCTTGCAAAAATCTATGTTCCAAAAGTTCACTAGTTTCTTCTAAGCCACAACGCAGCAAACATGATTTTAGTCTATCCAAGTATTCTGCTACAGTTTTGTTCTCTTGTTTTATAGATTGCAACTTTCTAAACAAAATTTTAGAATAATATTAAGGTACAAAAACATTTCTAAAATGTCTTTTCACATCTTTCCATGATTGAGAGGCTTTACCAAATCTACAAAGGTGTTTCCATTCAGTTAAAGCATATTTAGTAAAAACACTAGAAGCAACTCTAACCTTTTGATTTTCTGATAGATCAAGCTTTTTAAATTCATTGTTTACATTTAGCTCCCATTCAATATATGCATGAGGGTCATACTTTCCTTCAAAACTAGGTAGTGCAGATTTTATTCTATCAAGCAAAACATCACATACCTCATGAGTCGCATGCTTATCTCTTGCCATACCTTTAGCAAACTGATGAGAATATACAACCTGATCATCTTGTATTTCCATGTGGATTCCTACCATGATTAGAAGAAAACAAGAAACATCCACAATAATATTTATGCCCCTATCAACTACTAGGATGTGCTTGTTGTAATTCTCTCACTCTCAACCTGTTCAAACAAGCTCTTATAAGTTCTTACCAAGCCCAACAGGAGGTGGCGGTTACCAACAAGTTGCAAACCTGGAAAATAGTGTATCGACACCGCAGCAACAACACCTGTCAAGCTATAGTCGAATATGTGGAGCTGTAGGAGGGCTCAAATTAATGTACAAGGAAGTACTAGCACCACGTTAGTCACAAAAAGCAAGTTGAGAAATCGTTCAACGATGGTACCGTGCTGGTCCTAAGCTAGACCGTGCTAGAGACGCGAGCCTGGACACAAATGAAGTCACGGTACAGTAGGAAAAAGGCACAAGAACAGCAATCTATCACTCTCCCTCTTTTCCTCCTCTCTTCTTTTCTTTCTTTTCTCTTTCTCTTTCTTTTTTTTTGTCTTCTTTTGAATTCTCTTCTTCTACTTCTTTTCTTTTACTTTGCACAAGACGAATCTGAACTTAACAAAACATAGTTCAGAACATCAACTTATAATGTATTTGTCTTTTTGGGGAGTAACAAGAAAAGAACTAGCAACTCAGATTTTTCTTTGTGCGCCCAAATCAGATTTGCTCGGTGTGAAAAAAATAGCGTGGATGGATATGGTGCAACAAAGACGAATATGGTAGTAATGATTGCAATGGAGATGTATATGGTGTAGTGGAGATATGTATGGTGGTGGTGATGGCAGCGAATATGTATATAATTGATAGTGACCAAAACTTGACAAGAACTTGAAACTCTAAAAGCATAATCCTAAGACCAGCAACTCGACTCAGCCGATGTAAACCAAACTCAACAAGCCCGAACTAAGCAATACTAGTCAAAGGCTCAAAGGGTCTATGGGATTATGGGAAAAAATCTACTGTTTTTGTTGGCTTTTTCTGGACTATAGGAAAATAAAAGCAACTAAAATCTCTCACCGATCAAACCTTGCTCTGATACCACTTGATAAGAGTTTGTGTGTCCCAATCTTTCGGTGGAGAAGGATAACTTCGATTTCACTGGAGAGACATTCATGACCCGACTACAACCATCCAAGGACGCTGCGCCTTAGCGATCGATACACCAATTCCAGTGGTTGTCATGATCTTGCGGATCACAACCAACCAAACCACTAGGGTTATTCCTGCAAGCAATCGAAGAACAAGCAAGAACAAGTAGAACAAGCACTCAATTGCAAATATGAGATGAAGTTTCAGATCTAATACACATAAAGGTGGGGTTCCGGATCGAGTAGAACAGATGGTCTAACCGACACACGTGTCTACCAAGAAGTAGCAGGAGCTAAACTTACATCAAAACAAAAACCCAATCTCTTTGTGGTGGCTATGGAGGTATATGAGAGGGTAGAGGACGACCTGGACGTGGTGGGGCTCATCCCACAACCCTAGGACACGCCCCTATTGGGCCCCACTTGATACACGGCCCATCGGGCAACAATCAGGTGATGCAGCACCGTGGACAGAAAAAGGTTTCGGTATTAAAATGAGGACTGCGGACGTATTTCACAAGATATCGGCATGAGTCCAGATCCGTTGGAAAGTAGACTTGATAAGCTTTCCAAAAAGTCCTAGAACGTCCCAATCGGAGTCCGTATGAAGTTGTGACAACCGTCGGAAGTGGGGACTCTTCTGCAGTCCGAATTCATCTTCCAAAATGTGTTGGACTTGGACTCTTTCTTTCTTTGAGCCAAAAGTGACGTGGTGGCTTGGTGGATGACATTAGGAATATTTGGACTTGGTCCCCAATCAACTTCATTAACCTTCCATTCTTTTCATATGCAATTGAACCTTCTCTTCATCCTTGTAAGTAATTCTGAAAATGAAAATACACACACTTTATGGTGCAACACCAATTCATCAAATGTATCAATGATAAGCCTCATATAGAATGGTTGCACCTTTAGTTTAGAAGTGGTTAATATGGTCATATTCAAGCCAATGATGTCCTCATCAAGCACTATCTCCAAACGTACCGAATCGAGCTTCCACTTGAGCCTCGTCACCTAGGAGTCCCATCAAGTGCGTCCAAAACAATTTCTATGCTTATGGTATGTTTGGCGCAAACCGTGCTCCTATCTTGCACTGACACTAACATTGTCTCCAAATGGACTAAAATGAGATTCCACACGTCCCACGTCACTTACAAGTTCCATCAGGTGCGTCCAAATCTATTTATGAGCCTATGGTATGTTCGGTGCAAACCGTACACCCATCTTATGTCAAGATTAGCACTATATCTAAACGGACCGAACAAAGCTCCACTAGACCCTCGTCACCTAGGAGTACCATCGGGTGCTTCTAAAACAATTTATGAGCCTATGGTATGTTTGACTCAAACCGAGCACCTATCTTGCACCGACGCTAATACTGTCTCAAAATAGATCGAAACGAGGTTCCACATGACCCACGTCACCTAGGAGTTCCATCGGGTGCCTCCAATACTATTCTGAGCCAATGGTATGTTCGACGCAAAACTGTGCACCAATCTTGCATCAAGAGGAGCACTGTCTCCAAACGGACCAAACCGAGCTTCCACTTGAGCCTCGTCATCCAGGAGTCCCGTCGAGTGTGTCCAAAATGATTTTTATGCCTACGGTACGTTCGGTGCAAACCGTGCACCTATCTTCCACCGACGCTAACACTATCTCAAAACAGAGCAAAACGTGATTCCACATGACCCATGTCACCTAGCAGTTCCATCAGGTGCCTGCAACACTATCTCTGAGCCTACGGTACGTTCGACGCAAACCGTGCACCAATCTTGCATCAAGAGTAGCACTATCTCCAAACGGATCGAACCGAGCTTGCACTTAAGCCTCATCACCTAGGAGTCCCATTGAGTGCGTCCAAAATGATTTCTATGCCTATGGTATGTTTGGTGCAAACTGTGCACCTATCTTGCACTAACTCTAACACTACCACCAAAGGGACTAAAACGAGATTCCACACGACCCACGTCACTTACGAGTTCCATCAGGTGTGTCCAAAACTGTTTATGAGCCTATGGTACGTTCAGTGCAAAACCATGCACCTATCTTGCATCAAGATTACCACTATCTCCAAATGGACCAAACAGAGCTCCACCAGACCCTCTTCACCTAGCAGTACCATCGGGTGCATCTAAAATGATTTATGAGCCTGTGGTACGTTTGATGCAAACCGAGCACCTATCTTTCACCGACGATAACACTACCTCAAAATAGATCGAAGCGAGATTCCACATGACCCATGTCACCTAGGAGTTCCATCGGGTGCCACCAATACTATTTCCGAGCCTACGGTATGTTCGACGCAAACCGTGCACCAATCTTGCATCAAGAGTAGCACTATCTCCAAACGTACCGAATTGAGCTTCCACTTGAGCCTCGTCACCGAAGAGTCCCATTGAGTGCGTCCAAAATGATTTCTATTCCTGTGCTACATTCGGTGCAAACCATACACCTATCTTGCACTGACAATAACACTATCTATAAACAGACTAAAATGAGATTCCACATGACCCACGTCGCTTACGAGTTCCTTCGGGTGCGTCCAAAACTATTTATGAGCCTATAGTATGTTCAGTGCAAACCGTGCACCTATCTTGCGTCAAGATTAGCACTATCTCAAAACGGCCCAAATAGAGCTCCACCATACCCTCATCACCTAGGTGTACCATCGGGTGCGTCTAAAATGATTTATGAGCTTGTGGTACGTTTGATGCAAACCGAGGACCTATCTTTCACCAATGCTAACACTATCTCAAAATAGATCAAAACGAGATTCCACATGACCCACGTCACCTAGGAGTTCCAACGGGTGCCTCCAATACTATTTCCGAGCCTACGGTACGTTCGACGCAAACCGTGCACCAATCTTGCATCAAGAGTAGCACTATCTCCAAACGGACCGAACCGAGTTTCCACTTGAGCCTCGTCACTTAGGAGTCCCATCGAGTGCATCCAAAATGATTTCTTTGCCTATGGTATGTTCGCTGGAAACTGTGCCCCAATCTTGCACTGACAATAACATTGTCTCTAAATGGACTAAAACAAGATTTGATAGGACCCACGTCACTTACGAGTTCCATCGGGTGCGTCCAAAACTATTTATGAGTTTATGGTACGTTTAGTGCAAACCGTGCACCTATCTTGTGTCAAGATTAGCACTATCTCCAAACGGACTGAACAGAACTCCACTAGACTCTCGTCACCTAGGAGTACCATTGGGTGCGTCTAAAACGATTTATGAGCCTACGGTTCGTTTGACACAAACCGAGCAGCTATCTTTCACCGACACCAACACTGTCCCATAAGAGATCGAAATAAGAATCCACACGATCCACGTCGCCTAGGAGTTCTATCGGGAGCGTCAAATACTATTTTTGAGCCTACGGTACGTTTAGTGCAAACCATGCACCAATCTCGCATCAAGAGTAGCACTATCTCCAAACATACCGAATCGAGCTTCCACTTGAGCCTCGTCACCTAGGAGTCCCATCAAGTGCGTCCAAAACAATTTCTATGCCTATGGTATGTTTGGTGCAAACCATGCTCCTATCTTGCACTAACACTAACACTGTCTCCAAATGGACTAAAATGAGATTCCACATGTCCCACGTCACTTACAAGTTCCATCAGGTGCGTCCAAATCTATTTATGAGCCTATGGTATGTTCGGTGCAAACCGTACACCCATCTTATGTCAAGATTAGCACTATATCTAAACAGACCGAACAAAGCTCCACTAGACCCTCGTCACTGGTGCATCTAAAATAATTTATGAGCCTATGGTATGTTTGACTCAAACCGAGCACCTATCTTGCACCGACGCTAACACTGTCTCAAAATAGATCGAAACGAGATTCCACATGACCCACGTCACCTAGGAGTTCCATCGGGTGCCTCCAATACTATTCTGAGCCAATGGTATGTTCGACGCAAAACCATGCACCGATCTTGCATCAAGAGGAGCACTGTCTCCAAACGGACCGAACCGAGCTTCCACTTGAGCCTCGTCATCTAGGAGTCCCGTCGAGTGTGTCCAAAATGATTTCTATGCCTACGGTACGTTCGGTGCAAACCGTGCACCTATCTTCCACCGACGCTAACACTATCTCAAAACAGAGCGAAACGTGATTCCACATGACCCATGTCACCTAGCAGTTCCATCAGGTGCCTGCAACACTATCTCTGAGCCTACGGTACGTTCGACGCAAACCGTGCACCAATCTTGCATCAAGAGTAGCACTATCTCCAAACGGATCGAACCGAGCTTGCACTTAAGCCTCATCACCTAGGAGTCCCATTGAGTGCGTCCAAAATGATTTATATGCCGATGGTATGTTTGGTGCAAACCGTGCACCTATCTTGCACTGACACTAACACTACCACCAAAGGGACTAAAACGAGATTCCACATGACCCACGTCACTTACGAGTTCCATCGGGTGCGTCCAAAACTATTTATGAGCCTATGGTACGTTCAGTGCAAACCGTGCACCTATCTTGCATCAAGATTATCACTATCTCCAAACGGACCAAACAGAGCTCCACCAGACCCTCTTCACCTAGCAGTACCATCGGGTGCATCTAAAACGATTTATGAGCCTATGGTACGTTTGATGCAAACCGAGCACCTATCTTTCACCGACGATAACACTACCTCAAAATAGATCGAAGCGAGATTCCACATGACCCATGTCACCTAGGAGTTCCATCGGGTGCCACCAATACTATTTCCGAGCCTACGGTATGTTCGACGCAAACCGTGCACCAATCTTGCATCAAGAGTAGCACTATCTCCAAATGTACCGAATTGAGCTTCCACTTGAGCCTCGTCAGCGAAGAGTCCCATTGAGTGCGTCCAAAATGATTTCTATTCCTGTGCTACATTCGGTGCAAACCATACACCTATCTTGCACTGACAATAACACTATCTATAAACAGACTAAAATGAGATTCCACATGACCCACGTCGCTTACGAGTTCCTTCGGGTGCGTCCAAAACTATTTATGAGCCTATAGTATGTTCAGTGCAAACCGTGCACCTATCTTGCGTCAAGATTAGCACTATCTCAAAACGGCCCAAATAGAGCTCCACCATACCCTCATCACCTAGGTGTACCATCGGGTGCGTCTAAAACGATTTATGAGCTTGTGGTACGTTTGATGCAAACCGAGGACCTATCTTTCACCAATGCTAACACTATCTCAAAATAGATCAAAACGAGATTCCACATGACCCACGTCACCTAGGAGTTCCATCGGGTGCCTCCAATACTATTTCCGAGCCTACGGTACGTTCGACGCAAACCGTGCACCAATCTTGCATCAAGAGTAGCACTATCTCCAAACGGACCGAACCGAGTTTCCACTTGAGCCTCGTCACTTAGGAGTCCCATCGAGTGCATCCAAAATGATTTCTTTGCCTATGGTATGTTCGCTGGAAACTGTGCCCCAATCTTGCACTGACAATAACATTGTCTCTAAATGGACTAAAACAAGATTTGATAGGACCCACGTCACTTACGAGTTCCATCGGGTGCGTCCAAAACTATTTATGAGTTTATGGTACGTTTAGTGCAAACCGTGCACCTATCTTGTGTCAAGATTAGCACTATCTCCAAACGGACTGAACAGAACTCCACTAGACTCTCGTCACCTAGGAGTACCATTGGGTGCGTCTAAAACGATTTATGAGCCTACGGTTCATTTGACACAAACCGAGCAGCTATCTTTCACCGACACCAACACTGTCCCATAAGAGATCGAAATAAGAATCCACACGATCCACGTCGCCTAGGAGTTCTATCGGGAGCGTCAAATACTATTTTTGAGCCTACGGTACGTTTAGTGCAAACCATGCACCAATCTCGCATCAAGAGTAGCACTATCTCCAAACATACCGAATCGAGCTTCCACTTGAGCCTCGTCACCTAGGAGTCCCATCAAGTGCGTCCAAAACAATTTCTATGCCTATGGTATGTTTGGTGCAAACCATGCTCCTATCTTGCACTAACACTAACACTGTCTCCAAATGGACTAAAATGAGATTCCACATGTCCCACGTCACTTACAAGTTCCATCAGGTGCGTCCAAATCTATTTATGAGCCTATGGTATGTTCGGTGCAAACCGTACACCCATCTTATGTCAAGATTAGCACTATATCTAAACAGACCGAACAAAGCTCCACTAGACCCTCGTCACTGGTGCATCTAAAATAATTTATGAGCCTATGGTATGTTTGACTCAAACCGAGCACCTATCTTGCACCGACGCTAACACTGTCTCAAAATAGATCGAAACGAGATTCCACATGACCCACGTCACCTAGGAGTTCCATCGGGTGCCTCCAATACTATTCTGAGCCAATGGTATGTTCGACGCAAAACCATGCACCGATCTTGCATCAAGAGGAGCACTGTCTCCAAACGGACCGAACCGAGCTTCCACTTGAGCCTCGTCATCTAGGAGTCCCGTCGAGTGTGTCCAAAATGATTTCTATGCCTACGGTACGTTCGGTGCAAACCGTGCACCTATCTTCCACCGACGCTAACACTATCTCAAAACAGAGCGAAACGTGATTCCACATGACCCATGTCACCTAGCAGTTCCATCAGGTGCCTGCAACACTATCTCTGAGCCTACGGTACGTTCGACGCAAACCGTGCACCAATCTTGCATCAAGAGTAGCACTATCTCCAAACGGATCGAACCGAGCTTGCACTTAAGCCTCATCACCTAGGAGTCCCATTGAGTGCGTCCAAAATGATTTATATGCCGATGGTATGTTTGGTGCAAACCGTGCACCTATCTTGCACTGACACTAACACTACCACCAAAGGGACTAAAACGAGATTCCACATGACCCACGTCACTTACGAGTTCCATCGGGTGCGTCCAAAACTATTTATGAGCCTATGGTACGTTCAGTGCAAACCGTGCACCTATCTTGCATCAAGATTATCACTATCTCCAAACGGACCAAACAGAGCTCCACCAGACCCTCTTCACCTAGCAGTACCATCGGGTGCATCTAAAACGATTTATGAGCCTATGGTACGTTTGATGCAAACCGAGCACCTATCTTTCACCGACGATAACACTACCTCAAAATAGATCGAAGCGAGATTCCACATGACCCATGTCACCTAGGAGTTCCATCGGGTGCCACCAATACTATTTTCGAGCCTACGGTATGTTCGACGCAAACCGTGCACCAATCTTGCATCAAGAGTAGCACTATCTCCAAATGTACCGAATTGAGCTTCCACTTGAGCCTCGTCAGCGAAGAGTCCCATTGAGTGCGTCCAAAATGATTTCTATTCCTGTGCTACATTCGGTGCAAACCATACACCTATCTTGCACTGACAATAACACTATCTATAAACAGACTAAAATGAGATTCCACATGACCCACGTCGCTTACGAGTTCCTTCGGGTGCGTCCAAAACTATTTATGAGCCTATAGTATGTTCAGTGCAAACCGTGCACCTATCTTGCGTCAAGATTAGCACTATCTCAAAACGGCCCAAATAGAGCTCCACCATACCCTCATCACCTAGGTGTACCATCGGGTGCGTCTAAAACGATTTATGAGCTTGTGGTACGTTTGATGCAAACCGAGGACCTATCTTTCACCAATGCTAACACTATCTCAAAATAGATCAAAACGAGATTCCACATGACCCACGTCACCTAGGAGTTCCATCGGGTGCCTCCAATACTATTTCCGAGCCTACGGTACGTTCGACGCAAACCGTGCACCAATCTTGCATCAAGAGTAGCACTATCTCCAAACGGACCGAACCGAGTTTCCACTTGAGCCTCGTCACTTAGGAGTCCCATCGAGTGCATCCAAAATGATTTCTTTGCCTATGGTATGTTCGCTGGAAACTGTGCCCCAATCTTGCACTGACAATAACATTGTCTCTAAATGGACTAAAACAAGATTTGATAGGACCCACGTCACTTACGAGTTCCATCGGGTGCGTCCAAAACTATTTATGAGTTTATGGTACGTTTAGTGCAAACCGTGCACCTATCTTGTGTCAAGATTAGCACTATCTCCAAACGGACTGAACAGAACTCCACTAGACTCTCGTCACCTAGGAGTACCATTGGGTGCGTCTAAAACGATTTATGAGCCTACGGTTCGTTTGACACAAACCGAGCAGCTATCTTTCACCGACACCAACACTGTCCCATAAGAGATCGAAATAAGAATCCACACGATCCACGTCGCCTAGGAGTTCTATCGGGAGCGTCAAATACTATTTTTGAGCCTACGGTACGTTTAGTGCAAACCATGCACCAATCTCGCATCAAGAGTAGCACTATCTCCAAACATACCGAATCGAGCTTCCACTTGAGCCTCGTCACCTAGGAGTCCCATCAAGTGCGTCCAAAACAATTTCTATGCCTATGGTATGTTTGGTGCAAACCATGCTCCTATCTTGCACTAACACTAACACTGTCTCCAAATGGACTAAAATGAGATTCCACACGTCCCACGTCACTTACAAGTTCCATCAGGTGCGTCCAAATCTATTTATGAGCCTATGGTATGTTCGGTGCAAACCGTACACCCATCTTATGTCAAGATTAGCACTATATCTAAACAGACCGAACAAAGCTCCACTAGACCCTCGTCACTGGTGCATCTAAAATAATTTATGAGCCTATGGTATGTTTGACTCAAACCGAGCACCTATCTTGCACCGACGCTAACACTGTCTCAAAATAGATCGAAACGAGATTCCACATGACCCACGTCACCTAGGAGTTCCATCGGGTGCCTCCAATACTATTCTGAGCCAATGGTATGTTCGACGCAAAACCATGCACCGATCTTGCATCAAGAGGAGCACTGTCTCCAAACGGACCGAACCGAGCTTCCACTTGAGCCTCGTCATCTAGGAGTCCCGTCGAGTGTGTCCAAAATGATTTCTATGCCTACGGTACGTTCGGTGCAAACCGTGCACCTATCTTCCACCGACGCTAACACTATCTCAAAACAGAGCGAAACGTGATTCCACATGACCCATGTCACCTAGCAGTTCCATCAGGTGCCTGCAACACTATCTCTGAGCCTACGGTACGTTCGACGCAAAACCGTGCACCAATCTTGCATCAAGAGTAGCACTATCTCCAAACGGATCGAACCGAGCTTGCACTTAAGCCTCATCACCTAGGAGTCCCATTGAGTGCGTCCAAAATGATTTATATGCCGATGGTATGTTTGGTGCAAACCGTGCACCTATCTTGCACTGACACTAACACTACCACCAAAGGGACTAAAACGAGATTCCACATGACCCACGTCACTTACGAGTTCCATCGGGTGCGTCCAAAACTATTTATGAGCCTATGGTACGTTCAGTGCAAACCGTGCACCTATCTTGCATCAAGATTATCACTATCTCCAAACGGACCAAACAGAGCTCCACCAGACCCTCTTCACCTAGCAGTACCATCGGGTGCATCTAAAACGATTTATGAGCCTATGGTACGTTTGATGCAAACCGAGCACCTATCTTTCACCGACGATAACACTACCTCAAAATAGATCGAAGCGAGATTCCACATGACCCATGTCACCTAGGAGTTCCATCGGGTGCCACCAATACTATTTCCGAGCCTACGGTATGTTCGACGCAAACCGTGCACCAATCTTGCATCAAGAGTAGCACTATCTCCAAATGTACCGAATTGAGCTTCCACTTGAGCCTCGTCAGCGAAGAGTCCCATTGAGTGCGTCCAAAATGATTTCTATTCCTGTGCTACATTCGGTGCAAACCATACACCTATCTTGCACTGACAATAACACTATCTATAAACAGACTAAATGAGATTCCACATGACCCACGTCGCTTACGAGTTCCTTCGGGTGCGTCCAAAACTATTTATGAGCCTATAGTATGTTCAGTGCAAACCGTGCACCTATCTTGCGTCAAGATTAGCACTATCTCAAAACGGCCCAAATAGAGCTCCACCATACCCTCATCACCTAGGTGTACCATCGGTGCGTCTAAAACGATTTATGAGCTTGTGGTACGTTTGATGCAAACCGAGGACCTATCTTTCACCAATGCTAACACTATCTCAAAATAGATCAAAACGAGATTCCACATGACCCACGTCACCTAGGAGTTCCATCGGGTGCCTCCAATACTATTTCCGAGCCTACGGTACGTTCGACGCAAACCGTGCACCAATCTTGCATCAAGAGTAGCACTATCTCCAAACGGACCGAACCGAGTTTCCACTTGAGCCTCGTCACTTAGGAGTCCCATCGAGTGCATCCAAAATGATTTCTTTGCCTATGGTATGTTCGCTGGAAACTGTGCCCCAATCTTGCACTGACAATAACATTGTCTCTAAATGGACTAAAACAAGATTTGATAGGACCCACGTCACTTACGAGTTCCATCGGGTGCGTCCAAAACTATTTATGAGTTTATGGTACGTTTAGTGCAAACCGTGCACCTATCTTGTGTCAAGATTAGCACTATCTCCAAACGGACTGAACAGAACTCCACTAGACTCTCGTCACCTAGGAGTACCATTGGGTGCGTCTAAAACGATTTATGAGCCTACGGTTCGTTTGACACAAACCGAGCAGCTATCTTTCACCGACACCAACACTGTCCCATAAGAGATCGAAATAAGAATCCACACGATCCACGTCGCCTAGGAGTTCTATCGGGAGCGTCAAATACTATTTTTGAGCCTACGGTACGTTTAGTGCAAACCATGCACCAATCTCGCATCAAGAGTAGCACTATCTCCAAACATACCGAATCGAGCTTCCACTTGAGCCTCGTCACCTAGGAGTCCCATCAAGTGCGTCCAAAACAATTTCTATGCCTATGGTATGTTTGGTGCAAACCATGCTCCTATCTTGCACTAACACTAACACTGTCTCCAAATGGACTAAAATGAGATTCCACACGTCCCACGTCACTTACAAGTTCCATCAGGTGCGTCCAAATCTATTTATGAGCCTATGGTATGTTCGGTGCAAACCGTACACCCATCTTATGTCAAGATTAGCACTATATCTAAACAGACCGAACAAAGCTCCACTAGACCCTCGTCACTGGTGCATCTAAAATAATTTATGAGCCTATGGTATGTTTGACTCAAACCGAGCACCTATCTTGCACCGACGCTAACACTGTCTCAAAATAGATCGAAACGAGATTCCACATGACCCACGTCACCTAGGAGTTCCATCGGGTGCCTCCAATACTATTCTGAGCCAATGGTATGTTCGACGCAAAACCATGCACCGATCTTGCATCAAGAGGAGCACTGTCTCCAAACGGACCGAACCGAGCTTCCACTTGAGCCTCGTCATCTAGGAGTCCCGTCGAGTGTGTCCAAAATGATTTCTATGCCTACGGTACGTTCGGTGCAAACCGTGCACCTATCTTCCACCGACGCTAACACTATCTCAAAACAGAGCGAAACGTGATTCCACATGACCCATGTCACCTAGCAGTTCCATCAGGTGCCTGCAACACTATCTCTGAGCCTACGGTACGTTCGACGCAAACCGTGCACCAATCTTGCATCAAGAGTAGCACTATCTCCAAACGGATCGAACCGAGCTTGCACTTAAGCCTCATCACCTAGGAGTCCCATTGAGTGCGTCCAAAATGATTTATATGCCGATGGTATGTTTGGTGCAAACCGTGCACCTATCTTGCACTGACACTAACACTACCACCAAAGGGACTAAAACGAGATTCCACATGACCCACGTCACTTACGAGTTCCATCGGGTGCGTCCAAAACTATTTATGAGCCTATGGTACGTTCAGTGCAAACCGTGCACCTATCTTGCATCAAGATTATCACTATCTCCAAACGGACCAAACAGAGCTCCACCAGACCCTCTTCACCTAGCAGTACCATCGGGTGCATCTAAAACGATTTATGAGCCTATGGTACGTTTGATGCAAACCGAGCACCTATCTTTCACCGACGATAACACTACCTCAAAATAGATCGAAGCGAGATTCCACATGACCCATGTCACCTAGGAGTTCCATCGGGTGCCACCAATACTATTTCCGAGCCTACGGTATGTTCGACGCAAACCGTGCACCAATCTTGCATCAAGAGTAGCACTATCTCCAAATGTACCGAATTGAGCTTCCACTTGAGCCTCGTCAGCGAAGAGTCCCATTGAGTGCGTCCAAAATGATTTCTATTCCTGTGCTACATTCGGTGCAAACCATACACCTATCTTGCACTGACAATAACACTATCTATAAACAGACTAAAATGAGATTCCACATGACCCACGTCGCTTACGAGTTCCTTCGGGTGCGTCCAAAACTATTTATGAGCCTATAGTATGTTCAGTGCAAACCGTGCACCTATCTTGCGTCAAGATTAGCACTATCTCAAAACGGCCCAAATAGAGCTCCACCATACCCTCATCACCTAGGTGTACCATCGGGTGCGTCTAAAACGATTTATGAGCTTGTGGTACGTTTGATGCAAACCGAGGACCTATCTTTCACCAATGCTAACACTATCTCAAAATAGATCAAAACGAGATTCCACATGACCCACGTCACCTAGGAGTTCCATCGGGTGCCTCCAATACTATTTCCGAGCCTACGGTACGTTCGACGCAAACCGTGCACCAATCTTGCATCAAGAGTAGCACTATCTCCAAACGGACCGAACCGAGTTTCCACTTGAGCCTCGTCACTTAGGAGTCCCATCGAGTGCATCCAAAATGATTTCTTTGCCTATGGTATGTTCGCTGGAAACTGTGCCCCAATCTTGCACTGACAATAACATTGTCTCTAAATGGACTAAAACAAGATTTGATAGGACCCACGTCACTTACGAGTTCCATCGGGTGCGTCCAAAACTATTTATGAGTTTATGGTACGTTTAGTGCAAACCGTGCACCTATCTTGTGTCAAGATTAGCACTATCTCCAAACGGACTGAACAGAACTCCACTAGACTCTCGTCACCTAGGAGTACCATTGGGTGCGTCTAAAACGATTTATGAGCCTACGGTTCGTTTGACACAAACCGAGCAGCTATCTTTCACCGACACCAACACTGTCCCATAAGAGATCGAAATAAGAATCCACACGATCCACGTCGCCTAGGAGTTCTATCGGGAGCGTCAAATACTATTTTTGAGCCTACGGTACGTTTAGTGCAAACCATGCACCAATCTCGCATCAAGAGTAGCACTATCTCCAAACATACCGAATCGAGCTTCCACTTGAGCCTCGTCACCTAGGAGTCCCATCAAGTGCGTCCAAAACAATTTCTATGCCTATGGTATGTTTGGTGCAAACCATGCTCCTATCTTGCACTAACACTAACACTGTCTCCAAATGGACTAAAATGAGATTCCACACGTCCCACGTCACTTACAAGTTCCATCAGGTGCGTCCAAATCTATTTATGAGCCTATGGTATGTTCGGTGCAAACCGTACACCCATCTTATGTCAAGATTAGCACTATATCTAAACAGACCGAACAAAGCTCCACTAGACCCTCGTCACTGGTGCATCTAAAATAATTTATGAGCCTATGGTATGTTTGACTCAAACCGAGCACCTATCTTGCACCGACGCTAACACTGTCTCAAAATAGATCGAAACGAGATTCCACATGACCCACGTCACCTAGGAGTTCCATCGGGTGCCTCCAATACTATTCTGAGCCAATGGTATGTTCGACGCAAAACCATGCACCGATCTTGCATCAAGAGGAGCACTGTCTCCAAACGGACCGAACCGAGCTTCCACTTGAGCCTCGTCATCTAGGAGTCCCGTCGAGTGTGTCCAAAATGATTTCTATGCCTACGGTACGTTCGGTGCAAACCGTGCACCTATCTTCCACCGACGCTAACACTATCTCAAAACAGAGCGAAACGTGATTCCACATGACCCATGTCACCTAGCAGTTCCATCAGGTGCCTGCAACACTATCTCTGAGCCTACGGTACGTTCGACGCAAACCGTGCACCAATCTTGCATCAAGAGTAGCACTATCTCCAAACGGATCGAACCGAGCTTGCACTTAAGCCTCATCACCTAGGAGTCCCATTGAGTGCGTCCAAAATGATTTATATGCCGATGGTATGTTTGGTGCAAACCGTGCACCTATCTTGCACTGACACTAACACTACCACCAAAGGGACTAAAACGAGATTCCACATGACCCACGTCACTTACGAGTTCCATCGGGTGCGTCCAAAACTATTTATGAGCCTATGGTACGTTCAGTGCAAACCGTGCACCTATCTTGCATCAAGATTATCACTATCTCCAAACGGACCAAACAGAGCTCCACCAGACCCTCTTCACCTAGCAGTACCATCGGGTGCATCTAAAACGATTTATGAGCCTATGGTACGTTTGATGCAAACCGAGCACCTATCTTTCACCGACGATAACACTACCTCAAAATAGATCGAAGCGAGATTCCACATGACCCATGTCACCTAGGAGTTCCATCGGGTGCCACCAATACTATTTCCGAGCCTACGGTATGTTCGACGCAAACCGTGCACCAATCTTGCATCAAGAGTAGCACTATCTCCAAATGTACCGAATTGAGCTTCCACTTGAGCCTCGTCAGCGAAGAGTCCCATTGAGTGCGTCCAAAATGATTTCTATTCCTGTGCTACATTCGGTGCAAACCATACACCTATCTTGCACTGACAATAACACTATCTATAAACAGACTAAAATGAGATTCCACATGACCCACGTCGCTTACGAGTTCCTTCGGGTGCGTCCAAAACTATTTATGAGCCTATAGTATGTTCAGTGCAAACCGTGCACCTATCTTGCGTCAAGATTAGCACTATCTCAAAACGGCCCAAATAGAGCTCCACCATACCCTCATCACCTAGGTGTACCATCGGGTGCGTCTAAAACGATTTATGAGCTTGTGGTACGTTTGATGCAAACCGAGGACCTATCTTTCACCAATGCTAACACTATCTCAAAATAGATCAAAACGAGATTCCACATGACCCACGTCACCTAGGAGTTCCATCGGGTGCCTCCAATACTATTTCCGAGCCTACGGTACGTTCGACGCAAACCGTGCACCAATCTTGCATCAAGAGTAGCACTATCTCCAAACGGACCGAACCGAGTTTCCACTTGAGCCTCGTCACTTAGGAGTCCCATCGAGTGCATCCAAAATGATTTCTTTGCCTATGGTATGTTCGCTGGAAACTGTGCCCCAATCTTGCACTGACAATAACATTGTCTCTAAATGGACTAAAACAAGATTTGATAGGACCCACGTCACTTACGAGTTCCATCGGGTGCGTCCAAAACTATTTATGAGTTTATGGTACGTTTAGTGCAAACCGTGCACCTATCTTGTGTCAAGATTAGCACTATCTCCAAACGGACTGAACAGAACTCCACTAGACTCTCGTCACCTAGGAGTACCATTGGGTGCGTCTAAAACGATTTATGAGCCTACGGTTCGTTTGACACAAACCGAGCAGCTATCTTTCACCGACACCAACACTGTCCCATAAGAGATCGAAATAAGAATCCACACGATCCACGTCGCCTAGGAGTTCTATCGGGAGCGTCAAATACTATTTTTGAGCCTACGGTACGTTTAGTGCAAACCATGCACCAATCTCGCATCAAGAGTAGCACTATCTCCAAACATACCGAATCGAGCTTCCACTTGAGCCTCGTCACCTAGGAGTCCCATCAAGTGCGTCCAAAACAATTTCTATGCCTATGGTATGTTTGGTGCAAACCATGCTCCTATCTTGCACTAACACTAACACTGTCTCCAAATGGACTAAAATGAGATTCCACACGTCCCACGTCACTTACAAGTTCCATCAGGTGCGTCCAAATCTATTTATGAGCCTATGGTATGTTCGGTGCAAACCGTACACCCATCTTATGTCAAGATTAGCACTATATCTAAACAGACCGAACAAAGCTCCACTAGACCCTCGTCACTGGTGCATCTAAAATAATTTATGAGCCTATGGTATGTTTGACTCAAACCGAGCACCTATCTTGCACCGACGCTAACACTGTCTCAAAATAGATCGAAACGAGATTCCACATGACCCACGTCACCTAGGAGTTCCATCGGGTGCCTCCAATACTATTCTGAGCCAATGGTATGTTCGACGCAAAACCATGCACCGATCTTGCATCAAGAGGAGCACTGTCTCCAAACGGACCGAACCGAGCTTCCACTTGAGCCTCGTCATCTAGGAGTCCCGTCGAGTGTGTCCAAAATGATTTCTATGCCTACGGTACGTTCGGTGCAAACCGTGCACCTATCTTCCACCGACGCTAACACTATCTCAAAACAGAGCGAAACGTGATTCCACATGACCCATGTCACCTAGCAGTTCCATCAGGTGCCTGCAACACTATCTCTGAGCCTACGGTACGTTCGACGCAAACCGTGCACCAATCTTGCATCAAGAGTAGCACTATCTCCAAACGGATCGAACCGAGCTTGCACTTAAGCCTCATCACCTAGGAGTCCCATTGAGTGCGTCCAAAATGATTTATATGCCGATGGTATGTTTGGTGCAAACCGTGCACCTATCTTGCACTGACACTAACACTACCACCAAAGGGACTAAAACGAGATTCCACATGACCCACGTCACTTACGAGTTCCATCGGGTGCGTCCAAAACTATTTATGAGCCTATGGTATGTTCAGTGCAAACCGTGCACCTATCTTGCATCAAGATTATCACTATCTCCAAACGGACCAAACAGAGCTCCACCAGACCCTCTTCACCTAGCAGTACCATCGGGTGCATCTAAAACGATTTATGAGCCTATGGTACGTTTGATGCAAACCGAGCACCTATCTTTCACCGACGATAACACTACCTCAAAATAGATCGAAGCGAGATTCCACATGACCCATGTCACCTAGGAGTTCCATCGGGTGCCACCAATACTATTTCCGAGCCTACGGTATGTTCGACGCAAACCGTGCACCAATCTTGCATCAAGAGTAGCACTATCTCCAAATGTACCGAATTGAGCTTCCACTTGAGCCTCGTCAGCGAAGAGTCCCATTGAGTGCGTCCAAAATGATTTCTATTCCTGTGCTACATTCGGTGCAAACCATACACCTATCTTGCACTGACAATAACACTATCTATAAACAGACTAAAATGAGATTCCACATGACCCACGTCGCTTACGAGTTCCTTCGGGTGCGTCCAAAACTATTTATGAGCCTATAGTATGTTCAGTGCAAACCGTGCACCTATCTTGCGTCAAGATTAGCACTATCTCAAAACGGCCCAAATAGAGCTCCACCATACCCTCATCACCTAGGTGTACCATCGGGTGCGTCTAAAACGATTTATGAGCTTGTGGTACGTTTGATGCAAACCGAGGACCTATCTTTCACCAATGCTAACACTATCTCAAAATAGATCAAAACGAGATTCCACATGACCCACGTCACCTAGGAGTTCCATCGGGTGCCTCCAATACTATTTCCGAGCCTACGGTACGTTCGACGCAAACCGTGCACCAATCTTGCATCAAGAGTAGCACTATCTCCAAACGGACCGAACCGAGTTTCCACTTGAGCCTCGTCACTTAGGAGTCCCATCGAGTGCATCCAAAATGATTTCTTTGCCTATGGTATGTTCGCTGGAAACTGTGCCCCAATCTTGCACTGACAATAACATTGTCTCTAAATGGACTAAAACAAGATTTGATAGGACCCACGTCACTTACGAGTTCCATCGGGTGCGTCCAAAACTATTTATGAGTTTATGGTACGTTTAGTGCAAACCGTGCACCTATCTTGTGTCAAGATTAGCACTATCTCCAAACGGACTGAACAGAACTCCACTAGACTCTCGTCACCTAGGAGTACCATTGGGTGCGTCTAAAACGATTTATGAGCCTACGGTTCATTTGACACAAACCGAGCAGCTATCTTTCACCGACACCAACACTGTCCCATAAGAGATCGAAATAAGAATCCACACGATCCACGTCGCCTAGGAGTTCTATCGGGAGCGTCAAATACTATTTTTGAGCCTACGGTACGTTTAGTGCAAACCATGCACCAATCTCGCATCAAGAGTAGCACTATCTCCAAACATACCGAATCGAGCTTCCACTTGAGCCTCGTCACCTAGGAGTCCCATCAAGTGCGTCCAAAACAATTTCTATGCCTATGGTATGTTTGGTGCAAACCATGCTCCTATCTTGCACTAACACTAACACTGTCTCCAAATGGACTAAAATGAGATTCCACACGTCCCACGTCACTTACAAGTTCCATCAGGTGCGTCCAAATCTATTTATGAGCCTATGGTATGTTCGGTGCAAACCGTACACCCATCTTATGTCAAGATTAGCACTATATCTAAACAGACCGAACAAAGCTCCACTAGACCCTCGTCACTGGTGCATCTAAAATAATTTATGAGCCTATGGTATGTTTGACTCAAACCGAGCACCTATCTTGCACCGACGCTAACACTGTCTCAAAATAGATCGAAACGAGATTCCACATGACCCACGTCACCTAGGAGTTCCATCGGGTGCCTCCAATACTATTCTGAGCCAATGGTATGTTCGACGCAAAACCATGCACCGATCTTGCATCAAGAGGAGCACTGTCTCCAAACGAACCGAACCGAGCTTCCACTTGAGCCTCGTCATCTAGGAGTCCCGTCGAGTGTGTCCAAAACGGTACGTTCGGTGCAAACCGTGCACCTATCTTCCACCGACGCTAACACTATCTCAAAACAGAGCGAAACGTGATTCCACATGACCCATGTCACCTAGCAGTTCCATCAGGTGCCTGCAACACTATCTCTGAGCCTACGGTACGTTCGACGCAAACCGTGCACCAATCTTGCATCAAGAGTAGCACTATCTCCAAACGGATCGAACCGAGCTTGCACTTAAGCCTCATCACCTAGGAGTCCCATTGAGTGCGTCCAAAATGATTTATATGCCGATGGTATGTTTGGTGCAAACCGTGCACCTATCTTGCACTGACACTAACACTACCACCAAAGGGACTAAAACGAGATTCCACATGACCCACGTCACTTACGAGTTCCATCGGGTGCGTCCAAAACTATTTATGAGCCTATGGTACGTTCAGTGCAAACCGTGCACCTATCTTGCATCAAGATTATCACTATCTCCAAACGGACCAAACAGAGCTCCACCAGACCCTCTTCACCTAGCAGTACCATCGGGTGCATCTAAAACGATTTATGAGCCTATGGTACGTTTGATGCAAACCGAGCACCTATCTTTCACCGACGATAACACTACCTCAAAATAGATCGAAGCGAGATTCCACATGACCCATGTCACCTAGGAGTTCCATCGGGTGCCACCAATACTATTTCCGAGCCTACGGTATGTTCGACGCAAACCGTGCACCAATCTTGCATCAAGAGTAGCACTATCTCCAAATGTACCGAATTGAGCTTCCACTTGAGCCTCGTCAGCGAAGAGTCCCATTGAGTGCGTCCAAAATGATTTCTATTCCTGTGCTACATTCGGTGCAAACCATACACCTATCTTGCACTGACAATAACACTATCTATAAACAGACTAAAATGAGATTCCACATGACCCACGTCGCTTACGAGTTCCTTCGGGTGCGTCCAAAACTATTTATGAGCCTATAGTATGTTCAGTGCAAACCGTGCACCTATCTTGCGTCAAGATTAGCACTATCTCAAAACGGCCCAAATAGAGCTCCACCATACCCTCATCACCTAGGTGTACCATCGGGTGCGTCTAAAACGATTTATGAGCTTGTGGTACGTTTGATGCAAACCGAGGACCTATCTTTCACCAATGCTAACACTATCTCAAAATAGATCAAAACGAGATTCCACATGACCCACGTCACCTAGGAGTTCCATCGGGTGCCTCCAATACTATTTCCGAGCCTACGGTACGTTCGACGCAAACCGTGCACCAATCTTGCATCAAGAGTAGCACTATCTCCAAACGGACCGAACCGAGTTTCCACTTGAGCCTCGTCACTTAGGAGTCCCAACGAGTGCATCCAAAATGATTTCTTTGCCTATGGTATGTTCGCTGGAAACTGTGCCCCAATCTTGCACTGACAATAACATTGTCTCTAAATGGACTAAAACAAGATTTGATAGGACCCACGTCACTTACGAGTTCCATCGGGTGCGTCCAAAACTATTTATGAGTTTATGGTACGTTTAGTGCAAACCGTGCACCTATCTTGTGTCAAGATTAGCACTATCTCCAAACGGACTGAACAGAACTCCACTAGACTCTCGTCACCTAGGAGTACCATTGGGTGCGTCTAAAACGATTTATGAGCCTACGGTTCGTTTGACACAAACCGAGCAGCTATCTTTCACCGACACCAACACTGTCCCATAAGAGATCGAAATAAGAATCCACACGATCCACGTCGCCTAGGAGTTCTATCGGGAGCGTCAAATACTATTTTTGAGCCTACGGTACGTTTAGTGCAAACCATGCACCAATCTCGCATCAAGAGTAGCACTATCTCCAAACATACCGAATCGAGCTTCCACTTGAGCCTCGTCACCTAGGAGTCCCATCAAGTGCGTCCAAAACAATTTCTATGCCTATGGTATGTTTGGTGCAAACCATGCTCCTATCTTGCACTAACACTAACACTGTCTCCAAATGGACTAAAATGAGATTCCACACGTCCCACGTCACTTACAAGTTCCATCAGGTGCGTCCAAATCTATTTATGAGCCTATGGTATGTTCGGTGCAAACCGTACACCCATCTTATGTCAAGATTAGCACTATATCTAAACAGACCGAACAAAGCTCCACTAGACCCTCGTCACTGGTGCATCTAAAATAATTTATGAGCCTATGGTATGTTTGACTCAAACCGAGCACCTATCTTGCACCGACGCTAACACTGTCTCAAAATAGATCGAAACGAGATTCCACATGACCCACGTCACCTAGGAGTTCCATCGGGTGCCTCCAATACTATTCTGAGCCAATGGTATGTTCGACGCAAAACCATGCACCGATCTTGCATCAAGAGGAGCACTGTCTCCAAACGGACCGAACCGAGCTTCCACTTGAGCCTCGTAATCTAGGAGTCCCGTCGAGTGTGTCCAAAATGATTTCTATGCCTACGGTACGTTCGGTGCAAACCGTGCACCTATCTTCCACCGACGCTAACACTATCTCAAAACAGAGCGAAACGTGATTCCACATGACCCATGTCACCTAGCAGTTCCATCAGGTGCCTGCAACACTATCTCTGAGCCTACGGTACGTTCGACGCAAACCGTGCACCAATCTTGCATCAAGAGTAGCACTATCTCCAAACGGATCGAACCGAGCTTGCACTTAAGCCTCATCACCTAGGAGTCCCATTGAGTGCGTCCAAAATGATTTATATGCCGATGGTATGTTTGGTGCAAACCGTGCACCTATCTTGCACTGACACTAACACTACCACCAAAGGGACTAAAACGAGATTCCACATGACCCACGTCACTTACGAGTTCCATCGGGTGCGTCCAAAACTATTTATGAGCCTATGGTATGTTCAGTGCAAACCGTGCACCTATCTTGCATCAAGATTATCACTATCTCCAAACGGACCAAACAGAGCTCCACCAGACCCTCTTCACCTAGCAGTACCATCGGGTGCATCTAAAACGATTTATGAGCCTATGGTACGTTTGATGCAAACCGAGCACCTATCTTTCACCGACGATAACACTACCTCAAAATAGATCGAAGCGAGATTCCACATGACCCATGTCACCTAGGAGTTCCATCGGGTGCCACCAATACTATTTCCGAGCCTACGGTATGTTCGACGCAAACCGTGCACCAATCTTGCATCAAGAGTAGCACTATCTCCAAATGTACCGAATTGAGCTTCCACTTGAGCCTCGTCAGCGAAGAGTCCCATTGAGTGCGTCCAAAATGATTTCTATTCCTGTGCTACATTCGGTGCAAACCATACACCTATCTTGCACTGACAATAACACTATCTATAAACAGACTAAAATGAGATTCCACATGACCCACGTCGCTTACGAGTTCCTTCGGGTGCGTCCAAAACTATTTATGAGCCAATAGTACATTCAGTGCAAACCGTGCACCTATCTTGCGTCAAGATTAGCACTATATCAAAACGGCCCAAATAGAGCTCCACCATACCCTCATCACCTAGGTGTACCATCGGGTGCGTCTAAAACGATTTATGAGCTTGTGGTACATTTGATGCAAACCGAGGACCTATCTTTCACCGATGCTAACACTATCTCAAAATAGATCAAAACGAGATTCCACATGACCCACGTCACCTAGGAGTTCCATCGGGTGCCTCCAATACTATTTATGAGCCTACGGTACGTTCGACGCAAACCGTGCACCAATCTTGCATCAAGAGTAGCACTATCTCCAAACGGACCGAACCGAGTTTCCACTTGAGCCTCGTCACTTAGGAGTCCCATCGAGTGCATCCAAAATGATTTCTTTGCCTATGGTATGTTCGCTGGAATCCGTGCCCCAATCTTGCACTGACAATAACATTGTCTCTAAATGGACTAAAACAAGATTTGATAGGACCCACGTCACTTACGAGTTCCATCGGGTGCGTCCAAAACTATTTATGAGTTTATGGTACGTTTAGTGCAAACCGTGCACCTATCTTGTGTCAAGATTAGCACTATCTCCAAACGGACTGAACAGAACTCCACTAGACTCTCGTCACCTAGGAGTACCATTGGGTGCGTCTAAAACGATTTATGAGCCTACGGTTCGTTTGACACAAACCGAGCAGCTATCTTTCACCGACACCAACACTGTCCCATAAGAGATCGAAATAAGAATCCACACGATCCACGTCGCCTAGGAGTTCTATCGGGAGCGTCAAATACTATTTTTGAGCCTACGGTACGTTTAGTGCAAACCATGCACCAATCTCGCATCAAGAGTAGCACTATCTCCAAACATACCGAATCGAGCTTCCACTTGAGCCTCGTCACCTAGGAGTCCCATCAAGTGCGTCCAAAACAATTTCTATGCCTATGGTATGTTTGGTGCAAACCATGCTCCTATCTTGCACTGACACTAACACTGTCTCCAAATGGACTAAAATGAGATTCCACACGTCCCACGTCACTTACAAGTTCCATCAGGTGCGTCCAAATCTATTTATGAGCCTATGGTATGTTCGGTGCAAACCGTACACCCATCTTATGTCAAGATTAGCACTATATCTAAACAGACCAAACAAAGCTCCACTAGACCCTCGTCACTGGTGCATCTAAAATAATTTATGAGCCTATGGTATGTTTGACTCAAACCGAGCACCTATCTTGCACCGACGCTAACACTGTCTCAAAATAGATCGAAACGAGATTCCACATGACCCACGTCACCTAGGAGTTCCATCGGGTGCCTCCAATACTATTCTGAGCCAATGGTATGTTCGACGCAAAACCATGCACCGATCTTGCATCAAGAGGAGCACTGTCTCCAAACGGACCGAACCGAGCTTCCACTTGAGCCTCGTCATCTAGGAGTCCCGTCGAGTGTGTCCAAAATGATTTCTATGCCTACGGTACGTTCGGTGCAAACCGTGCACCTATCTTCCACCGACGCTAACACTATCTCAAAACAGAGCGAAACATGATTCCACATGACCCATGTCACCTAGCAGTTCCATCAGGTGCCTGCAACACTATCTCTGAGCCTACGGTACGTTCGACGCAAACCGTGCACCAATCTTGCATCAAGAGTAGCACTATCTCCAAACGGATCGAACCGAGCTTGCACTTAAGCCTCATCACCTAGGAGTCCCATTGAGTGCGTCCAAAATGATTTATATGCCGATGGTATGTTTGGTGCAAACCGTGCACCTATCTTGCACTGACACTAACACTACCACCAAAGGGACTAAAACGAGATTCCACATGACCCACGTCACTTACGAGTTCCATCGGGTGCGTCCAAAACTATTTATGAGCCTATGGTACGTTCAGTGCAAACCGTGCACCTATCTTGCATCAAGATTATCACTATCTCCAAACGGACCAAACAGAGCTCCACCAGACCCTCTTCACCTAGCAGTACCATCGGGTGCATCTAAAACGATTTATGAGCCTATGGTACGTTTGATGCAAACCGAGCACCTATCTTTCACCGACGATAACACTACCTCAAAATAGATCGAAGCGAGATTCCACATGACCCATGTCACCTAGGAGTTCCATCAGGTGCCACCAATACTATTTCCGAGCCTACGGTATGTTCGACGCAAACCGTGCACCAATCTTGCATCAAGAGTAGCACTATCTCCAAATGTACCGAATTGAGCTTCCACTTGAGCCTCGTCAGCGAAGAGTCCCATTGAGTGCGTCCAAAATGATTTCTATTCCTGTGCTACATTCGGTGCAAACCATACACCTATCTTGCACTGACACTAACACTATCTATAAACGGACTAAAATGAGATTCCACATGACCCACGTCGCTTACGAGTTCCTTTGGGTGCGTCCAAAACTATTTATGAGCCAATAGTACATTCAGTGCAAACCGTGCACCTATCTTGCGTCAAGATTAGCACTATATCAAAACGGCCCAAATAGAGCTCCACCATACCCTCATCACCTAGGTGTACCATCGGGTGCGTCTAAAACGATTTATGAGCTTGTGGTACATTTGATGCAAACCGAGGACCTATCTTTCACCGATGCTAACACTATCTCAAAATAGATCAAAACGAGATTCCACATGACCCACGTCACCTAGGAGTTCCATCGGGTGCCTCCAATACTATTTATGAGCCTACGGTACGTTCGACGCAAACCGTGCACCAATCTTGCATAAGAGTAGCACTATCTCCAAACGGACCGAACCGAGTTTCCACTTGAGCCTCGTCACTTAGGAGTCCCATCGAGTGCATCCAAAATGATTTCTTTGCCTATGGTATGTTCGCTGGAATCCGTGCCCCAATCTTGCACTAACAATAACACTGTCTCTAAACGGACTAAAACAAGATTTGATAGGACCCACGTCACTTACGAGTTCCATCGGGTGCATCCAAAACTATTTATGAGTTTATGGTACGTTTAGTGCAAACCGTGCACCTATCTTGTGTCAAGATTAGCACTATCTCCAAACGGACTGAACAGAACTCCACCAGACCCTCGTCACCTAGGAGTACCATTGGGTGCGTCTAAAACGATTTATGAGCCTATGGTTCGTTTGACACAAACCGAGCACCTATCTTTCACCGACACCAACACTGTCCCATAAGAGATTGAAATAAGAATCCACACGATCCACGTCGCCTAGGAGTTCTATCGAGAGCGTCAAATACTATTTTTGAGCCTACGGTACGTTTAGTGCAAACCATGCACCAATCTCGCATCAAGAGTAGCACTATCTCCAAACGTACCGAATCGAGCTTCCACTTGAGCCTCGTCACCTAGGAGTCCCATCATGTGCGTCCAAAACAATTTCTATGCCTATGGTATGTTTGGTGGAAACCATGCTCCTATCTTGCACTGACACTAACACTGTCTCCAAATGGACTAAAATGAGATTCCACACGTCCCACGTCACTTACAAGTTCCATCAGGTGCGTCCAAATCTATTTATGAGCCTATGGTATGTGCGGTGCAAACCGTACACCCATCTTATGTCAAGATTAGCACTATATCTAAACGGACCGAACAAAGCTCCACTAGACCCTCGTCACCTAGGAGTACCATCGGGTGCATCTAAAACAATTTATGAGCCTATGGTATGTTTGACTCAAACCGAGCACCTATCTTGCACCGACGCTAACACTGTCTCAAAATAGATTGAAACGAGATTCCACATGACCCACATCACCTAGGAGTTACATCGGGTGCCTCCAATACTATTCTGAGCCAATGGTATGTTCGACGCAAAACCATGCACCAATCTTGCATCAAGAGGAGCACTGTCTCCAAACGGACCGAACCGAGCTTCCACTTGAGCCTCGTCATCTAGGAGTCCCGTCGAGTGTGTCCAAAATGATTTCTATGCCTACGGTACGTTCGGTGCAAACCGTGCACCTATCTTCCACCGACGCTAACACTATCTCAAAACAGAGTGAAACGTGATTCCACATGACCCATGTCACCTAGCAGTTTCATCAAGTGCCTGCAACACTATCTCCGAGCCTACGGTACGTTCGATGCAAACCGTGCACTAATCTTGCATCAAGAGTAGCACTATCTCCAAACGGATCGAACCGAGCTTGCACGTAAGCCTCATCACCTAGGAGTCCCATTGAGTGCCTCCAAAATGATTTATATGCCTATGGTATGTTTGGTGCAAACCTTGCACCTATCTTGCACTGACACTAACACTACCACCAAAGGGACTAAAACGAGATTCCACACGACCCACGTCACTTACGAGTTCCATCGGGTGCGTCCAAAACTATTTATGAGCCTATGGTATGTTCAGTGCAAACCATGCACCTATCTTGCATCAAGATTACCACTATCTCCAAACGGACCAAACAGAGCTCCACCAGACCCTCTTCACCTAGCAGTACCATCGGGTGCATCTAAAACGATTTATGAGCCTGTGGTACGTTTGATGCAAACCGAGCACCTATCTTTCACCGACGATAACACTACCTCAAAATAGATCGAAGCGAGATTCCACATGACCCATGTCACCGAGGTGTTCCATCGGGTGCCACCAATACTATTTCCGAGCCTACGGTACGTTCGACGCAAACCGTGCACCAATCTTGCATCAAGAGTAGCACTATCTCCAAACGTACTGAATTGAGCTTCCACTTGAGCCTCGTCACCGAAGAGTCCCATTGAGTGCGTCCAAAATGATTTCTATTCCTGTGCTACATTCGGTGCAAACCATACACCTATCCTGCACTAACACTAACACTATCTATAAACGGACTAAAATGAGATTCCACATGACACACGTCGCTTACGAGTTCCTTTGGGTGCGTCCAAAACTATTTATGAGCCTATAGTACGTTTAGTGCAAACCGTGCACCTATCTTGCGTCAAGATTAGCACTATTTCAAAACGGCCCAAATAGAGCTCCACCATACCCTCATCACCTAGGTGTACCATCGGGTGCGTCTAAAACGATTTATGAGCTTGTGGTACGTTTGATGCAAACCGAGGATCTATCTTTCACCGATGCTAACACTATCTCAAAATAGATCAAAACGAGATTCCACATGACCCACGTCACCTAGGAGTTCCATCGGGTGCCTCCAATACTATTTCTGAGCCTACGGTACGTTCGACGCAAACCGTGCACCAATCTTGCATCGAGAGTAGCACTATCTCCAAACGGACCGAACCGAGTTTCCACTTGAGCCTCGTCACTTAGGAGTCCCATCGAGTGCATCCAAAATGATTCCTTTGCCTATGGTATGTTCGCTGGAAACCGTGCCCCAATCTTGCACTGACAATAACATTATCTCTAAACGGACTAAAACAAGATTTGATAGGACCCACGTCACTTACGAGTTCCATCGGGTGCGTCCAAAACTATTTATGAGTTTATGGTACGTTTAGTGCAAACCGTGCACCTATCTTGTGTCAAGATTAGCACTATCTCTAAACGGACTGAACAGAACTCCACCAGACCCTCGTCACCTAGGAGTACCATTGGGTGCGTCTAAAATGATTTATGAGCCTATGGTTCGTTTGACACAAACCGAGCACCTATCTTTCACCGACACCAACACTGTCCCATAAGAGATCAAAATAAGAATCCACATGATCCACGTCACCTAGGAGTTCTATCGGGTGCATCAAATACTATTTTTGAGCCTATGGTACGTTTAGTGCAAACCATGCACCAATCTCGCATCAAGAGTAGCACTATCTCCAAACGTACCGAATTGAGCTTCCACTTGAGCCTCGTCACCTAGAAGTCCCATCGAGTGCGTCCAAAATGATTTCTATGCCTATGGTACGTTCGGTGTAAACCGTGCACCAATCTTGCACTGACACTAACACTATCTATAAATGGACTAAAATGAGATTCCACACGACTCACGTCACTTATGAGTTCCATCGGGTGCGTCCAAAACTATTTATGGTCCTATGGTACGTTCAGTGCAAACCGTGCACCTATCTTGTGTCAGGATTAGCACTATTTCCAAACGAACCAAACAGAGCTCCATCAGACCCTTGTCACCTCGGAGTACCATCGGGTGCGTCTAAAATGATATATGAGCCTATGGTATGTTTGACACAAACCGATCACCTATCTTGTACCGACGCTAAGACTATCTCAAAACAGATCAAACTCGAGATTCCACATAACCCATGCCCCCTAGGAGTTCCATCGGGTGCCTCCAATACTATTTCTGAGCCAACTGTACGTTCGACGTAAACCGTGCACCAATCTTGCATCAAGAGTAGCACTATCTCCAAACGGACTGAACCGAGCTTGCACTTAAGCCTCGTCACCTAGGAGTCCCATCGAGTGTGTCCAAAATGATTTCTATGCCTATGGTATGTTTGGTGCAAACCGTGCACCTATCTTGCACTGACACCAACACTACCTCCAAACAGGCTAAAACGAGATTCCACACAACCCACGTCACGTACGAGTTCCATCGATTGCTTCCAAACTATTTATGAGCCTATGGTACATTCAGTGCAAACCGTGCACCTATCTTGCGTCAAAATTAGCACTATCTCAAAGGGACCAAACAGAGCTCCACCAGACCCTCGTCACCTAGGAGTACCACCGGGTGCGTCTAAAACTATTTATGAGCCTGTGGTATGTCTTGTGCAAACCGGGCACCTACCTTTCACCGACGATAACACTGTCTCAAAATAGATCAAAACAAGATTCCACATGACCCACATCACCTAGGAGTTCCATCGGGTGCCTCCAATACTATTTCCAAGCCTACATTACGATCGGCGCAATCCATGCACCAATCTTGCATCAAGAGTAGCACTATCTCCAAACATAACGAATCAAGCTTCCACTTGAGCCTTGTCACCTAAGAGTCCCATCGAGTACGTCCAAAACAATTTCGATGCCTATGGTACGTTCGGTGCAAACCATGCACCTATCTTGCACTGACACTAACACTGTCTATAAATGGACTAAAATGATATTCCACACGACCCACGTCACTTACGAGTTTCATCGGGTGCCTTCAAAACTATTTATGAGCCTATGGTACGTTCAGTGCAAACCGTGCACGTATCTTGCATCAAGATTAGCACTACCAGACCCTCGTCATCTAGGAGTACCATCGGGTGCGTCTAAAACGGTTTATGAGCCTATGGCACATTTGACAAAAACCAAGCACCTATCTTGCATTGACGCTAACACTATCTCAAAACATATCGAAACAGTTCCCCATGACGCACGTCACCTAGGAGTTCCATCGGGTGCCTCTAATACTATTTCCAAGCCTACGATACATTCGATGCAAACTGTTCCCCAATATTGCATCAAGAGTAGCACTATCTCCAAACGAACAGAACCGAGCTTCCACTTGAGCCTCATCACCTAGGAGTCCCATCAAGTGCGTCCAAAACGATTTCTATGCCTATGGTATGTTCGGTGCAAATGTGATGCTATCTTGCACTGACATTAACACCGTCTCCAAGTGGACTAAACGAGATTCCACACGACACTGTCACTTACAAGTTCCATCAGTTGCGTCCAAAACTATTTATGAGCCTATGGTACGTTCAGTGCAAACCGTACACCTATCTTGCATCAAGATTGGCACTATCTCCAAACGGACCGAACAGAGCTCCGCCAGAACCTCATCACCTAGGAGTACAACCAGGTGCGTCTAAAACAATTTATGAGGCTATGGTATGTTTGACACAATCCGATCACCTATCTTGCAATGACACTAACATTGCCTCAAAACAGATTGAAACGAGATTCCACATAACCCACGTCACCTAGGAGTTCCATCGGCTGCCTCTAATACTATTTCCGAGCCTACGGTACGTTCGACGTAAACTGTGCACCAATCTTGCATCAAGAGTAGCACTACCTCCAAACGGACCAAACTGCACTTAAGCCTCGTCACCTCAGATTCCCATCGAGTGCGTCTAAAATGATTTCTATGCCTATGGTATGTTTAGTGTAAACCGAGCTCCTATCTTGCACTGACACTAACACTACCTCCATACAGGCTAAAATGAGATTCCACACGACCCACGTCACTTACGAGTTCCATTGGGTGCGTCCAAAACAATTTATGAGCCTATGGTATGCTCAGTGCAAACCGTGCACCTATCTTGCGTCAAGATTAGCACTATCTATAAACAGACCAAACAGAGCTCCACTAGACCCTCATCACCTAGGAGTACTATCGGGTGCGTCTAAAACTATTTATGAGCCTGTGGTACGTCTGGCGCAAAGCGAGCACCTATCTTTCACCAACGCTAACACTGTCTCAAAACAGATCAAAATGAGATTCCATATGCCCCACATCACTTAGGAGTTCCATCGGGTGCCTCCAATAATATTTCTGAGCCTACGGTACGTTCGACGCAAACCGTGCACCAATCTTGCATCAAGAGTAGCACTATCTCCGAACGTATCGAATCGAGCTTCCACTTGAGCCTCATCACCTGAGAGTCCCATCGAGTGCGTCCAAAATGATTTCTATGCCTATGGTACGTTCGGTGCAAACCGTGCGTCTATCTTGCACTGACACTAACACTATCTATAAACGGACTAAAATGAGATTCCACACGACCCACGTCACTTACGAGTTCCATCGGGTCTGTCCAAAACTATTTATGAGCCTATGGTACGTTCAGTGCAAACCGTGCACCTGTCTTGCGTCAAGATTAGCACTACCAGACCCTTGTCACCTAGGAGTACCATCACGTGCGTCTAAAATGGTTTTATGAGCCTATGGTATGTTTGACACAAAACGAACACCTATCTTGCACCGATGCTAACACTGTCTCAAAATAGATCAAAATAGGATTCCACATGACCCACATCACCATGTGTTCCATCGAGTGCCTCCAATACTATTTCTGAGCCTACGGTACGTTCAACGCAAACCGTTCCCCAATCTTGCACCAAGAGTAGCACTATCTCCAAATGGATAGAACCGAGCTTCCACTTGAGCCTCGTCACCTAGGAGTCCCATCAACTGCATCCAAAACAATTTCTATGCCTATGGATGTTTGTTGCAAACCGTGCTCCAACCTTGCACTGACACTAACACTGTCTTCAAATGGACTAAAACAAGATTCCACACGACCCACATCACTTACGAGTTCCATCCGGTGCGTCCAAATCTACTTATGACCCTATGGTATGTTCAGTGCAAACCGTACACCTATCTTGCACCGACGCTAACACTGTCTCAAAACAGATCAAAATGAGATTTCACATGACCCATGTCACCTAGGAGTTCCATCGGGTGCCTCCAATACTATTTCTGAGCCAACGATATGTTCGACGCAAACCGTGCACCAATCTTGCATCAAGGGTAGCATTATCTCCAAATGGACCAAACCGAGCTTTCACTTGAGCCTCGTCATCTTGGAGTCCCATCGAGTGTGTCCAAAATGATTTCTATGCCTAGGGTATGTTCGGTGCAAACCGTGCTCCTATCTTGCACTGACACTAAAACTACCTCCAAACAGACTAAAACAAGATTCCACACGACCCACGACACTTAAGAGTTCCATCGGTTGCGTCCAAAACTATTTATGGGCTTATGGTACGTTCAGTGCAAACCGTGCACCTATCTTGCGTCAAGATTAGCACTATCTCCAAACGGACCAAACAGAGCTCCACCAGACCCTCGTCACGTAGGAGTACCATCGGGTGCATCTAAAATGATTTATGAGCCTAAGGTATGTCTGGCGCAAATCGAGCACCTATCTTTCATCCACGCTAACACTGTCTCAAAACATATCGAAATGAGATTCCACTTAACCCATGTCACCTAGGAGTTCCATCGGGTGCCTCCAATACTATTTCTGAGCCTGCGGTACGTTCGACGCAAACCATGCACCAATCTTGCATCAAGAGTAGCACTATCTCCAAACGGACCGAACCGAGCTTGCACTTAAGCCTCGTCACCTAGGAGTCCCATCGAGTGCATCCAAAATGATTTCTATGCCTATGATACGTTGAGTGCAAACTGTGCACCTATGTTGCACTGACACTAACACTGTCTATAAATGGACTAAAATGAGATTCCACACGACCCACGTCACTTACGAGTTCCATCGAGTGTCTCCAAAACTATTTATGAGCCTATGGTACATTTGACACAAACCGAACACCTATCTTGCACCGACGCTAACTCTATATCAAAATAGATCGAAACGACACTCCACATGGCCGACGTCACCTAGGAGTTCCATCGGGTGCCTCTAATACTATTTCCAAGCCTATGGTACGTTCGATGCAAACCGTGCACGAATCATACATCAACAGTAGCACTATCTCCAAACGGACCGAATTGAGCTTCCACTTGAGCCTCGTCACCTTGGAGTCCCATCGAGTGTGTCCAAAATGATTTCTATGCCTATCGTATGTTCGGTGCAAATTATGCACCTATCTTGCACCAACGCTAACACTGTCTCAAAATAGATCGAAATGAGATTGCACATGACCCTTGTCACCTAGGAGTTCCATCGGGTTCCTCCAATACTATTTCTGAGCCTACGGTACGTTCAACGCAAACCGTTCCCCAATCTTGCACCAAGAGTAGCACTATCTCCAAATGGATAGAACCGAGCTTCCACTTGAGCCTCGTCACCCAGGAGTCCCATCAAGTGCATCCAAAACAATTTCTATGCCTATGGATGTTTGTTGCAAACCGTGCTCCAACCTTGCACTGACACTAACACTGTCTTCAAATGGACTAAAACGAGAATCCACACGACCCACATCACTAACGAGTTCCATCCGATGCGTCCAAATCTACTTATGACCCTATGGTATGTTCTGTGCAAACCGTACACATATCTTGCACCGACGCTAACACTGTCTCAAAACAGATCAAAACGAGATTTCACATGACCCACGTCACCTAGGAGTTCCATCGGGTGCCTCCAATACTATTTCTGAGCCTACGGTATGTTTGACGAAAACCGTGCACCAATCTTGCATCAAGAGTAGCATTATCTCCAAACGAACTGAACCGAGCTTGCACTTAGCCTCGTCACATAGGAGTCCCATCGAGTGTGTCCAAAATGATTTCTATGCCTAGGGTATGTTCGGTGCAAACCATGCTCCTATCTTGCACTGACACTAAAACAAGATTCCACACGACCCACGACACTTAAGAGTTCCATCGGTTGCGTCCAAAACTATTTATGAGCTTATGGTACGTTCAGTGCAAACCGTGCACCTATCTTGCGTCAAGATTAGCACTATCTCCAAACGGACCAAACAAAGCTCCACCAGACCCTCATCACCTAGGAGTACCATCGGGTGCATCTAAAATGATTTATGAGCTTAAGGTATGTCTGGCGCAAATCAAGCACCTATCTTTCATCCACGCTAACACTGTCTCAAAACATATCGAAATGAGATTCCACTTGACCCATGTCACCTAGGAGTTCCATCGGGTGCCTCCAATACTATTTCTGAGCCTATGGTACGTTCGACGCAAACCGTGCACCAATCTTGCATCAAGAGTAGCACTATCTCCAAACGGACCGAACCGAGCTTGCACTTAAGCCTCGTCACCTAGGAGTCCCATCGAGTGCGTCCAAAATGATTTCTATGCCTATGATACGTTCAGTGCAAACTGTGCACCTATCTTGCACTGACACTAACACTGTCTATAAATGGACTAAAATGAGATTCCACACGACCGACGTCACTTACGAGTTCCATCGAGTGTCTCCAAAACTATTTATGAGCCTATGGTACGTTTGACACAAACCGAACACCTATCTTGCACCGACGCTAACTCTATATCAAAATAGATCGAAATGACACTCCACATGGCCGACGTACCTAGGAGTTCCATCGGGTGCCTCCAATACTATTTCCAAGTCTATGGTACGTTCGATGCAAACCGTGCACGAATCATACATCAACAGTAGCACTATCTCCAAACGGACCGAATTGAGCTTCCACTTGAGCCTCGTCACCTTGGAGTCCCATCGAGTGTGTCCAAAATGATTTCTATGCCTATCGTATGTTCGGTGCAAATTATGCACCTATCTTGCACCAACGCTAACACTGTCTCAAAATAGATCGAAATGAGATTGCACATGACCCTCGTCACCTAGGAGTTCCATCAGGTTCCTCCAATACTATTTTTGAGCCTACGGTACATTCAATGCAAACCGTTCCCCAATCTTGCATCAAGAGTAGCACTATCTCCAATCGGATGGAATCGAGCATCCACTTGAGACTCGTCTCCTAGGAGTCCCATCAAGTGCGTCCAAAACAATTTCTATGCCTATGGTATGTTTGGTGCAAACCGTGCTCCTATCTTGCACTGACACTAACACTGTCTCCAAATAGACTAAAATGAGATTCCACACGTCCCACGTCACTTACAAGTTCCATCAGGTGCATCCAAATCTATTTATGAGCCTATAGTATGTTCAGTGCAAACCGTACACCTATCTTATGTCAAGATTAGCACTATATCTAAACGGATCGAACAAAGCTCCACTAGACCCTCATCACCTAGGAGTACCATCGGGTGCATCTAAAACAATTTATGAGCCTATGGTATGTTTGACTCAAACCGAGCACCTATCTTGCACTAACGCTAACACTGTCTCAAAATAGATCGAAACGAGATTCCACATGACCCACATCACCTAGGAGTTCCATCGGGTGCCTCCAATACTTTTCCGAGCCAACGGTATGTTCGACGCAAAAACCGTGCACCAATCTTGCATCAAGAGGAGCACTGTCTCCAAATGGACCGAACCGAGCTTCCACTTGAGCCTCGTCATCTAGGAGTCCTATCGAGTGTGTCCAAAATGATTTCTATGCCTATGGTACATTCGGTGCAAACCGTGCACCTATCTTCCACCGATGCTAACACTGTGTCAAAACAGAGCAAAACGTGATTCCACATGACCCATGTCACCTAGCAGTTCCATCAGGTGCCTGCAACACTATTTCCGAGCCTACGGTACGTTCGACGCAAACCGTGCACCAATCTTGCATCAAGAGTAGCACTATCTCCAAACGGATCGAACTGAGCTTGCACTTAAGCCTCATCACCTAGGAGTCCCATTGAGTGCGTCCAAAATGATTTCTATGCCTATGGTATGTTTGGTGCAAACCGTGCACCTATCTTGCACTGACACTAACACTACCACCAAAGGGACTAAAACGAGATTCCACACGACCCACGTCACTTACGAGTTCCATCAGGTGCGTCCAAAACTATTTATGAGCCTATGGTACGTTCAGTGCAAACCGTGCACCTATCTTGCATCAAGATTACCACTATCTCCAAACGGACCAAACAGAGCTCCACCAGACCCTCTTCACCTAGCAGTACCATCGGGTGCATCTAAAACGATTTATGAGCCTGTGGTACGTTTGATGCAAACCGAGCACCTATCTTTCACCGACGATTACACTACCTCAAAATAGATCAAAGCGAGATTCCACATGACCCACGTCACCTAGGAGTTCCATCGGGTGCCACCAATACTATTTCTGAGCCTACGGTATGTTCGACGCAAACTGTGCACCAATCTTGCATCAAGAGTAGCACTATCTCCAAACGTACCAAATTGAGCTTCCACTTGAGCCTCGTCACCGAAGAGTCCCATTGAGTGCGTCCAAAATGATTTCTATTCCTGTGGTACATTCGGTGCAAACCATACACCTATCTTGCACTGACACTAACACTATTTATAAATGGACTAAAATGAGATTCCACACGACCCACGTCACTTACGAGTTCCACTGGGTGCGTCCAAAACTATCTATGAGCCTATAGTACGTTCAGTGCAAACCGTACACCTATCTTGTGATATGAACCCGCTAGGGTGAATCCTGATCTTTCGATGAGAGAAGGTGGATAACTCGATTTGGGGATGGAGATGACGTTCATGGCCCGACTACAACCATCCAAGGATGCTGCGCCTTAGCAACCGATACACCACCTCCAACAGCCGTCGCGATCTTGTGGAACACGATCAACCAAACCACTAGGGTAATTCCTGCAAGCAATCAAGGAACAAGCAAGAACAAGTAGAACAAGCAACTCAATTGCAAATATGGAGATGAAAACCAATCTGAAATCACAAAGTTGGGGTTCTGAATCGAGTAGAACGGATGGTCTAGTCGACACACGCGTCTACAAGGAAGTAGCAATGGCTAAACTTTCAACAAAACAAAACCCCAATCTGTTTGTGGCGGCTCTAATCCTTATTAATACCTAGGGGAACGACCAAGGGGTGTTGGGGTCGTTCTCCAACCCTAGGACACGTCCCTAATGAACCCAACTTGATACATGGGCCATCAGCCCAAAATAGGGTGACACAGCACCAAAGGCAGAAAAGGCCCCAGCGTTGAAACGACGATTGCGGAAGCATCGGATAATATATAGCCATGAGTCCAGATCCGTTGGAAAATAGACTTGATAAGCTTTCCAAAAAGTGCTAGAACGTCCCAATCCGAGTCCGTATGCGACTGTGGTGAACAACACAAGTTGGAGCTGTCCTGGAGTCCGAATCCAGCCCCAAAACGTGTTGGATTTGATCTCTTTCTTTCCTTGGACCAAAAGTGACGTGGTGTCCAGGTGGAGAACGTTGGGAATACTTGGATTTGGTCCCCAATCAACTTCATTAACCTTCCTTGCTTTCCATATGCAATCAAACCTTTCCTCGATCCATGTAAGTAATTCTGAAAATGAAAATATACACATTTTATGGTGGAGCACCAATTCATCAAATGCATCAATGATAAGCCTCATATAGAATGGTTGCACCTTTGGTATAGAAGTGGTTGACATGGTCATATTTGAGCCAATGATGTCCTCATCATCTTGCGTCAAGATTAGCACTACCAGACCCTCATCACCTAGGAGTACCATCGGGTACGTCTAAAACGGTTTTTATGAGCCTATGGTACCTTTGACACAAACCGAGCACCTATCTTGCTCTGAAGCTAACACTGTCTCAAAATAGATCGAAATAGGATTCCACATGACCCACTTCACCTAGGAGTTCCATTAGGTGCCTCCAATACTATTTCTGAGCCTACGGTACGTTCAACGCAAACCGTTCCCCAATCTTGCATCAAGAGTAGCACTATCTCCAAACGTACCGAATCGAGCTTCCACTTGAGCCTCATCACCAAGGAGTCCCATTGAGTGCGTCCAAAATGATTTCTATGCCCATGGTATGTTCGGTGTAAACCGTGCTCCTTCCTTGCATCAAGATTAGCACTATCTCCAAACGGACCAAACAGAGGTCCACCAAACCCTCATCACCTAGGTGTACCATCGGGTGCATCTAAAACGATTTAGGAGCCTATGGTACATTTGACGCAAACCGAGCACCTATCTTGCACCAACGCTAACACAGTCTCAAAACAGATCGAAACAAGATTCCACATGACCCACCTCACCTAGGAGTTCCATCGGGTGCCTCCAATACTATTTCCGAGCCTACGGTACGTTTGACGTAAACCGTGCACCAATCTTGCATCAAGAGTAGCACTATCTCCGAACAGACCAAACTGAGCTTCCACTTGAGCCTCATCACCTAGGAGTCCCATCGAGTGTGTCCAAAACGATTTCTATGCCTAGGGTATGTTCAACGCAAACCGTGCACCAATCTTGCATTAAGGGTAGCACTATCTTGAAACGGACCGAACAGAGCTTCCACTCGAGTCTCGTCACCTAGGAGTCCCATTGAGTGTGTCCAAAATGATTTCTATGCCTACGGTATGTTCGGTGCAAACCGTGCACCTATCTTGCACTAACACAAACACTGTCTCCAAACGGACTAAAACGAGATTCCACACGACCCAAGTCACTTATGAGTTCCATCGAGTGCGTCCAAAACTATTTATGAGCCTATGGTACATTCAGAGCAAACCGTGCACCTATCTTGCGTCAAGATTAGCACTATCTCCAAACGGACCGAACAGAGTTCCACCAGTCCCTCGTCACCTAGGAGTACCATCGGGTGCGTCTAAAACAATTTAGGAGCCTATAGTACATTTGACGCAAACCGAGCACCTATCTTGCACCGATGCTAACAAAGTTTCAAAACAGATCGAAACAAGATTCCACATGACCCACCTCACCTAGGAGTACCATCGGGTGCCTCCAATACTATTTCCGAGCCTACGGTACGTTCGACGCAAACCGTGCACCAATCTTGACTGAGCTTCCACTTGAGCCTCGTCACCTAGGAGTCCCATCGAGTGTGTCCAAAACGATTTCTATGCCTATGGTATGTTCGGTGCAAACCATGCACCTATCTTGCACAGACACAAAGACTGTCCCCAAATGCACTAAAATGAGATTCCACACGGCCCACGTCACTTACGAGTACCATCGGGTGCGTCTAAAACTATTTATGAGCCTGTGGTATGTGCAGTACAAACCATGCACCTATCTTGTGCCAAGGTTAGCACTATTTCCAAACAGACCGAACAGAGCTCCACCAGACCCTCATCACCTAGGAGTACCATTGGGTGCGTCCAAAACTATTTATGAGCCTGTGGTACTTTCAGTGAAAACCGTTAACCTATCTTGCGTCAAGATTAGCACTATCTGCAAACATACCGAACAGAGCTCCACCAGACCCTCGTCACCAAGGAGTACGATCGGCTTCGTCTAAAATGATTTATGAGTCTATGGTACGTTTGACACAAATTGAGCACTTATGTTGCACCAACACTAACACTGTCTCAAAACAGATCAAATCGACATTCCACATGACCCAGCTCACCTAGGAGTTCCATCGGGTGCCTCCAATACTATTTCTGAGCATACGGTACGTTCGACGCAAACCATGCACCAATCTCGCATCAAGAGTAGCACTATCTCGAAACGGACCAAACCAAGCTTCCACTTGAGCCTTATCACCAGTAGTCCCATCGAGTGTGTCAAAAATGATCTCTATGCCTATGGTATGTTTTTTGCAAATCGTGTACCTATCTTGCACAGACACTGACACTGTCTCCAAACGGACTACAACGAGATTCCACATGACCACGTGACTTAGAGTTCCATCGGGTGCGTCCAAAACTATTTATGATCCTATGGTACATTCAGTGCAAACCGTGCACCTATCTTGCGTCAAGATGAGCACTATCTTCAAACGGACCGAACATAGCTCCACCAGAGCCTCGTTACCTAGGAGTACCATCGGGTGCGTCTAAAATGATTTACGAGCCTATGGTACGTTTGATGCAAACCAAGCACCTATCCTGCACCGACGCTAACACTGTCTCAAAATAGATCAAAACGTGATTCCACATGACCCACCTCACCTAGGAGTTCCATCTAGTGCCTCCAATACTATTTCTGAGCCTACGGTACGTTCAACGCAAACCGTGCACCAATCTTGCATCAAGAGTAGCAGTATCTCCAAATGGACTGAACAGAGCTTCCACTCGAGCCTCGTCACCTAGAAGTCCCATCGAGTGTGTCCAAAACGATTTCGATGCCTATGGTATGTTCAGTGCAAACCGTGCACCTATCTTGCACTGACACAAACACTGTCTCCAAACGGACAAAAACGGGATTCCACGCGGCCCACGTCACTTACGAGTTCCATCAGGTGCGTCCAAAACTATTTATGAGCTTATTGTATGTGCAGTGCAAACCGTGCACCTATCTTGGATCAAGATTAGCACTATCTCCAAACGGACTGAACAGAGGTCCACCAGACCCTCGTCACCTAGGAGTACCATCGGGTGCAACTAAAATTATTTAGGAGCCTATGGTACATTCAAAGCAAACCGTGCGTCTATCTTGCGTCAAGATTAGCACTATCTCTAAATGGACTGAGCAGAGCTCCACCAGACCCTCATCACCTAGGAGTACCATTGGGTGTGTCTAAAATGATTTATGAGCCTATGGTACGTTTGACGCAAACCGAGCACCTATCTAGCACCGACGCTAACACTGTCTCAAAACAGATCGAAACGAGATTCTACAAGATCCACCTCACCTAGGAGTTCCATCGCGTGCCTCCAATACTATTTCTGAGCCTACGGTACGTTCAACGCAAACCGTGCACCAATCTTGCATTAAGGGTAGCACTATCTCGAAATGGACCGAACAGAGCTTCCACTCGAGTCTTGTCACCTAGGAGTCCCATTGAGTGTGTCCAAAATGATTTCTATGCCTATGATATGTTCGACGCAAACTGTGCACCAATCTTGCATCAAGAGTAGCACTATCTCCAAACGTACCAAATTGAGCTTCCACTTGAGCCTCGTCACCGAAGAGTCCCATTGAGTGCGTCCAAAATGATTTCTATTCCTGTGGTACATTCGGTGCAAACCATATACCTATCTTGCACTGACACTAACACTATTTATAAATGGACTAAAATGAGATTCCACACGACCCACGTCACTTACGAGTTCCACTGGGTGCGTCCAAAACTATCTATGAGCCTATGGTACGTTCAGTGCAAACCGTGCACCTATCTTGTGATATGAACCCGCTAGGGTGAATCCTGATCTTTCGATGAGAGAAGGTGGATAACTCGATTTGGGGATGGAGATGACGTTCATGGCCCGACTACAACCATCCAAGGATGCTGCGCCTTAGCAACCGATACACCACCTCCAACAGCCGTCGCGATCTTGTGGAACACGATCAACCAAACCACTAGGGTAATTCCTGCAAGCAATCAAGGAACAAGCAAGAACAAGTAGAACAAGCAACTCAATTGCAAATATGGAGATGAAAACCAATCTGAAATCACAAAGTTGGGGTTCTGAATCGAGTAGAACGGATGGTCTAGTCGACACACGCGTCTACAAGGAAGTAGCAATGGCTAAACTTTCGACAAAACAAAACCCCAATCTGTTTGTGGCGGCTCTAATCCTTATTAATACCTAGGGGAACGACCAAGGGGTGTGGGGTCGTTCTCCAACCCTAGGACACGTTTAATGAACCCAACTTGATACATGGGCCATCAGCCCAAAATAGGGTCACACAGCACCAAAGGCAGAAAAGGCCCCGGCGTTGAAACGACGATTGCGGAAGCATCGGATAAGCTATAGCCATGAGTCCAGATCCGTTGGAAAATAGACTTGATAAGCTTTCCAAAAAGTGCTAGAACATCCCAATCCGAGTCCGTATGCGACTGTGGTGAACAACACAAGTTGGAGCTGTCCTGGAGTCCGAATCCAGCCCCAAAACGTGTTGGATTTGATCTCTTTCTTTCCTTGGACCAAAAGTGACGTGGTGTCCAGGTGGAGAACGTTGGGAATACTTGGATTTGGTCCCCAATCAACTTCATTAACCTTCCATGCTTTCCATATGCAATCAAACCTTTCCTCGATCCATGTAAGTAATTCTGAAAATGAAAATATACACATTTTATGGTGGAGCACCAATTCATCAAATGCATCAATGATAAGCCTCATATAGAATGGTTGCACCTTTGGTATAGAAGTGGTTGACATGGTCATATTTGATCCAATGATGTCCTCATCATCTTGCGTCAAGATTAGCACTACCAGACCCTCATCACCTAGGAGTACCATCGGGTACGTCTAAAACGGTTTTATGAGCCTATGGTACCTTTGACACAAACCGAGCACCTATCTTGCTCTGAAGCTAACACTGTCTCAAAATAGATCGAAATAGGATTCCACATGACCCACTTCACCTAGGAGTTCCATTAGGTGCCTCCAATACTATTTCCGAGCCTACGGTACGTTCAACGCAAACCGTTCCCCAATCTTGCATCAAGAGTAGCACTATCTCCAAACGTACCGAATCGAGCTTCCACTTGAGCCTCATCACCAAGGAGTCCCATTGAGTGCGTCCAAAATGATTTCTATGCCCATGGTATGTTCGGTGCAAACCGTGCTCCTTTCTTGCATCAAGATTAGCACTAACTCTAAACGGACCAAACAGAGGTCCACCAAACCCTCATCACCTAGGTGTACCATCGGGTGCGTCTAAAACGATTTAGGAGCCTATGGTACATTTGACGCAAACCGAGCACCTATCTTGCACCAACGCTAACACAGTCTCAAAACAGATCGAAACAAGATTCCACATGACCCACCTCACCTAGGAGTTCCATCGGGTGCCTCCAATACTATTTCCGAGCCTACGGTACGTTTGACGTAAACCGTGCACCAATCTTGCATCAAGAGTAGCACTATCTCCGAACAGACCAAACTGAGCTTCCACTTGAGGCTCATCACCTAGGAGTCCCATCGAGTGTGTCCAAAACGATTTCTATGCCTAGGGTATGTTCAACGCAAACCGTGCACCAATCTTGCATTAAGGGTAGCACTATCTTGAAACGGACCGAACAGAGCTTCCACTCGAGTCTCGTCACCTAGGAGTCCCATTGAGTGTGTCCAAAATGATTTCTATGCCTACGGTATGTTCGGTGCAAACCGTGCACCTATCTTGCACTAACACAAACACTGTCTCCAAACGGACTAAAACGAGATTCCACACGACCCAAGTCACTTATGAGTTCCATCGGGTGCGTCCAAAACTATTTATGAGCCTATGGTACATTCAGAGCAAACCGTGCACCTATCTTGCGTCAAGATTAGCACTATCTCCAAACGGACCGAACAGAGTTCCACCAGTCCCTCGTCACCTAGGAGTACCATCGGGTGCGTCTAAAACAATTTAGGAGCCTATAGTACATTTGACACAAACCGAGCACCTATCTTGCACCGATGCTAACAAAGTTTCAAAACAGATCGAAACAAGATTCCACATGACCCACCTCACCTAGGAGTACCATTGGGTGCCTCCAATACTATTTCCGAGCCTACGGTACGTTCGACGCAAACCGTGCACCAATCTTGCAACAAGAGTAGCACTACTCCAAACGGACCAAACTGAGCTTCCACTTGAGCCTCGTCACCTAGGAGTCCCATCGAGTGTGTCCAAAACGATTTCTATGCCTATGGTATGTTCGGTGCAAACCATGCACCTATCTTGCACAGACACAAAGACTGTCCCCAAATGCACTAAAATGAGATTCCACACGGCCCACGTCACTTACGAGTACCATCGGGTGCGTCTAAAACTATTTATGAGCCTATGGTATGTGCAGTACAAACCATGCACCTATCTTGTGCCATGGTTAGCACTATTTCCAAACAGACCGAACAGAGCTCCACCAGACCCTCATCACCTAGGAGTACCATTGGGTGCGTCCAAAACTATTTATGAGCCTGTGGTACTTTCAGTGAAAACCGTTAACCTATCTTGCGTCAAGATTAGCACTATCTGCAAACATACCGAACAGAGCTCCACCTGACCCTCGTCACCAAGGAGTACGATCGGCTTCGTCTAAAATGATTTATGAGTCTATGGTACGTTTGACACAAATTGAGCACTTATGTTGCACCGACACTAACACTGTCTCAAAACAGATCAAATCGACATTCCACATGACCCAGCTCACCTAGGAGTTCCATCGGGTGCCTCCAATACTATTTCTGAGCATACGGTACGTTCGACGCAAACCATGCACCAATCTCGCATCAAGAGTAGCACTATCTCGAAACAGACCAAACCAAGCTTCCACTTGAGCCTTATCACCAGTAGTCCCATCGAGTGTGTCAAAAATGATTTCTATGCCTATGGTATGTTTTTTGCAAATCGTGTACCTATCTTGCATAGACACTGACACTGTCTCCAAACGGACTACAACGAGATTCCACATGACCACGTGACTTAGAGTTCCATCGGGTGCGTCCAAAACTATTTATGATCCTATGGTACATTCAGTGCAAACCGTGCACCTATCTTGCGTCAAGATGAGCACTATCTTCAAACGGACCGAACATAGCTCCACCAGAGCCTCGTTACCTAGGAGTACCATCGGGTGCGTCTAAAATGATTTATGAGCCTATGGTACGTTTGATGCAAACCAAGCACCTATCCTGCACTGACGCTAACACTGTCTCAAAATAGATCAAAACGTGATTCCACATGACCCACCTCACCTAGGAGTTCCATCTGGTGCCTCCAATACTATTTCCGAGCCTACGGTACGTTCAACGCAAACCGTGCACCAATCTTGCATCAAGAGTAGCAGTATCTCCAAATGGACTGAACAGAGCTTCCACTTGAGCCTCGTCACCTAGAAGTCCCATCGAGTGTGTCCAAAACGATTTCGATGCCTATGGTATGTTCAGTGCAAACCGTGCACCTATCTTGCACTGACACAAACACTGTCTCCAAACGGACAAAAACGGGATTCCACACGGCCCACGTCACTTACGAGTTCCATCAGGTGCGTCCAAAACTATTTATGAGCTTATTGTATGTGCAGTGCAAACCGTGCACCTATCTTGGATCAAGATTAGCACTATCTCCAAACGGACTGAATAGAGGTCCACCAGACCCTCGTCACCTAGGAGTACCATCGGGTGCAACTAAAATTATTTAGGAGCCTATGGTACATTCAAAGCAAACCGTGCGCCTATCTTGCGTCAAGATTAGCACTATCTCTAAATGGACTGAGCAGAGCTGCACTAGACCCTCGTCACCTAGGAGTACCATTGGGTGTGTCTAAAATGATTTATGAGCCTATGGTACGTTTGACGCAAACCGAGCACCTATCTAGCACCGACGCTAACACTGTCTCAAAACAGATCGAAACGAGATTCCGCAAGATCCACCTCACCTAGGAGTTCCATCGCGTGCCTCCAATACTATTTCTGAGCCTACGGTACGTTCAACGCAAACCGTGCACCAATCTTGCATTAAGGGTAGCACTATCTCGAAATGGACCGAACAGAGCTTCCACTCGAGTCTTGTCACCTAGGAGTCCCATTGAGTGTGTCCAAAATGATTTCTATGCCTATGATATGTTCGACGCAAACTGTGCACCAATCTTGCATCAAGAGTAGCACTATCTCCAAACGTACCAAATTGAGCTTCCACTTGAGCCTCGTCACCGAAGAGTCCCATTGAGTGCGTCCAAAATGATTTCTATTCCTGTGGTACATTCGGTGCAAACCATACACCTATCTTGCACTGACACTAACACTATTTATAAATGGACTAAAATGAGATTCCACACGACCCACGTCACTTACGAGTTCCACTGGGTGCGTCCAAAACTATCTATGAGCCTATGGTACGTTCAGTGCAAACCGTGCACCTATCTTGTGATATGAACCCGCTAGGATGAATCCTGATCTTTCGATGAGAGAAGGTGGATAACTCGATTTGGGGATGGAGATGACGTTCATGGCCCGACTACAACCATCCAAGGATGCTGCGCCTTAGCAACCGATACACCACCTCCAACAGATGTCGCGATCTTGTGGAACACGATCAACCAAACCACTAGGGTAATTCCTGCAAGCAATCAAGGAACAAGCAAGAACAAGTAGAACAAGCAACTCAATTGCAAATATGAAGATGAAAACCAATCTGAAATCACAAAGTTGGGGTTCTGAATCGAGTAGAACGGATGGTCTAGTCGACACACGCGTCTACAAGGAAGTAGCAATGGCTAAACTTTCAACAAAACAAAACCCCAATCTGTTTGTGGCGGCTCTAATCCTTATTAATACCTAGGGGAACGACCAAGGGGTGTTGGGGTCGTTCTCCAACCCTAGGACACGTCCCTAATGAACCCAACTTGATACATGGGCCATCAGCCCAAAATAGGGTGACACAGCACCAAAGGCAGAAAAGGCCCCGGCGTTGAAACGACGATTGCGGAAGCATCGGATAAGATATAGCCATGAGTCCAGATCCGTTGGAAAATAGACTTGATAAGCTTTCCAAAAAGTGCTAGAACGTCCCAATCCGAGTCCGTATGCGACTGTGGTGAACAACACAAGTTGGAGCTGTCCTGGAGTCCGAATCCAGCCCCAAAACGTGTTGGATTTGATCTCTTTCTTTCCTTGGACCAAAAGTGACGTGGTGTCCAGGTGGAGAACGTTGGGAATGCTTGGATTTGGTCCCCAATCAACTTCATTAACCTTCCATGCTTTCCATATGCAATCAAACCTTTCCTCGATCCATGTAAGTAATTCTGAAAATGAAAATATACACATTTTATGGTGGAGCACCAATTCATCAAATGCATCAATGATAAGCCTCATATAGAATGGTTGCACCTTTGGTATAGAAGTGGTTGACATGGTCATATTTGAGCCAATGATGTCCTCATCATCTTGCGTCAAGATTAGCACTACCAGACCCTCATCACCTAGGAGTACCATCGGGTACGTCTAAAACGGTTTTATGAGCCTATGGTACCTTTGACACAAACCGAGCACCTATCTTGCTCTGAAGCTAACACTGTCTCAAAATAGATCGAAATAGGATTCCACATGACCCACTTCACCTAGGAGTTCCATTAGGTGCCTCCAATACTATTTCCGAGCCTACGGTACGTTCAACGCAAACCGTTCCCCAATCTTGCATCAAGAGTAGCACTATCTCCAAACGTACCGAATCGAGCTTCCACTTGAGCCTCATCACCAAGGAGTCCCATTGAGTGCGTCCAAAATGATTTCTATGCCCATGGTATGTTCGGTGCAAACCGTGCTCCTTTCTTGCATCAAGATTAGCACTATCTCCAAACGGACCAAACAGAGGTCCACCAAACCCTCATCACCTAGGTGTACCATCGGGTGCGTCTAAAACGATTTAGGAGCCTATGGTACATTTGACGCAAACCGAGCACCTATCTTGCACCAACGCTAACACAGTCTCAAAACAGATCGAAACAAGATTCCACATGACCCACCTCACCTAGGAGTTCCATCGGGTGCCTCCAATACTATTTCCGAGCCTACGGTACGTTTGACGTAAACCGTGCACCAATCTTGCATCAAGAGTAGCACTATCTCCGAACAGACCAAACTGAGCTTCCACTTGAGCCTCATCACCTAGGAGTCCCATCGAGTGTGTCCAAAATGATTTCTATGCCTAGGGTATGTTCAACGCAAACCGTGCACCAATCTTGCATTAAGGGTAGCACTATCTTGAAACGGACCGAACAGAGCTTCCACTCGAGTCTCGTCACCTAGGAGTCCCATTGAGTGTGTCCAAAATAATTTCTATGCCTACGGTATGTTCGGTGCAAACCGTGCACCTATCTTGCAATAACACAAACACTGTCTCCAAACGGACTAAAACGAGATTCCACACGGCCCAAGTCACTTATGAGTTCCATCGGGTGCGTCCAAAACTATTTATGAGCCTATGGTACATTCAGAGCAAACCGTGCACCTATCTTGCGTCAAGATTAGCACTATCTCCAAACGGACCGAACAGAGTTCCACCAGTCCCTCGTCACCTAGGAGTACCATCGGGTGCGTCTAAAACAATTTAGGAGCCTATAGTACATTTGACGTAAACCGAGCACCTATCTTGCACCGATGCTAACAAAGTTTCAAAACAGATCGAAACAAGATTCCACATGACCCACCTCACCTAGGAGTACCATCGGGTGCCTCCAATACTATTTCCGAGCCTACGGTACGTTCGACGCAAACCGTGCACCAATCTTGCAACAAGAGTAGCACTACTCCAAACGGACCAAACTGAGCTTCCACTTGAGCCTCGTCACCTAGGAGTCCCATCGAGTGTGTCCAAAATGATTTCTATGCCTATGGTATGTTCGGTGCAAACCATGCACCTATCTTGCACAGACACAAAGACTGTCCCCAAATGCACTAAAATGAGATTCCACACGGCCCACGTCACTTACGAGTACCATCGGGTGCGTCTAAAACTATTTATGAGCCTGTGGTATGTGCAGTACAAACCATGCACCTATCTTGTGCCAAGGTTAGCACTATTTCCAAACAGACCGAACAGAGCTCCACCAGACCCTCATCACCTAGGAGTACCATTGGGTGCGTCCAAAACTATTTATGAGCCTGTGGTACTTTCAGTGAAAACCGTTAACCTATCTTGCGTCAAGATTAGCACTATCTGCAAACATACCGAACAGAGCTCCACCAGACCCTCGTCACCAAGGAGTACGATCGGCTTCGTCTAAAATGATTTATGAGTCTATGGTACGTTTGACACAAATTGAGCACTTATGTTGCACCGACACTAACACTGTCTCAAAACAGATCAAATCGACATTCCACATGACCCAGCTCACCTAGGAGTTCCATCGGGTGCCTCCAATACTATTTCTGAGCATACGGTACGTTCGACGCAAACCATGCACCAATCTCGCATCAAGAGTAGCACTATCTCGAAACGGACCAAACCAAGCTTCCACTTGAGCCTTATCACCAGTAGTCCCATCGAGTGTGTCAAAAAAGATTTCTATGCCTATGGTATGTTTTTTGCAAATCGTGTACCTATCTTGCACAGACTCTGACACTGTCTCCAAACGGACTACAACGAGATTCCAAATGACCACGTGACTTAGAGTTCCATCGGGTGCGTCCAAAACTATTTATGATCCTATGGTACATTCAGTGCAAACCGTGCACCTCTCTTGCGTCAAGATGAGCACTATCTTCAAACGGACCGAACATAGCTCCACCAGAGCCTCGTTACCTAGGAGTACCATCGGGTGCGTCTAAAATGATTTATGAGCCTCTGGTACGTTTGATGCAAACCAAGCACCTATCCTGCACCGACGCTAACACTGTCTCAAAATAGATCAAAACGTGATTCCACATGACCCACCTCACCTAGGAGTTCCATCTGGTGCCTCCAATACTATTTCTGAGCCTACGGTACGTTCAACGCAAACCGTGCACCAATCTTGCATCAAGAGTAGCAGTATCTCCAAATGGACTGAACAGAGCTTCCACTTGAGCCTCGTCTCCTAGAAGTCCCATCGAGTGTGTCCAAAACGATTTCGATGCCTATGGTATGTTCAGTGCAAACCGTGCACCTATCTTGCACTGACACAAACACTGTCTCCAAACGGACAAAAACGGGATTCCACACGACCCACGTCACTTACGAGTTCCATCAGGTGCGTCCAAAACTATTTATGAGCTTATTGTATGTGCAGTGCAAACCGTGCACCTATCTTGGATCAAGATTAGCACTATCTCCAAACGGACTGAACAGAGGTCCACCAGACCCTCGTCACCTAGGAGTACCATCGGGTGCAACTAAAATTATTTAGGAGCCTATGGTACATTCAAAGCAAACCGTGCGCCTATCTTGCGTCAAGATTAGCACTATCTCTAAATGGACTGAGCAGAGCTCCACCAGACCCTCGTCACCTAAGAGTACCATTGGGTGTGTCTAAAATGATTTATGAGCCTATGGTATGTTTGACGCAAACCGAGCACCTATCTAGCACCGACGCTAACACTGTCTCAAAACAGATCAAAACGAGATTCCGCAAGATCCACCTCACCTAGGAGTTCCATCGCGTGCCTCCAATACTATTTCTGAGCCTACGGTACGTTCAACGCAAACCGTGCACCAATCTTGCATTAAGGGTAGCACTATCTCGAAATGGACCGAACAGAGCTTCCACTCGAGTCTTGTCACCTAGGAGTCCCATTGAGTGTGTCCAAAATGATTTCTATGCCTATGATATGTTCGGTGCAAACTGTGCACCTATCTTGCACTAACACAAACACTGTCTCGAAACGGACTAAAATGAGATTCCACACGGCCCACGTCACTTACGAGTTCCATCAGGTGTGTCCAAAACTATTTATGAGCTTATGGTATGTGCAGTGCAAACCGTGCAACTATCTTGCATCAAGATTAGCACTATCTCCAAACGCACCAAACAGAGGTCCACCAGTCCCTCGTCACCTAGGAGTACCATCGGGTGCGTCTAAAACGATTTAGGAGCCTATGGTACATTTGACGCAAACCGAGCTCCTATCATGCACCGACGCTAACACAGTCTCAAAATAGATCGAAACACAATTCCACATGACCCACCACACCTAGGAGTTCCATCGGGTGCCTCCAATACTATTTCTGAGCCTACGGTACGTTCGACGCAAACCGTGCACCAATCTTTCATCAATAGTAGCACTATCTCCAAATAGACCGAACCAAGCTTCCACTTGAGCCTCGTCACCTAGGAGTCCCATCGAGTGCGTCCAAAACAATTTCTATGCCTATGGTATGTTCGGTGCAACCCATGCACCTATCTTGCACTGACACAAACACTGTTCCCAAATTGACTAAAACGAGGTTCCGCATGGCCCACGTCACTTACGAGTACCATCGGGTGCGTCTAAATCTACATATGAGCCTGTGGTACGTGCAATGCAAACCATGCACCTATCTTGTGTCAAGGTTAGCACTATTTCCAAACGGACCGAACAAAACTCCACCAGACCCTCGTCACCAAGAAGTACCATCGGTGCGTCCAAAACTATTTATGAGCCTATGGTACGTTCAGTACAAACCGTGCACCTATCTGGCATCAAGATTAGCACTATCTCCAAATAGACCGAACAGAGCTCCACCAGACCCTCGTCACCCAGGTGTACCATCAGGTACGTCTAAAATGATTTATCAGCCTATGGTACGTTTGACACAAACCGAGCACCTATCTTGCACTGACGCTAACACTGTCTCGAAACAGATCGAAACGAGATTCCACATGACCCACCTCACATTGGAGTTCCATCGAGTGCCTCAAATACTATTTCTAAGCCTATAGTACGTTCGACGCAAACTGTGCAGTAATCTTGCATCAAGTGTAGCACTATCTCCAAACGGACCAAACTGAGCTTCCACTTGAGCCTCGTCACCTAGGAGTCCCATCGAGTGTGTCCAAAATGATTTTTATGCCTATGGTATGTTCGGTCCAAACCATGCACCTATCTTGCACTGACACAAACACTGTTTCCAAATTGACTAAAACGAGGTTCCACATGGCCCACGTCACTTACGAGTACCATCGGGTGCGTCTAAATCTACATATGAGTCTGTGGTACGTGCAATGCAAACCATGCACCTATCTTGCGTGAAGGTTAGCACTATTTCCAAACGGACGGAACAGAACTCCACCAGACCCTCGTCACCAAGAAGTACCATCGGTGCGTCCAAAACTATTTATGAGCCTATGGTACGTTCAGTACAAACCGTGCACCTATCTGGCATCAAGATTAGCACTATCTCCAAATAGACCGAACAGAACTCCACCAGACGCTCGTCTACTAGGTGTACCATCAGGTACGTCTAAAATGATTTATCAGCCTATGGTACGTTTGACACAAACCGAGCACCTATCTTGCACTGACGCTAACACTGTCTCGAAACAGATCGAAACGAGATTCCACATGACCCACCTCACCTTGGAGTTCCATCGGGTGCCTCCAATACTATTTCTAAGCCAACGGTTCGTTCAACGCAAACCGTGCACCAGTCTTGCATCAAGAGTAGCACTATCTCCAAACGGACCAAACTGAGCTTCCACTTGAGCCTCGTCAACTAGGAGTCCCATCGAGTGTGTCCAAAATGATTTCTATGCCTACGGTATGTTTGGTGCAAACCGTGCACCTATCTTGCACTGACACAAACACTGTCTCCAAACAGACTAAAATGAGATTCCACACGGCCCGCGTCATTTACGAGTTCCATCTGATGCGTCCAAAACTATTTTTGAGCCTATGGTCATGCAGTGCATACCGTGCACCTATCTTGCGTTAAGATTAGCACTATCTACAAGCGGACCGAACAGACCTCCACCAGACCCTCTCACCTAGGAGAACCATCAGGTGTGTCTAAAATGATTTATGAGCCTATGGTACGTTTGACACAAACCGAGCACCTATCCAGCACCGATGCTAACACTGTCTCAAAACAGATTGAAACGAGATTCCACATGACCCACCTCACCTAGGAGTTCAATCGGGTGCCTCTAATACTATTTCTGAGCCTATGATACGTTCAACGCAAACGGTGCACCAATCTTGCATCAAGAGTAGCACTATCTCCAAACGGACTGAACAGAGCTTCCACTTGAGCCTCGTCACCTAGAAGTCCCATCGAGTGTGTCCAAAATGATTTTGATGCCTATGGTAAGTTTAGTGCAAACCGTGCACCTATCTTGCACAGACACAAACACTGTATCCAAATGGACAAAAACGGGATTCCACACGGCCCACGTCACTTACGAGTTCCATCAGGTGCGTCCAAAACTATTTATGAGCTTATGGTATGTGCAGTGCAAACCGTGCACCTATCTTGTGTCAAGATTAGCACTATCTCCAAACGAACCGAACAGAGGTCCACCAGACCATCATCACCTAGGAGTACCATCGGGTGCATCTAAAACGATTTAGGAGCCTATGGTACATTTGATGCAAACTGAGCACCTATCTTGCACCGACGCTAACACAGTCTCAAATCAGATCGAAACAAGATTCCACAAGACCCACCACACCTAGGGGTTCACTCAAGTGCCTCAAATACTATTTCCGAGAATCTTGCATGAAGAGTAGCACTATCTCCAAACGGACCAAACTGAGCTTCCACTTGAGCCTCGTCACCTAGGATTCCCATCGAGTGTGTCCAAAACAATTTCTATGCCTATGGTATGTTCGGTGCAAACCGTGCACCTATCTTCACTAACACAAACATTGTCTCCAAATGGACTAAAATGAGATTCCACACAGCCCACGTCACTTACGAGTACCATCGGGTGCGTCTAAATCTATTTATGAGCCTGTGGTACGTGTAATGCAAACCATGCACCTATCTTGCGTCAAGGTTAGCACTATTTCCAAACGGACCAAACAGAACTCCACCAGACCCTCATCACCAAGGAGTACCATTAGGTGCGTCCAAAACTTTTTATGAGCCTATGGTACGTTTAGTACAAACCATGCACCTATCTGGCGTCAAGATTAGCACTATCTCCAAACGGACCGAATAGACCTCCACTTGACCCTCATGACCTAGGTTTACTATCGAGTACGTCTAAAATGATTTATCAGCCTATGGTACGTTTAACACAAACCGAGCACTTATCTTGCACCGACGCTAACACTGTCTCGAAACAGATTGAAACGAGATTCCACATGACCCACCTCACCTTAGAGTTCCATCGGGTGCCTCCAATACTATTTCTGAGCCAACGGTCCGTTCGACGCAAACCGTGCACCAGTCTTGCATCAAGAGTAGCACTATCTCCAAACGGACCAAACTAAACTTCCACTTGAGCCTCGTCACCTAGGAGTCCCATCGAGTGTGTCCAAAACGATTTCTATGCCTATGGTATGTTTGGTGCAAACCGTGCACCTATCTTTCACTAACACAGACACTGTCTCCAAACAAACTAAAATGAGATTCCACACGGCCCACGTCACTTACGAGTACCATCAGGTGCGTCTAAATCTATTTATGAGCCTATGGTATGTGCAATGCAAACCATGCACCTATCTTGCGTCAAGGTTAGCACTATTTCCAAACGGACCGAACAGAACTCCACCAGACCCTCGTCACCAAGGAGTACCATCAGGTGCGTCCAAAACTATTTATGAGCCTATGGTACGTTTGACACAAACCGAGAAACTATCTTGCACCGACGCTAACACTGTCTCAAAACAGATCGAACCGAGTTTCCACATGACCCTGCTCACCTAGGAGTTCCATCGGGTGCCTCCAATACTATTTCTGAGCCTACGGTACGTTCGACGCAAACCGTGCACCAATCTTTCATCAATAGTAGCACTATCTCCAAACAGACCGAACCAAGCTTCCACTTGAGCCTCGTCACTGATGTGCACACGCCTATGCAACGCGTGTAGCAAGTTGTGTGGCCCGATCTTCTCGTAGGATCTGCGAACTTGATAACTTGTCACTGCGTGACCTGGTGAAGAGGCAGTGCACCGCGAGGCTGTCCACGCGACGAACTACCGAGACAATCACCCTTCCACGTACCGATGAAACAGCCCACGCAATCACGCCCTATAGACGTGAAGGCACGAACTGGGTGAACCGCAGTTCGGCGTTCTACAACTCCCTCAGGAATCGAAAGAACAAATGTTGCAAGCCTCTCAAGACTCACGCATAAACAAAACTCCACGAGTTTGTGTATTCTGAATTTAGACAAACAAGATCTGTCTTTTCATTGTCTAGTACAGGATATATATAGAGATAGGGGCGTTCAGCTTTGAGTAAATGGCAGCATGCGCATGCACTAGTGGATTTCGTGGCTGGTTCGCGCGTCTTTTCAGCTTCTGGAAGCAGTTACTAAAATGAGCATAACTCTTTATTGGGTAGTCCAAATAATGAGCCGTTTGATGGCCTGGAAAGTAGACTTGAAGACGCTTCCATCCACTTATAGAACACCGTCTAACTCCTTGTATTCTGTCTGCGGTTATGCTTGGAATTCGTACCATGTGTCAGTCATCTAGCTTCTGGTTGCATTGCCATGCAAAAGTGATGAACCACCATTTTATTCATGCACACCATAGGCTTCTTGATTCAGATGTCCAGAGGCTTGAATCCATCTTCATCCCATGCTGGTTCATACACTCCATCATTCCTAAGGACATTGGAACAAGAACTCAAAAGCATAGGCTCATTCAACATAAACTGATTATTAAACATAAGGTTAGCGTTCACCTGAGAATGAATTTCCTTCTCCAATTGTTTAGCTCTACATCTTGTAATTGGACCAACTATATCAAGTGGAGTTTCATTTGAAGATGAGTGAATTCTAGGCATGTCCTCATTAGCCTCCCCCTCTTGAGAAGGAGTCGTCCGCGACTCAGGCTCACCAACAAATGGAAGCAAGTCTTTGACATTGAATGTTGGACTCACATTGGAATATTCAGGTGGCAGCTCAATTTTGTAAGCATTATCATTTATCTTTTGGAGAACCTTGAACAGACCATCACCCCTAGGAGATAACTTAGTCTTGCGATGTTGGGGAAAACGATCCTTGCGTAGATGTAACCACACAAGGTCTCCCGGCTGGAATGTAACCTTCTTCTTACCTTTGTTCTCCTGCTTTGCATATTGTGCTGATTTCTTCTCGATATTTTTCCTTGTCTCATCATGTAGTTTCTTGATAAAGTCTGATCTCTTTGATGCATCCATGTTAACTTGTTCCTACAATGGTAAAGGCAAAAGATCCATGGGAGTATGCGGTTTAAACCCATAAACAATTTCAAATGGACAGAAGTTTGTTGTGGAATGGACTGCCCTGTTATAAGCAAATTCAATATGTGGAAGGCAGTCTTCCCACTGCTTCAAATTCTTTTTCAACACAGCACGCAACATGGTGGACAAGGTACGGTTGACAACTTCAGTTTGCCCATCGGTTTGCGGATGACAAGTGGTGGAAAATAACAACTTCGTACCAAGCTTAGCCCATAATGTCTTCCAAAAATAGCTTAGAAATTTTGTATCCCGGTCTGAAACAATAGTCCTGGGCACTCCATGTAAACAAACGATCTCCCTGAAAAACAAATCTGCAACGTGTGAAGCATCATCGTTCTTATGACATGGAATAAAATGTGCCATTTTAGAGAATCGGTCAACAACAACAAAAATAGAATCCCTCCCCCTCTGAGACCGAGGTAAACCCAAAATAAAATCCATGGATATATCTTCCCAAGGTACATTCGGAACTGGTAATGGAGTATAAAGACCATGGGGGTTAAGGCGGGACTTAGCTTTCAAGCAAATTATGCAGCGTGCAACATGTCGCTGGACATCACGTCGCATATGTGGCCAAAAGAAATGATCGGAGAGCATGTCCAATGTCTTTTTGACGCCAAAATGACCAGCTAAGCCACCAGCATGTGCTTCCTGCAAAAGAACTTGACGAATCGAGCAGGCTGGAATGCAAAGTTTGTTAGTCCGAAATAAAAAATCATCATGCACATAATACTTGTCCCAGCCTTTTCCAGCAATGCAATGAGAGAAAGGTTCTTTAAAATCAGAATCAGCTGCATAGAGTGTTTTAATGGATTCCAAACCAAGCACTTTTGTATCTAATTGTGTAACCAAACCACATCTCCGTGATAAAGCATCGGCAACAATGTTATCTTTTCCACGCTTATGTTTTACAACATAGGGAAATGTTTCAATGAACTCAATCCATTTCGCATGTCTACGGTTCAGTTTGCCTTGACTTTTTAGATATTTCAAAGCTTCATGATCAGAATGGATGACAAATTCTTTAGGTAACAAGTAATGTTGCCAAACTTCCAAAACGCGAACTAAGGCATAAAGCTCTTTGTCATAAACCGAGTAATTCAGATGTGGACCATTTAGCTTTTCAGAAAAGTAGGCAACAGGTTTACCTTCTTGCAGCAGTACACCTCCTATAACAACACCACTTGCATCACATTCGATCTCAAATGTCTTACCAAAATCAGGAAGTTGTAGCAGCGGTGCTTCACAAAGCTTTGTTTTCAGTGTGTGAAATGCTTGGTCTTCGTCATGGCCCCACGTGAATGGAACATCCTTCTTTGTGAGATTGTTAAGGGGTGCAGCGAGGGTGCTGAAATTTTTGACAAAACGCCTATAGAAACTTGCAAGACCGTGAAAGCTTCGAACTTGGCTCACATTTACTGGTGTAGGCCAATCCTTTATTGCTTTAACCTTCTCTTCATCAACCTGAATACTATCTGCGGAAACAACAAAGCCAAGGAAAACAACACGGTCTGTGCAAAAGGTGCACTTAGCAATGTTGCCATACAATTTCTCTTCCCTCAAAACAGCAAGTACTTGACGGATATGATCAAGATGTTCATCAAATGATTTGCTATAGATCAGAATATCATCAAAATAAACAACTACAAACTTGCCAATGAAAGCTCGTAAAACATGGTTCATTAAGCGCATAAAAGTTGAAGGAGCATTTGTCAAGCCAAATGGCATCACAAGCCATTCATAGAGACCAATTTTAGTTTTAAACGCTGTTTTCCATTCATCACCAAGTTTCATGTGGATTTGATGATAGCCACTACGCAAATCAATCTTGGTGAAAATGATGGAACCACTCAATTAATCTAACATGTCATCAAGTCGTGGAATGGGATGGCGATATCGAACAGTTATAGCATTGATAGCACGACAATCAACACACATGCGCCAAGAGCCATCTTTCTTTGGAACTAAAAGAACGGGAATAGCACATGGTGATAAGGATTCACGAACATACCCTTTGTCCAAAAGCTCTTTTACCTGTCGCTGAATTTCCTTTGTCTCTGTGGGATTGGTGCGGTAGGCTGGATGATTTGGAAGAGAAGCACCAGGGACCAAGTCAATTTGATGCTCAATGTCGCGAAGTGGGGGAAGTCCAGCTGGTACTTCATTAGGAAAAACATCCTCAAAGTCCTATAACAAATCAAGAACAACACTAGGCAGCGAGCTAGGTAAGTCGCTAGTGGAAAATAAAACCTCCTTGTACAGCAGTACAAAGAATGGGGTTGTGGTGTTTCTCACATCTCTCAAATCACTCCTGCTCACAAATAAGCACTCAGTTTGGTGTGGCTGTTTTAAAGTGGAATGAGGCTTTATGTGGCTAGATGGTTTAGAACTCTCTTCCTTACTAGTGTTGTGGGTCTCACTCAGTTTTCTTTTTTCAGATGCCTCTCTTTTCATGCGAGCCACATCTGAAGCATGTATCTCCTCTGGAGATAATGGAAGAAGAACCACCTTCTTGTCATTGGCAAGGAAAGTGTATTTGTTAGACCGTCCAAAATGCACCAAATCCACATCAAATGCCAGGGCCGACCAAGCAGTAAATGGCATGCTTGCATGGGGACAATATCACAATCAACCTCTCCATGATAATCACCAATAGAAAATGTTAAATGAATCATGGCTGAAACCTTAACTGTCCCGGAATTATTCAACCATTGCATATGGTATGGATGTGGATGGCGACGTGGCTGCAAACCAAGCTTCTCAACAAGCAAAGCACTAACAATATTATTGCAGCTCCCACCATCTATGATGAAAGGCACACTTGGCCTTTCACTTTGCATCGGGACTGAAACAAATTATGGCGTTGTCCTTGTTCAGCAGCAACAAACTGAGTGGAAAGAACTCTCCTAACCACCAAAGAAGGAGATGGTGTATTCATTGTAGAAGGCTCCAAATCAGGAAAATCAACAAGCAACTCATCAAAATCAGCACTAGTAATCTCGTCAGAAGATGGAGAAGTAACATCTTGTAACATGTCATTGTGAGCAAAAGTTGGAATAGGTTGAATGGCTAAACAATTCAGACCTAGCTCAAATGTACCATCCTCAGCTGAATACTCACAAGTATCAAGATGTTGGTCTGCAAATACATTGGTAAACTCTGCATCCTCTTCACTTTGAGAATCATAAGATCCATCAGCAAGTGCAATAATGGTACGTCGATTGGGACATTCAGCTTGTTTATGCCCATGACCACCACACTTAAAACATTCAATCTTACTTGTCTTCCTTGGAGCTGCAGTAGCAGAGGAGCTAGACTGATTAGAACTTACAGCTTTGCCTCTTGAATCAAAATGTTTGGCAGAAGTTGAAATTGAACGAGAAATTGCACGAGATGAAGGTGTGTGCACCCCTGACCCTTGCTGCTGTGAATGGCGCCATGGAGTAGAATTATTAGGAGCTGAAAATGAAGCACGGTTCTTATAGGATTCAGCAAGCTGCCTTTCTGCCCTTTTTGCAAAATGTAGCAATTCATTCATGGTGTTGTAATTAGTCATGTCCACCTTGTCTGCGATTGGTTTGTTAAGACCAACCAGAAATTGAGCCATAGTTGATTCCTCATCTTCAGTGATACCGGTATGAAGTAGACACATTTCCATTTCCTGAAAATATTCATCCACACTACGATGACCTTGGACAAGACGTTTCAGCCTCAAATGTAGCTCACGAGAATAATGTGCAGGAACAAATCGCCGCCTCATTTCTCGTTTCATGTCATCCCAAGTAATACGATCATGTCCAACGCGGCGGAAATCAGCACACACTTGATTCCACCAAGTGATTGCATAACCTGTGAACTCAATGGCAGCAAGCTTTGCTTTCTTGACAGGAGGATAAGTATATAAATCAAAGATCTGATCAACCTTTGTCTCCCACTCAAAATAATCATCAGCACTTTATTTTCCATTAAATTTTGGAATAGACACTTTCACTTTGCTTAACCCATCATCATCACGGCGACGACGGCAGTCACGATAACCATGATGGCCACCATGCCGGTGATCATCCATATCGGACAACATATCAGCATCACCATCATAATCTCCTCCACCTCGAATAGGAATGCGCCGAGCACGACCAAAATTAGGAAAACCAAGACCACGCCCACCACGTTCACGGCCAGCGGGACGACGCACTGGCTCATCATCCTCCGCAATGTCATCATCCTCATTTGGAGGCGGTTCTCTACGTGACATGTCGAGTTGGAGAGTTTGGAGCTGCTGCACCAAATCATGCATTTGTGTACGCAACTCCTGAAATTCCTCCACTAAAACAGCGGCACCATCTCCACGTCCTGCCATATTAGTAAAGGGGAAAAAATAGAACAATATATATGTGGAATATATGTGGAATCACTGCCTCACCACTTACAAAACAAGTTCTTTCTCTCCCTGAAAAGAGCAAGAACCATGGCTGTAATCTGTAGTGGAAGAGTGATTGTAACAGCGACGACGGTGTAACAACTCACGGTGCTTTTAAGTGGAGCTTGGTGGGGTAATATGTAAGTGGAATGCACTAAAATGTAGTGATGCAAAACCAAATAATAATCCAAGAACTCGTTGTTTTTAGTTCTTCTTTTGACCCATAGACATCTTTTCTTTTAACCTTTGTGACAAATGCAGCACAACTTTCAACTAAAGGGGCTCATAAGGATCACTAAGATGGATGGCGCAGCACAAAAACAAGAAACTCGGTTGGGGAATATGTGGCGGAAAGAAAACAAGGGTGGGACGGGTGGGTTATATATATATATATATATATATATATATATATATATATATATATATATATATATATATATATATATATATATATATATATATATATATATATATATATATATATATATATATATATATATATATATGCAGCAAGCAAAGACGATCAGATCAAGGGTGGGATGGTTGGTACATGCAGCAAACGATTTGATGATTAGAACAAAGATAACAACTAGAACGATGTGGAAAAGAAAATTCAGCAACTAGACAAATCTTAAAGGATTAAAACTCGATAAAGCAAACTACAAAATCAGTAGCACGTATGAATTTGGGCTGTAGGTTTTCTTTTTGGCTATCAGTGGACAGTAGGTATTTAAACTCTATCCTACCAAAAACAAGAACAATCCTACTGAGGAAACGGAGGCTTTGATACCAGATGATGTGCACACGCCTATGCAACGCGTGTAGCAAGTTGGGTGGCCCGATCTTCTCGTAGGATCCGCGAACTTGATAACTTGTCACTGCATGACCTGGTGAAGAGGCAGTGCACCGCGAGGCTGTCCACGCGACGAACTACCGAGACAATCACCCTTCCACGTACCGACGAAACAGCCCACGCAATCACGCCCTATAGACGTGAAGGCACGAACTGGGTGAACCGCAGTTCGGCGTTCTACAACTCCCTCAGGAATCGAAAGAACAAATGTTGCAAGCCTCTCAAGACTCACACATAAACAAAACTCCACGAGTTTGTGTATTCTGAATTTAGCCAAACAAGATCTGTCTTTTCATTGTCTAGTACAAGACATATAGAGATAGGGGCGTTCAGCTTTGAGTAAATGGCAGCATGCGCATGCACTAGTGGATTTTGTGGCTGGTTCGCGCGTCTTTTCAGCTTCTGGAAGCAGTTACTAAAATGAGCATAACTCTTTATTGGGTAGTCCAAATAATGAGCCGTTTGATGGGCTGGAAAGTAGACTTGAAGACGCTTCCATCCACTTATAGAACATCGTCTAACTCCTTGTATTCTGTCTGCGGTTATGCTTGGAATTCGTACCATGTGTCAGTCATCTAGCTTCTGGTTGCATTGCCATGCAAAAGTGATGAACCACCATTTTATTCATGCACACCATAGGCTTCTTGGTTCAGATGTCCAGAGGCTTGAATCCATCTTCATCCCATGCTGGTTCATACACTCCATCATTCCTAAGGACATTGGAACAAGAACTCAAAAGCATAGGCTCATTCAACATAAACTGATTATTAAACATAAGGTTAGCGTTCACCTGAGAATGAATTTCCTTCTCCAATTGTTTAGCTCTACTTCTTGTAATTGGACCAGCTATATCAAGTGGAGTTTCATTTGAAGATGAGTGAATTCTAGGCATGTCCTCATTAGTCACCTAGGAGTCCCATCAAGTGTGTCCAAAAAATTACTATGCCTATCGTATGTTCGGTGCAACCCATGCACATATCTTTGCACTGACACTAACACTGTTTCCAAACGGACTAAAACAAGATTCCACACGACCCACGTCACTTAAGAGTTCCATCGGGTTCGTCCAAAACTATTTATCAGTCTATGGTACATTCAAAGCAAACCGTGCGCCTGTCTTGCGTCAAGATTAGCACTATTTCTAAACGGACCGAGCAGAGCTCCACCAGACGCTCGTCACCTAGGAGTACCATTGGGTGTGTCTAAAATGATTTATGAGCCTATGGTACGTTTGACGCAAACCGAGCACCTATCGAGCACCGACGCTAACACTGTCTCAAAACAGATCGAAACGAGATTCCGCAAGATCCACCTCACCTAGGAGTTCCATCGCGTGCCTCCAATACTATTTCTGAGCCTATGGTACGTTCAACGCAAACCGTGCACCAATCTTGTATTAAGGGTAGCACTATCTCGAAACGGACCGAACAGAGCTTCCACTCGAGTCTCGTCACCTAGGAGTCCCATTGAGTGTGTCCAAAATGATTTATATGCCTACGGTATGTTCAGTGCAAACCGTGCACCTATCTTGCACTAACACAAACACTGTCTCCAAACGGACTAAATCGAGATTCCACACGGCCCATGTCACTTACGAGTTCCATCAGGTGTGTCCAAAACTATTTATGAGCCTATGGTATGTGCAGTGCAAACAGTGCAACTATCTTGCGTCAAGATTAGCACTATCTCCAAACGCACCGAACAGAGGTCCACCAGTCCCTCGTCACCTAGAAGTACCATCGGGTGCGTCTAAAACGAATTAGGAGCCTATGGTACATTTGACCCAAACCGAGCACCTATCGTGCACCAACGCTAACACAGTCTCAAAATAGATCGAAACACAATTCCACATGACCCACCGCACTTAGGAGTTCCATCGGGTGCCTCCAATACTATTTCCGAGCCTACGGTATGTTCGACGTAAACCATGCACCAATCTTACATCAAGAGTAGCACAATGGACCAAACTGAGCTTCCACTTGAGCCTCGACGCCTAGGAGTCCCATCGAGTGTGTCCAAAATGATTTCGATGCCTATGGTATGTTCAGTGCAAACCGTGCATCTATCTTGCACTGACACAAACACTCTCTCCAAACGGACAAAAACGGGATTCCACACGGCCCACGTCACTTACGAGTTCCATCAGGTGCATCCAAAACTATTTATGAGCTTATGGTATGTGCAGTGCAAACCGTGCACCTATCTTGCGTCAAGATTAGCACTATCTCCAAACAGACCGAATAGAGGTCCACCAGACCATCATCACCTAGGAGTACCATCGGGTGCATCTAAAACGATTTAGGAGCCTATGGTACATTTGACGCAAACTGAGCACCTATCTTGCACCGATGCTAACACAGTCTCAAATCAGATCGAAACAAGATTCCACATGACCCACCTCACCTAGGGGTTCCATCGAGTGCCTCAAATACTATTTCTAAGCCTACGGTACGTTCGATGCAAACCGTGCACCAATCTTGCATCAAGTGTAGCACTATCTCCAAACGGACCAAACTGAGCTTCCACTTGAGCCTCGTCACCTAGGAGTCCCATCGAGTGTGTCCAAAATGATTTCTATGCCTATGGTATGTTCGGTGCAAACCATGCACCTATCTTGCACTGACACAAACACTATTTCCAAATTGACTAAAACGAGGTTCCACACGGCCCACGTCACTTACGAGTACCATCGGGTGCATCTAAATCTACTTATGAGCCTGTGGTACGTGCAATGCAAACCATGCACCTATCTTGCGTCAAGGTTAGCACTATTTCCAAACGGACCGAACAGAACTCCACCAGATCCTCGTCGCCAAGGAGTACCATCGGTGCGTCCAAAACTATTTATGAGCCTATGGTACGTTCAGTACAAACCGTGCACCTATCTGGCATCAAGATTAGCACTATCTCCAAACAGACCGAACAGAGCTCCACTAGACCCTTGTCACCTAGGTGTACCATCAGGTACGTCTAAAATGATTTATCAGCCTATGGTACATTTGACACAAACCGAGCACCTATCTTGCACTGACGCTAACACTGTCTCGAAACAGATCGAAACAAGATTCCACATGACGCACCTCACCTTGGAGTTCCATCGGGTGCCTCCAGTACTGTTTCTGAGCCAACGGTTTGTTCGACGCAAACCGTGCACCAGTCTTGCATCAAGAGTAGCAGTATCTCCAAACGGACCAAACTGAGCTTCCACTTGAGCCTCATCAACTAGGAGTCTCATCGAGTGTGTCTAAAACGATTTTTATGCCTATGGTATGTTTGGTGCAAACGTGCACCTATCTTGCACTGACACAAACACTGTCTCCAAACAGACTAAAATGAGATTCCACACGGCCCGCGTCACTTACGAGGTCTATCCGGTGCGTCCAAAACTATTTTTGAGCCTATGGTCATGCAGTGCAAACCGTGCACCTATCTTGCGTTAAGATTAGCACTATCTACAAACAGACCGAACAGACCTCCACCGGACCCTCTCACCTAGGAGCACCATCAGGTGTGTCTAAAATGATTTATGAGCCAATGGTATGTTTGACACAAACCGAGCACCTATCCAGCACCGATGCTAACACTGTCTCAAAATAGATCGAAACAAGATTCCACATGACCCACCTCACCTAGGAGTTCCATCGGGTGCCTCTAATACTATTTCTAAGCCTACGATACGTTCAACTTAAACGGTGCACCAATCTTGCATCAAGAGTAGCACTATCTCCAAACGCACTGAACAGAGCTTCCACTTGAGCCTCGTCACCTAGAAGTCCCATCGAGTGTGTCCAAAATGATTTCGATGCCTATGGTAAGTTCAGTGCAAACCGTGCACCTATCTTGCACAGACACAAACACTGTATCCAAATGGACAAAAACAGGATTCCACACGGCCCACGTCACTTACGAGTTCCATCAGGTGCGTCCAAAACTATTTATGAGCTTATGGTATGTGCAGTGCAAACCGTGCACCTATCTTGTGTCAAGATTAGCACTATCTCCAAACGAACCGAACAGAGGTCCACCAGACCATCATCACCTAGGAGTACCATCGGGTGCATCTAAAACGATTTAGGAGCCTATGGTACATTTGATGCAAACTGAGCACCTATCTTGCACCGACGCTAACACAGTCTCAAATCAGATCGAAACAAGATTCCACATGACCCACCACACCTAGGGGTTCCATCGAGTGCCTCAAATACTATTTCTGAGAATCTTGCATGAATAGTAGCACTATCTCCAAATGGACCAAACTAAGCTTCCACTTGAGCCTCGTCACCTAGGAGTCCCATCGAGTGTGTCCAAAACAATTTCTATGCCTATGGTATGTTCGGTGCAAACCATGCACCTATCTTGCACTGACACAAACATTGTCTCCAAATGGACAAAAACGAGATTCCACACAGCCCACGTCACTTACAAGTACCATCGGGTGCATCTAAATCTATTTATGAGCCTGTGGTATGTGCAATGCAAACCATGCACCTATCTTGCGTCAAGGTTAGCACTATTTCCAAACGGACCAAACAGAACTCCACCAGACCCTCGTCACCAAGGAGTACCATCAGGTGCGTCCAAAACTTTTTATGAGCCTATGGTACGTTCAGTACAAACCATGCACCTATCTAGCGTCAAGATTAGCACTATCTCCAAACGGACCGAACAGAGCTCCACCAGACCCTCGTCACCTAGGTTTACTATCGGGTACGTCTAAAATGATTTATCAGCCTATGGTACGTTTGACACAAACCGAGCACCTATCTTGCACCGACGCTAACACTGTCTCGAAACAGATCGAAACGAGATTCCACATGACCCACCTCACCTTGGAGTTCCAGCGGGTGCCTCCAATACTATTTCTGAGCCAACGGTCCGTTCGACGCAAACCGTGCACCAGTCTTGCATCAAGAGTAGCACTATCTCCAAACAGACCAAACTAAGCTTCCACTTGAGCCTCGTCACCTAGGAGTCCCATCGAGTGTGTCCAAAATGATTTCTGTGCCTATGGTATGTTTGGTGCAAACCGTGCACCTATCTTGCACTAACACAAACACTGTCTCCAAACAAACTAAAATGAGATTCCACACGGCCCACGTCACTTACGAGTACCATCAGGTGCGTCTAAATCTATTTATGAGCCTGTGGTACGTGCAATGCAAACCATGCACCTATCTTGCGTCAAGGTTAGCACTATTTCCAAACGGACCGAACAGAACTCCACCAGACCCTCGTCACCAAGGAGTACCATCAGGTGCGTCCAAAACTATTTATGAGCCTATGGTACGTTTGACACAAACCGAGAAACTATCTTGCACCGACGCTAACGCTGTCTCGAAATAGATCGAAACGAGTTTCCACATGACCTAGCTCACCAAGGAGTTCCATCAGGTGCCTCCAATACCATTTCTGAGCCTACGGTACGTTCGACGCAAACCGTGCACCAATCTTTCATCAATAGTAGCACTATCTCCAAACAGACCGAACCAAGCTTCCACTTGAGCCTCGTCACCTAGGAGTCCCATCGAGTGTGTCCAAAATAATTTCTATGCCTATCATATGTTCGGTGCAACCCATGCACTTATCTTTGCACTGACACTAACACTGTCTCCAAATGGACTAAAACAAGATTCCACACGACCCACGTCACTTATGAGTTCCATCGGGTTCGTCCAAAACTATTTATCAGTCTATGGTACATTCAAAGCAAACCGTGCGCCTATCTTGCGTCAAGATTAGCACTATCTCTAAATGGACCGAGCAGAGCTCCACCAGACCCTCGTCACCTTGGAGTACCATTGGGTGTGTCTAAAATGATTTATGAGCCTATGGTACGTTTGACGCAAACCGAGCACCTATCTAGCACTGACGCTAACACTGTCTCAAAACAGATCGAAACGAGATTCCGCAAGATCCACCTCATCTAGGAGTTCCATCACGTGCCTCCAATACTATTTCTGAGCTTACGGTACGTTCAACGCAAACCGTGCACCAATCTTGCATTAAGGGTAGCACTATCTCGAAACGGACCGAACAGAGCTTCCGCTCGAGTCTCGTCACCTAGGAGTCCCCTTGAGTGTGTCCAAAATGATTTCTATGCCTACAGTATGTTCGGTGCAAACCGTGCACCTATCTTGCACTAACACAAACACTGTCACCAAACGGACTAAAACGAGATTCCACACGGCCCACGTCACTTACGAGTTCCATCAGGTGTGTCCAAAACTATTTATGAGCCTATGGTATGTGTAGTGCAAACCGTGCAACAATCTTGCGTCAAGATTAGCACTATCTCCAAACGCACCGAACAGAGGTCCACCAGTCCCTCGTCACCTAGGAGTACCATCGGGTGCGTCTAAAACGATTTAGGACCTATGGTACATTTGACGCAAACCGAGCACCTATCTTGTGCATACACTAACACAGTCTCAAAATAGATCGAAACACGATTCCACATGACCCACCGCACCTAGGAGTTCCATCGGGTGCCTCCAATACTATTTCTGAGCCTACGGTATGTTCGACGTAAACCATGCACCAATCTTGCATCAAGAGTAGCACTACTCCAAACGGACCAAACTGAGCTTCCACTTGAGCCTCGTCACCTAGGAGTCCCATCGAGTGTGTCCAAAACGATTTCGATGCCTATGGTATGTTCAGTGCACCTATCTTGCACTGACACAAACACTGTCTCCAAACGGACTAAAATGAGATTCCACACAGCCCACGTCACTTACGAGTACCATCGGGTGCGTCCAAATCTATTTATGAGCCTATGGTACGTGCAATGCAAACCATGCACCTATCTTGCGTCAAGGTTAGCACTATTTCCAAACGGACCGAACAGAACTCCACCAGACCCTCGTCACCAAGGAGTACCATAAGGTGCGTCCAAAACTATTTATGAGCCTATGGTACGTTCAGCACAAACCATGCACCTATATGGCGTCAAGATTAGCACTATCTCCAAACAGACCGAACAGAGCTCCACCAGACCCTCGTCACCTAGGTTTACTATCGGGTACGTCTAAAATGATTTATCAGCCTATGGTACGTTTGACACAAACCGAGCACCTATCTTGCACCGACGCTAACACTGTCTCAAAACAGATCGAAACGAGATTCCACATGACCCACATCACCTTGGAGTTCCATCGGGTGCCTCCAATACTATTTCTGAGCCAACGGTCCGTTCGACGCAAACCGTGCACCAGTCTTGCATCAAGAGTAGCACTATCTCCAAACGGACCAAACTGAGCTTCCACTTGAGCCTCATCACCTAGGAGTCCCATCGAGTGTGTCCAAAATGATTTCTATGCCTATGGTCTGTTTGGTGCAAACTGTGCACCTATCTTGCACTAACACAAACATTGTCTCCAAACGGACTAAAATGAGATTCCACATGGCCCACGTCACTTACGAGTACCATCAGGTGCGTCTAAATCTATTTATGAGCCTGTGGTACGTGCATTGCAAACCATGCACCTATCTTGCATCAAGGTTAGCACTATTTCCAAACGGACCGAACAGAACTCCACCAGACCCTCGTCACCAAGGAGTACCATCAGGTGCGTCCAAAACTATTTATGAGCCTATGGTATGTTCAGTACAAACCGTGCACCTATCTGGCATCAAGATTAGCACTATCTCCAAATGGACCGAACAGAGCTCCACCAGACCCTCGTCACCTAGGTGTACCATCGGGTGCGTCTAAAACGATTTAGGACCTCTGGTACATTTGACGCAAACCGAGCACCTATCTTGCGCCTACACTAACACAGTCTCAAAATAGATCGAAACACGATTTCACATGACCCACCGCACCTAGGAGTTCCATCGGGTGCCTCCAATACTATTTCTGAGCCTACGGTATGTTCGACGTAAACCATGCACCAATCTTGCATCAAGAGTAGCACTACTCCAAACGGACCAAACTGAGCTTCCACTTGAGCCTCGTCACCTAGGAGTCCCATCGAGTGTGTCCAAAACGATTTCGATGCCTATGGTATGTTCAGTGCACCTATCTTGCACTGACACAAACACTATCTCCAAACGGACTAAAATGAGATTCCACACAGCCCACGTCACTTACGAGTACCATCGGGTGCGTCCAAATCTATTTATGAGCCTGTGGTACATGCAATGCAAACCATGCACCAATCTTGCGTCAAGGATAACACTATTTCCAAACGGGCCAAACAGAACTCCACCAGACCCTCGTCACCAAGGAGTACCATTAGGTGCGTCCAAAACTATTTATGAGCCTATGGTACGTTCAGCACAAACCATGCACCTATCTGGCGTCAAGATTAGCACTATCTCCAAACAGACCGAACAGAGCTCCACCAGACCCTCGTCACCTAGGTTTACTATCGGGTACGTCTAAAATGATTTATCAGCCTATGGTACGTTTGACACAAACCGAGCACCTATCTTGCACCGACGCTAACACTGTCTCGAAACAGATCGAAACGAGATTCCATATGACCCACATCACCTTGGAGTTCCATCGGGTGCCTCCAATACTATTTCTGAGCCAACGGTCCGTTCGACGCAAACTGTGCACCAGTCTTGCATCAAGAGTAGCACTATCTCCAAACGGACCAAACTGAGCTTCCACTTGAGCCTCATCACCTAGGAGTCCCATCGAGTGTGTCCAAAATGATTTCTATGCCTATGGTCTGTTTGGTGCAAACTGTGCACCTATCTTGCACTAACACAAACATTGTCTCCAAACGGACTAAAATGAGATTCCACATGGCCCACGTCACTTACGAGTACCATCAGGTGCGTCTAAATCTATTTATGAGCCTATGGTACGTGCATTGCAAACCATGCAACTATCTTGCATCAAGGTTAGCACTATTTCCAAACGGACCGAACAGAACTCCACCAGACCCTCGTCACCAAGGAGTACCATCAGGTGCGTCCAAAACTATTTATGAGCCTATGGTATGTTCAGTACAAACCGTGCACCTATCTGGCATCAAGATTAGCACTATCTCCAAATGGACCGAACAGAGCTCCACCAGACCCTCGTCACCTAGGTGTACCATCGGGTGCGTCTAAAACGATTTAGGACCTATGGTACATTTGACGCAAACCGAGCACCTATCTTGCGCCTACACTAACACAGTATCAAAATAGATCGAAACACGATTTCACATGACCCACCGCACCTAGGAGTTCCATCGGGTGCCTCCAATACTATTTCTGAGCCTACGGTATGTTCGACGTAAACCATGCACCAATCTTGCATCAAGAGTAGCACTACTCCAAACGGACCAAACTGAGCTTCCACTTGAGCCTCGTCACCTAGGAGTCCCATCGAGTGTGTCCAAAACGATTACGATGCCTATGGTATGTTCAGTGCACCTATCTTGCACTGACACAAACACTGTCTCCAAACGGACTAAAATGAGATTCCACACAGCCCACGTCACTTACGAGTACCATCGGGTGCGTCCAAATCTATTTATGAGCCTGTGGTACGTGCAATGCAAACCATGCACCTATCTTGCGTCAAGGTTAGCACTATTTCCAAACGGACCGAACAGAACTCCACCAGACCCTCGTCACCAAGGAGTACCATTAGGTGCGTCCAAAACTATTTATGAGCCTATGGTACGTTCAGCACAAACCATGCACCTATCTGGCGTCAAGATTAGCACTATCTCCAAACAGACCGAACAGAGCTCCACCAGACCCTCGTCACCTAGGTTTACTATCGGGTACGTCTAAAATGATTTATCAGCCTATGGTACGTTTGACACAAACCGAGCACCTATCTTGCACCGACGCTAACACTGTCTCGAAATAGATCGAAACGAGATTCCACATGACCCACATCACCTTGGAGTTCCATCGGGTGCCTCCAATACTATTTCTGAGCCAACGGTCCGTTCGACGCAAACCGTGCACCAGTCTTGCATCAAGAGTAGCACTATCTCCAAACGGACCAAACTGAGCTTCCACTTGAGCCTCATCACCTAGGAGTCCCATCGAGTGTGTCCAAAATGATTTCTATGCCTATGGTCTGTTTGGTGCAAACTGTGCACCTATCTTGCACTAACACAAACATTGTCTCCAAACGGACTAAAATGAGATTCCACATGGCCCACGTCACTTACGAGTACCATCAGGTGCGTCTAAATCTATTTATGAGCCTGTGGTACGTGCATTGCAAACCATGCACCTATCTTGCATCAAGGTTAGCACTATTTCCAAACGGACCGAACAGAACTCCACCAGACCCTCGTCACCAAGGAGTACCATCAGGTGCGTCCAAAACTATTTATGAGCCTATGGTATGTTCAGTACAAACCGTGCACCTATCTGGCATCAAGATTAGCACTATCTCCAAATGGACCGAACAGAGCTCCACCAGACCCTCGTCACCTAGGTGTACCATCGGGTACGTCTAAAATGATTTATCAGCCTATGGTACGTTTGACACAAACCGAGCACCTATCTTGCACCGATGCTAACACTGTCTCAAAACAGATCAAAACGAGATTCCACATGACCCACCTCACCTTGGAGTTCCATCGGGTGCCTCTAATACGATTTCTGAGCCTACGGTACGTTCAACACAAACCGTGCACCAATCTTGCATCAAGAGTAGCACTATCTCCAAACGGACTGAACAAAGCTTCCACTTGAGCCTCGTCACCTAGAAGTCCCATCGAGTGTGTCCAAAACGATTTCGATGCCTATGATATGTTCAGTGCAAACCATACACCTATCTTGCACTGACACAAACACTGTCTCCAAACAGACAAAAATGGGATTTCACACGGCCCATGTCACTTACGAGTTCCATCAGGTGCGTCCAAAACTAGTTATGAGCTTATGGTATGTGCAGTGCAAACCGTGCACCTATCTTGCGTCAAGATTAGCACTATCTCCAAACGGACCGAACAGAGGTCCACCAGAACCTCGTCACCTAGGAGTACCATCGGGTGCATCTAAAACGATTTAGGAGCCTATGGTACATTTGACGCAAACTGAGCACCTATCTTGCACCGACGCTAACACAGTCTCAACTTAGACCGAAACAAGATTCCACATGATCCACGTCACCTAGGAGTTTCTGAGCCAACGGTACGTTCGACGCAAACCATGCACCAATCTTGCATCAAGAGTCGCATTATCTCCAAACGGACCAAACTAAGCTTCCACTTGAGCCTCGTCACCTAGGAGTCCCATCGAATGTGTCCAAAACGATTTCTATGCTGTGGTGTGTTCGGTGCAAACCGTGCACCTATCTTGCACTGACACAAACACTGTCTCCAAACAGACTAAAATGAGATTCCACACGGCCCACGTCACTTACGAGTTCCATCAGGTGCGTCCAAAACTATTTATGAGCATATGGTACGTTTAGTACAAACCATGCACCTATCTGGCGTCAAGATTAGCACTATCTCCAAACGGACCAAACAGAGCTCCACTAGACCCTCGTCACCTTGGAGTACCACCGGGTGCGTCTAAAATGATTTAAGAGCCTATGGTACGTTTGACACAAACCGAGCACCTATCTTGCACCGACGATAACACTGTCTCAAAACAGATCAAAACGAGATTCCGCAAGATCGACCTCACCAAGCAGTTCCATCGCATGCCTCCAATACTATTTCTGAGCCTACGGTACGTTCAACGCAAACCGTGTACCAATCTTGCATTAAGGGTAGCACTATCTCGAAACGGACCGAACAAAGCTTCCACTCGAGCCTCGTCACCTAGGGGTCCCATCGAGTGTGTCCAAAATGATTTCTATGCCTACGTATGTTCGGTGCAAACCATGCACCTATGTTGCACTAACACAAACACTATCTCCAAACGGACTAAAACAAGATTCCATATGACCACGTTACTTACGAGTTCCATCGGGTGCGTCCAAAACTATTTATGAGCCTATGGTACATTCAGAGCAAACTGTGCACCTATCTTGCGTCAAGATTAGCACTATCTCCAAACGGACCGAACAGAGTTCCACCAGTCCCTCGTCACCAAGGAGTACCATCGGGTGCGTCTAAAACGATTTAGGAGCCTATGGTACATTTGACGCAAACCGAGCACCTATCTTGCACCGACGCTAACATAGTCTCAAAACAGATCGAAACAAGATTCCACATGACCCACCTCACCTAGGAGTTCCATCGGGTGCCTCCAATACTATTTCCGAGCCTATGGTACGTTCGACGTAAACCATGCACAAATCTTGCAACAAGAGTAGCACTACTCCAAACAGACCAAAATGAGCTTCCACTTGAGCCTCATCACCTAGGAGTCCCATCGAGTGTGTCCAAAATGATTTCTATGCCTATGGTATGTTCGGTGCAAACCGTGCACCTATCTTGCACAGACACAAACACTGTCCCCAAATGCACTAAAACGAGATTCCACACGGCCCACGTCACTTACGAGTACCATCGGGTGCGTCTAAAAGTATTTATGAGCCCGTGGTACGTGCAGTGCAAACCATGCACCTATCTTATGTCAAGGTTAGCACTATTTCCAAACGGACCGAACAGAGCTCCACCAGACCCTAGTCACCTAGGCGTACCATCGGGTGTGTCCAAAACTATTTATGAGCCTATGGTACGTTCAGTGCAAACCGTGCACCTATCTTGCGTTAAGATTAGCACTATCTCCAAACGTACCGAATAGAGCTCCTCCAGACCCTTGTCACCAAGGAGTATGATCGGCTGCATCTAAAATGATTTATGAGACTGTGGTACGTTTGACACAACTGAGCACCTATGTTGCACCGACGATAACACTGTCTCAAAACAGATCAAATCGACATTCCACATGACCCAGCTCACCTAGGAGTTCCATCGGGTGCCTCCAATACTATTTCTGAGCCTACGGTATGTTCAACGCAAACGATGCACCAATCTCGCATCAAGAGTAGCACTATCTCCAAACGGACCAAACCAAGCTTTCACTTGAGCCTTGTCACCTAGGAGTCCCATCGAGTGTGTCAAAAATGATTTCTATGCCTATGGTATGTTTTTTGCAAATAGTGTACCTATCTTGCACTGACACTGACACTGTCTCCAAACGGACTACAACGAGATTCCACACGACCATGTGACTTAGAGTTCCATCGGGTGCGTCCAAAACTATTTATGAGCCTGTGGTACGTCCAATGCAAACCATGCACCTATCTTGCGTCAAGATGAGCACTATCTTCAAACGGACCGAACATAGCTACACTAGAGCCTCATTACCTAGGAGTAACATCGGATGCGTCTAAAACGATTTATGAGCCTATGGTATGGTTGACGCAAACCGAGCACCTATCCTGCACCGACGCTAACATTGTCTCAAAATAGATCAACACGAGATTCCACATGACCCACCTCACCTAGGAGTTCCATCTGGTGCCTCCAATACTATTTCTGAGCCTACGGTACGCTCAACGCAAACCGTGCACCAATCTTGCATCAAGAGTAGCAATATCTCCAAACGGACTTAACAGAGCTTCCACTTGAGCCTCGTCACCTAGAAGTCCCATCGAGTGTGTCCAAAACGATTTCAATGCCTATGGTATGTTCAGTGCAAACCGTGCACCTATCTTGCACTGACACAAACACTGTCTCCAAACGGATAAAAACAGGATTCCACACGGCCCACGTCACTTACGAGTTCCATCAGGTGCGTCCAAAACTATTTATGAGCTTATGGTATGTGCAGTGCAAACCGTGCACCTATCTTGGATCAAGATTAGCACTTGAGCCTCGTCACCTAGGAGTCCCATCGAGTGTGTCCAAAATGATTTCTATGCCTATGGTATGTTCGGTGCAAACTGTGCACCTATCTTGCACTGACACAAACACTGTCTCCAAATGGACTAAAACAAGATTCCACACGGCCCACGTCACTTACGAGTACCATCGGGTGCGTCTAAATCTACTTATGAGCCTGTGGTTTGTGCAATGCAAACCATGCACCTATCTTGTGTCAAGGTTAGTACTATTTCAAAACTCACCGAACAGAACTCCACCAGGCCCTCATCACCAAGGAGTACCATCAGGTGCGTCCAAAACTATTTATGAGCCTATGGTACGTTAAGTACAAACCGTGCACCTATCTGGTGCCAACATTAGCACTATCTACAAACGGAGTGAACAGACCTCCACCAGACCCTCGTCACCTAGGTGTACCATCAGGTACGTCTAAAACGATTTATGAGCCTATGGTACGTTTGACACAAACCGAGCACCTATCTTGCACTGACGCTAACACTGTCTCGAAACAGATCGAAATGAGATTCCACATGACCCACCTCACCTTGGAGTTCCATCGGGTGCCTCCTATACTATTTCTGAGCCAACGGTACGTTCGATGCAATTCGTGCACCAGTCTTGCATCAAGAGTAGCACTATCACCAAACGGACCAAACTAAGCTTCCACTTGAGCCTCGTCACCTAGGAGTCCCATCGAGTGTGTCCAAAATGATTTCTATGCCTATGGTATGTTCGGTGCAAACCGTGCACCTATCTTGCACAGACACAAACACTATCCCCAAATGCACTAAAACGAGATTCCACGTGGCCCACGTCACTTACGAGTACCATCGGGTGCGTCTAAAACTATTTATGAGCCTGTGGTACGTGCAGTGCAAACCATGCACCTATCTTGTGTCAAGGTTAGCACTATTTCCAAACGGACCGAACAAAGCTCCACCAGACCCTCGTCACCTAGGCGTACCATCGGGTGCGTCCAAAACTATTTATGAGCCTATGGTACGTTCAGTGCAAATCGTGCACCTATCTTGCGTCAAGATTAGCACTATCTCCAAACGTACCAAACAGAGCTCCACCAGACCCTCGTCACCAAGGAGTACGATCGGCTGCATCTAAAATGATTTATGAGACTGTGGTACGTTTGACACAAACTGAGCACCTATGTTGCACCGACGCTAACACTGTCTCAAAACAGATCAAATCGACATTCCACATGACCCAGCTCACCTAGGAGTTCCATCGGGTGCCTCCAATACTATTTCTGAGCCTACGGTATGTTCGACGCAAACCATGCACTAATCTCGCATCAAGAGTAGCACTATCTCCAAACGGACCAAACCAAGCTTTCACTTGAGCCTTGTCACCTAGGAGTCCCATCGAGTGTGTCAAAAATGATTTCTATGCCTATGGTACGTTTTTTGCAAATAGTGTACCTATCTTGCACTGACACTGACACTGTCTCCAAACGGACTACAACGAGATTCCACACGACCATGTGACTTAGAGTTCCATCGGGTGCGTCCAAAACTATTTATGAGCCTGTGGTACGTTCAGTGCAAACCGTGCACCTATCTTGCATCAAGATGAGCACTATCTTCAAACGGACCGAACATAGCTACACTAGAGCCTCGTTACCTAGGAGTAAACTGAGCACCTATCCTGCACCGACGCTAACACTGTCTCAAAATAGATCAAAACGAGATTCCACATGACCCACCTCACCTAGGAGTTCCATCTGGTGCCTCCAATACTATTTCTGAGCCTACGGTACGTTCAACACAAACCGTGCACCAATCTTGCATCAAGAGTAGCAGTATCTCCAAACGGACTGAACAGAGCTTCCACTTGAGCCTCGTCACCTAGAAGTCCCATCGAGTGTGTCCAAAATGATTTTCGATGCCTATGGTATGTTCAGTGCAAACCGTGCACCTATCTTGCACTGACACAAACACTGTCTCCAAACGGATAAAAACAGGATTCCACACGGCCCACGTCACTTACGAGTTCTGTCAGGTGCGTCCAAAACTATTTATGAGCCTCGTCACCTAGGAGTCCCATCAAGTGTGTTCAAAATGATTTCTATGCCTATGGTATGTTCGGTGCAAACTGTGCACCTATCTTGCACTGACACAAACACTGTCTCCAAATGGACTAAAAGGAGATTCCACACGGCCCACGTCACTTACGAGTACCATCGGGTGCGTCTAAATCTACTTATGAGCCTGTGGTATGTGCAATGCAAACCATGCACCTATCTTGCGTCAAGGTTAGTACTATTTCAAAACTCACCGAACAGAACTCCACCAGACCCTCATCACCAAGGAGTACCATCAGGTGCATCCAAAACTATTTATGAACCTATGGTACGTTCAGTACAAACCATGCACCTATCTGGCCCCAAGATTAGCACTATGTACAAACGGACCGAACAGACCTCCACCAGACCCTCGTCACCTAGGTGTACCATCAGGTACGTCTAAAATGATTTATGAGCCTATGGTATGTTTGACACAAACCGAGCACCTATCTTGCACTGACGCTAACACTGTCTCAAAATAGATCGAAATGAGATTCCACATGACCCACCTCGCCTTGGAGTTCCATCGGGTGCCTCCTATACTATTTCTGAGCCAACGGTACGTTCGACACAAACCGTGCACCAGTCTTGCCTCAAGAGTAGCACTATCTCCAAACGGACCAAACTGAGCTTCCACTTGAGCCTCGTCACCTAGGAGTCCCATCGAGTGTGTCCAAAATGATTTCGATGCCTATGGTAAGTTCAATGCAAATCGTGCCCTATCTTGCACTGACACAAACACTGTCTCCAAACAGACTAAAATGAGATTCCACACGGCCCACGTCACTTACGAGTTCCATCAGGTGCGTCCAAAACTATTTTTGAGCCTATGATACATGCAGTGCAAACCGTGCACCAATCTTGCGTTAAGATTAGCACTATCTCCAACCGGACCGAACAGAGGTCCACCAGACCCTTGTCACCTAGGAGTACCATCGGGTGCATCTAAAACGGTTTAGGAGCCTATGGTACATTTGACGCAAACTGAGCACCTATCTTGCACTGAGGCTAACACAGTCTCAAATTAGATCGAAACAAGATTCCACATGACCCACCTCACCTAGGGGTTCCATCGAGTGCCTCCAATACTATTTCCGAGCCTACGGTACGTTCGATGCAAACCATGCAAGAATCTTGAATGAAGAGTAGCACTATCTCCAAACGGACCAAACTGAGCTTTCACTTCAGCCTTGTCACCTAGGAGTCCCATCGAGTGTGTCCAAAATGATTTCTATGCCTATGGTATATTCGGTGCAAACCGTGCACCTATCTTGCACTGACACAAACATTGTCTCCAAATGGACTAAAACGAGATTCCACACGGCCCATGTCACTTACGAGTACCATCGGGTGCGTCTAAATCTATTTATGAGCCTATGGTACATGCAATGCAAACCATGCACCTATCTTGCATCAAGGTTAGCACTATTTCCAAACAGACCGAACAAAACTCCACCAGACCCTCGTCACCATGGAGTACCATCAGGAGCGTCCAAAACTATTTCTGAGCCTATGGTACGTTCAGTACAAACCGTGCACCTATCTGGAGTCAAGATTAGCACTATCTCCAAATGGACCGAACAGAGGACCACCAGACTCTCGTCACCTAGGTGTACCATCGGGTATGTCTAAAATGATTTATCAGCCTATGGTACATTTGGCACAAACCGAGCACCTATCTTGCACCGACGCTAACACTATCTCGAAACAGATCAAAACGAGATTCCACATGACCCACCTCACCTTGGAGTTCCATCGGGTGCCTCCAATACTATTTTTGTGCTAACGGTACGTTCGACACAAACCATGCACCAGTCTTGCATCAATAGTAGCACTATCTCCAAACGGACCAAACTGAGCTTCCACTTGAGCCTCGTCACCAAGGAGTCCCATCGAGTGTGTCCAAAACGATTTCTATGCCTATGGTATGTTTGGTGCAAACCGTGCACCTATCTTGCACTAACACAAACACTGTCTCCAAATGGACTAAAATGAGATTCCACACGGCCCACGTGACTTACGAGTTCCATCAGGTGCGTCCAAAACTATTTTTGAGCCTATGGTACATGCAGTGCAAACCGTGCACCTATCTTGTGTTTAGATTAGCACTATCTACAAACAGATTGAACAGAGCTCCACCAGACCCTCGTCACCTAGGAGCACCATCAGGTGTGTCTAAAATGATTTATGAGCCTATGGTATGGTTGACACAAACCGAGCACCTATCTAGCACCGATGCTAACACTGTCTCAAAATAGATCGAAATGAGATTCCACATCACCCACCTCACCTAGGAGTTCCATCGGGTGCCTCTAATACTATTTCTGAGCCTACGATACGTTCCATCGGGACCAAACTGAGCTTCCACTTGAGCCTCGTCACCTAGAAGTCCCATCGAGTGTGTTCAAAATGATTTCTATGCCTATGGTATGTTCGGTGCAAACCGTGCACCTATCTTGCACGGACACTAACACTGCCTCCAAACAGACTGAAAAGAGATTCCACACGACCCATGTCACTTACGAGTTCCATCAGGTGCGTCCAAAACTAGTTATGAGCTTATGGTATGTGTAGTGCAAACCGTGCACCTATCTTGCGTCAAGATTAGAAATATCTCCAAACGGACCAAACAGAGGTCCACCAGATCCTCATCACCTAGGAGTACCATCGGGTGCATCTAAAACGGCCTTTGGTACAAATGATGTAAACTGAGCACCTATCTTGCACCGATGCTAACACAGTCTCAAATCAGATCGAAACAAGATTGCACATGACCCACCTTACCTAGGAGTTCCATCGAGTGCCTCCAATACTATTTCCAAGCCTACGGTACGTTCGACGCAAACCGTGCACCAATCTTGCATCAAGAGTAGCACTATCTCGAAATGGACCAAACTGAGCTTCCACTTGAGCCTCGTTACCTAGAAGTCCCATCGACTGTGTCCAAAATGATTTCTACTCCTATGGTATGTTCGGTGCAAACCATGCACCTATCTTGCACTGACACAAACACTATCTCCAAATGGACTAAAACAAGATTCCACACGGCCCACATCACTTACGAATACCATCGGGTGCATCTAAATCCATTTATGAGCCTGTGGTATGTGCAATGCAAACCACCGTCAAGGTTAGCACTATTTCCAAACGGACCGAATAGAGCTCCACCAGACCCTCGTCACCTAGGTGTACCATCGGGTACGTCTAAAATGATCGAAATGAGATTCCACATGACCCACCTCACCTTGGAGTTCCATCGGGTGCCTCCAATACTATTTCTGAGCGAATGGTACGTTCAACGCAAACCGTGCACCAGTCTTGCATCAAGAGTAGCACTATCTGCAAACAGACCAAACTGAGCTTCAACTTGAGCCTCGTCACCTAGGAGTCCCATCGAGTGTGTCCAAAATGATTTCTATGCCTATGGTATGTTTGGTGCAAACCGTGCACCAATCTTGCGTTAAGATTAGCACTATCTCCAACTGGACCGAACAGAGGTCCACCAGACCCTTGTCACCTAGGAGTACCATCGGGTGCATCTAAAACGGTTTAGGAGCCTATGGTACATTTGACGCAAACTGAGCACCTATCTTGCACTGAGGCTAACACAGTCTCAAATTAGATCGAAACAAGATTCCACATGACCCACCTCACCTAGGGGTTCCATCGAGTGCCTCCAATACTATTTCCGAGCCTACGGTATGTTCGATGCAAACCATGCAAGAATCTTGAATGAAGAGTAGCACTATCTCCAAACGGACCAAACTGAGCTTTCACTTCAGCCTTGTCACCTAGGAGTCCCATCGAGTGTGTCCAAAATGATTTCTATGCCTATGGTATATTCGGTGCAAACCGTGCACCTATCTTGCACTGACACAAACATTGTCTCCAAATGGACTAAAACGAGATTCCACACGGCCCATGTCACTTACGAGTACCATCGGGTGCGTCTAAATCTATTTATGAGCCTATGGTACATGCAATGCAAACCATACACCTATCTTGCATCAAGGTTAGCACTATTTCCAAACAGACCGAACAAAACTCCACCAGACCCTCGTCACCATGGAGTACCATCAGGAGCGTCCAAAACTATTTCTGAGCCTATGGTACGTTCAGTACAAACCGTGCACCTATCTGGAGTCAAGATTAGCACTATCTCCAAATGGACCGAACAGAGGACCACCAGACTCTCGTCACCTAGGTGTACCATCGGGTATGTCTAAAATGATTTATCAGCCTATGGTACATTTGGCACAAACCGAGCACCTATCTTGCACCGACGCTAACACTATCTCGAAACAGATCAAAACGAGATTCCACATGACCCACCTCACCTTGGAGTTCCATCGGGTGCCTCCAATACTATTTTTGTGCTAACGGTACGTTCGACACAAACCATGCACCAGTCTTGCATCAATAGTAGCACTATCTCCAAACGGACCAAACTGAGCTTCCACTTGAGCCTCGTCACCAAGGAGTCCCATCGAGTGTGTCCAAAACGATTTCTATGCCTATGGTATGTTTGGTGCAAACCGTGCACCTATCTTGCACTAACACAAACACTGTCTCCAAATGGACTAAAATGAGATTCCACACGGCCCACGTGACTTACGAGTTCCATCAGGTGCGTCCAAAACTATTTTTGAGCCTATGGTACATGCAGTGCAAACCGTGCACCTATCTTGTGTTTAGATTAGCACTATCTACAAACAGATTGAACAGAGCTCCACCAGACCCTCGTCACCTAGGAGCACCATCAGGTGTGTCTAAAATGATTTATGAGCCTATGGTATGGTTGACACAAACCGAGCACCTATCTAGCACCGATGCTAACACTGTCTCAAAATAGATCGAAATGAGATTCCACATCACCCACCTCACCTAGGAGTTCCATCGGGTGCCTCTAATACTATTTCTGAGCCTACGATACGTTCCATCGGGACCAAACTGAGCTTCCACTTGAGCCTCGTCACCTAGAAGTCCCATCGAGTGTGTTCAAAATGATTTCTATGCCTATGGTATGTTCGGTGCAAACCGTGCACCTATCTTGCACGGACACTAACACTGCCTCCAAACAGACTGAAAAGAGATTCCACACGACCCATGTCACTTACGAGTTCCATCAGGTGCGTCCAAAACTAGTTATGAGCTTATGGTATGTGTAGTGCAAACCGTGCACCTATCTTGCGTCAAGATTAGAAATATCTCCAAACGGACCAAACAGAGGTCCACCAGATCCTCATCACCTAGGAGTACCATCGGGTGCATCTAAAACGGCCTTTGGTACAAATGATGTAAACTGAGCACCTATCTTGCACCGATGCTAACACAGTCTCAAATCAGATCGAAACAAGATTGCACATGACCCACCTTACCTAGGAGTTCCATCGAGTGCCTCCAATACTATTTCCAAGCCTACGGTACGTTCGACGCAAACCGTGCACCAATCTTGCATCAAGAGTAGCACTATCTCGAAATGGACCAAACTGAGCTTCCACTTGAGCCTCGTTACCTAGGAGTCCCATCGACTGTGTCCAAAATGATTTCTACTCCTATGGTATGTTCGGTGCAAACCATGCACCTATCTTGCACTGACACAAACACTATCTCCAAATGGACTAAAACAAGATTCCACACGGCCCACATCACTTACGAATACCATCGGGTGCATCTAAATCCATTTATGAGCCTGTGGTATGTGCAATGCAAACCACCGTCAAGGTTAGCACTATTTCCAAACGGACCGAATAGAGCTCCACCAGACCCTCGTCACCTAGGTGTACCATCGGGTACGTCTAAAATGATCGAAATGAGATTCCACATGACCCACCTCACCTTGGAGTTCCATCGGGTGCCTCCAATACTATTTCTGAGCGAATGGTACGTTCAACGCAAACCGTGCACCAGTCTTGCATCAAGAGTAGCACTATCTGCAAACAGACCAAACTGAGCTTCAACTTGAGCCTCGTCACCTAGGAGTCCCATCGAGTGTGTCCAAAATGATTTCTATGCCTATGGTATGTTTGGTGCAAACCGTGCACCAATCTTGCGTTAAGATTAGCACTATCTCTAACCGGACCGAACAGAGGTCCACCAGACCCTTGTCACCTAGGAGTACCATCGGGTGCATCTAAAACGGTTTAGGAGCCTATGGTACATTTGACGCAAACTGAGCACCTATCTTGCACTGAGGCTAACACAGTCTCAAATTAGATCGAAACAAGATTCCACATGACCCACCTCACCTAGGGGTTCCATCGAGTGCCTCCAATACTATTTCCGAGCCTACGGTACGTTCGATGCAAACCATGCAAGAATCTTGAATGAAGAGTAGCACTATCTCCAAACGGACCAAACTGAGCTTTCACTTCAGCCTTGTCACCTAGGAGTCCCATCGAGTGTGTCCAAAATGATTTCTATGCCTATGGTATATTCGGTGCAAACCGTGCACCTATCTTGCACTGACACAAACATTGTCTCCAAATGGACTAAAACGAGATTCCACACGGCCCATGTCACTTACGAGTACCATCGGGTGCGTCTAAATCTATTTATGAGCCTATGGTACATGCAATGCAAACCATGCACCTATCTTGCATCAAGGTTAGCACTATTTCCAAACAGACCGAACAAAACTCCACCAGACCCTCGTCACCATGGAGTACCATCAGGAGCGTCCAAAACTATTTCTGAGCCTATGGTACGTTCAGTACAAACCGTGCACCTATCTGGAGTCAAGATTAGCACTATCTCCAAATGGACCGAACAGAGGACCACCAGACCCTCGTCACCTAGGTGTACCATCGGGTATGTCTAAAATGATTTATCAGCCTATGGTACATTTGGCACAAACCGAGCACCTATCTTGCACCGACGCTAACACTATCTCGAAACAGATCAAAACGAGATTCCACATGACCCACCTCACCTTGGAGTTCCATCGGGTGCCTCCAATACTTTTTTTGTGCTAACGGTACGTTCGACAAAAACCATGCACCAGTCTTGCATCAATAGTAGCACTATCTCCAAACGGACCAAACTGAGCTTCCACTTGAGCCTCGTCACCTAGGAGTCCCATCGAGTGTGTCCAAAACGATTTCTATGCCTATGGTATGTTTGGTGCAAACCGTGCACCTATCTTGCACTAACACAAACACTGTCTCCAAATGGATTAAAATGAGATTCCACACGGCCCACATGACTTACGAGTTCCATCAGGTGCGTCCAAAACTATTTTTGAGCCTATGGTACATGCAGTGCAAACCGTGCACCTATCTTGTGTTTAGATTAGCACTATCTACAAACAGATTGAACAGAGCTCCACTAGACCCTCGTCACCTAGGAGCACCATCAGGTGTGTCTAAAATGATTTATGAGCCTATGGTATGGTTGACACAAACCGAGCACCTATCTAGCACCGATGCTAACACTGTCTCAAAATAGATCGAAATGAGATTCCACATCACCCACCTCACCTAGGAGTTCCATCGGGTGCCTATAATACTATTTCTGAGCCTACGATACGTTCCATCGGGACCAAACTGAGCTTCCACTTGAGCCTCGTCACCTAGAAGTCCCATCGAGTGTGTTCAAAATGATTTCTATGCCTATGGTATGTTCGGTGCAAACCGTGCACCTATCTTGCACTGACACTAACACTGCCTCCAAACAGACTGAAAAGAGATTCCACATGACCCATGTCACTTACGAGTTCCATCAGGTGCGTCCAAAACTAGTTATGAGCTTATGGTATGTGTAGTGCAAACCGTGCACCTATCTTGCGTCAAGATTAGAAATATCTCCAAACGGTCCAAACAGAGGTCCACCAGATCCTCATCACCTAGGAGTACCATCGGGTGCATCTAAAACGATTTAGGAGCCTTTGGTACAAATGATGTAAACTGAGCACCTATCTTGCACCGATGCTAACACAGTCTCAAATCAGATCGAAACAAGATTGCACATGACCCACCTTACCTAGGAGTTCCATCGAGTGCCTCCAATACTATTTCCCAGCCTACGGTACGTTCGACGCAAACCGTGCACCAATCTTGCATCAAGAGTAGCACTATCTCAAAATGGACCAAACTGAGCTTCCACTTGAGCCTCGTTACCTAGGAGTCCCATCGACTGTGTCCAAAATGATTTCTACTCCTATGGTATGTTCGGTGCAAACCATGCACCTATCTTGCACTGACACAAACACTATCTCCAAATGGACTAAAACAAGATTCCACACGGCCCACATCACTTACGAATACCATCGGGTGCATCTAAATCCATTTATGAGCCTGTGGTATGTGCAATGCAAACCACCGTCAAGGTTAGCACTATTTCCAAACGGACCGAATAGAGCTCCACCAGACCCTCGTCACCTAGGTGTACCATCGGGTACGTCTAAAATGATCGAAATGAGATTCCACATGACCCACCTCACCTTGGAGTTCCATCGGGTGCCTCCAATACTATTTCTGAGCGAATGGTACGTTCAACGCAAACCGTGCACCAGTCTTGCATCAAGAGTAGCACTATCTGCAAACAGACCAAACTGAGCTTTAACTTGAGCCTCGTCACCTAGGAGTCCCATCGAGTGTGTCCAAAATGATTTCTATGCCTATGGTATGTTTGGTGCAAACCGTGCACCTATCTTGCACTCACACAAACACTGTCTCCAAACAGACTAAAATGAGATTCCACACGGCCCACGTCGCTTACGAGTTCCATCAGGTGCGTCCAAAACTATTTTTGAGCCTATGGTACATGCGGTGCAAACCGTGCACCTATCTTGCGTTAAGATTAGCACTATCTAGAAACGGACCGAATAGACCTCCACCAGACCCTCATCACCTAGGAGCACCATCAGGTGTGTCTAAAATGATTTATGAGCCTATGGTAACACTATCTCAAAACAGATCGAAACAAGATTCTATCCAGCACCGATGCTAACACTGTCTCAAAACAGATCGAAACAAGATTCCACATGACTCACATCAGCTAGGAGTTCCATCGGGTGCCTCTAATACTATTTCTGAGCCTACGGTATGTTCAACGCAAACGGTGCACCAATCTTGCATCAAGAGTAGCACTATCTCCAAACGGACTGAACAAAGCTTCCACTTGAGCCTCATCACCTAGAAGTCCCATCGAGTGTGTCCAAAATGATTTCGATGCCTATGGTATGTTCAGTGCAAACCGTGCACCTATCTTGCACAGACACAAACATTGTCTCCAAATGGACTAAAATGAGATTCCACATGACCCACATCACTTACAAGTTCTATCGGGTGCGTCCAAAACTATTTATGAGCCTATGGTACGTTCAGTGCAAACCATGCACCTATCTTGCATCAAGATTAGCACTATCTCTAAATGGACCTAACAGAGCTCCACCAGAACCTCGTCACCAAGAAGTACCATCGGGTGCATCTAAAACAATTTATGAGCCTATGGTACGTTTGACGCAAACCGAGCACCTATCTTGCACCGACTCTAACACTGTCTCAAAACAAATCGATACGAGATTCCACATGACCCACGTCACCTAGGATTCCATCGGTTGCCTCAAATACTATTTTTGAGTCTACACTATGATTGACGCAAATTGTGCACCAACATTGCATCAAGAGTAGCACTATCTCCAAACAGACCGAACCGACCTTCCACTTGAGCCTCATCATCTAGGAGTCCCATCAAGTGCATCCAAAATGATTTCTATGCCTACGGTATGTTCGGTGCAAACCGTGCACCTATCTTGCACAGACACCAACACTGTCTCCAAATGGACTTAAACGAGATTCCACACGACCCACGTCACTTACAAGTTCTATCGGGTGTGTCTAAAACTATTTATGAGCCTATGGTACGTTCAGTACAAACCGTGCACCTATCTTGTGTCAGGATTAGCACTATCTCCATACGAACCGAACCGAGCACCACCAGACCCTCATCACCTAGGAGTACCATTGGGTGCGTCAAAAATGATTTATGAGCCTTTGGTATGTTTCACGCAAATCGAGCACAAATCTTGCACCGACGCTAACACTATCTCAAAACAGATAAAATGAGATTCCACATGTCCCACATCACCTAGGAGTTTCAACGGGTGCTTCCAATACTATTTCCGAGCCTACGTTACGTTCGACGCAAACCGTACACCAATCTTGCATCAAGAGTTGCACTATCTCCAAATGGATCGAACCGAGCTTCCACTTAAGCCTCGACACCAAGGAGTCCCATCGAGTGCGTCCAAAATGATTTCTATACCTATGGTATGTTCGGTGCAAAACGTGCACCTATCTTGCTTTGACACTAACACTATCTCCAAACGGAGTAAAACGAGATTCCACACGACCCACGTCACTTACGAGTTCCATCAGGTGCGTCCAAAACTATTTATGAGCCTATGATACGTTTAGTGCAAACAGTGCACCTATCTTGCCTCAAGATTAACACTATCTCCAAACGGACCGAACAGAGCTCCACCTGACCTTCGTCACCTAGGAGTACCATCGGGTGTGTCTAAAATGATTTATAAGCCTATGGCACGTATGACACAAACCGAGCACCTATCTTGCAGCGACGCTAACACTGCCTCAAAAACAGATCGAAATGAGATTCCACATGACTCACGTCACCTAGGAGTTCCATCGGGTGCCTCCAACACTATTTCCGAGCCTACCGTACGTTCGACGCAAACCATGCACCAATCTCGCATCAAGAGTAGCAATATCTCCAAACGGACCGAACCGAGCTTCCACTTAAGCCATGTCACCTAGAAGTTCCATCGAGTTTAACCAAAACGTTTTCTATTCCTACGATATGTTTGGTGCAAATTGTGCACCTACCTTGCACTGACACTAACACTGTCTTCAAATGGACTAAAACGAGATTCCACACGACCCACGTCACTTACAAGTTCTATCGGGTGCGTCTAAAACTATTTATGAGCCTATGGTACGTTCAGTGCAAACCATGCACCTATCTTGCATCAAGATTAGCACTATCTCTAAATGGACCTAACAGAGCTCCACCAGACCCTCGTCACCAAGAGTACCATCGGGTGTGTCTAAAACAATTTATGAGCTTACGGTACGTTTGACGCAAACCGAGCACCTATCTTGCACCGACTCTAACACTGTCTCAAAATAGATCGATACGAGATTCCACATGACCCACGTCACCTAGGATTCCATCGGTTGCCTCAAATACTATTTTTGAGTCTACACTATGATTGATGCAAATTGTGCACCAATCTTGCATCAAGAGTAGCACTATCTCCAAACAGACCGAACCAACCTTCCACTTGAGCCTCATCACCTAGGTGTCCCATCAAGTGCATCCAAAATGATTTCTATGCCTACGGTATGTTCGGTGCAAACCATGCACCTATCTTGCACAGACACCAACACTGTCTCCAAATGGACTAAAACGAGATTCCACACGACCCACATCACTTACAAGTTCTATCAGGTGCGTCTAAATCTATTTATGAGGCTGTGGTACGTGCAATGCAAACCATGCACCTTTCTTGCATCAAGGTTAGCACTATTTCCAAACGGACCGAACAGAACTCCACCAGACCCTCGTCACGAAGGAGTACCATGAGGTGCGTCCAAAACTATTTTATGAGCCTATGGTACGTTCAGTACAAACCGTGCACCTATCTGGCGTCAAGATTAGCACTATCTCCAAACGGACCGAAAAGAGCTCCACCAGACCCTCGTCACCTAGGTGTACCATCGGGTACGTCTAAAATGATTTATCAGCCTATGGTACATTTGACACAAACCGAGCACCTATCTTACACTGACGCTAACACTGTCTCAAAATAGATCAAAACGAGATTCCACATGACCCACCTCACCTTGGAGTTCCATCGGGTGCCTCCAATACTATTTTTGAGCCAACGGTATGTTCGACACAAACCGTGCACCAGTCTTGCATAAAGAGCACTATCTCCAAACGGACCAAACTGAGCTTCCACTTGAGCCTCGTCACCAAGGAGTCCCATCGAGTGTGTCTAAAACGATTTCTATGCCTATGGTATGTTTGGTGCAAACCGTGCACCTATCTTGCACTAACACAAACACTGTCTCCAAACGGACTAAAATGAGATTCCGCACGGCCCACGTCACTTACGAGTTCCATCAGGTGCGTCCAAAACTATTTTTGAGCCTATGGTACATGCGGTGCAAACCGTGCACCTATCTTGCCTTAAGATTAGCACTATCTACAAACGGACCGAACAGACCTCCACTAGACCCTCGTCACCTAGTTGCACCATCAGGTGTGTCTAAAACGATTTATGAGCCTATGGTACGTTTGACACAAACCGAGCCCCTATCCAGCACCGATGCTAACACTATCTCAAAACAGATCGAAACGAAATTCCACATGACCCACCTCACCTAGGAGTCCATCGGGTGCCTCTAATACTATTTCTGAGCCTACGGTACGTTTAACGCATACGGTGCACCAATCTTGTATCAAGAGTAGCACTATCTCCAAACGGACTGAACAGCTTCCACTTGAGCCTCGTCACCTAAAAGTCCCATTGAGTGTGTCCAAAATGATTTCGATGCCTATGGTATGTTCAGTGCAAGCCGTGCACCTATCTTGCACAAACACAAACACTGTCTCCAAACGGACAAAAACGGGATTCCACACGGCCCACATCACTTACGAGTTCCATCTGGTGCGTCCAAAACTATTTATGAGCTTATGGTATGTGCAGTGCAAACTGTGCACCTATCTTGCGTCAAGATTAGCACTATCTCCAAACGGACCGAATAGAGGTCCACCAGACCCTCGTCACCTAGGAGTACCATCGGGTGAATCTAAAACGAGTTAGGAGCCTATGGTACATTTGATGCTAACTGAGCACCTATCTTGCACCGACACTAACACAGTCTCAAATCAGATCGAAACAAGATTCCTCATGACCAACCTCACCTATGGGTTCCATCGAGTGCCTCAAATACTATTTCTGAGCCTACGGTACGTTCGACGCAAACCGTGCACCAATCTTGCATCAAGTGTAGCACTAACTCGAAATGGACCAAACTGAGCTTCCACTTGAGCCTCGTCACCTAGGAGTCCCATCGAGTGTGTCCAAAACGATTTCTATGCCTATGGTATGTTCGGTGCAAACCGTGCACCTATCTTGCACTGACACAAACACTGTCTCCAAATAGACTAAAGCGAGATTCCACATGGCCCACGTCACTTACGAGTACCATCGGGTGCGTCTAAATCCATTTATGAGCCTGTGGTATGTGCAATGCAAACCACCGTCAATGTTAGCACTAGTTCCAAATGGACCAAACAGAGCTCCACCAGACCCTCGTCACCTAGGTGTACCATCGGGTACGTCTAAAATGATTTATCAAACTATGGCACATTTGACACAAACCGAGCACCTATCTTACACCGAGGCTAACACTGTCTCGAAACAGATCGAAACGAGATTCCACATGACCCACCTCACCTTGGAGTTCCATCGGGTGCCTCCAATACTATTTCTGAGCCAGCGGTACATTTGACGCAAACCATGCACCAGTCTTGCATCAAGAGTAGCACTATCTCCAAACGGACCCAACTGAGCTTCCACTTGAACCTCGTCACCTAGGAGTACCATCGGGTGTGTCTAAAACGATTTAGGAGCCTATGGTACAATTGACGCAAACCGAGCACCTATCTTGCCCCGACGCTAACACAGTCTCAAAACAGATCGAAACAAGATTCAACATGACCCACCTTAGGTAGGAGTTCCATCGGGTGCCTCCAATAGTATTTCTGAGCCTACGGTACGTTCGACGCAAACCGCGCACCAATCTTGCATCAAGAGTAGCACTATCTCCAAACAGACGAAACTCAGCTTCCACTTGAGCCTCGTCACCTAGGAGTCCCATCGAGTGTGTCCAAAATGATTTCTATGCCTATGGTATGTTCGGTGCAAACCGTGCACCTATCTTGCACTGACACAAACACTGTCACCAAACAGACTAAAATGAGATTCCACACGACCCACGTCACTTATGAGTTCCATCAGGTGCGTGTAAAACTCTTTATGAGCCTATGGTATGTGCAGTGCAAACCGTGCAACTATCTTGCGTCAAGATTAGCACTATCTCCAAATGGACCGAACACAAAACCACTAGAACCTCGTCACCTAGGAGTACCATCGGGTGCGTCTATAGCACTATCTCCAAACGGACCGAACAGAGCTCCACCAAACCCTCGTCACCTAGGTGTACCATTGGGTATGTCTAAAATGATTTATGAGCCTATGGTACGTTTGACGCAAACCGAGCACCTATCTTGCACCGACACTAACACTGTCTCAAAACAGTTCGAAACAAGATTCCACATGACCCACCTCACCTAGGAGTTCTATCGGGTGCCTCCAATACTATTTTTGAGCCTATGATACGTTCAACACAAACTGTGCACCAATCTTACAACTAGAGTAGCACTATCTCCAAACGAACCGAACAGAGCTTCCACTTGAGCCTCATCACCTAGGAGTCCCATCGAGTGTGTCGATAATGATTTCTATGCCTATGGTATGTTTGGTGCAACCGTTCACCAACCGTGGACTAACACAAACACTGTCTCGACACAAAACTGTTAGAAAACGGACTAAAACGAGATTCCACACGACCCACGTCACTTATGAGTTCCATCAGGTGCGTGCAAAACTATTTATGAGCCTATGCTACGTGCTGTGCAAACCGGGCACCTATCTTGCACCGATGCTGACACAATCTCAAATCAGATCGAAACAAGATTCCACATGACCCACCTCACCTAGGAGTTCCATCGAGTGCCTCCAATACTATTTTCAAGCCTACGGTACGTTCGACGCAAATCGTGCACCAATCTAGCATCAAGAGTAGCACTATCTTGAAACGGACCAAACTAAGCTTCCACTTGAGCCTCGTCACCTAGGAGTCCCATCGAGTGTGTCCAAAATGATTTCTATGCCTATGGTATGTTCGATGCAAACCGTGCACCTATCTTGCATAAAACAAACACTGTCTCCAAATGGACTAAAACGAGATTCGACACAGCCCACGTCACTTATGAGTACCATCGGGTGCGTCTAAATCTATTTATGACCTGGGGTACGTGCAATGCAAACCACCGTCAAGATTAGCACTATCTCCAAACAGACCGAACAGAGCTCCACCAGACCCTCGTCACCTAGGTTTACTATCGGGTACGTCTAAAATGATTTATCAGCCTATGGTACGTTTGACACAAACCGAGCACCTATCTTGCACTGAGGCTAACAGTGTCTCAAAATAGATCGAAACGAGATTCCACATGACCCACCTCAATTTGGAGTTCCATCGGGTGCCTCCAATACTATTTCTGAGCCAACGGTACGTTCGATGCAAACCGTGCACCAGTCTTGCATCAAGTGTAGCACTATCTCCAAATGGACCAAACTGAGCTTCCACTTGAGCCTCGTCACCTAGGAGTCCCATCGAGTGTGTCCAAAATGATTTCTATGCCTATGATATGTTCGGTGCAAACCATGCACCTATCTTGCATTGACACAAACACTGTCTCCAAATAGACTAAAATAAGATTCCACACGGCCCACATCACTTACGAGTTCCATCAGGTGCGTCCAAAACTATTTTTGAGCCTATGGTACATGCAGTGCAAACCGTGCACCTATCTTATGCAAAGATTAGCACTATCTCTAAACAGACCGAACAGAGCTCCACCAGACCCTCATCGCCTAGGAGCACCATCAGGTGTGTCTAAAATGATTTATGAGCCTATGGTACGTTTGACACAAACCGAGCTCCTATCCTGCACCGATGCTAACTCTGTCTCAAAACAGATCGAAACGAGATTCCACATGACCCACCTCACCTAGGAGTTCCATCAGGTGCCTCCAATACGATTTCTGAGCCTACGGTACGTTCAATGCAAACCGTGCACCAATCTTGCATCAAGAGTAGCACTATCTAAAAACGGACCGAACCAAGCTTCCACTTGAGCCTCGTCACATCGAGTGTGTCTAAAACGATTTCTATGCTGCTAGAATGTTCGGTGCAAACCGTGCACCTATCTTGCTCTGACACAAACACTGTCTCAAAATGGGCTAAAACAAGATTTCACACGGCCCAAGTCACTTACGAGTTCCATCAGGTGCGTATAAAACTATTTATGAGCCTATAGTATGTGCAGGGCAAATCGTGCACCTATCTTGCGTCAAGATTAGCACTATCTCCAAACGGAACGAACAGAGGTCCAATAGACCCTCGTCACCTAGGAGTACCATCGGGTGTGTCTAAAACGATTTAGGAGCCTATGGTACAATTGACGCAAACCGAGCACCTATCTTGCCCCGACGCTAACACGGTCTCAAAACAGATCGAAACAAGATTCCACTTGCATCAAGAGTAGCACTATCTCCAAACGGGTCAAACTGAGCTTCCACTTGAGCCTCGTCACCTAGGAGTCCCATCGAGTGTGTCCAAAACGATTTCTATGCCTCTAGTATGTTTGGTGCAAACCGTGCACCTATGTTGCACTGACACAAACATTGTCTCCCAATGGATTAAAATGAGATTCCACATGGCTCACGTCACTTATGAGTACCATAGAGTGCTTCTAAAACTATTTATGAGCCTATGGTACGTGCAGTGCAAACCATGCACCTATCTTGCGTCAATGTTAGCACTATTTCCAAATGGACCGAACAGAGCTCCACCAGACCCTCGTCACCTAGGAGTACCATCGGGTGTGTCCAAAACTATTTATGAGCCTATGTTACGTTCAGTGCCAACCGTGCACCAATCTTACGTCAAGATGAGCACTATCTCCAAACGGACCGAACAGAGCTCCACCAGACCCTCATCACCTAGGAGTACCACCAGCTGCATCTAAAATGATTTAGGAGCCTATGGTACGTTTGACACAAACCGAGCACCTATCTTGCACCGATGGTAACACTGTCTCGAAACAGATCGAAACAAGATTCCACATGACCCACCTCACCTTGGAGTTCCATCGGGTGCCTCCAATACTATTTCTGAGCCAACGGTACGTTCGACGCCAACCGTGCACCAATCTTGCATCAAGAGTAGCACTATCTCCAAACGGACCAAACTGAGCTTCCACTTGAGCCTCGTCACCTAGGAGTCCCATCGAGTGTGTCCAAAACGATTTCTATGCCTATGGTATGTTTGGTGCAAACCGTGCACCTATCTTGCACTAACACAAACACTGTCTCCAAACAAACTAAAATGAGATTCCACACGGCCCACGTCACTTACGAGTACCATCAGGTGCGTCTAAATCTATTTATGAGCCTGTGGTACGTGCAATGCAAACCATGCACCTATCTTGCGTCAAGGTTAGCACTATTTCCAAACGGACCGAACAGAACTCCACCAGACCCTCGTCACCAAGGAGTACCATGAGGTGTGTCCAAAACTATTTATGAGCCTATGGTACGTTCAGTACAAACCGTGCACCTATCTGACGTCAAGATTAGCACTATCTCCAAACGGACCGAACACAGCTCCACTAGACCCTCGTCACCTAGGTGTACCATCAGGTACGTCTAAAATGATTTATCAGCCTATGGTACGTTTGACACAAACCAAGCACCTATCTTGCACCGACGCTAACACTGTCTCGAAACAGATCGAAACGAGATTCCACATGACCCACCTCTCCTTGGAGTTCCATCAGGTGCCTCCAATACTATTTCTGAGCCAACGGTACGTTTGACGCAAACCGTGCACTAGTCTTGCATCAAGAGTAGCACTATCTCCAAACAGACCAAACTGAGCTTCCACTTGAGCCTCGTCATCTAAGAGTCCTGATGAGGACATCATTGGCTCGAATATGACCATATTAACCACTTCTAAACTAAAGGTGCAACAATTCTATATGAGGCTTATCATTGATACATTTGATGAATTGGTGCTGCACCATAAAGTGTGTGTATTTTCATTTTCAGAATTACTTACATGGATGAAGAGAAGGTTCAATTGCATATGGAAAGAATGGAAGGTTAATGAAGTTGATTGGGGACCAAGTCCAAATATTCCTAATGTCATCCACCAAGCCACCACGTCACTTTTGGCTCAAAGAAAGAAAGAGTCCAAGTCTAACACGTTTTAGAAGATGAATTCGGACTACAGAAGAGTCCCAACTTCCGACGGTTGTCACGACTTCATACGGACTCCGATTGGGACGTTCTAGGACTTTTTGGAAAGCTTATCAAGTCTACTTTCCAACAGATACTCATGCCAATATCTTGTTAAATACGTCCGCAGTTCTTATTTTAATACCGAGACCTTTTCTGTCCACGGTGCTGCGTCACCTGATTGTTGCCCGATGGACCGTGTATCAAGTGGGGCCCAATAGGGGCGTGTCCTAGGGTTGTGGGATGACCCCCACCACGTCCAGCTCATCCTCTACCCTCTCATATACCTCCATAGCCGCCACAAAGAGATGGGGTTTTTGTTTTGATGTAAGTTTAGCTCCTGCTACTTCCTGGTAGACACGTGTGTCGGTTAGACCATCTGTTCTACTCGATCTGGAACCCCACCTTTATGTGTATTAGATCTGAAACTTCATCTCATATTTGCAATTGAGTGCTTGTTCTGCTTGTTCTTGCTTGTTCTTCGATTGCTTGCAGGAATAACCCTAGTGGTTTGGTTGGTTGTGATCCGCAAGATCGTGACAACCGCTGGAATTGGTGTATCGATCGCTAAGGCGCAGCGTCCTTGGATGGTTGTAGTCGGGTCATGAATGTCTCTCTAGTGAAATCGAAGGTATCCTTCTCCACTGAAAGATTGGGACACACATACTCTTATCAGTTGGTAATCAGAGCAAGGTTGATCGGTGAGAGACTTCCAATCCTTTGCTGTTTTTAATTGCATATAGTCTAGAAAAGCCAAAAAACAATTAGTAGATTAGGGTTCTGTAATCCTATAGACCTTTTGAGCCTTTGCTAGCACTGCTTAGTACGGCTTGTTGAGTCGTCGGTTGCATCGGTTGCGTCGAGTTGCTGGTCTTAGTTTTAGGCTTTTAGAGTTTCGAGTTCTTGTCAAGTTTTTGGTCACTATCAATTATATACATATCCGCTGCCATCACCACCACCATACATATCTCCACTACACCATATACATCTTTGTTGCAATCATTACTACCATATTCATCTTTGTTGCACCATATCCATCCACGCTATTTTTTTTCATACCGAGAAAATCTGATTTGGGCGCACAAAGAAAAATCTGAGTTGCTAGTTCTTTTCTTGTTACTCCCCAAAAAAGACAAATACATTATAAGTTGATGTTCTGAACTATGTTTTGTTAAGTTCAGATTCGTCTTGTGCAAAGTAAAAGAAAATAAGTAGAAGAAGAGAATTCAAAAAAAGACAAAAGAAAAAAAGAAAGAGAAAGAGAAAAGAAAGAAAAGAAGAGAGGAGGAAAAGAGGGAGAGTGATAGCTTGCTGTTCTTGTGCCTTTTTCCTACTGTACCGTGACTTCATTTGTGTCTAGGCTCGCGTCTCTAGCACGGTCTAGCCTAGGACTAGCATGGTACCATCGTTGAACGATTTCTCAACTTGCTTTTTGTGACTAACGTGGTGCTAGTACTTCCTTGTACATTAATTTGAGCCCTCCTACAGCTCCACATATTCGACTACAGCTTTGACAGGTGTTGTTGCTGCGGTGTCGATACACTATTTTCCAGGTTTGTAACTTGTTGGTAACCGCCACCTCCTGTTGGGCTTGGTAAGAACTTATAAGAGCTTGTTTGAACAGGTTGAGAGTGAGAGAATTACAACAACCACATCCTAGTAGTTGATAGGGGCATAAATATTATTGTGGATGTTTCTTGTTTTCTTCTAATCATGGTAGGAATCCACATGGAAATACAAGATGATCAGGTTGTATATTCTCATCAGTTTGCTAAAGGTATGGCAAGAGATAAGCATGCGACTCATGAGGTATGTGATGTTTTGCTTGATAGAATAAAATCTGCACTACCTAGTTTTGAAGGAAAGTATGATCCTCATGCATATATTGAATGGGAGCTAAATGTAAACAATGAATTTAAAAAGCTTGATCTATCAGAAAATCAAAAGGTTAGAGTTGCTTCTAGTGTTTTTACTAAATATGCTTTAACTGAATGGAAACACCTTTGTAGATTTGGTAAAGCCTCTCAATCATGGAAAGATGTGAAAAGACATTTTAGAAATGTTTTTGTACCTGAATATTATTCTGAAATTTTGTTTAGAAAGTTGCAATCTATAAAACAAGAGAACAAAACTGTAGCAGAATACTTGGATAGACTAAAATCATGTTTGCTGCGTTGTGGCTTAGAAGAAACTGGTGAACTTTTGGAACATAGATTTTTGCAAGGTCTTAATGAGGAAATTCAGAATATTCTTGTTGATAAACATTATAACTCTTTTGATGAGTTGTTTGATCTTGCTTGTGATTATGAAAGAAATCTCAAAATGGATCTAGCAAATACAAAAGAAGCACTTGCCTCTCCAATAACTAACAACTTGCAGCAAGAAGACAACAATATTCAAATGGAGAGCAAGAAATTTGGGATATTAGGTGACTCATTTCAGGAAGAGAATCCTGCTGCTTGTACAACCTTTGAGAAGAGCAGCAAAGGTAAGTCAAATGTCAATAACAAAAATAAAGGTGAGTATGCTTTAGTTGAACTGTATTTGTCCACTAATCGTGCTAGCATAGAGAAATCAATTGTGGAACCAGTTACTGATTTTCCCTTGTCACACATTGATATGCTTAATCTTACTTGTGATACAGAAGAGTTGTGTGCTAACACATTAGCTATATCCATACCACAACTTGTGAATAAAGCAAAAAATTCTGAATCAATGTGTGCTGAATTCAAGCATGTTATTCATATTACAAATGAAAATGAAGAAACTCAAATGTTGTCATCTTTACATACAATGGGGTATATAGAATTTGATGATCTTTGTGAGCTTAGCTACTTAGAGAATAATCTGTTTGCTAGATTTGAATTGCCATGTTCTCGTAATATTAGTTTTCATGCTATTGGCAAATATAATTGTAAAGAGGACTATATGATACACCTAATTTACATTTGTTCAAATATGAAACCCCCTATTATTATGCAAAAATATGATCAATCTAAGGAATGCCCTCCACCAATCGAGTTTCCCTTGTTTGGTTGGAAAGAAACAGGATAACTCTCAAGAAGGGGAGAATGGTTCGGTATTACCTACAACATGCCCTCCACCAATGGTCAAACCGAGGACGGTTTGCTGTCAAGAAGGGGAGAATGATGAGGACATCATTGGCTCGAATATGACCATATTAACCACTTCTAAACTAAAGGTGCAACCATTCTATATGAGGCTTATCATTGATACATTTGATGAATTGGTGCTGCACCATAAAGTGTGTGTATTTTCATTTTCAGAATTACTTACATGGATGAAGAGAAGGTTCAATTGCATATGGAAAGAATGGAAGGTTAATGAAGTTGATTGGGGACCAAGTTCAAATATTCCTAATGTCATCCACCAAGCCACCACGTCACTTTTGGCTCAAAGAAAGAAAGAGTCCAAGTCCAACACGTTTTGGAAGATGAATTCGGACTGCAGAAGAGTCCCAACTTCCGACGGTTGCCACGACTTCATACGGACTCTGATTGGGACGTTCTAGGACTTTTGGAAAGCTTATCAAGTCTACTTTCCAACGGATCTAGACTCATGCCAATATCTTGTTAAATACGTCCGCAGTTCATATTTTAATACCGCGACCTTTTCTGTCCACGGTGCTGCGTTACCTGATTGTTGCCCGATGGGCCGTGTATCAAGTGGGGCCCAATAGGGGCGTGTCCTAGGGTTGTGGGATGACCCCCACCACGTCATCCTCTACCCTCTCATATACCTCCATAGCCGTCACAAAGAGATGGGGCTTTTGTTTTGATGTAAGTTTAGCTCCTGCTGCTTCTGGTAGACACGTGTGTCGGTTAGACCATCTGTTCTACTCGATCCGGAACCCCACCTTTATGTGTATTAGATCTGAAACTTCATCTCATATTTGCAATTGAGTGCTTGTTCTACTTGTTCTTGCTTGTTCTTCGATTGCTTGCAGGAATAACCCTAGTGGTTTGGTTGGTTGTGATCCGCAAGATCGTGACAACCGCTGAAATTGGTGTATCGATCGCTAAGGCGCAGCGTCCTTGGATGGTTGTAGTCGGGTCATGAATGTCTCTCCAGTGAAATCGAAGTTATCCTTCTCCACCGAAAGATTGGGACACACATACTCTTATCAAGTCCCATCGAGTGTGTCCAAAACGATTTCTATGCCTATGGTATATTCGGTGTAAACCATGCACCTATCTTGCATTGACACAAACACTATCTCCAAATGGACTAAAACAAGGTTCCACACGGCCCACGTCACTTATGAGTACCATCAGGTGCGTCTAAATCTATTTATGAGCCTGTGGTACGTGCAATGCAAACCATGCACCTATCTTGCATCAAGGTTAGCACTATTTCCAAACGGACCGAATAGAACTCCACCAGACCCTCATCACCAAGGAGTACCATCAGGTGCGTCCAAAACTATTTATGAGCCTATGGTACGTTTAGTACAAACCGTGCACCTATCTGGCGTCAAGATTAGCACTATCTCCAAACGGACCGAACAGAGCTCCACCAGACCCTCATCACCTAGTTGTACCATCGGGTACGTCTAAAATGATTTATCAGCCTATGGTACGTTTGACACAAACCAAGCACCTATCTTGCACTGACGCTAACACTGTCTCGAAACAGATCAAAACAAGATTCCACCTGACCCACCTCACCTTATTGTTCCATCAGGTGCCTCCAATACTATTTTTGAGCCAACGGTATGTTTGACACAAACCGTGCACCAGTCTTGCATCAAGAGTAGCACTATCTCCAAACGGACCAAACTGAGCATCCACTTGAGCCTCGTCACCTAGAAGCCCCATCGAGTGTGTCCACAATGATTTCTATGCCTATGGTATGTTCGGTGCAAACCATGCACCTATCTTGCACTAACACAAACACTGTCTCCAAACGGACTAAAATGAGATTCCACACGGCCCACGTTACTTACGAGTTCCATCAGGTGCGTCCAAAACTATTTTTGAGCCTATGGTACATGTAGTGCAAACCGTGCACCTATCTTGCATACAGATTAGCACTATCTCCAAACAGACCGAACAGAGCTCCACCAGACCCTCGTCACCTAGGAGCACCATCAGGTGTGTCTAAAACGATTTATGAGCCTATGGTACGTTTGACACAAACTGAGCACCTATCTTACACCGATGCTAACACTGTCTCAAAATAGATCGAAACGAGATTCCACATGACCCACCTCACCTTGGAGTTCCATCGGGTGCCTCCAATACTATTTCTGAGCCAACAGTACGTTCAATGCAAACCGTGCACCAATCTTGCATCAAGAGTAGCACTATCTCCAAACGGACTGAACCAAGCTTCCACTTGAGCCTCGTCACCTAGGAGTCCCATCGAGTGTGTCCGAAATGATTTCTATGCTGCTAGAATGTTCGGTGCAAACCGTGCACCTATCTTGCACTAACACAAACACTGTCTCAAAACGGACTAAAACGAGATTTCACACGGCCCACGTCACTTACGAGTTCCATCAGGTGCGTATAAAACTATTTATGAGCCTATGGTATGTGCAGGGCAAACCGTGCACCTATCTTGCATCAAGATTAGCACTATCTCCAAACGGAACGAATAGAGGTCCAATAGACCCTCGTCACCTAGGAGTACCATCGGGTGTGTCTAAAATGATTTAGGAGCCTATGGTACAATTGACGCAAACCGAGCACCTATCTTGCCCCGACGCTAACACAGTCTCAAAATAGATCGAAACAAGATTCCACATGACCCACCTCAGGTAGGAGTTCCACCTGGTGCGTCCAATAGTATTTCTGAGCCTACGGTACGTTCGACGTAAACTGTGCACCTATCTTGAATCAAGAGTAGCACTATCTCCAAAGGGACCAAACTGAGCTTCCACTTGAGCCTCGTCACCTAGGAGTCCCATCGAGTGTGTCCAAAATGATTTCTATGCCTCTAGTATGTTCAGTGCAAACCGTGCACCTATCTTGCACTGACACAAACACTGTCTCCAAATGGACTAAAATGAGATTCCACATGGCCCACGTCACTTCTGAGTACCATAGAGTGCTTCTAAAACTATTTATGAGCCTATGGTACGTGTAGTGCAAACCATGCACCTATCTTGCGTCAATGTTAGCACTATTTCCAAATGGACCAAACAGAGCTCCACCAGACCCTCGTCACCTAGGAGTACCATTGGGTGCGTCCAAAACTATTTACGAGCCTCTGTTACGTTCAGTGCCAACCGTGCACCTATCTTGCGTCAAGATGAGCACTATCTCCAAATGGACCGAACAGAGCTCCACCAGACCCTCGTCACCTAGGAGTACCACCGGATGCGTCTAAAATGATTTAGGAGCCTATGGTACGTTTGACACAAACCGAGCACCTATCTTGCACCGACGGTAACACTGTCTCGAAACAGATTGAAACGAGATTCCACATGACCCACCTCACCTAGGAGCTCCATTGGGTGCCTCCTACTATTTCTGAGCCTACAGTACGTTCAACGCAAACCGTGCACCAATCTTGCATCAAGAGTAGCACTATCTCCAAACGGACTGAACAGAGCTTCCACTTGAGCCTCGTCACCTAGAAGTCCCGTCGAGTGTGTCCAAAACGATTTTGATGCCTATGGTATGTTTAGTGCAAACCGTGCACCTATCTTGCACTGACACAAACACTGTCTCCAAATGGACTAAAACGAGATTCCACACGGCCCACGTCACTTCTGAGTACCATCGGGTGCATCTAAATCCATTTATGAGCCTGTGGTACGTGCAATGCAAACCACCATCACGGTTAGCACAATTTCCAATCGGACCGAACAGAGCTCCACCAGACCCTCATCACCTAGGTGTACCATCGGGTACGTCTAAAATGATTTATCAGCCTATGACATGTTTGACATAAACTGAGCACCTATCTTGCACCGAGGCTAACACTGTCTCGAAACAGATCGAAACGAGATTTCACATGACCCACCTCACCTTAGAGTTCCATCGGGTGCCTCCAATACTATTTCTGAGCCAATAGTACGTTCGACACAAACCATGCACCAGTCTTGCATCAAGAGTAGCACTATCTCCAAATGGACCAAACTGAGCTTCCACTTGAGCCTCGTCACCTAGGAGTCCCATCGAGTGTGTCCAAAATGATTTCTATGCCTATGGTATGTTCGGTGCAAACCGTACACCTATCTTGCACTGACACAAACACTATCTCCAACTAGACTAAAATGAGATTCCACACGGCCCATGTCACTTACGAGTTCCATCAGGTGTGTCCAAAACTATTTTTGAGCCTATGGTACATGCAGTGCAAACCGTGCACCTATCTTGCGTAAAGATTAGCACTATCTCCAAACAGACCGAACAGAGCTCCACCAGACCCTCGTCACCTAGGAGCACCATCAGGTGTGTCTAAAACGATTTATGAGCCTATGGTATGTTTGACACAAACCGAGCACCTATCCTGCACTGATGCTAACACTGTCTTAAAACAGATCGAAACGAGATTCCACATGACCCACCTCACCTAGGAGTTCCATCGGGTGCCTCCAATACTATTTCTAAGCCTACGGTACGTTCAATGCAAACCGTGCACCAATCTTGCATCAAGAGTAGCACTATCTCCAAACGGACCAAACTAAGCTTCCACTTGAGCTTCGTTACCTAGGAGTCCCATCGAGTGTGTCCAAAATGATTTCTGTGCCTATGGTATGTTCAGTGCAAACCGTGCACCTATCTTGCACTGACACAAACACTGTCTCCAAACGGACTAAAATGAGATTCCACACGGCCCACGTCACTTACGAGTTCCATCAAGTGCGTCCAAAACTATTTTTGAGCCTATGGTACATGCAGTGCAAACCGTGCACCTATCTTGCGTGAAGATTAGCACTCTCTCCAAACAGACCGAACAGAGCTCCACCAGACCCTCGTCACCAAGGAGCACCATCAGGTGTGTCTAAAATGATTTATGAGCCTATGGTTCGTTTGACACAAACCGAGCACCTATCCTGCACCGATGCTAACACTGTCTCAAAACAGATCGAAACGAGATTTCACATGACCCACCTCACCTAGGAGTTCCATCAGGTGCCTCCAATACTATTTCTAAGCCTGTGGTGCTTTCAGTGCAAACCGTGCACCAATCTTGCATCAAGAGTAGCACTATCTCCAAATGGACCGAACCAAGCTTCCACCTGAGCCTCGTCACCTAGGAGTCCCAACGAGTGTGTCCAAAACAATTTCTATGCCTCTAGAATGTTCGGTGCAAACCATGCACCTATCTTGCACTGACACAAACACTGTCTCAAAACGGACTAAAACGAGATTTCACACGGCCCACGTCACTTACGAGTTCCATCAGGTGCGTATAAAACTATTTATGAGCCTATGGTATGTGCGGGGCAAACCGTGCACCTATCTTGCGTCAAGATTAGCACTATCTCCAAATGGAACGAACAGAGGTCCAATAGACCCTCGTCACCTAGGAGTACCATCGGGTGTGTCTAGAACGATTTAGGAGCCTATGGTACAATTGACGCAAACCGAGCTCCTATCTTGCTACTAACACAGTCTCAAAACAGATCAAAACAAGATTCGACATGACCCACCTCAGGTAGGAGTTCCACTTGGTGCCTCCAATAGTATTTCTGAGCCTACGGTACGTTCGACGCAAATCATGCACCAATCTTGCATCAAGAGTAGCACTATCTCTGAACAGACCAAACTGAGCTTCCACTTGAGCGTCGTCACCTAGGAGTCCCATCGAGTGTGTCCAAAACGATTTCTATGCCTCTAGTATGTTCGGTGCAAACCGTGCACCTATCTTGCACTGACACAAACACTATCTCCAAATGGAGTAAAACAAGATTCCACATGGCCCACGTCACTTATGAGTACCATAGAGTGCTTCTAAAACTATTTATGAGCCTATGGTAAGTGTAGTGCAAACCATGCACCTATCTTGCGTCAATGTTAGCACTATTTCCAAATGGACCGAATAGAGCTCCACCAGACCATCATCACCTAGGAGTACCATCGGGTGTGTCCAAAACTATTTATGAGCCTATGTTACGTTCAGTGCCAACCGTACACCTATCTTGCATCAAGATGAGCATTGTCTCCAAACGGACCGAACAGAGCTCCACTAGACCCTCGTCACCTAGGAGTACCACCGGGTGCATCTAAAATGATTTAGGAGCCTATGGTACGTTTGACACAAACTGAGCACCTACCTTGCACCGACGGTAACACTGTCTCGAAACAGATCGAAACGAGATTCCACATGACCCACCTCACCTTGGAGTTCAATCGGGTGCCTCCAATACTATTTCTGAGCCAACGGTACGTTCGACGCAAACCGTGCACCAGTCTTGCATCAAGAGTAGCACTATGTCCAAACGGACCAAACAGAGCTTCCACTTGAGCCTCGTCACCTAGTAGTCCCATCGAGTGTGTCCAAAATGATTTCTATGCCTATGGTAGGTTCAGTGCAAACCGTGCACCTATCTTGCACTGACACAAACACTGTCACCAAACAGACTAAAACAAGATTCCAAACGACCCACGTCACTTATGAGTTCCATCAAGTGCGTGTAAAACTCTTTGTGAGCCTATGGTATGAGCCTATGCGTCAACATCAGCACTATCTCCAAATGGACCGAACACAGGACCACCAGAACCTCGTCACCTAGGAGTACCATCGGGTGCGTCTATAGCACTATCTCCAAATGGACCGAACAGAGCTCCACCAGACCCTCGTCACCTAGGTGTACCATCGGGTGTGTCTAAAACGATTTATGAGTCTATGGTACGTTTGACGCAAACCGAGCACCTATCTTGCACCAACACTAACACTATCTCAAAACAGATCGAAACGAGATTCCACATGACCCACCTCACCTAGGAGTTCTATCAGGTGCCTCCAATACTATTTCTGAGCCTATGATACGTTCAACACAAACTGTGCACCAATCTTGCAACAAGAGTAGCACTATCTCCAAACGGCCCGAACAGAGCTTCCACTTGACCTCATCACCTGGGAGTCCCATCGAGTGTGTCAAAAACGATTTCTATGCCTATGGTATGTTTGGTGCAACTGTTCACCAATCTTGGACTAACACAAACACTAGCTCGACACAAAACTATCACAAAATGGACTAAAACGAGATTCCACACGACCCATGTCACTTATGAGTTCCATCAGGTGCATGTAAAAACTATTTATGAGCCTATGCTACGGTCGTGTGCAAAAACCGTGCACCTATCTTGCGTCAAGATTAGCACTATTTCCCAAATGGACCCAAACAGAGGGACCCACTAGACCCTCGTCACCCCTAGGAGTACCATCGGGTGCGTCTAAAATGATTTATGAGCCTATGGTACATTTGACACACCAAACCGAGCACCCTATATTGCACCGACGCTAACACTGCTTTCAAAACAGATCGAAACAAGATTCCACATGACCCACCTCACCTAGGAGTTTCATCAGGTGCCTCTAATATTGTTTGCGAGCCTACAATACATTCAACGCAAACCGTGCACCAATCTTACATCAAGAGTAGCACTATGTCCAAACGGACCAAACCAAGATTTCACTCGAGCCTTGTCACCTAGGAGTCCCATCGAGTGCGTACAAAACGATTTCAATGCCTACGGTATGTTCGGTGCAACCCATGCACCTATCTTTGCACTGACACTAACGCTTTCTCCAAATGGACTAAAACAAGATTCCACACAACCCACGTCACTTATGAGTTCCATCGGGGTGTGTTCAAAACTATTTTATGAGCCTATGGTACATTCAGTGCAAACTGAGCACCTATCTTGTGTCAAGATTAGCACTATCTCCAAACGGACTGAACAGAGCTCCACCAGACACTCGTCACCACAGAGTACCATTGGGTGTGTCCAAAACGATTTATGAGCCTGCAGTACGTTTGACGCAAACCGAGCACCTATCTTGCACCGACGCTAACACTATCTCAAAACAGATCAAAACAAGATTCCACATGACCCACCTCACCTAGGAGTTCCATCGGGTGTCTCCAATACTATTTCTAAGCCTACAGTACGTTTAACGCAAACCGTGCACCAATCTTGCATCAAGAGTAGCACTATCTCCAAACGAACCGAACCGAGCTTCCACTTGAGCCTCGTCACCTAGGAGTACTATCGACTATGTCCAAAACGATTTCTATCCCTATGGTATGTTCGGTGCAAACCGTGCAACTATGTTGCACTGGCACTAATACTATCTCCAAATGGGCAAAAACGAGATTCCACACGACCCACATCACTTACGAGTTGCATCGGGTGCGTCCAAAACTATTTATGAGCCTATGGTACATTCAGTGCAAACCGTGCACCAATCTTGCGTTAAGATTAGCACTATCTCCAAATGGACTAAAACAAGACTCCACACGACCCACGTCACTTACGAGTTCCATCGGGTGCGTCCAAAACTATTTATGAGCCTATGGTACATTTGACGCAAACCGAGCACCTACCTTGTGTCAAGATTAGCACTATCTCCAAACGGACTGAACAGAGCTCCACCGGACCCTCTTCACCTAAGCGTAGCATCGGGTGTGTCTAAAATGATTTATGAGCCTATGGTACATTTGACGCAAACCGAGCACCTATGTTGCACCGACGCTAACCCAATCTCAAAACAGATCGAAACAAGGTTCCGCATGACCCACCTCACCTAAGAGTTCCATTGGGTGCCTCCAATACTATTTCTGAGCCTACGGTATGTTCGACGCAAACCATGCACCAATCTTGCATCCAGAGTAGCGCTATCTGCAAATGGAATGAACAGAGCTTCCACTTGAGCCTCGTCACCTTGGAGTCCCATCGACTGTGTCCAAAATGATTTCTATGCCTCTGGTATGTTCGCTGCAACCCATGCACCTATCTTTGCACTAACACTAACACTGTCTCCAAACGGAATAAAACAAGATTCCACATGACCCACGTCACTTACAAGTTCCAACAGGTGTGTCCAAAACTATTTATGAGCATATGGTACGTGCAGTGCAAACCGTGCACCTATCTTGCGTCAAGATTAGCACTATCTCCAAATGGACCGAACAGAGCTCCACCGGACCCTCGTCACCTAGGAGTACCATCGGGTGCGTCTAAAATGATTTATGAGCCTATGGTATGTTTGACGTAAACAGAGCACCTATCCTGCACCAACGCTAACACTGTCTCAAAACAGATTGAAACGAGATTCCACATGACCCCACCTCACCTAGGAGTTCCATTGGGTGACACCAATACTATTTCTGAGCCTATGATACGTCAACGAAAACTGTGCACCAATCCTGCAACAAGAGTAGCACTATCCCCAAACGGACCGAACAGAGCTTCCACTTGAGCCTCGTCACCTAGGAGTCCCATCGAGTGTGTCCTAAACGATTTCTATGCCTATGGTATGTTCGGTGCGACCGTTCACCAATCTTGCACTAACACAAACACTGTCTCCAAACGGACAAAAGTGAGGTTCCACAAGGCCCACGTAACTTACGAGTTCCATCAGGAGCGTCTAAAACTATTTATGAGCCTATGATACGTGCAGTGCAAACTGTGCACCTATCTTGCGTCAAGATTAACACTACCTCCAAACGGACCGAACATAGGTCCACCAGACCCTCGTCACCTATGAGTACCATCGGGTGCGTCTAAAACGATTTATGAGCCTATGGTACATTTGGTGCAACCCGAGCACCTATCTTCCACCGACGCTAACCAGTCTCAAAATAGATCGAAACAAGATTCCACATGACCCACCTCACCTAGGAGTTTCATCGGGTGCCTCCAATACTATTTCTGAGCCTACGGTACGTTCGACGTAAACCGTGCACCAATCTTGCATCAAGAGTAGCCCTATCTCCAAACGGGCCAAACTGAGCTTCCACTTATGTCTTGTCTCCTAGGAGTCCCATCGAGTGTGTCCAAAACGATTCCTATGCCTATGGTATGTTCGGTGCAAACCGTGCACCTATCTTGCACTGACAAAAACACTGCCTCGAAACGGACTGAAAAGATATTCCACACGACCCACGTCACTTACGAGTTCCATCGGGTGCGTCCAAAACTATTTATGAGCCTATGGTACGTTCTATGCAAACCGTGCACCAATACACTAACACTAATACTGTCTCCAAACGGACTAAAACAAGATTCCACACGACCCACATCACTTACGAGTTGCATCGGGTGCGTCCAACACTATTTATGAGCCTATGGTATGTTCAGTGCAAACCGTGCACCTATCTTGCGTCAAGATTAGCACTATCTCCAAACGGACCGAACAGAGCTCCACTGGAGCCTCGTCACCAAGGAGTACCATTGGGTGTGCCTAAAATGATTTATGATCCTATGGTACATTTGACGCAAACTGAGCACCACTTATCAAGATTAGCACTCTCTGCAAACGGACTGAACAGAGCACCACCAAACACTCGTCACCCTCGGAGTTCCATTGGGTGTGTCCAAAACAATTTATGAGCCTATGGTACATTTGACGCAAACCGAGCACCTATCTTGCACCAATGCTAACCCAATCTCAAAACAGATTGAAATAAGATTCAACATGACCCACCTCACCTAAGAGTTCCATTGGGTGCCTCCAATACTATTTCTAAGGCTACGATACGTTCGACGCAAACCGTGCACCAATCTGCCATCAAGAGTAGAACTATCTCCAAATGGACCGAAAAGAGCTTCCACTTGATCCTCGTCACCTAGGAGTCCCATAGAGTGCGTCCAAAACAATTTCAATGCCTACGGTATGTTTAGTGCAACCTATGCAGCTATCTTTCCACTGACACTAACACTGTCTCCAAATGGACTAAAACAAGATTCCACACGACTCACGTCACTTACGAGTTCCATCAGGTGCGTCCAAAACTATTTATGAGCCTACGGTACATTAAGTGCAAACCATGCACCTATCTTGTGTCAAGATTAGCACTATCTCCAAATGGACCGAACAGAGCTCCACCAGACCCACGTCACCTAGGAGTACCATTGGGTGTGGCTAAAATGATTTATGCGCCTATGGTACGTTTGACGCAAACCGAGCACTTATCTTGCACCGACGCTAACACTATCTCAAAACAAATCGAAACGAGATTCCACATGACCCACCTCACTAGGAGTTCCATCGGGTGCCTCCAATACTATTTCTGAGCTTACGGTATGTTCAACACAAACCGTGCACCAATCTTGCATCAAGAGTAGCACTATCTCCAAACGGACTGAACTGAGCCTCCACTTGAGACTCGTCACCTAGAAGTCCCATCGAGTGTGTCGAAAACGATTTCAATGCCTACGGTATATTCGGTGCAACCCATGCACCTATCTTTGCACAGACACTAACACTGTCTCCAAACAGACTAAGACAAGATTCCACATGACCCACGTCACTTACAAGTTCCATCGGTGCATCCAAAACTATTTATGAGCCTATGGTACATTAAGTGCAAACTGTGCACCTATCTTGTGTCAAGATTAGCACTATCTCCAAACGGACCGAATAGAGCTCCACCGGACCCTCGTCACCTTGGAGTACCATTTGGTTTGTGTAAAACGATTTATGAGCCCATGGCACATTTGACGCAAACCAAGCACCACTTGTCAAGATTAGCACTATCGGCAAACACACCGAACAGATCTCCACCAGACCCTCATCACCTAGGAGTACCATCGGGTGTGTCTAACACGATTTATGAGCCTATGGTACATTTGACGCAAATCGAGCACCTATCTTGCACTGACGCTAACCCAATCTCAAAACAGATCGAAACAAGATTCCACATGACCCACCTCACCTAGGAGTGCCATCAGGTGCGTCTAAAATGTTTTATGAGCCTATCGTACATTTGACGCAAACCAAGCACCTATCTTGCACCGACACTAACACTGTCTCAAAACAGATCGAAACGAGATTCCACATGACCCACCTCACCTAGGAGTTCCATCGGGTGCCTCCAATACTATTTCTAAGACTACGGTACATTCTACGCAAACCGTGCACCAATCTTGCATCAAGAGTAGCACTATCTCCAAACGGACCGAACCGAGCTTCCACTTGAGCCTCGTCACCTAGGAGACCCATAAAGTGCGTCCAAAATGATTTCAATGCCTACGATATGTTCGGTGCAACCCATGCACCTATCTTTGCACTGACACTAACACTGTCTCCAAACAGACTAAAACAAGATTCCACATGACCCACGTCACTTACGAGTTGCATCGGGTGCGTCCAAAACTATTTATGAGCCTATGGTACATTAAGTGCAAACTGTGCACCTACCTTGTGTCAAGATTAGCACTATCTCCAAACGGACCGAACAGAGCTCCACCAGACCCTTGTCACCTAGGATTACCATCGGGTGTGTCTAAACTGATTTATGAGCCTATGGTACGTTTGACGCAAACCGAGCACCTATCTTGCACCGACGCAAACCCTATCTCAAAACAGATCAAAACGAGATTCCACATGTCCCACCTCACCTAGGAGTTCCATCGGGTGCCTCCAATACTATTTCTGAGCCTACGGTACATTCAACGCAAACCGTGCACCAATCTTACATCAAGTGTAGCACTATCTGCAAACGGACCGAACAGAGCTTCCACTTGAGCCTCGTCAACTAGAAGTCCCATCGAGTGTGTCCAAAATGATATCTATGCCTATGGTATGTTTGGTACAAACCATGCACCTATCTTGCACTGACACTAACACTGTGTACAAATGGACTAAAACAAGATTCCACACGGCCCACGTCACTTACGAGTTGCATCGGGTGCGTCCAAAACTATTTATGAGCCTAGGTACATGCAGTGCAAACCGTGCACCTATCTTGCGCAAGATTAGGACTATCTCCAAATGGACCGAACAGAGGTCCACTAGACGCTCGTCACCTAGGAGTACCATCGGGTGCGTCTAAAATGATTTATGAGCCTATGGTACGTTTGACGCAAACCGAGCACCTATCTTGCACCGACGCTAACCCTATCTCAAAACAGATCGAAACGAGATTCCACATGACTCACCTCAATTAGGGGTTCCATCGGGTGCCTCTAATACTATTTCCAAGCCTACGGTACATTCTACGCAAACCGTGCACCAATCTTGCATCAAGAGTAGCACTATCTACAAACAGACCGAACTGAGCTTCCACTTGAGCCTCATCACCTAGGAGTCCCATCGAGTGTGTCCAAAACAATTTCAATGCCTACGGTATGTTCGGTGCAACGCATGCACCTATCTATGCACTGACGCTAACACTGTCTCCAAACAGACTAAAACAAAATTCCACACGACCCACGTCACTTACGAGTTCCAACGGGTGCGTCCAAAACTATTCATGAGCCTATGGTACATTAAGTGCAAACCATGCACCTATCTTGTGTCAAGATTAGCACTATCTCCAAACAGAGTGAATAGAGCTCGACCGGACCCTCGTCACCTAGGCGTACCATCAGGTGTGTCTAAAACGATTTATGAGCCTATGGTACATTTGACGCAAACCGAGCACCTATCTTGCACCGACGCTAACCCAATCTTAAAACAGATCGAAACAAGATTCCACATGACCCACCTCACCTAGGAGTTCCATCGGGTGCCTCCAATACTATTTCTGAGCCTACGGTACGTTTGACGCAAATCATGCACCAATCTTGCATCAAGAGTAGCTCTATCTCCAAATGGACCAAACCAAGCTTCCACTTGAGCCTCGTCACCTAGGAGTCCCATCGAGTGCCTCCAAAACAATTTCTATGCCTATGGTATGTTCGGTGCAACCCATGCACCTATCTTTGCACTGACACTAACACTGTCTCCAAACAGCCTAAAACAAGATTCCACATGACCCACGTCACTTACGAGTTCCATCAGTTGCGTCCAAAACTATTTATGAGCATATGGTACATGCAGTGCTAACTGTGCACCTATCTTACGTCAAGATTAGCACTATCTACAAACGGACCGAACAGAGCTGCACCGGACCCTCGTCACCTAGGAGTACCATCGGGTGCATCTAAAATGATTTATGAGCCTATGGTACGTTTGACGCAAACCAAGCACCTATCTTGCACCAACGCTAACACTGTCTCAAAACAGATCGCAACAAGATTCCACATGACCCACCTCACCTAGGAGTTCCGTCGGGTGCCTTCAATACTATTTCTAAGTCTACGGTACGTTCGACGCAAACCGTGCGCAGATCTTGCATCAAGAGTAGCACATCTCCAAACGGGACCAAACTGAGCTTCCACTTATGTCTTGTCTCCTAGGAATCCCATCGAGTGTGTCCAAAACGATTTCTATGCTATGGTATGTTCGGTGCAAACCGTGCACCTATCTTGCACTGACACTAACACTATCTCTAAACGGACTAAAAAGAGATTCCACACGACCCACGTCACTTACGAGTTCCATCAGGTGCGTCCAAAACTATTTATGAGCCTATGGTATGTTCAGTGCAAACCGTGCACCTATCTTGCGTCAAGATTAGCCTATCTCCAAATAGACCGAACAGAGCACCACCGGACCCTCATCAACTAGGAGTACCATCAGGTGCATCTAAAATGATTTATGAGCCTATGGTACGTTTGACACAAATCAAGCACCTATCTTGCACCAACACTAACACTGTCTCAAAACAGATCGAAACATGATTCCACATGACCCACGTCACCTAGGAGTTCCAACGGGTGCCCCCGATACTATTTCTGAGCCTACGGTATGTTCGACGCAAGACGTGCACCAATCTTGCATTAAGAGTAGCACTATCTCCAAACGGACCAAAGAGAGCTCCCACTTGAGCCTCGTCACCTAGGAGTCCCATCGACTGTGTCCAAAACGATTTCTATGCCTATGGTATGTTCGGTGCAATCCATGCACCTATCTTTGCACTGACACTAACACTGTCTCCAAACGGACTAAAACGAGATTCCACACAGCCCACGTCACTTACGAGTTGCATCGGGTGGGTCCAAAACTATTTATGTGCCTATGGTACATGCAATGCAAACCGTGCACCTGTCTTGTGTCAAGATTAGCACTATCTCCAAATGGACTGAACAGAGGTCCACTAGACCCTCGTCACCTAGCAGTACCATCGGGTGCATCTAAAATGATTTATGAGCCTTTGGTACATTTGACACAAACCGAGCACCTATCTAGCACCGACTCAAACCCAGTCTCAAAACAGATCGAAACAAGATTCCACATGACCCACCTCACCTATGACTTCCATCGGGAGCCTCTAATACTATTTCTGAGCCTATGGTACGTTCGACACAAACCATGCACCAATCTTGCATCAAGAGTAGCACAATCTCCAAACGGACCAAAGCGAGCTTCCACTTCAGCCTCGTCACCTAGGTGTCCCATCGACTGTGTCTAAAACGATTTCTATATCTATGGTATGTTCGGTGCAAACCGTGCACCTATCTTGCACTGACACTTACACTGTCTCCAAATGTACTAAAACGAGATTCCACATGACCCACGTCACTTACAGTTCAATCGGGTGCGTCCAAAACCATTTATGAGCCTATGGTACATTCAGTGCAAACCGTGCACCTATCTTGCGTCAAGATAGCACTATCTCCAAACGGACCGAACAGAGCTCCACTAGACCCTCATCACCTAGTAGTACCATCGGGTGCGTCTAAAATGATTTATGAGTCTATGGTACGTTTGACGCAAACCGAGCACCTATCTTGCACCGACGCTAACCCTATCACAAAACAGATCGAAACGAGATTCCACATGACTCACCTCAATTAGGAGTTCCATCGGGTGCCTCTAATACTATTTCCGAGCCTACGGTACATTCTACGCAAACCATGCACCAATCTTGCATCAAGAGTAGCACTATCTCCAAATGGACCGAACCGAGCTTCCACTTGAGCCTCATCACCTAGGAGTCCCATCGAGTGTGTCCAAAATGATTTCAATGCCTACGGCATGTTCGGTGCAACCCATGCACCTATCTATGCACTAACACTAACACTATCTCCAAACGGACTAAAACAAAATTCCACACGACCCACGTCACTTACGAGTTCCATCAGGTGTGTCCAAAACTATTCATGAGTCTATGGTACATTAAGTGCAAACCGTGCACCTATCTTATGTCAAGATTAGCACTATCTCCAAACGGAGCGAATAGAGCTCGACCGGACCCTCGTCACCTAAGTGTACCATCAGGTGTGTCTAAAACGATTTATAAGCCTATGGTACATTTGACGCAAACCGAGCACCACTTGTCAAGATTAGCACTCTCTGCAAACGGACCGAACAGAGCTCCACCAGACCCTCATCACCTAGGAGTACCATCGGGTGTGTCTAAAATGATTTATGAGCCTATGGTACATTTGACGCAAACCGAGCACCTATCTTGCACCGACGCTAACCCAATCTCAAAACAGATCGAAACAAGATTCCACATGACCCACCTCACCTAGGAGTTCCATCGGGTGCCTCCAATACTATTTCTGAGCCTACGGTACGTTCGATGCAAACCGTGCACCAATCTTGCATCAAGAGTAGCACTATCTCCAAACGGACCAAAGAGAGCTCCCACTTGAGCCTCGTCACCTAGGAGTCCCATCGACTGTGTCCAAAACGATTTCTATGCTTATGGTATGTTCGGTGCAACCCATGCACCTATCTTTGCACTGACACTAACACTGTCTCCAAATGGCCTAAAACAAGATTTCACATGACCCATGTCACTTACGACTTCCATCAGTTGCGTCCAAAACTATTTATAAGCATATGGTACATGCAGTGCTAACCGTGCAACTATCTTGCGTCAACATTAGCACTATTTCCAAACGGACCGAACAGAGCTGCACCGGACCCTCGTCACCTAGGAGTACCATCGGGTGCGTCTAAAATGATTTATGTGCCTATGGTACGTTTGACGCAAACCAAGCACCTATCTTGCACCAACGCTAACACTGATAAGAGTATGTGTGTCCCAATCTTTCGGTGGAGAAGGATAACTTCGATTTCACTGGAGGGACATTCACGACCCGACTACAACCATCCAAGGATGCTGCGCCTTAGCGATCGATACACCAATTCCAGCGGTTGTCACGATCTTGCGGATCACAACCAACCAAACAACTAGGGTTATTCCTGCAAGCAATCGAAGAACAAGCAAGAACAAGTAGAACAAGCACTCAATTGCAAATATGAGATGAAGTTTCAGATCTAATACACATAAAGGTGGGGTTCCAGATCGAGTAGAACAGATGGTCTAACCGACACACGTGTCTACCAGGAAGTAGCAGGAGCTAAACTTACATCAAAACAAAAACCCAATCTCTTTGTGGTGGCTATGGTGGTATATGAGAGGGTAGAGGACGACCTAGACGTGGTGGAGGTCATCCCACAACCCTAGGACACGCCCCTATTGGGCCCCACTTGATACATGGCCCATCGGGCAACAATCAGGTGGCGCAGCACCATGGACAGAAAAGGTCTCGGTATTAAAATGAGAACTGAGGACGTACTTAACAAGATATCGGTATGAGTCCAGATCCGTTGGAAAGTACACTTGATAAGCTTTCCAAAAAGTCCTAGAACGTCCCAATCGGAGTCCATATGAAGTCGTGGCAACCGTCGGAAGTTGGGACTCTTCTGCAGTCCGAATTCATCTTCCAAAACGTGTTGGACTTGGGACTCTTTCTTTCTTTGAGCAAAAAGTGACATGGTGGCTTGGTGGATGACATTAGGAATATTTGGACTTGGTCCCCAATCAACTTCATTAACCTTCCATTCTTTCCATATGCAATTGAACCTTCTCTTCATCCATGTAAGTAATTCTGAAAATGAAAATACACACACTTTATGGTGCAGCACCAATTCATCAAATGCTATTTATGAGCCTGTGGTATGTGCAATGCAAACCATGCACCTATCTTGCGTCAAGGTTAGCACTATTTCCAAATGGACCAAACAGAACTCCACCAGACCCTCGTCACCAAGGAGTACCATCAGGTGCGTCCAAAACTTTTTATGAGCCTATGGTACGTTCAGTACAAACCATGCACCTATCTAGCGTCAAGATTAGCACTATCTCCAAACGGACCGAACAGAGCTCCACTAGACCCTCGTCACCTAGGTTTACTATCGGGTACGTCTAAAATGATTTACCAGCCTATGGTACGTTTGACACAAACCGAGCACCTATCTTGCACCGACGCTAACACTGTCTCAAAACAGATCGAAACGAGATTCCACATGACCCACCTCACCTTGGAGTTCCATCGGGTGCCTCCAATACTATTTCTGAGCCAACGGTCCGTTCGACGCAAACCGTGCACCAGTCTTGCATCAAGAGTAGCACTATCTCCAAACAGACCAAACTGAGCATCCACTTGAGCCTCGTCACCTAGGAGTCCCATCGAGTGTGTCCAAAATGATTTCTGTGCCTATGGTATGTTTGGTGCAAACCGTGCACCTATCTTGCACTAACACAAACACTGTCTCCAAACAAACTAAAATGAGATTCCACACGGCCCACGTCACTTACGAGTACCATCAGGTGCGTCTAAATCTATTTATGAGCCTGTGGTACGTGCAATACAAACCATGCACCTATCTTGCGTCAAGGTTAGCACTATTTCCAAACGGACCGAACAGAACTCCACCAGACCCTCGTCACCAAGGAGTACCATCAGGTGCGTCCAAAACTATTTATGAGCCTATGGTACGTTTGACACAAACCGAGAAACTATCTTGCACCGACGCTAACACTGTCTCAAAACAGATCGAACCGAGTTTCCACATGACCCAGCTCACCAAGGAGTTCCATCAGGTGCCTCCAATACCATTTCTGAGCCTACGGTACGTTCGACGCAAACCGTGCACCAATCTTTCATCAATAGTAGCACTATCTCCAAACAGACCAAACCAAGCTTCCACTTGAGCCTCGTCCCCTAGGAGTCCCATCGAGTGTGTCCAAAATAATTTCTATGCCTATCATATCTTCGGTGCAACCCATGCACATATCTTTGCACTGACACTAACACTGTCTCCAAATGGACTAAAACAAGATTCCACACGACCCACGTCACTTAAGAGTTCCATCGGGTTCGTCCAAAACTATTTATCAGTCTATGGTACATTCAAAGCAAACCGTGCGCCTATCTTGCGTCAAGATTAGCACTATCTCTAAATGGACCGAGCAGAGCTCCACCAGACCCTCGTCACCTTGGAGTACCATTGGGTGTGTCTAAAATGATTTATGAGCCTATGGTACGTTTGACGCAAACCGAGCACCTATCTAGCACCGACGCTAACACTGTCTCAAAACAGATCGAAACGAGATTCTGTAAGATCCACCTCATCTAGGAGTTCCATCACGTGCCTCCAATACTATTTCTGAGCTTACGGTACGTTCAACGCAAACCGTGCACCAATCTTGCATTAAGGGTAGCACTATCTCGAAACGGACCGAACAGAGCTTCCACTCGAGTCTCGTCACCTAGGAGTCCCCTTGAGTGTGTCCAAAATGATTTCTATGCCTACAGTATGTTCGGTGCAAACCGTGCACCTATCTTGCACTAACACAAACACTGTCACCAAACGGACTAAAACGAGATTCCACACGGCCCACGTCACTTACGAGTTCCATCAGGTGTGTCCAAAACTATTTATGAGCCTATGGTATGTGTAGTGCAAACCGTGCAACTATCTTGCGTCAAGATTAGCACTATCTCCAAACGCACCGAACAGAGGTCCACCAGTCCCTCGTCACCTAGGAGTACCATCGGGTGCGTCTAAAACGATTTAGGAGCCTATGGTACATTTGACGCAAACCGAGCACCTATCTTGCGCCTACACTAACACAGTCTCAAAATAGATCGAAACACGATTCCACATGACCCACCGCACCTAGGAGTTCCATCGGGTGCCTCCAATACTATTTCTGAGCCTACGGTATGTTCGACGTAAACCATGCACCAATCTTGCATCAAGAGTAGCACTACTCCAAACGGACCAAACTGAGCTTCCACTTGAGCCTCGTCACCTAGGAGTCCCATCGAGTGTGTCCAAACGATTTCGATGCCTATGGTATGTTCAGTGCAAACCGTGCACCTATCTTGCACTGACACAAACACTGTCTCCAAACGGACTAAAATGAGATTCCACACAGCCCACGTCACTTACGAGTACCATCGGGTGCGTCCAAATCTATTTATGAGCCTGTGGTACGTGCAATGCAAACCATGCACCTATCTTGCGTCGAGGTTAGCACTATTTCCAAACGGACCGAACAGAACTCCACCAAACCCTCGTCACCAAGGAGTACCATTAGGTGCGTCCAAAACTATTTATGAGCCTATGGTACGTTCAGCACAAACCATGCACCTATCTGGCGTCAAGATTAGCACTATCTCCAAACAGACCGAACAGAGCTCCACCAGACCCTCGTCACCTAGGTTTACTATCGGGTACGTCTAAAATGATTTATCAGCCTATGGTACGTTTGACACAAACCGAGCACCTATCTTGCACCGACGCTAACACTGTCTCGAAACAGATCGAAACGAGATTCCACATGACCCACATCACCTTGGAGTTTCTGAGCCAACGGTACGTTCGACGCAAACCATGCACCAATCTTGCATCAAGAGTCGCATTATCTCCAAACGGACCAAACTAAGCTTCCACTTGAGCCTCGTCACCTAGGAGTCCCATCGAATGTGTCCAAAACGATTTCTATGCTGTGGTGTGTTCGGTGCAAACCGTGCACCTATCTTGCACTGACACAAACACTGTCTCCAAACAGACTAAAATGAGATTCCACACGGCCCACGTCACTTACGAGTTCCATCAGGTGCGTCCAAAACTATTTATGAGCATATGGTACGTTCAGTACAAACCGTGCACCTATCTGGCGTCAAGATTAGCACTATCTCCAAACGGACCAAACAGAGCTCCACTAGACCCTCGTCACCTTGGAGTACCACCGGGTGCGTCTAAAATGATTTAAGAGCCTATGGTACGTTTGACACAAACCGAGCACCTATCTTGCACCGACGATAACACTGTCTCAAAACAGATCAAAACGAGATTCCGCAAGATCGACCTCACCAAGCAGTTCCATCGCATGCCTCCAATACTATTTCTGAGCCTACGGTACGTTCAACGCAAACCGTGTACCAATCTTGCATTAAGGGTAGCACTATCTCGAAACGGACCGAACAAAGCTTCCACTCGAGCCTCGTCACCTAGGGGTCCCATCGAGTGTGTCCAAAATGATTTCTATGCCTACGGTATGTTCGGTGCAAACCGTGCACCTATGTTGCACTAACACAAACACTGTCTCCAAACGGACTAAAACAAGATTCCATACGACCACGTTACTTACGAGTTCCATCGGGTGCGTCCAAAACTATTTATGAGCCTGTGGTACATTCAGAGCAAACTGTGCACCTATCTTGCGTCAAGATTAGCACTATCTCCAAACGGACCGAACAGAGTTCCACCAGTCCCTCGTCACCAAGGAGTACCATCGGGTGCGTCTAAAACGATTTAGGAGCCTATGGTACATTTGACGCAAACCGAGCACCTATCTTGCACCGACGCTAACACAGTCTCAAACACAGATCGAAACAAGATTCCACATGACCCACCTCAGCTAGGAGTTCCATCGGGTGCCTCCAATACTATTTCTGAGCCTATGGTACGTTCGACGTAAACCATGCACAAATCTTGCAACAAGAGTAGCACTACTCCAAACAGACCAAAATGAGCTTCCACTTGAGCCTCGTCACCTAGGAGTCCCATCGAGTGTGTCCAAAATGATTTCTATGCCTATGGTATGTTTGGTGCAAACCGTGCACCTATCTTGCACAGACACAAACACTGTCCCCAAATGCACTAAAACGAGATTCCACACGGCCCATGTCACTTACGAGTACCATCGGGTGCGTCTAAAAGTATTTATGAGCCCGTGGTACGTGCAGTGCAAACCATGCACCTATCTTATGTCAAGGTTAGCACTATTTCCAAACGGACCGAACAGAGCTCCACCAGACCCTCGTCACCTAGGCGTACCATCGGGTGCGTCCAAAACTATTTATGAGCCTATGGTACGTTCAGTGCAAACCGTGCACCTATCTTGCGTTAAGATTAGCACTATCTCCAAACGTACCGAACAGAGCTCCTCCAGACCCTTGTCACCAAGGAGTACGATCGGCTGCATCTAAAATGATTTATGAGACTGTGGTACGTTTGACACAACTAAGCACCTATGTTGCACCGACGATAACACTGTCTCAAAACAGATCAAATCGACATTCCACATGACCCAGCTCACCTAGGAGTTCCATCGGGTGCCTCCAATACTATTTCTGAGCCTACGGTATGTTCAACGCAAACGATGCACCAATCTCGCATCAAGAGTAGCACTATCTCCAAACGGACCAAACCAAGCTTTCACTTGAGCCTTGTCACCTAGGAGTCCCATCGAGTGTGTCAAAAATGATTTCTATGCCTATGGTATGTTTTTTGCAAATAGTGTACCTATCTTGCACTGACACTGACACTGTCTCCAAATGGACTACAACGAGATTCCACACGACCATGTGACTTAGAGTTCCATCGGGTGCGTCCAAAACTATTTATGAGCCTGTGGTACGTCTAGTGCAAACCATGCACCTATCTTGCGTCAAGATGAGCACTATCTTCAAACGGACTGAACATAGCTACACTAAAGCCTCATTACCTAGGAGTAACATCGGATGTGTCTAAAACGATTTATGAGCCTATGGTATGGTTGACGCAAACCGAGCACCTATCCTGCACCGACGCTAACATTGTCTCAAAATAGATCAAAACGAGATTCCACATGACCCACCTCACCTAGGAGTTCCATCTGGTGCCTCCAATACTATTTCTGAGCCTACGGTACGCTCAACGCAAACCGTGCACCAATCTTGCATCAAGAGTAGCAGTATCTCCAAACGGACTTAACAGAGCTTCCACTTGAGCCTCGTCACCTAGAAGTCCCATCGAGTGTGTCTAAAACGATTTCAATGCCTATGGTATGTTCAGTGCAAACCGTGCACCTATCTTGCACTGACACAAACACTGTCTCCAAACGGATAAAAACAGGATTCCACACGGCCCACGTCACTTACGAGTTCCATCAGGTGCGTCCAAAACTATTTATGAGCTTATGGTATGTGCAGTGCAAACCGTGCACCTATCTTGGATCAAGATTAGCACTTGTGCCTCGTCACCTAGAGTCCCATCGAGTGTGTCCAAAATGATTTCTATGCCTATGGTATGTTCGGTGCAAACTGTGCACCTATCTTGCACTGACACAAACACTGTCTCCAAATGGACTAAAACAAGATTCCACACGGCCCACGTCACTTACGAGTACCATTGGGTGCGTTAAATCTACTTATGAGCCTGTGGTATGTGCAATGCAAACCATGCACCTATCTTGCGTCAAGGTTAGTACTATTTCAAAACTCACTGAACAGAACTCCACCAGGCCCTCATCACCAAGGAGTACCATCAGGTGCGTCCAAAACTATTTATGAGCCTATGGTACGTTTAGTACAAACCGTGCACCTATCTGGTGCCAACATTAGCACTATCTACAAACGGAGTGAACAGACCTCCACCAGACCCTCGTCACCTAGGTGTACCATCAGGTACGTCTAAAACGATTTATGAGCCTATGGTACGTTTGACACAAACCGAGCACCTATCTTGCACTGACGCTAACACTGTCTCGAAACAGATCGAAATGAGATTCCACATGACCCACCTCACCTTGGAGTTCCATCGGGTGCCTCCTATACTATTTCTGAGCCAACGGTACGTTCGATGCAATTCGTGCACCAGTCTTGCATCAAGAGTAGCACTATCACCAAACGGACCAAACTAAGCTTCCACTTGAGCCTCGTCACCTAGGAGTCCCATCGAGTGTGTCCAAAATGATTTCTATGCCTACGGTATGTTCGGTGCAAACCGTGCACCTATCTTGCACAGACACAAACACTGTCCCCAAATGCACTAAAACGAGATTCCACATGGCCCACGTCACTTACGAGTACCATCGGGTGCGTCTAAAACTATTTATGAGCCTGTGGTACGTGCAGTGCAAACCATGCACCTATCTTGTGTCAAGGTTAGCACTATTTCCAAACGGACCGAACAAAGCTCCACCAGACCCTCGTCACCTAGGCGTACCATCGGGTGCGTCCAAAACTATTTATGAGCCTATGGTACGTTCAGTGCAAATCGTGCACCTATCTTGCGTCAAGATTAGCACTATCTCCAAACGTACCAAACAGAGCTCCACCAGACCCTCGTCACCAAGGAGTACGATCGGCTGCATCTAAAATGATTTATGAGACTGTGGTACATTTGACACAAACTGAGCACCTATGTTGCACCGACGCTAACACTGTCTCAAAACAGATCAAGTCGACATTCCACATGACCCAGCTCACCTAGGAGTTCCATCGGGTGCCTCCAATACTATTTCTGAGCCTACGGTATGTTCGACGCAAACCATGCACTAATCTCGCATCAAGAGTAGCACTATCTCCAAACGGACCAAACCAAGCTTTCACTTGAGCCTTGTCACCTAGGAGTCCCATCGAGTGTGTCAAAAATGGTTTCTATGCCTATGGTACGTTTTTTGCAAATAGTGTACCTATCTTGCACTGACACTGACACTGTCTCCAAACGGACTACAACGAGATTCCACACGACCATGTGACTTAGAGTTCCATCGGGTGCGTCCAAAACTATTTATGAGCCTGTGGTATGTTCAGTGCAAACCGTGCACCTATCTTGCATCAAGATGAGCACTATCTTCAAACGGACCGAACATAGCTACACTAGAGACTCGTTACCTAGGAGTAACATCGGATGCGTTTAAAACGATTTATGAGCCTATGGTATGGTTGACGCAAACTGAGCACCTATCCTGCACCGACGCTAACACTGTCTCAAAATAGATCAAAACGAGATTCCACATGACCCACCTCACCTAGGAGTTCCATCTGGTGCCTCCAATACTATTTCTGAGCCTACGGTACGTTCAACACAAACCGTGCACCAATCTTGCATCAAGAGTAGCAGTATCTCCAAACGGACTGAACAGAGCTTCCACTTGAGCCTCGTCACCTAGAAGTCCCATCGAGTGTGTCCAAAATGATTTTCGATGCCTATGGTATGTTCAGTGCAAACCGTGCACCTATCTTGCACTGACACAAACACTGTCTCCAAACGGATAAAAACGGGATTCCACACGGCCCACGTCACTTACGAGTTCTGTCAGGCGCGTCCAAAACTATTTATGAGCCTCGTCACCTAGGAGTCCCATCAAGTGTGTTCAAAATGATTTCTATGCCTATGGTATGTTCGGTGCAAACTGTGCACCTATCTTGCACTGACACAAACACTGTCTCCAAATGGACTAAAACGAGATTCCACACGGCCCACGTCACTTACGAGTACCATCGGGTGCGTCTAAATCTACTTATGAGCCTGTGGTATGTGCGATGAAAACCATGCACCTATCTTGCGTCAAGGTTAGTACTATTTCAAAACTCACCGAACAGAACTCCACCAGACCCTCATCACCAAGGAGTACCATCAGGTGCGTCCAAAACTATTTATGAACCTATGGTACGTTCAGTACAAACCGTGCACCTATCTGGCCCCAAGATTAGCACTATGTACAAACGGACCGAACAGACCTCCACCAGACCCTCGTCACCTAGGTGTACCATCAGGTACGTCTAAAATGATTTATGAGCCTATGGTATGTTTGACACAAACCGAGCACCTATCTTGCACTGACGCTAACACTGTCTCAAAACAGATCGAAATGAGATTCCACATGACCCACCTCGCCTTGGAGTTCCATCGGGTGCCTCCTATACTATTTCTGAGCCAACGGTACGTTCGACACAAACCGTGCACCAGTCTTGCCACAAGAGTAGCACTATCTTCAAACGGACCAAACTGAGCTTCCACTTGAGCCTCGTCACCTAGGAGTCCCATCGAGTGTGTCCAAAATGATTTCGATGCCTATGGTAAGTTCAATGCAAATCGTGCCCTATCTTGCACTGACACAAACACTGTCTACAAATAGACTAAAATGAGATTCCACACGGCCCACGTCACTTACGAGTTCCATCAGGTGCGTCCAAAACTATTTTTGAGCCTATGATACATGCGTGCAAACCGTGCACCAATCTTGCGTTAAGATTAGCACTATCTCCAACCGGACCGAACAGAGGTCCACCAGACCCTTGTCACCTAGGAGTACCATCGGGTGCATCTAAAACGGTTTAGGAGCCTATGGTACATTTGACGCAAACTGAGCACCTATCTTGCACTGAGGCTAACACAGTCTCAAATTAGATCGAAACAAGATTCCACATGACCCACCTCACCTAGGGGTTCCATCGAGTGCCTCCAATACTATTTCCGAGCCTACGGTACGTTCGATGCAAACCATGCAAGAATCTTGAATGAAGAGTAGCACTATCTCCAAACGAACCAAACTGAGCTTTCACTTCAGCCTTGTCACCTAGGAGTCCCATCGAGTGTGTCCAAAATGATTTCTATGCCTATGGTATATTCGGTGCAAACCGTGCACCTATCTTGCACTGACACAAACATTGTCTCCAAATGGACTAAAACGAGATTCCACATGGCCCATGTCACTTACGAGTACCATCGGGTGCGTCTAAATCTATTTATGAGCCTATGGTACATGCAATGCAAACCATGCACCTATCTTGCATCAAGGTTAGCACTATTTCCAAACAGACCGAACAAAACTCCACCAGACCCTCGTCACCATGGAGTACCATCAGGAGCGTCCAAAACTATTTCTGAGCCTATGGTACGTTCAGTACAAACCGTGCACCTATCTGGAGTCAAGATTAGCACTATCTCCAAATGGACCGAACAGAGGACCACCAGACTCTCGTCACCTAGGTGTACCATCGGGTATGTCTAAAATGATTTATCAGCCTATGGTACGTTTGGCACAAACCGAGCACCTATCTTGCACCGACGCTAACACTATCTCGAAACATATCAAAACGAGATTCCACATGACCCACCTCACCTTGGAGTTCCATCGGGTGCCTCCAATACTATTTTTGTGCTAACGGTACGTTCGACATAAACCATGCACCAGTCTTGCATCAATAGTAGCACTATCTCCAAACGGACCAAACTGAGCTTCCACTTGAGCCTCGTCACCTAGGAGTCCCATCGAGTGTGTCCAAAACGATTTCTATGCCTATGGTATGTTTGGTGCAAACCGTGCACCTATCTTGCACTAACACAAACACTATCTCCAAATGGACTAAAATGAGATTCCACACGGCCCACGTGACTTACGAGTTCCATCAGGTGCGTCCAAAACTATTTTTGAGCCTATGGTACATGCAGTGCAAACCGTGCACCTATCTTGTGTTTAGATTAGCACTATCTACAAACAGATTGAACAGAGCTCCACCAGACCCTCGTCACCTAGGAGCACCATCAGGTGTGTCTAAAATGATTTATGAGCCTATGGTATGGTTGACACAAACCGAGCACCTATCTAGCACCGATGCTAACACTGTCTCAAAATAGATCGAAATGAGATTCCACATCACCCACCTCACCTAGGAGTTCCATCGGGTGCCTCTAATACTATTTCTGAGCCTACGATACGTTCCATCGGGACCAAACTGAGCTTCCACTTGAGCCTCGTCACCTAGAAGTCCCATCGAGTGTGTTCAAAATGATTTCTATGCCTATGGTATGTTCGGTGCAAACCGTGCACCTATCTTGCACTGACACTAACACTGCCTCCAAACAGACTGAAAAGAGATTCCACACGACCCATGTCACTTACGAGTTCCATCAGGTGCGTCCAAAACTAGTTATGAGCTTATGGTATGTGTAGTGCAAACCGTGCACCTATCTTGCGTCAAGATTAGAAATATCTCCAAACGGACCAAACAGAGGTCCACCAGATCCTCATCACCTAGGAGTACCATCGGGTGCATCTAAAACGATTTAGGAGCCTTTGGTACAAATGATGTAAACTGAGCACCTATCTTGCACCGATGCTAACACAGTCTCAAATCAGATCGAAACAAGATTGCACATGACCCACCTTACCTAGGAGTTCCATCGAGTGCCTCCAATACTATTTCCAAGCCTACGGTACGTTCGACGCAAACCGTGCACCAATCTTGCATCAAGAGTAGCACTATCTCGAAATGGACCAAACTGAGCTTCCACTTGAGCCTCGTTACCTAGGAGTCCCATCGACTGTGTCCAAAATGATTTCTACTCCTATGGTATGTTCGGTGCAAACCATGCACCTATCTTGCACTGACACAAACACTATCTCCAAATGGACTAAAACAAGATTCCACACGGCCCACATCACTTACGAATACCATCGGGTGCATCTAAATCCATTTATGAGCCTGTGGTATGTGCAATGCAAACCATGCACCTATCTTGCACTGACACAAACACTATCTCCAAATGGACTAAAACAAGATTCCACACGGCCCACATCACTTACGAATACCATCGGGTGCATCTAAATCCATTTATGAGCCTGTGGTATGTGCAATGCAAACCACCGTCAAGGTTAGCACTATTTCCAAACGGACCGAATAGAGCTCCACCAGACCCTCGTCACCTAGGTGTACCATCGGGTACGTCTAAAATGATCGAAATGAGATTCCACATGACCCACCTCACCTTGGAGTTCCATCGGGTGCCTCCAATACTATTTCTGAGCGAATGGTACGTTCAACGCAAACCGTGCACCAGTCTTGCATCAAGAGTAGCACTATCTGCAAACAGACCAAACTGAGCTTCAACTTGAGCCTCGTCACCTAAGAGTCCCATCGAGTGTGTCCAAAATGATTTCTATGCCTATGGTATGTTTGGTGCAAACCGTGCACCTATCTTGCACTCACACAAACACTGTCTCCAAACAGACTAAAATGAGATTCCACACGGCCCACGTCACTTACGAGTTCCATCAGGTGCGTCCAAAACTATTTTTGAGCCTATGGTACATACGGTGCAAACCGTGCACCTATCTTGCGTTAAGATTAGCACTATCTAGAAACGGACCGAATAGACCTCCACCAGACCCTCATCACCTAGGAGCACCATCAGGTGTGTCTAAAATGATTTATGAGCCTATGGTAACACTGTCTCAAAACAGATCGAAACAAGATTCTATCCAGCACCGATGCTAACACTGTCTCAAAACAGATCGAAACAAGATTCCACATGACCCACATCAGCTAGGAGTTCCATCGGGTGCCTCTAATACTATTTCTGAGCCTAGTATGTTCAACGCAAACGGTGCACCAATCTTGCATCAAGAGTAGCACTATCTCCAAACGGACTGAACAAAGCTTCCACTTGAGCCTCATCACCTAGAAGTCCCATCGAGTGTGTCCAAAATGATTTCGATGCCTATGGTATGTTCAGTGCAAACCGTGCACCTATCTTGCACAGACACAAACATTGTCTCCAAATGGACTAAAATGAGATTCCACATGACCCACATCACTTACAAGTTCTATCGGGTGCGTCCAAAACTATTTATGAGCCTATGGTACGTTTAGTGCAAACCATGCACCTATCTTGCATCAAGATTAGCACTAACTCTAAATGGACCTAACAGAGCTCCACCAGAACCTCGTCACCAAGAAGTACCATCGGGTGCGTCTAAAACAATTTATGAGCCTATGGTACGTTTGACGCAAACCGAGCACCTATCTTGCACCGACTCTAACACTGTCTCAAAACAGATCGATACGAGATTCCACATGACCCACGTCACCTAGGATTCCATCGGTTGCCTCAAATACTATTTTTGAGTCTACACTATGATTGACGCAAATTGTGCACCAACATTGCATCAAGAGTAGCACTATCTCCAAACAGACCGAACCGACCTTCCACTTGAGCCTCATCATCTAGGAGTCCCATCAAGTGCATCCAAAATGATTTCTATGCCTACGGTATGTTCGGTGCAAACCGTGCACCTATCTTGCACAGACACCAACACTGTCTCCAAATGGACTTAAACGAGATTCCACACGACCCACGTCACTTACAAGTTCTATCGGGTGTGTCTAAAACTATTTATGAGCCTATGGTACGTTCAGTGCAAACCGTGCACCTATCTTGTGTCAGGATTAGCACTATCTCCATACGAACCGAACCGAGCACCACCAGACCCTCATCACCTAGGAGTACCATCGGGTGCGTCAAAAATGATTTATGAGCCTTTGGTATGTTTCACGCAAACCGAGCACAAATCTTGCACCGACGCTAACACTGTCTCAAAACAGATAAAATGAGATTCCACATGTCCCACATCACCTAGGAGTTTCAACGGGTGCTTCCAATACTATTTCCGAGCCTACGTTACGTTCGACGCAAACCGTACACCAATCTTGCTTCAAGAGTTGCACTATCTCCAAATGGACCGAACCGAGCTTCCACTTAAGCCTCGACACCAAGGAGTCCCATCGAGTGCGTCCAAAATGATTTCTATACCTATGGTATGTTCGGTGCAAAACGTGCACCTATCTTGCTTTGACACTAACACTATCTCCAAACGGAGTAAAACGAGATTCCACACGACCCACGTCACTTACGAGTTCCATCAGGTGCGTCCAAAACTATTTATGAGCCTATGGTACGTTTAGTGCAAACAGTGCACCTATCTTGCCTCAAGATTAACACTATCTCCAAACGGACCGAACAGAGCTCCACCTGACCTTCGTCACCTAGGAGTACCATCGGGTGTGTCTAAAACGATTTATAAGCCTATGGCACGTATGACACAAACCGAGCACCTATCTTGCAGCGACGCTAACACTGCCTCAAAAATAGATCGAAATGAGATTCCACATGACTCACGTCACCTAGGAGTTCCATCGGGTGCCTCCAACACTATTTCCGAGCCTACCGTACGTTCGACGCAAACCATGCACCAATCTCGCATCAAGAGTAGCAATATCTCCAAACGGACCGAACCGAGCTTCCACTTAAGCCATGTCACCTAGAAGTTCCATCGAGTTTAACCAAAACGTTTTCTATTCCTACGATATGTTTGGTGCAAATTGTGCACCTACCTTGCACTGACACTAACATTGTCTTCAAATGGACTAAAACGAGATTCCACACGACCCACGTCACTTACAAGTTCTATCGGGTGCGTCTAAAACTATTTATGAGCCTATGGTACGTTCAGTGCAAACCATGCACCTATCTTGCATCAAGATTAGCACTATCTCTAAATGGACCTAACAGAGCTCCACCAGACCCTCGTCACCAAGAGTACCATCGGGTGTGTCTAAAACAATTTATGAGCTTACGGTACGTTTGACGCAAACCGAGCACCTATCTTGCACCGATTCTAACACTGTCTCAAAACAGATCGATACGAGATTCCACATGACCCACATCACCTAGGATTCCATCGGTTGCCTCAAATACTATTTTTGAGTCTACACTATGATTGATGCAAATTGTGCACCAATCTTGCATCAAGAGTAGCACTATCTCCAAACAGACCGAACCAACCTTCCACTTGAGCCTCATCACCTAGGTGTCCCATCAAGTGCATCCAAAATGATTTCTATGCCTACGGTATGTTCGGTGCAAACCATGCACCTATCTTGCACAGACACCAACACTGTCTCCAAATGGACTAAAACGAGATTCCACACGACCCACATCACTTACAAGTTCTATCAGGTGCGTCTAAATCTATTTATGAGGCTGTGGTACGTGCAATGCAAACCATGCACCTTTCTTGCATCAAGGTTAGCACTATTTCCAAACGGACCGAACAGAACTCCACCAGACCCTCGTCACGAAGGAGTACCATGAGGTGCGTCCAAAACTATTTTATGAGCCTATGGTACGTTCAGTACAAACCGTGCACCTATCTGGCGTCAAGATTAGCACTATCTCCAAACGGACCGAACAGAGCTCCACCAGACCCTCATCACCTAGGTGTACCATCGGGTACGTCTAAAATGATTTATCAGCCTATGGTACATTCGACACAAACCGAGCACCTATCTTGCACTGACGCTAACACTGTCTCAAAAATAGATCAAAACAAGATTCCACATGACCCACCTCACCTTGGAGTTCCATCGGGTGCCTCCAATACTATTTTTGAGCCAACGGTATGTTCGACACAAACCGTGCACCAGTCTTGCATAAAGAGTAGCACTATCTCCAAACGGACCAAACTGAGCTTCCACTTGAGCCTCGTCACCAAGGAGTCCCATCGAGTGTGTCTAAAATGATTTCTATGCCTATGGTATGTTTGGTGCAAACCGTGCACCTATCTTGCACTAACAAAACACTGTCTCCAAACGGACTAAAATGAGATTCCGCACGGCCCACGTCACTTACGAGTTCCATCAGGTGCGTCCAAAACTATTTTTGAGCCTATGGTACATGCGGTGCAAACCGTGCACCTATCTTGCCTTAAGATTAGCACTATCTACAAACGGACCGAACAGACCTCCACCAGACCCTCGTCACCTAGTTGCACCATCAGGTGTGTCTAAAACGATTTATGAGCCTATGGTACGTTTGACACAAACCGAGCCCCTATCCAGCACCGATGCTAACACTATCTCAAAACAGATCGAAACGAAATTCCACATGACCCACCTCACCTAGGAGTCCATCGGGTGCCTCTAATACTATTTCTGAGCCTACGGTACGTTTAACGCATACGGTGCACCAATCTTGTATCAAGAGTAGCACTATCTCCAAACGGACTGAACAGCTTCCACTTGAGCCTCGTCACCTAAAAGTCCCATTGAGTGTGTCCAAAATGATTTCGATGCCTATGGTATGTTCAGTGCAAGCCGTGCACCTATCTTGCACAAACACAAACACTGTCTCCAAACGGACAAAAACGGGATTCCACACGGCCCACATCACTTACGAGTTCCATCTGGTGCGTCCAAAACTATTTATGAGCTTATGGTATGTGCAGTGCAAACTGTGCACCTATCTTGCGTCAAGATTAGCACTATCTCCAAACGGACCGAATAGAGGTCCACCAGACCCTCGTCACCTAGGAGTACCATCGGGTGAATCTAAAACGAGTTAGGAGCCTATGGAACATTTGATGCTAACTGAGTGGAGGCAACTGATGGAACTCCAAGGTTACGTGGGTCATATGGAATGTTGTTTCGATCTGTTTTGAAATAGTGTTAGCGTCGGTGCAAGATAGTTGCTCGGTTTGCGTCAAACGTAGCATAGGTTAATAAATCGTTTTATAAGCACCCGCATTACTCTTAGGTGATGAGGGTCTAGTGGAGATCTGTTCGGTCCGTTTGGAGATAGTGCTACAGAAGATAGGTGCACGGTTTGCATTGAACGTACCATAGGTCATAAATAGTTTTGGACGTACCCGATGGAACTCGTAAGTGACGTGGGTCGTGTGGAATCTCATTTTAGTCCATTTGGAGACAATGTTAGTGTCAGTCCAAGGTTGGAGGATGGTTTGCACCGAACATACCATAGGCCTAGAAATCGTTCTGGACGAACTTGATCAAACTCCTATGTGACGAGGCTCAAGTGGAAGCTCGGTTCAGTCCGTTTGGGGATAGTGCTTCTCTTGATGCAAGATTGGTGCTTGGTTTGCACCAAATGTAGGATAGGCATAGAAATCATTTTGGACGCACTCGAGGGGACTCCTAGGTGATGAGGCTCAAGTGGAAGCTCGATTAGGTACGTTTGGAGATTGTGCTACTCTTGATGCAAGATTGGTGCTCGGTTTACGTCGAACGTACTGTAGGCTCGGAAATAGTATTGGAGGCACCCGATGGAACTCCTAGGTGACGTGGGTCATGTGGAATCTTGTTTCGATCTGTTTTGAAACAGTGTTAGCGTCGTTGCAAGATAGGAGCTCGGTTTGCATCAAATGTACCATAGGTCCATAAATCGTTTTAGAAGCACCCGCGGTACTCCTAGGTGATGAGGGTCTGGTGGAGATCTATTTCGTTCATTTGGAGATAGTGCTATAGAAGATAGGTGCACGGTTTGTATTGAATGTACCATAGGTCATAAACAGTTTTGGATGCACCCGATGGAACTCGTAAGTGACATGGGTCATGTGGAATCTCGTTTTAGTCCAATTGGAGATAGTGTTAGTGTCAGTGCAAGGTTGGAGCAAGGTTTGCACCCAACATACCATAGGCATAGAAATCGTTTTGGACGATCTCGATCAGACTCCTATGTGACGAGGCTCAAGTGGAAGCTCGGTTCGGTCCGTTCCGGGATAGTGCTTCTCTTGATGCAAGATTGGTGCTTGGTTTGCACCAAATGTAGCATAGGCATAGAAATCATTTTGGACGCACTCGAGGGGACTCCTAGGTGATGAGGCTCAAGTGGAAGCTCGATTAGGTACGTTTGGAGATAGTGCTACTCTTGATGCAAGATTGGTGCTCGGTTTGCGTAGAACGTACCGTAGGCTCGGAAATAGTATTAGAGGCACCCGATGGAACTCCTAGGTGACGTGGGTCTTGTGGAATCTCGTTTTGATCTATTTTGAGATAGTGTTAGCATCGGAGCAAGATAGGTGCACGGTTTGCATTGAACGTACCATAGGCATAGAAATTGTTTTGGACACACTCGATGGGACTCCTAGGTGACGAGGCTCAAGTGGAAGCTCGGTACGGTCCATTTGGAGATAGTGCCACTCTTGATGCATGATTGGTGCATGGTTTGTGTCGAACATACCGTAGGCTCGGATATAGTATTGGAGGCAAGTGATGGAACTCCAAGGTTACGTGGGTCATATGGAATGTTGTTTCGATCTATTTTGAAACAGTGTTAGCGTCGGTGCAAGATAGTTGCTCGGTTTGTGTCAAACGTAGCATAGGTTAATAAATCGTTTTATAAGCACCCGCAGTACTCTTAGGTGATGAGGGTCTAGTGGAGATCTGTTCGGTCTGTTTGGAGATAGTGCTACAGAAGATAGGTGCACGGTTTGCATTGAACGTACCATAGGTCACAAAACAGTTTTGGACGTACCCGATGGAACTCGTAAGTGACGTGAGTCATGTGGAATCTCATTTTAGTCCATTTGGAGACAATGTTAGTGTCAGTCCAAGGTTGGAGGATGGTTTGCACCGAACATACCATAGGCCTAGAAATCGTTCTGGACGAACTTGATCAAACTCCTATGTGACGAGGCTCAAGTGGAAGCTCGGTTCGGTCCGTTTGGGGATAGTGCTTCTCTTGATGCAAGATTGGTGCTTGGTTTGCACCAAATGTAGCATAGGCATAGAAATCATTTTGGACGCACTCGAGGGGACTCCTAGGTGATGAGGCTCAAGTGGAAGCTCGATTAGGTACGTTTGGAGATAGTGCTACTCTTGATGCAAGATTGGTGCTCGGTTTGCGTCGAACGTACTGTAGGCTCGGAAATAGTTTTGGAGGCACCCGATGGAACTCCTAGGTGACGTGGGTCATGTGGAATCTTGTTTCGATCTGTTTTGAAATAGTGTTAGCGTCGTTGCAAGATAGGAGCTCGGTTTGCATCAAATGTACCATAGGTCCATAAATCGTTTTAGAAACACCCGCGGTACTCCTAGGTGATGAGGGTCTGGTGGAGATCTATTTCGTTCGTTTGGAGATAGTGCTATAGAAGATAGGTGCACGGTTTGTATTGAATGTACCATAGGTCATAAACAGTTTTGGATGCACCCGATGGAACTCGTAAGTGACATGGGTCATGTGGAATCCCGTTTTAGTCCAATTGGAGATAGTGTTAGTGTCAGTGCAAGGTTGGAGCAAGGTTTGCACCCAACATACCATAGGCATAGAAATCGTTTTGGACGATCTCGATCAGACTCCTATGTGACGAGGCTCAAGTGGAAGCTCGGTTCGGTCCGTTCCGGGATAGTGCTTCTCTTGATGCAAGATTGGTGCTTGGTTTGCACCAAATGTAGCATAGGCATAGAAATCATTTTGGACGCACTCGAGGGGACTCCTAGGTGATGAGGCTCAAGTGGAAGCTCGATTAGGTACGTTTGGAGACAGTGCTACTCTTGATGCAAGATTGGTGCTCGGTTTGCGTAGAACGTACCGTAGGCTCGGAAATAGTATTAGAGGCACCCGATGGAACTCCTATGTGACGTGGGTCTTGTGGAATCTCGTTTTGATCTATTTTGAGATAGTGTTAGCATCGGAGCAAGATAGGTGCACGGTTTGCATTGAACGTACCATAGGCATAGAAATTGTTTTGGACACACTCGATGGGACTCCTAGGTGACGAGGCTCAAGTGGAAGCTCGGTACGGTCCATTTGGAGATAGTGCCACTCTTGATGCATGATTGGTGCACGGTTTGTGTCGGACATACCGTAGGCTCGGATATAGTATTGGAGGCAATTGATGGAACTCCAAGGTTACGTGGGTTTTATGGAATCTTGTTTCGATCTGTTTTGAAACAGTGTTAGCGTCGGTGCAAGATAGGTGCTCGGTTTGCGTCAAACGTACCATAGGTTAATAAATCGTTTTAGAAGCACCCGCAGTACTCCTAGGTGATGAGGGTCTAGTGGAGATTTGTTCGGTCCGTTTGGAGATAGTGCTACAGAAGATAGGTGCACGGTTTGCATTGAACGTACCATAGGTCATAAATAGTTTTAGACGCACCCGATGGAACTCGTAAGTGACGTGGGTCGTGTGGAATCTCGTTTTAGTCCATTTGGAGACAATGTTAGTGTCAGTCCATGGTTGGAGCACGGTTTGCACCGAACATACCATAGGCCTAGAAATCATTTTGGACGAACTCGATCAGACTCCTAGGTGACGAGGCTCAAGTGGAAGCTCGGTTCGGTCCGTTTGGGGATAGTGCTTCTCTTGATGCAAGATTGGTGCTTGGTTTGCACCAAATGTAGCATAGGCATAGAAATCGTTTTAGACGCACTCGAGGGGACTCATAGGTGACAAGGCTCAAGTGGAAGCTTGATTCGGTACGTTTGGAGATAGTGCTACTCTTGATGCAAGATTGGTGCTCGGTTTGCGTCGAATGTGCCGTAGGCTCGGAAATAGTATTGGAGGCACCCCATGGAACTCCTAGGTGACGTGGGTCATGTGGAATCTTGTTTTGATCTATTTTGAGACAGTATTAGCGTCGGTGCAAGATAGGTGCTCGGTTTGCGTCAAACGTACCATAGGTTAATAAATTGTTTTAGAAGCACCCGCGGTACTCTTTGGTGATGAGGGTCTAGTGGAGATCTGTTCGGTCCGTTTGGAGATAGTGCTACAGAAGATAGGTGCACGGTTTGCATTGAACGTACCATAGGTCATAAATAGTTTTGGACGCACCCGATGGAACTCGTAAGTGACGTGGGTCGTGTGGAATCTCATTTTTGTCCATTTGGAGACAATGTTAGTGTCAGTCCAAGGTTGGAGCATGGTTTGCACCGAACATACCATAGGCCTAGAAATCGTTTTGGACGAACTCGATCAGACTCCTAGGTGACGAGGCTCAAGTGGAAGCTCGGTTCGGTCCGTTTGGGGATAGTGCTTCTCTTGATGCAAGATTGGTGCTTGGTTTGCACCAAATGTAGCATAGGCATAGAAATCGTTTTAGACGCACTCGAGGGGACTCATAGGTGACAAGGCTCAAGTGGAAGCTTGATTCGGTACGTTTGGAGATAGTGCTACTCTTGATGCAAGATTGGTGCTCGGTTTGCGTCGAATGTGCCGTAGGCTCGGAAATAGTATTGGAGGCACCCCATGGAACTCCTAGGTGACGTGGGTCATGTGGAATCTTGTTTTGATCTATTTTGAGACAGTATTAGCGTCGGTGCAAGATAGGTGCTCGGTTTGCGTCAAACGTACCATAGGTTAATAAATTGTTTTAGAAGCACCCGCGGTACTCTTTGGTGATGAGGGTCTAGTGGAGATCTGTTCGGTCCGTTTGGAGATAGTGCTACAGAAGATAGGTGCACGGTTTGCATTGAACGTACCATAGGTCATAAATAGTTTTGGACGCACCCGATGGAACTCGTAAGTGACGTGGGTCGTGTGGAATCTCGTTTTAGTCCATTTGGAGACAATGTTAGTGTCAGTCCAAGGTTGGAGCATGGTTTGCACCGAACATACCATAGGCCTAGAAATCGTTTTGGACGAACTCGATCAGACTCCTAGGTGACGAGGCTCAAGTGGAAGCTCGGTTCGGTCCGTTTGGGGATAGTGCTTCTCTTGATGCAACATTGGTGCTTGCTTTGCACGAAATGTAGCATAGGCATAGAAATCGTTTTGGACGCACTCGAGGGGACTCCTAGGTGACGAGGCTCAAGTGGAGGCTCGATTCGGTACGTTTGGAGACAGTGCTACTCTTGATGCAAGATTGGTGCTCGGTTTGCGTCGATTGTGCCGTAGGCTCAGAAATAGTATTGGAGGCACCCGATGGAACTCCTAGGTGACGTGGGTCATGTGGAATCTCGTTTTGATCTATTTTGAGACAGTATTAGTGTCGGTGCAAGATAGGTGCATGGTTTGCACTGAACGTACCATAGGCATAGAAATCGTTTTGGACACACTCGATGGGACTCCTAGGTGACGAGGCTCAAGTGGAAGCTCGGTACGGTCCATTTGGAGATAGTGCCACTATTGATGCATGATTGGTGCATGGTTTGTGTCGAACATACCGTAGGCTCGGATATAGTATTGGAGGCAACTGATGGAACTCCAAGGTTACGTGGGTCATATGGAATCTTGTTTCGATCTATTTTGAAACAGTGTTAGCATCGGTGCAAGATAGGTGCTCGGTTTGCGTCAAACGTACCATAGGTTAATAAATCGTTTTAGAAGCACCCGCAGTACTCTTTGGTGATGAGGGTCTAGTGGAGATCTGTTCGGTCCGTTTGGAGATAGTGCTACAGAAGATAGGTGCACGGTTTGCATTGAACGTACCATAGGTCATAAATAGTTTTGGACGCACCCGATGGAACTCGTAAGTGACGTGGGTCGTGTGGAATCTCGTTTTAGTCCATTTGGAGACAATGTTAGTGTCAGTCCAAGGTTGGAGCATGGTTTGCACCGAACATACCATAGGCCTAGAAATCGTTTTGGACGAACTCGATCAGACTCCTAGGTGACGAGGCTCAAGTGGAAGCTCGGTTCGGTCCGTTTGGGGATAGTGCTTCTCTTGATGCAACATTGGTGCTTGCTTTGCACGAAATGTAGCATAGGCATAGAAATCGTTTTGGACGCACTCGAGGGGACTCCTAGGTGACGAGGCTCAAGTGGAGGCTCGATTCGGTACGTTTGGAGATAGTGCTACTCTTGATGCAAGATTGGTGCTCGGTTTGCGTCGAATGTGCCGTAGGCTCGGAAATAGTATTGGAGGCACCCGATGGAACTCCTAGGTGACGTGGGTCATGTGGAATCTCGTTTTGGTCTATTTGGAGACAGTATTAGCGTCGGTGCAAGATAGGTGCATGGTTTGCACTGAACGTACCATAGGCATAGAAATCGTTTTGGACACACTCGATGGGACTCCTAGGTGACGAGGCTCAAGTGGAAGCTCGGTACGGTCCATTTGGAGATAGTGCCACTCTTGATGCAAGATTGGTGCTCGGTTTGCGTCGAACATACCATAGGCTCGGATATAGTATTGGAGGCAACTGATGGAACTCCAAGGTTACGTGGGTCATATGGAATCTTGTTTTGATCTATTTTGAGACAGTATTAGCGTCGGTGCAAGATAGGTCCTCGGTTTGTGTCAAACGTACCATAGGTTAATAAATCGTTTTAGAAGCACCCACAGTACTCTTAGGTGATGAGGGTCTAGTGGAGATCTGTTCGGTCCGTTTGGAGATAGTGCTACAGAAGATAGGTGCACTGTTTGCATTGAACGTACCATAGGTCATAAATAGTTTTGGACGCACCCGATGGAACTCGTAAGTGACGTGGGTCGTGTGGAATCTCGTTTTAGTCCATTTGGAGACAATGTTAGTGTCAGTCCAAGGTTGGAGCATGGTTTGCACCGAACATACCATAGGCCTAGAAATCGTTTTGGACGAACTCGATCAGACTCCTAGGGGACGAGGCTCAAGTGGAAGCTCGGTTCGGTCCGTTTGGGGATAGTGCTTCTCTTGATGCAACATTGGTGCTTGCTTTGCACGAAATGTAGCATAGGCATAGAAATCGTTTTGGACGCACTCGAGGGGACTCCTAGGTGACGAGGCTCAAGTGGAGGCTCGATTCGGTACGTTTGGAGACAGTGCTACTCTTGATGCAAGATTGGTGCTCGGTTTGCGTCGAATGTGCCGTAGGCTCAGAAATAGTATTGGAGGCACCCGATGGAACTCCTAGGTGACGTGGGTCTTGTGGAATCTCGTTTTGATCTATTTTGAGACAGTATTAGTGTCGGTGCAAGATAGGTGCATGGTTTGCACTGAACGTACCATAGGCATAGAAATCGTTTTGGACACACTCGATGGGACTCCTAGGTGACGAGGCTCAAGTGGAAGCTCGGTACGGTCCATTTGGAGATAGTGCCACTATTGATGCATGATTGGTGCATGGTTTGTGTCGAACATACCGTAGGCTCGGATATAGTATTGGAGGCAACTGATGGAACTCCAAGGTTACGTGGGTCATATGGAATCTTGTTTCGATCTATTTTGAAACAGTGTTAGCGTCGGTGCAAGATAGGTGCTCGGTTTGCGTCAAACGTACCATAGGTTAATAAATCGTTTTAGAAGCACCCGCAGTACTCTTTGGTGATGAGGGTCTAGTGGAGATCTGTTCGGTCCGTTTGGAGATAGTGCTACAGAAGATAGGTGCACGGTTTGCATTGAACGTACCATAGGTCATAAATAGTTTTGGACGCACCCGATGGAACTCGTAAGTGACGTGGGTCGTGTGGAATCTCGTTTTAGTCCATTTGGAGACAATGTTAGTGTCAGTCCAAGGTTGGAGCATGGTTTGCACCGAACATACCATAGGCCTAGAAATCGTTTTGGACGAACTCGATCAGACTCCTAGGTGACGAGGCTCAAGTGGAAGCTCGGTTCGGTCCGTTTGGGGATAGTGCTTCTCTTGATGCAACATTGGTGCTTGCTTTGCACGAAATGTAGCATAGGCATAGAAATCGTTTTGGACGCACTCGAGGGGACTCCTAGGTGACGAGGCTCAAGTGGAGGCTCGATTCGGTACGTTTGGAGATAGTGCTACTCTTGATGCAAGATTGGTGCTCGGTTTGCGTCGAATGTGCCGTAGGCTCGGAAATAGTATTGGAGGCACCCGATGGAACTCCTAGGTGACGTGGGTCATGTGGAATCTCGTTTTGGTCTATTTGGAGACAGTATTAGCGTCGGTGCAAGATAGGTGCATGGTTTGCACTGAACGTACCATAGGCATAGAAATCGTTTTGGACACACTCGATGGGACTCCTAGGTGACGAGGCTCAAGTGGAAGCTCGGTACGGTCCATTTGGAGATAGTGCCACTCTTGATGCAAGATTGGTGCTCGGTTTGCGTCGAACATACCATAGGCTCGGATATAGTATTGGAGGCAACTGATGGAACTCCAAGGTTACGTGGGTCATATGGAATCTTGTTTTGATCTATTTTGAGACAGTATTAGCGTCGGTGCAAGATAGGTCCTCGGTTTGTGTCAAACGTACCATAGGTTAATAAATCGTTTTAGAAGCACCCGCAGTACTCTTAGGTGATGAGGGTCTAGTGGAGATCTGTTCGGTCCGTTTGGAGATAGTGCTACAGAAGATAGGTGCACTGTTTGCATTGAACGTACCATAGGTCATAAATAGTTTTGGACGCACCCGATGGAACTCGTAAGTGACGTGGGTCGTGTGGAATCTCGTTTTAGTCCATTTGGAGACAATGTTAGTGTCAGTCCAAGGTTGGATCTCTCTCTTTTCCTCCTCCTCCGTTGTTGTTGTTGAGAGAGATATCTCTCTCTTTTCCTCCTCCTCCGTTGTTGTTTGTTGAGAGAGATAGTCCATTTGGAGACAATGTTAGTGTCAGTCCAAGGTTGGAGCATGGTTTGCACCGAACATACCATAGGCCTAGAAATTGTTTTGGACGAACTCGATCAGACTCCTAGGTGACGAGGCTCAAGTGGAAGCTCGGTTCGGTCCGTTTGGGGATAGTGCTTCTCTTGATGCAACATTGGTGCTTGCTTTGCACGAAATGTAGCATAGGCATAGAAATCGTTTTGGACGCACTCGAGGGGACTCCTAGGTGACGAGGCTCAAGTGGAGGCTCGATTCGGTACGTTTGGAGATAGTGCTACTCTTGATGCAAGATTGGTGCTCGGTTTGCGTCGAATGTGCCGTAGGCTCGGAAATAGTATTGGAGGCACCCGATGGAACTCCTAGGTGACGTGGGTCATGTGGAATCTCGTTTTGGTCTATTTGGAGACAGTATTAGCGTCGGTGCAAGATAGGTGCATGGTTTGCACTGAACGTACCATAGGCATAGAAATCGTTTTGGACACACTCGATGGGACTCCTAGGTGACGAGGCTCAAGTGGAAGCTCGGTACGGTCCATTTGGAGATAGTGCCACTCTTGATGCAAGATTGGTGCTCGGTTTGCGTCGAACATACCATAGGCTCGGATATAGTATTGGAGGCAACTGATGGAACTCCAAGGTTACGTGGGTCATATGGAATCTTGTTTTGATCTATTTTGAGACAGTATTAGCGTCGGTGCAAGATAGGTCCTCGGTTTGTGTCAAACGTACCATAGGTTAATAAATCGTTTTAGAAGCACCCGCAGTACTCTTAGGTGATGAGGGTCTAGTGGAGATCTGTTCGGTCCGTTTGGAGATAGTGCTACAGAAGATAGGTGCACTGTTTGCATTGAACGTACCATAGGTCATAAATAGTTTTGGACGCACCCGATGGAACTCGTAAGTGACGTGGGTCGTGTGGAATCTCGTTTTAGTCCATTTGGAGACAATGTTAGTGTCAGTCCAAGGTTGGAGCATGGTTTGCACCGAACGTACCATAGGCCTAGAAATCATTTTGGACGAACTCGATCAGACTCCTAGGTGACGAGGCTCAAGTGGAAGCTCGGTTCGGTCTGTTTGGGGATAGTGCTTCTCTTGATGCAACATTGGTGCTTGGTTTGCACCAAATGTAGCATAGGCATAGAAATCGTTTTAGACACACTCGAGGGGACTCAGAGGTGATTAGGCTCAAGTGGAAGCTTGATTCGGTACGTTTGGAGATAGTGCTACTCTTGATGCAAGATTGGTGCTCGGTTTGCGTCGAATGTGCCATAGGCTCGGAAATAGTATTGGAGGCACCCAATGGAACTCCTAGGTGACGTGGGTCATGTGGAATCTTGTTTTGATCTATTTTGAGACAGTATTAGCGTCGATGCAAGATAGGTGCTCGGTTTGCGTCAAACGTACCATAGGTTAATAAATCGTTTTAGAAGCACCCGCGGTACTCTTTGGTGATGAGGGTCTAGTGGAGATCTGTTCGGTCCGTTTGGAGATAGTGCTACAGAAGATAGGTGCACGGTTTGCATTGAACGTACCATAGGTCATAAATAGTTTTGGATGCACCCGATGGAACTCGTAAGTGACGTGGGTCGTGTGGAATCTCATTTTTGTCCATTTGGAGACAATGTTAGTGTCAGTCCAAGGTTGGAGCATGGTTTGCACCGAACATACCATAGGCCTAGAAATCGTTTTGGACGAACTCGATCAGACTCCTAGGTGATGAGGCTCAAGTGGAAGCTCGGTTCGGTCCGTTTGGGGATAGTGCTTCTCTTGATACAACATTGGTGCTTGCTTTGCACGAAATGTAGCATAGGCATAGAAATCATGTTGGATGCACTCGAGGGGACTCCTAGGTGACGAGGCTCAAGTGGAAGCTCGATTCGGTACGTTTGGAGATAGTGCTACTCTTGATGCAAGATTGGTGCTCGGTTTGTGTCGAATGTGCCGTAGGCTCGGAAATAGTATTGGAGGCACCCGATGGAACTCCTAGGTGACGTGGGTCATGTGGAATCTCGTTTTGATCTATTTTGATACAGTATTAGCGTCGGTGCAAGATAGGTGCATGGTTTGCACTGAACGTACCATAGGCATAGAAATCGTTTTGGACACACTCGATGGGACTCCTAGGTGACGAGGCTCACGTGGAAGCTCGGTACGGTCCATTTGGAGATAGTGCCACTCTTGATGCAAGATTGGTGCTCGGTTTGCGTCGAACATACCGTAGGCTCGGATATAGTATTGGAGGCAACTGATGGAACTCCAAGGTTACGTGGGTCATATGGAATCTTGTTTTGATCTATTTTGAGACAGTATTAGCGTCGGTGCAAGATAGGTGCTCGGTTTGCGTCAAACGTACCATAGGTTAATAAATCGTTTTAGAAGCACCCGCAGTACTCTTAGGTGATGAGGGTCTAGTGTAGATCTGTTCGGTCCGTTTGGAGATAGTGCTACAGAAGATAGGTGCACTGTTTGCATTGAACATACCATAGGTCATAAATAGTTTTGGACGCACCCGATGGAACTCGTAAGTGGCGTGGGTCGTGTGGAATCTCGTTTTAGTCCATTTGGAGACAATGTTAGTGTCAGTCCAAGGTTGGTGCACGTTTTGCACCGAACATACCATAGGCCTAGAAATCATTTTGGACGAACTCGATCAGACTCCTAGGTGACGAGGCTCAAGTGGAAGCTCGGTTCGGTCCGTTTGGGGATAGTGCTTCTCTTGATGCAAGATTGGTGCTTGGTTTGCACCAAATGTAGCATAAGCATAGAAATCGTTTTAGACGCACTCGAGGGGACTCATAGGTGATGAGGCTCAAGTGGAAGCTTGATTCGGTACGTTTGGAGATAGTGCTACTCTTGATGCAAGATTGGTGCTCGGTTTGCGTCGAATGTGCCGCAGGCTCGGAAATAGTATTGGAGGCACCCAATGGAACTCCTAGGTGACGTGGGTCATGTGGAATCTTGTTTTGATCTATTTTGAGACAGTATTAGCGTCGGTGCAAGATAGGTGCTCGGTTTGCGTCAAACGTACCATAGGTTAATAAATCGTTTTAGAAGCACCCGTGGTACTCTTTGGTGATGAGGGTCTAGTGGAGATCTGTTCGGTCCGTTTGGAGATAGTGCTATAGAAGATAGGTGCACGGTTTGCATTGAACGTACCATAGGTCATAAATAGTTTTGGACGCACCCGATGGAACTCGTAAGTGACGTGGGTCGTGTGGAATCTCATTTTAGTCCATTTGGAGACAATGTTAGTGTCAGTCCAAGGTTGGAGCATGGTTTGCACCGAACATACCATAGGCCTAGAAATCGTTTTGGACGAACTCGATCAGACTCCTAGGTGACGAGGCTCAAGTGGAAGCTCGGTTCGGTCCGTTTGGGGATAGTGCTTCTCTTGATGCAACATTGGTGCTTGGTTTGCACCAAATGTAGCATAGGCATAGAAATCATTTTAGACGCACTCGAGGGGACTCATAGGTGATGAGGCTCAAGTGGAAGCTTGATTCGGTACGTTTGGAGATAGTGCTACTCTTGATGCAAGATTGGTGCTCGGTTTGCGTCGAATGTGCCATAGGCTCGGAAATAGTATTAGAGGCACCCGATGGAACTCCTAGGAGACGTGGGTCTTGTGGAATCTCGTTTTGATCTATTTTGAGACAGTGTTAGCATCGGAGCAAGATAGGTGCACGGTTTGCATTGAACGTTCCATAGGCATAGAAATTGTTTTGGACACACTCGATGGGACTCCTAGGTGACGAGGCTCAAGTGGAAGCTCGGTACGGTCCATTTGGAGATAGTGCCACTCTTGATGCATGATTGGTGCACGGTTTGTGTCGAACATACCGTAGGCTCGGATATAGTATTGGAGGCAATTGATGGAACTCCAAGGTTACGTGGGTCATATGGAATCTTGTTTCGATCTGTTTTGAAACATTGTTAGCGTCGGTGCAAGATAGGTGCTCGGTTTGCGTCAAACGTACCATTGGTTAATAAATCGTTTTAGAAGCACCCGCAGTACTCTTAGGTGATGAGAGTCTAGTGGAGATTTGTTCGGTCCGTTTGGAGATAGTGCAACAGAAGATAGGTGCACGGTTTGCATTGAACATATCATAGGTCATAAATAGTTTTGGACGCACCCGATGGAACTCGTAAGTGACGTGGGTCGTGTGGAATCTCGTTTTAGTCCATTTGGAGACAATGTTAGTGTCAGTCCAAGGTTGGAGCACGGTTTGCACCGAACATACCATAGGCCTAGAAATCATTTTGGACGAACTCGATCAGACTCCTAGGTGACGAGGCTCAAGTGGAAGCTCGGTTCGGTCCGTTTGGGGATAGTGCTTCTCTTGATGCAAGATTGGTGCTTGGTTTGCACCAAATGTAGCATAGGCATAGAAATCGTTTTAGACGCACTCGAGGGGACTCATAGGTGACGAGGCTCAAGTGGAAGCTTGATTCGGTATGTTTGGAGATAGTGCTACTCTTGATGCAAGATTGGTGCTCGGTTTGCGTCGAATGTGCCGTAGGCTCGGAAATAGTATTGGAGGCACCCCATGGAACTCCTAGGTGACGTGGGTCATGTGGAATCTTGTTTTGATCTATTTTGAGACAGTATTAGCGTCGGTGCAAGATAGGTGCTCGGTTTGCGTCAAACGTACCATAGGTTAATAAATTGTTTTAGAAGCACCCGCGGTACTCTTTGGTGATGAGGGTCTAGTGGAGATCTGTTCGGTCCGTTTGGAGATTGTGCTACAGAAGATAGGTGCACTGTTTGCATTGAACATACCATAGGTCATAAATAGTTTTGGACGCACCCGATGGAACTCGTAAGTGGCGTGGGTCATGTGGAATCTCGTTTTAGTACATTTGGAGACAATGTTAGTGTCAGTCCAAGGTTGGAGCACGTTTTGCACCGAACATACCATAGGCCTAGAAATCATTTTGGACGAACTCGATCAGACTCCTAGGTGACGAGGCTCAAGAGGAAGCTCGGTTTGGTCCGTTTGGGGATAGTGCTTCTCTTGATGCAAGATTGGTGCTTGGTTTGCACCAAATGTAGCATAAGCATAGAAATCGTTTTAGACGCACTCGAGGGGACTCATAGGTGATGAGGCTCAAGTGGAAGCTTGATTCGGTACGTTTGGAGATAGTGCTACTCTTGATTCAAGATTGGTGCTCGGTTTGCGTCGAATGTGCCGTAGGCTCGGAAATAGTATTGGAGGCACCCAATGGAACTCCTAGGTGACGTGGGTCATGTGGAATCTTGTTTTGATCTATTTTGAGACAGTATTAGCGTCGGTGCAAGATAGGTGCTCGGTTTGCGTCAAACGTACCATAGGTTAATAAATCGTTTTAGAAGCACCCGTGGTACTCTTTGGTGATGAGGGTCTAGTGGAGATCTGTTCGGTCCGTTTGGAGATAGTGCTATAGAAGATAGGTGCACGGTTTGCATTGAACGTACCATAGGTCATAAATAGTTTTGGACGCACCCGATGGAACTCGTAAGTGACGTGGGTCGTGTGGAATCTCATTTTAGTCCATTTGGAGACAATGTTAGTGTCAGTCCAAGGTTGGAGCATGGTTTGCACCGAAACATACCATAGGCCTAGAAATCGTTTTGGACGAACTCGATCAGACTCCTAGGTGACGAGGCTCAAGTGGAAGCTCGGTTCGGTCCGTTTGGGGATAGTGCTTCTCTTGATGCAACATTGGTGCTTGGTTTGCACCAAATGTAGCATAGGCATAGAAATCATTTTAGACGCACTCGAGGGGACTCATAGGCGATGAGGCTCAAGTGGAAGCTTGATTCGGTACGTTTGGAGATAGTGCTACTCTTGATGCAAGATTGGTGCTCGGTTTGCGTCGAATGTGCCGTAGGCTCGGAAATAGTATTAGAGGCACCCGATGGAACTCCTAGGAGACGTGGGTCTTGTGGAATCTCGTTTTAATCTATTTTGAGACAGTGTTAGCATCGGAGCAAGATAGGTGCACGGTTTGCATTGAACGTACCATAGGCATAGAAATTGTTTTGGACACACTCGATGGGACTCCTAGGTGACGAGGCTCAAGTGGAAGCTCGGTACGGTCCATTTGGAGATAGTGCCACTCTTGATGCATGATTGGTGCACGGTTTGTGTCGAACATACCGTTGGCTCGGATATAGTATTGGAGGCAATTGATGGAACTCCAAGGTTACGTGGGTCATATGGAATCTTGTTTCGATCTGTTTTGAAACATTGTTAGCGTCGGAGCAAGATAGGTGCTCGGTTTGCGTCAAACGTACCATAGGTTAATAAATCATTTTAGAAGCACCCGCAGTACTCTTAGGTGATGAGAGTCTAGTGGAGATCTGTTCGGTCCGTTTGGAGATAGTGCTACAGAAGATAGGTGCACGGTTTGCATTGAACGTATCATAGGTCATAAATAGTTTTGGACGCACCCGATGGAACTCGTAAGTGACGTGGGTCGTGTGGAATCTCGTTTTAGTCCATTTGGAGACAATGTTAGCGTCAGTCCAAGGTTGGAGCATGGTTTGCACCGAACATACCATAGGCCTAGAAATCATTTTGGACGAACTCGATCAGACTCCTAGGTGACGAGGCTCAAGTGGAAGCTCGGTTCGGTCCGTTTGGGGATAGTGCTTCTCTTGATGCAAGATTGGTGCTTGGTTTGCACCAAATGTAGCATAGGCATAGAAATCGTTTTAGACGCACTCGAGGGGACTCATAGGTGACGAGGCTCAAGTGGAAGCTTGATTCGGTATGTTTGGAGATAGTGCCACTCTTGATGCAAGATTGGTGCTCGGTTTGCGTCGAATGTGCCGTAGGCTCGGAAATAGTATTGGAGGCACCCCATGGAACTCCTAGGTGACGTGGGTCATGTGGAATCTTGTTTTGATCTATTTTGAGACAGTATTAGCGTCGGTGCAAGATAGGTGCTCGGTTTGCGTCAAACGTACCATAGGTTAATAAATTGTTTTAGAAGCACCCGCGGTACTCTTTGGTGATGAGGGTCTAGTGGAGATCTGTTCGGTCCGTTTGGAGATAGTGCTACAGAAGATAGGTGCACTGTTTGCATTGAACATACCATAGGTCATAAATAGTTTTGGACGCACCCGATGGAACTCGTAAGTGGCGTGGGTCGTGTGGAATCTCGTTTTAGTCCATTTAGAGACAATGTTAGTGTCAGTCCAAGGTTGGAGCACGTTTTGCACCGAACATACCATAGGCCTAGAAATCATTTTGGACGAACTCGATCAGACTCCTAGGTGACGAGGCTCAAGTGGAAGCTCGGTTCGGTCCGTTTGGGGATAGTGCTTCTCTTGATGCAAGATTGGTGCTTGGTTTGCACCAAATGTAGCATAAGCATAGAAATCGTTTTAGACGCACTCGAGGGGACTCATAGGTGATGAGGCTCAAGTGGAAGCTTGATTCGGTACGTTTGGAGATAGTGCTACTCTTGATGCAAGATTGGTGCTCGGTTTGCGTCGAATGTGCCATAGGCTCGGAAATAGTATTGGAGGCACCCAATGGAACTCCTAGGTGACGTGGGTCATGTGGAATCTTGTTTTGATCTATTTTGAGACAGTATTAGCGTCGGTGCAAGATAGGTGCTCGGTTTGCGTCAAACGTACCATAGGTTAATAAATCGCTTTAGAAGCACCCGCGGTACTCTTTGGTGATGAGGGTCTAGTGGAGATCTGTTCGGTCCGTTTGGAGATAGTGCTATAGAAGATAGGTGCACGGTTTGCAATGAATGTACCATAGGTCATAAATAGTTTTGGACGCACCCGATGGAACTCGTAAGTGACGTGGGTCGTGTGGAATCTCATTTTAGTCCATTTGGAGACAATGTTAGTGTCAGTCCAAGGTTGGAGCATGGTTTGCACCGAACATACCATAGGCCTAGAAATCGTTTTGGACGAACTCGATCAGACTCCTAGGTGACGAGGCTCAAGTGGAAGCTCGGTTCGGTCCGTTTGGGGATAGTGCTTCTCTTGATGCAACATTGGTGCTTGGTTTGCACCAAATGTAGCATAGGCATAGAAATCATTTTAGACGCACTCGAGGGGACTCATAGGTGATGAGGCTCAAGTGGAAGCTTGATTTGGTACGTTTGGAGATAGTGCTACTCTTGATGCAAGATTGGTGCTCGGTTTGCGTCGAATGTGCCGTAGGCTCGGAAATAGTATTAGAGGCACCCGATGGAACTCCTAGGAGACGTGGTCTTGTGGAATCTCGTTTTGATCTATTTTGAGACAGTGTTAGCATCGGAGCAAGATAGGTGCACGGTTTGCATTGAACGTACCATAGGCATAGAAATTGTTTTGGACACACTCGATGGGACTCCTAGGTGACGAGGCTCAAGTGGAAGCTCGGTACGGTCCATTTGGAGATAGTGCCACTCTTGATGCATGATTGGTGCACGGTTTGTGTCGAACATACCGTAGGCTCGGATATAGTATTGGAGGCAATTGATGGAACTCCAAGGTTACGTGGGTCATATGGAATCTTGTTTCGATCTGTTTTGAAACATTGTTAGCGTCGGTGCAAGATAGGTGTTCGGTTTGCGTCAAACGTACCATAGGTTAATAAATCGTTTTAGAAGCACCCGCAGTACTCTTAGGTGATGAGAGTCTAGTGGAGATCTGTTCGGTCCGTTTGGAGATAGTGCTACAGAAGATAGGTGCACGGTTTGCATTGAACGTACCATAGGTCATAAATAGTTTTGGACGCACCCGATGGAACTCGTAAGTGACGTGGGTCGTGTGGAATCTCGTTTTAGTCCATTTGGAGACAATGTTAGTGTCAGTCCAAGGTTGGAGCATGGTTTGCACCGAACATACCATAGGCCTAGAAATCATTTTGGACGAACTCGATCAGACTCCTAGGTGACGAGGCTCAAGTGGAAGCTCGGTTCGGTCCGTTTGGGGATAGTGCTTCTCTTGATGCAAGATTGGTGCTTGGTTTGCACCAAATGTAGCATAGGCATAGAAATCGTTTTAGACGCACTCGAGGGGACTCATAGGTGACGAGGCTCAAGTGGAAGCTTGATTCGGTATGTTTGGAGATAGTGCTACTCTTGATGCAAGATTGGTGCTCGGTTTGCGTCGAATGTGCCGTAGGCTCGGAAATAGTATTCGAGGCACCCCATGGAACTCCTAGGTGACGTGGGTCATGTGGAATCTTGTTTTGATCTATTTTGAGACAGTATTAGCGTCGGTGCAAGATAGGTGCTCGGTTTGCGTCAAACGTACCATAGGTTAATAAATCGTTTTAGAAGCACCCACGGTACTCTTTGGTGATGAGGGTCTAGTGGAGATCTGTTCGGTCCGTTTGGAGATAGTGCTACAGAAGATAGGTGCACGGTTTGCATTGAACGTACCATAGGTCATAAATAGTTTTGGACGCACCCGATGGAACTCGTAAGTGACGTGGGTCGTGTGGAATCTCGTTTTAGTCCATTTGGAGACAATGTTAGTGTCAGTCCAAGGTTGGAGCATGGTTTGCACCGAACATACCATAGGCCTAGAAATCATTTTGGACGAACTCGATCAGACTCCTAGGTGACGAGGCTCAAGTGGAAGCTCGGTTCGGTCCGTTTGGGGATAGTGCTTCTCTTGATGCAACATTGGTGCTTGCTTTGCACGAAATGTAGCATAGGCATAGAAATCGTTTTGGACGCACTCGAGGGGACTCCTAGGTGACGAGGCTCAAGTGGAGGCTCGATTCGGTACGTTTGGAGATAGTGCTACTCTTGATGCAAGATTGGTGCTCGGTTTGCGTCGAATGTGCCGTAGGCTCGGAAATAGTATTGGTGGCACCCGATGGAACTCCTAGGTGACGTGGGTCATGTGGAATCTCGTTTTGATCTATTTTGAGACAGTATTAGCGTCGGTGCAAGATAGGTGCATGGTTTGCACTGAACGTACCATAGGCATAGAAATCGTTTTGGACACACTCGATGGGACTCCTAGGTGACGAGGCTCAAGTGGAAGCTCGGTACGGTCCATTTGGAGATAGTGCCACTCTTGATGCAAGATTGGTGCTCGGTTTGCGTCGAACATACCGTAGGCTCGGATATAGTATTGGAGGCAACTGATGGAACTCCAAGGTTACGTGGGTCATATGGAATCTTGTTTTGATCTATTTTGAGACAGTATTAGCGTCGGTGCAAGATAGGTCCTCGGTTTGTGTCAAACGTACCATAGGTTAATAAATCGTTTTAGAAGCACCCGCAGTACTCTTAGGTGATGAGGGTCTAGTGGAGATCTGTTCGGTCTGTTTGGAGATAGTGCTACAGAAGATAGGTGCACTGTTTGCATTGAACGTACCATAGGTCATAAATAGTTTTGGACGCACCCGATGGAACTCGTAAGTGACGTGGGTCGTGTGGAATCTCGTTTTAGTCCATTTGGAGACAATGTTAGTGTCAGTCCAAGGTTGGAGCATGGTTTGCACCGAACATACCATAGGCCTAGAAATCATTTTGGATGAACTCGATCAGACTCCTAGGTGACGAGGCTCAAGTGGAAGCTCGGTTCGGTCCGTTTGGGGATAGTGCTTCTCTTGATGCAACATTGGTGCTTGGTTTGCACCAAATGTAGCATAGGCATAGAAATCGTTTTAGACGCACTCGAGGGGACTCATAGGTGATGAGGCTCAAGTGGAAGCTTGATTCGGTACGTTTGGAGATAGTGCTACTCTTGATGCAAGATTGGTGCTCGGTTTGCGTCGAATGTGCCGTAGGCTCGGAAATAGTATTGGAGACACCCAATGGAATTCCTAGGTGACGTGGGTCATGTGGAATCTTGTTTTGATCTATTTTGAGACAGTATTAGCGTCGGTGCAAGATAGGTGCTCGGTTTGCGTCAAACATACCATAGGTTAATAAATCGTTTTAGAAGCACCCGCGGTACTCTTTGGTGATGAGGGTCTAGTGGAGATCTGTTCGGTCCGTTTGGAGATAGTGCTACAGAAGATAGGTGCACAGTTTGCATTGAACGTACCATAGGTCATAAATAGTTTTGGACGCACCCGATGGAACTCATAAGTGACGTGGGTCGTGTGGAATCTCATTTTAGTCCATTTGGAGACAATGTTAGTGTCAGTCCAAGGTTGGAGCATGATTTGCACCGAACATACCATAGGCCTAGAAATCGTTTTGGACAAACTCGATTAGACTCCTAGGTGACGAGGCTCAAGTGGAAGCTCGGTTCGGTCCGTTTGGGGATAGTGCTTCTCTTGATGCAACATTGGTGCTTGCTTTGCACGAAATGTAGCATAGGCATAGAAATCGTGTTGGACGCACTCGAGGGGACTCCTAGGTGACGAGGCTCAAGTGGAAGCTCGATTCGGTACATTTGGAGATAGTGCTACTCTTGATGCAAGATTGGTGCTCGGTTTGCGTCGAATGTGCCGTAGGCTCAGAAATAGTATTGGAGGCACCCGATGGAACTCCTAGGTGACGTGGGTCATTTGGAATCTCGTTTTGATATATTTTGAGACAGTATTAGCGTCGGTGCAAGATAGGTGCATGGTTTGCACCCAACATACCATAGGCATAGAAATTGTTTTGGACACACTCGATGGGACTCCTAGGTGACGAGGCTCAAGTGGAAGCTCGGTACGGTCCATTTAGAGATAATGCTACTCTTGATGCATGATTGGTGCACGGTTTGCGTCGAACATACCGTAGGCTCGGATATAGTATTGGAGGCAACTGATGGAACTCCAAGGTTACGTGGGTCATATGGAATCTTGTTTTGATCTATTTTGTGACAGTATTAGCGTCGGTGCAAGATAGGTGCTCGGTTTGCGTCCAACGTACCATAGGTTCATAAATTGTTTTAGAAGCACCCGCGGTACTCCTAGGTGATGAGGGTCTGGGGGAGATCTGTTTTGTTCCGTTTGGAGATAGTGCTATAGAAGATAGGTGCACTGTTTGCATTGAACGTACCATAGGTCATAAATAGTTTTGGACGCACCCGATGGAACTCGTAAGTGACGTGGGTCGTGTGGAATCTCGTTTTAGTTCATTTGGAGATAGTGTTAGTGTTAGTGCAAGGTTGGAGCATGGTTTGCACCCAACATACCATAGGCATAGAAATTGTTTTGGACACACTCGAGGGGACTCCTAGGTGACGAGGCTCAAGTGGAAGCTCGGTACGGTCCATTTGGAGATAGTGCTACTCTTGATGCATGATTGGTGCACGGTTTGCGGAGAACGTACCATAGGCTCGAAAATAGTATTGGAGGCACCCGATTGAACTCCTAAGTTACGTGTGTCATGTGGAATCTTGTTTCGATCTGTTTTGAAACAGTGTTAGCATCGGTGCAAGATGGGTGCTCGGTTTGCATCCAACGTACCATAGGTTCATAAATTGTTTTAGAAGCACCCGCGGTACTCCTATTTGACGAGGATATAGTGGAGATCTGTTTGGTCCGTTTGGAGATAGTGCTACAGAAGATAGGTGCACGGTTTGCATTGAACGTACCACAGGTCATAAACAGTTTTGGACGCACCCGATGGAACTCGTAAGTGACGTGGGTCGTGTGGAATCTCGTTTTAGTTCATTTGGAGATAGTGTTAGTGTCAGTGCAAGGTTGGAGCACGGTTTGCACCGAACATACCATAGGCATAGAAATCGTTTTGGACAATCTTGATCAAACTCCTATGTGACGAGGCTCAAGTGGAAGCTCGGTTCGGTCCGTTTGGGGATAGTGTTCTCTTGATGCAAGATTGGTGCTTGGTTTGCACCAAATGTAGCATAGGCATAGAAATCATTTTGGACGCACTCGAGGGGACTCCTAGGTGATGAGGCTCAAGTGGAAGCTCGATTAGGTACGTTTGGAGATAGTGCTACTCTTGATGCAAGATTGGTGCTCGGTTTGCGTCGAACGTACTGTAGGCTCGGAAATAGTATTGGAGGCACCCGATGGAACTCCTAAGTGACGTGGGTCATGTGGAATCTTGTTTCGATCTGTTTTGAAACAGTGTTAGCGTCGTTGCAAGATAGGAGCTCGGTTTGCGTCAAATGTACCATAGGTCCATAAATTGTTTTAGAAGCACCCGCGGTACTCCTAGGTGATGAGTGTCTGGTGGAGATCTGTTTCATTCGTTAAAGATAGTGCTATAGAAGATAGGTGCACGGTTTGTATTGAATGTACCATAGGTCATAAACAGTTTTGGATGCACCCGATGGAACTCGTAACTGACGTGGGTCATGTGGAATCTCGTTTTAGTCCATTTGGAGATAGTGTTAGTGTCAGTGCAAGGTTGGAGCACGGTTTGCACCCAACATACCATAGGCATAGAAATTGTTTTGGACGATCTCGATCAGACTCCTATGTGACGAGGCTCAAGTGGAAGCTCAGTTCGGTCCGTTCCGGGATAGTGCTTCTCTTGATGCAAGATTGGTGCTTGGTTTGCACCAAATGTAGCATAGGCATAGAAATCATTTTGGACGCACTCGAGGGGACTCCTAGGTGATGAGGCTCAAGTGGAAGCACGATTAGGTACGTTTGGAGATAGTGCTACTCTTGATGCAAGATTGGTGCTCGGTTTGCGTCGAACGTACCGTAGGCTCAGAAATAGTATTAGAAGCACCCGATGGAACTCCTAGGTGACGAGGCTCAAGTGGAAGCTCGGTTCGGTCCGTTTGGGGATAGTGCTTCTCTTGATGCAACATTGGTGCTTGCTTTGCACGAAATGTAGCATAGGCATAGAAATCGTTTTGGACGCACTCGAGGGGACTCCTAGGTGACGAGGCTCAAGTGGAGGCTCGATTCGGTACGTTTGGAGATAGTGCTACTCTTGATGCAAGATTGGTGCTCGGTTTGCGTTGAATGTGCCGTAGGCTCGGAAATAGTATTGGAGGCACCCGATGGAACTCCTAGGTGACGTGGGTCATGTGGAATCTCGTTTTGATCTATTTTGAGACAGTATTAGCGTCGGTGCAAGATAGGTGCATGGTTTGCACTGAACGTACCATAGGCATAGAAATCGTTTTGGACACACTCGATGGGACTCCTAGGTGACGAGGCTCAAGGGGAAGCTCGGTACGGTCCATTTGGAGATAGTGCCACACTTGATGCAAGATTGGTGCTCGGTTTGCGTCGAACATACCGTAGGCTCGGATATAGTATTGGAGGCAACTGATGGAACTCCAAGGTTACGTGGGTCATATGGAATCTTGTTTTGATCTATTTTGAGACAGTATTAGCATCGGTGCAAGATAGGTGCTCGGTTTGCGTCCAACGTACCATAGGTTCATAAATTGTTTTAGAAGCACCCGCGGTACTCCTAGGTGATGAGGGTCTGGGGGAGATCTATTTTGTTCCGTTTGGAGATAGTGCTACAGAAGATAGGTGCACTGTTTGCATTGAACGTACCATAGGTCATAAATAGTTTTGGACGCACCCGATGGAACTCGTAAGTGACGTGGGTCGTGTGGAATCTCGTTTTAGTTCATTTGGAGATAGTGTTAGTGTTAGTGCAAGGTTGGAGCATGGTTTGCACCCAACATACCATAGGCATAGAAATTGTTTTGGACACACTCGATGGGACTCCTAGGTGACGAGGCTCAAGTGGAAGCTCGGTACGGTCCATTTAGAGATAGTGCTACTCTTGATGCATGATTGGTGCACGGTTTGCGGAGAACGTACCATAGGCTCGAAAATAGTATTGGAGGCACCCGATTGAACTCCTAAGTTACGTGTGTCATGTGGAATCTTGTTTCGATCTGTTTTGAAACAGTGTTAGCATCGGTGCAAGATGGGTGCTCGGTTTGCATCCAACGTACCATAGGTTCATAAATTGTTTTAGAAGCACCCGCGGTACTCCTATTTGATGAGGATATAGTGGAGATCTGTTTGGTCCGTTTGGAGATAGTGCTACAGAAGATAGGTGCACGGTTTGCATTGAACGTACCACAGGTCATAAACAGTTTTGGACGCACCCGATGGAACTCGTAAGTGACGTGGGTCGTGTGGAATCTCGTTTTAGTTCATTTGGAGATAGTGTTAGTGTCAGTGCAAGGTTGGAGCACGGTTTGCACCGAACATACCATAGGCATAGAAATCGTTTTGGACAATCTTGATCAAACTCCTATGTGACGAGGCTCAAGTGGAAGCTCGGTTCGGTCCGTTTGGGGATAGTGTTCTCTTGATGCAAGATTGGTGCTTGGTTTGTACCAAATGTAGCATAGGCATAGAAATCATTTTGGACGCACTCGAGGGGACTCCTAGGTGATGAGGCTCAAGTGGAAGCTCGATTAGGTACGTTTGGAGATAGTGCTACTCTTGATGCAAGATTGGTGCTCGGTTTGCGTCGAACGTACTGTAGGCTTGGAAATAGTATTGGAGGCACCTGATGGAACTCCTAAGTGACGTGGGTCATGTGGAATCTTGTTTCGATCTGTTTTGAAACAGTGTTAGCGTCGTTGCAAGATAGGAGCTCGGTTTGCGTCAAATGTACCATAGGTCCATAAATTGTTTTAGAAGCACCCGCGGTACTCCTAGGTGATGAGTGTCTGGTGGAGATCTGTTTCATTCGTTAAAGATAGTGCTATAGAAGATAGGTGCACGGTTTGTATTGAATGTACCATAGGTCATAAACAGTTTTGGATGCACCCGATGGAACTCGTAACTGACGTGGGTCATGTGGAATCTCGTTTTAGTCCATTTGGAGATAGTGTTAGTGTCAGTGCAAGGTTAGAGCACGGTTTGCACCCAACATACCATAGGCATAGAAATTGTTTTGGACGATCTCGATCAGACTCCTATGTGACGAGGCTCAAGTGGAAGCTCGGTTCGGTCCGTTCCGGGATAGTGCTTCTCTTGATGCAAGATTGGTGCTTGGTTTGCACCAAATGTAGCATAGGCATAGAAATCATTTTGGACGCACTCGAGGGGACTCCTAGGTGATGAGGCTCCAGTGGAAGCACGATTAGGTACGTTTGGAGATAGTGCTACTCTTGATGCAAGATTGGTGCTCGGTTTGCGTCGAACGTACCGTAGGCTCAGAAATAGTATTAGAAGCACCCGATGGAACTCCTAGGTGACGAGGCTCAAGTGGAAGCTCGGTTAGGTCCGTTTGGGGATAGTGCTTCTCTTGATGCAACATTGGTGCTTGCTTTGCACGAAATGTAGCATAGGCATAGAAATCGTGTTGGACGCACTCGAGGGGACTCCTAGGTGACGAGGCTCAAGTGGAAGCTCGATTCGGTACGTTTGGAGATAGTGCTACTCTTGATGCAAGATTGGTGCTCGGTTTGCGTCGAATGTGCCGTAGGCTCGGAAATAGTATTGGAGGCACCCGATGGAACTCCTAGGTGACGTGGGTCATGTGGAATCTCGTTTTGATCTATTTTGAGACAGTATTAGCGTCGGTGCAAGATAGGTGCATGGTTTGCACTGAACGTACCATAGGCATAGAAATCGTTTTGGACACACTCGATGGGACTCCTAGGTGACGAGGCTCAAGTGGAAGCTCGGTACGGTCCATTTAGAGATAGTGCCACTCTTGATGCAAGATTGGTGCACGGTTTGCGTCGAACATACCGTAGGCTCGGATATAGTATTGGAGGCAACTGATGGAACTCCAAGGTTACGTGGGTCATATGGAATCTTGTTTTGATCTATTTTGAGACAGTATTAGCGTCGGTGCAAGATAGGTGCTCGGTTTGCGTCCAACGTACCATAGGTTCATAAATTGTTTTAGAAGCACCCGCGGTACTCCTAGGTGATGAGGGTCTGGGGGAGATCTGTTTTGTTCCGTTTGGAGATAGTGCTACAGAAGATAGGTGCACTGTTTGCATTGAACGTACCATAGGTCATAAATAGTTTTGGACGCACCCGATGGAACTTGTAAGTGACGTGGGTCGTGTGGAATCTCGTTTTAGTTCATTTGGAGATAGTGTTAGTGTTAGTGCAAGGTTGGAGCATGGTTTGCACCCAACATACCATAGGCATAGAAATTGTTTTGGACACACTCGATGGGACTCCTAGGTGACGAGGCTCAAGTGGAAGCTCGGTACGGTCCATTTGGAGATAGTGCTACTCTTGATGCAAGATTGGTGCACGGTTTGCGGAGAACGTACCATAGGCTCGAAAATAGTATTGGAGGCACCCGATTGAACTCCTAAGTTACGTGTGTCATGTGGAATCTTGTTTCGATCTGTTTTGAAACAGTGTTAGCATCGGTGCAAGATGGGTGCTCGGTTTGCATCCAACGTACCATAGGTTCATAAATTGTTTTAGAAGCACCCGCGGTACTCCTATTTGACGAGGATATAGTGGAGATCTGTTTGGTCCGTTTGGAGATAGTGCTACAGAAGATAGGTGCACGGTTTGCATTGAACGTACCACAGGTCATAAACAGTTTTGGACGCACCCGATGGAACTCGTGACGTGGGTCGTGTGGAATCTCGTTTTAGTTCATTTGGAGATAGTGTTAGTGTCAGTGCAAGGTTGGAGCACGGTTTGCACCGAACATACCATAGGCATAGAAATCGTTTTGGACAATCTTGATCAAACTCCTATGTGACGAGGCTCAAGTGGAAGCTCGGTTCGGTCCGTTTGGGGATAGTGTTCTCTTGATGCAAGATTGGTGCTTGGTTTGCACCAAATGTAGCATAGGCATAGAAATCATTTTGGACGCACTCGAGGGGACTCCTAGGTGATGAGGCTCAAGTGGAAGCTCGATTAGGTACGTTTGGAGATAGTGCTACTCTTGATGCAAGATTGGTGCTCGGTTTGCGTCGAACGTACTGTAGGCTTGGAAATAGTCTTGGAGGCACCCGATGGAACTCCTAGGTGACGTGGGTCATGTGGAATCTTGTTTCGATCTGTTTTGAAACAGTGTTAGCGTCGTTGCAAGATAGGAGCTCGGTTTGCGTCAAATGTACCATAGGTCCATAAATTGTTTTAGAAGCACCCGCGGTACTCCTAGGTGATGAGTGTCTGGTGGAGATCTGTTTCATTCGTTAAAGATAGTGCTATAGAAGATAGGTGCACGGTTTGTATTGAATGTACCATAGGTCATAAACAGTTTTGGATGCACCCGATGGAACTCGTAACTGACGTGGGTCATGTGGAATCTCGTTTTAGTCAATTTGGAGATAGTGTTAGTGTCAGTGCAAGGTTGGAGCACGGTTTGCACCCAACATACCATAGGCATAGAAATCGTTTTGGACGATCTCGATCAGACTCCTATGTGACGAGGCTCAAGTGGAAGCTCGGTTCGGTCCGTTCCGGGATAGTGCTTCTCTTGATGCAAGATTGGTGCTTGGTTTGCACCAAATGTAGCATAGGCATAGAAATCATTTTGGACGCACTCGAGGGGACTCCTAGGTGATGAGGCTCAAGTGGAAGCTCGATTAGGTATGTTTGGAGATAGTGCTACTCTTGATGCAAGATTGGTGCTCGGTTTGCGTCGAACGTACCGTAGGCTCAGAAATAGTATTAGAAGCACCCGATGGAACTCCTAGGTGACGAGGCTCAAGTGGAAGCTCGGTTCGGTCCGTTTGGGGATAGTGCTTCTCTTGATGCAACATTGGTGCTTGCTTTGCACGAAATGTAGCATAGGCATAGAAATCGTGTTGGACGCACTCGAGGGGACTCCTAGGTGACGAGGCTCAAGTGGAAGCTCGATTCGGTACGTTTGGAGATAGTGCTACTCTTGATGCAAGATTGGTGCTCGGTTTGCGTCGAATGTGCCGTAGGCTCGGAAATAGTATTGGAGGCACCCGATGGAACTCCTAGGTGACGTGGGTCATGTGAAATCTCGTTTTGATCTATTTTGAGACAGTATTAGCGTCGGTGCAAGATAGGTGCATGGTTTGCACTGAACGTACCATAGGCATAGAAATCGTTTTGGACACACTCGATGGGACTCCTAGCTGACGAGGCTCAAGTGGAAGCTCGGTACGGTCCATTTGGAGATAGTGCCACTCTTGATGCAAGATTGGTGCTCGGTTTGCGTCGAACATACCGTAGGCTCGGATATAGTATTGGAGGCAACTGATGGAACTCCAAGGTTACGTGGGTCATATGGAATCTTGTTTTGATCTATTTTGAGACAGTATTAGCGTCGGTGCAAGATAGGTGCTCGGTTTGCGTCCAACGTACCATAGGTTCATAAATCGTTTTAGAAGCACCCGCGGTACTCCTAGGTGATGAGGGTCTAGTGGAGATCTGTTCGGTCCGTTTGGAGATAGTGCTACAGAAGATAGGTGCACTGTTTGCATTGAACGTACCATAGGTCATAAATAGTTTTGGACGCACCCGATGGAACTCGTAAGTGACGTGGGTCGTGTGGAATCTCGTTTTAGTTCATTTGGAGATAGTGTTAGTGTTAGTGCAAGGTTGGAGCATGGTTTGCACCCAACATACCATAGGCATAGAAATTGTTTTGGACACACTCGATGGGACTCCTAGGTGACGAGGCTCAAGTGGAAGCTCAGTATGGTCCATTTGGAGATAGTGCTACTCTTGATGCATGATTGGTGCACGGTTTGCGGAGAACGTACCATAGGCTCGAAAATAGTATTGGAGGCACCCGATTGAACTCCTAAGTTATGTGTGTCATGTGGAATCTTGTTTCGATCTGTTTTGAAACAGTGTTAGCATCGGTGCAAGATGGGTGCTCGGTTTGCATCCAACGTACCATAGGTTCATAAATTGTTTTAGAAGCACCCGCGGTACTCCTATTTGACGAGGATATAGTGGAGATCTGTTTGGTCCGTTTGGAGATAGTGCTACAGAAGATAGGTGCACGGTTTGCATTGAACGTACCATGTCCATAGAAATCATTTTGGACACACTCGATGGGACTCCTAGGTGACGAGGCTCAAGTGGAAGCTCGGCTCGGTCCGTTTGGGGATAGTGCTTCTCTTGATGCAAGATTGGTGCTTGGTTTGCACCAAATGTAGCATAGGCATAGAAATCGTTTTGGACGCACTCGAGGGGACTCCTAGGTGACGAGGCACAAGTGGAAGCTCGATTCAGTACGTTTGGAGATAGTGCTACTCTTGATGCAACATTGTTGCTCGGTTTGCGTCGAATGTGCCGTAGGCTTAGAAATAGTATTGGACGCACCCGATGGAGCTCCTAGGTGACGTGGGTCATGTGGAATCTCATTTTGATCTATTTTGAGACAGTGTTAGCGTCGGTGCAAGATAGGTGCACGGTTTGCACTGAACATACCATAGGCATAGAAATCATTTTGGTCACACTCGATGGGACTCCTCGGTGATGAGGCTCCAGTGGAAGCTCGGTACGATCCATTTTGGGATAGTGCTACTCTTGATGCATGATTGGTGCACGGTTTGCGTCGAACGTACCGTAGGCTCGGAAATAGTATTGGAGGCACCCGATGGAACTCCTAGGTTACGTGGGTCATGTGGAATCTTGTTTCGATCTGTTTTGAAACAGTGTTAAAGTCGGTGCAATATTGGTGCTCGGTTTGCGTCAAACGTACCATAGGTTCATAAATTGTTTTAGAAGCACCCGCGGTACTCCTAGGTGATGAGGGTCTGGTGGAGATCTGTTTGGTCCGTTTGGAGATAGTGCTACAGAAGATAGGTGCACGGTTTGCATTGAACGTACCATAGGTCATAAATAGTTTTGGACGCACCCGATGGAACTCGTAAGTGACGTGGGTCGTGTGGAATCTCATTATAGTCCATTTGGAGATAGTGTTAGTGTTAGTGCCAGGTTGGAGCACAGTTTGCACCGAACATACCATAGGCATAGAAATCATTTTGGACGATCTCGATCAGACTCCTATGTGACGAGGCTCAAGTGGAAGCTCGGTTCGGTCCGTTTCGGGATAGTGCTTCTCTTGATGAAAGATTGGTGCTTGGTTTGCACCAAATGTAGCATAGGCATAGAAATTGTTTTGAACGCACTCGAGGGGACTCCTAGGTGATGAGGCTCAAGTGGAAGCTCTATTCGGTACATTTGGAGATAGTGCTACTCTTGATGCAAGATTGGTGCTCGGTTTGCATCGAATGTGCCGTAGGCTCAGAAATAGTATTGGAGGCACCCGATGGAACTCCTAGGTGACATGGGTCATGTGGAATCTCATTTAGATCTATTTTGAGAGTGTGTTAGCGTCGGTGCAAGATAGGTGCACGGTTTGCACTGAATGTACCATGTCCATAGAAATCATTTTGGACACACTCGATGGGACTCCTAGGTGACGAGGCTCAAGTGGAAGCTCGGCTCGGTCCGTTTGGGGATAGTGCTTCTCTTGATGCAAGATTGGTGCTTGGTTTGCACCAAATGTAGCATAGGCATAGAAATCGTTTTGGACGCACTCGAGGGGACTCCTAGGTGACGAGGCACAAGTGGAAGCTCGATTCAGTACGTTTGGAGATAGTGCTACTCTTGATGCAACATTGTTGCTCGGTTTGCGTCGAATGTGCCGTAGGCTTAGAAATAGTATTGGACGCACCCGATGGAGCTCCTAGGTGACGTGGGTCATGTGGAATCTTGTTTTGATCTATTTTGAGACAGTGTTAGCGTCGGTGCAAGATAGGTGCACGGTTTGCACTGAACATACCATAGGCATAGAAATCATTTTGGACACACTCGATGGGACTCCTCGATGATGAGGCTCCAGTGGAAGCTCGGTACGATCCATTTTGGGATAGTGCTACTCTTGATGCATGATTCGTGCACGGTTTGCGTCGAACGTACCGTAGGCTCGGAAATAGTATGGAAGGCACCCAATGGAACTCCTAGGTTACGTGGGTCATGTGGAATCTTGTTTCGATCTGTTTTGAAACAGTGTTAGCGTCGGTGCAAGATTGGTGCTCGGTTTGCGTCAAACGTACCATAGGTTCATAAATTGTTTTAGAAGCACCCGCGGTACTCCTAGGTGATGAGGGTCTGGTGGAGATCTGTTTGGTCCGTTTGGAGATAGTGCTACAGAAGATAGGTGCACGATTTGCATTGAATGTACCATAGGTCATAAATAGTTTTGGACGCACCCGATGGAACTCGTAAGTGACGTGGGTCGTGTGGAATCTCATTTTAGTCCATTTGGAGATAGTGTTAGTGTTAGTGCCAGGTTGGAGCACAGTTTGCACCGAACATACCATAGGCATAGAAATCATTTTGGACGATCTCGATCAGACTCCTATGTGACGAGGCTCAAGTGGAAGCTCGGTTCGGTCCGTTTCGGGATAGTGCTTCTCTTGATGAAAGATTGGTGCTTGGTTTGCACCAAATGTAGCATAGGCATAGAAATTGTTTTGAACGCACTCGAGGGGACTCCTAGGTGATGAGGCTCAAGTGGAAGCTCTATTCGGTACATTTGGAGATAGTGCTACTCTTGATGCAAGATTGGTGCTCGGTTTGCATCGAATGTGCCGTAGGCTCAGAAATAGTATTGGAGGCACCCGATGGAACTCCTAGGTGACATGGGTCATGTGGAATCTCATTTAGATCTATTTTGAGAGTGTGTTAGCGTCGGTGCAAGATAGGTGCACGGTTTGCACTGAATGTACCATGTCCATAGAAATCATTTTGGACACACTCGATGGGACTCCTAGGTGACGAGGCTCAAGTGGAAGCTCGGCTCGGTCCGTTTGGGGATAGTGCTTCTCTTGATGCAAGATTGGTGCTTGGTTTGCACCAAATGTAGCATAGGCATAGAAATCGTTTTGGACGCACTCGAGGGGACTCCTAGGTGACGAGGCACAAGTGGAAGCTCGATTCAGTACGTTTGGAGATAGTGCTACTCTTGATGCAACATTGTTGCTCGGTTTGCGTCGAATGTGCCGTAGGCTTAGAAATAGTATTGGACGCACCCGATGGAGCTCCTAGGTGACGTGGGTCATGTGGAATCTCATTTTGATCTATTTTGAGACAGTGTTAGCGTCGGTGCAAGATAGGTGCACGGTTTGCACTGAACATACCATAGGCATAGAAATCATTTTGGTCACACTCGATGGGACTCCTCGGTGATGAGGCTCCAGTGGAAGCTCGGTACGATCCATTTTGGGATAGTGCTACTCTTGATGCATGATTGGTGCACGGTTTGCGTCGAACGTACCGTAGGCTCGGAAATAGTATTGGAGGCACCCGATGGAACTCCTAGGTTACGTGGGTCATGTGGAATCTTGTTTCGATCTGTTTTGAAACAGTGTTAGCGTCGGTGCAATATTGGTGCTCGGTTTGCGTCAAACGTACCATAGGTTCATAAATTGTTTTAGAAGCACCCACGGTACTCCTAGGTGATGAGGGTCTGGTGGAGATCTGTTTGGTCCGTTTGGAGATAGTGCTACAGAAGATAGGTGCACGGTTTGCATTGAATGTACCATAGGTCATAAATAGTTTTGGACGCACCCGATGGAATTCGTAAGTGACGTGGGTCGTGTGGAATCTCATTTTAGTCCATTTGGAGATAGTGTTAGTGTTAGTGCCAGGTTGGAGCACAGTTTGCACCGAACATACCATAGGCATAGAAATCATTTTGGACGATCTCGATCAGACTCCTATGTGACGAGGCTCAAGTGGAAGCTCGGTTCGGTCCGTTTCGGGATAGTGCTTCTCTTGATGAAAGATTGGTGCTTGGTTTGCACCAAATGTAGCATAGGCATAGAAATTGTTTTGAACGCACTCGAGGGGACTCCTAGGTGATGAGGCTCAAGTGGAAGCTCGATTCGGTACATTTGGAGATAGTGCTACTCTTGATGCAAGATTGGTGCTCGGTTTGCGTCGAATGTGCCGTAGGCTCAGAAATAGTATTGGAGGCACCCGATGGAACTCCTAGGTGACATGGGTCATGTGGAATCTCATTTAGATCTATTTTGAGACAGTGTTAGCGTCGGTGCAAGATAGGTGCATGGTTTGCACTGAATGTACCATGTCCATAGAAATCATTTTGGACACACTCGATGGGACTCCTAGGTGACGAGGCTCAAGTGGAAGCTCGGCTCGGTCCGTTTGGGGATAGTGCTTCTATTGATGCAAGATTGGTGCTTGGTTTGCACCAAATGTAGCATAGGCATAGAAATCGTTTTGGACGCACTCGAGGGGACTCCTAGGTGACGAGGCTCAAGTGGAAGCTCGATTCAGTACGTTTGGAGATAGTGCTACTCTTGATGCAACATTGTTGCTCGGTTTGCGTCGAATGTGCCGTAGGCTTAGAAATAGTATTGGACGCACCCGATGGAGCTCCTAGGTGACGTGGTCATGTGGAATCTCGTTTTGATCTATTTTGAGACAGTGTTAGCGTCGGTGCAAGATAGGTGCACGGTTTGCACTGAACATACCATAGGCATAGAAATCATTTTGGTCACACTCGATGGGACTCCTCGGTGATGAGGCTCCAGTGGAAGCTCGGTACGATCCATTTTGGGATAGTGCTACTCTTGATGCATGATTGGTGCACGGTTTGCGTCGAACGTACCGTAGGCTCGGAAATAGTATTGGAGGCACCCGATGGAACTCCTAGGTTACGTGGGTCATGTGGAATCTTGTTTCGATCTGTTTTGAAACAGTGTTAGCGTCGGTGCAATATTGGTGCTCGGTTTGCGTCAAACGTACCATAGGTTCATAAATTGTTTTAGAAGCACCCGCGGTACTCCTAGGTGATGAGGGTCTGGTGGAGATCTGTTTGGTCCGTTTGGAGATAGTGCTACAGAAGATAGGTGCACGGTTTGCATTGAACGTACCATAGGTCATAAATAGTTTTGGACGCACCCGATGGAACTCGTAAGTGACGTGGGTCGTGTGGAATCTCATTTTAGTCCATTTGGAGATAGTGTTAGTGTTAGTGCCAGGTTGGAGCACAGTTTGCACCGAACATACCATAGGCATAGAAATCATTTTGGACGATCTCGATCAGACTCCTATGTGACGAGGCTCAAGTGGAAGCTCGGTTCGGTCCGTTTCGGGATAGTGCTTCTCTTGATGAAAGATTGGTGCTTGGTTTGCACCAAATGTAGCATAGGCATAGAAATTGTTTTGAACGCACTCGAGGGGACTCCTAGGTGATGAGGCTCAAGTGGAAGCTCTATTCGGTACATTTGGAGATAGTGCTACTCTTGATGCAAGATTGGTGCTCGGTTTGCATCGAATGTGCCGTAGGCTCAGAAATAGTATTGGAGGCACCCGATGGAACTCCTAGGTGACATGGGTCATGTGGAATCTCATTTAGATCTATTTTGAGACAGTGTTAGCGTCGGTGCAAGATAGGTGCATGGTTTGCACTGAATGTACCATGTCCATAGAAATCATTTTGGACACACTCGATGGGACTCCTAGGTGACGAGGCTCAAGTGGAAGCTCGGCTCGGTCCGTTTGGGGATAGTGCTTCTCTTGATGCAAGATTGGTGCTTGGTTTGCACCAAATGTAGCATAGGCATAGAAATCGTTTTGGACGCACTCGAGGGGACTCCTAGGTGACGAGGCTCAAGTGGAAGCTCGATTCAGTACGTTTGGAGATAGTGCTACTCTTGATGCAACATTGTTGCTCGGTTTGCGTCGAATGTGCCGTAGGCTTAGAAATAGTATTGGACGCACCCGATGGAGCTCCTAGGTGACGTGGTCATGTGGAATCTCGTTTTGATCTATTTTGAGACAGTGTTAGCGTCGGTGCAAGATAGGTGCACGGTTTGCACTGAACATACCATAGGCATAGAAATCATTTTGGACACACTCGATGGGACTCCTCGGTGATGAGGCTCCAGTGGAAGCTCGGTACGATCCATTTTGGGATAGTGCTACTCTTGATGCATGATTGGTGCACGGTTTGCGTCGAACGTACCGTAGGCTCGGAAATAGTATTGAAGGCACCCGATGGAACTCCTAGGTTACGTGGGTCATGTGGAATCTTGTTTCGATCTGTTTTGAAACAGTGTTAGCGTCGGTGCAATATTGGTGCTCGGTTTGCGTCAAACGTACCATAGGTTCATAAATTGTTTTAGAAGCACCCACGGTACTCCTAGGTGATGAGGGTCTGGTGGAGATCTGTTTGGTCCGTTTGGAGATAGTGCTACAGAAGATAGGTGCACGGTTTGCATTGAATGTACCATAGGTCATAAATAGTTTTGGACGCACCCGATGGAACTCGTAAGTGACGTGGGTCGTGTGGAATCTCATTTTAGTCCATTTGGAGATAGTGTTAGTGTTAGTGCCAGGTTGGAGCACAGTTTGCACCGAACATACCATAGGCATAGAAATCATTTTGGACGATCTCGATCAGACTCCTATGTGACGACGCTCAAGTGGAAGCTCGGTTCGGTCCGTTTCGGGATAGTGCTTCTCTTGATGAAAGATTGGTGCTTGGTTTGCACCAAATGTAGCATAGGCATAGAAATTGTTTTGAACGCACTCGAGGGGACTCCTAGGTGATGAGGCTCAAGTGGAAGCTCGATTCGGTACATTTGGAGATAGTGCTACTCTTGATGCAAGATTGGTGCTCGGTTTGCGTCGAATGTGCCGTAGGCTCAGAAATAGTATTGGAGGCACCCGATGGAACTCCTAGGTGACATGGGTCATGTGGAATCTCATTTAGATCTATTTTGAGACAGTGTTAGCGTCGGTGCAAGATAGGTGCATGGTTTGCACTGAATGTACCATGTCCATAGAAATCATTTTGGACACACTCGATGGGACTCCTAGGTGACGAGGCTCAAGTGGAAGCTCGGCTCGGTCCGTTTGGGGATAGTGCTTCTCTTGATGCAAGATTGGTGCTTGGTTTGCACCAAATGTAGCATAGGCATAGAAATCGTTTTGGACGCACTCGAGGGGACTCCTAGGTGACGAGGCTCAAGTGGAAGCTCGATTCAGTACGTTTGGAGATAGTGCTACTCTTGATGCAACATTGTTGCTCGGTTTGCGTCGAATGTGCCGTAGGCTTAGAAATAGTATTGGACGCACCCGATGGAGCTCCTAGGTGACGTGGGTCATGTGGAATCTCGTTTTGATCTATTTTGAGACAGTGTTAGCGTCGGTGCAAGATAGGTGCACGGTTTGCACTGAACATACCATAGGCATAGAAATCATTTTGGACACACTCGATGGGACTCCTCGGTGATGAGGCTCCAGTGGAAGCTCGGTACGATCCATTTTGGGATAGTGCTACTCTTGATGCATAATTGGTGCACGGTTTGCGTCGAACGTACCGTAGGCTCGGAAATAGTATTGGAGGCACCCGATGGAACTCCTAGGTTACGTGGGTCATGTGGAATCTTGTTTCGATCTGTTTTGAAACAGTGTTAGCGTCGGTGCAAGATAGTTGCTCGGTTTGCGTCAAACGTACCATAGGTTCATAAATTGTTTTAGAAGCACCCGCGGTACTCCTAGGTGATGAGGGTCTGGTGGAGATCTGTTTTGTCCGTTTGGAGATAGTGCTACAGAAGATAGGTGCACGGTTTGCATTGAACGTACCATAGGTCATAAACAGTGTTGGACGCACCCGATGGAACTCGTAAGTGACGTGGGTCGTGTGGAATCTTGTTTTAGTCCATTTGGAGAAAGTGTTAGTGTTAGTGCCAGGTTGGAGCACGGTTTGCACCGAACATACCATAGGCATAGAAATCGTTTTGGACGATCTCGATCAGACTCCTATGTGACGAGGCTCAAGTGGAAGCTCGGTTCGGTCCGTTTCGGGATAGTGCTTCTCTTGATGCAAGATTGGTGCTTGGTTTGCACCAAATGTAGCATAGGCATAGAAATTATTTTGAACGCACTCGAGGGGACTCCTAGGTGATGAGGCTCAAGTGGAAGCTCGATTCGGTACGTTTGGAGATAGTGCTACTCTTGATGCAAGATTGGTGCTTGGTTTGCGTCGAATGTGCCGTAGGCTCGGAAATAGTATTGGAGGCACCCGATGGAACTCCTAGGTGACATGGGTCATGTGGAATCTCGTTTAGATCTATTTTGAGACAGTGTTAGCGTCGGTGCAAGATAGGTGCACGGTTTGCACTGAATGTACCATGTCCATAGAAATCGTTTTGGACACACTCGATGGGACTCCTAGGTGACGAGGCTCAAGTGGAAGCTCGGCTTGGTCCGTTTGGGGATAGTGCTTCTCTTGATGCATGATTGTTGCACAGTTTGTGTCGAACGTACCATAGGCTCGGAAATAGTATTGGAGGCACCAGATGGAACTCCTAGATGACGTGGGTCATGTGGAATCTCGTTTTGATCTATTTTGAGACAGTGTTAGCGTCGGTGCAAGATAGGTGCATGGTTTGCACTGAACGTACCATAGGCATAGAAATCATTTTGGACACACTCGATGGGACTCCTCGGTGACGAGGCTCCAGTGGAAGCTTGGTACGATCCATTTGGAGATAGTGCTACTCTTGATGCATGATTGGTGCACGGTTTGCGTCGAACGTACCGTAGGCTCGGAAATAGTATTGGAGGCACCCGATGGAACTCCTAGGTTACGTGGGTCATGGGGAATCTTGTTTTGATCTGTTTTGAAACAGTGTTAGCGTTGGTGCAAGATAGGTGCTCGGTTTGCGTCAAACGTACCATAGGTTCATAAATTGTTTTAGAAGCACCCGCGGTACTCCTAGGTGATGAGGGTCTGGTGGAGATCTGTTTGGTCCCTTTGGAGATAGTGCTACAGAAGATAGGTGCACGGTTTGCATTGAAGGTACCATAGGTCGTAAATAGTTTTGGACGCACCCGATGGAACTCGTAAGTGACGTGGGTCGTGTGGAATCTCATTTTAGTCCATTTGGAGATAGTGTTAGTGTTAGTGCCAGGTTGGAGCACGGTTTGCACCGAACATACCACAGGCATAGAAATCATTTTGGACGATCTCGATCAGACTCCTATGTGACGAGGCTCAAGTGGAAGCTCGGTTCGGTCCGTTTCGGGATAGTGCTTCTCTTGATGCAAGATTGGTGCTTGGTTTGCACCAAATGTAGCATAGGCATAGAATTTTTTTTGAACGCACTCGAGGGGACTCCTAGGTGATGAGGCTCAAGTGGAAGCTCGATTCGGTACATTTGGAGATAGTGCTACTCTTGATGCAAGATTGGTGCTCAGTTTGCGTCGAATGTGCCGTAGGCTCGAAAATAGTATTGGAGGCACCCGATGGAACTCCTAGGTGACATGGGTCATGTGGAATCTCATTTAGATCTATTTTGAGATAGTGTTAGCGTCGGTGCAAGATAGGTGCACGGTTTGCACTGAATGTACCATGTCCATAGAAATCGTTTTGGACACTCTCGATGGGACTCCTAGGTGACGAGGCTCAAGTGGAAGCTCGGCTCGGTCCGTTTGGGGATAGTGCTTCTCTTGATGCAAGATTGGTGCTTGGTTTGCACCAAATGTAGCATAGGCATAGAAATCATTTTGGACGCACTCGAGGGGACTCCTAGGTGACGAGGCTCAAGTGGAAGCTCGATTCAGTACGTTTGGAGATAGTGCTACTCTTGATGCAAGTTTGGTGCTCGGTTTGCATCGAATGTGTCGTAGGCTCAGAAATAGCATTGGAGGCACCCGATGGAGCTCCTAGGTGACGTGGGTCATGTGGAATCTCGTTTTGATCTATTTTGAGACAGTGTTAGCGTCGGTGCAAGATAGGTGCACGGTTTGCACTGAACGTACCATCGGCATAGAAATCGTTTTGGACACACTCGATGGGACTCCTCGGTGATGAGGCTCTAGTGGAAGCTTGGTACGATCCATTTGGAGATAGTGCTACTCTTGATGCATGATTGGTGCACGGTTTGCGTCGAACGTACCGTAGGCTCGGAAATAGTATTGGAGGCACCCGATGGAACTCCTAGGTTACGTGGGTCATGGGGAATCTTGTTTCGATCTGTTTTGAAACAGTGTTAGCGTCGGTGCAAGATAGGTGCTCGGTTTGCGTCAAACGTACCATAGGTTCATAAATTGTTTTAGAAGCACCCACGGTACTCCTAGGTGATGAGGGTCTGGTGGAGATCTGTTTGGTCCGTTTGGAGATAGTGCTACAGAAGATAGGTGCACGGTTTGCATTGAATGTACCATAGGTCATAAATAGTTTTGGACGCACCCGATCGAACTCGTAAGTGACGTGGGTCGTGTGGAATCTCATTTTAGTCCATTTGGAGATAGTGTTAGTGTTAGTGCCAGGTTGGAGCACAGTTTGCACCGAACATACCACAAGCATAGAAATCATTTTGGACGATCTCGATCAGACTCCTATGTGACGAGGCTCAAGTAGAAGCTCGGTTCGGTCCGTTTCAGGATAGTGCTTCTCTTGATGCAAGATTGGTGCTTGGTTTGCACCAAATGTAGCATAGGCATAGAAATTGTTTTGAACGCACTCGAGGGGACTCCTAGGTGATGAGGCTCAAGTGGAAGCTCGATTCGGTACATTTGGAGATAGTGCTACTCTTGATGCAAGATTGGTGCTCGGTTTGCGTCGAATGTGCCGTAGGGTCAGAAATAGTATTGGAGGCACCCGATGGAACTCCTAGGTGACATGGGTCATGTGGAATCTCGTTTAGATCTATTTTGAGATAGTGTTAGCGTCGGTGCAAGATAGGTGCACGGTTTGCACTGAATGTACCATGTCCATAGAAATCATTTTGGACACACTCGATGGGACTCCTAGGTGATGAGGCTCAAGTGGAAGCTCGGCTCGGTCCGTTTGGGGATAGTGCTTCTCTTGATGCAAGATTGGTGCTTGGTTTGCACCAAATGTAGCATAGGCATAGAAATCATTTTGGACGCACTCGAGGGGACTCCTAGGTGATGAGGCTCAAGTGGAAGCTCGATTCAGTACATTTGGAGATATTGCTACTCTTGATGCAAGATTGGTGCTCGGTTTGCGTCGAATGTGCCGTAGGCTCGGAAATAGTATTGGAGGCACCCGATGGAACTCCTAGGTGACATGGGTCATGTGGAATCTCGTTTAGATCTATTTTGAGACAGTGTTAGCGTCGGTGCAAGATAGGTGCATGGTTTGCACTGAATGTACCATGTCCATAGAAAATCGTTTTGGACACACTCGATGGGACTCCTAGGTGACGAGGCTCAAGTGGAAGCTCGGCTTGGTCCGTTTGGGGATAGTGCTTCTCTTGATGCATGATTGTTGCACAGTTTGTGTCGAACGTACCATAGGCTCAAAAATAGTATTGGAGGCACCAGATGGAACTCCTAGGTGACGTGGGTCATGTGGAATCTCGTTTTGATCTATTTTGAGACAGTGTTAGCGTCGGTGCAAGATAGGTGCATGGTTTGCACTGAACGTACCATAGGCATAGAAATCGTTTTGGACACACTCGATGGGACTCCTCGGTGACGAGGCTCTAGTGGAAGCTTGGTACGATCCATTTGGAGATAGTGCTACTCTTGATGCATGATTGGTGCACGGTTTGCGTCGAACGTACCGTAGGCTCGGAAATAGTATTGGAGGCACCCGATGGAACTCCTAGGTTACGTGGGTCATGGGGAATCTTGTTTTGATCTGTTTTGAAATAGTGTTAGCGTTGGTGCAAGATAGGTGCTCGGTTTGCGTCAAACGTACCATAGGTTCATAAATTGTTTTAGAAGCACCCGCGGTACTCCTAGGTGATGAGGGTCTGGTGGAGATCTGTTTGGTCCCTTTGGAGATAGTGCTACAGAAGATAGGTGCACGGTTTGCATTGAAGGTACCATAGGTCGTAAATAGTTTTGGACGCACCCGATGGAACTCGTAAGTGACGTGGGTCGTGTGGAATCTCATTTTAGTCCATTTGGAGATAGTGTTAGTGTTAGTGCCAGGTTGGAGCACGGTTTGCACCGAACATACCACAGGCATAGAAATCATTTTGGACGATCTCGATCAGACTCCTATGTGACGAGGCTCAAGTGGAAGCTCGGTTCGGTCCGTTTCGGGATAGTGCTTCTCTTGATGCAAGATTGGTGCTTGGTTTGCACCAAATGTAGCATAGGCATAGAATTTTTTTTGAACGCACTCGAGGGGACTCCTAGGTGATGAGGCTCAAGTGGAAGCTCGATTCGGTACATTTGGAGATAGTGCTACTCTTGATGCAAGATTGGTGCTCAGTTTGCGTCGAATGTGCCGTAGGCTCGGAAATAGTATTGGAGGCACCCGATGGAACTCCTAGGTGACATGGGTCATGTGGAATCTCATTTAGATCTATTTTGAGATAGTGTTAGCGTCGGTGCAAGATAGGTGCACGGTTTGCACTGAATGTACCATGTCCATAGAAATCGTTTTGGACACACTCGATGGGAGTCCTAGGTGACGAGGCTCAAGTGGAAGCTCGGCTCGGTCCGTTTGGGGATAGTGCTTCTCTTGATGCAAGATTGGTGCTTGGTTTGCACCAAATGTAGCATTGGCATAGAAATCATTTTGGACGCACTCGAGGGGACTCCTAGGTGACGAGGCTCAAGTGGAAGCTCGATTCAGTACGTTTGGAGATAGTGCTACTCTTGATGCAAGTTTGGTGCTCGGTTTGCATCGAATGTGTCGTAGGCTCAGAAATAGTATTGGAGGCACCCGATGGAGCTCCTAGGTGACGTGGGTCATGTGGAATCTCGTTTTGATCTATTTTGAGACAGTGTTAGCGTCGGTGCAAGATAGGTGCACGGTTTGCACTGAACGTACCATCGGCATAGAAATCGTTTTGGACACACTCGATGGGACTCCTCGGTGATGAGGCTCTAGTGGAAGCTTGGTACGATCCATTTGGAGATAGTGCTACTCTTGATGCATGATTGGTGCACGGTTTGCGTCAAACGTACCGTAGGCTCGGAAATAGTATTGGAGGCACCCGATGGAACTCCTAGGTTACGTGGGTCATGGGGAATCTTGTTTCGATCTGTTTTGAAACAGTGTTAGCGTCGGTGCAAGATAGGTGCTCGGTTTGCGTCAAACGTACTATAGGTTCATAAATTGTTTTAGAAGCACCCACGGTACTCCTAGGTGATGAGGGTCTGGTGGAGATCTGTTTGGTCCGTTTGGAGATAGTGCTACAGAAGATAGGTGCACGGTTTGCATTGAATGTACCATAGGTCATAAATAGTTTTGGACGCACCCGATGGAACTCGTAAGTGACGTGGGTCGTGTGGAATCTCATTTTAGTCCATTTGGAGATAGTGTTAGTGTTAGTGCCAGGTTGGAGCACAGTTTGCACCGAACATACCACAAGCATAGAAATCATTTTGGACGATCTCGATCAGACTCCTATGTGACGAGGCTCAAGTGGAAGCTCGGTTCGGTCCGTTTCAGGATAGTGCTTCTCTTGATGCAAGATTGGTGCTTGGTTTGCACCAAATGTAGCATAGGCATAGAAATTGTTTTGAACGCACTCGAGGGGACTCCTAGGTGATGAGGCTCAAGTGGAAGCTCGATTCGGTACATTTGGAGATAGTGCTACTCTTGATGCAAGATTGGTGCTCGGTTTGCGTCGAATGTGCCGTAGGGTCAGAAATAGTATTGGAGGCACCCGATGGAACTCCTAGGTGACATGGGTCATGTGGAATCTCGTTTAGATCTATTTTGAGATAGTGTTAGAGTCGGTGCAAGATAGGTGCACGGTTTGCACTGAATGTACCATGTCCATAGAAATCATTTTGGACACACTCGATGGGACTCCTAGGTGATGAGGCTCAAGTGGAAGCTCGGCTCGGTCCGTTTGGGGATAGTGCTTCTCTTGATGCAAGATTGGTGCTTGGTTTGCACCAAATGTAGCATAGGCATAGAAATTATTTTGGACGCACTCGAGGGGACACCTAGGTGACGAGGCTCAAGTGGAAGCTCGATTCAGTACATTTGGAGATATTGCTACTCTTGATGCAAGATTGGTGCTCGGTTTGCGTCGAATGTGCCGTAGGCTTAGAAATAGTATTGGAGGCACCCGATGGAACTCCTAGGTGACATGGGTCATGTGGAATCTCGTTTAGATCTATTTTGAGACAGTGTTAGCGTCGGTGCAAGATAGGTGCACGGTTTGCACTGAATGTACCATGTCCATAGAAATCGTTTTGGACACACTCGATGGGACTCCTAGGTGACGAGGCTCAAGTGGAAGCTCGGCTTGGTCCGTTTGGGGATAGTGCTTCTCTTGATGCATGATTGTTGCACAGTTTGTGTCGAACGTACCATAGGCTCGGAAATAGTATTGGAGGCACCAGATGGAAACTCCTAGGTGACGTGGGTCATGTGGAATCTCGTTTTGATCTATTTTGAGACAGTGTTAGCGTCGGTGCAAGATAGGTGCATGGTTTGCACTGAACGTACCATAGGCATAGAAATCGTTTTGGACACACTCGATGGGACTCCTCGGTGACGAGGCTCCAGTGGAAGCTTGGTACGATCCATTTGGAGATAGTGCTACTCTTGATGCATGATTGGTGCACGGTTTGCGTCGAACGTACCGTAGGCTCGGAAATAGTATTGGAGGCACCCGATGGAACTCCTAGGTTACGTGGGTCTTGGGGAATCTTGTTTCGATCTGTTTTGAAACAGTGTTAGCGTTGGTGCAAGATAGGTGCTCGGTTTGCGTCAAACGTACCATAGGTTCATAAATTGTTTTAGAAGCACCCGCGGTACTCCTAGGTGATGAGGGTCTGGTGGAGATCTGTTTGGTCCCTTTGGAGATAGTGCTACAGAAGATAGGTGCACGGTTTGCATTGAAGGTACCATAGGTCGTAAATAGTTTTGGACGCACCCGATGGAACTCGTAAGTGACGTGGGTCGTGTGGAATCTCATTTTAGTCCATTTGGAGATAGTGTTAGTGTTAGTGCCAGGTTGGAGCACGGTTTGCACCGAACATACCACAGGCATAGAAATCATTTTGGACGATCTCGATCAGACTCCTATGTGACGAGGCTCAAGTGGAAGCTCGGTTCGGTCCGTTTCGGGATAGTGCTTCTCTTGATGCAAGATTGGTGCTTGGTTTGCGTCGAATGTGCCGTAGGCTCGGAAATAGTATTGGAGGCACCCGATGGAACTCCTAGGTGACATGGGTCATGTGGAATCTCATTTAGATCTATTTTGAGATAGTGTTAGCGTCGGTGCAAGATAGGTGCACGGTTTGCACTGAATGTACCATGTCCATAGAAATCGTTTTGGACACACTCGATGGGACTCCTAGGTGACGAGGCTCAAGTGGAAGCTCGGCTCGGTCCGTTTGGGGATAGTGCTTCTCTTGATGCAAGATTGGTGCTTGGTTTGCACCAAATGTAGCATAGGCATAGAAATCATTTTGGACGCACTCGAGGGGACTCCTAGGTGACGAGGCTCAAGTGGAAGCTCGATTCAGTACGTTTGGAGATAGTGCTACTCTTGATGCAAGTTTGGTGCTCGGTTTGCATCGAATGTGTCGTAGGCTCGGAAATAGTATTGGAGGCACCCGATGGAGCTCCTAGGTGACGTGGGTCATGTGGAATCTTGTTTCGATCTGTGTTTGAAACAGTGTTAGCGTCGGTGCAAGATAGGTGCTCGGTTTGCGTCAAACGTACCATAGGTTCATAAATTGTTTTAGAAGCACCCGCGGTACTCCTAGGTGATGAGGGTCTGGTGGAGATCTGTTTTGTCCGTTTGGAGATAGTGCTACAGAAGATAGGTGCATGGTTTGCATTGAACGTACCATAGGTCATAAACAGTTTTGGACGCACCCGATGGAACTCGTAAGTGACGTGGGTCGTGTGGAATCTTGTTTTAGTCCATTTGGAGATAGTGTTAGTGTTAGTGCCAGGTTGGAGCACGGTTTGCACCGAACATACCATAGGCATAGAAATCGTTTTGGACGATCTCGATCAGACTCCTATGTGACGAGGCTCAAGTGGAAGCTCGGTTCGGTCCGTTTCGGGATAGTGCTTCTCTTGATGCAAGATTGGTGCTTGGTTTGCACCAAATGTAGCATAGGCATAGAAATCGTTTTGAACACACTCGAGGGGACTCCTAGGTGATGAGGCTCAAGTGGAAGCTCGATTCGGTATGTTTGGAGATAGTGCTACTCTTGATGCAAGATTGGTGCTCGGTTTGCGTCGAATGTGCCATAGGCTCGGAAATAGTATTGGAGGCACCCGATGGAACTCCTAGGTGACGTGGGTCACGTGGAATCTCGTTTAGATCTATTTTGAGACAGTGTTAGTGTCGGTGCAAGATAGGTGCACGGTTTGCACTGAATGTACCATGTGCATAGAAATCGTTTTGGACACACTCGATGGGACTCCTAGGTGACGAGGCTCCAGTGGAAGCTCGGTACAGTCCATTTGGAGATAGTGCTACTCTTGATGCATGATTGTTGCACGGTTTGTGTCGAACGTACCATAGGCTCGGAAATAGTATTGAAGGCACCAGATGGAACTCCTAGGTGACGTGGGTCATGTGGAATCTCGTTTTGATCTATTTTGAGACAGTGTTAGCGTCGGAGCAAGATAGGTGCACGGTTTGCACTGAACGTACAATAGGCATAGAAATCGTTTTGGACACACTCGATGGGACTCCTCGGTACGATCCATTTTGGGATAGTGCTACTCTTGATGCATGATTGGTGCACGGTTTGCGTCGAACGTACTGTAGGCTCAGAAATAGTATTGGAGGCACCCGATGGAACTCCTAGGTTACGTGGGTCATGTGGAATCTTGTTTCGATCTGTTTTGAAACAGTGTTAGCGTCGGTGCAAGATAGGTGCTCGGTTTGCGTCAAACGTACCATAGGTTCGTAAATTGTTTTAGAAGCACCCGCGGTACTCCTAGGGGATGAGGGTCTGGTGGAGATCTGTTTGGTCCGTTTGGAGATAGTGCTACAGAAGATAGGTGCACGTTTGCATTGAACGTACCATAGGTCATAAACAGTTTTGGACGCACCCGATGGAACTCGTAAGTGAAGTGGGTCGTGTGGAATCTCGTTTTAGTCCATTTGGAGATAGTGTTAGTGTCAGTGCCAGGTTGGAGCACGGTTTGCACCGAACATACCATAGGCATAGAAATCGTTTTGGACGATCTCGATCAGACTCCTATGCGACGAGGCTCAAGTGGAAGCTCGGTTCGGTCCGTTTTGGGATAGTGCTTCTCTTGATGCAAGATTGGTGCTTGGTTTACACCAAATGTAGCATAGGCATAGAAATCGTTTTGAACACACTCGAGGGGACTCCTAGGTGATGAGGCTCAAGTGGAAGCTCGATTCGGTATGTTTGGAGATAGTGCTACTCTTGATGCAAGATTGGTGCTCGGTTTGCGTCGAATGTGCCATAGGCTCGGAAATAGTATTGGAGGCACCCGATGGAACTCCTAGGTGACGTGGGTCACGTGGAATCTCGTTTAGATCTATTTTGAGACAGTGTTAGCGTCGGTGCAAGATAGGTGCACGGTTTGCACTGAATGTACCATGTGCATAGAAATCGTTTTGGACACACTCGATGGGACTCCTAGGTGACGAGGCTCCAGTGGAAGCTCGGTACAGTCCATTTGGAGATAGTGCTACTCTTGATGCATGATTGTTGCACGGTTTGTGTCGAACGTACCATAGGCTCAGAAATAGTATTGAAGGCACCAGATGGAACTCCTAGGTGACGTGGGTCATGTGGAATCTCGTTTTGATCTATTTTAAGACAGTGTTAGCGTCGGAGCAAGATAGGTGCACGGTTTGCACTGAACGTACAATAGGCATAGAAATCGTTTTGGACACACTCGATGGGACTCCTCGGTACGATCCATTTTGGGATAGTGCTACTCTTGATGCATGATTGGTGCACGGTTTGCGTCGAACGTACTGTAGGCTCAGAAATAGTATTGGAGGCACCCGATGGAACTCCTAGGTTACGTGGGTCATGTGAAATCTTGTTTCGATCTGTTTTGAAACAGTGTTAGCGTCGGTGCAAGATAGGTGCTCGGTTTGCGTCAAACGTACCATAGGTTCGTAAATTGTTTTAGAAGCACCCGCGGTACTCCTAGGTGATGAGGGTCTGGTGGAGATCTGTTTGGTCCGTTTGGAGATAGTGCTACAGAAGATAGGTGCACGTTTGCATTGAACGTACCATAGGTCATAAACAGTTTTGGACGCACCCGATGGAACTCGTAAGTGAAGTGGGTCGTGTGGAATCTCGTTTTAGTCCATTTGGAGATAGTGTTAGTGTCAGTGCCAGGTTGGAGCACGGTTTGCACCGAACATACCATAGGCATAGAAATCGTTTTGGACGATCTCGATCAGACTCCTATGCGACGAGGCTCAAGTGGAAGCTCGGTTCGGTCCATTTTGGGATAGTGCTTCTCTTGATGCAAGATTGGTGCTTGGTTTACACCAAATGTAGCATAGGCATAGAAATTGTTTTGAACGCACTCGAGGGGACTCCTAGGTGGCGAGGCTCAAGTGGAAGCTCGATTCGGTACGTTTGGAGATAGTGCTACTCTTGATGCAAGATTGGTGCTCAGTTTGCGTCGAATATGCCGTAGGCTCGGAAATAGTATTGGAGGCACCCGATGGAACTCCTAGGTGACATGGGTCATGTGGAATCTCGTTTAGATCTATTTTGAGACAGTGTTAGCGTCGGTGCAAGATAGGTGCACGGTTTGCACTGAATGTACCATGTCCATAGAAATCGTTTTGGACACACTCGATGGGACTCCTAGGTGACGAGGCTCAAGTGGAAGCTCGGCTCGGTCGGTTTGGGGATAGTGCTTCTCTTGATGCAAGATTGGTGCTTGGTTTGCACCAAATGTAGCATAGGCATAGAAATCATTTTGGACGCACTCGAGGGGACTCCTAGGTGACGAAGCTCAAGTGGAAGCTCGATTCAGTACGTTTGGAGATAGTGCTACTCTTGATGCAAGATTGGTGCTCGGTTTTGCTTCGAATGTGCCGTAGGCTCAGAAATAGTATTGGAGGCACCCGATGGAGCTCCTAGGTGACGTGGGTCATGTGGAATCTCGTTTTGATCTATTTTGAGACAGTGTTAGCGTCGGTGCAAGATAGGTGCATGGTTTGCACTGAACGTACCATAGGCATAGAAATCGTTTTGGACACACTCGATGGGACTCCTCGGTGATGAGGCTCTAGTGGAAGCTCGGTACGATCCATTTTGGGATAGTGCTACTCTTGATGCATGATTGGTGCACGGTTTGCGTCGAACGTACCGTAGGCTCGGAAATAGTATTGGAGGCACCCGATGGAACTCCTAGGTTACGTGGGTCATGTGGAATCTTGTTTCGATCTGTTTTGAAATAGTGTTAGCGTCGGTGCAAGATAGGTGTTCGGTTTGCGTCAAACGTACTATAGGTTCATAAATTGTTTTAGAAGCACCCGCGGTACTCCTAGGTGATGAGGGTCTGGTGGAGATCTGTTTGGTCTGTTTGGAGATAGTGCTACAGAAGATAGGTGCACGTTTGCATTGAACGTACCATAGGTCATAAATAGTTTTGGACGCACCCGATGGAACTCGTAAGTGACGTGGGTCGTGTGGAATCTCGTTTTAGTCCATTTGGAGATAGTGTTAGTGTCAGTGCCAGGTTGGAGCACGGTTTGCACCGAACATACCATAGGCATAGAAATCGTTTTGGACGATCTCGATCAGACTCCAATGCGACGAGGCTCAAGTGGAAGCTCGGTTCGGTCCGTTTTGGGATAGTGCTTCTCTTGATGCAAGATTGGTGCTTGGTATACACCAAATGTAGCATAGGCATAGAAATTGTTTTGAACGCACTCGAGGGGACTCCTAGGTGACGAGGCTCAAGTGGAAGCTCGATTCGGTACGTTTGGAGATAGTGCTACTCTTGATGCAAGATTGGTGCTCGGTTTGCGTCGAATGTGCCGTAGGCTCGGAAATAGTATTGGAGGCACCCGATGGAACTCCTAGGTGACGTGGGTCATGTGGAATCTCGTTTAGATCTATTTTAAGACAGTGTTAGCGTCGGTGCAAGATAGGTGCACGGTTTGCACTGAATGTACCATGTGCATAGAAATCGTTTTGGACACACTCGATGGGACTCCTAGGTGACGAGACTCCAGTGGAAGCTCGGTACGGTCCATTTGGAGATAGTACTACTCTTGATGCATGATTGTTGCACGGTTTGTGTCGAACGTACCATAGGCTCGGAAATAGTATTGGAGGCACCAGATAGAACTCCTAGGTGACGTGGGTCATGTGGAATCTCATTTTGATCTATTTTGAGACAGTGTTAGCGTCAGAGCAAGATAGGTGCACGGTTTGCACTGAACGTACCATAGGCATAGAAATCGTTTTGGACACACTCGATGGGACTCGGTACGATCCATTTTGGGATAGTGCTACTCTTGATGCATGATTGGTGCACGGTTTGCGTCGAACGTACCGTAGGCTCGGAAATAGTATTGGAGGCACCCGATGGAACTCCTAGGTTACGTGGGTCATGTGGAATCTTGTTTCGATCTGTTTTGAAACAGTGTTAGCGTCGGTGCAAGATAGTTGCTCGGTTTGCGTCAAACGTACCATAGGTTCATAAATTGTTTTAGAAGCACCCGCGGTACTCCTAGGTGATGAGGGTCTGGTGGAGATCTATTTTGTCTGTTTGGAGATAGTGCTACAGAAGATAGGTGCACGGTTTGCATTGAACGTACCATATGTCATAAACAGTTTTGGACGCACCCGATGGAACTCGTAAGTGACGTGGGTCGTGTGGAATCTTGTTTTAGTCCATTTGGAGATAGTGTTAGTGTTAGTGCCAGGTTGGAGCACGGTTTGCACCGAACATACCATAGGCATAGAAATCGTTTTGGACGATCTCGATCAGACTCCTATGTGACGAGGCTCAAGTGGAAGCTCGGTTCGGTCCGTTTCGGGATAGTGCTTCTCTTGATGCAAGATTGGTGCTTGGTTTGCACCAAATGTAGCATAGGCATAGAAATCGTTTTGAACGCACTCGAGGGGACTCCTAGGTGATGAGGCTCAAGTGGAAGCTCGATTCGGTACATTTGGAGATAGTGCTACTCTTGATGCAAGATTGGTGCTCGGTTTGCGTCGAATGTGCCGTAGGCTCGGAAGTAGTATTGGAGGCACCCGATGGAACTCCTAGGTGACATGGGTCATGTGGAATCTCGTTTAGATCTATTTTGAGACAGTGTTAGCATCGGTGCAAGATAGGTGCACGGTTTGCACTGAATGTACCATGTCCGTAGAAATTGTTTTGGACACACTCTATGGGACTCCTAGGTGACGAGGCTCAAGTGGAAGCTTGGCTCGGTCCGTTTGGGGATAGTGCTTCTCTAGATGCAAGATTGGTGCTTGGTTTGCACCAAATGTAGCATAGGCATAGAAATCATTTTGGACGCACTCGAGGGGACTCCTAGGTGACGAGGCTCAAGTGGAAGCTCGATTCAGTACGTTTGGAGATAGTGCTACTCTTGATGCAAGATTGGTGCTCGGTTTTGCTTCGAATGTGCCGTAGGCTCAGAAATAGTATTAGAGGCACCCGATGGAGCTCCTAGGTGACGTGGGTCATGTGGAATCTCGTTTTGATCTATTTTGAGACAGTGTTAGCGTCAATGCAAGATAGGTGCATGGTTTGCACTGAACGTACCATAGGCATAGAAATCGTTTTGGACACTCTCGATGGGACTCCTCGGTGATGAGGTTCCAGTGGAAGCTCGGAACGATCCATTTTGGGATAGTGCTACTCTTGATGCATGATTGGTGCACGGTTTGCGTCGAACGTACCGTAGGCTCGGAAATAGTATTGGAGGCACCCGATGGAACTCCTAGGTTACGTGGGTCATGTGGAATCTTGTTTCGATCTGTTTTGAAACAGTGTTAGCGTCGGTGCAAGATAGGTGCTCGGTTTGCGTCAAACGTACCATAGGTTCATAAATTGTTTTAGAAGCACCCGCGGTACTCCTAGGTGATGAGGGTCTGGTGGAGATCTGTTTGGTCCGTTTGGAGATAGTGCTACAGAAGATAGGTGCACGGTTTGCATTGAACGTACCATAGGTCATAAACAGTTTTGGACGCACCCGATGGAACTCGTAAGTGACGTGGGTCGTGTGGAATCTTGTTTTAGTCCATTTGGAGATAGTGTTAGTGTTAGTGCCAGGTTGGAGCACGGTTTGCACCGAACATACCATAGGCATAGAAATCGTTTTGGACGATCTCGATCAGACTCCTATGTGACGAGGCTCAAGTGGAAGCTCGGTTCGGTCCGTTTCGGGATAGTGCTTCGCTTGATGCAAGATTGGTGCTTGGTTTGCACCAAATGTAGCATAGGCATAGAAATCATTTTGAACACACTCGAGGGGACTCCTAGGTGATGAGGCTCAAGTGGAAGCTCGATTTGGTATGTTTGGAGATAGTGCTACTCTTGATGCAAGATTGGTGCTCGGTATGCGTCGAATGTGCCGTAGGCTCGGAAATAGTATTGGAGGCACCCGATGGAACTACTAGGTGACGTGGGTCATGTGGAATCTCGTTTAGATCTATTTTGAGACAGTGTTAGCGTCGATGCAAGATAGGTGCACGGTTTGCTCTGAATGTACCATGTGCATAGAAATCGTTTTGGACACACTCGATGGGACTCCTAGGTGACGAGGCTCCAGTGGAAGCTCGGTACGGTCCATTTGGAGATAGTGCTACTCTTGATGCATGATTGTTGCACGGTTTGTGTCGAACGTACCATAGGCTCGGAAATAGTATAGGAGGCACCAGATGGAACTCCTAGGTGACGTGGGTCATGTGGAATCTCATTTTGATCTATTTTGAGACAGTGTTAGCGTTAGAGCAAGATAGGTGCACGGTTTGCACTGAACGTACCATAGGCATAGAAATCGTTTTGGACACACTCGATGGGACTCCTCGGTACGATCCATTTTGGGATAGTGCTACTCTTGATGCATGATTGGTGCACGGTTTGCGTCGAACGTACCGTAGGCTCGGAAATAGTATTGGAGGCACCCGATGGAACTCCTAGGTTACGTGGGTCATGTGGAATCTTGTTTCGATATGTTTTGAAACAGTGTTAGCGTCGGTGCAAGATAGGTGCTCGGTTTGCGTCAAACGTACCATAGGTTCATAAATTGTTTTAGAAGCACCCGCGGTACTCCTATGTGATGAGGGTCTGGTGGAGATCTGTTTTGTCCGTTTGGAGATAGTGCTACAGAAGATAGGTGCACGGTTTGCATTGAACGTACCATAGGTCATAAACAGTTTTGGACGCACCCGATGGAACTCGTAAGTGACGTGGGTCGTGTGGAATCTTATTTTAGTCCATTTGGAGATAGTGTTAGTGTTAGTGCCAGGTTGGAGCACGGTTTGCACCGAACATACCATAGGCATAGAAATCGTTTTGGACGATCTCGATCAGACTCCTATGTGACGAGGCTCAAGTGGAAGCTCGGTTCGGTCCGTTTCGGGATAGTGCTTCTCTTGATGCAAGATTTGGTGCTTGGTTTGCACCAAATGTAGCATAGGCATAGAAATCGTTTTGAACGCACTCGAGGGGACTCCTAGGTGATGAGGCTCAAGTGGAAGCTCGATTCGGTACATTTGGAGATAGTGCTACTCTTGATGCAAGATTGGTGCTCGGTTTGCGTCGAATGTGCCGTAGGCTCGGAAATAGTATTGGAGGCACCCGATGGAACTCCTAGGTGACATGGGTCGTGTGGAATCTCGTTTAGATCTATTTTGAGACAGTGTTAGCATCGGTGTAAGATAGGTGCACGGTTTGCACTGAATGTACCATGTCCATAGAAATCGTTTTGGACACACTCTATGGGACTCCTAGGTGACGAGGCTCAAGTGGAAGCTCGGCTCGGTCCGTTTGGGGATAGTGCTTCTCTAGATGCAAGATTGGTGCTTGGTTTGCACCAAATGTAGCATAGGCATAGAAATCATTTTGGACGCACTCGAGGGGACTCCTAGGTGACGAGGCTCAAGTGGAAGCTCGATTCAGTACGTTTGGAGATAGTGCTACTGTTGATGCAAGATTGGTGCTCGATTTTGCTTCGAATGTGCCGTAGGCTCAGAAATAGTATTGGAGGCACCCGATGGAGCTCCTAGGTGACGTGGGTCATGTGGAATCTCGTTTTGATCTATTTTGAGACAGTGTTAGCGTCGGTGCAAGATAGGTGCATGGTTTGCACTGAACGTACCATAGGCATAGAAATCGTTTTGGACACACTCGATGGGACTCCTCGGTGATGAGGCTCCAGTGGAAGCTCGGTACGATCCATTTTGGGATAGTGCTACTCTTGATGCATGATTGGTGCACGGTTTGCGTCAAACGTACCGTAGGCTCGGAAATAGTATTAGAGGCACCCGATGGAACTCCTAGGTTACGTGGGTCATGTGGAATCTTGTTTCGATCTGTTTTGAAACAGTGTTAGCGTCGGTGCAAGATAGGTGCTCGGTTTGCGTCAAACGTACCATAGGTTCATAAATTGTTTTAGAAGCACCCGCGGTACTCCTAGGTGATGATGGTCTGGTGGAGATCTGTTTGGTCCGTTTGGAGATAGTGCTACAGAAGATAGGTGCACGGTTTGCATTGAACGTACCATAGGTCATAAACAGTTTTGGACGCACCCGATGGAACTCGTAAGTGACGTGGGTCGTGTGGAATCTTGTTTTAGTCCATTTGGAGATAGTGTTAGTGTTAGTGCCAGGTTGGAGCACGGTTTGCACCGAACATACCATAGGCATAGAAATCGTTTTGGACGATCTCGATCAGACTCCTATGTGATGAGGCTCAAGTGGAAGCTCGGTTCGGTCCGTTTCGGGATAGTGCTTCTCTTGATGCAAGATTGGTGCTTGGTTTGCACCAAATGTAGCATAGGCATAGAAATCATTTTGAACACACTCGAGGGGACTCCTAGGTGATGAGGCTCAAGTGGAAGCTCGATTTGGTATGTTTGGAGATAGTGCTACTCTTGATGCAAGATTGGTGCTCGGTATGCGTCGAATGTGTCGTAGGCTCGGAAATAGTATTGGAGGCACCCGATGGAACTCCTTGGTGACGTGGGTCATGTGGAATCTCGTTTAGATCTATTTTGAGACAGTGTTAGCGTCGGTGCAAGATAGGTGCACGGTTTGCTCTGTATGTACCATGTGCATAGAAATCGTTTTGGACACACTCGATGGGACTCCTAGGTGACGAGGCTCCAGTGGAAGCTCGGTACGGTCCATTTGGAGATAGTGCTACTCTTGATGCATGATTGTTGCACGGTTTGTGTCGAACGTACCATAGGCTCGGAAATAGTATCGGAGGCACCAGATGGAACTCCTAGGTGACGTGGGTCATGTGGAATCTCATTTTGATCTATTTTGAGACAGTGTTAGCGTCAGAGCAAGATAGGTGCACGGTTTGCACTGAACGTACCATAGGCATAGAAATCGTTTTAGACACACTCGATGGGACTCCTCGGTGACGAGGCTCCAGTGGAAGCTCGATACGATCCATTTGGGGATAGTGCTACTCTTGATGCATGATTGGTGCACGGTTTGCGTTGAACATACCGTAGGCTCGAAAATAGTATTGGAGGCACCCGATGGAACTCCTAGGTTACGTGGGTCATGGGGAATCTTGTTTCGATCTATTTTGAAACAGTGTTAGCGTCGGTGCAAGATAGGTGCTCGGTTTGCGTCAAACGTACCATAGGTTCATAAATTGTTTTAGAAGCACCCGCGGTACTCCTAGGTGATGAGGGTCTGGTGGAGATCTGTTTGGAGATAGTGCTAGAGAAGATAGGTGCACGTTTGCATTGAACGTACTATAGGTCATAAACAGTTTTGGACGCACCCGATGGAACTCATAAGTGACGTGGGTCGTGTGGAATCTCGTTTTAGTCCATTTGGAGATAGTGTTAGTGTCAGTGCCAGGTTGGAGCACGGTTTGCACCGAACATACCATAGGCATAGAAATCGTTTCGGACGATCTCGATCAGACTCCTATGCGACGAGGCTCAAGTGGAAGCTCGGTTCGGTCCGTTTTGGGATGCTGCTTCTCTTGATGCAAGATTGGTGCTTGGTTTACACCAAATGTAGCATAGGCATAGAAATTGTTTTGAACGCACTCGAGGGGACTCCTAGGTGACGAGGCTCAAGTGGAAGCTCGATTCGGTACGTTTGGAGATAGTGCTACTCTTGATGCAAGATTGGTGCTCGGTTTGCGTTGAATGTGCAGTAGGCTCGGAAATAGTATTGGAGGCACCCGATGGAACTCCTAGGTGACGTGAGTCACGTGGAATCTCGTTTAGATCTATTTTGAGACAGTGTTAGCGTCGGTGCAAGATAGGTGCACGGTTTGCACTGAATGTACCATGTGCATAGAAATCGTTTTGGACACACTCGATGGGACTCCTAGGTGACGAGGCTCCAGTGGAAGCTCGGTACGGTCCATTTGCAGATAGTGCTACTCTTGATGCATGATTGTTGCACGGTTTGTGTCAAACGTACCATAGGCTCGGAAATAGTATTGGAGGCACCAGATGGAACTCCTAGGTGACGTGGGTCATGTGGAATCTCGTTTTGATCTATTTTGAGATAGTGTTAGCGTCAGAGCAAGATAGGTGCACGGTTTGCACTGAACGTACCATAGGCATAGAAATAATTTTGGACACACTCGATGGGACTCCTCGGTACGATCCATTTTGGGATAGTGCTACTCTTGATGCATGATTGGTGCACGGTTTGCGTCGAACGTACTGTAGGCTCGGAAATAGTATTGGAGGCACCCGATGGAACTCCTAGGTTACGTGGGTCATATGGAATCTTGTTTCGATCTGTTTTGAAGCAGTGTTAGCGTCGGTGCAAGATAGGTGCTCGGTTTGCGTCAAACGTACCATAGGTTCATAAATTGTTTTAGAAGCACCCGCGGTACTCCTAGGTGATGAGGGTCTGGTGGAGATCTGTTTTGTCCGTTTGGAGATAGTGTTATAGAAGATAGGTGCACGGTTTGCATTGAACGTACCATAGGTCATAAACAGTTTTGGACGCACCCGATGGAACTCATAAGTGACGTGGGTCGTGTGGAATCTTGTTTTAGTCCATTTGGAGATAGTGTTAGTGTTAGTGCCAGGTTGGAGCACGGTTTGCACCGAACATACCATAGGCATAGAAATCATTTTGGATGATCTCGATCAGACTCCTATGTGACGAGGCTCAAGTGGAAGCTCGGTTCGGTCTGTTTCGGGATAGTGCTTCTCTTGATGCAAGATTGGTGCTTGGTTTGCACCAAATGTAGCATAGGCATAGAAATCATTTTGAACGCACTCGAGGGGACTCCTAGGTGATGAGGCTCAAGTGGAAGCTCGATTCGGTACATTTGGAGATAGTGCTACTCTTGATGCAAGATTGGTGCTCGGTTTGCGTCGAATGTGCCGTAGGCTCGAAAATAGTATTGGAGGCACCCGATGGAACTCCTAGGTGACATGGGTCATGTGGTATCTCGTTTAGATCTATTTTGAGACAGTGCTAGCGTCGGTGCAAGATAGGTGCACGGTTTGCACTGAATGTACCATGTCCATAGAAATCGTTTTGGACACACTCGATGGGACTCCTAGGTGACGAGGCTCAAGTGGAAGCTCGGCTCGGTCCGTTTGGGGATAGTGCTTCTCTTGATGCAAGATTGGTGCTTGGTTTGCACCAAATGTAGCATAGGCATAGAAATCATTTTGGACGCACTCGAGGGGACTCCTAGGTGATGAGGCTCAAGTGGAAGCTCGATTCAGTACGTTTGGAGATAGTGCTACTCTTGATGCAAGATTGGTGCTCGGTTTTGCTTCGAATGTGCCGTAGGCTCAGAAATAGTATTGGAGGCACCCGATGGAGCTCCTAGGTGACGTGGGTCATGTGGAATCTCGTTTTGATCTATTTTGAGACAGTGTTAGCGTCGGTGCAAGATAGGTGCATGGTTTGCACTGAACGTACCATAGGCATAGAAATCATTTTGGACACACTCGATGGGACTCCTCGGTGATGAGGCTCCAGTGGAAGCTCGGTACGATCCATTTTGGGATATTGCTACTCTTGATGCATGATTGGTGCACGGTTTGCGTCGAACGTACCGTAGGCTCGGAAATAGTATTGGAGGCACCCGATGGAACTCCTAGGTTACGTGGGTCATGTGGAATCTTGTTTCGATCTGTTTTGAAATAGTGTTAGCGTCGGTGCAAGATAGGTGCTCGGTTTGCGTCAAATGTACCATAGGTTCATAAATTGTTTTAGAAGCACCCGTGGTACTACTAGGTGATGAGGGTCTGGTGGAGATCTGTTTGGTCCGTTTGGAGATAGTGCTACAGAAGATAGGTGCACGGTTTGCATTGAACGTACCATAGGTCATAAACAGTTTTGGACGCACCCGATGGAACTCGTAAGTGACGTGGGTCGTGTGGAATCTTGTTTTAGTCCATTTGGAGATAGTGTTAGTATTAGTGCCAGGTTGGAGCACGGTTTGCACCGAACATACCATAGGCATAGAAATCGTTTTGGACGATCTCGATCAGACTCCTATGTGACGAGGCTCAAGTGGAAGCTCGGTTCGGTCCGTTTCGGGATAGTGCTTCTCTTGATGCAAGATTGGTGCTTGGTTTGCACCAAATGTAGCATAGGCATAGAAATCGTTTTGAACACACTCGAGGGGACTCCTAGGTGATGAGGCTCAAGTGGAAGCTCGATTCGGTATGTTTGGAGATAGTGCTACTCTTGATGCAAGATTGGTGCTCGGTTTGCGTCGAATGTGCCGTAGGCTCGGAAATAGTATTGGAGGCACCCGATGAAACTCCTAGGTGACGTGGGTCATGTGGAATCTCGTTTAGATCTATTTTGAGACAGTGTTAGCGTCGGTGCAAGATAGGTGCACGGTTTGCACTGAATGTACCATGTGCATAGAAATCATTTTGGACACACTCGATGGGACTCCTAGGTGACGAGGCTCCAGTGGAAGCTCGGTACGGTCCATTTGGAGATAGTGCTACTCTTGATGCATGATTGTTGCACGGTTTGTGTCGAACGTACCATAGGCTCAGAAATAGTATTGGAGGCACCAGATGGAACTCCTAGGTGACGTGGGTCATGTGGAATCTCGTTTTGATCTATTTTGAGACAGTGTTAGCGTCGGAGCAAGATAGTTGCACGGTTTGCACTGAACGTACCATAGGCATAGAAATCGTTTTGGACACACTCGATAGGACTCCTCGGTGACGAGGCTCCAGTGGAGGCTTGGTACGATCCATTTGGAGATAGTGCTACTCTTGATGCATGATTGGTGCACGGTTTGCATCGAACGTACCGTAGGCTCGGAAATAGTATTGGAGGCACCCGATGGAACTCCTAGGTTACGTGGGTCATGGGGAATCTTGTTTCGATCTGTTTTGAAACAGTGTTAGCATCTGTGTAAGATAGGTGCTCGGTTTGCGTCAAACGTACCATAGGTTCATAAATTGTTTTAGAAGCACCCGCGGTACTCCTAGGTGATGAGGGTCTGGTGGAGATCTGTTTGGTCTGTTTGGAGATACTGCTACAGAAGATAGGTGCACGTTTGCATTGAACGTACCATAGGTCATAAACAGTTTTGGACGCACCCGATGGAACTCGTAAGTGACGTGGGTCGTGTGGAATCTCGTTTTTGTCCATTTGGAGATAGTGTTAGTGTCAGTGCCAGGTTGGAGCACGGTTTGCACCGAACATACCATAGGCATAGAAATCGTTTTGGACGATCTCGATCAGACTCCTATGCGACGAGGCTCAAGTGGAAGCTCGGTTCGGTCCGTTTTGGGATAGTGCTTCTCTTGATGCAAGATTGGTGCTTGGTTTACACCAAATGTAGCATAGGCATAGAAATTGTTTTGAACGCACTCGAGGGGACTCCTAGGTGACGAGGCTCAAGTGGAAGCTCGATTCGGTACATTTGGAGATAGTGCTACTCTTGATGCAAGATTGGTGCTCGGTTTGCGTCGAATGTGCCGTAGGCTCGGAAATAGTATTGGAGGCACCCGATGGAACTCCTAGGTGACGTGGGTCACGTGGAATCTCGTTTAGATCTATTTTGAGACAGTGTTAGCGTCGGTGCAAGATAGGTGCACAGTTTGCACTGAATGTACCATGTGCATAGAAATCGTTTTGGACACACTCGATGGGACTCATAGGTGATGAGGCTCCAGTGGAAGCTCGGTACGGTCCATTTGGAGATAGTGCTACTCTTGATGCATGATTGTTGCACGGTTTGTGTCGAACGTACCATAGGCTCGGAAATAGTATTGGAGGCACCAGATGGAATCCTAGGTGACGTGGGTCATGTGGAATCTCATTTTGATCTATTTTGAGACAGTGTTAGCGTCAGAGCAAGATAGGTGCACGGTTTGCACTGAACGTACCATAGGCATAGAAATCGTTTTGGACACACTCGATGGGACTCCTCGGTACGATCCATTTTGGGATAGTGCTACTCTTGATGCATGATTGGTGCACGGTTTGCGTCGAACGTACCGTAGGCTCGGAAATAGTATTGGAGGCACCCGATGGAACTCCTAGGTTACGTGGGTCATGTGGAATCTTGTTTCGATCTGTTTTGAAACAGTGTTAGCGTCGGTGCAAGATAGGTGCTCGGTTTGCGTCAAACGTACCATAGGTTCATAAATTGTTTTAGAAGCACCCGCGGTACTCCTAGGTGATGAGGGTCTGGTGGAGATCTGTTTTGTCCGTTTGGAGATAGTGCTACAGAAGATAGGTGCACAGTTTGCATTGAACGTACCATAGGTCATAAACAGTTTTGGACGCACCCGATGGAACTCGTAAGTGACGTGGGTCGTGTGGAATCTTGTTTTAGTCCATTTGGAGATAGTGTTAGTGTTAGTGCCAGGTTGGAAGACGGTTTGCACCGAACATACCATAGGCATAGAAATCGTTTTGGACGATCTCGATCAGACTCATATGTGACGAGGCTCAAGTGGAAGCTCGGTTCGGTCCGTTTCGGGATAGTGCTTCTCTTGATGCAAGATTGGTGCTTGGTTTGCACCAAATGTAGCATAGGCATAGAAATAGTTTTGAACGCACTCGAGGGGACTCCTAGGTGATGAGGCTCAAGTGGAAGCTCGATTCGGTACATTTGGAGATGGTGCTACTCTTGATGCAAGATTGGTGCTCGGTTTGCGTCGAATGTGCCGTAGGCTCGGAAATAGTATTGGAGGCACCCGATGGAACTCCTAGGTGACATGGGTCATGTGGAATCTCGTTTAGATCTATTTTGAGACAGTGTTAGCATCGGTGCAAGATAGGTGCACGGTTTGCACTGAATGTACCATGTCCATAGAAATCGTTTTGGACACACTCGATGGGACTCCTAGGTGACGAGGCTCAAGTGGAAGCTCGGCTCGGTCCGTTTGGGGATAGTGCTTCTCTTGATGCAAGATTGGTGCTTGGTTTGCACCAAAAGTAGCATAGGCATAGAAATCATTTTGGACGCACTCGAGGGGACTCCTAGGTGACGAGGCTCAAGTGGAAGCTCGATTCAGTACGTTTGGAGATAGTGCTACTCTTGATGCAAGATTGGTGCTCGGTTTTGCTTCGAAAGTGCCGTAGGCTCAGAAATTGGAGGCACCCGATGGAGCTCCTAGGTGACGTGGGTCGTGTGGAATCTCGTTTTGATCTATTTTGAGACAGTGTTAGCGTCGGTGCAAGATAGGTGCATGGTTTGCACTGAACGTACCATAGGCATAGAAATCGTTTTGGACACACTCGATGGGACTCCTCGGTGACGAGGCTCCTGTGGAAGCTCGGTACGATCCATTTTGGGATAGTGCTACTCTTGATGCATGATTGGTGCACGGTTTGCGTCGAACGTACCGTAGGCTCGGAAATAGTATTGGAGGCACCCGATGGAACTCCTAGGTTATGTGGGTCATGTGGAATCTTGTTTCGATCTGTTTTGAAACAGTGTTAGCGTCGGTGCAAGATAGGTGCTCGGTTTGCGTCAAACGTACCATAGGTTCATAAATTGTTTTAGAAGCACCCGCGGTACTCCTAGGTGATGAGGGTCTGGTGGAGATCTGTTTGGTCCGTTTGGAGATAGTGCTACAGAAGATAGGTGCACGGTTTGCATTGAACGTACCATAGGTCATAAACAGTTTTGGACGCACCCGATGGAACTCGTAAGTGACGTGGGTCGTGTGGAATCTTGTTTTAGTCCATTTGGAGATAGTGTTAGTATTAGTGCCAGGTTGGAGCACGGTTCGCACCGAACATACCATAGGCATAGAAATCGTTTTGGACGATCTCGATCAGACTCCTATGTGACGAGGCTCAAGTGGAAGCTCAGTTCGGTCCGTTTCGGGATAGTGCTTCTCTTGATGCAAGATTGGTGCTTGGTTTGCACCAAATGTAGCATAGGCATAGAAATCGTTTTGAACACACTCGAGGGGACTCCTAGGTGATGAGGCTCAAGTGGAAGCTCGATTCGGTATGTTTGGAGATAGTGCTACTCTTGATGCAAGATTGGTGCTCGGTTTGCGTCGAATGTGCCGTAGGCTCGGAAATAGTATTGGAGGCACCCGATGAAACTCCTAGGTGACGTGGGTCATGTGGAATCTCGTTTAGATCTATTTTGAGACAGTGTTAGCGTCTGTGCAAGATAGGTGCACGGTTTGCACTGAATGTACCATGTGCATAGAAATCATTTTGGACACACTCAATGGGACTCCTAGGTGACGAGGCTCCAGTGGAAGCTCGGTACGGTCCATTTGGAGATAGTGCTACTCTTGATGCATGATTGTTGCACGGTTTGTGTCGAACGTACCATAGGCTCAGAAATAGTATTGGAGGCACCAGATGGAACTCCTAGGTGACGTGGGTCATGTGTAATCTCGTTTTGATCTATTTTGAGACAGTGTTAGCGTCGGAGCAAGATAGTTGCACGGTTTGCACTGAACGTACCATAGGCATAGAAATCGTTTTGGACACACTCGATGGGACTCCTCGGTGACGAGGCTCCAGTGGAGGCTTGGTACGATCCATTTGGAGATAGTGCTACTCTTGATGCATGATTGGTGCACGGTTTGCGTCGAACGTTCCGTAGGCTCGGAAATAGTATTGGAGGCACCCGATGGAACTCCTAGGTTACGTGGGTCATGGGGAATCTTGTTTCGATCTGTTTTGAAACAGTGTTAGCATCTGTGTAAGATAGGTGCTCGGTTTGCGTCAAACGTACCATAGGTTCATAAATTGTTTTAGAAGCACCCGCGGTACTCCTAGGTGATGAGGGTCTGGTGGAGATCTGTTTGGTCTGTTTGGAGATAGTGCTACAGAAGATAGGTGCACATTTGCATTGAACGTACCATAGGTCATAAACAGTTTTGGACGCACCCGATGGAACTCGTAAGTGACGTGGGTCATGTGGAATCTCGTTTTTGTCCATTTGGAGATAGTGTTAGTGTCAGTGCCAGGTTGGAGCACGGTTTGCACCGAACATACCATAGGCATAGAAATCATTTTGGACGATCTCGATCAGACCCCTATGCGACGAGGCTCAAGTGGAAGCTCGGTTCGGTCCGTTTTGGGATAGTGCTTCTCTTGATGCAAGATTGGTGCTTGGTTTACACCAAATGTAGCATAGGCATAGAAATTGTTTTGAACGCACTCGAGGGGACTCCTAGGTGATGAGGCTCAAGTGGAAGCTCGATTCGGTACATTTGGAGATAGTGCTACTCTTGATGCAAGATTGGTGCTCGGTTTGCGTCGAATGTGCCGTAGGCTCGGAAATAGTATTGGAGGCACCCGATGGAACTCCTAGGTGACGTGGGTCACGTGGAATCTCGTTTAGATCTATTTTGAGACAGTGTTAGCGTCGGTGCAAGATAGGTGCACGGTTTGCACTGAATGTACCATGTGCATAGAAATCGTTTTGGACACACTCGATGGGACTCATAGGTGATGAGGCTCCAGTGGAAGCTCGGTACGGTCCATTTGGAGATAGTGCTACTCTTGATGCATGATTGTTGCACGGTTTGTGTCGAACGTACCATAGGCTCGGAAATAGTATTGGAGGCACCAGATGGAACTCCTAGGTGACGTGGGTCATGTGGAATCTCATTTTGATCTATTTTGAGACAGTGTTAGCGTCAGAGCAATATAGGTGCACGGTTTGCACTGAACGTACCATAGGCATAGAAATCGTTTTGGACACACTCGATGGGACTCCTCGGTACGATCCATTTTGGGATAGTGCTACTCTTGATGCATGATTGGTGCACGGTTTGCGTCGAACGTACCGTAGGCTCGGAAATAGTATTGGAGGCACCCGATGGAACTCCTAGGTTACGTGGGTCATGTGGAATTTTGTTTCGATCTGTTTTGAAACAGTGTTAGCGTCGGTGCAAGATAGGTGCTCGGTTTGCGTCAAACGTACCATAGGTTCATAAATTGTTTTAGAAGCACCCGCGGTACTCCTAGGTGATGAGGGTCTGGTGGAGATCTGTTTGGTCCGTTTGGAGATAGTGCTACAGAAGATAGGTGCACGGTTTGCATTGAACGTACCATAGGTCATAAACAGTTTTGGACGCACCCGATGGAACTCGTAAGTGACGTGGGTCGTGTGGAATCTTGTTTTAGTCCATTTGGAGATAGTGTTAGTATTAGTGCCAGGTTGGAGCACGGTTTGCACCGAACATACCATAGGCATAGAAATCGTTTTGGACGATCTCGATCAGACTCCTATGTGACGAGGCTCAAGTGGAAGCTCGGTTCGGTCCGTTTCGGGATAGTGCTTCTCTTGATGCAAGATTGGTGCTTGGTTTGCACCAAATGTAGCATAGGCATAGAAATCGTTTTGAACACACTCGAGGGGACTCCTAGGTGATGAGGCTCAAGTGGAAGCTCGATTCGGTATGTTTGGAGATAGTGCTACTCTTGATGCAAGATTGGTGCTCGGTTTGCGTCGAATGTGCCGTAGGCTCGGAAATAGTATTGGAGGCACCCGATGAAACTCCTAGGTGACGTGGGTCATGTGGAATCTCGTTTAGATCTATTTTGAGACAGTGTTAGCGTCGGTGCAAGATAGGTGCACGGTTTGCACTGAATGTACCATGTGCATAGAAATCATTTTGGACACACTCGATGGGACTCCTAGGTGACGAGGCTCCAGTGGAAGCTCGGTACGGTCCATTTCGAGATAGTGCTACTCTTGATGCATGATTGTTGCACGGTTTGTGTCGAACGTACCATAGGCTCAGAAATAGTATTGGAGGCACCAGATGGAACTCCTAGGTGACGTGGGTCATGTGGAATCTCGTTTTGATCTATTTTGAGACAGTGTTAGCGTCGGAGCAAGATAGTTGCACGGTTTGCACTGAACGTACCATAGGCATAGAAATCGTTTTGGACACACTCGATGGGACTCCTCAGTGACGAGGCTCCAGTGGAGGCTTGGTACGATCCATTTGGAGATAGTGCTACTCTTGATGCATGATTGGTGCACGGTTTGCATCGAACGTACCGTAGGCTCGGAAATAGTATTGGAGGCACCCGATGGAACTCCTAGGTTACGTGGGTCATGGGGAATCTTGTTTCGATCTGTTTTGAAACAGTGTTAGCATCTGTGTAAGATAGGTGCTCGGTTTGCGTCAAACGTACCATAGGTTCATAAATTGTTTTAGAAGCACCCGCGGTACTCCTAGGTGATGAGGGTCTGGTGGAGATCTGTTTGGTCTGTTTGGAGATACTGCTACAGAAGATAGGTGCACGTTTGCATTGAACGTACCATAGGTCATAAACAGTTTTGGACGCACCCGATGGAACTCGTAAGTGACGTGGGTCGTGTGGAATCTCGTTTTTGTCCATTTGGAGATAGTGTTAGTGTCAGTGCCAGGTTGGAGCACGGTTTGCACCGAACATACCATAGGCATAGAAATCGTTTTGGACGATCTCGATCAGACTCCTATGCGACGAGGCTCAAGTGGAAGCTCGGTTCGGTCCGTTTTGGGATAGTGCTTCTCTTGATGCAAGATTGGTGCTTGGTTTACACCAAATGTAGCATAGGCATAGAAATTGTTTTGAACGCACTCGAGGGGACTCCTAGGTGACGAGGCTCAAGTGGAAGCTCAATTCGGTACATTTGGAGATAGTGCTACTCTTGATGCAAGATTGGTGCTCGGTTTGCGTCGAATGTGCCGTAGGCTCGGAAATAGTATTGGAGGCACCCGATGGAACTCCTAGGTGACGTGGGTCACGTGGAATCTCGTTTAGATCTATTTTGAGACAGTGTTAGCGTCGGTGCAAGATAGGTGCACGGTTTGCACTGAATGTACCATGTGCATAGAAATCGTTTTGGACACACTCGATGGGACTCATAGGTGATGAGGCTCCAGTGGAAGCTCGGTACGGTCCATTTGGAGATAGTGCTACTCTTGATGCATGATTGTTGCACGGTTTGTGTCGAACGTACCATAGGCTCGGAAATAGTATTGGAGGCACCAGATGGAATCCTAGGTGACGTGGGTCATGTGGAATCTCATTTTGATCTATTTTGAGACAGTGTTAGCGTCAGAGCAAGATAGGTGCACGGTTTGCACTGAACGTACCATAGGCATAGAAATCGTTTTGGACACACTCGATGGGACTCCTCGGTACGATCCATTTTGGGATAGTGCTACTCTTGATGCATGATTGGTGCACGGTTTGCGTCGAACGTACCGTAGGCTCGGAAATAGTATTGGAGGCACCCGATGGAACTCCTAGGTTACGTGGGTCATGTGGAATCTTGTTTCGATCTGTTTTGAAACAGTGTTAGCGTCGGTGCAAGATAGGTGCTCGGTTTGCGTCAAACGTACCATAGGTTCATAAATTGTTTTAGAAGCACCCGCGGTACTCCTAGGTGATGAGGGTCTGGTGGAGATCTGTTTTGTCCGTTTGGAGATAGTGCTACAGAAGATAGGTGCACAGTTTGCATTGAACGTACCATAGGTCATAAACAGTTTTGGACGCACCCGATGGAACTAGTAAGTGACGTGGGTCGTGTGGAATCTTGTTTTAGTCCATTTGGAGATAGTGTTAGTGTTAGTGCCAGGTTGGAAGACGGTTTGCACCGAACATACCATAGGCATAGAAATCGTTTTGGACGATCTCGATCAGACTCATATGTGACGAGGCTCAAGTGGAAGCTCGGTTCGGTCCGTTTCGGGATAGTGCTTCTCTTGATGCAAGATTGGTGCTTGGTTTGCACCAAATGTAGCATAGGCATAGAAATAGTTTTGAACGCACTCGAGGGGACTCCTAGGTGATGAGGCTCAAGTGGAAGCTCGATTCGGTACATTTGGAGATGGTGCTACTCTTGATGCAAGATTGGTGCTCGGTTTGCGTCGAATGTGCCGTAGGCTCGGAAATAGTATTGGAGGCACCCGATGGAACTCCTAGGTGACATGGGTCATGTGGAATCTCGTTTAGATCTATTTTGAGACAGTGTTAGCATCGGTGCAAGATAGGTGCATGGTTTGCACTGAATGTACCATGTCCATAGAAATCGTTTTGGACACACTCGATGGGACTCCTAGGTGACGAGGCTCAAGTGGAAGCTCGGCTCGGTCCGTTTGGGGATAGTGCTTCTCTTGATGCAAGATTGGTGCTTGGTTTGCACCAAATGTAGCATAGGCATAGAAATCATTTTGGACGCACTCGAGGGGACTCCTAGGTGACGAGGCTCAAGTGGAAGCTCGATTCAGTACGTTTGGAGATAGTGCTACTCTTGATGCAAGATTGGTGCTCGGTTTTGCTTCGAAAGTGCCGTAGGCTCAGAAATTGGAGGCACCCGATGGAGCTCCTAGGTGACGTGGGTCGTGTGGAATCTCGTTTTGATCTATTTTGAGACAGTGTTAGCGTCGGTGCAAGATAGGTGCATGGTTTGCACTGAACGTACCATAGGCATAGAAATCGTTTTGGACACACTCGATGGGACTCCTCGGTGATGAGGCTCCAGTGGAAGCTCGGTACGATCCATTTTGGGATAGTGCTACTCTTGATGCATGATTGGTGCACGGTTTGCGTCGAACGTACCGTAGGCTCGGAAATAGTATTGGAGGCACCCGATGGAACTCCTAGGTTATGTGGGTCATGTGGAATCTTGTTTCGATCTGTTTTGAAACAGTGTTAGCGTCGGTGCAAGATAGGTGCTCGGTTTGCGTCAAACGTACCATAGGTTCATAAATTGTTTTAGAAGCACCCGCGGTACTCCTAGGTGATGAGGGTCTGGTGGAGATCTGTTTGGTCCGTTTGGAGATAGTGCTACAGAAGATAGGTGCACGGTTTGCATTGAACGTACCATAGGTCATAAACAGTTTTGGACGCACCCGATGGAACTCGTAAGTGACGTGGGTCGTGTGGAATCTTGTTTTAGTCCATTTGGAGATAGTGTTAGTATTAGTGCCAGGTTGGAGCACGGTTCGCACCGAACATACCATAGGCATAGAAATCGTTTTGGACGATCTCGATCAGACTCCTATGTGACGAGGCTCAAGTGGAAGCTCAGTTCGGTCCGTTTCGGGATAGTGCTTCTCTTGATGCAAGATTGGTGCTTGGTTTGCACCAAATGTAGCATAGGCATAGAAATCGTTTTGAACACACTCGAGGGGACTCCTAGGTGATGAGGCTCAAGTGGAAGCTCGATTCGGTATGTTTGGAGATAGTGCTACTCTTGATGCAAGATTGGTGCTCGGTTTGCGTCGAATGTGCCGTAGGCTCGGAAATAGTATTGGAGGCACCCGATGAAACTCCTAGGTGACGTGGGTCATGTGGAATCTCGTTTAGATCTATTTTGAGACAGTGTTAGCGTCTGTGCAAGATAGGTGCACGGTTTGCACTGAATGTACCATGTGCATAGAAATCATTTTGGACACACTCAATGGGACTCCTAGGTGACGAGGCTCCAGTGGAAGCTCGGTACGGTCCATTTGGAGATAGTGCTACTCTTGATGCATGATTGTTGCACGGTTTGTGTCGAACGTACCATAGGCTCAGAAATAGTATTGGAGGCACCAGATGGAACTCCTAGGTGACGTGGGTCATGTGTAATCTCGTTTTGATCTATTTTGAGACAGTGTTAGCGTCGGAGCAAGATAGTTGCACGGTTTGCACTGAACGTACCATAGGCATAGAAATCGTTTTGGACACACTCGATGGGACTCCTCGGTGACGAGGCTCCAGTGGAGGCTTGGTACGATCTATTTGGAGATAGTGCTACTCTTGATGCATGATTGGTGCACGGTTTGCGTCGAACGTACCGTAGGCTCGGAAATAGTATTGGAGGCACCCGATGGAACTCCTAGGTTACGTGGGTCATGGGGAATCTTGTTTCGATCTGTTTTGAAACAGTGTTAGCATCTGTGTAAGATAGGTGCTCGGTTTGCGTCAAACGTACCATAGGTTCATAAATTGTTTTAGAAGCACCCGCGGTACTCCTAGGTGATGAGGGTCTGGTGGAGATCTGTTTGGTCTGTTTGGAGATAGTGCTACAGAAGATAGGTGCACATTTGCATTGAACGTACCATAGGTCATAAACAGTTTTGGACGCACCCGATGGAACTCGTAAGTGACGTGGGTCATGTGGAATCTCGTTTTTGTCCATTTGGAGATAGTGTTAGTGTCAGTGCCAGGTTGGAGCACGGTTTGCACCGAACATACCATAGGCATAGAAATCGTTTTGGACGATCTCGATCAGACTCCTATGCGACGAGGCTCAAGTGGAAGCTCGGTTCGGTCCGTTTTGGGATAGTGCTTCTCTTGATGCAAGATTGGTGCTTGGTTTACACCAAATGTAGCATAGGCATAGAAATTGTTTTGAACGCACTCGAGGGGACTCCTAAGTGATGAGGCTCAAGTGGAAGCTCGATTCGGTACATTTGGAGATAGTGCTACTCTTGATGCAAGATTGGTGCTCGGTTTGCGTCGAATGTGCCGTAGGCTCGGAAATAGTATTGGAGGCACCCGATGGAACTCCTAGGTGACGTGGGTCACGTGGAATCTCGTTTAGATCTATTTTGAGACAGTGTTAGCGTCGGTGCAAGATAGGTGCACGGTTTGCACTGAATGTACCATGTGCATAGAAATCGTTTTGGACACACTCGATGGGACTCATAGGTGATGAGGCTCCAGTGGAAGCTCGGTACGGTCCATTTGGAGATAGTGCTACTCTTGATGCATGATTGTTGCACGGTTTGTGTCGAACGTACCATAGGCTCGGAAATAGTATTGGAGGCACCAGATGGAACTCCTAGGTGACGTGGGTCATGTGGAATCTCATTTTGATCTATTTTGAGACAGTGTTAGCGTCAGAGCAAGATAGGTGCACGGTTTGCACTGAACGTACCATAGGCATAGAAATCGTTTTGGACACACTCGATGGGACTCCTCGGTACGATCCATTTTGGGATAGTGCTACTCTTGATGCATGATTGGTGCACGGTTTGCGTCGAACGTACCGTAGGCTCAGAAATAGTATTGGAGGCACCCGATGGAACTCATAGGTTACGTGGGTCATGTGGAATCTTGTTTCGATCTGTTTTGAAACAGTGTTAGCGTCGGTGCAAGATAGGTGCTCGGTTTGCGTCAAACGTACCATAGGTTCATAAATTGTTTTAGAAGCACCCGCGGTACTCCTAGGTGATGAGGGTCTGGTGGAGATCTGTTTTGTCCGTTTGGAGATAGTGCTACAGAAGATAGGTGCACAGTTTGCATTGAACGTACCATAGGTCATAAACAGTTTTGGACGCACCCGATGGAACTCGTAAGTGACGTGGGTCGTGTGGAATCTTGTTTTAGTCCATTTGGAGATAGTGTTAGTGTTAGTGCCAGGTTGGAAGACGGTTTGCACCGAACATACCATAGGCATAGAAATCGTTTTGGACGATCTCGATCAGACTCATATGTGACGAGGCTCAAGTGGAAGCTCGGTTCGGTCCGTTTCGGGATAGTGCTTCTCTTGATGCAAGATTGGTGCTTGGTTTGCACCAAATGTAGCATAGGCATAGAAATAGTTTTGAACGCACTCGAGGGGACTCCTAGGTGATGAGGCTCAAGTGGAAGCTCGATTCGGTACATTTGGAGATGGTGCTACTCTTGATGCAAGATTGGTGCTCGGTTTGCGTCGAATGTGCCGTAGGCTCGGAAATAGTATTGGAGGCACGCGATGGAACTCCTAGGTGACATGGGTCATGTGGAATCTCGTTTAGATCTATTTTGAGACAGTGTTAGCATCGGTGCAAGATAGGTGCACGGTTTGCACTGAATGTACCATGTCCATAGAAATCGTTTTGGACACACTCGATGGGACTCCTAGGTGACGAGGCTCAAGTGGAAGCTCGGCTCGGTCCGTTTGGGGATAGTGCTTCTCTTGATGCAAGATTGGTGCTTGGTTTGCACCAAATGTAGCATAGGCATAGAAATCATTTTGGACGCACTCGAGGGGACTCCTAGGTGACGAGGCTCAAGTGGAAGCTCGATTCAGTACGTTTGGAGATAGTGCTACTCTTGATGCAAGATTGGTGCTCGGTTTTGCTTCGAAAGTGCCGTAGGCTCAGAAATTGGAGGCACCCGATGGAGCTCCTAGGTGACGTGGGTCGTGTGGAATCTCGTTTTGATCTATTTTGAGACAGTGTTAGCGTCGGTGCAAGATAGGTGCATGGTTTGCACTGAACGTACCATAGGCATAGAAATCGTTTTGGACACACTCGACGGGACTCCTCGGTGATGAGGCTCCAGTGGAAGCTCGGTACGATCCATTTTGGGATAGTGCTACTCTTGATGCATGATTGGTGCACGGTTTGCGTCGAACGTACCGTAGGCTCGGAAATAGTATTGGAGGCACCCGATGGAACTCCTAGGTTATGTGGGTCATGTGGAATCTTGTTTCGATCTGTTTTGAAACAGTGTTAGCGTCGGTGCAAGATAGGTGCTCGGTTTGCGTCAAACGTACCATAGGTTCATAAATTGTTTTAGAAGCACCCGCGGTACTCCTAGGTGATGAGGGTCTGGTGGAGATCTATTTGGTCCGTTTGGAGATAGTGCTACAGAAGATAGGTGCACGGTTTGCATTGAACGTACCATAGGTCATAAACAGTTTTGGACGCACCCGATGGAACTCGTAAGTGACGTGGGTCGTGTGGAATCTTGTTTTAGTCCATTTGGAGATAGTGTTAGTATTAGTGCCAGGTTGGAGCACGGTTCGCACCGAACCTACCATAGGCATAGAAATCGTTTTGGACGATCTCGATCAGACTCCTATGTGACGAGGCTCAAGTGGAAGCTCGGTTCGGTCCGTTTCGGGATAGTGCTTCTCTTGATGCAAGATTGGTGCTTGGTTTGCACCAAATGTAGCATAGGCATAGAAATCGTTTTGAACACACTCGAGGGGACTCCTAGGTGATGAGGCTCAAGTGGAAGCTCGATTCGGTATGTTTGGAGATAGTGCTACTCTTGATGCAAGATTGGTGCTCGGTTTGTGTCGAATGTGCCGTAGGCTCGGAAATAGTATTGGAGGCACCCGATGAAACTCCTAGGTGACGTGGGTCATGTGGAATCTCGTTTAGATCTATTTTGAGACAGTGTTAGCGTCGGTGCAAGATAGGTGCACGGTTTGCACTGAATGTACCATGTGCATAGAAATCATTTTGGACACACTCGATGGGACTCCTAGGTGACGAGGCTCCAGTGGAAGCTCGGTATGGTCCATTTGGAGATAGTGCTACTCTTGATGCATGATTGTTGCACGGTTTGTGTCGAACGTACCATAGGCTCAGAAATAGTATTGGAGGCACCAGATGGAACTCCTAGGTGACGTGGGTCATGTGGAATCTCGTTTTGATCTATTTTGAGACAGTGTTAGCGTCGGAGCAAGATAGTTGCACGGTTTGCACTGAACGTACCATAGGCATAGAAATCGTTTTGGACACACTCGATGGGACTTCTCGGTGACGAGGCTCCAGTGGAGGCTTGGTACGATCCATTTGGAGATAGTGCTAATCTTGATGCATGATTGGTGCACGGTTTGCGTCGAACGTACCGTAGGCTCGGAAATAGTATTGGAGGCACCCGATGGAACTCCTAGGTTACGTGGGTCATGGGGAATCTTGTTTCGATCTGTTTTGAAACAGTGTTAGCATCTGTGTAAGATAGGTGCTCGGTTTGCGTCAAACGTACCATAGGTTCATAAATTGTTTTAGAAGCACCCGCGGTACTCCTAGGTGATGAGGGTCTGGTGGAGATCTGTTTGGTCTGTTTGGAGATAGTGCTACAGAAGATAGGTGCACGTTTGCATTGAACGTACCATAGGTCATAAATAGTTTTGGACGCACCCGATGGAACTCGTAAGTGACGTGGGTCATGTGGAATCTCGTTTTTGTCCATTTGGAGATAGTGTTAGTGTCAGTGCCAGGTTGGAGCACGGTTTGCACCGAACATACCATAGGCATAGAAATCGTTTTGGACGATCTCGATCAGACTCCTATGCGACGAGGCTCAAGTGGAAGCTCGGTTCGGTCCGTTTTGGGATAGTGCTTCTCTTGATGCAAGATTGGTGCTTGGTTTACACCAAATGTAGCATAGGCATAGAAATTGTTTTGAACGCACTCGAGGGGACTCCTAGGTGACGAGGCTCAAGTGGAAGCTCGATTCGGTACATTTGGAGATAGTGCTACTCTTGATGCAAGATTGGTGCTCGGTTTGCGTCGAATGTGCCGTAGGCTCGGAAATAGTATTGGAGGCACCCGATGGAACTCCTAGGTGACGTGGGTCACGTGGAATCTCGTTTAGATCTATTTTGAGACAGTGTTAGCGTCGGTGCAAGATAGGTGCACGGTTTGCACTGAATGTACCATGTGCATAGAAATCGTTTTGGATACACTCGATGGGACTCATAGGTGATGAGGCTCTAGTGGAAGCTCGGTACGGTCCATTTGGAGATAGTGCTACTCTTGATGCATGATTGTTGCACGGTTTGTGTCGAACGTACCATAGGCTCGGAAATAGTATTGGAGGCACCAGATGGAACTCCTAGGTGACGTGGGTCATGTGGAATCTCATTTTGATCTATTTTGAGACAGTGTTAGCGTCAGAGCAAGATAGGTGCACGGTTTGCACTGAACGTACCATAGGCATAGAAATCGTTTTGGACACACTCGATGGGACTCCTCGGTACGATCCATTTTGGGATAGTGCTACTCTTGATGCATGATTGGTGCACGGTTTGCGTCGAACGTACCGTAGGCTCGGAAATAGTATTGGAGGCACCCGATGGAACTCCTAGGTTACGTGGGTCATGTGGAATCTTGTTTCGATCTGTTTTGAAACAGTGTTAGCGTCGGTGCAAGATAGGTGCTCGGTTTGCGTCAAACGTACCATAGGTTCATAAATTGTTTTAGAAGCACCCGCGGTACTCCTAGGTGATGAGGGTCTGGTGGAGATCTGTTTTGTCCGTTTGGAGATAGTGCTACAGAAGATAGGTGCACAGTTTGCATTGAACGTACCATAGGTCATAAACAGTTTTGGACGCACCCGATGGAACTCGTAAGTGTCGTGGGTCGTGTGGAATCTTGTTTTAGTCCATTTGGAGATAGTGTTAGTGTTAGTGCCAGGTTGGAAGACGGTTTGCACCGAACATACCATAGGCATAGAAATCGTTTTGGACGATCTCGATCAGACTCATATGTGACGAGGCTCAAGTGGAAGCTCGGTTCAGTCCGTTTCGGGATAGTGCTTCTCTTGATGCAAGATTGGTGCTTGGTTTGCACCAAATGTAGCATAGGCATAGAAATAGTTTTGAACGCACTCGAGGGGACTCCTAGGTGATGAGGCTCAAGTGGAAGCTCGATTCGGTACATTTGGAGATGGTGCTACTCTTGATGCAACATTGGTGCTCGGTTTGCGTCGAATGTGCCGTAGGCTCGGAAATAGTATTGGAGGCACCCGATGGAACTCCTAGGTGACATGGGTCATGTGGAATCTCGTTTAGATCTATTTTGAGACAGTGTTAGCATCGGTGCAAGATAGGTGCACGGTTTGCACTGAATGTACCATGTCCATAGAAATCATTTTGGACACACTCGATGGGACTCCTAGGTGACGAGGCTCAAGTGGAAGCTCGGCTCGGTCCGTTTGGGGATAGTGCTTCTCTTGATGCAAGATTGGTGCTTGGTTTGCACCAAATGTAGCATAGGCATAGAAATCATTTTGGACGCACTCGAGGGGACTCCTAGGTGACGAGGCTCAAGTGGAAGCTCGATTCAGTACGTTTGGAGATAGTGCTACTCTTGATGCAAGATTGGTGCTCGGTTTTGCTTCGAAAGTGCCGTAGGCTCAGAAATTGGAGGCACCCGATGGAGCTCCTAGGTGACGTGGGTCGTGTGGAATCTCGTTTTGATCTATTTTGAGACAGTGTTAGCGTCGGTGCAAGATAGGTGCATGGTTTGCACTGAACGTACCATAGGCATAGAAATCGTTTTGGACACACTCGATGGGACTCCTCGGTGATGAGGCTCCAGTGGAAGCTCGGTACGATCCATTTTGGGATAGTGCTACTCTTGATGCATGATTGGTGCACGGTTTGCGTCGAACGTACCGTAGGCTCGGAAATAGTATTGGAGGCACCCGATGGAACTCCTAGGTTATGTGGGTCATGTGGAATCTTGTTTCGATCTGTTTTGAAACAGTGTTAGCGTCGGTGCAAGATAGGTGCTCGGTTTGCGTCAAACGTACCATAGGTTCATAAATTGTTTTAGAAGCACCCGCGGTACTCCTAGGTGATGAGGGTCTGGTGGAGATCTGTTTGGTCCGTTTGGAGATAGTGCTACAGAAGATAGGTACACGGTTTGCATTGAACGTACCATAGGTCATAAACAGTTTTGGACGCACCCGATGGAACTCGTAAGTGACGTGGGTCGTGTGGAATCTTATTTTAGTCCATTTGGAGATAGTGTTAGTGTTAGTGCCAGGTTGGAGCACGGTTTGCACCGAACATACCATAGGCATAGAAATCGTTTTGGACGATCTCGATCAGACTCCTATGTGACGAGGCTCAAGTGGAAGCTCGGTTCGGTCTATTTCGGGATAGTGCTTCTCCTGATGCAAGATTGGTGCTTGGTTTGCACCAAATGTAGCATAGGCATAGAAATCATTTTGAACATACTCGAGGGGACTCCTAGGTGATGAGGCTCAAGTGGAAGCTCGATTTGGTATGTTTGGAGATACTGCTACTCTTGATGCAAGATTGGTGCTCGGTATGCGTCGAATGTGCCGTAGGCTCGGAAATAGTATTGGAGGCACCCGATGGAACTCCTAGGTGACGTGGGTCATGTGGAATCTCGTTTAGATCTATTTTGAGACAGTGTTAGCGACGGTGCAAGATAGGTGCACGGTTTGCACTGAATGTACCATGTGCATAGAAATCGTTTTGGACACACTCGATGGGACTCCTAGGTGACGAGGCTCCAGTGGAAGCTCGGTACGGTCCATTTGGAGATAGTGCTACTCTTGATGCATGATTGTTGCACGGTTTGTGTCGAACGTACCATAGGCTCAGAAATAGTATTGGAGGCACCAGATGGAACTCCTAGGTGACGTGGGTCATGTGGAATCTCGTTTTGATCTATTTTGAGACAGTGTTAGCGTCGGAGCAAGATAGGTGCACGGTTTGCACTGAACGTACCATAGGCATAGAAATAGTTTTGGACACACTCGATGGGACTCCTCGGTGACGAGGCTCCAGTGGAAGCTCGGTACGATCCATTTGGGGATAGTGCTACTCTTGATGCATGATTGGTGCACGGTTTGCATCGAACGTACCGTAGGCTCGGAAATAGTATTGGAGGCACCCGATGGAACTCCTAGGTTACGTGGGTCATGTGGAATCTTGTTTCGATCTGTTTTGAAATAGTGTTAGCATCGGTGCAAGATAGGAGCTCGGTTTGTGTCAAACGTACCATAGGTTCATAAATTGTTTTAGAAGCACCCGTGGTACTCCTAGGTGATGAGGGTCTAGTGGAGATCTGTTTGGTCCGTTTGGAGATAGTGCTACAGAAGATAGGTGCACGGTTTGCATTGAACGTACCATAGGTCATAAACAGTTTTGGACGCACCCGATGGAACTCGTAAGTGACGTGGGTCGTGTGGAATCTCGTTTTAGTCCATTTGGAGATAGTGTTAGTGTTAGTGCCAGGTTGGAGCATGGTTCGAACCGAGCATACCATAGGCATAGAAATCGTATTGGATGATCTCGATCAGACTCCTATGTGACGAGGCTGAAGTGGAAGCTCGGTTCGGTCCGTTTCGGGATAGTGCTTCTCTTGATGCAAGATTGGTGCTTGGTTTGCACCAAATGTAGCATAGGCATAGAAATCGTTTTGAATGCACTCGAGGGGACTCCTAGGTGACGAGGCTCATACGGAAGCTCGATTCGGTACGTTTGGAGATAGTGCTACTCTTGATGCAAGATTGGTGCTCGGTTTGCGTTGAATATGCCGTAGGCTCGGAAATAGTATTGGAGGCACCCGATGGAACTCCTAGGTTACGTGGGTCATGTGGAAGCTCGTTTAGATCTATTTTGAGACAGTGTTAGCGTCGGTGCAAGATAGGTGCACGGTTTGCACTGAATGTACCATGTGCATAGAAATCGTGTTGGACACACTCGATGGGACTCCTAGGTGACGAGGCTCAAGTGGAAGCTCGGCTCGGTCCGTTTGGGGATAGTGCTTCTCTTGATGCAAGATTGGTGCTTGGTTTGCACCAAATGTAGCATAGGCATAGAAATCGTTTTGGACGCACTCGAGGGGACTCCTAGGTGACGAGGCTCAAGTGGAAGCTCGATTCGGTACGTTTGGAGATAGTGCTACTCTTGATGCAAGATTGGTGCTCGGTTTGCGTCGAATGTGCCGTAGGCTCAGAAATAGTATTGGAGGCACCCGATGGAGCTCCTAGGTGACGTGGGTCATGTGGAATCTCGTTTTGATCTATTTTGAGACAGTGTTAGCGTCGGAGCAAGATAGGTGCACGGTTTGCACTGAACGTACCATAGGCATAGAAATCGTTTTGGACACACTCGATGGGATCCTCGGTGACGAGGCTCCAGTGGAAGCTTGGTACGATTCATTTGGAGATAGTGCTACTCTTGATGCATGATTGGTGCACGGTTTGCGTCGAACATACCGTAGGCTCGGAAATAGTGTTGGAGGCACCCGATGGAACTCCTAGGTTACGTGGGTCATGGGGAATCTTGTTTCGATCTGTTTTGAAACAGTGTTAGCGTCGGTGCAAGATAGGTGCTCGGTTTGCGTCAAACGTACCATAGGTTCATAAATTGTTTTAGAAGCACCCGCGGTACTCCTAGGTGATGAGGGTCTGGTGGAGATCTGTTTGGAGATAGTGCTACAGAATATAGGTGCACGTTTGCATTGAACGTACCATAGGTCATAAATAGTTTTGGACGCACCCGATGGAACTCGTAAGTGACGTGGGTCATGTGGAATCTCGTTTTAGTCCATTTGGAGATAGTGTTAGTGTCAGTGCCAGGTTGGAGCACGGTTTGCACCGAACATACCATAGGCATAGAAATCGTTTTGGACGATCTCGATCAGACTCCTATGCGACGAGGCTCAAGTGGAAGCTCGGTTCGGTCCGTTTTGGGATAGTGCTTCTCTTGATGCAAGATTGGTGCTTGGTTTACACCAAATGTAGCATAGGCATAGAAATTGTTTTGAACGCACTCGAGGGGACTCCTAGGTGACGAGGCTCAAGTGGAAGCTCGATTCGGTACGTTTGGAGATAGTGCTACTCTTGATGCAAGATTGGTGCTCGGTTTGCGTTGAATGTGCCGTAGGCTCGGAAATAGTATTGGAGGCACCCGATGGAACTCCTAGGTGACGTGGGTCACGTGGAATCTCGTTTAGATCTATTTTGAGACAGTGTTAGCGTCGGTGCAAGATAGGTGCACGGTTTGCACTGATTGTACCATGTGCATAGAAATCGTTTTGGACACACTCGATGGGACTCCTAGGTGACGAGGCTCCAGTGGAAGCTCGGTACGGTCCATTTGCAGATTGTGCTACTCTTGATGCATGATTGTTGCACGGTTTGTGTCGAACGTACCATAGGCTCAGAAATAGTATTGGAGGCACCAGATGGAACTCCTAGGTGACGTGGGTCATGTGGAATCTCGTTTTGATCTATTTTGAGATAGTGTTAGCGTCAGAGCAAGATAGGTGCACGGTTTGCACTGAACGTACCATAGGCATAGAAATCATTTTGGACACACTCGATGGGACTCCTCGGTACGATCCATTTTGGGATAGTGCTACTCTTGATGCATGATTGGTGCACGGTTTGCGTCGAACGTACTGTAGGCTCGGAAATAGTATTGGAGGCACCCGATGGAACTCCTAGGTTACGTGGGTCATGTGGAATCTTGTTTCGATCTGTTTTGAAATAGTGTTAGCGTCGGTGCAAGATAGGTGCTCGGTTTGCGTCAAACGTACCATAGGTTCATAAATTGTTTTAGAAGCACCCGCGGTACTCCTAGGTGATGAGGGTCTGGTGGAGATCTGTTTTGTCCGTTTGGTGATAGTGCTACAGAAGATAGGTGCACGGTTTGCATTGAACGTACCATAGGTCATAAACAGTTTCGGGATAGTGCTTCTCTTGATGCAAGATTGGTGCTTGGTTTGCACCAAATGTAGCATAGGCATAGAATTCGTTTTGAACGCACTCGAGGGGACTCCTAGGTGATGAGGCTCAAGTGGAAGCTTGATTCGGTACATTTGGAGATAGTGCTACTCTTGATGCAAGATTGGTGCTCGGTTTGCGTCGAATGTGCCGTAGGCTCGGAAATAGTATTGGAGGCACCCGATGGAACTCCTAGGTGACATGGGTCATGTGGAATCTCGTTTAGATCTATTTTGAGACAGTGTTAGCATCGGTGCAAGATAGGTGCACGGTTTGCACTGAATGTACCATGTCCATAGAAATCGTTTTGGACACACTCGATGGGACTCCTAGGTGACGAGGCTCAAGTGGAAGCTCGGCTCGGTCCGTTTGGGGATAGTGCTTCTCTTGATGCAAGATTGGTGCTTGGTTTGCACCAAATGTAGCATAGGCATAGAAATCATTTTGGACGCACTCGAGGGGACTCCTAGGTGACGAGGCTCAAGTGGAAGCTCGATTCAGTACGTTTGGAGATAGTGCTACTCTTGATGCAAGATTGGTGCTCGGTTTTGCTTCGAATGTGCCGTAGGCTCAGAAATAGTATTGGAGGCACCCGATGGAGGTCCTAGGTGATGTGGGTCATGTGGAATCTCGTTTTGATCTATTTTGAGACAGTGTTAGCGTCGGTGCAAGATAGGTGCACGGTTTGCACTGAATGTACCATGTGCATAGAAATCGTTTTGGACACACTCGATGGGACTCCTAGGTGACGAGGCTCCAGTGGAAGCTCGGTACGGTCCATTTGGAGATAGTGCTACTCTTGATGCATGATTGTTGCACGATTTGTGTCGAACGTACCATAGGCTCGAAAATAGTATTGGAGGCACCAGATGGAACTCCTAGGTGACGTGGGTCATGTGGAATCTCGTTTTGATCTATTTTGAGACAGTGTTAGCGTCGGAGCAAGATAGGTGCACGGTTTGCACTGAACGTACCATAGGCATAGAAATCGTTTTGGACACACTCGATGGGACTCCTCGGTGACGAGGCTCCAGTGGAAGCTCGGTACGATCCATTTGGGGATAGTGCTACTCTTGATGCATGATTGGTGCACGGTTTGCATCGAACGTACCGTAGGCTCAGAAATAGTATTGGAGGCACCCGATGGGACTCCTAGGTTACGTGGGTCATGTGGAATCTTGTTTCGATCTGTTTTGAAATAGTGTTAGCATCGGTGCAAGATAGGAGCTCGGTTTGTGTCAAACGTACCATAGGTTCATAAATTGTTTTAGAAGCACCCGCGGTACTCCTATGTGATGAGGGTCTGGTGGAGATCTGTTTGGTCCGTTTGGAGATAGTGCTACAGAAGATAGGTGCACGGTTTGCATTGAACGTACCATAGGTCATAAACAGTTTTGGACGCACCCGATGGAACTCGTAAGTGACGTGGGTCGTGTGGAATCTCATTTTAGTCCATTTGGAGATAGTGTTAGTGTTAGTGCCAGGTTGGAGCACGGTTTGAACCGAGCATACCATAGGCATAGAAATCGTATTGGATGATCTCGATCAGACTCCTATGTGACGAGGCTCAAGTGGAAGCTCGGTTCGGTCCGTTTCGGGATAGTGCTTCTCTTGATGCAAGATTGGTGCTTGGTTTGCACCAAATGTAGCATAGGCATAGAAATCGTTTTGAATGCACTCGAGGGGACTCCTAGGTGACGAGGCTCATATGGAAGCTCGATTCGGTACGTTTGGAGATAGTGCTACTCTTGATGCAAGATTGGTGCTCGGTTTGCGTCGAATGTGCCGTAGGCTCGGAAATAGTATTGGAGGCACCCGATGGAACTCCTAGGTGACGTGGGTCATGTGGAAGCTCGTTTAGATCTATTTTGAGACAATGTTAGCGTCGGTGCAAGATAGGTGCACGGTTTGCACTGAATGTACCATGTGCATAGAAATCGTTTTGGACACACTCGATGGGACTCATAGGTGGCGAGGCTCAAGTGGAAGCTCGGCTCGGTCCGTTTGGGGATAGTGCTTCTCTTGATGCAAGATTGGTGCTTGGTTTGCACCAAATGTAGCATAGGCATAGAAATCGTTTTGGACGCACTCGAGGGGACTCCTAGGTGACGAGGCTCAAGTGGAAGCTCGATTCGGTACGTTTGGAGATAGTGCTACTCTTGATGCAAGATTGGTGCTCGGTTTGCGTCGAATGTGCCGTAGGCTCAGAAATAGTATTGGAGGCACCCGATGGAGCTCCTAGGTGACGTGGGTCATGTGGAATCTCGTTTTGATCTATTTTGAGACAGTGTTAGCGTCGGAGCAAGATAGGTGCACGGTTTGCACTGAACGTACCATAGGCATAGAATCGTTTTGGACACACTCGATGGGACTCCTCGGTGACGAGGCTCCAGTGGAGGCTTGGTACGATCCATTTGGAGATAGTGCTACTCTTGATGCATGATTGGTGCACGGTTTGTGTCGAACATACCGTAGGCTCGGAAATAGTATTGGAGGCACCCGATGGAACTCCTAGGTTACGTGGGTCATGGGGAATCTTGTTTCGATCTGTTTTGAAACAGTGTTAGCGTCGGTGCAAGATAGGTGCTCGGTTTGCGTCAAACGTACCATAGGTTCATAAATTGTTTTAGAAGCACCCGCGGTACTCCTAGGTGATGAGGGTCTGGTGGAGATCTATTTGGAGATAGTGCTACAGAAGATAGGTGCACGTTTGCATTGAACGTACCATAGGTCATAAACAGTTTTGGACGCACCCGATGGAACTCGTAAGTGACGTGGGTCGTGTGGAATCTCGTTTTAGTCTATTTGGAGATAGTGTTAGTGTCAGTGCCAGGTTGGAGCACGGTTTGCACCGAACATACCATAGGCATAGAAATCGTTTTGGATGATCTCGATCAGACTCCTATGCGACGAGGCTCAAGTGGAAGCTCGGTTCGGTCCGTTTTGGGATAGTGCTTCTCTTGGTGCAAGATTGGTGCTTGGTTTACACCAAATGTAGCATAGGCATAGAAATTGTTTTGAACGCACTCGAGGGGACTCCTAGGTGACGTGGGTCATGTGGAAGCTCGTTTAGATCTATTTTGAGACAGTGTTAGCGTCGGTGCAAGATAGGTGCACGGTTTGCACTGAATGTACCATGTGCATAGAAATCGTTTTGGACACACTCGATGGGACTCCTAGGTGACGAGGCTCAAGTGGAAGCTCGGCTCGGTCCGTTTGGGGATAGTGCTTCTCTTGATGCAAGATTGGTGCTTGGTTTGCACCAAATGTAGCATAGGCATAGAAATCGTTTTGGACGCACTCGAGGGGACTCCTAGGTGACGAGGCTCAAGTGGAAGCTCGATTCGGTACGTTTGGAGATAGTGCTACTCTTGATGCAAGATTGGTGCTCGGTTTGCGTCGAATGTGCCGTAGGCTTAGAAATAGTATTGGAGGCACCCGATGGAGCTCCTAGGTGACATGGGTCATGTGGAATCTCGTTTTGATCTATTTTGAGACAGTGTTAGCGTCGGAGCAAGATAGGTGCACGGTTTGCACTGAACGTACCATAGGCATAGAAATCGTTTTGGACACACTCGATGGGATCCTCGGTGACGAGGCCCAGTGGAAGCTTGGTACGATCCATTTGGAGATAGTGCTACTCTTGATGCATGATTGGTGCACGGTTTGCGTCGAACATACCGTAGGCTCGGAAATAGTATTGGAGGCACCCGATGGAACTCCTAGGTTACGTGGGTCATGGGGAATCTTGTTTCGATCTGTTTTGAAACAGTGTTAGCGTCGGTGCAAGATAGGTGCTCGGTTTGCGTCAAACGTACCATAGGTTCATAAATTGTTTTAGAAGCACCCGCGGTACTCCTAGGTGATGAGGGTCTGGTGGAGATCTGTTTGGAGATAGTGCTACATAAGATAGGTGCACGTTTGCATTGAACGTACCATAGGTCATAAACAGTTTTGGACGCACCCGATGGAACTCGTAAGTGACGTGGGTCGTGTGGAATCTCGTTTTAGTCCATTTGGAGATAGTGTTAGTGTCAGTGCCAGGTTGGAGCACGGTTTGCACCGAACATACCATAGGCATAGAAAATCGTTTTGGACGATCTCGATCAGACTCCTATGCGACGAGGCTCAAGTGGAAGCTCGGTTCGGTCCGTTTTGGGATAGTGCTTCTCTTGATGCAAGATTGGTGCTTGGTTTACACCAAATGTAGCATAGGCATAGAAATTGTTTTGAACGCACTCGAGGGGACTCCTAGGTGACGAGGCTCAAGTGGAAGCTCGATTCGGTACGTTTGGAGATAGTGCTACTCTTGATGCAAGATTGGTGCTCGGTTTGCGTTGAATGTGCCGTAGGCTCGGAAATAGTATTGGAGGCACCCGATGGAACTCCTAGGTGACGTGGGTCACGTGGAATCTCGTTTAGATCTATTTTGAGACAGTGTTAGCGTCGGTGCAAGATAGGTGCACGGTTTGCACTGATTGTACCATGTGCATAGAAATCGTTTTGGACACACTCGATGGGACTCCTAGGTGACGAGGCTCCAGTGGAAGCTCGGTACGGTCCATTTGCAGATAGTGCTACTCTTGATGCATGATTGTTGCACGGTTTGTGTCGAACGTACCATAGGCTCAGAAATAGTATTGGAGGCACCAGATGGAACTCCTAGGTGACGTGGGTCATGTGGAATCTCGTTTCGATCTATTTTGAGATAGTGTTAGCGTCAGAGCAAGATAGGTGCACGGTTTGCACTGAACGTACCATAGGCATAGAAATCATTTTGGACACACTCGATGGGACTCCTCGGTACGATCCATTTTGGGATAGTGCTACTCTTGATGCATGATTGGTGCACGGTTTGCGTCGAACGTACTGTAGGCTCGGAAATAGTATTGGAGGCACCCGATGGAACTCCTAGGTTACGTGGGTCATGTGGAATCTTGTTTCGATCTGTTTTGAAACAATGTTAGCGTCGGTGCAAGATAGGTGCTCGGTTTGCGTCAAACGTACCATAGGTTCATAAATTGTTTTAGAAGCACCCGCGGTACTCCTAGGTGATGAGGGTCTGGTGGAGATCTGTTTTGTCTGTTTGGTGATAGTGCTACAGAAGATAGGTGCACGGTTTGCATTGAACGTACCATAGGTCATAAACAGTTTTGGACGCACCCGATGGAACTCGTAAGTGACGTGGGTCGTGTGGAATCTTGTTTTAGTCCATTTGGAGATAGTGTTAGTGTTAGTGCCAGGTTGGAGCACGGTTTGCACCGAACATACCATAGGCATAGAAATCGTTTTGGACGATCTCGATCAGACTCCTATGTGACGAGGCTCAAGTGGAAGCTCGGTTCGGTCCGTTTCTGGATAGTGCTTCTCTTGATGCAAGATTGGTGCTTGGTTTGCACCAAATGTAGCATAGGCATAGAATTCGTTTTGAACGCACTCGAGGGGACTCCTAGGTGATGAGGCTCAAGTGGAAGCTCGATTTGGTACATTTGGAGATAGTGCTACTCTTGATGCAAGATTGGTGCTCGGTTTGCGTCGAATGTGCCGTAGGCTCGGAAATAGTATTGGAGGCACCCGATGGAACTCCTAGGTGACATGGGTCATGTGGAATCTCGTTTAGATCTATTTTGAGACAGTGTTAGCATCGGTGCAAGATAGGTGCACGGTTTGCACTGAATGTACCATGTCCATAGAAATCGTTTTGGACACACTCGATGGGACTCCTAGGTGACGAGGCTCAAGTGGAAGCTCGGCTCGGTCCGTTTGGGGATAGTGCTTCTCTTGATGCAAGATTGGTGCTTGGTTTGCACCAAATGTAGCATAGGCATAGAAATCATTTTGGACGCACTCGAGGGGACTCCTAGGTGACGAGGCTCAAGTGGAAGCTCGATTCAGTACGTTTGGAGATAGTGCTACTCTTGGTGCAAGATTGGTGCTCGGTTTTGCTTCGAATGTGCCGTAGGCTCAGAAATAGTATTGGAGGCACCCGATGGAGCTCCTAGGTGACGTGGGTCATGTGGAATCTCGTTTTGATCTATTTTGAGACAGTGTTAGCGTCGGTGCAAGATAGGTGCACGGTTTGCACTGAATGTACCATGTGCATAGAAATCGTTTTGGACACACTCGATGGGACTCCTAGGTGACGAGGCTCCAGTGGAAGCTCGGTACGGTCCATTTGGAGATAGTGCTACTTTTGATGCATGATTGTTGCACGGTTTGTGTCGAACGTACCATAGGCTCGAAAATAGTATTGGAGGCACCAGATGGAACTCCTAGGTGACGTGGGTCATGTGGAATCTCGTTTTGATCTATTTTGAGACAGTGTTAGCGTCGGAGCAAGATAGGTGCACGGTTTGCACTGAACGTACCATAGGCATAGAAATCGTTTTGGACACACTCGATGGGACTCTTCGGTGACGAGGCTCCAGTGGAAGCTCGGTACGATCCATTTGGGGATAGTGCTACTCTTGATGCATGATTGGTGCACGGTTTGCATCGAACGTACCGTAGGCTCGGAAATAGTATTGGAGGCACCCGATGGAACTCCTAGGTTACGTGGGTCATGTGGAATCTTGTTTCGATATGTTTTGAAATAGTGTTAGCATCGGTGCAAGATAGGAGCTCGGTTTGTGTCAAACGTACCATAGGTTCATAAATTGTTTTAGAAGCACCCGCGGTACTCCTAGGTGATGAGGGTCTGGTGGAGATCTGTTTGGTCCGTTTGGAGATAGTGCTACAGAAGATAGGTGCACGGTTTGCATTGAACGTACCATAGGTCATAAACAGTTTTGGACGCACCCGATGGAACTCGTAAGTGACGTGGGTCGTGTGGAATCTTGTTTTAGTCCATTTGGAGATAGTGTTAGTGTTAGTGCCAGGTTGGAGCACGGTTTGCACCGAACATACCATAGGCATAGAAATCGTTTTGGACGATCTCGATCAGACTCCTATGTGACGAGGCTCAAGTGGAAGCTCGGTTCGGTCCGTTTCTGGATAGTGCTTCTCTTGATGCAAGATTGGTGCTTGGTTTGCACCAAATGTAGCATAGGCATAGAATTCGTTTTGAACGCACTCGAGGGGACTCCTAGGTGATGAGGCTCAAGTGGAAGCTCGATTTGGTACATTTGGAGATAGTGCTACTCTTGATGCAAGATTGGTGCTCGGTTTGCGTCGAATGTGCCGTAGGCTCGGAAATAGTATTGGAGGCACCCGATGGAACTCCTAGGTGACATGGGTCATGTGGAATCTCGTTTAGATCTATTTTGAGACAGTGTTAGCATCGGTGCAAGATAGGTGCACGGTTTGCACTGAATGTACCATGTCCATAGAAATCGTTTTGGACACACTCGATGGGACTCCTAGGTGACGAGGCTCAAGTGGAAGCTCGGCTCGGTCCGTTTGGGGATAGTGCTTCTCTTGATGCAAGATTGGTGCTTGGTTTGCACCAAATGTAGCATAGGCATAGAAATCATTTTGGACGCACTCGAGGGGACTCCTAGGTGACGAGGCTCAAGTGGAAGCTCGATTCAGTACGTTTGGAGATAGTGCTACTCTTGATGCAAGATTGGTGCTCGGTTTTGCTTCGAATGTGCCGTAGGCTCAGAAATAGTATTGGAGGCACCCGATGGAGCTCCTAGGTGACGTGGGTCATGTGGAATCTCGTTTTGATCTATTTTGAGACAGTGTTAGCGTCGGTGCAAGATAGGTGCACGGTTTGCACTGAATGTACCATGTGCATAGAAATCGTTTTGGACACACTCGATGGGACTCCTAGGTGACGAGGCTCCAGTGGAAGCTCGGTACGGTCCATTTGGAGATAGTGCTACTTTTGATGCATGATTGTTGCACGGTTTGTGTCGAACGTACCATAGGCTCGAAAATAGTATTGGAGGCACCAGATGGAACTCCTAGGTGACGTGGGTCATGTGGAATCTCGTTTTGATCTATTTTGAGACAGTGTTAGCGTCGGAGCAAGATAGGTGCACGGTTTGCACTGAACGTACCATAGGCATAGAAATCGTTTTGGACACACTCGATGGGACTCTTCGGTGACGAGGCTCCAGTGGAAGCTCGGTACGATCCATTTGGGGATAGTGCTACTCTTGATGCATGATTGGTGCACGGTTTGCATCGAACGTACCGTAGGCTCGGAAATAGTATTGGAGGCACCCGATGGAACTCCTAGGTTACGTGGGTCATGTGGAATCTTGTTTCGATATGTTTTGAAATAGTGTTAGCATCGGTGCAAGATAGGAGCTCGGTTTGTGTCAAACGTACCATAGGTTCATAAATTGTTTTAGAAGCACCCGCGGTACTCCTAGGTGATGAGGGTCTGGTGGAGATCTGTTTGGTCCGTTTGGAGATAGTGCTACAGAAGATAGGTGCACGGTTTGCATTGAACGTACCATAGGTCATAAACAGTTTTGGACGCACCCGATGGAACTCGTAAGTGACGTGGGTCGTGTGGAATCTCGTTTTAGTCCATTTGGAGATAGTGTTAGTGTTAGTGCCAGGTTGGAGCACGGTTTGAACCGAGCATACCATAGGCATAGAAATCGTATTGGATGATCTCGATCAGACTCCTATGTGACGAGGCTCAAGTGGAAGCTCGGTTCGGTCCGTTTCGGGATAGTGCTTCTCTTGATGCAAGATTGGTGCTTGGTTTGCACCAAATGTAGCATAGGCATAGAAATCGTTTTGAATGCACTGGAGGGGACTCCTAGGTGACGAGGCTCATATGGAAGCTCGATTCGGTACGTTTGGAGATAGTGCTACTCTTGATGCAAGATTGGTGCTCGGTTTGCGTCGAATGTGCCGTAGGCTCGGAAATAGTATTGGAGGCACCCGATGGAACTCCTAGGTGACATGGGTCATGTGGAATCTCGTTTAGATCTATTTTGAGACAGTGTTAGCATCGGTGCAAGATAGGTGCACGGTTTGCACTGAATGTACCATGTCCATAGAAATCGTTTTGGACACACTCGATGGGACTCCTAGGTGACGAGGCTCAAGTGGAAGCTCGGCTCGGTCCGTTTGGGGATAGTGCTTCTCTTGATGCAAGATTGGTGCTTGGTTTGCACCAAATGTAGCATAGGCATAGAAATCATTTTGGACGCACTCGAGGGGACTCCTAGGTGACGAGGCTCAAGTGGAAGCTCGATTCAGTACGTTTGGAGATAGTGCTACTCTTGATGCAAGATTTGTGCTCGGTTTTGCTTCGAATGTGCCGTAGGCTCAGAAATAGTATTGGAGGCACCCAATGGAGCTCCTAGGTGACGTGGGTCATGTGGAATCTCGTTTTGATCTATTTTGAGACAGTGTTAGCGTCGGTGCAAGATAGGTGCACGGTTTGCACTGAATGTACCATGTGCATAGAAATCGTTTTGGACACACTCGATGGGACTCCTAGGTGACGAGGCTCCAGTGGAAGCTCGGTACGGTCCATTTGGAGATAGTGCTACTCTTGATGCATGATTGTTGCACGGTTTGTGTCGAACGTACCATAGGCTCGAAAATAGTATTGGAGGCACCAGATGGAACTCCTAGGTGACGTGGGTCATGTGGAATCTCGTTTTGATCTATTTTGAGACAGTGTTAGCGTCGGAGCAAGATAGGTGCACGGTTTGCACTGAACGTACCATAGGCATAGAAATCGTTTTGGACACACTCGATGGGACTCCTCGGTGACGAGGCTCCAGTGGAAGCTCGGTACGATCCATTTGGGGATAGTGCTACTCTTGATGCATGATTGGTGCACGGTTTGCATCGAACGTACCGTAGGCTCGGAAATAGTATTGGAGGCACCCGATGGAACTCCTAGGTTACGTGGGTCATGTGGAATCTTGTTTCGATCTGTTTTGAAATAGTGTTAGCATCGGTGCAAGATAGGAGCTCGGTTTGTGTCAAACGTACCATAGGTTCATAAATTGTTTTAGAAGCACCCGCGGTACTCCTAGGTGATGAGGGTCTGGTGGAGATCTGTTTGGTCCGTTTGGAGATAGTGCTACAGAAGATAGGTGCACGGTTTGCATTGAACGTACCATAGGTCATAAACAGTTTTGGACGCACCCGATGGAACTCGTAAGTGACGTGGGTCGTGTGGAATCTCGTTTTAGTCCATTTGGAGATAGTGTTAGTGTTAGTGCCAGGTTGGAGCACGGTTTGAACCGAGCATACCATAGGCATAGAAATCGTATTGGATGATCTCGATCAGACTCCTATGTGACGAGGCTCAAGTGGAAGCTCGGTTCGGTCCGTTTCGGGATAGTGCTTCTCTTGATGCAAGATTGGTGCTTGGTTTGCACCAAATGTAGCATAGGCATAGAAATCGTTTTGAACACACTCGAGGGGACTCCTAGGTGATGAGGCTCAAGTGGAAGCTCGATTCGTATGTTTGGAGATAGTGCTACTCTTGATGCAAGATTGGTGCTCGGTTTGCGTCGAATGTGTCGTAGGCTCGAAAATAGTATTGGAGGCACCCGATGGAACTTCTAGGTGACGTGGGTCATGTGGAATCTCATTTAGATCTATTTTGAGACAGTGTTAGCGTCGGTGCAAGATAGGTGCACGGTTTGCACTGAATGTACCATGTGCATAGAAATCGTTTTGGACACACTCGATGGGACTCCTAGGTGACGAGGCTCAAGTGGAAGCTCGGCTCGGTCCGTTTGGGGATAGTGCTTCTCTTGATGCAAGATTGGTGCTTGGTTTGCACCAAATGTAGCATAGGCATAGAAATCGTTTTGGACGCACTCGAGGGGACTCCTAGGTGACGAGGCTCAAGTGGAAGCTCGATTCGGTACGTTTGGAGATAGTGCTACTCTTGATGCAAGATTGGTGCTCGGTTTGCGTTGAATGTGTCGTAGGCTCAGAAATAGTATTGGAGGCACCCGATGGAGCTCCTAGGTGACGTGGGTCATGTGGAATCTCGTTTTGATCTATTTTGAGACAGTGTTAGCGTCGGAGCAAGATAGGTGCACGGTTTGCACTGAACGTACCATAGGCATAGAAATCGTTTTGGACACACTCGATGGGACTCCTCGGTGACGAGGCTCCAGTGGAAGCTTGGTACAATCCATTTGGAGATAGTGCTACTCTTGATGCATGATTGGTGCACGGTTTGCGTCGAACATACCGTAGGCTCGGAAATAGTATTGGAGGCACCCGATGGAACTCCTAGGTTACGTGGGTCATGGGGAATCTTGTTTCGATCTGTTTTGAAACAGTGTTAGCGTCGGTGCAAGATAGGTGCTCGGTTTGCGTCAAACGTACCATAGGTTCATAAATTGTTTTAGAAGCACCCGTGGTACTCCTAGGTGATGAGGGTCTGGTGGAGATCTGTTTGGAGATAGTGCTACAGAAGAAAGGTGCACGTTTGCATTGAATGTACCATAGGTCAGAAACAGTTTTGGACGCACCCGATGGAACTCGTAAGTGACGTGGGTCGTGTGGAATCTCGTTTTAGTCCATTTGGAGATAGTGTTAGTGTCAGTGCCAGGTTGGAGCACGGTTTGCACCGAACATACCATAGGCATAGAAATCGTTTTGGACGATCTCGATCAGACTCCTATGCGACGAGGCTCAAGTGGAAGCTCGGTTCGGTCCGTTTTGGGATAGTGCTTCTCTTGATGCAAGATTGGTGCTTGGTTTACACCAAATGTAGCATAGGCATAGAAATTGTTTTGAACGCACTCGAGGGGACTCCTAGGTGACGTGGGTCATGTGGAAGCTCGTTTAGATCTATTTTGAGACAGTGTTAGCGTCGGTGCAAGATAGGTGCACGGTTTGCACTGAATGTACCATGTGCATAGAAATCGTTTTGGACACACTCGATGGGACTCCTAGGTGACGAGGCTCAAGTGGAAGCTCGGCTCGGTCTGTTTGGGGATAGTGCTTCTCTTGATGCAAGATTGGTGCTTGGTTTGCACCAAATGTAGCATAGGCATAGAAATCGTTTTGGACGCACTCGAGGGGACTCCTAGGTGACGAGGCTCAAGTGGAAGCTCGATTCGGTACGTTTGGAGATAGTGCTACTCTTGATGCAAGATTGGTGCTCGGTTTGCGTCGAATGTGCCGTAGGCTCAGAAATAGTATTGGAGGCACCCAATGGAGCTCCTAGGTGACGTGGGTCATGTGGAATCTCGTTTAGATCTATTTTTAGACAGTGTTAGCGTCGGTGCAAGATAGGTGCATTGTTTGCACTGAACGTACTATAGGCATAGAAATCGTTTTGGACACACTCGATGGGACTCCTCGGTGATGAGGCTCCAGTGGAAGCTCGGTACGATCCATTTTGGGATAGTGCTACTCTTGATGCATGATTGGTGCACGGTTTGCGTCGAACGTACCGTAGGCTCGGAAATAGTATTGGAGGCACCCGATGGAACTCCTAGGTTACGTGGGTCATGTGGAATCTTGTTTCGATCTGTTTTGAAACAGTGTTAGCGTCGGTGCAAGATAGGTGCTCGGTTTGCGTCAAACGTACCATAGGTTCATAAATTGTTTTAGAAGCACCCGCGGTACTCCTAGGTGATGAGGGTCTGGTGGAGATCTGTTTGGTCCGTTTGGAGATAGTGCTACAGAAGATAGGTGCACGGTTTGCATTGAACGTACCATAGGTCATAAACAGTTTTGGACGCACCCGATGGAACTCGTAAGTGACGTGGGTCGTGTGGAATCTTATTTTAGTCCATTTGGAGATAGTGTTAGTGTTAGTGCCAGGTTGGAGCACGGTTTGCACCGAACATACCATAGGCATAGAAATCGTTTTGGACGATCTCGATCAGACTCCTATGTGACGAGGCTCAAGTGGAAGCTCGGTTCGGTCCGTTTCGGGATAGTGCTTCTCTTGATGCAAGATTGGTGCTTGGTTTGCACCAAATGTAGCATAGGCATAGAAATCATTTTGAACACACTCGAGGGGACTCCTAGGTGATGAGGCTCAAGTGGAAGCTCGATTTGGTATGTTTGGAGATAGTGCTACTCTTGATGCAAGATTGGTGCTCGGTATGCGTCGAATGTGCCGTAGGCTCGGAAATAGTATTGGAGGCACCCGATGGAACTCCTAGGTGACGTGGGTCATGTGGAATCTCGTTTAGATCTATTTTGAGACAGTGTTAGAGTCGGCGCAAGATAGGTGCACGGTTTGCACTGAATGTACCATGTGCATAGAAATCGTTTTGGACACACTCGATGGGACTCCTAGGTGACGAGGCTCCAGTGGAAGCTCGGTACAGTCCATTTGGAGATAGTGCTACTCTTGATGCATGATTGTTGCACGGTTTGTGTCGAACGTACCATAGGCTCGGAAATAGTATTGGAGGCACCAGATGGAACTCCTAGGTGACATGGGTCATGTGGAATCTCGTTTTGATCTATTTTGAGATAGTGTTAGCGTCGGAGCAAGATAGGTGCACGGTTTGCACTGAACGTACCATAGGCATAGAAATCGTTTTGGACACACTCGATGGGACTCCTCGGTGACGAGGCTCCAGTGGAAGCTTGGTACGATCCATTTGGAGATAGTGCTACTCTTGATGCATGATTGGTGCACGGTTTGCGTCGAACATACCGTAGGCTCGGAAATAGTATTGGAGGCACCCGATGGAACTCCTAGGTTACGTGGGTCATGGGGAATCTTGTTTCGATCTGTTTTGAAACAGTGTTAGCGTCGGTGCAAGATAGGTGCTCGGTTTACGTCAAACGTACCATAGGTTCATAAATTGTTTTAGAAGCACCCGCGGTACTCCTAGGTGATGAGGGTCTGGTGGAGATCTGTTTGGAGATAGTGCTACAGAAGATAGGTGCACGTTTGCATTGAACGTACCATAGGTCATAAATAGTTTTGGACGCACCCGATGGAACTCGTAAGTGACGTGGGTCGTGTGGAATCTCGTTTTAGTCCATTTGGAGATAGTGTTAGTGTCAGTGCCAGGTTGGAGCACGGTTTGCATCGAACATACCATAGGCATAGAAATCGTTTTGGACGATCTCGATCAGACTCCTATGCGACGAGGCTCAAGTGGAAGCTCGGTTCGGTCCGTTTTGGGATAGTGCTTCTCTTGATGCAAGATTGGTGCTTGGTTTACACCAAATGTAGCATAGGCATAGAAATTGTTTTGAACGCACTCGAGGGGACTCCTAGGTGACGAGGCTCAAGTGGAAGCTCGATTCGGTACGTTTGGAGATAGTGCTACTCTTGATGCAAGATTGGTGCTCGGTTTGCGTTGAATGTGCCGTAGGCTCGGAAATAGTATTGGAGGCACCCGATGGAACTCCTAGGTGACGTGGGTCACGTGGAATCTCGTTTAGATCTATTTTGAGACAGTGTTAGCGTCGGTGCAAGATAGGTGCACGGTTTGCACTGAATGTACCATTTGCATAGAAATCGTTTTGGACACACTCGATGGGACTCCTAGGTGACGAGGCTCCAGTGGAAGCTCGGTACGGTCCATTTGCAGATAGTGCTACTCTTGATGCATGATTGTTGCACGGTTTGTGTCGAACGTACCATAGGCTCAGAAATAGTATTGGAGGCACCAGATGGAACTCCTAGGTGACGTGGGTCATGTGGAATCTTGTTTTGATCTATTTTGAGATAGTGTTAGCGTCAGAGCAAGATAGGTGCACGGTTTGCACTGAATGTACCATAGGCATAGAAAATCATTTTGGACACACTCGATGGGACTCCTCGGTACGATCCATTTTGGGATAGTGCTACTCTTGATGCATGATTGGTGCACGGTTTGCGTCGAACGTACCGTAGGCTCGGAAATAGTATTGGAGGCACCCGATGGAACTCCTAGGTTACGTGGGTCATGGGGAATCTTGTTTCGATCTGTTTTGAAACAGTGTTAGCGTCGGTGCAAGATAGGTGCTCGGTTTACGTCAAACGTACCATAGGTTCATAAATTGTTTTAGAAGCACCCGCGGTACTCCTAGGTGATGAGGGTCTGGTGGAGATCTGTTTGGAGATAGTGCTACAGAAGATAGGTGCACGTTTGCATTGAACGTACCATAGGTCATAAATAGTTTTGGACGCACCCGATGGAACTCGTAAGTGACGTGGGTCGTGTGGAATCTCGTTTTAGTCCATTTGGAGATAGTGTTAGTGTCAGTGCCAGGTTGGAGCACGGTTTGCATCGAACATACCATAGGCATAGAAATCGTTTTGGACGATCTCGATCAGACTCCTATGCGACGAGGCTCAAGTGGAAGCTCGGTTCGGTCCGTTTTGGGATAGTGCTTCTCTTGATGCAAGATTGGTGCTTGGTTTACACCAAATGTAGCATAGGCATAGAAATTGTTTTGAACGCACTCGAGGGGACTCCTAGGTGACGAGGCTCAAGTGGAAGCTCGATTCGGTACGTTTGGAGATAGTGCTACTCTTGATGCAAGATTGGTGCTCGGTTTGCGTTGAATGTGCCGTAGGCTCGGAAATAGTATTGGAGGCACCCGATGGAACTCCTAGGTGACGTGGGTCACGTGGAATCTCGTTTAGATCTATTTTGAGACAGTGTTAGCGTCGGTGCAAGATAGGTGCACGGTTTGCACTGAATGTACCATTTGCATAGAAATCGTTTTGGACACACTCGATGGGACTCCTAGGTGACGAGGCTCCAGTGGAAGCTCGGTACGGTCCATTTGCAGATAGTGCTACTCTTGATGCATGATTGTTGCACGGTTTGTGTCGAACGTACCATAGGCTCAGAAATAGTATTGGAGGCACCAGATGGAACTCCTAGGTGACGTGGGTCATGTGGAATCTTGTTTTGATCTATTTTGAGATAGTGTTAGCGTCAGAGCAAGATAGGTGCACGGTTTGCACTGAATGTACCATAGGCATAGAAAATCATTTTGGACACACTCGATGGGACTCCTCGGTACGATCCATTTTGGGATAGTGCTACTCTTGATGCATGATTGGTGCACGGTTTGCGTCGAACGTACTATAGGCTCGGAAATAGTATTGGAGGCACCCGATGGAACTCCTAGGTTACGTGGGTCATGTGGAATCTTGTTTCGATCTGTTTTGAAACAGTGTTAGCGTCGGTGCGAGATAGGTGCTCGGTTTGCGTCAAACGTACCATAGGTTCATAAATTGTTTTAGAAGCACCCGCGGTACTCCTAGTGATGAGGGTCTGGTGGAGATCTGTTTTGTCCGTTTGGAGATAGTGCTACAGAAGATAGGTGCACGGTTTGCATTGAACGTACCATAGGTCATAAACAGTTTTGGACGCACCCGATGGAACTCGTAAGTGACGTGGGTCGTGTGGAATCTTGTTTTAGTCCATTTGGAGATAGTGTTAGTGTTAGTGCCAGGTTGGAGCACGGTTTGCACCGAACATACCATAGGCATAGAAATCGTTTTGGACGATCTCGATCAGACTCCTATGTGACGAGGCTCAAGTGGAAGCTCGGTTCGGTCCGTTTCGGGATAGTGCTTCTCTTGATGCAAGATTGGTGCTTGGTTTGCACCAAATGTAGCATAGGCATAGAAATCGTTTTGAACACACTCGAGGGGACTCCTAGGTGATGAGGCTCAAGTGGAAGCTCGATTCGGTATGTTTAGAGATAGTGCTACTCTTGATGCAAGATTGGTGCTAGGTTTGCGTCGAATGTGCCGTAGGCTCGGAAATAGTATTGGAGGCACCCGATGGAACTCCTAGGTGACGTGGGTCATGTGGAATCTCGTTTAGATCTATTTTGAGAAAGTGTTAGCGTCGGTGCAAGATAGGTGCACGGTTTGCACTGAATGTATCATGTGCATAGAAATCGTTTTGGACACACTCGATGGGACTCCTAGGTGACGAGGCTCCAGTGGAAGCTCGGTACGGTCCATTTGGAGATAGTGCTACTCTTGATGCATGATTGTTGCACGGTTTGTGTCGAACGTACCATAGGCTCAGAAATAGTATTGGAGGCACCAGATGGAACTCCTAGGTGACGTGGGTCATGTGGAATCTCGTTTTGATCTATTTTAAGACAGTGTTAGCGTCGGAGCAAGATAGGTGCACGGTTTGCACTGAACGTACCATAGGCATAGAAATCGTTTTGGACACACTCGATGGGACTCCTCGGTGACGAGGCTCCAGTGGAGGCTTGGTACGATCCATTTGGAGATAGTGCTACTCTTGATGCATGATTGGTGCACGGTTTGCGTCGAACGTACCGTAGGCTCGGAAATAGTATTGGAGGCACCCGATGGAACTCCTAGGTTACGTGGGTCATGGGGAATCTTGTTTTGATCTGTTTTGAAACAGTGTTAGCATCGGTGTAAGATAGGTGCTCGGTTTGCGTCAAACGTACCATAGGTTCATAAATGGTTTTAGAAGCACCCGCGGTACTCCTAGGTGATGAGGGTCTGGTGGAGATCTGTTTGGTCTGTTTGGAGATAGTGCTACAGAAGATAGGTGCACGTTTGCATTGAACGTACCATAGGTCATAAACAGTTTTGGACGCACCCGATGGAACTCGTAAGTGACGTGGGTCGTGTGGAATCTCGTTTTAGTCCATTTGGAGATAGTGTTAGTGTCAGTGCCAGGTTGGAGCACGGTTTGTACCGAACATACCATAGGCATAGAAATCGTTTTGGACGATCTCGATCAGACTCCTATGCGACGAGGCTCAAGTGGAAGCTCGGTTCGGTCCGTTTTGGGATAGTGCTTCTCTTGATGCAAGATTGGTGTTTGGTTTACACCAAATGTAGCATAGGCATAGAAATTGTTTTGAACGCACTCGAGGGGACTCCTAGGTGACGAGGCTCAAGTGGAAGCTCGATTCGGTACGTTTGGAGATAGTGCTACTCTTGATGCAAGATTGGTGCTCGGTTTGCGTCGAATGTGCCGTAGGCTCGGAAATAGTATTGGAGGCACCCGATGGAACTCCTAGGTGACGTGGGTCACGTGGAATCTTGTTTAGATCTATTTTGAGACAGTGTTAGCGTCGGTGCAAGATAGGTGCACGGTTTGCACTGAATGTACCATGTGCATAGAAATCGTTTTGGACACACTCGATGGGACTGCTAGGTGACGAGGCTCCAGTGGAAGCTCGGTACGGTCCATTTGGAGATAGTGCTACTCTTGATGCATGATTGTTGCACGGTTTGTGTCGAACGTACCATAGGCTCGAAAATAGTATTGGAGGCACCAGATGGAACTCCTAGGTGACGTGGGTCATGTGGAATCTCATTTTGATCTATTTTGAGACAGTGTTAGCGTTAGAGCAAGATAGGTGCACGGTTTGCACTGAACGTACCATAGGCATAGAAATCATTTTGGACACACTCGATGGGACTCCTCGGTACGATCCATTTTGGGATAGTGCTACTCTTGATGCATGATTGGTGCACGGTTTGCGTCGAACGTACCGTAGGCTCGGAAATAGTATTGGAGGCACCCGATGGAACTCCTAGGTTACGTGGGTCATGTGGAATCTTTTTTCGATCTGTTTTGAAACAGTGTTAGTGTCGGTGCAAGATAGGTGCTCGGTTTGCGTCAAACGTACTATAGGTTCATAAATTGTTTTAGAAGCACCCGCGGTACTCCTAGGTGATGAGGGTCTGGTGGAGATCTGTTTTGTCCGTTTGGAGATAGTGCTACAGAAGATAGGTGCACGGTTTGCATTGAACGTACCATAGGTCATATACAGTTTTGGACGCACCCGATGGAACTCGTAAGTGACGTGGGTCGTGTGGAATCTTGTTTTAGTCCATTTGGAGATAGTGTTAGTGTTAGTGCCAGGTTGGAGCACGGTTTGCACCGAACATACCATAGGCATAGAAATCGTTTTGGACGATCTCGATCAGACTCCTATGTGACGAGGCTCAAGTGGAAGCTCGGTTCGGTCCGTTTCGGGATAGTGCTTCTCTTGATGCAAGATTGGTGCTTGGTTTGCACCAAATGTAGCATAGGCATAGAAATCGTTTTGAACGCACTCGAGGGGACTCCTAGGTGATGAGGCTCAAGTGGAAGCTCGATTCGGTACATTTGGAGATAGTGCTACTCTTGATGCAAGATTGGTGCTCGGTTTTGCTTCGAATGTGCTGTAGGCTCAGAAATAGTATTGGAGGCACCCGATGGAGCTCCTAGGTGACGTGGGTCATGTGGAATCTCGTTTTGATCTATTTTGAGACAGTGTTAGCATCGGTGCAAGATAGGTGCATGGTTTGCACTGAACGTACCATAGGCATAGAAATCGTTTTGGACACACTCGATGGGACTCCTTGGTGATGAGGCTCCAGTGGAAGCTCGGTACGATCCATTTTGGGATAGTGCTACTCTTGATGCATGATTGGTGCACGGTTTGCGTCGAACGTACCGTAGGCTCGGAAATAGTATTGGAGGCACCCGATGGAACTCCTAGGTTACGTGGGTCATGTGGAATCTTGTTTCGATCTGTTTTGAAACAGTGTTAGCGTCAGAGCAAGATAGGTGCACGGTTTGCACTGAACGTACCATAGGCATAGAAATCGTTTTGAACGCACTCGAGGGGACTCCTAGGTGATGAGGCTCAAGTGGAAGCTCGATTCGGTACATTTGGAGATAGTGCTACTCTTGATGCAAGATTGGTGCTCGGTTTTGCTTCGAATGTGCTGTAGGCTCAGAAATAGTATTGGAGGCACCCGATGGAGCTCCTAGGTGACGTGGGTCATGTGGAATCTCGTTTTGATCTATTTTGAGACAGTGTTAGCATCGGTGCAAGATAGGTGCATGGTTTGCACTGAACGTACCATAGGCATAGAAATCGTTTTGGACACACTCGATGGGACTCCTCGGTGATGAGGCTCCAGTGGAAGCTCGGTACGATCCATTTTGGGATAGTGCTACTCTTGATGCATGATTGGTGCACGGTTTGCGTCGAACGTACCGTAGGCTCGGAAATAGTATTGGAGGCACCCGATGGAACTCCTAGGTTACGTGGGTCATGTGGAATCTTGTTTCGATCTGTTTTGAAACAGTGTTAGCGTCGGTGCAAGATAGGTGCTCGGTTTGCGTCAAACGTACCATAGGTTCATAAATTGTTTTAGAAGCACCCGCGGTACTCCTAGGTGATGAGGGTCTGGTGGAGATCTGTTTGGTCTGTTTGGAGATAGTGCTACAGAAGATAGGTGCACGGTTTGCATTGAACGTACCATAGGTCATAAACAGTTTTGGACGCACCCGATGGAACTCGTAAGTGACGTGGGTCGTGTGGAATCTTATTTTAGTCCATTTGGAGATAGTGTTAGTGTTAGTGCCAGGTTGGAGCACGGTTTGCGCCGAATATACCATAGGCATAGAAATCGTTTTGGACGATCTCGATCAGACTCCTATGTGACGAGGCTCAAGTGGAAGCTCGGTTCGGTCCGTTTCGGGATAGTGCTTCTCTTGATGCAAGATTGGTGCTTGGTTTGCACCAAATGTAGCATAGGCATAGAAATCGTTTTGAACACACTCGAGGGGACTCCTAGGTGATGAGGCTCAAGTGGAAGCTCGATTCGTATGTTTGGAGATAGTGCTACTCTTGATGCAAGATTGGTGCTCGGTTGGCGTCGAATGTGTCATAGGCTCGAAAATAGTATTGGAGGCACCCGATGGAACTCCTAGGTGACGTGGGTCATGTGGAATCTCATTTAGATCTATTTTGAGACAGTGTTAGCGTCGGTGCAAGATAGGTGCACGGTTTGCACTGAATGTACCATGTGCATAGAAATCGTTTTGGACACACTCGATGGGACTCCTAGGTGACGAGGCTCCAGTGGAAGCTCGGTACGGTCCATTTGGAGATAGTGCTACTCTTGATGCATGATTGTTGCACGGTTTGTGTTGAACGTACCATAGGCTCAGAAATAGTATTGGAGGCACCAGATGGAACTCCTAGGTGACGTGGGTCATGTGGAATCTTGTTTTGATCTATTTTGAGACAGTGTTAGCGTCGGAGCAAGATAGGTGCACGGTTTGCACTGAACGTACCATAGGCATAGAAATCGTTTTGGACACACTCGATGGGACTCCTCGGTGACGAGGCTCCAGTGGAAGCTTGGTACGATCCATTTGGAGATAGTGCTACTCTTGATGCATGATTGGTGCACGGTTTGCGTCGAACGTACCGTAGGCTCGGAAATAGTATTGGAGGCACCCGATGGAACTCCTAGGTTACGTGGGTCTTGGGGAATCTTGTTTCGATCTGTTTTGAAACAGTGTTAGCGTCGGTGCAAGATAGGTGCTCGGTTTGCGTCAAACGTACCATAGGTTCATAAATTGTTTTAGAAGCACCCGCGGTACTCCTAGGTGATGAGGGTCTGGTGGAGATCTGTTTGGTCTGTTTGGAGATAGTGCTACAGAAGATAGGTGCACGTTTGCATTGAACGTACCATAGGTCATAAACAGTTTTGGACGCACCCGATGGAACTCGTAAGTGACGTGGGTCGTGTGGAATCTCGTTTTAGTCCATTTGGAGATAGTGTTAGGGTCAGTGCCAGGTTGGAGCACGGTTTGCACCGAACATACCATAGGCATAGAAATCGTTTTGGACGATCTCGATCAGACTCCTATGTGACGAGGCTCAAGTGGAAGCTAGGTTCGGTCCATTTTGGGATAGTGCTACTCTTGATGCAAGATTGGTGCTTGGTTTACACCAAATGTAGCATAGGCATAGAAATTGTTTTGAACGCACTCGAGGGGACTCCTAGGTGACGAGGCTCAAGTGGAAGCTCGATTTGGTACGTTTGGAGATAGTGCTACTCTTGATGCAAGATTGGTGCTCGGTTTGCGTTGAATGCGCCGTAGGCTCGGAAATAGTATTGGAGGCACCCGATGGAACTCCTAGGTGACGTGGGTCACGTGGAATCTCGTTTAGATCTATTTTGAGACATTGTTAGCGTCGGTGCAAGATAGGTGCACGGTTTGCACTGAATGTACCATGTGCATAGAAATCATTTTGGACACACTCGATGGGACTCCTAGGTGACGAGGCTCAAGTGGAAGATCCGGTCGATCCGTTTGGGGATAGTGCTTCTCTTGATGCAAGATTGGCGCTTGGTTTGCACCAAATGTAGCATAGGCATAGAAATCGTTTTGGACGCACTCGAGGGGACTCCTAGGTGACGCTCAAGTGGAAGCTCGATTCGGTACGTTTAGAGATAGTGCTACTCTTGATGCAAGATTGCTGCTCGGTTTGCGTCGAATGTGCCGTAGGCTCGGAAATAGTATTGGAGGCACCCGATGGAGCTCCTAGGTGACATGGGTCATGTGGAATCTCGTTTTGATCTATTTTGAGACAGTGTTAGCGTCGGTGCAAGATAGGTGCACGGTTTGCACTGAACGTACCATAGGCATAGAACTCGTTTTGGACACACTCGATGGGACTCCTACGTGACGAGGCTCCAGTGGAAGCTCGGTACAATCCATTTGGAGATAGTGCTACTCTTGATGCATGATTGGTGCACGGTTTGCGTCGAACGTACCGTAGGCTCGGAAATAGTATTGGAGGCACCCGATGGAACTCCTAGGTTATGTGGGTCATGGGGCATCTTGTTTCGATCTGTTTTGAAACAGTGTTAGCGTCGGTGCAAGATAGGTGCTCGGTTTGCGTCAAACGTACCATAGGTTCATAAATTGTTTTAGAAGCACCCGCGGTACTCCTAGGTGATGAGGGTCTGGTGGAGATCTGTTTGGTCTGTTTGGAGATAGTGCTACAGAAGATAGGTGCACGTTTGCATTGAACGTACCATAGGTCATAAACAGTTTTGGACGCACCCGATGGAACTTGTAAGTGACGTGGGTCATGTGGAGTCCCGTTTTAGTCCATTTGGAGATAGTGTTAGTGTCAGTGCAGGTTGGAGCACGGTTTGCACCGAACATACCATAGGCATAGAAATCATTTTGGACGATCTCGATCAGACTCCTATGTGACGAGGCTCAAGTGGAAGCTCGGTTCGGTCCGTTTTGGGATAGTGCTTCTCTTGATGCAAGATTGGTGCTTGGTTTACACCAAATGTAACATAGGCATAGAAATTGTTTTGAACGCACTCGAGGGGACTCCTCGGTGACGAGGCTCAAGTGGAAGCTCGATTCGGTACGTTTGGAGATAGTGCTACTCTTGATGCAAGATTGGTGCTTGGTTTGCGTCGAATGTGTCGTAGGCTCAGAAATAGTATTGGAGGCAGCCGATGAAACTCCTAGGTGACGTGGGTCATGTGGAATCTCGTTTAGATCTATTTTGAGACAGTGTTAGCGTCGGTGCAAGATAGGTGCTCGGTTTGCGTCAAATGTACCATAGGTTCATAAATTGTTTTAGAAGCACCCGCGGTACTCCTAGGTGATGAGGGTCTGGTGGAGATCTGTTTGGTCCGTTTGGAGATAGTGCTACAGAAGATAGGTGCATGGTTTGCATTGAACGTACCATATGTCATAAACAGTTTTGGACGCACTCGATGGAACTCGTAAGTGACGTGGCTCATGTGGAATCTCGTTTTAGTCCATTTGGAGATAGTGTTAGTGTTAGTGCCAGGTTGGAGCATGGTTTGCACCGAACATACCATAGGAATAGAAATCGTTTTGGACGATCTCGATCAGACTCCTATGTGACGAGGCTTAAGTGGAAGCTCGGTTCGGTCCGTTTTGGGATAGTGCTTCTCTTGATGCAAGATTGGGGCTTGGTTAGCACCAAATGTAGCATAGGCATAGAAATCATTTTGAACGCACTCGAGGGGACTCCTAGGTGACGAGGCTCAAGTGGAAGCTCGGTTCGGTTCGTTTCGGGATAGTGCTTCTCTTGATGCAGGATTGGTGCTTGGTTTGCACCAAATGTAGCATAGGCATAGGAATCGTTTTGGACGCACTCGAGGGGACTCCTAGGTGACGAGGCTCAAGTGGAAGCTCGATTCTGTACGTTTGGAGATAGTGCTACTCTTGATGCAAGATTGGTGCTCGGTTTGCATCGAATGTGCCGTAGGCTCGGAAATAGTTTTGGAGGCACCCGATGGAACTCCTAGGTGACGTAGGTCATGTGGAATCTTGTTTAGATCTATTTTGAGACAGTGTTAGCGTCGATGCAAGATAGGTGCACGGTTTGCACTGAACGTACCGTGGGCATAGAAATCATTTTGGACACACTCGATGGGACTCCTAGGTGACGAGGCTCAAGTGGAAGCGTGGCTCGGTCTGTTGGCAGATAGTGCTTCTCTTGATGCAAGATTGGTGCTTGGTTTGCACCAAATGTAGCATAGGCATAGAAATCATTTTGGACGCACTCGAGGGGACTCCTAGGTGACGAGGCTCAAGTGGAAGCTCGATTCGGTACGTTTGGAGATAGTGCTACTCTTGATGCAAGATTGTGCTCGGTTTGCGTCAAATGTGCCGTAGGCTCAGAAATAGTATTGGAGGCACCCGATGGAGCTCCTAGGTGACGTGGGTCATGTGGAATCTCGTTTTGATCTATTTTGGACACACTCGATGGGACTCCTCGGTGACGAGGCTCTAGTGGAGGCTTGGTACGATCCATTTGGAGATAGTGCTACTCTTGATGCATGATTGGTGCACGGTTTGCGTCGAACGTACCGTAGGCTCGGAAATAGTATTGGAGGCACCCGACGGAACTCCTAGGTTACGTGGGTCATGGGGAATCTTGTTTCGATCTGTTTTGAAACAGTGTTAGCATCGGTGTAAGATTGGTGCTCGGTTTGCGTCAAACGTACCATAGGTTCATAAATTGTTTTAGAAGCACCCGCGGTACTCCTAGGTGATGAGGGTCTGGTGGAGATCTGTTTGGTCTGTTTGGAGATAGTGCTACAGAAGATAGGTGCACGTTTGCATTGAACGTACCATAGGTCATAAACAGTTTTGGACGCACCCGATGGAACTCGTAAGTGACGTGGGTCGTGTGGAATCTCGTTTTAGTCCATTTGGAGATAGTGTTAGTGTCAGTGCCAGGTTGGAGCACGGTTTGTACCGAACATACCATAGGCATAGAAATCGTTTTGGACGATCTCGATCAGACTCCTATGCGACGAGGCTCAAGTGGAAGCTCGGTTCGGTCCGTTTTGGGATAGTGCTTCTCTTGATGCAAGATTGGTGCTTGGTTTACACCAAATGTAGCATAGGCATAGAAATTGTTTTGAACGCACTCGAGGGGACTCCTAGGTGACGAGGCTCAAGTGGAAGCTCGATTCGGTACGTTTGGAGATAGTGCTACTCTTGATGCAAGATTGGTGCTCGGTTTGCATCGAATGTGCCGTAGGCTCGGAAATAGTATTGGAGGCACCCGATGGAACTCCTAGGTGACGTGGGTCACGTGGAATCTCGTTTAGATCTATTTTGAGACAGTGTTAGCGTCGGTGGAAGATAGGTGCACGGTTTGCACTGAATGTACCATTTGCATAGAAATCGTTTTGGACACACTCGATGGGACTCCTAGGTGACGAGGCTCCAGTGGAAGCTCGGTACGGTCCATTTGGAGATAGTGCTACTCTTGATGCATGATTGTTGCACGGTTTGTGTCGAACGTACCATAGGCTCGGAAATAGTATTGGAGGCACCAGATGGAACTCCTAGGTGACGTGGGTCATGTGGAATCTCATTTTGATCTATTTTGAGACAGTGTTAGCGTCAGAGCAAGATAGGTGCACGGTTTGCACTGAACGTACCATAGGCATAGAAATCGTTTTGGACACACTCGATGGGACTCCTCGGTACGATCCATTTTGGGATAGTGCTACTCTTGATGCATGATTGGTGCACGGTTTGCGTCGAACGTACCGTAGGCTCGGAAATAGTATTGGAGGCACCCGATGGAACTCCTTGGTTACGTGGGTCATGTGGAATCTTGTTTCGATCTGTTTTGAAACAGTGTTAGCGTCGGTGCAAGATAGGTGCTCGGTTTGCGTCAAACGTACTATAGGTTCATAAATTGTTTTAGAAGCACCCGCGGTACTCCTAGGTGATGAGGGTCTGGTGGAGATCTGTTTTGTCCGTTTGGAGATAGTGCTACAGAAGATAGGTGCACGGTTTGCATTGAACGTACCATAGGTCATAAACAGTTTTGGACGCACCCGATGGAACTCGTAAGTGACGTGGGTCGTGTGGAATCTTATTTTAGTCCATTTGGAGATAGTGTTAGTGTTAGTGCCAGGTTGGAGCATGGTTTGCACCAAACATACCATAGGCATAGAAATCGTTTTGGACGATCTCGATCACACTCCTATGTGACGAGGCTCAAGTGGAAGCTCGGTTCGGTCCGTTTCGGGATAGTGCTTCTCTTGATGCAAGATTGGTGCTTGGTTTGCACCAAATGTAGCATAGGCATAGAAATCGTTTTGAACGCACTTGAGGGGACTCCTAGGTGATGAGGCTCAAGTGGAAGCTCGATTCGGTACATTTGGAGATAGTGCTACTCTTGATGCAAGATTGGTGCTCGGTTTGCGTCGAATGTGCCGTAGGCTCAGAAATAGTATTGGAAGCACCCGATGGAACTCCTAGGTGACATGGGTCATGTGGAATCTCGTTTAGATCTATTTTGAGACAGTGTTAGCATCGGTGCAAGATAGGTGCACGGTTTGCACGGAATGTACCATGTCCATAGAAATCATTTTGGACACACTCGATGGGACTCCTAGGTGACGAGGCTCAAGTGGAAGCTCGGCTCGGTCCGTTTGGGGATAGTGCTTCTCTTGATGCAAGATTGGTGCTTGGTCTGCACCAAATGTAGCATAGGCATAGAAATCATTTTGGACACACTCGAGGGGACTCCTAGGTGACGAGGCTCAAGTGGAAGCTCGATTCAGTACGTTTGGAGATAGTGCTACTCTTGATGCAAGATTGGTGCTCGGTTTTGCTTCGAATGTGTCGTAGGCTCAGAAATAGTATTGGAGGCACCCGATGGAGCTCCTAGGTGACGTGGGTCATGTGGAATCTCGTTTTGATCTATTTTGAGACAGTGTTAGCGTCGGTGCAAGATAGGTGCATGGTTTGCACTGAACGTACCATAGGCATAGAAATCGTTTTGGACACACTCGATGGGACTCCTCGATGATGAGGCTCCAGTGGAAGCTCGGTACGATCCATTTTGGGATAGTGCTACTCTTGATGCATGATTGGTGCACGGTTTGCGTCGAACGTACCGTAGGCTCAGAAATAGTATTGGAGGCACCCGATGAAACTCCTAGGTTACGTGGGTCATGTGGAATCTTGTTTCGATCTGTTTTGAAACAGTGTTAGCGTCGGTGCAAGATAGGTGCTCGGTTTGCGTCAAACGTACCATAGGTTCATAAATTGTTTTAGAAGCACCCGCGGTACTCCTAGGTGACGAGGGTCTGATGGAGATCTGTTTGGTCCGTTTGGATATAGTGCTACAGAAGATAGGTGCACGGTTTGCATTGAACGTACCATAGGTCATAAATAGTTTTGGACGCACCTAATGGAACTCGTAAGTGACGTGGGTCGTGTGGAATCTTATTTTAGTCCATTTGGAGATAGTGTTAGTGTTAGTGCCAGGTTGGAGCACGGTTTGCACCGAACATACCATAGGCATAGAAATCGTTTTGGACAATCTCGATCAGACTCCTATGTGACGAGGCTCAAGTGGAAGCTCGGTTCGGTCCGTTTCGGGATAGTGCTTCTCTTGATGCAAGATTGGTGCTTGGTTTGCACCAAATGTAGCATAGGCATAGAAATCGTTTTGAACACACTCGAGGGGACTCCTAGGTGATGAGGCTCAAGTGGAAGCTCGATTCGGTATGTTTGGAGATAGTGCTACTCTTGATGCAAGATTGGTGCACGGTTTGCGTCGAATGTGCCGTAGGCTCGGAAATAGTATTGGAGGCACCCGATGGAACTCCTTGGTGACGTGGGTCATGTGGAATCTCATTTAGATCTATTTTGAGACAGTGTTAGCGTCGGTGCAAGATAGGTGCACGGTTTGCACTGAATGTACCATGTGCATAGAAATCGTTTTAGACACACTCGATGGGACTCCTAGGTGACGAGGCTCTAGTGGAAGCTCGGTACGGTCCATTTGGAGATAGTGCTACTCTTGATGCATGATTGTTGCACGGTTTGTGTCGAACGTACCATAGGCTCGGAAATAGTATTGGAGGCACCAGATGGAACTCCTAGGTGACGTGGGTCATGTGGAATCTCGTTTTGATCTATTTTGAGACAGTGTTAGCGTCGGAGCAAGATAGGTGCACGGTTTGCACTGAACGTACCATAGGCATAGAAATCGTTTTGGACACACTCGATGGGACTCCTCGGTGACGAGGCTCCAGTGGAAGCTTGGTACGATCCATTTGGAGATAGTGCTACTCTTGATGCATGATTGGTGCACGGTTTGCGTCGAACGTACCGTAGGCTCGGAAATAGTATTGGAGGCACCCGATGGAACTCCTAGGTTACGTGGGTCTTGGGGAACCTTGTTTCGATCTGTTTTGAAACAGTGTTAGCGTCGGTGCAAGATAGGTGCTCGGTTTGCGTCAAACGTACCATAGGTTCATAAATTGTTTTAGAAGCACCCGCGGTACTCCTAGGTGATGAGGGTCTGGTGGAGATCTGTTTGGTCTGTTTGGAGATAGTGCTACAGAAGATAGTTGCACGTTTGCATTGAACGTACCATAGGTCATAAACAGTTTTGGACGCACCCGATGGAACTCGTAAGTGACGTGGGACGTGTGGAATCTCGTTTTAGTCCATTTGGAGATAGTGTTAGGGTCAGTGCTAGGTTGGAGCACGGTTTGCACCGAACATACCATAGGCATAGAAATCGTTTTGGACGATCTCGATCAGACTCCTATGTGACGAGGCTCAAGTGGAAGCTCGGTTCGGTCCATTTTGGGATAGTGCTTCTCTTGATGCAAGATTGGTGCTTGGTTTACACCAAATGTAGCATAGGCATAGAAATTGTTTTGAACGCACTCGAGGGGACTCCTAGGTGACGAGGCTCAAGTGGAAGCTCGATTCGGTACGTTTGGAGATAGTGCTACTCTTGATGCAAGATTGGTGCTCGGTTTGCGTCGAATGCGCCGTAGGCTCGGAAATAGTATTGGAGGCACCCGATGGAACTCCTAGGTGACGTGGGTCACGTGGAATCTCGTTTAGATCTATTTTGAGACAGTGTTAGCGTCGGTGCAAGATAGGTGCACGGTTTGCACTGAATGTACCATGTGCATAGAAATCGTTTTGGACACACTCGATGGGACTCCTAGGTGACGAGGCTCCAGTGGAAGCTCGGTACGGTCCATTTGGAGATAGTGCTACTCTTGATGCATGATTGTTGCACGATTTGTGTCGAACGTACCATAGGCTCGGAAATAGTATTGGAGGCACCAGATGGAACTCCTAGGTGACGTGGGTCATGTGGAATCTCGTTTTTATCTATTTTGAGACAGTGTTAGCGTCAGAGCAAGATAGGTCCACGGTTTGCACTGAACGTACCATAGGCTCGGAAATAGTATTGGAGGCACCAGATGGAACTCCTAGGTGACGTGGGTCATGTGGAATCTCGTTTTGATCTATTTTGATACAGTGTTAGCGTCAGAGCAAGATAGGTGCACGGTTTGCACTGAACGTACCATAGGCATAGAAATCGTTTTGGACACACTCGATGGGACTCCTCGGTGATGAGGCTCTAGTGGAAGCTTGGTACAATCCATTTGGAGATAGTGCTACTCTTGATGCATGATTGGTGCACGGTTTGCGTCGAACGTACCGTAGGCTCGGAAATAGTATTGGAGGCACCCGATGGAACTCCTAGGTTACGTGGGTCATGGGGCATCTTGTTTCGATCTGTTTTGAAATAGTGTTAGCGTCGGTGCAAGATAGGTGCTCGGTTTGCGTCAAACGTACCATAGGTTCATAAATTGTTTTAGAAGCACCCGCGGTACTCCTAGGTGATGAGGGTCTGGTGGAGATCTGTTTGGTCTGTTTGGAGATAGTGCTACAGAAGATAGGTGCACGTTTGCATTGAACGTACCATAGGTCATAAACAGTTTTGGACGCACCCGATGAAACTCGTAAGTGACGTGGGTCGTGTGGAATCTCGTTTTAGTCCATTTGGAGATAGTGTTAGTGTCAGTGCCAGGTTGGAGCACGGTTTGCACCGAACATACCATAGGCATAGAAATCGTTTTGGACGATCTCGATCAGACTCCTATGTGACGAGGCTCAAGTGGAAGCTCGGTTCGGTCCATTTTGGGATAGTGCTTCTCTTGATGCAAGATTGGTGCTTGGTTTACACCAAATGTAGCATAGGCATAGAAATTGTTTTGAACGCACTCGAGGGGACTCCTAGGTGACGAGGCTCAAGTGGAAGCTCGATTCGGTACGTTTGGAGATAGTGCTACTCTTGATGCAAGATTGGTGCTCGGTTTGCATCGAATGTGCCGTAGGCTCGGAAATAGTATTGGAGGCACCCGATGGAACTCGTAGGTGACGTGGGTCATGTGGAATCTCGTTTAGATCTATTTTGAGACAGTGTTAGCGTCGGTGCAAGATAGGTGCTCGGTTTGCGTCAAATGTACCATAGGTTCATAAATTGTTTTAGAAGCACCCGCGGTACTCCTAGGTGATGAGGGTCTGGTGGAGATCTGTTTGGTCCGTTTGGAGATAGTGCTACAGAAGATAGGTGCATGGTTTGCATTGAACGTACCATATGTCATAAACAGTTTTGGATGCACTCGATGGAACTCGTAAGTGACGTGGGTCATGTGGAATCTCGTTTTAGTCCATTTGGAGATAGTGTTTGTGTTAGTGCCAGGTTGGAGCACGGTTTGCACCGAACATACCATAGGCATAGAAATCGTTTTGGACGATCTCGATCAGACTCCTATGTGACGAGGCTTAAGTGGAAGCTCGGTTCAGTCCGTTTTGGGATAGTGCTTCTCTTGATGAAAGATTGGGGCTTGGTTTGCACCAAATGTAGCATAGGCATAGAAATCATTTTGAACGCACTCGAGGGGACTCCTAGGTGACGAGGCTCAAGTGGAAGCTCGGTTCGGTTCGTTTCGGGATAGTGCTTCTCGTGATGCAGGATTGGTGCTTGGTTTGCACCAAATGTAGCATAGGCATAGGAATCATTTTGGACGCACTCGAGGGGACTCCTAGGTGACGAGGCTCAAGTAGAAGCTCGATTCTGTACGTTTGGAGATAGTGCTACTCTTGATGCAAGATTGGTGCTCGGTTTGCATCGAATGTGCCATAGGCTCGGAAATAGTATTGGAGGCACCCGATGGAACTCCTAGGTGACGTGGGTCATGTGGAATCTCGTTTAGATCTATTTTGAGACAGTGTTAGTGTCGGTGCAAGATAGGTGCTCGGTTTGCGTCAAATGTACCATAGGTTCATAAATTGTTTTAGAAGCACCCGCGGTACTCCTAGGTGATGAGGGTCTGGTGGAGATCTGTTTGGTCCGTTTGGAGATAGTGCTACAGAAGATAGGTGCATGGTTTGCATTGAACGTACCATATGTCATAAACAGTTTTGGACGCACTCGATGGAACTCGTAAGTGACGTGGGTCAAGTGGAATCTCGTTTTAGTCCATTTGGAGATAGTGTTAGTGTTAGTGCCAGGTTGGAGCACGGTTTGCACCGAACATACCATAGGCATAGAAATCGTTTTGGACGATCTCGATCAGACTCCTATGTGACGAGGCTTAAGTGGAAGCTCGGTTCGGTCTGTTTTGGGATAGTGCTTCTCTTGATGCAAGATTGGGGCTTGGTTTGCACCAAATGTAGCATAGGCATAGAAATCATTTTGAACGCACTCGAGGGGACTCCTAGGTGACGAGGCTCAAGTGGAAGCTCGGTTCGGTTCGTTTCGGGATAGTGCTTCTCGTGATGCAGGATTGGTGCTTGGTTTGCACCAAATGTAGCATCGGCATAGGAATCGTTTTGGACGCACTCGAGGGGACTCCTAGGTGACGAGGCTCAAGTGGAAGCTCGATTCTGTACGTTTGGAGATAGTGCTACTCTTGATGCAAGATTGGTGCTCGGTTTGCATCGAATGTGCCGTAGGCTCGGAAATAGTATTGGAGGCACCCGATGGAACTCCTAGGTGACGTAGGTCATGTGGAATCTTGTTTAGATCTATTTTGAGACAGTGTTAGCGTCGATGCAAGATAGGTGCACGGTTTGCACTGAACGTACCGTGGGCATAGAAATCATTTTGGACACACTCGATGGGACTCCTAGGTGATGAGGCTCAAGTGGAAGCGTGGCTCGGTCTGTTTGCGGATAGTGCTTCTCTTGATGCAAGATTGGTGCTTGGTTTGCACCAAATGTAGCATAGGCATAGAAATCATTTTGGACGCACTCGAGGGGACTCGTAGGTGACGAGGCTCAAGTGAAGCTCGATTCGGTACGTTTGGAGATAGTGCTACTCTTGATGCAAGATTGTGCTCGGTTTGCGTCAAATGTGCCGTAGGCTCAGAAATAGTATTGGAGGCACCCGATGGAGCTCCTAGGTGACGTGGGTCATGTGGAATCTCGTTTTGATCTATTTTGAGACAGTGTTAGCATCGGTGCAAGATAGGTGCACGGTTTGCACTGAATGTACCATAGGCATAGAAATCGTTTTGGACACACTCGATGGGACTCCTAGGTGACGAGGCTCCAGTGGAAGCTCGGTACGATCCATTTGGGGATAGTGCTACTCTTGATGCGTGATTGGTGCACGGTTTGCATCGAACGTACCGTAGGCTCGAAAATAGTATTGGAGGCACCCGATGGAACTCCTAGGTTACGTGGGTAATGTGGAATCTTGTTTCGATCTGTTTTGAAATAGTGTTAGCATCGGTGCAAGATAGGAGCTCGGTTTGCGTCAAACGTACCATAGGTTCATAAATTGTTTTAGAAGCACCCGCGGTACACCTAGGTGATGAGGGTCTGGTGGAGATCTGTTTGGTCCGTTTGGAGATAGTGCTACAGAAGATAGGTGCACGGTTTGCATTGAACGTACCATAGGTCATAAACAGTTTTGGACGCACCCGATCGAACTCGTAAGTGACGTGGGTCGTGTGGAATCTCGTTTTAGTCCATTTGGAGATAGTGTTAGTGTTAGTGCCAGGTTGGAGCACGGTTTGAACCGAGCATACCATAGGCATAGAAATCGTATTGGATGATCTCGATCAGACTCCTATGTGACGAGGCTCAAGTGGAAGCTCGGTTCGGTCCGTTTCGGGATAGTGCTTCTCTTGATGCAAGATTGGTGCTTGGTTTGCACCAAATGTTGCATAGGCATAGAAATCGTTTTGAATGCACTCGAGGGGGCTCCTAGGTGACGAGGCTCATGTGGAAGCTCATTTAGATCTATTTTGAGACAGTGTTAGCGTCGGTGCAAGATAGGTGCACGGTTTGCACTAAATGTACCATGTGCATAGAAATCGTTTTGGACACACTCGATGGGACTCCTAGGTGACGAGGCTCAAGTGGAAGCTCGGCTCGGTCCGTTTGGGGATAGTGCTTCTCTTGATGCAAGATTGGTGCTTGGTTTGCACCAAATGTAGCATAGGCATAGAAATCGTTTTAAACGCACTCGAGGGGACTCCTAGGTGACGAGGCTCAAGTGGAAGCTCGATTCGGTACGTTTGGAGATAGTGCTACTCTTGATGCAGGATTGGTGCTCGGTTTGCGTCGAATGTGCCGTAGGCTCAGAAATAGTATTGGAGGCACCCGATGGAGCTCCTAGGTGATGTGGGTCATGTGGAATCTCGTTTTGATCTATTTTGAGATAGTGTTAGCGTCGGTGCAAGATAGGTGCACGGTTTGAACTGAACGTACCATAGGCATAGAAATCGTTTTGGACACACTCGATGGCACTCCTCGGTGATGAGGCTCTAGTGGAAGCTTGGTACGATCCATTTGGAGATAGTGCTACTCTTGATGCATGATTGGTGCACGGTTTGCGTCGAACGTACCGTAGGCTCAGAAATAGTATTGGAGGCACCCGATGGAACTCCTAGGTTACGTGGGTCATGGGGAATCTTGTTTCGATCTGTTTTGAAAAAGTGTTAGCGTCGGTGCAAGATAGGTGCTCGGTTTGCGTCAAATGTACCATAGGTTCATAAATTGTTTTAGAAGCACCCGCGGTACTCCTAGGTGATGAGGGTCTTGTGGAGATCTGTTTGGTCCGTTTGGAGATAGTGCTACAGAAGATGGGTGCACGGTTTGCATTGAATGTACCATAGGTCATAAATAGTTTTGGACGCACCCGATGGAACTCGTAAGTGACGTGGGTCGTGTGGAATCTCATTTTAGTCCATTTGGAGATAGTGTTAGTGTTAGTGCCAGGTTGGAGCACAGTTTGCACCGAACATACCACAGGCATAGAAATCATTTTGGACGATCTCGATCAGACTCCTATGTGACGAGGCTCAAGTGGAAGCTCGGTTCGGTCCGTTTTGGGATAGTGCTTCTCTTGATGCAAGATTGGTGCTTGGTTTGCACCAAATGTAGCATAGGCATAGAAATTGTTTTGAACGCACTCGAGGGGACTCCTAGGTGATGAGGCTCAAGTGGAAGCTCGATTCGGTACATTTGGAGATAGTGCTACTCTTGATGCACGATTGGTGCTCGGTTTGCGTCGAATGTGCCGTAGGCTCGGAAATAGTATTGGAGGCACCCGATGGAACTCCTAGGTGACATGGGTCACGTGGAATCTCGTTTAGATCTATTTTGAGACAGTGTTAGCGTCGGTGCAAGATAGGTGCACGGTTTGCACTGAATGTACCATGTCCATAGAAATCGTTTTGGACACTCTCGATGGGACTCCTAGGTGACGAGACTCAAGTGGAAGCTCGATTCAGTACGTTTGGAGATAGTGCTACTCTTGATGCAAGATTGGTGCTCGGTTTGCTTCGAATGTGCCGTAGGCTCAGAAATAGTATTGGAGGCACCCGATGGAGCTCCTAGGTGACGTGGGTCATGTGGAATCTCGTTTTGATCTATTTTAAGACAGTGTTAGCGTCGGTGCAAGATAGGTGCACGGTTTGCACTGAACGTACCATAGGCATAGAAATCGTTTTGGACACACTCGATGGGACTCCTCGGTGATGAGGCTCCAGTGGAAGCTCGGTACGATCCATTTTGGGATAGTGCTACTCTTGATGCATGATTGGTGCACGGTTTGCGTCAAACGTACCGTAGGCTCGGAAATAGTATTGGAGGCACCCGATGGAACTCCTAGGTTACGTGGGTCATGTGGAATCTTGTTTCGATCTGTTTTGAAACAGTGTTAGCGTTGGTGCAAGATAGGTGCTCGTTTTGCGTCAAACGTACCATAGGTTCATAAATTGTTTTAGAAGCACCCGCGGTACTCCTAGGTGATGAGGGTCTGGTGGAGATCTGTTTTGTCCGTTTGGAGATAGTGCTACAGAAGATAGGTGCACGGTTTGCATTGAACGTACCATAGGTCATAAACAGTTTTGGACGCACCCGATGGAACTCGTAAGTGACGTGGGGCGTGTGGAATCTTGTTTTAGTCCATTTGGAGACAATCTTAGTGTCGGTCCAAGGCTGGAGCACGGTTTGCATTGAACATACCATAGGCATAGAAATCGTTTTGGATGATCTCGATCAGACTCCTATGTGACGAGGCTCAAGTGGAAGCTCGGTTCGGTCCGTTTCGGGATAGTGCATCTCTTGATGCAAGATTGGTGCTTGGTTTGCACCAAATGTAGCATAGGCATAGAAATCATTTTGAACACACTCGAGGGGACTCCTAGATGATGAGGCACAAGTGGAAGCTCGATTCGGTACGTTTGGAGATAGTGCTACTCTTGATGCAAGATTGGTGCTCTGTTTGCGTCGAATGTGCCGTAGGCTCGGAAATAGTATTGGAGGCACCCGACGGAACTCCTAGGTGACATGGGTCATGTGGAATCTCGTTTAGATCTATTTTGAGACAGTGTTAGCGTCGGTGCAAGATAGGTGCACGGTTTGCACTGAATGTACCATGTCCATAGAAATCGTTTTGGACACACTCGATGGGACTCCTAGGTGACGAGGCTCAAGTGGAAGCTCGGCTCGGTCCGTTTGGGGATAGTGCTTCTCTTGATGCAAGATTGGTGCTTGGATTGCACCAAATGTAGCATAGGCATAGAAATCGTTTTGGACGCACTCGAGGGGACTCCTAGGTGACGAGGCTCAAGTGGAAGCTCGATTCAGTACGTTTGGAGATAGTGCTACTCTTGACGCAGGATTGGTGCTCGGTTTGCGTCGAATGTGCCGTAGGCTCAGAAGTAGTATTGGAGGCACCCGATGGAGCTCCTAGGTGACGTGGGTCATGTGGAATCTCGTTTTGATCTATTTTGAGACAGTGTTAGCGTCGGTGCAAGATAGGTGCACGGTTTGCACTGAACGTACCATAGGCATAGAAATCGTTTTGGACACACTCGATGGGACTCCTCGGTGATGAGGCTCCAGTGGAAGCTCGGTACGATCCATTTTGGGATAGTGCTACTCTTGATGCATGATTGTTGCACGGTTTGCATCGAACGTACCGTAGGCTCAGAAATAGTATTGGAGGCACCCGATGGAACTCCTAGGTTACGTGGGTCATGTGGAATCTTGTTTCGATCTGTTTTGAAACAGTGTTAGCGTCGGTGCAAGATAGGTGCTCGGTTTGCGTCAAACGTACCATAGGTTCATAAATTGTTTTAGAAGTACCCGCGGTACTCCTAGGTGATGAGGGTCTGGGGGAGATCTGTTTTGTCCGTTTGGAGATAGTGCTATAGAAGATAGGTGCACGGTTTGCATTGAACGTACCATAGGTCATAAATAGTTTTGGACGCACCCGATGGAACTCGTAAGTGACGTGGGTCGTGTGGAATCTTGTTTTAGTCCATTTGGAGACAATGTTAGTGTCGGTCCATGGCTGGAGCACGGTTTGCACCGAACATACCATAGGCATAGAAATCGTTTTGGACGATCTCGATCAGACTCCTATGTGACGATGCTCAAGTGGAAGCTCGGTTCGGTCTGTTTCGGGATAGTGCTTCTCTTGATGCAAGATTGGTGCTTGGTTTGCACCAAATGTAGCATAGGCATAGAAATCGTTTTGAACACACTCGAGGGGACTCCTAGGTGATGAGGCTCAAGTGGAAGCTCGATTCGGTATGTTTGGAGATAGTGCTACTCTTGATGCAAGATTGGTGCTCGGTTTGCGTCGAATGTGCCGTAGGCTCGGAAATAGTATTGGAGGCACCCGATGGAACTCCTAGCTTACGTGGGTCATGGGGAATCTTGTTTTGATCTGTTTTGAAACAGTGTTAGCGTCGGTGAAAGATAGGTGCTCGGTTTGCGTCAAACGTACCATAGGTTCATAAATTGTTTTAGAAGCACCCGCGGTACTCCTAGGTGATGAGGGTCTGGTGGAGATCTGTTTGGTCCGTTTAGAGATAGTGCTACAGAAGATAGGTGCACGGTTTGCATTGAATGTACCATAGGTCATAAATAGTTTTGGACGCACCCGATGGAACTCGTAAGTGACGTGGGTCGTGTGGAATCTCATTTTAGTCCATTTGGATATAGTGTTAGTGTTAGTGCCAGGTTGGAGCACAGTTTGCACCGAACATACCACAGGCATAGAAATCATTTTGGATTATCTCGATCAGACTCCTATGTGACGAGGCTCAAATGGAAGCTCGGTTCGGTCCGTTTCGAAATAGTGCTTCTCTTGATGCAAGATTGGTGCTTGGTTTGCACCAAATGTAGCATAGGCATAGAAATTGTTTTGAACGCACTCGAGGGGACTCCTAGGTGATGAGGCTCGAATGGAAGCTCGATTCGGTACATTTGGAGATAGTGCTACTCTTGATGCAAGATTGGTGCTCGGTTTGCGTCGAATGTGCCGTAGGCTCGGAAATAGTATTGGAGGCACCCGATGGAACTCCTAGGTGACATGGGTCATGTGGAATCTCGTTTAGATCTATTTTGAGACAGTGTTAGCGTCGGTGCAAGATAGGTGCATGGTTTGCACTGAATGTACCATGTCCATAGAAATCGTTTTGGACACACTCGATGGGACTCCTAGGTGACGAGGCTCAAGTGGAAGCTCGGCTCGGTCCGTTTGGGGATAGTGCTTCTCTTGATGCAAGATTGGTGCTTGGTTTGCACCAAATGTAGCATAGGCATAGAAATCATTTTGGACGCACTCGAGGGGACTCCTAGGTGACGAGGCTCAAGTGGAAGCTCGATTCAGTACGTTTGGAGATAGTGCTACTCTTGACGCAAGATTGGTGCTCGGTTTGCGTCGAATGTGCCATAGGCTCAGAAGTAGTATTGGAGGCACCCGATGGAGCTCCTAGGTGACGTGGGTCATGTGGAATCTCGTTTTGATCTATTTTGAGACAGTGTTAGCGTCGGTGCAAGATAGGTGCACGGTTTGCACTGAATGAACCATGTGCATAGAAATCGTTTTGGACACACTCGATGGGACTCCTAGGTGACGAGGCTCAAGTGGAAGCTCGGCTCGGTCCGTTTGGGGATAGTGCTTCTCTTGATGCAAGATTGGTGCTCGGTTTTGCTTCGAATGTGCCGTAGGCTCAGAAATAGTATTGGAGGCACCCGATGGAACTCCTAGGTTACGTGGGTCATGGGGAATCTTGTTTCGATCTGTTTTGAAACAGTGTTAGCGTCGGTGCAAGATAGCTGCTCGGTTTGCGTCAAACGTACCATAGGTTCATAAATTGTTTTAGAAGCACCCGCGGTACTCCTAGGTGATGAGGGTCTGGTGGAGATCTGTTTGGTCCGTTTGGAGGTAGTGCTACAGAAGATAGGTGCACGGTTTGCATTGAATGTACCATAGGTCATAAATAGTTTTGGACGCACCCGATGGAACTCGTAAGTGACGTGGGTCGTGTGGAATCTCATTTTAGTCCATTTGGAGATAGTGTTAGTGTTAGTGCCAGGTTGGAGCACAGTTTGCACCGAACATACCACAGGCATAGAAATCATTTTGGACGATCTCGATCAGACTCCTATGTGACGAGGCTCAAGTGGAAGCTCGGTTCGGTCCGTTTCGGGATAGTGCTTCTCTTGATGCAAGATTGGTGCTTGGTTTGCACCAAATGTAGCATAGGCATAGAAATTGTTTTGAACGCACTCGAGGGGACTCCTAGGTGATGAGGCTCAAGTGGAAGCTCGATTTGGTACATTTGGAGATAGTGCTACTCTTGATGCAAGATTGGTGCTCGGTTTGCGTCGAATATGCCGTAGGCTCGGAAATAGTATTGGAGGCACCCGATGGAACTCCTAGGTGACATGGGTCATGGGGAATCTTGTTTTGATCTGTTTTGAGACAGTGTTAGCGTCGGTGCAAGATAGGTGCACGGTTTGCACTGAATGTACCATGTCCATAGAAATCGTTTTGGACACACTCGATGGGACTCCTAGGTGACGAGGCTCAAGTGGAAGCTCGGCTCGGTCCTTTTGGGGATAGTGCTTCTCTTGATGCAAGATTGGTGCTTGGATTGCACCAAATGTAGCATAGGCATAGAAATCGTTTTGGACGCACTCGAGGGGACTCCTAGGTGACGAGGCTCAAGTGGAAGCTCGATTCAGTACATTTGGAGATAGTGCTACTCTTGATGCAAGATTGGTGCTCGGTTTGAGTCGAATGTGCCGTAGGCTCAGAAGTAGTATTGGAGGCACCCGATGGAGCTCCTAGGTGACGTGGGTCATGTGGAATCTCGTTTTGATCTATTTTGAGACAGTGTTAGCGTCGGTGCAAGATAGGTGCATGGTTTGCACTGAACGTACCATAGGCATAGAAATCGTTTTGGACACACTCGATGGGACTCCTCGGTGATGAGGCTCCAGTGGAAGCTCGGTACGATCCATTTTGGGATAGTGCTGCTCTTGATGCATGATTGGTGCACGGTTTGCGTCGAACGTACCGTAGGCTCAGAAATAGTATTGGAGGCACCCGATGGAACTCCTAGGTTACGTGGGTCATGTGGAATCTTGTTTCGATCTGTTTTGAAACAGTGTTAGCGTCGGTGCAAGATAGGTGCTCGGTTTGCGTCAAACGTACCATAGCTTCATAAATTGTTTTAGAAGCACCCGCGGTACTCCTAGGTGATGAGGGTCTGGTGGAGATCTGTTTGGTCCGTTTGGAGATAGTGCTATAGAAGATAGGTGCACGGTTTGCATTGAACGTACCATAGGTCATAAACAGTTTTGGACGCACCCGATGGAACTCGTAAGTGACGTGGGTCGTGTGGAATCTTGTTTTAGTCCATTTGGAGATAGTGTTAGTGTTAGTGTTAGTGCCAGGTTGGAGCATGGTTTGCACCGAACATACCATAGGCATAGAAATCGTTTTGGACGATCTCGATCAGACTCCTATGTGACGAGGCTCAGGTGGAAGCTCGGTTCGGTCCGTTTCGGGATAGTGCTTCTCTTGATGCAAGATTGGTGCTTGGTTTGCACCAAATGTAGCATAGGCATAGAAATTGTTTTGAACGCACTCGAGGGGACTCCTAGGTGATGAGGCTCAAGTGGAAGCTCGATTCGGTACATTTGGAGATAGTGCTACTCTTGATGCAAGATTGGTGCTCGGTTTGCGTCGAATGTGTCGTAGGCTCGGAAATAGTATTGGAGGCACCCGATGGAACTCCTCGGTGACATGGGTCATGTGGAATCTCATTTAGATCTATTTTGAGACAGTGTTAGCGTTGGTGCAAGATAGGTGCACGGTTTGCACTGAATGTACCATGTCCATAGAAATCGTTTTGGACACACTCGATGGGACTCCTAGGTGACGAGGCTCAAGTGGAAGCTCGGCTCGGTCCGTTTGGGGATAGTGCTTCTCTTGATGCAAGATTGGTGCTTGGTTTGCACCAAATGTAGCATAGGCATAGAAATCATTTTGGACGCACTCGAGGGGACTCCTAGGTGACGAGGCTCAAGTGGAAGCTCGATTCAGTACATTTGGAGATAGTGCTACTCTTGATGCAAGATTGGTGCTCGGTTTGCGTCGAATGTGCCTGATGAGGACATCATTGGCTCAAAGATGACCATGCCAACCACTTCTATACTAAAGGTGCAACCATTCTATATGAGGCTTATCATTGAAGCATTTGATGAATTGATGCCGCACCATGATGTGTGTTCATTCTCATTTTCAGAATTACTTACATGGATCAAGGGAAGGTTTGATTGCATATGGAAAGCATGGAAGGTTAATGAAGTTGATTGGGGACCAAATCCAAGTATTCCTAACGTCCTCCGCTAGGCCACCATGTCACTTTGGTTCCAAGGACAGAAAGAGTTCAAGTCCAACACGTTTTGGAAGTTGAATTCGGACTGCAAAATAGTCCCAAATTGCGACGGTCACCACGACTTCATACGTACTCCGATTGGGACGTTATAGCACTTTTTGGAAAGCTTATCAAGTCTATTTTCCAACGGATCTGGACTCATGGCTATATCTTATCCAATGCTTCCGCAATCGTCGTTTCAACGCCGGAACCTTTTCTGCCTTTGGTGCTGCGTCACCCTATTTTGGGCCGATGGTCCATGTATTAATTTGGGTCCATTAAGGACGTGTCCTAGGGTTGGAGAACGACCCCAACACCCCCCTGGTCGTTCCCCTAGGTATTAATAAGGATTAGAGCCGCCACAAATAGATTAGATTTTTAAGTTGTTGAAACTAGACCCTCATTTTCAGGATGTCATTCAACACTTGCCGTTATATGATGGTAAGTTTGATCCTCAAGCTTACATTGATTGGGAGTTAAAAGTAGACAATGAATTTGATGGATGGAGATGACGTTCACGGCCCGACTACAGCCTTCCAAGCTGCGCCTTAGCAACCGATACACCACCTCCAACAGCCATCGTGATCTTGTGGAGCACGATCAACCAAATCACTAGGGTAATTCCTGCAAGCAATCGAGGAACAAGCAAGAACAAGTAGAACAAGCAACTCAATTGCAAATATGGAGATGAAAAACCAATCTGAACTCACAAAGTTAGGGTTCTGAATCAAGTAGAACGGATGGTCTAGTCAACACACGCGTCTACAAGGAAGTAGCAATGGCTAAACTTTCAACAAAACAAAACCCAATCTATTTGTGGCGGCTCTAATCCTTATTAATACCTAGGGGAACGACCAGGGGGGTGTTGGGGTCGTTCTCCAACCCTAGGACACGTCCTTAATGGACCCAAATTAATACATGGACCATCGGCCCAAAATAGGGTGACGCAGCACCAAAGGCAGAAATGGTTTTGGCGTTGAAACGACGATTGCGGAAGCATTGGATAAGATATAGCCATGAGTCTAGATCCGTTGGAAAATAGACTTGATAAGCTTTCCAAAAAGTGCTATAACGTCCCAATCGGAGTCTGTATGAAGTCGTGGTGACCGTCGCAATTTGGGACTATTTTGCAGTCCGAATTCAACTTCCAAAACGTGTTGGACTTGGACTCTTTCTGTCCTTGGAACCAAAGTGACATGGTGGCCTAGCGGAGGACGTTAGGAATACTTGGATTTGGTCCCCAATCAACTTCATTAACCTTCCATGCTTTCCATATGCAATCAAACCTTCCCTTGATCCATGTAAGTAATTCTGAAAATGAGAATGAACACACATCATGGTGCGGCATCAATTCATCAAATGCTTCAATGATAAGCCTCATATAGAATGGTTGCACCTTTGGTATAGAAGTGGTTGGCATGGTCATCTTTGAGCCAATGATGTCCTCATCATTCTCCCCTTCTTGACAGCAAACCGTCCTCGGTTTGATCTTTGTTGGAGTATGTGTTGTAGGTAAAAGTGAACTGTGCTCCCCTTCTTGATATTTATCCTGTTGCATATGGGGAAAACTAGAAAAACTTTGCAAGACATCATTAGTGTTAGTGCAGCCCTCAATTTGATCATGGTATTGTGGCCCAAAAGGATATTTCAGATTAGAACAAATATAAACTTCTCTCATCGAAAGATCAGGATTCACCCTAGCGGGTTCATATCAGTGTCGTAGGCTCAGAAATAGTATTGGAGGCACCCGATGGAGCTCCTAGGTGACGTGGGTCATGTGGAATCTCGTTTTGATCTATTTTGAGACAGTGTTAGCGTCGGTGCAAGATAGGTGCATGGTTTGCACTGAACGTACCATAGGCATAGAAATCGTTTTGGACACACTCGATGGGACTCCTCGGTGATGAGGCTCCAGTGGAAGCTCGGTACGATCCATTTTGGGATAGTGCTACTCTTGATGCATGATTGGTGCACGGTTTGCGTCGAACGTACCGTAGGCTCGGAAATAGTATTGGAGGCACCCGATGGAACTCCTAGGTTACGTGGGTCATGTGGAATCTTGTTTCGATCTGTTTTGAAACAGTGTTAGCGTCGGTGCAAGATAGGTGCTCGGTTTGCGTCAAACGTACCATAGGTTCATAAATTGTTTTAGAAGCACCCGCGGTACTCCTAGGTGATGAGGGTCTGGTGGAGATCTGTTTGGTTCGTTTGGAGATAGTGCTACAGAAGATAGGTGCACGGTTTTCATTGAATGTACCATAGGTCATAAACAGTTTTGGACTCACCCGATGGAACTCGTAAGTGACGTGGGTCGTGTGGAATCTTGTTTTAGTCCATTTGGAGATAGTGTTGGTGTTAGTGCCAGGTTGGAGCACGGTTTGCACCAAACATACCATAGGCATAGAAATCGTTTTGGACGATCTCGATCAGACTCCTATGTGATGAGGCTCAAGTGGAAGCTCGGTTCGGTCCGTTTCGGGATAGTGCTTCTCTTGATGCAAGATTGGTGCTTGGTTTGATGTAGCATAGGCATAGAAATCGTTTTGAACACACTCGAGGGGACTCCTAGGTGATGAGGCTCAAATGGAAGCTCGATTCAGTATGTTTGGAGATAGTGCTACTCTTGATGCAAGATTGGTGCTCGGTTTGCGTCGAATGTGCCGTAGGCTCGGAAATAGTATTGGAGGCACCCGATGGAACTCCTAGGTGACGTGGGTCATGTGGAATCTCGTTTAGATCTATTTTAAGACAGTGTTAGCGTCGGTGCAAGATAGGTGCACGGTTTGCACTGAATGTACCATGTGCATAGAAATCGTTTTGGACACACTCGATGGGACTCCTAGGTGACGAGGCTCGAGTGGAAGCTCGGTACGGTCCATTTGGAGATAGTGCTACTCTTGATGCATGATTGTTGCACGGTTTGTGTCGAACGTACCATAGGCTCGGAAATAGTATTGGAGGCACCAGATGGAACTCCTAGGTGACGTGGGTCATGTGGAATCTCGTTTTGATCTATTTTGAGACAGTGTTAGCGTCAGAGCAAGATAGGTGCACGGTTTGCACTGAACGTACCATAGGCATAGAAATCGTTTTAAACACACTCGATGGGACTCCTCGGTGACGAGGCTCCAGTGGAAGCTTGGTACGATCCATTTGGAGATAGTGCTACTCTTGACGCATGATTGGTGCACGGTTTGCGTCGAACATACCGTAGGCTCAGAAATAGTATTGGAGGCACCCGATGGAACTCCTAGGTTACGTGGGTCATGGGGAATCTTGTTTCGATCTGTTTTGAAACAGTGTTAGCGTCGGTGCAAGATAGCTGCTCGGTTTGCGTCAAACGTACCATAGGTTCATAAATTGTTTTAGAAGCACCCGCGGTACTCCTAGGTGATGAGGGTCTGGTGGAGATCTATTTGGTCTGTTTGCAGATAGTGCTACAGAAGATAGGTGCACGGTTTGCATTGAACGTACCATAGGTCATAAACAGTTTTGGACGCACCCGATGGAACTCGTAAGTGACGTGGGTCGTGTGGAATCTCGTTTTAGTCCATTTGGAGATAGTGTTAGTGTCAGTGCCAGGTTGGAGCACGGATTGCACCGTACATACCATAGGCATAGAAATCGTTTTGGACGATCTCGATCAGACTCCTATGTCACGAGGCTCAAGTGGAAGCTCGGTTCGGTCCGTTTTGGGATAGTGCTTCTCTTGATGCAAGATTGGTGCTTGGTTTACACCAAATGTAGCATAGGCATAGAAATTGTTTTGAACGCACTCAAGGGGACTCCTAGGTGACGAGGCTCAAGTGGAAGCTCGATTCGGTACGTTTGGAGATAGTGCTACTCTTGATGCAGGATTGGTGCTCGGTTTGCGTCGAATGTGCCGTAGGCTCGGAAATAGTATTGGAGGCACCCGATGGAACTCCTAGGTGACGTGGGTCATGTGGAATCTCGTTTAGATCTATTTTGAGACAGTGTTAGCGTCGGTGCAAGATAGGTGCATGGTTTGCACTGAACGTACCATAGGCATAGAAATCATTTTGGACACACTCGATGGGACTCCTCGGTGATGAGGCTCCAGTGGAAGCTCGGTACGATCCATTTTGGGATAGTGTTACTCTTGATGCATGATTGGTGCACGGTTTGCGTCGAACGTACCGTAGGCTCGGAAATAGTATTGGAGGCACCCGATGGAACTCCTAGGTTACGTGGGTCATGTGGAATCTTGTTTCGATCTGTTTTGAAACAGTGTTAGCGTCGGTGCAAGATAGGTGCTCGGTTTGCGTCAAACGTACCATAGGTTCATAAATTGTTTTAGAAGCACCCGCGGTACTCCTAGGTGATGAGGGTCTGGTGGAGATCTGTTTGGTCCGTTTTGAGATAGTGCTACAGAAGATAGGTGCACGGTTTGCATTGAACGTACCATAGGTCATAAACAGTTTTGGACGCACCCGATGGAACTCGTAAGTGACGTGGGTCGTGTGGAATCTTGTTTTAGTCCATTTGGAGATAGTGTTAGTGTTAGTGCCAGGTTGGAGCACGGTTTGCACCGAACATACCACAGGCATAGAAATCGTTTTGGACGATCTCGATCAGACTCCTATGTGACGAGGCTCAAGTGGAAGCTCGGTTCGGTCCGTTTCGGGATAGTGCTTCTCTTGATGCAAGATTGGTGCTTGGTTTGCACCAAATGTAGCATAGGCATAGAAATCGTTTTGAACACACTCGAGGGGACTCCTAGGTGATGAGGCTCAAGTGGAAGCTCGATTCGGTATGTTTGGAGATAGTGCTACTCTTGATGCAAGATTGGTGCTCGGTTTGCGTCGAATGTGCCGTAGGCTCGGAAATAGTATTGGAGGCACCCGATGGAACTCCTAGGTGACGTGGGTCATGTGGAATCTCGTTTAGATCTATTTTGAGACAGTGTTAGCGTCGGTGCAAGATAGGTGCACGGTTTGCACTGAATGTACCATGTGCATAGAAATCGTTTTGGACACACTCGATGGGACTCCTAGGTGACGAGGCTCCAGTGGAAGCTCGGTACGGTCCATTTGGAGATAATGCTACTCTTGATGCATGATTGTTGCACGGTTTGTGTCGAACGTACCATAGGCTCGGAAATAGTATTCGAGGCACCAGATGGAACTCCTAGGTGACGTGGGTCATGTGGAATCTCGTTTTGATCTATTTTGAGACAGTGTTAGCGTCAGAGCAAGATAGGTGCACGGTTTGCACTGAACGTACCATAGGCATAGAAATCGTTTTGGACACACTCGATGGGACTCCTCGGTGATGAGGCTCCAGTGGAAGCTTGGTACGATCCATTTGGAGATAGTGCTACTCTTGATGCATGATTGGTGCACGGTTTGCGTCGAACGTACCGTAGGCTCGGAAATAGTATTGGAGGCACCCGATGGAACTCCTAGGTTACGTGGGTCATGGGGAATCTTGTTTCGATCTGTTTTGAAACAGTGTTAGCGTCGGTGCAAGATAGGTGCTCGGTTTGCGTCAAACGTACCATAGGTTCATAAATTGTTTTAGAAGCACCCGCGGTACTCCTAGGTGATGAGGGTCTGGTGGAGATCTGTTTGGTCTGTTTGGAGATAGTGCTACAGAAGATAGGTGCACGGTTTGCATTGAACGTACCATAGGTCATAAACAGTTTTGGACGCACCCGATGGAACTCGTAAGTGACGTGGGTCGTGTGGAATCTCGTTTTAGTCCATTTGGAGATAGTGTTAGTGTCAGTGCCAGGTTGGAGCACGGATTGCACCGTACATACCATAGGCATAGAAATCGTTTTGGACGATCTCGATCAGACTCCTATGTGACGAGGCTCAAGTGGAAGCTTGGTTCGGTCCGTTTTGGGATAGTGCTTCTCTTGATGCAAGATTGGTGCTTGGTTTGATGTAGCATAGGCATAGAAATCGTTTTGAACACACTCGAGGGGACTCCTAGGTGATGAGGCTCAAATGGAAGCTCGATTCAGTATGTTTGGAGATAGTGCTACTCTTGATGCAAGATTGGTGCTCGGTTTGCGTCGAATGTGCCGTAGGCTCGGAAATAGTATTGGAGGCACCCGATGGAACTCCTAGGTGACGTGGGTCATGTGGAATCTCGTTTAGATCTATTTTAAGACAGTGTTAGCGTCGGTGCAAGATAGGTGCACGGTTTGCACTGAATGTACCATGTGCATAGAAATCGTTTTGGACACACTCGATGGGACTCCTAGGTGACGAGGCTCGAGTGGAAGCTCGGTACGGTCCATTTGGAGATAGTGCTACTCTTGATGCATGATTGTTGCACGGTTTGTGTCGAACGTACCATAGGCTCGGAAATAGTATTGGAGGCACCAGATGGAACTCCTAGGTGACGTGGGTCATGTGGAATCTCGTTTTGATCTATTTTGAGACAGTGTTAGCGTCAGAGCAAGATAGGTGCACGGTTTGCACTGAACGTACCATAGGCATAGAAATCGTTTTGAACACACTCGATGGGACTCCTCGGTGACGAGGCTCCAGTGGAAGCTTGGTACGATCCATTTGGAGATAGTGCTACTCTTGACGCATGATTGGTGCACGGTTTGCGTCGAACATACCGTAGGCTCAGAAATAGTATTGGAGGCACCCGATGGAACTCCTAGGTTACGTGGGTCATGGGGAATCTTGTTTCGATCTGTTTTGAAACAGTGTTAGCGTCGGTGCAAGATAGCTGCTCGGTTTGCGTCAAACGTACCATAGGTTCATAAATTGTTTTAGAAGCACCCGCGGTACTCCTAGGTGATGAGGGTCTGGTGGAGATCTATTTGGTCTGTTTGCAGATAGTGCTACAGAAGATAGGTGCACGGTTTGCATTGAACGTACCATAGGTCATAAACAGTTTTGGACGCACCCGATGGAACTCGTAAGTGACGTGGGTCGTGTGGAATCTCGTTTTAGTCCATTTGGAGATAGTGTTAGTGTCAGTGCCAGGTTGGAGCACGGATTGCACCGTACATACCATAGGCATAGAAATCGTTTTGGACGATCTCGATCAGACTCCTATGTCACGAGGCTCAAGTGGAAGCTCGGTTCGGTCCGTTTTGGGATAGTGCTTCTCTTGATGCAAGATTGGTGCTTGGTTTACACCAAATGTAGCATAGGCATAGAAATTGTTTTGAACGCACTCGAGGGGACTCCTAGGTGACGAGGCTCAAGTGGAAGCTCGATTCGGTACGTTTGGAGATAGTGCTACTCTTGATGCAGGATTGGTGCTCGGTTTGCGTCGAATGTGCCGTAGGCTCGGAAATAGTATTGGAGGCACCCGATGGAACTCCTAGGTGACGTGGGTCATGTGGAATCTCGTTTAGATCTATTTTGAGACAGTGTTAGCGTCGGTGCAAGATAGGTGCATGGTTTGCACTGAACGTACCATAGGCATAGAAATCATTTTGGACACACTCGATGGGACTCCTCGGTGATGAGGCTCCAGTGGAAGCTCGGTACGATCCATTTTGGGATAGTGTTACTCTTGATGCATGATTGGTGCACGGTTTGCGTCGAACGTACCGTAGGCTCGGAAATAGTATTGGAGGCACCCGATGGAACTCCTAGGTTACGTGGGTCATGTGGAATCTTGTTTCGATCTATTTTGAAACAGTGTTAGCGTCGGTGCAAGATAGGTGCTCGGTTTGCGTCAAACGTACCATAGGTTCATAAATTGTTTTAGAAGCACCCGCGGTACTCCTAGGTGATGAGGGTCTGGTGGAGATCTGTTTGGTCCGTTTTGAGATAGTGCTACAGAAGATAGGTGCACGGTTTGCATTGAACGTACCATAGGTCATAAACAGTTTTGGACGCACCCGATGGAACTCGTAAGTGACGTGGGTCGTGTGGAATCTTGTTTTAGTCCATTTGGAGATAGTGTTAGTGTTAGTGCCAGGTTGGAGCACGGTTTGCACCGAACATACCACAGGCATAGAAATCGTTTTGGACGATCTCGATCAGACTCCTATGTGACGAGGCTCAAGTGGAAGCTCGGTTCGGTCCGTTTCGGGATAGTGCTTCTCTTGATGCAAGATTGGTGCTTGGTTTGCACCAAATGTAGCATAGGCATAGAAATCGTTTTGAACACACTCGAGGGGACTCCTAGGTGATGAGGCTCAAGTGGAAGCTCGATTCGGTATGTTTGGAGATAGTGCTACTCTTGATGCAAGATTGGTGCTCGGTTTGCGTCGAATGTGCCGTAGGCTCGGAAATAGTATTGGAGGCACCCGATGGAACTCCTAGGTGACGTGGGTCATGTGGAATCTCGTTTAGATCTATTTTGAGACAGTGTTAGCGTCGGTGCAAGATAGGTGCACGGTTTGCACTGAATGTACCATGTGCATAGAAATCGTTTTGGACACACTCGATGGGACTCCTAGGTGACGAGGCTCCAGTGGAAGCTCGGTACGGTCCATTTGGAGATAATGCTACTCTTGATGCATGATTGTTGCACGGTTTGTGTCGAACGTACCATAGGCTCGGAAATAGTATTCGAGGCACCAGATGGAACTCCTAGGTGACGTGGGTCATGTGGAATCTCGTTTTGATCTATTTTGAGACAGTGTTAGCGTCAGAGCAAGATAGGTGCACGGTTTGCACTGAACGTACCATAGGCATAGAAATCGTTTTGGACACACTCGATGGGACTCCTCGGTGATGAGGCTCCAGTGGAAGCTTGGTACGATCCATTTGGAGATAGTGCTACTCTTGATGCATGATTGGTGCACGGTTTGCGTCGAACGTACCGTAGGCTCGGAAATAGTATTGGAGGCACCCGATGGAACTCCTAGGTTACGTGGGTCATGGGGAATCTTGTTTCGATCTGTTTTGAAACAGTGTTAGCGTCGGTGCAAGATAGGTGCTCGGTTTGCGTCAAACGTACCATAGGTTCATAAATTGTTTTAGAAGCACCCGCGGTACTCCTAGGTGATGAGGGTCTGGTGGAGATCTGTTTGGTCTGTTTGGAGATAGTGCTACAGAAGATAGGTGCACGGTTTGCATTGAACGTACCATAGGTCATAAACAGTTTTGGACGCACCCGATGGAACTCGTAAGTGACGTGGGTCGTGTGGAATCTCGTTTTAGTCCATTTGGAGATAGTGTTAGTGTCAGTGCCAGGTTGGAGCACGGATTGCACCGTACATACCATAGGCATAGAAATCGTTTTGGACGATCTCGATCAGACTCCTATGTGACGAGGCTCAAGTGGAAGCTTGGTTCGGTCCGTTTTGGGATAGTGCTTCTCTTGATGCAAGATTGGTGCTTGGTTTACACCAAATGTAGCATAGGCATAGAAATTGTTTTGAACGCACTCGAGGGGACTCCTAGGTGACGAGGCTCAAGTGGAAGCTCGATTCGGTACGTTTGGAGATAGTGCTACTCTTGATGCAAGATTGGTGCTCGGTTTGCGTCGAATGTGCCGTAGGCTCGGAAATAGTATTGGAGGCACCCGATGGAACTCCTAGGTGACGTGGGTCATGTGGAATCTCGTTTAGATCTATTTTGAGACAGTGTTAGCGTCAGTGCAAGATAGGTGCATGGTTTGCACTAAACGTACCATAGGCATAGAAATCGTTTTGGACACACTCGATGGGACTCCTCGGTGATGAGGCTCCAGTGGAAGCTCGGTACGATCCATTTTGGGATAGTGCTACTCTTGATGCATGATTGGTGCACGGTTTGCGTCGAACGTACCGTAGGCTCGGAAATAGTATTGGAGGCACCCGATGGAACTCCTAGGTTACGTGGGTCATATGGAATCTTGTTTCGATCTGTTTTAAAACAGTGTTAGCGTCGGTGCAAGATAGGTCCTCGGTTTGCGTCAAACGTACCATAGGTTCATAAATTGTTTTAGAAGCACCCGCGGTACTCCTAGGTGATGAGGGTCTGGTGGAGATCTGTTTGGTCCGTTTGGAGGTAGTGCTATAGAAGATAGGTGCACGGTTTGCATTGAACGTACCATTGGTCATAAACAGTTTTGGACGCACCCGATGGAACTCGTAAGTGACGTGGGTCGTGTGGAATCTTGTTTTAGTCCATTTGGAGATAGTGTTAGTGTTAGTGCCAGGTTGGAGCACGGTTTGCACCGAACATACCACAGGCATAGAAATCGTTTTGGACGATCTCGATCAGACACCTATGTGACGAGGCTCAAGTGGAAGCTCGGTTCGGTCCGTTTCGGGATAGTGCTTCTCTTGATGCAAGATTGGTGCTTGGTTTGCACCAAATGTAGCATAGGCATAGAAATCGTTTTGAACACACTCGAGGGGACTCCTAGGTGATGAGGCTCAAGTGGAAGCTCGATTCGGTATGTTTGGAGATAGTGCTACTCTTGATGCAAGATTGGTGCTCGGTTTGCGTCGAATGTGCCGTAGGCTCGGAAATAGTATTGGAGGCACCCGATGGAACTCCTAGGTGACGTGGGTCATGTGGAATCTCGTTTAGATCTATTTTGAGACAGTGTTAGCGTCGGTGCAAGATAGGTGCACGGTTTGCACTGAATGTACCATGTGCATAGAAATCGTTTTGGACACACTCGATGGGACTCCTAGGTGACGAGGCTCCAGTGGAAGCTCGGTACGGTCCATTTGGAGATAGTGCTACTCTTGATGCATGATTGTTGCACGGTTTGTGTCGAACGTACCATAGGCTCGGAAATAGTATTGGAGGCACCAGATGGAACTCCTAGGTGACGTGGGTCATGTGGAATCTTGTTTTGATCTATTTTGAGACAGTGTTAGCGTCAGAGCAAGATAGGTGCACGGTTTGCGCTGAACGTACCATAGGCATAGAAATCGTTTTGGACACACTCGGTGGGACTCCTCGGTGACGAGGCTCCAGTGGAAGCTTGGTACGATCCATTTGGAGATAGTGCTACTCTTGATGCATGATTGGTGCACGGTTTGCGTCGAACGTACCGTAGGCTCGGAAATATTATTGGAGGCACCCGATGGAACTCCTAGGTTACGTGGGTCATGTGGAATCTTGTTTCGATCTGTTTTAAAACAGTGTTAGCGTCGGTGCAAGATAGGTCCTCCGTTTGCGTCAAACGTACCATAGGTTCATAAATTGTTTTAGAAGCACCCGCGGTACTCCTAGGTGATGAGGGTCTGGTGGAGATCTGTTTGGTCCGTTTGGAGATAGTGCTATAGAAGATAGGTGCACGGTTTGCATTGAACGTACCATTGGTCATAAACAGTTTTGGACGCACCCGATGGAACTCGTAAGTGACGTGGGTCGTGTGGAATCTTGTTTTAGTCCATTTGGAGATAGTGTTAGTGTTAGTGCCAGGTTGGAGCACGGTTTGCACCGAACATACCACAGGCATAGAAATCGTTTTGGACGATCTCGATCAGACTCCTATGTGACGAGGCTCAAGTGGAAGCTCGGTTCGGTCCGTTTCGGGATAGTGCTTCTCTTGATGCAAGATTGGTGCTTGGTTTGCACCAAATGTAGCATAGGCATAGAAATCGTTTTGAACACACTCGAGGGGACTCCTAGGTGATGAGGCTCAAGTGGAAGCTCGATTCGGTATGTTTGGAGATAGTGCTACTCTTGATGCAAGATTGGTGCTCGGTTTGCGTCGAATGTGCCGTAGGCTCGGAAATAGTATTGGAGGCACCCGATGGAACTCCTAGGTGACGTGGGTCATGTGGAATCTCGTTTAGATCTATTTTGAGACAGTGTTAGCGTCGGTGCAAGATAGGTGCACGGTTTGCACTGAATGTACCATGTGCATAGAAATCGTTTTGGACACACTCGATGGGACTCCTAGGTGACGAGGCTCCAGTGGAAGCTCGGTACGGTCCATTTGGAGATAGTGCTACTCTTGATGCATGATTGTTGCACGGTTTGTGTCAAACGTACCATAGGCTCGGAAATAGTATTGGAGGCACCAGATGGAACTCCTAGGTGACGTGGGTCATGTGGAATCTTGTTTTGATCTATTTTGAGACAGTGTTAGCGTCAGAGCAAGATAGGTGCACGGTTTGCGCTGAACGTACCATAGGCATAGAAATCGTTTTGGACACACTCGATGGGACTCCTCGGTGACGAGGCTCCAGTGGAAGCTTGGTACGATCCATTTGGAGATAGTGCTACTCTTGATGCATGATTGGTGCACGGTTTGCGTCGAACGTACCGTAGGCTCGGAAATAGTATTGGAGGCACCCGATGGAACTCCTAGGTTACGTGGGTCATGGGGAATCTTGTTTCGATCTGTTTTGAAACAGTGTTAGCGTCGGTGCAAGATAGGTGCTCGGTTTGCGTCAAACGTACCATAGGTTCATAAATTGTTTTAGAAGCACCCGCGATACTCCTAGGTGATGAGGGTCTGGTGGAGATCTGTTTGGTCTGTTTGGAGATAGTGCTACAGAAGATAGGTGCACGGTTTGCATTGAACGTACCATAGGTCATAAACAGTTTTGGACGCACCCGATGGAACTCGTAAGTGACGTGGGTCGTGTGGAATCTCGTTTTAGTCCATTTGGAGATAGTGTTAGTGTCAGTGCCAGGTTGGAGCACGGATTGCACCGTACATACCATAGGCATAGAAATCGTTTTGGACGATCTTGATCAGACTCCTATGTGACGAGGCTCAAGTGGAAGCTTGGTTCGGTCCGTTTTGGGATAGTGCTTCTCTTGATGCAAGATTGGTGCTTGGTTTACACCAAATGTAGCATAGGCATAGAAATTGTTTTGAACGCACTCGAGGGGACTCCTAGGTGACGAGGCTCAAGTGGAAGCTCGATTCGGTACGTTTGGAGATAGTGCTACTCTTGATGCAAGATTGGTGCTCGGTTTGCGTCGAATGTGCCGTAGGCTCAGAAATAGTATTGGAGGAATCCGATGGAACTCCTAGGTGACGTGGGTCATGTGGAATCTCGTTTAGATCTATTTTGAGACAGTGTTAGCGTCGGTGCAAGATAGGTGCATGGTTTGCACTGAACGTACCATAGGCATAGAAATCGTTTTGGACACACTCGATGGGACTCCTCGGTGATGAGGCTCCAGTGGAAGCTCGGTACGATCCATTTTGGGATAGTGCTAATCTTGATGCATTATTGGTGCACGGTTTGCGTCGAACGTACCGTAGGCTCGGAAATAGTATTGGAGGCACCCGATGGAACTCCTAGGTTACGTGGGTCATGGGGAATCTTGTTTCGATCTGTTTTGAAACAGTGTTAGCGTCGGTGCAAGATAGGTGCTCGGTTTGCGTCAAACGTACCATAGGTTCATAAATTGTTTTAGAAGCACCCGCGGTACTCCTAGGTGATGAGGGTCTGGTGGAGATCTGTTTGGTCCGTTTGGAGATAGTGCTACAGAAGATAGGTGCACGGTTTGCATTGAATGTACCATAGGTCATAAATAGTTTTGGACGCACCCGATGGAACTCGTAAGTGACGTGGGTCGTGTGGAATCTCATTTTAGTCCATTTGGAGATAGTGTTAGTGTTAGTGCCAGGTTGGAGCACGGTTTGCACCGAACATACCACAGGCATAGAAATCATTTTGGACGATCTCGATCAGACTCCTATGTGACGAGGCTCAAGTGGAAGCTTGGTTCGGTCCGTTTCGGGATAGTGCTTCTCTTGATGCAAGATTGGTGCTTGGTTTGCACCAAATGTAGCATAGGCATAGAAATCGTTTTGAACACACTCGAGGGGACTCCTAGGTGATGAGGCTCAAGTGGAAGCTCGATTCGGTATGTTTGTAGATAGTGCTACTCTTGATGCAAGATTGGTGCTCGGTTTGCGTCGAATGTGCCGTAGGCTCAGAAATAGTATTGGAGGCACCCGATGGAACTCCTAGGTGACGTGGGTCATGTGGAATCTCGTTTAGATCTATTTTGAGACAGTGTTAGCGTCGGTGCAAGATAGGTGCACGGTTTGCACTGAATGTACCATGTGCATAGAAATCGTTTTGGACACACTCGATGGGACTCCTAGGTGACGAGGCTCCAGTGGAAGCTCGGTACGGTCCATTTGGAGATAGTGCTACTCTTGATGCATGATTGTTGCACGGTTTGTGTCGAACGTACCATAGGCTCGGAAATAGTATTGGAGGCACCAGATGGAACTCCTAGGGACGTGGGTCATGTGGAATCTCGTTTTGATCTATTTTGAGACAGTGTTAGCGTCAGAGCAAGATAGGTGCACGGTTTGCGCTGAACGTACCATAGGCATAGAAATCGTTTTGGACACACTCGATGGGACTCCTCGGTGACGAGGCTCCAGTGGAAGCTTGGTACGATCCATTTGGAGATAGTGCTACTCTTGATGCATGATTGGTGCACGGTTTGCGTCGAACGTACCGTAGGCTCGGAAATAGTATTGGAGGCACCCGATGGAACTCCTAGGTTACGTGGGTCATGGGGAATCTTGTTTCGATCTGTTTTGAAACAGTGTTAGCGTTGGTGCAAGATAGGTGCTCGGTTTGCGTCAAACGTACCATAGGTTCATAAATTGTTTTAGAAGCACCTGCGGTACTCCTAGGTGATGAGGGTCTGGTGGAGATCTGTTTGGTCTGTTTGGAGATAGTGCTACAGAAGATAGGTGCACGGTTTGCATTGAACGTACCATAGGTCATAAACAGTTTTGGACGCACCCGATGGAACTCGTAAGCGACGTGGGTCGTGTGGAATCTCGTTTTAGTCCATTTGGAGATAGTGTTAGTGTCAGTGCCAGGTTGGAGCACGGATTGCACCGTACATACCATAGGCATAGAAATCGTTTTGGACGATCTTGATCAGACTCCTATGTGACGAGGCTCAAGTGGAAGCTTGGTTCGGTCCGTTTTGGGATAGTGCTTCTCTTGATGCAAGATTGGTGCTTGGTTTACACCAAATGTAGCATAGGCATAGAAATTGTTTTGAACGCACTCGAGGGGACTCCTAGGTGACGAGGCTCAAGTGGAAGCTCGATTCGGTACGTTTGGAGATAGTGCTACTCTTGATGCAAGATTGGTGCTCGGTTTGCGTCGAATGTGCCGTAGGCTCAGAAATAGTATTGGAGGCACCCGATGGAACTCCTAGGTGACGTGGGTCATGTGGAATCTCGTTTAGATCTATTTTGAGACAGTGTTAGCGTCGGTGCAAGATAGGTGCATGGTTTGCACTGAACGTACCATAGGCATAGAAATCGTTTTGGACACACTCGATGGGACTCCTCGGTGATGAGGCTCCAGTGGAAGCTCGGTACGATCCATTTTGGGATAGTGCTACTCTTGATGCATGATTGGTGCACGGTTTGCGTCGAACGTACCGTAGGCTCGGAAATAGTATTGGAGGCACCCGATGGAACTCCTAGGTTACGTGGGTCATGGGGAATCTTGTTTCGATCTGTTTTGAAACAGAGTTAGCGTCGGTACAAGATTGGTGCTCGGTTTGCGTCAAACGTACCATAGGTTCATAAATTGTTTTAGAAGCACCCGCGGTACTCCTAGGTGATGAGTGTCTGGTGGAGATCTGTTTGGTCCGTTTGGAGATAGTGCTACAGAAGATAGGTGCACGGTTTGCATTGAATGTACCATAGGTCATAAATAGTTTTGGACGCACCCGATGGAACTCGTAAGTGACGTGGGTCGTGTGGAATCTCATTTTAGTCCATTTGGAGATAGTGTTAGTGTTAGTGCCAGGTTGGAGCACGGTTTGCACCGAACATACCACAGGCATAGAAATCATTTTGGACGATCTCGATCAGACTCCTATGTGACGAGGCTCAAGTGGAAGCTCGGTTCGGTCCGTTTCGGGATAGTGCTTCTCTTGATGCAAGATTGGTGCTTGGTTTGCACCAAATGTAGCATAGGCATAGAAATTGTTTTGAACGCACTCGACGGGACTCCTAGGTGATGAGGCTCAAGTGGAAGCTCGATTCGGTACATTTGGAGATAGTGCTACTCTTGATGCAAGATTGGTGCTCGGTTTGCGTCGAATGTGCCGTAGGCTCGGAAATAGTATTGGAGGCACCCGATGGAACTCCTAGGTGACATGGGTCATGTGGAATCTCGTTTAGATCTATTTTGAGACAGTGTTAGCGTCGGTGCAAGATAGGTGCACGGTTTGCACTGAATGTACCATGTCCATAGAAATCGTTTTGGACACACTCGATGGGACTCCTAGGTGACGAGGCTCAAGTGGAAGCTCGGCTCGGTCCGTTTGGGGATAGTGCTTCTCTTGATGCAAGATTGGTGCTTGGTTTGCACCAAATGTAGCATAGGCATAGAAATCGTTTTGGACGCACTCGAGGGGACTCCTAGGTGACGAGGCTCAAGTGGAAGCTCGATTCAGTACGTTTGGAGATAGTGCTACTCTGGATGCAAGATTGGTGCTCGGTTTGCGTCGAATGTGCCGTAGGCTCAGAAATAATATTAGAGGCACCCGATGGAGCTCCTAGGTGACGTGGGTCTTGTGGAATCTCGTTTTGATCTATTTTGAGACAGTGTTAGCGTCGGTGCAAGATAGGTGCATGGTTTGCACTGAACGTACCATAGGCATAGAAATCGTTTTGGACACACTCGATGGGACTCCTCGGTGATGAGGCTCCAGTGGAAGCTCGATACGATCCATTTTGGGATAGTGCTACTCTTGATGCATGATTGGTGCATGGTTTGCGTCGAACGTACCGTAGGCTCGGAAATAGTATTGGAGGCACCCGATGGAACTCCTAGGTTACGTGGGTCATGTGGAATCTTGTTTCGATCTGTTTTGAAACAGTGTTAGCGTCGGTGCAAGATAGGTGCTCGGTTTGCGTCAAACGTACCATAGGTTCATAAATTGTTTTAGAAGCACCCGTGGTACTCCTAGGTGATGAGGGTCTGGTGGAGATCTGTTTGGTCCGTTTGGAGATAGTGCTACAGAAGATAGGTGCACGGTTTGCATTGAACGTACCATAGGTCATAAACAGTTTTGGACGCACCCGATGGAACTCGTAAGTGACGTGGGTCGTGTGGAATCTCGTTTTAGTCCATTTGGAGATAGTGTTAGTGTCAGTGCCAGGTTGGAGCACGGATTGCACCGTACATACCATAGGCATAGAAATCGTTTTGGACGATCTTGATCAGACTCCTATGTGACGAGGCTCAAGTGGAAGCTTGGTTCGGTCCGTTTTGGGATAGTGCTTCTCTTGATGCAAGATTGGTGCTTGGTTTACACCAAATGTAGCATAGGCATAGAAATTGTTTTGAACGCACTCGAGGGGACTCCTAGGTGACGAGGCTCAAGTGGAAGCTCGATTCGGTACGTTTGGAGATAGTGCTACTCTTGATGCAAGATTGGTGCTCGGTTTGCGTCGAATGTGCCGTAGGCTCAGAAATAGTATTGGAGGCACCCGATGGAACTCCTAGGTGACGTGGGTCATGTGGAATCTCGTTTAGATCTATTTTGAGACAGTGTTAGCGTCGGTGCAAGATAGGTGCATGGTTTGCACTGAACGTACCATAGGCATAGAAATCGTTTTGGACACACTCGATGGGACTCCTCGGTGATGAGGCTCCAGTGGAAGCTCGGTACGATCCATTTTGGGATAGTGCTACTCTTGATGCATGATTGGTGCACGGTTTGCGTCGAACGTACCGTAGGCTCGGAAATAGTATTGGAGGCACCCGATGGAACTCCTAGGTTACGTGGGTCATGGGGAATCTTGTTTCGATCTGTTTTGAAACAGTGTTAGCGTCGGTACAAGATTGGTGCTCGGTTTGCGTCAAACGTACCATAGGTTCATAAATTGTTTTAGAAGCACCCGCGGTACTCCTAGGTGATGAGGGTCTGGTGGAGATCTGTTTGGTCCGTTTGGAGATAGTGCTACAGAAGATAGGTGCACGGTTTGCATTGAATGTACCATAGGTCATAAATAGTTTTGGACGCACCCGATGGAACTCGTAAGTGACGTGGGTCGTGTGGAATCTCATTTTAGTCCATTTGGAGATAGTGTTAGTGTTAGTGCCAGGTTGGAGCACGGTTTGCACCGAACATACCACAGGCATAGAAATCATTTTGGACGATCTCGATCAGACTCCTATGTGACGAGGCTCAAGTGGAAGCTCGGTTCGGTCTGTTTCGGGATAGTGCTTCTCTTGATGCAAGATTGGTGCTTGGTTTGCACCAAATGTAGCATAAGCGTTGAAATTGTTTTGAACGCACTCGACGGGACTCCTAGGTGATGAGGCTCAAGTGGAAGCTCGATTCGGTACATTTGGAGATAGTGCTACTCTTGATGCAAGATTGGTGCTCGGTTTGCGTCGAATGTGCCGTAGGCTCGGAAATAGTATTGGAGGCACCCGATGGAACTCCTAGGTGACATGGGTCATGTGGAATCTCGTTTAGATCTATTTTGAGACAGTGTTAGCGTCAGTGCAAGATAGGTGCATGGTTTGCACTGAACGTACCATAGGCATAGAAATCGTTTTGGACACACTCGATGGGACTCCTCGGTGATGAGGCTCCAGTGGAAGCTCGGTACGATCCATTTTGGGATAGTGCTACTCTTGATGCATGATTGGTGCACGGTTTGCGTCGAACGTACCGTAGGCTCGGAAATAGTATTGGAGGCACCCGATGGAACTCCTAGGTTACGTGGGTCATGGGGAATCTTGTTTCGATCTGTTTTGAAACAGTGTTAGCGTCGGTGCAAGATAGGTGCTCGGTTTGCGTCAAACGTACCATAGGTTCATAAATTGTTTTAGAAGCACCCGCGGTACTCCTAGGTGATGAGGGTCTGGTGGAGATCTGTTTGGTCCGTTTGGAGATAGTGCTACAGAAGATAGGTGCACGGTTTGCATTGAATGTACCATAGGTCATAAATAGTTTTGGACGCACCCGATGGAACTCGTAAGTGACGTGGGTCATGTGGAATCTCATTTTAGTCCATTTGGAGATAGTGTTAGTGTTAGTGCCAGGTTGGAGCACGGTTTGCACCGAACATACCACAGGCATAGAAATCATTTTGGACGATCTCGATCAGACTCCTATGTGACGAGGCTCAAGTGGAAGCTCGGTTCGGTCCGTTTCGGGATAGTGCTTCTCTTGATGCAAGATTGGTGCTTGGTTTGCACCAAATGTAGCATAAGCGTTGAAATTGTTTTGAACGCACTCGACGGGACTCCTAGGTGATGAGGCTCAAGTGGAAGCTCGATTCGGTACATTTGGAGATAGTGCTACTCTTGATGCAAGATTGGTGCTCGGTTTGCGTCGAATGTGCCGTAGGCTCGGAAATAGTATTGGAGGCACCCGATGGAACTCCTAGGTGACATGGGTCATGTGGAATCTCGTTTAGATCTATTTTGAGACAGTGTTAGCGTCGGTGCAAGATAGGTGCACGGTTTGCACTGAATGTACCATGTCCATAGAAATCGTTTTGGACACACTCGATGGGACTCCTAGGTGACGAGGCTCAAGTGGAAGCTCGGCTCGGTCCGTTTGGGGATAGTGCTTCTCTTGATGCAAGATTGGTGCTTGGTTTGCACCAAATGTAGCATAGGCATAGAAATCGTTTTGGACGCACTCGAGGGGACTCCTAGGTGACGAGGCTCAAGTGGAAGCTCGATTCAGTACGTTTGGAGATAGTGCTACTCTGGATGCAAGATTGGTGCTCGGTTTGCGTCGAATGTGCCGTAGGCTCAGAAATAGTATTAGAGGCACCCGATGGAGCTCCTAGGTGACGTGGGTCATGTGGAATCTCGTTTTGATCTATTTTGAGACAGTGTTAGCGTCGGTGCAAGATAGGTGCATGGTTTGCACTGAACGTACCATAGGCATAGAAATCGTTTTGGACACACTCGATGGGACTCCTCAGTGATGAGGCTCCAGTGGAAGCTCGGTACGATCCATTTTGGGATAGTGCTACTCTTGATGCATGATTGGTGCATGGTTTGCGTCGAACGTACCGTAGGCTCGGAAATAGTATTGGAGGCACCCGATGGAACTCCTAGGTTACGTGGGTCATGTGGAATCTTGTTTCGATCTGTTTTGAAACAGTGTTAGCGTCGGTGCAAGATAGGTGCTCGGTTTGCGTCAAACGTACCATAGGTTCATAAATTGCTTTAGAAGCACCCGCGGTACTCCTAGGTGATGAGGGTCTGGTGGAGATCTGTTTGGTCCGTTTGGAGATAGTGCTACAGAAGATAGGTGCACGGTTTGCATTGAACGTACCATAGGTCATAAACAGTTTTGGACGCACCCGATGGAACTCGTAAGTGACGTGGGTCGTGTGGAATCTTGTTTTAGTCCATTTGGAGATAGTGTTAGTGTTAGTGCCAGGTTGGAGCACGGTTTGCACCGAACATACCATAGGCATAGAAATCGTTTTGGACGATCTCGATCAGACTCCTATGTGACGAGGCTCAAGTGGAAGCTCGGTTCGGTCTCTTTCGGGATAGTGCTTCTCTTGATGCAAGATTGGTGCTTGGATTGCACCAAATGTAGCATAGGCATAGAAATCGTTTTGAACACACTCGAGGGGACTCCTAGGTGATGAGGCTCAAGTGGAAGCTCGATTCGGTATGTTTGGAGATAGTGCTACTCTTGATGCAAGATTGGTGCTCGGTTTGCGTCGAATGTGCCGTATGCTCGGAAATAGTATTGGAGGCACCCGATGGAACTCCTAGGTGACGTGGGTCATGTGGAATCTCGTTTAGATCTATTTTGAGACAGTGTTAGCGTCGGTGCAAGATAGGTGCACGGTTTGCACTGAATGTACCATGTGCATAGAAATCGTTTTGGACACACTCGATGGGACTCCTAGGTGACGAGGCTCCAGTGGAAGCTCGGTACGGTCTATTTGGAGATAGTGCTACTCTTGATGCATGATTGTTGCACGGTTTGTGTCGAACGTACCATAGGCTCGGAAATAGTATTGGAGGCACCAGATGGAACTCCTAGGTGACGTGGGTCATGTGGAATCTCGTTTTGATCTATTTTGAGACAGTGTTAGCGTCAGAGCAAGATAGGTGCACAGTTTGCACTGAACGTACCATAGGCATAGAAATCGTTTTGGACACACTCGATGGGACTCCTCGGTGACGAGGCTCCAGTGGAAGCTTGGTACGATCCATTTGGAGATAGTGCTACTCTTGATGCATGATTGGTGCACGGTTTGCGTTGAACGTACCGTAGGCTCGGAAATAGTATTGGAGGCACCCGATGGAACTCCTAGGTTACGTGGGTCATGGGGAATCTTGTTTCGATCTGTTTTGAAACAGTGTTAGCGTCGGTGCGAGATAGGTGCTCGGTTTGCGTCAAACGTACCATAGGTTCATAAATTGTTTTAGAAGCACCCGCGGTACTCCTAGGTGATGAGGGTCTAGTGGAGATCTGTTTGGTCCGTTTGGAGATAGTGCTACAGAAGATAGGTGCATGGTTTGCATTGAATGTACCATAGGTCATAAATAGTTTTGGACGCACCCGATGGAACTCGTAACTGACGTGGGTCGTGTGGAATCTCATTTTAGTCCATTTGGAGATAGTGTTAGTGTTAGTGCCAGGTTGGAGCACGGTTTGCACCGAACATACCACAGGCATAGAAATCATTTTGGACAATCTCGATCAGACTCCTATGTGACGAGGCTCAAGTGGAAGCTCGGTTCGGTCCGTTTCGGGATAGTGCTTCTCTTGATGCAAGATTGGTGCTTGGTTTGCACCAAATGTAGCATAGGCATAGAAATTGTTTTGAACGCACTCGACGGGACTCCTAGGTGATGAGGCTCAAGTGGAAGCTCGATTCGGTACATTTGGAGATAGTGCTACTCTTGATGCAAGATTGGTGCTCGGTTTGCGTCGAATATGCCGTAGGCTCGGAAATAGTATTGGAGGCACCCGATGGAACTCCTAGGTGACATGGGTCATGTGGAATCTCGTTTAGATCTATTTTGAGACAGTGTTAGCGTCGGTGCAAGATAGGTGCTTGGTTTGCACTGAATGTACCATGTCCATAGAAATCGTTTTGGACACACTTAATGGGACTCCTAGGTGACGAGGCTCAAGTGGAAGCTCGGCTCGGTCCGTTTGGGGATAGTGCTTCTCTTGATGCAAGATTGGTGCTTGGTTTGCACCAAATGTAGCATAGGCATAGAAATCATTTTGGACGCACTCGAGGGGACTCCTAGGTGACGAGGCTCAAGTGGAAGCTCGATTCAGTACGTTTGGAGATAGTGCTACTCTTGATGCAAGATTGGTCCTCGGTTTGCGTCGAATGTGCCGTAGGCTCAGAAATAGTATTGGAGGCACCCGATGGAGCTCCTAGGTGACGTGGGTCATGTGGAATCTCGTTTTGATCTATTTTGAGACAGTGTTAGCGTCGATGCAAGATAGGTGCATGGTTTGCACTGAACGTACCATAGGCATAGAAATCGTTTTGGACACACTCGATGGGACTCCTCGGTGATGAGGCTCCAGTGGAAGCTCGATACGATCCATTTTGGGATAGTGCTACTCTTGATGCATGATTGGTGCACGGTTTGCGTCGAACGTACCGTAGGCTCGGAAATAGTATTGGAGGCACCCGACGGAACTCCTAGATTACGTGGGTCATGTGGAATCTTGTTTCGATCTGTTTTGAAACAGTGTTAGCGTCGGTTTGCGTCAAACGTACCATAGGTTCATAAATTGTTTTAGAAGCACCTGCGGTACTCCTAGGTGATGAGGGTCTGGTGGAGATCTGTTTGGTCCGTTTGGAGATAGTGCTACAGAAGATAGGTGCACGGTTTGCATTGAACGTACCATAGGTCATAAACAGTTTTGGACGCACCCGATGGAACTCGTAAGTGACGTGGGTCGTGTGGAATCTTATTTTAGTCCATTTGGAGATAGTGTTAGTGTTAGTGCCAGGTTGGAGCACGGTTTGCACCGAACATACCATAGGCATAGAAATCGTTTTGGACGATCTCGTTTAGATCTATTTTGAGACAGTGTTAGCGTCGGTGCAAGATAGGTGCACGGTTTGCACTGAATGTACCATGTGCATAGAAATCGTTTTGGACACACTCGATGGGACTCCTAGGTGACGAGGCTCCAGTGGAAGCTCGGTACGGTCCATTTGGAGATAGTGCTACTCTTGATGCATGATTGTTGCACGGTTTGTGTCGAACGTACCATAGGCTCGGAAATAGTATTGGAGGCACCAGATGGAACTCCTAGGTGACGTGGGTCATGTGGAATCTCGTTTAGATCTATTTTGAGACAGTGTTAGCGTCGGTGCAAGATAGGTGCACGGTTTGCACTGAATGTACCATGTGCATAGAAATCGTTTTGGACACACTCGATGGGACTCCTAGGTGACGAGGCTCAAGTCGAAGCTTGGCTCGGTCCGTTTGGGGATAGTGCTTCTCTTGATGCAAGATTGGTGCTTGGTTTGCACCAAATGTAGCATAGGCATAGAAATCGTTTTGGACGCACTCGAGGGACTCCTAGGTGACGAGGCTCAAGTGGAAGCTCGATTCAGTACGTTTGGAGATAGTGCTACTCTTGATGCAAGATTGGTGCTCGGTTTGCGTCGAATGTGCCGTAGGCTCAGAAATAGTATTGGAGGCACCCGATGGAGCTCCTAGGTGACGTGGGTCATGTGGAATCTCGTTTTGATCTATTTTGAGATAGTGTTAGCGTCGGTGCAAGATAGGTGCATGGTTTGCACTGAACGTACCATAGGCATAGAAATCGTTTTGGACACACTCGATGGGACTCCTCGGTGATGAGGCTCCAGTGGAAGCTCGGTACGATCCATTTTGGGATAGTGCTACTCTTGATGCATGATTGGTGCACGGTTTGCGTCGAACGTACCGTAGGCTCGGAAATAGTATTGGAGGCACCCGATGGAACTCCTAGGTTACGTGGGTCATGGGGAATCTTGTTTCGATCTGTTTTGAAACAGTGTTAGCGTCGGTGCAAGATAGGTGCTCGGTTTGCGTCAAACGTACCATAGGTTCATAAATTGTTTTAGAAGCACCCGCGGTACTCCTAGGTGATGAGGGTCTGGTGGAGATCTGTTTGGTCCGTTTGGAGATAGTGCTACAGAAGATAGGTGCACGGTTTGCATTGAACGTACCATAGGTCATAAACAGTTTTGGACGCACCCGATGGAACTCGTAAGTGACGTGGGTCGTGTGGAATCTTATTTTAGTCCATTTGGAGATAGTGTTAGTGTTAGTGCCAGGTTGGAGCACGGTTTGCACCGAACATACCATAGGCATAGAAATCGTTTTGGACGATCTCGATCAGACTCCTATGTGACGAGGCTCAAGTGGAAGCTCGGTTCGGTCTGTTTCGGGATAGTGCTTCTCTTGATGCAAGATTGGTGCTTGGTTTGCACCAAATGTAGCATAGGCATAGAAATCGTTTTGAACACACTCGAGGGGACTCCTAGGTGATGATGCTCAAGTGGAAGCTCGATTCGGTATGTTTGGAGATAGTGCTACTCTTGATGCAAGATTGGTGCTCGGTTTGCGTCGAATGTGCCGTAGGCTCGGAAATAGTATTGGAGGCACCCGATGGAACTCCTAGGTGACGTGGGTCAAGTGGAATCTCGTTTAGATCTATTTTGAGATAGTGTTAGCGTCGGTGCAAGATAGGTGCACGGTTTGCACTGAATGTACCATGTGCATAGAAATCATTTTGGACACACTCGACGGGACTCCTAGGTGACGAGGCTCCAGTGGAAGCTCGGTACGGTCCATTTGGAGATAGTGCTACTCTTGATGCATGATTGTTGCACGGTTTGTGTTGAACGTACCATAGGCTCGGAAATAGTATTGGAGGCACCAGATGGAACTCCTAGGTGACGTGGGTCATGTGGAATCTCGTTTTGATCTATTTTGAGACAGTGTTAGCGTCAGAGCAAGATAGGTGCACGGTTTGCACTGAACGTACCATAGGCATAGAAATTGTTTTGGACACACTCGATGGGACTCCTCGGTGACGAGGCTCCAGTGGAAGCTTGGTACGATCCATTTGGAGATAGTGCTACTCTTGATGCATGATTGGTGCACGGTTTGCGTCGAACGTACCGTAGGCTCGGAAATAGTATTGGAGGCACCCGATGGAACTCCTAGGTTACGTGGGTCATGGGGAATCTTGTTTCGATCTGTTTTGAAACAGTGTTAGCGTCGGTGCAAGATAGGTGCTCGGTTTGCGTCAAACGTACCATAGGTTCATAAATTGTTTTAGAAGCACCCGCGGTACTCCTAGGTGATGAGGGTCTGGTGGAGATCTGTTTGGTCTGTTTGGAGATAGTGCTATAGAAGATAGGTGCACGGTTTGCATTGAACGTACCATAGGTCATAAACAGTTTTGGACGCACCCGATGGAACTCGTAAGTGACGTGGGTCGTGTGGAATCTCGTTTTAGTCCATTTGGAGATAGTGTTAGTGTCAGTGCCAGGTTGGAGCACGGATTGCACCGTACATACCATAGGCATAGAAATCGTTTTGGACGATCTCGATCAGACTCCTATGTGACGAGGCTCAAGTGGAAGCTCGGTTCGGTCCGTTTTGGGATAGTGCTTCTCTTGATGCAAGATTGGTGCTTGGTTTACACCAAATGTAGCATAGGCATAGAAATTGTTTTGAACGCACTCGAGGGGACTCCTAGGTGACGAGGCTCAAGTGGAAGCTCGATTCGGTACGTTTGGAGATAGTGCTACTCTTGATGCAAGATTGGTGCTCGGTTTGCGTCGAATGTGCCGTAGGCTCGGAAATAGTATTGGAGGCACCCGATGGAACTCCTAAGTGACGTGGGTCATGTGGAATCTCATTTAGATCTATTTTGAGACAGTGTTAGCGTCGGTGCAAGATAGGTGCATGGTTTGCACTGAACGTACCATAGGCATAGAAATTGTTTTGGACACACTCGATGGGACTCCTCGGTGATGAGGCTCCAGTGGAAGCTCGGTACGATCCATTTTGGGATAGTGCTACTCTTGATGCATGATTGGTGCACGGTTTGCGTCGAACGTACCGTAGGCTTGGAAATAGTATTGGAGGCACCCGATGGAACTCCTAGGTTACGTGGGTCATGTGGAATCTTGTTTCGATCTGTTTTGAAACAGTGTTAGCGTCGGTGCAAGATAGGTGCTCGGTTTGCGTCAAACATACCATAGGTTCATAAATTGTTTTAGAAGCACCCGCGGTACTCCTAGGTGATGAGGGTCTGGTGGAGATCTGTTTGGTCCGTTTGGAGATAGTGCTACAGAAGATAGGTGCACGGTTTGCATTGAACGTACCATAGGTCATAAACAGTTTTGGACGCACCCGATGGAACTCGTAAGTGACGTGGGTCGTGTGGAATCTTGTTTTAGTCCATTTGGAGATAGTGTTAGTGTTAGTGCCAGGTTGGAGCACGGTTTGCACCGAACATACCACAAGCATAGAAATCATTTTGGACGATCTCGATCAGACTCCTATGTGACGAGGCTCAAGTGGAAGCTCGGTTCGGTCCGTTTCGGGATAGTGCTTCTCTTGATGCAAGATTGGTGCTTGGTTTGCACCAAATGTAGCATAGGCATAGAAATCATTTTGAACACACTCGAGGGGACTCCTAGGTGATGAGGCTCAAGTGGAAGCTCGATTCGGTATGTTTGGAGATAGTGCTACTCTTGATGCAAGATTGGTGCTCGGTTTGCGTCGAATGTGCCGTAGGCTCGGAAATAGTATTGGAGGCACCCGATGGAACTCCTAGGTGACGTGGGTCATGTGGAATCTCGTTTAGATCTATTTTGAGACAGTGTTAGCGTCGGTGCAAGATAGGTGCATGGTTTGCACTGAATGTACCATGTGCATAGAAATCGTTTTGGACACACTCGATGGGACTCCTAGGTGACGAGGCTCCAGTGGAAGCTCGGTACGGTCCATTTGGAGATAGTGCTACTCTTGATGCATGATTGTTGCACGGTTTGTGTCGAACGTACCATAGGCTCGGAAATAGTATTGGAGGCACCAGATGGAACTCCTAGGTGACGTGGGTCATGTGGAATCTCGTTTTGATCTATTTTGAGACAGTGTTAGCGTCAGAGCAAGATAGGTGAACGGTTGCATTGAACGTACCATAGGCATAGAAATCGTTTTGGACACACTCGATGGGACTCCTCGGCGCGAGGCTCCAGTGGAAGCTTGGTACGATCCATTTGGAGATAGTGCTACTCGTGATGCATGATTGGTGCACGGTTTGCGTCGAACGTACCGTAGGCTCGGAAATAGTATTGGAGGCACCCGATGGAACTCCTAGGTTATGTGGGTCATGGGGAATCTTGTTTCGATCTATTTTGAAACAGTGTTAGCGTCGGTGCAAGATAGGTGCTCGGTTTGCGTCAAACGTACCATAGGTTCATAAATTGTTTTAGAAGCACCCGCGGTACTCCTAGGTGATGAGGGTCTGGTGGAGATCTGTTTGGTCTGTTTGGAGATAGTGCTACAGAAGATAGGTGCACGGTTTGCATTGAACGTACCATAGGTCATAAACAGTTTTGGACGCACCCGATGGAACTCGTAAGTGACGTGGGTCGTGTGGAATCTCGTTTTAGTCCATTTGGAGATAGTGTTAGTGTCAGTGCCAGGTTGGAGCACGGATTGCACCGAACATACCATAGGCATAGAAATCGTTTTGGACGATCTCGATCAGACTCCTATGTGACGAGGCTCAAGTGGAAGCTCGGTTCGGTCCGTTTTGGGATAGTCCTTCTCTTGATGCAAGATTGGTGCTTGGTTTACACCAAATGTAGCATAGGCATAGAAATTGTTTTGAACGCACTCGAGGGGACTCCTAGGTGATGAGGCTCAAGTGTAAGCTCGATTCGGTACATTTGGAGATAGTGCTACTCTTGATGCAAGATTGGTGCTCGGTTTGCGTCGAATGTGCCGTAGGCTCGGAAATAGTATTGGAGGCACCCGATGGAACTCCTAGGTGACATGGGTCACGTGGAATCTCGTTTAGATCTATTTTGAGACAGTGTTAGCGTCGGTGCAAGATAGGTGCACGGTTTGCACTGAATGTACCATGTCCATAGAAATCGTTTTGGACACACTCGATGGGACTCCTAGGTGACGAGGCTCAAGTGGAAGCTCGGCTCGGTCCGTTTGGGGATAGTGCTTCTCTTGATGCAAGATTGGTGCTTGGTTTGCACCAAATGTAGCATAGGCATAGAAATCGTTTTGGACGCACACGAGGGGACTCCTAGGTGACGAGGCTCAAGTGGAAGCTCGATTCAGTACGTTTGGAGATAGTGCTACTCTGGATGCAAGATTGGTGCTCGGTTTGCGTCGAATGTGCCGTAGGCTCAGAAATAGTATTAGAGGCACCCGATGGAGCTCCTAGGTGACGTGGGTCATGTGGAATCTCGTTTTGATCTATTTTGAGACAGTGTTAGCGTCGGTGCAAGATAGGTGCATGGTTTGCACTGAACGTACCATAGGCATAGAAATCGTTTTGGACACACTCGATGGGACTCCTCAGTGATGAGGCTCCAGTGGAAGCTCGGTACGATCCATTTTGGGATAGTGCTACTCTTGATGCATGATTGGTGCACGGTTTGCGTCGAACGTACCATAGGCTCGGAAATAGTATTGGAGGCACCCGATGGAACTCCTAGGTTACGTGGGACATGTGGAATCTTGTTTCGATCTGTTTTGAAACAGTGTTAGCGTCGGTGCAAGATAGGTGCTCGGTTTGCGTCAAACGTACCATAGGTTCATAAATTGTTTTAGAAGCACCCGCGGTACTCCTAGGTGATGAGGGTCTGGTGGAGATCTGTTTGGTCCGTTTGGAGATAGTGCTACAGAACATAGGTGCACGGTTTGCATTGAACGTACCATAGGTCATAAACAGTTTTGGACGCACCCGATGGAACTCGTAAGTGACGTGGGTCGTGTGGAATCTTGTTTTAGTCCATTTGGAGATAGTGTTAGTGTTAGTGCCAGGTTGGAGCACGGTTTGCACCGAACATACCATAGGCATAGAAATCATTTTGGACGATCTCGATCAGACTCCTATGTGACGAGGCTCAAGTGGAAGCTCGGTTCGGTCCGTTTCGGGATAGTGCTTCTCTTGATGCAAGATTGGTGCTTGGTTTGCACCAAATGTAGCATAGGCATAGAAATCGTTTTGAACACACTCGAGGGGACTCCTAGGTGATGAGGCTCAAGTGGAAGCTCGATTCGGTATGTTTGGAGATAGTGCTACTCTTGATGCAAGATTGGTGCTCGGTTTGCGTCGAATGTGCCGTAGGCTCGGAAATAGTATTGGAGGCACCCGATGGAACTCCTAGGTGACGTGGGTCATGTGGAATCTCGTTTAGATCTATTTTGAGACAGTGTTAGCGTCGGTGCAAGATAGGTGCACGGTTTGCACTGAATGTACCATGTGCATAGAAATCGTTTTGGACACACTCGATGGGACTCCTAGGTGACGAGGCTCCAGTGTAAGCTCGGTACGGTCCATTTGGAGATAGTGCTACTCTTGATGCATGATTGTTGCACGGTTTGGGTCGAACGTACCATAGGCTCGGAAATAGTATTGGAGGCACCAGATGGAACTCCTAGGTGACGTGGGTCATGTGGAATCTCGTTTTGATCTATTTTGAGATAGTGTTAGCGTCAGAGCAAGATAGGTGAACGGTTTGCACTGAACGTACCATAGGCATAGAAATCATTTTGGACACACTCGATGGGACTCCTCGGCGCGAGGCTCCAGTGGAAGCTTGGTACGATCCATTTGGAGATAGTGCTACTCTTGATGCATGATTGGTGCACGGTTTGCGTCGAACGTACCGTAGGCTCGGAAATAGTATTGGAGGCACCCGATGGAACTCCTAGGTTATGTGGGTCATGGGGAATCTTGTTTCGATCTATTTTGAAACAGTGTTAGCGTCGGTGCAAGATAGGTGCTCGGTTTGCGTCAAACGTACCATAGGTTCATAAATTGTTTTAGAAGCACCCGCGGTACTCCTAGGTGATGAGGGTCTGGTGGAGATCTGTTTGGTCTGTTTGGAGATAGTGCTACAGAAGATAGGTGCACGGTTTGCATTGAACGTACCATAGGTCATAAACAGTTTTGGACGCACCCGATGGAACTCGTAAGTGACGTGGGTCGTGTGGAATCTCGTTTTAGTCCATTTGGAGATAGTGTTAGTGTCAGTGCCAGGTTGGAGCACGGATTGCACCGTACATACCATAGGCATAGAAATCGTTTTGGACGATCTCGATCAGACTCCTATGTGACGAGGCTCAAGTGGAAGCTCGGTTCGGTCCGTTTTGGGATAGTGCTTCTCTTGATGCAAGATTGGTGCTTGGTTTACACCAAATGTAGCATAGGCATAGAAATTGTTTTGAACGCACTCGAGGGGACTCCTAGGTGACGAGGCTCAAGTGGAAGCTCGATTCGGTACGTTTGGAGATAGTGCTACTCTTGATGCAAGATTGGTGCTCGGTTTGCGTCGAACGTACCGTAGGCTCGGAAATAGTATTGGAGACACCAGATGGAACTCCTAGGTGACGTGGGTCATGTGGAATCTTGTTTTGATCTATTTTGAGACAGTGTTAGCGTCAGAGCAAGATAGGTGCACGGTTTGCACTGAACGTACCATAGGCATAGAAATCGTTTTGGACGCACTCGATGGGACTCCTCGGTGACGAGGCTCCAGTGGAAGCTTGGTACGATCCATTTGGAGATAGTGCTACTCTTGATGCATGATTGGTGCACGGTTTGCGTCGAACGTACCATAGGCTCGGAAATAGTATTGGAGGCACCCGATGGAACTCCTAGGTTACGTGGGTCATGGGGAATCTTATTTCGATCTGTTTTGAAACAGTGTTAGCGTCGGTGCAAGATAGGTGCTCAGTTTGCGTCAAACGTACCATAGGTTCGTAAATTGTTTTAGAAGCACCCGCGGTACTCCTAGGTGATGAGGGTCTGGTGGAGATCTGTTTGGTCTGTTTGGAGATAGTGCTACAGAAGATAGGTGCACGGTTTGCATTGAACGTACCATAGGTCATAAACAGTTTTGGACGCACCCGATGGAACTCGTAAGTGACGTGGGTCGTGTGGAATCTTGTTTTAGTCCATTTGGAGATAGTGTTAGTGTCAGTGCCAGGTTGGAGCACGGATTGCACCGTACATACCATAGGCATAGAAATCGTTTTGGACGATCTCGATCAGACTCCTATGTGACGAGGCTCAAGTGGAAGCTCGGTTCGGTCTGTTTTGGGATAGTGCTTCTCTTGATACAAGATTGGCGCTTGGTTTGCACCAAATGTAGCATAGGCATAGAAATTGTTTTGAACGCACTCGAGGGGACTCCTAGGTGATGAGGCTCAAGTGGAAGCTCGATTCGGTACGTTTGGAGATAGTGCTACTCTTGATGCAAGATTGGTGCTCGGTTTGCGTCGAATGTGCCGTAGGCTCGAAAATAGTATTGGAGGCACCCGATGGAACTCCTAGGTGAGATAGTGTTAGCATCGGTGCAAGATAGGTGCATAGTTTGCACTAAACGTACCATAGGCATAGAAATCGTTTTGGACACACTCGATGGGACTCCTCGGTGATGAGGCTCCAGTGGAAGCTCGGTACGGTCCATTTGGAGATAGTGCTACTCTTGATGCAAGATTGGTGCTCGGTTTGCGTCGAACGTACCGTAGGCTCGGAAATAGTATTGGAGACACCAGATGGAACTCCTAGGTGACGTGGGTCATGTGGAATCTCGTTTTGATCTATTTTGAGACAGTGTTAGCGTCAGAGCAAGATAGGTGCACGGTTTGCACTGAACGTACCATAGGCATAGAAATCGTTTTGGACACACTCGATGGGACTCCTCGGTGACGAGGCTCCAGTGGAAGCTTGGTACGATCCATTTGGAGATAGTGCTACTCTTGATGCATGATTGGTGCACGGTTTGCATCGAACATACCGTAGGCTCGGAAATAGCATTGGAGACACCCGATGGAACTCCTAGGTTACGTGGGTCATGGGGAATCTTGTTTCAAACTGTTTTGAAACAGTGTTAGCGTCGGTGCAAGATAGGTGCTCGGTTTGCGTCAAACGTACCATAGGTTCATAAATTGTTTTAGAAGCACCCGCGGTACTCCTAGGTGATGAGGGTCTAGTGGAGATCTGTTTGGTCCGTTTGGAGATAGTGCTACAGAAGATAGGTGCACGGTTTGCATTGAATGTACCATAGGTCATAAATAGTTTTGGACGCACCCGATGGAACTCGTAAGTGACGTGGGTCGTGTGGAATCTCATTTTAGTCCATTTGGAGATAGTGTTAGTGTTAGTGCCAGGTTGGAGCACGGTTTGCACCGAACATACCACAGGCATAGAAATCATTTTGGACGATCTCGATCAGACTCCTATGTGACGAGGCTCAAGTGGAAGCTCGGTTCGGTCCGTTTCGGGATAGTGCTTCTCTTGATGCAAGATTGGTGCTTGGTTTGCACCAAATGTAGCATAGGCATAGAAATTGTTATGAACGCACTCGAGGGGACTCCTAGGTGATGAGGCTCAAGTGGAAGCTCGATTCGGTACATTTGGAGATAGTGCTACTCTTGATGCAAGATTGGTGCTCGGTTTGCGTCGAATGTGCCGTAGGCTCGGAAATAGTATTGGAGGCACCCGATGGAACTTCTAGGTGACATGGGTCATGTGGAATCTCGTTTAGATCTATTTTGAGACAGTGTTAGCGTCGGTGCAAGATAGGTGCATGGTTTGCACTGAATGTACCATGTCCATAGAAATCATTTTGGACACACTTGATGGGACTCCTAGGTGACGAGGCTCAAGTGGAAGCTCGGCTCGGTCCGTTTGGGGATAGTGCTTCTCTTGATGCAAGATTGGTGCTTGGTTTGCACCAAATGTAGCATAGGCATAGAAATCGTTTTGGACGCACTCGAGGGGACTCCTAGGTGACGAGGCTCAAGTGGAAGCTCGATTCAGTACGTTTGGAGATAGTGCTACTCTTGATGCAAGATTGGTGCTCGGTTTGCGTCGAATGTGCCGTTGGCTCAGAAATAGTATTGGAGGCACCCGATGGAGCTCCTAGGTGACGTGGGTCATGTGGAATCTCGTTTTGATCTATTTTGAGACAGTGTTAGCGTCGGTGCAAGATAGGTGCATGGTTTGCACTGAACGTACCATAGGCATAGAAATCGTTTTGGACACACTCGATGGGACTCCTCGGTGATGAGGCTCCAGTGGAAGCTCGGTACGATCCATTTTGGGATAATGCTACTCTTGAAGCATGATTGGTGCACGGTTTGCGTCGAACGTACCGTAGGCTCGGAAATAGTATTGGAGGCACCCGATGGAACTCCTAGGTTACGTGGGTCATGTGGAATCTTGTTTCGATCTGTTTTGAAACAGTGTTAGCGTCGGTGCAAGATAGGTGCTCGGTTTGCGTCAAACGTACCATAGGTTCATAAATTGTTTTAGAAGCACCTGCGGTACTCCTAGGTGATGAGGGTCTGGTGGAGATCTGTTTGGTCCGTTTGGAGATAGTGCTACAGAAGATAGGTGCACGGTTTGCATTGAACGTACCATAGGTCATAAACAGTTTTGGACGCACCCGATGGAACTCGTAAGTGACGTGGGTCGTGTGGAATCTTGTTTTAGTCCATTTGGAGATAGTGTTAGTGTTAGTGCCAGGTTGGAGCACGGTTTGCACCGAACATACCATAGGCATAGAAATCGTTTTGGACGATCTCGATCAGACTCCTATGTGACGAGGCTCAAGTGGAAGCTGGATTCGGTCCGTTTCGGGATAGTGCTTCTCTTGATGCAAGATTGGTGCTTGGTTTGCACCAAATGTAGCATAGGCATAGAAATCGTTTTGAACACACTCGAGGGGACTCCTAGGTGATGAGGCTCAAGTGGAAGCTCGATTCGGTATGTTTGGAGATAGTGCTACTCTTGATGCAAGATTGGTGCTCGGTTTGCGTCGAATGTGCCGTAGGCTCGGAAATTGTATTGGAGGCACCCGATGGAACTCCTAGGTGACGTGGGTCATGTGGAATCTCGTTTAGATCTATTTTGAGATAGTGTTAGCGTCGGTGCAAGATAGGTGCACGGTTTGCACTGAATGTACCATGTGCATAGAAATCGTTTTGGACACACTCGATGGGACTCCTAGGTGACGAGGCTCCAGTGGAAGCTCGGTACGGTCCATTTGGAGATAGTGCTACTCTTGATGCATGATTGTTGCACGGTTTGTGTCGAACGTACCATAGGCTCGGAAATAGTATTGGAGGCACCAGATGGAACTCCTAGGTGACGTGGTCATGTGGAATCTCGTTTTGATCTATTTTGAGACAGTGTTAGCGTCAGAGCAAGATAGGTGCACGGTTTGCACTGAACGTACCATAGGCATAGAAATCGTTTTGGACACACTCGATGGGACTCCTCGGTGACGAGGCTCCAGTGGAAGCTTGGTACGATCCATTTGGAGATAGTGCTACTCTTGATGCATGATTGGTGCACGGTTTGCGTCGAACGTACCGTAGGCTCGGAAATAGTATTGGAGGCACCCAATGGAACTCCTAGGTTACGTGGGTCATGGGGAATCTTGTTTCGATCTGTTTTGAAACAGTGTTAGCGTCGGTGCAAGATAGGTGCTCAGTTTGCGTCAAACGTACCATAGGTTCATAAATTGTTTTAGAAGCACCCGCGGTACTCCTAGGTGATGAGGGTCTGGTGGAGATCTGTTTGGTCTGTTTGGAGATAGTGCTACAGAAGATAGGTGCACGGTTTACATTGAACGTACCATAGGTCATAAACAGTTTTGGACGCACCCGATGGAACTCGTAAGTGACGTGGGTCGTGTGGAATCTTGTTTTAGTCCATTTGGAGATAGTGTTAGTGTCAGTGCCAGGTTGGAGCACGGATTGCACCGTACATACCATAGGCATAGAAATCGTTTTGGACGATCTCGATCAGACTCCTATGTGACGAGGCTCAAGTGGAAGCTCGGTTCGGTCTGTTTTGGGATAGTGCTTCTCTTGATGCAAGATTGGTGCTTGGTTTACACCAAATGTAGCATAGGCATAGAAATTGTTTTGAACGCACTCGAGGGGACTCCTAGGTGACGAGGCTCAAGTGGAAGCTCGAATCGGTACGTTTGGAGATAGTGCTACTCTTGATGCGAGATTGGTGCTCGGTTTGCGTCGAATGTGCCGTAGGCTCGGAAATAGTATTGGAGGCACCCGATGGAACTCCTAGGTGACGTGGGTCATGTGGAATCTCGTTTAGATCTATTTTGAGATAGTGTTAGCGTCGGTGCAAGATAGGTGCATGGTTTGCACTAAACGTACCATAGGCATAGAAATCGTTTTGGACACACTCGATGGGACTCCTCGGTGATGAGGCTCCAGTGGAAGCTCGGTACGATCCATTTTGGGATAGTGCTACTCTTGATGCATGATTGATGCACGGTTTGCGTCGAACGTACCGTAGGCTCGGAAATAGTATTGGAGGCACCCGATGGAACTCCTAGGTTACGTGGGTCATGGGGAATCTTGTTTCGATCTGTTTTGAAACAGTGTTAGCGTCGGTGCAAGATAGGTGCTCGGTTTGCGTCAAACGTACCGTAGGTTCATAAATTGTTTTAGAAGCACCCGCGGTACTCCTAGGTGATGAGGGTCTAGTGGAGATCTGTTTGGTCCGTTTGGAGATAGTGCTACAGAAGATAGGTGCTCGGTTTGCATTGAATGTACCATAGGTCATAAATAGTTTTGGACGCACCCGATGGAACTCGTAAGTGACGTGGGTCGTGTGGAATCTCATTTTAGTCCATTTGGAGATAGTGTTAGTGTTAGTGCCAGGTTGGAGCACGTTTTGCACCGAACATACCATAGGCATAGAAATCATTTTGGACGATCTCGATCAGACTCCTATGTGACGAGGCTCAAGTGGAAGCTCGGTTCGGTCCGTTTCGGGATAGTGCTTCTCTTGATGCAAGATTGGTGCTTGGTTTGCACCAAATGTAGCATAGGCATAGAAATTGTTTTGAACGCACTCGAGGGGACTCCTAGGTGATGAGGCTCAAGTGGAAGCTCGATTCGGTACATTTGGAGATAGTGCTACTCTTGATGCAAGATTGGTGCTCGGTTTGCGTCGAATGTGCCGTAGGCTCGGAAATAGTATTGGAGGCACCCGATGCAACTCCTAGGTGACATGGGTCATGTGGAATCTCGTTTAGATCTATTTTAAGACAGTGTTAGCGTCGGTGCAAGATAGGTGCACGGTTTGCACTGAATGTACCATGTCCATAGAAATCGTTTTGGACACACTCGATGGAACTCCTAGGTGACGAGGCTCAAGTGGAAGCTCGGCTCGGTCCGTTTGGGGATAGTGCTTCTCTTGATGCAAGATTGGTGCTTGGTTTGCACCAAATGTAGCATAGGCATAGAAATCGTTTTGGACGCACTCGAGGGGACTCCTAGGTGACGAGGCTCAAGTGGAAGCTCGATTCAGTACATTTGGAGATAGTGCTACTCTTGATGCAAGATTGGTGCTCGGTTTGCGTCGAATGTGCCGTAGGCTCAGAAATAGTATTGGAGGCACCCGATGGAGCTCCTAGGTGACGTGGGTCATGTGGAATCTCGTTTTGATCTATTTTGAGACAGTGTTAGCGTCGGTGCAAGATAGGTGCATGGTTTGCACTGAACGTACCATAGGCATAGAAATCGTTTTGGACACACTCGATGGGACTCCTCGGTGATGAGGCTCCAGTGGAAGCTCGGTACGATCCATTTTGGGATAGTGCTACTCTTGATGCATGATTGGTGCACGGTTTGCGTCGAACGTACCGTAGGCTCGGAAATAGTATTGGAGGCACCCGATGGAACTCCTAGGTTACGTGGGTCATGTGGAATCTTGTTTCGATCTGTTTTGAAACAGTGTTAGCGTCGGTGCAAGATAGGTGCTCGGTTTGCGTCAAACGTACCATAGGTTCATAAATTGTTTTAGAAGCACTTGTGGTACTCCTAGGTGATGAGGGTCTAGTGGAGATCTGTTTGGTCCGTTTGGAGATAGTGCTACAGAAGATAGGTGCACGGTTTGCATTGAATGTACCATAGGTCATAAACAGTTTTGGACGCACCCGATGGAACTCGTAAGGGACGTGGGTCGTGCGGAATCTTGTTTTAGTCCATTTGGAGATAGTGTTAGTGTTAGTGCCAGGTTGGAGCACGGTTTGCACCGAACATACCACAGGCATAGAAATCATTTTGGACGATCTCGATCAGACTCCTATGTGACGAGGCTCAAGTGGAAGCTCGGTTCGGTCCGTTTCGGGATAGTGCTTCTCTTGATGCAAGATTGGTGCTTGGTTTGCACCAAATATAGCATAGGCATAGAAATCGTTTTGAACACACTCGAGGGGACTCCTAGGTGATGAGGCTCAAGTGGAAGCTCGATTCGGTATGTTTGGAGATAGTGCTACTCTTGATGCAAGATTGGTGCTCGGTTTGCGTCGAATGTGCCGTAGGCTCGGAAATAGTATTGGAGGCACCCGATGGAACTCCTAGGTGACGTGGGTCATGTGGAATCTCGTTTAGATCTATTTTGAGACAGTGTTAGCGTCGGTGCAAGATAGGTGCACGGTTTGCACTGAATGTACCATGTGCATAGAAATCGTTTTGGACACACTCGATGGGACTCCTAGGTGACGAGGCTCCAGTGGAAGCTCGGTACAGTCCATTTGGAGATAGTGCTACTCTTGATGCATGATTGTTGCACGGTTTGTGTCGAACGTACCATAGGCTCGGAAATAGTATTGGAGGCACCAGATGGAACTCCTAGGTGACGTGGGTCATGTGGAATCTCGTTTTGATCTATTTTGAGACAGTGTTAGCGTCAGAGCAAGATAGGTGCACGGTTTGCACTGAACGTACCATAGGCATAGAAATCGTTTTGGACACACTCGATGGGACTCCTCGGTGACGAGGCTCCAGTGGAAGCTTGGTACGATCCATTTGGAGATAGTGTTACTCTTGATGCATGATTGGTGCACGGTTTGCGTCGAACGTACCGTAGGCTCGGAAATAGTATTGGAGGCACCCGATGGAACTCCTAGGTTACGTGGGTCATGGGGAATCTTGTTTCGATCTGTTTTGAAACAGTGTTAGCGTCGGTGCAAGATAGGTGCTCAGTTTGCGTCAAACGTACCATAGGTTCATAAATTGTTTTAGAAGCACCCGCGGTACTCCTAGGTGATGAGGGTCTAGTGGAGATCTGTTTGGTCTGTTTGGAGATAGTGCTACAGAAGATAGGTGCACGGTTTGCATTGAACGTACCATAGGTCATAAACAGTTTTGGACGCACCCGATGGAACTCGTAAGTGACGTGGGTCGTGTGGAATCTTGTTTTAGTCCATTTGGAGATAGTGTTAGTGTCAGTGCCAGGTTGGAGCACGGATTGCACCGTACATACCATAGGCATAGAAATCGTTTTGGACGATCTCGATCAGACTCCTATGTGACGAGGCTCAAGTGGAAGCTCGGTTCGGTCTGTTTTGGGATAGTGCTTCTCTTGATGCAAGATTGGCGCTTGGTTTACACCAAATGTAGCATAGGCATAGAAATTGTTTTGAACGCACTCGAGGGGACTCCTAGGTGACGAGGCTCAAGTGGAAGCTCAATTCGGTACGTTTGGAGATAGTGCTACTCTCGATGCAAGATTGGTGCTCGGTTTGCGTCGAATGTGCCGTAGGCTCGGAAATAGTATTGGAGGCACCCGATGGAACTCCTAGGTGACGTGGGTCATGTGGAATCTCGTTTAGATCTATTTTGAGATAGTGTTAGCGTCGGTGCAAGATAGGTGCATGGTTTGCACTAAACGTACCATAGGCATAGAAATCGTTTTGGACACACTCGATGGGACTCCTCGGTGATGAGGCTCCAGTGGAAGCTCGGTACGATCCATTTTGGGATAGTGCTACTCTTGATGCATGATTGGTGCACGGTTTGCGTCGAACGTACCGTAGGCTCGGAAATAGTATTGGAGGCACCCGATGGAACTCCTAGGTTACGTGGGTCATGGAGAATCTTGTTTCGATCTGTTTTGAAACAGTGTTAGCGTCGGTGCAAGATAGGTGCTCGGTTTGCATCAAACGTACCATAGGTTCATAAATTGTTTTAGAAGCACCCGCGGTACTCCTAGGTGATGAGGGTCTAGTGGAGATCTGTTTGGTCCGTTTGGAGATAGTGCTACAGAAGATAGGTGCTCGGTTTGCATTGAATGTACCATAGGTCATAAATAGTTTTGGACGCACCCGATGGAACTCGTAAGTGACGTGGGTCGTGTGGAATCTCATTTTAGTCCATTTGGAGATAGTGTTAGTGTTAGTGCCAGGTTGGAGCACGGTTTGCACCGAACATACCACAGGCATAGAAATCATTTTGGACGATCTCGATCAGACTCCTATGTGACGAGGCTCAAGTGGAAGCTCGGTTCGGTCCGTTTCGGGATAGTTCTTCTCTTGATGCAAGATTGGTGCTTGGTTTGCACCAAATGTAGCATAGGCATAGAAATTGTTTTGAACGCACTCGAGGGGACTCCAAGGTGATGAGGCTCAAGTGGAAGCTCGATTCGGTACATTTGGAGATAGTGCTACTCTTGATGCAAGATTGGTGCTCGGTTTGCGTCGAATGTGCCGTAGGCTCGGAAATAGTATTGAAGGCACCCGATGGAACTCCTAGGTGACATGGGTCATGTGGAATCTCGTTTAGATCTATTTTAAGACAGTGTTAGCGTCGGTGCAAGATAGGTGCACGGTTTGCACTGAATGTACCATGTCCATAGAAATCGTTTTGGACACACTCGATGGAACTCCTAGGTGACGAGGCTCAAGTGGAAGCTCGGCTCGGTCCGTTTGGGGATAGTGCTTCTCTTGATGCAAGATTGGTGCTTGGTTTGCACCAAATGTAGCATAGGCATAGAAATCGTTTTGGACGCACTCGAGGGGACTCCTAGGTGACGAGGCTCAAGTGGAAGCTCGATTCAGTACATTTGGAGATAGTGCTACTCTTGATGCAAGATTGGTGCTCGGTTTGCGTCAAATGTGCCGTAGGCTCAGAAATAGTATTGGAGGCACCCGATGGAGCTCCTAGGTGACGTGGGTCATGTGGAATCTCGTTTTGATCTATTTTGAGACAGTGTTAGCGTCGGTGCAAGATAGGTGCATGGTTTGCACTGAACGTACCATAGGCATAGAAATCGTTTTGGACACACTCGATGGGACTCCTCGGTGATGAGGCTCCAGTGGAAGCTCGGTACGATCCATTTTGGAGATAGTGCTACTCTTGATGCAAGATTGGTGCTCGGTTTGCGTCGAATGTGCCGTAGGCTCGGAAATAGTATTGGAGGCACCCGATGGAACTCCTAGGTGACGTGGGTCATGTGGAATCTCGTTTAGATCTATTTTGAGACAGTGTTAGCGTCGGTGCAAGATAGGTGCACGGTTTGCACTGAATGTACCATGTGCATAGAAATCGTTTTGGACACACTCGATCGGACTCCTAGGTGACGAGGCTCCAGTGGAAGCTCGGTACAGTCCATTTGGAGATAGTGCTACTCTTGATGCATGATTGTTGCACGGTTTGTGTCAAACGTACCATAGGCTCGGAAATAGTATTGGAGGCACCAGATGGAACTCCTAGGTGACGTGGGTCATGTGGAATCTCGTTTTGATCTATTTTGAGACAGTGTTAGCGTCAGAGCAAGATAGGTGCACGGTTTGCACTGAACGTACCATAGGCATAGAAATCGTTTTGGACACACTCGAGGGGACTCCTAGGTGATGAGGCTCAAGTGGAAGCTCGATTCGGTACATTTGGAGATAGTGCTACTCTTGATGCAAGATTGGTGCTCGGTTTGCGTCGAATGTGCCGTAGGCTCGGAAATAGTATTGGAGGCACACGATGGAACTCCTAGGTGACATGGGTCATGTGGAATCTCGTTTAGATCTATTTTAAGACAGTGTTAGCGTCGGTGCAAGATAGGTGCACGGTTTGCTCTGAATGTACCATGTCCATAGAAATCGTTTTGGACACACTCGATGGAACTCCTAGGTGACGAGGCTCAAGTGGAAGCTCGGCTCGGTCCGTTTGGGGATAGTGCTTCTCTTGATGCAAGATTGGTGCTTGGTTTGCACCAAATGTAGCATAGGCATAGAAATCGTTTTGGACGCACTCGAGGGGACTCCTAGGTGACGAGGCTCAAGTGGAAGCTCGATTCAGTACATTTGGAGATAGTGCTACTCTTGATGCAAGATTGGTGCTCGGTTTGCGTCAAATGTGCCGTAGGCTCAGAAATAGTATTGGAGGCACCCGATGGAGCTCCTAGGTGACGTGGGTCATGTGGAATCTCGTTTTGATCTATTTTGAGACAGTGTTAGCGTCGGTGCAAGATAGGTGCATGGTTTGCACTGAACGTACCATAGGCATAGAAATCGTTTTGGACACACTCGATGGGACTCCTCGGTGATGAGGCTCCAGTGGAAGCTCGGTACGATCCATTTTGGGATAGTGCTACTCCTGATGCATGATTGGTGCACGGTTTGTGTCGAATGTACCGTAGGCTCGGAAATAGTATTGGAGGCACCCGATGGAACTCCTAGGTTACGTGGGTCATGTGGAATCTTGTTTCGATCTGTTTTGAAACAGTGTTAGCGTCGGTGCAAGATAGGTGCTCGGTTTGCGTCAAACGTACCATAGGTTCATAAATTGTTTTAGAAGCACCCGCGGTACTCCTAGGTGATGAGGGGTCTAGTGGAGATCTGTTTGGTCCGTTTGGAGATAGTGCTACAGAAGATAGGTGCACGGTTTGCATTGAATGTACCATAGGTCATAAACAGTTTTGGACGCACCCGATGGAACTCGTAAGTGACGTGGGTCGTGTGGAATCTTGTTTTAGTCCATTTGGAGATAGTGTTAGTGTTAGTGCCAGGTTGGAGCACGGTTTGCACCGAACATACCACAGGCATAGAAATCATTTTGGACGATCTCGATCAGACTCCTATGTGACGAGGCTCAAGTGGAAGCTCGGTTCGGTCCGTTTCGGGATAGTGCTTCTCTTGATGCATGATTGGTGCTTGGTTTGCACCAAATGTAGCATAGGCATAGAAATTGTTTTGAACGCACTCGAGGGGACTCCTAGGTGATGAGGCTCAAGTGGAAGCTCGATTCGGTATGTTTGGAGATAGTGCTACTCTTGATGCAAGATTGGTGCTCGGTTTGCGTCGAATGTGCCGTAGGCTCGGAAATAGTATTGGAGGCACCCGATGGAACTCCTAGGTGACGTGGGTCATGTGGAATCTCGTTTAGATCTATTTTGAGACAGTGTTAGCGTCGGTGCAAGATAGGTGCACGGTTTGCACTGAATGTACCATGTGCATAGAAATCGTTTTGGACACACTCGATGGGACTCCTAGGTGACGAGGCTCCAGTGGAAGCTCGGTACGGTCCATTTGGAGATAGTGCTACTCTTGATGCATGATTGTTGCACGGTTTGTGTCGAACGTACCATAGGCTCGGAAATAGTATTGGAGGCACCAGATGGAACTCCTAGGTGACGTGGGTCATGTGGAATCTCGTTTTGATCTATTTTGAGACAGTGTTAGCGTCAGAGCAAGATAGGTGCACGGTTTGCACTGAACGTACCATAGGCATAGAAATCGTTTTGGACACACTCGAGGGGACTCCTAGGTGATGAGGCTCAAGTGGAAGCTCGATTCGGTACATTTGGAGATAGTGCTACTCTTGATGCAAGATTGGTGATCGGTTTGCGTCGAATGTGCCGTAGGCTCGGAAATAGTATTGGAGGCACCCGATGGAACTCCTAGGTGACATGGGTCATGTGGAATCTCATTTAGATCTATTTTAAGACAGTGTTAGCGTCGGTGCAAGATAGGTGCACGGTTTGCTCTGAATGTACCATGTCCATAGAAATCGTTTTGGACACACTCGATGGAACTCCTAGGTGACGAGGCTCAAGTGGAAGCTCGGCTCGGTCCGTTTGGGGATAGTGCTTCTCTTGATGCAAGATTGGTGCTTGGTTTGCACCAAATGTAGCATAGGCATAGAAATCGTTTTGGACGCACTCGAGGGGACTCCTAGGTGACGAGGCTCAAGTGGAAGCTCGATTCAGTACATTTGGAGATAGTGCTACTCTTGATGCAAGATTGGTGCTCGGTTTGCGTCAAATGTGCCGTAGGCTCAGAAATAGTATTGGAGGCACCCGATGGAGCTCCTAGGTGACGTGGGTCATGTGGAATCTCGTTTTGATCTATTTTGAGACAGTGTTAGCGTCGGTGCAAGATAGGTGCATGGTTTGCACTGAACGTACCATAGGCATAGAAATCGTTTTGGACACACTCGATGGGACTCCTCGGTGATGAGGCTCCAGTGGAAGCTCGGTACGATCATTTTGGGATAGTGCTACTCTTGATGCATGATTGGTGCACGGTTTGCGTCGAATGTACCGTAGGCTCGGAAATAGTATTGGAGGCACCCGATGGAACTCCTAGGTTACGTGGGTCATGTGGAATCTTGTTTCGATCTGTTTTGAAACAGTGTTAGCGTCGGTGCAAGATAGGTGCTCGGTTTGCGTCAAACGTACCATAGGTTCATAAATTGTTTTAGAAGCACCCGTGGTACTCCTAGGTGATGAGGGTCTAGTGGAGATCTGTTTGGTCCGTTTGGAGATAGTGCTACAGAAGATAGGTGCACGGTTTGCATTGAATGTACCATAGGTCATAAACAGTTTTGGACGCACCCGATGGAACTCGTAAGTGACGTGGGTCGTGTGGAATCTTGTTTTAGTCCATTTGGAGATAGTGTTAGTGTTAGTGCCAGGTTGGAGCACGGTTTGCACCGAACATACCACAGGCATAGAAATCATTTTGGACGATCTCGATCAGACTCCTATGTGACGAGGCTCAAGTGGAAGCTCGGTTCGGTCCGTTTCGGGATAGTGCTTCTCTTGATGCATGATTGGTGCTTGGTTTGCACCAAATGTAGCATAGGCATAGAAATTATTTTGAACGCACTCGAGGGGACTCCTAGATGATGAGGCTCAAGTGGAAGCTCGATTCGGTATGTTTGGAGATAGTGCTACTCTTGATGCAAGATTGGTGCTCGGTTTGCGTCGAATGTGCCGTAGGCTCGGAAATAGTATTGGAGGCACCCGATGGAACTCCTAGGTGACATGGGTCATGTGGAATCTCGTTTAGATCTATTTTAAGACAGTGTTAGCGTCGGTGCAAGATAGGTGCACGGTTTGCACTGAATGTACCATGTCCATAGAAATCGTTTTGGACACACTCGATGGGACTCCTAGGTGACGAGGCTCAAGTGGAAGCTCGGCTCGGTCCGTTTGGGGATAGTGCTTCTCTTGATGCAAGATTGGTGCTTGGTTTGCACCAAATGTAGCATAGGCATAGAAATCGTTTTGGACGCACTCGAGGGGACTCCTAGGTGACGAGGCTCAAGTGGAAGCTCGATTCAGTACATTTGGAGATAGTGCTACTCTTGATGCAAGATTGGTGCTCGGTTTGCGTCGAATGTGCCGTAGGCTCAGAAATAGTATTGGAGGCACCCGATGGAGCTCCTAGGTGACGTGGGTCATGTGGAATCTCGTTTTGATCTATTTTGAGACAGTGTTAGCGTCGGTGCAAGATAGGTGCATGGTTTGCACTGAACGTACCATAGGCATAGAAATCGTTTTGGACACACTCGATGGGACTCCTCGGTGATGAGGCTCCAGTGGAAGCTCGGTACGATCCATTTTGGGATAGTGCTACTCTTGATGCATGATTGGTGCATGGTTTGCGTCGAACGTACCGTAGGCTCGGAAATAGTATTGGAGGCACCCGATGGAACTCCTAGGTTACGTGGGTCATGTGGAATCTTGTTTCGATCTGTTTTGAAACAGTGTTAGCGTTGGTGCAAGATAGGTGCTCGGTTTGCGTCAAACGTACCATAGGTTCATAAATTGTTTTAGAAGCACCTGCGGTACTCCTAGGTGATGAGGGTCTGGTGGAGATCTGTTTGGTCCGTTTGGAGATAGTGCTACAGAAGATAGGTGCACGGTTTGCATTGAACGTACCATAGGTCATAAACAGTTTTGGACGCACCCGATGGAACTCGTAAGTGACGTGGGTCGTGTGGAATCTTGTTTTAGTCCATTTGGAGATAGTGTTAGTGTTAGTGCCAGGTTGGAGCACGGTTTGCACCGAACATACCATAGGCATAGAAATCGTTTTGGACGATCTCGATCAGACTCCTATGTGACGAGGCTCAAGTGGAAGCTCGGTTCGGTCCGTTTCGGGATAGTGCTTCTCTTGATGCAAGATTGGTGCTTGGTTTGCACCAAATGTAGCATAGGCATAGAAATCGTTTTGAACACACTCGAGGGGACTCCTAGGTGATGAGGCTCAAGTGGAAGCTCGATTCGGTATGTTTGGAGATAGTGCTGCTCTTGATGCAAGATTAGTGCTCGGTTTGCGTCGAATGTGCCGTAGGCTCGGAAATAGTATTGGAGGCACCCGATGGAACTCCTAGGTGACGTGGGTCATGTGGAATCTCGTTTAGATCTATTTTGAGATAGTGCTAGCGTCGGTGCAAGATAGGTGCACGGTTTGCACTGAATGTACCATTTGCATAGAAATCGTTTTGGACACACTCGATGGGACTCCTAGGTGATGAGGCTCCAGTGGAAGCTCGGTACGGTCCATTTGGAGATAGTGCTACTCTTGATGCATGATTGTTGCACGGTTTGTGTCGAACGTACCATAGGCTCAGAAATAGTATTGGAGGCACCAGATGGAACTCCTAGGTGACGTGGGTCATGTGGAATCTCGTTTTGATCTATTTTGAGCCAGTGTTAGCGTCAGAGCAAGATAGGTGCACGGTTTGCACTGACGGTACCATAGGCATAGAAATCGTTTTGGACACACTCGATGGGACTCCTCGGTGACGAGGCTCCAGTGGAAGCTTGGTACGATCCATTTGGAGATAGTGCTACTCTTGATGCATGATTGGTGCACGATTTTGCGTCGAACGTACCGTAGGCTCGGAAATAGTATTGGAGGCACCCGATGGAACTCCTAGGTTACGTGGGTCATGGGGAATCTTGTTTCGATCTGTTTTGAAACAGTGTTAGCGTCGGTGCAAGATAGGTGCTCGGTTTGCATCAAACGTACCATAGGTTCATAAATTGTTTTAGAAGCACCCGCGGTACTCCTAGGTGATGAGGGTCTGGTGGAGATCTGTTTGGTCCGTTTGGAGATAGTGCTACAGAAGATAGGTGCATGGTTTGCATTGAATGTACCATATGTCATAAACAGTTTTGGACGAACCCGATGGAACTCGTAAGTGACGTGGGTCATGTGGAATCTCATTTCAGTCCATTTGGAGATAGTGTTAGTGTTAGTGCCAGGTTGGAGCACGGTTTGCACCGAACATACCATAGGCATAGAAATCGTTTTGGACGATCTCAATCAGACTCCTATGTGACGAGGCTTAAGTGGAAGCTCGGTTCGGTCCGTTTCGGGATAGTGCTTCTCTTGATGCAAGATTGGGGCTTGGTTTGCACCAAATGTAGCATAGGCATAGAAATCATATTGAACGCACTCGAGGGGACTCCTAGGTGACGAGGCTCAAGTGGAAGCTCGGTTCGGTTCGTTTCGGGATAGTGCTTCTCTTGATGCAGGATTGGTGCTTGGTTTGCACCAAATGTAGCATAGGCATAGGAATCGTTTTGGACGCACTCGAGGGGACTCCTAGGTGACGAGGCTCAAGTGGAAGCTCGATTATGTACGTTTGGAGATAGTGCTACTCTTGATGCAAGATTGGTGCTCGGTTTGCATCGAATATGCCGTAGGCTCGGAAATTGTATTGGAGGCAACCGATGGAACTCCTAGGTGACGTAGGTCATGTGGAATCTTGTTTAGATCTATTTTGAGACAGTGTTAGCGTCGATGCAAGATAGGTGCACGGTTTGCACTGAACGTACCATGGGCATAGAAATCATTTTGGACACACTCGATGGGACTCCTAGGTGACGAGGCTCAAGTGGAAGCGTGGCTCGGTCTGTTTGGGGATAGTGCTTCTCTTGATGCAAGATTGGTGCTTGGTTTGCACCAAATGTAGCATAGGCATAGAAATCATTTTGGATGCACTCGAGGGGACTCCTAGGTGACGAGGCTCAAGTGGAAGCTCGATTCGGTACGTTTGGAGATAGTGCTACTCTTGATGCAAGATTGTGCTCGGTTTGCGTCAAATGTGCCGTAGGCTCAGAAATAGTATTGGAGGCACCCGATGGAGCTCCTAGGTGACGTGGGTCATGTGGAATCTCGTTTTGATCTATTTTGAGACAGTGTTAGCGTCGGTGCAAGATAGGTGCACGGTTTGCACTGAATGTACCATAGGCATAGAAATCGTTTTGGACACACTCGATGGGACTCCTAGGTGACGAGGCTCCAGTGGAAGCTCGGTACGATCCATTTGGGGATAGTGCTACTCTTGATGCATGATTGGTGCACGGTATGCATCGAACGTACCGTAGGCTCGGAAATAGTATTGGAGGCACCCGATGGAACTCCTAGGTTACGTGGGTCATGTGGAATCTTGTTTCGATCTGTTTTGAAACAGTGTTAGCGTCGGTGCAAGATAGGAGCTCGGTTTGCGTCAAACTTACCATAGGTTCATAAATTGTTTTAGAAGCACCCGCGGTACTCCTAGGTGATGAGGGTCTGGTGGAGATCTGTTTGGTCTGTTTGGAGATAGTGCTACAGAAGATAGGTGCACGGTTTGTATTGAACGTACCATAGGTCATAAATAGTTTTGGACGCACCCGATGGAACTCGTAAGTGACGTGGGTCGTGTGGAATCTTGTTTTAGTCCATTTGGAGATAGTGTTAGTGTTAGTGCCAGGTTGGAGCACGGTTTGTACCGAACATACCATAGGCATAGGAATCGTTTTGGATGATCTCGATCAGACTCCTATGTGACGAGGCTCAAGTGGAAGCTCGGTTCGGTCCGTTTCGGGATAGTGCTTCTCTTGATGCAAGATTGGTGCTTGGTTTGCACCAAATGTTGCATAGGCATAGAAATCATTTTGAACACACTCGAGGGGACTCCTAGGTGATGAGGCTCAAGTGGAAGCTCGATTCGGTATGTTTGGAGATAGTGCTACTCTTGATGCAAGATTGGTGCTCGGTTTGCGTCGAATGTGCCGTTGGCTCGGAAATAGTATTGGAGGCACCCGATGGAACTCCTAGGTGACGTGGGTCATGTGGAATCTCGTTTAGATCTATTTTGAGACAGTGTTAGCGTCGGTGCAAGATAGGTGCACGGTTTGCACTGAAAGTACCATGTGCATAGAAATCGTTTTGGACACACTCGATGGGACTCCTAGGTGACAAGGCTCCAGTGGAAGCTCGGTACGGTCCATTTGGAGATAGTGCTACTCTTGATGCATGATTGTTGCACGGTTTGTGTCAAACGTACCATAGGCTCGGAAATAGTATTGGAGGCACCAGATGGAACTCCTAGGTGACGTGGGTCATGTGGAATCTCGTTTTGTTCTATTTTGAGACAGTGTTAGCGTCAGAGCAAGATAGGTGCACGGTTTGCACTGAACGTACCATAGGCATAGAAATCGTTTTGGACACACTCGATGGGACTCCTCGGTGATGAGGCTCCAGTGGAAGCTCGGTACGATCCATTTGGAGATAGTGCTACTCTTGATGCATGATTGGTGCACGGTTTGCGTCGAACGTACCGTAGGCTCGGAAATAGTATTGGAGGCACCCGATGGAACTCCTAGGTTACGTGGGTCATGGGGAATCTTGTTTCGATCTGTTTTGAAACAGTGTTAGCGTCGATGCAAGATAGGTGCTCGGTTTGCGTCAAACGTACCATAGGTTCATAAATTGTTTTAGAAGCACCCGCGGTACTCCTAGGTGATGAGGGTCTGGTGGAGATCTGTTTGGTCCGTTTGGAGATAGTGCTACAGAAGATAGGTGCACGGTTTGCATTGAACGTACCATAGGTCATAAACAGTTTTGGACGCACCCGATGGAACTCGTAAGTGACGTGGGTCGTGTGGAATCTCGTTTTAGTCCATTTGGAGATAGTGTTAGTGTCAGTGCCAGGTTGGAGCACGGATTGCACCGTACATACCATAGGCATAGAAATCATTTTGGACGATCTCGATCAGACTCCTATGTGACGAGGCTCAAGTGGAAGCTCGGTTCGGTCCGTTTTGGGATAGTGCTTCTCTTGATGCAAGTTGGTGCTTGGTTTACACCAAATGTAGCATAGGCATAGAAATTGTTTTGAACGCACTCGAGGGGACTCCTAGGTGACGAGGGTCAAGTGGAAACTCGATTCGGTACGTTTGGAGATAGTGCTACTCTTGATGCAAGATTGGTGCTCGGTTTGCGTCGAATGTGTCGTAGGCTCGGAAATAGTATTGGAGGCACCCGATGGAACTCCTAGGTGATGTGGGTCATGTGGAATCTCGTTTAGATCTATTTTGAGACAGTGTTAGCGTCGGTGCAAGATAGGTGCTCGGTTTGCGTCAAACGTACCATAGGTTCATAAATTGTTTTAGAAGCACCCGCGGTACTCCTAGGTGATGAGGGTCTGGTGGAGATCTGTTTGGTCCATTTGGAGATAGTGCTACAGAAGATAGGTGCATGGTTTGCATTGAACGTACCATATGTCATAAACAGTTTTGGACGCACCCGATGGAACTCGTAAGTGACGTGGGTCATGTGGAATCTCGTTTTAGTCCATTTGGAGATAGTGTTAGTGTTAGTGCCAGGTTGGAGCACGGTTTGCACCGAACATACCATAGGCATAGAAATCGTTTTGGACGATCTCGATCAGACTCCTATGTGATGAGGCTTAAGTGGAAACTCGGTTCGGTCCGTTTCGGGATAGTGCTTCTCTTGATGCAAGATTGGGGCTTGGTTTGCACCAAATGTAGCATAGGCATAGAAATCATATTGAACGCACTCGAGGGGACTCCTAGTTGACTAGGCTCAAGTGGAAGCTCGGTTCGGTTCGTTTCGGGATAGTGCTTCTCTTGATGCAGGATTGGTGCTTGGTTTGCACCAAATGTAGCATAGGCATAGGAATCGTTTTGGACGCACTCGAGGGGACTCCTAGGTGACGAGGCTCAAGTGGAAGCTCGATTCTGTACGTTTGGAGATAGTGCTACTCTTGATGCAAGATTGGTGCTCGGTTTGCATCGAATGTGCCGTAGGCTCGGAAATAGTATTGGAGGCACCCGATGGAACTCCTAGGTGACGTAGGTCATGTGGAATCTTGTTTAGATCTATTTTGAGACAGTGTTAGCGTCGATGCAAGATAGGTGCACGGTTTGCACTGAACGTACCATGGGCATAGAAATCATTTTGGACACACTCGAAGGGACTCCTAGGTGACGAGGCTCAAGTGGAAGCGTGGCTCGGTCTGTTTGGGGATAGTGCTTCTCTTGATGCAAGATTGGTGCTTGGTTTGCACCAGATGTAGCATAGGCATAGAAATCATTTTGGATGCACTCGAGGGGACTCCTAGGTGACGAGGCTCAAGTGGAAGCTCGATTCGGTACGTTTGGAGATAGTGCTACTCTTGATGCAAGATTGTGCTCGGTTTGCGTCAAATGTGCCGTAGGCTCTGAAATAGTAATGGAGGCACCCGATGGAGCTCCTAGGTGACGTGGGTCATGTGGAATCTCGTTTTGATCTATTTTGAGACAGTGTTAGCGTCGGTGCAAGATAGGTGCACGGTTTGCACTGAATGTACCATAGGCATAGAAATCGTTTTGGACACACTCGATGGGACTCCTAGCTGACAAGGCTCCAGTGGAAGCTCGGTACGATCCTTTTGGTGATAGTGCTACTCTTGATGCATGATTGGTGCACGGTTTGCATCGAACGTACCGTAGGCTCGGAAATAGTGTTGGAGGCACCCGATGGAACTCCTAGGTTACGTGGGTCATGTGGAATCTTGTTTCGATCTGTTTTGAAATAGTGTTAGCATCGGTGCAAGATAGGAGCTTGGTTTGCGTCAAACGTACCATAGGTTCATAAATTGTTTTAGAAGCACCCGCGGTACTCCTAGGTGATGAGGGACTGGTGGAGATCTGTTTGGTCCGTTTGGAGATAGTGCTACAGAAGATAGATGCACGGTTTGCATTGAACGTTCCATAGGTCATAAACAGTTTTGGACGCACCCGATGGAACTCGTAAGTGACGTGGGTCGTGTGGAATCTCGATCAGACTCCTATGTGATGAGGCTCAAGTGGAAGCTCGGTTCGGTCCGTTTCGGGATAGTGCTTCTCTTGATGCAAGATTGGTGCTTGGTTTGCACCAAATGTAGCATAGGCATAGAAATCATTTCGAACGGACTCGAGGGGACTCCTAGGTGACGAGGCTCATGTGGAAGCACGATTCGGTACGTTTGGAGATAGTGCTACTCTTGATGCAAGATTGGTGCTCGGTTTGCGTCGAATGTGCCGTAGGCTCGGAAATAGTATTGGAGGCACCCGAGGGAACTCCTAGGTGACGTGGGTCATGTGGAAGCTCGTTTAGATCTATTTTGAGACAGTGTTAGCGTCGGTGCAAGATAGGTGCATGGTTTGCACTGAATGTACCATGTGCATAGAAATCGTTTTGGACACACTCAATGGGACTCCTAGGTGACGAGGCTCAAGTGGAAGCTCGGCTCGGTCCATTTGGGGATAGTGCTTCTCTTGATGCAAGATTGGTGCTTGGTTTGCACCAAATATAGCATAGGCATAGAAATCGTTTTGGACGCACTCGAGAGGACTCCTAGGTGACGAGGCTCAAGTGGAAGCTCGATTCGGTACGTTTGGAGATAGTGCTACTCTTGATGCAAGATTGGTGCTCGGTTTGCATCGAATGTGCCGTAGGCTCAGAAATAGTATTGGAGGCACCCGATGGAGCTCCTAGGTTTGCACTGAACGTACCATAGGCACAGAAATCGTTTTGGACACACTCGATGGGACTCCTAGGTGACGAGGCTCCAGTGGAAGCTCGGTACGATCCATTTGGGGATAGTGCTACTCTTGATGCATGATTGGTGCACAGTTTGCGTCGAACGTATCGTAGGCTCGGAAATAGTATTGGAGGCACCCGATGGAACTCCTAGGTTACGTGGGTCATGTGGAATCTTGTTTCGATCTGTTTTGAAACAGTGTTAGCGTCGGTGCAAGATTGGTGCTCGGTTTGCATCAAACGTACCATAGGTTCATAAATTGTTTTAGAAGCACCCGCGGTACTCCTAGGTGATGAGGGTCTGGTGGAGATCTGTTTGGTCTCTTGATGCATGATTGGTGCACGATTTGCGTCGAACGTACCATAGGCTCGGAAATTGTATTGGAGGCACCCGATGGAACTCCTAGTTACGTGGGTCATGGGGAATCTTGTTTCGATCTGTTTTGAAACAGTGTTAGCGTCGGTGCAAGATAGGTGCTCGACTTGCGTCAAACGTACCATAGGTTCATAAATTGTTTTAGAAGCACCCACGGTACTCCTAGGTGATGAGGGTCTGGTGGAGATATGTTTGGTCCGTTTGGAGATAGTGCTACAGAAGATAGGTGCACGGTTTGCATTGAACGTACCATAGGTCATAAACAGTTTGGGACGCACCCGATGGAACTCGTAAGTGACGTGGGTCGTGTGGAATCTCGTTTTAGTCCATTTGGAGATAGTGTTAGTGTTAGTGCCAGGTTGGGGCACGGTTTGAACCGAGCATACCATAGGCATAGAAATCGTATTGGATGATCTCGATCAGACTCCTATGTGATGAGGCTCAAGTGGAAGCTCGATTCGGTCCGTTTCGGGATAGTGCTTCTCTTGATGCAAGATTGGTGTTTGGTTTGCACCAAATGTAGCATAGGTATAGAAATCGTTTTGAACGCACTCGAGGGGACTCCTAGGTGACGAGGCTCATGTGGAAGCTCGATTCGGTACGTTTGGAGATAGTGCTACTCTTGATGCAAGATTGGTGCTCGGTTTGCGTCGAATGTGCCGTAGGCTCGGAAATAGTATTGGAGGCACCCGATGGAACTCCTACGTGACGTGGGTCATGTGGAATCTCGTTTTGATCTATTTTGAGACAGTGTTAGCATCGGTGCAAGATAGGTGCACGGTTTGCACTGAATGTACCATAGGCATAGAAATCGTTTTGGACACACTCGATGGGACTCCTAGGTGACGAGGCTCCAGTGGAAGCTCGGTACGATCCATTTGGGGATAGTGCTACTCTTGATGCATGATTGGTGCACGGTTTGCATCGAACGTACCGTAGGCTCGGAAATAGTATTGGAGGCACCCGATGGAACTCCTAGGTTACGTGGGTCATGTGGAATCTTGTTTCGATCTATTTTGAAATAGTGTTAGCATCGGTGCAAGATAGGAGCTCGGTTTGCGTCAAACGTACCATTGGTTCATAAATTGTTTTAGAAGCACCCGCGGTACTCCTAGGTGATGAGGGTCTGGTGGAGATCTGTTTGGTCCGTTTGGAGATAGTGCTACACAAGATAGGCACACGGTTTGCATTGAACGTACCAGAGGTCATAAACAGTTTTGGACGCACCCGATGGAACTCGTAAGTGACGTGGGTCGTGTGGAATCTCGTTTTAGTCCATTTGGAGATAGTGTTAGTGTTAGTGCCAGGTTGGAGCACGGTTTGCACCGAACATACCATAGGCATAGAAATCATTTTGGACGATCTCGATCAGACTCCTATGTGACGAGGCTCAAGTGAAAGCTCGGTTCGGTCCGTTTCGGGATAGTGCTTCTCTTGATGCATGATTGGCGCTTGGTTTGCACCAAATGTAGCATAGGCATAGAAATCAATTTTAACGCACTCGAGGGGACTCCTACGTGACGAGGCTCAAGTGGAAGCTCGGTTCGGTTCATTTCGGGATATTGCTTCTCTTGATGCAGGATTGGTGCTTGGTTTGCACCAAATGTAGCATAGGCATAGGAATCGTTTTGGACGCACTCGAGGGGACTCCTAGGTGACGAGGCTCAAGTGGAAGCTCGATTCGTTACGTTTGTAGATAGTGCTACTCATGATGCAAGATTGGTGCTCGGTTTGCGTCGAATGTGCCGTAGGCTCGAAAATAGTATTGGAGACACCCGATGGAACTCCTAGGTGACGTAGGTCATGTGGAATCTTGTTTAGATCTATTTTGAGACAGTGTTAGCGTCGATGCAAGATAGGTGCACGGTTTGCACTGAACGTACCATGGGCATAGAAATCATTTTGGACACACTCGATCAGACTCCTATGTGGCTAGGCTCAAGTGGAAGCGTGGCTCGGTCTGTTTGGGGATAGTGCTTGTCTTGATGCAAGATTGGTGCTTGGTTTCCACCAAATGTAGCATAGGCATAGAAATTGTTATGGACGCACTCGAGGGGACTCCTAGGTGACGAGGCTCAAGGGGAAGCTCGATTCGGTACATTTGGAGATAGTGCTACTCTTGATGCAAGATTGGTGCTCGGTTTGCGTCGAATGGGCCATAGGCTCGGAAATAGTATTGGAGGCACCCGATGGAACTCCTAGGTGACGTGGATCATGTGGAATCTCGTTTTGATCTATTTTGAGACAGTGTTAGCGTTGGTGCAAGATAGGTGCACGGTTTGCGCTGAACGTACCATAGGCATAGAAATAGTTTTGGACACACTCGATGGGACTCCTAGGTGACGAGGCTCAAGTGGAAGCTCGGTACGGACCATTTGGAGATAGTGCTACTCTTGATGCATGATTGTTGCACGGTTTGCGTCGAACGTACCGTAGGCTCGGAAATAGTATTGGAGGCACCCGATGGAACTCGTAGGTGACGTGGGTCATGTGGAATCTCGTTTTGATCTATTTTGAGACAGTGTTAGCGTCGGTGCAAGATAGGTGCACGGTTGGCACTGAATGTACCATAGGCATAGAAATCGTTTTGGACACACTCGATGGGACTCCTCGGTGACGAGGCTCCAGTGGAAGCTTGGTACGATCCATTTGGAGATAGTGCTACTCTTGATGCATGATTGGTGCACGGTTTGCGTCGAACGTACCGTAGGCTTGGAAATAGTATTGGAGGCACCCGATGGAACTCCTAGTTACGTGGGTCATGGGGAATCTTGTTTCGATCTGTTTTGAAACAGTGGTAGTGTCGGTGCAAGATAGGTGCTCGATTTGCGTCAAACGTACCGTAGGTTCATAAATTGTTGTAGAAGCACCCACGGTACTGCTAGGTGATGAGGGTCTGGTGGAGATCTGTTTGGTCCGTTTGGAGATAGTGCTACAGAAGATAGGTGCACAGTTTGCATTGAACGTACCATAGGTCATAAACAGTTTTGGATGCACCCGATGGAACTCGTAAGTGACGTGGGTCGTGTGGAATCTCGTTTTAGTCCATTTGGAGATAGTGTTAGTGTTAGTGCCAGGTTGGAGCACGGTTTGAACCGAGCATACCATAGGCATAGAAATCGTATTAGACGATCTCGATCAGACTCCTATGTGACGAGGCTCAAGTGGAAGCTCGGTTCGGTCCGTTTCGGGATAGTGCTTCTCTTGATGCAAGATTGGTGCTTGGTTTGCACCAAATGTAGCATAGGCATAGAAATCATTTTGAACGCACTCGAGGGGACTCCTAGGTGACGAGGCTCAAGTGGAAGCTCGATTCGGTACGTTTGGAGATAGTGCTACTCTTGATGCAGGATTGGTGCTTGGTTTGCACCAAATGTAGCATAGGCATAGGAATCGTTTTGGACGCACTCGAGGGGACTCCTAGGTGACGAGGCTCAAGTGGAAGCTCGATTCGGTACGTTTGGAGATAGTGCTACTCTTGATGCAAGATTGGTGCTCGGTTTGCATCGAATGTGCCGTAGGCTCGGAAATAGTATTGGAGGCACCCGATGGAACTCCTAGGTGACGTAGGTCATGTGGAATCTTGTTTAGATCTATTTTGAGACAGTGTTAGCGTCGGTGCAAGATAGGTGCACGGTTTGCACTGAACGTACCATGGGCATAGAAATCATTTTGGACACACTCGATGGGACTCCTAGGTGACAAGGCTCAAGTGGAAGCGTGGCTCGGTCTGTTTGGGGATAGTGCTTCTCTTGATGCAAGATTGGTGCTTGGTTTCCACCAAATGTAGCATAGGCATAGAAATCATTTTGGACGCACTCGAGAGGTCTCCTAGGTGACGAGGCTCAAGGGGAAGCTCGATTCGGTACATTTGAAGATAGTGCTACTCTTGATGCAAGATTGGTGCTCGATTTGCGTCGAATGTGCCATAGGCTCGGAAATAGTATTGGAGGCACCCGATGGAACTCCTAGGTGACGAGGGTCATGTGGAATCTCGTTTTGATCTATTTTAAGACAGTGTTAGCGTTGGTGCAAGACAGGTGCTCGGTTTGCATCAAACGTACCATAGGTTCATAAATTGTTTTAGAAGCACCCACGATACTCCTAGGTGATGAGGGTCTGGTGGAGATCTGTTTGGTCCGTTTGGAGATAGTGCTACAGAAGATAGGTGCACGTTTGCATTGAACGTACCAAAGGTCATAAACAGTTTTGGACGCACCCGATGGAACTCGTAAGTGACGTGGGTCGTGTGGAATCTCGTTTTAGTCCATTTGGAGATAGTGTTAGTGTTAGTGCCAGGTTGGAGCACGGTTTGCACCGAACATACCATAGGCATGGAAATCGTTTTGGACGATCTCGATCAGACTCCTATGTGATGAGGCTCAAGTGGAAGCTCGGTTCGGTCCGTTTTGGGATAGTGCTTCTCTTGATGCAAGATTGGTGCTTGGTTTGCACCAAATGTAGCATAGGCATAGGAATCGTTTTGGACGCACTCGAGGGGACTCCTAGGTGACGAGGCTCAAGTGGAAGCTCGATTCGGTACGTTTGGAGATAGTGCTACTCTTGATGCAAGATTGGTGCTCGGTTTGCATCGAATGTGCCGTAGGCTCGGAAATAGTATTGGAGGCACCCGATGGAACTCCTAGGTGACGTAGGTCATGTGGAATCTTGTTTAGATCTATTTTGAGACAGTGTTAGCGTCGGTGCAAGATAGGTGCACGGTTTGCACTGAACGTACCATGGGCATAGAAATCATTTTGGACACACTCAATGGGACTCCTAGGTGACGAGGCTCAAGTGGAAGCGTGGCTCGGTCTGTTTGGGGATAGTGCTTCTCTTGATGCAAGATTGGTGCTTGGTTTCCACCAAATGTAGCATAGGCATAGAAATCGTTTTGGACGCACTCGAGAGGTCTCCTAGGTGACGAGGCTCAAGGGGAAGCTCGATTCGGTACATTTGGAGATAGTGCTACTCTTGATGCAAGATTGGTGCTCGATTTGCGTCGAATGTGCCATAGGCTCGGAAATAGTATTGGAGGCACCCGATGGAACTCCTAGGTGACGTGGGTCATGTGGAATCTCGTTTTGATCTATTTTGAGACAGTGTTAGCGTTGGTGCAAGATAGGTGCTCGGTTTGCATCAAACGTACCATAGGTTCATAAATTGTTTTGGAAGCACCCACGGTACTCCTAGGTGATGAGGGTCTGGTGGAGATCTGTTTGGTCCGTTTGGAGATAGTGCTACAGAAGATAGGTGCACGTTTGCATTGAACGTACCAAAGGTCATAAACAGTTTTGGACGCACCCGATGGAACTCGTAAGTGACGTGGGTCGTGTGGAATCTCGTTTTAGTCCATTTGGAGATAGTGTTAGTGTTAGTGCCAGGTTGGAGCACGGTTTGCACCGAACATACCATAGGCATAGAAATCGTTTTGGACGATCTCGATCAGACTCCTATGTGATGAGGCTCAAGTGGAAGCTCGGTTCGGTCCGTTTTGGGATAGTGCTTCTCTTGATGCAAGATTGGTGCTTGGTTTGCACCAAATGTAGCATAGGCATAGAAATCATTTTGAACGCACTCGAGGGGACTCCTAGGTGACGAGGCTCAAGTGGAAGATCGATTCGGTACGTTTGGAGATAGTGCTACTCTTGATGCAAGATTGGTGCTCGGTTTGCGTCGAATGTGCTGTAGGCTCGGAAATAGTATTGGAGGCACCCGATGGAACTCCTACGTGACGTGGGTCATGTGGAATCTCGTTTAGATCTATTTTGAGACAGTGTTAGCGTCGGTGCAAGATAGGTGCACGGTTTGCGCTGAACGTACCATAGGCATAGAAATCATTTTGGACACACTCGATGGGACTCCTCGGTGACGAGGCTCCAGTGGAAGCTTGGTACGATCCATTTGGAGATAGTGCTACTCTTGATGCATGATTGGTGCACGGTTTGTGTCGAACGTACCGTAGGCTCGGAAATAGTATTGGAGGCACCCGATGGAACTCCTAGTTACGTGGGTCATGGGGAATCTTGTTTCGATCTGTTTTGAAATAGTGTTAGCGTCGGTGCAAGATAGGTGCTCGGTTTGTGTCAAACGTACCATAGGTTCATAAATTGTTTTAGTAGCACCCACAGTACTCCTAGGTGATGAGGGTCTGGTGGAGATCTGTTTGGTCCGTTTGGAGATAGTGCTACAGAAGATAGGTGCACGGTTTGCATTGAACGTACCATAGGTCATAAACAGTTTTGGACGCACCCGATGGAACTCGTAAGTGACGTGGGTCATGTGGAATCTCGTTTTAGTCCATTTGGAGATAGTGTTAGTGTTAGTGCCAGGTTGGAGCACGGTTTGCACCGAACATACCATAGGCATAGAAATCGTTTTGGACGATCTCGATCAGACTCCTATGTGATGAGGCTCAAGTGGAAGCTCGGTTCGGTCCGTTTTGGGATAGTGCTTCTCTTGATGCAAGATTGGTGCTTGGTTTGCACCAAATGTAGCATAGGCATAGGAATCGTTTTGGACGCACTCGAGGGGACTCCTAGGTGACGAGGCTCAAGTGGAAGCTCGGTTCGGTTCGTTTCGGGATAGTGCTTCTCTTGATGCAGGATTGGTGCTTGGTTTGCACCAAATGTAGCATAGGCATAGGAATCGTTTTGGACGCACTCGAGGGGACTCCTAGGTGACGAGGCTCAAGTGGAAGCTCGATTCGGTACGTTTAGAGATAGTGCTACTCTTGATGCAAGATTGGTGCTCGGTTTGCGTCGAATGTGCCGTAGGCTCGGAAATAGTATTGGAGGCACCCGATGGAACTCCTAGGTGACGTAGGTCATGTGGAATCTTGTTTAGATCTATTTTGAGACAGTGTTAGCGTCGGTGCAAGATAGGTGCACGGTTTGCACTGAACGTACCATGGGCATAGAAATCATTTTGGACACACTCGATGGGACTCCTAGTTGACGAGGCTCAAGTGGAAGCGTGGCTCGTTCTGTTTGGGGATAGTGCTTCTCTTGATGCAAGATTGGTGCTTGGTTTCCACCAAATGTAGCATAGGCATAGAAATCATTTTGGACGCACTCGAGAGGACTCCTAGGTGACGAGGCTCAAGGGGAAGCTTGATTCGGTACATTTGGAGATAGTGCTACTCTTGATGCAAGATTGGTGCTCGGTTTGCGTCGAATGTGCCATAGGCTCGGAAATAGTATTGGGGCACCCGATGGAACTCCTAGGTGACGTGGGTCGTGTGGAATCTCGTTTTGATCTATTTTGAGACAGTGTTAGCGTTGGTGCAAGATAGGTGCACGGTTTGCGCTGAACGTACCATAGGCATAGAAATCGTTTTGGACACACGCGATGGGACTCCTAGGTGACGAGGCTCAAGTGGAAGCTCGGTACGGTCCATTTGGAGATAGCTCTTGATGCATGATTGTTGCACAGTTTGCATCGAACGTACCGTAGGCTCAGAAATAGTATTGGAGGCACCCGATGGAACTCCTAGGTGACGTGGGTCATGTGGAATCACGTTTTGATCTATTTTGAGACAGTGTTAGCGTCGGTGCAAGATAGGTGCACGGTTTGCACTGAATGTACCATAGGCATAGAAATCGTTTTGGACACACTCGATGGGACTCCTCGGTGACGAGGCTCCAGTGGAAGCTTGGTACGATCCATTTGGAGATAGTGCTACTCTTGATGCATGATTGGTGCACGGTTTGCGTCGAACGTACCGTAGGCTTGGAACTAGTATTGGAGGCACCCGATGGAACTCCTAGGTTACGTGGGTCATGGAGAATCTTGTTTCGATCTGTTTTGAAACAGTGTTAGCGTCGGTGCAAGATAGGTGCTCGGTTTACGTCAAACGTACCATAGGTTCATAAATTGTCTTAGAAGCACCCACGTACTCCTAGGTGATGAGGGTCTGGTGGAGATCTGTTTGGTCCGTTTGGAGATAGTGCTATAGAAGATAGGGGCACGGTTTGCATTGAACGTACCAAAGGTCATAAACAGTTTTGGACATACCCGATGGAACTCGTAAGTGACGTGGGTCGTGTGGAATCTCGTTTTAGTCCATTTGGAGATAGTGTTAGTGTTAGTGCCAGGTTGGAGCACGGTTTGCACCGAACATACCATAGGCATGGAAATCGTTTTGGACGATCTCGATCGGACTCCTATGTGATGAGGCTCAAGTGGAAGCTCGGTTCGGTCCGTTTTGGGATAGTGCTTCTCTTGATGCAAGATTGGTGCTTGGTTTGCACCAAATGTAGCATAGGCATAGAAATCGTTTTGAACGCACTCGAGGGGACTCCTAGGTGACGAGGCTCAAGTGGAAGCTCGATTCGGTACGTTTGGAGATAGTGCTACTCTTGATGCAAGATTGGTGCTCGGTTTGCGTCGAATGTGCCGTAGGCTCGGAAATAGTATTGGAGGCACCCGATGGAACTCCTACGTGACTTGGGTCATGTGGAATCTCGTTTAGATCTATTTTGAGACAGTGTTTGCGTCGGTGCAAGATAGGTGCACGGTTTGCGCTGAACGTACCATAGGCATAGAAATCATTTTGGACACACTCGATGGGACTCCTCGGTGACGAGGCTCCAGTGGAAGCTTGGTACGATCCATTTGGAGATAGTGCTACTCTTGATGCATGATTGGTGCACGGGTTGCGTCGAACGTACCGTAGGCTCGAAAATAGTATTGGAGGCACCCGATGGAACTCCTAGTTACGTGGGTCATGGGGAATCTTGTTTCGATCTGTTTTGAAACAGTGTTAGCGTCGGTGCAAGATAGGTGCTCGGTTTGTGTCAAACGTACCATAGGTTCATAAATTGTTTTAGTAGCACCCACTGTACTCCTAGGTGATGAGGGTCTGGTGGAGATCTGTTTGGTCCGTTTGGAGATAGTGCTATAGAAGATAGGTGCACGGTTTGCATTGAACGTACCATAGGTCATAAACAGTTTTGGACGCACCCGATGGAACTCGTAAGTGACGTGGGTCATGTGGAATCTCGTTTTAGTCCATTTGGAGATAGTGTTAGTGTTAGTGCCAGGTTGGAGCACGGTTTGCACCGAACATACCATAGGCATAGAAATTGTTTTGAACGATCTCGATCAGACTCCTATGTGACGAGGCTCAAGTGGAAGCTCGGTTCGGTCCGTTTCGGGATAGTGCTTCTCTTGATGCAAGATTGGTGCTTGGTTTGCACCAAATGTAGCATAGGCATAGAAATCAACTTGAACGCACTCGAGGGGACTCCTAGGTGACGAGGCTCAAGTGGAAGCTCGGTTTGGTTCGTTTCGGGATAGTGCTTCTCTTGATGCAGGATTGGTGCTTGGTTTGCACCAAATGTAGCATAGGCATAGGAATCGTTTTGGACGCACTCGAGGGGACTCCTAGGTGACGAGGCTCAAGTGGAAGCTCGATTCGGTACGTTTGGAGATAGTGCTACTCTTGATGCAAGATTGGTGCTTGGTTTGCGTCGAATGTGCCGTAGGCTCGGAAATAGTATTGGAGGCACCCGATGGAACTCCTAGGTGACGTAGGTCATGTGGAATCTTGTTTAGATCTATTTTGAAACAGTGTTAGCGTCGGTGCAAGATAGGTGCACGGTTTGCACTGAATGTACCATAGGCATAGAAATCGTTTTGGACACACTCGATGGGACTCCTCGGTGACGAGGCTCCAGTGGAAGCTTGGTACGATCCATTAGGAGATAGTGCTACTCTTGATGCATGATTGGTGCACGGTTTGCGTCGAACGTACCGTAGGCTTGGAACTAGTATTGGAGGCACCCGATGGAACTCCTAGGTTACGTGGGTCATGGAGAATCTTGTTTCGATCTGTTTTGAAACAGTGTTATCGTCGGTGCAAGATAGGTGCTCGGTTTACGTCAAACGTACCATAGGTTCATAAATTGTTTTAGAAGCACCCACGGTACTCCTAGGTGATGAGGGTCTGGTGGAGATCTGTTTGGTCCGTTTGGAGATAGTGCTACAGAAGATAGGGGCACGGTTTGCATTGAACGTACCAAAGGTCATAAACAGTTTTGGACATACCCGATGGAACTTGTAAGTGACGTGGGTCGTGTGGAATCTCGTTTTAGTCCATTTGGAGATAGTGTTAGTGTTAGTGCCAGGTTGGAGCACGGTTTGCACCGAACATACCATAGGCATGGAAATCGTTTTGGACGATCTCGATCAGACTCCTATGTGATGAGGCTCAAGTGGAAGCTCGGTTCGGTCTGTTTTGGGATAGTGCTTCTCTTGATGCAAGATTGGTGCTTGGTTTGCACCAAATGTAGCATAGGCATAGAAATCGTTTTGAACGCACTCGAGGGGACTCCTAGGTGACGAGGCTCAAGTGGAAGCTCGATTCGGTACGTTTGGAGATAGTGCTACTCTTGATGCAAGATTGGTGCTCGGTTTGCGTCGAATGTGCCGTAGGCTCGGAAATAGTATTGGAGGCACCCGATGGAACTCCTACGTGACTTGGGTCATGTGGAATCTCGTTTAGATCTATTTTGAGACAGTGTTTGCGTCGGTGCAAGATAGGTGCACGGTTTGCGCTGAACGTACCATAGGCATAGAAATCATTTTGGACACACTCGATGGGACTCCTCGGTGACGAGGCTCCAGTGGAAGCTTGGTACGATCCATTTGGAGATAGTGCTACTCTTGATGCATGATTGGTGCACGGTTTGCGTCGAACGTACCGTAGGCTTGGAAATAGTATTGGAGGCACCCGATGGAACTCCTAGTTACGTGGGTCATGGGGAATCTTGTTTCGATCTGTTTTGAAACAGTGTTAGCGTCGGTGCAAGATAGGTGCTCGGTTTGTGTCAAACGTACCATAGGTTCATAAATTGTTTTAGTAGCACCCACTGTACTCCTAGGTGATGAGGGTCTGGTGGAGATCTGTTTGGTCCGTTTGGAGATAGTGCTATAGAAGATAGGTGCACGGTTTGCATTGAACGTACCATAGGTCATAAACAGTTTTGGACGCACCCGATGGAACTCGTAAGTGACGTGGGTCATGTGGAATCTCGTTTTAGTCCATTTGGAGATAGTGTTAGTGTTAGTGCCAGGTTGGAGCACGGTTTGCACCGAACATACCATAGGCATAGAAATCGTTTTGGACGATCTCGATCAGACTCCTATGTGACGAGGCTCAAGTGGAAGCTCGGTTCGGTCCGTTTTGGGATAGTGCTTCTCTTGATGCAAGATTGGTGCTTGGTTTGCACCAAATGTAGCATAGGCATAGAAATCAACTTGAACGCACTCGAGGGGACTCCTAGGTGACGAGGCTCAAGTGGAAGCTCGGTTTGGTTCGTTTCGGGATAGTGCTTCTCTTGATGCAGGATTGGTGCTTGGTTTGCACCAAATGTAGCATAGGCATAGGAATCGTTTTGGACGCACTCGAGGGGACTCCTAGGTGACGAGGCTCAAGTGGAAGCTCGATTCGGTACGTTTGGAGATAGTGCTACTCTTGATGCAAGATTGGTGCTTGGTTTGCGTCGAATGTGCCGTAGGCTCGGAAATAGTATTGGAGGCACCCGATGGAACTCCTAGGTGACTTGGGTCATGTGGAATCTCGTTTAGATCTATTTTGAGACAGTGTTTGCGTCGGTGCAAGATAGGTGCACGGTTTGCGCTGAACGTACCATAGGCATAGAAATCATTTTGGACACACTCGATGGGACTCCTCGGTGACGAGGCTCCAGTGGAAGCTTGGTACGATCCATTTGGAGATAGTGCTACTCTTGATGCATGATTGGTGCACGGTTTGCGTCGAACGTACCGTAGGCTCGGAAATAGTATTGGAGGCACCCGATGGAACTCCTAGTTACGTGGGTCATGGGGAATCTTGTTTCGATCTGTTTTGAAACAGTGTTAGCGTCGGTGCAAGATAGGTGCTCGGTTTGTGTCAAACGTACCATAGGTTCATAAATTGTTTTAGTAGCACCCACTGTACTCCTAGGTGATGAGGGTCTGGTGGAGATCTGTTTGGTCCGTTTGGAGATAGTGCTATAGAAGATAGGTGCACGGTTTGCATTGAACGTACCATAGGTCATAAACAGTTTTGGACGCACCCGATGGAACTCGTAAGTGACGTGGGTCATGTGGAATCTCGTTTTAGTCCATTTGGAGATAGTGTTAGTGTTAGTGCCAGGTTGGAGCACGGTTTGCACCGAACATACCATAGGCATAGAAATCGTTTTGGATGATCTCGATCAGACTCCTATGTGACGAGGCTCAAGTGGAAGCTCGGTTCGGTCCGTTTTGGGATAGTGCTTCTCTTGATGCAAGATTGGTGCTTGGTTTGCACCAAATGTAGCATAGGCATAGAAATCAACTTGAACGCACTCGAGGGGACTCCTAGGTGACGAGGCTCAAGTGGAAGCTCGGTTTGGTTCGTTTCGGGATAGTGCTTCTCTTGATGCAGGATTGGTGCTTGGTTTGCACCAAATGTAGCATAGGCATAGGAATCGTTTTGGACGCACTCGAGGGGACTCCTAGGTGACGAGGCTCAAGTGGAAGCTCGATTCGGTACGTTTGGAGATAGTGCTACTCTTGTTGCAAGATTGGTGCTTGGTTTGCGTCGAATGTGCCGTAGGCTCGGAAATAGTATTGGAGGCACCCGATGGAACTCCTAGGTGACGTAGGTCATGTGGAATCTTGTTTAGATCTATTTTGAAATAGTGTTAGCGTCGGTGCAAGATAGGTGCACGGTTTGCACTGAACGTACCATGGGCATAGAAATCATTTTGGACACACTCGATGGGACTCCTAGGTGACGAGGCTCAAGTGGAAGCGTGGCTCGGTCTGTTTGGGGATAGTGCTTCTCTTGATGCAAGATTGGTGCTTGGTTTCCACCAAATGTAGCATAGGCATAGAAATCGTTTTGGACGCACTCGAGAGGACTCCTAGGTGACGAGGCTCAAGGGGAAGCTCGATTCGGTACATTTGGAGATAGTGCTACTCTTGATGCAAGATTGGTGCTCGGTTTGCGTCGAATGTGCCATAGGCTTGGAAATAGTATTGGAGGCACCCGATGGAACTCCTAGGTGACGTGGGTCGTGTGGAATCTCGTTTTGATCTATTTTGAGACAGTGTTAGCGTTGGTGCAAGATAGGTGCACGGTTTGCGCTGAACGTACCATAGGCATAGAAATCGTTTTGGACACACTCGATGGGACTCCTAGGTGACGAGGCTCAAGTGGAAGCTCGGTACGGTCCATTTGGAGATAGTGCTACTCTTGATGCATGATTGTTGCACGGTTTGCGTCGAACATACCGTAGGCTCATAAATAGTATTGGAGGCACCCGATGGAACTCCTAGGTGACGTGGGTCATGTGGAATCACGTTTTGATCTATTTTGAGACAGTGTTAGCGTCGGTGCAAGATAGGTGCACGGTTTGCACTGAATGTACCATAGGCATAGAAATCGTTTTGGACACACTCGATGGGACTCCTCGGTGACGAGGCTCCAGTGGAAGCTTGGTACGATCCATTTGGAGATAGTGCTACTCTTGATGCATGATTGGTGCACGGTTTGCGTCGAACGTACCGTAGGCTTAGAACTTGTATTGGAGGCACCCGATGGAACTCCTAGGTTACGTGGGTCATGGAGAATCTTGTTTCGATCTGTTTTGAAACAGTGTTAGCGTCGGTGCAAGATAGGTGCTCGGTTTGCGTCAAACGTACCATAGGTTCATAAATTGTTTTAGAAGCACCCACGTTACTCCTAGGTGATGAGGGTCTGGTGGAGATCTGTTTGGTCCGTTTGGAGATAGTGCTACAGAAGATAGGTGCACGGTTTGCATTGAACGTACCAAAGGTCATAAACAGTTTTGGACGCACCCGATGGAACTCGTAAGTGACGTGGGTCGTGTGGAATCTCGTTTTAGTCCATTTGGAGATAGTGTTAGTGTTAGTGCCAGGTTGGAGCACGGTTTGCACCGAACATACCATAGGCATGGAAATCGTTTTGGACGATCTCGATCAGACTCCTATGTGATGAGGCTCAAGTGGAAGCTCGGTTCGGTCTGTTTTGGGATAGTGCTTCTCTTGATGCAAGATTGGTGCTTGGTTTGCACCAAATGTAGCATAGGCATAGAAATCGTTTTGAACACACTCGAGGGGACTCCTAGGTGACGAGGCTCAAGTGGAAGCTCGATTCGGTACGTTTGGAGATAGTGCTACTCTTGATGCAAGATTGGTGCTCGGTTTGCGTCGAATGTGTCGTAGGCTCGGAAATAGTATTGGAGGCACCCGATGGAACTCCTATGTGACTTGGGTCATGTGGAATCTCGTTTAGATCTATTTTGAGACAGTGTTTGCGTCGGTGCAAGATAGGTGCACGGTTTGCGCTGAACGTACCATATGCATAGAAATCATTTTGGACACACTCGATGGGACTCCTCGGTGACGAGGCTCCAGTGGAAGCTTGGTACGATCCATTTGGAGATAGTGCTACTCTTGATGCATGATTGGTGCACGGCTTGCGTCGAACGTACCGTAGGCTCGGAAATAGTATTGGAGGCACCCGATGGAACTCCTAGTTACGTGGGTCATGGGGAATCTTGTTTCGATCTGTTTTGAAACAGTGTTAGCGTCGGTGCAAGATAGGTGCTCGGTTTGTGTCAAACGTACCATGTGTTCATAAATTGTTTTAGTAGCACCCACTGTACTCCTAGGTGATGAGGGTCTGGTGGAGATCTGTTTGGTCCGTTTGGAGATAGTGCTACAGAAGATAGGTGCACGGTTTGCATTGAACGTACCATAGGTCATAAACAGTTTTGGACGCACCCGATGAAACTCGTAAGTGACGTGGGTCATGTGGAATCTCGTTTTAGTCCATTTGGAGATAGTGTTAGTGTTAGTGCCAGGTTGGAGCACGGTTTGCACCGAACATACCGTAGGCATGGAAATCGTTTTGGACGATCTCGATCAGACTCCTATGTGATGAGGCTCAAGTGGAAGCTCGGTTCGGTCTGTTTTGGGATAGTGCTTCTCTTGATGCAAGATTGGTGCTTGGTTTGCACCAAATGTAGCATAGGCATAGAAATCGTTTTGAACGCACTCGAGAGGACTCCTAGGTGACGAGGCTCAAGTGGAAGCTCGATTCGGTACGTTTGGAGATAGTGCTACTCTTGATGCAAGATTGGTGCTCGGTTTGCGTCGAATGTGCCGTAGGCTCGGAAATAGTATTGGAGGCACCCGATGGAACTCCTACGTGACTTGGGTCTTGTGGAATCTCGTTTAGATCTATTTTGAGACAGTGTTTACGTCGGTGCAAGATAGGTGCACGGTTTGCGCTGAACGTACCATAGGCATAGAAATCATTTTGGACACACTCGATGGGACTCCTCGGTGACGAGGCTCCAATGGAAGCTTGGTATGATCCATTTGGAGATAGTGCTACTCTTGATGCATGATTGGTGCACGGTTTGCGTCGAACGTACCGTAGGCTCGGAAATAGTATTGGAGGCACCCGATGGAACTCCTAGTTACGTGGGTCATGGGGAATCTTGTTTCGATCTGTTTTGAAACAGTGTTAGCGTCGGTGCAAGATAGGTGCTCGGTTTGTGTCAAACGTACCATGGGTTCATAAATTGTTTTAGTAGCACCCACTGTACTCCTAGGTAATGAGGGTCTGGTGGAGATCTATTTGGTCCGTTTGGAGATAGTGCTACAGAAGATAGGTGCACGGTTTGCATTGAACGTACCATAGGTCATAAACAGTTTTGGACGCACCCGATGAAACTCGTAAGTGACGTGGGTCATGTGGAATCTCGTTTTAGTCCATTTGGAGACAGTGTTAGTGTTAGTGCCAGGTTGGAGCACGGTTTGCACCGAACATACCGTAGGCATAGAAATCGTTTTGGACGATCTCGATTAGACTCCTATGTGACGAGGCTCAAGTGGAAGCTCGGTTCGGTCCGTTTCGGGATAGTGCTTCTCTTGATGCAAGATTGGTGCTTGGTTTGCACCAAATGTAGCATAGGCATAGAAATCAACTTAAACGCACTCGAGGGGACTCCTAGGTGACGAGGCTCAAGTGGAAGCTCGGTTTGGTTCGTTTCGGGATAGTGCTTCTCTTGTTGCAGGATTGGTGCTTGGTTTGCACCAAATGTAGCATAGGCATAGGAATCGTTTTGGACGCACTCGAGGGGACTCCTAGGTGACGAGGCTCAAGTGGAAGCTCGATTCGGTACGTTTGGAGATAGTGCTACTCTTGATGCAAGATTGGTGCTTGGTTTGCGTCGAATGTGCCGTAGGCTCGGAAATAGTATTGGAGGCACCCGATGGAACTCCTAGGTGACGTAGGTCATGTGGAATCTTGTTTAGATCTATTTTGAAACAGTGTTAGCGTCAGTGCAAGATAGGTGCACGGTTTGCACTGAACGTACCATGGGCATAGAAATCATTTTGGACACACTCGATGGGACTCCTAGGTGACGAGGCTCAAGTGGAAGCGTGGCTCGGTCTGTTTGGGGATAGTGCTTCTCTTGATGCAAGATTGGTGCTTGGTTTCCACCAAATGTAGCATAGGCATAGAAATCGTTTTGGACGCACTCGAGAGGACTCCTAGGTGACGAGGCTCAAGGGGAAGCTCGATTCGGTACATTTGGAGATAGTGCTACTCTTGATGCAAGATTGGTGCTCGGTTTGCGTCGAATGTGCCATAGGCTTGGAAATAGTATTGGAGGCACCCGATGGAACTCCTAGGTGACGTGGGTCGTGTGGAATCTCGTTTTGATCTATTTTGAGACAGTGTTAGCGTTGGTGCAAGATAGGTGCACGGTTTGCGCTGAACGTACCATAGGCATAGAAATCGTTTTGGACACACTCGATGGGACTCCTAGGTGACGAGGCTCAAGTGAAAGCTCGGTACGGTCCATTTGGAGATAGTGCTACTCTTGATGCATGATTGTTGCACGGTTTGCGTCGAACATACCGTAGGCTCGGAAATAGTATTGGAGGCACCCGATGGAACTCCTAGGTGACGTGGGTCATGTGGAATCACGTTTTGATCTATTTTGAGACAGTGTTAGCGTCGGTGCAAGATAGGTGCACGGTTTGCACTGAATGTACCATAGGCATAGAAATCGTTTTGGACACACTCGATGGGACTCCTCGGTGACGAGGCTCCAGTGGAAGCTTGGTACGATCCATTTGGAGATAGTGCTACTCTTGATGCATGATTGGTGCACGGTTTGCGTCGAACGTACCGTAGGCTTAGAACTAGTATTGGAGGCACCCGATGGAACTCTTAGGTTACGTGGGTCATGGAGAATCTTGTTTCGATCTGTTTTGAAACAGTGTTAGCATCGGTGCAAGATAGGTGCTCGGTTTGCGTCAAACGTACCATAGGTTCATAAATTGTTAGGTGATGAGGGTCTGGTGGAGATCTATTTGGTCCGTTTGGAGATAGTGCTACAGAAGATAGGTGCACGGTTTGCATTGAACGTACCATAGGTCATAAACAGTTTTGGACGCACCCGATGAAACTCGTAAGTGACGTGGGTCATGTGGAATCTCGTTTTAGTCCATTTGGAGACAGTGTTAGTGTTAGTGCCAGGTTGGAGCACGGTTTGCACCGAACATACCGTAGGCATAGAAATCATTTTGGACGATCTCGATTAGACTCCTATGTGACGAGGCTCAAGTGGAAGCTCGGTTCGGTCCGTTTCGGGATAGTGCTTCTCTTGATGCAAGATTGGTGCTTGGTTTGCACCAAATGTAGCATAGGCATAGAAATCAACTTGAACGCACTCGAGGGGACTCCTAGGTGACGAGGCTCAAGTGGAAGCTCGGTTTGGTTCGTTTCGGGATAGTGCTTCTCTTGATGCAGGATTGGTGCTTGGTTTGTTTTGATCTATTTTGAGACAGTGTTAGCGTCGGTGCAAGATAGGTGCACGGTTTGCGCTGAACGTACCATAGGCATAGAAATCATTTTGGACACACTCGATGGGACTCCTCGGTGACGAGGCTCCAGTGGAAGCTTGGTATGATCCATTTGGAGATAGTGCTACTCTTGATGCATGATTGGTGCACGGTTTGCGTCGAACGTACCGTAGGCTCGGAAATAGTATTGGAGGCACCCGATGGAACTCCTAGTTACGTGGGTCATGGGGAATCTTGTTTTGATCTGTTTTGAAACAGTGTTAGCGTCGGTGCAAGATAGGTGCTCGGTTTGTGTCAAACGTACCATGGGTTCATAAATTGTTTTAGTAGCACCCACTGTACTCCTAGGTGATGAGGGTCTGGTGGAGATCTATTTGGTCCGTTTGGAGATAGTGCTACAGAAGATAGGTGCACGGTTTGCATTGAACGTACCATAGGTCATAAACAGTTTTGGACGCACCCGATGAAACTCGTAAGTGACGTGGGTCATGTGGAATCTCGTTTTAGTCCATTTGGAGACAGTGTTAGTGTTAGTGCCAGGTTGGAGCACGGTTTGCACCGAACATACCGTAGGCATAGAAATCGTTTTGGACGATCTCGATTAGACTCCTATGTGACGAGGCTCAAGTGGAAGCTCGGTTCGGTCCGTTTCGGGATAGTGCTTCTCTTGATGCAAGATTGGTGCTTGGTTTGCACCAAATGTAGCATAGGCATAGAAATCAACTTGAACGCACTCGAGGGGACTCCTAGGTGACGAGGCTCAAGTGGAAGCTCGGTTTGGTTCGTTTCGGGATAGTGCTTCTCTTGATGCAGGATTGGTGCTTGGTTTGCACCAAATGTAGCATAGGCATAGGAATCGTTTTGGACGCACTCGAGGGGACTCCTAGGTGACGAGGCTCAAGTGGAAGCTCGATTCGGTACGTTTGGAGATAGTGCTACTCTTGATGCAAGATTGGTGCTTGGTTTGCGTCGAATGTGCCGTAGGCTCGGAAATAGTATTGGAGGCACCCGATGGAACTCCTAGGTGACGTAGGTCATGTGGAATCTTGTTTAGATCTATTTTGAAACAGTGTTAGCGTCAGTGCAAGATAGGTGCACGGTTTGCACTGAACGTACCATGGGCATAGAAATCATTTTGGACACACTCGATGGGACTCCTAGGTGACGAGGCTCAAGTGGAAGCGTGGCTCGGTCTGTTTGGGGATAGTGCTTCTCTTGATGCAAGATTGGTGCTTGGTTTCCACCAAATGTAGCATAGGCATAGAAATCGTTTTGGACGCACTCGAGAGGACTCCTAGGTGACGAGGCTCAAGGGGAAGCTCGATTCGGTACATTTGGAGATAGTGCTACTCTTGATGCAAGATTGGTGCTCGGTTTGCGTCAAATGTGCCATAGGCTTGGAAATAGTATTGGAGGCACCCGATGGAACTCCTAGGTGACGTGGGTCGTGTGGAATCTCGTTTTGATCTATTTTGAGACAGTGTTAGCGTTGGTGCAAGATAGGTGCACGGTTTGCGCTGAACGTACCATAGGCATAGAAATCGTTTTGGACACACTCGATGGGACTCCTAGGTGACGAGGCTCAAGTGAAAGCTCGGTACGGTCCATTTGGAGATAGTGCTACTCTTGATGCATGATTGTTGCACGGTTTGCGTCGAACATACCGTAGGCTCGGAAATAGTATTGGAGGCACCCGATGGAACTCCTAGGTGACGTGGGTCATGTGGAATCACGTTTTGATCTATTTTGAGACAGTGTTAGCGTCGGTGCAAGATAGGTGCACGGTTTGCACTGAATGTACCATAGGCATAGAAATCGTTTTGGACACACTCGATGGGACTCCTCGGTGACGAGGCTCCAGTGGAAGCTTGGTACGATCCATTTGGAGATAGTGCTACTCTTGATGCATGATTGGTGCACGGTTTGCGTCGAACGTACCGTAGGCTTAGAACTAGTATTGGAGGCACCCGATGGAACTCCTAGGTTACGTGGGTCATGGAGAATCTTGTTTCGATCTGTTTTGAAACAGTGTTAGCGTCGGTGCAAGATAGGTGCTCGGTTTGCGTCAAACGTACCATAGGTTCATAAATTGTTTTAGAAGCACCCACGTTACTCCTAGGTGATGAGGGTCTGGTGGAGATCTGTTTGGTCCGTTTGGAGATAGTGCTACAGAAGATAGCTGCACGGTTTGCATTGAACGTACCAAAGGTCATAAACAGTTTTGGACGCACCCGATGGAACTCGTAAGTGACGTGGGTCGTGTGGAATCTCGTTTTAGTCCATTTGGAGATAGTGTTAGTGTTAGTGCCAGGTTGGAGGACGGTTTGCACCGAACATACCATAGGCATGGAAATCGTTTTGGACGATCTCGATCAGACTCCTATGTGATGAGGCTCAAGTGGAAGCTCGGTTCGGTCTGTTTTGGGATAGTGCTTCTCTTGATGCAAGATTGGTGCTTGGTTTGCACCAAATGTAGCATAGGCATAGAAATCGTTTTGAACGCACTCGAGGGGACTCCTAGGTGACGAGGCTCAAGTGGAAGCTCGATTCGGTACGTTTGGAGATAGTGCTACTCTTGATGCAAGATTGGAGCTCGGTTTGCGTCGAATGTGCCGTAGGCTCGGAAATAGTATTGGAGGCACCCGATGGAACTCCTACGTGACTTGGGTCATGTGGAATCTCGTTTAGATCTATTTTGAGACAGTGTTTGCGTCGGTGCAAGATAGGTGCACGGTTTGCGCTGAACGTACCATAGGCATAGAAATCATTTTGGACACACTCGATGGGACTCCTCGGTGACGAGGCTCCAGTGGAAGCTTGGTACGATCCATTTGGAGATAGTGCTACTCTTGATGCATGATTGGTGCACGGTTTGCGTTGAACGTACCGTAGGCTTAGAACTAGTATTGGAGGCACCCGATGGAACTCCTAGGTTACGTGGGTCATGGAGAATCTTGTTTCGATCTGTTTTGAAACAGTGTTAGCGTCGGTGCAAGATAGGTGCTCGGTTTGCGTCAAACGTACCATAGGTTCATAAATTGTTTTAGAAGCACCCACGTTACTCCTAGGTGATGAGGGTCTGGTGGAGATCTGTTTGGTCCGTTTGGAGATAGTGCTACAGAAGATAGGTGCACGGTTTGCATTGAACGTACCAAAGGTCATAAACAGTTTTGGACGCACCCGATGGAACTCGTAAGTGACGTGGGTCATGTGGAATCTCGTTTTAGTCCATTTGGAGATAGTGTTAGTGTTAGTGCCAGGTTGGAGCACGGTTTGCACCGAACATACCATAGGCATGGAAATCGTTTTGGACGATCTCGATCAGACTCCTATGTGATGAGGCTCAAGTGGAAGCTCGGTTCGGTCTGTTTTGGGATAGTGCTTCTCTTGATGCAAGATTGGTGCTTGGTTTGCACCAAATGTAGCATAGGCATAGAAATCGTTTTGAACGCACTCGAGGGGACTCCTAGGTGACGAGGCTCAAGTGGAAGCTCGATTCGGTACGTTTGGAGATAGTGCTACTCTTGATGCAAGATTGGTGCTCGGTTTGCGTCGAATGTGCCGTAGGCTCGGAAATAGTATTGGAGGCACCCGATGGAACTCCTACGTGACTTGGGTCATGTGGAATCTCGTTTAGATCTATTTTGAGACAGTGTTTGCGTCGGTGCAAGATAGGTGCACGGTTTGCGCTGAACGTACCATAGGCATAGAAATCATTTTGGACACACTCGATGGGACTCCTCGGTGACGAGGCTCCAGTGGAAGCTTGGTACGATCCATTTGGAGATAGTGCTACTCTTGATGCATGATTGGTGCACGGTTTGCGTCGAACGTACCGTAGGCTCGGAAATAGTATTGGAGGCACCCGATGGAACTCCTAGTTACGTGGGTCATGGGGAATCTTGTTTCGATCTGTTTTGAAACAGTGTTAGCGTCGGTGCAAGATAGGTGCTCGGTTTGTGTCAAACGTACCATGGGTTCATAAATTGTTTTAGTAGCACCCACTGTACTCCTAGGTGATGAGGGTCTGGTGGAGATCTGTTTGGTCCGTTTGGAGATAGTGCTACAGAAGATAGGTGCACGGTTTGCATTGAACGTACCATAGGTCATAAACAGTTTTGGACGCACCCGATGGAACTCGTAAGTGACGTGGGTCATGTGGAATCTCGTTTTAGTCCATTTGGAGATAGTGTTAGTGTTAGTGCCAGGTTGGAGCACGGTTTGCACCGAACATACCGTAGGCATGGAAATCGTTTTGGACGATCTCGATCAGACTCCTATGTGATGAGGCTCAAGTGGAAGCTCGGTTCGGTCTGTTTTGGGATAGTGCTTCTCTTGATGCAAGATTGGTGCTTGGTTTGCACCAAATGTAGCACAGGCATAGAAATCGTTTTGAAAGCACTTGAGGGGACTCCTAGGTGACGAGGCTCAAGTGGAAGCTCGATTCGGTACGTTTGGAGATAGTGCTACTCTTGATGCAAGATTGGTGCTCGGTTTGCGTCGAATGTGCCGTAGGCTCGGAAATAGTATTGGAGGCACCCGATGGAACTCCTACGTGACTTGGGTCATGTGGAATCTCGTTTAGATCTATTTTGAGACAGTGTTTGCGTCGGTGCAAGATAGGTGCACGGTTTGCGCTGAACGTACCATAGGCATAGAAATCATTTTGGACACACTCGATGGGACTCCTCGGTGACGAGGCTCCAGTGGAAGCTTGGTACGATCCATTTGGAGATAGTGCTACTCTTGATGCATGATTGGTGCACGGTTTGCGTCGAACGTACCGTAGGCTCGGAAATAGTATTGGAGGCACCCGATGGAACTCCTAGTTACGTGGGTCATGGGGAATCTTGTTTCGATCTGTTTTGAAACAGTGTTAGCGTCGGTGCAAGATAGGTGCTCGGTTTGTGTCAAACGTACCATGGGTTCATAAATTGTTTTAGTAGCACCCACTGTACTCCTAGGTGATGAGGGTCTGGTGGAGATCTGTTTGGTCCGTTTGGAGATAGTGCTACAGAAGATAGGTGCACGGTTTGCATTGAACGTACCATAGGTCATAAACAGTTTTGGACGCACCCGATGAAACTCGTAAGTGACGTGGGTCATGTGGAATCTCGTTTTAGTCCATTTGGAGATAGTGTTAGTGTTAGTGCCAGGTTGGAGCACGGTTTGCACCGAACATACCGTAGGCATAGAAATCGTTTTGGACGATCTCGATTAGACTCCTATGTGACGAGGCTCAAGTGGAAGCTCGGTTCGGTCCGTTTCGGGATAGTGCTTCTCTTGATGCAAGATTGGTGCTTGGTTTGCACCAAATGTAGCATAGGCATAGAAATCAACTTGAACGCACTCGAGGGGACTCCTAGGTGACGAGGCTCAAGTGGAAGCTCGGTTTGGTTCGTTTCGGGATAGTGCTTCTCTTGATGCAGGATTGGTGCTTGGTTTGCACCAAATGTAGCATAGGCATAGGAATCGTTTTGGACGCACTCGAGGGGACTCCTAGGTGACGAGGCTCAAGTGGAAGCTCGATTCGGTACGTTTGGAGATAGTGCTACTCTTGATGCAAGATTGGTGCTTTGTTTGCGTCGAATGTGCCGTAGGCTCGGAAATAGTATTGGAGGCACCCGATGGAACTCCTAGGTGACGTAGGTCATGTGGAATCTTGTTTAGATCTATTTTGAAACAGTGTTAGCGTCGGTGCAAGATAGGTGCACGGTTTGCACTGAACGTACCATGGGCATAGAAATCATTTTGGACACACTCGATGGGACTCCTAGGTGACGAGGCTCAAGTGAAAGCGTGGCTCGGTCTGTTTGGGGATAGTGCTTCTCTTGATGCAAGATTGGTGCTTGGTTTCCACCAAATGTAGCATAGGCATAGAAATCGTTTTGGACGCACTCGAGAGGACTCCTAGGTGACGAGGCTCAAGGGGAAGCTCGATTTGGTACATTTGGAGATAGTGCTACTCTTGATGCAAGATTGGTGCTCGGTTTGCGTCGAATGTGTCATAGGCTCGGAAATAGTATTGGAGGCACCCGATGGAACTCCTAGGTGACGTGGGTCGTGTGGAATCTCGTTTTGATCTATTTTGAGACAGTGTTAGCATTGGTGCAAGATAGGTGCACGGTTTGCGCTGAACGTACCATAGGCATAGAAATCATTTTGGACACACTCGATGGGACTCCTAGGTGACGAGGCTCAAGTGGAAGCTCGGTACGGTCCATTTGGAGATAGTGCTACTCTTGATGCATGATTGTTGCACGGTTTGCGTCGAATATACCGTAGGCTCGGAAATAGTATTGGAGGCACCCGATGGAACTCCTAGGTGACGTGGGTCATGTGGAATCACGTTTTGATCTATTTTGAGACAGTGTTAGCGTCGGTGCAAGATAGGTGCACGGTTTGCACTGAATGTACCATAGGCATAGAAATCGTTTTGGACACACTCGATGGGACTCCTCGGTGACGAGGCTCCAGTGGAAGCTTGGTACGATCCATTTGGAGATAGTGCTACTCTTGATGCATGATTGGTGCACGGTTTGCGTCGAACGTACCGTAGGCTTAGAACTAGTATTGGAGGCACCCGATGGAACTCCTAGGTTACGTGGGTCATGGAGAATCTTGTTTCGATCTGTTTTGAAACAGTGTTAGCGTCGGTGCAAGATAGGTGCTCGGTTTGCGTCAAACGTACCATAGGTTCATAAATTGTTTTAGAAGCACCCACGTTACTCCTAGGTGATGAGGGTCTGGTGGAGATCTGTTTGGTCCATTTGGAGATAGTGCTACAGAAGATAGGTGCACTGTTTGCATTGAACGTACCAAAGGTCATAAACAGTTTTGGACGCACCCGATGGAACTCGTAAGTGACGTGGGTCGTGTGGAATCTCGTTTTAGTCCATTTGGAGATAGTGTTAGTGTTAGTGCCAGGTTGGAGCATGGTTTGCACCGAACATACCATAGGCATGGAAATCGTTTTGGACGATCTCGATCAGACTCCTATGTGATGAGGCTCAAGTGGAAGCTCGGTTCGGTCTGTTTTGGGATAGTGCTTCTCTTGATGCAAGATTGGTGCTTGGTTTGCACCAAATGTAGCATAGGCATAGAAATCGTTTTGAACGCACTCGAGGGGACTCCTAGGTGACGAGGCTCAAGTGGAAGCTCGATTCGGTACGTTTGGAGATAGTGCTACTCTTGATGCTAGATTGGTGCTCGGTTTGCGTCGAATGTGCCGTAGGCTCGGAAATAGTATTGGAGGCACCCGATGGAACTCCTACGTGACTTGGGTCATGTGGAATCTCGTTTAGATCTATTTTGAGACAGTGTTTGCGTCGGTGCAAGATAGGTGCACGGTTTGCTCTGAACGTACCATAGGCATAGAAAATCATTTTGGACACACTCGATGGGACTCCTCGGTGATGAGGCTCCAGTGGAAGCTTGGTACGATCCATTTGGAGATAGTGCTACTCTTGATGCATGATTGGTGCACGGTTTGCGTCGAACGTACCGTAGGCTTAGAACTAGTATTGGAGGCACCCGATGGAACTCCTAGGTTACGTGGGTCATGGAGAATCTTGTTTCGATCTGTTTTGAAACAGTGTTAGCGTCGGTGCAAGATAGGTGCTCGGTTTGCGTCAAACGTACCATAGGTTCATAAATTGTTTTAGAAGCACCCACGTTACTCCTAGGTGATGAGGGTCTGGTGGAGATCTGTTTGGTCCGTTTGGAGATAGTGCTACAGAAGATAGCTGCACGGTTTGCATTGAACGTACCAAAGGTCATAAACAGTTTTGGACGCACCCGATGGAACTCGTAAGTGACGTGGGTCGTGTGGAATCTCGTTTTAGTCCATTTGGAGATAGTGTTAGTGTTAGTGCCAGGTTGGAGGACGGTTTGCACCGAACATACCATAGGCATGGAAATCGTTTTGGACGATCTCGATCAGACTCCTATGTGATGAGGCTCAAGTGGAAGCTCGGTTCGGTCTGTTTTGGGATAGTGCTTCTCTTGATGCAAGATTGGTGCTTGGTTTGCACCAAATGTAGCATAGGCATAGAAATCGTTTTGAACGCACTCGAGGGGACTCCTAGGTGACGAGGCTCAAGTGGAAGCTCGATTCGGTACGTTTGGAGATAGTGCTACTCTTGATGCTAGATTGGTGCTCGGTTTGCGTCGAATGTGCCGTAGGCTCGGAAATAGTATTGGAGGCACCCGATGGAACTCCTACGTGACTTGGGTCATGTGGAATCTCGTTTAGATCTATTTTGAGACAGTGTTTGCGTCGGTGCAAGATAGGTGCACGGTTTGCGCTGAACGTACCATAGGCATAGAAAATCATTTTGGACACACTCGATGGGACTCCTCGGTGACGAGGCTCCAGTGGAAGCTTGGTACGATCCATTTGGAGATAGTGCTACTCTTGATGCATGATTGGTGCACGGTTTGCGTCGAACGTACCGTAGGCTTAGAACTAGTATTGGAGGCACCCGATGGAACTCCTAGGTTACGTGGGTCACGGAGAATCTTGTTTCGATCTGTTTTGAAACAGTGTTAGCGTCGGTGCAAGATAGGTGCTCGGTTTGCGTCAAACGTACCATAGGTTCATAAATTGTTTTAGAAGCACCCACGTTACTCCTAGGTGATGAGGGTCTGGTGGAGATCTGTTTGGTCCGTTTGGAGATAGTGCTACAGAAGATAGGTGCACGGTTTGCATTGAACGTACCAAAGGTCATAAACAGTTTTGGACGCACCCGATGGAACTCGTAAGTGACGTGGGTCGTGTGGAATATCGTTTTAGTCCATTTGGAGATAGTGTTAGTGTTAGTGCCAGGTTGGAGCACGGTTTGCACCGAACATACCATAGGCATGGAAATCGTTTTGGACGATCTCGATCAGACTCCTATGTGATGAGGCTCAAGTGGAAGCTCGGTTCGGTCTGTTTTGGGATAGTGCTTCTCTTGATGCAAGATTGGTGCTTGGTTTGCACCAAATGTAGCATAGGCATAGAAATCGTTTTGAACGCACTCGAGGGGACTCCTAGGTGACGAGGCTCAAGTGGAAGCTCGGTTCGGTACGTTTGGAGATAGTGCTACTCTTGATGCAAGATTGGTGCTCGGTTTGCGTCGAATGTGCCGTAGGCTCGGAAATAGTATTGGACGCACCCGATGGAACTCCTACGTGACTTGGGTCATGTGGAATCTCGTTTAGATCTATTTTGAGACAGTGTTTGCATCGGTGCAAGATAGGTGCACGGTTTGCGCTGAACGTACCATAGGCATAGAAATCATTTTGGACACACTCGATGGGACTCCTCGGTGACGAGGCTCCAGTGGAAGCTTGGTACGATCCATTTGGAGATAGTGCTACTCTTGATGCATGATTGGTGCACGGTTTGCGTCGAACGTACCGTAGGCTCGGAAATAGTATTGGAGGCACCCGATGGAACTCCTAGTTACGTGGGTCATGGGGAATCTTGTTTCGATCTGTGTTTGAAACAGTGTTAGCGTCGGTGCAAGATAGGTGCTCGGTTTGTGTCAAACGTACCATGGGTTCATAAATTGTTTTAGTAGCACCCACTGTACTCCTAGGTGATGAGGGTCTGGTGGAGATCTGTTTGGTCCGTTTGGAGATAGTGCTACAGAAGATAGGTGCACGGTTTGCATTGAACGTACCATAGGTCATAAACAGTTTTGGACGCACCCGATGAAACTCGTAAGTGACGTGGGTCATGTGGAATCTCGTTTTAGTCCATTTGGAGATAGTGTTAGTGTTAGTGCCAGGTTGGAGCACGGTTTGCACCGAACATACCGTAGGCATGGAAATCGTTTTGGACGATCTCGATCAGACTCCTATGTGATGAGGCTCAAGTGGAAGCTCGGTTCGGTCTGTTTTGGGATAGTGCTTCTCTTGATGCAAGATTGGTGCTTGGTTTGCACCAAATGTAGCATAGGCATAGAAATCGTTTTGAACGCACTCGAGGGGACTCCTAGGTGACGAGGCTCAAGTGGAAGCTCGATTCGGTACGTTTGGAGATAGTGCTACTCTTGATGCAAGATTGGTGCTCGGTTTGCGTCGAATGTGCCGTAGGCTCGGAAATAGTATTGGAGGCACCCGATGGAACTCCTACGTGACTTGGGTCATGTGGAATCTCGTTTAGATCTATTTTGAGATAGTGTTTGCGTCGGTGCAAAATAGGTGCACGGTTTGCGCTGAACGTACCATAGGCATAAAAATCATTTTGGACACACTCGATGGGACTCATCGGTGACGAGGCTCCAGTGGAAGCTTGGTACGATCCATTTGGAGATAGTGCTACTCTTGATGCATGATTGGTGCATGGTTTGCGTCGAACGTACCGTAGGCTTGGAAATAGTATTGGAGGCACCCGATGGAACTCCTAGTTACGTGGGTCATGGGGAATCTTGTTTCGATCTGTTTTGAAACAGTGTTAGCGTCGGTGCAAGATAGGTGCTCGGTTTGTGTCAAACGTACCATGGGTTCATAAATTGTTTTAGTAGCACCCACTGTACTCCTAGGTGATGAGGGTCTGGTGGAGATCTGTTTGGTCCGTTTGTAGATAGTGCTACAGAAGATAGGTGCACGGTTTGCATTGAACGTACCATAGGTCATAAACAGTTTTGGACGCACCCGATGAAACTCGTAAGTGACGTGGGTCATGTGGAATCTCGTTTTAGTCCATTTGGAGATAGTGTTAGTGTTAGTGCCAGGTTGGAGCACGGTTTGCACCGAACATACCGTAGGCATAGAAATCGTTTTGGACGATCTCGATTAGACTCCTATGTGACGAGGCTCAAGTGGAAGCTCGGTTCGGTCCGTTTCGGGATAGTGCTTCTCTTGATGCAAGATTGGTGCTTGGTTTGCACCAAATGTAGCATAGGCATAGAAATCAACTTGAACGCACTCGAGGGGACTCCTAGGTGACGAGGCTCAAGTGGAAGCTCGGTTTGGTTCGTTTCGGGATAGTGCTTCTCTTGATGCAGGATTGGTGCTTGGTTTGCACCAAATGTAGCATAGGCATAGGAATCGTTTTGGACGCACTCGAGGGGACTCCTAGGTGACGAGGCTCAAGTGGAAGCTCGATTCGGTACGTTTGGAGATAGTGCTACTCTTGATGCAAGATTGGTGCTTGGTTTGCGTCGAATGTGCCGTAGGCTCGGAAATAGTATTGGAGGCACCCGATGGAACTCCTAGGTGACGTAGGTCATGTGGAATCTTGTTTAGATCTATTTTGAAACAGTGTTAGCGTCGGTGCAAGATAGGTGCACGGTTTGCACTGAACGTACCATGGGCATAGAAATCATTTTGGACACACTCGATGGGACTCCTAGGTGACGAGGCTCAAGTGGAAGCGTGGCTCGGTCTGTTTGGGGATAGTGCTTCTCTTGATGCAAGATTGGTGCTTGGTTTCCACCAAATGTAGCATAGGCATAGAAATCGTTTTGGACGCACTCGAGAGGACTCCTAGGTGACGAGGCTCAAGGGGAAGCTCGATTTGGTACATTTGGAGATAGTGCTACTCTTGATGCAAGATTGGTGCTCGGTTTGCGTCGAATGTGCCATAGGCTCGGAAATAGTATTGGAGGCACCCGATGGAACTCCTAGGTGACGTGGGTCGTGTGGAATCTCGTTTTGATCTATCTTGAGACAGTGTTAGCGTTGGTGCAAGATAGGTGCACGGTTTGCGCTGAACGTACCATAGGCATAGAAATCATTTTGGACACACTCGATGGGACTCCTAGGTGACGAGGCTCAAGTGGAAGCTCGGTACGGTCCATTTGGAGATAGTGCTACTCTTGATGCATGATTGTTACACGGTTTGCGTCGAACATACCGTAGGCTCGGAAATAGTATTGGAGGCACCCGATGGAACTCCTAGGTGACGTGGGTCATGTGGAATCACGTTTTGATCTATTTTGAGACAGTGTTAGCGTCGGTGCAAGATAGGTGCATGGTTTGCACTGAATGTACCATAGGCATAGAAATCGTTTTGGACACACTCGATGGGACTCCTCGGTGACGAGGCTCCAGTGGAAGCTTGGTACGATCCATTTGGAGATAGTGCTACTCTTGATGCATGATTGGTGCACGGTTTGCGTCGAACGTACCGTAGGCTTAGAACTAGTATTGGAGGCACCCGATGGAACTCCTAGGTTACGTGGGTCATGGAGAATCTTGTTTCGATCTGTTTTGAAACAGTGTTAGCGTCGGTGCAAGATAGGTGCTCGGTTTGCGTCAAACGTACCATAGGTTCATAAATTGTTTTAGAAGCACCCACGTTACTCCTAGGTGATGAGGGTCTGGTGGAGATCTGTTTGGTCCGTTTGGAGATAGTGCTACAGAAGATAGGTGCACGGTTTGCATTGAACGTACCAAAGGTCATAAACAGTTTTGGACGCACCCGATGGAACTCGTAAGTGACGTGGGTCGTGTGGAATCTCGTTTTAGTCCATTTGGAGATAGTGTTAGTGTTAGTGCCAGGTTGGAGCACGGTTTGCACCGAACATACCATAGGCATGGAAATCGTTTTGGACGATCTCGATCAGACTCCTATGTGATGAGGCTCAAGTGGAAGCTCGGTTCGGTCTGTTTTGGGATAGTGCTTCTCTTGATGCAAGATTGGTGCTTGGTTTGCACCAAATGTAGCATAGGCGTAGAAATCGTTTTGAACGCACTCGAGGGGACTCCTAGGTGACGAGGCTCAAGTGGAAGCTCGATTCGGTACGTTTGGAGATAGTGCTACTCTTGATGCAAGATTGGTGCTCGGTTTGCGTCGAATGTGCCGTAGGCTCGGAAATAGTATTGGAGGCACCTGATGGAACTCCTACGTGACTTGGGTCATGTGGAATCTCGTTTAGATCTATTTTGAGACAGTGTTTGCGTCGGTGCAAGATAGGTGCACGGTTTGCGCTGAACGTACCATAGGCATAGAAATCATTTTGGACACACTCGATGGGACTCCTCGGTGACGAGGCTCCAGTGGAAGCTCGGTACGATCCATTTGGAGATAGTGCTACTCTTGAAGCATGATTGTTGCTCGGTTTGCGTCGAACGTACCGTTGGCTCGGAAATAGTATTGGAGGCACCCGACGAAACTCCTAGGTGACGTGGGTCATGTGGAATCTCGTTTTGATCTATTTTGAGACAGTGTTAGCGTCGGTGCAAGATAGGTGCACGGTTTGCACTGAATGTACCATAGGCATAGAAATCGTTTTGGACACACTCGATGGGACTCCTCGGTGACGAGGCTCTAGTGGAAGGTTGGTATGATCCATTTGGAGATAATGCTACTCTTGATGCATGATTGGTGCACGGTTTGCGTCGAATGTACCGTAGGCTTGGAACTAGTATTGGAGGCACCCGATAGAACTCCTAGGTTACGTGGGTCATGGAGAATCTTGTTTTGATCTGTTTTGAAACAGTGTTAGCGTCGGTGCAAGATAGGTGCTCGGTTTGCGTCAAACGTACCATAGGTTCATAAATTGTTTTAGAAGCACCCACGGTACTCCTAGGTGATGAGGGTCTGGTGGAGATCTGTTTGGTCCGTTTGGAGATAGTGCTACAGAAGATAGGTGCACGGTTTGCATTGAACGTACCAAAGGTCATAAACAGTTTTGGATGCACCCGATGGAACTCGTAAGTGACGTGGGTCGTGTGGAATCTCATTTTAGTCCATTTGGAGATAGTGTTAGTGTTAGTGCCAGGTTGGAGCACGGTTTGCACCGAACATACCATAGGCATAGAAATCGTTTTGGACGATCTCGATCAGACTCCTATGTGACGAGGCTCAAGTGGAAGCTCGGTTCGGTCCGTTTTGGGATAGTGCTTCTCTTGATGCAAGATTGGTGCTTGGTTTGCACCAAATGTAGCATAGGCATAGAAATCATTTTGCACGCACTCGAGGGGACTCCTCAGTGACGAGGTTCAAGTGGAAGCTCGATTCGGTACATTTGGAGATAGTGCTACTCTTGATGCAAGATTGGTGCTCGGTTTGCGTCGAATGTGCCGTAGGCTCAAAAATAGTATTGGAGGCACCCGATGGAACTCCTACGTGACGTGGGTCATGTGGAATCTCGTTTAGATCTATTTTGAGACAGTGTTAGCGTCGGAGCAAGATAGGTGCACGGTTTGCGCTGAACGTACCATAGGCATAGAAATCATTTTGGACACACTCGATGGGACTCCTCGGTGACGAGGCCCAGTGGAAGCTTGGTACGATCCATTTGGAGATAGTGCTACTCTTGATGCATGATTGGTGCACGGTTTGCGTCGAACGTACCGTAGGCTCAGAAATAGTATTGGAGGCACCCGATGGAACTCCTAGTTACGTGGGTCATGGGGAATCTTGTTTTGATCTGTTTTGAAACAGTGTTAGCGTCGGTGCAAGATAGGTGATCGATTTGCGTCAAACGTACCATAGGTTCATAAAATTGTTTTAGAAGCACCCACGGTACTCCTAGGTGATGAGGGTCTGGTGGAGATCTGTTTGGTCCGTTTGGAGATAGTGCTACAGAAGATAGGTGCACGGTTTGCATTGAACGTACCATAGGTCATAAACAGTTTTGGACGCACCCGATGGAACTCGTAAGTGACGTGGGTCATGTGGAATCTCGTTTTAGTCCATTTGGAGATAGTGTTAGTGCTAGGTTGGAGCACGTTTTGCACCGAACATACCATAGGCATAGAAATCGTTTTGGACGATCTCGATCAGACTCCTATGTGACGAGGCTCAAGTGGAAGCTCGGTTCGGTCCGTTTCGGGATAGTGCTTCTCTTGATGCAAGATTGGTGCTTGGTTTGCACCAAATATAGCATAGGCATAGAAATCATTTTGAACGCACTCGGGGGGACTCCTAGGTGACGAGGCTCAAGTGGAAGCACGGTTCGGTTCATTTTGGGATAGTGCTTCTCTTGATGCAGGATTGGTGCTTGGTTTGCACCAAATGTAGCATAGGCATACGAATCATTTTGGATGCACTCGAGGGGACTCCTAGGTGACGAGGCTCAAGTGGAAGCTCGATTCGGTACGTTTGGAGATAGTGCTACTCTTGATGCAAGATTGGTGCTCGGTTTGCGTCGAATGTGCCGTAGGCTTGGAAATAGTATTGGAGGCACCCGATGGAACTCCTAGGTGACGTAGGTCATGTGGAATCTTGTTTAGATCTATTTTGAGACAGTGTTAGCGTCGGTGCAAGATAGGTGCACGGTTTGCGCTGAACGTACCATAGGCATAGAAATCATTTTGGACACACTCGATGGGACTCCTCGGTGACGAGGCCCAGTGGAAGCTTCGTACGATCCATTTGGAGATAGTGCTACTCTTGAAGCATGATTGGTGCACGGTTTGCGTCGAACGTACCGTAGGCTCGGAAATAGTATTGGAGGCACCCGATGGAACTCCTAGTTACGTGGGTCATGGGGAATCTTGTTTCGATCTGTTTTGAAACAGTGTTAGCGTCGGTGCAAGATAGGTGCTCGGTTTGCGTCAAACGTACCATAGGTTCATAAATTGTTTTAGAAGCACCCACGGTACTCCTAGGTGATGAGGGTCTGGTGGAGATCTGTTTGGTCCGTTTGGAGATAGTGCTACAGAAGATAGGTGCATGGTTTGCGTTGAACGTACCATAGGTCATAAACAGTTTTGGATGCACCCGATGGAACTCGTAAGTGACGTGGGTCATGTGGAATCTCATTTTAGTCCATTTAGAGATAGTGTTAGTGTTAGTGCCAGGTTGGAGCACGGTTTGCACCGAACATACCATAGGCATAGAAATCGTTTTGGACGATCTCGATCAGACTCCTATGTGACAAGGCTCAAGTGGAAGCTCGGTTCGGTCCGTTTCGGGATAGTGCTTCTATTGATGCAAGATTGGTGCTCGGTTTGCACCAAATGTAGCATAGGCATAGAAATCATTTTGAACGCACTCGAGGGGACTCCTAGGTGACGAGGCTCAAGTGGAAGCTCGGTTCGGTTCGTTTCGGGATAGTGGTTCTCTTGATGCAAGATTGGTGCTTGGTTTGCACCAAATGTAGCATAGGCATAGGAATCGTTTTGTACGCACTCGAGGGGACTCCTAGGTGACGAGGCTCAAGTGGAAGCTCGATTCAGTACGTTTGGAGATAGTGCTACTCTTGATGCAAGATTGGTGCTCGGTTTGCGTCGAATGTGCCGTAGGCTCGGAAATTGTATTGGAGGCACCCGATGGAACTCCTAGGTGATGTAGGTCATGTGGAATCTCGTTTAGATCTATTTTGAGACAGTGTTAGCGTCGGTGCAAGATAGGTGCACGGTTTGCACTGAACGTACCATGGGCATAGATATCATTTTGGACACACTCGATGGGACTCCTAGGTGATGAGGCTCAAGTGGAAGCGTGGCTCGGTCAGTTTGGGGATAGTGCTTCTCTTGATGCAAGGTTGGGGCTTGGTTTCAACCAAACGTAGCATCGACATAGAAATCGTTTCGGGATAGTGCTTCTCTTGATGCAAGATTGGTGCTTGGTTTGCACCAAATGTAGCATAGGCATAGAAATCATTTTGTACGCACTCGAGGGGACTCCTAGGTGACGAGGCTCAAGTGGAAGCTCGATTCAGTACGTTTGGAGATAGTGCTACTCTTGATGCAAGATTGGTGCTCAGTTTGCGTCGAATGTGCCATAGGCTCAGAAATAGTATTGGAGGCACCCGATGGAACTCCTAGGTGACGTGGGTCATGTGGAATCTCGTTTAGATCTATTTTTAGACAGTGTTAGCGTCGGTGCAAGATAGGTGCACGGTTTGCGCTGAACGTACCATAGGCATAGAAATCATTTTGGACACACTCGATGGGACTCCTAGGTGAGGAGGCTCAAGTGGAAGCGTGGCTCGGTCAGTTTGGGGATAGTGCTTCTCTTGATGCAAGGTTGGGGCTTGGTTTCAACCAAACGTAGCATCGACATAGAAATCGTTTCGGGATAGTGCTTCTCTTGATGCAAGATTGGTGCTTGGTTTGCACCAAATGTAGCATAGGCATAGAAATCATTTTGCACGCACTCGAGGGGACTCCTAGGTGACGAGGCTCCAGTGGAAGCTCGCTACGGTCCATTTGGAGATAGTGCTACTCTTGATGCATGATTGTTGCACGGTTTGCGTCGAACGTACCGTAGGCTCGGAAATAGTATTGGAGGCACCCGATAGAACTCCTAGGTGACGTGGGTCATGTGGAATCTCGTTTTGATCTATTTTGAGACAGTGTTAGCGTCGGTGCAAGATAGGTGCACGGTTGGCACTGAACGTACCATAGGCATAGAAATCATTTTGGACGATCTCGATCAGACTCCTATGTGATGAGGCTCAAGTGGAAGCTCGGTTCGGTCCATTTTGGGATTGTGCTTCTCTTGATGCAAGATTGGTGCTTGGTTCGCACCAAATGTAGCATAGGCATAGAAATCGTTTTGAACACACTCGAGGGGACTCCTAGGTGACGAGGCTCAAGTGGAAGCTTGATTCAGTACGTTTGGAGATAGTGCTACTCCTGACGCAAGATTGGTGCTCGGTTTGCGTTGAATGTGCCGTAGGCTCGGAAATTATATTGGAGGCACCCGATGGAACTCCTAGGTGACGTAGGTCATGTGGAATCTCGTTTAGATCTATTTTGAGACAGTGTTAGCGTCGGTGCAAGATAGGTGCACGGTTTGCACTGAACGTAATATGGGCATAGAAATCATTTTGGACACACTCGATGGGACTCCTAGGTGACGAGGCTCAAGTGGAAGCGTGGCTCGGTCTGTTTGGGGATAGTGCTTCTCTTGATGCAAGGTTGGTGCTTGGTTTCAACCAAACGTAGCATAGGCATAGAAATCGTTTTGGACGCACTCGAGGGGACTCCTAGGTGACGAGGCTCAAGGGGAAGCTCGATTCGGTATATTTGGAGATAGTGCTACTCTTGATGCAAGATTGGTGCTCGGTTTGCGTCGAATATGCCATAGGCTCGGAAATAGTATTGGAGGCACCCGATGGAACTCCTACGTGACGTGGGTCATGTGGAATCTCGTTTTGATCTATTTTGAGACAGTGTTAGCGTTGGTGCAAGATAGGTGCACGTTTTGCGCTGAACGTACCATAGGCATAGAAATCGTTTTGGACACACTCGATGGGACTCCTCGGTGACGAGGCTCCAGTGGAAGCTTGGTACGATCCATTTGGAGATAGTGCTACTCTTGATGCATGATTTGTGCATGGTTTGCGTCGAACGTACCGTAGGCTCAGAAATAGTATTGGAGGCACCCGATGAAACTACTAGTTACGTGGGTCATGGGGAATCTTGTTTCGATCTGTTTTGAGATAGTGTTAGCGTCGGTGCAAGATAGGTGCTTGGTTTGCGTCAAACGTACCATAGGTTCATAAATTGTTTTAGAAGCACCCACGGTACTCCTAGGTGATGAGGGTCTGGTGGAGATCTGTTTGGTCTGTTTGGAGATAGTGCTACAGAAGATAGGTGCATGGTTTGCATTGAACATACCATAGGTCATAAACAGTTTTGGATGCACCCGATGGAACTCGTAAGTGACGTGGGTCATGTGGAATCTCGTTTTAGTCCATTTGGAGATAGTGTTAGTGCCAGGTTGGAGCACGGTTTGCACCGAACATACCATAGGCATAGAAATCGTTTTGGACGATCTCGATCAGACTCCTATGTGACGAGGCTCAAGTGGAAGCTCGGTTCGGTCCGTTTCGGGATAGTGCTTCTCTTGATGCAAGATTGGTGCTCGGTTTGCGTCGAATGTGCCGTAGGCTCGGAAATTGTATTGGAGGCACCCGATGGAACTCCTAGGTGACGTAGGTCATGTGGAATCTCGTTTAGATCTATTTTGAGACAGTGTTATCGTCGGTGCAAGATTGGTGCACGGTTTGCACTGAACGTACCATGGGCATAGAAATCATTTTTGACACACTCGATGGGACTCCTAGGTGACGAGGCTCAAGTGGAAGCGTGGCTCGGTCTGTTTGGGGATAGTGCTTCTCTTGATGCAAGGTTGGGGCTTGGTTTCAACCAAACGTAGCATCGACATAGAAATCGTTTCGGGATAGTGCTTCTCTTGATGCAAGATTGGTGCTTGGTTTGCACCAAATGTAGCATAGGCATAGAAATCATTTTGCACGCACTCGAGGGGACTCCTAGGTGACGAGGCTCAAGGGGAAGCTCAATTTGGTACATTTGGAGATAGTGCTACTCTTGATGCAAGATTGGTGCTCGGTTTGCGTCGAATATGCCATAGGCTCAGAAATAGTATTGGAGGCACCCGATGGAACTCCTAGGTGACGTGGGTCATGTGGAATCTCGTTTTGATCTATTTTGAGACAGTGTTAGCGTTGGTGCAAGATAGGTGCACGGTTTGCGCTGAACGTACCATAGGCATAGAAATCGTTTTGGACACACTCGATGGGACTCCTCGGTGACGAGGCTCCAGTGGAAGCTTGGTACGATCCATTTGGAGATAGTGCTACTCTTGATGCATGATTGGTGCACGGTTTGCGTCGAACGTACCGTAGGCGCGGAAATAGTATTGGAGGCACCCGATGGAACTCCTAGTTACGTGGGTCATGGGGAATCTTGTTTTGATCTGTTTTGAAATAGTGTTAGCGTCGGTGCTAGATAGGTGCTCGGTTTGCGTCAAACGTATCATAGGTTCATAAATTGTTTTAGAAGCACCCACGGTACTCCTAGGTGATGAGGGTCTGGTGGAGATCTGTTTGGTCCGTTTGGAGATAGTGCTACTGAAGATAGGTGCATGGTTTGCATTGAACGTACCATAGGTCATAAACAGTTTTGGATGCACCCGTTGGAACTCGTAAGTGACGTGGGTCATGTGGAATCTTATTTTAGTCCATTTAGAGATAGTGTTAGTGTTAGTGCCAGGTTGGAGCACGGTTTGCACCGAACATACCATAGGCATAGAAATCGTTTTGGATGATCTCGATCAGACTCCTATGTGACGAGGCTCAAGTGGAAGCTCGGTTCGGTCCGTTTCGGGATAGTGCTTCTCTTGATGCAAGATTAGTGCTTGGTTTGCACCAAATGTAGCATAGGCATAGAAATCATTTTGAACGCACTTGAGGGGACTCCTAGGTGACGAGGCTCAAGTGGAAGCTCGGTTCGGTTCGTTTCGGGATAGTGCTTCTCTTGATGCAAGATTGGTGCTTGGTTTGCACCAAATGTAGCATAGGCATAGGAATCGTTTTGGACGCACTCGAGGGGACTCCTTGGTGACGAGGCTCAAGTCGAAGCTCGATTCAGTACGTTTGGAGATAGTGCTACTCTTGATGCAAGATTGATGCTCGGTTTGCGTCGAATGTGCCGTAGGCTCAGAAATAGTATTGGAGGCACCCGATGGAACTCCTAGGTGACGTGGGTCATGTGGAATCTCGTTTTGATCTATTTTGAGACAGTGTTAGCGTTGGTGCAAGATAGGTGCACGGTTTGCGCTGAACGTACCATAGGCATAGAAATCATTTTGGACACACTCGATGGGACTCCTAGGTGACGAGGCTCCAGTGGAAGCTCGCTACGGTCCATTTGGAGATAGTGCTACTCTTGATGCATGATTGTTGCACGGTTTGCGTCGAACGTACCGTAGGCTCGGAAATAGTATTGGAGGCACCCGATGGAACTCCTAGGTGACGTGGGTCATGTGGAATCTCGTTTTGATCTATTTTGAGACAGTGTTAGCGTCGGTGCAAGATAGGTGCACGGTTGGCACTGAACGTACCATAGGCATAGAAATCGTTTTGGACGATCTCGATCAGACTCCTATGTGATGAGGCTCAAGTGGAAGCTCGGTTCGGTCCGTTTTGGGATAGTGCTTCTCTTGATGCAAGATTGGTGCTTGGTTCGCACCAAATGTAGCATAGGCATAGAAATCGTTTTGAACACACTCGAGGGGACTCCTAGGTGACGAGGCTCAAGTGGAAGCTTGATTCAGTACGTTTGGAGACAGTGCTACTCTTGACGCAAGATTGGTGCTCGGTTTGCGTTGAATGTGCCGTAGGCTCAGAAATTGTATTGGAGGCACCCGATGGAACTCCTAGGTGACATAGGTCATGTGGAATCTCGTTTAGATCTATTTTGAGACAGTGTTAGCGTCGGTGCAAGATAGGTGCACGGTTTGCACTGAACGTACCATGGGCATAGAAATCATTTTGGACACACTCGATGGGACTCCTAGGTGACGAGGCTCAAGTGGAAGCGTGGCTCGGTCTGTTTGGGGATAATGCTTCTCTTGATGCAAGGTTGGTGCTTGGTTTCAACCAAACGTAGCATAGGCATAGAAATCGTTTTGGACGCACTCGAGGGGACTCCTAGGTGACGAGGCTCAAGGGGAAGCTCGATTCGGTACATTTGGAGATAGTGCTACTCTTGATGCAAGATTGGTGCTCAGTTTGCGTCGAATATGCCATAGGCTCGGAAATAGTATTGGAGGCACCCGATGGAACTCCTAGGTGACGTGGGTCATGTGGAATCTCGTTTTGATCTATTTTGAGACAGTGTTAGCGTTGGTGCAAGATAGGTGCAAGTTTTGCGCTGAACGTACCATAGGCATAGAAATCGTTTTGGACACACTCGATGGGACTCCTCGGTGACGAGGCTCCAGTGGAAGCTTGGTACGATCCATTTGGAGATAGTGCTACTCTTGATGCATGATTTGTGCATGGTTTGCGTCGAACGTACCGTAGGCTCGGAAATAGTATTAGAGGCACCCGATGGAACTCCTAGTTACGTGGGTCATGGGGAATCTTGTTTCGATCTGTTTTGAAACAGTGTTAGCGTCGGTGCAAGATAGGTGCTCGGTTTGCGTCAAACGTACCATAGGTTCATAAATTGTTTTAGAAGCACCCACGGTACTCCTAGGTGATGAGGGTCTGGTGGAGATCTGTTTGGTCCGTTTGGAGATAGTGCTACAGAAGATAGGTGCATGGTTTGCATTGAACGTACCATAGGTCATAAACAGTTTTGGACGCACCCGATGGAACTCGTAAGTGACGTGGGTCATGTGGAATCTCGTTTTAGTCCATTTGGAGATAGTGTTAGTGTTAGTGCCAGGATGGAGCACGGTTTGCACCGAACATACCATAGGCATAGAAATCGTTTTGGACGATCTCGATCAGACTCCTATGTGACGAGGCTCAAGTGGAAGCTCGGTTCGGTCCGTTTCGGGATAGTGCTTCTCTTGATGCAAGATTGGTGCTTGGTTTGCACCAAATGTAGCATAGGCATAGAAATCATTTTGAACGCACTCGAGGGGACTCCTAGGTGACGAGGCTCAAGTGGAAGCTCGGTTAGGTTCGTTTCGGGATAGTGCTTCTCTTGATGCAAGATTGGTGCTTGGTTTGCACCAAATGTAGCATAGGCATAGGAATCGTTTTGTACGCACTCGAGGGGACTCCTAGGTGACGAAGCTCAAGTGGAAGCTCGATTCAGTATGTTTGGAGATAGTGCTACTCTTGATGCAAGATTGGTGCTCAGTTTGCGTCGAATGTGCCGTAGGCTCAGAAATTGTATTGGAGGCACCCGATGGAACTCCTAGGTGACGTAGGTCATGTGAAATCTCGTTTAGATCTATTTTGAGACAGTGTTAGCGTCGGTGCATGATAGGTGCATGGTTTGCACTGAACGTACCATGGGCATAGAAATCATTTTGGACACACTCGATGGGGCTCCTAGGTGACGAGGCTCAAGTGGAAGCGTGGCTCGGTCTGTTTGGGGATAGTGCTTCTCTTGATGCAAGGTTGGTGGTTGGTTTCCACCAAATGTAGCATAGGCATAGAAATCATTTTGGAGGCACTCGAGGGGACTCCTAGGTGACGAGGCTCAAGGGGAAGCTCGATTCGGTACATTTGGAGATAGTGCTACTCTTGATGCAAGATTGGTGCTCGGTTTGCGTCGAATATGCCATAGGCTTGGAAATAGTATTGGAGGCACCCGATGGAACTCCTAGGTGACGTGGGTCATGTGGAATCTTGTTTTGATCTATTTTGAGACAGTGTTAGCGTTGGTGCAAGATAGGTGCACGGTTTGCGCTGAACGTACCATAGGCATAGAAATCGTTTTGGACACACTCGATGGGGCTCCTAGGTGACGAGGCTCTAGTGGAAGCTTGGTACAATCCATTTGGAGATAGTGCTACTCTTGATGCATGATTGGTGCACCGTTTGCGTCGAACGTACCGTGGGCTCGGAAATAGTATTGGAGGCACCCGATGGAACTCCTAGTTACGTGGGTCATGGGGAATCTTGTTTCGATCTGTTTTGAAACAGTGTTAGCGTCGGTGCAAGATAGGTGCTCGGTTTGAGTCAAACGTACCATAGGTTCATAAATTGTTTTAGAAGCACCCACGGTACTCCTAGGTGATGAGGGTCTGGTGGAGATCTGTTTGGTTCGTTTGGAGATAGTGCTACAGAAGATAGGTGCATGGTTTGCATTGAACGTACCATAGGTCATAAACAGTTTTGGACGCACCCGATGGAACTCGTAAGTGACGTGGGTCATGTGGAATCTCGTTTTAGTCCATTTGGAGATAGTGTTAGTGTTAGTGCCAGGTTGGAGCACCGTTTGCACCGAACATACCATAGGCATAGAGATCATTTTGGACGATCTCAACCAGACTCCTATGTGACGAGGCTCAAGTGGAAGCTCGGTTCGGTCCGTTTTGGGATAGTGCTTCTCTTGATGCAAGATTGGTGCTTGGTTTGCACCAAATGTAGCATAGGCATAGAAATCGTTTTGAACACACTCGAGGGGACTCCTAGGTGACGAGGCTCAAGCGGAAGCTCGATTCAGTACGTTTGGAGATAGTGCTACTCTTGATGCAAGATTGGTGCTCGGTTTGCGTTGAATGTGCCAAAGGCTCAGAAATTGTATTGGAGGCACCCAATGGAACTCCTTGGTGACGTAGGTCATGTGGAATCTCGTTTAGATCTATTTTGAGACAGTGTTAGCGTCGGTGCAAGATAGGTGCACGGTTTGCACTAAACGTACCATGGGCATAGAAATCATTTTGGACACACTCGATGGGACTCCTAGGTGACGAGGCTCAAGTGGAAGCGTGGCTCGGTCCGTTTGGGGATAGTGCTTCTCTTGATGCAAGGTTGGTGCTTGGTTTCAACCAAACGTAGCATAGGCATAGAAATCGTTTTGGACGCACTCGAGGGGACTCCTAGGTGACGAGGCTCAAGGGGAAGCTCGATTCGGTACGTTCGGAGATAGTGCTACTCTTGATGCAAGATTGGTGCTCGATTTGCGTCGAATGTGCCGTAGGCTCAGAAATAGTATTGGAGGCACGTAATGGAACTCCTAGGTGACGTGGGTCATGTGGAATCTCGTTTAGATCTATTTTGAGACAGTGTTAGCGTCAGTGCAAGATAGGTGCACGGTTTGCACTGAACGTACCGTGTGCATAGAAATCGTTTTGGACACACTCGATGGAACTCCTAGGTGACGAGGCTCAAGTGGAAGCTCGGCTTGGTCCATTTGGGGATAGTGCTTCTCTTGATGCAAGATTGGTGCTTCGTTTGCACCAAATGTAGCATTGGCATAGAAATCGTTTTGGACGCACTTGAGGGGACTCCTAGGTGACGAGGCTCAAGTGGAAGCTCAATTCGGTACGTTTGGAGATAGTGCTACTCTTGATGCATGATTGGTGCACGGTTTGCGTCGAACATACCGTAGGCTCGAAAATAGTATTGGAGGCACCCGATGGAACTCGTAGGTTACGTGGGTCATGTGGAATCTTGTTTCGATCTGTTTTGAAACAGTGTTAGTGTCGGTGCAAGATAGGTGCTCGGTTTGCGTCAAACGTACCATAGGTTCATAAATTGTTTTAGAAGCACCCGCGGTACTCCTAGGTGATGAGGGTCTGGTGGAGATCTATTTGGTCCGTTTGGAGATAGTGCTACAGAAGATAGGTGCACGGTTTGCATTGAACGTACCATAGGTCATAAATAGTTTTGGACGCACCCGATGGAACTCGTAAGTGACGTAGGTCATGTGGAATCTCGTTTAGATCTATTTTGAGACAGTGTTAGCGTTGGTGCAAGATAGGTGCACGGTTTGCACTGAACGTACCAGGGGCATAGAAATCATTTTGGACACACTCGATGGGACTCCTAGGTGACGAGGCTCAAGTGGAAGCTCGGCTAGGTCCGTTTGGGGATAGGGCTTCTCTTATGCAAGATTGGTGCTTGGTTTGCACCAAATGTAGCATAGGCATAGAAATCGTTTTGGATGCACTCGAGGAGACTCCTAGGTGATGAGGCTCAAGTGGAAGCTCAATTCGGTACGTTTGGAGATAGTGCTACTCTTGATGCAAGATTGGTGCTTGGTTTGCGTTGAATGTGCCGTAGGCTCGGAAATAGTATTGGAGGCACCCGATAGAACTCCTAGGTGACGTGGGTCATGTGGAATCTCGCTTTGATCTATTTGGAGACAGTGTTAGCGTCGGTGCAAGATAGGTGCACGGTTTGCCCTGAACATACCATAGGCCTAGAAATCATTTTGGACACACTCGATGGGACTCCTCGGTGACGAGGCTCCAGTAGAAGCTTGGTACGGTCCATTTGGAGATAGTGCTACTCTTGATGCATGATTGGTGAACGGTTTGCGTCGAACGTACCGTAGGCTCGGAAATAGTATTGGAGGCACCCAATGGAACACCTAGGTTACGTGGGTCATGTGGAATCTTGTTTTGATCTATTTTGAAACAGTGTTAGCATCGGTGCAGATAGGTGTTCGGTTTGCGTCAAACGTACCATAGGTTCATAAATTGTTTTAGAAGCACCCGCGGTACTCCTAGGTGATGAGGGTCTGGTGGAGATCTGTTTGGTCCGTTTGGAGATAGTGCTACAGAAGATAGGTGCACGGTTTGCATTGAACGTACCATAGGTCATAAACAGTTTTGGACGCAACTGAAAAACTCATAAGTGACGTGGGTCGTGTGGAATCTCGTTTTAGTCCATTTGGAGATAGTGTTAGAGTCAGTGCAAGGTTGGAGCACGGTTTGCACCGAACATACCATAGGCATAGAAATCGTTTTGGACGATCTCGATCAGACTCCTATGTGACGAGGCTCAAGTGGAAGCTCGGTTCGGTCCGTTTCGGGATAGTGCTTCTCTTGATGCAAGATTGGTGCTTGGTTTGCACCAAATGTAGCATAGGCATAGAAATCATTTTGAACACACTCGAGGGGACTCCTAGGTGATGAGGCTCAAGTGGAAGCTCAATTCGGTACGTTTGGAGATAGTGCTACTCTTGATGCAAGATTGGTGCTCGATTTGCGTCGAATGTGCCGTAGGCTCGGAAATAGTATTGGAGGCACCCAATGGAACTCCTAGGTGACGTGGGTCATGTGGAATCTCGTTTAGATCTGTTTTGAGACAGTGTTAGCGTCGGTCCAAGATAGGTGCACGGTTTGCACTGAACGTACCATGTGCATAGAAATCGTTTTGGACACACTCGATGGGACTCCTAGGTGACGAGGCTCAAGTGGAAGCTCGGCTCAGTCCATTTGGGGATGGTGCTTCTCTTGATGCAAGATTGGTGCTTGGTTTGCACTGAATGTAGCATAGGCATAGAAATCGTTTTGGACACACTCGATGGGACTCCTAGTGACGAGGCTGCAGTGGAAGCTCGGTACGATCCATTTGGAGATAGTACTACTCTTGATGCATGATTGGTGCACGGTTTGCGTCGAACGTACCGTAGGCTCAGAAATAGTATTGGAGGCACCCGATGGAACTCCTAGGTTACGTGGGTCATGTGGAATCTTGTTTCGATCTGTTTTGAAACAGTGTTAGCGTCGGTGCAAGATAGGTGCTCGGTTTGCGTCAAACGTACCATAGGTTCATTAATTGTTTTAGAACCACCCACGGTACTCCTAGGTGATGAGGGTCTGGTGGAGATCTGTTTGGTCCGTTTGGAGATAGTGCTACAGAAGATAGGTGCACGGTTTGCATTGAACGTACCATAGGTCATAAACAGTTTTGGACGCACCCGATGGAACTCGTAAGTGACGTGGGTCGTGTGGAATCTCATTTTAGTCCATTTAGAGATAGTGTTAGTGTTAGTGCCAGGTTGGAGCACGGTTTGCGCCGAACATACCATAGGCATAGAAATTGTTTTGGACGATCTCGATCAGACTCCAATGTGATGACGCTCGAGTGGAAGCTCGGTTTGGTCCATTTCGGGATAGTGCTTCTCTTGATGCAAGATTGGTGCTTGGTTTGCACCAAATGTAGCATAGGCATAGAAATCGTTTTGAACACACTCGAGGGGACTCCTAGGTGATGAGGCTCAAGTGGAAGCTCGATTCGGTATGTTTGGAGATAGTGCTACTCTTGATGCAAGATTGGTGCTCGGTTTGCGTCGAATGTGCCATAGGCTCAGAAATTGTATTGGAGGCACCCGATGGAACTCCTAGGTGACGTAGGTCATGTGAAATCTCGTTTAGATCTATTTTGAGACAGTGTTAGCGTCGGTGCATGATAGGTGCATGGTTTGCACTGAACGTACCATGGGCATAGAAATCATTTTGGACACACTCGATGGGGCTCCTAGGTGACGAGGCTCAAGTGGAAGCGTGGCTCGGTCTGTTTGGGGATAGTGCTTCTCTTGATGCAAGGTTGGTGGTTGGTTTCCACCAAATGTAGCATAGGCATAGAAATCATTTTGGAGGCACTCGAGGGGACTCCTAGGTGACGAGGCTCAAGGGGAAGCTCGATTCGGTACATTTGGAGATAGTGCTACTCTTGATGCAAGATTGGTGCTCGGTTTGCGTCGAATATGCCATAGGCTTGGAAATAGTATTGGAGGCACCCGATGGAACTCCTAGGTGACGTGGGTCATGTGGAATCTTGTTTTGATCTATTTTGAGACAGTGTTAGCGTTGGTGCAAGATAGGTGCACGGTTTGCGCTGAACGTACCATAGGCATAGAAATCGTTTTGGACACACTCGATGGGACTCCTCGGTGACGAGGCTCTAGTGGAAGCTTGGTACAATCCATTTGGAGATAGTGCTACTCTTGATGCATGATTGGTGCACCGTTTGCGTCGAACGTACCGTGGGCTCGGAAATAGTATTGGAGGCACCCGATGGAACTCCTAGTTACGTGGGTCATGGGGAATCTTGTTTCGATCTGTTTTGAAACAGTGTTAGCGTCGGTGCAAGATAGGTGCTCGGTTTGAGTCAAATGTACCATAGGTTCATAAATTGTTTTAGAAGCACCCACGGTACTCCTAGGTGATGAGGGTCTGGTGGAGATCTGTTTGGTCCGTTTGGAGATAGTGCTACAGAAGATAGGTGCATGGTTTGCATTGAACGTACCATAGGTCATAAACAGTTTTGGACGCACCCGATGGAACTCGTAAGTGACGTGGGTCATGTGGAATCTCGTTTTAGTCCATTTGGAGATAGTGTTAGTGTTAGTGCCAGGTTGGAGCACCGTTTGCACCGAACATACCATAGGCATAGAGATCATTTTGGACGATCTCAACCAGACTCCTATGTGACGAGGCTCAAGTGGAAGCTCGGTTCGGTCCGTTTTGGGATAGTGCTTCTCTTGATGCAAGATTGGTGCTTGGTTTGCACCAAATGTAGCATAGGCATAGAAATCGTTTTGAACACACTCGAGGGGACTCCTAGGTGACGAGGCTCAAGCGGAAGCTCGATTCAGTACGTTTGGAGATAGTGCTACTCTTGATGCAAGATTGGTGCTCGGTTTGCGTTGAATGTGCCAAAGGCTCAGAAATTGTATTGGAGGCACCCGATGGAACTCCTTGGTGACGTAGGTCATGTGGAATCTCGTTTAGATCTATTTTGAGACAGTGTTAGCGTCGGTGCAAGATAGGTGCACGGTTTGCACTAAACGTACCATGGGCATAGAAATCATTTTGGACACACTCGATGGGACTCCTAGGTGACGAGGCTCAAGTGGAAGCGTGGCTCGGTCCGTTTGGGGATAGTGCTTCTCTTGATGCAAGGTTGGTGCTTGGTTTCAACCAAACGTAGCATAGGCATAGAAATCGTTTTGGACGCACTCGAGGGGACTCCTAGGTGACGAGGCTCAAGGGGAAGCTCGATTCGGTACGTTCGGAGATAGTGCTACTCTTGATGCAAGATTGGTGCTCGATTTGCGTCGAATGTGCCGTAGGCTCAGAAATAGTATTGGAGGCACGTAATGGAACTCCTAGGTGACGTGGGTCATGTGGAATCTCGTTTAGATCTATTTTGAGACAGTGTTAGCGTCAGTGCAAGATAGGTGCACGGTTTGCACTGAACGTACCGTGTGCATAGAAATCGTTTTGGACACACTCGATGGAACTCCTAGGTGACGAGGCTCAAGTGGAAGCTCGGCTTGGTCCATTTGGGGATAGTGCTTCTCTTGATGCAAGATTGGTGCTTCGTTTGCACCAAATGTAGCATTGGCATAGAAATCGTTTTGGACGCACTTGAGGGGACTCCTAGGTGACGAGGCTCAAGTGGAAGCTCAATTCGGTACGTTTGGAGATAGTGCTACTCTTGATGCATGATTGGTGCACGGTTTGCGTCGAACATACCGTAGGCTCGAAAATAGTATTGGAGGCACCCGATGGAACTCGTAGGTTACGTGGGTCATGTGGAATCTTGTTTCGATCTGTTTTGAAACAGTGTTAGTGTCGGTGCAAGATAGGTGCTCGGTTTGCGTCAAACGTACCATAGGTTCATAAATTGTTTTAGAAGCACCCGCGGTACTCCTAGGTGATGAGGGTCTGGTGGAGATCTATTTGGTCCGTTTGGAGATAGTGCTACAGAAGATAGGTGCACGGTTTGCATTGAACGTACCATAGGTCATAAATAGTTTTGGACGCACCCGATGGAACTCGTAAGTGACGTAGGTCATGTGGAATCTCGTTTAGATCTATTTTGAGACAGTGTTAGCGTTGGTGCAAGATAGGTGCACGGTTTGCACTGAACGTACCAGGGGCATAGAAATCATTTTGGACACACTCGATGGGACTCCTAGGTGACGAGGCTCAAGTGGAAGCTCGGCTAGGTCCGTTTGGGGATAGGGCTTCTCTTATGCAAGATTGGTGCTTGGTTTGCACCAAATGTAGCATAGGCATAGAAATCGTTTTGGATGCACTCGAGGAGACTCCTAGGTGATGAGGCTCAAGTGGAAGCTCAATTCGGTACGTTTGGAGATAGTGCTACTCTTGATGCAAGATTGGTGCTTGGTTTGCGTTGAATGTGCCGTAGGCTCGGAAATAGTATTGGAGGCACCCGATAGAACTCCTAGGTGACGTGGGTCATGTGGAATCTCGCTTTGATCTATTTGGAGACAGTGTTAGCGTCGGTGCAAGATAGGTGCACGGTTTGCCCTGAACATACCATAGGCCTAGAAATCATTTTGGACACACTCGATGGGACTCCTCGGTGACGAGGCTCCAGTAGAAGCTTGGTACGGTCCATTTGGAGATAGTGCTACTCTTGATGCATGATTGGTGAACGGTTTGCGTCGAACGTACCGTAGGCTCGGAAATAGTATTGGAGGCACCCAATGGAACACCTAGGTTACGTGGGTCATGTGGAATCTTGTTTTGATCTATTTTGAAACAGTGTTAGCATCGGTGCAGATAGGTGTTCGGTTTGCGTCAAACGTACCATAGGTTCATAAATTGTTTTAGAAGCACCCGCGGTACTCCTAGGTGATGAGGGTCTGGTGGAGATCTGTTTGGTCCGTTTGGAGATAGTGCTACAGAAGATAGGTGCACGGTTTGCATTGAACGTACCATAGGTCATAAACAGTTTTGGACGCAACTGAAAAACTCATAAGTGACGTGGGTCGTGTGGAATCTCGTTTTAGTCCATTTAGAGATAGTGTTAGAGTCAGTGCAAGGTTGGAGCACGGTTTGCACCGAACATACCATAGGCATAGAAATCGTTTTGGACGATCTCGATCAGACTCCTATGTGACGAGGCTCAAGTGGAAGCTCGGTTCGGTCCGTTTCGGGATAGTGCTTCTCTTGATGCAAGATTGGTGCTTGGTTTGCACCAAATGTAGCATAGGCATAGAAATCATTTTGAACACACTCGAGGGGACTCCTAGGTGATGAGGCTCAAGTGGAAGCTCAATTCGGTACGTTTGGAGATAGTGCTACTCTTGATGCAAGATTGGTGCTCGATTTGCGTCGAATGTGCCGTAGGCTCGGAAATAGTATTGGAGGCACCCAATGGAACTCCTAGGTGACGTGGGTCATGTGGAATCTCGTTTAGATCTGTTTTGAGACAGTGTTAGCGTCGGTCCAAGATAGGTGCACGGTTTGCACTGAACGTACCATGTGCATAGAAATCGTTTTGGACACACTCGATGGGACTCCTAGGTGACGAGGCTCAAGTGGAAGCTCGGCTCAGTCCATTTGGGGATGGTGCTTCTCTTGATGCAAGATTGGTGCTTGGTTTGCACTGAATGTAGCATAGGCATAGAAATCGTTTTGGACACACTCGATGGGACTCCTAGTGACGAGGCTGCAGTGGAAGCTCGGTACGATCCATTTGGAGATAGTACTACTCTTGATGCATGATTGGTGCACGGTTTGCGTCGAACGTACCGTAGGCTCAGAAATAGTATTGGAGGCACCCGATGGAACTCCTAGGTTACGTGGGTCATGTGGAATCTTGTTTCGATCTGTTTTGAAACAGTGTTAGCGTCGGTGCAAGATAGGTGCTCGGTTTGCGTCAAACGTACCATAGGTTCATTAATTGTTTTAGAACCACCCACGGTACTCCTAGGTGATGAGGGTCTGGTGGAGATCTGTTTGGTCCGTTTGGAGATAGTGCTACAGAAGATAGGTGCACGGTTTGCATTGAACGTACCATAGGTCATAAACAGTTTTGGACGCACCCGATGGAACTCGTAAGTGACGTGGGTCGTGTGGAATCTCATTTTAGTCCATTTAGAGATAGTGTTAGTGTTAGTGCCAGGTTGGAGCACGGTTTGCGCCGAACATACCATAGGCATAGAAATTGTTTTGGACGATCTCGATCAGACTCCAATGTGATGAGGCTCGAGTGGAAGCTCGGTTCGGTCCATTTCGGGATAGTGCTTCTCTTGATGCAAGATTGGTGCTTGGTTTGCACCAAATGTAGCATAGGCATAGAAATCGTTTTGAACACACTCGAGGGGACTCCTAGGTGATGAGGCTCAAGTGGAAGCTCGATTCGGTATGTTTGGAGATAGTGCTACTCTTGATGCAAGATTGGTGCTCGGTTTGCGTCGAATGTGCCATAGGCTCAGAAATTGTATTGGAGGCACCCGATGGAACTCCTAGGTGACGTAGGTCATGTGAAATCTCGTTTAGATCTATTTTGAGACAGTGTTAGCGTCGGTGCATGATAGGTGCATGGTTTGCACTGAACGTACCATGGGCATAGAAATCATTTTGGACACACTCGATGGGGCTCCTAGGTGACGAGGCTCAAGTGGAAGCGTGGCTCGGTCTGTTTGGGGATAGTGCTTCTCTTGATGCAAGGTTGGTGGTTGGTTTCCACCAAATGTAGCATAGGCATAGAAATCATTTTGGAGGCACTCGAGGGGACTCCTAGGTGACGAGGCTCAAGGGGAAGCTCGATTCGGTACATTTGGAGATAGTGCTACTCTTGATGCAAGATTGGTGCTCGGTTTGCGTCGAATATGCCATAGGCTTGGAAATAGTATTGGAGGCACCCGATGGAACTCCTAGGTGACGTGGGTCATGTGGAATCTTGTTTTGATCTATTTTGAGACAGTGTTAGCGTTGGTGCAAGATAGGTGCACGGTTTGCGCTGAACGTACCATAGGCATAGAAATCGTTTTGGACACACTCGATGGGACTCCTCGGTGACGAGGCTCTAGTGGAAGCTTGGTACAATCCATTTGGAGATAGTGCTACTCTTGATGCATGATTGGTGCACCGTTTGCGTCGAACGTACCGTGGGCTCGGAAATAGTATTGGAGGCACCCGATGGAACTCCTAGTTACGTGGGTCATGGGGAATCTTGTTTCGATCTGTTTTGAAACAGTGTTAGCGTCGGTGCAAGATAGGTGCTCGGTTTGAGTCAAACGTACCATAGGTTCATAAATTGTTTTAGAAGCACCCACGGTACTCCTAGGTGATGAGGGTCTGGTGGAGATCTGTTTGGTCCGTTTGGAGATAGTGCTACAGAAGATAGGTGCATGGTTTGCATTGAACGTACCATAGGTCATAAACAGTTTTGGACGCACCCGATGGAACTCGTAAGTGACGTGGGTCATGTGGAATCTCGTTTTAGTCCATTTGGAGATAGTGCTAGTGTTAGTGCCAGGTTGGAGCACCGTTTGCACCGAACATACCATAGGCATAGAGATCATTTTGGACGATCTCAACCAGACTCCTATGTGACGAGGCTCAAGTGGAAGCTCGGTTCGGTCCGTTTTGGGATAGTGCTTCTCTTGATGCAAGATTGGTGCTTGGTTTGCACCAAATGTAGCATAGGCATAGAAATCGTTTTGAACACACTCGAGGGGACTCCTAGGTGACGAGGCTCAAGCGGAAGCTCGATTCAGTACGTTTGGAGATAGTGCTACTCTTGATGCAAGATTGGTGCTCGGTTTGCGTTGAATGTGCCAAAGGCTCAGAAATTGTATTGGAGGCACCCGATGGAACTCCTTGGTGACGTAGGTCATGTGGAATCTCGTTTAGATCTATTTTGAGACAGTGTTAGCGTCGGTGCAAGATAGGTGCACGGTTTGCACTAAACGTACCATGGGCATAGAAATCATTTTGGACACACTCGATGGGACTCCTAGGTGACGAGGCTCAAGTGGAAGCGTGGCTCGGTCCGTTTGGGGATAGTGCTTCTCTTGATGCAAGGTTGGTGCTTGGTTTCAACCAAACGTAGCATAGGCATAGAAATCGTTTTGGACGCACTCGAGGGGACTCCTAGGTGACGAGGCTCAAGGGGAAGCTCGATTCGGTACGTTCGGAGATAGTGCTACTCTTGATGCAAGATTGGTGCTCGATTTGCGTCGAATGTGCCGTAGGCTCAGAAATAGTATTGGAGGCACGTAATGGAACTCCTAGGTGACGTGGGTCATGTGGAATCTCGTTTAGATCTATTTTGAGACAGTGTTAGCGTCAGTGCAAGATAGGTGCACGGTTTGCACTGAACGTACCGTGTGCATAGAAATCGTTTTGGACACACTCGATGGAACTCCTAGGTGACGAGGCTCAAGTGGAAGCTCGGCTTGGTCCATTTGGGGATAGTGCTTCTCTTGATGCAAGATTGGTGCTTCGTTTGCACCAAATGTAGCATTGGCATAGAAATCGTTTTGGACGCACTTGAGGGGACTCCTAGGTGACGAGGCTCAAGTGGAAGCTCAATTCGGTACGTTTGGAGATAGTGCTACTCTTGATGCATGATTGGTGCACGGTTTGCGTCGAACATACCGTAGGCTCGAAAATAGTATTGGAGGCACCCGATGGAACTCGTAGGTTACGTGGGTCATGTGGAATCTTGTTTCGATCTGTTTTGAAACAGTGTTAGTGTCGGTGCAAGATAGGTGCTCGGTTTGCGTCAAACGTACCATAGGTTCATAAATTGTTTTAGAAGCACCCGCGGTACTCCTAGGTGATGAGGGTCTGGTGGAGATCTATTTGGTCCGTTTGGAGATAGTGCTACAGAAGATAGGTGCACGGTTTGCATTGAACGTACCATAGGTCATAAATAGTTTTGGACGCACCCGATGGAACTCGTAAGTGACGTAGGTCATGTGGAATCTCGTTTAGATCTATTTTGAGACAGTGTTAGCGTTGGTGCAAGATAGGTGCACGGTTTGCACTGAACGTACCAGGGGCATAGAAATCATTTTGGACACACTCGATGGGACTCCTAGGTGACGAGGCTCAAGTGGAAGCTCGGCTAGGTCCGTTTGGGGATAGGGCTTCTCTTATGCAAGATTGGTGCTTGGTTTGCACCAAATGTAGCATAGGCATAGAAATCGTTTTGGATGCACTCGAGGAGACTCCTAGGTGATGAGGCTCAAGTGGAAGCTCAATTCGGTACGTTTGGAGATAGTGCTACTCTTGATGCAAGATTGGTGCTTGGTTTGCGTTGAATGTGCCGTAGGCTCGGAAATAGTATTGGAGGCACCCGATAGAACTCCTAGGTGACGTGGGTCATGTGGAATCTCGCTTTGATCTATTTGGAGACAGTGTTAGCGTCGGTGCAAGATAGGTGCACGGTTTGCCCTGAACATACCATAGGCCTAGAAATCATTTTGGACACACTCGATGGGACTCCTCGGTGACGAGGCTCCAGTAGAAGCTTGGTACGGTCCATTTGGAGATAGTGCTACTCTTGATGCATGATTGGTGAACGGTTTGCGTCGAACGTACCGTAGGCTCGGAAATAGTATTGGAGGCACCCAATGGAACACCTAGGTTACGTGGGTCATGTGGAATCTTGTTTTGATCTATTTTGAAACAGTGTTAGCATCGGTGCAGATAGGTGTTCGGTTTGCGTCAAACGTACCATAGGTTCATAAATTGTTTTAGAAGCACCCGCGGTACTCCTAGGTGATGAGGGTCTGGTGGAGATCTGTTTGGTCCGTTTGGAGATAGTGCTACAGAAGATAGGTGCACGGTTTGCATTGAACGTACCATAGGTCATAAACAGTTTTGGACGCAACTGAAAAACTCATAAGTGACGTGGGTCGTGTGGAATCTCGTTTTAGTCCATTTGGAGATAGTGTTAGAGTCAGTGCAAGGTTGGAGCACGGTTTGCACCGAACATACCATAGGCATAGAAATCGTTTTGGACGATCTCGATCAGACTCCTATGTGACGAGGCTCAAGTGGAAGCTCGGTTCGGTCCGTTTCGGGATAGTGCTTCTCTTGATGCAAGATTGGTGCTTGGTTTGCACCAAATGTAGCATAGGCATAGAAATCATTTTGAACACACTCGAGGGGACTCCTAGGTGATGAGGCTCAAGTGGAAGCTCAATTCGGTACGTTTGGAGATAGTGCTACTCTTGATGCAAGATTGGTGCTCGATTTGCGTCGAATGTGCCGTAGGCTCGGAAATAGTATTGGAGGCACCCAATGGAACTCCTAGGTGACGTGGGTCATGTGGAATCTCGTTTAGATCTGTTTTGAGACAGTGTTAGCGTCGGTCCAAGATAGGTGCACGGTTTGCACTGAACGTACCATGTGCATAGAAATCGTTTTGGACACACTCGATGGGACTCCTAGGTGATGAGGCTCAAGTGGAAGCTCGGCTCAGTCCATTTGGGGATGGTGCTTCTCTTGATGCAAGATTGGTGCTTGGTTTGCACTGAATGTAGCATAGGCATAGAAATCGTTTTGGACACACTCGATGGGACTCCTAGTGACGAGGCTGCAGTGGAAGCTCGGTACGATCCATTTGGAGATAGTACTACTCTTGATGCATGATTGGTGCACGGTTTGCGTCGAACGTACCGTAGGCTCAGAAATAGTATTGGAGGCACCCGATGGAACTCCTAGGTTACGTGGGTCATGTGGAATCTTGTTTCGATCTGTTTTGAAACAGTGTTAGCGTCGGTGCAAGATAGGTGCTCGGTTTGCGTCAAACGTACCATAGGTTCATTAATTGTTTTAGAACCACCCACGGTACTCCTAGGTGATGAGGGTCTGGTGGAGATCTGTTTGGTCCGTTTGGAGATAGTGCTACAGAAGATAGGTGCACGGTTTGCATTGAACGTACCATAGGTCATAAACAGTTTTGGACGCACCCGATGGAACTCGTAAGTGACGTGGGTCGTGTGGAATCTCATTTTAGTCCATTTAGAGATAGTGTTAGTGTTAGTGCCAGGTTGGAGCACGGTTTGCACCGAACATACCATAGGCATAGAAATTGTTTTGGACGATCTCGATCAGACTCCAATGTGATGAGGCTCGAGTGGAAGCTCGGTTCGGTCCATTTCGGGATAGTGCTTCTCTTGATGCAAGATTGGTGCTTGGTTTGCACCAAATGTAGCATAGGCATAGAAATCGTTTTGAACGCACTCGAGGGGACTCCTAGGTGATGAGACTCAAGTGGAAGATAGCGCTACTCTTGATGCAAGATTGGTGCTCGGTTTGCGTCGAATGTGCCGTAGGCTTAGAAATAGTATTGGAGGCACCCGATGGAACTCCTAGGTGACGTGGGTCATGTGGAATCTCGTTTAGATCTATTTTGAGACAGTGTTAGCGTCGGTGCAAGATAGGTGCACGGTTTGCACTGAACGTACCATAGGCATAGAACTCGTTTTGGACACACTCGATGGGACTCCTACGTGACGAGGCTCCAGTGGAAGCTCGGTACGATCCATTTGGGGATAGTGCTACTCTTGATGCATGATTGGTGCACGGTTTGCGTCGAACGTACCGTAGGCTTGGAAATAGTATTGGAGGCACCCGATTGAACTCCTAGGCTACGTGGGTCATGTGGAATCTTGTTTCAATCTATTTTGAAACAGTGTTAGCGTCGGTGCAAGATAGGTGCTCGGTTTGCGTCAAACGTACCATAGGTTCATAAATTGTTTTAGAAGCACCCGCGGTACTCCTAGGTGATGAGGGTCTGGTGGAGATCTGTTTGGTCCATTTGGAGATAGTGCTACAGAAGATAGGTGCACGGTTTGCATTGAATGTACCATAGATCATAAACAGTTTTGGACGCACCCGATGGAACTCGTAAGTGACGTGGGTTGTGTGGAATCTCATTTTAGTCCATTTGGAGATAGTGTTAGTGTTAGTGCCAGGTTGGAGCACGGTTTGCACCGAACATACCATAGGCATAGAAATCGTTTTGGATGATCTCGATCAGACTCCTATGTGACGAGGCTCAAGTGGAAGCTCGGTTCGGTCCGTTTCGGGATAGTGCTTCTCTTGATGCAAGATTTGTGCTTGGTTTGCACCAAATGTAGCATAGGCATAGAAATCATTTTGAACGCACTCCAGGGGACTCCTAGGTGACGAGGCTCAAGTGGAAGCTCGATTCGGTATGTTTGGAGATAGTGCTACTCTTGATGCAAGATTGGTGCTCGATTTGCGTCGAATGTGCCGTCGGCTCAGAAATAGTATTGGAGGCACCCGATCGAACTCCTAGCTGACGTAGGTCATGTGGAATCTCGTTTAGATCTATTTTGAGACAGTGTTAGCGTTGGTGCAAGATAGGTGCACGGTTTGCACTGAACATACCATGGGCATAGAAATCGTTTTGGACACACTCGATGGGAACTCCTTGGTGACGAGGCTCAAGTGGAAGCTCGGCTCGGTCTGTTTGGGGATAGTGCTTCTCTTGATGCAAGATTGGTGCTTGGTTTGCACCAAATGTAGCATAGGCATAGAAATCGTTTTGGACGCACTCGAGGGGACTCCTAGGTGACGAGGCTCAAGTGGAAGCTCGATTCGGTATGTTTGGAGATAGTGCTACTCTTGATGCAAGATTGGTGCTCGGTTTGCGTCGAATGTGCCGTAGGCTCGGAAATAGTATTAGAGGCACCCGATGGAACTCCTAGTAGAGGCACCCGATGGAACTCCTAGGTGATGTAGGTCATGTGGAATCTCATTTAGATCTATTTTGAGACAGTGTTAGCGTCGGTGCAAGATAGGCGCACGGTTTGCACTGAACGTACCATGGGCATAGAAATCATTTTGGACACACTCGATGGGACTCCTAGGTGACGAGGCTCAAGTGGAAGCTCGGCTCGGTCCGTTTGGGGATAGTGACTTGATGCAAGATTGGTGCTTGGTTTGCACCAAATGTAGCATAGGCATAGAAATCATTTTGGACACACTCGAGGGGACTCCTAGGTGACGAGGCTCAAGTGGAAGCTCGATTCGGTACGTTTGGAGATAGTGCTACTCTTGATGCAAGATTGGTGCTTGGTTTGCGTTGAATGTGCCGTAGGCTCGGAAATAGTATTGGAGGCACCCGATAGAACTCCTAGGTGACGTGGGTCGTGTGGAATCTCGCTTTGATCTATTTGGAGACAGTGTTAGCGTCGGTGCAAGATAGGTGCTCGGTTTGCCCTGAACATACCATAGGCCTAGAAATCATTTTGGACACACTCGATGGAACTCCTCGGTGACGAGGCTCCAGTGGAAGCTTGGTACGGTCCATTTGGAGATAGTACTACTCTTGATGCATGATTGGTGAACGGTTTGCGTCGAACGTACCGTAGGCTCGGAAATAGTATTGGAGGCACCCAATGGAACACCTAGGTTATGTGGGTCATGTGGAATCTTGTTTTGATCTATTTTGAAATAGTGTTAGCATCAGTGCAGATAGGTGTTCGGTTTGCGTCAAACGTACCATAGGTTCATAAATTGTTTTAGAAGCACCCACGGTACTCCTAGGTGATGAGGGTCTGGTGGAGATCTGTTTGGTCCGTTTGGAGATAGTGCTACAGAAGATAGGTGCACGGTTTGCATTGAACGTACCATAGGTCATAAACAGTTTTGGACGCAACCGAAAAACTCATAAGTGACGTGGGTCGTGTGGAATCTCGTTTTAGTCCATTTGGAGATAGTGTTAGAGTCAGTGCAAGGTTGGAGCACGGTTTGCACCGAACATACCATAGGCATAGAAATCATTTTGGACGATCTTGATCAGACTCCTAGGTGATGAGGCTCAAGTGGAAGCTCGGTTCGGTCCGTTTCGGGATAGTGCTTCTCTTGATGCAAGATTGGTGCTTGGTTTGCACCAAATGTAGCATAGGCATAGAAATCATTTTGAACACACTCGAGGGGACTCCTAGGTGATGAGGCTCAAGTGGAAGCTCAATTCGGTACGTTTGGAGATAGTGCTACTCTTGATGCAAGATTGGTGCTCGATTTGCGTCGAATGTGCCGTAGGCTCGGAAATAGTATTGGAGGCACCCAATGGAACTCCTAGGTGACGTGGGTCATGTGGAATCTCGTTTAGATCTGTTTTGAGACAGTGTTAGCGTCGGTCCAAGATAGGTGCCTGGTTTGCACTGAACGTACCATGTGCATAGAAATCGTTTTGGACACACTCGATGGGACTCCTAGGTGACGAGGCTCAAGTGGAAGCTCGGCTCGGTCCATTTGGGGATGGTGCTTCTCTTGATGCAAGATTGGTGCTTGGTTTGCACCAAATGTAGCATAGGCATAGAAATCATTTTGGACGCACTTGAGGGCACTCCTAGGTGACGAGGCTCAAGTGGAAGCTCGATTCGGTGCGTTTGGAGATAGTGCTACTCTTGATGCAAGATTGGTGCTCGGTTTGCGTCGAATGTGCCGTAGGCTCAGAAATAGTATTGGAGGCACCCGATGAAACTCCTAGGTGACGTGGGTCATGTGGAATCTCGTTTTGATCTATTTTGAGACAGTGTTAGCGTCGGTGCAAGATAGGTGCAGGTTTGCACTGAATGTACCATAAGCATAGAAATCGTTTTGGACACACTCGATGGGACTCCTAGTGACGAGGCTGCAGTGGAAGCTCGGTACGATCCATTTGGAGATAGTACTACTCTTGATGCATGATTGGTGCACGGTTTGCGTCGAACGTACCGTAGGCTCAGAAATAGTATTGGAGGCACCCGATGGAACTCCTAGGTTACGTGGGTCATGTGGAATCTTGTTTCGATCTGTTTTGAAACAGTGTTAGCGTCGGTGCAAGATAGGTGCTCGGTTTGCGTCAAACGTACCATAGGTTCATTAATTGTTTTAGAACCACCCACGGTACTCCTAGCTGATGAGGGTCTGGTGGAGATCTGTTTGGTCCGTTTGGAGATAGTGCTACAGAAGATAGGTGCACGGTTTGCATTGAACGTACCATAGGTCATAAACAGTTTTGGACGCACCCGATGGAACTCGTAAGTGACGTGGGTCGTGTGGAATCTCATTTTAGTCCATTTAGAGATAGTGTTAGTGTTAGTGCCAGGTTGGAGCACGGTTTGCACCGAACATACCATAGGCATAGAAATTGTTTAGGACGATCTCGATCAGACTCCTATGTGACGAGGCTCGAGTGGAAGCTCGGTTCGGTCCGTTTCGGGATAGTGCTTCTCTTGATGCAAGATTGGTGCTTGGTTTGCACCAAATGTAGCATAGGCATAGAAATTGTTTTGAACGCACTCGAGGGGACTCCTAGGTGATGAGACTCAAGTGGAAGATAGTGCTACTCTTGATGCAAGATTGGTGCTCGGTTTGCGTCGAATGTGCCGTAGGCTTAGAAATAGTATTGGAGGCACCCGATGGAACTCCTAGGTGACGTGGGTCATGTGGAATCTCGTTTAGATCTATTTTGAGATAGTGTTAGCGTCGGTGCAAGATAGGTGCATGGTTTGCACTGAATGTACCACGGGCATAGAAATCGTTTTGGACATACTCGATGGGACTCCTAGGTGACAAGGCTCAAGTGGAAGATCAGGTCGATCCGTTTGGGGATAGTGGTTCTCTTGATGCAAGATTGGCGCTTGGTTTGCACCAAATGTAGCATAGGCATAGAAATCGTTTTGGACGCACTCGAGGGGACTCCTAGGTGATGAGGCTCAAGTGGAAGCTCGATTCGGTACGTTTGGAGATAGTGCTACTCTTGATGCAAGATTGCTGCTCGGTTTGCGTCGAATGTGCCGTAGGCTCGGAAATAGTATTGGAGGCACCCGATGGAGCTCCTAGGTGACATGGGTCATGTGGAATCTCGTTTTGATCTATTTTGAGACAGTGTTAGCGTCGGTGCAAGATAGGTGCACGGTTTGCACTGAACGTACCATAGTCATAGACTCGTTTTGGACACACTCGATGGGACTCCTACGTGACGAGGCTCCAGTGGAAGCTCGGTACGATCCATTTGGGGATAGTGCTACTCTTGATGCATGATTGGTGCACGGTTTGCGTCGAACATACCGTAGGCTTGGAAATAGTATTGGAGGCACCCGATTGAACTCCTAGGCTACGTGGGTCATGTGGAATCTTGTTTCAATCTATTTTGAAACAGTGTTAGCGTCGGTGCAAGATAGGTGCTTGGTTTGCGTCAAACGTACCATAGGTTCATAAATTGTTTTAGAAGCACCCGCGGTACTCCTAGGTGATGAGGGTCTGGTGGAGATCTGTTTGGTCCATTTGGAGATAGTGCTACAGAAGATAGGTGCACGGTTTGCATTGAATGTACCATAGATCATAAATAGTTTTGGACGCACCCGATGGAACTCGTAAGTGACGTGGGTCGTGTGAAATCTCATTTTAGTCCATTTGGAGATAGTGTTAGTGTTAGTGCCAGGTTGGAGCACGGTTTGCACCGAACATACCATAGGCATAGAAATCGTTTTGGATGATCTCGATCAGACTCCTATGTGACGAGGCTCAAGTGGAAGCTCGGTTCGGTCCGTTTCGGGATAGTGCTTCTCTTGATGCAAGATTTGTGCTTAGTTTGCACCAAATGTAGCATAGGCATAGAAATCATTTTTAACGCACTCCAGGGGACTCCTAGGTGACGAGGCTCAAGTGGAAGCTCGATTCGGTACGTTTGGAGATAGTGCTACTCTTGATGCAAGATTGGTGCTCGATTTGCGTCGAATGTGCCGTAGGCTCGGAAATAGTATTGGAGGCACCCGATCGAACTCCTCACTGACGTAGGTCATGTGGAATCTCGTTTAGATCTATTTTGAGACAGTGTTAGCGTTGGTGCAAGATAGGTGCACGGTTTGCACTGAACATACCATGGGCATAGAAATTGTTTTGGACACACTCGATGGGAACTCCTTGGTGACGAGGCTCAAGTGGAAGCTCGGCTCGGTCTATTTGGGGATAGTGCTTCTCTTGATGCAAGATTGGTGCTTGGTTTGCACCAAATGTAGCATAGGCATAGAAATCGTTTTGGACGCACTCGAGGGGACTCCTAGGTGACGAGGCTCAAGTGGAAGCTCGATTCGGTACGTTCGGAGATAGTGCTACTCTTGATGCAAGATTGGTGCTCGATTTGCGTCGAATGTGCCGTAGGCTCGGAAATAGTATTAGAGGCACCCGATGGAACTCCTAGGTGATGTAGGTCATGTGGAATCTCATTTAGATCTATTTTGAGACAGTGTTAGCGTCGGTGCAAGATAGGTGCACGGTTTGCACTGAACGTACCATGGGCATAGAAATCATTTTGGACACATTCGATGGGACTCCTAGGTGACGAGGCTCAAGTGGAAGCTCGGCTCGGTCCGTTTGGGGATAGTGCTTCACTTGATGCAAGATTGGTGCTTGGTTTGCACCAAATGTAGCATAGGCATAGAAATCATTTTGGACACACTCGAGGGGACTCCTAGGTGACGAGGCTCAAGTGGAAGCTCGATTCGGTACGTTTGGAGATAGTGCTACTCTTGATGCAAGATTGGTGCTCGGTTTGCATTGAATGTGCCATAGGCTCGGAAATAGTATTGGAGGCACCCGATGGAACTCCTAGGTGACATGGGTCATGTGGAATCTCGTTTTGACCTATTTTGAGACAATGTTAGCATCAGTGCAAGATAGGTGCACGGTTTGCACTGAACATACCATAGGCATAGAAATCGTTTTGGACACACTCGATGAGACTCCTTGATGAGACTAGAGGTTGTTCCTGATCTTTTGGTGAGTGTGGATAAACTCGATTTGGGGTGGATTCGACGTTGGCTGTCCGACTACAACGACCACAAGGTGGCTGCGCCTTAGCAACAGGTACACCGGCTCCGATTGTGATGTTCTTGCCGTGCCAAGAACACCAAGAACCTGCAAGCAACCGAGAACAAGCAAGAACAAGATGAACAAGCAAATAACTCACGGATTTAAGCCAAAGGCTGAATCTGAATCACAAGTTGGGGTCTTGAAACAAGCAAATCGGGTGGTCTAGCCGACACACGCGTTTACAAGGAAGAAGCAGCAGCTATCTTGCATCTAAACAAAACCCACCCTCATTCTGATGGCTGCTGGCTCTATTTATAAGGAGGAGAGCACAAGGGGGAGTGGGAAACCCTAATCTGGGCGTCCCTCAAAGGGTTGTAGTTAGTACAAGGCCCAGGCCCAAGCTGTAGGTCTCTGCGTCCTTTGGCTTGCTGCACACAGCTTTGGTAGATTCTGATAGTGGGGCTGGACCCATGTGAAAGAGGACGACGCGCTCTTTCCAACAAGTCAAAAACCAGCTTCATTGGATCTCGTATCAAGGAGTTATGGTACTTTTGATGGAGTGTCCCCTGCTGTCTCGAGATGAGCTGTGCGCCCCATTAATGATGATTCCCACTTGTTCGGCTGCTCCATCCTCATCATGGGGTCTAAACATGAGGCAATGGAGTCTTGACCAACATTCATAAGAATAAGACAATCATCACCATGATTTAGTAGCATCCAATTCTGAGACTAGTTTGTATGAACAGCGAGGAATGACTTTACCTGATAATTAAGTTGTCGTGCTCGAGCTCTTGTCATCGGACCTTGTTGTGCAGCAGGTGTGGTTGTGTCAATGGAAGGGATGTCCTCATCATCCTCCCCTTCTTGCATTTGAGTCGTCCTCGACTCTAGTTCATCCACTTCTCCCAAATATGGCTTCAAATCTGCAATGTTAAATGTGGGGCTAACCCCAAAAGCTGCAGGTAGCTCAAGTTTGTACGCATTATCATTAATCCTTTCTAACACTTTAAAAGGACCATCGGCTCTAGGCAGCAACTTAGACTTTCGCAAATCAGGGAACCTATCTTTTCTCAAATGGAGCCAAACTAGATCACCAGGTTCAAAAATGACATGTTTCTTCCCTTTGCTACCAGCTAGTTTATACTTTGCATTCATGCACTCTATTTTCTCTTTAGTGGTTTCATGCAATTTTAAGATCAGTTCAGCACGTTGTTTAGCATCAAAGTTCACTCGCTCCGAGGTCGGAAGAGGTAACAAATCAATAGGAGCACGTGGCACAAACCCATAAACTATCTCAAAAGGGCTTTTCTTAGTGGTAGAATTCTGTGAACGATTATAAGCAAACTCAACATGAGGCAAGCACTCTTCCCACATTTTTATGTTCTTTTTCAAAACAGCCCTAAGCAATGTAGATAAGGTTCTATTGACAACCTCAGTTTGTCCATCAGTTTGGGGATGACAAGTAGTGGAAAATAAAAGCTTAGTCCCTAGCTTAGCCCACAAAGTTCTCCAAAAATGACTAAGAAACTTTGCATCCCGATCAGAAACAATGGTGTTAGGCACACCATGCGATCGAACAATCTCACGAAAGAACAAATCAGCAACATGTGTAGCATCATCGCTCTTATGACATGGTATGAAATGTGCCATTTTAGAAAATCTGTCCACAACAACAAACACACTATCCCTCCCCTTCTTTGTTCTAGGCAGTCCTAAAACAAAGTCCATTGAAATATCTTCCCATGGTGCACTTGGAACAGGAAGAGGCATGTATAAACCATGAGGATTAAGGCGTGACTTAGCTTTCTGGCATGTTGTGCAGCGAGCAACGAACCTCTCCACGTCTCTCCTCATCTTGGGCCAAAAGAAATGACCAGCAAGGATGTCCTCTGTCTTTTTCACACCAAAATGTCCCATGAGTCCTCCTCCATGCGCTTCCTGCAACAATAACAAACGCACGGAGCTAGCTGGAATGCATAGCTTGTTGGCTCTAAAGACAAACCCGTCGGTGAGGACGAATCTGTTCCATGTTTTCCCCTCTTGGCAATTCAGCAATACATCTTTGAAATCATTGTCATGTGCATATTGTTCCTTAATAGTTTCCAAACCAAAGATTTTAAAGTCAAGTTGTGAAAGCATGGTGTAACGTCTAGACAAAGCATCAGCAATTATATTTTCCTTCCCCTTTTTGTGTTTGATGACATAAGGAAAGGACTCGATGAATTCAACCCACTTGGCATGTCTACGGTTCAGTTTTGCTTGACTACGGATGTGTTTCAATGATTCATGATCAGAATGTATGACAAACTCTTTGGGCCACAAATAATGCTGCCATGTTTCCAAAGTCCGAACTAGAGCAAGCAATTCCTTATCATAAGTAGAATAGTTCAAACTAGGGCCACTCAACTTTTCACTGAAATACGCCACAGGTTTTCCCTCTTGTAACAGCACACCACCCAACCCAATTCCACTAGCATCACATTCAAGCTCAAAGGTTTTGTTGAAATCAGGAAGCTGGAGTAAAGGTGCATGAGTTAACTTATCTTTGAGCGTGTTGAAAGCATCCTGTTGGGCTGCAGCCCAAGTGAAGGTTGCACCCTTCTTGGTGAGTTCATGCAGCGGGGCTGCAATGGTGCTGAAGTCCTTCACAAATCGACGGTAGAAACCAGCAAGTCCTAGAAAACTCCGCACTTGTGTGACCGTGCAGGGAACAGGCCAGCTGTGTATGGCCTCAACCTTGGCTTGATCAACTTCTATTCCCTGCGGTGTCACAACATATCCAAGAAAAGAGACTCGATCTGTGCAAAAGGTGCACTTCTCAAGATTGCCAAACAAGTGTGCATCCCGAAGAGCATTGAAAATGGCACGCAAATGATCAAGATGTTCCTCTAATGATCTACTATATATCAAGATGTCATCAAAGTATACCACTACAAATCTGCCAATAAAAGAGCGTAAAACCTCGTTCATTAATCTCATGAAAGTGCTGGGTGCATTAGTTAATCCAAAGGGCATGACAAGCCATTCATATAAACCAAACTTAGTTTTAAACGTTGTTTTCCATTCATCTCCTAGCTTCATACGAATCTGGTGGTAACCACTACGCAAATCAATTTTAGAGAACACAATTGAGCCACTCAATTCATCAAGCATATCATCTAACCTTGGAATAGGATGACGATATCTGATTGTGATGTTGTTTATCGCTCTACAATCAACACACATGCGCCATGATCCATCCTTCTTAGGAACTAAAAGCACGGGAACGGCACAAGGGCTAAGAGACTCACGCACATAACCTTTGTTGAGCAATTCTTGTACTTGTCTCTGAATCTCTTTTGTCTCGTCCGGGTTGGTCCTATACGGCGCACGATTAGGCAAGGAAGCCCCAGGGATGAGGTCAATCTGGTGTTCAATCCCTCGAATTGGTGGCAGCCCCGGTGGTACCTCCTTTGGAAAAACATCGACATACTCCTGCAAAAGATTAGTGATAGCAGGAGGCAAAGAAATAGATGTATCTTCGAGTGAAAATAAAGTTTCTTTGCAAACCAAAGCATAGCAAACAGTAGTACTCGCATCAATCTCATCCAAATCAGATTTGGTGGCAAAGTAACAAGAGCCTTTCAGCTTGATCTCATTTTTATTATGATAAACAGATTTGCTAGACTTCTTCTTATGTTTCTCAAGTTCCTTAGCGACAATCTGATTTTCACTAGCAACAGACTGATTCTTAAGTTTGCTAGATCTAGCAAGTTCATCTCTTAGAATAGACTCAGGGGACATGGGGTGCAACACAATCTTCTTGTCATTATGCACGAAAGAGTATTGATTTGTTTTACCAGAGTGCAAGGAATCTTTATCAAACTGCCATGGTCTACCTAACAACATAGAGCATGCTTGCATAGGCACAACATCGCAGTCAATGGAATCATGATAAGAACCAATGGCAAACTCTACCCTTACCAATTGGGTTACCTTCACCTTGTCGCTGCTGTTAAGCCACTGAATGTAGTAAGGCTGCGGGTGTGGTTTTGTGCTCAATGAAAGCTTCTCCACCATTTCAGCACTTGCCAAGTTGTTGCAGCTTCCTCCATCTATGATCACACGGCAAGAGCGTTCCTTGATCACACACTTGGTTTGAAACAAAGTGTGGCGCTGATTTTGTTCAGCCCTCTCCATTTGGGCACTTAGCACCCGCTGCACCATGAGGCTCTCATAGTGCTCAGCAGCTTCAGCCCTAATGTGCTCTTCGTCATGTTGGAAATAATCTCCTTCTACTACACTGTTAGCAGCAAGCAAAGCATATGTTTCTTCATCAACATCACTAGCAGAGGAATACCCACCATCAGCTCGCACAATCATCACACGTGTGCTTGGGCAGTCCTTGCGTATGTGGCCATATCCTTTGCAGCGTAGGCACTGAATATCCCTTATTCTCCCCGTGGATACCACCGAGGATGAACTCTTGGCAGATGTAGCCGTTGCTCCTCTAGTTGGTTCACTTGGGCATGGTACAAAATTCGTTGTAGAGGGGCGTGGCTTGATGGTCGAGGAAGATTGTGGGGGTGCACGCGTTGACGGTGCAGCAGCATTGGAGGGTGTCCACAGGCTAGCACGACCTGCAGGAATGTTAGCCCTCATGCTAGCTCGTCGTCCCTGCACTTCTCGTTTAGCTTTACAAGCAAGGTGAAATAAAACGATTGACAGAATTATATTCCTTATAAGCTAGAATGTCCTGAATCTCCCGGTTCAGCCCACCCATAAATCTAGCTATGGCACCATCCTCATTTTCCTCTAGCCCGCAACAAAGCATACCCATTTGTAGCTCTTGATAGACTCTTCTACAGATTTGGATCCTTGCCTCAATTGTTGCAACTTATTTAAAAGATCACGGGCATAATAAGAAGGAACAAATCTGGCCCGCATGACCTATTTCAAAGCATCCCAAGTTGATGTGTTATTTGGGTTCTTACGATGGTATTCAGACCACCAAACAGAGGCAAAGTCAGTAAACTCACTAGTTGCAGCCCTAACACGTTTGTCCTCAGGGAAATCATGGCAAGTAAATTTCTGATCAACAGCTAATTCCCAACTAAGGTACATATCAGGATTATACCTCCCATCAAAAGCAGGCATGGTGAATTTAATCTTGCCAAATGAGTCATCGGCACGTACCTCTTGCCGTGGTCGGCGAGGACCTGTCTCATGGCGGCGGCGATGTTGTTCGATGCGTCGATGACCATTCAGCTCCTCATCAAGCTCAGTGTCCGCCGCATATTCTTCTTCATCATGACCAGCAGCACTGCCCATGGTGTTGTTGTTGTGATTGCGTCGTTCGAAACCATCACAGCGATACTGTTCCATCCTCTCCAATCGCTCCAAGACACCTACAAGAGATGTATTAACAGAACCAAGAGTGCCTTCCAAGGAAGCCAACCTGGTGTTGGTCTCAATCTGAGCCGTCTCCAATTGACCAAGGCGCTCATTGGTGACACGAACATCCTCATCAAGGTGTTCAGCATGGAGCCTCACTTTGCGTTCAAAGTGTTGCAGCATGGCTTTTGATCGAGGTGATTGTGGAGGGGTCCTTTCACCTTCTCCTACCATGGTTAGTATGTAGCAAGGGAATCACAAGAAAATATGTCCTACCAACTAACTGAATTAGGTGGCAACAATTTTCATTCTCTCAGCATGTGCAACCGAGTTCTTACATGTCCTTACCTTGCTATGCAGATGGTGTTGGCGACGACAAGAACAACACAAGTAGTAGCAAGTAGAACCCTATGACGTTGTAGATAATTTGTGGAGCTGTAGGTGGCTTAAAAAAAATCAAGGTACAACTGGAACCACGTTAGTAAATGCAAGTTGAATAAGTGTTCAAAGATAGTATCGTGCTGGTCCTAGGCTAACCCGTGCTAGAGATGCGAGCCTAGACACAAATGTTGTCACCGGATAGTAGCAAACAATGGGAATGATGAGAGTAAATAGCATCAACTTCACCCTTTTTTTTTATTTCTTTCTTTCTTTCCTCCTTTTCCTTTCTTTTTCTTTTCTATTTTCTTTTCTTTTCGACAAGTAGCGCACAAACTGAACTTTTGCAATATGATTATAACAAGAATGCAGCAAGTAGCATAGACTTTCTTTTACTAGGGATAAGGATTGCAACAAGTAGTACAAATATGCAATTTGAACTCTCTTATTTTCAGAACTGAGTGTACTCAGATTTGCACCAAAAGGACAGGTGCATAAGGTAGTGTTTGTGTAGGCGCGGCTAAAGGTGATGGTGGTGAGGGTTTCAGCGAAAAGGTGGAGAGAGCAGCGGTGCTTTTGGTGGTGGTGGTGGTGGTATTGGTGGAGATTGCAGTGGCTGAAGTGGGGGGGGGAAGGCAACAGCGGATTGTGTGGTGACTAAAACGTGACAAGAACTTGAAACTCTAAACGATTAGAACCTAAGAACCAGCACTTGACACCACGATGTAAAGCACAAACTCAACAAGCAAAGAACTAAGCAGATCAGCAAGGCTCAAACTTGTGTTTGGAATTTCAGTTCTATCCTATTTTTATATTTCTGGAACATAGGTAAAGCAATGAACAATAAATCACTCACCAAAGAACCTTGCTCTGATTACCACATGATGAGACTAGAGGTTGTTCCTGATCTTTTGGTGAGTGTGGATAAACTCGATTTGGGGTGGATTCGACGTTGGCTGTCCGACTACAACGACCACAAGGTGGCTGCGCCTTAGCAACAGGTACACCGGCTCCGATTGTGATGTTCTTGCCGTGCCAAGAACACCAAGAACCTGCAAGCAACCGAGAACAAGCAAGAACAAGATGAACCAGCAAATAACTCACGGATTTAAGCCAAAGGCTGAATCTGAATCACAAGTTGGGGTCTTGAAACAAGCAAATCGGGTGGTCTAGCTGACACACGCGTTTACAAGGAAGAAGCAGCAGCTATCTTGCATCTAAACAAAACCCACCCTCATTCTGATGGCTGCTGGCTCTATTTATAAGGAGGAGAGCACAAGGGGGAGTGGGAAACCCTAATCTGGGCGTCCCTCAAAGGGTTGTAGTTAGTACAAGGCCCAGGCCCAAGCTGTAGGTCTCTGCGTCCTTTGGCTTGCTGCACACAGCTTTGGTAGATTCTGATAGTGGGGCTGGACCCATGTGAAAGAGGACGACGCGCTCTTTCCAACAAGTCAAAAACCAGCTTCATTGGATCTCGTATCAAGGAGTTATGGTACTTTTGATGGAGTGTCCCCTGCTGTCTCGAGATGAGCTGTGCGCCCCATTAATGATGATTCCCACTTGTTCGGCTGCTCCATCCTCATCATGGGGTCTAAACATGAGGCAATGGAGTCTTGACCAACATTCCTAAGAATAAGACAATCATCACCATGATTTAGTAGCATCCAATTCTGAGACGAGTTTGTATGAACAGCGAGGAACGACTTTACCTGATAATTAAGTTGTCGTGCTCGAGCTCTTGTCATCGGACCTTGTTGTGCAGCAGGTGTGGTTGTGTCAATGGAAGGGATGTCCTCATCACTCCTAGGTGATGAGGCTCCAGTGGAAGCTCGGTACGGTCCATTTGGAGATAGTGCTACTCTTGATGCATGATTGGTGCACGGTTTGTGTCGAACGTACCGTAGGCTCGGAAATAGTATTGGAGGCACCTAATGGAACTCCTAGGTTACGTGGGTCATGTGGAATCTTGTTTTGATCTGTTTTGAAATAGTGTTAGCATCGGTGCAGATAGGTGTTCGGTTTACGTCAAACGTACCATAGGTTCATAAATTGTTTTAGAAGCACCCGCGGTACTCCTAGGTGATGAGGGTCTGGTGGAGATCTGTTTGGTCCATTTGGAGATAGTGCTACAGAAGATAGGTGCACGGTTTGCATTGAACATACCATAGGTCATAAACAGTTTTGGACGCACCCGATGGAACTCGTAACTGACGTGGGTCCTGTGGAATCTCGTTTTAGTCCATTTGGAGATAGTGTTAGTGTTAGTGCAAGGTTGGAGCACGGTTTGCACCGAACATACCATAGGCATAGAAATCATTTTGGACGATCTCGATCAGACACCTAGGTGACGAGGCTCAAGTGGAAGCTCGGTTCGGTCCATTTCAGGATAGTGCTTCTCTTGATGCAAGATTGGTGCTTGGTTTGCACCAAATGTAGCATAGGCATAGAAATCATTTTGGACGCACTTGAGGGCACTCCTAGGTGACGAGGCTCAAGTGGAAGCTCGATTCGGTACGTTTGGAGATAGTGCTACTCTTGATGCAAGATTGGTGCTCGATTTGCGTCGAATGTACCGTAGGCTCAGAAATAGTATTGGAGGCACGCAATGGAACTCCTAGGTGACGTGGGTCATGTGGAATCTCGTTTAGATCTATTTTGAAACAGTGTTAGCGTCAGTGCAAGATAGGTGCACGGTTTGCACTGAACGTACCGTGTGCATAGAAATCGTTTTGGACACACTCGATGGAACTCCTAGGTGACGAGGCTCAAGTGGAAGCTCGGCTTGGTCCGTTTGGGGATAGTGCTTCTCTTGATGCAAGATTGGTGCTTCGTTTGCACCAAATGTAGCATTGGCATAGAAATCGTTTTGGACGCACTTGAGGGGACTCCTAGGTGACGAGGCTCAAGTGGAAGCTCGATTCGGTACGTTTGGAGATAGTGCTACTCTTGATTCATGATTGGTGCACGGTTTGCGTCGAACATACCATAGGCTCGAAAATAGTATTGGAGGCACCCGATGGAACTCGTAGGTTACGTGGGTCATGTGGAATCTTGTTTCGATCTGTTTTGAAACAGTGTTAGCGTCGGTGCAAGATCGGTGCTCGGTTTGCGTCAAACGTACCATAGGTTCATAAATTGTTTTAGAAGCACCTGCGGTACTCCTAGGTGATGAGGGTCTGGTGGAGATCTGTTTGGTCCGTTTGGAGATAGTGCTACAGAAGATAGGTGCACGGTTTGCATTGAACGTACCATAGGTCATAAATAGTTTTGGACGCACCCGATGGAACTCGTAAGTGACGTAGGTCATGTGGAATCTCGTTTAGATCTATTTTGAGACAGTGTTAGCGTTGGTGCAAGATAGGTGCACGGTTTGCACTGAACGTACCATGGGCATAGAAATCATTTTGGACACACTCGATGGGACTCCTAGGTGACGAGGCTCAGGTGGAAGCTCGGCTGGGTCCGTTTGGGGATAGTGCTTCTCTTATGCAAGATTGGTGCTTGGTTTGCACCAAATGTAGCATAGGCATAGAAATCGTTTTGGATGCACTCGAGGGGACTCCTAGGTGATGAGGCTCAAGTGGAAGCTCAATTCGGTACGTTTGGAGATAGTGCTACTCTTGATGCAAGATTGTTGTTGGTTCACGTTGAATGTGCCGTAGGCTCGGAAATAGTATTGGAGGCACCCGATAGAACTCCTAGGTGACGTGGGTCATGTGGAATCTCGCTTTGATCTATTTGGAGACAGTGTTAGCGTCGGTGCAAGATAGGTGCACGGTTTGCCTTGAACGTACCATAGGCCTAGAAATCATTTTGGACACACTCGATGGGACTCCTAGGTGACGAGGCTCCAGTGGAAGCTTGGTACGGTCCATTTGGAGATAGTGCTACTCTTGATGCATGATTGGTGAACGGTTTGCGTCGAACATACCGTAGGCTCAGAAATAGTATTGGAGGCACCCAATGGAACACCTAGGTTACGTGGGTCATGTGGAATCTTGTTTTGATCTGTTTTGAAACAGTGTTAGCATCGGTGCAGATAGGTGTTCGGTTTGCGTCAAACGTACCATAGGTTCATAAATTGTTTTAGAAGCACCCGCGGTACTCCTAGGTGATGAGGGTCTGGTGGAGATCTGTTTGGTCCGTTTGCAGATAGTGCTACAGAAGATAGGTGCACGGTTTGCATTGAACGTACCATAGGTCATAAACAGTTTTGGACGCTACCGAAAAACTCATAAGTGACGTGGGTCGTGTGGAATCTCGTTTTAGTCCATTTGGAGATAGTGTTAGAGTCAGTGCAAGGTTAGAGCACGGTTTGCACCGAACATACCATAGGCATAGAAATCGTTTTGGACGATCTCAATCAGACTCCTAGGTGATGAGGCTCAAGTGGAAGCTCGGTTCGGTCCATTTCGGGATAGTGCTTCTCTTGATGCAAGATTGGTGCTTGGTTTGACCAAATGTAGCATAGGCATAGAAATCATTTTGAACACACTCGAGGGGACTCCTAGGTGATGAGACTCAAGTGGAAGCTCAACTCGGTACGTTTGGAGATAGTGCTACTCTTGATGCAAGATTGGTGCTCGATTTGCGTCGAATGTGCCGTAGGCTCGGAAATAGTATTGGAGGCACCCAATGGAACTCCTAGGTGATGTGGGTCATGTGGAATCTCGTTTAGATCTGTTTTGAGACAGTGTTAGCGTCGGTCCAAGATAGGTGCACGGTTTGCACTGAACGTACCATGTGCATAGAAATCGTTTTGGACACACTCGATGGGACTCCTAGGTGACGAGGCTCAAGTGGAAGCTCGGCTCAGTCCATTTGGGGATGGTGCTTCTCTTGATGCAAGATTGGTGCTTGGTTTGCACCAAATGTAGCATAGGCATAGAAATCGTTTTGGACGCACTTGAGGGCACTCCTAGGTGACGAGGCTCAAGTGGAAGCTCGATTCGGTACGTTTGGAGATAGTGCTACTCTTGATGCAAGATTGGTGCTCGGTTTGCGTCGAATGTGCCGTAGGCTCAGAAATAGTATTGGAGGCACCCGATGGAACTCCTAGGTGACGTGGGTCATGTGGAATCTCGTTTTGATCTATTTTGAGACAGTGTTAGCGTCGGTGCAAGATAGGTGCAGGTTTGCACTGAATGTACCATAAGCATAGAAATCGTTTTGGACACACTCGATGGGACTCCTAGGTGACGAGGCTGCAGTGGAAGCTCGGTACGATCCATTTGGAGATAGTGCTACAGAAGATAGGTGCACGGTTTGCATTGAACGTACCATAGGTCATAAACAGTTTTGGACGCACCCGATGGAACTCATAAGTGACGTGGGTCGTGTGGAATCTCGTTTTAGTCCATTTAGAGATAGTGTTAGTGTTAGTGCCAGGTTGGAGCATGGTTTGCACCGAACATACCATAGGCATAGAAATTGTTTTGGACAATCTCGATCAGACTCCTATGTGACGAGGCTCGAGTGGAAGCTCGGTTTGGTCCGTTTCGGGATAGTGCTTCTCTTGATGCAAGATTGGTGCTTGGTTTGCACCAAATGTAGCATAGGCATAGAAATTGTTTTGAACGCACTCGAGGGGACTCCTAGGAGATGAGACTCAAGTGGAAGATAGTGCTACTCTTGATGCAAGATTGGTGCTCGGTTTGCGTCGAATGTGCCGTAGGCTTAGAAATAGTATTGGAGGCACCCGATGGAACTCCTAGGTGACGTGGGTCATGTGGAATCTCGTTTAGATCTATTTTGAGATAGTGTTAGCGTCGGTGCAAGATAGGTGCACGGTTTGCACTGAATGTACCACAGGCATAGAAATCGTTTTGGACATACTCGATGGGACTCCTAGGTGACAAGGCTCAAGTGGAAGATCAGGTCGATCCGTTTGGGGATAGTGCTTCTCTTGATGCAAGATTGGCGCTTGGTTTGCACCAAATGTAGCATAGGCATAGAAATCGTTTTGGACGCACTCGAGGGGACTCCTAGGTGACGAGGCTCAAGTGGAAGCTCGATTCGGTACGTTTGGAGATAGTGCTACTCTTGATGCAAGATTGCTGCTCAGTTTGCGTCGAATGTGTCGTAGGCTCGGAAATAGTATTGGAGGCACCCGATGGAGCTCCTAGGTGACGTGGGTCATGTGGAATCTCGTTTTGATCTATTTTGAGACAGTGTTAGCGTCGGTGCAAGATAGGTGCACGGTTTGCACCGAACGTACCATAGGCATAGAACTCGTTTTGGACACACTCGATGGGACTCCTACGTGACGAGGCTCCAGTGGAAGCTCGGTACGATCCATTTGGGGATAGTGCTACTCTTGATGCATGATTGGTGCACGGTTTGCGTCGAACGTACCGTAGGCTTGGAAATAGTATTGGAGGCACCCGATTGAACTCCTAGGCTACGTGGGTCATGTGGAATCTTGTTTCAATCTATTTTGAAACAGTGTTAGCGTCGGTGCAAGATAGGTGATCGGTTTGCGTCAAACGTACCGTAGGTTCATAAATTGTTTTAGAAGCACCCGCGGTACTCCTAGGTGATGATGGTCTGGTGGAGATCTATTTGGTCCATTTGGAGATAGTGCTACAGAAGATAGGTGCACGGTTTGCATTGAATGTACCATAGATCATAAACAGTTTTGGACGCACCCGATGGAACTCGTAAGTGATGTGGGTCATGTGGAATCTCATTTTAGTCCATTTGGAGATAGTGTTAGTGTTAGTGCCAGGTTGGAGCACGGTTTGCACCGAACATACCATAGGCATAGAAATCGTTTTGGATGATCTCGATCAGACTCCTATGTGACGAGGCTCAAGTGGAAGCTCGGTTCGGTCCATTTCGGGATAGTGCTTCTCTTGATGCTAGATTTGTGCTTGGTTTGCACCAAATGTAGCATAGGCATAGAAATCATTTTGAACGCACTCGAGGGGACTCCTAGGTGACGAGGCTCAAGTGGAAGCTCGATTCGGTACGTTTGGAGATAGTGATACTCTTGATGCAAGATTGGTGCTCGGTTTGCGTCGAATGTGCCGTAAGCTCGGAAATAGTATTGGAGGCACCCGCTGGGGCACCTAGGTGACGTGGGTCATGTGGAATCTCTTTTAGATCTATTTTGAGACAGTGTTAGTGTCGGTGCAAGATAGGTGCACGGTTTGCACTGAACGTACCATGGGCATAGAAATCATTTTGGACACACTCGATGGGACTCCTAGGTGACGAGGCTCAAGTGGAAGCTCGGCTCGGTCCGTTTGATGATAGTGTTTCTCTTGATGCAAGATTGGTGCTTGGTTTGCAAGAAATGTAGCATAGGCATAGAAATCGTTTTGGACGCACTCGAGGGGACTCCTAGGTGACGAGGCTCAAGTGGAAGCTTGATTCGGCACGTTTCGAGATAGTGCTACTCTTGATGCAAGATTGCTGCTCGGTTTGCGTCGAATGTGCCGTAGGCTCAGAAATAGTATTGGAGGCACCCGATGGAGCTCCTAGGTGACGTGGGTCATGTGGAATCTCGTTTTGATCTATTTTGAGACAGTGTTAGCGTCGGTGCAAGATAGGTGCACGGTTTGCACTGAACGTACCATAGGCATAGAACTTGTTTTGGACACACTCGATGGGACTCCTAGGTGACGAGGCTCCAGTGGAAGCTCGGTACGATCCATTTGGGGATAGTGCTACTCTTGATGCATGATTGGTGCACGGTTTGCGTCGAACGTACTGTAGGCTTGGAAATAGTATTGGAGGCACCCGATTGAACTCCTAGGCTACGTGGGTCATGTGGAATCTTGTTTCAATCTATTTTGAAACAGTGTTAGCGTCGGTGCAAGATAGGTACTCAGTTTGCGTCAAACGTACCATAGGTTCTAAATTGTTTTAGAAGCACCCGTGGTACTCCTAGGTGATGAGGGTCTGGTGGAGATCTGTTTGGTCTGTTTGGAGATAGTGCTACAGAAGATAGGTGCACGGTTTGCATTGAATGTACTATAGATCATAAACAGTTTTGGACGCACCCAATGGAACTCGTAAGTCACGTGGGTCGTGTGGAATCTCATTTTAGTCCATTTGGAGATAGTGTTAGTGTTAGTGCCAGGTTGGAGCACGGTTTGCACCGAACATACCATAGGCATAGAAATCGTTTTGGATGATCTCGATCAGACTCCTATGTGACGAGGCTCAAGTGGAAGCTCGGTTCGGTCCGTTTCGGGATAGGCTTCTCTTGATGCAAGATTTGTGCTTGGTTTGCACCAAATGTAGCATAGGCATAGAAATCATTTTGAACGCACTCGAGGGGACTCCTAGGTGACGAGGCTCAAGTGGAAGCTCGATTCGGTACGTTTGGAGATAGTGCTACTCTTGATGCAAGATTGGTGCTCGATTTGCGTCGAATGTGCCGTAGGCTCAGAAATAGTATTGGAGGCACCCGATGGAACTCCTAGCTGACGTAGGTCATGTGGAATCTCGTTTAGATCTATTTTGAGACAGTGTTAGCGTTGGTGCAAGATACGTGCACGGTTTGCACTGAACATACCATGGGCATAGAAATCATTTTGGACACACTCGATGGGACTCCTAGGTGACGAGGCTCAAGTGGAAGCTTGGCTCGGTCCGTTTGATGATAGTGTTTCTCTTGATGCAAGATTGGTGCTTGGTTTTCACCAAATGTAGCATATGCATAGGACTCGTTTTGGACGCACTCGAGGGGACTCCGAGGTGACGATGCTCAAGTGGAAGCTCGATTTAGTACGTTTGGAGATAGTGCTACTCTTGATGCAAGATTGGTGCTCGGTTTGCGTCGAATGTGCCGTAGGCTCGGAAATAGTATTGGAGGCACCCGATGGAACTCCTAGGGGACGTAGGTCATGTGGAATCTCGTTTAGATCTATTTTGAGACAGTGTTAGCGTCGGTGCAAGATAGGTGCACGGTTTGCATTGAACGTACCATGGGCATAGAAATCATTTTGGACACACTCGATGGGACTCCTTGGTGATGTGGCTCAAGTGGAAGCTCGGCTCGGTCCGTTTGATGATAGTGCTTCTCTTGATGGAAGATTGGTGCTTGGTTTGCAAGAAATGTAGCATAGGCATAGGAATCATTTTGCACGCACTCGAGGGGACTCCTAGGTGACGAGGCTCAAGTGGAAGCTCGATTCGGTACGTTTGGAGATAGTGCTACTCTTGATGCAAGATTGGTGCTCGGTTTGCGTCGAATGTGCCGTAGGCTCGGAAATAGTATTGGAGGCACCCGATGGAACTCCTAGGTGACGTAGGTCATGTGGAATCTCGTTTAGATCTATTTTGAGACAGTGTTAGCGTCGGTGCAAGATAGGTGCATGGTTTGCATTGAACATACCATGGGCATAGAAATCATTTTGGACACACTCGATGGGACTCCTCGGTGACGAGGCTCAAGTGGAAGCTCGGCTCGGTCCATTTGGGGATAGTGCTTCTCTTGATGTAAGATTGGTGCTTGGTTTCCACCAAATGTAGCATAGGCATAGAAATCGTTTTGGACGCACTCGAGGGGACTCCTAGGTGACGAGGCTCAAGTGGAAGCTCGATTCGGTACATTTGGAGATAGTGCTACTCTTGATGCAAGATTGGTGCTCGGTTTGCGTCGAATGTGCCGTAAGCTCGGAAATAGTATTGGAGGCACCCGCTGGAGCTCCTAGGTGACGTGGGTCATGTGGAATCTCTTTTAGATCTATTTTGAGACAGTGTTAGTGTCGGTGCAAGATAGGTGCACGGTTTGCACTGAACGTACCATGGGCATAGAAATCATTTTGGACACACTCGATGGGACTCCTAGGTGACGAGGCTCAAGTGAAAGCTCGGCTCGGTCCGTTTGATGATAGTGTTTCTCTTGATGCAAGATTAGTGCTTGGTTTGCAAGAAATGTAGCATAGGCATAGGAATCGTTTTGGATGCACTCGAGGGGACTCCTAGGTGACGAGGCTCAAGTGGAAGCTCGATTCGGTACATTTGGAGATAGTGCTACTCTTGATGCAAGATTGGTGCTCGGTTTGCGTCGAATGTGCCGTAGGCTCGGAAATAGTATTGGAGGCACCCGATGGAACTCCTAGGTGACGTAGGTCATGTGGAATGTCGTTTAGATCTATTTTGAGACAGTGTTAGCGTCGGTGCAAGATAGGTGCACGGTTTGCATTGAACGTACCATGGGCATAGAAATCGTTTTGGACAAACTCGATGGGACTCCTAGGTGACAAGGCTCAAGTGGAAGATCAGGTCGATCCGTTTGGGGATAGTGCTTCTCTTGATGCAAGATTGGTGCTTGGTTTGCACCAAATGTAGCATAGGCATAGAAATCGTTTTGGACGCACTCGAGGGGACTCCTAGGTGACAAGGCTCAAGTGGAAGCTCGATTCGGCACGTTTGGAGATAGTGCAACTCTTGATGCAAGATTGCTGCTCGGTTTGCGTCGAATGTGCCGTAGGCTCGGAAATAGTATTGGAGGCACCCGATGGAGCTCCTAGGTGACGTGGGTCATGTGGAATCTCGTTTTGATCTATTTTGAGACAGTGTTAGCGTCGGTGCAAGATAGGTGCACGGTTTGCACTGAACGTACCATAGGCATAGAACTCGTTTTGGACACACTCGATGGGACTCCTAGGTGACGAGGCTCCAGTGGAAGCTCGGTACGATCCATTCGGGGATAGTGCTACTCTTGATGCATGATTGGTGCACGGTTTGCGTCGAACGTACCGTAGGCTTGGAAATAGTACTGGAGGCACCCGATTGAACTCCTAGGCTACGTGGGTCATGTGGAATCTTGTTTCAATCTATTTTGAAACAGTGTTAGCGTCGGTGCAAGATCGGTGCACAGTTTGCGTCAAACGTACCATAGGTTCATAAATTGTTTTAGAAGCACCCGCGGTACTCCTAGGTGATGAGGGTCTGGTGGAGATCTGTTTGGTCCATTTGGAGATAGTGCTACAGAAGATAGGTGCACGGTTTGCATTGAATGTACCATAGATCATAAACAGTTCTGGACGCACCCGATGGAACTCGTAAGTGACGTGGGTCGTGTGGAATCTCATTTTAGTCCATTTGGAGATAGTGTTAGTGTTAGTGCCAGGTTGGAGCACGGTTTGTACCGAACATACCATAGGCATAGAAATCGTTTTGGATGATCTCGATCAGACTCCTATGTGACGAGGCTCAAGTGGAAGCTCGGTTCGGTCCGTTTCAGGATAGTGCTTCTCTTGATGCAAGATTTGTGCTTGGTTTGCACCAAATGTAGCATAGGCATAGAAATCATTTTGAACGCACTCGAGGGGACTCCTAGGTGATGAGGCTCAAGTGGAAGCTCAATTCGGTACGTTTGGAGATAGTGCTACTCTTGATGCAAGATTGGTGCTTGATTTGCGTCGAATGTGCCGTAGGCTCGGAAATAGTATTGGAGGCACCCGATGGAACTCCTAGCTGACGTAGGTCATGTGGAATCTCGTTTAGATCTATTTTGAGACAGTGTTAGCGTTGGTGCAAGATAGGTGCACGGTTTGCACTGAACATACCATGGGCATAGAAATCATTTTGGACACACTCGATGGGACTCCTAGGTGACGAGGCTCAAGTGGAAGCTTGGCTCGGTCCGTTTGATGATAGTGCTTCTCTTGATGCAAGATTGGTGCTTGGTTTGCACCAAATGTAGCATATGCATAGGAATCGTTTTGGACGCACTCGAGGGGACTCCTAGGTGACGATGCTCAACTGGAAGCTCGATTTAGTACATTTGGAGATAGTGCTACTCTTGATGCAAGATTGGTGCTCGGTTTGCGTCGAATGTGCCGTAAGCTCGGAAATAGTATTGGAGGCACCCGCTGGAGCTCCTAGGTGACGTGGGTCATGTGGAATCTCTTTTAGATCTATTTTGAGACAGTGTTAGTGTCGGTGCAAGATAGGTGCACGGTTTGCACTGAACGTACCATGGGCATAGAAATCATTTTGGACACACTCGATGGGACTCCTAGGTGACGAGGCTCAAGTGAAAGCTCGGCTCGGTCCGTTTGATGATAGTGTTTCTCTTGATGCAAGATTAGTGCTTGGTTTGCAAGAAATGTAGCATAGGCATAGGAATCGTTTTGGATGCACTCGAGGGGACTCCTAGGTGACGAGGCTCAAGTGGAAGCTCGATTCGGTACGTTTGGAGATAGTGCTACTCTTGATGCAAGATTGGTGCTCGGTTTGCGTCGAATGTGCCGTAGGCTCGGAAATAGTATTGGAGGCACCCGATGGAACTCCTAGGTGACGTAGGTCATGTGGAATGTCGTTTAGATCTATTTTGAGACAGTGTTAGCGTCGGTGCAAGATAGGTGCACGGTTTGCATTGAACGTACCATGGGCATAGAAATCGTTTTGGACAAACTCGATGGGACTCCTAGGTGACAAGGCTCAAGTGGAAGATCAGGTCGATCCGTTTGGGGATAGTGCTTCTCTTGATGCAAGATTGGTGCTTGGTTTGCACCAAATGTAGCATAGGCATAGAAATCGTTTTGGACGCACTCGAGGGGACTCCTAGGTGACAAGGCTCAAGTGGAAGCTCGATTCGGCACGTTTGGAGATAGTGCTACTCTTGATGCAAGATTGCTGCTCGGTTTGCGTCGAATGTGCCGTAGGCTCGGAAATAGTATTGGAGGCACCCGATGGAGCTCCTAGGTGACGTGGGTCATGTGGAATCTCGTTTTGATCTATTTTGAGACAGTGTTAGCGTCGGTGCAAGATAGGTGCACGGTTTGCACTGAACGTACCATAGGCATAGAACTCGTTTTGGACACACTCGATGGGACTCCTAGGTGACGAGGCTCTAGTGGAAGCTCGGTACGATCCATTCGGGGATAGTGCTACTCTTGATGCATGATTGGTGCACGGTTTGCGTCGAACGTACCGTAGGCTTGGAAATAGTATTGGAGGCACCCGATTGAACTCCTAGGCTACGTGGGTCATGTAGAATCTTGTTTCAATCTATTTTGAAACAGTGTTAGCGTCGATGCAAGATCGGTGCACAGTTTGCGTCAAACGTACCATAGGTTCATAAATTGTTTTAGAAGCACCCGCGGTACTCCTAGGTGATGAGGGTCTGGTGGAGATCTGTTTGGTCCATTTGGAGATAGTGCTACAGAAGATAGGTGTACGGTTTGCATTGAATGTACCATAGATCATAAACAGTTCTGGACGCACCCGATGGAACTCGTAAGTGACGTGGGTCGTGTGGAATCTCATTTTAGTCCATTTGGAGATAATGTTAGTGTTAGTGCCAGGTTGGAGCACGGTTTGTACCGAACATACCATAGGCATAGAAATCATTTTGGATGATCTCGATCAGACTCCTATGTGACGAGGCTCAAGTGGAAGCTCGGTTCGGTCCGTTTCAGGATAGTGCTTCTCTTGATGCAAGATTTGTGCTTGGTTTGCACCAAATGTAGCATAGGCATAGAAATCATTTTGAACGCACTCGAGGGGACTCCTAGGTGATGAGGCTCAAGTGGAAGCTCGATTCGGTACGTTTGGAGATAGTGCTACTCTTGATGCAAGATTGGTGCTCGATTTGCGTCGAATGTGCCGTAGGCTCGGAAATAGTATTGGAGGCACCCGATGGAACTCCTAGCTGACGTAGGTCATGTGGAATCTCGTTTAGATCTATTTTGAGACAGTGTTAGCGTTGGTGCAAGATAGGTGCACGGTTTGCACTGAACATACCATGGGCATAGAAATCATTTTGGACACACTCGATGGGACTCCTAGGTGACGAGGCTCAAGTGGAAGCTTGGCTCGGTCCGTTTGATGATAGTGCTTCTCTTGATGCAAGATTGGTGCTTGGTTTGCACCAAATGTAGCATATGCATAGGAATCATTTTGGACGCACTCGAGGGGACTCCTAGGTGACGATGCTCAACTGGAAGCTCGATTTAGTACGTTTGGAGATAGTGCTATTCTTGATGCAAGATTGGTGCTCGGTTTGCGTCGAATGTGCCGTAGGCTCGGAAATAGTATTGGAGGCACCCGATGGAACTCCTAGGTGACGTAGGTCATGTGGAATCTCGTTTAGATCTATTTTGAGACAGTGTTAGCGTCGGTGCAAGATAGGTGCACGGTTTGCATTGAACGTACCATGGGCATAGAAATCATTTTGGACACACTCGATGGGACTCCTTGGTGACGAGGCTCAAGTGGAAGCTCGGCTCGGTCCGTTTGATGATAGTGCTTCTCTTGATGCAAGATTGGTGCTTGGTTTGCAAGAAATGTAGCATAGGCATAGGAATCGTTTTGGATGCACTCGAGGGGACTCCTAGGTGACGAGGCTCAAGTGGAAGCTCGATTCGGTACGTTTGGAGATAGTGCTACTCTTGATGCAAGATTGGTGCTCGGTTTGCATCGAATGTGCCGTAGGCTCGGAAATAGTATTGGAGGCACCCGCTGGAGCTCCTAGGTGACGTGGGTCATGTGGAATCTCATTTAGATCTATTTTGAGATAGTGTTAGTGTCGGTGCAAGATAGGTGCACGGTTTGCACTGAACGTACCATGGGCATAGAAATCATTTTAGACACACTCGATGGGACTCCTAGGTGACGAGGCTCAAGTGGAAGCTCGGCTCGGTCCGTTTGATGATAGTGTTTCTCTTGATGCAAGATTGGTGCTTGGTTTGCAAGAAATGTAGCATAGGCATAGGAATCGTTTTGGATGCACTCGAGGGGACTCCTAGGTGACGAGGCTCAAGTGGAAGCTCGATTCGGTACGTTTGGAGATAGTGCTACTGTTGATGCAAGATTGGTGCTCGGTTTGCGTCGAATGTGTCGTAGGCTCGGAAATAGTATTGGAGGCATCCGATGGAATTCCTAGGTGACGTAGGTCATGTGGAATGTCGTTTAGATCTATTTTGAGACAGTGTTAGCGTCGGTGCAAGATAGGTGCATGGTTTGCATTGAACGTACCATGGGCATAGAAATCGTTTTGGACATACTCGATGGGACTCCTAGGTGACAAGGCTCAAGTGGAAGATCAGGTCGATCCGTTTAGGGATAGTGCTTCTCTTGATGCAAGATTGGTGCTTGGTTTGCACCAAATGTAGCATAGGCATAGAAATCGTTTTGGACGCACTCGAGGGGACTCCTAGGTGACGAGGCTCAAGTGGAAGCTCGATTCGGCACGTTTGGAGATAGTGCTACTCTTGATGCAAGATTGCTGCTCGGTTTGCGTCGAATGTGCCGTAGGCTCGGAAATAGTATTGGAGGCACCCGATGGAGCTCCTAGGTGACGTGGGTCATGTGGAATCTCGTTTTGATCTATTTTGAGACAGTGTTAGCGTCGGTGCAAGATAGGTGCACGGTTTGCACTGAACGTACCATAGGCATAGAACTCGTTTTGGACACACTCGATGGGACTCCTAGGTGACGAGGCTCCAGTGGAAGCTCGGTACGATCCATTTGGGGATAGTGCTACTCTTGATGCATGATTGGTGCACGGTTTGCGTCGAACGTACCGTAGGCTTGGAAATAGTATTGGAGGCACCCGATTGAACTCCTAGGCTACGTGGGTCATGTGGAATCTTGTTTCAATCTATTTTGAAACAGTGTTAGCGTCGGTGCAAGATAGGTGCTCGGTTTGCGTCAAACATACCATAGGTTCATAAATTGTTTTAGAAGCACCCACGGTACTCCTAGGTGATGAGGGTCTGGTGGAGATCTGTTTGGTCCATTTGGAGATAGTGCTACAGAAGATAGGTGTACGGTTTGCATTGAATGTACCATAGATCATAAACAGTTTTGGACGCACCCGATAGAACTCGTAAGGACGTGGGTCGTGTGGAATCTCATTTTAGTCCATTTGGAGATAGTGTTAGTGTTAGTGCCAGGTTGGAGCACGGTTTGCACCGAACATACCATGGGCATAGAAATCATTTTTGATGATCTCGATCAGACTCCTATGTGACGAGGCTCAAGTGGAAGCTCGGTTCGGTCCGTTTCAGGATAGTGCTTCTCTTGATGCAAGATTTGTGCTTGGTTTGCACCAAATGTAGCATAGGCATAGAAATCATTTTGAACGCACTCGAGGGGACTCCTAGGTGATGAGGCTCAAGTGGAAGCTCGATTCGGTACGTTTGGAGATATTGCTACTCTTGATGCAAGATTGGTGCTCGATTTGCGTCGAATGTGCCGTAGGCTCGGAAATAGTATTGGTGGCTCCCGATGGAACTCCTAGCTGACGTAGGTCATGTGGAATCTCGTTTAGATCTATTTTGAGACAGTGTTAGCGTTGGTGCAAGATAGGTGCACGGTTTGCACTGAACATACCATGGGCATAGAAATCATTTTGGACACACTCGATGGGACTCCTAGGTGACGAGGCTCAAGTGGAAGCTTGGCTCGGTCCGTTTGATGATAGTGCTTCTCTTGATGCAAGATTGGTGCTTGGTTTGCACCAAATGTAGCATATGCATAGGAATCGTTTTGGACGCACTCGAGGGGACTCCTAGGTGACGATGCTTAACTGGAAGCTCAATTTAGTACGTTTGGAGATAGTGCTACTCTTGATGCAAGATTGGTGCTCGGTTTGCGTCGAATGTGCCGTGGGCTCGGAAATAGTATTGGAGGCACCCGATGGAACTCCTAGGTGACGTAGGTCATGTGGAATCTTGTTTAGATCTATTTTGAGACAGTGTTAGCGTCAGTGCAAGATAGGTGCACGGTTTGCATTGAACGTACCATGGGCATAGAAATCATTTTGGACACACTCGATGGGACTCCTTGGTGACGAGACTCAAGTGGAAGCTCGGCTCGGTCCGTTTGATGATAGTGCTTCTCTTGATGCAAGATTGGTGCTTGGTTTGCAAGAAATGTAGCATAGGCATAGAAATCATTTTGGACACACTCGATGGGACTCCTAGGTGACGAGGCTCAAGTGGAAGCTCGATTCGGTACGTTTGGAGATAGTGCTACTCTTGATGCAAGATTGGTGCTCGATTTGCGTCGAATGTGTCGTAGGCTCGGAAATAGTATTGGAGGCACCCGATGGAACTCCTAGGTGACGTAGGTCATGTGGAATGTCGTTTAGATCTATTTTGAGACAGTGTTAGCGTCGGTGCAAGATAGGTGCACGGTTTGCATTGAATGTACCATGGGCATAGAAATCATTTTGGACACACTCGATGGGACTCCTAGGTGACGAGGCTCAAGTGGAAGCTCGGCTCGGTCCATTTGGGGATAGTGCTTCTCTTGATGCAAGATTGGTGCTTGGTGTCCACCAAATGTAGCATAGGCATAGAAATCATTTTGGACGCACTCGAAGGGACTCCTGGGTGACGAGGCTCAAGTGGAAGCTCGATTCGGTACATTTGGAGATAGTGCTACTCTTGATGGAAGATTGGTGCTCGGTTTGCGTCGAATGTGCCGTAGGCTCGGAAATAGTATTGGAGGCACCCGATGGAACTCCTAGGTGACGTAGGTCATGTGGAATGTCGTTTAGATCTATTTTGAGACAGTGTTAGCGTCGGTGCAAGATAGGTGCACAGTTTGCATTGAACGTACCATGGGCATAGAAATCATTTTGGACACACTCGATGGGACTCCTAGGTGACGAGGCTCAAGTGGAAGCTTGGCTCGGTCCATTTGGGGATAGTGCTTCTCTTGATGCAAGATTGGTGCTTGGTGTCCACCAAATGTAGCATAGGCATAGAAATCGTTTTGGACGCACTCGATGGGACTCCTAGGTGACGAGGCTCAAGTGGAAGCTCGATTTGGTACATTTGGAGATAGTGCTACTCTTGATGCAAGATTGGTGCTCGGTTTGCGTCGAATGTGCCATAGGCTCGGAAATAGTATTGGAGGCACCTGCTGGAGCTCCTAGGTGACGTGGGTCATGTGGAATCTTGTTTTGATCTATTTTGATATAGTGTTAGCATCGGTGCAAGATAGGTGCACCGTTTGCACTGAACGTACCACAGGCATAGAAATCGTTTTGCACACACTCGATGGGACTCCTAGGTGACGAGGCTCTAGTGGAAGCTCAGTATGATCCATTTGGGGATAGTGCTACTCTTGATGCATGACTGGTGCACGGTTTGCGTCGAACGTACCGTAGGCTCGGAAATAGTATTGGAGGCACCCGATGGAACTCCTAGGTTACGTGGGTCATGTGGAATCTTGTTTCGATCTGTTTGGAAATAGTGTTAGCGTCGGTGCAAGATCGGTGCACAGTTTGCGTCAAACGTACCATAGTTTCATAAATTATTTTAGAAGCACCCACGGTACTCCTAGGTGATGAGGGTCTGGTGGAGATCTGTTTGGTCCGTCAGGAGATAGTGCTACAGAAGATAGGTGCACGGTTTGCATTGAACATACCATATGTCATAAATAGTTTTGGACGCACCCGATGGAACTCGTAAGTGACGTGGGTCGTGTGGAATCTCGTTTTAGTCCATTTGGAGATAGTGTTAGTGTTAGTGCCAGGTTGGAGCACGGTTTGCACCGAACATACCATAGGCATAGAAATCGTTTTGGATGATCTCGATCAGACTCCTATGTGACGAGGCTCAAGTGGAAGCTCGGTTCGGTCCATTTCGGGATAGTGCTTCTCTTGATGCAAGATTGGTGCTTGGTTTGCACCAATGTAGCATAGGCATAGAAATCGTTTTGAACTTACTCGAGGGGACTCCTAGGTGACGAGGCTCAAGTGGAAGCTCGATTCGGTACGTTTGGATCTAGTGCTACTCTTCATGCAAGATTGGTGCTCGATTTGCGTCGAATGTGCCGTAGGCTCGGAAATAGTATTGGAGGCACCCGATGGAACTCCTAGGTGACGTAGGTCATGTGGAATCTCGTTTAGATCTATTTTGAGACAGTGTTAGCGTTGGTGCACGATAGGTGCACGGTTTGCACTGAACGTACCATGGGCATAGAAATCATTTTGGACACACTCGATGGGACTCCTAGGTGACGAGGCTCAAGTGGAAGCTCGGCTCGATCCGTTTGATGATAGTGCTTATCTTAATGCAAGATTGGTGCTTGGTTTGCAAGAAATGTAGCATAGGCATAGGAATCATTTTGGATGCGCTCGAGGGGACTCCTAGGTGACGAGGCTCAAGTGGAAGCTCGATTCGGTACGTTTGGAGATAGTGGTACTCTTGATGCAAGATTGGTGCTCGGTTTGCGTCGAATGTGCCGTAGGCTCGGAAATAGTATTGGAGGCACCCGATGGAACTCCTAGGTGACGTAGGTCATGTGGAATCTCGTTTAGATCTATTTTGAGATAGTGTTAGCGTCAGTGCAAGATAGGTTCACGGTTTGCATTGAACGTACCATGGGCATAGAAATCATTTTGGACACACTCGATTGGACTCCTAGGTGACGAGGCTCAAGTGGAAGCTTGGCTCGGTCCATTTGGGGAAAGTGCTTCTCTTGATGCAAGATTGGTGCTTGGTTTCCACCAAATGTAGCATAGGCATAGAAATCGTTTTGGACGCACTCGAGGGGACTCCTAAGTGACGAGGCTCATGTGGAAGCTTGATTCGGTACATTTGGAGATACTGCTACTCTTGATGCAAGATTGGTGCTCGATTTGCGTCGAATGTGCCGTAGGCTCGGAAATAGTATTGGAGGCACCCGATGGAGCTCCTAGGTGACGTGGGTCATGTGGAATCTCATTTTGATCTATTTTGAGACAGTGTTAGCATCGGTGCAAGATAGGTGCACGGTTTGCACTGAACGTACCATAGGCATAGAAATCGTTTTGGACACACTTGATGGGACTCCTAGGTGACGAGGCTCCAGTGGAAGCTCGGTACGATCCATTTGGGGATAGTGCTACTCTTGATGCATGATTGGTGCACGGTTTGCATCAAACGTACCGTAGGCTCGGAAATAGTATTGGAGGCACCCGATGGAACTCCTAGGTTATGTGGGTCATGTGGAATCTTGTTTCGATCTATTTTGAAACAGTGTTAGCGTCGGTGCAAGATCGGTGCTCAGTTTGCGTCAAACGTACCATAGGTTCATAAATTGTTTTAGAAGCACCCGTGGTACTCCTAGGTGATGAGGGTCTGGTGGAGATCTGTTTGGTCCGTTTGGAGATAGTGCTACAGAAGATAGGTGCACGGTTTGCATTGAACGAACCATAGGTCATAAACAGTTTTGGACGCACCCAATGGAACTCGTAAGTGACGTGGGTCGTGTGGAATCTCATTTTAGTCCATTTGGAGAGAGTGTTAGTGTTAGTGCCAGGTTGGAGCACGGTTTGCACCGAACATACCATCGGCATAGAAATCATTTTGGATGATCTCGATCAGACTCCTAAGTGACTAGGCTCAAGTGAAGTTCGGTTCGGTCCATTTCGGGATAGTGCTTCTCTTGATGCAAGATTGGTGCTTGGTTTGCACCAAATGTAGCATAGGCATAGAAATCATTTTGAACGCACTCGAGGGGACTCCTAGGTGACGAGGCTGAAGTGGAAGCTCGATTCGGTACGTTTGGAGATAGTGCTACTCTTCATGCAAGATTGGTGCTCGATTTGCGTCGAATGTGTCGTAGGCTCGGAAATAGTATTAGAGGCACCCGATGGAACTCCTAGGTGACGTAGGTCATGTGGAATCTCGTTTAGATCTAGTTTGAGACAGTGTTAGCATCGGTGAAAGATAGGTGCACGGTTTGCACTTAATGTACCATAGGCATAGAAATCGTTTTGGACACACTCGATGGGACTCCTAGGTGACGAGGCTCCAGTGGAAGCTCGGTACGGTCCATTTGGGGATAGTGCTACTCTTGATGCATGATTGGTGCACGGTTTGCGTCAAACGTACCGTAGGCTCGGAAATGGTATTGGAGGCACCCGATGGAACTCCTAGGTTACGTGGGTCATGTGGAATCTTGTTTCGATCTGTTTTGAAACAGTGTTAGCGTTAGTGCAAGATCGGTGCTCAGTTTGCATCAAACGTACCATAGGTTCATAAATTGTTTTAGAAGCACCCGCGGTACTCCAAGGTGATGAGGGTCTGGTGGAGATCTGTTTGGTCCGTTTAGAGATAGTGCTACAGAAGATAGGTGCACGGTTTGCATTGAACGTACCATAGGTTGTAAACAGTTTTGGACTTACCCGATGGAACTCGTAAGTGACGTGGGTCGTGTGGAATCTCGTTTTAGTCCATTTGGAGATAGTGTTAGTGTTAGTGCCAGGTTGGAGCACGGTTTGCACCGAACATACCATAGGCATAGAAATCGTTTTGGACGATCTCGATCAGACTCCTATGTGACGAGGCTCAAGTGGAAGCTCGGTTCGGTCTGTTTCGGGATAGTGCTTCTCTTGATGCAAGATTGGTGCTTGGTTTGCGCCAAATGTAGCATAGGCATAGAAATCATTTTGAACGCACTCGAGGGGACTCCTAGGTGACGAGGCTCAAGTGGAAGCTCGATTCGGTACGTTTGGAGATAGTGCTACTCTTGATGCAAGATTGGTGCTCGATTTGCGTCGAATGTGCCGTAGGTTCGGAAATAGTATTGGAGGCACCCGATGGAACTCCTAGGTGACGTAGGTCATGTGGAATCTCATTTAGATCTATTTTGAGACAGTGTTAGCGTCGGTGCAAGATAGGTGCACGGTTTGCACTCAACGTACCATGGGCATAGAAATCATTTTGGAGACACTCGATGGGACTCCTAGGTGATGAGGCTCAAGTGGAAGCTTGGCTCGGTCCGTTTGATGATAGTGCTTCTCTTGATGCAAGATTGGTGCTTGGTTTGCACCAAATGTAGCATAGGCATAGGAATCGTTTTGGACGCACTCGAGGGGCTCCTAGGTGACGAGGCTCAAGTGGAAGCTCGATTCGGGACGTTTGGAGATGTGCTACTCTTGATGCAAGATTGGTGCTTGGTTTGCGTCGAATGTGCCGTAGGCTCGGAAATAGTATTGGAGGCACCCGATGGAACTCCTATGTGACGTAGGTCATGTGGAATCTCGTTTAGATCTATTTTGAGACAGTGTTAGCGTCGGTGCAAGATAGGTGCACGGTTTGCACTGAACGTACCATGGGCATAGAAATCATTTTGGACACACTCGATGGGACTCCTAGGTGACGAGGCTCTAGTGGAAGCTCGGCTCGGTCCGTTTCGGGATAGTGCTTCTCTTGATGCAAGATTGGTGCTCGATTTGCGTCGAATGTGCCGTAGGCTCGGAAATAGTACTGGAGGCACCCGATGGAGCTCCTAGGTGACGTGGGTCATGTGGAATCTCATTTTGATCTATTTTGAGACAGAGTTAGCGTCGGTGCAAGATAGGTGCACGGTTTGCACTGAACGTACCATAGGCATAGAAATCATTTTGGACACACTCGATGGGACTCCTAGGTGACGAGGCTCCAGTGGAAGCTCGGTACGATCCATTTGGGGATAGTGCTACTCTTGATGCATGATTGGTGCACGGTTTGCATCGAACGTACCGTAGGCTCGGAAATAGTATTGGAGGCACCCGATGGAACTCCTAGGTTACGTGGGTCATGTGGAATCTTGTTTCGATCTGTTTTGAAACAGTGTTAGCGTCGGTGCAAGATCGGTGCTCAGTTTGCGTCAAACGTACCATAGGTTCATAAATTGTTTTAGAAGCACCCGCGGTACTCCAAGGTGATGAGGGTCTGGTGGAGATCTGTTTGGTCCGTTTGGAGATAGTGCTACAGAAGATAGGTGCACGGTTTGCATTGAACGTACCATAGGTCATAAACAGTTTTGGACGCACCCAATGGAACTCGTAAGTGACGTAGGTCGTGTGGAATCTCATTTTAGTCCATTTGGAGATAGTGTTAGTGTTAGTGCCAGGTTGGAGCACGGTTTGCACCGAACATACCATAGGCATAGAAATCAGTTTGGATGATCTCGATCAGACTCCTATGTGACGAGGCTCAAGTGGAAGCTCGGTTCGGTCCGTTTCGGGATAGTGCTTCTCTTGATGCAAGATTGTGCTTGCTTTGCACCAAATGTAGGATAGGCATAGGAATCGTTTTGGACGCACTCGAGGGGACTCCTAGGTGACGAGGCTCAAGTAGAAGCTCGATTCGGTACGTTTGGAGATAGTGCTACTCTTGATGCAAGATTGGTGCTTGGTTTGCGTCGAATGTGCCGTAGGCTCGGAAATAGTATTGGAGGCACCCGATGAAACTCCTATGTGACGTAGGTCATGTGGAATCTCGTTTAGATCTATTTTGAGACAGTGTTAGCGTCGGTGCAAGATAGGTGCACGGTTTGCACTGAACGTACCATGGGCATAGAAATCATTTTGGACACACTCGATGGGACTCCTAGGTGACGAGGCTCTAGTGGAAGCTCGGCTCGGTCCGTTTCGGGATAGTGCTTCTCTTGATGCAAGATTGGTGCTCGATTTGCGTCGAATGTGCCGTAGGCTCGGAAATAGTACTGGAGGCACCCGATGGAGCTCCTAGGTGACGTGGGTCATGTGGAATCTCATTTTGATCTATTTTGAGACAGAGTTAGCGTCGGAGCAAGATAGGTGCACGGTTTGCACTGAACGTACCATAGGCATAGAAATCATTTTGGACACACTCGATGGGACTCCTGGTGACGAGGCTCCAGTGGAAGCTCGGTACGATCCATTTGGGGATAGTGCTACTCTTGATGCATGATTGGTGCACGGTTTGCATCGAACGTACCGTAGTCTCGGAAATAGTATTGGAGGCACCCGATGGAACTCCTAGGTTACGTGGGTCATGTGGAATCTTGTTTCGATCTGTTTTGAAACAGTGTTAGCGTCGGTGCAAGATCGGTGCTCAGTTTGCGTCAAACGTACCATAGGTTCATAAATTGTTTTAGAAGCACCCGCGGTACTCCAAGGTGATGAGGGTCTGGTGGAGATCTGTTTGGTCCGTTTGGAGATAGTGCTACAGAAGATAGGTGCACGGTTTGCATTGAACGTACCATAGGTCATAAACAGTTTTGGACGCACCCAATGGAACTCGTAAGTGACGTAGGTCGTGTGGAATCTCATTTTAGTCCATTTGGAGATAGTGTTAGTGTTAGTGCCAGGTTGGAGCACGGTTTGCACCGAACATACCATAGGCATAGAAATCAGTTTGGATGATCTCGATCAGACTCCTATGTGACGAGGCTCAAGTGGAAGCTCGGTTCGGTCCGTTTCGGGATAGTGCTTCTCTTGATGCAAGATTGTGCTTGCTTTGCACCAAATGTAGGATAGGCATAGGAATCGTTTTGGACGCACTCGAGGGGACTCCTAGGTGACGAGGCTCAAGTAGAAGCTCGATTCGGTACGTTTGGAGATAGTGCTACTCTTGATGCAAGATTGGTGCTTGGTTTGCGTCGAATGTGCCATAGGCTCGGAAATAGTATTGGAGGCACCTAATGGAACTCCTAGGTGACGTAGGTCATGTGGAATCTCGTTTAGATCTATTTTGAGACAGTGTTAGCGTCGGTGCAAGATAGGTGCACGGTTTGCACTAAACGTACCATGGGCATAGAAATCAGTTTGGACACACTCGATGGGACTCCTAGGTGACGAGGCTCTAGTGGAAGCTTGGCTCGGTCCGTTTGGGGATAGTGCTTCTCTTGATGCAAGATTGGTGCTCGATTTGCGTCGAATGTGCCGTAGACTCGGAAATAGTATTGGAGGCACCCGATGCAGCTCCTAGGTGACGTGGGTCATGTGGAATCTCGTTTAGATCTAGTTTGAGACAGTGTTAGCATCGGTGCAAGATAGGCGCACGGTTTGCACTGAACGTACCATGGGCATAGAAATCATTTTGGACACACTCGATGGGACTCCTAGGTGACGAGGCTCAAGTGGAAGCTCGGCTCGGTCCGTTTGATGATAGTACTTCTCTTGATGCAAGATTGGTGCTTGGTTTCCACCAAATGTAGCATAGGCATAGGAATCGTTTTGGATGCACTCGAGGGGACTCCTAGGTGACGAGGCTCAAGTGGAAGCTCGATTCGGTACGTTTGGAGATAGTGCAACTCTTGATGCAAGATTGGTGCTCGGTTTGTGTCGAATGTGCCATAGGCTTAGAAATAGTATTGGAGGCACCTGATGGAGCTCCTAGGTGACGTGGGTCATGTGAAATCTCGTTTTAATATATTTTGAGGCAGAGTTAGCATCGGTGCAAGATAGGTGCACGGTTTGCACTGAACGTACCATAGGCATAGAAATCGTTTTGGACACACTCGATGGGACTCCTAGGTGACGAGGCTCCAGTGGAAGCTCGGTACGATCCATTTGGGGATAGTGCTACTCTTGATGCATGATTGGTGCACGGTTTGCGTCGAACGTACCGTAGGCTCGGAAATAGTATTGGAGGCACCCGATGGAACTCCTAGGTTACGTGGGTCATGTGGAATCTTGTTTCGATCTGTTTTGAAATAGTGTTAGCGTTAGTGCAAGATCGGTGCTCAGTTTGCGTCAAACGTACCATAGGTTCATAAATTGTTTTAGAAGCACCCGTGGTACTCCTAGGTGATGAGGGTCTGGTGGAGATCTGTTTGGTCTATTTGGAGATAGTGCTACAGAAGATAGGTGCACGGTTTGCATTGAACGTACCATAGGTCGTAAACAGTTTTGGACTTACCCGATGGAACTCGTAAGTGACGTGGGTCATTTGGAATCTCGTTTTAGTCGATTTGGAGATAGTGTTAGTGTTAGTGCCAGGTTGGAGCACGGTTTGCACCGAACATACCATAGGCATAGAAATCATTTTGGACGATCTCGATCAGACTCCTATGTGACGAAGCTCAAGTGGAAGCTCGGTTCGGTCCGTTTCGGGATAGTGCTTCTCTTGATGCAAGATTGGTGCTTGGTTTGCACCAAATGTAGCATAGGCATAGAAATCATTTTGAACGCACTCGAGGGGACTCCTAGGTGACGAGGCTCAAGTGGAAGCTCGATTCGGTACGTTTGGAGATAGTGCTACTCTTGATGCAAGATTGGTGCTCGATTTGCGTCGAATGTGCCATAGGCTCGGAAATAGTATTGGAGGCACCCGATGGAACTCCTAGGTGACGTAGGTCATGTGGAATCTCATTTAGATCTATTTTGAGACAGTGTTAGCGTCGGTGCAAGATAGGTGCACGGTTTGCACTGAACGTACCATGGGCATAGAAATCATTTTGAACACACTCGATGGGACTCCTAGGTGATGAGGCTCAAGTGGAAGCTTGGCTCGTTCCGTTTGATGATAGTGCTTCTCTTGATGCAAGATTGGTGCTTGGTTTGCACCAAATGTCTCATAGGCATAGGAATCATTTTGGACGCACTCGAGGGGACTCCTAGGTGACGAGGCTCAAGTGGAAGCTCGATTCGGTACGTTTGGAGATAGTGCTACTCTTGATGCAAGATTGGTGCTCGATTTGCGTCGAATGTGTCGTAGGCTCGGAAATAGTATTAGAGGCACCCGATGGAACTCCTAGGTGACGTAGGTCATGTGGAATCTCGTTTAGATCTAGTTTGAGATAGTGTTAGCATCGGTGCAAGATAGGTGCACGGTTTGCACTTAATGTACCATAGGCATAGAAATCGTTTTGGACACACTCGATGGGACTCCTAGGTGACGAGGCTCCAGTGGAAGCTCGGTACGGTCCATTTGGGGATAGTGCTACTCTTGATGCATGATTGGTGCACAGTTTGCGTCAAACGTACCGTAGGCTCGGAAATGGTATTGGAGGCACCCGATGGAACTCCTAGGTTACGTGGGTCATGTGGAATCTTGTTTCGATCTGTTTTGAAATAGTGTTAGCGTTAGTGCAAGATCGGTGCTCAGTTTGCATCAAACGTACCATAGGTTCATAAATTGTTTTAGAAGCACCCGCGGTACTCCAAGGTGATGAGGGTCTGGTGGAGATCTGTTTGGTCCGTTTAGAGATAGTGCTACAGAAGATAGGTGCACGGTTTGCATTGAACGTACCATAGGTCGTAAACAGTTTTGGACTTACCCGATGGAACTCGTAAGTGACGTGGGTCGTGTGGAATCTCGTTTTAGTCCATTTGGAGATAGTGTTAGTGTTAGTGCCAGGTTGGAGCACGGTTTGCACCGAACATACCATAGGCATAGAAATCGTTTTGGACGATCTCGATCAGACTCCTATGTGACGAGGCTCAAGTGGAAGCTCGGTTCGGTCTGTTTCGGGATAGTGCTTCTCTTGATGCAAGATTGGTGCTGGGTTTGCACCAAATGTAGCATAGGCATAGAAATCATTTTGAACGCACTCGAGGGGACTCCTAGGTGACGAGGCTCAAGTGGAAGCTCGATTCGGTACGTTTGGAGATAGTGCTACTCTTGATGCAAGATTGGTGCTCGATTTGCGTCGAATGTGCCGTAGGCTCGGAAATAGTATTGGAGGCACCCGATGGAACTCCTAGGTGACGTAGGTCATGTGGAATCTCATTTAGATCTATTTTGAGACAGTGTTAGCGTCGGTGCAAGATAGGTGCACGGTTTGCACTGAACGTACCATGGGCATAGAAATCATTTTGGAGACACTCGATGGGACTCCTAGGTGATGAGGCTCAAGTGGAAGCTTGGCTCGGTCCGTTTGATGATAGTGCTTCTCTTGATGCAAGATTGGTGCTTGGTTTGCACCAAATGTAGCATAGGCATAGGAATCGTTTTGGACGCACTCGAGGTGCTCCTAGGTGACGAGGCTCAAGTGGAAGCTCGATTCGGTACGTTTGGAGATGTGCTACTCTTGATGCAAGATTGGTGCTTGGTTTGCGTCGAATGTGCCGTAGGCTCGGAAATAGTATTGGAGGCACCCGATGGAACTCCTAGGTGACGTAGGTCATGTGGAATCTCGTTTAGATCTATTTTGAGACAGTGTTAGCGTCGGTGCAAGATAGGTGCACGGTTTGCACTGAACGTACCGTGGGCATAGAAATCATTTTGGACACACTCGATGGGACTCCTAGGTGACGAGGCTCTAGTGGAAGCTCGGCTCGGTCCGTTTCGGGATAGTGCTTCTCTTGATGCAAGATTGGTGCTCGATTTGCGTCGAATGTGCCGTAGGCTCGGAAATAGTACTGGAGGCACCCGATGGAGCTCCTAGGTGACGTGGGTCATGTGGAATCTCATTTTGATCTATTTTGAGACAGAGTTAGCGTCGGAGCAAGATAGGTGCACGGTTTGCACTGAACGTACCATAGGCATAGAAATCATTTTGGACACACTCGATGGGACTCCTGGTGACGAGGCTCCAGTGGAAGCTCGGTACGATCCATTTGGGGATAGTGCTACTCTTGATGCATGATTGGTGCACGGTTTGCATCGAACGTACCGTAGTCTCGGAAATAGTATTGGAGGCACCCGATGGAACTCCTAGGTTACGTGGGTCATGTGGAATCTTGTTTCGATCTGTTTTGAAACAGTGTTAGCGTCGGTGCAAGATCGGTGCTCAGTTTGCGTCAAACGTACCATAGGTTCATAAATTGTTTTAGAAGCACCCGCGGTACTCCAAGGTGATGAGGGTCTGGTGGAGATCTGTTTGGTCCGTTTGGAGATAGTGCTACAGAAGATAGGTGCACGGTTTGCATTGAACGTACCATAGGTCATAAACAGTTTTGGACGCACCCAATGGAACTCGTAAGTGACGTAGGTCGTGTGGAATCTCATTTTAGTCCATTTGGAGATAGTGTTAGTGTTAGTGCCAGGTTGGAGCACGGTTTGCACCGAACATACCATAGGCATAGAAATCAGTTTGGATGATCTCGATCAGACTCCTATGTGACGAGGCTCAAGTGGAAGCTCGGTTCGGTCCGTTTCGGGATAGTGCTTCTCTTGATGCAAGATTGTGCTTGGTTTGCACCAAATGTAGCATAGGCATAGGAATCGTTTTGGACGCACTCGAGGGGACTCCTAGGTGACGAGGCTCAAGTAGAAGCTCGATTCGGTACGTTTGGAGATAGTGCTACTCTTGATGCAAGATTGGTGCTTGGTTTGCGTCGAATGTGCCGTAGGCTCAGAAATAGTATTGGAGGCACCCGATGGAACTCCTAGGTGACGTAGGTCATGTGGAATCTCGTTTAGATCTATTTTGAGACAGTGTTAGCGTCGGTGCAAGATAGGTGCACGGTTTGCACTGAACGTACCATGGGCATAGAAATCATTTTGGAGACACTCGATGGGACTCCTAGGTGATGAGGCTCAAGTGGAAGCTTGGCTCGGTCCGTTTGATGATAGTGCTTCTCTTGATGCAAGATTGGTGCTTGGTTTGCACCAAATGTAGCATAGGCATAGGAATCGTTTTGGACGCACTCGAGGTGCTCCTAGGTGACGAGGCTCAAGTGGAAGCTCGATTCGGTACGTTTGGAGATGTGCTACTCTTGATGCAAGATTGGTGCTTGGTTTGCGTCGAATGTGCCGTAGGCTCGGAAATAGTATTGGAGGCACCCGATGGAACTCCTAGGTGATGTAGGTCATGTGGAATCTCGTTTAGATCTATTTTGAGACAGTGTTAGCGTCGGTGCAAGATAGGTGCACGGTTTGCACTGAACGTACCATGGGCATAGAAATCATTTTGGACACACTCGATGGGACTCCTAGGTGACGAGGCTCTAGTGGAAGCTCGGCTCGGTCCGTTTCGGGATAGTGCTTCTCTTGATGCAAGATTGGTGCTCGATTTGCGTCGAATGTGCCGTAGGCTCGGAAATAGTACTGGAGGCACCCGATGGAGCTCCTAGGTGACGTGGGTCATGTGGAATCTCATTTTGATCTATTTTGAGACAGAGTTAGCGTCGGAGCAAGATAGGTGCACGGTTTGCACTGAACGTACCATAGGCATAGAAATCATTTTGGACACACTCGATGGGACTCCTGGTGACGAGGCTCCAGTGGAAGCTCGGTACGATCCATTTGGGGATAGTGCTACTCTTGATGCATGATTGGTGCACGGTTTGCATCGAACGTACCGTAGTCTCGGAAATAGTATTGGAGGCACCCGATGGAACTCCTAGGTTACGTGGGTCATGTGGAATCTTGTTTCGATCTGTTTTGAAACAGTGTTAGCGTCGGTGCAAGATCGGTGCTCAGTTTGCGTCAAACGTACCATAGGTTCATAAATTGTTTTAGAAGCACCCGTGGTACTCCAAGGTGATGAGGGTCTGGTGGAGATCTGTTTGGTCCGTTTGGAGATAGTGCTACAGAAGATAGGTGCACGGTTTGCATTGAACGTACCATAGGTCATAAACAGTTTTGGACGCACCCAATGGAACTCGTAAGTGACGTAGGTCGTGTGGAATCTCATTTTAGTCCATTTGGAGATAGTGTTAGTGTTAGTGCCAGGTTGGAGCACGGTTTGCACCGAACATACCATAGGCATAGAAATCAGTTTGGATGATCTCGATCAGACTCCTATGTGACGAGGCTCAAGTGGAAGCTCGGTTCGGTCCGTTTCGGGATAGTGCTTCTCTTGATGCAAGATTGTGCTTGGTTTGCACCAAATGTAGCATAGGCATAGGAATCGTTTTGGACGCACTCGAGGGGACTCCTAGGTGACGAGGCTCAAGTAGAAGCTCGATTCGGTACGTTTGGAGATAGTGCTACTCTTGATGCAAGATTGGTGCTTGGTTTGCGTCGAATGTGCCGTAGGCTCAGAAATAGTATTGGAGGCACCCGATGGAACTCCTAGGTGACGTAGGTCATGTGGAATCTCGTTTAGATCTATTTTGAGACAGTGTTAGCGTCGGTGCAAGATAGGTGCACGGTTTGCACTAAACGTACCATGGGCATAGAAATCAGTTTGGACACACTCGATGGGACTCCTAGGTGATGAGGCTCTAGTGGAAGCTCGGCTCGGTCCGTTTGGGGATAGTGCTTCTCTTGATGCAAGATTGGTGCTCGATTTGCGTTGAATGTGCCGTAGGCTCGGAAATAGTATTGGAGGCACCCGATGCAGCTCCTAGGTGACGTGGGTCATGTGGAATCTCGTTTAGATCTAGTTTGAGACAGTGTTAGCATCGGTGCAAGATAGGCGCACGGTTTGCACTGAACGTACCATGGGCATAGAAATCATTTTGGACACACTCGATGGGACTCCTAGGTGACGAGGCTCAAGTGGAAGCTCGGCTCGGTCCGTTTGATGATAGTACTTCTCTTGATGCAAGATTGGTGCTTGGTTTCCACCAAATGTAGCATAGGCATAGGAATCGTTTTGGATGCACTCGAGGGGACTCCTAGGTGACGAGGCTCAAGTGGAAGCTCGATTCGGTACGTTTGGAGATAGTGCAACTCTTGATGCAAGATTGGTGCTCGGTTTGCGTCGAATGTGCCGTAGGCTTAGAAATAGTATTGGAGGCACCTGATGGAGCTCCTAGGTGACGTGGGTCATGTGAAATCTCGTTTTAATATATTTTGAGGCAGTGTTAGCATCGGTGCAAGATAGGTGCACAGTTTGCACTGAACGTACCATAGGCATAGAAATCGTTTTGGACACACTCGATGGGACTCCTAGGTGACGAGGCTCCAGTGGAAGCTCGGTACGATCCATTTGGGGATAGTGCTACTCTTGATGCATGATTGGTGCACGGTTTGCGTCGAACGTACCGTAGGCTCGGAAATAGTATTGGAGGCACCCGATGGAACTCCTAGGTTACGTGGGTCATGTGGAATCTTGTTTCGATCTGTTTTGAAACAGTGTTAGCGTTAGTGCAAGATCGGTGCTCAGTTTGCGTCAAATGTACCATAGGTTCATAAATTGTTTTAGAAGCACCCGTGGTACTCCTAGGTGATGAGGGTCTGGTGGAGATCTGTTTGGTCCATTTGGAGATAGTGCTACAGAAGATAGGTGCACGGTTTGCATTGAACGTACCATAGGTCGTAAACAGTTTTGGACTTACCCGATGGAACTCGTAAGTGACGTGGGTCATTTGGAATCTCGTTTTAGTCGATTTGGAGATAGTGTTAGTGTTAGTGCCAGGTTGGAGCACGGTTTGCACCGAACATACCATAGGCATAGAAATCATTTTGGACGATCTCGATCAGACTCCTATGTGACGAGGCTCAAGTGGAAGCTCGGTTCGGTCCGTTTCGGGATAGTGCTTCTCTTGATGCAAGATTGGTGCTTGGTTTGCACCAAATGTAGCATAGGCATAGAAAATCATTTTGAACGCACTCGAGGGGACTCCTAGGTGACGAGGCTCAAGTGGAAGCTCGATTCGGTACGTTTGGAGATAGTGCTACTCTTGATGCAAGATTGGTGCTCGATTTGCGTCGAATGTGCCGTAGGCTCGGAAATAGTATTGGAGGCACCCGATGGAACTCCTAGGTGACGTAGGTCATGTGGAATCTCATTTAGATCTATTTTGAGACAGTGTTAGCGTCGGTGCAAGATAGGTGCATGGTTTGCACTGAACGTACCATGGGCATAGAAATCATTTTGGACACACTCGATGGGACTCCTAGGTGATGAGGCTCAAGTGGAAGCTTGGCTCGTTCCGTTTGATGATAGTGCTTCTCTTGATGCAAGATTGGTGCTTGGTTTGCACCAAATGTAGCATAGGCATAGGAATCATTTTGGACGCACTCGAGGGGACTCCTAGGTGACGAGGCTCAAGTGGAAGCTCGATTCGGTACGTTTGGAGATAGTGCTACTCTTGATGCAAGATTGGTGCTTGGTTTGCGTCGAATGTGCCGTAGGCTCGGAAATAGTATTGGAGGCACCCGATGGAACTCCTAGGTGACGTAGGTCATGTGGAATCTCGTTTAGATCTATTTTGAGACAGTGTTAGCGTCGGTGCAAGATAGGTGCACTGTTTGCACTGAACGTACCATTGGCATAGAAATCATTTTGGACACACTCGATGAGACTCCTAGGTGACGAGGCTCTAGTGGAAGCTCAGCTCGGTCCGTTTGGGGATAGTGCTTCTCTTGATGCAAGATTGGTGCTCGAATTGCGTCGAATGTGCCGTAGGCTCGGAAATAGTATTGGAGGCACCCGATGGAGCTCCTAGGTGACGTGGGTCATGTGGAATCTCATTTTGATCTATTTTGAGACAGTGTTAGCGTCGGTGCAAGATAGGTGCACGGTTTGCACTGAACGTACCATAGGCATAGAAATCATTTTGGACACACTCGATGGGACTCCTAGGTGACGAGGCTCCAGTGGAAGCTCGGTACGATCCATTTGGGGATAGTGCTACTCTTGATGCATGATTGGTGCACGGTTTGCATCGAACGTACCGTAGGCTCGGAAATAGTATTGGAGGCACCCGATGGAACTCCTAGGTACGTGGGTCATGTGGAATCTTGTTTCGATCTGTTTTGAAACAGTGTTAGCGTCGGTGCAAGATCGGTGCTCAGTTTGCGTCAAACGTACCATAGGTTCATAAATTGTTTTAGAAGCACCCGCGGTACTCCAAGGTGATGAGGGTCTGGTGGAGATCTGTTTGGTCTGTTTGGAGATAGTGCTACAGAAGATAGGTGCACGGTTTGCATTGAACGTACCATAGGTCATAAACAGTTTTGGACGCACCCAATGGAACTCGTAATGATGAGGGTCTGGTGGAGATCTGTTTGGTCCGTTTGGAGATAGTGCTACAGAAGATAGGTGCACGGTTTGCATTGAACGTACCATAGGCATAAACAGTTTTGGACGCACCCAATGGAACTCGTAAGTGACGTAGGTCGTGTGGAATCTCATTTTAGTCCATTTGGAGATAGTGTTAGTGTTAGTGCCAGGTTGGAGCACGGTTTGCACCGAACATACCATAGGCATAGAAATCAGTTTGGATGATCTCGATCAGACTCCTATGTGACGAGGCTCAAGTGGAAGCTCGGTTCGGTCCGTTTCGGGATAGTGCTTCTCTTGATGCAAGATTGTGCTTGGTTTGCACCAAATGTAGCATAAGCATAGGAATCGTTTTGGACGCACTCGAGGGGACTCCTAGGTACGAGGCTCAAGTAGAAGCTCGATTCGGTACGTTTGGAGATAGTGCTACTCTTGATGCAAGATTGGTGCTTGGTTTGCGTCGAATGTGCCGTAGGCTCGGAAATAGTATTGGAGGCACCCGATGGAACTCCTAGGTGACGTAGGTCATGTGGAATCTCGTTTAGATCTATTTTGAGACAATGTTAGCGTCGGTGCAAGATAGGTGCATGGTTTGCACTAAACGTACCATGGGCATAGAAATCACTTTGGACACACTCGATGGGACTCCTAGGTGACGAGGCTCTAGTAGAAGCTCGGCTCGGTCCGTTTGGGGATAGTGCTTCTCTTGATGCAAGATTGGTGCTCGATTTGCGTCGAATGTGCCGTAGGCTCGGAAATAGTATTGGAGGCACCCGATGCAGCTCCTAGGTGACGTGGGTCATGTGGAATCTCGTTTAGATCTAGTTTGAGACAGTGTTAGCATCGGTGCAAGATAGGCGCACGGTTTGCACTGAACGTACCATGGGCATAGAAATCATTTTGGACACACTCGATGGGACTCCTAGGTGACGAGGCTCAAGTGGAAGCTCGGCTCGGTCGTTTGATGATAGTACTTCTCTTGATGCAAGATTGGTGCTTGGTTTCCACCAAATGTAGCATAGGCATAGGAATCGTTTTGGATGCACTCGAGGGGACTCCTAGGTGATGAGGCTCAAGTGGAAGCTCGATTCGGTACGTTTGGAGATAGTGCAACTCTTGATGCAAGATTGGTGCTCGGTTTGCGTCGAATGTGCCGTAGGCTTAGAAATAGTATTGGAGGCACCTGATGGAGCTCCTAGGTGACGTGGGTCATGTGAAATCTCGTTTTAATATATTTTGAGACAGTGTTAGCATCGGTGCAAGATAGGTGCACGGTTTGCACTGAACGTACCATAGGCATAGAAATCGTTTTGGACACACTCGATGGGACTCCTAGGTGACGAGGCTCCAGTGGAAGCTCGGTACGATCCATTTGGGGATAGTGCTACTCTTGATGCATGATTGGTGCACGGTTTGCGTCGAACGTACCGTAGGCTCGGAAATAGTATTGGAGGCACCCGATGGAACTCCTAGGTTACGTGGGTCATGTGGAATCTTGTTTCGATCTGTTTTGAAACAGTGTTAGCGTTAGTGCAAGATCGGTGCTCAGTTTGCGTCAAACGTACCATAGGTTCATAAATTGTTTTAGAAGCACCCGTGGTACTCCTTGGTGATGAGGGTCTGGTGGAGATCTGTTTGGTCCATTTGGAGATAGTGCTACAGAAGATAGGTGCACGGTTTGCATTGAACGTACCATAGGTCGTAAACAGTTTTGGACTTACCCGATGGAACTCGTAAGTGACGTGGGTCATGTGGAATCTCGTTTTAGTCGATTTGGAGATAGTGTTAGAGTTAGTGCCAGGTTGGAGCACGGTTTGCACCGAACATACCATAGGCATAGAAATCATTTTGGACGATCTCGATCAGACTCCTATGTGACGAGGCTCAAGTGGAAGCTCGGTTCGGTCCGTTTCGGGATAGTGCTTCTCTTGATGCAAGATTGTGCTTGGTTTGCACCAAATGTAGCATAAGCATAGGAATCGTTTTGGACGCACTCGAGGGGACTCCTAGGTACGAGGCTCAAGTAGAAGCTCGATTCGGTACGTTTGGAGATAGTGCTACTCTTGATGCAAGATTGGTGCTTGGTTTGCGTCGAATGTGCCGTAGGCTCGGAAATAGTATTGGAGGCACCCGATGGAACTCCTAGGTGACGTAGGTCATGTGGAATCTCGTTTAGATCTATTTTGAGACAGTGTTAGCGTCGGTGCAAGATAGGTGCATGGTTTGCACTAAACGTACCATGGGCATAGAAATTAGTTTGGACACACTCGATGGGACTCCTAGGTGACGAGGCTCTAGTGGAAGCTCGGCTCGGTTCGTTTGGGGATAGTGCTTCTCTTGATGCAAGATTGGTGCTCGATTTGCGTCGAATGTGCCGTAGGCTCGGAAATAGTATTGGAGGCACCCGATGCAGCTCCTAGGTGACGTGGGTCATGTGGAATCTCGTTTAGATCTAGTTTGAGACAGTGTTAGCATCGGTGCAAGATAGGCGCACGGTTTGCACTGAACGTACCATGGGCATAGAAATCATTTTGGACACACTCGATGGGACTCCTAGGTGACGAGGCTCAAGTGGAAGCTCGGCTCGGTCGTTTGATGATAGTACTTCTCTTGATGCAAGATTGGTGCTTGGTTTCCACCAAATGTAGCATAGGCATAGGAATCGTTTTGGATGCACTCGAGGGGACTCCTAGGTGACGAGGCTGAAGTGGAAGCTCGATTCGGTACGTTTGGAGATAGTGCAACTCTTGATGCAAGATTGGTGCTCGGTTTGCGTCGAATGTGCCGTAGGCTTAGAAATAGTATTAGAGGCACCTGATGGAGCTCCTAGGTGACGTGGGTCATGTGAAATCTCGTTTTTATATATTTTGAGACAGTGTTAGCATCGGTGCAAGATAGGTGCACGGTTTGCACTGAACGTACCATAGGCATAGAAATCGTTTTGGACACACTCGATGGGACTCCTAGGTGACGAGGCTCCAGTGGAAGCTCGGTACGATCCATTTGGGGATAGTGCTACTCTTGATGCATGATTGGTGCACGGTTTACGTCGAACGTACCGTAGGCTCGGAAATAGTATTGGAGGCACCCGATGGAACTCCTAGGTTACGTGGGTCATGTGGAATCTTGTTTCGATCTGTTTTGAAACAGTGTTAGCGTTAGTGCAAGATCGGTGCTCAGTTTGCGTCAAACGTACCATAGGTTCATAAATTGTTTTAGAAGCACCCGTGGTACTCCTTGGTGATGAGGGTCTGGTGGAGATCTATTTGGTCCATTTGGAGATAGTGCTACAGAAGATAGGTGCACGGTTTGCATTGAACGTACCATAGGTCGTAAACAGTTTTGGACTTACCCGATGGAACTCGTAAGTGACGTGGGTCATGTGGAATCTCGTTTTAGTCGATTTGGAGATAGTGTTAGTGTTAGTGTCAGGTTGGAGCACGGTTTGCACCGAACATACCATAGGCATAGAAATCATTTTGGACGATCTCCATCAGACTCCTATGTGACGAGGCTCAAGTGGAAGCTCGGTTCGGTCCGTTTCGGGATAGTGCTTCTCTTGATGCAAGATTGGTGCTTGGTTTGCACCAAATGTAGCATAGGCATAGAAATCATTTTGAATGCACTCGAGGGGACTCCTAGGTGACGAGGCTCAAGTGGAAGCTCGATTCGGTACGTTTGGAGATAGTGCTACTCTTGATGCAAGATTGGTGCTCGATTTGCGTCGAATGTGCTGTAGGCTCGGAAATAGTATTGGAGGCACCCGATGGAACTCCTAGGTGACGTAGGTCTTGTGGAATCTCATTTAGATCTATTTTGAGACAGTGTTAGCGTCGGTGCAAGATAGGTGCACGGTTTGCACTGAACGTACCATGGGCATAGAAATCATTTTGGACACACTCGATGGGACTCCTAGGTGATGAGGCTCAAGTGGAAGCTTGGCTCGTTCCGTTTGATGATAGTGCTTCTCTTGATGCAAGATTGGTGCTTGGTTTTGCACCAAATGTAGCATAGGCAGAGGAATCATTTTGGACGCACTCGAGGGGACTCCTAGGTGATGAGGCTCAAGTGGAAGCTCGATTCGGTACGTTTGGAGATAGTGCTACTCTTGATGCAAGATTGGTGCTTGGTTTGCGTCGAATGTGCCGTAGGCTCGGAAATAGTATTGGAGGCACCCGATGGAACTCCTAGGTGACGTAGGTCATGTGGAATCTCGTTTAGATCTATTTGGAGACAGTGTTAGCGTCAGTGCAAGATAGGTGCACTGTTTGCACTGAACGTACCATTGGCATAGAAATCATTTTGGGCACACTCGATGGGACTCCTAGGTGACGAGGCTCTAATGGAAGCTCAGCTCGGTTCGTTTGGGGATAGTGCTTCTCTTGATGCAAGATTGGTGCTTGGTTTCCACCAAATGTAGCATAGGCCTAGAAATCGTTTTGGACGCACTCGAGGGGACTCCTAGGTGACGAGGCTCAAGTGGAAGCTCGATTCAGTACATTTAGAGATAGTGCTACTCTTGAAGCAAGATTGGTGCTCGGTTTGCGTCGAATGTGCCGTAGGCTCAGAAATAGTATTGGAGGCACCCGATGGAACTCCTAGGTGACGTGGGTCATGTGGAATCTCGTTTTGATCTATTTTGAGATAGTGTTAGCGTTGGTGCAAGATAGGTGCACAGTTTGCGCTGAACGTACCATAGGCGTAGAAATCGTTTTGGAAACACTCGATGGGACTCCTAGGTGACGAGGCTCCAGTGGAAGCTTGGTACAGTCCATTTGGAGATAGTGCTACTCTTGATGCATGATTGGTGCACGGTTTGCGTCCAACGTACCATAGGCTCGAAAATAGTATTGGAGGCACCCGATGGAACTCCTAGGTGACGTAGGTCATGTGGAATCTTGTTTTGATCTATTTTGAGACAGTGTTAGCGTGGGTACAAGATAGTTGCACGGTTTGCACTGAACGTACCATAGGCATAGAAATCGTTTTGGACACACTCGATGGGACTCCTAGGTGACGAGGCTCCAGTGGAAGCTCGGTACGATCCATTTGGGGATAGTGCTACTCTTGATGCATGATTGGTGCACGCTTTGCGTCGAACGTACCGTAGGCTCAGAAATAGTATTGGAGGCACCCGATGGAACTCCTAGGTTATGTGGGTCATGTGGAATCTTGTTTCGATCTGTTTTGAAACAGTGTTAGCGTCGGTGCAAGATAGGTGCTCGGTTTGCGTCAAACGTACCATAGGTTCATAAATTGTTTTAGAAGCACCCGCGGTACTCCTAGGTGATGAGGGTCTGATGGAGATCTGTTTGGTCCGTTTGGAGATAGTGCTACAGAAGATAGGTGCACGGTTTGCATTGAACGTACCATAGGTCATAAACAGTTTTGGACGCACCCGATGGAACTCGTAAGTGACGTGGGTCGTGTGGAATCTCGTTTTAGTCCATTTGGAGATAGTGTTAGTGTTAGTGTTAGTGTTAGTGCAAGGTTGGAGCACAGTTTGCACCGAACATACCATAGGCATAGAAATCGTTTTGGACGATCTCAATCAGACTCCTATGTGACGAGGATCAAGTGGAAGCTCGGTTCGGTCTGTTTCGGGATAGTGCTTCTCTTGATGCAAGATTGGTTCTTGGTTTGCACCAAATGTAGCATAGGCATAGAAATCATTTTGAACGCACTCGAGGGGACCCTAGGTGATGAGGCTCAAGTGGAAGCTCGATTCGGTACGTTTGGAGATAGTGCTACTCTTCATGAAGATTGGTGCTCGATTTGCGTCGAATGTATCGTAGGCTCGGAAATAGTATTGGAGGCACCCGATGGAACTCCTAGGTGACGTAGGTCATGTGGAATCTCGTTTAGATCTATTTTGAGGTGAGTGTTAGCATCGGTGCAAGATAGGTGCATGGTTTGCACTGAACGTGCCATAGGCATAGAAATCATTTTGGACACACTCGATGGGACTCCTAGGTGACGAGGCTCCAGTGGAAGCTCGGTACGATCCATTTGGGGATAGTGCTACTCTTGATGCATGATTGGTGCACGGTTTGCGTCAAACGTACTGTAGGCTCGGAAATAGTATTGGAGGCACCCGATGGAACTCCTAGGTTACGTGGGTCATGTGGAATCTTGTTTCGATCGGTTTTGAAACAGTGTTAGCGTTAGTACAAGATCGGTGCTCAGTTTGCGTCAAACGTGCCATAGGTTCATAAATTGTTTTAGAAGCACCCGTGGTTCTCCTAGGTGATGAGGGTCCGGTGGAGATCTGTTTGGTCCATTTGGAGATAGTGCTACAGAAGATAGGTGCACGGTTTGCATTTAACGTACCATAGGTCATAAACAGTTTTGGACTTACCCGATGGAACTCGTAAGTGACATGGGTCGTGTGGAATCTTGTTTTAGTCCATTTGGAGATAGTGTTAGTGTTAGTGCCAGGTTGGAGCACGGTTTGCACCGAACATACCATAGGCATAGAAATCGTTTTGGACGATCTCGATCAGACTCCTATGTGACGAGGATCAAGTGGAAGCTCGGTTCGGTCTATTTCGGGATAGTGCTTCTCTTGATGCAAGATTGGTTCTTGGTTTGCACCAAATGTAGCATAGGCATAGAAATCATTTTGAACGCACTCGGGGGGACCCTAGGTGATGAGGCTCAAGTGGAACCTCGAATCGGTATGTTTGGAGATAGTGCTACTGTTGATGCAAGATTGGTGCTCGGTTTGCGTCGAATGTGCCGTAGGCTCAGAAATAGTATTGGAGGCACCCGATGGAACTCCTAAGTGACGTGGGTCATGTGGAATCTCGTTTAGATCTATTTTGAGACAGTGTTAGCGTTGGTGCAAGATAGGTGCACGGTTTGCACTGAACGTACCATAGGCATAGAAATCGTTTTGGACACACTCGATGAGACTCCTAGGTGACGAGGCTCCAGTGGAAGCTCGGTACGATCCATTTGGAGATAGTGCTACTCTTGATGCATGATTGGTGGACGGTTTGCGTCGAACATACTGTAGGCTCGGAAACAGTATTGGAGGCACCCGATGGAACTCCTAGGTTACGTGGGTCATGTGGAATCTTGTTTCGATCTGTTTTGAAACAGTGTTAGCGTCGGTGCAAGATAGGTGCTCGGTTTGTGTCAAACATACCACAGGTTCATAAATTGTTTTAGAAGCACCCGCGGTACTCCTAGGTGATGAGGGTCTGGTGGAGATCTGTTTGGTCTGTTTGGATATAGTGCTACAGAAGATAGGTGCACTGTTTGCATTGAACGTACCATAGGTCATAAATAGTTTTGGACGCACCCGATGGAACTCGTAAGTGACGTGGGTCGTGTGGAATCTCGTTTTAGTCCATTTGGAGATAGTGTTAGTGTCAGTGCAAGATAGGTGCACGGTTTGCACTGAACGTACCATGGGCATAGAAATCATTTTGGACACACTCGATGGGACTCCTAGGTTACGAGGCTCAAGTGGAAGCTCAACTCAGTCCGTTTGGGGATAGTGCACCTAATGTAGCATAGGCATAGAAATCGTTTTGGATGCACTCGAGGGGACTCCTAGGTGACGAGGCTCAAGTGGAAGCTCGATTCGGTACATTTGGAGATAGTGCTACTCTTGATGCCAGATTGGTGCTCGGTTTGCGTCGAATGTGCCGTAGGCTCAGAAATAGTATTCGAGGCACCCGATGGAACTCCTAGGTGACGTAGGTCATGTGGAATCTCGTTTAGATCTATTTTGAGACAGTGTTAGCGTCGGTGCAAGATAGGTGCATGGTTTGCATTGAACGTACCATGGGCATAGAAATCATTTTGGACACACTGGATGGGACTCCTAGGTGACGAGGCTCAAGTGGAAGCTCGGCTCGGTCTGTTTGGGGGTAGTGCTTCTCTTGATGCAAGATTGGTGCTTGGTTTGCACCAAATGTAGCGTAGGCATAGAAATCGTTTTGGACGCACTCGAGGGGACTCCTAGGTGACGAGGCTCAAGTGGAAGCTCGATTCGGTACGTTTGGAGATAGTGCTACTCTTGATGCAAGATTGGTGCTCGGTTTGCGTCGAATGTGCTGTAGGCTCGGAAATAGTATTGGAGGCACCCAATGCAACTCCTAGGTTACGTGGGTCATGTGGAATCTTGTTTTGATCTGTTTTGAAACAGTGTTAGCATCGGTGCAGATAGGTGTTCAGTTTGCGTCAAACGTACCATTGGTTCATAAATTGTTTTAGAAGCACCCGCGGTACTCCTAGGTGATGAGGGTCTGGTGGAGATCTGTTTGGTCTGTTTGGAGATAGTGCTATAGAAGATAGGTGCACGGTTTGCATTGAACGTACCATAGGTCATAAACAGTTTTGGACGCACCCGATGGAACTCGTAAGTTACGTGGGTCGTGTGGAATCTCGTTTTAGTCCATTTGGAGATAGTGTTAGTGTTAGTGCCAGATTGGAGCATGGTTTGCACCGAACATACCATAGGCATAGAATTCGTTTTGGACGATCTCGATCAGACTCCTATGTGACGAGGCTCAAGTGGAAGCTCGGTTCAGTCCGTTTCGGGATAGTGCTTCTCTTGATGCAAGATTGGTGCTTGGTTTGCACCAAAAGTAGCATAGGCATAGAAATGGTTTTGAATGCACTCGAGGGGACTCCTAGATGACGAGGCTCAAGTGGAAGCTCAATTTAGTATGTTTGGAGATAGTGCTACTCTTGATGCAAGATTGGTGCTCGATTTGCGTCAAATGTGCCGTAGGCTCGGAAATAGTATTGGAGGCACCCAATGGAACTCCTTGGTGACGTTGGTCATGTGGAATCTCGTTTAGATCTATTTTGAGACAGTATTAGCGTCGGTGCAAGATAGGTGCATGGTTTGCACTGAACGTACCCTGGGCATAGAAATCATTTTGGACACACTCGATGGGACTCCTAGGTGACGAGGCTTAAGTGGAAGCTCGGCTCGGTCCGTTTGATGATAGTGCTTCTCTTGATGCAAGATTGGTGCTTGGTTTGCACCAAATGTAGCATAGGCACAGGAATCATTTTGGACGCACTCGAGGGGACTCCTAGGTGACGAGGCTCAAGTGGAAGCTCGATTCGGTACGTTTGGAGATAGTGCTACTCTTGATGCAAGATTGGTGCTCGGTTTGCGTCGAATGTGCCGTAGGCTCAGAAATAGTATTGGAGGCACCTGATGGAACTCCTAGGTGACGTAGGTCATGTGGAATCTAGTTTAGATCTATTTTGAGACAGTGTTAGTGTCGGTGCAAGATAGGTGCACGGTTTGCACTGAACGTACCATGGGCATAGAAATCATTTTGGACACACTCGATTGGACTCCTAGGTGATGAGGCTCAAGTGGAAGCTCGGCTCGGTCTGTTTGGGGGTAGTGCTTCTCTTGATGCAAGATTGGTGCTTGGTTTGCACCAAATGTAGCATAGGCATAGAAATCGTTTTGGACGCACTCGAGGGGACTCCTAGGTGACGAGGCTCAAGTGGAAGCTCGATTCGGTACGTTTGGAGATAGTGCTACTCTTGATGCAAGATTGGTGCTCGGTTTGCGTCGAATGTGCCGTAGGCTCAGAAATAGTATTGGAGGCATCCAATGCAACTCCTAGGTTACGTGGGTCATGTGGAATCTTGTTTTGATCTGTTTTGAAACAGTGTTAGCATCGGTGCAGATAGGTGTTCGGTTTGCGTCAAACGTACCATTGGTTCATAAATTGTTTTAGAAGCACCCGCGGTACTCCTAGGTGATGAGGGTCTGGTGGAGATCTGTTTGGTCTGTTTGGAGATAGTGCTATAGAAGATAGGTGCACGGTTTGCATTTAATGTACCATAGGTCATAAACAGTTTTAGACGCACCCGATGGAACTCGTAAGTGACGTGGGTCGTGTGGAATCTCGTTTTAGTCCATTTGGAGATAGTGTTAGTGTTAGTGCCAGGTTGGAGCATGGTTTGCACCGAACATACCATAGGCATAGAAATCGTTTTGGACGATCTCGATCAGACTCCTATGTGACGAGGCTCAAGTGGAAGCTCGGTTCGGTCCGTTTCGGGATAGTGCTTCTCTTGATGCAAGATTGGTGCTTGGTTTGCACCAAAAGTAGCATAGGCATAGAAATCGTTTTGAACGCACTCGAGGGGACTCCTAGATGACGAGGCTCAAGTGGAAGCTCGATTCAGTACGTTTGGAGATAGTGCTACTCTTGATGCAAGATTGGTGCTCGATTTGCGTCAAATGCGCCGTAGGCTCGGAAATAGTATTGGAGGCACCCAATGGAACTCCTTGGTGACGTTGGTCATGTGGAATCTCGTTTAGATCTATTTTGAGACAGTATTAGCGTCGGTGCAAGATTGGTGCATGGTTTGCACTGAACGTACCCTGGGCATAGAAATCATTTTGGACACACTCGATGGGACTCCTAGGTGACGAGGCTTAAGTGGAAGCTCGGCTCGGTCCGTTTGATGATAGTGCTTCTCTTGATGCAAGATTGGTGCTTAGTTTGCACCAAATGTAGCATAGGCACAGGAATCGTTTTGGACGCACTCGAGGGGACTCCTAGGTGACGAGGCTCAAGTGGAAGCTCGATTCGGTACGTTTGGAGATAGTGCTACTCTTGATGCAAGATTGGTGCTCGGTTTGCATCGAATGTGCCGTAGACTCGGAAATAGTGTTGGAGGCACTCGATGGAACTCCTAGGTGACGTAGGTCATGTGGAATCTTATTTAGATCTATTTTGAGATAGTGTTAGCGTCGGTGCAAGATAGGTGCACGGTTTGCATTAAACGTACCATGGGCATAGAAATCATTTTGGACACAATCGATGGGACTCCTAGGTGACGAGGCTCAAGTGGAAGCTCGGCTCGGTCCATTTAGGGATAGTGCTTCTCTTGATGCAAGATTGGTGCTTCGTTTCCACCAAATGTAGCATAGGCATAGAAATCGTTTTGGACGCACTCGAGGGGACTCCTAGGTGATAAGGCTCAAGTGGAAGCTCGATTCGGTACATTTGGTGATAGTGCTACTCTTGATGCAAGATTGGTGCTCGGTTTGCGTCGAATGTGCCGTAGACTCGGAAATAGTGTTGGAGGCACCCGATGGAGCTCCTAGGTGACGTGGGTCATGTGAAATCTCGTTTTAATCTATTTTGAGATAGTGTTAGCATCGGTGCAAGATAGGTGCACGGTTTGCACTAAATGTACCATAGGCATAGAAATCGTTTTGGACACACTCGATGGGACTCCTAGGTGATGAGGGTCTGGTGGAGATCTGTTTGGTCTGTTTGGAGATAGTGCTACAGAAGATAGGTGCATGGTTTGCATTGAACGTACCATAGGTCATAAACAGTTTTGGACTTACCCGATGGAACTCGTAAGTGACGTGGGTCGTGTGGAATCTCGTTTTAGTCCATTTGGAGATAGTGTTAGTGTTAGTGCCAGGTTGGAGCAAGGTTTGCACCGAACATACCATAGGCATAGAAATCATTTTGGACGATCTCGATCAGACTCCTATGTGACGAGGCTCAAGTGGAAGCTCGGTTCGGTCCGTTTCGGGATAGTGCTTCTCTTGATGCAAGATTGGTGCTTGGTTTGCACCAAATGTAGCATAGGCATAGAAATCATTTTGAACGCACTCGAGGGGACTCCTAGGTGACGAGGCTCAAGTGGAAGCTCGATTCGGTACGTTTGGAGATAGTGCTACTCTTGAAGCAAGATTGGTGCTCGATTTGCGTCGAATATGCCGTAGGCTCGGAAATAGTATTGGAGGCACCCGATAGAACTCCTAGGTGACGTAGGTCATGTGGAATCTCATTTAGATCTATTTTGAGACAGTGTTAGCGTCGGTGCAAGATAGGTGCACGGTTTGCACTGAACGTACCATGGGCATAGAAATCATTTTGGACACACTCGATGGGACTCCTAGGTGATGAGGCTCAAGTGGAAGCTCGGCTCGGTCCGTTTGATGATAGTGCTTCTCTTGATGCAAGATTGGTGCTTGGTTTGCACCAAATGTAGCATAGGCATAGGAATTGTTTTGGACGCACTCGAGGGGACTCCTAGGTGATGAGGCTCAAGTCGAAGCTCGATTCAGTACGTTTGGAGATAGTGCTACTCTTGATGCATGATTGGTGCACGGTTTCGTCGAACGTACCATAGGCTCGGAAATAGTATTGGAGGCACCCGATGGAACTCCTAGGTTACGTGGGTCATGTGGAATCTTGTTTCGATCTGTTTTGAAACAGTGTTAGCGTCAGTGCAAGATCGGTGCTCAGTTTGCGTCAAACGTACCATAGGTTCATAAATTGTTTTAGAAGCACCCGCGGTACTCCTAGGTGATGAGGGTCTGGTGGAGATCTGTTTGGTCCGTTTGGAGATAGTGCTACAGAAGATAGGTGCATGGTTTGCATTGAACGTACCATAGGTCATAAACAGTTTTGGACTTACCCGATGGAACTGGTAAGTGACGTGGGTCGTGTGGAATCTTGTTTTAGTCCATTTGGAGATAGTGTTAGTGTTAGTGCCAGGTTGGAGCATGGTTTGCACCGAACATACCATAGGCATAGAAATCATTTTGGATGATCTCGATCAGACTCCTATGTGACGAGGCTCAAGTGGAAGCTCGGTTCGGTCCGTTTCGGGATAGTGCTTCTCTTGATGCAAGATTGGTGCTTGGTTTGCACCAAATGTAGCATAGGCATAGAAATCATTTTGAACACACTCGAGGGGACTCCTAGGTGACGAGGCTCAAGTGGAAGCTCGATTCGGTACGTTTGGAGATAGTGCTACTCTTGATGCAAGATTGGTGCTCGATTTGCGTCGAATGTGCCGTAGGCTCGGAAATAGTATTGGAGGCACCCGATGGAACTCCTAGGTGACATAGGTCATGTGGAATCTCATTTAGATCTATTTTGAGACAGTGTTAGCATCGGTGCAAGATAGGTGCACGGTTTGCACTGAACGTACCATGGGCATAGAAATCATTTTGGACACACTCGATGGGACTCCTAGGTGATGAGGCTCAAGTGGAAGCTCGGCTCGGTCCGTTTGATGATAGTGCTTCTCTTGATGCAAGATTGGTGCTTGGTTTGCACCAAATGTAGCATAGGCATAGGAATCGTTTTGGACGCACTCGAGGGGACTCCTAGGTGACGAGGCTCAAGTGGAAGCTCGATTCGGTACGTTTGGAGATAGTGCTACTCTTGATGCAAGATTGGTGCTCGATTTACGTCGAATGTGCCGTAGGCTCGGAAATAGTATTGGAGGCACCCGATTGAACTCCTATGTGACATAGGTCATGTGGAATCTCATTTAGATCTATTTTGAGACAGTGTTAGCGTCGGTGCAAGATAGGTGCACGGTTTGCACTGAACGTACCATGGGCATAGAAATCATTTTGGACACACTCGATGGGACTCCTAGGTGATGAGGCTCAAGTGGAAGCTCGGCTCGGTCCGTTTGATGATAGTGCTTCTCTTGATGCAAGATTGGTGCTTGGTTTGCACCAAATGTAGCATAGGCATAGGAATCGTTTTGGACGCACTCGAGGGGACTCCTAGGTGACGAGGCTCAAGTGGAAGCTCGATTCGGTACGTTTGGAGATAGTGCTACTCTTGATGCAAGATTGGTGCTCGATTTGCGTCGAATGTGCCGTAGGCTCGGAAATAGTATTGGAGGCACCCGATGGAACTCCTAGGTTACGTGGGTCATGTGGAATCTTGTTTCGATCTGTTTTGAAACAGTGTTAGCGTCAGTGCAAGATCGGTGCTCAGTTTGCGTCAAACGTACCATAGGTTCATAAATTGTTTTAGAAGCACCCGCGGTACTCCTAGGTGATGAGGGTCTCCTGGAGATCTGTTTGGTCCGTTTGGAGATAGTGCTACAGAAGATAGGTGCATGGTTTGCATTGAACGTACCATAGGTCATAAACAATTTTGGACTTACCCGATGGAACTGGTAAGTGACGTGGGTCGTGTGGAATCTTGTTTTAGTCCATTTGGAGATAGTGTTAGTGTTAGTGCCAGGTTGGAGCATGGTTTGCACCGAACATACCATAGGCATAGAAATCATTTTGGATGATCTCGATCAGACTCCTATGTGACGAGGCTCAAGTGGAAGCTCGGTTCGGTCCGTTTCGGGATAGTGCTTCTCTTGATGCAAGATTGGTGCTTGGTTTGCACCAAATGTAGCATAGGCATAGGAATCGTTTTGGACGCACTCGAGGGGACTCCTAGGTGACGAGGCTCAAGTGGAAGCTCGATTCGGTACGTTTGGAGATAGTGCTACTCTTGATGCACGATTGGTGCTCGATTTGCGTCGAATGTGCCGTAGGCTCGGAAATAGTATTGGAGGCACCCGATGGAACTCCTAGGTGACATAGGTCATGTGGAATCTCATTTAGATCTATTTTGAGGCAGTGTTAGCGTCGGTGCAAGATAGGTGCACGGTTTGCACTGAACGTACCATGGGCATAGAAATCATTTTGGACACACTCGATGGGCTCCTAGGTGATGAGGCTCAAGTGGAAGCTCGGCTCGGTCCGTTTGATGATAGTGCTTCTCTTGATGCAAGATTGGTGCTTGGTTTGCACCAAATGTAGCATAGGCATAGGAATCGTTTTGGACGCACTCGAGGGGACTCCTAGGTGACGAGGCTCAAGTGGAAGCTCGATTCGGTACGATTGGAGATAGTGCTACTCTTGATGCAAGATTGGTGCTCGATTTGCGTCGAATGTGCCGTAGGCTCGGAAATAGTATTGGAGGCACCTGATGGAACTCCTAGGTGACGTAGGTCATGTGGAATCTCATTTAGATCTATTTTGAGACAGTGTTAGCGTCGGTGCAAGATAGGTGCACGGGTTGCACTGAACGTACCATGGGCATAGAAATCATTTTGGACACACTCGATGGGACTCCTAGGTGACGAGGCTCTAGTGGAAGCTCGGCTCGGTCCGTTTGGGGATAGTGCTTCTCTTGATGCAAGATTGGTGCTTGGTTTCCACCAAATGTAGCATAGGCATAGAAATCGTTCTGGACGCACTCGAGGGGACTCCTAGGTGACGAGGCTCAAGTGGAAGCTCGATTCGGTACATTTAGAGATAGTGCTACTCTTGATGCAAGATTGGTGCTTGGTTTGCGTCGAATGTGCCGTAGGCTCGGAAATAGTATTGGAGGCACCCGATGGAACTCCTTGGTGACGTGGGTCATGTGGAATCAGGTTTTGATCTATTTTGAGACAGTGTTAGCGTGGGTACAAGATAGGTGCATGGTTTGCACTGAACGTACCATAGGCATAGAAATCATTTTGGACACACTCGATGGGACTCCTAGGTGACGAGGCTCTAGTGGAAGCTCGGTACGATCCATTTGGGGATAGTGCTACTCTTGATGCATGATTGGTGCACGCTTTGCGTCGAACGTACCGTAGGCTCGGAAATAGTATTAGAGGCACCCGATGGAACTCCTAGGTTTGTGTGTCATGTGGAATCTTGTTTCGATCTGTTTTGAAACAGTGTTAGCGTCGGTGCAAGATAGGTGCTCGGTTTGCGTCAAACGTACCATAGGTTCATAAATTATTTTGGAAGCACCCGCGGTACTCCTAGGTGATGAGGGTCTGGTGGAGATCTGTTTGGTCCGTTTGGAGATAGTGCTACAGAAGATAGGTGCACAGTTTGCATTGAACGCACCATAGGTCATAAATAGTTTTGGACGCACCCGATGGAACTCGTAAGTGACGTGGGTCGTGTGGAATCTCGTTTTAGTCCATTTGGAGATAGTGTTAGTGTCGGTGCAAGATAGGTGCACAGTTTGCACTGAACGTACCATGGGCATAGAAATCATTTTGGACACACTCGATGGGACTCCTAGGAGACGAGGCTCAAGTGGAAGTGTAGCTCAGTTCGTTTGGGGATAGTGCTTCTCTTGATGCAAGATTGGTGCTTGGTTTGCACCTAATGTAGCATAGGCATAGAAATCGTTTTGGACGCACTCGAGGGGACTCCTAGGTGACGAGGCTCAAGTGGAAGCTCGATTCGGTACGTTTGGAGATAGTGCTACTCTTGATGCAAGATTGGGGCTCGGTTTGCGTCGAATGTGCCGTAGGCTCGGAAATAGTATTGGAGGCACCCGATGGAACTCCTAGGTGACGTGGGTCATGTGGAATCTCGTTTTGATCTATTTTGAGACAGTGTCAGCGTCGGTGCAAGATAGGTGCACGGTTTGCACTGAACGTACCATAGGCATAGAAATCGTTTTGGACACACTCGATGGGACTCCTAGGTGACGAGGCTCCAGTGGAAGCTCGGTACGGTCCATTTGGAGATAGTGCTACTCTTGATGCATGATTGGTGCACGGTTTGCATTGAACATACCGTAGGCTCGGAAATAGTACTGGAGGCACCCAATGGAACTCCTAGGTTACGTGGGTCATGTGGAATCTTGTTTTGATCTGTTTTGAAATAGTGTTAGCATCGGTGCAGATAGGTGTTCGGTTTGCATCAAACGTACCATAGGTTCATAAATTGTTTTAGAAGCACCCGCGGTACTCCTAGGTGATGAGGGTCTGGTGGAGATCTGTTTGGTCTGTTTGGAGATAGTGCTACAGAAGATAGGTGCACGGTTTGCATTGAACGTACCATAGGTCATAAACAGTTTTGGACGCACCCGATGGAACTCGTAAGTGACGTGGGTCGTGTGGAATCTCGTTTTAGTCCATTTGGAGATAGTGTTAGTGTCGGTGCAAGATAGGTGCACGGTTTGCACTGAACGTACCATGGGCATAGAAATCATTTTGGACACACTCGATGGGACTCCTAGGAGACGAAGCTCAAGTGGAAGCTTAGCTCAGTCCATTTGGGGATAGTGCTTCTCTTGATGCAAGATTGGTGCTTGGTTTGCACCAAATGTAGCATAGGCCTAGAAATCGTTTTGGACGCACTCTAGGGGACTCTAGGTGACGAGGCTCAAGTGGAAGCTCGATTCGGTACGTTTGGAGATAGTGCTACTCTTGATACAAGATTGGTGCTTAATTTGCATCGAATGTGCCGTAGGCTCGGAAATAGTATTGGAGGCACCCCATGGAACTCCTAGGTGACGAGGGTCATGTGGAATCTCGTTTTGATCTATTTTGAGACTGTGTTAGCGTCAGTGCAAGATAGGTGCACAGTTTGCACTGAATGTACCATAGGCATAGAAACCGTTTTGGACACACTCGATGGGACTCCTAGGTGACGAGGCTCAAGTGGAAGCTCGGTACGGTCCATTTGGAGATAGTGCTACTCTTGATGCATGATTGGTGCACGGTTTGCATTGAACGTACCATAGGCTCGGAAATAGTACTGGAGGCACCCGATAGAACTCCTAGGTTACGTGGGTCATGTGGAAACTTGTTTCGATCTGTTTTGAAACAGTGTTAGCATCGGTGCAAGATAGGTGCTCGGTTTGCGTCAAACGTACCATAGGTTCATAAATTGTTTTAGAAGCGCCCGCGGTAGTCCTAGGTGATGAGGGTATGGTGGAGATTTGTTTGGTCCGTTCGGAGATAATGCTACAGAAGAAAGGTGCACGGTTTGCATTGAACGTACAATAGGGCATAAACAGTTTTGGATGCACCCGATGGAACTCGTAAGTGACGTGGGTCGTGTGGAAACTCATTTTAGTCCATTTGGAGATAGTGTTAGTGTCAGTGCAAGGATGGAGCACGGTTTGCACCGAACATACCATAGGCATAGAAATTGTTTTGGACGATCTCAATCAGACTCCTATGTGACGAGGCTCAAGTGGCAGCTTGGTTCCGTCCGTTTCGGGATAGTGCTTCTCTTGATGCAAGATTGGTGCTTGGTTTGCACCAAATGTAGCATAGGCATAGATATCATTTTGGACACACTCGAGGGGACTCCTAGGTGACGAGGCTCAAGTGGAAGCTCGATTCGGTACGTTTGGAGATAGTGCTACTCTTGATGCAAGATTGGTGCTCGGTTTTGCGTCGAATGTGCCGTAGGCTCAGAAATAGTATTGGAGGCACCCGATGGAACTCCTAGGTGACGTGGGTCATGTGGAATCTTGTTTTGATCTATTTTGAGATAGTGTTAGCGTCAGTGCAAGATAGGTGCATAGTTTGCACTGAACGTACCATAGGCATAGAAATCATTTTGGACACACTCGATGGGACTCCTAGGTGACGAGGCTCAAGTGGAAGCTTGGTACGGTCCATTTGGAGATAGTGCTACTCTTGATGCATGATTGGTGCACGGTTTGCGTTGAACGTACCGTAGGCTCGGAAATAGTATTGGAGGCACCCGATGGAACTCCAAGGTTACGTGGGTCATGTGGAATCTTATTTCGATCTGTTTTGAAACAGTGTTAGCATCCGTGCAAGAAAGGTGCACGGTTTGCGTCAAATGTACCATAGGTTTATAAATCATTTTAGAAGCACCCGCGGTACTCCTAGGTGATGAGGGTCTGGTGGAGATCTGTTTGGTCCGTTTGGAGATAGTGCTACAGAAGATAGGTGCATGGTCTGCATTGAATGTACCATAGGTCATAAATAGTTTTGGACGCACCCGATGGAACTCGTAAGTGACGTGGGTCGTGTGGAATCTCGTTTTAGTCCATTTCGAGATAGTGTTTGTGTCAGTGCAAGGTTCGAGCACGGTTTGCACCGAACATACCATAGGCATAGAAATCGTTTTGTTCAAACTCGATCAGACTCCTAGGTGACGAGGCTCAAGGGGAAGTTCGGTTCGGTCCATTTGGGGATAGTGCTTCTCTTGATGCAAGATTGGTGCTTGGTTTGCACCAAATGTAGCATAGGCATAGAAATCATTTTGGACGCACTCGAGGGGAGTCCTAGGTGATGAGGCTCAAGTGGAAGTTCGATTCGGTACATTTGGAGATAGTGCTACTCATGATGCAAGATTGCTGCTTGGTTTGCGTTGAATGTGCCGTAGGCTCAGAAATAGTATTGGAGGCACCCGATGGAACTCCTAGGTGACGTGGGTCATGTGGAATCTCATTTTGATCTATTTTGAGATAGTGTTAGCGTCGTTGCAATATAGGTGCACAGTTTGCATTGAACGTACCATAGGCATAGAAATCATTTTGGACACACTCGATGGGACTCCTAGGTGATGAGGCTCAAGTGGAAGCTCGGCTCGGTCCGTTTAGGGATAGTGCTTCTCTTGGTGCAGTATTGGTGCTTGGTTTGCACCAAATATAGCATATGCATAGAAATCATTTTGGACGCACTCGAGGGGACTCCTAGGTGACGAGGCTCAGGTGGAAGCTCGATTCGGTTCGTTTGGAGATAGTGCTACTCTTGATGCAAGATTGGTGCTTGGTTTGCGTCGAATGTGCCACGGGCTCGGAAATAGTATTGGAGGCACCCGATGGAACTCCTAGGTGACGTGGGTCATGTGTAATCTCGTTTTGATCTATTTTGAGATAGTGTTAGCGTCGGTGCAAGATAGGTGCATGGTTTGCACTGAACGTACCATAGGCATAGAAATCGTTTTGGACACACTCGATGGGACTCCTAGGTGACGAGGCTCTAGTGGAAGCTCGGTACGGTCCATTTGGAGATAGTGCTACTCTTGATGCATGATTGGTGCACGGTTTGTGTCGAACGTAGCGTAGGCTCAGAAATAGTATTGGAGGCACCCGATGGAACTCCTAGGTTACATGGGTCATGTGGAATCTTGTTTCGATCTGTTTTGAAACAGTGTTAGCGTCGGTGCAAGATATGTGCTCGGTTTGCGTCAAATGTACGATAGGTTCATAAATTGTTTTAGAAGCGCTTGCGGTCCTCCTAGGTGATGAGGGTCTGGTGGAGATCTGTTTGGTCCGTTCGGAGATAATGCTACAGAAGATAGGTGCACGATTTGCATTGAACGTACCATAGGGCATAAACAGTTTTGGATGCACCCGATGGAACTCGTAAGTGACGTGGGTCGTGTGGAATCTCGTTTTAGTCCATTTGGAGATAGTGTTAGTGTCACTGCAAGGTTGGAGCACGGGCTGCACCGAACATACCATAGGCATAGAAATTGTTTTGGATGATCTCGATCAGACTCCTATGTGACGAGGCTCAAGTGGAAGCACGCTTCAGTCCGTTTCGGGATAGTGCTTCTCTTGATGCAAGATTGGTGCTTGGTTTGCCCCAAATGTAGCATAGGCATAGAAATCATTTTGGACACACTCGAGGGGACTCCTAGGTGACGAGGCTCAAGTGGAAGCTCGATTTGGTACGTTTGGAGATATTGCTACTCTTGATGCAAGATTGGTTCTCGGTTTGCGTCGAATGTGCCGTAGGCGGAGAAATAGTATTGGAGGCACCCGATGGAACTCCTAGGTGACCTGGGTCATGTGGAATCTCGTTTTGATCTATTTTGAGACAGTGTTAGCATCGATGCAAGATAGGTGCACAGTTTGCACTGAACGTACCATAGGCATAGAAATCATTTTGGACACACTCGATGAGACTCCTAGGTGACGAGGCTCAAGTGGAAGCTCGGTATGGTCCATTTGGAGATAGTGCTACTCTTGACGCATGATTGGTGCACGGTTTGCGTTGAACGTACCGTAGGTTCGGAAATAGTATTGGAGGCACCCGATGGAACTCCTAGGTTACATGGGTAATGTGGAATCTTGTTTCGATCTATTTTGAAACAGTGTTAGCATCCGTGCAAGATGGGTCCACGGTTTGCGTCAAACGTACCATCGGTTCATAAATCGTTTTAGAAGCACCCGCGGTACTCCTAGGTGATGAGGGTCTGGTGGAGATCTGTTTGGTCCATTTGGAGATAGTGCTACAGAAGATAGGTGCATGGTCTGCATTGAATGCACCATAGATCATAAATAGTTTTGGACGCACCCGATGGAACTCGTAAGTGACGTGGGTCGTGTGGAATCTTGTTTTAGTCCATTTGGAGATAGTGTTAGTGTCAGTGCAAGGTTGGAGCACGGCTTGCACCGAACATACCATAGGCATAGAAAATCGTTTTGGACGAACTCGATCAGACTCCTAGGTGACGAGGCTCAAGGGGAAGTTCGGTTCGGTCCATTTGGGGATAGTGCTTCTCTTGATGCAAGATTGGTGCTTGGTTTGCACCAAATGTAGCATAGGCATAGAAATCATTTTGGACGCACTCGAGGGGACTCCTAGGTGACGAGGCTCAAGTGGAAGTTCGATTCGGTACATTTGGAGATAGTGCTACTCATGATGCAAGATTGCTGCTTGGTTTGCGTCGAATGTGCCGTAGGCTCAGAAATAGTATTGGAGGCACCCGATGGAACTCCTAGGTGACGTGGGTCATGTGGAATCTCGTTTTGATCTATTTTGAGACAGTGTTAGCGTCGGTGCAAGATAGGTGCACAGTTTGCATTGAACGTACCATAGGCATAGAAATCATTTTGGACACACTCGATGGGACTCCTAGGTGATGAGGCTCAAGTGGAAGCTCGGCTCGGTCCATTTGGAGATAGTGCTACTCTTGATGCATGATTGGTGCACGGTTTGTGTCGAACATAGCGTAGGCTCAGAAATAGTATTGGAGGCACCCGATGGAACTCCTAGGTTACGTGGGTCATGTGGAATCTTGTTTCGATCTGTTTTGAAACAGTGTTAGCATCGGTGCAAGATATGTGCTCGGTTTGCGTCAAATGTACGATAGGTTCATAAATTGTTTTAGAAGCACTTGCGGTACTCCTAGGTGATGAGGGTCTGGTGGAGATCTGTTTGGTCCGTTCGGAGATAATGCTACAGAAGATAGATGCACGATTTGCATTGAACGTACCATAGGGCATAAACAGTTTTGGATGCACCCGATGGAACTCGTAAGTGACGTGGGTCGTGTGGAATCTCGTTTTAGTCCATTTGGAGATAGTGTTAGTGTCACTGCAAGGTTGGAGCACGGGCTGCACCGAACATACCATAGGCATAGAAATTGTTTTGGATGATCTCGATCAGACTCCTATGTGACGAGGCTCAAGTGGAAGCACGCTTCAGTCCGTTTCGGGATAGTGCTTCCCTTGATGCAAGATTGGTGCTTGGTTTGCCCCAAATGTAGCATAGGCATAGAAATCATTTTGGACACACTCGAGGGGACTCCTAGGTGACGAGGCTCAAGTGGAAGCTCGATTTGGTACGTTTGAGGATAGTGCTACTCTTGATGCAAGATTGGTGCTTGGTTTGCGTCGAATGTGCCGTAGGCTCAGAAATAGTATTGGAGGCACCCGATGGAACTCCTAGGTGACGTGGGTCATGTGGAATCTCGTTTTGATCTATTTTGAGACAGTGTTAGCGTCGGTGCAAGATAGGTGCACAGTTTGCACTGAACGTACCATAGGCATAGAAATTGTTTTGGACACACTCGATGGGACTCTTAGGTGACGAGGCTCAAGTGGAAGCTCGGTACGGTCCATTTGGAGATAGTGCTACTCTTGATGCATGATTGGTGCACGGTTTGCGTTGAACGTACCGTAGGCTCATAAATAGTATTGGAGGCACCCAATGGAACTCCTAGGTTACGTGGGTCATGTGGAATCTTGTTTCGATCTATTTTGAAACAGTGTCAGCATCAGTGCAAGATAGGTGCACGGTTTGCGTCAAACGTACCATCGGTTCATAAATCGTTTTAGAAGAACCATGGTACTCCTAGGTGATGAGGGTCCATTGGAGATCTGTTTGGTCCGTTTGGAGATAGTGCTACAGAAGATAGGTGCATGGTCTACATTGAACGTACCATAGGTCATAAATAGTTTTGGATGCGCCTGATGGAACTCGTAAGTGACGTGAGTCGTGTGGAATCTTGTTTTAGTCCATTTGGAGATAGTGTTAGTGTCAATGCAAGGTGACAAGGCTCGAGGGGAAGCTCGGTTCAGTCCGTTTGGGGATAGTGCTTCTCTTGATGCAATTGGTGCTTGGTTTGCACCAAATGTAGCATAGGCATAGAAATCATTTTGGACACACTCCAGGGGACTCCTAGGTGATGAGGCTCAAGTGGAAGTTCGATTCGGTACGTTTGGAGATAGTGCTACTCTTGATGCAAGATTGGTGCTCGGTTTGCGTCGAATGTGCCGTAGGCTCAGAAATAGTATTGGAGGCACCCGATGGAACTCCTAGGTGACGTGGGTCATGTGGAATCTTGTTTTGATCTATTTTGAGACAGTGTTAGCGTCGGTGCAAGATAGGTGCACGGTTTGCACTGAACGTACCATAGGCATTGATGAGGACATCCTCCACTATTATCCGCTGGCAAAGACGCAACAAAAAAGGCCAAGTGGCCTAGTTGTAGTCGGGCGGCAACTGTGTGAGCCTCTGAATAATCCCACCTTGCTTAGCTTGGGAGGAGGAAGCCACCTTAAAAGAGAGAGCCACCCTTTCCCTATCGGACTAGTCTTTTAGGGACATTGGGCCTTTCCCCGAGTGGGTGTGCATAAGAACTGTTGGGGTCCGGGCAACCTTAATTTATTGGGCCTCGGCCAACCCCACCTGGGCCGGATGTATCATTTGGTATCAAAGCTGGGCCCTTGTTTAAGGGGATGGGAATGATGAGGACATCCTCCACTATTATCCGCTGGCAAAGACGCAACAAAAAAGGCCAAGTGGCCTAGTTGTAGTCGGGCGGCGAACGTGTGAGCCTCTGAATAATCCCATCTTGCTTAGCTTGGGAGGAGGAAGCCACCTTAAAAGAGAGAGCCACCCTTTCCCTATTGGACTAGTCTTTTAGGGACATTGGGCCTTTCCCCGAGTGGGTGTGCATAAGAACTGTTGGGGTCCGGGCAACCTTAATTTATTGGGCCTCGGCCAACCCCACCTAGGCCAGATGTATCAGGCATAGAAATCGTTTTGGACACACTCGATGGGACTCCTAGGTGACGAGGCTCAAGTGGAAGCTCAGTACGGTCCATTTGGAGATAGTGCTACTCTTGATGCATGATTGGCGCACGGTTTGCGTTGAACGTACCGTAGGCTCGGAAATAGAATTGGAGGCACCCGATGGAACTCCTAGGTTACATGGGTCATGTGGAATCTTGTTTCGATCTGTTTTGAAATAGTGTTAGCATCCATGCAAGATAACTGCACGGTTTGCGTCAAACGTACCATAGGTTCATAAATCGTTTTAGAAGCACCCGCGGTACTCCTAGGTGATGAGGGTCTGGTCGAGATCTGTTTGGTCCGTTTAGAGATAGTGCTATAGAAGATAGGTGCATGGTCTGCATTGAACGTACCATAGGTCATAAATAGTTTTGGACGCACCCGATGGAACTCGTAAGTGACGTGGGTCGTGTGGAATCTCGTTTTAGTCCATTTGGAGATAGTGTTAGTGTGAGTGCAGGGTTGGAGCACGGTTTGCACCGAACATACCATAGGCATAGGAATCGTTTTGGACAAACTCGATCAGACTCCTAGGTGACGAGGCTCAAGTGGAAGCTCGGTTCGGTCCGTTTGGGGGATGCAAGATTGGTGCTTGGTTTGCACCAAATGTAGCATAGGCATAGAAATTGTTTTTGACGCACTCGAGGGGACTCCTAGGTGATGAGGCTCAAGTGGAAGCTCGATTCGGTACGTTTGGAGACACTGCTACTCTTGACGCAGGATTGGTGCTCGATTTGCGTCGAATGTGCCGTAGGCTCAGAAATAGTATTGGAGGCACCCGATGGAACTCCTAGGTGACGTGGGTCGTGTGGAATCTCGTTTTGATCTATTTTGAGACAGTGTTAGCGTTGGTGCAAGATAGGTGCACGGTTTGCGCTGAACGTACCATAGGCATAGAAATCGTTTTGGACACACTCGATGGGACTCCTAGGTGACGAGGCTCCAGTGGAAGGTCGGTACGGTCCATTTGGAGATAGTGCTACTCTTGATGCATGATTGGTGCACAGTTTGCGTTGAATGTACCGTAGGCTCAGAAATAGTATTGGAAGCACCCGATGGAACTCCTAGGTTACGTGGGTCATGTGGAATCTTGTTTCAATCTGTTTTGAAACAGTGTTAGCGTCGGTGCAAGATAGGTGCTCGGTTTGCGTCAAACGTACGATAGGTTCATAAATTGTTTTAGAAGCGCCCGCGGTACTCCTAGGTGATGAGGGTCTGGTGGAGATCTGTTTGGTCCATTTGGAGATAATGCTACAGAAGATCGGTGCACGGTTTGCATTGAACGTACCATAGGTCATAAATAGTTTTGGACGGACTCGATGGAACTCGTAAGTGACGTGGGTCTTGTGGAATCTTGTTTTAGTCAATTTGGAGATAGTGTTAGTGTCAGTGCAGGGTTGGAGCATGGTTTGCACTGAACATACCATAGGCGTAGGAATCGTTTTGGACGAACTCGATCAGACTCCTAGGTGACGAGGCTCAAGTGGAAGCTCGGTTCGGTCCGTTTGGGGATAGTGCTTCTCTTGATGCAAGATTGGTGCTTGGTTTGCACCAAATGTAGCATAGGCATAGAAATTGTTTTGGATGCACTCGAGGGGACTCCTAGGTGATGAGGCTCAAGTGGAAGCTCGATTCGGTACGTTTGGAGATAGTGCTACTCTTGATGCAAGATTGGTGCTCGATTTGCGTCGAATGTGCCGTAGGCTTAGAAATAGTATTGGAGGCACCCAATGGAACTCCTAGGTGGCGTGGGTCATGTGGAATCTCGTTTTGATCTATTTTGAGACAGTGTTAGCATCGGTGCAAGATAGGTGCACAGTTTGCACTGAACGTACCATAGGCATAGAAATCATTTTGGACACACTCGATGGGACTCCTAGGTGACGAGGCTCAAGTGGAAGCTCAGTACGGTCCATTTGGAGATAGTGCTACTCTTGATGCATGATTGGTGCACGGTTTGCGTTGAACGTACCGTAGGCTCGGAAGTAGTATTGGTGGCACCCGATGGAACTCCTAGGCTACGTGGGTCATGTGGAATCTTGTTTCGATTTGTTTTGAAATAGTGTTAGCATCCGTGCAAGATAGGTGCACGGTTTGCGTCAAACGTACCATAGGTTCATAAATCATTTTAGAAGCACCCGCGGTACTCCTAGGTGATGAGGGTCTGGTGGAGATCTATTTGGTCCATTTGGAGATAGTGCTACAGAAGATAGGTGCATGGTCTGCATTGAACGTACCATAGGTCATAAATAGTTTTGGACACACCCGATGGAACTGGTAAGTGACGTGGGTCGTGTGAAATCTCGTTTTAGTCCATTTAGAGATAGTGTTAGTGTCAGTGCAGGGTTGGAGCATGGTTTGCACCAAACATACCATAGGCATAGAAATCGTTTTGGACGAACTCGATCAGACTCCTAGGTGACGAGGCTCAAGTGGAAGCTCGGTTCGGTCCGTTTGGGGATAGTGCTTCTCTTGATGCAAGATTGGTGCTTGGTTTGCACCAAAAGTAGCATGGGCATAGAAATTGTTTTGGACGCACTCGAGGGGACTCCTAGGTGATGAGGCTCAAGTTGAAGCTCGATTCGGTACGTTTGGAGACAGTGCTACTCTTGATGCAAGATTGGTGCTCGATTTGCGTCGAATGTGCCGTAGGCTCGGAAATAGTATTGGAAGCACCCAATGGAACTCTTAGGTGACATGGGTCATGTGGAATCTCGTTTTGATCTATTTTGAGACAGTGTTAGTGTCGGTGCAAGATAGGTGCATGGTTTGCCCTGAACGTACCATAGGCATAGAAATCATTTTGGACACACTCGATGGGACTCCTAGGTGACGAGGCTCAAGTGGAAGCTCGATATGGTCCATTTGGAGATAGTGCTACTCTTGACGCATGATTGGTGCACGGTTTGCGTTGAACGTACCGTAGGTTCGGAAATAGTATTGGAGGCACCCGATGGAACTCCTAGGTTACATGGGTCATGTGGAATCTTGTTTCGATCTATTTTAAAACAGTGTTAGCATCCGTGCAAGATGGGTGCACGGTTTGCGTCAAACGTACCATCAGTTCATAAATCGTTTTAGAAGCACCCGCGGTACTCCTAGGTGATGAGGGTCTGGTGGAGATCTGTTTGGTCCGTTTGGAGATAGTGCTACAGAAGATAGGTGCATGGTCTACATTGAACGCACCATAGGTCATAAATAGTTTTGGACGCACCCGATGGAACTCGTAAGTGACGTGGGTCGTGTGGAACCTTGTTTTAGTCCATTTGGAGATAGTGTTAGTGTCAGTGCAAGGTTGGAGCACGGTTTGCACTGAACATACCATAGGCATAGAAATCATTTTGGACGAACTCGATCAGACTCCTAGGTGACGAGGCTCAAGGGGAAGCTCGGTTCGGTCCATTCGGGGATAGTGCTTCTATTGATGCAAGATTGGTGCTTGGTTTGCACCAAATGTAGCATAGGCATAGAAATCATTTTGGACGCACTCGAGGGGACTCCTAGGTGACGAGGCTCAAGTGGAAGTTCAATTCGGTACGTTTGGAGATAGTGCTACTCATGATGCAAGATTGTTGCTTGGTTTGCGTCGAATGTGCCGTAGGCTCAGAAATAGTATTGGAGGCACCCGATGGAACTCCTAGGTGACGTGGGTCATGTGGAATCTCGTTTTGATCTATTTTGAGACAGTGTTAGCGTCGGTGCAAGATAGGTGCATAGTTTTCATTGAACGTACCATTGGCACAGAAATCATTTTGGACACACTCGATGGGACTCCTAGGTGACGAGGCTCAAGTGGAAGCTCGGCTCGGTCCGTTTGGGGATAGTGCTTCTCTTGGTGCAGGATTGGTGCTTGGTTTGCACCAAATGTAGCATAGGCATAGAAATCATTTTGGACGCACTCGAGGGGACTCCTAGGTGACGAGGCTCAGGTGGAAGCTCGATTCGGTACGTTTGGAGATAGTGCTACTCTTGATGCAAGATTGGTGCTTGGTTTGCGTCGAATGTGCCGTAGGCTCGGAAATAGTATTGGAGGCGCCCGATGGAACTCCTAGGTGACGTGGGTCATGTGCAATCTTGTTTTGATCTATTTTGAGACAGTGTTAGCGTCAGTGCAAGATAGGTGCACGGTTTGCACTGAACGTACCATTGGCTTAGAATTCGTTTTGGACACACTCGATGGGACTCCTAGGTGACGAGGCTCCAGTGGAAGCTCGGTACGGTCCATTTGGAGATAGTGCTACTCTTGATGCATGATTGGTGCATGGTTTGTGTCGAACGTAGCGTAGGCTCAGAAATAGTATTGGAGGCACCCGATGGAACTCCTAGGTTACGTGGGTCATGTGGAATCTTGTTTCGATCTGTTTTGAAACAGTGTTAGCATCGGTGCAAGATATGTGCTCGGTTTGCGTCAAATGTACAATAGGTTCATAAATTGTTTTAGAAGCGCTTGCGATACTCCTAGGTGATGAGGGTCTGGTGGAGATCTGATTGGACCGTTCGGAGATAATGCTACAGAAGATAGGTGCATGGTCTGCATTGAACGTACCGTAGGTCATAAATAGTTTTGGATGCACCTGATGGAACTCGTAAGTGACGTGAGTCGTGTGGAATCTCGTTTTAGTCCATTTGGAGATAGTGTTAGTGTCAGTGCAAGTTTGGAGCACGGTTTGCACCGAACATACCATAGGCATAGAAATCGTTTTGGACGAACTCGATCAGACTCCTAGGTGACGAGGCTCAAGGGGAAGCTCGGTTCAGTCCGTTTGGGGATAGTGCTTCTCTTGATGCAATTGGTGCTTGGTTTGCACCAAATGTAGCATAGGCATAGAAATCATTTTGGATGCACTCGTGGGGACTCCTACGTGATGTGGCTCAAGTGGAAGTTCGATTCGATACGTTTGGAGATAGTGCTACTCTTGATGCAAGATTGGTGCTCGATTTGCGTCGAATGTGCCGTAGGCTCAGAAATAGTATTGGAGGCACCTGGTGGAACTCCTAGGTGACGTAGGTCATGTGGAATCTCGTTTTGATCTATTTTGAGACAGTGTTAGCATCGGTGCAAGATAGGTGCACAGTTTGCACTGAACGTACCATAGGCATAGAAATCATTTTAGACACACTCGATGGGACTCCTAGGTGATGAGGCACAAGTGGAAGCTCGGCTCGGTCCGTTTGGGGATAGTGCTTCTCTTGATGCAGGATTGGTGCTTGGTTTGCACCAAATGTAGCATAGGCATAGAAATCGTTTTGGACGCACTCGAGGGGACTCCTAGGTGATGAGGCTCAAGTGGAAGCTCGATTTGGTACGTTTGGAGATAGTGCTACTCTTGATGCAAGATTGGTGCTTGGTTTGCGTCGAATGTGCTGTAGGCTCGAAAATAGTATTGGAGGCACCCGATGGAACTCCTAAGTGACATGGGTCATGTGGAATCTCGTTTTGATCTATTTTGAGACAGTGTTAGCGTCGGTGCAAGATAGGTGCACGGTTTGCACTGAACGTACCATGGCATTGATGAGGACATCCTCCACTATTATCCGCTGGCAAAGACGCAACAAAAAAAGGCCAAGTGGCCTAGTTGTAGTCGGGCGGCGACCGTGTGAGCCTCTGAATAATCCCACCTTGCTTAGCTTCGGAGGAGGAAGCCACCTTAAAAGAGAGAGCCACCCTTTCCCTATTGGAGTAGTCTTTTAGAGACATTGGGCCTTTCCCCGAGTGGGTGTGCATAAGAACTGTTGGGGTCCGGGCAACCTTAATTTATTAGGCCTCGGCCAACCCCACCTAGGCCGGATGTATCATTTGGTATCAAAGCTGGGCCCTTGTTTAAGGGGATGGGAATGATGAGGACATCCTCCACTATTATCCGCTGGCAAAGACGCAGCAAAAAAGGCCAAGTGGCCTAGTTGTAGTCGGGCGGCGACCGTGTGAGCCTCTGAATAATCCCATCTTGCTTAGCTTGGGAGGAGGAAGCCACCTTAAAAGAGAGAGCCACCCTTTCCCTATCGGACTAGTCTTTTAGGGACATTGGGCCTTTCCCCGAGTGGGTGTGCATAAGAACTGTTGGGGTCCAGGCAACCTTAATTTATTGGGCCTCGGCCAACCCCACCTGGGTCGGATGTATCAGGCATAGAAATCATTTTGGACACACTCGATGGGACTCCTAGGTGACGAGGCTCAAGTGGAAGCTCGGTACGGTCCATTTGGACATAGTGCTACTCTTGATGTATGATTGGCACACGGTTTGCGTTGAACGTACCGTAGGCTCGAAAATAGAATTGGAGGCACCCGATGGAACTCCTAGGTTACATGGGTCATGTGGAATCTTGTTTCGATCTATTTTGAAACAGTGTTAGCATCTGTGCAAGATAGCTACACGGTTTGCGTCAAACGTACCATAGGTTCATAAATCGTTTTAGAAGCACCCGCGGTACTCCTAGGTGATGAGGGTCTGGTGGAGATCTGTTTGGTCCGTTTAGAGATAGTGCTATAGAAGATAGGTGCATGGTCTGCATTGAACGTACCATAGGTCGTAAATAGTTTTGGACGCACCCGATGGAACTCGTAAGTGACGTGGGTCATGTGGAATCTCGTTTTAGTCCATTTGGAGATAGTGTTAGTGTCAGTGCAGGGTTGGAGCACGGTTTGCACCGAACATACCATATGCATAGGAATCGTTTTGGACGAACTCGATCAGACTCCTAGGTGATGAGGCTCAAGTGGAATCTCGGTTCGGTCCGTTTAGGGATAGTGCTTCTCTTGATGCAAGATTGGTGCTTGGTTTGCACCAAATGTAGCATAGGCATATAAATTGTTTTGGACGCACTCGAGGGGACTCCTAGGTGATGAGGCTCAAGTGGAAGCTCGATTCAGTACGTTTGGAGACAGTGCTACTCTTGATGCAAGATTGGTGCTCGATTTGCGTCGAATGTGCCGTAGGCTCGGAAATAGTATTGGAGGCACCCAATGGAACTCTTAGGTGACATGGGTCATGTGGAATCTCGTTTTGATCTATTTGAGATAGTGTTAGCGTCGGTGCAAGATAGGTGCACGGTTTGCACTGAACGTACCATAGGCATAGAAATCGTTTTGGACAAATCGATGGGACTCCTAGGTGACGAGGCTCAAGTGGAAGCTCGGTACGGTCCATTTGGAGATAGTGCTACTCTTGATGCATGATTGGTGCACGGTTTGCGTTGAACGTATCGTAGGCTCGGAAATAGTATTGGAGGCACCCGATGGAACTCCTAGGTTTCGTGGGTCATGTGGAATCCTGTTTCATTCTATTTTGAAACAGTGTTAGCATCCGTGCAAGATAGGTGCACGGTTTGTGTCAAACGTACCATAGGTTCATAAATCGTTTTAGAAGCACCCGCGGTACTCCTAGGTGATGAGGGTCTGGTGGAGATCTGTTTGGTCCGTTTGGAGATAGTGCTACAGAAGATAGGTGCATGGTCTGCATTGAACGTACCATAGGTCATGAATAGTTTTGGACGCACCCAATGGAACTCGTAAGTGACGTGGGTCGTGTGGAATCTCGTTTTAGTCCATTTGGAGATAGTGTTAGTGTCAGTGCAAGGTTGGAGCATGGTTTGCACCGAACATACCATAGGCATAGAAATCGTTTTGGACGAACTCGATCAGACACCTAGGTGACGAGGCTCCGGTGGAAGCTCAGCTCGGTCCGTTTGGGGATAGTGCTTCTCTTGATGCAAGATTGGTGCTTGGTTTGCACCAAATGTAGCATAGGCAAAGAAATCATTTTGGACGCACTCGAGGGGACTCCTAGGTGACGAGGCTCAAGTGGAAGTTCGATTCGGTACGTTTGGAGATAGTGCTACTCTTGATGCAAGATTGGTGCTCGGCTTGCGTCGAATGTGCCGTAGGCTCGGAAATAGTATTGGAGGCACCCGATGGAACTCCTAGGTGACATGGGTCATGTGGAATCTCGTTTTGATCTATTTTGAGACAGTGTTAGCATCGGTGCAAGATAGGTGCACAGTTTGCACTGAACGTACCATGGGCATAGAAATCGTTTTGGACACACTCGATGGGACTCCTTGGTGACGAGGCTCTAGTGGAAGCTCGGTACGGTCCATTTGGAGATAGTGCTACTCTTGATGCATGATTGGTGCACGGTTTGCGTTGAATGTACCGTAGGCTCAGAAATAGTATTGGAAGCACCCGATGGAACTCCTAGGTTACGTGGGTCATGTGGAATCTTGTTTCGATCTGTTTTGAAACAGTGTTAGCGTCGGTGCAAGATAGGTGCTCGGTTTGCGTCAAACATACGATAGGTTCATAAATTGTTTTAGAAGCGCCCGCGGTACTCCTAGGTGATTAGGGTCTGGTGGAGATTTGTTTGGTCCATTTGGAGATAATGCTACAGAAGATAGGTGCACGGTTTGCATTGAACGTACCATAGGTCATAAATAGTTTTGGACGCACTCGATGGAACTCGTAAGTGACGTGGGTCGTGTGGAATCTCGTTTTAGTCAATTTGGAGATAGTGTTAGTGTCAGTGCAGGGTTGGAGCATGGTTTGCACCGAACATACCATAGGCATAGGAATCGTTTTGGACGAACTCGATCAGACTCCTAGGTGACGAGGCTCAAGTGGAAGCTCGGTTCGGTCCGTTTGGAGATAGTGCTTCTCTTGATGCAAGATTGGTGCTTGGTTTGCACCAAATGTAGCATAGGCATAGAAATTGTTTTGGACGCACTCGAGGGGACTCCTAGGTGACGAGGCTCAAGTGGAAGCTCGATTCGGTACGTTTGGAGATAGTGCTACTCTTGATGCAAGATTGGTGCTCGATTTGCGTCGAATGTGCTGTAGGCTTAGAAATAGTATTGGAGGCACCCAATCGAACTCCTAGGTGGCGTGGGTCATGTGGAATCTCGTTTTGATCTATTTTGAACAAGCTTCGGTGCAAGATAGGTGCACAGTTTGCGCTGAACGTACCATAGGCATAGAAATCATTTTGGACACACTCGATGGGACTCCTAGGTGACGAGGCTCAAGTGGAAGCTCGGTACGGTCCATTTGGAGATAGTGCTACTCTTAATGCATGATTGGTGCACAGTTTGCGTTGAACGTACCGTAGGCTCGGAAGTAGTATTGGTGGCACCTGATGGAACTCCTAGGTTACGTGGGTCATGTGGAATCTTGTTTCGATCTGTTTTGAAACAGTGTTAGCATCCGTGCAAGATAGGTGCACGGTTTGCGTCAAACCTACCATAGGTTCATAAATCATTTTAGAAGCACCCGCGGTACTCCTAGGTGATGAGGGTCTGGTGGATATCTGTTTGGTCCATTTGGAGATAGTGCTACAGAAGATAGGTGCATGGTCTGCATTGAACGTACCATAGGTCATAAATAGTTTTGGACACACCTGATGGAACTCGTAAGTGACGTGGGTCGTGTGGAATCTCGTTTTAGTCCATTTGGAGATAGTGTTAGTGTCAGTGCAAGGTTGGAGCATGGTTTGCACCGAACATACCATAGGCATAGAAATCATTTTGGACGAACTCGATCAGACTCCTAGGTGACGAGGCTCAAGTGGAAGCTCAGTTCGGTCCGTTTGGGGATAGTGCTTCTCTTGATGCAAGATTGGTGCTTGGTTTGCACCAAATGTAGCATAGGCATAGAAATCATTTTGGACGCACTCGAGGGGACTCCTAGGTGACGAGGCTCAAGTGGAAGTTCGATTCGGTACGTTTAGAGATAGTGCTACTCTTGATGCAAGATTGGTGCTCGGTTTGCGTCGAATGTGCCGTAGGCTCGGAAATAGTATTGGAGGCACCCGATGGAACTCCTAGGTGACATGGGTCATGTGGAATCTCGTTTTGATCTATTTTGAGACAGTGTTAGCATCGGTGCAAGATAGGTGCACAGTTTGCACTGAACGTACCATAGGCATAGAAATCATTTTGGACACACTCGATGGGACTCCTAGGTGACGAGGCTCCAGTGGAAGCTCGGTACGGTCCATTTTTAGATAGTGCTACTCTTGATGCATGATTGGTGCACGGTTTGCGTTGAATGTGCCGTAGGCTCAGAAATAGTATTGGAGGCACCCGATGGAACTCCTAGGTGACGTGGGTCATGTGGAACCTCGTTTTGATCTATTTTGAGACAGTGTTAGCGTCGGTGCAAGATAGGTGCACGGTTTGCACTGAACGTACCATGGGCATAGAAATTGTTTTGGACACACTCGATGGGACTCCTTGGTGACGAGGCTCCAGTGGAAGCTCGGTACGGTCCATTTGGAGATAGTGCTACTCTTGATGCATGATTGGTGCACGGTTTGCGTCGAATGTACCGTAGGCTCAGAAATAGTATTGGAAGCACCCGATGGAACTCCTAGGTTACATGGGTCATGTGGAATCTTGTTTCGATCTATTTTGAAACAGTGTTAGCATTTGTGCAAGATAGCTACACAGTTTGCGTCAAACGTACCATAGGTTCATAAATCGTTTTAGAAGCACCCGCGGTACTCCTAGGTGATGAGGTCTGGTGGAGATCTGTTTGGTCCGTTTAGAGATAGTGCTATAGAAGATAGGTGCATGGTCTGCATTGAACGTACCATAGGTCATAAATAGTTTTGGACGCACCCGATGGAACTCGTAAGTGACGTGGGTCGTGTGGAATCTCGTTTTAGTCCATTTGGAGATAGTGTTAGTGTGAGTGCAGGGTTGGAGCACGGTTTGCACCGAACATACCATAGGCATAGGAATCGTTTTGGACAAACTCGATCAGACTCCTAGGTGACGAGGCTCAAGTGGAAGCTCGGTTCGGTCCGTTTGGGGGATGCAAGATTGGTGCTTGGTTTGCACCAAATGTAGCATAGGCATAGAAATTGTTTTGGACGCACTCGAGGGGACTCCTAGGTGATGAGGCTCAAGTGGAAGCTCGATTCAGTACGTTTGGAGACAGTGCTACTCTTGATGCAAGATTGGTGCTCGATTTGAGTCGAATGTGCTGTAGGCTCGGAAATAGTATTGGAGGCACCCAATGGAACTCTTAGGTGACATGGGTCATGTGGAATCTCGTTTTGATCTATTTGAGATAGTGTTTGCGTCGGTGCAAGATAGGTGCACGGTTTGCACTGAACGTACCATAGGCATAGAAATCGTTTTAGATAAAATCGATGGGACTCCTAGGTGACGAGGCTCAAGTGGAAGCTCGGTACGGTCCATTTGGAGATAGTGCTACTCTTGATGCATGATTGGTGCACGGTTTGCGTTGAACGTATCGTAGGCTCGGAAATAGTATTGGAGGCACCCGATGGAACTCCTAGGTTTCGTGGGTCATGTGGAATCCTGTTTCGTTCTATTTTGAAACAGTGTTAGCATCCGTGCAAGATAGGTGCACGGTTTGTGTCAAACGTACCATAGGTTCATAAATCGTTTTAGAAGCACCCACGGTACTCCTAGGTGATGAGGGTCTGGTGGAGATCTATTTGGTCCGTTTGGAGATAGTGCTACAGAAGATAGGTGCATGGTCTGCATTGAACGTACCATAGGTCATGAATAGTTTTGGACGCACCCGATGGAACTCGTAAGTGACGTGGGTCGTGTGGAATCTCGTTTTAGTCCATTTGGAGATAGTGTTAGTGTCAGTGCAAGGTTGGAGCATGGTTTGCACCGAACATACCATAGGCATAGAAATCGTTTTGGACGAACTCGATCAGACACCTAGGTGACGAGGCTCCGGTGGAAGCTCAGCTCGGTCCGTTTGGGGATAGTGCTTCTCTTGATGCAAGATTGGTGCTTGGTTTGCACCAAATGTAGCATAGGCAAAGAAATCATTTTGGACGCACTCGAGGGGACTCCTAGGTGACGAGGCTCAAGTGGAAGTTCGATTCGGTACGTTTGGAGATAGTGCTACTCTTGATGCAAGATTGGTGCTCGGTTTGCGTCGAATGTGCCGTAGGCTCGGAAATAGTATTGGAGGCACCCGATGGAACTCCTAGGTGACATGGGTCATGTGGAATCTCGTTTTGATCTATTTTGAGACAGTGTTAGCATCGGTGCAAGATAGGTGCACAGTTTGCACTGAACGTACCATGGGCATAGAAATCGTTTTGGACACACTCGATGGGACTCCTTGGTGACGAGGCTCCAGTGGAAGCTCGGTACGGTCCATTTGGAGATAGTGCTACTCTTGATGCATGATTGGTGCACGGTTTGCGTTGAATGTACCGTAGGCTCAGAAATAGTATTGGAAGCACCCGATGGAACTCCTAGGTTACGTGGGTCATGTGGAATCTTGTTTCGATCTGTTTTGAAACAGTGTTAGCATCGGTGCAAGATAGGTGCTCGGTTTGCGTCAAACATACGATAGGTTCATAAATTGTTTTAGAAGCGCCCGCGGTACTCCTAGGTGATTAGGGTCTGGTGGAGATTTGTTTGGTCCATTTGGAGATAATGCTACAGAAGATAGGTGCACGGTTTGCATTGAACGTACCATAGGTCATAAATAGTTTTGGACGCACTCGATGGAACTCGTAAGTGACGTGGGTCGTGTGGAATCTCGTTTTAGTCAATTTGGAGATAGTGTTAGTGTCAGTGCAGGGTTGGAGCATGGTTTGCACCGAACATACCATAGGCATAGGAATCGTTTTGGACGAACTCGATCAGACTCCTAGGTGACGAGGCTCAAGTGGAAGCTCGGTTCGGTCCGTTTGGAGATAGTGCTTCTCTTGATGCAAGATTGGTGCTTGGTTTGCACCAAATGTAGCATAGGCATAGAAATTGTTTTGGACGCACTCGAGGGGACTCCTAGGTGACGAGGCTCAAGTGGAAGCTCGATTCGGTACGTTTGGAGATAGTGCTACTCTTGATGCAAGATTGGTGCTCGATTTGCGTCGAATGTGCTAGGCTTAGAAATAGTATTGGAGGCACCCAATCGAACTCCTAGGTGGCGTGGGTCATGTGGAATCTCATTTTGATCTATTTTGAACAAGCTTCGGTGCAAGATAGGTGCACAGTTTGCGCTGAACGTACCATAGGCATAGAAATCATTTTGGACACACTCGATGGGACTCCTAGGTGACGAGGCTCAAGTGGAAGCTCGGTACGGTCCATTTGGAGATAGTGCTACTCTTAATGCATGATTGCTGCACGGTTTGCGTTGAACGTACCGTAGGCTCGGAAGTAGTATTGGTGGCACCTGATGGAACTCCTAGGTTACGTGGGTCATGTGGAATCTTGTTTCGATCTGTTTTGAAATAGTGTTAGCATCCGTGCAAGATAGGTGCACGGTTTGCGTCAAACCTACCATAGGTTCATAAATCGTTTTAGAAGCACCCGCGGTACTCCTAGGTGATGAGGGTCTGGTGGATATCTGTTTGGTCCATTTGGAGATAGTGCTACAGAAGATAGGTGCATGGTCTGCATTGAACGTACCATAGGTCATAAATAGTTTTGGACACACCTGATGGAACTCGTAAGTGACGTGGGTCGTGTGGAATCTCGTTTTAGTCCATTTGGAGATAGTGTTAGTGTCAGTGCAAGGTTGGAGCATGGTTTGCACCGAACATACCATAGGCATAGAAATCATTTTGGACGAACTCGATCAGACTCCTAGGTGACGAGGCTCAAGTGGAAGCTCGGTTCGGTCCGTTTGGGGATAGTGCTTCTCTTGATGCAAGATTGGTGCTTGGTTTGCACCAAATGTAGCATAGGCATAGAAATCATTTTGGACGCACTCGAGGGGACTCCTAGGTGACGAGGCTCAAGTGGAAGTTCGATTCGGTACGTTTGGAGATAGTGCTACTCTTGATGCAAGATTGGTGCTCGGTTTGCGTCGAATGTGCCGTAGGCTCGGAAATAGTATTGGAGGCACCCGATGGAACTCCTAGGTGACATGGGTCATGTGGAATCTCGTTTTGATCTATTTTGAGACAGTGTTAGCATCGGTGCAAGATAGGTGCACAGTTTGCACTGAACGTACCATAGGCATAGAAATCATTTTGGACACACTCGATGGGACTCCTTGGTGACGAGGCTCCAGTGGAAGCTCGGTACGGTCCATTTGGAGATAGTGCTACTCTTGATGCATGATTGGTGCACGGTTTGCGTCGAATGTACCATAGGCTCAGAAATAGTATTGGAAGCACCCGATGGAACTCCTAGGTTACATGGGTCATGTGGAATCTTGTTTCGATCTATTTTGAAACAGTGTTAGCATCTGTGCAAGATAGCTACACGGTTTGCGTCAAACGTACCATAGGTTCATAAATCGTTTTAGAAGCACCCGCGGTACTCCTAGGTGATGAGGGTCTGGTGGAGATCTGTTTGGTCCGTTTAGAGATAGTGCTATAGAAGATAGGTGCATGGTCTGCATTGAACGTACCATAGGTCGTAAATAGTTTTGGACGCACCCGATGGAACTCGTAAGTGACGTGGGTCATGTGGAATCTCGTTTTAGTCCATTTGGAGATAGTGTTAGTGTCAGTGCAGGGTTGGAGCACGGTTTGCACCGAACATACCATAGGCATAGGAATCGTTTTGGACGAACTCGATCAGACTCCTAGGTGACGAGGCTCAAGTGGAATCTCGGTTCGGTCCGTTTAGGGATAGTGCTTCTCTTGATGCAAGATTGGTGCTTGGTTTGCACCAAATGTAGCATAGGCATAGAAATTGTTTTGGACGCACTCGAGGGGACTCCTAGGTGATGAGGCTCAAGTGGAAGCTCGATTCAGTACGTTTGGAGACAGTGCTACTCTTGATGCAAGATTGGTGCTCGATTTGCGTCGAATGTGCCGTAGGCTCGGAAATAGTATTGGAGGCACCCAATGGAACTCTTAGGTGACATGGGTCATGTGGAATCTCGTTTTGATCTATTTGAGATAGTGTTAGCGTCGGTGCAAGATAGGTGCACGGTTTGCACTGAACGTACCATAGGCATAGAAATCGTTTTGGACAAAATCGATGGGACTCCTAGGTGACGAGGCTCAAGTGGAAGCTCGGTATGGTCCATTTGGAGATAGTGCTACTCTTGATGCATGATTTGTGCACGGTTTGCGTTGAACGTATCGTAGGCTCGGAAATAGTATTGGAGGCACCCGATGGAACTCCTAGGTTTTCGTGGGTCATGTGGAATCCTGTTTCGTTCTATTTTGAAACAGTGTTAGCATCCGTGCAAGATAGGTGCACGGTTTGTGTCAAACGTACCATAGGTTCATAAATCGTTTTAGAAGCACCCGCGGTACTCCTAGGTGATGAGGGTCTGGTGGAGATCTGTTTGGTCCGTTTGGAGATAGTGCTACAGAAGATAGGTGCATGGTCTGCATTGAACGTACCATAGGTCATGAATAGTTTTGGACGCACCCGATGGAACTCGTAAGTGACGTGGGTCGTGTGGAATCTCGTTTTAGTCCATTTGGAGATAGTGTTAGTGTCAGTGCAAGGTTGGAGCATGGTTTGCACCGAACATACCATAGGCATAGAAATCGTTTTGGACGAACTCGATCAGACACCTAGGTGACGAGGCTCCGGTGGAAGCTCAGCTCGGTCCGTTTGGGGATAGTGCTTCTCTTGATGCAAGATTGGTGCTTGGTTTGCACCAAATGTAGCATAGGCAAAGAAATCATTTTGGACGCACTCGAGGGGACTCCTAGGTGACGAGGCTCAAGTGGAAGTTCGATTCGGTACGTTTGGAGATAGTGCTACTCTTGATGCAAGATTGGTGCTCGGTTTGCGTCGAATGTGCCGTAGGCTCGGAAATAGTATTGGAGGCACCCGATGGAACTCCTAGGTGACATGGGTCATGTGGAATCTCGTTTTGATCTATTTTGAGACAGTGTTAGCATCGGTGCAAGATAGGTGCACAGTTTGCACTGAACGTACCATGGGCATAGAAATCGTTTTGGACACACTCGATGGGACTCCTTGGTGACGAGGCTCCAGTGGAAGCTCGGTACGGTCCATTTGGAGATAGTGCTACTCTTGATGCATGATTGGTGCACGGTTTGCGTTGAATGTACCGTAGGCTCAGAAATAGTATTGGAAGCACCCGATGGAACTCCTAGGTTACGTGGGTCATGTGGAATATTGTTTCGATCTGTTTTGAAACAGTGTTAGCGTCGGTGCAAGATAGGTGCTCGGTTTGCATCAAACATACGATAGGTTCATAAATTGTTTTAGAAGCGCCCGCGGTACTCCTAGTTGATTAGGGTCTGGTGGAGATTTGTTTGGTCCATTTGGAGATAATGCTACAGAAGATAGGTGCACGGTTTGCATTGAACGTACCATAGGTCATAAATAGTTTTGGACGCACTCGATGGAACTCGTAAGTGACGTGGGTCGTGTGGAATCTCGTTTTAGTCAATTTGGAGATAGTGTTAGTGTCAGTGCAGGGTTGGAGCATGGTTTGCACCGAACATACCATAGGCATAGGAATCGTTTTGGACGAACTCGATTAGACTCCTAGGTGACGAGGCTCAAGTGGAAGCTCGGTTCGGTCCGTTTGGAGATAGTGCTTCTCTTGATGCAAGATTGGTGCTTGGTTTGCACCAAATGTAGCATAGGCATTGAAATTGTTTTGGACGCACTCGAGGGGACTCCTAGGTGACGAGGCTCAAGTGGAAGCTCGATTCGGTACGTTCGGAGATAGTGCTACTCTTGATGCAAGATTGGCGCTCGATTTGCGTCGAATGTGCTGTAGGCTTAGAAATAGTATTGGAGGCACCCAATCGAACTCCTAGGTGGCGTGGGTCATGTGGAATCTCGTTTTGATCTATTTTGAACAAGCTTCGGTGCAAGATAGGTGCACAGTTTGCGCTGAACGTACCATAGGCATAGAAATCATTTTGGACACACTCGATGGGACTCCTAGGTGACGAGGCTCAAGTGGAAGCTCGGTACGGTCCATTTGGAGATAGTGCTACTCTTAATGCATGATTGGTGCACGGTTTGCGTTGAACGTACCGTAGGCTCGGAAGTAGTATTAGTGGCACCTGATGGAACTCCTAGGTTACGTGGGTCATGTGGAATCTTGTTTCGATCTGTTTTGAAACAGTATTAGCATCCGTGCAAGATAGGTGCACGGTTTGCGTCAAACCTACCATAGGTTCATAAATCGTTTTAGAAGCACCCGCGGTACTCCTAGGTGATGAGGGTCTGGTGGATATCTGTTTGGTCCATTTGGAGATAGTGCTACAGAAGATAGGTGCATGGTCTGCATTGAACGTACCATAGGTCATAAATAGTTTTGGACACACCTGATGGAACTCGTAAGTGACGTGGGTCGTGTGGAATCTCGTTTTAGTCCATTTGGAGATAGTGTTAGTGTCAGTGCAAGGTTGGAGCATGGTTTGCACCGAACATACCACAGGCATAGAAATCATTTTGGACGAACTCGATCAGACTCCTAGGTGACGAGGCTCAAGTGGAAGCTCGGTTCGGTCCGTTTGGGGATAGTGCTTCTCTTGATGCAAGATTGGTGCTTGGTTTGCACCAAATGTAGCATAGGCATAGAAATCATTTTGGACGCACTCGAGGGGACTCCTAGGTGACGAGGCTCAAGTGGAAGTTCGATTCGGTACGTTTGGAGATAGTGCTACTCTTGATGCAAGATTGGTGCTCGGTTTGCGTCGAATGTGCCGTAGGCTCGGAAATAGTATTGGAGGCACCCGATGGAACTCCTAGCTGACATGGGTCATGTGGAATCTCGTTTTGATCTATTTTGAGACGGTGTTAGCATCGGTGCAAGATAGGTGCACAGTTTGCACTGAACGTACCATAGGCATAGAAATCATTTTGGACACACTCGATGGGACTCCTAGGTGACGAGGCTCCAGTGGAAGCTCGGTACGGTCCATTTTTAGATAGTGCTACTCTTGATGCATGATTGGTGCACGGTTTGCGTTGAATGTGCCGTAGGATCAGAAATAGTATTGGAGGCACCCGATGGAACTCCTAGGTGACGTGGGTTATGTGGAACCTCGTTTTGATCTATTTTGAGACAGTGTTAGCGTCGGTGCAAGATAGGTGCACGGTTTGCATTGAACGTACCATGGGCATAGAAATTGTTTTGGACACACTCGATGGGACTCCTTGGTGACGAGGCTCCAGTGGAAGCTCGGTACGGTCCATTTGGAGATAGTGCTACTCTTGATGCATGATTGGTGCACGGTTTGCGTTGAATGTACCGTAGGCTCGGAAGTAGTATTGGAGGCACCCGATGGAACTCCTAGGTTACGTGGGTCATGTGGAATCTTGTTTCGATCTATTTTGAAATAGTGTTAGCATCCGTGCAAGATAGGTGCACGGTTTGCGTCAAACGTACCATAGGTTCATAAATCATTTTAGAAGCACCCGCGGTACTCCTAGGTGATGAGGGCTGGTGGAGATCTGTTTGGTCCGTTTGGAGATAGTGCTACAGAAGATAGGTGCATTGTCTGCATTGAACGTACCATAGGTCATAAATAGTTTTGGACGCACCCGATGGAACTCGTAAGTGACGTGCGTCGTGTGGAATCTCATTTTAGTCCATTTGGAGACAGTGTTAGTGTCAGTGCAGGGTTGGAGCACGGTTTGCACCGAACATACCATAGGCGTACGAATCATTTTGGACGAACTCGATCAGACTCCTAGGTGATGAGGCTCAAGTGGAAGCTCGGTTCGGTCCGTTTGGGGATAGTGCTTCTCTTGATGCAAGATTGGTGCTTGGTTTGCACCAAATGTAGCATAGGCATAGAAATTGTTTTGGACGCACTCGAGGGGACTCCTAGGTGACGAGGCTCAAGTGGAAGCTCGATTCGGTACGTTTGGAGATAGTGCTACTCTTGATGCAAGATTGGTGCTCGATTTGCGTCGAATGTGCCGTAGGCTCGGAAATAGTATTGGAGGCACCCAATGGAACTCCTAGGTGGCGTGGGTCATGTGGAATCTCGTTTTGATCTATTTTGAGACAGTGTTAGCTTCGGTGCAAGATAGGTGCACGGTTTGCACTGAACGTACCATAGGCATAGAAATCGTTTTGGACACACTCGATGGGACTCCTAGGTGACGAGGCTCAAGTGGAAGCTCGGTACGGTCCATTTGGAGATAGTGCTACTCTTGATGCATGATTGGTGCAAGGTTTGCGTTGAACGTACCGTAGGCTCAGAAGTAGTATTGGAGGCACCTGATGGAACTCCTAGTTTACGTGGGTCATGTGGAATCTTGTTTCGATCTGTTTTGAAACAGTGTTAGCATCCGTGCAAGATAGGTGCACGGTTTGCGTCAAACGTACCATAGGTTCATAAATCGTTTTAGAAGCACCCGCAGTACTCCTAGGTGACGAGGGTCTGGTGGAGATCTGTTTGGTCCGTTTGGACATAGTGCTACAGAAGATAGGTGCATGGTCTGCATTGAACGTACCATAGGTTATAAATAGTTTTGGACACACCCGATGGAACTTGTAAGTGACGTGGGTCGTGTGGAATCTCGTTTTAGTCCATTTGGAGATAGTGTTAGTGTCAGTGCAGGGTTGGAGCACGGTTTGCACCAAACATACCATAGGCATAGAAATCATTTTGGACGAACTCGATCAGACTCCTAGGTGACGAGGCTCAAGTGGAAGCTCGGTTCGGTCCGTTTGGGGATAGTTCTTTTGTTGATGCAAGATTGGTGCTTGGTTGCGCCAAATGTAGCATAGGCATAGAAATTCTTTTGGACGCACTCAAGGGGACTCCTAGGTGACGAGGCTCAAGTGGAAGCTCGGTTCGGTCCGTTTGGGGATAGTTCTTCTCTTGATGCAAGATTGGTGCTTGGTTTGCGCCAAATGTAGCATAGGCATAGAAATTGTTTTGGACGCACTCAAGGGGACTCCTAGGTGACGAGGCTCAAGTGGAAGCTCGATTCGGTACGTTTGGAGATAGTGCTACTCTTGATGCAAGATTGGTGCTCGATTTGCGTCGAATGTGCCGTAGGCTCAGAAATAGTATTGGAGACACCCAATGGAACTCCTAGGTGGCGTGGGTCATGTGGAATCTCGTTTTGATCTATTTTGAGACAGTGTTAGCTTCGGTGCAAGATAGGTGCACAGTTTGCGCTGAACGTACCATAGGCATAGAAATCATTTTGGACACACTCGATGGGACTCCTAGGTGACGAGGCTCAAGTGGAAGCTCGGTACGGTCCATTTGGAGATAGTGCTACTCTTGATGCATGATTGGTGCACGGTTTGCGTTGAATGTACCGTAGGCTCGGAAGTAGTATTGGAGGCACCCGATGGAACTCCTAGGTTACGTGGGTCATGTGGAATCTTGTTTCGATCTATTTTGAAATAGTGTTAGCATCCGTGCAAGATAGGTGCACGGTTTGCGTCAAACGTACCATAGGTTCATAAATCATTTTAGAAGCACCCGCGGTACTCCTAGGTGATGAGGGCTGGTGGAGATCTGTTTGGTCCGTTTGGAGATAGTGCTACAGAAGATAGGTGCATTGTCTGCATTGAACGTACCATAGGTCATAAATAGTTTTGGACGCACCCGATGGAACTCGTAAGTGACGTGCGTCGTGTGGAATCTCATTTTAGTCCATTTGGAGACAGTGTTAGTGTCAGTGCAGGGTTGGAGCACGGTTTGCACCGAACATACCATAGGCGTAGGAATCATTTTGGACGAACTCGATCAGACTCCTAGGTGATGAGGCTCAAGTGGAAGCTCGGTTCGGTCCGTTTGGGGATAGTGCTTCTCTTGATGCAAGATTGGTGCTTGGTTTGCACCAAATGTAGCATAGGCATAGAAATTGTTTTGGACGCACTCGAGGGGACTCCTAGGTGACGAGGCTCAAGTGGAAGCTCGATTCGGTACGTTTGGAGATAGTGCTACTCTTGATGCAAGATTGGTGCTCGATTTGCGTCGAATGTGCCGTAGGCTCGGAAATAGTATTGGAGGCACCCAATGGAACTCCTAGGTGGCGTGGGTCATGTGGAATCTCGTTTTGATCTATTTTGAGACAGTGTTAGCTTCGGTGCAAGATAGGTGCACGGTTTGCACTGAACGTACCATAGGCATAGAAATCGTTTTGGACACACTCGATGGGACTCCTAGGTGACGAGGCTCAAGTGGAAGCTCGGTACGGTCCATTTGGAGATAGTGCTACTCTTGATGCATGATTGGTGCAAGGTTTGCGTTGAACGTACCGTAGGCTCAGAAGTAGTATTGGAGGCACCTGATGGAACTCCTAGTTTACGTGGGTCATGTGGAATCTTGTTTCGATCTGTTTTGAAACAGTGTTAGCATCCGTGCAAGATAGGTGCACGGTTTGCGTCAAACGTACCATAGGTTCATAAATCGTTTTAGAAGCACCCGCAGTACTCCTAGGTGACGAGGGTCTGGTGGAGATCTGTTTGGTCCGTTTGGACATAGTGCTACAGAAGATAGGTGCATGGTCTGCATTGAACGTACCATAGGTTATAAATAGTTTTGGACACACCCGATGGAACTTGTAAGTGACGTGGGTCGTGTGGAATCTCGTTTTAGTCCATTTGGAGATAGTGTTAGTTTCAGTGCAGGGTTGGAGCACGGTTTGCACCAAACATACCATAGGCATAGAAATCATTTTGGACGAACTCGATCAGACTCCTAGGTGACGAGGCTCAAGTGGAAGCTCGGTTCGGTCCGTTTGGGGATAGTTCTTTTGTTGATGCAAGATTGGTGCTTGGTTGCGCCAAATGTAGCATAGGCATAGAAATTCTTTTGGACGCACTCAAGGGGACTCCTAGGTGACGAGGCTCAAGTGGAAGCTCGGTTCGGTCCGTTTGGGGATAGTTCTTCTCTTGATGCAAGATTGGTGCTTGGTTTGCGCCAAATGTAGCATAGGCATAGAAATTGTTTTGGACGCACTCAAGGGGACTCCTAGGTGACGAGGCTCAAGTGGAAGCTCGATTCGGTACGTTTGGAGATAGTGCTACTCTTGATGCAAGATTGGTGCTCGATTTGCGTCGAATGTGCCGTAGGCTCAGAAATAGTATTGGAGACACCCAATGGAACTCCTAGGTGGCGTGGGTCATGTGGAATCTCGTTTTGATCTATTTTGAGACAGTGTTAGCTTCGGTGCAAGATAGGTGCACAGTTTGCGCTGAACGTACCATAGGCATAGAAATCATTTTGGACACACTCGATGGGACTCCTAGGTGACGAGGCTCAAGTGGAAGCTTGGTACGGTCCATTTGGAGATAGTGCTACTCTTGATGCATGATTGGTGCACGGTTTGCGTTGAATGTACCGTAGGCTCGGAAGTAGTATTGGAGGCACCCGATGGAACTCCTAGGTTACGTGGGTCATGTGGAATCTTGTTTCGATCTATTTTGAAATAGTGTTAGCATCCGTGCAAGATAGGTGCACGGTTTGCGTCAAACGTACCATAGGTTCATAAATCATTTTAGAAGCACCCGCGGTACTCCTAGGTGATGAGGGCTGGTGGAGATCTGTTTGGTCCGTTTGGAGATAGTGCTACAGAAGATAGGTGCATTGTCTGCATTGAACGTACCATAGGTCATAAATAGTTTTGGACGCACCCGATGGAACTCGTAAGTGACGTGCGTCGTGTGGAATCTCATTTTAGTCCATTTGGAGACAGTGTTAGTGTCAGTGCAGGGTTGGAGCACGGTTTGCACCGAACATACCATAGGCGTAGGAATCATTTTGGACGAACTCGATCAGACTCCTAGGTGATGAGGCTCAAGTGGAAGCTCGGTTCGGTCCGTTTGGGGATAGTGCTTCTCTTGATGCAAGATTGGTGCTTGGTTTGCACCAAATGTAGCATAGGCATAGAAATTGTTTTGGACGCACTCGAGGGGACTCCTAGGTGACGAGGCTCAAGTGGAAGCTCGATTCGGTACGTTTGGAGATAGTGCTACTCTTGATGCAAGATTGGTGCTCGATTTGCGTCGAATGTGCCGTAGGCTCGGAAATAGTATTGGAGGCACCCAATGGAACTCCTAGGTGGCGTGGGTCATGTGGAATCTCGTTTTGATCTATTTTGAGACAGTGTTAGCTTCGGTGCAAGATAGGTGCACGGTTTGCACTGAACGTACCATAGGCATAGAAATCGTTTTGGACACACTCGATGGGACTCCTAGGTGACGAGGCTCAAGTGGAAGCTCGGTACGGTCCATTTGGAGATAGTGCTACTCTTGATGCATGATTGGTGCAAGGTTTGCGTTGAACGTACCGTAGGCTCCGAAGTAGTATTGGAGGCACCTGATGGAACTCCTAGTTTACGTGGGTCATGTGGAATCTTGTTTCGATCTGTTTTGAAACAGTGTTAGCATCCGTGCAAGATAGGTGCACGGTTTGCGTCAAACGTACCATAGGTTCATAAATCGTTTTAGAAGCACCCGCAGTACTCCTAGGTGACGAGGGTCTGGTGGAGATCTGTTTGGTCCGTTTGGACATAGTGCTACAGAAGATAGGTGCATGGTCTGCATTGAACGTACCATAGGTTATAAATAGTTTTGGACACACCCGATGGAACTTGTAAGTGACGTGGGTCGTGTGGAATCTCGTTTTAGTCCATTTGGAGATAGTGTTAGTGTCAGTGCAGGGTTGGAGCACGGTTTGCACCAAACATACCATAGGCATAGAAATCATTTTGGACGAACTCGATCAGACTCCTAGGTGACGAGGCTCAAGTGGAAGCTCGGTTCGGTCCGTTTGGGGATAGTTCTTTTGTTGATGCAAGATTGGTGCTTGGTTGCGCCAAATGTAGCATAGGCATAGAAATTCTTTTGGACGCACTCAAGGGGACTCCTAGGTGACGAGGCTCAAGTGGAAGCTCGGTTCGGTCCGTTTGGGGATAGTTCTTCTCTTGATGCAAGATTGGTGCTTGGTTTGCGCCAAATGTAGCATAGGCATAGAAATTGTTTTGGACGCACTCAAGGGGACTCCTAGGTGACGAGGCTCAAGTGGAAGCTCGATTCGGTACGTTTGGAGATAGTGCTACTCTTGATGCAAGATTGGTGCTCGATTTGCGTCGAATGTGCCGTAGGCTCAGAAATAGTATTGGAGACACCCAATGGAACTCCTAGGTGGCGTGGGTCATGTGGAATCTCGTTTTGATCTATTTTGAGACAGTGTTAGCTTCGGTGCAAGATAGGTGCACAGTTTGCGCTGAACGTACCATAGGCATAGAAATCATTTTGGACACACTCGATGGGACTCCTAGGTGACGAGGCTCAAGTGGAAGCTCGGTACGGTCCATTTGGAGATAGTGCTACTCTTGATGCATGATTGGTGCACGGTTTGCGTTGAATGTACCGTAGGCTCGGAAGTAGTATTGGAGGCACCCGATGGAACTCCTAGGTTACGTGGGTCATGTGGAATCTTGTTTCGATCTATTTTGAAATAGTGTTAGCATCCGTGCAAGATAGGTGCACGGTTTGCGTCAAACGTACCATAGGTTCATAAATCATTTTAGAAGCACCCGCGGTACTCCTAGGTGATGAGGGCTGGTGGAGATCTGTTTGGTCCGTTTGGAGATAGTGCTACAGAAGATAGGTGCATTGTCTGCATTGAACGTACCATAGGTCATAAATAGTTTTGGACGCACCCGATGGAACTCGTAAGTGACGTGCGTCGTGTGGAATCTCATTTTAGTCCATTTGGAGACAGTGTTAGTGTCAGTGCAGGGTTGGAGCACGGTTTGCACCGAACATACCATAGGCGTAGGAATCATTTTGGACGAACTCGATCAGACTCCTAGGTGACGAGGCTCAAGTGGAAGCTCGGTTCGGTCCGTTTGGGGATAGTGCTTCTCTTGATGCAAGATTGGTGCTTGGTTTGCACCAAATGTAGCATAGGCATAGAAATTGTTTTGGACGCACTCGAGGGGACTCCTAGGTGACGAGGCTCAAGTGGAAGCTCGATTCGGTACGTTTGGAGATAGTGCTACTCTTGATGCAAGATTGGTGCTCGATTTGCGTCGAATGTGCCGTAGGCTCGGAAATAGTATTGGAGGCACCCAATGGAACTCCTAGGTGGCGTGGGTCATGTGGAATCTCGTTTTGATCTATTTTGAGACAGTGTTAGCTTCGGTGCAAGATAGGTGCACGGTTTGCACTGAACGTACCATAGGCATAGAAATCGTTTTGGACACACTCGATGGGACTCCTAGGTGACGAGGCTCAAGTGAAAGCTCGGTACGGTCCATTTGGAGATAGTGCTACTCTTGATGCATGATTGGTGCACGGTTTGCGTTGAACGTACCGTAGGCTCGGAAGTAGTATTGGAGGCACCCGATGGAACTCCTAGGTTACGTGGGTCATGTGGAATCTTGTTTCGATCTATTTTGAAATAGTGTTAGCATCCGTGCAAGATAGGTGCACGGTTTGCGTCAAACGTACCATAGGTTCATAAATCGTTTTAGAAGCACCCGCGGTACTCCTAGGTGATGAGGGTCTGGTGGAGATCTGTTTGGTCCATTTGGAGATAGTGCTATAGAAGATAGGTGCATGGTCTGCATTGAACGTACCATAGGTCATAAATAGTTTTGGACGCACCCGATGGAACTCGTAAGTGACGTGCGTCGTGTGGAATCTCATTTTAGTCCATTTGGAGATAGTGTTAGTGTTAGTGCAGGGTTGGAGCACGGTTTGCACCGAACATACCATAGGCATAGAAATCATTTTGGACGAACTCGATCAGACTCCTAGGTGACGAGGCTCAAGTGGAAGCTCGGTTCGGTCCGTTTGGGGATAGTGCTTCTCTTGATGCAAGATTGGTGCTTGGTTTGCACCAAATGTAGCATAGGCATAGAAATTGTTTTGGACGCACTCGAGGGGACTCCTAGGTGACGAGGCTCAAGTGGAAGCTCGATTCGGTACATTTGGAGATAGTGCTACTCTTGATGCAAGATTGGTGCTCGATTTGCGTCGAATGTGCCGTAGGCTCGGAAATAGTATTGGAGGCACCCAATGGAACTCCTAGGTGGCGTGGGTCATGTGGAATCTCGTTTTGATCTATTTTGAGACAGTGTTAGCTTCGGTGCAAGATAGGTGCACGGTTTGCACTGAACGTACCATAGGCATAGAAATCGTTTTGGACACACTCGATGGGACTCCTAGGTAACGAGGCTCAAGTGGAAGCTCGGTACGGTCCATTTGGAGATAGTGCTACTCTTGATGCATGATTGGTGCACGGTTTGCGTTGAACGTACCGTAGGCTCGGAAAGTAGTATTGGAGGCACCCGATGGAACTCCTAGGTTATGTGGGTCATGTGGAATCTTGTTTCGATCTATTTTGAAATAGTGTAAGCATCCGTGCAAGATAGGTGTACGGTTTGCGTCAAACGTACCATAGGTTCATAAATCATTTTAGAAGCACCCGCGGTACTCCTAGGTGATGAGGGTCTGGTGGAGATCTGTTTGGTCCGTTTGGAGATAGTGCTACAAAAGATAGGTGCATGGTCTGCATTGAACGTACCATAGGTCATAAATAGTTTTGGACGCACCCGATCGAACTCGTAAGTGACGTGCGTTGTGTGGAATCTCATTTTAGTCCATTTGGAGATAGTGTTAGTGTCAGTGCAGGGTTGGAGCACGGTTTGCACCGAACATACCATAGGCATAGAAATCATTTTGGACGAACTCGATCGGACTCCTAGGTGACGAGGCTCAAGTGGAAGCTCGGTTCGGTCCGTTTGGGGATAGTTCTTCTCTTGATGCAAGATTGGTGCTTGGTTTGCACCAAATGTAGCATAGGCATAGAAATTGTTTTGGACGCACTCGAGGGGACTCCTAGGTGACGAGGCTCAAGTGGAAGCTCGATTCGGTAAGTTTGGAGATAGTGCTACTCTTGATGCAAGATTGGTGCTCGATTTGCGTCGAATGTGCCGTAGGCTCGGAAATAGTATTGGAGACGCCCAATGGAACTCCTAGGTGGCGTGGGTCATGTGGAATCTCGTTTTGATCTATTTTGAGACAGTGTTAGCTTCGGTGCAAGATAGGTGCACGGTTTGCGCTGAACGTACCATAGGCATAGAAATCATTTTGGACACACTCGATGGGACTCCTAGGTGACGAGGCTCAAGTGGAAGCTCGGTACGGTCCATTTGGACATAGTGCTACTCTTGATGCATGATTGGTGCAAGGTTTGCGTTGAACGTACCGTAGGCTCAGAAGTAGTATTGGAGGCACCTGATGGAACTCCTAGTTTACATGGGTCATGTGGAATCTTGTTTCGATCTGTTTTGAAACAGTGTTAGCGTCCGTGCAAGATAGGTGCACGGTTTGCGTCAAACGTACCATAGGTTCATAAATCGTTTTAGAAGCACCCGCAGTACTCCTAGGTGACGATGGTCTGGTGGAGATCTGTTTGGTCCGTTTGGACATAGTGCTACAGAAGATAGGTGCATGGTCTGCATTGAACGTACCATAGGTTATAAATAGTTTTGGACACACCCGATGGAACTTGTAAGTGACGTGGGTCGTGTGGAATCTCGTTTTAGTCCATTTGGAGATAGTGTTAGTGTCAGTGCAGGGTTGGAGCACGGTTTGCACCGAACATACCATAGGCATAGAAATCATTTTGGACGAACTCGATCAGACTCCTAGGTGACGAGGCTCAAGTGGAAGCTCGGTTCGGTCCGTTTGGGGATAGTTCTTTTGTTGATGCAAGATTGGTGCTTGGTTGCGCCAAATGTAGCATAGGCATAGAAATTCTTTTGGACGCACTCAAGGGGACTCCTAGGTGACGAGGCTCAAGTGGAAGCTCGGTTCGGTCCGTTTGGGGATAGTTCTTCTCTTGATGCAAGATTGGTGCTTGGTTTGCGCCAAATGTAGCATAGGCATAGAAATTGTTTTGGACGCACTTAAGGGGACTCCTAGGTGACGAGGCTCAAGTGGAAGCTCGATTCGGTACGTTTGGAGATAGTGCTACTCTTGATGCAAGATTGGTGCTCGATTTGCGTCGAATGTGCCGTAGGCTCAGAAATAGTATTGGAGACACCCAATGGAACTCCTAGGTGGCGTGGGTCATGTGGAATCTCGTTTTGATCTATTTTGAGACAGTGTTAGCTTCGGTGCAAGATAGGTGCACAGTTTGCGCTGAACGTACCATAGGCATAGAAATCATTTTGGACACACTCGATGGGACTCCTAGGTGACGAGGCTCAAGTGGAAGCTCGGTACGGTCCATTTGGAGATAGTGCTACTCTTGATGCATGATTGGTGCACGGTTTGCGTTGAATGTACCGTAGGCTCGGAAGTAGTATTGGAGGCACCCGATGGAACTCCTAGGTTACGTGGGTCATGTGGAATCTTGTTTCGATCTATTTTGAAATAGTGTTAGCATCCGTGCAAGATAGGTGCACGGTTTGCGTCAAACGTACCATAGGTTCATAAATCATTTTAGAAGCACCCGCGGTACTCCTAGGTGATGAGGGCTGGTGGAGATCTGTTTGGTCCGTTTGGAGATAGTGCTACAGAAGATAGGTGCATTGTCTGCATTGAACGTACCATAGGTCATAAATAGTTTTGGACGCACCCGATGGAACTCGTAAGTGACGTGCGTCGTGTGGAATCTCATTTTAGTCCATTTGGAGACAGTGTTAGTGTCAGTGCAGGGTTGGAGCACGGTTTGCACCGAACATACCATAGGCGTAGGAATCATTTTGGACGAACTCGATCAGACTCCTAGGTGACGAGGCTCAAGTGGAAGCTCGGTTCGGTCCGTTTGGGGATAGTGCTTCTCTTGATGCAAGATTGGTGCTTGGTTTGCACCAAATGTAGCATAGGCATAGAAATTGTTTTGGACGCACTCGAGGGGACTCCTAGGTGACGAGGCTCAAGTGGAAGCTCGATTCGGTACGTTTGGAGATAGTGCTACTCTTGATGCAAGATTGGTGCTCGATTTGCGTCGAATGTGCCGTAGGCTCGGAAATAGTATTGGAGGCACCCAATGGAACTCCTAGGTGGCGTGGGTCATGTGGAATCTCGTTTTGATCTATTTTGAGACAGTGTTAGCTTCGGTGCAAGATAGGTGCACGGTTTGCACTGAACGTACCATAGGCATAGAAATCGTTTTGGACACACTCGATGGGACTCCTAGGTGACGAGGCTCAAGTGAAAGCTCGGTACGGTCCATTTGGAGATAGTGCTACTCTTGATGCATGATTGGTGCACGGTTTCGTTGAACGTACCGTAGGCTCGGAAGTAGTATTGGAGGCACCCGATGGAACTCCTAGGTTACGTGGGTCATGTGGAATCTTGTTTCGATCTATTTTGAAATAGTGTTAGCATCCGTGCAAGATAGGTGCACGGTTTGCGTCAAACGTACCATAGGTTCATAAATCGTTTTAGAAGCACCCGCGGTACTCCTAGGTGATGAGGGTCTGGTGGAGATCTGTTTGGTCCATTTGGAGATAGTGCTATAGAAGATAGGTGCATGGTCTGCATTGAACGTACCATAGGTCATAAATAGTTTTGGACGCACCCGATGGAACTCGTAAGTGACGTGCGTCGTGTGGAATCTCATTTTAGTCCATTTGGAGATAGTGTTAGTGTTAGTGCAGGGTTGGAGCACGGTTTGCACCGAACATACCATAGGCATAGAAATCATTTTGGACGAACTCGATCAGACTCCTAGGTGACGAGGCTCAAGTGGAAGCTCGGTTCGGTCCGTTTGGGGATAGTGCTTCTCTTGATGCAAGATTGGTGCTTGGTTTGCACCAAATGTAGCATAGGCATAGAAATTGTTTTGGACGCACTCGAGGGGACTCCTAGGTGACGAGGCTCAAGTGGAAGCTCGATTCGGTACGTTTGGAGATAGTGCTACTCTTGATGCAAGATTGGTGCTCGATTTGCGTCGAATGTGCCGTAGGCTCGGAAATAGTATTGGAGGCACCCAATGGAACTCCTAGGTGGCGTGGGTCATGTGGAATCTCGTTTTGATCTATTTTGAGACAGTGTTAGCTTCGGTGCAAGATAGGTGCACGGTTTGCACTGAACGTACCATAGGCATAGAAATCGTTTTGGACACACTCGATGGGACTCCTAGGTGACGAGGCTCAAGTGAAAGCTCGGTACGGTCCATTTGGAGATAGTGCTACTCTTGAAGCATGATTGGTGCACGGTTTGCGTTGAACGTACCGTAGGCTCGGAAGTAGTATTGGAGACACCCGATGGAACTCCTAGGTTACGTGGGTCATGTGGAATCTTGTTTCGATCTATTTTGAAATAGTGTTAGCATTCATGCAAGATAGGTGCACGGTTTGCGTCAAACGTACCATAGGTTCATAAATCATTTTAGAAGCACCCGCGGTACTCCTAGGTGATGAGTGCTGGTGGAGATCTGTTTGGTCCATTTGGAGATAGTGCTACAGAAGATAGGTGCATGGTCTGCATTGAACGTACCATAGGTCATAAATAGTTTTGGACGCACCCGATGGAACTCGTAAGTGATGTGCGTCGTGTGGAATCTCATTTTAGTCCATTTGGAGACAGTGTTAGTGTCAGTGCAGGGTTGGAGCACGGTTTGCACCGAACATACCATAGGCATAGAAATCATTTTGGACGAACTCGATCAGACTCCTAGGTGACGAGGCTCAAGTGGAAGCTCGGTTCGGTCCGTTTGGGGATAGTGCTTCTCTTGATGCAAGATTGGTGCTTGGTTTGCACCAAATGTAGCATAGGCATAGAAATCATTTTGGACGCACTCGAGGGGACTCCTAGGTGACGAGGCTCAAGTGGAAGTTCGATTCGTTACGTTTGGAGATAGTGCTACTCTTGATGCAAGATTGGTGCTCGATTTGCGTCGAATGTGCCGTAGGCTCGGAAATAGTATTGGAGGCACCCAATGGAACTCCTAGGTGGCGTGGGTCATGTGGAATCTCATTTTGATCTATTTTGAGACAGTGTTAGCTTCGGTGCAAGATAGGTGCACGGTTTGCACTGAACGTACCATAGGCATAAAAATCATTTTGGACACACTCGATGGGACTCCTAGGTGACGAGGCTCAAGTGGAAGCTCGGTACAGTCCATTTGGAGATAGTGCTACTCTTGATGCATGATTGGTGCACGGTTTGCGTTGAACGTACTGTAGGCTCGGAACTAGTATTGGAGGCACCCGATGGAACTCCTAGGTTACGTGGGTCATGTGGAATCTTGTTTCGATCTATTTTGAAATAGTGTTAGCATCCGTGCAAGATAGGTGCACGGTTTGCGTCAAACGTACCATAGGTTCATAAATCATTTTAGAAGCACCCGCGGTATTCCTAGGTGATGAGGGCTGGTGGAGATCTGTTTGGTCCGTTTAGAGATAGTGCTACAGAAGATAGGTGCATTGTCTGCATTGAACGTACCATAGGTCATAAATAGTTTTGGACGCACCCGATGGAACTCGTAAGTGACGTGCGTCGTGTGGAATCTCATTTTAGTCCATTTGGAGACAGTGTTAGTGTCAGTGCAGGGTTGGAGCACGGTTTGCACCGAACATACCATAGGCGTAGGAATCATTTTGGACGAACTCGATCAGACTCCTAGGTGACGAGGCTCAAGTGGAAGCTCGGTTCGGTCCGTTTGGGGATAGTGCTTCTCTTGATGCAAGATTGGTGCTTGGTTTGCACCAAATGTAGCATAGGCATAGAAATTGTTTTGGACGCACTCGAGGGGACTCCTAGGTGACGAGGCTCAAGTGGAAGCTCGATTCGGTACGTTTGGAGATAGTGCTACTCTTGATGCAAGATTGGTGCTCGATTTGCGTCGAATGTGCCGTAAGCTCGGAAATAGTATTGGAGGCACCCAATGGAACTCCTAGGTGGCGTGGGTCATGTGGAATCTCGTTTTGATCTATTTTGAGACAGTGTTAGCTTCGGTGCAAGATAGGTGCACGGTTTGCACTGAACGTACCATAGGCATAGAAATCGTTTTGGACACACTCGATGGGACTCCTAGGTGACGAGGCTCAAGTGAAAGCTCGGTACGGTCCATTTGGAGATAGTGCTACTCTTGATGCATGATTGGTGCACGGTTTGCGTTGAACGTACCGTAGGCTCGGAAGTAGTATTGGAGGCACCCGATGGAACTCCTAGGTTACGTGGGTCATGTGGAATCTTGTTTCGATCTATTTTGAAATAGTGTTAGCATCCGTGCAAGATAGGTGCACGGTTTACGTCAAACGTACCATAGGTTCATAAATCGTTTTAGAAGCACCCGCGGTACTCCTAGGTGATGAGGGTCTGGTGGAGATCTGTTTGGTCCATTTGGAGATAGTGCTATAGAAAATAGGTGCATGGTCTGCATTGAACGTACCATAGGTCATAAATAGTTTTGGACGCACCCGATGGAACTCGTAAGTGACGTGCGTCGTGTGGAATCTCATTTTAGTCCATTTGGAGATAGTGTTAGTGTCAGTGCAGGGTTGGAGCACGGTTTGCACCGAACATACCATAGGCATAGAAATCATTTTGGACGAACTCGATCAGACTCCTAGGTGACGAGGCTCAAGTGGAACCTCGGTTCGGTCCGTTTGGGGATAGTGCTTCTCTTGATGCAAGATTGGTGCTTGGTTTGCACCAAATGTAGCATAGGCATAGAAATTGTTTTGGACGCACTCGAGGGGACTCCTAGGTGACGAGGCTCAAGTGGAAGCTCGATTCGGTACGTTTGGAGATAGTGCTACTCTTGATGCAAGATTGGTGCTCGATTTGCGTCGAATGTGCCGTAGGCTTGGAAATAGTATTGGAGGCACCCAATGGAACTCCTAGGTGGCGTGGGTCATGTGGAATCTCGTTTTGATCTATTTTGAGACAGTGTTAGCTTCGGTGCAAGATAGGTGCACGGTTTGCACTGAACGTACCATAGGCATAGAAATCGTTTTGGACACACTCGATGGGACTCCTAGGTGACGAGGCTCAAGTGAAAGCTCGGTACGGTCCATTTGGAGATAGTGCTACTCTTGATGCATGATTGGTGCACGGTTTGCGTTGAACGTACCGTAGGCTCGGAAGTAGTATTGGAGACACCCGATGGAACTCCTAGTTTACGTGGGTCATGTGGAATCTTGTTTCGATCTATTTTGAAATAGTGTTAGCATTCATGCAAGATAGGTGCACGGTTTGCGTCAAACGTACCATAGGTTCATAAATCATTTTAGAAGCACCCGCGGTACTCCTAGGTGATGAGTGCTGGTGGAGATCTGTTTGGTCCATTTGGAGATAGTGCTACAGAAGATAGGTGCATGGTCTGCATTGAACGTACCATAGGTCATAAATAGTTTTGGACGCACCCGATGGAACTCGTAAGTGACGTGCGTCGTGTGGAATCTCATTTTAGTCCATTTGGAGACAGTGTTAGTGTCAGTGCAGGGTTGGAGCACGGTTTGCACCGAACATACCATAGGCATAGAAATCATTTTGGACGAACTCGATCAGACTCCTAGGTGACGAGGCTCAAGTGGAAGCTCGGTTCGGTCCGTTTGGGGATAGTGCTTCTCTTGATGCAAGATTGGTGCTTGGTTTGCACCAAATGTAGCATAGGCATAGAAATCATTTTGGACGCACTCGAGGGGACTCCTAGGTGACGAGGCTCAAGTGGAAGTTCGATTCGTTACGTTTGGAGATAGTGCTACTCTTGATGCAAGATTGGTGCTCGATTTGCGTCGAATGTGCCGTAGGCTCGGAAATAGTATTGGAGGCACCCAATGGAACTCCTAGGTGGCGTGGGTCATGTGGAATCTCATTTTGATCTATTTTGAGACAGTGTTAGCTTCGGTGCAAGATAGGTGCACGGTTTGCACTGAACGTACCATAGGCATAAAAATCATTTTGGACACACTCGATGGGACTCCTAGGTGACGAGGCTCAAGTGGAAGCTCGGTACAGTCCATTTGGAGATAGTGCTACTCTTGATGCATGATTGGTGCATGGTTTGCGTTGAACGTACTATAGGCTCGGAAGTAGTATTGGAGGCACCCGATGGAACTCCTAGGTTACGTGGGTCATGTGGAATCTTGTTTCGATCTATTTTGAAATAGTGTTAGCGTCCGTGCAAGATAGGTGCTCGGTTTGCGTCAAATGTACGATAGGTTCATAAATTGTTTTAGAAGCGCCCGTGGTACTCCTAGGTGATGAGGGTCTGGTGGAGATCTGTTTGGTCCATTTGGAGATAATGCTACAGAAGATAGGTCCACGGTTTGCATTGAACGTACCATAGGTCATAAATAGTTTTGGACGCACTCGATGGAACTCGTAAGTGACGTGGGTCGTGTGGAATCTCGTTTTAGTCAATTTGGAGATAGTGTTAGTGTCAGTGCAGGGTTGGAGCATGGTTTGCACCGAGCATACCATAGGCATAGGAATCGTTTTGGACGAACTCGATCAGACTCCTAGGTGACGAGGCTCAAGTGGAAGCTCGGTTCAGTTCGTTTGGGGATAGTGCTTCTCTTGATGCAAGATTGGTGCTTGGTTTGCACCAAATGTAGCATAGGCATAGAAATTGTTTTGGACGCACTCGAGGGGACTCCTAGGTGACGAGGCTCAAGTGGAAGCGCGATTCGGTACGTTTGGAGATAGTGCTACTCTTGATGCAAGATTGGTGCTCGATTTGCGTCGAATGTGCCGTAGGCTTAGAAATAGTATTAGAGGCACCCAATCGAACTCCTAGGTGGCGTGGGTCATGTGGAATCTCGTTTTGATCTATTTTGAACAAGCTTCGGTGCAAGATAGGTGCACGGTTTGCGCTGAACGTACCATAGGCATAGAAATCATTTTGGACACACTCGATGGGACTCCTAGGTGACGAGGCTCAAGTGGAAGCTCGGTACGGTCCATTTGGAGATAGTGCTACTCTTGATGCATGATTGGTGCACGGTTTGCGTTGAACGTACCGTAGGCTCGGAAAGTAGTATTGGAGGCACCCGATGGAACTCCTAGGTTACGTGGGTCATGTGGAATCTTGTTTCGATCTATTTTGAAATAGTGTAAGCATCCGTGCAAGATAGGTGTACGGTTTGCGTCAAACGTACCATAGGTTCATAAATCATTTTAGAAGCACCCGCGGTACTCCTAGGTGATGAGGGTCTGGTGGAGATCTGTTTGGTCCGTTTGGAGATAGTGCTACAGAAGATAGGTGCATGGTCTGCATTGAACGTACCATAGGTCATAAATAGTTTTGGACGCACCCGATCGAACTCGTAAGTGACGTGTGTTGTGTGGAATCTCATTTTAGTCCATTTGGAGATAGTGTTAGTGTCAGTGCAGGGTTGGAGCACGGTTTGCACCGAACATACCATAGGCATAGAAATCATTTTGGACGAACTCGATCGGACTCCTAGGTGACGAGGCTCAAGTGGAAGCTCGGTTCGGTCCGTTTGGGGATAGTTCTTCTCTTGATGCAAGATTGGTGCTTGGTTTGCACCAAATGTAGTATAGGCATAGAAATTGTTTTGGACGCACTCGAGGGGACTCCTAGGTGACGAGGCTCAAGTGGAAGCTCGATTCGGTAAGTTTGGAGATAGTGCTACTCTTGATGCAAGATTGGTGCTCGATTTGCGTCGAATGTGCCGTAGGCTCAGAAATAGTATTGGAGACGCCCAATGGAACTCCTAGGTGGCGTGGGTCATGTGGAATCTCGTTTTGATCTATTTTGAGACAGTGTTAGCTTCGGTGCAAGATAGGTGCACGGTTTGCGCTGAACGTACCATAGGCATAGAAATCATTTTGGACACACTCGATGGGACTCCTAGGTGACGAGGCTCAAGTGGAAGCTCGGTATGGTCCATTTGGAGATAGTGCTACTCTTGATGCATGATTGGTGCACGGTTTGCGTTGAACGTACCGTAGGCTCAGAAGTAGTATTGGAGGCACCTGATGGAACTCCTAGTTTACGTGGGTCATGTGGAATCTTGTTTCGATCTGTTTTGAAACAGTGTTAGCATCCGTGCAAGATAGGTGCACGGTTTGCGTCAAACGTACCATAGGTTCATAAATCGTTTTAGAAGCACCCGCAGTACTCCTAGGTGACGAGGGTCTGGTGGAGATCTGTTTGGTCCGTTTGGACATAGTGCTACAGAAGATAGGTGCATGGTCTGCATTGAACGTACCATAGGTTATAAATAGTTTTGGACACACCCGATGGAACTTGTAAGTGACGTGGGTCGTGTGGAATCTCGTTTTAGTCCATTTAGAGATAGTGTTAGTGTAAGTGCAGGGTTGGAGCACGGTTTGCACCGAACATACCATAGGCATAGAAATCATTTTGGACGAACTCGATCAGACTCCTAGGTGACGAGGCTCAAGTGGAAGCTCGGTTCGGTCCGTTTGGGGATAGTTCTTCTCTTGATGCAAGATTGGTGCTTGGTTTGCGCCAAATGTAGCATAGGCATAGAAATTGTTTTGGACGCACTCAAGGGGACTCCTAGGTGACGAGGCTCAAGTGGAAGCTCGATTCGGTACGTTTGGAGATAGTGCTACTCTTGATGCAAGATTGGTGCTCGATTTGCGTCGAATGTGCCGTAGGCTCGGAAATAGTATTGGAGACACCCAATGGAACTCCTAGGTGGCGTGGGTCATGTGGAATCTCGTTTTGATATATTTTGAGACAGTGTTAGCTTCGGTGCAAGATAGGTGCACGGTTTGCGCTAAACGTACCATAGGCATAGAAATCATTTTGGACACACTCGATGGGACTCCTAGGTGACGAGGCTCAAGTGGAAGCTCGGTACGGACCATTTGAGGATAGTGCTACTCTTGATGCATGATTGGTGCATGGTTTGCGTTGAACGTACCGTAGGCTCGGAAGTAGTATTGGAGGCACCCGATGGAACTCCTAGGTTACGTGGGTCATGTGGAATCTTGTTTCGATCTATTTTGAAATAGTGTTAGCATCCGTGCAAGATAGGTGCACGGTTTGCGTCAAACGTACCATAGGTTCATAAATCATTTTAGAAGCACCCGCGGTACTCCTAGGTGATGAGGGCTGGTGGAGATCTGTTTGGTCCGTTTGGAGATAGTGCTACAGAAGATAGGTGCATGGTCTGCATTGAACGTACCATAGGTCATAAATAGTTTTGGACGCACCCGATGGAACTCGTAAGTGACGTGCGTCGTGTGGAATCTCATTTTAGTCCATTTGGAGACAGTGTTAGTGTCAGTGCAGGGTTGGAGCACGGTTTGCACCGAACATACCATAGGCATAGGAATCATTTTGGACGAACTCCATCAGACTCCTAGGTGACGAGGCTCAAGTGGAAGCTCGGTTCGGTCCGTTTGGGGATAGTGCTTCTCTTGATGCAAGATTGGTGCTTGGTTTGCACCAACTGTAGCATAGGCATAGAAATTATTTTGGACGCACTCGAGGGGACTCCTAGGTGACGAGGCTCAAGTGGAAGCTCGATTCGGTACGTTTGGAGATAGTGCTACTCTTGATACAAGATTGGTGCTCGATTTGCGTCGAATGTGCCGTAGGCTCGGAAATAGTATTGGAGGCACCCAATGGAACTCCTAGGTGGCGTGGGTCATGTGGAATCTCGTTTTGATCTATTTTGAGACAGTGTTAGCTTCGGTGCAAGATAGGTGCACGGTTTGCACTGAACGTACCATAGGCATAGAAATCGTTTTGGACACACTCGATGGGACTCCTAGGTGACGAGGCTCAAGTGGAAGCTCGGTACGGTCCATTTGGAGATAGTGCTACTCTTGATGCATGATTGGTGCACGGTTTGCGTTGAACGTACCGTAGGCTCGGAAGTAGTATTGGAGGCACCCGATGGAAATCCTAGGTTACGTGGGTCATGTGGAATCTTGTTTCGATCTATTTTGAAATAGTGTTAGCATTCGTGCAAGATAGGTGCACGGTTTGCGTCAAACATACCATAGGTTCATAAATCATGCATCAAGAGGAAGCTCGGTTCATAAATCATTTTAGAAGCACCCGCGGTACTCCTTGGTGATGAGGGCTGGTGGAGATCTGTTTGGTCCATTTGGAGATAGTGCTACAGAAGATAGGTGCATGGTCTGCATTGAACGTACCATAGGTCATACATAGTTTTGGACGCACCCGATGGAACTTGTAAGTGACGTGCGTCGTGTGGAATCTCATTTTAGTCCATTTGGAGACAGTGTTAGTGTCAGTGCAGGGTTGGAGCACGGTTTGCACCGAACATACCATAGGCATAGAAATCATTTTGGACAAACTCGATCAGACTCCTAGGTGACGAGGCTCAAGTGGAAGCTCGGTTCGGTCCATTTGGGGATAGTGCTTCTCTTGATGCAAGATTGGTGCTTGGTTTGCACCAAATGTAGCATAGGCATAGAAATCATTTTGGACGCACTCGAGGGGACTCCTAGGTGACGAGGCTCAAGTGGAAGTTTGATTCGGTATGTTTGGAGATAGTGCTACTCTTGATGCAAGATTGGTGCTCGATTTGCGTCGAATGTGCCGTAGGCTCGGAAATAGTATTGGAGGCACCCAATGGAACTCCTAGGTGGCGTGGGTCATGTGGAATCTCATTTTGATCTATTTTGAGACAGTGTTAGCTTCGGTGCAAGATAGGTGCACGGTTTGCACTGAACGTACCATAGGCATAAAAATCGTTTTGGACACACTCGAAGGGACTCCTAGGTGACGAGGCTCAAGTGGAAGCTCGGTACAGTCCATTTGGAGATAGTGCTACTCTTGATGCATGATTGGTGCACGGTTTGCGTTGAACGTACCGTAGGCTCGGAAGTAGTATTGGAGGCACCCGATGGAACTCCTAGGTTACGTGGGTCATGTGGAATCTTGTTTCGATCTATTTTGAAATAGTGTTAGCATCCGTGCAAGATAGGTGCACGGTTTGCGTCAAACGTACCATAGGTTCATAAATCGTTTTAGAAGCACCCGCGGTACTCCTAGGTGATGAGGGTCTGGTGGAGATCTGTTTCGTCCATTTGGAGATAGTGCTATAGAAGATAGGTGCATGGTCTGCATTGAACGTACCATAGGTCATAAATAGTTTTGGACGCACCCGATGGAACTCGTAAGTGACGTGCGTCGTGTGGAATCTCATTTTAGTCCATTTGGAGATACTGTTAGTGTCTGTGCAGGGTTGGAGCACGGTTTGCACCGAACATACCATAGGCATAGAAATCATTTTGGACAAACTCGATCAGACTCCTAGGTGACGAGGCTCAAGTGGAAGCTCGGTTCGGTCCGTTTGGGGATAGTGCTTCTCTTGATGCAAGATTGGTGCTTGGTTTGCACCAAATGTAGCATAGGCATAGAAATTGTTTTGGACGCACTCGAGGGGACTCCTAGGTGACGAGGCTCAAGTGGAAGCTCAATTCGGTACGTTTGGAGATAGTGCTACTCTTGATGCAAGATTGGTGCTCGATTTGCGTCGAATGTGCCGTAGGCTCGGAAATAGTATTGGAGACACCCAATGGAACTCCTAGGTGGCGTGGGTCATGTGGAATCTCGTTTTGATCTATTTTGAGATAGTGTTAGCTTCGGAGCAAGATAGGTGCACGGTTTGCGCTGAACGTACCATAGGCATAGAAATCATTTTGGACACACTCGATGGGACTCCTAGGTGACGAGGCTCAAGTGGAAGCTCGGTACGGTCCATTTGGAGATAGTGCTACTCTTGATGCATGATTGGTGCACGGTTTGCGTCGAATGTACCGTAGGCTCAGAAATAGTATTGGAAGCACCCGATGGAACTCCTAGGTTACGTGGGTCATGTGGAATCTTTTTTCGATCTGTTTTGAAATAGTGTTAGCGTCAGTGCAAGATACGTGCTCGGTTTGCGTCAAACGTACGATAGGTTCATAAATTGTTTTAGAAGCGCCCGCGGTACTCCTAGGTGATGAGGGTCTGGTGGAGATCTGTTTGGTCCATTTGGAGATAATGCTACAGAAGATAGGTCCACGGTTTGCATTGAACGTACCATAGGTCATAAATAGTTTTGGACGCACTCGATGGAACTCGTAAGTGACGTGGGTCGTGTGGAATCTCGTTTTAGTCAATTTGGAGATAGTGTTAGTGTCAGTGCAGGGTTGGAGCATGGTTTGCACCGAACATACCATAGGCATAGGAATCGTTTTGGACGAACTCGATCAGACTCCTAGGTGACGAGGCTCAAGTGGAAGTTCGGTTCGGTCCGTTTGGGGATAGTGCTTCTCTTGATGCAAGATTGGTGCTTGGTTTGCACCAAATGTAGCATAGGCATAGAAATTGTTTTGGACGCACTCGAGGGGACTCCTAGGTGACGAGGCTCAAGTGGAAGCGCGATTCGGTACGTTTGGAGATAGTACTACTCTTGATGCAAGATTGGTGCTCGATTTGCGTCGAATGTGCCGTCGGCTTAGTAATAGTATTGGAGGCACCCAATCGAACTCCTAGGTGGCGTGGGTCATGTGGAATCTCGTTTTGATCTATTTTGAACAAGCTTCGGTGCAAGATAGGTGCACGGTTTGCGTTGAACGTACCATAGGCATAGAAATCATTTTGGACACACTCGATGGGACTCCTAGGTGACGAGGCTCAAGTGGAAGCTCGGTACGGTCCATTTGGAGATAGTGCTACTCTTGATGCATGATTGGTGCACGGTTTGCGTTGAACGTACCGTAGGCTCGGAAGTAGTATTGGAGGCACCCGATGGAACTCCTAGGTTACGTGGGTCATGTGGAATCTTGTTTCGATCTATTTTGAAATAGTGTTAGCATCCGTGCAAGATAGGTGCACGGTTTGCGTCAAACGTACCATAGGTTCATAAATCGTTTTAGAAGCACCCGCGGTACTCCTAGGTGATGAGGGTCTGGTGGAGATCTGTTTGGTCCGTTTGGAGATAGTGCTACAGAAGATAGGTGCATGGTCTGCATTGAACGTACCATAGGTCATAAATAGTTTTGGACGCACCCGATGGAACTCATAAGTGATGTGCGTCGTGTGGAATCTCATTTTAGTCCATTTGGAGATAGTGTTAGTGTCAGTGCAGGGTTGGAGCACAGTTTGCACCGAACATACCATAGGCATAGAAATCATTTTGGATGAACTCGATCAGACTCCTAGGTGACGAGGCTCAAGTGGAAGCTCGGTTCAGTCCATTTGGGGATAGTGCTTCTCTTGATGCAAGATTGGTGCTTGGTTTGCACCAAATGTAGCATAGGCATAGAAATTGTTTTGGACGCACTCGAGGGGACACCTAGGTGACGAGGCTCAAGTGGAAGCTCGATTCGGTACGTTTGGAGATAGTGCTACTCTTGATGCAAGATTGGTGCTCGATTTGCGTCGAATGTGCCGTAGGCTCGGAAATAGTATTGGAGACACCCAATGGAACTCCTAGGTGGCGTGGGTCATGTGGAATCTCGTTTTGATCTATTTTGAGACAGTGTTATCTTCGGAGCAAGATAGGTGCACGGTTTGCGCTGAATGTACCATAGGCATAGAAATCATTTTGGACACACTCGATGGGACTCCTAGGTGACGAGGCTCAAGTGGAAGCTCGGTACGGTCCATTTGGAGATAGTGCTACTCTTGATGCATGATTGGTGCACGGTTTGCGTCGAATGTACCGTAGGCTCAGAAATAGTATTGGAAGCACCCGATGGAACTCCTAGGTTACGTGGGTCATGTGGAATCTTGTTTCGATCTGTTTTGAAACAGTGTTAGCGTCGGTGCAAGATAGGTGCTCGGTTTGCGTCAAACGTACGATAGGTTCATAAATTGTTTTAGAAGCGCCCGCAGTACTCCTAGGTGATGAGGGTCTGGTCGAGATCTGTTTGGTCCATTTGGAGATAATGCTACAGAAGATAGGTCCACGGTTTGCATTGAACGTACCATAGGTCATAGATAGTTTTGGACGCACTCGATGGAACTCGTAAGTGACATGGGTCGTGTGGAATCTCGTTTTAGTCAATTTGGAGATAGTGTTAGTGTCAGTGCAGGGTTGGAGCATGGTTTGCACCGAACATACCATAGGCATAGGAATCATTTTGGATGAACTCGATCAGACTCCTAGGTGACGAGGCTCAAGTGGAAGCTCGGTTCGGTCCGTTTGGGGATAGTGCTTCTCTTGATGCAAGATTGGTGCTTGGTTTGCACCAAATGTAGCATAGGCATAGAAATTGTTTTGGACGCACTCGAGGGGACTCCTAGGTGACGAGGCTCAAGTAGAAGCTCGATTCGGTACGTTTGGAGATAGTGCTACTCTTGATGCAAGATTGGTGCTCGATTTGCGTCAAATGTGCCGAAGGCTTAGAAATAGTATTGGAGGCACCCAATCGAACTCCTAGGTGGCGTGGGTCATGTGGAATCTTGTTTTGATCTATTTTGAACAAGCTTCGGTGCAAGATAGGTGCACGGTTTGCGCTGAACGTACCATAGGCATAGAAATCATTTTGGACACACTCGATGGGACTCCTAGGTGACGAGGCTCAAGTGGAAGCTCGGTACGGTCCATTTGGAGATAGTGCTACTCTTGATGCATGATTGGTGCACGGTTTGCGTTGAACGTACCGTAGGCTCGGAAGTAGTATTGGAGGCACCCGATGGAACACCTAGGTTACGTGGGTCATGTGGAATCTTGTTTCGATCTATTTTGAAATAGTGTTAGCATCCGTGCAAGATAGGTGCACGGTTTGCGTCAAACGTACCATAGGTTCATAAATCGTTTTAGAAGCACCCGCGGTACTCCTAGGTGATGAGGGTCTGGTGGAGATCTGTTTGGTCCGTTTGGAGATAGTGCTACAGAAGATAGGTGCATGGTCTGCATTGAACGTACCATAGGTCATAAATAGTTTTGGACGCACCCGATGGAACTCGTAAGTGACGTGCGTCGTGTGGAATCTCATTTTAGTCCATTTGGAGATACTGTTAGTGTCAGTGCAGGGTTGGAGCACGGTTTGCACCGAACATACCATAGGCATAGAAATCATTTTGGATGAACTCGATCAGACTCCTAGGTGACGAGGCTCAAGTGGAAGCTCGGTTCGGTCCGTTTGGGGATAGTGCTTCTCTTGATGCAAGATTGGTGCTTGGTTTGCACCAAATATAGCATAGGCATAGAAATTGTTTTGGACGCACTCGAGGGGACTCCTAGGTGACGAGGCTCAAGTGGAAGCTCGATTCGGTACGTTTGGAGATAGTGCTCCTCTTGATGCAAGATTGGTGCTCGATTTGCGTCGAATGTGCCGTAGGCTCGGAAATAGTATTGGAGACACCCAATGGAACTCCTAGGTGGCGTGGGTCATGTGGAATCTCGTTTTGATCTATTTTGAGACAGTGTTAGCTTCGGAGCAAGATAGGTGCACGGTTTGCGCTGAACGTACCATAGGCATAGAAATCATTTTGGACACACTTGATGGGACTCCTAGGTGACGAGGCTCAAGTGGAAGCTCGGTACGGTCCATTTGGAGATAATGCTACTCTTGAAGCATGATTGGTGCACGGTTTGCGTCGAATGTACCGTAGGCTCAGAAATAGTATTGGAAGCACCCGATGGAACTCCTAGGTTACGTGGGTCATGTGGAATCTTGTGTCGATCTGTTTTGAAACAGTGTTAGCGTCGGTGCAAGATAGGTGCTCGGTTTGCGTCAAACGTACGATAGGTTCATAAATTGTTTTAGAAGCGCCCGCGGTACTCCTACATGATGAGGGTCTGGTGGAGATCTGTTTGGTCCATTTGGAGATAATGCTACAGAAGATAGGTCCACGGTTTGCATTGAACGTACCATAGGTCATAAATAGATTTGGACGCACTCGATGGAACTCATAAGTGACGTGGGTCGTGTGGAATCTCGTTTTAGTCAATTTGGAGATAGTGTTAGTGTCAGTGCAGGGTTGGAGCATGGTTTGCACCGAACATACCATAGGCATAGGAATCGTTTTGGACGAACTCGATCAGACTCCTAGGTGACGAGGCTCAAGTGGAAGCTCGGTTCGGTCCGTTTGGGGATAGTGCTTCTCTTGATGCAAGATTGGTGCTTGGTTTGCACCAAATGTAGCATAGGCATAGAAATTGTTTTGGACGCACTCGAGGGGACTCCTAGGTGACGAGGCTCAAGTGGAAGCTCGATTCGGTATGTTTGGAGATAGTGCTACTCTTGATGCAAGATTGGTGCTCGATTTGCGTCAAATGTGCCGAAGGCTTAGAAATAGTATTGGAGGCACCCAATCGAACTCCTAGGTGGCGTGGGTCATGTGGAATCTTGTTTTGATCTATTTTGAACAAGCTTCGGTGCAAGATAGGTGCACGGTTTGTGCTGAACGTACCATAGGCATAGAAATCATTTTGGACACACTCGATGGGACTCCTAGGTGACGAGGCTCAAGTGGAAGCTCGGTACGGTCCATTTGGAGATAGTGCTACTCTTAATGCATGATTGGTGCACGGTTTGTGTTGAACGTACCGTAGGCTCGGAAGTAGTATTGGTGGCACCTGATGGAACTCCTAGGTTACGTGGGTCATGTGGAATCTTGTTTCGATCTGTTTTGAAACAGTGTTAGCATCCGTGCAAGATAGGTGCTCGGTTTGCGTCAAACGTACCATAGGTTCATAAATCGTTTTAGAAGCACCCGCGGTACACCTAGGTGATGAGGGTCTGGTGGATATCTGTTTGGTCCATTTGGAGATAGTGCTACAGAAGATAGGTGCATGGTCTGCATTGAATGTACCATAGGTCATAAATAGTTTTGGACACACCTGATGGAACTCGTAAGTGACGTGGGTCTTGTGGAATCTCGTTTTAGTCCATTTGGAGATAGTGTTAGTGTCAGTGCAGGGTTGGAGCATGGTTTGCACCGAACATACCATAGGCATAGAAATCATTTTGGACGAACTCGATGAGACTCCTAGGTGACGAGGCTCAAGTGGAAGCTCGGTTCGGTCCGTTTGGGGATAGTGCTTCTCTTGATGCAAGATTGGTGCTTGGTTTGCACCAAATGTGGCATAGGCATAGAAATTGTTTTGGACGCACTCGAGGGGACTCCTAGGTGACGAGGCTCAAGTGGAAGCTCGATTCGGTACGTTTGGAGATAGTGCTACTCTTGATGCAAGATTGGTGCTCGATTTGCGTCGAATGTGCCGTAGGCTCGGAAATAGTATTGGAGACACCCAATGGAACTCCTTGGTGGTGTGGGTCATGTGGAATCTCGTTTTGATCTATTTTGAGACAGTGTTAGCTTCGGTGCAAGATAGGTGCACAGTTTGCGCTGAACGTACCATAGGCATATAAATCATTTTGGACACACTCGATGGGACTCCTAGGTGACGAGGCTCAAGTGGAAGCTCGATATGGTCCATTTGGAGATAGTGCTACTCTTGATGCATGATTGGTGCACGGTTTGCGTTGAACGTACCGTAGGCTCAGAAGTAGTATTGGAGGCACCTGATGGAACTCCTAGGTTACGTGGGTCATGTGGAATCTTGTTTCGATTTGTTTTGAAACAGTGTTAGCATCCGTGCAAGATAGGTGCACGGTTTGCGTCAAACGTACCATAGGTTCATAAATCGTTTTAGAAGCACCCGCAGTACTCCTAGGTGATGAGGGTCTGGTGGAGATCTGTTTGGTCCGTTTGAACATAGTGCTACAGAAGATAGGTGCATGGTCAGCATTGAACGTACCATAGGTTATAATTAGTTTTGGACACACCCGATGGAACTTGTAAGTGACGTGGGTCGTGTGGAATCTCGTTTTAGTCCATTTGGAGATAGTGTTAGTGTAAGTGCAAGGTTGGAGCACGGTTCGCACCGAACATACCATAGGCATAGGAATCATTTTGGACGAACTCGATTAGACTCCTAGGTGACGAGGCTCAAGTGGAAGCTCGGTTCGGTCTGTGTTGGGGATAGTGCTTCTCTTGATGCAAGATTGGTGCTTGGTTTGCACCATATGTAGCATAGGCATAGAAATTGTTTTGGACGCACTCGAGGGGACTCCTAGGTGACGAGGCTCAAGTGGAAGCTCGATTCGGTACGTTTGGAGATAGTGCTACTCTTGATGCAAGATTGGTGCTCGATTTGCGTCGAATGTGCCATAGGCTCGGAAATAGTATTGGAGGCACCCAATGGAACTCCTAGGTGGCGTGGGTCATGTGGAATCTCGTTTTGATCTATTTTGAGACAGTGTTAGCTTCGGTGCAAGATAGGTGCACGGTTTGCACTGAACGTACCATAGGCATAGAAATCGTTTTGGACACACTCGATGGGACTCCTATGTGACGAGGCTCAAGTGGAAGCTCGGTACGGTCCATTTGGAGATAGTGCTACTCTTGATGCACGATTGGTGCACGGTTTGCGTTGAACGTACCGTAGGCTCGGAAGTAGTATTGGAGGCACCCGATGGAACTCCTAGGTTACGTGGGTCATGTGGAATCTTGTTTCGATCTATTTTGAAATAGTGTTAGCATCCGTGCAATATAGGTGCACGGTTTGCGTCAAACGTACCATAGGTTCATAAATCGTTTTAGAAGCACCCGCGGTACTCCTAGGTGATGAGGGTCTGGTGGAGATCTGTTTGGTCCGTTTGGAGATAGTGCTACAGAAGATAGGTGCATGGTCTGAATTGAACGTACCACAGGTCATAAATAGTTTTGGACGCACCCGATGGAACTCGTAAGTGACGTGCGTCGTGTGGAATCTCATTTTAGTCCATTTGGAGATAGTGTTAGTGTCAATGCAGGGTTGGAGCACGGTTTGCACCGAACATACCATAGGCATAGAAATCATTTGGACGAACTCGATCAGACTCCTAGGTGATGAGGCTCAAGTGGAAGCTCGATTCGGTCCGTTTGGGGATAGTGCTTCTCTTGATGCAAGATTGGTGCTTGGTTTGCACCAAATGTAGCATAGGCATAGAAATTGTTTTGGACGCACTCGAGGGGACTCCTAGGTGACGAGGCTCAAGTGGAAGCTCGATTCGGTACGTTTGGAGATAGTGCTACTCTTGATGCAAGATTGGTGCTCGATTTGCGTCGAATGTGCCGTAGGCTCAGAAATAGTATTGGAGACACCCAATGGAACTCCTAGGTGGCGTGGGTCATGTGGAATCTCGTTTTGATCTATTTTGAGACAGTGTTAGCTTCGGTGCAAGATAGATGCACGGTTTGCGCTGAACGTACCATAGGCATAGAAATCATTTTGGACACACTCGATGGGACTTCTAGGTGACGAGGCTCAAGTGGAAGCTCGGTATGGTCCATTTGGAGATAGTGCTACTCTTGATGCATGATTGGTGCACGGTTTGCGTTGAACGTACCGTAGGCTTAGAAGTAGTATTGGAGGCACCTGATGGAACTCCTAGGTTACGTGGGTCATGTGGAATCTTGTTTCGATCTGTTTTGAAACAGTGTTAGCATCTGTGCAAGATAGGTGCACGGTTTGCGTCAAACGTACCATAGGTTCATAAATCGTTTTAGAAGCACCCGCGGTACTCCTAAGTGACGAGGGTCTGGTGGAGATCTGTTTGGTCCGTTTGGAGATAGTGCTACAGAAGATAGGTGCATGGTCTGCATTGAACGTACCATAGGTTATAAATAGTTTTGGACACACCCGATGGAACTTGTAAGTGACGTGGGTCGTGTGGAATCTCGTTTTAGTCCATTTGGAGATAGTGTTAGTGTCAGTGAAGGGTTGGAGCACGGTTTGCACCGAACATACCATAGGCATAGGAATCATTTTGGACGAACTCGATCAGACTCCTAGGTGACGAGGCTCAAGTGGAAGCTCGGTTCGGTCTGTTTGGGGATAGTGCTTCTCTTGATGCAAGATTGGTCCTTGGTTTGCACTAAATGTAGCATAGGCATAGAAATTGTTTTGGACGCACTCGAGGGGACAACCAGGTGACGAGGCTCAAGTGGAAGCTCGATTCGGTACGTATGGAGATAGTGCTACTATTGATGCAAGATTGGTGCTTGATTTGCGTCGAATGTGCCGTAGGCTCGGAAATAGTATTGGAGGCACCCAATGGAACTCCTAGGTGGCGTGGGTCATGTGGAATCTCGTTTTGATCTATTTTGAGACAGTGTTAGCTTCGGTGCAAGATAGGTGCACGGTTTGCACTGAACGTACCATAGGCATAGAAATCGTTTTGGACACACTCGATGGGACTCCTAGGTGACGAGGCTAAAGTGGAAGCTCGGTACGGTCCATTTGGAGATAGTGCTACTCTTGATGCATGATTGGTGCACAGTTTGCGTTGAACGTACCGTAGGCTCGGAAGTAGTATTGGAGGCACCCGATGGAACTCCTAGGTTATGTGGGTCATGTGGAATCTTGTTTCGATCTATTTTGAAATAGTGTTAGGATCCGTGCAAGATAGGTGCACGGTTTGCGTCAAATGTACCATAGGTTCATAAATCATTTTAGAAGCACCCGCGGTACTCCTAGGTGATGAGGGTCTGGTGGAGATCTGTTTGGTCTGTTTGGAGATAGTGCTATAAAAGATAGGTGCATGGTCTGCATTGAACGTACCATAGGTCATAAATAGTTTTGGACGCACCCGATGGAACTCGTAAGTGACGTGCGTCGTGTGGAATCTCATTTTAGTCCATTTGGAGATAGTGTTAGCGTCAGTGCAGGGTTGGAGCACGGTTTGCACCGAACATACCATAGGCATAGGAATCATTTTGGACGAACTCGATCAGACTCCTAGGTGACGAGGCCCAAGTGGAAGCTCAACTCGGTCCGTTTGGGGATAGTGCTTCTCTTGATGCAAGATTGGTGCTTGGTTTGCACCAAATGTAGCATAGGCATAGAAATCGTTTTGGATGCACTCGAGGGGTCTCCTAGGTGACGAGGCTCAAGTGGAAGCTCGATTCGGTACGTTTGGAGATAGAGCTACTCTTGATGAAAGATTGGTGCTCGATTTTGCGTCGAATGTGCCGTAGGCTCGGAAATAGTATTGGAGGTACCCAATGGAACTCCTAGGAGGCATGGGTCATGTGGAATCTCGTTTTGATCTATTTTGAGACAGTGTTAGCTTCGGTGCAAGATAGGTGCTTGGTTTGCACTGAACGTAGCATAGGCATAGAAATCGTTTTGGACACACTCGATCGGACTCCTAGGTGACGAGGCTCAAGTGGAAGCTCAGTACGGTCCATTTGGAGATAGTGCTACTCTTGATGCATGATTGGTGCATGGTTTGCGTTGAACGTACCGTAGGCTCGGAAGTAGTATTGGAGGCACCCGATGGAACTCCTAGTTGACGTGGGTCATGTGGAATCTTGTTTCGATCTGTTTTGAAACAGTGTTAGTGTCGGTGCAAGATAGGTGCTCAGTTTGCGTCAAATGTACCATAGGTTCATAAATTGTTTTCGAAGCGCCCGCGGTACTCCTAGGTGATGAGGGTCTGGTGGAGATCTGTTTGGTACATTTGGAGATAATGCAACAGAAGACAAGTGCACGGTTTGCATTGAACGTACCATAGGTCATAAACAGTTTTGGACGCACCCGATGGAACCCTTAAGTGACGTGGGTCGTGTGGAATCTCGTTTTAGTCCATTTGGAGATAGTGTTAGTGTCAATGCAAGGTTCGAGCACGGTTTGCACCGAACATACCATAGGCGTAGGAATCGTTTTGGACGAACTCGATCAGACTCCTAGGTGACGAGGCTCAAGTGGAAGCTCGGTTTGGTCCGTTTGAGGATAGTGCTTCTCTTGATGCAAGATTGGTGCTTGGTTTGCACCAAATGTAGCATAGCATAGAAATTGTTTTGGACACACTCGAGGGGACTCCTAGGTGACGAGGCGCAAGTGGAAGCTCGATTCGGTACGTTTGGAGATAGTGCTACTTTTGATGCAAGATTGGTGCTCGATTTGCGTCGAATGTGCCGTAGGCTCAGAAATAGTATTGGAAGCACCCAATGGAACTCCTAGGTGACGTGGGTTATGTGGAATCTCGTTTTGATCTATTTTGAGACAGTGTTAGCGTCGGTGCAAGATAGGTGCACGGTTTGCACTGAACGTACCATAGGCATAGAAATCGTTTTGGACACACTCGATGGGACTCCTAGGTGACGAGGCTCAAGTGAAAGCTCGGTACGGTCCATTTGGAGATAGTGCTACCCTTGATGCATGATTGGTGCACGGTTTGCGTTGAACGTATCGTAGGCTCGGAAATAGTATTAGAGGCACCCGATGGAACTCCTAGGTTACGTGGGTCATGTGGAATCTTGTTTCGTTCTATTTTGAAACAGTGTTAGCATCCGTGCAAGATAGGTGCACGGTTTGCGTCAAACGTACCATAGGTTCATAAATCATTTTAGAAGCACCCGCTGTACTCCTAGGTGATGAGGGTCTGGTGGAGATCTGTTTGGTCCGTTTGGAGATAGTGCTACAGAAGATAGGTGCATGGTCTGCATTGAACGTACCATAGGTCATAAATAGTTTTGGACGCACCCGATGGAACTCGTAAGTGACGTGGGTCGTGTGGAATCTCATTTTGGTCCATTTAGAGATAGTGTTAGGGTTAGTGCAAGGTTGGAGCACGGTTTGCACCAAACATACCATAGGCATAGAAATCATTTTGGATGAACTCGATCAGACTCCTAGGTGACGAGGCTCAAGTGGAAGCTCTGTTCGGTCCGTTTGGGGATAGTGCTTCTCTTGATGCAAGATTGGTGCTTGGTTCGCACCAAATGTAGCATAGGCATAGAAATTGTTTTGGACGCACTCGAGGGGACTCCTAGGTGACGAGGCTCAAGTGAAACCTCGATTCGGTACGTTTGGAGATAGTGCTACTCTTGATACAAGATTGGTGCTCAATTTGCGTCGAATGTGCTGTAGGCTCGAAAATAGTATTGGAGGCACCCAATGGAACTCCTAGGTGATGTGGGTCATGTGGAATCTCATTTTGATCTATTTTGAGACAGTGTTTGCGTCGGTGCAAGATAGGTGCACGGTTTGCACTGAACGTACCATAGGCATAGAAATTGTTTTGGACACACTCGATGGGACTCCTAGGTGACGAGGCTCAGGTGGAAGCTCGGTACGGTCTATTTGGAGATAGTGCTACTCTTGATGCATGATTGGTGCACGGTTTGCGTCGAACGTACCGTAGGCTCGGAAATAGTATTGGAGGCACCCGATGGAACTCCTAGGTGACGTGGGTCATGTGAAATCTTGTTTCGATCTGTTTTGAAACAGTGTTTGCGTCGGTGCAAGATAGGTGCTCAGTTTGCGTCAAATGTACCATAGGTTCATAAATTGTTTTCGAAGCGCCCACGGTGCTACTAGGTGATGAGGGTCTGGTGGAGATCTGTTTGGTCCATTTGGAGATAATGCGACAGAAGACAGGTGCACGGTTTGCATTGAACGTACCATAGGTCATAAACAGTTTTGGACACACCCGATGGAACTCGTAAGTGACGTGGGTCATGTGGAATCTCGTTTTAGTCCATTTAGAGATAGTGTTAGTGTCAGTGCAAGGTTCGAGCACGGTTTGCACCGAACATACCATAGGCGTAGGAATCATTTTGGACGAACTCGATTAGACTCCTAGGTGACGAGGCTCAAATGGAAGCTCGGTTTGGTTCGTTTGGGGATAGTGCTTCTCTTGATGCAAGATTGGTGCTTGGTTTGCACCAAATGTAGCATAGGCATAGAAATTGTTTTGGACACACTCGAGGGGACTCCTAGGTGACGAGGCTCAAGTGGAAGCTCGATTCGGTACGTTTGGAGATAGTGCTACTCTTGATGCAAGATTGGTGCTCGATTTGCGTCGAATGTGCCGTAGGCTCAGAAATAGTATTGGAGGCACCCAATGCAACTCCTAGGTGACGTGGGTCATGTGGAATCTCGTTTTGATCTATTTTAAGACAGTGTTAGCGTCGGTGAAAAATAGGTGCACGGTTTGCACTAAACGTACCATAGGCATAGAAATCATTTTGGACACACTCGATGGGACTCCTAGGTGACGAGGCTCAAGTGGAAGCTCGGTACGGTCCATTTGGAGATAGTGCTACCCTTGATGCATGACTGGTGCATGATTTGCGTTGAATGTATCGTAGGCTCAGAAATAGTATTAGAGGCACCCGATGGAACTCCTAGGTTATGTGGGTCATGTGGAATCTTGTTTCGATCTGTTTTGAAACAGTGTTAGCATCCGTGCAAGATAGGTGCACGGTTTGCGTCAAACGTACATAGGTTCATAAATCATTTTAGAAGCGCCCGTGGTAATCCTAGGTGATGAGGGTCTGGTGGAGATCTGTTTGGTCCGTTTGGAGATAATGCTACAGAAGATAGGTGCACGGTTTGCATTGAATGTACCATAGGTCATAAATAGCATTGGACGCACCCGATGGAACTCGTAAGTGACGTGGGTCGTGTGGAATCTCGTTTTAGTCTATTTGGAGATAGTGTTAGTGTCAGTGCAAGGCAGGAGCACGGTTTGCACCGAACATTCCATAGGCGTAGGAATCGTTTTGGACGAACTCGATCAGACTCCTAGGTGACGAGGCTCAAGTCGAAGCTCGGTTCGGTCCGTTTGGGGATAGTGCTTCTCTTGATGCAAGATTGGTGCTTGGTTTGCACCAAATGTAGCATAGGCATAGAAATTGTTTTGGACGCACTCAAGGGGACTCCTGGGTGACGAGGCTCAAGTCGAAGCTCGATTCGGTACGTTTGGAGATAGTGCTACTCTTGATGCAAGATTGGTGCTCGATTTGCGTCGAATGTGCCGTAGGCTCGGAAATAGTATTGGAGGCACCCAACTGAACTCCTAGGTGACGTGGGTCATGAGGAATCTCGTTTTGATCTATTTTGAGACAGTGTTAGCGTCGGTGCAAGATAGGTGCACGGTTTGCACTGAACGTACCATAGGCATAGAAATCATTTTGCACACACTCGATGGGACTCCTAGGTGACGAGGCTCAAGTTGAAGCTCGGTACGGTCCATTTGGAGATAGTGCTACTCTTGATGCATGATTGGTGCACGGTTTGCGTCGAACGTACTGTAGGCTCGGAAATAGTATTTGAGGCACCTGATGGAACTCCTAGGTTACGTGGGTCATGTGGAATCTTGTTTCGATCTGTTTTGAAACAGTGTTAACGTCGGTGCAAGATAGGTGCTCGGTTTGCATCAAATGTACCATAGGTTCATAAATTGTTTTAGAAGCAACCGCGGTACTCCTAGGTGATGAGGGTTTGGTGGAGATCTGTTTGGTCTGTTTGGAGATAATGCTACAGAAGATAGGTGCACAGTTTGCATTGAACGTACCATATGTCATAAATAGTTTTGGACGCACCCGATGGAACTCGTAAGTGACGTGGGTCGTGTGGAATCTCGTTTTAGTCCATTTGGAGATAGTGTTGGTGTCAGTGCAAGGTTGGAGCATGGTTTGCACCGAACACACCATAGGCATAGAAATCGTTTTGGACGAACTCGATCAGACTCCTAGGTGACGAGGCTCAAGTAGAAGCTCGGTTTGGTCCATTTGGGGGTAGTGCTTCTCTTGATGCAAGATTGGTGCTTGGTTTGCACCAAATGTAGCATAGCATAGAAATTGTTTTGGACACACTCGAGGGGACTCCTTGGTGACGAGGCTCAAGTCGAAGCTCGATTTAGTACGTTTGGAGATAGTGCTACTCTTGATGCAAGATTGGTGCTCGATTTGCGTCGAATGTGCCGTAGGCTCGGAAAGGCTTGGAAATAGTATTGGAGGCACCCAATGGAACTCCTAGGTGACGTGGGTCATGTGGAATCTCATTTTGATCTATTTTGAGACAGTGTTTGCGTCGGTGCAAGATAGGTGCACGGTTTGCACTGAGCGTACAATAGGCATAGAAATCATTTTGGACACACTCGATGGGACTCCTAGGTGACGAGGCTCAAGTGGAAGCTCGGTACGGTCCATTTGGAGATAGTGCTACTCTTGATGCATGATTGATGCATGGTTTGCGTCGAACGTACCGTAGGCTCGGAAATAGTATTGGAGGCACCTGATGGAACTCCTAGGTTACGTGGGTCATGTGGAATCTTGTTTTGATCTGTTTTGAAATAGTGTTAGCGTCGGTGCAAGATAGGTGCTCGGTTTGAGTCAAATGTACCATAGGTTCATAAATTGTTTTAGAAGCGCCCGCGGTACTCCTAGGTGATGAGGGTCTGGTGGAGATCTATTTGGTCTGTTTGGAGATAATGCTACAGAAGATAGGTGCACGGTTTGCATTGAACGTACCATAGGTCATAAATAGTTTTGGACGCACCCAATGGAACTCGTAAGTGACGTGGCTCGTGTGGAATCTCGTTTTAGTCCATTTGCAGATAGTGTTTGTGTCGGTGCAAGGTTGGAGCACGGTTTGCACCGAACATACCATAGGCATAGAAATCGTTTTGGACGCACCCGATGGAACTCGTAAGTGACACGGGTCGTGTGGAATCTCGTTTTAGTCCATTTGGAGATAGTGTTAGTGTCAGTGCAAGGTTGGAGCCTGGTTTGCACCGAACACACCATAGGCATAGAAATCATTTTGGATGAACTCGATCAGACTCCTAGGTGATGAGGCTCAAGTGGAAGCTCGGTTTGGTCCGTTTGGGGATAGTGCTTCTCTTGATGCAAGATTGGTGCTTGGTTTGCACCAAATGTAGCATAGCATAGAAATTGTTTTGGACACACTCGAGGGGACTCCTAGGTGACGAGGCTCAAGTCGAAGCTCGATTCGGTACGTTTGGAGATAGTGCTACTCTTGATGCAAGATTGGTGCTCGATTTGCGTCAAATGTGCCGTAGGCTTGGAAATAGTATTGGAGGCACCCAATGGAACTCCTAGGTGACGTGGGTCATGAGGAATCTCATTTTGATCTATTTTGAGACAGTGTTAGCGTCGGTGCAAGATAGGTGCACGGTTTGCACTGAACGTACCATAGGCATAGAAATCGTTTTGCACACACTCGATGGGACTCCTAGGTGACGAGGCTCAAGTGGAAGCTCGGTACGGTCCATTTGGAGATAGTGCTACTCTTGATGCATGATTGGTGCACGGTTTGCGTTGAACATACCGTAGGCTCGGAAATAGTATTGGAGGCACCCGAGGGAACTCCTAGGTTACGTGGGTCATGTGGAATCTTGTTTCGATCTGTTTTGAAATAGTGTTAGCGTCGCTGCAAGATAGGTGCTCGGTTTGCGTAAAATGTACCATAGGTTCATAAATTGTTTTCGAAGCGCCCACGGTACTCCTAGGTGATGAGGGTCTGGTGGAGATCTGTTTGGTCCATTTGGAGATAATGCTATAGAAGATAGGTGCACGGTTTGCATTGAACGTACCATAGGTCATAGACAGTTTTGGACGCACCCGATGGAACTCGTAAGTGATGTGGGTCGTGTGGAATCTCGTTTTAGTCCATTTGGAGATAGTGTTAGTGTCAGTGCAAGGTTGGAGCACGGTTTGCACCGAACATAGCATAGGCGTAGGAATCGTTTTGGACGAAGTCGATCAGACTCCTAGGTGACGAGGCTCAAGTCGAAGCTCGGTTCGGTCCGTTTGGGGATATTGCTTCTCTTGATGCAAGATTGGTGCTTGGTTTGCACCAAATGTAGCATAGGCATAGAAATTGTTTTGGACGCACTCGAGGGGACTCCTAGGTGACGAGGCTGAAGTGGAAGCTCGATTCAGTATGTTTGGAGATAGTGCTATTCTTGTGCAAGATTGGTGCTCGATTTGCGTCGAATGTGCCGTAGGCTCAGAAATAGTATTGGAGGCACCCAATGGAACTCCTAGGTGACGTGGGTCATGTGGAATCTCGTTTTGATCTATTTTGAGATAGTGTTAGCGTCGTTGCAAGATAGGTGCATGGTTTGCACTGAACGTACCATAGGCATAGAAATCGTTTTGGACACACTCGATGGGACTCCTAGGTGACGAGGCTCAAGTGGAAGCTCGGTACGGTCCATTTGGAGATAGTGCTACTCTTGATGCATGATTGGTGCATGGTTTGCGTTGAACGTATCGTAGGCTCAGAAATAGTATTGGAGGCACCCGATGGAACTCCTAGGTTACGTGGGTCATGTGGAATCTTGTTTCGTTCTATTTTAAAACAGTGTTAGCATCCGTGCAAGATAGGTGCACGGTTTGCGTCAAACGTACCATAGGTTCATAAATCATTTTAGAAGCACCCGCGGTACTCCTAGGTGATGAGGGTCTGGTCGAGATCTGTTTGGTCCATTTGGAGACAGTGCTACAGAAGATAGGTGCATGGTCTGCATTGAACGTACCATAGGTCATAGACAGTTTTGGACGCACCCGATGGAACTCGTAAGTGATGTGGGTCGTGTGGAATCTCGTTTTAGTCCATTTGGAGATAGTGTTAGTGTCAGTGCAAGGTTGGAGCACGGTTTGCACCGAACATACCATAGGCGTAGGAATCGTTTTGGACGAACTCGATCAGACTCCTAGGTGACGAGGCTCAAGTCGAAGCTCGGTTCGGTCCGTTTGGGGATAGTGCTTCTCTTGATGCAAGATTGGTGCTTGGTTTGCACCAAATGTAGCATAGGCATAGAAATTGTTTTGGACGCACTCGAGGGGACTCCTAGGTGACGAGGCTCAAGTGGAAGCTCGATTCAGTACGTTTGGAGATAGTGCTATTCTTGTGCAAGATTGGTGCTCGATTTGCGTCGAATGTGCCGTAGGCTCAGAAATAGTATTGGAGGCACCCAATGGAACTCCTAGGTGACGTGGGTCATGTGGAATCTCGTTTTGATCTATTTTGAGATAGTGTTAGCGTCGTTGCAAGATAGGTGCATGGTTTGCACTGAACGTACCATAGGCATAGAAATCGTTTTGGACACACTCGATGGGACTCCTAGGTGACGAGGCTCAAGTGGAAGCTCGGTACGGTCCATTTGGAGATAGTGCTACTCTTGATGCATAATTGGTGCACGGTTTGCGTTGAACGTATCGTAGGCTCAGAAATAGTATTGGAGGCACCCGATGGAACTCCTAGGTTACGTGGGTCATGTGGAATCTTGTTTCGTTCTATTTTAAAACAGTGTTAGCATCCGTGCAAGATAGGTGCACGGTTTGCGTCAAACGTACCATAGGTTCATAAATCATTTTAGAAGCACCCGCGGTACTCCTAGGTGATGAGGGTCTGGTCGAGATCTGTTTGGTCCATTTGGAGACAGTGCTACAGAAGATAGGTGCATGGTCTGCATTGAACGTACCATAGGTCATAAATAGTTTTGGACACACCCGATGGAACTCGTAAGTGACGTGGGTCGTGTGGAATCTCGTTTTAGGCCATTTGGAGATAGTGTTAGTGTCAGTGCAAAGTTGGAGCACGGTTTGCACCGAACATACCATAGGCGTAGGAATCGTTTTGGACGAACTCGATCAGACTCCTAGGTGACGAGGCTCAAGTCGAAGCTCGGTTCGGTCCGTTTGGGGATATTGCTTCTCTTGATGCAAGATTGGTGCTTGGTTTGCACCAAATGTAGCATAGGCATAGAAATTGTTTTGGACGCACTCGAGGGGACTCCTAGGTGACGAGGCTGAAGTGGAAGCTCGATTCAGTACGTTTGGAGATAGTGCTATTCTTGTGCAAGATTGGTGCTCGATTTGCGTCGAATGTGCCGTAGGCTCAGAAATAGTATTGGAGGCACCCAATGGAACTCCTAGGAGACGTGGGTCATGTGGAATCTCGTTTTGATCTATTTTGAGATAGTGTTAGCGTCGTTGCAAGATAGGTGCATGGTTTGCACTGAACGTACCATAGGCATAGAAATCGTTTTGGACACACTCGATGGGACTCCTAGGTGACGAGGCTCAAGTGGAAGCTCGGTACGGTCCATTTGGAGATAGTGCTACTCTTGATGCATGATTGGTGCACGGTTTGCGTTGAACGTATCGTAGGCTCAGAAATAGTATTGGAGGCACCCGATGGAACTCCTAGGTTACGTGGGTCATGTGGAATCTTGTTTCGTTCTATTTTAAAACAGTGTTAGCATCCGTGCAAGATAGGTGCACGGTTTGCGTCAAATGTACCATAGGTTCATAAATCATTTTAGAAGCACCCGCGGTACTCCTAGGTGATGAGGGTCTGGTCGAGATCTGTTTGGTCCATTTGGAGACAGTGCTACAGAAGATAGGTGCATGGTCTGCATTGAACGTACCATAGGTCATAAATAGTTTTGGACACACCCGATGGAACTCGTAAGTGATGTGGGTCGTGTGGAATCTCGTTTAAGGCCATTTGGAGATAGTGTTAGTGTCAGTGCAAGGTTGGAGCACGGTTTGCACCGAACATACCATAGGCGTAGGAATCGTTTTGGACGAACTCGATCAGACTCCTAGGTGACGAGGCTCAAGTGGAAGCTCGGTTCGGTCCGTTTGGTGATATTGCTTCTCTTGATGCAAGATTGGTGCTTGGTTTGCACCAAATGTAGCATAGGCATAGAAATTGTTTTGGACGCACTCGAGGGGACTCCTAGGTGACGAGGCTGAAGTGGAAGCTCGATTCAGTACGTTTGGAGATAGTGCTATTCTTGTGCAAGATTGGTGCTCGATTTGCGTCGAATGTGCCGTAGGCTTAGAAATAGTATTGGAGGCACCCAATGGAACTCCTAGGCGACGTGGGTCATGTGGAATCTCGTTTTGATCTATTTTGAGATAGTGTTAGCGTCGTTGCAAGATAGGTGCATGGTTTGAACTGAACGTACCATAGGCATAGAAATCGTTTTGGACACACTCGATGGGACTCCTAGGTGACGAGGCTCAAGTGGAAGCTCGGTACGGTCCATTTGGAGATAGTGCTACTCTTGATGCATAATTGGTGCACGGTTTGCGTTGAACGTATCGTAGGCTCAGAAATAGTATTGGAGGCACCCGATGGAACTCCTAGGTTACGTGGGTCATGTGGAATCTTGTTTCGTTCTATTTTAAAACAGTGTTAACATCCGTGCAAGATAGGTGCACGGTTTGCGTCAAACGTACCATAGGTTCATAAATCATTTTAGAAGCACCCGCGGTACTCCTAGGTGATGAGGGTCTGGTCGAGATCTGTTTGGTCCATTTGGAGACAGTGCTACAGAAGATAGGTGCATGGTCTGCATTGAACGTACCATAGGTCATAAATAGTTTTGGACACACCCGATGGAACTCGTAAGTGACGTGGGTCGTGTGGAAACTCGTTTTAGGCCATTTGGAGATAGTGTTAGTGTCAGTGCAAGGTTGGAGCACGGTTTGCACCGAACATACCATAGGCGTAGGAATCGTTTTGGACGAACTCGATCAGACTCCTAGGTGACGAGGCTCAAGTCAAAGCTCGGTTCGGTCCGTTTGGGGATAGTGCTTCTCTTGATGCAAGATTGGTGCTTGGTTTGCACCAAATGTAGCATAGGCATAGAAATTGTTTTGGACGCACTCGAGGGGACTCCTAGGTGACGAGGCTCAAGTGGAAGCTCGATTCGGTACGTTTGGAGATAGTGCTACTCTTGATGCAAGATTGGTGCTCGATTTGCGTCGAATGTGCCGTAGGCTGAGAAATAGTATTGGAGGCACCCAATGGAACTCCTAGGTGGCGTGGGTCATGTGGAATCTCGTTTTGATCTATTTTGAGACAGTGTTAGCGTCGTTGCAAGATAGGTGCACGGTTTGCACTGGACGTACCATAGGCATAGAAATCATTTTGGACACACTCGATGGGACTCCTAAGTGACGAGGCTCAAGTGGAAGCTCGGTACGGTCCATTTGGAGATAGTGCTACTCTTGATGCATGATTGGTGCTCGATTTGCGTTGAACGTATCGTAGGCTCGGCAATAGTATTGGAGGCACCCGATGGAACTCCTAGGTTACGTGGGTCATGTGGAATCTTGTTTCATTCTATTTTGAAATAGTGTTAGCATCCATGCAAGATAGGTGCACGGTTTGCGTCAAACGTACCATAGGTTCATAAATCATTTTAGAAGCACCCGCAACACTCCTAGGTGATGAGGGTCTAGTGGAGATCTGTTTGGTCCATTTGGAGATAGTGCTACAGAAGATAGGTGCATGGTCTGCATTGAACGTACCATAGGTCATAAATAGTTTTGGACGCACCCGATGGAACTCGTAAGTGACGTGGGTCGTGTGGTATCTCATTTTAGTCCATTTAGAGATAGTGTTAGTGTCAGTGCAAGGTTGGAGCACGGTTTGCACCAAACATACCATAGGCATAGAAATCATTTTGGACGAACTCGATCAGACTCCTAGGTGACGAGGCTCAAGTGGAAGCTCTGTTCGGTCCGTTTGGGGATAGTGCTTCTCTTGATGCAAGATTGGTGCTTGGTTTGCACCAAATGTAGCATAGGCATAGAAATTGTTTTGGACGCACTGGAGGGGACTCCTAGGTGATGAGGCTCAAGTGGAAGCTCTATTCGGTACGTTTGGAGATAGTGCTACTCTTGATGCAAGATTGGTGCTCGATTTGCGTCGAATGTGCCGTAGGCTCGGAAATAGTATTGGAGGCACCCAATGAAACTCCTAGGTGATGTGGGTCATGTGGAATCTCGTTTTGATCTATTTTGATACAGTGTTTGTGTCGGTGCAAGATAGGTACACGGTTTGCACTAAACGTACCATAGTCATAGAAATCATTTTGGACAGACTCTATGGGACTCCTAGGTGACAAGGCTCAAGTGGAAGCTCGGTACGGTCCATTTGGAGATAGTGCTACTCTTGATGCATGATTGGTGCACGGTTTACGTCGAACGTACCGTAGGCTCAGAAATAGTATTGGTGGCACCTTGATGAGGACATCAATGGCTTGAATATGACCATATTAACCACCTCTAAACTAAAGGTGCAACCATTCTATATGAGGCTTATCATTGATACATTTGATGAATTGGTGCTGCACCATAAAGTGTGTGTATTTTCATTTTCAGAATTACTTACATGGATGAAGAGAAGGTTCAATTGCATATGGAAAGAATGGAAGGTTAATGAAGTTGATTGGGGACCAAGTACAAATATTCCTAATGTCATCCACCAAGCCACCACGTCACTTTTTGGCTCAAAGAAAGAAAGAGTCCAAGTCCAACACGTTTTGGAAGATGAATTCGGACTGCAGAAGAGTCCCAACTTCCGACGGTTGTCACGACTTCATACGGACTCCGATTGGGACGTTCTAGGACTTTTTGGAAAGATTAGCAAGTCTACTTTCCAACTGATCTGGACTCATGCCTATATCTTGTTAAATACGTCCGCAGTTTTCATTTTAATACCGAGACCTTTTCTGTCCACGGTGCTGCGTCACCTGATTGTTGCCCGATGGGCCGTGTATCGAGTGGGGCCCAATAGGGGCATGTCCTAGGGTTGTGGGATGACCCCCACCACGTCCAGGTCATCCTCTACCCTCTCATATACCTCCATAGCCGCCACAAAGAGATTGGGTTTTTGTTTTGATGTAAGTTTAGCTCCTGCTACTTCCTGGTAGACACATGTGTTGGTTAAACCATCTGTTCTACTCGATCCGGAACCCCACCTTTATGTGTATTAGATCTGAAACTTCATCTCATATTTGCAATTGAGTGCTTGTTCTACTTGTTCTTGCTTGTTCTTCGATTGCTTGCAGGAATAACCCTAGTGGTTAGGTTGGTTGTGATCCGCAAGATCGTGACAACCGCAGAAATTGGTGTATCGATCGCTAAGGCGCAGCGTCCTTGGATGGTTGTAGTCGGGTCATGAATGTCTCTCCAGTGAAATCGAAGTTATCCTTCTCCACCGAAAGATTGGGACACACATACGAACTCCTAGGTTACGTGGGTCATGTGGAATCTTGTTTCGATCTGTTTTGAAACAGTGTTAGCGTCGGTGCAAGATAGGTGCTCGGTTTGCGTCAAATGTACCATAGGTTCATAAATTGTTTTAGAAGCGCCCGCGGTACTCCTAGGTGATGAGGGTCTGGTGGAGATCTGTTTGGTCCGTTTGGAGATAATGCTACAGAAGATAGGTGCACAGTTTGCATTGAACGTACCATAGGTCATAGAAATTTTTGGAGGCACCCGATGGAACTCGTAAGTGACACGGGTCGTGTGGAATCTTGTTTTAGTCCATTTGGAGATAGTGTTAGTGTCAGTGCAAGGTTGGAGCATGGTTTGCACCGAACACACCTTAGGCATAGAAATCGTTTTGGACAAACTCGATCAGACTCCTAGGTGACGAGGCTCAAGTGGAAGCTCGGTTTGGTCCGTTTGGGGATAGTGCTTCTCTTGATGCAAGATTGGTGCTTGGTTTACACCAAATGTAGCATAGCATAGAAATTGTTTTGCACACACTCGAGAGGACTCCTAGGTGACGAGGCTCAAGTCGAAGCTTGATTCGGTACGTTTGGAGATAGTGCTACTCTTGATGCAAGATTGGTGCTCGATTTGCGTCGAATGTGCCATAGGCTCAGAAATAGTATTGGAGGCACCCAATGGATCTCCTAGGTGACGTGGGTCATGTGGAATCTCATTTTGATCTATTTTGAGACAGTGTTAGCGTCGGTGCAAGATAGGTGCACAGTTTGCACTGAACGTACCATAGGCATATAAATCGTTTTGCACACACTCGATGGGACTCCTAGGTGACGAGGCTCAAGTGGAAGCTCGGTACGGTCCATTTGGAGATAGTGCTACTCTTGATGCATGATTGGTGCACGGTTTGCGTTGAACATACCGTAGGCTCAGAAATAGTATTGGAGGCACCCGATGGAACTCCTAGGTTACGTGGGTCATGTGGAATCTTGTTTCGATCTGTTTTGAAACAGTGCTAGCGTCGGTGCAAGATAGGTGCTCGGTTTGCGTCAAATGTACCATAGGTTCATAAATTGTTTTTGAAGCGCCTGCGGTACTCCTAGGTGATGAGGGTCTGGTGGAGATCTGTTTGGTCCATTTGGAGATAATGCTACAGAAGATAGGTGCACGGTTTGCATTGAACGTACCATAGGCCATAAATAGTTTCGGACGCACCCGATGGAACTCGTAAGTGACGTGGGTCGTGTGGAATCTCGTTTTAGTCCATTTGGAGATAGTGTTAGTGTCAGTGCAAGGTTGGAGCACGGTTTGCACCGAACATACCATAGGCGTAGGAATCGTTTTGGATGAACTCGATCAGACTCCTAGGTGACGAGGCTCAAGTGGAAGCTCGGTTCGGTCCGTTTGGGGATAGTGCTTCTCTTGATGCAAGATTGGTGCTTGGTTTGCACCAAATGTAGCATAGGCATAGAAATTGTTTTGGACGCACTCGAGGGGACTCCTAGGTGACGAGGCTCAAGTGGAAGCTCGATTCAGTACGTTAGGAGATAGTGCCACTCTTGATGCAAGATTGGTGCTCGATTTGCGTCGAATGTGCCGTAGGCCCAGAAATAGTATTGGAGGCACCCAATGGAACTCCTAGGTGACGTGGGTCATGTGGAATCTCGTTTTGATATATTTTGAGACAGTGTTTGTGTCGGTGCAAGATAGGTGCACGGTTTGCACTAAACGTACCATAGTCATAGAAATCATTTTGGACAGACTCGATGGGACTCCTAGGTGACAAGGCTCAAGTGGAAGCTCGGTATGGTCCATTTGGAGATAGTGCTACTCTTGATGCATGATTGGTGCACGGTTTGCATCGAACGTACCGTAGGCTCGGAAATAGTATTGGTGGCACCTGATGGAACTCCTAGGTTACGTGGGTCATGTTGAATCTTGTTTTGATCTGTTTTGAAACAGTGTTAGCATCGGTGCAAGATAGGTGCTCTGTTTGCGTCAAATGTACCATAGGTTCATAAATTGTTTTAGAAGCGCCCGCGGTACTCCTAGGTGATGAGGGTCTGGTGGAGATCTGTTTGATCCGTTTGGAGATAGTGCTACAGAAGATAGGTGCATGGTCTGCATTGAACGTACCATAGGTCATAAATAGTTTTGGACGCACCCGATGGAACTCGTAAGTGACGTGGGTCGTGTGGAATCTCGTTTTAGTCCATTTAGAGATAGTGTTAGTGTCAGTGCAAGGTTGGAGCACGGTTTGCACCAAACATAAAATAGGCATAGAAATCGTTTTGGACGAACTCGATCAGACTCCTAGGTGACGAGGCTCAAGTGGAAGCTCTGTTCAGTCCGTTTGGGGATAGTGCTTCTCTTGATGCAAGATTGGTGCTTGGTTTGCACCAAATGTAGCATAGGCATAGAAATTGTTTTGGACGCACTCGAGGGGACTCCTAGGTGACGAGGCTCAAGTGGAAGCTCGATTCAGTACGTTTGGAGATAGTGCTACTCTTGATGCAAGATTGGTGCTCGATTTGCGTCGAATGTGCCGTAGGCCCAGAAATAGTATTGGAGGCACCCAATGGAACTCCTAGGTGACGTGGGTCATGTGGAATCTCGTTTTGATCTATTTTGAGACAGTGTTTGCGTCGGTGCAAGATAGGTGCACGGTTTGCACTAAACGTACCATAGGCATAGAAATCATTTTGGACACACTCGATGGGACTCCAAGGTGACAAGGCTCAAGTGGAAGCTCGGTACGGTCCATTTGGAGATAGTGCTACTCTTGATGCATGATTGGTGCCCGGTTTGCGTCGAACGTACCGTAGGCTCAGAAATAGTATTGGTGGCACCTGATGGAACTCCTAGGTTATGTGGGTCATGTGGAATCTTGTTTCGATCTGTTTTGAAACAGTGTTAGCGTCGGTGCAAGATCGGTGCTCGGTTTGCGTCAAATGTACCATAGGTTCATAAATTGTTTTAGAAGCGCCCGCGGTACTCCTAGGTGATGAGGGTCTGGTGGAGATCTGTTTGGTTCGTTTGGAGATAATGCTACAGACGATAGGTGCACGGTTTGCATTGAACGTACCATAGGTCATAGAAATTTTTGGAGGCACCCGATGGAACTCGTAAGTGACGCGGGTCGTGTGGAATCTCGTTTTAGTCTATTTGGAGATAGTGTTAGTGTCAGTGCAAGGTTGGAGCATGGTTTTCACCGAACACACCTTAGGCATAGAATGCATTTTGGACGAACTCGATCAGACTACTAGGTGATGAGGCTCAAGTGGAAGCTCGGTTTGGTCCGTTTGGGGATAGTGCTTCTCTTGATGCAAGATTGGTGCTTGGTTTGCACCAAATGTAGCATAGCATAGAAATTGTTTTGGACACACTCGAGGGGACTCCTAGGTGATGAGGCTCAAGTCGAAGCTCGATTCGGTACGTTTGGAGATAGTGCTACTCTTGATGCAAGATTGGTGCTCGATTTGCGTCGAATGTGTCGTAGGATCTGAAATGGTATTGGAGGCACCCAATGGATCTCCTAGGTGACGTGGGTCATGTGGAATCTCGTTTTGATCTATTCTGAGACAGTGTTAGCGTCGGTGCAAGATAGGTGCACGGTTTGCACTAAACGTACCATAGTCATAGAAATCATTTTGGACACACTCGATGGGACTCCTAGGTGACAAGGCTCAAGTGGAAGCTCGGTATGGTCCATTTGGAGATAGTGCTACTCTTGATGCATGATTGGTGCACGGTTTGCGTCGAACGTACCGTAGGCTCGGAAATAGTATTGGTGGCACCTGATGGAACTCCTAGGTTACGTGGGTCATGTGGAATCTTGTTTCGATCTGTTTTGAAACAGTGTTAGCATCGGTGCAAGATAGGTGCTCGGTTTGCGTCAAATGTACCATAGGTTCATAAATTGTTTTAGAAGCGCCCGTGGTACTCCTAGGTGATGAGGGTCTGGTGGAGATCTGTTTGGTCCGTTTGGAGATAGTGCTACAGAAGATAGGTGCATGGTCTGCATTGAACGTACCATAGGTCATAAATAGTTTTGGACGCACCCAATGGAACTCGTAAGTGACGTGGGTCGTGTGGAATCTCGTTTTAGTCCATTTAGAGAAAGTATTAGTGTTAGTGCAAGGTTGGAGCATGGTTTGCACCAAACATACCATAGGCATAGAAATCATTTTGGACAAACTCGATCAGACTCCTAGGTGACAAGGCTCAAGTGGAAGCCCTGTTCAGTCCATTTGGGGATAGTGCTTCTCTTGATGCAAGATTGGTGCGTGGTTTGCACCAAATGTAGCATAGGCATAGAAATTGTTTTGGACGCACTCGAGGGGAGTCCTAGGTGACGAGGCTCAAGTGGAAGCTCGATTCCATACGTTTGGAGATAGTGCTACTCTTGATGCAAGATTGGTGCTCGATTTGCGTCGAATGTGCCGTAGGCTCGGAAATAGTATTGGAGGCACCCAATGGAACTCCTAGGTGACGTGGGTCATGTGGAATCTTTTTTTGATCTATTTTGAGACAGTATTTGCGTCGGTGCAAGATAGGTGCACGGTTTGCACTGAACGTACCATAGGCATAGAAATCATTTTGGACACACTCGATGGGACTCCTAGGTGACAAGGCTCAAGTGGAAGCTCGGTACGGTCCATTTGGAGATAGTGCTACTCTTGATGCATGATTGGTGCCCGGTTTGCGTCGAATGTACCGTAGGCTCAGAAATAGTATTGGTGGCACCTGATGGAACTCCTAGGTTACGTGGGTCATGTGGAATCTTGTTTCAATCTGTTTTGAAATAGTGTTAGCGTCGGTGCAAGATAGGTGCTCGGTTTCCGTCAAATGTACCATAGGTTCATAAATTGTTTTAGAAGCGCCCGCGGTACTCCTAGGTGATGAGGGTCTGGTGGAGATCTGTTTGGTCCGTTTGGAGATAATGCTACAGAAGATAGGTGCACGGTTTGCATTGAACGTACCATAGGTCATAGAAATTTTTGGAGGCACCCGATGGAACTCATAAGTGACACGGGTCGTGTGGAATCTCGTTTTAGTCCATTTAGAGATAGTGTTAGTGTCAGTGCAAGGTTGGAGCATGGTTTGCACCGAACACACCTTAGGCATAGAAATCATTTTGGACGAACTCGATCAGACTCCTAGGTGATGAGGCTCAAGTGGAAGCTCCGTTTGGTCCGTTTGGGGATAGTGCTTCTCTTGATGCAAGATTGGTGCTTGGTTTGCACCAAATGTAGCATAGCATAGAAATTGTTTTGGACACACGCGAGGGGACTCCTAGGTGACGAGGCTCAAGTCGAAGCTCGATTCGGTACGTTTGGAGATAGTGCTACTCTTGATGCAAGATTGGTGCTCGATTTGCGACGAATGTGCCGTAGGCTCAGAAATAGTATTGGAGGCACCCAATGGATCTCCTAGGTGACGTGGGTCATGTGGAATCTCGTTTTGATCTATTTTGAGACAGTGTTAGCATCGGTGCAAGATAGGTGCACGATTTGCCTGAACATACCATAGGCATAGAAATCATTTTGCACACACTCGATGGGACTCCTAGGTGACGAGGCTCAAGTGGAAGCTCGGTACGGTCCATTTGTAGATAGTGCTACTCTTGATGCACGATTGGTGCACGGTTTGTGTTGAACGTACCGTAGGCTCAGAAATAGTATTGGAGGCACCCGATGGAACTCCTAGGTTACGTGGGTCATGTGGAATCTTGTTTCGATCTGTTTTGAAATAGTGTTAGTGTCGGTGCAAGATTGGTGCTCGGTTTGCGTCAAATGTACCATAGGTTCATAAATTGTTTTCGAAGCGCCCGCGGTACTCCTAGGTGATGAGGGTCTGGTGGAGATCTATTTGGTCCGTTTGGAGATAGTGCTACAGAAGATAGGTGCATGGTCTGCATTGAACGTACCATAGGTCATAAATAGTTTTGGACGCACCCGATGGAACTCGTAAGTGACGTGGGTTGTGTGGAATCTCGTTTTAGTCCATTTAGAGATAGTGTTAGTGTCAGTGCAAGGTCGGAGCATGGTTTGCACCAAACATACCATAGGCATAGAAATCGTTTTGGACGAACTCGATCAGACTCCTAGGTGACGAGGCTCAAGTGGAAGCTCTGTTCAGTCCGTTTGGGGATAGTGCTTCTCTTGATGCAAGATTGGTGCTTGGTTTGCACCAAATGTAGCATAGGCATAGAAATTGTTTTGGACGCACTCGAGGGGACTCCTAGGTGACGAGGCTCAAGTGGAAGCTCGATTCAGTACGTTTGGAGATAGTGCTACTCGTGATGCAAGATTGGTGCTCGATTTGCGTCGAATGTGCCGTAGGCTCGGAAATAGTATTGGAGGCACACAATGGAACTCCTAGGTGACGTGGGTCGTGTGGAATCTCGTTTTGATCTATTTTGAGACAGTGTTTGCGTCGGTGCAAGATAGGTGCACGGTTTGCACTGAACGTACCATAGGCATAGAAATCATTTTGGACACACTCGATGGGACTCCTAGGTGACAAGGCTCAAGTGGAAGCTCAGTACGGTCCATTTGGAGATAGTGCTACTCTTGATGCATGATTGGTGCACGGTTTGCATCAAACGTACCGTAGGCTCAAAAATAGTATTGGTGGCACCTGATGGAACTCCTAGGTTACGTGGGTCATGTGGAATCTTGTTTCGATCTGTTTTGAAACAGTGTTAGCGTCGGTGCAAGATAGGTGCTCAGTTTGCGTCAAATATACCATAGGTTCATAAAATTTTTTCGAAGCGCCCGCGGTACTCCTAGGTGATGAGGGTCTGGTGGAGATCTGTTTGGTCCATTTGGAGATAATGCTACAGAAGATAGGTGCACGGTTTGCATTGAACGTACCATAGGTCATAGAAATTTTTGGAGGCACCTGATGGAACTCGTAAGTGACGCGGGTCGTGTGGAATCTAGTTTTAGTCCATTTGGAGATTGTGTTAGTCTCAGTGCAAGGTTGGAGCATGGTTTGCACCGAACACACCTTAGGCATAGAAATCATTTTGGACGAACTCGATCAGACTCCTAGGTGATGAGGCTCAAGTGGAAGCTCGGTTTGGTCCATTTGGGGATAGTGCTTCTCTTGATGCAAGAATGGTGCTTGGTTTGCACCAAATGTAGCATAGCATAGAAATTGTTTTGGACACACTCGAGGGGACTCCTAGGTGACGAGGCTCAAGTTGAAGCTCGATTCGGTACGTTTGGAGATAGTGCTACTCTTGATGCAAGATTGGTGCTCGATTTGCATCGAATGTGCTGTAGGCTTAGAAATAGTATTGGAGGCACCCAATGGATCTCCTAGGTGACGTGGGTCATGTGGAATCTCGTTTTGATCTATTTTGAGACAGTGTTAGCGTCGGTGCAAGATAGGTGCACGGTTTGCACTGAACATACCATGGGCATAGAAATCATTTTGCACACACTCGATGGGACTCCTAGGTGACGAGGCTCAAGTGGAAGCTCGGTACGGTCCATTTGTAGATAGTGCTACTCTTGATGCATGATTGGTGCACGGTTTGCGTTGAACGTACCGTAGGCTCAGAAATAGTATTGGAGGCACCCGATGGAACTCCTAGGTTACGTGGGTCATGTGGAATCTTGTTTCGATCTGTTTTGAAATAGTGTTAGTGTCGGTGCAAGATTGGTGCTCGGTTTGCGTCAAATGTACCATAGGTTCATAAATTGTTTTCGAAGCGCCCGCGGTACTCCTAGGTGATGAGGGTCTGGTGGAGATCTGTTTGGTCCATTTGGAGATAAAGCTACAGAAGATAGGTGCACGGTTTGCATTGAACGTACCATAGGTCATAAATAGTTTTGGACGCACCCGATGGAACTCGTAAGTGACGTGGGTCGTGTGGAATCTTGTTTTAGTCCATTTGGAGATAGTGTTAGTGTCAGTGCAAGGTTGGAGCACGGTTTGCACCGAACATACCATAGGCGTAGGAATCGTTTTGGACGAACTCGATCAGACTCCTAGGTGATGAGGCTCAAGTGGAAGCTCGGTTCGGTCCGTTTGGGGATAGTGCTTCTCTTGATGCAAGATTGGTGCATGGTTTGCACCAAATGTAGCATAGGCATAGAAATTGTTTTGGACGCACTCGAGGGGACTCCTAGGTGACAAGGCTCAAGTGGAAGCTCGATTCAGTACGTTTGGAGATAGTGCTACTCTTGATGCAAGATTGGTGCTCGATTTGCGTCGAATGTGCCGTAGGCTCGGAAATAGTATTGGAGGCACCCAATGGAACTCCTAGGTGACGTGGGTCATGTGGAATCTCGTTTTGATCTATTTTGAGACAGTGTTTGCGTCGGTGCAAGATAGGTGCACGGTTTGCACTGAACGTACCATAGGCATAGAAATCATTTTGGACACACTCGATGGGACTCCTAGATGACAAGGCTCAAGTGGAAGCTCGGTACGGTCCATTTGGAGATAGTGCTACTCTTGATGCATGATTGGTGCACGGTTTGCGTCGAACGTACCGTAGGCTCAGAAATAGTATTGGTGACACCTGATGGAACTCCTAGGTTATGTGGGTCATGTGGAATCTTGTTTCGATCTGTTTTGAAACAGTGTTAGCGTCGGTGCAAGATAGGTGCTCGGTTTGCGTCAAATGTACCATAGGTTCTTAAATTGTTTTAGAAGCGCCCGCGGTACTCCTAGGTGATGAGGGTCTGGTGGAGATCTGTTTGGTCCATTTGGAGATAATGCTACAGAAGATAGGTGCACGGTTTGCATTGAACGTACCATAGGTCATAGAAATTTTTGGAGGCACCTGATGGAACTCGAAGTGACGCGGGTCGTGTGGAATCTAGTTTTAGTCCATTTGGAGATAGTGTTAGTCTCAGTGCAAGGTTGGAGCATGGTTTGCACCGAACACACCATAGGCATAGAAATCATTTTGGACGAACTCGATCAGACTCCTAGGTGATGAGGCTCAAGTGGAACCTCGGTTTGGTCCGTTTGGGGATAGTGCTTCTCTTGATGCAAGAATGGTGCTTGGTTTGCACCAAATGTAGCATAGCATAGAAATTGTTTTGGACACACTTGAGGGGACTCCTAGGTGACGAGGCTCAAGTCGAAGCTCGATTCGGTACGTTTGGAGATAGTGCTACTCTTGATGCAAGATTGGTGCTCGATTTGCATCGAATGTGCCGTAGGCTCAGAAATAGTATTGGAGGCACCCAATGGATCTCCTAGGTGACGTGGGTCATGTGGAATCTCGTTTTGATCTATTTTGAGACAGTGTTAGCGTCGGTGCAAGATAGGTACACGGTTTGCACTGAACATACCATGGGCATAGAAATCATTTTGCACACACTCGATGGGACTCCTAGGTGACGAGGCTCAAGTGGAAGCTCGGTACGGTCCATTTGTAGATAGTGCTACTCTTGATGCATGATTGGTGCACGGTTTGCGTTGAACGTACAGTAGGCTCAGAAATAGTATTGGAGGCACCCGATGGAACTCCTAGGTTACGTGGGTCATGTGGAATCTTGTTTCGATCTGTTTTGAAATAGTGTTAGTGTCGGTGCAAGATTGGTGCTCGGTTTGCGTCAAATGTACCATAGGTTCATAAATTGTTTTCGAAGCGCCCGCGGTACTCCTAGGTGATGAGGGTCTGGTGGAGATCTGTTTGGTCCATTTGGAAATAAAGCTACAGAAGATAGGTGCACGGTTTGCATTGAACGTACCATAGGTCATAAATGGTTTTGGACGCACCCGATGGAACTCGTAAGTGACGTGGGTCGTGTGGAATCTCGTTTTAGTCCATTTGGAGATAGTGTTAGTGTCAGTGCAAGGTTAGAGCACGGTTTGCACCGAACATACCATAGGCGTAGGAATCGTTTTGGACGAACTCGATCAGACTCCTAGGTGACGAGGCTCAAGTGGAAGCTCGGTTCGATCCGTTTGGGGATAGTGCTTCTCTTGATGCAAGATTGGTGCTTGGTTTACACCAAATGTAGCATAGGCATAGAAATTGTTTTGGACGCACTCGAGGGGACTCCTAGGTGACGAGGCTCAAGTGGAAGCTCGATTCAGTACGTTTGGAGATAGTGCTACTCTTGATGCAAGATTGGTGCTCGATTTGCGTCGAATGTGTCGTAGGCTCAGAAATATTATTGGAGGCACCCAATGGAACTCCTAGGTGATGTGGGTCATGCGGAATCTCGTTTTGATCTATTTTGAGCCAGTGTTTGCGTCGGTGCAAGATAGGTGCACGGTTTGCACTGAACGTACCATAGGCATAGAAATCATTTTGGACACACTCGATGGGACTCCTAGATGACAAGGCTCAAGTGGAAGCTCGGTACGGTCCATTTGGAGATAGTGCTACTCTTGATGCATGATTGGTGCATGGTTTGCGTCGAACGTACCGTAGGCTCAGAAATAGTATTGGTGGCACCTGATGGAACTCCTAGGTTACGTGGGTCATGTGGAATCTTGTTTCGATCTGTTTTGAAACAGTGTTAGCGTCGGTGCAAGATAGGTGCTCGGTTTGCGTCAAATGTACCATAGGTTCTTAAATTGTTTTAGAAGCGCCCGCGGTACTCCTAGGTGATGAGGGTCTGGTGGAGATCTGTTTGGTCCGTTTGGAGATAATGCTACAGAAGATTGGTGCACAGTTTGCATTGAACGTACATAGGTCATAGAAATTTTAGGAGGCACCCGATGGAACTCGTAAGTGACGCGGGTCGTGTGGAATCTCGTTTTAGTCCATTTGGAGATAGTGTTAGTGTCAGTGCAAGGTTGGAGCATGGTTTGCACCGAACACACCTTAGGCATAGAAATCATTTTGGACGAACTCGATCAGACTCCTAGGTGATGAGGCTCAAGTGGAAGCTCGGTTTGGTCCATTTGGGGATAGTGCTTCTCTTGATGCAAGAATGGTGCTTGGTTTGCACCAAATGTAGCATAGCATAGAAATTGTTTTGGACACACTCGAGGGGACTCCTAGGTGACGAGGCTCAAGTTGAAGCTCGATTCGGTACGTTTGGAGATAGTGCTACTCTTGATGCAAGATTGGTGCTCGATTTGCATCGAATGTGCTGTAGGCTTAGAAATAGTATTGGAGGCACCCAATGGATCTCCTAGGTGACGTGGGTCATGTGGAATCTCGTTTTGATCTATTTTGAGACAGTGTTAGCGTCGGTGCAAGATAGGTGCACGGTTTGCACTGAACATACCATGGGCATAGAAATCATTTTGCACACACTCGATGGGACTCCTAGGTGACGAGGCTCAAGTGGAAGCTCGGTACGGTCCATTTGTAGATAGTGCTACTCTTGATGCATGATTGGTGCACGGTTTGCGTTGAACGTACCGTAGGCTCAGAAATAGTATTGGAGGCACCCGATGGAACTCCTAGGTTACGTGGGTCATGTGGAATCTTGTTTCGATCTGTTTTGAAATAGTGTTAGTGTCGGTGCAAGATTGGTGCTCGGTTTGCGTCAAATGTACCATAGGTTCATAAATTGTTTTCGAAGCGCCCGCGGTACTCCTAGGTGATGAGGGTCTGGTGGAGATCTGTTTGGTCCATTTGGAGATAAAGCTACAGAAGATAGGTGCACGGTTTGCATTGAACGTACCATAGGTCATAAATAGTTTTGGACGCACCCGATGGAACTCGTAAGTGACGTGGGTCGTGTGGAATCTTGTTTTAGTCCATTTGGAGATAGTGTTAGTGTCAGTGCAAGGTTGGAGCACGGTTTGCACCGAACATACCATAGGCGTAGGAATCGTTTTGGACGAACTCGATCAGACTCCTAGGTGATGAGGCTCAAGTGGAAGCTCGGTTCGGTCCGTTTGGGGATAGTGCTTCTCTTGATGCAAGATTGGTGCATGGTTTGCACCAAATGTAGCATAGGCATAGAAATTGTTTTGGACGCACTCGAGGGGACTCCTAGGTGACAAGGCTCAAGTGGAAGCTCGATTCAGTACGTTTGGAGATAGTGCTACTCTTGATGCAAGATTGGTGCTCGATTTGCGTCGAATGTGCCGTAGGCTCGGAAATAGTATTGGAGGCACCCAATGGAACTCCTAGGTGACGTGGGTCATGTGGAATCTCGTTTTGATCTATTTTGAGACAGTGTTTGCGTCGGTGCAAGATAGGTGCACGGTTTGCACTGAACGTACCATAGGCATAGAAATCATTTTGGACACACTCGATGGGACTCCTAGATGACAAGGCTCAAGTGGAAGCTCGGTACGGTCCATTTGGAGATAGTGCTACTCTTGATGCATGATTGGTGCATGGTTTGCGTCGAACGTACCGTAGGCTCAGAAATAGTATTGGTGGCACCTGATGGAACTCCTAGGTTACGTGGGTCATGTGGAATCTTGTTTCGATCTGTTTTGAAACAGTGTTAGCGTCGGTGCAAGATAGGTGCTCGGTTTGCGTCAAATGTACCATAGGTTCTTAAATTGTTTTAGAAGCGCCCGCGGTACTCCTAGGTGATGAGGGTCTGGTGGAGATCTGTTTGGTCCGTTTGGAGATAATGCTACAGAAGATTGGTGCACGGTTTGCATTGAACGTACCATAGGTCATAGAAATTTTTGGAGGCACCTGATGGAACTCGTAAGTGACGCGGGTCGTGTGGAATCTAGTTTTAGTCCATTTGGAGATAGTGTTAGTCTCAGTGCAAGGTTGGAGCATGGTTTGCACCGAACACACCTTAGGCATAGAAATCATTTTGGACGAACTCGATCAGACTCCTAGGTGATGAGGCTCAAGTGGAAGCTCGGTTTGGTCCGTTTGGGGATAGTGCTTCTCTTGATGCAAGAATGGTGCTTGGTTTGCACCAAATGTAGCATAGCATAGAAATTGTTTTGGACACACTCGAGGGGACTCCTAGGTGACGAGGCTCAAGTCGAAGCTCGATTCGGTACGTTTGGAGATAGTGCTACTCTTGATGCAAGATTGGTGCTCGATTTGCATCGAATGTGCCGTAGGCTCAGAAATAGTATTGGAGGCACCCAATGGATCTCCTAGGTGACGTGGGTCATGTGGAATCTCGTTTTGATCTATTTTGAGACAGTGTTAGCGTCGGTGCAAGATAGGTGCACGGTTTGCACTGAACATACCATGGGCATAGAAATCATTTTGCACACACTTGATGGGACTCCTAGGTGACGAGGCTCAAGTGGAAGCTCGGTTTGGTCCGTTTGGGGATAGTGCTTCTCTTGATGCAAGATTGGTGCTTGGTTTGCACCAAATGTAGCATAGGCATAGAAATTGTTTTGGACGCACTCGAGGGGACTCCTAGGTGACGAGGCTCAAGTGGAAGCTCGATTCAGTACGTTTGGAGATAGTGCTACTCTTGATGCAAGATTGGTGCTCGATTTGCGTCGAATGTGCCGTAGGCTCGGAAATAGTATTGGAGGCACCCAATGGAACTCCTAGGTGACGTGGGTCATGTGGAATCTCGTTTTGATCTATTTTGAGACAGTGTTTGCGTCGGTGCAAGATAGGTGCACGGTTTGCACTGAACGTACCATAGGCATAGAAATCATTTTGGACACACTCGATGGGACTCCTAGATGACAAGGCTCAAGTGAAAGCTCGGTACGGTCCATTTGGAGATAGTGCTACTCTTGATGCATGATTGGTGCACGGTTTGCGTCGAACGTACCGTAGGCTCAGAAATAGTATTGGTGGCACCTGATGGAACTCCTAGGTTACGTGGGTCATGTGGAATCTTGTTTCGATCTGTTTTGAAACAGTGTTAGCGTCGGTGCAAGATAGGTGCTCGGTTTGCGTCAAATGTACCATAGGTTCTTAAATTGTTTTAGAAGCGCCCGCGGTACTCCTAGGTGATGAGGGTCTGGTGGAGATCTGTTTGGTCCATTTGGAGATAATGCTACAGAAGATAGGTGCACGGTTTGCATTGAACGTACCATAGGTCATAGAAATTTTTGGAGGCACCTGATGGAACTCGTAAGTGACGCGGGTCATGTGGAATCTAGTTTTAGTCCATTTGGAGATAGTGTTAGTCTCAGTGCAAGGTTGGAGCATGGTTTGCACCGAACACACCTTAGGCATAGAAATCATTTTGGACGAACTCGATCAGACTCCTAGGTGATGAGGCTCAAGTGGAAGCTCGGTTTGGTCCGTTTGGGGATAGTGCTTCTCTTGATGCAAGAAAGGTGCTTGGTTTGCACCAAATGTAGCATAGCATAGAAATTGTTTTGGACACACTCGAGGGGACTCCTAGGTGACGAGGCTCAAGTCGAAGCTCGATTCGGTACGTTTGGAGATAGTGCTACTCTTGATGCAAGATTGGTGCTCGATTTGCATCGAATGTGCCGTAGGCTCAGAAATAGTATTGGAGGCACCCAATGGATCTCCTAGGTGATGTGGGTCATGTGGAATCTCGTTTTGATCTATTTTGAGACAGTGTTAGCGTCGGTGCAAGATAGGTGCACGGTTTGCACTGAACATACCATGGGCATAGAAATCATTTTGCACACACTCGATGGGACTCCTAGGTGACGAGGCTCAAGTGGAAGCTCGGTACGGTCCATTTGTAGATAGTGCTACTCTTGATGCATGATTGGTGCACGGTTTGTGTTGAACGTACAGTAGGCTCAGAAATAGTATTGGAGGCACCCGATGGAACTCCTAGGTTACGTGGGTCATGTGGAATCTTGTTTCGATCTGTTTTGAAATAGTGTTAGTGTCGGTGCAAGATTGGTGCTCGGTTTACGTCAAATGTACCATAGGTTCATAAATTGTTTTCGAAGCGCCCACGGTACTCCTAGGTGATGAGGGTCTGGTGGAGATCTGTTTGGTCCATTTGGAGATAAAGCTACAGAAGATAGGTGCACGGTTTGCTTGAACGTACCATAGGTCATAAATGGTTTTGGACGCACCCGATGGAACTCGTAAGTGACGTGGGTCGTGTGGAATCTCGTTTTAGTCCATTTGGAGATAGTGTTAGTGTCAGTGCAAGGTTAGAGCACGGTTTGCACCGAACATACCATAGGCGTAGGAATCGTTTTGGACGAACTCGATCAGACTCCTAGGTGACGAGGCTCAAGTGGAAGCTCGGTTCGGTCCATTTGGGGATAGTGCTTCTCTTGATGCAAGATTGGTGCTTGGTTTGCACCAAATGTAGCATAGGCATAGAAATTGTTTTGGACGCACTCGAGGGGACTCCTAGGTGACGAGGCTCAAGTGGAAGCTCGATTTAGTACGTTTGGAGATAGTGCTACTCTTGATGCAAGATTGGTGCTCGATTTGCGTCGAATGTGCCGTAGGCTCGGAAATAGTATTGGAGGCACCCAATGGAACTCCTAGGTGACGTGGGTCATGTGGAATCTCGTTTTGATCTATTTTGAGACAGTGTTTGCGTCGGTGCAAGATAGGTGCACGGTTTGCACTGAACGTACCATAGGCATAAAAATCATTTTGGACACACTCGATGGGACTCCTAGATGACAAGGCTCAAGTGAAAGCTCGGTACGGTCCATTTGGAGATAGTGCTACTCTTGATGCATGATTGGTGCACGGTTTGCGTCGAACGTACCGTAGGCTCAGAAATAGTATTGGTGGCACCTGATGGAACTCATAGGTTACGTGGGTCATGTGGAATCTTGTTTCGATCTGTTTTGAAACAGTGTTAGCGTCGGTGCAAGATAGGTGCTCGGTTTGCGTCAAATGTACCATAGGTTCTTAAATTGTTTTAGAAGCGCCTGCGGTACTCCTAGGTGATGAGGGTCTGGTGGAGATCTGTTTGGTCCATTTGGAGATAATGCTACAGAAGATAGGTGCACGGTTTGCATTGAACGTACCATAGGTCATAGAAATTTTTGGAGGCACCTGATGGAACTCGTAAGTGACGCGGGTCGTGTGGAATCTAGTTTTAGTCCATTTGGAGATAGTGTTAGTCTCAGTGCAAGGTTGGAGCATGGTTTGCACCGAACACACCTTAGGCATAGAAATCATTTTGGACGAACTCGATCAGACTCCTAGGTGATGAGGCTCAAGTGGAAGCTCGGTTTGGTCCGTTTGGGGATAGTGCTTCTCTTGATGCAAGAATGGTGCTTGGTTTGCACCAAATGTAGCATAGCATAGAAATTGTTTTGGACACACTCGAGGGGACTCCTAGGTGACGAGGCTCAAGTCGAAGCTCGATTCGGTACGTTTGGAGATAGTGCTACTCTTGATGCAAGATTGGTGCTCGATTTGCATCGAATGTGCCGTAGGCTCAGAAATAGTATTGGAGGCACCCAATGGATCTCCTAGGTGACGTGGGTCATGTGGAATCTCGTTTTGATCTATTTTGAGACAGTGTTAGCGTCGGTGCAAGATAGGTGCACGGTTTGCACTGAACATACCATGGGCATAGAAATCATTTTGCACACACTCGATGGGACTCCTAGGTGACGAGGCTCAAGTGGAAGCTCGGTACGGTCCATTTGTAGATAGTGCTACTCTTGATGCATGATTGGTGCACGGTTTGTGTTGAACGTACAGTAGGCTCAGAAATAGTATTGGAGGCACCCGATGGAACTCCTAGGTTACGTGGGTCATGTGGAATCTTGTTTCGATCTGTTTTGAAATAGTGTTAGTGTCGGTGCAAGATTGGTGCTCGGTTTGCGTCAAATGTACCATAGGTTCATAAATTGTTTTCGAAGCGCCCACGGTACTCCTAGGTGATGAGGGTCTGGTGGAGATCTGTTTGGTCCATTTGGAGATAAAGCTACAGAAGATAGGTGCACGGTTTGCTTGAACGTACCATAGGTCATAAATGGTTTTGGACGCACCCGATGGAACTCGTAAGTGACGTGGGTCGTGTGGAATCTCGTTTTAGTCCATTTGGAGATAGTGTTAGTGTCAGTGCAAGGTTAGAGCACGGTTTGCACCGAACATACCATAGGCGTAGGAATCGTTTTGGACGAACTCGATCAGACTCCTAGGTGACGAGGCTCAAGTGGAAGCTCGGTTTGGTCCGTTTGGGGATAGTGCTTCTCTTGATGCAAGATTAGTGCTTGGTTTGCACCAAATGTAGCATAGGCATAGAAATTGTTTTGGACGCACTCGAGGGGACTCCTAGGTGACGAGGCTCAAGTGGAAGCTCGATTCAGTACGTTTGGAGATAGTGCTACTCTTGATGCAAGATTGGTGCTCGATTTGCGTCGAATGTGCCGTAGGCTCAGAAATATTATTGGAGGCACCCAATGGAACTCCTAGGTGATGTGGGTCATGCGGAATCTCGTTTTGATCTATTTTGAGCTAGTGTTTGCGTCGGTGCAAGATAGGTGCACGGTTTGCACTGAACGTACCATAGGCATAGAAATCATTTTGGACACACTCGATGGGACTCCTAGATGACAAGGCTCAAGTGGAAGCTCGGTACGGTCCATTTGGAGATAGTGCTACTCTTGATGCATGATTGGTGCACGGTTTGCGTCGAACGTACCGTAGGCTCAGAAATAGTATTGGTGGCACCTGATGGAACTCCTAGGTTACGTGGGTCATGTGGAATCTTGTTTCGATCTGTTTTGAAACAGTGTTAGCGTCGGTGCAAGATAGGTGCACGGTTTGCACTGAACGTACCATAGGCATAGAAATCATTTTGGACACACTCAATGGGACTCCTAGGTGACAAGGCTCAAGTGGAAGCTCGGTACGGTCCATTTGGGGATAGTGCTACTCTTGATGCATGATTGGTGCACGGTTTGCGTTGAACGTACCGTAGGCTCAGAAATAGTATTGGAGGCACCCGATGGAACTCCTAGGTTACGTGGGTCATGTGGAATGTTGTTTCGATCTGTTTTGAAACAATGTTAGCGTCGGTGCAAGATAGGTGCTCGGTTTGCGTCAAATGTACCATAGGTTCATAAATTGTTTTCAAAGCGCCCGCGGTACTCCTAGGTGATGAGGGTCTGGTGGAGATCTGTTTGGTCCATTTGGAGATAATGCTACAGAAGATAGGTGCATGATTTGCATTGAACGTACCGTAGGTCATAGAAATTTTTGGAGGCACCCGATGGAACTCGTAAGTGACGCGGGTCGTGTGGAATCTCATTTTAGTCTATTTGGAGATAGTGTTAGTGTCAGTGCAAGGTTGGAGCATGGTTTGCACCGAACACGCCATAGGCATAGAAATCTTTTTGGACGAACTCGATCAGACTCCTAGGTGACGAGTCTCAAGTGGAAGCTCGGTTTGGTCCGTTTGGGGATAGTGCTTCTCTTGATGCAAGATTGGTGCTTGGTTTGCACCAAATGTAGCATAGCATAGAAATTGTTTTGGACACACTCGAGGGGACACCTAGGTGACGAAGCTCAAGTCGAAGCTCGATTCAGTACGTTTGGAGATAGTGCTACTCTTGATGCAAGATTGGTGCTCTATTTGCGTCGAATGTGCCCTAGGCTCATAAATAGTATTGGAGGCACCCAATGGATCTCCTAGGTGACGTGGGTCATGTGGAATCTCGTTTTGATCTATTTTGAGACAGTGTTAGCGTCGGTGCAAGATAGGTGCACGGTTTGCACTGAACGTACCATAGGCATAGAAATCATTTTGGACACACTCGATGGGACTCCTAGGTGACAAGGCTCAAGTGGAAGCTCGCTACGGTCCATTTGGGGATAGTGCTACTCTTGATGCATGATTGGTGCACGGTTTGCGTTGAACGTACCGTAGGCTCAGAAATAGTATTGGAGGCACCCGATGGAACTCCTAGGTTACGTGGGTCATGTGGAATCTTGTTTCGATCTGTTTTGAAACATTGTTAGCGTCGGTGCAAGATAGGTGCTCGGTTTGCGTCAAATGTACCATAGGTTCATAAATTGTTTTCGAAGCGCCCGCGGTAGTCCTAGGTGATGAGGGTCTGGTGGACATCTGTTTGGTCCATTTGGAGATAATGCTACAGAAGATAGGTGCACGGTTTGCATTGAACGTATCATAGGTCATAAATAGTTTTGACGCACCCGATGGAACTCGTAAGTGACGTGGGTCATGTGGAATCTCGTTTTAGTCCATTTGGAGATAGTGTTAGTGTCAGTGCAAGGTTGGAGCACGGTTTGCGCCGAACATACCATAGGCATAGGAATCGTTTTGGACGAACTCGATCAGACTCCTAGGTGACGAGGCTCAAGTGGAAGCTCGGTTCGGTCCGTTTGGGGATAGTGCTTCTCTTGATGCAAGATTGGTGCTTGGTTTGCACCAAATGTGGCATAGGCATAGAAATTGTTTTGGACGCACTTGAGGGGACTCCTAGGTGACGAGGCTCAAGTGGAAGCTCGATTCAGTACGTTTGGAGATAGTGCTACTCTTGATGCAAGATTGGTGCTCGATTTTCGTCGAATGTGCCGTAGGCTCAGAAATAGTATTGGAGGCACCCAATGGAACTCCTAGGTGACGTGGGTCATGTGGAATCTCGTTTTGATCTATTTTGAGACAGTGTTTGCGTCGGTGCAAGATAGGTGCACGGTTTGCACTGAACGTACCATAGGCATAGAAATCATTTTGGACACACTCGATGGGACTCCTAGGTGACAAGGCTCAAGTGGAAGCTCGGTACGGTCCATTTGGAGATAGTGCTACTCTTGATGCATGATTGGTGCACGGTTTGTGTCGAACGTACCGTAGGCTAGGAAATAGTATTGGTGGCACCTGATGGAACTCCTAGGTTACGTGGGTCATGTGGAATCTTGTTTCGATCTGTTTTGAAACAGTGTTAGCGTCGGTGCAAGATAGGTGCTCGGTTTGCGTCAAATGTACCATAGGTTCATAAATTGTTTTCGAAGCGCCCGCGGTACTCCTAGGTGATGAGGGTCTGGTGGAGATCTGTTTGGTCCATTTGGAGATAATGCTACAGAAGATAGGTGCATGATTTGCATTGAACGTACCATAGGTCATAGAAATTTTTGGAGGCACCCGATGGAACTCGTAAGTGACGCGGGTCGTGTGGAATCTCGTTTTAGTCTATTTGGAGATAGTGTTAGTGTCAGTGCAAGGTTGGAGCATGGTTTGCACCGAACACGCCATAGGCATAGAAATCGTTTTGGACGAACTCGATCAGACTCCTAGGTGACGAGGCTCAAGTGGAAGCTCGGTTTGGTCCGTTTGGGGATAGTGCTTCTCTTGATGCAAGATTGGTGCTTGGTTTGCACCAAATGTGGCATAGGCATAGAAATTGTTTTGGACACACTCGAGGGGACACCTAGGTGACGAGGCTCAAGTCGAAGCTCGATTCAGTACGTTTAGAGATAGTGCTACTCTTGATGCAAGATTGGTGCTCGATTTGCGTCGAATGTGCCGTAGGCTCAGAAATAGTATTGGAGGCACCCAATGGATCTCCTAGGTGACGTGGGTCATGTGGAATCTTGTTTTGATCTATTTTGAGACAGTGTTAGCGTCGATGCAAGATAGGTGCACGGTTTGCACTAAACGTACCATAGGCATAGAAATCATTTTGGACACACTCGATGGGACTCCTAGGTGACAAGGCTCAAGTGGAAGCTCGGTACGGTCCATTTGGAGATAGTGCTACTCTTGATGCATGATTGGTGCACGGTTTGCGTTGAACGTACCGTAGGCTAGGAAATAGTATTGGTGGCACCTGATGAAACTCCTAGGTTACGTGGGTCATGTGGAATCTTGTTTCGATCTGTTTTGAAACAGTGTTAGCGTCGGTGCAAGATAGGTGCTCGGTTTGCGTCAAATGTACCATAGGTTCACAAATTGTTTTCGAAGCGCCCGCGGTACTCCTAGGTGATGAGGGTCTGGTGGAGATCTGTTTGGTCCATTTGGAGATAATGCTACAGAAGATAGGTGCACGGTTTGCATTGAACGTACCATAGGTCATAAATAGTTTTGACGCACCCGATGGAACTCGTAAGTGACATGGGTCGTGTGGAATCTCGTTTTAGTCCATTTGGAGATAGTGTTAGTGTCAGTGCAAGGTTGGAGCACGGTTTGCACCGAACATACCATAGGCGTAGGAATCGTTTTGGACGAACTCGATCAGACTCCTAGGTGACGAGGCTCAAGTGGAAGCTCGGTTCGGTCCATTTGGGGATAGTGCTTCTCTTGATGCAAGATTGGTGCTTGGTTTGCACCAAATGTAGCATAGGCATAGAAATTGTTTTGGACGCACTCGAGGGGACTCCTAGGTGACGAGGCTCAAGTGGAAGCTCGATTCAGTATGTTTGGAGATAGTGCAACTCTTGATGCAAGATTGGTGCTCGATTTACGTCGAATGTGTCATAGGCTCAGAAATAGTATTGGAGGCACCCAATGGAACTCCTAGGTGACGTGGGTCATGTGGAATCTCATTTTGATCTATTTTGAGACAATGTTTGCGTCGGTGCAAGATAGGTGCATGGTTTGCACTGAACGTACCATAGGCATAGAAATCATTTTGGACACACTCGATGGGACTCCTAGGTGACAAGGCTCAAGTGGAAGCTCGGTACGGTCCATTTTGAGATAGTGCTACTCTTGATGCATGATTGGTGCACGGTTTGCGTCGAACGTACCGTAGGCTAGGAAATAGTATTGGTGGCACCTGATGGAACTCCTAGGTTACGTGGGTCATGTGGAATCTTGTTTCGATCTGTTTTGAAATAGTGTTAGCGTAGGTGCAAGATAGGTGCTCGGTTTGCGTCAAATGTACCATAGGTTCATAAATTGTTTTAGAAGCGCCCGCGGTACTCCTAGGTGATGAGGGTCTGGTGGAGATCTGTTTGGTCCATTTGGAGATAATGCTACAGATGATAGGTGCACGATTTGCATTGAACGTACCATAGGTCATAAAAATTTTTAGAGGCACCCGATGGAACTCGTAAGTGACGCGGGTCGTGTGGAATCTCATTTTGGTCCATTTGGAGATAGTGTTAGTGTCAGTGCAAGGTTGGAGCATGGTTTGCACCGAACACGCCATAGGCATAGAAATCATTTTGGACGAACTCGATCAGACTCCTAGGTGACGAGGCTCAAGTGGAAGATCGGTTTGGTCCGTTTGGGGATAGTGCTTCTCTTGATGCAAGATTGGTGCTTGGTTTGCACCAAATGTAGCATAGCATAGAAATTGTTTTGGACACACTCGAGGGGACACCTAGGTGACGAGGCTCAAGTCGAAGCTCGATTCGGTACGTTTGGAGATAGTGCTACTCTTGATGCAAGATTGGTGCTCTATTTGCGTCGAATGTGTCGTAGGCTCAGAAATAGTATTGGAGGCACCCAATGGATCTCCTAGGTGACGTGGGTCATGTGGAATCTCGTTTTGATCTATTTTGAGACAGTGTTAGCGTCGGTGCAAGATAGGTGCACGGTTTGCACTGAACGTACCATAGGCATAGAAATCGTTTTGCACACACTCGATGGGACTCCTAGGTGACGTGGCTCAAGTGGAAGCTGGGTACGGTCCATTTGGAGATAGTGCTACTCTTGATGCATGATTGGTGCATGGTTTGCGTTGAACGTACCGTAGGCTTAGAAATAGTATTGGAGGCACCCGATGGAACTCCTAGGTTACGTGGGTCATGTGGAATCTTGTTTCGATCTATTTTGAAATAGTGTTAGCGTCGGTGCAAGATAGGTGCTCGGTTTGCGTCAAATGTACCATAGGTTCATAAATTGTTTTCGAAGCGCCCGCGGTACTCCTAGGTGATGAGGGTCTGGTGGAGATCTGTTTGGTCCACTTGGAGATAATGCTACAGAAGATGGGTGCACGGTTTGCATTGAACGTACCATAGGTCATAGAAATTTTTGGAGGCACCCGATGGAACTCGTAAGTGACGCGGGTCGTGTGGAATCTCGTTTTAGTCTATTTGGAGATAGTGTTAGTGTCAGTGCAAGGTTGGAGCATGGTTTGCACCGAACACGCCATAGGCATAGAAATCGTTTTGGACGAACTCGATCAGACTCCTAGGTGACGAGGCTCAAGTGGAAGCTCGGTTTGGTCCGTTTGGGGATAGTGCTTCTCTTGATGCAAGATTGGTGCTTGGTTTGCACCAAATGTGGCATAGGCATAGAAATTGTTTTGGACACACTCGAGGGGACACCTAGGTGACGAGGCTCAAGTCGAAGCTCGATTCAGTACGTTTGGAGATAGTGCTACTCTTGATGCAAGATTGGTGCTCGATTTGCGTCGAATGTGCCGTAGGCTCAGAAATAGTATTGGAGGCACCCAATGGATCTCCTAGGTGACGTGGGTCGTGTGGAATATCGTTTTGATCTATTTTGAGACAGTGTTAGCGTCGATGCAAAATAGGTGCACGGTTTGCACTAAACGTACCATAGGCATATAAATCATTTTGGACACACTCGATGGGACTCCTAGGTGACAAGGCTCAAGTGGAAGCTCGGTACGGTCCATTTGGATATAGTGCTACTCTTGATGCATGATTGGTGCACGGTTTGCGTCGAACGTACCGTAGGCTAGGAAATAGTATTGGTGGCACCTGATGGAACTCCTACGTTACGTGGGTCATGTGGAATCTTGTTTCGATCTGTTTTGAAACAGTGTTAGCGTCGGTGCAAGATAGGTGCTCGGTTTGCGTCAAATGTACCATAGGTTCATAAATTGTTTTCGAAGCGCCCGCGGTACTCCTAGGTGATGAGGGTCTGGTGGAGATCTGTTTGGTCCATTTGGAGATAATGCTACAGAAGATAGGTGCACGGTTTGCATTGAACGTACCATAGGTCATAAATAGTTTTGACGCACCCGATGGAACTCGTAAGTGACGTGGGTCGTGTGGAATCTCGTTTTAGTCCATTTGGAGATAGTGTTAGTATCAGTGCAAGGTTGGAGCACGGTTTGCACCGAACATACCATAGGCGTAGGAATCATTTTGGACGAACTCGATCAGACTCCTAGGTGACGAGGCTCAAGTGGAAGATCGGTTTGGTCTGTTTGGGGATAGTGCTTCTCTTGATGCAAGATTGGTGCTTGGTTTGCACCAAATGTAGCATAGCGTAGAAAATGTTTTGGACACACTCGAGGGGACACCTAGGTGACGAGGCTCAAGTCGAAGCTCGATTCGGTACGTTTGGAGATAGTGCTACTCTTGATGCAAGATTGGTGCTCGCTTTACGTCGAATGTGCCGTAGGCTCAGAAATAGTATTGGAGGCACCCAATGGATCTCCTAGGTGACGTGGGTCATGTGGAATCTCGTTTTGATCTATTTTGAGACAGTGTTAGCGTCGGTGCAAGATAGGTGCATGGTTTGCACTAAACATACCATAGGCATAGAAATCGTTTTGCACACACTCGATGGGACTCCTAGGTGACGAGGCTCAAGTGGAAGCTGGGTACGGTCCATTTGGAGATAGTGCTACTCTTGATGCATGATTGGTGCACGGTTTGCGTTGAACGTATCGTAGGCTTAGAAATAGTATTGGAGGCACCCGATGGAACTCCTCGGTTACATGGGTCATGTGGAATCTTGTTTCGATCTGTTTTGAAATAGTGTTAGCGTCGGTGCAAGATAGGTGCTCGGTTTGCGTCAAATGTACCATAGGTTCATAAATTGTTTTCGAAGTGCCCGCGGTACTCCTAGGTGATGAGGGTCTGGTGGAGATCTGTTTGGTCCACTTGGAGATAATGCTACAGAAGATGGGTGCACGGTTTGCATTGAACGTACCATAGGTCATAAATAGTTTTGGACGCACCCGATGGAACTTGTAAGTGACGTGGGTCGTGTGGAATCTCGTTTTAGTCCATTTGGAGATAGTGTTAGTGTCAGTGCAAGGTTGGAGCACGGTTTGCACCGAACATACCATAGGCGTAGGAATCGTTTTGGACAAACTCGATCAGACTCCTAGGTGACGAGGCTCAAGTGGAAGCTCGGTTCGGTCCATTTGGGGATAGTGCTTCTCTTGATGCAAGATTGGTGCTTGGTTTGCACCAAATGTAGCATAGGCATAGAAATTGTTTTGGACGCACTCGAGGGGACTCCTAGGTGATGAGGCTCAAGTGGAAGCTCGATTCAGTATGTTTGGAGATAGTGCAACTCTTGATGCAAGATTGGTGCTCGATTTGCGTCGAATGTGTCGTACTCTCAGAAATAGTATTGGAGGCACCCAATGGAACTCCTAGGTGACGTGGGTCATGTGGAATCTCATTTTGATCTATTTTGAGACAGTGTTTGCGTCGGTGCAAGATAGGTGCACGGTTTGCACTGACATAGGCATAGAAATCATTTTGGACACACTCGATGGGACTCCTAGGTGACAAGGCTCAAGTGGAAGCTCGGTACGGTCCATTTTGAGATAGTGCTACTCTTGATGCATGATTGCTGCACGGTTTGCGTCGAACGTACCGTAGGCTAGGAAATAGTATTGGTGGCACCTGATGGAACTCCTAGGTTACGTGGGTCATGTGGAATCTTGTTTCGATCTGTTTTGAAATAGTGTTAGCGTCGGTGCAAGATAGGTGCTCGGTTTGCGTCAAATGTACCATAGGTTCATAAATTGTTTTAGAAGCGCCCGCGGTACTCCTAGGTGATGAGGGTCTGGTGGAGATCTGTTTGGTCCATTTGGAGATAATGCTACAGATGATAGGTGCACGATTTGCATTGAACGTACCATAGGTCATATAAATTTTTAGAGGCACCCGATGGTACTCGTAAGTGACGCGGGTCGTGTGGAATCTCATTTTGGTCCATTTGGAGATAGTGTTAGTGTCAGTGCAAGGTTGGAGCATGGTTTGCACCGAACACGCCATAGGCATAGAAATCATTTTGGACAAACTCGATCAGACTCCTAGGTGACGAGGCTCAAGTGGAAGATCGGTTTGGTCCGTTTGGGGATAGTGCTTCTCTTGATGCAAGATTGGTGCTTGGTTTGCACCAAATGTAGCATAGCATAGAAATTGTTTTGGACACACTCGAGGGGACACCTAGGTGACGAGGCTCAAGTCGAAGCTCGATTCGGTACGTTTGGAGATAGTGCTACTCTTGATGCAAGATTGGTGCTCTATTTGCGTCGAATGTGCCGTAGGCTCAGAAATAGTATTGGAGGCACCCAATGGATCTCCTAGGTGACGTGGGTCATGTGGAATCTCGTTTTGATCTATTTTGAGACAGTGTTAGCGTCGGAGCAAGATAGGTGCACGGTTTGCACTGAACGTACGATAGGCATAGAAATCGTTTTGCACACACTCGATGGGACTCCTAGGTGACGTGGCTCAAGTGGAAGCTGGGTACGGTCCATTTGGAGATAGTGCTACTCTTGATGCATGATTGGTGCACGGTTTGCGTTGAACGTACCGTAGGCTTAGAAATAGTATTAGAGGCACCCGATGGAACTCCTAGGTTACGTGGGTCATGTGGAATCTTGTTTCGATCTATTTTGAAACAGTGTTAGCGTCGGTGCAAGATAGGTGCTCGGTTTGCGTCAAATGTACCATAGGTTCATAAATTGTTTTCGAAGTGCCCGCGGTACTCCTAGGTGATGAGGGTCTGGTGGAGATCTGTTTGGTCCACTTGGAGATAATGCTACAGAAGATAGGTGCACTGTTTGCATTGAACGTACCATAGGTCATAAATAGTTTTGGACGCACCCGATGGAACTTGTAAGTGACGTGGGTCGTGTGGAATCTCGTTTTAGTCCATTTGGAGATAGTGTTAGTGTCAGTGCAAGGTTGGAGCACGGTTTGCACCGAACATACCATAGGCATAGGAATCGTTTTGGACGAACTCGATCAGACTCCTAGGTGATGAGGCTCAAGTGGAAGCTCGGTTCGGTCCGTTTGGGGATAGTGCTTCTCTTGATGCAAGATTGGTGCTTGGTTTGAACCAAATGTAGCATAGGCATAGAAATTGTTTTGGACGCACTCGAGGGGACTCCTAGGTGATGAGGCTCAAGTGGAAGCTCGATTCAGTATGTTTGGAGATAGTGCTACTCTTAATGCAAGATTGGTGCTCGATTTGCGTCGAATGTGACGTAGGCTCAGAAATAGTATTGGAGGCACCCAATGGAACTCCTAGGTGACGTGGGTCATGTGGAATCTCGTTTTGATCTATTTTGAGACAGTGTTAGCGTCGGTGCAAGATAGGTGCACGGTTTGCACTAAACGTACGATAGGCATAGAAATCGTTTTGCACACACTCGATGGGACTCCTAGGTGACGTGGCTCAAGTGGAAGCTGGGTACGGTCCATTTGGAGATAGTGCTACTCTTGATGCATGATTGGTGCACGGTTTGCGTTGAACGTACCGTAGGCTTAGAAATAGTATTAGAGGCACCCGATGGAACTCCTAGGTTACGTGGGTCATGTGGAATCTTGTTTCGATCTATTTTGAAACAGTGTTAGCGTCGGTGCAAGATAGGTGCTCGGTTTGCGTCAAATGTACCATAGGTTCATAAATTGTTTTCGAAGTGCCCGCGGTACTCCTAGGTGATGAGGGTCTGGTGGAGATCTGTTTGGTCCACTTGGAGATAATGCTACAGAAGATAGGTGCACTGTTTGCATTGAACGTACCATAGGTCATAAATAGTTTTGGACGCACCCGATGGAACTTGTAAGTGACGTGGGTCGTGTGGAATCTCGTTTTAGTCCATTTGGAGATAGTGTTAGTGTCAGTGCAAGGTTGGAGCACGGTTTGCACCGAACATACCATAGGCATAGGAATCGTTTTGGACGAACTCGATCAGACTCCTAGGTGATGAGGCTCAAGTGGAAGCTCGGTTCGGTCCGTTTGGGGATAGTGCTTCTCTTGATGCAAGATTGGTGCTTGGTTTGAACCAAATGTAGCATAGGCATAGAAATTGTTTTGGACGCACTCGAGGGGACTCCTAGGTGATGAGGCTCAAGTGGAAGCTCGATTCAGTATGTTTGGAGATAGTGCTACTCTTCATGCAAGATTGGTGCTCGATTTGCGTCGAATGTGCCGTAGGCTCAGAAATAGTATTGGAGGCACCCAATGGAACTCCTAGGTGACGTGGGTCATGTGGAATCTCGTTTTGATCTATTTTGAGACAGTGTTTGCGTCGGTGCAAGATAGGTGCACGGTTTGCACTGAACGTACCATAGGCATAGAAATCATTTTGGACACACTCGATGGGACTCCTAGGTGACGAGGCTCAAGTGGAAGCTCGGTACGGTCCATTAGGAGATAGTGCTACTCTTGATGCATGATTGGTGCACGGTTTGCGTCGAACGTACCGTAGGCTAGGAAATAGTATTGGTGGCACCCAATGGAACTCCTAGGTTACGTGGGTCATGTGGAATCTTGGTTCGATCTATTTTGAAACAGTGTTAGCGTCGGTGCAAGATAGGTGCTCGGTTTGTGTCAAATGTACCATAGGTTCATAAATTGTTTTAGAAGCTCCCGCGGTACTCCTAGGTGATGAGGGTCTGGTGGAGATCTGTTTGGTCCATTTGGAGATAATGCTACAGAAGATAGGTGCACGGTTTGCATTGAACGTACCATAGGTCATAGAAATTTTTGGAGGCACCCGATGGAACTCGTAAGTGACGCGGGTCGTGTGGAATCTCGTTTTAGTCTATTTGGAGATAGTTTTAGTGTCAGTGCAAGGTTGGAGCATGGTTTGCACCGAACACGCCATAGGCATAGAAATCGTTTTGGATGAACTCGATCAGACTCCTAGGTGACGAGGCTCAAGTGGAAGCTCGGTTTGGTCCGTTTGGGGATAGTGCTTCTCTTGATGCAAGATTGGTGCTTGGTTTGCACCAAATGTAGCATAGCATAGAAATTGTTTTGGACACACTCGAGGGGACACCTAGGTGACGAGGCTCAAGTCGAAGCTCGATTCAGTACGTTTGGAGATAGTGCTACTCTTGATGCAAGATTGGTGCTCGATTTGCGTCGAATGTGCCGTTGGCTCAGAAATAGTATTGGAGGCACCCAATGGATCTCCTAGGTGACGTGGGTCATGTGGAATCTCGTTTTGATCTATTTTGAGACAGTGTTAGCGTCGATGCAAGATAGGTGCACGGTTTGCACTGAACTTACCATAGGCATAGAAATCATTTTAGACACACTCGATGGGACTCCTAGGTGACAAGGCTCAAGTGGAAGCTCGGTACGGTCCATTTGGAGATAGTGCTACTCTTGATGCATGATTGGTGCACGGTTTGCGTTGAACGTAGCGTAGGCTCAGAAATAGTATTAGAGGCACCCGATGGAACTCCTAGGTTACGTGGGTCATGTGGAATCTTGTTTCGATCTGTTTTGAAATAGTGTTAGCGTCGGTGCAAGATAGGTGCTCGGTTTGCGTCAAATGTACCATAGGTTTATAAATTGTTTTCGAAGCGCCCGTGGTACTCCTAGGTGATGAGGGTCTGGTGGAGATCTGTTTGGTCCACTTGGAGATAATGCTACAGAAGATGGGTGCACGGTTTGCATTGAACGTACCATAGGTCATAAATAGTTTTGGACGCACCCGATGGAACTTGTAAGTGACGTGGGTCGTGTGGAATCTCGTTTTAGTCCATTTGGAGATAGTGTTAGTGTCAGTGCAAGGTTGGAGAATGGTTTGCACCGAACATACCATATGCGTAGGAATCGTTTTGGACAAACTCGATCAGACTCCTAGGTGACGAGGCTCAAGTGGAAGCTCGGTTCGGTCCATTTGGGGATAGTGCTTCTCTTGATGCAAGATTGGTGCTTGGTTTGCACCAAATGTAGCATAGGCATAGAAATTGTTTTGGACGGACTCGAGGGGACTCCTAGGTGATGAGGCTCAAGTGGAAACTCGATTCAGTATGTTTGGAGATAGTGCAACTCTTGATGCAAGATTGGTGCTCGATTTACGTCGAATGTGTCATAGGCTCAAAAATAGTATTGGAGGCACCCAATGGAACTCCTAGGTGACGTGGGTCATGTGGAATCTCATTTTGATCTATTTTGAGACAGTGTTTGCGTCGGTGCAAGATAGTTGCACGGTTTGCACTGAACGTACCATAGGCATAGAAATCATTTTGGACACACTCGATGGGACTCCTAGGTGACAAGGCTCAAGTGGAAGCTCGGTACGGTCCATTTTGAGATAGTGCTACTCTTGATGTATGATTGGTGCACGGTTTGCGTCGAACGTACCGTAGGCTAGGAAATAGTATTGGTGGCACCTGATGGAACTCCTAGGTTACGTGGGTCATGTGGAATCTTATTTCGATCTGTTTTGAAATAGTGTTAGCGTCGGTGCAAGATAGGTGCTCGGTTTGCGTCAAATGTACCATAGGTTCATAAATTGTTTTAGAAGCGCCCGCGGTACTGCTAGGTGATGAGGGTCTGGTGGAGATCTGTTTGGTCCATTTGGAGATAATGCTACACATGATAGGTGCATGATTTGCATTGAACGTACCATAGGTCATAAAAATTTTTAGACGCACCCGATGGAACTCGTAAGTGACGCGGGTCGTGTGGAATCTCGTTTTAGTCTATTTGGAGATAGTGTTAGTGTCAGTGCAAGGTTGGAGCATGGTTTGCACCGAACACGCCATAGGCATAGAAATCGTTTTGGACGAACTCGATCAGACTCCTAGGTGACGAGGCTCAAGTGGAAGATCGGTTTGGTACGTTTGGGGATAGTGCTTCTCTTGATGCAAGATTGGTGCTTGGTTTGCACCAAATGTGGCATAGGCATAGAAATTGTTTTGGACACACTCGAGGGGACACCTAGGTGACGAGGCTCAAGTCGAAGCTCGATTCAGTACGTTTGGAGATAGTGCTACTCTTGATGCAAGATTGGTGCTCGATTTGCGTCGAATGTGCCGTAGGCTCAGAAATAGTATTGGAGGCACCCAATGGATCTCCTAGGTGACGTGGGTCATGTGGAATCTCGTTTTGATCTATTTTGAGACAGTGTTAGCGTCGATGCAAGATAGGTGCACGGTTTGCACTAAACGTACCATAGGCATAGAAATCATTTTGGACACACTCGATGGGACTCCTAGGTGACAAGGCTCAAGTGGAAGCTCGGTACGGTCCATTTGGAGATAGTGCTACTCTTGATGCATGATTGGTGCACGGTTTGCGTCGAACGTACCGTAGGCTAGGAAATAGTATTGGTGGCACCTGATGGAACTCCTAGGTTACGTGGGTCATGTGGAATCTTGTTTCGATCTGTTTTGAAACAGTGTTAGCGTCGGTGCAAGATAGGTGCTCGGTTTGCGTCAAATGTACCATAGGTTCATAAATTGTTTTCGAAGCGCCCGCGATACTCCTAGGTGATGAGGGTCTGGTGGAGATATGTTTGGTCCATTTGGAGATAATGCTACAGAAGATAGGTGCACGGTTTGCATTGAACGTACCATAGGTCATAAATAGTTTTGACGCACCCGATGGAACTCGTAAGTGACGTGGGTCGTGTGGAATCTCGTTTTAGTCCATTTGGAGATAGTGTTAGTGTCAGTGCAAGGTTGGAGCACGGTTTGCACCGAACATACCATAGGCGTAGGAATCGTTTTGGACGAACTCGATCAGACTCCTAGGTGACGAGGCTCAAGTGGAAGATCGGTTTGGTCTGTTTGGGGATAGTGCTTCTCTTGATGCAAGATTGGTGCTTGGTTTGCACCAAATGTAGCATAGCGTAGAAATTGTTTTGGACACACTCGAGGCGACACCTAGGTGACGAGGCTCAAGTCAAAGCTCGATTCGGTACGTTTGGAGATAGTGCTACTCTTGATGCAAGATTGGTGCTCGCTTTGCGTCGAATGTGCCGTAGGCTCAGAAATAGTATTGGAGGCACCCAATGGATCTCCTAGGTGACGTGGGTCATGTGGAATCTCGTTTTGATCTATTTTAAGACAGTGTTAGCGTCGGTGCAAGATAGGTGCATGGTTTGCACTAAATGTACCATAGGCATAGAAATCATTTTGCACACACTCGATGGGACTCCTAGGTGACGAGGCTCAAGTGGAAGCTGGGTACGGCCCATTTGGAGATAGTGCTACTCTCGATGCATGATTGGTGCACGGTTTGCGTTGAACGTACCGTAGGCTTAGAAATAGTATTGGAGGCACCCGATGGAACTCCTAGGTTACGTGGGTCATGTGGAATCTTGTTTCGATCTGTTTTGAAATAGTGTTAGCGTCGGTGCAAGATAGGTGCTCGGTTTGCGTCAAATGTACCATAGGTTCATAAATTGTTTTCGAAGTGCCCGCGGTACTCCTAGGTGATGAGGGTCTGGTGGAGATCTGTTTGGTCCACTTGGAGATAATGCTACAGAAGATGGGTGCACGGTTTGCATTGAACGTACCATAGGTCATAAATAGTTTTGGACGCACCCGATAGAACTTGTAAGTGACGTGGGTCGTGTGGAATCTCGTTTTAGTCCATTTGGAGATAGTGTTAGTGTCAGTGCAAGGTTGGAGCATGGTTTGCACCGAACATACCATAGGCGTAGGAATCGTTTTGGACAAACTCGATCAGACTCCTAGGTGACGAGGCTCAAGTGGAAGCTCGGTTCGGTCCATTTGGGGATAGTGCTTCTCTTGATGCAAGATTGGTGCTTGGTTTGCACCAAATGTAGCATAGGCATAGAAATTGTTTTGGACGCACTCGAGGGGACTCCTAGGTGATGAGGCTCAAGTGGAAGCTCGATTCAGTATGTTTGGAGATAGTGCAACTCTTGATGCAAGATTGGTGCTCGATTTGCGTCGAATGTGTCGTAGGCTCAGAAATAGTATTGGAGGCACCCAATAGAACTCCTAGGTGACGTGGGTCATGTGGAATCTCATTTTGATCTATTTTGAGACAGTGTTTGCGTCGGTGCAAGATAGGTGCACGGTTTGCACTGACATAGGCATAGAAATCATTTTGGACACACTCGATGGGACTCCTAGGTGACAAGGCTCAAGTGGAAGCTCGGTACGGTCCATTTTGAGATAGTGCTACTCTTGATGCATGATTGGTGCACGGTTTGCGTCGAACGTACTGTAGGCTAGGAAATAGTATTGGTGGCACCTGATGGAACTCCTAGGTTACATGGGTCATGTGGAATCTTGTTTCGATCTGTTTTGAAATAGTGTTAGCTTCGGTGCAAGATAGGTGCTCGGTTTGCGTCAAATGTACCATAGGTTCATAAATTGTTTTAGAAGCGCCCGCGGTACTCCTAGGTGATGAGGGTCTGGTGGAGGTCTGTTTGGTCCATTTGGAGATAATGCTACAGATGATAGGTGCACGATTTGCATTGAACGTACCATAGGTCATAGAAATTTTTAGAGGCACCCGATGGTACTCGTAAGTGACGCGGGTCGTGTGGAATCTCATTTTGGTCCATTTGGAGATAGTGTTAGTGTCAGTGCAAGGTTGGAGCATGGTTTGCACCGAACACGCCATAGGCATTGAAATCGTTTTGGACGAACTCGATCAGACTCCTAGGTGACGAGGCTCAAGTGGAAGATCGGTTTGGTCCGTTTGGGGATAGTGCTTCTCTTGATGCAAGATTGGTGCTTGGTTTGCACCAAATGTAGCATAGCATAGAAATTGTTTTGGACACACTCGAGGGGACACCTAGGTGACGAGGCTCAAGTCGAAGCTCGATTCGGTACGTTTGGAGATAGTGCTACTCTTGATGCAAGATTGGTGCTCTATTTGCGTCGAATGTGCCGTAGGCTCAGAAATAGTATTGGAGGCACCCAATGGATCTCCTAGGTGACGTGGGTCATGTGGAATCTCGTTTTGATCTATTTTGAGACAGTGTTAGCGTCGGTGCAAGATAGGTGCACGGTTTGCACTGAACGTACGATAGGCATAGAAATCGTTTTGCACACACTCGATGGGACTCCTAGGTGACGTGGCTCAAGTGGAAGCTGGGTACGGTCCATTTGGAGATAGTGCTACTCTTGATGCATGATTGGTGCACGGTTTGCGTTGAACGTACCGTAGGCTTAGAAATAGTATTAGAGGCACCCGATGGAACTCCCAGGTTACGTGGGTCATGTGGAATCTTGTTTCGATCTATTTTGAAACAGTGTTAGCGTCGGTGCAAGATAGGTGCTCGGTTTGCGTCAAATGTACCATAGGTTCATAAATTGTTTTCGAAGTGCCCGCGGTACTCCTAGGTGATGAGGGTCTGGTGGAGATCTGTTTGGTCCACTTGGAGATAATGCTACAGAAGATAGGTGCACGGTTTGCATTGAACGTACCATAGGTCATAAATAGTTTTGGACGCACCCGATGGAACTTGTAAGTGACGTGGGTCGTGTGGAATCTCGTTTTAGTCCATTTGGAGATAGTGTTAGTGTCAGTGCAAGGTTGGAGCACGGTTTGCACCGAACATACCATAGGCATAGGAATCGTTTTGGACGAACTCCATCAGACTCCTAGGTGACGAGGCTCAAGTGGAAGCTCGGTTCGGTCCGTTTGGGGATAGTGCTTCTCTTGATGCAAGATTGGTGCTTGGTTTGCACCAAATGTAGCATAGGCATAGAAATTGTTTTGGACGCACTCGAGGGGACTCCTAGGTGATGAGGCTCAAGTGGAAGCTCGATTCAGTATGTTTGGAGATAGTGCTACTCTTGATGCAAGATTGGTGCTCGATTTGCGTCGAATGTGCCGTAGGCTCAGAAATAGTATTGGAGGCACCCAATGGAACTCCTAGGTGACGTGGGTCATGTTGAATCTCGTTTTGATCTATTTTGAGACAGTGTTTGCGTCGGTGCAAGATAGGTGCACGGTTTGCACTGAACGTACCATAGGCATAGAAATCATTTTGGACACACTCGATGGGACTCCTAGGTGACGAGGCTCAAGTGGAAGCTCGGTACGGTCCATTAGGAGATAGTGCTACTCTTGATGCATGATTGGTGCACGGTTTGCGTCGAACGTACCGTAGGCTAGGAAATAGTATTGGTGGCACCCGATGGAACTCCTAGGTTACGTGGGTCATGTGGAATCTTGTTTCGATCTGTTTTGAAACAGTGTTAGCGTCGGTGCAAGATAGGTGCTCGGTTTGCGTCAAATGTACCATAGGTTCATAAATTGTTTTTGAAGCGCCCGCGGTACTCCTAGGTGATGAGGGTCTGGTGGAGATCTGTTTGGTCCATTTGGAGATAATGCTACAGAAGATAGGTGCATGGTTTGCATTGAACGTACCATAGGTCATAGAAATTTTTGGAGGCACCCGATGGAACTCGTAAGTGACGCGGGTCGTGTGGAATCTCGTTTTAGTCCATTTGGAGATAGTGTTAGTGTCAGTGCAAGGTTGGAGCATGGTTTGCACCGTACACGCCATAGGCATAGAAATCGTTTTGGACGAACTCGATCAGACTCCTAGGTGACGAGGCTCAAGTGGAAGCTCGGTTCGGTCCGTTTGGGGATAGTGCTTCTCTTGATGCAAGATTGGTGCTTGGTTTGCACCAAATGTAGCATAGGCATAGAAATTGTTTTGGACGCACTCGAGGGGACTCCTAGGTGACAAGGCTCAAGTGGAAGCTCGATTCAGTATGTTTGGAGATAGTGCTACTCTTGATGCAAGATTGGTGCTCGATTTGCGTCGAATGTGTCGTAGGCTCAGAAATAGTATTGGAGGCACCCAATGGAACTCCTAGGTGACGTGGGTCATGTGGAATCTCATTTTGATCTATTTTGAGACAGTGTTAGCGTCGATGCAAGATAGGTGCACGGTTTGCACTGAACGTACCATAGGCATAGAAATCATTTTAGACACACTCGATGGGACTCCTAGGTGACAAGGCTCAAGTGGAAGCTCGGTACGGTCCATTTGGAGATAGTGCTACTCTTGATGCATGATTGGTGCACGGTTTGCGTTGAACGTAGCGTAGGCTCAGAAATAGTATTGGAGGCACCCGATGGAACTCCTAGGTTACGTGGGTCATGTGGAATCTTGTTTCGATCTGTTTTGAAACAATGTTAGTGTCGGTGCAAGATAGGTGCTCGGTTTTCGTGAAATGTACCATAGGTTCATAAATTGTTTTCGAAGCGCCCGCGGTACTCCTAGGTGATGAGGGTCTGGTGGAGATCTGTTTGGTCCATTTGGAGATAATGCTACAGAAGATAGGTGCACGGTTTGCATTGAACGTACCATAGGTCATAAATAGTTTTGACGCACCCGATGGAACTCGTAAGTGGCGTGGGTCGTGTGGAATCTCGTTTTAGTCCATTTGGAGATAGTGTTAGTGTCAGTGCAAGGTTGGAGCACGGTTTGCACCGAACATACCATAGGCGTAGGAATCGTTTTGGACGAACTCGATCAGACTCCTAGGTGACGAGGCACAAGTGGAAGCTCGGTTCGGTCCGTTTGGGGATAGTGCTTCTATTGATGCAAGATTGGTGCTTGGTTTGCACCAAATGTAGCATAGCATAGAAATTGTTATGGACACACTCGAGGGGACACCTAGGTGACGGAGCTCATGTCGAAGCTCGATTCAGTACGTTTGGAGATAGTGCTACTCTTGATGCAAGATTGGTGCTCGATTTGCGTCGAATGTGCCGTAGGCTCAGAAATAGTATTGGAGGCACCCAATGGATCTCCTAGGTGACGTGGGTCATGTGGAATCTCGTTTTGATCTATTTTGAGACAGTGTTAGCGTCGGTGCAAGATAGGTGCACGGTTTGCACTGAACGTACCATAGGCATAGAAATCATTTTGGACACACTCGATGGGACTCCTAGGTGACAAGGCTCAAGTGGAAGCTCGATACGGTCCATTTGGAGATAGTGCTACTCTTGATGCATGATTGGTGCACGGTTTGCGTTGAACGTACCGTAGGCTCAGAAATAGTATTGGAGGCACCCGATGGAACTCCTAGGTTACGTGGGTCATGTGGAATCTTGTTTCGATCTGTTTTGAAACAATGTTAGCATCGGTGCAAGATAGGTGCTCGGTTTGCGTCAAATGTACCATAGGTTCATAAATTATTTTCAAAGCGCCCGCGGTAGTCCTAGGTGATGAGGGTCTGGTGGAGATCTGTTTGGTCCATTTGGAGATAATGCTACAGAAGATAGGTGCACGGTTTGCATTGAACGTACCATAGGTCATAAATAGTTTTGACGCACCCGATGGAACTCGTAAGTGACGTGGGTCGTGTGGAATCTCGTTTTAGTCCATTTGGAGATAGTGTTAGTGTCAGTGCAAGGTTGGAGCACGGTTTGCACCGAACATACCATAGGCGTAGGAATCGTTTTGGATGAACTCGATCAGACTCCTAGGTGACGAGGCTCAAGTGGAAGCTCGGTTCGGTCCGTTCAGGGATAGTGCTTCTCTTGATGCAAGATTGGTGCTTGGTTTGCACCAAATGTGGCATAGGCATAGAAATTGTTTTGGACGCACTCGAGGGGACTCCTAGGTGATGAGGCTCAAGTGGAAGCTCGATTCAGTACGTTTGGAGATAGTGCTACTCTTGATGCAAGATTGGTGCTCGATTTGCGTCGAATGTGCCGTAGGCTCAGAAATAGTATTGGAGGCACCCAATGGAACTCCTAGGTGACGTGGGTCATGTGGAATCTCGTTTTGATCTATTTTGAGACAGTGTTTGCGTCGGTGCAAGAAGGTGGACGGTTTGCACTGAACGTACCATAGGCATAGAAATCATTTTGGACACACTCGATGGGACTCCTAGGTGACAAGGCTCAAGTGGAAGCTCGGTATGGTCCATTTTGAGATAGTGCTACTCTTGATGCATGATTGGTGCACGGTTTGCGTCGAACGTACCGTAGGCTAGGAAATAGTATTGGTGGCACCTGATGGAACTCCTAGGTTACGTGGGTCATGTGGAATCTTGTTTCGATCTGTTTTGAAATAGTGTTAGCGTCGGTGCAAGATAGGTGCTCGGTTTGCGTCAAATGTACCATAGGTTCATAAATTGTTTTAGAAGCGCCCGCGGTACTCCTAGGTGATGAGGGTCTGGTGGAGATCTGTTTGGTCCATTTGGAGATAATGCTACAGAAGATAGGTGCACGATTTGCATTGAACGTACCATAGGTCATAGAAATTTTTGGAGGCACCCGATGGAACTCGTAAGTGACGCGGGTTGTGTGGAATCTCGTTTTGGTCCATTTGGAGATAGTGTTAGTGTCAGTGCAAGGTTGGAGCATGGTTTGCACCGAACACGCCATAGACATAGAAATCGTTTTGGACGAACTCGATCAGACTCCTAGGTGACGAGGCTCAAGTGGAAGATCGGTTTGGTCCGTTTGGGGATAGTGCTTCTCTTGATGTAAGATTGGTGCTTGGTTTGCACCAAATGTAGCATAGCATAGAAATTGTTTTGGACACACTCGAGGGGACACCTAGGTGACGAGGCTCAAGTCGAAGCACGATTCGGTACGTTTGGAGATAGTGCTACTCTTGATGCAAGATTGGTGCTCGATTAGCGTCGAATGTGCCGTAGGCTCAGAAATAGTATTGGAGGCACCCAATGGATCTCCTAGGTGACGTGGGTCATGTGGAATCTCGTTTTGATCTATTTTGAGACAGTGTTAGCGTCGGTGCAAGATAGGTGTACGGTTTGCACTAAACGTACCATAGGCATAGAAATCGTTTTGCACACACTCGATGGGACTCCTAGGTGACGAGGCTCAAGTGAAAGCTGGGTACGGTCCATTTGGAGATAGTGCTACTCTTGATGCATGATTGGTGCACGGTTTGCGTTGAACGTACCGTAGGCTTAGATATAGTATTGGAGGCACCCGATGGAACTCCTAGGTTACGTGGGTCATGTGGAATCTTGTTTCGATCTGTTTTGAAACAGTGTTAGCGTCGGTGCAAGATAGGTGCTCGGTTTGCGTCAAATGTACCATAGGTTCGTAAATTGTTTTCGAAGCGCCCGCGGTACTCCTAGGTGATGAGGGTCTGGTGGAGATCTGTTTGGTCCACTTGGAGATAATGCTACAGAAGATGGGTGCACGGTTTGCATTGAACGTACCATAGGTCATAAAAAGTTTTGGACGCACCCGATGGAACTTGTAAGTGATGTGGGTCGTGTGGAATCTCGTTTTAGTCCAATTGGAGATAGTGTTAGTGTCAGTGCAAGGTTGGAGCATGGTTTGCACCGAACATACCATAGGCGTAGGAATCGTTTTGGACGAACTCGATCAGACTCCTAGGTGACGAGGCTCAAGTGGAAGCTCGGTTCGGTCCGTTTGGGGATAGTGCTTCTCTTGATGCAAGATTGGTGCTTGGTTTGCACCAAATGTAGCATAGGCATAGAAATTGTTTTGGACGCACTCGAGGGGACTCCTAGGTGATGAGGCTCAAGTGGAAGCTCGATTCAGTATGTTTGGAGATAGTGCTACTCTTGATGCAAGATTGGTGCTCGATTTGTGTCGAATGTGTCGTAAGCTCAGAAATAGTATTGGAGGCACCCAATGGAACCCCTAGGTGACGTGGGTCATGTGAAATCTCGTTTTGATCTATTTTGAGACAGTGTTTGTGTCGGTGCAAGATAGGTGCACGGTTTGCACTGAACGTATCATAGGCATAGAAATCATTTTGGACACACTCGATGGGACTCCTAGGTGACAAGGCTCAAGTGGATGCTCGATACGGTCCATTTGGAGATAGTGCTACTCTTGATGCATGATTGGTGCACGGTTTGCGTCGAACGTACCGTAGGCTAGGAAATAGTATTGGTAGCACCTGATGGAACTCCTAGGTTACGTGGGTCATGTGGAATCTTGTTTCGATCTGTTTTGAAACAGTGTTAGCGTCAGTGCAAGATAGGTGCTCGGTTTGCGTCAAATGTACCATAGGTTAATAAATTGTTTTAGAAGCGCCCGCGGTACTCCTAGGTGATGAGGGTCTGGTGGAGATCTGTTTGGTCCATTTGGAGATAATGCTACAGAAGATAGGTGCACGGTTTGCATTGAACGTACCATAGGTCATAGAAATTTTTGGAGGCACCCGATGGAACTCGTAAGTGACACGGGTCGTGTGGAATCTCGTTTTAGTCTATTTGGAGATAGTGTTAGTGTCAGTGCAAGGTTGGAGCATGGTTTGCACCGAACACGCCATAGGCATAGAAATCGTTTTGGACGAACTCGATTAGACTCCTAGGTGACGAGGCTCAAGTGGAAGCTCGGTTTGGTCCGTTTGGGGATAGTGCTTCTCTTGATGCAAGATTGGTGCTTGGTTGGCACCAAATGTAGCATAGCATAGAAATTGTTTTGGACACACTCGAGGGGACACCTAGGTGACGAGGCTCAAGTCGAAGCTCGATTCGGTACGTTTGGAGATAGTGCTACTCTTGATGCAAGATTGGTGCTCGATTTGCGTGGAATGTGCTGTAGGCTCAGAAATAGTATTGGAGGCACCCAATGTATCTCCTAGGTGACGTGGGTCATGTGGAATCTCATTTTGATCTATTTTGAGACAGTGTTAGCATCGGTGCAAGATAGGTGCATGGTTTGCACTGAATGTACCATAGGCATAGAAATCGTTTTGCACACACTCGATGGGACTCCTAGGTGACGAGGCTCAAGTGGAAGCTCGGTAAGGTCCATTTAGAGATAGTGCTACTCTTGATGCATGATTGGTGCACGGTTTGCGTTGAACATACCGTAGGCTCAGAAATAGTATTGGAGGCACCCGATGGAACTCCTAGGTTACGTGGGTCATGTGGAATCTTGTTTCGATCTGTTTTGAAACAGTGTTAGCGTCGGTGCAAGATAGGTGCTCGGTTTGCGTCAAATGTACCATAGGTTCATAAATTGTTTTCGAAGCGCCCGCGGTGCTCCTAGGTGACGAGGGTCTGGTGGAGATCTGTTTGGTCCATTTGGAGATAATGCTACAGAAGATAGGTGCACGGTTTGCATTGAACGTACCATAGGTCATAAATAGTTTTGACACACCCGATGGAACTCATAAGTGACGTGGGTCGTGTGGAATCTCGTTTTAGTCCATTTGGAGATAGTGTTAGTGTCAGTGCAAGGTTGGAGCACGGTTTGCACCGAACATACCATAGGCGTAGGAATCGTTTTGGACGAACTCGATCAGACTCTTAGGTGACGAGGCTCAAGTGGGAGCTCGGTTTGGTCCGTTTGGGGATAGTGCTTCTCTTGATGCAAGATTGGTGCTTGGTTTGTACCAAATGTAGCATAGGCATAGAAATTGTTTTGGACGCACTTGAGGGGACTCCTAGGTGACGAGGCTCAAGTGGAAGCTCGATTCAGTACGTTTGGAGATAGTGCTACTCTTGAGGCAAGATTGGTGCTCGATTTGCGTCGAATGTGCCGTAGGCTTAGAAATAGTATTGGAGGCACCCAATGGAACTCCTAGGTGACGTGGGTCATGTGGAATCTCGTTTTGATCTATTTTGAGACAGTATTTGCGTCGGTGCAAGATAGGTGCATGGTTTGCACTGAACGTACCATAGGCATAGAAATCATTTTGGACACACTCGATTGGACTCCTAGGTGACAAGGCTCAAGTGGAAGCTCGGTACGGTCCATTTGGAGATAGTGCTACTCTTGATGCATGATTGGTGCACGGTTTGCGTCGAACGTACCGTAGGCTAGGAAATAGTATTGGTGGCACCTGATGGAACTCCTAGGTTACGTGGGTCATGTGGAATCTTGTTTCGATCTGTTTTGAAACAGTGTTAGCGTCGGTGCAAGATAGGTGCTCGGTTTGCGTCAAATGTACCATAGGTTCATAAATTGTTTTAGAAGCGCCCGCGGTACTCCTAGGTGATGAGGGTCTAGTGGAGATCTGTTTGGTCCATTTGGAGATAATGCTATAGAAGATAGGTGCACGGTTTGCAATGAACGTACCATAGGTCATAGAAATTTTTGGAGGCACCCGATGGAACTCGTAAGTGACACGGGTCGTGTGGAATCTCGTTTTAGTCTATTTGGAGATAGTGTTAGTGTCAGTGCAAGGTTGGAGCATGGTTTGCACCGAACACGCCATAGGCATAGAAATCGTTTTGGACGAACTCGATTAGACTCCTAGGTGACGAGGCTCAAGTGGAAGCTCGGTTTGGTCCGTTTGGGGATAGTGCTTCTCTTGATGCAAGATTGGTGCTTGGTTTGCACCAAATGTAGCATAGCATAGAAATTGTTTCGGACACACTCGAGGGGACACCTAGGTGACGAGGCTCAAGTCGAAGCTCGATTCGGTACGTTTGGAGATAGTTCTACTCTTGATGCAAGATTGGTGCTCGATTTGCGTGGAATGTGCTGTAGGCTCAGAAATAGTATTGGAGGCACCCAATGGATCTCCTAGGTGACGTGGGTCATGTGGAATCTCATTTTGATCTATTTTGAGACAGTGTTAGCATCGGTGCAAGATAGGTGCATGGTTTGCACTGAATGTACCATAGGCATAGAAATCGTTTTGCACACACTCGATGGGACTCCTAGGTGAAGAGGCTCAAGTGGAAGCTCGGTAAGGTCCATTTAGAGATAGTGCTACTCTTGATGCATGATTGGTGCACGCTTTGCGTTGAACATACCGTAGGCTCAGAAATAGTATTGGAGGCACCCGATGGAACTCCTAGGTTACGTGGGTCATGTGGAATCTTGTTTCGATCTATTTTGAAACAGTGTTAGCGTCAGTGCAAGATAGGTGCTCGGTTTGCGTCAAATGTACCATAGGTTCATAAATTGTTTTCGAAGCGCCCGCGGTGCTCCTAGGTGATGAGGGTCTGGTGGAGATCTGTTTGGTCCATTTGGAGATAATGCTACAGAAGCTAGGTGCACGGTTTGCATTGAACGTACCATAGGTCATAAATAGTTTTGACACACCCGATGGAACTCATAAGTGACGTGGGTCGTGTGGAATCTCGTTTTAGTCCATTTGGGGATAGTGTTAGTGTCAGTGCAAGGTTGGAGCACGGTTTGCACCGAGCATACCATAGGCGTAGGAATCATTTTGGACGAACTCGATCAGACTCCTAGGTGACGAGGCTCAAGTGGGAGCTCGGTTTGGTCCGTTTGGGGATAGTGCTTCTCTTGATGCAAGATTGGTGCTTGGTTTGCACCAAATGTAGCATAGGCATAGAAATTGTTTTGGACGCACTTGAGGGGACTCCTAGGTGATGAGGCTCAAGTGGAAGCTCGATTCAGTACGTTTGGAGATAGTGCTACTCTTGATGCAAGATTGGTGCTCGATTTGCGTCGAATGTGCCGTAGGCTTAGAAATAGTATTGGAGGCACCCAATGGAACTCCTAGGTGACGTGGGTCATGTGGAATCTCGTTTTGATCTATTTTGAGACAGTGTTTGCGTCGGTGCAAGATAGGTGCATGGTTTGCACTGAACGTACCATAGGCATAGAAATCATTTTGGACACACTCGATGGGACTCCTAGGTGACAAGGCTCAAGTGGAAGCTCGGTACGGTCCATTTGGAGATAGTGCTACTCTTGATGCATGATTGGTGCACGGTTTGCGTCGAACGTACCGTAGCCTAGGAAATAGTATTGGTGGCACCTGATGGAACTCCTAGGTTACGTGGGTCATGTGGAATCTTGTTTCGATCTGTTTTGAAACAGTGTTAGCGTCGGTGCAAGATAGGTGCTCGGTTTGCGTGAAATGTACCATAGGTTCATAAATTGTTTTAGAAGCGCCCGCGGTACTCCTAGGTGATGATGGTCTAGTGGAGATCTGTTTGGTCTATTTGGAGATAATGCTACAGAAGATAGGTGCACGGTTTGCATTGAACGTACCATAGGTCATAGAAATTTTTGGAGGCACCCGATGGAACTCGTAAGTGACGCGGGTCGTGTGGAATCTTGTTTTAGTCTATTTGGAGATAGTGTTAGTGTCAGTGCAAGGTTGGAGCATGGTTTGCACCGAACACGCCATAGGCATAGAAATCGTTTTGGACGAACTCGATTAGACTCCTAGGTGACGAGGCTCAAGTGGAAGCTCAGTTTGGTCCGTTTGGGGATAGTGCTTCTCTTAATGCAAGATTGGTGCTTGGTTTGCACCAAATGTAGCATAGCATAGAAATTGTTTTGGACACACTCGAGGGGACACCTAGGTGACGAGGCTCAAGTCGAAGCTCGATTCGGTACGTTTGGAGATAGTGCTACTCTTGATGCTAGATTGGTGCTCGATTTGCGTGGAATGTGCCGTAGGCTCAGAAATAGTATTAGAGGCACCCAATGGATCTCCTAGGTGACGTGGGTCATGTGGAATCTCGTTTTGATCTATTTTGAGACATTGTTAGTGTCGGTGCAAGATAGGTGCATGGTTTGCACTGAATGTACCATAGGCATAGAAATTGTTTTGCACACACTCGATGGGACTCCTAGGTGACGAGGCTCAAGTGGAAGCTCGGTAAGGTCCATTTAGAGATAGTGCTACTCTTGATGCATGATTGGTGCACGGTTTGCGTTGAACATACCATAGGCTTAGAAATAGTATTGGAGGCACCCGATGGAACTCCTAGGTTATGTGGGTCATATGGAATCTTGTTTCGATCTATTTTGAAACAGTGTTAGCGTCGGTGCAAGATAGTTGCTCGGTTTGCGTCAAATGTACCATAGGTTCACAAATTGTTTTCGAAGCGCCCGCGGTACTCCTAGGTGATGAGGGTCTGGTGGAGATCTGTTTGGTCTATTTGGAGATAATGCTACAGAAGATAGGTGCACGGTTTGCATTGAACGTACCATAGGTCATAAATAGTTTTGACACACCCGATGGAACTCATAAGTGACGTGGGTCGTGTGGAATCTCGTTTTAGTCCATTTGGAGATAGTGTTAGTGTCAGTGCAAGGTTGGAGCACGGTTTGCACCGAACATACCATAGGCGTAGGAATCGTTTTGGACGAACTCGATCAGACTTCTAGGTGACGAGGCTCAAGTGGGAGCTCGGTTTGGTCCGTTTGGGGATAGTGCTTCTCTTGATGCAAGATTGGTGCTTGGTTTGCACCAAATGTAGCATAGGCATAGAAATTGTTTTGGACGCACTTGAGGGGACTCCTAGGTGACGAGGCTCAAGTGGAAGCTCGATTCAGTATGTTTGGAGATAGTGCTACTCTTGATGCAAGATTGGTGCTCGATTTGCGTCAAATGTGCCGTAGGCTTAGAAATAGTATTGGAGGCACCCAATGGAACTCCTAGGTGACGTGGGTCATGTGGAATCTCGTTTTGATCTATTTTGAGACAGTGTTTGCGTCGGTGCAAGATAGGTGCATGGTTTGCACTGAACGTACCATAGGCATAGAAATCATTTTGGACACACTCGATGGGACTCCTAGGTGACAAGGCTCAAGGGGAAGCTCGGTACGGTCCATTTGGAGATAGTGCTACTCTTGATGCATGATTGGTGCACGGTTTGCGTCGAACGTACCGTAGCCTAGGAAATAGTATTGGTGGCACCTGATGGAACTCCTAGGTTACGTGGGTCATGTGGAATCTTGTTTCGATCTGTTTTAAAACAGTGTTAGCGTCGGTGCAAGATAGGTGCTCGGTTTGCGTCAAATGTACCATAGGTTCATAAATTGTTTTAGAAGTGCCCGCGGTACTCCTAGGTGATGAGGGTCTAGTGGAGATCTGTTTGGTCCATTTGGAGATAATGCTACAGAAGATAGGTGCACGGTTTGCATTGAACGTACCATAGGTCATAGAAATTTTTGGAGGCACCCGATGGAACTCGTAAGTGACGCGGGTCGTGTGGAATCTCGTTTTAGTCTATTTGGAGATAGTGTTAGTGTCAGTGCAAGGTTGGAGCATGGTTTGCACCGAACACGCCATAGGCATAGAAATCATTTTGGACGAACTCGATCAGACTCCTAGGTGACGAGGCTCAAGTGGAAGCTCGGTTTGGTCCGTTTGGGGATAGTGCTTCTCTTGATGCAAGATTGGTGCTTGGTTTGCATCAAATGTAGCATAGGCATAGAAATTGTTTTGGACACACTCGAGGGGACACCTAGGTGACGAGGCTCAAGTCGAAGCTCGATTCGGTACGTTTGGAGATAGTGCTACTCTTGATGCAAGATTGGTGCTCGATTTGCGTGGAATGTGCCGTAGGCTCAGAAATAGTATTGGAGGCACCCAATGGATCTCCTAGGTGACGTGGGTCATGTGGAATCTCATTTTGATCTATTTTGAGACAGTGTTAGCGTCGGTGCAAGATAGGTGCATGGTTTGCACTGAATGTACCATAGGCATAGAAATCGTTTTGCACACACTCGATGGGACTCCTAGGTGATGAGGCTCAAGTGGAAGCTCGGTAAGGTCCATTTAGAGATAGTGCTACTCTTGATGCATGATTGGTGCACGGTTTGCGTTGAACATACCGTAGGCTCAGAAATAGTATTGGAGGCACCCGATGGAACTCTTAGGTTACGTGGGTCATGTGGAATCTTGTTTCGATCTCTTTTGAAACAGTGTTAGCGTCGGTGCAAGATAGGTGCTCGGTTTGCGTCAAATGTACCATAGGTTCACAAATTGTTTTCGAAGCGCCCGCGGTACTCCTAGGTGATGAGGGTCTGGTGGAGATCTGTTTGGTCCATTTGGAGATAATGCTACAGAAGATAGGTGCACGGTTTGCATTGAACGTACCATAGGCCATAAATAGTTTTGACACACCCGATGGAACTCATAAGTGACGTGGGTCGTGTGGAATCTCGTTTTAGTCCATTTGGAGATAGTGTTAGTGTCAGTGCAAGGTTGGAGCACGGTTTGCACCGAACATACCATAGGCGTAGGAATCGTTTTGGACGAACTCGATCAGACTCCTAGGTGACGAGGCTCAAGTGGGAGCTCGGTTTGGTCCGTTTGGGGATAGTGCTTCTCTTGATGCAAGATTGGTGCTTGGTTTACACCAAATGTAGCATAGGCATAGAAATTGTTTTGGACGCACTTGAGGGGACTCCTAGGTGACGAGGCTCAAGTGGAAGCTCGATTCAGTATGTTTGGAGATAGTGCTACTCTTGATGCAAGATTGGTGCTCGATTTGCGTCAAATGTGCCGTAGGCTTAGAAATAGTATTGGAGGCACCCAATGGAACTCCTAGGTGACGTGGGTCACGTGGAATCTCGTTTTGATCTATTTTGAGACAGTGTTTGCGTCGGTGCAAGATAGGTGCATGGTTTGCACTGAACGTACCATAGGCATAGAAATCATTTTGGACACACTCGATGGGACTCCTAGGTGACAAGGCTCAAGGGGAAGCTCGGTACGGTCCATTTGGAGATAGTGCTACTCTTGATGCATGATTGGTGCACGGTTTGCGTCGAACGTACCGTAGCCTAGGAAATAGTATTGGTGGCACCTGATGGAACTCCTAGGTTACGTGGGTCATGTGGAATCTTGTTTCGATCTGTTTTGAAACAGTGTTAGCGTCGGTGCAAGATAGGTGCTCGGTTTGCGTCAAAGGTACCATAGGTTCATAAATTGTTTTAGAAGCGCCCGCGGTACTCCTAGGTGATGAGGGTCTAGTGGAGATCTGTTTGGTCCATTTGGAGATAATGCTACAGAAGATAGGTGCACGGTTTGCATTGAACGTACCATAGGTCATAGAAATTTTTGGAGGCACCCGATGGAACTCGTAAGTGACGCGGGTCGTGTGGAATCTCGTTTTAGTCTATTTGGAGATAGTGTTAGTGTCAGTGCAAGGTTGGAGCATGGTTTGCACCGAACACGCCATAGGCATAGAAATCATTTTGGACGAACTCGATTAGACTCCTAGGTGACGAGGCTCAAGTGGAAGCTCGGTTTGGTCCGTTTGGGGATAGTGCTTCTCTTGATGCAAGATTGGTGCTTGGTTTGCATCAAATGTAGCATACGCATAGAAATTGTTTTGGACACACTCGAGGGGACACCTAGGTGACGAGGCTCAAGTCGAAGCTCGATTCGGTACGTTTGGAGATAGTGCTACTCTTGATGCAAGATTGGTGCTCGATTTGCGTGGAATGTGCCGTAGGCTCAGAAATAGTATTGGAGGCACCCAATGGATCTCCTAGGTGACGTGGGTCATGTGGAATCTCATTTTGATCTATTTTGAGACAGTGTTAGCGTCGGTGCAAGATAGGTGCATGGTTTGCACTGAATGTACCATAGGCATAGAAATCGTTTTGCACACACTCGATGGGACTCCTAGGTGATGAGGCTCAAGTGGAAGCTCGGTAAGGTCCATTTAGAGATAGTGCTACTCTTGATGCATGATTGGTGCACGGTTTGCGTTGAACATACCGTAGGCTCAGAAATAGTATTGGAGGCACCCGATGGAACTCCTAGTTTACGTGGGTCATGTGGAATCTTGTTTCGATCTGTTTTGAAACAGTGTTAGCGTCGGTGCAAGATAGGTGCTCGGTTTGCGTCAAATGTACCATAGGTTCATTAATTGTTTTCGAAGCGCCCGCGGTACTCCTAGGTGATGAGGGTCTGGTGGAGATCTGTTTGGTCCATATGGAGATATTGCTACAAAAGATAGGTGCACGGTTTGCATTGAACGTACCATAGGTCATAAATAGTTTTGACGCACCCGATGGAACTCATAAGTGACGTGGGTCGTGTGGAATCTCGTTTTAGTCCATTTGGAGATAGTGTTAGTGTCAGTGCAAGGTTGGAGCACGGTTTGCACCGAACATACCATAGGCATAGGAATCGTTTTGGACGAACTCGATCAGACTCCTAGGTGATGAGGCTCAAGTGGGAGCTCGGTTTGGTCCGTTTGGGGATAGTGCTTCTCTTGATGCAAGATTGGTGCTTGGTTTGCACCAAATGTAGCATAGGCATAGAAATTGTTTTGGACGCACTTGAGGGGACTCCTAGGTGACGAGGCTCAAGTGGAAGCTCGATTCAGTACGTTTGGAGATAGTGCTACTCTTGATGCAAGATTGGTGCTCGATTTGCGTCAAATGTGCCGTAGGCTTAGAAATAGTATTGGAGGCAACCAATGGAACTCCTAGGTGACGTGGGTCATGTGGAATCTCGTTTTGATCTATTTTGAGACAGTGTTTGCGTCGGTGCAAGATAGGTGCATGGTTTGCACTGAACGTACCATAGGCATAGAAATCATTTTGGACACACTCGATGGGACTCATAGGTGACAAGGCTCAAGTGGAAGCTCGGTACGGTCCATTTGGAGATAGTGCTACTCTTGATGCATGATTGGTGCATGGTTTGCGTCGAACGTACCGTAGCCTAGGAAATACTATTGGTGGCACCTGATGGAACTCCTAGGTTATGTGGGTCATGTGGAATCTTGTTTTGATCTGTTTTGAAACAGTGTTAGCGTCGGTGCAAGATAGGTGCTCGGTTTGCGTCAAATGTACCATAGGTTCATAAATTGTTTTAGAAGTGCCCGCGTTACTCCTAGGTGATGAGGGTCTAGTGGAGATCTGTTTGGTCCATTTGAAGATAATGCTACAGAAGATAGGTGCACGGTTTGCATTGAACGTACCATAGGTCATAGAAATTTTTGGAGGCACCCAATGGAACTCGTAAGTGACGCGGGTCGTGTGGAATCTCGTTTTAGTCTATTTGGAGATAGTGTTAGTGTCAGTGCAAGGTTGGAGCATGGTTTGCACCGAACACGCCATAGGCATAGAAATCGTTTTGGACGAACTCGATTAGACTCCTAGGTGACGAGGCTCAAGTGGAAGCTCGGTTTGGTCCGTTTTGGGATAGTGCTTCTCTTGATGCAAGATTGGTGCTTGGTTTGTGTAACACCCTAGGTATTTATCACCAATTAAGTAGTGGGTTTAAGCTCAAACATGATAGATCAAGTGGAGATGAAGATGTCAAGGTCAACCTATGGAGACGAGCCTAACCTATAGTTGGATGTTGCACCGTTGCTTTACATATAGGCCCCTTCTCAAGATATATGCTTGGGTGGTGTTATTGCAATATCTTCATGTGTCTCACCTTGGTACCTATCTATATTGATCCCTGGAAAAGTTTCATGAAGTTTGGAATAAAAAAGTCACATGAAATGATAAGTTATATGCTTGTTTGGATTATAACAAAAACCTGCCTTACCTCCCATGGGAACTAGTGCTTATGCAACATACAAGTGCAACATGTGCAACAAACCTTTGCAACATGTGGAACAACCTAGGGAAGCATGTGTAGTATGTGCCTTGAAGCAAACACAGGAAACACTTGTAACATGGCCTTGAAACAAGCACTACAATTATAGTGACTTCTATGTTTCAGTGCATGTGAGGCCTACACTTTTGTGCAACCTATGCACGGTGTGTATGTTTAGCCTCTACAATACCTTAACTAGGCTTAGGACACTTAATGGAGCAATGTTCATGTTGACCATGTTGACTAATTAAGTCTCTAAGTGATAGTTGACCTTGACTTGACCTTGTTTGACCTAGAGAGCATAGTTGCTTGACTATTTTAAAAGAGTAGCTAAAAGTGTTTTCCCGTAGCTGCACCCTTAAACAAAGTTGTAGAAAACTTGTTATGGAACAAAAGTTGTTTAATGATCATCTCATGAAAATAACTAGAACAATCTCAAAGGTGGCCCACAAGCCAGAATAGGGGCTGATTGGCACTTGCAAAAATTTGGCTAAGTCCTTATGCTGTTTTAGTGCTAAGTGCCTTATTTGGAGCTTTATATCTTGCAACACAAGCTGATTCAAACCTTGATCCTTAAATAATAATTGTAGTTTGGTTTGAGTACTACAAACTTTGTTTAATGAGCAAGAGCTGATTTTGTGCCTAGCTTGGTCAATTAGGGTTCGCAAGATCGAATCTTGTGCTGTTTTCAGGGACGAAAAATTTGGCTAAGTCTGGGATGGCTGCATTTTTGGGTTTCAGTTTTCGTTTACCCTTCTTTGGTGATTTATCAATTGCAAACCAAACCGAATTAGACTATGATCCTTTGAGAAAAGTTTGAGTATTCATGTAGGTCTAGCTGATGGTGAAATTTATTGATCAAATTAGTGCACGGATAAGGGGATAGGGAAGGGGAAAGATGAGAGTTTCAGTCGGCTTGCAAACTGAACTGCAGCAATCGGTTTTGAGGTGCCACATTTGAAGCTTTGTATCTGGCAAAGAAGGCCAAATCAGACTTTGACACTAAAAGAAAAGTTGGAGATCTCATGTAGCTCTACAATATTGGTTACTACAACTTGTGCCAATACTAAACGTATTAAGAGTTACAAAGGGATGAATTTTGTAGTTTCAGTGTAATTTTGAGGTGGTATTGTCACCTTCTTGGTTTGATTCGAACTGTAGTTCCCGTCATGACCAACAGCGTGCCGTCGTTAGATGCCGCGTGCCTCACACGTTCGCCTGCATGCTCACCACCTCACGTCCACGTGTCGTCGTGCACGTTATGAAGAAGCCGAGCGCCTGCCCTTCTCCCTCTCACTCTCCATCTCTCTCTTTCTGCTCTCTTTCTCTCGCAATGGACGGCACGGAGCAGAGCTCCATTGCCGCTGCCCATCGCTGCCTGCTCCTCTCCAAGCTAGCCATCCTTCTGTCCCTCTAGCACCCCTTGCCACACATCCCAAGCTCCCTTCCAAGCTCCGCCACCCTTTTCCGGAAGCTCTGCTCGTCGCCACGGCTCCTCCCTGCAAGAGTAGCCACCATGGCTGCTACTGCTCCCGTGGCCGGGCTGCCACAGGCAGCCGCTAGCTAGGCCGACCTCTCCCACGACTGTGCACTGGTCTTGCGGCACCACAGCGCCCCTTCACTGGCCGTCTTCGTCGCCGAAGAGCGCCACCACCGGAGCAGCTACCGCTGCTAGTCACTGCCTCCGTGGCCGGCTTGCCTCGGACCGTCACGGAGCAAGGCAAGGGCACTAGCATGTGCGCGGAGACCCCCTGGTGCTCCCCCGCCCCTCAGCCGCGGCCGACAAGTCTCCTACGGCCGGCTTCTGCGAGCTCCGGCGACCTCTCTGTTCTAAATTCGCGTCAAGGACTGCATACAAGAATTTGACTCCAGGCAGGGGCCTAACTGCAATGTCATAGACTCATATGAATAGTACCTAAAGGACCTAGTTGTGGTAGTTTTTGCTGATTTTTGGAAATTCATAGTAAATCATAGGAAATTCGTAAAATAGCAAATGTTGACTTTTTGGAATCCTTGTGAAATTATCTATGCATTAGATCTATAATATGACTTGTTTTAGTTTAATGTTTTTGCTGTAAAAATGAATTTTTCAGATTAGGTTTTTAATACTAGTTGTATTTGTTATTTTCATAACTGCAAATGTAGGGATCCAAATGAAGTGAAATTTTTGTGGCATGCTACTCATGTGATGTTTGATGTGTGGTAAAAATTTCATGAATGTTAGTTGTAGTATGAGTGATTTATTGATTCATCTTGCTCTCACATGAATTCTTGCAATAGCCATTTGTCTTTTTCATAGAGGTTGATATATATGTCCAAATGGTTTGAAATTTGTACTATAAACTACTGGGAGCATATGTAGGCCACTGTAATTTTGGTAGAATTTATTGTGGACTTTTGATATGTGTTCATAATTCCACCTAATTATCTAAATTAATTAAGAAAATGCATTAAAAGAAATTATTTAGGAATGGACACTATGTTTTCTGGTGTTCATTAGTCATGTGTGACATGTTGGTAAAGTTGGTTTTGCCCAATTATGTATTTGCAACATAAGTTAATAATTATTTTCTTGCCGATGAGGTTTCTGGACAGATTTGGAAACTTAGCAAAGTTCTTCATGATAATGTGCTTTGTTGTAAAACTTGTTTATATAAAAGTTGTAGATAATTTATGGATCTATCTGCTGTTAAAATTTGGTGGCATTTGACCATGTGGTTTAGGAGTTATAGCTATTTAAAGTTGGGTTACAGAATTGCTTGCTCTCTGTCTTGCTAGACCAGTTTCTGGGTTTGTGTAAATTCGACATGTGAAACTTTGAAATCATGCTGTGATGATTATAAATGAAATGTAGATAATTTCCTAAGATTTCCAGAATGTCTTCTTGCAAGTCATTTGGACTTATGGAACTCCAGATATGATTGATTTATGAAGCTACTGTTTGTAAGTCCAGAAATTGACATATTTTAGTTATAGTTGTTGCTTCACCTTGACTTGCTTTGCTATGTTGATTTCTAAAGAGTGATATACATCTTGTTAGTGTTAAGTGTGCTTGAGATCTTGTGTGACTTGTGCCATGATCGATATGCTGGTCATCTTTTAAGGATATGCTTAAGTGATAGTTAAGTTAATTAGCTCTAGGGTTTATGTGAACTTTGGTATGCTTGCATGATTACTTTGTTTATTGCACTTCTATGCATTCATACATATGTATTATTGCACCTCATTTAGGTACGCTAGCTGAAGCACGTGAAGGACCTGATGTGGAGCCAAACCCGAAGACGGTGTTTGGTGGATCCATCCCGAAGATAGAAGGATCGGGCAAGTGCTAGATGGGAGGATGCTCGCCAAGTGAATTCATCTGACATACTCTAACTTGAGTCGGATCCCAGGCAAGCCCCGGAGCATTATAATCCTCCTATCTTTAAAGCAATTAATTCTATATATGTTATAAGTATTGCTGCATTAAGTGATAGGAGTTGGTTGGAAACCCTTGCTGCATTATATCATTCCTTGTCCAGATATATGAATCCCTGAATCCTACATAGACTAGGATCGAGTAGATGCTTAGCCCTGCTTTAAGCGGTAGAAGTCAGGTGATTTCCTGTCACCTGCGTATATGGCATGGTTGGCTATATTTGCTATCGTGGAATGGAACCATGTGTTAATAAAATGAAATGAGACCGGGCGGGATGACGATAGTGAAGCAACAAGGCATGGAGGTCTTGGGTGTGAATCTATCCCCGTCTGAGTCGTTTAAGGACCGATTCGCTGTACGTCCTTGAGTCATGTTGAACGCAGTCTAACACTTAGTTGACCGGATAAGTCGTTCCGACCGCGAAGCCGAGTAATGTGATTCAGGCCGGGAATCGAATGGTAGGTTGCTTCTTGGAGGAGAGAAAGGATGTGCTTGGGGACATTGGCGTGAGACCAAGGGGGGGTTAGAGTCCCTATCACCTGGCAGAGTGTCGCCCTTGGGGTCGCGACATTATTCGGACCCGCGATTCCTGAATCATATGAAAAGGTGGCTTGTGCGACCCTGGCAGGGGCCTGCGCGGTGAGTGTTAGAAATACCCCTCCAGCTGGATAGGAATTCGATTTGAATCGCCGTCGCTCTCGGTTAGTGAGCACTTGACTTGAGCAGCGGCAACGTAGATTCCATTAAATTGAACGGATGGTTAATTGGATAACGATGGAAAGGTTGCCTCAATTTATACCTGCTATGGTTAATATTGTTTGCTCCTAATAAAGTGAGTGCTCTAGTACAGGTTCTAATATAGATGATAGGTTAATGATAATTAACTTGATGCTTAAGCATTAATGATTGATCATCTATATTAAGCTTTTATGCAAAAAGTTGTCAAGCTAGCCCCACTTTATATCAGCCTTGCATGATCCTTGGTGTCACCTTATTTCTGGTTTCTGACGGGTAAGTCTAGCTGAGTACTTTGTCGTACTCAGGGTTTTATCCCCACTTGTTGCAGGTTGTGAAGTATCATGGCGACTGCAAGAGTTGGTTGACTCCTGCCGTAGAGGCGGAGTGTGATCATGGGCATGATCCTTCTTATTTATCTTCTCTCTAATGCTTTTGTTGGAAGTCGACCGTGGTACTGGCATGTATTTGAAATAAGAATAATATTAGTTTCAAATTACTTTGCTTTCTCTACTTTTGAACTTAAGTTATAATAACTATGTTGAACTCCGATGTATATTGAATTACTTGTGGAATGGATGTAACATGTGACTTGTTATGTTGAATCACTACGATCTTGGCTTGTATGTTGGTTGGTTTGAAATCCCTCGTGATTTCATTGGACTACCGGAGTTATATGGGCTCAAGTGCGAGAATTTGATCATTTCGGTGATTGTTTTTGTACTTGTGCTCTTATAATTTGGACGGTTCTGTTACAGCTTGCACCAAATGTAGAATAGCATAGAAATTGTTTTGGACACACTCGAGGGGACACCTAGGTGACGAGGCTCAAGTCGAAGCTCGATTCGGTACGTTTGGCGATAGTGCTACTCTTGATGCAAGATTGGTGCTCGATTTGCGTCGAATGTGCCGTAGGCTCAGAAATAGTATTGGAGGCACCCAATGGATCTCCTAGGTGACGTGGGTCATGTGTAATCTCGTTTTGATCTATTTTGAGACAGTGTTAGCGTCGGTGCAAGATAGGTGCATGGTTTGCACTGAATGTACCATAGGCATAGAAATCGTTTTGCACACACTCGATGGGACTCCTAGGTGACGAGGCTCAAGTGGAAGCTCGGTAAGGTCCATTTGGAGATAGTGCTACTCTTGATGCATGATTGGTGCACGGTTTGCGTTGAACGTACCGTAGGCTCAGAAATAGTATTGGAGGCACCCGATGGAACTCCTAGGTTACGTGGGTCATGTGGAATCTTGTTTCGATCTGTTTTGAAACAGTGTTAGCGTCGGTGCAAGATAGGTGCTCGGTTTGCGTCAAATGTACCAAAGGTTCATAAATTGTTTTCGAAGCGCCCGCGGTACTCCTAGGTGATGAGGGTCTGGTGGAGATCTGTTTGGTCCATATGGAGATAATGCTACAAAAGATAGGTGCACGGTTTGCATTGAACGTACCATAGGTCATAAATAGTTTTGACGCACCCGATGGAACTCATAAGTGATGTGGGTCGTGTGGAATCTCGTTTTAGTCCATTTGGAGATTGTGTTAGTGTCAGTGCAAGGTTGGAGCACGGTTTGCACCGAACATACCATAGGCGTAGGAATCGTTTTGGACGAACTCGATCAGACTCCTAGGTGACGAGGCTCAAGTGGGAGCTCGGTTCGGTCTGTTTGGGGATAGTGCTTCTCTTGATGCAAGATTGGTGCTTGGTTTGCACCAAATGTAGCATAGGCATAGAAATTGTTTTGGACACACTTGAGGGGACTCCTAGGTGACGAGGCTCAAGTGGAAGCTCGATTCAGTACGTTTGGAGATAGTGCTACTCTTGATGCAAAACTGGTGCTCGATTTGCGTCGAATGTGCCGTAGGCTCAGAAATAGTATTGGAGGCACCCAATGGATCTCCTAGGTGACGTGGGTCATGTGGAATCTCGTTTTGATCTATTTTGAGACCGTGTTAGCGTCGGTGCAAGATAGGTGCATGGTTTGCACTGAACGTACCATAGGCATAGAAATCATTTTGGACACACTCGATGGGACTCCTAGGTGACAAGGCTCAAGTGGAAGCTCGGTACGTTCCATTTGGAGATAGTGCTACTCTTGATGCATGAATTGTGCACGGTTTGCGTCGAACGTATCGTAGCCTAGGAAATAGTATTGGTGGCACCTGATGGAACTCCTAGGTTACGTGGGTCATGTGGAATCTTGTTTCGATCTGTTTTGAAACAGTGTTAGCGTCGTTGCAAGATAGGTGCTCGGTTTGCGTCAAATGTACCATAGGTTCATAAATTGTTTTAGAAGCGCCCGCGGTACTCCTAGGTGATGAGGGTCTAGTGGAGATCTGTTTGGTCCATTTGGAGATAATGCTATAGAAGATAGGTGCACGGTTTGCATTGAACGTACCATAGGTCATAGAAATTTTTGGAGGCACCCGATGGAACTCGTAAGTGACGCGGGTCGTGTGGAATCTTGTTTTAGTCTATTTGGAGATAGTGTTAGTGTCAGTGCAAGGTTGGAGCATGGTTTGCAGCGAACACGCCATAGGCATAGAAATCGTTTTGGACGAACTCGATTAGACTCCTAGGTGACGAGGCTCAAGTGGAAGCTCGGTTCGGTCCGTTTGGGGATAGTGCTTCTCTTGATGCAAGATTGGTGCTTGGTTTGTACCAAATGTAGCATAGGCATAGAAATTGTTTTGGACGCACTTGAGGGGACACCTAGGTGACGAGGCTCAAGTGGAAGCTCGATTCGGTACGTTTGGAGATAGTGCTACTCTTGATGCAAGATTGGTGCTCGATTTGCGTCGAATGTGCCGTAAGCTCAGAAATAGTATTGGAGGCACCCAATGGATCTCCTAGGTGACGTGGGTCATGTGGAATCTCGTTTTGATCTATTTTGAGACCGTGTTAGCGTCGGTGCAAGATAGGTGCATGGTTTGCACTGAACGTACCATAGGCATAGAAATCGTTTTGCACACACTCGATGGGACTCCTAGGTGACGAGGCTCAAGTGGAAGCTTGGTATGGTCCATTTGGAGATAGTGCTACTCTTGATGCATGATTGGTGCACGGTTTGCGTTGAACGTACCGTAGGCTCAGAAATAGTATTGGAGGCACCCGATGGAACTCCTAGGTTACGTGGGTCATGTGGAATCTTGTTTCGATCTGTGTTTGAAACAGTGTTAGCGTCGGTGCAAGATAGGTGCTCGGTTTTCGTCAAATGTACCATAGGTTCATAAATTGTGTTCGAAGCGCCCGCGGTACTCCTAGGTGATGAGGGTCTGGTGGAGATCTGTTTGGTCCATTTGGAGATAATGCTACAGAAGATAGGTGCACGGTTTGCATTGAACGTACCATAGGTCATAAATAGTTTTGATGCACCCGATGGAACTCGTAAGTGACGTGGGTCATGTGGAATCTCGTTTTAGTCCATTTGGAGATAGTGTTAGTGTCAGCGCAAGGTTGGAGCACGGTTTGCACCGAACTTACCATAGGCGTAGGAATCGTTTTGGATGAACTCGATCAGACTCCTAGGTGACGAGGCTCAAGTGGGAGCTCGGTTCGGTCCGTTTGGGGATAGTGCTTCTCTTGATGCAAGATTGGTGCTTGGTTTGCTTCAAATGTGGCATAGGCATAGAAATTGTTTTGGACACACTCGAGGGGACACCTAGGTGACGAGGCTCAAGTCGAAGCTCGATTCGGTACGTTTGGAGATAGTGCTACTCTTGATGCAAGATTGGTGCTCAATTTGCGTCGAATGTGCCATAGGCTCAGAAATAGTATTGGAGGCACCCAATGGATCTCCTAGGTGACGTGGGTCATGTGGAATCTCGTTTTGATCTATTTTGAGACAGTGTTAGCATCGGTGCAAGATAGGTGCATGGTTTGCACTGAATGTACCATAGGCATAGAAATCGTTTTGCACAAACTCGATGGGACTCCTTGGGGACGAGGCTCAAGTGGAAGCTCGGTATGGTCCATTTGGAGATAGTGCTACTCTTGATGCATGATTGGTGCACGGTTTGCGTTAAATGTACCGTTGGCTCAGAAATAGTATTGGAGGCACCCGATGGAACTCCTAGGTTACGTGGGTCATGTGGAATCTTGTTTCGATCTGTTTTGAAACAGTGTTAGCGTCGGTGCAAGATAGGTGCTCAGTTTGCGTCAAATGTACCATAGGTTCATAAATTCTTTTCGAAGCGCCCGCGGTACTCCTAGGTGATGAGGGTCTGGTGGAGATCTGTTTGGTCCATTTGAAGATAATGCTATAGAAGATAGGTGCACGGTTTGTGTCGAACGTACCGTAGGCTAGGAAATAGTATTGGTGCACCCGATGGAACTCCTAGGTTACGTGGGTCATGTGGAATCTTGTTTTGATCTGTTTTGAAACAGCGTTAGCGTCGGTGCAAGATAGGTTCTCGGTTTGCGTCAAATGTACCATAGGTTCATAAATTGTTTTAGAAGCGCCCGTGGTACTCCTAGGGGATGAGGGTCTGGTGGAGATCTGTTTGGTCCATTTGGAGATAATGCTACAGAAGATAGGTGCACGGTTTGCATTGAACGTACAATAGGTCATAGAATTTTTTGGAGGCACCCGATGGAACTCGTAAGAGACATGGGTCGTGTGGAATCTCGTTTTAGTCCATTTGGAGATAGTGTTAGTGTTAGTGCAAGGTTGGAGCATGGTATGCACCGAACACGCCATAGGCATAGAAATCGTTTTGGATGAACTCGATCAGACTCCTAGGTGACGACGCTCAAGTGGAAGCTCGGTTTGGTCTGTTTGGGGATAGTGCTTCTCTTGATGCAAGATTGGTGCTTGGTTTGCACCAAATGAGCATAGGCATAGAAATTGTTTTGGACGCACTTGAGGGGACTCCTAGGTGACGAGGCTCAAGTGGAAGCTCGATTCGGTACGTTTGGAGATAGTGCTACTCTTGATGCAAGATTGTTGCTCGATTTGCGTCGAATGTGCCGTAGGCTCAGAAATAGTATTGGAGGCACCCAATGGAACTCCTAGGTGACGTGGGTCATGTGGAATCTCGTTTTGATCTATTTTGAGACAGTGTTTGCGTTGGTGCAAGATAGGTGCACAGTTCGCACTGAACGTACCATAGGCATAGAAATCATTTTGGACACACTCGATGGGACTCCTAGGTGACAAGGCTCAAGTGGAAGCTCGGTACGGTCCATTTGGAGATAGTGCTACTCTTGATGCATGATTGGTGCACGGTTTGCGTCGAACGTACCGTAGGCTAGGAAATAGTATTGGTGGCACCTGATGGAACTCCTAGGTTACGTGGGTCATGTGGAATCTTGTTTCGATCTGTTTTGAAACAGTGTTAGCGTCGGTGCAAGATAGGTGCTCGGTTTGCACCAAATGTACCATAGGTTCATAAATTGTTTTAGAAGCGCCCGTGGTACTCCTAGGTGATGAGGGTCTGGTGGAGATTTGTTTGGTCCATTTGGAGATAATGCTACAGAAGATAGGTGCACGGTTTGCATTGAACGTACCATAGGTCATAGAAATTTTTGGAGGCACCCGATGGAACTCGTAAGTGACGTGGGTCGTGTGGAATCTCGTTTTAGTCCATTTGGAGATAGTGTTAGTGTCAGTGCAAGGTTGGAGCATGGTTTGCACTGAACACGCCATAGGCATAGAAATCATTTTGGATGAACTCGATCAGACTCCTAGGTGACGAGGCTCAAGTGGAAGCTCGGTTTGGTCCGTTTGGGGATAGTGCTTCTCTTGATGCAAGATTGGTGCTTGGTTTGCACCAAATGTAGCATAGCATAGAAATTGTTTTGGACACACTCGAGGGGACACCTAGGTGACGAGGCTCAAGTCGAAGCTCGATTCGGTACGTTTGGAGATAGTGCTACTCTTAATGCAAGATTGGTGCTCGATTTGCGTCGAATGTGCCGTAGGCTCAGAAATAGTATTGGAGGCACCCAATGGATCTCCTAGGTGACGTGGGTCATGTGGAATCTCGTTTTGATCTATTTTGAGACAGTGTTTGCGTCGGTGCAAGATAGGTGCACGGTTTGCACTGAACGTACCATAGGCATAGAAATCGTTTTGCACACACTCGATGGGACTCCTAGGTGATGAGGCTCAAGTGGAAGCTCGGTACGGTCCATTTGGAGATAGTGCTACTCTTGATGCATGATTGGTGCACGGTTTGCGTTGAACGTACCATAGGCTCAGAAATAGTATTAGAGGCACCCGATGGAACTCCTAGGTTACGTGGGTCATGTGGAATCTTGTTTCGATCTGTTTTGAAACAGTGTTAGTGTCGGTGCAAGATAGGTGCTCGGTTTGCGTCAAATGTACCATAGGTTCATAAATTCTTTTCGAAGCGCCCGCGGTACTCCTAGGTGATGAGGGTCTGGTGGAGATCTATTTGGTCCATTTGGAGATAATGCTATAGAAGATAGGTGCACGGTTTGCATTGAACGTACCATAGGTCATAAATAGTTTTGGACGCACCCGATGGAACTTGTAAGTGACGTGGGTCGTGTGGAATCTCGTTTTAGTCCATTTGGAGATAGTGTTAGTGTCAGTGCAAGGTTGGAGCACGGTTTGCACCGAACATACCATAGGCGTAGGAATCGTTTTGGACGATCTCGATCAGACACTTAGGTGACGAGGCTCAAGTGGAAGCTCAGTTCGGTCCGTTTGGGGATAGTGCTTCTCTTGATGCAAGATTGGTGCTTGGTTTGCACCAAATGTAGCATAGGCATAGAAATTGTTTTGGACGAACTCGAGGGGACTCCTAGGTGATGAGGCTCAAGTGGAAGCTTGATTCAGTATGTTTGGAGATAGTGCTACTCTTGATGCAAGATTGTTGCTCGATTTGCGTCGAATGTGCCGTAGGCTCAGAAATAGTATTGGAGGCACCCAATGGAGCTCCTAGGTGACGTGGGTCATGTGAAATCTCGTTTTGATCTATTTTGAGACAGTGTTTGCGTCGGTGCAAGATAGGTGCATGGTTTGCACTGAACGTACCATAGGCACAGAAATCATTTTGGACACACTCGATGGGACTCCTAGGTGACAAGGCTCAAGTGGAAGCTCGGTACGGTCCATTTGGAGATAGTGCTACTCTTGATGCATGATTGGTGCACGGTTTGTGTCGAACGTACCGTAGGCTAGGAAATAGTATTGGTGGCACCTGATGGAACTCCTAGGTTATGTGGGTCATGTGGAATCTTGTTTTGATCTGTTTTGAAATAGTGTTAGCGTCGGTGCAAGATAGGTGCTCGGTTTGCGTCAAATGTACCATAGGTTCATAAATTGTTTTAGAAGCGCCCGTGGTACTCCTAGGTGATGAGGGTCTGGTGGAGATCTGTTTGGTCCATTTGGAGATAATGCTACAGAAGATAGGTGCATGGTTTGCATTGAACGTACCATAGGTCATAGAATTTTTTGGAGGCACCCGATGGAACTCGTAAGTGACGCGGGTCGTGTGGAATCTCGTTTTAGTCCATTTGGAGATAGTGTTAGTGTCAGTGCAAGGTTGGAGCATGGTTTGCACCGAACACGCCATTGGCATAGAAATCGTTTTGGATGAACTCGATCAGACTCCTAGGTGACGACGCTCAAGTGGAAGCTCGGTTTGGTCTGTTTGGGGATAGTGCTTCTCTTGATGCAAGATTGGTGCTTGGTTTGTACCAAATGAGCATAGGCATAGAAATTGTTTTGGACGCACTTGAGGGGACTCCTAGGTGACGAGGCTCAAGTGGAAGCTCGATTCGGTACGTTTGGAGATAGTGCTACTCTTGATGCAAGATTGTTGCTCGATTTGCGTCGAATGTGCCGTAGGCTCAGAAATAGTATTGGAGGCACCCAATGGAACTCCTAGGTGACGTGGGTCATGTGAAATCTCGTTTTGATCTATTTTGAGACAGTGTTTGCGTTGGTGCAAGATAGGTGCACAGTTTGCACTGAACGTACCATAGGCATAGAAATCATTTTGGACACACTCGATGGGACTCCTAGGTGACAAGGCTCAAGTGGAAGCTCGGTACGGTCCATTTGGAGATAGTGCTACTCTTGATGCATGATTGGTGCACGGTTTGCGTCGAACGTACCGTAGGCTAGGAAATAGTATTGGTGGCACCGGATGGAACTCCTAGGTTACGTGGGTCATGTGGAATCTTGTTTCGATCTGTTTTGAAACAGTGTTAGCGTCGGTGCAAGATAGGTGCTCGGTTTGCACCAAATGTACCATAGGTTCATAAATTGTTTTAGAAGCGCCCGTGGTACTCCTAGGTGATGAGGGTCTGGTGGAGATCTGTTTGGTCCATTTGGAGATAATGCTACAGAAGATAGGTGCACGGTTTGCATTGAACGTACCATAGGTCATAGAAATTTTTGGAGGCACCCGATGGAACTCGTAAGTGACGCGGGTCGTGTGGAATCTCGTTTTAGTCCATTTGGAGATAGTGTTAGTGTCAGTGCAAGGTTGGAGCATGGTTTGCACTAGACACGCCATAGGCATAGAAATCATTTTGGATGAACTCGATCAGACTCCTAGGTGACGAGGCTCAAGTGGAAGCTCGGTTTGGTCCGTTTGGGGATAGTGCTTCTCTTGATGCAAGATTGGTGCTTGGTTTGCACCAAATGTAGCATAGCATAGAAATTGTTTTGGACACACTCGAGGGGACACCTAGGTGACGAGGCTCAAGTCGAAGCTCGATTCGGTACATTTGGAGATAGTGCTACTCTTGATGCAAGATTGGTGCTCGATTTGTGTCGAATGTGCCGTAGGCTCAGAAATAGTATTGGAGGCACCCAATGGATCTCCTAGGTGACGTGGGTCATGTGGAATCTCGTTTTGATCTATTTTGAGACAGTGTTTGCGTCGGTGCAAGATAGGTGCACGGTTTGCACTGAACGTACCATAGGCATAGAAATCGTTTTGCACACACTCGATGGGACTCCTAGGTGATGAGGCTCATGTGGAAGCTCGGTACGGTCCATTTGGAGATAGTGCTACTCTTGATGCATGATTGGTGCACGGTTTGCGTTGAACGTACCATAGGCTCAGAAATAGTATTAGAGGCACCCGATGGAACTCCTAGGTTACGTGGGTCATGTGGAATCTTGTTTTGATCTATTTTGAAACAGTGTTAGTGTCGGTGCAAGATAGGTGCTCGGTTTGCGTCAAAGGTACCATAGGTTCATAAATTCTTTTCGAAGCACCCGCGGTACTCCTAGGTGATGAGGGTCTGGTGGAGATCTGTTTGGTCCATTTGGAGATAATGCTATAGAAGATAGGTGCACGGTTTGCATTGAACGTACCATAGGTCATAAATAGTTTTGGACGCACCCGATGGAACTTGTAAGTGACGTGGGTCGTGTGTAATCTCGTTTTAGTCCATTTGGAGATAGTGTTAGTGTCAGTGCAAGGTTGGAGCACGGTTTGCACCGAACATACCATAGGCGTAGGAATCATTTTGGACGAACTCGATCAGACTCTTAGGTGACGAGGCTCAAGTGGAAGCTCAGTTCGGTCCGTTTGGGGATAGTGCTTCTCTTGATGCAAGATTGGTGCTTGGTTTGCACCAAATGTAGCATAGGCATAGAAATTGTTTTGGACGAACTCGAGGGGACTCCTAGGTGATGAGGCTCAAGTGGAAGCTTGATTCAGTATGTTTGGAGATAGTGCTACTCTTGATGCAAGATTGTTGCTCGATTTGCGTCGAATGTGTCGTAGGCTCAGAAATAGTATTGGAGGCACCCAATGGAACTCCTAGGTGACGTGGGTCATGTGGAATCTCGTTTTGATCTATTTTGAGACAGTGTTTGCGTCGGTGCAAGATAGGTGCACGGTTTGCACTGAACGTACCATAGGCACAGAAATCATTATGGACACACTCGATGGGACTCCTAGGTGACAAGGCTCAAGTGGAAGCTCGGTACGGTCCATTTGGAGATAGTGCTACTCTTGATGCATGATTGGTGCACGGTTTGTGTCGAACGTACCATAGGCTAGGAAATAGTATTGGTGGCACCTGATGGAACTCCTAGGTTACGTGGGTCATGTGGAATCTTGTTTTGATCTGTTTTGAAACAGTGTTAGCGTCGGTGCAAGATAGGTGCTCGGTTTGCGTCAAATGTACCATAGGTTCATAAATTGTTTTAGAAGCGCCCGTGGTACTCCTAGGTGATGAAGGTCTGGTGGAGATCTGTTTGGTCCATTTGGAGATAATGCTACAGAAGATTGGTGCACGGTTTGCATTGAACGTACCATAGGTCATAGAATTTTTTGGAGGCACCCGATGGAACTCGTAAGTGACGCGGGTCGTGTGGAATCTCGTTTTAGTCCATTTGGAGATAGTGTTAGTGTCAGTGCAAGGTTGGAGCATGGTTTGCACCGAACACGCCATAGGCATAGAAATCGTTTTGGATGAACTCGATCAGACTCCTAGGTGACGACGCTCAAGTGGAAGCTCGGTTTGGTCTGTTTGGGGATAGTGCTTCTCTTGATGCAAGATTGGTGCTTGGTTTGCACCAAATGAGCATAGGCATAGAAATTGTTTTGGACGCACTTGAGGGGACTCCTAGGTGACGAGGCTCAAGTGGAAGCTCGATTCGGTACGTTTGGAGATAGTGCTACTCTTGATGCAAGATTGTTGCTCGATTTGCGTCGAATGTGCCGTAGGCTCATAAATAGTATTTGTAGGCACCCAATGGAACTCCTAGGTGACGTGGGTCATGTGGAATCTCGTTTTGATCTATTTTGAGACAGTGTTTGCGTTGGTGCAAGATAGGTGCACAATTTGCACTGAACGTACCATAGGCATAGAAATCATTTTGGACACACTCGATGGGACTCCTAGGTGACAAGGCTCAAGTGGAAGCTCGGTACGGTCCATTTGGAGATAGTGCTACTCTTGATGCATGATTGGTGCACGGTTTGCGTCGAACGTACCGTAGGCTAGGAAATAGTATTGGTGGCACCTGATGGAACTCCTAGGTTACGTGGGTCATGTGGAATCTTGTTTCGATCTGTTTTGAAACAGTGTTAGCGTCGGTGCAAGATAGGTGCTCGGTTTGCACCAAATGTACCATAGGTTCATAAATTGTTTTAGAAGCGCCCGTGGTACTCCTAGGTGATGAGGGTCTGGTGGAGATCTGTTTGGTCCATTTGGAGATAATGCTACAGAAGATAGGTGCACGGTTTGCATTGAACGTACCATAGGTCATAGAAATTTTTGGAGGCACCCGATGGAACTCGTAAGTGACGCGGGTCGTGTGGAATCTCGTTTTAGTCCATTTGGAGATAGTGTTAGTGTCAGTGCAAGGTTGGAGCATGGTTTGCACTGAACACGCCATAGGCATAGAAATCATTTTGGATGAACTCGATCAGACTCCTAGGTGACGAGGTCAAGTGGAAGCTCGGTTTGGTCCGTTTGGGGATAGTGCTTCTCTTGATGCAAGATTGGTGCTTGGTTTGCACCAAATGTAGCATAGCATAGAAATTATTTTGGACACACTCGAGGGGACACCTAGGTGACGAGGCTCAAGTCGAAGCTCGATTCGGTACGTTTGGAGATAGTGCTACTCTTGATGCAAGATTGGTGCTCGATTTGCGTCGAATGTGCCGTAGGCTCAGAAATAGTATTGGAGGCACCCAATGGATCTCCTAGGTGACGTGGGTCATGTGGAATCTCGTTTTGATCTATTTTGAGACAGTGTTTGTGTCGGTGCAAGATAGGTGCACAGTTTGCACTGAACGTACCATAGGCATAGAAATCGTTTTGCACACACTCGATGGGACTCCTAGGTGATGAGGCTCAAGTGGAAGCTCGGTACGGTCCATTTGGAGATAGTGCTACTCTTGATGCATGATTGGTGCACGGTTTGCGTTGAACGTACCATAGGCTCAGAAATAGTATTAGAGGCACCCGATGGAACTCCTAGGTTACGTGGGTCATGTGGAATCTTGTTTCGATCTGTTTTGAAACAGTGTTAGTGTCGGTGCAAGATAGGTGCTCGGTTTGCGTCAAATGTACCATAGGTTCATAAATTCTTTTCGAAGCGCCCGCGGTACTCCTAGGTGATGAGGGTCTGGTGGAGATCTGTTTGGTCCATTTGGAGATAATGCTATAGAAGATAGGTGCACGGTTTGCATTGAACGTACCATAGGTCATAAATAGTTTTGGACGCACCCGATGGAACTTGTAAGTGACGTGGGTCGTGTGGAATCTCGTTTTAGTCCATTTGGATATAGTGTTAGTGTCAGTGCAAGGTTGGAGCACGGTTTGCACCGAACATACCATAGGCGTAGGAATCGTTTTGGACGAACTCGATCAGACTCCTAGGTGACGAGGCTCAAGTGGAAGCTCAGTTCGGTCCGTTTGGGGATAGTGCTTCTCTTGATGCAAGATTGGTGCTTGGTTTGCACCAAATGTAGCATAGGCATAGAAATTGTTTTGGACGCACTAGAGGGGACTCCTAGGTGATGAGGCTCAAGTGGAAGCTCGATTCAGTTCGTTTGGAGATAGTGCTACTCTTGATGCAAGATTGTTGCTCGATTTGCGTCGAATGTGCCGTAGGCTCAGAAATAGTATTGGAGGCACCCAATGGAACTCCTAGGTGACGTGGGTCATGTGGAATCTCGTTTTGATCTATTTTGAGACAGTGTTTGCGTCGGTGCAAGATAGGTGCACGGTTTGCACTGAACGTACCATAGGCACAGAAATCATTTTGGACACACTCGATGGGACTCCTAGGTGACAAGGCTCAAGTGGAAGCTCGGTACGGTCCATTTGGAGATAGTGCTACTCTTGATGCATGATTGGTGCATGGTTTGTGTCGAACGTACCGTAGGCTAGGAAATAGTATTGGTGGCACCTGATGGAACTCCTAGGTTACGTGGGTCATGTGGAATCTTGTTTTGATCTGTTTTGAAACAGTGTTAGTGTCGGTGCAAGATAGGTGCTCGGTTTGCGTCAAATGTACCGTAGGTTCATAAATTGTTTTAGAAGCGCCCGTGGTACTCCTAGGTGATGAGGGTCTGGTGGAGATCTGTTTGGTCCATTTGGAGATAATGCTACAGAAGATAGGTGCACGGTTTGCATTGAACGTACCATAGGTCATAGAAATTTTTGGAGGCACCCGATGGAACTCGTAAGTGACGTGGGTCGTGTGGAATCTCATTTTAGTCTATTTGGAGATAGTGTTAGTGTCAGCGTAAGGTTAGAGCACGGTTTGCACCGAACATACCATAGGCGTAGGAATCGTTTTGGACAAACTCGATCAGACTCCTAGGTGACGAGGCTCAAGTGGAAGCTCGGTTCGGTCCGTTTGGGGATAGTGCTTCTCTTGATGCAAGATTGGTGCTTGGTTTGTACCAAATGTAGCATAGGCATAGAAATTGTTTTGGACGCACTCGAGGGGACTCCTAGGTGATGAGGCTCAAGTGGAAGCTCGATTTAGTATGTTTGGAGATAGTGCTACTCTTGATGTAAGATTGGTGCTCGATTTGCGTCGAATGTGCCGTAGGCTCAGAAATAGTATTGGAGGCACCTAATGGATCTCCTAGGTGACGTGGGTCATGTGGAATCTCGTTTTGATCTATTTTGAGACAGTGTTTGCGTCGGTGCAAGATAGGTGCACGGTTTGCACTGAACGTACCATAGGCATAGAAATCGTTTTGCACACACTCGATGGGACTCCTAGGTGATGAGGCTCAAGTGGAAGCTCGGTACGGTCCATTTGGAGATAGTGCTACTCTTGATGCATGATTGGTGCACGGTTTGCGTTGAACGTACCGTAGGCTCAGAAATAGTATTAGAGGCACCCGATGGAACTCCTAGGTTACGTGGGTCATGTGGAATCTTGTTTCGATCTGTTTTGAAACAGTGTTAGCGTCGGTGCAAGATAGGTGCTCGGTTTGCGTCAAATGTACCATAGGTTCATAAATTCTTTTCAAAGCGCCCGCGGTACTCCTAGGTGATGAGGGTCTGGTGGAGATCTGTTTGGTCCATTTGAAGATAATGCTATAGAAGATAGGTGCACGGTTTGCATTGAACGTACCATAGGTCATAAATAGTTTTGGACGCACCCGATGGAACTTGTAAGTGACGTGGGTCGTGTGGAATCTCGTTTTAGTCCATTTGGAGATAGTGTTAGTGTCAGTGCAAGGTTGGAGCACGGTTTGCGCCGAACATACCATAGGCGTAGGAATCGTTTTGGACGAACTCGATCAGACTCCTAGGTGACGAGGCTCAAGTGGAAGCTCAGTTCGGTCCGTTTGGGGATAGTGCTTCTCTTGATGCAAGATTGGTGCTTGGTTTGCACCAAATGTAGCATAGGCATAGAAATTGTTTTGGACGCACTAGAGGGGACTCCTAGGTGATGAGGCTCAAGTGGAAGCTCGATTCAGTTCGTTTGGAGATAGTGCTACTCTTGATGCAAGATTGTTGCTCGATTTGCGTCGAATGTGCCGTAGGCTCAGAAATAGTATTGGAGGCACCCAATGGAACTCCTAGGTGACGTGGGTCATGTGGAATCTCGTTTTGATCTATTTTGAGACAGTGTTTGCGTCGGTGCAAGATAGGTGCACGGTTTGCACTGAACGTACCATAGGCACAGAAATCATTTTGGACACACTCGATGGGACTCCTAGGTGACAAGGCTCAAGTGGAAGCTCGGTACGGTCCATTTGGAGATAGTGCTACTCTTGATGCATGATTGGTGCATGGTTTGTGTCGAACGTACCGTAGGCTAGGAAATAGTATTGGTGGCACCTGATGGAACTCCTAGGTTACGTGGGTCATGTGGAATCTTGTTTGGATCTGTTTTGAAACAGTGTTAGTGTCGGTGCAAGATAGGTGCTCGGTTTGCGTCAAATGTACCATAGGTTCATAAATTGTTTTAGAAGCGCCCGTGGTACTCCTAGGTGATGAGGGTCTGGTGGAGATCTGTTTGGTCCATTTGGAGATAATGCTACAGAAGATAGGTGCACGGTTTGCATTGAACGTACCATAGGTCATAGAAATTTTTGGAGGCACCCGATGGAACTCGTAAGTGACGTGGGTCGTGTGGAATCTCATTTTAGTCTATTTGGAGATAGTGTTAGTGTCAGTGTAAGGTTAGAGCACGGTTTGCACCGAACATACCATAGGCGTAGGAATCGTTTTGGACAAACTCGATCAGACTCCTAGGTGACGAGGCTCAAGTGGAAGCTCGGTTCGGTCCGTTTGGGGATAGTGCTTCTCTTGATGCAAGATTGGTGCTTGGTTTGTACCAAATGTAGCATAGGCATAGAAATTGTTTTGGACGCACTCGAGGGGACTCCTAGGTGATGAGGCTCAAGTGGAAGCTCGATTTAGTATGTTTGGAGATAGTGCTACTCTTGATGCAAGATTGGTGCTCGATTTGCGTCGAATGTGCCGTAGGCTCAGAAATAGTATTGGAGGCACCTAATGGATCTCCTAGGTGACGTGGGTCATGTGGAATCTCGTTTTGATCTATTTTGAGACAGTGTTTGCGTCGGTGCAAGATAGGTGCACGGTTTGCACTGAACGTACCATAGGCATAGAAATCGTTTTGCACACACTCGATGGGACTCCTAGGTGATGAGGCTCAAGTGGAAGCTCGGTACGGTCCATTTGGAGATAGTGCTACTCTTGATGCATGATTGGTGCACGGTTTGCGTTGAACGTACCGTAGGCTCAGAAATAGTATTAGAGGCACCCGATGGAACTCCTAGGTTACGTGGGTCATGTGGAATCTTGTTTCGATCTGTTTTGAAACAGTGTTAGCGTCGGTGCAAGATAGGTGCTCGGTTTGCGTCAAATGTACCATAGGTTCATAAATTCTTTTCAAAGCGCCCGCGGTACTCCTAGGTGATGAGGGTCTGGTGGAGATCTGTTTGGTCCATTTGAAGATAATGCTATAGAAGATAGGTGCACGGTTTGCATTGAACGTACCATAGGTCATAAATAGTTTTGGACGCACCCGATGGAACTTGTAAGTGACGTGGGTCGTGTGGAATCTCGTTTTAGTCCATTTGGAGATAGTGTTAGTGTCAGTGCAAGGTTGGAGCACGGTTTGCGCCGAACATACCATAGGCGTAGGAATCGTTTTGGACGAACTCGATCAGACTCCTAGGTGACGAGGCTCAAGTGGAAGCTCAGTTCGGTCCGTTTGGGGATAGTGCTTCTCTTGATGCAAGATTGGTGCTTGGTTTGCACCAAATGTAGCATAGGCATAGAAATTGTTTTGGACGCACTAGAGGGGACTCCTAGGTGATGAGGCTCAAGTGGAAGCTCGATTCAGTTCGTTTGGAGATAGTGCTACTCTTGATGCAAGATTGTTGCTCGATTTGCGTCGAATGTGCCGTAGGCTCAGAAATAGTATTGGAGGCACCCAATGGAACTCCTAGGTGACGTGGGTCATGTGGAATCTCGTTTTGATCTATTTTGAGACAGTGTTTGCGTCGGTGCAAGATAGGTGCACGGTTTGCACTGAACGTACCATAGGCACAGAAATCATTTTGGACACACTCGATGGGACTCCTAGGTGACAAGGCTCAAGTGGAAGCTCGGTACGGTCCATTTGGAGATAGTGCTACTCTTGATGCATGATTGGTGCATGGTTTGTGTCGAACGTACCGTAGGCTAGGAAATAGTATTGGTGGCACCTGATGGAACTCCTAGGTTACGTGGGTCATGTGGAATCTTGTTTTGATCTGTTTTGAAACAGTGTTAGTGTCGGTGCAAGATAGGTGCTCGGTTTGCGTCAAATGTACCATAGGTTCATAAATTGTTTTAGAAGCGCCCGTGGTACTCCTAGGTGATGAGGGTCTGGTGGAGATCTGTTTGGTCCATTTGGAGATAATGCTACAGAAGATAGGTGCACGGTTTGCATTGAACGTACCATAGGTCATAGAAATTTTTGGAGGCACCCGATGGAACTCGTAAGTGACGTGGGTCGTGTGGAATCTCATTTTAGTCTATTTGGAGATAGTGTTAGTGTCAGTGTAAGGTTAGAGCACGGTTTGCACCGAACATACCATAGGCGTAGGAATCGTTTTGGACAAACTCGATCAGACTCCTAGGTGACGAGGCTCAAGTGGAAGCTCGGTTCGGTCCGTTTGGGGATAGTGCTTCTCTTGATGCAAGATTGGTGCTTGGTTTGTACCAAATGTAGCATAGGCATAGAAATTGTTTTGGACGCACTCGAGGGGACTCCTAGGTGATGAGGCTCAAGTGGAAGCTCGATTTAGTATGTTTGGAGATAGTGCTACTCTTGATGCAAGATTGGTGCTCGATTTGCGTCGAATGTGCCGTAGGCTCAGAAATAGTATTGGAGGCACCTAATGGATCTCCTAGGTGACGTGGGTCATGTGGAATCTCGTTTTGATCTATTTTGAGACAGTGTTTGCGTCGGTGCAAGATAGGTGCACGGTTTGCACTGAACGTACCATAGGCATAGAAATCGTTTTGCACACACTCGATGGGACTCCTAGGTGATGAGGCTCAAGTGGAAGCTCGGTACGGTCCATTTGGAGATAGTGCTACTCTTGATGCATGATTGGTGCACGGTTTGCGTTGAACGTACCGTAGGCTCAGAAATAGTATTAGAGGCACCCGATGGAACTCCTAGGTTACGTGGGTCATGTGGAATCTTGTTTCGATCTGTTTTGAAACAGTGTTAGCGTCGGTGCAAGATAGGTGCTCGGTTTGCGTCAAATGTACCATAGGTTCATAAATTCTTTTCAAAGCGCCCGCGGTACTCCTAGGTGATGAGGGTCTGGTGGAGATCTGTTTGGTCCATTTGAAGATAATGCTATAGAAGATAGGTGCACGGTTTGCATTGAACGTACCATAGGTCATAAATAGTTTTGGACGCACCCGATGGAACTTGTAAGTGACGTGGGTCGTGTGGAATCTCGTTTTAGTCCATTTGGAGATAGTGTTAGTGTCAGTGCAAGGTTGAAGCACGGTTTGCGCCGAACATACCATAGGCGTAGGAATCGTTTTGGACGAACTCGATCAGACTCCTAGGTGACGAGGCTCAAGTGGAAGCTCAGTTCGGTCCGTTTGGGGATAGTGCTTCTCTTGATGCAAGATTGGTGCTTGGTTTGCACCAAATGTAGCATAGGCATAGAAATTGTTTTGGACGCACTAGAGGGGACTCCTAGGTGATGAGGCTCAAGTGGAAGCTCGATTCAGTTCGTTTGGAGATAGTGCTACTCTTGATGCAAGATTGTTGCTCGATTTGCGTCGAATGTGCCGTAGGCTCAGAAATAGTATTGGAGGCACCCAATGGAACTCCTAGGTGACGTGGGTCATGTGGAATCTCGTTTTGATCTATTTTGAGACAGTGTTTGCGTCGGTGCAAGATAGGTGCACGGTTTGCACTGAACGTACCATAGGCACAGAAATCATTTTGGACACACTCGATGGGACTCCTAGGTGACAAGGCTCAAGTGGAAGCTCGGTACGGTCCATTTGGAGATAGTGCTACTCTTGATGCATGATTGGTGCATGGTTTGTGTCGAACGTACCGTAGGCTAGGAAATAGTATTGGTGGCACCTGATGGAACTCCTAGGTTACGTGGGTCATGTGGAATCTTGTTTTGATCTGTTTTGAAACAGTGTTAGTGTCGGTGCAAGATAGGTGCTCGGTTTGCGTCAAATGTACCATAGGTTCATAAATTGTTTTAGAAGCGCTCGTGGTACTCTTAGGTGATGAGGGTCTGGTGGAGATCTGTTTGGTCCATTTGGAGATAATGCTACAGAAGATAGGTGCACGGTTTGCATTGAACGTACCATAGGTCATAGAAATTTTTGGAGGCACCCGATGGAACTCGTAAGTGACGTGGGTCGTGTGGAATCTTATTTTAGTCTATTTGGAGATAGTGTTAGTGTCAGCGTAAGGTTAGAGCACGGTTTGCACCGAACATACCATAGGCGTAGGAATCGTTTTGGACAAACTCGATCAGACTCCTAGGTGACGAGGCTCAAGTGGAAGCTCGGTTCGGTCCGTTTGGGGATAGTGCTTCTCTTGATGCAAGATTGGTGCTTGGTTTGTACCAAATGTAGCATAGGCATAGAAATTGTTTTGGACGCACTCGAGGGGACTCCTAGGTGATGAGGCTCAAGTGGAAGCTCGATTTAGTATGTTTGGAGATAGTGCAACTCTTGATGCAAGATTGGTGCTCGATTTGCGTCGAATGTGCCGTAGGCTCAGAAATAGTATTGGAGGCACCTAATGGATCTCCTAGGTGACGTGGGTCATGTGGAATCTCGTTTTGATCTATTTTGAGACAGTGTTTGCGTCGGTGCAAGATAGGTGCACGGTTTGCACTGAACGTACCATAGGCATAGAAATCGTTTTGCACACACTCGATGGGACTCCTAGGTGATGAGGCTCAAGTGGAAGCTCGGTACGGTCCATTTGGAGATAGTGCTACTCTTGATGCATGATTGGTGCACGATTTGCGTTGAACGTACCGTAGGCTCAGAAATAGTATTAGAGGCACCCGATGGAACTCCTAGGTTACGTGGGTCATGTGGAATCTTGTTTCGATCTGTTTTGAAACAGTGTTAGCGTCGGTGCAAGATAGGTGCTCGGTTTGCGTCAAATGTACCATGTTCATAAATTCTTTTCAAAGCGCCCGCGGTACTCCTAGGTGATGAGGGTCTGGTGGAGATCTGTTTGGTCCATTTGAAGATAATGCTATAGAAGATAGGTGCACGGTTTGCATTGAACGTACCATAGGTCATAAATAGTTTTGGACACACCCGATGGAACTTGTAAGTGACGTGGGTCGTGTGGAATCTCGTTTTAGTCCATTTGGAGATAGTGTTAGTGTCAGTGCAAGGTTGGAGCACGGTTTGCGCCGAACATACCATAGGCGTAGGAATCGTTTTGGACGAACTCGATCAGACTCCTAGGTGACGAGGCTCAAGTGGAAGCTCAGTTCGGTCCGTTTGGGGATAGTGCTTCTCTTGATGCAAGATTGGTGCTTGGTTTGCACCAAATGTAGCATAGGCATAGAAATTGTTTTGGACGCACTAGAGGGGACTCCTAGGTGATGAGGCTCAAGTGGAAGCTCGATTCAGTTCGTTTGGAGATAGTGCTACTCTTGATGCAAGATTGTTGCTCGATTTGCGTCGAATGTGCCGTAGGCTCAGAAATAGTATTGGAGGCACCCAATGGAACTCCTAGGTGACGTGGGTCATGTGGAATCTCGTTTTGATCTATTTTGAGACAGTGTTTGCGTCGGTGCAAGATAGGTGCACGGTTTGCACTGAACGTACCATAGGCACAGAAATCATTTTGGACACACTCGATGGGACTCCTAGGTGACAAGGCTCAAGTGGAAGCTCGGTACGGTCCATTTGGAGATAGTGCTACTCTTGATGCATGATTGGTGCATGGTTTGTGTCGAACGTACCGTAGGCTAGGAAATAGTATTGGTGGCACCTGATGGAACTCCTAGGTTACGTGGGTCATGTGGAATCTTGTTTTGATCTGTTTTGAAACAGTGTTAGTGTCGGTGCAAGATAGGTGCTCGGTTTGCGTCAAATGTACCATAGGTTCATAAATTGTTTTAGAAGCGCCCGTGGTACTCCTAGGTGATGAGGGTCTGGTGGAGATCTGTTTGGTCCATTTGGAGATAATGCTACAGAAGATAGGTGCACGGTTTGCATTGAACGTACCATAGGTCATAGAAATTTTTGGAGGCACCCGATGGAACTCGTAAGTGACGTGGGTCGTGTGGAATCTCATTTTAGTCTATTTGGAGATAGTGTTAGTGTCAGTGTAAGGTTAGAGCACGGTTTGCACCGAACATACCATAGGCGTAGGAATCGTTTTGGACAAACTCGATCAGACTCCTAGGTGACGAGGCTCAAGTGGAAGCTCGGTTCGGTCCGTTTGGGGATAGTGCTTCTCTTGATGCAAGATTGGTGCTTGGTTTGTACCAAATGTAGCATAGGCATAGAAATTGTTTTGGACGCACTCGAGGGGACTCCTAGGTGATGAGGCTCAAGTGGAAGCTCGATTTAGTATGTTTGGAGATAGTGCTACTCTTGATGCAAGATTGGTGCTCGATTTGCGTCGAATGTGCCGTAGGCTCAGAAATAGTATTGGAGGCACCTTATGGATCTCCTAGGTGACGTGGGTCATGTGGAATCTCGTTTTGATCTATTTTGAGACAGTGTTTGCGTCGGTGCAAGATAGGTGCACGGTTTGCACTGAACGTACCATAGGCATAGAAATCGTTTTGCACACACTCGATGGGACTCCTAGGTGATGAGGCTCAAGTGGAAGCTCGGTACGGTCCATTTGGAGATAGTGCTACTCTTGATGCATGATTGGTGCACGGTTTGCGTTGAACGTACCGTAGGCTCAGAAATAGTATTAGAGGCACCCGATGGAACTCCTAGGTTACGTGGGTCATGTGGAATCTTGTTTCGATCTGTTTTGAAACAGTGTTAGCGTCGGTGCAAGATAGGTGCTCGGTTTGCGTCAAATGTACCATAGGTTCATAAATTCTTTTCAAAGCGCCCGCGGTACTCCTAGGTGATGAGGGTCTGGTGGAGATCTGTTTGGTCCATTTGAAGATAATGCTATAGAAGATAGGTGCACGGTTTGCATTGAACGTACCATAGGTCATAAATAGTTTTGGACGCACCCGATGGAACTTGTAAGTGACGTGGGTCGTGTGGAATCTCGTTTTAGTCCATTTGGAGATAGTGTTAGTGTCAGTGCAAGGTTGAAGCACGGTTTGCGCCGAACATACCATAGGCGTAGGAATCGTTTTGGACGAACTCGATCAGACTCCTAGGTGACGAGGCTCAAGTGGAAGCTCAGTTCGGTCCGTTTGGGGATAGTGCTTCTCTTGATGCAAGATTGGTGCTTGGTTTGCACCAAATGTAGCATAGGCATAGAAATTGTTTTGGACGCACTAGAGGGGACTCCTAGGTGATGAGGCTCAAGTGGAAGCTCGATTCAGTTCGTTTGGAGATAGTGCTACTCTTGATGCAAGATTGTTGCTCGATTTGCGTCGAATGTGCCGTAGGCTCAGAAATAGTATTGGAGGCACCCAATGGAACTCCTAGGTGACGTGGGTCATGTGGAATCTCGTTTTGATCTATTTTGAGACAGTGTTTGCGTCGGTGCAAGATAGGTGCACGGTTTGCACTGAACGTACCATAGGCACAGAAATCATTTTGGACACACTCGATGGGACTCCTAGGTGACAAGGCTCAAGTGGAAGCTCGGTACGGTCCATTTGGAGATAGTGCTACTCTTGATGCATGATTGGTGCATGGTTTGTGTCGAACGTACCGTAGGCTAGGAAATAGTATTGGTGGCACCTGATGGAACTCCTAGGTTACGTGGGTCATGTGGAATCTTGTTTTGATCTGTTTTGAAACAGTGTTAGTGTCGGTGCAAGATAGGTGCTCGGTTTGCGTCAAATGTACCATAGGTTCATAAATTGTTTTAGAAGCGCCCGTGGTACTCTTAGGTGATGAGGGTCTGGTGGAGATCTGTTTGGTCCATTTGGAGATAATGCTACAGAAGATAGGTGCACGGTTTGCATTGAACGTACCATAGGTCATAGAAATTTTTGGAGGCACCCGATGGAACTCGTAAGTGACGTGGGTCGTGTGGAATCTCATTTTAGTCTATTTGGAGATAGTGTTAGTGTCAGCGTAAGGTTAGAGCACGGTTTGCACCGAACATACCATAGGCGTAGGAATCGTTTTGGACAAACTCGATCAGACTCCTAGGTGACGAGGCTCAAGTGGAAGCTCGGTTCGGTCCGTTTGGGGATAGTGCTTCTCTTGATGCAAGATTGGTGCTTGGTTTGTACCAAATGTAGCATAGGCATAGAAATTGTTTTGGACGCACTCGAGGGGACTCCTAGGTGATGAGGCTCAAGTGGAAGCTCGATTTAGTATGTTTGGAGATAGTGCTACTCTTGATGCAAGATTGGTGCTCGATTTGCGTCGAATGTGCCGTAGGCTCAGAAATAGTATTGGAGGCACCTAATGGATCTCCTAGGTGACGTGGGTCATGTGGAATCTCGTTTTGATCTATTTTGAGACAGTGTTTGCGTCGGTGCAAGATAGGTGCACGGTTTGCACTGAACGTACCATAGGCATAGAAATCGTTTTGCACACACTCGATGGGACTCCTAGGTGATGAGGCTCAAGTGGAAGCTCGGTACGGTCCATTTGGAGATAGTGCTACTCTTGATGCATGATTGGTGCACGATTTGCGTTGAACGTACCGTAGGCTCAGAAATAGTATTAGAGGCACCCGATGGAACTCCTAGGTTACGTGGGTCATGTGGAATCTTGTTTCGATCTGTTTTGAAACAGTGTTAGCGTCGGTGCAAGATAGGTGCTCGGTTTGCGTCAAATGTACCATAGGTTCATAAATTCTTTTCAAAGCGCCCGCGGTACTCCTAGGTGATGAGGGTCTGGTGGAGATCTGTTTGGTCCATTTGAAGATAATGCTATAGAAGATAGGTGCACGGTTTGCATTGAACGTACCATAGGTCATAAATAGTTTTGGACGCACCCGATGGAACTTGTAAGTGACGTGGGTCGTGTGGAATCTCGTTTTAGTCCATTTGGAGATAGTGTTAGTGTCAGTGCAAGGTTGGAGCACGGTTTGCGCCGAACATACCATAGGCGTAGGAATCGTTTTGGACGAACTCGATCAGACTCCTAGGTGACGAGGCTCAAGTGGAAGCTCAGTTCGGTCCGTTTGGGGATAGTGCTTCTCTTGATGCAAGATTGGTGCTTGGTTTGCACCAAATGTAGCATAGGCATAGAAATTGTTTTGGACGCACTAGAGGGGACTCCTAGGTGATGAGGCTCAAGTGGAAGCTCGATTCAGTTCGTTTGGAGATAGTGCTACTCTTGATGCAAGATTGTTGCTCGATTTGCGTCGAATGTGCCGTAGGCTCAGAAATAGTATTGGAGGCACCCAATGGAACTCCTAGGTGACGTGGGTCATGTGGAATCTCGTTTTGATCTATTTTGAGACAGTGTTTGCGTCGGTGCAAGATAGGTGCACGGTTTGCACTGAACGTACCATAGGCACAGAAATCATTTTGGACACACTCGATGGGACTCCTAGGTGACAAGGCTCAAGTGGAAGCTCGGTACGGTCCATTTGGAGATACTGCTACTCTTGATGCTTGATTGGTGCATGGTTTGTGTCGAACGTACCGTAGGCTAGGAAATAGTATTGGTGGCACCTGATGGAACTCCTAGGTTACGTGGGTCATGTGGAATCTTGTTTTGATCTGTTTTGAAACAGTGTTAGTGTCGGTGCAAGATAGGTGCTCGGTTTGCGTCAAATGTACCATAGGTTCATAAATTGTTTTAGAAGCGCCCGTGGTACTCCTAGGTGATGAGGGTCTGGTGGAGATCTGTTTGGTCCATTTGGAGATAATGCTACAGAAGATAGGTGCACGGTTTGCATTGAACGTACCATAGGTCATAGAAATTTTTGGAGGCACCCGATGGAACTCGTAAGTGACGTGGGTCGTGTGGAATCTCATTTTAGTCTATTTGGAGATAGTGTTAGTGTCAGTGTAAGGTTAGAGCACGGTTTGCACCGAACATACCATAGGCGTAGGAATCGTTTTGGACAAACTCGATCAGACTCCTAGGTGACGAGGCTCAAGTGGAAGCTCGGTTCGGTCCGTTTGGGGATAGTGCTTCTCTTGATGCAAGATTGGTGCTTGGTTTGTACCAAATGTAGCATAGGCATAGAAATTGTTTTGGACGCACTCGAGGGGACTCCTAGGTGATGAGGCTCAAGTGGAAGCTCGATTTAGTATGTTTGGAGATAGTGCTACTCTTGATGCAAGATTGGTGCTCGATTTGCGTCGAATGTGCCGTAGGCTCAGAAATAGTATTGGAGGCACCTAATGGATCTCCTAGGTGACGTGGGTCATGTGGAATCTCGTTTTGATCTATTTTGAGACAGTGTTTGCGTCGGTGCAAGATAGGTGCACGGTTTGCACTGAACGTACCATAGGCATAGAAATCGTTTTGCACACACTCGATGGGACTCCTAGGTGATGAGGCTCAAGTGGAAGCTCGGTACGGTCCATTTGGAGATAGTGCTACTCTTGATGCATGATTGGTGCACGGTTTGCGTTGAACGTACCGTAGGCTCAGAAATAGTATTAGAGGCACCCGATGGAACTCCTAGGTTACGTGGGTCATGTGGAATCTTGTTTCGATCTGTTTTGAAACAGTGTTAGCGTCGGTGCAAGATAGGTGCTCGGTTTGCGTCAAATGTACCATAGGTTCATAAATTCTTTTCAAAGCGCCCGCGGTACTCCTAGGTGATGAGGGTCTGGTGGAGATCTGTTTGGTCCATTTGAAGATAATGCTATAGAAGATAGGTGCACGGTTTGCATTGAACGTACCATAGGTCATAAATAGTTTTGGACGCACCCGATGGAACTTGTAAGTGACGTGGGTCGTGTGGAATCTCGTTTTAGTCCATTTGGAGATAGTGTTAGTGTCAGTGCAAGGTTGGAGCACGGTTTGCACCAAACATACCATAGGCGTAGGAATCGTTTTGGACGAACTCGATCAGACTCCTAGGTGACGAGGCTCAAGTGGAAGCTCAGTTCGGTCCGTTTGGGGATAGTGCTTCTCTTGATGCAAGATTGGTGCTTGGTTTGCACCAAATGTAGCATAGGCATAGAAATTGTTTTGGACTCACTCGAGGGGACTCCTAGGTGATGAGGCTCAAGTGGAAGCTTGATTCAGTATGTTTGGAGATAGTGCTACTCTTGATGCAAGATTGTTGCTCGATTTGCGTCGAATGTGCCGTAGGCTCAGAAATAGTATTGGAGGCACCCAATGGAACTCCTAGGTGACGTGGGTCATGTGGAATCTCGTTTTGATCTATTTTGAGACAGTGTTTGCGTCGGTGCAAGATAGGTGCACGGTTTGCACTGAACGTACCATTGGCACAGAAATCATTTTGGACACACTCGATGGGACTCCTAGGTGACAAGGCTCAAGTGGAAGCTCGGTACGGTCCATTTGGAGATAGTGCTGCTCTTGATGCATGATTGGTGCACGGTTTGTGTCGAACGTACCGTAGGCTAGGAAATAGTATTGGTGGCACCTGATGGAACTCCTAGGTTACGTGGGTCATGTGGAATCTTGTTTTGATCTGTTTTGAAACAGTGTTAGCGTTGGTGCAAGATAGGTACTCGGTTTGTGTCAAATGTACCATAGGTTCATAAATTGTTTTAGAAGCACCCGTGGTACTCCTAGGTGATGAGGGTCTGGTGGAGATCTGTTTGGTCCATTTAGAGATAATGCTACAGAAGATAGGTGCACGGTTTGCATTGAACGTACCATAGGTCATAGAATTTTTTGGAGGCACCCGATGGAACTCGTAAGTGACGCGGGTCGTGTGGAATCTCGTTTTAGTCCATTTGGAGATAGTGTTAGTGTCAGTGCAAGGTTGGAGCATGGTTTGCACCGAACACGCCATAGGCATAGAAATCGTTTTGGATGAACTTGATCAGACTCCTAGGTGACGACGCTCAAGTGGAAGCTCGGTTTGGTCTGTTTGGGGATAGTGCTTCTCTTGATGCAAGATTGGTGCTTGGTTTGCACCAAATGAGCATAGGCATAGAAATTGTTTTGGACGCACTTGAGGGGACTCCTAGGTGACGACACTCAAGTGGAAGCTCGATTCGGTACGTTTGGAGATAGTGCTACTCTTGATGCAAGATTGTTGCTCGATTTGCGTCGAATGTGCCGTAGGCTCAGAAATAGTATTGTAGGCACCCAATGGAACTCCTAGGTGACGTGGGTCATGTGGAATCTCGTTTTGATCTATTTTGAGACAGTGTTTGCGTCGGTGCAAGATAGGTGCACAGTTTGCACTGAACGTACCATAGGCATAGAAATCATTTTGGACACACTCGATGGGACTCCTAGGTGACAAGGCTCAAGTGGAAGCTCGGTACGGTCCATTTGGAGATAGTGCTACTCTTGATGCATGATTGGTGCACGGTTTGCGTCGAACGTACCGTAGGCTAGGAAATAGTATTGGTGGCACCTGATGGAACTCCTAGGTTACGTGGGTCATGTGGAATCTTGTTTCGATCTGTTTTGAAACAGTGTTAGCGTCGGTGCAAGATAGGTGCTCGGTTTGCACCAAATGTACCATAGGTTCATAAATTGTTTTAGAAGCGCCCGTGGTACTCCTAGGTGATGAGGGTCTGGTGGAGATCTGTTTGGTCCATTTGGAGATAATGCTACAGAAGATATGTGCACGGTTTGCATTGAACGTACCATAGGTCATAGAAATTTTTGGAGGCACCCGATGGAACTCGTAAGTGACGCGGGTCGTGTGGAATCTCGTTTTAGTCCATTTGGAGATAGTGTTAGTGTCAGTGCAAGGTTGGAGCATGGTTTGCACTGAACACGCCATAGGCATAGAAATCATTTTGGTTGAACTCGATCAGACTCCTAGGTGACGACGCTCAAGTGGAAGCTCGGTTTGGTCTGTTTGGGGATAGTGCTTCTCTTGATGCAAGATTGGTGCTTGGTTTGCACCAAATGAGCATAGGCATAGAAATTGTTTTGGACGCACTTGAGGGGACTCCTAGGTGATGAGGCTCAAGTGGAAGCTCGATTCGGTACGTTTGGAGATAGTGCTACTCTTGATGCAAGATTGTTGCTCGATTTGCGTCGAATGTGCCGTAGGCTCAGAAATAGTATTGTAGGCACCCAATGGAACTCCTAGGTGACGTGGGTCATGTGGAATCTCGTTTTGATCTATTTTGAGACAGTGTTTGCGTTGGTGCAAGATAGGTGCACAGTTTGCACTGAACGTACCATAGGCATAGAAATCATTTTGGACACACTCGATGGGACTCCTAGGTGACAAGGCTCAAGTGGAAGCTCGGTACGGTCCATTTGGAGATAGTGCTACTCTTGATGCATGATTGGTGCACGGTTTGCGTTGAACGTACCGTAGGCTAGGAAATAGTATTGGTGGCACCTGATGGAACTCCTAGGTTACGTGGGTCATGTGGAATCTTGTCTCGATCTGTTTTGAAACAGTGTTAGCGTCGGTGCAAGATAGGTGCTCGGTTTGCACCAAATGTACCATAGGTTCATAAATTGTTTTAGAAGCGCCCGTGGTACTCCTAGGTGATGAGGGTCTGGTGGAGATCTGTTTGGTCCATTTAGAGATAATGCTACAGAAGATAGGTGCACGGTTTGCATTGAACGTACCATAGGTCATAGAATTTTTTGGAGGCACCCGATGGAACTCGTAAGTGACGCGGGTCATGTGGAATTTCGTTTTAGTCCATTTGGAGATAGTGTTAGTGTCAGTGCAAGGTTGGAGCATGGTTTGCACCGAACACGCCATAGGCATAGAAATCGTTTTGGATGAACTCGATCAGACTCCTAGGTGACGACGCTCAAGTGGAAGCTCGGTTTGGTCTGTTTGGGGATAGTGCTTCTCTTGATGCAAGATTGGTGCTTGGTTTTTACCAAATGAGCATAGGCATAGAAATTGTTTTGGACGCACTTGAGGGGACTCCTAGGTGACGAGGCTCAAGTGGAAGCTCGATTCGGTACGTTTGGAGATAGTGCTACTCTTGATGCAAGATTGTTGCTCGATTTGCGTCGAATGTGCCGTAGGCTCAGAAATAGTATTGTAGGCACCCAATGGAACTCCTAGGTGACGTGGGTCATGTGGAATCTCGTTTTGATCTATTTTGAGACAGTGTTTGCGTTGGTGCAAGATAGGTGCACAGTTTGCACTGAACGTACCATAGGCATAGAAATCATTTTGGACACACTCGATGGGACTCCTAGGTGACAAGGCTCAAGTGGAAGCTCGGTACGGTCCATTTGGAGATAGTGCTACTCTTGATGCATGATTGGTGCACGGTTTGCGTCGAACGTACCGTAGGCTAGGAAATAGTATTGGTGGCACCTGATGGAACTCCTAGGTTACGTGGGTCATGTGGAATCTTGTTTCGATCTGTTTTGAAACAGTGTTAGCGTCGGTGCAAGATAGGTGCTCGGTTTGCACCAAATGTACCATAGGTTCATAAATTGTTTTAGAAGCGCCCGTGGTACTCCTAGGAGATGAGGGTCTGGTGGAGATCTGTTTGGTCCATTTGGAGATAATGCTACAGAAGATAGGTGCACGGTTTGCATTGAACGTACCATAGGTCATAGAAATTTTTGGAGGCACCCGATGGAACTCGTAAGTGACGCGGGTCATGTGGAATCTCGTTTTAGTCCATTTGGAGATAGTGTTAGTGTCAGTGCAAGGTTGGAGCATGGTTTGCACTGAACACGCCATAGGCATAGAAATCATTTTGGTTGAACTCGATCAGACTCCTTGGTGACAAGGCTCAAGTGGAAGCTCGGTTTGGTCCGTTTGGGGATAGTGCTTCTCTTGATGCAAGATTGGTGCTTGGTTTGCACCAAATGTAGCATAGCATAGAAATTGTTTTGGACACACTCGAGGGGACACCTAGGTGATGAGGCTCAAGTCGAAGCTCGATTCGGTACGTTTGGAGATAGTGCTACTCTTGATGCAAGATTGGTGCTCGATTTGCGTCGAATGTGCCGTAGGCTCAGAAATAGTATTGGAGGCACCCAATGGATCTCCTAGGTGACGTGGGTCATGTGGAATCTCGTTTTGATCTATTTTGAGACAGTGTTTGCGTCGGTGCAAGATAGGTGCACGGTTTGCACTAAACGTACCATAGGCATAGAAATCATTTTGCACACACTCGATGGGACTCCTAGGTGATGAGGCTCAAGTGGAAGCTCGGTACGGTCCATTTGGAGATAGTGCTACTCTTGATGCATGATTGGTGCACGGTTTGCGTTGAACGTACCATAGGCTCAGAAATAGTATTAGAGGCACCCGATGGAACTCCTAGGTTACGTGGGTCATGTGGAATCTTGTTTCGATCTGTTTTGAAACAGTGTTAGTGTCGGTGCAAGATAGGTGCTCGGTTTGCGTCAAATGTACCATAGGTTCATAAATTCTTTTCGAAGCGCCCGCGGTACTCCTAGGTGATGAGGGTCTGGTGGAGATCTGTTTGGTCCATTTGGAGATAATGCTATAGAAGATAGGTGCACGGTTTGCATTGAACGTACCATAGGTCATAAATAGTTTTGGACGCACCCGATGGAACTTGTAAGTGACGTGGGTCGTGTGGAATCTCGTTTTAGTCCATTTGGATATAGTGTTAGTGTCAGTGCAAGGTTGGAGCACGGTTTGCATCGAACATACCATAGGCGTAGGAATCGTTTTGGACGAACTCGATCAGACTCCTAGGTGACGAGGCTCAAGTGGAAGCTCAGTTCGGTCCGTTTGGGGATAGTGCTTCTCTTGATGCAAGATTGGTGCTTGGTTTGCACCAAATGTAGCATAGGCATAGAAATTGTTTTGGACGCACTCGAGGGGACTCCTAGGTGATGAGGCTCAAGTGGAAGCTCAATTCAGTTTGTTTGGAGATAGTGCTACTCTTGATGCAAGATTGTTGCTCGATTTGCGTCGAATGTGCTGTAGGCTCAGAAATAGTATTGGAGGCACCCAATGGAACTCCTAGGTGACGTGGGTCATGTGGAATCTCGTTTTGATCTATTTTGAGACAGTGTTTGCGTCGGTGCAAGATAGGTGCACGGTTTGCACTGAACGTACCATAGGCACAGAAATCATTTTGGACACACTCGATGGGACTCCTAGGTGACAAAGCTCAAGTGGAAGCTCGGTACGGTCCATTTGGAGATAGTGCTACTCTTGATGCATGATTGGTGCACGGCTTGTGTCGAACGTACCGTAGGCTAGGAAATAGTATTGGTGGCACCTGATGGAACTCCTAGGTTACGTGGGTCATGTGGAATCTTGTTTTGATCTGTTTTGAAACAGTGTTAGTGTCGATGCAAGATAGGTGATCGGTTTGCGTCAAATGTACCATAGGTTCATAAATTGTTTTAGAAGCGCTCGTGGTACTCCTAGGTGATGAGGGTCTGGTGGCGATCTGTTTGGTCCATTTGGAGATAATGCTACAGAAGATAGGTGCACGGTTTGCATTGAACGTACCATAGGTCATAGAATTTTTTGGAGGCACCCGATGGAACTCGTAAGTGACGCGGGTCGTGTGGAATCTCGTTTTAGTCCATTTGGAGATAGTGTTAGTGTCAGTGCAAGGTTGGAGCATGGTTTGCACCGAACACGCCATAGGCATAGAAATCATTTTGGATGAACTCGATCAGACTCCTAGGTGACGACGCTCAAGTGGAAGCTCGGTTTGGTCTGTTTGGGGATAGTGCTTCTCTTGATGCAAGATTGGTGCTTGGTTTGCACCAAATGTAGCATAGCACAGAAATTGTTTTGGACACACTCGAGGGGACACCTAGGTGACGAGGCTCAAGTCGAAGCTCGATTCGGTACGTTTGGAGATAGTGCTACTCTTGATGCAAGATTGTTGCTCGATTTGCGTCGAATGTGCCGTAGGCTCAGAAATAGTATAGGAGGCACCCAATGGATCTCCTAGGTGACGTGGGTCATGTGGAATCTCGTTTTGATCTATTTTGAGACAGTGTTTGCGTCGGTGCAAGATAGGTGCACGGTTTGCACTGAACGTACCATAGGCATAGAAATCGTTTTGCACACACTCGATGGGACTCCTAGGTGATGAGGCTCAAGTGGAAGCTCGGTACGGTCCATTTGGAGATAGTGCTACTCTTGATGCATGATTGGTGCACGGTTTGCGTTGAACGTACCGTAGGCTCAGAAATAGTATTGGAGGCACCCGATGGAACTCCTAGGTTATGTGGGTCATGTGGAATCTTGTTTCGATCTATTTTGAAACTGTGTTAGCGTCGGTGCAAGATAGGTGCTCAGTTTGCATCAAATGTACCATAGGTTCATAAATTGTTTTAGAAGCGCCCGTGGTACTCGTAGGTGATGAGGGTCTGGTGGAGATCTGTTTGGTCCATTTGGAGATAATGCTACAGAAGATAGGTGCACGGTTTGCATTGAACGTACCATAGGTCATAGAAATTTTTGGAGGCACCCGATGGAACTCGTAAGTGACGTGGGTCGTGTGGAATCTCATTTTAGTCCATTTGGAGATAGTGTTAGTGTCAGCGTAAGGTTAGAGCACGGTTTGCACCGAACATACCATAGGCGTAGGAATCGTTTTGGACAAACTCGATCAGACTCCTAGGTGACGAGGCTCAAGTGGAAGCTCGGTTCGGTCCGTTTAGGGATAGTGCTTCTCTTGATGCAAGATTGGTGCTTGGTTTGTACCAAATGTAGCATAGGCATAGAAATTGTTTTGGACGCACTCGAGGGGACTCCTAGGTGATGAGGCTCAAGTGGAAGCTCGATTTAGTATGTTTGGAGATAGTGCTACTCTTGATGCAAGATTGTTGCTCGATTTGCGTCGAATGTGCCGTAGGCTCAGAAATAGTATTGGAGGCACCCAATGGAACTCCTAGGTGACGTGGGTCATGTGGAATCTCGTTTTGATCTATTTTGAGACAGTGTTTGCGTCGGTGCAAGAAAGGTGCATGGTTTGCACTGAACGTACCATAGGCATAGAAATCATTTTGGACACACTCGATGGGACTCCTAGGTGACAAGGCTCAAGTGGAAGCTCGGTACGGTCCATTTGGAGATAGTGCTACTCTTGATGCATGATTGGTGAACAGTTTGCGTCGAACGTACTGTAGGCTAGGAAATAGTATTGGTGGCACCTGATGGAACTCCTAGGTTACGTGGGTCATGTGGAATCTTGTTTCGATCTGTTTTGAAACAGTGTTAGCGTCGGTGCAAGATAGGTGCTCGGTATGCGTCAAATGTACCATAGGTTCATAAATTGTTTTAGAAGCGCCCGTGGTACTCCTAGGTGATGAGGGTCTGGTGGAGATCTGTTTGGTCCATTTGGAGATAATGCTACAGAAGATAGGTGCACGATTTGCATTGAACGTACCATAGGTCATAAATAGTTTTGGAGGCACCCTATGGAACTTGTAAGTGACGTGGGTCGTGTGGAATCTCGTTTTAGTCCGTTTGGAGATAGTGTTAGTGTCAGTGCAAGGTTGGAGCATGGTTTGCACCTAACACGCCATAGGCATAGAAATCGTTTTGGATGAACTCGATCAGACTCCTAGGTGACGAGGCTCAAGTGGAAGCTCGGTTTGGTCCGTTTGGGGATAGTGCTTCTCTTGATGCAAGATTGGTGCTTGGTTTGCACCAAATGTAGCATAGCATAGAAATTGTTTTGGACACACTCGAGGGGACTCCTAGGTGACGAGGCTCAAGTCAAAGCTCGATTCGGTATGTTTGGAGATAGTGCTACTCTTGATGCAAGATTGGTGCTCAATTTGCGTCGAATGTGCCGTAGGCTCAGAAATAGTATTGGAGGCACCCAATGGAACTCCTAGGTGACGTGGGTCATTTGGAATCTCGTTTTGATCTATTTTGAGACAGTGTTTGCGTCGGTGCAAGATAGGTGCACGGTTTGCACTGAACGTACCATAGGCACAGAAATCGTTTTGCACACACTCGATGGGACTCCTAGGTGATGAGGCTCAAGTGGAAGCTCGGTACGGTCCATTTGGAGATAGTGCTACTCCTGATGCATGATTGGTGCACCTTTTGCGTTGAACGTACCGTAGGCTCAGAAATAGTATTGGAGGCACCTGATGGAACTCCTAGGTTACGTGGGTCATGTGGAATCTTGTTTCCATCTATTTTGAAACAGTGTTAGCGTCGGTGCAAGATAGGTGCTCGGTTTGCGTCAAATGTACCATAGGTTCATAAATTGTTTTAGAAGTGCCCATGGTACTCCTAGGTGATGAGGGTCTGGTGGAGATCTGTTTGGTCCATTTGGAGATAATGCTACAGAAGATAGGTGCACGGTTTGCATTGAACGTATCATAGGTCATAAATAGTTTTGGAGGCACCCGATGGAACTCGTAAGTGACGCGGGTCGTGTGGAATCTCGTTTTAGTCCATTTGGAGAGAGTGTTAGTGTCAGTGCAAGGTTGGAGCATGGTTTGCACCGAACACGCCATAGGCATAGAAATCGTTTTGGATGAACTCGATCAGACTCCTAGGTGACGACGCTCAAGTGGAAGCTTGGTTTGGTCTGTTTGGGGATAGTGCTTCTCTTGATGCAAGATTGGTGCTTGGTTTGCACCAAATGTAGCATAGCACAGAAATTGTTTTGGACACACTCGAGGGGACACCTAGGTGACGAGGCTCAAGTCGAAGCTCGATTCGGTACGTTTGGAGATAGTGCTACTCTTGATGCAAGATTGGTGCTCGATTTGCGTCGAATGTGCCGTAGGCTCAGAAATAGTATAGGAGGCACCGAATGGATCTCCTAGGTGACATGGGTCATGTGGAATCTCGTTTTGATCTATTTTGAGATAGTGTTTGCGTCGGTGCAAGATAGGTGCACGGTTTGCACTGAACGTACCATAGGCATAGAAATCGTTTTGCACACACTCGATGGGACTCCTAGGTGATGAGGCTCAAGTGGAAGCTCGGTACGGTCCATTTGGAGATAGTGCTACTCTTGATGCATGATTGGTGCACGATTTGCGTTGAACGTACCGTAGGCTCAGAAATAGTATTGGAGGCACCTGATGGAACTCCTAGGTTACGTGGGTCATGTGGAATCTTGTTTCGATCTGTGTTTGAAACAGTGTTAGCGTCGGTGCAAGATAGGTGCTCGGTTTGCGTCAAATGTACCATAGGTTCATAAATTGTTTTAGAAGCGCCCGTGGTACTCCTAGGTGATGAGGGTCTGGTGGAGATCTGTTTGGTCCATTTGGAGATAATGCTACAGAAGATAGGTGCACGGTTTGCATTGAACGTACCATAGGTCATAGAAATTTTTGGAGGCACCCGATGGAACTCGTAAGTGACGCGGGTCGTGTGGAATCTCGTTTTAGTCCATTTGGAGATAGTGTTAGTGTCTGTGCAAGGTTGGAGCATGGTTTGCACCGAACACGCCATAGGCATAGAAATTGTTTTGGATGAACTCGATCAGACTCCTAGGTGACGACGCTCAAGTGGAAGCTCGGTTTGGTCTGTTTGGGGATAGTGCTTCTCTTGATGCAAGATTGGTGCTTGGTTAGCACCAAATGAGCATAGGCATAGAAATTGTTTTGGATGCACTTGAGGGGACTCCTAGGTGACGAGGCTCAAGTGGAAGCTCGATTCGGTACGTTTGGAGATAGTGCTACTCTTGATGCAAGATTGTTGCTCGATTTGCGTCGAATGTGCCGTAGGCTCAGAAATAGTATTGGAGGCACCCAATGGAACTCCTAGGTGACGTGGGTCATGTGGAATCTCGTTTTGATCTATTTTGAGACAGTGTTTGCGTTGGTGCAAGATAGGTGCACAGTTTGCACTGAACGTACCATAGGCATAGAAATCATTTTGGACACACTCGTTGGGACTCCTAGGTGATGAGGCTCAAGTGGAAGCTCGGTACGGTCCATTTGGAGATAGTGCTACTCTTGATGCATGATTGGTGCACGGTTTGCGTTGAACGTACCATAGGCTCAGAAATAGTATTAGAGGCACCCGATGGAACTCCTAGGTTACGTGGGTCATGTGGAATCTTGTTTCGATCTGTTTTGAAACAGTGTTAGCGTCGGTGCAAGATAGGTGCTCGGTTTGCGTCAAATGTACCATAGGTTCATAAATTCTTTTTGAAGCGCCCGCGGTACTCCTAGGTGATGAGGGTCTGGTGGAGATCTGTTTGGTCCATTTGGAGATAATGCTATAGAAGATAGGTGCACGGTTTGCATTGAACGTACCATAGGTCATAAATAGTTTTGGACGCACCCGATGGAACTTGTAAGTGACGTGGGTCGTGTGGAATCTCGTTTTAGTCCATTTGGAGATAGTGTTAGTGTCAGTGCAAGGTTGGAGCACGGTTTGCACCGAACATACCATAGGCGTAGGAATCGTTTTGAACGAACTCGATCAGACTCCTAGGTGACGAGGCTCAAGTGGAAGCTCAGTTCGGTCCGTTTGGGGATAGTGCTTCTCTTGATGCAAGATTGGTGCTTGGTTTGCACCAAATGTAGCATAGGCATAGAAATTGTTTTGGACGCACTCGAGGGGACTCCTAGGTGATGAGGCTCAAGTGGAAGCTCGATTCAGTATGTTTGGAGATAGTGCTACTCTTGATGCAAGATTGTTGCTCGATTTGCGTCGAATGTGCCGTAGGCTCAGAAATAGTATTGGAGGCACCCAATGGAACTCCTAGGTGACGTGGGTCATGTGGAATCTCGTTTTGATCTATTTTGAGACAGTGTTTGCGTCGGTGCAAGATAGGTGCATGGTTTGCACTGAACGTACCATAGGCACAGAAATCATTTTGGACACACTCGATGGGACTCCTAGGTGACAAGGCTCAAGTGGAAGCTCGGTACGGTCCATTTGGAGATAGTGCTACTCTTGATGCATGATTGGTGCACGGTTTGTGTCGAACGTACCGTAGGCTAGGAAATAGTATTGGAGGCACCCGATGGAACTCCTAGGTGATGAGGGTCTGGTGGAGATCTGTTTGGTCCATTTGGAGATAATGCTACAGAAGATAGGTGCACGGTTTGCATTGAACGTACCATAGGTCATAGAAATTTTTGGAGGCACCCGATGGAACTCGTAAGTGACGCGGGTCGTGTGGAATCTCGTTTTAGTCCATTTGGAGATAGTGTTAGTGTCAGTGCAAGGTTGGAGCATGGTTTGCACCGAACACGCCATAGGCATAGAAATCGTTTTGGATGAACTCGATCAGACTCCTAGGTGACGACGCTCAAGTGGAAGCACGGTTTGGTCTGTTTGGGGATAGTGCTTCTCTTGATGCAAGATTGGTGCTTGGTTTGCACCAAATGTAGCATAGCACAGAAATTGTTTTGGACACACTCGAGGGGACACCTAGGTGACGAGGCTCAAGTCGAAGCTCGATTCGGTACGTTTGGAGATAGTGCTACTCTTGATGCAAGATTGTTGCTCGATTTGCGTCGAATGTGCCGTAGGCTCAGAAATAGTATAGGAGGCACCCAATGGATCTCCTAGGTGACGTGGGTCATGTGGAATCTCGTTTTGATCTATTTTGAGACAGTGTTTGCGTCGGTGCAAGATAGGTGCACGGTTTGCACTGAACGTACCATAGGCATAGAAATCGTTTTGCACACACTCGATGGGACTCCTAGGTGATGAGGCTCAAGTGGAAGCTCGGTACGGTCCATTTGGAGATAGTGCTACTCTTGATGCATGATTGGTGCACGGTTTGCGTTGAACGTACCGTAGGCTCAGAAATAGTATTGGAGGCACCCGATGGAACTCCTAGGTTACGTGGGTCATGTGGAATCTTGTTTCGATCTGTTTTGAAACAGTGTTAGCGTCGGTGCAAGATATGTGCTCAGTTTGCGTCAAATGTACCATAGGTTCATAAATTGTTTTAGAAGCGCCCGTGGTACTCCTAGGTGATGAGGGTCTGGTGGAGATCTGTTTGGTCCATTTGGAGATAATGCTACAGAAGATAGGTGCACGGTTTGCATTGAACGTACCATAGGTCATAGAAATTTTTGGAGGCACCCGATGGAACTCGTAAGTGACGCGGGTCGTGTGGAATCTCGTTTTAGTCCATTTGGAGATAGTGTTAGTGTCAGTGCAAGGTTGGAGCATGGTTTGCACCTAACACGCCATAGGCATAGAAATCGTTTTGGATGAACTCGATCAGACTCCTAGGTGACGAGGCTCAAGTGGAAGCTCGGTTCGGTCCGTTTGGGGATAGTGCTTCTCTTGATGCAAGATTGGTGCTTGGTTTGTACCAAATGTAGCATAGGCATAGAAATTGTTTTGGACGCACTCGAGGGGACTCCTAGGTGATGAGGCTCAAGTGGAAGCTCGATTTAGTATGTTTGGAGATAGTGCTACTCTTGATGCAAGATTGTTGCTCGATTTGCGTCGAATGTGCCGTAGGCTCAGAAATAGTATTGGAGGCACCCAATGGAACTCCTAGGTGACGTGGGTCATGTGGAATCTCGTTTTGATCTATTTTGAGACAGTGTTTGCGTCGGTGCAAGGTAGGTGCACGGTTTGCACTGAACGTACCATAGGCATAGAAATAGTTTTGCACACACTCGATGGGACTCCTAGGTGATGAGGCTCAAGTGGAAGCTCGGTACGGTCCATTTGGAGATAGTGCTACTCTTGATGCATGATTGGTGCACGGTTTGCGTTGAACGTACCGTAGGCTCAGAAATAGTATTGGAGGCACCCGATGGAACTCCTAGGTTATGTGGGTCATGTGGAATCTTGTTTCCATCTATTTTGAAACAGTGTTAGCGTCGGTGCAATATAGGTGCTCGGTTTGCGTCAAATGTACCATAGGTTCATAAATTGTTTTCGAAGCGCCCACGGTAGTCCTAGGTGATGAGGGTCTGGTGGAGATCTGTTTGGTCCATTTGGAGATAATGCTACAGAAGATCGGTGCACAGTTTGCATTGAACGTACCATAGGTCATAAATAGTTTTGGACGCACCCGATGGAACTTGTAAGTGACGTGGGTCGTGTGGAATCTCGTTTTAGTCCATTTGGAGATAGTGTTAGTGTCAGTGTAAGGTTAGAGCACAGTTTGCACCGAACATACCATAGGCGTAGGAATCGTTTTGGACAAACTCGATCAGACTCCTAGGTGACGACGCTCAAGTGGAAGCTCGGTTCGGTCCGTTTGGGGATAGTGCTTCTCTTGATGCAAGATTGGTGCTTGGTTTGCACCAAATGTAGCATAGGCATAGAAATTGTTTTGGACGCACTCGAGGGGACTCCTAGGTGATGAGGCTCAAGTGGAAGCTCGATTCAGTATGTTTGGAGATAGTGCTACTCTTGATGCAAGATTGTTGCTCGATTTGTGTCGAATGTGCCGTAGGCTCAGAAATAGTATTGGAGGCACCCAATGGAACTCCTAGGTGACGTGGGTCATGTGGAATCTCATTTTGATCTATTTTGAGACAGTGTTTGTGTCGGTGTAAGATAGGTGCACGGTTTTCACTGAACGTACCATAGGTATAGAAATCATTTTGGACACACTCGATGGGACTCCTAGGTGACAAGGCTCAAGTGGAAGCTCGATACGGTCCATTTGGAGATAGTGCTACTCTTGATGCATGATTGGTGCACGGTTTGCGTCGAACGTACCGTAGGCTAGGAAATAGTATTGGTGGCACCTGATGGAACTCCTAGGTTACGTGGGTCATGTGGAATCTTGTTTTGATCTGTTTTGAAACAGTGTTAGCGTCGGTGCAAGATAGGTGCTCGGTTTGCACCAAATGTACCATAGGTTCATAAATTGTTTTAGAAGCGCCCGTGGTACTCCTAGGTGATGAGGGTCTGGTGGAGATCTGTTTGGTCCATTTAGAGATAATGCTACAGAAGATAGGTGCACGGTTTGCATGGAACGGAGGTCATAGAATTTTTTGGAGGCACCCGATGGAACTCGTAAGTGACGCGGGTCGTGTGGAATCTCGTTTTAGTCCATTTGGAGATAGTGTTAGTGTCAGTGCAAGGTTGGAGCATGGTTTGCACCTAACACGCCATAGGCATAGAAATCATTTTGGATGAACTCGATCAGACTCCTAGGTGACGAGGCTCAAGTGGAAGCTCGGTTTGGTCCGTTTGGGGATAGTGCTTCTCTTGATGCAAGATTGGTGCTTGGTTTGCACCAAATGTAGCATAGCATAGAAATTGTTTTGGACACACTCGAGGGGACACCTAGGTGACGAGGCTCAAGTCGAAGCTCGATTCGGTACGTTTGGAGATAGTGCTACTCTTGATGCAAGATTGGTGCTCAATTTGCGTCGAATGTGCCGTAGGCTCAGAAATAGTATTGGAGGCACCCAATGGATCTCCTAGGTGACGTGGGTCATGTGGAATCTCGTTTTGATCTATTTTGAGACAGTGTTTGCGTCGGTGCAAGATAGGTGCACGGTTTGCACTGAACGTACCATAGGCATAGAAATCGTTTTGCACACACTCGATGGGACTCCTAGGTGATGAGGCCCAAGTGGAAGCTCGGTACGGTCCATTTGGAGATAGTGCTACTCTTGATGCATGATTGGTGCACGGTTTGCGTTGAACGTACCGTAGGCTCAGAAGTAGTATTGGAGGCACCCGATGGAACTCCTAGGTTACGTGGGTCATGTGGAATCTTGTTTCCATCTATTTTGAAACAGTGTTAGCGTCGGTGCAAGATAGGTGCTCGGTTTGCGTCAAATGTACCATAGGTTCATAAATTGTTTTTGAAGCGCCCGCGGTACTCCTAGTTGATGAGGGTCTGGTGGAGATCTGTTTGGTCCATTTGGAGATAATGCTACAGAAGATAGGTGCACGGTTTGCATTGAACGTACCATAGGTCATAAATAGTTTTGGACGCACCCGATGGAACTTGTAAGTGACGTGGGTCGTGTGGAATCTCGTTTTAGTCCATTTGGAGATAGTGTTAGTGTCAGTGTAAGGTTAGAGCACGGTTTGCACCGAACGTACCATAGGCGTAGAAATCATTTTGGACAAACTCGATTAGACTCCTAGGTGACGAGGCTCAAGTGGAAGCTCGGTTCGGTCCGTTTGGGGATAGTGCTTCTCTTGATGCAAGATTGGTGCTTGGTTTGCACCAAATGTAGCATAGGCATAGAAATTGTTTTGGACGCACTCGAGGGGACTCCTAGGTGATGAGGCTCAAGTGGAAGCTCGATTCAGTATGTTTGGAGATAGTGCTACTCTTGATGCAAGATTGTTGCTCGATTTGCGTCGAATGTGCCGTAGGCTCAGAAATAGTATTGGAGGCACCCAATGGAACACCTAGGTGACGTGGGTCATGTGGAATCTCATTTTGATCTATTTTGAGACAGTGTTTGCGTCAGTGTAAGATAGGTGCACGGTTTGCACTGAACGTACCATAGGCATAGAAATCATTTTGGACACACTCGATGGGACTCCTAGGTGACAAGGCTCAAGTGGAAGCTCGGTACGGTCCATTTGGAGATAGTGCTACTCTTGATGCATGATTGGTGCACGGTTTGCGTCGAACGTACCGTAGGCTAGGAAATAGTATTGGTGGCACCTGATGGAACTCCTAGGTTACGTGGGTCATGTGGAATCTTTTTTCGATCTGTTTTGAAACAGTGTTAGCGTCGGTGCAAGATAGGTGCTCGGTTTGCGTCAAATGCACCATAGGTTCATAAATTGTTTTAGAAGCGCCCGTGGTACTCCTAGGTGATGAGGGTCTGGTGGAGATATATTTGGTCCATTTGGAGATAATGCTGCAGAAGATAGGTGCATGGTTTGCATTGAACGTACCATAGGTCACAGAAATTTTTGGAGGCACCCGATGGAACTCGTAAGTGACGCGGGTCGTGTGGAATCTCGTTTTAGTCCATTTGGAGATAGTGTTAGTGTCAGTGCAAGGTTGGAGCATGGTTTGCACCTAACACGCCATAGGCATAGAAATTGTTTTGGATGAACTCGATCAGACTCCTAGGTGACGAGGCTCAAGTGGAAGCTCGGTTTGGTCCGTTTGGGGATAGTGCTTCTCTTGATGCAAGATTGGTGCTTGGTTTGCACCAAATGTAGCATAGGCATAGAAATTGTTTTGGACACACTCGAGGGGACACCTAGGTGACGAGGCTCAAGTCGAAGCTCGATTCGGTACGTTTGGAGATAGTGCTACTCTTGATGCAAGATTGGTGCTGGATTTGCGTCGAATGTGCCGTAGGCTCAGAAATAGTATTGGAGGCACCCAATGGATCTCCTAGGTGACGTGGGTCATGTGGAATCTCGTTTTGATCTATTTTGAGACAGTTTTTGCATCGGTGCAAGATTGGTGCACGGTTTGCACTGAACGTACCATAGGCATAGAAATCGTTTTGCACACACTCGATGGGACTCCTAGGTGATGAGGCCCAAGTGGAAGCTCGGTACGGTCCATTTGGAGATAGTGCTACTCTTGATGCATGATTGGTGCACGGTTTGCGTTGAACGTACCATAGGCTCAGAAGTAGTATTGGAGGCACCCGATGGAACTCCTAGGTTACGTGGGTCATGTGGAATCTTGTTTCCATCTATTTTGAAACAGTGTTAGCGTCGGTGCAAGATAGGTGCTCGGTTTGCGTCAAATGTACCATAGGTTCATAAATTGTTTTTGAAGCGCCCGCGGTACTCCTAGTTGATGAGGGTCTGGTGGAGATCTGTTTGGTCCATTTGGAGATAATGCTACAGAAGATAGGTGCACGGTTTGCATTGAACGTACCATAGGTCATAAATAGTTTTGGACGCACCCGATGGAACTTGTAAGTGACGTGGGTCGTGTGGAATCTCGTTTTAGTCCATTTGGAGATAGTGTTAGTGTCAGTGTAAGGTTAGAGCATGGTTTGCACCGAACGTACCATAGGCGTAGAAATCATTTTGGACAAACTCGATTAGACTCCTAGGTGACGAGGCTCAAGTGGAAGCTCGGTTCGGTCCGTTTGGGGATAGTGCTTCTCTTGATGCAAGATTAGTGCTTGGTTTGCACCAAATGTAGCATAGGCATAGAAATTGTTTTGGACTCACTCGAGGGGACTCCTAGGTGATGAGGCTCAAGTGGAAGCTCGATTCAGTATGTTTGGAGATAGTGCTACTCTTGATGCAAGATTGTTGCTCGATTTGCGTCGAATGTGCCGTAGGCTCAGAAATAGTATTGGAGGCACCCAATGGAACACCTAGGTGACGTGGGTCATGTGGAATCTCATTTTGATCTATTTTGAGACAGTGTTTGTGTCAGTGTAAGATAGGTGCACGGTTTGCACTGAACGTACCATAGGCATAGAAATCATTTTGGACACACTCGATGGGACTCCTAGGTGACAAGGCTCAAGTGGAAGCTCGGTACGGTCCATTTGGAGATAGTGCTACTCTTGATGCATGATTGGTGCACGGTTTGCGTCGAACGTACCGTAGGCTAGGAAATAGTATTGGTGGCACCTGATGGAACTCCTAGGTTACGTGGGTCATGTGGAATCTTTTTTCGATCTGTTTTGAAACAGTGTTAGCGTCGGTGCAAGATAGGTGCTCGGTTTGCGTCAAATGCACCATAGGTTCATAATTTGTTTTAGAAGCGCCCGTGGTACTCCTAGGTGATGAGGGTCTGGTGGAGATATATTTGGTCTATTTGGAGATAATGCTGCAGAAGATAGGTGCACGGTTTGCATTGAACGTACCATAGGTCATAGAAATTTTTGGAGGCACCCGATGGAACTCGTAAGTGACGCGGGTCGTGTGGAATCTCGTTTTAGTCCATTTGGAGATAGTGTTAGTGTCAGTGCAAGGTTGGAGCATGGTTTGCACCTAACACGCCATAGGCATAGAAATCGTTTTGGATGAACTCGATCAGACTCCTAGGTGACGAGGCTCAAGTGGAAGCTCGGTTTGGTCCGTTTGGGGATAGTGCTTCTCTTGATGCAAGATTGGTGCTTGGTTTGCACCAAATGTAGCATAGCATAGAAATTGTTTTGGACACACTCGAGGGGACACCTAGGTGACGAGGCTCAAGTCGAAGCTCGATTCGGTACGTTTGGAGATAGTGCTACTCTTGATGCAAGATTGGTGCTCAATTTGCGTCGAATGTGCCGTAGGCTCAGAAATAGTATTGGAGGCACCCAATGGATCTCCTAGGTGACGTGGGTCATGTGGAATCTCGTTTTGATCTATTTTGAGACAGTGTTTGCGTCGGTGCAAGATAGGTGCACGGTTTGCACTGAACGTACCATAGGCATAGAAATCGTTTTGCACACACTCGATGGGACTCCTAGGTGATGAGGCCCAAGTGGAAGCTCGGTACGGTCCATTTGGAGATAGTGCTACTCTTGATGCATGATTGGTGCACGGTTTGCGTTGAACGTACCGTAGGCTCAGAAGTAGTATTGGAGGCACCCGATGGAACTCCTAGGTTACGTGGGTCATGTGGAATCTTGTTTCCATCTATTTTGAAACAGTGTTAGCGTCGGTGCAAGATAGGTGCTCGGTTTGCGTCAAATGTACCATAGGTTCATAAATTGTTTTTGAAGCGCCCGCGGTACTCCTAGTTGATGAGGGTCTGGTGGAGATCTGTTTGGTCCATTTGGAGATAATGCTACAGAAGATAGGTGCACGGTTTGCATTGAACGTACCATAGGTCATAAATAGTTTTGGACGCACCCGATGGAACTTGTAAGTGACGTGGGTCGTGTGGAATCTCGTTTTAGTCCATTTGGAGATAGTGTTAGTGTCAGTGTAAGGTTAGAGCACGGTTTGCACCGAACGTACCATAGGCGTAGAAATCATTTTGGACAAACTCGATTAGACTCCTAGGTGACGAGGCTCAAGTGGAAGCTCGGTTCGGTCCGTTTGGGGATAGTGCTTCTCTTGATGCAAGATTGGTGCTTGGTTTGCACCAAATGTAGCATAGGCATAGAAATTGTTTTGGACGCACTCGAGGGGACTCCTAGGTGATGAGGCTCAAGTGGAAGCTCGATTCAGTATGTTTGGAGATAGTGCTACTCTTGATGCAAGATTGTTGCTCGATTTGCGTCGAATGTGCCGTAGGCTCAGAAATAGTATTGGAGGCACCCAATGGAACTCCTAGGTGACGTGGGTCATGTGGAATCTCATTTTGATCTATTTTGAGACAGTGTTTGCGTCAGTGTAAGATAGGTGCACGGTTTGCACTGAACGTACCATAGGCATAGAAATCATTTTGGACACACTCGATGGGACTCCTAGGTGACAAGGCTCAAGTGGAAGCTCGGTACGGTCCATTTGGAGATAGTGCTACTCTTGATGCATGATTGGTGCACGGTTTGCGTCGAACGTACCGTAGGCTAGGAAATAGTATTGGTGGCACCTGATGGAACTCCTAGGTTACGTGGGTCATGTGGAATCTTGTTTCGATCTGTTTTGAAACAGTGTTAGCGTCGGTGCAAGATAGGTGCTCGGTTTGCGTCAAATGCACCATAGGTTCATAAAATGTTTTAGAAGCGCCCGTGGTACTCCTAGGTGATGAGGGTCTGGTGGAGATATATTTGGTCCATTTGGAGATAATGCTGCAGAAGATAGGTGCATGGTTTGCATTGAACGTACCATAGGTCATAGAAATTTTTGGAGGCACCCGATGGAACTCGTAAGTGACGCGGGTCTTGTGGAATCTCGTTTTAGTCCATTTGGAGATAGTGTTAGTGTCAGTGCAAGGTTGGAGCATGGTTTGCACCTAACACGCCATAGGCATAGAAATCGTTTTGGATGAACTCGATCAGACTCCTAGGTGACGAGGCTCAAGTGGAAGCTCGGTTTGGTCCGTTTGGGGATAGTGCTTCTCTTGATGCAAGATTGGTGCTTGGTTTGCACCAAATGTAGCATAGGCATAGAAATTGTTTTGGACACACTTGAGGGGACACCTAGGTGACGAGGCTCAAGTCGAAGCTCGATTCGGTACGTTTGGAGATAGTGCTACTCTTGATGCAAGATTGGTGCTGGATTTGCGTCGAATGTGCCGTAGGCTCAGAAATAGTATTGGAGGCACCCAATGGATCTCCTAGGTGACGTGGGTCATGTGGAATCTCGTTTTGATCTATTTTGAGACAGTTTTTGCATCGGTGCAAGATTGGTGCACGGTTTGCACTGAACGTACCATAGGCATAGAAATCGTTTTGCACACACTCGATGGGACTCCTAGGTGATGATGCCCAAGTGGAAGCTCGGTACGGTCCATTTGGAGATAGTGCTACTCTTGATGCATGATTGGTGCACGGTTTGCGTTGAAACGTAACCGTAGGCTCAGAAATAGTATTGGAGGCACCTGATGGAACTCCTAGGTTACGTGGGTCATGTGGAATCTTGTTTCGATCTGTTTTGAAACAGTGTTCGCGTCGGTGCAAGATAGGTGCTCGGTTTGCGTCAAATGTACCATAGGTTCGTAAATTGTTTTCGAAGCGCCCGCGGTACTCCTAGGTGATGAGGGTCTGGTGGAGATCTGTTTGGTCCATTTGGAGATAATGCTACAGAAGATAGGTGCACGGTTTGCATTGAAACGTACCATAGGTCATAAATAGTTTTGGACGCACCCGATGGAACTTGTAAGTGACGTGGGTCGTGTGGAATCTCGTTTTAGTCCATTTGGAGATAGTGTTAGTGTCAGTGTAAGGTTAGAGCACGGTTTGCACCGAACATACCATAGGCGTAGGAATCGTTTTGGACAAACTCGATTAGACTCCTAGGTGACGAGGCTCAAGTGGAAGCTCGGTTCGGTCCGTTTGGGGATAGTGCTTCTCTTGATGCAAGATTGGTGCTTGGTTTGCACCAAATGTAGCATAGGCATAGAAATTGTTTTGGACGCACTCGAGGGGACTCCTAGGTGATGAGGCTCAAGTGGAAGCTCGATTCAGTACGTTTGGAGATAGTGCTACTCTTGATGCAAGATTGGTGCTCGATTTGCGTCGAATGTGCCGTAGGCTCAGAAATAGTATTGGAGGCACCCAATGGAACTCCTAGGTGACGTGGGTCATGTGGAATCTCGTTTTGATCTATTTTGAGACAGTGTTTGCGTCGGTGCAAGATAGGTGCACGGTTTGCACTGAACATACCATAGGCATAGAAATCATTTTGGACACACTCGATGGGACTCCTAGGTGACAAGGCTCAAGTGGAAGCTCGGTACGGTCCATTTGGAGATAGTGCTACTCTTGATGCATGATTGGTGCACGGTTTGCGTCGAACGTACCGTAGGCTAGGAAATAGTATTGGTGGCACCTGATGGAACTCCTAGGTTACGTGGGTCATGTGGAATCTTGTTTCGATCTGTTTTGAAACAGTGTTAGCGTCAGTGCAAGGTAGGTGCTCGGTTTGCGTCAAATGTACCATAGGTTCATAAATTGTTTTAGAAGCGCCCACGGTACTCCTAGGTGATGAGGGTCTGGTGGAGATCTGTTTGGTCCATTTGGAGATAATGCCTACAGAAGATAGGTGCACGGTTTTGCATTGAACGTACCATAGGTCATAGAAATTTTTGGAGGCACCCGATGGAACTCGTAAGTGACGCGGGTCGTGTGGAATCTCGTTTTAGTCCATTTGGAGATAGTGTTAGTGTTAGTGCAAGGTTGGAGCATGGTTTGCACCGAACACGCCATAGGCATAGAAATCGTTTTGGACGAACTCCATCAGAGTCCTAGGTGACGAGGCTCAAGTGGAAGCTCGGTTTGGTCCGTTTGGGGATAGTGCCTCTCTTGATGCAAGATTGGTGCTTGGTTTGCAGCAAATGTAGCATAGCGTAGAAATTGTTTTAGACACACTCGAGGGGACACCTAGGTGACGAGGCTCAAGTCGAAGCTCGATTCGGTACGTTTGGAGATAGTGCTACTCTTGATGCAAGATTGGTGCTCGATTTGCGTCGAATGTGCCGTAGGCTCGGAAATAGTATTGGAGGCACCTAATGGATCCCCTAGGTGACGTGGGTCATGTGGAATCTCGTATTGATCTATTTTGAGATAGTGTTAGCGTCGGTGCAAGATAGGTGCACGATTTGCACTGAATGTACCATAGGCATAGAAATCGTTTTGCACACACTCGATGGGACTCCTAGGTGACGAGGCTCTAGTGGAAGCTCGGTACGGTCCATTTGGAGATAGTGCTACTCTTGATGCATGATTGGTGCACGGTTTATGTTGAACGTACCGTAGGCTCAGAAATAGTATTGGAGGCACCCGATGGAACTGCTAGGTTATGTGGGTCATGTGGAATCTTGTTTCGATCTGTTTTGAACAGTGTTAGCGTCGGTGCAAGATAGGTGCTCGGTTTGCGTCAAATGTACCATAGGTTCATAAATTGTTTTCGAAGCGCCCGCGGTACTCCTAGGTGATGAGGGTCTGGTGGAGATCTGTTTGGTCCATTTGGAGATAATGCTACAGAAGATAGGTGCACGGTTTGCATTGAACGTACCATAGGTCATAAATAGTTTTGGACGCACCCGATGGAACTTGTAAGTGACGTGGGTCGTGTGGAATCTCGTTTTAGTCCATATGGAGATAGTGTTAGTGTCAGTGAAAGGTTAGAGCACGGTTTGCACCGAACATACCATAGGCGTAGGAATCGTTTTTGGATAAACTCGATCAGACTCCTAGGTGACGAGGCTCAAGTGGAAGCTCGGTTCGGTCCGTTTGGGGATAGTGCTTCTCTTGATGCAAGATTGGTGCTTGGTTTGCACCAAATGTAGCATAGGCATAGAAATTGTTTTGGACGCACTCGAGGGGACTCCTAGGTGATGAGGCTCAAGTGGAAGCTCAATTCAGTACGTTTGGAGATAGTGCTACTCTTGATGTAAGATTGGTGCTCGAATTGCGTCGAATGTGCCGTAGGCTCAGAAATAGTATTGGAGGCACCCAATGGAACTCCTAGGTGACGTGGGTCATGTGGAATCTCGTTTTGATCTATTTTGAGACAGTGTTTGCGTCGGTGTAAGATAGGTGCACGGTTTGCACTGAACATACCATAGGCATAGAAATCATTTTGGACACACTCGATGGGACTCCTATGTGACAAGGCTCAAGTGGAAGCTCGGTACGGTCCATTTGGAGATAGTGCTACTCTTGATACATGATTGGTGCACGGTTTGCGTCGAAACGTACCGTAGGCTAGGAAATAGTATTGGTGGCACCTGATGGAACTCCTAGGTTACGTGGGTCATGTGGAATCTTGTTTCGATCTGTTTTGAAACAGTGTTAGCGTCGGTGCAAGATAGGTGCTCGGTTTGCATCAAATGTACCATAGGTTCATAAATTGTTTTAGAAGCGCCCACTGTACTCCTAGGTGATGAGGGTCTGGTGGAGATCTGTTTGGTCCATTTGGAGATAATGCTACAGAAGATAGGTGCACGGTTTGCATTGAACCTTCCATAGGTCATAGAAATTTTTGGAGGCACCCGATGGAACTCGTAAGTGACGCGGGTCGTGTGGAATCTCGTTTTAGTCCATTTGGAGATAGTGTTAGTGTCAGTGCAAGGTTGGAGCATGGTTTGCACCGAACACGCCATAGGCATAGAAATCATTTTGGACGAACACGATCAGACTCCTAGGTGACGAGGCTCAAGTGGAAGCTCGGTTTGGTCCGTTTGGTGATAGTGCCTCTCTTGATGCAAGATTGGTGCTTGGTTTGCAGCAAATGTAGCATAGCATAGAAATTGTTTTAGACACACTCGAGGGGACACCTAGGTGACGAGGCTCAAGTCGAAGCTCGATTCGGTACGTTTTGGAGATAGTGCTACTCTTGATGCAAGATTGGTGCTCGATTTGCGTCGAATGTGCCGTAGGCTCGGAAATAGTATTGGAGGCACCCAATGGATCCCCTAGGTGACGTGGGTCATGTGGAATCTCGTATTGATCTATTTTGAGACAGTGTTAGCGTCGGTGCAAGATAGGTGCACAGTTTGCACTGAATGTACCATAGGCATAGAAATCGTTTTGCACACACTCGATGGGACTCCTAGTTGACGAGGCTCAAGTGGAAGCTCGGTACGGTCCATTTGGAGATAGTGCTACTCTTGATGCATGATTGGTGCTCGGTTTGCGTTGAACGTACCATAGGCTCGGAAGTAGTATTGCAGGCACCCGATGGAACTCCTAGGTTACGTGGGTCATGTGGAATCTTGTTTCGATCTGTTTTGAAACAGTGTTAGCGTCGGTGCAAGATAGGTGCTCGGTTTGCATCAAATGTACCATAGGTTCATAAATTGTTTTCGAAGCACCCGCGGTACTCCTAGGTGATGAGGGTCTGGTGGAGATCTGTTTGGTCCATTTGGAGATAATGCTACAGAAAATAGGTGCACGGTTTGCATTGAACGTACCATAGGTCATAAACAGTTTTGGACGCACCCGATGGAACTCGTAAGTGACGTGGGTCGTGTGGAATCTCGTTTTAGTCCATTTGGAGATAGTGTTAGTGTTAGTGCACGGTTGGAGCACGGTTTGCACCAAACATACCATAGGCGTAGGAATCGTTTTGGACGAACTCGATCAGACTCCTAGGTGACGAGGCTCAAGTGGAAGCTCGGTTCGGTCCGTTTGGGGATAGTGCTTCTCTTGATGCAAGATTGGTGCTTGGTTTGCACCAAATATAGCATAGGCATAGAAATTGTTTTGGACGCACTCGAGGGGACTCCTAGGTGACGAGGCTCAAGTGGAAGCTCGATTCGGTACGTTTGGAGATAGTGCTACTCTTGATGTAAGATTGGTGCTCGATTTGCGTCGAATGTGCCGTAGGCTCAGAAATAGTATTGGAGGCACCCAATGGAACTCCTAGGTTACGTGGGTTATGTGGAATCTCGTTTCGTTCTATTTTGAAACAGTGTTAGCATCCGTGCAAGATAGGTGCACGGTTTGCGTCAAACGTACCATAGGTTCATAAATCATTTTAGAAGCACCCGCGGTACTCCTAGGTGATGAGGGTCTGGTGGAGATCTGTTTGGTCTGTGATATGAACCCGCTAGGGTGAATCCTGATCTTTCGATGAGAGAAGGTGGATAACTCGATTTCACTGGAGATGACGTTCACGGCCCGACTACAACCATCCAAGGATGCTGCGCCTTAGCAACCGATACACCACCTCCAACAGCCATCGTGATCTTGTGGAACACGATCAACCAAACCACTAGGGTAATTCCTGCAAGCAATCGAGGAACAAGCAAGAACAAGTAGAACAAGCAACTCAATTGCAAATATGGAGATGAAAACCAATCTGAAATCACAAAGTTGGGGTTTTGAATCGAGTAGAACGGATGGTCTAGTCGACACATGCGTCTACAAGGAAGTAGCAATGGCTAAACTTTCAACAAAACAAAACTCAATCTGTTTGTGGCGGCTCTAATCCTTATTAATACCTAGGGGAACGACCAGGGGTGTTGGGGTCGTTCTCCAACCCTAGGACACGTCCCTAATGAACCCAACTTGATACATGGGCCATCAGCCCAAAATAGGGTGACACAGCACCAAAGGCAGAAAAGGCCCGGCGTTGAAACGACGATTGCGGAAGCATCGGATAAGATATAGCCATGAGTCCAGATCCGTTGGAAAATAGACTTGATAAGCTTTCCAAAAAGTGCTAGAACGTCCTAATCTGAGTCCGTATGCGACCGTGGTGAACATCACAAGTTGGAGCTGTCCTGGAGTCCGAATCCAGCCCCAAAACGTGTTGGATTTGATCTTTCTTTCCTTGGACCAAAAGTGACGTGGTGTCCAGGTGGAGGACGTTGGGAATACTTGGATTTGGTCCCCAATCAACTTCATTAACCTTCCATGCTTTCCATATGCAATCAAACCTTTCCTTGATCCATGTAAGTAATTCTTTGGTATAGAAGTGGTTGACATGGTCATATTTGAGCCAATGATGTCCTCATCATTCTCCCCTTCTTGACAGCAAACCGTCCTCGGTTTGACCTTTGTTGGAGGATGTGTTGTAGGTAAAAGTGAACCATGCTCCCCTTCTTGATATTTATCCTGTTGCATTTGGGAAAAACTAGAAAAACTTTGCAAGATATCATTAGTGTTAGTGCAGCCCTCAATTTGATCATGGTATTGTGGCCCAAAAGGATATTTCAGATTAGAGCAAATATAAACTTTATGCACCAAATATTCTCCTTTGTTGTCATATTTGCCAATTGCATGAAGCGAACAATGATTAAAACTTGGCAAAATAGAATCAAATTTAAGTTTCTCTTTTAGACAATTTAGATTACACAGAATATCAAATTCAATATAACCCAAAGTATTTAAAGAGGTCAACAAATTCAGTTCATCTTGTGCACATGTAATAGGATGAAAAAGCTTATCTTCAGCACATTTGTATGGTTCCAAACCAAAAGTATCACACTTATTTGCTACTTGTGGCATAGGAGTAAAAGAATCATCAACACACAACTCCTCTTTATCACAAGGAACCGCGAGTAATTCATTTTGTGACAAAGGAAAATCAGTAGTGGGTTCCACTATTTGTTGCTCTTCATTAGCATGCAGAGTGGACAAATTTTGGACATTATGGGTCACATCATTCTGGCAAGTATTCACAGATAATAGAATCTCTTTTTCAGCATTGAGAGCCAGACAAAACAATTGACCAATATGGCAATATGATTTGCTAATTAATAAGGTTCGAATTTCAGAATTGAGCCCTCTCATGAATCTACTCATAACATCTTCCATGGATTCATCCAATCTACCAAACATGATACAAATCTTAAAATTATGGTAGTATTGTTTCATAGTCTTGCTACCCTGCTTCAAGTTGTCTAATTTTGCAAGCAAATAATCAACATAATATGCAGGAACGAATGCATCTCTAAAAAGAAATTTAAAGTCTTTCCAAGATTCTGGAACTTTGATGTGCCTACAAATGTGTTTCCATTCTAGCAAAGCATATTCAATCAAAATATTAGAGGCAATACAAATCTTTTGTTTCTCGGATAGGTCATGCTTATCAAATTCATTGTCTACTTTTAACTCCCAATCAATCTAAGCTTGAGGATCAAACTTACCATCATATAATGGCAAGTGTTGAATGACATCCTGAATATGAGGGTCTAGTTTCAACAGCTCAAAAATCTCCATATCACCTGCCATGATTAGTAGAAAACAAGAAACACAAAAATAATATGTATCCTCCTATAAACTACTAGGATGTGTCAGATGTAATTCTCTCAAACTCAACTTGTTAAAACAAGCCCTTACAAATTCTTACCAAGCCAAACAGGAGGTGACGGCAACCAACAAGTCTACAACCGTGGAGTGAAGTGTATCGGTGCCGCAACAACAACACCTGTCAAGCTGTAGTCGAAATATGTGGAGCTGTAGGTGGGCTAAAGCAAGGAAGTACTAGAACCACGTTAGTTGCAAGCACATTGAACAAACACTCAACGACGTTATTATGCTGGTCCTAGGCTAGTACATGCTAGAGATGCGAGCCTGGACACAAACGAAGTCACTGAGCAGCAGCAAAGAAGGATCACAAGGACAGGAATAACAACAAAAGAAAAACTCTTCTCTTCTTCTTTCTCTTTCTTTTCTTTCTTTCTTTCTGTCTTTCTTTTCTTTCTTTCTTTTCTTTCTTTCTATCTTTTTTTTTCTGTTTTTTTTTCTTTCAACTAGCACAAAACTGAAATTTTGCAACAAGAAATAACAAGCTACTTACAGCAATTAAATGTTTCCTTGGGAAGGGTGATTCAGTAGCAAAGTGAAACAAGTGGTTGTTTTGCAAAACCAGTAGACGCGCAAATCTCTAGGGCAATTGCGAAGCGCTCAGAATGAATTTGGGACCAAGCTCTGATCCGTTGGAAAGAGGACAAGTTAAGGTTTCCAGATTGTATTTAAACTCCCTATTCAGACTCCTGACAAAGGAAATATGGTGCTTTTGTTTTCAAGATAAAATAGGACTCCGAATCGAATTCTATCTTGATCTTGTTGGATTTCCTTTTTGTAGATGGAAATATGGACGTGGATGAAACCTCCAAGGACGTGGCTAGGATAATGGTGGTAAACAAAATAAAGGAATATGAAAATCCACTAGGATTCCTAGAGAGAAACAAATAAACTCAAATCTGCGATGGTGACAGAAACGTGACTAGAACTCGAAACTCTAAACGACTAGACGCTAAGACCAGCAACTTGCACGACGATGCAACCGTTAATTCAATAAGCCCTAACTAAGCAGTAATAGTATTAGGCTCAAAGGGGTTTTCGGATTATGAAGAACTAATCTACTAATTTTGTTTTGGCTTTTTTTGGACCATAGGAGATTAAAAACAGCAAAGAACTAGAAGTCTCTCACCGATCAACCTTGCTCTGATACCAACTGATATGAACCCGCTAGGTTGAATCCTGATCTTTCGATGAGAGAAGGTGGATAACTCGATTTCACTGGAGATGACGTTCACGACCCGACTACAACCATCCAAAGATGCTGTGCCTTAGCAACCGATACACCACCTCCAACAGCCGTCGCGATCTTGTGGAACACGATCAACCAAACCACTAGGGTAATTCCTGCAAGCAATCGAGGAACAAGCAAGAACAAGTAGAACAAGCAACTCAATTGCAAATATGGAGATGAAAACCAATCTGAAATCACAAAGTTGGGGTTCTGAATCGAGTAGAACGGATGGTCTAGTCGACACACGCGTCTACAAGGAAGTAGCAATGGCTAAACTTTTAACAAAATAAAACCCAATCTGTTTGTGGCGGCTCTAATCCTTATTAATACCTAGGGGAACGACCAGGGGGTGTTGGGGTCATTCTCCAACCCTAGGACACGTCCCTAATGAACCCAACTTGATACATGGGCCATCAGCCCAAAATAGGGTGACACAGCACCAAAGGCAGAAAAGGCCCCGGTGTTGAAACGATGATTGCGGAAGCATCGGATAAGATATAGCCATGAGTCTAGATCCGTTGGAAAATAGACTTGATAAGCTTTCCAAAAAGTGCTAGAACGTCCCAATCCGAGTCCGTATGCGACCGTGGTGAACATCACAAGTTGGAGCTATCCTGGAGTCCGAATCCAGCCCCAAAACGTGTTGGATTTGATCTCTTTCTTTCCTTGGACCAAAAGTGACGTGGTGTCCAGGTGGAGGACGTTGGGAATACTTGGATTTGGTCCCCAATCAACTACATTAACCTTCCATGCTTTCCATATGCAATCAAACCTTTCCTTGATCCATGTAAGTAATTCTTTGGTATAGAAGAGGTTGACATGGTCACATTTGAGCCAATGATGTCTTCATCAGTCTGTTTGGAGATAGTGCTATAGAAGATAGGTGCATGGTCTGCATTGAATGTACCATAGGTCATAAATAGTTTTGGACGCACCCGACGGAACTCGTAAGTGACGTGGGTCGTGTGGAATCTCGTTTTAGTCCATTTAGAGATAGTGCTTGTGTCAGTGCAAGGTTGGAGCACGGTTTGCACCAAACATACTATAGGCATAGAAATCGTTTTGGACGAACTCGATCAGACTCCTAGGTGACGAGGCTCAAGTGGAAGCTCTGTTCGGTCTGTTTGGGGATAGTGCTTCTCTTGATGCAAGATTGGTGCTTGGTTTGCACCAAATGTAGCATAGGCATAGAAATTGTTTTGGACGCACTCGAGGGGACTCCTAGGTGATGAGGCTCAAGTGGAAGCTCGATTCGGTACGTTTGGAGATAGTGCTACTCTTGATGCAAGATTGGTGCTTGATTTGTGTCGAATGTGCTGTAGGCTCGAAAATAGTATTGGAGGCACCCAATGGAACTCCTAGGTGACGTGGGTCATGTGGAATCTCGTTTTGATCTATTTTGAGACAGTGTTTGCGTCGGTGCAAGATAGGTGCACGGTTTGCACTGAACGTACCATAGGCATAGAAATCATTTCGGACACACTCGATGGGACTCCTAGGTGACAAGGCTCAAGTGGAAGCTCGATACGGTCCATTTGGAGATAATGCTACTCTTGATGCATGATTGGTGCACGGTTTGCGTCGAACGTACCGTAGGCTTGGAAATAGTATTGGAGGCACCTTATGAAACTCCTAGGTTATGTGGGTCATGTGGAATCTTGTTTCGATCTGTTTTGAAATAGTGTTAGCGTCGGTGCAAGATAGGTGCTCGGTCTGCGTCAAATGTATCATAGGTTCATAAATTGTTTTCGAAGCGCCTGCTGTACTCCTAGGTGATGAGGGTCTGGTGGAGATCTGTTTGGTCCATTTGGAGATAATGCTATAGAAGATAGGTGAAGGGTCTGCATTGAACGTACCATAGGTCATAAACAGTTTTGGACGCACCTGATGGAACTTGTAAGTGACGTGGGTCGTGTGGAATCTCGTTTTAGTCCATTTGGAGATAGTGTTAGTGTCAGTGCAAGGTTGGAGCATGGTTTGCACCGAACATACTATAGGCATAGGAATCGTTTTGGACGAACTCGATCAGACTCCTAGGTGACGAGGCTCAAGTGGAAGCTCGGTTCGGTCCGTTTGGGGATAGTGCTTCTCTTGATGCAAGATTGGTGCTTGGTTTGCACCAAATGTAGCATAGGCATAGAAATTGTTTTGGACGCACTCGAGGGGACTCCTAGGTGACGAGGCTCAAGTGGAAGCTCGATTCCGTACGTTTGGAGATAGTGCTACTCTTGATGCAAGATTGGTGCAATATTTGCGTCGAATGTGCCGTAGGCTTAGAAATAGTATTGGAGGCACCTAATGGAACTCCTAGGTGACGTGGGTCATGTGGAATCTCGTTTTGATCTATTTTGAGACAGTGTTTGCGTCGGTGCAAGATAGGTGCACGGTTTGCACTGAACGTACCATAGGCATAGAAATCATTTTGGACACACTCGATGGGACTCCTAGGTGACAAGGCTCAAGTGGAAGCTCGATACGGTCCATTTGGAGATAATGCTACTCTTGATGCATGATTGGTGCACGGTTTGCGTTGAACGTATCGTAGGCTTGGAAATAGTATTGGAGACACCCGATGGAACTCCTAGGTTACGTGGGTCATGTGGAATCTTGTTTTGTTCTATTTTGAAACAGTGTTAGCATCCGTGCAAGATAGGTCACGGTTTGCGTCAAACGTACCATAGGTTCATAAATCATTTTAGAAGCACCCGCGGTACTCCTAGGTCATGAGGGTCTGGTCGAGATCTGTTTGGTCCGTTTGGAGATAGTGCTACAGAAGATAGGTGCATGGTCTGCATTGAACGTACCATAGGTCATAAATAGTTTTGGACGCACCCAATGAAACTCGTAAGTGACGTGGGTCGTGTGGAATCTCGTTTGAGTCCATTTGGAGATAGTGTTAGTGTCAGTGCAAGGTTGGAGCATGGTTTGCACCGAACATAGCATAGGCGTAGGAATCGTTTTGGACGAACTCGATCAGACTCCTTGGTGACGAGGCTCAAGTGGAAGCTTGGTTCGGTCCGTTTGGGGATAGTGCTTCTCTTGTTGCAAGATTGGTGCTTGGTTTGCACTAAATGTAGCATAGGCATAGAAATTGTTTTGGACGCACTCGAGAGGACTCCTAGGTGACGAGGCTCAAGTGGAAGCTCGATTCGGTACGTTTGGAGATAGTGCTACTCTTGATGCAAGATTGGTGCTCGATTTGCGTCGAATGTGTCGTAGGCTCAGAAATAGTATTGGAGGCACCCAATGGAACTCCTAGGTGACGTGGGTCTTGTGGAATCTCGTTTTGATCTATTTTGAGACAGTGTTTGCATCGGTGCAAGATAGGTGACGAGGCTCAAGTGGAAGCTCGGTATGGTCCATTTGGAGATAGTGCTACTCTTGATGCATGATTGGTGCACGGTTTGCGTTGAACGTATCATAGGCTCGGAAATAGTATTGGAGGCACCCGATGGAACTCCTAGGTTACGTGGGTCATGTGGAATCTTGTTTCGTTCTATTTTGAAACAGTGTTAGCATCCGTGCAAGATAGGTGCATGGTTTGTGTCAAACGTACCATAGGTTCATAAATCATTTTAGAAGCACCCGCGGTACTCCTAGGTGATGAGGGTCTAGTGGAGATCTGTTTGGTCCGTTTGGAGATAGTGCTACAGAAGATAGGTGCATGGTCTGCATTGAACGTACCATAGGTCATAAATAGTTTTGGACGCACCCGATGGAACTCGTAAGTGACGTGGGTCGTGTGGAATCTCGTTTTAGTCCATTTAGAGATAGTGCTAGTGTCAGTGCAAGGTTAGAGCACGGTTTGCACCAAACATACTATAGGCATAGAAATCGTTTTGGATGAACTCGATCAGACTCCTAGGTGATGAGGCTCAAGTGGAAGCTCCGTTCGGTCTGTTTGGGGATAGTGCTTCTCTTGATGCAAGATTGGTGCTTGGTTTGCACCAAATGTAGCATAGGCATAGAAATTGTTTTGGACGCATTCGAGGGGACTCCTAGGTGATGAGGCTCAAGTGGAAGCTCGATTCGGTCCATTTGGAGATAGTGCTACTCTTGATGCAAGATTGGTGCTCGATTTGCGTCGAATGTGCCGTAGGCTCGGAAATAGTATTGGAGGCACCCGATGGAACTCCTAGGTTACGTGGGTCATGTGGAATCTTGTTTCGTTCTATTTTGAAACAGTGTTAGCATCCGTGCAAGATAGGTGCACGGTTTGTGTCAAACGTACCATAGGTTCATAAATCATTTTAGAAGCACCCGCGGTACTCCTAGGTGATGAGGGTCTAGTGGAGATCTGTTTGGTCCGTTTGGAGATAGTGCTACAGAAGATAGGTGCATGGTCTGCATTGAACGTACCATAGGTCATAAATAGTTTTGGACGCATCCGATGGAACTCGTAAGTGACGTGGGTCGTGTGGAATCTCGTTTTAGTCCATTTAGAGATAGTGCTAGTGTTAGTGCAAGGTTGGAGCACGGTTTGCACCAAACATACTATAGGCATAGAAATCGTTTTGGACGAACTCGATCAGACTCCTAGGTGACGAGGCTCAAGTGGAAGCTCTGTTTGGTCTGTTTGGGGATAGTGCTTCTCTTGATGCAAGATTGGTGCTTGGTTTGCACCAAATGTAGCATAGGCATAGAAATTGTTTTGGACGCACTCGAGGGGACTCCTAGGTGACGAGGCTCAAGTGGAAGCTCGATTCCGTACGTTTGGAGATAGTGCTACTCTTGATGCAAGATTGGTGCTTGATTTGCGTCGAATGTGCCGTAGGCTCAGAAATAGTATTGGAGGCACCCAATGGAACTCCTAGGTGACGTGGGTCATGTGGAATCTCGTTTTGATCTATTTTGAGACAATGTTTGCGTCGGCGCAAGATAGGTGCACGGTTTGCACTGAACGTACCATAGGCATAGAAATCATTTTGGACACACTCGATGGGACTCCTAGGTGACAAGGCTCAAGTGGAAGCTCGGTACGGTCCATTTGGAGATAGTGCCACTCTTGATGCATGATTGGTGCACGGTTTGCGTCGAACGTACCGTAGGCTTGGAAATAGTATTGGAGGCACCTGATGGAACTCCTAGGTTATGTGGGTCATGTGGAATCTTGTTTCGATCTATTTTGAAACAGTGTTAGCGTCGGTGCAAGATAGGTGCTCGGTTTGCGTCAAATGTACCATAGGTTCATAAATTGTTTTCGAAGCGCCCACGGTACTCCTAGGTGATGAGGGTCTAGTGGAGATCTGTTTGGTCCATTTGGAGATAATGCTATAGAAGATAGGTGCAGGGTCTGCATTGAACGTACCATAGGTCATAAACAGTTTTCGACGCACCCGATGGAACTTGTAAGTGACGTGGGTCGTGTGGAATCTCGTTTTAGTCCATTTGGAGATAGTGTTAGTGTCAGTGCAAGGTTGGAGCATGGTTTGCACTGAACATACTATAGGCTTTGGAATCGTTTTGGACGAACTCGATCAGACTCCTAGGTGACGAGGCTCAACTGGAAGCTTGGTTCGGTCCGTTTGGGGATAGTGCTTCTCTTGATGCAAGATTGGTGCTTGGTTTGCACCAAATGTAGCATAGGCATAGAAATTGTTTTGGACGCACTCGAGGGGACTCCTAGGTGACGAGGCTCAAGTGGAAGCTCGATTCAGTACGTTTGGAGATAGTGCTACTCTTGATGCAAGATTGGTGCTCGATTTGCGTCGAATGTGTCGTAGGCTCAGAAATAGTATTGGAGGCACCCAATGGAACTCCTAAGTGACGTGGGTCTTGTGGAATCTCGTTTTGATCTATTTTGAGACAGTGTTTGCATCGGTGCAAGATAGGTGCACGGTTTGCACTGAACGTACCATAGGCATAGAAATCGTTTTGGACACACTCGATGGGACTCCTAGGTGACGAGGCTCAAGTGGAAGCTCGGTATGGTCCATTTGGAGATAGTGCTACTCTTGATGCATGATTGGTGCACGGTTTGCGTTGAACGTATCGTAGGCTTGGAAATAGTATTGGAGGCACCCGATGGAACTCCTAGGTTACGTGGGTCATGTGGAATCTTGTTTTGTTCTATTTTGAAACAGTGTTAGCATCCGTGCAAGATAGGTGCACGGTTTGCGTCAAACATACCATAGGTTCATAAATCATTTTAGAAGCACCCGCGGTACTCCTAGGTCATGAGGGTCTGGTCGAGATCTGTTTGGTCCGTTCGGAGATAGTGCTACAGAAGATATGTGCATGGTCTGCATTGAACGTACCATAGGTCATAAATAGTTTTGGACGCACCCGATGGAACTCGTAAGTGACGTGCGTCGTGTGGAATCTCGTTTGAGTCCATTTGGAGATAGTGTTAGTGTCAGTGCAAGGTTGGAGCATGGTTTGCACCGAACATAGCATAGGCGTAGGAATCGTTTTGGATGAACTCGATCAGACTCCTTGGTGACGAGGCTCAAGTGGAAGCTCGGTTCGGTCCGTTTGGGGATAGTGCTTCTCTTGTTGCAAGATTGGTGCTTGGTTTGCACCAAATGTAGCATAGGCATAGAAATTGTTTTGGACGCACTCGAGAGGACTCCTAGGTGACGAGGCTCAAGTGGAAGCTCGATTCGGTACGTTTGGAGATAGTGCTACTCTTGATGCAAGATTGGTGCTCGATTTGCGTCGAATGTGTCGTAGGCTCAGAAATAGTATTGGAGGCACCCAATGGAACTCTTAGCTGACGTGGGTCTTGTGGAATCTCGTTTTGATCTATTTTGAGACAGAGTTTGCATCGGTGCAAGATAGGTGACGAGGCTCAAGTGGAAGCTCGGTATGGTCCATTTGGAGATAGTGCTACTCTTGATGCATGATTGGTGCACGGTTTGCGTTGAACGTATCATAGGCTCGGAAATAGTATTGGAGGCACCCGATGGAACTCCTAGGTTACGTGGGTCATGTGGAATCTTGTTTCATTCTATTTTGAAACAGTGTTAGCATCCGTGCAAGATAGGTGCACGGTTTGCGTCAAACGTACCATAGGTTCATAAATCATTTTAGAAGCACCCGCGGTACTCCTAGGTGATGAGGGTCTAGTGGAGATCTGTTTGGTCCGTTTGGAGATAGTGCTACAGAAGATAGGTGCATGGTCTGCATTGAACGTACCATAGGTCATAAATAGTTTTGGACGCACCCGATGGAACTCATAAGTGACGTGGGTCGTGTGGAATCTCGTTTTAGTCCATTTAGAGATAGTGCTAGTGTCAGTGCAAGGTTGGAGCATGGTTTGCACCAAACATACTATAGGCATAGAAATCATTTTGGACGAACTCGATCAGACTCCTAGGTGATGAGGCTCAAGTGAAAGCTCCGTTCGGTCTGTTTGGGGATAGTGCTTCTCTTGATGCAAGATTGGTGCTTGGTTTGCACCAAATGTAGCATAGGCATAGAAATTGTTTTGGACGCACTCGAGGGGACTCCTAGGTGATGAGGCTCAAGTGGAAGCTCGATTCGGTACGTTTGGAGATAGTGCTACTCTTGATGCAAGATTGGTGCTCGATTTGCGTCGAATGTGCCGTAGGCTCGGAAATAGTATTAGAGGCACCCGATGGAACTCCTACGTTACGTGGGTCATGTGGAATCTTGTTTCGTTCTATTTTGAAACAGTGTTAGCATCCGTGCAAGATAGGTGCACGGTTTGCGTCAAACGTACCATAGGTTCATAAATCATTTTAGAAGCACCCGCAGTACTCCTAGGTGATGAGGGTCTAGTGGAGATCTGTTTGGTCCATTTGGAGATAGTGCTACAGAAGATAGGTGCAAGGTCTGCATTGAACGTACCATAGGTCATAAATAGTTTTGGACGCATCCGATGGAACTCGTAAGTGACGTGGGTCGTGTGGAATCTCGTTTTAGTCCATTTAGAGATAGTGCTAGTGTCAGTGCAAGGTTGGAGCACGGTTTGCACCAAACATACTATAGGCATAGAAATCGTTTTGGACAAACTCGATCAGACTCCTAGGTGACGAGGCTCAAGTGGAAGCTCTGTTCGGTCTGTTTGGGGATAGTGCTTCTCTTGATGCAAGATTGGTGCTTGGTTTGCACCAAATGTAGCATAGGCATAGAAATTGTTTTGGACGCACTCGAGGGGACTCCTAGGTGACGAGGCTCAAGTGGAAGCTCGATTCCGTACGTTTGGAGATAGTGCTACTCTTGATGCAAGATTGGTGCTCGATTTGCGTCGAATGTGCTGTAGGCTCAGAAATAGTATTGGAGGCACCCAATGGAACTCCTAGGTGACGTGGGTCATGTGGAATCTCGTTTTGATCTATTTTGAGACAGTGTTTGCATCGGTGCAAGATAGGTGCACGGTTTGCACTGAACGTACCATAGGCATAGAAATCATTTTGGACACACTCGATGGGACTCCTAGGTGACAAGGCTCAAGTGGAAGCTCGGTATGGTCCATTTGGAGATAGTGCCACTCTTGATGCATGATTGGTGCACGGTTTGCGTCGAACGTACCGTAGGCTTGGAAATAGTATTGGAGGCACCTGATGGAACTCCTAGGTTATGTGGGTCATGTGGAATCTTGTTTCGATCTGTTTTGAAACAGTGTTAGCGTCGGTGCAAGATAGGTGCTCGGTTTGCGTCAAATGTACCATAGGTTCATAAATTGTTTTCGAAGCGCCCGCGGTACTCCTAGGTGATGAGGGTCTGGTGGAGATCTGTTTGGTCCATTTGGAGATAATGCTATAGAAGATAGGTGCAGGGTCTGCATTGAACGTACCATAGGTCATAAACAGTTTTGGACGCACACGATGGAACTTGTAAGTGACGTGGGTCGTGTGGAATCTCGTTTTAGTCCATTTGGAGATAGTGTTAGTGTCAGTGCAAGGTTGGAGCATGGTTTGCACCGAACATACTATAGGCATAGGAATCGTTTTGGACGAACTCGATCAGACTCCTAGGTGACGAGGCTCAAGTGGAAGCTCGGTTCGGTCCGTTTGGGGGATAGTGCTTCTCTTGATGCAAGATTGGTGCTTGGTTTGCATCAAATGTAGCATAGGCATAGAAATTGTTTTGGACGCACTCGAGGGGACTCCTAGGTGACGAGGCTCAAGTGGAAGCTCGATTCGGTACGTTTGGAGGTAGTGCTACTCTTGATGCAAGATTGGTGCTCGATTTGCGTCGAATGTGTCGTAGGCTCAGAAATAGTATTGGAGGCACCCAATGGAACTCCTAGGTGACGTGGGTCTTATGGAATCTCGTTTTGATCTATTTTGAGACAGTGTTTGCATCGGTGCAAGATAGGTGCACGGTTTGTACTGAACGTACCATAGGCATAGAAATCGTTTTGGACACACTCGATGGGACTCCTAGGTGACGAGGCTCAAGTGGAAGCTCGGTATGGTCCATTTGGAGATAGTGCTACTCTTGATGCATGATTGGTGCATGGTTTGCGTTGAACGTATCGTAGGCTTGGAAATAGTATTGGAGGCACCCGATGGAACTCCTAGGTTACGTGGGTCATGTGGAATCTTGTTTTGTTCTATTTTGAAACAGTGTTAGCATCCGTGCAAGATAGGTGCACGATTTGCGTCAAACGTACAATAGGTTCATAAATCATTTTAGAAGCACCCGCGGTACTCCTAGGTCATGAGGGTCTGGTCGAGATCTGTTTGGTCCGTTTGGAGATACTGCTACAGAAGATAGGTGCATGGTCTGCATTGAACATACCATAGGTCATAAATAGTTTTGGATGCACCCGATGGAACTCGTAAGTGACGTGGGTCGTGTGGAATCTCGTTTGAGTCCATTTGGAGATAGTGTTAGTGTCAGTGCAAGGTTGGAGCATGGTTTGCACCGAACATAGCATAGGCGTAGGAATCGTTTTGGACGAACTCGATCAGACGACTTGGTGACGAGGCTCAAGTGGAAGCTCGGTTCGGTCCGTTTGGGGATAGTGCTTCTCTTGTTGCAAGATTGGTGCTTGGTTTGCACCAAATGTAGCATAGGCATAGAAATTGTTTTGGACGCACTCGAGAGGACTCCTAGGTGACGAGGCTCAAGTGGAAGCTCGATTCGGTACGTTTGGAGATAGTGCTACTCTTGATGCAAGATTGTTGCTCGATTTGCGTCGAATGTGCCGTAGGCTCAGAAATAGTATTGGAGGCACCCAATGGAACTCCTAGGTGACGTGGGTCATGTGGAATCTCGTTTTGATCTATTTTGAGACAGTGTTAGCGTCGGTGCAAGATAGGTGCACGGTTTGCACTGAACGTACCATAGGCATAGAAATCGTTTTGGACACACTCGATGGGACTCCTAGGTGACAAGGCTCAAGTGGAAGCTCGGTACGGTCCATTTGGAGATAGTGCCACTCTTGATGCATGATTGGTGCACGGTTTTGCGTCGAACGTACCGTAGGCTTGGAAATAGTATTGGAGGCACCTGATGGAACTCCTAGGTTATGTGGGTCATGTGGAATCTTGTTTCGATCTGTTTTGAAACAGTGTTAGCGTCGGTGCAAGATAGGTGCTCGGTTTTTGCGTCAAATGTTCCATAGGTTCATAAATTGTTTTCGAAGCGCCCGCGGTACTCCTAGGTGATGAGGGTCTGGTGGAGATCTGTTTGGTCCATTTGGAGATAATGCTATAGAAGATAGGTGCAGGGTCTGCATTGAACGTACCATAGGTCATAAACAGTTTTGGACGCACACGATGGAACTTGTAAGTGACGTGGGTCGTGTGGAATCTCGTTTTAGTCCATTTGGAGATAGTGTTAGTGTCAGTGCAAGGTTGGAGCATGGTTTGCACCGAACATACTATAGGCATAGGAATCGTTTTGGACGAACTCGATCAGACTCCTAGGTGACGAGGCTCAAGTGGAAGCTCGGTTCGGTCCGTTTGGGGATAGTGCTTCTCTTGATGCAAGATTGGTGCTTGGTTTGCACCAAATGTAGCATAGGCATAGAAATTGTTTTGGACGCACTCGAGGGGACTCCTAGGTGACGAGGCTCAAGTGGAAGCTCGATTCGGTACGTTTGGAGATAGTGCTACTCTTGATGCAAGATTGGTGCTCGATTTGCGTCGAATGTGTCGTAGGCTCAGAAATAGTATTGGAGGCACCCAATGGAACTCCTAGGTGACGTGGGTCTTGTGGAATCTCGTTTTGATCTATTTTGAGACAGTGTTTGCATCGGTGCAAGATAGGTGCACGGTTTGTACTGAACGTACCATAGGCATAGAAATCGTTTTGGACACACTCGATGGGACTCCTAGGTGACGAGGCTCAAGTGGAAGCTCGGTATGGTCCATTTGGAGATAGTGCTACTCTTGATGCATGATTGGTGCACGGTTTGCGTTGAACGTATCGTAGGCTTGGAAATAGTATTGGAGGCACCCGATGGAACTCCTAGGTTACGTGGGGTCATGTGGAATCTTGTTTTTGTTCTATTTTGAAACAGTGTTAGCATCCGTGCAAGATAGGTGCACGATTTGCGTCAAACGTACCATAGGTTCATAAATCATTTTAGAAGCACCCGCGGTACTCCTAGGTCATGAGGGTCTGGTCGAGATCTGTTTGGTCCATTTGGAGATACTGCTACAGAAGATAGGTGCATGGTCTGCATTGAACATACCATAGGTCATAAATAGTTTTGGATGCACCCGATGGAACTCGTAAGTGACGTGGGTCGTGTGGAATCTCGTTTGAGTCCATTTGGAGATAGTGTTAGTGTCAGTGCAAGGTTGGAGCATGGTTTGCACCGAACATAGCATAGGCGTAGGAATCGTTTTGGACGAACTCGATCAGACTCCTTGGTGACGAGGCTCAAGTGGAAGCTCGGTTCGGTCCGTTTGGGGATAGTGCTTCTCTTGTTGCAAGATTGGTGCTTGGTTTGCACCAAATGTAGCATAGGCATAGAAATTGTTTTGGACGCACTCGAGAGGACTCCTAGGTGACGAGGCTCAAGTGGAAGCTCGATTCGGTACGTTTGGAGATAGTGCTACTCTTGATGCAAGATTGTTGCTCGATTTGCGTCGAATGTGCCGTAGGCTCAGAAATAGTATTGGAGGCACCCAATGGAACTCCTAGGTGACGTGGGTCATGTGGAATCTCGTTTTGATCTATTTTGAGACAGTGTTAGCGTCGGTGCAAGATAGGTGCACGGTTTGCACTGAACGTACCATAGGCATAGAAATCGTTTTGGACACACTCGATGGGACTCTAGGTGACGAGGCTCAAGTGGAAGCTCGGTACGGTCCATTTGGAGATAGTGCTACTCTTGATGCAAGATTGGTGCATGGTTTGCGTTGAACGTATCATAGGCTCGGAAATAGTATTGGAGGCACCCGATGGAACTCCTAGGTTACGTGAGTCATGTGGAATCTTGTTTCGTTCTATTTTAAAACAGTGTTAGCATCCGTGCAAGATAGGTGCACGGTTTGCGTCAAACGTACCATAGGTTCATAAATCATTTTAGAAGCACCCGCGGTACTCCTAGGTGATGAGGGTCTAGTGGAGATCTGTTTGGTCCGTTTGGAGATAGTGCTACAGAAGATAGGTGCATGGTCTGCATTGAACGTACCATAGGTCATAAATAGTTTTGGACGCACCCGATGGAACTCGTAAGTGACATGGGTCGTGTGGAATCTCGTTTTAGTCCATTTAGAGATAGTGTTAGTGTTAGTGCAAGGTTGGAGCACGGTTTGCACCAAACATACCATAGGCATAGAAATCGTTTTGGATGAACTCGATCAGACTCCTAGGTGACGAGGCTCAAGTGGAAGCTCTGTTCGGTCCGTTTGGGGAAAGTGCTTCTCCTGATGCAAGATTGGTGCTTGGTTTGCACCAAATGTAGCATAGGCTTTGAAATTGTTTTGGACGCACTCGAGGGGACTCCTAGGTGACGAGGCTCAAGTGGAAGCTCGATTCGGTACGTTTGGAGATAGTGCTACTCTTGATGCAAGATTGGTGCTCGATTTGTGTCGAATGTGCCGTAGGCTCGGAAATAGTATTGGAGGCACGCAATGGAACTCCTAGGTGACGTGGGTCATGTGAAATCTTGTTTTGATCTATTTTGAGACAGTGTTTGCGTTGGTGCAAGATAGGTGCACGGTTTGCACTGAATGTACCATAGGCATAGAAATCATTTTGGACACACTCGATGGGACTCCTAGGTGACAAGGCTCAAGTGGAAGCTCGGTATAGTCCATTTGGAGATAGTGCTACTCTTGATGCATGATTGGTGCACGGTTTGCGTCGAACGTACCGTAGGCTCGGAAATAGTATTGGAGGCACCTGATGGAACTCCTAGGTTACATGGGTCTTGTGGAATCTTGTTTCGATCTGTTTTGAAATAGTGTTAGCATCGGTGCAAGATAGGTGCTCGGTTTGCGTCAAATGTACCATAGGTTCATAAATTGTTTTAGAAGCACCCGCAGTACTCCTAGGTGATGAGGGTCTGGTGGAGATCTATTTGGTCCGTTTGGAGATAATGCTACAGAAGATAGGTGCACGGTTTGCACTGAACATACCACAGGTCATAAATAGTTTTGGACGCACCCGATGGAACTCGTAAGTGACGTGGGTCGTGTGGAATCTCGTTTTAGTCCATTTGGAGATAGTGTTAGTTTTGGTGCAAGGTTGGAGCACGGTTTGCACCGAACATACCATAGGCATAGAAATCGTTTTGGACGAACTCGATCAGACTCCTTGGTGATGAGGCTCAAGTGGAAGCTCGGTTCGGTCCGTTTGCGGTTAGTGCTTCTCTTGATGCAAGATTGGTGCTTGGTTTGCACCAAATGTAGCATAGGCATAGAAATTGTTTTGGACGCACTCGAGAGGACTCCTAGGTGACGAGGCTCAAGTGGAAGCTCGATTCGGTACGTTTGGAGATAGTGCTACTCTTGATGCAAGATTGTTGCTCGATTTGCGTCGAATGTGCCGTAGGCTCAGAAATAGTATTGGAGGCACCCAATGGAACTCCTAGGTGACGTGGGTCATGTGGAATCTCGTTTTGATCTATTTTGAGACAGTGTTAGCGTCGGTGCAAGATAGGTGCACGGTTTGCACTGAACGTACCATAGGCATAGAAATCATTTTGGACACACTCGATGGGACTCCTAGGTGACGAGGCTCAAGTGGAAGCTCGGTACGGTCCATTTGGAGATAGTGCTACTCTTGATGCAAGATTGGTGCATGGTTTGCGTTGAACGTATCATAGGCTCGGAAATAGTATTGGAGGCACCCGATGGAACTCCTAGGTTACGTGAGTCATGTGGAATCTTGTTTCGTTCTATTTTAAAACAGTGTTAGCATCCGTGCAAGATAGGTGCACGGTTTGCGTCAAACGTACCATAGGTTCATAAATCATTTTAGAAGCGCCCGCGGTACTCCTAGGTGATGAGGGTCTAGTGGAGATCTGTTTGGTCCGTTTGGAGATAGTGCTACAGAAGATAGGTGCATGGTCTGCATTGAACGTACCATAGGTCATAAATAGTTTTGGACGCACCCGATGGAACTCGTAAGTGACATGGGTCGTGTGGAATCTCGTTTTAGTCCATTTAGAGATAGTGTTAGTGTTAGTGCAAGGTTGGAGCACGGTTTGCACCAAACATACCATAGGCATAGAAATCGTTTTGGATGAACTCGATCAGACTCCTAGGTGACGAGGCTCAAGTGGAAGCTCTGTTCGGTCCGTTTGGGGAAAGTGCTTCTCCTGATGCAAGATTGGTGCTTGGTTTGCACCAAATGTAGCATAGGCTTTGAAATTGTTTTGGACGCACTCGAGGGGACTCCTAGGTGACGAGGCTCAAGTGGAAGCTTGATTCGGTACGTTTGGAGATAGTGCTACTCTTGATGCAAGATTGGTGAGCATTTGTGTCGAATGTGCCGTAGGCTCGGAAATAGTATTGAAGGCACCCAATGGAACTCCTAGGTGACGTGGGTCATGTGAAATCTTGTTTTGATCTATTTTGAGACAGTGTTTGCGTTAGTGCAAGATAGGTGCACGGTTTGCACTGAATGTACCATAGGCATAGAAATCATTTTGGACACACTCGATGGGACTCCTAGGTGACAAGGCTCAAGTGGAAGCTCGGTATAGTCCATTTGGAGATAGTGCTACTCTTGATGCATGATTGGTGCACGGTTTGCGTCGAACGTACCGTAGGCTCGGAAATAGTATTGGAGGCACCTGATGGAACTCCTAGGTTACATGGTCTTGTGGAATCTTGTTTCGATCTGTTTTGAAATAGTGTTAGCATCGGTGCAAGATAGGTGCTCGGTTTGCGTCAAATGTACCATAGGTTCATAATTGTTTTAGAAGCACCCGCAGTACTCCTAGGTGATGAGGGTCTGGTGGAGATCTATTTGGTCCGTTTGGAGATAATGCTACAGAAGATAGGTGCACGGTTTGCACTGAACGTACCACAGGTCATAAATAGTTTTGGACGCACCCGATGGAACTCGTAAGTGACGTGGGTCGTGTGGAATCTCGTTTTAGTCCATTTGGAGATAGTGTTAGTTTCGGTGCAAGGTTGGAGCACGGTTTGCACCGAACATACCATAGGCATAGAAATCGTTTTGGACGAACTCGATCAGACTCCTTGGTGATGAGGCTCAAGTGGAAGCTCGGTTCGGTCCGTTTGCGGTTAGTGCTTCTCTTGATGCAAGATTGGTGCTTGGTTTGCACCAAATGTAGCATAGGCATAGAGATTGTTTTGGACGCACTCGAGGGGACTCCTAGGTGACGAGGCTCAAGTGGTAGCTCGATTCGGTACATTTGGAGATAGTGCTTGTAACGGAACCGTCCAAATTATAAGAGCACAAGTACAAAAACAATCACCGAAGTGATCAAATTCTCGCACTTGAGCCCATATAACTCCGGTAGTCCAATGAAATCACGAGGGATTTCAAACCAACCACCATACCAGCCAAGATCGTAGTGATTCAACATAACAAGTCACATGTTACAACCATTTCACAAGTAATTGAATATACATCGGAGTTCAACATAGTTATAAGAACTTACATTGAAAAGTAGCGGAAGTAAAGTAATTTGAAACTAACATTAATCTTATTTCAAATACATGCCAGTACCACAGTCGACTTCCAACAAAAGAATTAGAGATAAGGTAAATAAGAAGGATCATGCCCGTGATCACACTCCGCCTCTACGGCAGGAGTCAACCAACTCTTGCAGTCGCCATGATACATCATAACCTGCAACAAGTGGGGATAAAACCCTGAGTACAAGAAGGTACTCAGCTAGACTTACCCGTCAGAAACCAGAAATAAGGTGACACCAAGGATCATGCAAGGCTGATATGAAGTGGGGCTAGCTTGACAACATTTTGCATAAAAGCTTAATATAGATGATCAATCATTAATGCTTAGGCATCAAGTTAATTATCATTAACCTATCATCTATATTAGAGCCTGTACTAGAGCACTCACTTTATTAGGAGCAAACAATATTAACCATAGCAGATATAAATTGAGGCAACCTTTCCATCGTGATCCAATTAACCATCCGTTCAATTTAATGGAATCTACGTTGCCGCTGCTCAAGTCAAGTGCTCACTAACCGGGAGCGACGGCGATTCGAATCGAATTCCTATCCAGCTGGAGGGGTATTTCTAACACTCACCGCGCAGGCCCCTGCCAGGGTCGCACAAGCCACCTTTTCATATGATTCAGGAATCGCGGGTCCGAATGATGTCGCGACCCCAAGGGCGACACTCTGCCAGGTGATAGGGACTCTAACCCCCCCTTGGTCTCACGCCAATGTCCCCAAGCACATCCTTTCTCTCCTCCAAGAAGCAACCTACCATTCGATTCCCGGCCTGAATCATATTACTCGGCTTCGCGGTCGGAACGACTTATCCGGCCAACTAAGTGTTAGACTGCGTTCAACATGACTCAAGGACGTACAGTGAATCGGTCCTTAAACGACTCAGACGGGGATAGATTCACACCCAAGACCTCCATGCCTTGTTGCTTCACTATCGTCATCCCGCCCGGTCTCATTTCATTTTATTAACACATGGTTCCATTCCACGATAGCAAATATAGCCAACCGTGCCATATATGAATATCCCTACATCTCGTAGGTGACAGGAAATCACCTGACTTCTACCGCTTAAAGCAGGGATAAGCATCTACTCGATCCTAGTCTATGTAGGATTCAGGGATTCATATATCTGGACAAGGAATGATATAATGCAGCAAGGGTTTCCAACCAACTCCTATCACTTAATGCAACAATACTTATAACATATATAGAATTAATTGCTTTAAAGATAGGAGGCTTATAATGCTCCGGGGCTTGCCTGGGATCCGACTCAAGTTAGAGTATGTCAGATGAGGTCACTTGGCGAGCAACCTCCAATCTACCACTTGTCCGGTCCTTCTATCTTCCGGTTTGGATCCACCAAACACCGTCTTCGGTTTGGCTCCACATTAGGTCCTTCACGTGCTTCAGCTAGCGTACCTAAATGAGGTGCAATAATGCATATGTATGAATGCATAGAAGTGCAATAAACAAAGTAATCATGCAAGCATACCAAAGTTCACATAAACCCTAGAGCTAATTAACTTAACTATCACTTAAGCATATCCTTAAAAGATGACCAGCATATCGATCATGACACAAGTCACACAAGATCTCAAGCACACTTAACACTAACAAGATGTATATCACTCTTTAGAAATCAACATAGCAAAGCAAGTCAAGGTGAAGCAACAACTATAACTAAAATATGTCAATTTCTGGACTAGCAAACAGTAGCTTCATAAATCAATCATATCTGGAGTTTTATAAATCCAAATGACTTGCAAGAAGACATTCTGGAAAGCTTAGGAAATTATCTACATTTCATCTTTAATCATCTCAACCTGATTCCCAAGTTATCATGACCAAACATGCCAACCTTTAAAGTCTGCACAGAAGGTAATTAAAATCTGACAGTATACTTATTAAGCATGCAACTCTTAAACTATCAGACCTGGGATCATGAAAATTTAACACAAGAAAGATAAGATAATTATCTACAACTTTTGTATTTACCAAAATCACAGTAAACATCATTTACACCATGAAACTAGTTGCACGAGTAACACCACACATGCAGCCCAACAGCAGTGGTACAATTATAGACAGAAAACTGATAGAAACTTCAGAGAAGCATAAATGGAGTTCTAGACCTCCAACAAACATGATTCTCAACTTTATGGAAAGCTTATAAAGTTACCTACTACTTTCTTGTAATCATCTTAAGATGATTCTACAGTTAACAGGGTCAATTAATTAAATAATTGCATCTCTGTCCAAAATATGGACAGAATTTGATATGCCACTTTAAATCGTTATAGCTTGAGTTTCACAAATCCAATAATTATGGTTCTGGACTTTTTAGAAATCTTAACAAATTTTGAACAACTTTTCTATAAACATCTAGAACTAATTCTGCCACTAACAAGGTCACACATGGCACACAAAGCAATGCTGTCTGGGTTTGGGCAGAAACTGCCACAGCACTTTAAACAACTATAACTAAACATATATTTAACCAAAAATTGTGATCTTTAGCTTTTTGAAAAGGTTATGAAAAGTACTACAACTCATCTATTATCAACAAGGCATGATTCATCACTTAACTGAGCCAAACAATGCATACATGCAGCACTGTCCAGAATAGAAGCAAAGCAGCATAAGGCATTTGTTATTTTTATAGCTCCTAAACTATCAGACCTAAAATCCTGAAATTTTTATCAGACATCACACAGCATAATAGTAGCATGCCACAAAAATTTCACTTCATTTGGAGCCATAAATTTGCAGTTAATAAAATGACAAATACAACTAGCATTGAAAACCAAATCTGAAAAATCTATTTTTACAGCACAAATATGAAACTAAAACATGCCATATTATAAATCCACTGCATAGATAATTTTACAAGGATTCCAAAAAGTCCTCATTTGCTATTGTACGATTTTTCTACAATTTACCATGTATTTTCGAAGTTCAGCCATTTAATTGCAATATAAATTCCGAAAAAAAGAAAAGGGAAAACATTATGCAGAGTGAACACAAAACTACTCTGAAATTAACCAAGCCCACATTTGTAAATCTATGTGTCTAGCACTTTTACAAAGTGAACACACAAAAGAGTTTCTATTTCTATTTTACTCCCTCTTCTTCTTCCTCGACGACAGAGGACAGAGGAGACCGGGGAGGAGGAGCCGAGGATCAACGAGGTCACCACCGGTGACAAAGGGAAAGTGGCCGGTGAGGCTGCTGCGGAGGAGCAGCAGCAGAGCATGCCCACCGCAGGCCACTGCCCTGCCTGTGACTGGTCGAGGCCGCGTCCCGTGCCCCACGGCTCGCGCTCATGGCTGCCTTCCGCGGCTGACCGAACCAGCAAGCAGCAGCGGTGAGGGCCAGCCTACAGCGGTAACAGGAAGGAGCGGCGATGGAGGAGGAAGAGGATGAAGGAGCCGGAGGGAGCACGCTGCAGAGGAGGAGCGATGGCACGAGCTCTGCTCGTCGCCTATGGCGTGCCGAGGAAAAAAAAAAGTGATTGGGGAGAGGGAGGAGTGAGCCCGAGAGGGAGCAGAGGAGGGCGTCGGGCTCTCCAAATGACACGCGTGGGCGAGGTGGCACGCATGCAAGCGATCACCGGAGCCACGCGGCGCTGCGTGCCTGTGGCTGGGCATCCACGATGCCCTGCTGAAGGCATTCAGATTCAAAATGTCAGGAACTAATACCACCGCATAAATCAACTGAAACAACAATCTTCTCCCCCCTGCAACTCTCTAACCATTGGATGGTTTGTTTAACCGATTTCACCATTGTATAGAGCTACGTGTATACTATAACTTTGGTTAAGGGACCTTTGATTGATTTGGCTTGGTTTATGAGATAAAAGGCTACGAAGGAGGGTACCCGAAACTGAATACCGAGTTTCAGTTTCAAGTTGACTGAAACTGCAATCTTTTTCCATCTCCATCTCCCAAACTGAGCAAGCAAAAGCTAAATCAATTCCATAGCGTTGTAGAGCTATATGAGGACAACAACTTTTATTAAAGAACTTTCATCTAATTCTCAACGGTTTTCAAAATAAAATGCGCCAAAGTAAGGTACACGCAAACTGAAACTGAAAAGTTCAGTCACCCAGACTTAGCCGATTTTCGAAGCTCCAAAACAGCATGAACTTCCAGACCTTGTAGCTCATGAACTAGGCCGAATTAGCCAAAGTGCCAATTGACAAACTTGTAGCTCAGGAAATTCTCTACAACTTTGCTTTAAGGAGTCAAGCTTGAATCAGCATAGTTTGCGAGATACAGATCAAGGAATAGAATCTGTTTTTAGGAACAAACAGAATTCCAGAACAGTAGTAAACTGCAGTTTTGACAGGCTTAAGAGCTGAATCATGAGATGGGTAAATTGACAAAGTTGAAGCTTATAAAATTTACTACAACTTTGATATAATTGACTTGGACTGATTCAAACTCTAAGATAGAGATTCTGAGAGGTCAGCTAGCACACTATACTAACAAAGCATGGAAAACAACACTTTAGGAGCTAAGTTAGCATAAGCTATTAACATGAGAAATGCTCCAAATGCATAGTTAAGCAATCCTAACATGTTTACAAACATTCAAAGCAATAACTTACATTTGCACACATGATCATAGCATTACAAGACAAAGAAACATAATGGCACAAGCATGTTTCACTTACTTAACTTAGGCAACAAGATGAGATGCTTATGATAAGGCTATACTCATGTGAAGCAAGTGCATTAGGAGGTAAGATAACATCCGGGGTGTTACAGCCCTCCCCCCTTAAAAGAATCGCGTCCCGAGATTCGAAATGGAAGACCTTTTAAGGAGGAGAGGCACGTTATCTAGTTCCCAACATCTGCTATAGCATTCAGCTACAAAGCTTTAACATCGGTGAACAATTTGGCCAAAGACACTTTCTGATACTTACTCTTCATGGTAAAATTTGTCTGAAGAATTTCCTTTATTGACTTCCATGAAGCATTGTTACTTTGGGAGGAATCCAAGACAACGCAGTACTTCGTTCTCATTATACAGAGATCAATTGGTCCATAAGCTAACCATACACAAGTATCTCTTCTTCTCTAGTGAACATAGTATGGGCCGTATGGACCCCACACTAGACCAGAATTATCAGAAGTATACTCGTTGAAATGACTCTATGTTCACAAAGTTTGAAAAGCAGTCCTCTACCAAAATGGCTTGAGCACAACCTTCCAAAAGTGTGAGACCATAGACGACAAATATACTCTGAGGCTATAGGATACTGACTAACCAATAGACAGGGTCTATATTGGTCGTAAATATTCAATCCTTTCGATATCAACTAATGGAAAACTACTCAAGGTTCCATGTGTGCAGTTCTCTTTCTCTGATGACAACACTGTATTATCTGAGTCTATCGAGGGGTCAATGAATGTGATGGCTGACTCTGTCGGCTTCGTATTCCTGCCAACAGCTACCTAATAAGATTCTTTTATCCAAGACAACCGTTATCTGGGTTGAATCAGATGCAACCTCTTGGGTAAAAACGTGTATAAGGTACCAAAGTATGTCATCATTGGAAAATAATTCCCAAAGAAAGATGTAACGAGGCCTTAAGGACAACAAAAGTTGTAATACTTACTAAACCGCGGGGAGTAGTCTACCGCCAAGCGATTGAGTAAAATTTTCCTTGGTGACATAGTTGTACTGTAAGTTGAGTTGACTTGCAGCATAACAACTTTGTCAGGCCAACTTTCACCTTGAGGCTTCCTTTTTAGGATCAAACAGCAGCTCCAAGATGGAAAATCTGTTGTTTGACACTTTTCAAATTGCTTTGTTTCGCGATGGCATACATTGATTTGTAGAAACCAAGGCTGCTCGTACATTAGGGATACGAGAAAGCAAAAGCAAATGAAAGAGTGTAAACTAGTATCTGTGAGACCTCAAAGGGTCATCCAACAGCAGATCTCGACTATTAAATTACATATCAATTCGAGGATGCACACGCTTTGAACTTGCGGGTTACTTTTGCAAGGCAAAACACATACTTTATCTACTTCTTCACCTTAGCTGATAGAACATCTTGCACTATCTGTGTAATTGTCCAAGATGGAATTGACTTGATCACAATGGCTCCGGAAGATAGAGTATCACTCAAGTTGTTGGCTAGTTAATTAACTTCTTGTTGGTTATTGCTCTATAAGACATAGCCTTCATAGCTACCAAAGAGTCGTTACCTAGCTGGAGATTAACCTTCCTATTGGTAACTAATTAGTTGTCTCTCAACACTAAAAAGTTCCAAATCTTCATTCTTGATCACAATAATTGTGGTTGATACAAAGCAGATGGTTGCCATTGAAGTTAGCAAATAGGAAGTTATTCTAGAGATGGTTGATTTCGATTGTATGGTCATTATGCACCCAAGATTGCGACTTGGATAGCTCCGGTCACATGCACAATGCGACAATCGATTCTCATCTCACAGATAACTTGTCCAACATTAAGTGTTGTGTGTCCTTTTTATCCAATAGGAATGAGATACGTTGCTCACTAGATGACATTCGTCAATAGTCTGACAACTAAGTAGAGTCACTTGTCTACCACCTATTGCAGTCTGTTAATGTTTATGTAGATGACATGTTCTTCAAAGGTTATCCTCTTGGCAACTTCAGAAGGAAACTCCACTACCTTCAGTCTAAGATATGGATCTTACGATAAGATATGGGGAGATAACCAAGGAAGAGTTCACCTAAGAATAACACGTTGATATTGTTCCGCAATGGGTCATGACTAGAAACCACGATACCAGCGCGTGCCCAGTAGCACAACCATGTGCCGACCGGTCACAAGGAGGCCCTAGGTTTCGTCGCGGCACCGTTAGCTGCTACTCATAACACCATTACCGATCACACCACCAAGGTGAAATTTCAAGTGACACAATTTGGGTGGTAAAAACAAGCATTATACAAGGAGGTATAGCAAGTAAAGGTAGTCATAAGGTTTAAAATCAATGAGGAGGAGATCCGTAGATCAAACACCTCACAAGAGATCATAGCTCAATTCCTAAAGACAACTGATCAATGGACTCTTGCTTAAATTCTATGCACGACTTGCGTCCACCAAGGTGAGTTCCAGATAGAAGATTAATAGGAGATTCATTCATGTTGGACAACAACATAAGATCAAGATCGATAAACATCCTGAGACTTGGGAAGGTTAGGGATGGATTACTCAAACTTCAAGGACGAAAACCAATATGTCAATCATAGATTGAGTTGATAAGGTAGATACCCGAATTTACAAACAACCGATTTTGAGATCAGACGACAAAAGATTTTCATTGCACCAGATCACCTATAGGAGAGGCAATCAGTAGGTCCAACATGGATTCAGTTAAGGGTCTTACAACTTGGCATCAAACAACTATAGCCAAAAGGAAGAGTTGGAGAGAATCTATCTTGGCTAGTAGATCAAACAAAGGTATTCACGTGCGGTTGCAGGACAACCATGGTATACACGCATATTTAATGGTCTAGACTTGGGCTCATAAGGAAAAGAACCTAATTGGGGATGACGCCAAGAGATCGTTTCGCGTAACTCGACACTCGTATACTTACCGAAGACAAACGAAGTGACAACTATGACACTAATTAACTAACAAGCATACATACAAACATCATAGTCAAGCATTGGAGAGATCCAATCCAATTAGCTTAAGCAACCACTACTAAGCATCAGGCTCACCCATAACAAACATTCATCTAAAGCAAGAACTAACTACGAGTTTAGCCTAAGACAAACGCTAGCTAAGGTGGCTACTTAGCATGGGCACAGAACATGGACAGCAACATAGTAGTTAATTGTTTCGACCATAGCTGAGGTTGTAGACATCCCATAAAGGTGATCCTAGACTTTCTAGAAAGCTTAGAAAGATGGCTACACATTAGTTATTCATACCAAAAGCTAAATCATAGGTTAGCATGGTCAAACATGCTGATGTTTCAGATCTGTACCAATATGGACAGAAAACTGACAAGAACTTCAAAATTGCATAACTGGAGTTCTAGGGGTCCAACAAGGCTGAGCCTTAACTTTATGTAAAGCTTATTAAGTTGTCTATAACTTTCTTATTATCATATTAAGATGATTCTATATCTAACAAGGCCAAGCAAGACAAAGAAGACATCTCTGCCCAGATTTGGACAGATTCTGTCATTCCACTTTACAAGCTCACAAGTAGAGATTTAGACCACCCCAATTGGTGCTATAGGACAATTTGGAAAGCTTAGGAAAAGTACTACACTTCTTCTATTATATCCAATGCATGATTCCATAAGCACATAGGTTAAATAAAGCAAACATTCAGATCTATTCTGAACATGAGCAGATTCTAATAACAAACTTCTAAAATTTATAACTCCCAAAACATAAGACCTAGGGTCACGAAATTTTAGGACGAGCTAGATAAGTAAGTTAGCTATAACTTTGGTATTCCCCATAACTACAGAAAACACCATTATGACCACGAAAGCATCACTACAACAGAAAACGTTCTAGCATCCAACATTCGACAAGCACATCTAAACTTGCATTTGTTCTACTTAACAAGAGAGCACACAAACATGTTATTCTAGTAGCTCTAATTATTATTACCTTAGACCAACTAATTTAATTCATTCATGAGAATCAACAATTATTTCTTGCAAGGCTAAACACACACTTTTCTCAAACAACATGGAGTAAGACATTCTTGTTTTACTCTACACAAGAAAGATAGTGTACCACATCACTCACAAGTTACTTACAATAGAACAAGGGTGAGAGGAGCATAGTTATGTATTAAGCAACAACATGATGATGCATGCTTCGTCCTATTCGTCCTCACAAGATTGCCAATCTAAGGTGGCGATCACGTTCTATGTCGGTGGCATAACACGCACTCTCTCGATATATAGCTAGTCGTCAGCAACATTCGACTTACGCATTCGTGGTTAGCATACCTGCAGAAAATTTTCATTGCAGCCCAACATTTCCCAATATAGCACACAATGAAAACAGAAAGGTGAAATTCTAAGCACTCCCATATACATATACCCCTGTATACGTACATGTAGTACCAAAACTACCCGAATCATTAATCTCCCACAATTAAGTACCTTCATATATACATGTGTGTAACATGTAAATAATTCAGTAACCAAAACTAGCTCTCCCCTAGACCGCAGTTTGTACGGTCATGCTCTCACAACTCACACTTACCTGAGCGTAGGTGCGACGTTGCATAAAAGTAAACTAGCAACATATATGACTATTTCATATATGAAGGCTACCTCTAATCTAACACACCGGTAGCATAGTGTGGGAGAGTCATCACACATACATACCTTGGCCTGGGCGTAGATGCATAAATGAAAACCCCCAAGTCAGTACTTATATAAGCCACCTAATAATCCTTATATGGGCATAAGGAAATTGACCACTGGCATACTTAGGTTTAAAATTTAGATTTGACAAACCTATATATAACTATAAGTTGATAAAACTGATTTTATAAAACAAAACCTTTGTTTTAAATACACATATGACAAGTTTAATGTTGAATCTTGCTCTGATACCAGCTGTAACGGAACCGTCCAAATTATAAGAGCACAAGTACAAAAACAATCACCGAAGTGATCAAATTCTCGCACTTGAGCCCATATAACTCCGGTAGTCCAATGAAATCACGAGGGATTTCAAACCAACCAACATACCAGCCAAGATCGTAGTGATTCAACATAACAAGTCACATGTTACAACCATTTCACAAGTAATTGAATATACATCGGAGTTCAACATAGTTATAAGAACTTACATTGAAAAGTAGCGGAAGTAAAGTAATTTGAAACTAACATTAATCTTATTTCAAATACATGCCAGTACCACAGTCGACTTCCAACAAAAGAATTAGAGATAAGGTAAATAAGAAGGATCATGCCCGTGATCACACTCCGCCTCTACGGCAGGAGTCAACCAACTCTTGCAGTCGCCATGATACATCATAACCTGCAACAAGTGGGGATAAAACCCTGAGTACAAGAAGGTACTCAGCTAGACTTACCCGTCAGAAACCAGAAATAAGGTGACACCAAGGATCATGCAAGGCTGATATGAAGTGGGGCTAGCTTGACAACATTTTGCATAAAAGCTTAATATAGATGATCAATCATTAATGCTTAGGCATCAAGTTAATTATCATTAACCTATCATCTATATTAGAGCCTGTACTAGAGCACTCACTTTATTAGGAGCAAACAATATTAACCATAGCAGATATAAATTGAGGCAACCTTTCCATCGTGATCCAATTAACCATCCGTTCAATTTAATGGAATCTACGTTGCCGCTGCTCAAGTCAAGTGCTCACTAACCGGGAGCGACGGTGATTCGAATCGAATTCCTATCCAGCTGGAGGGGTATTTCTAACACTCACCGCGTAGGCCCCTGCCAGGGTCGCACAAGCCACCTTTTCATATGATTCAGGAATCGCGGGTCCGAATGATGTCGCGACCCCAAGGGCGACACTCTGCCAGGTGATAGGGACTCTAACCCCCCCTTGGTCTCACGCCAATGTCCCCAAGCACATCCTTTCTCTCCTCCAAGAAGCAACCTACCATTCGATTCCCGGCCTGAATCATATTACTCGGCTTCGCGGTCGGAACGACTTATCCGGCCAACTAAGTGTTAGACTGCGTTCAACATGACTCAAGGACGTACAGCGAATCGGTCCTTAAACGACTCAGACGGGGATAGATTCACACCCAAGACCTCCATGCCTTGTTGCTTCACTATCGTCATCCCGCCCGGTCTCATTTCATTTTATTAACACATGGTTCCATTCCACGATAGCAAATATAGCCAACCGTGCCATATATGAATATCCCTACATCTCGCAGGTGACAGGAAATCACCTGACTTCTACCGCTTAAAGCAGGGATAAGCATCTACTCGATCCTAGTCTATGTAGGATTCAGGGATTCATATATCTGGACAAAGGAATGATATAATGCAGCAAGGGTTTCCAACCAACTCCTATCACTTAATGCAACAATACTTATAACATATATAGAATTAATTGCTTTAAAGATAGGAGGCTTATAATGCTCCGGGGCTTGCCTGGGATCCGACTCAAGTTAGAGTATGTCAGATGAGGTCACTTGGCGAGCAACCTCCAATCTACCACTTGTCCGGTCCTTCTATCTTCCGGTTTGGATCCACCAAACACCGTCTTCGGGTTTGGCTCCACATTAGGTCCTTCACGTGCTTCAGCTAGCGTACCTAAATGAGGTGCAATAATGCATATGTATGAATGCATAGAAGTGCAATAAACAAAGTAATCATGCAAGCATACCAAAGTTCACATAAACCCTAGAGCTAATTAACTTAACTATCACTTAAGCATATCCTTAAAAGATGACCAGCATATCGATCATGACACAAGTCACACAAGATCTCAAGCACACTTAACACTAACAAGATGTATATCACTCTTTAGAAATCAACATAGCAAAGCAAGTCAAGGTGAAGCAACAACTATAACTAAAATATGTCAATTTCTGGACTAGCAAACAGTAGCTTCATAAATCAATCATATCTGGAGTTTTATAAATCCAAATGACTTGCAAGAAGACATTCTGGAAAGCTTAGGAAATTATCTACATTTCATCTTTAATCATCTCAACCTGATTCCCAAGTTATCGTGACCAAACATGCCAACCTTTAAAGTCTGCACAGAAGGTAATTAAAATCTGACAGTAGACTTATTAAGCATGCAACTCTTAAACTATCAGACCTGGGATCATGAAAATTTAACACAAGAAAGATAAGATAATTATATACAACTTTTGTATTTACCAAAATCACAGTAAACATCATTTACACCATGAAACTAGTTGCACGAGTAACACCACACATGCAGCCCAACAGCAGTGGTACAATTATAGACAGAAAACTGATAGAAACTTCAGAGAAGCATAAATGGAGTTCTAGACCTCCAACAAACATGATTCTCAACTTTATGGAAAGCTTATAAAGTTACCTACTACTTTCTTGTAATCATCTTAAGATGATTCTACAGTTAACAGGGTCAATTAATTAAATAATTGCATCTCTGTCCAAAATATGGACAGAATTTGATATGCCACTTTAAATCGTTATAGCTTGAGTTTCACAAATCCAATAATTATGGTTCTGGACTTTTTAGAAATCTTAACAAATTTTGAACAACTTTTCTATAAACATCTAGAACTAATTCTGCCACTAACAAGGTCACACATGGCACACAAAGCAATGCTGTCTGGGTTTGGGCAGAAACTGCCACAGCACTTTAAACAACTATAACTAAACATATATTTAACCAAAAATTGTGATCTTTAGCTTTTTGAAAAGGTTATGAAAAGTACTACAACTCATCTATTATCAACAAGGCATGATTCATCACTTAACTGAGCCAAACAATGCATACATGCAGCACTGTCCAGAATAGAAGCAAAGCAGCATAAGGCATTTGTTATTTTTATAGCTCCTAAACTATCAGACCTAAAATCCTGAAATTTTTATCAGACATCACACAGCATAATAGTAGCATGCCACAAAAATTTCACTTCATTTGGAGCCATAAATTTGCAGTTAATAAAATGACAAATACAACTAGCATTGAAAACCAAATCTGAAAAATCTATTTTTACAGCACAAATATGAAACTAAAACATGCCATATTATAAATCCACTGCATAGATAATTTTACAAGGATTCCAAAAAGTCCTCATTTGCTATTGTACGATTTTTCTACAATTTACCATGTATTTTCGAAGTTCAGCCATTTAATTGCAATATAAATTCCGAAAAAAAGAAAAGGGAAAACATTATGCAGAGTGAACACAAAACTACTCTGAAATTAACCAAGCCCACATTTGTAAATCTATGTGTCTAGCACTTTTACAAAGTGAACACACAAAAGAGTTTCTATTTCTATTTTACTCCCTCTTCTTCTTCCTCGACGGCAGAGGACAGAGGAGACCGGGGAGGAGGAGCCGAGGATCAACGAGGTCACCACCGGTGACGAAGGGAAAGTGGCCGGTGAGGCTGCTGCGGAGGAGCAGCAGCAGAGCATGCCCACCGCAGGCCACTGCCCTGCCTGTGACTGGTCGAGGCCGCGTCCCGTGCCCCACGGCTCGCGCTCATGGCTGCCTTCCGCGGCTGACCGAACCAGCAAGCAGCAGCGGTGAGGGCCAGCCTACAGCGGTAACAGGAAGGAGCGGCGATGGAGGAGGAAGAGGATGAAGGAGCAGGAGGGAGCACGCTGCAGAGGAGGAGCGATGGCACGAGCTCTGCTCGTCGCCTATGGCGTGCCGAGGAAAAAAAAAAGTGATTGGGGAGAGGGAGGAGTGAGCCCGAGAGGGAGCAGAGGAGGGCGTCGGGCTCTCCAAATGACACGCGTGGGCGAGGTGGCACGCATGCAAGCGATCACCGGAGCCACGCGGCGCTGCGTGCCTGTGGCTGGGCATCCACGATGCCCTGCTGAAGGCATTCAGATTCAAAATGTCAGGAACTAATACCACCGCATAAATCAACTGAAACAACAATCTTCTCCCCCCTGCAACTCTCTAACCATTGGATGGTTTGTTTAACCGATTTCACCATTGTATAGAGCTACGTGTATACTATAACTTTGGTTAAGGGACCTTTGATTGATTTGGCTTGGTTTATGAGATAAAAGGCTACGAAGGAGGGTACCCGAAACTGAATACCGAGTTTCAGTTTCAAGTTGACTGAAACTGCAATCTTTTTCCATCTCCATCTCCCAAACTGAGCAAGCAAAAGCTAAATCAATTCCATAGCGTTGTAGAGCTATATGAGGACAACAACTTTTATTAAAGAACTTTCATCTAATTCTCAACGGTTTTCAAAATAAAATGCGCCAAAGTAAGGTACACGCAAACTGAAACTGAAAAGTTCAGTCACCCAGACTTAGCCGATTTTCGAAGCTCCAAAACAGCATGAACTTCCAGACCTTGTAGCTCATGAACTAGGCCGAATTAGCCAAAGTGCCAATTGACAAACTTGTAGCTCAGGAAATTCTCTACAACTTTGCTTTAAGGAGTCAAGCTTGAATCAGCATAGTTTGCGAGATACAGATCAAGGAATAGAATCTGTTTTTAGGAACAAACAGAATTCCAGAACAGTAGTAAACTGCAGTTTTGACAGGCTTAAGAGCTGAATCATGAGATGGGTAAATTGACAAAGTTGAAGCTTATAAAATTTACTACAACTTTGATATAATTGACTTGGACTGATTCAAACTCTAAGATAGAGATTCTGAGAGGTCAGCTAGCACACTATACTAACAAAGCATGGAAAACAACACTTTAGGAGCTAAGTTAGCATAAGCTATTAACATGAGAAATGCTCCAAATGCATAGTTAAGCAATCCTAACATGTTTACAAACATTCAAAGCAATAACTTACATTTGCACACATGATCATAGCATTACAAGACAAAGAAACATAATGGCACAAGCATGTTTCACTTACTTAACTTAGGCAACAAGATGAGATGCTTATGATAAGGCTATACTCATGTGAAGCAAGTGCATTAGGAGGTAAGATAACATCCGGGGTGTTACAGTGCTACTCTTGATGCAAGATTGGTGCTCGATTTGCGTTGAATGTGTCGTAGGCTCAGAAATAGTATTGGAGGCACCCAATGGAACTCCTAGGTGACGTGGGTCATGTGGAATCTCATTTTGATCTATTTTGAGACAGTGTTAGCGTCGGTGCAAGATAGGTGCATGGTTTGCATTGAACGTACCATAGGCATAGAAATCGTTTTGGACACACTCGATGGGACTCCTAGGTGACAAGGCTCAAGTGGAAGCTCGGTACGGTCCATTTGGAGATAGTGCTACTCTTGATGCATGATTGGTGCACGGTTTGCGTTGAACGTACTGTAGGCACAGAAATAGTATTGGAGGCACCCGATGGAACTCCTAGGTTACGTGGGTCATGTGAAATCTTGTTTCGATCTGTTTTGAAACAGTGTTAGCGTCGGTGCAAGATAGGTGCTCGGTTTGCATCAAATGTACCATAGGTTCATAAATTGTTTTAGAAGCGCCCGCGGTACTCCTAGGTGATGAGGGTCTGGTGGAGATCTGTTTGGTCCGTTTGGAGATAATGCTACAGAAGATAGGTGCACGGTTTGCATTGAACGTACCATAGGTCATAAATAGTTTTGGACGCACCCGATGGAACTCGTAAGTGACGTGGGTCGTGTGGAATCTCGTTTTAGTCCATTTTTAGATAGTGTTAGTGTCAGTGCAAGGTTGGAGCACGGTTTACACCGAACATACCATAGGCATAGAAATCGTTTTGGACTAACTCGATCAGACTCCTTAGTAACGAGGCTCAAGTGGAAGCTCGGTTTGGTCCATTTGGGGATAGTGCTTCTCTTGATGAAAGATTGGTGCTTGGTTTGCACCAAATGTAGCATAGGCATACAAATTGTTTTGGACACACTCGAGGGGACTCCTAGGTGACGAGGCTCAAGTGGAAGCTCGGTTCGGTCCGTTTGGGGTTAGTGCTTCTCTTGATGCAAGATTGGTGCTTGGTTTGCACCAAATGTAGCATAGGCATAGAAATTGTTTTGGACACACTCGAGGGGACTCCTAGGTGACGAGGCTCAAGTGGAAGCTCGATTCGGTACGTTTGGAGATAGTGCTACTCTTGATGCAAGATTGTTGCTCAATTTGCGTCGAATGTGCCGTAGGCTCGGAAATAGTATTGGAGGCACCCAATGGAACTCCTAGGTGACGTGGGTCATGTGGAATCTCATTTTGATCTATTTTGAGACAGTGTTAGCGTCGGTGCAAGATAGGTGCATGGTTTGCACTGAACATACCATAGGCATAGAAATCGTTTTGGACACACTCGATGGGACTCCTAGGTGACGAGGCTCAAGTGGAAGCTCGGTACGGTCCATTTGGAGATAGTGCTACTCTTGATGCATGATTGGTGCACGGTTTGCGTCGAACGTACCGTAGGCTCGGAAATAGTATTGGAGGCACCCGATGGAACTCCTAGGTTACGTGGGTCATGTGGAATCTTGTTTCGATCTGTTTTGAAACAGTGTTAGCGTCCGTGCAAGATAGGTGCACGGTTTGCGTCAAACGTACCATAGGTTCATAAATCGTTTTAGAAGCACCCGCGGTACTCCTAGGTGATGAGGGTCTAATGGAGATCTGTTTGGTCCGTTTGGAGATAGTGCTACAGAAGATAGGTGCACGGTTTGCATTGAATGTACCATAGGTCATAAACAGTTTTGGACGCACCCGATGGAACTCGTAAGTGACGTGGGTCGTCTGAAATCTCATTTTAGTCCATTTGGAGATAGTGTTAGTGTCACTGCAAGGTTGGAGCACGGTTTGCACCGAACATACCATAGGCATAGAAATCGTTTTGGACATTCTCGATCAGACTCCTATGTGACGAGGCTCAAGTGGAAGCTCGGTTCGGTCCGTTTCGGGATAGTGCTTCTCTTGATGTAAGATTGGTGCTTGGTTTGCACCAAATGTAGCATAGGTATAGAAATCGTTTTGGACGCACTCGAGGGGAATCCCAGGTGACGAGGCTCAAGTGGAACCTTGATTCAGTACGTTTGGAGATAATGCTACACTTGATGCAAGATTGGTGCTCGGTTTGCGTCGAATGTGCAGTGGCTCGGAAATAGTATTGGAGGCACCCGATGGAACTCCTAGGTGACGTGGGTCATGTGGAATCTCGTTTTGATCTATTTTGAGACAGTGTTAGCGTCGGTGCAAGATAGGTGCACGGTTTGCACTGAACGTACCATAGGCATAGAAATCGTTTTGGACACACTCGATGGGACTCCTAGGTGACAAGGCTCAAGTGGAAGCTCGACTCGGTCCGTTTGCGGATAGTGCTTCTCTTGAAGCAAGATTGGTGCTTGGTTTCCACCAAATGTAGCATAGGCATAGAAATCGTTTTGGACGCACTCGAGTGGACTCCTAGGTGATGAGGCTCAAGTGGAAGCTCGATTCGGTACGTTTGGAGATAGTGCTACACTTGATGCAAGATTGGTGGTCGGTTTGCGTCGAATGTGCCGTAGGCTCAGAAACAGTATTGGAGGCACCCGATGGAACTCCTAGGTGACGTGGGTCAAGTGGAATCTCATTTTGATCTATTTTGAGATAGTGTTAGCGTCGGTGCAAGATAGGTGCACGATTTACACTGAACGTACCATAGGAACAGAAATCATTTTGGACACACTTGATGGGTCTCCTAGGTGACGAGGCTCCAGTGGAAGCTCTGTACGATCCATTTGGAGATAGTACTACTCTTGATACATGATTGGTGCACGGTTTGCATCGAATGCACCGTAGGCTCAGAAATAGTATTGGAGGCACCCGATGGAACTCCTAGGTTACGTGGGTCATGTGGAATCTTGTTTTGATCTATTTTGAAACAGTGTTAGCGTCGGTGCAAGATAGGTGCTCGGTTTGCGTCAAACGTACCATAGGTTCATAAATTGTTTTAGAAGCGCCCACGGCACTCCTAGGTGATGAGGGTCTGGTGGAGATCTGTTTGGTTCATTTGGAGATAATCCTACAGAAGATAGGTGCACAGTTTGCATTGAACGTACCGTAGGTGATAAACAGTTTTGGACGCACCCGATGGAACTCGTAAGTGACGTGGGTCGTGTGGAATCTCGTTTTAGTCCATTTGGAGATAGTCTTAGTGTCAGTGCAGGTTTGGAGCACGGTTTGCACCGAACATACCATAGGCACAGAAATCGTTTTGGACGATCTCGATCAGACTCCTATGTGACGAGGCTCAAGTGGAAGCTCGGTTCGGTCCGTTTCGAGATAGTGCTTCTCTTGACGCAAGATTGGTGCTTGGTTTGCACCAAATGTAGCATAGGTATAGAAATCGTTTTGGACGCACTCAAGGGGACTCCCAGGTGACGAGGCTCAAGCGGAAGCTCGATTCGGTATGTTTGGAGATAGTGCTACTCTTGATGCAAGATTGCTGCTCGGTTTGCGTCTAATGTGCAGTAGGCTCGGAAATAGTATTGGAGGCACCCGATGGAACTCCTAGGTGATGTGGGTCATGTGGAATCTCGTTTTGATCTATTTTGAGACAGTGTTAGCATCGGTGAAGGTAGGTGCACGGTTTGCACTGAATGTACCATAGGCATAGAAATCGTTTTGGACACACTCGATGGGACTCCTAGGTGACGAGGCTCAAGTGGAAGCTCGGTACGGCCCATTTGGAGATAGTGCTACTCTTGATGCATAATTGGTGCACGGTTGGCGTCGAACGTACCGTAGGCTCGGAAATAGTATTGGAGGCACCCGATGGAACTCCTATGTTACGTGGGTCATGTGGAATCATGTTTCGATCTATTTTGAAACAGTGTTATCATCGGTGCAAGATAGGTGCTCGGTTTGCGTCAAACGTACCATAGGTGATGAGGACATCATTGGCTCAAATATGACCATGTCAACCACTTCTATACCTAAGGTGCAACCATTCTATATGAGGCTTATCATTGATGCATTTGATGAATTGGTGCTCCACCATAAAATGTGTATATTTTCATTTTCAGAATTACTTACATGGATCAAGGAAAGGTTTGATTGCATATGGAAAGCATGGAAGGTTAATGAAGTTGATTGGGGACCAAATCCAAGTATTCCCAACGTTCTCCACCTGGACACCACGTCACTTTTGGTCCAAGGAAAGAAAGAGATCAAATCCAACACGTTTTGGGGCTGGATTCGGACTCCAGGACAGCTCCAACTTGTGTTGTTCACCACAGTCGCATACGGACTCGGATTGGGACGTTCTAGCACTTTTTGGAAAGCTTATCAAGTCTATTTTCCAACGGATCTGGACTCATAGCTATATCTTATCCGATGCTTCCGCAATTGTCATTTCAACGCCGGGGCCTTTTCTGCCTTTGGTGCTGTGTCACCCTATTTTGGGCTGATGGCCCATGTATCAAGTTGGGTTCATTAGGGACGTGTCCTAGGGTTGGAGAACGACCCCAACACCCCCTGGTCGTTCCCCTAGGTATTAATAAGGATTAGAGCCGCCACAAACAGATTGGGTTTTGTTTTGTTGAAAGTTTAGCCATTGCTACTTCCTTGTAGACGCGTGTGTCGACTAGACCATCCGTTCTACTTGATTCAGAACCCTAACTTTGTGATTTCAGATTGGTTTTCATCTCCATATTTGCAATTGAGTTGCTTGTTCTACTTGTTCTTGCTTGTTCCTCGATTGCTTGCAGGAATTACCCTAGTGGTTTGGTTGATCGTGTTCCACAAGATCGCGACGGCTGTTGGAGGTGGTGTATTGGTTGCTAAGGCGCAGCATCCTTGGATGGTTGTAGTCGGGCCATGAACGTCATCTCCATCCCCAAATTGAGTTATCCACCTTCTCTCATCGAAAGATCAGGATTCACCCTAGCGGGTTCATATCAGTTGGTATCAGAGCAAGGTTGATCGGTGAGAGACTTCTAGTTCTTTGCTGTTTTTAATCTCCTATGGTCCAGAAAAAGCCAAAACAAAATTAGTAGATTAGTTCTTCATAATCCCCAAACCCCTTTGAGCGTAATACTATTACTGCTTAGTTAGGGCTTATTGAATTAACGGTTGCATCGTCGTGCAAGTTGCTGGTCTTAGCGTCTAGTCGTTTAGAGTTTCGAGTTCTAGTCACGTTTCTGTCACCATCGCAGATTCGAGTTTATTTGTTTCTCTCTAGGAATCCAAGTGGATTTTCAAATTCCTTTGTTTTGTTTACCACCATTATCCTAGCCACATCCTTGGAGGTTTCATCCACGTCCATATTTCCATCTACAAAAAGGAAATCCAACAAGATCAAGATAGAATTCGATTCGGAGTCCTGTTTTATCTTGAAAACAAAAGCACCATATTTCCTTTGTCAGGAGTCTGAATAGGGAGTTTAAATACAATCTGGAAACCTTAACTTGTCCTCTTTCCAATGGATCAGAGCTTGGTCCCAAATTCATTCTGAGCGCTTCGCAATTGCCCTGGAGATTTGTGCGTCTGCTGGTTTTGCAAAACAACCACTTGTTTCACTTTGCTACTGAATCACCCTTCCCAAGGAAACATTTAATTGCTGTAAGTAGCTTGTTATTTCTTGTTGCAAAATTTCAGTTTTGTGCTAGTTGAAAAAAAACAGAAAAAAAAAAGACAGAAAGAAAGAAAAGAAAGAAAGAAAAGAAAGACAGAAAGAAAGAAAGAAAAGAAAGAGAAAGAAGAAGAGAAGAGTTTTTCTTTTGTTGTTATTCCTGTCCTTGTGATCCTTCTTTGCTGCTGCTCAGTGACTTCGTTTGTGTCCAGGCTCGCGTCTCTAGCATGTACTAGCCTAGGACCAGCATAATAACGTCGTTGAGCGTTTGTTCAATTTGCTTGCAACTAACGTGGTTCTAGTACTTCCTTGCTTTAGCCCACCTATAGCTCCACATATTTCGACTACAGCTTGACAGGTGTTGTTGTTGCGGCACCGATACACTTCACTCCACGGTTGTAGACTTGTTGGTTGCCGTCACCTCCTGTTTGGCTTGGTAAGAACTTGTAAGGGCTTGTTTTAACAAGTTGAGTTTGAGAGAATTACATCTGACACATCCTAGTAGTTGATAGGAGGATACATATTATTTTTGTGTTTCTTGTTTTCTACTAATCATGGCAGGTGATATAGAGATTTTGAGCTGTTGAAACTAGACCCTCATATTCAGGATGTCATTCAACACTTGCCATTATATGATGGTAAGTTTGATCCTCAAGCTTACATCGATTGGGAGTTAAAAGTAGACAATGAATTTGATGAGCATGACCTATCCGAGAAACAAAAGATTTGTATTGCCTCTAATATTTTGATTGAATATGCTTTGCTAGAATGGAAACACATTTGTAGGCACATCAAAGCTCCAGAATCTTGGAAAGACTTCAAATTTCTTTTTAGAGATGCATTCGTTCATGCATATTATGTTGATTATTTGCTTGCAAAATTAGACAACTTGAAGCAGGGTAGCAAGACTGTGCAAGATAATTGCTTGGTTTGCGTCAAATGTACCATTGGTTCATAAATTGTTTTAGAAGTGCCCGCGGTACTCTTAGGTAATGAGGGTCTGGTGGAGATCTGTTTGGTCTGTTAGGAGATAATGCCACAGAAGATAGGTGCAAGGTTTGCATTGAACGTACCATAGGTCATAAACAGTTTTAGACGCACCCGATGGAACTCGTAAGTGACGTGGGTCATGTGGAATCTCGTTTTAGTAAATTTGGAGATAGTGTTAGTGTCAGTGCAAGGTTGGAGCACGGTTTGCACCGAACATACCATAGGCATAAAATCATTTTGGATGATCTCGATCAGACTCCTACGTGACGAGGCTCAAGTGGAAGCTCGGTTCTGTCCGTTTCGGGATAGTGCTTCCCTTGATGCAAGATTGGTGCTTGGTTTGCACCAAATGTAACATAGGCATAGAAATCGTTTTGGACGCACTCGAGGGGACTCCTAGGTGACGAGGCTCAAGTGGAAGCTCGATTCGGTACGTTTGGAGATAGTGCTACTCTTGATGCAAGGTTGGTGCTCGATTTGCGTCGAATGTGCCGTAGGCTCGGAAATAGTATTGGAGGCACCCGATGGAACTCCTAGGTGACGTGGGTCATGTGGAATCTCGTTTTGATCTATTTTGAGGCAGTGTTAGCGTCGGTGTAAGATAGGTGCACGGTTTGCACTGAACGTACTATAGGCATAGAAATTGTTTTGGACACACTCGATGGGACTCCTGGGTGACGAGGCTCAAGTGCAAGCTCGGTACGGTCCATTTGGAGATAGTGCAAGATAGGTGCATGATTTGCGTTGAACATACCGTAGGCTCAGAAATAGTATTGGAGGCACCTGATGGAACTCCTAGGTTACGTGGGTCATGTGGAATCTTGTTTCGATCTATTTTAAAACAGTGTTAGCATCCGTGCAAGATAGGTGCACGGTTTGCGTCAAACATACCATAGGTTCATAAATCATTTTAGAAGCACCCGCGGTACTCCTAGGTGATGAGGGTCTGGTGGAGATCTGTTTGGTCTATTTGGAGATAGTGCTACAGAAGATAGGTGCATGGTCTGCGTTGAACGTACCATAGCTCATAAATAGTTTTGGACGCACCCGATGGAACTCGTAAGTGACATGGGTCGTGTGGAATCTCGTTTTAGTCCATTTGGAGATAGTGTTAGTGTCAGTGCAAGGTTGGAGCACGGTTTGCACCGAACATACCATAGGCATAGAAATTGTTTTGGACGAACTCGATCAGACTCCTTGGTGACGAGGCTCAAGTGGAAGCTCGGTTCGGTCCGTTTGGGGATAGTGCTTCTCTTGATGCAAGATTGGTGCTTGGTTTGCACCAAATGTAGCATAGGCATAGAAATTATTTTGGACGCACTCGAGGGGACTCCTAGGTGACGAGGCTCAAGTGGAAGCTCGATTCGGTACGTTTGGAGATAGTGCTACTCTTGATGCAAGATTTGTGCTCTGTTTGCGTCAAATGTGCCGTAGGCTCGGAAATAGTATTGGAGGCATCCGATGGAACTCCTAGGTGACGTGGCTCATGTGGAATCTCGTTTTGATCTATTTTGAGACAGTGTTAGCGTCGGTGCAAGATAGGTGCATGGTTTGCACTGAACGTACCATAGGCATACAAATCATTTTGGACACACTCGATGGGACTCCTAGGTGACGAGGCTCCAGTGGAAGCTCGGTACGGTCTATTTGGAGATAGTGCTACTCTTGATGCATGATTGGTGCACGATTTGCATCGAACGTACCGTAGGCTCGAAAATAGTATTGGAGGCACTCGATGGAACTCCTTGGTTACGTGGGTCATGTGGAATCTTGTTTCAATCTGTTTTGAAACAGTGTTAGCGTCGGTACAAGATAGGTGCTCGGTTTGCGTCAAACGTACCATAGGTTAATAAATCGTTTTAGAAGCGACCGCGGTGCTCCTAGGTGATGAGGGTCTGGTGGAGATCTGTTTGATCTGTTTGGAGATAATGCTATAGAAGATAGGTGCATGGTCTACATTGAACGTACCATAGGTCATAAACAGTTTTGGACGCACCTGATGGAACTCGTAAGTGACGTGGGTTGTGTGGAATCTCGTTTTAGTCCATTTGGAGATAGTCTTAGTGTCAGTGCAAGGTTGGAGCACAGTTTGCACCGAGCATACCATAGGCATAGAAATCATTTTGGACGATCTCGATCAGACTCCTATGTGACGAGGCTGAAGTTGAAGCTCGGTTCGGTCTGTTTCGGGATAGTGCTTCTTTTGATGCAAGATTGGTGCTTGGTTTGCACCAAATATAGCATAGGCATAGAAATTGTTTTGGACGCACTCGAGGGAACTCCTAGGTGACGAGGCTCAAGTGGAAGCTCGATTCGGTACATTTGGAGATAGTGCTACTCTTGATGCAAGATTGGTGCTTGATTTGCGTCGAATGTGTCGTAGGGTCAGAAATAGTATTAGAGGCACCCAATGGAACTCCTAGGTGATGTGGATCGTGTGGAATCTCGTTTTGATCTATTTTGTGACAGTGTTAGCATCGGTGCAAGATAGGTTCATGGTGTGCACTGAACGTACCATAGGCATAGAAATCGTTTTAGACACACTCGATGGGACTCCTAGGTGACGAGGCTCAAGTAGAATCTCGGTACGGTCCATTTGGAGATAGTGCTACTCTTAATGCATGATTGGTGCACGGTTTGCGTCGAACGTACCGTAGGCTCGGAAATAGTATTAGAGGCACCCGATGGAACTCCTAGGTTACGTGGGTCATGTGGAATCTTGTTTCGATCTATTTTGGAATAGTATTAGCGTCGGTGCAAGATAGGTGCTCAGTTTGCGTCAAATGTACCATAGGTTCATAAATTGTTTTAGAAGCGCCCGAGGTACTCCTTGGTGACGAGGCTCAATTGGAAGCTCGGTTCGGTCCGTTTGGGGATAGTGCTTCTCTTGATGCAAGATTGGTGCTTGGTTTGCACCAAATGTAGCATAGGCATAGAAATTGTTTTGGACGCACTCGAGGGGACTCCTAGGTGATGAGGCTCAAGTGGAAGCTCGATTCAGTATGTTTGGAGATAGTGCTACTCTTGATGCAAGATTGTTGCTCGATTTGCGTCGAATGTGCCGAAGGCTCAGAAATAGTATTGGAGGCATCCGATGGAACTCCTAGGTGACATGGGTCATGTGGAATCTCGTTTTGATCTATTTTGAGACAGTGTTAGCGTCGGTGCAAGATAGGTGCATGGTTTGCACTGAACATACCATAGGCATACAAATCGTTTTGGACACACTCGATGGGACTCCTAGGTGACGAGGCTCCAGTGGAAGCTCGGTACGGTCTATTTGGAGATAGTGCTACTCTTGATGCATGACTGGTGCACGGTTTGCATCGAACGTACCATAGGCTCGAAAATAGTATTGGAGGCACTCGATGGAACTCCTAGGTTACGTGGGTCATGTGGAATCTTGTTTCAATCTATTTTGAAACAGTGTTAGCGTCGGTGCAAGATAGGTGCTCGGTTTGCGTCAAACGTACCATAGGTTAATAAATCGTTTTAGAAGCGGCCGCGGTGCTCCTAGGTGATGAGGGTCTGGTGGAGATCTGTTTGATCTGTTTGGAGATAATGCTATAGAAGATAGGTGCATAGTCTACATTGAACATACCATAGGTCATAAACAGTTTTGGATGCACCTGATGGAACTCGTAAGTGACGTGGGTCGTGTGGAATCTCGTTTTAGTCCATTTGGAGATAGTCTTAGTGTCAGTGCAAGGTTGGAGCACGGTTTGCACCGAACATACCATAGGCATAGAAATCGTTTTGGACGATCTCGATCAGACTCCTATGTGACGAGCCTGAAGTTGAAGCTCGGTTCGGTCCGTTTCGGGATAGTGCTTCTTTTGATGCAAGATTGGTGCTTGGTTTGCACCAAATGTAGCATAGGCATAGAAATTGTTTTGGACGCACTCGAGGGAACTCCTAGGTGATGAGGCTCAAGTGGAAGCTCGATTCGGTACATTTGGAGATAGTGCTACTCTTGATGCAAGATTGGTGCTTGATTTGCGTCGAATGTGTCGTAGGGTCAGAAATAGTATTAGAGGCACCCAATGGAACTCCTAGGTGATGTGGATCGTGTGGAATCTCATTTTGATCTATTTTGAGATAGTGTTAGCATCGGTGCAAGATAGGTGCATGGTGTGCACTGAACGTACCATAGGCATAGAAATCATTTTGGACACACTCGATGGGACTCCTAGGTGACGAGGCTCAAGTAGAAGCTCGGTACAGTCCATTTGGAGATAGTGCTACTCTTAATGCATGATTGGTGCACGGTTTGCGTCGAACGTACTGTAGGCTCGAAAATAGTATTAGAGGCACCCGATGGAACTCCTAGGTTACGTGGGTCATGTGGAATCTTGTTTCGATCTGTTTTGGAATAGTATTAGCGTCGGTGCAAGATAGGTGCTCGGTTTGCGTCAAATGTACCATAGGTTCATAAATTGTTTTAGAAGCGCCCGAGGTACTCCTTGGTGACGAGGCTCAATTGGAAGCTCGGTTCGGTCCGTTTGGGGATAGTGCTTCTCTTGATGCAAGATTGGTGCTTGGTTAGCACCAAATGTAGCATAGGCATAGAAATAATTTTGGTAGCACTCGAGGGGACTCCTATGTGACGAGGCTCAAGTGGAAGCTCGATTCGGTACGTTTGGAGAGAGTGCTACTCTTTGATGCAAGATTGGTGCTCGGTTTGCGTCGAATGTGCCGTAGGTTCGGAAATAGTCTTAGAGGCACCCGATGGAACTCCTAGGTGACTGGGTCATGTGGAATCTCGTTTTGATATATTTTGAGACAGTGTTAGCGTCGGTGCAAGATAGGTGCACAATTTGCACTGAACGTACCATAGGCATAGAAATCATTTTGGACACACTCGATGGGACTCCTAGGTGACGAGGCTGAAGTGGGAGCTCGGTACGGTCCATTTGGACATAGTGCTACTCTTGATGCATGATTGGTGCACGGTTTGCGTTGAACGTACCGTAGGCTCGGAAATAGTATTGGAGGCACCTGATGGAACTCCTAGGTTACATGGGTCATGTGGAATCTTGTTTCGATCTGTTTTGAAACAGTGTTAGCATCCGTGCAAGATAGGTGCACGGTTTGCGTCAAACGTACCATAGGTTAATAAATCATTTTAGAAGCACCTGCGGTACTCCTAGGTGATGAGGGTCTGGTGGAGATCTGTTTGGTCCGTTTGGAGATAGTGCTATAGAAGATAGGTGCATGGTCTACATTGAATGTACCATAGGTCATAAATAGTTTTGGACGCACCCGATGGAACTCGTAAGTGACGTGGGTCGTGTGGAATCTCGTTTTAGTCCATTTGGAGACAATGTTAGTGTCAGTCCAAGGTTGGAGCACGGTTTGCACCGAACATACCATAGGCATAGAAATCATTTTGGACGAACTCGATCAGACTCCTAGGTGACGAGGCTCAAGTGGAAGCTCGGTTCGGTCCATTTGGGGATAGTGCTTCTCTTGATACAAGATTGGTGCTTGGTTTGCACCAAATGTAGCATAGGCGTAGAAATTGTTTTGGACGCACTCGAGGGGACTCCTAGGTGACGAGGCTCAAGTGGAAGCTCGATTCGGTACGTTTGGAGATAGTGCTACTCTTGATGCAAGATTGGTGCTTCATTTGCGTCGAATGTGTTGTAGGCTCCGAAATAGTATTAGAGGCACCCAATGGAACTCCTAGGTGATGTGGATCGTGTGGAATCTCGTTTTGATCTATTTTGAGACAGTGTTAGCATCGGTGCAAGATAGGTGCGCGGTTTGCACTGAATGTACCATAGGCATAGAAATCGTTTTGGACACACTCGATGGGACTCCTAGGTGACGAGGCTCAAGTGGAAGCTCGGTACGGTCCATTTGGAGATAGTGCTACTCTTGATGCATGATTGGTGCACGGTTTGCGTTGAACATACCGTAGGCTCGGAAATTGTATTGGAGGCACCCGATGGAACTCCTAGGTTACGTGGGTCATGTGGAATCTTGTTTCGATCTATTTTGGAACAGTGTTAGTGTCGGTGCAAGATAGGTGCTCGGTTTGCGTCAAACGTACCATAGGTTAATAAATTGTTTTAGAAGCGCCCGTGGTACTCCTAGGTGATGAGGGTCTGGTGGAGATCTGTTTGGTCCGTTTGGAGATAATGCTACAGAAGATAGGTGCACGGTTTGCATTGAACGTACCATAGGTCATAAACAGTTTTGGACGCACCCGATGGAACTCGTAAGTGACGTGGGTCGTGTGGAACTCGTTTTAGTCCATTTGGAGATAGAGTTAGTGTCAGTGCAAGGTTGGAGCACGGTTTGCACCGAACATACCATAGGCATAGAAATCATTTTGGACGATCTCGATCAGACTCCTATGTGACGAGGCTCAAGTTGAAGCTCGGTTCAGTCCGTTTCGGGATAGTGCTTCTCTTGATGCAAGATTGGTGCTTGGTTTGCACAAAATGTAGCATAGGCATAGAAATCGTTTTGGATGCAGTCGAGAGGACTCCTAGGTGACGAGGCTCAAGTGGAGGCTCGATTCGGTACGTTTGGAGATAGTGCTACTCTTGATGCAAGATTGGTGCTCGGTTTGCGTCGAATGCGCCGTAGGCTCGGAAATAGTATTGAGGCACCCGATGGAACTCCTAGGTGACGTGGGTCATGTGGAATCTCGTTTTGATCTATTTTGAGATAGTGTTAGCGTCGGTGCAAGATAGGTGCACGGTTTGCACTGAACATTTCATAGGCATAGAAATTGTTTTGGACACACTCGATGGGACTCCTAGGTGACCAGGCTCAAGTGGAAGCTCGGTACGCCCCATTTGGAGATAGTGCCACTCTTGATGCATGATTGGTGCACGGTTTGCGTCGAACGTACCGTAGGCTCGGAAATAGTATTGGAGGCACCCGATGGAACTCCTAGGTTACGTGGGTCATGTGGAATCTTGTTTCGATCTGTTCTGAAATAGTGTTAGTGTCGGTGCAAGATAGGTGCTCGGTTTGCGTCAAACGTACCATAGGTTAATAAATCGTTTTAGAAGCACCCGTGGTACTCTTAGGTGATGATGGTCTGATGGAGATCTGTTCGGTCCATTTGGAGATAGTGCTATAAAAGATAGGTGCACAGTTTGCATTGAACGTACCATAGGTCATAAATAGTTTTGGACGCACCCGATGGAACTCGTAAGTGACATGGGTCGTGTGGAATCTCGTTTTAGTCCATTTGGAGACAATGTTGTGTTAGTCCAAGGTTGGAGCACGGTTTGCACCGAACATACCATAGGCATAGAAATCATTTTGGACGAACTCGATCAGACTCCTAGGTGACGAGGCTCAAGTGGAAGCTCGGTTCGGTCCGTTTGGGGATAGTGCTTCTCTTGATACAAGATTGGTGCTTGGTTCGCACCAAATGTAGCATAGGCGTAGAAATTGTTTTGGACGCACTCGAGGGGACTCCTAGGTGATGAGGCTCAAGTGGAAGCTCGGTACGGTCCATTTGGAGATAGTGCTACTCTTGATGCATGATTGGTGCACGGTTTGCGTTGAACATACCGTAGGCTCGGAAATAGTATTGGAGGCACCCGATGGAACTCCTAGGTTACGTGGGTCATGTGGAATCTTGTTTGGATCTATTTTGGAACAGTGTTAGTGTCGGTGCAAGATAGGTGCTCGGTTTGCGTCAAACGTACCATAGGTTAATAAATTGTTTTAGAAGCGCCCGCGGTACTCCTAGGTGATGAGGGTCTGGTGGAGATCTGTTTGGTCCGTTTGGAGATAATGCTACAGAAGATAGGTGCACGGTTTGCATTGAACGTACCATAGGTCATAAACAGTTTTGGACGCACCCGATGAAACTCGTAAGTGACGTGGGTCGTGTGGAACTCGTTTTAGTCCATTTGGAGATAGAGTTAGTGTCAGTGCAAGGTTGGAGCACGGTTTGCACCGAACATACCATAGGCATAGAAATCATTTTGGACGATCTCGATCAGACTCCTATGTGACGAGGCTCAAGTGGAAGCTCGGTTCAGTCCGTTTCGGGATAGTGCTTCTCTTGATGCAAGATTGGTGCTTGGTTTGCACAAAATGTAGCATAGGCATAGAAATCGTTTTGGATGCAGTCGAGAGGACTCCTAGGTGACGAGGCTCAAGTGGAGGCTCGATTCGGTACGTTTGGAGATAGTGCTACTCTTGATGCAAGATTGGTGCTCGGTTTGCGTCGAATGCGCCGTAGGCTCGGAAATAGTATTGAGGCACCCGATGGAACTCCTAGGTGACGTGGGTCATGTGAAATCTCGTTTTGATCTATTTTGAGATAGTGTTAGCGTCGGTGCAAGATAGGTGCACGGTTTGCACTGAACATATCATAGGCATAGAAATTGTTTTGGACACACTCGATGGGACTCCTAGGTGACCAGGCTCAAGTGGAAGCTCGGTACGCCCCATTTGGAGATAGTGCCACTCTTGATGCTTGATTGGTGCACGGTTTGCGTACAACGTACCGTAGGCTCGGAAATAGTATTGGAGGCACCCGATGGAACTCCTAGGTTACGTGGGTCATGTGGAATCTTGTTTCGATCTGTTCTGAAATAGTGTTAGTGTCGGTGCAAGATAGGTGCTCGGTTTGCGTCAAACGTACCATAGGTTAATAAATCGTTTTAGAAGCACCCGTGGTACTCCTAGGTGATGATGGTCTGGTGGAGATCTGTTCGGTCCATTTGGAGATAGTGCTATAAAAGATAGGTGCACGGTTTGCATTGAACGTACCATAGGTCATAAATAGTTTTGGACGCACCCGATGGAACTCGTAAGTGACATGGGTCGTGTGGAATCTCGTTTTAGTCCATTTGGAGACAATGTTGTGTTAGTCCAAGGTTGGAGCACGGTTTGCACCGAACATACCATAGGCATAGAAATCATTTTGGACGAACTCGATCAGACTCCTAGGTGACGAGGCTCAAGTGGAAGCTCGGTTCGGTCCGTTTGGGGATAGTGCTTCTCTTGATACAAGATTGGTGCTTGGTTCGCACCAAATGTAGCATAGGCGTAGAAATTGTTTTGGACGCACTCGAGGGGACTCCTAGGTGACGAGGCTCAAGTGGAAGCTCGATCCGGTACGTTTGGAGATAGTGCTACTCTTGATGCAAGATTGGTGCTTGATTTGCGTCGAATGTGTTGTAGGCTCAGAAATAGTATTAGAGGCACCCAATGGAACTCCTAGGTGATGTGGATCGTGTGGAATCTCGTTTTGATCTATTTTGAGACAGTGTTAGCATCGGTGCAAGATAGGTGCGCGGTTTGCACTGAATGTACCATAGGCATAGAAATTGTTTTGGACACACTCGATGGGACTCCTAGGTGACGAGGCTCAAGTGGAAGCTCGGTACGGTCCATTTGGAGATAGTGCTACTCTTGATGCATGATTGGTGCACAGTTTGCGTTGAACATACCGTGGGCTCGGAAATAGTATTGGAGGCACCCGATGGAACTCCTAGGTTACGTGGGTCATGTGGAATCTTGTTTCGATCTATTTTGGAACAGTGTTAGCGTCGGTGCAAGATAGGTGCTTGGTTTGCGTCAAACGTACCATAGGTTAATAAATTGTTTTAGAAGCGCCCGCGGTACTCCTAGGTGATGAGGGTCTGGTGGAGATCTGTTTGGTCCGTTTGGAGATAATGCTACAGAAGATAGGTGCACAGTTTGCATTGAACGTACCATAGGTCATAAACAGTTTTGGAGGCACCCGATGGAACTCGTAAGTGACGTGGGTCGTGTGGAACTCGTTTTAGTCCATTTGGAGATAGAGTTAGTGTCAGTGCAAGGTTGGAGCATGGTTTGCACCGAACATACCATAGGCATAGAAATCATTTTGGACGATCTCGATCAGACTCCTATGTGACGAGGCTCAAGTGGAAGCTCGGTTCGGTCCGTTTCAGGATAGTGCTTCTCTTGATGCAAGATTGGTGCTTGGTTTGCACAAAATGTAGCATAGGCATAGAAATCGTTTTGGATGCAGTCGAGAGGACTCCTAGGTGACGAGGCTCAAGTGGAAGCTCGATTCGGTACGTTTGGAGATAGTGCTACTCTTGATGCAAGATTGGTGCTCGGTTTGCGTCGAATGCGCCGTAGGCTCGGAAATAGTATTGGAGGCACCCGATGGAACTCCTAGGTGACGTGGGTCATCTGGAATCTCGTTTTGATCTATTTTGAGATAATGTTAGCGTCGGTGCAAGATAGGTGCACGGTTTGCACTGAACGTATCATAGGCATAGAAATTGTTTTGGACACACTCGATGGGACTCCTAGGTGACCAGGCTCAAGTGGAAGCTTGGTACGCCCCATTTGGAGATAGTGCCACTCTTGATGCATGATTGGTGCACGGTTTGCGTCGAACGTACCGTAGGCTCGGAAATAGTATTGGAGGCACCCGATGGAACTCCTAGGTTACGTGGGTCATGTGGAATCTTGTTTTGATCTGTTCTGAAATAGTGTTAGTGTCGGTGCAAGATAGGTGCTCGGTTTGCGTCAAACGTACCATAGGTTAATAAATCGTTTTAGAAGCACCCGTGGTACTCCTAGGTGATGATGGTCTGGTGGAGATCTGTTCGGTCCATTTGGAGATAGTGCTATAAAAGATAGGTGCACGGTTTGCATTGAACGTACCATAGGTCATAAATAGTTTTGGACGCACCCGATGGAACTCGTAAGTGACATGGGTCGTGTGGAATCTCGTTTTAGTCCATTTGGAGACAATGTTGTGTTAGTCCAAGGTTGGAGCACGGTTTGCACCGAACATACCATAGGCATAGAAATCATTTTGGACGAACTCGATCAGACTCCTAGGTGACGAGGCTCAAGTGGAAGCTCGGTTCGGTCCGTTTGGGGATAGTGCTTCTCTTGATACAAGATTGGTGCTTGGTTCGCACCAAATGTAGCATAGGCGTAGAAATTGTTTTGGACGCACTCGAGGGGACTCCTAGGTGACGAGGCTCAAGTGGAAGCTCGATCCGGTACGTTTGGAGATAGTGCTACTCTTGATGCAAGATTGGTGCTTGATTTGCGTCGAATGTGTTGTAGGCTCAGAAATAGTATTAGAGGCACCCAATGGAACTCCTAGGTGATGTGGATCGTGTGGAATCTCGTTTTGATCTATTTTGAGACAGTGTTAGCATCGGTGCAAGATAGGTGCGCGGTTTGCACTGAATGTACCATAGGCATAGAAATTGTTTTGGACACACTCGATGGGACTCCTAGGTGACGAGGCTCAAGTGGAAGCTCGGTACGGTCCATTTGGAGATAGTGCTACTCTTGATGCATGATTGGTGCACAGTTTGCGTTGAACATACCGTGGGCTCGGAAATAGTATTGGAGGCACCCGATGGAACTCCTAGGTTACGTGGGTCATGTGGAATCTTGTTTCGATCTATTTTGGAACAGTGTTAGCGTCGGTGCAAGATAGGTGCTTGGTTTGCGTCAAACGTACCATAGGTTAATAAATTGTTTTAGAAGCGCCCGCGGTACTCCTAGGTGATGAGGGTCTGGTGGAGATCTGTTTGGTCCGTTTGGAGATAATGCTACAGAAGATAGGTGCACAGTTTGCATTGAACGTACCATAGGTCATAAACAGTTTTGGAGGCACCCGATGGAACTCGTAAGTGACGTGGGTCGTGTGGAACTCGTTTTAGTCCATTTGGAGATAGAGTTAGTGTCAGTGCAAGGTTGGAGCATGGTTTGCACCGAACATACCATAGGCATAGAAATCATTTTGGACGATCTCGATCAGACTCCTATGTGACGAGGCTCAAGTGGAAGCTCGGTTCGGTCCGTTTCAGGATAGTGCTTCTCTTGATGCAAGATTGGTGCTTGGTTTGCACAAAATGTAGCATAGGCATAGAAATCGTTTTGGATGCAGTCGAGGGGACTCCTAGGTGACGAGGCTCAAGTGGAAGCTCGATTCGGTACGTTTGGAGATAGTGCTACTCTTGATGCAAGATTGGTGCTCGGTTTGCGTCGAATGTGCCGTAGGCTCGTAAATAGTATTGGAGGCACCCGATGGAACTCCTAGGTGACGTGGGTCATGTGGAATCTTGTTTTGATCTATTTTGAGATAGTGTTAGCGTCGGTGCAAGATAGGTGCACGGTTTGCACTGAACGTATCATAGGCATAGAAATTGTTTTGGACACACTCGATGGGACTCCTAGGTGACGAGGCTCAAGTGGAAGCTCGGTACGCCCCATTTGGAGATAGTGCCACTCTTGATGCATGATTGGTGTACGGTTTGCGTCGAACGTACCGTAGGCTCGGAAATAGTATTGGAGGCACCCGATGGAACTCCTAGGTTACATGGGTCATGTGGAATCTTGTTTCGATCTGTTCTGAAATAGTGTTAGTGTCGGTGCAAGATAGGTGCTCGGTTTGCGTCAAACGTACCATAGGTTAATAAATCGTTTTAGAAGCACCCATGGTACTCCTAGGTGATGATGGTCTGGTGGAGATCTGTTCGGTCCATTTGGAGATAGTGCTGTAAAAGATAGGTGCACGGTTTGCATTGAACGTACCATAGGTCATAAATAGTTTTGGACGCACCCGATGGAACTCGTAAGTGACATGGGTCGTGTGGAATCTTGTTTTAGTCCATTTGGAGACAATGTTGTGTTAGTCCAAGGTTGGAGCACGGTTTGCACCGAACATACCATAGGCATAGAAATCATTTTGGACGAACTCAATCAGACTCCTAGGTGACGAGGCTCAAGTGGAAGCTCGGTTCGGTCCGTTTGGGGATAGTGCTTCTCTTGATACAAGATTGATGCTTGGTTCACACCAAATGTAGCATAGGCGTAGAAATTGTTTTGGACACACTCGAGGGGACTCCTAGGTGACGAGGCTCTAGTGGAAGCTCGATTCGGTACGTTTGGAGACAGTGCTACTCTTGATGCAAGATTGGTGCTTGATTCGCGTCGAATGTGCTGTAGGCTCAGAAATAGTATTAGAGGCACCCAATGGAACTCCTAGGTGATGTGGATCGTGTGGAATCTCGTTTTGATCTATTTTGAGATAGTGTTAGCATCGGTGCAAGATAGGTGCACGGTTTGCACTGAATGTACCATAGGCATAGAAATCGTTTTGGACACACTCGATGGGACTCCTAGGTGACGAGGCTCAAGTGGAAGCTCGGTACGGTCTATTTGGAGATAGTGCTACTCTTGATGCATGATTGGTGCACGGTTTGCGTTGAACATACCGTAGGCTCGAAAAAAGTATTGGAGGCACCTGATGGAACTCCTAGGTTTCGTGGGTCATGTGGAATCTTGTTTCGATCAGTTTTGAAATAGTGTTAGCGTCAGTGAAGATAGGTGCTCGGTTTGCGTCAAACGTACCATAGGTTAATAAATCGTTTTAGAAGCACCCGCGGTACTCCAAGATGATGATGGTCTGGTGGAGATCTGTTTGGTCCGTTTGGAGATAGTGCTACAGAAGATAGGTGCATGGTCTGCATTGAACGTACCATAGGTCATAAATAGTTTTGGACGCACCCGATGGAACTCGTAAGTGACGTGGGTCGTGTGGAATCTTGTTTTAGTCCATTTGGAGATAGTGTTAGTGTCAGTGCAAGGTTGGAGCACGGTTTTCACCGAACATACCATAGGCATAGAAATCATTTTGGACGATCTTGATCAAACTCCTATGTGACGAGGCTCAAGTGAAAGCTCGATTCGGTCTGTTTCGGGATAGTGCTTCTCTTGATGCAAGATTGGTGCTTGGTTTGCACAAAATGTAGCATAGGCATAGAAATCATTTTGGATGCAGTCGAGGGGACTCCTAGGTGATGAGGCTCAAGTGGAAGCTCGATTCGGTACGTTTCGAGATAGTGCTACTCTTGATGCAAGATTGGTGCTCGGTTTGCGTCGAATGTGCCGTAGGCTCGGAAATAGTATTGGAGGCACCCGATGGAACTCCTAGGTGACGTGGGTCATGTGGAATCTCGTTTTGATCTATTTTGAGATAGTGTTAGCGTCGGTGCAAGATAGGTGCACGGTTTGCACTGAACGTATCATAGGCATAGAAATTGTTTTGGACACACTCGATGGGACTCCTAGGTGACGAGGCTCAAGTGGAAGCTCGGTACGGCCCATTTGGAGATAGTGCCACTCTTGATGCATGATTGGTGCACGGTTGGCGTCGAACGTACCGTAGGCTCAAAAATAGTATTGGAGGCACCCAATGGAACTCCTAGGTTACGTGGGTCATGTGGAATCTTGTTTCGATCTGTTCTGAAATAGTGTTAGTGTCGGTGCAAGATAGGTGCTCGGTTTGCGTCAAACGTACCATAGGTTAATAAATCGTTTTAGAAGCACACGTGGTACTCCTAGGTGATGATGGTCTGATGGAGATCTGTTCGGTCCGTTTGGAGATAGTGCTATAAAAGATAGGTGCACGGTTTGCATTGAACGTACCATAGGTCATAAATAGTTTTGGACGCACCCGATGGAACTCGTAAGTGACGTGGGTCATGTGGAATCTTGTTTTAGTCCATTTGGAGATAGTGTTAGTGTCAGTGCAAGGTTGGAGCACGGTTTGCACCGAACAAACCATAGGCATAGAAATCATTTTGGACAATCTCGATCAGACTCCTACGTGATGAGGGTCTAGTGGAGATCTATTTGGTCCGTTTTGGGATGGTGCTTCTCTTGATGCAAGATTGGTGCCTAGTTAGCAACAAATGTAGCATAGGCATAGAAATCGTTTTGGATGCACTCGAGGGGACTCCTAGGTGACGAGGCTCAAGTGGAAGCTCGATTCGGTACGTTTGGAGAGAGTGCTACTCTTGATGCAAGATTGGTGCTCGGTTTGCGTCGAATGTGCCGTAGGTTCGGAAATAGTCTTAGAGGCACCCGATGGAACTCCTAGGTGACTGGGTCGTGTGGAATCTCGTTTTGATATATTTTGAGACAGTGTTAGCGTCAGTGCAAGATAGGTGCACAGTTTGCACTAAACGTACCATAGGCATAGAAATCATTTTGGACACACTCGATGGGACTCCTAGGTGACAAGGCTCAAGTGGAAGCTCGGTACGGTCCATTTGGAGATAGTGCTACCCTTGATGCATGATTGGTGCACGGTTTGCGTTGAACGTACCGTAGGCTCGGAAATAGTATTGGAGGCACCCAATGGAACTCCTAGGTTACGTGGGTCAAGTGGAATCTTGTTTCGATCTGTTTTGAAATAGTGTTAGCGTCGGTGCAAGATAGGTGCTCGGTTTGCGTCAAAAGTACCATAGCTTAATAAATCGTTTTAGAAGCACCCGCGGTACTCCTAGGTGATGAGGGTCTGGTGGAGATCTGTTTGGTCTGTTTGGAGATAGTGCTATAGAAGATAGGTGCATGGTCTACATTGAATGTACCATAGATCATAAATAGTTTTGGATGCACCCGATGGAACTCGTAAGTGACGTGGGTCGTGTGGAATCTCGTTTTAGTCCATTTGGAGACAATGTTAGTGTCAGTCCAAGGATGGAGCACGGTTTGCACCGAACATACCATAGGCATAGAAATCATTTTGGACGAACTCGATCAGACTCCTAGGTGACGAGGCTCAAGTGGAAGCTCGGTTCGGTTCATTTGGGGATAGTGCTTTTCTTGATACAAGATTGGTGCTTGGTTTGCACCAAATGTAGCATAGGCGTAGAAATTGTTTTGGACGCACTCGAGGGGACTCCTAGGTGACGAGGATCAAGTGGAAGCTCGATTCGGTATGTTTGGAGATAGTGCTACTCTTGATGCAATATTGGTGCTTGATTTGCGTCGAATGTGCTGTAGGCTCAGAAATAGTATTAGAGGCACCCAATGGAACTCCTAGGTGATGTGGATCGTGTGGAATCTCGTTTTGATCTATTTTGAGACAGTGTTAGCATCGGTGCAAGATAGGTGCACAATTTGCACTGAATGTACCATAGGCATAGAAATCGTTTTGGACACACTCGATGGGACTCCTAGGTGACGAGGCTCAAGTGGAAGCTTGGTACGGTCTATTTGGAGATAGTGCTACTCTTGATGCATGATTGGTGCACGGTTTGCGTTGAACATACCGTAGGCTCGGAAATAGTATTGGAGGCACTTGATGGAACTCCTAGGTTTCGCGGGTCATGTGGAATCTTGTTTCGATCTGTTTTGAAATAGTGTTAGCGTCAGTGCAAGATAGTTGCTCGGTTTGTATCAAACGTACCATAGGTTAATAAATCGTTTTAGAAGCACCTGCGGTACTCCTTGATGATGATGGTCTGGTGGAGATCGGTTTGGTCCGTTTGGAGATAGTGCTACAGAAGATAGGTGCATGGTCTGCATTGAACGTACCATAGGTCATAAATAGTTTAGGACGCACCCGATGGAACTCGTAAGTGACGTGGGTCGTGTGGAATCTTGTTTTAGTCCATTTAGAGATAGTGTTAGTGTTAGTGCAAGGTTGGAGCACGGTTTGCACCGAACATACCATAGGCATAGAAATGATTTTGGACGATCTCAATCAAACTCCTATGTGACGAGGCTCAAGTGGAAGCTCGGTTCGGTCTATTTCGGGATAGTGCTTCTCTTGATGCAAGATTGGTGCTTGGTTTGCCCAAAATGTAGCATAGGCATAGAAATCATTTTGGATGCAGTCGAGGGGACTCCTAGGTGACGAGGCTCAAGTGGAAGTTTGATTCGGTACGTTTGGAGATAGTGTTACTCTTGATGCAAGATTGGTGCTCGGTTTGCGTCGAATGTGCCGTAGGCTTGGAAATAGTATTGGAGGCACCCCATGCAACTCCTAGGTGACGTGGGTCATGTGGAATCTCGTTTTGATCTATTTTCAGACAGTGTTAGCGTCGGTGCAAGATAGGTGCATGGTTTGCACTGAATGTACCATAGGCATAGAAATCGTTTTGGACACACTCGATCGGACTCCTAGGTGACGAGGCTCAAGTGGAAGCTCGGTATGGCCCATTTGGAGATAGTGCTACTCTTGATGCATGATTGGTGCACGGTTTGCGTCGAACGTACCGTAGGCTCGGAAATAGTATTGGAGGCACCCAATGGAACTCCTAGGTTACGTGGGTCATGTGGAATCTTGTTTCGATCTGTTTTGAAATAGTGTTAGCGTCGGTGCAAGACAGGTGCTCGGTTTGCGTCAAACGTACCATAGGTTAATAAATCGTTTTAGAAGCACCCGCGGTACTCCTAGGTGATGATGGTCTGGTGGAGATCTGTTCGGTCCATTTGGAGATAGTGCTATAGAAGATAGGTGCACGGTTTGCATTGAACGTACCATAGGTCATAAATAGTTTTGGACGCACCCGATGGAACTCGTAAGTGACGTGGGTCGTGTGTAGAGATGGCAACGGGTACCCGAAACCCGAGTACCCGACGGGTATTACCCGATAAAGAGACGGGTATGGAATGAATTTTCTACCCGTGGGTATGTTATTGGGCAAAATCCTATACCCATCGGGTATGCGGGTACGGGTGCGGGTATATACTACCCATACCCGCATACCCGCGGGTAAGACATACCCGCAAAAATAACTAGCCAACCTCAGTTATTTTAGCGCATATAAGTCATGAATTTGGCCCATTGAGACATCCACTATATTTCTAGTAGATTGTCTTTGTTGTAATGATGCTAATAATATTTGTTAGCATGTTTGTAACTTGTTGGAAGCTTAGAATGATTTTATTTTTGCATGTGACTATTTGATATTTTTAGGTAATTTTCGGGTATGCTATCGGGTACGGGTTACCCGTCGGGTGAGAATTACCCGGCGGGTACGGGTATGGAACTATTCTTTTACCCGCATGCGGGTACGGGTAACCCGACGGGTAAAATTTTGCGGGTGCGGGTACGGGTACGGGTGAGCACTACCCGTCGGGTACGTACCCGTCGCCATCTTGAGTCGTGTGGAATCTCGTTTTAGTCCATTTGGAGACAATGTTAGTGTCAGTCCAAGGTTGGAGCACGGTTTGCACCGAACATACCTAGGCATAGAAATCATTTTGGACGAACTCGATCAGACTCCTAGGTGACGAGGCTCAAGTGGAAGCTCAGTTCGGTCCATTTGCGGATAGTGCTTCTCTTGATGCAAGATTGGTGCGCACAAAATGTAGCATAGGCATAGAAATCGTTTTGGATGCACTCGAGGGGACTCCTAGGTGACGAGGCTCAAGTGGAAGTTCGATTCGGTACGTTTGAAGATAGTGCTACTCTTGATGCAAGATTGATGCTCGGTTTGCGTTGAATGTGCCGCATGCTCGGAAATAGTATTGAAGGCACCCGATGGAACTCCTAGGTGACGTGGGTCATGTGGAATCTCGTTTTGATCTATTTTTAGACAGTGTTAGCATCGGTGCAAGATAGGTGCACGGTTTGCACAGAACGTATCATAGCAATAGAAATCGTTTTGGACACACTCGATGGGACTCCTAGGTGACGAGGCTCAAGTGGAAGCTCGGTACGGCCCATTTGGAGATAGTGCCACTCTTGATGCATCATTGGTGCACGGTTTGCGTCGAACGTACTGTAGGCTCAGAAATAGTATTGGAGGCACCCAATGAAGCTCCTAGGTTACGTGGGTCATGTGGAATCTTGTTTCGATCTGTTTTGAAATAGTGTTAGCGTCGGTGCAAGATAGGTGCTTGGTTTGCGTCAAATGTACCATAGGTTAATAAATCGTTTTAGAAGCACCCGCGGTACTCCTAGGTGATGTTGGTCTGGTGGAGATCTGTTCGGTCCGTTTGGAGATAGTGCTATAGAAGATAGGTGCACGGTTTGCATTGAACATACCATAGGTCATAAATAGTTTTGGATGCACCTGATGGAACTCGTAAGTGACGTGGGTCATGTGGAATCTCATTTTAGTCCATTTGGAGACAATGTTAGTGTCAGTCCAAGGTTGGAGCACGGTTTGCACCGAACATACCATAGGCATAGAAATCATTTTGGACGAACTCGATCAGACTCCTAGGTGACGAGGCTCAAGTGGAAGCTTGGCTCGATCCATTTGGGGATAGTGCTTCTCTTTATGCAAGATTGGTGCTTGGTTTGCACCAAATGTAGCATAGGCATAGAAATTGTTTTGGACGCACTCGAGGGGACTCCTAGGTGACGAGCCTCAAGTGGAAGTTCGATTCAGTACGTTTGGAGATAGTGCTACTCTTGATGCAAGATTGGTGCTCGGTTTGCGTCGAATGTGTCGTAGGCTCGGAAATAGTATTGGAGGCACCCCATGGAACTCCTAGGTGACGTGGGTCAAGTGGAATCTCGTTTTGATCAATTTTGAGATAGTGTTAGCGTCGGTGCAAGATAGGTGCACGGTTTGCACAGAACGTATCATAGGCATAGAAATAGTTTTGGACACACTCGATGGGACTCCTAGGTGACGAGGCTCAAGTGGAAGCTCGGTACGGCCCATTTGGAGATAGTGCTACTCTTGATGCATGATTGGTGCACGGTTTGCGTCGAACGAACCGTAGGCTCGGAAATAGTATTGGAGGCACCCGATGGAACTCTTAGGTTTCGTGGGTTATGTGGAATCTTGTTTCGATCTGTTTTGAAATAGTGTTAGCATCGGTGCAAGATAGGTGCTCGGTTTGCGTCAAACGTACCATAGGTTAATAAAGCATTTTAGAAGCAACCGCGGTACTTCTAGGTGATGATGGTCGGGTGGAGATCTGTTCGGTCCGTTTGGAGATAGTGCTATAGAAGATAGGTGCACGGTCTGCATTGAACGTACCATAGGTCATAAATAGTTTTGGACACACCTGATGGAACTCGTATGTGACGTGGGTCGTGTGGAATCTCGTTTTAGTCCATTTGGAGACAATGTTAGTGTCAGTCCAAGGTTGGAGCATGGTTTGCACCGAACATACCATAGGCACAGAAATCATTTTGGATGAACTCGATCAGACTCCTATGTGACGAGGCTCAAGTGGAAGCTCGGCTCGATCCGTTTGGGGATAGTGCTTCTCTTGATGAAAGATTGGTGCTTGGTTTGCACCAAATGTAGCATAGGCATAGAAATCGTTTTGGACGCACTCGAGGGGACTCCTAAGTGACGAGGCTCAAGTGGAAGCTCGGTACGGCCCGTTTGGAGATAGTGGTACTCTTGATGCATGATTGGTGCACGGTTTGCGTCGAACGTACCGTAGGCTCGGAAATAGTATTGGAGGCACCTGATGGAACTCCTAGGTGACGTGGGTCATGTGGAATCTCGTTTTGATCTATTTTGAGATAGTGTTAGCGTCGGTGCAAGATAGGTGCACGGTTTGCATAGAACGTATCATAGGCATAGAAATCGTTTTGGACACACTCGATCTGACTCCTAGGTGATGAGGCTCAAGTGGAAGCTCGGTACGGTCTATTTGGAGATAGTGCTACTCTTGATGCATGATTGGTGCACGTTTTGCGTTGAACGTACCGTAGGCTCGGAAATAGTATTGGAGGCACCCGATGGAACTCCTAGGTTTCGTGGGTCATGTGGAATCTTGTTTCGATCTGTTTTGAAATAGTGTTAGCGTCGGTGCAAGATAGGTGCTCGGTTTGCATCAAAGGTACCATATGTTAATAAATCATTTTAGAAGCACCCGCGGTACTCCTAGGTGATGATGGTCTGGTGGAGATCTGTTTGGTCCGTTCGGAGATAGTGCTATAGAAGATAGGTGCACGGTTTGCATTGAACGTACCATAGATCATAAATAGTTTTGGACGCACCCGATGGAACTCGTAAGTGACGTGGGTCGTGTGGAATCTCGTTTTAGTCCATTTGGAGACAGTGTTAGTGTCAGTCCAAGGTTGGAGCACGGTTTGCACTGAACATACCATAGGCATAGAAATCGTTTTGGACGATCTCGATCAGACTCCTATGTGACGAGGCTCAAGTGGAAGCTCGGTTCGGTCCATTTCGGGATAGTGCTTCTCTTGATGCAAGATTGGTGCTTGGTTTGCACCAAATGTAGCATAGGCATAGAAATCGTTTTGGACGCACTCGAGGGGACTCCTAGGTGACGAGGCTCAAGTGGAAGCTCGATTCAGTACGTTTGGAGATAGTGCTACTCTTGATGCAAGATTGGTGTTCGGTTTGCGTCGAATGTGCCGTAGGCTCGGAAATAGTATTGGAGGCACCCGATGGAACTCCTAGGTGACGTGGGTTATGTGGAATCTCGTTTTGATCTATTTTGAGATAGTGTTAGTGTCGGTGCAAGATAGGTGCACGTTTTGCACAGAACATATCATAGGCATAGAAATAGTTTTGGACATACTCGATGGGACTCCTAGGTGACGAGGCTCAAGTGGAAGCTCGGTATGGCCCATTTGGAGATAGTGCTACTCTTGATGCAAGATTGGTGCACGGTTTGCGTCGAACATACCGTAGGCTCGGAAATAGTATTGGAGGCACCTGATGGAACTCCTAGGTTACATGGGTCATGTGGAATCTCGTTTTGATCTATTTTGAGATAGTGTTAGCGTCGGTGCAAGATAGGTGCACGGTTTGCACAGAACGTATCATAGGCATAGAAATCGTTTTAGAAGCACCCGCGGTACTCCTAGGTGATGATGGTCTGGTGGAGATCTGTTTGGTCCATTTGGAGATAGTGCTATAGAAGATAGGTGCACGGTTTGCATTGAACGTACCATAGGTCATAAATAGTTTTGGACGCACCCGATGGAACTCGTAAGTGACGTGGGTCGTGTGGAATCTCGTTTTAGTCCATTTGGAGACAATGTTAGTGTCAGTCCAAGGTTGGAGCACGGTTTGCACCGAACATACCATAGGCATAGAAATCGTTTTGGACGATCTCGATCAGACTCCTATGTGACGAGGCTCAAGTGGAAGCTCGGTTCGGTCTGTTTCGGGATAGTGCTTCTCTTGATGCAAGATTGGTGCTTGGTTTGCACCAAATGTAGCATAGGCATAGAAATCGTTTTGGACGCACTCGAGGGGACTCCTAGGTGACGAGGCTCAAGTGGAAGCTCGATTCAGTACGTTTGGAGATAGTGCTACTCTTGATGCAAGATTGGTGCTCGGTTTGCGTCGAATGTGCCGTAGGTTCGGAAATAGTCTTAGAGGCACCCGATGGAACTCCTAGGTGACTGGGTCATGTGGAATCTCGTTTTGATATATTTTGAGACAGTGTTAGCGTCGGTGCAAGATAGGTGCACAATTTGCACTGAACGTACCATAGGCATAGAAATCATTTTGGACACACTCGATGGGACTCCTAGGTGACGAGGCTGAAGTGGGAGCTCGGTACGGTCCGTTTGGGGATAGTGCTACTCTTGATGCATGATTGGTGCACGGTTTGCGTCGAACGTACCGTAGGCTCGGAAATAGTATTAGAGGCACCCGATGGAACTCTTAGGTTTCGTGGGTCTTGTGGAATCTTGTTTCGATTTGTTTTGAAATAGTGTTAGCATCGGTGCAAGATAGGTGCTCGGTTTGCGTCAAACGTACCATAGGTTAATAAAGCATTTTAGAAGCACCCGCGGTACTCCTAGTTGACGATGGTCTTGTGGAGATCTGTTCGGTCCGTTTGGAGATAGTGCTATAAAAGATAGGTGCACGGTTTGCATTGAACGTACCATAGGTCATAAATAGTTTTGGACGCACCCCATGGAACTCGTAAGTGACGTGGGTCGTGTGGAATCTTGTTTTAGTCCATTTGGAGACAATGTTAGTGTCAGTCCAAGGTTGGGGCACGGTTTGCACCGAACATACCATAGGCATAGAAATCATTTTTGGACGAACTCGATCAGACTCCTAGGTGATGAGGCTCGAGTGGAAGCTCGGTTCGGTCCGTTTGGGGATAGTGCTTCCCTTGATGCAAGATTGGTGCTTGGTTTGCACCAAATGTAGCATAGGCATAGAAATCATTTTGGACGCACTCGAGAGGACTCCTAGGTGACGAGGCTCAAGTGGAAGCTCGATTCAGTACGTTTGAAGATAGTGCTACTCTTGATGCAAGATTGGTGCTCAGTTTGCGTCGAATGTGCCGTAGGCTCGGAAATAGTATTGGAGGCACCCGATGGAACTCTTAGGTGACCTGGGTCATGTGGAATCTCGTTTTGATCTATTTTGAGATAGTGTTAGTGTCGGTGCAAGATAGGTGCATGGTTTCCACAGAACGTATCATAGGCATAGAAATCATTTTGGACACACTCGATGGGACTCCAAGGTGACGAGGCTCAAGTGGAAGCTCAGTACGGCCCATTTGGAGATAGTGCTACTCTTGATGCATGATTGGTGCACGGTTTGCGTCGAACGTACCGTAGGCTCGGAAATAGTATTGGAGGCACCCGATGGAACTCTTAGGTTTCGTGGGTCATGTGGAATCTTGTTTCGATCTGTTTTGAAATAGTGTTAGCGTCGGTGCAAGATAGGTGCTCGTTTTGCGTCAAACGTACCACAGGTTAATAAATCGTTTTAGAACCACCCGCGGTACTCCTAGGTGATGATGGTCTAGTGGAGATATGTTCGGTCCGTTTGGAGATAGTGCTATAGAAGATAGGTGCACGGTTTGCACTGAACGTACCATAGGTCATAAATAGTTTTGGACGCACCCGATGGAACTCGTAAGTGACGTGGGTCGTGTGGAATCTCATTTTAGTCCATTTGGAGACAATGTTAGTGTCAGTCCATGGTTGGAGCACGGTTTGCACCGAACATACCATAGGCATAGAAATCATTTTGGACGAACTCGATCAGACTCCTAGGTGACGAGGCTCAAGTGGAAGCTCGGCTCGATCCGTTTGGGGATAGTGCTTCTCTTGATGCAAGATTGGTGCTTGGTTTGCACCAAATGTAGCATAGGCATAGAAATCATTTTGGACGCACTCGAGGGGACTCCTAGGTGACGAGGCTCAAGTACAAGTTTGATTCGGTACATTTGGAGATAGTGCTACTCTTGATGCAAGATTGGTGCACGGTTTGCGTCGAACATACCGTAGGCTCAGAAATAGTATTGGTGGCACCCGATGGAACTCCTAGGTGATGTGGGTCATGTGGAATCTCGTTTTGATCTATTTTGAGATAGTGTTAGCGTCGGTGCAAGATAGGTGCACGGTTTGCACAGAACATATCATAGGCATAGAAATAGTTTTGGACATACTCGATGGGACTCCTAGGTGACGAGGCTCAAGTGGAAGCTCGGTATGGCCCATTTGGAGATAGTGCTACTCTTGATGCATGATTGGTGCACGGTTTGCGTCGAACGTACCGTAGGCTCAAAAATAGTATTAGAGGCACCCGATGGAACTCTTAAGTTTCGTGGGTCATGTGGAATCTTGTTTCGATCTGTTTTGAAATAGTGTTAGCATCGGTGCAAGATAGGTGCTCGGTTTGTGTCAAACGTACCATAGGTTAATAAAGCATTTTAGAAGCACCCGCGGTACTCCTAGTTGACGATGGTCTTGTGGAGATCTGTTCGGTCCGTTTGGAGATAGTGCTATAGAAGATAGGTGCACGGTTTGCATTAAACGTACCATAGGTCATAAATAGTTTTGGACGCACCCCATGGAACTCGTAAGTGACGTGGGTCGTGTGGAATCTTGTTTTAGTCCATTTGGAGACAATGTTAGTGTCAGTCCAAGGTTGGAGCACGGTTTGCACCGAACATACCATAGGCATAGAAATCATTTTTGGACGAACTCGATCAGACTCCTAGGTGATGAGGCTCGAGTGGAAGCTCGGTTCGGTCCGTTTGGGGATAGTGCTTCCCTTGATGCAAGATTGGTGCTTGGTTTGCACCAAATGTAGCATAGGCATAGAAATCATTTTGGACGCACTCGAGAGGACTCCTAGGTGACGAGGCTCAAGTGGAAGCTCGATTCAGTACGTTTGAAGATAGTGCTACTCTTGATGCAAGATTGGTGCTCGGTTTGCATCGAATGTGCCGTAGGCTCGGAAATAGTATTGGAGGCACCCGATGGAACTCTTAGGTGACGTGGGTCATGTGGAATCTCGTTTTGATCTATTTTGAGATAGTGTTAGTGTCGGTGCAAGATAGGTGCATGGTTTCCACAGAACGTATCATAGGCATAGAAATCGTTTTGGACACACTCGATGGGACTCCAAGGTGACGAGGCTCAAGTGGAAGCTCAGTACGGCCCATTTGGAGATAGTGCTACTCTTGATGCATGATTGGTGCACGGTTTGCGTCGAACGTACCGTAGGCTCGGAAATAGTATTGGAGGCACCCGATGCAACTCTTTGGTTTCGTGGGTCATGTGGAATCTTGTTTCGATCTGTTTTGAAATAGTGTTAGCGTCGGTGCAAGATAGGTGCTCGTTTTGCGTCAAATGTACCACAGGTTAATAAATCGTTTTAGAACCACCCGCGGTACTCCTAGGTGATGATGGTCTAGTGGAGATATGTTCGGTCCGTTTGGAGATAGTGCTATAGAAGATAGGTGCACGGTTTGCACTGAACGTACCATAGGTCATAAATAGTTTTGGACGCACCCGATGGAACTCGTAAGTGACGTGGGTCGTGTGGAATCTCATTTTAGTCTATTTGGAGACAATGTTAGTGTCAGTCCATGGTTGGAGCACGGTTTGCACCGAACATACCATAGGCATAGAAATCATTTTGGACGAACTCGTTCAGACTCCTAGGTGACGAGGCTCAAGTGGAAGCTCGGCTCGATCCGTTTGGGGATAGTGCTTCTCTTGATGCAAGATTGGTGCTTGGTTTGCACCAAATGTAGCATAGGCATAGAAATCATTTTGGATGCACTCGAGGGGACTCCTAGGTGAAGAGGCTCAAGTACAAGTTTGATTCGGTACATTTGGAGATAGTGCTACTCTTTATGCAAGATTGGTGCACGGTTTGCTTCGAACATACCGTAGGCTCGGAAATAGTATTGGAGGCACCTGATGGAACACCTAGGTTACATGGGTCATGTGGAATCTCGTTTTGATCTATTTTGAGATAGTGTTAGCGTCGGTGCAAGATAGGTGCACGGTTTGCACAGAACGTATCATAGGCATAGAAATCGTTTTAGAAGCACCCACGGTACTCCTAGGTGATGATGGTCTGGTGGAGATCTGTTTGGTCCATTTGGAGATAGTGCTATAGAAGATAGGTGCACGGTTTGCATTGAACGTACCATAGGTCATAAATAGTTTTGGACGCACCCGATGGAACTCGTAAGTGACGTGGGTCGTGTGGAATCTCGTTTTAGTCCATTTGGAGACAATGTTAGTGTCAGTCCAAGGTTGGAGCACGGTTTGCACCGAACATACCATAGGCATAGAAATCGTTTTGGACGATCTCGATCAGACTCCTATGTGACGAGGCTCAAGTGGAAGCTCGGTTCGGTCCGTTTCGGGATAGTGCTTCTCTTGATGCAAGATTGGTGCTTGGTTTGCACCAAATGTAGCATAGGCATAGAAATCATTTTGGACGCACTCGAGGGGACTCCTAGGTGACGAGGCTCAAGTGGAAGCTCGATTCAGTACGTTTGGAGATAGTGCTACTCTTGATGCAAGATTGGTGCTCGGTTTGCGTCGAATGTGCCGTAGGCTCGGAAATAGTATTGGAGGCACCCGATGGAACTCCTAGGTGACGTGGGTCATGTCGAATCTCGTTTTGATCTATTTTGAGATAGTGTTAGCGTCGGTGCAAGATAGGTGCACGGTTTGCACAGAACATATCATAGGCATAGAAATAGTTTTGGACATACTCGATCGGACTCCTAGGTGACGAGGCTCAAGTGGAAGCTCGGTATGGCCCATTTGGAGATAGTGCTACTCTTGATGCATGATTGGTGCACGGTTTGCGTCGAACGTACCGTAGGCTCGGAAATAGTATTAGAGGCACCCGATGGAACTCTTAGGTTTCGTGGGTCTTGTGGAATCTTGTTTCGATCTGTTTTGAAATAGTGTTAGCATCGGTGCAAGATAGGTGCTCGGTTTGCGTCAAACGTACCATAGGTTAATAAAGCATTTTAGAAGCACCCGCGGTACTCCTAGTTGACGATGGTCTTGTGGAGATCTGTTCGGTCCGTTTGGAGATAGTGCTATAGAAGATAGGTGCACGGTTTGCATTGAACGTACCATAGGTCATAAATAGTTTTGGACGCACCCCATGGAACTCGTGAGTGACGTGGGTCGTGTGGAATCTTGTTTTAGTCCATTTGGAGACAATGTTAGTGTCAGTCCAAGGTTGGAGCACGGTTTGCACCGAACATACCATAGGCATAGAAATTATTTTTGGACGAACTCGATCAGACTCCTAGGTGATGAGGCTCGAGTGGAAGCTCGGTTCGGTCCGTTTGGGGATAGTGCTTCCCTTGATGCAAGATTGGTGCTTGGTTTGCACCAAATGTAGCATAGGCATAGAAATCATTTTGGACGCACTCGAGAGGACTCCTAGGTGACGAGGCTCAAGTGGAAGCTCGATTCAGTACGTTTGAAGATAGTGCTACTCTTGATGCAAGATTGGTGCTCGGTTTGCGTCGAATGTGCCGTAGGCTCGGAAATAGTATTGGAGGCACCCGATGGAACTCTTAGGTGACGTGGGTCATGTGGCATCTCGTTTTGATCTATTTTGAGATAGTGTTAGTGTCGGTGCAAGATAGGTGCATGGTTTCCACAGAACGTATCATAGGCATAGAAATCGTTTTGGACACACTCGATGGGACTCCAAGGTGACGAGACTCAAGTGGAAGCTCAGTACGGCCCATTTGGAGATAGTGCTACTCTTGATGCATGATTGGTGCACGGTTTGCGTCGAACGTACCGTAGGCTCGGAAATAGTATTGGAGGCACCCGATGGAACTCTTAGGTTTCGTGGGTCATGTGGAATCTTGTTTCGATCTGTTTTGAAATAGTGTTAGCGTCGGTGCAAGATAGGTGCTCGTTTTGCGTCAAACGTACCACAGGTTAATAAATCGTTTTAGAACCACCCGCGGTACTCCTAGGTGATGATGGTCTAGTGGAGATATGTTCGGTCCGTTTGGAGATAGTGCTATAGAAGATAGGTGCACGGTTTGCACTGAACGTACCATAGGTCATAAATAGTTTTGGACGCACCCGATGGAACTCGTAAGTGACGTGGGTCGTGTGGAATCTCAATTTAGTCCATTTGGAGACAATGTTAGTGTCAGTCCATGGTTGGAGCACGGTTTGCACCGAACATACCATAGGCATAGAAATCATTTTGGACAAACTCGATCAGACTCCTAGGTGACGAGGCTCATGTGGAAGCTCGGCTCGATCCATTTGGGGATAGTGCTTCTCTTGATGCAAGATTGGTGCTTGGTTTGCACCAAATGTAGCATAGGCATAGAAATCATTTTGGACGCACTCGAGGGGACTCCTAGGTGACGAGGCTCAAGTACAAGTTTGATTCGGTACATTTGGAGATAGTGCTACTCTTGATGCAAGATTGGTGCACGGTTTGCGTCGAACATACCGTAGGCTCGGAAATAGTATTGGAGGCACCTGATGGAACTCCTAGGTTACATGGGTCATGTGGAATCTCGTTTTGATCTATTTTGAGATAGTGTTAGCGTCGGTGCAAGATAGGTGCACGGTTTGCACAGAACGTATCATAGGCATATAAATCGTTTTAGAAGCACCCGCGGTACTCCTAGGTGATGATGGTCTGGTGGAGATCTGTTTGGTCCATTTGGAGATAGTGCTATAGAAGATAGGTGCACGGTTTGCATTGAACGTACCATAGGTCATAAATAGTTTTGGACGCACCCGATGGAACTCGTAAGTGACGTGGGTCGTGTGGAATCTCGTTTTAGTCCATTTGGAGACAATGTTAGTGTAAGTCCAAGGTTGGAGCACGGTTTGCACCGAACATACCATAAGCATAGAAATCATTTTGGACGATCTCGATCAGACTCCTATGTGACGAGGCTCAAGTGGAAGCTCGGTTCGGTCCGTTTCGGGATAGTGCTTCTCTTGATGCAAGATTGGTGCTTGGTTTGCACCAAATGTAGCATAGGCATAGAAATCGTTTTGGACGCACTCGAGGGGACTCCTAGGTGACGAGGCTCAAGTGGAAGCTCGATTCAGTACGTTTGGAGATAGTGCTACTCTTGATGCAAGATTGGTGCTCGGTTTGCGTCGAATGTGCCGTAGGCTCGGAAATAGTATTGGAGGCACCCGATGGAACTCCTAGGTGACGTGGGTCATGTGGAATCTCGTTTTGATCTATTTTGAGATAGTGTTAGCGTCGGTGCAAGATAGGTGCACGGTTTGCACAGAACGTATCATAGGCATAGAAATCGTTTTAGAAGCACCCGCGGTACTCCTAGGTGATGATGGTCTGGTGGAGATCTATTTGGTCCATTTGGAGATAGTGCTATAGAAGATAGGTGCACGGTTTGCATTGAACGTACCATAGGTCATAAATAGTTTTGGACGCACCCGATGGAACTCGTAAGTGACGTGGGTCGTGTGGAATCTCATTTTAGTCCATTTGGAGACAATGTTAGTGTCAGTCCATGGTTGGAGCATGGTTTGCACCGAACATACCATAGGCATAGAAATCATTTTGGACAAACTCGATCAGACTCCTAGGTGACGAGGCTCAAGTGGAAGCTCGGCTCGATCCGTTTGGGGATAGTGCTTCTCTTGATGCAAGATTGGTGCTTGGTTTGCACCAAATGTAGCATAGGCATAGAAATCATTTTGGACGCACTCGAGGGGACTCCTAGGTGACGAGGCTCAAGTACAAGTTTGATTCGGTACATTTGGAGATAGTGCTACTCTTGATGCAAGATTGGTGCACGGTTTGCGTCGAACATACCGTAGGCTCAGAAATAGTATTGGAAGCACCTGATGGAACTCCTAGGTTACATGGGTCATGTGGAATCTCGTTTTGATCTATTTTGAGATAGTGTTAGCGTCGGTGCAAGATAGGTGCATGGTTTGCACAGAACGTATCATAGGCATAGAAATCGTTTTAGAAGCACCCGCGGTACTCCTAGGTGATGATGGTCTGGTGGAGATCTGTTTGGTCCATTTGGAGATAGTGCTATAGAAGATAGGTGCACGGTTTGCATTGAACGTACCATAGGTCATAAATAGTTTTGGACGCACCCGATGGAACTCGTAAGTGACGTGGGTCGTGTGGAATCTCATTTTAGTCCATTTGGAGACAATGTTAGTGTCAGTCCATGGTTGGAGCATGGTTTGCACCGAACATACCATAGGCATAGAAATCATTTTGGACAAACTCGATCAGACTCCTAGGTGACGAGGCTCAAGTGGAAGCTCGGCTCGATCCGTTTGGGGATAGTGCTTCTCTTGATGCAAGATTGGTGCTTGGTTTGCACCAAATGTAGCATAGGCATAGAAATCATTTTGGATGCACTCGAGGGGACTCCTAGGTGACGAGGCTCAAGTACAAGTTTGATTCGGTACATTTGGAGATAGTGCTACTCTTGATGCAAGATTGGTGCACGGTTTGCGTCGAACATACCGTAGGCTCGGAAATAGTATTGGAGGCACCTGATGGAACTCCTAGGTTACATGGGTCATGTGGAATCTCGTTTTGATCTATTTTGAGATAGTGTTAGCGTCGGTGCAAGATAGGTGCATGGTTTGCACAGAACGTATCATAGGCATAGAAATCGTTTTAGAAGCACCCGCGGTACTCCTAGGTGATGATGGTCTGGTGGAGATCTGTTTGGTCCATTTGGAGATAGTGCTATAGAAGATAGGTGCACGGTTTGCATTGAACGTACCATAGGTCATAAATAGTTTTGGACGCACCCGATGGAACTCGTAAGTGACGTGGGTCGTGTGGAATCTCGTTTTAGTCCATTTGGAGACAATGTTAGTGTCAGTCCAAGGTTGGAGCACGGTTTGCACCGAACATACCATAGGCATAGAAATCGTTTTGGACGATCTCGATCAGACTCCTATGTGACGAGGCTCAAGTGGAAGCTCGGTTCGGTCCGTTTCGGGATAGTGCTTCTCTTGATGCAAGATTGGTGCTTGGTTTGCACCAAATGTAGCATAGGCATAGAAATCGTTTTGGACGCACTCGAGGGGACTCCTAGGTGACGAGGCTCAAGTGGAAGCTCGATTCAGTACGTTTGGAGATAGTGCTACTCTTGATGCAAGATTGGTGCTCGGTTTGCGTCGAATGTGCCGTAGGCTCGGAAATAGTATTGGAGGCACCCGATGGAACTCCTAGTTGACGTGGGTCATGTGGAATCTCGTTTTGATCTATTTTGAGATAGTGTTAGCATCGGTGCAAGATAGGTGCACGGTTTGCACAGAACGTATCATAGGCATAGAAATAGTTTTGGACATACTCGATGGGACTCCTAGGTGACGAGGCTCAAGTGGAAGCTCGGTATGGCCCATTTGGAGATAGTGCTACTCTTGATGCATGATTGGTGCACGGTTTCAATCGAACGTACCGTAGGCTCGGAAATAGTATTAGAGACACCCGATGGAACTCTTAGGTTTCGTGGGTCATGTGGAATCTTGTTTCGTTCTGTTTTGAAATAGTGTTAGCATCGGTGCAAGATAGGTGCTCGGTTTGCGTCAAACGTTCCATAGGTTAATAAAGCATTTTAGAAGCACCCGCGGTACTCCTAGGTGATGATGGTCTGGTGGAGATCTGTTCGGTCCGTTTGGAGATAGTGCTATAGAAGATAGGCGCACGGTTTGCATTGAACGTACCATAGGTCATAAATAGTTTTGGACACACCCGATGGAACTCGTAAGTGACGTGGGTCGTGTGGAATCTCGTTTTAGTCCATTTGGAGACAATGTTAGTGTCAGTCCAAGGTTGGAGCACGGTTTGCACCGAACATACCATAGGCATAGAAATCATTCTGGATGAACTCGATCAGCCCTCCTAGGTGACGAGGCTCGAGTGGAAGCTCAGCTCGGTCCGTTTGGGGATAGTGCTTCCCTTGATGCAAGATTGGTGCTTGGTTTGTACCAAATGTAGCATAGGCATAGAAATCGTTTTGGACGATCTCGATCAGACTCCTATGTGACGAGGCTCAAGTGGAAGCTCGGTTCGGTCTGTTTCGGGATAGTGCTTCTCTTGATGCAAGATTGGTGCTTGGTTTGCACCAAATGTAGCATAGGCATAGAAATCATTTTGGACGCACTCGAGGGGACTCCTAAGTGACGAGGCTCAAGTGGAAGCTCGGTACGGCCCATTTGGAGATAGTGCTACTCTTGATGCACGATTGGTGCACGGTTTGCGTCGAACGTACCGTAGGCTCAGAAATAGTATTGGAGGCACCTGGTGGAACTCCTAGGTTACATGGGTCATGTGGAATCTTGTTTCGATCTGTTTTGAAATAGTGTTAGCGTCGGTGCAAGATAGGTGCTCGGTTTGCGTCAAACGTACCATAGGTTAATAAATTGTTTTAGAAGCACCCGCGGTACTCCTAGGTGACGAGGCTCAAGTGGAAGCTCGGTTCGGTCTGTTTCGGGATAGTGCTTCTCTTGAGGCAAGATTGGTGCTTGGTTTGCACCAAATGTAGCATAGGCATAGAAATCGTTTTGGATGCACTCGAGGGGACTCCTAGGTGACGAGGCTCAAGTGGAAGCTCGATTCAGTACGTTGGGAGATAGTGCTACTCTTGATGCAAGATTGGTGCTCGGTTTGCGTCGAATGTGCCGTAGGCTCGGAAATAGTATTGGAGGCACCCGATGGAACTCCTAGGTGACGTGGGTCATGTGGAATCTCGTTTTGATCTATTTTGAGATAGTGTTAGCGTCGGTGCAAGATAGGTGCACGGTTTGCACAGAACGTATCATAGGCATAGAAATAGCTTTGGACATACTCGATGGGACTCCTAGGTGACGAGGCTCAAGTGGAAGCTCGGTACGGCCCATTTGGAGATAATGCTACTCTTGATGCATGATTGGTGCACGGTTTGCGTCGAACATACCGTAGGCTCGGAAATAGTATTGGAGGCACCCGATGGAACTCCTTGGTTATGTGGGTCATGTGGAATCTTGTTTCGATCTGTTTTGAAATAGTGTTAGCATCGGTGCAAGATAGGTGCTCGGTTTGCGTCAAACGTACCATAGGTTAACAAATCGTTTTAGAAGCACCCGCGGTACTCCTAGGTGATGACGGTCTGGTAGAGATCTGTTTGGTCCGTTTGGAGATAGTGCTATAGAAGATAGGTGCACGGTTTGCATTGAACGTACCATGGGTCATAAATAGTTTTGGACGTACCCGATGGAACTCGTAAGTGACGTGGGTCGTGTGGAATCTCGTTTTAGTTCATTTGGAGACAATGTTCGTGTCAGTCCAAGGTTGGAGCACGGTTTGCACCGAACATACCATAGGCATAGAAATCATTTTGGATGAACTCGATCAGACTCCTAGGTGATGAGGCTCAAGTGGAAGCTCAGCTCGGTCCGTTTGGGGATAGTGCTTCTCTTGATGCAAGATTGGTGCTTGGTTTGCACCAAATGTAGCATAGGCATAGAAATCGTTTTGGACGCACTCGAGGGGACTCCTAGGTGACGAGGCTCAAGTGGAAGCTTGATTCAGTACGTTTGGAGATAGTGCTACTCTTGATGCAAGATTGGTGCTCGGTTTGCGTCGAATGTGCCGTAGGCTCAGAAATAGTATTGGAGGCACCTGATGGAACTCCTAGGTGACGTGGGTCATGTGGAATCTCGTTTTGATCTATTTTGAGATAGTGTTAGCGTCGGTGCAAGATAGGTGCACGGTTTGCACAGAACGTATCATAGGCATAGAAATCATTTTGGACACACTCGATGGGACTCCTAGGTGACGAGGCTCAAGAGGAAGCTCGGTACGGCCCATTTGGAGATAGTGCTACTCTTGATGCACGATTGGTGCACGGTTTGCGTCGAACGTACCGTAGGCTCAGAAATAGTATTAGAGGCACCCGATGGAACTCTTAGGTTTCGTGGGTCATGTGGAATCTTGTTTCGATCTGTTTTGAAATAGTGTTAGCATCGGTGCATGATAGGTGCTCGGTTTGCGTCAAACGTACCATAGGTTAATAAATCGTTTTAGAAGCACCCGCGGTACTCCTAGGTGATGATGGTCTGGTGGAGAACTGTTCGGTCCGTTTGGAGATAGTGCTATAGAAGATAGGTGCACGGTTTGCATTGAACGTACCATGGGTCATAAATAGTTTTGGACGCACCCGATGGAACTCATAAGTGACGTGGGTCGTGTGGAATCTCGTTTTAGTCCATTTGGAGACAATGTTAGTGTCAGTCCAAGGTTGGAGCACGGTTTGCACCGAACATACCATAGGCATAGAAATCATTTTGGACGAACTCGATCAGACTCCTAGGTGATGAGGCTCAAGTGGAAGCTCAGCTCGGTCCGTTTGGGGATAGTGCTTCTCTTGATGCAAGATTGGTGCTTGGTTTGCACCAAATGTAGCATAGGCATAGAAATCGTTTTGGACGCACTCGAGGGGACTCCTAGGTGACGAGGCTCAAGTGGAAGCTTGATTCAGTACGTTTGGAGATAGTGCTACTCTTGATGCAAGATTGGTGCTCGGTTTGCATCGAATGTGCCGTAGGCTCGGAAATAGTATTGGAGGCACTCGATGGAACTCCTAGGTGACGTGGGTCTTATGGAATCTCGTTTTGATCTATTTTGAGATAGTGTTAGCGTCGGTGCAAGATAGGTGCACGGTTTGCACAGAACGTATCATGGGCATAGAAATCATTTTGGACACACTCGATGGGACTCCTAGGTGACGAGGCTCAAGTGGAAGCTCGGTACGGCCCATTTGGAGATAGTGCTACTCTTGATGCATGATTGGTGCACGGTTTGCGTCGAACGTACCGTAGGCTCAGAAATAGTATTGCACCCGATGGAACTCCTAGGTTACGTGGGTCGTGTGGAATCTTGTTTCAATCTGTTTTGAAATAGTGTTAGCGTCGGTGCAAGATAGATTCTCGGTTTGCGTCAAACGTATCATAGGTTCATAAATTGTTTTAGAAGCGCCCGCGGTACTCCTAGGTGATGATGGTCTAGTGGAGATCTATTCGGTCCGTTTGGAGATAGTGCTATAGAAGATAGGTGCACGGTTTGCATTGAACATACCATAGGTCATAAACAGTTTTGGACGCACCCGATGGAACTCGTAAGTGACGTGGGTCACGGGAATCTCGTTTTAGTCCATTTGGAGATAGTGTTAGTGTCAGTGCAAGGTTGGAGCACGGTTTGCACCGAACGTACCATAGGCATAGAAATCGTTTTGGACGAACTCGATCAGACTCCTAGGTGACGAGGCTCAAGTGGAAGCTCGGTTCGGTCCGTTTCGGGATAGTGCTTCTCTTGATGCAAGATTGGTGCTTGGTTTGCACCAAATGTAGCATAGGCATAGAAATCATTTTGGACGCACTCGATGGGACTCCTAGGTGATGATGGTCTGGTGGAGATCTGTTCGGTCCGTTTGGGGATAGTGCTATAGAAGATAGGTGCACGGTTTGCATTGAACGTACCATAGGTCATAAATAGTTTTGGACGCACTCGATGGAACTCGTAGGTGATGTGGGTCATGTGGAATCTCGTTTTGATCTATTTTGAGACAGTGTTAGCGTCGGTGCAAGATAGGTGCATGGTTTTGCACTGAATGTACCATAGGCATAGAAATCATTTTGGACACACTCGATGGGACTCCTAGGTGACGAGGCTCAAGTGGAAGCTTGGTACGGTCCATTTGGAGATAGTGCTACTCCTGATGCATGATCGGTGCATGGTTTGCGTTGAACGTATCGTAGGCTCGGAAATAGTATTAGAGGCACCTGATGGAACTCCTAGGTTACGTGGGTCATGTGGAATCTTGTTTCTATCTGTTTTGAAACAGTGTTAGCATCCGTGCAAGATAGGTGCACGGTTTGCGTCAAACGTACCATAGGTTCATAAATCATTTTAGAAGCACCCGCGGTACTCCTAGGTGATGAGGGTCTTGTGGAGATCTGTTCGGTCCGTTTGGAGACAGTGCTACAGAAGATAGGTGCACGGTTTGCATTGAACGTACCATAGGTCATAAATAGTTTTGGACACACCCAATGGAACTCGTAAGTGACGTGGGTCGTGTTGAATCTTGTTTTAGTCCATTTGGAGATAGTGTTAGTGTCAGTGCAAGGTTGGAGCATGGTTTGCACCGAACATACCATACGCAAAGAAATCGTTTTGGATGAACTCGATCAGACTCCTAGGTGACGAGGCTCAAGTGGAAGCTCGGTTCGGTCCGTTTGGGGATAGTGCTTCTCTTGATGCAAGATTGGTGCTCGGTTTGCACCAAATGTAGCATAGGCGTAGAAATTGTTTTGGATGCACTCGAGGGGACTCCTAGGTGACAAGGCTCAAGTGGAAGCTCGATTCGGTACGTTTGGAGATAGTGCTACTCTGGATGCAAGATTGGTGCTCGGTTTGTGTCGAATGTGCCATACGCTCAGAAATGGTATTGGAGGCACCCGATAGAACTCCTAGGTGAAGTGGGTCAAGTGGAATCTCGTTTTGATCTATTTTGAGACAGTGTTAGCGTCGGTGCAAGATAGGTGCATGGTTCACACTGAACGTACCATAGGCATAGAAATCGTTTTGGACACACTCGATGGGACTCCTAGGTGACGAGGCTCAAGTGGAAGCTCGGTACGGTCCATTTGGAGGTAGTGCTACTCCTGATGCATGATTGGTGCACGGTTTGCGTTGAACGTACCGTAGGCTCGGAAATAGTATTGGAGGCACCCGATGGAACTCCTAGGTTACGTGGGTCGTGTGGAATCTTGTTTCGATCTGTTTTGAAACAGTGTCAGCATCCGTGCAAGAGAGGTGCACGGTTTGCGTCAAACGTACCATAGGTTCATAAATCATTTTAGAAGCACCCGCGGTACTCCTAGGTGATGAGGGTCTTGTGGCGATCTGTTTGGTCCGTTTGGAGACAGTGCTACAGAATATAGGTGCACGGTTTGCATTGAACGTACCATAGGTCATAAATAGTTTTGGACGCACCCGATAGAACTCGTAAGTGACGTGGGTCGTGTGGAATCTTGTTATAGTCCATTTGGAGATAGTGTTAGTGTCAGTGCAAGGTTGGAGCACGGTTTGCACCGAACATACCATAGGCATAGAAATCGTTTTGGACGATCTCGATCAGACTCCTAGGTGATGAGGCTCAAGTGGAAGCTCGGTTCGGTCCATTTGGGGATAGTGCTTCTATTGATGCAAGATTGGTGCACGGTTTGCACCAAATGTAGCATAGGCGTAGAAATCATTTTGGACGCACTCGAGGGGACTCCTAGGTGACGAGGCTCAAGTGGAAGCTCGATTCGGTACATTTGGAGATAGTGCTACTCTTGATGCAAGATTGGTGCTCGGTTTGCGTCGAATGTGCCGTAGGCTCGGAAATAGTATTGGAGGCACCCGATGGAACTCCTAGGTGACATGGGTCATGTGGAATCTCGTTTTGATCTATTTTTAGACAGTGTAAGCGTCGGTGCAAGATAGGTGCATGGTTTTCACTGAAGGTACCATAGGCATAGAAATCATTTTGGACACACTCGATGGGACTCCTAGGTGACGAGGCTCAAGTGGAAGCTTGGTAGGTCCATTTGGAGATAGTGCTACTCTTGATGCATGATTGGTGCATGGTTTGTGTCGAACGTACCGTTGGCTCAGAAATAGTATTGGAGGCACCCGATGGACCTCCTAGGTTACGTGGGTCACGTGGAATCTTGTTTCGATCTGTTTTGAAACAGTGTTAGCATCGGTGCAAGATAGGTGCTCGGTCTATGTCAAACGTACCACTGGTTCATAAATTGTTCTAGAAGCACCCATGGTACTCCTAGGTGATGAGGGTTTGGTGGAGATCTGTTTGGTCCGTTTGGAGATAGTGCTACAGAAGATAGGTGCACGGTTTGCATTGAACGTACCATAGGTCATAAACAGTTTTGGACGCACCCGATGGAACTCGTAAGTTACCTAGGTCGTGTGGAATCTCGTTTTAGTCCATTTGGAGACAATGTTAGTGTTAGTCCAAGGTTGGAGCACGGTTTGCACCGAACATACCACAGGCATAGAAATCGTTTTGGACGAACTCGATCCGACTCCTAGGCGACGAGGCTCAAGTGGAAGCTCGGTTCGGTCCGTTTGGGGATAGTGCTTCTCTTGATGCAAGATTGGTGCACGGTTTGCACCAAATGTAGCATAGGCATAGAAATCATTTTGGACGCACTCGAGGGGACTCCTAGGTGACGAGGCTCAAGTGGAAGCTTGATTCGGTACGTTTGGAGATAGTGCTACTCTTGATGCAAGATTTGTGCTCTGTTTGCGTCGAACGTGCCGTAGGCTCAGAAATAGTATTGGAGGCACCCGATGGAACTCCTAGGTGACGTGGGTCATGTGGAATCTCGTTTTGATCTATTTTAGGACAGTGTTAGCGTCGGTGCAAGATAGGTGCACGGTTTGCACTGAACGTACCATAGGCATAGAAATCGTTTTGGACACACTCGATCGGACTCCTAGGTGACGAGGCTCAAGTGGAAGCTCGGTACGGTCCATTTGGAGATAGTGCTACTCTTGATGCATGATTGGTGCACGGTTTGCGTCGAACGAACCGTTGGCTCAGAAATAGTATTGGAGGCACCTAGTGGAACTCCTAGGTAACGTGGGTCATGTGGAATCTTTTTTCGATCTGTTTTGAAACAGTGTTAGCGTCGATGCAAGATAGGTGCTCGGTTTGCGTCAAACATACCATAGGTTCATAAATTGTTTTAGAAGCACCCGCGGTACTCCTAGGTGATGAGGGTCTGTTTGAGATCTGTTTGGTCCGTTTGGACATAGTGCTACAGAAGATAGGTGCACGGTTTGCATTGAACGTACCATAGGTCATAAATAGTTTTGGACGCACCCGATGGAACTCGTAAGTAACGTTGTTTGTGTGGAATCTCGTTTTAGTCCATTTGGAGACAATGTTAGTGTCAGTCCAAGGTTGGAGCATGGTTTGCACTGAACATACCATAGGCATAGAAATCGTTTTGGACGAACTTCATCAGACTCCAAGGTGACGAGGCTCAAGTGGAAGCTCGGTTCGGTCCGTTTCGGGATAGTGCTTCTCTTGATGCAAGATTGGTGCACGGTTTGCACCAAATGTAGCATAGGCACAGAAATCGTTTTGGACACACTTGAGGGGACTCCTAGGTGACGAGGCTCGTGTGGAATCTCGATTCGGTACGTTTGGAGATAGTGCTACTCTTTATGCAAGATTGGTGCTCTGTTTGCGTCGAATGTGCCGTAGGCTCGGAAATAGTATTGGAGGCACCCGGTGGAACTCCTAGGTGACGTGGGTCATGTGGAATCTCGTTTTGATCTATTTTGAGACAGTGTTAGCGTCAGTGCAAGATAGGTGCACGATTTGCACTGAACGTACCATAGGCATAGAAAATCATTTTGGACACACTCGATGGGACTCCTAGCTGACGAGGCTCAAGTGGAAGCTCAGTACGGTCCATTTGGAGATTGTGCATCTCTTGATGCATGATTGGTGCACGGTTTGCGTCGAACGTGCCGTTGGCTCGGAAATAGTATTGGAGGCACCCAATGGAACTCCTAGGTTACGTGGGTCATGTGGAATCTTGTTTTGATCTGTTTTGAAACTTTGTTAGCGTCGATGCAAGATAGGTGCTCGGTTTGCGTCAAACGTACCATAGGTTCTTAAATTGTTTTAGAAGCACCCGCGGTACTCCTAGATGATGAGGGTCTGGTGGAGATCTGTTTGGTCCGTTTGGAGATAGTGCTACAGAAGATAGGTGCACAGTTTGCCTTGAACGTACCATAGGCCATAAACAGTTTTGGACGCACCCGATGGAACTCGTAAGTGATGTGGGTCGTGTGGAATCTCGTTTTAGTCCATTTGGAGATAGTGTTAGTGTCAGTGCAAGGTTGGAGCACGGTTTGCACCGAACATACCATAGGCATAGAAATCGTTTTGGACGATCTCGATCAGACTCCTATGTGACGAGGCTCAAGTGGAAGCTCGGTTCGATCTATTTCATGATAGTGCTTCTCTTGATGCAAGATTGGTGCTTGGTTTGCACCAAATGTAGCATAGGCATAGAAATCGTTTTGGACGCACTCGAGGGGACTCCTAGCTGACGAGGCTCAAGTGGAAGTTCGATTCGGTACGTTTGGAGATAGTGCTACTCTTGATGCAAGGTTGGTGCTCGGTTTGCGTCGAATGTGCCGTAGGCTCGGAAATAGTATTGGAGGCACCCGATGGAACTCCTAGGTGACATGGGTCATGTGGAATCTCGTTTTGATCTATTTTGAGACAGTGTTAGCATCGGTGCAAGATAGGTGCACGGTTTTGCACTGAACGTACCATAGTCATAGAAATCATTTTGGACACACTTGATGGGACTCCTAGGTGACGAGGCTCAAGTGGAAGTTCGGTACGGTCCATTTAGAGATAGTGCTACTCCTGATGCATGATTGGTGCACGGTTTGCGTTGAACGTACCGTAGGCTCAGAAATAGTATTGGAGGCACCTGATGGAACTCCTAGGTTACGTGGGTCATGTGGAATCTTGTTTCGATCTGTTTTGAAACAGTGTTAGCATCCGGGCAAGATAGGTGCATGGTTTGCGTCAAACGTACCATAGGTTCATAAATCGTTATAGAAGCACTCGCGGTACTCCTAGGTGATGAGGGTCTTGTGGAGATCTGTTTGGTCCGTTTGGAGACAGTGCTATAGAAGATAGGTGCACGGTTTGCATTGAACGTACCATAGGTCATAAATAGTTTTGGACGCACCCGATGGAACTAGTAAGTGACGTGGGTCGTGTGGAATCTTGTTTTAGTCCATTTGGAGATAGTGTTAGTGTCAGTGCAAGGTTGGAGGACGGTTTGCACCGAACATACCATAGGCATAGAAATCATTTTAGACGAACTCGATCAGACTCCTAGGTGACGAGGCTCAAGTGGAAGCTCGGTTCGGTCCGTTCGGGGATAGTGCTTCTCTTGATGCAAGATTGGTGCTCGGTTTGCACCAAATGTAGCATAGGCGTAGAAATTGTTTTAGACGCACTCGAGGGGACTCCTAGGTGACAAGGCTCAAGTGGAAGCTCGATTCGGTACGTTTGGAGATAGTGCTACTCTTGATGCAAGATTGGTGCTCGGTTTGCGTCGAATGTGCCGTAGGCTCAGAAATAGTATTGGAGGCACCCGATGGAACTCCTAGGTGACGTGGGTCATGTGGAATCTCGTTTTGATCTATTTTGAGACAGTGTAAGCGTCGGTGCAAGATAGGTGCACGGTTTTCACTGAACGTACCATAGGCATAGAAATCATTTTGGACACACTCGATGGGACTCCTAGGTGAAGAGGCTCAAGTGGAAGCTCGGTACGGTCCATTTGGGGATAGTGCTACTCTTGATGCATGATTGGTGCACGGTTTGGGTCGAACGTACCGTTGGCTCGGAAATAGTATTGGAGGCACCCGATGGAACTCCTAGGTTACGTGGGTCACGTGGAATCTTGTTTCGATCTGTTTTGCAATAGTGCTAGCGTCGGTGCAAGATAGGTGCTCGGTTTGCATCAAACGTACCATAGGTTCATAAATTGTTTTAGACGCACCCGCGCTACTCCTAGGTGATGAGGGACTAGTGGAGATCTATTTGGTCCGTTTGGAGATAGTGCTACAGAAGATAGGTCCACGGTTTGCATTGAACGTACCATAGGTCATAAATAGTTTTGGACGCACCCGATGGAACTCGTAAGTAACGTTGTTCGTGTGGAATCTCGTTTTAGTCCATTTAGAGACAATGTTAGTGTCAGTCCAAGGTTGGAGCACGGTTTGCACCGAACATACCATAGGCATAGAAATAGTTTTGGACGAACTCGATCAGACTCCTAGGTGACGAGGCTCAAGTGGAAGCTCGGTTCGGTCCGTTTGGGGATAGTGCTTCTCTTGATGCAAGATTGGTGCACGGTTTGCACCAAATGTAGCATTGGCATAGAAATCGTTTTGGACGCACTCGAGTGACTCCTAGGTGACGAGGCTCAAGTGGAAGCTCGATTCGGTACATTTGGTGATAGTGCTACTCTTTATGCAAGATTGGTGCTCTGTCTGCGTCGAATGTGCCGTAGGCTCGGAAATAGTATTGGAGGCACCCGATGGAACACCTTGGTGATGTGGGTCATGTGGAATCTCGTTTTAATCTATTTTGAGACAGTGTTAGCGTCGGTGCAAGATAGGTGCACGGTTTGCACTGAATGTACCATAGGCATAGAAGTCGTTTTGGACACACTCGATGGGACTCCTAGGTGGCGAGGCTCAAGTGGAAGCTCGGTACGGTCCATTTGGAGATAGTGCTACTTTGGATGCAAGATTGGTGCATGGTTTGCGTCGAACGTACTGTTGGCTCAGAAATAGTATTGGAGGCACCCGATGGAACTCCTAGGTTACGTGGGTCATGTGGAATCTTGTTTCGATCTGTTTTGAAACTGTGTTAGCATCGATGCCAGATAGGTGCTCGGTTTGCGTCAAACGTACCATAGGTTCTTAAATTGTTTTAGAAGCACCCGCGGTACTCCTAGATGATGAGGGTCTGGTGGAGATCTGTTTGGTCCGTTTGGAGATAGTGCTACAGAAGATAGGTGCACAGTTTGCCTTGAACGTACCATAGGCCATAAACAGTTTTGGACGCACCCGATGGAACTCGTAAGTGATGTGGGTCGTGTGGAATCTCGTTTTAGTCCATTTGGAGATAGTGTTAGTTTCAGTGCAAGGTTGGAGCACGGTTTGCACCGAACATACCATAGGCATAGAAATCGTTTTGGACGATCCCGGTCAGACTCCTATGTGACGAGGCTCAAGTGGAAGCTCGGTTCGGTCCGTTTCAGGATAGTGCTTCTCTTGATGCAAGATTGGTGCTTGGTTTGCACCAAATGTAGCATTGGCATAGAAATCGTTTTGGACGCTCTCGAGGCGACTCCTAGGTGACGAGGCTCAAGTGGAAGCTTGATTCGGTACGTTTGGAGATAGTGCTACTCTTGATGCAAGGTTGGTGCTTGGTTTGCGTCGAATGTGCCGTAGGCTCGAAATAGTATTGGAGGCACCCGATGGAACTCCTAGGTGACGTGGGTCATGTGGAATCTCGTTTTGATCTATTTTGAGACAGTGTTGGCGTCGGTGCAAGATAGGTGCACTGTTTGCACTGAACGTACCATAGGCATATAAATCGTTTTGGACACACTCGATGGGACTCCTAGGTGATGAGGCTCAAGTGGAAGCTGGGTTTGGTCCATTTGGAGATAGTGCTACTCTTGATGCATGATTGGTGCACGGTTTGCGTCGAACATACCGTAGGCTTGGAAATAGTATTGGAGGCACCCGATCGAACTCCTAGGTTACGTGGGTCATGTGGAATCTTCTTTCGATCTGTTTTAAAACAGTGTTAGCGTCGGTGCAAGATAGGTGCTCGGTTTGCGTTAAACGTACCATAGGTTAACAAATCGTTTTAGAAGCACCCGCGGTACTCTTAGGTGATGAGGGTCTAGTGGAGATCTGTTCGGTCCGTTTGGAGATAGTGCTACAGAAGATAGGTGCACGGTTTGCATTGAACGTACCATAGGCCATAAATAGTTTTGGACGCACCCGATGGAACTCGTAAGTGACGTGGGTCGTGTGGAATCTCGTTTTAGTCCATTTGGAGACAATGTTAGTGTCAGTCCAATGTTGGAGCACGGTTTGCACCGAACATACCATAGGCATAGAAATCATTTTGGACGAACTCGATCAGACTCCTAGGTGATGAGGCTCAAGTGGAAGCTCTGGTCCGTTTGGGGATAGTGCTTCTCTTGATGCAAGATTGGTGGTTGGTTTGGACCAAATGTAGCCTAGGCATAGAAATCGTTTTGGACGCACTCAAGGGGACTCCTAGGTGACGAGGCTCAAGGCTCAAGTGGAAGCTCGATTCGGAATGTTTGGAGATAGTGCTACTCTTGATGCAAGATTGGTGCTCGGTTTGGTCCGTTTGGGGATAGTGCTTCTCTTGATGCAAGATTGGTGCTTGGTTTGGACCAAATGTAGCCTAGGCATAGAAATCGTTTTGGACGCACTCAAGGGGACTCCTAGGTGATGAGGCTCAAGTGGAAGCTCGATTCGGTACGTTTGGAGATAGTGCTACTCTTGATGCAAGATTGGTGCTCGGTTTGCGTCGAATGTGCCGTAGGCTCAGAAATAGCATTGGAGGCACCCGATGGAACTCCTAGGTGACGTGGGTCATGTGGAATCTCATTTTGATCTATTTTGAGACAGTGTTAGCATCGGTGCAAGATAGGTGCACGGTTTGCACTGAACGTACCATGGGCATAGAAATCATTTTGGACACACTCGATGGGACTCCTAGGTGATGAGGCTCAAGTGGAAGCTGGGTACGGTCCATTTGAAAATAGTGCTACTCTTGATGCATGATTGGTGCACGGTTTGCATCGAACGTACCGTAGGCTTGGAAATAGTATTGGAGGCACCCGATCGAACTCCTAGGTTATGTGGGTCATGTGGAATCTTCTTTCGATCTGTTTTGAAACAGTGTTAGCGTCGGTGCAAGATAGGTGCTCGGTTTGCGTCAAACGTACCATAGGTTCATAAATTGTTTTAGACGCACCCGGCTACTCCTAGGTGATGAGGGACTGGAGGAGATCTATTTGGTCTGTTTGGAGATAGTGCTACAGAAGATAGGTGCATGGTTTGCATTGAACGTACCATACATCATAAAAAGTTTTGGACGCACCTGATGGAACTCGTAAGTGACGTGGGTCCTGTGGAATCTCGTTTTAGTCCATTTGGAGATAGTGTTAGTGTCAGTCCATGGTTGGAGCACGGTTTGCACCGAACATACCATAGGCATAGAAATTGTTTTGGACGAACTCGATCAGACTCCTAGGTGACGAGGCTCAAGTGGAGGCTCGGTTTGGTCCGTTTGGGGATAGTGCTTCTCTTGATGCAAGATTGGTGCTTGGTTTGGACCAAATGTAGCCTAGGCATAGAAATCATTTTGGACGCACTCTAGGGGACTCCTAGGTGACGAGGCTCAAGTGGAAGCTCGATTCGGTACGTTTGGAGATAGTGCTACTCTTGATGCAAGATTGGTGCTCGGTTTGGTCCGTTTGGGGATAGTGCTTCTCTTGATGCAAGATTGGTGCTTGGTTTGGACCAAATGTAGCCTAGGCATAGAAATCATTTTAGACGCACTCAAGGGGACTCCTAGGTGACGAGGCTCAAGTGGAAGCTCGATTCGGTACGTTTGGAGATAGTGCTACTCTTGATGCAAGATTGGTGCTCGGTTTGCATCGAATGTGCCGTAGGCTCAAAAATAGTGTTGGAGGCACCCGATAGAACTCCTTGGTGACGTGGGTCATGTGGAATCTCGTTTTGATCTATTTTGAGACAGTGTTAGCGTCGGTGCAAGATTGGTGCACGGTTTGCGTCGAACGTACCGTTGGCTCAGAAATAGTATTGGAGGCACCCGATGGAACTCCTAGGTTACGTGGGTCATGTGGAATCTTGTTTCGATCTGTTTTGAAATAGTGTTAGCATCGGTGTAGGATAGGTGCTCAGTTTGCGTCAAACGTACCATAGGTTCATAAATTGTTTTAGAAGCACCCGCGGTACTCCTAGCTGATGAGGATCTGGTGGAGATCTGTTTGGTCTGTTTGGAGATAGTGCTACAAAAGATAGGTGCACGGTTTGCATTGAACGTACCATAGATCATAAACAGTTTTGGACGCACACGATGGAACTCGTAAGTGACGTGGGTCATGTGGAATCTCATTTTAGTCCATTTGGAGATAGTGTTAGTGTTAGTGCAAGGTTGGAGCACGGGTTGCACCAAACATACCATAGGCATAGAAATCATTTTGGATGATCCCGATCAGACTCCTATGTGACGAGGCTCAAGTGGAAGCTCGGTTCGGTCCGTTTCGGGATAGTGCTTCTCTTGATGCAAGATTGGTGCTTGGTTTGCACCAAATGTAGCATAGGCATAGAAATCGTTTTGGACGCACTCGAGGGGACTCCTAGGTGACGAGGCTCAAGTGGAAGCTCGATTTGGTACGTTTGGAGATAATGCTACTCTTGACGCATGATTGATGCACGGTTTGCGTCGAACAAACCGTAGGCTCAGAAATAGTATTGGAGGCACCCGATGGAACTCCTAGGTTACGTGGGTCATGTGGAATCCTATTTTGATCTGTTTTGAAACAGTGTTAGCGTCGGTGCAAGATAGGTGCTCGGTTTGCGTCAAACGTACCATAGGTTCATAAATTGTTTTAGAACCTCCCGCGGTACTCCTAGGTGATGAGGGTCTGGTGGAGATCTGTTTGGTCCGTTTGGAGATAGTGCTACAGAAGATAGGTGCACGGTTTGCATTGAACGTACCATAGGTCATAAATAGTTTTGGACGCACCTGATGGAACTCGTAAGTGACATGGGTCATGTGGAATCTCGTTTTAGTCCATTTGGAGACAATGTTAGTGTCAGTCCAAGGTTGGAGCATGGTTTGCACCGAACATACCATAGGCATAGAAATTGTGTTGGACGAACTCGATCAGACTCCTAGGTGACGAGGCTCAAGTGGAAGCTCGGTTCGGTCCGTTTGGGGATAGTGCTTCTCTTGATGCAAGATTGGTGCACGGTTTGCACCAAATGTAGCATAGGCATAAAAATCATTTTGGACGCACTCGAGGGGACTCCTAGGTGATGAGGCTCAAGTCGATTCGGTACGTTTGGAGATAGTGCGACTCTTGATGCAAGATTGGTGCTCGGTTTGCGTCGAATGTGCTGTAGGCTCAGAAATAGTATTAGAGGCACCCGATGGAACTCCTAGGTGACGTGGGTCATGTGGACTCGTTTTGATCTATTTTGAGATAGTGTTAGCGTCGGAGCAACATAGGTGCACGGTTTGCACTGAACGTACCATAGGCATAGAAATCATTTTGGACACACTCAATGGGACTCTTAGGTGACAAGGCTCAAGTGGAAGCTCGGTACGGTCCATTTGGAGATAGTGCTACTCTTGATGCATGATTGGTGCACGGTTTGCGTCGACTATACCGTTGGCTCGGAAATAGTATTTATAACAGAACCGACCAAATTATAAGAGCACAAGTACAAAAACAAGCACCGAAGCGCTCAAATTTTCGAACTTGAGCCCATGTAATCCCGGTAGTCAATCGAAACCACGAAGGATTTCAAACCGAACTGCTTACAACCAGGATCACATCATTCAACATACAACATCATACGTTACATTTCACAAGTAGTTCTGAAATGAGTTTACACACACGGAGTCGCAATTATTACAAACCAAGTTTGAAAGTAGCGGAAGCATAACACACACACCAGTTGTTTAACTACTGCCAGTCTTGTTGATCAACAACCCGCAAAAGCATGAGGAAAGTACATAAAAGGTGATCACGCCCTAGTGATCTAGTCTTCGTCACCCGCAGGGTGGAGACAAGTTTTGCAGAAGCCTTGATAGAGCATATCATCTGCAACAGGAGGGAATAAACCCTGGGTACTGGAATGTACTCAGCTAGACTTACCCGTCAAAAAACAGAAATAAGATGACACCAAGAATTATGCAAGGCTTACACAAGAGGCTAGCTGACATCACATTTTACATAAAGGCATAAGTAATTGAAACTCTTATAACCTGTACTAGCAGTTATTTTTAGCATTTACCTGTCATCTATCTTAGCACCTGTACTAAGCATGCACTTGATCATAATCAAACAATTATCAATATTATATCCAGAGCAGGTATAAATTGTGGCAACATTGTATCATTTACTTAACCATCTGTTCATTTAATGAGATCTATGTTGCCGCTGCTCAAGTCAAGTGCTCACTAACCGGGAGCGACGGCGATTCGAATCGAATTCCTATCCAGCTGGAGGGGTATTTCTAACACTCACCGCGCAGGCCCCTGCCAGGGTCGCACAAGCCACCTTTTCATATGATTCAGGAATCGCGGGTCCGAATGATGTCGCGACCCCAAGGGTGACACTCTGCCAGGTGATAGGGACTCTAACCCCCCCTTGGTCTCACGCCAATGTCTCCAAGCACATCCTTTCTCTCCTCCAAGAAGCAACCTACCATTCGATTCCCGGCCTGAATCACATTACTCGGCTTTGCGGTCGGAACGACTTATCCGGCCAACTAAGTGTTAGACTGCATTCAACATGACTCAAGGACGTACAGCGAATCGGTCCTTAAATGACTCGGACGGGCATAGCTCCACACCCAAGACATGAAGTGTCTTGCGGCTGTACTATCGAACTCCCGCCCGGTCTCAATTTCATTTTAAAGCATGGTTCCTTCCACGATAGCCATAAAGCCACTCGTGACCCTGTCCTATCTCTCGCGGATGACCGGAAATCACCCGACTTCTACCGTACTAAGCAGGGCTAAGCATTGACACGTGCCTATACCTAGTATAGGATCAAGTACGATATCTGGACAAGGACAAGTAAAATGCAACAAGTGTTTTCATATAACTCCTAGAACTTAATGCAGTAAACAATTAAAAGTACTCAAGATAGATTTATGAAATGATGGGTTTAGCATGCACCGGGGCTTGCCTTTTAGAAAGGTCGAGGGCCGGTGGTCAGGACACTTAGGCAGGTCGTCTGCGGGAACTTCTCCGCCGGTTGGTTCCTCTGGCTGCTCCGGCTGGTCCTGGACTTCCTCCGGGATCACTGGCTCGAACTCAAGGAGTGTTACCCCCTCCGGCACACCTATTGCATGAGTGCATAATAAATCTCATGTATGCATAATAAAAGATGCAGTATGCTCGGAATGAAATGCATTTCAACAATCTTAAAGCTCTAATCAAATTACTTCAAGTATTAGGTGCAAATTTCCTCTCCGGTAGAGAAGTACTCACCTAAGCTACTCAACCTAAGATACAGTTGTTCTTCTTCGGTTAAGGCCCTAACACCTAACAAACACAAGAGTAGCATTACTTAGGTTACCACAGCCAACACCAAATATCACAGCAAGACATTCTGGACAGCAGCTAATTGTTTCTAACATGACTGGAGATTCCCAACTCCAAAAGATATGATCTAAGACAATCTGGAAAGCTTATAAAATGCCCTACAAATCATTTTCAGACCTCAACCCTTAATTCCTAAGTTTTCTATGTCGAATTCCTCAAGTTCCAGAATCTGTCCTCTCTAAACAGAGAGCAGCCAATTCTGGACTGTCACTTAAAACAGCAATAACTCCCAAACTACTAAACCAAATGCTCCCAAATTTTGACACAAGCTAGTTTATCAAGTTTACTACAACTTTGGTATTTACAAGTTTTCCAGCAAACACCTTTATCAAAGGTCAAACCTAAAAATACTTCCAGCTGACCAGAAAACCTAGAATTGCAAGGATTAAATATTTATTGATGTGGCAAACTTCTCGTAAGACCAAACTAATGTTACCAAAAGTTCACATGGGTTACAAAAACACCAGAAAGTAAGGTGTGCCTACCTAAAATATTTAGTTATACTCGTTTCTTAATTTACTTAAGTAATTAAGTGAAATTTTAAACATACATGTAAACTATTCCTAAAATTCTACAAAAATTACAGGAGATTCTCTGACCCAAAATGAGACTACTGTAAAAATTTGAACTAAATTTATTCACAGGAACTCTCTGAACAAAATTCACAAGCCCAAAAGGCTGATTTTTGTATAATTAACAATTCATATTGAAAAGTATCAAACAACAGATTTCATATTTTTCTTAGACACTTTAAGGTACCAAGACATTCTCCAAAAAGTTATAAGAACATTGCACATGTAGAAAAATTACAAAAATTCATTTAAGTATTTCCTAAAATAGCAAGATAGCATTATAACTTGGAAAGTACTTAAGCACTGCTACCCAAATTTTTAGCAGAGCTAGAGCAAGTATAAATTAGCATACTCACCAAATTTCATAATTTTTGGAATACTACAGCTCGAGTTATACATTTAACAAATTTGCATGCATTTCAAAACACATTTAAAAGATCTATTTAATTCTCCAGAAACTAAACATTACAATACCAGATTTATATTTTTCTAAAATACTACACATCATGTAGATCATAACAAAATTTATCTCATGATTTTTGAGCTAGTAAAAACCTAGATCTACAATTTCCAAACAACCACTAAAATCTGTGACAAAAAGAAAAAAGAAAACAACATTGAACCCTACTCGCTACTGTTACTGGGCCGGCCCGAGACCGACGCGGCCCAAGACGCGCGCGCGCGGCCCGCTCGGGCTCCCGCCCGCGCGCGGCACAGACAGGTGGCCCCCGCGTGTCAGCGAAAGAGGACAGGGGAGCGGGCGGCAGTGAGCTCCGACGAGCGATTCCTCGCCGCGCAGTGGCTCCTCCGACCAATCCAAGTTCACCGACGTCATGCCTAGACCCAACCGCACCGAGGCTACCCCTTTTCCCCAAAGCTGATGCACCGCAGCACCTAGGCCGACGGCGATGGCGGATGGCCGTGGTGCCTGGCGATACGCCGGCGAGTCCCGGCCGTCGCACGACCTACCGAAGGGTGCATCACCTTCCTGGACTCCTAGCGGACCTCTCGAGACCACTCACACAGACGGGGATGGAACGGAACCGCTTGACCACGTGAGCACTTGGCCGGCAGCCATGGCGCGGCCGTGCGCGGTCTCGTTCCGGCCTGGCTAACCCGATGCTGACGGTAGCATCTTTAACCTAGCATCTACACGTGACAGGGAGGAGGAAACGTGAGTGAGGGCAGGCAGAGAACTACGGTGCGGTGCTGGCCACGGTGAACCAAACATGGCGGAGCTCCGGTGAGCTTTTGGGAGCGGACGGAGGTGGCAAATGCGGCTCACCTCGGGCTCAATCCAATCTACCGACTGGTCGAGGAGGTGTAGGGTGGTGAGGCGGAGGGACGGACGTGATCTGGTGAGCGGTGGTGCGGTGGTGAGTGCGCGAGAGCTCGGAGACGGCTGCGGTGGCAATGGTGTCTCCGGTTTCCGCCTCGGCGAGCACGGCCAGAGCGAGAGGGAGGGAGAAGAAAATGAGCGCGAGTGAGGGGGTGGAGGTGGCCGCTCGGTGTTCAATCCCGCGCCTGGGCTCGCGACGTGGAGGCGATGGCAGCGCTCGGTCGACACGCGGCGACGCTCTTCTGCCCGAGCGCCATGACGCGGCCGGTGTCCGAGCTCGTTGACTGAATGGAAGCTGTCATTGTTCGACTGACAGCGCGATTTCAACGGTGATTATCTCCGAAAGCAGCTCGATTCGGTTCCAGGTGACAACATCAAATTTGTAGGGCTATGTGAGGGCAACAAGTTTGTCAATTGGAGTTTGGACTGGTTCGGCCTAGATTTGAAACTACAGAGCTCCAAAGTGACGTACTTGGAAACTGAAACCTAGTTTCAGTCACTATGCCGACTGAAACCCAATTTTCTTGACACTATATCTCCTAAACCATTGAGAACCAGGTATGGGTGATGTTGGCAATGTTGTAGAGCTACATGAGGGCTACAAGTTTGTTAACATGAGTGGAAGCTGGTTTGGCCTGGTTTGTAAACTACAAGCTTCTAAAGTAGGCCTCAGTAAAACTGGAGGGTCAACTGAAGACTTAGAAAAATTCTAAGTGTTGAGGCAGCCCCTCTAGCTTACTTGTGGGCCACTTTTGAGCATGTTCTGGTCAATTTCATGAGATGGTCATATTGAGACTTTTGTTCCCCATAAAATTCCCTACAACTTTGCTTAAGGTTGCTCCTCCATGCAAGGTCTCTAAGCTAGACTTTTTAATTGGTCAAACTAGAGCATCCTAGGGCTAAATGGTGGTCAACCATCTCTTGGAGGGCATTTTTGTGATTTTGATCAACATGAACCTTGCTCCAAGAGTTACCCTAAGTATAACTAAGGTGTTGTGAGACATAATTAGCTACCCTCTCCTTTTGTTACACCAACTACCTAGTGTCACATGATGTGAGCCAAACAAAACTTCTAAAAACAATCACATTTGTTGCAACCACATAAAATAACATGAATGATGCATGCTTATGCTTATGCAAATGCAATACAATTATGGAGCTAAACACTTGAGGTGTTACAGCCCTCCCCCTTATAAAAATCTCGTCCCGAGATTTGGAAAGCGTACCATTTTTCATAGAATTCCTTATAGCCATCCCGCAAATAGTCCTCCCGTTCCCATGTAGCATCACTTTCACTACCCTGATTACTCCACATTACTTTATACCACCTAACCACTTTGCTTCTAGTTATTCGTTCCTGAGTATCGATTACTTGGACTGGCTTCTCTTCATAAGTTAAATCGGATTCAAGCCTGATATCTCCCAAAGGAACTCTTTCCTCAGGAACTCGAAGACACTTTTTGAGCTGAGATATATGGAAGACGTTGAATATGGCACGCATTTCAGGAGGTAACTGGATTTTGTACGCAACAGCTCCACTCTTGCCTATGATTTGGAAAGGACCCACGTATCTTGGCGCAAGTTTCCGCTTAACACCAAAACGTTGGACACTCTTCATTGGAGAAACTTTCAGATAAACGAAGTCTCCAACTTCAAACTCGAGTGGTTTTCTACGACGATCAGCATAACTTTTCTGTCTAGCTTGGGCTGTAGCCATATGTTTTTGGATGGTACGGACTTGTTCCTCAGCTTCCTAAACAAAATCAATACCATAATACCTCCTTTCACCAGCTTCTACCCAGTTTAGTGGAGTTCTACACTTACGACCGTACAAAGCTTCGAATGGGGCCATCTTAATACTCTCTTGGTAACTATTATTGTACGAGAATTCGGCTAGAGGTAACCATTTTTCCCAAGAACCCTTGGATGATATTACACATGCCCGTAACAGGTCTTCCAAGATTTGGTTAACTCGTTCTGTCTGACCAGAAGTCTGGGGGTGATAAGCAGAGCTTCTCACTAACTTGGTTCCCAGAAGGTGATGCAAGTGCTCCCAAAAGCGAGCAGTGAACTGGGGACCACGGTCAGAAACGATAGTACGAGGTATCCCATGGAGCCGGACTATCTGATTGAAGTACAATTCAGCATAGTTAGTGGGACGATAGTCCACTCTAACTGGAATGAAGTGAGCTGATTTGGTTAAACGATCCACAATTACCCAGATGGAGTTATGATTTTTGACAGTGGGAGGAAGTTCGACAATGAAATCCATACTTATCTCCTCCCATTTCCAACCTGGGATAGAAAGTGGCTGAAGTAACCCAGCTTTAATATGCATAGCTTTCACTCTACAGCAGGTGTCACACCTAGCAACATATGCAGCTATCTCTTTCCGCATCTTGGTCCACCAATAAAGTGGCTTCAAGTCATAATACATCTTATTACTACCCGGATGGATGGACAACTTGGACGAATGTGCTTCGGACAGGATCTGATTTCTAAGCTCTCGGTCCTTAGGTACCACTAATCTATCCTTAAACCACAGCACACCTTCTTCATCTACCCTGAAATGCTTAGTTTCTTCCTCTTTCATCTTGCATTTTATGTGGAATATACCAGGATTAGTCTTTTGGAGCTCAATAATTCTGCTTTTGAGAGTACAACTGACGGTGATGTTGTACAAGACTGCTGGATGTAGAAGGCGAGATCGATGAAAATCAGTTTCAACTAGGGAATGGCAATGAGACTTACGGCTTAAAGCATCCGCAACCACATTTGCCTTGCCAGGATGATAGTGTACTTGAAGGTTATAATCCTTAATCAACTCGAGCCATCTTCTTTGACGCATATTTAACTCGGGTTGGGTGAAGATGTATTTGAGGCTTTTGTGGTCTGTATAGATATTGCAGACATTGCCCAGCAGATAATGCCGCCATACTTTCAAAGCATGAACAACTGCAGCCAGTTCTAAGTCATGCGTTGGATAATTCACCTCATGTTTCCAAAGTTGTCGAGAGGTATATGCAATCACTCGACCTTCCTGCATCAACACACCTCCCAAACCTATGCCTGAGGCATCACAATAAACATCAAATGGTTTCTCGATATCCGGTTGTGCCAAAACCGGAGCCGAGGTTAGGAGGGTTCGCAGTTGGTGAAAAGCCGCATCACACTCAGGAGTCCAGACAAACCTGGTGTCTTTTTGCAGTAACCGAGTCATGGGCTTGGCTATTTTTGAGAAATCTGGGATGAAGCGACGATAATAGCCAGCCAACCCAAGAAAACTCCGGACCTCATGAACCGAAGTAGGAGCCTTCCAATTCAATACTTCTTGTACCTTAGTGGGATCCACCATAATTCCCCCATCGGACAACACATGCCCAAGGAAAGGTACTTCACGAAGCCAGAATTCACACTTACTGAACTTCGCATACAGTTGATGTTCACATAGTCTGGTGAGGACAATACGTAGGTGTTCAGCGTGTTCTTCCTCATTTTCAGAATATATCAAGATGTCATCAATAAACACCACCACAAACTTGTCCAATTCGGGCATAAACACCGAATTCATCAAGCACATAAAGTGTGCGGGGGCATTTGTCAGGCCGAAAGACATAACAAGATACTCATAAAGGCTGTATCTTGTTGAAAAAGCTATTTTTGGAATATCTTCGGGACGGATTTTAATCTGATGGTAACCAGACCTCAGATCAATCTTGGAAAAGACTTTAGCTTTGGATAACTGATCGAATAGGATATCGATACGTGGCAGAGGATACTTATTTTTGACAGTGACTGCATTCAGAGGTCTATAATCTACACACATCCGCAAGGTCTGATCCTTCTTCTTCACAAAGATAGCAGGGCATCCCCACGGCGATGAACTAGGACGAATCAGCCCCTTCTTCAACAGTTCATTCAACTGTACCTTAAGTTCAGCTAGCTCATTCGGAGGCATCCTATAAGGTCTCCTAGAGATGGGTGCCGTGCCCGGTAACAACTCAATTCTAAATTCCACATCCCAATCCGGAGGGAGTCCCGGCAAATCATCGAGAAAAACGTCAGGAAACTCACTCACTACGGGAATTTCAGATAACGCTTTTGCTTGCACAGCATGAACTTCACCAGACAAGTCAACTTTTCTGGGAAGTTGTACTAGAAAACCCTTTTGATCTGTAGGATCTCTGAGCATAACTACCCGAGTGGATGTATCAATGAGTACCCCATTCTGACTCATCCAATTCATGCCCAAAATAACATCTATGCCTAAACCCGGCAAAACCACTAAGGCAAGCGAATACTTTCGCCCTTCTATCTCCAACTCAAGATTCCCCACTACTTTATTTGTGGAAATATTCCCACTTGCTGCACTAATGCAATAACCCACACCTTCAACAGTATGTAACTTATGTGCAAACTTTGATGCAAATTTAGGACTGATAAAGGAATGCGAAGCACCTGAATCAAAAAGTACCACTGCAGGGTGTTGGTCAACTAGGAACTTACCAGCAGTGACCACCTCACCAGAAGGGATTTCCTCGATACTGTTATAATGAGCGTGCCCCTGACGGCCACCTTGGTTAACATTCTTCTTAGGGTAAGGGCAGTTCCGGGACCAATGGCCTGGCTTGTTGCAGTTCCAGCAAGGCATGTTGTTGGGAGGAACACTGGAGCTGCTCTGACCAGAATTTCCCTTTGGCAGAGCGACTGTATAAGCCTTGCGGAACCCTATTTTAGCAGCAAGCTTCTTCTATGGCGGACGGAACTTGGTATTCTGAGCAGGTGGGCGAGGGAAAGCCCTAGGTGTAGCTAGAGTCTGAGACTGCGAAGCACTTGCCTCAATGGCCCTTTTACGGCTCTTCGAGGCAGAATAAATAGTATTATTGTTCTCCTGGGTCAAAGCATCACTGATAAAATCATTAAAGGTAGTGCACTTGCTAGTACCCATCGTCTTCATCAGCTTTGGGCCGAGGCCCCTTTTGAAACTAGCAATTTTCTTGGCATCGGTATCCACAAACTCTGTGGCATACCTTGCCAGGTTGTTGAAAGATTGCAGATAATCAGTCAAGCTTTTATTTTCCTGTGACAGCCTCATGAATTCTGTGTGCTTGATTGCCATAAGGCCTGGAGGAATATAGTTTCCACGGAATGCTGCCTTGAACTGGTCCCAAGCAATCGGGACATTTGCAGGCAGTGTGGAACGATAGTGGCTCCACCAAATACCCGCAGGGCCATGCAACTGATGAGAAGCATATTCAATTTTTAGCTCATCGGTCAAGCGAAGCAGACAAAACTTTTGTTCAATAGTGTTTAACCACTCGTCGGCTTGTAGTGGTTCTTCCGCCTCCTTGAAAAGCGGGGGCTTAGTATCAAGAAAGTCCTTAAAATCACTGTACTGATTGGGTTCTGGGCCCTGTCTGTAACAGAACCGTCCAAATTATAAGAGCACAAGTACAAAAACAATCACCGAAGTGATCAAATTCTCGCACTTGAGCCCATATAACTCCGGTAGTCCAGTGAAATCACGAGGGATTTCAAACCAACCGACATACAAGCCAAGATCGTAGTGATTCAACATAACAAGTCACATGTTACAACCATTTCACAAGTAATTCAATATACATCGGAGTTCAACATAGTTATTACAACTTAATTTGAAAAGTAGCGGAAGCAAAGTAATTTGAAACAAATATTAATCTTATTTCAAATACATGCCAGTACCAAGGTCGACTTCCAACAAAAGCATTAGAGAGAGGATAACTCAGAAGGATCATGCCCATGATCACACTCCGCCTCTACGGCAGGAGCCAACCAACTCTTGCAGCCGCCATGATACATCATAACCTGCAACAAGTGGGGATAAAACCCTGAGTACGAGAAGGTACTCAGCTAGACTTACCCGTCAGAAACCAGAAATAAGGTGACACCAAGGATCATGCAAGGCTGATATAAAGTAGGCTAGCTTGACCACATTTTGCATAAAAGCTTATTATGGATAAGTAATCATTAATGCTTAAGCATCAAGTTAATTATCATTAACCTGTCATCTATATTAGCGCCTGTACTAGAGCACTCACTTTATTAGGAGCAAACAATATTAACCATAGCAGGTATAAATTGAGGCAACCTTTACATCGTGATCCAATTAACCATCCGTTCAATTTAATGGAATCTACGTTGCCGCTGCTCAAGTCAAGTGCTCACTAACCGGGAGCGACGGCGATTCGAATCGAATTCCTATCCAGCTGGAGGGGTATTTCTAACACTCACCGAGTCACGCCTGGCGAGGGCTGCTCAGGTCACCTTTGGTACAGTTCAGGAGCCACGGGTCCGAATGATGTCGCGACCCCAAGGGCGACACTCTGCCAGGTGATAGGGACTCTAACCCCCCCTTGGTCTCACGCCAATGTCCCCAAGCACATCCTTTCTCTCCTCCAAGAAGCAACCTACCATTCGATTCCCGGCCTGAACTGTATTACTCGGATTCGCGGTCGAAACGACTTATCCGGCCAACTAAGTGTTAGACTGCGTTCAACATGACTCAAGGACGTACAGCGAATTGGTCCTTAAACGACTCAGACGGGGATAGATCTACACCCAAGACCTCCATGCCTTGTTGCTTCACTATCGTCATCCCGCCCGGTCTCATTTCATTTTATTAACACATGGTTCCATTCCACGATAGCAAATATAGCCAACCGGGCCATATATGAATATCCCTATATCTCGCAGGTGACAGGAAATCACCTGACTTCTACCGCTTAAAGCAGGGCTAAGCATCTACTCGATCCTAGTCTATGTAGGATTCAAGGATTCATATATCTGGACAAGGAATGATATAATGCAGCAAGGTTTTCAACCAACTCCTACCACTTAATGCAACAATACTTATAACATATATAGAATTAATTGCTTTGAAGGTAGGAGGCTTATAATGCTCCGGGGCTTGCCTAGGATCCGACTCAAGTTAGAGTATGTCAGATGAATTCACTTGGCGAGCATCTCCCAATCTATCACTTGTCCGGTCCTTCGATCTTCGGGATGGATCCACCAACTCCATCTTCGGGTTTGGCTTCACATCATGTCCTTCATGTGCTTCAGCTAGCGTACCTAAATGAGGTGCAACAATGCATATGTATGAATGCATAGAAGTGCAATAAACAAAGAAATCAAACAAGCATACCAAAGTTCTCATAAACACCTAGAGCTAATTAACTTAATCCACAAAAAGACATAACATAGAAGAGGGCAAGCACATAAATCAAGAAACAAGTCTCACAAGATTACAGGGTACCACTCAAGTATCCTCAAAGATATGAGTCACATTTCAATACCCAAGCATGACAAAGTTAATCAAAGTACTAGAACTAGAAATTGCTACCTTCTGGACATCAGACCAACAGCTGAGTAATTTAATCATAACTGGAGATCTACAACTCCAAATGACTTGCAAGAAGACATTATGAAAAGCTTATGAAATTATCTATATTTCATTTATAATCATCACAGCATGATTCCAAAGTTTAACATGTCGAATTTACATAAATACAGAAACTGGTCTAACAAGACAGAGAGCAAGCAATTCTGTAACCCAAATTTAAACAGCTATAACTCAAAAACTACTTGGCCAATTACCACCAAATTTTAATAGAAGCTAGATACATAAATTATCTACAACTTTTGTATAAACAAGTTTTACAACAAGGCACACTACCCTGAAGAGCTTTGCTAAGTTTCCAGATCTGTCCAGAAACTTCATTTGCAAGAAATAATTATTAACTTATGTTGCCAACATATACTTGGACAAAACTAACTTTACCAACATGTCACACATGACTAATGAACACCAGAAAACATAGTGTCAATTACTAAATAAATTCTTTTAATACATTTTCTTAATTTATTTGGATAATTAGGTGGAATTATGAACACCTATCAAAAGTGCATAATAAATTCTACCAAAATTAAAGAGGCCTACACATGCTTCCAAAAGTCTACTGTCCAAATTTCAAGCCATTTAGACAAGTATATCAACCTCTAAGAAAAAGACAATTAGCTATTGCAATAAGTCATGTGAGAGCAAATTAAACCTAAAACTCAATATTTTCTAGAAACACATGATCATATTATGAATCCATATGATAGAGAAACATCATACTAAGGTAATGGAACAACATTTTCTATTTTATCATTTATATATTATTTAATAGCTTATTTATCAAGCCCTAAACAAGTTAAATCAATAACTTGATCAAACAGTGAGTAATGACCATGAAATTTATACCATAGTACATTCATAACATGGAAAGACTACCATAAAAACACATCATTTGGAGCAACACAACTCAAGATATAAAAATGACAAGCAATATAATGTAGATTTTCCCTATTTATCAAGGTCAAATCAAAACCCTAAGAAAACAGTGAACAAATAGTGTGTTTAATATTTTTCTAGCAAGTACATGTCATCACAAATTTAACAAAACAAGAATCACTATTTTTGGAGTTCTAAAACTTGAGATCTTGCTCTGATTAGGTTTAAAGGCATTTTTAGAGCATTTTTAAAACTTAAGTAAAGACATTAGAAAATACCTACAAACATGTAACATATTATGACTCCACTGCATAGATCTCTTCTCAAGGTTTCCAAAAAGTCCCTATTTACTATTTTTGGAATTACCTAGCAAGAGATATGATTTTTAGAAGATTTACAAAATTTCTGGAATTCAAAAACGAAGTCTAACTACTTCACCCGAGAACTGCTAAGCGCACCCAATGTACACCCAAATCAGACCGCCACTAAAACTGACCCGAGGGACCCACTGTCCGGTTGGGCCCGCCTGTCATACCAAGAGAAGGCGTACACAACATTTTCCCTTCTTCCTCCGTGGAACGGAGCAGAGGAGGGGGGGAAGCGATTCACCGGCGGTGCCTGCTCCGGCCAGGGGAAGGCCAACGGTGGCGAGCATTGGGCCACGCGTCCATCCCCGTGCCTGAGCAACACTGTCGGTGGTCGTGGACGACCGAGAGAGGAACTGTGGCTCGCTGTCCATGGTGACCGGCGAAACTGCCGCGGCGGCTCTGTCGCCGGAGCTTGCCGGCAACCAACGGGGCCGAGGAAGGGGCGTGGGAGGGGCGGCATGCAACGGTGAAGCTGCTGGTGGGCTCAATTAACCCGGTAGCGGTCCGAGGTGTCCCGGCCACGGGAGCTCGTGGCTCGTCGACGTAGCTGCGCGACGACGGCCCAATCTCGACGGGTTTGGTGGCAACAAGCGCACGCGAGGATGGAGTGAGGGAAGGCGGACATGGTGGTGCACTTGATTGGGACGGAAGGAGAACATGGCAGCAGTTGGGGGGGAAGAACTACCGTGCGGCAATGGCGGCCGTGACCATGGCGTGGCCGTGTTCTGCGCGTGCGCGGTGAGAATGGGAGCGAGGGAGGTGAGGTGAGTGAGGAGAAGGGAGGGGCTCGGGCTGGTCGCTCTGATGCTCCGCCACACTAAGGGAGGCACGGACACATGGCAGAGAGGAGGACGCGCGGCGTCCATGGCGAAGGCGCTCTGGTGCATGGGCGCCACGTCCATCCCTTAGAGGACATCTGTCGAATACGTGGCGGGCGTCGGCGCTCCACGTGAGCCCCGCCCTGAGCCTACTGAGGTGGAAAGGCTGAGGGCAGAGTTGGCTGAAGTGACTGCCGCCAGGAATGCAGCACGGCAGCAACTGGAGCAAGTGATTCATGATCGTGACCAGGAAACCCTTGCAGTCCAGAGGTTGACAGTAGCAAACCGCAACTGTCAACGCATGTTGGTCCGTGTGATGGAACAAAGGGATGAAGCCTGGCACGAGGAAAACGTTCTGAGAGCTTGTCAGTTTGAGCTCGAGCAACAGTTGGAGAACGCTGAAGAATACAATGATAATCTTCATGAAGAAGTGCACCGCCTGAACAACGAGCTTAATCCCCTGCTGCCTCAAAACAACAACGTCGATGAGGACATGGGTTCGGGGATCTTCATGGCTGAGGATGATGATGAAGTGGAGGTTGATGGACCACAGGATGCCCCACCTGCAGAAGCACCAGAGGAAGAGCCAGAAGAAGAAGAAGACGAGGAGTTAGAGCCTGTCAGTGATGAGGACGGCGGGGAGATCCTTGACACTGACTCGGAGGATGATGCTTAGAGTAGTCATCACGTGCCTATAATGTTAGGATCGTCTTTTGTGCCCTCCCTGTGAAGGAGTGAGGCCTTGTAATAACCTGACTTTGGGTTGTAAGGTTGAACCGTATGTTTCCTAATGTAGTTTGAACCTGTTAATTTCGATCACAACTTGATGTCTTATTATGTTGCGTTCGATGATGGTGTCACGATTAGCACCCTTCGGTGCCGCGACGAAACCGAGGGCCTCCTATGGCGCGCGACATAAGGCTGTGCTGCTTGGCACGCGCAGGTATCGAGGTGGCTAGTCATGATCCACCGTGGAACTCTTCACTGAGAAGTCTCTTTGTGGTCAGTTTGAAGTAGCCTTTCACAGTCAACTAAAAATCTTGAGATGGAATCCAAGTACCGTGCAAAAGGTCGAAAATCACGTAGATAGCAACGTAAACGGTCCGGTAACCGTTGTGCTCCCTGTGAGTGAGCCTTTATCAACGAGCATCTTGTTGGATTACCAAGTATGATCTCGTCAAAAGATGCGCTAGAATGGATTGTGCGGTTGTGATGAATTATTGTGCCTTAATTATTATGAGAAATCTATTCATACAGTCAGATTGACATTTCGCAATAATTCATCTACAAATTTCCCACATTGTCAGTGCTCATTGGCTATGCATTTTGCAGATGTCGTACAATCTACGTCGGGGTCGTGGAAATGAGGAGGAGGAACAGCCACCCCCTCCGCCACCACCTACTCCGGCCGAGTTGATGCAGACAGTGGTCGAAGGGCAGCGCATGTTGGCGGATGCTATGCGCCAGCTAGCTAACCGAGAAGCTCGTCCTGGCCGCCAGGGCCCAGAGCCAAATCAGTACAGCGATTTCAAGGACTTTCTGGATACAAAGCCCCCGCACTTTAAGGAAGCAGAAGAACCACTGCAGGCTGACGAGTGGTTGAATACCATTGAACAAAAGTTTCGTCTGCTACGCCTAACTGATGAGCTGAAAACTGAATATGCTTCCCATCAGTTGCATGGTCCGGCGGGAATTTGGTGGAGCCACTATCGTTCCACACTGCCTGCCAATGTCCCGATTGCTTGGAATCAATTTAAGGCGGCATTCCGAGGAAATTATATCCCTCCCGGTCTTATGGCAATCAAGCACACAGAGTTTATGAGGCTGTCGCAAGGAAACAAAAGCCTGACTGAATACTTGCAGTCCTTCAACAACCTGGCAAGGTATGCCACTGAGTTTGTGGATACCGATGCCAAAAAGATTGCTAGCTTCAAAAGGGGCCTCGGCCCAAAACTGATGAAAACAATGGGCACTAGCAAATGTACTACTTTCAATGATTTCATCAGCGATGCTTTGACCCAGGAGAACAACAATACTATTTATTCTGCCTCTAAGAGCCGTAAAAGGGCCCTTGAGGCAAGTGCTTCTCAGTCAAGGGCCTCAGCGGCACCGAGGTCTTCCCCTCGCCCACCTGCTCAGAATACAAAGTTCTGTCCGCCGCAGAAGAAGCCTGCTGCAAAAACGGGGTTCCGTAAGGCTTATACCGTCGCTCTGCCAAAGGGGACTTCTGGACAGAGCAGCTCTAGTGTTCCTCCTAGCAATATGCCTTGCTGGAACTGCAACAAGCCAGGCTATTGGTCCAGGAACTGTCCATACCCGAAGAAAAATGTCAACCAAGGTAGTCGTCAGGGACACGCCCATTATAACAGCATTGAGGAAATTCCATCTGGTGAGGTGGTCACCGCTGGTAAGTTTCTAGTTGACCAACACCCCGCAGTGGTACTTTTTGATTCAGGTGCTTCGCATTCCTTTATCAGTCCTAAGTTTGCATCTAAATTTGCACACAAGTTGCATACTGTTGAAGGTGTGGGTTATTGTATTAGTGCTGCAAGTGGGAATATTTCCACAAACAAAGTAGTGGGGAACCTTAAGTTTGAGATCGAAGGGCGAAGTTATTCGCTTGCCCTATTGGTTTTACCTGGTTTAGACATAGATGTTATCTTGGGCATGAATTGGATGAGTCAGAATGGGGTCCTCATTGACACATCCACTCGGGTAGTTATGCTCAGAGATCCTACAGATCAAAAAGGTTTTCTAGTACAACTTCCCAGAAAGGTTGAATTGTCGGGGGAAATTCATGCTGTGCAAGCAAAGGCGTTGGCCGAAATTCCAGTAGTAAATGAGTTTCCAGACGTTTTTCCCGATGATTTGCCGGGACTCCCTCCGGATCGGGATGTGGAGTTTAAAATTGAGTTGTTGCCTGGCACGGCACCCATCTCTAGGAGACCCTATAGGATGCCTCCAAATGAACTAGCTGAACTTAAGGTGCAATTGAATGAACTTTTGAAGAAAGGGTTGATTCGTCCTAGTTCATCGCCGTGGGGATGCCCTGCTATCTTTGTAAAGAAGAAGGATCAAACCTTGCGGATGTGCGTGGACTACAGACCTCTGAACGCGGTCACTGTTAAGAATAAGTATCCTCTACCGCGTATCGACATCTTGTTCGATCAGTTGTCCAAGGCTAAAGTCTTTTCCAAGATCGATCTAAGGTCTGGCTACCATCAAATTAAAATCTGCCCGGAAGATGTTCCAAAGACAGCCTTTTCTACCAGATACGGTCTTTATGAGTATCTTGTTATGTCTTTCGGCTTGACAAATGCCCCCGCACACTTCATGTACTTGATGAATTCGGTGTTTATGCCTGAATTGGACAAGTTTGTGGTGGTATTTATTGATGACATCCTGGTATATTCTGTGAATGAGGCGGATCACGCTGAACATCTGCGTATAGCCCTCACAAGACTGCGTGAACATCAACTATATGCAAAGTTCAGTAAGTGCGAATTCTGGCTTCGAGAAGTACCTTTCCTTGGGCATGTGTTGTCCGATGGGGGAATTATGGTGGACCCCGTCAAGGTACAGGAAGTACTGAACTGGAAGGCTCCTATCTCGGTTCACGAGGTTCGGAGTTTCCTTGGGTTGGCTGGCTATTATCGTCGCTTCATCTCGGATTTCTCAAAAATAGCCAAGCCAATGACTCGGTTGCTGCAGAAAGACACCAGGTTTGTCTGGACTCCTGAGTGTGATGCGGCTTTTCACCAACTGTGAACCCTCCTAACCTCAGCTCCGGTTTTGGCACAACCGGATATCGAGAAACCATTTGATGTTTATTGTGATGCCTCAGGCATAGGTTTGGGAGGTGTGTTGATGCAGGAAGGCCGAGTAATTGCATACACTTCTCGACAACTTTGGAAGCATGAGGTGAATTATCCAACGCATGACTTAGAACTGGCTGCAGTTGTTCATGCTTTGAAAGTATGGCGGCATTATCTGCTGGGAAATGTCTGCAATATCTACACCGATCATAAAAGCCTCAAATACATCTTCACCCAACCCGAGTTGAATATGCGTCAAAGAAGATGGCTCGAGTTGATTAAAGATTATAACCTTCAAGTGCACTATCATCCAGGAAAGGCAAATGTAGTTGCGGATGCTTTAAGCCGTAAGTCTCATTGTCATTCCTTAGTTGAAACTGATTTTCATCGATCTCGCCTTCTACATCCAGCAGTCTTGTACAACATCACTGTCAGTTGTACTCTCAAAAGCAGAATTATTGAGCTCCAAAAGACTGACACTGGTATATTCCACATCAAGCATAGGATGAAAGAGCAAGAAACTACACAGTTCAGGATAGATGAAGAGGGTGTATTATGGTTCAAGGATAGGTTAGTTGTGCCTAAGGACCGAGAGCTTCGAAATGATATTATGTCTGAAGCACACTCCTCTAAGTTGTCCATCCATCCTGGCAGCAATAAGATGTATTATGATTTGAAACCGCTTTATTGGTGGACCAAGATGCGGAAAGAGATAGCTGCATATGTTGCTAGATGTGACACCTGTTGCAGAGTCAAAGCTGTGCACATAAAAGCTGGGCTACTTCAGCCACTTTCCATTCCAGGCTGGAAATGGGAAGAGATAAGTATGGATTTCATTGTCGGTCTTCCTCCTACTGTCAAAAATCATAATTCCATCTGGGTAATTGTGGATCGTTTGACCAAATCAGCTCACTTCATTCCAGTGAGAGTGGACTATCGTCCCACTGACTATGCTGAGTTGTACTTCAATCAGATAGTCCGGCTTCATGGGATACCTCGTACTATCATATCTGACCGTGGTCCCCAGTTCACTGCTCGCTTTTGGGAGCACTTGCATCACCTTCTGGGAACCAAGTTAGTGAGAAGCTCTGCTTATCACCCCCAGACATCGGGTCAGACAGAACGAGTTAACCAAATCTTGGAAGATCTGTTGCGAGCATGCGTCATTTCATCCAAGGGTTCTTGGGAAAAATGGTTACCTTTAGCCGAATTCTCGTACAATAACAGTTATCAAGAGAGTATTAAGATGGCTCCATTCGAAGCTTTGTACGGTCGTAGGTGTAGAACCCCACTAAATTGGATTGAATCTAGTGAGAGAAGATTTTATGGTATTGCTTTTGTTGAGGAAGCTGAGGAACAAGTCCGTACCATCCAAAAACATATGGCTGCAGCCCAAGCTAGGCAGAAAAGCTATGCGGATCGTCGTAGAAAACCACTCGAGTTTGAAGTTGGAGACTTCGTGTATTTGAAAGTTTCTCCAATGAAAAGTGTCCAACGTTTTGGTGTTAAGCGGAAACTTGCGCCAAGATACGTGGGTCCTTTTCAAATCATAGGCAAGAGTGGAGCTGTTGCGTACAAAATTCAGTTACCTCCAGAAATGAGTGCCATATTCAACGTCTTCCATGTATCTCAGCTTAAAAAGTGTCTTCGAGTTCCTGAGGAACAAGTTCCTTTAGGTGATATCAGGCTGGAATCTGACCTAACCTACGAAGAAAAGCCAGTCCGAGTGATCGATACTCAGGAACGAGTAACTAGAAGTAAAGTGGTTAAGTGGTACAAAGTGATGTGGAGTAATCAGGGAAGTGAGAGTGATGCTACGTGGGAACGGGAGGATTATTTGCGGGATGGTTATAAAGAATTCTACGAAAAATGGTACGCTTTCCAAATCTCGGGACGAGATTTTTATAAGGGGGGAGGGCTGTAACACCTCAAGTGTTTAGCTCCATAATTGCATTGCATTTGCATTGCATAAGCATAAGCATGCATCATTCATGTTTGTTATTTTATGTGATGCAACACATGTATTTATTCTAGGGTTTGTTTGATTTATTTCATGAAGTATTTGCTAGTTGGTGTAACAAAAAGGTAAGGTAGCCAATCATGACCTACAACACCTTAGTTATACTTAGGGTAACATTTGGAACAAGGTTCATGTTGACCAAAATTACAAAATTGCCCTTCAAGAAAAGTTTGACCACCATTTGACCCTAGAAGGCTCTAGTTTGACCAATTAAAAAGTCTAATTTAGAGACCTTGCATGGAAGAGCACCCTTAAGCAAAGTTGTAGAGAAATTCATGAGGAACAAAAGTTCTAATATGGCCATCTCATGAAAATGACCAGAGCATGCTCAAAAATGGCCCACAAGTCAGCTTGAGTGGGAATCAACACTTAGAAAAATTTCTAAGTCTGGAAATTTGATTTTTCAGTTTCCCTGTACCTCACTTTAGCAACTTGTAACTCACAAACTAGGCCAAACCAGCCTTTGAGCCAATTGACAAAGTTGTTGTCCACACATAGCTCTACAACATTGTCAATATCACCATCACCTGGTTCTCAATAGTTTAGGAGATATAGTGTCAAGAAGTTAGGGTTTCAGTCGGCATTGATCTCTGAAACTGCATTTCAGTTTCAAGGGGCACCACTTTGGAGCTTTGTAGTTTCAAATCTAGGCCGAACCAGCCCAAACTCCAATTGATAAACTTGTAGACCTCATGTAGCTCTACAAAATTGGTGTAATCATCTTCGACTAATTCGAACCGGTTTGGGAGATAATCATCGTGGAAGTCGCTCTGTCAGTCGAGCTCGATGGCACCGTGCACCGCGATTCAGTTTCATCAGAAGAGGGGGCGTGGCCGACCGGCCACAGGGCCTCGCCGACGCGTGGGCATGCGGTGGCGACCGTACGCCGGTCCTGGCCCCACCGGTCAGCCCACGGCGCCTTCAAGACCGCCACGACGCGTCAAGGCTGCCTCCATTCCCTCTCCCTCCCTCGTTCGGTTGCAAAGCGGAGACACCGAGCCGCCATTGTCGCCCCCACTCCGGCGAGCTCGCGCGCACTCCCCACCGCATCACCGGCCACCCGACCTCGCCAATCCCTCCGCCTCACCACCCTCCATCTCCTTGACCCACCGAAGCCCGCGATTTGACTCGAGGTGAGCCGCATTGCCTTCTTTCCCGTCTCCGAGAGGTCGCCGGAGCCCGCCATGGGACCTCACTGTGGTCGGGGTGCTTCGGGTCTCTCTCCATCCTCCCTTCCTAGCAAAATGGATCCGCCTAGCTTCGGTGAAGCTCGTACCGAGCATAGACCGCACCTTACATCCTCACCGGCGACGGTGCGCCGCCACCGGACATCACCGGCCGCCGCTCGCGGTGACAAGCCCCTTCCACCCCATCCCCATCCATTCCACGAGCACCAATCGACGCACCGGGTGACGGAGAACACGAGGCGGTGCTCATTTGGCCGAGCGAGCTCTTCTCCGGCGAGCTCGAGCTCGTCGGAGCTCGCGGGTCTCCGCCTCCCCTCTCCGGTCGCTGACCACGGGGGCCCGCCCGTCAGTGTCGCGCGCGGGCGGGGGCGCTGAGCGGGCCGCGCGCGCGCGAGTGTGGGCCGAGTTTTCCGGGCCGGCCCAGTCATCCGAAATGAAATTCATTTTTATTATTTTGTCACTGATTTTTGTACAAGTTGGAAAAATATAGATCTAGGGTTTTAATGATCCATAAATCATGAGATAAATTTTATTGGGGTCTACATAATGTGTAGTATTTTAGAAATATATGGATCTGGCATGAGATGTTTAAATTCTGTAAGAATTTAATAGATCCTTTAAATGTGTTTTGGTATGCATGCAAATTTGTTAAATCTATAACTTGAGCTGTAGTGTTCCATAAATCATGAAATTTGGTGGGTAGGTTACTCTATGCTAGCCCTAGCTCTGGTAAAAATTTGGGCATCAGTGCTTAAGTAATTTCCAAGTTATAATGCTATCTTGTTATTCTAGGAACTACTTAAATGAATTTTTGTAATTTTTCTACATGTGCAATGTTCATATAAATTTTTGGAGAATGTCTTGGTACCCTAGAGTGTCCAAGAAAATTAAGAAATCTGTTGTTTGACACTTTTTACTATGCTTTGTTATTTATACAAAAATCAGCCTTTTTGGCTTGGGAATTTTGTGTAGGAAGTTCCTATGAATAAATTGAGTTCAAAATTTTACAGTAGTCTCTTTGTGGGTCAGAGAGTCCCCTGTAATTTTTGTAGAATTTTAGGAGCAGTTTACACATATGTTTGAAATTCCACTTAATTACTTAAGTAAATTGAGAAATGGGTTTAAATAAATGTTCTAGGTGGGCACACCTTACTTCCTGGTGTCTTTGTGATATTTGTGAACTTGTAGTAGCATTAGTTTGGTTTTAGAGAATGTTTGCCACATCAATAAATATTTAACCTTTGTAATTTTAGGTTTTCTGGACAGCTAAGTAGTAATTCTAAATTTGGCTTTGATAAAAATTGGTTGCTGGACAACTTGTAAATACCAAAGTTGGAGTAAACTTGATGAACTAGCTTGTGTTAAAATTTGGAAGCATTTGGCTTAGTAGTTTGAGAGTTACTGTTGTTTAAAGTGGCAGTTTAAAAATCTGCTACTCTCTTTGTTGGAGAAGACAGATTCTGGAACTTGTGAAGTTTGACATGGAAAACTTAGGAGTTTGGAGTTGAGGTCTGAAAATGAATTGTAGTGCATTTCTTAGGCTTTCCAGATTGCCTTAGATCATATCTTTTGGAATTGTAAATCTTCAGTTGTGATAAAAACAAGTAGCTGCTGTCCAGAATGCTTACTGTGGTGTTTTGCTGATTGATATGGTGTATTATCCTAAGACATGCTACTTTTGTAATTGTTAGGTGTTAGGGCCTTAACTGAGGATGAGCAGCTTTATCTTAGGTTAAGTAGATTAGGTGAGTACTTCTCTACTGGAGAAGAGATTTGCACGTACTAATAAAATAACTTGAATAGAGTATTTTATTCTGAAATGCATTTCATTCCGAGCATGTTGCACCCATTTTTGCATCCATTATATTTATTGTGCATTCATGCAATAGGTGCACCGGAGGGGGTAACACTCCTCGAATTCGAACAAGCGATACCGGAGGAGGTGCTGAGTCAACCGGAGGAATTAGCAGAAGAACCCAACGTCGGGGAAGCTCCGTCAGAAGATCTACCCGAGTGCCCTGACCACCGGCCTTCAACTTTTCTGAAAGGCAAGCCCCGGTGCATGCTGAACCTACTGATTTATAAATTAATCTTGAGTACTTTTAATTGTTTACTGCATTAAGTTGTAGGAGTTATATGAAAACACTTGTTGCATTATACCTGTCCTTGTCCAGATATCGTACTGAATCCTATATTAGGTGTAGGCACGTGTCAATGCTTAGCCCTGCTTAGTACGGTAGAAGTCGGGTGATTTCCGGTCATCCGCGAGATGTAGGAAGGAGTCGCGAGTGGCTTATGGCTATCGTGATGGAACCATGCTTAAAAATGAAATCGAGACCGGACGGGAGTTCGATAGTACAGCCGCAAGACACTTCACGTCTTGGGTGTGGAGCTATGCCCGTCTGAGTCGTTTAAGGACTGATTCGCTGTACGTCCTTGAGTCATGTTGAACGCAGTCTAACACTTAGTTGGCCGGATAACCCGTTCCGACCGCGAAGCCGAGTAATGTGGTTCAGGCCGGGAATCGAATGGTAGGTTGCTTCTTGGAGGAGAGAAAGGATGTGCTTGGGGACATTGGCGTGAGACCAAGGGGGGGTTAGAGTCCCTATCACCTGGCAGAGTGTCGCCCTTGGGGTCGCGACATTATTCGGACCCGCGATTCCTGAATCATATGAAACGGTGGCCTGTGCGACCCTGGCAGGGGTCTGCACGGTGAGTGTTAGAAATACCCCTCCAGCTGGATAGGAATTCGATTCGAATCGCCGTCGCTCCCGGTTAGTGAGCACTTGACTTGAGCAGCGGCAACGTAGAACTCATTAAATGAACTGGTGGTTAAGGGAATGATACAATGTTGCCATAATGATATACCTGCTATGGATATAATAATCATGTTGTTTGATTATAATCAAGTGTATGTTTAGTACAGGTGCTAAGATAGATGACAGGTAAATGCTAAAAATAACTGCTAGTACAGATTACAAGAGTTTCAATTACTTATGCCTTTATGCAAAAATGTTATGTCAGCTAGCCTCTTGTGTAAGCCTTGTATAATCCTTGGTGTCATCTTATTTCTGGTTTTCGACGGGTAAGTCTAGCTGAGTACATTCCAGTACTCAGGGTTTATTCCCTCCTGTTTCAGATGACATGCTTTATCAGGGATTCTGCAAGACGTGTCTCCACCCTGCGGGTGATGATGACTAGATCACTTGGGCGTGATCATCTTTATGTACTTTCCTCATGCTTTTGCGGGTTGTCGATCATCCAGGCTGGCAGTATTTAATTAACTAGTGTGTGTTATGCTTCCGCTACTTTCAAACTTGGTTTGTAATAATTGCTACTCCGTTTGTGTAAACTTATTTCAGCACTACTTGTGAAATGTAACGTATGATGTTGTATGTTGAATGATGCGATCCTGGTTGTAAGCGAGTTGGTTTGAAATCCTTCGTGGTTTCGATTGACTACCGGGATTATATGGGCTCAAGTTCGAAAATTTGAGCGCTTCGGTGCTTGTTTTTGTACTTGTGCTCTTATAATTTGGTCGGTTCTGTTACACGAAAGGTCCAACAAGGATTCAGTTAAGGGTCTTACAACTTGGCATCAAACAACTATAGCCAAAAGGAAGAGTTGAAGAGAAACTATCTTGGCTAGTAGATCAAACAAAGGTATTCACGTGCGGTTGTAGGACAATCATGGTATACACAAATATTTAATGGTTCAGACTTGGGCTCATAAGGAAAAGAACCTAATTGGGGATGACGCCAAGAGATCGTTTCGCGTAACTCGAGTATTGCTCTAAGATAAAGCTACTCGACACTCGCATACTTACCGAAGACAAACGAAGTGACAACTATGACACTAATTAACTAACAAGCATACATACAAACATCATAGTCAAGCATTGGAGAGATCCAATCCAATTAGCTTAAGCAACCACTACTAAGCATCAGGCTCACCCATAACAAACATTCATCTAAAGCAAGAATTAACTACGAGTTTAGCCTAAGACAAACGCTAGCTAAGGTGGCTACTTAGCATGGGCACAGAACATGGACAGCAACATAGTAGTTAATTGTTTCGACCATAGCTGAGGTTGTAGACATCCCATAAAGGTGATCCTAGACTTTCTAGAAAGCTTAAAAAGATGGCTACACATTAGTTATTCATACCAAAAGCTAAATCACAGGTTAGCATGGTCAAGCATGCTGATGTTTCAGATCTAACCAACATGGACAGAAAACTGACAAGAACTTCAAAAATGCATAACTAGAGTTATAGGGACCCAACAAGGCTGAGCCTTAAATTTATGTAAAGCTTATTAAGTTGTCTATAACTTTCTTATTATCATAATAAGATGATTGTATAGCTAACAAGGCCAAACAAGATAAAGAAGACATCTCTACCCAGATTTGGACAGATTCTGTCAATTCCACTTTATAAGCTTATAACTAGAGATTTAGACCACCAAAATTTGTGATATAGGACACTTTGGAAAGCTTAGAAAAAGTACTACACTTCTTCTATTATCTCCAATGCATGATTCCATAAGCACATAGGTCAATTAAAGCAAACATTCAGATCTGTTCTGAACACCAGCAGATTCTGATAACAAACTTCTAAAATTTATAACTCCCAAAACATAAAACCTAGGGTCACGAAATTTTTGGACAAGCTAGATAAGTAAGTTAGCTACATCTTTGGTATTCTCCATAACTACAGAAAACACCATTATGACCACGAAAGCATCACTACAACAGAAAGCGTTCTAGCATCCAACATTCGACAAGCACATCTAAACTTGCATTTGTTCTACTTAACAAGAGAGCACACAAACATGTTATTCTAGTAGCTCTAATTATTATTACCTTAGACCAACTAATTTAATTTATTCATGAGAATCCACAATTATTTCTTGCAAGGCTAAACACACACTTTTCTCAAACAACATGGAGTAAGACATTCTTGTTTTACTCTACACAAGAAAGATAGTGTATCACATCACTCACAAGTTACTTACTATAGAACAAGGGTGAGAGGAGCATAGTTATGTATTAAGCAACAACATGATGATGCATGTTTCGTCCTATTCGTCCTCACAAGATTGCCAACCTAAGGTGGCGATCACGTCCTATGTCGGTGGCATAACACGCACTCTCTCGATATATAGCTAGTCGTCAGCTACATTCGACTTACGCATTCGTGGTTAGCGTACCTACAGAAAAGTTTCATTGCAGCCCAACATTCCCCAAATATAGCACACAATGAAATAGGAAGATAAAATTCTAAGCACTCCCATGTACATATACCCCCGTATATATACATGTAGTACCAAAACTACCCGAATCATTAATCTCCCACAATTAAGTACCTTCATATATACATGTGTGTAACATGTAAATAATCCAGTAACCAAAACTAGCTCTCCCCTAGACCGCAGTTGGTACGGTCATGCTCTCACAACTCACACTTACCTGAGCGGAGGTGCGACATTGCATAAAAGTAAACTAGCAACATATATGACTATTTCATATATGAAGGCTACCTCTAATTTAACACACCGGTAGCATCGTGTAGGAGAGTCATCACACATACATACCTTGGCCTGGGCGTAGATGCATAAATGAAAAACCCCCAAGTTAGTACTTATATAAGCCACCTAATAATCCTTATATGGGCATAAGGAAATTGACCACTGGCATACTTAGGTTTAAAATTTAGATTTGACAAACCTATATATAACTATAAGTTGATAACACTGATTTTATAAAACAAAACCATTGTTTTAAATACACATATGACAAGTTTAATGTTGAATCTTGCTCCGATACCAGCTGTAACAGAACCGTCCAAATTATAAGAGCACAAGTACAAAAACAATCACCGAAGTGATCAAATTCTCGCACTTGAGCCCATATAACTCCGGTAGTCCAGTGAAATCACGAGGGATTTCAAACCAACCGACATACAAGCCAAGATCGTAGTGATTCAACATAACAAGTCACATGTTACAACCATTTCACAAGTAATTCAATATACATCGGAGTTCAACATAGTTATTACAACTTAATTTGAAAAGTAGCGGAAGCAAAGTAATTTGAAACAAATATTAATCTTATTTCAAATACATGCCAGTACCAAGGTCGACTTCCAACAAAAGCATTAGAGAGAGGATAACTCAGAAGGATCATGCCCGTGATCACACTCCGCCTCTACGGCAGGAGCCAACCAACTCTTGCAGCCGCCATGATACATCATAACCTGCAACAAGTGGGGATAAAACCCTGAGTACGAGAAGGTACTCAGCTAGACTTACCCGTCAGAAACCAGAAATAAGGTGACACCAAGGATCATGCAAGGCTGATATAAAGTAGGCTAGCTTGACCACATTTTGCATAAAAGCTTATTATGGATAAGTAATCATTAATGCTTAAGCATCAAGTTAATTATCATTAACCTATCATCTATATTAGCGCCTATACTAGAGCACTCACTTTATTTGGAGCAAACAATATTAACCATAGCAGGTATAAATTGAGGCAACCTTTCCATCGTGATCCAATTAACCATCCGTTCAATTTAATGGAATCTACGTTGCCGCTGCTCAAGTCAAGTGCTCACTAACCGGGAGCGACGGCGATTCGAATCGAATTCCTATCCAGCTGGAGGGGTATTTCTAACACTCACCGAGTCACGCCTGGCGAGGGCTGCTCAGGTCACCTTTGGTACAGTTCAGGAGCCACGGGTCCGAATGATGTCGCGACCCCAAGGGCGACACTCTGCCAGGTGATAGGGACTCTAACCCCCCCCCTTGGTCTCACGCCAATGTCCCCAAGCACATCCTTTCTCTCCTCCAAGAAGCAACCTACCATTCGATTCCTGGCCTGAACTGTATTACTCGGATTCGCGGTCGGAACGACTTATCCGGCCAACTAAGTGTTAGACTGCGTTCAACATGACTCAAGGACGTACAGCGAATCGGTCCTTAAACGACTCAGACGGGGATAGATCTACACCCAAGACCTCCATGCCTTGTTGCTTCACTATCGTCATCCCGCCCGGTCTCATTTCATTTTATTAACACATGGTTCCATTCCACGATAGCAAATATAGCCAACCGTACCATATATGAATATCCCTATATCTCGCAGGTGACAGGAAATCACCTGACTTCTACCGCTTAAAGCAGGGCTAAGCATCTACTCGATCCTAGTCTATGTAGGATTCAAGGATTCATATATCTGGACAAGGAATGATATAATGCAGCAAGGTTTTCAACCAACTCCTACCACTTAATGCAACAATACTTATAACATATATAGAATTAATTGCTTTGAAGGTAGGAGGCTTATAATGCTCTGGGGCTTGCCTGGGATCCGACTCAAGTTAGAGTATGTCAGATGAATTCACTTGGCGAGCATCTCCCAATCTATCACTTGTCCGGTCCTTCGATCTTCGGGATGGATCCACCAACTCCATCTTCGGGTTTGGCTTCACATCATGTCCTTCACGTGCTTCAGCTAGCGTACCTAAATGAGGTGCAACAATGCATATGTATGAATGCATAGAAGTGCAATAAACAAAGAAATCAAACAAGCATACCAAAGTTCTCATAAACACCTAGAGCTAATTAACTTAATCCACAAAAAGACATAACATAGAAGAGGGCAAGCACATAAATCAAGAAACAAGTCTCACAAGATTACAGGGTACCACTCAAGTATCCTCAAAGATATGAGTCACATTTCAATACCCAAGCATGACAAAGTTAATCAAAGTACTAGAACTAGAAATTGCTACCTTCTGGATATCAGACCAACAGCTGAGTAATTTAATCATAACTGGAGATCTACAACTCCAAATGACTTGCAAGAAGACATTATGAAAAGCTTATGAAATTATCTATATTTCATTTATAATCATCACAGCATGATTCCAAAGTTTAACATGTCGAATTTACATAAATACAGAAACTGGTCTAACAAGACAGAGAGCAAGCAATTCTGTAACCCAACTTTAAACAGCTATAACTCAAAAACTACTTGGCCAATTACCACCAAATTTTAATAGAAGCTAGATACATAAATTATCTACAACTTTTGTATGAACAAGTTTTACAACAAGGCACACTACCCTGAAGAGCTTTGCTAAGTTTCCAGATCTGTCCAGAAACTTCATTTGCAAGAAGTAATTATTAACTTATGTTGCCAACATATACTTGGACAAAACTAACTTTACCAACATGTCACACATGACTAATGAACACCAGAAAACATAGTGTCAATTACTAAATAAATTCTTTTAATACATTTTCTTAATTTATTTGGATAATTAGGTGGAATTATGAACACCTATCAAAAGTGCATAATAAATTCTACCAAAATTACAGAGGCCTACACATGCTTCCAAAAGTCTACTGTCCAAATTTCAAGCCATTTAGACAAGTATATCAACCTCTAAGAAAAAGACAAATAGCTATTGCAATAAGTCATGTGAGAGCAAATTAAACCTAAAACTCAATATTTTCTAGAAACACATGATCATATTATGAATCCATATGATAGAGAAACATCATACTAAGGTAATGGAACAACATTTTCTATTTTATCATTTATATATTATTTAATAGCTTATTTATCAAGCCCTAAACAAGTTAAATCAATAACTTGATCAAACAGTGAGTAATGACCATGAAATTTATACCACAGTACACTCATAACATGGAAAGACTACCATAAAAATTTCACATCATTTGGAGCAACACAACTCAAGATATAAAAATGACAAGCAATATAATGTAGATTTTCCCTATTTATCAAGGTCAAATCAAAACCCTAAGAAAACAGTGAACAAATAGCGTGTTTAATATTTTTCCTAGCAAGTACATGTCATCACAAATTTAACAAAACAAGAATCACTATTTTTGGAGTTCTAAAACTTGAGATCTTGCTCTGATTAGGTTTAAAGGCATTTTTAGAGCATTTTTAAAACTTAAGTAAAGACATTAGAAAATACCTACAAACATGTAACATATTATGACTCCACTGCATAGATCTCTTCTCAAGGTTTCCAAAAAGTCCCTATTTACTATTTTTGGAATTACCTAGCAAGAGATATGATTTTTAGAAGATTTACAAAATTTCTGGAATTCAAAAACGAAGTCTAACTACTTCACCCGAGAACTGCTAAGCGCACCCAATGTACACCCAAATCAGACCGCCACTAAAACTGACCCGAGGGACCCACTGTCCGGTTGGGCCCGCCTGTCATACCAAGAGAAGGCGTACACAACATTTTCCCTTCTTCCTCCGTGGAACGGAGCAGAGGAGGGGGGGAAGCGATTCACCGGCGGTGCCTGCTCCGGCCAGGGGAAGGCCAACGGCGGCGAGCATTGGGCCGCGCGTCCATCCCCGTGCCCGAGCAACTCTGTCGGTGGTCGTGGATGATCGAGAGAGGAACTATGGCTCGCTGTCCACGGTGACCGGCGAAACTGCCACGGCGGCTCTGTCGCCGGAGCTTGCCGGCAACCAACGGGCCGAGGAAGGGGCGTGGGAGGGGCGGCATGCAACGGTGAAGCTGCTGGCGGGCTCAATTAACCCGGTAGCGGTCCGAGGTGTCCCGGCCACGGGAGCTCGTGGCTCGTCGACGTAGCTGCGCGACGACGTCCCAATCTCGACGGGTTTGGTGGCAACAAGCGCACGCGAGGATGGAGTGAGGGAAGGCGGACATGGTGGTGCACTTGATTGGGACGGAAGGAGAACACGGCAGCAGTTGGGGGGGAAGAACTACCGTGCGGCAATGGCGGCCGTGACCATGGCGCGGCCGCGTTCTGCGCGTGCGCGGTGAGAATGGGAGCGGGGGAGGCGAGGTGAGTGAGGAGAAGGGAGGGGCTCGGGCTGGTCGCTCTGATGCTCCGCCACGCTGAGGGAGGCGCGAACACACGGCAGAGAGGAGGACGCGCGGCGTCCATGGCGAAGGCGCTCTGGTGCATGGGCGCCACGTCCATCCCTTAGAGGACATCTGTCGAATACGTGGCGGGCGTCGGTGAGGCCATATTGAACTGCGTTTTTGGGCTACATCCGGGCCGATTTGGACCTTGGCCCCAAAATGAAAGTTAAAGCCCATACAAAGGTCTACAAATTTGATTAAGGAGCCATGGTCATTAGGGTTTTAGATCAGTGGCTAATTAAGCTCAAATTAGGCACTGTCAACAAATTAACTATAACTAGAGTAGGGCTCGGTTTTCTTGGATTTTGAAGGGCTAAACTCGATCAAATTGATCCCAACCTTTTACATACTCTCCACAAGAGAGTTATCTCCAACTTTTATTTTTGGATCAATTCAAGTTGCTCAATGAATTTCGGAGAATGCGGAATGCCAAAGGCGACGACGATGAATTCCAGACTTAGAAAAATTCTAAGTCTGAAAACAGCCGCTGATTCCATTTTCGAGCCTCTGTTTGACTTAGTTCCAAGTTGATCTGGCTCTCGCTCCAAAAACAAAGTTTGTTCTACTCTACTCAATCTTCAACTTTTATTAAAGGACCTTGAACTGGTTTAGCACGGTTAGGGAGATAAAGGTTACCAAACATGTCAACTTATTGCTGCCAACTCAGGACTTAGAATATTTTCTGCCCTTTCAAAAACAGCAGCTTAACCAAACTTGTGAGCTCTATTTGACCACACTAGAAGCCAAACTAGCTCTTGACCATTAAACCAAGTTTGTTCTACATAAGATGAACTACCACTTTTGTTTAAGGTCAAACCTTATAACTGGTACAGAAGTCAAACTTCCACTTTGGTCAAAGTAGCAACTCGATAAAGCCGAAACTAGGGTTTTAGGCCAATCGGGGCAATTTCTTGACATTTGCTCAACATGAACCCTTCATGACTTTTGTTGTAGAGTTCATCTAGAGTCATTTGGGTAAAGTTGCAAGGTTTGGTTGATGTTCTATAGTTCCATTAACTTAATGGGCAATTTCCAATAGGAATGAAACTTATCATTTCATGTGACTTTTTGATTCCAAACTTCATGAAACTTTTCCAGGGATCAATATAGATAGTTATTGAGGTGAGACATGTGAAGATACTTTGATAGCAACACCCAAGCATATATCTTTTAATTGAGCCTATATGTAAGCAAGGGTGCAATATCCAAGTTTAGGTTAGGGCTTATCTCCATAGGTTTGATTTTGGCATCGTCATCTCCACTAATCTATCAGGTTTGATCTTAAACCCACTGTCTAATTGGTGATAAACACCTGGGGTGTTACACTATCGGCCTTGACGAGCCCCCCGATTTGCCAGTTGGCGCATTGCATCAGCCAACATGCGCTGCCCTTCTACCACGGTCTGCATCAATTCCGCCGGGGTAGGTGGTGGCGGAGGGGGTGGCTGTTCCTCATCCTCATTGCCACGACCCCACCGGAGATTGTACGACATCTGCAAAATGCATAGCCAATGAGCCCTGACGATGTGGGAAATTTGTAGATGAATTATTGTAAATATGTCAAACTGACTTCATGAAATGGACTTCTCAAAATACTCATGGCACAATAATTCGTCACAACCGCACAATCCATTCAAGCACATCAATTGACGCGATCATGCGAGGGAATCCAACAAGATGTACTTTTATAAAGGCTCGCTCACCAGGAGCACAGTAGTTACTGAACCATATACGTTAAATTCTACGTGATTTTTGACCTTTCGCTCGGTACTTGGATTCGATCTCAAAACTTTTAGTTGACTGAGAAAGGCTACTTCAAACTGACCACAAAGAGACTTCTCAACGGCAGAGTTCCATGGTGGATCATGACTAACCACCTCGATACCAGCGCGTGCCAAGCAGCACAACCTTATGTCGCGCGCCATAGGAGACCCTCGGTTTCGTCGCGGCACTGAAGGTTGCTAATCGTGACACCATCATCGAACGCCACACAATAAGACATCCAATTGTGATCGAAATTGATAGGTTCAACTAAACATCTCTGAAACATAGGGTTCGACCTTACATCCCAAAAGTCAAGTTATTATAAAGCCTCTCTCCAACCCCAGGAGGCACAAAAGACGATTCTAACATCATAGCTACGCGATGACTACTCTAAGCATCATCCTCAGAGTCAGTGTCAAGGATCTCCCCGCCATCCTCGTCGCTAATAGGCTCTAACTCCTCGTCTTCTTCTTCTTCGGGCTCTTCTTCTGGTGCTTCTTCCGATGCGACATCTTGGGGCCCATTGACCTCCACTTCATCATCATCTTCAGCCATGATGATTCTCGAACCTATGTCCTCATCTGCGTTGTTGTTTCGAGGCAGCAGAGGATTCAGCTGGTTGTTCAGGCGGTGCACTTCTTCATGAAGATTGTAATTGTATTCTTCAGCATTCTCCAACTGTTGCTCGAGCTCAAACTGACGAGCTCTCAGAACATTCTCCTCGTGCCAGGCTTCATCCCTCTGATTCATGACATGGACCAGCATGCGTTGACAGTTGCGATTTGCTACTGTCAACCTCTGGACTACAAGTGTTTCCTGGTCACGATCACGGATTACTTGCTCCAGTTGCTGACGCGCTGCATTCCTGGCAGCAGTCACTTCAGCCAACTCAGCCCTCAGCCTTTCCACCTCAGTGGGCTTGGGGCGGGGCTCACGTGGAGCTAGCTGGTGATGAGGGACCCTGCCCCCAGTTGACTTACGGGCGGTCCACTTGGTACGTGCCATCTGTAGCAACAAGATACGACTTAAAGTGAGGATCGTTTAGGGGATACGAAATTTAATTTAGTCGGGACTATTGAAATTTTTAAGGAGGGAGTAAATGATATGTATGATATAATTAAACATGATGCATGCACGTTCCGTACGCCCTCTCACCTTAGTAGAGACCTAAAGTTCTAACGCTAGGCGGTGGCATACATATGTTCTCTCATATAGGCGAAACTATCGGTTTACTCGTTACGCTGTTAGTGTACCTGCAGAAGATCTCATTTCAGCCCAACAGTTTCCCAATATATGCACACAAGAAAGCAGTAATTTAAATACTCTCCATATACACATCCCCTGATGTATATACTTCAGTATCAAAGCTACCCGATATAAAGACTCCCACAATTAAGTGCTTCCATAATTACACGGTTTAAACATGTAAGTATGCAAGTCACCAAACTACTCTCCCCTAGATCGCCGGTTGGATGATCATGCTCTCACAACTCACACTTACCAGAGCATCGAGGCAATTGATCCATACATTACCACCCAAGTGGATGGCATCCATACAATATCACGCCGTATGGACGACGAAACAAAAACAACCAAGATCCCCAAGTTAGTACTTATAATAAGCCACCTAAGAGTCCTTATTTGGGCTAAGGGATGTGATCACTGGCATACCTATAAAAATAATTTTTATAGTTTTAACCCTTTTCATAAACAAATTCTTTTGTTTCTAATTACCCGTATGATGTGTTTAATGTTGAATTATGCTCCGGTACCAGCTGTAACAGAACCGACCAAATTATAAGAGCACAAGTACAAAAACAAGCACCGAAGCGCTCAAATTTTCGAACTTGAGCCCATATAATCCCGGTAGTCAATTGAAACCACGAAGGATTTCAAACCAAACTGCTTACAACCAGGATCGCATCATTCAACATACAACATCATATGTTACATTTCACAAGTAGTTCTGAAATGAGTTTACACACACGGAGTCGCAATTATTACAAACCAAGTTTGAAAGTAGCGGAAGCATAACACACACCAGTTATTTAACTACTGCCAGTCTTGTTGATCAACAACCCGCAAAAGCATGAGGAAAGTACATAAAAGGTGATCACGCCCTAGTGATCTAGTCTTCGTCACCCGCAGGGTGGAGACAAGTTTTGCAGAAGCCTTGATAGAGCATATCATCTGCAACAGGAGGGAATAAACCCTGAGTACTGGAATGTACTCAGCTAGACTTACCCGTCAAAAACCAGAAATAAGATAACACCAAGGATTATGCAAGGCTTACACAAGAGGCTAGCTGACATCACATTTTGCATAAAGGCATAAGTAATTGAAACTCTTATAACCTGTACTAGCAGTTATTTTTAGCATTTACCTGTCATCTATCTTAGCACCTGTACTAAGCATGCACTTGATCATAATCAAACAATTATCAATATTATATCCAGAGCAGGTATAAATTGTGGCAACATTGTATCATTCACTTAACCATCTGTTCATTTAATGAGATCTACGTTGCCGCTGCTCAAGTCAAGTGCTCACTAACCGAGAGCGACAGCGATTCGAATCGAATTCCTATCCAGCTGGAGGGGTATTTCTAACACTCACCGCGCAGGCCCCTGCCAGGGTCGCACAAGCCACCTTTTCATATGATTCAGGAATCGCGGGTCCGAATGATGTCGCAACCCCAAGGGCGACACTCTGCCAGGTGATAGGGACTCTAACCCCCCCTTGGTCTCACGCCAATGTCCCCAAGCACATCCTTTCTCTCCTCCAAGAAGCAACCTACCATTCGATTCCCGGCCTGAATCACATTACTCGGCTTCGCGGTCGGAACGACTTGTCCGGCCAACTAAGTGTTAGACTGCGTTCAACATGACTCAAGGACGTACAGCGAATCGGTCCTTAAACGACTCGGACGGGCATAGCTCCACACCCAAGACGTGAAGTGTCTTGCGGCTGTACTATCGAACTCCCGCCCAGTCTTAATTTCATTTTAAAGCATGGTTCCTTCCACGATAGCCATAAAGTCACTCGTGACCCAGTCCTATCTCTCGCGGATGACCGGAAATCACCCGACTTCTACCGTACTAAGCAGGGCTAAGCATTGACACGTGCCTATACCTAGTATAGGATTAAGTACGATATCTGGACAAGGACAGGTAAAATGCAACAAGTGTTTTCATATAACTCCTAGAACTTAATACAATAAACAATTAAAAGTACTCAAGATAGATTTATGAAATGATGGGTTCAACATACACCGGGGCTTGCCTTTTAGAAAGGTCGAGGGCCGGTGGTCAGGACACTCAGGCAGGTCGTCTGCGGGAACTTCTCCGCCGGTTGGTTCCTCTGGCTGCTCCGGCTGGTCCTGGACTTCCTCTGGGATCACTGGCTTGAACTCGAGGAGTGTTACCCCCTCCGACACACCTATTGCATGAGTGCATAATAAATCTCATGTATGCATAATGAAAGATGCAGTATACTCGGAATGAAATGCATTTCAACAATCTTAAAGCTCTAATCAAATCACTTCAAGTATTAGGTGCAAATTTCCTCTCCGGTAGAGAAGTACTCACCTAAGCTACTCAACCTAAGATACAGTTGTTCTTCTTCGGTTAAGGCCCTAACACCTAACAAACACAAGAGTAGCATTACTTAGGTTACCACAGCCAACACCAAATATCACAGCAAGACATTCTGGACAGCAGCTAATTGTTTCTAACATAACTGGAGATTCCCAACTCCAAAAGATATGATCTAAGACAATCTGGAAAGCTTATGAAATGCCCTACAAATCATTTTCAGACCTCAACCCTTAATCCTAAGTTTTCCATGTCGAATTCCTCAAGTTCCAGAATCTGTCCTCTCTAAACAGAGAGCAGCCAATTCTGGACTGTCACTTAAAACAGCAATAACTCCCAAACTACTAAACCAAATGCTCCCAAATTTTGACACAAGCTAGTTTATCAAGTTTACTACAACTTTGGTATTTACAAGTTTTCCAGCAAACACATTTATCAAAGGTCAAACCTAAAAATACTTCCAGCTGACCAGAAAACCTAGAATTGCGAGGATTAAATATTTATTGATGTGGCAAACTTCTCCTAAGACCAAACTAATGTTACCAAAAGTTTACACGGGTTACAAAAACACCAGAAAGTAAGGTGTGCCTACCTAAAATATTTATTTATACTCGTTTCTTAATTTACTTAAGTAATTAAGTGAAATTTTAAACATACATGTAAACTATTCCTAAAATTCTACAAAAATTACAGGAGGTTCTCTGACCCAAAAAGAGACTAATGTAAAAATTTGAACTAAATTTATTCATAGGAACTCTCTGAACAAAATTCACAAGCCCAAAAGGCTGATTTTTATATAATTAACAATTCATATTGAAAAGTATCAAACAACAGATTTCATATTTTTCTTAGACACTTTAAGGTACCAAGACATTCTCCAAAAAGTTATAAGAACATTGCGCATGTAGAAAAATTACAAAAATTCATTTAAATATTTCCTAAAATAGCAAGATAGCATTATAACTTGGAAAGTACTTAAGCACTGCTATCCAAATTTTTACCAGAGCTAGAGCAAGTATAAATTAGCATACTCACCAAATTTCATAATTTTTGGAATAATACAGCTCGAGTTATACATTTAACAAATTTGCATACATTTCAAAACACATTTAAAAGATCTATTTAATTCTCCAGAAACTAAACATTACAATACTAGATTTATATTTTCCTAAAATACTACACATCATGTAGATCATAACAAAATTTATCTCATGATTTTTGAGCCAGTAAAAACCTAGATCTACAATTTCCAAACAACCACTAAAATCTATGACAAAAAGAAAAAAGAAAACAACACTGAACCCTACTCGCTACTGTTACTGGGCCGGCCCGAGACCGACGCGGCCCAAGACACGCGCGCGCGGCCCGCTCGGGCTCCCGCCCGCGCACTGCACAGACAGGTGGCCCCCGCGTGTCAGCGAAAGAGGACAGGGGAGCGGGCGGCAGTGAGCTCCGGCGAGCGATTCCTCGCCGCCGGTGGCTCCTCCGACCAATCCAAGTTCACCGACGTCTTGCCCAGACCCAACCGCACCGAGGCTACCCCTTTTCCCCAAAGCTGATGCACCGCAGCACCTAGGCCGACGGCGATGGCGGACGGCCGTGGTGCCTGGCGATACGCCGGTGAGTCCCGGCCGTCGCACGACCTACCGAAGGGTGCATCACCTTCCTGGACTCCTAGCGGACCTCTCGAGACCACTCACACAGATGGGGATGGAACGGAGCCGCTTGACTGCGTGAGCACTTGGCCGACAGCCATGGCGCGGTCGTGCGCGGTCTCGTTCCGGCCTGGCTAACCCGATGCTGGCGGTAGCATCTTTACCCTAGCATCTACACGTGACAGGGAGGAGGAAACGTGAGTGAGGACAGGCAGAGAACTACGGTGCGGTGCTAGCCACGGTGAACCGAACATGGCGGAGCTCCGGTGAGCTTTTGGGAGCGAACGGAGGTGGCAAATGCGGCTCACCTCGGGCTCAATCTAATTCTACCGACTGGTCAAGGAGGTGTAGGGTGGTGAGGCGGAGGGACGGACGTGATCTGGTGAGCGGTGGTGCGGTGGTGAGTGCGCGAGAGCTCGGAGACGGCTGCGGTGGCAATGGTGTCTCCGGTTTCCGCCTCGGCGAGCACGGCCAGAGCGAGAGGGAGGGAGAAGAAAATGAGCGCGAGTGAGGGGGTGGAGGTGGCCGCTCGGTTTTCAATCCCGCGCCTGGGCTCACGACGTGGAGGCGATGGCAGCGCTCGGTCGACACGAGGCGACGCTCTTCTGCCCGAGTGCCACGACGCGGCCGGTGTCCGAGCTCGTTGACTGAATGGAAGCCATCATCGTTCGACTGACAGCGCGATTTCAACGGTGATTATCTCCGGAAACAGCTCAATTCGGTTCCAGGTGACAACATCAAATTTGTAGGGCTATGTGAGGGCAACAAGTTTGTCAATTGGAGTTTGGACTGGTTCGGCCTAGATTTGAAACTACAGAGCTCCAAAGTGACGTACTTGGAAACTGAAACCTAGTTTCAGTCACTATGCCGACTGAAACCCAATTTTCTTGACACTATATCTCCTAAACCATTGAGAACCAGGTATGGGTGATGTTGGCAATGTTGTAGAGCTACATGAGGGCTACAAGTTTGTTAACATGAGTGGAAGCTGGTTTGGCCTGGTTTGTAAACTACAAGCTTCTAAAGTAGGCCTCAGTAAAACTGGAGGGTCAACTGAAGACTTAGAAAAATTCTAAGTGTTGAGGCAGCCCCTCTAGCTGACTTGTGGGCCACTTTTGAGCATGTTCTGGTCAATTTCATGAGATGGTCATATTGAGACTTTTGTTCCCCATAAAATTCCCTACAACTTTGCTTAAGGTTGCTCCTCCATGCAAGGTCTCTAAGCTAGACTTTTTAATTGGTCAAACTAGAGCATCCTAGGGCCAAATGGTGGTCAACCATCTCTTGGAGGGCATTTTTGTGATTTTGATCAACATGAACCTTGCTCCAAGAGTTACCCTAAGTATAACTGAGGTGTTGTGAGACATAATTAGCTACCCTCTCCTTTTGTTACACCAACTACCTTGTGTCACATGATGTGAGCCAAACAAAACTTCTAAAAACAATCACATTTGTTGCAACCACATAAAATAACATGAATGATGCATGCTTATGCTTATGCAAATGCAATACAATTATGGAGCTAAACACTTGAGGTGTTACAGTATTGGAGGCACCCAATGGAACTCCTAGGTTACATGGGTCATGTGGAATCTTGTTTCGATCTGTTTTGAAACAGTGTTAGTGTCGATGCAAGATAGGTGCTCGGTTTGCGTCAAACGTACCATAGGTTCATAAATTGTTTTAGCAGCACCCGTGATACTCCTAGGTGATGAGGGTCTGGTATAGATCAGTTTGGTCTGTTTGGAGATAGTGCTACAGAAGATAGGTGCACGGTTTGCATTGAACGTACCATAGGTCATAAACAGTTTTGGACGCACCCGATGGAACTCGTAAGTGACGTGGGTCGTGTGGAATGTCGTTTTAGTCTATTTGGAGATAGTGTTAGTGTCAGTGCAAGGTTGGAGCATGGTTTGCACCAAACATACCATAGGCATAGAAATCGTTTTGGACGAACTCGATCAGACTCCTAGGTGACGAGGCGCAAGTGGAAGCTCAGTTCGGTCCGTTTGGGGATAGTGCTTCTCTTGATGCAAGATTGGTGCTTGGTTTGCACCAAATGTAGCATAGGCATAGAAATCGTTTTGGACGCACTCGAGAGGACTCGTAGGTGACAAGGCTCAAGTGAAAGCTCGATTCGGTACGTGTGGAGATAGTGATACTCTTGATGCAAGATTGGTGCTCGGTTTGCGTCGAACATGTCGTAGGCTCGGAAATAGTATTGGAGGCACCCGATGGAACTCCTAGGTGACGTGGGTCATGTGGAATCTCGTTTTGATATATTTTGAGACAGTGTTAGCATCGGTGCAAGATAGGTGCATGGTTTGCACTGAACGTACCATAGGCATTGAAATCATTTTGGACACACTCGATGGGACTCCTAGGTGACGAGGCTCAAGTGAAAGCTCGGTATGGTCCATTTGGTGATAGTGCTACTCTTGATGCATGATTGGTGCACGGTTTGCGTCGAACGTACCATTGGCTCGGAAATTGTATTGGAGGCACCCGATGGAACTCCTAGGTTATGTGGGTCATGAGGAATTTTGTTTCAATCTGTTTTGAAACAGTATTAGCGTCAGTGCAAGATAGGTGCTCGGTTTGCGTCAAACGTACCATAGGTTCATAAATTGTTTTACACGCACCCGCGCTACTCCTAGGTTATGAGGGACTGGTGGAGATCTGTTTGGTCCGTTTGGAGATAGTGCTACAGAAGATAGGTGCACGGTTTGCATTGAACGTACCATACGTCATAAACAGTTTTGGACGCACCTGATGGAACTCGTAAGTGACGTGGGTCGTGTGGAATCTCATTTTAGTCCATTTGGAGATAGTGTTAGTGTCAGTCCAAGGTTGGAGCACGGTTTGCACCGAACATACCATAGGCACAGAAATCGTTTTGGACGAACTCGATCAGACTCCTAGGTGACGAGGCTCAAGTGGAGGCTCGGTTTGGTCCGTTTGGGGATAGTGCTTCTCTTGATGCAAGATTGGTGCTTGGTTTGGACCAAATGTAGCCTAGGCATAGAAATCATTTTGGACGCACTCTAGGGGACTCCTAGGTGATGAGGCTCAAGTGGAAGCTCGATTCGGTACGTTTGGAGATAGTGCTACTCTTGATGCAAGATTGGTGCTCGGTTTGGTCCGTTTAGGGATAGTGCTTCTCTTGATGCAAGATTGGTGCTTGGTTTGGACCAAATGTAGCCTAGGCATAGAAATCATTTTGGACGCACTCAAGGGGACTCCTAGGTGACGAGGCTCAAGTGGACGCTCGATTCGGTACGTTTGGAGATAGTGCTACTCTTGATGCAAGATTGGTGCTCGGTTTGCATCGAATGTGCCGTAGGCTCAAAAATAGTGTTGGAGGCACACGATGGAACTCCTTGGTGACGTGGGTCATGTGGAATCTCGTTTTGATCTATTTTGAGACAGTGTTAGCGTCGGTGCAAGATTGGTGCACGGTTTGCGTCGAATGTACCGTTGGCTCGGAAATAGTATTGGAGGCACCCGATGGAACTCCTAGGTTACGTGGGTCATGTGGAATCTTGTTTCGATCTGTTTTGAAACAGTGTTAGCGTCGATGTCGGATAGGTACTCAGTTTGCGTCAAACGTACCATAGGTTCATAAATTGTTTTAGAAGCACCCGCGGTACTCCTAGCTGATGAGGGTCTGGTGATCTGTTTGGTCTGTTTGGAGATAGTGCTACAGAAGATAGGTGCACGGTTTGTATTGAACATACCATAGGTCATAAACAGTTTTGGACGCACACGATGGAACTCGTTAGTGACGTGGGTCGTGTGGAATCTCGTTTTAGTCCATTTGGAGATAGTGTTAGTGTCAGTGCAAGGTTGGAGCACGGGTTGCACCAAACATACCATAGGCATAGAAATCGTTTTGGACGATCCCGATCAGACTCCTATGTGACGAGGCTCAAGTGGAAGCTTGGTTCGGTCCGTTTCAGGATAGTGCTTCTCTTGATGCAAGATTGGTGCTTGGTTCGCACCAAATGTAGCATAGGCGTAGAAATCGTTTTGGACACACTCGAGGGGACTCCTAGGTGACGAGGCTCAAGTGGAAACTCGATTCGGTACGTTTGGAGATAGTGCTACTCTTGACGCATGATTGATGCACGGTTTGCGTTGAACAAACCGTAGGCTCAGAAATAGTATTGGAGGCACCCGATGGAACTCCTAGGTTACGTGGGTCATGTGGAATCCTATTTCGATCTATTTTGAAACAGTGTTAGCGTCGGTGCAAGATAGGTGCTCGGTTTGTGTCAAACGTACCATAGGTTTATAAATTGTTTTAGAACCTCCCGCGGTACTCCTAGGTGATGAGGGTCTGGTGGAGATCTGTTTGGTCCGTTTGGAGATAGTGCTACAGAAGATAGGTGCACGGTTTGCATTGAACGTACCATAGGTCATAAACAGTTTTGGACGCACCCGATGGAACTCGTAAGTGACGTGGGTCGTGTGGAATCTCGTTTTAGTCCATTTGGAGATAATGTTAGTGTCAGTCCAAGGTTGGAGCACGGTTTGCACCGAACATACCATAGGCATAGAAATTGTTTTGGACGAACTCGATGAGACTCCTAGGTGACGAGGCTCAAGTGGAAGCTCAGTTCGGTCCGTTTAGGGATAATGCTTCTCTTGATGCAAGATTGGTGCTTGGTTTGCACCAAATGTAGCATAGGCATAGAAATCGTTTTGGACGCACTCGAGGGGACTCCTAGGTGATGAGGCTCAAGTGGAAGCTCGGTATGGTCCATTTGGTGATAGTGCTACTCTTGACGCATGATTGGTGCATGGTTTGTGTCGAACGTACCGTTGGCTCGGAAATAGTATTGGAGGCACCCGATGGAACTCCTAGGTTACGTGGGTCATGAGGAATTTTGTTTCAATCTGTTTTGAAATAGTATTAGCGTCGGTGCAAGATAGGTGCTCGGATTGCGTCAAACGTACCATAGGTTCATAAATTGTTTTAGACGCACCCGCGCTACTCCTAGGTGATGAGGGACTGGTGGAGATCTGTTTGGTCCGTTTGGAGATAGTGCTACAGAAGATAGGTGCACGGTTTGCATTGAACGTACCATAGGTCATAAACAGTTTTGGACGCACCTGATGGAACTCGTAAGTGACGTGGGTCATGTGGAATCTCGTTTTAGTCCATTTGGAGATAGTGTTAGTGTCAGTGCAAGGTTGGAGCACGGTTTGCACCGAACATAGCATAGGCATAGAAATCGTTTTGGACGAACTCGATCAGACTCCTAGGTGACGAGGCTCAAGTGGAGGCTCGGTTCGGTCCGTTTGGGGATAGTGCTTCTCTTCATGCAAGATTGGTGCACGGTTTGCACCAAATGTAGCATAGGCATAGAAATCGTTTTGGACGCACTCGAGGGGACTCCTAGGTGATGAGGCTCAAGTGGAAGCTCGGTACGGTACGTTTGGAGATAGTGCTACTCTTGATGCAAGATTGGTGCTCGGTTTGCGTCGAATGTGCCGTAGGCTCGGAAATAGTATTGGAGGCACCCGATGGAACTCCTAGGTTACGTGGGTCAGGTGGAATCTTATTTTGATCTGTTTTGAAACAGTGTTAGCGTCGATGCAAGATAGGTGCTCGGTTTGCGTCAAACGTACCATAGGTTCATAAATTTTTTTAGATGCAAATGCGGTACTCCTAGGTGATGAGGGTCTGGTGGAGCTCTGTTTGGTCTGTTTGGAGATAGTGCTACAGAAGATAGGTGCACGGTTTGCATTGAACGTACCATAGGTCATAAACAGTTTTGGACGCACCCGATGGAACTCGTAAGCGACGTGGGTCATGTGGAATCTCATCTTAGTCCATTTGGAGATAGTGTTAGTGTCAGTGCAAGGTTGGAGAATGGTTTGCTCCGAACATACCATAGGTATAGAAATCGTTTTGGACGATCTCGATCAGACTCCTATGTGATGAGGCTCAAGTGGAAGCTCGGTTCGGTCCATTTCGGGATAGTGCTTCTCTTGATGCAAGATTGGTGCATGGTTTGCACCAAATGTACCATAAGCATACAAATTATTTTGGATGCACTCGATGGGACTCCTAGGTGACGAGGCTATAGTGGAATCTCGATTCGGTACATTTGGAGACAGTGCTACTCTTGATGCAAGATTGGTGATCGGTTTGCGTCGAATGTGCCGTAGGCTCGGAAATAGTATTGGAGGCACCCGATGGAACTCCTAGGTGACGTGGGTCTTGTGGAATCTCGTTTTGATCTATTTTAAGATAGTGTCGGTGCAAGATGGGTGCACGGTTTGCACTAAACATACCATAGGCATAGAAATCATTTTGGACACACTCGATGGGACTCCTAGGTGACGAGGCTCAAGTGGAAGCTCGGTACGGTCCATTTGAAGATAGTGCTACTCTTGATCCATGATTGATGCACGGTTTGCGTCAAACAAACCGTAGGCTCAGAAATAGTATTGGAGGCACCCGATGGAACTCCTAGGTTACGTGGGTCATGTGGAATCTTGTTTCGATTTTGTTTTGAAACAGTGTTAGCGTCGGTGCAAGATAGGTGTTCGGTTTGCGTCAAATGTACCATAGGTTCATAAATTGTTTTAGAAGCACCCGCGGTACTCCTAGGTGATGAGGGTCTGGTGGAGATCTGTTTGGGTCGTTTGGAGATAGTGCTACAGAAGATAGGTGCACGGTTTGCATTGAACGTACCATAGGTCACAAACAGTTTTGGACGCACCCGATGGAACTCGTAAGTGACGTGGGTCGTGTGGAATCTCATTTTAGTCCATTTGGAGATAATGTTAGTGTCAGTGCAAGGTTGGAGCACGGTTTGCACCGAACATACCATAGGCATAGAAATTGTTTTGGATGATCTCGATCAGACTCCTATGTGACGAGGCTCAAGTGGAAGCTCGATTCGGTCCATTTTGGGATAGTGCTTCTATTGATGCAGGATTGGTGCTCGGTTTTTACTGAACGTACCATGGGCATAGAAATTATTTTGGACACACTCGATGGGTCTCCTAGGTGACGAGGCTCAAGTGGAAGCTCAGCTTTGTCCGTTTGGGGATAGTGCTTCTCTTGATGCAAGATTGGTGCTTGGTTTGCACCAAATGTAGCATAGGCATAGAAATCATTTTGGACGCACTCGAGAGGACTCCGAGGTGACGTGGCTCAAGTGGAAGCTCAATTCGGTACGTTTGGAGATAGTCCTACTCTTGATGCAAGATTGGTGCTCGGTTTGCGTCGAATGTGCCGTAGGCTCAGAAATAGTATTGGAGGCACCCGATGGAACTCCTAGGTGACGTGGGTCTTGTGGAATCTCGTTTTGATCTATTTTAAGACAGTGTTAGTGTCGGTGCAAGATAGGTGCACGGTTTGAACTGAACGTACCATAGGCATAGAAATCATTTTGGACACACTCAATGGGACTCCTAGGTGATGAGGCTCTAGTGGAAGCTCGGTACGGTCCATTTGCAGATAATGCTACAGAAGATGCATGATTGGTGCACGGTTTGCGTCGAACATACCGTAGGCTCGGAAATAGTATTGGAGGCCCCCGATGGAACTCCTTGGTTACGTGGGTCATGTGGAATCTTGTTTCGATCTGTTTTGAAACAATGTTAGCGTCTGGCAAGATAGGTGCTCGGTTTGCGTCAAACGTACCATAGGTTCATAAATTGTTTTAGAAGCACCCACGGTACTCCTAGGTGATGAGGGTCTGGTGGAGATCTGTTTGGTCCTTTTGGAGATAGTCCTACAGAAGATAGGTGCATGGTTTGCATTGAATGTACCATAGGTCATAAACAGTTTTGGACGCACCCGATGGAACTCGTAAGCGACGTGGGTCGTGTGGAATCTCGTTTTAGTCCATTTGAAGATACTGTTAGTGTCAGTGCAAGGTTGGAGCATGGTTTGCACCGAACATACCATAGGCATAGAAATCGTTTTGGACGATCTCGATCAGACTCTATGTGATGAGGCTCAAGTGGAAGCTCGGTTCGGTCCGTTTCGGGATAGTGCTTCTCTTGATGCAAGATTGGCGCACGGTTTTGCACCAAATGTACCATAAGCATACAAATCATTTTGGATGCACTCGATGGCACTCCTAGGTGACGAGGCTCAAGTGGAATCTCGATTCGGTACGTTTGGAGATAGTGCTACTCTTGATGCAAGATTGGTGCTCGGTTTGCGTCGAATGTGCCGTAGGCTCGGAAATAGTAATGGAGGCACCCGATGGAACTCCTAGGTGACGTGGGTCTTGTGGAATCTCGTTTTGATCTATTTTAAGACACTGTCGGTGCAAGATAGGTGCACGGTTTACACTAAACATACCATAGTCATAGAAATCATTTTAGACACACTTGATGGGGACTCCTAGGTGACGAGGCTCAAGTGGAAGCTCGGTACGGTCCATTTGGAGATAGTGCTACTCTTGACGCATGATTGATGCACGGTTTGCGTCAATAAACCGTAGGCTCAGAAATAGTATTGGAGGTACCCGATGGATTTCCTAGGTTACGTGGGTCATGTGGAAACTTGTTTCGATCTGTTTTGAAATAGTGTTAGCGTCGGTGCAAGATAGGTGTTCGGTTTGCGTCAAACATACCATCGGTTCATAAATTGTTTTAGAAGCACCCGCGGTACTCCTAGGTGATGAGGGTCTGGTGGAGATCTGTTTGGGTCGTTTGGAGATAGTGCTACAGTAGATAGGTGCATGGTTTCCATTGAACGTACCATAGGTCATAAACAGTTTTGGACGCACCCGATGGAACTCGTAAGTGACGTGGGTCGTGTGGAATCTCATTTTAGTCCATTTGGAGATAGTGTTAGTGTCTGTGCAAGGTTGGAGCATGGTTTGCACTGAATATACCATAGGCATAGAAATCATTTTGGATGATCTCGATCAGACTCCTATGTGACGAGCCTCAAGTGGAAGCTCGGTTCGGTCCATTTCGGGATAGTGCTTCTCTTGATGCAAGATTCGTGCACGGTTTGCACCAAATGTACCATAAGCATACAAATCATTTTGGATGCACTCTATGGCTCTCCTAGGTGATGAGGCTCAAGTGGAATCTCGATTTGGTACGTTTGGAGATAGGGCTACTCTTAATGCAAGATTGGTGCTCGGTTTGTGTCGAATGTGCCGTAGGCTCGGAAATAGTATAGGAGGCACCCGATGGAACTCCTAGGTGACGTGGGTCATGTGGAATCTCGTTTTGATCTATTTTGAGATAGTGTTGGCGTCGGTGCCAGATAGGTGCACGGTTTGCACTGAACGTACCATAGGCATAGAAATCATTTTGGACACATTCGATGGGACTCCAAGGTGACGAGGCTCAAGTGGAAGCTCGGTACGGTCCATTCGGAAATAGTGCTACTCGTTATGCATGATTGGTGCACGGTTTGCGTCAAACATACCGTAGGCTCAAAAATAGTATTGGAGGCACCCGATGGAACTCCTAGGTTACGTGGGTCATGTGGAATCTTGTTTTGATCTGTGTTTGAAACAGTGTTAGCGTCGGTGCAAGATAGGTGCTCGGTTTACGTCAAACATACCATAGGTTCATAAATTGTTTTAGAAGCACCCGCGGTACTCCTAGGTGATGAGGCTCTGGTGGAGATCTATTTGGTTCGTTTGGAGATAGTTCTACAGAAGATAGGTGCACGGTTTGCATTGAACGTACCATAGGTCATAAACAGTTTTGGACGCACCCGATGGAACTCGTTAGTGATGTGGGTCGTGTGGAATCTCGTTTTAGTCCATTTGGAGATAGTGTTAGTGTCAGTGCAAGGTTGGAGCACAGTTTGCACCGAACATACCATAGGCATAGAAATCATTTTGGACGATCTCGATCAGACTCCTATGTGATGAGGCCCAAGTGGAATCTCGGTTCGGTCCATTTCAGGATAGTGCTTCTCTTGATACAAGATTGGTGCATGGTTTGCACCAAATGTATCATAAGCATACAAATCATTTTGGATGCACTCGATGGGACTCCTAGGTGACGAGGCTCAAGTGGAATCTCGATTCAGTATGTTTGGTGATAGTGCTACTCTTGATGCAAGATGGGTGCTCGGTTTGCGTCGAATGTGCCGTAGGCTCAGAAATAGTATTGGAGGCACCCGATGGAACTCCATGGTTATGTGGGTCATGTGGAATCTTGTTTCGATCTGTTTTGAAACAGTGTTAGCGTCGGTGCAAGATAGGTGCTCGGTTTGCGTCAAACGTACCATAGGTTCATAAATTCCTTTAGAAGCACCCGCGGTACTCCTAGGTGATGAGGGTCTGGTGGAGATCTGTTTGGTCCATTTCGAGTTTGTGCTACAGAAGATAGGTGCACGGTTTGCATTGAACGTACCATAGGTCATAAGCAGTTTTGGACGCACCCGATGGAACTCGTAAGCGACGTGGGTCGTGTGGAATCTCGTTTTACTCCATTTGAAGATAGTGTTAGTGTTAGTGCAAGGTTGGAGCACGGTTTGCACCGAACATACCATAGGCATAGAAATCATTTTGGACGATCTTGATCAGACTCCTATGTGATGAGGCTCAAGTGGAAGCTCGGTTTGGTAAGTTTCAGGATAGTGCTTCTCTTGATTCAAGATTGGTGCACGGTTTGCACCAAATGTACCATAAGCATACAAATCATTTTGGATGCACTCGATGGGACTCCTAGGTGACGAGGCTCAAGTGGAATCTCGATTCAGTATGTTTGGAGATAGTGCTACTCTTGATGCAAAATTGGTGATCGGTTTGCGTCGAATGTACCGTAGGCTCGGAAATAGTATTGGAGGCACCCGATGGAACTCCTAGGTGACGTGGGTCTTATGGAATCTTGTTCTGATCTATTTTAAGACAGTGTCGGTGCAAGATAGGTGCATGGTTTGCACTAAACATACCATAGGCATGGAAATCATTTTGGACACACTCGATGGGACTCCTAGGTGACGAGGCTCAAGTGGAAGCTCGGTATGGTCCATTCGGAGATATTGCTACTCTTGACGCATGATTGATGCACGGTTTGCGTCAACAAACCGTAGGCTCAGAAATAGTATTGGAGGCACCCGATGGAACTCCTAGGTTACGTGGGTCATGTGGAATCTTGTTTCGATCTATTTTGAAACAGTGTTAGCGTCGGTGCAAGATAGGTGTTCGGTTTGCGTCAAACATACCATAGGTTCATAAATTGTTTTAGAAGCACCCGCGGTACTCCTAGGTGATGAGGGTCTAGTGGAAATCTGTTTGGGTCATTTGGAGATAGTGCTACAGAAGATAGGTGCACGGTTTGCATTGAACGTACCATAGGTCATAAACAGTTTTGGACGCACCCGATGGAACTCGTAAGCGACGTGGGTCGTGTGGATTCTCGTTTTACTCCATTTGAAGATAGTGTTAGTGTCAGTGCAAGGTTGGAGCACGGTTTGCACCGAACATACCATAGGCATAGAAATTGTTTTGGATGATCTCGATCAGACTCCTATGTGACGAGCTCAAGTGCAAGCTCGATTCGGTCCGTTTCGGGATAGTGCTTCTCTTGATGCAAGATTGGTGCTTGGTTTGCACCAAATGTAGCATAGGCATAGAAATCATTTTGTACGCACTTGAGAGGACTCCGAGGTGACGAGGCTCAAGTGGAAGCTCAATTCGGTATGTTTGGAGATAGTGCTACTCTTGTTGCAAGATTGGTGCTCGGTTTGCGTCGAATGTGCCGTAGGCTCAGAAATAGTATTGGAGGCACCCGATGGAACTCCTAGGTGATGTGGGTCTTGTGGAATCTCGTTTTGATCTATTTTAAGACAGTGTTAGTCTCGGTGCAAGATATGTGCACGGTTTGCACTAAACGTACCATAGGCATAGAAATCGTTTTGGACACACTCAATGGGACTCCTAGGTGACGAGGCTCAAGTGGAAGCTCCGTACGGTCCATTTGGAGATAGTGCTACTCTTGATGCATGATTGGTGCACGGTTTGCGTCGAACATACCGTAGGGCCAGAAATAGTATTGGAGGCCCCTGATGGAACTCCTAGGTTACGTGGGTCATGTGGAATCTTGTTTCGATCTGTTTTGAAACAGTGTTAGCGCTGGTGCAAGATATGTGCTCGGTTTGTGTCAAACGTACCATAGGTTCATAAATTGTTTTAGGAGCACCCGCGGTACTCCTAGGGGATGAGGCTCTGGTGGAGACCTGTTTGGTTTGTTTGGAGATAGTGCTACAGAAGATAGGTGCACGGTTTGCATTGAACGTACCATAGGTCATAAACAGTTTTGGATGCACCCGATGGAACTCGTAAGCAACGTGGTTCGTGTGGAATCTCGTTTTAGTCCATTTGAAGATAGTGTTAGTGTCAGTGCAAGGTTGGAGCACGGTTTGCTCCGAACATACCATAGGCATAGAAATCGTTTTGGACGATCTCGATCAGACTCCTATGTGATGAGGCTCAAGTGGAAGCTCGGATCGGGTCCGTTTCGGGATAGTGCTTCTCTTGATGCAAGATTGGTGCACGGTTTGCACCAAATGTACCATAAGCATACAAATCATTTTGGATGCACTTGATGGGACTCTTAGGTGACGAGGTTCAAGTGGAAGCTCGGTACAGTCCATTTGGAGATAATGCTACTCTTGATGCATGATTGGTGCACGGTTTGCGTCGAAAATACCGTAGGCTCAGAAATAGTATTGGAGGCACCCGATGGAACTCCTTGGTTACGTGGGTCATGTGGAATCTTGTTTCGATCTATTTTGAAACAATGTTAGCGTCGGTGCAAGATAGGTGCTCGGTTTGCGTCAAATGTACCATAGGTTCATAAATTGTTTTAGAAGCACCCGCGGTACTCCTAGGTGATGAGGGTCTGGTGGAGATCTATTTGGTCCTTTTGGAGATAGTGCTACAGAAGATAGGTGCACGGTTTGCATTGAACGTACCATAGGTCATAAATAGTTTTGGACGCACCCGATGGAACTCGTAAGCGACGTGGGTCATGTGGAATCTCGTTTTACTCCATTTGAAGATAGTGTTAGTGTCAGTGCAAGGTTGGAGCACGGTTTGCACCGAACATACCATAGGCATAGAAATCGTTTTGGACGATCTTGATCAGACTCCTATGTGATGAGGCTCAAGTGGAAGCTCGGTTCGGTCCGTTTCGGGATAGTGCTTCTCTTGATGCAAGATTGGTGCACGGTTTGCACCAAATGTACCATAAGCATACAAATCATTTTGGATGCACTCAATGGGACTCCTAGGTGACGAGGCTCAAATGGAATCTCGATTCGGTACGTCTAGAGATAGTGCTACTCTTGATGCAAGATTGGTGCTCGGTTTGCGTCGAATGTGCCGTAGGCTCAGAAATAGTATTGGAGGCACCCAATGGAACTCCTAGGTGACGTAGGTCATGTGGAATCTCATTTTGATCTATTTTGAGACAGTGTCAGCGTCGGTGCAAGATAGGTGCACGGTTTGCACTGAACGTACCATAGGCATAGAAATCGTTTTGGACACACTCGATGGGACTCCTAGGTGACGAGGCTCAAGTGGAAGCTTGGTACGGTCCATTTGGAGATAGTGCTACTCTTGATGCATGATTGGTGCACTGTTTGCGTCGAACATACCATAGGCACGGAACTAGTATTGGAGGCACCCGATGGAACTCCTAGGTTACGTGGTTCATGCGGAATCTTGTTTCGATCTGTTTTGGAACAGTGTTAGCGTCAGTGCAAGATAGGTGCTCGGTTTGCGTCAAACATACCATAGGTTCATAAATTGTTTTAGAAGCACCCGCGGTACTCCTAGCTGATGAGGCTCTGGTGGAGATCTGTTTGCTTCATTTGGATATAGTGCTACAGAAGATAGGTGCACGGTTTGCATTGAACGTACCATAGGTCATAAACAGTTTTGGACGCACCCGATGGAACTCGTAAGCGACATGGGTCGTGTGGAATCTCGTTTTACTCCATTTGAAGATAGTGTTAGTGTCAGTGCAAGGTTGGAGCATGGTTTGCACCGAACATACCATAGGCATAGAAATCGTTTTGGATGATCTCGATCAGACTCCTATGTGACGAGGCTCAAGTGCAAGCTCGATTCGGTCCGTTTCGGGATAGTGCTTCTCTTGATGCAAGATTGGTGCTTGGTTTGCACCAAATGTAGCATAGGCATAGAAATCATTTTGGACGCACTTGAGAGGACTCCAAGGTGACGAGGCTCAAGTGGAAGCTCAATTCGGTACGTTTGGAGATAGTGCTACTCTTGATGCAAGATTGGTGCTCGGTTTGCGTCGAATGTGCCGTAGGCTCGGAAATAGTATTGGAGGCACCCGATGGAACTCCTAGGTGATGTGGGTCTTGTGGAATCTCGTTTTGATCTATTTTAAGACAGTGTTAGTCTCGGTGCAAGATATGTGCACGGTTTGCACTGAACGTACCATAGGCATAGAAATCATTTTGGACACACTCAATGGGACTCCTAGGTGACGAGGCTCAAGTGGAAGCTCGGTACGGTCCGTTTGGAGATAGTGCTACTCTTGATGCATGATTTGTGCACGGTTTGCGTCAAACATACCGTAGGGCCGGAAATAGTATTGGAGGCCCCTGATGGAACTCCTAGGTTACGTGGGTCATGTGGAATCTTGTTTTGATCTGTTTTGAAATAGTGTTAGCGTTGGTGCAAGATAGGTGCTCGGTTTGCGTCAAACGTACCATAGGTTCATAAATTGTTTTAGAAGCACCCGCGGTACTCCTAGGGGATGAGGCTCTGGTGGAGACCTGTTTGGTTTGTTTGGAGATAGTGCTATAGAAGATAGGTGCACGGTTTGCATTGAACGTACCATAGGTCATAAACAGTTTTGGATGCACCCGATGGAACTCGTAAGCGACGTGGTTCGTGTGGAATCTCGTTTTAGTCCATTTGAAGATAGTGTTAGTGTCAGTGCAAGGTTGGAGCATGGTTTGCACCGAACATACCATAGGCATAGAAATCGTTTTGGACGATCTCGATCAGACTCCTATGTGATGAGGCTCAAGTGGAAGCTCGATCGGTCCGTTTCGGGATAGTGCTTCTCTTGATGCAAGATTGGTGCACGGTTTGCACCAAATGTTCCATAAGCATACAAATCATTTTGGATGCACTTGATGGGACTCCTAGGTGACGAGGTTCAAGTGGAAGCTCGGTATGGTCCATTTGGAAATAATGCTACTCTTGATGCATGATTGGTGCACGGTTTGCGTCGAAAATACCGTAGGCTCAGAAATAGTATTGGAGGCACCCGATGGAACACCTTGGTTACGTGGGTCATGTGGAATCTTGTTTCGATCTATTTTGAAACAATGTTAGCGTCGGTGCAAGATAGGTGCTCGGTTTGCGTCAAATGTACCATAGGTTCATAAATTGTTTTAGAAGCACACGCGGTACTCCTAGGTGATGAGGGTCTGGTGGAGATCTGTTTGGTCCTTTTGGAGATAGTGCTACAGAAGATAGGTGCACGGTTTGCACTGAACGTACCATAGGTCATAAACAGTTTTGGACGCACCCGATGGAACTCGTAAGCGACGTGGGTCGTGTGGAATCTCGTTTTACTCCATTTGAAGATAGTGTTAGTGTCAGTGCAAGGTTGGAGCACGGTTTGCACTGAACATACCATAGGCATAGAAATCGTTTTGGACGATCTTGATCACACTCCTATGTGATGAGGCTCAAGTGGAAGCTCGGTTCGGTCCGTTTCGGGATAGTGCTTCTCTTGATGCAAGATTGGTGCACGGTTTGCACCAAATGTACCATAAGCATACAAATCATTTTGGATGCACTCGATGGGACTCCTAGGTGACGAGGCTCAAGTGGAATCTCAATTCGGTATGTCTAGAGATAGTGCTACTCTTGATGCAAGATTGGTGCTCGGTTAGCGTCGAATGTGCCGTAGGCTCAGAAATAGAATTGGAGGCACCCAATGGAACTCCTAGGTGACGTAGGTCATGTGGAATCTCATTTTGATCTATTTTGAGACAGTGTTAGCGTCGGTGCAAGATAGGTGCACGGATTGCACTGAACGTACCATAGGCATAGAAATCGTTTTGGACACACTCGATGGGACTCCTAGGTGACGAGGCTCAAGTGGAAGCTCGGTACGGTCCATTTGGAGATAGTGCTACTCTTGATGCATGATTGGTGCACTGTTTGCGTCGAACATACCATAGGCTCGGAAATAGTATTGGAGGCACCCGATGGAACTCCTAGGTTACGTGGGTCATGTGGAATCTTGTTTCGACCTATTTTGGAACAGTGTTAGCGTCAGTGCAAGATAGGTGGTCGGTTTGCGTCAAACATACCATAGGTTCATAAATTGTTTTAGAAGCACCCGCGGTTCTCCTAGCTGATGAGGCTCAGGTGGAGATCTGTTTGCTTCATTTGGAGATAGTGCTATAGAAGATAGGTGCACGGTTTGCATTGAACGTACCATAGGTCATAAACAGTTTTAGACGCACCCGATGGAACTCGTAAGCGACGTGGGTCGTGTGGAATCTCGTTTTACTCCATTTGAAGATAGTGTTAGTGTCAGTGCAAGGTTGGAGCACGGTTTGCACCGAACATACCATAGGCATAGAAATCGTTTTGGATGATCTCGATCAGACTCCTATGTGACGAGGCTCAAGTGCAAGCTCGATTCGGTCCGTTTCGGGATAGTGCTTCTCTTGATGCAAGATTAGTGCTTGGTTTGCACCAAATGTAGCATAGGCATAGAAATCATTTTGGACGCACTTGAGAGGACTCCGAGGTGACGAGGCTCAAGTGGAAGCTCAATTCGGTACGTTTGGAGATAGTGCTACTCTTGATGCAAGATTGGTGCTCGGTTTGCGTCGAATGTGCCGTAGGCTCAGAAATAGTATTGGAGGCACCCGATGGAACTCCTAGGTGACGTGGGTCTTGTGGAATCTCGTTTTGATCTATTTTAAGACAGTGTTAGTGTCGGTGCAAGATAGGTACACCGTTTGCACTGAACGTACCATGGGCATAGAAATCGTTTTGGACACACTCGATGGGACTCCTAGGTGATGAGGCTCGGAAATAGTATTAGAGGCACCCGATGGAACTCCTAGATTACGAGGGTCATGTGGAATCTTGTTTCGATCTATTTTGAAACAGTGTTAGCGTTGGTGCAAGATAGGTGTTCGGTTTGCGTCAAACGTACCATAGGTTCATAAATTGTTTTAGAAGCACCGCGGTACTCCTAGGGATGAGGCTCTGGTGGAGACCTGTTTGGTTTGTTTGGAGACAGTGCTACAGAAGATAGCTGATGAGGCTCTGGTGGAGATCTATTTGCTTCATTTGGAGATAGTGCTACAGAAGATAGGTGCACGGTTTGCATTCAACGTACCATAGGTCATAAACAGTTTTGGACGCACCCGATGGAACTCGTAAGTGATGTGGGTCGTGTGGAATCTCGTTTTAGTCCATTTGGAGATAGTGTTAGTGTCAGTGCAAGGTTGGAGCACGGTTTGCACCGAACATACCATAGGCATAGAAATCGTTTTGGACGATCTCGATCAGACTCCTATGTGATGAGGCCCAAGTGGAAGCTCGGTTCGGTCCATTTCAGGATAGTGCTTCTCTTGATACAAGATTGGTGCACGGTTTGCACCAAATGTATCATAAGCATACAAATCATTTTGGATGCACTCGATGGGACTCCTAGATGACGAGGCTCAAGTGGAATCTTGATTCAGTACGTTTGGTGATAGTGCTACTCTTGATGCAAGATGGGTGCTCGGTTTGCGTCGAATGTGCCGTAGGCTCGGAAATAGTATTGGAGGCACCCGATGGAACTCCATGGTTACGTGGGTCATGTGGAATCTTGTTTCGATGTGTTTTGAAACAGTGTTAGCGTCGGTGCAAGATAGGTGCTCGGTTTGCGTCAAACATACCATAGGTTCATAAATTCTTTTAGAAGCACCCGCGGTACTCCTAGGTGAAGAGGGTCTGGTGGAGATCTGTTTGGTCTATTTTGAGATAGTGCTATAGAAGATAGGTGCACGGTTTGCATTGAACGTACCATAGGTCATAAGCAGTTTTGGACGCACCCGATGGAACTCGTAAGCGACGTGGGTCGTGTGGAATCTCGTTTTACTCCATTTGAAGATAGTGTTAGTGTTAGTGCAAGGTTGGAGCACGGTTTGCACCGAACATACTCCTATGTGATAGGCATAGAAATCATTTTGGACGATCTCGATCAGACTCCTATGTGATGAGGCTCAAGTGGAAGCTCGGTTCGGTAAGTTTCAGGATAGTGCTTCTCTTGATGCAAGATTGGTGCACGGTTTGCACCAAATGTACCATAAGCATACAAATCATTTTGGATGCACTCGATGGGACTCCTAGGTGACGAGGCTCAAGTGGAATCTAGATTCAGTACGTTTGGAGATAGTGCTACTCTTGATGCAAAATTGGTGATCAGTTTGTGTCGAATGTACTGTAGGCTCGGAAATAGTATTGGAGGCACCCGATGGAACTCCTAGGTGACGTGGGTCTTATGGAATCTTGTTCTGATCTATTTTAAGACAGTGTCGGTGCAAGATAGGTGCATGGTTTGCACTAAACATACCATAGGCATGGAAATCATTTTGGACACACTCGATGGGACTCCTAGGTGACGAGGCTCAAGTGGAAGCTCGGTACGGTCCATTCGGAGATAGTGCTACTCTTGACGCATGATTGATGCACGGTTTGCGTCAACAAACCGTAGGCTTAGAAATAGTATTCGAGGCACCCGATGGAACTCCTAAGTTACGTGGGTCATGTGGAATCTTGTTTCGATCTATTTTGAAACAGTGTTAGCATCGGTGCAAGATAGGTGTTCGGTTTGCGTCAAACATACCATATGTTCATAAATTGTTTTAGAAGCACCCGCGGTACTCCTAGGTGATGAGGGTCTAGTGGAAATCTGTTTGGGTCATTTGGAGATAGTGCTACAGAAGATAGGTGCACGGTTTGCATTGAACGTACCATAGGTCATAAACAGTTTTGGACGCACCCGATGGAACTCGTAAGCGACGTGGGTCGTGTGGAATCTCGTTTTACTCCATTTGAAGATAGTGTTAGTGTCAGTGCAAGGTTGGAGCACGGTTTGCACCGAACATACCATAGGCATAGAAATCGTTTTGGATGATCTCGATCAGACTCCTATGTGACGAGGCTCAAGTGCAAGCTTGATTCGGTCCGTTTCGGGATAGTGCTTCTCTTGATGCAAGATTGGTGCTTGGTTTGCACCAAATGTAGCATGGGCATAGAAATCATTTTGGACGCACTTGAGAGGACTCCGAGGTGACGAGGCTCAAGTGGAAGCTCAATTCGGTACGTTTGGAGATAGTGCTACTCTTGATGCAAGATTGGTGCTCGGTTTGCGTCAAATGTGCCGTAGGCTCGAAAATAGTATTGGAGGCACCCGATGGAACTCCTAGGTGATGTGGGTCTTGTGGAATCTCGTTTTGATATATATTAAGACAATGTTAGTCTCGATGCAAGATATGTGCACGGTTTGCACTGAACGTACCATAGGCATAGAAATCATTTTGGACACACTCGATGGGACTCCTAGGTGACGAGGCTCAAGTGGAAGCTCGGTACGGTCCATTTGGAGATAGTGCTACTCTTGATGCATGATTGGTGCACGGTTTGCGTCGAACATACCGTAGGGCCAGAAATAGTATTGGAGGCCCCTGATGGAACTCCTAGGTTACGTGGGTCATGTGGAATCTTGTTTCGATCTGTTTTGAAACAGTGTTAGCATTGGTGCAAGATAGGTGCTCGGTTTGCGTCAAACGTACCATAGGTTCATAAATTGTTTTAGAAGCACCCGCGGTACTCCTAGGGGATGAGGCTCTGGTGGAGACCTGTTTGGTTTGTTTGGAGATAGTGCTACAGAAGATAGGTGCACGGTTTGCATTGAACGTACCATAGGTCATAAACAGTTTTAGATGCACCCGATGGAACTTGTAACACCCCAGGTGTTATCTTGTCTAGTTTGGGCACTAACCTTGCATAGCTTAGCATGATCCACTCCTATCATGAACCTAGCATATTGTTGATCAAGCTCAAGTGAGGAAACATTCATTTTGGACTAGTGAATATCTCTGTTCACTATTGAAACATAAGCTTGTACTTAGGTGCTGTTATGCATGGTATGCTTTGACCATGTGTCCTCTATACAAGTACTTGTTGTACATGTTGGTAAACATCTTTGTAATGGGTGATCATCATGTAAGAAGACCCTGAAATAGGAAACATAATGATAAAACATATGTAACAATCATTGTTATTTTATGCTTCCATTATGTGTTAATTAGGGATCTTGTGCAAATGATACTTGTGATGGTCTAACATGTGCTCTAGCACCTTCACTATGCTTAGGGTACCTATTGGAGCAATGTTCATGTTGACCATATTGCCTAATTAAGCTTCTAATCATCAGTTTGACCTAATTTGACCCTAGGAGCTCTTTTGCTTCCCTATTTAAAAAGTGCTTCAAGATGAGTTTGCATGTTGATGCACTTTTAAACAAAAGTGTAGCAAAATTGTTGTGGAACAAAAGTCCTTTAATGAGCATCTCATGAAAAAGGCTGGAAAATGCTCAGACGGGGCCCTCAAGTCAGGATTTCATACTATTTCCACACTTAGAAAATATTCCAAGTCTGAACTAACATTTCAGTTTCATGTGCACTACTTTGGAGCACTGTATCTCTCAAACTAAGCAGAACCAGCTCAGGATTTTATTGGCAACTTTGTAGATCTCATGTAGCCCTACACTTTTGTAAATTGCACCTTGAGCTAAATCAAAACGGATTGAGAACTATAGGAACGAGAAGGGGGTGGATTCAGTTGGTCGGAGAGGGACTGAATCGTTCTTCAGTTTGAAACAGAGCTGAGCTCGTGGCCGACCGGTTTTAGGCCGCTTGCGCCACGTGGCGTCGGTACGTCGACGGGAGGCCACGATGCCTGGCCAGGGGTGCGTTAAGACGACGCCAACCCGCTGCTCTGCCCCATTCACTTCTCCTTTCCCTTCTTGCTCACGCCGAAGCGAAGAAGCTCACCGTCACGCCGCCGCGAGCTCCGGTGAGCCCGTGCGCGTGAACCACCGTGCCTCAGTCCACCCAACTCCACCTAAAGCTCCGCATTGCTCTGCTCTTCATCGAAATCGCCTTGCATTGGGGAAAAAGTCAAGCCTTAGGGAGCAGTTCTCGATTTCCTCTTCACTGGTGCTCGGTCCGCCATGAACGGAGTTCCAACTCCGCGCGGCCAGCCTCACCAGATCTCCCTCTCCTACAGCTTGTTCCTATTTCCGAGTCGCATTAGGGTGTAGATCATGAAACCCTAGCGAATCGAAGCTCTACTGAGTTCATCGCATCGGAACAGGCCTCGACGCCACGCGCGTCCGCCATTGCCGCCCGAGAGCTCGAGTCCAATCTCTCCATGCCCATGCATTCTTTGGTAAATTCGATCGATGTCTAGGGTTTCTGGGTTAGTCTTCTTGTTGTGTGCTTGATGGAACCGCCAGCCGGAGTTTCACCGGAGCAGAACGCTGCGGCCCCGCCGCCGTCAGCAATGCCCCCCCATGGAGCCACCGCGCACGTGGTCAGCAGGCCACCGACCCCCTCGGACCGCACTATGGACGCCTGTGGATGCGCCTCGCCGCCCTAGAGCTTTTCCACTACTTCCCCGCGGCCGCGACGACCTCACCGGCCGGAGATGGCCGGCGGCAAACCTCCTCTGTTTCCGGTGAACGGAGGAAGCCGGCATCCTCTCTCCCTGTCCCTTTGTGGGTCTTTGACAGGCGGGCCTGACAGAACAGTGGGTCCCTCGCGTCAGTTAAGTAGTGTTTGGTTTGGGGTACAGATCCGGGTACGCCTAGCAATTTCAATAGGGTTTGAGTAATTCCGATTTTGAATTTCATATTTCATGTAAATATTCAAATATTCATATCTCATGCTAGGAGACTCCAAAATTAGTAAAAGTGGACTTTTTGGAAACCTTGAGAAGAGATCTATGCAGTAGAGTCATAAAATTCTATATGTTTATATATGTTTTCTAACGTGTTTATTTAAGTTGAAAAAGAGCTCTAGCAATGCCTTTAAACCTAACCAGAGCAAGATCTAGAGTTTTAGAACTCCAAAAATAGTGATTCTTGTTTTGTTAATTTTGTGATGACATGTACTTGCTAGGAAAAATATTAAACACACTATTTGTTCACTGTTTTCTTAGGGTTTTGATTGGACCTTGATAAATAAGGAATTTACATTATATTACTTGTTATTTTTATATCTTGAGTTGTGCTGCTCCAATTGTTGTGAAATTTTTATGGTAGGCTTGTCATGCTATGGATGTACTGTGGTATAAATTTCATGGCCATTGCTTACTTTATGCTCAAGTTATTGAGTTAACTTGTTTATGGCTTAATAAGTAGCTTATAAATAATATATAAATGATAAATAGAAAATGTTGTTCCATAACCTTATTATGATGTTGCTCTTTGATGTTAGTTCATTCTATGGCCTTGTGTTCACAGAAAATATTGAGTTTTAGGTTTAACTTGCTCTCACATGATTTATTGCAATAGCTATTTGTCTTTTTCATAGAGGTTGTTATACTTGCCCAAATGGATTGAACGTTGGACAGTAGACTTTTGAGAGCATTTGTAGACCCCTGTAATTTTGGTAGAATTTATTGAGTATCTTTATGATGTGGTCATAATTCCACCTAATGATCTAAATAAATTAAGAAAATGTATTAAAAGAATTTATTTAGGAATGGACATTATGTTTTCTGGTGTTCATTAGTCATGTGTGACATGTTGGTAAAGTTGGTTTTATCCAATTGTATGATTGCAACATAAGTTAATAATTATTTCTCGCAATTACTAGTTTCTGGACAGTTCTGGGGGCAATATAGATTACCCCATGTTAATTATGTTTTCTGAGCACCTTGTCTATAACAAAGTTGTATATAATTCATGTATCTAGCTTGTGTTAAAATTTGGTGGCATTTGCTCAAGTATTTTTTTGAGTTATAGATGTTTAAAGTCAGGTTCCAGATTTGGTTGCTCTCTGTTTGGAGCAGACCAGAGTCTGTAGCTTCATCTTTTTGACCAATTAAACTTGGTAATCAGGCTTAGTGTATATTAAATGAATTGTAGACAATTTTATAAGCTTTCCAGAATGTCTTCTTGCGAGTCATTTGGATTTAGGGATCTCCAGTTATGATTGATTTACCCAGCTACTGCATGCATGTCCAGAATTGTGGAAAATACATGATTGCTTGGTTACTTTGTTTGCGTATTGCTAAGTGTGATTCATGTCTTGGGTGATTAAGCTATTACACCTGAGACTTTGTAAATCTTATGTCATGCTTGGTATTGCTTTCTTTGCTATTTAAGCATATTTGTTTGTATAAGGTTACTTAAGTGATGTGATGTGCTTACGTGTCTTTACTATAACCTTATACTTGCCTTGATTAACGTGTGATGCATCATCTATTGCTTTTCCTTGTATTCATGCACTGCATCTTGCATTTCATTTAGGTACGCTAGCTAAAAAACGTGAAGGACGTGATGTGACGTTGGAGCCAAACCCGAAGACAGTGTTTGGTGGATCCATCCCGAAGATAGAAGAACCGAACAAGTGTTAGACGGAGGGAATGCTCGCCAAGCGAGTTTCTTCTGACATACTCTAACTTGAGTCGGATCCTAGGCAAGCCCCGGAGCATTATAAGCCTCCTACCTTCAAAGCAATTAATTCTATATATGTTATAAGTATTGTTGCATTAAGTGGTAGGAGTTGGTTGAAAACCTTGCTGCATCAATATCACTCCTTGTCCAGATATATGAATCCTGAATCCTACTTAGACCAGGGTCGAGTAGATGCTTAGCCCTGCTTTAAGTGGTAGAAGTCAGGTGATTTCCTGTCACCTGCGAGATGTAGGGATATTCATATATGGCACGGTTGGCTATATTTGCTATCGTGGAATGGAACCATGTGTTAATAAAATGAAATGAGACCCGGGCGGGATGACGATAGTGAAACAACAAGGCATGGAGGTCTTGGGTGTGGATCTATCCCCGTCTGAGTCGTTTAAGGACCGATTCGCTGTACGTCCTTGAGTCATGTTGAACGCAGTCTAACACTTAGTTGCCCGGATAAGTCGTTCCGACCGCGAAGCCGAGTAATATGGTTCAGGCCGGGAATCGAATGGTAGGTTGCTTCTTGGAGGAGAGAAAGGATGTGCTTGGGGACATTGGCGTGAGACCAAGGGGGGGTTAGAGTCCCTATCACCTGGCAGAGTGTCGCCCTTGGGGTCGCGACATCATTCGGACCCGCGATTCCTGAATCGTATGAAAAGGTGGCCTGTGCGACCCTGGCAGGGGTCTGCACGGTGAGTGTTAGAAATACCCCTCCAGCTGGATAGGAATTCGATTCGAATCGCCGTCGCTCCCGGTTAGTGAGCACTTGACTTGAGCAGCGGCAACGTAGATTCCATTAAATTAAACGGATGGTTAATTGGATAACGATGGAAAGGTTGCCTCAATTTATACCTGCTATGGTTAATATTGTTTGCTCCTAATAAAGTGAGTGCTCTAGTACAGGTTCTAATATAGATGACATGTTAATAATAATTAACTTGATGCTTAAGCATTAATGATTACTTATCCATATTAAGCTTTTATGCAAAATGTTGTCAAGCTAGCCCACTTTATATCAGCCTTGCATGATCCTTGGTGTCACTTTATTTTTGGTTTCTGACGGGTAAGTCTAGCTGAGTACCTTCTTGTACTCAGGGTTTTATCCCCACTGTTACAGGTTGTGAAGTATCATGGCTACTGCAAGAGTTGGTTGGCTCCTGCCTTTGAGGCAGAGTGTGATCATGGGCATGATCCTTCTTATTTCTCTTCTCTCTAATGCTTTTGTTGGAAGTCGACCTTGGTACTGGCATGTATTTGAAATTAGAGAAATGTTAGTTTCAAATTACTTTGCTTTCGCTACTTTTCAATTTAAGTTGTAATAACTATGTTGAACTCCGATGTATATTAAACTACTTGTGAAATGGATGTAACATGTGACTTGTTATGTTGAATCACTACGATCTTGGCTTGTATGTTGGTTGGTTTGAAATCCCTCGCGATTTCATTGGACTACCGGAGTTATATGGGCTCAAGTGCGAGAATTTGATCACTTCGGTGATTGTTTTTATACTTGTGCTCTTATAATTTGGACGGTTCTATTACAGATGGTATCGGAGCAAGATTCAACATTAAACTTGTCGTATGTGTATTTAAAAACAAATATTTTGTTTTATAAAATCAGTTTTATTAACTTATAGCTATATATAGGTTTGCCAAATCTAAATTTTAAACCTATGTATGCCAGTGGTCAATTTCCTTATGCCCATATAAGGATTATTAGGTGGCTTATATAAGTACTAACTTGGGGGGTTTTCATTTATGCATCTACGCCCAGCCAAGGTATGTATGTGTGATAACTCTCCCACACTATGCTACCCGGTGTGTTAGATTAGAGGTAGCCTTCATATATGAAAAAGCCATATATGTTGCTAGTTTACTTTTATGCAACGTCGCACCTACGCTCAGGTAAGTGTGAGTTGTGAGAGCATGACCGTACAAACTGCGGTCTAGGGGAGAGTTAGTTTTGGTTACTGGATTATTTACATGTTACACACATGTTTATATGAACGTACTTAATTGTGGGTGATCGAATGATTCGGGTAGTTTTGGTGCTACATGTATATATACGGGGTATATGTACAAGGGAGTACTTAGAATTTTACTTCTCTGCTTTCATTGTGTGCTATATTGGGAAATGTTGGGCTGCAATGAAACTTTTCTGCAGGTACACTAACCACGAATGCGTAAGTCGAATGTAGCTGACGACTAGCTATATATCGAGAGAGTGCGTGTTATGCCACCGACATAGAACGTGATCACCACCTTAGGTTGGCAATCTTGCGAGGACGAATAGGACGAAGCATGCATCATCCGATTGTTGCTTTATGCATAACTATGCTCCTCTCAACCTTGTTCTATAGTGAGTAACTTGTTATTGATGTGGTACACTATCTTCCTTGTGTGGAGTAAAACAAGAATGCCTTGTTCCATGTTGCTTGAGAAATAAGTGTGGCTACATGCTTGAACTTAGAGATATCCTCTAGCTTAGCCAAGTGGTGGATATGTTGTTCATCCGAGCGTTTGCAAATGTTTTAGACCTCACTTAAGTAATTATGGATTCTCATGAATGAATTAAATTCGTGTTGGTCTAAGGTAATAATGTTTAGAGCTACTAGAATAACATGTTTGTGTGCTCTCTTGTTAAGTAGAACAAAGGCAAGCTTTGTTTTGCTTGTTGGACATTGGCTGCTAGAATGATTTATGTTGTAGTGATGTTTTTGTGGTCATAATGGTGTTTTCTGTAGTTATGGAGAATACCAAAGTTGTAGCTAACTTACTCATCTAGCTTGTCCAAAAATTTCATGACACTAGGCCTTATGGTTTGGGAATTATAAATTTTAGAAGTTTGTTGTCAAAATCTGCTCATGTCAGAACAGATCTGAATGTTTGCTTTATTTGACCTATGTGTTTATGGAATCATGTCTTGGAAATATTAGAGGAAGTGTAGTACGTTTTCTAAGCTTTCCAAAATGCTAAAGATCACTACTTTTGATGGTGTAAGTCACCGGTTATTAGCTTGTGAAGTTGAATGACAGAATCTGTCCAAATCTGGGCAGAAATGTCTTCTTTGTGTTGATTAACCTTGTTAGCTGTAGAATCATCCTAATACGATAATAAGAAAGTTATAGAGAATTTAATAAGATTTACATAAAGTTAAGGATGACTTTTGTTAGGTTCCTAGAACTCCAGTTGTGCATTTTTGAAGTTCTTGTCAGTTTTCTATCTATATTGGTACAGATCTGAAACATTAGCATTTTTGGTCATGTTAATCTATGAATTAGCTTTTGGTATGAATAACTAAAGTGTAGCCATCTTCCTAAGCTTTCTAGAAAGTCTAGGATCACCTTTGTAGGATGTCTACAACCTTAGTTATGGTTGAAACAAGTAACTATTGTGCTGATGTCCAGATTCTGTGCACATGCTAAGTTGGCTCCCTTAGCTAGTGTTTGTTTAGAGCTAAACTTGTAGTTAGTTCATGCTTGAGATGAATGCTTATTTTTGGGTGAGCCTTGTGCCTTGTATTGGTTGCTTAAGCCCATTCGTTTGAATTTTCTCCAATGTCTGCTTGACTATGATGTTGTATGTATGCTTGTTAGATAATTAGTGCCATAGTTGCCACTTCGTTGTCCTCGGTGAGTATACGAGTGTCGGATAGCTTTATCCTAGAACAACATTCACGTTACGTAATTGTATGGTTGTTGTCTTCAATTAGGTTCTGTCTTAGGAGTCTGAGCCTGTAGACTTGGTGGTTAGCCCTTGAATGTTTGTATCCATGCCTTTGCTTGACCGAAAGCCCAAAGTTTAGTTCTCCTATATATTTGCATAAGCCGTGGGTGTTTTGCAACTATTTTTGTGAAGACCCTTATCGACTGACCAACCAAGTTAACTTTTATCAACGCTAGCCTTTGACCATGGTTCGTACGTTGCCAGTTGTGGAGACTGTACCCAAATCCATGTTGGACCTTCCGGTTACCTCTCCTAAAGGTTAGCTAGTGTGACGCAACGTCTCTCTGCTATGGCCTCTAAATCGTGTGCTTGCAAATTCGTGCATCCACCTTATCAACTCAATCTATGACTGCGTATCGGTTTTTGCCTTGAAATTTGCTTAATTCGTCTCTCACCTTCCCAAGTCTCGGAATGTTCATCAGTCTTGATCTCATGTTGTTGCTCAATATGATTGAATCTCCTGTTAATCTTTTATCTGGTACTCCTCTCGGTGGACGCAAGTCGTACGTAGAATTTAAGCAAGAGTCTCTTGCTCAGTTATCCTTGGCAATTGTGCGATGTTCTCGTGCTATATTTTGATCTTCAGATCATTTTCGTGTTGATTCTAAACCTTGTAACTGTCTTTGAGCAGCGGCAACGTAGATTCCATTAAATTAAACGGATGGTTAATTGGATAACGATGGAAAGGTTGCCTCAATTTATACCTGCTATGGTTAATATTGTTTGCTCCTAATAAAGTGAGTGCTCTAGTACAGGTTCTAATATAGATGACATGTTAATAATAATTAACTTGATGCTTAAGCATTAATGATTACTTATCCATATTAAGCTTTTATGCAAAATGTTGTCAAGCTAGCCCACTTTATATCAGCCTTGCATGATCCTTGGTGTCACTTTATTTTTGGTTTCTGACGGGTAAGTCTAGCTGAGTACCTTCTTGTACTCAGGGTTTTATCCCCACTGTTACAGGTTGTGAAGTATCATGGCTACTGCAAGAGTTGGTTGGCTCCTGCCTTTGAGGCAGAGTGTGATCATGGGCATGATCCTTCTTATTTCTCTTCTCTCTAATGCTTTTGTTGGAAGTCGACCTTGGTACTGGCATGTATTTGAAATTAGAGAAATGTTAGTTTCAAATTACTTTGCTTCCGCTACTTTTCAATTTAAGTTGTAATAACTATGTTGAACTCCGATGTATATTAAACTACTTGTGAAATGGATGTAACATGTGACTTGTTATGTTGAATCACTACGATCTTGGCTTGTATGTTGGTTGGTTTGAAATCCCTCGCGATTTCATTGGACTACCGGAGTTATATGGGCTCAAGTGCGAGAATTTGATCACTTCGGTGATTGTTTTTATACTTGTGCTCTTATAATTTGGACGGTTCTATTACAGATGGTATCGGAGCAAGATTCAACATTAAACTTGTCGTATGTGTATTTAAAACAAATATTTTGTTTTATAAAATCAGTTTTATTAACTTATAGCTATATATAGGTTTGCCAAATCTAAATTTTAAACCTATGTATGCCAGTGGTCAATTTCCTTATGCCCATATAAGGATTATTAGGTGGCTTATATAAGTACTAACTTGGGGGGTTTTCATTTATGCATCTACGCCCAGCCAAGGTATGTATGTGTGATAACTCTCCCACACTATGCTACCCGGTGTGTTAGATTAGAGGTAGCCTTCATATATGAAAAAGCCATATATGTTGCTAGTTTACTTTTATGCAACGTCGCACCTACGCTCAGGTAAGTGTGAGTTGTGAGAGCATGACCGTACAAACTGCGGTCTAGGGGAGAGTTAGTTTTGGTTACTGGATTATTTACATGTTACACACATGTTTATATGAACGTACTTAATTGTGGGTGATCGAATGATTCGGGTAGTTTTGGTGCTACATGTATATATACGGGGTATATGTACAAGGGAGTACTTAGAATTTTACTTCTCTGCTTTCATTGTGTGCTATATTGGGAAATGTTGGGCTGCAATGAAACTTTTCTGCAGGTACACTAACCACGAATGCGTAAGTCGAATGTAGCTGACGACTAGCTATATATCGAGAGAGTGCGTGTTATGCCACCGACATAGAACGTGATCACCACCTTAGGTTGGCAATCTTGCGAGGACGAATAGGACGAAGCATGCATCATCCGATTGTTGCTTTATGCATAACTATGCTCCTCTCAACCTTGTTCTATAGTGAGTAACTTGTTATTGATGTGGTACACTATCTTCCTTGTGTGGAGTAAAACAAGAATGCCTTGTTCCATGTTGCTTGAGAAATAAGTGTGGCTACATGCTTGAACTTAGAGATATCCTCTAGCTTAGCCAAGTGGTGGATATGTTGTTCATCCGAGCGTTTGCAAATGTTTTAGACCTCACTTAAGTAATTATGGATTCTCATGAATGAATTAAATTCGTGTTGGTCTAAGGTAATAATGTTTAGAGCTACTAGAATAACATGTTTGTGTGCTCTCTTGTTAAGTAGAACAAAGGCAAGCTTTGTTTTGCTTGTTGGACATTGGCTGCTAGAATGATTTATGTTGTAGTGATGTTTTTGTGGTCATAATGGTGTTTTCTGTAGTTATGGAGAATACCAAAGTTGTAGCTAACTTACTCATCTAGCTTGTCCAAAAATTTCATGACACTAGGCCTTATGGTTTGGGAATTATAAATTTTAGAAGTTTGTTGTCAAAATCTGCTCATGTCAGAACAGATCTGAATGTTTGCTTTATTTGACCTATGTGTTTATGGAATCATGTCTTGGAAATATTAGAGGAAGTGTAGTACGTTTTCTAAGCTTTCCAAAATGCTAAAGATCACTACTTTTGATGGTGTAAGTCACCGGTTATTAGCTTGTGAAGTTGAATGACAGAATCTGTCCAAATCTGGGCAGAAATGTCTTCTTTGTGTTGATTAACCTTGTTAGCTGTAGAATCATCCTAATACGATAATAAGAAAGTTATAGAGAATTTAATAAGATTTACATAAAGTTAAGGATGACTTTTGTTAGGTTCCTAGAACTCCAGTTGTGCATTTTTGAAGTTCTTGTCAGTTTTCTATCTATATTGGTACAGATCTGAAACATTAGCATTTTTGGTCATGTTAATCTATGAATTAGCTTTTGGTATGAATAACTAAAGTGTAGCCATCTTCCTAAGCTTTCTAGAAAGTCTAGGATCACCTTTGTAGGATGTCTACAACCTTAGTTATGGTTGAAACAAGTAACTATTGTGCTGATGTCCAGATTCTGTGCACATGCTAAGTTGGCTCCCTTAGCTAGTGTTTGTTTAGAGCTAAACTTGTAGTTAGTTCATGCTTGAGATGAATGCTTATTTTTGGGTGAGCCTTGTGCCTTGTATTGGTTGCTTAAGCCCATTCGTTTGAATTTTCTCCAATGTCTGCTTGACTATGATGTTGTATGTATGCTTGTTAGATAATTAGTGCCATAGTTGCCACTTCGTTGTCCTCGGTGAGTATACGAGTGTCGGATAGCTTTATCCTAGAACAACATTCACGTTACGTAATTGTATGGTTGTTGTCTTCAATTAGGTTCTGTCTTAGGAGTCTGAGCCTGTAGACTTGGTGGTTAGCCCTTGAATGTTTGTATCCATGCCTTTGCTTGACCGAAAGCCCAAAGTTTAGTTCTCCTATATATTTGCATAAGCCGTGGGTGTTTTGCAACTATTTTTGTGAAGACCCTTATCGACTGACCAACCAAGTTAACTTTTATCAACGCTAGCCTTTGACCATGGTTCGTACGTTGCCAGTTGTGGAGACTGTACCCAAATCCATGTTGGACCTTCCGGTTACCTCTCCTAAAGGTTAGCTAGTGTGACGCAACGTCTCTCTGCTATGGCCTCTAAATCGTGTGCTTGCAAATTCGTGCATCCACCTTATCAACTCAATCTATGACTGCGTATCGGTTTTTGCCTTGAAATTTGCTTAATTTGTCTCTCACCTTCCCAAGTCTCGGAATGTTCATCAGTCTTGATCTCATGTTGTTGCTCAATATGATTGAATCTCCTGTTAATCTTTTATCTGGTACTCCTCTCGGTGGACGCAAGTCGTACGTAGAATTTAAGCAAGAGTCTCTTGCTCAGTTATCCTTGGCAATTGTGCGATGTTCTCGTGCTATATTTTGATCTTCAGATCATTTTCGTGTTGATTCTAAACCTTGTAACTACCTTTGCTTGCTATCCCTCCTTGTATGGCGTTTGTTCCTACAACCCATTGGTGCCACTGGAAATTTCACTTTCGTTATGCGTTTAGTAATGGTGTTATGAGTAGCCACTGATGGTGCCACGACGAAACCAAGGGCCTCCTGTGGCTGCAGACGCATGGCTGGCTGCTTGGCACGCGCTGGTATCACGGTTTCTAGTCATGATTCATTATCAAACGACAGACGATGTGTTATTTTCTCATGTTCCTTTTCTTGGTTATCTCTCCATATCTTATCGTAAGACCCATATCTCAGACCGAAAGTAGTAGAACTTCGATTTGAAGTTATATGAAGGATAATCTTTGAAGAACAGGTCACCAACATAAACATTAACATACTACACGAGGTGGTATACAAGTGACTCTACTTAGTTGTCCCCGTATTGACGAACATTATCTATTGAGCGAAGTATCTCATGTCTATTGGATAAAAAGGACACACAACACTTAATGTTGTACAAGTTATTGGTGGGATGAGAATCGATTGTCACATTATGCATATGACCGGAGCTATCCAAGTCGCAATCTTGGGTGCATAATGACCATATGACCGAAATCAACCATCTCTAGAATAACTTCGTATTTGCTAACTTCGATGGCAACCATCTGTTCTGCATCAACCACAGTTGTTGTGGTCAAGAGTGATGATTTGGAACTTTTTAGTGTTGAGAGACAACTGATTAGTTACCAATAGGAAGGTTAATCTCCAGCTAGGTAACAACTCTTTGGTAGCTACGAAGGCTATGTCTTACAAAGCAATAACCAATAAGAAGTTAATCAACTAGCCAACAACTTGAGTGATATTCTATCTTCTAGAGCCATTATATCAAGTCAATTCCATCTTGGACAATCAAACAGATAGTGCAAGGTGTTCTATCCAATAAAGTGAAGAATTAGAGAAAGCCTACCCTAGTTTCGATCAGCATCCTTGTGCCCTTAGGTGCCACAAATGGTTTGTTCATAACTCTATTGGACGATCTCTTAAGTGGTCTTAAGGATCCTGTTGTACACCCTTTCGCTTGGCTTTTATGTCCTCTCATCAACAATTATTGGGAAAATCAAGGGTTCTACGAGTAAATTTGCAAATCGAAAGCAATTTGAAAAATGTCAAACAACAGATTTCCCATCTTAGAGCTGCTATTTTATCCTAAAAAGGAAGCCTCAAGGTGAAAGTTGGCCTGACAAAGTTGCTACACTGCAAGTCAACTCAACTTACAGTGCAACTAAGTCATAAAGGAAAATTTTTACTCAATCGCTTGGTGGTAGACTACTCCCGCGGTTAAGTGAATAATTACAACTTTTGTTGTCCTTAAGGCCTCGCTACATCGTTTCTTTGGTAATGATTTTCCAATGATGACATACTTTGGTACCTTATAAATGTTTTTACCCAAGAGGTTGCATCTGATTCAACCCAGATAGCTGTTGTCTTTGGATAAAAGAATCTTTAGATAGCTATTGGCAGAAATAGAAAGCCGACAGAGTCAGCTATCACATTCACTGACCCCTCGACAGACTCAGATAATACAGTGTTATCATCAGAGAAAGAGAACTGCACACATGGAACCTAAAGTAATTTTCCATTAGTTGATATATGAATGTTTGAACATTTACGACCAACATAGACCCTGTCTATTGGTTAGTTAGTACCATATAATCTCAGAGAATGTTTTGTCATCTATGATCTCACCCTTTTTGAAAGGTTGTACTCAAGCCATTTTGGTAGAGAACTGTTTTTCAAAAACGTGTGAACATAGAGTCATTTCAACGATCATATTTCTGAAGATTTCGGTCTAGTGTCAAGTTCATACGGACTATGTTGTGTTCACTAAAGAATCAGATACTTGTGGGTGGTTCACTCATGGACCAAATGATCTCCGTACACTGAGAATGCAGTACGTGCTATCTTGGATTCCTCCCAAAGTAACAATGCTTCATGGAAGTCACTGAAGGAAATTCTTCAGACAAATTTTACCATGAAAAGTCAGTGTCAGAAAGTGCCTTCGACCAAATTAGTTCCACCAATGTTAAAGCTTTGTAGCCGAATGCTATAGCACATGATGGGAACTAGATAACGTGTCTCTCTTCCTTAAAAGATCTTCCATTCCGAATCTCGGGACGCGATTCTTTTAAGGGGGGAGGGCTGTAACACCCCAGGTGTTATCTTGGCTAGTTTGGGCACTAACCTTGCATAGCTTAGCATGATCCACTCCTATCATGAACCTAGCATCTTGTTGATCAAGCTCAAGTGAGGAAACATTCATTTTGGACTAGTGAACACCTCTGTTCACTATTGAAACATAAGCTTGTACTTAAGTGCTGTTATGCATGGTATGCTTTGACCATGTGTCCTCTATACAAGTACTTGTTGTACATGTTGGTAAACATCTTTGTAATGGGTGATCATCATGTAAGAAGACCCGGAAACAGGAAACATAATGATAAAACATATGTAACAATCATTGTTATTTTATGCTTCCATTATGTGTTAATTAGGGATCTTGTGTAAATGATACTTGTGATGGTCTAACATGTGCTCTAGCACCTTCACTATGCTTAGGGTACCTATTGGAGCAATGTTCATGTTGACCATATTGCCTAATTAAGCTTCTAATCATCAGTTTGACCTAATTTGACCCTAGGAGCTCTTTTGCTTCCCTATTTAAAAAGTGCTTCAAGATGAGTTTGCATGTTGATGCACTTTTAAACAAAAGTGTAGCAAAATTGTTGTGGAACAAAAGTCCTTTAATGAGCATCTCATGAAAATGGCTGGAAAATGCTCAGATGGGGCCCTCAAGTCAGGATTTCATACTGTTTCCACACTTAGAAAATATTCCAAGTCAGAACTAACATTTCAGTTTCATGTGCACTACTTTGGAGCACTGTATCTCTCAAACTAAGCAGAACCAGCTCAGGATTTTATTGGCAACTTTGTAGATCTCATGTAGCCCTACACTTTTGTAAATTGCACCTTGAGCTAAATCAAAACGGATTGAGAACTATAGGAACGAGAAGGGGGCGGATTCAGTCAGTCGGAGAGGGACTGAATCGTTCTTCAGTTTGAAACGGAGCTGAGCTCGTGGCCGATCGGTTTCAGGCCGCTTGCGCCACGTGGTGCCGGTACATCGACGGGAGGCCACGACGCCTGGACAGGGGTGCGTTAAGACGACGCCAACCCGCTGCTCTGCCCCATTCACTTCTCCTTTCCCTTCTTGCTCACGCCGAAGCGGAGAAGCTCACCGTCACACCGCCGTGAGCTCCGGTGAGCCCGTGCGCGTGAACCACCGTGCCTCAGTCCACCCAACTCCACCTAAAGCTCCACATTGCTCTGCTCTTCATCGAAATCGCCTTGCATTGGGGAAAAAGTCAAGCCTTAGGGAGCAGTTCTCGATTTCCTCTTCACTGGTGCTTGGTCCGCCATGAACGGAGTTCCAACTCCGCGCGGCCAGCCTCACCAGATCTCCCTCTCCTACAGCTTGTTCCTATTTCTGAGTCACATTAGGGTGTAGATCATGAAACCCTAGCGAATCGAAGCTCTACTGAGTTCATCGCATCGGAACAGGCCTCGACGCCGCGCGCGTCCACCATTGCCGCCCGAGAGCTCGAGTCCAATCTCTCCATGCCCATGCATTCTTTGGTAAATTCGATCGATGTCTAGGGTTTCTGGGTTAGTCTTCTTGTTGTGTGCTTGATGGAACCGCCAGCCGGAGTTTCACCGGAGCGGAACGCTATGGCCCCGCCGCCGTCGGCAATGCCCCCCCATGGAGCCACCGCGCACGTGGTCAGCAGGCCACCGACCCCCTCGGACCGTACTACGGATGTCTGTGGACGCGCCTCGCCGCCCTGGAGCTTTTCCACTACTTCCCCGCGGCCGTCGACGGCCGGCGGCAAACCTCCTCTGTTTTCGGTGAACGGAGGAAGCCGACATCCTCTCTCCCTGTCCCTCTGTGGGTCTTTGACAGGCGGGCTCGATAGAACAGTGGGTCCCTCGCGTCAGTTAAGTAGTGTTTGGTTTGGGGTACAGATCTGGGTACGCCTAGCAATTTCAATAGGGTTTGAGTAATTCTGATTTTGAATTTCAGATTTCATGTAAATCTTCAAATATTCATATCTCATGCTAGGAGACTCCAAAATTAGTAAAAGTAGACTTTTTGGAAACCTTGAGAAGAGATCTATGCAGTAGAGTCATAAAATTCTATATGTTTATAGATGTTTTCTAATGTGTTTATTTAAGTTGAAAAAGAGCTCTAGCAATGCCTTTAAACCTAACCAGAGCAAGATCTAGAGTTTTAGAACTCCAAAAATAGTGATTCTTATTTTGTTAATTTTGTGATGACATTTACTTGCTAGGAAAAATATTAAACACACTATTTGTTCATTGTTTTCTTAGGGTTTTGATTGGACCTTGATAAATAAGGAATTTACATTATATTGCTTGTTATTTTTTATATCTTGAGTTGTGCTGCTCCAATTGATGTAAAATTTTTATGGTAGGCTTGTCATGCTATGGATGTACTGTGGTATAAATTTCATGGCCATTGCTTACTTTATGCTCAAGTTATTGAGTTAACTTGTTTATGGCTTAATAAATAGCTTATAAATAATATATAAATGATAAAATAGAAAATGTTGTTCCATCACCTTATTATGATGTTGCTCTTTGATGTTAGTCCATTCTATGGCCATGTGTTCACAGAAAATATTGAGTTTTAGGTTTAACTTGCTCTCACATGATTTATTGCAATAGCTATTTGTCTTTTTCATAGAGGTTGTTATACTTGCCAAATGGATTGAAAGTTGGACAGTAGACTTTTGAGAGCATTTGTAGACCCCTGTAATTTTGGTAGAATTTATTGAGTATCTTTATGATGTGGTCATAATTCCACCTAATGATCTAAATAAATTAAGAAAATGTATTAAAAGAATTTATTTAGGAATGGACATTATGTTTTCTGGTGTTCATTAGTCATGTGTGACATGTTGGTAAAGTTGGTTTTATCCAATTGTATGATTGCAACATAAGTTAATAATTATTTCTCGCAATTTCTAGTTTCTGGACAGTTCTGGGGGCAATGTAGATTACCCCATGTTAATTATGTTTTCTGAGCACCTTGTCTATAACAAAGTTGTATATAATTCATGTATCTAGCTTGTGTTAAAATTTGGTAGCATTTGGTCAAGTAGTTTTTGAATTATAGATGTTTAAAGTCAGGTTCCAGATTTGGTTGCTCTCTGTTTGGAGCAGACCAGAGTCTGTAGTTTCATCTTTTTGACCAATTAAACTTGGTAATCAGGCTTATTGTATATTAAATGAATTGTAGACAATTTCATAAGCTTTCCAGAATGTCTTCTTGCGAGTCATTTGGATTTAGGGATCTCCAGTTATGATTGATTTACCCAGCTACTGCATGCATGTCCAGAATTGTGGAAAATACATGATTGCTTGGTTACTTTGTTTGCGTATTGCTAAGTGTGATTCATGTCTTGGGTGATTAAGCTATTACACCTAAGACTTTGTAAATCTTATGTCATGCTTGGTATTGCTTTCTTTGCTATTTAAGCATATTTGTTTGTATAAGGTTACTTAAGTGATGTGATGTGCTTACGTGTCTTTACTATAACCTTATACTTGCCTTGATTAACGTGTGATGCATCATCTATTGCTTTTCCTTGTATTCATGCACTGCATCTTGCATTTCATTTAGGTACGCTAGCTAAAAAACGTGAAGGACGTGATGTGACGTTGGAGCCAAACCCGAAGACGGTGTTTGGTGGATCCATCCCGAAGATAGAACCGAACAAGTGTTAGACGGAGGGAATGCTCGCCAAGCGAGTTTCTTCTGACATACTCTAACTTGAGTCAGATCCCAGGCAAGCCCCGGAGCATTATAAGCCTCCTACCTTCAAAGCAATTAATTCTATATATGTTATAAGTATTGTTGCATTAAGTGGTAGGAGTTGGTTGAAAACCTTGCTGCATCAATATCACTCCTTGTCCAGATATATGAATCCTGAATCCTACTTAGACCAGGGTCGAGTAGATGCTTAGCCCTGCTTTAAGCGGTAGAAGTCAGGTGATTTCCTGTCACCTGCGAGATGTAGGGATATTCATATATGGCACGGTTGGCTATATTTGCTATCGTGGAATGGAACCATATTTTAATAAAATGAAATGAGACCGGGCGGGATGACGATAGTGAAACAACAAGGCATGGAGGTCTTGGGTGTGGATCTATCCCCGTCTGAGTCGTTTAAGGACCGATTCGCTGTACGTCCTTGAGTCATGTTGAACGCAGTCTAACACTTAGTTGGCCGGATAAGTCGTTCCGACCGCGAAGCCGAGTAATATGGTTCAGGCCGAGAATCGAATGGTAGGTTGCTTCTTGGAGGAGAGAAAGGATGTGCTTGGGGACATTGGCGTGAGACCAAGGGGGGTTAGAGTCCCTATCACCTGGCAGAGTGTCGCCCTTGGGGTCGCGACATCATTCGGACCCGCGATTCCTGAATCGTATGAAAAGGTGGCCTGTGCGACCCTGGCAGGGGTCTGCACGGTGAGTGTTAGAAATACCCCTCCAGCTAGATAGGAATTTGATTCGAATCGCCGTCGCTCCCAGTTAGTGAGCACTTGACTTGAGCAGCGGCAACGTAGATTCCATTAAATTGAACGGATGGTTAATTGGATAACGATGGAAAGGTTGCCTCAATTTATACCCGCTATGGTTAATATTGTTTGCTCCTAATAAAGTGAGTGCTCTAGTACAGGTTCTAATATAGATGACATGTTAATAATAATTAACTTGATGCTTAAGCATTAATGATTACTTATCCATATTAAGCTTTTATGCAAAATGTTGTCAAGCTAGCCCACTTTATATCAGCCTTGCATGATCCTTGGTGTCACTTTATTTTTGGTTTCTGACGGGTAAGTCTAGCTGAGTACCTTCTTATACTCAGGGTTTTATCCCCACTGTTGCAGGTTGTGAAGTATCATGGCTACTGCAAGAGTTGGTTGGCTCCTGCCTTTGAGGCAGAGTGTGATCATGGGCATGATCCTTCTTATTTCTCTTCTCTCTAATGCTTTTGTTGGAAGTCGACCTTGGTACTGGCATGTATTTGAAATCAGAGAAATGTTCGTTTCAAATTACTTTGCTTCCGCTACTTTTCAATTTAAGTTGTAATAACTATGTTGAACTCTGATGTATATTAAACTACTTGTGAAATGGATGTAACATGTGACTTGTTATGTTGAATCACTACGATCTTGGCTTGTATGTTGGTTGGTTTGAAATCCCTCGCGATTTCATTGGACTAACGGAGTTATATGGGCTCAAGTGCGAGAATTTGATCACTTCGGTGATTGTTTTTGTACTTGTGCTCTTATAATTTGGACGGTTCTGTTACAGAACTCGTAAGCGACGTGGTTCGTGTGGAATCTCGTTTTAGTCCATTTGAAGATAGTGTTAGTGTCAGTGCAATGTTGGAGCACGGTTTGCACCGAACATACCATAGGCATAGAAATCGTTTTGGACGATCTCGATCAGACTCCTATGTGATGAGGCTCAAGTGGAAGCTCGGATCGTTCCGTTTCGGGATAGTGCTTCTCTTGATGCAAGATTGGTGCACGGTTTGCACCAAATGTACCATAAGCATACAAATCATTTTGGATGCACTTGATGGGACTCCTAGGTGACGAGGCTCAAGTGGAAGCTCGGCACGGTCCATTTGGAGATAATGCTACTCTTGATGCATGATTGGTGCACGGTTTGCGTCGAAAATACTGTAGGCTCGGAAATAGTATTGGAGGCACCCGATGGAACTCCTTGGTTACGTGGGTCATGTGGAATCTTGTTTTGATCTGTTTTGAAACAATGTTAGCGTCGGTGCAAGATAGGTGCTCGGTTTGCGTCAAATGTACCATAGGTTCATAAATTGTTTTAGAAGCACCCGCGGTACTCCTAGGTGATGAGGGTCTGGTGGAGATCTGTTTGGTCCTTTTGGAGATAGTGCAACAAAAGATAGGTGCACGATTTGCATTGAACGTACCATAGGTCATAAACAGTTTTGGACGCACCCGATGGAACTCGTAAGCGACGTGGGTCGTGTGGAATCTCATTGTACTCCATTTGAAGATAGTGTTAGTGTGTGCAAGGTTGGAGCACGGTTTGCACCGAACATACCATAGGCATAGAAATCGTTTTGGACGATCTTGATCAGACTCCTATGTGATGAGGCTCAAGTGGAAGCTCGGTTCGGTCCGTTTCGAGATAGTGCTTCTCTTGATGCAAGATTGGTGCACGGTTTGCACCAAATGTACCATAAGCATACAAATCATTTTGGATGCACTCGATGGGACTCCTAGGTGACGAGGCTCAAGTGGAATCTCGATTCGGTACGTCTAGAGATAGTGCTACTCTTGATGCAAGATTGGTGCTCGGTTTGCGTCGAATGTGCCGTAGGCTCAGAAATAGTATTGGAGGCACCCAATGGAACTCCTAGGTGACGTAGGTCATGTGGAATCTCATTTTGATCTATTTTGAGACAGTGTTAGCGTCGGTGCAAGATAGGTGCACGGTTTGCACTGAACGTACCATAGGCATAGAAATCGTTTTGGACACACTCGATGGGACTCCTAGGTGACGAGGCTCAAGTGGAAGCTCGGTACGGTCCATTTGGAGATAGTGCTACTCTTGATGCATGATTGGTGCACTGTTTGCGTCGAACATACCATAGGCTCGGAAATAGTATTGGAGGCACCCAATGGAACTCCTAGGTTACGTGGGTCATGTGGAATCTTGTTTCGATCTGTTTTGGAACAGTGTTAGCGTCAGTGCAAGATAGGTGCTCGGTTTGCGTCAAACATACCATAGGTTCATAAATTGTTTTAGAAGCACCCGCGGTACTCCTAGGTGATGAGGGTCTAGTGGAGATCTGTTTGGGTCGTTTGGAGATAGTGCTACAGAAGGTAGGTGCATCGTTTGCATTGAACGTACCATAGGTCATAAACAGTTTTGGACGCACCCGATGGAACTCGTAAGCGACGTGGGTCGTGTGGAATCTCGTTTTAGTCCATTTAGAGATATTGTTAGTGTCAGTGCAAGGTTGGAGCACGGTTTGCACCGAACATACCATAGGCATAGAAATCATTTTGGATGATCTCGATCAGACTCCTATGTGACGAGGCTCAAGTGGAAGCTCGATTCGGTCGATTTCGGGATAGTGCTTCTCTTGATGCAAGATTGGTGCTTGGTTTGCACCAAATGTACCATAAGCATACAAATCATTTTAGATGCACTCGATGGGACTCCTAGGTGCCGAGGCTCAAGTGGAATCTCGATTCGGTACGTTTGGAGATAGTGCTACTCTTGATGCAAGATTGGTGCTCGGTTTTCGTCGAATGTGCCGTAGGCTCAGAAATAGTATTGGAGGCACCCGATGGAACTCCTAGGTGACGTGGGTCTTGTGGAATCTCGTTTCGATCTATTTTAAGACAGTGTTAGTGTCGGTGCAAGATAGGTGCACGGTTTGCACTAAACATACCATAGGCATAGAAATCGTTTTGGACACACTCGATGGGACTCCTAGGTGACGAGGCTCGAGTGGAAGCTCGGTACGGTCCATTTGGAGATAGTGCTACTCTTGATGCATGATTGTTGCACGGTTTGCGTCGAACATACCGTAGGCTCAGAAATAGTATTGGAGGCACCCGATGGAATTCCTAGGTTACGCGGGTCATGTGGAATCTTGTTTCGATCTGTTTTGAAACAGTGTTAGCGTCGGTGCAAGATAGGTGCTTGGTTTGCATCAAACATACCATAGGTTCATAAATTGTTTTAGAAGCACCCGCGGTACTCCTAGGTGATGGGGGTCTGGTGGAGATCTGTTTGGGTCCTTTGGAGATAGTGCTACAGAAGATAGGTGCACGGTTTGCATTGAACGTACCATAGGTCAAAAATAGTTTTGGACGCACCCGATGGAACTCGTAAGTGACGTGGGTCGTGTGGAATCTCGTTTTAGTCCATTTGGAGATAGTGTTAGTGTCAGTGCAAGGTTGGAGCATGGTTTGCACCGAACATACCATAGGCATAGAAAATCGTTTTGGATGATCTCGATCAGACTCCTATGTGACGAGGCTCAAGTGGAAGCTCGATTCGGTCCATTTCGGGATAGTGCTTCTCTTGATGCAAGATTGGTGCTTGGTTTGCACCAAATGTACCATAAGCATACAAATCATTTTAGATGCACTCGATGGGACTCCTAGGTGCCGAGGCTCAAGTGGAATCTTGATTCGGTACGTTTGGAGATAGTGCTACTCTTGATGCAAGATTGGTGCTTGGTTTGCGTCGAATGTGTCGTAGGCTCGGAAATAGTATTGGAGGCACCCGATGGAACTCCTAGGTGACGTGGGTCTTGTGGAATCTCGTTTTGATCTATTTTAAGACAGTGTTAGTGTCGGTGCAAGATAGGTGCACGGTTTGCACTAAACATACCATAGGCATATAAATCGTTTTGGACACACTCGATGGGACTACTAGGTGACGAGGCTCAAGTGGAAGCTTGGTACGGTCCATTTGGAGATAGTGCTACTCTTGATGCATGATTGGTGCACGGTTTGCGTCAAACATACCGTAGGCTCGGAAATAGTATTGGAGGCACCCAATGGAACTCCTAGGTTACGTGGGTCATATGGAATCTTGTTTCGATCTGTTTTGAAATAGTGTTAGCATCGGTGCAAGATAGGTGCTCGGTTTACGTCAAACATACCATAGGTTCATAAATTGTTTTAGAAGCACCCGCGGTACTCCTAGGTGATGAGGCTCTGGTGGAGATCTATTTGGTTCGTTTGGAGATAGTTCTACAGAAGATAGGTGCACGGTTTGCATTGAACGTACCATAGGTCATAAACAGTTTTGGACGCACCCGATGGAACTCGTAAGTGATGTGGGTCGCGTGGAATCTCGTTTTAGTCCATTTGGAGATAGTGTTAGTGTCAGTGCAAGGTTGGAGCACGGTTTGCACCGAACATACCATAGGCATAGAAATCATTTTGGATGATCTCGATCAGACTCCTATGTGATGAGGCTCAAGTGGAAGCTCGGTTCGGTCTGTTTCAGGATAGTGCTTCTCTTGATGCAAGATTGGTGCACGGTTTGCACCAAATGTACCATAAGCATACAAATCATTTTAGATGCACTCGATGGGACTCCTAGGTGACGAGGCTCAAGTGGAATCTTGATTCGGTACGTGTGGAGATAGTGCTACTCTTGATGCAAGATTGGTGCTCGGTTTGCGTCGAATGTGCCGTAGGCTCGGAAATAGTATTGGAGGCACCCGATGGAACTCCTAGGTGACGTGGGTCTTGTGGAATCTCGTTTTGATCTATTTTAAGACAGTGTTAGTTTCGGTGCAAGATTGGTGCATGGTTTGCACTAAACATACCATAGGCATAGATATCGTTTTGGACACACTCGATAGGACTCCTAGGTGACGAGGCTCGAGTGGAAGCTCGGTACGGTCCATTTGTAGATAGTGCTACTCTTGATGCATGATTGTTGCATGGTTTGCGTCGAACATACCGTAGGCTCAGAAATAGTATTGGAGGCACCCGATGGAATTCCTAGGTTACGTGGGTCATGTGGAATCTTGTTTCGATCTGTTTTGAAACAGTGTTAGCGTCGGTGCAAGATAGGTGCTTGGTTTGCGTCAAACATACCATAGGTTCATAAATTGTTTTAGAAGCACCCACGGTACTCCTAGGTGATGGGGGTCTGGTGGAGATCTGTTTGGGTCCTTTGGAGATAGTGCTACAGAAGATAGGTGCACGGTTTGCATTGAACATACCATAGGTCATAAATAGTTTTGGACGCACCCGATGGAACTCGTAAGTGATGTGGGTCATGTGGAATCTCGTTTTAGTCCATTTGGAGATAGTGTTAGTGTCAGTGCAAGGTTGGAGCATGGTTTGCACCGAACATACCATAGGCATAGAAATCGTTTTGGATTATCTCGATCAGACTCCTATGTGACGAGGCTCAAGTGGAAGCTCGATTCGATCCATTTCGGGATAGTGCTTCTCTTGATGCAAGATTGGTGCTTGGTTTGCACCAAATGTACCATAAGCATACAAATCATTTTAGATGCACTCGATGGGACACCTAGGTGTCGAGGCTCAAGTGGAATCTCGATTCGGTACGTTTGGAGATAGTGCTACTCTTGATGCAAGATTGGTGCTTGGTTTGCGTCGAATGTGTCGTAGGCTCAGAAATAGTATTGGAGGCACTCGATGGAACTCCTAGGTGACGTGGGTCTTGTGGAATCTCGTTTTGATCTATTTTAAGACAGTGTTAGTGTCGGTGCAAGATAGGTGCACGGTTTGCACTAAACATACCATAGGCATATAAATCGTTTTGGACACACTCGATGGGACTACTAGGTGCGAGGCTCAAGTGGAAGCTTGGTACGGTCCATTTGGAGATAGTGCTACTCTTGATGCATGATTGGTGCACGGTTTGCGTCGAACATACCGTAGGCTCGGAAATAGTATTGGAGGCACCCAATGGAACTCCTAGGTTACGTGGGTCATATGGAATCTTGTTTCGATCTGTTTTGAAATAGTGTTAGCGTCGGTGCAAGATAGGTGCTCGGTTTACGTCAAACATACCATAGGTTCATAAATTGTTTTAGAAGCACCCGCGGTACTCCTAGGTGATGAGGCTCTAGTGGAGATCTATTTGGTTCGTTTGGAGATAGTGCTACAGAAGATAGGTGCACGGTTTGCATTGAACGTACCATAGGTCATAAACAGTTTTGGACGCACCCGATGGAACTCGTAAGTGATGTGGGTCGCGTGGAATCTCGTTTTAGTCCATTTGGAGATAGTGTTAGTGTCAGTGCAAGGTTGGAGCATGGTTTGCACCGAACATACCATAGGCATAGAAATCATTTTGGATGATCTCGATCAGACTCCTATGTGACGAGGCTTTAGTGGAAGCTCGGTTCGGTCCGTTTCGGGATAGTGCTTCTCTTGATGCAAGATTGGTGCTTGGTTTGCACCAAATGTAGCATAGGCATAGAAATCATTTTGGACGCACTCGAGAGGACTCGTAGGTGACGAGGCTCAAGTGGAAGCTCGATTCGGTACCATAGGTTCATAAATTGTTTTAGAAGCACCCGCGGTACTCCTAGGTGATGGGGGTCTGGTGGAGATCTGTTTGGGTCCTTTGGAGATAGTGCTACAGAAGATAGGTGCACGGTTTGCATTGAACGTACCATAGGTCAAAAATAGTTTTGGACGCACCCGATGGAACTCGTAAGTGACGTGGGTCGTATGGAATCTCGTTTTAGTCCATTTGGAGATAGTGTTAGTGTCAGTGCAAGGTTGGAGCATGGTTTGCACCGAACATACCATAGGCATAGAAAATCGTTTTGGATGATCTCGATCAGACTCCTATGTGACGAGGCTCAAGTGGAAGCTCGATTCGGTCCATTTCGGGATAGTGCTTCTCTTGATGCAAGATTGGTGCTTGGTTTGCACCAAATGTACCATAAGCATACAAATCATTTTAGATGCACTCGATGGGACTCCTAGGTGCCGAGGCTCAAGTGGAATCTTGATTCGGTACGTTTGGAGATAGTGCTACTCTTGATGCAAGATTGGTGCTTGGTTTGCGTCGAATGTGTCGTAGGCTCGGAAATAGTATTGGAGGCACCCGATGGAACTCCTAGGTGATGTGGGTCTTGTGGAATCTCGTTTTGATATATTTTAAGACAGTGTTAGTGTCGGTGCAAGATAGGTGCACGGTTTGCACTAAACATACCATAGGCATATAAATCGTATTGGACACACTCGATGGGACTACTAGGTGACGAGGCTCAAGTGGAAGCTTGGTACGGTCCATTTGGAGATAGTGCTACTCTTGATGCATGATTGGTGCACGGTTTGCGTCAAACATACCGTAGGCTCGGAAATAGTATTGGAGGCACCCAATGGAACTCCTAGGTTACGTGGGTCATATGGAATCTTGTTTCGATCTGTTTTGAAATAGTGTTAGCATCGGTGCAAGATAGGTGCTCGGTTTACGTCAAACATACCATAGGTTCATAAATTGTTTTAGAAGCACCCGCGGTACTCCTAGGTGATGAGGCTCTGGTGGAGATCTATTTGGTTCGTTTGGAGATAGTTCTACAGAAGATAGGTGCACGGTTTGCATTGAACGTACCATAGGTCATAAACAGTTTTGGATGCACCCGATGGAACTCATAAGTGATGTGGGTCGCGTGGAATCTCGTTTTAGTCCATTTGGAGATAGTGTTAGTGTCTGTGCAAGGTTGGAGCACGGTTTGCACCGAACATACCATAGGCATAGAAATCATTTTGGATGATCTCGATCAGACTCCTATGTGATGAGGCTCAAGTGGAAGCTCGGTTCGGTCTGTTTCGGGATAGTGCTTCTCTTGATGCAAGATTGGTGCACGGTTTGCACCAAATGTACCATAAGCATACAAATCATTTTAGATGCACTCGATGGGACTCCTAGGTGACGAGGCTCAAGTGGAATCTTGATTCGGTACGTGTGGAGATAGTGCTACTCTTGATGCAAGATTGGTGCTCGGTTTGCGTCGAATGTGCCGTAGGCTCGAAAATAGTATTGGAGGCACCCGATGGAACTCCTAGGTGACGTGGGTCTTGTGGAATCTCGTTTTGATCTATTTTAAGACAGTGTTAGTGTCGGTGCAAGATAGGTGCACGGTTTGCACTAAACATACCATAGGCATAGATATCGTTTTGGACACACTCGATAGGACTCCTAGGTGACGAGGCTCGAGTGGAAGCTCGGTACGGTCCATTTGTAGATAGTGCTACTCTTGATGCATGATTGTTGCATGGTTTGCGTCGAACATACCGTAGGCTCAGAATTCCTAGGTTACGTGGGTCATGTGGAATCTTGTTTCGATCTGTTTTGAAACAGTGTTAGCGTCGGTGCAAGATAGGTGCTTGGTTTGCGTCAAACATACCATAGGTTCATAAATTGTTTTAGAAGCACCCACGGTACTCCTAGGTGATGGGGGTCTGGTGGAGATCTGTTTGGGTCCTTTGGAGATAGTCCTACAGAAGATAGGTGCACGGTTTGCATTGAACGTACCATAGGTCATAAATAGTTTTGGACGCACCCGATGGAACTCGTAAGTGATGTGGGTCGTGTGGAATCTCGTTTTAGTCCATTTGGAGATAGTGTTAGTGTCAGTGCAAGGTTGGAGCATGGTTTGCACCGAACATACCATAGGCATAGAAATCGTTTTGGATTATCTCGATCAGACTCCTATGTGACGAGGCTCAAGTGGAAGCTCGATTCGATCCATTTCGGGATAGTGCTTCTCTTGATGCAAGATTGGTGCTTGGTTTGCACCAAATGTACCATAAGCATACAAATCATTTTAGATGCACTCGATGGGACACCTAGGTGTCGAGGCTCAAGTGGAATCTCGATTCGGTACGTTTGGAGATAGTGCTACTCTTGATGCAAGATTGGTGCTTGGTTTGCGTCGAATGTGTCGTAGGCTCAGAAATAGTATTGGAGGCACCCGATGGAACTCCTAGGTGACGTGGGTCTTGTGGAATCTCGTTTTGATCTATTTTAAGACAGTGTTAGTGTCGGTGCAAGATAGGTGCACGGTTTGCACTAAACATACCATAGGCATATAAATCGTTTTGGACACACTCGATGGGACTACTAGGTGCGAGGCTCAAGTGGAAGCTTGGTACGGTCCATTTGGAGATAGTGCTACTCTTGATGCATGATTGGTGCACGGTTTGCGTCGAACATACCGTAGGCTCGGAAATAGTATTGGAGGCACCCAATGGAACTCCTAGGTTACGTGGGTCATATGGAATCTTGTTTCGATCTGTTTTGAAATAGTGTTAGCGTCGGTGCAAGATAGGTGCTCGGTTTACGTCAAACATACCATAGGTTCATAAATTGTTTTAGAAGCACCCGCGGTACTCCTAGGTGATGAGGCTCTAGTGGAGATCTATTTGGTTTGTTTGGAGATAGTGCTACAGAAGATAGGTGCACGGTTTGCATTGAACGTACCATAGGTCATAAACAGTTTTGGACGCACCCGATGGAACTCGTAAGTGATGTGGGTCGCGTGGAATCTCGTTTTAGTCCATTTGGAGATAGTGTTAGTGTCAGTGCAAGGTTGGAGCATGGTTTGCACCGAACATACCATAGGCATAGAAATCATTTTGGATGATCTCGATCAGACTCCTATGTGACGAGGCTTTAGTGGAAGCTCGGTTCGGTCCGTTTCGGGATAGTGCTTCTCTTGATGCAAGATTGGTGCTTGGTTTGCACCAAATGTAGCATAGGCATAGAAATCATTTTGGACGCACTCGAGAGGACTCGTAGGTGACGAGGCTCAAGTGGAAGCTCGATTCGGTACGTTTGGAGATAGTGCTACTCTTGATGCAAGATTGGTGCTCGGTTTGCGTTGAATGTGCCGTAGGCTCGGAAATAGTATTGGAGGCACCTGATGGAACTCCTAGGTGACGTGGGTCTTGTGGAATCTCGTTTTGATCTATTTTAAGATAGTGTTAGTGTCTGTGCAAGATAGGTGCACGGTTTGCACTGAACGTACCATAGGCATAGAAATCATTTTGGACACACTCGATGGGACTCCTAGGTGACGAGGCTCAAGTGAAAGCTCGGTACGGTCCATTTGGAGATAATGCTACTCTTGATGCATGATTGTTGCACGGTTTGCGTCGAACATACCGTAGGCTCGGAAATAGTATTGGAGGCACCCGATGGAACTCCTTGGTTATGTGGGTCATGTGGAATCTTGTTTCAATCTGTTTTGAAACAGTGTTAGAGTCGGTGCAAGATAGGTGCTCGGTTTGCGTCAAACGTACCATAGGTTCATAAATTGTTTTAGAAGCACCCGCGATACTCCTAGGTGATGAGGGTCTGGTGGAGATCTGTTTGGGTCATTTGGAGACAGTGCTACAGAAGATAGGTGCACGGTTTGCATTGAAAGTACCATAGGTCATAAACAGTTTTGGACGCACCCGATGGAACTCGTAAGTGATGTGGGTCGTGTGGAATCTCATTTTAGTCCATTTGGAGATAGTGTTAGTGTCAGTGCAAGGTTGGAGCACGGTTTGCACCAAACATACCATATGCATAGAAATCATTTTGGACGATCTCGATCAGACTCCTATGTGATGAGGCTCAAGTGGAAGCTCGGTTCGGTCCGTTTCGGGATAGTGCTTCTCTTGATGCAAGATTGGTGCATGGTTTGCACCAAATGTACCATAAGCATACAAATCATTTTAGATGCACTCGATGGGACTCCTAGGTGACGAGGCTCAAGTGGAATCTCGATTCGGTACGTTTGGAGATAGTGCTACTCTTGATGCAAGATTGGTGCTCGGTTTGCATCGAATGTGCCGTAGGCTCGGAAATAGTATTGGAGGCACCCGATGGAACTAGTAGGTGACGTGGGTCTTGTGGAATCTCGTTTTGATCTATTTTAAGACAGTGTTAGCGTCGGTGCAAGATAGGTGCTCGGTTTGCGTCAAACGTACCATAGGATCATAAATTGTTTTAGAAGCATCCGCGGTACTCCTAGGTGATGAGGGTCTGGTGGAGATCTGTTTGGGTCGTTTGGAGATAGTGCTACTCTTGACGCATGATTGATGCACGGTTTGCGTCGAACAAACCATAGGCTCAGAAATAGTAATGGAGGCACCCGATGGAACTCCTAGGTTACGTGGGTCATGTGGAATCCTATTTCGATATGTTTTGAAACAGTGTTAACGTCGGTGCAAGATAGGTGCTCGGTTTGCGTCAAACGTACCATAGGATCATAAATTGTTTTAGAAGCACCCGCGGTACTCCTAGGTGATGAGGGTCTGGTGGATATCTGTTTGGGTCGTTTGGAGACAGTGCAACAGAAGATAGGCGCACAGTTTGCATTGAACGTACCATAGGTCATAAATAGTTTTGGACGCACCCGATGGAACTCGTAAGTGACGTGGGTCGTGTGGAATCTCGTTTTAGTCCATTTGGAGATAGTGTTAGTGTCAGTGCAAGGTTGGAGCACGGTTTGCACCGAACATACCATAGGCATAGAAATCATTTTGGATGATCTCGATCAGACTCCTATGTGACGAGGCTTTAGTGGAAGCTCGGTTCGGTCCGTTTCGGGATAGTGCTTCTCTTGATGCAAGATTGGTGCTTGGTTTGCACCAAATGTAGCATAGGCATAGAAATCATTTTGGACGCACTCGAGAGGACTCGTAGGTGACGAGGCTCAAGTGGAAGCTCGATTCGGTACGTTTGGAGATAGTGCTACTCTTGATGCAAGATTGGTGCTCGGTTTGCGTTGAATGTGCCGTAGGCTCGGAAATAGTATTGGAGGCACCTGATGGAACTCCTAGGTGACGTGGGTCTTGTGGAATCTCGTTTTGATCTATTTTAAGACAGTGTTAGTGTCGGTGCAAGATAATTGCACGGTTTGCACTGAACGTACCATAGGCATAGAAATCATTTTGGACACACTCGATGGGACTCCTAGGTGACGAGGCTCAAGTGGAAGCTCAGTACGGTCCATTTGGAGATAATGCTACTCTTAATGCATGATTGGTGCACGGTTTGCGTCGAACATACCGTAGGCTCGGAAATAGTATTGGAGGCACCCGATGGAACTCCTTGGTTATGTGGGTCATGTGGAATCTTGTTTCGATCTGTTTTGAAACAGTGTTAGCGTCGGTGCGAGATAGGTGCTCGGTTTGCGTCAAACGTACCATAGGTTCATAAATTGTTTTAGAAGCACCCGCGATACTCCTAGGTGATGAGGGTCTGGTGGAGATCTGTTTGGGTCGTTTGGAGACAGTGCTACTGAAGATAGGTGCACGGTTTGCATTGAAAGTACCATAGGTCATAAACAGTTTTGGACGCACCCGATGGAACTCGTAAGTGATGTGGGTCGTGTGGAATCTCATTTTAGTCCATTTGGAGATAGTGTTAGTGTCAGTGCAAGGTTGGAGCACGGTTTGCACCAAACATACCATATGCATAGAAATCATTTTGGACGATCTCGATCAGACTCCTATGTGATGAGGCTCAAGTGGAAGCTCGGTTCGGTCCGTTTCGGGATAGTGCTTCTCTTGATGCAAGATTGGTGCATGGTTTGCACCAAATGTACCATAAGCATACAAATCATTTTAGATGCACTCGATGGGACTCCTAGGTGACGAGGCTCAAGTGGAATCTCGATTCGGTACGTTTGGAGATAGTGCTACTCTTGATGCAAGATTGGTGCTCGGTTTGCATCGAATGTGCCGTAGGCTCGGAAATAGTATTGGAGGCACCCGATGGAACTCCTAGGTGACGTGGGTCTTGTGGAATCTCGTTTTGATCTATTTTAAAACAGTGTTAGCGTCGGTGCAAGATAGGTGTTCGGTTTGCGTCAAACATACCATAGGATCATAAATTGTTTTAGAAGCACCCGCGGTACTCCTAGGTGATGAGGGTCTGGTGGAGATCTGTTTGGGTCGTTTGGAGATAGTGCTACTCTTGACGCATGATTGATGCACGGTTTGCGTCGAACAAACCATAGGCTCAGAAATAGTAATGGAGGCACCCGATGGAACTCCTAGGTTACGTGGGTCATGTGGAATCCTATTTCGATATGTTTTGAAACAGTGTTAACGTCGGTGCAAGATAGGTGCTCGGTTTGCGTCAAACGTACCATAGGATCATAAATTGTTTTAGAAGCACCCGCGGTACTCCTAGGTGATGAGGGTCTGGTGGATATCTGTTTGGGTCGTTTGGAGACAGTGCAACAGAAGATAGGCGCACAGTTTGCATTGAACGTACCATAGGTCATAAATAGTTTTGGACGCACCCGATGGAACTCGTAAGTGACGTGGGTCGTGTGGAATCTCGTTTTAGTCCATTTGGAGATAGTGTTAGTGTCAGTGCAAGGTTGGAGCACGGTTTGCACCGAACATACCATAGGCATAGAAATCATTTTGGATGATCTCGATCAGACTCCTATGTGACGAGGCTTTAGTGGAAGCTCGGTTCGGTCCGTTTCGGGATAGTGCTTCTCTTGATGCAAGATTGGTGCTTGGTTTGCACCAAATGTAGCATAGGCATAGAAATCATTTTGGACGCACTCGAGAGGACTCGTAGGTGACGAGGCTCAAGTGGAAGCTCGATTCGGTACGTTTGGAGATAGTGCTACTCTTGATGCAAGATTGGTGCTCGGTTTGCGTTGAATGTGCCGTAGGCTCGGAAATAGTATTGGAGGCACCTGATGGAACTCCTAGGTGACGTGGGTCTTGTGGAATCTCGTTTTGATCTATTTTAAGACAGTGTTAGTGTCGGTGCAAGATAATTGCACGGTTTGCACTGAACGTACCATAGGCATAGAAATCATTTTGGACACACTCGATGGGACTCCTAGGTGACGAGGCTCAAGTGGAAGCTCAGTACGGTCCATTTGGAGATAATGCTACTCTTAATGCATGATTGGTGCACGGTTTGCGTCGAACATACCGTAGGCTCGGAAATAGTATTGGAGGCACCCGATGGAACTCCTTGGTTATGTGGGTCATGTGGAATCTTGTTTCGATCTGTTTTGAAACAGTGTTAGCGTCGGTGCGAGATAGGTGCTCGGTTTGCGTCAAACGTACCATAGGTTCATAAATTGTTTTAGAAGCACCCGCGATACTCCTAGGTGATGAGGGTCTGGTGGAGATCTGTTTGGGTTGTTTGGAGACAGTGCTACTGAAGATAGGTGCACGGTTTGCATTGAAAGTACCATAGGTCATAAACAGTTTTGGACGCACCCGATGGAACTCGTAAGTGATGTGGGTCGTGTGGAATCTCATTTTAGTCCATTTGGAGATAGTGTTAGTGTCAGTGCAAGGTTGGAGCACGGTTTGCACCGAACATACCATATACATAGAAATCGTTTTGGACGATCTCGATCAGACTCCTATGTGATGAGGCTCAAGTGGAAGCTCGGTTCGGTCCGTTTCGGGATAGTGCTTCTCTTGATGCAAGATTGGTGCATGGTTTGCACCAAATGTACCATAAGCATACAAATCATTTTAGATGCACTCGATGGGACTCCTAGGTGACGAGGCTCAAGTGGAATCTCGATTCGGTACGTTTGGAGATAGTGCTACTCTTGATGCAAGATTGGTGCTCGGTTTGCATCGAATGTGCCGTAGGCTCGGAAATAGTATTGGAGGCACCCGATGGAACTCCTAGGTGACGTGGGTCTTGTGGAATCTCGTTTTGATCTATTTTAAGACAGTGTTAGCGTCGGTGCAAGATAGTTGCTCGGTTTGCGTCAAACGTACCATAGGATCATAAATTGTTTTAGAAGCACCCGCGGTACTCCTAGGTGATGAGGGTCTGGTGGAGATCTGTTTGGGTCGTTTGGAGACAGTGCTACAGAAGATAGGTGCACGGTTTGCATTGAACGTACCATAGGTCATAAACAGTTTTGGACGCACCCGATGGAACTCGTAAGTGATGTGGGTCATGTGGAATCTCGTTTTAGTCCATTTGGAGATAGTGTTAGTGTCAGTGCAAGGTTGGAGCACGGTTTGCACCGAACATACCACAGGCATAGAAATCATTTTGGACGATCTCGATCAGACTCCTATGTGATGAGGCTCAAGTGGAAGCTCGGTTCGGTCCGTTTCGGGATAGTGCTTCTCTTGATACAAGATTGGTGCACGATTTGCACCAAATGTACCATAAGCATACAAATCATTTTAGATGCACTCGATGGGACTCCTAGGTGACGAGGTTCAAGTGGAACCTCGATTTGGTACGTTTGGAGATAGTGCTACTCTTGATGCAAGATTGGTGCTCGGTTTGCGTCGAATGTGCCGTAGGCTCGGAAATAGTATTGGAGGCACCCGATGGAACTCCTAGGTGACGTGGGTCTTGTGGAATCTCGTTTTGATCTATTTTAAGATAGTGTTAGTGTCGGTGCAAGATAGGTGCACGGTTTGCACTAAACATACCATAGGCATAGAAATCGTTTTGGACACACTCGATGGGACTCCTAGGTGATGAGGCCCAAGTGGAAGCTCGGTACGGTCCATTTGGAGATAGTGCTACTCTTGACGCATGATTGATGCATGGTTTGCGTCGAACAAACCATAGGCTCAGAAATAGTAATGGAGGCACCCGATGGAACTTCTAGGTTACGTGGGTCATGTGGAATCCTATTTCGATCTGTTTTGAAACAGTGTTAGCGTCGGTGCAAGATAGGTGCTCGGTTTGCGTCAAACGTACCATAGGATCATAAATTGTTTTAGAAGCACCCGCGGTACTCCTAGGTGATGAGGGTCTGGTGGGGATCTGTTTGGGTCGTTTGGAGACAGTGCAACAGAAGATAGGCGCACGGTTTGCATTGAACGTACCATAGGTCATAAATAGTTTTGGACGCACCCGATGGAACTCGTAAGTGACGTGGGTCGTGTGGAATCTCGTTTTAGTCCATTTGGAGATAGTGTTAGTGTCAGTGCAAGGTTGGAGCACGGTTTGCACCGAACATACCATAGGCATAGAAATCATTTTGGATGATCTCGATCAGACTCCTATGTGACGAGGCTTTAGTGGAAGCTCGGTTCGGTCCGTTTCGGGATAGTGCTTCTCTTGATGCAAGATTGGTGCTTGGTTTGCACCAAATGTAGCATAGGCATAGAAATCATTTTGGACGCACTCGAGAGGACTCGTAGGTGACGAGGCTCAAGTGGAAGCTCGATTCGGTACGTTTGGAGATAGTGCTACTCTTGATGCAAGATTGGTGCTCGGTTTGCATTGAATGTGCCGTAGGCTCGGAAATAGTATTGGAGGCACCTGATGGAACTCCTAGGTGACGTGGGTCTTATGGAATCTTGTTTTGATCTATTTTAAGACAGTGTTAGTGTCGGTGCAAGATAATTGCACGGTTTGCACTGAACGTACCATAGGCATAGAAATCATTTTGGACACACTCGATGGGACTCCTAGGTGACGAGGCTCAAGTGGAAGCTCAGTACGGTCCATTTGGAGATAATGCTACTCTTAATGCATGATTGGTGCACGGTTTGCGTCGAACATACCGTAGGCTCGGAAATAGTATTGGAGGCACCCGATGGAACTCCTTGGTTATGTGGGTCATGTGGAATCTTGTTTCGATCTGTTTTGAAACAGTGTTAGCGTCGGTGCGAGATAGGTGCTCGGTTTGCGTCAAACGTACCATAGGTTCATAAATTGTTTTAGAAGCACCCGCGATACTCCTAGGTGATGAGGGTCTGGTGGAGATCTGTTTGGGTCGTTTGGAGACAGTGCTACTGAAGATAGGTGCACGGTTTGCATTGAAAGTACCATAGGTCATAAACAGTTTTGGACGCACCCGATGGAACTCGTAAGTGATGTGGGTCGTGTGGAATCTCATTTTAGTCCATTTGGAGATAGTGTTAGTGTCAGTGCAAGGTTGGAGCACGGTTTGCACCGAACATACCATATGCATAGAAATCGTTTTGGACGATCTCGATCAGACTCCTATGTGATGAGGCTCAAGTGGAAGCTCGGTTCGGTCCGTTTCGGGATAGTGCTTCTCTTGATGCAAGATTGGTGCATGGTTTGCACCAAATGTACCATAAGCATACAAATCATTTTAGATGCACTCGATGGGACTCCTAGGTGACGAGGCTCAAGTGGAATCTCGATTCGGTACGTTTGGAGATAGTGCTACTCTTGATGCAAGATTGGTGCTCGGTTTGCATCGAATGTGCCGTAGGCTCGGAAATAGTATTGGAGGCACCCGATGGAACTCCTAGGTGACGTGGGTCTTGTGGAATCTCGTTTTGATCTATTTTAAGACAGTGTTAGCGTCGGTGCAAGATAGGTGCTCGGTTTGCGTCAAACGTACCATAGGATCATAAATTGTTTTAGAAGCACCCGCGGTACTCCTAGGTGATGAGGGTCTGGTGGAGATATGTTTGGGTCGTTTGGAGACAGTGCTACAGAAGATAGGTGCACGGTTTGCATTGAACGTACCATAGGTCATAAACAGTTTTGGACGCACCCGATGGAACTCGTAAGTGATGTGGGTCATGTGGAATCTCGTTTTAGTCCATTTGGAGATAGTGTTAGTGTCAGTGCAAGGTTGGAGCACGGTTTGCACCGAACATACCATAGGCATAGAAATCGTTTTGGACGATCTCGATCAGACTCCTATGTGATGAGGCTCAAGTGGAAGCTCGGTTCGGTCCGTTTCGGGATAGTGCTTCTCTTGATACAAGATTGGTGCACGATTTGCACCAAATGTACCATAAGCATACAAATCATTTTAGATGCACTCGATGGGACTCCTAGGTGACGAGGTTCAAGTGGAACCTTGATTTGGTACGTTTGGAGATAGTGCTACTCTTGATGCAAGATTGGTGCTCGGTTTGCGTCGAATGTGCCGTAGGCTCGGAAATAGTATTGGAGGCACCCGATGGAACTCCTAGGTGACGTGGGTCTTGTGGAATCTCGTTTTGATCTATTTTAAGATAGTGTTAGTGTCGGTGCAAGATAGGTGCACGGTTTGCACTAAACATACCATAGGCATAGAAATCGTTTTGGACACACTCGATGGGACTCCTAGGTGATGAGGCCCAAGTGGAAGCTCGGTACGGTCCATTTGGAGATAGTGCTACTCTTGACGCATGATTGATGCACGGTTTGCGTCGAACAAACCATAGGCTCAGAAATAGTAATGGAGGCACCCGATGGAACTTCTAGGTTACGTGGGTCATGTGGAATCCTATTTCGATCTGTTTTGAAACAGTGTTAGCGTCGGTGCAAGATAGGTGCTCGGTTTGCGTCAAACGTACCATAGGATCATAAATTGTTTTAGAAGCACCCGCGGTACTCCTAGGTGATGAGGGTCTGGTGGGGATCTGTTTGGGTCGTTTGGAGACAGTGCAACAGAAGATAGGCGCACGGTTTGCATTGAACGTACCATAGGTCATAAATAGTTTTGGACGCACCCGATGGAACTCGTAAGTGACGTGGGTCATGTGGAATCTCGTTTTAGTCCATTTGGAGATAGTGTTAGTGTTAGTGCAAGGTTGGAGCACGGTTTGCACCGAACATACCATAGGCATAAAAATCATTTTGGATGATCTCGATCAGACTCCTATGTGACGAGGCTTTAGTGGAAGCTCGGTTCGGTCCGTTTCGGGATAGTGCTTCTCTTGATGCAAGATTGGTGCTTGGTTTGCACCAAATGTAGCATAGGCATAGAAATCATTTTGGACGCACTCGAGAGGACTCGTAGGTGACGAGGCTCAAGTGGAAGCTCGATTCGGTACGTTTGGAGATAGTGCTACTCTTGATGCAAGATTGGTGCTCGGTTTGCGTTGAATGTGCCGTAGGCTCAGAAATAGTATTGGAGGCACCTGATGGAACTCCTAGGTGACGTGGGTCTTGTGGAATCTCGTTTTGATCTTTTTTAAGACAGTGTTAGTGTCGGTGCAAGAAAGGTGCACGGTTTGCACTGAATGTACCATAGGCATAGAAATCATTTTGGACACACTCGATGGGACTCCTAGGTGACGAGGCTCAAGTGGAAGCTCAGTATGGTCCATTTGGAGATAATGCTACTCTTGATGCATGATTGGTGCACGGTTTGCGTCGAACATACCGTAGGCTCGGAAATAGTATTGGAGGCACCCGATGGAACTCCTTGGTTATGTGGGTCATGTGGAATCTTGTTTCGATCTGTTTTGAAATAGTGTTAGCGTCGGTGCAAGATAGGTGCTCGGTTTGCGTCAAACGTACCATAGGTTCATAAATTGTTTTAGAAGCACCCGCGATACTCCTAGGTGATGAGGGTCTGGTGGAGATCTGTTTGGGTCGTTTGGAGACAGTGCTACAGAAGATAGGTGCACGGTTTGCATTGAAAGTACCATAGGTCATAAACAGTTTTGGACGCACCCGATGGAACTCGTAAGTGATGTGGGTCGTGTGGAATCTCATTTTAGTCCATTTGGAGATAGTGTTAGTGTCAGTGCAAGGTTGGAGCACAGTTTGCACCGAACATACTGTAACGGAACCGTCCAAATTATAAGAGCACAAGTACAAAAACAATCACCGAAGTGATCAAATTCTCGCACTTGAGCCCATATAACTCCGGTAGTCCAATGAAATCACGAGGGATTTCAAACCAACCAACATACCAGCCAAGATCGTAGTGATTCAACATAACAAGTCACATGTTACAACCATTTCACAAGTAATTGAATATACATCGGAGTTCAACATAGTTATTATAACTTAAGTTCAAAAGTAGCGGAAGCAAAGTAATTTGAAACTAACATTATTCTTATTTCAAATACATGCCAGTACGAAGGTCGACTTCCAACAAAAGCATTAGAGAGAAGATAACTCAGAAGGATCATGCCCGTGATCACACTCCGCCTCTACGGCAGGAGCCAACCAACTCTTGCAGCCGCCATGATACATCATAACCTGCAACAAGTGGGGATAAAACCCTGAGTACGACAAAGTACTCAGCTAGACTTACCCGTCAGAAACCAGAAATAAGGTGACACCAAGGATCATGCAAGGCTGATATGAAGTGGGATAGCTTGACAACATTTTGCATAAAAGCTTATTATGAATAAGTAATCATTAATGCTTAAGCATCAAGTTAATTATCATTAACCTGTCATCTATATTAGCACCTGTACTAGAGCACTCACTTTATTAGGAGCAAACAATATTAACCATAGCAGGTATAAATTGAGGCAACCTTTCCATCGTGATCCAATTAACCATCCGTTCAATTTAATGGAATCTACGTTGCCGCTGCTCAAGTCAAGTGCTCACTAACCGGGAGCGACGGCGATTCGAATCGAATTCCTATCCAGCTGGAGGGGTATTTCTAACACTCACCGAGTCACGCCTGGCGAGGGCTGCTCAGGTCACCTTTGGTACAGTTCAGGAGCCGCGGGTCCGAATGATGTCGTGACCCCAAGGGCGACACTCTGCCAGGTGATAGGGACTCTAACCCCCCCCTTGGTCTCACGCCAATGTCCCCAAGCACATCCTTTCTCTCCTCCAAGAAGCAACCTACCATTCGATTCCCGGCCTGAACTGTATTACTCGGATTCGCGGTCGGAACGACTTATCCGGCCAACTAAGTGTTAGACTGCGTTCAACATGACTCAAGGACGTACAGCGAATCGGTCCTTAAACGACTCAGACGGGGATAGATCTACACCCAAGACCTCCATGCCTTGTTGCTTCACTATCGTCATCCCGCCCGGTCTCATTTTATTTTATTAACACATGGTTCCTTTCCACGATAGCAAATATAGCCAACCGTGCCATATATGAATATCCCTATATCTCGCAGGTGACAGGAAATCACCTGACTTCTACCGCTTAAAGCAGGGCTAAGCATCTACTCGATCCTAATCTATGTAGGATTCAAGGATTCATATATCTGGACAAGGAATGATATAATGCAGCAAGGTTTTCAACCAACTCCTACCACTTAATGCAACAATACTTATAACATATATAGAATTAATTGCTTTGAAGGTAGGAGGCTTATAATGCTCCGGGGCTTGCCTGGGATCCGACTCAAGTTAGAGTATGTCAGCAGAAACTCGCTTGGCGAGCATTCCCTCCGTCTAACACTTGTTCGGTCCTTCTATCTTCAGAATGGATCCACCAACTCCATCTTCGGGTTTGGCTCCACATCAGGTCCTTCACGTGCTTCAGCTACCGTACCTAAATGAGGTGCAATAATGCATATGTATGAATGCATAGAAGTGCAATAAACAAAGTAATCATGCAAGCATACCAAAGTTCACATAAACCCTAGAGCTAATTAACTTAACTATCACTTAAGCATATCCTTAAAAGATGACCAGCAAATCGATCATGACACAAGTCACACAAGATCTCAAGCACACTTAACACTAACAAGGTGTATATCCCTCTTTAGAAATCAACATAGCAAAGCAAGTCAAGGTGAAGCAACAACTATAACTAGAATATGTTAATTTCTGGACTTACAAACAGTAGCTTCATAAATCAATCATATCTGGAGTTCCATAAGTCCAAATGACTTGCAAGAAGACATTATGGAAAGCTTAGGAAATTATCTACATTTCATTTATAATCACCACAGCATGATTCCAAAGTTTCACATGTCAAATTTACACAAACACAGAAACTGGTCTAGCAAGACAGAGAGCAAGCAATTCTGTAACCCAACTTTAAATAGCTATAACTCCTAAACCACATGGCCAAATGCCACCAAATTTTAACAGCAGCTAGATACATAAATTATCTACAACTTTTGTATAAACAAGTTTTACAACAAGGCACATTATCATGAAGAACCTTGCTAAGTTTCCAGATATATCCAGAAACCTCATTTGCGAGAAATAATTATTAACTTATGTTGCAAACATATAATTGGACAAAACCAACTTTACCAACATGTCACACATGACTAATGAACACCAGAAAACATAGTGTCCATTCCTAAATAAATTCTTTTAATGCATTTTCTTAATTTATTTAGATAATTAGGTGGAATTATGAACACCTAACAAAAGTGCACAATAAATTCTACCAAAATTACAGTGGCCTACAAATGCTCCCAAAAGTCTACTGTCCAAATTTCAAGCCATTTGGACAAGTATATCAACCTCTATGAAAAAGACAAATATATATTGCAATAAATCATGTGAGAGCAAGATACACTAATAACTCACTCATACAACACCCAAAATTCATGAAATTTTTACCACACATCAATCATCACATCAGTAGCATGCCACAAAAATTTCACTTCAATTGGAGCCCTAAATTTGCAGTTATGAAAATAACAAATACAACTAGTATTAAAAACCTAATCTGAAAAATCCATTTTTACAGCAAAAAGATTAAACTAAAACAGGCCATATTATAGATCTACTGCATAGAGAATTTCACAAGGATTCCAAAAAGTACTAATTTGCTATTTTACGAATTTTCTATGATTTACTATGAAATTTCAAAGTTCCTGCAAAATCATCACAAAACAGTCCTCGTGGCACTATTCATATGAGTCTACGGCTGTGCAGATAGGCCCTCCCTTTTAGTCAAATTGTCACGCGAGGTCCCCGACGGGAACTGAAACAGAGGAGGCGGAGCAGGGTCGCCGGCAACGGCGATGTCGGCCGACTGAGGGCCTGCCGGGCAGCTGGGAAACGGTGGGGAAGCACTAGGGAACCGGTGCGCACGCATAGGGCTGCCAAGCTTGGTCGGAGATGGCCCTGAACGGCCTAGCCACGCGCACGGGCGGCTCCAGCAGGAGATGCTCGCCGGCATCGGTGCTCCGGCGCGGAGGAGACAGCTGCGACGAACCTGAGGGGTTCACGAGCACCGCGGTGACCTGGCACACGCACCGGTGGTCGCAGCTCGGTCGGTGGTGGCCCGTGGCTTCGCGGCCACGTGCGACGGCGGCCAAGCCCGCGGCATCTCCGGCGGCGGGGCGCTCCGGCGATGCTTGGCCCGGGCGGGTGTGTGCACGAGGTGGAGCACGACAAGGTGAATGCGGTGGTGTATGCAGCTGCGGACGTGGTGGCTTGGAACGGCGGAACGTCAGTGGCAGCTCGGAGCTTTGCTTCCTGTCCATGGCGAACGCTTGTCTCAGTGGCAAGGTGCAGAGGGACATGACGGTGTGGCTCGGCATGGACAGGCAGGTAGACGCGTGGGCACAAGGTGTCGAGCAGCGAGGGCATCGGAGAGCCACGCGGCGCTTGGCCTCAGTTACGCGGCGCTCGGCCACACCACGCGGCGGCCCACGCCTGAGGCCGGTCGGCCACTACTGTTGCCCCTGAAATTCAAATTTTCAATACCACCTCAAACGTACAACTGAAACTCCATTTTTCATCGATCACACCTCCCAAATTAGCTCGAATTGGCTCGTGGTATAATTGACAAAATTGTAGAGCTACAAGTGTACTCCAACTTTGGTTAAAGAATCAAAGTCTAATTCGGCACAGTTAGAGAGATACAAAGCTCCAAAGGAGGGTACCTCAAAACTGAAATCCTGGGTTTCAGTTCAAGCCGACTGAAACTCCATTTTCATCCCCGTCCATCTCCTAATACGATTCGAGTTAGCGAAAACTCCAGAAATGAAAAGTGTAGAGCTACAGGAGGACAACAACATTGCTTAAAAGCTCATAATAAATTTTCAAATGGTTCACGAGATATAAATCCCCGAAGTGGGGTACCTCGAAACTGAAAATTCAGTTTCAGAGCATTAGGGACTTAGCCAAATTTTTAGCTCCAGGGACAGCACTGCATTCACTTTTGGAGGCCTTCTTAAACTAAGTTAGAGACTAAACTAGCTCTCAACTATTAAACAAAGTTTATTGTACATAAAATGAACTACAACTCTTATTTAGGTTTCACCGCCACGTAACCACTCTAAGCCACAGTTCACCCTAAGTCAAAGTAGCATCCCGATAAATCTTAATTTATCCTTTTTGATCTATGGAAGCATTTTCTTGACATTTGCTCAACATGAACCCTTTATGACTTTTGTTGTAGAGTTCATCTAGAGTCAATTGGGCAAGGTTGCAAGGTTTGGTTGATGACCTATAGTTCCATCCATTTAAGGGTGAAAATTCCAATAGGAATAGAACTTATCATTTCATGTGACTTTTTGATTCCAAACTTCATGAAACTTTTCCAGGGGTCAATATAGATAGTTATTGAGGTGAGACATGTGAAGATACTTTGATAGCAACACCCAAGCATATATCTTTTAATTGAACCTATATGTAAGCGAGGGTGCAATATCCAAGTTTAGGTTAGGGCTTATTTCCATAGGTTTGACTTTGACATTGTCATCTCCATTAATCTATCATGTTTGAGCTTAAACCCACTACTTAATTGGTGATAAACATCTGGGGTGTTACAGCCCTCCCCCCTTAAAAGAATCGCGTCCCGAGATTCAGAATGGAAGATCTTTTAAGGAAGAGAGACACGTTATCTAGTTCCCAACATCTGCTATAGCATTCAGCTAAAAGCTTCAACGTCGGTGAACAATTTGGTCAAAGGCACTTTTTGATACTTACTCTTTATGGTAAAATTTGTCTGAAGAATTTCCTTCGTTGACTTCCATGAAGCATTGTTACTTTGGGAGGAATCCAAGATAGCACATACTGCGTTCTCAGTGTATGGAGATCATTTGGTCCATGAGTGAACCACTCACAAGTATCTGACTCTCTAAAGAGCACCACATAGGCCATATGAACTTGACACTAGACCAAAATTTTCAGAAGTATACTCGTTGAAATGACTCTATGTTCACATGGTTTGAAAAGCAGTCCTCTACTAAAATGGTTTGAGCACAACCTTCCAAAAGGATGAGATCATAGACGACAAATATACTCTGAGGCTATAGGATACTGACTAACAAATGGATAGGACCTATGTTGGTCGTAAATGTCCATTCATTTAGACACCAACTAAAGGAAAAACTACTTGTGGTTCCATGTGTGCAGTTCTCTTTCTCTGATGACAACACTGTATTATCTGAGTCTATCGAGGGATTAGTGAATGTGATAGCTGACTCTGTCGGCTTCCTATTTCCACCAACAGTTGTCTAAGAAGATTCTTTTATCCAAAGACAACAGTTATCTGGGTTGAATCAGATGCAACTCTTCGGTAAAAACATTTATAAGGTACTAAAGTATGTCATCATTGGAAACTTAGTACCAAAGCAAAATGTAGTGAGACCTTAAGGACAACAAAAGTTATAATATTTACTAAACCGCGGAAAGTAGTCTACCACCAAGCGGTTGAGTAAAATTTTCCTTTGTGACTTAGTTGCACTATAAGTTGAGTTGACTTGCAGCATAACAACTTTGTCAGGCCAACTTTCACCTGGAGGCTTCCTTTTTAGGATCAAACAGCAGCTCTAAGATGGAAATCTGTTGTTTGACACTTTTCAAATTGCTTTTGATTCGCGATGGTATAAATTGATTTGCAGAAACCAAGGCTGCTCATACATTAGGGATACGAGAAAGCAAAAGCAATTAAAAGAGTGTAAACTAGTATCTGTGAGACCTCAAAAGGGTCATCCAACAGCAGATCTCGACTATTAAATTACATATCAATTCGAGGATGCACACGCTTTGAACTTGCGGGTTACTTTTGCAAGGCAAAACACATACTTTATCTACTTCTTCACCTTAGCTGATAGAACATCTTGCACTATCTGTGTGATTGTCCAAGATGGAATTGACTTGATCACAATGGCTCCGGAAGATAGAGTATCACTCAAGTTGTTGGCTAGTTGATTAACTTCTTGTTGGTTATTGCTCTGTAAGACATAGCCTTCATAGCTACCAAAGAGTCGTTACCTAGCTGGAGATTAACCTTCCTATTGGTAACTAATCAGTTGTCTCTCAACACTAAAAAGTTCCAAATCATCACTCTTGACCACAACAACTGTGGTTGATGCAGAACAGATGGTTGCCATCAAAGTTAGTAAATATGACGTTATTCTAGAGATGGTTGATTTCGACTGTATGGTCATTATGCACCCAAGATTGTGACTTGGATAGCTCCGGTCATATGCACAATGCGACAATCGATTCTCATCCCACAGATAACTTGTCCAGCATTAAGGGTTGTGTGTCCTTTTTATCCAATAGATATGAGATACTTGCTTACTAGATGACGTTCGTCAATACTGGAACAACTAAGTAGAGTCACTTGTCTACCACCTCGTGTAGTATGTTAATTTTTATGTTGGTGACCTATTCTTCAAAGATTTTCCTCTTAGCAACTTTAGAAGGAAGTTCCACTACTTTCGGTCTAAGATATGGATCTTACGATACGATTTGGAGAGATAATCAAGAAAAGGAACATGAGAAAATAACACATCGACTGTCGTTTGATAATGGATCATGACTAGAAACCGTGATACCAGCGCGTGCCAAGCAGCCAGCCATGTGTCTGCAGCCACAGGAGGCCCTTGGTTTCGTCGCGGCACCATCAGCGACTACTCATAACACCATTACTAAACGCACAACGAAAGTGAAATTTCAAGTGGCACCAATGGGCTGTAAGAGCAAGCGCCATACAAGGAGGGACAGCAAGCAAAGGTAGTCACAAGGTTTAGAATCAACATGAAAATGATCCGAAGATCAAAATATAGCACAAGAGAACGTCACACAAATGCCAAGGATAACTGAGCAAGAGACTCTTGCTTAAATTCTACGTACGACTTGTGTCCACCGAGGGGAGTACCAGATAAAAGATTAACAGGAGATTCATTCATGTTGGGCAACAACATGAGATCAAGACTGATAAACATCTCAAGACTTGAGAAGGTTGGGGACGGATTAAGAAAATTTTAAGGGCGAAAACCGACACGTAGTCATAGATTGAGTTGATAAGGTAGATGCACGAATTTGCAAGCACACGATTTAGAGGCCATAGCAGAGATACATTGCGTCATACTAGCTAACCTTTGGGAGAGGTAACCGGAAGGTCCAGCATGGATTTGGGTACGGTCTCCACAATTGACAACGTACAAACCATGATCAAGGGCTAGCATTGATAAAAGTTAACTTGGTTGGTCAGTCAATAAAGGTCTTCACAAAAAGGGTTGGAAAACACCCACGGCTCATGCAAACATATAGGAGAACTAAACTTTGGTCTTTCGGTCAAGCAAAGGCATGGATACAAGCACTCAAGGCAAGCAACCATGTCTACCGGCTCAGGCTCCTAAGATAGAGAACCTAATGGAAGACAACAACCATACAATTACATACGCGAACGTTGTTCTAGGATAAAGCTATGTGACCCTCGCATGCTCACCGAGGACAAACGAGGTGACAACTAGGGTACTACCAAGATAACAAGCATACATACAACATCACAATCAAGCAATCATTTGAGAAAATTCAAACAAATGGGCTTAAACAAACAATATAAAGCACAAGGCTCACCCAAAATAAGCATTTATCTCAAGCATGAACTAACTACAAGTTTAGTCCAAACAAACGTTAGTTAAAGAGGCCAACTTAGCATGTGCCCAGAATCTGGACAGCAGCACAGTAGTTACTTGTTTCTACCATAACTGAGGTTGTAGACATCTCACAAAGGTGATCCTAGACTTTCTAGGAAGCTTAGGAAGATGGCTACACTTTAGTTATTCATACCAAAATCAAATTCATAGATTAACATGACCAAAAATGTTAATGTTTCAGATCTGTACCAATATGGACAGAAAACTGACAAGAACTTCAAAAATGCATAACTGGAGTTCTAGGGACCCAACAAGGCTGAGCCTTAACTTTATGTAAAGCTTATTAAATTTTCTATAACTTTCTTATGATCGTATTAGGATGATTCTACAGCTAACAAGGTTAATCAACACAAAGAAGACATTTCTGCCCAGATTTGGACAGATTCTGTCATTCCACTTGGCAAGCTCATAACTAGAAATTTCGACCACAAAAACTAGTACTATAGGACACGTTGAAAAGCTTAGAAAAAGTACTACACTTCTTCTATTATCTCCAAGACATGATTCCATATGCACACAGGTCAAATAAAGCAAACATTCAGATTTGTTCTGAACATGAGCAGATTCTGACAACAAACTTCTAAAATTCATAACTCCCAAACCATAAGGCCTAGGGTCTTGAAATTTTAGGACAAGCTATATAATTAAGTTAGCTACAACTTTGGTATTCTCTATAACTACAGAAAACACCATTATGATCATAAAAGCATCACTACAACAGAAACCGCTCTAGCAGCCAACGTTTAATAAGCAAAACAAAGTTTGCCTTTGTTCTACTTAACAAGAGAGCACACAAACATATTATTCTAGTAGCTCTAAACATTATTACCTTACACCAACACAAATTTAATTCATTTATGAGAATCACAATTACTTCTAGCAAGGCTAAGCACACACTTTTATCAAGCATTTCCTATTCAAGCAACATGGAACAAGTGATTCTTGTTTGACTCTACACACGGAAGATAGTGTCACATCAATCATATGTTACTTGCTATAGAATAAGGGTGAGAGGAGCAGAGCTATGCATAAAGCAATAATCATGAAGATGCATGCTTCGTCCCATTCGTTCTCACCAGATTGCCAACCTAAGGTGGCGATCACGTCCTATGTCGGTGGCATAACACGCACTCTTTCGATATATAGCTAGTCGCCAGCTACATTCGACTTACGCATTCATGGTTAGCGTACCTGCAGAAAAGTTTCATTGCAGCCCAACAATTCCCCAAATATAGCACACAATGAAATAGGAAGATAAAATTCTAAGCACTCCCATATACATATACCCCTGTATACGTACATGTAGCACCAAAACTACCCGAATCATTCGATCACCCACAATTAAGTACCTTCATATATACATGTGTGTAACATGTAGATAATCCAGTAACCAAAACTAGCTCTCCCCTAGACCGCAGTTTGTACGGTCATGCTCTCACAACTCACACTTACCTGTGCGTAGGTGCGATGTTGCATAAAAGTAAACTAGCAACATATATGGCTATTTCATATATGAAGGCTACCCCTAATCTGACACACCGGGTAGCATAGTATGGGAGAGTCATCACACATCCATACCTTGGCCTGGGCGTAGATGCATAAATGAAAAACCCCCAAGTTAGTACTTATATAAGCCACCTAATAATCCTTATATGGGCATAAGGAAATTGACCACTGGCATACTAGGTATAGAATTTAGATTTCACAAACCTATATATAGCTATAAGTTGATAAAACTGAATTTATAAAACAAAACCTTTGTTTTAAATACACATACGACAAGTTTAATGTTGAATCTTGCTCCGATACCAGCTGTAACGGAACCGTCCAAATTATAAGAGCACAAGTACAAAAACAATCACCGAAGTGATCAAATTCTCGCACTTGAGCCCATATAACTCCGGTAGTCCAATGAAATCACGAGGGATTTCAAACCAACCAACATACCAGCCAAGATCGTAGTGATTCAACATAACAAGTCACATGTTACAACCATTTCACAAGTAATTGAATATACATCGGAGTTCAACATAGTTATTATAACTTAAGTTCAAAAGTAGCGGAAGCAAAGTAATTTGAAACTAACATTATTCTTATTTCAAATACATGCCAGTACGAAGGTCGACTTCCAACAAAAGCATTAGAGAGAAGATAACTCAGAAGGATCATGCCCGTGATCACACTCCGCCTCTACGGCAGGAGCCAACCAACTCTTGCAGCCGCCATGATACATCATAACCTGCAACAAGTGGGGATAAAACCCTGAGTACGACAAAGTACTCAGCTAGACTTACCCGTCAGAAACCAGAAATAAGGTGACACCAAGGATCATGCAAGGCTGATATGAAGTGGGATAGCTTGACAACATTTTGCATAAAAGCTTATTATGAATAAGTAATCATTAATGCTTAAGCATCAAGTTAATTATCATTAACCTGTCATCTATATTAGCACCTGTACTAGAGCACTCACTTTATTAGGAGCAAACAATATTAACCATAGCAGGTATAAATTGAGGCAACCTTTCCATCGTGATCCAATTAACCATCCGTTCAATTTAATGGAATCTACGTTGCCGCTGCTCAAGTCAAGTGCTCACTAACCGGGAGCGACGGCGATTCGAATCGAATTCCTATCCAGCTGGAGGGGTATTTCTAACACTCACCGAGTCACGCCTGGCGAGGGCTGCTCAGGTCACCTTTGGTACAGTTCAGGAGCCGCGGGTCCGAATGATGTCGCGACCCCAAGGGCGACACTCTGCCAGGTGATAGGGACTCTAACCCCCCCTTGGTCTCACGCCAATGTCCCCAAGCACATCCTTTCTCTCCTCCAAGAAGCAACCTACCATTCGATTCCCGGCCTGAACTGTATTACTCGGATTCGCGGTCGGAACGACTTATCCGGCCAACTAAGTGTTAGACTGCGTTCAACATGACTCAAGGACGTACAGCGAATCGGTCCTTAAACGACTCAGACGGGGATAGATCTACACCCAAGACCTCCATGCCTTGTTGCTTCACTATCGTCATCCCGCCCGGTCTCATTTTATTTTATTAACACATGGTTCCTTTCCACGATAGCAAATATAGCCAACCGTGCCATATATGAATATCCCTATATCTCGCAGGTGACAGGAAATCACCTGACTTCTACCGCTTAAAACAGGGCTAAGCATCTACTCGATCCTAATCTATGTAGGATTCAAGGATTCATATATCTGGACAAGGAATGATATAATGCAGCAAGGTTTTCAACCAACTCCTACCACTTAATGCAACAATACTTATAACATATATAGAATTAATTGCTTTGAAGGTAGGAGGCTTATAATGCTCCGGGGCTTGCCTAGGATCCGACTCAAGTTAGAGTATGTCAGCAGAAACTCGCTTGGCGAGCATTCCCTCCGTCTAACACTTGTTCGGTCCTTCTATCTTCAGAATGGATCCACCAACTCCATCTTCGGGTTTGGCTCCACATCAGGTCCTTCACGTGCTTCAGCTACCGTACCTAAATGAGGTGCAATAATGCATATGTATGAATGCATAGAAGTGCAATAAACAAAGTAATCATGCAAGCATACCAAAGTTCACATAAACCCTAGAGCTAATTAACTTAACTATCACTTAAGCATATCCTTAAAAGATGACCAGCAAATCGATCATGACACAAGTCACACAAGATCTCAAGCACACTTAACACTAACAAGGTGTATATCCCTCTTTAGAAATCAACATAGCAAAGCAAGTCAAGGTGAAGCAACAACTATAACTAGAATATGTTAATTTCTGGACTTACAAACAGTAGCTTCATAAATCAATCATATCTTGAGTTCCATAAGTCCAAATGACTTGCAAGAAGACATTATGGAAAGCTTAGGAAATTATCTACATTTCATTTATAATCACCACAGCATGATTCCAAAGTTTCACATGTCAAATTTACACAAACACAGAAACTGGTCTAGCAAGACAGAGAGCAAGCAATTCTGTAACCCAACTTTAAATAGCTATAACTCCTAAACCACATGGCCAAATGCCACCAAATTTTAACAGCAGCTAGATACATAAATTATCTACAACTTTTGTATAAACAAGTTTTACAACAAGGCACATTATCATGAAGAACCTTGCTAAGTTTCCAGATATATCCAGAAACCTCATTTGCGAGAAATAATTATTAACTTATGTTGCAAACATATAATTGGACAAAACCAACTTTACCAACATGTCACACATGACTAATGAACACCAGAAAACATAGTGTCCATTCCTAAATAAATTCTTTTAATGCATTTTCTTAATTTATTTAGATAATTAGGTGGAATTATGAACACCTAACAAAAGTGCACAATAAATTCTACCAAAATTACAGTGGCCTACAAATGCTCCCAAAAGTCTACTGTCCAAATTTCAAGCCATTTGGACAAGTATATCAACCTCTATGAAAAAGACAAATATATATTGCAATAAATCATGTGAGAGCAAGATACACTAATAACTCACTCATACAACACCCAAAATTCATGAAATTTTTACCACACATCAATCATCACATCAGTAGCATGCCACAAAAATTTCACTTCAATTGGAGCCCTAAATTTGCAGTTATGAAAATAACAAATACAACTAGTATTAAAAACCTAATCTGAAAAATCCATTTTTACAGCAAAAAGATTAAACTAAAACAGGCCATATTATAGATCTACTGCATAGAGAATTTCACAAGGATTCCAAAAAGTACTAATTTGCTATTTTACGAATTTTCTATGATTTACTATGAAATTTCAAAGTTCCTGCAAAATCATCACAAAACAGTCCTCGTGGCACTATTCATATGAGTCTACGGCTGTGCAGATAGGCCCTCCCTTTTAGTCAAATTGTCGCGCGAGGTCCCCGACGGGAACTGAAACAGAGGAGGCGGAGCAGGGTCGCCGGCAACGGCGATGTCGGCCGGCTGAGGGCCTGCCGGGCAGCTGGGAAACGGTGGGGAAGCACTAGGGAACCTTTGCGCACGCATAGGGCTGCCAAGCTTGGTCAGAGATGGCCCTGAACGGCCTAGCCACGCGCACGGGCGGCTCCAGCAGGAGATGCTCGCCGGCGTCGGTGCTCCGGCGCGGAGGAGACAGCTGCGACGAACCTGAGGGGTTCACGAGCACCGCGGTGACCTGGCACACGCACCGGTGGTCGCAGCTCGGTCGGTGGTGGCCCGTGGCTTCGCGGCCACGTGCGACGGCGGCCAAGCCCGCGGCATCTCCGGCGGCGGGGCGCTCCGGCGATGCTTGGCCCGGGCGGGTGTGTGCACGAGGTGGAGCACGACAAGGTGAATGCGGTGGTGTATGCAGCTGCGGACGTGGTGGCTTGGAACGGCGGAACGTCAGTGGCAGCTCGGAGCTTTGCTTCCTGTCCATGGCGAACGCTTGTCTCAGTGGCAAGGTGCAGAGGGACATGACGGTGTGGCTCGGCATGGACAGGCAGGTAGACGCGTGGGCACAAGGTGTCGAGCAGCGAGGGCACCGGAGAGCCACGCGGCGCTTGGCCTCAGTTACGCGGTGCTCGGCCACACCACGCGGCGGCCCACGCCTGAGGCCGGTCGGCCACTACTGTTGCCCCTGAAATTCAAATTTTCAATACCACCTCAAACGTACAACTGAAACTCCATTTTTCATTGATCACACCTCCCAAATTAGCTCGAATTGGCTCGTGGTATAATTGACAAAATTGTAGAGCTACAAGTGTACTCCAACTTTGGTTAAAGAATCAAAGTCTAATTCGGCATAGTTAGAGAGATACAAAGCTCCAAAGGAGGGTACCTCAAAACTGAAATCCTGGGTTTCAGTTCAAGCCGACTGAAACTCCATTTTCATCCCCGTCCATCTCCTAATACGATTCGAGTTAGCGAAAACTCCAGAAATGAAAAGTGTAGAGCTACAGGAGGACAACAACATTGCTTAAAAGCTCATAGTAAATTTTCAAATGGTTCACGAGATATAAATCCCCGAAGTGGGGTACCTCAAAACTGAAAATTCAGTTTCAGAGCATTAGGGACTTAGCCAAATTTTCAGCTCCAGGGACAGCACTGCATTCACTTTTGGAGGCCTTCTTAAACTAAGTTAGAGACTAAACTAGCTCTCAACTATTAAACAAAGTTTATTGTACATAAAATGAACTACAACTCTTATTTAGGTTTCACCGCCACGTAACCACTCTAAGCCACAGTTCACCCTAAGTCAAAGTAGCATCCCGATAAATCTTAATTTATCCTTTTTGATCTATGGAAGCATTTTCTTGACATTTGCTCAACATGAACCCTTTATGACTTTTGTTGTAGAGTTCATCTAGAGTCAATTGGGCAAGGTTGCAAGGTTTGGTTGATGACCTATAGTTCCATCCATTTAAGGGTGAAAATTCCAATAGGAATAGAACTTATCATTTCATGTGACTTTTTGATTCCAAACTTCATGAAACTTTTCCAGGGGTCAATATAGATAGTTATTGAGGTGAGACATGTGAAGATACTTTGATAGCAACACCCAAGCATATATCTTTTAATTGAACCTATATGTAAGCGAGGGTGCAATATCCAAGTTTAGGTTAGGGCTTATTTCCATAGGTTTGACTTTGACATTGTCATCTCCATTAATCTATCATGTTTGAGCTTAAACCCACTACTTAATTGGTGATAAACATCTGGGGTGTTACACATACCATATGCATAGAAATCGTTTTGGACGATCTCGATCAGACTCCTATGTGATGAGGCTCAAGTGGAAGCTCGGTTCGGTCCGTTTCGGGATAGTGCTTCTCTTGATGCAAGATTGGTGCATGGTTTGCACCAAATGTACCATAAGCATACAAATCATTTTAGATGCACTCGATGGGACTCCTAGGTGACGAGGCTTAAGTGGAATCTCGATTCGGTACGTTTGGAGATAGTGCTACTCTTGATGCAAGATTGGTGCTCGGTTTGCATCGAATGTGCCGTAGGCTCAGAAATAGTATTGGAGGCACCCGATGGAACTCCTAGGTGACGTGGGTCTTGTGGAATCTCGTTTTGATCTATTTTAAGACAGTGTTAGTGTCGGTGCAAGATAGGTGCACGGTTTGCACTAAACATACCATAGGCATAGAAATCGTTTTGGACACACTCGATGGGACTCCTAGGTGACGAGGCTCAAGTGGAAGCTCGGTACGGTCCATTTGGAGATAATGCTACTCTTGATGCATGATTGGTGCACGGTTTGCGTCGAACATACCGTAGGCTCGGAAATAGTATTGGAGGCACCCGATGGAACTCTTTGGTTATGTGGGTCATGTGGAATCTTGTTTCGATCTGTTTTGAAACAGTGTTAGCATCGGTGCAAGATAGGTGCTCGGTTTGCATCAAACGTACCATAGGTTCAAAAATTGTTTTAGAAGCACCCGCGGTACTCCTAGGTGATGAGGGTCTGGTGGAGATCTGTTTGGGTTGTTTGGAGACAGTGCTACAGAAGATAGGTGCACGGTTTGCATTGAACGTACCATAGGTCATAAACAGTTTTGGACGCACCTGATGGAACTCGTAAGTGATGTGGGTCGTGTGGAATCTAGTTTTAGTCCATTTGGAGATAGTGTTAGTGTCAGTGCAAGGTTGGAGCACGGTTTGCACCGAACATACCATAGGCATAGAAATCGTTTTGGACAATCTCGATCAGACTCCTATGTGATGAGGCTCAAGTGGAAGCTCGGTTCGATCCGTTTCGGGATAGTGCTTCTCTTGATGCAAGATTGGTGCACGATTTGCACCAAATGTACCATAAGCATACAAATCATTTTAGATGCACTCGATGGGACTCCTAGGTGACGAGGCTCAAGTGGAATCTCGATTCGGTACGTTTGGAGATAGTGCTAGTCTTGATGCAAGATTGGTGCTCGGTTTGCGTTGAATGTGCCGTAGGCTCGGAAATAGTATTGGAGGCACCTGATGGAACTCCTAGGTGACGTGGGTCTTGTGGAATCTCGTTTTGATCTATTTTAAGATAGTGTTAGTGTCGGTGCAAGATAGGTGCACGGTTTGCACTAAACATACCATAGGCATAGAAATCATTTTGGACACACTTGATGGGACTCCTAGGTGATGAGGCCCAAGTGGAAGCTCGGTACGGTCCATTTGGAGATAGTGCTACTCTTGACGCATGATTGATGCACGGTTTGCGTCGAACAAACCATAGGCTTAGAAATAGTATTGGAGGCACCCGATGGAACTCTTAGGTTACGTGGGTCATGTGGAATCCTATTTCGATCTGTTTTGAAACAGTGTTAGCGTCGGTGCAAGATAGGTGCTCGGTTTGCATCAAACGTACCATAGGATCATAAATTATTTTAGAAGCACCCGCGGTACTCCTAGGTGATGAGGGTCTGGTGGAGATCTGTTTGGGTCGTTTGGAGACAGTGCTACAGAAGATAGGCGCACGGTTTGCATTGAATGTACCATAGGTCATAAATAGTTTTGGACGCACCCGATGGAACTCGTAAGTGACGTGGGTCGTGTGGAATCTCGTTTTAGTCCATTTGGAGATAGTGTTAGTGTCAGTGCAAGGTTGGAGCATGGTTTGCACCGAACATACCATAGGCATAGAAATCATTTTGGATGATCTCGATCAGACTCCTATGTGACGAGGCTTTAGTGGAAGCTCGGTTCGGTCCGTTTCGGGATAGTGCTACTCTTGATGCAAGATTGGTGCTCGGTTTGCGTTGAATGTGCCATAGGCTCGAAAATAGTATTGGAGGCACCTGATGGAACTCCTAGGTGACGTGGGTCTTGTGGAATCTTGTTTTGATCTATTTTAAGACAGTGTTAGTGTCGGTGCAAGATAGGTGCACGGTTTGCACTGAACGTACCATAGGCATAGAAATCATTTTGGACACACTCGATGGGACTCCTAGGTGACGAGGCTCAAGTGGAAGCTCGGTACGGTCCATTTGGAGATAATGCTACTCTTGATGCATGATTGGTGCACGGTTTGCGTCGAACATACCGTAGGCTCAGAAATAGTATTGGAGGCACCCGATGGAACTCTTTGGTTATGTGGGTCATGTGGAATCTTGTTTCGATCTGTTTTGAAACAGTGTTAGCATCGGTGCAAGATAGGTGCTCGGATTGCGTCAAACGTACCATAGGTTCATAAATTGTTTTAGAAGCACCCGCGGTACTCCTAGGTGATGAGGGTCTGGTGGAGATCTGTTTGGGTCGTTTGGAGACAGTGCTAGAGAAGATAGGTGCACGGTTTGCATTGAACGTACCATAGGTCATAAACAGTTTTGGACGCACCCGATGGAACTCGTAAGTGATGTGGGTCGTGTGGAATCTAGTTTTAGTCCATTTGGAGATAGTGTTAGTGTCAGTGCAAGGTTGGAGCACGGTTTGCACAAAACATACCATAGGCATAGAAATCGTTTTGGACGATCTCGATCAGACTCCTATGTGATGAGGCTCAAGTGGAAGCTCGGTTCGGTCCGTTTCGGGATAGTGCTTCTCTTGATGCAAGATTGGTGCTTGGTTTGCACCAAATGTACCATAAGCATACAAATCATTTTAGATGCACTCGATGGGACTCCTAGGTGACGAGGCTCAAGTGGAATCTTGATTCGGTACGTGTGGAGATAGTGCTACTCTTGATGCAAGATTGGTGCTCGGTTTGCGTCGAATGTGCCGTAGGCTCGGAAATAGTATTGGAGGCACCCGATGGAACTCCTAGGTGACGTGGGTCTTGTGGAATCTCGTTTTGATCTATTTTAAGACAGTGTTAGTGTCGGTGCAAGATAGGTGCACGGTTTGCACTAAACATACCATAGGCATAGATATCGTTTTGGACACACTCGATGGGACTCCTAGGTGACGAGGCTCGAGTGGAAGCTCGATACGGTCCATTTGTAGATAGTGCTACTCTTGATGCATGATTGTTGCACGGTTTGCGTCGAACATACCGTAGGCTCAGAAATAGTATTGGAGGCACCCGATGGAATTCCTAGGTTACTTGGGTCATGTGGAATCTTGTTTCGATCTGTTTTGAAACAGTGTTAGCGTCGGTGCAAGATAGGTGCTTGGTTTGCGTCAAACATACCATAGGTTCATAAATTGTTTTAGAAGCACCCGCGGTACTCCTAGGTGATGGGGGTCTGGTGGAGATCTGTTTGGGTCCTTTGGAGATAGTGCTACAGAAGATAGGTGCACGGTTTGCATTGAACGTACCATAGGTCATAAATAGTTTTGGACGCACCTGATGGAACTCGTAAGTGACGTGGGTCGTGTGGAATCTCGTTTTAGTCCATTTGGAGATAGTGTTAGTGTCAGTGCAAGGTTGGAGCATGGTTTGCACCGAACATACCATAGGCATAGAAATCGTTTTGGATTATCTCGATCAGACTCCTATGTGACGAGGCTCAAGTGGAAGCTCGATTCGGTCCATTTTGGGATAGTGCTTCTCTTGATGCAAGATTGGTGCTTGGTTTGCACCAAATGTACCATAAGCATACAAATCATTTTAGATGCACTCGATGGGACTCCTAGGTGTCGAGGCTCAAGTGGAATCTCGATTCGGTACGTTTGGAGATAGTGCTACTCTTGATGCAAGATTGGTGCTTGGTTTGCGTCGAATGTGTCGTAGGCTCAGAAATAGTATTGGAGGCACCCGATGGAACTCCTAGGTGACGTGGGTCTTGTGGAATCTCGTTTTGATCTATTTTAAGACAGTGTTAGTGTCGGTGCAAGATAGGTGCACGGTTTGCACTAAACATACCATAGGTATAGAAATCGTTTTGGACACACTCGATGGGACTCCTAGGTGATGAGGCTCAAGTGGAAGCTTGGTACGGTCCATTTGGAGATAGTGCTACTCTTGATGCATGATTGGTGCATGGTTTGCGTCGAACATACCATAGGCTCGGAAATAGTATTGGAGGCACCCGATGGAACTCCTAGGTTACGTGGGTCATATGGAATCTTGTTTCGATCTGTTTTGAAATAGTGTTAGCATCGGTGCAAGATAGGTGCTCGGTTTACGTCAAACATACCATAGGTTCATAAATTGTTTTAGAAGCACCCGCGGTACTCCTAGGTGATGAGGCTCTAGTGGAGATCTATTTGGTTCGTTTGGAGATAGTGCTACAGAAGATAGGTGCACGGTTTGCATTGAACGTACCATAGGTCATAAACAGTTTTGGACGCACCCGATGGAACTCGTAAGTGATGTGCGTCGCGTGGAATCTCGTTTTAGTCCATTTGGAGATAGTGTTAGTGTCAGTGCAAGGTTGGAGCACGGTTTGCACCGAACATACCATATGCATAGAAATCATTTTGGATGATCTCGATCAGACTCCTATGTGATGAGGCCCAAGTGGAAGCTCGGTTCGGTCTGTTTTGGGATAGTGCTTCTCTTGATGCAAGATTGGTGCACGGTTTGCACCAAATGTACCATCAGCATACAAATCATTTTAGATGCACTCGATGGGACTCCTAGGTGACGAGGCTCAAGTGGAATCTTGATTCGGTACGTTTGGAGATAGTGCTACTCTTGATGCAAGATTGGTGCTCGGTTTGCGTCAAATGGGCCGTAGGCTCGGAAATAGTATTGGAGGCACCCGATGGAACTCCTAGGTGACGTGGGTCTTGTGGAATCTCATTTTGATCTATTTTAAGACAGTGTTAGTGTCGGTGCAAGATAGGTGCACGGTTTGCACTAAACATACCATAGGCATAGAAATCATTTTGGACACACTCAATGGGACTCCTAGGTGATGAGGCCCAAGTGGAAGCTCGGTACGGTCCATTTGGCGATGGTGCTACTCTTGACGCATGATTGATGCACGGTTTGCGTCGAACAAACCATAGGCTCAGAAATAGTATTGGAGGCACCTGATGGAACTCCTAGGTTACGTGGGTCATGTGGAATCCTATTTTGATCTGTTTTGAAACAGTGTTAGCGTCGGTGCAAGATAGGTGCTCGGTTTGCGTCAAACATACCATAGGATCATAAATTGTTTTAGAAGCACCCGCGGTACTCCTAGGTGATGAGGCTCTGGTGGAGATCTGTTTGGGTCGTTTGGAGACAGTGCTACAGAAGATAGGTGCACGGTTTGCATTGAACGTACCATAGGTCATAAACAGTTTTGGACGCACCCAATGGAACTCGTAACTGATGTGGGTCGTGTGGAATCTCGTTTTAGTCCATTTGGAGATAGTGTTAGTGTCAGTGCAAGGTTGGAGCACGGTTTGCATCGAACATACCATAGGCAGAGAAATTGTTTTAGACGATCTCGATCAGACTCCTATGTGATGAGGCTCAAGTGGAAGCTCGGTTCGGTCCGTTTCGGGATAGTGCTTCTCTTGATGCAAGATTGGTGCACGATTTGCACCAAATGTACCATAAGCATACAAATCATTTTAGATGCACTCGATGGGACTCCTAGGTGACGAGGCTCAAGTGGAATCTCGATTCGGTACGTTTGGAGATAGTGCTACTCTTGATGCAAGATTGGTGCTCGGTTTGCGTCGAATGTGCCGTAGGCTCAAAAATAGTATTGGAGGCAACCGATGGAACTCCTAGGTGACGTGGGTCTTGTGGAATCTCGTTTTGATCTATTTTAAGACAGTGTTAGTGTCGGTGCAAGATAGGTGCACGGTTTGCACTAAACATACCATAGGCATAGAAATCGTTTTGGACACACTCGATGGGACTCCTAGGTGATGAGGCCCAAGTGGAAGCTCGGTACGGTCCATTTAGAGATAGTGCTACTCTTGACGCATGATTGATGCACGGTTTGCGTCGAATAAACCATAGGCTCAGAAATAGTATTGGAGGCACCCGATGGAACTCCTAGGTTACGTGGGTCATGTGGAATCCTATTTCGATCTGTTTTGAAACAGTGTTAGCGTCGGTGCAAGATAGGTGCTCGGTTTGCGTCAAACGTACCATAGGATCATAAATTGTTTTAGAAGCACCCGCGGTACTCCTAGGTGATGAGGGTCTGGTGGAGATCTGTTTGGGTCGTTTGGAGACAGTGCTATAGAAGATAGGTGCACGGTTTGCATTGAACGTACCATAGGTCATAAACAGTTTTGGACGCACCCGATGGAACTCGTAAGTGATGTGGGTCATGTGGAATCTCGTTTTAGTCCATTTGGAGATAGTGTTAGTGTCAGTGCAAGGTTGGAGCACGGTTTGCATCGAACATACCATAGGCAGAGAAATTGTTTTAGACGATCTCGATCAGACTCCTATGTGATGAGGCTCAAGTGGAAGCTCGGTTCGGTCCGTTTCGGGATAGTGCTTCTCTTGATGCAAGATTGGTGCACGATTTGCACCAAATGTACCATAAGCATACAAGTCATTTTAGATGCACTCGATGGGACTCCTAGGTGACGAGGCTCAAGTGGAATCTCGATTCGGTATGTTCGGAGATAGTGCTACTCTTGATGCAAGATTGGTGCTCGGTTTGCGTCGAATGTGCCGTAGGCTCAAAAATAGTATTGGAGGCAACCGATGGAACTCCTAGGTGACGTGGGTCTTGTGGAATCTCGTTTTGATCTATTTTATGACAGTGTTGGTGTCGGTGCAAGATAGGTGCACGGTTTGCACTAAACATACCATAGGCATAGAAATCGTTTTGGACACACTCGATGGGACTCCTAGGTGATGAGGCCCAAGTGGAAGCTCGGTACGGTCCATTTAGAGATAGTGCTACTCTTGACGCATGATTGATGCACGGTTTGCGTCGAACAAACCATAGGCTCAGAAATAGTATTGGAGGCACCCGATGGAACTCCTAGGTTACGTGGGTCATGTGGAATCCTATTTCGATCTGTTTTGAAACAGTGTTAGCGTCGGTGCAAGATAGGTGCTCGGTTTGCGTCAAACGTACCATAGGATCATAAATTGTTTTAGAAGCACCCGCGGTACTCCTAGGTGATGAGGCTCTGGTGGAGATCTGTTTGGGTCGTTTGGAGACAGTGCTACAGAAGATAGGTGCACGGTTTGCATTGAACGTACCATAGGTCATAAACAGTTTTGGACGCACCCGATGGAACTCGTAAGTGATGTGGGTCATGTGGAATCTCGTTTTAGTCCATTTGGAGATAGTGTTAGTGTCAGTGCAAGGTTGGAGCTCGGTTTGCACCGAACATACCATAGGCATAGAAATCGTTTTGGACGATCTCGATCAGACTGCTATGTGATGAGGCTCAAGTGGAAGCTCGTTTCGGTCCGTTTCGGGATAGTGCTTCTCTTGATGCAAGATTGGTGCACGATTTGCACCAAATGTACCATAAGCATACAAATCATTTTAGATGCACTCGATGGGACTCCTAGGTGACGAGGTTCAAGTGGAACCTCGATTCGGTACGTTTGGAGATAGTGCTACTCTTGATGCAAGATTGGTGCTCAGTTTGCGTCGAATGTGTCGTAGGCTCAGAAATAGTATTGGAGGCACCCGATGGAACTCCTAGGTGACGTGGGTCTTGTGGAATCTTGTTTTGATCTATTTTAAGACAGTGTTAGTGTCGGTGCAAGATAGGTGCACAGTTTGCACTAAACATACCATAGGCATAGAAATCGTTTTGGACACACTCGATGGGACTCCTAGGTGATGAGGCCCAAGTGGAAGCTCGGTACGGTCCATTTGGAGATAGTGCTACTCTTGACGCATGATTGATGCACGGTTTGCGTCGAACAAACCATAGGCTCCGAAATAGTAATGGAGGCACCCGATGGAACTCCTAGGTTACGTGGGTCATGTGGAATCCTATTTCGATCTGTTTTGAAACAGTGTTAGCGTCGGTGCAAGATAGGTGCTCGGTTTGCGTCAAACGTACCATAGGATCATAAATTGTTTTAGAAGCACCCGCGGTACTCCTAGGTGATGAGGGTCTGGTGGAGATCTGTTTGGGTCGTTTGGAGATAGTGCTACAAAAGATAGGCGCACGGTTTGCACTGAATGTACCATAGGTCATAAATAGTTTTGGACGCACCCGATGGAACTCGTAAGTGACGTGGGTCGTGTGGAATCTCGTTTTAGTCCATTTGGAGATAGTGTTAGTGTCAGTGCAAGGTTGGAGCATGGTTTGCACCGAACATACCATAGGCATAGAAATCATTTTGGATGATCTCGATCAGACTCCTATGTGACGAGGCTTTAGTGGAAGCTCGGTTCGGTCCGTTTCGGGATAGTGCTTCTCTTGATGCAAGATTGGTGCTTGGTTTGCACCAAATGTAGCATAGGCATAGAAATCATCTTGGACGCACTCGAGAGGACTCGTAGGTGACGAGGCTCAAGTGGAAGCTCGATTCGCTACGTTTGGAGATAGTGCTACTCTTGATGCAAGATTGGTGCTCGGTTTGCGTTGAATGTGCCGTAGGCTCGAAAATAGTATTGGAGGCACCTGATGGAACTCCTAGGTGACGTGGGTCTTGTGGAATATCGTTTTGATCTATTTTAAGACAGTGTTAGTGTCGGTGCAAGATAGGTGCACGGTTTGCACTGAACGTACCATAGGCATAGAAATCGTTTTGGACACACTCGATGGGACTCCTAGGTGACGAGGCTCAAGTGGAAGCTCGGTACGGTCCATTTGGAGATAATGCTACTCTTGATGCATGATTGGTGCACGGTTTGCGTCGAACATACCGTAGGCTCAGAAATAGTATTAGAGGCACCCGATGGAACTCTTTGGTTATGTGGGTTATGTGGAATCTTGTTTCGATCTGTTTTGAAACAGTGTTAGCGTCGGTGCAAGATAGGTGCTCGGTTTGCGTCAAACGTACCATAGGTTCATAAATTGTTTTAGAAGCACCCGCGGTACTCCTAGGTGATGAGGGTCTGGTGGAGATCTGTTTGGGTCGTTTGGAGACAGTGCTACAGAAGATAGGTGCACGGTTTGCATTGAACGTACCATAGGTCATAAACAGTTTTGGACGCACCTGATGGAACTCGTAAGTGATGTGGGTCGTGTGGAATCTAGTTTTAGTCCATTTGGAGATAGTGTTAGTGTCAGTGCAAGGTTGGAGCACGGTTTGCACCGAACATACCATAGGCATAGAAATCGTTTTGGACAATCTCAATCAGACTCCTATGTGATGAGGCTCAAGTGGAAGCTCGGTTCAGTCCGTTTCGGGATAGTGCTTCTCTTGATGCAAGATTGGTGCATGATTTGCACCAAATGTACCATAAGCATACAAATCATTTTAGATGCACTCGATGGGACTCCTAGGTGACGAGGCTCAAGTGGAATCTCGATTCGGTACGTTTGGAGATAGTGCTACTCTTGATGCAAGATTGGTGCTCGGTTTGCGTCGAATGTGCCGTAGGCTCGGAAATAGTATTGGAGGCACCCGATGGAACTCCTAGGTGACGTGGGTCTTGTGGAATCTCGTTTTGATCTATTTTAAGATAGTGTTAGTGTCAGTGCAAGATAGGTGCACGGTTTGCACTAAACATACCATAGGCGTAGAAATCGTTTTGGACACACTTGATGGGACTCCTAGGTGATGAGGCCCAAGTGGAAGCTCGGTACAGTCCATTTGGAGATAGTGCTACTCTTGACGCATGATTGATGCACGGTTTGCGTCGAACAAACCATAGGCTCAGAAATAGTATTGGAGGCACCCGATGGAACTCCTAGGTTACGTGGGTCATGTGGAATCCTATTTCGATCTGTTTTGAAACAGTGTTAGCGTCGGTGCAAGATAGGTGCTCGGTTTGCGTCAAACGTACCATAGGATCATAAATTGTTTTAGAAGCACCCGCGGTACTCCTAGGTGATGAGGGTCTGGTGGAGATCTGTTTGGGTCGTTTGGAGACAGTGCTACAGAAGATAGGCGCACGGTTTGCATTGAATGTACCATAGGTCATAAATAGTTTTGGACGCACCCGATGGAACTCGTAAGTGACGTGGGTCGTGTGGAATCTCGTTTTAGTCCATTTGGAGATAGTGTTAGTGTCAGTGCAAGGTTGGAGCATGGTTTGCACCGAACATACCATAGGCATAGAAATCATTTTGGATGATCTCGATCAGACTCCTATGTGACGAGGCTTTAGTGGAAGCTCGGTTCGGTCCGTTTCGGGATAGTGCTTCTCTTGATGCAAGATTGGTGCTTGGTTTGCACCAAATGTAGCATAGGCATAGAAATCATTTTGGACGCACTCGAGAGGACTCGTAGGTGACAAGGCTCAAGTGGAAGCTCGATTCGCTACGTTTGGAGATAGTGCTACTCTTGATGCAAGATTGGTGCTCGGTTTGCGTTGAATGTGCCATAGGCTCGAAAATAGTATTGGAGGCACCTGATGGAACTCCTAGGTGACGTGGGTCTTGTGGAATCTTGTTTTGATCTATTTTAAGACAGTGTTAGTGTCGGTGCAAGATAGGTGCACGATTTGCACTGAACGTACCATAGGCATAGAAATCGTTTTGGACACACTCGATGGGACTCCTAGGTGACGAGGCTCAAGAGGAAGCTCGGTACGGTCCATTTGGAGATAATGCTACTCTTGATGCATGATTGGTGCACGGTTTGTGTCGAACATACCGTAGGCTCAGAAATAGTATTGGAGGCACCCGATGGAACTCTTTGGTTATGTGGGTCATGTGGAATCTTGTTTCGATCTGTTTTGAAACAGTGTTAGCGTCGGTGCAAGATAGGTGCTCGGTTTGCGTCAAACGTACCATAGGTTCATAAATTGTTTTAGAAGCACCCGCGGTACTCCTAGGTGATGAGGGTCTGGTGGAGATCTGTTTGGGTCGTTTGGAGACAGTGATACAGAAGATAGGTGCACGGTTTGCATTGAACGTACCGTAGGTCATAAACAGTTTTGGACGCACCCGATGGAACTCGTAAGTGATGTGGGTCGTGTGGAATCTAGTTTTAGTCCATTTGGAGATAGTGTTAGTGTCAGTGCAAGGTTGGAGCACGGTTTGCACCAAACATACCATAGGCATAGAAATCGTTTTGGACGATCTCGATCAGACTCCTATGTGATGAGGCTCAAGTGGAAGCTCGGTTCGGTCCGTTTCGGGATAGTGCTTCTCTTGATGCAAGATTGGTGCACGATTTGCACCAAATGTACCATAAGCATACAAATCATTTTAGATGCACTCGATGGGACTCCTAGATGACGAGGCTCAAGTGGAATCTCGATTCGGTACGTTTGGAGATAGTGCTACTCTTGATGCAAGATTGGTGCTTGGTTTGCGTCGAATGTGCCGTAGGCTCGGAAATAGTATTGGAGGCACCCGATGGAACTCCTAGGTGACGTGGGTCTTGTGGAATCTCATTTTGATCTATTTTAAGATAGTGTTAGTGTCGGTGCAAGATAGGTGCACGGTTTGCACTAAACATACCATAGGCATAGAAATCGTTTTGGACACACTCGATGGGACTCCTAGGTGATGAGGCCCAAGTGGAAGCTCGGTACGGTCCATTTGGAGATAGTGCTACTCTTGACGCATGATTGATGCACGGTTTGCGTCGAACAAACCATAGGCTCAGAAATAGTATTGGAGGCACCCGATGGAACTCCTAGGTTACGTGGGTCATGTGGAATCCTATTTCGATCTGTTTTGAAACAGTGTTAGCGTCGGTGCAAGATAGGTGCTCGGTTTGCGTCAAACGTACCATAGGATAATAAATTGTTTTAGAAGCACCCGCGGTACTCCTAGGTGATGAGGGTCTGGTGGAGATCTGTTTGGGTCGTTTGGAGACAGTGTTACAGAAGATAGGCGCACGGTTTGCATTGAACGTACCATAGGTCATAAATAGTTTTGGACGCACCCGATGGAACTCGTAAGTGACGTGGGTCATGTGGAATCTCGTTTTAGTCCGTTTGGAGATAGTGTTAGTGTCAGTGCAAGGTTGGAGCATGGTTTGCACCAAACATACCATAGGCATAGAAATTGTTTTGGATGATCTCGATCAGACTCCTATGTGACGACGCTTTAGTGGAAGCTCGGTTCGGTCCGTTTCGGGATAGTGCTTCTCTTGATGCAAGATTGGTGCTCGGTTTGCACCAAATGTAGCGTAGGCATAGAAATCATTTTGGACGCACTCGAGAGGACTCGTAGGTGACGAGGCTCAAGTGGAAGCTCGATTCGGTACGTTTGGAGATAGTGCTACTCTTGATGCAAGATTGGTGCTCGGTTTGCGTTGAATGTGTCGTAGGCTCGGAAATAGTATTGGAGGCACCTGATGGAACTCCTAGGTGACGTGGGTCTTGTGAAATCTCGTTTTGATCTATTTTAAGACAGTGTTAGTGTCGGTGCAAGATAGGTGCACGGTTTGCACTGAACGTACCATAGGCATAGAAATCGTTTTGGACACACTCGATGTGACTCCTAGTTGACGAGGCTCAAGTGGAAGCTCGGTACGGTCCATTTGGAGATAATGCTACTCTTGATGCATGATTGGTGCACGGTTTGCGTCGAACATACCGTAGGCTCGGAAATAGTATTGGAGGCACCCGATGGAACTCTTTGGTTATGTGGGTCATGTGAAATCTTGTTTCGATCTGTTTTGAAACAGTGTTAGCGTCGGTGCAAGATAGGTGCTCGGTTTGCGTTAAATGTACCATAGGTTCATAAATTGTTTTAGAAGCACCCGCGGTACTCCTAGGTGATGAGGGTCTGGTGGAGATCTGTTTGGGCATTTGGAGACAGTGCTACAGAAGATAGGTGCACGGTTTGCATTGAACGTACCATAGGTCATAAACAGTTTTGGACGCACCCGATGGAACTCGTAAGTGATGTGGGTCGTGTGGAATCTCGTTTTAGTCCATTTGGAGATAGTGTTAGTGTCAGTGCAAGGTTGGAGCACGGTTTGCACCGAACATACCATATGCATAGAAATCGTTTTGGACAATCTCGATCAGACTCCTTGTGATGAGGCTCAAGTGGAAGCTCGGTTCGGTCCGTTTCGGGATAGTGCTTCTCTTGATGCAAGATTGGTGCACGGTTTGCACCAAATGTACCATAAGCATACAAATCATTATAGATGCACTCGATGGGACTCCGAGGTGACGAGGCTCAAGTGGAATCTCGATTCGGTACGTTTGGAGATAGTGCTACTCTTGATGCAAGATTGGTGCTCGGTTTGCGTCGAATGTGCCGTAGGCTCAGAAATAGTATTGGAGGCACCCGATGGAACTCCTAGGTGACGTGGGTCTTGTGGAATCTCGTTTTGATCTATTTTAAGATAGTGTTAGTGTCGGTGCAAGATAGGTGCACAGTTTGCACTAAACATACCGTAGGCAAAGAAATCGTTTTGGGCACACTCGATGGGACTCCTAGGTGATGAGGCCCAAGTGGAAGCTCGGTACGGTCCATTTGGAGATAGTGCTACTCTTGACGCATGATTGATGCACGGTTTGCGTCGAACAAAGCATAGGCTCAGAAATAGTATTAGAGGCACCCAATGGAACTCCTAGGTTACGTGGGTCATGTGGAATCCTATTTCAATCTATTTTGAAACAGTGTTAGCGTCGGTGCAAGATAGGTGCTCGGTTTGCGTCAAACGTACCATAGGATCATAAATTGTTTTAGAAGCACCCGCGGTACTCCTAGGTGATGAGGGTCTGGTGGAGATCAGTTTGGGTCGTTTGGAGATAGTGCTACAGAAGATAGGTACACGGTTTGCATTGAACGTACCATAGGTCATAAATAGTTTTGGACGCACCCGATGGAACTCGTAAGTGACGTGGGTCGTGTGGAATCTCATTTTAGTCCATTTGGAGATAGTGTTAGTGTCAGTGCAAGGTTGGAGCATGGTTTGCACCGAACATACCATAGGCATAGAAATCATTTTGGATGATCTCGATCAGACTCCTATGTGACGAGGCTCAAGTGGAAGCTCGGTTCGGTCCGTTTCGGGATAGTGCTTCTCTTGATGCAAGATTGGTGCTTGGTTTGCACCAAATGTAGCATAGGCATAGAAATCATTTTGGACGCACTCGAGAGGACTCGTAGGTGACGAGGCTCAAGTGGAAGCTCGATTCGGTACGTTTGGAGATAGTGCTACTCTTGATGCAAGATTGGTGCTCGGTTTGCGTCGAATGTGCCGTAGGCTCGGAAATAGTATTGGAGGCACCTGATGGAACTCCTAGGTGACGTGGGTCTTGTGGAATATCGTTTTGATCTATTTTAAGATAGTGTTTGTAACACCCCAGGTGTTTATCACCAATTAGGCAGTGGGTTTAAGCTCAAACATGATAGATTAGTGGAGATGACGATGCCAAAGTCAAACCTATAGAAATGAACCATAACCTAAACTTGGATATTGCACCCTTGCTGACATATAGGCTCAATTAAAAGATATAGGTTTAGGTGTTGTTATCAAAGTATCTTCACATGTCTCACATCAATAACTATCTATTTTGATCCCTGGAAAAGTTTCGTAAGGTTTGGAATCAAAAAGTCACATGAAATGATAAGTTATATGCTTGTTTGGATTATGACTAAAACCTGCCTTACATCCCATGGGAACTAGTGTTGTGCAACATACAAATGCAATATGTGCAACACATCTTGGACACATGTGGAACACCCTAGTGGAACATGTGTAGCATGTATCTTGAAACAACCGCATGAAACAACTATAGCATTTCGCTTGAATTCTACGTTTCAAGGCATGTGAGGCTTACACTTTTGTGCAGCCTATGCATGGTGAGTATGTTTGGCCTCTACAACACCTTAACTACACTTAGGATACATAATGGAACAATGTTCATGTTGATCATTTTGTCTAATTGTGCTTCTAAGTGATGGTTGACCATGTATGGACCCTACACCCCTTTTGTTTGACCATTTCAAAAGTGTGACCTAGGAGTTTTGCATGACTATGCACCCTTTGACAAAGTTGTGAAGAATTTTATAAGGAACAAACTTTGTTTAATAGTCAAGTCATGAAAATGTGTGGAACATGCTCAAACAGGGCCCACAAGGCAGTTTTAGGGCTGATTTCAGCACTTAGACATTTTTAAGCCCTAATTCCGGTGACATCGATGTTGACATCCCGCGTTCTCCAAATTTTGCTAAGCAACTTGAGTTAGTCCAAAAATAAAAGTTCAAGATTATGTTAGGGAGAAGAGAATGCAAAAAGTTGCACTAAGTTTGATCGAGTTTCGACCTCCGAAAGCGAGTTTCCGTGATCGTTGTTAACATATTGACACTATCATCTTGGAGCTTAATTATCCGCTGTTACAAAGCTCAAATGGCCAGGCACCTTAAATAAGAAACGTAGAGCAGACCGAGGTGAACAAACTTTGTTTATGGCCCAATGTCTAATTCGGTCTGGAAGTGGCCCAAAACGGCGTTCCACCTTGCCCACGTCGCTGCCCGCCACGTGCTCGGGGAAATGCCCGAACGGTGACGCGTGCTGTGAACGTGGCCGCCATGCGCCTCCACCGCTGCCGCGCGTCCCACCTTCGGCCACGCGCCCTGTGCCCTGATGCTGATGAGGAGGGGACACCAGCACGCCCTCTCCTTCCCCCTCTCCACTCCCTTCACTCACCTCTCCGCGCTCCTCACCTCGCTCTTTCGGTCCCGAGCGCAGAGCCGCCATGGCCAAGCTCCGGCCACCGATGTGTTCCCGCTATTCCGTGCCTCCTCACTCTCCACGAGCACCACCAGCAGCTCCGCCCTGCGATGCCGAACTCGTAGCACTCCTTCTCGGCCTCTCCTCGCCGTCGTACCGCGTGTTCACCGGAGCCGAGACCGGCCATGGATGCCGTGCACGCGGTCGGGAGGTCACGGTGCATCTCCGGCCGTGATTCGGCCCTCCTCGGGTGCGGTAAGGTGCGCCGATGCTCGTGCCGCCCTCGTCCGTCGCCGTCGGTGACCCCCCCTCGCCGGAGCCGAGAAGACCGGCCGCCTCCCCTGCTTGGCGTCGGAGGAAGAAGAAAGCTTTAGGCGGTGTACGTTTTTCCCTTAGAATGACAGGCGGGCCCGGGTGGGTAATGGGTCCCACATGACAGTTTATGAAGTGGCCATTTTGGGTGTGTTTTCGGGTGCACTTAGCAGTTCTCGGGTGAAGTAGTTAGACTTCGTTTTTGAATTCCAGAAATTTTGTAAATCTTCTAAAAAACATATCTCTTGCTAGGTAATTCCAAAAATAGTAAATAGGGACTTTTTGGAAACCTTGAGAAGAGATCTATGCAGTGGAGTCATAATATGTTACATGTTTGTAGGTATTTTCTAATGTCTTTACTTAAGTTTTAAAAATGCTCTAAAAATGCCTTTAAACCTAACCAGAGCAAGATCTCAAGTTTTAGAACTCCAAAAATAGTGATTCTTATTTTGTTAAATTTGTGATGACATGTACTTGCTAGGAAAAATATTAAACACACTATTTGTTCACTGTTTTCTTAGGGTTTTGATTTGACCTTGATAAATAGGGAAAATCTACATTATATTGCTTGTCATTTTTATATCTTGAGTTGTGTTGCTCCAAATGATGTGAAATTTTTATGGTAGTCTTTCCATGTTATGAATGTACTGTGGTATAAATTTCATGGTCATTACTCACTGTTTGATCAAGTTATTGATTTAACTTGTTTAGGGCTTGATAAATAAGCTTATAAATAATATATAAATGATAAAATAGAAAATGTTGTTCCATTACCTTAGTATGATGTTTCTCTATCATATGGATTCATAATATGATCATGTGTTTCTAGAAAATATTGAGTTTTAGGTTTAATTTGCTCTCACATGACTTATTGCAATAGCTATTTGTCTTTTTCTTAGAGGTTGATATACTTGTCTAAATGGCTTGAAACTTGGACAGTAGACTTTTGGTAGCAATTGTAGGACACTGTAATTTTGGTATAATTTATTATGCACTTTTGATAGGTGTTCATGATTCCACCTAATTATCTAAATAAATTAAGAAAATACATTAAAAGAAATTATTTAGGAATGAAAACTATATTTTCTGGTGTTCATTAGTCATGTGTGACATGTTGGTAAAGTTGGTTTTGTCTAATTATATGTTTGCAACATAAGTTAATAATTATTTCTTGCAAATGAGTTTTCTGGACAGATCTGGGAACTTAGCAAAGTTCTTCATGATAATGTGCTTTGTTGTGAAACTTGTTTATACAAAAGTTGTAGTTAATTTATGTATCTAGCTGCTGTTAAAATTTGGTGGTATTTGGCCATGTGGTTTAGGAGTTATAGCTGTTTAAAGTTGGGGTACAGAATTGCTTGCTCTCTGTCTTGTTAGATCAGTTGCTGTGTTTATGTAAATTCGACATGTTAAACTTTGGAATCATGCTGTGATGATTATAAATAAAATATAGATAATTTCATAAGCTTTCCATAATGTCTTCTTGCAAGTCATTTGGAGTTGTAGATCTCCAGTTATGATTAAATTACTCAGCTATTGGTCTGATGTCCAGAAGGTAGCAATTTCTAGTTCTAGTACTTTGATTAACTTTGTCATGCTTGGGTATTGAAGTGTGACTCATATCTTTGATGATACTTGGGTGGTACCCTGTGATCTTGTGAGACTTGTTTCTTGATTGATGTGCTTGCCCTCTTCTATGTTATGTCTTAATGAGGATTAAGTTAATTAGCTCTAGGGTTTATGTGAACTTTGGTATGCTTGCATGATTACTTTGTTTATTGCACTTCTATGCATTCATACATATGCATTATTGCACCTCATTTAGGTATGCTAGCTGAAGCACATGAAGGACCTGATGTGGAGCCAAACCCGAAGATGGAGTTAGCGGATCTATCCCGAAGATAGAAGGACCGGACAAGTGATAGATTGGGAGATGCTCGCCAAGCGAGTTTCTTCTGACATACTCTAACTTGAGTCAGATCCCAGGCAAGCCCCGGAGCATTATAAGCCTCCTACCTTTAAAAGCAATTAATTATATATATGTTATAAGTATTGTTGCATTAAGTGGTAGGAGTTGGTTGAAAACCTTGCTGCATAATATCATTCCTTGTCCAAATATATGAATCCTTGAATCCTACATAGACTAGGATCGAGTAGATGCTTAGCCCTGCTTTAAGCGGTAGAAGTCAGGTGATTTCCTGTCACCTGCGAGATATAGGGATATTCATATATGGCACGGTTGGCTATATTGCTATCGTGGAATGGAACCATGTGTTAATAAAATGAAATGAGACTGGGCGGGATGACGATAGTGAAGCAACAAGGCATGGAGGTCTTGGGTGTGGATCTATCCCCGTCTGAGTCGTTTAAGGACCGATTCGCTGTACGTCCTTGAGTCATGTTGAACGCAGTCTAACACTTAGTTGGCCGGATAAGTCGTTCCGACCGCGAAGCCGAGTAATATGGTTCAGGCCGGGAATCGAATGGTAGGTTGCTTCTTGGAGGAGAGAAAGGATGTGCTTGGGGACATTGACGTGAGACCAAGGGGGGGTTAGAGTCCCTATCACCTGGCAGAGTGTCGCCCTTGGGGTCGCGACATCATTCGAACCCGCGATTCCTGAATCGTATGAAAAGGTGGCATGTGCGACCCTGGCAGGGGTCTGCACGGTGAGTGTTAGAAATACCCCTCCAGCTGGATAGGAATTCGATTCGAATCGCCGTCGCTCCCGGTTAGTGAGCACTTGACTTGAGCAGCGGCAACGTAGATTCCATTAAATTGAACGGATGGTTAATTGGATAACGATGGAAAGGTTGCCTCAATTTATACCTGCTATGGTTAATATTGTTTGCTCCTAATAAAGTGAGTGCTCTAGTACAGGTTCTAATATAGATGACAGGTTAATAATAATTAACTTGATGCTTAAGCATTAATGATTACTTATCCATAATAAGCTTTTATGCAAAATGTTGTCAAGCTAACCCACTTTACATCAGCCTTGCATGATCCTTGGTGTCACTTTATTTCTGGTTTTTGACAGGTAAGTCTAGCTGAGTACCTTCTCGTACTCAGGGTTTTATCCCCACTGTTGCAGGTTGTGAAGTAACTGGGCTACTACAAGAGTTGGTTGGCTTCTGCCTTTGAGGCAGAGTGTGATCATGGGCATGATCCTTCTTATTTATCTTCTCTCTAATGCTTTTGTTGGAAGTCGACCTTGGTACTGGCATGTATTTGAAATCAGAGAAATGTTAGTTTCAAATTACTTTGCTTCCGCTACTTTTCAATTTAAGTTGTAATAACTATGTTGAACTCCGAAGTATATTCAATTACTTGTGAAATGGTTGTAACATGTGACTTGTTATGTTGAATCACTACGATCTTGGCTTGTACGTTGGTTGGTTTGAAATCCCTCGTGATTTCATTGGACTACCGGAGTTATATGGGCTCAAGTGCGAGAATTTGATCACTTCGGTGATTGTTTTTGTACTTGTGCTCTTATAATTTGGACGGTTCCGTTACAGTGTTAGTGTCGGTGCAAGATAGGTGCACGGTTTGCACTGAACGTACCATAGGCATAGAAATCGTTTTGGACACACTCGATGGGACTCCTAGGTGACGAGGCTCAAGTGGAAGCTCGGTACGGTCCATTTGGAGATAATGCTACTCTTGATGCATGATTGGTGCACGGTTTGCGTCGAACATACCGTAGGCTCGGAAATAGTATTGGAGGCACCCGATGGAACTCCTTGGTTATGTGGGTCATGTGGAATCTTGTGTTTGATCTGTTTTGAAACAGTGTTAGCGTTGGTGCAAGATAGGTGCTCGGTTTGCATCAAACGTACCATAGGTTCATAAATTGTTTTAGAAGCACCCATGGTACTCCTAGGTGATGAGGGTCTGGTGGAGATCTGTTTGGTCCTTTTGGAGATAGTGCTACAGAAGATAGGTGCACGGTTTGCATTGAACGTACCATAGGTCATAAACAGTTTTGGACGCACCCGATGGAACTCATAAGCGACGTGGGTCGTGTGGAATCTCATTTTGATCTATTTTAAGACAGTGTTAGTGTCGGTGCAAGATAGGTGCACGGTTTGCACTGAACGTACCATAGGCATAGAAATCATTTTGGACACACTCGATGGGACTCCTAGGTGACGAGGCTCAAGTGGAAGCTCGGTACGGTCCATTTGGAGATAGTGCTACTCTTGATGCATGATTGGTGCTCGGTTTGCGTCGAATGTGCCGTAGGCTCGGAAATAGTATTGGAGGCACCCGATGGAACTCCTAGGTTATGTGGGTCATGTGGAATCTTGTTTCGATCTGTTTTGAAACAGTATTAGCGTCGATGCAAGATAGGTGCTCGGTTTGTGTCAAACGTACCATAGGTTCATAAATTTTTTTAGAAGCACCCGCGGTACTCCTAGATGATGAGGGTCTGGTGGAGATCTGTTTGGTCCGTTTGGAGATAGTGCTACAGAAGATAGGTGCACAGTTTGCATTGAACGTACCATAGGTCATAAACAGTTTTGGACGCACCCGATGGAACTCGTAAGTGACATGGGTCATGTGAAATCTTGTTTTAGTCCATTTGGAGACAATGTTAGTGTTAGTCCAAGGTTGGAGCATGGTTTGCACCGAACGTACCATAGGCATAGAAATTGTTTTGGATGAACTCGATGGGATTCCTAGGTCACGAAGCTCAAGTGGAAGCTTGGTTCGGTCCGTTTCGGGATAGTGCTTCTCTTGATGCAAGATTGGTGCTTGGTTTGCACCAAATGTAGCATAGGAATAGAAATCGTTGTGGACGCACTCGAGAGGACTCCTAGGTGACGTGGCTCAAGTGGAAGCTCAATTTGGTATGTTTAGAGATAGTGCTACTCTTGATGCAAGATTGGTGCTCGGTTTGCGTCGAATGTGCCGTAGGCTTGGAAATAGTATTGGAGGCACCCGATGGAACTCCTAGGTGACGTGGGTCTTGTGGAATCTCGTTTTGATCTATTTTAAGATAGTGTTAGTGTCGGTGCAAGATAGGTGCACGGTTTGCACTAAACATACCATAGGCATAGAAATCATTTTGGACACACTCGATGGGACTCCTAGGTGACGAGGCTCAAGTGGAAGCTCGGTACGGACCATTTGGAGATAGTGCTACTCTTGACGCATGATTGATGCACGGTTTGCATCGAACAAACCGTATGCTCAGAAATAGTATTGGAGGCACCCGATGGAACTCCTAGGTTACGTGGGTCATGTGGAATCTTATTGCAATCTATTTTGAAACAGTGTTAGCGTCGGTGCAAGATAGGTGCCCGGTTTGCGTCAAACGTACCATAGGTTCATAGATTGTTTTAGAAGCACCCACGGTACTCCTAGATGATGAGGGTCTGGTGGAGATCTGTTTGGTCCTTTTGGAGATAGTGCTATAGAAGATAGGTGCACGGTTTGCATTGAACGTACCATAGGTCATAAACAGTTTTGGACGCACCCGATGGAACTCATAAGCGACGTGGGTCGTGTGGTATCTCATTTTAGTCCATTTGAAGATAGTGTTAGTGTCAGTGCAAGGTTGGAGCACGGTTTGCACCGAACATACCATAGGCATAGAAATCATTTTAGATGATCTCGATCAGACTCCTATGTGATGAGGCTCAAGTGGAAGCTCGGTTCGGTCCGTTTTGGGATAGTGCTTCTCTTGATGCAATATTGGTGCACGGTTTACACCAAATGTACCATAAACATACAAATCATTTTGGATGCACTCGATGGGACTCCTAGGTGACGAGGCTCAAGTGGAATCTCGATTCGGTACGTTTGGAGATAGTGCTAGTCTTGATGCAAGATTGGTGCTCGGTTTGCGTTGAATGTGCCGTAGGCTCAGAAATAGTATTGGAGGCACCTGATGGAACTCCTAGGTGACGTGGGTCTTGTGGAATCTCGTTTTGATCTATTTTAAGACAGTGTTAGTGTCGGTGCAAGATAGGTGCACGGTTTGCACTGAACGTTCCATAGGCATAGAAACCATTTTGGACACACTTGATGGGACTCCTAGGTGACGAGGCTCAAGTGGAAGCTCGGTACGGTCCATTTGGAGATAATGCTACTCTTGATGCATGATTGGTGCACAGTTTGCGTCGAACATACCGTAGGCTTGGAAATAGTATTGGAGGCACCCGATGGAACTCCTTGGTTATGTGGGTCATGTGGAATCTTGTTTTGATCTATTTTGAAACAGTGTTAGCGTTGGTGCAAGATAGGTGCTCGGTTTGCGTCAAACGTACCATAGGTTCATAAATTGTTTTAGAAGCACCCACGGTACTCCTAGGTGATGAGGGTCTGGTGGAGATCTGTTTGGTCCTTTTGGAGATAGTGCTACAGAAGATAGGTGCACGGTTTGCATTGAACGTACCATAGGTCATAAACAATTTTGGACGCACCCGATGGAACTCATAAGCGACGTGGGTCGTGTGGAATCTCATTTTGATCTATTTTAAGACAGTGTTAGTGTCGGTGCAAGATAGGTGCACGGTTTGCACTGAACGTACCATAGGCATAGAAATTGTTTCGGACACACTCGATGGGACTCCTAGGTGACGAGGCTCAAGTGGAAGCTCGGTACGGTCCATTTGGAGATAGTGCTACTCTTGATGCATGATTGGTGCTCGGTTTGCGTCGAATGTGTCGTAGGCTCGGAAATAGTATTGGAGGCACCCGATGGAACTCCTAGGTTACGTGGGTCATGTGGAATCTTGTTTCGATCTATTTTGAAATAGTATTAGCGTCGATGCAAGATAGGTGCTCAGTTTGTGTCAAACGTACCATAGGTTCATAAATTGTTTTAGAAGCACCCGCGGTACTCCTAGATGATGAGGGTCTGGTGGAGATCTGTTTGGTCCGTTTGGAGATAGTGCTACAGAAGATAGGTGCACAGTTTGCATTGAACGTACCATAGGTCATAAACAGTTTTGGACGCACCCGATGGAACTCGTAAGTGACGTGGGTGATGTGGAATCTCGTTTTAGTCCATTTGGAGACAATGTTAGTGTTAGTCCAAGGTTGGAGCATGGTTTGCACCGAACGTACCATAGGCATAGAAATTGTTTTGGATGAACTCGATGGGATTCCTAGGTCACGAAGCTCAAGTGGAAGCTTGGTTCGGTCCGTTTTGGGATAGTGCTTCTCTTGATGCAAGATTGGTGCTTGGTTTGCACCAAATGTAGCATAGGAATAGAAATCGTTGTGGACGCACTCGAGATGACTCCTAGGTGACGTGGCTCAAGTGGAAGCTCAATTTGGTATGTTTAGAGATAGTGCTACTCTTGATGCAAGATTGGTGCTCGGTTTGCGTCGAATGTGCCGTAGGCTTGGAAATAGTATTGGAGGCACCCGATGGAACTCCTAGGTGACGTGGGTCTTGTGGAATCTCATTTTGATCTATTTTAAGATAGTGTTAGTGTCGGTGCAAGATAGGTGCACAGTTTGCACTAAACATACCATAGGCATAGAAATCATTTTGGACACACTCGATGGGACTCCTAGGTGACGAGGCTCAAGTGGAAGCTCGGTACGGACCATTTGGAGATAGTGCTACTCTTGACGCATGATTGATGCACGGTTTGCATCGAACAAACCGTAGGCTCAGAAATAGTATTGGAGGCACCCGATGGAACTCCTAGGTTACGTGGGTCATGTGGAATCTTATTTCAATCTATTTTGAAACAGTGTTAGCGTCGGTGCAAGATAGGTGCTCGGTTTGCGTCAAACGTACCATAGGTTCATAAATTGTTTTAGAAGCACCCACGGTACTCCTAGGTGATGAGGGTCTGGTGGAGATCTGTTTGGTCCTTTTGGAGATAGTGCTACAGAAGATAGGTGCACGGTTTGCATTGAACGTACCATAGGTCATAAACAGTTTTGGACGCACCCGATGGAACTCATAAGCGACGTGGGTCGTGTGGAATCTCATTTTGATCTATTTTAAGACAGTGTTAGTGTCAGTGCAAGGTTGGTGCACGGTTTGCACCGAACATACCATAGGCATAGAAATCGTTTTGGACACACTCGATGGGACTCCTAGGTGACGAGGCTCAAGTGGAAGCTCGGTACGGTCCATTTGGAGATAGTGCTACTCTTGATGCATGATTGGTGCTCGGTTTGCGTCAAATGTGCTGTAGGCTCGGAAATAGTATTGGAGGCACCCGATGGAACTCCTAGGTTATGTGGGTCATGTGGAATCTTGTTTCGATCTGTTTTGAAACAGTATTAGCGTCGATGCAAGATAGGTGCTCGGTTTGTGTCAAACGTACCATAGGTTCATAAATTGTTTTAGAAGCACCCGCGGTACTCCTAGATGATGAGGGTCTGGTGGAGATCTGTTTGGTCCGTTTGGAGATAGTGCTACAGAAGATAGGTGCACAGTTTGCATTAAACGTACCATAGGTCATAAACAGTTTTGGACGCACCCGATGGAACTCGTAAGTGACGTGGGTCATGTGGAATCTCGTTTTAGTCCATTTGGAGACAATGTTAGTGTTAGTCCAAGGTTGGAGCATGGTTTGCACCGAACGTACCATAGGCATAGAAATTGTTTTGGATGAACTCGATGGGATTCCTAGGTCACGAAGCTCAAGTGGAAGCTTGGTTCGGTCCGTTTCGGGATAGTGCTTCTCTTGATGCAAGATTGGTGCTTGGTTTGCACCAAATGTAGCATAGGAATAGAAATCGTTGTGGACGCACTCGAGAGGACTCCTAGGTGACGTGGCTCAAGTGGAAGCTCAATTTGGTATGTTTAGAGATAGTGCTACTCTTGATGCAAGATTGGTGCTCGGTTTGCGTCGAATGTGCCGTAGGCTTGGAAATAGTATTGGAGGCACCCGATGGAACTCCTAGGTGACGTGGGTCTTGTGGAATCTCGTTTTGATCTATTTTAAGATAGTGTTAGTGTCGGTGCAAGATAGGTGCGCGGTTTGCACTAAACATACCATAGGCATAGAAATCATTTTGGACACACTCGATGGGACTCCTAGGTGATGAGGCTCAAGTGGAAGCTCGGTACGGACCATTTGGAGATAGTGCTACTCTTGACGCATGATTGATGCACGGTTTGCATCGAACAAACCGTAGGCTCAGAAATAGTATTGGAGGCACCCGATGGAACTCCTAGGTTACGTGGGTCATGTGGAATCTTATTGCAATCTATTTTGAAACAGTGCTAGCGTCGGTGCAAGATAGGTGCCCGGTTTGCGTCAAACGTACCATAGGTTCATAGATTGTTTTAGAAGCACCTACGGTACTCCTAGGTGATGAGGGTCTGGTGGAGATCTGTTTGGTCCTTTTGGAGATAGTGCTACAGAAGATAGGTGCACGGTTTGCATTGAACGTACCATAGGTCATAAACAGTTTTGGACGCACCCGATGGAACTCATAAGCGACGTGGGTCGTGTGGTATCTCATTTTAGTCCATTTGAAGATAGTGTTAGTGTCAGTGCAAGGTTGGAGCACGGTTTGCACCGAACATACCATAGGCATAGAAATCGTTTTAGATGATCTCGATCAGACTCCTATGTGATGAGGCTCAAGTGGAAGCTCGGTTCGGTCCGTTTTGGGATAGTGCTTCTCTTGATGCAATATTGGTGCACGGTTTACACCAAATGTACCATAAACATACAAATCATTTTGGATGCACTCGATGGGACTCCTAGGTGACGAGGCTCAAGTGGAATCTCGATTCGGTACGTTTGGAGATAGTGCTAGTCTTGATGCAAGATTGGTGCTCGGTTTGCGTTGAATGTGCCGTAGGCTCAGAAATAGTATTGGAGGCACCTGATGGAACTCCTAGGTGACGTGGGTCTTGTGGAATCTCGTTTTGATCTATTTTAAGACAGTGTTAGTGTCGGTGCAAGATAGGTGCACGGTTTGCACTGAACGTTCCATAGGCATAGAAACCGTTTTGGACACACTTGATGGGACTCCTAGGTGACGAGGCTCAAGTGGAAGCTCGGTACGGTCCATTTTGAGATAATGCTACTCTTGATGCATGATTGGTGCACAGTTTGCGTCGAACATACCGTAGGCTCGGAAATAGTATTGGAGGCACCCGATGGAACTCCTTGGTTATGTGGGTCATGTGGAATCTTGTTTTGATCTATTTTGAAAGAGTGTTAGCGTTGGTGCAAGATAGGTGCTCGGTTTGCGTCAAACGTACCATAGGTTCATAAATTGTTTTAGAAGCACCCACGGTACTCCTAGGTGATGAGGGTCTGGTGGAGATCTGTTTGGTCCTTTTGGAGATAGTGCTACAGAAGATAGGTGCACGGTTTGCATTGAACGTACCATAGGTCATAAACAGTTTTGGACGCACCCGATGGAACTCATAAGCGACGTGGGTCGTGTGGAATCTCATTTTGATCTATTTTAAGACAGTGTTAGTGTCGGTGCAAGATAGGTGCACGGTTTGCAATGAACGTACCATAGGCATAGAAATCGTTTTGGACACACTCGATGGGACTCCTAGGTGACGAGGCTCAAGTGGAAGCTCGGTACGGTCCATTTGGAGATAGTGCTACTCTTGATGCATGATTGGTGCTCGGTTTGCGTCGAATGTGCCGTAGGCTCGGAAATAGTATTGGAGGCACCCGATGGAACTCCTAGGTTACGTGGGTCATGTGGAATCTTGTTTCGATCTATTTTGAAACAGTATTAGCGTCGATGCAAGATAGGTGCTTAGTTTGTGTCAAACGTACCATAGGTTCATAAATTGTTTTAGAAGCACCCGCGGTACTCCTAGATGATGAGGGTCTGGTGGAGATCTGTTTGGTCCGTTTGGAGATAGTGCTACAGAAGATAGGTGCACAGTTTGCATTGAACGTACCATAGGTCATAAACAGTTTTGGAAGCACCCGATGGAACTCGTAAGTGACGTGGGTGATGTGGAATCTCGTTTTAGTCCATTTGGAGACAATGTTAGTGTTAGTCCAATGTTGGAGCATGGTTTGCACCGAACGTACCATAGGCATAGAAATTGTTTTGGATGAACTCGATGGGATTCCTAGGTCACGAAGCTCAAGTGGAAGCTTGGTTCGGTCCGTTTCGGGATAGTGCTTCTCTTGATGCAAGATTGGTGCTTGGTTTGCACCAAATGTAGCATAGGAATAGAAATCGTTGTGGACGCACTCGAGAGGACTCCTAGGTGACGTGGCTCAAGTGGAAGCTCAATTTGGTATGTTTAGAGATAGTGCTACTCTTGATGCAAGATTGGTGCTCGGTTTGCGTCGAATGTGCCATAGGCTTGGAAATAGTATTGGAGGCACCCGATGGAACTCCTAGGTGACGTGGGTCTTGTGGAATCTCATTTTGATCTATTTTAAGATAGTGTTAGTGTCGGTGCAAGATAGGTGCACAGTTTGCACTAAACATACCATAGGCATAGAAATCATTTTGGACACACTCGATGGGACTCCTAGGTGACGAGGCTCAAGTGGAAGCTCGGTATGGACCATTTGGAGATAGTGCTACTCTTGACGCATGATTGATGCACGGTTTGCATCGAACAAACCGTAGGCTCAGAAATAGTATTGGAGGCACCCGATGGAACTCCTAGGTTACGTGGGTCATGTGGAATCTTATTGCAATCTGTTTTGAAACAGTGTTAGCATCGGTGCAAGATAGGTGCTCGGTTTGCGTCAAACGTACCATAGGTTCATAAATTGTTTTAGAAGCACCCACGGTACTCCTAGGTGATGAGGGTCTGGTGGAGATCTGTTTGGTCCTTTTGGAGATAGTGCTACAGAAGATAGGTGCACGGTTTGCATTGAACGTACCATAGGTCATAAACAGTTTTGGACGCACCCGATGGAACTCATAAGCGACGTGGGTCGTGTGGAATCTCATTTTAGTCCATTTGAAGATAGTGTTAGTGTCAGTGCAAGGTTGGAGCACGGTTTGCACCGAACATACCATAGGCATAGAAATCGTTTTGGATGATCTCGATCAGACTCCTATGTGATGAGGCTCAAGTGGAAGCTCGGTTCGGTCCGTTTTGGGATAGTGCTTCTCTTGATGCAATATTGGTGCACGGTTTACACCAAATGTACCATAAACATACAAATCATTTTGGACGCACTCGATGGGACTCCTAGGTGACGAGGCTCAAGTGGAAGCTCGGTACGGACCATTTGGAGATAGTGCTACTCTTGACGCATGATTGATGCACGGTTTGCATCGAACAAACCGTAGGCTCAGAAATAGTATTGGAGGCACCCGATGGAACTCCTAGGTTACGTGGGTCATGTGGAATCTTATTTCAATCTATTTTGAAACAGTGTTAGCGTCGGTGCAAGATAGGTGCTCGGTTTGCGTCAAACGTACCATAGGTTCATAAATTGTTTTAGAAGCACCCACGGTACTCCTAGGTGATGAGGGTCTGGTGGAGATCTGTTTGGTCCTTTTGGAGATAGTGCTACAGAAGATAGGTGCACGGTTTGCATTGAACGTACCATAGGTCATAAACAGCTTTGGACGCACCCGATGGAACTCATAAGCGACGTGGGTCGTGTGGAATCTCATTTTAGTCCATTTGAAGATAGTGTTAGTGTCAGTGCAAGGTTGGAGCACGGTTTGCACCGAACATACCATAGGCATAGAAATCGTTTTGGATGATCTCGATCAGACTCCTATGTGATGAGGCTCAAGTGGAAGCTCGGTTCGGTCCGTTTCGGGATAGTGCTTCTCTTGATGCAATATTGGTGCACGGTTTACACCAAATGTACCATAAACATACAAATCATTTTGGATGCACTCGATGGGACGCCTAGGTGACGAGGCTCAAGTGGAATCTCGATTCGGTACGTTTGGAGATAGTGCAAGTCTTGATGCAAGATTGGTGCTCGGTTTGCGTTGAATGTGCCGTAGGCTCGGAAATAGTATTGGAGGCACCTGATGGAACTCCTAGGTGACGTGGGTCTTGTGGAATCTCGTTTTGATCTATTTTAAGACAGTGTTAGTGTCGGTGCAAGATAGGTGCACGGTTTGCACTGAACGTACCATAGGCATAGAAATCGTTTTGGACACACTCGATGGGACTCCTAGGTGACGAGGCTCAAGTGGAAGCTAAATTGATGCACGGTTTGCATCGAACAAACCGTAGGCTCAGAAATAGTATTGGAGGCACCCGATGGAACTCCTAGGTTGCGTGGGTCATGTGGAATCTTATTGCAATCTGTTTTGAAACAGTGTTAGCATCGGTGCAAGATAGGTGCTCGGTTTGCGTCAAACGTACCATAGGTTCATAAATTGTTTTAGAAGCACCCACGGTACTCCTAGGTGATGAGGGTCTAGTGGAGATCTGTTTGGTCCTTTTGGAGATAGTGCTACAGAAGATAGGTGCACGGTTTGCATTGAACGTACCATAGGTCATAAACAGTTTTGGACGCACCTGATGGAACTCATAAGCGACGTGGGTCATGTGGAATCTCATTTTAGTCCATTTGAAGATAGTGTTAGTGTCAGTGCAAGGTTGGAGCACGGTTTGCACCGAACATACCATAGGCATAGAAATCGTTTTGGATGATGTCGATCAGACTCCTATGTGATGAGGCTCAAGTGGAAGCTCGGTTCGGTCCGTTTTGGGATAGTGCTTCTCTTGATGCTATTTTGGTGCACGGTTTACACCAAATGTACCATAAACATACAAATCATTTTGGATGCACTCGATGGGACTCCTAGGTGACGAGGCTCAAGTGGAATCTCGATTCGGTACGTTTGGAGATAGTGCTAGTCTTGATGCAAGATTGGTGCTCGGTTTGCGTTGAATGTGCCGTAGGCTCGGAAATAGTATTGGAGGCACCTGATGGAACTCCTAGGAGACGTGGGTCTTGTGGAATCTCGTTTTGATCTATTTTAAGACAGTGTTAGTGTCGGTGCAAGATAGGTGCATGGTTTGCACTGAACGTACCATAGGCATAGAAATCGTTTTGGACGCACTTGATGGGACTCCTAGGTGACGAGGCTCAAGTGGAAGCTCGGTACGGTCCATTTGGAGATAATGCTACTCTTGATGCATGATTGGTGCACGGTTTGCGTCGAACATACCGTAGGCTCGGAAATAGTATTGGAGGCACCCGATGGAACTCCTTGTTTATGTGGGTCATGTGGAATCTTGTTTTGATCTGTTTTGAAACAGTGTTAGCGTTGGTGCAAGATAGGTGCTCGGTTTGCGTCGAACGTACCATAGGTTCATAAATTGTTTTAGAAGCACCCGCGGTACTCCTAGGTGATGAGGGTCTGGTGGAGATCTGTTTGGTCCTTTTGGAGATAGTGCTACAGAAGATAGGTGCACAGTTTGCATTGAACGTACCATAGGTCATAAACAGTTTTGGACGCACCCGATGGAACAAGTAAGTGACGTGGGTCATGTGGAATCTCGTTTTAGTCCATTTGGAGACAATGTTAGTGTTAGTCCAAGGTTGGAGCATGGTTTGCACCGAACGTACCATAGGCATAGAAATTGTTTTGGATGAACTCGATGGGATTCCTAGGTCACGAAGCTCAAGTGGAAGCTTGGTTTGGTCCGTTTCGGGATAGTGCTTCTCTTGATGCAAGATTGGTGCTTGGTTTGCACCAAATGTAGCATAGGAATAGAAATCGTTGTGGACGCACTCAAGAGGACTCCTAGGTGACGTGGCTCAAGTGGAAGCTCAATTTGGTATGTTTAGAGATAGTGCTACTCTTGATGCAAGATTGGTGCTCGGTTTGCGTCGAATGTGCCGTAGGCTTGGAAATAGTATTAGAGGCACCCGATGGAACTCCTAGGTGACGTGGGTCTTGTGGAATCTCGTTTTGATCTATTTTAAGATAGTGTTAGTGTTGGTGCAAGATAGGTGCACGGTTTGCACTAAACATACCATAGGCATAGAAATCATTTTGGACACACTCGATGGGACTCCTAGGTGACGAGGCTCAAGTGGAAGCTCGGTACGGACCATTTGGAGATAGTGCTACTCTTGACGCATGATTGATGCACGGTTTGCATCGAACAAACCGTAGGCTCAGAAATAGTATTGGAGGCACCCGATGGAACTCCTAGGTTACGTGGGTCATGTGGAATCTTATTTCAATCTGTTTTGAAACAGTGTTAGCGTCGGTGCAAGATAGGTGCTCGGTTTGCGTCAAACGTACCATAGGTTCATAAATTGTTTTAGAAGCACCCACGGTACTCCTAGGTGATGTGGGTCTGGTGGAGATCTGTTTGGTCCTTTTGGAGATAGTGCTACAGAAGATAGGTGCACGGTTTGCATTGAACGTACCACAGGTCATAAACAGTTTTGGACGCACCCGATGGAACTCATAAGCGACGTGGGTCGTGTGGAATCTCATTTTAGTCCATTTGCAGATAGTGTTAGTGTCAGTGCAAGGTTGGAGCACGGTTTGCACCGAACATACCATAGGCATAGAAATCGTTTTGGATGATCTCGATCAGACTCCTATGTGATGAGGCTCAAGTGGAAGCTCGGTTCGGTCCGTTTCGGGATAGTGCTTCTCTTGATGCAATATTGGTGCACGGTTTACACCAAATGTACCATAAACATACAAATCATTTTGGATGCACTCGATGGGACGCCTAGGTGACGAGGCTCAAGTGGAATCTCGATTCGGTACGTTTGGAGATAGTGCTAGTCTTGATGCAAGATTGGTGCTCGGTTTGCGTTGAATGTGCCGTAGGCTCGGAAATAGTATTGGAGGCACCTGATGGAACTCCTAGGTGACGTGGGTCTTGTGGAATCTCGTTTTGATCTATTTTAAGACAGTGTTAGTGTCGGTGCAAGATAGGTGCACGGTTTGCACTGAACGTACCATAGGCATAGAAATCGTTTTGGACACACTCGATGGGACTCCTAGGTGACGAGGCTCAAGTGGAAGCTCGGTACGGTCCATTTGGAGATAGTGCTACTCTTGATGCATGATTGGTGCTCGGTTTGCGTCGAATGTGCCGTAGGCTCGGAAATAGTATTGGAGGCACCCGATGGAACTTCTAGGTTACGTGGGTCATGTGGAATCTTGTTTTGATCTATTTTGAAACAGTGTTAGCGTCGATGCAAGATAGGTGCTCGGTTTGTGTCAAACGTACCATAGGTTCATAAATTGTTTTAGAAGCACCCGCGGTACTCCTAGATGATGAGGGTCTGGTGGAGATCTGTTTGGTCCATTTGGAGATAGTGCTACAGAAGATAGGTGCACAGTTTGCATTGAACGTACCATAGGTCATAAACAGTTTTGGACGCACCCGATGGAACTCGTAAGTGATGTGGGTCATGTGGAATCTCGTTTTAGTCCATTTGGAGACAATGTTAGTGTTAGTCCAAGGTTGGAGCATGGTTTGCACCGAATGTACCATAGGCATAGAAATTGTTTTGGATGAACTCGATGGGATTCCTAGGTCACGAAGCTCAAGTGGAAGCTTGGTTCGGTCCATTTTGGGATAGTGCTTCTCTTGATGCAAGATTGGTGCTTGGTTTGCACCAAATGTAGCATAGGAATAGAAATCGTTGTGGACGCACTCGAGAGGACTCCTAGGTGACGTGGCTCAAGTGGAAGCTCAATTTGGTATGTTTAGAGATAGTGCTACTCTTGATGCAAGATTGGTGCTCGGTTTGCATCGAATGTGTCGTAGGCTTGGAAATAGTATTGGAGGCACCCGATGGAACTCCTAGGTGACGTGGGTCTTGTGGAATCTCGTTTTGATCTATTTTAAGATAGTGTTAGTGTCGGTGCAAGATAGGTGCACGGTTTGCACTAAACATACCATAGGCATAGAAATCATTTTGGACACACTCGATGGGACTCCTAGGTGACGAGGCTCAAGTGGAAGCTCGGTACGGACCATTTGGAGATAGTGCTACTCTTGACGCATGATTGATGCACGGTTTGCATTAAACAAACCGTTGGCTCAGAAATAGTATTGGAGGCACCCGATGGAACTCCTAGGTTACGTGGGTCATGTGGAATCTTATTGCAATCTGTTTTGAAACAGTGTTAGCATCGGTGCAAGATAGGTGCTCGGTTTGCGTTAAACGTACCATAGGTTCATAAATTGTTTTAGAAGCACTCACGGTACTCCTAGGTAATGAGGGTCTGGTGGAGATCTGTTTGGTCCTTTTGGAGATAGTGCTACAGAAGATAGGTGCACGGTTTGCATTGAACGTACCATAGGTCATAAACAGTTTTGGACGCACCCGATGGAACTCATAAGTGACGTGGGTCGTGTGGAATCTCATTTTAGTCCATTTGAAGATAGTGTTAGTGTCAGTGCAAGGTTGGAGCACGGTTTGCACCGAACATACCATAGGCATAGAAATCGTTTTGGATGATCTCGATCAGACTCCTATGTGATGAGGCTCAAGTGGAAGCTCGGTTCGGTCCGTTTTGGGATAGTGCTTCTCTTGATGCTATATTGGTGCACGGTTTACACCAAATGTACCATAAACATACAAATCATTTTGGATGCACTCGATGGGACTCCTAGGTGACAAGGCTCAAGTGGAATCTCGATTCGGTACGTTTGGAGATAGTGCTAGTCTTGATGCAAGATTGGTGCTCGGTTTGCGTTGAATGTGTCGTAGGCTCGAAAATAGTATTGGAGGCACCTGATGGAACTCCTAGGAGACGTGGGTCTTGTGGAATCTCGTTTTGATCTATTTTAAGACAGTGTTAGTGTCGGTGCAAGATAGGTGCACGGTTTGCACTGAACGTACCATAGGCATAGAAATCGTTTTGGACACACTTGATGGGACTCCTAGGTGACGAGGCTCAAGTGAAAGCTCGGTACGGTCCATTTGGAGATAATGCTACTCTTGATGCATGATTGGTGCACGGTTTGCGTCGAACATACCGTAGGCTCGGAAATAGTATTGGAGGCACCCGATGGAACTCCTTGGTTATGTGGGTCATGTGGAATCTTATTTTGATCTGTTTTGAAACAGTGTTAGCGTTGGTGCAAGATAGGTGCTCGGTTTGCGTCAAACGTACTATAGGTTCATAAATTGTTTTAGAAGCACCCGCGGTACTCCAAGGTGATGAGGGTCTGGTGGAGATCTGTTTGGTCCTTTTGGAGATAGTGCTACAGAAGATAGGTGCACAGTTTGCATTGAACGTACCATAGGTCATAAACAATTTTGGACGCACCCGATGGAACTCGTAAGTGACGTGGGTCATGTGGAATCTCGTTTTAGTCCATTTGGAGACAATGTTAGTGTTAGTCCAAGGTTGGAGCATGGTTTGCACCGAATGTACCATAGGCATAGAAATTGTTTTGGACGAACTCGATGGGATTCCTAGGTCACGAAGCTCAAGTGGAAGCTTGGTTCGGTCCGTTTCGGGATAGTGCTTCTCTTGATGCAAGATTGGTGCTTGGTTTGCACCAAATGTAGCATAGGAATAGAAATCGTTGTGGACGCACTCGAGAGGACACCTAGGTGACGTGGCTCAAGTGGAAGCTCAATTTGGTATGTTTAGAGATAGTGCTACTCTTGATGCAAGATTGGTGCTCGGTTTGCGTCGAATGTGCCGTAGGCTTCGAAATAGTATTGGAGGCACCCGATGGAACTCCTAGGTGACGTGGGTCTTGTGGAATCTCGTTTTGATCTATTTTAAGATAGTGTTAGTGTCGGTGCAAGATAGGTGCACGGTTTGCACTAAACATACCATAGGCATAGAAATCATTTTGGACACACTCGATGGGACTCCTAGGTGACGAGGCTCAAGTGGAAGCTCGGTACGGACCATTTGGAGATAGTGCTACTCTTGACGCATGATTGATGCACGGTTTGCATCGAACAAACCGTAGGCTCAGAAATAGTATTGGAGGCACCCGATGGAACTCCTAGGTTACGTGGGTCATGTGGAATCTTATTTCAATCTGTTTTGAAACAGTGTTAGCGTCGGTGCAAGATAGGTGCTCGGTTTGCGTCAAACGTACCATAAATTCATAAATTGTTTTAGAAGCACCCACGATACTCCTAGGTGATGTGGGTCTGGTGGAGATCTGTTTGGTCCTTTTGGAGATAGTGCTACAGAAGATAGGTGCACGGTTTGCATTGAACGTACCATAGGTCATAAACAGTTTTGGACGCACCCGATAGAACTCATAAGCGACGTGGGTCGTGTGGAATCTCATTTTAGTCCATTTGAAGATAGTGTTAGTGTCAGTGCAAGGTTGGAGCATGGTTTGCACCGAACATACCATAGGCATAGAAATCGTTTTGGATGATCTCGATCAGACTCCTATGTGATGAGGCTCAAGTGGAAGCTCAGTTCGGTCCGTTTCGGGATAGTGCTTCTCTTGATGCTATATTGGTGCACGGTTTACACCAAATGTACCATAAACATACAAATCATTTTGGATGCACTCGATGGGACTCCTAGGTGACGAGGCTCAAGTGGAATCTCGATTCGGTACGTTTGGAGATAGTGCTAGTCTTGATGCAAGATTGGTGCTCGGTTTGCGTTGAATGTGCCGTAGGCTCGGAAATAGTATTGGAGGCACCTGATGGAACTCCTAGGTGACGTGGGTCTTGTGGAATCTCGTTTTGATCTTTTTTAAGACAGTGTTAGTGTCGGTGCAAGATAGGTGCACGGTTTGCACTGAATGTACCATAGGCATAGAAATCGTTTTGGACACACTCGATGGGACTCCTAGGTGACGAGGCTCAAGTGGAAGCTCGGTACGGTCCATTTGGAGATAATGCTACTCTTGATGCATGATTGGTGCACGGTTTGCGTCGAACATACCGTAGGCTCGGAAATAGTACTGGAGGCACCCGATGGAACTCCTTGGTTATGTGGGTCATGTGGAATCTTGTTTTGATCTGTTTTGAAACAGTGTTAGCGTTGGTGCAAGATAGGTGCTCGGTTTGCGTCAAACGTACCATAGGTTCATAAATTGTTTTAGAAGCACCCGCGGTACTCCTAGGTGATGAGGGTCTGGTGGAGATCTGTTTGGTCCTTTTGGAGATAGTGCTACAGAAGATAGGTGCACGGTTTGCATTGAACGTACCATAGGTCATAAACAGTTTTGGACGCACCCGATGGAACTCGTAAGCGACGTGGGTCGTGTGGACTCTCATTTTAGTCCATTTGAAGATAGTGTTAGTGTCAGTGCAAGGTTGGAGCACGGTTTGCACCGAACATACCATAGGCATAGAAATCGTTTTGGATGATCTCGATCAGACTTCTATGTGATGAGGCTCAAGTGGAAGCTCGGTTTGGTCCGTTTCGGGATAGTGCTTCTCTTGATGCAAGATTGGTGCATGGTTTGCACCAAATGTACCATAAACATACAAATCATTTTGGATGCACTCGATGGGACTCCTAGGTGACTAGCCTCAAGTGGAATCTTGATTCGGTACGTTTGGAGATAGTGCTACTCTTGATGCAAGATTGGTGCTCGGTTTGCGTTGAATGTGTCGTCGGCTCGGAAATAGTATTGGAGGCACCCGATGGAACTCCTAGGTGACTGGGTCATGTGGAATCTCGTTTTGATCTATTTTGAGACAGTGTTAGCGTCGGTGCAAGATAGGTGCACAGTTTGCACTGAACGTACCGTAGGCATAGAAATCATTTTGGACACATTCGATGGGACTCCTAGGTGACGAGGCTCAAGTGGAAGCTCGGTACGGTCCATTTGGAGATAGTGCTACTCTTGATGCATGATTGGTGCTCGGTTTGCGTCGAATGTGCCGTAGGCTCGGAAATAGTATTGGAGGCACCCGATGGAACTCCTAGGTTACGTGGGTCATGTGGAATCTTGTTTCGATCTATTTTGAAACAGTGTTAGCGTCGATGCAAGATAGGTGCTCGGTTTGTGTCAAACGTACCATAGGTTCATAAATTGTTTTAGAAGCAACCGCGGTACTCCTAGATGATGAGGGTCTGGTGGAGATCTGTTTGGTCCATTTGGAGATAGTGCTACAGAAGATAGGTGCACAGTTTGCATTGAACATACCATAGGTCATAAACAGTTTTGGACGCACCCGATGGAACTCGTAAGTGACGTGGGTCATGTGGAATCTCGTTTTAGTCCATTTGGAGACAATGTTAGTGTTAGTCCAAGGTTGGAGCATGGTTTGCACCGAACGTACCATAGGCATAGAAATTGTTTTGGATGAACTCGATTGGATTCCTAGGTCACGAAGCTCAAGTGGAAGCTTGGTTCGGTCCGTTTCGGGATAGTGCTTCTCTTGATGCAAGATTGGTGCTTGGTTTGCACCAAATGTAGCATAGGAATAGAAATCGTTGTGGACGCACTCGAGAGGACTCCTAGGTGACGTGGCTCAAGTGGAAGCTCAATTTGGTATGTTTAGAGATAGTGCTACTCTTGATGCAAGATTGGTGCTCGGTTTGCGTCGAATGTGTCGTAGGCTTGGAAATAGTATTGGAGGCACCCGATGGAACTCCTAGGTGACGTGGGTCTTGTGGAATCTCGTTTTGATCTATTTTTAGATAGTGTTAGTGTCGGTGCAAGATAGGTGCACGGTTTGCACTAAACATACCACAGGCATAGAAATCATTTTGGACACACTCGATGGGACTCCTAGGTGACGAGGCTCAAGTGGAAGCTCGGTACGGACCATTTGGAGATAGTGCTACTCTTGACGCATGATTGATGCACGGTTTGCATCGAACAAACCGTAGGCTCAGAAATAGTATTGGAGGCACCCGATGGAACTCCTAGGTTACGTGGGTCATGTGGAATCTTATTGCAATCTGTTTTGAAACAGTGTTAGCATCGGTGCAAGATAGGTGCTCGGTTTGCGTCAAACGTACCATAGGTTCATAAATTGTTTTAGAAGCACCCACGGTACTCCTAGGTGATGAGGGTCTGGTGGAGATCTGTTTGGTCCTTTTGGAGATAGTGCTACAGAAGATAGGTGCACGGTTTGCATTGAACGTACCATAGGTCATAAACAGTTTTGGACGCACCCGATGGAACTCATAAGCGACGTGGGTCGTGTGGAATCTCATTTTAGTCCATTTGAAGATAGTGTTAGTGTCAGTGCAAGGTTGGAGCACGGTTTGCACTGAACATACCATAGGCATAGAAATCATTTTGGATGATCTCGATCAGACTCCTATGTGATGAGGCTCAAGTGGAAGCTCGGTTCGGTCCGTTTTGGGATAGTGCTTCTCTTGATGCTATATTGGTGCACGGTTTACACCAAATGTACCATAAACATACAAATCATTTTGGATGCACTCGATGGGACTCCTAGGTGACGAGGCTCAAGTGGAATCTCGATTCGGTACGTTTGGAGATAGTGCTAGTCTTGATGCAAGATTGGTGCTCGGTTTGCGTTGAATGTGCCGTAGGCTCGGAAATAGTATTGGAGGCACCTGATGGAACTCCTAGGTGACGTGGGTCTTGTGGAATCTCGTTTTGATCTAATTTAAGACAGTGTTAGTGTCGGTGCAAGATAGGTGCACGGTTTGCACTGAACGTACCATAGGCATAGAAATCGTTTTGGACACACTTGATGGGACTCCTAGGTGACGAGGCTCAAGTGGAAGCTCGGTACGGTCCATTTGGAGATAATGCTACTCTTGATGCATGATTGGTGCACGGTTTGCGTCGAACATACCGTAGGCTCAGAAATAGTATTGGAGGAACCCGATGGAACTCCTTGGTTATGTGGGTCACGTGGAATCTTGTTTTGATCTGTTTTGAAACAGTGTTAGCGTTGGTGCAAGATAGGTGCTCGGTTTGCGTCAAACATACCATGGGTTCATAAATTGTTTTAGAAGCACCCGTGGTACTCCTAGGTGATGAGGGTCTGGTGGAGATCTGTTTGGTCCTTTTGGAGATAGTGCTACAGAAGATAGGTGCACAGTTTGCATTGAACGTACCATAGGTCATAAACAGTTTTGGACGCACCCGATGGAACTCGTAAGTGACGTGGGTCATGTGGAATCTCGTTTTAGTCCATTTGGAGACAACGTTAGTGTTAGTCCAAGCTTGGAGCATGGTTTGCACCAAACGTACCATAGGCATAGAAATTGTTTTGGATGAACTCGATGGGATTCCTAGGTCATGAAGCTCAAGTGGAAGCTTGGTTCGGTCCGTTTCGGGATAGTGCTTCTCTTGATGCAAGATTGGTGCTTGGTTTGCACCAAATGTAGCATAGGAATAGAAATCGTTGTGGACGCACTCGAGAGGACTCCTAGGTGACGTGGCTCAAGTGGAAGCTCAATTTGGTATGTTTAGAGATAGTGCTACTCTTGATGCAAGATTGGTGCTCGATTTGCGTTGAATGTGCCGTGGGCACGGAAATAGTATTGGAGGCACCTGATGGAACTCCTAGGTGACGTGGGTCTTGTGGAATCTCGTTTTGATCTATTTTAAGACAGTGTTAGTGTCGGTGCAAGATAGGTGCACGGTTTGCACTGAACGTACCATAGGCATAGAAATCGTTTTGGACACACTCGATGGGACTCCTAGGTGACGAGGCTCAAGTGGAAGCTCGGTACGGTCCATTTGGAGATAATGCTACTCTTGATGCATGATTGGTGCACGGTTTGCGTCGAACATACCGTAGGCTCGGAAATAGTACTGGAGGCACCCGATGGAACTCCTTGGTTATGTGGGTCATGTGGAATCTTGTTTTGATCTGTTTTGAAACAGTGTTAGCGTTGGTGCAAGATAGGTGCTCGGTTTGCGTCAAACGTACCATAGGTTCATAAATTGTTTTAGAAGCACCCGCGGTACTCCTAGGTGATGAGGGTCTGGTGGAGATCTGTTTGGTCCTTTTGGAGATAGTGCTACAGAAGATAGGTGCACGGTTTGCATTGAACGTACCATAGGTCATAAACAGTTTTGGACGCACCCGATGGAACTCGTAAGCGACGTGGGTCGTGTGGACTCTCATTTTAGTCCATTTGAAGATAGTGTTAGTGTCAGTGCAAGGTTGGAGCACGGTTTGCACCGAACATACCATAGGCATAGAAATCGTTTTGGATGATCTCGATCAGACTCCTATGTGATGAGGCTCAAGTGGAAGCTCGGTTCGGTCCGTTTCGGGATAGTGCTTCTCTTGATGCAAGATTGGTGCATGGTTTGCACCAAATGTACCATAAACATACAAATCATTTTGGATGCACTCGATGGGACTCCTAGGTGACTAGCCTCAAATGGAATCTTGATTCGGTACGTTTGGAGATAGTGCTACTCTTGATGCAAGATTGGTGCTTGGTTTGCGTTGAATGTGTCGTCGGCTCGGAAATAGTATTGGAGGCACCCGATGGAACTCCTAGGTGACGTGGGTCATGTGGAATCTCGTTTTGATCTATTTTGAGATAGTGTTAGCGTCGGTGCAAGATAGGTGCACGGTTTGCACTGAACGTACCGTAGGCATAGAAATCATTTTGGACACATTCGATGGGACTCCTAGGTGACGAGGCTCAAGTGGAAGCTCGGTACGGTCCATTTGGAGATAGTGCTACTCTTGATGCATGATTGGTGCTCGGTTTGCGTCGAATGTGCCGTAGGCTCGGAAATAGTATTGGAGGCACCCGATGGAACTCCTAGGTTACGTGGGTCATGTGGAATCTTGTTTCGATCTATTTTGAAACAGTGTTAGCGTCGATGCAAGATAGGTGCTCGGTTTGTGTCAAACGTACCATAGGTTCATAAATTGTTTTAGAAGCACCCGCGGTAGTCCTAGATGATGAGGGTCTGGTGGAGATCTGTTTGGTCCATTTGGAGATAGTGCTACAGAAGATAGGTGCACAGTTTGCATTGAACGTACCATAGGTCATAAACAGTTTTGGACGCACCCGATGGAACTCGTAAGTGACGTGGGTCATGTGGAATCTCGTTTTAGTCCATTTGGAGATAATGTTAGTGTTAGTCCAAGGTTGGAGCACGGTTTGCACCGAACATACCATAGGCATAGAAATTGTTTTGGATGAACTCGATGGGATTCCTAGGTCACGAAGCTCAAGTGGAAGCTCGGTTCGGTCCGTTTCGGGATAGTGCTTCTCTTGATGCAAGATTGGTGCTTGGTTTGCACCAAATGTAGCATAGGAATAGAAATCGTTGTGGACGCACTCGAGAGGACTCCTAGGTGACGTGGCTCAAGTGGAATCTCAAATTGGTATGTTTGGAGATAGTGCTACTCTTGATGCAAAATTAGTGCTCGGTTTGCGTCGAATGTGCCGTAGGCTTGGAAATAGTATTGGAGGCACCCGATGGAACTCCTAGGTGACGTCGGTCTTGTGGAATCTCGTTTTGATCTATTTTAAGATAGTGTTAGTGTCGGTGCAAGATAGGTGCACGATTTGCACTAAACATACCATAGGCATAGAAATCATTTTGGACACACTCGATGGGACTCCTAGGTGACGAGGCTCAAGTGGAAGCTCGGTACGGACCATTTGGAGATAGTGCTACTCTTGACGCATGATTGATGCACGGTTTGCATCGAACAAACCGTAGGCTCAGAAATAGTATTGGAGGCACCCGATGGAACTCCTAGGTTACGAGGGTCATGTGGAATCTTATTTCGATCTGTTTTGAAACAGTGTTAGCGTCGGTGCAAGATAGGTGCTCGGTTTGCATCAAACGTACCATAGGTTCATAAATTGTTTTAGAAGCACCCACGGTACTCCTAGGTGATGAGGGTCTGGTGGAGATAGTGCTACAGAAGATAGGTGCACGGTTTGCATTGAACGTACCATAGGTCATAAACAGTTTTGGACGCACCCGATGGAACTCGTAAGCGACGTGGGTCGTGTGGAATCTCATTTTAGTCCATTTGAAGATAGTGTTAGTGTCAGTGCAAGGTTGGAGCACGGTTTGCACCGAACATACCATAGGCATAGAAATCGTTTTGGATGATCTCGATCAGACTCCTATGTGATGAGGCTCAAGTGGAAGCTCGGTTCGGTCAGTTTCGGGATAGTGCTTCTCTTGATGCAAGATTGGTGCACAGTTTACACCAAATGTACCATAAACATACAAATCATTTTGGATGCACTCGATGGGACTCCTAGGTGACGAGGCTCAAGTGGAATCTCGATTCGGTACGTTTGGAGATAGTGCTACTCTTGATGCAAGATTGGTGCTTGGTTTGCGTCGAATGTGCCGTAGGCTCAGAAATAGTATTGGAGGCACCTGATGGAACTCCTAGGTGACGTGGGTCTTGTGGAATCTCGTTTTGATCTATTTTAAGACAGTGTTAGTGTCGGTGCAAGATAGGTGCACGGTTTGCACTGAATGTACCATAGGCATAGAAATCGTTTTGGACACACTCGATGGGACTCCTAGGTGACGAGGCTCAAGTGGAAGCTCGGTACGGTCCATTTGGAGATAATGCTACTCTTGATGCATGATTGGTGCACGGTTTGCGTCGAACATACCGTAGGCTCAGAAATAGTATTTGAGGCACCCGATGGAACTCCTTGGTTATGTGGGTCATGTGGAATCTTGTTTCGATCTGTTTTGAAACAGTGTTAGCGTCGGTGCGAGATAGGTGCTCGGTTTGCGTCAAACGTACCATAGGTTCATAAATTGTTTTAGAAGCACCCGCGGCACTCCTAGGTGATGAGGGTCTGGTGGAGATCTGTTTGGTCCTTTTGGAGATAGTGCTACAGAAGATAGGAGCACGGTTTGCATTGAACGTACCATAGGTCATAAACAGTTTTGGACGCACCCGATGGAACTCGTAAGCGATGTGGGTCGTGTGGACTCTCATTTTAGTCCATTTGAAGATAGTGTTAGTGTCAGTGCAAGGTTGGAGCACGGTTTGCACCGAACATACCATAGGTATAGAAATCATTTTGGACGATCTCGATCAGACTCCTATGTGATGAGGCTCAAGTGGAAGCTCGGTTCGGTCCGTTTCGGGATAGTGCTTCTCTTGATGCAAGATTGGTGCATGGTTTGCACCAAATGTACCATAAACATACAAATCATTTTGGATGCACTCGATGGGACTCCTAGGTGACTAGCCTCAAGTGGAATCTTGATTCGGTACGTTTGGAGATAGTGCTACTCTTGATGCAAGATTGGTGCTCAGTTTGCGTCAAATGTGTCGTAGGCTCGGAAATAGTATTGGAGGCACCCGATGGAACTCCTAGGTGACGTGGGTCATGTGGAATCTCGTTTTGATCTATTTTGAGACAGTGTTAGCGCCGGTGCAAGAAAGGTGCACGGTTTGCACTGAACATACCGTATTCATAGAAATCATTTTGGACACATTCGATGGGACTCCTAGGTGACGAAGCTCAAGTGGAAGCTCGGTACGGTCCATTTGGAGATAGTGCTACTCTTGATGCACGATTGGTGCACGGTTTGCGTCGAACATACCGTACGCTCGGAAATAGTATTTGAGGCACCCGATGGAACTCCTTGGTTATGTGGGTCATGTGGAATCTTGTTTCGATCTGTTTTGAAACAGTGTTAGCGTCGGTGCAAGATAGGTGCTCGGTTTGCGTCAAACGTACCATAGGTTCATAAATTGTTTTAGAAGCACCCGTGGCACTCCTAGGTGATGAGGGTCTGGTGGAGATCTGTTTGGTCCTTTTGGAGATAGTGCTACAGAAGATAGGTGCACGGTTTGCATTGAACGTACCATAGGTCATAAACAGTTTTGGACGCACCCGATGGAACTCGTAAGCGACGTGGGTCGTGTGGACTCTCATTTTAGTCCATTTGAAGATAGTGTTAGTGTTAGTGCAAGGTTGGAGCACGGTTTGCACCGAACATACCATAGGCATAGAAATCATTTTGGACGATCTCGATCAGACTCCTATGTGATGAGGCTCAAGTGGAAGCTCGGTTCGGTCCATTTCGGGATAGTGCTTCTCTTGATGCAAGATTGGTGCACGGTTTACACCAAATGTACCATAAACATACAAATCATTTTGGATGCACTCGATGGGACTCCTATGTGACGAGGCTCAAGTGGAATCTCGATTCGGTACGTTTGGAGATAGTGCTACTCTTGATGCAAGATTGGTGCTCGGTTTGCGTCGAATGTGCCGTAGGCTCAGAAATAGTATTGGAGGCACCTGATGGAACTCCTAGGTGACGTGGGTCTTGTGGAATCTCGTTTTGATCTATTTTAAGACAGTGTTAGTGTCGGTGCAAGATAGGTGCACGGTTTGCACTGAACGTACCATAGGCATAGAAATCGTTTTGGACACACTCGATGGGACTCCTAGGTGACGAGGCTCAAGTGGAAGCTCGGTACGGTCCATTTGGAGATAATGCTACTCTTGATGCATGATTGGTGCACGGTTTGCGTCGAACATACCGTAGGCTCGGAAATAGTATTTGAGGCACCCGATGGAACTCCTTGGTTATGTGGGTCATGTGGAATCTTGTTTCGATCTGTTTTGAAACAGTGTTAGCGTCGGTGCAAGATAGGTGCTCGGATTGCGTCAAACGTACCATAGGTTCATAAATTGTTTTAGAAGCACCCGTGGCACTCCTAGGTGATGAGGGTCTGGTGGAGATCTGTTTGGTCCTTTTGGAGATAGTGCTACAGAAGATAGGTGCACGGTTTGCATTGAACGTACCATAGGTCATAAACAGTTTTGGACGCACCCGATGGAACTCGTAAGCGACGTGGGTCGTGTGGACTCTCATTTTAGTCCATTTGAAGATAGTGTTAGTGTCAGTGCAAGGTTGGAGCACGGTTTGCACCGAACATACCATAGGCATAGAAATCATTTTGGACGATCTCAATCAGACTCCTATGTGATGAGGCTCAAGTGGAAGCTCGGTTCGGTCCGTTTCGGGATAGTGCTTCTCTTGATGCAAGATTGGTGCATGGTTTGCACCAAATGTTCCATAAACATACAAATCATTTTGGATGCACTCGATGGGACTCCTTGGTGACTAGCCTCAAGTGGAATCTTGATTCGGTACATTTGGAGATAGTGCTACTCTTGATGCATGATTGGTGCTCGGTTTGCGTCGAATGTGCCGTAGGCTCGGAAATAGTATTGGAGGCACCCGATGGAACTCCTAGGTTACGTGGGTCATGTGGAATCTTGTTCGATCTGTTTTGAAACAGTGTTAGCGTCGATGCAAGATAGGTGCTCGGTTTGTGTCAAACGTACCATAGGTTCATAAATTGTTTTAGAAGCACCCGCGGTACTCCTAGATGATGAGGGTCTGGTGGAGATCTGTTTGGTCCGTTTGGAGATAGTGCTACAGAAGATAGGTGCACAGTTTGCATTGAACGTACCATAGGTCATAAACAGTTTTCGACGCACCCGATGGAACTCATAAGTGACGTGGGTCATGTGGAATCTCGTTTTAGTCCATTTGGAGACAATGTTAGTGTTAGTCCAAGGTTGGAGCACGGTTTGCACCGAACATACCATAGGCATAGAAATCGTTTTGGATGAACTCGATGGGATTCCAAGGTCACGAGGCTCAAGTGGAAGCTCGGTTCGGTCCGTTTCGGGATAGTGCTTCTCTTGATGCAAGATTTGTGCTTGGTTTGCACCAAATGTAGCATAGGAATAGAAATCGTTTGTGGACGCACTCGAGAGGACTCCTAGGTGACGTGGCTCAAGTGGAATCTCAATTTGGTATGTTTGGAGATAGTGCTACTCTTGATGCAAGATTGGTGCTCGGTTTGCGTCGAATGTGCCGTAGGCTTGGAAATAGTATTGGAGGCACCCGATGGAACTCCTAGGTGACGTCGGTCTTATGGAATCTCGTTTTGATCTATTTTAAGATAGTGTTAGTGTCGGTGCAAGATAGGTGCACGGTTTGCACTAAACATACCATAGGCATAGAAATCATTTCGGACACACTCGATGGGACTCCTAGGTGACGAGGCTCAAGTGGAAGCTCGGTACGGACCATTTGGAGATAGTGCTACTCTTGATGCATGATTGATGCACGGTTTGCATCGAACAAACCGTAGGCTTAGAAATAGTATTGGAGGCACCCGATGGAACTCCTAGGTTACGTGGGTCATGTGGAATCTTATTTCGATCTGTTTTGAAACAGTGTTAGCGTCGGTGCAAGATAGGTGCTCGGTTTGCGTCAAACGTACCATAGGTTCATAAATTGTTTTAGAAGCATCCACGGTACTCCTAGGTGATGAGGGTCTGGTGGAGATCTGTTTGGTCCTTTTGGAGATAGTGCTACAGAAGATAGGTGCACGGTTTTCATTGAACGTACCATAGGTCATAAACAGTTTTGGACGCACCCGATGGAACTCGTAAGCGATGTGGATCGTGTGGAATCTCATTTTAGTCCATTTGAAGATAGTGTTAGTGTCAGTGCAAGGTTGGAGCACGGTTTGCACCGAACATACCATAGGCATAGAAATCGTTTTGGATGATCTCGATCAGACTCCTATGTGATGAGGCTCAAGTGGAAGCTCGGTTCGGTCCGTTTCGGGATAGTGCTTCTCTTGATGCAAGATTGGTGCACGGTTTACACCAAATGTACCATAAACATACAAATCATTTTGGATGCACTCGATGGGACTCCTAGGTGTCGAGGCTCAAGTGGAATCTCGATTCGGTACGTTTGGAGATAGTGCTACTCTTGATGCAAGATTGGTGCTCGGTTTGCGTCGAATGTGCCGTAGGCTCAGAAATAGTATTGGAGGCACCCGATGGAACTCCTAGGTGACGTGGGTCTTGTGGAATCTCATTTTGATCTATTTTAAGACAGTGTTAGTGTCGGTGCAAGATAGGTGCACGGTTTGCACTAAACGTACCATAGGCATAGAAATCATTTTGGACACACTCGATGGGACTCCTAGGTGACGAGGCTCAAGTGGAAGCTCGGTACGGTCCATTTGGAGATAATGCTACTCTTGATGCATGATTGGTGCACGGTTTGCGTTGAACATACCGTAGGCTCGGAAATAGTATTTGAGGCACCCGATGGAACTCCTTGGTTATGTGGGTCATGTGGAATCTTGTTTCGATCTGTTTTGAAACAGTGTTAGCGTCGGTGCAAGATAGGTGCTCGGTTTGCGTCAAACGTACCATAGGTTCATAAATTGTTTTAGAAGCACCCGCGGTACTCCTAGGTGATGAGGGTCTGGTGGAGATCTGTTTGGTCCTTTTGGAGATAGTGCTACAGAAGATAGGTGCACGGTTTGCATTGAACGTACCATAGGTCATAAACAGTTTTGGACGCACCCGATGGAACTCGTAAGCGACGTGGGTCGTGTGGACTCTCATTTTAGTCCATTTGAAGATAGTGTTAGTGTCAGTGCAAGGTTGGAGCACAGTTTGCACCGAACATACCATAGGCATAGAAATCATTTTGGACGATCTCGATCAGACTCCTATGTGATGAGGCTCAAGTGGAAGCTCGGTTCGGTCCGTTTCGGGATAGTGCTTCTCTTGATGCAAGATTGGTGCATGGTTTGCACCAAATGTACCATAAACATACAAATCATTTTGGATGCACTCGATGGGACTCCTAGGTGACTAGCCTCAAGTGGAATCTTGATTCGGTACGTTTGGAGATAGTGCTACTCTTGATGCAAGATTGGTGCTCAGTTTGCGTCAAATGTGTCGTAGGCTCGGAAATAGTATTGGAGGCACCCGATGGAACTCCTAGGTGACGTCGGTGCAAGAAAGGTGCACGGTTTGCACTGAACGTACCGTAGGCATAGAAATCATTTTGGACACATTCGATGGGACTCCTAGGTGACGAAGCTCAAGTGGAAGCTCGGTACGGTCCATTTGGAGATAGTGCTACTCTTGATGCATGATTGGTGCTCGGTTTGCGTCGAATGTGCCGTAGGCTTGGAAATAGTATTGGAGGCACCCGATGGAACTCCTAGGTTACATGGGTCATGTGGAATCTTGTTCGATCTGTTTTGAAACAGTGTTAGCGTCGATGCAAGATAGGTGCTCGGTTTGTGTCAAATGTACCATAGGTTCATAAATTGTTTTAGAAGCACCCGCGGTACTCCTAGATGATGAGGGTCTAGTGGAGATCTGTTTGGTCCGTTTGGAGATAGTGCTACAGAAGATAGGTGCACAGTTTGCATTGAACGTACCATAGGTCATAAACAGTTTTGGACGCACCCGATGGAACTCGTAAGTGACGTGGGTCATGTGGAATCTCGTTTTAGTGCATTTGGAGACAATGTTAGTGTTAGTCCAAGGTTGGAGCACGGTTTGCACCGAACATACCATAGGCATAGAAATCGTTTTGGATGAACTCGATGGGATTCCTAGGTCACGAGGCTCAAGTGGAAGCTCGGTTCGGTCCGTTTCGGGATAGTGCTTCTCTTGATGCAAGATTGGTGCTTGGTTTGCACCAAATGTAGCATAGGAATAGAAATCATTGTGGACTCCTAGGTGACGTGGCTCAAGTGGAAGCTCGATTTGGTACGTTTGGAGATAGTGCTACTCTTGATGCAAGATTGGTGCTCGGTTTGCGTCGAATGCGCTGTAGTCTCGGAAATAGTATTGGAGGCACCTGAAGGAACTCTTAGGTAACGTGGGTCTTGTGGAATCTCGTTTTGATCTATTTTAAGATAGTGTTAGTATCTGTGCAAGATAGGTGCACAGTTTGCACTAAACATACCATAGGCATAGAAATCATTTTCGATGATCTCGATCAGACTCCTATGTGACGAGGCTCAAGTGGAAGCTCGGTTCGGTCCATTTCAGGATAGTGCTTCTCTTGATGCAAGATTGGTGCATGGTTTGCACCAAATGTACCATAAACATACAAATCATTTTGGATGCACTCGATGGGACTCCTAGGTGACTAGCCTCATGTGGAATCTTGATTCGCTACGTTTGGAGATAGTGCTACTCTTGATGCAAGATTGGTGCTCCGTTTACGTCGAATGTGTCGTAGGCTCGGAAATAGTATTGGAGGCACCCGATGGAACTCCTAGGTGACGTGGGTCATGTGGAATCTCGTTTTGATCTATTTTGAGACAGTGTTAGCGTCGGTGCAAGATAGGTGCATGGTTTGCACTGAATGTACCGTAGGCATAGAAATCATTTTGGACACATTCGATGGGACTCCTAGGTGACGAAGCTCAAGTGGAAGCTCGGTACGGTCCATTTGGAGATAGTGCTACTCTTGATGCATGATTAGTGCTCGGTTTGCGTCGAATGTGCCGTAGGCTCGGAAATAGTATTGGAGGCACCCGATGGAACTCCTAGGTTACGTGGGTCATGTGGAATCTTGTTCGATCTGTTTTGAAACAGTGTTAGCGTCGATGCAAGATAGGTGCTCGGTTTGTGTCAAATGTACCATAGGTTCATAAATTGTTTTAGAAGCACCCGCGGTACTCCTAGATGATGAGGGTCTGGTGGAGATCTGTTTGGTCCGTTTGGAGATAGTGCTACAGAAGATAGGTGCACAGTTTGCATTGAACGTACCATAGGTCATAAACAGTTTTGGACGCACCCGATGGAACTCGTAAGTGACGTGGGTCATGTGGAATCTCGTTTTAGTCCATTTGGAGACTATGTTAGTGTTAGTCCAAGGTTGGAGCACGGTTTGCACCGAACATACCATAGGCATAGAAATCATTTTGGATGAACTCGATGGGATTCCTAGGTCACGAGGCTCAAGTGGAAGCTCGGTTCGGTCCGTTTCGGGATAGTGCTTCTCTTGATGCAAGATTGGTGCTTGGTTTGCACCAAATGTAGCATAGGAATAGAAATCATTGTGGACGCACTCGAGAGGACTCCTAGGTGACGTGGCTCAAGTGGAATATCAATTTGGTATGTTTGGAGATAGTGCTACTCTTGATGCAAGATTGGTGCTCGGTTTGCGTCGAATGTGCCGTAGGCTTGGAAATAGTATTGGAGGCACCCGATGAAACTCCTAGGTGACGTCGGTCTTGTGGAATCTCGTTTTGATCTATTTTAAGATAGTGTTAGTGTCGGTGCAAGATAGGTGCACAGTTTGCACTAAACATACCATAGGCATAGAAATCATTTTAGACACACTCGATGGGACTCCTAGGTGACGAGGCTCAAGTGGAAGCTCGGTACGGACCATTTGGAGATAGTGCTACTCTTGACGCATGATTGATGCACGGTTTGCATCGAACAAACCGTAGGCTCAGAAATAGTATTGGAGGCACCCGATGGAACTCCTAGGTTACGTGGGTCATGTGGAATCTTATTTCGATCTGTTTTGAAACAGTGTTAGCGTCGGTGCAAGATAGGTGCTCGGTTTGCGTTAAACGTACCATAGGTTCATAAATTATTTTAGAAGCACCCACGGTACTCCTAGGTGATGAGGGTCTGGTGGAGATCTGTTTGGTCCTTTTGGAGATAGTGCTACAGAAGATAGGTGCATGGTTTTCATTGAATGTACCATAGGTCATAAACAGTTTTGGACGCACCCGATGGAACTCGTAAGCGACGTGGGTCGTGTGGAATCTCATTTTAGTCTATTTGAAGATAGTGTTAGTGTCAGTGCAAGGTTGGAGCACGATTTGCACCGAACATACCATAGGCATAGAAATCGTTTTGGATGATCTCGATCAGACTCCTATGTGATGAGGCTCAAGTGGAAGCTCGGTTCGGTCCGTTTCGGGATAGTGCTTCTCTTGATGCAAGATTGGTGCACGGTTTACACCAAATGTACCATAAACATACAAATCATTTTGGATGCACTCGATGGGACTCCTAGGTGACGAGGCTCAAGTGGAATCTCGATTCGGTACATTTGGAGATAGTGCTACTCTTGATGCAAGATTGGTGCTCGGTTTGCGTCGAATGTGCCATAGGCTCAGAAATAGTATTGGAGGCACTTGATGGAACTCCTAGGTGACGTGGGTCTTGTGGAATCTCGTTTTGATCTATTTTAAGATAGTGTTAGTGTCGGTGCAAGATAGGTGCACGGTTTGCACTGAACGTACCATAGGCATAGAAATCATTTTGGACACACTCGATGGGACTCCTAGGTGACGAGGCTCAAGTGGAAGCTCGATACGGTCCATTTGGAGATAATGCTACTATTGATGCATGATTGGTGCACGGTTTGCGTCGAACATACCGTAGGCTCGGAAATAGTATTTGAGGCACCCGATGGAACTCCTTGGTTATGTGGGTCATGGGGAATCTTGTTTCGATCTGTTTTGAAACAGTGTTAGCGTCGGTGCAAGATAGGTGCTCGGTTTGCGTCAAACATACCATAGGTTCATAAATTGTTTTAGAAGCACCCGCGGTACTCCTAGGTGATGAGGGTCTGGTGGAGATCTGTTTGGTCCTTTTGGAGATAGTGCTACAGAAGATAGGTGCACGGTTTGCATTGAACGTACCATAGGTCATAAACAGTTTTGGACGCACCCGATGGAACTCGTAAGCGACGTGGGTCGTGTGGACTCTCATTTTAGTCCATTTGAAGATAGTGTTAGTGTCAGTGCAAGGTTGGAGCACGGTTTGCACCGAACATGCCATAGGCATAGAAATCATTTTGGACGATCTCGATCAGACTCCTATGTGATGAGGCTCAAGTGGAAGCTCGGTTCGGTCCGTTTCGGGATAGTGCTTCTCTTGATGCAAGATTGGTGCATGGTTTGCACCAAATGTACCATAAACATACAAATCATTTTGGATGCACTCGATGGGACTCCTAGGTGACTAGCCTCAAGTGGAATCTTGATTCGGTACGTTTGGAGATAGTGCTACTCTTGATGCAAGATTGGTGCTCAGTTTGCGTCGAATGTGTCGTAGGCTCAGAAATAGTATTGGAGGCACCCGATGGAACTCCTAGGTGACGTGGGTCATGTGGAATCTCGTTTTGATCTATTTTGAGACAGTGTTAGCGTCGATGCAAGATAGGTGCTCGGTTTGTGTCAAACGTACCATAGGTTCATAAATTGTTTTAGAAGCACCCGCAGTACTCCTAGATGATGAGGGTCTGGTGGAGATCTGTTTGGTCCGTTTGGAGATAGTGCTACAGAACATAGGTGCACAATTTGCATTGAACGTACCATAGGTCATAAACAGTTTTGGACGCACCCGATAGAACTCGTAAGTGACGTGGGTCATGTGGAATCTCGTTTTAGTCCATTTGGAGACAATGTTAGTGTTAGTCCAAGGTTGGAGCACGGTTTGCACCGAACATACCATAGGCATAGAAATCGTTTTGGATGAACTCGATGGGATTCCTAGGTCACGAGGCTCAAGTGGAAGCTCGGTTCGGTCCGTTTCGGGATAGTGCTTCTCTTGATGCAAGATTGGTGCTTGGTTTGCACCAAATGTAGCATAGGAATAGAAATCGTTGTTGACGCACTCGAGAGGACTCCTAGGTGACGTGGCTCAAGTGGAATCTCAATTTGGTATGTTTGGAGATAGTGCTACTCTTGATGCAAGATTGGTGCTCGGTTTGCGTCGAATGTGCCGTAGGCTTGGAAATAGTATTGGAGGCACCCGATGGAACTCCTAGGTGACGTCGGTCTTGTGGAATCTCGTTTTGATCTATTTTAAGATAGTGTTAGTGTCGGTGCAAGATAGGTGCACGGTTTGCACTATACCATAGGCATAGAAATCATTTTGGACACACTCGATGGGACTCCTAGGTGACGAGGCTCAAGCGGAAGCTCGGTACGGACCATTTGGAGATAGTGCTACTCTTGACGCATGATTGATGCACGGTTTGCATCGAACAAACCGTAGGCTCAGAAATAGTATTGGAGGCACTCGATGGAACTCCTAGGTTACGTGGGTCATGTGGAATCTTATTTCGATCTGTTTTGAAACAGTGTTAGCGTCGGTGCAAGATAGGTGCTCGGTTTGCGTCAAACGTACCATAGGTTCATAAATTGTTTTAGAAGCACGCACGGTACTCCTAGGTGATGAGGGTCTGGTGGAGATCTGTTTGGTCCTTTTGGAGATAGTGGTACAGAAGATAGGTGCACGGTTTTCATTGAACGTACCATAGGTCATAAACAGTTTTGGACGCACCCGATGGAACTCGTAAGCGACGTGGGTCGTGTGGAATCTCATTTTAGTCCATTTGAAGATAGTGTTAGTGTCAGTGCAAGGTTGGAGCACGGTTTGCACCGAACATACCATAGGCATAGAAATCATTTTGGATGATCTCGATCAGACTCCTATGTGATGAGGCTCAAGTGGAAGCTCGGTTCGGTCCGTTTCGGGATAGTGCTTCTCTTGATGCAAGATTGGTGCACGGTTTACACCAAATGTACCATAAACATACAAATCATTTTGGATGCACTCGATGGGACTCCTAGGTGATGAGGCTCAAGTGGAATCTCGATTCGGTACGTTTGGAGATAGTGCTACTCTTGATGCAAGATTGGTGCTCGGTTTGCGTCGAATGTGCCGTAGGCTCAGAAATAGTATTGGAGGCACCTGATGGAACTCCTAGGTGACGTGGGACTTATGGAATCTCGTTTTGATCTATTTTAAGACAATGTTAGTGTCGATGCAAGTTAGGTGCACGGTTTGCACTGAACGTACCATAGGCATAGAAATCGTTTTGGACACACTCGATGGGACTCCTAGGTGACGAGGCTCAAGTGGAAGCTCGGTACGGTCCATTTGGAGATAATGCTACTCTTGATGCATGATTGGTGCACGGTTTGCGTTGAACATACCGTAGGCTCGGAAATAGTATTTGAGGCACCCGATGGAACTCCTTGGTTCTGTGGGTCATGTGGAATCTTGTTTCGATCTGTTTTGAAACAGTGTTAGCGTCGGTGCAAGATAGGTGCTCGGTTTGCGTCAAACGTACCATAGGTTCATAAATTGTTTTAGAAGCACCCGCGGTACTCCTAGGTGATGAGGGTCTGGTGGAGATCTGTTTGGTCCTTTTGGAGATAGTGCTACAGAAGATAGGTGCACGGTTTGCATTGAACGTACCATAGGTCATAAACAGTTTTGGACGCACCCGATGGAACTCGTAAGCGACGTGGGTCGTGTGGACTCTCATTTTAGTCCATTTGAAGATAGTGTTAGTGTCAGTGCAAGGTTGGAGCACGATTTGCACCGAACATACCATAGGCATAGAAATCATTTTGGATGATCTCGATCAGACTCCTATGTGATGAGGCTCAAGTGGAAGCTCGGTTCGGTCCGTTTCGGGATAGTGCTTCTCTTGATGCAAGATTGGTGCACGATTTACACCAAATGTACCATAAACATACAAATCATTTTGGATGCACCCGATGGGACTCCTAGGTGACGAGGCTCAAGTGGAATCTTGATTCGGTACGTTTGGAGATAGTGCTACTCTTGATGCAAGATTGGTGCTCGGTTTGCGTCGAATGTGCCGTAGGCTCAGAAATAGTATTGGAGGCACCTGATGGAACTCCTAGGTTACGTGGGTCATGTGGAATCTCGTTTTGATCTATTTTGAGACAGTGTTAGCGTCGGTGCAAGATAGGTGCACGGTTTGCACCAAACGTACCATAGGTTCATAAATTATTTTAGAAGCACCCGCGGTACTCCTAGGTGATGAGGGTCTGGTGGAGATCTGTTTGGTCCTTTTGGAGATAGTGCTATAGAAGATAGGTGCACGGTTTGCATTGAACATACCATAGGTCATAAACAGTTTTGGACGCACCCGATGGAACTCGTAAGTGACGTGGGTCGTGTGGAATCTCATTTTAGTCCATTTGAAGATAGTGTTAGTGTCAGTGCAAGGTTGGAGCACGGTTTGCACCGAACATACCATAGGCATAGAAATCATTTTGGATGATCTCGATCAGACTCCTATGTGATGAGGCTCAAGTGGAAGCTCGGTTCGGTCCGTTTCGGGATAGTGCTTCTCTTGATGCAAGATTGGTGCACGGTTTACACCAAATGTACCATAAACATACAAATCATTTTGGATGCACTCGATGGGACTCCTAGGTGACGAGGCTCAAGTGGAATCTCGATTCGGTATGTTTGGGGATAGTGCTACTCTTGATGCAAGATTGGTGCTCGGTTTGCGTCAATTGTGCCGTAGGCTCGGAAATAGTATTGGAGGCACCCGATGGAACTCCTAGGTTACGTGGGTCATGTGGAATCTTATTTCGATCTGTTTTGAAACAGTGTTAGCGTCGGTGCAAGATAGGTGCTCGGTTTGCGTCAAACGTACCATAGGTTCATAAATTGTTTTAGAAGCACCCGCGGTACTCCTAGGTGATGAGGGTCTGGTGGAGATCTGTTTGGGTCGTTTGGAGATAGTGCTACAGAAGATAGGTGCACGGTTTGCATTGAACGTACCATAGGTCATAAATAGTTTTGGACGCACCCGATGGAACTCGTAAGTGACGTGGGTCATGTGGAATCTCGTTTTAGTCCATTTGGAGATAGTGTTAGTGTCAGTGCAAGGTTGGAGCACGATTTGCACCGAACATACCATAGGCATAGAAATCATTTTGGATGATCTCGATCAGACTCCTATGTGACGAGGCTCAAGTGGAAGCTCGGTTCGGTCCGTTTCGGGATAGTGCTTCTCTTGATGCAAGATTGGTGCTTGGTTTGCACCAAATGTAGCATAGGCATAGAAATCATTTTGGACGCACTCGAGAGGACTCCTAGGTGACGAGGCTCAAGTGGAATCTCGATTCGGTACGTTTGGAGATAGTGCTACTCTTGATGCAAGATTGGTGCTCGGTTTGCGTCGAATGCGCTGTAGTCTCGGAAATAGTATTGGAGGCACCTGATGGAACTCCTAGGTTACGTGGGTCATGTGAAATCTTGTTTCGATCTATTTTGAAACAGTGTTAGCGTCGGTGCAAGATAGGTGCTCGGTTTGCGTCAAACGTACCATAGGTTCATAAATTGTTTTAGAAGCACCCACGGTACTCCTAGCTGATGAGGGTCTGGTGGAGATCTGTTTGGTCCTTTTGGAGATAGTGCTACAGAAGATAGGTGCACGGTTTTCATTGAACGTACCATAGGTCATAAACAGTTTTGGACGCACCCGATGGAACTCGTAAGCGACGTGGGTCGTGTGGAATCTCATTTTAGTCCATTTGAAGATAGTGTTAGTGTCAGTGCAAGGTTGGAGCACGGTTTGCACCGAACATACCATAGGCATAGAAATCGTTTTGGATGATCTTGATCAGACTCCTATGTGATGAGGCTCAAGTGGAAGCTCGGTTCGGTCCGTTTTGGGATAGTGCTTCTCTTGATGCAAGATTGGTGCACGGTTTACACCAAATGTACCATAAACATACAAATCATTTTCGATGCACTCGATGGGACTCCTAGGTGACGAGGCTCAAGTGGAATCTCGATTCGGTACGTTTGGAGATAGTGCTACTCTTGATGCAAGATTGGTGCTCGGTTTGCGTCGAATGTGTCGTAGGCTCGGAAATAGTATTGGAGGCACCGATGGAACTCCTAGGTGACGTGGGTCTTGTGGAATCTCATTTTGATCTATTTTTAGACAGTGTTAGTGTCAGTGCAAGATAGGTGCACGGTTTGCACTAAACATACCATAGGCATAGAAATCGTTTTGGACACACTCGATGGGACTCCTAGGTGACGAGGCTCAAGTGGAAGCTCGGTACGGTCCATTTGGAGATAGTGCTACTCTTGACGCATGATTGATGCATGGTTTGCATCGAATAAATCGTAGGGTCAGAAATAGTATTGGAGGCACCCGATGGAACTCCTAGGTTACGTGGGTCATGTGGAATCTTATTTCGATCTGTTTTGAAACAGTGTTAGCGTCGGTGCAAGATAGGTGCTCGGTTTGCGTCAAACGTACCATAGGTTCATAAATTGTTTTAGAAGCACCCGCGGTACTCCTAGGTGATGAGGGTCTGGTGGAGATCTGTTTGGGTCGTTTGGAGATAGTGCTACAGAAGATAGGTGCACGGTTTGCATTGAACGTACCATAGGTCATAAATAGTTTTGGACGCACCCGATGGAACTCGTAAGTGACGTGGGTCATGTGGAATCTCGTTTTAGTCCATTTGGAGATAGTGTTAGTGTCAGTGCAAGGTTGGAGCACGATTTGCACCGAACATACCATAGGCATAGAAATCATTTTGGATGATCTCGATCAGACTCCTATGTGACGAGGCTCAAGTGGAAGCTCGGTTCGGTCCGTTTCGGGATAGTGCTTCTCTTGATGCAAGATTGGTGCTTGGTTTGCACCAAATGTAGCATAGGCATAGAAATCATTTTGGACGCACTCGAGAGGACTCCTAGGTGACGAGGCTCAAGTGGAATCTCGATTCGGTACGTTTGGAGATAGTGCTACTCTTGATGCAAGATTGGTGCTCGGTTTGCGTCGAATGCGCTGTAGTCTCGGAAATAGTATTGGAGGCACCTGATGGAACTCCTAGGTTACGTGGGTCATGTGGAATCTTGTTTCGATCTGTTTTGAAACAGTGTTAGCGTCGGTGCAAGATAGGTGCTCGGTTTGCGTCAAACGTACCATAGGTTCATAAATTGTTTTAGAAGCACCCATGGTACTCCTAGCTGATGAGGGTCTGGTGGAGATCTGTTTGGTCCTTTTGGAGATAGTGCTACAGAAGATAGGTGCACGGTTTTCATTGAACGTACCATAGGTCATAAACAGTTTTGGACGCACCCGATGGAACTCGTAAGCGACGTGGGTCGTGTGGAATCTCATTTTAGTCCATTTGAAGATAGTGTTAGTGTCAGTGCAAGGTTGGAGCACGGTTTGCACCAAACATACCATAGGCATAGAAATCGTTTTGGATGATCTCGATCAGACTCCTATGTGATGAGGCTCAAGTGGAAGCTCGGTTCGGTCCGTTTTGGGATAGTGCTTCTCTTGATGCAAGATTGGTGCACGGTTTACACCAAACGTACCATAAACATACAAATCATGTGCGATGCACTCGATGGGACTCCTAGGTGACGAGGCTCAAGTGGAATCTCGATTCGGTACGTTTGGAGATAGTGCTACTCTTGATGCAAGATTGGTGCTCGGTTTGCGTCGAATGTGTCGTAGGCTCGGAAATAGTATTGGAGGCACCCGATGGAACTCCTAGGTGACGTGGGTCTTGTGGAATCTCATTTTGATCTATTTTAAGACAGTGTTAGTGTCAGTGCAAGATAGGTGCACGGTTTGCACTAAACATACCATAGGCATAGAAATCGTTTTGGACACACTCGATAGGACTCCTAGGTGACGAGGCTCAAGTGGAAGCTCGGTACGGTCCATTTGGAGATAGTGCTACTCTTGACGCATGATTGATGCATGGTTTGCATCGAATAAATCGTAGGCTCAGAAATAGTATTAGAGGCACCCGATGGAACTCCTAGGTTACGTGGGTCATGTGGAATCTTATTTCGATCTGTTTTGAAACAGTGTTAGCGTCGGTGCAAGATAGGTGCTCGGTTTGCGTCAAACGTACCATAGGTTCATAGATTGTTTTAGAAGCACCCGCGGTACTCCTAGGTGATGAGGGTCTGGTGGAGATCTGTTTGGGTCGTTTGGAGATAGTGCTATAGAAGATAGGTGCACGGTTTGCATTGAACGTACCATAGGTCATAAATAGTTTTGGACGCACCCGATGGAACTCGTAAGTGACGTGGGTCATGTGGAATCTCGTTTTAGTCCATTTGGAGATAGTGTTAGTGTCAGTGCAAGGTTGGAGCACGATTTGCACCGAACATACCATAGGCATAGAAATCGTTTTGGATGATCTCGATCAGACTCCTATGTGACGAGGCTCAAGTGGAAGCTCGGTTCGGTCCGTTTCGGGATAGTGCTTCTCTTGATGCAAGATTGGTGCTTGGTTTGCACCAAATGTAGCATAGGCATAGAAATCATTTTGGACGCACTCGGGAGGACTCCTAGGTGACGAGGCTCAAGTGGAATCTCGATTCAGTACGTTTGGAGATAGTGCTACTCTTGATGCAAGATTGGTGCTCGGTTTGCGTCGAATGTGCCATAGGCTCAGAAATAGTATTGGAGGCACCTGATGGAACTCCTAGGTTACGTGGGTCATGTGGAATCTTGTTTCGATCTATTTTGAAACAGTGTTAGCGTCGGTGCAAGATAGGTGCTCGGTTTGCATCAAACGTACCATAGGTTCATAAATTGTTTTAGAAGCACCCGTGGTACTCCTAGGTGATGAGGTTCTGGTGGAGATCTGTTTGGTGCTTTTGGAGATAGTGCTACAGAAGATAGGTGCACGGTTTGCATTGAACGTACCATAGGTCATAAACAGTTTTGGACGCACCCGATGGAACTCGTAAGCGACGTGGGTCGTGTGGAATCTCATTTTAGTCCATTTGTAGATAGTGTTAGTGTCAGTGCAAGGTTGGAGCACAGTTTGCACCGAACATACCATAGGCATAGAAATCGTTTTGGATGATCTCGATCAGACTCCTATGTGATGAGGCTCAAGTGGAAGCTCGGTTCGGTCCGTTTCGGGATAGTGCTTCTCTTGATGCAAGATTGGTGCACGGTTTACACCAAATGTACCATAAACATACAAATCATTTTGGATGCACTCGATGGGACTCCTAGGTGACGAGGCTCAAGTAGAATCTCGATTCGGTATGTTTGGAGATAGTGCTTGTAACAGAACCGACCAAATTATAAGAGCACAAGTACAAAAACAAGCACCGAAGCGCTCAAATTTTCGAACTTGAGCCCATATAATCCCGGTAGTCAATCGAAACCACGAAGGATTTCAAACCAACTTGCTTACAACCAAGATCGTATCATTCAACATACAACATCATACGTTACATTTCACAAGAAGTTCTGAAATAAGTTTACACACACGGAGTCGCAATTATTACAAACCAAGTTTATAAAGTAGCGGAAGCATAACACACTCCAGTTGTTTAACTACTGCCAGTCTTGTTGATCAACAACCCGCAAAAGCATCAGGAAAGTACATAAAGATGATCATGCCCTAGTGATCTAGTCTTCGTCACCCGCAGGGTGGAGACAAGTTTTGCAGAAGCCTTGATAGAGCATATCATCTGCAACAGGAGGGAATAAACCCTGAGTACTGGAATGTACTCAGCTAGACTTACCCGTCAAAAACCAGAAATAAGATGACACCAAGGATTATGCAAGGCTTACATAAGAGTCTAGCTGACATCACAATTTGCATAAAGGCATAAGTAATTGAAACTCTTATAACCTGTACTAGCAGTTATTTTTAGCATTTACCTGTCATCTATCTTAGCACCTGTACTAAGCATGCACTTGATTATAATCAAACAATTATCAATATTATATCCAGAGCAGGTATAAATTGTGGCAACATTGTATCATTCACTTAACCATCTGTTCATTTAATGAGATCTACGTTGCCACTGCTCAAGTCAAGTGCTCACTAACCAGGAGCGACGGCGATTCGAATCGAATTCCTATCCAGCTGGAGGGGTATTTCTAACACTCACCGAGTCACGCCTGGCGAGGGCTGCTCAGGTCATCTTTTGTACAGTTCAGGAATCACGGGTCCGAATAATGTCGCGTCCCCAAGGGCGACACTCTGCCAGGTGATAGGGACTCTAACCCCCCTTTGTCTCACGCCAATGTCCCCAAGCACATCCTTTCTCTCCTCCAAGATGCAAACCTACCATTCGATTCCCAGCCTGAACCATACTACTCGACTTCGCGGTCGGAATGACTTATCCGGCCAACTAAGTGTTAGACTGCGTTCAACATGACTCAAGGACGTACAGCGAATCGGTCCTTAAATGACTCAGACGGGCATAGCTCCACACCCAAGACGTGAAGTGTCTTGCGGCTATACTATCGAACTCCCGCCCGGCCTCAATTTCATTTTAAGGCATGGTTCCATCCACGATAGCCATAAAGCCACTCGTGTCTTCTTCCTACATCTCGCGGATGACCGGAAATCACCCGACTTCTACCAAACTAAGCAGGGCTAAGCATTGACACGTGCCTAAACCTAATATAGGATTAAGTATGATATCTGGACAAGGACAAGTATAATGCAACAAGTGTTTTCATATAACTCCTACAACTTAATACAGTAAACAATTAAAGGTACTCAAGATTAATTTATAAAACGGTAGGTTCAGCATGCACCGAGGCTTGCCTTTTAGAAAGGTCGAGGGCCGGTGGACAGGACACTCGGGCAAGTCTTCAGCGGCGTCTCCTCCGCCGACTGGTTCCGCTGGCTCCTCTGGTTGGTCCTGGACTTCCTCCGGAAACACTTGCTCGAATTCGAGGAGCGTTACATGTAACATCCCGGCCCAGGGCTTAATAGGATTAATAGGATACTCATACCAACAAAGTTGCAACTTCTTTTCCGGAAGCCCATCTCGAAAGAACTCCAAAGTTAAGCGTGCTTGGCCTGGAGCGATGGCTGACCGACCGGGAAGTTCTTCCCGGGTGCGCACGAGTGAGGACAAAGTACGCAGAAAAGACTTGTGCTGGTCTGTGAGGGCAGTCTATATCCTAGAAAGTAGCCAGATGTAAGCGGGCCCGGCCTCGGAGAGGCGGGACGTTACAGAATGGTATCAGAGCCGACTCTCGCGGTTTCACGGGCGCGTGTGTCGTAGTTGCGCAGGCATGGTGCGCATGGCTGGTGTGGATCCGTCGTGGTCACATAGCATGGCACATGCGCTGGCTCTGGACATACGGACGTGGCCAAGAGAGGACGCTCCTGGCTTGGGATTGATCGACGAGGACGTCGATCTCTTAAGGGGGTGAGGATGTAACATCCCGGCCCAGGGCTTAATAGGATTAATAGGATACTCATACCAACAAAGTTGCAACTTCTTTTCCGGAAGCCCATCTCGAAAGAACTCCAAAGTTAAGCGTGCTTGGCCTAGAGCGATGGGTGACCGACCGGGAAGTTCTTCCCGGGTGCGCACGAGTGAGGACAAAGTACGCAGAAAAGACTTGTGCTGGTCTGTGAGGGCAGTCTATGTCCTAGAAAGTAGCCAGATGTAAGCGGGCCCGGCCTCGGAGAGCGGGACGTTACATTACCCCCTCCGGAACACCTATTGCATGAGTGCATAATAAATCTCATGTATGCATAATGAAAGATGCAGTATGCTCGGAATGAAATGCATTTCAACAATCTTAAAGCTCTAATCGAATCACTTCAAATGTTAGGTGCAAACTTCCTCTCCGGTAGAAAAGTACTCACCTAAGCTACTCAACCTAAGATACAGCTGTTCTTCTTCGGTTAAGGCCCTAACACCTAACAAACACAAGAGTAGCATTACTTAGGTTACCACAGCCAACACCAAAATATCACAGCAAGACATTCTGGACAGCAGCTAAATGTTTCTAACATAATTGGAGATTACCAACTCCAAAAGATATGATCTAAGACAATCTGGAAAGCTTATGAAATACCCTACAAATCATTTTCAGACCTCAACCCTAAATTCCTAAGTTTTCCAGGTCGAATTTCTCAAGTTCCAGAAATCTGTCCTCTCTAAACAGAGAGCAACCAATTCTGGACTGTCACTTAAAACAGCAATAACTCCCAAACTACTAAACCAAATGCTCCCAAATTTTGACACAAGCTATTTTATCAAGTTTACTACAACTTTGGTATTTACAAGTTTTCCAGAAAACACCTTTAACAAAGGTCAAACCTAAAAATACTTCCAGCTGTCCAGAAAACCTAGAATTGCAAGGATTAAATATTTATTGATGTGGCAAACTTCTCCTAAGACCAAACTAATGTTACCAAAAGTTCACATGGGTTACAAAACACCAGAAAGTAAGGTGTGCCTACCTAAAATATTTATTTATACTCATTTCTTAATTTACTTAAGTAATTAAGTGGAATTTTGAACATACATGTAAACTGTTCATAAAATTCTACAAAAATTACAGGAGGCTCTCTGAGCCAAAAAGAGACTACTGTAAAAACTTGAACTAAATTTATTCAAAGGAACTCTCTGAACAAAATTCACAAGCCCAAAAGGCTGATTTTTGTATAATTAACAATTCATATTGAAAAGTATCAAACAACAGATTTCATATTTTTCTTAGACACTTTAAGGTACCAAGACATTCTCCAAAAAGTTATAAGAACATTGCACATATAGAAAAATTACAAAAATTCATTTAAGTATTTCCTAAAATAACAAGATAGCATTATAACTTGAAAAGTACTTAAGCACTGCTACCCAAATTTTTACCAGAGCTAGAGCAAGTATAAATTAGCCTAACCACCAAATTTCATAATTTTTGGAAGACTACAACTCAAGTTATACATTTAACAAATTTGCCTTCATTTCAAAACACATTTGAAAGATCTATTTAATTCTCCCAAAAACTAAACATTACAAACCAGATTTATATTTTTCTAAAATACTTCACATCATGTAGATCCTAACAAAATTTATGTCATAATTTTTGGGCCAGAAAAACCCTAGATCTACATTTTCCAAACAACAACAAAAATCTGTGATAATGTGAAAAGAAAGACCAAAACCGAACCCTAACCCGCTACAGTCGCTGGGCCGGCCCGAGACCGACGCGGCCCAAGACGCGCGCACGCGGCTCGCTCGGGCTCCCGCCCGCGCGCGGCACAGACAGGTGGCCCCCGCGTGTCGGTGAAAGGGAACAGGGACGCGGCGGCAGTGAGCTCCGACGAGCAATTCCTCGCCGCTGGTGGCTCCTCCGACCGATCCAAGTGCACCGGCGTCTTGCCCAAACCCAACCGCACCGAGGCTACCACTTTTCCCCAAAGTTGATGCACCACCACACCTAGACCGACGGCAATGGCGGATGGCCACGGTGCCTGGCGGTACGCCGACGAGTCCCGGCCGTCGCACGACCTACCGAAGGGCGCTTCACCTTCCTGGACTCCTAGCGGACCTAACGAGATCACTCCCACAGACGGGGATGGAGCGGAACCGCTTGACCGCGTGAGCACCTGGCCGGCGGCCATGGCGCGGCCGTGCACGGTCTCGTTCCGGCATGGCTGTCCCGATACTGGCAGTAACATCTTCAACCTAGCATCTACACGTGATAGGGAGGGGGAAACGTGGGTGAAGGCAGACGGAGAACTACTGTGTGGTGCTGGCCACGGTGACCCGCACATGGCGGAGCTCCGGTGAGCTTCTGTGAGCGGGCGGAAACGGCAATGCGGCTCACCTCGGGCTCAATCCAACCTACCGACGGGTCGAGGAGGTGTAGGACGGGGAGGCAGAGGGATGGACGTGGTTTGGCGAGCGGTGGTGAGTGCGCGAGCTCGAAGATGGCTACGGCGGCAATGGCGTCCCGGTTTCTGCCTCGGTGAGCCCGGCCAGAGCGAGAGGAAGGGAGAAGAGAATGAGCGCGCGTGAGGGGGGTGGAGGTGGCCGCTCGGTGTTCAACTCACGCCTAGGCTCGCGATGTGGAGGGAACGGCAGCGCTCGGTCGCCACGCGTCGCCGTTCTTCTGCCCGCACGCCACGACATGCCGGTGTTTGAGCTCGTTGACTGAAACCGAGCCTCCAAAGACCGACTGACAGGGCAGTTTTGGCACTAATTATCCCTCAAACCGGTTTGAGTTAGGAGCAGGTGATAATACAAAAATTGTAGGGCTTTGTGAGGTCAACAACTTTGCTAATTGGCTCCAGAACCAATTTGGCTCAGATTTGAAACTATAAAACTCCAAAGTGGTGCCCCTTGAAACTGAAATGCAGTTTCAGAGATAAACGCCGACTGAAACCCTGACTTCTTGACACTATATCTCCTAAACTATTGAGAACCAGGCATGGGTGATGTTGGCAATGTTGTAGCGCTACATAAGTACTACAAGTTTGTCAATATGAGTGGAAGCTGGTTTGGCCTGGTTTGCAAACTACAAGCTCCTAAAGTAGGCCACAGTAAAACTGGAGGGACACTTGGAGACTTAGAAAAATTCTAAGTGTCGAGACAGCCCCTCTAGCTGACTTGTGGGCATTTTTGAGCATGTTCTGGCCAGTTTCATGAGATGGTCATATTGAGACTTTTGTTCCCCATAAAATTTCCTACAACTTTGCTTAAGGTTGCTCCTCCATGCAAGATTTCTAAGCTAGACTTTTTAATTGGTCAAACCAGATCACTCTAGGAATGCAAACTTAGTCAACAATATTTGGAAGGGCAATTTGGTAATTTTGGTCAATATGAACATTGCTCCACTACTTACCCTAAATGTAATTAAGGTGTTATAATACCTAATTAGCCACTCTACACATTGGTTATACAAAAATCCTAGTGTCACATACTTTGAAACAAGCAAATCAACATTTCACCCAAATGTTGCAAGCTCATGTTGCACATGTTGCATGAGTGTGTTGCACTACTCACTTCATAAAACACATGAAATATAAACACATGTTGCAATGTTTCAAAATCATGTTTCACATATTATAAGCTTATGCATGAAATGAATGATGCTCACACTCATAAATGAGATGATTAATGTTAATGCTTATGAAATGCAATGCAATTAAGGAAGCCAAACACCTGGGGTGTTACAGCCCTCCCCCCTTATAAAAATCTCGTCCCGAGATTTGGAAAGCGTACCATTTTTCATAGAATTCCTTATAACCATCCCGCAAATAATCTTCCCGTTCCCACGTAGCGTCACTTTCACTACCCTGATTACTCCACATTACTTTATACCACCTAACCACTTTGCTTCTAGTTACTCGTTCTCGAGTATCGATCACTTGGACTGGCTTTTCTTCGTAAGTTAAATCGGATTCAAGCCTGGTATCTCCCAAAGGGACTCTTTCCTCAGGAACTCGAAGACACTTTTTGAGCTGAGATACATGGAAGACGTTGAATATGGCACGCATTTCAGGAGGTAACTGGATTTTGTATGCAACAGCTCCACTCTTACCTATGATTTGGAAAGGACCCACGTATCTTGGCGCAAGTTTCCATTTAACACCAAAACGTTGGACACTCTTCATTGGAGAAACTTTCAGATAAACGAAGTCTCCAACTTCAAACTCGAGCGGTTTTCTACGACGATCAGCATAACTTTTCTGTCTAGCTTGGGCTGCAGCCATATGTTTTTGGATGGTACGGACTTGTTCCTCAGCTTCTTGAACAAAATCAATACCATAATACCTCCTTTCACTAGCTTCTACCCAGTTTAATGGAGTTCTACACTTGCGACCGTACAAAGCTTCGAATGGGGCCATCTTAATACTCTCTTGGTAACTATTATTGTACGAGAATTCGGCTAGAGGTAACCATTTTTCCCAAGAACCCTTGGATGAAATTACACATGCCCGCAATAGGTCTTCTAAGATTTGGTTAACTCATTCTGTCTGACCTGACGTCTAGGGGTGATAAGCAGAGCTTCTCACTAATTTGGTTCCCAGAAGGTGATGCAAGTGCTCCCAAAAGCGAGCAGTGAACTGGGGACCACGGTCGGACATGATAGTACGAGGTACCCCATGGAGCTGGACTATCTGATTGAAGTACAACTCAGCATAGTCAGTGGGACGGTAATCCACTCTAACCGGAATAAAGTGAGCTGATTTGGTCAAACGATCCACAATTACCCAAATGGAGTTATGATTTTTGACAGTGGGAGGAAGTCCGATAATGAAATCCATACTTATCTCCTCCCATTTCCAACCTAGGATAGAAAGTGGCTGAAGTAACCCAGCTTTCATATGCACAGCTTTCACTCTACAGCAGGTGTCACACCTAGCAACATATGCAACTATCTCTTTCCGCATCTTGGTCCACCAATAAAGTGGCTTCAAATCATAATACATCTTATTACTACCAGGATGGATGGACAACTTGGACGAATGTGCTTCGGACAGGATCTGATCTCTAAGCTCCCTGTCCTTGGGTACCACTAATCTATCCTTAAACCACAGCACACCTTCTTCATCTACCCTGAAATGCTTAGTTTCTTCCTCTTTCATCTTACGCTTGATGTGGAATACACCAGGGTCAGTCTTTTGGAGCTCAATAATTCTGCCTTTGAGAGTACAACTGACAGTGATGTTGTACAAGACTGCTGGATGTAGAAGGTGAGATCGATGAAAATCAGTTTCAACTAGGGAATGGCAATGAGACTTACGGCTTAAAGCATCCGCAACCACATTTGCCTTGCCAGGATGATAGTGCACTTGAAGGTTATAATCCTTAATCAACTCAAGCCATCTTCTTTGACGCATATTTAACTCGGGTTGGGTGAAGATGTATTTGAGGCTTTTATGGTCTGTATAGATATTGCAGACATTGCCCAGCAGATAATGCCGCCATACTTTCAAAGCATGAACAACTGCAGCCAGTTCTAAGTCATGCGTTGGATAATTCACCTCATGTTTCCGAAGTTGTCGAGAGGTATATGCAATCACTCGGCCTTCCTGCATCAACACACCTCCCAAACCTATGCCTGAGGCATCACAATAAACATCAAATGGTTTCTCGATATTCGGTTGTGCCAAAATCGGAGCTGAGGTTAGGAGGGTTCACAGTTGGTGAAAAGCCGCATCACACTTAGGTGTCCAGACAAACCTGGTGTCTTTTTGCAGCAACCGAGTCATGGGTTTGGCTATTTTTGAGAAATTCGGGATGAAGTGACGATAATAGCCAGCCAACACAAGAAAACTTCGAACCTCATGAACCCAAGTAGGAGCCTTCCAATTCAATACTTCCTGTACCTTGGTGGGATCCACCATAATTCCCCCATCGGACAACACATGCCCAAGGAAAGGTACTTCATGAAGCCAGAATTCACATTTACTGAACTTCGCATACAGTTGATGTTCTCGTAGTCTGGTGAGAACGATACGCAGGTGTTCAGCGTGTTCTTCCTTATTTTCTGAATATATCAAGATGTCATCAATAAACACCACCACAAACTTGTCCAATTCAGGCATAAACACCAAATTCATCAAGCACATGAAGTGTGCGGGGGCATTTGTCAGGCCGAAAGACATAACAAGATACTCATAAAGACCGTATCTTGTCGAGAAAGCTGTTTTTGGAATATCTTTGGGACGGATTTTAATCTGATGGTAACCAGACCTCAGATCAATCTTGGAAAAGACTTTAGCTTTGGATAACTGATCGAACAGGATATCGATACGTGGAAGAGGATACTTATTTTTGACAGTGACTGCATTCAGAGGTCTATAATCTACACACATCCGCAAGGTCTGATCCTTCTTCTTCACAAAGATAGCAGGGCATCCCCACGGAGACGAACTAGGACGAATCAACCCCTTCTTCAACAGTTCATTCAACTGCACCTTAAGTTCAGCTAGCTCATTCGGAGGCATCCTATAAGGTCTCCTAGAGATGGGTGCCGTGCCCGGTAATAGCTCGATTTTAAATTCCACATCCCGATCCGGAGGGAGTCCCGGCAAATCATCGGGAAAAACGTCAGGAAACTCACTCACTACGGGAATTTCAGCCAACGCTTTTGCTTGCACAGCATGAACTTCACCAGACAAGTCAACTTTTCTGGGAAGTTGTACTAGAAAACCCTTTTGATCTGTAGAATCTCTGAGCATAACTACCCGAGTGGATGTATCAATGAGTACCCCATTCTGACTCATCCAATTCATGCCCAAAATAACATCTATGCCTAATCCTGGCAACACCACTAAAGCAAGCGAGTACTTTCACCCTTCTATCTCAAACTCAAGATTCCCCACTACTTTATTTGTGGAAATATTCCCACTTGCTGCACTAATACAATAACCCCCACCTTCAACAGTATGCAATTTGTGTGCAAACTTTGATGCAAACTTAGGACTGATAAAGGAATGCGAAGCACCTGAATCAAAAAGTACCACCGCAGGATGTTGGTCAACTAGGAACTTACCAGCAATGACAACCTCACCAGATGGGATTTCCTCAATACTGTTATAACGAGCGTGCCCCTGATGGCCACCTTGGTTGACTTTCTTCTTAGGGTAAGGACAGTTCCGGGACCAATGGCCTGGCTTGTTGCAGTTCCAGCAAGGCATGTTGCTGGGAGGAACACTAGAGCTGCTCTAACCAGAATTTCCCTTTGGCAGAGCGACGGTATAAGCCTTGTGGAACCTAGTTTTAGCAGCAGGCTTCTTCTGTGGCGGACGGAACTTGGTATTCTGAGCAGGTGGGCGAGTGAAAGCCCTAGGTGCAGCTGGAGTCCGAGACTACGAAGCACTCACCTCAATGGCCCTTTTGCGGCTCTTAGAGGCAGAATAAATAGCATTATTGTTTTCCTGAGTCAAGGCATCACTGATAAAGTCATTGAAGGTAGTACACTTGCTCGTGCCCATGGTCTTCATCAGTTTTGGGCCGAGGCCTCTTTTAAAGCTAGCAATTTTCTTGGCATCGGTATCCACAAACTCTGTGGCATACCTTGCCAGGTTGTTGAAAGATTGCAGATAATCAGTCAAGCTTTTATTTCCCTGTGACAGCCTCATGAATTCCGTGTGCTTGATAGCCATAAGACCTGGAGGAATATAGTTCCCACGGAATGCGGCCTTGAACTGTCCCAAACAATCGAGACATTTGCAGGCAGTGTGGAATGATAGTGGCTCCACCAAATACCCGCAGGACCATGCAGCTGATGAGAAGCATATTCAGTTTTTAACTCATCAATCAAGCGAAGCAGACGAAACTTTTGTTCAATAGTGTTCAACCACTCGTCAGCTTGCAGTGGTTCCTCCGCCTCCTTAAAGAGCGGGGGCTTAGTATCAAGAAAGTCCTTGAAATCACTGTACTGATTGGGTTCTGGGCCCTGGCGGCCATGCCGAGCCTCCCGGTTGGCAAGCTGGCGCATAGCATCTGCCAGCATGCGCTGCCCTTCGACCACGGTCTGCATCAGCTCAGCCGGGGTAGGTGGTGGCGGAGGGGGTGGCTGTTCCTCATCCTCATTGCCACGACCCTGACGGAGATTGTACGACATCTATAAAATGCATAGCCAATGAGCACTTATGATGTGGGAAATTTGTAGATGAATTATTGTAAATATGTCAAACCGACTTCAGGAAATGGACTTCTCAAAATACTCATGGCACAATAATTCATCACAACCGCACAATCCATTCAAGCGCATTAATTGACGTGATCATGCGAGGGAATCCAACAAGATGTACTTTTATAAAGGCTCACTCACAAGGAGCACAGTAGTTACTGAACCGTTTACGTTAATATCTACGTGATTTTTTTGACCTTTTGCCTGGTACTTGGATTCGATCTCAAAATTTTTAGTTGCTTGAGAAAGGATACTTCAAACTGATCACAAAGAGACTTCTCAACGGTAGAGTTCCATGGTGGATCATGACTAGCCACCTTGATACCAGCGCGTGCCAAGCAGCACAACCTTATGTCGCGCGCCATAGGAGGCCCTCGGTTTCGTCGCGGCACCGAAGGGTGCTAATCGTGACACCATCATCGAACGCAACACAATAAGACATCCAATTATGATCGAAATTAACAGGTTCAACTAAACATCTCGGAAACATAGGGCTCGACCTTACATCCCAAAAGTCAAGTTATTACAAAGCCTCACTCCAACCCCAGGAGGCACAAAAGATGATTCTAACATCGTAGCTACGCGATGACTACTCTAAGCATCGTCCTCAGAGTCGGTGTCAAGGATCTCCCCGCCATCCTCGTCACTAACAGGCTCTAACTCCTCGTCTTCTTCTTCTTCTGGCTCTTCTTCTGATGCTTCTTCCGGTGCGACATCTTGGGGCCCATTGACCTCCACTTCATCATCATCTTCAGCCATGATGATTCCCGAACCCATGTCCTCATCTGCGTTGTTGTTTGGAGGCAGCAGAGGATTCAGCTGGTTGTTCAGGCGGTGCACTTCTTCATGAAGATTGTCATTGTATTCTTCAGCATTTTCCAACTGTTGCTCGAGCTCAAACTGACGAGCTCTCAGAATGTTCTCCTCGTGCCAGGCTTCATCCCTCTGATTCATGACATGGACCAGCATGCGTTGACAGTTGCGATTTGCTACTGTCAATCTCTGGACTGCAAGTGTTTCCTGGTCACGATCACGGATCACTTGCTCCAGTTGCTGACGCGCTGCATTCCTGGCAGCAGTCACTTCAGCCAACTCAGCCCTCAGCCTTTCCACCTCAGTGGGCTCGGGGCGGGGCTCACGTGGAGCTAGCTGGTGACAAGGGACCCTGCCCCCGGTTGACTTACGGGCGGTCCACTTGGTACGTGCCATCTGTAGCAACAAGATACGACTTAAAGTGAGGATCATTTAGGGGATACGAAATTTAATTTAGTCGGGACTATTGAAATTTTTAAGGAGGGAGTAAATGATATGTATGATATAATTAAACATGATGCATGCACGTTTCGTACGCCCTCTCACCTTAGTAGAAACCTAAAGTTCTAACGCTAGGCGGTGGCATACATACGTTCTCTCATATAGGCGAAACTATCGGTCTACTCGTTACGCTGTTAGTGTACCTGCAGAAGATCGCATTTCAGCCCAACAGTTTCCCAATATATGCACACAAGAAAGCAGTAATTTAAATACTCTCCATATACACATCCCCTGATGTATATACTTCAGTATCAAAGCTACCCGATATAAAGGCTCCCATAATTAAGTGCTTACATAATTACACGGTTTAAACATGTAAGTATGCAAGTCACCAAAACTATTCTCCCCTAGATCGCTGTTTGGACGATCATGCTCTCACAACTCACACTTACCAGAGCGTCGAGGCAATTGATCCATACATTACCACCCAAGTGGATGGCATCCATACAATATCACGCCGTATGGACAACGAAACATAAACAACCAAGATCCCCAAGTTAGTACTTATAATAAGCCACCTAAGAGTCCTTATCTGGGCTAAGGGATGTGATCACTGGCATACCTATGAAAATAGTTTTCATAGTTTTAACCCTTTTCATAATCAAATACTTTTGTTTTTAAATACTCGTACGATGTGTTTAATGTTGAATTATGCTCCGGTACCAGCTGTAACAGAACCGACCAAATTATAAGAGCACAAGTACAAAAACAAGCATCGAAGCGCTCAAATTTTTGAACTTGAGCCCATATAATCCCGGTAGTCAATCGAAACCACGAAGGATTTCAAACCAACTTGCTTACAACCAAGATCGCATCATTCAACATACAACATCATACGTTACATTTCGCAAGAAGTTCTAAAATAAGTTTACACACACGGAGTCGCAATTATTACAAACCAAGTTTATAAAGTAGCGGAAGCATAACACACTCCAGTTGTTTAACTACTGTCAGTCTTGTTGATCAACAACCCGCAAAAGCATCAGGAAAGTACATAAAGATGATCACGCCCTAGTGATCTAGTCTTCGTCACCCGCAGGGTGGAGACAAGTTTTGCAGAAGCCTTGATAGAGCATATCATCTGCAACAGGAGGGAATAAACCCTGAGTACTAGAATGTACTCAGCTAGACTTACCCATCAAAAACCAGAAATAAGATGACACCAAGGATTATGCAAGGCTTACACAAGAGGCTAGCTGACATCATAATTTGCATAAAGGCATAAGTAATTGAAACTCTTATAACCTGTACTAGCAGTTATTTTTAGCATTTACCTGTCATCTATCTTAGCACTTGTACTAAGCATGCACTTGATTATAATCAAACAATTATCAATATTATATCTAGAGCAGGTATAAATTGTGGCCACATTGTATCATTCACTTAACCATCTGTTCATTTAATGAGATCTACGTTGCCGCTGCTCAAGTCAAGTGCTCACTAACCGGGAGCGACGGCGATTCGAATCAAATTCCTATCCAGCGGGAGGGGTATTTCTAACACTCACCGAGTCACGCCTGGCGAGGGCTGCTCAGGTCATCTTTTGTACAGTTCAAGAATCACGGGTCTGAATAATGTCGCGTCCCCAAGGGCGACACTCTGCCAGGTGATAGGGACTCTAACCCCCCTTGGTCTCACGCCAATGTCCCCAAGCACATCCTTTCTCTCCTCCAAGATGCAACCTACCATTCGATTCCCGGCCTGAACCATACTACTCGACTTCGCGGTCGAGATGACTTATCTGGCCAACTAAGTGTTAGACTGCGTTCAACATGACTCAAGGACGTACAGCGAATCGGTCCTTAAACGACTCAGACGGGCATAGCTCCACACCCAAGACGTGAAGTGTCTTGCGGTTGTACTATCGAACTCCCGCCCGGCCTCAAATTCATTTTAAGGCATGGTTCCATCCACGATAGCCATAAAGCCACTCGTGTCTTCTCCCTACATCTCGCGGATGACCGGAAATCACCCGACTTCTACCAAACTAAGCAGGGCTAAGCATTGACACGTGCCTAAACCTAATATAGGATTAAGTACGATATCTGGACAAGGACAGGTATAATGCAACAAGTGTTTTCATATAACTCCTACAACTTAATGCAGTAAACAATTAAAGGTACTCAAGATTAATTTATAAAACGGTAGGTTCAGCATGCACCGGGGCTTGCCTTTTAGAAAGGTCGAGGGCCGGTGGTCAGGACACTCGGGCAAGTCTTCAGCGGCGTCTCCTCTGCCGACTGGTTCCGCTGGCTCCTCTGGTTGGTCCTGGACTTCCTCCAGAAACACTTGCTCAAATTCAAGGAGCGTTACCCCCTTCGGAACACCTATTGCATGAGTGCATAATAAATCTCATGTATGCATAATGAAAGATGCAGTATGCTCGGAATGAAATGCATTTCAACAATCTTAAAGCTCTAATCAAATCACTTCAAATATTAGGTGCAAACTTCCTCTCCGGTAGAAAAGTACTCACCTAAGCTACTCAACCTAAGATACAGCTGTTCTTCTTCGGTTAAGGCCCTAACACCTAACAAACACAAGAGTAGCATTACTTAGGTTACCACAGCCAACACCAAAATATCACAGCAAGACATTCTGGACAGCAGCTAAATGTTTCTAACATAACTGGAGATTCCCAACTCCAAAAGCTTATGAAATACCCTACAAATCATTTTCAGACCTCAATCCTAAATTCCTAAGTTTTCCAGGTCGAATTTCTCAAGTTCCAGAAATCTGTCCTCTCTAAACAGAGAGCAACCAATTCTGGACTGTCACTTAAAACAGCAATAACTACCAAACTACTAAACCAAATGCTCCCAAATTTTGACACAAGCTAGTTTATCAAGTTTACTACAACTTTGGTATTTACAAGTTTTCCAGCAAACACCTTTAACAAAGGTCAAACCTAAAAATACTTCCAGCTGTCCAGAAAACCTAGAATTGCAAGGATTAAATATTTATTGATGTGGCAAACTTCTTCTAAGACCAAACTAATGTTACCAAAAGTTCACATGGGTTACAAAAACACCAGAAAGTAAGGTGTGCCTACCTAAAATATTTATTTATACTCATTTCTTAATTTACTTAAGTAATTAAGTGGAATTTTGAACATACATGTAAACTGTTCCTAAAATTCTACAAAAATTACAGGAGACTCTCTGACCCAAAAAGAGACTACTGTAAAAATTTGAACTAAATTTATTCACAGGAACTCTCTGAACAAAATTCACAAGCCCAAAAGGCTGATTTTTGTATAATTAACAATTCATATTGCAAAGTATCAAACAATAGATTTCATATTTTTCTTAGACACTTTAAGGTACCAAGACATTCTCCAAAAAGTTATAAGAACATTGCACATGTAGCAAAATTACAAAAATTCATTTAATTATTTCCTAAAATAACAAGATAGCATTATAACTTGAAAAGTACTTAAGCACTGCTACCCAAATTTTTACCAGAGCTAGAGCAAGTATAAATTAGCCTGACCACCAAATTTCATAATTTTTGGAAGACAACAACTCAAGTTATACATTTAACAAATTTGCCTTCATTTCAAAACACATTTGAAAGATCTATTTAATTCTCCCAAAAACTAAATATTACAAACCAGATTTATATTTTTCTAAAATACTACACATCATGTAGATCCTAACAAAATTTATGTCATAATTTTTGGGCCAGAAAAACCCTAGATCTACATTTTCCAAACAACAACAAAAATCTGTGATAATTTGAAAAGAAAGACCAAAACCGAACCCTAACCCGCTACCCGCTCGGGCCCACCGACGTGGCCCAAGACGCGCGCGCGCGGCCCGCTCGGGCCCCCGCCCGCGCGCGGCACAGACAGGTGGCCCCCGCGTGTCGGTGAAAGGGAACAGGGACGCGGCGGTAGTGAGCTCCGACGAGCAATTCCTCGCCGCCGGTGGCTCCTCCGACCGATCCAAGTGCATCGGCGTCTTGCCCAAACCCAACCGCACCGAGGCTACCACTTTTCCCCAAAGTTGATGCACCACCGCACCCAGACCGACGGCAATGGCGGACGGCCGCGGTGCCTGGCGGTACGACGGCGAGTCCCGGCCGTCGCACGACCTACCGAAGGGCGCATCACCTTCCTAGACTCCTAGCGGACCTAACGAGATCACTCCCACAGACGGGGATGGAGCGGAACCGCTTGACCGCGTGAGCACCTGGCCGGCGGCCATGGTGCGGCCGTGCACGGTCTCGTTCCGGCATGGCTGTCCCGATACTGGCGGTAACATCTTCAACCTAGCATCTACACGTGACAGGGAGAGGGAAACGTGGGTGAAGGCAGACGGAGAACTACTGTGTGGTGCTGGCCACGGTGACCCGCACATGGCGGAGCTCCGGTGAGCTTCTGTGAGCGGGCGGAAACGGCAATGCGGCTCACCTCGAGCTCAATCCAACCTACCGACGGGTTGAGGAGGTGTAGGACGGGGAGGCGGAGGGATGGACATGGTTTGGCGAGCGGTGGTGAGTGCGCGAGCTCGGAGATGGCTACGGCGGCAATGGCGTCCCGGTTTCCGCCTTGGTGAGCCCGGGCAGAGCGAGAGGAAGGGAGAAGAGAATGAGCGCACGTGAGGGGGGTGGAGGTGGCCGCTCGGTGTTCAACTCACGCCTGGGCTCGCGACATGGAGGGAACGGCAGCGCTCGGTCGCCACGCTTCGCCGTTCTTCTGCCCGCGCACCACGACATGCCGGTGTTCGAGCTCGTTGACTGAAACCGAGCCTCCAAAGACCGACTGACAGGGCAGTTTTGGCGCTAATTATCTCTCAAACTGGTTCGAGTTAGGAGCAGGTGATAATACAAAAATTGTAGGGTTTTGTGAGGTCAACAACTTTGCTAATTGGCTCTAGAACCAATTCGGCTCAGATTTGAAACTATAAAACTCCAAATTGGTGCCCCTTGAAACTGAAATGCAGTTTTAGAGATAAACGCCGACTGAAACCCTAACTTCTTGACACTATATCTCCTAAACTATTGAGAACCAGGCATGGGTGATGTTGGCAATGTTGTAGAGCTACATAAGGACTACAAGTTTGTCAATATGAGTGGAAGCTGGTTTGGCCTGGTTTGCAAACTACAAGCTCCTAAAGTAGGCCACAGTAAAACTGGAGGGACACTTGGAGACTTAGAAAAATTCTAAGTGTCCAGACAGCCCCTCTAGCTCACTTGTGGGCCATTTTTTAGCATGTTCTGGCCAGTTTCATGAGATGGTCATATTGAGACTTTTGTTCCCCATAAAATTTCCTACAACTTTGCTTATGGTTGCTCCTCCATGCAAGATTTCTAAGCTGGACTTTTTAATTGGTCAAACCAGATCACTCTAGGGATGCAAACTTAGTCAACAACATTTGGAAGGGCAATTTGGTAATTTTGGTCAACATGAACATTGCTCCACTACTTACCCTAAATGTAATTAAGGTGTTATAAGACCTAATTAGCCACTCTACACATTGGTTATACAAAAATCCTAGTGTCACATACTTTGAAACAAGCAAATCAACATTTCACCCAAATGTTGCAAGCTCATGTTGCACATGTTGCATGAGTGTGTTGCACTACTCACTTCATAAAACACATGAAATATAAACACATGTTGCAATGTTTCAAAATCATGTTTCACATATTATAAGCTTATGCATGAAATGAATGATGCTCACACTCATAAATGAGATGATTAATGTTAATGCTTATGAAATGCAATGCAATTAAGGAAGCCAAACACCTGGGGTGTTACAGTGCTACTCTTGATGCAAGATTGGTGCTCGGTTTGCGTCGAATGTGCCATAGGCTCGGAAATAGTATTGGAGGCACCCGATGGAACTCCTAGGTGACGTGGGTCTTGTGGAATCTCGTTTTGATCTATTTTAAGACAGTTTTAGTGTCAGTGCAAGATAGGTGCACGGTTTGCACTAAACATACCATAGGCATAGAAATCGTTTTGGACACACTCGATGGGACTCCTAGGTGACGAGGCTCAAGTGGAAGCTCGGTACGGTCCATTTGGAGATAGTGCTACTCTTGACGCATGATTGATGCATGGTTTGCATCGAATAAATCGTAGGCTCAGAAATAGTATTGGAGGCACCCGATGGAAATCCTAGGTTACGTGGGTCATGTGGAATCTTATTTCGATCTGTTTTGAAACAGTATTAGCGTCGGTGCAAGATAGGTGCTCGATTTGCGTCAAACGTACCATAGACTCCTAGGTGACGAGGCTCAAGTGGAAGCTCGGTTCGGTCCGTTTCGGGATAGTGCTTCTCTTGATGCAAGATTGGTGCACGGTTTACACCAAATGTACCATAAACATACAAATCATTTTGGATGCACTCGATGGGACTCCTAGGTGACGAGGCTCAAGTGGAATCTCGATTCGGTACGTTTGGAGATAGTGCTACTCTTGATGCAAGATTGGTGCTTGGTTTGCGTCGAATGTGCCGTAGGCTCGAAAATAGTATTGGAGGCACCCGATGGAACTCCTAGGTGACGTGGGTCTTGTGGAATCTCGTTTTGATCTATTTTAAGACAGTGTTAGTGTCAGTGCAAGATAGGTGCACGGTTTGCACTAAACATACCATAGGCATAGAAATCGTTTTGGACACACTCGATGGGACTCCTAGGTGACGAGGCTCAAGTGGAAGCTCGGTATGGTCCATTTGGAGATAGTGCTACTCTTGACGCATGATTGATGCATGGTTTGCATCAAATAAATCATAGGCTCAGAAATAGTATTGGAGGCACCCGATGGAACTCCTAGGTTACGTGGGTCATGTGGAATCTTATTTCGATCTGTTTTGAAACAGTGTTAGCGTCGGTGCAAGATAGGTGCTCGGTTTGTGTCAAACGTACCATAGGTTCATAAATTGTTTTAGAAGCACCCGCGGAACTCCTAGGTGATGAGGGTCTGGTGGAGATCTGTTTGGGTCATTTGGAGATAGTGCTACAGAAGATAGGTGGACGGTTTGCATTGATCGTACCATAGGTCATAAATAGTTTTGGACGCACCCGATGGAACTCGTAAGTGACGTGGGTCATGTGGAATCTCGTTTTAGTCCGTTTGGAGATAGTGTTAGTGTCAGTGCAAGGTTGGAGCACGATTTGCACCGAACATACCATAGGCATAGAAATCATTTTGGATGATCTCGATCAGACTCCTATGTGAAGAGGCTCAAGTGGAGGCTCGGTACGGTCCATTTAGAGATAGTGCTACTCTTGACGCATGATTGATGCATGGTTTGCATCGAATAAATCATAGGCTCAGAAATAGTATTGGAGGCACCCGATGGAGCTCCTAGGTTACGTGGGTCATGTGGAATCTTATTTCGATCTATTTTGAAACAGTGTTAGCGTCGGTGCAAGATAGGTGCTCGGTTTGCGTCAAACGTACCATAGGTTCATAAATTGTTTTAGAAGCACCCGCGGTACTCCTAGGTGATGAGGGTCTGGTGGAGATCTGTTTGGGTCGTTTGGAGATAGTGCTACAGAAGATAGGTGCACGGTTTGCATTGAACGTACCATAGGTCATAAATAGTTTTGGACGCACCCGATGGAACTCGTAAGTGACGTGGGTCATGTGGAATCTCGTTTTAGTCCATTTGGAGATAGTGTTAGTGTCAGAGCAAGGTTGGAGCACGATTTGCACCGAACATACCATAGGCATAGAAATCGTTTTGGATGATCTCGATCAGACTCCTATGTGACGAGGCTCAAGTGGAAGCTCGGTTCGGTCCGTTTCGGGATAGTGCTTCTCTTGATGCAAGATTGGTGATTGGTTTGCACCAAATGTAGCATAGGCATAGAAATCATTTTGGACGCACTCGAGAGGACTCCTAGGTGACGAGGCTCAAGTGTAATCTCGATTCGGTACGTTTGGAGATAGTGCTACTCTTGATGCAAGATTGGTGCTCGGTTTGCGTCGAATGTGCCGTAGGCTCGGAAATAGTATTGGAGGCACCTGATGGAACTCCTAGGTTACGTGGGTCATGTGGAATCTTGTTTCGATCTGTTTTGAAACAGTGTTAGCGTCGGTGCAAGATAGGTGCTCGGTTTGCGTCAAACGTACCATAGGTTCATAAATTGTTTTAGAAGCACCCGCGGTACTCCTAGGTGATGAGGGTCTGGTGGAGATCTGTTTGGTCCTTTTGGAGATAGTGCTACAGAAGATAGGTGCACGGTTTGCATTTAACGTACCATAGGTCATAAATAGTTTTGGACGCACCCGATGGAACTCGTAAGCGACGTGGGTCGTGTGGAATCTGATTTCAGTCCATTTGAAGATAGTGTTAGTGCCAGTGCAAGGTTGGAGCACGGTTTGCACCGAACATACCATAGGCATAGAAATCGTTTTGGATGATCTCGATCAGACTCCTATGTGATGAGGCTCAAGTGGAAGCTCGGTTCGGTCCGTTTCGGGATAGTGCTTCTCTTGATGCAAGATTGGTGCACGGTTTACACCAAATGTACCATAAACATACAAATCATTTTGGATGCACTCGATGGGACTCCTAGGTGACGAGGCTCAAGTGGAATCTCGATTCGGTACGTTTGGAGATAGTGCTACTCTTGATGCAAGATTGGTGCTCGGTTTGCGTCGAATGTGCCGTAGGCTCGGAAATAGTATTGGAGGCACCCGATGGAACTCCTAGGTGACGTGGGTCTTGTGGAATCTCGTTTTGATCTATTTTAAGATAGTGTTAGTGTCAGTGCAAGATAGGTGCATGGTTTGCACTAAACATACCATAGGCATAGAAATCGTTTTGGACACACTCGATGGGACTCCTAGGTGACGAGGCTCAAGTGGAAGCTCGGTACGGTCCATTTGGAGATAGTGCTACTCTTGACGCATGATTGATGCATGGTTTGCATCGAATAAATCATAGGCTCAGAAATAGTATTGGAGGCACCCGATGGATCTCCTAGGTTACGTGGGTCATGTGGAATCTTATTTCGATCTGTTTTGAAACAGTGTTAGCGTCGGTGCAAGATAGGTGCTCGGTTTGTGTCAAACGTACCATAGGTTCATAAATTGTTTTAGAAGCACCCGCGGTACTCCTAGGTGATGAGGGTCTGGTGGAGATCTGTTTGGGTCATTTGGAGATAGTGCTACAGAAGATAGGTGGACGGTTTGCATTGAACGTACCATAGGTCATAAATAGTTTTGGGCGCACCCGATGGAACTCGTAAGTGACGTGGGTCATGTGGAATCTCGTTTTAGTCCGTTTGGAGATAGTGTTAGTGTCAGTGCAAGGTTGGAGCATGATTTGCACCGAACATACCATAGGCATAGAAATCGTTTTGGATGATCTCGATCAGACTCCTATGTGACGAGGCTCAAGTGGAAGCTCGGTACGGTCCATTTGGAGATAGTGCTACTCTTGACGCATGATTGATGCATGGTTTGCATCGAATAAATCGTAGGCTCAGAAATAGTATTGGAGGCACCCGATGGAAATCCTAGGTTACGTGGGTCATGTGGAATCTTATTTCGATCTGTTTTGAAACAGTATTAGCGTCGGTGCAAGATAGGTGCTCGATTTGCGTCAAACGTACCATAGACTCCTAGGTGACGAGGCTCAAGTGGAAGCTCGGTTCGGTCCGTTTCGGGATAGTGCTTCTCTTGATGCAAGATTGGTGCACGGTTTACACCAAATGTACCATAAACATACAAATCATTTTGGATGCACTCGATGGGACTCCTAGGTGACGAGGCTCAAGTGGAATCTCGATTCGGTACGTTTGGAGATAGTGCTACTCTTGATGCAAGATTGGTGCTTGGTTTGCGTCGAATGTGCCGTAGGCTCGAAAATAGTATTGGAGGCACCCGATGGAACTCCTAGGTGACGTGGGTCTTGTGGAATCTCGTTTTGATCTATTTTAAGACAGTGTTAGTGTCAGTGCAAGATAGGTGCACGGTTTGCACTAAACATACCATAGGCATAGAAATCGTTTTGGACACACTCGATGGGACTCCTAGGTGACGAGGCTCAAGTGGAAGCTCGGTATGGTCCATTTGGAGATAGTGCTACTCTTGACGCATGATTGATGCATGGTTTGCATCAAATAAATCATAGGCTCAGAAATAGTATTGGAGGCACCCGATGGAACTCCTAGGTTACGTGGGTCATGTGGAATCTTATTTCGATCTGTTTTGAAACAGTGTTAGCGTCGGTGCAAGATAGGTGCTCGGTTTGTGTCAAACGTACCATAGGTTCATAAATTGTTTTAGAAGCACCCGCGGAACTCCTAGGTGATGAGGGTCTGGTGGAGATCTGTTTGGGTCATTTGGAGATAGTGCTACAGAAGATAGGTGGACGGTTTGCATTGATCGTACCATAGGTCATAAATAGTTTTGGACGCACCCGATGGAACTCGTAAGTGACGTGGGTCATGTGGAATCTCGTTTTAGTCCGTTTGGAGATAGTGTTAGTGTCAGTGCAAGGTTGGAGCACGATTTGCACCGAACATACCATAGGCATAGAAATCATTTTGGATGATCTCGATCAGACTCCTATGTGAAGAGGCTCAAGTGGAGGCTCGGTACGGTCCATTTAGAGATAGTGCTACTCTTGACGCATGATTGATGCATGGTTTGCATCGAATAAATCATAGGCTCAGAAATAGTATTGGAGGCACCCGATGGAGCTCCTAGGTTACGTGGGTCATGTGGAATCTTATTTCGATCTATTTTGAAACAGTGTTAGCGTCGGTGCAAGATAGGTGCTCGGTTTGCGTCAAACGTACCATAGGTTCATAAATTGTTTTAGAAGCACCCGCGGTACTCCTAGGTGATGAGGGTCTGGTGGAGATCTGTTTGGGTCGTTTGGAGATAGTGCTACAGAAGATAGGTGCACGGTTTGCATTGAACGTACCATAGGTCATAAATAGTTTTGGACGCACCCGATGGAACTCGTAAGTGACGTGGGTCATGTGGAATCTCGTTTTAGTCCATTTGGAGATAGTGTTAGTGTCAGAGCAAGGTTGGAGCACGATTTGCACCGAACATACCATAGGCATAGAAATCGTTTTGGATGATCTCGATCAGACTCCTATGTGACGAGGCTCAAGTGGAAGCTCGGTTCGGTCCGTTTCGGGATAGTGCTTCTCTTGATGCAAGATTGGTGATTGGTTTGCACCAAATGTAGCATAGGCATAGAAATCATTTTGGACGCACTCGAGAGGACTCCTAGGTGACGAGGCTCAAGTGTAATCTCGATTCGGTACGTTTGGAGATAGTGCTACTCTTGATGCAAGATTGGTGCTCGGTTTGCGTCGAATGTGCCGTAGGCTCGGAAATAGTATTGGAGGCACCTGATGGAACTCCTAGGTTACGTGGGTCATGTGGAATCTTGTTTCGATCTGTTTTGAAACAGTGTTAGCGTCGGTGCAAGATAGGTGCTCGGTTTGCGTCAAACGTACCATAGGTTCATAAATTGTTTTAGAAGCACCCGCGGTACTCCTAGGTGATGAGGGTCTGGTGGAGATCTGTTTGGTCCTTTTGGAGATAGTGCTACAGAAGATAGGTGCACGGTTTGCATTTAACGTACCATAGGTCATAAATAGTTTTGGACGCACCCGATGGAACTCGTAAGCGACGTGGGTCGTGTGGAATCTGATTTCAGTCCATTTGAAGATAGTGTTAGTGCCAGTGCAAGGTTGGAGCACGGTTTGCACCGAACATACCATAGGCATAGAAATCGTTTTGGATGATCTCGATCAGACTCCTATGTGATGAGGCTCAAGTGGAAGCTCGGTTCGGTCCGTTTCGGGATAGTGCTTCTCTTGATGCAAGATTGGTGCACGGTTTACACCAAATGTACCATAAACATACAAATCATTTTGGATGCACTCGATGGGACTCCTAGGTGACGAGGCTCAAGTGGAATCTCGATTCGGTACGTTTGGAGATAGTGCTACTCTTGATGCAAGATTGGTGCTCGGTTTGCGTCGAATGTGCCGTAGGCTCGGAAATAGTATTGGAGGCACCCGATGGAACTCCTAGGTGACGTGGGTCTTGTGGAATCTCGTTTTGATCTATTTTAAGATAGTGTTAGTGTCAGTGCAAGATAGGTGCATGGTTTGCACTAAACATACCATAGGCATAGAAATCGTTTTGGACACACTCGATGGGACTCCTAGGTGACGAGGCTCAAGTGGAAGCTCGGTACGGTCCATTTGGAGATAGTGCTACTCTTGACGCATGATTGATGCATGGTTTGCATCGAATAAATCATAGGCTCAGAAATAGTATTGGAGGCACCCGATGGATCTCCTAGGTTACGTGGGTCATGTGGAATCTTATTTCGATCTGTTTTGAAACAGTGTTAGCGTCGGTGCAAGATAGGTGCTCGGTTTGTGTCAAACGTACCATAGGTTCATAAATTGTTTTAGAAGCACCCGCGGTACTCCTAGGTGATGAGGGTCTGGTGGAGATCTGTTTGGGTCATTTGGAGATAGTGCTACAGAAGATAGGTGGACGGTTTGCATTGAACGTACCATAGGTCATAAATAGTTTTGGGCGCACCCGATGGAACTCGTAAGTGACGTGGGTCATGTGGAATCTCGTTTTAGTCCGTTTGGAGATAGTGTTAGTGTCAGTGCAAGGTTGGAGCATGATTTGCACCGAACATACCATAGGCATAGAAATCGTTTTGGATGATCTCGATCAGACTCCTATGTGACGAGGCTCAAGTGGAAGCTCGGTACGGTCCATTTGGAGATAGTGCTACTCTTGACGCATGATTGATGCATGGTTTGCATCGAATAAATCATAGGCTCAGAAATAGTATTGGAGGCACCCGATGGAACTCCTAGGTTACGTGGGTCATGTGGAATCTTATTTCGATCTATTTTGAAACAGTGTTAGCGTCGGTGCAAGATAGGTGCTCGGTTTGTGTCAAACGTACCATAGGTTCATAAATTGTTTTAGAAGCACCCGCGGTACTCCTAGGTGATGAGGGTCTGGTGGAGATCTGTTTGGGTCATTTGGAGATAGTGCTACAGAAGATAGGTGGACGGTTTGCATTGAACGTACCATAGGTCATAAATAGTTTTGGACGCACCCGATGGAACTCGTAAGTGATGTGGGTCATGTGGAATCTCGTTTTAGTCCGTTTGGAGATAGTGTTAGTGTCAGTGCAAGGTTGGAGCACGATTTGCACCGAACATACCATAGGCATAGAAATCGTTTTGGATGATCTCGATCAGACTCCTATGTGACGAGGCTCAAGTGGAAGCTCGGTTCGGTCCGTTTCGGGATAGTGCTTCTCTTGATGCAAGATTGGTGCTTGGTTTGCACCAAATGTAGCATAGGCATAGAAATCATTTTGGACGCACTCGAGAGGACTCCTAGGTGACGAGGCTCAAGTGGAATCTCGATTCGGTACATTTGGAGATAGTGCTACTCTTGATGCAAGATTGGTGCTCGGTTTGCGTCGAATGTGCCGTAGGCTCGGAAATAGTATTGGAGGCACCTGATGGAACTCCTAGGTTACATGGGTCATGTGGAATCTTGTTTCGATCTGTTTTGAAACAGTGTTAGCGTCGGTGCAAGATAGGTGCTCGGTTTGCGTCAAACGTACCATAGGTTCATAAATTGTTTTAGAAGCACCCGCGGTACTCCTAGGTGATGAGGGTCTGGTGGAGATCTGTTTGGTCCTTTTGGAGATAGTGCTACAGAAGATAGGTGCACGGTTTGCATTTAACGTACCATAGGTCATAAACAGTTTTGGACGCACCCGATGGAACTCGTAAGCGACGTGGGTCGTGTGGAATCTCATTTCAGTCCATTTGAAGATAGTGTTAGTGTCAGTGCAAGGTTGGAGCACGGTTTGCACCGAACATACCATAGGCATAGAAATCATTTTGGATGATCTCGATCAGACTCCTATGTGATGAGGCTCAAGTGGAAGCTCGGTTCGGTCCGTTTCGGGATAGTGCTTCTCTTGATGCAAGATTGGTGCACGGTTTACACCAAATGTACCATAAACATACAAATCATTTTGGATGCACTCGATGGGACTCCTAGGTGACGAGGCTCAAGTGGAATCTCGATTCGGTACGTTTGGAGATAGTGCTACTCTTGATGCAAGATTGGTGCTCGGTTTGCGTCGAATGTGCCGTAGGCTCAGAAATAGTATTGGAGGCACCCGATGGAACTCCTAGGTGACGTGGGTCTTGTGGAATCTCGTTTTGATCTATTTTAAGACAGTGTTAGTGTCAGTGCAAGATAGGTGCACGGTTTGCACTAAACATACCATAGGCATAGAAATCGTTTTGGACACACTCGATGGGACTCCTAGGTGACGAGGCTCAAGTGGAAGCTCGGTACGGTCCATTTGGAGATAGTGCTACTCTTGACGCATGATTGATGCATGGTTTGCATCAAATAAATCATAGGCTCAGAAATAGTATTGGAGGCACCCGATGGAACTCCTAGGTTACGTGGGTCATGTGGAATCTTATTTCGATCTGTTTTGAAACAGTGTTAGCGTCGGTGCAAGATAGGTGCTCGGTTTGTGTCAAACGTACCATAGGTTCATAAATTGTTTTAGAAGCACCCGCGGTACTCCTAGGTGATGAGGGTCTGGTGGAGATCTGTTTGGGTCATTTGGAGATAGTGCTACAGAAGATAGGTGGACGGTTTGCATTGAACGTACCATAGGTCATAAATAGTTTTGGACGCACCCGATGGAACTCGTAAGTGACGTGGGTCATGTGGAATCTCGTTTTAGTCCGTTTGGAGATAGAGTTAGTGTCAGTGCAAGGTTGGAGCACGATTTGCACCGAACATACCATAGGCATAGAAATCATTTTGGATGATCTCGATCAGACTCCTATGTGACGAGGCTCAAGTGGAGGCTCGGTACGGTCCATTTGGAGATAGTGCTACTCTTGACGCATGATTGATGCATGGTTTGCATCGAATAAATCATAGGCTCAGAAATAGTATTGGAGGCACCGATGGAACTCCTAGGTTACGTGGGTCATGTTGAATCTTATTTCGATCTGTTTTGAAACAGTGTTAGCGTCGGTGCAAGATAGGTGCTCGGTTTGCGTCAAACGTACCATAGGTTCATAAATTGTTTTAGAAGCACCCGCGGTACTCCTAGGTGATGAGGGTCTGGTGGAGATCTGTTTGGGTCGTTTGGAGATAGTGCTACAGAAGATAGGTGCACGGTTTGCATTGAACGTACCATAGGTCATAAATAGTTTTGGACGCACCCGATGGAACTCGTAAGTGACGTGGGTCATGTGGAATCTCGTTTTAGTCCATTTGGAGATAGTGTTAGTGTCAGTGCAAGGTTGGAGCACGATTTGCACCGAACATACCATAGGCATAGAAATCGTTTTGGATGATCTCGATCAGACTCCAATGTGACGAGGCTCAAGTGGAAGCTCGGTTCGGTCCGTTTCGGGATAGTGCTTCTCTTGATGCAAGATTGGTGCTTGGTTTGCACCAAATGTAGCATAGGCATAGAAATCATTTTGGACGCACTCGAGAGGACTCCTAGGTGACGAGGCTCAAGTGGAATCTCGATTCGGTACATTTGGAGATAGTGCTACTCTTGATGCAAGATTGGTGCTCGGTTAGCGTCGAATGTGCCGTAGGCTCGGAAATAGTATTGGAGGCACCTGATGGAACTCCTAGGTTACGTGGGTCATGTGGAATCTTGTTTCGATCTGTTTTGAAACAGTGTTAGCGTCGGTGCAAGATAGGTGCTCGGTTTGCGTCAAACGTACCATAGGTTCATAAATTGTTTTAGAAGCACCCGCGCTACTCCTAGGTGATGAGGGTCTGGTGGAGATCTGTTTGGTCCTTTTGGAGATAGTGCTACAGAAGATAGGTGCACGGTTTGCATTTAACGTACCATAGGTCATAAACAGTTTTGGACGCACCCGATGGAACTCGTAAGCGACGTGGGTCGTGTGGAATCTCATTTCAGTCCATTTGAAGATAGTGTTAGTGTCAGTGCAAGGTTGGAGCACGGTTTGCACCGAACATACCATAGGCATAGAAATCATTTTGGATGATCTCGATCAGACTCCTATGTGATGAGGCTCAAGTGGAAGCTCGGTTCGGTCCGTTTCGGGATAGTGCTTCTCTTGATGCAAGATTGGTGCACGGTTTACACCAAATGTACCATAAACATACAAATCATTTTGGATGCACTCGATGGGACTCCTAGGTGACGAGGCTCAAGTGGAATCTCGATTCGGTACGTTTGGAGATAGTGCTACTCTTGATGCAAGATTGGTGCTCGGTTTGCGTCGAATGTGCCGTAGGCTCGGAAATAGTATTGGAGGCACCCAATGGAACTCCTAGGTGACGTGGGTCTTGTGGAATCTCGTTTTGATCTATTTTAAGACAGTGTTAGTGTCAGTGCAAGATAGGTGCACGGTTTGCACTAAACATACCATAGGCATAGAAATCGTTTTGGACACACTCGATGGGACTCCTAGGTGACGAGGCTCAAGTGGAAGCTCGGTACGGTCCATTTGGAGATAGTGCTACTCTTGACGCATGATTGATGCATGGTTTGCATCAAATAAATCATAGGCTCAGAAATAGTATTGGAGGCACCCGATGGAACTCCTTGGTTACGTGGGTCATGTGGAATCTTATTTCGATCTGTTTTGAAACAGTGTTAGCGTCGGTGCAAGATAGGTGCTCGGTTTGTGTCAAACGTACCATAGGTTCATAAATTGTTTTAGAAGCACCCGCGGTACTCCTAGGTGATGAGGGTCTGGTGGAGATCTATTTGGGTCATTTGGAGATAGTGCTACAGAAGATAGGTGGACGGTTTGCATTGAACGTACCATAGGTCATAAATAGTTTTGGGCGCACCCGATGGAACTCGTAAGTGACGTGGGTCATGTGGAATCTCGTTTTAGTCCGTTTGGAGATAGTGTTAGTGTCAGTGCAAGGTTGGAGCATGATTTGCACCGAACATACCATAGGCATAGAAATCGTTTTGGATGATCTCGATCAGACTCCTATGTGACGAGGCTCAAGTGGAAGCTCGGTACGGTCCATTTGGAGATAGTGCTACTCTTGACGCATGATTGATGCATGGTTTGCATCGAATAAATCATAGGCTCAGAAATAGTATTGGAGGCACCCGATGGAACTCCTAGGTTACGTGGGTCATGTGGAATCTTATTTCGATCTATTTTGAAACAGTGTTAGCGTCGGTGCAAGATAGGTGCTCGGTTTGTGTCAAACGTACCATAGGTTCATAAATTGTTTTAGAAGCACCCGCGGTACTCCTAGGTGATGAGGGTCTGGTGGAGATCTGTTTGGGTCATTTGGAGATAGTGCTACAGAAGATAGGTGGACGGTTTGCATTGAACGTACCATAGGTCATAAATAGTTTTGGACGCACCCGATGGAACTCGTAAGTGATGTGGGTCATGTGGAATCTCGTTTTAGTCCGTTTGGAGATAGTGTTAGTGTCAGTGCAAGGTTGGAGCACGATTTGCACCGAACATACCATAGGCATAGAAATCGTTTTGGATGATCTCGATCAGACTCCTATGTGACGAGGCTCAAGTGGAAGCTCGGTTCGGTCCGTTTCGGGATAGTGCTTCTCTTGATGCAAGATTGGTGCTTGGTTTGCACCAAATGTAGCATAGGCATAGAAATCATTTTGGACGCACTCGAGAGGACTCCTAGGTGACGAGGCTCAAGTGGAATCTCGATTCGGTACATTTAGAGATAGTGCTACTCTTGATGCAAGATTGGTGCTCGGTTTGCGTCGAATGTGCCGTAGGCTCGGAAATAGTATTGGAGGCACCTGATGGAACTCCTAGGTTACGTGGGTCATGTGGAATCTTGTTTCGATCTGTTTTGAAACAGTGTTAGCGTCGGTGCAAGATAGGTGCTCGGTTTGCGTCAAACGTACCATAGGTTCATAAATTGTTTTAGAAGCACCCGCGCTACTCCTAGGTGATGAGGGTCTGGTGGAGATCTGTTTGGTCCTTTTGGAGATAGTGCTACAGAAGATAGGTGCACGGTTTGCATTTAACGTACCATAGGTCATAAACAGTTTTGGACGCACCCGATGGAACTCGTAAGCGACGTGGGTCGTGTGGAATCTCATTTCAGTCCATTTGAAGATAGTGTTAGTGTCAGTGCAAGGTTGGAGCACGGTTTGCACCGAACATACCATAGGCATAGAAATCATTTTGGATGATCTCGATCAGACTCCTATGTGATGAGGCTCAAGTGGAAGCTCGGTTCGGTCTGTTTCGGGATAGTGCTTCTCTTGATGCAAGATTGGTGCACGGTTTACACCAAATGTACCATAAACATACAAATCATTTTGGATGCACTCGATGGGACTCCTAGGTGACGAGGCTCAAGTGGAATCTCGATTCGGTACGTTTGGAGATAGTGCTACTCTTGATGCAAGATTGGTGCTCGGTTTGCGTCGAATGTGCCGTAGGCTCAGAAATAGTATTGGAGGCACCCGATGGAACTCCTAGGTGACGTGGGTCTTGTGGAATCTCGTTTTGATCTATTTTAAGACAGTGTTAGTGTCAGTGCAAGATAGGTGCACGGTTTGCACTAAACATACCATAGGCATAGAAATCGTTTTGGACACACTCGATGGGACTCCTAGGTGACGAGGCTCAAGTGGAAGCTCGGTACGGTCCATTTGGAGATAGTGCTACTCTTGACGCATGATTGATGCATGGTTTGCATCAAATAAATCATAGGCTCAGAAATAGTATTGGAGGCACCCGATGGAACTCCTAGGTTACGTGGGTCATGTGGAATCTTATTTCGATCTGTTTTGAAACAGTGTTAGCGTCGGTGCAAGATAGGTGCTCGGTTTGTGTCAAACGTACCATAGGTTCATAAATTGTTTTAGAAGCACCCGCGGTACTCCTAGGTGATGAGGGTCTGGTGGAGATCTGTTTGGGTCATTTGGAGATAGTGCTACAGAAGATAGGTGGACGGTTTGCATTGAACGTACCATAGGTCATAAATAGTTTTGGACGCACCCGATGGAACTCGTAAGTGACGTGGGTCATGTGGAATCTCGTTTTAGTCCGTTTGGAGATAGAGTTAGTGTCAGTGCAAGGTTGGAGCACAATTTGCACCGAACATACCATAGGCATAGAAATCATTTTGGATGATCTCGATCAGACTCCTATGTGACGAGGCTCAAGTGGAGGCTCGGTACGGTCCATTTGGAGATAGTGCTACTCTTGACGCATGATTGATGCATGGTTTGCATCGAATAAATCATAGGCTCAGAAATAGTATTGGAGGCACCCGATGGAACTCCTAGGTTACGTGGGTCATGTTGAATCTTATTTTGATCTGTTTTGAAACAGTGTTAGCGTCGGTGCAAGATAGGTGCTCGGTTTGCGTCAAACGTACCATAGGTTCATAAATTGTTTTAGAAGCACCCGCGGTACTCCTAGGTGATGAGGGTCTGGTGGAGATCTGTTTGGGTCGTTTGGAGATAGTGCTACAGAAGATAGGTGCACGGTTTGCATTGAACGTACCATAGGTCATAAATAGTTTTGGACGCACCCGATGGAACTCGTAAGTGACGTGGGTCATGTGGAATCTCGTTTTAGTCCATTTGGAGATAGTGTTAGTGTCAGTGCAAGGTTGGAGCACGATTTGCACCGAACATACCATAGGCATAGAAATCGTTTTGGATGATCTCGATCGGACTCCAATGTGACGAGGCTCAAGTGGAAGCTCGGTTCGGTCCGTTTCGGGATAGTGCTTCTCTTGATGCAAGATTGGTGCTTGGTTTGCACCAAATGTAGCATAGGCATAGAAATCATTTTGGACGCACTCGAGAGGACTCCTAGGTGACGAGGCTCAAGTGGAATCTCGATTCGGTACATTTGGAGATAGTGCTACTCTTGATGCAAGATTGGTGCTCGGTTAGCGTCGAATGTGCCGTAGGCTCAGAAATAGTATTGGAGGCACCTGATGGAACTCCTAGGTTACGTGGGTCATGTGGAATCTTGTTTCGATCTGTTTTGAAACAGTGTTAGCGTCGGTGCAAGATAGGTGCTCGGTTTGCGTCAAACGTACCATAGGTTCATAAATTGTTTTAGAAGCACCCGCGCTACTCCTAGGTGATGAGGGTCTGGTGGAGATCTGTTTGGTCCTTTTGGAGATAGTGCTACAGAAGATAGGTGCATGGTTTGCATTTAACGTACCATAGGTCATAAACAGTTTTGGACGCACCCGATGGAACTCGTAAGCGACGTGGGTCGTGTGGAATCTCATTTCAGTCCATTTGAAGATAGTGTTAGTGTCAGTGCAAGGTTGGAGCACGGTTTGCACCGAACATACCATAGGCATAGAAATCATTTTGGATGATCTTGATCAGACTCCTATGTGATGAGGCTCAAGTGGAAGCTCGGTTCGGTCTGTTTCGGGATAGTGCTTCTCTTGATGCAAGATTGGTGCACGGTTTACACCAAATGTACCATAAACATACAAATCATTTTGGATGCACTCGATGGGACTCCTAGGTGACGAGGCTCAAGTGGAATCTCGATTCGGTACGTTTGGAGATAGTGCTACTCTTGATGCAAGATTGGTGCTCGGTTTGCGTCGAATGTGCCGTAGGCTCAGAAATAGTATTGGAGGCACCCGATGGAACTCCTAGGTGACGTGGGTCTTGTGGAATCTCGTTTTGATCTATTTTAAGACAGTGTTAGTGTCAGTGCAAGATAGGTGCACGGTTTGCACTAAACATACCATAGGCATAGAAATCGTTTTGGACACACTCGATGGGACTCCTAGGTGACGAGGCTCAAGTGGAAGCTCGGTACGGTCCATTTGGAGATAGTGCTACTCTTGACGCATGATTGATGCATGGTTTGCATCAAATAAATCATAGGCTCAGAAATAGTATTGGAGGCACCCGATGGAACTCCTAGGTTACGTGGGTCATGTGGAATCTTATTTCGATCTGTTTTGAAACAGTGTTAGCGTCGGTGCAAGATAGGTGCTCGGTTTGTGTCAAACGTACCATAGGTTCATAAATTGTTTTAGAAGCACCCGCGGTACTCCTAGGTGATGAGGGTCTGGTGGAGATCTGTTTGGGTCATTTGGAGATAGTGCTACAGAAGATAGGTGGACGGTTTGCATTGAACGTACCATAGGTCATAAATAGTTTTGGACGCACCCGATGGAACTCGTAAGTGACGTGGGTCATGTGGAATCTCGTTTTAGTCCGTTTGGAGATAGAGTTAGTGTCAGTGCAAGGTTGGAGCACAATTTGCACCGAACATACCATAGGCATAGAAATCATTTTGGATGATCTCGATCAGACTCCTATGTGACGAGGCTCAAGTGGAGGCTCGGTACGGTCCATTTGGAGATAGTGCTACTCTTGACGCATGATTGATGCATGGTTTGCATCGAATAAATCATAGGCTCAGAAATAGTATTGGAGGCACCCGATGGAACTCCTAGGTTACGTGGGTCATGTTGAATCTTATTTTGATCTGTTTTGAAACAGTGTTAGCGTCGGTGCAAGATAGGTGCTCGGTTTGCGTCAAACGTACCATAGGTTCATAAATTGTTTTAGAAGCACCCGCGGTACTCCTAGGTGATGAGGGTCTGGTGGAGATCTGTTTGGGTCGTTTGGAGATAGTGCTACAGAAGATAGGTGCACGGTTTGCATTGAACGTACCATAGGTCATAAATAGTTTTGGACGCACCCGATGGAACTCGTAAGTGACGTGGGTCATGTGGAATCTCGTTTTAGTCCATTTGGAGATAGTGTTAGTGTCAGTGCAAGGTTGGAGCACGATTTGCACCGAACATACCATAGGCATAGAAATCGTTTTGGATGATCTCGATCGGACTCCAATGTGACGAGGCTCAAGTGGAAGCTCGGTTCGGTCCGTTTCGGGATAGTGCTTCTCTTGATGCAAGATTGGTGCTTGGTTTGCACCAAATGTAGCATAGGCATAGAAATCATTTTGGACGCACTCGAGAGGACTCCTAGGTGACGAGGCTCAAGTGGAATCTCGATTCGGTACATTTGGAGATAGTGCTACTCTTGATGCAAGATTGGTGCTCGGTTAGCGTCGAATGTGCCGTAGGCTCAGAAATAGTATTGGAGGCACCTGATGGAACTCCTAGGTTACGTGGGTCATGTGGAATCTTGTTTCGATCTGTTTTGAAACAGTGTTAGCGTCGGTGCAAGATAGGTGCTCGGTTTGCGTCAAACGTACCATAGGTTCATAAATTGTTTTAGAAGCACCCGCGCTACTCCTAGGTGATGAGGGTCTGGTGGAGATCTGTTTGGTCCTTTTGGAGATAGTGCTACAGAAGATAGGTGCACGGTTTGCATTTAACGTACCATAGGTCATAAACAGTTTTGGACGCACCCGATGGAACTCGTAAGCGACGTGGGTCGTGTGGAATCTCATTTCAGTCCATTTGAAGATAGTGTTAGTGTCAGTGCAAGGTTGGAGCACGGTTTGCACCGAACATACCATAGGCATAGAAATCATTTTGGATGATCTCGATCAGACTCCTATGTGATGAGGCACAAGTGGAAGCTCGGTTCGGTCCGTTTCGGGATAGTGCTTCTCTTGATGCAAGATTGGTGCACGGTTTACACCAAATGTACCATAAACATACAAATCATTTTGGATGCACTCGATGGGACTCCTAGGTGACGAGGCTCAAGTGGAATCTCGATTCGGTACGTTTGGAGATAGTGCTACTCTTGATGCAAGATTGGTGCTCGGTTTGCGTCGAATGTGCCGTAGGCTCGGAAATAGTATTGGAGGCACCCGATGGAACTCCTAGGTGACGTGGGTCTTGTGGAATCTCGTTTTGATCTATTTTAAGACTGTGTTAGTGTCAGTGCAAGATAGGTGCACGGTTTGCACTAAACATACCATAGGCATAGAAATCGTTTTGGACACACTCGATGGGACTCCTAGGTGACGAGGCTCAAGTGGAAGCTCGGTACGGTCCATTTGGAGATAGTGCTACTCTTGACGCATGATTGATGCATGGTTTGCATCAAATAAATCATAGGCTCAGAAATAGTATTGGAGGCACCCGATGGAACTCCTAGGTTACGTGGGTCATGTGGAATCTTATTTCGATCTGTTTTGAAACAGTGTTAGCGTCGGTGCAAGATAGGTGCTCGGTTTGTGTCAAACGTACCATAGGTTCATAAATTGTTTTAGAAGCACCCGCGGTACTCCTAGGTGATGAGGGTCTGGTGGAGATCTGTTTGGGTCATTTGGAGATAGTGCTACAGAAGATAGGTGGACGGTTTGCATTGAACGTACCATAGGTCATAAATAGTTTTGGACGCACCCGATGGAACTCGTAAGTGACGTGGGTCATGTGGAATCCCGTTTTAGTCCGTTTGGAGATAGTGTTAGTGTCAGTGCAAGGTTGGAGCACGATTTGCACCGAACATACCATAGGCATAGAAATCATTTTGGATGATCTCGATCAGACTCCTATGTGACGAGGCTCAAGTGGAGGCTCGGTACGGTCCAATTGGAGATAGTGCTACTCTTGACGCATGATTGATGCATGGTTTGCATCGAATAAATCATAGGCTCAGAAATAGTATTGGAGGCACCTGATGGAACTCCTAGGTTACGTGGGTCATGTGGAATCTTATTTCGATCTGTTTTGAAACAGTGTTAGCGTCGGTGCAAGATAGGTGCTCGGTTTGCGTCAAACGTACCATAGGTTCATAAATTGTTTTAGAAGCACCCGCGGTACTCCTAGGTGATGAGGGTCTGGTGGAGATCTGTTTGGGTCGTTTAGAGATAGTGCTACAGAAGATAGGTGCACGGTTTGCATTGAACGTACCATAGGTCATAAATAGTTTTGGACGCACCCGATGGAACTCGTAAGTGACGTGGGTCATGTGGAATCTCGTTTTAGTCCGTTTGGAGATAGTGTTAGTGTCAGTGCAAGGTTGGAGCACGATTTGCACCGAACATACCATAGGCATAGAAATCGTTTTGGATGATCTCGATCAGACTCCAATGTGATGAGGCTCAAGTGGAAGCTCGGTTCGGTCCGTTTCGGGATAGTGCTTCTCTTGATGCAAGATTGGTGCTTGGTTTGCACCAAATGTAGCATAGGCATAGAAATCATTTTGGACGCACTCGAGAGGACTCCTAGGTGACGAGGCTCAAGTGGAATCTCGATTCGGTACGTTTGGAGATAGTGCTACTCTTGATGCAAGATTGGTGCTCGGTTTGCGTCGATTGTGCCGTAGGCTCGGAAATAGTATTGGAGGCACCTGATGGAACTCCTAGGTTACGTGGGTCATGTGGAATCTTGTTTCGATTTGTTTTGAAACAGTGTTAGCGTCGGTGCAAGATAGGTGCTCGGCTTGCGTCAAACGTACCATAGGTTCATAAATTGTTTTAGAAGCACCCGCGGTACTCCTAGGAGATGAGGGTCTGGTGGAGATCTGTTTGGTCCTTTTGGAGATAGTGCTACAGAAGATAGGTGCACGGTTTGCATTGAACGTACCATAGGTCATAAACAGTTTTGGACACACCCGATGGAACTCGTAAGCGACGTGGGTCGTGTGGAATCTCATTTTAGTCCATTTGAAGATAGTGTTAGTGTCAGTGCAAGGTTGGAGCACGGTTTGCACCGAACATACCATAGGCATAGAAATCATTTTGGATGATCTCGATCAGACTCCTATGTGATGAGGCTCAAGTGGAAGCTCGGTTCGGTCCGTTTCGGAATAGTGCTTCTCTTGATGCAAGATTGGTGCACGGTTTACACCAAATGTACCATAAACATACAAATCATTTTGGATGCACTCGATGGGACTCCTAGGTGACGAGGCTCAAGTGGAATCTCGATTCGGTACGTTTGGAGATAGTGCTACTCTTGATGCAAGATTGGTGCTCGGTTTGCGTCGAATGTGCCGTAGGCTCGGATACAGTATTAGAGGCACCCGATGGAACTCCTAGGTGACGTGGGTCTTGTGGAATCTCGTTTTGATCTATTTTAAGACAGTGTTAGTGTCAGTGCAAGATAGGTGCACGGTTTGCACTAAACATACCATAGGCATAGAAATCATTTTGGACACACTCGATGGGACTCCTAGGTGACGAGGCTCAAGTGGAAGCTCGGTACGGTCCATTTGGAGATAGTGCTACTCTTGACGCATGATTGATGCATGGTTTGCATCGAATAAATCGTAGGCTCAGAAATAGTATTGGAGGCACCCGATGGAACTCCTTGGTTACGTGGGTCATGTGGAATCTCATTTCGATCTGTTTTGAAACAGTGTTAGCGTCGGTGCAAGATAGGTGCTCGGTTTGCGTCAAACGTACCATAGGTTCATAAATTGTTTTAGAAGCACCCGCGGTACTCCTAGGTGATGAGGGTCTGGTGGAGATCTGTTTGGGTCGTTTGGAGATAGTGCTACAGAAGATAGGTGCACGGTTTGCATTGAACGTACCATAGGTCATAAATAGTTTTGGACGCACCCGATGGAACTCGTAAGTGACGTGGGTCATGTGGAATCTCGTTTTAGTCCGTTTGGAGATAGTGTTAGTGTCAGTGCAAGGTTGGAGCACGATTTGCACCGAACATACCATAGGCATAGAAATCGTTTTGGATGATCTCGATCAGACTCCTATGTGACGAGGCTCAAGTGGAAGCTCGGTTCGGTCCGTTTCGGGATAGTGCTTCTCTTGATGCAAGATTGGTGCTTGGTTTGCACCAAATGTAGCATAGGCATAGAAATCATTTTGGACGCACTCGAGAGGACTCCTAGGTGACGAGGCTCAAGTGGAAGCTCGGTACGGTCCATTTGGAGATAATGCTACTCTTGATGCATGATTGGTGCACGGTTTGCGTCGAACATACCGTAGGCTCGGAAATAGTATTGGAGGCACCCGATGGAACTCCTTGGTTACGTGGGTCATGTGGAATCTTGTTTCGATCTATTTTGAAATAGTGTTAGCGTCGGTGCAAGATAGGTGCTCGGTTTGCGTCAAACGTACCATAGGTTCATAAATTGTTTTAGAAGCACCCGTGGTACTCCTAGGTGATGAGGGTCTGGTGGAGATCTGTTTGGTCCTTTTGGAGACAGTGCTATAGAAGATAGGTGCACGGTTTGCATTGAACGTACCATAGGTCATAAACAGTTTTGGACGCACCCGATGGAACTCGTAAGCGACGTGGGTCATGTGGAATCTCATTTTAGTCCATTTGAAGATAGTGTTAGTGTCAGTGCAAGGTTGGAGCACGGTTTGCACCGAACATACCATAGGCATAGAAATCATTTTGGACGATTTCGATCAGACTCCTATGTGATGAGGCTCAAGTGGAAGCTCGGTTCGGTCCGTTTCGGGATAGTGCTTCTCTTGATGTAAGATTGGTGCACGGTTTGCACTAAATGTACCATAAACATACAAATCATTTTGGATGCACTCGATGGGACTCCTAGGTGACGAGGCTCAAGTGGAATCTTGATTCGGTACGTTTGGAGATAGTGCTACTCTTGATGCAAGATTGGTGCTCGGTTTGCGTCGAATGTGCCGTAGGCTCGGAAACAGTATTAGAGGCACCCGATGGAACTCCTAGGTGACGTGGGTCTTATGGAATCTCGTTTTGATCTATTTTAAGACAGTGTTAGTGTCAGTGCAAGATAGGTGCACGGTTTGCACTGAACATACCATAGGCATAGAAATTATTTTGGACACACTCGATGGGACTCCTAGGTGACGAGGCTCAAGTGGAAGCTCGGTATGGTCCATTTGGAGATAGTGCTACTCTTGACGCATGATTGATGCATGGTTTGCATCGAATAAATCGTAGGCACAGAAATAGTATTGGAGGCACCCGATGGAACTCCTTGGTTACGTGGGTCATGTGGAATCTCATTTCGATCTGTTTTGAAACAGTGTTAGCGTCGGTGCAAGATAGGTGCTCGGTTTGCGTCAAACGTACCATAGGTTCATAAATTGTTTTAGAAGCACCCGCGGTACTCCTAGGTGATGAGGGTCTGGTGGAGATCTGTTTGGGTCGTTTGGAGATAGTGCTACAGAAGATAGGTGCACGGTTTGCATTGAACGTACCATAGGTCATAAATAGTTTTGGACGCACCCGATGGAACTCGTAAGTGACGTGGGTCATGTGGAATCTCGTTTTAGTCCGTTTGGAGATAGTGTTAGTGTCAGTGCAAGGTTGGAGCACGATTTGCACCGAACATACCATAGGCATAGAAATCGTTTTGGATGATCTCGATCAGACTCCTATGTGACGAGGCTCAAGTGGAAGCTCGGTTCGGTCCGTTTCGGGATAGTGCTTCTCTTGATGCAAGATTGGTGCTTGGTTTGCACCAAATGTAGCATAGGCATAGAAATCATTTTGGACGCACTCGAGAGGACTCCTAGGTGACGAGGCTCAAGTGGAAGCTCGGTACGGTCCATTTGGAGATAATGCTACTCTTGATGCATGATTGGTGCACGGTTTGCGTCGAACATACCGTAGGCTCGGAAATAGTATTGGAGGCACCCGATGGAACTCCTTGGTTACGTGGGTCATGTGGAATCTTGTTTCGATCTATTTTGAAATAGTGTTAGCGTCGGTGCAAGATAGGTGCTCGGTTTGCGTCAAACGTACCATAGGTTCATAAATTGTTTTAGAAGCACCCGTGGTACTCCTAGGTGATGAGGGTCTGGTGGAGATCTGTTTGGTCCTTTTGGAGACAGTGCTACAGAAGATAGGTGCACAGTTTGCATTGAACGTACCATAGGTCATAAACAGTTTTGGACGCACCCGATGGAACTCGTAAGCGACGTGGGTCATGTGGAATCTCATTTTAGTCCATTTGAAGATAGTGTTAGTGTCAGTGCAAGGTTGGTGCACGGTTTGCACCGAACATACCATAGGCATAGAAATCATTTTGGACGATTTCGATCAGACTCCTATGTGATGAGGCTCAAGTGGAAGCTCGGTTCGGTCCGTTTCGGGATAGTGCTTCTCTTGATGTAAGATTGGTGCACGGTTTGCACCAAATGTACCATAAACATACAAATCATTTTGGATGCACTCGATGGGACTCCTAGGTGACGAGGCTCAAGTGGAATCTTGATTCGGTACGTTTGGAGATAGTGCTACTCTTGATGCAAGATTGGTGCTCGGTTTGCGTCGAATGTGCCGTAGGCTCAGAAATAATATTGGAGGCACCCGATGGAACTCCTAGGTGACGTGGGTCATGTGGAATCTCGTTTTGATCTATTTTGAGATAGTGTTAGCGTCGGTGCAAGATAGGTACACGGTTTGCACTGAACGTACCGTAGGCATAGAAATCATTTTGGACACATTCGAGGGGACTCCTAGGTGACGAGGCTCAAGTGGAAGCTCGGTACGGTCCATTTGGAGATAGTGCTACTCTTGATGCATGATTGGTGCACAGTTTGCGTCAAACATACCATAGGCTCGGAAATAGTATTGGAGGCACCCGATGGAACTCCTAGGTTACGTGGGTCATGTGGAATCATGTTTCGATCTGTTTTGAAACAGTGTTGGCGTCGGTGCAAGATAGGTGCTCGGTTTGCGTCAAACATACCATAGGTTCATAAATTATTTTAGAAGCACCCGCGGTACTCCTAGGTGATGAGGCTCTGGTGGAGATCTGTTTGGTTCGTTTGGAGATAGTGCTACAGAAGATAGGTGCACAACTTGCATTGAACGTACCATAGGTCATAAACAGTTTTGGACGCACCCGATGGAACTCGTAAGTGATGTGGGTCATGTGGAATCTCGTTTTAGTCCATTTGGAGATAGTGTTAGTGTTAGTGCAAGGTTGGAGCACGGTTTGCACCGAACATACCATAGGCATAGAAATCATTTTGGACGATCTCGATCAGACTCCTATGTGATGAGGCTCAAGTGGAAGCTCGGTTCGGTCCGTTTCGGGATAGTGCTTCTCTTGATGCAAGATTGGTGCTTGGTTTGCACCAAATGTACCATAAGCATACAAATCATTTTGGACGCACTCGAGAGGACTCCTAGGTGACGAGGCTCAAGTGGAATCTCGATTCGGTACGTTTGGAGATAGTGCTACTCTTGATGCAAGATTGGTGCTCGGTTTGCGTAGAATGTGCCGTAGGCTCGGAAATAGTATTGGAGGCACCCGATGGAACTCCTAGGTGACGTGGGTCTTGTGGAATCTCGTTTTGATCTATTTTAAGACAGTGTTAGTGTCGGTGCAAGATAGGTGCACGGTTTGCACTAGACATACCATAGGCATAGAAATCATTTTGGACACACTCGATGGGACTCCTAGGTGACGAGGCTCAAGTGGAAGCTCGGTACGGTCCATTTGGAGATAGTGCTACTCTTGACGCATGATTGATGCATGGTTTGCATCGAACAAACCGTAGGCTCAGAAATAGTATTGGAGGCACCCGATGGAACTCCTAGGTTACGTGGGTCATGTGGAATCTTATTTCGATCTATTTTGAAACAGTGTTAGCGTCGATGCAAGATAGGTGCTTGGTTTGCGTCAAACGTACCATAGGTTCATAAATTGTTTTAGAAGCACCCGCGGTACTCCAAGGTGATGAGGGTCTGGTGGAGATCTGTTTGGGTCGTTTGGAGATAGTGCTACAGAAGATAGGTGCACGGTTTGCATTGAACGTACCATAGGTCATAAATAGTTTTGGACGCACCCGATGGAACTCGTAAGTGACGTGGGTCATGTGGAATCTCGTTTTAGACCGTTTGAAGATAGTGTTAGTGTCAGTGCAAGGTTGGAGCACGGTTTGCACCGAACATAGCATAGGCATAGAAATCGTTTTGGATGATCTCGATCAGACTCCTATGTGACGAGGCTCAAGTGGAAGCTCGGTTCGGTCCGTTTCGGGATAGTGCTTCTCTTGATGCAAGATTGGTGCTTGGTTTGCACCAAATGTAGCATAGGCATAGAAATCATTTTGGACGCACTCGAGAGGACTCCTAGGTGACGAGGCTCAAGTGGAAGCTCGGTACGGTCCATTTGGAGATAATGCTACTCTTGATGCATGATTGGTGCACGGTTTGCGTCGAACATACCGTAGGCTAGGAAATAGTATTGGAGGCACCCGATGGAACTCCTTGGTTACGTGGGTCATGTGGAATCTTGTTTCGATCTATTTTGAAATAGTGTTAGCGTCGGTGCAAGATAGGTGCTCGGTTTGCGTCAAACGTACCATAGGTTCATAAATTGTTTTAGAAGCACCCGCGGTACTCCAAGGTGATGAGGGTCTGGTGGAGATCTGTTTGGGTCGTTTGGAGATAGTGCTACAGAAGATAGGTGCACGGTTTGCATTGAACGTACCATAGGTCATAAATAGTTTTGGACGCACCCGATGGAACTCGTAAGTGACGTGGGTCATGTGGAATCTCGTTTTAGTCCGTTTGGAGATAGTGTTAGTGTCAGTGCAAGGTTGGAGCACGGTTTGCACCGAACATAGCATAGGCATAGAAATCGTTTTGGATGATCTCGATCAGACTCCTATGTGACGAGGCTCAAGTGGAAGCTCGGTTCGGTCCGTTTCGGGATAGTGCTTCTCTTGATGCAAGATTGGTGCTTGGTTTGCACCAAATGTAGCATAGGCATAGAAATCATTTTGGACGCACTCGAGAGGACTCCTAGGTGACGAGGCTCAAGTGGAAGCTCGGTACGGTCCATTTGGAGATAATGCTACTCTTGATGCATGATTGGTGCACGGTTTGCGTCGAACATACCGTAGGCTAGGAAATAGTACTGGAGGCACCCGATGGAACTCCTTGGTTACATGGGTCATGTGGAATCTTGTTTCGATCTATTTTGAAATAGTGTTAGCGTCGGTGCAAGATAGGTGCTCGGTTTGCGTCAAACGTACCATAGGTTCATAAATTGTTTTAGAAGCACCCGTGGTACTCCTAGGTGATGAGGGTCTGGTGGAGATCTGTTTGGTCCTTTTGGAGACAGTGCTACAGAAGATAGGTGCACGGTTTGTATTGAACGTACCATAGGTCATAAACAGTTTTGGACGCACCCGATGGAACTCGTAAGCGACGTGGGTCATGTGGAATCTCATTTTAGTCCATTTGAAGATAGTGTTAGTGTCAGTGCAAGGTTGGAGCACGGTTTGCACCGAACATACCATAGGCATAGAAATCATTTTGGACGATCTCGATCAGACTCCTATGCGATGAGGCTCAAGTGGAAGCTCGGTTCGGTCCGTTTCGGGATAGTGCTTCTCTTGATGTAAGATTGGTGCACGGTTTGCACCAAATGTACCATAAACATACAAATCATTTTGGATGCACTCGATGGGACTCCTAGGTGACGAGGCTCAAGTGGAATCTTGATTCGGTACGTTTGGAGATAGTGCTACTCTTGATGCAAGATTGGTGCTCGGTTTGCGTCGAATGTGCCGTAGGCTCGGAAATAATATTGGAGGCACCCGATGGAACTCCTAGGTGACGTGGGTCATGTGGAATCTCGTTTTGATCTATTTTGAGATAGTGTTAGCGTCGGTGCAAGATAGGTACACGGTTTGCACTGAACGTACCGTAGGCATAGAAATCATTTTGGACACATTCGAGGGGACTCCTAGGTGACGAGGCTCAAGTGGAAGCTCGGTACGGTCCATTTGGAGATAGTGCTACTCTTGATGCATGATTGGTGCACGGTTTGCGTCGAACATACCGTAGGCTAGGAAATAGTACTGGAGGCACCCGATGGAACTCCTTGGTTACATGGGTCATGTGGAATCTTGTTTCGATCTGTTTTGAAATAGTGTTAGCGTCGGTGCAAGATAGGTGCTCGGTTTGCGTCAAACGTACCATAGGTTCATAAATTGTTTTAGAAGCACCCGTGGTACTCCTAGGTGATGAGGGTCTGGTGGAGATCTGTTTGGTCCTTTTGGAGACAGTGCTACAGAAGATAGGTGCACGGTTTGTATTGAACGTACCATAGGTCATAAACAGTTTTGGACGCACCCGATGGAACTCGTAAGTGATGTGGGTCATGTGGAATCTCGTTTTAGTCCATTTGGAGATAGTGTTAGTGTTAGTGCAAGGTTGGAGCACGGTTTGCACCGAACATACCATAGGCATAGAAATCATTTTGGACGATCTCGATCAGACTCCTATGTGATGAGGCTCAAGTGGAAGCTCGGTTCGGTCCGTTTCGGGATAGTGCTTCTCTTGATGCAAGATTGGAGCTTGGTTTGCACCAAATGTACCATAAGCATACAAATCATTTTGGACGCACTCGAGAGGACTCCTAGGTGACGAGGCTCAAGTGGAATCTCGATTCAGTACGTTTGGAGATAGTGCTACTCTTGATGCAAGATTGGTGCTCGGTTTGCGTAGAATGTGCCGTAGGCTCGGAAATAGTATTGGAGGCACCCGATGGAACTCCTAGGTGACGTGGGTCTTGTGGAATCTCGTTTTGATCTATTTTAAGACAGTGTTAGTGTCGGTGCAAGATAGGTGCACGGTTTGCACTAAACATACCATAGGCATAGAAATCATTTTGGACACACTCGATGGGACTCCTAGGTGACGAGGCTCAAGTGGAAGCTCGGTACGGTCCATTTGGAGATAGTGCTACTCTTGACGCATGATTGATGCATGGTTTGCATCGAACAAACCGTAGGCTCAGAAATAGTATTAGAGGCACCCGATGGAACTCCTAGGTTACGTGGGTCATGTGGAATCTTATTTCGATCTATTTTGAAACAGTGTTAGCGTCGATGCAAGATAGGTGCTCGGTTTGCGTCAAACGTACCATAGGTTCATAAATTGTTTTAGAAGCACCCGCGGTACTCCAAGGTGATGAGGGTCTGGTGGAGATCTGTTTGGGTCATTTGGAGATAGTGCTACAGAAGATAGGTGCACGGTTTGCATTGAACGTACCATAGGTCATAAATAGTTTTGGACGCACCCGATGGAACTCGTAAGTGACGTGGGTCGTGTGGAATCTCGTTTTAGTCCATTTGGGGATAGTTTAGTGTCAGTGCAAGGTTGGAGCACGGTTTGCACCGAACATAGCATAGGCATGGAAATCGTTTTGGATGATATCGATCAGACTCCTATGTGACGAGGGTCAAGTGGAAGCTCAGTTTGGTCCGTTTCGGGATAGTGCTTCTCTTGATGCAAGATTGGTGCTTGGTTTGCACCAAATGTAGCATAGGTATAGAAATCATTTTGGACGCACTCAAGAGGACTCCTAGGTGACGAGGCTCAAGTGGAAGCTCGATTCGGTATGTTTGGAGATAGTGCTACTCTTGATGCAAGATTGGTGCTCGGTTTGCGTCGAATGTGCCATAGGCTCAGAAATAGTATTGGAGGCACCTAATGGAACTCCTAGGTGACGTGGGTCATGTGGAATCTTGTTTTGACCTGTTTTAAGACAGTGTTAGTCTCGGTGCAAGATAGGTGCACGGTTTGCACTGAACGTACCATAGGCACAGAAATCGTTTTGGACACACTCGATGGGACTCCTAGGTGACGAGGCTGAAGTGGAAGCTCGGTACGGTCCATTTGGAGATAATGCTACTCTTGACGCATGATTGGTGCACGGTTTGCGTCGAACATACCATAGGCTCAGAAATAGTATTGGAGGCACCTGATGGAACTCCTAGGTTACGTGGGTCATGTGGAATCTTGTTTCGATCTATTTTGAAACAGTGTTAGCGTCGGTGCAAGATAGGTGCTCGGTTTGCACTAAACATACCATAGGCATAGAAATCATTTTAGACACACTCGATGGGACTCCTAGGTGACGAGGCTCAAGTGGAAGCTCGGTACGGTCCATTTGGAGATAGTGCTACTCTTGACGCATGATTGTGCACGGTTTGCGTCGAACAAACCGTAGGCTTAGAAATAGTATTGGTGGCACCCGATGGAACTCCTAGGTTACGTGGGTCATGTGGAATCTTGTTTCGATCTATTTTGAAATAGTGTTAGCGTCGGTGCAAGATAGGTGCTCGGTTTGCGTCAAACATACCATAGGTTCATAAATTGTTTTAGAAGCACCCGCGGTACTACTAGGTGATGAGGCTCTGGTGTAGATTTGTTTGGTTCGTTTGGAGATAGTGCTACAGAAGATAGGTGCACGGTTTGCATTGAACGTACCATAGGTCATAAACAGTTTTGGACGCACCCGATGGAACTCGTAAGTGATGTGGGTCGTGTGGAATCTCGTTTTAGTCCATTTGGAGATAGTGTTAGTGTCAGTGCAAGGTTGGAGCACGGTTTGCACCGAACGTACCATAGGCATAGAAATCGTTTTGGACGATCTCGATCATACTCCTATGTGATGAGGCTCAAGTGGAAGCTCGGTTCGGTCTGTTTTGGGATAGTGCTTCTCTTGATGCAAGATTGGTGCACGGTTTGCACCAAATGTACCATAAGCATACAAATCATTTTGGATGCACTCGATGGGACTCCTAGGTGAGGAGCCTCAAGTGGAATCTTGATTCGGTACGTTTGGAGATAGTGCTACTCTTGATGCAAGATTGGTGCTCGGTTTGCGTCGAATGTGCCGTAGGCTCGGAAATAGTATTGGAGGCACCCGATGGAACTCCTAGGTGACGTGGGTCTTGTGGAATCTCGTTTTGATCCATTTTAAGACAGTGTTAGCGTCGGTGCAAGATAGGTACACGGTTTGCACTGAACGTACCATAGGCATAGAAATCGTTTTGGACACACTCGATGGGACTCCTAGGTGACGAGGCTCAAGTGGAAGCTTGGTACGGTCCATTTGGAGATAATGCTACTCTTGACGCATGATTGGTGCACGGTTTGCGTCGAACATACCATAGGCTCAGAAATAGTATTGGAGGCACCCGATGGAACTCCTAGGTTACGTGGGTCATGTGGAATCTTGTTTCGATCTATTTTGAAACAGTGTTAGCGTCGGTGCAAGATAGGTGCTCGGTTTGCACTAAACATACCATAGGCATAGAAATCATTTTGGGCACACTCGATGGGACTCCTAGGTGACGAGGCTCAAGTGGAAGCTCGGTACGGTCCATTTGGAGATAGGGCTACTCTTGACGCATGATTGTGCATGTTTTGCGTCGAACAAACCGTAGGCTTAGAAATAGTATTGGAGGAACCCGATGGAACTCCTAGGTTACGTGGGTCATGTGGAATCTTATTTTGATCTGTTTTGAAACAGTGTTAGCGTCGGTGCAAGATAGGTGCTCGGTTTGCGTCAAACGTACCATAGGTTCATAAATTGTTTTAGAAGCACCCGCGATACTCCTAGGTGGTGAGGGTCTGGTGGAGATCTGTTTGGGTCATTTGGAGATTGTGCTACAGAAGATAGGTGCACGGTTTGCATTGAACGTACCATAGGTCATAATTAGTTTTGGACGCACCCGATGGAACTCGTAAGTGACGTGGGTCGTGTGGAATCTCGTTTTAGTCCGTTTGGAGATAGTGTTAGTGTCAGAGCAAGGTTGGAGCACGGTTTGCACCGAACATACCATAGGCATATAAATCGTTTTGGATGATCTCGATCAGACTCCTATGTGACGAGGCTCAAGTGGAAGCTCGGTTCGGCCCGTTTCGGGATAGTGCTTATCTTGATGCAAGATTGGTGCTTGGTTTGCAGCAAATGTAGCATAGGCATAGAAATCATTTTGGACGCACTCGAGAGGGCTCCTAGGTGACGAGGCTCAAGTGGAAGCTCGATTCGGTACGTTTGGAGATAGTGCTACACTTGATGCAAGATTGGTGCTCGGTTTGCGTCGAATGTACCGTAGGCTCAGAAATAGTATTGGAGGCACCCGATGGAACTCCTAGGTGACGTGGGTCTTGTGGAATCTCGTTTTGATCTATTTTAAGACAGTGTTAGTGTCGGTGCAAGATAGGTGCACGGTTTGCACTAAACATACCATAGGCATAGAAATCGTTTTGGACACACTCGATGGGACTCCTAGGTGCCGAGGCTCAAGTGGAAGCTCGGTACGGTCCATTTGGAGATAGTGCTACTCTTGACGCATGATTGATGCACGGTTTGCGTCAAACAAACCGTAGGCTTAGAAATAGTATTAGAGGCACCCGATGGAACTGCTAGGTTACGTGGGTCAAGTGGAATCTTATTTTGATCTGTTTTGAAACAGTGTTAGCGTCGGTGCAAGATAGGTGCTCGGTTTGCGTCAAACGTACCATAGGTTCATAAATTGTTTTAGAAGCACCCGCGGTACTCCTAGGTGATGAGGGTCTGGTGGAGATCTGTTTGGGTCGTTTGGAGATAGTGCTACAGAAGATAGGTGCACGGTTTGCATTGAACGTACCATAGGTCATAAATAGTTTTGGACGCACCCGATGGAACTCGTAAGTGACGTGGGTCGTGTGGAATCTCATTTTAGTCCATTTGGGGATAGTTTAGTGTCAGTGCAAGGTTGGAGCATGGTTTGCACCGAACATACCATATTCATAGAAATCATTTTGGACGCACTCGAGAGGGCTCCTAGGTGACGAGGCTCAAGTGGAAGCTCGATTCGGTACGTTTGGAGATGGTGCTACTCTTGATGCAAGATTGGTGCTCGGTTTGCGTCGAATGTGCCGTAGGCTCGGAAATAGTATTGGAGGCACCTGATGGAACTCCTAGGTGACGTGGGTCTTGTGGAATCTCGTTTTGATCTATTTTAAGACAGTGTTAGTGTCGGTGCAAGATAGGTGCACGGTTTGCACCAAATGGATGCACTCGATGGGACTCCTAGGTGACGAGGCTCAAGTGGAATCTCGATTCGGTACGTTAGGAGATAGTGCTACTCTTGACGCAAGATTGGTGCTCGGTTTGCGTCGAATGTGCCGTAGGCTCGGAAATAGTATTGGAGGCACCCGATGGAACTCCTAGGTGACGTGGGTCTTGTGGAATCTCGTTTTGATCTATTTTAAGACAGTGTTAGTGTCGGTGCAAGATAGGTGCACGGTTTGCACTAAACATACCATAGGCATAAAAATCGTTTTGGACACACTCGATGGTACTCTTAGGTGACGAGGCTCAAGTGGAAGCTCGGTACGGTCCATTTGGAGATAGTGCTACTCTTGACGCATGATTCATGCACGGTTTGCGTCGAACAAACCGTAGGCTCATAAATAGTATTGGAGGCACCCAATGGAACTCCTAGGTTACGTGGGTCATGTGGAATCTTATTTCGATCTGTTTTGAAACAGTGTTAGCGTCGGTGCAAGATAGGTGCTCGGTTTGCGTCAAACGTACCATAGGTTCATAAATTGTTTTAGAAGCACCCGCGGTACTCCTAGGTGATGAGGGTCTGGTGGAGATCTGTTTGGGTCGTTTGGAGATAGTCCTACAGAAGATAGGTGCACGGTTTGCATTGAATGTACCATAGGTCATAAATAATTTTGGACGCACCCGATGGAACTCGTAAGTGATGTGGGTCGTGTGGAATCTCGTTTTAGTCCATTTGGAGATAGTGTTAGTGTCAGTGCAAGGTTGGAGCACGGTTTGCACCGAACATACCATAGGCATAGAAATCGTTTTGGACGATCTCGATCATACTCCTATGTGATGAGGCTCAAGTGGAAGCTCGGTTCGGTCCATTTCGGGATAGTGCTTCTCTTGATGCAAGATTGGTGCAAGGTTTGCACCAAATGTACCATAAGCATACAAATCATTTTGGATGCACTCGATGGGACTCCTAGGTGACGAGGCTCAAGTGAAATCTCAATTCGGTACGTTTGGAGATAGTGCTACTCTTGATGCAAGATTGGTGCTCGGTTTGCGTCGAATGTGCCGTAGGCTCAGAAATAGTATTGGAGGCACCCGATGGAACTCCTAGGTGACGAGGCTTGGTTTGTGGAATCTTGTTTTGATCTATTTTAAGACAGTGTTAGTGTCGGTGCAAGATAGGTGCACGGTTTGCACTAAACATACCATAGGCATAGAAATCATTTTGGACACACTCGGCGGGAATCCTAGGTGACGAGGCTCAAGTGGAAGCTCGGTATGGTCCATTTGGAGATAGTGCTACTCTTGACGCATGATTGATGCATGATTTGCGTCGAACAAACCGTAGGCTCAGAATTAGTATTGGAGGCACCCGATGGAACTCCTAGGTTATGTGGGTCATGTGGAATCTAGTTTCGATCTGTTTTGAAACAGTGTTAGTGTCGTTGCAAGATAGGTGCTCGGTTTGCGTCAAACGTACCATAGGTTCATAAATTGTTTTAGAAGCACCCGCGGTACTCCTAGGTGATGAGGGTCTGGTGGAGATCTGTTTGGGTCGTTTGGAGATAGTGCTACAGAAGATAGGTGCACGGTTTGCATTGAACGTACCATAGGTCATAAATAGTTTTGGACGCACCCGATGGAACTCGTAAGTGATGTGGGTCGTGTGGAATCTCGTTTTAGTCCATTTGGAGATAGGGTTAGTGTCAGTGCAAGGTTGGAGCACGGTTTGCACCGAACATACCATAGGCATAGAAATCGTTTTGGATGATCTCGATCAGACTCCTATGTGACGAGGCTCAAGTGGAAGCTTGGTTCGGTCCATTTTGGGATAGTGCTTCTCTTGATGCAAGATTGGTGCTTGGTTTGCACCAAATGTAGCATAGCCATAGAAATCATTTTGGACGCACTCGAGAGGACTCCTAGGTGACGAGGCTCAAGTGGAAGCTCGATTCGGTACGTTTGGAGATAGTGCTCGGTTTGCGTTGAATGTGTCGTAGGCTCGGAAATAGTATTGGAGGCACCTGATGGAACTCCTAGGTGACGTGGGTCTTGTGGAATCTCGTTTTGATCTATTTTAAGACAGTGTTAGCGTCGGTGCAAGATAGGTGCACGGTTTGCACTGAACGTACCATAGGCATAGAAATCATTTTGGACACACTCAGTGGAACTCCTAGGTGATGAGGCTCAAGTGGAAGCTTGGTACGGTCCATTTGGAGATAATGCTACCCTTGATGCATGATTGATGCACGGTTTGCGTCGAACATACCGTAGGCTCGGAAATAGTATTGGAGGCACCCGATGGAACTCCTTGGTTACGTGGGTCATGTGGAATCTTGTTTTGATCTGTTTTGAAACAGTGTTAGCGTCGGTGCAAGATAGGTGCTCGGTTTGCGTCAAACGTATGATAGGTTCATAAATTGTTTTAGAAGCACCCGTGGTACTCCTAGGTGATGAGGCTCTTGTGGAGATCTGTTTGGTTCATTTGGAGATAGTGCTACAGAAGATAGGTGCACAGTTTTGGATGCACCTGATGGAACTTGTAAGTGATGTGGGTCATGTGGAATCTCGTTTTAGTCCATTTGGAGATAGTGTATGTGCAAGGTTGGAGCACGGTTTGCACCGAACATACCATAGGCATAGAAATCGTTTTGGATGATCTCGATCAGACTCCTATGTGACGAGGCTCAAGTGGAAGCTCGGTTCGGTCCGTTTTGGGATAGTGCTTCTCTTGATGCAAGATTGGTGCTTGGTTTGCACCAAATGTTGCATAGGCATAGAAATAATTTTGGACGCACTCGAGAGGACTCCTCGGTGACGAGGCTCATGTGGAAGCTCGATTCGGTACGTTTGGAGATAATGCTACTCTTGAAGCAAGATTGGTGCTCGGTTTGCGTCGAATGTGGAGTAGGCTCGGAAATAGTATTGGAGGCACCTGATGGAACTCCTAGGTGACGTAGGTCTTGTGGAATCTCGTTTTGATCTATTTTAAGACAGTGTTAGTGTCGGTGCAAGATAGGTGCACGGTTTGCACTGAACGTACCATAGGCATAGAAATCGTTTTGGACACACTCAATGGGACTCCTAGGTGACGAGGCTCAAGTGGAAGCTCGGTACGGTCAATTTGGATATAATGCTACTCTTGATGCATGATTGGTACACGGTTTGCGTCGAACATACCGTAGGCTCGGAAATAGTATTGGAGGCACCCGATGGAACTCCTTGGTTACGTGGGTCATGTGGAATCTTGTTTCGATCTATTTTGAAACAGTGTTAGCGTCGGTGCAAGATAGGTGCTCGGTTTGCGTCAAACGTACCATAGGTTCATAAATTGTTTTAGAAGCACCCGCGGTACTCCTAGGTGATGAGGGTCTGGTGGAGATCTGTTTGGTCCGTTTGGAGATAGTGCTACAGAAGACAGGTGCACGGTTTGCATTGAACGTACCATAGGTCATGAACAGTTTTGGACGCACCCGATGGAACTCGTAAGCGACGTGGGTCGTGTGGAATCTCATTTTTGTCCATTTGAAGATAGTGTTAGTGTTAGTGCAAGGTTGGAGCACGGTTTGCACCGAACATACCATAGGCATAGAAATCGTTTTGGACACACTCGATGGGACTCCTAGGTGACGAGGCTCAAGTGGAAGCTCGGTACGGTCCATTTGGAGATAGTGCTACTCTTGATGCATGATTGGTGCACGGTTTGCGTCGAACATACCGTAGGCTCAGAAATAGTATTGGGGGCACCTGATGGAACTCCTAGGTTACGTGGGTCATGTGGAATCTTGTATTGAAACAGTGTTAGCATCGGTGCAAGATAGGTACTCGGTTTGCGTCAAACATACCATAGGTTCATAAATTGTTTTAGAAGCACCCACGGTACTCCTAGGTGATGAGGGTCTGGTGGAGATCTATTTGGGTTGTTTGGAGATAGTGCTACAGAAGATAGGTGCACGGTTTGCATTGAACGTACCATAGGTCATAATTAGTTTTGGACGCACCCGATGGAACTCGTAAGTGACGTGGGTCGTGTGGAATCTCATTTTAGTCCATTTGGAGATAGTGTTAGTGTCAGTGCAAGGTTGGAGCATGGTTTGCACCGAACATACCATAGGCATAGAAATCGTTTTGGATGATCTCAATCAGACTCCTATGTGACGAGGCTCAAGTGGAAGCTCGGTTCGGTCCGTTTCGGGATAGTGCTTCTCTTGATGTAAGATTGGTGCACGGTTTGCACTAAATGTACCATAAACATACAAATCATTTTGGATGCACTCGATGGGACTCCTAGGTGACGAGGCTCAAGTGGAATCTTGATTCGGTATGTTTGGAGATAGTGCTACTCTTGATGCAAGATTGGTGCTCGGTTTGCGTCGAATGTGCCGTAGGCTCGGAAACAGTATTAGAGGCACCCGATGGAACTCCTAGGTGACGTGGGTCTTATGGAATCTCGTTTTGATCTATTTTAAGACAGTGTTAGTGTCAGTGCAAGATAGGTGCACGGTTTGCACTGAACATACCATAGGCATAGAAATTATTTTGGACACACTCGATGGGACTCCTAGGTGACGAGGCTCAAGTGGAAGCTCGGTATGGTCCATTTGGAGATAGTGCTACTCTTGACGCATGATTGATGCATGGTTTGCATCGAATAAATCGTAGGCTCAGAAATAGTATTGGAGGCACCCGATGGAACTCCTTGGTTACGTGGGTCATGTGGAATCTCATTTCGATCTGTTTTGAAACAGTGTTAGCGTCGGTGCAAGATAGGTGCTCGGTTTGCGTCAAACGTACCATAGGTTCATAAATTGTTTTAGAAGCACCCGCGGTACTCCTAGGTGATGAGGGTCTGGTGGAGATCTGTTTGGGTCGTTTGGAGATAGTGCTACAGAAGATAGGTGCACGGTTTGCATTGAACGTACCATAGGTCATAAATAGTTTTGGACGCACCCGATGGAACTCGTAAGTGACGTGGGTCATGTGGAATCTCGTTTTAGTCCGTTTGGAGATAGTGTTAGTGTCAGTGCAAGGTTGGAGCATGATTTGCACCGAACATACCATAGGCATAGAAATCGTTTTGGATGATCTCGATCAGACTCCTATGTGACGAGGCTCAAGTGGAAGCTCGGTTCGGTCCGTTTCGGGATAGTGCTTCTCTTGATGCAAGATTGGTGCTTGGTTTGCACCAAATGTAGCATAGGCATAGAAATCATTTTGGACGCACTCGAGAGGACTCCTAGGTGACGAGGCTCAAGTGGAAGCTCGGTACGGTCCATTTGGAGATAATGCTACTCTTGATGCATGATTGGTGCACGGTTTGCGTCGAACATACCGTAGGCTCGGAAATAGTATTGGAGGCACCCGATGGAACTCCTTGGTTACGTGGGTCATGTGGAATCTTGTTTCGATCTATTTTGAAATAGTGTTAGCGTCGGTGCAAGATAGGTGCTCGGTTTGCGTCAAACGTACCATAGGTTCATAAATTGTTTTAGAAGCACCCGTGGTACTCCTAGGTGATGAGGGTCTGGTGGAGATCTGTTTGGTCCTTTTGGAGACAGTGCTATAGAAGATAGGTGCACGGTTTGCATTGAACGTACCATAGGTCATAAACAGTTTTGGACGCACCCGATGGAACTCGTAAGCGACGTGGGTCATGTGGAATCTCATTTTAGTCCATTTGAAGATAGTGTTAGTGTCAGTGCAAGGTTGGAGCACGGTTTGCACCGAACATACCATAGACATAGAAATCATTTTGGACGATTTCGATCAGACTCCTATGTGATGAGGCTCAAGTGGAAGCTCGGTTCGGTCCGTTTCGGGATAGTGCTTCTCTTGATGTAAGATTGGTGCACGGTTTGCACCAAATGTACCATAAACATACAAATCATTTTGGATGCACTCGATGGGACTCCTAGGTGACGAGGCTCAAGTGGAATCTCGATTCGGTACGTTTGGAGATAGTGCTACTCTTGATGCAAGATTGGTGCTCGGTTTGCGTCGAATGTGCCGTAGGCTCGGAAACAGTATTAGAGGCACCCGATGGAACTCCTAGGTGACGTGGGTCTTGTGGAATCTCGTTTTGATCTATTTTAAGACAGTGTTAGTGTCGGTGCAAGATAGGTGCACGGTTTGCACTAAACATACCATAGGCATAGAAATCATTTTGGACACACTCGATGGGACTCCTAGGTGACGAGGCTCAAGTGGAAGCTCGGTACGGTCCATTTGGAGATAGTGCTACTCTTGACGCATGATTGATGCATGGTTTGCATCGAACAAACCGTAGGCTCAGAAATAGTATTGGAGGCACCCGATGGAACTCCTAGGTTACGTGGGTCATGTGGAATCTTATTTCGATCTATTTTGAAACAGTGTTAGCGTCGATGCAAGATAGGTGCTTGGTTTGCGTCAAACGTACCATAGGTTCATAAATTGTTTTAGAAGCACCCGCGGTACTCCAAGGTGATGAGGGTCTGGTGGAGATCTGTTTGGGTCGTTTGGAGATAGTGCTACAGAAGATAGGTGCACGGTTTGCATTGAACGTACCATAGGTCATAAATAGTTTTGGACGCACCCGATGGAACTCGTAAGTGACGTGGGTCATGTGGAATCTCGTTTTAGTCCGTTTGGAGATAGTGTTAGTGTCAGTGCAAGGTTGGAGCACGGTTTGCACCGAACATACCATAGGCATAGAAATCGTTTTGGATGATCTCGATCAGACTCCTATGTGACGAGGCTCAAGTGGAAGCTCGGTTCGGTCCGTTTCGGGATAGTGCTTCTCTTGATGCAAGATTGGTGCTTGGTTTGCACCAAATGTAGCATAGGCATAGAAATCATTTTGGACGCACTCGAGAGGACTCCTAGGTGACGAGGCTCAAGTGGAAGCTCGGTACGGTCCATTTGGAGATAATGCTACTCTTGTTGCATGATTGGTGCACGGTTTGCGTCGAACATACCGTAGGCTAGGAAATAGTATTGGAGGCACCCGATGGAACTCCTTGGTTACGTGGGTCATGTGGAATCTTGTTTCGATCTATTTTGAAATAGTGTTAGCGTCGGTGCAAGATAGGTGCTCGGTTTGCGTCAAACGTACCATAGGTTCATAAATTGTTTTAGAAGCACCCGCGGTACTCCAAGGTGATGAGGGTCTGGTGGAGATCTGTTTGGGTCGTTTGGAGATAGTGCTACAGAAGATAGGTGCACGGTTTGCATTGAACGTACCATAGGTCATAAATAGTTTTGGACGCACCCGATGGAACTCGTAAGTGACGTGGGTCATGTGGAATCTCGTTTTAGTCCGTTTGGAGATAGTGTTAGTGTCAGTGCAAGGTTGGAGCACGGTTTGCACCGAACATAGCATAGGCATAGAAATCGTTTTGGATGATCTCGATCAGACTCCTATGTGACGAGGCTCAAGTGGAAGCTCGGTTCGGTCCGTTTCGGGATAGTGCTTCTCTTGATGCAAGATTGGTGCTTGGTTTGCACCAAATGTAGCATAGGCATAGAAATCATTTTGGACGCACTCGAGAGGACTCCTAGGTGACGAGGCTCAAGTGGAAGCTCGGTACGGTCCATTTGGAGATAATGCTACTCTTGATGCATGATTGGTGCACGGTTTGCGTCGAACATACCGTAGGCTAGGAAATAGTACTGGAGGCACCCGATGGAACTCCTTGGTTACGTGGGTCATGTGGAATCTTGTTTCGATCTATTTTGAAATAGTGTTAGCGTCGGTGCAAGATAGGTGCTCGGTTTGCGTCAAACGTACCATAGGTTCATAAATTGTTTTAGAAGCACCCATGGTACTCCTAGGTGATGAGGGTCTGGTGGAGATCTGTTTGGTCCTTTTGGAGACAGTGCTACAGAAGATAGGTGCACGGTTTGTATTGAACGTACCATAGGTCATAAACAGTTTTGGACGCACCCGATGGAACTCGTAAGCGACGTGGGTCATGTGGAATCTCATTTTAGTCCATTTGAAGATAGTGTTAGTGTCAGTGCAAGGTTGGAGCACGGTTTGCACCGAACATACCATAGGCATAGAAATCATTTTGGACGATTTCGATCAGACTCCTATGCGATGAGGCTCAAGTGGAAGCTCGGTTCGGTCCGTTTCGGGATAGTGCTTCTCTTGATGTAAGATTGGTGCACGGTTTGCACCAAATGTACCATAAACATACAAATCATTTTGGATGCACTCGATGGGACTCCTAGGTGACGAGGCTCAAGTGGAATCTTGATTCGGTACGTTTGGAGATAGTGCTACTCTTGATGCAAGATTGGTGCTCGGTTTGCGTCGAATGTGCCGTAGGCTCGGAAATAATATTGGAGGCACCCGATGGAACTCCTAGGTGACGTGGGTCATGTGGAATCTCGTTTTGATCTATTTTGAGATAGTGTTAGCGTCGGTGCAAGATAGGTACACGGTTTGCACTGAATGTACCGTAGGCATAGAAATCATTTTGGACACATTCGAGGGGACTCCTAGGTGACGAGGCTCAAGTGGAAGCTCGGTACGGTCCATTTGGAGATAGTGCTACTCTTGATGCATGATTGGTGCACAGTTTGCGTCAAACATACCATAGGCTCAGAAATAGTATTGGAGGCACCCGATGGAACTCCTAGGTTACGTGGGTCATGTGGAATCTTGTTTCGATCTATTTTGAAACAGTGTTGGCGTCGGTGCAAGATAGGTGCTCGGTTTGCGTCAAACATACCATAGGTTCATAAATTATTTTAGAAGCACCCACGGTACTCCTAGGTGATGAGGCTCTGGTGGAGATCTGTTTGGTTCGTTTGGAGATAGTGCTACAGAAGATAGGTGCACGACTTGCATTGAACGTACCATAGGTCATAAACAGTTTTGGACGCACCCGATGGAACTCGTAAGTGATGTGGGTCATGTGGAATCTCGTTTTAGTCCATTTGGAGATAGTGTTAGTGTTAGTGCAAGGTTGGAGCACGGTTTGCACCGAACATACCATAGGCATAGAAATCATTTTGGACGATCTCGATCAGACTCCTATGTGATGAGGCTCAAGTGGAAGCTCGGTTCGGTCCGTTTCGGGATAGTGCTTCTCTTGATGCAAGATTGGAGCTTGGTTTGCACCAAATGTACCATAAGCATACAAATCATTTTGGACGCACTCGAGAGGACTCCTAGGTGACGAGGCTCAAGTGGAATCTCGATTCGGTACGTTTGGAGATAGTGCTACTCTTGATGCAAGATTGGTGCTCGGTTTGCGTAGAATGTGCCGTAGGCTCGGAAATAGTATTGGAGGCACCCGATGGAACTCCTAGGTGACGTGGGTCTTGTGGAATCTCGTTTTGATCTATTTTAAGACAGTGTTAGTGTCGGTGCAACATAGGTGCACGGTTTGCACTAAACATACCATAGGCATAGAAATCATTTTGGACACACTCGATGGGACTCCTAGGTGACGAGGCTCAAGTGGAAGCTCGGTACGGTCCATTTGGAGATAGTGCTACTCTTGACGCATGATTGATGCATGGTTTGCATCGAACAAACCGTAGGCTCAGAAATAGTATTGGAGGCACCCGATGGAACTCCTAGGTTACGTGGGTCATGTGGAATCTTATTTCGATCTATTTTGAAACAGTGTTAGCGTCGATGCAAGATAGGTGCTTGGTTTGCGTCAAATGTACCATAGGTTCATAAATTGTTTTAGAAGCACCCGCGGTACTCCAAGGTGATGAGGGTCTGGTGGAGATCTGTTTGGGTCGTTTGGAGATAGTGCTACAGAAGATAGGTGCACGGTTTGCATTGAACGTACCATAGGTCATAAATAGTTTTGGACGCACCCGATGGAACTTGTAAGTGACGTGGGTCATGTGGAATCTCGTTTTAGTCCGTTTGGAGATAGTGTTAGTGTCAGTGCAAGGTTGGAGCAAGGTTTGCACCGAACATAGCATAGGCATAGAAATCGTTTTGGATGATCTCGATCAGACTCCTATGTGACGAGGCTCAAGTGGAAGCTCGGTTCGGTCCGTTTCGGGATAGTGCTTCTCTTGATGCAAGATTGGTGCTTGGTTTGCACCAAATGTAGCATAGGCATAGAAATCATTTTGGACGCACTCGAGAGGACTCCTAGGTGACGAGGCTCAAGTGGAAGCTCGGTACGGTCCATTTGGAGATAATGCTACTCTTGATGCATGATTGGTGCACGGTTTGCGTCGAACATACCGTAGGCTAGGAAATAGTATTGGAGGCACCCGATGGAACTCCTTGGTTACGTGGGTCATGTGGAATCTTGTTTCGATCTATTTTGAAATAGTGTTAGCGTCGGTGCAAGATAGGTGCTCGGTTTGCGTCAAACGTACCATAGGTTCATAAATTGTTTTAGAAGCACCCGCGGTACTCCAAGGTGATGAGGGTCTGGTGGAGATCTGTTTGGGTCCTTTGGAGATAGTGCTACAGAAGATAGGTGCACGGTTTGCATTGAACGTACCATAGGTCATAAATAGTTTTGGACGCACCCGATGGAACTCGTAAGTGACGTGGGTCATGTGGAATCTCGTTTTAGTCCGTTTGGAGATAGTGTTAGTGTCAGTGCAAGGTTGGAGCACGGTTTGCACCGAACATAGCATAGGCATAGAAATCGTTTTGGATGATCTCGATCAGACTCCTATGTGACGAGGCTCAAGTGGAAGCTCGGTTCGGTCCGTTTCGGGATAGTGCTTCTCTTGATGCAAGATTGGTGCTTGGTTTGCACCAAATGTAGCATAGGCATAGAAATCATTTTGGACGCACTCGAGAGGACTCCTAGGTGACGAGGCTCAAGTGGAAGCTCGGTACGGTCCATTTGGAGATAATGCTACTCTTGATGCATGATTGGTGCACGGTTTGCGTCGAACATACCGTAGGCTAGGAAATAGTACTGGAGGCACCCGATGGAACTCCTTGGTTACGTGGGTCATGTGGAATCTTGTTTCGATCTATTTTGAAATAGTGTTAGCGTCGGTGCAAGATAGGTGCTCGGTTTGCGTCAAACGTACCATAGGTTCATAAATTGTTTTAGAAGCACCCGTGGTACTCCTAGGTGATGAGGGTCTGGTGGAGATCTGTTTGGTCCTTTTGGAGACAGTGCTACAGAAGATAGGTGCACGGTTTGTATTGAACGTACCATAGGACATAAACAGTTTTGGACGCACCCGATGGAACTCGTAAGCGACGTGGGTCATGTGGAATCTCATTTTAGTCCATTTGAAGATAGTGTTAGTGTCAGTGCAAGGTTGGAGCACGGTTTGCACCGAACATACCATAGGCATAGAAATCATTTTGGACGATTTCGATCAGACTCCTATGCGATGAGGCTCAAGTGGAAGCTCGGTTCGGTCCGTTTCGGGATAGTGCTTCTCTTGATGTAAGATTGGTGCACGGTTTGCACCAAATGTACCATAAACATACAAATCATTTTGGATGCACTCGATGGGACTCCTAGGTGACGAGGCTCAAGTGGAATCTTGATTCGGTACGTTTGGAGATAGTGCTACTCTTGATGCAAGATTGGTGCTCGGTTTGCGTCGAATGTGCCGTAGGCTCGGAAATAATATTGGAGGCACCCGATGGAACTCCTAGGTGACGTGGGTCATGTGGAATCTCGTTTTGATCTATTTTGAGATAGTGTTAGCGTCGGTGCAAGATAGGTACACGGTTTGCACTGAACGTACCGTAGGCATAGAAATCATTTTGGACACATTCGAGGGGACTCCTAGGTGACGAGGCTCAAGTGGAAGCTCGGTACGGTCCATTTGGAGATAGTGCTACTCTTGATGCATGATTGGTGCACAGTTTGCGTCAAACATACCATAGGCTCGGAAATAGTATTGGAGGCACCCGATGGAACTCCTAGGTTACGTGGGTCATGTGGAATCTTGTTTCAATCTGTTTTGAAACAGTGTTGGCGTCGGTGCAAGATAGGTGCTCGGTTTGCGTCAAACATACCATAGGTTCATAAATTATTTTAGAAGCACCCGCGGTACTCCTAGGTGATGAGGCTCTGGTGGAGAACTGTTTAGTTCGTTTGGAGATAGTGCTACAGAAGATAGGTGCACGACTTGCATTGAACGTACCATAGGTCATAAACAGTTTTGGACGCACCCGATGGAACTCGTAAGTGATGTGGGTCATGTGGAATCTCGTTTTAGTCCATTTGGAGATAGTGTTAGTGTTAGTGCAAGGTTGGAGCACGGTTTGCACCGAACATACCATAGGCATAGAAATCATTTTGGACGATCTCGATCAGACTCCTATGTGATGAGGCTCAAGTGGAAGCTCGGTTCGGTCCGTTTCGGGATAGTGCTTCTCTTGATGCAAGATTGGAGCTTGGTTTGCACCAAATGTACCATAAGCATACAAATCATTTTGGACGCACTCGAGAGGACTCCTAGGTGACGAGGCTCAAGTGGAATCTCGATTCGGTACGTTCGGAGATAGTGCTACTCTTGATGCAAGATTGGTGCTCGGTTTGCGTAGAATGTGCCGTAGGCTCGGAAATAGTATTGGAGGCACCCGATGGAACTCCTAGGTGACGTGGGTCTTGTGGAATCTCGTTTTGATCTATTTTAAGACAGTGTTAGTGTCGGTGCAAGATAGGTGCACGGTTTGCACTAAACATACCATAGGCATAGAAATCATTTTGGACACACTCGATGGGACTCCTTGGTGACGAGGCTCAAGTGGAAGCTCGGTACGGTCCATTTGGAGATAGTGCTACTCTTGACGCATGATTGTGCACGGTTTGCGTCGAACAAACCGTAGGCTTAGAAATAGTATTGGTGGCACCCGATGGAACTCCTAGGTTACGTGGGTCATGTGGAATCTTGTTTCGATCTATTTTGAAACAGTGTTAGCGTCGGTGCAAGATAGGTGCTCGGTTTGCACTAAACATACCATAGGCATAGAAATCATTTTGGGCACACTCGATGGGACTCCTAGGTGACGAGGCTCAAGTGGAAGCTCGGTACGGTCCATTTGGAGATAGGGCTACTCTTGACGCATGATTGTGCATGTTTTGCGTCGAACAAACCGTAGGCTTAGAAATAGTATTGGAGGCACCCGATGGAACTCCTAGGTTACGTGGGTCATGTGGAATCTTATTTTGATCTGTTTTGAAACAGTGTTAGCGTCGGTGCAAGATAGGTGCTCGGTTTGCGTCAAACGTACCATAGGTTCATAAATTGTTTTAGAAGCACCCGCGGTACTCCTAGGTGGTGAGGGTCTGGTGGAGATCTGTTTGGGTCATTTGGAGATTGTGCTACAGAAGATAGGTGCACGGTTTGCATTGAACGTACCATAGGTCATAATTAGTTTTGGACGCACCCGATGGAACTCGTAAGTGACGTGGGTCGTGTGGAATCTCGTTTTAGTCCGTTTGGAGATAGTGTTAGTGTCAGTGCAAGGTTGGAGCACGGTTTCCACCGAACATACCATAGGCATATAAATCGTTTTGGATGATCTCGATCAGACTCCTATGTGACGAGGCTCAAGTGGAAGCTCGGTTCGGCCCGTTTCGGGATAGTGCTTATCTTGATGCAAGATTGGTGCTTGGTTTGCAGCAAATGTAGCATAGGCATAGAAATCATTTTGGACGCACTCGAGAGGGCTCCTAGGTGACGAAGCTCAAGTGGAAGCTCGATTCGGTACGTTTGGAGATAGTGCTACACTTGATGCAAGATTGGTGCTCGGTTTGCGTCGAATGTACCGTAGGCTCAGAAATAGTATTGGAGGCACCCGATGGAACTCCTAGGTGACGTGGGTCTTGTGGAATCTCGTTTTGATCTATTTTAAGACAGTGTTAGTGTCGGTGCAAGATAGGTGCACGGTTTGCACTAAACATACCATAGGCATAGAAATCGTTTTGGACACACTCGATGGGACTCCTAGGTGCCGAGGCTCAAGTGGAAGCTCGGTACGGTCCATTTGGAGATAGTGCTACTCTTGACGCATGATTGATGCACGGTTTGCGTCAAACAAACCATAGGCTTAGAAATAGTATTAGAGGCACCCGATGGAACTCCTAGGTTACGTGGGTCATGTGGAATCTTATTTTGATCTGTTTTGAAACAGTGTTAGCGTCGGTGCAAGATAGGTGCTCGGTTTGCGTCAAACGTACCATAGGTTCATAAATTGTTTTAGAACCACCCGCGGTACTCCTAGGTGATGAGGGTCTGGTGGAGATCTGTTTGGGTCGTTTGGAGATAGTGCTACAGAAGATAGGTGCACGGTTTGCATTGAACGTACCATAGGTCATAAATAGTTTTGGACGCACCCGATGGAACTCGTAAGTGACGTGGGTCGTGTGGAATCTCATTTTAGTCCATTTGGGGATATTTTAGTGTCAGTGCAAGGTTGGAGCATGGTTTGCACCGAACATACCATATTCATAGAAATCATTTTGGATGATATCAATCAGACTCCTATGTGACGAGGCTCAAGTGGAAGCTCGGTTTGGTCCATTTCGGGATAGTGCTTATCTTGATGCAAGATTGGTGCTTGGTTTGCACCAAATGTAGCATAGGCATAGAAATCATTTTGGACGCACTCGAGAGGACTCCTAGGTGACGAGGCTCAAGTGGAAGCTCGATTCGGTACGTTTGGAGATAGTGCTACTCTTGATGCAAGATTGGTGCTCGGTTTGCGTCGAATGTGCCGTAGGCTCGGAAATAGTATTGGAGGCACCTGATGGAACTCCAAGGTGACGTGGGTCTTGTGGAATCTCGTTTTGATCTATTTTAAGACAGTGTTAGTGTCGGTGCAAGATAGGTGCACGGTTTGCATTGAACATACCATAGGCATAGAAATCGTTTTGGACACACTCAATGGGACTCCTAGGTGACGAGGCTCAAGTGGAACCTCAGTACGGTCCATTTGGAGATAATGCTACTCTTGATGCATGATTGGTGCACGGTTTGCGTTGAACATACCATAGGCTCGGAAATAGTATTGGAGGCACCCGATGGAACTCCTAGGTTACGTGGGTCATGTGGAATCTTGTTTCGATCTGTTTTGAAACAGTGTTAGCGTTGGTGCAAGATAGGTGCTCGGTTTGCGTCAAACATACCATAGGTTCATAAATTGTTTTAGAAGCACCCGCGATACTCCTAGGTGATGAGGCTCTAGTAGAGATCTGTTTGGTTTGTTTGGAGATAGTGCTACAGAAGATAGGTGCACGGTTTGCATTTAACGTACCATAGGTCATAAACAGTTTTGGATGCACCCGATGGAACTCGTAAGTGATGTGGGTCGTGTCGAATTTCGTATTAGTCCATTTGGAGATAGTGTCAGTGCAAGGTTGGAGCATGGTTTGCACCAAACATACCAAAGGCATAGAAATCATTTTGGACGATCTCGATCAGACTCCTATGTGATGAGGCTCAAGTGGAAGCTCGGTTCGGTCCATTTCGGGATAGTGCTTCTCTTGATGCAAGATTGGTGCACGGTTTGCACCAAATGTACCATAAGCATACAAATCATTTTGGATGCACTCGATGGGACTCCTAGGTGACGAGGCTCAAGTGGAATCTCGATTCGGTACGTTAGGAGATAGTGCTACTCTTGACGCAAGATTGGTGCTCGGTTTGCGTCGAATGTGCCGTAGGCTCGGAAATAGTATTGGAGGCACCCGATGGAACTCCTAGGTGACGTGGGTCTTGTGGAATCTCGTTTTGATCTATTTTAAGACAGTGTTAGTGTCGGTGCAAGATAGGTGCACGGTTTGCACTAAACATACCATAGGCATAGAAATCGTTTTGGACACACTCGATGGTACTCTTAGGTGACGAGGCTCAAGTGGAAGCTCGATACGGTCCATTTGGAGATAGTGCTACTCTTGACGCATGATTCATGCACGGTTTGCGTCGAACAAACCGTAGGCTCATAAATAGTATTGGAGGCACCCAATGGAACTCCTAGGTTATGTGGGTCATGTGGAATCTTATTTCGATCTGTTTTGAAACAGTGTTAGCGTCGGTGCAAGATAGGTGCTCGGTTTGCGTCAAACGTACCATAGGTTCATAAATTGTTTTAGAAGCACCCGCGGTACTCCTAGGTGATGAGGGTCTGGTGGAGATCTGTTTGGGTCGTTTGGAGATAGTCCTACAGAAGATAGGTGCACGGTTTGCATTGAATGTACCATAGGTCATAAATAATTTTGGACGCACCTGATGGAACTCGTAAGTGATGTGGGTCGTGTGGAATCTCGTTTTAGTCCATTTGGAGATAGTGTTAGTGTCAGTGCAAGGTTGGAGCACGGTTTGCACCGAACATACCATAGGCATAGAAATCGTTTTGGACGATCTCGATCATACTCCTATGTGATGAGGCTCAAGTGGAAGCTCGGTTCGGTCCGTTTCGAGATAGTGCTTCTCTTGATGCAAGATTGGTGCAAGGTTTGCACCAAATGTACCATAAGCATACAAATCATTTTGGATGCACTCGATGGGACTCCTAGGTGACGAGGCTCAAGTGGAATCTCAATTCGGTACGTTTGGAGATAGTGCTACTCTTGATGCAAGATTGGTGCTCGGTTTGCGTCGAATGTGCCGTAGGCTCAGAAATAGTATTGGAGGCACCCGATGGAACTCCTAGGTGATGAGGCTTGGTTTGTGGAATCTTGTTTTGATCTATTTTAAGACAGTGTTAGTGTCGGTGCAAGATAGGTGCACGGTTTGCACTAAACATACCATAGGCATAGAAATCATTTTGGACACACTCGGCGGGAATCCTAGGTGACGAGGCTCAAGTGGAAGCTCGGTATGGTCCATTTGGAGATAGTGCTACTCTTGACGCATGATTGATGCATGATTTGCGTCGAACAAACCGTAGGCTCAGAATTTGTATTGGAGGCACCCGATGGAACTCCTAGGTTATGTGGGTCATGTGGAATCTAGTTTCGATCTGTTTTGAAACAGTGTTAGTGTCGTTGCAAGATAGGTGCTCGGTTTGCGTCAAACGTACCATAGGTTCATAAATTGTTTTAGAAGCACCCGCGGTACTCCTAGGTGATGAGGGTCTGGTGGAGATCTGTTTGGGTCGTTTGGAGATAGTGCTACAGAAGATAGGTGCACGGTTTGCATTGAACGTACCATAGGTCATAAATAGTTTTGGACGCACCCGGTGGAACTCGTAAGTGATGTGGGTCGCGTGGAATCTCGTTTTAGTCCATTTGGAGATAGGGTTAGTGTCAGTGCAAGGTTGGAGCACGGTTTGCACCGAACATACCATAGGCATAGAAATCGTTTTGGATGATCTCGATCAGACTCCTATGTGACGAGGCTCAAGTGGAAGCTTGGTTCGGTCCATTTTGGGATAGTGCTTCTCTTGATGCAAGATTGGTGCTTGGTTTGCACCAAATGTAGCATAGCCATAGAAATCATTTTGGACGCACTCGAGAGGACTCCTAGGTGACGAGGCTCAAGTGGAAGCTCGATTCGGTACGTTTGGAGATAGTGCTCGGTTTGCGTTGAATGTGTCGTAGGCTTGGAAATAGTATTGGAGGCACCTGATGGAACTCCTAGGTGACGTGGGTCTTGTGGAATCTCGTTTTGATCTATTTTAAGACAGTGTTAGCGTCGGTGCAAGATAGGTGCACGGTTTGCACTGAACGTACCATAGGCATAGAAATCATTTTGGACACACTCAGTGGGACTCCTAGGTGATGAGGCTCAAGTGGAAGCTCGGTACGGTCCATTTGGAGATAATGCTACCCTTGATGCATGATTGATGCACGGTTTGCGTCGAACATACCGTAGGCTCGGAAATAGTATTGGAGGCACCCGATGGAACTCCTTGGTTACGTGGGTCATGTGGAATCTTGTTTTGATCTGTTTTGAAACAGTGTTAGCGTCGGTGCAAGATAGGTGCTCGGTTTGCGTCAAACGTATGATAGGTTCATAAATTGTTTTAGAAGCACCCGTGGTACTCCTAGGTGATGAGGCTCTTGTGGAGATCTGTTTGGTTCATTTGGAGATAGTGCTACAGAAGATAGGTGCACAGTTTTGGATGCACCTGATGGAACTTGTAAGTGATGTGGGTCATGTGGAATCTCGTTTTAGTCCATTTGGAGATAGTGTATGTGCAAGGTTGGAGCACGGTTTGCACCGAACATACCATAGGCATAGAAATCGTTTTGGATGATCTCGATCAGACTCCTATGTGACGAGGCTCAAGTGGAAGCTCGGTTCGGTCCGTTTTGGGATAGTGCTTCTCTTGATGCAAGATTGGTGCTTGGTTTGCACCAAATGTTGCATAGGCATAGAAATCATTTTGGACGCACTCGAGAGGACTCCTCGATGACGAGGCTCAAGTGGAAGCTCGATTCGGTACGTTTGGAGATAATGCTACTCTTGAAGCAAGATTGGTGCTCGGTTTGCGTCGAATGTGGAGTAGGCTCGGAAATAGTATTGGAGGCACCTGATGGAACTCCTAGGTGACGTAGGTCTTGTGGAATCTCGTTTTGATCTATTTTAAGACAGTGTTAGTGTCGGTGCAAGATAGGTGCACGGTTTGCACTGAACGTACCATAGGCATAGAAATCGTTTTGGACACACTCAATGGGACTCCTAGGTGACGAGGCTCAAGTGGAAGCTCGGTACGGTCGATTTGGATATAATGCTACTCTTGATGCATGATTGGTACACGGTTTGCGTCGAACATACCGTAGGCTCGGAAATAGTATTGGAGGCACCCGATGGAACTCCTTGGTTACGTGGGTCATGTGGAATCTTGTTTCGATCTATTTTGAAACAGTGTTAGCGTCGGTGCAAGATAGGTGCTCGGTTTGCGTCAAACGTACCATAGGTTCATAAATTGTTTTAGAAGCACCCGCGGTACTCCTAGGTGATGAGGGTCTGGTGGAGATCTGTTTGGTCCGTTTGGAGATAGTGCTACAGAAGACAGGTGCACGGTTTGCATTGAACGTACCATAGGTTATGAACAGTTTTGGACGCACCCGATGGAACTCGTAAGCGACGTGGGTCGTGTGGAATCTCATTTTTGTCCATTTGAAGATAGTGTTAGTGTCAGTGCAAGGTTGGAGCACGGTTTGCACCGAACATACCATAGGCATAGAAATCGTTTTGGACACACTCGATGGGACTCCTAGGTGACGAGGCTCAAGTGGAAGCTCGGTACGGTCCATTTGGAGATAGTGCTACTCTTGATGCATGATTGGTGCACGGTTTGCGTCGAACATACCGTAGGCTCAGAAATAGTATTGGGGGCACCTGATGGAACTCCTAGGTTACGTGGGTCATGTGGAATCTTGTATTGAAACAGTGTTAGCATCGGTGCAAGATAGGTACTCGGTTTGCGTCAAACATACCATAGGTTCATAAATTGTTTTAGAAGCACCCACGGTACTCCTAGGTGATGAGGGTCTGGTGGAGATCTATTTGGGTTGTTTGGAGATAGTGCTACAGAAGATAGGTGCACGGTTTGCATTGAACGTACCATAGGTCATAATTAGTTTTGGACGCACCCGATGGAACTCGTAAGTGACGTGGGTCGTGTGGAATCTCATTTTAGTCCATTTGGAGATAGTGTTAGTGTCAGTGCAAGGTTGGAGCATGGTTTGCACCGAACATACCATAGGCATAGAAATCGTTTTGGATGATCTCGATCAGACTCCTATGTGACGAGGCTCAAGTGGAAGCTCGGTTCGGTCTGTTTCAGGATAGTGCTTCTCTTGATGCAAGATTGGTGCTTGGTTTGCACCAAATGTAGCATAGGCATAGAAATCATTTTAGATGCACTCGAGAGGACTCCTAGGTGACGAGGCTCAAGTGGCTCGATTCGGTACGTTTGGAGATAATGCTACTCTTGAAGCAAGATTGGTGCTCGGTTTGCGTTGAATGTGGAGTAGGCTCAGAAATAGTATTGGAGGCACTTGATGGAACTCCTAGGTGACGTGGGTCTTGTGGAATCTCGTTTTGATCTATTTTAAGACAGTGTTAGCGTCGGTGCAAGATAGGTGCACGGTTTGCACTGAACGTACCATAGGCATAGAAATCATTTTGGACACACTCAGTGGGACTCCTAGGTGACGAGGCTCAAGTGGAAGCTCGGTACGATCCATTTGGAGATAATGCTACCCTTGATGCATGATTGATGCACGGTTTGCGTCAAACATACCGTAGGCTCGGAAATAGTATTGGAGGCACCCGATGGAACTCCTTGGTTACGTGGGTCATGTGGAATCTTGTTTTGATCTATTTTGAAACAGTGTTAGCGTCGGTGCAAGATAGGTGCTCGGTTTGCGTCAAACGTACGATAGGTTCATAAATTGTTTTAGAAGCACCCGTGGTACTCCTAGGTGATGAGGCTCTTGTGGAGATCTGTTTGGTTCATTTGGAGATAGTGCTACAGAAGATAGGTGCACAGTTTTGGATGCACCTGATGGAACTCGTAAGTGATGTGGGTCATGAGGAATCTCGTTTTAGTCCATTTGGAGATAGTGTTAGTGTCAGTGCAAGGTTGGAGCACGGTTTGCACCGAACATACCATAGGCTTAGAAATCATTTTGGACGATCTTGATAGTGCTACTCTTGATGCATGCGTCGAACATACCGTAGGCTCAGAAATAGTATTGGAGGCACCCGATGGAACTCCTAGGTTACGTGGGTCATGTGGAATCTTGTTTCGATCTATTTTGAAACAGTGTTAGCATCGGTGCAAGATAGGTGCTCGGTTTGCATCAAACGTACCATAGGTTCATAAATTGTTTTAGAAGCACCCACGGTACTCATAGGTGATGAGGGTCTGGTGGAGATCTGTTTGGTCCTTTTGGAGATAGTGCTACAGAAGATAGGTGCATGGTTTGCATTGAACGTACCATAGGTCATAAACAGTTTTGGACGCACCCGATGGAACTCGTAAGCGATGTGGGTCGTGTGGAAGCTCGTTTTAGTCCATTTGGAGATAGTGTTAGTGTCTGTGCAAGGTTGGAGCACGGTTTGCACCGAACATACCATAGGCATAGAAATCATTTTGGACGATCTCGATCATACTGCTATGTGATGAGGCTCAAGTGGAAGCTCGGTTCGGTCCGTTTCGGGATAGTGCTTCTCTTGATGCAAGATTGGTGCAAGGTTTGCACCAAATGTACCATAAGCATACAAATCATTTTGGATGCACTCGATGGGACTCCTAGGTGACGAGGCTCAAGTGGAATCTCAATTCGTTACGTTTGGAGATAGTGCTACTCTTGATGCAAGATTGGTGCTCGGTTTGCGTCGAATGTGCCGTAGGCTCAGAAATAGTATTGGAGGCACCCGATGGAACTCCTAGGTGACGAGGCTTGGTTTGTGGAATCTTGTTTTGATCTATTTTAAGATAGTGTTAGTGTCGGTGCAAGATAGGTGCACGGTTTGCACTAAACATACCATAGGCATAGAAATCGTTTTGGACACACTCGGCGGGACTCCTAGGTGACGAGGCTCTAGTGGAAGCTCGGTATGGTCCATTTGGAGATAGTGCTACTCTTGACGCATGATTGATGCATGATTTGCGTCGAACAAACCGTAGGCTCAGAATTAGTATTGGAGGCACCCGATGGAACTCCTAGGTTATGTGGGTCATGTGGAATCTTGTTTCGATCTGTTTTGAAACAGTGTTAGTGTCGTTGCAAGATAGGTGCTCGGTTTGCGTCAAACGTACCATAGGTTCATAAATTGTTTTAGAAGCACCCGCGGTACTCCTAGGTGATGAGGGTCTAGTGGAGATCTGTTTGGGTCGTTTGGAGATAGTGCTACAGAAGATAGGTGCACGGTTTGCATTGAACGTACCATAGGTCATAAATAGTTTTGGACGCACCCGATGGAACTCGTAAGTGATGTGGGTCGTGTGGAATCTCGTTTTAGTCCATTTGGAGACAGTGTTAGTGTCAGTGCAAGGTTGGAGAATGGTTTGCACCGAACATACCATAGGCATAGAAATCATTTTGGACGATCTCGATCAGACTCCTATATGACGAGGCTCAAGTGGATGCTCGGTTCGGTCCATTTTGGGATAGTGCTTCTCTTGATGCAAGATTGGTGCTTGGTTTGCACCAAATGTAGCATAGCCATAGAAATCATTTTGGACGCACTCGAGAGGACTCCTAGGTGATGAGGCTCAAGTGGAAGCTCGATTCGGTACGTTTGGAGATAGTGCTACTCTTGATGCAAGATTGGTGCTCGGTTTGCGTTGAATGTGTCGTAGGCTCGGAAATAGTATTGGAGGCACCTGATGGAACTCCTAGGTGACGTGGGTCTTGTGGAATCTCGTTTTGATCTATTTTAAGACAGTGTTAGCGTCGGTGCAAGATAGGTGCACGGTTTGCACTGAACGTACCATAGGCATAGAAATCATTTTGGACACACTCAGTGGGACTCCTAGGTGACGAGGCTCAAGTGGAAGCTCGGTACGGTCCATTTGGAGATAATGCTACCCTTGATGCATGATTGATGCACGGTTTGCGTCGAACATACCGTAGGCTCAGAAATAGTATTGGAGGCACCCGATGGAACTCCTTGGTTACGTGGGTCATGTGGAATCTTGTATTGAAACAGTGTTAGCATCGGTGCAAGATAGGTACTCGGTTTGCGTCAAACATACCATAGGTTCATAAATTGTTTTAGAAGCACCCATGGTACTCCTAGGTGATGAGGGTCTGGTGGAGATCTATTTGGGTTGTTTGGAGATAGTGCTACAGAAGATAGGTGCACCGTTTGCATTGAACGTACCATAGGTCATAATTAGTTTTGGACGCACCCGATGGAACTCGTAAGTGACGTGGGTCGTGTGGAATCTCGTTTTAGTCCATTTGGAGATAGGGTTAGTGTCAGTGCAAGGTTGGAGCACGGTTTGCACCGAACATACCATAGGCATAGAAATCGTTTTGGATGATCTCGATCAGACTCCTATGTGACGAGGCTCAAGTGGAAGCTCGGTTCGGTCCGTTTCAGGATAGTGCTTCTCTTGATGCAAGATTGGTGCTTGGTTTGCACCAAATGTAGCATAGGCATAGAAATCATTTTGGACGCACTCGAGAGGACTCCTAGGTGACGAGGCTCAAGTGGCTCGATTCGGTACGTTTGGAGATAATGCTACTCTTGAAGCAAGATTGGTGCTCGGTTTGCGTTGAATGTGGAGTAGGCTCGGAAATAGTATTGGAGGCACTTGATGGAACTCCTAGGTGACGTGGGTCGTGTGGAATCTCGTTTTGATCTATTTTAAGACAGTGTTAGAGTCGGTGCAAGATAGGTGCACGGTTTGCACTTAACATACCATAGGCATAGAAATCATTTTGGACACACTCAGTGGGACTCCTAGGTGACGAGGCTCAAGTGAAAGCTCGGTACGGTCCATTTGGAGATAATGCTACCCTTGATGCATGATTGATGCACGGTTTGCGTCGAACATACCGTAGGCTCAGAAAATAGTATTGGAGGCACCCGATGGAACTCCTTGGTTACGTGGGTCATGTGGAATCTTGTTTTGATCTATTTTGAAACAGTGTTAGCGTCGGTGCAAGATAGGTGCTCGGTTTGCGTCAAACGTACGATAGGTTCATAAATTGTTTTAGAAGCACCCGTGGTACTCCTAGGTGATGAGGCTCTTGTGGAGATCTGTTTGGTTCATTTGGAGATAGTGCTACAGAAGATAGGTGCACAGTTTTGGACGCACCTGATGGAACTCGTAAGTGATGTGGGTCGTGAGGAATCTCGTTTTAGTCCATTTGGAGATAGTGTTAGTGTCAGTGCAAGGTTGGAGCACGGTTTGCACCGAACATACCATAGGCATAGAAAATCATTTTGGACGATCTTGATAGTGCTACTCTTGATGCATGCGTCGAACATACCGTAGGCTCAGAAATAGTATTGGAGGCACACGATGGAACTCCTAGGTTACGTGGGTCATGTGGAATCTTGTTTCGATCTATTTTGAAATAGTGTTAGCATCGGTGCAAGATAGGTGCTCGGTTTGCATCAAACGTACCATAGGTTCATAAATTGTTTTAGAAGCACCCACGGTACTCCTAGGTGATGAGGTTCTGGTGGAGATCTGTTTGGTCCTTTTGGAGATAGTGCTACAGAAGATAGGTGCATGGTTTGCATTGAACGTACCATAGGTCATAAACAGTTTTGGACGCACCCGATGGAACTCGTAAGCGATGTGGGTCGTGTGGAAGCTCGTTTTAGTCCATTTGGAGATAGTGTTAGTATCTGTGCAAGGTTGGAGCACGGTTTGCACCGAACATACCATAGGCATAGAAATCAGTTTGGACGATCTCGATCATACTCCTATGTGATGAGGCTCAAGTGGAAGCTCGGTTCGGTCCGTTTCGGGATAGTGCTTCTCTTGATGCAAGATTGGTGCAAGGTTTGCACCAAATGTACCATAAGCATACAAATCATTTTGGATGCACTCGATGGGACTCCTAGGTGACGAGGCTCAAGTGGAATCTCAATTCGGTACGTTTGGAGATAGTGCTACTCTTGATGCAAGTTTGGTGCTCGGTTTGCGTCGAATGTGCCATAGGCTCAGAAATAGTATTGGAGGCACCCGATGGAACTCCTAGGTGACGAGGCTTGGTTTGTGGAATCTTGTTTTGATCTATTTTAAGACAGTGTTAGTGTCGGTGCAAGATAGGTGCACGGTTTGCACTAAACATACCATAGGCATAGAAATCGTTTTGGACACACTCGGCGGGACTCCTAGGTGACGAGGCTCAAGTGGAAGCTCGGTATGGTCCATTTGGAGATAGTGCTACTCTTGACGCATGATTGATGCATGATTTGCGTCGAACAGACCGTAGGCTCAGAATTAGTATTGGAGGCAACCGATGGAACTCCTAGGTTATGTGGGTCATGTGGAATCTTGTTTCGATCTGTTTTGAAACAGTGTTAGTGTCGTTGCAAGATAGGTGCTCGGTTTGCGTCAAACGTACCATAGGTTCATAAATTGTTTTAGAAGCACCCACGGTACTCCTAGGTGATGAGGGTCTGGTGGAGATCTGTTTGGGTCGTTTGGAGATAGTGCTACAGAAGATAGGTGCACGGTTTGCATTGAACGTACCATAGGTCATAAATAGTTTTGGACGCACCCGATGGAACTCGTAAGTGATGTGGGTCGTGTGGAATCTCGTTTTAGTCCATTTGGAGATAGGGTTAGTGTCAGTGCAAGGTTGGAGCACGGTTTGCACCGAACATACCATAGGCATAGAAATCGTTTTGGATGATCTCGATCAGACTCCTATGTGACGAGGCTCAAGTGGAAGCTCGGTTCGGTCCGTTTTGGGATAGTGCTTCTCTTGATGCAAGATTGGTGCTTGGTTTGCACCAAATGTAGCATAGCCATAGAAATCATTTTGGACGCACTCGAGAGGACTCCTAGGTGACGAGGCTCAAGTGGAAGCTCGATTCGGTATGTTTGGAGATAGTGCTACTCTTGATGCAAGATTGGTGCTCGGTTGCATTGAATGTGTCGTAGGCTCGGAAATAGTATTGGAGGCACCTGATGGAACTCCTAGGTGACGTGGGTCTTGTGGAATCTCGTTTTGATCTATTTTAAGACAGTGTTAGCGTCGGTGCAAGATAGGTGCACGGTTTGCAATGAACGTACCATAGGCATAGAAATCATTTTGGACACACTCAGTGGGACTCCTAGGTGACGAGGCTCAAGTGGAAGCTCGGTACGGTCCATTTGGAGATAATGCTACCCTTGATGCATGATTGATGCACGGTTTGCGTCGAACATACCGTAGGCTCGGAAATAGTATTGGAGGCACCCGATGGAACTCCTTGGTTACGTGGGTCATGTGGAATCTTGTTTTGATCTGTTTTGAAACAGTGTTAGCGTCGGTGCAAGATAGGTGCTCGGTTTGCGTCAAACGTACGATAGGTTCATAAATTGTTTTAGAAGCACCCGTGGTACTCCTAGGTGATGAGGCTCTTGTGGAGATCTGTTTGGTTCATTTGGAGATAGTGCTACAGAAGATAGGTGCACAGTTTTGGATTCACCTGATGGAACTCGTAAGTGATGTGGGTCGTGTGGAATCTCGTTTTAGTCCATTTGGAGATAGTGTATGTGCAAGGTTGGAGCACGGTTTGCACCGAACATACCATATGCATAGAAATCATTTTGGATGATCTCGATCAGACTCCTATGTGACAAGGCTCAAGTGGAAGCTCGGTTCGGTCCGTTTTGGGATAGTGCTTCTCTTGATGCAAGATTGGTGCTTGGTTTGCACCAAATGTTGCATAGGCATAGAAATCATTTTGGACGCACTCGAGAGGACTCCTCTTTGACGAGGCTCAAGTGGAAGCTCGATTCGGTACGTTTGGAGATAATGCTACTCTTGAAGCAAGATTGGTGCTCAGTTTGCGTCGAATGTGGAGTAGGCTCGGAAATAGTATTGGAGGCATCTGATGGAACTCCTAGGTGACGTAGGTCTTGTGGAATCTCGTTTTGATCTATTTTAAGACAGTGTTAGTGTCGGTGCAAGATAGGTGCACGGTTTGCACTGAACGTACCATAGGCATAGAAATCGTTTTGGACACACTCAATGGGACTCCTAGGTGACGAGGCTCAAGTGGAAGCTCGGTACGGTCGATTTGGATATAATGCTACTCTTGATGCATGATTGGTACACGGTTTGCGTCGAACATACCGTAGGCTCGGAAATAGTATTGGAGGCACCCGATGGAACTCCTTGGTTACGTGGGTCATGTGGAATCTTGTTTCGATCTATTTTGAAACAGTGTTAGCGTCGGTGCAAGATAGGTGCTCGGTTTGCGTCAAACGTACCATAGGTTCATAAATTGTTTTAGAAGCACCCACGGTACTCCTAGGTGATAAGGGTCTGGTGGAGATCTGTTTGGTCCGTTTGGAGATAGTGCTACAGAAGACAGGTGCACGGTTTGCATTGAACATACCATAGGTCATGAACAGTTTTGGACGCACCCGATGGAACTCGTAAGCGACGTGGGTCGTGTGGAATCTCATTTTTGTCCATTTGAAGATAGTGTTAGTGTCAGTGCAAGGTTGGAGCACGATTTGCACCGAACATACCATAGGCATAGAAATCATTTTGGACGATCTCGATCAGACTCCTATGTGATGAGGCTCAAGTGCAAGCTCGGTTCGGTCCGTTTCGGGATAGTGCTTCTCTTAATGCAAGATTGGTGCACGGTTTGCACCAAATGTACCATAAGCATACAAATCATTTTGGACGCACTCGATGGGACTCCTAGGTGATGAGGCTCAAGTGAAATCTCGATTCGGTACGTTTGGAGATATGCTACTCTTGATGCAAGATTGGTGCTCGGTTTGCGTCGAATGTGCCGTAGGCTCGGAAATAGTATTGGAGGCACCCGATGGAACTCCTAGGTGACGTGGGTCATGTGGAATCTCGTTTTGATCTATTTTGAGACTGTGTTAGCGTCGGTGCAAGATAGGTGCACGGTTTGCACTGAACGTACCATTGGCATAGAAATCGTTTTGGACACACTCGATGGGACTCCTAGGTGACGAGGCTCAAGTGGAAGCTTGGTACGGTCCATTTGGAGATAGTGCTACTCTTGATGCATGATTGGTGCACGGTTTGCGTCGAACATACCGTAGGCTCAGAAATAGTATTGGGGGCACCTGATGGAACTCCTAGGTTACGTGGGTCATGTGGAATCTTGTATTGAAACAGTGTTAGCATCGGTGCAAGATATGTGCTCGGTTTGCGTCAAACGTACCATAGGTTCATAAATTGTTTTAGAAGCACCCACGGTACTCCTAGGTGATGAGGGTCTGGTGGAGATCTGTTTGGGTTGTTTGGAGATAGTGCTACAGAAGATAGGTGCACGGTTTGCATTGAACGTACCATAGGTCATAAACAGTTTTGGACGCACCCGATGGAACTCGTAAGTGACGTGGGTCGTGTGGAATCTCGTTTTATTCCATTTGTAGATAGTGTTAGTGTCAGTGCAAGGTTGGAGCACGGTTTGCACCGAACATACCATAGGCATAGAAATCATTTTGGATGATCTCGATCAGACTCCTATGTGACGAGGCTCAAGTGGAAGCTCAGTTCGGTCCGTTTCGGGATAGTGCTTCTCTTGATGCAAGATTGGTGCTTGGTTTGCACCAAATGTACCATAAGCATACAAATCATTTTGGATGCACTCGAGAGGACTCCTAGGTGACGAGGCTCAAGTGGAATCTCAATTCGGTACGTTTGGAGATAGTGCTACTCTTGATGCAAGATTGGTGCTCGGTTTGCGTCGAATGTGCCGTAGGCTCGGAAATAGTATTGGAGGCACCCGATGGAACTCCTAGGTGACGTGGGTCATGTGCAATCTCGTTTTGATCTATTTTGAAACAGTGTTAGCGTCGGTGCAAGATAGGTGCACGGTTTGCACTGAACGTACCATAGGCGTAGAAATCATTTTGGACACACTCGATGGGACTCCTAGGTGACAAGGCTCAAGTGGAAGCTCGGTACAGTCCATTTGGAGATAGTGCTACTCTTGATGTATGATTGGTGCACGGTTTGCGTCGAACATACCGTAGGCTCGAAAATAGTATTGGGGGCACCCGATGGAACTCCTAGGTTACGTGGGTCTTGTGGAATCTTGTATTGAAACAGTGTTAGCATCGGTGCAAGATAGGTGCTCGGTTTGCGTCAAACGTACCATAGGTTCATATATTGTTTTAGAAGCACCCATGGTACTCCTAGGTGATGAGGGTCTGGTGGAGATCTGTTTGGGTTGTTTGGAGATAGTGCTACAGAAGATAGGTGCAAGGTTTGCATTGAACGTACCATAGGTCATAATTAGTTTTGGACGCACCCGATGGAACTCGTAAGTGACGTGGGTCGTGTGGAATCTCGTTTTAGTCCATTTGGAGATAGTGTTAGTATCAGTGCAAGGTTGGAGCACGGTTTGCACCGAACATACCATAGGCATAGAAATCGTTTTGGATGATCTCGATCAGACTCCTATGTGACGAGGCTCAAGTGGAAGCTCGGTTCGGTCCGTTTCGGGATAGTGCTTCTCTTGATGCAAGATTGGTGCTTGGTTTGCACCAAATGTAGCATAGGCATAGAAATCATTTTGGACGCACTCGAGAGGACTCCTAGGTGACGAGGCTCAAGTGGCTCGATTCGGTACGTTTGGAGATAATGCTACTCTTGAAGCAAGATTGGTGCTCGGTTTGCGTTGAATGTGGAGTAGGCTCGGAAATAGTATTGGAGGCACTTGATGGAACTCCTAGGTGACGTGGGTCTTGTGGAATCTCGTTTTGATCTATTTTAAGACAGTGTTAGCGTCGGTGCAAGATAGGTGCACGGTTTGCACTGAACGTACCATAGGCATAGAAATCATTTTGGACACACTCAGTGGGACTCCTAGGTGACGAGGCTCAAGTGGAAGCTCGGTACGGTCCATTTGGAGATAATGCTACCCTTGATGCATGATTGATGCACGGTTTGCGTCGAACATACCGTAGGCTCGGAAATAGTATTGGAGGCACCCGATGGAACTCCTTGGTTATGTGGGTCATGTGGAATCTTGTTTTGATCTGTTTTGAAACAGTGTTAGCGTCGGTGCAAGATAGGTGCTCGGTTTGCGTCAAATGTACGATAGGTTCATAAATTGTTTTAGAAGCACCCGTGGTACTCCTAGGTGATGAGGCTCTTGTGGAGATCTGTTTGGTTCATTTGGAGATAGTGCTACAGAAGATAGGTGCACAGTTTTGGACGCACCTGATGGAAATCGTAAGTGATGTGCGTCGTGAGGAATCTCGTTTTAGTCCATTTGGAGATAGTGTTAGTGTCAGTGCAAGGTTGGAGCACGGTTTGCACCGAACATACCATAGGCATAGAAATCATTTTGGACGATCTTGATAGTGCTACTCTTGATGCATGCGTTGAACATACCGTAGGCTCAGAAATAGTATTGGAGGCACCCGATGGAACTCCTAGGTTACGTGGGTCATGTGGAATCTTGTTTCGATCTATTTTGAAACAGTGTTAGCATCGGTGCAAGATAGGTGCTCGGTTTGCATCAAACGTACCATAGGTTCATAAATTGTTTTAGAAGCACCCACGGTACTCCTAGGTGATGAGGGTCTGGTGGAGATCTGTTTGGTCCTTTTGGAGATAGTGCTACAGAAGATAGGTGCACGGTTTGCATTGAACGTACCATAGGTCATAAACAGTTTTGGACGCACCCGATGGAACTCGTAAGTGACGTGGGTCGTGTGGAATCTCATTTTAGTCCATTTGAAGATAGTGTTAGTGTCAGTGCAAGGTTGGAGCACGGTTTGCACCGAACATACCATAGGCATAGAAATCGTTTTGGACGATCTCGATCAGACTCCTATGTGACGAGGCTCAAGTGGAAGCTCAGTTCGGTCCGTTTCGGGATAGTGCTTCTCTTGATGCAAGATTGGTGCTTGGTTTGCACCAAATGTAGCATAGGCATATAAATCATTTTGGACGCACTCGAGAGGACTCCTAGGTGACGAGGCTCAAGTGGCTCGATTCGGTACGTTTGGAGATAATGCTACTCTTGAAGCAAGATTGGTGTTCGGTTTGCGTCGAATGTGGAGTAGGCTCGGAAATAGTATTGGAGGCACCTGATGGAACTCCTAGGTGATGTGGGTCTTGTGGAATCTCGTTTTGATATATTTTAAGACAGTGTTAGCGTCGGTGCAAGATAGGTGCACGGTTTGCACTGAACGTACCATAGGCACAGAAATCATTTTGGACACACTCGATGGGACTCCTAGGTGACGAGGCTCAAGTGGAAGCTCGGTACGGTCGATTTGGAGATAATGCTACTCTTGATCCATGATCGGTACACGGTTTGCGTCGAACATACCGTAGGCTTGGAAATAGTATTGGAGGAACCCGATGGAACTCCTTGGTTACGTGGGTCATGTGGAATCTTGTTTCGATCTGTTTTGAAACAGTGTTAGCGTCGGTGCAAGATAGGTGCTCGGTTTGCGTCAAACGTACCATAGGTTCATAAATTGTTTTAGAAGCACCCGCGGTACTCCTAGGTGATGAGGGTCTGGTGGAGATCTGTTTGGTCCTTTTGGAGATAGTGCTACAGAAGATAGGTGCACGGTTTGCATTGAACGTACCATAGGTCATAAACAGTTTTGGACGCACCCGATGGGACTCGTAAGCGACGTGGGTCATGTGGAATCTCATTTTAGTTCATTTGAAGATAGTGTTAGTGTCAGTGCAAGGTTGGAGCACGGTTTGCACCGAACATACCATAGGCATAGAAATCGTTTTGGACGATCTCGATCAGACTCCTATGTGATGAGGCTCAAGTGGAAGCTCGGTTCGGTCCGTTTCGGGATAGTGCTTCTCTTGATGCAAGATTGGTGCTCGGTTTGCGTCAAATGTGCCATAGGCTCGAAAATAGTATTGGAGGCACCTGATGGAACTCCTAGGTGACGTGGGTCTTGTGGAATCTCATTTTGATCTATTTTTAAGACAATGTTAGTGTCGGTGCAAGATAGGTGCACGGTTTGCACTGAACGTACCATAGGCATAGAAATCATTTTGGACACACTCAATGGGACTCCTAGGTGACGAGGCTCAAGTGGAAGCTCGGTACGGTCCATTTGGAGATAATGCTACTCTTGATGCATGATTGGTGCACGGTTTTCGTCGAACATACCGTAGGCTCAGAAATAGTATTAGAGGCACCCGATGGAACTCCTAGGTGACATGGGTCATGTGGAATCTCGTTTTGATCTATTTTGAGATAGTGTTAGCGTCGGTGCAAGATAGGTGAACGGTTTGCACTGAACATACCATAGGCATAGAAATCATTTTGGACACACTCGATGGGACTCCTAGGTGGCGAGGCTCAAGTGGAAGCTCGGTACGGTCCATTCGGAGATAGTGCTACTCTTGATGCATGATTGGTACACAGTTTGTGTCGAACATACCGTAGGCTTGGAAATAGTATTGGAGGCACCCGATGGAACACCTAGGTTACGTGGGTCATGTGGAATCTTGTTTCGATCTGTTTTGAAACAGTGTTAGCGTCTGTGCAAGATAGGTGCTCGGTTTGCATCAAACGTACCATAGGTTCATAAATTGTTTTAGAAGCACTCGCGGTACTCCTCGGTGATGAGGCTCTGGTGGAGATCCGTTTGGTTTGTTTGGAGATAGTGCTACAGAAGATAGGTGCACAATTTGCATTGAACGTACCATAGGTCATAAACAGTTTTGGACGCACCCGATGGAACTCATAAGCGATGTGGGTCGTGTGGAATCTCGTTTTAGTCCATTTGGATATAGTGTTAGTGTCAATGCAAGGTTGGAGCACGGTTTGCACCGAACATACCATAGGCATAGAAATTGTTTTGGACGAACTCGATCAGACTCCTATGTGATGAGGCTCAAGTAGAAGCTCGGTTCGGTCCGTTTCGGGATAGTGCTTCTCTTGATGCAAGATTGGTGCACGGTTTGCACCAAATGTACCATAAGCATACAAATAATTTTCGATGCACTCGATGGGACTCCTAGGTGACGAGGCTCAAGTGGAATCTCGATTCGGTACGTTTGGAGATAGTGCTACTCTTGATGCAAGATTGGTGCTCGGTTTGCGTCGAATATGCCGTAGGCTCAGAAATAGTATTGGAGGCACCAGATGGAACTCCTAGGTGACGTGGGTCATGTGGAATCTCGTTTTGATCTATTTTGAGACAGTGTTAGCGTCGGTGCAAGACAGGTGCACGGTTTGCACTGAACGTACCATAGGCATAGAAATCGTTTTGGACACACTCGATGGGACTCCTAGGTGATGAGGCTCAAGTGGAAGCTTGGTGCGGTCCATTTGGATATAGTGCTACTGTTGATGCATGATTGGTGCACGGTTTGTGTCGAACGTACCGTTGGCTCAGAAATAGTATTGGAGGCACTCGATGGAAGTCCTAGGTTACGTGGGTCAGGTGGAACCTTGTTTCGATCTGTTTTGAAACAGTGTTAGCGTCGGTGCAAGATAGGTGCTCGGTTTGTGTCAAATGTACCATAGGTTCATAAATTGTTTTAGAAGCACCCGCGCTACTCCTAGGTGATGAGGGTCTGGTGGAGATCTATTTGGTTCGTTTGGAGATAGTGCTATAGAAGATCGGTGCACGGTTTGCATTGAACGTACCATAGGTCATAAACAGTTTTGGACGCACCCGATGGAACTCGTAAGTGAATTGGGTCGTGTGGAATCTCGTTTTAGTCCATTTGGAGATAGTGTTAGTGTCAGTGCAAGGTTGGAGCACGGTTTGCACCGAACATACCATGGGCATAGAAATCGTTTTGGATGATCTCGATCAGACTCCTATGTGACGAGGCTCAAGTGGAAGCTCGGTTCGGTCCGTTTCGGGATAGTGCTTCTCTTGATGCAAGATTGGTGCTTGGTTTGCACCAAATGTAGCATAGGCATAGAAATCATTTTGGACGCACTCGAGAGGACTCCTAGGTGACGAGGCTCAAGTGGAAGCTCGATACGGTACATTTGGAGATAGTGCTACTCTTGACGCAAGATTGGTGCTCGGTTTGTGTTGAATGTGCCGTAGGCTCGGAAATAGTATTGGAGGCACCCGATGGAACTCCTAGGTGACGTGGGTCCTGTGGAATCTCGTTTTGATCTATTTTAAGATAGTGTTAGTGTCGGTGCAAGATAGGTGCACGGTTTGCACTGAACGTACCATAGGCATAGAAATCGTTTTGGACACACTCAATGGGACTCCTAGGTAACGAGGCTCAAGTGGAAGCTCGGTACGGTCCATTTGGAGATAATGCTACTCTTGATGCATGATTGGTGCACGGTTTGCGTCGAACATACCATAGGCTCGGAAATAGTATTGGAGGCACCCGATGGAACTCCTTGGTTACATGGGTCATGTGGAATCTTGTTCCGATCTGTTTTGAAACAGTGTTAGCGTCGGTGCAAGATAGGTGCTCGGTTTGCGTCAAACGTACCATAGGTTTATAAATTATTTTAGAAGCACCCGCGGTACTCCTAGGTTATGAGGGTCTGGTGGAGATCTGTTTGGTCCGTTTGGAGATAGTGCTACAGAAGATAGGTGCACTGTTTGCATTGAACGTACCATAGGTCATAAACAGTTTTGGACGCACCCGATGGAACTCGTAAGTGAAGTGGGTCATGTGGAATCTCGTTTTAGTCCATTTGGAGATAGTGTTAGTGTCAGTGCAAGGTTGGAGCACGGTTTGCACCGAACATACCATAGGCATAGAAATCGTTTTGGATGATCTCGATCAGACTCCTATGTGACGAGGCTCAAGTGGAAGCTCGGTTCGGTCTATTTCGGGATAGTGCTTCTCTTGATGCAGGATTGGTGCTTGGTTTGCACGAAATGTAGCATAGGCATAGAAATCATTTTGGACGCACTCGAGAGGACTCCTAGGTGACGAGGCTCAAGTGGAAGCTCGATTCGGTACGTTTGCAGATAGTGCTACTCCTGATGCAAGTTGGTGCTTGGTTTGCGTTTTATGTTCGGTAGGCTCAGAAATAGTATTGGAGGCACCCGATGGAACTCCTAGGTGACGTGGGTCATGTGGAATCTCGTTTTGATCTATTTTGAGATAGTTTTAGCGTCGGTGCAAGATAGGTGCACGGTTTGCACTGAACGTACCATAGGCATAGAAATCGTTTTGGACACACTCGATGGGACTCCTAGGTGACGAGGCTCCAATGGAAGCTCGGTACGGTCCATTTGGAGATAGTGCTACTCTTGATGCATGATTGGTGCATGGTTTGCGTCGAACGTACCGTTGGCTTAGAAATAGTATTGGATGCACCCGATGGAACTCCTAGGTTACGTGGGTCATGTGGAATCTTGTTTCGATCTGTTTTGAAACAATGTAAGCGTCGGTGCAAGATAGGTGCTCGGTTTGCGTCAAACGTACCATAGGTTCATAAACTGTTTTAGACGCACCCGCGGTACTCCTAGGTGATGAGGGTCTGGTGGAGCTCTGTTTGGTCCGTTTGGAGATAGTGCTATAGAAGATAGGTGCACGGTTTGCATTGAACGTACCATAGGTCATAAATAGTTTTGGATGCCTCCGATGGAACTCGTAAGTGACGTGGGTCGTGCAGAATCTCGTTTTAGTCCATTTGGAGACAGTGTTAGTGTCAGTGCAAGGTTGGAGAATGGTTTGCACCGAACATTCCATAGGCATAGAAATCGTTTTGGACGATCTCGATCAGACTCCTATATGACGAGGCTCAAGTGGATGCTCGGTTCGGTCCATTTTGGGATAGTGCTTCTCTTGATGCAAGATTCGTGCTTGGTTTGCACCAATTGTAGCATAGGCATAGAAATCATTTTGGACGCACTCGAGAGGACTCCTAGGTGACGAGGCTCAAGTGGAAGCTCGATTCGGTACGTTTGGAGATAGTGCTACTCTTGATGCAAGATTGGTGCTCGGTTTGCGTCGAATATGCCGTAGGCTCGGAATAGTATTGGAGGCACCAGATGGAACTGCTAGGTGACGTGGGTCATGTGGAATCTCGTTTTGATCTATTTTGAGACAGTGTTAGTGTCGGTGCAAGATAGGTGCACGGTTTGCACTGAACGTACCATAGGCATAGAAATCGTTTTGGACACACTCGATGGGACTCCTAGGTGACGAGGCTCAAGTGGAAGCTTGGTACGGTCCATTTGGATATAGTGCTACTCTTGATGCATGATTGGTGCACGGTTTGTGTCGAACGTACCGTTGGCTCAGAAATAGTATTGGAGGCACTCGATGGAAGTCCTAGGTTATGTGGGTTAGGTGGAACCTTGTTTCGATCTGTTTTGAAACAGTGTTAGCATCGGTGCAAGATAGGTGCTCGGTTTGTGTCAGGTGTACCATAGGTTCATAAATTGTTTTAGAAGCACCCGCGCTACTCCTAGGTGATGAGGGTCTGGTGGAGATCTGTTTGGTTCGTTTGGAGATAGTGCTATAGAAGATCGGTGCATGGTTTGCATTGAACGTACCATAGGTCATAAACAGTTTTGGACGCACCCGATGGAACTCGTAAGTGAAGTGGGTCGTGTGGAATCTCGTTTTAGTCCATTTGGAGATAATGTTAGTGTCAGTGCAAGGTTGGAGCACGGTTTGCACCGAACATACCATGGGCATAGAAATCGTTTTGGATGATCTCGATCAGACTCCTATGTGACGAGGCTCAAGTGGAAGCTCGGTTCGGTCCGTTTCGGGATAGTGCTTCTCTTGATGCAAGATTGGTGCTTGGTTTGCACCAAATGTAGCATAGGCATAGAAATCATTTTCGACGCACTCGAGAGGACTCCTAGGTGACAAGGCTCAAGTGGAAGCTCGATTCGGTACATTTGGAGATAGTGCTACTCTTGACGCAAGATTGGTGCTCGGTTTGCGTTGAATGTGCCGTAGGCTCGGAAATAGTATTGGAGGCACCCAATGGAACTCCTAGGTGACGTGGGTCCTGTGGAATCTCGTTTTGATCTATTTTAAGACAGTGTTAGTGTCGGTGCAAGATAGGTGCACGGTTTGCACTGAACGTACCATAGGCATAGAAATCGTTTTGGACACACTCAATGGGACTCCTAGGTAACGAGGCTCAAGTGGAAGCTCGGTACGGTCCATTTGGAGATAATGCTACTCTTGATGCATGATTGGTGCACGGTTTGCGTCGAACATACCGTAGGCTCGGAAATAGTATTGGAGGCACCCGATGGAACTCCTTGGTTACATGGGTCATGTGGAATCTTGTTTCGATCTGTTTTGAAACAGTGTTAGCGTCAGTGCAAGATAGGTGCTCGGTTTGCGTCAAACGTACCATAGGTTCATAAATTATTTTTGAAGCACCCGCGGTACTCCTAGGTTATGAGGGTCTGGTGGAGATCTGTTTGGTCCGTTTGGAGATAGTGCTACAGAAGATAGGTGCACGGTTTGCATTGAACGTACCATAGGTCATAAACAGTTTTGGACGCACCCGATGGAACTCGTAAGTGAAGTGGGTCGTGTGGAATCTCGTTTTAGTCCATTTGGAGATAGTGTTAGTGTCAGTGCAAGGTTGGAGCACGGTTTGCACCGAATATACCATAGGCATAGAAATCGTTTTGGATGATCTCGATCAGACTCCTATGTGACGAGGCACAAGTGGAAGGTCGGTTCGGTCTATTTCGGGATAGTGCTTCTCTTGATGCAGGATTGGTGCTTGGTTTGCACCAAATGTAGCATAGGCATAAAAATCATTTTGGACGCACTCGAGAGGACTCCTAGGTGACGAGGCTCAAGTGGAAGCTCGATTCGGTACGTTTGCAGATAGTGCTACTCTTGATGCAAGTTGGTGCTTGGTTTGCGATTTATGTTCGGTAGGCTCAGAAATAGTATTGGAGGCTCCCGATGGAACTCCTAGGTGACGTGGGTCATGTGGAATCTCGTTTTGATCTATTTTGAGATAGTGTTAGCGTCGGTGCAAGATAGGTACATGGTTTGCACTGAACGTACCATAGGCATAGAAATCGTTTTGGACACACTCGATGGGACTCCTAGGTGACGAGGCTCCAATGGAAGCTCGGTACGGTCCATTTGGAGATAGTGCTACTCTTGATGCATGATTGGTGCATGGTTTGCGTCGAACGTACCGTTGGCTCAGAAATAGTATTGGATGCACCCGATGGAACTCCTAGGTTACGTGGGTCATGTGGAATCTTGTTTCGATCTGTTTTGAAACAATGTAAGCGTCGGTGCAAGATAGGTGCTCGGTTTGCATCAAACGTACCATAGGTTCATAAATTGTTTTAGACGCACCCGCGGTACTCCTAGGTGATGAGGGTCGGGTGGAGCTCTGTTTGGTCTATTTGGGGATAGTGCTATAGAAGATAGGTGCACGGTTTGCATTGAACGTACCATAGGTCATAAATAGTTTTGGACGCATCCGATGGAACTCGTAAGTGACGTGGGTCGTGTGGAATCTCGTTTTAGTCCATTTGGAGACAGTGTTAGTGTCAGTGCAAGGTTGGAGAATGGTTTGCACCGAACATACCATAGGCATAGAAATCATTTTGGACGATCTCGATCAGACTCCTATATGACGAGGCTCAAGTGGATGCTCGGTTCGGTCCATTTTGGGATAGTGCTTCTCTTGATGCAAGATTGGTGCTTGGTTTGCACCAAATGTAGCATAGGCATAGAAATCATTTTGGACGCACTCGAGAGGACTCCTAGGTGATGAGGCTCAAGTGGAAGCTCGATTCGGTACGTTTGGAGATAGTGCTACTCTTGATGCAAGATTGGTGCTCGGTTTGCGTCGAATATGCCGTAGGCTCGGAAATAGTACTGGAGGCACCTGATGGAACTCCTAGGTGACGTGGGTCATGTGGAATCTCGTTTTGATCTATTTTGAGACAGTGTTAGCGTCGGTGCAAGATAGGTGCACGGTTTGCACTGAACGTACCATAGGCATAGAAATCGTTTTAGACACACTCGATGGGACTCCTAGGTGACGAGGCTCAAGTGGAAGCTCGGTACGGTCCATTTGGATATAGTGCTACTCTTGATGCATGATTGGTGCACGGTTTGCGTCGAACGTACCGTTGGCTTAGAAATAGTATTGGAGGCACCCGATGGAAGTCCTAGGTTACGTGGGTCAGGTGGAACCTTGTTTCGATCTGTTTTGAAACAGTGTTAGCGTCGGTGCAAGATAGGTGCTCGGTTTGTGTCAAATGTTCCATAGGTTCATAAATTGTTTTAGAAGGACCCACGATACTCCTAGGTGATGAGGGTCTGGTGCAGATCTGTTTGGTTTGTTTGGAGATAGTGCTACAGAAGATAGGTGCACGGTTTGCATTGAACGTACCATAGGTCATAAACAGTTTTGGACGCACCCGATGGAACTCGTAAGTGAAGTGGGTCGTGTGGAATCTTGTTTTAGTCCATTTGGAGATAGTGTTAGTGTCAGTGCAAGGTTGGAGCACGGTTTGCACCGAACATACCATAGGCAGAGAAATCATTTTGGATGATCTCAATCAGACTCCTATGTGACGAGGCTCAAGTGGAAGCTCGGTTCGGTCTGTTTTGGGATAGTGCTTCTCTTGATGCAGGATTGGTGCTTGGTTTGCACCAAATGTAGCATAGGCATAGAAATCATTTTGGACGCACTCGAGAGGACTCCTAAGTGACGAGGCTCAAGTGGAAGCTCGATTCGGTACGTTTGCAGATAGTGCTACTCTTGATGCAAGTTGGTGCTTGGTTTGCGTCTTATGTTCGGTAGGCTCAGAAATAGTATTGGAGGCACCCGATGGAACTCCTAGGTGACGTGGGTCATGTGGAATCTCGTTTTGATCTATTTTGAGACAGTGTTAGCATCGGTGCAAGATAGGTGCATGGTTTGCACTGAACGTACCATAGGCATCGAAATCGTTTTGGACACACTCGATGGGACTCCTAGGTGACGAGGCTCCAATGGAAGCTCGGTACGGTCCATTTGGAGATAGTGCTACTCTTGATGCATGATTGGTGCATGGTTTGCGTCGAACGTACCGTTGGCTCAAAAATAGTATTGGAGGCACCCGATGGCACTCCTAGGTTACGTGGGTCATGTGGAATCTTGTTTCGATCTGTTTTGAAACAATGTAAGCGTCGGTGCAAGATAGGTTTTCGGTTTGCGTCAAACGTACCATAGGTTTACAAATTGTTTTAGACGCACCCGCGGTACTCCTAGGTGATGAGGGTCTAGTGGAGCTCTGTTTGGTCCATTTGGAGATAGTGCTATAGAAGATAGGTGCACGGTTTGCATTGAACGTACCATAGGTCATAAATAGTTTTGGACGCATCCGATGGAACTCGTAAGTGACGTGGGTCATGTGGAATCTCGTTTTAGTCCATTTGGAGACAGTGTTAGTGTCAGTGCAAGGTTGGAGAATGGTTTGCACCGAACATACCATAGGCATAGAAATCATTTTGGACAATCTCGATCAGACTCCTATATGACGAGGCTGAAGTGGATGCTCGGTTCGGTCCATTTTGGGATAGTGCTTCTCTTGATGCAAGATTCGTGCTTGGTTTGCACCAAATGTAGCATAGGCATAGAAATCATTTTGGACGCACTCGAGAGGACTCCTAGGTGATGAGGCTCAAGTGGAAGCTCGATTCGGTACGTTTGGAGATAGTGCTACTCTTGATGCAAGATTGGTGCTCGGTTTGATCGAATATGCCGTAGGCTCGGAAATAGTATTGGAGGCACCTGATGGAACTCCTAGGTGACGTGGGTCATGTGGAATCTCGTTTTGATCTATTTTGAGACAGTGTTAGCGTTGGTGCAAGATAGGTGCACGGTTTGCACAGAACGTACCATAGGCATAGAAATCGTTTTGGACACACTCAATGGGACTCCTAGGTAACGAGGCTCAAGTGGAAGCTCGGTACGGTCCATTTGGAGATAATGCTACTCTTGATGCATGATTGGTGCACGGTTTGCGTCGAACATACCGTAGGCTCAGAAATAGTATTGGAGGCACCCGATGGAACTCCTTGGTTACATGGGTCATGTGGAATCATGTTTCGATCTGTTTTGAAACAGTGTTAGCGTCGGTGCAAGATAGCTGCTCGGTTTGCGTCAAACGTACCATAGGTTCATAAATTATTTTTGAAGCACCCGCGGTACTCCTAGGTTATGAGGGTCTGGTGGAGATCTGTTTGGTCTGTTTGGAGATAGTGCTACAGAAGATAGGTGCACGGTTTGCATTGAACGTACCATAGGTCATAAACAGTTTTGGACGTACCCGATGGAACTCGTAAGTGAAGTGGGTCGTGTGGAATCTCGTTTTAGTCCATTGGGAGATAGTGTTAGTGTCAGTGCAAGGTTGGAGCACGGTTTGCACCGAACATACCATAGGCATAGAAATCGTTTTGGATGATCTCGATCAGACTCCTATATGACGAGGCTCAAGTGGAAGCTCGGTTCGGTCTATTTCGGGATAGTGCTTCTCTTGATGCAGGATTGGTGCTTGGTTTGCACCAAATGTAGCATAGGCATAGAAATCATTTTGGACGCACTTGAGAGGACTCCTAGGTGACGAGGCTCAAGTGGAAGCTCGATTCGGTACGTTTGCAGATAGTGCTACTCCTGATGCAAGTTGGTGCTTGGTTTCCGTTTTATGTTCAGTAGGCTCAGAAATAGTATTGGAGGCACCCGATGGAACTCCTAGGTGACGTGGGTCATGTGGAATCTCGTTTTGATCAATTTTGAGACAGTGTTAGCGTCGGTGCAAGATAGGTGCACGGTTTGCACTGAATGTACCATAGGCATAGAAATCGTTTTGGACACACTCGATGGGACTCCTAGGTGACGAGGCTCCAATGGAAGCTCGGTACGGTCCATTTGGAGATAGTGCTACTCTTGATGCATGATTGGTGCATGGTTTGCGTCGAACGTACCATTGGCTCAGAAATAGTATTGGATGCACCCGATGGAACTCCTAGGTTACGTGGGTCATGTGGAATCTTGTTTCGATCTGTTTTGAAACAATGTAAGCGTCGGTGCAAGATAGGTGCTCGGTTTGCGTCAAACGTACCATAGGTTCATAAACTGTTTTAGACGCACCCGCGGTACTCCTAGGTGATGAGGGTCTGGTGGAGCTCTGTTTGGTCCGTTTGGAGATAGTGCTATAGAAGATAGGTGCACGGTTTGCATTGAACGTATCATAGGTCATAAATAGTTTTGGACGCATCCGATGGAACTTGTAAGTGACGTGGGTCGTGCGGAATCTCGTTTTAGTCCATTTGGAGACAGTGTTAGTGTCAGTGCAAGGTTGGAGAATGGTTTGCACCGAACATACCATAGGCATAGAAATCGTTTTGGACGATCTCGATCAGACTCCTATATGACGAGGCTCAAGTGGATGCTCGGTTTGGTCCATTTTGGGATAGTGCTTCTCTTGATGCATGATTCGTGCTTGGTTTGCACCCAATGTAGCATAGGCATAGAAATCATTTTGGACGCACTCGAGAGGACTCCTAGGTGACGAGGCTCAAGTGGAAGCTCGATTCGGTACGTTTGGAGATAGTGCTACTCTTGATGCAAGATTGATGCTCGGTTTGCGTCGAATATGCCGTAGGCTCGGAAATAGTATTGGAGGCACCAGATGGAACTCCTAGGTGACGTGGGTCATGTGGAATCTCGTTTTGATCTATTTTGAGACAGTGTTAGTGTCGGTGCAAGATAGGTGCACGGTTTGCACTGAACGTACCATAGGCATAGAAATCGTTTTGGACACACTCGATGGGACTCCTAGGTGACGAGGCTCAAGTGGAAGCTTGGTACGGTCCATTTGGATATAGTGCTACTCTTGATGCATGATTGGTGCACGGTTTGTGTCGAACGTGCCGTTGGTTGGAGGCACTCGATGGAAGTCCTAGGTTACGTGGGTCAGGTGGAACCTTGTTTTGATCTATTTTGAAACAGTGTTAGCGTCGGTGCAAGATAGGTGCTCGGTTTGTGTCAAATGTACCATAGGTTCATAAATTGTTTTAGAAGCACCCGCGCTACTCCTAGGTGATGAGGGTCTGGTGGAGATCTGTTTGGTTCGTTTGGAGATAGTGCTATAGAAGATCGGTGCACGGTTTGCATTGAACGTACCATAGGTCATAAACAGTTTTGGACGCACCCGATGGAACTCGTAAGTGAAGTGGGTCGTGTGGAATCTCGTTTTAGTCCATTTGGAGATAGTGTTAGTGTCAGTGCAAGGTTGGAGCACGGTTTGCACCGAACATACCACGGGCATAGAAATCATTTTGGATGATCTCGATCAGACTCCTATGTGACGAGGCTCAAGTGGAAGCTCGGTTCGGTCCGTTTCGGGATAGTGCTTCTCTTGATGCAAGATTGGTGCTTGGTTTGCACCAAATGTAGCATAGGCATAGAAATCATTTTCGACGCACTCGAGAGGACTCCTAGGTGACGAGGCTCAAGTGGAAGCTCGATTCGGTACATTTGGAGATAGTGCTACTCTTGACGCAAGATTGGTGCTCGGTTTGCGTTGAATGTGCCGTAGGCTCGGAAATAGTATTGGAGGCACCCGATGGAACTCCTAGGTGACGTGGGTCCTGTGGAATCTCGTTTTGATCTATTTTAAGACAGTGTTAGTGTCGGTGCAAGATAGGTGCATGGTTTGCACTGAACGTACCATAGGCATAGAAATCGTTTTGGACACACTCAATGGGACTCCTAGGTAACGAGGCTCAAGTGGAAGCTCGGTACGGTCCATTTGGAGATAATGCTACTCTTGATGCATGATTGGTGCACGGTTTGCGTCGAACATACCGTAGGCTCGGAAATAGTATTGGAGGCACCCGATGGAACTCCTTGGTTACATGGGTCATGTGGAATCTTGTTTCGATCTGTTTTGAAACAGTGTTAGCGTCGGTGCAAGATAGGTGCTCGGTTTGCGTCAAACGTACCATAGGTTCATAAATTATTTTTGAAGCACCCGCGGTACTCCTAGGTTATGAGGGTCTGGTGGAGATCTGTTTGGTCCGTTTGGAGATAGTGCTACAGAAGATAGGTGCACGGTTTGCATTGAAAGTACCATAGGTCATAAACAGTTTTGGACGCACCCGATGGAACTCGTAAGTGAAGTGGGTCGTGTGGAATCTCGTTTTAGTCCATTTGGAGATAGTGTTAGTGTCAGTGCACGGTTGGAGCACGGTTTGCACCGAATATACCATAGGCATAGAAATCGTTTTGGATGATCTCGATCAGACTCCTATGTGACGAGGCTCAAGTGGAAGCTCGGTTCGGTCTATTTCGGGATAGTGCTTCTCTTGATGCAGGATTGGTGCTTGGTTTGCACCAAATGTAGCATAGGCATAGAAATCATTTTGGACGCACTCGAGAGGACTCCTAGGTGACGAGGCTCAAGTGGAAGCTCGATTCGGTACGTTTGCAGATAGTGCTACTCTTGATGCAAGTTGGTGCTTGGTTTGCGTTTTATGTTCGGTAGGCTCAGAAATAGTATTGGAGGCACCCGATGGAACTCCTAGGTGACGTGGGTCATGTGGAATCTCGTTTTGATCTATTTTGAGACAGTGTTAGCGTCCGTGCAAGATAGGTGCACGGTTTGCACTAAACGTACCATAGGCATAGAAATCGTTTTGGACACACTCGATGGGACTCCTAGGTGACGAGGCTCCAATGGAAGCTCGGTACGGTCCATTTGGAGATAGTGCTACTCTTGATGCATGATTGGTGCATGGTTTGCGTCAAACGTACCGTTGGCTCAGAAATAGTATTGGATGCACCCAATGGAACTCCTAGGTTACGTGGGTCATGTGGAATCTTGTTTCGATCTGTTTTGAAACAATGTAAGCGTCGGTGCAAGATAGGTGCTCGGTTTGCATCAAACGTACCATAGGTTCATAAATTGTTTTAGACGCACCCGCGGTACTCCTAGGTGATGAGGGTCTGGTGGAGCTCTGTTTGGTCCGTTTGGGGATAGTGCTATAGAAGATAGGTGCACGGTTTGCATTGAACGTACCATAGGTCATAAATAGTTTTGGACGCATCCGATGGAACTCGTAAGTGACGTGGGTCGTGTGGAATCTCGTTTTAGTCCATTTGGAGACAGTGTTAGTGTCAGTGCAAGGTTGGAGAACGGTTTGCACCGAACATACCATAGGCATAGAAATCATTTTGGACGATCTCGATCAGACTCCTATATGACGAGGCTCAAGTGGATGCTCGGTTCGGTCCATTTTGGGATAGTGCTTCTCTTGATGCAAGATTGGTGCTTGGTTTGCACCAAATGTAGCATAGGCATAGAAATCATTTTGGACGCACTCGAGAGGACTCCTAGGTGATGAGGCTCAAGTGGAAGCTCGATTCGGTACGTTTGGAGATAGTGCTACTCTTGATGCAAGATTGGTGCTCGGTTTGCGTCGAATATGCCGTAGGCTCGGAAATAGTATTGGAGGCACCTGATGGAACTCCTAGGTGACGTGGGTCATGTGGAATCTCGTTTTGATCTATTTTGAGACAGTGTTAGCGTCGGTGCAAGATAGGTGCACGGTTTGCACTGAACATACCATAGGCATAGAAATCATTTTAGACACACTCGATGGGACTCCTAGGTGACGAGGCTCAAGTGGAAGCTTGGTACGGTCCATTTGGATATAGTGCTACTCTTGATGCATGATTGGTGCACGGTTTGCGTCGAACGTACCGTTGGCTTAGAAATAGTATTGGAGGCACCCGATGGAAGTCCTAGGTTACGTGGGTCAGGTGGAACCTTGTTTCGATCTGTTTTGAAACAGTGTTAGCGTCGGTGCAAGATAGGTTCTCGGTTTGTGTCAAATGTACCATAGGTTCATAAATTGTTTTAGAAGCACCCGCGATACTCCTAGGTGATGAGGGTCTGGAGCAGATCTGTTTGGTTCGTTTGGAGATAGGGCTACAGAAGATAGGTGCACGGTTTGCATTGAACGTACCATAGGTCATAAATAGTTTTGGACGCACCCGATGGAACTCGTAAGTGAAGTGGGTCGTGTGGAATCTTGTTTTAGTCCATTTGGAGATAGTGTTAGTGTCAGTGCAAGGTTGGAGCACGGTTTGCACCGAACATACCATAGGCATAGAAATCGTTTTGGATGATCTCAATAAGACTCCTATGTGACGAGGCTCAAGTGGAAGCTCGGTTCGGTCTGTTTCGGGATAGTGCTTCTCTTGATGCAGGATTGGTGCTTGGTTTGCACCAAATGTAGCATAGGCATAGAAATCATTTTGGACGCACTCGAGAGGACTCCTAGGTGACGAGGCTCAAGTGGAAGCTCGATTCGGTACGTTTGCAGATAGTGCTACTCTTGATGCAAGTTGGTGCTTGGTTTGCGTCTTATGTTCGGTAGGCTCAGAAATAGTATTGGAGGCACCCGATGGAACTCCTAGGTGACGTGGGTCATGTGGAATCTCGTTTTGATCTATTTTGAGACAGTGTTAGCATCGGTGCAAGATAGGTGCACGGTTTGCACTGAACGTACCATAGGCATCGAAATCATTTTGGACACACTCGATGGGACTCCTAGGTGACGAGGCTCCAATGGAAGCTCGGTACGGTCCATTTGGAGATAGTGCTACTCTTGATGCATGATTGGTGCATGGTTTGCGTCGAACGTACCGTTGGCTCAAAAATAATATTGGAGGCACCCGATGGAACTCCTAGGTTACGTGGGTCATGCGGAATCTTGTTTCGATCTGTTTTGAAACAATGTAAGCGTCGGTGCAAGATAGGTTTTTGGTTTGCGTCAAACGTACCATAGGTTTACAAATTGTTTTAGACGCACCCGCGGTACTCCTAGGTGATGAGGGTCTAGTGGAGCTCTGTTTGGTCCGTTTGGGGATAGTGCTATAGAAGATAGGTGCACGGTTTGCATTGAACGTACCATAGGTCATAAATAGTTTTGGACGCATCCGATGGAACTCGTAAGTGACGTGGGTCGTGTGGAATCTCGTTTTAGTCCATTTGGAGACAGTGTTAGTGTCAGTGAAAGGTTGGAGAATGGTTTGCACCAAACATACCATAGGCATAGAAATCATTTTGGACAATCTCGATCAGACTCCTATATGACGAGGCTGAAGTGGATGCTCGGTTCGGTCCATTTTGGGATAGTGCTTGTCTTGATGCAAGATTCGTGCTTGGTTTGCACCAAATGTAGCATAGGCATAGAAATCATTTTGGACGCACTCGAGAGGACTCCTAGGTGATGAGGCTCAAGTGGAAGCTCGATTCGGTACGTTTGGAGATAGTGCTACTCTTGATGCAAGATTGGTGCTCGGTTTGCGTCGAATATGTCATAGGCTCAGAAATAGTATTGGAGGCACCTGATGGAACTCCTAGGTGACGTGGGTCATGTGGAATCTCGTTTTGATCTATTTTGAGACAGTGTTAGCGTTGGTGCAAGATAGGTGCACGGTTTGCACTGAACGTACCATAGGCATAGAAATCATTTTGGACACACTCGATGGGACTCCTAGGTGACGAGGCTCAAGTGGAAGCTCGGTACGGTCCATTTGGATATAGTGCTACTCTTGATGCATGATTGGTGCACGGTTTGCGTCGAACGTACCGTTGGCTCAGAAATAGTATTGGAGGCACCCGATGGAAGTCCTAGGTTACGTGGGTCAGGTGGAACCTTGTTTCGATCTGTTCTGAAACAGTGTTAGCGTCGGTGCAAGATAGGTGCTCGGTTTGTGTCAAATGTACCATAGGTTCATAAATTGTTTTAGAAGCACCCGCGCTACTCCTAGGTGATGAGGGTCTGGTGGAGATCTGTTTGGTTCGTTTGGAGATAGTGCTACAGAAGATATGTGCACGGTTTGCATTGAACGTACCATAGGTCATAAACAGTTTTGGACGCACCCGATGGAACTCGTAAGTGAAGTGGGTCGTGTGGAATCTCGTTTTAGTCCATTTGGAGATAGTATTAGTGTCAGTGCAAGGTTGGAGTACGGTTTGCACGAACATACCATAGGCATAGAAATCGTTTTGGATGATCTCGATCAGACTCCTAAGTGACGAGGCTCAAGTGGAAGCTCGGTTCGGTCCGTTTCGGGATAGTGCTTCTCTTGATGCAAGATTGGTGCTTGGTTTGCACCAAATGTAGCATAGGCATAGAAATCATTTTGGACGCACTCGAGAGGACTCCTAGGTGACGAGGCTCAAGTGGAAGCTCGATTCGGTACGTTTGGAGATAGTGCTACTCTTGACGCAAGATTGGTGCTCGGTATGCGTTGAATGTGCCGTAGGCTCGGAAATAGTATTGGAGGCACCCGATGGAGCTCCTAGGTGACGTGGGTCTTGTGGAATCTTGTTTTGATCTATTTTAAGACAGTGTTAGTGTCGGTGCAAAATAGGTGCATGGTTTGCACTGAACGTACCATAGGCATAGAAATCGTTTTGGACACACTCAATGGGACTCCTAGGTAACGAGGCAAAAGTGGAAGCTCAGTACGGTCTATTTGGAGATAATGCTACTCTTGATGCATGATTGGTGCACGGTTTGCGTCGAACATACCGTAGGCTCGGAAATAGTATTGGAGGCTCCCGATGGAACTCCTTGGTTACATGGGTCATGTGGAATCTTGTTTCGACCTGTTTTGAAATAGTGTTAGCGTCGGTGCAAGATAGGTGCTCGGTTTGCGTCAAACGTACCATAGGTTCATAAATTATTTTTGAAGCACCCACGGTACTCCTAGGTTATGATGGTCTGGTGGAGATATGTTTGGTCCGTTTGGAGATAGTGCTATAGAAGATAGGTGCACGGTTTGCATAGAACGTACCATAGGTCATAAACAGTTTTGGACGCACCCGATGGAACTCGTAAGTGAAGTGGGTCATGTGGAATCTCGTTTTAGTCCATTTGGAGATAGTGTTAGTGTCAGTGCAAGGTTGGAGCACGGTTTGCACCGAACATACCATAGGCATAGAAATCGTTTTGGATGATCTCGATCAGACTCCTATGTGACGAGGCTCAAGTGGAAGCTCAGTTCGGTCTGTTTCGGGATAGTGCTTCTCTTGATGCAGGATTGGTGCTTGGTTTGCACCAAATGTAGCATAGGCATAGAAATCATTTTGGACGCACTCGAGAGGACTCCTAGGTGACGAGGCTCAAGTGGAAGCTCGATTCGGTACGTTTGCAGATAGTGCTACTCTTGATGCAAGTTGGTGCTTGGTTTGCGTCTTATGTTCGGTAGGCTCAGAAATAGTATTGGAGGCACCCGATGGAACTCCTAGGTGACGTGGGTCATGTGGAATCTCGTTTTGATCTATTTTGAGATAGTGTTAGCGTCGGTGCAAGATAGGTGCACGGTTTGCACTGAACGTACCATAGGCATCGAAATCATTTTGGACACACTCGATGGGACTCCTAGGTGACGAGGCTCCAATGGAAGCTCGGTACGGTCCATTTAGAGATAGTGCTACTCTTGATGCATGATTGGTGCATGGTTTGCGTCGAACATACCGTTGGCTCAGAAATAGTATTGGAGGCACCCGATGGAACTCCTAGGTTACGTGGGTCATGTGGAATCTTGTTTCGATCTGTTTTGAAACAATGTAAGCGTCGGTGCAAGATAGGTGCTCGGTTTGCGTCAAACGTACCATAGGTTCATAAATTGTTTTAGACGCACCCGCGGTACTCATAGGTGATGAGGGTCTGGTGGAGCTCTGTTTGGTCCGTTTGGGGATAGTGCTATCGAAGATAGGTGCACGGTTTGCATTGAACGTACCATAGGTCATAAATAGTTTTGGACGCATCCGATGGAACTCGTAAGTGACGTGGGTCGTGTGGAATCTCGTTTTAGTCCATTTGGAGATAGTGTTAGTGTCAGTGCAAGGTTGGAGAATGGTTTGCACCGAACATACCATAGGCATAGAAATCATTTTGGACGATCTCGATCAGACTCCTATATGACGAGGCTCAAGTGGAAGCTCGGTTTGGTCCGTTTCGGGATAGTGCTTCTCTTGATGCAAGATTGGTGCTTGGTTTGCACCAAATGTAGCATAGGCATAGAAATCATTTTGGACGCACTCGAGAGGACTCCTAGGTGATGAGGCTCAAGTGGAAGCTTGATTCAGTACGTTTGGAGATAGTGCTACTCTTGATGCAAGATTGGTGCTCGGTTTGCGTCGAATATGCCATAGGCTCGGAAATAGTATTGGACGCACCTGATGGAACTCCTAGGTGACGTGGGTCCTGTGGAATCTCGTTTTGATCTATTTTGAGACAGTGTTAGTGTCGGTGCAAGATAGGTGCACGGTTTGCACTGAACGTACCATAGGCTTAGAAATCGTTTTGGACACACTCGATGGGACTCCTAGGTGACGAGGCTCAAGTGGAAGCTCGGTACGGTCCATTTGGATATAGTGCTACTCTTGATGCATGATTGGTGCACGGTTTGCGTCGAACGTACCGTTGGATCAGAAATAGTATTGGAGGCATCCGATGGAAGTCCTAGGTTACGTGGGTCAAGTGGAACCTTGTTTCGATCTGTTTTCAAACAGTGTTAGCGTCGGTGCAAGATAGGTGCTCGGTTTGTGTCAAATGTACCATAGGTTCATAAATTATTTTTGAAGCATCCGCGGTACTCCTAGGTGATGAGGGTCTGGTGGAGATCTGTTTGGTTCGTTTGGAGATAGTGCTACAGAAGATAGGTGCACGGTTTGCATTGAACGTACCATAGGTCATAAACAGTTTTGGACGCACCCAATGGAACTCGTAAGTGAAGTGGGTCGTGTGGAATCTCGTTTTAGTCCATTTGGAGATAGTGTTAGTGTCAATGCAAGGTTGGAGCACGGTTTGCACCGAACATACCATAGGCACAGAAATCGTTTTGGATGATCTCGATCAGACTCCTATGTGACGAGGCTCAAGTGGAAGCTCGGTTCGGTCCGTTTCGGGATAGTGCTTCTCTTGATGCAGGATTGGTGCTTGGTTTGCACCAAATGTAGCATAGGCATAGAAATCATTTTGGACGCACTCGAGAGGACTCCTAGGTGACGAGGCTCAAGTGGAAGCTCGATTCGCTACGTTTGGAGATAGTGCTACTCTTGACGCAAGATTGGTGCTCGGTTTGCGTTGAATGTGCCGTAGGCTCGGAAATAGTATTGGAGGCACCCGATGGAGCTCCTAGGTGACGTGGGTCTTGTGGAATCTTGTTTTGATCTATTTTAAGACAGTGTTAGTGTCGGTGCAAAATAGGTGCACGGTTTGCACTGAACGTACCATAGGCATAGAAATCGTTTTGGACACACTCAATGGGACTCCTAGGTAACGAGGCAAAAGTGGAAGCTCAGTACGGTCTATTTGGAGATAATGCTACTCTTGATGCATGATTGGTGCACGGTTTGCGTCGAACATACCGTAGGCTCGGAAATAGTATTGGAGGCTCCCGATGGAACTCCTTGGTTACATGGGTCATGTGGAATCTTGTTTCGACCTGTTTTGAAATAGTGTTAGCGTCGGTGCAAGATAGGTGCTCGGTTTGCGTCAAACGTACCATAGGTTCATAAATTATTTTTGAAGCACCCGCGGTACTCCTAGGTTATGATGGTCTGGTGGAGATATGTTTGGTCCGTTTGGAGATAGTGCTATAGAAGATAGGTGCACGGTTTGCATTGAACGTACCATAGGTCATAAACAGTTTTGGACGCACCCGATGGAACTCGTAAGTGAAGTGGGTCGTGTGGAATCTCGTTTTAGTCCATTTGGAGATAGTGTTAGTGTCAGTGCAAGGTTGGAGCACGGTTTGCACCGAACATACCATAGGCATAGAAATCGTTTTGGATGATCTCGATCAGACTCCTATGTGACGAGGCTCAAGTGGAAGCTCAGTTCGGTCTGTTTCGGGATAGTGCTTCTCTTGATGCAGGATTGGTGCTTGGTTTGCACCAAATGTAGCATAGGCATAGAAATCATTTTGGACGCACTCGAGAGGACTCCTAGGTGACGAGGCTCAAGTGGAAGCTCGATTCGGTACGTTTGCAGATAGTGCTACTCTTGATGCAAGTTGGTGCTTGGTTTGCGTCTTATGTTCGGTAGCCTCAGAAATAGTATTGGAGGCACCCGATGGAACTCCTAGGTGACGTGGGTCATGTGGAATCTTGTTTTGATCTATTTTGAGATAGTGTTAGCGTCGGTGCAAGATAGGTGCACGGTTTGCACTGAACGTACCATAGGCATCGAAATCATTTTGGACACACTCGATGGGACTCCTAGGTGACGAGGCTCCAATGGAAGCTCGGTACGGTCCATTTGGAGATAGTGCTACTCTTGATGCATGATTGGTGCATGGTTTGCGTCGAACATACCGTTGGCTCAGAAATAGTATTGGAGGCACCCGATGGAACTCCTAGGTTACGTGGGTCATGTGGAATCTTGTTTCGATCTGTTTTGAAACAATGTAAGCGTCGGTGCAAGATAGGTGCTCGGTTTGCGTCAAACGTACCATAGGTTCATAAATTGTTTTAGACGCACCCGTGGTACTCATAGGTGATGAGGGTCTGGTGGAGCTCTGTTTGGTCCGTTTGGGGATAGTGCTATCGAAGATAGGTGCACGGTTTGCATTGAACGTACCATAGGTCATAAATAGTTTTGGACGCATCCGATGGAACTCGTAAGTGACGTGGGTCGTGTGGAATCTCGTTTTAGTCCATTTGGAGATAGTGTTAGTGTCAGTGCAAGGTTGGAGAATGGTTTGCACCGAACATACCATAGGCATAGAAATCATTTTGGACGATCTCGATCAGACTCCTATATGACGAGGCTCAAGTGGAAGCTCGGTTTGGTCCGTTTCGGGATAGTGCTTCTCTTGATGCAGGATTGGTGCTTGGTTTGCACCAAATGTAGCATAGGCATAGAAATCATTTTGGACGCACTCGAGAGGACTCCTAGGTGACGAGGCTCAAGTGGAAGCTCGATTCGCTACATTTGGAGATAGTGCTACTCTTGACGCAAGATTGGTGCTCGGTTTGCGTTGAATGTGCCGTAGGCTCAGAAATAGTATTGGAGGCACCCGATGGAACTCCTAGGTGACGTGGGTCCTGTGGAATCTTGTTTTGATCTATTTTAAGACAGTGTTAGTGTCGGTGCAAGATAGGTACACGGTTTGCACTGAACGTACCATAGGCATAGAAATCGTTTTGGACACACTCAATGGGACTCCTAGGTAACGAGGCTCAAGTGGAAGCTCGGTACGGTCCATTTGGAGATAATGCTACTCTTGATGCATGATTGGTGCACGGTTTGCGTCGAACATACCGTAGGCTCGGAAATAGTATTGGAGGCACCCGATGGAACTCCTTGGTTACATGGGTCATGTGGAATCTTGTTTCGATCTGTTTTGAAACAGTGTTAGCGTCGGTGCAAGATAGGTGCTCGGTTTGCGTCAAACGTACCATAGGTTCATAAATTATTTTTGAAGCACCCGCGGTACTCCTAGGTTATGAGGGTCTGGTGGAGATCTGTTTGGTCCGTTTGGAGATAGTGCTACAGAAGATAGGTGCACGGTTTGCATTGAACGTACCATAGGTCATAAACAGTTTTGGACGCACCCGATGGAACTCGTAAGTGAAGTGGGTCGTGTGGAATCTCGTTTTAGTCCATTTGGAGATAGTGTTAGTGTCAGTGCAAGGTTGGAGCACGGTTTGCACCGAACATACCATAGGCACAGAAATCGTTTTGGATGATCTCGATCGGACTCCTATGTGACGAGGCTCAAGTGGAAGCTCGGTTCGGTCTGTTTCGGGATAGTGCTTCTCTTGATGCAGGATTGGTGCTTGGTTTGCACCAAATGTAGCATAGGCATAGAAATCATTTTGGACGCACTCGAGAGGACTCCTAGGTGACAAGGCTCAAGTGGAAGCTCGATTCGCTACGTTTGCAGATAGTGCTACTCTTGATGCAAGTTGGTGCTTGGTTTGCGTCTTATGTTTGGTAGGCTCAGAAATCGTATTGGAGGCACCCGATGGAACTCCTAGGTGACGTGGGTCATGTGGAATCTCGTTTTGATCTATTTTGAGACAGTGTTAGCGTCGGTGCAAGATAGGTGCATGGTTTGCACTGAACGTACCGTAGGCATAGAAATCGTTTTGGACACACTCGATGGGACTCCTAGGTGACGAGGCTCCAATGGAAGCTCGGTACGGTCCATTTGGAGATAGTGCTACTCTTGATGCATGATTGGTGCATGGTTTGCGTCGAACGTACCGTTGGCTCAGAAATAGTATTGGAGGCACCCGATGGAACTCCTAGGTTACGTGGGTCATGTGGAATCTTGTTTTGATCTGTTTTGAAACAATGTAAGCGTCGGTGCAAGATAGGTGCTTGGTTTGCGTCAAACGTACCATAGGTTCATAAATTGTTTTAGACGCACCCGCGGTACTCCTAGGTGATGAGGGTCTGGTGGAGCTTTGTTTGGTCCGTTTGGGGATAGTGCTATAGAAGATAGGTGCACGGTTTGCATTGAACGTACCATAGGTCATAAATAGTTTTGGACGCATCCGATGGAACTCGTAAGTGACGTGGGTCATATGGAATCTTGTTTTAGTCCATTTGGAGACAGTGTTAGTGTCAGTGCAAGGTTGGAGAACGGTTTGCACCGAACATACCATAGGCATAGAAATCATTTTGGATGATCTCGATCAGACTCCTATATGACGAGGCTCAAGTGGATGCTCGGTTCGGTCCATTTTGGGATAGTGCTTCTCTTGATGCAAGATTGGTGCTTGGTTTGCACCAAATGTAGCATAGGCATAGAAATCATTTTGGACGCACTCGAGAGGACTCCTAGGTGATGAGGCTCAAGTGGAAGCTCGATTCGGTACGTTTGGAGATAGTGCTACTCTTGATGCAAGATTGGTGCTCGGTTTGCGTCGAATATGCCGTAGGCTCGGAAATAGTATTGGAGGCACCTGATGGAACTCCTAGGTGATGTGGGTCATGTGGAATCTCGTTTTGATCTATTTTAAGACAGTGTTAGCGTTGGTGCAGGATAGGTGCACGGTTTGCACTGAACGTATCATAGGCATAGAAATCGTTTTGGACACACTCGATGGGACTCCTAGGTGACGAGGCTCAAGTGCAAGCTCAGTACGGTCCATTTGGATATAGTGCTACTCTTGATGCATGATTGGTGCACGGTTTGCGTCGAACGTACCATTGGCTCAGAAATAGTATTGGAGGCACCCGATGGAAGTCCTAGGTTACGTGGGTCAGGTGGAACCTTGTTTCGATCTGTTTTGAAACAGTGTTAGCGTCGGTGCAAGATAGGTGCTCGGTTTGTGTCAAATGTACCATAGGTTCATAAATTGTTTTAGAAGCACCCGCGCTACTCCTAGGTGATGAGGGTCTGGTGGAGATCTGTTTGGTTCGTTTGGAGATAGTGCAACAGAAGATAGGTGCACGGTTTGCATTGAACATACCATAGCTCATAAACAGTTTTGGACGCACCCGATGGAACTCGTAAGTGAAGTGGGTCGTGTGGAATCTCGTTTTAGTCCATTTGGAGATAGTGTTAGTGTCAGTGCAAGGTTGGAGCACGGTTTGCACCGAACATAACATAGGCATAGAAATCATTTTGGATGATCTCGATCAGACTCCTATGTGACGAGGCTCAAGTGGAAGCTCGGTTCGGTCCGTTTCGGGATAGTGCTTCTCTTGATGCAAGATTGGTGCTTGGTTTGCACCAAATGTAGCATAGGCATAGAAATCATTTTGGACGCACTCGAGAGGACTCCTTGGTGACGAGGCTCAAGTGGAAGCTCGATTCGGTACGTTTGGAGATAGTGCTACTCTTGACGCAAGATTGGTGCTCGGTTTGCGTTGAATGTGCCGTAGGCTCGGAAATAGTATTAGAGGCACCCGATGGAACTCCTAGGTGACGTGGGTCCTGTGGAATCTTGTTTTGATCTATTTTAAGACAGTGTTAGTGTCGATGCAAGATAGGTGCACGGTTTGCACTAAACGTACCATAGGCATAGAAATCGTTTTGGATACACTCAATGGGACTCCTAGGTAACGAGGCTCAAGTGGAAGCTCGGTACGGTCCATTTGGAGATAATGCTACTCTTGATGCATGATTGGTGCACGGTTTGCGTCGAACATACCGTAGGCTCGGAAATAGTATTGGAGGCACCCGATGGAACTCCTTGGTTACATGGGTCATGTGGAATCTTGTTTCGATCTGTTTTGAAACAGTGTTAGCATCGGTGCAAGATAGGTGCTCGGTTTGCGTCAAACGTACCATAGGTTCATAAATTATTTTTGAAGCACCCGCGGTACTCCTAGGTTATGAGGGTCTGGTGGAGATCTGTTTGGTCCGTTTGGAGATAGTGCTATAGAAGATAGGTGCACGGTTTGCATTGAACGTACCATAGGTCATAAATAGTTTTGGACGCACCCGATGGAACTCGTAAGTGAAGTGGGTCGTGTGGAATCTCATTTTAGTCCATTTGGAGATAGTGTTAGTGTCAGTGCAAGGTTGGAGCACGGTTTGCACCAAACATACCATAGGCACAGAAATCGTTTTGGATGATCTCGATCAGACTCCTATGTGACTTGGCTCAAGTGGAAGCTCGGTTCGGTCTGTTTCGGGATAGTGCTTCTCTTTGATGCAGGATTGGTGCTTGGTTTGCACCAAATGTAGCATAGGCATAGAAATCATTTCGGACGCACTCGAGAGGACTCCTAGGTGACGAGGCTCAAGTGGAAGCTCGATTCGGTACGTTTGCAGATAGTGCTACTCTTGATGCAAGTTGGTGCTTGGTTTGCGTCTTGTGTTCGGTAGGCTCAGAAATAGTATTGGAGGCACCCGATGGAACTCCTAGGTGACGTGGGTCAGTGGAATCTCGTTTTGATCTATTTTGAGACAGTATTAGCGTCGGTGCAAGATAGGTGCATGGTTTGCACTGAACGTACTATAGGCATAGAAATCGTTTTGGACACACTCGATGGGACTCCTAGGTGACGAGGCTCCAATGGAAGCTCGGTACGGTCCATTTGGAGATAGTGCTACTCTTGATGCATGATTGGTGCATGGTTTGCGTCGAACATACCGTTGGCTCAGAAATAGTATTGGAGGCACCCGATGGAACTCCTAGGTTACGTGGGTCATGCGGAATCTTGTTTCGATCTGTTTTGAAACAATGTAAGCGTCGGTGCAAGATAGGTGCTCGGTTTGCGTCAAACGTACCATAGGTTCATAAATTGTTTTAGACGCACCCGCGGTACTCCTAGGTGATGAGGGTCTGGTGGAGCTCTGTTTGGTCCGTTTGGGGATAGTGCTATAGAAGATAGGTGCACGGTTTGCATTGAACGTACCATATGTCATAAATAGTTTTGGACGCATCCGATGGAACTCGTAAGTGACGTGGGTCGTGTGGAATCTTGTTTTAGTCCATTTGGAGACAGTGTTAGTGTCAGTGCAAGTTTGGAGAACGGTTTGCACCGAACATACCATAGGCATAGAAATCATTTTGGACGATCTCGATCAGACTCCTATATGACGAGGCTCAAGTGGATGCTCGGTTCGGTCCATTTTGGGATAGTGCTTCTCTTGATGCAAGATTGGTGCTTGGTTTGCACCAAATGTTGCATAGGCATAGAAATCATTTTGGACGCACTCGAGAGGACTCCTAGGTGATGAGGCTCAAGTGGAAGCTCAATTCGGTACGTTTGGAGATAGTGCTACTCTTGATGCAAGATTTTTGCTCGGTTTGCGTCGAATATGCCGTAGGCTCGGAAAATAGTATTGGAGGCACCTGATGGAACTCCTAGGTGACGTGGGTCATGTGGAATCTCATTTTGATCTATTTGGAGACAGTGTTAGCGTTGGTGCAAGATAGGTGCACGGTTTGCACTGAACGTACCATAGGCATAGAAATCGTTTTGGACACACTCGATGGGACTCCTAGGTGACGAGGCTCAAGTGGAAGCTCAGTACGGTCCATTTGGATATAGTGCTACTCTTGATGCATGATTGGTGCACGGTTTGCGTCGAACGTACCGTTGGCTCAGAAATAGTATTGGAGGCACCCGATGGAAGTCCTAGGTTACGTGGGTCAGGTGGAACCTTGTTTCGATATGTTTTGAAACAGTGTTAGCGTCGGTGCAAGATAGGTGCTCGGTTTGTGTCAAATGTACCATAGGTTCATAAATTGTTTTAGAAGCACCCGCGCTGCTCCTAGGTGATGAGGGTCTGGTGGAGATCTGTTTGGTTCGTTTGGAGATAGTGCTACAGAAGATAGGTGCACGGTTTGCATTGAACGTACCATAGGTCATAAATAGTTTTGGACGCACCCGATGGAACTCGTAAGTGAAGTGGGTCGTGTGGAATCTCGTTTTAGTCCATTTGGAGATAGTGTTAGTGTCAGTGCAAGGTTGGAGCACGGTTTGCACCGAACATACCATAGGCATAGAAATCGTTTTGGATGATCTCGATCAGACTCCTATGTGACGAGGCTCAAGTGGAAGCTCGGTTCGGTCCGTTTCGGGATAGTGCTTCTCTTGATGCAAGATTGGTGCTTGGTTTGCACCAAATGTAGCATAGGCATAGAAATCATTTTGGACGCACTCGAGAGGACTCCTAGGTGACGAGGCTCAAGTGGAAGCTCGATTCGGTACGTTTGGAGATAGTGCTACTCTTGACGCAAGATTGGTGCTCGGTTTGCGTTGAATGTGCCGTAGGCTCGGAAATAGTATTGGAGGCACCCGATGGAACTCCTAGGTGACGTGGGTCCTGTGGAATCTTGTTTTGATCTATTTTAAGACAGTGTTAGTGTCGGTGCAAGATAGGTGCACGGTTTGCACTGAACGTACCATAGGCATAGAAATCGTTTTGGACACACTCAATGGGACTCCTAGGTAAAGAGGCTCAAGTGGAAGCTCGGTACGGTCCATTTGGAGATAATGCTACTCTTGATGCATTGGTGCACGGTTTGCGTCGAACATACCGTAGGCTCAGAAATAGTATTGGAGGCACCCGATGGAACTCCTTGGTTACATGGGTCATGTGGAATCTTGTTTCGATCTGTTTTGAAACAGTGTTAGCGTCGGTGCAAGATAGGTGCTCGGTTTGCGTCAAACGTACCATAGGTTCAGAAATTATTTTTGAAGCACCCGCGGTACTCCTAGGTTATGAGGGTCTGGTGGAGATCTGTTTGGTCCGTTTGGAGATAGTGCTACAGAAGATAGGTGCACGGTTTGCATTGAACGTACCATAGGTCATAAACAGTTTTGGACGCACCCGATGGAACTCGTAAGTGAAGTGGGTCGTGTGGAATCTCGTTTTAGTCCATTTGCAGATAGTGTTAGTGTCAGTGCAAGGTTGGAGCACGGTTTGCAGCGAACATACCATAGGCACAGAAATCGTTTTGGATGATCTCGATCAGACTCCTATGTGACGAGGCTCAAGTGGAAGCTCGGTTCGGTCTGTTTCGGGATAGTGCTTCTCTTGATGCAGGATTGGTGCTTGGTTTGCACCAAATGTAGCATAGGCATAGAAATCATTTTGGACGCACTCGAGAGGACTCCTAGGTGACGAGGCTCAAGTGGAAGCTCGATTCGGTACGTTTGCAGATAGTGCTACTCTTGATGCAAGTTGGTGCTTGGTTTGCGTCTTATGTTCGGTAGGCTCAGAAATAGTATTGGAGGCACCCGATGGAACTCCTAGGTGACGTGGGTCATGTGGAATCTCGTTTTGATCTATTTTGAGACAGTGTTAGCGTCGGTGCAAGATAGGTGCACGATTTGCACTGAACGTACCATAGGCATAGAGATCGTTTTGGACACACTCGATGGGACTCCTAGGTGACGAGGCTCCAATGGAAGCTCGGTACAGTCCATTTGGAGATAGTGCTACTCTTGATGCATGATTGGTGCATGGTTTGCGTCGAACGTACCGTTGGCTCAGAAATAGTATTGGAGGCACCCGATGGAACTCCTAGGTTACGTGGGTCATGTGGAATCTTGTTTCGATCTGTTTTGAAACAATGTAAGCGTCGGTGCAAGATAGGTGCTCGGTTTGCGTCAAACGTACCATAGGTTCATAAATTGTTTTAGACGCACCCGCGGTACTCCTAGGTGATGAGGGTCTGGTGGAGCTCTGTTTGGTCTGTTTGGGGATAGTGCTATAGAAGATAGGTGCACGGTTTGCATTGAACGTACCATAGGTCATAAATAGTTTTGGACGCATCCGATGGAACTCGTAAGTGACGTGGGTCGTGTGGAATCTTGTTTTAGTCCATTTGGAGACCGTGTTAGTGTCAGTGCAAGGTTGGAGAACGGTTTGCACCGAACATACCATAGGCATAGAAATCATTTTGGACGATCTCGATCAGACTCCTATATGACGAGGCTCAAGTGGATGCTCGGTTCGGTCCATTTTGGGATAGTGCTTCTCTTGATGCAAGATTGGTGCTTGGTTTGCACCAAATGTAGCATAGGCATAGAAATCATTTTGGACGCACTCGAAAGGACTCCTAGGTGATGAGGCTCAAGTGGAAGCTCGATTCGGTACGTTTGGAGATAGTGCTACTCTTGATGCAAGATTGGTGCTCGGTTTGCGTCGAATATGCCGTAGGCTCGGAAATAGTATTGAAGGCACTTGATGGAACTCCTAGGTGACGTGGGTCATGTGGAATCTCGTTTTGATCTATTTTGAGACAGTGTTAGCGTTGGTGCAAGATAGGTGCACGGTTTGCACTGAACGTACCATAGGCATAGAAATCGTTTTGGACACACTCGATGGGACTCCTAGGTGACGAGGCTCAAGTGGAAGCTCAGTACGGTCCATTTGGATATAGTGCTACTCTTGATGCATGATTGGTGCACGGTTTGCGTCGAACGTACCGTTGGCTCAGAAATAGTATTGGAGGCACCCGATGGAAGTCCTAGGTTACGTGGGTCAGGTGGAACCTTGTTTCGATCTGTTTTGAAATGGTGTTAGCGTCGGTGCAAGATAGGTGCTCGGTTTGTGTCAAATGTACCATAGGTTCATAAATTGTTTTAGAAGCACCCGCGCTACTCCTAGGTGATGAGGGTCTGGTGGAGATCTGTTTGGTTCGTTTGGAGATAGTGCTACAGAAGATAGGTGCACGGTTTGCATTGAACGTACCATAGGTCATAAACAGTTTTGGACGCACCCGATGGAACTCGTAAGTGAAGTGGGTCGTGTGGAATCTCGTTTTAGTCCATTTGGAGATAGTGTTAGTGTCAGTGCAAGGTTGGAGCACGGTTTGCTCCGAACATACCATAGGCATAGAAATCATTTTGGATGATCTCGATCAGACTCCTATGTGACGAGGCTCAAGTGGAAGCTCGGTTCGGTCCGTTTCGGGATAGTGCTTCTCTTGATGCAAGATTGGTGCTTGGTTTGCACCAAATGTAGCATAGGCATAGAAATCATTTTGGACGCACTCGAGAGGACTCCTAGGTGACGAGGCTCAAGTGGAAGCTCGATTCGGTACGTTTGGAGATAGTGCTACTCTTGACGCAAGATTGGTGCTCGGTTTGCGTTGAATGTGCCGTAGGCTCGGAAATAGTATTGGAGGCACCCGATGGAACTCCTAGGTGACGTGGGTCCTATGGAATCTTGTTTTGATCTATTTTTAAGACAGTGTTAGTGTCAGTGCAAGATAGGTGCACGGTTTGCACTGAACGTACCATAGGCATAGAAATCGTTTTGGACACACTCAATGGGACTCCTAGGTAACGAGGCTCAAGTGGAAGCTCGGTACGGTCCATTTGGAGATAATGCTACTCTTGATGCATGATTGGTGCACGGTTTGCGTCGAACATACCGTAGGCTCGGAAATAGTATTGGAGGCACCCGATGGAACTCCTTGGTTACATGGGTCATGTGGAATCTTGTTTCGATCTATTTTGAAACAGTGTTAGCGTCGGTGCAAGATAGGTGCTCGGTTTGCGTCAAACGTACCATAGGTTCATAAATTATTTTTGAAGCACCCGTGGTACTCCTAGGTTATGAGGGTCTGGTGGAGATCTGTTTGGTCCGTTTGGAGATAGTGCTACAGAAGATAGGTGCACGGTTTGCATTGAACGTACCATAGGTCATAAACAGTTTTGGACGCACCCGATGGAACTCGTAAGTGAAGTGGGTCGTGTGGAATCTCGTTTTAGTCCATTTGGAGATAGTGTTAGTGTCAGTGCAAGGTTGGAGCACGGTTTGCAGCGAACATACCATAGGCATAGAAATCGTTTTGGATGATCTCGATCAGACTCCTATGTGACGAGGCTCAAGTGGAAGCTCGGTTCGGTCTGTTTCGGGATAGTGCTTCTCTTGATGCAGGATTGGTGCTTGGTTTGCACCAAATGTAGCATAGGCATAGAAATCATTTTGGACGCACTCGAGAGGACTCCTAGGTGACGAGGCTCAAGTGGAAGCTCAATTTGGTACGTTTGCAGATAGTGCTACTCTTGACGCAAGTTGGTGCTTGGTTTGCGTCTTATGTTCGGTAGGCTCAGAAATAGTATTGGAGGCACCCGATGGAACTCCTAGGTGACGTGGGTCATGTGGAATCTCGTTTTGATCTATTTTGAGACAGTGTTAGCGTCGGTGCAAGATAGGTGCACGGTTTGCACTGAACGTACCATAGGCATAGAAATCATTTTGGACACACTCGATGGGACTCCTAGGTGACGAGGCTCCAATGGAAGCTCGGTACGGTCCATTTGGAGATAGTGCTACTCTTGATGCATGATTGGTGCATGGTTTGCGTCGAACGTACCGTTGGCTCAGAAATAGTATTGGAGGCACCCGATGGAACTCCTAGGTTACGTGGGTCATGTGGAATCTTGTTTCGATCTGTTTTGAAACAATGTAAGCGTCGGTGCAAGATAGGTGCTCGGTTTGCGTCAAACGTACCATAGGTTCATAAATTGTTTTAGATGCACCCGCGGTACTCCTAGGTGATGAGGGTCTGGTGGAGCTCTGTTTGGTCCGTTTGGGGATAGTGCTATAGAAGATAGGTGCACGGTTTGCATTGAACGTACCATAGGTCATAAATAGTTTTGGACGCATCCGATGGAACTCGTAAGTGACGTGGGTCGTGTGGAATCTTGTTTTAGTCCATTTGGAGACAGTGTTAGTGTCAGTGCAAGGTTGGAGAACGGTTTGCACCGAACATACCATAGGCATAGAAATCATTTTGGACGATCTCGATCAGACTCCTATATGACGAGGCTCAAGTGGATGCTCGGTTCGGTCCATTTTGGGATAGTGCTTCTCTTGATGCAAGATTGGTGCTTGGTTTGCACCAAATGTAGCATACGCATAGAAATCATTTTGGACGCACTCGAGAGGACTCCTAGGTGATGAGGCTCAAATGGAAGCTCGATTCTGTACGTTTAGAGATAGTGCTACTCTTGATGCAAGATTGGTGCTCGGTTTGCGTCGAATATGCCGTAGGCTCAGAAATAGTATTGGAGGCACCTGATGGAACTCCTAGGTGACGTGGGTCATGTGAAATCTTGTTTTGATCTATTTTGAGACAGTGTTAGCGTTGGTGCAAGATAGGTGCACGGTTTGCACTGAACGTACCATAGGCATAGAAATCATTTTGGACACACTCGATGGGACTCCTAGGTGACGAGGCTCAAGTGGAAGCTCAGTACGGTCCATTTGGATATAGTGCTACTCTTGATGCATGATTGGTGCACGGTTTGCGTCGAACGTACCGTTGGCTCAGAAATAGTATTGGAGACACCCGATGGAAGTCCTAGGTTACGTGTTTCAGGTGGAACCTTCTTTCGATCTGTTTTGAAACAGTGTTAGTGTCGGTGCAAGATAGGTGCTCGGTTTGTGTCAAATGTACCATAGGTTCATAAATTATTTTAGAAGCACCCGCGCTACTCCTAGGTGATGAGGCTCTGGTGGAGATCTCTTTGGTTCGTTTGGAGATAGTGCTACAGAAGATAGGTGCACGGTTTGCATTGAACGTACCATAGGTCATAAACAGTTTTGGACGCACCCGATGGAACTCGTAAGTGAAGTGGGTCGTGTGGAATCTCGTTTTAGTCCATTTGGAGATAGTGTTAGTGTCAGTGCAAGGTTGGAGCACGGTTTGCACCGAACATACCATAGGCATAGAAATCGTTTTGGATGATCTCGATCAGACTCCTATGTGACGAGGCTCAAGTGGAAGCTCGGTTCGGTCCGTTTTGGGATAGTGCTTCTCTTGATGCAAGATTGGTGCTTGGTTTGCACCAAATGTAGCATAGGCATAGAAATCATTTTGGACGCACTTGAGAGGACTCCTAGGTGATGAGGCTCAAGTGGAAGCTCGATTCGGTATGTTTGGAGACAGTGCTACTCTTGACGCAAGATTGGTGCTCGGTTTGCGTTGAATGTGCCGTAGGCTCAGAAATAGTATTGGAGGCACCCGATGGAACTCCTAGGTGACGTGGGTCCTATGGAATCTTGTTTTGATCTATTTTAAGACAGTGTTAGTGTCGGTGCAAGATAGGTGCACGGTTTGCACTGAACGTACCATAGGCATGGAAATCATTTTGGACACACTCAATGGGACTCCTAGGTAACGAGGCTCAAGTGGAAGCTCGGTACGGTCCATTTGGAGATAATGCTACTCTTGATGCATGATTGGTGCACGGTTTGCGTCGAACATACCGTAGGCTCGGAAATAGTATTGGAGGCACCCGATGGAACTCCTTGGTTACATGGGTCATGTGGAATCTTGTTTCGATCTGTTTTGAAACAGTGTTAGCGTCGGTGCAAGATAGGTGCTCGGTTTGCGTCAAACATACCATAGGTTCATAAATTATTTTTGAAGCACCCGTGGTACTCCTAGGTTATGAGGGTCTGGTGGAGATCTGTTTGGTCCGTTTGGAGATAGTGCTACAGAAAATAGGTGCACGGTTTGCATTGAACGTACCATAGGTCATAAATAGTTTTGGACGCACCCGATGGAACTCGTAAGTGAAGTGGGTCGTGTGGAATCTCGTTTTAGTCCATTTGGAGATAGTGTTAGTGTCAGTGCAAGGTTGGAGCACGGTTTGCAGCGAACATACCATAGGCACAGAAATCATTTTGGATGATCTTGATCAGACTCCTATGTGACGAGGCTCAAGTGGAAGCTCGGTTCGGTCTGTTTCAGGATAGTGCTTCTCTTGATGCAGGATTGGTGCTTGGTTTGCACCAAATGTAGCATAGGCATAGAAATCATTTTGGACGCACTCGAGAGGACTCCTAGGTGACGAGGCTCAAGTGGAAGCTCGATTCGGTACGTTTGCAGATAGTGCTACTCTTGATGCAAGTTGGTGCTTGGTTTGCGTCTTATGTTCGGTAGGCTCAGAAATAGTATTGGAGGCACCCGATGGAACTCCTAGGTGACGTGGGTCATGTGGAATCTCGTTTTGATCTATTTTGAGACAGTGTTAGCGTCGGTGCAAGATAGGTGCACGGTTTGCACTGAACGTACCATAGGCATAGAAATCATTTTGGACACACTCGATGGGACTCCTAGGTGACGAGGCTCCAATGGAAGCTCGGTACGGTCCATTTGGAGATAGTGCTACTCTTGATGCATGATTGGTGCATGGTTTGCGTCGAACGTACCGTTGGCTCAGAAATAGTATTGGAGGCACCCGATGGAACTCCTAGGTTACGTGGGTCATGTGGAATCTTGTTTCGATCTGTTTTGAAACAATGTAAGCGTCGGTGCAAGATAGGTGCTCGGTTTGCGTCAAACGTACCATAGGTTCATAAATTGTTTTAGACGCACCCGCGGTACTCCTAGGTGATGAGGGTCTGGTGGAGCTCTGTTTGGTCCGTTTGGGGATAGTGCTATAGAAGATAGGTGCACGGTTTGCATTGAACGTACCATAGGTCATAAATAGTTTTGGACGCATCCGATGGAACTCGTAAGTGACGTGGGTCGTGTGGAATCTTGTTTTAGTCCATTTGGAGACAGTGTTAGTGTCAGTGCAAGGTTGGAGAACGGTTTGCACCGAACATACCATAGGCATAGAAATCATTTTGGACGATCTCGATCAGACTCCTATATGACGAGGCTCAAGTGGATGCTCGGTTCGGTCCATTTTGGGATAGTGCTTCTCTTGATGCAAGATTGGTGCTTGGTTTGCACCAAATGTAGCATACGCATAGAAATCATTTTGGACGCACTCAAGAGGACTCCTAGGTGATGAGGCTCAAGTGGAAGCTCGATTCGGTACGTTTAGAGATAGTGCTACTCTTGATGCAAGATTGGTGCTCGGTTTGCGTCGAATATGCCGTAGGCTCAGAAATAGTATTGGAGGCACCTGATGGAACTCCTAGGTGACGTGGGTCATGTGGAATCTCGTTTTGATCTATTTTGAGACAGTGTTAGCGTTGGTGCAAGATAGGTGCACGGTTTGCACTGAACGTACCATAGGCATAGAAATCATTTTGGACACACTCGATGGGACTCCTAGGTGACGAGGCTCAAGTGGAAGCTCAGTACGGTCCATTTGGATATAGTGCTACTCTTGATGCATGATTGGTGCACGGTTTGCGTCGAACATACCGTTGGCTCAGAAATAGTATTGGAGACACCTGATGGAAGTCCTAGGTTACGTGTTTCAGGTGGAACCTTGTTTCGATCTGTTTTGAAACAGTGTTAGCGTCGGTGCAAGATAGGTGCTCGGTTTGTGTCAAATGTACCATAGGTTCATAAATTGTTTTAGAAGCACCCGCGCTACTCCTAGGTGATGAGGGTCTGGTGGAGATCTGTTTGGTTCGTTTGGAGATAGTGCTACAGAAGATAGGTGCACGGTTTGCATTGAACGTACCATAGGACATAAACAGTTTTGGACGCACCCGATGGAACTCCTAAGTGAAGTGGGTCGTGTGGAATCTCGTTTTAGTCCATTTGGAGATAGTGTTAGTGTTAGTGCAAGGTTGGAGCACGGTTTGCACCGAACATACCATAGGCATAGAAATCGTTTTGGATGATCTCGATCAGACTCCTATGTGACGAGGCTCAAGTGGAAGCTCGGTTCGGTCCGTTTCGGGATAGTGCTTCTCTTGATGCAAGATTGGTGCTTGGTTTGCACCAAATGTAGCATAGGCATAGAAATCATTTTGGACGCACTTGAGAGGACTCCTAGGTGACGAGGCTCAAGTGGAAGCTCGATTCGGTACGTTTGGAGATAGTGCTACTCTTGACGCAAGATTGGTGCTCGGTTTGCGTTGAATGTGCCGTAGGCTCGAAAATAGTATTGGAGGCACCCGATGGAACTCCTAGGTGACGTGGGTCCTGTGGAATCTTGTTTTGATCTATTTTAAGACAGTGTTAGTGTCAGTGCAAGATAGGTGCACGGTTTGCACTGAACGTACCATAGGCATAGAAATCGTTTTGGACACACTCAATGGGACTCCTAGGTAACGAGGCTCAAGTGGAAGCTCGGTACGGTCCATTTGGAGATAATGCTACTCTTGATGCATGATTGGTGCACGGTTTGCGTCGACCATACCGTAGGCTCGGAAATAGTATTGGAGGCACCCGATGGAACTCCTTGGTTACATGGGTCATGTGGAATCTTGTTTCGATCTGTTTTGAAACAGTGTTAGCGTCGGTGCAAGATAGGTGCTCGGTTTGCGTCAAACGTACCATAGGTTCATAAATTATTTTTGAAGCACCCGCGGTACACCTAGGTTATGAGGGTCTGGTGGAGATCTGTTTGGTCCATTTGGAGATAGTGCTACAGAAGATAGGTGCACGGTTTGCATTGAACGTACCATAGGTCATAAACAGTTTTGGACGCACCCGATGGAACTCGTAAGTGAAGTGGGTCGTGTGGAATCTTGTTTTAGTCCATTTGGAGATAGTGTTAGTGTCAGTGCAAGGTTGAGCACGGTTTGCACCGAACGTACCATAGGCACAGAAATCGTTTTGGATGATCTCGATCAGACTCCTATGTGACGAGGCTCAAGTGGAAGCTCGGTTCGGTCTGTTTCGGAATAGTGCTTCTGTTGATGCAGGATTGGTGCTTGGTTTGCACCAAATGTAGCATAGGCATAGAAATCATTTTGGACGCACTCGAGAGGACTCCTAGGTGACGAGGCTCAAGTGGAAGCTCGATTCGGTACGTTTGGAGATAGTGCTACTCTTGACGCAAGATTGGTGCTCGGTTTGCGTTGAATGTGCCATAGGCTCGGAAATTGTATTGGAGGCACCGATGGAACTCCTAGGTGACGTGGGTCCTATGGAATCTTGTTTTGATCTATTTTAAGACAGTGTTAGTGTCGATGCAAGATAGGTGCACGGTTTGCACTAAACTTACCATAGGCATAGAAATCGTTTTGGACACACTCAATGGGACTCCTAGGTAACGAGGCTTAAGTGGAAGCTCGGTACGGTCAATTTGGAGATAATGCTACTCTTGATGCATGATTGGTGCACGGTTTGCGTCGAACATACCGTAGGCTCGGAAATAGTATTGGAGGCACCCGATGGAACTCCTTGGTTACATGGGTCATGTGGAATCTTGTTTCGATCTGTTTTGAAACATTGTTAGCGTCGGTGCAAGATAGGTGCTCGGTTTGCGTCAAACGTACCATAGGTTCATAAATTATTTTTGAAGCACCCGCGGTACTCCTAGGTTATGAGGGTCTGGTGGAGATCTGTTTGGTCCATTTGGAGATAGTGCTACAGAAGATAGTTGCACGGTTTGCATTGAACGTACCATAGGTCATAAACAGTTTTGGACGCACCCGATGGAACTCGTAAGTGAAGTGGGTCGTGTGGAATCTCGTTTTAGTCCATTTGGAGATAGTGTTAGTGTCAGTGCAAGGTTGGAGCACGGTTTGCACCGAACATACCATAGGCACAGAAATCGTTTTGGATGATCTCGATCAGACTCCTATGTGACGAGGCTCAAGTGGAAGCTCGGTTCGGTCTGTTTCGGGATAGTGCTTCTCTTGATGTAGGATTGGTGCTTGGTTTGCACCAAATGTAGCATAGGCATAGAAATCATTTTGGACGCACTCGAGAGGACTCCTAGGTGACGAGGCTCAAGTGGAAGCTCGATTCGGTACGTTTGCAGATAGTGCTACTCTTGATGCAAGTTGGTGCTTGGTTTGCGTCTTATGTTCCGTAGGCTCAGAAATAGTATTGGAGGCACCCGATGGAACTCCTAGGTGACGTGGGTCATGTGGAATCTTGTTTTGATCTATTTTGAGACAGTGTTAGCGTCAGTGCAAGATAGGTGCACGGTTTACACTGAACGTACCATAGGCATAGAAATCATTTTGGACACACTCGACGGGACTCCTAGGTGACGAGGCTCCAATGGAAGCTCGGTACGATCCATTTGGAGATAGTGCTACTCTTGATGCATGATTGGTGCATGGTTTGCGTCGAACGTACCGTTGGCTCAGAAATAGTATTGGAGGCACCCGATGGAACTCCTAGGTTACGTGGGTCATGTGGAATCTTGTTTCGATATGTTTTGAAACAATGTAAGCGTCGGTGCAAGATAGGTGCTCGGTTTGCGTCAAACGTACCATAGGTTCATAAATTGTTTTAGACGCACCCGCGGTACTCCTAGGTGATGAGGGTCTGGTGGAGCTCTGTTTGGTCCGTTTGGGGATAGTGCTATAGAAGATAGGTGCACGGTTTGCATTGAACGTACCATAGGTCATAAATAGTTTTGGACGCATCCGATGGAACTCGTAAGTGACATGGGTCGTGTGGAATCTCGTTTTAGTCCATTTGGAGACAGTGTTAGTGTCAGTGCAAGGTTGGAGAACAGTTTGCACCGAACATACCATAGGCATAGAAATCATTTTGGACGATCTCGATCAGACTCCTATATGATGAGGCTCAAGTGGATGCTCGGTTCGGTCCATTTTGGGATAGTGCTTCTCTTGATGCAAGATTGGTGCTTGGTTTGCACCAAATGTAGCATAGGCATAGAAATCATTTTGGACGCACTCGAGAGGACTCCTAGGTGATGAGGCTCAAGTGGAAGCTCGATTCGGTATGTTTGGAGATAGTGCTACTCTTTATGCAAGATTGGTGCTCGGTTTGCGTTGAATGTGCCGTAGGCTCGGAAATAGTATTGGAGGCACCCGATGGAACTCCTAGGTGACGTGGGTCATGTGGAATCTCGTTTTGATCTGTTTTGAGACAGTGTTAGCGTCGGTGCAAGATAGGTGCACGGTTTGCGCTGAACGTACAATAGGCATAGAAATCGTTTTGGACACACTCGATGGGAATCCTAGGTGACGTGGCTCAAGTGGAAGCTCAGTACGGTCCATTTGGATATAGTGCTACTCTTGATGCATGATTGGTTCACGGTTTGCGTCGAACGTACCGTACGCTCGGAAATAGTATTGGATGCACCTGATGGAACTCCTAGGTTACGTGGGTCAGGTGGAATCTTGTTTCGATCTGTTTTGAAACAGAGATAGCGTCGGTGCAAGATAGGTGCTCGGTTTACGTCAAATGTACCATAGGTTCATAAATTGTTTTAGAAGCACCCGCGGTACTCCTAGGTGATGAGGGTCTGGTGGAGATCTGTTTGGTTTGTTTAGAGACAGTGCTATAGAAGATAGATGCACGGTTTGCATTGAACGTACCATAGGTCATAAATAGATTTGGACGCACCTGATGGAACTCGTAAGTGACGTGGGTCGTGTGGAATCTCGTTTTAGTCCATTTGGAGATAGTGTTAGTGTCAGTGCAAGGTTGGAGCATGGTTTGCACCGAACATACCATAGGCATAGAAATCGTTTTGGATGATCTCGATCAGACTCCTATGTGACGAGGCTCAAGTGGAAGCTCGGTTCGGTCCGTTTCGGGATAGTGCTTCTCTTGATGCAAGATTGGTGCTTGGTTTGCACCAAATGTAGCATAGGCATAGAAATCATTTTGGACGCACTCGAGAGGACTCCTAGGTGACGAGGCTCAAGTGGAAGCTTGATTCGGTACGTTTGGAGATAGTGCTACTCTTGATGCAAGTTGGTGCACGATTTGCGTCTTATGTTCCGTAGGCTCAGAAATAGTATTGGAGGCACCCGATAGAACTCCTAGGTGACGTGGGTCATGTGGAATCTAGTTTTGATCTATTTTGAGACAGTGTTAGCGTCGGTGCAAGATAGGTGCACGGTTTGCACTGAATGTACCATAGGCATAGAAATCATTTTGGACACACTCGATGGGACTCCTAGGTGACGAGGCTCAAGTGGAAGCTCGGTATGGTCCATTTGGATATAGTGCTACTCTTGATGCATGATTGGTGCACGGTTTGCGTCGAACGTACCGTTGGCTCGGAAATAGTATTGGAGGCACCCGATGGAACTCCTAGGTTACGTGGGTCAGGTGGAATCTTGTTTCGACCTGTTTTGAAACAGTGTTAGCGTCGGTGCAAGATAGGTGCTCGGTTTGCGTCAAATGTACCATAGGTTCATAAATTGTTTTAGAAGCACCCGCGGTACTCCTAGGTGATGAGGGTCTAGAGGAGATCTGTTTGGTTCGTTTGGAGATAGTGCTATAGAAGATAGGTGCACGGTTTGCATTGAACGTACCATAGGTCATAAACAGTTTTGGACGCACCCGATGGAACTCGTAAGTGACGTGGGTCGTGTGGAATCTCGTTTTAGTCCATTTGGAGACAGTGTTAGTGTCAGTTGAAGGTTGGAGAACGGTTTGCACTGAACATACCATAGGCATAGAAATCGTTTTGGACGATCTTGATCATACTCCTATATGACGAGGCTCAAGTGGATGCTCGGTTCGGTCCGTTTTGGGATAGTGCTTCTCTTGATGCAAGATTGGTGCTTGGTTTGCACCAAATGTAGCATAGGCATAGAAATCATTTTGGATGCCCTCGAGAGGACTCCTAGGTGACGAGGCTCAAGTGGAAGCTCGATTCGGTATGTTTGGAGATTGTGCTACTCTTGATGCAAGATTGGTGCTCGGTTTGCATCGAATGTGCCGTAGGCTCGGAAATAGTGTTGGAGGCACCCGATGGAACTCCTAGGTGACGTGGGTCATGTGGAATCTCGTTTTGATCTATTTTGAGACAGTGTTAGCGTCGGTGCAAGATAGGTGCACGGTTTGCACTGAACGTACCATAGGCATAGAAATCATTTTGGACACACTCGATGGGACTCCTAGGTGACGAGGCTCAAGTGAAACCTCGGTACGGTCCATTTGGATATAGTGCTACTCTTGATGCATGATTGGTGCACGGTTTGCGTCGAACATATCGTTGGCTCGGAAATAGTATTGGAGGCACCCGATGGAACTCCTAGGTTACGTGGGTCAGGTGGAATCTTGTTTCGATCTGTTTTGAAACAGTGTTAGCGTCGGTGCAAGATAGGTGCTCGGTTTGCGTCAAATGTACCATAGGTTCATAAATTGTTTTGGAAGCACCCGCGGTACTCCTAGGTGATGGGGGTCTGGTGGAGATCTGTTTGGTTCGTTTGGAGATAGTGCTACAGAAGATAGGTGCAAGGTTTGCATTAAACATACCATAGGTCATAAACAGTTTTGGACGCACCCGATGGAACTCGTAAGTGACGTGGGTCGTGTCAAATCTTGTTTTAGTCCATTTGGAGATAGTGTTAGTGTTAGTGCAAGGTTGGAGCATGGTTTGCACCGAACATACCATAGGCATAGAAATCGTTTTGGACGATCTCGATCAGACTCCTATGCGATGAGGCTCAAGTGGAAGCTCGGTTCGGTCTGTTTCAGGATAGTGCTTCCCTTGATGCAAGATTGGTGCTTGGTTTGCACCAAATGTAGCATAGGCATAGAAATCATTTTGGACGCACTCGAGAGGACTTGACGAGGCTCAAGTGGAAGCTCGATTCGGTAAATTTGGAGATAGTGCTAGTCTTGATGCAAGTTGGTGCACGGTTTGCGTGTTATGTTCCGTAGGCTCAGAAATAGTATTGGAGGCACCCGATGGAACTCCTAGGTGACTTGGGTCATGTGGAATCTCGTTTTGATCTATTTTGAGACAGTGTTAGCGTCGGTGCAAGATAGGTGCATGGTTTGCACTGAACATACCATAGGCATAGAAATTGTTTTGGACACACTCGATGGAACTCCTAGGTGACGAGGCTCAAGTGGAAGCTCGGTACGGTCCATTTGGATATAGTGCTACTCTTGATGCATGATTGGTGCACGGTTTGCGTCGAACGTACCGTTGGCTCAGAAATAGTATTGGAGGCACCCGATGGAACACCTAGGTTACGTGGGTCAGGTGGAATCTTGTTTCGATCTGTTTTGAAACAGTGTTAGCGTCGGTGCAAGATAGGTGCTCGATTTGCGTCAAATGTACCATAGGTTCATAAATTGTTTTAGAAGCACCCGCGGTACTCCTAGGTGATGAGGGTCTGGTGGAGATCTGTTTGGTTCGTTTGGAGATAGTGCTATAGAAGATAGGTGCACGGTTTGCATTGAACGTACCATAGGTCATAAACAGTTTTGGACGCACCCGATGGAACTCGTAAGTGACGTGGGTCGTGTGGAATCTCGTTTTAGTCCATTTGGAGATAGTGTTACTGTCAGTGCAAGGTTGGAGCACGGTTTGCACCGAACATACCATAGGCATAGAAATCGTTTTAGATGATCTCGATCAGACTCCTATGTGACGAGGCACAAGTGGAAGCTCGGTTTAGTCCGTTTCAGGATAGTGATTCTCTTGATGCAAGATTGGTGCTTGGTTTGCACCAAATGTAGCATAGGCATAGAAATCATTTTGGACGCACTCGAGAGGACTCCTAGGTGACGAGGCTCAAGTGGAAGCTCGATTCGGTACGTTTGGAGATAGTGCTACTCTTGACGCAAGATTGGTGCTCGGTTTGCGTCGAATGTGCCGTAGGCTCGGAAATAGTATTGGAGGCACCCGATGGAACTCCTAGGTGACGTGGGTCATGTGGAATCTTGTTTTGATCTATTTTGAGACAGTGTTAGCGTCGGTGCAAGATAGGTGCACAGTTTGCACTAAACTTTCCATAGGCATAGAAATCATTTTGGATGATCTCGATCAGACTCCTATGTGATGAGGCTCAAGTGGAAGCTCGGTTCGGTCCGTTTCGGGATAGTGCTTCTCTTGATGCAAGATTGGTGCACGGTTTGCACCAAATGTACCATACGCATACAAATCATTTTGGATGCACTCGATGGGATGCCTAGGTGACAAGGCTCAAGTGGAATCTTGATTCGGTACGTTTGGAGATAGTGCTACTCTTGATGCAAGATTGGTGGTCGGTTTGCGTCGAATGTGCCGTAAGCTCGGAAATAGTATTGGAGGCACCCGATGGAACTCCTAGGTGACGTGGGTCTTGTGGAATCTTGTTTTGATCTATTTTAAGACAGTGTTAGTGTCGGTGCAAGATAGGTGCACGGTTTGCACTAACGTACCATAGGCATAGAAATCATTTTGGACACACTCAATGAGACTCCTAGGTGATGAGGCTCAAGTGGAAGCTCGGTACGGTCCATTTGGAGATAATGCTACTCTTGATGCATGATTGGTGCACGGTTTGCGTCGAACATACCGTAGGCTCGGAAATAGTATTGGAGGCACCCGATGGAACTCCTAGGTGACGTGGGTCATGTGGAATCTCATTTTGATCTATTTTGAGACAGTGTTAGCGTCGGTGGAAGATAGGTGCACGGTTTGCACTGAACGTACCATAGACATAGAAATCATTTTGGACACACTCGATGGGACTCCTAGGTGACGAGCCTCAAGTGGAAGCTCGGTACGGTCCATTTGGATATAGTGCTACTCTTGATGCATGATTGGTGCACGGTTTGCGTCGAACATATCGTTGGCTCGGAAATAGTATTAGAGGCACCCGATGGAACTCCTAGGTTACGTGGGTCAGGTGGAATCTTGTTTCGATCTGTTTTGAAATAGTGTTAGCGTCGGTGCAAGATAGGTGCTCGGTTTGCGTCAAATGTACCATAGGTTCATAAATTGTTTTAGAAGCACCCGCGGTACTCCTAGGTGATGAGGGTCTAGTGGAGATCTGTTTGGTCTGTTTAGAGATAGTGCTACACAAGATAGGTGCACGGTTTGAATTGAACGTACCGTAGGTCATAAATAGTTTTGGACGCACCCGATGGAACTCGTAAGCGACGTGGGTTGTGTGGAATCTCGTTTTAGTCCATTTGGAGATAGTGTTAGTGTCGGTGCAAGGTTGGAGCATGGTTTGCACCGAACATACCATAGGCATAGAAATTGTTTTGGACGATCTCGATCAGACTCCTATGTGATGAGGCTCAAGTGGAAGCTCGGTTCGGTCTGTTTCGGGATAGTGCTTCTCTTGATGCAAGATTGGTGCACGGTTTGCACCAAATATAACATACGCATACAAATCATTTTGGATGCACTCGATGGGACGCCTAGGTGACAAGGCTCAAGTGGAATCTCAATTCGGTACGTTAGGAGATAGTGCTACTCTTGATGCAAGATTGGTGGTCGGTTTGCGTCGAATGTGCCGTAGGCTCGGAAATAGTATTGGAGGCACCCGATGGAACTCCTAGGTGACGTGGGTCTTGTGGAATCTTGTTTTGATCTATTTTAAGATAATGTTAGTGTCGGTGCAAGATAGGTGCACCGTTTGCACTGAACGTACCATAGGCATAGAAATCATTTTGGACACACTCGATGGGACTCCTAGGTGATGAGGCTCAAGTGGAAGCTCGGTACGGTCCATTTGGAGATAGTGCTACTCTTGATGCATGATTGGTGCATGGTTTGCGTCGAACATACCGTAGGCTCGAAAATAGTATTAGAGGCACCCGATGGAACTCCTAGGTTACGAGGGTCATGTGGAATCTTGTTTTGATATGTTTTGAAACAGTGTTAGCGTCGGTGCAAGATAGGTGCTCGGTTTGCATCAAACGTACCATAGGTTCATAAATTGTTTTAGAAGCACCCACGGTACTCCTAGGTGATGAGGGTCTAATGGAGATCTATTTGGTTCGTTTGGAGATAGTGCTACAGAAGATAGGTGCACGGTTTGCATTGAATGTACCATAGGCATAGAAATCGTTTTGGACACACTCGATGGGACTCCTAGGTGACGAGGCTCTAGTCGAAGCTCGGTACGGTCCATTTGGAGATAGTGCTACTCTTGATGCATGATTGGTGCACGGTTTGCGTCGAACATACCGTAGGCTCAGAAATATTATTGGAGGCACCCGATGGAACTCCTTGGTTACGTGGGTCATGTGGAATCTTGTTTTGATCTGTTTTGAAACAGTGTTAGCGTCGGTGCAATATAGGTGCTCGGTTTGCGTCAAATGTACCATAGGTTCATAAATTGTTTTAGAAGCACCCGCGGTACTCCTAGGTGATGAGGGTCTGGTGGAGATCTGTTTGGTATGATTAGAGATAGTGCTACACAAGATAGGTGCACGGTTTGAATTGAATGTACCGTAGGTCATAAACAGTTTTGGACGCACCCGATGGAACTCGTAAGCGACGTGGGTCGTGTGGAATCTCGTTTTAGTCCATTTGGAGATAGTGTTAGTGTCGGTGCAAGGTTGGAGCATGGTTTGCACTGAACATACCATAGGCATAGAAATCGTTTTGGACGATCTCGATCAGACTCCTATGTGATGAGGCTCAAGTGGAAGCTCGGTTCGGTCCGTTTCGGGATAGTGCTTCTCTTGATGCAAGATTGGTGCACGGTTTGCACCAAATGTACCATAAGCATACAAATCATTTTGGATGCACTCGATGGGACTCCTAGGTGACAAGGCTCAAGTTGAATCTCGGTTCGGTACGTTTGGAGATAGTGCTACTCTTGATGCAAGATTGGTGGTCGGTTTGCGTCGAATGTGCCATAGGCTCGGAAATAGTATTGGAGGCACCCGATGAAACTCCTAGGTGACGTGGGTCTTGTGGAATCTCGTTTTGATCTATTTTAAGATAGTGTTAGTGTCGGTGCAAGATAGGTGCACCGTTTGCACTGAACGTACCATAGGCATAGAAATCATTTTGGACACACTCGATGGGACTCCTAGGTGATGAGGCTCAAGTGGAAGCTCGGTACGGTCCATTTGGAGATAGTGCTACTCTTGATGCATGATTGGTGCATGGTTTCCATCGAACATACCGTAGGCTCGGAAATAGTATTAGAGGCACCTGATGGAGCTCCTAGGTTATGAGGGTCATGTGGAATCTTGTTTTGATATGTGTTTGAAACAGTGTTAGCGTCGGTGCAAGATAAGTGCTCGGTTTGCGTCAAACGTACCATAGGTTCATAAACTGTTTTAGAAGCACCCACGGTACTCCTAGGTGATGAGGGTCTAATGGAGATCTATTTGGTTCGTTTGGAGATAGTGCTACAGAAGATAGGTGCACGGTTTGCATTGAACGTACCATAGGTCATAAACAGTTTTGGACGCACCCGATGGAACTCGTAAGTGACGTGGATCGTTTGGAATCTCGTTTTAGTCCATTTGGAGATAGTGTTAGTGTCAGTGCTAGGTTGGAGCGCAGTTTGCACCGAACATACCATAGGCATAGAAATCATTTTGGATGATCTCGATCAGACTCCTATGTGAAAAGGCTCAAGTGGAAGCTCGGTTTGGTCCGTTTTGGGATAGTGCTTCTCTTGATGCAAGATTGGTGCTTGGTTTGCACCAAATGTAGCATAGGCATAGAAATCATTTTGGACGCACTCGAGAGGACTCCTAGGTGACGAGGCTCAAGTGGAAGCCCGATTCGGTACGTTGGAGATAGTGCTACTCTTGATGCAAGATTGGTGCTCGGTTTGCGTCGAATGTGCCGTAGGCTCGGAAATAGTATTGGAGGCACCCGATGGAACTCCTAGGTGACGTGAGTCATGTGGAATCTCGTTTTGATCTATTTTGAGACAGTGTAAGCGTCGGTGCAAGATAGGTGCATGGTTTGCACTGAACGCACCATAGACATAGAAATCGTTTTAGAAACACTCGATGGGACTCCTAGGTGACGAGGCTCCAGTGGAAGCTCGGTACGGTCCATTTGGAGATAGTGCTACTCTTGATGCAAGATTGGTGCTCGGTTTGCATCGAATGTTCCGTAGGCTCCGAAATAGTATTGGAGGCACCTGATGGAACTCCTAGGAGACGTGGGTCATGTGGAATCTTGTTTTGATCTATTTTGAGACAGTGTTAGCGTCGGTGCAAGATAGGTGCACGGTTTGCACTAAACGTACCATAGGCATAGAAATCGTTTTGGACACACTCGATGGGACTCCTAGGTGACGAGGCTCCAGTGGAAGCTTGGCACGGTCCATTTGGAGATAGTGCTACTCTTGATGCATGATTGGTGCACGGTTTGCGTCGAACATACCGTAGGCTCGGAAATATTATTGGAGGCACCCGATGGAACTCCTTGGTTACGTGGGTCATGTGGAATCTTGTTTAGATCTGTTTTGAAACAGTGTTAGCGTCGGTGCAAGATAGGTGCTCGGTTTGCGTCAAATGTACCATAGGTTCATAAATTGTTTTAGAAGCACCCGTGGTACTCCTAGGTGATGAGGGTCTGGTGGAGATCTATTTGGTCTATTTAGAGATAGTGCTACACAAGATAGGTGCACGGTTTGAATTGAACGTACCGTAGGTCATAAACAGTTTTGGACGCACCCGATGGAACTCGTAAGCGACGTGGGTCGTGTGGAATCTCGTTTTAGTCCATTTGGAGATAGTGTTAGTGTCGGTGCAAGGTTGGAGCATGGTTTGCACCGAACATACCAAAGGCATAGAAATCGTTTTGGACGATCTCGATCAGACTCCTATGTGATGAGGCTCAAGTGGAAGCTCGGTTCGGTCCGTATCGGGATAGTGCTTCTCTTGATGCAAGATTGGTGCACGGTTTGCACCAAATGTACCATAAGCATACAAATCATTTTGGATGCACTCGATGGGACTCCTAGCTGACAAGGCTCAAGTTGAATCTCGATTCGGTACGTTTGGAGATAGTGCTACTCTTGATGCAAGATTGGTGGTCGGTTTGCGTCGAATGTGTCATAGGCTCGGAAATAGTATTGGAGGCACCCGATGGAACTCCTAGGTGACGTGGGTCTTGTGGAATCTCGTTTTGATCTATTTTAAGACAGTGTTAGTGTCGGTGCAAGATAGGTACACCGTTTGCACTGAACGTACCATGGGCATAGAAATCGTTTTGGACACACTCGATGGGACTCCTAGGTGATGAGGCTCAGAAATAGTATTAGAGGCACCCGATGGAACTCCTAGATTACGAGGGTCATGTGGAATCTTGTTTTGATATGTGTTTGAAACAGTGTTAGCGTCGGTGCAAGATAAGTGCTCGGTTTGCGTCAAACGTACCATAGGTTCATAAATTATTTTAGAACCACCCACGGTACTCCAAGGTGATGAGGGTCTAATGGAGATCTATTTGGTTTGTTTGGAGATAGTGCTACAGAAGATTGGTGCACGGTTTGCATTGAACGTACCATAGGTCATAAACAGTTTTGGACGCACCCGATGGAACTTGTAAGTGACGTGGATCGTGTGGAATCTCGTTTTAGTCCATTTGGTGATAGTGTTTGTGCCAGTGCAAGGTTGGAGCATAGTTTGCACTGAACATACCATAGGCATAGAAATCATTTTGGATGATCTCAATCAGACTCCTATGTGAAAAGGCTCAAGTGGAAGCTCGGTTTGGTCCGTTTTGGCATAGTGCTACTCTTGATGCATGATTGGTGCACTATTTGCGTCGAATGTACCGTAGGCTCGGAAATAGTATTGGAGGCACACGATGGAACTCCTAGGTTAGGTGGGTCATGTGGAATCTTGTTTCGATCTATTTTGAAACAGTGTTAGCGTCGGTATAAGATAGGTGCTCAATTTGCGTCAAACGTACCATAGGTTCATAAATTGTTTTAGAAGCACACGCGGTACTCCTAGGTGATGACAGTCTAGTGGAGATCTGTTTGGTCCGTTTGGAGATAGTGCTACAGAAGATAGGCGCACGGTTTGCATTGAACGTACCATAGGTCATAAACAGTTTTGGACGCACCCGATGGAACTCGTAAGTGACGTGGGTCGTGTGGAATCTCGTTTTAGTCCATTTAGAGATAGTGTTAGTGTTAGTGCAAGGTTGGAGCATGGTTTGCACTGAACATACCATAGCATAGAAATCGTTTTGGATGATCTCGATCAGACTCCTATGTGATGAGGCTCAAGTGGAAGCTCGGTTCGGTCCGTTTCAGGATAGTGCTTCTCTTGATGCAAGATTGGTGCTTGGTTTGCACCAAATGTAGCATAGGCATAGAAATCATTTTGGATGCACTTGAGAGGAATCCTAGGTGACGAGGCTCAAGTGGAAGCTCGATTCGGTACGTTTGGAGATAGTGCTACTCTTGATGCAAGATTGGTGCTCGGTTTGCGTCGAATGTTCCGTAGGCTCGGAAATAGTATTGGAGGCACCCGATGGAACTCCTAGGTGACGTGGGTCAAGTGGAATTTCGTTTTGATCTATATTGAGACAGTGTTAGCGTCGGTGCAAGATAGGTGCACGGTTTGCACTAAACGTACCATAGGCATAGAAATCATTTTGGACACACTCGATGGGACTCCTAGGCGACGAGGCTCTAGTGGAAGCTCGGTACGGTCCATTTGGAGATAGTGCTACGCTTGATGCATGATTGGTGCACGGTTTGCGTCGAACATACCGTAGGCTCGGAAATATTATTGGAGGCACACGATAGAACTCCTTGGTGACGTGGGTCATGTGGAATCTTATTTTGATCTGTTTTGAAACAGTGTTAGCGTCGGTGCAAGATAGGTGCTCAGTTTGCGTCAAATGTACCATAGGTTCATAAGTTGTTTTAGAAGCACCCGCGGTACTCCTAGGTGATGAGGGTCTAGTGGAGATCTGTTTGGTCTATTTAGAGATAGTGCTACACAAGATAGGTGCACGGTTTGAATTGAATGTACCGTAGGTCATAAACAGTTTTGGACGCACCCGATGGAACTCGTAAGCGACGTGGGTCGTGTGGAATCTCGTTTTAGTCCATTTGGAGATAGTGTTAGTGTCGGTGCAAGGTTGGAGCATGGTTTGCACTGAACATAACATAGGCATAGAAATCGTTTTGGACGATCTCGATCAGACTCCTATGTGATGAGGCTCAAGTGGAAGCTCGGTTCGGTCCGTTTCGGGATAGTGCTTCTCTTGATGCAAGATTGGTGCACGGTTTGCACCAAATGTACCATAAGCATACAAATCATTTTGGATGCACTCGATGGGACTCCTAGGTGACAAGGCTCAAGTGGAATCTTGATTTGGTACGTTTGGAGATAGTGCTACTTTTGATGCAAGATTGGTGGTCGGTTTGCGTCGACTGTGCCGTAGGCTCAGAAATAGTATTGGAGGCACCCGATGGAACTCCTAGGTGACGTGGGTCTTGTGGAATCTCGTTTTGATCTATTTTAAGACAGTGTTAGTGTCGGTGCAAGATAGGTGCACCGTTTGCACTGAACGTACCATAGGCATAGAAATCATTTTGGACTCACTCGATGGGACTCCTAGGTGATGACGCTCAAGTGGAAGCTCGGTACGGTCCATTTGGAGATAGTGCTACTCTTGATGCATGATTGGTGCATGGTTTGCATCGAACATACCGTAGGCTCGGAAATAGTATTAGAGGCACCCGATGGAACTCCTAGGTTACGAGGGTCATGTGGAATCTTGTTCTGATATGTTTTGAAACAGTGTTAGCGTCGGTGCAAGATAGGTGCCCGGTTTGCGTCAAACGTACCATAGGTTCATAAATTGTTTTAGAAGCACCCATGGTACTCCTAGGTGATGAGGGTCTAATGGAGATCTATTTGGTTCGTTTGGAGATAGTGCTACAGAAGATAGGTGCACGGTTTGCATTGAACGTACCATAGGTCATAAACAGTTTTGGACGCACCCGATGGAACTCGTAAGTGATGTGGATCGTGTGGAATCTCGTTTTAGTCCATTTGGAGATAGTGTTAGTGTCAGTGCAAGGTTGGAGCACAGTTTGCACCGAACATACCATAGGCATAGAAATCATTTTGGATGATCTCGATCAGACTCCTATGTGAAAAGGCTCAAGTGGAAGCTCGGTTTGGTCCGTTTTGGGATAGTGCTTCTCTTGATGCAAGATTGGTGCTTGGTTTGCACCAAATGTAGCATAGGCATAGAAATCATTTTGGACGCACTCGAGAGGACTCCTAGGTGACGAGGCTCAAGTGGAAGCCCGATTCGGTACGTTGGAGATAGTGCTACTCTTGATGCAAGATTGGTGCTCGGTTTGCGTCGAATGTGCCGTAGGCTCGGAAATAGTATTGGAGGAACCCGATGGAACTCCTAGGTGACGTGAGTCATGTGGAATCTCGTTTTGATCTATTTTGAGACAGTGTAAGCGTCGGTGCAAGATAGGTGCATGGTTTGCACTGAACGTACCATAGGCATAGAAATCGTTTTAGACACACTCGATGGGACTCCTAGGTGACGAGGCTCAAGTGGAAGCTCGGTACGGTCCATTTGGAGATAGTGCTACTCTTGATGCAAGATTGGTGCTCGGTTTGCGTCGAATGTTCTGTAGGCTCGGAAATAGTATTGGAGGCACCCGATGGAACTCCTAGGAGACGTGGGTCATGTGGAATCTTGTTTTGATCTATTTTGAGACAGTGTTAGCGTCGGTGCAAGATAGGTGCATGGTTTGCACTAAACGTACCATAGGCATAGAAATCGTTTTGGACACACTCGATGGGACTCCTAGGTGACGAGGCTCCAGTGGAAGCTCGGAACGGTCCATTTGGAGATAGTGCTACTCTTGATGCATGATTGGTGCACGGTTTGCGTCGAATGTTCTGTAGGCTCGGAAATATTATTGGAGGCACCCGACGGAACTCCTTGGTTACGTGGGTCATGTGGAATCTTGTTTTGATCTGTTTTGAAACAGTGTTAGCGTCGGTGCAAGATAGGTGCTCGGTTTGCGTCAAATGTACCATAGGTTCATAAATTGTTTTAGAAGCACCCGTGGTACTCCTAGGTGATGAGGGTCTGGTGGAGATCTGTTTGGTCTGTTTAGAGATAGTGCTACACAAGATAGGTGCACAGTTTGAATTGAACGTACCATAGGTCATAAACAGTTTTGGACGCACCCGATGGAACTCGTAAGCGACGTGGGTCGTGTGGAATCTCGTTTTAGTCCATTTGGAGATAGTGTTAGTGTCGGTGCAAGGTTGGAGCATGGTTTGCACCGAACATACCATAGGCATAGAAATCGTTTTGGACGATCTCGATCAGACTCCTATGTGATGAGGCTCAAGTGGAAGCTCGGTTCGGTCCGTATCGGGATAGTGCTTCTCTTGATGCAAGATTGGTGCACGGTTTGCACCAAATGTACCATAAGCATACAAATCATTTTGGATGCACTCGATGGGACTCCTAGGTGACAAGCCTCAAGTTTAATCTCGATTCGGTACGTTTGGAGATAGTGCTACTCTTGATGCAAGATTGGTGGTCGGTTTGCGTCGAATGTGCCGTAGGCTCGGAAATAGTATTGGAGGCACCCGATGGAACTCCTAGGTGACGTGGGTCTTGTGGAATCTCGTTTTGATCTATTTTAAGACAGTGTTAGTGTCGGTGCAAGATAGGTGCACCGTTTGCACTGAACGTACCATAGGCATAGAAATCGTTTTGGACACACTCGATGGGACTCCTAGGTGATGAGGCTCAAGTGGAAGCTCGGTACGGTCCATTTGGAGATAGTGCTACTCTTGATTCATGATTGGTGCATGGTTTGCATCGAACATACCGTAGGCTCGGAAATAGTATTAGAGGCACCCGATGGAACTCCTAGGTTACGAGGGTCATGTGGAATCTTGTTTTGATATGTGTTTGAAACAGTGTTAGCGTCGGTGCAAGATAAGTGCTCGGTTTGCGTCAAACGTACCATAGGTTCATAAATTGTTTTAGAAGCACCCACGGTACTCCTAGGTGATGAGGGTCTAATGGAGATCTATTTGGTTCGTTTGGAGATAGTGCTACAGAAGATAGGTGCACGGTTTGCATTGAACGTACCATAGGTCATAAACAGTTTTGGACGCACCCGATGGAACTCGTAAGTGACGTGGATCGTGTGGAATCTCGTTTTAGTCCATTTGGAGATAGTGTTAGTGTCAGTGCAAGGTTGGAGCACAGTTTGCACTGAACATACCATAGGCATAGAAATCATTTTGGATGATCTCGATCAGACTCCTATGTGAAAAGGCTCAAGTGGAAGCTCGGTTTGGTCCGTTTTGGGATAGTGCTTCTCTTGATGCAAGATTGGTGCTTGGTTTGCACCAAATGTAGCATAGGCATAGAAATCATTTTGGACGCACTCGAGAGGACTCCTAGGTGACGAGGCTCAAGTGGAAGCCCGATTCGGTACGTTGGAGATAGTGCTACTCTTGATGCAAGATTGGTGCTCGGTTTGCGTCGAATGTGCCGTAGGCTCGGAAATAGTATTGGAGGAACCCGATGGAACTCCTAGGTGACGTGAGTCATGTGGAATCTCGTTTTGATCTATTTTGAGACAGTGTAAGCGTCGGTGCAAGATAGGTGCATGGTTTGCACTGAACGTACCATAGGCATAGAAATCGTTTTAGACACACTCGATGGGACTCCTAGGTGACGAGGCTCAAGTGGAAGCTCGGTACGGTCCATTTGGAGATAGTGCTACTCTTGATGCAAGATTGGTGCTCGGTTTGCGTCGAATGTTCTGTAGGCTCGGAAATAGTATTGGAGGCACCCGATGGAACTCCTAGAAGACGTGGGTCATGTGGAATCTTGTTTTGATCTATTTTGAGACAGTGTTAGCGTCGGTGCAAGATAGGTGCACGGTTTGCACTAAACGTACCATAGGCATAGAAATCATTTTGGACACACTCGATGGGACTCCTAGGTGATGAGGCTCCAGTGGAAGCTCGGAACGGTCCATTTGGAGATAGTGCTACTCTTGATGCATGATTGGTGCACGGTTTGCGTCGAATGTTCTGTAGGCTCGGAAATATTATTGGAGGCACCCGACGGAACTCCTTGGTTACGTGGGTCATGTGGAATCTTGTTTTGATCTGTGTTTGAAACAGTGTTAGCATCGGTGCAAGATAGGTGCTCGGTTTGCGTCAAATGTACCATAGGTTCATAAATTGTTTTAGAAGCACCCGCGGTACTCCTAGGTGATGACGGTCTGGTGGAGATCTGTTTGGTCCGTTTGGAGATAGTGCTACAGAAGATAGGCGCACGGTTTGCATTGAACGTACCATAGGTCATAAATAGTTTTGGACGCACCCGATGGAACTCGTAAGTGACGTGGGTCGTGTGGAATCTCGTTTTAGTCCATTTGGAGATAGTGTTAGTGTCAGTGCAAGGTTGGAGCATGGATTGCACCGAACATACCATAGGCATAGAAATCGTTTTGGACGATCTCGATCAGACTCCTATGTGATGAGGCTCAAGTGGAAGCTCGGTTCGGTCCGTTTCGGGATAGTGCTTCTCTTGATGCAAGATTGGTGCTTGGTTTGCACCAAATGTAGCATAGGCATAGAAATCATTTTGCACGCACTCGAGAGGAATCCTAGGTGACGAGGCTCAAGTGGAAGCTCGATTCGATACGTTTGGAGATAGTGCTACTCTTGATGCAAGATTGGTGCTCGGTTTGCATCGAATGTTCCGTAGGCTCGGAAATATTATTGGAGGCACCCGATGGAACTCCTAGGAGACGTGGGTCATGTGGAATCTTGTTTTGATCTATTTTGAGACAGTGTTAGCGTCGGTGCAAGATAGGTGCACGGTTTGCACTAAACGTACCATAGGCATAGAAATCGTTTTGGACACACTCAATGGGACTCCTAGGTGACGAGGCTCCAGTGGAAGCTCGGTACGGTCCATTTGGAGATAGTGCTACTCTTGATGCATGATTGGTGCACGGTTTGCGTCGAACATACCGTAGGCTCGGAAATATTATTGGAGGCACCCGATGGAACTCCTTGGTTACATGGGTCATGTGGAATCTTGTTTTGATCTGTTTTGAAACAGTGTTAGCGTCGGTGCAAGATAGGTGCTCGGTTTGCGTCAAATGTACCATAGGTTCATAAATTGTTTTAGAAGCACCCGTGGTACTCCTAGGTTATGAGGGTCTGGTGGAGATCTGTTTGGTCTGTTTAGAGATAGTGCTACACAAGATAGGTGCACGGTTTGAATTGAACGTACCGTAGGTCATAAACAGTTTTGGACGCACCCGATGGAACTCGTAAGCGACGTGGGTCGTGTGGAATCTCATTTTAGTCCATTTGGAGATAGTGTTAGTGTCGGTGCAAGGTTGGAGCATGGTTTGCACCGAACATACCATAGGCATAGAAATCGTTTTGGACGATCTCGATCAGACTCCTATGTGATGAGGCTCAAGTGGAAGCTCGGTTCGGTCCGTATCGGGATAGTGCTTCTCTTGATGCAAGATTGGTGCACGGTTTGCACCAAATGTACCATAAGCATACAAATCATTTTGGATGCACTCGATGGGACTCCTAGGTGACAAGGCTTAAGTTGAATCTCGATTCGGTACGTTTGGAGATAGTGCTACTCTTGATGCAAGATTGGTGGTCGGTTTGCGTCGAATGTGTCGTAGGCTCGGAAATAGTATTGGAGGCACCCGATGGAACTCCTAGGTGACGTGGGTCTTGTGGAATCTCGTTTTGATCTATTTTAAGACAGTGTTAGTGTCGGTGCAAGATAGGTGCACCATTTGCACTGAACGTACCATAGGCATAGAAATCGTTTTGGACACACTCGATGGGACTCCTAGGTGATGAGGCTCAAGTGGAAGCTCGGTACGGTCCATTTGGAGATAGTGCTACTCTTGATGCATGATTGGTGCATGGTTTGCATCGAACATACCGTAGGCTCGGAAATAGTATTAGTGGCACCCGATGGAACTCCTAGGTTACGAGGGTCATGTGGAATCTTGTTTTGATATGTGTTTGAAACAGTGTTAGCGTCGGTGCAAGATAAGTGCTCGGTTTGTGTCAAACGTACCATAGGTTCATAAATTGTTTTAGAACCACCCACGGTACTCCAAGGTGATGAGGGTCTAATGGAGATCTATTTAGTTCGTTTGGAGATAGTGCTACAGAAGATAGGTGCACGGTTTGCATTGAACGTACCATAGGTCATAAACAGTTTTGGACGCACCCGATGGAACTCGTAAGTGACGTGGATCGTGTGGAATCTCGTTTTAGTCCATTTGGAGATAGTGTTAGTGTCAGTGCAAGGTTGGAGCATAGTTTGCACCGAACATACCATAGGCATAGAAATCATTTTGGATGATCTCGATCAGACTCCTATGTGAAGAGGCTCAAGTGGAAGCTCGGTTTGGTCCGTTTTGGGATAGTGCTTCTCTTGATGCAAGATTGGTGCTTGGTTTGCACCAAATGTAGCATAGGCATAGAAATCATTTTGGACGCACTCGAGAGGAGTCCTAGGTGACGAGGCTCAAGTGGAAGCTCGATTCGGTACGTTGGAGATAGTGCTACTCTTGATGCAAGATTGGTGCTCGGTTTGCGTCGAATGTGCCGTAGGCTCGGAAATAGTATTGGAGGCACCCGATGGAACTCCTAGGTGATGTGAGTCTTGTGGAATCTCGTTTTGATCTATTTTGAGACAGTGTTAGCGTCGGTGCAAGATAGGTGCATGGTTTGCACTGAACGTACCATAGGCATAGAAATCGTTTTAGACACACTCGATGGGACTCCTAGGTGACGAGGCTCCAGTGGAAGCTCGGTACGGTCCATTTGGAGATAGTGCTACTCTTGATGCATGATTGGTGCACTGTTTGCGTCGAATGTACCGTAGGCTCAGAAATAGTATTGGAGGCACACGATGGAACTCCTAGGTTACATGGGTCATGTGAAATCTTGTTTCGATCTGTTTTGAAATAGTGTTAGTGTCGGTATAAGATAGGTGCTCAATTTGCGTCAAACGTACCATAGGTTCATAAATTGTTTTAGAAGCACCCGCGGTACTCCTAGGTGATGATGGTCTGGTGGAGATCTGTTTGGTCCATTTGGAGATAGTGCTACAGAAGATAGGCGCACGGTTTGCATTGAACGTACCATAGGTCATAAACAGTTTTGGATGCACCCGATGGAACTCGTAAGTGACGTGGGTCGTGTGGAATCTTGTTTTAGTCCATTTGGAGATAGTGTTAGTGTCAGTGCAAGGTTGGAGCATGGATTGCACCGAACATACCATAGGCATAGAAATCATTTTGGACGATCTCGATCAGACTCCTATGTGATGAGGCTCAAGTGGAAGCTCGGTTCGGTCCGTTTCGGGATAGTGCTTCTCTTGATGCAAGATTGGTGCTTGGTTTGCACCAAATGTAGCATAGGCATAGAAATCATTTTGTACGCACTCGAGAGGAATCCTAGGTGACGAGGCTCAAGTGGAAGCTCGATTCGGTACGTTTGGAGATAGTGCTACTCTTGATGCAAGATTGGTGCTCGGTTTGCATCGAATGTTCCGTAGGCTCGGAAATAGTATTGGAGGCACCCGATGGAACTCCAAGGAGACGTGGGTCATGTGGAATCTTGTTTTGATCTATTTTGAGACAGTGTTAGCGTCGGTGCAAGACAGGTGCACGGTTTGCACTACACGTACCATAGGCATAGAAATCGTTTTGGACACACTCAATGGGACTCCTAGGTGACGAGGCTCCAGTGGAAGCTCGGTACGGTCTATTTGGAGATAGTGCTACTCTTGATGCATGATTGGTGCACGGTTTGCGTCGAACATACCGTAGGCTCGGAAATATTATTGGAGGCACCCGATGGAACTCCTTGGTTACGTGGGTCATGTGGAATCTTGTTTTGATCTATTTTGAAACAGTGTTAGCGTTGGTGCAAGATAGGTGCTCGGTTTGCGTCAAATGTACCATAGGTTCATAAATTGTTTTAGAAGCACTCGTGGTACTCCTAGGTTATGAGGGTCTGGTGGAGATCTGTTTGGTCTGTTTAGAGATAGTGCTACACAAGATAGGTGCACGGTTTGAATTGAACGTACCGTAGGTCATAAACAGTTTTGGACGCACCCGATGGAACTCATAGGCGACGTGGGTCGTGTGGAATCTCGTTTTAGTCCATTTGGAGATAGTGTTAGTGTCGGTGCAAGGTTGGAGCATGGTTTGCACCGAACATACCATAGGCATAGAAATCGTTTTGGACGATCTCGATCAGACTCCTATGTGATGAGGCTCAAGTGGAAGCTCGGTTCGGTCCGTTTCGGGATAGTGCTTCTCTTGATGCAAGATTGGTGCACGGTTTGCGCCAAATGTACCATAAGCATACAAATCATTTTGGATGCACTCGATGGGACTCCTAGGTGACAAGGCTCAAGTGGAATCTTGATTCGGTACGTTTGGAGATAGTGCTACTTTTGATGCAAGATTGGTGGTCGGTTTGCGTCGACTGTGCTGTAGGCTCAGAAATAGTATTGGAGGCACCCGATGGAACTCCTAGGTGACGTGGGTCTTGTGGAATCTCGTTTTGATCTATTTTAAGACTGTGTTAGTGTCGGTGCAAGATAGGTGCACCGTTTGCACTGAACGTACCATAGGCATAGAAATCGTTTTGGACACACTCGATGGGACTCCTAGGTGATGAGGCTCAAGTGGAAGCTCGGTACGGTCCATTTGGAGATAGTGCTACTCTTGATGCATGATTGGTGCATGGTTTGCATCGAACATACCGTAGGCTCGGAAATAGTATTAGAGGCACCCGATGGAACTCCTAGGTTACGAGGGTCATGTGGAATCTTGTTTTGATATGTTTTGAAACAGTGTTAGCGTCGGTGCAAGATAGGTGCTCGGTTTGCGTCAAATGTACCATAGGTTCATAAATTGTTTTAGAAGCACCCACGGTACTCCTAGGTGATGAGGGTCTAATGGAGATCTATTTGGTTCGTTTGGAGATAGTGCTACAGAAGATAGGTGCACGGTTTGCATTGAACGTACCATAGGTCATAAACAGTTTTGGACGCACCCGATGGAACTCGTAAGTGACGTGGATCATGTGGAATCTTGTTTTAGTCCATTTGGAGATAGTGTTAGTGTCAGTGCAAGGTTGGAGCACAGTTTGCACCGAACATACCATAGGCATATAAATCATTTTGGATGATCTCGATCAGACTCCTATGTGAAAAGGCTCAAGTGGAAGCTCGGTTTGGTCCATTTTGGGATAGTGCTTCTCTTGATGCAAGATTGGTGCTTGGTTTGCACCAAATGTAGCATAGGCATAGAAATCATTTTGGACGCACTCGAGAGGACTCCTAGGTGACGAGGCTCAAGTGGAAGCCCGATTTGGTACGTTGGTGATAGTGCTACTCTTGATGCAAGATTGGTGCTCGGTTTGCGTCGAATGTGCCGTAGGCTCGGAAATAGTATTGGAGGCACCCGATGGAACTCCTAGGTGACGTGAGTCATGTGGAATCTCATTTTGATCTATTTTGAGACAGTGTTAGCGTCGGTGCAAGATAGGTGCATGGTTTGCACTAAACGTACCATAGGCATAGAAATCGTTTTAGACACACTCGATGGGACTCCTAGGTGACGAGGCTCTAGTGGAAGCTCGGTACGGTCCATTTGGAGATAGTGCTACTCTTGATGCATGATTGGTGCACTGTTTGCGTCGAATGTACCGTAGGCTCGGAAAAGTATTGGAGGCACACGATGGAACTCCTAGGTTACGTTGGTCATGTGGAATCTTGTTTCGATCTGTTTTGAAACAGTGTTAGCGTCGGTATAAGATAGGTGCTCAATTTGCGTCAAACGTACCATAGGTTCATAAATTGTTTTAGAAGCACCCGCGGTACTCCTAGGTGATGACGGTCTGGTGGAGATCTATTTGGTCCGTTTGGAGATAGTGCTACAGAAGATAGGCGCACGGTTTGCATTGAACGTACCATAGGTCATAAACAGTTTTGGACGCACCCGATGGAACTCGTAAGTGACGTGGGTCGTGTGGAATCTCGTTTTAGTCCATTTGGAGATAGTGTTAGTGTTAGTGCAAGGTTGGAGCATGGTTTGCACCGAACATACCATAGCATAGAAATCATTTTGGATGATCTCGATCAGACTCCTATGTGATGAGGCTCAAGTGGAAGCTCGGTTCGGTCCGTTTCAGGATAGTGCTTCTCTTGATGCAAGATTGGTGCTTGGTTTGCACCAAATGTAGCATAGGCATAGAAATCATTTTGGACGCACTTGAGAGGAATCCTAGGTGACGAGGCTCAAGTGGAAGCTCGATTCGGTACGTTTGGAGATAGTGCTACTCTTGATGCAAGATTGGTGCTCGGTTTGCGTCGAATGTTCCGTAGGCTCGGAAATAGTATTGGAGGCACCCGATGGAACTCCTAGGTGACGTGGGTCAAGTGGAATCTCGTTTTGATCTATTTTGAGACAGTGTTAGCGTCGGTGCAAGATAGGTGCACGGTTTGCACTAAACGTACCATAGGCATAGAAATCGTTTTGGACGCACTCGATGGGACTCCTAGGTGACGAGGCTCTAGTGGAAGCTCGGTACGGTCCATTTGGAGATAGTGCTACGCTTGATGCATGATTGGTGCACGGTTTGCGTCGAACATACCATAGGCTCAGAAATATTATTGGAGGCACCCGATAGAACTCCTTGGTGACGTGGGTCATGTGGAATCTTATTTTGATCTGTTTTGAAACAGTGTTAGCGTCGGTGCAAGATAGGTGCTCAGTTTGCGTCAAATGTACCATAGGTTCATAAGTTGTTTTAGAAGCACCCGCGGTACTCCTAGGTGATGAGGGTCTGGTGGAGATCTGTTTGGTCTGTTTAGAGATAGTGCTACACAAGATAGGTGCACGGTTTGAATTGAACGTACCGTAGGTCATAAACAGTTTTGGACGCACTCGATGGAACTCGTAAGCGACGTGGGTCGTGTGGAATCTCGTTTTAGTCCATTTGGAGATAGTGTTAGTGTCGGTGCAAGGTTGGAGCATGGTTTGCACCGAACATACCATAGGCATAGAAATCGTTTTGGACGATCTCGATCAGACTCCTATGTGATGAGGCTCAAGTGGAAGCTCGGTTCGGTCCGTATCGGGATAGTGCTTCTCTTGATGCAAGATTGGTGCACTGTTTCACCAAATGTACCATAAGCATACAAATCATTTTGGATGCACTCGATGGGACTCCTAGGTGACAAGGCTCAAGTTGAATCTCGATTCGGTACGTTTGGAGATAGTGCTACTCTTGATGCAAGATTGGTGGTCGGTTTGCGTCGACTGTGCCGTAGGCTCAGAAATAGTATTGGAGGCACCCGATGGAACTCCTAGGTGACGTGGGTCTTGTGGAATCTCGTTTTGATCTATTTTAAGACAGTGTTAGTGTCGGTGCAAGATAGGTGCACCGTTTACACTGAACGTACCATAGGCATAGAAATCGTTTTGGACACACTCGATGGGACTCCTAGGTGATGAGGCTCAAGTGGAAGCTCGGTACGGTCCATTTGGAGATAGTGCTACTCTTGATGCATGATTGGTGCATGGTTTGCATCGAACATACCGTAGGCTCGGAAATAGTATTAGAGGCACCCGATGGAACTCCTAGGTTACGAGGGTCATGTGGAATCTTGTTTTGATATGTGTTTGAAATAGTGTTAGCGTCGGTGCAAGGTAAGTGCTCGGTTTGCATCAAACGTACCATAGGTTCATAAATTGTTTTAGAACCACCCACAGTACTCCTAGGTGATGAGGGTCTAATGGAGATCTATTTGGTTCGTTTGGAGATAGTGCTACAGAAGATAGGTGCACGGTTTGCATTGAACGTACCATAGGTCATAAACAGTTTTGGACGCACCCGATGGAACTCGTAAGTGACGTGGATCGTGTGGAATCTTGTTTTAGTCCATTTGGAGATAGTGTTAGTGTCAGTGCAAGGTTGGAGCACAGTTTGCACCGAACATACCATAGGCATAGAAATCATTTTGGATGATCTCGATCAGACTCCTATGTGAAAAGGCTCAAGTGGAAGCTCGGTTTGGTCCATTTTGGGATAGTGCTTCTCTTGATGCAAGATTGGTGCTTGGTTTGCACCAAATGTAGCATAGGCATAGAAATCATTTTAGACGCACTCGAGAGGATTCCTAGGTGACGAGGCTCAAGTGGAAGCCCGATTCGGTACGTTGGAGATAGTGCTACTCTTGATGCAAGATTGGTGCTCGGTTTGCGTCGAATGTGCCGTAGGCTCGGAAATAGTATTGGAGGCACCCGATGGAACTCCTAGGTGACGTGAGTCATGTGGAATCTCATTTTGATCTATTTTGAGATAGTGTAAGCGTCGGTGCAAGATAGGTGCATGGTTTGCACTGAACGTACCATAGGCATACAAATCGTTTTAGACACACTCGATGGGACTCCTAGGTGACGAGGCTCCAGTGGAAGCTCGGTACGGTCCATTTGGAGATAGTGCTACTCTTGATGCATGATTGGTGCACTGTTTGCGTCGAATGTACCGTAGGCTCGGAAATAGTATTGGAGGCACACGTTGGAACTCCTAGGTTACGTTGGTCATGTGGAATCTTGTTTCGATCTGTTTTGAAACAGTGTTAGCGTCGGTATAAGATAGGTGCTCAATTTGCGTCAAACGTACCATAGCTTCATAAATTGTTTTAGAAGCACCCGCGGTACTCCTAGGTGATGACGGTCTGGTGGAGATCTGTTTGGTCCGTTTGGAGATAGTGCTACAGAAGATAGGCGCACGGTTTGCATTGAACGTACCATAGGTCATAAACAGTTTTGGACGCACCCGATGGAACTCGTAAGTGACGTGGGTCGTGTGGAATCTCGTTTTAGTCCATTTGGAGATAGTGTTAGTGTTAGTGCAAGGTTGGAGCATGGTTTGCGCCGAACATACCATAGCATAGAAATCATTTTGGATGATCTCGATCAGACTCCTATGTGATGAGGCTCAAGTGGAAGCTCGGTTCGGTCCGTTTCAGGATAGTGCTTCTCTTGATGCAAGATTGGTGCTTGGTTTGCACCAAATGTAGCATAGGCATAGAAATCATTTTGGACGCACTTGAGAGGAATCCTAGGTGACGAGGCTCAAGTGGAAGCTCGATTCGGTACGTTTGGAGATAGTGCTACTCTTGATGCAAGATTGGTGCTCGGTTTGCGTTGAATGTTCCGTAGGCTCGGAAATAGTATTGGAGGCACCCGATGGAACTCCTAGGTGACGTGGGTCCTGTGGAATCTTGTTTTGATCTATTTTAAGACAGTGTTAGTGTCGGTGCAAGATAGGTGCACGGTTTGCACTAAACGTACCATAGGCATAGAAATCGTTTTGGACGCACTCGATGGGACTCCTAGGTGACGAGGCTCTAGTGGAAGCTCGGTACGGTCCATTTGGAGATAGTGCTACGCTTGATGGGTGCACGGTTTGCGTCGAACATACCGTAGGCTCGGAAATATTATTGGAGGCACCCGATAGAACTCCTTGGTGACGTGGGTCATGTGGAATCTTATTTTGATCTGTTTTGAAACAGTGTTAGCGTCGGTGCAAGATAGGTGCTCAGTTTGCGTCAAATGTACCATAGGTTCATAAGTTGTTTTAGAAGCACCCGCGGTACTCCTAGGTGATGAGGGTCTGGTGGAGATCTGTTTGGACTGTTTAGAGATAGTGCTACACAAGATAGGTGCACGGTTTGAATTGAACGTACCGTAGGTCATAAACAGTTTTGGACGCACTCGATGGAACTCGTAAGCGACGTGGGTCGTGTGGAATCTCGTTTTAGTCCATTTGGAGATAGTGTTAGTGTCAGTGCAAGGTTGGAGCACAGTTTGCACCGAACATACCATAGGCATAGAAATCATTTTGGATGATCTCGATCAGACTCCTATGTGAAAAGGCTCAAGTGGAAGCTCGGTTTGGTCCATTTTGGGATAGTGCTTCTCTTGATGCAAGATTGGTGCTTGGTTTGCACCAAATGTAGCATAGGCATAGAAATCATTTTAGACGCACTCGAGAGGATTCCTAGGTGACGAGGCTCAAGTGGAAGCCCGATTCGGTACGTTGGAGATAGTGCTACTCTTGATGCAAGATTGGTGCTCGGTTTGCGTCGAATGTGCCGTAGGCTCGGAAATAGTATTGGAGGCACCCGATGGAACTCCTAGGTGACGTGAGTCATGTGGAATCTCATTTTGATCTATTTTGAGATAGTGTAAGCGTCGGTGCAAGATAGGTGCATGGTTTGCACTGAACGTACCATAGGCATAGAAATCGTTTTAGACACACTCGATGGGACTCCTAGGTGACGAGGCTCCAGTGGAAGCTCGGTACGGTCCATTTGGAGATAGTGCTACTCTTGATGCATGATTGGTGCACTGTTTGCGTCGAATGTACCGTAGGCTCGGAAATAGTATTGGAGGCACACGATGGAACTCCTAGGTTACGTTGGTCATGTGGAATCTTGTTTCGATCTGTTTTGAAACAGTGTTAGCGTCGGTATAAGATAGGTGCTCAATTTGCGTCAAACGTACCATAGCTTCATAAATTGTTTTAGAAGCACCCGCGGTACTCCTAGATGATGACGGTCTGGTGGAGATCTGTTTGGTCTGTTTGGAGATAGTGCTACAGAAGATAGGCGCACGGTTTGCATTGAACGTACCATAGGTCATAAACAGTTTTGGACGCACCCGATGGAACTCGTAAGTGACGTGGGTCGTGTGGAATCTCGTTTTAGTCCATTTGGAGATAGTGTTAGTGTTGGTGCAAGGTTGGAGCATGGTTTGCGCCGAACATACCATAGCATAGAAATCATTTTGGATGATCTCGATCAGACTCCTATGTGATGAGGCTCAAGTGGAAGCTCGGTTCGGTCCGTTTCAGGATAGTGCTTCTCTTGATGCAAGATTGGTGCTTGGTTTGCACCAAATGTAGCATAGGCATAGAAATCATTTTGGACACACTTGAGAGGAATCCTAGGTGACGAGGCTCAAGTGGAAGCTCGATTCGGTACGTTTGGAGATAGTGCTACTCTTGATGCAAGATTGGTGCTCGGTTTGCATCGAATGTTCCGTAGGCTCGGAAATAGTATTGGAGGCACCCGATGGAACTCCTAGGTGACGTGGGTCCTGTGGAATCTTGTTTTGATCTATTTTAAGACAGTGTTAGTGTCGGTGCAAGATAGGTGCACGGTTTGCACTAAACGTACCATAGGCATAGAAATCGTTTTGGACGCACTCGATGGGACTCCTAGGTGACGAGGCTCTAGTGGAAGCTCGGTACGGTCCATTTGGAGATAGTGCTACGCTTGATGGGTGCACGGTTTGCGTCGAACATACCGTAGGCTCGGAAATATTATTGGAGGCACCCGATAGAACTCCTTGGTGACGTGGGTCATGTGGAATCTTATTTTGATCTGTTTTGAAACAGTGTTAGCGTCGGTGCAAGATAGGTGCTCAGTTTGCGTCAAATGTACCATAGGTTCATAAGTTGTTTTAGAAGCACCCGCGGTACTCCTAGGTGATGAGGGTCTGGTGGAGATCTGTTTGGACTGTTTAGAGATAGTGCTACACAAGATAGGTGCACGGTTTGAATTGAACGTACCGTAGGTCATAAACAGTTTTGGACGCACTCGATGGAACTCGTAAGCGACGTGGGTCGTGTGGAATCTCGTTTTAGTCCATTTGGAGATAGTGTTTGTGTCGGTGCAAGGTTGGAGCATGGTTTGCACCGAACATACCATAGGCATAGAAATCGTTTTGGAGGATCTCGATCAGACTCCTATGTGATGAGGCTCAAGTGGAAGCTCGGTTCGGTCCGTATCGGGATAGTGCTTCTCTTGATGCAAGATTGGTGCACTGTTTCACCAAATGTACCATAAGCATACAAATCATTTTGGATAAACTCGATGGGACTCCTAGGTGACAAGGCTCAAGTTGAATCTCGATTCGGTACGTTTGGAGATAGTGCTACTCTTGATGCAAGATTGGTGGTCGGTTTGCGTCGAATGTGCCGTAGGCTCAGAAATAGTATTGGAGGCACCCGATGGAACTCCTAGGTGACGTGGGTCTTGTGGAATCTCGTTTTGATCTATTTTAAGACAGTGTTAGTGTCGGTGCAAGATAGGTGCACCGTTTGCACTGAACGTACCATAGGCATAGAAATCGTTTTGGACACACTCGATGGGACTCCTAGGTGATGAGGCTCAAGTGGAAGCTCGGTACGGTCCATTTGGAGATAGTGCTACTCTTGATGCATGATTGGTGCATGGTTTGCATCGAACATACCGTAGGCTCAGAAATAGTATTAGAGGCACCCGATGGAACTCCTAGGTTACGAGGGTCATGTGGAATCTTGTTTTGATATGTGTTTGAAACAGTGTTAGCGTCGGTGCAAGATAAGTGCTCGGTTTGCGTCAAACGTACCATAGGTTCATAAATTGTTTTAGAACCACCCACGGTACTCCAAGGTGATGAGGGTCTAATGGAGATCTATTTGGTTCGTTTGGAGATAGTGCTACAGAAGATAGGTGCACGGTTTGCATTGAACGTACCATAGGTCATAAACAGTTTTGGACGCACCCGATGGAACTCGTAAGTGACGTGGATCATGTGGAATCTCGTTTTAGTCCATTTGGAGATAGTGTTAGTGTCAGTGCAAGGTTGGCGCATAGTTTGCACCGAACATACCATAGGCATAGAAATCATTTTGGATGATCTCGATCAGACTCCTATGTGAAAAGGCTCAAGTGGAAGCTCGGTTTGGTCCGTTTTGGGATAGTGCTTCTCTTGATGCAAGATTGGTGCTTGGTTTGCACCAAATGTAGCATAGGCATAGAAATCATTTTGGACGCACTCGAGAGGACTCCTAGGTGACGAGGCTCAAGTGGAAGCTCGATTCGGTACGTTGGAGATAGTGCTACTCTTGATGCAAGATTGGTGCTCGGTTTGCGTCGAATGTGCCGTAGGCTCGGAAATAGTATTGGAGGCACCCGATGGAACTCCTAGGTGACGTGAGTCTTATGGAATCTCGTTTTGATCTATTTTGAGACAGTGTTAGCGTCGGTGCAAGATAGGTGCATGGTTTGCACTGAACGTACCATAGGCATAGAAATCGTTTTAGACACACTCGATGGGACTCCTATGTGACGAGGCTCCAGTGGAAGCTCGGTACGGTCCATTTGGAGATAGTGCTACTCTTGATGCATGATTGGTGCACTGTTTGCGTCGAATGTACCGTAGGCTCGGAAATAGTATTGGAGGCACACGATGGAACTCCTAGGTTACGTGGGTCATGTGGAATCTTGTTTCGATCTGTTTTGAAACAGTGTTAGCGTCGGTATAAGATAGGTGCTCAATTTGCGTCAAACGTACCATAGCTTCATAAATTGTTTTAGAAGCACCCGCGTTACTCCTAGGTGATGACGGTCTGGTGGAGATCTGTTTGGTCCGTTTGGAGATAGTGCTACAGAAGATAGGCGCACGGTTTGCATTGAACGTACCATAGGTCATAAACAGTTTTGGACGCACCCGATGGAACTCGTAAGTGACGTGGGTCGTGTGGAATCTCGTTTTAGTCCATTTGGAGATAGTGTTAGTGTTAGTGCAAGGTTGGAGCATGGTTTGCACCGAACATACCATAGCATAGAAATCGTTTTGGATTATCTCGATCAGACTCCTATGTGATGAGGCTCAAGTGGAAGCTCGGTTCGGTCCGTTTCAGGATAGTGCTTCTCTTGATGCAAGATTGGTGCTTGGTTTGCACCAAATGTAGCATAGGCATAGAAATCATTTTGGACGCACTTGAGAGGAATCCTAGGTGACGAGGCTCAAGCGGAAGCTCGATTCGGTACGTTTGGAGATAGTGCTACTCTTGATGCAAGATTGGTGCTCGGTTTACGTCGAATGTTCCGTAGGCTCGGAAATAGTATTGGAGGCACCCGATGGAACTCCTAGGTGACGTGGGTCAAGTGGAATCTCGTTTCGATCTATTTTGAGACAGTGTTAGCGTCGGTGCAAGATAGGTGCATGGTTTGCACTAAACGTACCATAGGCATAGAAATCGTTTTGGACACACTCGATGGGACTCCTAGGTGACGAGGCTCTAGTGGAAGCTCGGTACGATCCATTTGGAGATAGTGCTACGCTTGATGCATGATTGGTGCACGGTTTGCGTCGAACATACCGTAGGCTCGGAAATATTATTGGAGGCACTCGATAGAACTCCTTGGTGACGTGGGTCATTTGGAATCTTATTTTGATCTGTTTTGAAACAGTGTTAGCGTCGGTGCAAGATAGGTGCTCAGGTTGCGTCAAATGTACCATAGGTTCATAAGTTGTTTTAGAAGCACCCGCGGTACTCCTAGGTGATGAGGGTCTAGTGGAGATCTGTTTGGTCTGTTTAGAGATAGTGCTACACAAGATAGGTGCACGGTTTGAATTGAACGTACCGTAGGTCATAAACAGTTTTGGACGCACCCGATGGAACTCGTAAGCGACGTGGGTCGTGTGGAATCTCGTTTTAGTCCATTTGGAGATAGTGTTAGTGTCGGTGCAAGGTTGGAGCATGGTTTGCACCGAACATAACATAGGCATAGAAATCGTTTTGGACGATCTCGATCAGACTCCTATGTGATGAGGCTCAAGTGGAAGCTCGGTTCGGTCCGTTTCGGGATAGTGCTTCTCTTGATGCAAGATTGGTGCACGGTTTGCACCAAATGTACCATAAGCATACAAATCATTTTGGATGCACTCGATGGGACTCCTAGGTGACAAGGCTCAAGTGGAATCTTGATTTGGTACGTTTGGAGATAGTGCTACTTTTGATGCAAGATTGGTGGTCGGTTTGCGTCGACTGTGCCGTAGGCTCAGAAATAGTATTGGAGGCACCCGATGGAACTCCTAGGTGACGTGGGTCTTGTGGAATCTCGTTTTGATCTATTTTAAGACAGTGTTAGTGTCGGTGCAAGATAGGTGCACCGTTTGCACTGAACGTACCATAGGCATAGAAATCGTTTTGGACACACTCGATGGGACTCCTAGGTGATGAGGCTCAAGTGGAAGCTCGGTACGGTCCATTTGGAGATAGTGCTACTCTTGATGCATGATTGGTGCATGGTTTGCATCGAACATACCGTAGGCTCGGAAATAGTATTAGAGGCACCCGATGGAACTCCTAGGTTACGAGGGTCATGTGGAATCTTGTTCTGATATGTTTTGAAACAGTGTTAGCGTCGGTGCAAGATAGGTGCCCGGTTCGCGTCAAACGTACCATAGGTTCATAAATTGTTTTAGAAGCACCCACGGTACTCCTAGGTGATGAGGGTCTAATGGAGATCTATTTGGTTCGTTTGGAGATAGTGCTACAGAAGATAGGTGCACGGTTTGCATTGAACGTACCATAGGTCATAAACAGTTTTGGACGCACCCGATGGAACTCGTAAGTGACGTGGATCGTGTGGAATCTCGTTTTAGTCCATTTGGAGATAGTGTTAGTGTCAGTGCAAGGTTGGAGCACAGTTTGCACCGAACATACCATAGGCATAGAAATCATTTTGGATGATCTCGATCAGACTCCTATGTGAAAAGGCTCTAGTGGAAGCTCGGTTTGGTCCATTTTGGGATAGTGCTTCACTTGATGCAAGATTGGTGCTTGGTTTGCACCAAATGTAGCATAGGCATAGAAATCATTTTGGACGCACTCGAGAGGACTCCTAGGTGACAAGGCTCAAGTGGAAGCCCGATTCGGTACGTTGGAGATAGTGCTACTCTTGATGCAAGATTGGTGCTCGGTTTGCGTCGAATGTGCCGTAGGCTCAGAAATAGTATTGGAGGAACCCGATGGAACTCCTAGGTGACGTGAGTCATGTGGAATCTCGTTTTGTTCTATTTTGAGACAGTGTAAGCGTCGGTGCAAGATAGGTGCATGGTTTGCACTGAACGTACCATAGGCATAGAAATCGTTTTAGACACACTCGATGGGACTCCTAGGTGACGAGGCTCCAGTGGAAGCTCGGTACGGTCCATTTGGAGATAGTGCTACTCTTGATGCAAGATTGGTGCTCGGTTTGCGTCGAATGTTCTGTAGGCTCGGAAATAGTATTGGAGGCACCCGATGGAACTCCTAGGAGACGTGGGTCATGTGGAATCTTGTTTTGATCTATTTTGAGACAGTGTTAGCGTCGATGCAAGATAGGTGCACGGTTTGCACTAAATGTACCATAGGCATAGAAATCGTTTTGGACACACTCGATGGGACTCCTAGGTGACGAGCTCCAGTGGAAGCTCGGAACGGTCCATTTGGAGACAGTGCTACTATTGATGCATGATTGGTGCACGGTTTGCGTCGAATGTTCTGTAGGCTCGGAAATATTATTGGAGGCACCCGACGGAACTCCTTGGTTACGTGGGTCATGTGGAATCTTGTTTTGATCTGTTTTGAAACAGTGTTAGCGTCGGTGCAAGATAGGTGCTCGGTTTGCGTCAAATGTACCATAGGTTCATAAATTGTTTTAGAAGCACCCGTGGTACTCCTAGGTGATGAGGGTCTGGTGGAGATCTGTTTGGTCTGTTTAGAGATAGTGCTACACAAGATAGGTGCACAGTTTGAATTGAACGTACCGTAGGTCATAAACAGTTTTGGACGCACCCGATGGAACTCGTAAGCGACGTGGGTCGTGTGGAATCTCGTTTTAGTCCATTTGGAGATAGTGTTAGTGTCGGTGCAAGGTTGGAGCATGGTTTGCACCGAACATACCATAGGCATAGAAATCGTTTTGGACGATCTCGATCAGACTCCTATGTGATGAGGCTCAAGTGGAAGCTCGGTTCGGTCCGTATCGGGATAGTGCTTCTCTTGATGCAAGATTGGTGCACGGTTTGCACCAAATGTACCATAAGCATACAAATCATTTTGGATGCACTCGATGGGACTCCTAGGTGACAAGGCTCAAGTGGAATCTTGATTTGGTACGTTTGGAGATAGTGCTACTTTTGATGCAAGATTGGTGGTCGGTTTGCGTCGACTGTGCCGTAGGCTCAGAAATAGTATTGGAGGCACCCGATGGAACTCCTAGGTGACGTGGGTCTTGTGGAATCTCGTTTTGATCTATTTTAAGAAAGTGTTAGTGTCGGTGCAAGATAGGTGCACCGTTTGCACTGAACGTACCATAGGCATAGAAATCGTTTTGGACACACTCGATGGGACTCCTAGGTGATGAGGCTCAAGTGGAAGCTCGGTACGGTCCATTTGGAGATAGTGCTACTCTTAATGCATGATTGGTGCATGGTTTGCATCGAACATACCATAGGCTTGAAAATAGTATTAGAGGCACCCGATGGAACTCCTAGGTTACGAGGGTCATGTGGAATCTTGTTTTGATATGTGTTTGAAACAGTGTTAGCGTCGGTGCAAGATAAGTGCTCGGTTTGCGTCAAACGTACCATAGGTTCATAAATTGTTTTAGAACCACCCACGGTACTCCAAGGTGATGAGGGTCTAATGGAGATCTATTTGGTTCGTTTGGAGATAGTGCTACAGAAGATAGGTGCACGGTTTGCATTGAACGTGCCATAGGTCATAAACAGTTTTGGACGCACCCGATGGAACTCGTAAGTGACGTGGATCGTGTGGAATCTCGTTTTAGTCCATTTGGAGATAGTGTTAGTGTTAGTGCAAGGTTGGAGCATAGTTTGCAATGAACATACCATAGGCATAGAAATCATTTTGGATGATCTCGATCAGACTCCTATGTGAAAAGGCTCAAGTGGAAGCTCGGTTTGGTCCGTTTTGGGATAGTGCTTCTCTTGATGCAAGATTGGTGCTTGGTTTGCGTCGAATGTAGCATAGGCATAGAAATCATTTTGGACGCACTCGAGAGGACTCCTAGGTGACGAGGCTCAAGTGGAAGCTCGATTCGGTACGTTGGAGATAGTGCTACTCTTGATGCAAGATTGGTGCTCAGTTTGCGTCGAATGTGCCGTAGGCTCGGAAATAGTATTGGAGGCACCCGATGGAACTCCTAGGTGACGTGAGTCTTGTGGAATCTCGTTTTGATCTATTTTGAGACAGTGTTAGCGTCGGTGCAAGATAGGTGCATGGTTTGCACTGAACGTACCATAGGCATAGAAATCGTTTTAGACACACTCGATGGGACTCCTAGGTGACGAGGCTCCAGTGGAAGCTCGGTACGGTCCATTTGGAGATAGTGCTACTCTTGATGCATGATTGGTGCACGGTTTGCGTCAAACGTACCGTAGGCTCGGAAATAGTATTGGAGGCACACGATGGAACTCCTAGGTTACGTGGGTCATGTGAAATCTTGTTTCGATCTGTTTTGAAACAGTGTTAGCGTCGGTATAAGATAGGTGCTCAGTTTGCGTCAAACGTACCATAGGTTCATAAATTGTTTTAGAAGCACCCGTGGTACTCCTAGGTGATGACGGTCTGGTGGAGAGCTGTTTGGTCCGTTTGGAGATAGTGCTACAGAAGATAGGCGCACGGTTTGCATTGAACGTACCATAGGTCATAAAAAGTTTTGGATGCACCCGATGGAACTCGTAAGTGACGTGGGTCGTGTGGAATCTCGTTTTAGTCCATTTGGAGATAGTGTTAGTGTCAGTGCAAGGTTGGAGCATGGATTGCACCGAACATACCATAGGCATAGAAATCGTTTTGGACGATCTCGATCAGACTCCTATGTGATGAGGCTCAAGTGGAAGCTCGGTTCGGTCCGTTTCGGGATAGTGCTTCTCTTGATGCAAGATTGGTGCTTGGTTTGCACCAAATGTAGCATAGGCATAGAAATCATTTTGGACGCACTCGAGAGGAATCCTAGGTGACGAGGCTCAAGTGGAAGCTCGATTCGATACGTTTGGAGATAGTGCTACTCTTGATGCAAGATTGGTGCTCGGTTTGCATCGAATGTTCCGTAGGCTCGGAAATAGTATTGGAGGCACCCGATGGAACTCCTAGGGGACGTGGGTCATGTGGAATCTTGTTTTGATCTATTTTGAGACAGTGTTAGCGTCGGTGCAAGATAGGTGCACGGTTTGCACTAAACGTACCATAGGCATAGAAATCGTTTTGGACACACTCAATGGGACTCCTAGGTGACGAGGCTCCAGTGGAAGCTCGGTACGGTCCATTTGGAGATAGTGCTACTCTTGATGCATGGTTGGTGCACGGTTTGCATCGAACATACCGTAGGCTCGGAAATATTATTGGAGGCACCCGATGGAACTCCTTGGTTATGTGGGTCATGTGGAATCTTGTTTTGATCTGTTTTGAAACAGTGTTAGCGTCGGTGCAAGATAGGTGCTCGGTTTGCGTCAAATGTACCATAGGTTCATAAATTGTTTTAGAAGCACCCGTGGTACTCCTAGGTTATGAGGGTCTGGTGGAGATCTGTTTGGTCTGTTTAGAGATAGTGCTACACAAGATAGGTGCACGGTTTGAATTGAACGTACCGTAGGTCATAAACAGTTTTGGACGCACCCGATGGAACTCGTAAGCGACGTGGGTCGTGTGGAATCTCGTTTTAGTCCATTTGGAGATAGTGTTAGTGTCAGTGCAAGGTTGGAGCATGGTTTGCACCGAACATACCATAGGCATAGAAATCGTTTTGGACGATCTCGATCAGACTCCTATGTGATGAGGCTCAAGTGGAAGCTCGGTTCGGTCCGTATCGGGATAGTGCTTCTCTTGATGCAAGTTTGGTGCACGGTTTGCACCAAATGTACCATAAGCATACAAATCATTTTGGATGCACTCGATGGGACTCCTAGGTGATAAGGCTTAAGTTGAATCTCGATTCGGTACGTTTGGAGATAGTGCTACTCTTGATGCAAGATTGGTGGTCGGTTTGCGTCGAATGTGCCGTAGGCTCAGAAATAGTATTGGAGGCACCCGATGGAACTCCTAGGTGACGTGGGTCTTGTGGAATCTCGTTTTGATCTATTTTAAGACAGTGTTAGTGTCGGTGCAAGATAGGTGCACCGTTTGCATTGAACGTACCATAGGCATAGAAATCGTTTTGGACACACTCGATGGGACTCCTAGGTGATGAGGCTCAAGTGGAAGCTCGGTACGGTCCATTTGGAGATAGTGCTACTCTTGATGCATGATTGGTGCATGGTTTGCATCGAACATACCGTAGGCTCGGAAATAGTATTAGAGGCACCCGATGGAACTCCTAGGTTATGAGGGTCATGTGGAATCTTGTTTTGATATGTGTTTGAAACAGTGTTAGCGTCGGTGCAAGATAAGTGCTCGGTTTGCGTCAAACGTACCATAGGTTCATAAATTGTTTTAGAACCACCCACGGTACTCCAAGGTGATGAGGGTCTAATGGAGATCTATTTGGTTCGTTTGGAGATAGTGCTACAGAAGATAGGTGCACGGTTTGCATTGAACGTACCATAGGTCATAAACAGTTTTGGACGCACCCGATGGAACTCGTAAGTGACGTGGATCGTGTGGAATCTCGTTTTAGTCCATTTGGAGATAGTGTTAGTGTCAGTGCAAGGTTGGAGCATAGTTTGCACCGAACATACCATAGGCATAGAAATCATTTTGGATGATCTCGATCAGACTCCTATGTGAAAAGGCTCAAGTGGAAGCTCGGTTTGGTCCGTTTTGGGATAGTGCTTCTCTTGATGCAAGATTGGTGCTTGGTTTGCACCAAATGTAGCATAGGCATAGAAATCATTTTGGACGCACTCGAGAGGAGTCCTAGGTGACGAGGCTCAAGTGGAAGCTTGATTCGGTACGTTGGAGATAGTGCTACTCTTGATGCAAGATTGGTGCTCGGTTTGCGTCGAATGTGCCGTAGGCTCGGAAATAGTATTGGAGGCACCCGATGGAACTCTTAGGTGACGTGAGTCTTGTGGAATCTCGTTTTGATCTATTTTGAGACAGTGTTAGCTTCGGTGCAAGATAGGTGCACGGTTTGCACTAAACGTACCATAGGCATAGAAATCATTTTGGACACACTCGATGGGACTCCTAGGTGACGAGGCTCTAGTGGAAGCTCGGTATGGTCCATTTGGAGATAGTGCTACGCTTGATGCATGATTGGTGCACGGTTTGCGTCGAACATACCGTAGGCTCGGAAATATTATTGGAGGCACCCGATAGAACTCCTTGGTGACGTGGGTCATGTGGAATCTTGTTTTGATCTATTTTGAAACAGTGTTAGCGTTGGTGCAAGATAGGCGCTCAGTTTGCGTCAAATGTACCATAGGTTCATAAGTTGTTTTAGAAGCACCCGCGGTACTCCTAGGTGATGAGGGTCTGGTGGAGATTTGTTTGGTCTGTTTAGAGATAGTGCTACACAAGATAGGTGCACGGTTTGAATTGAACGTACCGTAGGTCATAAACAGTTTTGGACGCACCCGATGGAACTCGTAAGCGACGTGGGTCGTGTGGAATCTCGTTTTAGTCCATTTGGAGATAGTGTTAGTGTCGGTGCAAGGTTGGAGCATGGTTTGCACCGAACATACCATAGGCATAGAAATCGTTTTGGACGATCTCGATCAGACTCCTATGTGATGAGGCTCAAGTGGAAGCTCGGTTCGGTCCGTATCGGGATAGTGCTTCTCTTGATGCAAGATTGGTGCACTGTTTCACCAAATGTACCATAAGCATACAAATCATTTTGGATGCACTCGATGGGACTCCTAGGTGACAAGGCTCAAGTTGAATCTCGATTCGGTACGTTTGGAGATAGTGCTACTTTTGATGCAAGATTGGTGGTCGGTTTGCGTCGAATGTGCCGTAGGCTCGGAAATAGTATTGGAGGCACCCGATGGAACTCCTAGGTGACGTGGGTCTTGTGGAATCTCATTTTGATCTATTTTAAGACAGTGTTAGTGTCGGTGCAAGATAGGTGCACCGTTTGCACTGAACGTACCATAGGCATAGAAATCGTTTTGGACACACTCGATGGGACTCCTAGGTGATGAGGCTCAAGTGGAAGCTCGGTACGGTCCATTTGGAGATAGTGCTACTCTTGATGCATGATTGGTGCATGGTTTGCATCGAACAGACCGTAGGCTCGGAAATAGTATTAGAGGCACCCGATGGAACTCCTAGGTTACGAGGGTCATGTGGAATCTTGTTTTGATATGTTTTGAAACAGTGTTAGCGTCGGTGCAAGATAGGTGCTCGGTTTGCGTCAAACGTACCATAGGTTCATAAATTGTTTTAGAAGCACCCACGGTACTCCTAGGTGATAAGGGTCTAATGGAGATCTATTTGGTTCGTTTGGAGATAGTGCTACAGAAGATAGGTGCACGGTTTGCATTGAACGTACCATAGGTCATAAACAGTTTTGGACGCACCCGATGGAACTCGTAAGTGACGTGGATCGTGTGGAATCTTGTTTTAGTCCATTTGGAGATAGTGTTAGTGTCAGTGCAAGGTTGGAGCATAGTTTGCACCAAACATACCATAGGCATAGAAATCATTTTGGATGATCTCGATCAGACTCCTATGTGAAAAGGCTCAAGTGGAAGCTCGGTTTGGTCCGTTTTGGGATAGTGCTTCTCTTGATGCAAGATTGGTGCTTGGTTTGCACCAAATGTAGCATAGTCATAGAAATCATTTTGGACGCACTCGAGAGGACTCCTAGGTGACGAGGCTCAAGTGGAAGCCCGATTCGGTACGTTGGAGATAGTGCTACTCTTGATGCAAGATTGGTGCTCGGTTTGCGTCGAATGTTCCGTAGGCTCGGAAATAGTATTGGAGGCACCCGATGGAACTCCTAGGTGACGTGAGTCATGTGGAATCTCGTTTTGATCTATTTTGAGACAGTGTAAGCGTCGGTGCAAGATAGGTGCATGGTTTGCACTGAACGTACTATAGGCATAGAAATCGTTTTAGACACACTCGATGGGACTCCTAGGTGACGAGGCTCCAGTGGAAGCTCGGTACGGTCCATTTGGAGATAGTGCTACTCTTGATGCATGATTTGTGCACTGTTTGCGTCGAACGTACCGTAGGCTCGGAAATAGTATTGGAGGCACCCGATGGAACTCCTAGGTTACGTGGGTCATGTGGAATCTTATTTCGATCTGTTTTGAAACAGTGTTAGCGTCGGTATAAGATAGGTGCTCAATTTGCGTCAAATGTACCATAGGTTCATAAGTTGTTTTAGAAGCACCCGCGGTACTCCTAGGTGATGAGGGTCTAGTGGAGATCTGTTTGGTCTGTTTAGAGAGTGCTACACAAGATAGGTGCATGGTTTGAATTGAACGTACCGTAGGTCATAAACAGTTTTGAACGCACCCGATGGAACTCGTAAGCGACGTGGGTCGTGTGGAATCTCGTTTTAGTCCATTTGGAGATAGTGTTAGTGTCGGTGCAAGGTTGGAGCATGGTTTGCACCGAACATAACATAGGCATAGAAATCATTTTGGACGATCTCGATCAGACTCCTATGTGATGAGGCTCAAGTGGAAGCTCGGTTCGGTCCGTTTCGGGATAGTGCTTCTCTTGATGCAAGATTGGTGCACTGTTTCACCAAATGTACCATAAGCATACAAATCATTTTGGATGCACTCGATGGGACTCCTAGGTGACAAGGCTCAAGTTGAATCTCGATTCGGTACGTTTGGAGATAGTGCTACTTTTGATGCAAGATTGGTGGTCGGTTTGCGTCGAATGTGCCGTAGGCTCGGAAATAGTATTGGAGGCACCCGATGGAACTCCTAGGTGACGTGGGTCTTGTGGAATCTCATTTTGATCTATTTTAAGACAATGTTAGTGTCGGTGCAAGATAGGTGCACCGTTTGCACTGAACGTACCATAGGCATAGAAATCGTTTTGGACACACTCGATGGGACTCCTAGGTGATGAGGCTCAAGTGGAAGCTCGGTACGGTCCATTTGGAGATAGTGCTACTCTTGATGCATGATTGGTGCATGGTTTGCATCGAACAGACCGTAGGCTCGGAAATAGTATTAGAGGCACCCGATGGAACTCCTAGGTTACGAGGGTCATGTGGAATCTTGTTTTGATATGTTTTGAAACAGTGTTAGCGTCGGTGCAAGATAGGTGCTCGGTTTGCGTCAAACGTACCATAGGTTCATAAATTGTTTTAGAAGCACCCACGGTACTCCTAGGTGATAAGGGTCTAATGGAGATCTATTTGGTTCGTTTGGAGATAGTGCTACAGAAGATAGGTGCACGGTTTGCATTGAACGTACCATAGGTCATAAACAGTTTTGGACGCACCCGATGGAACTCGTAAGTGACGTGGATCGTGTGGAATCTTGTTTTAGTCCATTTGGAGATAGTGTTAGTGTCAGTGCAAGGTTGGAGCATAGTTTGCACCAAACATACCATAGGCATAGAAATCATTTTGGATGATCTCGATCAGACTCCTATGTGAAAAGGCTCAAGTGGAAGCTCGGTTTGGTCCGTTTTGGGATAGTGCTTCTCTTGATGCAAGATTGGTGCTTGGTTTGCACCAAATGTAGCATAGTCATAGAAATCATTTTGGACGCACTCGAGAGGACTCCTAGGTGACGAGGCTCAAGTGGAAGCCCGATTCGGTACGTTGGAGATAGTGCTACTCTTGATGCAAGATTGGTGCTCGGTTTGCGTCGAATGTTCCGTAGGCTCGGAAATAGTATTGGAGGCACCCGATGGAACTCCTAGGTGACGTGAGTCATGTGGAATCTCGTTTTGATCTATTTTGAGACAGTGTAAGCGTCGGTGCAAGATAGGTGCATGGTTTGCACTGAACGTACCATAGGCATAGAAATCGTTTTAGACACACTCGATGGGACTCCTAGGTGATGAGGCTCCAGTGGAAGCTCGGTACGGTCCATTTGGAGATAGTGCTACTCTTGATGCATGATTTGTGCACTGTTTGCGTCGAACGTACCGTAGGCTCGGAAATAGTATTGGAGGCACCCGATGGAACTCCTAGGTTACGTGGGTCATGTGGAATCTTATTTCGATCTGTTTTGAAACAGTGTTAGCGTCGGTATAAGATAGGTGCTCAATTTGCGTCAAATGTACCATAGGTTCATAAGTTGTTTTAGAAGCACCCGCGGTACTCCTAGGTGATGAGGGTCTAGTGGAGATCTGTTTGGTCTGTTTAGAGAGTGCTACACAAGATAGGTGCATGGTTTGAATTGAACGTACCGTAGGTCATAAACAGTTTTGAACGCACCCGATGGAACTCGTAAGCGACGTGGGTCGTGTGGAATCTCGTTTTAGTCCATTTGGAGATAGTGTTAGTGTCGGTGCAAGGTTGGAGCATGGTTTGCACCGAACATAACATAGGCATAGAAATCATTTTGGACGATCTCGATCAGACTCCTATGTGATGAGGCTCAAGTGGAAGCTCGGTTCGGTCCGTTTCGGGATAGTGCTTCTCTTGATGCAAGATTGGTGCACGGTTTGCACCAAATGTACCATAAGCATACAAATCATTTTGGATGCACTCGATGGGACTCCTAGGTGACAAGGCTCAAGTGGAATCTTGATTCGGTACGTTTGGAGATAGTGCTACTTTTGATGCAAGATTGGTGGTCGGTTTGCGTCAACTGTGCCGTAGGCTCAGAAATAGTATTGGAGGCACCCGATGGAACTCCTAGGTGACGTGGGTCTTGTGGAATCTTGTTTTAATCTATTTTAAGACAGTGTTAGTGTCGGTGCAAGATAGGTGCACCGTTTGCACTGAACGTACCATAGGCATAGAAATCGTTTTGGACACACTCGATGGGACTCCTAGGTGATGAGGCTTAAGTGGAAGCTCGGTACGGTCCATTTGGAGATAGTGCTACTCTTGATGCATGATTGGTGCATGGTTTGCATCGAACAGACCGTAGGCTCGGAAATAGTATTAGAGGCACCCGATGGAACTCCTAGGTTACGAGGGTCATGTGGAATCTTGTTTTGATATGTTTTGAAACAGTGTTAGCGTCGGTGCAAGATAGGTGCTCGGTTTGCGTCAAACGTACCATAGGTTCATAAATTGTTTTAGAAGCACCCACGGTACTCCTAGGTGATGAGGGTCTAATGGAGATCTATTTGGTTCATTTGGAGATAGTGCTACAGAAGATAGGTGTACAGTTTACATTGAACGTACCATAGGTCATAAACAGTTTTGGACACACCCGATGGAACTCGTAAGTGACGTGGATCGTGTGGAATCTCGTTTTAGTCCATTTGGAGATAGTGTTAGTGTCAGTGCAAGGTTGGAGCACAGTTTGCACCGAACATACCATAGGCATAGAAATCATTTTGGATGATCTCGATCAGACTCCTATGTGAAAAGGCTCAAGTGGAAGCTCGGTTTGGTCCGTTTTGGGATAGTGCTTCTCTTGATGCAAGATTGGTGCTTGGTTTGCACCAAATGTAGCATAGGCATAGAAATCATTTTGGACGCACTCGAGAGGACTCCTAGGTGACGAGGCTCAAGTGGAAGCCCGATTCGGTACGTTGGAGATAGTGCTACTCTTGATGCAAGATTGGTGCTCGGTTTGTGTTAAATGTGCCGTAGGCTCGAAAATAGTATTGGAGGCACCCGATGGAACTCCTAGGTGACGTGAGTCATGTGGAATCTCGTTTTGATCTATTTTGAGACAGTGTAAGCGTCGGTGCAAGATAGGTGCATGGTTTGCGCTGAACGTACCATAGGCATAGAAATCGTTTTAGACACACTCGATGGGACTCCTAGGTGACGAGGCTCCAGTGGAAGCTCGGTACGGTCCATTTGGAGATAGTGCTACTCTTGATGCATGATTGGTGCACTGTTTGCGTCGAATGTACCGTAGGCTCGGAAATAGTATTGGAGGCACACGATGGAACTCCTAGGTTACGTGGGTCATGTGGAATCTTGTTTCGATCTGTTTTGAAACAGTGTTAGCGTCGGTATAAGATAGGTGCTCAATTTGCGTCAAACGTACCATAGGTTCATAAATTGTTTTAGAAGCACCCGCGGTACTCCTAGGTGATGACGGTCTGGTGGAGATCTGTTTGGTCCGTTTGGAGATAGTGCTACAGAAGATAGGCGCACGGTTTGCATTGAACGTACCATAGGTCATAAACAGTTTTGGACGCACTCGATGGAACTCGTAAGTGACGTGGGTCGTGTGGAATCTTGTTTTAGTCCATTTGGAGATAGTGTTAGTGTTAGTGCAAGGTTGGAGCATGGTTTGCACCGAACATACCATAGCATAGAAATCGTTTTGGATGATCTCGATTAGACTCCTATGTGATGAGGCTCAAGTGGAAGCTCGGTTCGGTCCGTTTCAGGATAGTGCTTCTCTTGATGCAAGATTGGTGCTTGGTTTGCACCAAATGTAGCATATGCATAGAAATCATTTTGGACGCACTTGAGAGGAATCCTAGGTGACGAGGCTCAAGTGGAAGCTCGATTCGGTACGTTTGGAGATAGTGCTACTCTTGATGCAAGATTGGTGCTCGGTTTGCGTCGAATGTTCCGTAGGCTCAAAAATAGTATTGGAGGCACCCGATGGAACTCCTAGGTGACGTGGGTCAAGTGGAATCTCGTTTTGATCTATTTTGAGACAGTGTTAGCGTCGGTGCAAGATAGGTGCACGGTTCGCACTAAACGTACCATAGGCATAGAAATCATTTTGGACACACTCGATGGGACTCCTAGGTGACGAGGCTCTAGTGGAAGCTCGGTACGGTCCATTTGGAGATAGTGCTACGCTTGATGCATGATTGGTGCACGGTTTGCGTCGAACATACCGTAGGCTCGGAAATATTATTGGAGGCACCCGATAGAACTCCTTGGTGACGTGGGTCATGTGGATTCTTATTTTGATCTGTGTTTGAAACAGTGTTAGCGTCGGTGCAAGATAGGTGCTCAGTTTGCGTCAAATGTACCATAGGTTCATAAGTTGTTTCAGAAGCACCCGCGGTACTCCTAGGTGATGAGGGTCTGGTGGAGATCTGTTTGGTCTGTTTAGAGATAGTGCTACACAAGATAGGTGCACGGTTTGAATTGAACGTACCATAGGTCATAAACAGTTTTGGACGCACCCGATGGAACTCGTAAGCGACGTGGGTCGTGTGGAATCTCGTTTTAGTCCATTTGGAGATAGTGTTAGTGTCGGTGCAAGGTTGGAGCATGGTTTGCACTGAACATAACATAGGCATAGAAATCGTTTTGGACGATCTCGATCAGACTCCTATGTGATGAGGCTCAAGTGGAAGCTCGGTTCGGTCCGTTTTGGGATAGTGCTTCTCTTGATGCAAGATTGGTGCATGGTTTGCACCAAATGTACCATAAGCATACAAATCATTTTGGATGCACTCGATGAGACTCCTAGGTGACAAGGCTCAAGTGGAATCTTGATTCGGTACGTTTGGAGATAGTGCTACTTTTGATGCAAGATTGGTGGTCGGTTTGCGTCGACTGTGCCGTAGGCTCAGAAATAGTATTGGAGGCACCCGATGGAACTCCTAGGTGACGTGGGTCTTGTGGAATCTCATTTTGATCTATTTTAAGACAGTGTTAGTGTCGGTGCAAGATAGGTGCACCGTTTGCACTGAACGTACCATAGGCATAGAAATCGTTTTGGACACACTCGATGGGACTCCTAGGTGATGAGGCTCAAGTGGAAGCTTGGTACGGTCCATTTGGAGATAGTGCTACTCTTGATGCATGATTGGTGCATGGTTTGCATTGAACATACCGTAGGCTCAGAAATAGTATTGGAGGCACCCGATGGAACTCCTAGGTTACGTGGGTCATGTGGAATCTTGTTCCGATCTGTTTGAAACAATGTTAGCGTCGGTGCAAGATAGGTGCTCAATTTGCGTCAAATGTACCATAGGTTCATAAATTGTTTTAGAAGCACCCGCGGTACTCCTAGGTGATGACTGTCTGGTGGAGATCTGTTTGGTCCGTTTGGAGATAGTGCTACAGAAGATAGGCGCACGGTTTGCATTGAACGTACCATAGGTCATAAACAGTTTTGGACGCACCCGATGGAACTCGTAAGTGACGTGGGTCGTGTGGAATCTCGTTTTAGTCCATTTGCAGATAGTGTTAGTGTCAGTGCAAGGTTGGAGCATGGATTGCACTGAACATACCATAGGCATAGAAATCATTTTGGACGATCTCGATCAGACTCCTATGTGATGAGGCTCAAGTGGAAGCTCGGTTCAGTCCGTTTCGGGATAGTGATTCTCTTGATGCAAGATTGGTGCTTGGTTTGCACCAAATGTAGCATAGGCATAGAAATCATTTTGGACGCACTCGAGAGGAATCCTAGGTGACGAGGCTCAAGTGGAAGCTCGATTCAGTACGTTTGGAGATAGTGCTACTCTTGATGCAAGATTGGTGCTCAGTTTGCGTCGAATGTTCCGTAGGCTCGGAAATAGTATTGGTGGCACCCGATGGAACTCCTAGGAGACGTGGGTCATGTGGAATCTTGTTTTGATCTATTTTGAGATAGTGTTAGCGTCGGTGCAAGATAGGTGCACGGTTTGCACTAAACGTACCATAGGCATAGAAATCGTTTTGGACACACTCGATGGGACTCCAAGGTGACGAGGCTCCAGTGGAAGCTCGGTACGGTCCATTTGGAGATTGTGCTACTCTTGATGCATGATTGGTGCACGGTTTGCGTCGAACATACCGTAGGCTCGGAAATATTATTGGAGGCACCCGGTGGAACTCCTTGGTTACATGGGTCATGTGGAATCTTGTTTTGATCTGTTTTGAAACAGTGTTAGCGTCGGTGCAAGATATGTGCTCGGTTTGCGTCAAATGTACCATAGGTTCATAAATTGTTTTAGAAGCACCCGTGGTACTCCTAGGTGATGAGGGTCTGGTGGAGATCTGTTTGGTCTATTTTGAGATAGTGCTACACAAGATAGGTGCACAGTTTGAATTGAACGTATCGTAGGTCATAAACAGTTTTGGACGCACCCGATGGAACTCGTAAGCGACGTGGGTCGTGTGGAATCTCGTTTTAGTCCATTTGGATATAGTGTTAGTGTTAGTGCAAGGTTGGAGCATGGTTTGCACCGAACATACCATAGGCATAGAAATCGTTTTGGACGATCTCGATCAGACTCCTATGTGATGAGGCTCAAATGGAAGCTCGGTTCGGTCCGTTTCGGGATAGTGCTTCTCTTGATGCAAGATTGGTGCACGGTTTGCACCAAATGTACCATAAGCATACAAATCATTTTGGATGCACTCGATGGGACTCCAAAGTGACAAGGCTCAAGTGGAATCTCAATTCGGTACGTTTGGAGATAGTGCTACTCTTGATGCAAGATTGGTGGTCGGTTTGCGTCGAATGTGTCGTAGGCTCGGAAATAGTATTGGAGGCACCCGATGGAACTCCTAGGTGACGTGGGTCTTGTGGAATCTCGTTTTGATCTATTTTAAGACAGTGTTAGTGTCGGTGCAAGATAGGTGCACCGTTTGCACCGAACGTACCATAGGCATAGAAATCGTTTTGGACACACTCGATGGGACTCCTAGGTGACGAGGCTAAAGTGGAAGCTCGGTACGGTCCATTTGGTGATAGTGCTACTCTTGATGCATGATTGGTGCATGGTTTGCGTCGAACGTACCGTTGGCTCGGAAATAGTATTGGAGGCACCCAATGGAACTCCTAGGTTACGTGGGTCATGTGGAATCTTGTTTCGATCTGTTTGAAACAATGTTAGCGTCGGTGCAAGATAGGTGCTCGATTTGCGTCGAACGTACCATAGGTTCATAAATTGTTTTAGACGCACCCGCGGTACTCCTAGGTGATGAGGGTCTGGTGGAGCTCTATTTGGTCCGTTTGGAGATAGTGCTATAGAAGATAGGTGCACGGTTTGCACTGAACGTACTGTCATAAATAGTTTAGGACACACCCGATGGAACTCGTAAGTGACGTGGGTCGTATGGAATCTCGTTTTAGTCCATTTGGAGATAGTGTTAGTGTCAGTGCAAGGTTGGACCACGGTTTGCACCGAACATACCATAGGCATAGAAATCATCTTGGACGATCTCGATCAGACTCCTATGTGACGAGGCTCAAGTGGATGCTCGGTTCGGTCCATTTCGGGATAGTGCTTCTCTTGATGCAAGATTGGTGCTTGGTTTGCACCAAATGTAGCATAGGCATAGAAATCATTTTGGACACACTCGAGAGGACTCCTAGGTGACGAGGCTCAAGTGGAAGCTCGATTCGGTACATTTGGAGATAGTGCTACTCTTGATGCAACATTGGAGCTCGGTTTGCGTCGAATGTGCCATAGGCTTGGAAATAGTATTGGAGGCACCCGATGGAACTCCTAGGTGACGTGGGTCATGTGGAATCTCGTTTTGATCTATTTTGAGACAGTGTTAGCGTCGGTGCAAGATAGGTGCACGGTTTGCACTGAACGTACCATAGGCATAGAAATCATTTTGGACACACTCGATGGGACTCCTAGTTGACGTGGCTCAAGTGGAAGCTTGGTACGTTCCATTTGGAGATAGTGCTACTCTTGATGCATGATTGGTGCACGGTTTGCGTCGAACGTACCGTAGGCTCGGAAATAGTATTGGAGGCACACGATGGAACTCCTAGGTTACGTGGGTCATGTGGAATCTTGTTTTGATCTGTTTTGAAATAGTGTTAGCGTCGGTGCAAGATAGGTGCTCGGTTTGCGTCAAACGTACCATAGGTTCATAAATTGTTTTAGAAGCACCCGCGGTACTCCTAGGTGATGACGGTCTGGTGGAGATCTGTTTGGTCCGTTTGGAGATAGTGCTACAGAAGACAGGTGCACAGTTTGCATTGAACGTACCATAGGTCATAAATAGTTTTGGACGCACCCGATGGAACTCGTAAGTGCCGTGGGTCGTGTGGAATCTCGTTTTAGTCCATTTGGAGATAGTGTTAGTATCATTGCAAGGTTGGAGCACGATTTGCACCGAAAATACCATAGGCATAGAAATCATCTTGGACGATCTCGATCAGACTACTATGTGAAAAGGCTCAAGTGGAAGCTCGGTTCGATCCATTTTAGGATAGTGCTTCTCTTGATGCAAGATTGGTGCTTGGTTTGCACCAAATGTAGCATAGGCATAGAAATCATTTTGGACTCACTCAAGAGGAATCCTAGGTGACGAGGCTCAAGTGGAAGCTCGATTCGGTACGTTGGAGATAGTGCTACTCTTGATGCAAGATTGGTGCTCGGTTTGCGTCGAATGTGCCGTAGGCTCGGAAATAGTATTGGAGGCACCCGATGGAACTCCTAGGTGCCGTTAGACATGTGGAATCTTGTTTTGATCTATTTTGAGACAGTATTAGCGTCGGTGCAAGATAGGTGCACGGTTTGCATTGAACGTACAATAGGCATAGAAATCATTTTGGACACACTCGATGGGACTCCTAGGTGACGTGGCTCAAGTGGAAGCTCAAACGTACCATAGGTTCATAAATTGTTTTAGAAGCACCCGAGGTACTCCTAGGTGATGACGGTCTGGTGGAGATAGTGTTAGTATCAGTGCAAGGTTGGAGCACGGTTTGCACCGAACATACCATAGGCATAGAAATCGTTTTGGATGATCTCGTTCAGACTCCTAGGTGAAAAGGCTCAAGTGGAAGCTCGGTTCGGTCCGTTTTGGGATAGTGCTTCTCTTGATGAAAGATTGGTGCATGGTTTGCACCAAATGTAGCATAGGCATATAAATCATTTTTGGACGCACTCGAGAGGACTCCTAGGTGACGAGGCTCAAGTGGAAGCTTGATTCGGTACGTTGGAGATAGTGCTACTATTGATGCAAGATTGGTGCTCGGTTTGCGTCGAATGTGCCGTAGGCTCGGAAATAGTATTGGAGGCACCCAATGGAACTCCTAGGTGACATGAGTCATGTGGAATCTCGTTTTGATCTATTTTGAGACAGTGTTAGCGTCGGTGCAAAATAGGAGCACAGTTTGCACTAAACGTACCATAGGCATAGAAATCATTTTGGACACACTCGATGGGACTCCTAGGTGACGAGGCTCAAGTGGAAGCTCGGTACGGTCCATTTGGAGATAGTGCTACTCTTGATGCATGATTGGTGCACGATTTGCGTCAAACATACCGCTGGCTCGGAAATAGTATTGGAGGCACCCGATGGAACTCCTAGGTTACATGGGTCATGTGGAATCTTGTTTCGATCTGTTTTGAAACAGTGTTAGCGTTGGTGCAAGATAGGTGCTCGGTTTGCGTCAAACGTACCATAGGTTCATAAATTGTTTTAGAAGCACCCGCAGTACTGATAGGTGATGAGGGTCTGGTGGAGATCTGTTTGGTCCGTTTGGAGATAGTGCTATAGAAGAAAGGTGCACGGTTTGCATTGAACGTACCATAGGTCATAAACAGTTTTGGACGCACCCGATGGAACTCGTAAGCGACGTGGGTCATGTGGAATCTCGTTTTAGTCCATTTGGAGATAGCATTCGTGTCAGTGCAAGGTTGGAGCACGGTTTGCACCGAACATACCATAGGCATAGAAATCGTTTTAGACGATCTCGATCAGGCTCAAGTGGAATCTTGATTCGGTACGTTTGGAGTTAGTGCTACTCTTGATGCAAGATTGGTGCTTGGTTTGCATCGAATGTATCGCAGGCTCAGAAATAGTATTGGAGGCACCCGATGGAACTCCTAGGTGACGTGGGTCATGTGGAATCTCGTTTCGATCTGTTTTGACACAGTGTTAGCGTCGGTGCAAGATAGGTGCTCAGTTTGCATCAAACATACCATAGGCACATAAATCGTTTTAGACACACCCTATGTTACTCCTAGGTGACGAGGGTCTGTTGCAACTCTGTTCGGTCCGTTTAGAGATAGTGCCAATCTTGATGCAAGATAGGTGCACAGTTTGCACCGGACGTACCATAGGCTCATAAATAGTTTTGGACACACCAATGGAACTCGTAAGTGACGTAGGTCGTGTGGAATCTCATTTTATACCGTTTATAGACAGTTTTAGTGTTAGTGCAATATAGGTGCACGGTTTGCCCCAAATGTACCATGAGCATAGAAATCATTTTGGACACACTGGATGGGACTCCTAGCTGACGAGGCTCAAGTGGAAGCTCGATTCGGTACGTTTGGAGATAGTGCTACTCTTGATGCAAGATTGGTGCTTAGTTTGTATCGAATCTACTGTAGGCTTAGAAATAGTATTGGAGGCACCCGATGGAACTCCTAGGTGATGTGGGTCATGTGGAATCTCGTTTCGATTTGTTTTGAGATAGTGTTAGCGTCGGTACAAGATAGGTGCACGGTTTGCACCAAACGTACCATAGGCATAGAAATCATTTTGGACGAACTCGATGGGACTCCTAGGTGATGAGGCTCAAGTGGAAACTCGGTTCGGTCCGTTTGGAGATAGTGCTACTTTTGATGCAAGATTGGTGCATGGTTTGCATCGAACATACCATAGGCTTGGAAATAGTATAGGAGGCCCCCGATGGAACTCCTAGGTGACGTGGGTCATGTGGAATCTTGTTTCAATCTGTTTTGAGACAGTGTTAGCGTCGGTGCAAGATAGGTGCTTGGTTTGCGTCAAACGTACTGTAGGCTCATAAATCATTTTTGACGCAGCTGAGGTACTCCTAAGGCGACGAGGGTCTGGTGGAGCTCTGTTTGTTCTGTTTGGAGATGGTTCTACACAAGATAGGTGCACGGTTTGCACCGAATGTACTATAATTCATCAATAGTTTTGGACACACTCGATGGAACTCGTAAGTGACGCGGGTCGTGTGGAATGTCGTTTTAGTCCATTTGGGGACAATTTTAGTGTCAGTGCAAGGTTGGAGCACGGTTTGCATAGAATATACCATAGGCATAGAAACTGTTTCGGAAGAACTCAATGGGACTCCTAGGTGACGAGGCTCAAGTGGAAGCTCGGTTCGGTCCGTTTGGACATAGTGCTACACTTGATGCATGGTTGGTGCATGGTTTGCGTCGAACGTACCGTTTGCTCAGAAATAGTATTGTAGGCACCCGATGGAACTCCTAGGTGACGTGGGTCATGTGGAATATTGTTTCTCTATTTGAGACAGTGTTAGCGTCAGTGCAAGATAGGTGCTCGGTTTGCATCAAACGTATCATAGGCGCATAAATCGTTTTAGACACACCCTATGTTACTCCTAGGTGACGAGGGTCTAGTGCAACTCTGTTCGGTCTGTTTGGAGATAGTGCTAATCTTGACGCAAGATAGGTGCACAGTTTGCAATGGACGTACCATAGGCTCATAAATAGTTTTGGACGCAACCAATGGAACTCGTTAGTGACGTGGGTCGTGTGGAATCTCATTTTAGTCTGTTTATAGACAGTTTTAGTGTCAGTGCAATAGATGCACGGTTTGCACCGAACATACCACATGCATAGAAATCATTTTGGACGAACTCGATGGGACTCCTAGGTGACGAGGCTCAAGTGGAAGCTCGGTTTGGTCCGTTTCGACATAGTGCTACACTTGATGCATGGTTGGTGCACAGTTTGCGTCGAACGTACCGTTAGCTTAGAAATAGTATTGTAGGCACCCGATGGAACTCCTACGTGACGTGGGTCATGTGGAATCTTGTTTCGTTCTGTTTTGAGACAGTGTTAGTGTCAGTGCAAGATAGGTGCTCGGTTTGCATCAAACGTACCATAGGTGCCTAAATCGTTTTAGACACACCCTATGTTACTCCTAGGTGGCGAGGGTCTGGTGCAACTCTGTTCGGTCCGTTTGGAGATAGTGCTAATCTTGATGCAAGATAGGTGCACAGTTTGCACCGGACATACCACAGGCTCATAAATAGTTTTGGATGCACCCGATGGAACTCGTAAGTGACGTGGGTCGTGTGGAATCTCATTCTAGTCCATTTATAGATAGTTTTAGTGTTAGTGCAATATAGGTGCATGATTTGCACCAAATGTACCATAAGCATAGAAATCATTTTGGACAGACTAGATGGGACTCCTAGGTGACAAGGCTCAAGTGGAAGCTCGATTCGGTACGTTTGGAGATAGTGCTACTCTTGATGCAAGATTGGTGCTCGGTTTGCATCGATGTACTGTAGGCTCAGAAATAGTATTGGAGGCACCCGATGGAACTCCTAGATGACGTGGGTCATGTGGAATCTTGTTTCGATTTGTTTTGAGACAATGTTAGCGTCGGTGCAAGATAGGTGCTTGGTTTGCGTCAAACGTACCATAGGCTCATAAATCATTTTTGACGCACCCGAGGTACTCTTAAGGCGACGAGGGTCTCGTGGAGCTCTGTTTGTTCCGTTTGGAGATTGTGCTACACAAGATAGGTGCACGGTTTGCACCGAACGTACCATAGGCCATAAATAGTTTTGGACGCACTTGATGGAACTCGTAAGTGATGCGGGTCGTGTGGAATCTCGTTTTAGTCCATTCGGGGACAATGTTAGTGTCAGTGCAAGGTTGGAGCACGGTTTGCACCGAACATACCATAGGCATAAAAATTGTTTTGGACAAACTCGATGGGACTCCTAGATGACGAGGCTGAAGTGGAAGCTCAGTTGACCCGTTTGGAGATAGTGCTACACTTGATGCAAGGTTGGTGCACGGTTTGCGTCGAACGTACCGTTGGCTCAGAAATAGTATTGGAGGCATCCGATGGAACTCCTAGGTGACGTGGGTCATGTGGAATCTTGTTTCATTCTGTTTTGAGATAGTGTTAGCGTCGGTGCAAGATAGGTGCTCGGTTTGCATCAAACGTACCATAGGCGCATAAATCATTTTAGACACACCCTATGTTACTCCTAGGTGACGAGGGTCTGGTGCAACTCTATTCGGTCCATTTGGAGATAGTGCTAATCTTGACGCAAGATAGTGCATAGTTTGCAACAGACGTACCATAGGCTCATAAATAGTTTTGGACGCACCAGATGGAACTCGTAAGTGACGTGGGTCGTGTGGAATCTCATTTTAGTCCGTTTATAAACAGTTTTAGTGTTAGTGCAAGATAGGTTCACGGTTGGCAACAAATGTACGATAAGCATAGAAATCATTTTGGACACACTCGATGGGGACTCCTAGGTGACGAGGTTCAAGTGGAAGCTCGATTCGGTACGTTTGGAGATAGTGCTACTCTTGGTGCAAGATTGGTGCTCAATTTGCATCAAATGTACTATAGGCTCAGAAATAGTATTGGAGGCACCCGATGGAACTCCTAGGTGACGTGGGTCATGTGGAATCTCGTTTTGATCTATTTTGAGACAGTGTTAGCGTCGGTGCAAGATAGGTGCACGGTTTGCACTGAACATACCATAGGCATAGAAATCATTTTGGACACACTCAATGGGACTCCTAGGTGACGTGGCTCAAGTGGAAGCTTGGTATGTTCCATTTGGAGATAGTGCTACTTTTGATGCATGATTGGTGCACGATTTGCATCGAACATACCGTAGGCTCAGAAATAGTATTGGAGGCACACGATGAAACTCTTAGGTTACGTGGGTCATGTGGAATCTTGTTTCGATCTGTTTTGAGACAGTGTTAGCGTCAGTGAAAGATAGGTGCTCGGTTTGCGTCAAACGTACCATAGGTTCATAAATCATTTTAGAAGCACCCGAGGTACTCCTAGGTGACGAGGGTCTGGTGGAGATCTATTCGGTTCGTTTGGAGATAGTGCTATAGAAGATTGGTATACGGTTTGCATTCAACGTACCATAGATCATAAATAGTTTTGGACGCATTGGACGAACTCGATTGCACTCCTAGGTGACAAGGGTCAAGTGGAAGCTCGGTTCGGTCCGTTTGGAGATAGTGCTACTCTTGATGCAAGATTGGTGCACGGTTTGCGTCGAACATACCGTAGCCTCGACAATAGTATCGGAGGCACCCAATGGAACTCCTAGGTTACGTGGGTCATGTGGAATCTTGTTTCGATCTGTTTTAAGATAGTGTTAGCGTTAGTGCAAGATAGGTGCTTGGTTTGCGCCAAACGTACCATAGGCTCATAAATCGCTTTAGACACACCCTATGTTACTCCTAGGTGACGAGGGTCTGGTGCAACTCTGTTTGGTCTATTTGGAGATAGTGCTAATCTTGATGCAAGATTGGTGCACAGGTTGCACCAAACGTACCATAGGCTCGTAAATAGTTTTGGACGCACCCGATGGAACTCGCAAGTGACGTGGGTCGTGTGGAATCTCATTTTAGTCTATTTATATACAGTTTTAGTGTTAGTGCAATATAGGTGCACGATTTGCACCAAATGTACCATAAGCATAGAAATCATTTTGAACACACTGGATGGGACTCCTAGGTGACAAGGCTCAAGTGGAAGCTCGATTTGGTACGTTTGGACATAGTGCTACTCTTGATGCAAGATTTGTGCTTGGTTTGCATCGAATGTACCGTAGGCTCGGAAATAGTATTGGAGGCACCCGATGGAGCTCCTAGGTGACATGGGTCATGTGGAATCTCGTTTCGATCTATTTTGAGACAGTGTTAGCGTTTGAGCAAGATAGGTGCTTAGTTTGCATCAAACGTACCATAGGTGCATAAATCGTTTAAGACACACCCTATGTTACTCCTAGGTGATGAGGGTCTGGTGCAACTCTGTTTGGTCCATTTGGAGATAGTGCTAATCTTGATGCAACATAGGTGCACAGTTTGCACCGGACGTACCATAGGCTCAAAAATAGTTTTGGATGCACCCGATGGAACTCGTAAGTGACGTGGGTCGTGTGCAATCTCAATTTAGTCCGTTTATAGACAGTTTTAGGGTTAGTGCAAGATAGGTGCACGGTTTGCACCAAATGTAGCATAAGCATAGAAATCATTTTGGACACACTCGAAGGGACTCCTAGGTGATGAGGCTCCAGTGGAAGCTTGACTCGGTACGTTTGCATCGAATGTACCGTAGGCTCAGAAATAGTATTGGAGGCACCCGATGGAACTCCTAGGTGACGTGGGTCATGTGGAATCTCGTTTCGATTTGTTTTGAGACAGTGTTAGCGTCGGTGCAAGATAGGTGCACGGTTTGCCCCGAATGTACCATAGGCATGGAAATCGTTTTGGACACACTCGATGGGACTCCTAGGTGATGAGGCTCAAGTGGAAGCTCGGTTCGATCCAATTGGAGATAGTGCTACTCTTGATGCATGATTGGTGCTCGGTTTACGTCGAACGTACTATAAGCTCGGAAATAGTATTGGAGGCACCCGATGGAACTCCTAGGTGACGTGGGTCGTGTGGAATCTTGTTTCGATCTGTTTTGACACAGTGTTAGCGTCGGTGCAAGATAGGTGCTTGGTTTTGAGTCAAACGTACTATAGGCTCATAAATCCTTTTTGACGCACTCGAGGTACTCCTAAGGTGATGAGGGTCTAATAGAGCTCTATTTGTTCTATTTGGAGATAGTGCTACACAAGATAGGTGCACGATTTATGCCAAACGTACCATAGGTCATAAATAGTTTTGGACGCACTCCATGGAACTCGTAAGTGATGCGAATCGTGTGGAATGTCGTGTTAGTCCATTTGGGGACAATGTTAGTGTCAGTGCAAGGTTGGAGCATGGTTTGCACCGAACATACCATAGGCATAGAAATCATTTTGGGCAAAGTCGATGGGACTCCTAGGTGACGAGGCTCAAGTGGAAGCTCGGTTCGGTCCGTTTGGAGATAGTTCTACACTTGATGCAAGATTGGTGCACGGTTTGGGTCGAACGTACTGTTGGCTCGAAAATAGTATTGCAGGCACCCAATGGAAATCCTAGGTGATGTGGGTCATGTGGAATCTCGTTTCGATGTGTTTTGAGATAGTGTTAGCATCGTTGCAAGATAGGTGCTTGGTTTGCATCAAATGTACCATAGGCGCATAAATCATTTTAGACACACCCTATGCTACTCCTAGGTGACGAGGGACTGGTGCAACTTTGTTTGGTCCATTTGGAGATAGTGCTAATCTTAATGCAAGATAGATGCAAAGTTTGCACCGGACGTACCATAGGCTCATAAATAGTTTTCGACGCACCCGATGGAACTCGAAAGTGACGTGGGTCATGTGGAATCTCATTTCAGTCCGTTTATAGACAGTTTTAGTGTTAGTGCAAGATAAGTGCACTGTTTGCACCGAACGTACCATAGGCATAGAAATCGTTTTGGACCACTCGATGGGACTCCTAGGTGACGAGGCTCAAGTGGAAGCTCGGTTCGTTCCAATTGGATATAGTGCTACTCTTGATGCATGATTGGTGCACGGTTTGCGTCGAACATAACGTAGGCTCAAAAATAGTATCGGAGGCACCCGATAGAACTCCTAGGTGACGTGGGTCATGTAGAATCTTGTTTTGACCTATTTTGAGACAATGTTAGCATCGGTGCAAGATAGGTGCTTGGTTTGCATCAAACGTACCATAGGCTCATAAATCCTTTTGGACGCACCCGAGGTACCCCTAAGGCAATGAGGGTCGGGTGGACCTCTATTTGTTCTGTTTGGAGATAGTGCTACACAAGATAGGTGCACGGTTTCCACCAAACGTACCATAGGTCATAAATAGTTTTGGACGCACTCGATGGAACTCGTAAGTGACGCGGGTCATGTGGAATCTTGTTTTAGTCCATTTGGGGAGAATGTTAGAGTCAGTGCAAGGTTGGAGCACAGTTTGCACCGAACATACCAAAGGCATAGAAATCATTTCGGACGAACTTGATGGGACTCCTAGGTGACGAGGCTCAAGTGGAAGCTCGGTTCAGTCCGTTTGGAGATAGTGCTACACTTGATGCAAGATTGGTGCACGGTTTGCGTCGAACGTACCGTTGGCTCGAAAATAGTATTAGAGGCTCCTGATGGACCTCCTAGGTGATGTGGGTCATGTGGAATCTTGTTTCGATTTGTTTTGAGACAGTATTAGCGTCGATGCAAGATAGGTGCATGGTTTGCCCCGAATGTACCATAGGCATAGAAATCGTTTTGGACACACTCGATGGGACTCTTAGGTGATGAGGCTCAAGTGGAAGCTCGGTTCGGTCCAATTGGAGATAGTGCTACTCTTGATGCATGATTGGTGCACGATTTGCATCGAATGTACCGTAAGCTCAGAAATAGTATTGGAGGCACGCGATGGAACTCCTAGGTGACGTGGGTCGTGTGGAATCTCGTTTCGATCTGTTTTGAGACAGTGTTAGCGTCGGTGCAAGAAAGGTGCTTGGTTTTGAGTCAAACGTACTATAGGCTCATAAATCCTTTTTGACGCACTCGAGGTACTCCTAAGGCGATGAGGGTCTGGTAGAGCTCTATTTGTTTTGTTTGGAGATAGTGCTACACAAGATAGGTGCATGGTTTTGAGACAGTGTTAGCGTCGATGCAAGATAGGTGCTCGGTTTGCATCAAACGTACCATAGGCGCATAAATCATTTTAGACACACCCTATGTTACTCCTAGGTGATGAGGGTCTAGTGCAACTCTGTTCGGTCCATTTGGAGATAGTGCTAATCTTGAAGCAAGATAGGTGAACAGTTTGCACCGGATGTACCATAGGCTCATAAATAGTTTTGGACGCACCCGATGGAACTCGTAAGTGACATGGGTCATGTGGAATCTCATTTTAGTCCATTTATAGACAATTTTAGTGTTAGTGCAAGATAGGTGCATGGTTTGCACCAAATGTACCATAAGCATAGAAATTATTTTGGACGCACTCGATGGGACTCCTAGGTGACGAGGCTCAAGTGGAAGCTCGGTTCGGTCCATTTGGAGATAGTGCTACTCTTGATGCAAGATTGGTGCACGGTTTGTGTCAAACATACCGTAGGCTAGGAAATAGTATCAGAGGCACCCGATGGAACTCCAAGGTGATGTGGGTCATGTGGAATCTTGTTTCGATCTGTTTTGAGACAGTGTTAGCGTCGGTGCAAGATAGGTGCTTGGTTTGTGTCAAACGTACCATAGGCTCATAAATCATTTTAGAAACACCTGAGGTACTCCTAAGGCGACAAGGGTCTAGTGGAGCTCTGTGTGTTCCATTTGGAGATAGTGCTACACGAGATAGGTGCACGGTTTGCACCGAATGAACCATAGGTCATAAATAGTTTTGGACGCATTCGATGGAACTCGTAAGTGACACGGGTCGAGTGGAATCTCATTTTAGTCCATTTGGGGACAATGTTAGTGTCAGTGCAAGGTTTGAGCATGGTTTGCACCGAACATACCATACGCATAGAAATCATTTTGGATGAACTCGATGGGACTCCTAGGTGACGAGGCTCAAGTGGAAGCTCGGTTCGGTCCATTTGGAGATAGTTCTACACTTGATGCAAGATTGGTGCACGGTTTGGGTCGAATGTACCGTTGGCTCAAAAATAGTATCTGAGGCACCCGATGGAACTCATAGGTGACATGGGTCATGTGGAATCTTGTTTCGATCTATTTTGGGACCGTGTTAGCGTCAGTGCAAGATAGGTGCTCGGTTTGCATCAAACGTACCATAGGCGCATAAATCATTTTAGACGCACCCAATGGTACTCCTAGGTCATGAGGGTCTGGTGGAGCTCTCTTCGGTCCATTTGGAGATAGTGCTAATCTTGACACAAGTTAGGTGCACGGTTCGGACTGAACATACCATAGGCTCATAAAATAGTTTTGGGCGCACCCGATGGAACTCGTAAGTGACGTGGGTCGTGTAGAATCTCATTATAGTCCGTTTTTAGACAGTGTTAGTGTTAGTGCAAGATAGGTGCACGGTTTGCACCGAACATATCATAGGCATAGAAATTGTTTGGATGCACTCGATGGGACTCCTAGGTGACGAGGCTCAAGTGGAAGCTCGATTCAGTATGTTTGGAGATAGTTCTACTCGTTGACACTAACAGTGTCCCCAAACGAACGAAAACAAGAATCCACAAGACACACGTCACCTAGGAGTTCCATCGGGTGCGTCTAATTTCTAAGCTCATGGTAAAATCGGCGGAAACCGAGCAACTATATTGTGTCAAGATTAGCACTATCTCCAAATGGACGGAAACAAGCTTCCACTTGAGCCTCGTCACCTAGTAGTACCATCGGGTGCGTCCAAAATGATTTCTGAGACTATGGTACATTTAGCGTAAACCGTGCACCTATCTTGCACAGACCCTAACACTATCTCCAAATAGACCAAAACGAGATTCCACATGACCGACGTTAAGTAGGATTTCCATCGGATGCATCCAAAATTATTTCAGAACCTATGGTATGTTTGGCGAAACCGTGCACCTATCTTGCATCAAGATTAGCATTATCTCCAAATAGACCGAACTGAGCATCTAGTAGAGCCTCGTCACCTAGGAGTACCATTGGCTGCATCCAAAAGGATTTCTAAGCCTATGGTACGTTTGGCACAAATAGTGCACCTATCTTGCACTGAACCTAACACTATCTCCAAATGAATTAAAACGAGATTCCACATGACCCACGTCACCTAGGAGTACCATCGGGTGCGTCCAAAACAATTTTCGAGTCTATGGTACATTCGGCGCAAACCGAGCAACTATCTTGCGTCAAGATTAACACTATCTCCAAATAGACCAAAACGAGCTTCCACTTGAGCCTTGTCACCTAGGAATACCATCTGGTGCATCCAAAATGATTTATGAGCCTATGGTACGTTTGGCGCAAACCGTGCACCTATCTTGCACCGACAGTGACACTGTCTCCAAACAGACCAAAGCGGGATTCCACATGGCCCACGTCACCTTGGAACACCATCGTGTGGGTCCAATTTCTGAGCCTATGGTACGTTCGGCACAAACCATGCACCTATCTTGCGTCAAGATTAGCACTACCTTCAAACGGACAAAAGTGAGCATCCACTAGAGCCTTGTCACCTAGGAGTAACATCGACTGCATCAAAAGGATTTATAAGCCTATGATACATTTGGCGCAAACCGTGCACCTATGTTGCACTAACACTAACACTGTCTCCAAATAGACTGAAACGAGATTCCACATGACCCACGTCACTTAGGAGTACCATCGGGTGCATCCAATTTCTGAGCCTATGGTATGTTCGGCGCAAACCATGCACCTATCTTGCATCAAGATTAGCACTATCTCCAAATGAACCAAAATGAGCTTCCACATGAGCCTTGTCACCTAGGAGTACCATCTAGTGTGTCCAAAACGATTTGTGAGCCTATGGTACGTTTGGCGCAAAGCATGCACCTGTCTTGCAACAACACTAACACTGTCTCCAAACGGACCGAAACGATATTCCACATGACCCACGTCACCTAGGAGTACCATCGGGTGAGTCTAAAACGATTTCTGAGCCTATGGTACGTTCGGCGCAAACCGAGCAACTACCTTGCGTCAAGATTAGCACTATCTCCAAACGGACCGAAATGAGCTTCCACTTGAGCCTCGTCACCTTAGGTGCGTCCAAAACAATTTTTGAGCCTACAGAATGTTTGGCATAAACTGAGCAATTTCTTGCTTCAAGATTAGCACTATCTACGAATGGACCAAAACAAGCTACCACTTGAGCCTCGTCACCTAGGAGTACCTTTTGCTGTGTCCAAAACAATTTCTAAGCCTATGGTACGTTTAGCTCAAACCGTGCACCTATCTTGCACTCACACTAACACTATGTCCAAATGGATCAAAACGAGATTCCACATGACCCATGTACCATAGGAGTACCATCGGGTGCGTCCAAAACAATTTTTGAACCTATGGTATGTTCAACACAAACCGAGCAACTATCTTGCATCAAGATTCATACTATCTCCAAATGAACCAAAATGACCTTCCACTTGTGCCTCGTCATCCGGGAGTACCATCGGGTGTGTCCAAAATGACTTCTGAGCCTATGATATGTTTGGCGCAAATTATTCATCTTTCATGCACCGAAACTAACACTGTCTCCAAACAGATCGAAACAAGATTCCACGTGCCCATGTCCTCTAGCAGTACCATCGGGTGCGTCCAAAACAATTTCCAAGCTTATGGTACGTTCAGCGCAAACCTATCCCCAAACGGACCGAAACGAACTACCACTTGAGCCTCGTCACCTAGGAGTACAATTGGTTGCATCCGAAATGACTTTTGAGCCTATTGTATGTTTGGCGCAAATTGTGCACCTATCTTGCACCGACACTAACACTATCTCTAAACAGATCAAAACGAGACTCCATATGATCCACGTCACTAAGGAGTTCCATCAGGTGTGTTCAAAATGTTTTTCAAGCCTTTCGGTGCAAACTGTGCAACTATCTTTCATTAAGATTAGCACTATCTCCAAACAGACCAAATCGAGCTTCCAATTGAGCATTGTCACCTAGGAGTACGATCGGGTGCGCCCAAAATGATTTCTGAGCCTATAGTACGTTGGGGCGCAAACCATGTGCCTATCTTGCACCGACACTAACACTATCTCTAAATAGACCAAAACGAGATTCCGCATGACCCACATCACCTAGGAGTTCCATTGGGTGCGTCCAAAGTGATATCAAAGCATGTGATATGTTTAGCGCAAACCGTGCACCTATCATGCATCAAGATTAGCACTATCTCCAAACGGATTGAAGTGAGCATCCAGTAGAGCCTTGTCACCTAGGTGTACCATTGGGTGTGTCTAAAACAATTTCTGAGCCTATGGTACATTTGGCACAAACCGTGCACCTATCTTGCATCATGACTAGCACTATCACCAAGTAGACCGAAGCGAGCACCCACTAGAGCCTAGTCACCTAGGAGTACCATCGGGTGCATCCAAAAGGAATTCTAAGCCTATGGTACATTTGGTGCAAACCATGCACCTATCTTGCACGGACACTAACACTATCTCCAAATATACCAATACAAAATTCCACATGACACATGTCACCTTGGAGTACCATCAGGTGCGTCCAATTTTCGAGCCTATGGTACATTTGGCATAAACCATGCACCTATCTTGCATCAAGATTAGCACTATCTCCAAACAAACTAAAACGTGCTTCCATTTGAGCCTCGTAACCTAGGACTACCAATGGGTGCGTCCAAAATAATTTCTAAGCCTATGGTACGTTTCGCAAACCATGCACCTATCTTGCACCGACACTAGCACTGTCTCCAATTAGGCTGAAACGAGATTTCACAGGACCCACATTAGCTAGGAGTTCCATTGGGTGCATCCAAAATGATTTTTGAACCTATGGTACGCTCGTCGCAATCCAAGGAACTGTCTTACATCAAGATTACCACTGTGTCCAAATGGACTGAAATGAGCTTCCACTTGAGCCTCAAGACCTAGAAGTACCATCAGGTGCATCCAAAATGATTTTCTAAGCCTATGGTACGTTTGGCACAAACCGTGCACCTATCTTGCACCGACACTAACACTGTCTCCAAACAGACCGAAATGAGATTCCACATGACCCACATCACCTTGCAGTACCATCATGTGCGTCCAATTTTCGAGCCTATGGTACGTTCAGCGCAAACCATACACCTATCTTGCGTCAAGATTAGCACTATCTCTAAACGGACCAAAACGAGCTTCCACTCGAGGCTCGCCACCTAGGAGAACCTTTAGGTGTGTCCAAAATGATTTGTGAGCCCATGGTACATTTGGCGCAAACCATGCTCCTATCTTGCACCGACACTAACACTGTCTCCAAATGGATCAAATTGAGATTCCACATGACCCACGTCACCTAGGAGTTCCATCGGGTGTGTCGAAAATAATTTTAGAGCCTATAGTACGTTCGGCGCAAACTATGTGCCTATCTTGCACCAACACTGACACTGTCTCCAAACAGACTGAAACAAGATTCACATGACCCTTGTTACCTAGGAGTTCCATTGCATGCGTCCAAAACAATTTCTGAACCTATGGTACCTTTGGCGCAAACTGAGCAACTATCTTGGGTCAAGATTAGCACTATCTCAAAACAGACTGAAATGAGCTTCCACTTGAGCCTTGTCACCTAGGAGTACCATCGGGTGCGTCCAAAATGATTTTTGAGCCTATGTTATTTTTAGCAAAAACCGTGCACCTATCTTGCATCGACACTAACAGTGTCCCCAAACGGACCGAAACGAGAATCCACAAGACACATGTCACCTAAGAGTTCCATCGGGTGCATCCAATTTCCGAGCCAATTGTACAATCGGTGCAAACTGAGCAACTATATTGCGTCAAGATTAGCATTATCTCCAAATGGACCGAAACGAGCTTCCACTTCAGCCTCGTCACCTAGTACTACCATTGGGTGCGTCCAAAATGATTTCTAAGACTATGGTATGTTTAGCGCAAACCGTGCACCTATCTTGCACCGACACTGACACTGTCTCCAAACAGCCTGAAGTGGGAGTCCACATGGCCCACGTCACCTTGGAGCACCATCGTGTGGGTCCAATTTTTGAACCTATGGTACATTCGGCGCAAACCGTGCACCTATCTTGCGTCAAGCTTAGCACCATCTTCAAACGGACAAAAGTGAGCATCCACTAGAGCCTCGTCACCTAGGAGTACCATCGGGTGCATCCAAAACAATTTCTAAGCCTATGGTACATTTGGCGCATACCATGCACCTATCTTACATTGACACTAACACTGTCTCCAAATAGATCAAAACGAGATTCCACATGACCCACGTCACTTAGGAGTACCATCGGGTGGGTCCAATTTCTGAGCCTATGGTACGTTCAGCGCAAACCATGCACATATCTTGCATCAAGATTAGCACTATCTCCAAACGAACAAAAATGAACTTCCATATGAGCCTTGACACCTAGGAGTACCATCTGGTGTGTCCAAAATGATTTGTGAGCCTATTGTACATTTGGCACAAACCGTGCACCTGTCTTGCAGCAACACTAACACTATCTCCAAACGGACCGAAACAATATTCCATGTGACCCACATCACCTAGGAGTACCATTGGGTGCGTCAAAACGATTTTCGAGCCTATGGTACGTTCAGCGCAAACCGAGCAACTATCTTGCATCAAGATTAGCACTATCTCCAAATGGACCGAAATGAGCTTCCACTTGAGCCTCGTCACCTCAGGTGCGTCCAAAATGATTTTTGAGCCTGCAGAATGTTTGGCGTAAACTGAGCAACTATATTGTGTCAAGCATAGCACTATCTACAAACAGACCGAAACAAGCTACTACTCGAGCCTCGTCACCTAGGAGTACCTTCTGCTCTGTCCAAAATGATTTCTGAGCCTATGGTACATGTAACAGAACCGATCAAATTATAAGAGCACAAGTACAAAAACAAGCACTGAAGCGCTCAAATTTTTGAACTTGAGCCCATATAATCCCGGTAGTCAATTGAAACCACGAAGGATTTCAAACCAAACTGCTTACAACCAGGATCGCATCATTCAACATACAACATCATACGTTACATTTCACAAGGAGTTCTGAAATAAGTTTACACACACACGGAGTCGCAATTATTACAAACCAAGTTTGAAAGTAGCGGAAGCATAACACACACGGCAGTTGTTTAACTACTGCCAGTCTCGATGATCAACAACCCGCAAAAGCATGAGAAAAGTACATAAAGGATGATCACGCCCTAGTGATCTAGTCTTCGTCACCCGCAGGGTGAAGACAAGTTTTGCAGAAGCCTTGATAGAGCATATCATCTGCAACAGGAGGGAATAAACCCTGAGTACTGGAATGTACTCAGCTAGACTTACCCGTCAAAAACCAGAAATAAAATGACACCAAGGATTATGCAAGGCTTACACAAGAGGCTAGCTGACATCACATTTTGCATAAAGGCATAAGTAATTGAAACTCTTATAACCTGTACTAGCAGTTATTTTTAGCATTTACCTGTCATCTATCTTAGCACCTGTACTAAGCATGCACTTGATGGTAATCAAACAATTATCAATATTATATCCAGAGCAGGTATAAATTGTGGCAACATTGTATCATTCACTTAACCATCTGTTCATTTAATGAGATCTACGTTGCCGCTGCTCAAGTCAAGTGCTCACTAACCGGGAGCAACGGCGATTCGAATCGAAGTCCTATCCAGCTGGAGGGGTATTTCTAACACTCACCGTGCAGGCCCCTGCCAGGGTCGCACAAGCCACCTTTTCATATGATTCAGGAATCGCGGGTCCGAATGATGTCGCGACCCCAAGGGCGACACTCTGCTAGGTGATAGGGACTCTAACCCCCCCTTGGTCTCACGCCAATGTCCCCAAGCACATCCTTTCTCTCCTCCAAGAAGCAACCTACCATTCGATTCCCGGCCTGAATCACATTACTCGGCTTTGCGGTCGGAACGACTTATCCGGCCAACTAAGTGTTAGACTGCGTTCAACATGACTCAAGGACGTACAGCGAATCGGTCCTTAAACGACTCGGACGGGCATAGCTCCACACCCAAGACGTGAAAGTGTCTTGCGGCTATACTATCGAACTCCCGCCCGGTCTCAAATTCATTTTAAAGCATGGTTCCATCCACGATAGCCATAAAGCCACTCGTGACCCAGTCCTATCTCTCGCGGATGACCGGAAATCACCCGACTTCTACCGTACTAAGCAGGGCTAAGCATTGACCCGTGCCTATACCTAGTATAGGATTAAGTACGATATCTGGACAAGGACAGGTAAAATGCAGCAAGTGTTTTCATATAACTCCTAGAACTTAATGCAGTAAACAATTAAAAGTAATCAAGATAGATTTATAAAATGGTAGGTTCAGCATGCACCGGGGCTTGCCTTTTAGAAAGGTCGAGGGCCGGTGGTCAGGACACTCAGGCAGGTCGTCTGCGGGAACTTCTCCGCCGGTTGGTTCCTCTGGCGGCTCTGGCTGGTCCTGAACTTCCTCCGGGATCACTGGCTCGAACTCGAGGAGTGTTACCCCCTCCGGCACACCTATTGCATGAGTGCATAATTAAAACTCATGTATGCATAATGAAAGATGCAGTATGCTCGGAATGAAATGCATTACAACAATCTTAAAGCTCTAATCAAATCACTTCAGATATTAGGTGCAAATTTCCTCTCCAGTAGGGAAGTACTCACCTAAGCTACTCAACCTAAGATACAGTTGCTCTTCTTCGGTTAAGGCCCTAACACCTAACAAACACAAGAGTAACATTACTTAGGTTACCACAGCCAACACGAAATATCACAATAAGACATCCTAGAGAGCAGCTAATTGTTTCTAACATAACTGGAGATTCCCAACTCCAAAAGATATGATCTAAGACAATCTGGAAAGCTTATGAAATGCCCTACAAATCATTTTCAGACCTCAACCCTTAATTCCTAAGTTTTCCATTTCGAATTTCTCAAGTTCCAGAATCTGTCTTCTCTAAACAGAGAGCAGCCAATTCTGGACTGTCACTTAAAACAGTAATAACTCCCAAACTACTAAACTAAATGCTCCCAAATTTTGACACAAGCTAGTTTATCAAGTTTAATACAACTTTGGTATTTACAAGTTTTCCAGCAAACACCTTTATCAAAGGTCAAACCTAAAAATACTTCCAGCTGTCCAGAAAACCTAGAATTGCAAGGATTAAATATTTATTGATGTGGCAAACTTCCCCTAAGACCAAACTAATGTTACCAAAAGTTCACATGGGTTACAAAAATACCAGAAAGTAAAGTGTGCCCACCTAGAATATTCATTTATATTCATTTCTTAATTTTCTTAATTAATTAAGTGGAATTTTAAACCTATATGTAAACTGCTCCTAAAATTCTACAAAAATTACAGGGGACTCTCTGACCCAAAAAGAGACTACTGTAAAAATTTAACTCAATTTATTCACAGGAACTCTCTGAACAAAATTCACAAGCCCAAAAGGCTGATTTTTGTATAATTAACAATTCATATTGAAAAGTATCAAACAACAGATTTCATATTTTTCTTAGACACTTTAAGGTACCAAGACATTCTCCAAAAAGTTATAAGAACATTGCACATGTAGAAAAATTACAAAAATTCATTTAAGTATTTCCTAAAATAGCAAGATAGCATTGTAACTTGGAAAGTACTTAAGCACTGCTACCCAAATTTTTACCAGAGCTAGAGCAAATATAAACTAGCCTACCCACCAAATTTCATAATTTTTGGAACACTGAAACTTGAGATATGATTTAAACAAGCTTGCATGTAATTTAAAACACATCTAAAAACCCTAATAAATTCTTACAGAAATTAAACATCACACAAGCATTTGATATTTTTCCTAGAAGCTACACTTTACTTGTAGCCCAACAAAATTTGGATCACCATTTTTGGATCTACCAAATCCTAGATATGAAAATCACAAACATTATTCAAATCTGTAAAAATAATAAAGAAACTGAAATTTCAACAAACAACACGGAACCACTGGGCCGGCCCGAGACCGACGCGGCCCAAGACGCGCGCGTGCGGCCCGCTCGGGCTCCCGCCCGCGCGCGGCACAGACAGGTGGGTCCCCGCGGTCAGTGACAGAGGACAGAGGAGCGGTGAACCGCGAGCTCCGGCGAGCTCAAGCTCGTCGGAGGGGAGCTCGCACGGGAAAACAAACACACCCACGTGTTCCCCGTCATACGGTGCTTCGATTCGTGCAAGCAGGAAGGCTTGGGTTGGAGGGGGAGGGGCTCGCCACTGGGAACGGCGGCCGGTGAGGGTCGGTGATGGTGCGCCGCCGCCGGTGAGGCCGCACGGTCACATCAAAACTCGGTACGAGCTTTACTGCATCTAGGCGGAGCGATTGAGGTAGGAAGGGAAGATGGAGAGAGGCCCGAACTACCCCGGCCACTGTGAACCCGCATGGCGGAGCTCCGGTGACCTCTCGGGAACGGGCGGAGGCGGCAATGCGGCTCACCTCGGGCTCAATCAAAGCCACCAGTTGGTCGCAGAGGTGTAGGGCGGTAAGGCGGAGGATGGGCGTGATCTGGCGAGCGGTGGTGCGGTGGGGAGCGCGTGCGAGCTCGTCGGAGCAAGAGCGGCAATGGTGGCTCGGTTTCTCCGCCCTAAAGCCGAACGAGGGAGGGAAGAAGGAGGAGGGAATGGGCGGGTGAGGGCGGAACGACAGTAGCGGCGCCCCTTCTATGCGCTCGGCAGCTGGCCACGGCTCCAGGTCACGCGCGACACGTGGCGGACACGCGGTGGCGACGGCCTGCCCCTGTCGGACACCTCACGCCGATGTCTGAACTTTGACTGAAACCGAACCCCGCCTTGACCGATTGACGAGCCAAGTTCAACCGATCACCGTGCTTGATCTAACCAGGGTTAGGGATAGGTATTAACAGCAACTTTGTAGACCTATGTAAGAGCAACAAAATTGTCAATTGGAGCTTGGACTGGTTCGGCCTCGATTTGAAACTACAGAGCTCCAAAGTGACGTACTTGGAAACTGAAACCTAGTTTCAGTCACTATGCCGACTGAAACCCAATTTTCTTGACACTATATCTCCTAAACCATTGAGAACCAGGTATGGGTGATGTTGGCAATGTTGTAGAGCTACATGGGGGCTACAAGTTTGTCAATATGAGTGGGAGCTGGTTTGGCCTGGTTTGTGAGTTACAAGTTGTCAAAGTGAGGTACAGTGAAACGGTTACAGCTTCACACTTAGCAAAAATTGCTAAGTCCCAAAACAGCCTCTAGAACTGACTTGTGGGCCATTTTTGAGTATGCTCTGGTCAGTTTCATGAGATGGCCATATTAGAACTTTTGTTCCTTATAAAATTCTCTACAACTTTGCTTAAGTTTGCTCCTCCATGCAAGATTTCTAAGCTAGACTTTTTAATTGGTCAAACTAGAGCATCCTAGGGCCAAAGGGTGGTCAACCACCTCTTGGAGGGCATTTTAGTAATTTTGGCCAACATGAACCTTGCTCCAAGAGTTACCCTAAGTATAACTAAGGTGTTGTAGGACATAATTGGCTACTCTACCTTTCTGTCACACCAACTATCAAGTATCACATGATGTGAGCCAAATAAAACTTCTAAAACAATCACAGTTGTTGCATCACATAAAATAATATGCATGATGCATGCTTATGCTTATGCAAATGCAATGCAATTACGGAGCTAAACACTTGAGGTGTTACAGCCCTCCCCCCTTATAAAAATCTCGTCCCGAGATTTGGAAAGCGTACCATTTTTCATAGAATTCCTTATAACCATCCCGCAAATAATCTTCCCGTTCCCACGTAGCGTCACTTTCACTACCCTGATTACTCCACATTACTTTATACCACCTAACCACTTTGCTTCTAGTTACTCATTCCTGAGTATCGATCACTTGGACTAGCTTTTCTTCGTAAGTTAAATCGGATTCAAGCCTGATATCTCCCAAAGGAACTCTTTCCTCACGTACTCGAAGACACTTTTTGAGCTGAGATACATGGAAGACGTTGAATATGGCACGCATTTCAAGAGGTAACTGGATTTTGTACGCAACAGCTCCACTCTTGCCTATGATTTGGAAAGGACCCATGTATCTTGGCGCAAGTTTCCGCTTAACACCAAAACGTTGGACACTCTTCATTGGAGAAACTTTCAGATAAACGAAGTCTCCAACTTCAAACTCGAGTGGTTTTCTGCGACGATCAGCATAACTTTTCTGTCTAGCTTGGGCTGCAGCCATATGTTTTTGGATAGTACAGACTTGTTCCTCAGCTTCCTGAACAAAATCAATACCGTAATACCTCCTTTCACCAGCTTCTACCCAGTTTAGTGGAGTTCTACACTTACGACCGTACAAAGCTTCGAATGGGGCCATCTTAATACTCTCTTGGTAACTATTATTGTACGAGAATTCTGCTAGATGTAACCATTTTTCCCAAGAACCCTTGGATGATATTACACATGCCCGCAACAGGTCTTCCAAGATTTGGTTAACTCGTTCTGTCTGACCCGACGTCTGGGGGTGATAAGCAGAGCTTCTCACTAATTTGGTTCCCAGAAGGTGATGCAAGTGTTCCCAAAAGCGAGCAGTGAACTGGTGACCACGGTCGGACATGATAGTACGAGGTATCCCATGGAGCCGGACTATCTGATTGAAGTACAACTCAGCATAGTCAGTGGGATGGTAATCCACTCTGACTGGAATGAAGTGAGCTGATTTGGTCAAACGATCCACAATCACCCAGATGGAGTTATGATTTTTGATAGTGGGAGGAAGTCCGACAATGAAATCCATACTTATCTCCTCCCATTTCCAACCTGGGATAAAAAGTGGCTGAAGTAACCCAGCTTTCATATGCACAGCTTTCACTCTACAGCAGGTGTCACACTTAGCAACATATGCAGCTATCTCTTTCCGCATCTTGGTCCACCAATAAAGTGACTTCAAGTCATAATACATCTTATTACTACCCGGATGGATGGACAACTTGGACGAATGTGCTTCGGACAGGATCTGATCTCTAAGCTCTCGGTCCTTAGGTACCACTAATCTATCCTTGAACCACAGCACACCTTCTTCATCTACCCTGAAATGCTTAGTTTCTTCCTCTTTCATCTTACGTTTTATGTGGGATATACCCGGATCAGTCTTTTGGAGCTCAATAATTCTACTTTTGAGAGTACAACTGACAGTGATGTTGTACAAGACTGCTGGATGTAGAAGGCGAGATCGATGAAAATCAGTTTCAACTAGGGAATGGCAATGAGACTTACGGCTTAAAGCATCCGCAACCACATTTGCCTTTCCAGGATGATAGTGTACTTGAAGGTTATAATCCTTAATCAACTCGAGCCATCTTCTCTGATGCATATTTAACTCGGGTTGGGTGAAGATGTATTTGAGGCTTTTATGATCGGTGTAGATATTGCAGACATTGCCCAGCAGATAATGTCGCCATACTTTCAAAGCATGAACAACTGCAGCCAGTTCTAAGTCATGCGTTGGATAATTCACCTCATGTTTCCGAAGTTGTCGAGAGGTATATGCAATCACTCGACCTTCCTGCATCAACACACCTCCCAAACCTATGCCTGAGGCATCACAATAAACATCAAATGGTTTCTCGATATCCGGTTGTGCCAAAACCGGAGCCGAGGTTAGGAGGGTTCGCAGTTGGTGAAAAGCCGCATCACACTCAGGAGTCAAGACAAACCTGGTGTCTTTTTGCAGCAACCGAGTCATGGGCTTGGCTATTTTTGAGAAATCCGGGATGAAGCGACGATAATAGCCAGCCAACCCAAGAAAACTCCGGACCTCATGAACCAAAGTAGGAGCTTTCCAATTCAATACTTCCTATACCTTGGTGGGATCCACCATAATTCCCCCATCGGACAACACATGCCCAAGGAAAGGTACTTCACGAAGCCAGAATTCACACTTACTGAACTTCGCATACAGTTGATGTTCACGCAGTCAGGTGAGGACAATACATAGGTGTTCAGCGTGTTCTTCCTCATTTTCAGAGTATATCAAGATGTCATCAATAAACACCACCACAAACTTGTCCAATTCGGGCATAAACACCGAATTCATCAAGCACATGAAGTGTGGTGGGGCATTTGTCAGGCCGAAAGACATAACAAGATACTCATAAAGGCCGTATCTGGTCGAGAAAGCCGTTTTTGGAATATCTTCAGGACAGATTTTAATCTGATGGTAACCAGACCTCAGATCAATCTTGGAAAAGACTTTAGCTTTGGACAACTGATCGAATAGGATATTGATACGCGGCAGAGGATACTTATTTTTGACAGTGACTGCATTCAGAGGTCTATAATCTACACACATCTGCAAGGTCTGATCCTTCTTCTTCACAAAGATAGCAGGGCATCCCCACGGCGATGAACTAGGACGAATCAGCCCCTTCTTCAACAGTTCATTCAACTATACCTTAAGTTCAGCTAGCTCATTCGGAGGCATCCTATAAGGTCTCCTATAAATGGGTGCCGTGCCCGGTAACAACTCAATTCTAAATTCCACATCCCGATCCGGAGGGAGTCCCGGCAAATCATCGGGAAAAACGTCAGGAAATTCACTCACTACGAGAATTTCCGACAACGCTTTTGCTTGCACAGCATGAACTTCACCAGACAAGTCAACTTTTCTGGGAAGTTGTACTAGAAAACCCTTTTGATCTGTAGGATCTCTGAGCATAACTACCCGAGTGGATGTATCAATGAGTACCCCATTCTAACTCATCCAATTCATGCCCAAAATAACATCTATGCCTAAACCCGGCAAAACCACTAAGGCAAGTGAATACTTTCGCCCTACTATCTCCAACTCAAGATTCCCCACTACTTTATTTGTGGAAATATTCCCACTTGCTGCACTAATGCAATAACCCACACCTTCAACAGTATGTAACTTATGTGCAAACTTTGATGCAAATTTAGGACTGATAAAGGAATGCGAAGCACCTGAATCAAAAAGTACCACTGCAGGGTGTTGGTCAACTAGGAACTTACCAGCAGTGACCACCTCACCAGATGGGATTTCCTCAATACTGTTATAATGAGCGTGCCCCTGACGGCCACCTTGGTTAACATTCTTCTTAGGGTAAGGGCAGTTCCGGGACCAATGGCCTGGCTTGTTGCAGTTCCAGCAAGGCATGTTGCTGGGAGGAACACTGGAGCTGCTCTGACCAGAATTTGCCTTTGGCAGAGCGACTGTATAAGCCTTGCGGAACCTAGTTTTAGCAGCAGGCTTTTTCTGTGGCGGACGGAACTTGGCATTCTGAGCAGGCGGGCGAGGGAAAGCCCTAGGTGCAGCTGGAGTCCGAGACTACGAAGCACTTGCTTCAATGGCCCTTTTACGGCTCTTCGAGGCAGAATAAATAGTATTATTGTTCTCCTGGGTCAAAGCATCACTGATAAAATCATTAAAGGTAGTGCACTTGCTAGTACCCATCGTCTTCATTAGCTTTGGGCCGAGGCCCCTTTTGAAACTAGCAATTTTCTTGGCATCGGTATCCACAAACTCTGTGGCATACCTTGCCAAGTTGTTGAAAGATTGCAGATAATCAGTCAAGCTTTTATTTCCCTGTGACAGCCTCATGAATTCTGTGTGCTTGATTGCCATAAGACCTGGAGGAATATAGTTTCCACGGAATGCTGCCTTGAACTGGTCCCAAGCAATCGGGACATTGGCAGGCAGTGTGGAACGATAGTGGCTCCACCAAATACCCGCAGGGCCATGCAACTGATGAGAAGCATATTCAGTTTTTAGCTCATCGGTCAAATGAAGCAGACGAAACTTTTGTTCAATAGTGTTTAACCATTCGTTGGCTTGCAGTGGTTCTTCCGCTTCCTTAAAAAGCGGGGGCTTAGTATCAAGAAAGTCCTTAAAATCACTGTACTGATTGGGTTCTGGGCCCTGTCGGCCTTGACGAGCCTCCCGATTTGCCAGTTGGCGCATTGCATCAGCCAACATGTGCTGCCCTTCTACCACGGTCTGCATCAATTCAGCCGGGGTAGGTGGTGGTGGAGGGGGTGGCTGTTCCTCATCCTCATTGCCACGACCCCGTCGGAGATTGTATGACATCTGCAAAATGCATAGCCAATGAGCACTGACGATGTGGGAAATTTGTAGATGAATTATTGTAAATATGTCAAACCGACTTCATGAAATAGACTTCTTAAAATACTCATGGCACAATAATTCATCACAACCGCACAATGCATTCAAGCGCATCAATTGACGTGATCATGCGAGGGAATCCAACAAGATGTACTTGTATAAAGGCTCACTCACAAAGAGCACAGTAGTTACTGAACCATATACGTTAAATTCTACGTGATTTTTGACCTTTCGCTTGGTACTTGGATTCGATCTCAAAACTTTTAGTTGACTGGGAAAGGCTACTTCAAACTGACCACAAAGAGACTTCTCAACGGCAGAGTTCCAAGGTGGATCATGACTAGCCACCTCGATACCAGCGCGTGTCAAGCAGCACAACCTTATGTCGCGCGCCATAGGAGGCCCTCGGTTTCATCGCGGCACCGAAGGTTGCTAATCGTGACACCATCATCGAACGCAACACAATAAGACATCCAATTATGATCGAAATTAACAGGTTCAACTAAACATCTCGGAAACATAGGGTTTGACCTTACATCCCAAAAGTCAAGTTATTACAAAACCTCACTCCAACCCCAGGAGGCACAAAAGACGATTCTAACATCGTAGCTACGCGATGACTACTCTAAGCATCGTCCTCAGAGTCGGTGTCAAGGATCTCCCCGCCATCCTCGTCGCTAACAGGCTCTAACTCCTCGTCTTCTTCTTCTTCTTCTGGTGCTTCTCCCGGTGCGACATCTTGGGGCCCATTGACCTCCACTTCATCATCATCTTCAGCCATGATGATTCCCGAACCCATGTCCTCATCTGCATTGTCATTTCGAGGCAGCAGAGGATTCAGCTGGTTGTTCAGGCGGTGCACTTCTTCATGAAGATTGTCATTGTATTCTTCAGCATTCTCCAACTGTTGCTCGAGCTCAAACTGATGAGCTCTCAGAACGTTCTCCTCGTGCCAGGCTTTATCCCTCTGATTCATGACATGGACCAGCATGCGTTGACAGTTGTGATTTGCTACTGTCAACCTCTAGACTGCAAGTGTTTCCTAGTCACGATCACGGATCACTTGCTCCAGTTGCTGACGCGCTGCATTCCTGGCAGCAGTCACTTCAGCCAACTCAGCCCTCAGCCTGTCCACCTCCGTGGGCTCGGGGCGGGGCTCATGTGGAGCTAGCTGGTGACGAGGGACCCTGCCCCCGGTTGACTTACGGGCGGTCCACTTGGTACGTGCCATCTGTAGCAACAAGATACGACTTAAAGTGAGGATCATTTAGGGGATACGAAATTTAATTTAGTCGGGACTATTGAAATTTTTAAGGAGGGAGTAAATGATATGTATGATATAATTAACATGATGCATGCACGTTCCGTATGCCCTCTCACCTTAGTAGAAACCTAAAGTTCTAACGCTAGGCGGTGGCATACATACGTTCTCTCATATAGGCGAAACTATCGGTCTACTCGTTACGCTGTTAGTGTACCTGCAGAAGATCTCATTTCAGCCCAACAGTTTCCCAATATATGCACAGAAGAAAGCAGTAATTTAAATACTCTCCATATACACATCCCCTGATGTATATACTTCAGTATCAAAGCTACCCGATATAAAGACTCCCACAATTAAGTGCTTCCATAATTACACGGTTTAAACATGTAAGTATGCTAGTCACCAAAACTACTCTCCCCTAGATCGCCGGTTGGACGATCATGCTCTCACAACTCACACTTACCAGAGCGTCAAGGCAATTGATCCATACATTACCACCCAAGTGGATGGCATCCATACAATATCACATTGTATGGACGACGAAACAAAAACAACCAAGATCCCCAAGTTAGTACTTATAATAAGCCACCTAGGAGTCCTTATTTGGGCTAAGGGATGTGATCACTGGCATACCTATAAAAATAATTTTTTATAGTTTTAACCCTTTTCATAAACAAATACTTTTGTTTCCAATTACCCGTATGATGTGTTTAATGTTGAATTATGCTCCGGTACCAGCTGTAACAGAACCGACCAAATTATAAGAGCACAAGTACAAAAACAAGCACCGAAGCGCTCAAATTTTCGAACTTGAGCCCATATAATCCCGGTAGTCAATTGAAACCACAAAGGATTTCAAACCAAACTGCTTACAACCAGGATCGCATCATTCAACATACAACATCATACGTTACATTTCACAAGGAGTTCTGAAATAAGTTTACACACACACGGAGTTGCAATTATTACAAACCAAGTTTGAAAGTAGCGGAAGCATAACACACACGCCAGTTGTTTAACTACTGCCAGTCTCAATGATCAACAACCCGCAAAAGCATGAGGAAAGTACATAAAGGATGATCACGCCCTAGTGATCTAGTCTTCGTCACCCGCAGGGTGGAGACAAGTTTTGCAGAAGCCTTGATAGAGCATATCATCTACAACAGGAGGGAATAAACCCTGAGTACTGGAATGTACTCAGCTAGACTTACCCATCAAAACCCAGAAATAAAATGACACCAAGGATTATGCAAGGCTTACACAAGAGGCTAGCTGACATCACATTTTGCATAAAGGCATAAGTAATTGAAACTGTTATAACCTGTACTAGCAGTTATTTTTAGCATTTACCTGTCATCTATCTTAGCACCTGTACTAAGCATGCACTTGATGGTAATCAAACAATTATCAATATTATATCCAGAGCAGGTATAAATTGTGGCAACATTGTATCATTCACTTAACCATCTGTAAGGTACCAAGACATTCTCCAAAAAGTTATAAGAACATTGCACATGTAGAAAAATTACAAAAATTCATTTAAGTATTTCCTAAAATAGCAAGATAGCATTGTAACTTGGAAAGTACTTAAGCACTGCTACCCAAATTTTTACCAGAGCTAGAGCAAATATAAACTAGCCTACCCACCAAATTTCATAATTTTTGGAACACTGAAACTTGAGATATGATTTAAACAAGCTTGCATGTAATTTAAAACACATCTAAAAACCCTAATAAATTCTTACAGAAATTAAACATCACACAAGCATTTGATATTTTTCCTAGAAGCTACACTTTACTTGTAGCCCAACAAATTTTGGATCACCATTTTTGGATCTACCAAATCCTAGATATGAAAATCACAAACATTATTCAAATCTATAAAAATAATAAAGAAACTGAAATTTCAACAAACAACACGGAACCACTGGGCCGGCCCGAGACCGACGTGGCCCAAGACGCGCGCGCGTGGCCTGCTTGGGCTCCCGCCCGCGCGCGGCCCAGACAGGTGGGTCCCCACGGTCAGTGACAGAGGACAGAGGAGCGGCGAACCGCGAGCTCCGGCGAGCTCAAGCTCGTCGGAGGGGAGCTCGCTCGGGAAAACAAACACACCCACGCGTTCCCCGTCATACTGTGCTTCGATTCGTGCAAGCAGGAAGGCTTGGGTTGGAGGGGGAAGGGCTCGCCACCGGGAACGGCGGCCGGTGAGGGTCGGTGATGGTGCGCCGCCGCCGGTGAGGCCGCACGGTCACATCAAAACTCGGTACGAGCTTTACTGCAGCTAGGCGAAGCGATTGAGGTAGGAAGGGAAGACGGAGAGAGGCCCGAACTACCCCGGCCACGGTGAACCCGCATGGCGGAGCTCCGGTGACCTCTCGGGAACGGGCGGAGGCGGCAATACGGCTCACCTCGGGCTCAATCAAAGCCACCGGTTGGTCGCAAAGGTGTAGGGCGGTAAGGCGGAGGGACGGGCGTGATCTGGTGAGCGGTGGTGCGGTGGGGAGCGCGCGCGAGCTCGTCGGAGCAAGAGCGGCAATGGTGGCTCGGTTTCTCCACCCTGAAGCCGAACGAGGGAGGGAAGAAGGAGGAGGGAATGGGCGGGTGAGGGCGGAACGACAGCAGCGGCGCCCTTCTATGCGCTCGGCAGCTGGCCACGGCTCCAGGTCGCGCGCGGTGCGTGGCGGACACGCGGCGGCGATGGCCTGCCCCTGTCGGACACCTCACGCCGATGTCTGAACTTTGACTGAAACCGAACCCCGCCTTGACCGACTAACGAGCCAAGTTCAACCGATCACCGTGCTTGATCTAGCCAGGGTTAGGGATAGGTATTAACATCAACTTTGTAGACCTATGTAAGAGCAACAAAATTGTCAATTGGAGCTTGGACTGGTTCGACCTCGATTTGAAACTACAGAGCTCCAAAGTGACATACTTGGAAACTGAAACCTAGTTTCAGTCACTATGCCGACTGAAACCCAATTTTCTTGACACTATATCTCCTAAACCATTGAGAACCAGGTATGGGTGATGTTGGCAATGTTGTAGAGCTACATGGGGGCTACAAGTTTGTCAATATGAGTGGGAGCTGGTTTGGCCTGGTTTGTGAGTTACAAGTTGTCAAAGTGAGGTACAGTGAAACGGTTACACCTTCACACTTAGCAAAAATTGCTAAGTCCCAAAATAGCCTCTAGAACTGACTTGTGGGCCATTTTTGAGTATGCTCTGGTCAGTTTCATGAGATGGCCATATTAGAACTTTTGTTCCTTATAAAATTCTCTACAACTTTGCTTAAGGTTGCTCCTCCATGCAAGATTTCTAAGCTGGACTTTTTAATTGATCAAACCAGAGCATCCTAGGGCCAAAGGGTGGTCAACCACCTCTTGGAGGGCATTTAAGTAATTTTGGCCAACATGAACCTTGCTCCAAGAGTTACCCTAAGTATAACTAAGGTGTTGTAGGACATAATTGGCTACTCTACCTTTTTGTCACACCAACTATCAAGTATCACATGATGTGAGCCAAATAAAACTTCTAAAACAATCACAGTTGTTGCATCACATAAAATAATATGCATGATGCATGCTTATGCTTATGCAAATGCAATGCAATTATGGAGCTAAACACTTGAGGTGTTACAGTACATTTGGCATAAACTGTGCACCTATCTTGCATCATGACCCATGTCCCATAGGAGTACCATCGGGTGCGTCCAAAATAATTTTTTAGCCTATGGTACGTTCGGCGCAAACTGAGCAACTATCTTGCATCAAGATTAGCACTATCTATAAACGAACCAAAATGAGCTTCCACTTGAGCCTCGTCACTAGGGAGTACCATAGGGTGCATCCAAAATGACTTCTGAGCCTATGGTATGCTTGGCGCAAATCGTGCACCTATCATGCACCGACACTAACACTGTCTCTAAATAGACAGTAACAAGAATCCGCATGACCCACGTCACCTAGGAGTTCCATCAGGTGCGTCCAAAACAATTTCCAAACCTATGGTACGTTCGGCTCAAACCTTGCGTCTATCTTGCGTCAAGATTAGCACTATCTCCAACTAGATCGAAACAAACTTCCACTTGAGCCTCGTCACCTAGGAGTACAATCGGGTGTGTCTAAAATGACTTTTGAGCCTATGGTATTCTAGCGCAAATCATGCAACTATCTTGCACAGACACTAACACAATCTCCAAACAGATCGAAACGAGATTCCACATGATCCATGTCACTAAGGAGTTCCTTCGAGTGCGTTCAAAACATTTTTCAAGCCTTTCGGTGCAAACCGTGCAACTATCTTGCGTCAAGATTAGCACTATCTCCAAACGGCCCAAATCAAGCTTCGAATTGAGCAACGTCACCTAGGAGTACCATTGGGTGCATCCAAAATGATTTTTGAGCCTATGGTACCTTTGGCACAAATAGTGCACCTATCTTGCACCAACACTAACATTGTCTCCAAATGGACTAAAATGAGATTCCGCATGACCCACGTCACCTAGAAGTTCCATTGGGTGCGTCCAAAATGATTTCAAAGCCTGTGGTATGTTCAACGCAAACTGTGCACCTATCATGCATCAAGATTTGCACTATCTCCCAACAGGTCGAAGTGAGCATCCAGTAGAGCCTTGTCACCTAGGTGTACCATTGGGTGCGTCCAAAACAATTTCTGAGCCTATGGTACATTTAGCGCAAACCATGCACCTATCTTGCATCAAGATTAGCACTATCACCAAGTAGACCAAAGTAAGCATCCACTATAGTCTCGTCACCTAGGAGTACCATTGGGTGCATCCAAAAGGAATTCTGAGCCTATGGTACGTTTGGTTCAAACCATGCACCTATCTTGCATGAACACTAACACTGTCTCCAAATAGACCGAAACGAGATTTCACATGACACATGTCACCTTGGAGTACCATTAGGTGCGTTCAATTTTTGAGCCTATGGTACATTCGGTGCAAACCATGCACCTATCTTGTGTCAAGATTAGCACTATCTCTAAACGAACCGAAACATGCTTTCACTTGAGCCTTGTCACCTAGGAGTACCATCGGGTGCGTCCAAAATAATTTCTGAGCCTATGGTATGTTTGGTGCAAACCATGCACCTTTTTTGCAGCGACACTAACACTATCTCCAAATAGACCGAAATAAGATTCTACATAGCCCACGTCACCTAGAAGTTCCATTGGGTGCATCCAAAACGATTTCAGAGCCTATAGAACATTCGATGCAAACCGTGCACCTACCTTGCGTCATGATTAGCACTATCTCCAAACGAATGAAATCAAACTTCCAATTGAGCATCATCATCTAGGAGTACCATCAGGTGCGTCCAAAATTATTTCTGAGCCTATAGTACGTTTGGTGCAAACCATGCACCTATCTTGCACCGACACTAACACTGTCTCCAAATAGACCAAAACAAGATTCCACATGACCCACGTCACCTACAAGTACCATCGGGTGCGTCCAAAATGATTTCTGAGCCTATGGTACGATTGGCGCAAACTGAGCAACTATCATGCATCAAGATTAGCACTATCTGCAAATGTACCGAAATGAGCTTCCACTTGAGCCTCGTCACCATGTAGTACCATCGGGTGCGTCCAAAACGATTTTCTGAGCCTATGATACCTTTGGTGCAAACCGTGCACTGACACTAACAATGTCTCTAAACGGACCAAAAGAAGATTCGACTTGACCAACATCACCTGGGAGTTTCATCAGGTGCATCTGAAATGATTTCGGAGCCTATAGTACGTTCGATGCAAACCGTGCACCTATCTTGTGTCATGATTAGCACTATCTCCAAATGGATGAAATCAAGCTTCCAATTGAGCATCATCACCCAGGAGTACCATCAGGTGCGTCCAAAATTATTTCTGAGCCTATAGTACATTTGGTGTAAACCATGCACCTATCTTGCACCAACACTAACACTCTCTCCAAATGGACTGAAACGAGATTCCACATGACCCACGTCGCCTAAGAGTTCCATCGACCACGTCCAAAATGATTTCTATGGCTATGCTATGTTCGGCGCAATCCGTCCACCTATCTTACGTCAAGATTAGCTCTCTCTCCAAATAGACCGAAGTAAGCGTCCCCTAGAGCCTCACCACCTAGAAGTACCATCAGGGGCGCCCAAAATTATTTCTGTGCCTAATGGTACGTTTGGCGTAAACTGTGCACCTGTCTTGCACCGACACTAACACTATCTCCAAATGGACCAAAATAAGATTCCACCTGACCCACGTCACCTAGGAGTTCCATCGGGTGTGTCCAAAACAATTTCCATGCCTATTGAACAATCCCCGCAAACTGTTCCCCTATCTTGCGTCAAGATTAGCACTATCTCCAAACAGACCAAAACGAGCATATACTTGAGCCTCATCACCTGGGAGTACCATCGAATGCATCCAAAACAATTTCTAAGACTATGGTACGTTTCGTGCAAACTATGCACCTATCCTACATCGAAACTAACACTTTCTTCAAATGGACCGAAACGAGATTCCACATGACCCACGTCACTTAGGAGTTCCATCGGGTGCATCCAAAACGATTTCAGAGCCTGTGGTATGTTTGGTGCAATCCGTGCACCTATCTTGCGTCAAGATTAGCACTCTCTCCAAATGGGCCGAAGTGAGCATCCAGTAGAGCCTTGTCACCTGGGAGTACCATCGGGTGCGTCCAAAACAATTTCTGAGCCAATGGTACGTTAGGCGCAAACCGTGCACCTATCTTGCATCAAGATTAGCACTATCTCCAAACTCTCCGAAGTGAGCACCACTAGAGCCTCGTCACCGAGGAATACCATCAGCTACGTCCAAAAGGGTTTCTGAGCCTATGGTACGTTTGGCACAAACCATGCACTGATCTTGCACTGACACTAACACTGTCTCCAAGATATCAAAACGAGATTCCACATGACCCACATCACCTTGGAGTACCATCGGGTGCGTCCAATTTTTGAGCCTATGGTACGTTCGGCGCAAACCGTACCAATCTTGTGTCAAGATTAGCACTGTCTCTAAACAAACCGGAACGAGCTTCCACTTGAGTCGCGTCACCTAGGAGTACCATAGGGTGCATCCAAAATTATTTCTGAATCTATGGTACGTTTGGTGCAAACTGTGCACCTATCTTGCACCAACACTAACACTATCTCCAAACAGACCAAAACGAGATTCCACATGGCCCAATTCAATTAGGAGTTCCATCGGGTGCCTCCAAAATGATTTCAGAGCCTGTGGTACGTTCGACGCAAATCGTGCACCTATCTTGCATCAAGATTAGCACTATCTCCAAATGGGCCGAAGTGAGCATCCAGTATAGCCTTGTCACCTAGGAGTACCATCGGGTTCTTCCAAAATGATTTCTGAGCCTATGATGCATTCGGCGCAAACCGAGCAACTTTCTTACGTTAAGATTTGCGCTGTCTTCGAACAGACTAAAATAAGCTTCCACTTAAGCATCATCACCTAGGTGTACTATCGGCTGCATCCAAAACGATTTATGCGCCTTTGGTACATTTGGCACAAACTGTGCACTTATCTTGATCTAACACTAATACTGTATGCTGTATCCAAACGGATCAAAATGAGATTCCATATGACCCATGTCCCTAGGAGTACCATCGGGTGCATCCAAAACGATTTCCAAGCGTATGGTACGTTTGGCGCAAACCAAGCAACTATCTTGCATCATGATTAGCGCTAACTCCAAACGGACTGAAATGTTATTCTACTTGAGCCTCATCACCAAGTAGTACCATCAGGTGTGTCCAAAATGCCTTTTGACCCTATGCTACATTTGGCGCAAACCTATCTTGCACCGACAATAACACTATCTCTAAACAAACCAAAACAAGATTCCACAAGATCCACGTCACTAAAAAGTTCCATCGCGTGTGTCCAAAATGATTTTCAAGCCTATGGTAAGTTCGGCGCAAACCGTGTACCTATCTTGCACCGAAACTAACACTGTCTCCAAATGGATCGAAATAAGTTTCCACATGACCCACGTCACCTAGGAGTACCATCGGGTGTGTCCAAAACGATTTCTAAGCCTATGGTACATTCAGCGCAAAGCGAGCAACTATCATGCATCAAGATTAGCACTATCTCCAAACGGACCGAAACAAGCTTCCACTTGAGCCTCGTCACCAAGGAGTACCATCGGCTGCATCCAAAATGACTTCTGAGCCGATAGTACATTTGGTGCAAACCGTGCACCTATCTTGCATAAACATTAGCACTATCTCCAAATGGACCGAAGTGAACATCCACTAGGGCCTCGTCACCTAGGAGTACCATTGGGTGCATCCAAAATAATTTCTGAGCCTATGGTACATTTGGCACAAACCGATCAGCTATCTTGCATCAAGATTAGCACTATCTCCTAATGGACCGCACTTCCACTTGAGCCTCGTCACCAAGTAGTACCATCCGGTGCGTCCAAAATAACTTTTGACCCTGTGGTACGTTTGTCGCAAACCATGCACCTATCTTGCACCGACACTAAGAATATCTCCAAGCAGAGTGAAACGAGATTCCACATGACCCACGTCGCCTAGGAGTTCCATCGGGTGCATCCAAAATGATTTCCATGTCTATGCTATGTTCAGCCCAAACTATCCACCTACCTTGCGTTATGATTAGCCCCAAATAGACCAAAGTGAGCATCCACCAGAGCCTCATCGCTTTGGAGTACCATCGGGTGTGCCCAAAATGATATCTGAGCATATGGTATGTTTGGCGCAAACCGTGCACCTATCTTGCACCGACACTAACACAGTCTCCAAATGGACCGAAATAAGATTCCACTTGACCCACGTCGCCTAGATGTTCCATCAGGTGCATCCAAAATAATTTCCATGCCTATGGTATGTTGGCCGTAAACCGTTCAGCTATCTTGCGTCAAGATTAGCACTATCACCAAACGGACCAAAATGAGCTTCCACTTGAGCCTCATCATCTAGGAGTACCATCAGGTGCATGAAAAATGATTTCTGAGCCAATGGTACACTTGGTGCAAACCGTGCACCTATCTTGCACCGACATTAACACTATCTCCAAACGGACCGAAATGAGATTCCACATGACCCACATCACCTAGGAGTTCCATCGTGTGCGCACAAAACAATTTCTGAGCCTATGGTACGTTCGACGCAAACTGAGCAACTTTCTTGCATCAAGATTAGCTCTATCTCCAAACAGACCAAAAGAAGCTTCCACTTGAGCCTCGTCACGTAGAAGCACCATCAGGTGCCTCCAAAATGACTTTTGAGCCTATGGTACATTTGGTGCAAACTGTGTACCTATCTCGCACCGACACTAACACTATCTCCAAATAGATTGAAACGTGATTCCGCATGATCCACGTCATCAAGGAGTTCCATCGGGTGTGTCCAAAACCTTTTTCAAGCCTATGGTACATTCAGCGCAAACCGTGCAACTATCTTGCATCAAGATTAGAACTATCTCCAAACGGAACAAATGAAGCTTCTAATTGATCGTTGTCACCTAGGAGTACCATCGTGTGCGTCCAAACAGATTTCTAAGCCTATGGTACATTTGGCACAAACTGTGCACCTATCTTGCATCAAGATTAGCACTATCTCCAAATGAACCAAAGTGAGCACCCACTAGAGTCTAGTCACCTAGGAGTACCATTGGCTGTGTCGAAAAGTATTTTTGAGCCAATGGTATGTTTGGTGCAAGCCGTCCAACTATCTTGCACGGACACTAGCACTATCTCCAAACAGACCAAAACGAGATTCCTCATGACCCACGTCACCTAGTAGTACCATCGGGTGCATCCAAAATGATTTCTGAGCCAACGGTATGTTTGGTGCAAACCATGCACCTATCTTGCACCGACACTAACACTGTCTCAAAATAGACCAAAATGTGATTCCACATTGTCCACGTCACCTACGAGTTCCATCGGGTGTGTCCAAAACAATTTCAGAGCCTATGGTACGTTCGACACCAACCATGCACCATTCTTGTGTCAAGATTAGCATTATCTCCAAATCAGCTGGAGTGATTATACAGTATAGCCTTGTCACCTATGAGTACCATCGAGTGTGTCCAAAACAATTCCTGAGCTTATGGTGCGTTTGGCGCAAACCGTGCACCTATCTTGCACTGATACTAGCACTGTCTCCAAATGGACCAAAATGACATTCCACATGACCCACGTCACCTAGGAGATCCATTGGGTGCATCCAAAATGATTTCCAAGCCTATGGTACGTTCGGCACAAACCGAGCAACTTTCTTGCATCAAGATTAGCATTATCTTCAAACGGACCGAAACATGCTTCCACTTGGGCCTCGTCACCTAGGAGGACCATCGACTGCGTCCAAAATGATTTATGTGCCTATCGTACGTTTAGTGAAAACTGGGCACCTATCTTGCACCGACACTAACGTTGTCTCCAAACGGATCAAAACGAGATTCTATATGACCCATGTCCCTTAGGAGTACCATCGGGTGCGTCCAAAACAATTTCTGAGCCTATGGTACGTTCAGCGCAAACCGAGCAACTATCTTGCTTCAACATAAGCACTATCTCCAAACGGACTGAAACTAGCTTCCACTTGAGCCTCGTCACCAGGGAGTACCATCGGGTGCATCCAAAATGACTTCTGAGCCTATAGTACATTTGGCGCAAACCGAGCAACTATCTTGCATCAAGATTAGCACTATCTCCAAACAGACTGAAATAAGCTTCCACTTGAGCCTCGTCACCAAGTAGTACCATCAGGTGCGTCCAAAATGACTTTTGAGCCTATGGTACGTTTGGCGCAAACCTATCTTGCACCGATAATAACACTATTTCCAAACAGACCGAAATGAGATTCCACAAGATCCATGTCACCAAGGAGTTCCACCTGGTGCGTCAAAAATGATTTTCAAGCCAATGGTCGTTCAGCACAAACCGTTCACCTATCTTGTGTCAAGATTGTTACAATCTCCAAACTAACCGAATCGAGCTTTCACTCGAGCCTCGTCACCTAGGAGTACCATCGGGTGCATCCAAAACATTTTCTAAGACTGGTATGTTTGGCATAAACGGTGCACCTATCTTGCACTGACACTAACACTGTCTCCAAATGGATCGAAACGAGTTTCCACATGACCCACGTCACCTAGGAGTACCATCGGGTGTGTCCAAAATGATTTCTGAGCCTATGGTACATTCAGCGCAAAGTGAGCAAATATCTTGCATCAAGATTAGCACTATCTCCAAACGGACCGAAACGAGCTTCCAATTGAGCCTCGTCACCAAGGAGTACCATCGGGTGCATCCAAAACGACTTCTGAGCCGATAGTACATTTGGTGCAAACCGTGCACCTAACTTGCATAAAGATTAGCACTATCTCCAAACGGACCGAAGTGAACATCCACTAGGGCCTCGTCACCTAGGAGTACCATTGGGTGCATCCAAAATAATTTTTGAGCCTATGGTACGTTCGGCGCAAACCGATCAGCTATCTTGCATCAAGATTAGCAATATCTCCAAATGGATCGCACTTCCACTTGAGCCTCGTCACCAAGTAGTACCATCCGGTACGTCCAAAATGACTTTTGACCCTATGGTACGTTTGTCGCAAACCATGTGGCTATCTTGCACCGACACTAAGACTATCTCCAAGCAGAGCGAAACAAGATTCCACATGACCGACGTCGCCTAGGAGTTCCATCGGGTGCATCCAAAATGATTTTCGTGTCTATGCTACGTTCGTCCCAAACTATCCACCGACCTTGCGTTATGATTAGCACTATTCCCAAATAGACCAAAGTGAGCATCCACCAGAGCCTCGTCACCTAGGAGTACCATCGACTACATCCAAAATGATTTCTGTGCCTATCGTACGTTTGGTGCAAACCGTGCACCTATCTTGCACCGACACTAACGTTGTCTCCAAATGGATCAAAACGAGATTCCATATGACCCATGTCCCCTAGGAGTACCATCTGGTGCGTCCAAAATGATTTCTAAGCCTATGGTACGTTTAGCACAAACCGAGGAACTATCTTGCTTCAACATAAGCACTATCTCCAAACAGACCAAAACTAGCTTCCACTTGAGCCTCGTCACCAGGGAGTACCATCGAGTGCATCTAAAATGACTTCTGAGCTTGTAGTACATTTGGCGCAAACTGAGCAACTACCTTGCATCAAGATTAGCACAATCTCCAAACGGACCGAAACAAGCTTCCACTTGAGCCTCGTCACCAAGTAGTACCATCGGGTGTGTCCAAAATGACTTTTGAGCCTATGGTACGTTTGGCGCAAACCTATCTTGCACCAATAATAACACTATTTCCAGTTAGATCGAAACGAGATTCCACAAGATCCACATCACCAAGGAGTTCCATCTAGTGCGTCAGAAATGATTTTCATGCCAATGGTCATTCGGCACAAACCGTGTACCTATCTTGCGTCAAGATTGTTACAACCTCCAAACTGACCGAATCAAGCTTTCACTTGAGCCTCATCACCTAGGAGTACCATCAGGTGCGTCTAAAACAATTTCTGAGACTATGGTATGTTTGGTGTAAACTGTGCACCTATCTTGCACTGACACTAACATTGTCTCCAAACGGACTGAAATGAGGTTCTACATGACCCACACCACTCAGGAGTTCCATCGTGTGTGCCCAAAACGATTTCTGAGCCTATGGTACGTTCGGCGCAAAGCGAGCAACTTTCTTCCATCAAGGCTAGCACTATCTCCAAATGGACCAAAACAAGCTTCCACCTGAGCCTTGTCACCTAGGAGTACCATCGGGTGTGTCCAAAATGACTTTTGAGGCTATGGTACCATTGGCGCAAACTATGCACCTATTCTTGCACCGACACTAACACTATCTCCAAACAGATCAAAACGAGACTCCGCATGATCCACGTCATCAAGGAGTTCCATCAGGTGTGTCCAAAACATTTTTTAAGCCTATAGTTTGTTCGGCGCAAACCATGCCACTATCTTACGTCAAGATTAGCACTATCTCCAAATGGACCAAATCGAGCTTCCAATTGAGCATCGTCACCTAGCAGTACCATCGGGTGCGTCCAAAATGATTTCTGAGCCTATGGTACGTTTGGCACAAATCGTGCACCTATCTTGCACCGACACTAACACTATCACCAAACGGACCGAAACGAGATTCCTCATGACCCACATTGCTTAGGAGTTTCATCGGGTGCGTCCAAAACGATTTCCGAGCCTATGGTACGTTCCGCGCAAACCGAGCAACTTTCTTGCGTCAAGATTAGCACTATCTCCAAATAGACTGAAACATGCTTCCACTTGAGCCTCGTCACCTAGGAGTACCATCACTGCGTCCAAAATGATTTCTGTGCCTATGGTACGTTTGGCGTAAACCGTGCACCTATCTTGCACCAACACTAGCACTGTCTCTAAACGGACCAAAATGAGATTCCACATGACCCACATCACCTAGGAGTTCCATTGGGTGCATCCAAAATGATTTCCAAGCCTGTGGTACATTCGGCACAAACCAAGCAACTTTCTTGCGTCAAGATTAGCATTATCTCCAAACAGACTGAAACGAGCTTCCACTTGAGCCTCGTCACCAGGGAGTTCCATCGGGTGCATCCAAAACGACTTCTGAGCCTATGGTATGTTTGGTGCAAACCATGCACTTATCTTGCACCAACACTAACACAGTCTCCATACAGACCGAAATAAGATTCCACATGACCCATGTCCCCTAGCAGTACCATCGGGTGCGTCCAACATGATTTTGAAGCTAATGGTACATTCGGCACAAACCGAGCAACTATCATGCATTAAGATTAGCACTATCTCCAAATGGACCGAAATGAGCTTCCATTGGAGCCTCATCACCAAGTAGTACCATCGGGTGTGTCCAAAATGACTTTCGAGGCTATATTACATTTGGCGCAAACCTATCTTGCCCTGACAATAACACTATCTCCAAACAGACCAAAACGAGATTCCACAAGATCCACATCACCAAGGAGTTCCATCTGGTGCAACAAAAGCGATTTTCAAGCCTATGCTATGTTCGGCGCAAACCGTGCACCTATCTTGCACCGACACTAGCACTATCTCCTAACAGATCGAAACGAGTTTCCACATGACCCACGTCACCTAGGAGTACCATCGGGTGCATCCAAAACGATTTTTGAGCCTATGGTATGTTTGGCGCAAACTGGGCAACTATCTTGCATCAAGATTAGCACTATCTCCAAACGGACCGAAACGAGCCTCCACTTGAGCCTTGTCACTAGGGAGTACCATCAGGAGCATCCAAAACAACTCTTGAGCCAGTGGTACATTTGGCACAAACCGTGCACCTATCTTGTACGCACACTAACACTGTCTCCAAACAGACCGAAACGAGATTCCGCATGATCAACGGCTCCTAGGAGTTCCATGTGGTGCGTCCAAAATGATTTTAGAGCCTATGGTACGTTCGACACAAACCGTGCACCTATCTTACGTCAAGATTAGTACTATCAACACACAGACTGAATCGAGCTTCCACTTGAGCCTCATCATTTATTTGTACCATCGAGTGCGTCCAAAATAATTTCTGAGACTATGGTACGTTTGGCGCAAACTGTGCACCTATCTTGCACCGACACTAACACTATATCCAAATGGACTGAAATGAAATTCCACATGGCCCACATCACCTAGGAGTTCCATCGTGTACGCCCAAAACAATTTCTAAGCCTATGGTACGTTTGACGCAAACTGAGCAACTTTCTTGCATCAAGATTAGCTCTATCTCCAAACGGACCAAAATGAGCTTCCACTTGAGCCTCGTCACCTAGGAGTACCATCAGGTGCCTCCAAAATGACTTTTGAGCCTGTGGTACATTTGGCACAAACTGTGCACCTATCTTGCACCGACACTAACACTATCTCCAAACAGATCGAAACATAATTCCGCATGATCCACGTCATCAAGGAGTTCCATCGGGTGTGTCCGAAACCTTTTTCAAGCCCATGGTATGTTCAGCACAAACCGTGCAACTATCTTGCGTCAAGATTAGCACTATATCTAAACGGAACAAATCAAGCTTCTAATTGTGCATTGTCACCTAGGAGTACCATCATGTGCGTCCAAAATGATTTCAGAGCATATGGTACGTTTGGCACAAACTGTGCACCTATCTTGCATCAAGATTAGCACTATCTCCAAATGAACCGAAGTGAGCACCCACTAGAGCCTAGTCACCTAGGAGTAGCATTGGCTGCATCAAAAAGTAGTTATCAAGAAAGTATCAAAATGGCACCTTTCGAAGCCCTGTATGGCAGAAAGTGTAGGACACCTCTAAACTGGGTCAAGCCAGGTGAGAGAAGATATTATGGTATTGACTTTGTAGAAGAAGCCGAAAAGAAAGTTCATATCATTCAGCAAAATATGAAAGCAGCTCAATCACGTCAGAAAAGCTATGCGGATAGAAGGAGAAGACCGCTTGTGTTCGAGGTTGGTGACTATGTTTATCTGAAAGTCACGCCAATGAAGAAGAAGCGGTTTGGAGTACACAGAAAGCTTGCAGCCAGGTTTGTGGGACCATACAAGATCTTGGAAAGAAAAGGTCTAGTAGCTTATAAGTTAGAGTTACCTGAGACAATGGGTGTTATATTCTCAGTTTTTCATGTATCGCATCTCAAGAAGTGTTTGCGCGTTCCAGAGGAAAGAATTAAACCCTTTGATAAAGCTCAAGTCAGATTTGGTATATCGTGAGCAGCCAGTTCGAGTTTTGGACTCTAATGAGAGGGCTACTCAAAACAGTGTGGTGAAAACATATAAGATACAATGGCGTCATCATAATGAGAGAGATGCATCTTGGGAAATAGGTATCTACAAAAAGCCTATGAAGATTTTTATAACAAATGGTTCGTAATCCAAATCTCGGGACAAGATTTTTATAAGGGGGAGGGCTGTAACACCCCGGTGTTACTCAAGCATTAGCATTGCAAATCATACTCATGACATGTCTTTGCATTCATGATCATATGTGAAATTAGAGTGCACTTTTAGTTAAAATATTTTTTGTGGGACAATTATTGCATATAATGCTTATAATTGATTCACCCTAATTAATTTGGTTAGACTCATGAAACATGGGTAGTTATAATTTTTAAATCAACTAGAACTAAGTAGTGCAATTTTTGGAGCAACTTAATAACCAAAGTTTTGTCAAAAATTTGCTTTTAAAAATATTATTAGAAATTGGTCAAAAACGCTTTCTATTTAGCTTTTATTCTCTAATTCAAAATCTGTGGGAATTTTGGAGTTGGCCCTTTAATAAAAGTTGTAGAGAATTAAATTCTAAGACACTTTCATTTTTGGGCCATTTTTAGAAAAGGTCAGCTTCTTGCTCAAATTTGAATTTGAAAACTATGAATTGAAATTATTAGAAAATTCCTTGAAAAATAAAATTAAAAAACGGGTTTCGGTTTTAGTGGGCCGGCGCCTCGCTTTCAGCCCACAGCCGCAAGCCGGCCCAGCAAGCCTCGCGCTCGCGCGCCCGTGCGCCCGCGCGCGCGCCGCGGTCCACTGGACCGAGCTCTCGCCGCGCACCGCGCCCGCCTGCGTGCTCTCGCCCAACCCGCGAGCGCGCGATGCCGCGTGGCCGCGCCGCACCGGCGGCCGTGGATGGTGGCTGACCGCCCGGTCGGAGCTCCCGCACCTAGACGGGAATGCGTCCAGGGTCGCTCCCGACCGCGCCTTAACCCCCGCGCCCACTCCTTCCTCCCCCACACGCTCTCCATTTCTGAACGCGGCTCCCGCTCCTCTGCCACCGCGACCGCCATCGCCGGCATTGCCGTTCCGGCCATTCCACTTCACCGCGAGCCGCTACATCTTGCCCCAAGCTTCTTCTCCCTCTGGCGCAGCCTGCACTCACCGCAATCGGCCGTGGTAAGCCTCCCCTCCATGTGAATTGCTCATCGGAGTTCCGACCGAGCTCACCGGAGTTGTCCGCTGCGTGGACCGCACCTCTCCGCTCCACCTCACTCCTTTCCAGCGCGTGCATTTTGTTCGCCTTGGATCACCGATGCTCAAGCACCTTTTCTTTTCCCATTCCCTGGCCGGAGCTAGCCGGCCGGCGGTCAGCCGCGCCACCGTTCCACCATGAACGGCGGTGATGGGTCCTCCGAGCTCCATTGGCCACCGCGTGTGTACCGTTGAGTTCGCAGGCTTGAGGTGATCCCCGTGGTGCCATTGTCCTGGCCGGAGACCTCGCCGCCAGTGAGCTGTGGACACCGTGGTTCCCCTCCCTTTATCTATGACTGACGTGTGGGGTCATGGGCCCACCTGTCGGTCTCGCGTTTTGCTCTCTGTGTTCAGTTCGTTTGTGCACGTAGCGCTAGCTGGTCGGATTTCAAAAGGGATTTAAATAAATGTTTTCCAGAAAATGTTAAAAAGGTTTCTAAAATCCATAACTTGCTCATTTTAGCTCCAAAAATTGTGAAATAAATTTTTATGGACTTCTTAGAACCAGATCTACAATCTAAAAATATTGCATCTAAATATTGCACTACTTTTCTATAGGGTTTTTATTTAATCATTGAAATTGTTGTTTTCTTGATAAATATGTAATAAATTATAGAAAACTCAGAAAAATATGGTTTCAAGTTTTTTAATCTTTTTGTGCAATGTACTTGCTAGGAAAAATATGTATCATGCATGTTCTGTAGAAAAATTCTTATGTTTAGTTCAAGTGCTTTTTATTGCTAATATTTGTTATTTTTGTGAGATAGAAAATTATGAATAAAACATGCAAGTGATAATTTTTATACAGTGATTGTTTACTGTGTAGAATCTAGGAAAAATGATAAATCTGTTGTTTGGTACTTTTCATAGTATAAAGTATTTTTATGCTCATTTTTAGACCCTAGATTGTTATTTTTGTGTAGGTAGTTCTAGTACTCAAATTGCAATGGAATTTTTGTGACATGCTGATGTACATGATAGTAATCCACTGTAATTTTATCAAATTTTTCTAGGTCACCAAAATAAGTGTTGATGTTCAAACATAGTGTCAACTAGGGTTTAAATTAACATTTTAATGCAAGATTAGTTGATAAACTTTGCTTTGGTGTATCTTTGAAGCATCTTAGGGTGCTAGGGTGACTTTGCATGGTAGAAAATGTTGGTGGTAGTTTATGAGTACATGTTCTTGGATGATGTAGACTATCTTGTATAAGAGTTGTAATTCCACTTAATCCAAATAAAGTAAACCTGTGCATCTACATTTCATTCATCATCATCATCTCATGTCATCTTTGCAATGCACCTAGGCATGAGCACTTATACATCTGCATCATACAGGATCGTAGGAAGTAACTCCGGTAGCAGTTCCCGAGGAGCCGGAAGAGCAGACCGAGGTGCAAGAGCAGGAGGTGCCCGAAGCCGACGAGGAGGTCGGTGAGGATCTTCTAGAGTGCCCAGACCACCGTCCGAGTTCTTTCGAAAGAGGCAAGCCCCAGAGCATTTCTCTCCCGGTTTGCAAATATTTTATTAAATGCTTTACTTAATTGATGCATTATGTTTAGGAGTTGTTTGCAACCGTTGCTGCATTATACCTTGTTTACCCTTGCTCTACCTTATCCTTGTTACCTTGGTATTCGCAGTCAAAAAATGCTTAGTTGCTTAGACCGGTAGAAGTCGGGTGATTGCCTGTCACCTGCGAGCCATAGGTGGTTACCTGGATCTGTTTGAAAAAGTATGTCATATGGGAATAACTAAGTGTCGAATTGAATTTGAGACCGGACGGAGACTTGCAGGGTTTCGGACTGTAGTGTTTTCCGTCTGTGTCGATTAAGGACCGACCGTTGTTGGGCCTCGAGTCATGTTGAATGCATCCTCACATTTAGCTGGCCGAATAATGTACCTTTTCACCGCGAAGCTGGGAGATTATTCGGGCCGAGTGGATTGCCTGCAACGCACTGTACCGGAGCAGTAGTGGCAGGATTCGGGGGCGTGATGATAAGGCCAAAGAGCAGTCGGGCGGCCCCCGGGTACATGTGGTTCCTAGCAAACTCGCGACTTTACCTGAATAGTTGACTCGGTGACCAATACCTCACTTTAGTGGGTGAGTGAGGTTTGTGTGAGGAATAAATTACCATCTGGTTAATAATCGATTCGAATCGCCATCATTCACTGGATAGTGAACACTTGACTTTAGTTACTTCATCATTGTAATATTGACGGAACACTTGAATAGTTATATGGAATATGACATGATGAAGGTTGTTAATGATGATTGGTTATCCTTACCTGCTTAGTTACATGTTACTCTAGTACAGGTGCAAATGTAGTTGATAGGTTAATAAAGAGTTAACTTGATGCAAGCTTTTGAGAAAAGATTCTTTATTACTAAGCATGCCTTTTGCAAATGAGTCAGCTACCCCACCATAAAGCCTGTCATGATCTTTGGTGTCATTTTATTTTCGGTTATGTCAGGTAAGTCTAGCTGAGTACCTTCTCGCACTCAGGGCTTTGTTCCCACTTGTTGTAGATGGGCAGATGTATTACGGCTACTGTATCAACTGCCTTTATCCTGCGATGGGCGAAGCTTAGGACCATGGGCAGTGGTCACTCCCTACGTCTCGTCTGATGCTTTTGTTGGAGATGATCATGAGCTAGCACCTTATTTTGAACTCTATGTGAGTGTGTGTGGTTTGAACGAAATGCTTTCGCTACTTTCATTTGAACCTGGTTTGTAATAACTATGTTTAAACTCTGATGTATGTTGTGACACGAACTTTTATGTAACTTGTGATGGTGACAGCTAAACTTATTACGATCTTGGCTGGTATGTGAGTTGGTTTGAAATCTGTCATGATTTCACGGACTACCGAGTTATAGAACCTCTTGATCCCTGATCTTTACTGTTACGTCCTTGGCTATTCCTTCTAGAAATCAGAACGATTGGTCTGCCAGCTGCAGCTGCAAATATGTTAGGCACAAGGGTCTATCACGGTATAAATGTTTATATGTTACCGTAGACATGATGTTGATGCTTGAGCCGATGTCGCAGAATGGTAGGTACTCCAGGATCTTCCTTCTTTTCAAGGTGTGATGGAGGAAAAGCAGGGTCAATAGGTGGTTCAATAGTGTTGACCATCAAGACTGGTTCTTGAACAGGTTGCTTTGCTTTGCTCTTCCCCTTCTTGTTGTTGTTCTTGTTTGGAGTAGGCAAGATGCCTTCATAAGTGTAGACGTTCTTCTTGACTAGAACCTTCTTTTCTGGAACCTTCCTTTCTAGAATCTTATTCTTCTTTTTTGGGATCTTGTCAAAATCCAAGTAATCATATGGGTGCTGAGGATAGACTCACATTGTGAGTGTACGATTCATGAAGCTGAATCTCTCCTTGGTGTCTCCAATGGTGAAACAGATCTTGGCGATGTCGGTGTAGATGATGGCTTTAGTTGTGCTAAGGAATGGTCGTCCCAAAGTGATGGGTGCTCTATCATCTCCTCCTGTTTCTATCACCACGAAGTCTACTCATAGAGCTGAGTGTCCAACTCCCATGAGAATGTTTTCAAGGATCCCCTTGGGGTAGCACAATGTTTGATCTGTAAGTTGCAAACACATGGTTGTGTACAATAAAGGTTGACCATGAATTTTCTCGTAGATTACCTTAGGCATAATGTTGACACTTGCTCCCAAATCGCAGACGGCTTCGTCGAAAATGTGAGCTCCGATGCGGATGGGGATGATGGGTCTTCCTAGATCTCCTTTCTTTTCAGGCATGTCCTCTTCTCCCCATACTAGTCTCAGTGGTCTGGGTGGTGCGGCAAAGTATTCTCTTGCATTGAAAATGTCTATAAGATTCGCAGTTTCTAATTCTTCTGGATTCCTCGGAATCTTACCTTTTTTAGCCACATGTACTGAAGCGGCTAGCTGAGAGATTTGTGATTCTATCATCTTATTAAAGTTGAGTTGATTCTTTATGGCAGAAGTAAAGCTATCCATTCTATTATTTATAGTTTCAAGCACTTTATCATTGGAAGCTATCTTTCTGGACATATTATCAATAACTTTATTCTGATTAACAATCATCTCTCTCAAAGGTGGTTGGTTAAAATTGTTACCTTAGTAGTTACCTGAGTAGTTACCTAGGTAGTTAGGTCTTTGTTGTTAATTCCACCCTTGATTCTGTTGAGGACGATAGTTGGTGTTGTTGTTGATGTAGTTGACATCCGCTTGGACTTTAGAACAGTTGCTTCCTATGTGGCTAGTGCCTCCACGCTCTTCACAAGTCATGCGAGAATCATGGATGTGCATGACTTCCTTCTTCTGTTGATCATGTTCGTCAAGCTTCTTCATGAGCAGGTCCATCTTGGCAGACAGCATGTCCACCTCCTTGACTTGATGCATTCCTCCTCTCTTGCGTGGTTGAGTGCGTTATTTGTTCCATCCCTGGTTCAAAGCTATCTTCTCAACAAGAGTGGTGGCTTCACGAATAGTGAGTGATAAGAACGATCCTCCCACAGCTGCATCAATATTCTCACAGGCACTTATGGTGAGCCCATGATAGAATGTCTGCATGAGTAACCAATCCTCCATCCCATGGTGAGGGCATTCTGATATGTAGTCTTGAAAGCATTCCCATGCCTCAGGGACAAACTCATCATACTGCTGCTGAAAAGTTGAGATCTTTGCACATAGGGTATTGGTTTTGCCTATGGAAAAGAACTTTGCTAGAAAAGCAGTGGAGCAGATATTCCATGTAGTGTTTTTTTCTCTTTGTTGGCGTAGAACAATTGCTTTGCCCTTCCCAAGAGTGAAAATAGGAAAAGGCGGAGTAGTATGACATCTCTTTCAACTCCTTTGATGGTGAATGTGCTGCAGATCTCTAGGAAGTGTTGGAGATGGGCACTTGCATCTTCATGTGCTTTCCCACAAAACTGGTTGGCTTGCACCATGTTGATCAAGGCTGGCTTGAGCTCGGATCCTTCTTCTCCCACATTGACTGCTGGTCCAGTCCTAATATTGGCAGTGGTTGGAGCAGAGAATTCATGGAGAGTCTTGTTGGCCATGGCTTCGAACACTGGTGTCAAACTTCTTCTTGGCTAGTCTTCCTCTGACAAAGTGGTTGGGGATTTCTTCTTCCCGAGCTTGGCTCTGGCTTGTCTAATTATCTCTTCTAGATCCTCAACGTAGTTTGTCGGACGAAGATATCTAGACATACATTACCCTGCAATAAGATATTCACGAATAGACAAAAGACATGGTAAGCCTATTTGAGTAAAAGATCAATAGTGTGTCTCAATTATCACATGTGTAAGACTTTGGTTACTACAGTTTGTGCCAAAACTAACTAGTTTAGGAGATATGGAGGGACAAAATGCGGGTGTTCAATCATATGTTTGCGGTGGTATTAGTTAGTTCATTCAGTTTTTTGAATTGGCATAGTCGGTCATGGACAACTGGCCTAGGCCACGCACAGCGTGTGGCACCCATGCCTCGGTGTTGCCCCCACCTCGCACCCACATGTCATCGTGTCGAAGTGAAGAGTCACGCAGCGCTGCCTCACTATCTCTATCGCTTGCACTTGCTCTCTCATTCTCTTGCTCTTTGCCTTCCGCTCGCCATGACTGAGCAGGGCAGCAGCTCACAGCAACCATTGCTGCCTCCTTCATCTTCCAATACTGGTCGCATCCCCTGCTCTCCATCCTGTGCCTTACCTCCCAGCCGCGCCTTTAGCCACCGCCATTGCTAAGGTCACTTGTAGGAGGCCGTCGCGCGTGCACTGTCATCGTCATTGCCGCCTACTGCCATGGCTAGGCTGCTATCGGCTACCACTGGCCAAGCCAAGGCTAGGTGTGGTCCAAGGCAGGCCACAACTCGGTCGCTCGCCACCCGATAACCGCCTCGTCGGAGTGCCCCACCGCCGGAGGTGTTGCGGACCTAGACGTCGACGCACATGGCCGAGCCACCTCGAGCCATCTTAGGCCAAGCCATGGGCACCGGTGGGTGTGCCTGGTGATGGGGATGCTCTCCTGCATATTTCCTGCCACCAGCGAGCACTCCCTGGCCGGAGCCGACGACCTCCTCTGCTCCCTATTCGTCCTGAAGAAGAAGAGGACTTCGCGCAGCAATTCGAAGAAAGGGAAGGGTTGATCTGTGAAGTCATGACTCATTTGAATAGTGCCTGCAAGGGCCTATTTGCTGGGATATATTTTGTGAAAGTTCAGGGTCTCCACTGCAAAGTCATTTTTCCTTTATGCTTTTATTTTGGCTAAAACTTTGAAAACACATAGTAAATCATAGAAAAATAGTAAAAAGCAAATGAGGACTTTTTGGAATCCTTGTGAGTAGATCTACATAGTAGAGTTATAATATGATATGTTTTAGTAGAAAGTTTTCACTATTTTTATTTATCTATGATAACTAGGGTTTTCTAGGAAGAAATTCATAACTAAAGTTGTGGTGCTCCAATTGCAAATAAGGTTTTAGTAGAAAGTTTTATGGTAGGTGTTGACATCTCTGACACGATTACAAATAAGGTAGATCAAACCCTACCTTAGCAAAGGCATTAGAGACATACGGGACATCTCTTAGCATTGCTTAAGCTAGGTTGTCATCCCCAACATAATACCAAAAGATATGAATGTACTTATGATCATAGCACTAAAAGCTTATCCGCAAACGCACAGATAAAATACACCCGTTGTAGCATTTCACCCAGGAAAGTTCTAGGTATCGTTATTTATAATTCTACCACTAGGAAGGCACTTGGAGGTATAAGAATAAAAACTATAACTTACACTTGTGATAAGAGTTCCACTAGATCAATCTCAAAACAGGGATCAATCATATCATAATAAAGGATAATTAATAACAGATCATGGTGATCCTAAAAGGGGCTCCACTGAGCATTTTCCTACTTGGGCGTGACTCTAGAAAGAACTAGAAAATAGAGACTAACTCCTAAGGTTATTCTAACTATAGGTCATTGAGCTACATCGATTAGTGCAATTACATTTAGCAATCATGGTTAGGGTAACCTCATATTCATACTCAAGAGACATTGCTAAGGTGGATCAGGAATAGAGCAAGATATCACCCCGCAACTCAGCCCTACTAGTCCTATATTCGGGGAGTCGACTACAGAGGACTCAACGAAGCTGTAATAGTCACCTTCGAAATCTACCACATGGCCCAGAACATAGGGAGCACTCGCAGATAGATATTGTCTAAGCACCACGCTTACACAACTTCTACCACCCACCCCTTGATCATTGGAACGAGCGCTATACGAACAAGGGTATAAACACAAAACTACTCCAACTATACTAAACATATAATCGACATAGGAAATGAATATTATAATTATGAATCTAGAATTATGCCAAGTCCTATCAAGTATTCGACTCATACACAAACTAGAACAAGAACTAGAGGATCAACATGAACTAGACAAGAACACGATGAACTAGATGAACTAGAACGACTAACTAGACACGAATATGATGAACTATAAGATGAACAAGATGAACTAGAAGAACAAGTAGACGAACTAGAAGATGCATAGCACAAATAGATTAATAATGTTAAATACAAGAGAGAAGTACAAGGTTATACCTAGCCTCCTCACGACTAAATCTGGAATCCAAGCGTTGCTTTCCTCCTCTAATTCCTATTCTTAGTTCTAGCTATGCCCCAGCTGGTGGAGCTCTAGGTTATCCTTTCGAGGGACTACCCTGAACTAAACGATGATGGATGATTATGAGATAATGGATTGATTGATTGCCTTAGGGGGAGTCTACCTTTGCTTATATAGCCCGGTGGGATGAACCGTAGCCCTCGGATCAAACTGACATGAAACAATGGTCAAGATGCGTCGTAGAGATCGGTTGGAAGCCACCATGCGAAGGGGGACCCACTTGGTAGGGGAGCCAGGCTAGCCAGCCTGACATGTGGGGTCGGCCGGCCCCACCTGGCAGCCGCCGGGCCTCTGCTTCATTCCCGTGCCTTCTGGTGTCTTCTACATTTTTCTAGTGCCACTTTCCGATCTGTTCGCATAATGAGTCATGTCTTGAGTGGAGTCCTTCCTTCCTAGCTTCTAGATAAATCCCTAAAAAAGATTATTTCACAAATCTATGGAATCTTATCGGTTTAGTCCCTAGTCTTGTGATAATGATGGTTCTAGGGTCTTCTAGAGTCTTCTGAGTCGTATTTATCGAGGACTTTCTCTCCGGTCTCCAAATATGGCAAATGATATGTCCGTCTTGATCATCTCAATGAGCTCTCCACCGTGGTGTGCTCAGATTCTTCACTTGAGATACTTTTATATGGCAAAATATCAAATATCCTGCAAGACAAGTGAGAACAACACAACTCGTGGAACTCGTTAGAATAAACCCCTATAACCCTACTTCACACATTATTTCAAACCTTTTCCTGAAGTAGTTAATAGTAAAAAAATGGAGTTAATTAATGTCAACAGTAGGCTACTGATGCTATTTATGTGTTGTGGTAAAAATTTCATGTCCATTGGATGCAGTATGATAGAGTTATTGATTTAACTTGACCATTATGTTTTCTAACATGCTTGTGATGTATACAAACTGTTAGTAACATTGGTTGTGCCCAGATTGGATTGCTTGTATGCAGTGAAATATTATTGTTCTATAATTCAATTATAGGGGCTGTTTTGTGCAGTTTCTATTGTTGAGCTAATTGCATGATGAAAATGATGTTTGCTAGGAATCTTGAAACAACAAAGTTGTAGATAACTTACTTAAATTGCTTATGTTAAATTTTCATGGCTATAGGCCAAATGGTTTGAGAGTTATAGCTGTTTAAAGTTGGTATTCAGAATTGCTTGTTCTTTGGAAAAACCTAGATAAATCTAGAAGATTGCTTTGTTTGACTTTGATAACTCTTGAATCATCTTGTGATGATTATAAGAAAGTTTTAGACAATTTCATAAGCCATCCACAAAGTTCAAGATCACCTTTATTAAATGCTTGTAACTCCAGTTATGGCTAAAACAAGTGCTCATTATGCTGCTGTCCAGAATCTGTGTTTATACCTAAAGTTATTGGCTTCACTTTGCTTTGCTTTGTGTGTTGCTAATTGTGGCTCATGCCTTTGATGGTGATTAAGTAATACACGTGAGACCTTAGAAAACTTGTGTCATGCTTGATGTGTTTGCTCTCTCTCTACAATTGGTTGTGTGATATTTAGTTAAATAACTATAGGTGCCTCTGTCTTGCATAGTATTGTGCTTGTCTTGAATGCTCTTATGTGATGCATCTCATATTACTATTCTTCATATTCATGCACTGGCATCTTTCATCTCATCTAAGTACGCTAGATGAACCATGTGAAGGACATGATGTTGGAGCCAAACCCAAAGATGGTGTTTGGTGGGCCTATCTTGAAGATGGACGGACTAAGCAAGTGCTAGGATGGTAGATGCTTGTCAAGCGAGTGTCATCTAACAAATACTAAACTAGTGTTGGATCCTAGGCAAGCCCTAGAGCATTCTAAGCCACCTAGGTTTTTATATATATCAAATTAAGTTGTGTAACACCTCAGGTGTTTAGCTCCATAATTACATTGCATGGCATAAGCATCAACATTCATCATCTCATTATGTTTACTTTGCTTGCAACAAAATTGGGTGTTTTAGAGTTTTGATTTGTTTCCAATCTTGTAACCCTAGGATTTTTGTGTAACTAAGGGGTAGAGTGGCTAATTAGATCCTACAATACCTTAATCTCACTTAGAGTAACTAATGGAGCAAGGTTCATGTTGACCAAAATTTCCAAAATGCCCTCCAATGTGTTGTTGACCAACATGAGGCCCTAGAATGCCTTAGTTTGACCAATTATAAAGTCTAGCTTAGGGACCTTGCATGGAGGAACACCCTTAATCAAAGTTGTAGGGAATTTTATGGGGAACAAAAGTCTCAATATGGTCATCTCATGAAAATAGCCAGAACATGCTCAAAATTGGCCCACAAGTCAGCTAGAGGGGCTGCCTCAGCACTTAGAAATTTTCCAAGTCCCAAAAGCGACACTTCAGTTTGATAGTGGCCTACTTTGGGAGCTTATAGTTGGCAAACCAGACCAAACCAGTCCCAACTCATATTGACACTTTTGTAGTACTCACTTAGCTCTACAATATTGTTAACATCACCATTCCCTAGTTCTAAATGGTTTAGGAGATATGGTGCCTGGAAAAATGGGTTTCAGTCGGCATAGTGACTGAAACTAAGTTTTAGTTTTTGGGTACCCCACTTTGGAGCTCTGTGGTTTCAAATCTAGGCCGAACCAGTCCAAGCTCCAATTGACAATTTTATAGCCCTCATGTAGCTCTACATAATTGATGTAATCATATTCGACTAAATCAAGCTGGTTTGGGAGATAATCAATGCCAAACTCTCATTGTCAGACCACCACGTCGGGCTCCATTCAGTCGACAGACAGCTTCGCAGTCGTGGCGGCCGCGTAGAGCAAGGGAGCCACGTGGCGCTCGCGCCCTGCCATCGCCTCCATGTTGCGAGCACGCGCGCGGGCGTGAAGTCGGGGCCGACACCTCAACCCCCACACTCGCGCTCACCCTTCCCCTTTCACTCTCGCTCTTGCCGTGCTCACCGAGGTGAAAAACGGAGGCGCCATTGCCGCCGCATCCTTCTCCGTGCTCGTGCAAGCTCACCGTCTCACCATAGTCACCCAAACCCTGTCCACCGCTCCGCCAGAGTCCCCTCCACCTCCTCCATCCGTTGCCTGAACCAATTGTGCAGAGGTGAGGGTGAATTTCCATTTCTGCCACCGCGAGACCTCACCGGCGTATCGTCCACGCGGCGGCTCACCGTGGCCAGCTCCCTACTGTCACCCTCCATTCTTGCTAGTTCCTGTTCTAGGTTCCGGGTCAGGTAGAGAAGCTTAGGCGATGATGTTACCGACTAGGGTGGACGGTACACGCCGGAACGCGGTCGTGCGCTGCCGTGCCATGGCCGCCGACGCGGTGCTTACGCGATCAGCCGCATTCGCCCCACCTTCGTCCTTGTCCTTAGCATGAAAAGGTCCGCCATCTCCTCTGGAAGCCGTAGCACGCCCAACCTAGGTCCCTTGCTCCCGGAGCTCGCCGGAGCACCACCGGGTGCCTCCTCTGAGCCGCGGTTGCCATGGCCGTCGTAGCTAGGGTTGGGTAGGATGCGCGAATCGAGGGTTAGTTGATGCGGGAGGTCACGTGGAAACCGTCGGTGCTCTTCCCGTCACCGGAGACGTCATCATCGGTGAGCAGGAGCTCGCCGGAGTCTGCGGCCTTCCCTCTCTGCTCCCCTCTCTCTGGCAGCGGACCCCACCTGGCAAGTGCCGCACGCGGGTGGGATGGCCGAGCAGGCCGCGCGCGCCGTGGGCCGCGTCATTTCCCGGGCTGGCCCAGTAACAAATAGGATTTATTTCATTTTTTCTTTATTCTGTCACAGTTTTAGATAAGATTTGGAAAATATATATCTAGGGTTTTAATTGCTCTAAAATTATGAAGTAAATTTTGTTAGGCTATGCATAATGTGTAGTATTTTAGAAAAATATAAATTTGATATGTGATGTTTAGTTTCTGGGAGATTTAAATAGGTCTTTGAAATATGTTTTAAAAGGAAGGCAAATTTGTTAAATGAATAACTTGAGTTGTAGTATTCCAAAAATTATGAAATTTGGTGGGTAGGTTAGTTTATACCTTTTTTAGCTCTGGTAAAAGTTTGGGCATTAGTGCTTGAGTACTTTTCAAGTTATAATACTATCATGTTGTTTTAGGGAATACTTGAATGAATTTTAGTAATTTTTCTACTTGTGCAATGTCCATATAATTTTTTGGAGAGTGTCCTGGTACCCTAAAGTGTTTAAGAAAAATATTAATTCTGTTATTTGATACTTTTCAATGTGATTTGTTAATTATACAAAAATCAGCCTTTTTGGCTTGTGAATTTTGTGTTGGGAGTTTCTATGAATAACTTTAGTTCAAATTTTTACAGTAGCCTCTTTTTGGGTCAGAGAGTCTCCTATAAGTTTTCTATAATTTTTATGAGCAGTTTACATATATGATGAAAATTTCACTTAATTAATTAAGTAAATTAAGAAAGGGGTGTAAATAAATATTCTAGGTGGGCAAACCTTACTTTCTGGTGTTTTTGTGACCAATGTGAACTTTTGGTAACATTAGTTTGGTCTTAGAGGAAGTTTGCCACATAAATAAATATTTAATCTTTGCAATTCTAGGTTTTCTGGACAGCTAGTAGTATCTTTGGGTTTGACCTTTAATACAGGTGTTTGCTGGAAAACTTGTAAATACCAAAGTTGTAGTAAACTTGATAAACTAGCTTGTGTCAAAATTTGGGAGCATTTGGCTTAGTAGTTTAGGAGTTATTGCTGTTTTATGTGACAGTCCAGAATTGGCTGCTCTCTGTTTAGAGAGGACAGATTTCTGGAACTTGGGAAATTCGACCTGGAAAACTTAGGAATTAAGGGTTGAGATTTGAAAATGATTTGTAGGGCATTTCATAACCTTTCCAGATTGTCTTGGATCATATCTTTTGGAGTTGGGAATCTCCAGTTATGATAGAAACATTTAGCTGCTATCCAGAATGTCTTGCTGTGATGTTTTGTGTTTGAATGTGGTAACTTAAGTAAAGTTGTTCTTGTGATTGTTAGGTGTTAGGGCCTTAACAGAGGAGGAATAGCTATACCTTAGGTTGAGTAGATTAGGTGAGTACTTCTCTACCGAAGAGGAAATTTGTACTTAATAATTGAAGTGATTTGAATAGAGCTTTAGGAGTGGTGTAATGCATTTCATTCCGAGCATGTTGCATCTTTCATTATGCATCCATGAAATTTATTATGCACTCATGCAATAGGTGTTCCAGAGGGGATAACTCTCCTCGAGTTCGAGCAAGTGATCCCGGAGGAAATCCAGGAGCAGCCAGAGCAGCCAGAGGAACCAGCCGGCGACGAAGTTCCTGCAAGAGATCTGCCCGAGTGTCCTGATCACCGGCCATCTACCTTTCTGAAAGGCAAGCCCCGGTGCATGCTGAACCTATTGTTTTATAAATCAATCTTGAGTACTTTCAATTGTTTACTGCATTAAGTTGTAGGAGTTGTATGAAAACACTTGCTGCATTATACCTGTCCTTGTCCAGATATCGTACTTAATCCTATATTAGGTTTAGGCACGTGTCGATGCTTAGCCCTGCTTAGTTCGGTAGAAGTCTGGTGATTTCCGGTCATCCGCGAGATGTAGGAACGGGTCACGAGTGGCTTTATGGCTATCGTGGATGGAACCATGCCTTAAAATGAATTTGAGACCGGGCAGGAGTTCGATAGTACAGCCGCAAGACACTTCACGTCTTGGGTGTGGAGTTATGCCCGTCTGAGTCATTTAAGGACCGATTCGCTGTATGTCCTTGAGTCATGTTGAACGCAGTCTAACACTTAGTTGGCCGGATAAGTCGTTCCGACCACGAATCCGAGTAATGTGGTTCAAGCCGGGAATCGAATGGTAGGTTGCTTCTTAGAGGAGAGAAAGGATGTGCTTGGGGACATTGGCGTGAGACTAAGGGGTGTTAGAGTCCCTATCACCTGGCAGAGTGTCGCCCTTGGGGTCGCGACATCATTCAGACCCGCGATTCCTGAATCATATGAAAAGGTGGCCTGTGCGACCCTGGCAGGGGTCTGCACGGTGAGTGTTAGAAATACCCCTCCAGCTGGATAGGAATTCGATTCGAATCGCCGTCGCTCCCGGTTAGTGAGCACTTGACTTGAGCAGCGGCAACGTAGATCTCATTAACTGAACAGATGGTTAAGTGAATGATACAATGTTGCCACAATTTATACCTGCTATGGATATAATGTTAATAATTGTTTGATGATAATCAAGTGCATGTTTAGTACAGGTGCTAAGATAGATGACAGGTAAATGCTAAAAATAACTGCTAGTACAGGTTATAAGAGTTTCAATTACTTATGCCTTTCTGCAAAAATGTGATGTCAGCTAGCCTCTTGTGTAAGCCTTGCATAATCCTTGGTGTCATCTTATTTCTGGTTTTCGACGGGTAAGTCTAGCTGAGTACATTCTAGTACTCAGGGTTTACTCCCTCTTGTTGCAGATGATATGCTTTACCAAGGCTTCTGCAAGACTTGTCTCCACCCTGCGGGTGACGAAGACTAGATCACTAGGGCGTGATCATCTTTTATGTAGTTTCCCTCATGCTTTTGCGGGTTGCTGATCAGTAAGACTGGCAGTAGTTTTAAACAACTGGTGTGTGTTATGCTTCTGCTACTTTATGAACTTGGTTTGTAATAATTTGCGACTCCGTGTGTGTAAACGTATTTCAGAACTACTTGTGAAATGTAATGTATGATGTGTATGTTGAATGATGCGATATTGGTTGTAAGCGAGTTGGTTTGAAATCCTTCGTGGTTTCGATTGACTACCGGGATTATATGGGCTCAAGTTCGAAAATTTGAGCGCTACGGTGCTTGTTTTTGTACTTGTGCTCTTATAATTTGGTCGGTTCTGTTACAGCTGGTACCGGAGCATAATTCAACATTAAACACATCGTACGAGTATTTAAAAATAAAAGTATTTGTTTATGAAAAGGGTTAAAACTCTAAAAATTATTTTTATAGGTATGCCAGTGATCACATCCCTTAGCCCAAATAAGGACTCTTAGGTGGCTTATTATAAAGACTAACTTGGGGGCCTTGTTTGTTTTTGTTTCGTCGTCCATACGGCGTGATATTGTATGGATGCCACCCACTTGGGTGGTAATGTATGGATCAATTGCCTCGATGCTCTGGTAAGTGTGAGTTGTGAGAGCATGATCGTCCAACCGGCGGACTAGGGGAGAGTAGCTTTGGTGACTTGCATACTTACATGTTCAAACCATGTAATTATGAAAGCACTTAATTGTGGGAATATATATTGGGTAGCTTTGATACTGAAGTATATACATCAGGGGATGTGTATATGGAAAGTATTTAATTTACTGCTTTCTTGTGTGCTTATATTGGGAAACTGTTGGGCTAAAATAAGATTTTCTGCAGGTACACTAACAGCGTAACGAGTAGACCGATAGTTTCGCTTATATGAGAGAGCGTATGTATGCCACCACCTAGCGTTAGAACTTTAGGTTTCTACTAAGGTGAGAGGGCGTACGGAACGTGCATGCATCATGTTTAATTGTATCATACATGTCATTTTACTCCCTCCTTAAAAATTTCTATAGTCCCGACTAAATTAAATGCCGTATCCCCTAAATGATCCTCACTTTAAGTCGTATCTTGTTGCTACAGATGGCACGCACCAAGAGGACCGCTCGTAAGTCAACCAGAGGCAGGGCCCCTCGCCACCAGCTAGCTCCACGTGAGCCCCGCCCCGAGCCCACTGAGGTGGAAAGACTGAGGGCTGAATTGGCCGAGGTGACTGCTGCTAGGAATGCGGCATAGCAGCAACTGGAGCAAGTGATCCATGACCGAGTTCAGGAAACACTTGCGGTCCAGAGGTTGACAGTCGCCAATCGCAACTGTCAACGCATGCTGGTCCATGTGATGAACCAGAGGGATGAAGCCTGGCACGAGGAGAACGTCCTGAGAGCTCGTCAGGTGGAGCTCGAGCAACAGTTGGAGAATGTAGAAGAATATAATGACAATCTTCATGAAGAAGTGCATCGCTTGAACAACCAGCTCAATCCTCTGCTGCCTCGGGACAATAACGTAGATGAAGAGATGGGTTCGAGAGTCTTCATGGCTGAAGATGATGATGAAGTGGAGGTCAATGGACCACAGGATGCCCCACCAGAAGAAGAACCAGAAGAAGAAGAAGAAGATGAGGAGTTAGAGCCTGTTAGCGACGAGGATGGTGGGGAGATCCTTGACACCGACTCCGAGGACGGTGCTTAGAGTAGTCATCACGTAGCTACGCTGTTAGGATCATCTTTTGTGCCCTCCCTGTATTGGAGTGAGGCTTTGTAATAACTTGGCTTTTAGGATGTAAGGTCGAACCCTATGTTTCCTGGATGTTTAGTTTGAACCTGTTAATTTCGATCATAACTGGATGTCTTATTGTGTGGCGTTCGGTGATGGTATCACGATTAGCACCCTTCGGTGTCGCGACGAAACCGAGGGCCTACTGTGGCACGCGACATAAGGCTGTGCTGCTTGGCACGCGCTGGTATCGAGGTGGCTAGTCATGATCCACCATGGAACTCTACCGTTGAGAAGTCTCTTTGTGGTCAGTTTGAAGTAGCCTTTCTCATTCGGCTAGAATTTTGGATCGAATCTGAGCACCCGTACGTAAGGTCAAAAGTCACGTAGATATTAAAGTAAACGGTTCAGTCACTGCTGTGCTCCCTGTGAGTGAGCCTTTTATCAAAATACATCTTATTGGATGCCCACGCATGAGTGCGTCAATTGATGCGCTTGAATGGATAGTGCGGTTGTGATGAATTATTGTGCCTTGATTCTTTGCAAAGTCATTTTCATGAAGTCAGTTTGACCTATTTACAATAATCCATCTACAAATTTCCCACATCGTCAGTGCTCATTGACTATGCATTTTGCAGATGTCGTACAACCTCCGTCGGGGTCGTGGCAATGAGGATGAGGAACAGCCACCCCCTCCGCCACCACCTACCCCGGCTGAGCTGATGCAGACCGTGGTAGAAGGGCAGCGCATGCTGGCAGATGCTATGCGCTAGCTTGCCAACCGGGAGGCTCGTCATGGCCGCCAGGGCCCAGAACCCAATCAATATAGTGACTTCAAGGACTTTCTTGACATAAAGCCCCCGCTCTTTAAGGAGGCGGAGGAACCGCTGCAAGCTGATGAGTGGTTGAACACTATTGAGCAGAAGTTCCGTCTGCTTTGCTTGACTGACGAGCTAAAGACTAAATATGCTTCCCATCAACTGCATGGTCCAACGGGTATTTGGTGGAGCCACTACCATTCCACATTGCCTGCAAATGTCCCGATTGCTTGGGACCAGTTCAAAGCAGCATTCCGCGGGAATTATATTCCTCCAGGTCTTATGGATATCAAGCACACAGAATTCATGAGGCTGTCACAGGGTAATAAAAGTTTGATTGAATATCTGCAGTCTTTCAACAATCTGGCATGGTATGCAACAGAGTTTGTGGATACCGATGCGAAGAAAATTGCGAGATTTAAAAGGGGTCTTGGCCCAAAGCTGATGAAGACCATGGGCACTAGCAAGTGTACTACCTTCAATGATTTTATCAGCGATGCTTTGACTCAGGAAAACAATAATGCTATTTATTCTACCTCTAAGAGCCGTAAAAGGGCCCTTGAGGTGAGTGCTTCGCAGTCTCGGACTCCAGCTGCACCGAGGGCTTCCCCTCGCCCACCTGCCCTGAATGCCAAGTTCCGTCCACCACAGAAGAAGTCTGCTGCTAAAACTGGGTTTCGTAAGGCATATACAGTCGCTCCGCCAAAGGGTAATTCTGGTCAGAGCAGCTTCAGTGTTCCTCCCAGCAACATGCCTTGCTGGAACTGCAACAAGCCAGGCCATTGGTCCAGGAACTGTCCTTATCCTAAGAAGAATGTCAATCAAGGTGGCCATCAGGGGCATGCTCATTATAACAGCATTGAGGAAATCCCATCGGGTGAGGTTGTCACCGCTAGTAAGTTCCTAGTTGACCAACATCCTGCAGTGGTACTATTTGATTCAGGTGCTTCGCATTCCTTTATCAGTCCTAAGTTTGCATCAAAGTTTGCACACAACTTACATACTGTTGAAGGTGGGGTTATTGCATTAGTGTGGCAAGTGGGAATATTTCCACAAATAAAGTAGTGGGGAATCTAGAGTTTGAGATAGAGGGGCGAAAGTACTCGCTTGCCTTAGTGGTTTTGCCTGGATTAGGCATAGATGTTATTTTGGGCATGAATTGGATGAGTCAGAATGGGGTACTCATTGATACATCTACTCGGGTAGTTATGCTCAGAGACCCTACAGATCAAAAGGGTTTTCTAGTGCAACTTCCCAGAAAAATTGATCTATCTGGTGAAGTTCATGCTGTGCAAGCAAAGGCGTTAGCTGAAATTCCCATAGTGAATGAGTTTCTGGACGTTTTTCCCGATGATTTGCTAGGACTCCCTCCGGATCGGGATGTGGAAATTAAAATCGAGTTGTTGCCTGGCACGGCACCCATCTCTAGGAGACCTTATAGGATGCCTTCGAATGAGCTAGCTGAACTTAAGGTGCAGTTGAATAAACTTTTGAAGAAGGGGTTGATTCATCCTAGTTTGTCTCCGTGGGGATGCCCTACTATCTTTGTGAAGAAGGACCAGTCTTTGCGCATGTGTGTAGATTATAGACCTCTGAATGCAGTCACTATCAAAAATAAGTATTCTCTACCACGTATCGATATCTTGTTCGATCAGTTGTCTAAAGCTAAAGTCTTTTCCAAGATTGATCTGAGGTCTAGTTACCATCAGATTAAAATCCGCCCTGAAGACATTCCAAAAACAGCTTTCTCTACAAGATACGGGCTTTATGAGTATCTTGTTATGTCTTTCGGCCTGACTAATGCCCCAGCACACTTCATGTGCTTGATGAATTTAGTGTTTATGCCTGAATTGGACAAGTTTGTGGTGGTGTTTATTGATGACATCTTGATATATTCTGAAAATGAGGAAGAACACGCCGAACACTTATGTATTGTCCTCACCAGACTACGTGAACATCAACTATATGTGAAGTTCAGTAAGTGTGAATTCTGGCTTCGTGAAGTACCTTTCCTTGGGCATGTGTTGTCCGATGGGGGAATTATGGTGGATCCCACCAAGGTACAGGAAGTATTGAATTGGAAGGCTCCTACTTCGGTTCATGAGGTCTAGAGTTTTCTTGGGTTGGCTGGCTATTATCGTCGCTTCATTCCAGATTTCTCAAAAATAGCCAAACCCATGACTCGGTTGCTGCAAAAAGACACCAGGTTTGTCTGGACTCCTGAGTGTGATGTGGCTTTTTACCAACTGCGAACCCTCCTAACCTCGGCTCCGGTTTTGGCACAACCGGATATCGAGAAACCATTTGATGTTTATTGTGATGCCTCAGGCATAGGTTTGGGAGGTGTTTTGATGCAGGAAGGCCGAGTAATTGCATATACCTCTCGACAACTTCAGAAACATGAGGTGAATTATCCAACGCATGACTTAGAACTGGCTGCAGTTGTTCATGCTTTGAAAGTGTGGCGGCATTATCAGCTAGGCAATTTCTGCAATATCTACATAGACCACAAAAGCCTCAAATACATCTTCACCCAACTCGAGTTAAATATGCGTCAAAGAAGATGGCTCGAGTTGATTAAGGATTATAATCTGCAAGTACACTATCATCCTGGCAAGGCAAATGTGGTTGCGGATGCTTTAAGCCGTAAGTCTCATTGCCATTCCTTGGTTGAAACTGATTTTCATCGAGCTCGCCTTCTACATCCCGCAGTCTTGTACAACATCACTGTCAGTTGTACTCTCAAAAGCAGAATTATTGAGCTCCAAAAGACTTATCCTGGTGTATTTCACATCAAGCGTAAGATGAAAGAGGAAGAAACTAAGCATTTCAGGGTAGATGAAGAAGATGTACTGTGGTTTAAGGATAGATTAGTGGTACCTAAGGACCGAGAGCTTAGAGATCAGATCCTGTCCGAAGCACATTCTTCCAAGTTGTCCATCCATCCTGGTAGTAATAAGATGTATTATGATTTGAAGCCACTTTATTGGTGGACCAAGATGCGGAAAGAGATAGCGTCATATGTTGCTAGGTGTGACACCTGTTGTAGAGTTAAAGCTGTACACATGAAAGCTAGGTTACTTCAACCACTTTCTATCCCAGGTTGGAAATGAGAAGAGATAAGTATGGATTTCATTGTCGGACTTCCTCCTACTGTCAAAAATCATAACTCCATCTGGGTAATTGTGGATCGTTTAACCAAATCAGCTCACTTCATTCCTGTTAGAGTGGACTATCGTCCCACTGACTATACTGAGTTGTACTTCAATCAGATAGTTTGGCTCCATGGGGTACCTCATACTATCATTTCTGACCGTGGTCCCCAGTTCACTGCTTGTTTTTGGGAGCACTTGCATCACCTTCTGGGAACCAAGTTAGTGAGAAGCTCTGCTTATCACCCCTAGACGTCAGGTCAAACAGAACGAGTTAACCAAATCTTGGAAGATCTATTGCGGGCATGTGTAATTTCATCCAAGGGTTCTTGGGAAAAATGGTTGCCTCTAGCCGAGTTTTCGTACAATAATAGTTACCAAGAGAGTATTAAGATGGCCCCATTCGAAGCCTTGTACGGTCGTAAGTGTAGAACTCCACTAAATTGGGTAGAAGCTGGTGAAAGAAGGTATTATGGTATTGATTTTGTCCAGGAAGCTGAGGAACAAGTCCGTACCATCCAAAAACATATGGCTGTAGCCCAAGCTAGACAGAAAAGTTATGTTGATCGTCGTAGAAAGCCACTCGAGTTTGAAGTTGGAGACTTCGTTTATTTGAAAGTTTCTCCAATGAAGAGTGTACAATGTTTTGGTGTCAAGCGGAAACTTGCACCGAGATACGTGGGTCCTTTCCAGATTATAGGCAAGAGTGGAGCTATTGCGTATAAGATCCAGTTACCTCCTACAATGAGTGCCATATTCAATGTTTTCCATGTATCTCAGCTCAAGAAGTGTCTTCGAGTTCCTAAGGAAAGAGTTCCTTTGGGAGATATCAGGCTTGAATCTGATTTAACGTACGAAGAAAAGCCAGTCCGAGTGATCGATACTCAAGAACGAGTAACCAGAAGCCGAGTGGTTAAGTGGTATAAAGTGATGTGGAGTAATCAGGGTAGTGAAAGTGACGCTACGTGGGAACGGGAGGACTATTTGCGGGATGGTTATAAGGAATTCTATGAAAAATGGTACGCTTTCCAAATCTCGGGACAAGATTTTTATTAGGGGGAGGGCTGTAACACCTCGGGTGTTTAGCTCCATAATTGCATTGCATGGCATAAGCATCAACATTCATCATCTCATTATGTTTACTTTGCTTGCAACAAAATTGGGTGTTTTAGAGTTTTGATTTGTTTCCAATCTTGTAACCCTAGGATTTTTGTGTAACTAAGGGGTAGAGTGGCTAATTAGATCCTACAATACCTTAATCTCACTTATAGTAACTAATGGAGCAAGGTTCATGTTGACCAAAATTTCCAAAATGCCCTCCAATGTGTTGTTGACCAACATGAGGCCCTAGAATGCCTTAGTTTGACCAATTATAAAGTCTAGCTTAGGGACCTTGCATGGAGGAACACCCTTAATCAAAGTTGTAGGGAATTTTATGGGGAACAAAAGTCTCAATATGGTCATCTCATGAAAATGGCTAGAACATGCTCAAAATTGGCCCACAAGTCAGCTAGAGGGGCTGCCTCAGCACTTAGAAATTTTCTAAGTCCCAAAAGCGATACTTCAGTTTGATAGTGGCCTACTTTGGGAGCTTATAGTTGGCAAACCATACCAAACCAGTCCCAACTCATATTGACACTATTGTAGTACTCACTTAGCTCTACAATATTGTCAACATCACCATCCCCTAGTTCTAAATGGTTTAGGAGATATGGTGCCTGGAAAAATGGGTTTCAGTCGGCATAGTGACTGAAACTAAGTTTTAGTTTTCGGGTACCCCACTTTGGAGCTCTATGGTTTCAAATCTAGGTCGAACTAGTCCAAGCTCCAATTGACAATTTTATAGCCCTCATGTAGCTCTACATAATTGATGTAATCATATTTGACTAAATCAAGCTGGTTTGGGAGATAATAAACGCCAAACTCTCGTTGTTAGACCACCACGTCGGGCTCCATTCAGTCGACAGACAACTTTGCTGTCGTGGCGGCCGTGCAGAGCAAGGGAGCCGCGTGGTGCTCGCGCCCTGCCATCACCTCCACGTCGTGAGCACGCGCACGGGTGTGAAGTCGGGGCCGACACCTCAACCCCCACACTCGCGCTCACCCTTCCCCTTTCACTCTCGCTCTTGCCGTGCTCACCGAGGCGAAAAACGGAGGCGCCATTGCCGCCGCATCCTTCTCCGTGCTCGCGCAAGCTCACCGTCTCACCACAGTCACCCAAACCCTGTCCACCACTCCGCTAGAGTCCCCTCCACCTCCTCCATCCTTTGCCTGAACCAATTGTGCAGAGGTGAGGGTGAATTTCCATTTCCACCACCGCGAAACCTCGCCGGCGTATCGTCCGTGCGGTGGCTCACCATGGCCAGCTCCCTACTGTCACCCTCCATTCTTGCTTAGGCGATGATGTTACCGGCTAGGGTGGACGGTACACGCCGGAATGCGGTCATGCGCTGCCGCGCCATGGCCGCCAATGCGGTGCTTACGTGGTCAGCGGCATTCGTCCCACCTCCGTCCTTGTCCTTAGCATGGAAAGGTCCACCATCTCCTCTGGAAGCCATAGCGCGCCCAACCTAGGTCCCTTGCTCTCGGAGCTCGCCGGAGCGCCACCGAGTGCCGCCTCCAAGCCGCGGTTGCCATGGCCATTGTAGCTAGGGTTGGGTAGGATCCGCGAATCGAGGGTTAGTTGATGCGGGAGGTCACGTGGAAACCGTCGGTGCTCTTCCCATCACCGGAGACGTCGTCGTCGGCGAGCAGGAGCTCGCCGGAGTCTGTGGCCTTCCCTCTCTGCTCCCCTCTCTGGTAGCGGACCCCACCTAGCAGGTGCCGCGCGCGGGCGGGATGGCCGAGCAGGCCGCGCGCGCGCCGTGGGCCGCGTCATTTCCCGGGCCGGCCCAGTAACAAATAGGATTTATTTCATTTTTTCTTTATTCTGTCACAGTTTTAGATAAGATTTGGAAAATATATATCTAGGGTTTTAATTGCTCAAAAATTATGAAGTAAATTTTGTTAGCCTATGCATAATGTGTAGTATTTTAGAAAAATATAAATTTGATATGTGATGTTTAGTTTTTGGGAGATTTAAATAGGTCTTTGAAATGTGTTTTAAAAGGAAGGCAAATTTGTTAAATGAATAACTTGAGTTGTAGTATTCCAAAAATTATGAAATTTGGTGGGTAGGTTAGTTTATACCTGTTTTAGCTCTGGTAAAAGTTTGGGCATTAGTGCTTGAGTACTTTTCAAGTTATAATGCTATCATGTTGTTTTAGGGAATACTTGAATGAATTTTAGTAATATTTCTACATGTGCAATGTCCATATTAATTTTTGGAGAGTGTCTTGGTTCCCTAAATTGTTTAAGAAAAATATTAATTCTGTTGTTTGATACTTTTCAATGTGATTTGTTAATTATACAAAAATCAGCCTTTTTGGCTTGTGAATTTTGTGTTGGGAGTTTCTGTGAATAACTTTAGTTCAAATTTTTACAGTAGCCTCGCTTTGGGTCAGAGAGTCTCCTGTAATTTTTGTATAATTTTTATGAGCAGTTTACATATATGATTAAAATTTCACTTAATTAATTAAGTAAATTAAGAAAGGGGTGTAAATAAATATTCTATGTGGGCACACCTTACTTTCTGGTGTTTTTGTGACCAATGTGAACTTTTGGTAATATTAGTTTGGTCTTAGAGGAAGTTTGCAACATAAATAAATATTTAATCTTTGCAATTCTAGGTTTTCTGGATAGCTGGTAGTATCTTTGGGTTTGACCTTTAATACAGGTGTTTGCTGGAAAACTTGTAAATTCCAAAGTTGTAGTAAACTTGATAAACTAGCTTGTGTCAAAATTTGGGAGCATTTGGCTTAGTAGTTTAGGAGTTATTGCTGTTTTATGTGACAGTCCAGAATTGGCTGCTCTCTGTTTAGAGAGGACAAATTTCTGGAACTTGGGAAATTCGACCTAGAAAACTTAGGAATTAAGGGTTGAGATCTGAAAATGATTTGTAGGGCATTTCATAAGCTTTCCAGATTATCTTGGATCATATCTTTTGGAGTTGGGAATCTCCAGTTATGATAGAAACATTTAGCTGCTGTCCAGAATGTAACGGAACCGTCCAAATTATAAGAGCACAAGTTCAAAAACAATCGCCGAAACGATCAAATTCTCAAACTTGAGCCCATATAACTCCGGTAGTCCACGAAATCGCGAGGGATTTCAACCAAACCGAGAGCAACCAGATCGTAATGATTCAACATAACACAACACTTGTTACAACAGTTCAAAAGTAACCTCATATATCGGAGTACAATTATTTTTATTACAAAACCAAAGTAAAGATTAGCGGAAGCAACATAATTTCTGAAACCATTTGAAGTCAAATACTGCCAGTACATAGTCACATCTTGCAAAAGCATACTAGAAGAGATACTACAGAGACCATGCCCATATGGTCTAGTCTTCACGCCCACATGGCGAAGACAATACTTGCAGCAACAAGTATGAATCTGCTACCTGCAACAGGTGGGAATAAACCCTGAGTACGAGAAGGTACTCAGCTAGACTTACCCGTCAAAAACCAGAAACAAAGGTGATACCAAGGATTATGCAAGGCTTATATAAGTGGGGCTAGCTTGACTCATTTGCAGAAAAGCTTAATACAGGTAAATAATCAATATATGCTTAAGTATCAAGTTGATCATCATTAACCTGAGAACTAGATTAGCACCTGTACTAAAGCAATCACTTTATTAAGAGCAAACAATATTAACCATAGCAGGTATAATAAGGCTATCATCATCATTATCATCAATTCCGAACCATCATTATAATTAGTGTATCTACGCTGGAGATAACCAGTCAAGTTTCTCACTATCCGGGAGAGACGGCGACTCGAATCGATTCCAACTCAGCTGAGGGGGTATTCCTGACACTCACCCGGCAAACCCCGCTAAAGGCAGCCGTAGATAACCTTTGGTACAACTCAGGGTGGGCCCGAACAGCGCCGCGTTCTCGGGGATACCAGTGGCCAGGATGCTCAGGACTTTTAACTCACCTGCCCTTGGACCCTCTGGCTCCCTTCCGAGGCGACTTTCACTTTTCGACTTCGCAGCCTGAGTTGAGCTACTAGGCTTCGCGGTCGGCAACCTCAGGCCGGCCAGCTAAATGTCAGGCATGCATTCAAAATGACATAGAAGGCTCCAGGTCTCGATCCTTAATCGACACAGACGGGGATAGATCCACACCCAAGACCTCCATGCCTTGTTGCTTCACTATCGTCATCCCGCCCGGTCTCATTTCATTTTATTAACACATGGTTCACTTCCACGATAGCAAGTATAACCAACCGTGACCTGATAAAGCCCTATATCTCGCAGGTGACAGGAAATCACCCGACTTCTATCGGTCTAATTTAGCAGGGCTAAGCATAGATACAATCCTGTCTACTTAGGATTCAAGGTTCGAATTGCTGGACAAGGAGTGTTATCAATGCAGCAAGGGTTTCCAACCAACTCCTATCACGTAATGCAACAATACATATAACAGTATAGATAGATAATTGCTTTGAAAGTAGGAGGCTTATAATGCTCCGGGGCTTGCCTTAACCGAAAGAAGATAGTTCAAGGTTCGGCTTCAAGAACGATTCCCATGTCTTCTCCGGCTTCGTCGGACTGGACCTCCGGTTCTGGAACGGACTTCAACTTTGGGTCCCACGCCTAGCGGGACTTCGCTCGTAACACGATTCTTGGCACACCTATTGCATGTATATGCATCCAATGAATTTCATGTATGCTTCCAAAAAAACATGATGATTTATGGACGTGCATGAATGATGTGAAGATGAATGCAATGACATTGCAACGTTGTAAGCACAAAACCAAGTTATGTGGTGCTCTATTCAAATCACTTCAAGCTTAGGTGCAAATTTCCTCTTCGGTATTAACACGTTTGAACACCTCTAAGAAACCACTAAGTGCCACAAGGTTAAGACTAAACACACACATAACAAGATTCCAGAAATTTAGTATTTACAACATATTATCAACAGTAGTTAAGAAAACTCACAACTGGAGTTCTACCAATCCAATTGACCTGAAAGAGGATATTCTGGAAAGCTTATGAAATTGTATACATTTAATTTATAAAACATCTAAGCATGATTTAATCATTTACCAAGTTAAAATAGCATACATACAGAATCTATTCTAAAAGACAGAGAGCACTTCCAAAACTGAACCCAACTTGGAACAGCTGTCATTTCTAAACTATAAGTCCAAATGCTACCAAAATTTACCAGCAACTAGTTCATGAAATTCTCAACAACTTTTCTATAGATCACCAAGCATGAAAACATCATTAACAAAGCCTAATTTACGCAACCACCAAGTCTGTCCAGAAATGGCAGATTCACTAAATTAAATAATTAGTGACGATTCAAAAGCATAATTGGACCAAACCAAGTTTACTCACTTGTTGTGCATACCAAAGGAACATCAGAAAGTATAGTGCCAACTTCTAAATAAATTATTTAATATTCTTTTATAATTTATTTAGTTAATTAGGTGATTAAAGAAACATATAGTAAAACTATATATAAAAATCTACAAAAATTACAGTAGCCACCTCATGCTGCACATAGGCTACCATAAAAATGTCACTTCATTTTGACAAGCAGATATGGAGATATCAAAAATAACAGATGACATGTCTATTTTTAGCATAAATAGAAAACCCTATTGAAAAGTATCAAACAACAGATTTCATATTTTTCCTAGCATCCTTCTAATATAATAACAACATTCACCAAGTTTCACCCTTACGGGATCTATAGAAAAATTATGAAAATTCACACAAGATGCATTCAAGCAAAAAAGATAATTATATAACTCCACCAAACCACATCCAAATTGTATGAAAATTTAACCATAAGCTATTCATTGTATGAGCAGTTCAATATAAAAATTTCATGTCATTTGGAGCTTCACAGAAAGAGATATCATTTTCTCCTTTTTCTACACGAATAAAAGTGACAATGAATAACTATTTATTTTATCACAAAACATGGCACATATTATATTTTTATAATAAACTAGACATTATGTAGAGCACACCAAAATTTAAAGCACCTTATTTGGGCCTCTAGAACAGGAGATACATATTTTTGAAGTTTGCACATGAATCAAATAAATAAAATTGAAAACAAGAACCCTACTCTACTTCAGGCCGGCCCAGACCACCACTGCGGCCCGCGACGCGCGCGCACGCCCCTGTGCCAGCGCAGCCCGGCAACGTGGCTCAGCCCAAGGCGGCCCAATGCACGGCTCGGCCTAGCTGCCGGTTTGGCCCGACCAAGCAACACAGGGGGGATCCCGCGCGCTGGCATGCGGGGCCCACCCGTCAGAGACACCGGACAGGGAAGGGAGGAGGCGGCGGCGGTAGCTCGCCGGCGGCTCAACGGCCGGCAAAGCCGAGGGCACCTATGCGCTCCCCACGTGATTCTGCACCGATTGATGTGCTAAACGCACCCCTAGACCTAACCTAACACCACTGCCAGCGAGTGCAGCGGCCGGCGGCCATGTCGCGGCGGCAATGCGCCGACGGCGAGGCTGCCTTGGCCGAGATGAGCTCGGGACGAGCTTTCCTAGGGCAGAACGGAGAGGTCTGAGTAGAAAATGGAGGGAGGAAGGGGCTCTAGTCAGGTCGACCATGGCGAGCATGAACTCCGGCGAGGTCGGCTCACGATGGTGACATCGGAACCGGCGAAATTCGCCCTCACCTTTGCTTGACCGGCTTGTCGGAGGGGCGATCGAGGTAAAGGAGGCAGTGGCGGAGGTGTGGGCGAGCTTTGGCGGCTTGCGGTGCCACGACGCGCGTGCACGAGGATGGCGGAGGTGCGGCTGCTCTGTTTGCTCGGCGAGCTCGGCAAGGTGACGAGGTGAGTGAATGAGTGAGAGAGAGAGAGAGCCTCAGGCGGCGTGGCGACCTTGAACACATGAGGACAGTGCGGCCTCGACGCGTGTTGGCCACGTGGCGTCGAGCTCCTGCCCTCGGTCGGCCACGAACGGAAACATGTTCAAACCTCTGAACTTCGAACCGAAACGTTGTTTCAGGCAATTTCCGTGCCTGACAAAGCTACTTGAGGGCTCAGTAACTCCCAAACCAATCCGAGTTAGCCGATGACGCAATATACTTAATTGTAGAACTAGGTGAGATCTTGTTACAAGTCTACTAGATCTCGAGCTAATTCGTGATGGTTAGAGAGATATAAGGGTCCAAAGGGGTGTACCCGGAAACTGTTCAGTCTAGGAGAGACTGACAGTCGATAATGATCGAAGCTTAACTCCAAAACCAGCCCGAGTTAGAGATAGGTGACATTAGCAAACTTGTAAAGCTATATGAGATCTCCAATTTTGTCAATATGGACTTGAGCTAGTTCAGCCTAGATTAGTAACTACAGAACCCTAAAGTGGAGTACCTTTAAACTGTGACTGCATTAGGACTTAGGAAAATTTTCTAAGTGTTATAACAGCACTTCAAACTGACTTGTGGGCCCTGTTTGAGGATGTTCTAGTCATCTTCATGAGATGGTTATATCGAGACTTTTGTTCCTTAATAAATTTCCTACAACTTTGGTAGAGGGTGCACTTCCATGCAAGGTCTCTAGATACCACTTTTAAATCGGTCAAACCAGATCAGTGCTATGGTCAAACTAGGGTCAAACCTAGTCAAATTGGATTTTGGTCAAAACATGAATATAGACCCTAGCTCATTTCGCTCCACTAACATATCAAATATGTTTTCAAGCCCCCAAGTCACACAATAGCATCACATATGTCATCTATCCGAAAACCCTAGCAACACCTAAAAGAAGCACATAGAAACCACAATGTTGCAAGGTCATGTTTCAAGCAAGGATGCACATGAAATGACGATGCTTATGGTAATGTCATGCCATGATCATGCATTATGAATGCATTATGAGGTTAACTAACACCAGGGGTGTTACAGCCCTCCCCCCTTATAAAAATCTTGTCCCGAGATTTGAAAGTCGTACCATTTTTCATAGAAAGCGGAATAGTTGTCCTTTAAATAATCCTCTTTTTCCCCAGTTGCATCACGTTCACCATGATTACTCCAAACCACCTTGTATAATTTGACTACTCGATTTTGAGTCACCCTTTCCAGAGTCTCCAGAACATATACCGGTTTCTCCTCATAAGAAAGATCAGATTTCAATTTGATGCGTCTCACTTCTACTCTTTCCTCAGGAAGACGGAGACATTTCTTTAGTTGAGATACATGGAATACTGGAAAGATAGCTCCCATTTCATGAGGTAGATTGAGCTTATAGGCTAATCTTCCACTTTTCTCAATAATCCGATAAGGTCCAACATATCGAGGCTCAAGCTTTCTTTTGATCCCAAAATGCTTTACTCCTCTTATAGGGGACACCTTCAGATAGACATGGTCACCTACTTCAAACTCAATAGGTTTCCTCCTCTTATCTGCGTAGCTCTTTTGTCTAGCCTGAGCAGCTGCTATATTTTTCTGTATAGCACGAACTTGCTCCTCAGCTTCTTTTACAAAGTCAATACCATAGAATCTTCTTTCTCCTGGTTCCACCCAGTTCAAAGGAGTTCTATACTTGCGACCATATAAAGCTTCAAAAGGAGCCATTTGGATACTCTCTTTATAACTGTTGTTGTAAGAGAATTCAGCGAGAGGCAACCATTTCTCCCAGGAGCCATTACAAGAGATGATGCAAGCTCTAAGCATGTCTTCAAGAATCTGATTCACATGCTCAGTCTACCCCGACGTCTGTGGATGATAAGCAGAACTACGGACCAAATTAGTTTCAAGATTCTGATATAGGTGCTCCCAGAAACGAGCAGTAAACTATGGTCCTCTGTCAGAGATAATAGACCCAGGCACTCCATGAAGACGTACAACTTCTTGGAAGTAAATGTCAGCATATTGGTGTGGGTGATAGTTACTCTTCACAGGGATAAAATGAGTAGATTTTGTCAGACGATCAACTATAACCCAAATAGAGTCGAAACCTCTTTGGGTGGTTGGTAATCCGACAATAAAGTCCATAACAATGTCATCCCACTTCCAACCTGGAACAGACAAAGGCTAGAGTAAACCAGGCTTCATGTGAATGGCCTTAACTCTACAACAATTATCACACTTAGCGACATAGGCTGCAATTTCCTTTTTCATCTTGGTCCACCAATAGTACTGCTTGAGGTCCTGATACATCTTACTACTACCAGGATGGATGGACAGCTTAGAAGAATGGGCTTCAGATAAGATTTGGTTTCTGAGCTCTCTATCTTTTGGCACAACGAGTCTATCTTTGAACCAGAGACTTCCTTTGTCATCCACTCGAAAGTGCTTAGTTTCTAGCCCTTTCATCTTTCTCTTGATGTGAAATACACCAGTATCAGTCTTTTATAACTTAATGATTCTACTTCTCAAAGAACAATCTACCGTGATATGATGGATTACAATCGGATGTAAGAGGTGGGACAAATGAAAATCTTCTTCTATTAGAGAGTTGCAATGAGATTTTCTACTCAAGGCATCTGCAACCACATTTGCTTTACCCGAATGGTAATGCACCTGGAGGTTATAATCCTTGATCAACTCTAACCATCTTCTTTGGCGCATATTTAACTCAGGTTGAGTAAATATGTACTTAAGACTCTTATGATATGTATAAATATTGCATATATTTCCAAGCAAATAGTGTCTCTAGATTTTTAGAGCATGGACGACAGCAGCTAACTCCAAGTCATGAGTCGGATAGTTAACTTCATGTTTTCTTAACTGACGTGAAGCATACGCAATAACTCGGCCTCCCTGCATCAGTACGCCACCTAAACCAGTACCTAATGCATCACAATACACATCAAACGGTTTCTCAATGTCAGGTTGCGCTAATACAGGAGCTGATGTCAACAAGGTCTGTAGAGTGCGGAAAGCTTGTTCACACTCCGGAGTCCAATCAAACTTCCTATCCTTCTCAAGTAGTCGAGTCATAGGCTTAGCTATTTTAGAGAAATCCTGAATAAAACGACGATAGTAGCTAGCCAATCCAAGAAAACTCCGAACTTCATGTACTGTCGTTGGCGCCTTCCAATCCAAAACTTCCTGTATCTTAGTCGGGTCTACTGAAATTCCCTCACCAGACAATACATGACCGAGGAAAGGTACCTTCTTTAACCAGAATTCACATTTACTGAACTTGGCGTAAAGCTTATGTTCACGCAATCTGGATAAAACAATTCTTAGATGCTCGGCATGTTCTTCTTCATTTTCAGAATAGATGAGAATATCATCAATGAATATCACCACAAACTTGTCCAGCTCTTGCATGAATACTGAATTCATCAGGTACATGAAATGTGCAGGAGCATTGGTCAGACTAAAAGACATGACAAGATATTCATATAACCCGTATCTGGTAGAGAAAGCAGTCTTTGGTATATCTTCCGGACGGATTTTAATTTGATGATAACCAGATCTCAGATCAACCTTCGAGAATACCTTTGCTTTAGACAACTGATCAAACAAGATATCAATACGTGGCAACGGATACTTGTTCTTGATAGTGACTGCATTGAGTGGTCGATAGTCAACACACATACGTAGAGACTGGTCCTTCTTCTTTACAAAGATAGCAGGACAACCCCACGGAGAAGAACTAGGACGGATCAGCCCTTTTAGTAAAAGGTCACTAAGTTGGGTCTTGAGTTCAGCTAACTCATTCGGTGGCATTCTATACGGTCTTTTGGAAATTGGTGCGGTACCTGGAATTAACTCAATCTTAAACTCTACATCATGATCTGGAGGTAATCCTGGCAATTCATCGGGAAAAACATCTAGAAATTCACACACTACTGGAACTTCTGCAATCTCTTTTGCTTTTGCTATCATAGCGGTAACTGTAGTCTGAGGACTAACGTCTCTAGGAAGTTGCACTAGAAAAGCTTGTTGATCTTTTGGATCCCTCAACATAACCACTCTCGTAGAGGTATCGATCAGAACACCGTTTCCACTCATCCACTTCATACCTAAGATTACATCTAGACCCAATCCTGGTAATACCACGAGATCTAGATCATACAAACGTCCTTCTATCTCGATCTTTGCTCCTAAGACCAACTGGTTGGTTGAAATATTATTCCCGGCAGCACTAATATTATAACCACTATTATCCAAAGTAACGACCTTCATACCATGCTTGGCTGCAAACGTTGAACTAATAAAAGAGTGGGAAGCACCTGAATCGAACAGCACAATTGCAGGGTGTTGGTTTACTAAAAATGCACCGGCAGTGATAATCTCACCCGTAGGAATGGATTCCACCGTGGTGTAACGAACATACCCTTTACACACATCTACATTATTATCATTTGATTTCTTCTGCGGAAAAGGACAATCTTTGGCCCAATGACCTGACATCTTGCAATTCCAACATGGCCGGTTACTTGGCGGTGCCTTAGGCTTTCCTTTCTTAATACTGCTCCTCTTGACCGGATCCTGTTTCTGATATGGGTGATATCTGGTAGATATGTCAGGCGAATAATACTGAGGTGTAATCACCACCAGAGTATGGGTCGTAGGTGCATTAGATTCATGAGATTTCTCTTGGCTCTTAGAAGCAGCATACACAACATTACATTTCTCTTGAAGGATAGTATCACTGACAAACTCGTTGAAAGTTGCACACTTGCTATTGCACATGGCCTTCATCAATTTAGGACACAACCCTCTTTTGAAACTTGCAATCTTCTTAACTTCTGTATTAACAAATTCCGGAGCATATCTTGACAAGTTGATGAAAGCATGTAGATATTCTGTTACACTTTTGTCTCCTTGAGTGAGCTTCATAAACTCGGTGTGCTTGATTGCCATGAGACCAGCAGGAATGTAATGTCCCCGAAATGCTTCCTTGAACTGATCCCAAACTACTTCCATATTCTCAGGCAGGGTACTCCGATGGTGACACCACCAAACACCTGCAGGTCCTTGCAACTGTTGCGAAGCATATTCTGTTTTCATATCATCTGCCACCTTGAGCACACGAAACTTCTGTTCGATAGTGTTCAACCATTCGTTTGCTCGAAGTGGTTCTTCTGCTTCTCAAAAAATAGGAGGGTCAGTATCTAAGAAATCTTTATAGCTGCTGTACTGGGCAGGCTCAGGTTCCTGATGGACATGGTTTCTGACACTCTCGTCCAAGGCACGCTGACTTTCAGCAAGCATTTGCAGCAACTCAGCAGAGGTAGGTTACGGAGGAGACGATGACAGTCCTGTATTGCCACGACTCCGACTGCTAGAGCGAAGCTGACGAGACATCTGCAAGTAGTTGAAACTAGTAAGCGTTTGATGACGTCGGAAGGCTGCTGACGAATTATATAGGCAGGAGGAAGAGATCATATCCAACTATCCAAATTCCAATCTCAGAAAGAAGGAAATCTCTTGGTTTGAGGTACTGATCTTCTGACAAGATAGGGAATGATATTCAAGGAAAAGGTTCACGAGAAGATAACACATTGGTGTAGCTCCATAATGGATCATGACTAGCAATCCTTGATACCTGCGCGTGCCGAGCAGCACAACCTTGTGTCGCGCACCACAGGAGGCTCTCGGTTTCGTCGCGGCACCATGGAGTACTAATCGCAACACCATTACCGAACACACCCATGAGGAATCCTCACGTGTCAGGAATTAGGCGTGTAGAAACAGTATCATCTAAAGATGGGGTAGCAAACAAGGATGGATACAAAGGTAGAAGCAATGGAGAGGCGAATTGCAGATCAAAACACATCCCAACTCGAGGAGACACATCTTGAAATTGTCTTGCTTTCCTTCACGGCCAGGGATGAATTGGGTTTCAAGGCTGACACTACTGACCACTCCACTAGGTTGGTTGACCATCCCCAATTCTTCACGAAAGAAATGCAACTATCTACGGGACAATTGTTTGGAGGGAAGGAAATTTTGAAAGAATGGGATAAGCAATTTATAAGGGAGGAAGTAATGCAGAATGCAATGTATGATGCGAACATGGTGCATGCACGAACCGTACGTCCTCACAAACCTAGGAAGAATTTCAAAATTCTAGCGTATAGTTCGGTGGCATACACACGTTCTCTCAATAACGATAACTAGTTGTTCTACAGGAAACGTTGTTAGTGTACCTGCAGAAAATTGCATTTCAGCCCAACAATTCTCAATATAGCACAGAAGAAAGCAGTAAACTAAATACTTTCCATACATACATCCCCCGATGTATATACTTCAGTATCAAAGCTACCCGATAGATATACCCACAATTAAGTACTCTCATAATCACATGATTAAACATGTAAGTATGCTAGTAACCACAACTACTCTCCCCTAGACCGACGGTTGGACGGTCATGCTCTCACAACTCCCACTTACCAGGGCGTAGAGGCATTTTGATCCATACATTACCACCCAAGCGGATGGCATCCATACAATAGCATGCCGTATGGACAACAAAACAGAAAACAAGCAAGAACCCCCAAGTTAGTACCTTAGTAAGCCACCTAGTAGTCCTTATTTGGGCATATAGGATATGACCACTGGCACTCTTTAGTTTAGAATAAATATTTTTCACAAAAGCTTTTGTTTAAATACACAAATGATGTGTTTACTGTTGAATCTTGCTCCGATACCAGCTGTAACGGAACCGTCCAAATTATAAGAGCACAAGTTCAAAAACAATCACCGAAACGATCAAATTCTCAAACTTGAGCCCATATAACTCCGGTAGTCCACGAAATCACGAGGGATTTCAACCAAACCGAGAGCAACCAGATCGTAATGATTCAACATAACACAACACTTGTTACAACAGTTCAAAAGTAACCTCATACATCGGAGTACAATTATTTTTATTACAAAACCAAAGTAAAGATTAGCGGAAGCAACATAATTTCTGAAACCATTTGAAGTCAAATACTGCCAGTACATAGTCACATCCTGCAAAAGCATACCAGAAGAGATACTACAGAGACCATGCCCATATGGTCTAGTCTTCATGCCCATATGGCGAGGACAATACTTGCAGCAACAAGTATGAATCTGCTACCTGCAACAGGTGGGAATAAACCCTGAGTACGAGAAGGTACTCAGCTAGACTTACCCATCAAAAACCAGAAACAAAGGTGACACCAAGGATTATGCAAGGCTTATATAAGTGGGGCTAGCTTGACTCATTTGCAGAAAAGCTTAATACAGGTAAATAATCAATATATGCTTAAGTATCAAGTTGATCATCATTAACCTGAGAACTAGATTAGCACCTGTACTAAAGCAATCACTTTATTAAGAGCAAACAATATTAACCATAGCAGGTATAATAAGGCTATCATCATCATTATCATCAATTCTGAACCATCATTATAATTAGTGTATCTACGCTGGAGATAACCAGTCAAGTTTCCCACTATCCGGGAGAGACGGCAACTCGAATCGATTCCAACTCAGCTGAGGGGGTATTCCTGACACTCACCCGGCAAACCCCGCTAAAGGCAGCCGTAGATAACCTTTGGTACAACTCAGGGTGGGCCCGAACAGCGCTGCGTTCTCGGGGATACCAGTGGCCAGGATGCTCAGGACTTTTCACTCACCTGCCCTTGGACCCTCTGGCTCTCTTCCGAGGCGACTTTCACTTTTCGACTTCGCAGCCTGAGTTGAGCTACTAGGCTTCACGGTCGGCAACCTCAGGCCGGCCAGCTAAATGTCAGGCATGCGTTCAAAATGACATAGAAGGCTCTAGGTCTCGGTCCTTAATCGACACAGACGGGGATAGATCCACACCCAAGACCTCCATGCCTTGTTGCTTCACTATCGTCATCCCGCCCGGTCTCATTTCATTTTATTAACACATGGTTCACTTCCATGATAGCAAGTATAACCAACCGTGACCTGATAAAGCCCTATATCTCGTAGGTGACAGGAAATCACCTGACTTCTACCGGTCTAATTTAGCAGGGCTAAGCATAGATACGATCCTGTCTACTTAGGATTCAAGGTTCGAATTGCTGGACAAGGAGTGTTATCAATGCAGCAAGGGTTTCCAACCAACTCCTATCACGTAATGCAACAATACATATAACATGTATAGATAGATAATTGCTTTGAAAGTAGGAGGCTTATAATGCTCCGGGGCTTGCCTTAACCGAAAAAAGATAGTTCAAGGTTCGGCTTCAAGAACGATTCCCACGTCTTCTCCGGCTTCGTCGGACTGGACCTCCGGTTCTGGAACGGACTTCAACTTCGGGTCCCACGTCCAGCGGGACTTCGCTCGTAACACGATTCTTGGCACACCTATTGCATGTATATGCATCCAATGAATTTCATGTATGCATCCAAAAATGACATGATGATTTATGGACGTGCATGAATGATGTGAAGATGAATGCAATGACATTGCAACGTTGTAAGCACAAAACCAAGTTATGTGGTGCTCTATTCAAATCACTTCAAGCTTAGGTGCAAATTTCCTCTTCGGTATTAACACATTTGAACACCTCTAAGAAACCACTAAGTGCCACAAGGTTAAGACTAAACACACACATAACAAGATTCCAGAAATTTAGTATTTACAACATATTATCAACAGTAGTTAAGAAAACTCACAACTGGAGTTCTACCAATCCAATTGACCTGAAAGAGGACATTCTGGAAAGCTTATGAAATTGTCTACATTTCATTTATAAACATCTAAGCATGATTTAATCATTTACCAAGTTAAAATAGCATACATACAGAATCTGTTCTAAAAGACAGAGAGCACTTCCAAAACTGAACCCAACTTGGAACAGCTGTCATTTCTAAACTTGGAACAGCTGTCATTTCTACAAAAATTACAGTAGCCACCTCATGCTTCACATAGGCTACCATAAAAATTTCACTTCATTTTGACAAGCAGATATGGAGATATCAAAAATAACAGATGACATGTCTATTTCTAGCATAAATAGAAAACCCTATTGAAAAGTATCAAACAACAGATTTAATATTTTTCCTAGCATCCTTCTAATATAATAACAACATTCACCAAGTTTCACTCTTACTAGATCTACAGAAAAATTATGAAAATTCACACAAGATCCATTCAAGCACAAAAGATAATTATATAACTCCACCAAACCACATCCAAATTGTATGAAAATTTAACCATAAGCTATTCATGGTATGAGCAGTTCACTATAAAAATTTCATGTCATTTGGAGCTTCACATAAAGAGATATCATTTTCTCCTTTTTCTACATGAATAAAAGAGATAATTAATAACTATTTATTTCATCACAAAACATGGCACATATTATATTTTTATAATAAACTAGACATTATGTAGAGCACACCAAAATTTAAAGCACCTTATTTGGACCTCTAGAACAGGAGATACATATTTTTGAAGTTTGCACATGAATCAAATAAATAAAATTGAAAACAAGAACCCTACTCTACTACGGGCCGGCCCAGACCACCACTGCGGCCCGCGACGCGCGCGCACGCCCCCGCGCCAGCGCGTCCCGGCAACGTGGCTCGGCCTAGCTGCCGGTTTGGCCCGACCAAGCAACACAGGGGGGGATCCCGCGCACTGACATGCGGGGCCCACCCATCAGAGACACCGGACAGGGGAGAGAGGAGGCAGTGGCGGTAGCTCACCGGCGGCTCAACGGCCGGCGAAGCCGAGGGCACCTATGCGCTCCCCACGTGATTCCGCACCGATTGATGTGCTAAACGCACCCCTAGACCTAACCTAACCCCACTACCAGCGAGTGCAGCGGCCGGCGGCCATGTCGCGGCGGCGATGCGCCGACGGCGAGGCTGCCTTGGCCGAGATGAGCTCGGGACGAGCTTTCCTAGGGCAAAACGGAGAGGTCTGAGTAGAAAATGGAGGGAGGAAGAGGCTCTAGCCGGGTCGACCATGGCGAGCATGAACTCCGGCGAGGTCGGCTCACGACAGTGACATCGGAACCGGCGAAATTCGCCCTCACCTTTGCTTGACCGGCTTGTCAGAGGGGCGATCGAGGTAAAGGAGGCGGTGGTGGAGGTGTGGGCGAGCTTTGGCGGCTTGCGGTGCCACGACGCGCGTGCACGAGGATGGCGGAGGTGCGGCTGCTCTGTTTGCTCGGCGAGCTCGGCAAGGTGACGAGGTGAGTGAATGAGTGAGAGAGAGAGCCTCAGGCGGCATGGCGACCTTGAACACACGAGGACAGTGTGGCCTCGACGCGTGTTGGCCACGCGGCGTCGAGCTCCTGCCGTCGGTCGGCCACGAACGGAAACACGTTCAAACCTCTGAACTTCGAACCGAAACGTTGTTTCATGCAATTTATGTGCCTGACAAAGCTACTTGAGGGCTCACTAACTCCCAAACCAATCCGAGTTAGCCAATGACGCAATATACTTAATTGTAGAACTAGGTGAGATCTTGTTACAAGTCTACTAGATCTCGAGCTAATTCATGATGGTTAGAGAGATATAAGGGTCCAAAGGGGTGTACCCAGAAACTGTTCAGTCCAGGAGAGACTGACAGCCGATAATGATCGAAGCTTAACTCCAAAACCAGCTCGAGTTAGAGATAGGTGACATTAGCAAACTTGTAAAGCTATATGAGATCTCCAATTTTGTCAATATGGACTTGAGCTAGTTCAGCCTAGATTAGTAACTACAGAACCCTAAAGTGGAGTAACTTTAAACTGTGACTGCATTAGGACTTAGGAAAATTTTCTAAGTGTTATAACAGCACTTCAAACTGACTTGTGGGCCCTGTTTGAGGATGTTCTAGTCATCTTCATGAGATGGTTATATTGAGACTTTTGTTCCTTAATAAATTTCCTACAACTTTGGTAAAGGGTGCACTTCCATGCAAGGTCTCTAGGTACCACTTTTAAATTGGTCAAAGCAGATCAGTGCTATGGTCAAACTGGGGTCAAACCTAGTCAAATTGGATTTTGGTCAAAACATGAATATAGACCCTAGCTCATTTTTCTCCACTAACATATCAAAGATGTTTTCAAGCCCCCAAGTTACACAATAGCATCACATATGTCATCTATACAAAAACCCTAGCAACACCTAAAAGAAGCACATAGAAACCACAATGTTGCAAGGTCATGTTTCAAGCAAGGATGCACATGAAATGACGATGCTTATGGTAATGTCATGCCATGATCATGCATTATGAATGCATTATGAGGTTAACTAACACTAGGGGTGTTACACAGAATGTCTTGATGTGATGTTTTGTGTTTGAATGTGGTAACTTAAGTAAAGTTGTTCTTGTGATTGTTAGGTGTTAGGGCCTTAACAGAGGAGGAACAGCTATACCTTAGGTTGAGTAGATTAGGTGAGTACTTCTCTACCGGAGAGGAAATTTGTACTTAATAATTGAAGTGATTTGAATAGAGCTTTAGGAGTGGTGTAATGCATTTCATTCCGAGCATGTTGCATCTTTCATTATGCATCTATGAAATTTATTATGCACTCATGCAATAGGTGTTCCGGAGGGGATAACTCTCCTCGAGTTTGAGCAAGTGATCCCGGAGGAAATCTAGGAGCAGCCGGAGCAGCCAGAGGAACCAGCCGGCGACGAAGTTCCTGCAGGAGATGTGCCCGAGTGTCCTGATCACCGGCCATCTACCTTTCTGAAAGGCAAGCCCCGGTGCATGCTGAACCTATTGTTTTATAAATCAATCTTGAGTACTTTCAATTGTTTACTGCATTAAGTTGTAGGAGTTGTATGAAAACACTTGCTGCATTATACCTGTCCTTGTCCAGATATCGTACTTAATCCTATATTAGGTTTAGGCACATGTCGATGCTTAGCCCTGCTTAGTTCGGTAGAAGTCGGGTGATTTCCGGTCATCCGCGAGATGTAGGAATGGGTCACGAGTGGCTTTATGGCTATCGTGGATGGAACCATGCCTTAAAATGAATTTGAGACTGGGTGGGAGTTCGATAGTACAGCCGCAAGACACTTCACATCTTGGGTGTGGAGCTATGCCCATCTGAGTCGTTTAAGGACCGATTCGTTGTACGTCCTTGAGTCTTGTTGAACGCAGTCTAACACTTAGTTGGCCGGATAAGTCGTTCTGACCACGAAGCCGAGTAATGTGGTTCAGGCCGGGAATCGAATGGCAGGATGCTTCTTGGAGGAGAGAAAGGATGTGCTTGGGGACATTGGCGTGAGACCAAGGGGGGGTTAGAGTCCCTATCACCTGGCAGAGTGTCGCCCTTGGGGTCGCGACATCATTCAGACCCGCGATTCCTGAATCATATGGAAAGGTGGCCTGTGCGACCCTAGCAGGGGTCTGCACGGTGAGTGTTAGAAATACCCCTCCAGCTGGATAGGAATTCGATTCGAATCGCCGTCGCTCCCGGTTAGTGAGCACTTGACTTGAGCAGTGACAACGTAGATCTCATTAACTGAACAGATGGTTAAGTGAATGATACAATGTTGCCACAATTTATACCTGCTATGGATATAATGTTAATAATTGTTTAATGATAATCAAGTGCATGTTTAGTACAGGTGCTAAGATAGATGATAGGTAAATGCTAAAAATAACTGCTAGTATAGGTTATAAGAGTTTCAATTACTTATGCCTTTCTGCAAAAATGTGATGTCAGCTAGCCTCTTGTGTAAGCCTTGCATAATCCTTGGTGTCATCTTATTTCTGGTTTTCGACGGGTAAGTCTAGTTGAGTATATTCCAGTACTCAGGGTTTATTCCCTCCTGTTGCAGATAATATGCTTTACCAAGGCTTCTGCAAGACTTGTCTCCACCCTGCGGGTGACGAAGACTAGATCACTAGGGCGTGATCATCTTTTATGTACTTTCCCTCATGCTTTTGTGGGTTGCTGATCAGTAAGACTGGCAGTAGTTTTAAACAACTGGTGTGTGTGTTATGCTTCCGCTACTTTATGAACTTGGTTTGTAATAATTTGCGACTCCGTGTGCATAAACGTATTTTGGAACTACTTGTGAAATGTAACATATGATGTGTATGTTGAATGATGCGATCTTGGTTGTAAGTGAGTTGGTTTGAAATCCTTTGTGGTTTCAATTGACTACCGGGATTATATGGGCTCAAGTTCGAAAATTTGAGCGCTTCGGTGCTTGTTTTTGTACTTGTGCTCTTATAATTTGGTCGGTTCTGTTACAAGTTGTATATGGTTGATGCATTAGGTTGTAGGAGTTGGATGAAAACACTGATGCATATATCTTCCTTGTCTAGATATATATACCTTGAACCCTATGTAGGTCTAGGATCGAATATATATGCTTAGCCATGCTTAGTCGATAGAAGTCGGGTGATTTCCGGTCACCTGCGAGATATAGGTGAATATCTGGTCACGGTTGGCTGTATGTGCTATCGTGGAAAATAACCATGTGTTAATGAATGGAAGGAAACTGGACAGGATTATGATAGAGAAGCAACAAGGCATGGAGGTCTTGCGTGCCTATTTATCTCTATCTATGTCACGTTAAGGACCGATTCGCTGTACATTCTCATGTCATGTTGAATGCATGCCTAACACTTAGTTGGCCGCATAAGTCGTTCCGACCGTAAAGCCGAGTAGCTCAACTGAGGCTTGGACCCATTAAGTGAAAGTGCGCATACTGGAGGAAGCAAGGATGTGTGGGGAGCTAGTGGCGTGAGTCCAAGGGTAGGTCGAGCTTGAACTTCCTGGCAGACTGGTAGAATCCCTGAGGGTGTAGCGCTGATTGGAACCGCGACTGTACCTAAGTTGTACCAAAGGTGACCCAACGTGACCGCTATCACGAAACCGTCCAAATTATAAGAGCACAAGTATAAAAACAATCACCGAAGTGATCCAATTTTCACACTTGAGCCCATATAACTCCGGTAGTCCAATGAAATCACGAGGGATTTCAATCCAACCAACATACAAGCCAAGATTGTAGTGATTCAACATAACAAGTCACATGTTACATCCATTTCACAAGTAATCCAATATACATCGGAGTTCAACATAGCTATTACAACTTAAATTGAAAAGTAGCGAAAGCAAAGTAATTTGAAACTAACATTAATATTATTTCAAATACATGCCAGTACCTAGGTCAACTTCTACAAAAGCATTAGAGATAAGATAAATAAGAAGGATCATGCCCATGATCACACTCCGCCACTAAGGCAGGAGCCAACCAACTCTTGCAGTCGCCATGATACATCACAACCTGCAACAAGTGGGAATAAAACCCTGAGTACGAGAAGGTACTCAGCTAGACTTACCTGTCATAAACCAGAAATAAAGTGACACCAAGGATCATGCAAGGCTGATATAAAGTGGGCTAGCTTGACAACATTTTGCATAAAAGCTTAATATAGATAAGTAATCATTAATGCTTAAGCATCAATTTAATTATCATTAACCTGTCATCTATATTAGAACCTATACTAGAGCACTCACTTTATTAGGAGCAAACAATATTTACCATAGCAGGTATAAATTGAGGCAACCTTTCCATTGTCATCCAATTAACCATCTATTCAATTTAATTGAATCTACGTTGCCGCTGCTCAAGTCAAGTGCTCACTAACCAGGACCGATGGCGATTCGAATCGAGTTCCTATCCAGCTAGAGGGGTATTTCTAACACTCACCGCGCAGGCCCTTGCTAGGGTCGCACAAGACATCTTTGGTACAATTCAGGAGTTGCAGGTTCAACTGATGCCGCATCCCTAAGGGCAACACTCTGCCAGGTGATAGGGACTCTAACCCCCCTTGGTCTCATGCCAATGTTCCCAAGCACATCCTTACTTCCTCCAAGATGCGACCTACCATTTGATTTCCGGCCTGAACTATATTACTCGGCTTCGCGGTCAGAATGGCTTACCTGGCCAACTAATTGTTAGACTATGTTCAACATGACTCAAGGACGTACAGCGAATCGGTCCTTAAATGACTCAGATGGGGATAGATCCACACCCAAGACCTCCATGCCTTGTTGCTTCATTATCGTCATCTCGCCCGGTCTCATTTCATTTTATTAACACATGATTCCTTTCCATGATAGCAAATATAGCCAACCGTGTCATATATGAATATCCCTACATCTCGCAGGTGACAGGAAATCACCTGACTTCTACTGCTTAAAGCAGGGCTAAGCATCTACTCGATCCTAGTCTATGTAGGATTCTAGGATTCATATATCTGGACAAGGAGTGATATTGATGCAGCAAGGTTTTCTCCCAACTCCTATACATAATGCAACAATACATATAACACATATATAGTATTTGCAATTGAAAAGTAGGGAGTCTTATAATGCTCCGGGGCTTGCCTGGGTTCCGACTCAAGTTAGTGTTGGTCAGATGAAACCCGCTTGACGAACATCTCCCAATCTAGCACTTGTCTGATCCTTCTATCTTCAAGATGGATCCACCAACACCATCTTCGGGTTTAGCTCCACATCAGGTCCTTCACGTGCTTCAACTAGCATACCTAAATGAGGTGCAACCGTGCATATGTATGAATATATAGAAATGCAATAAACAAATAAATCAAGCAAGCATACCAAAGTTCACATAAGCACCTAGAGCTAATCAACATGATCCTCACTAAACCATAACATAGAAGATGGCAAGCATAACAATCAAGACACAAGTCTCATAAGATCACAGGGTACCAATCCAAGTATCAAGTAGCGACACCAACATAATTATGTAACTCAAACTATGCTTAACAGAAAAGTTCAGATTTGCAATCAGCATGAATAGTCTAGAAATAACATCATTCTAAGAGCTACACAATTCCAAATGACATGCAAGAGGATAATCTGGAAAGCTTATGAAATTTTCTACTATTCATTAAATATCAACTAAGCCTGATTCCCAAGTTTAATAGATCAAAAAGATGAAACTATAGACTCTGGTCTCCTCCAAACAGAGAGCAACTAAATCTGGGACCTGACTTTAAACATCTTTAACTCAAAAACTACTTGGCCAAATGCCACCAAATTTTAACACAAGCTATATACATGAATTATATACAACTTTGCTAGAGATAAGATGCTCAGAAAACATCATTAACATGGGGTAATTTATATTGCCCCAAAAACTGTCCAGAAACTAATAATTGCAAGAAATAATTATTAACATATGTCGCAAACATATAATTGTGCAAAACCAACTCTACCAACATTTCACACATGACTACTAAACACCAGAAAACATAATGTCCATTGCTAAATAAATTATTTTAATACATTTCTTAATTTACCTAGATAATTAGGTGGAATTATGAACACATATCAAAAGTGCACAATAAATTCTACCAAAATTAAAGTGGACTAAATATGCTCCCAATAGTCTACTATCCAAATTTCAAGATATTTGGACAAGTATATAAACCTCTATGAAAAAGACAAATAGCTATAGCAATAAATCATGTGAGAGCAAGTTAAACCTAAAACTCAATATTTTCAATGAACACATGGCCATAGTGTGAATCAAAATGATAGAGCAACATCATACTAAGGTAATGGAACAACATTTTCCATTTTATCATTTATATATTATTTATAAGCTATTTATCAAGCCGTAAAAAAGTTAAATCAATAACTTGATCATACAGTAAGCAATGACCATGAAATTTATACCACAGTACACACATAGCATAACAATACTACCATACAAATTTCACATCATTTGGAGCATCACAGCATCAGTTATGAATTTTCCAACAACATATGCAAGAAATGCCTAATTAGCAAGATAAAATCAAAACCCTAAGAAAACAGTGAACAACTAATAGGTTTAATATTTTTATTAGTTATTACAAGTTATCATAAGATTAACAGAACAAGAATCACTATTTTTGGATGTCTAAAACTCCAGATCTTGCTTTGGTCAATGTTTAAGGCATTTTTAGAGCTCTTTTCCAACTTAAATCAAAACACCAGAAAACTTCTACAAACATGTAACATTTTATGCTTCTAATACATAGAGATTTTCTCAAGGTTTCCAAAAAGTCTACATTTGCCATTTTTGGATTTTCCTAGTAGGAGATATGGATTTTACAAGATTTAGCACAAATTCTGAAAAAATAAAAACAGGAAACCATTTTACCCTTGACGTGCTAGGCGTACCCGACTGTGCACCCAAACTAGCCACTACTTAAACCGACATGTGGGACCCACTATCCAGTTGGGCCCGCTTGTCATATAAAGAGAGAGACATAGAGGGGGGACGACCTCCTTCTGCTTCCTCCCGTCGGTTGAGCAGGGGAGGTGGGCTCCGGACTCGCGGCTCCGGCGAGGGGGTCACCAGTGGCGGTGGCTAAGGGCGGCACGAGCACCAGTGTGACTATCCGCACCCATGGGAGGTTGAATCATGGTCAAAGAAGAACCATGGACTCCTGGCCACGTGCGCGGGCAGCCCAACGGGGGCCATGCCAGCGGCGGTGGCCGTGGCTGGTGCTCCAGGCGGCGGAAGGTGGCACTAGGCATGGTGGCACCTGGCCACAACTGCTGGTGACTTCAGTTTGTAGCAAGGTGGCCTAAGGTGGCTTGGCCACGATGACCAGCGTGGCCTCTGCTCGGCCGGTAATGGTGATGTCCGCGAACGAAGCTCCGGCAGCGGGGAGGGCTCTGGCTAGCGTGCGCGCGGGTAAGGCACGACGAGGCAGCGACCGTGTCACACATGGTGGAGCAGAAAAAGGGCACGGAGTAGCTGGTTGGGTGGCGGCCATGGAGCTCTGCTTGACCGGTAATGGCGACAGTGGCCACGTTCACGCGAGGCGAAGCCAAGGGAGAGGCGGAGGGGGCGAGTGGAAAAGTGGAGATGCTCAGGCATCCACCACCAAGGGCGCAGGGGGCGCGAGGCATGCGTCCAGGGAGTTGGGGCCGTGGCTCGAGCATGGTGGCCACGCATTGGGGCACGCGCCGGCCTTGGAGGCATTTCGTCGACTACGTGGCAGGCAGCAAGGCGGGTAGGTTGGAGCTCCTATTTGGGCCTGCTACGGGCCAAATTTGGATAAAAGGCTAGTTATGAAAGTTGTTCATTTCGTGATGCCCTACAATTCTTGTTTTAAGGACCCTGATCATTGGAGCAATGGATTAGGGAGTAATTAGACTCTATGTTGACATTGTCAATGATTAATCTAAACTTCGGTGTTTACTCCAATTAGTTGTTCGACCGTGGTCAAATCAATGTCAACTTTTGGTATCTCAACTCCAAGATATAAGCTCCGACTTTTACATTTGAACCAACTTGAGTTGCTTAGTAAAATTTAGAGAACGCGACATGCCAACATCGATGACTATGGATTCTAGACTTAGAATATTTTCAAGTCTAAAAACTGTAGAACATTCAAACTTCAAGCCTCTGTTTGACAAACTTAAAGATAGATTTAGACCTAGGTCCTTAAACAAAGGTTGCAGCACATGAACTAAACTACATCTTTTATTAAAGGGTCATGGACTGGCTCTGCTTGGTTAGGAAGATACAAGACTCTCAACTAGGGTACTTGAAATTGAAACACAGTTTTGACTTAGCCAATTTCTTGGGGCTCCAAATCAGCACTTTATTGAATCTTGGGAGCTCTATTTGACTAGGTTAGATGCCAAACTAGCTCTTGACCATTAAACAAAGTTTGTTCCAAAAAAGATGGACTATAACTTTTCTTTAAGGTCAAACCTCATAACTAGTACAGAAGTCAAACTTTTACTCTGGTCAAAGTAGCAACTCGATAAAGCCTAAACTAGGGTTTTAGGCCAATCGGGGCATTTTCTTGACATTTGCTCAACATGAACCCTTCATGACTTTTGTTGTAGAGTTCATCTAGAGTCATTTGGACAAGTTTTAAAGGTTTGGTTGAGGGTCTATAATTCCATTCACTTAATGGTGCAAATTCCAGTAGGAATGGAATTTATCATTTCATGTGACTTTTTGATTCCAAACTTCATGAAACTTTTCCAGGGGTCAGTATAGATGGAAAGTGATGTGAGACACATTAAAGAAGTGACATCAACACTCACTTGAGTTTCTAAGCATGAGCAACTACATACACACATTGAAACATAATTAACAAGAGTATGTTGCATATGTTTCAAAGAGATGTTACAGATGTTTCAAAGCACATTCCATATAGGCATGTTTCACCTGTTGCACTAGTGCATCACACATGTTCCATGTTCATATATGAACAAATGATGCTTAGGCTCATGCAATGCAAGTGCCAAATGCAAGCCTAACACCTGGGGTGTTACAACCCCGACTGGGGAAGTATGGGTTTGTGTTAGGAATAAGTCCCCAGTTAGGTTGTAATCGATTCGAGTCGCCGTCTCTCCCGGATAGTGAGAACTTGACTGAGCAGTGGCAAGTAGTAATGCTTGATGGAACATATTGGTTATGATGATACTCAAATTACTACACCAGATATGGTTACTAATGCTTGTTTACCTTACTCATGTGATTGCTCTAGTACAGGTGCTAATCTAGCGATGCTTAATTGAATAGGTATCAATTTGATGCTAAAGATATTAAATATCCAAGTTATGTTACTTAAACTTTTATGCAAAATGCCATGACCTATGTTGACCAACTATTTGGACTACTTGCATGGAGTTGGACCTTAAATAAAAGCTGTAGTTCTGCTTATGTAGAACAAACTTTGTTTAAGTGTTAAGAGCTAGTTTAGTCTCTAACTTAGTCTATCAAGGCCTCCAAAAGTGAATGCAGTGCTATTTCAGGAGCTCAAAATTTGGCCAAGTCCCTTCTGGACAATTTTTTCAGTTTTGAGGTAACCTACTTTAGGGAATTATATCTTGCAAACCAGCTCAAATCTGAACATGATCCTTTAAGCAAAGTTGTTCCTCTCATGTAGCTCTACCAAGTTTACCACGGTGCCTTGAGCTGATCTTGCTTAGATTTGGAGATAGAGAGGGGAGAACTTGGAGGTTTTAGTCGGCTTAAAATTGTATTCAGTTTTCAAGTATCTTGTACCCCACTTTGGAGCCTTGTATCTCTCCAACCAGCTCGAATCAAACTTTGGCACTATAAGCAATGCTAGAGATCTCCGGTAGCTCCACAACTTTGGTTACTATATTTTGTGCCAAAACTAACTAGTTTAGGAGATATGGAGGAACAAAATACGGGTGTTCAGTCATATGTTTGCAGTGGTATTAGTTAGTTCATTCAGTTTTTGAATTGGCACATTAGGTCATGGCCGACTGGCCCAGGCCGCGCGTGACACAAGGCGCCCATGCCTCGGCGTTGCCCCCACCTCGCACCCACGCTGTTGACGGTAATTAACTCCAATTTTAAGCGGTCAACTAACCCATGGAAAGGTTTTAAATGATTTGTAAAGTAGGGTTATAGGGGTTTATTCTAACGAGTTCCACAAGTTGTGTTGTTCTCACTTGTTTTGAAGGATATGCAGTATTTCATTATATAAAAGTATCTCAAGTGAAGAATTTGAGCACATCATTGTGAAGAGCTCGTCGAGATGATCAAGACGGACATATCATTTGCTATATTTGGAGCACCAGAGAGAAAGTCCTCGATGGGTACGACTCAGAAGACTCTAGAAGACCCTAGAACCATCATCGTCACAAAACCAGGGACTAAACCGATAAGATTCCATAGCTCTGTGAAATAATATTTTCTAGGGATTTATCCAGGAGCTGGGAAAGGAAGGATCCACCCAAGACATGACTCATAGCCCGAACGGATCGAAAAGTGGCACTAGAAGGACGTGGAAGACACCAGAAGGCATGAGAACGAAGCGGAGGCCTAGTGGCTACTAGCTGGGGCCAGCCGGCCCCACATGTCAGGCCGGCTAGCCTGGCTCCACTGCCAAGTGGCCCCTCTTTTGTGTGGTGGCTTCCAACCGACCTCTATAACGTATCTTGACTATTGTTTCGTGTCAGTTTGATCCGAGGGCTGCAGTTCACTCCACTAGGGTATATAAGCAGAGGCAGACCCCCCTGAGGCATTCAATCAATCCATCAATTCATTCCATCATCATTCAGTTCAGAGGTGTCCCTTGAAGGATAACCTATAGCTCCACCAGCTAGGGCATAGCTAGAACATAAGAATAGGAATTAGAGGAGGCAAGCAACGCTTGGATTCCGGATCTAGTCACGAGAAGGCTAGGTACAGCCTTGTACTTCTCTCTTGTATTCAACAGTATTAATCTATTTATCTTCTAGTTCAATGTGTTCATCTTCTAGTTCATCTATGTGTTTCTAGTTCATCATTTAGTTCATCATGTTCTTGTTCTAGTTCATCTAGTTTATCTAGTTCATTGTGTTCTTGTTTTAGTTCGTGACGTTCCTCTAGTTCTTGTTCTAGTTTGTGTGTGAGTCGAATACTTGATATGACTTGGTATAACTATATATTCATAATTATAATGTTCATTGCCTGCATTGATTATACTTCTAACATAGTTGGATTAGCTTTGTGTTTATACCCTTGTTCATATAGTGCTTACCCTATGAATTTAGGGTTGGGTTGTAGAAGTTGTGTAAGCGTGGTGCTTAGACATTATCTATCTGCGAATGCACCCTATATTTCAGGCCATGTGGTAGATCGTGAAGGTGACTATTATAGCTTTGATGAGTCTTCTGTAGTCCACTCCCCAAATGTAGGACAAGTAAGGCTGAGTTGCGGGGTGATATCTTGCTCTATTCCTGATCCACCTTAGCAATGTCTCTTGTGTATAAATACGAGTTAACCCTGACCATGATTGCTAGATGTAGTTGCACTAATCAATATAGTCCAATGGCCTATAGTTAGAATAACCCAAGGAGTTAGTCTCTATTTTCTAGTTCTTTCTAGAGTCACGCCCAACTAGGAAAATGCTTGGTGGAACCCCTTTAGGACTATGTTGATCTGTTATTACTTATCCTTTATTATGATATGATTGATCCTTGCTTTGAGTTTGATCTAGTGGAACTCTTATCACAAGTGTAAGTTATAGATTTTATTCTTTATACCTCCGAGTGCCTTCCCAGTGGTAGAATTATAAATAATGATACCTAGAACTTTTCTGGGTGAAATGCTACAACGGGTGTATTTTATCTGTGCGCTTGTGGATAACCTTTATTCATATATTTATAAGTGCTATGATCATAAGTACAAACACATCTTTTGGTATTGTGTTGGGGATGACAACCTGGCTTAAGCAATGCTAAGAGATGTCCCGAACATTTCTAATGCCTTTGCTAAGGAAGGGTTTGACCCTCCTATTTTTAATCATATTAGAAATGTCAACAGATGCGTCATCACGCTGAAGTGAAGAGCCACACAGCGCTGCCTCGCAATCTCTGTCACTTGCACTCGCTCTCTCATTCTCTCGCTCTCTGCCTTCGGCTCGCCATGACCAAGCAGTCCAGCAGGTCACAACAGCCATTGATCCCTCCTCCATCTTCTAATACTGGCCGCATCCCCTGCTCCCCATCCTATGCCTCACCACCCAGCCGTGCCTTTGGCTGCCACCATTGCTAAGGCCGCCTATAGCAGGCCACCGCGTGGGGCATCATCACCATCGTCATCGCCTATTGCCATGGCCAGGTTGCTATTGGCTACCATGGGCCAGACCCAAGACTAGGCGTGGTCCAGGGCTGGCCACAGCTCGACTGCTCGCCACCGGAGGATGACTACCTCGCTGGAGCGCCCCACCGTCGGAGGTGCTGCGGGCTTGGCTGCCGGCACACGTGACCGGGCCACCTCGAGCCATCTCGGGCCAAGCCATGGGCACTGATGGGTGCACCTAGTGATGGGGATGCTCCCCACATCTTCCTCGCCACCGGCGAGCACTCCTCGGCTAGAATCGATGACCTCCTTTGCTTCCTATTCGTCCTGAAGAAGAGGAGGACTTCACACAGCAATTCAAAGAAAGGGGAGGGTCGATCTGTGAAGTCATGACTCATTTGAATAGTGCTTGCAAGGGCCTATTCACTGGGATCTATTTTGTGAAAAGTTCAGGGTCTCCGGTGCAAAGTTGTTTTTTCCTTTATGCTTTTATTTTTGTTGAAACTTTGAAAACGCATAGTAAATCGTAGAAAAATTATAAAATAGCAAATAAAGACTTTTTAGAATTCTTGTGAGTAGATCTACATAGTAGAGTCATAATTTGATATGTTTTAGTAGAAAGTTTTCACTGTTTTTATTTATCTATGATAATTAGGGTTTTCTAGGAAGAAATTCATAACTAAAGTTGTGGTGCTCCAATTGATGTGAAAGTTTTATGGTAGGCTACTGATGCTATGTATGTGCTGTAGTAAAAATTTCATGTCCATTCGATGCAGTATGAAGGAGTTATTGATTTAACATGATTAATGCTTGATAAATGGTTTTAAATGGCTTATAAATAATTTATATATGCAAAAATATGAAATATGGTTCCTTTACCTTTGCATGGTGGTATTGTGGCCTGAGAACCCTAACATGACTATGTGCTTATAGCAAATGATAATCTTTAGATTTATCTTGCTCTCACATGATTTCTTGCAATAACAATTTGTTTTTTATAGTGATCAAATTATAAAACCTGAGCATGTGAAATTTGTACAATAGACTATTGGGAGTATATGTGAGATACTATAATTTTCTCAAAATTTACTATGCACTTAAAATATATGTTCTTTATTTCACCTTATTATCCAAATAAATTAATAAAGACATTTAAATAATTTATTTGGGCTTGACCATTATATTTTCTAGCATGCTTGTGATGTATATGAACTGTTAGTAACATTGGTTGTGCCCAGATTGGCTATTTTGTGAGTTTCCATTGTTGAGCTAACTACACGATGACAATAATGTTTGCTAGGAATCTTGATAATAATAAAGTTGTAGATAACTTGCTTATCTTGCTTGTGTTAAATTTTCATGGTTGTAGGCCAAATGGTTTGAGATTTATAGTTGTTTGAAGTTGGTATTTAGAATTGTTTGTTCTTTGAAAAACCTTGATAGATCTTGAAGATTGCTTTGTTTGACCCTGATAACTATTGAATCAACTTGTGATGATTATAAGAAAGTTTTAGATAACTTCATAAGCTTTCCATAAAGTCTAAGATCACCATTATTGAATGCTTGTAACTCCAGTTATGGCTAAAACAAGTGCTCACTGTGTTGTCCAGAATCTTTGTTTATACCTAAAGTTGTTGGCTTCACTTTGCTTTGCTTTGTGTGTTGCTAAGTGTGGCTCATGCCTTTGTGGTGATTAAGTAATACACCTGAGAGCTTGTGAAACTTGCATCATGCTTGATGTGCTTGCTCTCTCTATAACTGGTTGTGTGATATTTAGTTAAATCACTATTGGTGCCTATGTCTTGCATAATCTTGTGCTTGTCTTGATTGCTCTTATGTGATCCATCTCATATTACTATTCTTCATATTCATGCACTGGCATCTTGCATATCATCTAGGTATGCTAGATGAACCATGTGAAGGACATGATGTTGGAGCCAAACCCGAAGATGGTGTTTGGTGGGCCTATCCCGAAGATGGAAGGACTAAGCAAGTGCCAGGATGGGAGATGCTCGCCAGGCGAGTGTCATCTAACAAATACTAACCTAGTATTAGATCCTAGGCAAGCCTTGAAGCATTCTAAGCCTCCTAAGTTTTTATAAATATTAAATTAAGTTGTATATGGTTGATGCATTAGGTTGTAGGGGTTGGATTAAAACACTGATGCATATATCTTCCTTGTCCAGATATATATACCTTAAACCCTATGTAGGTCTAGGATCGAATATATATGCTTAGCCATGCTTAGTTGGTAGAAGTCAAGTAATTTCCTGTCATCTCTGAGATATAGGTGAATATCTAGTCATGGTTGGCTATATGTGCTATCGTGAAAAATAACCATGAGTTAATGAATGAAAGCAGACCGGGTGGGATTGTGATAGAGAAGCAACAAGGCATAGAGGTCTTGGGTGTCTATTTGTCCCTGTCTATGTCAGTTAAGGACCGATTCGCTATACGTCCTCATGTCATGTTGAATGCATGCCTAACACTTAGTTGGCTAGATAAGTCATTCTGACCGCGAAGCCAAGTAGCTCAACTCAAGCCGGGACCCATTAAGTGAAAGTGCGCACATTGGAGGAAGCAAGGATGTGTGGGGAGCCAGTGGCATGAGTCCAAGGGTAGGCCGAGCATAAACTTCCTGGCAGACTGGTAGAATCCCTAAGGGTGTGGCGCTGATTGGACCCGCGACTATACCTAAGTTGTACCAAAGGTGACCCAACGCGACCCTGACGGGGGAAGTATGGGTTTGTGTTAGGAATAAGTCCCCAGCTGGGTTGTAATCGATTCGAGTCGCCATCTCTCCCAGATAGTGAGAACTTGGCTGAGCAACGGCAAGTAGTAATGCTTGATGGAACATATTGGTTATGATGATACTCAAATTACTACACCAGATATGGTTACTAATGCTTGTTTACCTTACTCATGTGATTGCTCTAGTACAAGTGCTAATCTAGCGATGCTTAATTGAATAGGTATCAATTTGATGCTAAAGATATTAAATATCCAAGTTATGTTATCTAAGCTTTTATGCAAAATGTTGTCAAGCTAACTCCACCGATAAAGCCTTGCATACTCCTTGGTGTCATATTATTTCTAGTTTATGACGAGTAAGTCTAGCTGAGTACCCCTCATACTTAGGGTTTATCCCACCATGTTGCAGGTGTAGTTCTCGACCTGCTGAAGATGGTGGCTAACCGCCGGTGGGCTCGGTGATTCTATGTAGTGTTCTCATCTATGTGCCTTGTCAGGGGATGTCACTTATGCTAGCAATGTATTTGGAACTTATATTATTGTATCATTTGAAAGCTATGTTGTTTTCACTAATTTGATTTTGAAACCCAAGCTTGTACTATTATTTGTGAACTCATTTGTAATATTATTTTTGCTGTAACTCCATGTATGTGATGTGTAATTGCTTAATCTATTATGATCTTGGTTGTGAAGATTTACCAAGGTCCTTCATGACACTCAGCGGACTACCGGGTTTATATAAGTGGAAAGTATGTGTGTGTCAACATGTTAAACGGGGATAGCCGTACTTGAGTGTGTATAAATTAGGCGGTTCTATCACACAGATGACACTATATACTATCCTATGAGATGAAATGTATAGCATTACGTGTGCAATTAAAAAATGTGAATAGAAAGAAACGTGCAAATCAGAAAGAGAACCAGAAAACTCCGCATTTCCGATAATCTGACCGTCTCGTCCGCCCGGTCACCCACCCACTAGATAATTTGAACCATGTCATCATTGGAATTCCTGTGACAGTTCGCAGAGGGTATTTAAAACTCCTACTATAACCTTCGCTCGGCTGCCACCCCCGCCTCCTCCTCAATCAACGTAAGTCAATCGTGCCACGTGGCCTCTCCAGTAGGTCTAGTACTAACTTGTAGTAGTACAATGGCGAGTGCATTGTAGTGCACTTTTGGTCTATTTCAAATGGCCTCATTTACCCAGATAAATATTAGGAATTAGGAATCAATATAATGATAGTTTTAATTATTTTTTAGTGCTTTTCATGTATTTTGGAATGTGCTTTTGATGAGGACGCACAGGTAATGGCTTTCTTTGAATAGTGAACAACATTACGACGAAATGAACAAACTGATATAAACACTAAACAAACACAAACTAAATAAGTGCACTGCCAATTATAGATTGAGATACATCAGCATTATTAATGTCCAGATCCATACCACAATTAACTAAGTTCAAACCATTGCCTAACTCATCTTGTTGCCCTTCCGCTTCTGCACCATTTTTTGCATGTCTGGCCTGTGGCAAAACGAGGGGGTGGACTATCCTTTGGTTGTTGATTTTGCATGTCCAAGATAAAAGAGCTAGCCGAACACCTAATAAATGGTTTGGTCTTGTCTAATACAACATGGCTGGACTGTCCTTTTGTGGCATAAAAGATTAGGCACCTATTCTTGGGTTGGTTTTGTAGAACTAGGCATGGCTACATGCATAATAAGAGAGTAGTGCTACTAGAAAGATAACATAACATCAAACCAAACTTCATATATATATGTGGAGTACAGCAATGATACGAGTTCAGACTATATAACCATGCCTTCATTGACCATAATAAGAGGAGAAACATGCCACACTAGTCATACAACTACTACATAAACATACTAGTTCTAACTACAGATGATTAACATAACTTCATAGTAGTAATGAGCACCAGGCAACATACTCATCCTAACTACAAATGTTTACATGACTTGATACTACTAATTAATTCAATGAGTGGTGCCATCCCACAACTCTAAGCAAGTCATGCAATAAGGGTACCAATAGGCACGATCAAAATCCAACGCCTGCAAGGTAAACCTGCCTGGGTTGAAACCAGCAAACCTCTCTACCATGTCGAACCAGAGGATCACTTCACCCGCTCCCAACGTGGGGCGCCGGGAGCCGATCCGGTGAAGGCGAGCTAGACCACGATGGGGCCACCTCTGTAGAGCCCTCGACATGTCCTCGGCAGATGGTAAGTGGGACCGTGACGTTGCAGGAGACCCGCTACCACCTTGGGGCGCCAGGAGCGGATCCGGCAATGGCGAGTTCAACCATGATGGTGCCACCGACGATAGCAAGGTGGACCACACCGAGAGCGGCGGTGGCGAGCAAACCACCGATGTCGGTGGCTTCAACATCGTCATTGTTGGTTATCACCTAGGGGACAATGTGTCGGATAATGTGCAGGACCACGATGGTACCTGCGATGATGGTGAGGTGGACCGCACTGGGAGCGGCGGTGGCGAGTGAACCACCAGTGCTGGTGGCGTCAACGTCATCGTCGTGGGTGACTGGGAGACAAATGGTAGCCTAGGAGTTGGCGTGCGGGAGCGCGACGGGTACCAGCAATCAAGAAGGGTATGAATAGGCATCGAAGCAGGGTGAGCCAGTGCATTGGAGGAAGCATGGACCGGAGCCCGGCCATGGTTCCTCGAGGGCATGAAGCACTTCAAGGGGACATCCTTCATGGGAACTGATGGAGAGGTGAAGGTAGGGACTTTGCGAGGTAGTGTGAGGCTAGGGCTTTTGGCAATGAAGGGGGGAGTGAGGCCAGGCTTTGTACACACAAGGACAGCAGGGCTAGAACAGACTTCTAATGTGACCGCATGGCGTTCATCATTACTAGTACTATTTGAGTAGTGAATATTTTAGATGGTTGGACCTTCTGTCATCCGGCGAAGTATACAGTACAGTCCATTCCAAATAGTCATAGGCTCATGACTGCCGAGGGGCAGCAGCTAGCTAGAGATGGCTACATGGTTTCATAGGTTCTGATTGTCTACACACCCTCGACTATGTTTAAAGATGTCATAGATTGTGCAGCTCCTGTTTGTAGCACAGCCGATCAGGCAAAAGTTCTACTCATAGCTGAGTACGAGAGTTACATGTCTGGCCTATTCAAATTTATGCTACTCGGACTATCAGGTGAACATACAGTTTACAACAAATAGGTAAACATCATTTCATCTAATATCATAGAGAGACGTGGTCGGGGGGAAAGTTATGAGCGAGAAGGTTGGGAAAATACAAACGGGTGAGGGAAGGGGGAGCCAGAAGGTAGGCGATTGATGCAATGCTATCAGATGTGGGAAGGGGACGAGAGTGAAGTGAATGTGGTAGGAAAGCTAGACACAAGAAGTGAATCGAGAAAAAGAGCTTTTGACCACCATGACACGCTTGACACCTGAATGCCTGGTGCAGTTGTGATAGGTCTTTTTTGTACCTATTTTACTCTAATCCAAGTAGTCACAACAGTCGAGGGGTAGATTGATTGCTACTCCATACAACACTTTATTCTATCCTACAAGATCAAATACTCAACGGGCGGACTTTCTTGCATTTGTAGCAAAAGTCAACAGCTATGGCTCCTCCGTTCTATACTAGATCGATGTGAAACTTGTTCAGATCAACTTCTCGCTCCATGGTTGTTTCAAGGTCAACAAATTTTAAATTTTATCAAAGACACAAGTTGGCCTCAATAGAGATCAAAGGCACTCATGAATGTTTAGCATATTATAGATCAAATCAAAGACAACTAGAAAGAAATCTGTAGCGAAAAGCAATCAACAGGGGCTACAAACTAGATACAAAATGACCAAAGGACCTGAGCTACACCACACTCAATAGAGTTTTACCCACCTATTACAAAGAGCATAGTAGACTTAGGCTAGCCACTATATATATACACATGCACATCTTGATTTGATTGTATGACTCAACTCTCTTTAGATCCAAGGTTTGACTTTACAATATATGTATTGCAAGTATGCTCTTTCATAATATCACCATTCCTATAAGCTCCATATAAGCCTTAGTTGTAGGAAAAGAAAGGCATAACATTATATTTGCCTTGATAAGGATCCACAAATACCATATATTTGAGAGACTTGAGAGTGTCATATAATGGAATCTCTGAGTTTTATTTTGAAAACTTATAAAAACTCTGAAATAATGGTTGAACAAAGAACTTGAGACATAGTGCTCGACTTGATTGTTCTGTCTTTCAATTGCTCAAGATCCAAGTGAAAGCTCAAAAGCCCCATAGTTGAAGGTAATATGGGTAAGTTTGAAAGTCAGACCGGTGGATTTTAATCCAAAGGAGAATTCTTGATTGAACGCATATGTACTTTTGACAAGTGAAAATATTATAGCAACTCCTGATCCATTATTAAGATTAGCTTTACTTAGGGACGAACAAAGGTTTAGCTTGGTGGAGTTTGTTGACGGTAGTTATCATCCATCATAAACTGTCAACTTAACTTTAATAAATGCATAAAAATGATCACCAATATAGACTTAGCGGTTTAAACTGATAATTTCTATAAGTTTTGGTGAATCTATGTTTTCAATAGGGTTTATCCAAAAAACCATCAAGGAGGATCAAATCATCAAATAAAATCACGCTTATCCGTAACAAAAACTACCCCAGAAGGTTCTAGAAGGATTGGGAAGACACCACACTAAAGCGGAGGCCGAGGCGCTGACATGTGGGGCTAGCTAGCCCCACCTGTAGGGCGGCTGGCCAGCCCCTAGGCCTACCTGTTAGCCTCCGTGTCGTAATGTCAGTTTCCCACCACCTCTTAGGATGCATCTAGGCCATCCTTTAAGTCGGTTTAATCCAAGGGCTCACATTTGATGCTTCGGCCTATATATATCAGCCCCTACCCCCCTCCAGAGCATGTTGCCGTAAGTCAAGAGTAGACCAGAAATTAGGATTTTCAGAGAGAAGAGAATAGAGCTCTAATTCTTCAAGTTTTAGTATAGGCTAGCTAGCGAGGTTCAAGTACAGTGTGGACTATTGCTTAGGGTTCCGGATTTGTTGTATGGAGACTGGTAAAGCCATTGTATCTCTATATTTATGACTTTGAGCTACTTCAATATTATATTACTATTTACTATGTTCCTAGTTCACTCTAGTTGTATGCTTGATATAGTTATGATTGATGACGAATATATGCATATGTTCGCAAAGCTCTTAGCCCAGTTCTCGAGAGAGTTAAGTGGTCGACATTATGTAAGCATGGTGCTTAGATATTGTTTGCCTATGGATGCATTCTGCACTCTAGGTCATGTGGTAGATCACGGATGTGACACTCCTGTTGAGTCCTTTGTAGTCCACTCCCCATTTGTAGAGCATGTAGAATGTGATTGCGAAGGGAGACAAGCTCTGTTCTTGATCTTCCTTAGTAATGTTCCTTATGCATAGATCCAAAGTTAGTTATACTACAGATGAGAGTGTATACACTAGGATGTACAAAAGACTTAGTAGATAAGTAATGACTTAGGAATCTTTTGCTCTTAACGAATCTCTTGTTTTAGCCATACTACATTTATGTCTCTATTCTTATCTCTGGAATACCATTATTATCTTACACTTATTATTTATTTATCACTTGACTCACCCCTGCCATAGCATAAGAGTGGTTTTATCATAAGTATACATATTTGTCAATGTCTCTTTGCCAACAGAACCTCATAGCTCCTCCTAGTGGATAAAATATAAATAACAATACCTGGTATACTCCTAGGTAAAATGCTACAATGGTATATTATCTGTGCACTTGCAGATACTTGACATATATAAATTTACAAGTGTTCTCAATAATTACCAACAACATATTTCTAGCATCATACTAGGGATGACAATTTAGTAAAGAGTGATGCTAAGAAATGTCAACAAACATTTCTAGCACCATTGCCGGGGAGGGGCACATGGCTAAGAGAATTGACCAAAGAAATCTTATTAATAAAATCATAACCTTTGCTTTAGCAGGCTTATCCTTGTTTGTCTTTGTTCATATCTTATATAGGGTATTATAGAATTTGTTGTGATTCATCAACAGCTTCCAAACAGAATCTACCAAATCAAGTGGAAGCTCAACACCAGCTTCTGAAGCTATGGCCGACAAGACTCTGCGTGAGTTTTCTGCTCTAAGCACCGAGAACATTCGCACTGGACCAACACTCAAAACTGACAACCTTGAGTTTGAGCTCAAGCCAAGCCTCATCAACATGGTGCAAGCTACCCCATTCAGTGGAAAGGCACATGAAGATGCTAGTGCTCATCTTCAGAACTTCCTAGAGATAAGTAGCACAATCACCATCAAGGATGTTGCTTAAGACATCATACTACTTCACTTATTCCCATTCTCACTTGTGGGAAAGGCCAAACAGTGGTTCTACACCAACAAAGATCACATCAACATATGGGCAAAGTGTTCAAAGGCCTTCCTAGAAAAGTTCTTCTCTACAGGCAAGACCAATGCCTTAAGAGAAAAGATTTCAAACTTCTAACAATAGAAAGGAGAAACCATTCTAGAAGCATGAGAGCATTTTCAAGAATACATTTTAGGTTGTCCTCACCATGGAATGGAAGATTGGTTACTCACCCATAAAGTTTTTACCATGGATTGACTCAGAAAGCTCATGAACAACTCGATGCCACTATGGGAGGATTATTTATGTCACTCACCATTGGAAAAGCTGAAACTCTTATAGAGAACATAGTCTCTAATCAAGGCTGGTCATCATGCAATATTCAATCATGCAATAAGAGCGAAGAAGTACCAGAAGAGGTGTGTGCATTATCAACTAAGATGGACGTACAGTTAAATTGGCTCGAACAGTGAGACAATTACAAGAGAGATCGTCAGGCCATTCAAGGTGCATTCAATGCTCAAAACACATGTGGAGAATATTTCAAGGTTGAATTCCCTGAATATCAAGAGGATGCAAACATTGTCAGCAACAATTCTACTCCACAGCAACAGAGACCAGGATGGAATCAACAATAACGGTGAAATTACCAAGGTAAGTACCCAGGTAATTACTATAATTCATCCAACTTCAAACAACCATCCTTGAGGGACATAATCTAAGAACAAGCTAGGATTAATGAGAATATTTCTAAGAAGCTTGCTTCTAATGATAAGGTCCTAGAAAATATAAATCCTAAGATGGGTAGTTTTTCTTCTGCCATAAAAGACCAACTTAGCTATAACAAAAAGATAGAATCACAATTAGCCCAGTTGGCTGCTTCTCTACCTTTTACCACTAACCTTGAAAAGGTCAACGCCATAACCACAAGAGGTGGCAAGTCTACTCGTGATCTACCATATCCGACAAGGACAAGTAAGACACCAGTGGTAGTATAGGAGGAGAAGAGAAACAATGAAGTTGAAGAAATTGAGCCATAAAAGCGAGAGTTACAACAAGATTTTCGAGACACGACCCTCCTATCGTTTCCATGTAGAAATCAAAAAGTCAAATGGATGAACAGTTTGGTAAGTTTATCGAGGTAATTCAAAAGTTATATATCAATATTCCATTACTAGATGCCATATAGGTACCTACCTATACGAAGTATCTTAGAGACATCCTCAACAACAAAAGACCACTGCCCACCACTGAGGTAATCAAGTTAATGGAGGAGTGTAGTGTGGCCATCCTAAATACATCACCTATCAAGAAGAAGGATCTAGGTTGTCCCACTATTGATTGTTCGATCAGAAACCAAAACTTTGAAAATGCGCTATGCGATCTTGGAGCAAGTGTCATTGTCATGCCCATAAAGGTCTTCGACAAGCTCAACTACTCAATGCTCACACCAACGTCGATGTGTTTGCAACTAGCCGACCAATCGATTGGCTACCCTACAGGAATCGCTGAGAATATTCTAGTAAAAATACGAAACTTTTTTGTTCCTGTGGATTTTGTAGTACTTGATATGCAGGAGGACATGAAGACGCTCCTCATCCTTTGGAGACCTTTCTTGAGCACTACAAATGCTCATATTTATGTCAGAGTCGGAGAAATTAAATTCCATATCAATGGCAAGGAAGAGCAGCTTGCCTTCAAGCCAAGACCAGAACAATGCCCCAATTTGGAGTGGTGTGAGAAGCAAGTATCAAGGTCTCCATCTCCGGGACCAAAGGTACACTTGAAGAATAAACCCAAACGGAGAAGTCTAGTTTGGTGGACTTAAAATTCTGAACCCTCACCGGAGGTAACTTGATAGTTATCTATATTTACTTTTTGTATTATTTTTACCTGGAATGTAGGGTCCCTAACGGGTAAGCTAAGAGAGCTAGTCGATGCAGCAATTAGAAGGCGTGTAAATATTCTATGCGTTCAGGAGACTAAATGGAAGGGCCAGAAGGCGAAGGAGGTGGCGGATACTGGCTTCAAACTTTGGTACACGGGGACAACATCGGGTAGGAATGGTGTAGGCATCTTGATCGATAGGAGCCTTAAGGATGGAGTCGTTGATGTTAGGAGGCAAGGCGACCGGATTATCTTGGTCAAGCTGCTAGTTGGAGATTCGGCTCTGAATGTGATCAGTGCCTATGCCCCTCAGGTAGGTCTTAGCGAGGGCACCAAGAGGCAGTTTTGGGAAGATCTTGATAGCATGGTTAGTACCGTGCCTATCAGCGAGAAACTCTTTATAGGAGGAGACCTCAACGGCCATGTTGGTGCGGCTAATGTAGGTTTCGAGCGGGTGCACGGGGGGTTCGGGTATGGTAGTAGGAATCAAGAGGGGGAGGATGTTTTGAACTTCGCGCTGGCCTATGACTTGTTGATAGCGAACACCCTCTTTAGGAAGAGGGAATCTCATCTAGTAACCTTTCGTAGTGGACAACACTCGAGCCAGATCGACTTTATCCTTGCAAGGAGGGAGGATAGACGTGCTTGCTTTGATTGTAAGGTGTTACCTGGGGAGTGTGTTGTCCCTCAACATAAGCTTGTGGTGGCGGACTTTCGCTTTCGGGTACGTGTCCACCGGGACAAACGGGCCAAGATTGCGAGAACGAAGTGGTGGAAGCTTAGAGGGGAAGCAGCGCAGACGTTTAAGGAGAGGATGCTAGACGAGGGACCTTGGGAAGAAGGAGAAGATGCCGACGATATGTGGCTAAAGATGGCAACATGTGTCCGGAAGGTGGCTTCGGAAGTCTTTGGCGTGAGTAGGGGAGGCAAACGGGAAGCGAAAGACACATGGTGGTGGAATGACGAGGTGCAAAGGGCTATTAGGGAGAAGAAGGAGTGTTTCAAGCGTCTCCACCATGACAAGAGTGTAGCCAACATCGAGGGCTATAAAATAGCGAAGAGGGTTGCAAAGCGAGCTGTGAGTGTAGCAAAAGGTCAGGCGTATGATGGTCTTTATCAGCGGCTAGGCACGAAGGAAGGGGAGAAGGACATTTATAGGATGGCTAGAATCCGCGAGAGGAAGACAAGGGACATCAACCAAATAAAATGCATCAAGGATGGGACAGATCGACTTCTGGTGAAGGATGAGGAGATCAAGGACAGATGGAGAGAGTACTTCGACAAGCTGTTTAATGGGGAGAATGAGGGTCCTGCCCTTGAGTTGGACGACTCATTTGACGATACCAACAGACGCTTTGTGAGGAGAATTCAGGAGGCAGAGATCGGAGAGGCTTTGAAGAGGATGAAGGGAGGTAAAGCGATGGGCCCTGATGGTATCCCCATTGAGGTGTGGAGATACCTAGGCGCCAGAGCGATAGTATGGTTAACTAAGCTTTTTAACCTTATTTTTCGGTCAAACAAGATGCCTGAAGAATGGAGGAGAAGTATATTAGTACCTATCTTCAAGAACAAGGGAGATGTTCAAAGTTGTACTAACTACCGTGGGATTAAGTTTGATGAGTCATACGATGAAGCTCTGGGAGAGGGTTATCGAGCATCGCCTAAGGAGAGTGACACATGTGACCCAAAATCAGGTTGGGTTCATGCCTGGTAGGTCGACCATGGAGGCGATTTTCCTATTACGACAATTGATGGAGAGATATAGGGAGCAGAAGAAGGACTTGCACATGGTCTTTATTGACCTCGAGAAGGCATATGACAAAGTACCGAGAAATGTCATGTGGTGGGCCTTGGAAAAGCACAAAGTCCCAACTAAGTACGTTACCCTCATCAAGGATATGTACAGGGATGTGGTGACGTTTGTCCGAACATGTGATGGCGACACCAGTGACTTTCCAATTAAAATAGGACTGCATCAGGGGTCAGCTTTGAGCCCTTATTTATTTGCTTTGGTGATGGATGAGGTCACAAGGGACATACAAGGTGATATCCCTTGGTGTATGCTCTTTGCTGATGATGTGGTGCTAGTTGACGACAGTAGGGCGGGAGTTAATAGGAAGTTAGAACTATGGAGGCACACGTTAGAGTCGAAAGGGTTCAGACTTAGTAGGACTAAGACCGAGTATATGAGGTGCGATTTCAGCGCGACTAGGCACGAGGAGGGAGACGTTAGCCTCGATGGGCAAGTGGTGGCCAAGAAGGATACTTTTCGGTATTTAGGGTCGATGCTACAAAAGGATGGAGACATTGATGAAGATGTTAGGCATAGAATTTCAGCCGGCTGGTTGAAATGGCGTCAAGCTTCTGGCGTTCTCTGTGACAAAAGGGTGCCTCAGAAGCTGAAAGGTAAGTTCTATAGGACGGCGTTTCGTCCGGCGATGTTATATGGTGCTGAGTGTTGGCCTACAAAAAGGCGACATGTCCAGCAATTGAGTGTAGCGGAGATGCGTATGTTGCGTTGGTGTTGTGGGCACACAAGGAGGGATAGAGTACGGAACGACGATATTCGGGATAGGGTTGGGGTGGCACCAATTGAGGAGAAATTGATTCAACATCGGTTGAGATGGTTTGGACATGTCCAACGGAGGCCTCCTGAGGCGCCGGTGCGTAGTGGAGTTCTAAAGCGGGCCGATAATGTAAAGAGCGGTAGAGGTCGACCTAAATTAACTTGGGACGAGTCCGTTAAGAGAGATCTTAAGGAGTGGAATATCCCCAAGGATTTAGCTATGGACAGGAGCGCTTGGAGATTAGCAATCAACGTGCCTGAACCGTGACATCTTTTGTCTTGTGCCCTTTATGTCCCTTTATGTGTCTCCCTGTTTCTCGTCTCTTTTGGGTTTCATCTCTAGCCTACCCCAACTTGCTTGGGACAAAAGGCTATGTTGTTGTTGTTGTTGTTGTTGGAGAAGTCTAGTTTGGTGGACTTAAAATTCTGAACCCTCACCGGAGGTAACTTGATAGTTATCTATATTTACTTTTTGTATTATTTTTACTTCGGCATATTTACTCTTTAACACTTGCATTAGAAAAATAAAATAAAAATTCTTATCATGGCATTATAAAAATTCAAGCCCCATGAAAATAATTTTACAAAGCATAAAAACCATAAAAAATATTTACCATGGAGGCATAAAAAATTAAAAAATACCATCATTCATTTTCTTATATGGCATAGTTTTACAAAAGTATTTTTGCATTGCATTTTTATATATGTATATGTTATAAATAAGGGAGACACAAGGGACCCACTCAACCACCACCGATCACCTCCATCTCCACTCAACCTCCATTATTCACCTCCATTCCCACTGTTGGCATCTCTTACGCCGCACCCGCTAGGTTGTCATCCCTAACACGACGTAAGAAATGCAGTTGTACTTATAATCATGGCACTTATAAAATATAAAAAGTTATCTGCAAGCGTACATATAAAATACTCTCGTTGTAGCATTTCACCCAGGAAAGTTCCAGGTATCGTTATTTATAAGTCTACCACTGGGAGCTTCTAAATAGGGTTTAAAAGAGAAAATTGATATGGCTATAAGAATTACAAATACATACTATAGATGTAAATCAATTAACCACTTCTATCTAAATAGGGGTAAGGCAAATGATATTGATAATAATGATAATGATAATGAGATAAGATAGGGAATCCATAATTAGAGAGAACATGTAGGATCAAGTGGATATAGACTAAAGCGACATGGTTAGAGATTTAATTCCTAGGGTTATGACCTATCTACCAAGTCTCAGAGTTTTCTAATCTACTCCTTATCATCTATAGCATAATCAATCTTCCAACTAAACATAAGGAACATTACTTCAGGGAATTCAAGAGCAGAGCAATCCTTCCCCAAGTAACCGAGTTCTACTTAACCTAGATTGGGGAGTGGACTATAGAGGACTCAACAAAGCTATAAAAGTCACCTTCGCGATCTACCACATGGCCCAAAAAATTGGGTGCATTCGTAGGTAAATATAATCTAGACACCACGTCTACATTACTTCTACCACCTAATCCAATCCAGAGTTGAACTAGGCGCTCTACAAACTTATGCCTAAACTTATTATCAATCAAGACTATATCAAAGATAGAGCTAGAATAAACTAATAACAAAATAGACAAAAACATAACGATATTGAAGTAGAATAAAGTCATAATGATAAGATACAATGATAGAATTACCAAATCTCCTGATGTCGATCCGGAATCCTGAGCTGCACTCAACTCTACTTGTATCTAGCTAGATCTAACCCTAAACTTGAAATAGAGCTCTAATCTTCTAATTGGAAACCCTAGCTTTTCTCTCTGGCCTTCTGAATGAGAGATCAACTGATGATGATTGTGATTGCTTCCTCAGGGAAGGGTCTGCCCCTGCTTATATAGCCCAGAGGGATGAACCGTAGCCTTTGGATCAAACCGACATGAAACAATGGTCGAGATGCGTCGTAGAGGTCAATTGGAGGCCGTCACGTGAAGCAGAGCTCTGTTCCTTTTGGGCCTAGGCTAGCCGGCCTGACATGTGGGGCCGACCAGCCCCACCTGTCAGCCATCGAGCTTCCGTTTTGTTCCCGTGTCCTCTAGTGTCCTCTAGAACCTTCCCGTCAATTCTTGTGGAATTCTGACTTGATTTGGTTTGGTTCCTTGGCTCCTACTCCTCCCTGGCTTATTCTGTTTTAATCCCTAAAAATTCACAAATCACCAAAGCTATGGAAATTGTTATGTTAGTCCATAAAACTCTTGCTTAGTGATGGTTCCGGAGTATTCCAGAGAATTTCTAGGCGTATTCATCGAGGACTTTCTCGTCGGGACTCCAAATATAGCAAATGATATGTCTGTTTCGATCATCTCGACGAGATCTTCACAATGGTGTGTTCTGTTTTGTCATTTGAGATACTTTCATGTGGTGAAATATCAATAATTCTGCAAAAGAGGTGAGAGCAAGATAACTCGTGGAACTTGTCAGAATAAACCTTACAACTATGCACTAATAACCCTTTTACCATTATGTTGTGCATTAATTGAAGGTATAATGTTGACGTTAAGGACCGTCAACAAGCTCCCCCAAGCTTAACCTTTGCTAGTCCCTTAGCAAACTATCATAACATATCTGGAGTTACTGCAATACTTTCACACCTTGAAAATACACATGTATTTCAAACAAGAATTCTTCTACCAAACAATGGACAGACTGCTCAATCTTTTAAACTTACCCATATTACCTTCAACCATGGAGCTTATTGCCTTCACTTAGGTCTTGAGTAATGGAAAGAAAGAACAATCTAGTCAAACACTATCTCGAACTCTTTGATCAACCTTCTTTTTAGAGTTTTGCAAGGTTTTTGAAATAAAACTCAGAGATTCCTTTGCATGATCCTTTCAAGTCTCTCATTGTGGTATTTGTGGATTCCTTTCCAAGGCAATAATGGTGTTTTGCCTTCTCTCCTCTCGAGATATGTGGTATTTCTAGTATAAGGCAATTGAACATTGTACCTTCCCTCTTCTCTCCCTTGTAACTACAAGCTTATGTGGAGCTAAGGGTAGTTCAAGGATATGACATACTTACCTTATATATATTGCCTAGTCAAAATGGGATCCTTAGAGGGGAGACCATACCCTTAGATCAAGATGTGCATGTGTGGTTTCAAATGAACAATATGATAGAGAATATTTGTAGAAGGGAGAAGGGGTGAAAGACTAATTCTACAGTGCTCCTTTACAAAAGGTAACTTCTCTCATCTTGGAACTTTGAAAAACATGGGGCTTCTCTTTTTTCTCTCTTTTTTCTTTCTCTTTTTTAGACAAGCAAAATAGCCCAATCTCTAATAAAAACTCTGAGAGGACAAATGATAACAGCTTGGAGCATTATTTCGGGAACTTGGGTAGCAGACAAGGAAAACCTATGGGAAATATTTTTGGTGTTCACTCCCAATGTAGGAGTAGAACATTTTTTAGTGGATCTAAATGGGTGAATATGGTGGTGCATACTTCCAGAGTAGAAGTAGCAAGGGTGCAAATTGTGAGTGTAATTTTCTTGATCTTGGGGGCATGACCATCCTCTCGACAAGGGTCTAACACGGGTTGACCAAACTCAACACAAAACAAGTAGCCTATGAGCTGGTTTTCCTAGTCTAGCAATCATATATATATGGCTATGGTAGGAATTAAAGCTCTCATCATACAGGAACTCACCATGTGATAATTTTATGTTTTCAAAAATATAAATCTCTAGAATTCAAGTATCTCTAGGAATAAGATAATAGCAGCTCAGACCTTTCTATATCATATCCGTCAATTACCTAGACTTAGATTAAGCAGTTGCCAACCACAAGTTTTAGATTTAGGATAGATTCTCAAATCAGAACAGTCATATCCAATACTTAGGAGAATTCAAGGCAGAATACTAGTATTTTAAAAGAATTTAGGTAGAGCAACTATTCATCATTTCTATTATGGTTTCTACTTCAAGTTTTTAGGTTTTGATCTTTTTATTAAAAAGAAAGGAAACATTCTTTTTATTTGGTTTTTGTTATTTTTCATTATCTAAATAGAAATTAAACAACCTATAGTAATACTAATAATAAGATAACTACCAGGGCTTTACGGGATACCTGGCTCTCGGGTTACCTTGCAGAAGGCGATGCACTTGAGATATGCTATCTCAAGCTAGGTAGGAAAGAGAACTTGGGGGCTCTTCCCCCAAGCTTGTTGTTGTCGGCGTCGTAAATGTTGTCAAAGAAGAGACCTTGGGAACTCTCTCCCAAGGGGTGTTACTGTGGCGGTGACCGGTATGGGTAAAACTGAGGGATGGAGAAGAAGGTGTCCCAGTTCCATCCATGTCTAGCCTGGTTTTGCTGGATGTTATCCATGGCTACACCAAACTGGGCAATCCACTATTGCTAATCAGCGAGTCTCTAGTTAATATTGACTTGTTCTTCAGAGATGGTGTCCATTCGAAGGTTCAGGTGAGCCAATTGCCCTTCTACACCTGAGACAGAGTGTCTAGGTGGTTCTTGATGTCTTCGTGATGGTTTAAGATGATCTACAGATCATCTGGGCTGAGAGTTGCATGATCGGGACCTTCTGTGTCCCTCTTTAGAATCTGCTTGAGAAGATCCTGATGAGTGATGTGATGGTGAGGGTGCCCATGGATGATGTTGTCTTGATGTGCCCAGTTGATCGGTGTATGCAGTGTATCCTGACCCTTCTGGTGTTGGATCTGCCCCGTAGTAGTGCATGGGTGGCATGTTCGCAAGTCGGGCAGATGTACTCCTCCTGTTCAGGGGTAAAGGCTGCAAACCAACAAGATAGTCTCTGACGGCATAGATTCTGAGCCTTGGGTTAGGAAGCGGGATCTCAGTAACCATACCGTGATACCTCATAAAAATTATATTGTTGGTTTTCTTTAAAATCTGAGCCTGCCTAAAGAAATCTAAATCCATCATTGAGTGAGGTTTAGAGATGTGAGAAACAATGCAGTTATTTGTTAACCCCAATCTATTGGCGATGCAAAAAATCAAAGATGTAATTCAATATCCCCTTTGATAGGTCCAAAAACTTCTAACCATTGGTGCATCATGGCTATAACAAGGGAGATCTTTCATTTGTTCACAATTGCAAAAAGTATCTTTAACTCGTATTCCCTAATGGTCTGGGTTTTAGGTCTAGGGAATAGAGTCAAAGAAATAAATCTGTGAATAAAACGACAGGTTGGTAGCTGAAGATCACTATTTTTAGGTCTATGGCAATTATCTTTATCAGAAATTTCTTTCCAAAACTGCTTTTTCTAAAAATCGGGATAAGCAACATTGAAGTCAAGAACACAATCAGAATCAAATCCCAGTAAATCACTAAATCTTCTCCAGGTGCAAGTAAACTGCCTATTGAACATGCGAAAAATCACCCCAGCCCTAGCCTCAAGAATTTGCAAGGTGCACAAAAATTCCATCGTGAGTAGATTAACACCTGGTTTATTTATTGGAACAAGATTCCTCCAGCCTATTGTAGCAAAGATTGTGTTGAACTCAACATCCATACCTGTGTCTCATAGGAGTTGAGGATGGTACGCCGGTGTCAACTTGTATGCCTTGACCTTGATATTTTGGAATTTTTCCTTCTTCGTTCGACCACATAGCCGGACATCACTCTCTGCCATAAGCTCGTTGATGGTGCCATCAATGGAAAGACGGGTTGGGGAGGCTCTTGATGGCGAAGCAGGTGTGTCCATGTCCATGTCGGAACCAGCCCTCTTGGATTGGCTCCTAGTCGGATGCCCAAAACTGAGGAATGACATCCTGTCACACAAGGAGCAAACAAACACACAAAAGAAACTGCAAATATAGGTTAGAGTAATCAGTTAGGAATCAGCTGTCCAGAAGTTAGTCATCCGAGAGTTAGCCTACTAGAGAGTTTCTAAAAATAGATTTTACAACACTTCTTCTCTAAACTTGTTTTTAGGCCTAGTCTCAGAACTCTAATTTCCAGTAGTTCTTCCCTTCTCTCTACAAAACTCTCTTTCTTTCCAATGGTTTAGCTAGCAGAGCAGCTCATAGCTGCAACTCTCTAGGAAAAGAAGGTAGGAAGGTTGAGGTGCGAGAGGAGAAGGCAGCAGGAGATGGAAATTTATAGGGGAGGGGGAGACAGGCCGGTCGGCCAAGGATGTGGGGCTGGCCGGCTCCACTTGTGGTCCTTATTCCTATTCTATTCTGTTGTATTCTCAAGCTGAATTCTCATCCCTTTGTACGTGAATTTGATACAATGCAGCAGGAATGGTGGTAAGGCAAAGAATATGAGGTAAATTCCATGGTAGATCCCATGGAATCTATGGTCCCAAGGTGAGAAAAATTTTTACCATGCAGAGAATAAAATTACTTTCATGAAACAAATCTGCATGGAAAATTAGGGACAACATTTTTTGAGCCACCACGGTAAAAATTCTTTCGAGTTTTTCACTCCGTAAAAATTATTTACATGGGGCATAGATTTTTGTTTTTATATATTTTTATTTTGTATTCATATAAATGCATAAGATCAAAAAGTAAATATATTAAAGAAATTACTTATGCAAGAAAGTAAATATGGATAACTAATAAGTTACCTTTCGGCGAGGGTTCGGAATTTTAGAGTCCACCGAACCGGACTTTCCCTAATTCTATTACTCTTCAAAGGTGTCATCCTGCCTAGAGGATGATGTCGTTGATGACAGGTCATCTCCTTCTTCACTTATCATCTTTGCTTTCAGGTTCAACTCAGGCCTCGGTCTAAATGGGAAGCGTTCCTCTCGTCCATTAATATTGAACTTGACTTCTCCAATTCCAACGTCCATGTGGGCATTTGTCATGCTAAAAAAGGGTCTCCCAAGGATGAGTGATACCTTCAAGTATGGATGCATTTCCAATACCACAAAGTCGACTGGTATGAAGAATCCTCTGATATTAACCGGAATGTCCTCAGCAATTCCTATTGGATAGCGAAGAGATTGATCGGCTAGCTATAGGCACATTGATGTTGGGACGATCTTTGCATGTTTGAGCTTGTCAAAAACTGACTTGGGCATCACACTGACACTTGCTCCAAGGTCACATAGCGTGTTATCGAAATATTGATTTCCAATTGAATAATCAATGGTGGGGCATCCTGGATCCTTCTTCTTCTCTGGTGACATGTTCAGGATGGCCGCACTACATTCTTCCGTTAACTTAATTACTTCAGTGGTGGGCAGTGGTCGTTTGTTGTTGAGATATCTCTTATATATCTTGCATAGGTGGGTACCTGTAGAGCATCTAACAAAGGGACATTGATATTTAATTTTTGAATTACTTCAACAAACTTACTGAACTGCTCATCCACCTTAGCTTTCCGCTTTCTACGTGGGAATGGTAAGATTTTGGAGTCATGGAAATCTTGCGTCATCTCTGGTACTAGTGGCTCCAATTCTTCAACCTCATCGTCCTTCTCTTCTATTACAATTGGGATTACTGGTGCTGCCTGTCTTCTCGTTGTACCTTTTGGATAAGGGGGATCATGAGTTGATCTACCACCTCTTATGGTTATGGATTGTACCTGACCAGGGTTAGTGGCAAAAGGCAAAGCAGCAGCTAGTTGCGCCAACCTAGTTTCTATCTGATTATTATGATTGAGCTGATCTTTTATAGCAGAAGAAAAGTCATCTAATTTAGCATTTATATCTAAAATTTTATCATTAGAGGCAAGACTTTTAATAATGTTGTCATTAATTCTAGCCTGTTCTAAGATTAAATCTTTCAAAGGTAGTTGCTTGAAATTAGAAGAATTATAATTGCCTGAGTACTTACCTTGATGGGTAGATTATTTCTGTTGATTCCATCCTTGCTTTCTTGATGTGGGAGGATTGTTGATGATGCTTGTATTTTCTTGATTGTCTGAGAATTCAATCCCTAGATACTTTCCACATCTATTCTGAGTATCGAAGGCATCTTGGATAGCTTGACGATCTCTTTTGTAATTATCCCTCTGATCAAGCCAATCCAATAGCACATCCATCTTTGTTGTTAGTGCACAAACTTCTCTTGGAATTTCTTCAATCTTCTAACAGCGTTGATTATTGTCTAGCTTCCAGCTCTGATTCTTGGCTATCTTCTTCAAAAGAATTTCAGCTTTTCCAAGTGAGTGACATAAACGATCCTCTAGCAGTTGCATCTAATTGCTCATGAGATTTCTGAATAAGTCCATTGTAGAATCCTTGTATGAGCAACCAATCTTCCATTCCATGGTGTGGCATTCTAGGACGTATTCCTAGAAACGTTCCCATGCCTCTGCAATGGTTTCTTCTTTTTGCTGCTGAAAGTTATAGATTTTTCCTCTTAAGGCATTGGTTTTGCCTATAGAGAAGAACTTTGACAGAAAGGCTTTTGAACACTTGTCCCATGTATTGATGTCTTCTTTATGATCATAGAACCACTGCTTCGCTTTTCCCTTCAAGGAGAATGGGAATAACCGAAGAAGTATGATGTCTTGGGCAACGTTCTTGATGATGGTGGTGCTTCCAATCTCTAGGAAATCCTGTAGATGGGCAGTAGCATCTTCTTGAGCCTTTCCGCTAAATGTAGTAGCTTGGACTAGGTTGATGAGGCTTTGGTTGGAGTTCAAACTCTAGGTTATCTGTTTAGATTGTGGGCCCAACACAAATGTTCCCAGGGCTTGGAGCAGAGAACTCTTGCAAAGTCTTTTCAGCCATTGTCTTCACCACTTGTGTTGATCTCTAGGTTGAGTTGATTTCTAATTAGATGTTGATTGATCACAACTGAACCTGAATTACCCTGCATAAGATATAAATAAAAATAGAACAAGGGTAAGCCTAAAAAGATAGAAGTACTTGTTTAACATTTTTATCTATGAGTATATATTTGATGTATTCTTCTGATAGCCATATAAATAATTCCAGTAAAAAGCTCCTCGACAACGGTGCCATAAATGCTTGTTGGCATCTCTTACGCCGCACCCGCTAGGTTGTCATCCCTAACACGACGTAAGAAATGCGGTTGTACTTTAATCATGGCACTTATAAAATATAAAAAGTTATCCGCAAGCGCACAGATAAAATACTCATGTTGTAGCATTTCACCCAGGAAAGTTCCAGGTATCGTTATTTATAATTCTACCACTGAGAGCTTCTAAACAAGGTTTAAAAGAGAAAATTGATATGGCTATAAGAATTACAAATATATACTATAGATATAAATCAATTAACAACTTCTATTTGAATAGGGGTAAGGCAAATTATATTGATAATAATGATAATGATAATGAGATAAGATAGGGAATCCATAATTAGAGAGAACTCATAGGATCAGGTGGATACAGACTAAAGCGACACGGTTAGAGATTTAATTCCTAGGGTTATGACCTATCTACCAAGTCTCAGGGTTTTTGAATCTACCCCTTATCATCTATAGCATAATCAATCTTTCATCTAAACATAAGGAACATTACTTTAGGGAATTCAAGAACAGAGCAATCCTTCCCCAACTAACCGGGTTCTACTTGTCCTAGATTCGGGGAGTGGACTACAGAGGACTCAACGAAGCTATAAAAGTCACCTTCGTGATCTACCACATGGCTTGGAAAATAGGGTGCATTCGCAGGTAAATATAATCTAGGCACCACGTCTACATTACTTCTACCACCTAATCCAATCCGGAGTTGAACTAGGCACTCTACGAACTTATGCCTAAACTTATTATCAATCAAGACTATCAAAGATAGAACTAGAATAAACTAAGAACGAAATAGACAAGAACATAATGATATTGAAGTAGAATAAAGTCATAATTACAAGATACAATGATAGAATTACCACATCTCCTGACGTAGATCCGGAATCCTGAGCTGCGCTCAACTCTACTTGTATCTAGCAAGATCTAACCCTAAACTTAAAATAGAGCTCTAATCTTCTAATTGGACACTCTAGCTTTTCTCTCTGGCCTTTTGAATGAGAGATCAACTGATGATGATTGTGATTGCTTCCTCAGGGAAGGGTCTGTCCCTGCTTATATAGCCCAGAGGGATGAACCGCAGCCTTCGGATCAAACTGATTTGAAACAATGGTTGAGATGCATCATAGAGATCAGTTGGAGGCCGTCACACAAAGCAGAGCTCTCTTCCTTATGGGCCCAGGCCGGCCGGCTTGACATGTGGGGCCGGCCGGCCCCACATGTCAGCCATCGAGCTTCCATTTTGTTCCCGTGTCCTCTGGTGTCGGCCCCGCATGTCAGCCATCGAGCTTCTGTTTTGTTCCCGTGTCCTCTGGTGTCCTCTAGAGCCTTCCCATCAATTCTTGTGGAATTCCGACTTGATTTGGTTTGGTTCCTTGGCTCCTACTCCTCCCTGGCTTATTTTGTTTTAATCCCTAAAAATTCACACATCACCAAAGTTGTGGAAATTGTTATGTTAGTCCATAAAACTGTTGCTTAGTGATGGTTCCGGAGTATTCCAGAGAATTCCTAGGCGTATTCATCGAGGACTTTCTAGTCGGGACTCCAAATATAGCAAATGATATGAATATTTTGATTGTCTCGATGAGATCTTCACAATGGTGTGTTCTGTTTTGTCATTTGATACTTTCATGTGGTGAAATATCAATAATTCTGCAAAAGAGGTGAGAGCAACACAACTCGTGGAACTTGTCAGAATAAACCCTACAACTTTGCACTAATAACCCTTTTACTATTATGTTGTGCATTAATTGAAGGAATAATGTTGATGTTAAGGACCGTCAACACCCACTCAACTCCATTTTGTCATATCTCCATGGAAAGGAGCACTCCATTTACTTAACGACGAAGCAAAGGTCCACCAAGAAAATGGAGAGGCCATTTGGCCAAGGTGTGGGGCCGGCCAGCCCCACCACTAGGCCGGCCGGCCTGCTACCTCCCCCTCTATAAATCCTAGTCCTTCCTCGCTGCTCTCGGCCTCCAACACAACACAAGACAACCACCTGAGTTCGAAATTCTAGAAGCAAAATTCGTAGTTGAATTTCCTTTGTTAGAAGTAGTGTTGGAGTAAGAAAAGAGTGAGGAAGTTTGGGTGAGAAAGTAGTGCTAAAATCTTAAGAAAGAGAGAGATGTGTAGTTGAAATTTGAGCAAGAAAAATAGAACTTAGGAGTCATAGTGCTGTCCAAATCAAGAGAGTAAATTAAAAAGAATTAGGGTGGAAGTCATGCCTAAATCTTGATAAGAATATTTACTAGGCAATCTCAAACGACTGACTTCTTAGATGGCTAGCCTCTAACATTTTGATTTCCTAATTTCGCTCCACGAGTTGTGTTGTTTTTGTTTGTTTAAAAGGAAAATGAGCAAATTCGCCGAAAAGCTCAAGCGGGCAATGTCGTTCCGTTCAACGAGGAGTCCTTCATCCTGAGCGAGTGACATGGAGGTGGATTCTTCATCTCCTGCTATTGGAGCATCGTGCTAATTAGCCCATGCAGAGAAGAATGTTCTTCTATAAGACAAGTAGCTGAAGCTCTAGGATGATAGAGAAAAGGAAATCCACAAGAAGCTAAAGGACCGGGATCTTGTCCTCACTCCTGCCTTCGATCTAGCCCTACTCCAAGCCACAAGTATGACCACTGAATTTGAACTCATTTCCAAGGCCATAGGATGGGAGGATGCATGGGAAATAGATGAGTTAGGGTGCAAGCTTTTGACTATTGAATTTTTATGCACTTTACAAACCATCGACTCAGAAGTCTCATTTAGGCATTTCGGGAAAGAATTTTCTATTCCCTAGAAAAACTTTAGTGAACTTCTAGTATTTCATTCTCAGTGCATAATTGATGTAGATTCTGTTATACAAGACTTTGATAGGAATAAGTTTTGGAGGGAGATCTCGAAAGAAATTATTTGCTACTACCCTTGCACCAATGATATTCACCACCGTACTTTGTGGTTCATGCACAAATGGCTAGGATTTTCTCTTTTTCCTAGAAATGATTTCCGCACAGCAAAGAATGATGAACTTAAACTGCTATATGCTATGATTAAAAGAAAGAAGGTTTTACCTATAAAATTCATGATGACACAATGGGCAGAAATTCCTGGACTTAAGGGAGATGTTGGGTGCACTTCTTTGGTCACCCGCATAGCTAAAAATTTGGATTTGCTAGCAAATGCTTCTATTACATACATTGACAGTCCCCGTCAGATTATCGATTATGGCTATTTTAATCATGCACACATGTTAAAAAAGGGTAAGGACGGGAAATTAGTCATGATGTATGTGGGCTATACAACCGAGTTCTCGTTACCAAACCAGAACCTCGGTCTGTATGCAGTGGATTTGTTTGTCTTTAATTTGCAGAGAAAGGAGGAAGCACCTCGCAGGAGTGCCTATGTGAGGATCACTCACAACCTGTAGCCTCGGTACCACAGAGATGACCCCATTCTAAAAGGGCCTGCCTTCACCAGCTACACAAGATTTGATCAAGCAGGACCTTCCTAGGTGCACTATCCTTAGCATGCAGGCTGTGATCAGCCAGGATCTTCCTGTTTGCCCCAACCTGAACATACTGGGTGGGAGCTGCCTTCTTCGCATCATTCGGAGAGTTCCTAGCATTAGGGCTCAAGTGCGCAATGACAGGATGGCAACTTTGACTACTATCAATAGTAGCCATATGAGGAGGTCTCCAGTGGCTACCAGGGAGGACGCATGTCCTTCTCTTCTTGTGGCTTCCTGACCACCCCATGGGCTATCATGATCAAGATATGGGACACCATCCGCCGCCCATGGGTTACCATGAGCAGCAAATGGAACACGCTTGTTTCGACACTAGGCTCACCACCATCGAGGAAGGATACTAGGAGATCCAGGACACTCTACACCAACATTCCTAGTGGCAAGAAGAAGTAGGACAACGTCTTGCTGCCATCTAGCAACACCAGTAGCAGGAGATCGACAATTGGAACAACTTGTTTGGCAAGCTCAACTTCGACCCACCTATCTGAAGGACCATAGCGACACCTAGCTTGGGGGAAGAGCCCCCATTACCCCAAGTAAGTCTTCTTTCTAGTATTTTATTATTTTCTTTAGTTTATTTAATTTTTGAATTTGTATTATAAAAAATGTGCAAAACTAAGAAAACAAAATAAAAATTTGCCTTTGTCTTTTATATATATTACTATGGTGTGATCTTAAAAAATGAAAATCAAATAAAAAAGTGTGTATATATAGTTTGCTTAAGGTATGCTTTAGTTTCTTGTTTTTAAGAGTCAAATAAATGAATAGAACTTGAAGATGATCTCACATGATGGAAATGATGAATAGTTGCTCTGTTGTAGTTCCTTTCAAGTACCTAGTTTGCAGCCTTGAATTCTCTTGAGTTTTAGATAAAATTGATTTGACATGAGAATTTGCTCTGAACTTCAAACTCGTGGGTAGCATATGCCTAATCTAAGTCTAGTTAATTGACGGATATGATATGAGAAGATCTGAGCCGCTATTTATCTTGTTCCAAGTGATACTGAATTCCAGAGATTTCTTTTGAAAAACAAAAAATATCACATGATGAGATCATGTATGACAAAGCATAAATTTCTACCAGAGCCAAACAAGTTTATTTAGGCTAGAAAAACTTCCACTTAGATGCTGCTTGTTCTGCATTGAGTTTATTCAAGCTTTGTTGATGTCTTATGAGAGGTTTGTCATGGTCTTAAAATTAAGATCACGTACACACCACCCACATATGCACTACTCCTACACTTGGGGTAGGATCAAAAATATGTTTTCCATCTAGATCCACCCAAAAATATTTTACTCCTACACTAGGAGAAAACACCAAAATATGTTAGGTTTCCACCAAATAAATGCTCTAAGTTCTTGTTGCTATCTCTCAAATATTTTATTGCAGAGAAGAGGCATGGACTATGCAAAAATTATTCATAAAAAAGAAAAAGCATTGAAAAATGGACAAGTGTCCGAAGTACCAAAACAATGGGTACTTAGATGTCCGCCTGAAAAAAGAAAAAAGAAAAGTGATGAATAAGATAGCTCATGTTTTCTTGAAAATATTTCTAAATTTCAAAAAGAGAGATATGATTTCAAAGAGCATAGTGGAATTAGGCTAGTGACTATATATATATTTCCACCATATTCCACACATATGCACATCTTGATTTGATTCTATGACTCAACTCTCTTTGGATCTGAGGTTTGATTTTACAATATATGTATTCCAAGTATGCTCTTTCATATTATCACCATTCCTATAAGCTCCATATAAGCCTTAGTTGTAGAAAAACAAAGGCATAACATTATATTTGCCTTAGTAAGGATCCACAAATACCATATATATGAGAGACTTAAGAGTGTCATACAATGGAATCCCTGAGTTTTATTTTGAAAACTTATAAAAACTCTGAAATAATGGTTAAACAAAGAACTTGAGACATAGTGCTTGACTTGATCGTTCTGTCTTTCAATTGCTCAAGATCCAAGTGAAAGCTCAAAAGTCCCATAGTTGAAGGTAATTTGGGTAAGTTTGAAAGTCAGATCGGTGAATTTTAATCCGGAGGAGAATTCTTGATTGAACACATGTGTACTTTTGAGGAGTGAAAACATTGTAGCAACTCCTGATCCATTGTTAAGATTAGCTTTACTTAGGGACAAGCAAAGGTTTAGCTTGGGAGAGTTTGTTGACGGTAGTTATCATCCATCATAAACCGTTAACTTAACTTGAATAAATGCATAAAAATGATCACCAACATAGACTTAGGGGTTTAAACTGACAATTTCCACAATTTTTGGTGAGTCTATGTTTTCAGCTGGGTTCATCCAGAAAACCATCAAGGATGGCTAAATCATCAAATAAAATCATGCTTATCTACAGCGAAAACTACCCCAGAAGGTTCCAAAAGGATCAGGAAGACATCACACTGAAGTGGAGGCCGACACGCTGACATGTGGGGCTAGCCGGCCCTACCTACAGGCTGACTGGCCCCTGGGCCTGTCATAGAACCGTCCAAATTATAAGAGCACAAGTGCAAAAACAATCACCGAAGTGATCAAATTCTCACACTTGAGCCCATATAACTCCAGTAGTCCAATGAAATCATGAGGAATTTTAAACCAACCAACATACAAGCCAAGATCATAGTGATTCAACATGACAAGCCACATGTTACATCCATTTCACACGTAATTCAACATACATCGAAGTTCAACATAGTTATTACAACTTAAGTTGAAAAGTAGCGGAAGCAAGGTAATTTGAGACTAACATTACTCTTATTTCAAATACATGCCGGTACTAAGGTCAACCTCCAACAAAAGCATTAGAGACAAGATAACTCAGAAGGATCATGCCCATGATCACACTCCACCTCTATGGCAGGATCCAACCAATTCTTACAGTCGCCATGACACCTCACAACCTGCAACAAGTGGGAATAAACCCTGAGTACGAGAATGTACTCAACTAGACTTACCCATCATAAACTAGAAATAAAGTGACACCAAGGACCATGTAGGGCTGATATAAAGTGGGCTAGCTTAACAACATTTTGCGTAAAAGCTTAATACAGATAAGCAATCATTAATGCTTAAGCATCAAGTTAATAATCATTAACATGTCATCTATATTAGCACCTATACTAGAGCACTCACTTTATTAGGAGCAAACAATATTAACTATAGTAGGTATAAATTGAGGCAACATTTAAATCATCATCCAATTAACCATCCGTTCATTTAATTAAATCTATGTTGCCGCTGCTCAAGTCAAGTGGTCACTAACCGGGAGCAACGGTGATTTGAATTGAATTCCTATCCAGCTAGAGGGGTATTTCTAACACAAACCGCGCAGACCCCGTGCTAGGGTCGCACAAGTCACCTTTGGTACAGTTCAGGAATCGTGGGTTCGACTAATGCCGCATCCCCAAGGGTAACACTCAGCCAGGTGATATGGACTTTAACCCCCCTTGGTCTCATGCTAATGTCCCCAAGCACATCCTTACTTCCTCCAGAATGCGCACTTGACCCCCCCCCCCCCCCGATTCCCGGTATGAACTGTATTACTCGGCTTTGTAGTCGGAATGACTTATTCAGCCAGCTAAGTGTTAGACTGCGTTCAACATGACTCAAGGACATACAACGAATCAGTCCTTAACCGACACAGACGGGGATAGATCCACACCCAAGACCTCCATGCCTTGTTGCTTCGCTATCGTCATCCCACCCGGTCTCCTTTCATATTATTAGCACATGGTTCTTTTCCACGATAGCACATAGAGCCAACCGTGATCAGGTACAGCCCTTTACGATCCTATTCTACATAGGATTCAAGTTCATATATCTAGACAAAGAGTGATATCAATGTAGCAAGGTTTTCACCCAACTCCTATATATAATGCAACAATACATATAATACATATATAGTATTTGCTTTGAAAAGTAGGGAGTCTTATAATGCTCCGGGCTTGCCTGGGATCTGACTCAAATCAGTCAAGTTAGCTTGCACCATCTTGTGGAACATCTCCACTCCATGTATGCACTTGAGGGTTCTTCCATCTTCGGGATGGATCCACCAACACCATCTTCGGTTAGCTCCACATCACATCCTTCATGTGGTGCATCTAGCGTACCTAGATGAGGTGCAACAATGCATATGTATGAATGCATAGAAGTGCAATAAACAAAGTAATCATGCAAGCATACCAAAGTTCACATAAGCACCTAGAGCTAATTAACTTACTCCTCACTAAGGCATAACATAGAAGACGGCAAGCACATCAATCAAGACACAAGTTTCATAAGATCACAGGGTACCAACCCAAGTCCCATCAAAGATATGAGAAACACTTCAACACACAAGCATGGCAAAGTGAATCAAAGCACTAAAACTAGAATTTGCCACCATTTGGACATCAAAACAGTAGCTGAGTAATTTAATCATAACTAGAGATCTACAACTCCAAATGATGTGAAACAAGACATTCTAGAAAGCTTATGAAATTTTCCCAAGTTTAATATCACCTAAGCCTGATTCCCAAGTTTAATAGGTCTAAAAGATGAAACCACAGAATTTGGTCTACTCCAAACAGAGAGCAACCAAATCTGGGACTTGACTTTAAACATGTATAACTCAAAAACTACTTAGCCAAATGCCACCAAATTTTAACATAATCTAGTTTAATGAGATATCTACAACTTTATTATAAACAACTTTCCCAGAAAACATCACTAACATAGGGTAATTTACATTGCCCCTAGAACTATCCAGAAACTAATAATCGCAAGAAATAATTATTAAGTTATGTTGCAAACATATAATTGGACCAAACCAACTTTACCAACATGTCACACATGCCTAATGAACACCAGAAAACATAACGTCCATTGCTAAATAAATTCCTTTAATACATTTCTTAATTTATTTAGATAATTAGGTGAAATTATGAACACACATCAAAAGTGCACAATAAATTCTACCAAAATTATAGTGGCCTACAAATTCCCCCAATAGTCTATTGTACAAATTTCAAGCCATTTGGACACGTATATCAACCTCTATGAAAAGACAATTGGCTATTGCAATAAATCATGTGCGAGCAAGTTAAACCTATATCTAACTCATCCAGCAACCAAAGCTCATGAAATTTTAACCACAATTCCCATATAACCTCAGGAGACTACCATAAAAATTTCACCTATATTGGAGCACCACAACTCAAGATATAAAAATGACAAGCAACATAATGTAGATTTTCTTATTTATCAATTTCAAATCAAAAACTTAAGAAAACAGTGAACAACTAGTATGTTTAATATTTTTCTAGCAAGTACATGTCATCATAAAACTAACAAAATAAGAATCACTATTTTTGGAGTTCTAAAACTCAAGATATGGCTCTGGTCAAGCTTCTAAGCATTTTTGGAGTATTTTCAAGGTTAAATAAAAACACTAGAAAACTTCTACAAACATATTACATATTATGACTCTACTACAAAGATCTTTTCTCAAGATTTCCAAAAAGTCCACATTTGCTATATTTGGAATTTCCTAGCATGAGATATGAATTTTTAAAGATTAACACAAAAATCTGAAATTCAAAAGACAATAAACCAAACCCTGCTTGATTTGCTAGATGTACCCGATGGTGCACCCAAACCAGCCACCACTTAAACTGACATGCGGGGCCTGCTTCCTAGTTGGGCCCATCAATCAGAGAAAGAGGGAGGGAGTAGTGTCATCTTTTCCCTCTGGATGCCAGGAGCAGAGGAATGGAAGGGGCATTGGGCCGGCTTCGCCGGCCGGCTGCTGGCGGTGGCCCGGCGGCGGCAGAGGAGCGGCTCGAGAGTTGCGCGACGGTGAGGCGCACCTGTGGCACCCGCATCATGGCCTGTGACCCCTCGTGGCCCTCTGGCCACATGATCCAGGACGCACGGTGGCGGCTTCATCACGGTGGCAGCACGGAGGCATGACCTGGCGATGAGCAGCAGTGGCGTGGGCAGCCCAGGTCCGCACGAGGCCAAGGAAGGTGGCTAGGAGCGAGGAGGGTGCATGGAGGACCAAGAGCACCAGCGACAACGAGCTCTGCTCCATCAGCAATGGTAGCAGCGCGCAGAGGCGACGCTCCGGTGATGTTCGACCCATGCAAGCGTGTGCGTGAGGTGGAGAACGATGAGGTGAAGGCAGTAGTGCACTCGGTTGTGGCTACGGTGGCTTGGAGCATCGGGAGTGGCAGCGGTGGCCGAAGCTCTGCTCAGTCGGCAATGGCAGCAGCGGCCGCGTTCGTTCGAGGAGGATCCAAGCGAAGCCAAGGGAGAGGCGGAGGGGGTGAGTGGAGAAGTAGAGATGCTCGGGCATCCTCCACTGAGGGCGTAGGGGTGCAGGGCACGTGTCCAGGGAGTTGGGGCCGTGGCTCGAGCATGCTCGGCACATCCATGACACACGTCGGCCACTGTGACATTTTCATGAACAATTGGCGCGTGTTACGGTGCCTGATTTGGAGGCTGATTTTGGACCAACTCCGGGCCAATTCTGGACATGGGCCCAAAGGAAAAGTCAAAGCCCATACGATGCTCTACAAAATCTATTTAAGGCTCATGACCACTGGTGCTCTGGATTAAGAGATAATTAAGTGTCAAAATGGTATTGTCAAAGCATTCCAATGATTAACAAAACTCCAAAATTGATGGTCAAAATGAAATGCAACTGGTGCCATCCTCTTGTATGTTCTTCTCCATCATGTAAGCTCCATCTTCTATAAAAGTACCATCTCAATTTGCTCAACCAATTTGGAGAACGCGGAATGTCAACATCAAGGTCACTTAAGTGACAAAATACAAACATGTTGTTTTAGCAATAAATTTTGGAGATCCAAATATACTCCAAATGTGATGACACTTGATTCATTGTTTCCCACATGAAAAGTACTCCAGCTCATATTAAGGAACCCAACTAAGTTACTATATGAATTTGGATGATAAAATGTCACGAACATGTTGACTTGATGCTACCTGATTAGGGACTTAGAACAGTTTCTTCTCTTCCAAAAACAGCAACTGATTCAATCTTGTGAGCTCTATTTGACTAGGTTAGAGGCCAAACTAACTCTTGACCATTAAACAAAGTTTGTTCTACACAAGATGAACTACAACTTTTGTTTAAGGTCAAACCTCATAACTGGTACAAAAGTCAAACTTTCACTTTGGTCAAAGTAGCAACTCGATAAAGCCTAAACTAGGGTTTTAGGCCAATTGGGGCATTTTCTTGACATTTGCTCAACATGAACCCTTCATGACTTTTGTTTTAGAGTTCATCTAGAGTCATTTGGGCAAGTTTGCAAGGTTTGGTCCATGGTCTATAATTCCATTCACTTAATGGTGCAATTCCAATAGGAATAGAACTTATCATTTCATGTGACTTTTTGATTCCAAACCTCTTGAAACTTTTCCAGGGGTCACTATACATAGGGAGTGATGTGAGGCACATGAAAGAAGTGACATCAACACTCACTTGCATTACCAAGCATGAGCATCTAACATACATACATTAAAACACAACTAACAAAGGTATGTTGCATATGTTTCAAGGAGATGTTGCAGATGTTTCAAGCACATTCCATACACATGTTTCGCATGTTGCACTAGCATGTTTCACTAATGCATCACATGTATTCCATGCTGATATATGAACAAATGATGCTTAGGCTCATGCAATGCAAGTACCAAATGCAAGCCTAACACTAGGGGTGTTACAGGGCCCACCTATCAGCCTCCGCATCATAATGTCGGTTTTCCACCGCCTCCTAGGATGCATCTATGCCATCCTTTAAGTCGGTTTGATCCAAGGGCTCACGTTGAATGCTTCGGTCTATATATATCATCCCCTACCCCCCACCAGAGCATGCTGCCATAAGTCAAGAGTAGATTAGAAATTAGGGTTTTTAGAGAGAAGAGAATAGAGTTCTAATTCTTCAAGTTTTAGTAGAGACTAGCTAGCAAGGTTCAAGTAGAGTGTGGGCTATTGCTCAGGGTTCTGGATCTACCGTCTAGAGACTAGTAAAGCCATTATATCTCTATATTTATGACTTTGAGCTACTTCAATATTATGTTGCTATTTATTATGTTCCTAGTTTGCTCTAGTTGTATGGTTGATATAATTATGATTGATGATGAATATATACATATGTTCATAAAGCTCTTAGCTCAGTTCTTGAGAGAGTTAAGTGGTTGACATTATGTAAGCATGGTGCTTAAATATTGTTTGCCTGCAGATGCATTCTGCACTCTGGGTCATGTGGTAGATCATGGATGTGACACTCCCGTTGAGTCCTTTGTAGTCCACTCCCCATTTGTAGAGCACGTAGAACGTGATTGCGAAGGGAGACAAGCTCTATTCTTGATCTTCCTTAGTAGTATTCCTTATGCATAGATCCAAAGTTAGTTATACTATATATGAGAGTGTATACACTAGGGTGTACCAAAGACTTAGTACATAAGTAATGACTTAGGAATCTTTTGCTCTTAATGAATCTCTTGTTTAGCCATACTACATTTATGAGTCTCTATTCTTATCTCTGGAATACCATTATTATCTTACACTTATTATTTATTTATCACTTGACTTACCCCTGCCATAGCATAAGAGTGGTTTTATTATAAGTATACGTATTTGTCAATGTCTCTATGCCAACAGAACCGTACTCCCAGGTGAAATGCTACAATGGTATATTATATGTGCGCTTGCGGATACTTAACATATATAAATTTACAAGTGTTCTCAATAATTACCAACAACACATTTCTAGCATCATGCTAGGGATGACAACTTAGTAAAGAGTGATGCAAAGAAATGTCAACAATGCCTCGCGGGGACACTTTCCGAGTGCGACTGCGAACGAAGAACCGGGCTCCAGGGCCAATGAGGCTCAGGATGCCGTCATGCCCACGTTCACTTATTGAGAAAGTAGGCACATTCCAAATACTAGTTCAATTAAACATCATGAACACATACTTGCTAGTGTGAGCATTGCTCACATATTCTAGTTAAATGAAGATAAACAACATGAACAGTGGTACGGTGATGATCCACCTTCGAAGGGGGAACTGGTGGTGGGTCAGACACCAGGCCGACATGAGGTCCATCTGTCGAAGGAGGATTGCTGGCATGAAAGGCATCTGAGGCCTCCCCATCGCCATGATCCTACGTGGACACTCTAATAGCTATCATCATCAGATCGTCTACCTCCTCCAAGCGGATGGGGATGTTCGACTCGATTGTAGGGTCCATCATGCCCTGGAACTCCCACTGGCAGTGGCCCCTCATCTTCAAGGGGAGGACCCAATGGCTAAAGAAGGTACATATGACCTTCATCACTATCAGTCCTCGGTCCTTCAAAACTTCGATCGCATCCAACAATAAGCGTAAATGCTGCCATTCTGATAGAGTTGACGGCCTCGACCATGATTCTAGTGTGTCAGGACATAGCTGGTCATGAGAAAAAGTCAGCAGCAATGGTCGCTCATTGTTGGGGACATAGAGTCGTCTATGCCCCTAATCCAGGTATGCGGCATAGTAGCGGTCAAGGCTCAGGTAGCGCTCCTTCAATCCAATATGAACTTCGATCGAGGCGCCGCCCATCGGACAATGACAGAGCCAAGAGGACATTGACAGAATCACCTAGAAAAGAAACTGGCATAAATCACAATGGGCAAGTATTCCTAGGAAGCCCTCGCACAGCATGATGAAGACCGAGAGGTGGAGGATCCCCTCTAGGGTTAAGTCGTAGAGGTGGAGCCCGTAGTAGTAGAGCAACCACCTCAGTAAGGGGTGCGCTGGCAGCCTGAACCAAGAAGGTGGAAAGGGACGAAAGAGATGACCTCATTTTCCTTTGGCCTCAGCTCCACTTCGCTTCTCGTTGGGACTCTCCACCCGAGCTCCTCGGTGGTGTAACAGAACCGACCAAATTATAAGAGCACAAGTACAAAAACAAGCACCAAAGCGCTCAAATTTTCGAACTTGAGCCCATATAATCCCGGTAGTCAATTGAAACCACGAAGGATTTCAAACCAAACTGCTTACAACCAGGATCGCATCATTCAACATACAACATCATACGTTACATTTCCCAAGTAGTTCTGAAATAAGTTTACACACACGGAGTCGCAATTATTACAAACCAAGTTTGAAAGTAGCGGAAGCATAACACACACACCAGTTGTTTAACTACTGCCAGTCTTGTTGATCAATAACCCGCAAAAGCATAAGGAAAGTACATAAAAGATGATCACGCCCTAGTGATCTAGTCTTCATCACCCGTAGGGTGGAGACAAGTTTTGTAGAAGCCTTGATAGAGCATATCATCTGCAACAGGAGGGAATAAACCCTGAGTACTAGAATGTACTCAGCTAGACTTACCCGTCAAAAACCAGAAATAAGATGACACCAAGGATTATGCAAGGCTTACACAAGAGGCTAGCTGACATCACATTTTGCATAAAGGCGTAAGTAATTGAAACTCTTATAACCTGTACTAGCAGTTATTTTTAGCATTTACCTATCATCTATCTTAGCACCTATACTAAGCATGCACTTGATGGTAATCAAACAATTATCAATATTATATCCAGAGCAGGTATAAATTGTGACAACATTGTATCATTCACTTAACCATCTATTCATTTAATGAGATCTACGTTGCCGCTGCTCAAGTCAAGTGCTCACTAACCGGGAGCGACGACGATTCGAATCGAATTCCTATCCAGCTGGAGGGGTATTTCTAACACTCACCGAGTCACGCCTGGCGAGGGCTGCTCAGGTCATCTTTTGTACAGTTCAGGAATCGCGGCTCTGAATAATGTCGCGTCCCCAAGGGCGACACTCTGCCAGGTGATAGGGACTCTAACCCCCCTTGGTCTCACACCAATGTCCCCAAGCACATCCTTTCTCTCCTCCAAGATGCAACCTACCATTCGATTCCCGGCCTGAACCATACTACTCGACTTCGTGGTCGGAACGACTTATTCGGCCAACTAAGTGTTAGACTGCGTTCAACATGACTCAAGGACGTACAGCGAATCGGTCCTTAAACGACTCAGACGGGCATGGCTCCACACCCAAGACGTGAAGTGTCTTGCAGCTGTACCATCGAACTCCCGCCCGGTCTCAATTTCATTTTAAAGCATGGTTCCATCACGATAGCCATAAGCCACTCGCGACCCAATCCTATCTCTCACGGATGACCGGAAATCACCCGACTTCTACCGTACTAAGCAGGGCTAAGCATTGACACGTGCCTATACCTAGTATAGGATTTAGTACGATATCTGGACAAGGACAGGTAAAATGCAGCAAGTGTTTTCATATAACTCCTAGAACTTAATGCAATAAACAATTAAAAGTACTCAAGATAGATTTATAAAATGATGGGTTCAACATGCACCGGGGCTTGCCTTTGAGAAAAGTTGAAGGCCGGTGGTCAGGGCACTCCAGCAAGTCTTCAGCGGCGTCTCCTTCGCCGATCGGTTCTATTGGCTCCTCCGGCTGGTTCTGGGCTTCCTCCGGAATCACTGGCTGGAACTCGAGGAGTGTTACCCCCTCCGGCACACCTATTGCATGAGTGCATAATAAATCTCATGTATGCATAATGAAAGATGCAGTATGCTCGGAATGAAATGCATTACAACAATCTTAAAGCTCTAATCAAATCACTTCAAATATTAGGTGCAAATTTCCTCTCCGGTAGAGAAGTACTCACCTAAGCTACTCAACCTAAGATACAGTTTTTCTTCTTCGGTTAAGGCCCTAACACCTAACAAACACAAGAGTAACATTACTTAGGTTACCACAGCCAACACCAAAATATCATAGCAAGACATTCTAGACAGCCGCTAATTGTTTCTAACATAACTGAAGATTCCCAACTCCAAAAGATATGATCTAAGACAATCTGGAAAGCTTATAAAATGTCCTACAAATCATTTTCAGACCTCAACCCTTAATTCCTAAGTTTTCCATTTCGAATTTCTCAAGTTCCAGAATCTGTCCTCTCTAAACAGAGAGCAGCCAATTCTGGACTGTCACTTAAAACAGTAATAACTCCCAAACTACTAAACCAAATGCTCCCAAATTTTGACACAAGCTAGTTTATCAAGTTTACTACAACTTTGGTATTTACAAGTTTTCCAGCAAACACTTTATCAAAGGTCAAACCTAAAAATACTTCCAGCTGTCCAGAAAACCTAGAATTGCAAGGATTAAATATTTATTGATGTGGCAAACTTCTCCTAAGACCAAACTAAGGTTACCAAAAGTTCACATGGGTTACAAAAATACCAGAAAGTAAGGTGTGCCCACCTAGAATATTTATTTATATTCATTTCTTAATTTACTTAATTAATTAAGTGGAATTTTAAACATATATGTAAACTGCTCCTAAAATTCTACAAAACTTACAGGGGACTCCCTGACCCAAAAAGAGACTACTGTAAAAATTTGAACTCAATTTATTCACTGGAACTCTCTGAACAAAATTCACAAGCCCAAAAGGCTGATTTTTGTGTAATTAATAAATCATATTGAAAAGTATCAAACAACAGATTTCATAATTTTCTTGGACACTTTATTGTACCAAGACATTCTCCAAAAAGTTATAAGAACATTGCACATGTAGAAAAATTACAAAAATTCATTTAAGTATTTCCTAAAATAGCAAGATAACATTATAACTTGAAAAGTACTTAAGCACTGCTACCCAAATTTTTACCAGAGCTAGAGCAAGTATAAATTAAAATACCCACCAAATTTCATAATTTTTGGAATAATACAGCTTAAGTTATACATTTAACTAATTTGCATGCATTTCAAAACACATTTAAAAGATATATTTAATTCTCCAGAAAACTAAACATCACATACCAGATTTATATTTTTCTAAAATACTACACAACATGTAGATCATAACAAAATTTATCTCATGATTTTTGAGCAAGTGAAACCCTAGATCTACATTTTCCAAACAACCACTAAAATCTGTGACAAAAAGAAAAAAGAAAACAAAACTGAACCCTACTCGCTACTGTTACTGGGCCGGCCCGAGACCGACGCGGCCCAAGACGCGCGCGCGCGGCCCGCTCGGGCTTCCACCCGCGCGCAGCACAGACAGGTGGCCCCCGCGTGTCAGCGAAAGAGGACAGGGGAGCGGGCGGCAGTGAGCTCCGGCGAGCGATTCCTCGCCGCCGGTGGCTCCTCCGACCAATCCAAGTTCACCGACGTTCTGCCCAGACCCAACTGCACCGAGGCTATCCCTTTTCCCCAAAGCTGATGCACCGCAGCACCTAGGCCGACGGCGATGGCAGACGGTCGTGGTGCCTGGCGGTACGCCGACGAGTCCCGGCCGTCGTACGACATACCGAAGGGTGCATCACCTTCCAGGACTCCTAGCGGACCTCTCGAGACCACTCACACAGACGGGGATGGAACGGAGTCACTTGACCGCATGAGCACTTGGCCGACAGCCATGGCGCGGCCGTGCGCGGTCTCGTTCCGGCCTGGCTAACCTGATGCTAGCGGTAGCATCTTTACCCTAGCATCTACACGTGACAGGGAGGAGGAAACGTGAGTGAGGGTAGGCAGAGAACTACGGTGCGGGGCTGGACACGGTGAATCGAACATGGCGGAGCTCCGGTGAGCTTCTGTGAGCGGGCGGAGACGGCAATGCGGCTCACCTTGGGCTCAATCCAACCTACCGACGGGTCGAGGAGGTGTAGGGTGGTGAGGCGGAGGGACGGACGTGATCTGGTGAGCGATGGTGCGGTGGTGAGTGCGCGAGAGCTCGGAGACAGCTGCGGCGGCAATGGTGTCTCCGGTTTCCACCACGGTGCACATAGGAAGGAAAGGAAATGGCTGGGCGGTTTAGGCGAGGCAGCAGGGACATCTTCTACACGTCGGGCAGCTGGCCGCGACGCCAGGTCACACGCGGCGCGTGGAGGGACATGCGGCGGCGACGGTGTGCCCCGGTCGGCCAGCTCTGATGTCTGACCGACTGAAATCGAACCCCGCCTTGACCGACTGACGAGCCAAGATCAACCGATCACCGTGCTTGATCTAGCCAAGGTTAGGGATAGGTATTACAGCAACTTTGTAGATCTATGTAAGAGCAACAAAATTGTCAATTGGAGCTTGGACTGGTTCGGCCTAGATTTGAAACTACAGAGCTCCAAAGTGGTGTACTTGGAAACTGAAACCTAGTTTCAGTCACTATGCCGACTGAAACCCAATTTTCTAGACACCATATCTCCTAAACCATTTAGAACTAGGTGATGGTGATGTTGACAATGTTGTAGAGCTAAGTGAGTACTACAAAAGTGTCAACATGAGTTGGGGCTGGTTTGGTCTGGTTTGCAAACTACAAGCTTCTAAAGTAGGCCACAGTAAAACTGGAGGGTCAATAGAAGACTTAGAAAAATTCTAAGTGTTGAGGCAGCCCCTCTAGCTGACTTGTGGGCCACTTTTGAGCATGTTCTGGTCAGTTTCATGAGATGGTCATATTGAGACTTTTGTTCCTCATAAAATTCCCTACAACTTTGCTTAGGGGTGCTCCTCCATGCAAGGTCCCTAAGCTAGACTTTTTAATTGGTCAAACTAGAGCATCCTAGGGCTAAATGGTGGTCAACCATCTCTTGGAGGGCATTTTTGTGATTTTGATCAACATGAACCTTGCTCCATGAGTAACCCTAAGTATAACTAAGGTGTTGTGAGACATAATTGGCTACTCTACCCTTTAGTTACACCAACTACCAAGTATCACATGATGTGAGCCAAACAAAATTCTAAAAACAAATCACATTTGTTGCAACCACATAAAATAACATGAATGATGCATGCTTATGCTTATGCAAATGCAATACAATTATGGAGCTAAACACTTGAGGTGTTACAGCCCTCCCCCCTTATAAAAATCTCGTCCCGAGATTTGGAAAGCGTACCATTTTTCATAGAATTCCTTATAACCATCCCGCAAATAATCTTCCCGTTCCCACGTAGCGTCACTTTCACTACCCTGATTACTCCACATTACTTTATACCACCTCACCACTTTGCTTCTAGTTACTCGTTCCTGAGTATCGATCACTTGGACTGGCTTTTCTTCGTAAGTTAAATCGGATTCAAGCCTGATATCTCCCAAAGGGACTCTTTCCTCAGGAACTCGAAGACACTTTTTGAGCTGAGATACATGGAAGACATTGAATATGGCACGCATTTCAGGAGGTAACTGGATCTTGTACGCAATAGCTCCACTCTTGCCTATGATCTGGAAAGGACCCACGTATCTCGGTGCAAGTTTCCGCTTGACACCAAAACGTTGCACGCTCTTCATTGGAGAAACTTTCAGATAAACGAAGTCTCCAACTTCAAACTCGAGCGGTTTTCTACGACGATCAGCATAACTTTTCTGTCTAGCTTGGGCTGCAGCCATATGTTTTTGGATGGTATGGACTTGTTTCTTAGCTTCCTGAACAAAATCAATACCGTAATACCTCCTTTCACCAGCTTCTACCCAGTTTAATGGAGTTCTACACTTGCGACCGTACAAAGCTTCGAATGGAGCCATCTTAATACTCTCTTGGTAACTATTATTGTACGAGAATTTGGCTAGAGGTAACCATTTTTCCCAAGAACCCTTGGATGATATTGCACATGCCCGCAATAGGTCTTCCAAGATTTGGTTAACTTGTTCTGTCTGACCAGACGTCTGGGGGTGATAAGCAGAGCTTCTCACTAACTTGGTTCCTAGAAGGTGATGCAAGTGCTCCCAAAAGCGAGCAGTGAACTGGGGACCACAGTCAGAAATGATAGTACGAGGTACACCATGGAGCCGGACTATCTGATTGAAGTACAATTCAGCATAGTCAGTGGGACGATAGTCCACTCTAACTGGAATGAAGTGAGCTGTTTTGGTTAAACGATCCACAATTACCCAGATGGAGTTATGATTTTTGACAGTGGGATGAAGTCCGACAATGAAATCCATACTTATCTCCTCCCATTTCCAACCTGGGATAGAAAGTGGCTGAAGTAACCCAGCTTTCATATGCACAGCTTTCACTCTACAGCAGGTGTCACACCTAGCAACATATGCAGCTATCTCTTTCCGCATCTTGGTCCACCAATAAAGTGGCTTCAAGTCATAATACATCTTATTACTACCAGGATGGATGGACAACTTGGACGAATGTGCTTCGGACAGGATCTGATCTCTAAGCTCTCGGTCCTTAGGTACCACTAATCTATCCTTAAACCACAGCACACCTTCTTCATCTACCCTGAAATGCTTAGTTTCTTCCTCTACCATCTTGTGTTTTATGTGGAATATACCAGGATCAGTCTTTTGGAGCTCAATAATTCTGCTTTTGAGAGTACAACTGACAGTGATGTTGTACAAGACTGCTGGATGTAGAAGGCGAGATCGATGAAAATCAGTTTCAACTAGGGAATGGCAATGAGACTTATGGCTTAAAGCATCCGCAACCACATTTGCCTTGCCAGGATGATAGTGTACTTGAAGGTTATAATCCTTAATCAACTCGAGCCATCTTCTTTGACGCATATTTAACTCGGGTTGGGTGAAGATGTATTTGAGGCTTTTATGGTCTGTATAGATATTGCAGACATTGCCCAGCAGATAATGCCGCCATACTTTTAAAGCATGAGCAACTGCAGCCAGTTCTAAGTCATGCGTTGGATAATTCACCTCATGTTTTCGAAGTTGTCGAGAGGTATATGCAATCACTCGACCTTCCTGCATCAACACACCTCCCAAACATATGCCTGAGGCATCACAATAAACATCAAATGGTTTCTCGATATCTGGTTGTGCCAAAAACGGAGCCGAGGTTAGGAGGGTTCGCAGTTGGTGAAATGCCGCATCACACTCAGGTGTCCAGACAAACCTGGTGTCTTTTTGCAGCAACCGAGTCATGGGTTTGGCTATTTTTGAGAAATCCGGGATGAAGCGACGATAATAGCAAGCCAACCCAAGAAAACTCTAGACCTCATGAACCGAAGTAGGAGCTTTCCAATTCAATACTTCTTGTACCTTAGTGGGATCCACCATAATTCCCCCATCGGACAACACATGCCCAAGGAAAGGTACTTCACGAAGCCAGAATTCACACTTACTGAACTTCACATACAGTTGATGTTCACGCAGTCTGGTGAGGACAATACGTAGGTGTTCAGCGTGTTCTTCCTCATTTTCAGAGTATATCAAGATATCGTCAATAAACACCACCACAAACTTGTCCAATTCAGGCATAAACACTGAATTCATCAAGCACATGAAGTGTGCAGGGGCATTTGTCAGGCCGAAAGACATAACAAGATACTCATAAAGGTCGTATCTTGTCGAGAAAGCTATTTTGGGAATATCTTCGGGACGGATTTTAATCTGATGGTAACCAGACCTCAGATCAATCTTGGAAAAGACTTTAGCTTTGGATAACTGATCAAATAGGATATCGATACGAGGCAGAGGATACTTATTTTTGACAGTGACTGCATTCAGAGGTCTATAATCTACACACATCCACAAGGTCTGATCCTTCTTCTTCACAAAGATAGCAGGGCATCCCCACGGCGACGAACTAGGACGAATCAGCCACTTCTTCAACAGTTCATTCAACTATACCTTAAGTTCAGCTAGCTCATTCGGAGGCATCCTATAAGGTCTCCTAGAGATGGGTGCCGTGCCCGGTAACAACTCAATTCTAAATTCCACATCCCGATCCAGAGGGAGTCCCGACAAATCATCGGGAAAAACGTCAGGAAACTCACCCACTACGGGAATTTTAGATAACGCTTTTGCTTGCACAGCATGAACTTCACCAGACAAGTCAACTTTTCTGGGAAGTTGTACTAGAAAACCCTTTTGATCTGTAGGATCTCTGAGCATAACTACCCGAGTGGATGTATCAATGAGTACCCCATTCTGACTCATCCAATTCATGCCCAAAATAACATCTATGCCTAAACCCGGCAAAACCACTAAGGCAAGCGAATACTTTCGCCCTTCTATCTCCAACTCAAGATTCCCCACTACTTTATTTGTGGAAATATTCCCACTTGCTGCACTAATGCAATAACCCACACCTTCAACAGTATGTAACTTATGTGCAAACTTTGATGCAAATTTAGGACTAATAAAGGAATGCGAAGCACCTGAATCAAAAAGTACCACTGCAGGGTGTTGGTCAACTAGGAACTTACCAGCAGTGACCACCTCACCAGAAGGGATTTCCTTAATACTGTTATAATGAGCATGCCCCTGACGGCCACCTTGGTTAACATTCTTCTTAGGGTAAGGGCAGTTCCGGGACCAATGGCCTGGCTTGTTGCAGTTCCAGCAAGGCATGTTGCTGGGAGGAACACTGGAGCTGCTCTGACCAGAATTTCCCTTTGGCAGAGCGACTGTATAAGCCTTGCGGAACCCAGTTTTAGCAGCAGGCTTTTTCTGTGGCGGACGGAACTTGGCATTCTGAGCAGGCGGGCGAGGGAAAGCCCTAGGTGCAGCTGGAGTCTGAGACTGCGAAGCACTTGCTTCAATGGCCCTTTTATGGCTCTTCGAGGTAGAATAAATAGCATTATTGTTCTCCTGGGTCAAAGCATCACTGATAAAATCATTAAAGGTAGTGCACTTGCTAGTACCCATCGTCTTCATCAGCTTTGGGCCAAGGCCCCTTTTGAAACTAGCAATTTTCTTGGCATCGGTATCCACAAACTCTGTGGCATACCTTGCCAGGTTGTTGAAAGATTGCAGATAATCAGTCAAGCTTTTATTTCCCTGTGACAGCCTCATGAATTATGTGTGCTTGATTGCCATAAGGCCTGGAGGAATATAGTTTCTACGGAATGCTGCCTTGAACTGGTCCCAAGCAATCGGGACATTTGCAGGCAGTGTGGAACGATAGTGGCTCCACCAAATACCCGCAGGGCCATGCAACTGATGAGAAGCATATTCAGTTTTTAGCTCATCGGTCAAGCGAAGCAGACGAAACTTTTGTTCAATAGTGTTTAACCACTCGTCGGCTTGCAGTGGTTCTTCCGCCTCCTTGAAAAGCGGGGGCTTAGTATCAAGAAAGTCCTTAAAATCACTGTACTGATTGGGTTCTGGGCCCTGTCGGCCTTGACGAGCCTCCTGATTTGCCAGTTGGCGCATTGCATCAGCCAACATGCGCTGCCCTTCTACCACGGTCAGCATCAATTCAGTCGGGGTAGGTGGTGGTGGAGGGGGTGGCTGTTCCTCATCCTCATTGCCACGACCCCGCTGGAGATTGTACGACATCTGCAAAATGCATAGCCAATGAGCACTGACGATGTGGGAAATTTGTAGATGAATTATTGTAAATATGTCAAACTAACTTCATGAAATGGACTTCTCAAAATACTCATGGCACAATACTTCATCACAACCGCACAATCCATTCAAGCGCATCAATTGACGCGATCATGCGAGGGAATCCAACAAGATGTACTTTTATAAAGGCTCGCTCACCAGGAGCACAGTAGTTACTGAACCATATACGTTAAATTCTACGTGATTTTTGACCTTTCGCTTGGTACTTGGATTCGATCTCAAAACTTTTAGTTGACTGAGAAAGACTACTTCAAACTGACCACAAAGAGACTTCTCAACGGCAGAGTTCCATGGTGGATCATGACTAGCCACCTCGATACCAGCACGTGCCAAGCAGCACAACCTTATGTCGCGTGCCATAGGAGGCCCTCGGTTTCGTCGCGGCACCGAAGGTTGCTAATCGTGACACCATCATCGAACGCAACACAATAAGACATCCAATTGTGATCGAAATTAACAGGTTCAACTAAACATCTCGGAAACCTAGGGTTCGACCTTACATCCCAAAAGTCAAGTTATTACAAAGCCTCACTCCAACCCCAGGAGGCACAAAAGACGATTCTAACATCGTAGCTACGCTATGACTACTCTAAGCATCGTCCTCCGAGTCGGTGTCAAGGATCTCCCCGCCATCCTCGTCGCTAACAGGCTCTAACTCCTCGTCTTCTTCTTCTTCTGGCTCTTCTTCTGGTGCTTCTTCCGGTGCGACATCTTGGGGCCCATTGACCTCCACTTCATCATCATCTTCAGCCATGATGATTCCCGAACCCTTGTCCTCATCTGCGTTGTTGTTTTGAAGCAGCAGAGGATTCAGCTGGTTGTTCAGGCGGTGCACTTCTTCATGAAGATTGTCATTATATTCTTCAGCATTCTCCAACTGTTGCTCGAGCTCAAACTGACGAGCTCTCAGAACGTTCTCCTCGTGCCAGGCTTCATCCCTCTGATTCATGACATGGACCAGCATGCGTTGACAGTTGCGATTTGCCACTGTCAACCTCTGGACTGCAAGTGTTTCCTAGTCACGATCACGGATCACTTGCTCCAGTTGCTGACGCGCTGCATTCCTAGCAGCAGTCACTTCAGCCAACTCAGCCCTCAGCCTTTCCACCTCAGTGGGCTCGGGGCGGGGCTCACGTGGAGCTAGCTGGTGACGAGGGACCCTGCCCCCGGTTGACTTACGGGCGGTCCACTTGGTACGTGCCATCTGTAGCAACAAGATACGACTTAAAGTGAGGATCATTTAGGGGATACAAAATTTAATTTAGTCGGGACTATTGAAAATTTTTAAGGAGGGAGTAAATGATATGCATGATATAATTAAACATGATGCATGCACATTCCGTACGCCCTCTCACCTTAGTAGAAGCCTAAAGTTCTAACGCTAGGCGGTGGCATACATACGTTCTCTCATATACGCGAACTATCGGTCTACTCGTTACGCTGTTAGTGTACCTGCAGAGAATCTCATTTCAGCCCAACAGTTTCCCAAAATAAACATACAAGAAAGTAGTAAACTAAATACTTTCCATATACACATCCCCTGATGTATATATTTCAGTATCAAAGCTACCCGATTTATAGATGCCCACAATTAAGTGCTTACATAGTTACATGGTTTGAACATGTAAGTATGCAAGTCACCAAAACTACTCTCCCCTAGATCGCTGGTTGGACGATCATGCTCTCACAACTCACACTTACCAGAGCGTCGAGGCAATTGATCCATACATTACCACCCAAGTGGATGGCATCCATACAATATCACGCCATATGGACGACGAAACAGAAACAACCAAGATCCCCAAGTTAGTACTTATAATAAGCCACCTAAGAGTCCTTATTTGGGCTAAGGGATGTGATCACTGGCATAACTATAAAAATAACTTTTATAGTTTTAACCCTTTTCATAAACAAATACTTTTGTTTCTAATTACCCGTATGATGTGTTTAATGTTGAATTATGCTCCGATACCAGCTGTAACAGAACCGACCAAATTATAAGAGCACAAGTACAAAAACAAGCACCGAAGCGTTCAAATTTTCGAACTTGAGCCCATATAATCCCGGTAGTCTATTGAAACCACGAAGGATTTCAAACCAAACTACTTACAACCAGGATCGCATCATTCAACATACAACATCATACGTTACATTTCCCAAGTAGTTCTGAAATAAGTTTACACACACGGAGTCGCAATTATTACAAACCAAGTTTGAAAGTAGTGGAAGCATAACACACACACACCAGTTGTTTAACTACTGCCAGTCTTGTTGATCAACAACCCGCAAAAGCATGAGGAAAGTACATAAAAGATGATCACGCCCTAGTGATCTAGTCTTCGTCACCCGCAGGGTGGAGACAAGTTTTGCAGAAGCCTTGATAGAGCATATCATCTGCAACAGGAGGGAATAAACCCTGAGTACTGGAATGTACTCAGCTAGACTTACCCATCAAAAACCAGAAATAAGATGACACCAAGGATTATGCAAGGCTTACACAAGAGGCTAGCTGACATCACATTTTGCATAAAGGCGTAAGTAATTGAAACTCTTATAACCTGTACTAGCAGTTATTTTTAGCATTTACCTATCATCTATCTTAGCACCTATACTAAGCATGCACTTGATGGTAATCAAACAATTATCAATATTATATCCAGAGTAGGTATAAATTGTGGCAACATTGTATCATTCACTTAACCATCTATTCATTTAATGAGATCTACGTTGCCGCTGCTCAAGTCAAGTGCTCACTAACCGGGAGCGACGGCGATTCGAATCGAATTCCTATCCAGCTGGAGGGGTATTTCTAACACTCACCGAGTCATGCCTGGCGAGGGCTGCTCAGGTCATCTTTTGTACAGTTCAGGAATCGCGGGTCCGAATAATGTCGCGTCCCCAAGGGCGACACTCTGCCAGGTGATAGGGACTCTAACCCCCCCTTGGTCTCACGCCAATGTCCCCAAGCACATCCTTTCTCTCCTCCAAGATGCAACCTACCATTCGATTCCCGGCCTGAACCATACTACTCGACTTCGCGGTCGGAACGACTTATCCGGCCAACTAAGTGTTAGACTGCGTTCAACATGACGCAAGGACGTACAGCGAATCGGTCCTTAAACGACTCAGACGGGCATGGCTCCACACCCAAGACGTGAAGTGTCTTGCAGTTGTACCATCGAACTTCCGCCCGGTCTCAATTTCATTTTAAAGCATGGTTCCATCACGATAGCCATAAGCCACTCGCGACCCAATCCTATCTCTCGCGGATGACCGGAAATCACCCGACTTCTACCGTACTAAGCAGGGCTAAGCATTGACACGTGCCTAGTATAGGATTTAGTACGATATCTGGACAAGGACAGGTAAAATGCATCAAGTGTTTTCATATAACTCCTATAACTTAATGCAATAAACAATTAAAAGTACTCAAGATAGATTTATAAAATGATGGGTTCAGCATGCACCGGGGCTTGCCTTTGAGAAAAGTTGAAGGCCGGTGGTCAGGGCACTCCGGCAAGTCTTCAGCGGCGTCTCCTTCGCCGACCGGTTCTGTTGGCTCATCCGGCTGGTTCTAGGCTTCCTCCGGAATCACTGGCTCGAACTCGAGGAGTGTTACCCCCTCCGGCACACCTATTGCATGAGTGCATAATAAATCTCATGTATGCATAATGAAAGATGCAGTATGCTCGGAATGAAATGCATTACAACAATCTTAAAGCTCTAATCAAATCACTTCAAATATTAGGTGCAAATTTCCTCTCCGGTAGAGAAGTACTCACCTAAGCTACTCAACCTAAGATACAGTTGTTCTTCTTCGGTTAAGGCCCTAACACCTAACAAACACAAGAGTAACATTACTTAGGTTACCACAGCCAACACCAAAATATCACAGCAAGACATTCTGGACAGCCGCTAATTGTTTCTAACATAACTGAAGATTCCCAACTCCAAAAGATATGATCTAAGACAATCTGGAAAGCTTATAAAATGTCCTACAAATCATTTTCAGACCTCAACCCTTAATTCCTAAGTTTTCCATTTTGAATTTCTCAAGTTCCAGAATCTGTCCTCTCTAAACAGAGAGCAGCCAATTCTGGACTGTCACTTAAAACAGTAATAACTCCCAAACTACTAAACCAAATGCTCCTAAATTTTGACACAAGCTAGTTTATCAAGTTTACTATAACTTTGGTATTTACAAGTTTTCCAGCAAACACCTTTATCAAAGGTAAAACCTAAAAATACTTCCAGCTGTCCAGAAAACCTAGAATTGCAAGGATTAAATATTTATTGATGTGGCAAACTTCTCCTAAGACCAAACTAAGGTTACCAAAAGTTCACATGGGTTACAAAAATACCAGAAAGTAAGGTGTGCCCACCTAGAATATTTATTTATATTCATTTCTTAATTTACTTAATTAATTAAGTGGAATTTTAAACATATATGTCAACTGCTCCTAAAATTCTACAAAAATTACAGGAGACTCTATGACCCAAAAAGAGACTACTGTAAAAATTTGAACTCAATTTATTCAAAGGAACTCTCTGAACAAAATTCACAAGCCCAAAAGGCTGATTTTTGTGTAATTAATAAATCATATTGAAAAGTATCAAACAACAGATTTCATAATTTTCTTGGACACTTTAGGGTACCAAGACATTCTCCAAAAAGTTATAAGAACATTGCACATGTAGAAAAATTACAAAAATTCATTTAAGTATTTCCTAAAATAGCAAGATAGCATTATAACTTGGAAAGTACTTAAGCACTGTACCCAAATTTTTACCCGAGCTAGAGCAAGTACAAATTAACATACCCACCAAATTTCATAATTTTTGGAATACTAAGCTTAAGTTATACATTTAACAAATTTGCATGCATTTCAAAACACATTTAAAAGATATATTTAATTCTCCAGAAAACTAAACATCACATACCAGATTTATATTTTTCTAAAATACTACACAACATGTAGATCATAACAAAATTTATCTCATGATTTTTGAGCAAGTGAAACCCTAGATCTACATTTTCCAAACAACCACTAAAATCTGTGACAAAAAGAAAAAAGAAAACAAAACTGAACCCTACTCGCTACTGTTACTGGGCCGGCCCGAGACCGACGCGGCCCAAGACGCGCGCGCGCGGCCCGCTCGGGCTTTCGCCCGCGTGCGGCACAGATAGGTGGCCCCCTCGTGTCAGTGAAAGAGGACAGGGGAGCGGGCGGCAGTGAGCTCCGGCGAGCGATTCCTCGCTGCCGGTGGCTCCTCCGACCAATCCAAGTTCACCAACGTTCTGCCCAGACCCAACCGCACCGAGGCTACCCCTTTTCCCCAAAGCTGATGCACCGCAGCACCTAGGCCGACGGCGATGGCGGACGGCCGTGGTGCCTAGCGGTACGCCAGCGAGTCCCGGCCGTCGTACGACCTACCAAAGGGTGCATCACCTTCCAGGACTCCTAGCGGACCTCTCGAGACCACTCACACAGACGGGGATGGCGCGGCCGTGCGCGGTCTCGTTCCGGCCTGGCTAACCCGATGCTAGCGGTAGCATCTTTACCCTAGCATCTACACGTGATAGGGAGGAGGAAACGTGAGTGAGGGTAGGCAGAGAACTATGGTACGGGGCTGGCCACGGTGAACCGAACATGGCGGAGCTCCGGTGAGCTTCTATGAGCGGGCGGAGACGGCAATGCGGCTCACCTCGGGCTCAATCCAACCTACCGACGGGTCGAGGAGGTGTAGGGTGGTGAGGCGAAGGGACGGACGTGATCTGGTGAGCGGTGGTGCGGTGGTGAGTGCGCGAGAGCTCGGAGACAGCTGTGGCGGCAATGGTGTCTCCGGTTTCCGCCTCGGTGCACACGGGAAGGAAAGGAAATGGCTGGGCGGTTTAGGCGAGGCAGCAGGGACATCTTCTACACGTCGGGCAGCTAGCTGTGACGCCAGGTCGCATGCGGCGCGTGGAGGGACACGCGGCGGCGACGGTCTGCCCCGGTCGGCCAGCTCACTCTGATGTCTGACCGACTGAAATCGAACCCCGCCTTGACCGACTGACGAGCCAAGATCAACCGATCACCGTGCTTGATCTAGCCAGGGTTAGGGATAGGTATTAACAGCAACTTTGTAGATCTATGTAAGAGCAACAAAATTGTCAATTGGAGCTTGGACTAGTTTGGCCTAGATTTGAAACTACAGAGCTCCAAAGTGGTGTACTTGGAAACTGAAACCTAGTTTCAGTCACTATGCCGACTGAAACCTAATTTTCTAGACACCATATCTCCTAAACCATTTAGAACTAGGTGATGGTGATGTTGACAATGTTGTAGAGCTAAGTGAGTACTACAAAAGTGTCAACATGAGTTGGGGCTGGTTTGGTCTGGTTTGCAAACTACAAGCTTCTAAAGTAGGCCACAGTAAAACTGGAGGGTCAATAGAAGACTTAGAAAAATTCTAAGTGTTGAGGCAACCCCTCTAGCTGACTTGTGGGCCACTTTTGAGCATGTTCTGGTTAGTTTCATGAGATGGTCATATTGAGACTTTTGTTCCTCATAAAATTCCCTACAACTTTGCTTAAGGGTGCTCCTCCATGCAAGGTCCCTAAGCTAGACTTTTTAATTGGTCAAACTAGAGCATCCTAGGGCTAAATGGTGGTCAACCATCTCTTGGAGGGCATTTTTGTGATTTTGATCAACATGAACCTTGCTCCATGAGTAACCCTAAGTATAACTAAGGTGTTGTGAGACATAATTGGCTACTCTACCCTTTAGTTACACCAACTACCAAGTATCACATGATGTGAGCCAAACAAAATTTTAAAAACAAATCACATTTGTTGCAACCACATAAAATAACATGAATGATGCATGCTTATGCTTATGCAAATGCAATACAATTATGGAGCTAAACACTTGAGGTGTTACAGGTGGCCTCCAGGATCACCCCCCTCTCTCACAACTAGTCAAAGTCAGCCCGATCGACAAACAACCTTGTCCACTCCACCATGGTCTTAGCAGGAGGTGTCGACGGCGTAGTAGGGTGGAAGGCAAAAGCTTTAGGATGGAATCAAGAGCTCTGGAGAGAGAAGGCAGCAGGGATAACCTTCCCCCCTTGCGCCCTTGTCTCTACTGCTAGGGGTCGTCGGCCACCCCACAACCGAGATGTTTGCATGGGTGGATGGCGGGGCTTTGCCCCATCCCGTCAATGCAACAGGCCTGAAGGCGACATCCCCTGCTATAACAGGTTCCTGATGTCACCCACGTGCGTGCCCCTATGTGGGAATATAGGAGCATGTCATCCAGGTAGTCAAGATTTTAGACGACCGGACCTTGTGTGATCCTATGAAGTAGACAGTGCGGTCTAATCCAAGCAGTCACAATAGTCGAGGGGCAGACTGAGGACTTGCTTTAATTTCTCTTGGTTTGCAGAGGCACGCATCAGATTATAAAATCTGAATTTTGAATAAAATTATCTTTGATGCATGGTTCTTGCAAGTTTAAAAAATCTTATCAAATATACAATAATAAGATGAGTTGGATTCAACACAGATCAAAGCCAAACATGACTACTACTACTACTGATATAATGTTGTTACCGAGTGTACTCCATTAGCAATAGTTTTATTCATAGCTCTATATTGTATAGTGTCCAATGAGATCAAATATGCTGCATCTAGACTTTCCTACGAGTGCAGTAAAATATGAACAACTATCTGACTGCTCCATTTCAGCAGCTCGTTTCTCGACGCATATTTCTCGAAAGGCATGCTCCTTAGAGATCATGGAGATGTGGCTTTGCCTTACCTCTTGCTATCACCTGGCATCTGCTGGAACTCGGGTCCATCGACTGTGCATGTCCCCTACTATAAAAATAGAGGAAAACAGGGGAGTCAGTACAGTTGCCTTCTAACCTTACGAACTCACCTTTTGTGCTTGCTGCCTCCTCCCTAGGACCTCATTCTTTAAGCTTGAACCATGTCGGTGGAGAAGCATCCAAGGGAGGAGATGATGGTGTGAGACTTGGACGTGACTGGACAGGCTCTCCATGTGGAGAACTGAGAGGCGGAGCAGCTACGGTCATGCCTCTCTGCTACAAAGACAGCACTTGCCGCAGCCGATACGGAGACGGCCGCAGCTGAAGCCACAACATGTTAAGTGTAGGCGTAGCTCGCTGGTAAGGCATTGTCATTACCGTATCTTCTTATTTTGTGTGGCACTGTACCTTATTAATTGGTACAGTTTTCTCATTCTTGATCTTTCAACCATCATGGAGCAGCTAAACGCCATGTCCCTACTGCCGGTGGGGCCGATCTTCCTTGAGCGTGTCCGTGCTCTGCCGATGCTGATTCTGGAGGTAGTGATGCATGGCTTTCGCCACGGGTTTGTGTCAGCCCTGGCCGCCACCCACCTCCATTCAGATGCGGACTTGCGTGTGGTGGAGCCAGGGTTCCTACTAGAGCTGCCGGTCTAAAGGGCTTCATAGGATTTTTTTTCCTATAGGATTTGGATCCGTCAAAATTCTTGTTTCTCCTCCATTCCAAAGGAGCCATAACTTTTTGAGTTTCTTTTGTCCATTTCTCAGGATTCCATTTTGCAGTGTTGGTAGGTCCCAAATAGACAGGGAGATCTGCTCGCGCAAAAATTTGATTTTCAGTAAAAATTCCGTACCGCGCCGAGCAGTGCCGCCAACACGCACCGAAAATTAGATGTCTCTCTTTTGCCCTCCGTGTGGAAATTAGGTTTACCATGCCATTGGTTTTAGACAAGGGCATTTGTGGTATTGTGATGGCCACATAAAAGCACAAGGAGTCACTATCTCCGCCTCCATCTCCATCCTCCAACAACCATCGTCTCTCCTCCCACTCCAAATCCTTACCTTTTGCTCGTCCCTAAGCAAAGATGGACTCAGTGATGGATCAGGAGTTGCTACAATACTTTCACGCCTTACAGGTACACATGTGTTCAAACAAGAACTCTCCTCCATATTAGAGTGAACTATTCTGACTTTCAAACTTACCCATATTACCTCCACCATGGGGCTTGTAGCCATCACTTGGGTCTTGAGTAGTTGAAAGACAGAACAGTTAAGTCAAGCTCCATGTTTCAAGCTCTTTAATCAACTATTATTTCAGAGTTTTGCAAGATTTTCAAATAAAACTCAAAGATTCCTTTGCATGACCCTCTCAAGTCCCTCATTTGTGGTATTTGTGGATCCTTACCAAGGTTTAATGGTGTATGCCTTCTCTCTCTCATCCTACAATTAACATGCTTATGTGGAGCTCATAGGTGGGGAGACAGCTAATACATACTTGCAAACATCTATTGCGCAGTCAAACCATGGATCTAGAGGAATGAGTCCAGCCATACAGTCAAATCAAGATGTGCATGTGTGTGGTCCTACATATATGGTTTGAGTGGATATATGGTGATAGTGGCAAATGGTGATGATGATAGATGTATGTAGAAATGAATGGGTAAAGGGATGATAATGGTGAATACCTAATTTTACTTTTGCTCCTTTGAAGAAATATACACCTCTCTTGATCCCTGAAGAATTTTGGAAAGAACTTGGGCTGCTCAAAATTTCTCTATGTTGAGACATTTGTCCTCTTTCTTTTATTTTTCTTTTTCCTCTCTCTTTTCTTCTTTTCTTCTCTTTTTTTTATTTCTCTTTTTTTCAGAGCACCCAAGCCTCTTTTTGGATATATGGATAGAGGTAGTAGTAAAAGGGATACTTGGAGCTTTATTGCGTAACAAAAGGGGCTAGCAATGGATGAAGGGAAATTTTATATGCTCACTCCCAGTGTAGGAGTAGAACAATTTTGGGATGTGTCTAAAATGGAAAGTATGTGGATGCGTACTTCTAGGGTAGAAGTAGCATATATGGGTGGTGTGTGCATGATCTTGATTTTAACCGCATGACCAATCCCTAAGGGTCGACACAGCTTGACCACACTCAATGCTTACAAGCAGTAAATATGAGTGGAAGTTTTCCTAGTCTAACAAGCATGTATATATATGGCTATGGTAGGAATTTAAGCTCTCATCATACAGGAACTCATCATGCAACATTTTTATGTTTTCAAAAGATAAAATCTCTAGAACTCTAGTATCTCTAGGAACAAGATAAACAGCAGCTCAAACCTTCCCATATCATATCCACCAACTACCTAGACTTAGATCAAGCATTTGCTACCCACAAGTTTTAGGTTCAGAGCAAATCTTAGATCAAAATAGTTGTGTCCAAACCTTGAGAGAGTTTAAGTTTGAAAACTAGGTACTTGAAAGGAATTACGGCAGAGCAACTATTCATCATTTCCATGCAAGAGATTACTTAGATAGCCCTCTTTTATTAACAACTCTTTTAAGAACAAAAACAAGTAAACTAGACACCCTTTTTATTTTATTTTAGTTATTTTAGACCATTATTATTACTAATTAAGAAAACTTGTAAGGAATAAAGTAAAGCTGAGGGAAGAAAATACTTAGCTGGATACATGGGGGTGCTCTCCCCCAAGCTAGATATTGACGTAGTTGTTCGATCTTACAGCATAGCAGACTGGCAGTGAAGATGTACTTCCTCTAGTGGAGTATCGATTGATGATGATTGTTGAGACAGTGCTCCACTAGTGGATAGAACATCCACTTATCATCTCTTCTTAATAACTCCGGCACAACTCAAATAGGCAACAAAAACTCATGGAACAGATTAAGGGTTAGGAAATTAAGCATTAATTATCTAGAGTGTTGCCCATGATTTCTGTAATAGAACCGTCCAAATTATAAGAGAACAAGTACAAAAACAATCACCGGAGTGATCAAATTCTCGCACTTGAGCCCATATAACTCCGGTAGTCCAATGAAATCACGAGGGATTTCAAACCAACCAACATACAAGCCAAGATCGTAGTGATTCAACATAACAAGTCACATGTTACAACCATTTCACAAGTAGTTTAATATACATCGGAGTTCAACATAGTTATTACAACTTAGTTTGAAAAGTAGCGGAAGCAAAGTAATTTGAAACTAACATTTATCTTATTTCAAATACATGCCAGTACCAAGGTCGACTTCCAACAAAAGCATTAGAGAGAAGCTAACTCAGGAGGATCATGCCCGTGATCACACTCCGCCACTACGGCAGGAGCCAACCAACTCTTGCAGTAGCCATGATATAGCACAACCTGCAACAAGTGGGGATAAAACCCTGAGTACGAGAAGGTACTCAGCTAGACTTACCCGTCAAAAACCAGAAATAAGGTGACACCAAGGATCATGCAAGGCTGATATAAAGTGGGCTAGCTTGACAACATTTTGCATAAAAGCTTAATATGGATAAGTAATCATTAATGCTTAAGCATCAAGTTAATTATCATTAAGCAATCATCTATATTAGAACCTGTACTAGAGCACTCGATTTATTAGGAGCAAACAATATTAACCATAGCAGGTATAAATTGAGGCAAACTTTCCATCGTTATCCAATTAACCATCCGTTCAATTTAATGGAATCTACGTTGCCGCTGCTAAAGTCAAGTGCTCACTAACCGGGAGCGACGACGATTCGAATCGAATTCCTATCCAGCTGGAGGGGTATTTCTAACACTCACCGTGCAGGCCCCTGCCAGGGTCGCACAAGCCACCTTTTCATATGATTCAAGAATCGTGGGTCCGAATGATGTCGTGACCCCAAGGGCGACACTCTGTTAGGTGATAGGGACTCTAACCCCCCCTTGGTCTCACGCCAATGTCCCCAAGCACATCCTTTCTCTCCTCCAAGAAGCAACCTACCATTCGATTCCCGGCCTGAACCATATTACTCGGCTTCACGGTCGGAACGACTTATCCGGCCAACTAAGTGTTAGACTGCGTTCAACATGACTCAAGGACGCACAGCGAATCGGTCCTTAAACGACTCAGACGGGGATAGATCCACACCCAAGACCTCCATGCCTTGTTGCTTCACTATCGTCATCCCGCCCGGTCTCATTTCATTTTATTAACACATGGTTCCATTCCACGATAGTAATATAGCCAACCGTGCCATATATGGGTATCCCTATATCTCGCAGGTGACAGGAAATCACCTGACTTCTACCGCTTAAAGCAGGGCTAAGCATCTATTCGATCCTAGTCTATATATGATTCAGGGATGCATGTATCTAGACAAGGAATGATATAATGCAGCAAGGTTTTCAACCAACTCCTACCACCTAATGCAACAATACTTATAACATATATATAATTAATTGCTTTTGAAGGTAGGAGGCTTATAATGCTCTGGGGCTTGCCTGGGATCCGACTCAAGTTAGAGTATGTCAGAAGAAACTCGCTTGGCGAGCATTCCCTCCGTCTAACACTTGTTCGGTTCTTCTATCTTCGGGATGGATCCACCAAACACCGTCTTCGGGTTTGGCTCCAATGCCACATCACATCCTTCACGTTTTTCAGCTAGCGTACCTAAATGAAATGCAAGATGCAGTGCATGAATACAAGGAAATGCAATAGATGAGGCATCACACGTTAATCAAGGCAAGTATAAGGTTATAGTAAAGACACGTAAGCACATCACATCACTTAAGTAACCTTATACAAACAAATATGCTTAATAGCAAGGAAAGCAATACCAAGCATGACATAAGATTTACAAAGTCTCAGGTGTAATAGCTTAATCACCAAAGACATGAATCACACTTAGCAATACGCAAACAAAGTAACCAAGCAATCATGTATTTTCCACAATTCTGGACATACATGCAGTAGCTGGGTAAATCAATCATAACTGGAGATCCCTAAATCCAAATGACTTGCAAGAAGACATTCTGGAAAGCTTATGAAATTGTCTACAATTCATTTAATATCCACTAAGCCTGATTCCCAAGTTTAATTGGTCAAAAAGATGAAACTACATACTCTGGTCTGCTCCAAACAGAGAGCAACCAAATCTGGAACCTGACTTTAAACATCTATAACTCAAAAACTACTTGACCAAATGCCACCAAATTTTAACACAAGCTAGATACATGAATTATATACAACTTTGTTATAGACAAGGTGCTCAGAAAATATAATTAACATGGGGTAATCTACATTGCCCCCAGAACTGTCCAGAAACTAGTAATTGCGAGAAATAATTATTAACTTATGTTGCAATCATACAATTGGATAAAACCAACTTTACCAACATGTCACACATGACTAATAAACACCAGAAAACATAGTGTCCATTCCTAAATAATTTCTTTTAATGCATTTTCTTAATTTATTTAGATAATTAGGTGGAATTATGAACACCTATCAAAAGTGCACAATAAATTCTACAGAATTTACAGTGGCCTACACATGCTCCCAAAAGTCTACTGTCCAAATTTTAAACCATTTGGACATGTATATCAACCTCTAAGAAAAAGACAAATAGCTATTGCAATAAATCATGTGAGAGCAAGTTAAACCTAAAACTAAATATTTTCTGAGAACACATGGCCATAGAATGAACTAACATCAAAGAGCAACATCATAATAAGGTGATGGAACAACATTTTCTATTTTATCATTTATATATTATTTATAAACTATTTATTAAGCCATACACAAGTTAACTCAATAACTTGAGCATACAGTAAGCAATGGCCATGAAATTTATACCACAGTACATCCATATCAGGACAAACCTACCATAAAAATTTCATATCATTTGGAGCATCACAACTCAAGATATAAAAATGACAAGCAAAAAAATATAAATTTCCTTATTTATCAAGGTCTAATCAAAACCCTAAGAAAACAGTGAACAAATAGTGTGTTTAATATTTTTCCTAGCAAGTACATGTCATCACAAAATTAACAAAATAAGAATCACTATTTTTGGAGTTCTAAAACTCCAGATCTTGCTCTGGTTAGGTTTAAAGGCATTTCTAGAGCTCTTTTTCAACTTAAATAAACACATTAGAAAACATCTATAAACATATAGAATTTTATGACTCAACTGCTTAGATCTCTTCTCAAGGTTTCCAAAAATTCCACTTTTACTATTTTTGGAGTATCCTAGCATGAGATATGAATATTTGAAGATTTGCATGGAATCTAAAATTCAAAATCGGAATTACTCAAACCCTATTGAAATCGCTAGGCGCACCCGAATACACACCCAGGACGGCCACTTCATAAACTATCACGTGGGACCCATTACCCACCCGGGCCCGCCTGTCATCCTAAGGGAAAACGTACACCGCCTTTTCCTTTCTTCTTCCTCCGACACCAAGTAGGGGAGGCAGCCGGTCTTCTCGGCTCCGGTTAGGGGGTCACCAACGATGGCGGCTGAGGGCGGCACGAGCACCACGGTGCCATTTCGCACCCAAGGGTGGCTGAGGAGCGGCGTGAGGCGGTCGGCAGCTGCTCGGCCACGGCGGAGGCGGCCCGTCTGTGGCCGTGCCTGTGGCGGCGGCGCTCCGGTGGTCTGTGGCTCGGCCGAGGTACGCCGGGCGAAAGGGGAGGAAGAGGCGGAGACGGTGGTGTACGCGGCCGCAGTTGCGGTGGTTTGGAGCGGTGGAACAGCGGTGGCCGTGGAGCTCCCATGGCGGCAGCCATGGCGGACGCGGTGCGGGCTCTGAAGCGGGGAAGGCGAGAGCCAGGGAGTGGCGAGGGAGAGCGAGCACGGAGGAGGGGAGGGCGAATGAAGAGCTCGGACGTCTGCGTCGGAAGAGGCCAGGGCGCGTGGAGGCAAGGCAGGTGCTCCGCCCGCGCATGGTCTCCACGTCCTAGCCACGCGTCGTCCACTGGAGTCCGACGTCGAGCATGTGGTGGGCATCGGTGAGGCCATATTGAACCGCATTTTTGGGCTACATCCAGGCCGATTTGGACCTTGGCCCCAAAATGAAAGTTAAAGCCCAAACAAAGGTCTACAAATTCTATTTAGGGTGTAAAGTCATTAGAGCCACTGATTAGTAATTACTTAAGCTCCAAAAAGGCACTGTCAGCGATTTTAACAGAAATGAGAACTATTTAAATTGATGGCCGAGACTAAGTCAATTTGGTGCCATACTTTTACATACTCTTCTCCAGAATGTTTACTCCAACTTTCATTAAGGGGGTCAAACCAAGTTGCTTAATAAAATCTTGGGAACGCGACACGCCAATGTACGGACATAGGGCTGGAAAATAACAGCAACATTCAAACTTGGGTTCCTTATATGACTAGGTTAGAAACTGTACTAGGCCTTGAGGCTTAAACAAAACTTGTAGTACCCAACTTGATCTACAACTTCTATTAAAGGTCCTTGGACTGGTTCAACATGGTTAGGGAGATAAACATTACCAAACATGTCAACTCATTGCTGCCACTCCAGGACTTAGAATATACCAAGTGTTGGGAAACAGACCTAAATTTGACTTGTGGACCCTTTTTGAGCATATTCCACACATTTTCATGACTTGACCCTTAAACAAAATTTGTTCCTTATAAAATTCTCTACAACTTTGTCAAAGGGTGCATAGTCATGCAAAGCTTCTAGGTCACACTTTTGAAATGGTCAAACAAAAGTGTTCCTAGGTCCATACGTGGTCAACCATCACTTAGAAGCACATTTAGGCAAAATGATCAACATGAACATTGTTCCATTAAGTGCCCTAAGTGTAGTTAAGGTGTTGTAGAGTTCATCTAGAGTCATTTGGACAATTTGCAAGGTTTGGTTGGTGTTCTATAGTTCCATTAACTTAATGGGGCAAATTCCAATAGGAATGGAACTTATCATTTTATGTAACTTTTTGATTCCAAACTTCATGAAAATTTTCAAGGGATCAATATAGATAGTTACTGAGGTGAGACATGTGAAGATACTTTGATAGCAACACCCAAGCATATATCTTTTAATTGAGCCTATATGTAAGCGAGGGTGCAATATCCAAGTTTAGGTTAGGGCTTATTTCCATAGGTTTGACTTTAACATCGTCATCTCCACTAATCTATCATGTTTGAGCTTAAACCCACTACTTAATTGGTGATAAACACCTGGGATGTTACAGCCCTCCCCCCTTAAAAGAATCACGTCCCGAGATTCGGAATGGAAGATCTTTTAAGGAAGAGAGACACGTTATCTAGTTTCCAACAGGTGCTATAGCATTCAGCTACAAAGCTTCAACATCGGTGAACAATTTGGCCAAAGGCACTTTCCGGTACTTACGCTTTATGGTAAAATTTGTCTGAAGAATATCCTTCATTGGCTTCCATGAAGCATTGTTACTTTGGGAGGAATCCAAGATAACACGTATTGCATTCTCAGTGTACGGAGATCATTTGGTCCGTGAGCTTACCACTCACAAGTATTTGATTCTTAAGTGAGCATAGCATAGTTCGTATGAACTTTACACTAGACCAAAATCTTTTGAAATATACTCATTGAAATGATCCTATGTTCACAAAGTTTGAAAAGCAGTCCTCTACCAAATTGGCTTGAGCACAACCTTCCAAAAGGGGTGAAATCATAGACGACAAACATCCTCTGAGGCCATGGATACTGACTAACCAATAAACAAGGTTTATGCTGGTCGTAAATGTTCATTCATTTAGACACCAACTAATGGAAAACTACTTATGGTTCCATGTGTGCAGTTCTCTTTCTCTGACGACAACACTGTATTATCTGTGTCCGTTGAGGGATCAGTGAATGTGATAGCTGACGCTGTCGACTTTGTATTTCTGTCAAATGTTACCTAAGAAGATTCTTTTATCCAAAGACAACAGTTATCTAGGTCGAATCAGACGCAACCTCTTGGTAAAAACATTTATAAGGTACTAAAGTATGTCATCATTGGAAAATAATTCCCAAAGAAAGATGTAACGAGGCCTTAAGGACAATAAAAGTTGTAATTATTCACTTAACCGCGGGGAGTAGTCTACCACCAAGCGATTGAGTAAAAATTTTCCTTTATGACTTAGTTGCACTGTAAGTTGAGTTGACTTGCAGCGTAGCAACTTTGTCAGGCCAACTTTCACCTTGAGACTTCCTTTTTAGGATCAAACAGCAGCTCTAAGATGCAAACTCTGTTGTTTGACACCTCTCAAATTACTTTTGATTCGCGATGGTATAAATTGATTTGCAGAAACCAAGGCTGCTCGTACATTGTTGATACGAGAACACAAAAGCAACGAAAGAGTGCAAACAAGTATCTGTGGGACCTCAAAAGGGCCATCCACAGCAGATCTCGACCATTAATTTTCATACCAATCCGATGATGCACACGCTTTGAACTTGCGGTTACTTTTGCAAGGCAAAACGCATACTCCACCTGGAGGACATTCCTACAAAAATAATGAACCTTTTTCCAAATATCCCTCAACACTTCATCCAATAGAGTTCTGAACAAAACCATTTGTGGCACCTAGGGGCACATGGATGCTAATTGAAACTAGGTCATGCTTTCTCTAATTCTTCGCTTTAGCTGATAGAACACCTTGCACTATCTGTGTGAATGTCCAAGATGGAATTGACTTGATCACAATGGCTCTAGAAGATAGAATATCACTCAAGTTGTCAGCTAGTTGATTAACTTCTTGTTGGTTATTGCTCTGTAAGACATAGCCTTTCGTAGCTACCAAAGAGTCGTTACCTAGCCAGAGATTAACCTTCCTATTGGTAACTAATTAGTTGTCTCTCAACACTAAAAAGTTCCAAATCTTCACTCTTGACCACAACACTGTGGTTGATGCAGAACAGATGGTTGCCATCGAAGTTAGCAAATATAACGTTATTCTAGAGATGGTTGATTTCGATTGTATGGTCATTATGCACCCAAGATTGTGACTTGGATAGCTCCGGTCATATGCACAATGCGACAATCGATTCTCATCCCACAGATAACTTGTCCAACATTAAGTGTTGTGTGTCCTTTTTATCCAACAGAGATGAGATACGTTGCTCACGAGATTGAGTTGTCAATACTGGAACAACTAAGTAGAGTCACTTGTCTACCACCTATTGCAGTCTATTAATGTTTATGTCGGTGACCTGTTCTTCAAGGTTATCCGCTTGGCAATTTCAGAAGGAAACTCCACTACCTTCAGTCTAAGATATGGATCTTACGATACGATATGGGAAGATAACCAAGGAACATCTCACAAGAAAGCCCACATCGATGTAGTTCCATAATGGGCTATGACTAGCAACCTCAATACCAGCGCGTGCCTAGCAGCACTACCATGTGCCGGCCGGTCACAGGGAGGCCCTAGGTTTCGTCGCGGCACCACAGAATACTAATCGTAACACCATTACCGAACAGACGCCCGATGAGGAATTTCAAATGACATAGATTGGTGGTCCGAACAAGCACCATACAAGGAGGGATAGCAAGCAAAGGTAGTCACAAGGCTTAGAATCAACAGGGAAGCTATTCGCAGATCAAAACACCTCACAAGATAACATAGCTCCATTGCCGAAGGCGACTGAGCATTTGATTTTTGCGTAATTCCACGCACGCCTAGCGTTCACCAAAGTGAGGACAAAACGAAAGATTACCATGAGATTTGGTCATGTTGGACCACAACATGAGATCAAGACTGGTAAACATCTCGAGACTTGAGAAGGTTGGGGACGGATTAAGCAACTTCATGGACAAAATTGAGGTACCACTCAAAGATTGAGTTGATATGGTGGATACACAAATTTGCAAACAATGATTTTGGGGCCATAGCAAAGAGACGTTGTGTCATACTAGCTAACCTTTGAGAGAGGTAACCGGAAGGTCCAACATGGATTTGGGTACGGTCTCCACAACTAGCAACGTACGAACCATGGTCAAAGGCTAGCGTTGATAAAAGTTAACTTGGTTGATTAGTCGATAGGGGTCTTCACAAAAAGGGTTGGAAAACATCCACGACTTAGACAAACATATAAGAGAACAAAACTTTTGGGCTTTCGGTCAAGCAACGGTATGGATACAAACATTCAAGGGATACCACCAAGTATACAGGCTTAGGCTCCTAAGAGAGAAAACCTAATTGAAGACAACAACCATACAATTACGTAACATGAACGTTGTTCTAGGATAAAGCTATGCGGCCCTCGTATGCTCACCGAGGACAAACGAGGTGACAACTAGGGCACTACCTAGATAACAAGCATACATACAACATCATAGTCAAGCAGACATTGGAGAAAATTCAAACAAATGGGCTTAAGCAACCAATACAAGGTACAAGGCTCACCCAAACTAAGAATTTATCTCAAGCATGAACTAACTACAAGTTTAGTCCAAACAAACGTTAATTAAGGAGGCCAACTTAGCATATGCCTAGAATCTAGACAGCAGCACAGTAGTTACTTGTTTCAACCATAACTAAGGTTGTAGACATCCCACAAAGGTGATCCTAGACTTTCTAGAAAGCTTAGGAAGATGACTACACTTTAGTTATTCATACCAAAAGCTAATTCATAGATTAACATGACCAAAAATGCTAATGTTTCAGATCTGTACCAATATGGACAGAAAACTAACAAGAACTTCAAAGATGCATAACTGGAGTTCTAGGGACCCAACAAGGCTGAGCCTTCACTTTATGTAAAGCTTATTAAGTTGTCTATAACTTTCTTATTATCATATTAAGATGATTCTACAGCTAACAAGGCCAAACACGACAAAGAAGACATCTCTATCCAGATTTGGACAGATTCTGTCATTCCATTTTGCAAGCTCATAACTAGAGATTTAGACTACCGCAATTAGTGCTATAGGACATTTTGGAAAGCTTAGAAAAATTACTACACTTCTTCTATTATCTCCAAGACATGATTCCATATGCACACAGGTCAAAGAAACCAAACATTCAGATCTATTCAGAGCATAAGCAAAACCTGATAGCAAACTTCTAAAATTCATAACTTCCAAACCATAAGGCCTAGGGTCATGAAATTTTAGGACAAGCTAGAAAAGTAGGTTAGCTAAAACTTTGGTATTCTCCATAACCACAGAAAACACCATTATGATCATGAAAGTATCACTACAACAGAAACTGTTCTAGCAGCCAACGTCCAACAAGCAAAACAAAGCTTGCCTTTGTTCTACTTAACAAGAGAGCACACAAACATGTTATTCTAGTAGTTCTAAACATTATTACCTTAGACCAACCAATTTAATTCATTAGTAAGAATCACAATTACTTAGGTGAGGTCTAAAGAATTTGCAAACACTTATATGAACAACATATCCACCACTTGGCTAAGCTAGAGGATATCTCTAAGTTCAAGCATGTAGCCACACTTATTTCTCAAGCAACATGGAACAAGGCATTCTTGTTTTACTCCACACAAGGAAGATAGTGTACCACATCAATAACAAGTTACTCACTATAGAACAAGATTGAGAGGAGCAAAGCCATGTATAAAGCAACAATCATGAATATGCATGCTTCGTCCTATTCGTCCTCACAAGATTGCCAACCTAAGGTGGCAATCACGTTCTATGTCGGTGGCATAACACGCACTCTCTCGATATATATCTAGTCGCCAGCTACATTCGATTTACGCATTCGTGGTTAGCGTACCTGCAGAAAAGTTTCATTGCAGCCCAACATTTCCCAATATAGCACACAATGAAAGCAGGAAAGTAAAATTCTAAGTACTCCCATATACATATACCCCCGTATATATACATGTAGCACCAAAACTACCCGAATCATTCAATCACTCACAATTAAGTACCTTCATATATACATGTGTATAACATGTAAATAATTCAGTAACCAAAACTAGCTCTCCCCTAGACCGTAGTTTGTACGGTCATGCTCTCACAACTCACACTTACCTGAGCGTAGGTGCGATGTTACATAAAAGTAAACTAGCGACATATATGGCTATTTCATATATGAAGGCTACCTCTAATCTAACACACCGGTAGCATAGTGTAGGAGAGTCATCACACATACATACCTTGGCCTGGGCGTAGATGCATAAATAAAAACCCCCAAGTTAGTACTTAAATAAGCCACCTAATAATCCTTATATGGGCATAAGGAAATTGACCACTGGCATACATAGGTTTAAAATTTAGATTTGGCAAACCTATATATAGCTATAAGTTAATAAAACTGATTTTATAAAACAAAACATTTGTTTTAAATACACATACGATCGGTCCTTAATGTTGAATCTTGCTCCGATACCAGCTGTAACGGAACCATCCAAATTATAAGAGAACAAGTACAAAAACAATCACCGGAGTGATCAAATTCTCGCACTTGAGCCCATATAACTCCGGTAGTCCAATGAAATCACGAGGGATTTCAAACCAACCAACATACAAGCCAAGATCGTAGTGATTCAACATAACAAGTCACATGTTACAACCATTTCACAAGTAGTTTAATATACATCGGAGTTCAACATAGTTATTACAACTTAGTTTGAAAAGTAGCGGAAGTAAAGTAATTTGAAACTAACATTTATCTTATTTCAAATACATGCCAGCACCAAGGTCGACTTCCAACAAAAGCATTAGAGAGAAGCTAACTCAGGAGGATCATGCCCGTGATCACACTCCGCCACTACGGCAGGAGCCAACCAACTCTTGCAGTAGCCATGATATAGCACAACCTGCAACAAGTGGGGATAAAACCCTGAGTACGAGAAGGTACTCAGCTAGACTTACCCGTCAAAAACCAGAAATAAGGTGACACCAAGGATCATGCAAGGCTGATATAAAGTGGGCTAGCTTGACAACATTTTGCATAAAAGCTTAATATGGATAAGTAATCATTAATGCTTAAGCATCAAGTTAATTATCATTAACCTATCATCTATATTAGAACCTGTACTAGAGCACTCACTTTATTAGGAGCAAACAATATTAACCATAACAGGTATAAATTGAGGCAAACTTTCCATCGTTATCCAATTAACCATCCGTTCAATTTAATGGAATCTACGTTGCCGCTGCTCAAGTCAAGTGCTCACTAACCGGGAGCGACGGCGATTCGAATCGAATTCCTATCCAGCTGGAGGGGTATTTCTAACACTCACCGCGCAGGCCCCTGCCAGGGTCGCACAAGCCACCTTTTCATATGATTCAGGAATCGCGGATCCGAATGATGTCGCGACCCCAAGGGTGACACTCTGCCAGGTGATAGGGACTCTAACCCTCCCTTGGTCTCACGCCAATGTCCCCAAGCACATCCTTTCTCTCCTCCAAGAAGCAACCTACCATTCGATTCCCGACCTGAACCATATTACTCGGCTTCGCGGTCGGAACGACTTATCCGGCCAACTAAGTGTTAGATTGCATTCAACATGACTCAAGGACGTACAGCGAATCGGTCCTTAAATGACACAGACGGGGATAGATCCACACCCAAGACCTCCATGCCTTGTTGCTTCACTATCGTCATCCCGCTCGGTCTCATTTCATTTTATTAACATATGGTTCCATTCCACGATAGCAATATAGCCAACCGTGCCATATATGGGTATCCCTATATCTCGCAGGTGACAGGAAATCACCTGACTTCTACCGCTTAAAGCAGGGCTAAGCATCTATTTGATCCTAGTCTATATAGGATTCAGGGATGCATATATCTGGACAAGAAATGATATAATGCAGCAAGGTTTTCAACCAACTCCTACCACGTAATGCAACAATACTTATAACATATATATAATTAATTGCTTTTGAAGGTAGGAGGCTTATAATGCTCCGGGGCTTGCCTAGCATCCGACTCAAGTTAGAGTATGTCAGAAGAAACTCGCTTGGCGAGTATTCCCTCCGTCTAACACTTGTTCGGTTCTTCTATCTTCGGGATGGATCCACCAAACACCGTCTTCGGGTTTGGCTCCAACGCCACATCACGTCCTTCACATTTTTCAGCTAGCGTACCTAAATGAAATGCAAGATGCAGTGCATGAATACAAGGAAATGCAATAGATGAGGCATCACACGTTAATCAAGGCAAGTATAAGGTTATAGTAAAGACACGTAAGCACATCACATCACTTAAGTAACCTTATACAAACAAATATGCTTAATAGCAAGGAAAGCAATACCAAGCATGACATAAGATTTACAAAGTCTCAGGTGTAATAGCTTAATCACCAAAGACATGAATCACACTTAGCAATACGCAAACAAAGTAACCAAGCAATCATGTATTTTCCACAATTCTGGACATAGATGCAGTAGCTAGGTAAATCAATCATAACTGGAGATCCCTAAATCCAAATGACTCTCAAGAAGACATTCTGGAAAGCTTATGAAATTGTCTACAATTCATTTAATATCCACTAAGCCTGATTCCCAAGTTTAGTTGGTCAAAAAGATGAAACTACAGACTCTGGTCTGGTCCAAACAGAGAGCAACCAAATCTGGAACCTGACTTTAAACATCTATAACTCAAAAACTACTTGACCAAATGCCACCAAATTTTAACACAAGCTAGATACATGAATTATATACAACTTTGTTATAGACAAGGTGCTCAGAAAATATAATTAACATGGGGTAATCTACATTTCCCCCAGAAGTGTCCAGAAACTAGTAATTACGAGAAATAATTATTAACTTATGTTGCAATCATACAATTGGATAAAACCAACTTTACCAACATGTCACACATGACTAATGAATACCAGAAAACATAGTGTCCATTCCTAAATAATTTCTTTTAATGCATTTTCTTAATTTATTTAGATAATTAGGTGGAATTATGAACACCTATCAAAAGTGCACAATAAATTCTACAGAATTTACAGTAGCCTACACATGCTCCCAAAAGTCTACTGTCCAAATTTGAAACCATTTGGACATGTATATCAACCTCTAAAAAAAAGACAAATAGCTATTGCAATAAATCATGTGAGAGCAAGTTAAACCTAAAACTAAATATTTTCTGTGAATACATGGCCATAGAATGAACTAACATCAAGAGCAACATCATAATAAGGTGATGGAACAACATTTTCTATTTTATCATTTATATATTATTTATAAACTATTTATTAAGCCATACACAAGTTAACTCAATAACTTGAGCATACAGTAAGCAATGGCCATGAAATTTATACCACAGTACATCCATATCAGGACAAACCTACCATAAAAATTTCACATCATTTGGAGCGTCACAACTCAAGATAAAAAAATGACAAGCAAAATAATATAGATTTCCTTATTTATCAAGGTCTAATCAAAACCCTAAGAAAACAGTAAACAAATAGTGTGTTTAATATTTTTCCTAGCAAGTACATGTCATCACAAAATTAACAAAATAAGAATCACTATTTTTGGAGTTCTAAAACTCCAGATCTTGCTCTGGTTAGGTTTAAAGGCATTTCTAGAGCTCTTTTTCAACTTAAATAAACACATTAGAAAACATCTATAAACATATAGAATTTTATGACTCAACTACTTAGATCTCTTCTCAAGGTTTCCAAAAATTCCACTTTTACTATTTTTGGAGTCTCCTAGCATGAGATATGAATATTTGAAGATTTGCATGGAATCTAAAATTCAAAATCGGAATTACTCAAACCCTATTGAAATTGCTAGGCGCACCCGAATACACACCCAGGACGGCCACTTCATAAACTGTCATGTGGGACCCGTTACCCACCCAGGCCCGCCTGTCATCCTAAGGGAAAACGTACACCGCCTTTTCCTTTCTTCTTCCTCTAACACCAAGTAGGGGAGGCGGCCGGTCTTCTCGGCTCCGGCGAGGGGGTCACCGACGACGGCGGCTGAGGGCGGCACGAGCACCACGGTGCCATTTCGCACCCAAGGGTGGCTGAGGAGCGGCGTGAGGCGGTCGGCAGCTGCTCGGCCACGGCGGAGGCGGCCCGTCTGTGGCCGTGCCTGTGGCGGCGGCGCTCCGGTGGTCTATGGCTCGGCCGAGGTACGCCGGGCGAAAGGGGAGGAAGAGGCGGAGACGGTGGTGTACGTGGCCGTAGTTGCGGTGGTTTGGAGCGGTGGAACAGCGGTGGCCGTGGAGCTCCCATGGCGGCAGCCATGGCGGACGCGGTGCGGGCTCTGAAGCGGGGAAGGCGAGAGCCAGGGAGTGGCGAGGGAGAGCGAGCACGGAGGAGGGGAGGGCGAATGAAGAGCTCGGACATCTGTGTCGGAAGAGGCCGGGGCGCGTGGAGGCAAGGCAGGAGCTCCGCCCGCGCATGGTCTCCACGTCCTGGCCACGCGTCGTCCACTGGAGTCCGACGTCGAGCACGTGGTGGGCATCGGTGAGGCCATATTGAACCGCATTTTTGGGCTACATCCAGGCCAATTTGGACCTTGGCCCTAAAATGAAAGTTAAAGCCCAAACAAAGGTCTACAAATTCTATTTAGGGTGTAAAGTCATTAGAGCCACTGATTAGTAATTACTTAAGCTCCAAAAAGGCACTGTCAGCGATTTTAACAGAAATGAGAACTATTTAAATTGATGGCCGAGACTAAGTCAATTTGGTGCCATACTTTTACATACTCTTCTCCAGAATGTTTACTCCAACTTTCATTAAGGGGGTCAAACCAAGTTGCTTAATAAAATCTTGGAACGCGACACGCCAATGTACGGACATAGGGCTGGAAAATAACAGCAACATTCAAACTTGGGTTCCTTATATGACTAGGTTAGAAACTGTACTAGGCCTTGAGGCTTAAACAAAACTTGTAGTACCCAACTTGATCTACAACTTCTATTAAAGGTCCTTGGACTGGTTCAACATGGTTAGGGAGATAAACATTACCAAACATGTCAACTCATTGCTGCCACTCCAGGACTTAGAATATACCAAGTGTTGGGAAACAGACCTAAATTTGACTTGTGGGCCCTTTTTGAGCATATTCCACACATTTTCATGACTTGACCCTTAAACAAAATTTGTTCCTTATAAAATTCTCTACAACTTTGTAAAAGGGTGCACAGTCATGCAAAGCTTCTAGGTCACACTTTTCAAATGTCAAACAAAAGTGTTCCCGGGTCCATACGTGGTCAACCATCACTTAGAAGCACATTTAGGCAAAATGATCAACATGAGCATTGTTCCATTAAGTGCCCTAAGTGTAGTTAAGGTGTTGTAGAGTTCATCTAGAGTCATTTGGACAATTTGCAAGGTTTGGTTGGTGTTCTATAGTTCCATTAACTTAATGGGGCAAATTCCAATAGGAATGGAACTTATCATTTTATGTAACTTTTTGATTCCAAACTTCATGAAAATTTTCTAGGGATCAATATAGATAGTTACTGAGGTGAGACATGTGAAGATACTTTGATAGCAACACCCAAACATATATCTTTTAATTGAGCCTATATGTAAGCGAGGGTGCAATATCCAAGTTTAGGTTAGGGCTTATTTCCATAGGTTTGACTTTAACATCGTCATCTCCACTAATCTATCATGTTTGAGCTTAAACCCACTACTTAATTGGTGATAAACACCTGGGGTGTTACAGCTTCTATGTAGAATTTAGCATGGTAACCTTTTTCTTTCTTTTAGTAATTTTAAATTCTATATAATTAACTATGTCTAATTCTTCTTCTGGTAATTGTGCATCAAGGAAAACTTTTAGACGTTGGCCATTTACCTTGAAAAGCTTACCTTCATTGTTTTGAAGCGTGACCACTCTATGTGATGCTACTTCAATTACCTTGAATGGTCCTTCCCATTTACTTCGTAGTTTTCCATGTCCGAACAGCTTTACTCTAGAGTTGAATAGTAACACCTTATCACCTGGTTTGAATTCCTTCTTCTTCAATCTTTTGTCATGCCACCTCTTTGTCCTTTCTTTGTAGATCTTTGCATTATGATATGCCTTTTCTTGCCATTCCTCAAGCTCAGAGAGTTGCATCTTTCTTTTCTCCCCAGCTTCTTCAAAATCCATGTTCCATCTCTTTATGGCCTAGTGTGCCTTGAGTTCCAGCTCGACAGGTAAGTGGCATGTCTTCCCGTAGACCAGCTGGTATGGTGACATTCCAAGAGGTGTTTTGTAGGCTGTTCTGTAAGCCCATAGTGCTCCATGAAGCTTGTCCTTCCAACCTGTCCCCATCTCATTGACAGTCTTTTGTAGAATATTCTTGATCTGCTTGTTTGATGTTTCTGCTTGCCCACTTGTTTGAGGATGGTATGGTGTCGCAACATTGTGACAGACCCCATGATTGTGTAAGAAGAGTTGAAACTTCCTATCAATGAAGTGAGAACCTCCATCACTAATCACCATACGTGGAACTCCAAAGCATGGAAAGATGGTTTCTGCAAACATCCTCTTGGCGTGATTGGAATCTGTAGCTCGACATGGTAGAGCTTCAACCCACTTTGAAACATAGTCAACCGCCACTAAGATGTATTCACACTACTTGGACTTTGGAAATGGTCCCATGTAGTCGATTCCCCAGACATCAAAGAGTTCTATCTGGAGATTGTTGGTGAGTGGCATGGCATCTCGTGTATTTATGTTCCCATGCCTCTGACATGCTCCACATCTCCGGATGAAATCTTTTGTGTCTTCATACATGGTTGGTCAGAAAAATCCACATTTCTAGATTTTTGCTTGAGTGCGGAATGCCCATAATGTCCTCCATATGGTGTTTAATGTCATCTTTCAATGATCTTGATTCCTTCTTCCGTTGGTACACACCTTATGAGTAGACCATCAGAGCAGACTCAGAAGAGGTATGGTTCATCCCATATGTGGAGACGACTTTCTTGAATGAGCTTACGTTTGTTCTCTCCTGGTGGTACATAACCTGCAATCATAAAATTGACAATATCTGCGTACTAGGGGTTGACGCTCGCGACCTTATAGAGCATATCGTCTCGCAGGTAGTCATTGATGGGCAATTCCTATGGATTTTCAAACTGCATCCTAAACAAGTGATCGGCTATAGAATTTTCTACTCCCTTTTTATCTTTTATTTCTAAATCAAATTCTTAGAGTAACAAAATCCATCTTATAAGTCGTGGTTTAGCATCTTTCTTAGTGAGCAGGTATTTCAAAGCAGCATGATTAGTATGAACAATTACCTTAGCTTCTACTAAGTAAGATCTAAACTTGTCAACAGCAAAAACAACAGATAGGAGCTCTTTTTCAGTTGTTGCATAATTAAGTTGAGGTCCTGACAGAGTTTTACTAACATAAGCAATTGCATGATGCTTTCTATCCTTTGTTTGACCCAAAACTGCCCCCACAGCATAATCACTAGCATCACACATGATTTCAAAAGGTAGCGACCAATCAGGGGGTTGAATGATTGGTGCAAAGATGAGTGCTTTAAGAATATGAAAAGCATCTAAACACTTATCATCAAACTCAAAGGGAGCATCCTTGGCTAGCAAATTTGTGAGGGGTCTAGCAATGTGAGAAAAGTCTTTTATAAAACGTCTATAGAACCCCGCATGACCAAGAAAACTTCGTACCCCTGTGATGTTAGTGGGAGGAGGCAAATTCTCTATCACTTCTATCTTTGCACGATCTACCTCGATCCCACATTCAGACACCAAGTGTCCAAGTACTATGCCATCTCTAACCATGAAATGACATTTTTCCCAATTAAGGACTAAGTGCTTTTCCACACATCTTTGCAAAACCTTGTCTAAGTTTTCTAAGCAAAAATCAAAAGTTTTTCCATAAATAGAAAAGTCATCCATAAAAACTTCCATGATTTTCTCTATTATATCAAAAAATATAAACATCATGCACCTTTGGAACGAGGTTGGAGCATTGCATAGCCCAAAAGACATCCTACGATAGGCATAAGTGCCATAGGGACAAGTGAAAGTGGTTTTGCTTTGGTCATCAGGATGGATCGAGATTTGATGGTAACCAGAATACCCATCAAGAAAACAAAAGAGTGCTTTGCAAGCCGTTCTAGCATCTCATCAATGAAGGGTAATGGGAAGTGATCTTTCTTTGTTTCCTTGTTAAGTTTTTGGTAATCGATGCACATCCGCCATCTAGTGACGGTTCGTTGTGGGATCAATTCATTTCTCTCATTTTTTACCACTGTCATACCCCCTTTCTTGGGTACAACTTGCACTGGGCTCACCCACTCACTATGTGGTACAGGATATATTAACCCAGCATGCAAGAGTTTCAAAACCTCTTTTTTAACAACATCTCTCATCACATTGTTGAGCCTATGTTGGGGCTCTCTAGATGGTGTATAAGCTAGGTCTATAGGAATGCGATGAGTGCAAAGGGAAGGACTAATCCCCTTGAGGTCTTGGAGTGAGTAGCCAAAAGCAGAATGATGCTTTTCTAAAATAGTAAGAAGTCGGATGGTCTCGTATTCAGAAAGTTTATCACTAATTATCACAGGAGAGTCCTTGTCGTCATTTAGAAAAGCGTATTTCAATCCTAAAGGAAGGGGTTTTAGCTCAATGGGGGATTTTGGAGGTTCCTGAGTTTCATCCAAAGGTAAAGGATTTTGTGGTTGTTCTATTTCTTTGATGAAATCTTTGGCGATTTCTTGGAGATCTTCGTCGGATGATTCTAGGAAAGACATTGCCATTATCCCCTCCATTGGTTCTTGCTCGGGACTTAACTCCATCTTGGTGTGGAGTGATTGGGTGATGGGAATGGAAAGGTTTAGGCTTTTCCCAAGATGTACATTTACACTCCCATTTCTTCCTTCATGGATAAGTCTCTCTAGTGGATGTCCAATCAAAAGGTCGAATTCCCATGTATCGAAAATATAGAAACTAAGGTACACCTTGGTTTCGTCTACTTTGATAGGAATGAAGTGGAAGATTCCTTCACTAGGAAGGATTTGGCCTGAGAGACTTTTTACAAGCTTGGTTGTTGGAGTTAATTTCATGTCTTCAAAAAGTGTATGTGCAAAATACTTAGACATGATATTTACTCCTACGACTGGATTATAAGTAGCATCAAAGGAGGTTTGATGAATCTAACAACTAATGGAGGTAGAAGGAGAATCTAGATGAATGACTTCATGTGAAAGCTCGGATTCTCTCAACCAATCATTACTTATGATTGTTGTCAACTCCTTCATATTTTCTTTAAGGAACTTATCTTCGGTTGGATCAGAAAGGTGCTAGTTAGGTGCAGACGGTGCCGAAGACTTCCTAATTGCAGAATAATTCGAGGTGTTTCCAAAATTGGAGAAAAGATACTCCTCAAACTTAAACATGTCTTCCGAAAGTGGAATTTCTTCCTCCTTCGGCGGTTCAAGAACTTGGAGGACAATTGAGGCTTCAAGTGGAGTAGCTAAAGGTTCAGGCTCAACTATCATAGGTTCTTCCTCAGGAGCTATCTCAACTACGTCTTCTGGGGGATCATCGGGAATGCTAGTGTAAGGAGTGTTTTCAAGGATTTTTGTAAGGATTTCTCTCCCTTCACTAGCAGAGAGATGCAAGAAAGAGCCTCCAGAGGATGTATCAAGAAGTTGTGTGGTTTCTCCACTAAGACCCATATAAAAGTGTTGCAAGAGCATTTGGTCTTGAATGGAAATGTCAGGGCCAGAATTGAGTAGGTCATTAAAACGTGCCCAAGTCATACCAAGAGATTCTTTTTATTCTTGTTTATAAGTTAGAACCTTTGTTCGAAGTTTAACCACAGAGAGAATGGGAAAGAAATGTAAGCAAAATCTAGAGCATAAAGTTCACCAATCTCCTTGTACACTCCCTACGGTTCAGGAATAACAGTGTCTAGCTTTTCCCGTTAAAGAGAACAGAAATAGCTTCCACCTTAATGTTTCATGTGACATGCCTTCAATTTGCAAGCATGCACAAATTAGATCAAATTCCCATAGGTGTGTATATGGGTTTTCATCGTCTTCTCCTAAGAATGAATGGTCCTTGACCATATTTATTAAGCACGGATCCAACTCATAGCCAGGTGTGAGGATAGGTTTGGAAGATTCTGGTGGCTCTAGTTGGGCACCCGTGGGAGCAGCATATTGATTGATAGGAGTGATGTTATCCATGCTAGAAAAGGAAAGATACAAAGACAAATTTGGTTAAACCAATCATAGCAATTGTTTCCCTGGCAACGACGCTAGAAAGCTTGTTGGTATTTTTAACACACACAGATAAATCTACAAGCGCACGGATACCATTGTAGCTTTCACCCGGAGGGTTTTAAATATCGTATCCACAGGGAAACGTGTGTGGATCGCTAAACAACTAGTTTATCCAAGGGTAGCAATCAAGGTTTAAGATATGATGGGTAGAGAGGATTCCTATGGTAATGATCCTATGCAAGGCAAGGTTGTGATTCAAATGTCCTTCTAATGTTCACTTCGGGACGCCGCTAGACGGGAAAGCACCACTAAGGATAACTCTACCGACGCGACTACGGTCCTACTAATTTAAGAACCTACTCAATTTGGTGTGGACGGGGCTGTCACCTCCCATAACTACCACATAACCAGAGAATAGGGCGCAAACACAGGTAACTGACAGCCTAAGCACCACACTTATGCTAACAATTACTACTCTAATTCAGAGCACTAACAAGAACTAGAGCAATCATAAGAACTATGAACCAATGAACAAAAGAGTAAGATAAATACTTGAATAAAGATCAATTACCAAAAGTATCCTAGATGCAAACTCAGAGAAGCCTGAATCCATCGAAGTACAAGCCGAAGAGGGAGCACCGACATGCTGGCACCACCTCCAACTCTTCCCTCGCTCTCTATCTCTCTATTTTGCTAAGACTAGATCCTAATGAGGACTAATCTTCTCTTGATGGCTAGCTATGGAGAGGAGATCCATTCGAGGGACCCCTCTCAGCTGATCCCAACTAGAGAAAATGAATTAGGGTTTCAGGGATGCCTCCTCCAGGGGCCAGGGGCCTTGCTTATATAGCCCTCTAGGAAGCACCACAGTCGTCGGATCAAACCGACCTTGATCAACGACTTTTTATTAATCCTCAAAGGCGGTGGAGGCAGGATCCACGAGGTAGAGCCTGATTGGCTGAGCCACTGGGGCGGGCGCCCAAGGAGGGGGGCGAGCGCCCCACTTTTGGGCCCATTTCGCCTCCCGTTTGTTTCCAGAGTCTTCTCATACCTTCCACATTCCAAAAAAAGTTATGTGTAGCCCCTTTATCCCTATGTAAACCTGACATGTGGGCCTTCCTTGGTTCTTTTCAGCTGACACCCTACAGAAATAGATATTCACCAAAACTCTTAGAATTCTATTAGTGTAACCCCTATATCTAGATAGTATTTATGTTTAGGTCCTTTCTCATGCTATGTTGACGGTTAAAAATCATACTTATCTACCGTCAACATCCGTGCGCTTGCGGATAGATGTCTAAAATTGTTAAGAAACAATCAAGGCTATTTCTTAGTAGCCTGGGTACACATTAGTTATGTTGCTATGAAGTACCAACAAGGTATTTCTGGTGCCACTGCTGAGGATGGATTCAAACCCCGTACTTAGTAGTGACGTTAAGAAATACCAATAGCCCCCTGAGCTTGGGCACTGGTTGCTAAGACCAAGTCTAAAGCCTTAGGGTCGGAGTAGCACCAGGCTCTTCAATAGTAGCTTGAGCTGCACCTTGGGCATTTTGGCTTTCTTGCAAATAGCAACAAAGGCGTCAAGGGGGAGCTTGGGAGAAAACATAATTAAAGTCATTATCCGTGCACTTATAGATCGAGCGGGATCACAGATCTTATCTTCTTCTGTCATTGAGTCATCGATTTCAATGCTGGCAGGGTTATGGCTTTCTCCTGAGTACAAACCTCCTGAACATGTTCAAGGCTATCTAGGTGGCTAAAAACCCCCCGATCAGTCGGTCAAAAACATGTCTAAGTGATACCTGATTGCTGGAGCAAGGTGGTGTCTCCTACTCGGTCTCTTGAGGCATTGCCAACTAGCCTCCACTGGTGCCAGTGATGGAAGGGGGACTCTTGGACTTACCTCAGCTTCTTTTAGAGCGAGCAACTTGAGCTCTTCTGCACTTACTTGTGATCGGGTCTTCCTCTTCTCGATAACCTGAGAAGGCTAGGGGGCTGGCTTCTCTGAAGTAGCACCCACCTTAGCTTGAGCTACATCGGGCATCTCTTCCTGTTGCATACCCGAGTTTTGTTTAGGACCAGACGGGGTCGCTTAGGCTGGTGGTGCCTGAGCTGCTTCACCTGTGGAGGCTAGGCCGGTCACCAGCCCCTCGGGGTTGTCTTCATCATCACTGCCGATGTCCATGCCCTCGACAACTAGACCCAAGGGGACAACATCCTGACATCTCATAATTAAGTAAACATCAAGATTGTTAAGGAAGCAAGTTAAAGATCTTGCCTTTACCTGAGGTGGAGGATTTTCGGCGTGGTACGACAACGGGACTCTAGTCCAGTTTAGCCGATCAATGCCAAGGATGTCCTTTACTCATTGAGCAATTTCTTCATCTGACACTTCTGATGCAACATGATAGAACAAACTTTAGAAATAAAAAAGTCATAAACAAAAAACTCCCGAACAAGTGGCAAGCTCAGGATAGAGGTTTTAACCTTCAGTTGATTCATTGTTCGGGTCACGGATCCCTTTGTAGGTGTAGGAAGTCCCACCGCTTCAAGGGAACAATCCTCCACCTAACAAAGGTCTCCACCACGTGTGCCACGGTAAGCCCGGCTATCCGAAGCTTCTGGATACGTGCAATATGCCTCTGCATCTTCTTGGTGATAGAGAGATCGATCTCCACCTCTCATTGGTCATAGGCATCAATGCCCTGCCTTTGATCGGGCTCTCTTCGTGGAGTTGGATGTAACATCCTAGTTTTTCCGAAACCCAAAAATCACAACTGAAAATTTTTTCACAAACATGCCCGTGTTTGGTGAGTGTCATGTAGGAAAAACACCCATGTAGTTGCACAAGTAGCACCCAATTAGTTGTCTAGCATTTGCATTTAAATTAATAAACATGTGAGTTGGCTCTTTTCGATTTATTGTGTGTTAATAAAATCAACAACCTTGCTAATTAATTAATTAGATAACTAATCAATTAACCTTTTCTAGTGCCAACCCTTGGATGAACTCCACCAATCCTAGAACCCTAGAAGACCACCTCTTAAGGGCAAATACATTTTGGCACATATGTATTTGCATATAGCAGCCTCGGCATAGTTAGAGTGGAGAATTTATAATTTGAAAAGCCTTAGGAAAAAGAAATCAGAAAAGGGAAAGGCCTCCCCGACCTCGGCGGCCCAGTCAACTAGCCACCTCGGCCTAGCCTGCCAAGCAAACCGTGCGCCCGCACGCTAGCAAGCGGCCTAGCCCAACACCCCGACCGACCCACCCGAGCGATGGCCCGCTCGACCTTGCGTCGCGACGCGCGCGCGACGTCGCCTTCCCTCCCTGCAGTCGCTAACGCCTGGGCCCCACCGTCATCCCCCACCTCACCTTCCCTTCCTCTGTTTCTTTTCCCCCACCGAAGCAGAGCAGAGCACTGGCACCGCGGGAGGAATCCCATGCGCCAAAGCCGCTCCTGGCCGTCCGCTCATGCCCTCCCTGCCATGCAGTTGGCTAGATGGAGGACACGACCAGGATCCGCCCAGCTCGACGCTCCCCGCCCGTTGGCAGAGCTCCAGGGCCATCCATGGCTGCTGCCCCTATAAAAGGAGGCACTTGGATGCCTCATCACCCTTCCCAACTCCACTGTGGATCCACCCAACCGAGGAGAGAAGAAGGGGGAGGAGGGGAGAAGAGGAAGGTCAGGACCGCGCGGAGCGCCGGAGGCACCGGAGCCGTCGCCACTGAGCTTGGAGCGACACCTTGATCGACGACCTCGACAGTGTAGTACTCCCCGCTCGACATCGACTTGCCACGGCCTCAACTCACCTCTGCATCACTACCCTAGCCCCCACGAGCCCCCAGTGAGTCCTCAACGTCCGCCACCCTCTGCTCTGTTCGCTGCTCCGCCTTGAACGCCACCGGCGTCACCTCACCACACCCATACCGGGGATGGCTAGGGATAACCCTTTTTCTCCTCTCCCACGCTGCACCCACCTCACACACGTACACGGCCTAAGCTGCAACCTCGCCAAGCAACAAGAGCTCAGAAAACACCGAGCTCGCGCCATGCCGCAGAGCCCGCTCGCCATGGGTGCGTTCACCATGGTGAGGCCGCTCCCGCACCACCACGACCGATAGAGGTTAGGGGAGAGGGAGCCGAGGATTTGCCAAGCCGGGGAATGCGTGAAGACCTAGAGGAAGATGGGAGAGGAGGCGGGACGGCCGTGCATGGCGTATCGCCATGCTGCCGTTGCCATGCCTGGCCATGTCAAGCTCGGACGGCCGTTCTAGCCCGACGCCGGCACGGAGAGGGAAAGGACAATACAGTTAGCTTCGCCACCCCTCGGAACGTGCCATGCTCTCGGAGTTGGGGAGGAAAGGAGCCCCGAAAGCTGTAGAGCGCCGCCACCGGCCGTAGTCGCCGTGACCTAGGACACCATGGCGCCGCGGTCGCTCCACCCATTCTGATCCCCATGGGAGCCCCGAGTTGCTGCTATCACCTGGCCATAGCCCTTCCCAAGCCCCTACAAGCCTTAGAGCCACCGAAACGCCCGTGCACACAAGCTCATCGGCGGCGAGTGCGCTACTATGCGGGGCAGAGCCACAAGAGAGAGGGGTAGTTGGCGTCAGCAGTAGGTGCTCTCGATGCGCCATGGACTGAGCCGCAGGGAGGGAGCGATGGACGTGGTCCACCGTGAGCTGAGGAGAGCAGTCCATGGACCGCAGCTGGCTGGACCACCGAGGACCGCGACCACACATCCTTTGGCCTTTTCACAGCCTAGTTTGGGCCCAAGCCGGGCCTCTTCACGGTTTGACACGTGTCCAAGCGGGGCCGGCCCAACCCGGCCCATGTCCAAGCCCTAACCCGGCCCACCTAAGCCCAGTCTGGGCCCGGTCAATGGTTGACCGTTGACCGATCAACATTGACCTAGGTCCCGCCTGTCAGCCGCACTATTCAAGGACCCCACGTGTTAGTGACACTGTTCATCTCAACCAACCGCAGGCTGCCACGTGTCAAGCCTAGTTTTTCAACCTGTTTTTCTTTTTCAAAAATAGTTTAAACCTTCAAAAATTCATAATTAATTAACCGTAGCTCAGAAAAATGCCAAACCAGAGTCCAAATTTTCTAAAAATGAGCTCTACGTCATAGGCCTATGTTTGAATGCATTTGGATCTTTTTGGTTTTCAGTTGCTTCTTTGTGCACCTCTATAGGAGCTGTTGACGTGGCCATATGTCATGTTTTACAGACTCAGAGGAGCCACCGACTGAGGAGTTCGACCCCGACTACACCGAAGACTTGGGTGACGACCTGCCAGGTGCCATGCCCCACCCATTCATAGATCCTATTACGCATTGCAAATACTTAGAATTGCTAGTGCTTTACCTTTATGTCTTAATATTACTGATAGGTTGTGTGGTAGTTTACTGCTTTTGAGCCACTTACCTTGTTGCAACCTTACACCTACTCACCCTGCTATTAGATTAGATGCTACTATATTACTTGTTACCACTGCTTTACTCTTACTCGCATTATATCTGTAATGTGATGCTGGTGAGTGAGAGGCGTTTGAGATAAGGCATGAGGTGCCGTTAACCTAATAATATCTTGATAATGAACCTAGGGAGATCTTGGCGTGAGTTTTGGGTGTGTGGTGAGGGTCGAGTCGACCGAGTAGGAACTACGACGAGTCAGGAAGACAAGTCTTGCCGGAGGATGCTTCCTGGGCGTTCACCATGTGAGGTGCCTGTGGTAGGTACATGTGATAGGGAGAGGTCCCGGGGTGGAGTGTCTTCATGGGATGAAGCCCCGGGATGGGAGGTGCTGTGATGGCATGGGGTGCCAGGTGTTCCGTTGAGCGGAAAATGGTTTCCCCTTGTGAAGATATCATGCTTAGTCACCCTAAGGATTGATATATCCGTGAACTAGGTCTTAGGAATCCTTGCACACCCACTCGCTTCTGTGGGGAGGAGATGGACGTTCAACTCGCTAGCACGGTGCCACTACTATCGAGAGGTTAGCGGATAGTGTAGGGAGGTACGGGCATGAGAACCCACACCCTCCCAAGACAGCGTAGTACTTAGGGGCCAAGTACTATGTCTCACAGTCTCACCATGTTGGTGGTACTCCGACACGGCCCTAGTTCTGAGTAATAGGGTGGTACCGTTTCTAGTCGGAAGGCGGCCCGAAATTAGCTTAGACGAGGCATCGTCGAGGATAGCTATCTTGTGGGATGTGTAAACCTCTGCAGAGTTTCTAGTTGATCGATCGATACATATGCCGAACCTTTTGGCTATGGACCTTTCCTAAGTACAGCTTCACTTGACTAGATGAGAGGAGTCCTTCTACCTTCCTCGGGATTTCAGTGTGTGTTCCAGCCTTAGCCGTTGAGACATGGGCAAGAGGGAGTCGCCCGTGTCGATGAGAGAGTGAGTTGAGAGGTGATGTGGTGGTGAGAGATGTGTTGGGATGGGATAACGTGTGTGAATGAGATGGGTTAAAATTTGGCAAACTTATACTTTTAAAATATTGATTACTCGCATAGGAAACCATAGCCAAAGATAGGTCTTTTCTTACCCCCCCCTTTTGCATCCAGTTCCACAAAGCGAATGCTTCATAGGGTGGGAGATGTGTGGCCAGTACCAAGTGTACTGATAGATTTTTGGCAGGCTCGGTGCCCGAGTACGACGAGGAGGACTACTAGGAGGAGTAGGGTTCGCCCTGAGCTCAAGCTTGGTGCGAGGAGTCCTAGTTTCCGCTGCTGTCTATGAGATGTTGTTCCAGTTGCTGTGTGTGGGTGTGTTCCGCCCTGCATGGTGATGATAATAATTAATGTAAACCTTCTATTTGTACTCTGATATCTGTGTATGACTCTGTTATTCGACTGAGATTTGGGTAATGGCATGAACTTGTTCATCTATTACACGTCGAATCTGTGGCATTCCCTTCACGAAATGTAGGGTCGTTTCATTGGATGTAGAACCATTTTCTCTGATACCCTTTCCAAGAGATCTTGATTGGGAAAGTTATATAGTCATTCCCCTTTCTCAGGGAGAAACCGACCGACCCGATGGCCAAATTCTTGGCATAGTAAGTGGCAGAGTAAAAATTGTGCCACAAGTCTAAATAAGGCTTGAACCCAAGCCACGCCTCACACAAGAAGGCAAAAATGCTAAGCATTGCTATCGCATTTGGCAGTAGATGAACAATCTCGATCCCATAATGTCTACAGATCTGCTCTAGGAACTTAGATGGAAAACCCCGAAGCCACACTTGAAATGCGCAATGAAAACTACAGCTTGATGGGTGTTGGGGTGGGATGATCTTGACCTTTAGTTGCAACCCACTCATAGATCTATGAGTCTAGGAGTAAGCCTTGCTCCCTCAGCTTCTTCAGATCCTTCGCCTTCGTGGTCAAAGCCTTCCAATATTCATCGGGCTGCACCACCTTAGAGGGCTAGGAAGATTGTGACTTCTCGGTGCTCTTTTGGTTGGAGGCACTCATCGAACCCTCATATTGTTGTTGAGCGGAGGCCATGGCGGTGCAAGTAAGATGAAGAACTCGAGGGGGAAAGGAGAGCAGAAGGCGGATGCAAAAATGCAAAAGGGTGCAACAGTGGTTGCCACCAAAGCGAAATAAGGGGTTAAATGACCGTGCGGCCCGCACAAACCCCCAAAAAACCACTCGACGGCCACAGTGCATGCCTCAATTTGTGCAACCGAAATTATCTCCTGGTTTGTTTCTATTTACATTGGGTTTAAAGATACTTTCTTCCTTAATAAGAAAATGTGATTGAGATACTTCCATATGTTCAAATGAGCAAACACTAAAAACCTGATCAGCTCAGTGTAAGTGGAACGACTCATTAATGAACTAAGTCACTGAAGTCATCAGTCTATTTCTATGCACATGATGCAGACGCATTTCAACTGCAAAAATAGACCAATGATACTTCTATTCATAAACTTTGCTTAAAACGTGGATTTACAAAGGGGATTCCTAAAACCCTAAGTAATTATTCCTAGACCGAACATCGAGTCAAGCCTAAGGCAAATCCTGATCCACAAGGATGAAATCCTTGCGGTAAAGGGGCAAAAGGGCCTGACCCAGGTGATCGTCACCAAGCTCAGGCGCTTGGTGGAGGACTAGGAGGCACGGCGGCCTGCTCCGGCAGCCGGTCGACTGCCATGGTGCCCTCTTCCTCCATGTCACCTAGTACGACCTCCTTCTCGCCCTTGCCGGTGTCGTCCTCCATAGCCTCTCATCGACACTCACCAAGTCGACCGAAGCCACATCGTCAGGGATTCCGATGGCCTCCTGGTTTAGCTCAACAAAAAGCTTACGGGTGAACTCCAAGTCATCGCTCGTAGGCCTGGCGGTGACCCAAGGAGCGGAAGGCCCAGGCTTAGAAGGACCGATGTTGGCGGTGACAGAGGTAATCAAATATTTTGACTCATCGTCAGAGAGCTCAATGATCCCCCACGGTGGCACGCTCGACTCTAGCTTCACTAGGGCCGGGGTGGTAATCTCCTCGGTGCTCGCCGTGGCTTCCTCCTTCTCCTTCTTCATGACCACAGTCTCTTCTTGTGAAGGCATCACGACTAAAGATGAGGTCATAGATGGAGCTATGGGTGACATCAGGGTTGGAGATGATGACACCGAGGGAGAAGATGGAGGAGAGGCCCTAGTGGACTACCCAGGTGAATCCCCGAGCAATAGGCGAGGGATCTTGCGGTGGCGGCCGGCGGTCTTAGTCATGACTACGAATGTGGAGAGGCTAAGTGGATCTAACCCAACACTCAGACGCCTACTTATAAATCCAAGGCCGAGGTGATTGGCAAAGCGAGCCAATCATCACCCACGAACCGAAGCGACACATTAATCGCAAGCCATGCGTAATCCTCGAAAGTCGAACTGGTGTGGCCACTCGAGTGCCTAACAACCGCTGCTTGACTCAAACAAAGACCGCATTGACAAGACAAGACAACTCCTGAGTATGGCTTATTTTATTTTATAGCTCATCGCCCAACTATGTGACTCTATACCTTCTACATGATTAGCCTCGTTCTCACGGGTATTGTTGATATTTCTAACACCATTACAAATAAGGTAGGTCAAACCCTTTCTTAGCAAAGGCATTAGAAATGTTCGAGACATCTCTTAGCATTGCTTAAGTCAGGTTGTCATCCCCAACACAATTCCAAAAGATGTGGTTATACTTATGATCATAGCACTTATAAAATAAAAATAAAGGTTATCCGCAAGCGCACAGATAAAATACACCCGTTGTAGCATTTCACCCAGGAAAGTTCCAGGTATCGTTATTTATAATTCTACCACTGGGAAGGCACTTAGAGGTATAAAGAATGAAAGCTATATCTTACACTTGTGATAAGAGTTCCACTAGATCAGTCTCAAAACAAGGATCAATCATATCATAATAAAGGATAATTAATAACAGATCATAATAATCCTAAAAGGGGTTCCACCGAGCATTTTCCTACTTGGGCATGACTCTAGAAAGAATTAGAAAATAGAGACTAACTCCTAGGGTCATTCTAACTATAGGTCATTGAGCTACATCGATTAGTGCAATTACATTTAGCAATCATGGTCAAAGGTAACCTCATTCATACTCAAGAGACATTGCTAAGGTGGATCAGGAATAGAGCAAGATATCACCCCACAACTCAGCCTTACTAATCCTATATTTGGGGAGTGGACTACAGAGGACTCAACAAAGCTATAATAGTCACCTTCATGATCTACCACATGGCTCAAAACATAGGGAGCACTCGCAGATAGATATTGTCTAAGCACCATGCTTACACAACTTCTATCACCCACCCCTTGATCATCGGAATGAGCGCTATACGAACAAGAGTATAAACACAAAACTACTCCAACTATACTAAACATATAATCAACGTAGGCAATGAACATTATAATTATAAATCTAGAATTATACCAAGTCCTATCAAGTATTCGACTCACAAACTAGAACAAGAACTAGAGGATCAACACGAACTAGACAAGAACACGATGAATTAGACGAGAATATGATGAACTATAAGATAAACAAGATGAACTACAAGAACAAGTAGACAAACTAGAAGATGAACACCATGAACTAGATCACAAATACCACAATTAGATTAATAATGTTAAATACAAGAGAGAAGTACAAGGCTATACCTAGCCTCCTCACGACTAGATCCGGAATCCAAGCGTTGCTTGCCTCCTCTAATTCCTATTCTTATATTGTAGCTGTGCCCTAGCTGGTGGAGCTCTAGGTTATCCTTTCGAGGGACTACCCAGAACTAAACAATGATAGATGATTATGAGTTGATTTTCTCAGGTGGGGTCTGCCTCTGCTTATATAGCCCGGTGGGATGAACCGCAGCCCTCGGATCAAACCAACATGAAACACTGGTCAAGATGCGTCATAGAGGTCGGTTGGAGGCCACCACGTGAAGGGGGACCTACCTGGTAGGGGAGCCAGGCCGGCCTAACATGTGGGGCCGGCCAGCCCCACCTGATAGCCGCCGAGCCTTCGCTTCATTCTCGTGTCTTCTACATCTTTCTAGTGCCACTTTCCGATCCATTCGCGTAATGAGTTGTGTCTTGGGTGGATTCCTTCCTTTACTAGCTTCTGGATAAATCCCTAGAAAAGATTATTTTGCAAAGCTATGGAATCTTGTCAGTTTAGTCTCTGGTCTTGTGATGATGATGGTTCTAGGGTCTTCTAGAGTCTTCCAAGTCGTACCCATCGAGGACTTCTTCTTTGGTGCTCCAAATATGGCAAATGATATGTCCGTCTTGATCGTCTCGACAAGCTCCCAGCAATGGTGTGCTCAGATTCTCCACTTGAGATACTTTTATATGGCAAAATATCAAATATCCTGCAAAACAAGTGAGAACAGCATAACTCATGGAACTCATTAGAATAAACCCCTATAACCCTACTACTTCACATATTATTTCAGACCTTTTCCTGAAGTAGTTGATGATTAAAAATTGGAGTTAATTAACTTCCACAGGTATGAACTCAGGCTTTGAGATAAAGTCCCAATTCTGAACACCCTGTAAGGCCCAAGTGCAGGAAATTTACCAAGTCTAGCTTTCCCGATAAGCTCGAGGGCTACTAACGGTGCCACACTCCTAGGATTCCCGACTACTGGATATGCTATCTACCGAATCCATACCGAAGAAGACCCGAAGGTTCACGACTCACCTATTCAAGGAAGGATATCTGAATTGGTTAGTCAGTTTCCTATAACCTCAGAAAATGTTTACCTCGTCTATGACCTCATCCCTTGTGGAAAGTTGTAAGCAAGCCACTTTGGTAGAAGACTGCCTTTCAAACTTTGTGAATAAACATGGAACCATTGCTGATGAGGACATCTCCAAGATGGAGTCGAGGACGACTCTAATTCAAGAAGGGGAGGATGATGAGGACATCGCTATGCTGGACACACCGACGCTATGGTCTTCTCCAAGTTGCAATTCGTCCCCAACTCAGCTGCCACGTCACCCTCGGATTCAGCAGACACGTCGTCACTGTTTTGGTCATAACTCTCGCATACGACATCAAAACAGGGCGTTCTTGGATGCGTTGGAATGGGGACGACGACGCCGTCATTTTGGATCTTGTCCCAGCTCCAGAAGATCCGTGGATCATTCTGTGTGACCACGACAAGGTGCTGCATCACCTATTTGGGCCAACTTGGCCATGTATCGTGTCGGGCCTTAAGCCCAAGATGTGGGTGCCCAACCCCTGGCCGTCCTCAATCCTAGGTCGAGTCTTAGACTATAAAAATAGCCGCTACCACTGCTAGACAACTGGGTTTTGTTTAGAGTTTAGTTTTCCATCGAGAAACTGAATCGTTCATTGTAACTGTGGTGACAAATCCTTTTACAATGATCCAGGGCCCCTGTTCTTGATCTCCTCCACTGTGTCGATTAGTCCTTTGGAACCGAGTTCTTGAACCCTCTATTGATATTCACATCATTCATAATTGCAATTTTAGATTGCGTGTTTTTACCTTCTTGCTTGTGTTCTTCGATTCGCTTACAGGAAAAGCCTTCTTGGCGAGGTCAATCAAGTTGTGCTTGGTTGATAACCAGCGGAGCAGTGGTGTAACGGTTGTAGGGTTCGAATCGTGTCTGATTTGAAGCTGGATCGCCAACGTCGAGATCTCCACAAGTCGAACTTACCGGTTACCTCTCAGAAGATCGGGCCTGTATCTCATCAATTGGTATTAGAGCTTTTAGGTTTACCGCGAGGTATATTCTCGTTTGCCTTAGATTCATATTTGTTCATTACCTAGAGTCCACAAAAAGCCCAAAAATATTTTAATTTCCACTGTTCTATCACCTTTTGTGCCTTTGCAATTTTAATTTTGAGTTTGTGTCCGTGGTCGAGTCTTGTTGCTGGTTTAGGATTGTGTTCGTGGTCGTAATTCAATCGCCCGTTGCTGTGATTTTTGTTTTCCGCCGCTATCCCATCCACCGTTCCCAAACAACAAGTCGAAGCCACCACATTACTCGACTTGCCCCCGCTAGCCGCCTTGTGTAACTTCTCGCCGCCGCGCAAACCCTAGATAGGTTGCAAGCCGCTCTTATTTTGCCTGCATCGCATCCCTCCTTACATCATCAGGCAAATACCTACTGTCATTGTTGGAGTCACAGGGACGATCTTGTGATCAGTGTTGAAGTTTAGGGACATTTTGCCCTAACTGTCGCTGTCGTGTTGTGTCTACCGGAAAACATAACTTGAGATACCTTCGGTAAAACAGGCATAACTTTTCGCTCGTTTATCAGAAAAATCTAAAATTTTTACAGCAGCTTCTTGACACCGTTTGGAGCCGACCCAAACTTCTTGACACCACATTACTCGACTTCGCCCTGTTTGGTTTCGTCAAAATTGCCAAAAAAAATTTAGGAAAATAAAGAAAAAAATTGTCAAAGCTTTTGCACGCTTTTCAGAGAACATGCTGTATTTCTATAGACCACATCCCACCTCAGTTGTAGGTGCCAATTTTTATGGTTGCATCTTTTATGATCCTTGTTCAGAGAAAAATATAAAAAAAATAGTGAAAAAATAAAAAAAGTTTGATTCCTACTAGTGCCTTTTGGAAAAATCAGGAAAAAGGAAAAATTCGGGTTATTTGCTTGTTCTGTGCGTTCTTTCCATCGTCCTTTGTTTTCACCTTGTTGCGCTACGTCTCGACACATCTTAGCCAGCAGCTGTGATTTGTACTTTGGATCCGGATTGAACAATCGCTAATCTGCATTCGTTAATTGCTAATCCTTGCTGTCATATTGTGTGCCTACCCATAGCTCCACATATTCTTTTGTCAGTACAGATTCATCTTGCAACTGTTACCCACGCTCAACAACAGATTGTTTTGCCACGTTGGTTTTGCTGTTGTTTGGCGTTGGTAAGAATACAGGCAAGATGGTGGTAAGCCGCTTGTGATTTTGCATTCCACTTTCACCACCATCACCACCCCTTGTTTCCTTTTAGTTGATAGGGATAATACTTTGGTGTTGTCTTTTTCTATCTTCAAACCATGGCAGGATCTCCGACGGACTTCAATGAGTGCGTGTCCAAGGGCGAGCTTACAACGTTCATGACTGAACAACGTAATCTTATGACCGAGCTGACACGCAATGTGAACAATCTGGTCACCCGCATTGAACAACTCGAGCAACGTCCTCCACCTCATCGTGCTGCTGATGACGATGCCGATGATTTTGGTGATGACGATGTGGATGCTGACGGTTATGCCCGTCGCTGCCTCAACTTCAACCGTCGCGGTATGGGAGGTAATAATCATGGTAATAATGATCCTTTTGCTAAAATTAAATTTAGCCTTCCTCCTTTTGCTGGTAATGTTGATCCAGAGGCTTATTTAGATTGGGAGCTTGTTGTTCAACAAAAATTTGATTCTCATGATGTTCCTGCTGTGCATAGAGTTAGACTTGCTACTAGTGAGTTTACTAATTTTGCTTTGTTCTGGTGGAGTGATCTTTGCAATACTAATAATGCTGCTGTTGTGCCTCAAACTTGGAATGCTTTAAAGCAACGTATGAAATCTCGTTTTGTTCCTCCTTATTACCAACGTGATTTACGTTTGAAACTGCAAACTTTAAAACAAGGTGATAAAGGAGTAGAAGCTTACTATCAAGAATTGCTTATTGGTTTAGCCCGTTGTGGTATAAATGAAGATGATAATGATGCTAGCGCTAGATTTTTTGGTGGTTTAAATCATGATATACAGAACATACTTGATTACAAAGATTGGTGCAATTTTTCCCAATTGTATCATCTTGCTATTAAGGCAGAACGTGAAGTATAGGGACGCAAACAACACCAGCCTTTTAGGTCTAATAATGGGAGGAATTTTCAGCAACGTTCAGAGTCAGATACGCCCAAGATTCCTATTGCCTCACAGCCATCGACACCTCCATTTTCTTCCGGGGTAAGTAAATTGTCTAATGTGCAGAAGAAAGGTGCCACTCCGGGTGCTTCTACTAGCTCCTCCTCGTCCAGCGCTAAAATCATTTGCCACCGATGCAAAGACATGGGACATGTCATGAAGGATTGCCCTAGTCGCCGTGCTTTCATTGCTACCGAGGATGGATATGTAAGTACTAGTGATATTGAAGATGATTTAGCCCTTGCTGCTAACGTTGATGCAGATTCCACCGAGGACGATCAAGACAAGGAGGCCATCATCATTGACTCTGTGGCTGCTGTCGCGGACTACCCTAGCCTTCTTGTGTAGCGTGTGTTGAGTACACGTGTGGGACATGAAGAAGAGATGAAGATCCAATGAAACAATTTGTTCCACATGTATTTCATTGTGCAGGGTTGCCGTGTTCTCACTATCATTGATAGCGGAAGTTGCAATAACTTGGTGAGTTCAGATTTGGTTGAGAAGCTTGGTTTGCCCACACGACAACATTCGTATCCATATAAACTTCAATGGTTCAATAATAGTGGTAAGACTAAGGTAACTAAATCAGCACGCATTAGCTTTTTTACAGGTTCTTATCATGATACTGCTGATTTTGATGTTGTTCCTATGCAAGCTTGTTCTATTTTGTTAGGTCGCCCATGGGAATTTGATAATGATGCTTTACACCATGGTAGAACTAATACATACACTATCATGCATAAGGACAAGAAAATTACATTGCGGCCTTTGTCTCCTACGGAAATTATTAAACATGCTAAAGAGATTAAAAATAAACCTCCAACTGACATTGCTAAAAATAATGGGATTAGGTCAAAAGGAGGTACTTTTCTTGCTACAACTTCTACTACTGCTGAGTTATGTGATAATCCTGATGCACCATGTTATACTATGTTTTGTCAACCTATTATGTCTGGTGCATTGCCTGTTGTCACTAACCTTTTGCAGGAGTTCGCTGATGATGGGATGAAGTCGAGGACGACTCCAATTCTAGGAGGAGGGGATGATGAGGACATCGCCAAGATGGAGTCGAGGATGTCTCTAATTCAAGAAGGGGAGGATGATGAGGACATCGCTATGCTGAACACACCGACGCTATGGTCTTCTCCAAGTTGCAATTCGTCCCCAACTCAGCTGCCACGTCACCCTCGGATTCAGCAGACACGTCGTCACTGTTTTGGTCATAACTCTCGCATACGACATCGAAACGGGGCGTTCTTGGATGCGTTGGAAAGGGGACGACGACGCCGTCGTTTTGGATCTTGTCCCAGCTCCAGAAGGTCTGTGGATCATTCTGTGTGACCACGACAAGGTGCTACATCACCTATTTGGGCCAACTTGGCCATGTATCGTGTCGGGCCTTAAGCCCAAGATGTGGGCGCCCAACCCCTGGCCGTCCTCAACCCTAGGTCGAGTCTTAGACTATAAAAATAGCCACTGCCGCTACTAGACAATTGAGTTTTGTTTAGAGTTTAGTTTTCCATCGAGAAACTGAATTGTTCATTGTAACTGTGGTGACAAATCCTTTTACAATGATCCAGGGCCCCTGTTCTTGATCTCCTCCACTGTGTCGATTAGTCCTTTGGAACCGAGTTCTTAAACCCTCTATTGATATTCGCATCATTCATATCTGCAATTTTAGATTGCGTGTTTTTACCTTCTTGCTTGTGTTCTTCGATTCGCTTGCAGGAAAAGCCTTCTTGGCGAGGTCAATCAAGTTGTGCTTGGTTGATAACCAGCGGAGCTGTGGTGTAACGGTTGCAGGGTTTGAATCGTGTCTAATTTGAAGTCGGATCGCCAACGTCGAGATCTCCACAAGTCGAACTTACCGGTTTCCTCTCGGAAGATCGGGCCTGTATCTCATCAATTGCAATGGGTATCCTTAAGAAGATTACGGTCTAGTGCAAAGTTTGTATGGCCTATACTATATTTCCTAGAGAAGCTAATATTTGTGAGTAGTTAGTTTGTGATCCAACACACTCTCCGTATACCAAGAATGAAGTATGGTGCTATCTTGGATTTCTCCCAAAGTAACTATGCTTCATGGAAGTCAATGAAGGACATTCTTTAGACATAATTTACTATGAAGAGCGCATATCAAAAAGATGTCTTCACCAAATTAGCCTCTCTGATGCTCAAAACTAAGTAACCTAACGCCATCGCTGATATTGGGAATAAAGATAACATGCTTCTCTTCCCTTGAAGTCTTTTGCCCCAAATCTTAAGCCGAGATTCTTTAAAGGGGGAAGGACTGTAACACCCTAGGTGTTTGTCACTAGTTAAGCAATGAGTTTGAGCTCAGACATGGCAAGTTAGGTGGTGATGAAGATGTCAAAGCCAAATATATAAACATGAGCCCAACTTAAACTTGGATATTGCACCCATGCCTACATATAGGCCCTTTTAAAGATATATGCTTAGATGGTGTTATTGGAACCTTTTTCATGTGTCTAACATCAATATCCATCTATATTGATCACTAAAAAAGTTTCACGAAGTTTGGAATCAAGAAGTCACATGAAATGATAAGTTATATTCTTGTTGGAATGGCATTATTAAGTGAATGGAAACATGGGTCATCAACCAAACCTTGCAAATCTTGCCCAAATGACTCTAATTGAACTCAACAACAAAACTCATGATGGGTTCATGTTGAGAAAATATCAAGAAAATGCCTCAGTTGGTCGAAAAACCTAATTCCAAGGTTTATCATGATGTTGCTTTGACCAAAGTAAAGAAATGGTTTATGATCAGGATACAAGGTTTGACCTTAAATAAAATTTGTAGTTTAGTTGGTGTGCTACAAACTTTGTTTAAGGAGCAAGAGCTAAAACGGCTTGGAAATTTGTCAAACAGAGGATCAAAGATTCAACTTGCTCATGTCTCCTACACTTAGAATTATTCTATGTCATGGAGATGTTACTCAATGTCAATGGTGATTGGTGCGTCACGTTTGTAACAGAATTGCCCAAATTATAAGAATAAAAGTACAAAAACAATCGTCGGAGCAATTAAATTCCCGTACTTAAGCTCCCATAACTCCGGTAGTCCAATAAAATCACGAGGGATTTCAAACCAACCAACATACAAGCCAAGATCTTAGTGGTCCAACATAACAGGTCATATGTTACATCCATTTCATAAGTAATTCAACATATGTCGGAGTTTAGTAGAGTTATTACAACTCAAGTTCAAAAGTAGCGGAAGCAAAGTAGTTTGAAACTAATATCACTTAATTCAAATACATGCCAGTACCAAGGTCAATTTCCAACAAAAGCATGAGAGACAAGATAGCTCAGAAGGATCATGCCCATGATCACACTCCGCCATTACAGCAGGAGCCATCCAATTCTTGCAGTAGCCATGATACATCACAACCTGCAACAAATGGGAATAAACCCTGAGTACGAGAAGGTACTCAGCTAGACTTACCCGTCATAAACCAGAAATAATATGACACCAAGGAGTATGCAAGGCTTTCTTTTAGTGGGCTAGCTTGACTCATTTGTGAAAAGCATAAGTTATCATGAATAAACTAATTTAAGTCCTTTTGCATCATCTTTATTATAACCTATTCAATCTAGGTAAGCACCTATGCTAAAGCAATCACTTGATTAACCATTAACATCAAAGGTTACCATTTCAGGTTTAGCATTTCCAACATCATCCACATAACCATCCGTGTTCCATCATCATTACTACGATGCCGTAACTCAAGTCAAGTGTTCACTATCCAGTGAACGATGGTGATTCAAATCGATTATTAACCAGCTGGTAATTTATTCCTCACACAAACCTCACTCACCCGCTAAAGTGAGATATTGGTCACCGAGTCAACTATTCAGGTAAAGTTTCGAGTTTGTCAGGAACCACATGTACCCGGGGGCCGCCCGACTGCTCTTTGGCCTTATCATCGTGCCCCCGTGTCCTACCACACCTACTTTGGTACAGTGCGCTACGGGCAATCCACTCGGCCCGAATAATCTCCCAGCTTCGTGGTCGAAAGGTACATTATTCGGCCAGCTAAATGTGAGGCATGCGTTCAACATGACCCGAGGCCCAACAACAGTCGGTCCTTAATTGACACAGACGGAAACTACAAGCACCCCAGAACCCTGTCTGGTTGCCCAATACTTATTCCACCCGGTCTCCAATTATCCATCAACACTTGGTTATTTCCAGGATATCATCCATTCCTTAGCTAAAATATTCCAGTAACCACCTATAATTGCAAGTGACCGGAAATCACCAATCGCTACCGGTCTAAGCAGGGCTAAGCAATATTTTCGATCCTGAACCAAAATAGGATTTCAGGCATATTTATGGGACAAGGAAAGGGTATATATGCAGCAAGTGTTTCCAATCAACTCCTATAACTTAATGCAACAATACATATATAACATATATATATACTCAATTGCTTTTGTAAAGTAGGAGGCTTAGAATGCTCTGGGGCTTGCCTAAGAGCGAACACTTAGGTTAGTGTTGATAGATGACACTCGCTTGGCGAGCATCTCCCATCCCAGCACTTGCTTAGTCCTTCCATCTTCGGGATAGGTCCACCAAACACCGTCTTCAGGTTTGGCTTCAACATCTCGTCCTTCACGTGGTGCATCTAGCAAACCTAAATGAGATGCAAGATGCATGTGTATGAATATGATGAATAGTAACACAAGATGCATCACAAGCATTCAAGTAAACACAAGATTACGCAAGACATAGACACCAAAAGCTATTTAACCAACATCACACAACCAATTAAAGAGGACAAGCACATCAAGCATAACACAAGTTTAACAAGATCACAAGTATCTTAACTTGACCATCCTCAAGGGTATAAGCCACACTTAGCAACAATGGAGTAAACAGCCACAACTATATCATCTATCTATTTCTAGACTGCAAACAACAGCTGCATGTTTGGATCATAACTGGAGTTATACAAATCCAATAGCCATGCAACAAGACATTCTAGAAAGCTTATGAAATGGTCCATAATTCATCTTTAATCATCTTAGCATGATTCTCAAGTTAACCAAGTCAAACATGCGTAATTATAGAATCTGGTCCAGAGATTCCAGAGAACAACTATTTCTGGAACCCAACTTGAAACAGTCATTACTCACAAACTATAAGGCCAAATGCCACCAAAATTTAACACAAACTAGATTAATGAGTTATCTGCAACTTTGCTATAAGCATGTTTCTCATCAAACATCATTTTCATGGTGCAATTACCAAAGTCCCAGAAACTGTCCAGGAAAGCATCAATTGCAAGAATAAATATTAACTTATATTCCAAACATACATTTGGCCACAACCAATGTAACCATCATAAATTTCATGTTAAATGATCACCAAAAAGCATAGTGCTCATCACTAAATAAATTCTTTTAATGCATTTCTTAATTTATTTAGATAGCAAGGTGAAATAATAAACATATAACAAAAGTCCATAATAAAATCTATAAAAATTACAGTAGCTCTCACATACACCCAACTGTCTACTGTACAAATTTCAAGTCATTTGGACATGTATATCAACCTCTATGAAAAAGACAAATTTCTATTACAAGAATTCATGTGAGAGCAAGATACACTAATAACTCACTCATATAGCAACCAAAATTCATGAAATTTTTACCACACATCAAACATCACATGAGTAGCATGTCACAAAAATTTCACTTCATTTGGAGCCCTATATCTACAGTTATGAAAATGACAAATACATCTAGCATTAAAAACCTAGCTGCACAAATCTATTTTTATAGAGAAAACTTTAAACTAAAACATGCGATATTATAGATCTATTACATAGATAATTTCACAAGGATTCCAAAAAGTCCTCATTTGCTATTTTACGATTTTTCTACAATTTACTATGAATTATGCAATATTCAGCCATTTATTCACAAAGAAAAAGAAAAACTACACTATGCGACACTATTCATTTGAGTCACTAGTTCTGCAGAAAACCCCTTGGACTTGTTTCTCTTTTACACGTGGGTCCTTCTTCTTCCTCATACAGAGAGTACGGGAGGGAGACGTCGGCCTCTGACCGACTTCGGCCGGCAAGGGCATCAGCGTGGACGCGGCGTAGGAGGTGAAGCACGTTGCTGCAGGGCAGCGTAGGCGAGCAGGATGCTGAGAGGGCGCTAGGCTTGGGCGGCAGAAGGCCGGAGGAGCAGCAGCGCCGGCATCCCGGAGCTCCGCCCGGCAGACAGGGTGCTGGGCACCACCATGGCAAGCAAGGCGCGAGAGGAAGGAACATGGAGGCGTGGGGAGTGAGGTAGAGTGAGGCAAAGGGCGTTAAAGTGGCTCGGCCTCTCCCCAACGGCACAGGAAGGGCAGGGCGCGCGGCAACAATGGTGGGGGCGCGCTCTGTGCATGACGACCACGCGTCCATAACAACGAACACCTGGCGGGCGCGATCGGGGCAAGGTGGGACACGCTCCTGGGCCAGCTCCGGGCCGAAATAGACCATGGGCTAAAAACCAAAGTTGAAGCCCACATGGAGTTCTACGTTTTTCATGAAGGGGCCAAGGTCGTTAGAGCAATGGATTAGCAGTTAATTAGTTGCCAAAATGACAATGTCAATATGCCAATGACGATCAAAATAGAGCTCGGTTCTGGGGTTTTGGGAGGTCAAACTTGATCCAACTATTCCCATCATTTTACAAGACTTCTCCAATGAGTTAGCTCCAACTTCTATTTTTGGATCGAATCAAGTTGCTTAACGAAAACATGAGAACGCGGCATGCCAACCGTAATAGTGCTGGAATTCCCAGACTTAGAAATATTTCCAAGTGCTAAAAACTGCGGCAGATTCAATTTTTGTGCCTCGGTTTGACTTATTTCCATGCTGATCTAGCTCTTGGTCCAAAAACAAAGTTTCTTCTACAAAACATGAACTACAACTTTAATTTAAGGTCCAACATCAGAACTGGTATAGAACCAACATTTCTACTCTGACCAAAGTAGTATCGCGATAAAGCTTGAATTGTCCGTTTTGATCCATTGGAGCATTTTCTGGGCATTTGCTCAACACGAACCTTTCACGACTTTTGTTGTAGAGTCCATCTAGAGTCTTTTGGGCAAGGTTTCAAGGTTTGGTTGATGACCTATATTTCCATTCACTTAATAGTGCAATTCAAGGACTTAGTAAAACCATTCCAACAAGGATATAACTTATCATTTCATGTGACTTTTTTATTCCAAACTTCATGAAACTTTTCCAGGGATTAATATGGATAGGTACTATGGTGAGACACATGAAGATATTGCAATAACACCACCCAAGCATATATCTTGAAAATGGCCTATATGTAAAGCAATGGTGCAGCATCCAAGTTTAGGTTAAGCTCATCTCCATAGGTTGACCTTGACATCGTCATCTCCACTTAATCTATCATGTTTGAGCTCAAACCCACTGCTTAACTGGTGGCAAACACCTGGGGTGTTACAACGTTCTAGAGTTTTTGTTAAGCAACTTGAATTGATCCTTTAATAAATGTTGGAGTCTACATATTGGAGAAGGACATACAAGAAGTTGGATCAAATTCGACCATGTTGTGACCAAGTAATTGGAGTCCAAACCGAGCAAAGCTTAATCTTCATTCAGCCACTGACACTGTCATTTTGGAGATTAATTAACCACTATTATAGAGCCCTAATGATGATGACCCCTTAAGCAATCTTGTAGAGTAGCTCATGATCAACAGCTTTGAGACGCACACTTCGAATCGTAGCCGGCCCAAAAATGGCCTCTAACACGAGCATAGAGACGCACACCACGTGTTCGAGTTTATGACCTTGTGGATGACGTGTGTACGGGATGTGGCTGCCATGCACTTGCAGCATGCCTTACCTCGCCCCCACATGCCCTTGCGTCCTGCTGCCATAGTGGAGCAGTGCTAGAGGGCCCTCCCCTTTCCCATCCACTCCCTGTTTGCTCCCTCGCTCTTTGGCCACTCTAGGGTTGAGCCGCCATGGCCACCATTGCCGGCGACCCGAGCTCCATGCCGCCCATGTCTTCCATCACCCCTGCACCCCTCCACTCTTGCTGACCACCCTAGCCTCCTTGCCGTCATGCGTCGCTCCTCTTCACAGGGGGCAACTAGCCGCTGCCGCCCTCACACTCGCCACGGCTGTCGGTACTCTGCAACATGGCTGCCGCCATGACCCCTTGCCCCTGCATTTCCTTGTGCCTAGTAGATGCCATCACCACCTTCGTCATGCCATGCCAAACATGCAGAGCCCCTTCCCCGGCCGCCCAGCATGCCGTAGCACCACTACCATGCCGTCGTCGCTGCCAGTGCTGCGAGCGCACGTGGCCAATGCGCCATGGGCCAGCTCAGGCTGAGCCATGCCCCTCTACGGGTGCATGCTAGCCCAAGTGTGCTTCAATATTAGCACTATCTCCAAATGGACCGAAATGAGCTTCCACTTAAGTCTCATCACCATGGAGTACCATCTAGTGTGGCTAAAATGATTTATGAGCCTATGGTACGCTAGGCACAAACTGTGGACCGATCTTGCACCGACACTATCACTATCTCCAAACAGACCGAAACAAGATTCCACATGACCCACGTCACCTATGAGTTTCATTGGGTGCGTCTAAAATGATTTTAGAGCCTATGGTACGCTCGGCGCAAACCGTATGCTCGACTTAAAGCATGCAACTATCTTGCATCATGATAAGCACCATCTCCAAACAGACCAATGTGAGCATCCACTAGAGCCTTGTCACCTAGGAGTACCATTGGGTGCATCCAAAAGGATTTCTAAGCCTATGGTACATTTAGCGCAAACCGTGTACCTATCTTGCACCAACACTAACACAGCCTCCAAATAGATGGTAATGAGATTCCACTTGAACCACGTCACCTAGGAGTTCCATCTGGTGTGTCCAAAATTATTTCAGAGGTTGTGGTACGTTTAGCGCAAATAGACCAAAGTGAGAATCCACTAGACCCTCGTCACCTAGGTGTACGATCGGGTTCGTCCATAACGATTTCTGAGCCTATGGTACATTTGGTGCAAATCATGCACCTATCTTGCACCAACACTAACATTGTCTCCAAACAGACCGAAACAAGATTTCACATGACCTACATCACCTATAAGTCTCATTGGGTGCATCCAAAATGATTTTAGAGCTTGTGGTACGCTTGGCGCAAACCGTACGCTCGGCTTAAACCGTGAAGCTATCTTGCATCAAGATTAGCACTATCTCCAAATGGACCGATGTGAGCATCCACTGGAGCCTCATCACCTAGGAGTATGATCAGGTGTGTCCATAACGATTTATGAGCCTATTGTATGTTTGGTGCAAATCATACTCCTATCTTGCACCGACACTAACACTGTCTCCATACAGACTGAAACTAGATTCCACTTGAGCCTCGTCACTACGGTACGTTCAGTGCAAACCGAGTAACTATCTTGCGTTAGGATTAGCACTATCTCCAAATGGACCAAAATGAACATCCACTTGAGCCTCATCACCAAGGAGTACGATTAGCTACGTCCAAAACAATTTCTAAGCCTAGGGTATTTTTGGTGCAAATCATGCACCTATCTTGCACCGACGCTAACATTATCTCCAAATGGACAGAAATGAGATTCCAAATGACCCACGTCACCTCGGAGTTCCATCGGGTGCATCCAAAACGATTTATGAGTCCATGGTACAATCAGCGCAAATGGAGCAACTATCTTGCGTTAAGATTAGCACTATCTCCAAATAAACCGAAACGAGCTTCCACTTGAGCCTTGTGACTATGGAGTCCATCGGGTGCATTCAAAATGATTTCTGAGCCTATGGTACGTTTGGCACAAACTGTGTACCAATCTTGCACCGACACTAACACTGTTTCCAAATGGACCAAAACGAGATTCCACATGAACCACATCACCTAGGAGTTCCATCGGGTGTGTCCAAAATGATTTCAGAGCTTGTGGTACATTCGGGGCAAACCGTGCACCTATCTTGCATCAACGAGAGCACTATCTCCGAACAGACCGAAATGGGCATCCACTAGAGGCTCGTCACCTAGGAGTACCATCGGCGCATCCAAAGGTATTTCTGAGCCTATGGTACGTTTGGCACAAACCATGCGCCTATCTTGCACCGACGCTAACATTGTCTCCAAATAGACTGTAACGAGATTCTACATGACCCATGTCACCTAGGAATTCCATCAGGTGCATCTAAAACGATTTTAGAGCATGTGGTACATTCGGCGCAAACCATGCACCTACCTTGCGTTAAGATTAGCACTATCTCCATATGGACAGAAGTGAGCATCCAATAGAGCCTTGTCACCTAGGAGTACCATCGGGTGCGTCCAAAAGGATTTCTGAGGCTATGGTATGTTTGGTGCAAACCGTGCACCTATCTTGCATCGACACTAACACTGTATCCAAACATACCAAAACAAGATTTCACATGACCCACATCACCTAGGAGTACCATTGTGTGCATCCAAAACAATTTCTAAGCCTATGGTATGATCTGCGCAAACTGAGCAACTATCTTGCGTCAAGATTTGCACTATCTCCAAACAGACCGAAACAAGCTCCCACTTGAGCCTCGTCACCCAGTAGTACCATCGGGTGGATCCAAAACAATTTCTAAGCCTATGGTACCATTGGCGCAAACTGTGCACCTATATTGCACCAACACTAACACTATCTCTATGTAGACCAAAACAAGATTCCACATGACCGATGTCACCTAGGAGTTCTATCGGGTGCGTCCAAAATGATTTTAGAGCCAGTGGTATGTTTGGCACAAACTATGCACCTATCTTGCCCCGACACTGACACTGTCTCTAAACGGACTAAAATGAGATTCCACCTAACCCACGTTGTAACACCCTAGGTGTTTGTCACCAGTTAAGCAATGAGTTTGAGCTCAAACATGGCATGTTAGGTGGTGATGAAGATGTGAAAGCCAAATCTATAAACATGAGCCCAACATAAAGTTGGATATTGCACCCTTGCCTAGATATAGGCCCTTTTCAAGATATATGCTTAGATGGTGTTATTGGAAACTCTTTCATGTGTCTCACATCAATATCCATCTATATTGATCACTAAAAAAGTTTCACGAAGTTTGGAATCAAGAAGTCACATGAAATGATAAGTTATATTCTCGTTGGAATGGCATTATTAACTGAATGGCAACATGGGTCATCAACCAAACCTTGCAATCTTGCCCAAATGACTCTAATTGAACTCTACAACAAAAGTCACAATGGGTTCATGTTGAGCAAATGTCAAGAAAATGCCTCAATTGGTCGAAAATCCTAATTCCAGGGTTTATCATGATGCTGCATTGACCAAAGTAAAGAAATGGTTTATGATCAGGATACAAGGTTTGACCTTAAATAAAGTTTTAGTTTAGTTGGTGTGCTACAAACTTTTTTTAAGGAGCAAGACACAAAACAGCTTGGAAATTTGTCAAACAGAGGATCAAATATTCAACTTGCTGCTGTTTCCTGCACTTAGAATTATTCTAAGTCATGGAGATGTTACTCAATGTCAATGGTTATTGGCGCGTCACGTTCTAGAGTTTTTTGTTAAGCAACTTGAATTGATCCTTTAATAAATGTTGGAGTTTACATATTGGAGAAGGACATACAAGAAGTTGGATCAAATTTGACCATGTTGTGACCAAGTAATTGGAGTCTAGACCGAGCAAAGCTTAATCTTCGTTCAGCCACTGACGCTGTCATTTTGGAGATTAATTAACCATTGTTACATAGCCCTAATGACAATGACCCCTTAAGCAATCTTGTAGAGTAGCCCGTGATCAACAACTTTGCTTCAAGGCCCAAGGCCCAATTCGAAACGTAGCCGGCCCAAAAATGGCCTCCACACGGGCACAGAGACACACACCACGTGTTCAAGTTTATGCCCTTATGGGCGACGTGTGTACGGGATGTGGCCGCCATGCACTTGCAACGCACCTCACCTCACCTCCACGTGCCCCTACATCCTGCTACCATAGTGGAGCAATGCCAGAGGGCCCTCCCCTTTCCCATCCACTCCCTACTCGCTCTCCCTCGCTCTCTGGCCGCTCTAGGGCGGAGCCGCCGTGGCCGCCATTATCGGTGACCCAAGCTCCATGCCGCCCACGTGGCTGCTGTGCTACCGTCTATAAATTGTATGTGTAGTTTGATTGCTTTAGCTTACTCTTGCTTGAATAAATATGATTAACTAGTTTTTATTTGATGGATGATTGCAGCATCTTGAATGTACTTGTCTTTTTGTGTCATGCTGGATGTGCTTGCCATCTCCTATGTTATGCTTAAGTGATGATTAAGTTAAATAGCTCTCGGTGCTTATGTTAAGGTTGGTGTGCTTTCATGAATGCTTTGCATATTACACTTCTATGCATTCATACATATGCATTGTTGCACCTCATTTAGGTACGCTAGATGCACTACGAGAAGGACGTGATGTTGGAGCCGAACCTGAAGATGGTGTTTGGATATCTATCCAGAAGATGGGAGGACTAAGAATGTGTCAAGATGGGAGATACTCACCAAGCGAGTGTCATCACACTGACCTAGTGTTGGATCTCCTATGTTATTCTGAGTAGATCTGAAAGATGCTAGCTAGTGTTTGATCTAGTTAGGATTTGAATCATCCCTAGGTGATAATTGAAGAGTTGTAGTGCTTTTGTTAAGCTTTCCAAAATGTCTATGAGCACCCTTTTTGGTGATGCAGATCTCTAGATACAACTGGTTGAAGTTGCATGGTAGAATCTGTCCATGTCTGGACAGAGGTGCTCAATTGTGCTTGATTGACCTTGTTAATTGTGGAATCACCTTTTGATGATAATAAACATGTTCTATATAATTTAATAAGCTTTCTATAAAGTTATGGTTCATGCTTCTTTGACATCTGTAACTCCAGTTATGCATTTTTGAAATTACTAGTACTTTTTTGTCCTTGTTCTGTGTAGATCTAAAACATTGGCATGTTTGACTTGGTTATCTTTGTAATAAGCTTTTGGTGATAGTAACAATGTTGTAGGCAATTTCATTAGCTTTCCATAGTCTAGGATCACCTTCTTTGGATGTCTGGATCCCCAGTTACGGTTAAAACACGTGGCTGCTATGCTACCGTCTAAAGACTGTATGTGTAGGTTGATTGCTTTAGCTTACTCTTGCTTGGCTAAATATGATTAACTAGTTTTTGTTTGATGGATGCTTGCAGCAGCTTGAATGTACTTGTCTTTTGTGTCATGCTGGATGTGCTTGCCAACTGCTATGTTATGCTTAAGTGATGATTAAGTTAAATAGCTCTAGGTGCTTATGTTAAGTTTGGTGTGCTTTCATGAATGCTTTGCATATTACACTCTATGCATTCATACATATGTATTGTTGCACCACATTTAGGTACGCTAGATGCACCATCAGAAGGATGTGATGTTGGAGCCGAAGCCGAAGATGGTGTTTAGATATCTATCCAGAAGATGGGAGGACTAAGCAAGTGTCAAGATGGGAGATACTCGCCAAGCGAGTGTCATCACACTAACCTATTGTTGGATCCCAGGCAAGCCCTAGAGCATTATAACCCTCCTACTTTACGAAAGCAATTGAGTATATATGCTATATATGTATTGTTGCATTAAGTATAGGAGTTGTCCAAAACCCTTGCTGCATTTATAATCTCTCCTTGTCTAGAGCACATACCCTGAATCCTAATTAGTTAGGATCGAGTAAATGCTTAGCCCTGCTTAGACCGGTTGATGTCGGGTGATCTCCTATCACCTGCGAGATATGAGGATCTATCTGATCTTGGTTGGCTATATTTGCTATTGTGGAAAAGAATCATGGATAAAATGAATGAAGACCAGGCAGAATCTTATAGGTGGGCTATTATGCTTATAGTGATTCCATCTGTGTCGATTAAGGACTAAGGCATGGAGCCTTTCTTGTCATTTTGAACGCATGCCTCTCACTTAGCTAGCCAGATCCGATGAACCGATCGCGGAGTCGAGTAGCTCCACTCAGGCCAGAAACAGGCCAGAAACCGGTAAGTGAAAGTGCACCTCGGAGGGGAGCCATTGCTAGTGTCCAAGGGCAGGTGTTTAAAAGTCCTGAACGTCCAAGTGGCATGGTATCCCTAAGAGTGTAGCGTTGATTAGGCCCACGATTTCTGAGTTGTACCAAAGGTGATCCAGGGTGGTAGTTGCCTAGCCATCTAGGGTTTGTGTTAGGAATAATTCCCCATCTAGGTTGTAATTGATTCAAATCGCCATCTCTCCGGGATAGTGAGAAACTTGATGGGATTATCTCCATTGTAGTCACACTAAATGATTGGATGGTTTAGTAAAGATAATATTCGATGATGGCTTTATTAAACCTAATATGGTTATTAATGTTTGCTCCTTAATCAAGTGATTGCTATAGTACAGGTGCTAATCTAGATGACATGTTAATGATTATTAACTTGACGCTTAAGCAATAAATGGTTACTTATCTATACTTAAGCTTTTATGCAAAATGTTGTTGAGCTAGCTCCACTTACGTCAGCTTTGCATACTCCTTGGTGTCACTTTATTTTTGGTTTATGACAGGTAAGTCTAGCTGAGTGCCCCTCGTACTCAGGGTTTATCCCACCATGTTGCAGGTGCAGCTCTCGGCCTGCTGAAGATGGTGGCTAACTGCCGATGGGCTCGGCAACTCTATATAGTGTTCTCATCTATATGCTTTTGTCACAGGATGTCACTTATGCTAGCAATGTATTTGGAACTTATGTTATTGTAATCATTTCAAGTTATGTTGTTTTCTCTAATTAGTTTTGACATTCAAACTTGTACTATTACTTGTGAACTCATTTATAATATTATTTCCATTGTAACTCCATGTATGAGACTTGTATTTGCTAAATCATGCGATCTTGGTTGTGAAGTTGATTTACCGAGGTCTATCATGACACTTGGCGGACTACCAGGTTTATATGAGTGAAAGTATGTGCGCGCCAACATGTTAGACGGAGACAGTTGTACCTAAACTTGTATAAATTGGGTGGTTTCGACACACATGACACCAAGGTGTTCCGTCAGGTCCATCCAAAATGATTTCTGAGCCTATGGTATGATCAGCGCAAACCGAGCAACTATCTTGCGTCAAGATTAGCACTATCACCAAACGAACCGAAACAAGCTTCCACTTGAGCCTCATCACCTAGTAGTACCATCTGTTGCGTCCAAAATAATTTCTGTGCCTATGTTACCTTTGGCGCAAACCGTGCACCTATATTGCACCAACACTAACAATGTCTCCAAATGGACCAAAACGAGATTTCACATGACTGACGTCACTTAGGAGTTCCATCGGGTGCATTGAAAATGATTACAGAGCTAGTGGTACATTCGGCGCAAACCGTGCACCTATCTTGCATCAGGATTAGCACAATCTCTAACCAGAATGAAGTGAGCATCCACTAGAGCCTCGTCACCTAGGAGTACCATCGGGTGCGTCCAAAAGGATTTTTGAGCTTATGGTACGTTTCGTGCAAACCCTGCATCTATCTTGCACCGACAATAACACTGTCTCCAAATAGACTGCAATGAGATTCCATATGACCCACGTCACCTTGGAGTTTCATCAGGTGCGTCCAAAATGATTTTAGAGCCTGTGGTACATTCGGTGCAAATCATGCACCTACCATGCATCAAGATTAGCACTATCTCCAAACAAACCAAAGTAAGCATCCATTAGAGCCTCGTCACCTAGGAGTACCATCGGGTGTGTCCGAAAGGATTTTTGAGCCTATGGTACATTTGGCGCAAACTGTGCACCTATCTTATGCCGGCACTAACACTGTGTCCAAACAGACCGAAATGAGATTCCACATGACCCACAGCACCTAGGAGTTCCATCGGGTGCAATCAAAACGATTTTAGAGCCTATGGTACATTCGGCGCAAATCGTGCACCTGCCTTGTATCAAGATTAGCACTATCTCCAAACGAACCGAAGTGAGCATCCACCAGAGCTAGTCACCTAGGAGTACCATCGGGTGCGTGCAAAAGGATTTCTAAGCCTATGGTACGTTTGGCACAAACCATACACCTATCTTGCACCGGCACTGACACTGTCTCCAAACAGACTGAAACGAGATTCCACATGACCCACATCACCTAGGAGTTCCATCGGGTGCGTCCAAAACGATTTCAAAGCCTATGGTACGTTTGATGCAAACCGTGCACCTATCTTGTGTCAAAATTAGCACTATATCCAAATGGACCAAAATGAGCTTCCACTTGAGCCTCGTCACCTAGGAGTACCATCTGGTGCGTTCAAAATGATTTCTAAGCCTATGGTACGTTTGGCGCAAACCGGGCACCTATCTTGCACCGACAATAACACTATCTCGAAATCTACCGAAACGAGATTCCACCTAACCGACGTCACGTAGGATTTCCAACGAGTGCGTCCAAAATGATTTATGAGCCTATGGTACGTTTGGGGCAAACCATACACCTATCTTGCATCAAAGTTAGCACTATCTCCAAGCAGACCGAAACGAGCTTCAACTTGAGCCTCATCAACTAGGAGTACCATCGAGTGTGTCCAAAATGAATTGTGAGCCTATGGTACGTTTGACATAAACCGTGCACCTATCTTGCACTGACAATAATCCTGTCTCCAAACAGATCGAAACAAGATTCCACATGACCGACATCACCTAGGTGTTCCATCGGGTGCATCCAAAATGATTTCAAAGCCTATGGTATGTTCAGTGCAAATCATGCACCTATCTAGCACCGACACTAACAATGTCTCCAAATGGACTGATACGAGATTCCACATCACCCACATCACCTAGGAGTTCCATTGGGTGCATCCAAAATGATTTTTGAGCCTATGGTACATTCGGCGTAAACTGTGGAACTTTCTTGCATCAGGATTAGCACTATCTCTAAATGAACCAAAACGAGCTTCGACATGAGCCTCATGACCTTGGAGTGCCATCGGGTGCATCCAAAATGATTTTTGAGCATGTGGTATGTTAGGCGCAAACCGTGCACCTATCTTGCACCGACACTAAAACACTGTCTCCAAATGGACCAAAACGAGATTCCCCCTGACCCACGCACCTAGGAGTTCCATCAGGTGCGTCCAAAATGATTTTCGAGCCTATGGTACATTCGGCGCAACCCGTGCACCAATCTTGCATCAAGATTAGCACTATCTCCAAATGGATTGAAACGAGCTTTCCCTTGAACCTCATCACCTAGGAGTACCATCGAGTGCGTCCAAAATGATTTGTGAGCCTATGGTACATTTGGCGCAAACCATGCACATGTCTTGCACCGACACTAATACTGTCTTCAAACAGACCGAAATGAGATTCCCTATGACCCACATCCCCAAGGAGTTCCATCAGGTGCATCCAAAATGATTTCTGAGCCTATGGTATGATCGGCGCAAACCGAGCAACTATCTTGCATCAAGATTACCACTATCTCCAAACGGACCAAAATGTGCTTCCACTTGAGCCTCACCACCTAGTAGTACCATCAGGTGCGTCCAAAATGATTTCTAAGCCTATGGTAGCTTTGGCAAAAACCGTGCACCTATATTGCACCGACACTAACACTATCTCCAAATGGACCGAAACGAGATTCCACATGACCGACGTCACTTAGGAGTTCATAGAGTGCGTCCAAAATGATTTTTGAGCCTATGGTACGTTGGCTCAAGCCATGCACCTGTCTTGCACTGACACTTACACTATCTCCAAATAGACCAAAACGAGATTCCACATGACCGACATCACCTAGGACTTCCATCGGGTGCATCCAAAATGATTTCAGAGCCTATGGTACGTTCGGCGCAAACCGTGCACCTATATTGCATCAAGATTAGCACTTTCTCTAAACAGAACAAAGTGAGTATCCACTAGAGCCTCGTCAACTAGGAGTACCATTGGGTGCGTCCAAATGGATTTCTAGGCCTGTGGTACGTTTGGCGCAAACTGTGCACCTATCTTCCACCAGCACTAACACTATCTCCAAACAGACCGAAACGAGATTCCACATGACCCACGTCACCTAGGAGTTCCATCAGGTGCGTCCAAAACAATTTTAGAGCCTATGGTATGTACGGCGCAAACCGTGCACCTACCATGCATCAAGATTAGCACTATCTCCAAATGGACCGATGTGAGCATCCACTAGAGCCTCATCACCTAGGAGTACCATCGGGTGTGTCTAAAATGATTTCTGAACCTATGGTACGTTCGGTGCAAACCATGCACCTATCTTTTTTCAATATTAGCACTATCTAGTGTGGCCAAAATGGACCAAAACGAGCTTCCACTTGAGTCTCATCACCATGGAGTACCATCTAGTGTGGCCAAAATGATTTATGAGCCTATGGTACACTAGGCACAAACTGTGGACCAATCTTGCACTGACACTATCACTGTCTCCAAACAGACCGAAACAAGATTCCACATGACCCATGTCACCTAGGAGTTCCATCGGGTGCATCCAAAATGATTTCAAAGCCTAATTTACGTTCGGTGCAAACCGTGCACCTATATTGCATCAAGATTAGCATTTTGTCCAAACAGAACGAAGTGAGCATCCACTAGAGCCTCGTCCGCTAGGAGTACCATTGGATGCGTCCAAATGGATTTCTAAGCCTATGGTACGTTTGGCACAAACCGTGCACCTATCTTGCACCAGCACTAACACTATCTCGAAATAGACCAAAACGGGATTCCACATGACCCACGTCACCTAGGTGTTCCATCGGGTACGTCCAAAATGATTTTAGAGCCTGTGGTACGTTTGGCGCAAACTGTGCACCTACCATGCATCAAGATTAGCACTATCTGCGAATGGACAAAAGTGAGCATCCACTAGAGCCTCGTCACCTAGGAGTACCATCGGGTGCACCAAAAGAATTTATGAGCCTAAGGTACGTTTGGCGCAAACCGTGCACCTATCCTGCATCGACACTAACACTATCTCCAAACAGACCGAAAAGAGATTCCACATGATCCACGTCAGCTAGGAGTACCATCGGGTGCATCTAAAATGATTTTTGAGCCTATGGTACGTTCGGCGCAAACCATACACCTATCTTGCATCAAGATTAGCACTATCTCCAAATGGATGGAAACGAGCTTCCACTTGAGCCTCGTCACCTAGGAGTACCATCGGGTGCAGCCAAAACGATTTGTGAGCCTATGGTACGTTTAGCACAAACTGTGGACCGATCTTGCACCAACACTAACACTGTCTTCAAACAGACCGAAACAAGATTCCACATGACCCATGTCACCTATGAGTTTCATTGGGTGCGTCCAAAACAATTTCAGAGCCTGTGGTACGCTCGGCACAAACCGGATGCTCGGCTTAAACCGTGCAGCTATCTTGCATCAAGGTAAGCACCATCTCCAAACAAACCAATTTGAGCATCCACTAGAGCCCCGTCACCTAGGAGTACCATGAAAGGTCTTGATGGCTAGAGGGAGGGTGAATAGCCTAATAAAACTTTCTACAAAAAGTTCTAGACAATTTAATTAGCAATAACAAATAGCGAGAAGCAAGTTTTGCCTAGCCTATGGAGTGTTGCAAGCCACCTATTCAAAAAGACAATTCTAATATATATATCACTCAACCGCACAAGTCAAACCGCAAGAGGAAAACTAGAAGGTTACTCTACTCAAGCTACTAAGCACTAGAGAAAACAACTAAGTACTTGAAATGTAATACAAGAGTAGGGTAAGAAATATTTCACCGAGGGGTGATGAATTGAGCCAACCAATCAATAATTCCAAGTGATGATATTCAAGATAACCAATCCACCGAGACAAATCAATCACAATCAATGAAGTGAAGACACGATGATTTATCCCGAGGTTCACGTGCTTGCCAGCACGCTAGTCCCCGTTGTGTCCCCCTATACCACGTGGTTCGGTGGCTAATCGGTATCACACACCGAGCCTCTCAAAAGGTGCCACAAGAACCTACCAAATGGCGAGAAGTTCTGACACGAGCAATCCACTAGAGTTGGAATTCGGTGCTCCGCCGGGGAACCACAAGAACCCCTCACAACAAGCTCACCGGAGCCGGCCATGAACAATCACCAACACGTGCTGGACCTCCACCGTTGCTCCAAGCCGTCTAGGTGGTGGCAACCACCAAGAGAAAAAGAATCCCGCAGCAAATGAACACCCAAGTGTCAACTAGATGCAAACTCACAAGCAAATGCACTTGAGATCACTCAATCTCGCTTTGATTAGGCAAACAAGCAAGGGAGATGAGTGGGAGGGGATGTGCTCAGCTCAAAGGAGTGCTAGAATGATCAACAAGCCAAGCAATCCTCCAAAGAGCCGGCCAACACCTATTTATAGACATACCCCTTCGAATAGAGCTATTAGGTAGTTGATTCTGCTGCAGTCGCGCTGACCGAATGCGCTAGTCGCACAGACCAGACACGTGAAGCTCGACCGAACGTGTTGGTCCCGTAACCGACCGGATGTGCTGGTCAAGCCGAGCAACGCTCCAGCGAGTCAGCGATCGGAAGCGCTAAAGAACTAACCGGACGCGTTACACCCGGCGTCCGGTTTGAGTCTAGTAAGCTCCCGCCATGACCGGACGCGTCTGGTCCATCGTGACGGGACGTGCCACCACATCCGATCAGAAGACCAAGACGCGCGCAAACATTGAGCACTGACCGGACGCGTCCGGTCAAACAGAGATCGCGTCTGGTTCAGCGTCCGGTCACCTCTGTGACCTCCGTTCGCCTCTGTTTGATTCACCCTTTCACATATGAGCTAGACTAAATATGTGTGTCACTTTAGCACATGTTTTAGCTTGTGAAACAACATGTGACAACGCCTCCAAATCTCGACATTGGCATAAAGGAAAATAGGCGTTTCAATTCCTCCAAATCTCGCAAGCTCGGTGGGAGGGAGAGAGGACCCCAAACCCTCTCTACCGCTCAAACTCCAACGCCATCGCAAATGTGCTAACACCACCAAGTGATCACGTCATGTGTGAGTGTCTTAGCATTTTCACAATCATTTTTTGAGGCGTTATTAGTTCTATCCAAATGCATATGATTATGAAATGCACACCTAGAGGCACTTAGGAGTTCAATAGCCACGTCATTCTCCTCTTTATAGTACGGCTATCTATCCTATAATGTAACCACACCCACTAGGTGTCTTGGTTACTAAAACACAACCCTTAAGCATATACCTTTGCCTTGATCACGTCGGGTTGCGTCCAAATCCAAGTGTGGCCATCATGATCACCATGTTCATCTTGCCACCAACATTGGAATGTACTAATCCTCATATGCTAAATACAACTTAGGCATAGGATTAGTACTTAGGCATTGTCACTAATTACCAACACCAAACATAGAGCTTTCATACCATTGGGTGCATCTAAAAGGATTTCTGAGCCTATGGTACGTTTGGTGCAAACCGTGCACCTATCTTGCACCAACACTAACACAGCCTCCAAATAGATGTTAATGAGATTCCACTTGAACCACGTCACCTAGGAGTTCCATCGGGTGCATCCAAAATGATTTCAGAGGTTGTGGTACGTTTAGCACAAATAGACCAAAGGCTCCACTAGAGCCTCGTCACCTAGGAGTATGATCGGGTGCGTCCATAACGATTTCTGAGCCTATGGTACGTTTAGTACAAATCATGCACCTATCTTGCACCGACACTAACACTATCTCCAAACAGACCAAAACAACATTCCACGTGACCCACGTCACCTATAAGTTTCATTGGGTGCATCCAAAACAATTTTAGAGCTTGTGGTACGCTCGGCGCAAACCGTACGCTCAGCTTAAACCATGTAGCTATCTTGCATCAAGATTAGCACTATCTCCAAATGGACCGATGTGAGCATCCACTGGAGCCTCATCACCTAGGAGTATGATCGGGTGTGTCCATAACGATTTATGAGCCTATGGTATGTTTGGTGCAAATCATGCACCTATCTTGCACCGACACTAACACTGTCTCCATACAGACCAAAACTAGATTCCACTTGAGCCTCGTCACTAAGGTGTTCCATCGGGTGTGTCCAAAATGATTTCCGAGCCTACGTTACATTCGGTGCAAACCGAGTAACTATCTTGCATCAAGATTAGCACTATCTCCAAATGGACCAAAAACGAACATCCACTTAAGCCTCGTCACCTAGGAGTACAATCGACTACGTCCAAAACAATTTCTGAGCCTATGGTATGTTTGGTGCAAATCATGCATCTATCTTGCACTGACACTAACATTGTCTCCAAACGGACAGAAACGAGATTCCAAATGACCCACATCACCTAGGAGTTCCATCGGGTGCATCCAAAACGATTTATGAGCCCATGGTACAATCGGCGCAAATGGAGCTACTATCTTGCTTCAAGATTAGCACTATCTCCAAATAAACCGAAACGAGCTTCCACTTGAGCATTGTGACTATGGAGTGCATCGGGTGCATCCAAAACGATTTCTGAGCCTATGGTACGTTTGGCACAAACTGTGCACCAATCTTGCACTGACACTAACACTGTTTCCAAATGGACCAAAACGAGATTCCACATGAACCACGTCACCTAGGAGTTCCATCAAGTGCGTCCAAAATGATTTCAGAGCTTGTGGTACATTCGGGGGAAACCGTGCACCTATCTTGCATCAAGGAGAGCACTATCTTCGAATAGACCGAAATGGGCATCCACTAGAGGCTCGTCACCTAGGAGTACCATTGGGCGCATCCAAAGGTATTTCTGAGCCTATGGTACGTTTGGCACAAACCATGCGCCTATCTTGCACCGACGCTAACATTGTCTCCAAATAGACTGTAACGAGATTCTACATGACCCACGTCACCTAGAAATTCCATCGGGTGCATCTAAAACGATTTCATAGCATGTGGTACGTTCGGCGCAAACCGTGCACCTACCTTGCGTCAAGATTAGCACTATCTCCATACGGACAGAAGTGAGCATCCACTAGAGCCTTTTCACCTAGGAGTACCATCGAGTGCGTCCAAAAGGATTTCTGAGCCTATGGTATGTTTATTGCACACCGTGCACCTATTTTGCACCGACACTAACACTGTCTCCTAACAGACCGAAATGAGATTCCACATGACCGACGTCACTTAGGAGTACCATTGGGTGCGTCCAAAATAATTTCTGAGCCTATGGTGTGATCGGCGCAAACCGTGCACTTTTCTTGCACTGACACTTACACTGCCTCCAAATGGACCGATACAAGATTCCACATGACCCACGTCACCTAGGAGTTCCATCAGGTCTGTCCAAAATTATTTCCAAGCCTATGGTATATTCAGCGCAAACCGAGCAACTGTCTTGCGTCAAGATTAGCACTATCTCTAAATGGACTGAAACGAGCATCCACTAGAGCCTCGTCACCTAGGAGTACCATCGGGTGCATCCAAAATGATTTCTGAGCCTATGGTACGTTTGGTGCAAACCGTGCACCTATCTTGCACCAACGCTAACACTATCTCCAAACAGACCGAAACAAGTTTGCACTTGAGCCACGTCACCTGGGAGTTCCATCGGATGTGTCCAAAATGATTTCTGAGCCTATAGTACATTCGGCGCAAACCGACCAACTATCTTGCGTCAATATTGGCACTATCTCCAAATGGACATAAATGAGCATCCACTTGAGCCTCGTCACCTTGGAGTACCATCGGGTGTGTCCAAAATGAATTCTAAGCCTATGGTATGTTTGATGCAAACTGTGCAACTATCTTGCATTGGCACTAACGTTGTCTCCAAACGAACGAAAATGAGACTCCAAATGACCCACGTTACCTAGGAGTTCCATCAGGTGCATCCAAAGGGATTTACGAGCCTATGGTATGATCGGTGCAAACGGAACAACTATCTTGTGCCAAGACTAGCACAATCTCCAAACAGACCGAAACGAGCTTCCACTTGAGCCTCATGACCAAGGAGTACCTTCAGCTACATCCAAAATGATCTCTTAGCCAATGGCACGTTTGGCGCAAACCGTGCACCAATCTTGCACCGACACTAACACTATTTCCAAACGGATTGAAATGAGATTCCACAGGACCCACGTCACCTAAGAGTTTCATCAAGTGTGTCCAAAATGATTTCAAAGCCTGTGGTATGTTTGACGCAAACCATTCACCAATCTTGCATCAAGATGAGCACTATCTCCAAACAGGCCGAAATGATCATCCACTAGAGCCTCATCACCTAGGAGTATCATTGGGTACGTCCAAAGGGATTTCTGAGCCTATCGTACGTTTCGCGCAAACCATTCGCCTATCTTGCAATGACACTAACACTGTCTCCAAATGGACTATAACAAGATTCCACATGACCCACATCACCTAGGAGTTCCACCGGGTGCATCTAAAACAATTTTAGAGCATGTGGTACATTCGGCGCAAACCGTGCACATACCTTGCATCAAGATCAGCACTATCTCCAAATAGACCAAAGTGAGGATCCACTAGAGGCTCGTCACCGAGTACCATCGGGTGCGTCCAAAAGGATTTTTTGAGCCTATGGTACGTTTGGCACAAACCGTGCACCTATTTTGCACCGACACTAACACTATCTCTAAATAGACCGAAATGAGATTCCACTTGACCCACGTCACCTAGGAGTACCATCGGCTGCGTCTAAAACTATTTCCGAGCCTATGGTGCAATCAGTGCAAATGGAGCAACTATCTTGCGTCAAGATTAGCACTATCACCAAATAGACCAAAACGAGCTTCCACTTGAGCCTCATCACCTAGTAGTACCATCGGGTGCATCCAAAATGATTTCTAAGCCTACGATACCATTGGCACAAACCGTGCACCTATATTGCACCAACACTAACACTGTCTCCAAACAGACCAAAATAATATTCCACATGACTTACGTCACCTAGGAGTTTCATCGGGTGCATCCAAAATGATTTCAGAGCCAGTGGTATGTTTGGTGCAAATCGTGAACCTATCTTGCATCAAGATTAGCACTAACTCCAAATGGAATGAAGTGAGCATCCACTAGATTCTCATCACCTAGGAGTACCATGAGGTCTGTCCAAAAGGATTTCTGAGCCTAAGGTACGTTTGGTGCAAACCATGCACGTATCTTGCATCGACACTAACACTGTCTCCAAATAGACTGAAATGAAATTCCACATGACCCACTTCACCTAGGAGTACCATCTGGTGCATCCAAAATGATTTTCGAGCCTATGGTACGTTCAGCGTAAATCATGCACCTATCTTGCATCAAGATTAGCACTATCTCCAAATGGGCCAAAACAAGCTTCCACTTGAGCCTCGTCACCTAGGAGTACAAACAGTGCACCTACCTTGCATCTAGATTTGCACTATCTCCAAATGTACGTGAGCATCCACTAGAGCCTTGTCAGCTAAGAGTACTATCGGGTGTGTCCAAGAGGATTTCTGAGCCTATGGTATGTTTGGTGCAAACTATGCACCTGTCTTGCATCGACACTAACACTGTCTCTAAACAGACCGAAACAAGATTCCACATGACCCACATCACCTAGGAGTACCATTGGGTGCGTCCAAAACAATTTCTAAGCCTATGGTATGATCAGCGCAAACTGAGCAACTATCTTGCGTCAAGATTTGCACTATCTCCAAACAAACCGAAACGAGCTCCCACTTGAGCCTCGTCACCCAGTAGTACCATTGGGTGGATCCAAAACAATTTCTAAGCCTATGGTACCATTGGCGCAAACTGTGCTCCTATATTGCACCAACACTAACACTGTCTCCAAACGGACCAAAACAAGATTCCACATGACCGATGTCACCTAGGAGTTCCATCGAGTGCGTCCAAAATGATTTTAGAGCTAGTGGTATGTTTGGCACAAACTATGCACCTATCTTGCCCCGACACTAACACTGTCTCTAAACAGACCAAAATGAGATTCCACCAAACCCACGTTGTAACACCCCAGGTGTTTGTCACCAGTTAAGCAATGAGTTTGAGCTCAAACATGGCATGTTAGGTGGTGATGAAGATGTGAAAGCCAAATCTATAAACATGAGCCCAACATAAAGGTGGATATTGCACTCTTGCCTAGATATAGGCCCTTTTCAAGATATATGCTTAGTTGGTGTTACTGGAACCTCTTTCATGTGTCTCACATCAATATCCATCTATATTGATCACTAGAAAAGTCTCACGAAGTTTGGAATCAAGAAGTCACATGAAATGATAAGTTATATTCTCGTTGGAATGGCATTATTAAGTGAATGGAAACATGGGTCATCAACCAAACCTTGCAATCTTGCCCAAATGACTCTAATTGAACTCTACAACAAAAGTCACAATGGGTTCATGTTGAGCAAATGTCAAGAAAATACCTCAATTGGTCGAAAATCCTAATTCCAGGGTTTATCATGATGCTACATTGACCAAAGTAAAGAAATGGTTTATGATCAGGATACAAGGTTTGACCTTAAATAAAGTTTTAGTTTAGTTGGTGTGCTACAAACTTTCTTTAAGGAGCAAGACACAAAACAGCTTGGAAATTTGTCAAACAGAGGATCAAATATTCAACTTGCTGTTGTTTCCTGCACTTAGAATTATTCTAAGTCATGGAGATGTTACTCAATGTCAATGGTTATTGGCGCGTCACGTTCTAGAGTTTTTGTTAAGCAACTTGAATTGATCCTTTAATAAATGTTGGAGTTTACATATTGGAGAAGGACATACAAGAAGTTGGATCAAATTTGACCATGTTGTGACCAAGTAATTGGAGTCCAGACCGAGCAAAGCTTAATCTTCGTTCAGCCACTGACACTGTCATTTTGGTGATTAATTAACCATTGTTACATAGCCCTAATGACGATGACCCCTTAAGCAATCTTGTAGAGTAGCCCGTGATCAACAACTTTGCTTCAAGGCCCAAGGCCCAATTTGAACCGTAGCCGGCCCAAAAATGGCCTCCACACGGGCACAGAGACGCACACCATGTGTTCGAGATTATGCCCTTTGGGCGACGTGAGTACGGGATGTGGCCGCCATGCACTTGCAATGCGCCTCACCTCACCTCCACACGCCCCCACATCCTGCTACCATTGTGGAGCAACGCCAGAGGGCCCTCCCCTTTCCCATCCACTCCCTACTCGCTCTCCCTCGCTCTCTGGCCGCTCTAGGGTGGAGCTACCGTGGCCGCCATTTTGGCGACCCAAGCTCCATGCCACCCACGTGGCTGCTGTGCTGCCGTCTAGAACTGTATGTGTAGGTTGATTGCTTTAGCTTACTCTTGCTTGGCTAAATATGATTAACTAGTTTTTGTTTGATGGATGCTTGCAGCGTCTTGAATGTACTTGTCTTTTGTGTCATGCTAGATGTGCTTGCCATCTCCTATGTTATGCTTAATTGATGATTAAGTTAAATAGCTCTCGGTGCTTATGTTAAGTTTGGTGTGCTTTCATGAATGCTTTGCATATTACACTTCTATGCATTCATACATATGCATTGTTGCACCTCATTTAGGTACGCTAGATGCACCACGAGAAGGACGTGATGTTAGAGCCGAACCCAAAGATGGTGTTTGGATATCTATCCAGAAGATGGGAGGACTAAGAAAGTGTTAAGATGGGAGATACTCGCCAAGCGAGTGTCATCACACTGACCTAGAGTTGGATCCTAGGCAAGCCACGGAGCATTATAACCCTCCTACTTTATGAAAGCAATTGAGTATATATGTTATATATGTATTGTTTCATTAAGTATAAGAGTTGTCTGAAACCCTTGCTGCATTTATAATCTCTCCTTGTCCAGAGCACATACCCCGAATCCTAATTAGTTCGGATCGAGTAAATGCTTAGGCCTGCTTAGACCGGTAGAAGTCGAGTGATCTCCTATCACCTGCGAGATATAGGGATCTATCTGATCACGGTTGGCTATATTTACTATTTGTGAAAAAGAATCATGGATAAAATGAATGAAGACCAGGCAGAATCTTATAGGTGGGTTGTTATGCTTATAGTGATTCCATCTGTGTCGATTAAGGACTAAGGCATGGAGCCTTTCTTGTCATTTTGAATGCATGCCCCTCACTTAGCTGGCCAGATCCGATGAACCGACCACGGAGCCGAGTAGCTCCACTCAGGCCAGAAACTGGTAAGTGAAAGTGCACCTCGGATGGGAGCCATTGCTAGTGTCCAAGGGCAAGTGTTTAAAAGTTCTGAACGTCCTGGTGGCATGGTATCCCTAAGCGTGCGGCGCTGATTGGGCCCACGATTTCTGAGTTGTACCAAAGGTGATCCAGGGTGGTAGTTGCCTGGCCATCTAGGGTTTGTGTTAGGAATAAGTCCCCAGCTGGGTAGTAATTGATTCAAATCACCATCTCTCCGAGATAATGAGAAACTTGATGGGATTATCTCCATTGTAGTCACACTAAATGATTGGATGGTTTAGTACTGATGATATTCGATGATGGCTTTATTAAACCTAATATGGTTATTAATGTTTGCTCCTTAATCAAGTGATTGCTATAGTACAGGTGCTAATCTAGATGACAGGTTAATGATTATTAACTTGACGCTTAAGCAATAAATGGTTACTTATCTATACTTAAGCTTTTATGCAAAATGTTGTTAAGCTAGCTCCACTTACGTCAGCTTTGCATACTCCTTGGTGTCACTTTATTTTCGGTTTATGACAGGTAAGTCTAGCTGAGTGCCCCTCGTACTCAGGGTTTATCCCACCATGTTGCAGGTGCAGCTCTCGGCCTGCTGAAGATGGTGGCTAACTGCCGATGGGCTCGGCAACTCTATATAGTATTCTCATCTATATGCTTTTGTCACAGGATGTCACTTATGCTAGCAATGTATTTGGAACTTATGTTATTGTAATCATTTCAAGTTACGTTGTTTTCTCTAATTAGGTTTGACATTCAAACTTGTACTATTATTTGTGAACCCATTTATAATATTATTTCCACTGTAACTCCATGTATGAGATTTGTATTTGCTAAATCATGCGATCTTGGTTGTGAAGTTGATTTACCGAGGTCTGTCATGACACTTGGTGGACTACCAGGTTTATATGAGTGAAAGTATGTGCGCATCAACATGTTAGACGGAGAGAGTCATACTTGAACTTGTATAAATTGGGTGGTTTCGGCACACACGACACCTAGGTGTTCCGTCAGGTGTGTCCAAAATGATTTCTGAGCCTATGGTATGATCAGCGCAAACCGAGCAACTATCTTGCGTCAAGATTAGCACTATCACCAAACGGACCAAAACAAGCTTCCACTTGAGCCTTGTCACCTAGTAGTACCATCTGTTGCGTCCAAAATAATTTCTGTGCCTATGTTACCTTTGGCCCAAACCGTGCACCTATATTGCACCGACACTAACAATGTCTCCAAATGGACCAAAACAAGATTCCACATGACCGACGTCACTTAGGAGTTCCATCGGGTGCATTAAAAATGATTTTAGAGCTGGTGGTACATTCGACGCAAACCGTGCACCTATCTTACATCAGGCTTAGCACTATCTCTAAACGGAATGAAGTGATCATTCACTAGAGCCTCGTCACCTAGGAGTACCATCGGGTGCGTCCAAAAGGATTTTTGTGCTTATGGTACGTTTCGCGCAAACCTTGCACCTATCTTGCACCAACAATAACACTGTCTCCAAATAGACTGCAATGAGATTCCATATGACTCACGTCACCTAGGAGTTCCATCGGGTGCGTCCAAAATGATTTTAGAGCCTATGGTACGTTTGACGCAAATTGTGCACCTACCATGCATCAAGATTACCACTATCTCCAAACAGACCAAATTAAGCATCCACTAGAGCCTCGTCACCTAGGAGTACCATCGGGTGTGTCCAAAAGAATTTTTGAGCCTATGGTACGTTTGGCGCAAACTGTGCACCTATCTTATGTCAGCACTAAGACTGTGTCCAAACAGACTGAAACGAGATTTCACACGACCCACAGCACCTAGGAGTTCTGTCGGGTGCGATCAAAACAATTTTAGAGCCTATGGTACGTTTGGCGCAAACCATGCACCTGCCTTGCATCAAGATTAGCACTATCTTCAAACGAACTAAAGTGAGCATCCACCAGAGCTAGTCACCTAGGAGTACCATCGGGTGCGTGCAAAAGGATTTCTGAGCCTATAGTACGTTTGGCACAAACCGTGCACATATCTTGCACCGGCACTAACACTGTCTCCAAACAGACCGAAACGAGATTCCACATGACCCACATCACCTAGGAGTTCCATCGGGTGTGTCCAAAATGATTTCAAAGCCAATGGTACGTTTGATGCCAACCGTGCACCTATCTTGTGTCAAGATTAGCACTATCTCCAAACGGACCGAAACGAGCTTCCACTTGAGCCTCATCACCTAGGAGTACCATCTGGTGCGTCTAAAATGATTTCTGAGCCTATGGTACATTTGGTGCAAACTGTGCACCTATCTTGCACCGACAATAACACTATCTCGAATTCTACCGAAACGAGATTTCACCTAACCCACGTCACGTAGGATTTCCAACGGGTGCGTCCAAAATGATTTACGAGCCTATGCTACATTTGGGACAAACCATACACCTATCTTGCATCAAGGTTAGCACTATCTCCAAGTAGACCGAAACGAGATTCCACATGACCCACATCACCTAGGAGTTTCATCGGGTGCGTCCAAAATAATTTCAAAGCCTATGGTACGTTTAATGCCAACCGTGCACCTATCTTGTGTCAAGATTAGCACTATCTCCAAACGAACCGAAACGAGCTTCCACTTGAGCCTCGTCACCTAGGAGTACCATCTGGTGCGTCCAAAATAATTTCTGAGCCTATGGTACATTTGGTGCAAACCCTGCACCTATCTTGCACCGACAAACGTAAGTTTTAATTCCAAATGTTTTATTTCGGATATCCATTGGATATCCACGGGTGAAAAACCAAACCGGAAACCAAACCCGATACCAAACCTGAAACCAAAACCGGGTGAGAAACCATCCCCAAACCCGAACCCGCAGGATCCGAAACCCGCGGATATCCGACCCGAACCCAATCCGCTGCCATCTCTAGTTGCTTCCGCATTTGCTTCCCTGCTGGTGGAAGCAGGGTACATCATATTTGAATTGGATAAAGCACTCTTTACACAGCAATACCATATACAAATGTACCACAAACTTGCCGAAGCCTAGGTTGATGTCATTTAGCACCCAGGACCCAGCTTGTCAAACTAGCACAATATACATGCCTAATTAGTCGTAACTCAACACAACCAGCACGCTAAGAAATACAAGCCTAGACACAAACCGGAAACCATTCGATGTAACACCAAAATACAAACCAATCAGCAGAACCCAATGCCTGGAAAACAATGAGGCATCAGTTTGTTAAATATACTGACCGACTACTCTATTGATTCCCATCCTAGTTTGGATAGATGTACATTGAAGACTGGAACTTCACATGGCCATTTACTCGCACAAAACATGCTTCTTATAAAGTGCAAGTATATCTTTCTTGTTTGGATTCTTCAGCTCTAGCAAATGCACACCAAATCCATGCTTAGTTAGCTCCTCTTTCAATTTAGCTATGGTGAACTTTTTGTAACCATCTGGATTGCCATCTTTTACATCCGTGCTGACTGTAACGCTGCCTTCTCTCATATGAACGGAACCACCATCCTCAGTTTGGACAGGCTTCAACGGGGTAGTGTTGCTTTTGGTTCTTTTTCTGCTCCTCTCTGGAGGATCAATGTCCATATCTTGGATAGAATCCAGACGTACTTCATTATCTCTCAACCTTTTGCCATAGGTAGTGGTCCGGAGCTTGCTATCTAGTGCAGTCTCAACAAGACGAATCGATGTCAGCTCCTGATGGAGTATATCAAGTTTACCTTGGGCAGATTGTAGCTGTACAGATAAGGCCTCTGCACGCTTATTGGCTTCAGCTCTAGCTAAACGTTCCGTTGCCAACAGACTCTCAAGGACATGAACGGTGCTGGACCTTTGTTCGTTGCTACGGCTCAGTAAATCATCCATTTCTTTCTCCCGCTCAGCAACCCTACTCGCAAGCAAGGTAACCTTGGACCAGGCATCAGATTCAGAATTTCGCATTCTCTGAACTTCGCCAGATAGATTGACTTTTTCCTGCTCCAATCTGTCTACCTGTCTTTGAACTCTCTCTATAACTGCTACCTTTTCCATCGATAACCGCTGTGCCTCATCCTTCTCTTTCTGGGATGCAATAGCCTCTGTTCGAGCTGCATCAGCCAACTCAATAGCCTTCTTCACATCCCTTTCTGCAGACTTGTATCTTTGTTCAGCCTCATCATATTTCTTACATTCAGATAAGAACTTCTCTTGAAGATGGTTTTTTTCTTGTTCAAGCATTCTAGCTTGTTTTTCATATGATACTGCTCTGTCTCTCAGAAACTCTAACTTGCTTGTTAGTTCTTTGATTTCATCCTTCAAGCATGCAGTTTCCTTGTTATGGCCCTGTGTTTTTGATTCCGCAACCTGAATAATGTTCAACCATTATAAACTACCCTTCACATTTCAGAATGCATCAATTTAAGGGAAGATTGAAATAACAGAAAAGTCATCACTACCAGCAAGCGCTCAGTCAATACACTTTCTTCACTCTCCGCTTCTCTAATCTTTGCAACTAATTTCCTCATTTCCTCTTCCTGTCAGTAACGAGATGTTACATACATGAAACATCATAACAAAAGGCATCAAACAGGTAAAAAATGAGAGATTAGAGAGAGAGAGAGAGAGAGAGAGAACCTTTTCCTCCAAATGTGAGGCAAACTCTGCCCTTATAGCACTTTCCCTTTCTTGTGCAATTTTGTTAATTTGTTCTTGCACTGATGCGAGTCTCTCCAATGCAGTTTTAGCCTGCACAGCAGCCATTTCGTATTTCTTCTTCCATTCTGCAGCCTCATCTTGAGCAGAGGCTGCCTGTTCCTGAGCTGCTCCCAACTTTCCTTCTGCAGAGCTATGTCTAGACTCAAGAGATGCCAACTGAGCGACAAATCTATCTTGTTCAGCCTTGTGCTGAGAAACAGATCGTTCATACTTCACCCTCCAATCAGTGCATTCATGTCGGACATGATCAAGTTCTTTAGATATGCTTACACAGCGTTCTTCTAATGTGCTACACTTGGTCCTCAGGTTTGCAAGATTACCACTAAGATCAGCAGTGGCTCTCTGCTTTTCACTTACAGCAGCTTCGTAGCACTTTAGATATTCAGATTTGTGTGCCTCATTGGCCTCAAGTTGCTTCTTTAGAAGTTCTAGTTGGTCTTCATTTGACCGACATCTTAAAGTAAAGGAAGTCCTCTCTGATTCTGCTTCATTTATTAACTTCAAGCAGAGGTCCAATATAGGCCCTTCCAAACTGGAAGAAGCATATTATCAGATCCTTAGAGATGCTAATAAATTAATAAAACATTGAAACTCATAACAAAAAGTGCCAAGCTTCTCACAAACAATAAATGAAGGAGAATTGATGAAAACAATTGAGTAAAATGCTAGGTTATGAACAAAATGGCTCCAGCTGAATTTGTCGCAATTTATTACCGGATACCACAATCAGTTGAATATGCAATAGTGTAGCCATAGTGTCTATTATTAAATCACTATGATTCAATACGCAATTACAAAAAGGGTTTTGAAGTCACAAACTAAAGTGTAAGAATCCATAAAATTATCACTTAGAAACAGTTCTGGTTTCATCTAGAAACATAAAACCCCACAAGCTTTAAACTCACAAGAGACAACAGGTATCCCTATAGTAGAATCAAGAGGAGTTCAATCAGAATATTGGAGAAGTAGGAATAACACAGAAAGAATACTTTGAACCACTTGTGAAAACAACAAAGGCTGGTAGCATAAAAAATTCAAAGTCGTCTCCAAACACACAGACACACACACATGCACACAACTAGTGACACAAACATAGGAAACTGTGCTCTTCTGAAAACAACTAAACCAAAAAGATCATAGGAATGAACATGAAATTTTTAAGGCTCGGAGGACAAACCACTGTCTTAGAAAGGCAGCAAGCATTCTCCATTTGGCTGGGCCAGTACAAGATGTTTCATATTCAGCAAGTGCAGTTTCGAGGACCTGCAGAATTATGTTATGTCAACATAAAAGAAATAAAGAATGAAACAACTGAAATGATAAGGTAGATCAGAAACTAGTAACCTAAATAACTAGTGACACAAAGAACACCAAAAAGTTTGTGCAGGGCTGCAGTCTAACTAAGAGCCCTTGGTAACTAGGACAAAATAATGGATTTTCTTTCAATAGCCAGAACTCAAAACACAAGTTGCACACAAATATGCAAGCACAAAGAGAAGCAAACAGAAAACTGCGTCCCACTTGACTGTTATTGACAAAGACTAATCACAAGTTAGATTCAATCACTAGAGTCATGCACATCATACTGATCAAATACCTGAGTCACAGCAGAAACTTTGACACCAGGAGCAGTGCATGCCGCTCGGATCTTCTTCTCCATGTTGTGTATTGCGTTTGAGCACTGCTTGTCAGCCTCTAAGAAAGCGTTCTTTTTATAATCCTGAACCAGCGCACAGTTGTAAATCAGTGCCCGTAAGCCACAAGAACAAAAAGAAATCATTAAGTCATTAGTGAAAGAAATATAAACTGAACAGCTAACATTATACTAGAGGAGTTGAGCAATATTTTCAACTAACGAGCTGTTTGGTGCGGAGGAATGTAACGCAAACGTAAATGATAATAAGCTGCATATGTTACCGGCGGGATGCAAGTTTGAACTAATTTCATCAACGTTTACGTTACTTTAGAACCAGCCAAACAGCACCTAAATAGTAAAACAGTTAACTATGCGTGAAAGAAACCCCAACAATTTAAATATTAAATATGCCACACCTTAGCAATTTGGCATGAGTAATGGAGTTAAAACTCTTTGTCAGGTGGTTGGGCCTTGGAACCAAAGGTTCCATTATCACAATGGTTGGTAAGGGTTAACACAATGGAACAGTGAACATATAGTGCTCAAGCCCATCATTCTCCTCTACAAATCAACCGCTGCCACCTCCTACACTCCACTTTCTCCTCATATCATGCTGGATGGAACTCCCTCAAGTGGAGGGAATAAGAATCAGCGCCAGAGCCATGCCCCACCGGCTTCACATCCACCACCAGACCCCAAGATTGATCACAAACTCTCCAATCTCCATCCTCTAGCCAACATCCAGTATCTCTCTCAAGGCAATGCAAGGTCACCATGTTTTGACATTATGCATACTAGATACATAGGCAAAAACTGTTGGAGTATAGGCCCATTAGAGGCCCATGTATGGTACTATATATAGCCACCCTTAGGGTTGGCCCAATGATAATGAAAAACAGTTTCAGCATGGTATCAAGCTAGCTTCTTTCCCCCTCCCCTCCCCTGTCATCTAGGCGCCGCCGCTGCCTGCCATGTCCGGCTGGCCGCCCCTTTGCCCTCCCCATCCCTCGTCTACCTCCGACCCCCACTCTCCTCCCACCCTCTCTGCAGTAGCGACGGGTTTCCCCCTCCCCTCCCCTGTCATCTGGGCGCCGCCGCCGCCAGGCGCGCCGCCGCCGGCTGCCATGTCCGGCTGGCCGCCCCTTTCCCCTCCCCATCCCTCATCTACCTCCGACCCCCACTCTCCTCCCACCCTCTCTGCAGTAGCGACGGGTGAGCGCCGCCTCCCTCTCCGATGCGCGCACGCCACCGCATCCCTGTTCGATGCACGCACCCAGCAGTTGCCTTTGCTCCCTCTGTTTCCCTTCCACCGTCCCCTCCAGCCACCGGCTGCCGGACACCTTCCCCTGCAGCCGCCGCAACCCCAGCTTCCCCTCCAGCCGCCGCTCCCGCAGGCGACCTCTCCTACAGCCGCTCCCTCTCCAGCGGCCAGGGCCTTCCCTCCAGGCGCGGGCGCTGCAGCGGGACCTTCCCTGGCCGCCCGCGCGGGCGCTGCAGCGGGGCGTCATGATGGCGCAGGTGCCCATGCCATGCGCCGATGCGGCATGCCATGCGAGTGGGGGAGTCCAGTGCGTGCGGGGAGTGCGGCGCTCCACACCACACCTGATGCGAGTCTACTTTCTTCTCTTCGTCCTCCCCACCCTTCCTGTCCCTCTTCCATCATGGTCGCCAATGGCACCTGCATTCCTGTCTCCTCCATGGGCACTGCCAGTTCCCACGGCTCCTTTCATATTCCTGATGTTCTTGTGGCTCCCGGTATGGTTCACAACCTTCTCTCTATTCGCCGTTTCACAACTGACAACTCTTGTTCGGTTGAGTTTGACCCCTCTGGCCTCACCGTGCGGGATTTGGCCTCCCGGGTTCCTCTGCTCCGGTGTAACAGCACTGGGCCTCTTTACACCCTTCAGTTTCCAGCGTCTGTTTCACCTTCTTCGCCTTCCTCTGCCGCTTTCGCCGCCACTCCTTCCTCCACCACCTGGCATCGTCGCATCGGCCATCCTGGCCGGGATGCCCTGCTGCAGCTCAGTCGTAGTGCCGACATTCGGTGCTCTCGGGCTCATGATGATCACTTGTGTCATGCGTGCCAGCTGGGCCGTCACGTTTGCCTTCCCTTTCAGTCCTCTTCCTCACATGCCACTCGTGTGTTTGATCTTATTCATTGCGACTTGTGGACTTCTCCTGTTCTCAGCATGTCTGGCTACAAGTACTACTTGGTGGTGGTCGATGATTTCTCCCATTATTCCTGGACTTTTCCCCTGCGTGCCAAGTCCGAGGCGTTCCCCACTCTCAGCCACCTCTTTGCTTGGGTATCCACTCAGTTCGGCCTCACCATCAAGGCTGTCCAGTGCGACAATGGCCGTGAGTTCGATAACTCAACCTCACGTGCCTTCTTCCTTTCTCACGGTGTCCAGCTGCGCATGTCTTGTCCGTATACATCCTCTCAAAACGGCAAGGCAGAGCGCATGATCCGCACAACCAATGACATCCTGCGCACCCTTCTGCTCTAGGCATCTCTACCCGCTCGCTTCTGGGCTAAGTGTCTGCACACCTCCACCTATCTCCTTAACCGTCTTCCTTCTACTGCCTGCCCGGCTCCCACGCCTCACCACGCTCTATTCGGTACCCCTCCTCGGTACGACCACCTTTCGAGTCTTCGGGTGTGCGTGCTACCCTAACACCGCCGCCACCGCTCACCATAAGCTGGCTCCCCGGTCGACCCTCTGTGTCTTTCTCGGATACTCTCCGGATCACAAGGGTTACCGATGCTTTGACCTTACCTCTCGCCGTGTCCTCATCTCTCGCCATGTCGTGTTTGATGAGTCGGCATTCCCTTACTCCACCACCTCTACACCCACACCTCCCGCTGACCCTGCGGAGGCTTCCTTCTTTCCCACTGACCCGGCGATTCTGCCACCCTTCTCCCTCTACCCTGCAGGGACCGCTCCGGCGCGCTCTCCTGGTGGTCCCGCCTCGCCCCTGCCAGACTCGCACCCGGACCTTCCTCCGGTACCTGACACGGCCGAGGCAGCCCCGGAGCTTCCACCCTCGCTCCCTGTGGCTTCGCTGCCTCCCGTTGTGCCAGATGCTGCCGTTCCGATCGCAGGACCGAGCGCACCGACCCCACCTCCTCCCGGGCGCTTCGGACTCGTCTACCAGCGACGGCGGGAGCCGAGTCCGCCCTCACCTCCTCCCGGACGCTTCGGCATCGTCTATGAGCGCCGGCGTGCGCCGGCTCCGCCGCTTTCGTCGCCGGTGCATCCTCCACCGGCCTCGCCGCGCTCTCGCGCCAACCCGCCGGTGTACCACCCGCCTCTTCTTCACCGGGACCCTCGTCACACTCACCTGATGGTGACGAGACAGGCGTCTCGCCCGCAGGCCCTCATCGCCACCGCCTGTGAGCCGGGGATCTCTCCGGTACCCTCTTCCGTCCGCGCGGCCTTGGCGGATCCTCACTGGCGCCGCGCGATGGACGAGGAGTACGCGGCCCTCCTCGCCAACCAGACGTGGGACCTAGTGCCCCGTCCGCCGGGCTCCAACATTGTCACTGGCAAGTGGATCTGGACGCACAAGAGGCGTGCTGATGGTTCCCTGGAGCGCTACAAGGCTCGCTGGGTCCTCCGCGGCTTCACTCAGTGGCCCGGCATTGACTATGCTGAGACCTTCAGTCCCGTGGTGAAGCCAGCTACCGTCCGCACCGTCCTCTCCTTGGCTCTCGAGCGCTCCTGGCCTGTGCATCAGCTGAATGTCAAGAATGCCTTCCTCCATGGCACTCTCACTGAGACGGTCTACTGTAGTCAGCCGGCCGGTTTCGTGGATTCTTCTCGTCCTGACTTCGTCTGCCGGCTCAACAAGTCTCTCTACGGGCTCAAGCAGGCACCCCGGGCTTGGTACTCTCGATTCGCTACCTTCCTGCAGACTCTTGGGTTCACGGAGGCCAAGTCTGACACCTCCCTGTTCATATACCACTATGGGGGTGAGACTGCTTACCTGCTCCTCTATGTGGATGACATTGTTCTCACCGCCTCCAGCGAGTCTCTGCTCCACCGCATCATTGCCTCTCTCCAGAAGGAATTTGCTATGAAGGATCTTGGGGTGCTCCACCACTTCCTCGGCGTCACTGTTGAGCCCCGACCTTCAGGCCTGTTCCTCCACCAGCGGCAGTTCACTTGTGACATTCTAGAGCGAGCAGGGATGACCGCCTGCCAGTCATGCTCTACCCCGGTTGACACCCAGGGCAAGTTGTCCGAGGCTGGGGGTCCGATGCTTGGGCCAGCGGACTCCACCGCCTACCGGAGTCTTGCTGGCGCGCTCCAGTACCTCACCTTCACACGGCCGGACATCACTTATGCCGTCCAGCAGCTCTGCCTCTACATGCATGCTCCGCGGGAGCCCCACCTGGCTGCTATGAAGCAGCTTCTCCGCTACCTCCGTGGCACCCTCGGCTACGGGCTGCTCCTCGGCCGATCCTCCACTGTCGAGCTGGTGGTCTACACCGACACTGACTGGGCGGGCTGCCCGGACACCCGCAGGTCCACCTCCGGCTACGCTGTCTTCCTCGGCGGCAACCTGGTCTCTTGGTCGTCCAAGCGCCAGCCGGTGGTCTCCCGCTCCAGTGCCGAGGCGGAGTACCGTGCCGTTGCCAACGGCGTGGCCGAGGCCGCTTGGCTCCGCCGGCTCCTGGCCGAGCTTCACCGCCCCCTCGCCAGGAGCACGCTCGTCTACTGCGACAACGTCAGCGCGGTCTACCTCTCCACCAACCCCGTGCAGCACCAGAGGACCAAGCATGTGGAGATCGATCTGCACTTCGTCCGCGACCGTGTCCATCGGCGACGTCCGGGTACTTCACGTCCCGACCACCTCCCAGTTTGCGGACATCTTCACCAAAGGCCTCCCTTCCTCGACCTTCTCCGAGTTTCGTTCCAGCCTCAACGTCTCCAGTGGCTAGTTGTGGCTGCGGGGGGGTCCTGTGTGTGTTGTGCTCTTTCTTGTTTTCTTTCTTGCCCAGTCTTGGACTCCGCTGCGCCGGTAGTCCAGACTGCAGGGGGGTGTTGGAGTATAGGCCCATTAGAGGCCCATGTATGGTACTATATATAGCCACCCTTAGGGTTGGCCCAATGATAATGAAAAACAGTTTCAGCAAAAACCTTTTACTAAACACGGTTTTTTATTGGCCCTATAATGCATAATCATACGAAAGAAGGTATACTATATACAACTTGAGAAACAACATCAAGTCTTTTCCTCAATGAGGTGAACAAGGTATCAATAAGTATTTTTTTTCAGTGAACTTCAGTTAACATAGAATGTTTCTGCTTACTAACTGATTACTCTCATTTCGTTTGTTTGGACATGATACATTTTGAAGAATAAAATGTTTTAAGAGTGTGTGTGCTTTTTTTGGGGGGGGGAGCCCTGCTCCTGCTCACACCCGGTGAAAAATCACCGCGACCACAGCTCATAACAGAGCACATATTTAATTGCTCCTTAATCTGTGTTTAAGGTGCAATGCTCAACAAAAAACATTTTACTAAGGTTCACATAGAAATATAAATTCACACAAACTCAAGCTGAAAACTAACTTTCAAACCCTAGCAACCAAAGATAACACACCTATATCGTGAAATATTAAGCTATGTTTTCTTTATGTAATCAACCGAGAGATAAGAATGAATTAGTTAACTTTCTACAGAAACTGTAAGCAACCAAAGATCACACAGCTATATCATGAAAAATCAGGGTCTACATAATTGCTACATGAAAATGGCAAGTCTACAGTGTACCTGAAATGCCTTTCTGCAGAAATTGTTAAGAATTTTCTCATAATGGGCACGTGAAGTACCAGTTCCAACAGCAGTAGTATTGTATGCATCAAGTGCCTTTCTTAAAGCAGCTTCATGTGCATCCCTTAAAGCATCCTAAATTTACAAAGTTAACAATTTGCAATGTACAAGGATGTGCTGCATAATTGACCTTTTAACTTACTTCTTCAGCTAATTTGCAGTGGCTGAAAGATGATATGTAAACCTCAGCAGCAGAATCATATGCTCTCCGGCATTCTGCTTCTTCTACGCTCTGCAGTCAAATATAGGACGCAGCTAAACTCAAGGATGTACAAGGAGAGTATTTATTATTAAGAAAGTATCTGATATGATTGTAACCGACTCAACATGGACCACAGGTCCAATATTCTGTGATAAACATTGTATTTTCTTAATACTCTTTATCTAACAATAGCCTCATAACATACTACCTCTGTTCATTATAATGTCAAGAAGAAGAGTTTTTTTTTATAAGGAAGAAGAAGAGTTAATAATATCTTTATCTAACATTGATTCTCCACCAAGACAAATCTGCTGTTTCAATCAATATCCAGGATACTTTGACAGCAATAAATATTTGTCATGTGTTTCATTTGTGCCAGAAATTTTGCATAAAAGTATTCCCATTCCCATTGATACCCCAGTTCATTATAATTCCAAATGATGCACGACCAAATCTTCTCACCATTCTTATGGACACTGACACTTGTCTTTTTCGATGAACTGTTATTTTTACTCATACTCTCTGGTTTTGGTAATCATGTTTTGTTGCTAGACTCATATTGGTTTTATCTCTACCGTGCCCAAGCTTGTTTGAAACAAAGGCTTTGTTGTTGTTGTGTTTTCTTAAGCTTAAATTTGTGAAGCAAGTGACCATAGAAAAACAGTTGAGACTTGAGAGATAACATCAATCTAAAAAAACATGGTTCAATATGCATCAGTTTACATATTACAGACATGATAAGTGCCTAGGTGCATGGCTCAAGAGATAAAATACCTGCCAAGAGGATGAAATGGTAGGCACAGCTCCATTGTTTATTGCATCCAGGAAGGACTGTGTAACACCAGCTAGTACTGGTCCTGTCATAATTGTACCAGCAACTTGCTTAGGCCTTGTCCTCTCAAAAATAAACCTTGTTAATTCGTCCAGTCCAGCTTGAAACTCAGGGCGCAATTTCTCAAGCTGGTAAAACGTTTCCAATTTGAAATGCGTCAAATGAGGAACATATTATTGCAGTGATATGCATACTTCCATAAAGAAAACACAAGAGAATGGGGCTTACAGGGATTTGATCAAGACGTTGCATACTGAAAATACAAGAGAATGGAGCTTACTGGGATTTGATCAAGACGTTGAAGTTCATTTTCACTGTTCAATGGGCGCACCAGTGTGAAACATTCTCTATCGGGGAAAAGGGCACGGATGGACTCACGGATCTAAGACAATTTGCATATGAAATTGAAATTGTAAATAGCAATGCAAACAGAATAAAATAAAAGGCACATCTACAAAATCCAAAAGAATAGAAACCACTATACGAATTTCAAATCAATTGGAATATACTATGACAGAATACCTCATTCTTTGAAGATATGTCCTTTCCTCTGCCTTCAAGAGGCCTCAGTGCAATTTCCAGGTAATCTCGTGGAGTTATCTTTCTACCATTCTCCATTAAATCTAGATAGAAATCCTAACAAAGTGATATCTTGTTAAGACTGGGGAAAAACTCTTTTGGTAGTTTATCAAAGAAATACATAATAACAACATTATCAAAATCAGGGAACCAGTTACCCTCAGTAGCCAGATGAAAATAGGTGAAAACTGCCCAAGTTCAGATGCAGTAGACCTCCCACCATTTGCCCTCACACGGATATGCTTGGTCATTTCAGTAACAAGTGAAAGGCGATCAAGGGCTGCCTCATCTATACCACCCATCTGCAAGGGACAATAAGAAATATTTTTTATTCCCTTGAACATGTTCGATGAAACAGATTAATCACATTGCAAAGTTTTTGTCATATTCATGTGCTCACATTGTCGCGTTATCATATATTTCAAAATATAAGGATAGATACTATTTCTAGCCATTAGATCGCCTACATAAAATGGTTCATATTCTGCCACCTTGGCGAATATAAGCCACCGTTGTTTTAAATTAAACAAGATATATATCCTTATTTTCCTCCTAGCAATGATCACAATGACCAATTATTTTCCTTCTTACATACATTAGTCAGGCCATTGATATCATCTAGAGATGGCAACGGGTACCCGAAACCCGAGTACCCGACGGGTATTACCCGATAAAGAGGCGGGTATGGGATGAATTTTCTACCCGTGGGTACGTTATAGGGCAAAATCCTATACCCATCGGGTATGGTGGGTACGGGTGCGGGTGTATACTACCCATACCCATCTACCCACGGGTAAAAAATACCCGCAAAAAGAATCAACCACCCTCATCATTTTAGTCCATACAACCCATGAATTTAGCCCAAATCCAACTAAACCCTTCTATTATATATATTGCAATGATGTCATTATATGAATATTAGTTTGTAACTTGTTGGAAGCTTGGAATGATTCATTTTTGTACGTGAATATTTGATATTTACATGTAATTCTCGGGTATGATGTCGGGTACGGGTTACCCGTCGGGTAGAATTTACCCGCGCGGGTGCGGGTACGGGAGCACTTTTCTACCCGTGTGCGTGTGCGGGTGCGGGTAACCCGACGGGTACAAAGTGGCGGGTGCGGGTACGGGTGGCCACTACCCGTCGGGTACGTACCCGTTGCCATCATTATCATTGTTTTTGAGGCGTCGCCTAGACATCGCCTAGGCGACAAGGCGTGCCCAGGGTGCTGGGCGTCGGGGTCGCCACGGCATGCGTGCGTATGGCATCCGCCATATGAGATTAAGCGTCGTTTAGGCATGGAAAGGCGTCGGGCGAGCACCTAGAGGCCTGTGGCGGACGCCGGAGCAGCAAGTCGAGAGGAAGGTGGAATCGGGTGGGGAATCGAGCGGACGCGATGAAAACTGGCGGGAATCGACCGCATCGCGTCCACGCTAGAAGGAAAAGGGCGGGAATCGACCGCATATATGCTATTGCACGGCAAATCTCCCACTCGAGGGCTTTTACCACGGGTGCGGGCCGCTACAGCTTCACGGAGAGAGGAGAGGAAAAGAGGCGGCGGCGGCGGCAGCCCTGCTTCTTGGTGGCGGAGGCGGAGGCCTGCTTGCCGCTCCTTGCTCGAGTCCACCGGCCGCGCACACCTTCCGCGAGTCCGCCCCTGCATCTCCGCCTGGCTGCTCGAGTCCACCAGGGGTCCGTCCGCATCGCACCTGCAGCTCCTGCCCGTCCGCACCTGCTCGCTCGCCTCCGTCGACCGTCTACCCATCCGCCTCGTATGCTCCCTGCCTCCTCTCTGGTCTCCTCTGCAGCCCTGCTTCCCTCATCTTCCTCTGCTTTCCTCCTCTTCCTCTGTTTCTTTCCCTCTTCCTCTGTTTCTTTCCCTGCAGCACTAGTCATTAAGTTATATTATGTTATTAGAGACTAATTTGTGGCTATTGAGTGATGAAAGATTTCAGATTTGCTATTTTGCTACTTTACGTTGTGCACTAGCACTCTGGTAGCATTATTTATTATGGTATTACATGCTAAGACTTGGCAATATTAAGGCATGATTTGCTTCTGAATTTTAGTATCATTATATATTAAGATGATCATATGGCGTCGCCTAGGCGTCCGCCATAAATGCCTAGGCGTTGTGAAGGGGGTAGGGCGCCGCGCGTCGCCGCAGCGCCTCAAAAACAATGATCATTATCATCACAGATCAAGAAGCCCATCTAGCCTAATAAACAATACAGAGATGAGACATCTGATTGACAGCATATTTTGCTGAACAAGACAATTGTCTGAATTTATTTGCCACCCACCTACTCCCTCCGTCCTTTATATCTGTTGCCGTTGGTGTGCATGCCACAAGTTTGACTCTATAGAAAATGCGTGCAACATTTGTATCTCCAAATAAATTTATTAAAAAAACTAGATTCAAAGATCTTTCCAATGATACTAATTATGTACTATAAATATCAATATTTTTTAATACAAATTTAGTCAAAGTTGCTTCTCGGGAAGTGCAAACAACAGATATTTAGGGACGGAGGGAGTACTTTCTGGTGAAACATAGTTGGAAGGGCATAAAAGCTGTTTGATGTAGATAACCACATACACAAAGCCCATTTCCTTTTCTTATTTGTATTTGAGCTTCTTTTGATGATGCTAGTGTTATTGTTGTAATGGCCATATGTTATCAATTAATGTAAGTGCAAACATGAAACAGTTCCAACATTATTAGGGATGAACTTGAGAAAAATCTCCAACAAAAGGGTTGTAAAGAAGAAATCATTGCTCACACCTGATTATATATGAACATGCTCGATAGTAGGACTGCCAATGAGAATATCTGAATGCTGTAAGTGCCCTGTAAAAGAGGAAAAAAACCAATGGTTAGTGTTTTTCCAGTTTGAGGGGAAAAAAGTGCCCTGTAAAAGAGGGAAAAAAACTGCATGGAAATGAAATGAGATCATTGAGGTACGTCATACCGTCTGATCATAGGCATCGATGCCCTCGCTGTCAAGTAGCAAAAGACTATATTCAGTTCTGTCAAGGGCAGTTCTCTTTATTGGGGCACTCCACATCCAAAGGCCCTTGGTGCAGGGACGATGAGTACTTGCCACTTGAAACCCGCTACTTCTTCCTAGAAGCTATCACAAGCCCAGAAATAAACCAAATTCCTCAGGGCTTTTCCGCTTTTGGAAAAAAAAATTAACAGATCTTAATAGTGGGATAATTTTATTTTATTAAACATAATCTAGATGATACATACATAAAAAAAAGCAAGTTTAAAACATCAAACTACTGTTGTTTTGTAACAGATTATTATGCCAAGAACCCAAATGATACAGCTCAGCTATCATTTTGCAACCATGTACATCTATACAAAATCATGTCACCATATATAAAAGAGCATCCTTTAACTAGAGCTTATCAACTTAAATCACAATTGAACAAAGTCACCATGTTATGTTTCAAAAACAAAAAGTCACCATGTTATTATTTCTCCTATTTCTGTCAATGTTCCTATCCTTACAGCTCCATATCCGGACATGAACAAATGGTCCATGTCCACTTGAGCAGGCAATGTGCCAAATTTCATACCAAATATCCACAGGAGAAATTATTTATCACAACACTATGGTGATAGGCATTGTTTTAAGGTTTTCCTTTCAATAGCAATTCCAGAAAGTGAACTAATAACCATCTTGTGAGTTAACTGTAGGGTTGTCAGTTGCGAGTCCAGCACTTAGACAGAAACTGATTAATTAAAAGACGACGTTCAAAAAAAACACCAGGACAGCATATAGAGAAGTGCAGAAATACTAGAGGAAAAATTTTTGGTTTCCACCATCCATCACTTTGCATTTTTTTTCTGATGGTCTGTAATTTGCAAAACCCACAAAATTTTCATGTTTCCTTCGAGCTCCAAATGGAACTGAAATCATGCCAAACCAGCTTTCGACCACGGCAAGAGACGGAAGGAGAACCTGGTTAAGGATGAAGCTCTTCCCCTGGCGCGCGCGGCCGCAGACAGAGACGACCCCGACGGGTCCCTTGACGAGCTGCAGCGCGGCCACGGCCTCTGGGTCCATCCGGAACCGGCCGCGCTCGTCGCAGTACACCAGCCGAAGTGGCCGGCCGCCCCCGCCTTCGCCGCCCGCCTCCGCCGCGAACGGCGAGCGCGGCGACGATGCCGACGCCGGGATCCACCGCGAGCGCGGGGTCCCTGTGGCCCCCGCTGCAGCGGAGGACGAGGACGGGGACGCGTCGCCCCGGCGGCCACGGTCCTTAGACGAGCCGCGGAGACCTAGCATCTGCATCATCGCGGCCTGGTAAGGGAGGTGGAGGGGCGCTGGGCTGCTTCGTCTAGGGTTTGGGATTTTTTGACGGAAGGGGGAGTGGTGCTGGCGTAGTCGCGCTTCCCAAGCGTTTTTGACAGGTCGGTTGTTACGTTGCAGGAGCGTTTTTGACAGTATTTTGACAATAATAATAAAATATAAATCAAAGAAATTATCAGTACTCCGCAAGACGAATTTATTAAGCCAAATTAATCTATCATTAGCATATATTTACTGTAGCACTATATTGTCAAATCATGGACTAATTACGCTTGCCTTTTTGGGGTTTTTTTTAACACGGAAATAAGTGTTTCCATCGTACTACATTGGTTTAAGGCTTATCACCGGAAACCAGGTGAGATACAAAGTTCAGTGCATGGTCAAAAAAATAAGTTTGAATCATCTACTGCCAAACCTATACCAAAGTAGCTAAACTATTTGCTACTTTCTCCATCCCAATTTATAAGTCATTGCAAGAATCTTGAAGAGTAAAAGTATCTTATGTTTAAGTAAATTTAAGCCTTATTTAGTTTCTCCCTTAAAGTTTAGTCCCTATCCCATCGTATGTTGTGAATATAGACTAAAAAAATAACTAATTGCACAAATTGCGACTAATTTGTGAGACGAATTTTTTAAACCTAATTATTTCATGATTTGACAATGTGTTACTACAGTAAATATGTGTTAATGACGAATTAATTCGGCTTAATAAATTCGTTTCGTGGATTCTTAGGACTTCTATAATTTGTTTTATTATTACTATCTGAACACTTGATGTGACACCTCAATGTGACACCCCTAAACTTTAGCCCTGAATTTAAACACCCCCTTATATAATAAGATAATAACATTTATGACACCAGCTAAGTACATTAAGTTCTTCATTAATTATAGTTTCATAATATATCTATTTGATTTCATATATCTTTATAATTTTTTCTATAATTTTGGTCAAACTTGAGATGCTTTGACTCTCCAAAATTCTTGGAATGACTTATAATTTGGATAGAGGGAGTACCTGATTAGTGATTACAACACCTGCTACAAGCTGAGACTAAACAATTTGAAAAATCATACATTAGTAAAATTCTAATTTGCCTCAACACAACCCCACATAGACTCGTATCCAACGCTTTTGTCTTAAGCGCTTCACCAAGGTTTAAAGAATTTGTCTCTAGAATAATTTTGGGCATCCCCAGGTGCACTGCTCTCTACAGGATCTTTAGCCTAACAGGTGTTGCAGTTTTCCAACACCCACCTCAAGAACATGTCCATCCTCGTCTCAAAAAAAGCCCCATCCACTATTACCAGATTCTTGGAAGTAAGAGGCATCAAAATTAATCTTGTAGCATTCAGGCCGTGGTGGCTTCCATTTGGGAGTTTCTTTAACCTTGCATCATGGACTAGGTCTAAATCTTTCCCAAAACCATTTGATGGTAAGTAACTAAGCTACAGATCTCGATAGTTGCCACGACAAGTGTAATGACCCGGTTCATTACAATAGAGGCTCTTATTTTTTACCATCAGTGAAGCACCTTATCGAGCCCTTGGAAGGACTTCGACGAACTAGAATCAAGGATCAAGTTGCTCAATTCACCTTATGAAGCGATTCGCATCATGAGTCAACCCCCATTAATAGGAGTCAACCAAAGCTATTGAAGGTGTGATACCTTGAATCTCAAGTACACAATGGTCAGGTTGTCATTGTTTGGGGTATGATTGTTGTCGCATACTAATACTAGGGTACCCGGAGAAAAGAAGCTAATGGTCATCAACACTTACTTGCCTAGACGATTAAAAGCGCGGCTACAGCATCATCTGACCCTAAGGAAACAATTCCCTCCTCGCCCGCCCCCGAGGGCGTGGGTTCCGCCTCGCCCGACCCTGAGGGCGCAGGCCCGGGCACGTCTGACCCCCTAGGGTAAGGCTCCGCCTTGCCCGACCCTAAGGGTGCGGGCCCGGCCACGTCCGACACCCTGGGGAGAGGCTTCGCCTCGTCGACCGTAGGGGTGCAAGATCCGTCTCACCCGGCCCCCTAGAGGGGATTTCGCCTTGCCCAACCCAGGGATTGCGGACTTGGCCTCGGGCGGGGGCGCGGGCTCCCGCAAGGGCCCATACGGCCCCTAATCACTGCGGACGCGGGATGTGGGCCCGAGACTATGCCCTTAACGCTGGGAGGGGCGAACGCATCCTGACGTGACCAGCTGCCGCGACATGTCACGGAACCGTCCAAATTATAAGAGCACAAGTACAAAAACGATCACCAGAGTGATCAAATTCTCATACTTGAGTCCATATAACTCTGGTAGTCCAACGAAATTATGAGGGATTTTAATCCAACTAACATACAAGCCAAGATCATAGTGATTCAATATAACAAGCCACATGCTACATCTATTTCATAAGTAATTCAAAATAGATCGAAATTCAACATAGTTATTACAACTTAAGTTGAAAAGTAGCGGAAGCAAAGTAATTTAAAATTAACATTACTCTTATTTCAAATATATGCCAGTACCAAGGTCAACTTCCATCAAAAGCATTAGAGACAAGATAACTCAGAATGATTATGCCCATGATCACACTCCGCTACTATGGCAGGAGTCATCCAATTCTTGCAATATCCATGATACATTACAACCTGCAACAAGTGGGAATAAACCCTAAGTACGAGAAGATACTCAATTAGACTTACCCGTTATAAACCAGAAATAAAGTGACACCAAGGATCATGACAGACTTATATAAAGTGGACTAGTTTGACAACATTTTGCATAAAAGCTGGCATAACATAAGTAACCATTTAAAGCTTAGCATCATGTTAATAATCATTAACCTGTCATCTATATTAGCACATTTACTAGAGCGCTCACTTTATTAGGAGCAAACAATATTAACCATAGCAGGTATAATAAGGCTATCATCATATCATCATTCCTAAACCATCTTATTATTTAGTGTATCTACTTTGGAGATACTCCCGTCAAGTTCTCACTAACTGGTGAGAGACGGCGACTCGAATCGAATTACAACTCAGCTAAGGGGTATTCCTAACTCTCACCCATGACTTCTCCCGTCGGGGAGCATTAGGTCACCTTTGGGACAACTCAGGAACCAACTTCGTGGATTTGGTCAGCAGCAGTACTCTCAGGGATTACCCTTCTGCCAGGACGATCAAGACTTTTAAATCACCTGCCCTTGGACTCACGCATACGGCTCCCTTCCGAGGCGTACTTTATACTTACTAACTCTTGGCCTGAATTGAGCTACTCGGATTCACGGTTAGAGACACTCGAGTCTGGCCAGCTAAGAGAGAGGCATGCGTTCAACATGATAAAGAAATGCTCCAAGAATCGGTCCTTAAGCGACACAGACAGAGTCACTGTAAGCCTACCACTCTATAAGCCTCCGCCCGGTCTTCATTCATATTATACCAAGTTTTTTTTCCATGATATATTTCTATAGCTCGTAAGTGATAGAAAATCATCCAACTTCTATCGCTTAAAGTAGGGCTAAGCATCTACTCGATCCTGAGCTACATAGGATTGATGGTATACTTTCTGGACAAGGATAGGGTTTATATGCAGCAAGTGTTTTCATCCAACACCTATAACTTAATGCAACAATATATATAATATAGTACTTAATTGTATTTTAGAAATTAGGAGACTTATAATGCTCTGGGGCTTGCCTGTGATCTGACATGAGTCAGTCAAGTTAGCTTGCACTGTATTGACGATGTCTCCACTCTAAGCATGCACTCTAGGGGCCTTCCATCTTCAGGATGGATCCACCAACACCATCTTCGGGTTCAGCTCCACATCATGTCCTTCACGTAGTGCATCTAGCGTACCTAGATGAGATGCAAGATGCAAGTGTATGAATACATGAAAATGCAATAGATGATGCATCACACACTAATCAAGCCAAGTACAAGGTTATACTAAAGACACTTAAGCACATCACTTTGTTTAATTAACATCACACAAACCAATATGTTAAGATAGCAAAGAGGGCACACTCAGCATGGCACACAAGTTCCACATGATCTCAAGTGTATTTAACTTAATTACTAAGGACGTGAACCACACTTAGCAATATGCAAAGCAAGTCAAGGTGAAGCAACAACTATAACTGGAATATACCAATTTCTGGACTTGCAAACGGTAGCTTCGTAAATCAATCATATCTGGAGTTTTATAAATCCAAATGGGAAACAAGACATTCTAGAAAGCTTAGGGAATTATCTACATTTCATCTTTAATCATCTCAGCATAATTCTCAAGTTATCATGACCAAACATGCCAATCTTTCAAGTCTGCACAAAATGTAATCAAAATCTAACAGTAGACTTATTAAGCATGCAACTCCTAAACTCTCAGACCTTGGATCATGAAAATTTAACACAAGAAAGATAAGATAATTAGCACAACTTTTGTATTTACCAAAATCATAGTAAACATCATTTACACCATGAAACTAGTTGTACAAGTAATACTACACATCCAGCCCAAATAGTAGAGGCACAACTATAGATAGAAACTTATAGGAACTGCAGAGAAGCATGACTGGAGTTCTAGACCTCCAACAAACATAATTCTTAACTTTCTAGAAAGCTTATAATGTTACCTACAACTTTCTTATTATCACCTTAAGATGATTTCATAGTTAACAAGGTCAATTAAACCAAGGAAGACATCTCTATCCAAAACATGAACAAAAACTTATATGCTACTTTAAACAGCTATACGTTAAGTTCCACATGTCCAATAAATATGGTTCTAGAATTTTTGGAAAGCTTAACAAATTGTGAACAAATTTATTATAAAATCTAGAACTAATTCTGCTACTAACAAGGTCACACATGGCACACAAAGCAACCCTATCCGAGTTTGGACAGAAACTATCACAGTACTTTAAACAACTATAGTTGAACACATACTTAACAAAAAATTATGCTCTCTAGCTTTATGAAAAGCTTATGAAAAGTACTACAACTCATTTATTATCAATAAGGCATGATTCATAACTTAACTAAGCCAAACAATGCATACAAGCAGAACTGTCCAAAAATAGAAGCAAAGCAGCATATGACATTTGTTATTTTTCATATCTCTAAATCTATCAAGCCTAAAATCCTAAAATTTTTACCAGACATCATACATCACAAGAGTAACATTCACAAAAATTTCATTTCATTTGGAGTTCTATATTTGCAGTTATTAAAAATAACATATCCAACTAGAATTCAACACCTAGCTGCATAAATCTATTTTTACAACTAAAACTTTAAACTAAAATAGGACATATTATAGATCTACAACATAGAAAATTTCATAAGGATTCTAAAAAGTCCTCATTTACTATTTTTGGATTTTTCTATAATTTACTATGAATTTCCAAAGATCCAGCAAAACTAAAACAAAAAGGACCAAATGACAGTATTCATCTAAGTCATAGAGTTCGCAGATAGGCCCCTTTCCTTCTTCAAATTCCTGCATAACGTCCTTGATGGGATTCAATAGAGGGAGGTCATCAGAGCTCATCGTTTGCGGCGAAGGGAGGCCATACCGGTGTCAGGGAAGTGGCGGCGAAGCACCCTAAGACCCGCGGGCACCCTTGTCTTGCTCCACGGTGGCCCGAGGCTAGCCGGCCATGGAGGCAGTGGCCCTTAGTGGTGGCGGCTCCGGCAACCCGGGTTGTAGGTGGCCACGTGACCAAGGCGGCGGTGCATGGGACGGCGAGCAGCGCCCTACGCAGAGGAGCTCGAGGCGGATGTGACGGCGGGGCTTGGCTTGGGGTGAGCAGTGGCGTGGTAGAGGACCGAGCGGCGGTGATGCTCTGCTCGGTTGCAAGCAAGCGAGAATGAGATAGAGAGAGGGTGAACCGAGGGACAGTGAATGAGAGAGCGAGAGAGAAGGGAGGGTGCTCGGCTTCTCCAAGTCGATGTGCGCGGTGACGTGGTGAACATGCGAACGAGCGTCGGGCCACGTGGCAGCAGACCCCTACGTGCGGTCAACCATGACGAGCACAACAGTAGTTCAAACTCTGAAGGAGCTACTAATACTACCACATAATTACAACTAAAACACCATTTCCATCCCCCTCCAACTCCTAATCCGATTGGTATTTGCAAAAACTTCACTAATAGAAGTTGTAGAGCTATAAGAGTATTCCAACTTTGGTTAAAGGATCAAAGTCTAATTTGGCATGGTTGGAGAGATATAAAGCTCCAAAGGAGGGTACCTCAAAACCAGATTCTATAGTCCAAAAGCAAGGCGACTGAAATTGCATTATTCTCCCCCTTCTAACCCTTTAAGCATCACACATTAACTTGAGGCACTATGGTCAACATGGTAGAGCTATATGAGGACAACAATATTGCTTAAGGAACCTTGGGCTGGATCAGCTCGGTTTGCAAGATATTAATTCCCCAATGTAGCTACATATAAACTGAAAGTGGAATTTCAGTCAACACAGCCAAATTTTAGGGTTCCAGAAAACAGCTCGGGATTCAAACTTGGACCCACTGTTTGGCTATTCTAGAGGCTTAACTAGGTCTTGGTCCTTAAACAAAAGTTGTTCTATTCAACTTAAACTACAAATCTTGCTTAAGGTCAAACCTTGTATCTTGAACAGAAATCATTCTTTCATCTTAGTCAACGCAGCATCACGATAAAAGCTCAAACTAGAGTTTTAGGCCGATTGAGGTATTTTCTTGACGTTTGCTCAACACGAACCCTTCATGACTTTTATTGTAAAGTTCAATTAGAATCCTTTGGGCAAGGTTGCAAGGTTTAGTTGATGGTCCATAATTCCATTCACTTAATGGCGCAATTCCAACACTTGGTAAAGTCATTGAAACAAAGACATGACTTATCATTTCATGTGACTTTTGATTCCAAACTTTATAAAACTTTTCTAGGGATCAGTATAGATAGAGAGTGATGTGAGACACATGAACGAAGTGACATCAACGCTCACTTGCATTACCAGGCATGAGCACCAAACATACACACATTGAAACACAGAATAGCAAGGCATGTTGCATATGTTTCAAGGAGATGTTTCAAGCACATTCCATATATACATGTTTCACATGTTGCACTAGTATGTTCCATATGTTTCACTAGTGCATCACATATGTTCCATGCTCATATATGAACAAATGACGCTTAGGCTCATACAATGCAAGAGTCAAAATGTAAGCCTAACACCTGGGGTATTACACGACAGGCCATACCTGGGCACTCACGTCTCCAACAACGCCAGGTGGACCAGCTCTATGCTGCTTAAATCCCCATGCGACTCCTATTGAGGCGGTCTATTGACCATACCGCATGCCGAGACAGGATGAGGCGCCATGACGGGGCAGCGGTGCCTGCCTATAGCACCAGTGATGGACAGGGTCATGACGTGCACACGCCTCCAATGTCGTCCCCAACACTAGCAAGACCCACCTACAGAGGAGAAGGGCGACGCAGCCCTAGGGCTCCCTTCCTCTTGATCTTTTCTCTTTCTTCTTTTTCTTTTTCTCTCTCTCATGTACCCTAGGTCCTTCCCTTGGTCTATAAAAGGGAAGGCTAGGAGCCCCAACGGGCAGGGTCTTTCTTCTTCGAAATCTTTCTAACACTCTCAAGCTCTCTAGAGTCCTTTGAGAAATCTCAAGCACTTCAACCACTTCACCAGAGACTTGGGATCTCATCCCTCTCTCGTCCGTTTGTAACCCCTACTGCAAACTTTAGTGCTAGTAACACGAATAGCAGCGACTGGACGTAGGGACATTCTGCTCAAACCAATATACACCCTTGTGTCCTCTTAGCACAACATCCAGGGGAAACGTGCAATACAAATTTACTCATCGGCGGTTCGAAACACCAACAGTTGGCGCGCCAGGTAGGAGGCTTTGCGTGTTTCGTTGCTTTCATCAGGCTTCAGAGGAGACATCGATCATTCTAACAAAAGAATCAACCCCTGAAGAGTGGATGGGAAGAAAATAAAGAACCTGAAGAACCTATGAAAGATGAACCTATTCTGCCTAAGTCAAGCCCACAAACCAAGCAAGTATGGAAGAAAAAGGTGACATCGCCTGTGTCAATATCACAAGAGGCGCAACCATCAAGGTCTCCATCCCCGAGACCGGATAATGCACCCAAGGAATGAATAAGATTGGAAAAAGTCCTGTCTAGAGGGCTTAAAAATCTGAACCCTTGCATCGGTAGTTATCCATATTTATATTTAGCATTACATGAATTATTTTTACTTTAGCATATGTACTTTTCTATATTAGCATTGCATTTAGAAAAGAAAATAAAAATCTTATTATTGCATTTTAAAATCCTAAAGTCCCATGTGAGTAATTTTATAGTGTGTAAAACATGTAGGAATATTCACTGTGGTGGCATAAAAATTAAAAATACCATACATATATATTTTCTTTTCTGCATTATAAATAAGAAAATCCAAAATAGTAGACAGACATCCTGCTTAAAGTTTGTCAATTAGAAAAAATGTTTAACCCCACAAGAATAACTAACCTCTGAACGGCTGACCGCTAACCTCTTTTCTTAATTCGTGCCATGAGTTTTTGGTGTTCTTATTGGAGTATTTTGCAGGATGATACATATGATCAAGAACAAGTTCACCCGGTCATCTTTATTCACCCGAAGTACATCTTCCTAGATTGCTGCTACACTCACTGCATAAGGAACCCAACTTCCAAATGGATGAGAAAGACTTCTGCTGTTAGAACCACTCTAAGGAAGACCACATCAACATTCAGCTTAGGGGAGAAGCATCCCCCATATATCTAGCTAAGTATTTCATTTCTGTTTAGTTTTTACTATTTTTGAAATTTTGCTAAAGAAATAAAAAGATGCATAACAAACTAAAACAAAATAAAAATTTATGTTATCTATTTATATATATTGTTAAGGTGTGATCTTAAATTTTGAAAATAAAATAAAAAGGTGTGTTTAGTTTTCTTTAAGTTTGGTTTTTAAGAGCTAAATAAAGGGACTATGAGGTAATCTCTTGCTATGAAAATGATAAATAGTTGCTCTATTATAATTCCTTTCAAGTACCTAGTTTTCATCCTTGAATTTTCCTAAGTTTTAGATATGACTATTTTGATATAAAAATTTATTCTGAACATGAAACTCATGGGTAGCATATGCTTGATCTAAGTCTAGTTAATTGACGGATATGATATGAAAAGGCCTGAGCTACTATTTATCTTGTTCCAAGTAATACTAGAGTTCTGAAGATTTATCATTTAAAAATAATAAAAATCTTACATGATGAGCTCATGTATGACAAAACTTGAATTCCTGTTAGAGATATATATGATATTTAAATTTAAAAAACTTTCACTAATATATGCTGCTTATTTTGCATTGAATTTAGTCAAGAATTGTTAATGCCTTATGAAAGGTTTGTCATGCTCTTAAAAATCAAGATCACATATACACCACCCACATATGCACTACTACACCGGGGGTAGACGCATAAACATGTCATTCCATTTAGATCCAACTAAAAATGTTTTACTCCTACACTGGGAGTAAACACACAAAATATGCCCTATAGGATATCCACCAAGTAAATGCTCCAAGATCTTGTTGCTATCTCTCAAAAGTTTTGTTGCAGAAAAGTAGCATGCTTCATAAAAAAAGAGAAAAGAAAAAAAGAAAGTTGAGAAAAAATAGACAAGTGTCTGATATATCTAAAACAATGGATACTCCGATGCCCGCCTGAAAAAAAAGATGAATAAGATAGCTCATGTTTTCTTGCAAAGTTGTTTCTAAGATCAAAAGAGAGATATGTTTTTAAGGAGCATAGTAGAATTAGGTTAGCCACCAAATATATCCACCATATACTTCCACACACATACACATCTTGATTTGATTTTATGACTCAACTCTCTTTGGATCCGAGGTTTGACTTTACAATATATGTATTGCAAGTATGCTCTTTCATGCTATCTTCCTACCTATGAACTCCACTATAAGCCTTGGTAGTAGGACGAGAAAGGCATAACATCATTATTGCCTTGGTAAGGATTCACAAATACCACGTATATTGAGAGACTTGAGAGTGTCATACAATGGAAGCTCTAAGTTTTATTTTGAAAACTTACAAAAACTCTGGAATAATGGTTGAGTAAAGAACTTGAGACATAGTGCTTGACTTGATCGTTCTGTCTTTCAGTTGCTCAAGACCCAAGTGAAGGCTAAGAAGCCACATGGTTAAAGGGTATATGGGTAAGTTTAAAAAGTCAGATCGGTTTATTCTAATCTAGAGGAGAATTCTTGTTTGAACGTATATGTACTTTTGAGGAGTGAAAGCATCGACGCAACTCCTGATCCATTTATCCTGAGTTTAACTTTGCTAAGGGACTAACAAAGGTTAAGCTTGGGGGAGTTTGTTGACGGTAGTTAACAACCATTATAAACCATCAAAGAAACATGTGTAAGGGCACAATTATGATCACTAACAAAATTCTAGGGGTTTAAACTAATAAATTTCATGAGTTTTGGTGAATCTGTAATTTCTGCAGGGTTTATTCAGAAAACCATCAAGGAGGAGCTATATGTCAGACTTAATCATGCTTATCTGCCGCGGTAACAACTCTAGGAGATTTCAGAGGACCGCAGAAGGCAACCCCCCGAAGCAGACCTCGGGAGGCTAACATTTGGGGCCAACCGGTCCCACCTATAGGCTGGCTAACCCCTTGGCCCCACATGTTAGTCCCTCTTTGCTATGCCAGTTCTTCACCGCCTCCTAGGATGCATCTACGCCGTTACTTCAAGTCGGTTTGATCCAAAGGCTCACGTTGCAAGCTCCGGCCTATATAAGCAAGCCTCTGCCCCCCTAAGGCATCAAGTCATTTGAGAAGATAGAAACCCTAATCATCCTTAGAGCTCCACCATATTCTAGGGCATAGCTAGTTAGACTAGGTTTAGAGGGAGGCAAGTAGGCTTCGCTTGGATTCCCGATCTTGTCAAGAGCGTGGTTTGGTATAATCTTTGTACCCCCCTCTCTTTTGTATCTCCATTACTTTTATATACTTGCTATCATTGTTATGACAATATTAATATTCATCTTATTTATGTTCTTCATTATAATGTTCATCATCTACTTTGATTATATACTTAGTATAGTTGGATTATCATCATATTCATGCATATGTTCATATAGCACTCACCCTAAGGATCCATGGGTGGGTGGTCGACATTATGTAAGCGTGGTGCTTATACGTTGTTTACCTGTGGATTCACCCTATATTCTTGGTCATGTGATAGATCGCAGATGTGACACTCCCGTTGAGTCATTTGTAGTCCACTCCCCGATATAGGTAGCATGTAGGATCTTGATTACGAAGGGGGACAAGATCTGTTCTTAATCTCCCTTAGTAATATCCCTTATGTGTAGATATAAAGATGATCTTAACGATGATTACTAGGTGTAATTGCACTAATTAATGTATATTTTGACTTATAATTAAGAATTACTTAGGAATTATTTCTCTAATATTCTACCTAACCATGCTAATGCCATAGAAAGGAGTACTCTGAGTGATTTACCATTATTATTGATCGATACTTATCATATATATCTTATCCTATGACTTACCCCTGTTATGAGTAGAACATTGGTTGTGGTTTACTTCTCTATCAATAGCATAAGTTATCAATATATGTTCATGCTAGACCTTTTATGTGGTAAAAATATAAATAACAATACCTAGAATACTCCTGGGTGAAGTGCTACAATGGTAAAATTATCTATGCGCTTGTAGATCCTGTTATTAATATATCTATATATTCTTACTAGTCATATGAAATAATAAAGAACTGTTTAGTAGTAATACTAAGTGGTACCAACATGTATCTCTAGCACCATCATTAGTGACGACAACCTAGTACAAATACTGCTAAGAGATGTAGGCATATAATAGGTGGCTACTTAAAACAAGTGACAAGTTAATAAATACCAACAGTCTTGTAGCGGCACTTTGTGGACCATGGCGGTGTCATAGAGCCAAAGAAGCCTTGGGCGTCGTCTGGCTGCTCTGTTCTGACACTCTATGTGTTAGGCTGTGTCGGCTTGGACTAGCCTCCCCAGGTGGATCTTCTGGAGTCTTTTTGGTGGTGAAGGAGGTCGGCTCCAGGGGCTGATGTGTGGTCTCAGGAGCTGCCTAGCCCCTGGAGGCCATGGGAAGCTTGTCTTCTTGTGTCACGCCCCGTGCATGACTGTTGACGGTAGTTAACATATATCATAAACCATCAATATGACTTATATAAATGGCTAAAATGGATCACCAATATAGACTTAGGGGTTTAAACTGACAAATTCAATGAGTTTTGGTGAATCTATGTTTGCAGCAGGATTTAATAAAAAAACCACCAAGGAGGACCTATTCGTCAAAGGAAATCTTGGAATTTCGTCATGTAACCAATGCGGGAAGACTCTCCACTGAAGCAAAGCTCGTGTCCCTGACATGTGGGGTCGGCGGGCCTCGCATGTAAGACGGCCAGTCTCTAGGGGCCCCACCTATCAGCCTCCTTGCTATGTCGGTTTTCCACTACCTCCTAGGATGCATCTACACTTCAAGTCAGTTTGATCCGAGGGTCCAGGGTTGACGCTCCGACCTATATATACCAGCCTACACTCCCTTGAGGGCATCATGAATCATTAAGCCAAGACAGATCCTAAGAGCTGAGAAACCAGAAACTCTAATTTCTGTGTCCACCAGGATCTAGAGCTAGCAATTAAGAGAAGATTAGTCCTCCATAGGATCTAGTCTTGTATTAGAGATAGTGAGATTGAGTGAGAGGAAAGAGTTTGGAGGAGTCCTAGCTTGTCGGTGCTCTTTCTACGGCTTGTACCCTAGAAGAATCAAGTTCTTCTTGAGCTTGCTTTTGAGATTTCTCTATTAATCGACTTCTAATTCAAGTAAGCATCTTGTTCATATTGTTCTTTAGGTTTGCGACTCTCTTTTGAGTACTTTAATCCTTGTAGCTCCTGGGTTAAAGTAGTATTCGTACTGTAAGCATGATGCTTAGACTCAGAGCTTATACTTAACATTCATGCGCTTAATGTTTTCCTTTGTTGTTTCATGCTGTTTTAACATTAACTTAGCACATTGTTTAGCATCAAAATTCACTTTTTTAGAAGATGGCAAAGGCATTAAATCAATAGGAGCACGAGGCAGTAGTCCATAAACAATCTCAAATGGGCACATCTTTGTAGTTGAATGCAGCGAGCGATTATAAACAAAGTCAATATGAGGCAAACATTCTTACCACATCTTAATGTTTTTTAAAAAGCCCTTAACATAGTAGATAAAGTTCTATTCACAACTTCAGTTTGACCATCAGTTTAGAGATGACATGTGGTAGAAAACAAAAGCTTAGTCCCTAATTTAGCCCATAAAGTCCTCCAAAAATGACTAAGAAATTTAGTGTCACGATCAGAAACTATTATGTTTGGAACCCATGCAAATGAATAATATCCTGAAAGAACAAATCAGCAATATGGGTAGCATCATCGGTTTTATGACAAGGAATGAAATGTGCCATATTAGAAAATTGATCCACAACAACAAAAATGTTATCATGTCCTTTCCTAGTCCTAGGCAATCCCAACACAAAATCTATAGAAATATCTTCCTAAGGAACGCTAGGAACAGGTAGAGGCATATACAAACCATGTGGATTTAATCAGGACTTAGCCTTTTGGCATGTAGTGCAATGGGCAACAAATCTCTCCATGTCTCTTCTCATCCTTAGCCAAAAGAAATGACCGGCAAGTATATCCTCTGTTTTATTTGCTCCAAAAATGTCCAATCAAGCCACCTCCATGTGCTTCCTGTAGCAACAATAAACGAACGGAGCTAGCTGGAATGCATAACTTGTTAGCTCTAAACACAAATCCATCATTGGTGATGAATTTATTCTAGGTTTTTATATCTTTACAATGCAACAACACATCTTTAAAATCACCATCATGTATATACTGATGTTTAATTGTTTCTAATCCAAAAATTTTGTAGTCAAGTTGTGTCAACAAAGTATATCTTCTAGACAAGGCATCAACAATTATATTCTCCTTCCCTTTCTTGTGTTTGATAACATAAGGAAAAGATTCCATGAATTCAACCCATTTTAGCATGTCTATGATTCAATTTTCCTTGACTATGAATATGCTTTAAAGAATCATGATTAGAATGTATGACAAATTCTTTGGGCCACAAATAATGCTGCCATGTCTCTAAAGTTATCATGAGAGCATATAATTCCTTATCATAAGTAGAATAGTTCAGAATAGGGCCACTCAATTTCCCACTAAAGTATGCAATAGGTTTTCCTTCTTGTAACAAAACACCACCCAAGCCAATTCCACTAGCATCACATTCAAGCTCAAATGTCTTATTAAAATCAGGAAGTTGGAGGAGAGGTGCATGTGTTAACTTATCTTTCAGCACGTTGAAGGCATTCTCTTATGCCTTTGCCCAAGTAAAAGACACTCCCTTCTTTGTAAGCTCATTTAGTGGTGCAGCAATGGTGCTGAAATCCTTCACAAAGCGGTGATAGAATCCAGCAAGACCTAAAAAACTTCGCACATGTGTGATAGTCTTTGGTATAGTCCATGCCTGTATAGCTTTCATATTTACTTTATCAACCTCAATCCCCTGTGGAGTAACAACATAGCCAAGAAAAGAAACTTGATCTGTGCAAAAGGTGCACTTCTTAAGGTTACCAAACAAACATCATCAAGTAGAGCATTAAAAATAGCATGCAAGTGATCAACCACAACGAATTTGCCAATAAAACCATGTAAAACCTCATTCATTAACCTCATGAAAGTGCTAGGGGCATTAGTTAATCCAAAAGGCATAACTAACCACTCATATAAACCGAACTTAGTTTTGAAAGCAGTTTTCCATTCATCTCCCAATTTCATACGAATCTGGTGGTATCCACTACATAAATCAACCTTTGAAAATAAAGTAGCACCACTCAATTCATCAAGCATATCATGTAGGTGTAGAGTAGGATGACGATATCGAACGGTGATATTATTAATCGCTCTACAATCCACACACATATGCCATGTTTCATCTTTCTTAGGGACTAAATAACCAGAATAGCATAAGGACTAAAAGACTCACACACATAACCTTTGTCGAGTAGTTCTTGCACTTGGCGTTGATCTCTTTCGTTTCCTCTGGATTTGTCTGATATGGCACATGGTTGGGTAATGAAGCACCAGGGATGAGGTCAATCTGATGCTTAATCCCACGAATTGGTGGTAGCCACGGTGGAATTTCACATGGAAACACATCGGAATACTCCTTCAAAATGTTAGACACAGCAAGGGGCAAAGAATGCTACATATCATGAAGTGAAATCAAAGCATCTTTGCACACTAAGGCATAGCAATCTGAAGCGGAAGCAATCATTTCATTAACATCAGATCTAGTGGCCAGAAAACATGATCCTTTCAAAGTTATCTTATTTTTCTTATTGAGAGAGATTTGGTGTTTTTGTCACCTTGCTTTACAAGTTCCTTTGCAGCTATATGGTTCCCACTCTTAACATGCTCCTGAGATTTAAGTTTGCTAGCCTTAGTAACATCATTCTTCACAATAGCCTCAGGAGACATAGGATGTAGCACAAATTTCTTATCATGGTGCATAAAAGAATACTGGTTTGACCTACCAAGATGCATAGAATCCTTATCAAATTGCCATGGTCTACTGAGCAGAATATTACAAGCTTGTATAGGCACGACATCACATTCAACAACATTATGATATGATCCAATAAGAAAATTAATTCGTACCAGTCTAGTTATCTTAGCCTTACCACTATTGTTTAGCCATTGGATGTAATATGGATGTGGATGCGGTTTGGTGCTAAGTGCAAGCTTCTCCACCATGTCGCTACTAGTCAAGTTGTTGCAGCTACCTCCATCAATGATCATGCGGCAAGAACGCTCTTTAACAACACACTTCCTTTGAAATAAAGTATGTCACTGATTTTGTTCTGCCTTCTCCATTTGCGTACTAAGCACACGCTGCACAATGAGACTCTCATAGCGCTCTGCATCATCTACAGCAGTATGTTCTTCTTGTTGTTCCTCACTACCTGCATGGTTAGCCATAAGGAAAGCATTTGTATCTTTATCAAAATCACTAGCAGACGAATACTCTCCATCATCTTTAACAATCAAAACACACTTGCTAGGACAATCATGCTGCACAAGTCCATAGCCCTTGCACCAATGGCATTGCACGTCTCTTGTTCTACCTATTGATGCAACTGAAGAAGCACTTACGGCTTGTTTCTGGGCAGTCCTTGTTGCTGAATGAGTGGAAGGAGCACGTGACTTGTCACTGGAAGGGGCTGCTCGACTCAGTGAAGAAGATGGCAAAGGAAAACGTCCGATAGGAGTAAACAATGTGCGTAGGTGTCCCGAAGTAGTCTTTCCTGTAGAAAAATGAGTCCTGACACTACTATGTCATCCCTGCACTTCCCTTTTAGCTTTACAAGTAAGATGAAATAAATGGGTTATGTTATTGTATTCCTAATAGGCTAGGATGTCCTGAATTTCATGGTTCAACCCACCCATAAATCTTGCCATAGCAGGTTCCTCATCCTCCTCTATGTTACAACACAACATACCCATTTGTAGTTTCAGATAATATTCTTCTATAGTTTTAGTACCCTGCCTCAATTGTTGCAACCTATTTAATAGATCACATGCATAATAAGAGGGAACAAATCTAGCTTGCATGATTCATTTCAAAGCATCCCAAGTTTGTTGGTATGTTATTAGGATTTTTCTTGCCATGCTCTATCCACCAAATAGAAAGCAAAATCAGTGAACTCGCTAGTTGCAGCCTGGACTCTTTTATTCTCAGGAAATTCATGGCATGTAAATTTTTTATCATCAATAATCTCCCATGTAATGTATGCATCAGGATCATATTTACCATCAAAAGGAGGTATCTTAAATTTAATCTTACCAAAAGCATCATCGTTGTTCCGTACGTCACGTCGACGATTCATACCTTCACGAGTGCAACATAGCCTTCGACGAAGACAAGCTTCTCGGCCACCATGTTTAGTATCTGTTGAATATTCATTGTCAAAATTATTCTCGCCATGGTCACAATCAGTATTGTTGTCTTCTTGTCTTTGATTCTCGCCACTAGCATTGATGTCATCAAATTGCCTCAATAGAGTAGCAAGGTTGGTGTTTATTCCTGCAATTGAGGTCTCCAATGCAGCAAGCTTGGTGTTTGTGGCAATCTATGTGGTTTCCAGCCAATCGAGTTTCGAGTTGGTGTCAATATGGGCCGACTCCAGTTGACCAAGGCGCTCATTGGTGACCTGTACATCCTCATTGACGCCATCAATGTGCAGCCTCACTTTGCATTCAAAGTGTTGTATGAAGGCCTTCGTCCGTGGTGATTATGGAGGGGTTGGTTCTGATTCTCCTGGCATGGTTACAAAAGAAGAGAAAAAAGGAACAAGGGAAAGAAAATTGTCCTAATGCTACTAGGATATCGCTATTATAATCCTCTCACTCTCAACCTGTTCATGCACATTCTTACCTGTTCTTACCATGCTCAACAGGAGGGGAGGGCAGCCAACAATTTAGCGACTCAACTCAAGAAGCAACTATATCGGTGCCACAACATCAATTCCTGTCAAGCTATAGTCGAATTTATGGGGCTATAGGAAGGCTAAAAGTAGCAAGGAAATACTAGCACCACATTAGTCACAAAAGCAAGTTAAGAAATCGTTCAATGGTGGTACCGTGCTGGTTCTAGGCTAGACCGTGCTAGAGACGTGAGCCTAGACACAAACGAAGTCACAATACAACAAGAAAAAGGCACAAGACAACAAGTTATCACTCCCCTTCTTATCCTCCTCTCTTCTTTTCTTTCTCTTCTCTTTCTTTTTTTCTTTTTTTGCTTTTGTTTCTGATTTTTCTTCTTCTTTTCTATTACTTTGCACAACTAGAATAAATTTGAATCTTGACAAATCATATTTTAGAGAAACAAGTCAAAATTATTTCTCTTTCTTTTCAGGGGTAACAAGAATACAACTACTCAGATTTTGTCAATATGAAAAAATTGTGGTGATGGATATGGTGCAGTGATGAAAAAAATTGCGATGATGGATATGGTGCAGTGAAGACATCTATGGTAGTAATGATTGCAATGGGGGTGCTAATCATAGGATGTGCATGAGTGCTAACAATAGGATGCGCACGAGTGGAAGTGGAAGGAGCATGCAATGTTCTAAAAATAGGATGCACAAGAGTGAAAGAGTGGGAGTGGCTAGGAAAGGCCGGGGAACATGCGCGAGAAAAGGATGACCACACATGGCGAGTGGAAGTGGAAAGTGGAAGGAAGCATGCAATGTTCTAAAAATAGGATGCGCAAGAGTAGAAGAGAGGGAGCGGCTAGGAAAGGTGGGGGAACATGCGCACAAAAGGGATGACCATGTGCGACGAGTGGAAGTGGAAAGTGGAAGGAAGCATGCAATGTTCTAAAAATAGGATGCGCAAGAGTGGAAGAGAGGGAGCAGCTAGGAAGGGCCAGGGAACATGCGCGCGAAAGGGATGACCATGCGCAGTTAGGCAAAAGGAGTTTACATGGCATGCAAGTCATGCGGGAAGCAGGGTGGTGATGATAGCGGAGATATATATGATTAACAGTGACAAAAGCGTGACAAGAACTCAAAACTCTAAAAGACTAACCCTAAGACTAGCAACTCAACTCAACTGATGTAAACCAAACTCAACAACCCCGAACTAAGTAGTACTAGTAAATGGCTCAAAGGGTCTATGGGAATATGGAAAATTAATCTACTATTTTTTGTCTTTTTTCTGGACTATAGGAAAATAATAGCGAACTGAAATCTCTCACTGATCAAACCTTGCTCTGAATACCGCTTGATAATGGTATGGGTGTCGCGATCTTTTGGTGGAGAGGGATAATTTCAATTTAGTGGATGGAGGCGACGTTCATGATCCGACTACAGCCGCCTAGGGATGATGTGCCTTAGCAATTGATACACCGACTCCAAGAATCGCTGCATTCTTGTGGTGCGCGACCCCAAGAATCAAGGGCACTCATCCAATAAGCAATTGAAGAACAAGCAAGAACAAGTTGAACAAGCACTCAATTGCAAGATAAAAATGAAGGTTTTAATCTGAAAACATGAGATGGTGGGGTTCCAAATACAATCAGATGGGTGGTTTATCCAACACGCGAGCTGAAATGCGGTAGCAATTTCTAACTCGATGAAACAAAACCAAAAGAGTAGTGGTGGCTCTAGGAGCCTTAAGCAAGGACAATTAGAGGAGTGCTGGGGATCATGCTAGTTCCCTAGGACATGGTCATTATGCAGCCAACATGATGCATAGTCCATTGGCTAAAAAAAGGTGTCACAACACCGGTGGACAAAAATGGTATTTGGACTCAAACGAATATTGCGGTCGACTATGAAGTGATATGAGGGTGTGGTTGGATCCGTTGAAAAGTAAACTTGATAGGCTTTCCATGTAGTGTTAGAACATTCCAATCAGATTTCGTATAAAGTCTTGGTGACCATCACAAGTTGATGTTGTTCTGCAATCCGAATTCACCCTTTGATTATACGCTTCCATGTGGTTCCTTTCTAGTATTCCTGAGCAAAACAAAGGTGCATGGGTTTCCATGGTCTGAGTAAGATGAACAGGAACTCAAGAATGAACTCACCTAAGTTGGTGAGCATGGGCACGAGTAATAGGACCATTAATCTATACTTGGTAGACGTGGATGTATTGATGGTCTCGATGTCCTCATCACAAGGCTCAAGTGGAAGCTCGATTCGGTCCATTTGGAGATAGTGCTAATCTTAATGCAAGATAGGTGCACGGTTTGCGTCGAACGCACCATAGGCTCGAAAATCATTTTGGATGCATTTGATGGATCTCCTAGATGACGTGGGTCATGTGGAACCTCGTTTCAGTCCGTTTGGAGACAGTTTTAGTGACGGTGCAAGATAGGTGCACGGTTTGCACCAAATGTACCATAGGCTCAGAAATTATTTTGGACGCACCTGACGGAACTCCTAGGTGACATGGGTCATGTCAGTTCTAGTGTCGGTAAAAGATAGGGGCATAATTTGAGCCAAACATACCACAGGCTTAGAAATCATTTTGGACGCACTCGATGGTATTCCAAGGTAATGAGGCTCAAGTGGAAGCTCGTTTTAGTCCGTTTTGGGACAGTGATAATCTTGATGCAAGATAGGTGCACAGTTTACATCGAACGTACCACAGGCTTGGAAATTAGTTTGGACATACCTGATGGAACTCCTAGGTGACATGGGCCATGCGGAATCTCGTTTCGGTGGCTCAAGTGGATGCTTGTTTTGGTCCATTTGGAAATAGTACTAATCTTGAAGCAAGAAAGGTGCACAGTTTGTGTTGAATGTACCACTAGCTCAAACATTATTTTGGACACACCCGATAGAGGAAGGTGACATCAGTCATGTGGAATATCATTTTGGTCCATTTAGGGACAATGTTAGCATCGGTGCGAGATAGGTTAACGGTTGCATCAAACATACCATAGGCTCAGATATCGTTTTGGACGCACCCGATGGTACTCCTAGGTGACAAGGCTCAAATGGAAGCTCGATTTAGTCTGTTTGGAGATAGTGTTAATCTTGATGCAAGATAGGTGCATGGTTTGCGTCGAACGTACCATAGACTCATAAATCATTTTGGACACACCTAATAGTACTCCTAGGTGATGAGGCTCAAGTAAAACCTCGATTCGATATGTTTGGAGATAGTGGTAATCTTGACGCAAGATAGGTGCATGGTTTGTGTCGAACAAACCATAGGCTTAGAAATCATTTTAGATGCACCCTATGGTACTCCTAGGTGACGAGGCTCAAGTGGATGCTCGTTTCGGTCCGTTTGGAGATAGTGCTAATCTTAACGCATGATAGCTGCACCATTTGCGCCAAACGTACCATAGGCTTAAAAATCATTTTGGACACACCCGACAGAGAAAGGTGATGTGGGTCATGTGAAATCTCATTTCAGTCCGTTTGGAGAGAGTGTTAGTATCGGTGCAAGATAGGTGCACAATTTGTGGCAAACGTACGATAGGCTCAGAAATCGTTTTGAACGCACCCGATGGAAGTCCTAAGTGATGTGAGTCATGTGGAATCTCATTTCGGTCCGTTTGGAGACAGTGTTAGTGTCAGTGCAAGATATGTGCATGATTTGGAAGCACCTGATGGTACTCCTAGGTGATGAGGCTCAAGTGGAAGCTTGTTTCGGTCCGTTTAGAGATAGTGATAATATTGATGCAAGATAGGTGCACGGTTTGCGTTGAGCGTACCATAAGCTTGAAAATCGGTTTGGACACACCTGATGTAACTCCTATATGATATGGGTCATGCGAAATCTTGTTTTGGTCCGTTTGGAGACAGTGTTAGTGTCGGTGCAAGATAGGTGCACAGTTCGCGTCGAACGTAGGCTCGAAAATTGTTTTGGACACACCTGATAGAGGAAGGTGATGTGGGTCATGTGGAATCTCATTTTGGTTCATTTGGTGACAATGTTAGCATCAGTGCAAGATAGGTGCACTATTTGAGCCAAACATACCATAGGCTCAGATATTGTTTTAGACGCACCCGATGGTACTCATAGGTGACAAGGCTCAAGTGGAAGCTTCATTCGGTCTGTTTGGAGATAGTGCTAATCATGATGCAAGATAGGTGCCCAGTTTGCGTTGAACATACTATAGGTGCGAAAATCGTTTTGGATGCATGCGATGGATCTCTAGGTGACGTGGGTCATGGAATCTCATTTTAGTCCATTTGAAGACAGTGTTAGTGTCGGTGTAAGATAGGTGCATGATTTGTGCCAAAGTACTATAGGCTCAGAAATCATTTTAGATGCACCCGACATTACTCCAAGGTGATGAGGCACAAGTGAAAGCTCGTTTTGGTCCGTTTCGAGACAGTGATAATCTTGACGCAAGATAGGTGCACAATTTATGCCGAACATACCACAGACTTCAAAATTGGTTTGGACACACCTGATAGAACTCCTAGGTGATGTGGGTCATGCAGAATCTCATTTCGGTATGTTTGGAGATAGTGTTAGTGTCGGTGCAAGATTGGTACACTATTTGCGCCAAACGTACCATAGGCTCAGAACGGATGCACCCGATGGTACTCCTAGGTGACAAGGCTCAAGTGGATCCTTATTTTGGTCCATTTGGAAATAGTGCTAATCTTGATGCAAGATAGGTGCACAGTTTGTGCCAAACGTACCACATGCTCAAAAATCATTTTGGACACACCCGATAGAGGAAGGTGATGTGGGTCATGTGGAATCTCATTTCGGTCTGTTTGGAGAAAGTGTTAGCATCAGTCCGAGATAGGTGCATGGATTGCGCCAAATGCACCATAGGCTGAGAAATCATTTTGGACGCACCCGATAGAACTCCTAGGTGACGTGGGCATGTGGAATCTCATTTTAGTCCGTTTGGAGATAGTATTTGTGTTGGTACAAGATAGGTGCATGATTTGTGCCAAAAGTATCATAGGCTCATAAATCATTTTGGACGCACCCGATAATACTCCTAGGTGACGAGGCTCAAGTGGAAGCACGTTTTGGTCCGTTTCGAGATAGTGATAATTTTGATGCAAGATAGCTGCACGGGTTGTGCTGAACATACCACAGGCTCCGAAATCGGTTTGGACACACTCGATGGAATTCCTAGGCGACGTGGGTTTATTGGAATCTCATTTTAGTTCACTTGGAGACAGTATCAGTGTCGGTGCAAGATAGGTGCACGGTTTGTGCTAAATGTACCATAGACTCAGAAATCTTTTTGGACACACCCGATGGTACACCCAGGTGATGATGCTCAAGTGAATGCTCGTTTCGGTCCATTTGGGGATAGTGGTAATCTTGACGCAAGATAGATGCATAGTTTGGGCCGAATGTACCACAGGCTCGAAAATCATTTTGGGCACGCCTGATAGAGGAAGGTGCTGTGAGTCATGTGAAATATCATTTTAGTCCATTTCAAGATAGTGTTAGTATCAGTGCAAGATAGGTCCACGGTTTGCGCCAAACGTACCATAGGCTTAGATATCATTTCGAATGCACCCAATGGTACTCCTAGGTGACAAGGCTCAAGTGGAAGCTCGATTCAGTCCGTTTGGAGATAGTGCTAATCTTGATGCAAGATAGGTGCCTGGTTTGCGTCGAAAGTACCATAGACTTGGAAATCATTTTGGACGCATTTGATGGATCTCTTAGGTGACGTGGGTCATGTGGAATCTCATTTCAGTCCTTTTGGAGACAGTGTTGGTGTCAGTGTAAGATAGGTGCATGGTATGTGCCAAACGTTCCATAGGCTTAGAAATCATTTTGGACGCACCCGACGGAGCTCCTAGGTGATGGGTCAAGTGGCATCTCATTTCAGTCTGTTTGGAGACAGTGTTTGTGTCGGTGCAAGATAGGTACATGGTTTACACCGAATGTACCATAGGCTCAGAAAATCATTTTGCATGCATTCGATGGTACTCTTAGGTGACGATACTCAAGTGGATGCACGTTTCGGTCTATTTGGAGATAGTGCTAATCTTGACATGAGATAGGTGCATAGTTTGCACTGAACGTACCACAGTTTTGAAAATTGTTTTGGAGACACCCGATAGAGGAAGATGACGTGGGTCATGTGGAATCACATTTTGGTCTATTTGGAGACAGTGTTAGTATCATGCAAGATAGGTGCACAGTTTGCACCAAACGTACCATAGGCTCAGATATCATTTTGGATGCACCCAATGGTACTCCTAGGTGCAAAGGCTCAAATGGAAGCTCGATTTGGTCTGTTTGGAAATAGTGCTAATCTTGATGCAAGATAGGTACACGGTTTGTGTTGAACGTACAATAGGCTCAGAAATCATTTTGGACGCTTCTGATGGATCTTCTAGGTGACGTGGGTCATGTGGAACCTCATTTCAGTCCGTTTGGAGATAGTGTTAGTGTCGGTGCAAAATAGGTGCACAGTTTGCATCAAACATACCATAAGCTCAGAAATCATATTGGACGCACCCGGTGGAACTCCTCGGTGACGTGGGTTATGTGGAATCTCATTTCAGTCCTTTTGGAGACAGTGTTTGTGTTGGTGCAAGATAGGTGCATGATTTGCACCAAAAGTATCAAAGGCTTATAAATTATTTTGGACGCACCCGATGGTGCTCCTAGGTGACAAGGCTCAAGTGGAAGCTCGTTTAGGTCTATTTCTAGATAGTGATAATCTTGACGCAAGATAGGTGCACAGATTATGCCGAACGTACCACAGGCTCAGAAATCGGTTTGGACACACCTGATGGAACTCCAAGGTGACGTGGGTCATGTGGAAGTTTGTTTTGGTATGTTTGGAGATAGTGTTAGTATCGGTGCAAGATAGGTGCACGGTTTGTGTCAAATGTACCATAGGCTTAGGAATCATTTTGGACACACCCGATTGTTCTCCTAGGTGACGAGGCTCAAGTGGAAGTTCAATTCGGTCTTTTTGGAGATAGTGCTAATCTTGACGCAAGATAGGTGCAAGGTTTGTGTCGAACATACCATAGGCTCGAAAATTATTTTGGACGCACCAGATGGATCTCCTAGGTGACATTGGTCATGTGGAATCTCGTTTCAGTCCATTTTTAGACAGCGTTAGTGTTGGTGCAAGCTAGGTGCACGGTTTGTGCCAAACGCTAAAGGTAGCCGTAGATAACCTTTAGTACAACTCAGGGTGGGCCCAAACAGCACCGCGTTCTCGGGGATACCAGTGGCCAGGATGCTCAAGACTTTTAACTCACCTACCCTTGGACCCTCTGGCTCCCTTCCGAGGTGACTTTCACTTTTCGACTTCACAGCCTGAGTTGAGCTACTAGGCTTCGCGGTCGGCAACCTCAGGCCGACCAGCTAAATGTCAGGCATGCGTTCAAAATGACATAGAAGGCTCTAGGTCTCGGTCTTTAATCGACACAGACGGGGATAGATCCACACCTAAGACCTCCATGCCTTGCTGCTTCACTATCGTCATCCCGCTCGGTCTCATTTCATTTCATTAACACATGGTTCATTTCCACGATAGCAAATATAGCCAACTGTGACCTGACAAAGCCCTATATCTCATAGGTGATAGGAAATCACCCAACTTCTACCGGTCTAATTTAGCAGGGCTAAGCATAGATACGATCCTGTCTACATAGGATTCAAGGTTCGAATTGCTAGACAAGGAGTGTTATCAATGCAGCAAGGATTTCCAACCAACTCCTATCACGTAATGCAACAATACATATGACATGTATATATAGATAATTGCTTTGAAAGTAGGAGGCTTATAATGCTTCGAGCCTTGCCTTAACCGAAAGAAGATAGATCAAGGTTCGGCTTCAAGAACGATTCCCACGCCTTCTCCGGCTTCGTCGGACTGGACCTCCGGCTCCCGAACGGACTCTAACTTCGGGTTCCATGCCCAGCAAGACTTCGCTCGAGACACAATTCTCGGCACACCTATTACATGTATATGCACCCAATGAATTTCATGTATGCACCAAGGATGACATGATGATTTATGAACATGCATGAATGATGTGAAGATGGATGTAATGACATAGCAACATCGTAAGCACAAAACCAAGTTATGTGGTGCTCTATTCAAATCACTTCAAGCTTAGGTGCAAATTTCCTCTCTGGTATTAACATGTTTGAACATTTCTAAGAAACCACTAAGTGCCACAAGGTTAAGACTACACACGTACATAACAAGATTCCAGAAATTTAGTATTTACAATATTATCAATAGTAGCTAAGAAAACTCACAACTGGAGTTCTACCAATCCAAATGACTTGCAAGAGGACATTCTGGAAAGCTTATTAAATTGTCTATATTTCATTTATAAACATCTAAGCATGATGCATCATTTACCAAGTTAAAATAGCACATGTACAGAATCTGTTCTAAAGACAGAGAGCACTTCCAAAACTGAACCCAGCTTGGAATAGCTGCCATTTCTAAACTATAAGTCCAAATGCTACCAAAATTTACCAGCAACTAGTTCATGAAATCCTCAACAACTTTGCTATAGATCACCAAGCATGAAAACCTCATTAACATAGCCTAACTTACTTAACCACCAAATCTGTCCAGAAAAGATAGATTTGTACAATTAAATATTAAGTGATGTTGGGAACATCACAAATGACTTACCTAACTTTACTAACAGTTAGATCATGTTTAAGTAACACCAAATCAAGTCATGGCACTAGCATAATTATTTATCTAATCCCCCTTTTCTATTTATTTAGAGTGCATAAGCATAAATGGCATCACATATAAAATATAACTAGAAAATTCTAATAAAATTACAGAGGAAAATGCATGCTACCAAAAGGCTACCATAAAAATTTCACCTCAATTTGACAAGTATATTAGGAGATATCAAAATAACAAAAAGATAAGTGCTAATAAAACCTATAACAAAGGAATTTCATAATGGAAGCAAATGACCTCCAACAAGGCTAAAAATTTAACTAGAGCATCATTATACCATGACTAGCATCTCAAAAAAAAATTTATGACAATTGAATTAATACACAAAGAGAAACAAAATTATTAAAACACATGTTTAAATAAAAAGCATCACAAAATTAATTGCAAACCTCAGGAATTATTAACCAACATACCACATATTATATTTTTTAAATAAACTAGACATTATTTAGAGCACACCAAAATTTAAAGCACCCCATTTGGACTTCTAGAAATCAAGATACATATTTTTGAAGTTTGCACAAGAATCAAATAAATGAATAAAACGGAAAACAAATTCCTACTCTAGTGAGCTGGCCCGCTCACACCGCTCGGTCGCCGGCCCACCCGAGGCCCAACAAACCGAACAGGGCAGGGAATCCCGAGCCGACAGGAGGGCCCTGCCTGTCATACACACACCGAGCAGGGGAGAGCTCCAGCGAGCGGTTTCTCGCCGCTAGCGACGACTCCGGCGAGCCCGAGGGCACCGGTGTGCTCACCTGACTGTGTGCATCTATTGGTGTGGCTACTTGACACTACTACCATGGCTAGGGGAGGTGGCGGCGGTAATGGCGGCCATAGCCGCAGGCTTGCCGGTTCCGGTGAGTTAGCGGCGGCTTGACCCCAAATGGCCTACCCCGCGAGCATCAGCACATCGAGGCGGACACCGAGCACCAGAGAGGAGAGGCGGTAAGGGCACCGAGAAGCACGGCCACGCGCGAGCCTAGCTTGACGGCAACAATGGCGACCGCGGCGAAGCCGAAGGCTCGGTGAGCACTACCTGAGCCAAAGTGGTGGCAAGGGGAGGTCGGGGACGTAGAGGAGCTCAAGATACAGCCAATGCTATGAGGAATCGGATGATGGCGCGCGGATGTGGTGGATTTCTCGATGGCGGCCGCTGGTGCTCCTCTGGTCGCCGCTCGCTCGGTGGAGAAGAAAACAGGGAGGCAGAGGGAATGAGAAGCGAGGAAGGGAGGCCGCGGTGCGTGGCGCCTTCACGAGCGCGAGCATGGTGCAGCCCCGACGCGTGGAGACCACGCGGCACCGAGTTTCTGAGGACGGTCGGCCACGACGCGCGTTCAAGTTTCTGAACTTCAGAAACACTGAAACAGAGTTCAGTTAACCGACTGATGAATGATATTGGGCACGCTATACCTCCTAATCTAGGCCGATTCGGTGCGAGACGTAGTTAGCAAAATTGTAGAGGAACAGGAGATCTACAAGTTTGTCAATAGGAGTTTAGACTAATTCGGCTTGGTTAGGGAGTTATAGTTCACCAAAGTAGGTCACCTAGAAACTAAAACTAAGTTTCAGTTAAGCCTCGACTGAACCCGACATTTCCCTGCTCTACAATTCCTAAACCAGTGAGAATTAGATGATGGTGTTATTGACAATATTGTAGAGCTAAGTGAGTGCTACAAAAGTGTCAATAATGGTAAGAGCTGGTTTGGTCTGGTTTTCAAACTACAAGCTCCCAAAGTAGGCCACCATGAAACTGCCATGTCACATTTCAGACTTAGAAATAATTCTAAGTGTTGTGCAATCCTCTAACTGACTTGTGGGCCCTGTTTGAGCAGGTTCTAGGCATTTTCATGAGATGCTCATATTACAACTTTTGTTCCTTATCAAGTTTGCTACAACTTTGTTAAAGGTTGCACAACCATGCAAGATCTCTAGATACCACTTTTAAATTAGTCAAAGCAGATCATTGCTATGGTCAAACTAGGGTTAAACCTAGTCAACTATCACTTAGGAGCATAATTAGACAACATGGTCAACATGAACATGGTTCCATTAAGTATCCTAAGCATAGTTAAGGTACTAATGAACCTATTTGACTAACTCTTGTATTAACTACACATGATCATAAGCATACACACCAGGAAACATACAAAACAATCAATTGAAACAACTGAAACAGAGACGTGCAACACTTGAAACATATGATGATGCACATGTGATAATGAGATGAATGTGCTTATGTGCTGCCATGCAAATGCACAAACGGAAGCCAAACACCTGGGGTGTTACAACCCTCCCCCCTTATAAAAATCTCATACCAAGATTTGAAAGTCGTACCATTTTTCAAAGAAAGCAGAATAGTTGTCCTTTAAATAATCCTCTCTTTCCCAAGTTGCATCACGTTCACTGTGATTACTCCAAACCACCTTGTACAATTTGACTACTCAACTTTGAGTTACCCTTTCCAGAGTACCTAGAACATATACCGGTTTCTCCTCATAAGAAAGATCGGATTTCAACTTGATGCGTCTCTCTTCTACTCTTTCCTCAGGAAGACGGAGGCATTTCTTCAATTGAGAAACATGGAAGACTGGAAAGATAGTTCCCAACTCACGAGGTAGACTAAGCTTATAAGCTACTCTTCCACTTTTCTTGATGATCCGATAGGGTCCAATGTATCGAGGCTCAAGCTTTCTTTTGATCCCAAAACGCTTTACTCCTCTCATAGGGGACACCTTCAGATAGACCTGGTCACCTACTTCAAACTCAATATGTTTCCTCCTCTTATCTGCGTAGTTCTTTTGTCTAGCCTGAGCAGCTGCTATATTTTTCTGTATAGCATGAACTTGCTCCTCGGCTTCTTTTACAAAGTCAATACCATAGAGTCTTCTTTCTTCTGGTTCCACCCAGTTCAAAGGAGTTCTACACTTGCGACCATATAAAGCTTCAAAAGGAGCCATTCTGATGCTCTCTTGATAACTGTTGTTGTAAGAGAATTCAGCAAGAGGCAACCATTTCTCCTAGGAGCCTTTACAAGAGATGATGCAAGCTCTAAGCATGTCTTCAAGAATCTGATCCACACACTCAGTCTGCCCTGACGTCTGTGGATGATAAGCAGAACTACGGATCAAGTTAGTTCCAAGATTCTGATGTAGGTGCTCCTAGAAATGAGCAGTAAACTGTGGCCCTCTGTTAGAGACAATAGACTTAGGCACTCCATGAAGACGTACAACTTCTTGGAAGTAAATATCAACATATTGGTGTGGGTGATAGTTACTCTTCACAGGGATAAAGTGAGCAGACTTTGTCAAACGATCAACTATAACCCAAATAGAGTCAAAACCTCTTTGGGTGGTTGGTAATCCGACGATAAAGTCCATAACAATGTCGTCCCACTTCCAACCTGGAACAGACAAAGGCTAGAGTAAACCAGGCTTCATGTGAATGGCCTTAACTCTACAACAATTATCACACCTAGCGACGTAGGCTGCAATTTCCTTCTTCATCTTGGTCCACCAATAGTATGGCTTGAGATCCTGATACATCTTACTACTACTAGGATGGATGGACAACTTAGAAGAATGGGCTTCAGATAAGATTTGATTTCTGAGCTCTCTATCTTTTGGCACAACGAGTCTATCCTTGAACCAGAGAATTCCCTTCTCATCGATTTGAAAATGCTTAGTTTCTTGCTCTTTCATCTTTCTCTTGATGTGAAATACACCAGTATCAGTCTTTTGTAACTCAATGATTCTACTTCTCAAAGAACAATCTATAGTGATATGATGGAGTACAACAGGATGTAAGAGACGAGACAAATGAAAATCTTCTTCTATCAGAGAGTTGTAATGAGATTTTCTACTCAAGGCATCGACAACCACATTCGCTTTACCAGAATGGTAATGCACCTGGAGGTTATAATCCTTGATTAACTCTAACCATCTTCTCTGTCGCATATTTAACTCAGGTTGAGTAAATATGTACTTAAGACTCTTATGATCTGTATAAATATTGCATATATTTCTAAGCAAATAGTGTCTCTAGATTTTCAGAGCATGGACGACAGCACCTAACTCCAAGTCATGAGTCAGATAGTTAACTTCATGTTTTCTTAACTAACGTGAAGCATACGCAATAACTCGGCCTTCTTGCATAAGTATGCCACCTAAACCAGTACCCGATGCATCACAATACACATCAAACGGTTTCTCAATGTCAGGTTGTGCTAATACAGGAGCTGATGTCAACAAAGTCCGTAGAGTGTGGAAAGCTTGCTCACACTCCGGAGTCCACTCAAACTTCCTATCCTTCTCAAGTAGTCGAGTCATAGGCTTAGCTATCTTAGAGAAATCTGGAATAAAACGACGATAGTAGCCAGCCAATCCAAGAAAACTTTGAACTTCATGCACTATAGTTGGTGCCTTCCAATCCAAAACTTCCTGTACCTTAGTCGGGTCTACTGAAATCCCCTCACCAGACAATACATGATCGAGGAAAGGTACCTTCTTTAACCAGAATTCACATTTGCTGAACTTGGCGTAAAGCTTATGTTCACGTAATCTAGATAAAACAATTCTCAGATGCTCGGCATGTTCTTCATTTTTAGAATAGATGAGAATATCATCAATGAATATCACCACAAACTTGTCCAGCTCTTGCATGAATACTGAATTCATCAGGTACATGAAATGTGCAGGAGCATTGGTCAGACCAAAAGATATGACAAGATATTCATATAACCCGTATCTGGTAGAGAAAGTGGTCTTTGGTATGTCTTCAGGGCAGATTTTAATTTGGTGATAACCAGATCTCAGATCAATCTTCGAGAATACCTTTGCTTTAGATAACTGATCAAACAAAATATCAATACAAGGCAACGGATACTTGTTCTTGATAATGACTGCATTGAGTGGTCGATAGTCTACACACATACATAGAGACTGGTCCTTCTTCTTCACAAAGATAGCAGGACAACCCCACGGAGAAGAACTAGGACGGATCAGCCCTTTCTGTAAAAGTTCACTAAGTTGGGTCTTGAGTTCAGCTAACTCATTCGGCGGCATTCTATATGGTCTTTTGGAAATTGGTGCGGTACCTAGAATTAACTCAATCTTGAACTCTACATCACGATCTGGAGGCAATCCTAGCAATTCATCAGGAAAAACATCTGGAAATTCACATACTATAGGAACTTCTGCAATCTCTTTTGCTTTTGCTATCATAGCATTAACTGTAGTCTGAGGACTAACATCTCTAGGAAGGTGCACTAGAAAAGCTTGTTGATCTTTTGGATCCCTCAACATAACCACTCTCATAGAGGTATCGATCAGAACACCATTTCCACTCATCCACTTCATACCTAAGATTACATCTAGGCCCAATCCTGGTAATACCACGAGATCTAGATCATATAGACGTCCTTCTTGTAACGGAACCGTCCAAATTATAAGAGCACAAGTACAAAAACAATCACCGAAGTGATCAAATTCTCGCACTTGAGCCCATATAACTCCGGTAGTCCAATGAAATCACGAGGGATTTCAAACCAACCAACGTACAAGCCAAGATCGTAGTGATTCAACATAACAAGTCATATGTTAAAACCATTTCACAAGTAATTGAATATACATCGGAGTTCAACATAGTTATTACAATTTAAGTTCAAAAGTAGCGGAAGCAAAGTAATTTGAAACTAACAACACTCTTATTTCAAATACATGCCAGTACCAAGGTCGCCTTCCAACAAAAGCATTAGAGAGAAGATAACTCAGAAGGATCATGCCCATGATCACACTCCGCCTCTAAGGCAGGAGCCAACCAACTCTTGCAGTAGCCATGATACTTCACAACCTGCAACAAGTGGGGATAAAACTCTGAGTACAAGAAGGTACTCAGCTAGACTTACCCGTCAGAAACCAAAAATAAAGTGACACCAAGGATCATGCAAGGCTGATATAAAGTGGGCTAGCTTGACAACATTTTGCATAAAAGCTTAATATTGATAAGTAATCATTAATGCTTAAGCATCAAGTTAATTATCATTAACCTGTCGTCTATTTTAGAACCTGTACTAGAGCACTCACTTTATTAGGAGCAAACAATATTAACCATAGCAGGTATAAATTGAGGCAACCTTTCCATCGTTATCCAATTAACCATCCATTCAATTTAATGGAATCTACGTTGCCGCTGCTCAAGTCAAGTGCTCACTAACCGGGAGCGACGGCGATTCGAATCGAATTCCTGTCCAGCTGGAGGGGTATTTCTAACACTCACCGCGCAGGCCCCTGCCAGGGTCGCACAAGCCACCTTTCGTATGATTCAGGAATCGCGGGTCCGAATGATGTCGCGACCCCAAGGGCGACACTCTGCCAGGTGATAGGGACTCTAACCCCCCCTTGGTCTCACGCCAATGTCCCCAAGCACATCCTTTCTCTCCTCCAAGAAGCAACCTACCATTCGATTCCCGGCCTGAACCACATTACTTGGCTTCGCGGTCGGAACGACTAATCCGGCCAACTAAGTGTTAGACTACGTTCAACATGACTCAAGGACGTACAGCGAATCGGTCCTTAAACGACTCAGACGGGGATAGATCCACACGCAAGACCTCCATGCCTTGTTGCTTCACTATTGTCATCCCGCCCGGTCTTATTTCATTTTATTAACACATGGTTCCATTCCACGATAGCAATATAGCCAACCGTGCCATATATGAATATCCCTACATCTCGCAGGTGACAGGAAATCACCTGACTTCTACCGCTTAAAGCAGGGCTAAGCATCTACTCGATCCTAGTCTATGTAGGATTTAGGGATTCATATATCTGGACAAGGAATGATATAATGCAGCAAGAGTTTCCAACCAACTCCTATCACCTAATGCAACAATACTTATAACATATATAGAATTAATTGCTTTAAAGATAGGAGGCTTAGAATGCTCCGGGGCTTGCCTGGGATCCGACACAAGTCAGTAGTTGTCAGATGATACTCGCTTGGCGAGCACCTCCCATTCTAGCACTTGTCCCGTCCTTCTATCTTCGGGATAGGTCCACCAAACACCGTCTTCGGGTTTGGCTCCAACGTCACATCACGTCCTTCACGTTTTCAGCTAGCGCACCTAAATGAAATGCAAGATGCAAGTGCATGAATACAAGGAAATGCAATAGATGATGCATCACACGTTAATAAAGGCAAGTATAAGGTTATAGTAAAGACATGTAAGCACATCACATTACTTAAGTAACCTTACACAAACAAACATGCTTAAATAGCAAAGAAAGAAATACCAAGCATGACATAAGATTTACAAAGTCTCAGGTGTAATAGCTTAATCACCAAAGACATGAATCACACTTAGCAATACACAAACAAAGTAACCAAGCAATCATGTATTTTCAACAATTCTGGACATACATGCAGTAGCTGGGTAAATCAATCATATCTGAAGTTCTATAAATCCAAATGACTTGCAAGAAGACATCATAGAAAGCTTATGAAATTGTCCACATTTCATTTATAAACATCTAAACCTGATTCTAATATTTACCAGGTCGAAATACAGAAGGTACAGAATATGTCCTGGAAGGACAGAGAGCAACATAAATCTGAACCCAACTTAGAACAGCTGTAGTTTCTAAACCATATGGCCAAATACCACCAAATTTTAACAGCAGCTAGATACATAAATTATCTACAACTTTTGTATAAACAAGTTTTACAACAAGGCACAATATCATGAAGAATTTTGCTAAGTTTCCAAATCTATCCAGAAACCTTGTTTGCAAGGAATAATTATTGACTTATGTTGCAAACATATAATTGGACAAAACCAACTTTACTAACATTTCATACATGACTAATGAACACCAGAAAACATAGTGTCAATTACTAAATAAATTCTTTTAATACATTTTCTTAATTTATTTAGATAATTAGGTGGAATTATGAACACCTATCAAAAGTGCACAATAAATTCTACCAAAATTACAGTGGCCTACATATATCCTCAGTAGTCTACTATCCAAATTTCAAGCCACTTGGACATGTATAGCAACCTCTATGAAAAAGACGAATTGCTATTACAAGATTTCATGTGAGGGCAAGTTAAACTTAACACTCAAAATTTTCTGTGAACACAAGGCCATATTATGAATCAATATGATAGAGAAACATCATACTAAGGTAATGGAACAACATTTTCTATTTTATCATTTATATATTATTTATAAGCTATTTATCAAGCCAAAAACAGGTTAACTCAATAACTTGAGCATACAGTAAGAAATGACTATGAAATTTATACCACAGTACATCCATAGCATGACAAACCTACTATAAAAATTTCACATCATTTGGAGCATCACAACTCAAGATATAAAATGACAAGCAAAATAATATAGATTTCCTTATTTATCAAGGTCCAATCAAAACCCTAAGAAAACAGTGACAACTATGGTGTTTAATATTTTTCCTAGCAAGTACATGTCATCACAAAATTAACAAAACAAGAATCACTATTTTTGGAGTTCTAAAACTCCAGATATGGCTCTGATCAAGTTTATAAGCATTTTAGAGCATTTTTAAAGCTTAAATAAAAACATCAGAAAATATCTACAAACATCTAACATATTATGACTCTACTGCATAGATCTTTTCTCAAGGTTTCCAAAAAGTCCACATTTTCCATTTTTGGAATTACCTAGCATGAGATATAAATTTTAGATGATTTAACACAATTTCTGAAATTCAAAATCAGCATTACCTAACCCTAACTGCATTTTCTAGGCGCACCCGGTTGTTTACCCAACTCAGCCCCTACTTAAACCGACATGTGGGACCCAAAGTTCAGCCGGGCCCGCCTGTCATACACTCGGAGAGAGACAGAGAGACAGGAGGCGACGGTCTTCTTCTCCGCGCGCCGGGGAAGACAGAGGAGGCGGTCGGTGGCTCGCGGCTCCGATGAGAGGGTCGCCGGCAGCGGTGGCCAAGGGCGGCATGAGCACCAGCTTGCCCACCCGCAACCAAGGGAGGTGGAATCGCGACCGGAGGTGGACCGTGGCCTTCTGGCCACGTGCACGGGCGGCTGCGACCGCGACCGCCCGCGGCCGGCGAGCACCGGCGACGGCGGGCCGACGAGAAGAGCAGTGTGAGCACCAGCGGTTCCCTGCGCATCCGAGCGACCGCTCGGCTCAGCTCGCGGTGACCCCAGGTCTGCTGGCCATGGAAGCCGGTGGTGGCGCGCGAGCAGCTCCGGCGGCAGCCGTCTACAACGGTGGAAAAGGCTAGGGGATGAGCGCATCGAGGGCGGCGGTGAGCGGTGGAGGTGTAGTAACACTCGGCTGGGACGGGAAAGGCGCGGAGGAGCTGGTGGTGGTGCTAGCTCAGCGCGAGGGAGCATGGAAGCAAGGGAACAGCAGCGGCATGGAGCTTGCTCCGTCGGCCATGGCTGCCGACGCGCTACGGCGCATGCGTGCGACACAGAGGTGAGGGAGGAGGGAAGCAGAGAGGCAAATGAGGTGCTCTGGTACTCGGGGTCTCCACTCCACGCGTGATAGAGGCAGGGGGCACATGGCAAGGTCGCAGGGAGCTGCGGCGCGTGTCGTTGTGCATGGTCGGCACGTCGGCATATCGACGAACAGGTGGCGAGCGCAGTTTAGGGCGTCTTGGAGGCCGTTTTTGGGCCGTCTCTGGTCAGATTTGGGCCAAGGGCCTTGAATCAAAGTTGTTGACCACAGCATGCTCTCCGACTTTCATTAAGGGTACTCGGCCATTTGAGCATTGGATTAGCAGCTAATGCATCTCCAAGTTGGCAGTGTCAGTGAGTTGAAGTGATTAACAACTACAAGAATTGATGGCCAAAATGAAATGCAACTTATGCCATCTTCTTGTATGGCCTCCCCCCCTCATGTGAGCTCCAACTTTTACATTTGGACCTACCCATGTTACTTAACAATTTTTGGAGAACGTGACATGCCAATGTCGAAGACACTAAAATCGAGGCTTTAAATGTCTAAGTGCTGAATTCAGCCCCATTTCTAATCTGTGGGCCCTTTTTGAGCATGTTCCACCCATTTTCATGACTTGACTCTCAAACAAAGTTTGTTCCTTAGAAAATTCTCTATGACTTTGTCAAAGGGTGCGCAGTCATGCAAAGCTTCTAGGTCACACTTTTGAAACGGTCAAACAAAAGTGTTCCCGGGTCCATACATGGTCAACCATCACTTAGAAGCACATTTAGGCAAAATGATCAACATGAACATTGTTCCATTAAGTGCCCTAAGTGTAGTTAAGGTGTTATAGAGTTCATCTAGAGTCATTTGGACAGTTTGCAAGGTTTGGTTGATGTTCTATAGTTCCATTAACTTAATGGGGCAAATTCCAATAGGAATGGAACTTATCATTTCATGTGACTTTTTGATTCCAAACTTCATGAAACTTTTCCAGGGATCAATAAAGATAGTTATTGATGTGAGACATGTGAAGATACTTTGATAACAACACCCAAGCATATATCTTTTAATTGAGCCTATATGTAAGCAAGGGTGCAATATCCAAGTTTAGGTTAGGGCTTATTTCCATGGTTTGACCTTGGCATCGTTACCTCCACTAATCTATTATGTTTGAGCTTAAACCCACTACTTAATTAGTGATAAACACCTGAGGTGTTACAGCCCTCCCCCCTTAAAAGAATCGCGTCCCGAGATTCGGAATGGAAGATCTTTTAAGGAAGAGAGACACGTTATCTAGTTCCCAATATCTGCTATAGCATTCAGCTAAAAGCTTCAACATCGGTGAACAATTTGACCAAAGGCACTTTCTGATACTTACTCTTCATGATAAAATTTGTCTGAAGAATTTCCTTCATTGACTTCCATGAAGCATTGTTACTTTGGAAGGAATCCAAGATAGCACATACTGCATTCTCAGTGTACGGAGATCATTTGGTCCATGAGTGAACCACTCACAAGTATCTGACTCTCTGATGAGCACAACATAGGCCATATGAACTTGACATTAGACTAAAACATTCAGAAGTATACTCGTTGAAATGGCTCTATGTTCACACGGTTTTGAAAAGCAGTTCTCTACCAAAAATAGCTTGAGTACAACTTTCCAAAAGGGGAAGATCATAGACGCCAAATATACTCTGAGGCTATAGGATACTGACTAACCAATAGACAAGGTCTATTCTGGTCGTAATGGTTCAATCCTTCAGATATCAACTAATGGAAAGCTACTTACTATTCCATGTGTGCAATTCTCTTTCTTTGATGACAACACTGTCTTATCTGAGTCTGTCGAGGGGTTAGTGAATGTGATGGCTGACTCTGTCGGCTTCGTATTTCTGTCAAATGTTACCTAAGAAGATTCTTCTATCCAAGACAACAGTTATCTGGGTTGAATCAGATACAACCTCATGGGTAAGAACACTTTTAAGATAACAAAGATTAGTGAGTATTATCAATTATTGCCAAGGAAAGATGTAGTGAGGCCTTAAGGACAACAAAAGTTGTAAATATTCACTAAACCGCGGGGGGTAGTCTACCACCAAGCGATTGAGTAAAATTTTTCCTTGGTGACTTAGTTGTACTGCAAGTTGAGTTGACTTGTAGCGTAGCAACTTTGTCAGACCAACTTTCACCTTAGGCTTCCTCTTTGGGATCAAACAGCAGCTCTAAGATAGGAAATCTGTTGTTTGACACTTCTCAAATTGCTTTCGAATTGCAAATTTACTCGTAGAACCCTTGATTTTCCCCAATAATTGTTGATGAGAGGACATAAAAGCGAAGCGAAAGGGTGTACAACAGGATCCTTAAGACCACTTAAGAGATCGTCCAATAGAGTTATGAACAAACCATTTGTGGCACCTAAGGGCACAAGGATGATGATCGAAACTAAGGTAGGCTTTCTCTAATTCTTCACTTTATTGGATAGAACACCTTGCACTATCTGTGTGATTGTCCAAGATGAAATTGACTTGGTCACAATGGCTCTAGAAGATAGAGTATCACTCACATTGTTGGCTAGTTGATTAACTTCTTGTTGGTTATTGCTCTGTAAGACATAGCCTTCGTAGCTACCAAAGAGTCGTTACCTAGCTGGAGATTAACCTTCCTATTGGTAACTAATCAGTTGTCTCTCAGCACTAAAAAGTTCCAAATCATCACTCTTGACCACAACAACTGTGGTTGATGCAGAACAGATGGTTGCCATCGAAGTTAGTAAATACGAAGTTATTCTAGAGATGGTTGATTTTGGTTGTATGGTCATTATGCACCCAAGATTGCGACTTGGATAGCTCCGGTCATATGCATAATGCGACAATCGATTTTCATCCCACTGATAACTTGTCCAACATTAAGTGTGGTGTGTCCTTTTTATCCAATAGAGATGAGATACTTTGCTCACTAGATGACGTTCGTCAATACGGGGACAACTAAATAGAGTCACTTGTCTACCACCTATTGCAGTCTATTAATGTTTATGTCGGTGACCTGTTCTTCAAAGGTTATCCTCTTGGCAATTTCAGAAGGAAACTCCACTACCTTCAGTCTAAGATATGGATCTTACAATACGATATGGGAAGATAACCAAGGAACATCTCACAAGAAAGCCCACATCGATGTAGTTCCATAATAGGCTATGACTAGCAACCTCGATACCAGCGCGTGCCTAGCAGCACTACCATGTGCCGGCCGGTCATAGGGAGGCCCTAGGTTTCGTCGCGGCACCGCAGAATACTAATCGTAACACCATTACCGAACAGACGCCCGATGAGGAATTTCAAATGACACAGATTGGTGGTCCGAACAAGTACCATACAAGGAGGGATAGCAAGCAAAGGTAGTCACAAGGCTTAGAACCAACAGGGAAACTATTCGCAGATCAAAACACCTCACAAGAGAACATAGCTAAATTGTCGAATGCGATTAAGCGCGAGATTTTTGCTTAATTCCACGTACGCCTAGCATTCACCACTATGAGGACAAAACGAAAGATTACCATGAGATTTGGTCATGTTGGACCACAACATGAGATCGAGACTGGTAAACATCTCGAGACTTGAGAAGGTTGGGGGATGGATTAAGAAAATTTCAAGGGTGAAAACTGATATGTAGTCATAGATTGAGTTGATAAGGTAGATGCATGAATTTGTAAGCACACGATTTAGAGGCCGTAGCAGAGAGACGTTGCGTCACACTAGCTAACCTTTGGGAGAGGTAACCGGAAGGTACAACATGGATTTGGGTACGGTCTCCACAATTGGCAACGTACGAACCATGGTCAAAGGCTAGCGTTGATAAAAGTTAACTTGGTTGGTCAGTCGATAAGGGTCTTCACAAAAAGGGTTAGAAAACATCCACGGCTTAGATAAACATATAGGAGAATAAAACTTTGGGCTTTCGGTTAAGCAAAGGCATGGATACAAACATTCAAGGGATAACCACCACGTCTATAGGCTCAGGCTCCTAAGAGAGAGAACCTAATTAAAGACAACAACCAAATAATTACGTAACGTGAACATTGTTCTAGGATAAAGCTTATGCGACACTCGTATGCTCACCGAGGACAAACGAGGTGACAACTAGGGCACTACCTAGATAACAAGCACACATACAACATCACAATCAAGCAGTCATGTGAGAAAATTTAAACGAATGGGCTTAAGCAACCAATACAAAGCACAAGGCTTACCCAAAATAAGCATTTATCTCAAGCATGAACTACTACAAGTTTAGCCCAAAACAAATGCTAGCTAAGGTGGCTAACTTAGCATATGCACAGAATCTGGACAGCAGCACAGTAGTTACTTGTTTTAACCATAACTAAGGTTGTAGACATCCCATAAAGGTGATCCTAGACTTTCTAAAAAGCTTAGGAAGATGACTACACTTTAGTTATTCATACCAACAGTTAATTTATAGATTAACATGACCAAAAATGCTAATGTTTCAGATCTGTACCAATATGGACAGAAAACTGACAAGAACTTCAAAGATGCATAATTGGAGTTTTAGGGACACAAAAAGGCTGAGCCTTAACTTTATGTAAGGATTATTAAGTTTTCTATAACTTTCTTAATATCATATTAATATGATCCTACAGCGAACAAGGTTAATCAACACAAAGAAGATATTTCTGTCCAGGTTTGGACAGATTCTGTCATTCAACTTCACAAGCTCATAACTGGTGACTTACACCATCAAAAGTAGTGATCTTTAGCATTTTGGAAAGCTTAGAAAAAGTACTATACTTCTTCTAATATTTCCAAGACATGATTCCATAAGCACATAGGTCAAATAAAGCAAACATTCAGATCTGTTCTGAACATGAGCAGATTCTGACAACAAACTTCTAAAACTTATAACTCCCAACCCATAAGACCTAGGGTCATAAAATTTTAGGACAAGATAGAAAAGTAAGTTGGCTACAACTTTGGTATTCTCCATAACTACAGAAAACACCATGATGACCACGAAAGCATCACCACAACAGCAATCATTCTAGCAGCCAACGTGCAACAAGCAAAACAAAGTTTGCCTTTGTTCTACTTAACAAGAGAGCGTACAAACATGTTATTCTAGTAGCTCTAAATTTTATTACCTTAGACCAACATGAATTTAGTTCATTCATGGGAATCCATAAGTACTTAAGTGAGGTATAAAGCATTGGCAAACGTTTGAGTGAACAACATATCCATCACTTTGCTAAGCTAGAAGATAACTCTAAGTTCAATCATGTCGCCACACTTATTTCTAGTAAGGCTAAGCACACATTTTTCTCAAACAATATGGAGTAAGGCATTCTTATTTAGCTTCACTCAAGAAAGATAGTGTAACACATTGATCACAAGTTACATACTATAGAACAAGGGTGAGAGGAGCATAGTTATGTATTAAGCAACAACATGATGATGCATGCTTCGTCCTATTCATCCTCACAAGATTGCCAACCTATGGTGGCGATCACGTTCTATGTCGGTGGCATAACACGTACTCTCTCGATATATAGCTAGTCGATAGCTACATTCGACTTACGCGTTCGTGGTTAGCGTACCTGCAGAAAAGCTTCATTGCAGCCCAACATTTCCCAATATAGCACACAATGAAAGCAGAGAAGTAAAATTCTAAGTACTCCCATGCACATATACCCCGTATATATACATGTAGCACCAAAACTACCCGAATCATTCGATCACCCACAATTAAGTACCTTCATATATACATGTGTGTAACATGTAAATAATCCAGTAACCAAAACTAGCTCTCCCCTAGACCGCAGTTTGTACGGTCATGCTCTCACAACTCACACTTACCTGAGCGTAGGTGCGATGTTGCATAAAAGTAAACTAGCGACATATATGGCTATTTCATATATGAAGGCTACCTCTAATCTAACACACCGGTAGCATAGTGTGGGAGAGTTATCACACATACATACCTTGGCCTGGGCGTAGATGCATAAATGAAAAACCCACAAGTTAGTACTTATATAAGCCACCTAATAATCCTTATATGGGCATAAGAAAATTGACCACTGGCATACTTAGGTTTAAAATTCAGTTTTCACAAACCTATATATAGCTATAAGTTGGTAAAACTGATTTTATAAAACAAAATCTTTGTTTTAAATACACATACGACAAGTTTAATGTTGAATCTTGCTCCGATGCCAGCTGTAACGGAACCGTCCAAATTATAAGAGCACAAGTACAAAAACAATCACCGAAGTGATCAAATTCTCGCACTTGAGCCCATATAACTCCGGTAGTCCAATGAAATCACGAGGGATTTCAAACCAACCAACGTACAAGCCAAGATCGTAGTGATTCAACATAACAAGTCATATGTTAAAACCATTTCACAAGTAATTGAATATACACCGGAGTTCAACATAGTTATTACAATTTAAGTTCAAAAGTAGCGGAAGCAAAGTAATTTGAAACTAACAACACTCTTATTTCAAATACATGCCAGTACCAAGGTCGCCTTCCAACAAAAGCATTAGAGAGAAGATAACTCAGAAGGATCATGCCCATGATCACACTCCGCCTCTAAGGCAGGAGCCAACCAACTCTTGCAGTAGCCATGATACTTCACAACCTGCAACAAGTGGGGATAAAACCCTGAGTACAAGAAGGTACTCAGCTAGACTTACCCGTCAGAAACTAGAAATAAAGTGACACCAAGGATCATGCAAGGCTGATATAAAGTGGGCTAGCTTGACAACATTTTGCATAAAAGCTTAATATGGATAAGTAATCATTAATGCTTAAGCATCAAGTTAATTATCATTAACCTATCATCTATTTTAGAACCTGTACTAGAGCACTCACTTTATTAGGAGCAAACAATATTAACCATAGCAGGTATAAATTGAGGCAACCTTTCCATCGTTATCCAATTAACCATCCGTTCAATTTAATGGAATCTACGTTGCCGCTGCTCAAGTCAAGTGCTCACTAACCGGGAGCGACAGCGATTCGAATCGAATTCCTATCCAGCTGGAGGGGTATTTCTAACACTCACCGCGCAGGCCCCTGCCAGGGTCGCACAAGCCACCTTTCGTATGATTCAGGAATCGCAGGTCTGAATGATGTCGTGACCCCAAGGGCGACACTCTACCAGGTGATAGGGACTCTAACCCCCCCTTGGTCTCACGCTAATGTCCCCAAGCACATCCTTTCTCTCCTCCAAGAAGCAACCTACCATTCGATTCCCGGCCTGAACCACATTACTCGCCTTCGCGGTCGGAACGACTTATCCGGCCAACTAAGTGTTAGACTGTGTTCAACATGACTCAAGGACGTACAGCGAATCGGTCCTTAAACGACTCAGACGGGGATAGATCCACACGCAAGACCTCGATGCCTTGTTGCTTCACTATCGTCATCCCGCCCGGTCTTATTTCATTTTATTAACACATGGTTCCATTCCACGATAGCAATATAGCCAACCGTGCCATATATGAATATCCCTACATCTCGCAGGTGACAGGAAATCACCTGACTTCTACCGCTTAAAGCAGGGCTAAGCATCTACTCGATCCTAGTCTATGTAGGATTCAGGGATTCATATATCTGGATAAGGAATGATATAATGCAGCAAGAGTTTCCAACCAACTCCTATCACCTAATGCAACAATACTTATAACATATATATAATTAATTGCTTTAAAGATAGGAGGCTTAGAATGCTCCGGGGCTTGCCTGGGATCCGACACAAGTCAGTAGTTGTCAGATGATACTCGCTTGGCGAGCACCTCCCATTCTAGCACTTGTCCCGTCCTTCTATCTTCGGGATAGGTCCACCAAACACCGTCTTCGGGTTTGGCTCCAACGTCACATCATGTCCTTCACGTTTTTCAGCTAGCGCACCTAAATGAAATGCAAGATGCAAGTGCATGAATACAAGGAAATGCAATAGATGATGCATCACACGTTAATCAAGGCAAGTATAAGGTTATAGTAAAGACACGTAAGCACATCACATTACTTAAGTAACCTTACACAAACAAACATGCTTAAATAGCAAAGAAAGAAATACCAAGCATGACATAAGATTTACAAAGTCTCAGGTGTAATAGCTTAATCACCAAAGACATGAATCACACTTAGCAATACACAAACAAAGTAACCAAGCAATCATGTATTTTCAACAATTCTGGACATACATGCAGTAGCTGGGTAAATCAATCATATCTGAAGTTCTATAAATCCAAATGACTTGCAAGAAGACATCATAGAAAGCTTATGAAATTGTCCACATTTCATTTATAAACATCTAAACCTGATTCTAACATTTACCAGGTCGAAATACAGAAGGTACAGAATATGTCTTGGAAGGACAGAGAGCAACATAAATCTGAACCCAACTTAGAACAGCTGTAGTTTCTAAACCATATGGCCAAATGCCACCAAAGTTTAACAGCAGCTAGATACATAAATTATCTACAACTTTTGTATAAACAAGTTTTACAACAAGGCACAATATCATGAAGAATTTTGCTAAGTTTCCAAATCTATCCAGAAACCTTGTTTGCAAGGAATAATTATTGACTTATGTTGCAAACATATAATTGGACAAAACCAACTTTACTAACATTTCATACATGACTAATGAACACCAGAAAACATAGTGTCAATTACTAAATAAATTCTTTTAATATATTTTCTTAATTTATTTAGATAATTAGGTGGAATTATGAACACCTATCAAAAGTGCACAATAAATTCTACCAAAATTACAGTGGGCTACATATACCCTCAGTAGTCTACTATCCAAATTTCAAGCCACTTGGACATGTATAGCAACCTCTATGAAAAAGACGAATTTCTATTACAAGATTTCATGTGAGGGCAAGTTAAACTTAACACTCAAAATTTTCTGTGAACACAAGGCCATATTATGAATCAATATGATAGAGAAACATCATACTAAGGTAATGGAACAACATTTTCTATTTTATCATTTATATATTATTTATAAGCTATTTATCAAGCCAAAAACAAGTTAACTCAATAACTTGAGCATACAGTAAGAAATGACTATGAAATTTATACCACAGTACATCCATAGCATGACAAACCTACTATAAAAATTTCACATCATTTGGAGCATCACAACTCAAGATATAAAATGACAAGCAAAATAATATAGATTTCCTTATTTATCAAGGTCCAATCAAAACCCTAAGAAAACAGTGACAACTATGGTGTTTAATATTTTTCCTAGCAAGTACATGTCATCACAAAATTAACAAAACAAGAATCACTATTTTTGGAGTTCTAAAACTCCAGATATGGCTCTGATCAAGTTTATAAGCATTTTAGAGCATTTTTAAAGCTTAAATAAAAACATCAGAAAATATCTACAAACATCTAACATATTATGACTCTACTGCATAGATCTTTTCTCAAGGTTTCCAAAAAGTCCACATTTTCCATTTTTGGAATTACCTAGCATGAGATATAAATTTTAGATGATTTAACACAATTTCTGAAATTCAAAATCAGCATTACCTAACTGCATTTTCTAGGCGCACCCGGTTGTTTACCCAACTCAGCCCCTACTTAAACCGACATGTGGGACCCAAAGTTCAGCCGGGCCCGCCTGTCATACACTCGGAGAGAGACAGAGAGACAGGAGGCGACGGTCTTCTTCTCCGCGCGCCGGGGAAGACAGAGGAGGCGGTCGGTGGCTCGCGGCTCCGGCGAGAGGGTCGCCGGCGGCGGTGGCCAAGGGCGGCACGAGCACCAACTTGCCCACCCGCAACCAAGGGAGGTGGAATCGCGACCGGAGGTGGACCGTGGCCTTCTGGCCACGTGCACGGGCGGCTGCGACCGCGACCGCCCGCGGCCGGCGAGCACCGGCGACGGCGGGCCGACGAGAAGAGCAGTGCGAGCACCAGCGGTTCCCTGCGCATCCGAGCGACCGCTCGGCTCAGCTCGCGGTGACCCCAGGTCTGCTGGCCATGGAAGCCGGTGGTGGCGCACGAGCAGCTCCGGCGGTAGCCGTCTACAACGGTGGAAAAGGCTAGGGGATGGGCGCATCGAGGGTGGCGGTGAGCGGTGGAAGTGTAGTAACACTCGGCTAGGACGGGAAAGGTGCGGAGGAGCTAGTGGTGGTGCTAGCTCGGCGCGAGGGAGCATGGAAGCAAGGGAACAGCAGCGGCATGGAGCTTGCTCCGTCGGCCATGGCTGCCGACGCGCTCCGACGCATGCGTGCGACACAGAGGCGAGGGAGGAGGGAAGCAGAGAGGCAAATGAGGCGCTCTGGTACTCGGGGTCTCCACTCCACGCGTGATAGAGGCAGGGGACACGCGGCAAGGTTGCAGGGAGCTGCGGCACGTGTCGTTGTGCATGGTCGGCACGTCGGCATATCGACGAACAGGTGGCGAGCGCAGTTTAGGGCGTCTTGGAGGCCGTTTTTGGGCCGTCTCTAGTTAGATTTGGGCCAAGGGCCTTGAATCAAAGTTGTTGACCACAGCATGCTCTCCGACTTTCATTAAGGGTGCTCAGCCATTTGAGCATTGGATTAGCAGCTAATGCATCTCCAAGTTGGCAGTGTCAGTGAGTTGACAGTGATTAACAACTACAAGAATTGATGGCCAAAATGAAATGCAACTTATGCCATCTTCTTGTATGGCCTCCCCCCCTCATGTGAGCTCCAACTTTTATGTTTGGACCTACCCATGTTACTTAACAATTTTTGGAGAACGTGGCATGCCAATGTCGAAGACACTGAAATCGAGGCTTTAAATGTCTAAGTGCTGAATTCAGCCCCATTTCTAATCTGTGGGCCCTTTTTGAGCATGTTCCACCCATTTTCATGACTTGACTCTTAAACAAAGTTTGTTCCTTATAAAATTCTCTATGACTTTGTTATAGGGTGCACAGTCATGCAAAGCTTCTAGGTCACACTTTTGAAACGGTCAAACAAAAGTGTTCCCGGGTCCATACATGGTCAACCATCACTTAGAAGCACATTTAGGCAAAATGATCAACATGAACATTGTTCCATTAAGTGCCCTAAGTGTAGTTAAGGTGTTATAGAGTTCATCTAGAGTCATTTGGACAGTTTGCAAGGTTTGGTTGATGTTCTATAGTTCCATTAACTTAATGGGGCAAATTCCAATAGGAATGGAACTTACCATTTCATGTGACTTTTTGATTCCAAACTTCATGAAACTTTTCCAGGGATCAATAAAGATATTTATTGATGTGAGACATGTGAAGATACTTTGATAACAACACCCAAGCATATATCTTTTAATTGAGCCTATATGTAAGCAAGGGTGCAATATCCAAGTTTAGGTTAGGGCTTATTTCCATGGTTTGACCTTGGCATCGTTACCTCCACTAATCTATCATGTTTGAGCTTAAACCCACTACTTAATTAGTGATAAACACCTGAGGTGTTACACTTCTATCTCGATCTTTGCTCCTAAGACCAACTGGTTAGTTGAAATATTATTTCCGACAGCACTAATATTATAACCACTGTTATCTAAGGTAACGACCTTCATACCATGCTTGGCTGCAAACGTTGAACTAATAAAAGAGTGGGAAGCACCTGAATCGAACAGCACAATTGCAGGATGTTGGTTTACTAAAAATGCACCGGTAGTGATAATCTCACCCGTAGGAATGGATTCCACCGTGGTGTATCAAACATACCCTTTACACACATCTACATTATTATCATTTGATTTCTTCTATGGGAGAGGACAATCTTTGGCCCAATGACCTGACATCTTGCAATTCCAACATGGCCGGTTACTTGGTGGTGCCTTAGGCTTTCCTTTTTTAATACTGCTCCTCTTGACCGGATCCTGTTTCTGATATGGGTGATATCTGGTAGATATGTCAAGTGAATAATACTGAGGTGTAATCACCACAAGAGTATTGGTCGTAGGTGCATTAGATTCATGAGATTTCTCGTGGCTCTTAGAAGCAGCATACATAGCATTACAGTTCTCTTGAAGGATAGTATCACTAACAAACTCGTTGAAAGTTGCACACTTGCTATTGCACATGGCCTTCATCAATTTGGGACACAACCCTCTTTTAAAACTTGTGATCTTCTTAACCTCCGTATTAACAAATTCTGGAGCATATCTTGACAAGTTGATGAAAGCATGCAGATATTCTGTTACGCTTTTGTCTCCTTGGGTGAGCTTCATAAACTCGGTGTGCTTGATTGCCATGAGGCCAGAAGGAACGTAATGTCCCCAAAATGCTTCCTTGAACTGATCCCAAACTACTTCCATATTCTCAGGTAGGGTATTCCGATGGTGACACCACCAAACACTTGCAGGTCCTTCCAACTGTTGTGAAGCATATACTATTTTCATATCATCTGCCACCTTGAGCACACGAAACTTCTGTTCGATAGTGTTCAACCATTCGTCTGCTTGAAGTGGTTCTTCTGCTTCTCGAAAAATAGGAGGCTCTGTATCCAAGAAATCTTTATAGTTGCTGTACTGGGCAGCTCAGGTTCCTGATGGACATGGTTTCTGACACTCTCGTCCAAGGCTCGCTGACTTTCGGCAAGCATTTGCAGCAACTCGGCAGAAGTAGGTTGCGGAGGAGATGACGACAGTTCTGTATTGCCATGACTCTGACTACTAGAGCGAAGCTGATGAGACATCTGCAAGTAGGTGAAACCAGTAAGCATTGATGACGTCGGAAGGCTACTGACGAATTATACAAGCATGAGGAAGAGATTGTATCCAACTATCCAAATTCCAATCTCAAAAGAGGGAAATTTCTTGGTTTGAGGTACGGATCTTCTGACTAGATAGGGAATGACATCCAAGGAAAAGGTTCATGAGAAGATAACACATTGGTGTAGCTCCATAATGGATCATGACTAGCAATCCTTGATACCTGCGCGTGCCGAGTAGCACAACCTTGTGTCGTGCGCCACAGGAGGCTCCTGGTTTCGTCGTGGCACCATGGAGTACTAATCGCAACACCATTACCGAACACACACCCATAAGGAATCCTCATGTGTCAGGAATTAGACATGTAGAAATAGTATCATCCAAAGATGGGGTAGCAAACAAGGATGGATACAAGGGTAGAGCAATGGAGAGGCGAATTGCAGATCAAAACACATCCCAACTTGAGGCGATACATCTTGAAATTGTGTCTTGCTTTCTTCCACGGGCTAGGTATGAATTGCATTTCAAGGCTGACACTACTGACCACTCCACTAGGTTGGTTGACTACCACAATTCTTCACGAAAGAAATGCAACTATTTATGGGACAACTATTTGGAGGAAAGAAAAATTTTTAAAGAACGGAATAAGCAATTTATAAGGGAGGGAGTAATGCAGAATGCAATGTATGATGCGAACATGGTGCTTGCACGAACCATACGTCCTCACAAACCTAGGAAGAATTTGAAACTTCTAGCGTATAGTTCGGTGGCATACACACGTTCTCTCAATAATGATAACTAGTCGCTCTACAGGAAACGTTGTTAGTGTACCTGCAGAAAATTGCATTTCAGCCCAACAATTCCCAATATAGCACACAAGAAAGCAGTAAACTAAATACTTTCCATACATACATCACCCGATGTATATACTTCAGTATCAAATCTAACCGACAGATTTACCCACAATTAAGTACCCTCATAGATACATGATTGACATGTAAGTATGCGAGTATGCACAACTACTCTCCCCTAGACCGACGGTTGGACGGTCATGCTCTCACAACTCCCACTTACCAGGGCGTAGAGGTATTTTGATCCATACATTACCACCCAAGCGGGATGGCATCCATACAATAGCATGCCGTATGGACAACGAAACAGAAAACAAGCAAGAACCCCCAAGTTAGTACCTTAGTAAGCCACCTAATAGTCCTTATTTGGGCATATAGGTTATGACCACTGGCACTCTTTAGATTAGAATTAAGATTTTTCACAAAAGCTTTTGTTTAAATACACAAATGATGTGTTTACTATTGAATCTTGCTCTGATATCAGCTGTCACGGAACCATCCAAATTATAAGAGCACAAGTCCGAAAACAATCGCCGAAGCGATCAAATTCTCAAACTTGAGCCCATATAACTTCGGTAGTCCACGAAATCACGAGGGATTTCAAACCAAACCATAACGAGCCAAGATCGTAGTGATTCAACATAACACACCACTTGTTACAATAGTTCATAAGTAATCTCATACATCGGAGTACTAAATAATTTATTACAAAACCAAAGTAAAGATTAGCGGAAGCAACATAATTTCTGAAACCATTTGAAGTTAAATACTGCCAGTACATAGTCACATCCTACAAAAGCATACCAGAAGAGATACTACAGAGACCACGCCCATATGGTCTAGTCTGCACGCCCATGAGGCGAAGACAATACTTGTAGCAACAAGTACGAATCTACTACCTGCAACAGGTGGGAATAAACCGTGAGTACGAGAAGGTACTCAGCTAGACTTACCCGTCAAAAACCAGAAACAAAGGTGACACCAAGGAGTATGCAAGGCTTTATAATGTGGTTAGCTTGACTCATTTGCAGAAAAGCTTAATACAGCTAAGTAACCAATATATGCTTAAGTATCAAGTTGATCATCATTAACCTGATAACTAGATTAGCACCTATACTAAAGCACTCACTTTATTAGGATCGAACAATATTAACCATATCAGGTATAATAAGGCTATCATCAACATTATCATCAATTCCGAACCATCATTATAATTAGTGTATCTACGCTGGAGATAACCAGTCAAGTTTCTCACTATCCGGGAGAGACGGCGACTCGAATCGATTCCAACTCAGCTGAGGGGGGTATTCCTGACACTCACCTGACAAACCCCGCTAAAGCAGCCGTAGATAACCTTTGGTACAACTCAGGGTGGGCCCGAACAGCGCCGCCTTCTCGGGGATACCAGTGGCCAGAATGCTCATGACTTTTAACTCACCTGCCCTTGGACCCTCTGGCTCCCTTCCGAGGCGACTTTCACTTTTCGACTTCGCAGCCTGAGTTGAGCTACTAGGCTTTGTGGTCGGCAACCTCAGGCCGGCTAGATAAATGTCAGGCATGCGTTCAAAATGACATAGAAGGCTCCAGGTCTCGGTCCTTAATCGACATAGACGGGGATAGATCCACACCCAAGACCTCCATGCCTTGCTGCTTCACTATCGTCATCCTGCCCGGTCTCATTTCATTTCATCAACACATGGTTCATTTCCACGATAGCAAATATAGCCAACCGTGACCTAACAAAGCCCTATATCTCACAGGTGACAGGAAATCACCCGACTTCTACCAGTCTAATTTAGCAGGGCTAAGCATAGATACGATCCTGTCTACATAGGATTCAAGGTTCGAATTGCTAGACAAGGAGTGTTATCAATGCAGCAAGGGTTTTCAACCAACTCCTATCACGTAATGCAACAATACATATGACATGTATATATAGATAATTGCTTTGAAAGTAGGAGGCTTATAATGCTCCGGGGCTTGCCTTAACTGAAAGAAGATAGATCAAGGTTCAGCTTCAAGAACGATTCCCACGCCTTCTCCGGCTTCGTTGGACTGGACCTCCGGCTCCCGAACAGACTCCAACTTTGGGTTCCACGCCCAGCGAGACTTCGCTCGAGACACGATTCTCGGCACACCTATTGCATGTATATGCACCCAATGAATTTCATGTATGCACCAAGGATGACATGATAATTTATTTACATGCATGAATGATGTGAAGATGGATATAATGACATAGCAACATCGTAAGCACAAAACCAAGTTATGTGGTGCTCTATTCAAATCACTTCAAGCTTAGGTGCAAATTTCCTCTCTGGTATTAACATGTTTGAACATCTGTAAGAAACCACTAAGTGCCACAAGGTTAAGACTAAACACGTACATAACAAGATTCCAGAAATTTAGTATTTACAACATATTATCAATAGTAGCTAAGAAAACTCACAACTGGAGTTCTACCAATCCAAATGACTTGCAAGAGGACATTATGGAAAGCTTATGAAATTGTCTATATTTCATTTATAAACATCTAAGAATGATTCATCATTTACCAAGTTAAAATAGCACATGTACAGAATCTATTCTAAACGACAGAGAGCACTTCCAAAACTGAACCCAGCTTGGAATAACTGCCATTTCTAAACTATAAGTCCAAATGCTACCAAAATTTACCAGCAACTAGTTCATGTAATCCTCAACAACTTTGCTATAGATCACCAAGCATGAAAACCTCATTAACATAGCCTAACTTACTTAACCACCAAATCTATCCAGAAAAGATATATTTGTACAATTAAATATTAAGTGATGTTGGGAACATAACAAATGACTTACCCAACTTTACTAACAGTTAGACCATGTTTAAGTAACACCAAATCAAGTCATGGCACTAGCATAATTATTTATCTAATCCCCCTTTTCTATTTATTTACAGTGCATAAGCATAAATGGCATCACATATAAAATATAACTAGAAAATTCTAATAAAATTACAAAGCAAAATGCATGCTACCAAAAGGCTACCATAAAAATTTCACCTCAATTTGACAAGTAGATTAGGAGATATTAAAATAACAAAAAGATAAGTGCTAATAAAACCTATAACAAAGGAATTTCATAATGGAAGCAAATGACCTCCAACAAGGCTAAACATTTAACTAGAGCATCACTATATCATGACTAGCATCTCAACAAAATTTCATGACAATTGAATTAATACACAAAGAGAAACAAAACTATCAAAACACATGTTTAAATAAAATGCTTCACAAAATTAATTGCAAACCTCAGGAATTATTAACCAACATACCACATATTATATTTTTAAATAAACTAGACATTATTTAGAGCACACTAAAATTTAAAGCACCCCATTTGGACTTCTAGAACTCGAGATACATATTTTTGAAGTTTGCACAAGAATCAAATAAATGAATAAAATAGAAAACAAATTCCTACTCTACTGAGCCGGCCCGCTCACACCGCTCGGTCGTCGGCCCACCCGAGGCCCAACAAACCAAACAGGGGAGGGGATCTCGCGCCGACAGGCGGGCCTCGCCCGTCATACACATGCCGAGCAGGGGAGAGCTCCGGCGAGCGGTTTCTCGCTGCCGGCGATGACTTCGGCGAGCCTGAGGGCACCGGCGTGCTCACCTCGACTGTGCACATCTATTGGTGTAGCTACTTGACACTACTACCGTGGCTAGGGGCGGTGGCGGCAGTAATGGCGGCCATGGCCGCGGGCTTGCCGGTTCCGGCAAGTTAGCGGCAGCTTGACCCCAAACGGCCTACCCCGCGAGCATCAGCACATCAAGGTGGACACCGAGCACCAGAAAGGAGAGGTGGTAAGGGCACCGAGAAGCACGGCCACGCGCGGGCTCGGCTTGGTGGCAACAATGGCGACCGCGGTGAAGCCGGAGGCTCGGTGAGCACTACCTGAGCCAAAGTGGTGGCAAGGGGAGGTCGGGGACGTAGAGGAGCTCAAGATACGGCCAATGCTATGAGGAATCGGATGATGGCACGTGGATGCGGTGGATTTCTCAGTGGCGGCCACTGGTGCTCCTCGGTCACCGCTCGCTCAGTGGAGAAGAAAACATGGAGGCATAGGGAATGAGCAGCGAGGAAGGGAGGTCGCGGTGCGTGGCGCCATCACGAGCGCGAGCATGGTGCAGCACCGACGCGGCACTGAGTTTCTGAGGACGGTCGGCCACGACACGCGTTCAAGTTTCTGAACTTCAGAAACACTGAAACAGAGTTCAGTTAATCGATTGATGAACGATATTGGGCACGCTATACCTCCTAATCTAGGCCGATTCGGTGCGAGACGTAGTTAGCAAAATTATAGAGGAACAGGAGATCTACAAGTTTGTCAATAGGAGTTTAGACTGATTCGGCTTGGTTAGGGAGTTATAGTTCACCAAAGTAGGTCACCTAGAAACTGAAACTAAGTTTCAGTTAAGCCTCGACTGAACCCGACATTTCCCTGCTCTACAATTCCTAAACCAGTGAGAATTAGATGATGGTGTTATTGACAATATTGTAGAGCTAAGTGAGTGCTACAAAAGTGTAAATATTGGTTAGAGCTGGTTTGGTCTAGTTTTCAAACTACAAGCTCCCAAAGTAGGCCACCATGAAACTGCCATGTCACATTTCAGACTTAGAAATAATTCTAAGTGTTGGGCAATCCTCTAACTGACTTGTGGGCCCTGTTTGAGCAGGTTCTAGGCATTTTCATGAGATGCTCATATTACAACTTTTGTTCCTTATCAAGTTTGCTACAACTTTGTTAAAGGTTGTACAACCATGCAAGATCTCTAGATACCACTTTTAAATTGGTCAAAGCAGATAAGTGCTATGGTCAAACTGGGGTTAAACCTAGTCAACTATCATTTAGGAGCATAATTAGGAAACATGGTCAACATGAACATGGTTCCATTAAGTATCCTAAGCATAGTTAAGGTACTAATGAACCTATTTGACCAACTCTTGTATTAACTACACATGATCATAAGCATACACACTAGGAAACATACGAAACAATCAATTGAAACAACTGAAACAGAGACGTGCAACACCTGAAACATATGATGATGCACATGTGATAATGAGATGAATGTGCTTATGTGCTACCATGCAAATGCACAAACGCAAGCCAAACACCTGGGGGTGTTACAGCAGCGGTCTCTAGGAGTCCTCGGATTTCATCACGGGCCCGACGGGCCTCGGGGTTCGATGGCTCGGGCATGTTACGAAGGAGCATGGCGGCTGTGACAACATTCTTGCTGGCTCGGCCGAAAACCGGGGGCTCGCCTGCCCGATCCTTGATGATGCGATGATTGACGTCACGAGCTCTCTCTCGAGCTCATCCACCGTGTGTGCATGCCGCACGCTCGTGCTCGAGGGTTTGTTGAAGTAGGCGCAGATTTTCCCATTCCTCGTCGAGCCTGTCCTGCAATTCGAGGATTTGCTCGAGTTGCATTCCTTGGTCCGCAAGGAATTGAGCCTCATCCCGTGCAGCAGGGGGCTCGACCTGAGGTGGCGTGGCGTTCCTTCCTCCAATAGCTGCCTCATCCTCCGAATCCGACGTGATAGCTCCATTGATATTGAAGCACTCGCGAGTCGGGTCGTAGGTGTCATCGGCAGAGTCAGAGTCTGGAGTGCCAAAATAGTAGTACAATGGGTGCATGTGGGGTCATGCGTCTCTGAGGTCATGACGACAAAAGGCAGTCGCACGGAGCTCCGTATTCGGGGTCTCCGTGGAGTCTAGGTACTCGGAACCTGGCGTGGACGCGACGAGGTCGAGAATGGAACGTAGATGGTGTCCGGGGAGTTCCTCGTAAGTACTCATGCTGGTGCTTACAGAAGAAGCATACGCCTAGGCAACCGAGTCTAGTCCAAATGGGAATGCTGGTAAAGGTGTGGTTCCTGGTACTGGAGTAGTCGAACTGGCTGGTGGCGGCGCCGCACCGGGCGATGGAGCGATGGCACTCCTCGTCGACATCTTACCCTCAGCCAAGCTCATCCTACACAGATCCTCAGTGAGGAAATCCATGTCGGCGTCTGGCTGAGAGGCACCGGATCGAGGAATACCATCGCCCTCTGTGAGGCGATGACGGCGGTTGCGCTGGGCTCACCGTCGCCTGGCGGCGCGTGCCTGACGAGAGCGACGATATCGGCACAACACTCCCCCAGGTTGGGAGAGCTCGTGGTCACCGTCAGTCGGGTGCCTGGGCGGGAGGAGGACCATGTCGTAGCCGTGGTCAAGAGACATGAACTCCAAGCTCCCAAACCTGATCACCGTGGCCAATGGGAGTGGACGTTCGGGGTCAGCCATCCAGAAAAATGGTGGGAAAACGATGTTGGCACGGAGCGCACCCCTACCTGGCGTGCCAACTGTCGGTGTCTGGTCCCGCGAGGGTCCTAAGCCAACGAGTGAATCAGTGCTGCGTGTCCCTAATCTGATGGTGATGCAAGGAGAGTACAAGGGGGTTTATCCTGGTTCGGGCAAAAGAAGGCCCTACATCCAGCGGGGAGGGGGGAGTATTGTATTTCCTTGCACCTAAGTGCTTGCATAGGGGTTACAAGCTATGAGAGAGGGAACTGATCCTAGGTCTTAGAGAGAAAAAGTGAGTACAAAGGAGATTGCTTGAGATGTTGATCTTCTATGGTGGGATGGTGACTGGCTTTTGCTTGTCCGTCCTCCCCCTCCCCTCGTAGAGTCCCCTGCCTGCCCTTTTATAGGGTCAAGAGGAGGCAGGGACGTCGGGGGACGCCTTAGAAGTGAAGTTTTGTCGAGCGCTGTGCAGGCCGCTGTAGCGACGTGCTCCGAGAATGGCCGGCTCAGAGTTGGTGAGTGAGGTGGGTCGACCGGCTCGACCCAGGGTCATGCGAGTCGGAGATTTCTCGGTGGTCGAGGCGTTTCGTCGAGCAAACCTCGTGCGAGTCAGAACGTGGTCGAGGCATTTCGCTCGTCATTTTGGCTCATTCCGTCTTTGTGGGCAGAGCTTTTGGCGTGGTTTTCTAAGGGGTTTGTTTTTCTTGATCGTTGATGGTGGGTACCCCTTGTTTTGGTACCCGACAATTAGTTTCAAATTACTTTGCTTCCGCTACTTTTCAATTTAAGTTGTAATAACTATGTTGAACTCCGATGTATATTGGATTACTTGTGAAATGGATGTAACATGTGACTTGTTATGTTGAATCACTATTGTCTTGGCTTGTATGTTGGTTGGTTTGAAATCCCTCATGATTTTATTAGACTACTAGAGTTATATGGGCTCAAGTGCGAGAATTTGATCACTTCGGTGAATGTTTTTGTACTTGTGCTCTTATAATTTGGACGGTTCTATGACAGCTAGTTCCACAGAGAGATCACAGAAGTCTAATTTGGCACCAACTTCATGGATGGACGACACCAGCACCATTGATGGATGACCTTCTCCAACACCGCTGGTGGACAACACCTTTCTAAAGATTGATCAACACTAATCTCCTCAACACTTGTTCAACAAGAACCTTCTCACTCTCATGTACATACACGTATATAAATGATGCATGCTTTAACATGATGGAATGCATGACATGATGCATGAAGTGCATTGGTGAAAACATAACAGATAAACGAACTTGGGTACAACTTTCCTTCATGGTACAGTTGCAAGTGGTTATCACAAATAATTTTTAATTATTCTTCTAACAACGCAAAGGTCTACTTATTAAACATGCTTACACCATGAAAAGACATATACAAACAATACACAAGGAAATATATAATCTTACTTTTTACCCAAGAGGTTGCATCACAAAGGCAATCAAAACTACATACATGCATCTACTAATTAAGCCTCTAATAAAACCATTTAGAATTATTACTAAAGGTTGATCATGAACATAACACATGAATGATTAAGTGCCAAGGAACAACAAAGTAGATGTGTTCCAAGGTCTACAATCAACCCCAAAATACAACCAAGTCATATCATGATTTACTCTAATAATTTTAGTAATTATTAACTAACAAATAAAACATATAATTAGGGATACAATTAAACATTATCAAATTAACCTCAAACTTTTTATGAGGGCAGGCATTAGCATGTAAAGCATACTCACATAGTTTCATAATTTTTGGATAAACATTTTAGCCTATAAAATTAAGGGAAATTACATTTATTAATTAAATGAGCTAATTTTTAAGGATAGTAAAAGTACTGAAAAATACCAATTCATATTTTCCCCATGTAAATCATATCATGAAAAGGCTACACAATTAATTACATAATTTTATCATGCTCCAAACATTAATTATGAATTAACAAAGAAACTGTACTTTTATAACATTTTCTAAAAAAGGGAAACAATTTTCTTTTCTCCATCCCACCTTCTCTCTTATCCAGCCCAACTCTTCCCTTTCCTTCTTTTGGCCCAAGTCATGCTCTTCCTTTCCCCGACCCATTTCCTTCTTTTCTTTTTCTCTGGCCTAAGTCAGCCCAGCTAGAGCCAACTGGCCCGAGGCCGGATCGGCCCAAGCCGAGCTCCGATGACTCGCCGGTGAGACGGTGGTGCTTCCACGCTAGTGGCGACGTTCCCGTCGATCGGAGCTACACCAGAACACACGCAGGGATGAGGCGAAGTGATTGATGGCGGTGGTTGGTTGGCTAGGGCTCCGTAGCAAGGTCACTATCGACAATGGCGGACATGGCGACGCGGTGTGCAGTGCCTCAAGCGCTACAAGGTGATAACAAGGGAATTGAGGTGCCAGGAAGCATCAAGGGCTCATAGTGGACCCATTGGGCTACACAATGGCAGCAGAGACACGGTGAGGCAAGTTTGCCACGGCGAGGGGTGACACGGCGGCATTGCGGACGCCGAGGAGGAAGATGATGGCTCATGGACAACTCCGGCGGCTAGAACTATTGCTAGTGGGTCAAAATGAAGTGCAAGGTGAAAGCGGAGCTAGCTGCGAGAGGAATTAGGTAGGGACGCAGAGGTGACGATGAATTTTATCATCGAGCCGAGCTCACCGGCGATAAGACAAAGCAGGGAAAAGAGAGGGATGGTGGCTGTACTGTGCTTAAAACAGTGGGGCGAACCCGGGCGAAGCAACCGGAAGAGGACACAGCTGCTTTGCGTTTTGACATGCCCACTGCTGCGTGTCCTTGCGCAAAGAGCGGCACGAGGAGGCGGTGGCCGTTGGCGGCAAGCTACTGCATGGCAGCAGTTTTCCCTAAGCATTGTTCACATCTGACAGCTCCTTTTCCCCTCCCATTTTCTCATGATTTTCCAAAACAACATCATGCTCGACTTTAAGCAATGTTGTCCATCTATGTAAGATCTCCAATATTGCTTAAAGAGTCACCATGAAAAACTTGGTAGATTTGGTGCTTTTGAATAGAAAAGAGGGCTACTTGGAAACTATTTTTAAAACTGAAAACAGATTTCAGAGTTACAGTTTCGAAAGTAGTTTTGCTTAACAACTTTAGAAAATTAATTAGGGATTATCCAGCTATTAAACATACCAACCAATTACTCCATAACATAACTCAAGAATTATACCAAGCAATGAAATAAAGTTTTTCCAAATTGTATTTATGAAAATTTATTTAATAAATCTCCTAAAATTGAACTTAATATCCATTTTCAAAGACTTGGGTAGAATCTAACTAAGCATAGAAATCATCATTAAATTCACTTTCTGAGCCCAAGTTTTAAACATATTAGACTTGAGAAATCTAACAAACTTGCATTCCGTATCATAAGGCATACTTTGAACTACAACTGTTATTTAAACAAAATTTTATTTGTTTAAGCCAATTCCCCTATATAAAATCACAAATAAACCTAAACAATATTGTCATTGGTATTCCATGAAACATGTAAAACATGTATATGAAACATATGAAACATTGATCAAAACCTATGAAACATAACTTTGAAATATAGCCATACTTGATATGAAACATCGCAAGGCAACATGTGAGACTCTATTTGCAACATGTGAAACATGGCATATGAAACATGTGATACAAGGCTTATACATAACATGTGAAACACTTGTTTAATGCAACATATGAACCTTTACTATGCAACATAAGAAATAGATGCATGCTATACTTAAAATATATGATGCATTCATGCAACAATGTTTGGTGTTTTATACATTATGATGCTCAAGATTAAGTTTTAGCTGTTTCTTAACATCTGGGATGTTACAGTTAGTGTCAGTGCAAGATACGTGCACGGTTTGCGCCAAATGAACTATAGGCTCAGAAATCATTTTGGACGCCCCGATGGTACTCCTAGGAGACGAGGCTCAAGTGGAAGCTCGATTTGGTCTATTTGGTGATAGTCCTAATCTTGATGCAAGATAGGTGGATAGTTTGCACTAAATGTACCATAGGCTCAGAAATTGTTTTGGACGCACCTGATGGAACACCAAGATGATGTGGGTCATGTGGAATCTCGTTTCGGTCCGTTTGGAGATAGTGTTAGTGTCGGTGCAAGATAGGTGCATGATTTGCCCCAAACGAACCATATGCTCTGAAATCATTTTGGATGCACCCAACGGTACACCTAGGTGACGAGGCTCAAATGGATGCTCGTTTCGGTTCGTTAGGAGAGAGTGCTAATCTTGATGCAAGATAGGTGCACCACTTGCACCGAACGTACCACAGGCTCAAAAATCATTTTGGACACACCCAATAGAATTCCATGGTGATGTGGGTCATGTGCAATTTCGTTTCGGTCTGTTTGGAAATAGTATTAGTATCGGTGCAAGATAAGTGCATGGTTTGCACCAAACATACCATAGGCTCAGAAATCATTTTGGATGCTCCCGATGGTACTCCAAGGTGACGAGGCTCAAATAAAAGCTCGATTCGGTCTATTTGGAGATAGTGCTAATCTTGACGCAAGATAGTGCACGACTTACGCCGATTGTACTGTAGGCTCAAAAATCATTTTGGACTCACCCGATGGAACTCCTGGGTGTTGTGGGTCATGTGGAATCTTGTTTCAGTTCGTTTAGAGACAATGTTAGTGTCGGTGCAAGATAGGTGCACGGTTTGCACCAAATAAACCATGGGCTCATAAATCATTTTGGACGCACCTGATGGTACTACTAGGTGATGAGGCTCAAGTGGAAGCTCGATTCGGTCTGTTTGGAGATAGTGCTAATCTTGACGCATGATATGTGCATAGTTTGCGTTGAACATACCATAAGCTTAGAAATTATTTTGGACACACCAGATGGATCTCCTAGGTAACGTGGGTCATGTGGAATCTTGTTTTAGTCCATTTGGAGACAGTGTTAGAGTCGGTGCAAGATAGGTGCACAGTTTGCATCAAACATACCATAGGCTTAGAAATTGTTTTAGACGCACCTGATGGTACTCCTAGGTGATGAGGCTCAAATGGATGCTCATTTCGGTCCGTTTGGAGATAGTGCTAATCTTGACGCAAGATAGGTGCACGGTTTGCACCGAATGTACCATAGGCTTAGAAATCATTTAGGATGCAGCCGATGGAACTTCTTGGTGATATGGTTCATGCAGAATCTCATTTCAGTCCGTTTGCAGACAATGTTAGTGTCGGTGCAATATAGGTGCACGGTTCGCACCAAATGAACCATAGGCTCAAAAATTATTTTGGATGCACCTGATGGTACTCCTAGGTAACGAGGCTCAAGTGATACCTCGATTCGGTCTATTTAGCGATAGTGCTAATCTTGATGTAAGATAGGTGGACAGTTTGTGCTAAATGTACCATAGGCTTAGAAATTGTTTTGGACGCACCTGATGGAACACCTAGCTGACATGGGTAATGTGGAATCTCATTTCGGCCCATTTGGAGATAGTGTCAGTGTCAGTGCAACATAGGTGCATCGTTTGCACCAAACGAACCATAGGCTCTAAAATTATTTTGGATGCACCCAATGGTACACCTAGGTGATGAGGCTGAAATGGATGCTCGTTTCGGTCCTTTAGGAGATAATGCTAATCTTGACGTAAGATAGGCGTACGGTTTACGGTGAACGTACCACAGGCTCAAAAATTGTTTTGGACACACTCGATAGAATTCCTTGGTGATGTGGGTCATGTGCAATCTAGTTTCGGTGCGTTTGGAGACAATGTTATTATCGGTGCAAGATAAGTGCATGGTTTGCACCAAACATACCATAGGCTCAGAAAATTATTTTGGACACACCCGATGGTACTCCTAGGGACGAGGCTCAAGTGAAAGCTCGATTCGGTCTATTTGGATATAGTGCTAATCTTGATGCAAGATAGTACACGGCTTGCGCCGATTGTACCATAGGCTCAAAAATCATTTTGGACGCACCCGATGGAACTCCTAGGTGTTGTGGCTCATGTAGAATTTCATTTCAGTTTGTTTAGAGACGTGTTAGTATCGGTGCAAGATAGGTGCATTGTTTGCGCCAAACAAACCATGGGCTCATAAATCATTTTAGACGCACCTGATGGTACTCCTAGGTGATGAGGCTGAAGTGGAAGCTCGATTCGGTCTGTTTGGAGACAGTGCTAATCTTGACACATGATAGGTGCATGGTTTGCGTCAAACGTACCATAGGCTTAGAAATTATTTTGGACGCACCCGATGTGTCTCCTAGGTGACGTGGGTCATGTGGAATCTCATTTCGGTCTGTTTGGAGATAGTGTTAGTGTGGGTGCAAGATAGGTGCATGATTTGCGCCAAACATACCGTAGGCTTAGAAATCATTTTAGATGCGCCTGATGGTGGCCATAATGAACCTTGTGCTATGAAACTTAATAATAACTTTTGTCCTGAGGAACTAATTCTTTCTGAAGGAGACAGGACTAACCTAATAGTACCCTTCTCCCAAAAGGAGATTAAGGAGGTGATAATGGGGATGAAGGAGAATTCTACTCCTATCACCAATGGGTTTGGGGTCGTTTTCTTTAAAAAGTTTTGGGAGGTTATAAAAGGAGATTTAGAGAGATCATGTTTTAGGATTTTTATAATAACAAATTAGACATCAAAAGGTTGAACTATGTAGTCATTACCCTGGTACCCAAATTGAAAGAGGCCAATACTATCAAACAATTCAGGCCTATTTGTCTGCTTAATGTTGACTTTAAGTGCTTCACTAAAGTGTTAACAAATAGATTAGTTCCTGTGGCCAGGAAAACTATAGGAAGAAACCAAACTATGTTTATTAATGGGAGAAACATTTTAGAAGGAGTTGTGGTGATTCATGAGGTGCTACATGAATTGAGGAGATCTAAGAGGAAAGGTCTTATTCTTAAGATTGACTTTGAAAAAGCATATGACTAGGTTAGGTGGTCCTTTTTAGAGCAAGTGATGATGGGGAAAGGGTTTCCCCTTAAGTGGATTTCATGGGTTATGAGTACTGTAAGAGATGGTAAGGTGTGTATTAATGTCAATGGGGAGAGAAGTCCATATTTTAAAACTTTAAGAGGTTTAAGGCAATGGGATCCTCTTTCCCCCCTCCTCTTTAACATTGTTGCAGATCCTTCAGGGGTCATGCTTAATAAGGCTGTTAGCAAAGGTCGCATAACAGGGGTGTTAGGTGATCTTATCCCGGGGGTTATTGTAACACTTCAAGTGTTTAGTGCTTAATTGCATTGCATTTGCATTTGCATAAGCATAAGCATGCATCATTCATGTTTGTTATTTTATGTGATGCAACACATGTGATTGTTCTAGGGTTTGTTTGATTTATTTCATGAAGTATTTGATAGTTGGTGTAACAAAAAGGTAAGGTAGCCAATCATGACCTACAACACCTTAGTTATACTTAGGGTAACATTTGGAACAAGGTTCATGTTGACCAAAATTACAAATTTGCCCTCCAAGAGAAGTTTGACCACCATTTGACCCTAGAAGGCTCTAGTTTGACCAATTAAAAAGTCTAATTTAGAGACCTTGCATGGAAGAGCACCCTTAAGCAAAGTTGTAAAGAAATTCATGGGGAACAAAAGTCTCAATATGACCATCTCATGAAATTGACCCTAACATGCTCAAAAGTGGCCCACAAGTTAGTTAGAGAGGTAGCTCCAAGACTTAGAATTTTTCTAAGTCTAGAATCTGACCCTACAGTTTTACTGATGCCTACTTTAGGAGCTTGTAGTTTGCAAACCAGGCCAAACCAGCTTTCACTCATATTGACAAACTTGTAGATCACATGTAACCCTACAACTTTGTCAACATCACCCAAGCCTGGTTCTCAATGGTTCAAGAGATATCGTGTCATGAACTTAGGCTGTCAGTCGGCATCGTTAACTGAACCCCGGTTTCAGTTTCATCAAGCACTACTTTGAGGCCATGTAGTTTGAAATATAGGTTGAACCAGCCCAAACACCAATTGACAAAGTTGTTGACCTAACGTAGCTCTACAAACTTGATGTTGCCACCTTGGACTGAAACAGGCTGGTTTAGAAGTTAATCACGTTCGAAATCACTCTGTCAGTCACTACCGATGGCGTCAATGAACTGCGATTCAGTTTCGTCAGTGGCCGACCGGCCACAGGGCAACGCCGATGCGTGGAGGCGCGGTGGTGCCCGTACGCCGGCCCTGGCCCCACCAGTCAGGCCGCGACGCCTTCAAGACGCCACGACGCGCGAGCCGGCCTCCATTCCTCCGCCCCCTCTCTTCCAGTTGCAAAAACACCGAAACCGAGCCGCCATTGCCGTTCTTCTCCGGCGAGCTCAAGCGCGAGCTACACCGCATCACCGGTCGCCAGACCTCGCCACTCCCTCCGCCTCACCACCCTCCATCCCCTTGACCCACCGAAGCCCGTGATTTGACTCAAGGTGAGCCGCATTGCTTTCTTCCCCGTCTCCGAGAGGTCGCCGGAGCCCGCCATGGGACCTCACCGTGGTCGGGGTGCTTCGGGTCTCTCTCCATCCTCCCTTCCTATCAAAATGGATCCGCCTAGCTTCGGTGAAGCTCGTACCGAGCCTAGACCGCACCGTACATCCTCACCGGCGATGGTGCGCCGCCACCGGACATCACCGGCCGCCGCTCGCGGTGACAAGCCCCTTCCACCCCATCCCCATCCATTCCACGAGCACCAATCGACGCACCGGGTGACGGAGAACACGAGGCGGTGTTCGATTGGCCGAGCGAGCTCTTCTCCGGCGAGCTCGAGCTCGTCGGAGCTCGCGGGTCTCCGCCTCCCCTGCCTCCGGTCACTGACCGCGGGGGCCCGCCCGTCAGTGTCGCGCATGGGCGGGGGCGCTGAGCGGGCCGCGCGCGCGAGTTTGTGGGCCGAGTTTTCCGGGCCGGCCCAGTTCATCCGAAATGAAATTCATTTTTATTATTTTGTCACTGATTTTTGTACAAGTTGGAAAAATATAGATCTAGGGTTTTAATGATCCAAAAATCATGAGATAAATTTTGTTAGGGTCTACATGGTGTGTAGTATTTTAGAAAAATATGGATCTGGCATGAGATGTTTAAATTCTGTAAGAATTTAATAGATCCTTTAAATGTGTTTTGGAATGCATGCAAATTTGTTAAATTTATAACTTGAGCTGTATTGTTCCATAAATCATGAAATTTGGTGGGTAGGTTACTCTATGCTAGCCCTAGCTCTGGTAAAAATTTGGGCATCAGTGCTTAAGTAATTTCCAAGTTATAAGGCTATCATTTTATTCTAGGAGATAATTGAAGGAATTTTTGTAATTTTTCTACATGTGCAATGTTCTTGTAACTTTTTGGAGAATGTCTTGGTACCCTAGAGTGTCTAAGAAAAATATGAAATATGTTGTTTGATACTTTCAATATGATTTATTAATTATACAAAAATCAGCCTTTTTGACTGGTGAATTTTGTATAGAGAATTTCTGTGAATAAAACTTGTTCAAATTTTTACTGTGGTCTCTTTTTGGGTCAGAGAGTCCCCTGTAATTTTTGTATAATTTTAGGAGCAGTTTACATATATGTTTAAAATTCCACCTAATTAATTAAGTAAAATAAGAAATGAGTATAAATAAATGTTCTAGGTAGTCACACCCTACTTTCTGGTGTTGTTATACCCCATGTGAACTTTTGGAAATCTTAGTTTGGTTTTAAGGGTCTTTGGCCACATCAATAAATGTTTAACCTTTGTAATTTTAGGTTTTCTGGACAGCTAGTAGTAATTCTAAATTTTTCTTTGATAAAATTAGTTGCTGGAAAACTTGTAAATACCAAAGTTGGAGTAAACTTGATGAACTAGCTTGTGTCAAAATTTGGAAGCATTTGGCTTAGTAGTTTGAGAGTTACTGTTGTTTAAAGTGGCAGTTCAAAATCTGCTACTCTCTGTTTTGAGAGGACAGATTCTGGAACTTGTGAAGTTTGACATGGAAAACTTAGGAGTTTGGAGTTGAGGTCTGAAAATGAATTGTAGTGCATTTCTTAGGCTTTCCAGATTGTCTTAGATCATATCTTTTGGAATTGTAAATCTCCAGTTGTGATAAAAACAAGTAGCTGCTGTCCAGAATGCTTACTGTGGTGTTTTGCTGATTGATATGGTGTGATATCCTAAGACATGCTACTTTTGTAATTGTTAGGTGTTAGGGCCTTAACTGAGGATGAGCAGCTTTATCTTAGGTTAAGTAGATTAGGTGAGTACTTCTCTACCGGAGAGGAAATTTGCACCTACTCTTATGAAGTGATTTGAATAGAGCGTTAAATTGTTGTAATGCATTTCATTCCGAGCATATTGCATCTTTCATTATGCATTCATGGGATTTATTATGCACTCATGCAATAGGTGTACCGGAGGGGGTGACACTCCTCGAATTCGAACAAGCGATACCGGAGGAGGTGCTGAGTCAACCGGAGGAATTAGCAGAAGAACCCAACGTCGGGGAAGCTCCATCAGAAGATCTACCCGAGTGTCCGGACCACAGACCCGCAACCTTTCTCAAAGGCAAGCCCCGGTGCATGCTGAACCCATCGTTTTATAAATATATCTTGAGTACTTTTAATTGTTTATTGCATTAAGTTCTAGGAGTTATATGAAAACACTTGCTGCATTGTACCTGTCCTTGTCCAGATATCGTACTTAAATCCTATATTAGGTTTAGGCACGTGTCGATGCTTAGCCCTGCTTAGTACGGTAGAAGTCGGGTGATTTCCGGTCATCCACGAGATATAGGACTGGGTCGCGAGTGGCTTATGGCTATCGTGATGGAACCATGCTTTAAAATGAAGTTGAGACCGGGCGGGAGTTCGATGGTACAGCCGCAAGACACTTCACGTCTTGGGTGTGGAGCCATGCCCGTCTGAGTCGTTTAAGGACCGATTCGCTGTACGTCCTTGAGTCATGTTGAACGCAGTCTAACACTTAGTTGGCCGGATAAGTCGTTCCGACCGCGAAGCCGAGTAATGTGATTCAGGCCGGGAATCGAATGGTAGGTTGCTTCTTGGAGGAGAGAAAGGTTGTGCTTGGGGACATTGGCGTGAGACCAAGGGGGGGGTTAAAGTCCCTATCACCTGGCAGAGTGTCGCCCTTGGAGTCGCGACATCATTCGGACCCGCGATTCCTGAATCATATGAAAAGGTGGCCTGTGCGACCCTGGCAGGGGTCTGCACGGTGAGTGTTAGAAATACCCCTCCAGCTGGATAGGAATTCGATTCGAATCACCGTCGCTCCCGGTTAGTGAGCACTTGACTTGAGCAGCGGCAACGTAGATCTCATTAAATGAACAGATGGTTAAGTGAATGATACAATGTTGCCACCATTTATACCTATTATGGAAATAAGATGAATAATTGTTTGATGATGATCAAGTGCATGTTTAGTACAGGTGCTAAGCTAGATGACAGGTAAATGCTAAAAATAACTGCTAGTACAGGTTATAAGAGTTTCAACTACTTATGCCTTTATGCAAAATGTGGTGTCAGCTAGCCTCTTGTGTAAGCCTTGCATAATCCTTGGTGTTATTTTATTTCTGGTTTATAACGGGTAAGTCTCGCTGAGTACATTCCAGTACTCAGGGTTTATTCCCTCCTGTTGCAGATGACATGCTTTATCAGGGATTCTGCAAGACGTGTCTCCACCCTGCGGGTGATGATGACTAGATCACAAGGGCGTGATCGTCTTTATGTACTTTCCTCATGCTTTTGCGGGATGTCGATCATCCAGACTGGCAGTATTTAATTAACTAGTGTGTGTGTTATGCTTCCGCTACTTTCAAACTTGGTTTGTAATATTTGCTACTCCGTGGTGTAAACTTATTTCAGAACTACTTGTGAAATGTAACGTACGATGTGTATGTTGAATGATGCGATCCTGGTTGTAAGCAGTTTGGTTTGAAATCCTTCGTGATTTCGATTGACTACCGGGATTATATGGGCTCAAGTTTGAAAATTTGAGCGCTTCGGTGCTTGTTTTCGTACTTGTGCTCTTATAATTTGGTCGGTTCTGTTACAGCTGGTACCGGAGCATAATTCAACATTAAACACATCTTACGAGTAATTAAAAACAAAAGTATTTGTTTGCGAAAAGGGTTAAACTCTAAAAATTATTTTATAGGTATGCCAGTGATCACATCCCTTAGCCCAAATAAGGACTCTTAGGTGGCTTATTATAAAGACTAACTTGGGGGCCTTGTTTGTTTCTGTTTCGTCGTCCATACGGCGTGATATTGTATGGATGCCATCCACTTGGGTGGTAATGTATGGATCAATTACCTCGACGCTCTGGTAAGTGTGAGTTGTGAGAGCATGATCGTCCAACCGGCGGTCTAGGGGAGAGTAGTTTTGGTGACTTACATCTTTACATGTTAAAACCATGTAACTATGTAAAAGCACTTAATTGTGGGCATCTATCAATCGGGTAGCTTTGATACTGAAATATATACATCCGGGGATGTGTATATGGGAAGTATTTAGTTTACTGCTTTCTTGTATGATATTTTGGGAATTGTTGGGCTGCAATGAAATTTTCTGCAGGTACACTAACAGCGTAACGAGTAGACCGATAGTTTCGCTTATATGAGAGAACGTATGTATGCCACCGCTTAGCGTTAGCCCTTTAGTTTTCTACTAAGGTGAGAGAACGTACGGAACGTGCATGCATCATGTTTAATTATAGCATACATGTCATTCACTCCCTCCTTAAAAATTTCAATAGTCCCGACTAAATTAAATTTCGTATCCCCTAAATGATCCTCACTTTAAGTCATATCTTGTTGATACAGATGGCACGTACCAGGATGACAGCCCGTAAGTCAACTGGTGGAAGGGTCCCTCGCCACCAGCTGGCTCCACGCGAGCCCCGTCCTGAGCCCTCTGAGGTGGATAGGTTATGGGCTGAGCTGGCAGAGGTGACTGCTGCTAGGGATGCAGCACGGCAGCAACTGGAACAAGTGATTCATGATCGTGATCAAGAAACGCTTGCAGTCCAGAGGTTGACAGTGGCAAATCGCAACTATCAACGCATGTTGGTCCGTGTGATGGAACAGAGGGATGAAGCCTGGCACGAAGAGGATGTTCTGAGGGCTCGCCAGTTTGAGCTCGAGCAACAGTTAGAAAATGCTGAAGAATACAATGACAACCTTCATGAAGAAGTGCACCGCCTGAATAACCAGCTTAATCCCCTGCTACCTAGAAACAACAATGTAGATGAAGATATGGGATCAGGAATCTTCATGGCTGAGGATGATGATGAAGTGGAGGTTGATGGACCACAGGATGCCCCACCTGCAGAAGCACCAGAGGAAGATCCAGAAGAAGAAGAAGAAGACGAGGAGTTAGAGCCTGTCAGTGATGAGGACGGCGGGGAGATCCTTGACACTGACTCGGAGGATGATGCTTAGAGTAGTCATCACGTGCCTATAATGTTAGGATCGTCTTTTGTGCCCTCCCTATGAAGGAGTGAGGCCTTGTAATAACTTGACTTTGGGATGTAAGGTTGAACCGTATGTTTCCTGAATGTAGTTTGAACCTGTTAATTTCGATCACAACTTGATGTCTTATTATGTTGCGTTCGATGATGGTGTCACGATTAGCACCCTTCGGTGCCGCGACGAAACCGAGGGCCTCCTATGGCGCGTGACATAAGGCTGTGCTGCTTGGCACGCGCAGGTATCGAGGTGGCTAGTCATGATCCACCATGGAACTCTTCATTGAGGAGTCTCTTTGTGGTCAGTTTGAAGTAGCCTTTCACAGTCAACTAAAAATCTTGAGATCGAATCCAAGTACCATGCAAAAGGTCAAAAATCACGTAGATAGCAACGTAAACGGTCCGGTAACCATTGTGCTCCCTGTGAGTGAGCCTTTATCAAAGAGCATCTTGTTGGATTACCAAGTATGATCTCGTCAAATGATGCGCTAGAATGGATTGTGCGGTTGTGATGAATTATTGTGCCTTAATTATTATGAGAAATCTATTCATACAGTCAGATTGACATTTTGTAATAATTCATCTACAAATTTCTCACATCGTCAGTGCTCATTGGCTATGCATTTTGCAGATGTCGTACAATCTACGCCGGGGTCGTGGAAATGAGGAGGAGGAACAGCCGCCCCCTCCGCCACCACCTACTCCGGCCGAGTTGATGCAATCAGTGGTTGAGGGGCAGCGTATGTTGGCTGACGCCATGCGCCAACTGGCTAATCGAGAGGCTCGTCATGGCCGCTAGGGCCCAGAGCCAAATCAGTACAGCGATTTCAGGGACTTCTGGACAGAGCAGCTCTAGTGTTCCTCCTAGCAATATGCCTTGCTGGAATTGCAACAAGCTAGGTCATTGGGCCCGGAACTGTCCGTACCCTAAGAAAAATGTCAACCAAGGTAGTCGTCAGGGACACGCCCATTATAACAGCATTGAGGAAATTCCATCTGGTGAGGTGGTCACCGCTGGTAAGTTTCTAGTTGACCAACACCCCGCAGTGGTACTTTTTGATTCAGGTGTTTCGCATTCCTTTATCAGTCCTAAGTTTGCATCCAAATTTGCACACAAGTTGCATACTGTTGAAGGTGTGGGTTATTGTATTAGTGCTGCAAGTGGGAATATTTCCACAAACAAAGTAGTGGGGAACCTTAAGTTTGAGATAGAAGGGCGAAGTTATTCGCTTGCCCTATTGGTTTTACCTGGTTTAGACATAGATGTTATCTTGGGCATGAATTGGATGAGTCAGAATGGGGTACTCATTGACACATCCGCTCGGGTAGTTATGCTCAGAGATCCTACAGATCAAAAGGGTTTTCTAGTACAACTTCCCAGAAAGGTTGAATTGTCGGGGGAAATTCATGCTGTGCAAGCAAAGGCGTTGGCTGAAATTTCCGTAGTAAATGAATTTCCGGACGTTTTTCCCGATGATTTGCCGGGACTCCCTCTGGATTGGGATGTGGAGTTTAAAATCGAGTTGTTGCCTAGCACCGCACCCATCTCTAGGAGACCCTATAGGATGCCTCCAAATGAGTTAGCTAAACTTAAGGTGCAGTTGAATGATCTGTTAAAGAAGGGGTTAATTCGTCCTAGCTCGTCTCCGTGGGGATGCCCTGCTATCTTTGTAAAGAAGAAGGATCAAACCTTGCGGATGTGCGTGGACTATAGACCTCTGAATGCGGTCACTGTTAAGAATAAGTATCCTCTACCGCGTATCGACATCTTGTTCGATCAGTTGTCCAAGGCTAAAGTCTTTTCCAAGATTGATCTAAGGTCTGGGTACCATCAGATTAAAATCCGTCCTGAAGATGTTCCAAAAACAGCCTTCTCGACAAGATACGGCCTTTATGAGTATCTTGTTATGTCCTTCGGCCTGACCAATGCCCCAGCACACTTCATGTGCTTGATGAATTCGGTGTTTATGCCTGAATTGGACAAGTTTGTGGTGGTATTCATCGATGACATCTTGGTGTATTCTGAAAATGAGGAAGAACACGCTGAACATTTGCGTATTGTCCTCAGCAGACTGCGTGAGCATAAACTGTATGCGAAGTTCAGTAAGTGTGAATTCTGGCTTCGTGAAGTACCTTTCCTTGGGCATGTGTTGTCCGATGGAGGAATTATGGTGGATCCCACTAAGGTACAAGAAGTATTAAATTGGAAGGCTCCTACTTCGGTTCATGAGGTCCGGAGTTTCCTTGGGTTGGCTGGCTATTATCGTCGCTTCATCCCGGATTTCTCAAAAATAGCCAAACCCATGACTCGGTTACTGCAAAAAGACACCAGGTTTGTCTGGACTCCTGAGTGTGATGCGGCTTTTCACCAACTACGAACCCTCCTAACCTCGGCTCTGGTTTTGGCACAACCGGATATCGAGAAACCTTTTGATGTTTACTGTGATGCCTCAGGCATAGGTTTGGGAGGTGTTTTGATGCAGGAAGGCCGAGTAATTGCATATACTTCCCGACAACTTCGGAAGCATGAGGTGAATTATCCAACGCATGACTTAGAACTGGCCGCAGTTGTTCATGCTTTGAAGGTATGGCGGCATTATCTGCTGGGCAATGTCTGCAATATCTATACAGACCACAAAAGCCTCAAATACATCTTCACCCAACCCGAGCTAAATATGCGTCAGAGAAGATGGCTCGAGTTGATTAAAGATTATAATCTTCAAGTACACTATCACCCAGGCAAGGCAAATGTGGTTGCGGATGCTTTAAGCCGTAAGTCTCATTGCCATTCCTTAATTGAAACTGATTTTTACCGATCTCGTCTGTTACATCCGGCAGTCTTGTACAACATCACTGTCAGTGGTACTCTCAGAAATAGAATCATTGAGCTCTAAAAGACTGATCCGGGTATCTTTCACATAAAACGGAAGATGAATGAAGGAGAGACTAAGCATTTCAGGTTAGATGACGAAGGTGTGCTGTGGTTTAAGGATAGGTTAGTGGTACCTAAGGACCGAGAGCTTAGAGATCAGCTCCTGTCCGAAGCACATTCGTCCAAGTTGTCCATCCATCCTGGTAGTAATAAGATGTATTATGATTTGAAGCCACTTTATTGGTGGACCAGATGCGGAAAGAGATAGCTGCATATGTTGCTAGATGTGACACCTGTTGCAGAGTTAAAGCTGTGCACATGAAAGCTAGGCTACTTCAGCCACTTTCCATTCCAGGCTGGAAATGGGAAGAGATAAGTATGGATTTCATTGTCGGACTTCCTCCTACTGTCAAAAATCATAACTCTATTTGGGTAATTGTTGATCGTTTGACCAAATCAGCTCACTTCATCCCAGTGAGAGTGGACTATCGTCCCACTGACTATGCTAAGTTGTACTTCAATCAGATAGTCCGGCTTCATGGGATACCTCGTACTATCGTTTCTGACCGTGGTCCCCAGTTCACTGCTCGCTTTTGGGAGCATTTGCATCACCTTCTGGGAACCAAGTTAGTGAGAAGCTTTGCTTATCACCCCCAGACATCGGGTCAGACAGAACGAGTTAACCAAATCTTGGAAGATCTGTTGCGAGCATGCGTCATTTCATCCAAGGGTTCTTGGGAAAAATGGTTACCTTTAGCCGAATTCTCGTACAATAACAGTTATCAAGAGAGTATTAAGATGGCCCCATTCGAAGCTTTGTACGGTCGAAAGTGTCGAACTCCACTAAACTGGGTAGAAGCTGGGGAAAGAAGGTATTATGGCATTGATTTTGTCCAGGAAGCCGAGGAACAAGTCCGTACCATCCAGAAACACATGGTTGCAGCACAAGCGAGACAGAAAAGCTATGCGGATCGTCGTAGAAAACCACTCGAATTTGAAGTTGGAGACTTCGTTTATTTGAAAGTTTCTCCAATGAAGAGTGTCCAATGTTTTGGTGTTAAGCAGAAACTTGCACCAAGATACGTGGGTCCTTTCCAGATCATAGGCAAGAGTGGAGCTGTTGCGTACAAAATCTAGTTGCCTCCTGAGATGAGAGCCATATTCAACGTTTTCCATGTATCTCAGCTTAAAAAGTGTCTTCGAGTTCCTAAGGAACAAGTTCCTTTAGGTGATATCAGGCTGGAATCTGACCTAACCTATGAAGAAAAGCCAGTCCGAGTGATCGATACTCAGGAACGAGTAACTAGAAGTAAAGTGGTTAAGTGGTACAAAGTGATGTGGAGTAATCAGGGAAGTGAGAGTGATGCTACGTGGGAACGGGAGGATTATTTGTGGGATGGTTATAAAGAATTCTATGAAAAATGGTACGCTTTCCAAATCTCGGGATGAGATTTTTATAAGGGGGGAGGGCTGTAACACTTCAAGTGTTTAGTCCTTAATTGCATTGCATTTGCATTTGCATAAGCATAAGCATGCATCATTCATGTTTGTTATTTTATGTGATGCAACACATGTGATTGTTCTAGGGTTTGTTTGATTTATTTCATGAAGTATTTGATAGTTGGTGTAACAAAAAGGTAAGGTAGCCAATCATGACCTACAACACCTTAGTTATACTTAGGGTAACATTTGGAACAAGGTTCATGTTGACCAAAATTACAAATTTGCCCTCCAAGAGAAGTTTGACCACCATTTGACCCTAGAAGGCTCTAGTTTGACCAATTAAAAAGTCTAATTTAGAGACCTTGCATGGAAGAGCACCCTTAAGCAAAGTTGTAAAGAAATTCATGGGGAACAAAAGTCTCAATATGACCATCTCATGAAATTGACCCTAACATGGTCAAAAGTGGCCCACAAGTCAGTTAGAGAGGTAGCTCCAAGACTTAGAATTTTTCTAAGTCTGGAATCTGACCCTACAGTTTTACTGATGCCTACTTTAGGAGCTTGTAGTTTGCAAACCAGGCCAAACCAGCTTTCACTCATATTGACAAACTTGTAGATCACATGTAACCCTACAACTTTGTCAACATCACCCAAGCCTGGTTCTCAATGGTTCAAGAGATATCGTGTCATGAACTTAGGCTGTCAGTCGGCATCGTTAACTGAACCCCGGTTTCAGTTTCATCAAGCACTACTTTGAGGCCATGTAGTTTGAAATATAGGCTGAACCAGCCCAAACACCAATTGACAAAGTTGTTGACCTAACGTAGCTCTACAAACTTGATGTTGCCACCTTGGACTGAAACAGGCTGGTTTAGAAGCTAATCACGTTCGAAATCACTCTGTCAGTCACTACCGATGGCGTCAATGAACTGCGATTCAGTTTCGTCAGTGGCCGACCGGCCACAGGGCAACGCCGATGCGTGGAGGCGCGGTGGTGCCCGTACGCCGGCCCTGGCCCCACCAGTCAGGCCGCGACGCCTTCAAGACGCCACGACGCGCGAGCCGGCCTCCATTCCTCCGCCCCCTCTCTTCCAGTTGCAAAAACACCGAAACCGAGCTGCCATTGCCGTTCTTCTCCGGCGAGCTCAAGCGCGAGCTACACCGCATCACCGGTCGCCAGACCTCGCCACTCCCTCCGCCTCACCACCCTCCATCCCCTTGACCCACCGAAGCCCGTGATTTGACTCAAGGTGAGCCGCATTGCTTTCTTCCCCGTCTCCGAGAGGTCGCCGGAGCCCGCCATGGGACCTCACCGTGGTCGGGGTGCTTCGGGTCTCTCTCCATCCTCCCTTCCTATCAAAATGGATCCGCCTAGCTTCGGTGAAGCTCGTACCGAGCCTAGACCGCACCGTACATCCTCACCGGCGACGGTGCGCCGCCACCGGACATCACCGGCCGCCGCTCGCGGTGACAAGCCCCTTCCACCCCATCCCCATCCATTCCACGAGCACCAATCGATGCACCGGGTGACGGAGAACACGAGGCGGTGTTCGATTGGCCGAGCGAGCTCTTCTCCGGCGAGCTCGAGCTCGTCGGAGCTCGCGGGTCTCCGCCTCCCCTGCCTCCGGTCACTGACCGCGGGGGCCCGCCCATCAGTGTCGCGCACGGGCGGGGGTGCTGAGCGGGCCACGCGCGCGCGAGTGTGTGGGCCGAGTTTTCCGGGCCGGCCCAGTTCATCCGAAATGAAATTCATTTTTATTATTTTGTCACTGATTTTTGTACAAGTTGGAAAAATATAGATCTAGGGTTTTAATGATCCAAAAATCATGAGATAAATTTTGTTAGGGTCTACATGATGTGTAGTATTTTAGAAAAATATGGATCTAGCATGAGATGTTTAAATTCTGTAAGAATTTAATAGATCCTTTAAATGTGTTTTGGAATGCATGCAAATTTGTTAAATTTATAACTTGAGCTGTAGTGTTCCATAAATCATGAAATTTGGTGGGTAGGTTACTCTATGCTAGCCCTATCTCTGGTAAAAATTTGGGCATCAGTGCTTAAGTAATTTCCAAGTTATAAGGCTATCATTTTATTCTAGGAGATAATTGAAGGATTTTTTGTAATTTTTCTACATGTGCAATGTTCTTGTAACTTTTTGGAGAATGTCTTGGTACCCTAGAGTGTCTAAGAAAAATATGAAATCTGTTGTTTGATACTTTTCAATATGATTTATTAATTATACAAAAATCAGCCTTTTTGACTGGTGAATTTTGTATAGAGAATTTCTGTGAATAAAACTTGTTCAAATTTTTACTGTGGTCTCTTTTTGGGTCAGAGAGTCCCTTGTAATGTTTGTAGAATTTGAGGAGCAGTTTACATATATGTTTAAAATTCCACCTAATTAATTAAGTAAAATAAGAAATGAGTATAAATAAATGTTCTAGGTAGTCACACCCTACTTTCTGGTGTTGTTATACCCCATGTGAACTTTTGGAAATCTTAGTTTGGTTTTAAGGGTCTTTGGCCACATCAATAAATGTTTAACCTATGTAATTTTAGGTTTTCTGGACAGCTAGTAGTAATTCTAAATTTGGCTTTGATAAAATTGGTTGCTGGAAAACTTGTAAATACCAAAGTTGGAGTAAACTTGATGAACTAGCTTGTGTCAAAATTTGGAAGCATTTGGCTTAGTAGTTTGAGAGTTACTGTTATTTAAAGTGGCAGTTCAAAATCTGCTACTCTCTGTTTTGAGAGGACAGATTCTGGAACTTGTGAAGTTTGACATGGAAAACTTAGGAGATTGGAGTTGAGGTCTGAAAATGAATTGTAGTGCATTTCTTAGGCTTTCCAGATTGTCTTAGATCATATCTTTTGGAATTGTAAATCTCTAGTTGTGATAAAAACAAGTAGCTGCTGTCCAGAATGCTTACTGTGGTGTTTTGCTGATTGATATGGTGTGATATCCTAAGACATGCTACTTTTATAATTGTTAGGTGTTAGGGCCTTAACTGAGGATGAGCAGCTTTATCTTAGGTTAAGTAGATTAGGTGAGTACTTCTCTACCGGAGAGGAAATTTGCACCTACTCTTTTGAAGTGATTTGAATAGAGCGTTAAATTGTTGTAATGCATTTCATTCCGAGCATATTGCATCTTTCATTATGCATTCATGGGATTTATTATGCACTCATGCAATAGGTGTACCGGAGGGGGTGACACTCCTCGAATTCGAACAAGCGATACCGGAGGAGGTGCTGAGTCAACCGGAGGAATTAGCAGAAGAACCCAACGTCGGGGAAGCTCCGTCAGAAGATCTACCCGAGTGTCCGGACCACAGACCCGCAACCTTTCTCAAAGGCAAGCCCCGGTGCATGCTGAACCCATTATTTTATAAATATATCTTGAGTACTTTTAATTATTTATTGCATTAAGTTCTAGGAGTTATATGAAAACACTTGCTGCATTGTACCTGTCCTTGTCCAGATATCGTACTTAAATCCTATATTAGGTTTAGACATGTGTCGATGCTTAGCCCTGCTTAGTACGGTAGAAGTCGGGTGATTTCCGGTCATCCGCGAGATATAGGACTGGGTCGCGAGTGGCTTATGGCTATCGTGATGGAACCATGCTTTAAAATGAAGTTGAGACCGGGCGGGAGTTCGATGGTACAGCCGCAAGACACTTCACGTCTTGGGTGTGGAGCCATGCCCGTCTGAGTCGTTTAAGGACCGATTCGCTGTACGTCCTTGAGTCATGTTGAACGCAGTCTAACACTTAGTTGGCCGGATAAGTCGTTCCGACCGCGAAGCCGAGTAATGTGATTCAGGCCGGGAATCAAATGGTAGGTTGCTTCTTGGAGGAGAGAAATGATGTGCTTGGGGACATTGGCGTGAGACCAAGGGGGGGTTAAAGTCCCTATCACCTGGCAGAGTGTCGCCCTTGGGGTCGCGACATCATTCGGACCCGCGATTCCTGAATCATATGAAAAGGTGGCCTGTGCGACCCTGGCAGGGGTCTGCACGGTGAGTGTTAGAAATACCCCTCCAGCTGGATAGGAATTCGATTCGAATCGCCGTCGCTCCCGGTTAGTGAGCACTTGACTTGAGCAGCGACAACGTAGATCTCATTAAATGAACAGATGGTTAAGTGAATGATACAATGTTGCCACCATTTATACCTATTATGGAAATAAGATGAATAATTGTTTGATGATGATCAAGTGCATGTTTAGTACAGGTGCTAAGCTAGATGACAGGTAAATGCTAAAAATAACTACTAGTACAGGTTATAAGAGTTTCAACTACTTATGCCTTTATGCAAAATGTGGTGTCAGCTAGCCTCTTGTGTAAGCCTTGCATAATCCTTGGTGTTATTTTATTTCTGGTTTATGACGGGTAAGTCTCGCTGAGTACATTCCAGTACTCAGGGTTTATTCCCTCCTGTTGCAGATGACATGCTTTATCAGGGATTCTGCAAGACGTGTCTCCACCCTGCGGGTGATGATGACTAGATCACAAGGGCGTGATCGTCTTTATGTACTTTCCTCATGCTTTTGCGGGATGTCGATCATCCAGACTGGCAGTATTTAATTAACTAGTGTGTGTGTTATGCTTCCGCTACTTTCAAACTTGGTTTGTAATATTTGCTACTCCGTGGTGTAAACTTATTTCGGAACTACTTGTGAAATGTAACGTACGATGTGTATGTTGAATGATGTGATCCTGGTTGTAAGCAGTTTGGTTTGAAATCCTTCATGATTTCGACTGACTACCGGGATTATATGGGCTCAAGTTTGAAAATTTGAGCGCTTCGGTGCTTGTTTTCGTACTTGTGCTCTTATAATTTGGTCGGTTCTGTTACAGCTATCTCACATATACAGTATGCTGATGATACTGTTATCATGATTGATGGCTCAGAGAGGTCTATTACAAATCTAAAACTCATTCTCTACTGTTTTGAATGGCTTTCTGGGCTAAAAATTAATTACCACAAAAGTGAAGTGTATGTTTTTGGAGTTCAACAAGGAGAGAAGGACCTAATGGCTAATATGCTTAACTGTGTACTAGGAGAACTTCCTTTGAAATATTTAGGTATACCTGTTTGTGATAAACACTTAGCCATGGGGGCTTTTGACCCAATTGTTCAGAAGATGTACAAGAGACTTGATCCATGGAGGGACAAGTTTCTTACTTCTTGGGGGAGGCAAATTCTAACTAACACTTGTCTATCTAGCATTCTAGCATATTGCATGGGTTTCTACTGGATACATGATGGGATTCATAAAAAGATGGATAGTGTTAGAGCAAAATTCTTATGGCAAGGCACTAAGGAAAATTTTAGATACCACATGGCCAAGTGGGAGATGGTCTCTAGACCTAAGGACTAGGGGGTGTTGGCATCATTAATACTAGATTGATGAATGACTGCCTGCTGGTCAAATAGATTTGGAAAATATTCTAGGAACCAGATGATCTATGGTTTAAGCTAATTGAAGCGAAATATTTGAGACAAGGGAGGGCTCACAATTTTGGAAGGGTTTACATAAGGTCAAACACTTGTTTAAATGGGGAGCTATTTTTAGAATAAAAAATGGGAATCATTGCAAATTTTGGCAAGATTGTTGGCTGTTATAGGTTCCTTCGATGATTGCTTTTGATGATCTGTACAAGATGGTTAGTGAACCTAATTGTTGTGTCAGTGATTGCTGGGATGATGGGGAATGGACTATGGACTTCAAAAGAGCTTTATCTGTATAGGAGTTTAATAGTTGGCTGCTTTTGAAAGAATTACTTCAACCCATTACCTTGTCCCCTGAACCTAATGACTCTGTTACTTGGGCTTTAGAAAGGAAAGGCCATTTCTCAACTAGATCAATATACATATTCTTAACCGATAGAGGTGTTTCTAGCAAGGTGGCTGGATTCATATGGAGAGCTAGAATGCCCTTGAAAATCAAGTTCTTTCTCTAGCAAGTTTTTAACAATAAACTTCAAGTGGCCAATAGTTTAGTTAAAAGGGGTTGGAAAGGAGATGCTAACTATTGTCTTTGTGGGAAGATAGAATATGTTAACCACATTCTCTTTCAATGTCATCTGGCTAAACTGATTTGGGGGATGATTAGGGATATCTTCCATTTGGATTCTTGTCTTTCTTCCCTTGAGGACCTTAGTTTCATGTGGTTGCAAGGCAAGGGGTCATTGCCGAGTCACTTGTTAATGTTTCTTTTTGCAGGCATTCATGGGTGCTATGGACTGTAAGGAATAAGATGGCTATTGAGAAACATTTTCCTAAAGCTCCCTCTGATGTTATGTACGTTGCCATTTCATTGCTACAGAAATGGAGCTTGTTGCTCAAATAGAAGGACAAGGAGCAGATTGATCATGTACTGAAGACTATGTTGAACTGGATGAAGAGCTTCTGCCCGAGTTGTATTCTGCTATCGGATGTTTCAGAGATTTAGTTGCCTTCTTTTTGAGTTTGTTGCTATCCTGCATGATTGCCCTAAGACCTTTTTTGCTTCCTAGGCTTAGCTTTGAATTCTATTGCTGGCGGTAACCCTAGTGTACTCTATAATGGTGTTGTGGCTTTATAAAAGCAGAGTTAATTCTCTTTTTTTGTTAAAAAAGATGCACCTGATGGTACTCATAGGTGATGAGGCTCGAATGAATGCTTATTTTGGTCTATTTAGAGATAGTGCTAATATTGACGCAAGATAGGTGCACGGTTTGCACCGAATGTACCATAGACTCAGAAATTGTTTAGGACGCAGCCAATGGAACTTCTTGGTGACATGGGTCATGTGGAATCTCATTTCAGTCTATTTGCAGACATTGTTAGTGTCGGTGCAAGATAGGTGCACGGTTTGCGCCAAAGGAACCATAGGCTTAGAAAATTATTTTGGACGCACCCGACGGTCCTCGTAGGTGATGAGGCTCAAGTGATAGCTAGATTTGGTCTATTTGGCGATAGTGCTAATCTTGATGCAAGATAGGTGGATAGTTTGCGCCAAATGTACCATAGGCTCAGAAATTGCTTTGGACGCACCTGATGGAACACCTAGGTGACGTGGGTCATGTGGAATCTCATTTCGGTCCATTTGGAGGCAGTGTTAGTGTCGGGGGAAGATAGGTGCATGGTTTGCGCCAACCGAACCATAGGCTCTGAAATCATTTTGGACGCACCCATGGTACACCCAGGTGACGAGGCTCAAATGGATGCTCATTTTGGCCAATAGGAGATAGTGCTAATCTTGACGCAAGATAGGTGCTTGATTTGCGCCGAACATACCACAGGCTCAACAATAATTTTGGACACACCCAATAGAATTCCTTGGTGACGTGTGTCATATCCAATCTCATTGCGATCCATTTGGAGACAATGTTAGTATCAGTGCAAGATAACTGCATGGTTTGCGCCAAACATACCATAGGCTCTGAAATCGTTTTGGACGCACCTGATGGTACTCCTAGGTGATGAGCCTAAAGTGGAAGCTCGATTCGGTCTATTTGGAGATAGTGCTAATCTTGACGCAAGATAGGTGCACGACTTGTGCCGATTGTACCATAAGCTCAAAAATCATTTTGGATGCACCCGATGGAACTCCTAGGTGATGTCGGTGATGTGGAATTTCATTTCAGTTTGTTTGGAGACAGTGTTAGTGTTGGTGCAAGATAGGTGCATGGTTTGCGCCAAACCTACCATCGGCTCAGAAATGGTTTCGGACGCACCTGATGGTACTCCAGGTGACGAGGCTCAAGTGGAAGCTCGATTCGGTTCATTTGTAGATAATGCTAATCTTGACGCAGGATAGGTGCACAGTTTGTGTCGAACGTACCATAGGCTCAGAAATCATTTTGGACGCACCCAATGGATCTCCGAGGTGATGTGGGTCATGTGGAATCTCGTTTCTGTCCGTTCGGAGATAGTGTTAGTGTCGGTGCAAGATAGGTGCACGGTTTGCACCAAATGTACCATAGGCTCAGAAATTATTTTAGACGCACCTGATGGTACTCCTAAGTGACGAGGCTCAAATAGATGCTCATTTTGGTCTGTATGGAGATAGTGCTAATATTGATGCAAGAAGGTGCACGGTTTGCACCGAATGTACCATAGGCTCAGAAATTATTTTGGACGCAGCTAATGGAACTTCTTGGTGACATGGGTCATGTGGAATCTCATTTCAGTCCATTTGTAGACAGTGTTAGTGTCGAGGCATGATAGGTGCATGGTTTACACAAAACAAACCATAGGCTCAGAAATCATTTTGGACGCACCCGATGGAATTCCTTGGTGACGTGGGTCATGTGAAATCTCATTTCAGTTAGTTTGGAGAAAGTGCTAGTGTTGGTACAAGACAGATGCACGGTTTGCATGAAATGAACCATGGGCTCAGAAATCATTTTGGACGCACCCGATGGTGCTCCTAGGTGACGAGACTCAAGTGGAAGCTCATTTTGGTCCGTTTGGACATAGTGCTAATATTGACGCATGATAGCTGCTCGGTTTGCGCCAAACATACTATAAGCTCAGAAATTGTTTTGGACGCAGCCGATATTACTCCATGGTGATGTGGGTTATGTGGAAACTGGTTTTGGTCGGTTTTGAGACAGTGTTAGTGTCGATGCAAGGAAGGTGCACAGTTTCCGCCAAATGTGCCATTGTCACACCCATTTTTAAGGACAAAAATAGGATGCATAAAAGACTCATATGCGCCCCAGGATATGATCGCACACACAAGTAGACAAATTACATAGTATCATCACAGTGCTTATTACATAGCGAATAAATATTTAACACATAGTCTTGAACAATAAATAATAGTAATTAGTAGTAGATCTCCAGCGGAAACTCCAAACACAGGGACATGGTTGACTGGTTGACACCAAGACTAGTACTCATTACGATAATCTTCCTCATAATCTTCATCTGTTATGGTGGAAATAGCAAGGGTGAGTCCATGTTGAACTCAACAAGTATAACACAGGGTTTATGAGGCACAAAAGGCTAGACACTGTTTAACTGCATTTAGCTTTTAATCATCATATATTTAGCCATTAGGTAGCATCAAGATAATCCACTTCCCATTAATGAACCAATGATCAATTGTAATAGGGATAATGAATAACATTAACATGAGCATAATAATATCAATAGTAATTAAGCATGATATAACAATTATGATCATCTATCTATAGATGTTCTAAGGCCGCTCGTGTCCGTGGGCACAACTAGTATACCAGTTTATTAGACTCTACGCAGAGGTGTACACTTTCACTGTGAGTCATGATTTCCAAATGCGTGGGGAGATCAAACCCAAACACCGGAGAACCATATAAAGCCATTCAAAAGTTCATCTAACAAGTTAGGGCCATTAGATTCACTCGACAGGCAGATGTAGAACCCCCCTTTCCAGTGGCACACAACTCGCAACCTATACACACAAAAGACAGGGGCTCGCCCTACACCCAACGTGGCAAGCCATTCTTACGCCATTTAAGATAACCACTAACAAGCTAGAAAAGGTCTCTTGAACAACTAGAGCCAGAGCCATATATCCCTCACAGCTGTACTATATGTCCCGGATGATCACGTACAGATAAGTCCTTACGGAGAGAAACTAGAGCAACAATATAACTCCTTGCTCTAGCCCCCTTTTCAACAATAATAAATTCCTCTTAATGGTTGGTTGTTTAATCCATTAATCCAATTACAAGATCAATGTTCATAATTAAGCACTAGCAATAGCTACCCAAATGCATCCCCAAGGTTGACAAGGAATCAAGATAACAATCACTAAGTTATAATCTCTAAGGTTGTCAAGGTAGACACATGCATATGATATTGATTATAGTGAATAGGTAACAAGGATGGTCCCATATTATACTTGCCTTGATCAAAGTGATACTCCGGATGACTCTGCTGGTCTAGCTCAAAGTAATACTCCTAATCGTCCACAAACTGCATTCGAGCAAACATACACGAAGCAAATAAAGAGATATAATTAGAACAGTACACCAACAGTAACAAAACAGTAATAAAAGTTTGTAAACTCTTCTACACATTCCTACGATCACACAGACGTAAAGATCACAAAATTCTGAGTTAAAACGTGAAAGTTTTGAATTTTCTAAGATTTCCTATAGATAAATAATTACTTAAATATAAACTCGAAAATTAATCTTCCCAAACCTACTGTACAACTATACCAACATGTAGAGCTCGCAAATACGAACCTAACACAACTTGAACGGGTCAAATCGGAGTTAAAACGAAGATTTTATGACCAAAACAAGTTTAGTGGCAAAACTGTAAATATCAGAAAACGTATTTTTGATTCACCGAGAAGAAATACACTTTCAAAACGAAGAAACTTACTTCAAGTAAGACGCTAGGGACCACAGGTTAAGCCTTAAAGAAATCCAGGGTCTCTTTAGCAAAAATTCAAGACGAATGGGTAAGTTCTAATCTCGACCGTCGATCTAAGAATGAACGGCTATCATCACTCCGGCTGAAATAAAGAGAGGCGCGGCCTCCACCTCCATCTCCGGCCGGTGGCCGCCATGGTCGGCCTTCGTGGCTCGCCGGAGAGCTTCGGCTCCCCTTATTCTGACCACGGTTCACCCCGCATCTGACCCCAATCGGAAGAGGAGATCACCGCGAATCCATCTACGCGATCTAGGGAAGCTACGATGGCTTGAGAACGAGACGCGGCTCGTGAAGAACGGCAGCGCCATTGCTGGCTCATGGAAAGCTTCAATCTCGCAGTTCAAAGCACCCAAATTCAAAAGAAGAGCATGGGGAGGGAGAGAAGAAGATAGCAAACTCACCCAAGCGAAGAAAAAAGGGCGCAAATCCACCCGTAAGCTTCGACGGCTTGCGACCGAACACGCCTAGGGTTCCAAGCTTCGAGGCTCGATTTCACAGGACCAAACTCGGGTTTTTAGATGGAAAAAGGGGGTGAGAGGGTCACGGCTTCTCTCTTATAGCACCAAAATCTCATATTCGGGTAGGAAATCCTGATTTATGCGGTGGAGATACGGTGGTGGCAGCGTTCATGTCCGGCTCGGCCACGGTGCGAGGAAGAAGAGGCACGCTGACAGGCAGGCCCGGTTTGTCAGCATCACTAGAGAGGAAGAGGAGCACGTGGTCTCGTCTGGGCCGGCCCACACACGCGCGGGGAAGAGCAGCTCGGCCCAACAGCGGGGGAAACAGCCACAGACTGGCCGAGCGGGCCTCCAGGCCACCTTAGCACAGGTATGCCCCTCTCTTTTTCTTTTTTTATTTGTTGATTTCCAAAACCATTTAAAGAGATTTGAAATTCCAAATCAAACAAAATAAAAACCACACCACTCAATAAAATAAATGCAACAGCTTGAATGCATCGTCAAGTATTTCATCTAAAATTTTAAATCTTAATTCCCCATTAATTATTATCTAAATTATTTAAACCCATACCAAAACCCTTCCAACTCTATTTTTTTCTTTTAATTCTAAATTTTAAAATTTTTGGGTGTTACAGCCATAGGCTCAGAAATTATTTTAGACGCACCCAATGGTACTCCTAGGTGACGAGGCAGTAGTGGATGTTCACTTTGGTCCGTTTGGAGATAGTGTTAATCTTGATGCAAGATAGATGCACGTTTTGCACCAAATATACCATATGCTCAGAAATCATTTTGGACGCACCTGATGGTACTCCTAGGTCACGAGGCTCGAATGGATGCTCGTTTTAGTCCGTTTGGAGATAGTGCTAATCTTGACGCAAGATTGGTGTACGGTTTGCACCAAATGTAACACAGGATCAGAAATCATTTTGGACGCACCCAATGAAACTCCTTGGTGACGTGGGTCATGTGAAATCTTGTTTCAATCAGTTTGTAGACAGTGTTAGTGTCAGTACAAGACTGGTTGATAGTTTGGGTGAAATGAACCATAGGCTCAGAAATCATTTTGGACGCACCTGATGGTGCTTCTAGGTTACGAGGCTCAAGTGGAAGCTCGATTCGTTCTGTTTAGAGATAGTGCTAATCCTGACACAAGATAGGTGCATGGTTTGCGCAGAATGTACCATAGACTCAGAAATTGTTTTAGACGCACCTGATGGAACTCCTAGGTGACGTGGGTGTCGGTGTTTGACCACCGATAGCCTGCCACGTGGGTCATGCGGAATCCCATTTCGGTCCGTTTGGAGACTGTGTTGTGCCGGTGCAAGAGAGGTGCATAATTTGCGCCTAATGAACCATAAGCTTAGAAAAATGTTCTGGACGCACCCGATAGAACTCCTTAGTAACGTGAGTCATGTGGGTTCTTATTTCGGTCCGTTTGGACACAATGTTAATATCGGTGCAAGATAGGTGCCCAGTATGCGCCAAACGTACCATAGGCACATAAATTGTTTTAGACGCACCCGATGGTACTCCTAGGTGATGAGGCTCAAGTGGAAGCTCGATTCGGTCCGTTTGGAGATATTGCTAATCTTAACATAGGATAGGTGCACGGTTTTCACCGAACGTACCATAGGCTCAGAAATCATTTTTAACGCAGTCGGTGGATCTCCTATGTGACGTGGGTCGAGAAGAATCTCGTTTCAGTCTATTTGGAGACAGTGTTAGTGTAGGTGCATATAGGTGCACAGTTTGCACCAAATGTACCACAAGCTCAGAAATTGTTTTGAATGCACCCGATGGAACTAGTAGGTGACGAGGGTCATGTGGAATCTCGTTTCAGTCCATTTGGCGACAGTGTTAGTGTCGGTGCAAGATAGGTGCATGATTTGCATCAAATGTACCAAAGGCTCATAAATCATTTTTGAGGCACCTGATGGTACTCCCAGGTGACGAGGCTGAAATGGATGCTCGTTATGGTCCACTTGGAGATAGTGCTAATCCTAACGCAAGATAGGGGCACGGTTTGCACCGAATGTACCATAGGCTTGGAAATCATTTTGGATGCAGCCGATCAAACTTCTTGGTGACATGGTCCATGTGAAATCTCATTTCAGTCCATTTGGAGACAGTGTTAGAGTCGGTGCAAGATAGGTGTATGATTTGCACCAAATGAACCATAGGCTCAGAAATCATTTTGAACACACCTGATGGTACTCCTAGGTGACGAGGCTCAAGTGGAAGCTCGATTCGGTCTATTTGGCGATAGTGCTAATCTTGATGCAAGATAGGTGGATAGTTTGTGCCATATGTACCATAGGCTCATAAATGATTTTGGACGTACCTGATGGAACACCTAGGTGATGTGGGTCATGTGGAATCTCATTTCGGTCCGTTTGGAGATAGTGTTAGTGTGGGAGCAAGATAGGTGCATGGTTTGCCCCAAACGAACCATAGGCTCTGAAATCATTTTTGAAGCACCTGATGGTACACCAAGGTGACGAAGCTCAAATGGATGCTCGTTTCGGTCCGTTAGAAGATAGTGCTAATCTTGACGCAAGATAGGCGCCCGGTTTGCGCCGAACACACCACAGGCTCAAAAATCATTTTGGACACACCCGATACAATTCCTTGGTGATGTGGGTCATGTGCAATCTCATTTTGTTCCGTTTGGAGACAATGTTAGTATCGGTGCAAGATAAGCACACGATTTGCACCAAACATATCATAGGCTCAGAAATCATTTTGGACGCACCCGATGGAATTCCTTGGTGACGTGGATCATGTCCAATCTCATTTCAGTCCATTTAGAGACATGGTTAATATCTGTGCAAGATAAGCGCATGGTTTGCACCAAACATACCATAGGCTCAGAAATCATTTTGAATGCACCTAATGGTACTCCTAGGTGACGAGGCTCAAGTGAAAGCTTGATTCGGTCTATTTGGAGATAGTGCTAATCTTGACGCAAGATAGTGCACGGCTTGCGCCGATTGTACCGTAGGCTCAAAAATCATTTTGGACGCACTCGATGGAACTCCTAGGCGATGTGGGTCATGTGGAATTTTGTTTCAGTTCATTTGGAGATAGTCTTAGTGTCGGTGCAAGATATGTGCATAGTTTGCACCAAATGAACCATAGGCTCATAAAACATTTTAGATGAACCTGATGGTACTCCTAGGTGACGAGGATCAATTGGAAGCTTGATTCGGTTTGTTTGAAGATGGTGTTAATCTTGACGCATGATAGGTGCACGGTTTGCGTCGAACGTATCATAGGCTTAGAAATCATTTTGGACGCACCCGATGGATCTCCTAGGTGATGTGGGTCATGTGAAATCTCATTTTAGTCCGTTTAGAGACAGTTTTAGTATCGGTGCAAGATAGGTGCACGGTTTTCGCCAAGCATACCATAGGCTCAGAAATCATCTTAGATATACGTGATGGTACTCCTAGGTGACCAGGCTCGAATGGATGCTCGTTTCGGTCTGTTTGGAGATAGTGCTAATTGACGCAAGATAGGTGCATGGTTTGCACCGAATGTACCATAGGCTTGAAAATCATTTTGGACGTAGCCGATGGAACTTCTTGGTGACATGGGTCATGTGGAATCTCATTTTAGTTCGTTTGCAGACAGTGTTAGTGTCGACGCAAGATAGTGCATGGTTTGTGCCAAACGAAACATAGGCTTAGAAATCATTTTGGACGCACCCAATGGAACTCCTTTGCGACGTGGGTCATGTGAAATCTCATTTCAATTAGTTTGGAGATAGTGTTAGTGTCGGTATAAGACAGCTGCACAGTTGCGCAAAATGAACCATAGGCTCAGATATCGTTTTGGACGCACCCGATGGTGTCCTAAGTGACAAGGCTCAAGTGGAAGCTCGGTTTGGTCTGTTTGGACATAGTGCTAATCTTGACGTAATATAGTTGCTCGGTTTGCGCCAAATGTACCATAGGCTCAGAAATTATTTTAGACGTAGCCGATATTACTCCTACAGGACGGGTTATGTGGAAACTAATTTTGGTCTATTTGGAGTTAGTGTTAGTGTCGGTGCAAGATGGGTGCACAGTTTGCATCAAACGTACCACAGGCTCAGAAATCATTTTAGACGCACCTGATGGTACTCCTAGGTGACGAGGTAGTAGTGGATGCTCACTTCAGTCCGTTTGGAGATAGTGCTAATCTTGATGCAAGATAGATGCACGGTTTACACCAAATATACCATATGCTTAGAAATCATTTTGGACGTACCTGATGGTACTCCTAGGTGATGAGGCTCGAATGGAAGCACGTTTTGGTCCATTTGGAGATAGTGCTAATGTTGATGCAAGACAGGTGCATGGTTTGCAACAAATATAACAAAGGCTCATAAATCATTTTGGAGGCACCCGATGAAACTCCTAGGTGATGTGGTCATGTGGAATTTCATTTCAATTCGTTTGGAGATAGTGTTACTGTTGATAGGTGCACGGTTTGCACCAAATGAACCATAGGCTCAAAAATCATTTTAGATGCACCTGATTGTACTCCTAGGTGATGAGACTTGAATGGATGCTCATTTCGGTTTGTTTGGAGATAGTGCTAATCTTGACGCAAGATAGGTGCATGGTTTGCACTGAATCTAACAAAGGCTCAAAAATCATTTTGGATGCACCTGATGGAACTCCTTGGTGATGTGGGTCATGTGAAATCTTGTTTTAGTCAGTTTGGAGACAGTGTTAGTGTCGGTACAAGATAGGTGCACGGTTTGCGCGAAACAAACCATAGGCTCAGAAATTGTTTTGGACGCACCCGATGGTGCTCGAAGGTGATGAGCCTCAAGTGGAAGCTCGATTCAATCTATTTGGAGACAGTGCTAATCCTGACGCAAGATAGAGCACGGTTTGCGCCGAATGTGCCATAGGCTCGGAAATTATTTTGGACGCACCCGATGGAACTCCTAGGTGATGTGGGTCTTGTGGAATCCTGTGTCGGTCTGTTTAGAGACAGTGTTAGTGCCGGTGCAAGAGAGGTGCACGATTTGCGCCAAACGAACCGCAAGCTCAGAAAACCATTTCAAATGCTCCCAATAGAACTCCTTGGTGATGTGAGTCATGTGGAATCTCATTTTAGTCTGTTTGGAGACAGTGTTAATATCGGTGCAAGATAGGTGCGCAGTTTACGCCAATTATACCATAGGCACAGAAATTATTTTAGACACACCCGATGGTACTCCTAGGTGACGAGGCTCAAGTGGAAGCTCGATTCAGTTCGTTTAGAGATAGTGCTAATCTTGACACAGGATATGTGCATGGTTTTTGCTGAACATACCTTAGGCTCAAAAATTGTTTTCGATGCAGCCGGTGGATCTCCTATGTGACAAGGGTCATGTAGAATCTCATTTCGGTCTGTTTGGAGACAGTTATAGTGTCGGTACAGATAGGTGCACAGTTTGTGCCAAATGTACGACAAGCTTAGAAATGGTTTTGAATATCCGATGGAACTTCTAGGTGACAAGGGTCATGTGGAATGTCGTTTTGGTCCATTTGGAGACAATGTTACTGTTGGTCCAAGATAGGTGCACGGTTTGCATCGAATATACCATAGGCTCAGAAATTTGGAGACAGTGTTAGTGTCGGTGCAAGATAGGTGCACGGTTTGCGCCAAACATACCATAGGCTTAGAAATCATTTTAGATGCACCTGATGGTACTCCTAGGTGACGTGGCCCGAATGAATGCTCGTGTCGGTCCGTTTGGAGATAGTGCTAATCTTGATGCTAGATAGGTGCATAGTTTGCACTGAATGTAACAAAGGCTCAAAAATTATTTTGGACACACCTGATGGAACTCCTTAGTGATGTGGGTCATATGAAATCTCTTTTTAGTCAGTTTGGAGATAGTGTTGGTGTCGGTACAAGCCAGGTGCATGGTTTGCACGAAATGACCATAGGCTCAAAAATCATTTTGGACACACCCGATCGTGCTCCTAGGTGACGAGGCTCAAGTGAAAGCTCGATTCGGTCTATTTGGAGATAGTGCTAATCCTGACGCAAGATAGGTGCATGTTTTGTGCTTAATGTACCATAGGCTCAAAAATTGTTTTGGATGCACCCGATGGAACTCCTAGGTGACGTGGCTCTTGTGGAATCCCGTTTTTGTCTGTTTGGAGATAGTGTTAGTGCCGGTGCAACAGAGGTGCACGATTTGCGCCAAACGAACCATAAGCTTAGAAAACTATTTTGGACGCACCCGATAGAACTCCTTGGTGACGTGGGTCATGTGGAATCTCATTTCGGTCCATTTGGGGACAGTGTTAATATTGATGCAAGATAGGTGCGCAGTTTACGCCAAATGTACCATAGGCACATAAATTGTTTTAGACGCACCCGATGGTACTCCTAGGTGATGAGGCTCAAGTAGAAGCTCGATTCGGTCCGTTTGGAGATAGTGCTAATCTTGACACAGGATATGTGCACGGTTTTCACCAAAACATACCATAGGCTTGAAAATCATTTTTGACGCAGCTAGTGGATCTCCTATGTGACATGGGTCATGTAGAATCCCGTTTTGGTCTGTTTGGAGACAGTGTTAGTGTCGGTACAGAATGGTGCACAGTTCGTGCCAAACGTACCACAAGCATAGAATTGTTTCTGAACACACCTGATGGAACTACTAGGTGACGAGGGTCATGTGGAAGCCCAATTCGGTCTGTTTGGAGATAGTGCTAATCTTGATGAATGATAGGTGTACGGTTTGCGTTGAATATACCATAGGCTCAGAAATCATTTTGGACACACCCGATGGATCTCCTAGGTGATATGGGTCATGTAGAATCTCGTTTCAGTCCGTTTGGAGATAGTGTTAGTGTCGGTGCAAGAGAGGTGCACGGTTTGCACTGAACGTACCATAGGCTCAGAAATCATTTTAGACACACTTGATGGTACTCTTAGGATACGAGGCTCGAATGGATGCTCATTTTGGTCCGTTTAGAGATAGTGCTATTCTTGATGTAGGATAGGTGCACAGTTTGCACCGAATGTAACAAAGGCTCAGAAAATCATTTTGGACGCACCCGATGGAACTCTTTGGTGATGTGGGTCATGTGAAATCTCATTTTAGTCAGTTTGTAGACAATGTTAGTGTCAGTACAAGATAGGTGCATAGTTTGCGCGAAACAAACCATAGGCTCAGAAATCGTTTTGGATGAACCCGATGGTGCTCCTAGGTGACGAGGCTCAAGTGGAAGCTCAATTCAGTCTGTTTGGAGATTGTGCTAATCCTGACGCAAGATAGGTGCACGATTTGCGCTGAATGTACCATAGGCTCAGAAATTGTTTTGGACGCACCCAATGGAACTCCTAGGTGAAGTGGGTCTTGTGGAGTCCCGTTTTAGTCTGTTCGGAGACAATGATAGTGCCGGTGCAAGAGAGGTGCACGATTTGCGCCAAACAAACCAAAAGCTTAGAAAACCATTTTGGATGCACCCGATAGAACTCCTTGGTGACGTTTGTCATGTGGAATCTAATTTTTGTCTATTTGGAGATAGTGTTAATATTGGTGCAAGATAGGTGCGTAGTTTATGCTAAATGTACCATAGGCACATAAATCATTTTAGACGCACCCGATGGTACTCCTAGGTGACGAGGCTCATGTGGAAGCTCGATTCGGTCCATTTGGAGATAGTGCTAATCTTGACATAGGATAGGTGCATGGTTTTCACCGAACGTACCATAGTCTTGGAAATCATTTTTGACGCAGCCAGTGGATCTCCTATGTAACGTGGGTCATGTAGAATCTCATTTTGGTCCATTTGCAGATAGTATTATTGTTGATGCAGATAGGTGCACAGTTTATGCCAAACGTACCACAAGCTCAGAGATGATTTTGAATGCACTCGATGGAACTACTAGGTGATGAGGTCATGTGGAATCTTGTTTCAGTCTGTTTGGAGACAGTGTTAGTGTCGGTGCAAGATAGGTGTACGGTTTGCACCAAACAAACCATAGGCTCATAAATCATTTTGGACGCACCCTATGGTACACCAAGGTGATGAGGCTCAAGTGGAATCTTGATTTGGTCTGTTTGGAGATAGTGCTAATCTTGACGCATGATAGGTGCACGGTTTGCGTCAAACTTACTATAGGCTTAGAAATCATTTTGGACGGACCCGATGGATCTCCTAGGTGACGTGGGTCATGTGAAATCTCGTTTTAGTCCATTTAGAGATAGTGTTAGTGTCGGTGCAAGATAGGTGCACAGTTTGCACCAAATGTACCATAGGCTCAGAAATCGTTTTAGATGCACCTGATGGTACTCCTAGGTGATGAGGCTCGAATGGATGCTCATTTTGGTCCATTTAGAGATAGTGCTAATCTTGACGCAAGATAGGTGCATGGTTTGCACCGAATGTAACAAAGGCTCAGAAATCATTTTGGACGCACCCGATGGAACTTCTTGGTGATGTGAGTCTTGTGAAATCTCGTTTTAGTCTGTTTGGAGATAGTGTTAGTGTTGGTACAAGACAGGAGCATGGTTTGCACGAAACAAACCATAGGCTCAAAAATCATTTTGGACGCACCCGATGGTGCCTGTAGGTGACGAGGCTCAAGTGGAAGCTCGATTCGGTCTGTTTAGAGATAGTGTGAATCCTGACGCAAGATAGGTGCATGGTTTACGCTGAATGTGCCATAGGCTCGGAAATTGTTTTGGACGCACCCGATGGAACTACTAGGTGACGTGGGTGTCAGTGTTTAACCACCGATAACCCTCTGAGGAGCCTCGGCCGTCGGATCAAACCGACCTTAATGAACGATTAATATTGATCCTCAAAGGCGGTAGAAGATGGATCCACGAGACTTAACCTGATTGGTTGAGGGGGAGGGCGGCCGCCCTAGATGGTGTTGACGGTAGTTAACTATCAATTTTAACCGTCAACTCAACTATGAAAATGCTATAAAAAGAATCACCATCATAGACTAGGGGTTTAACTGATAGAATTCCATGAGTTTCGGTGAATCTATGTTTTGCAGGGATTAAACAGGAAAATAACCAAAGATAACCCACATGTCAGGTTTATGAAGAGATATTTAAGCTACAAATACAAAAGAAGATTCTAGAGACCTCGGGAGGACGACTCACTAGAGGTGGACCCCACCAAGCAGAAAGCAAGCACGGCCACCCTAGACCCTAGGGCGCCCACCCTATGGGCCCCACCTTTCAACCTCTGCTTGCTAGGTTGGTTTCCCACTGCGGTTGAGGTACAATGTCAATTGTTGATTCAAGTCGGTTTGATCCAAGGGCTGACGTTCATCCAAGGCGGCTATATAAGCAAGGTCCCTGGCCCCTGGGTCAGAGCAATCCTCAATTCATAATTCATTATTTCTAGTCAGGATCAGCCTGAGAGGGGTCCCTTGAATGGATCTCCTCTCTAGAGCCTAGCATTCAAGAGAGTTTAGCTATATAGTCTCTATGTGAGATTAGAGTTATTCTTTTAGATTAAGAGAGATAGAGTAGAGGGAAGAGTTGGAGGAAGCCCAGCCTGACAGTGTCTCCTCTTCGGCTTGTACCTGTAGGATCAAGTCTCCTTAACACGGGGCTTACTTCTGAGATTCTTCGGTAATTCAACTTCTAATACTAGTAAGTAAATTGTTATTATTGTTATTTGGTTTGTGAGTTTAGTTTACTCTCTTTGCATAGAGTTTAGAGTAATCATCCGTAGTGTAAGCGTGGTGCTTGGGCTCTGGTACTCGTAGGTATCCCGTAACTGTTCGGATCGGTGGTAGATCATGGGGGTGACTCATATAGCCTCATTGATCCTTTGGAGCCTCCTCCTGTCAGTAGGTTTGGTAGGACCTGTGTGCTAGGGTTAAGCATCCTCTGTGGTGTGTTCTCTCTAAGTACGTCCCCATTAGAACAATGATCGCATAGCTTGCCAAAGTTTAGAACTAGGGTGCCATACTAGTCTTCTCTATATCCCTTATATCTCATACCTTGTTTGCAACTCAGGGGTTTAGCATAGACTTGGTTAGTCATCGCACATTTTCTCCTTGCGGATAAATAAAAAATGATACTCTAGAAATATCTCCCGGATGAAGTGCACACCGATATGCATGCGTTTGCGGATTATTTCTCTTTGATTCTTCTGTTTGTGTAATAAATATCAACAAGCATTTCTGGCGCCATTGCCGGGGAGAAAGACGATCTGCTAAGTTAACCTTAAGTCTTGCTCTACCTTGTATTCATACTTTTACCTTTTTATTCTTTTTATTCCTTATCTTTTCTTTTCTTTTATCTTACCTTTTTCCATCCTTATGGATGACTTAAATTCCATTCCTATCTATCAATTTGCTGCACCCATAGAGACTAGCCTTATGCCATGGGAATCATCACAACCAATCCAAACACCTAACTATAGGCTGAGCCCGCGGTTGATTGCAATGGTCCAAAGCCTATCCTTTCCAGGAAAGGAAGACAAAAATCCTTACCTTCACATACGAGATTTTGAACAAACATGTGATTGCCTCCGTATAGAGGGCATATCTAATAAAACTTTATGTTGGAAGCTATTTCCTTTTTCTTTAAAGGCAAAAGCTAGACATAGTATAATAAAGCTGTAGGTAAGGAACAAGGAGATTAGTGATCCTTACGTTCCAATTTTTGCATAGATTTCTACCCTGTCTCCCAAATCATTGACCTTAGAGTCAAGGTTCTGACCTTCAAACAAAAACACAATGAATCTTTGGCTTCATCCTAGAATCATTTTACCACTCTTTTAGATTCTGGCCCGGACCTTAGTTTACAAGACCCTATTCTTCTTTAACATTTTTACAAAGGTCTTCATAGAGACAATTCACAGTTGCTCAATACAACTTCTGGAGGATCATTTTTGCATCTTTCCTCTAAGAAAGCAAGATTGATCCTAGATCAAATCTTAGATTCTGAATCTAATAATATACTAGAAGTAGAACCTCAAGTAGCTGAACCTAATCCTTTGCCAAACATACCATCTACTTCAGCTACCCCACGTTCTGAGCCACCCAAAGAGAAGGAAATTATGTTTCCTGATTTTATGCTTGATATCGAGACTGATCTTTTTGATGATTTTGGAAACATCTTGAACTACTATTCTATAAAGAAACCACAGAATCATCATAAACATTTTGGAAAATCTTTAGATCTTTCTGAGGGTTCTTCTTATTAAAGCACCTCAGGAGAGCTAGTGTCGATCATAAGCAATGAATGGTTGGAAGAATCAGAGCTTTCCTCAACATGTCTCTCTATAATCCAATTGTAGGTATTAATATCATGTCTGCTTCACTTGCACAAAATTTATTAAAGCACATGCCATTGACCCCAACAGTGAAATTGATGAAAAGCCCCTTAGGACACATTGTCCCTAGTTTGGGAGTTTTATATGTCCTACCCATCAAGGTGGAAGGAACCATGGTTCATTTAAGCTTTTATATCTTTGATATATGGGACTTTGACCTATTGATAGGACAACCCCTCAAAAGACTTATTTATGAAGGACAAACTGAGAAATTAAACATTTGTTTTAGAAAAAAATTTTAATTCCCGATGTCCATATCTCACTCTCTAAACACTAGGACCAAAACTTGTCTTAAACTTGATCCGCTGGAGGAATTTAAGGCTGCCTCTCTAGAATTCTTGACTGAACCAGGTCTAGAAGATGATGCTCAATTCTTCATAGAAGAAGAAGCTGACTTTTCTGAGCCTGGACCTTTAGATGAGTTTGCAGAGCCACATAAACCTCATATAGAGCTAAAACCTTTACTTACCGGTCTTAGGTATGCTTTTCTGGATAATGATCTAGATTCTCATGTGATCATAAGTGATAAGCTCTCTCAGGAACAAACTCTTCACTTAATAACTATCTTAGAGAGACATCGCTCAGCTTTTGGCTTCTCACTCCAAGACCTCAAAGGAATTAGTCATGTTCTTTGCACCCATCGCATTCCCACAGATCTAAATATTCCACCTTCTAGAGAACCCCAACGTAGACTCAATAATGCGATGAGAGGTGTTGTTAAAAAGGAAGTTTTAAAGCTATTGCACGCCGGGATCATTTATCCTATGCTACATAGTGAGTGGGTAAGCCCTGTTCAAGTTGTGCCTAAAAAAGGAGGCATGACTGTTGTTAAAAACGAGAAGAATGAGTTAATCCCTCAATGAACCATCACATGATGGCAGATGTGCATAGATTATATAAATCTTAATAAAGCAACAAAGAAAGATCATTTTCTGTTATCTTTTATTGATGAGATGTTAGAGCATTTAGCCAATCATTCTTTCTTTTGTTTTCTTGGTGGATATTCTGGGTATCATCAGATCCCTATCCATCCCGATGATCAAAGCAAAACTACTTTTGCATGTCTATACGGAACTTATGGTTATCGTAGAATATCTTTTGTAATGCTCCAGCTTCTTTTCAAAGATGCATGATGTCTATATTTTGTGATATGATTGAAGAGATTATGGAAGTTTTCATGGATGACTTTTCTGTTTATGGAAAAACTTTTTGTCTTGAAAACTTAGATAGAGTTTTGTAAAGATGTGAAGAAAAGCACTTAGTTCTTAACTGGGAAAAATGCCACTTAATGGTTAGAGAAGGTATAGTGCTGGGACACCTAGTGTCTGAACAAGGAATCAAGGTAGATAGAGCTAAAATTGAAGTAATTGAATAGCTACCTCCACCTATAAATGTGAGAGGAATAAGAAGTTTTCTTGGCTATGCTAGTTTTTATCATAGATTTATAAAAAAAATTTCGTATATTGCTAGACCACTTACTCATTTGTTGGTCAAGCATGTTCCTTTTGAATTTTATGATGCATGTTTAAGATCTTTTCAAATTTTAAAGAAAGCACTCATCTCAGCACCAATCATTCAACCCTCTGATTGGTCTTTACCTTTTGAAATTATATGTGATGCAAGTGATTATGCTGTGGGGGCAGTGTTAGGATAGACAAAAGATAAAAAGCATCATGCAATAGCCTATGCTAGCAAAACACTAATAGGACCACAACTTAATTATGCAACCACTAAAAAGAGCTCCTAGCTGTTGTTTTTGCTATTGATAAGTTTAGGTCTTACTTAGTAGGAGCTAAAGTAATTATTTATTCTGATCATGCTGCTTTAAAATATTTGCTTACTAAGAAAGATGCTAAACCACATTTAATAAGATGGATTTTGTTACCCCAAGAATTTGACTTAGAAATAAAAGATAAAAAGAGAGTAGAAAATTCTATTGCCGATCACTTGTCTAGAATGCAGTTTGAGAATCCACAGGAACTGCCCATCAATGATTCACTCCGAGACGACATGCTCTACGAGATCAACCGATCCGACCCCTGGTATGCAGATATTGTTAATTTTATGGTTTTAGGATATATACCGCCAGAAGAGAACAAAAAGAGGCTTGTTCAGGAGAGTCATGTTCACATATGGGATGAACCATACCTTTTCTGAGTTTGCTCAGATGGCCTACTCAAGAGATGTGTACCTGCTAAGGAAGGAATCAAAATTATTGAGAGATGTCATTCATCACCATATGGAGGACATTATGGGGCATTCCGCACACATGCAAAGATCTGGCAGTGTGAATTCTTTTGGCCGACAATGTATGAAGACACAAGAGATTTTATCCGAAGGTGTAGACCATGTCAGAGGCATGGCAATATCAATTCAAGAGATGCCATGCCACTCACTAACAACCTTCAGATCAAGCTCTTTGATGTCTAGGAGATTGATTACATGGGCCATTCCCACCATCGAAGAAGTGTGAATACATTCTAGTGGTAGTGGACTACGTCCCCAAGTGGGTTGAAGCACTGCCATGCAAGAATGCTGACAACATAAGCTCTGAGAGAATGTTTGAAGAGATAATATTTCTAAGATTTGGAATTCCAAGGATTGTAATAAGTGATGGAGGATCTCGCTTCATCGACAAGCGCTTTAAACAATACTTATCAAAACATGGGATACGTCACAATGTTGCTACTCCTTACCACCCTCAGACAAGTGGCCAGACAGAGACATCAAACAAACAAATCAAGAATATTCTGCAGAAGACAGTAAATGAGATGGGTACTGCATGGATTCCCTCGTCTTTTCTTCTGCCATAATCATCTTTTCTACTATGCATCTCAATTCTTTATTGTTCCTTAGGTTCTCTTTGTAAAAATCTTGAAATTGCCATTTAGCCATGATCCCATGAGAAAAGGCTTCAATCACTTCTCGTTTGGTGATGTCATGTACTTGGGCACATAATTCTCCAAAACATCAATAATAATCCTGAGGCTCTTGCCTCCCTTTTGCTTGAGTCCTTTTAGCTCTGCATGTGTGATGGGATGTGTAATGATGCCTGTGAAATTTTTATAGAAAGCTCTTTGCAAGTCTTCCCAGCCTCTAATTGACCTTGGGTTCAATTTGTCAAACCATTGGAGAGGCATAGTTTCTGGGGCCATGGAAAAGTACAATACCTTGATACCGTCATCTCCTCCAGCTAGTTCAATTGACTACGAGTAGATCCTGAGCCACTGCCTTGGTTCGGTCTTCCCATCATATTTGGAGTGGTTTGATAGCTTGAACTTGTGAGGCAGTCGTACTGAAGCAAGTCGGCTTAAAAAATAGGGAAACCTATCATGCGTTCCGGCTTCTCCATGTTCTGACTCAGCCCCCTTCTTTGCTAGATGTCATTTAGCCTACGAAAAACTATGGGGATGAGTGGCAAGATGCTCTGCTCCTTTCTTCTCTCAGATGCTCAACTTGATTACTTTGGGCGTGGTCTCTTCTTTTCTCTTAATTCTAGCTCCCGTTTGGTCCTAGCCTTTTGAAGGCAGACTTCCTTTGGCTTTGTGCTTCTTATCCATGTGATGTTGACCTAGCGGTGTCGGTGTTCTAGAACCGGGGGGTGTCTAGAGATGAGACAAGTGAATGATGCTATACGTCAGAGCCTCCGATCGTGTGCAAGGCGAACACAAGATGTATACTGGTTTGGGACGAATGTCCCTACGTCTAGTGCTTACTGCTGCTCATGTTGCTTTGCACCGAAGTGCTTGTAGTAGGGGGATATAAGCTGGTCGAGAGAGGGATGGCTCCTAGGTCTCTGTGAGTGGGTGTGTTCGAGTGTTTGGGTATGTGCTTAGTATGTTGCCATTACTGGGCATCGTCTCTCCCTTTTTCTATCGAGGGTCCCCCCCTTCCCCTTTTATAGTATGCAAAGGAAGGGGTTAGGTTATAGTATCTGGATGTACAAAAATAGAAAGAAAAGGCCCTAAGGTGCTCCCTATTGCTAGCTTTCCTCTCAGTTCGTGCATTCACACAGTCATTGTCATGGTGGTGGCATGTCGTTCTGTAGATGACACGACGAATCCATACCCTGACATGGTGTCATGATGAAGAAGATTTCATGGCCCTAAAGCTGCACCGATGAAAAGGTGGGGGGCCTAGACGGCCATTGCTCCCTGTCCCATTGAGGTGGACATGGTAGGGTGCGGTGTAGCATAGCTTCTCCCTGTTACTGCCATGGGGGGCGAGGAAGAAACGTGGAAGACTTGACCGGATCATGAATCAAGTGTTACACGTTCTCAGGTAATCCTGCATGACGCGGTGAGCTCCTATTCCTTAACAAGAAAAGGTAGGGGCCCGTGCGTACCTATGGCGGTGTGTTACAGTGGGGGGTTGAGTGAAGTAGTAGCTGTGCAGAGGGGTCGAGCGCCTTGATGATGTCACAGGGCTCGAGCGCCTAGATGACATCACAGGAGGTCGGACGAGATGGAGAGGGGTCGGACAAAGTGGAGGAGTGCTGGGGGGCTCGGGCGCTTGTCCTTAGGCTTTTGGTTTGGAGCAGTGTAAGGCCTAGGCCGGCTGTGCTGGGCCGTAACATTGTCTTGGTGGATGGTTTTGTGGTAAAATAGGGTACCCCATTATACTGGTATCCGAGAGTAGCCCCTGAGCCTTTGGAGGAATAAGTTTTATTCCTCCAGAGGCTTAGAGATGAGCGAGCGATTTGTTTCATGTCCTCGAGGATTTTTCTAGTGGGTGCGCGCGAGCGCACCTGCTAGGTGTAGCCCCCGAGGCCTTGGAGGGGTAGTGTACCCTTTCATGGCTGAAATTTGAGTGCGTGATCATAGAGTTGTGGGCAACCTTGGACGTTCACTAGGCTGACAAGGTGGGTCAGCCCCTGAGCCCTTGCTCTATGGAAGTTGGACTGCTTCAGAGAACGGGTGTCCTTGACCAGCCGTTGGCTGGTCACGGTGGGGTCCGCCCCCAAGCCCCTTCTCTTCATAATGGTTCTCCATGCCAAGTCCTTCGATTTCCTTCATGGGCCTCTGAAACTTCCGCCAGCTCTTGGTACAATTTTGGTGTATTCTGTTGGGCCCAAGGAGGGCCTTTCTGGGTGAGTCTTGGTGAAAGGTGTTTTTTCTCTTACCACAGCCCATGGTCAGCCCACGAACACACTGGTGATCAGTTATGTGGAAAGGAAGGTGAAAGGGTGCAGCGGTGGTTTTTGTCATAGGTAATTGAGTGCGGTTTTGACGCATTGTGGTTGGGTTGGTGGAAAAAGTGGGCGACGGTTTGGGATTTGGAACTTCGTGGTCTTGGTGAGAGGAGAGGACGACATTGATCACCCCAGGAGGCTGTGGAACCGAACGGTCGCTTAGGGTCTATTTATACCTGGCTTGGAGACCGACCCTTTCACTATCCCTGCCTTCCTTTTCGTATTCCCTCTTCCACATAGTTCAGCCTTGATGGAGCATGGTGACTCATCGAGGGGGTCTTAGGCGTCCGAGGAGGTGGATGGCCCCTAGCGGTGCAGCGCCACCGTACTAATGACCGGTCCTTCACCGGGTCTGGCCTCATGCTGAACATCGGTGGCCTTTCCACCGGCAGCCTCTTTCACCTGGCTGCCGAGGCTCGGGCCAGCCCATTAGAGCCGGTGGTGAAGGAGGTGGAGGAGTAGGCGCTGGCGGGCACCGTGGCCGCAGACGTTGAGGAGAGGGCGGATGCCCTCATCAAGTAGCTTGAGAACGCTGATCACCAAGGCATTCGTATGTTCTCTATTCTCTCTCTTATTTCTAGTTTCTTTGTGTTTTCGTTTGATAGAAATGGGGTTTTTCCATCAGAGGCGATGACAGAGCTAGAGCATCTCCATGCGGTGGTGGACACTTTCCTCGACTTCCTAGGGGTTGCACCAGGTGCCCAGGAGGAGCGCCTCTGGAACACGTGCTGCCGCGTCCTCGACAACATCGAGAGTGGCATCCGTCATGGCACTGGGATTGCCCTGGCCATGGTGGAGGTGTCGGTGGAGGCACACCTCACCAGAATCAATAGCTTCCCTGTGGAGGAGGAGCTACGCCACCATGAGGACCTGGTAGCGTGCTATGGCCCAACGAGGGAGGCGGTGGCCGGCCATGTTCCTGTCGCGGAGGTGCTGGCGAGGCTCCCCCTCATTAGGGTTTTTTCTGTGTTTTGCTTTGCTTGTGGTGCATCGGCGCCTTTTTTATTTTGTAATGGACCTTTTATGATGAATTGATTGGTGTTTAGTTTTATCACTTTTGTTTATGTTTTTGAGTTAGCGTGTGGTTAGTATAAAACATCACTGGAGCATCGCCGGTAGCGAGTTTGGGGGGTTCCCTGCGAGGAAGGAACTGCTCCTAGGTGCGCGTAGCATATTGGGGTCGATGTGACTACTTGTTGGGTATTTTAAATGTGAACAGGAAAAGATCCGCAAGTGCATGGATACCGATGTAGCTTTCACCTGGGAGTATTCTAGAGTATCGATTTCCACGGGGAACGTGAAGTGTACTAGAAGAATTAGGAACATCCAAGGAAAGGGTAATTATAGGGTAGAGAGGGTTTTTAGGGTTTTCTAAGTGCTTCTATCTTGTCGAAGGCTTACTCTATTTTACCTACTTCGGAGCAGCAGTACCTTTCTGACTCTTGAAAAAGATTGGGAAGAAAGTAATCGGGGGAAGGCTGCCAAAAAGCTCTACAAAAACACCAACCCTAATGTGGTGGATTACAAAGGCCTAACAGAGCTGTCACCTCTGGGGCTACCACAACTATCCGGAGGATTGGGCGCAAACTCAGGTAAACCCTAGTCTAGACGCCACATCTACACTAACACTTACTACTCTAACTACCGCGAATAACTAGAGCACTCAATACGAGCAGAGATCTAGTAAATATAATAAAGCAAGAACTGAAACAAAATACTTAGAAATAAATAATGAAGAACCTGGAGATTGCTCAAGATGAACCAGATACTACAGAAGTACAATGTTGAGGAAGATCCGATAGATCCGGCTCCTCCTCAGCTCTCTCCTCTCCTCCCTCCCTGATCTCTAGTTTACAACTAGATGAACTAGAACTAGAACTAGAAGATGAACTAGAAGAACTAGAACTAGACGATCATCTAGAGGGATCTCTACTTCTACTTGGATGGAGGGGTGAAACCCAAGCTTTTGCTCTAGATGTAGCTAATGAAGATTGAGATGGCCAGAGGGAGGGGGTCTACCCCTGCTTATATAGCCCGGTGGGGTGAACCGTAGCCCTCAGATCAAACTGACTTGAAACAATGGTTGAGATGCGTCATAGAGGTCGGTTAGAGGTCATCACACGAAGCTGGTCTCACTTAGAGGTGGACCCAGGCCGATAGCCTAACATGTGGGGCCAACCGGCCCCACTTGTCAACCTTCGGCTTCTGCTTCATTCTCGTGTCTTCTCGTGTCCTCTCGAACCTTCCCGTAAATTTTCATAGAATTTCAACTTGATTTGGTTTGGTTTCTTGACTCCTACTCCTTCATGGCTTATTTTGTTTTTATCCTTGAAAATTCACAATTCACCAAAGCTGTGGAAATTGTTATGTTAGTCCCTAAAACTCTTGCTTGGTGATGGTTTTGGAGTCTTCTAGAATCTTCCGAGTCGTATCCATCGGGGACTTTCTCTCCATAACTCCAAATATAGCAAATGATATGTCTGTTTCGATCATCTCGACGAGCTCTTCGCAATGATGTGCTCTAATTCATCACTTGAGATACTTTATATAGTGAAATATTAAATATCATGTAGAACAAGTGAGAACAACACAACTCATGGAACTCGTTAGAATCAAACCCTACAACTATGCTTTGTGGTTCATTTCATGCTATTTCAAGCAATAGTTAATGGTTATGAATGAGCAATTGTGACCGTCAACACTACTACCACTGTCGTGTCCCAAGACAAGGTCGGTGTCCCTTAATGCCAATGCATGGAAGGGACAGCCATCAGCCAGACTTTTTTGCCCTCGAGCACTTCTGGACTCCGGGCGATGGCCCGGGTAGACATCGTACCTGTACATGGGCCTCGATGGTCCTTTGAAATAAGAAAATAATTGTGCGTATGAATCTAGGCCTCCAAAAATCTTCGCCCGTGCGTCGATCCGATCAGGAGGCCCAATGTATTCCCCTCGCGTTTCTTTTCCGCAAAGAAGGAGGGGCTGGACAGCGGCACGTCATCCCTCTCGCCTAGGGTCAAAAAATGGTGCCCGTTTGAGTTGCTAACTAGTTTCTCAGTTTGAGCGGGGCCCTTGTTCCCATTCGATAGGGATCCAACAAAGGTAGCTAGTGACCAACCCCAAACTCTTGACAACTGGTTTAGCAGGGTAACCAGGGTCATTCGACCGTCCTTGGTGGCTCGTTGCCTTTTTTTTATAAAATACCCTGGACCAGTGTTCATCAAGATTCAAACATGGATCAAAGAGTCCCATATGGTGCTCGGTGTAACTGGGTACTGGCCGCTAGTGTGCCACTCCTCATTCCAGCCTACAAACTCTAGAGCTAGATTCGGACCGTGTGCAAATGATGCAACATGATGCATGTATGTCCATGATGCATATGATGACTTTGTATATACAACATTGCAAGGGATATGAAGAGCAACTTAAAGGAAGATTGTAAGAGCATCTTAATAGTAGTATTAATAATGAAAACAACGGGAGGTGGGTTCGGTGATTGTTTTACCAACTTCTATCTAGAGACCTAGTTGTTCCCTTTATGGCCATGAGAGCTCATAGCCGTCGAAGTGATCAATGAAGTTGTCGTTGCAGGGCTCATCATCGAGGAGGTAGTTGCTAATGCGCAAGAAGCGTTGCATCTCTCGAAGCCTGATGAAGCTGGTGCCACCTTTGTCATCGTTGTCATTGTCGGAGTCGAGGAAGTTGCAGTTGGAGCGTGTCTCGACCGACTCCAGGACATCGGCGACGGAGTGCATGAGCTATTGGTGTAGATCCTGTGGTACCTCTCCTACCTATAGATTAAGATGATAGATGTTTGTTGATAATTTATTAACCTTCTTGTCATGACAGGGCTGGCCAACTCGTGGTATGCTGGGGTAGCTGAACTTGTCGGGCCATGTGCCCTTCAATTCATCGAAGCGGAGTCATAGGTTGGCTGCCGGCTCGGAGAAGCTGGCGGGCTCGCCGGTCGGTGGATGGAGGTCGAGGTCATAGCCCTCCCCGACGATGATGAACTCAAGGCTCCCAAACCAGATGTGGGATCCTAGAGCAAAGTTGATGTCATTTTTGGCCATCAGAGACTTGGTGAAATAGAACATGACGCATAGAGCTCCTCTACCTGGCGCGCCAACTGTTGGTGTTCTAGAATCGGGGGGTGTCTAGAGACAGGACAAGTGAACGATGCTGCGCTTTGGAGCCACCGATAGTGTGCAAGGCGGACACAAGATGTATACTGGTTTAGGCCAAACATCCCTATGTCCAGTGCTCGCTGCTGCTCATGTTGCTTTGCACCAAAGTGCTTGTAGTAGGGGGATACAAGCTGATCGAGAGAGGGATGGCTCCTAGATCTCTATGAGTGGGTGTGTTCGAGTGTTTGGGTGTGTGCTTAGTATGTTGCCATTGCTGGGTGTCATCTCTCCCTTTTTCTATCGAGGGTCCCTCCCTCCCATTTTATAGTATGCAAAGGGAGGGGTCGGGTTACAGTATTTGGATGTACAAAAATAGAAAGAAAATGCCCTAAGGTGCTCCCTATTGCTAGCTTTCCTCTCAGTTTGTGCATTCACACAGTCATCATTGTCGTGGTGACATGTTGTGCTGTAGATGACGCGGTGAAGCCATACCCTGACATGGTGTCATGATGAAGAAGATTTCGTGGCCCCGAAGCTGCGCTGGTGAACGGTGATTGGGACAAGTTTCTTCCATGTTTCGTGGCACAGTCATCCCATTGAGGTGGACATAGTAGGGTGCGGCGTAGCGTAACCTCTCCCTATTACTGCAGTGGAGGGCGAGGAAGAAACATGGAAGCCTTGATCGGATCATGAATCAGGTGTTACAAGTTCCTAGGTAATCCTGCATGATGCAACGAGCTCCTGTTCCTTAACAGGAAAAGGTAGGGGCCCGTGCGTACTTGTGGCGGTGTGGTATAGTGGGGGGGGGGGTCGAGCGCCTTGATGATGTCACAGGGCTCGGGCACCTAGATGATGTCACAGGAGGTCGAACGAGACGGAGAGGGGTCAAACAAAGCGGAGAGCGCTGGGGGGCTCGGGTGCTTGTCCTTAGGCTTTGGTTTTGAGTGGAGTAAGGCATGGGCTGGCTGTGCAGGGCTATGGGCCATAATATTGTCTTGGTGGATGGTTTTGCAGTAAAATGGGGTATCCCATTTTACTGGTACCCAACAAGCGGGAAGCTTGAAATGAGTTCTTTCGTCATGTGCCTTTAGGGCCATTGTTCAGAGAACTTCTCAGAGTTGTACTTGTTCTTCGTTGGGATGTAAGATTGCTTTGAGTTCTTCTAGTGCTTCTCAAATCTTATTGTAGGGAGTATTTGCCGCGCGTCTTTCTTCAGCTTCTTGCTCTAATTTCCTCTTATTGTACTCGGCTAGATCCGACTCATATATGACCCAAGCTTCTTTCTATTGCCTGGCACAGTGTTTGTGACCTTCCTTTAGTGTGTTCCTTCTTTCTCTGGCTCATTTCTAGCCCTCAGACTCGCCATCGTACTCAAGAGCATTGGGTGGTATGTTCAATTCTGATTCATCTAAAGACCTAACGTCGGGTGCAGTTGGTGGCATTGGTGGTGGCTGTCGAATAATGAGGACTTCTTGGGCCTACGCCATTCCTACCTTGCTAGAGTTGTTGATGACTTCAGTTAGAACATCGGTGTCGCAGAACATATTACCTTCTTAGTAAGGTAGAGTGATAGCTTCATCACCTAGTCGAGTATTGCTGCCCTGGGTGAAAGTACTTGGCTAGTGGATGAGACAATCTTTAGGGGTTATTGTCAAGATGAGGCCCTCTCGAGCCCTTGAAAGTAGTAGCCTTTGCACTAGTCTGACTTCTTAAAATTGAGCTTGATAAGATCCTGCCATGTCATTGAGCCCCATTGGGAAAGTACCCGACTTCATGATGGAACCTTGGAACAAGTCAGTGCTGATTCTTTGAAGGATAGATGCCACGTTCTAGAGTCCCATCAGAAAAGAACTCAGTCTATCTTAAAGAGAACCCAGATTGGTCCCCAAAGAGGATTCCAACCCGGATTTGGAGTTGAATCTGGTTGTTGATGGGGCCTGAGTCAATTTGGACACCGTAAGCTTCGAGAGCTTTTCAGTGAGATCTCTTGACCCCATCAAAAGGATGAATTCTTCGTGGTCTTCTTGAGCCTCGATGAGCTGTCCTTGAAGGTTTCCCTTCTTGTCTATCTTGTAGACCCACAACCCGAAGATGAATACTGATCCTAGTGGGAAGATCATGTCATTAAAATTTGTAGAGCTCTTGGTCACGATTGTGCCAAAAGCCCCTACCTGGTGTGTTAGTTGTCGGTGTTTGACCACCAATAGCCTACCACAGGGGTACCTGGGATAGTTGTTTGGGCTTTGGCGTATGCTAGAACTCGATGGCGAATGCAGAGACAGTCGATTTATACTGGTTCGGGCCCTTGATCGTGATTGAGTAATAGCCTTTATGTCCACTCGACGTTAGCCTGTTGCGTTGGATTGATTGTGTTGTAACATCTCTCGTTACAGGGGTGCCCACGACCTCTCTTTATATCGATAGAGAAGGCTGTGGTTGATTACAATCCTAGTCAGATCCAAAGGTGTCCTAAACTAAATACAAAAGTTACTTTCCATAGGAATCTGGCTAGTCTGGCCTATTCTACTCGGATTCGGTCTAGCGGACACTACACCACTTCTTGCTTCTATCCGTGGGCCAGGTGAAGGCCCATGACTTATAGCCATATCGCTGGGGAACCCTATGGGTCCTGCATTAATAGTGGGTCATGTGGAATCTAGTTTTGGTCCATTTCGAGATAGTGTTAGTGTCGGTGCAAGAGAGGTGCACGGTTTGCGCCAAATGAACCATAAGCTCATAAAACCATTTTGGACGCACTCGATAGAACTCCTTGGTGATGTGGGTTATGTGGAATCTCATTTCGGTCCATTTGGAGACAGTGTTAATATCGGTGTAAGAGAGGTGCCCAGTTTACGCCAAACGACCATAGCCACAGAAATCATTTTATACGCACCCGATGGTACTCCTCGGTGATGAGGCTCAAGTGGAAGCTTGATTCGGTCCGTTTGAAGATAGTGCTAATCTTGACATGGGATAGGTGCATGGTTTGCACCAAACACACCATAGGCTTGGAAATCATTTTTGATGCAGCTGGTGGATCTCCATTGTGACGTGGGTCATGTAGAATCTCATTTCAGTCTGTTTGGAGATAGTGCTAGTGTTGGTGCAGATAGGTGCACAGTTTGCGCCAAACGTACCACAAGCTCAGAAATGGTTTTGAACGCACCCGATGGAACTATTAGGTGACGAGGGTCATGTGGAATCTTGTTTTAGTCCATTTGGAGACAGTGTTAGTGTTGGAGCAAGATAGGTGCACGATTTGCGCCAAACGTACCATAGGCTCAGAAATTATTTTGGACGCACCCGATGGAACTCCTATATGATGTGGGTTAAGTGGAATGTCGTTTCAGTCCATTTGGAGACAATGATAGTTTTGGTGCAAGATAGGTGCATAGTTTGTATCAAACATACCTTAGGCTCAGAAATCATTTAGGACACACCCGATGGAACTCCTAGGTGAGGTGGGTCATGCGGAATCTCGTTTCGGTCCGTTTGGGGACAGTGTTAGTATCAGTGCAAGATAGGTGCATGGTTTGCACCAAATGTACCATAGGCTTTGAAATCATTTTGGACGCACATGATGGTACTCCTAGGTGACGAGGCTCTAGTAGATGCTCACTTTGGTCCATTTGGAGATATACTAATCTTGACGCAAGATAGGTGCACGGTTTGCGTCGAATGTACCATAGGCTTAGAAATCATTTTGGATGCACTCGATGGATCTCCTAGGTGACGTGGGTCATGTGGAATCTTATTTTAGTCTGTTTGGAGATAGTGTTAGTGTTGGTGCAAGATAGGTGCATGATTTGCGCCAAACGCATCATAGGCTCAGATATCATTTTGGACGCACCCGATGGAACTCCTATGTGATGTGGGTCATGTGGAATCTCATTTCAGTCCATTTGGAGACCAAACATACCATAAGCTCAGAAATTGTTTTGGATGCACCCGATGGCACTCCTAGGTGACGAGCCAAAGTGAAAGCTCAATTCTGTCTATTTGGAGATAGTTCTAATCTTGACGCACGATAGGTGCACAGTTTACACCGAACATACCATAGGCTCGAAAATGATTTTCAACGTAGCCGATGGATCTCCTATGTGACATGGGTCATATAGAATCTCAATTCGGTCCGTTTGGAGAAAATGTTAGTGTCTGTGCAGATGGTGCACAGTTTGCGCTAAATGTATCATAGACTCAGAAATCATTTTGGACGCACCCGATGGAACACCTAGGTGACGTGGGTCATGTGGAATCTCATTTCAGTCAGTTTTGAGACTATGTTAGTGTCGGTGCAGGATAGGTGCCCAGTTTGCGCCAAACGAACCATAGGCTCAGAAATCGTTTTGGTCGCACCCGATGGTACTCCTAGGTGACGAGGCTCAAGTGGAAGCTCGATTCGGTCTATTTGGTGATAGTGCTAATCTTGATGCAAGATAGGTGGACAGTTTGTGCCAAATATACCATAGGCTCAGAAATTATATTTGACGCACCCAACGGAACACCGAGGTGACGTGGGTCATGTGGAATCTCATTTTGGTCCGTTCGGAGAAAGTGTTAGTGTCGATGCAAGAAAGTTGCACGATTTGCACCAAACGAACCATAGGCTCCAAAATTATTTTGGATGCACCTGATGGTACTCCTAGGTGATGACGCTCAAGTGGAAGCTTGATTCGGTCTGTTTGGAGATAGTGCTAATCTTCACGCAGGATAGCTGCACGGTTTGCACCGAACGTACCATAGGCTCAGAAAATGTTTTCAACGTAGCTGGTGGATCTCCTATGTGACGTGGGTCAGGTAGAATCTCATTTTGGTCTGTCTGGAGAAAATGTTAGTTTCTGTGTAGATGGTGCATGGTTTGTGCCAAACGTACCATAGACTCAAAAAATAATTTTGGACATACCCGATGGAACACCTAGGTGCACGATTTGCGTCGAATGCACCATAGGCTCAGAAATCATTTTGGATGAACCCGATGGATCTTGTAGGTGATGTGGGTCATGTGGAATCTCGTTTCAGTCTGTTTGGAGACAGTGTTAGTGTCAGTGCAAGATAGGTGCACGGTTTGCGCCAGACGTACCATAGGCCCAAAAAATCATTTTGGACACACCCGATGGTACACCTAGGTGACGAGGCTCAAATGGATGCTCGTTTTGGTCTATTTAGAGATACTGCTAATCTTGACGCAAGATAAGTGCACGGTTTGTGCCGAATGTACCATAGCCTCAAAGTCGTTTTGGACGCACCCGATGGAACTCCTAGGTGACGTGGGTCATGTGAAATTTCGTTTTAGTCTGTGTGGTGATAGTGCTTGTGTCGGTGCAAGATAGGTACAATGTTTGTCCCAAACGAACCATAGGCTCAGAAATCATTTTGGACGCACCTGATGGTACTCCTAGGTGATGAGGCTCAAGTGGAAGCTTAATTCGGTTTGTTTGGAGATAGTGCTAATCTTGATGCAAGATAGGTGAACGGTTTGCGTCGAACATACCATAGGCTTAGAAATCATTTTGGATGCACCCGATGGATCTCCTAGGTGACGTGGGTCATGTGGAATCTTGTTTCTGTCTATTTGGAGATAGTGTTAGTGTCGGTGCAAGATAGGTGCATGGTTTGCGCCAAATGTACCATAGGCTCAGAAAATCATTTTGGACACACACGATGGTACACCTAGGTGACGAGGTTCAAATGGATGCTTGTTTCAGTCTGTTTATAGATAGTGCTAATCTTGATGCAAAATAGGTGCACGGTTTGTGCTGAACAAACCACCGGCTCGAAAATCATTTTGGACAACCCCGATACAACTCCTTGGTGGCGTGGATCATGTGGAGTCGCATTTCGGTCCGTTTGGAGAGAGTATTAATATCTGTGCAAGATAGGTGCCAAGTTTACACCAAATGTACCATAAGCACATAAATCATTTTAGTCGCATCCGATGGAACTCCTAGGTGACGAGGCTCAAGTGGAAGCTCGATTCGGTACGTTTGGAGATAGTGCTAATCTTGACACATGATAGGTGCACGGTTTGCATTGAGCATACCATAGGCCTAGAAATCATTTTCGATGCAGCCAATGGATCTCCTATGTGACGTGGGTCATGTAGAATCTCATTTCGGTCCGTTTGGAGACAGTATTAGTGTCGGTGTAGATAGGTGCATAGTTTGCGCCAAACATACCATAGCCTCATAAATCATTTTGAACGCACCTGATGGAACTACTAAGTGACATGGGTCATGTGGAATCTTATTTTAGTCTGTTTGGAGACATTGTTAGTGTTGGTGTAAGATAGGTGCACGATTTGCCCCAAACGTACCACAGGCTCAGAAATCCTTTTGGACGCACCCGATGGAACTCCTATACGATGTGGGTCTTGTGGAACATCGTTTTAATCCATTTGGAGACACTGATAGTGTCGGTGCAAGATAGGTGTACAGTTTGCGCTAAACGTACCATAGGCTCAGAAATAGTTTTGGATGCACTCGACGGTACTCCTAGGTTACGAGGATCAAGTGAAAGCTCAATTTGGTCCGTTTGGAGATAGTGCTATTCTTGTTGCAAGATAGGTGCATGGTTTACGTCAAATATACCATAGGCTCAGAAATCATTTTAGACGCACCTGATCGTACTCCTAGGTGACGAGACTCAAGTGGAAGCTCGATTTGATCAATTTGGAGATAGTGCTAATCTTGGTGCAAGATAGGTGCACGGTATGTGTCGAATGTACCATAGGCTTAGAAATCATTTTGGACGCACCCGATGGACCTTCCAAGTGACGTTGGTCATATGTAATCTTGTTTTAGTCTGGTTGGAGATAGTGTTAGTGTCGGTGTAAGATAGGTTACCATAGGCTTAGAAACTGTTTTGGATGCTCCTGATGGTACTCATAGGTGACGAGGCTCAAGTGGATGCTCGTTTTGGTCCATTTGGAGATAGTGCTAATCTTGATGCAAGATAGGTGCATAGTTTGAGCCAAACGTACCACAAGCTCAAAAATCGTTTTGGACACACCTGATAGAGGAAGGTGACATGGGTCATGTGGAATCTCATTTTTGTCTATTTGGAGACAGTGTTAGTATCGGTGCAAGATAGGTGCATGGTTTGCCCCAGCTGTACCACAGGCTCAGAAATCATTTTGGACGCTCCCGAAGGTACTCCTAGGTGACGAGGCTCAAATGGAAGCTCGATTCGGTCCATTTGAAGATAGCGCTAAGCTTGATGCATGATAGGTCCACGATTTGCGTTGAACGTACCGTAGGCTCAAAATTTGTTTTGGACGCATCCGATGGATCACCTAGGTAACGTGGGTCCTATGAAATCTCGTTTCTGTCCATTTGGAGACAGTATTAGTGTCGGTGCAAGATAGGTGCACGGTTTGCACCAAACGTACCACAGGCTCAGAAATCGTTTAGGACGCACCTGATGGAACTCCTAGGTGAGATGGATCATGTGGAATCTCATTTCGGTCCGTTTGGAGACAGTGTTAGTGTCAGTGCAAGATTGGTGCACGGTTTGCGCCAAACGTACCATAGACTCAGAAATCATTTTGGATGCACCCGATGGTACTCCTAGGTGACGATGCTAAAGTAGAAGCTTGATTTGATCTCTTTGGAGATAGTGCTAATCTTGACGCAAGATAGGTGCACGATTTGCGTCGAACGTACCATAGGCTCAGATATCATTTTGGATGCACCCAATGGAACTCCTATGATGTGGGTCATGTGGAATCTCATTTCACTCCGTTTGGAGAAGTGATAGTGTCAGTGCAAGATAGGTGAACAGTTTGCACCAAGCGTACCATAGGCTCATAAGTCATTTTGAATGCATCCAATGGTACTTCTAGGTGACGAGGCTCAATTGGAAGCTTGATTTGGTCTGTTTAGAGATAGTACTAATCTTGACGCAAGATAGGTGCACGGTTTGCACCAAACATACCATAGGCTCAGAAATCATTTTCAACGCAGTCTACGGATCTTCTATGTGACGTGGGTCATGTAGAATCTCATTTTGGTCCGTTTGGAGACAATGTTAGTGTCTATGCAGATAGGTGCACGATTTGCGCCAAACTACATAGACTCAGAAATCGTTTTGGATGCACCCGATGGAACTCCTAGGTGACGTGGGTCATGTGGAATCTCATTTCACTCCATTTTGAGACTGTGTTAGTGTCGGTGCAGGATAGGTGCACAGTTTGCGTGAAATGAACCATAGGCTCAGAAACCGTTTTGGACACACCCGATGGTACTCCTAGGTGATGAGGCTCAAGTGAAAGCTCGATTCGGTCTGTTTGGAGATAGTGCTAATCTTCACGCAGGATAGCTGCACGGTTTGCGCCGAACGTACCATAGGCTCAGAAAATGTTTTCAACGTAGCTGGTGGATCTCCTATGTGACGTGGGTCAGCTAGAATCTCATTTTGGTCTGTCTAGAGAAAATGTTAGTTTCTGTGTAGATGGTGCATGGTTTGTGCCAAACGTACCATAGACTCAAAAAATAATTTTGGACATACCCGATGGAACACCTAGGTGACATAGGTCAAGTGGAATCTCGTTTCGGTCCATTTGGAGACAGTGTTAGTGTTGGTGCAAGAAAGTTGCACGGTTTGCACCAATCAAACCATAGGCTCCGAAATCATTTTGGACGCACCCGATGGTACACCTAGGTGATGAGGCTCAAATGGTTCCTCATTTTGGTCCATTTGGAGATAGTGTTAATCTTGACGCAAGATCGGTGCACGGTTTATGCCGAACGTACCATAGGCTCAAAAATTGTTTTGGACACACCTGATAGAACTCCTTGGTGTTGTGGGACATGTGCAATCTCATTTCGGTCTATTTGGAGACAATGTTAGTATCGGTGCAAGATAAGTGCACGGTTTGCGCCAAACATACCATAGGCTCAAAAATCATTTTGGACGCCCCAATGGTACTCCTAGGTGACGAGGCTCAAGTGGAAGCTTGATTCGGTCTGTTCGGAGATAATGCTAATCTTGATGCAAGATAGGTGCACAGTTTGTGCCGAATGTACCATAGCCTCAAAAATCATTTTGGGCGCACCCGATGGAACTCCTAGGTGACGTGGGTCATGTGGAATTTTGGTTCAGTCTGTTTGGAGATAGTGTTAGTGTCAGTGCAAGATAGGTACAAGGTTTACGCCAAATGTACCATAGGCTTAGAAATCATTTTGGACGCACCTGATGGTACTCCTAGGTGATGAGGCTCAAGTGGAAGCTTGATTCGGTCTGTTTGGAGATAGTGCTATTCTTGACCCAAGATAGGTGCATGATTTGCGTCGAACGTACCATAGGCTCAGAAATCATTTTGGATGCACCTGATGGATCTCCTAGGTGATGTGGGTCATGTGAAATCTCATTTCAGCCTATTTGGAGACAATGTTAGTGTCCGTGCAAGATGGCTGCACGGCTTGCGCCAGACTTACCATAGGCTCAGAAAATCATTTTGGACACACGCGATGGTACACCTAGGTGACGAGGCTCAAATGGATGCTCATTTTGGTCTATTTAGAGATAGTGCTAATCTTGACGTAAGATAGGTGCACGGTTTTCACCGAACATACCACCGGATAGAAAATCATTTTGGGCAACCCCGATACAACTCCTTTGGTGACGTGGGTCATGTGGAGTCACATTTTGATCTATTTGGAGAGTGTTAATATCTGTGCAAGATAGGTGCCCAGTTTACGCTAAACGTACCATAGGCACATAAATCGTTTTAGACGCACCTGATGGTACTCCTAGATGACGAGGCTCAAGTGGAAGCTCGATTCGGTCCATTTAGAGATAGTTCTAATCTTGACACATGATGGGTGCACGGTTTGCACCGAGCATACCATAGGCTCAAAAATCATTTTTGACATAGCCAATGGATCTCTTATGTGACATGGGTCATGTAGAATCTTGTTTCGGTCTGTTTGAAGATAGTATTAGTGTTAGTGCTGATAGGTGCACAGTATGCGCCAAACGTACCATAGGCTTAGAAATCGTTTTGAATGCACCTGATGGAACTACTAGGTAATGTGGGTCATGTGGAATCTTGTTTTAGTCTGTTTGGAGATAGTGTTAGTGTCAGTGCAAGATAGGTGCATGATTTTCACCCAACATACCATAGGCTATGAAATCATTTTGGACGCACCCGATGAAACTCCTATACGACGTGGGTCTTATGGAATGTCATTTCAGTCCATTTGGAGACACTGATAGTGTCAGTGCAAGATAGGTGCACAGTTTGCTCTAAATGTACCATAGGTTGAGAAATGGTTTTGGATGTACCCAATGGTACTCCTAGGTTACGAGGCTCAAGTGAAAGCTCAATTTGGTCCGTTTGGAGATAGTGCTAATCTTGACCTAAGATAGGTGCACGGTTTGTGTTGAACGTACCATAGGCTTCGGAAATCATTTTAAACGCACCTGATGGTACTCCTAGGTGACGAGGCTCAAGTGGAAGCTCGATTTAGTCAATTTGGAGATAGTGCTAATATTGATGCAAGATAGGTGCACGGTATGCATCAAATGTACCATAGGCTCGGAAATCATTTTGGACGCACCCGATGGATCTTCTAGGTGACGTTGGTCATCTGGAATCTTATTTTAGTCCGTTTAGAGATAGTGTTAGTGTCGGTGCAAGATAGGTTACCATGGGCTCAGAAACCATTTTGGACGCTCGCAATGGTACTCGTAGGTGACGAGGCTCAAGTGCATGCTCGTTTCGGTCCATTTGGAGATAGTACTAATCTTAATGCAAGATAGGTGTGCAGTTTGAGTCGAACGTATGACAGGCTCAAAAATCGTTTTGGACACACCCGATAGAGGAAGGTGACATGGCTCATGTGGAATCTCATTTCGGTCCGTTTGGAGACAATGTTTGTATCGGTGCAAGATAGCTGCACGGTTTGCCTCAGATGTACCATAGGCTCAGAAATTATTTTGGACGCACCCGAAGGTACACCTAGGTGATGAGTCTCAAGTGGAAGCTCGATTCGGCCCGTTTGGAGATAGGGCTAACCTTGATGCAAGATAGGTCCACGGTTTGCGCTGAATGTACCATGGGCTCGAAAATTGTTTTGGACACATCCGATGGATCTCATAGGTGACGTGGGTCCTATGAAATCTTGTTTTAGTCCGTTTGGAGACAGTATTAGTGTCGGTGCAAGATAGGTGCACGGTTTGCACCAAACATACTATAGCCTCAGGAATCGTTTAGGACGCACCCGATGGAACTCCTAGGAGAGGTGGGTCATGTGGAATCTCGTTTCATCCGTTTGGAGACATTGTTAGTGTTGGTGCAAGATTGGTGCACGGTTTGCGCCAAACGTAGCATAGGCTCAGAAATAATTTTGGACGCACCTGATGGTACTCCTAGGTGTTGACGCTAAAGTGGAAGCTCGATTTGGTCTGTTTGGAGATAGTACTAATCTTGACGCAAGATTGGTGCATAGATTGCGTCGAATGTACCATAGGCTCAGAAATCATTTTGTACGCATCCGATGGATCTCCTAGGTGACGTGGGTCATGTAGAATCTCGTTTTAGTCCGTTTGGAGATAGTGTTAGTGTTGGTGCAAGATAGCTGCATGATTTGCGCAAAACGTACCATAGGCTCATATATCATTTTGGATGCACCTGATGGAACACCTAGGTGACGAGATTCAAATGGATGTTCGTTTTGATCCATTTGGAGATCGTGCTAATCTTGATGCAAGATAGGTGCACGATTTGCGCCGAACGTTCCACAGGCTCTGAAATCGTTTTGGACACACCCGATGGTACACCTAGGTGACAAGGCTCAAATGGATGCTCATTTCGGTCCGTTTGGAGACAGTGCTAATCTTCACGCAAGATAGGTGCACGATTTGCGTCGAACATACCATAGGCTCAAAAATCATTTTAGACGCACCTAATAGGACTCCTTGGTGATGTGGGTCATGTGCAATCTCATTTCGGTCCGTTTGGGGACAATGTTGATATCGGTGCAAGATAAGTGCATGGTTTGCGCCAAACATACCATAGGCTTAGATATCATTTTGGACGCACCCGATGGTACTCCGAGGTGACGAGGCTCAAGTGGAAGCTCGATTCGGTCTATTTGGAGATAGTGCTAATCTAGACGCATGATAGGTGCACAGTTTGCGCTAAATGTACCATAGGCTCAGAAATTATTTTTGACACACCCGATGGAACTCCTAGGTGACGTGGGTCATGTGAAATCCCGTTTCAGTCCGTTTGGGGACAGTGTCAGTGCCAGTGGAAGAGAGGTGCACGGTTTGTGCCAAATGAACTATAGGCTCAAAAATCGATTTGGACGCACCCGATGGTACACCTAGGTGATGAGGCTCAAATGGATGCTCGTTTCGATCTATTTGGAGATAGTGCTAATCATGATGCAAGATAGGTGCATGGTTTACGCTGAACATACCACCGGCTCAAAATCATTTTGGACACCCCTGATAGAATTCTTTGCTGATGTGGGTCATGTGGAATCTCATTTTAGTCTTTTTGGAGAAAAGTGTTAATATTGGTGCAAGATAGGTGTCTAGTTTATGCCAAACATACTATAGGCACAGAAATCATTTTGGATGCACCCGATGGTACCCGTAGGTGACGAGGCTCAAGTGGAAGCTCGATTCGGTCCGTTTGGAGATAGTGCTAATCTTGACACAGGACTGGTGCACTGTTTGCACTGAATATACCATAGGCTCAAAAATCATTTTTGATGCAGCCGGTGGATCTCCTATGTGACGTGGGTCATGTACGATCTTGTTTCGGTCCGTTTAGAGACATTGTTAGTGTCGGTGCAGATAGGTGCACAGTTTGCATCAAACGTACTATGGGCGCAGAAATCATTTTGAACACACCCAATGGAACTACTAGGTGATGTGGGTCATGCGTAATCTCATTTTAGTCCGTTTGGAGACAATGTTAGAGTCGGTGCAAGATAGGCACATGATTTGCGCCAAACGTACCATATGCTCAGAAATCGTTATGGACGCACCTAATAGAACTCCTATATGATGTGGGTCATGTGGAATGTCATTTCAGTCCATTTAGAGATAGTGTTAGTCTTGGTGCAAGATAGATGCATAGTTTGCGCTTAATGTACCAAAGGCTCAGAAATGGTTTTGGATGCACCCGATGGTACTCCTATGTTACGAGGCTCAAGTGGAAGCTTGATTTGGTCCATTTGGAGATAGTGCTTGTAACAGAACCGACCAAATTATAAGAGCACAAGTACGAAAACAAGCACCGAAGCGCTCAAATTTTCAAACTTGAGCCCATATAATCCCGGTAGTCAATCGAAATCACGAAGGATTTCAAACCAAACTGCTTACAACCAGGATCGCATCATTCAACATACACATCGTACGTTACATTTCACAAGTAGTTCCAAAATAAGTTTACACCACGGAGTAGCAAATATTACAAACCAAGTTTGAAAGTAGCGGAAGCATAACACACACCCTAGTTAATTAAATACTGCCAGTCTGGATGATCGACATCCCGCAAAAGCATGAGAAAAGTACATAAAGACGATCACGCCCTTGTGATCTAGTCATCATCACCCGCAGGGTGGAGACACGTCTTGCAGAATCCCTGATAAAGCATGTCATCTGCAACAGGAGGGAATAAACCCTGAGTACTGGAATGTACTCAGCTAGACTTACCCGTCAAAAACCAGAAATAAAATAACACCAAGGATTATGCAAGGCTTACACAAGAGGCTAGCTAACACCACATTTTGCATAAAGGCATAAGTAGTTGAAACTCTTATAACCTGTACTAGCAGTTATTTTTAGCATTTACCTGTCATCTAGCTTAGCACCTGTACTAAACATGCACTTGATCATCATCAAACAATTATTCATCTTATTTCCATAATAGGTATAAATGGTGGCAACATTGTATCATTCACTTAGCCATCTGTTCATTTAATGAGATCTACGTTGCCGCTGCTCAAGTCAAGTGCTCACTAACCGGGAGCGATGGCGATTCGAATCGAATTCCTATCTAGCTGGAGGGGTATTTCTAACACTCACCGTGCAGACCCCTGCCAGGGTCGCACAGGCCACCTTTTCATATGATTCAGGAATCGCGGGTCCGAATGATGTCACGACCCCAAGGGCGACACTCTGCCAGGTGATAGGGACTTTAACCCCCCCTTGGTCTCACGCCAATGTCCCCAAGCACATCCTTTCTCTCCTCCAAGAAGCAACCTACCATTCGATTCCCGGCCTAAATCACATTACTCGGCTTCGCGGTCGGAACGACTTATCCGGCCAACTAAGTGTTAGACTGCGTTCAACATGACTCAAGGACATACAGCGAATCGGTCCTTAAACGACTCAGACGGGCATGGCTCCACACCCAAGACGTGAAGTGTCTTGCGGCTGTACCATCGAACTCCCGCCCGGTCTCAACTTCATTTTAAAGCATGGTTCCATCACGATAGCCATAAGCCACTCGCGACCCAGTCCTATATCTCGCGGATGACCGAAAATCACCCGACTTCTACCGTACTAAGCAGGGCTAAGCATCGACACGTGCCTAAACCTAATATAGGATTTAAGTACGATATCTGGACAAGGACAGGTACAATGCAGCAAGTGTTTTCATATAACTCCTAGAACTTAATGCAATAAACAATTAAAAGTACTCAAGATATATTTATAAAACGATGGGTTCAGCATGCACCGGGGCTTGCCTTTGAGAAAGGTTGCGGGTCTGTGGTCCGGACACTCGGGCAGATCTTCTGACGGAGCTTCCCCGACGTTGGGTTCTTCTGCTAATTCCTCCGGTTGACTCAGCACCTCCTCCGGTATCGCTTGTTCGAATTCGAGGAGTGTCACCCCCTCTGGTACACCTATTGCATGAGTGCATAATAAATCCCATGAATGCATAATGAAAGATGCAATATGCTCGGAATAAAATGCATTACAACAATTTAACGCTCTATTCAAATCACTTCAAAAGAGTAGGTGCAAATTTCCTCTCCGGTAGAGAAGTACTCACCTAATCTACTTAACCTAAGATAAAGCTGCTCATCCTCAGTTAAGGCCCTAACACCTAACAATTACAAAAGTAGCATGTCTTAGGATATCACACCATATCAATCAGCAAAACACCACAGTAAGCATTCTGGACAGCAGCTACTTGTTTTTATCACAACTGGAGATTTACAATTCCAAAAGATATGATCTAAGACAATCTGGAAAGCCTAAGAAATGCACTACAATTCATTTTCAGACCTCAACTCCAAACTCCTAAGTTTTCCATGTCAAACTTCACAAGTTCCAGAATCTGTCCTCTCAAAACAGAGAGTAGCAGATTTTGAACTGCCACTTTAAACAACAGTAACTCTCAAACTACTAAGCCAAATGCTTCCAAATTTTGACACAAGCTAGTTCATCAAGTTTACTCCAACTTTGGTATTTACAAGTTTTCCAGCAACCAATTTTATCAAAGCCAAATTTAGAATTACTACTAGCTGTCCAGAAAACCTAAAATTACAAAGGTTAAACATTTATTGATGTGGCCAAAGACCCTTAAAACCAAACTAAGATTTCCAAAAGTTCACATGGGGTATAACAACACCAGAAAGTAGGGTGTGACTACCTAGAACATTTATTTATACTCATTTCTTATTTCACTTAACTAATTAGGTGGAATTTTAAACATATATGTAAACTGCTCCTAAAATTCTACAAAAATTACAGGGGACTCTCTGACCCAAAAAGAGACCACAGTAAAAATTTGAACAAGTTTTATTCAAAGAAATTCTCTATACAAAATTCACCAGTCAAAAAGGCTGATTTTTGTATAATTAATAAATCATATTGAAAGTATCAAACAACAGATTTCATATTTTTTCTTAGACACTCTAGGGTACCAAGACATTCCCCAAAAAGTTACAAGAACATTGCACATGTAGAAAAATTACAAAAATTCCTTCAATTACTTCCTAGAATAAAATGATAGCCTTATAACTTGGAAATTACTTAAGCACTGATGCCCAAATTTTTACCAGAGCTAGGGCTAGCATAGAGTAACCTACCCACCAAATTTCATGATTTATGGAACACTACAGCTCAAGTTATAAATTTAACAAATTTGCATGCATTCCAAAACACATTTAAAGGATCTATTAAATTCTTACAGAATTTAAACATCTCATGCTAGATCCATATTTTTATAAAATACTACACATCATGTAGACCCTAACAAAATTTATCTCATGATTTTTGGATCATTAAAACCCTAGATCTATATTTTTCCAACTTGTACAAAAATCAGTGACAAAATAATAAAAATGAATTTCATTTCGGATGAACTGGGCCGGCCCGGAAAACTCGGCCCACACACTCGCGCGCGCGCGGCCCGCTCAGCGCCCCCGCCCGCGCGCGACACTGACGGGCGGGCCCCCGCGGTCAGTGACCGGAGGCAGGGGAGGCGGAGACCCGCGAGCTCCGACGAGCTCGAGCTCGCCGGAGAAGAGCTCGCTCGGCCAATCGAACACCGCCTCGTGTTCTCCGTCACCCGGTGCGTCGATTGGTGCTCGTGGAATGGATGGGGATGGGGTGGAAGGGGCTTGTCACAGCGAGCGGCGGCCGGTGATGTCCGGTGGCGGCGCACCATTGCCGGTGAGGATGTACGGTGCGGTCTAGGCTCGGTACGAGCTTCACCGAAGCTAGGCGGATCCATTTTGATAGGAAGGGAGGATGGAGAGAGACCCGAAGCACCCCGACCACGGTGAGGTCCCATGGCGGGCTCCGGCGACCTCTCGGAGACGGGGAAGAAAGCAATGCGGCTCACCTTGAGTCAAATCGCGGGCTTCGGTGGGTCAAGGGGATGGAGGGTGGTGAGGCGGAGGGAGTGGCGAGGTCTGGCGGCTGGTGATGCGGTGTAGCTCGCGCTTGAGCTCGCCGGAGAAGAACGGCAATGGCGGCTCGGTTTCGATGTTTTTGCAACTGGAAGAGAGAGGGCGGAGGAATGGAGGCCGGCTCGCGCGTCGTGGCGTCTTGAAGGCGTCGTGGCCTGACTGGTGGGGCCAGGGCCGGCGTACGGGCGCCACCGCGCCTCCACGCATCGGCGTTGCCCTGTGGCCGGTCGGCCACTGACGAAACTGAATCGCAGTTCATTGACGCCATCGGTAGTGACTGACAGAGTGATTTCGAACGTGATTAACTTCTAAACCAGCCTGTTTCAGTCCAAGGTGTCAACATCAAGTTTGTAGAGCTACGTTAGGTCAACAACTTTGTCAATTGGTGTTTGGGCTGGTTCAGCCTATATTTCAAACTACATGGCCTCAAAGTAGTGCTTGATGAAACTGAAACCGGGGTTCAGTTAACGATGTTGACTGACAGCCTAAGTTCATGACACGATATCTCTTGAACCATTGAGAACCAGGCTTGGGTGATGTTGACAAAGTTGTAGGGTTACATGTGATCTACAAGTTTGTCAATATGAGTGAAAGCTGGTTTGGCCTAGTTTGCAAACTACAAGCTCCTAAAGTAGGCATCAGTAAAACTGTAGGGTCAGATTCCAGACTTAGAAAAATTCTAAGTCTTGGAGCTACCTCTCTAACTGACTTGTGGGCCACTTTTGAGCATGTTAGGGTCAATTTCATGAGATGGTCATATTGAGACTTTTGTTCCCCATGAATTTCGTTACAACTTTGCTTAAGGGTGCTCTTCCATGCAAGGTCTCTAAATTAGACTTTTTAATTGGTCAAACTAGAGCCTTCTAGGGTCAAATGGTGGTCAAACTTCTCTTGGAGGGCAAATTTGTAATTTTGGTCAACATGAACCTTGTTCCAAATGTTACCCTAAGTATAACTAAGGTGTTGTAGGTCATGATTGGCTACCTTACCTTTTTGTTACACCAACTATCAAATACTTCATGAAATAAATCAAACAAACCCTAGAACAATCACATGTGTTGCATCACATAAAATAACAAACATGAATGATGCATGCTTATGCTTATGCAAATGCAAATGCAATGCAATTAAGGACTAAACACTTGAAGTGTTACAGCCCTCCCCCCTTATAAAAATCTCGTCCCGAGATTTGGAAAGCGTACCATTTTTCATAGAATTCCTTAAAACCATCCCGCAAATAGTCCTCCCGTTCCTAGGTAGTGTCACTTTCACTACCCTGATTACTCCACATTACTTTATACCACTTAACCACTTTGCTTCTAGTCACTCGTTCCTGAGTATCGATCACTCGGACTGGCTTTTCTTCGTAAGTTAGATCAGATTCCAGCCTGATATCTCCTAAAGGGACTCTTTCCTCAGGAACTCGAAGACACTTTTTGAGCTGAGATACATGGAAGACGTTGAATATGGCACTCATTTCTGGAGGTAACTGGATTTTATACGCAACAGCTCCACTCTTGCCTATGATCTGGAAAGGACCCACGTATCTCGGCGCAAGTTTCCGCTTAACACCAAAACGTTGGACACTCTTCATTGGAGAAACTTTCAGATACACGAAGTCTCCAACTTCAAACTCGAGTGGTTTTCTACGATGATCAGCATAACTTTTCTGTCTAGCTTGGGCTGCAGCCATATGTTTTTGGATGGTACGGACTTGTTCCTCGGCTTCCTAGACAAAATCAATGCCATAATACCTTCTTTCCCCAGCTTCTACCCAGTTTAGTGGAGTTCTACACTTACGACCGTACAAAGCTTCGAATGGAGCCATCTTAATACTTTCTTGATAACTATTATTGTACAAAAACTCGGCTAGAGGTAACCATTTTTCCCAAGAACCCTTGGATGAAATGACGCATGCTCGCAACAGATCTTCCAAGATTTGGTTAACTCGTTCTGTCTGACCCGATGTCTGGGGGTGATAAGTAGAGCTTCTCACTAACTTTGTTCCCAGAAGGTGATGCAAATGCTCCCAAAAGCGAGCAGTTAACTGGGGACCACGGTCAGAAATGATAGTACGAGGTATCCCATGAAGCCGGACTATCTGATTGAAGTACAACTCAGCATAGTCAGTGGGACGATAGTCCACTCTCACTGGGATGAAGTGAGCTGATTTGGTCAAACGATCAACAATTACCCAAATAGAGTTATGATTTTTGACAGTAGGAGGAAGTCCGACAATGAAATCCATACTTATCTCTTCCCATTTCCAGCCTAGAATGGAAAGTGGCTGAAGTAGCCCAGCTTTCATGTGCACAGCTTTAACTCTGCAACAGGTGTCACATCTAGCAACATATGCAGCTATCTCTTTCCGCATCTTGGTCCACCAATAAAGTGGCTTCAAATCATAATACATCTTATTACTACCAGGATGGATGGACAACTTGGATGAATGTGCTTTGGACAGGATCTGATCTCTAAGCTCTCGGTCCTTAGGTACCACTAACCTATCCTTAAACCACAGCACACCTTTGTCATCTAACCTGAAATGCTTAGTCTCTCCTTCATTCATCTTCCGTTTTATGTGAAAGATACCCGGATCAGTCTTTTGGAGCTCAATGATTCTATTTCTGAGAGTACCATTGACAGTGATGTTGTACAAGACTGCCGGATGTAACAGGCGAGATCGGTAAAAATCAGTTTCAAATAAGGAATGGCAATGAGACTTATGGCTTAAAGCGTCCGCAACCACATTTGCCTTGCCTGGGTGATAGTGTACTTGAAGATTATAATCTTTAATCAACTCGAGCCATCTTCTCTGACGCATATTTAGCTTGGGTTGGGTGAAGATGTATTTGAGGCTTTTGTGGTCTGTATAGATATTGCAGACATTGCCCAGCAGATAATGCCGCCATACCTTCAAAGCATGAACAACTGCGGCCAGTTCTAAGTCATGCGTTGGATAATTCACCTCATGCTTCCGAAGTTGTCGGGAAGTATATGCAATTACTCGGCCTTCCTACATCAAAACACCTCCCAAACCTATGCCTGAGGCATCACAGTAAACATCAAAAGGTTTCTCGATATCCGGTTGTGCCAAAACCAGAGCCGAGGTTAGGAGGGTTCGTAGTTGGTGAAAAGCCACATCACACTCAGGAGTCCAGACAAACCTGGTGTCTTTTTGCAGCAACCGAGTCATGGGTTTGGCTATTTTTGAGAAATCCGGGATGAAGCGACGATAATAGCCAGCCAACCCAAGGAAACTCCGGACCTCATGAACCGAAGTAGGAGCCTTCCAATTCAATACTTCTTGTACCTTAGTGGGATCCACCATAATTCCTCCATCGGACAACACATGCCCAAGGAAAGGTACTTCACGAAGCCAGAATTCACACTTACTGAACTTCGCATACAGTTTATGCTCACGCAGTCTGCTGAGGACAATACGCAAATGTTCAGCGTGTTCTTCCTCATTTTCAGAATACACCAAGATGTCATCGATGAATACCACCACAAACTTGTCCAATTCAGGCATAAACACCGAATTCATCAAGCACATGAAGTGTGCTGGGGCATTGGTCAGGCCGAAGGACATAACAAGATACTCATAAAGGCCGTATCTTGTCGAGAAGGCTGTTTTTGGAATATCTTCAGGACGGATTTTAATCTGATGGTACCCAGACCTTAGATCAATCTTGGAAAAGACTTTAGCCTTGGACAACTGATCGAACAAGATGTCGATACGCGGTAGAGGATACTTATTCTTAACAGTGACCGCATTCAGAGGTCTATAGTCCACGCACATCCGCAAGGTTTGATCCTTCTTCTTTACAAAGATAGCAGGGCATCCCCATGGAGACGAGCTAGGACGAATTAACCCCTTCTTTAACAGATCATTCAACTGCACCTTAAGTTCAGCTAACTCATTTGGAGGCATCCTATAGGGTCTCCTAGAGATGGGTGCAGTGCCAGGCAACAACTCGATTTTAAACTCCACATCCCGATCCGGAGGGAGTCCCGACAAATCATCGGGAAAAACGTCCGGAAATTCATTTACTACGGAAATTTCAGCCAACGCCTTTGCTTGCACAGCATGAATTTCCCCCGACAATTCAACCTTTCTGGGAAGTTGTACTAGAAAACCCTTTTGATTTGTAGGATCTCTGAGCATAACTACCCGAGCGGATGTGTCAATGAGTACCCCATTCTGACTCATCCAATTCATGCCCAAGATAACATCTATGTCTAAACCAGGTAAAACCAATAGGGCAAGCGAATAACTTCGCCCTTCTATCTCAAACTTAAGGTTCCCCACTACTTTGTTTGTGGAAATATTCCCACTTGCAGCACTAATACAATAACCCACACCTTCAACAGTATGCAACTTGTGTGCAAATTTGGATGCAAACTTAGGACTGATAAAGGAATGCGAAGCACCTGAATCAAAAAGTACCACTGCGGGGTGTTGGTCAACTAGAAACTTACCAGCGGTGACCACCTCACCAGATGGAATTTTCTCAATGCTGTTATAATGGGTGTGTCCCTAACGACTACCTTGGTTGACTTTTTTCTTAGGGTACGGACAGTTCCGGGCCAAATGACCTGGCTTGTTGCAATTCCAGCAAGGCATATTGCTAGGAGGAACACTAGAGCTGCTCTGTCCAGAAGTCCCCTTTGGCAGAGCGACGGTATAAGCCTTACGGAACCCCGCTTTTGCAGCAGGCTTCTTCTGCGGTGGACGGAACTTTGTATTCTGAGCAGGTGGGCGAGGGGAAGACCTCGGTGCCGCTGAGGCCCTTGACTGAGAAGCACTTGCCTCAAGGGCCCTTTTACGGCTCTTAGAGGCAGAATAAATAGTATTGTTGTTCTCCTGGGTCAAAGCATCGCTGATGAAATCATTGAAAGTAGTACATTTGCTAGTGCCCATAGTTTTCATCAGTTTTGGGCCGAGGCCCCTTTTGAAGCTAGCAATCTTTTTGCATCGGTATCCACAAACTCTGTGGCATACCTTGCCAGGTTGTTAAAGGACTGCAAGTATTCAGTCAAGCTTTTGTTTCCTTGCGACAGCCTCATAAAACTCTGTGTGCTTGATTGCCATAAGACCGAGAGGGATATAATTTCCCCGGAATGCCGCCTTAAACTGATCCCAAGCAATCGAGACATTGGCAGGCAGTGTGGAACGATAGTGGCTCCACCAAATGCCCGCCGGACCATGCAACTGATGGGAAGCATACTCAGTTTTCAGCTCATCAGTTAGGCGTAGCAGACGAAACTTTTGTTCAATGGTATTCAACCACTCGTCAGCCTGCAGTGGTTCTTCCGCTTCCTTGAAGAGCGGGGGCTTTGTATCTAGAAAGTCCTTGAAATCGCTGTACTGATTTGGCTCTGGGCCCTGGCGGCCATGACGAGCCTCTCGATTAGCCAGTTGGCGCATGGCGTCAGCCAACATACGCTGCCCCTCAACCACTGATTGCATCAACTCAGCCGGAGTAGGTGGTGGCGGAGGGGGCGGCTGTTCCTCCTCCTCATTTCCACGACCCCGGCGTAGATTGTACGACATCTGCAAAATGCATAGCCAATGAGCACTGACGATGTGGGAAATTTGTAGATGAATTATTGCGAAATGTCAATCTAACTGTATGAATAGATTTCTCATAATAATTAAGGCACAATAATTCATCACAACTGCACAATCCATTCTAGCGCATCATTTGACGAGATCATACTTGGTAATCCAACAAGATGCTCTTTGATAAAGGCTCACTCACAGGGAGCACAACGGTTACCGGACCGTTTACGTTGCTATCTACGTGATTTTTGACCTTTTGCACGGTACTTGGATTCGATCTCAAGATTTTTAGTTAACTGTGAAAGGCTACTTCAAACTGACCACAAAGAGACTCCTCAATGAAGAGTTCCATGGTGGATCATGACTAGCCACCTCGATACCTGCACGTGCCAAGCAGCATAGCCTTATGTCGCGCGCCATAGGAGGCCCTCGGTTTCGTCGCGGCACCGAAGGGTGCTAATCGTGACACCATCATCGAACGCAACATAATAAGACATCAAGTTGTGATCGAAATTAACAGGTTCAAACTACATTCAGGAAACATACGGTTCAACCTTACATCCCAAAGTCAAGTTATTACAAGGCCTCACTCCTTCACAGGGAGGGCACAAAAGACGATCCTAACATTATAGGCACGTGATGACTACTCTAAGCATCATCCTCCGAGTCAGTGTCAAGGATCTCCCCACCGTCCTCATCACTAACAGGCTCTAACTCCTCGTCTTCTTCTTCTTCTGGCTCTTCCTCTAGTGCTTCTGCAGGTGGGGCATCCTGTGGTCCATCAACCTCCACTTCATAATCATCCTCAGCCATGAAGATTCCTGATCCCATATCTTCATCTACATTGTTGTTTCTAGGTAGCAGGGGATTAAGCTGGTTATTCAGGCGGTGCACTTCTTCATGAAGGTTGTCATTGTATTCTTCAGCATTTTCTAACTGTTGCTCGAGCTCAAACTGGTGAGCCCTCAGAACATTCTCTTCGTGCCAGGCTTCATCCCTCTGTTCCATCACACGGACCAACATGCGTTGACAGTTGCGATTTGCCACTGTCAACCTCTGGACTGCAAGCGTTTCTTGATCACGATCATGAATCACTTGTTCCAGTTGTTGCCGTGCTGCATCCCTAGCAGCAGTCACCTCTGCCAGCTCAGCCCATAACCTATCCACCTCAGAGGGCTCAGGACGGGGCTCGCGTGGAGCCAGCTGGTGGCGAGGGACCCTTCCACCAGTTGACTTACGGGCTGTCATCCTGGTACGTGCCATCTATATCAACAAGATATGACTTAAAGTGAGGATCATTTAGGGGATACGAAATTTAATTTAGTCGGGACTATTGAATTTTTTAAGGAGGGAGTGAATGACATGTATGCTATAATTAAACATGATGCATGCACGTTCCGTACTTCCTCTCACCTTAGTAGAAAACTAAAGGGCTAACGCTAAGCAGTGGCATACATACGTTCTCTCATATAAGCGAAACTATCGGTCTACTCGTTACGCTGTTAGTGTACCTGCAGAAAATTTCATTGCAGCCCAACAATTCCCAAAATATCATACAAGAAAGCAGTAAACTAAATACTTCCCATATACACATCCCCGGATGTATATATTTCAGTATCAAAGCTACCCAATTGATAGATGCCCACAATTAAGTGCTTTTACATAGTTACATGGTTCAAACATGTAAAGATGTAAGTCACCAAAACTACTCTCCCCTAGACCGCCGGTTGGACGATCATGCTCTCACAACTCACACTTACCAGAGCGTCGGGGTAATTGATCCATACATTACCACCAAAGTGGATGGCATCCATACAATATCACGCCGTATGGACGACGAAACAGAAACAAACAAGGCCCCCAAGTTAGTCTTTATAATAAGCCACCTAAGAGTCCTTATTTGGGCTAAGGGATGTGATCACTGGCATACCTATAAAATAATTTTTAGAGTTTAACCCATTTCGCAAACAAATACTTTTGTTTTTAATTACTCGTAAGATGTGTTTAATGTTGAATTATGCTCCGATACCAGCTGTAACAGAACCGACCAAATTATAAGAGCACAAGTACGAAAACAAGCACCGAAGCGCTCAAATTTTCAAACTTGAGCCCATATAATCCCGGTAGTCAATCGAAATCACGAAGGATTTCAAACCAAACTGCTTACAACCAGGATCGCATCATTCAACATACACATCGTACGTTACATTTCACAAGTAGTTCCAAAATAAGTTTACACCACGGAGTAGCAAATATTACAAACCAAGTTTGAAAGTAGCGGAAGCATAACACACACCCTAGTTAATTAAATACTGCCAGTCTAGATGATCGACATCCCGCAAAAGCATGAGGAAAGTACATAAAGACGATCACGCCCTTGTGATCTAGTCATCATCACCCGCAGGGTGGAGACACGTCTTGCAGAATCCCTGATAAAGCATGTCATCTGCAACAGGAGGGAATAAACCCTGAGTACTGGAATGTACTCAGCTAGACTTACCCGTCAAAAACCAAAAATAAAATAACACCAAGGATTATGCAAGGCTTACACAAGAGGCTAGCTGACACCACATTTTGCATAAAGGCATAAGTAGTTGAAACTCTTATAACCTGTACTAGCAGTTATTTTTAGCATTTACCTGTCATCTAGCTTAGCACCTGTACTAAACATGCACTTGATCATCATCAAACAATTATTCATCTTATTTCCATAATAGGTATAAATGGTGGCAACATTGTATCATTCACTTAACCATCTGTTCATTTAATGAGATCTACGTTACTGCTGCTCAAGTCAAGTGCTCACTAACCGGGAGCGACGGCGATTCGAATCGAATTCCTATCCAGCTGGAGGGGTATTTCTAACACTCACCGTGCAGACCCCTGCCAGGGTCGCACAGGCCACCTTTTCATATGATTCAGGAATCGCGGGTCCGAATGATGTCGCGACCCCAAGGGCGACACTCTGCCAGGTGATAGGGACTTTAACCCCCCCTTGGTCTCACGCCAATGTCCCCAAGCACATCCTTTCTCTCCTCCAAGAAGCAACCTACCATTCGATTCCCGGCCTGAATCGCATTACTCGGCTTCGCGGTCGGAACGACTTATCCGGCCAACTAAGTGTTAGACTGCGTTCAACATGACTCAAGGACATACAGCGAATCGGTCCTTAAACGACTCAGACGAGCATGGCTCCACACCCAAGACGTGAAGTGTCTTGCGGCTGTACCATCGAACTCCCGCCCGGTCTCAACTTCATTTTAAAGCATGGTTCCATCACGATAGCCATAAGCCACTCACGACCCAGTCCTATATCTCGCGGATGACCAGAAATCACCCGACTTCTACCGTACTAAGCAGGGCTAAGCATCGACACGTGCCTAAACCTAATATAGGATTTAAGTACGATATCTGGACAAGGACAGGTACAATGCAGCAAGTGTTTTTATATAACTCCTAGAACTTAATGCAATAAACAATTAAACGTACTCAAGATATATTTATAAAACGATGGGTTCAGCATGCACCAGGGCTTGCCTTTGAGAAAGGTTGCGGGTCTGTGGTCCGGACACTCGGGTAGATCTTCTGACGGAGCTTCCCCGACGTTGGGTTCTTCTGCTAATTCCTCCGGTTGACTCAGCACCTCCTCCGGTATCGCTTGTTCGAATTCGAGGAGTGTCACCCCCTCCGGTACACCTATTGCATGAGTGCATAATAAATCCCATGAATGCATAATGAAAGATGCAATATGCTCAGAATGAAATGCATTACAACAATTTAACGCTCTATTCAAATCACTTCAAAAGAGTAGGTGCAAATTTCCTCTCCGGTAGAGAAGTACTCACCTAATCTACTTAACCTAAGATAAAGCTGCTCATCCTAAGTTAAGGCCCTAACATCTAACAATTACAAAAGTAGCATGTCTTAGGATATCACACCATATCAATCAGCAAAACACCACAGTAAGCATTCTGGACAGCAGCTACTTGTTTTTATCACAACTGGAGATTTACAATTCCAAAAGATATGATCTAAGACAATCTGGAAAGCCTAAGAAATGCACTACAATTCATTTTCAGACCTCAACTCCAAACTCCTAAGTTTTCCATGTCAAACTTCACAAGTTCCAGAATCTGTCCTCTCAAAACAGAGAGTAGCAGATTTTGAACTGCCACTTTAAACAACAGTAACTCTCAAACTACTAAGCCAAATGCTTCCAAATTTTGACACAAGCTAGTTCATCAAGTTTACTCCAACTTTGGTATTTACAAGTTTTCCAGCAACCAATTTTATCAAAGCCAAATTTAGAATTACTACTAGCTGTCCAGAAAACCTAAAATTACAAAGGTTAAACATTTATTGATGTGGCCAAAGACCCTTAAAACCAAACTAAGATTTCCAAAAGTTCACATGGGGTATAACAACACCAGAAAGTAGGGTGTGACTACCTAGAACATTTATTTATACTCATTTCTTATTTTACTTAATTAATTAGGTGGAATTTTAAACATATATGTAAACTGCTCCTAAAATTCTACAAAAATTACAGGGGACTCTCTGACCCAAAAAGAGATCACAGTAAAAATTTGAACAAGTGTTATTCACAGAAATTCTCTATACAAAATTCACCAGTCAAAAAGGCTGATTTTTGTATAATTAATAAATCATATTGAAAAGTATCAAACAACAGATTTCATATTTTTTCTTAGACACTCTAGGGTACCAAGACATTCTCCAAAAAGTTACAAGAACATTGCACATGTAGAAAAATTACAAAAATTCCTTCAATTATCTCCTAGAATAAAATGATAGCCTTATAACTTGGAAATTACTTAAGCACTGATGCCCAAATTTTTACCAGAGCTAGGGCTAGCATAGAGTAACCTACCCACCAAATTTCATGATTTATGGAACAATACAGCTCAAGTTATAAATTTAACAAATTTGCATGCATTCCAAAACACATTTAAAGGATCTATTAAATTCTTACAGAATTTAAACATCTCATGCCAGATCCATATTTTTCTAAAATACTACACATCATGTAGACCCTAACAAAATTTATCTCATGATTTTTGGATCATTAAAACCCTAGATCTATATTTTTCCAACTTGTACAAAAATCAGTGACAAAATAATAAAAATGAATTTCATTTCGGATGAACTGGGCCGGCCCGGAAAACTCGGCCCACACACTCGCGCGCGCGCGGCCCGCTCAGCGCCCCCGCCCGTGCGCGACACTGACGGGCGGGCCCCCACGGTCAGTGACCGGAGGCAGGGGAGGCGGAGACCCGCGAGCTCCGACGAGCTCGAGCTCGCCGGAGAAGAGCTCGCTCGGCCAATCGAACACCGCCTCGTGTTCTCCGTCACCCGGTGCGTCGATTGGTGCTCGTGGAATGGATGGGGATGGGGTGGAAGGGGCTTGTCACCGCGAGCAGCGGCCGGTGATGTCCGGTGGCGGCGCACTGTCGCCGGTGAGGATGTACGGTGCGGTCTAGGCTCGGTACGAGCTTCACCGAAGCTAGGCGGATCCATTTTGATAGGAAGGGAGGATGGAGAGAGACCCGAAGCACCCCGACCACAGTGAGGTCCCATGGCGGGCTCCGGCGACCTCTCAGAGACGGGGAAGAAAGCAATGCGGCTCACCTTGAGTCAAATCGCGGGCTTCGGTGGGTCAAGGGGATGGAGGGTGGTGAGGCGAAGGGAGTGGCGAGGTCTGGCGGCTGGTGATGCGGTGTAGCTCGCGCTTGAGCTCGCCGGAGAAGAACGGCAATGGCGGCTCGGTTTCGGTGTTTTTGCAACTGGAAGAGAGAGGGCGGAGGAATGGAGGTCGGCTCGCGCGTCGTGGCGTCTTGAAGGCGTCGCGGCCTGACTGGTGGGGCCAGGGCCGGCGTACGGGCGCCACCGCGCCTCCACGCGTCGGCGTTGCCCTGTGGCCGGTCGGCCACTGACAAAACTGAATCGCAGTTCATTGACGCCATCGGTAGTGACTGACAGAGTGATTTCGAACGTGATTAACTTCTAAACCAGCCTGTTTCAGTCCAAGGTGGCAACATCAAGTTTGTAGAGCTACGTTAGGTCAACAACTTTGTCAATTGGTGTTTGGGCTGGTTCAGCCTATATTTCAAACTACATGGCCTCAAAGTAGTGCTTGATGAAACTGAAACCGGGGTTCAGTTAACGATGCCGACTGACAGCCTAAGTTCATGACACGATATCTCTTGAACCATTGAGAACCAGGCTTGGGTGACGTTGACAAAGTTGTAGGGTTACATGTGATCTACAAGTTTGTCAATATGAGTGAAAGCTGGTTTGGCCTGGTTTGCAAACTACAAGCTCCTAAAGTAGGCATCAGTAAAACTGTAGGGTCAGATTCCAGACTTAGAAAAATTCTAAGTCTTGGAGCTACCTCTCTAACTGACTTGTGGGTCACTTTTGAGCATGTTAGGGTCAATTTCATGAGATGGTCATATTGAGACTTTTGTTCCCCATGAATTTCTTTACAACTTTGCTTAAGGGTGCTCTTCCATGCAAGGTCTCTAAATTAGACTTTTTAATTGGTCAAACTAGAGCCTTCTAGGGTCAAATGGTGGTCAAACTTCTCTTGGAGGGCAAATTTGTAATTTTGGTCAACATGAACCTTGTTCCAAATGTTACCCTAAGTATAACTAAGGTGTTGTAGGTCATGATTGGCTACCTTACCTTTTTGTTACACCAACTATCAAATACTTCATGAAATAAATCAAACAAACCCTAGAACAATCACATGTGTTGCATCACATAAAATAACAAACATGAATGATGCATGCTTATGCTTATGCAAATGCAAATGCAATGCAATTAAGGACTAAACACTTGAAGTGTTACAGTGCTAATCTTGATGCAAGATAGGTGCATGATTTGCATCGAATGTACCATAGGCTCGAAAATCATTTTGGACACACCCGATGGTACTCCTAGGTGACGAGGCTGAAGTGGATACTCGATTTCTTGAGTTTGTAGATAGTGCTAATCTTAACGCAAGATAGGTGCACGGTTTGCGTCGAACATACCATAAGGTCAGAAATTGATTTGGACACACTCGATGGACCTCCCAAGTGACGTTGGTCATCTAGAATCTTGTTTCAGTCTGTTTGGAGATAGTGTTAGTGTCGGTGCAAGATAGGTGCACGGTTTGCACCAAACATACCATAGGCTGAGAATTCATTTTGGACGCACCCGAAGGTACTCATAGGTGATGAGGCTCAAGTGGACGCTCATTTTGGTCCGTTTGGAGAAAGTGCTAATTTCGTATGCGCTGAACATACCGCAGGCTCGAAAATCATTTTGGACACAGAGGAAGGGGACATGGGTCATGTGGAATCTCATTTTAGTCCATTTGCAGACAGTGTTACTATCGGTGCAAGATAGGAGCACTGTTTGCGCTAGACAAACTATAGGCTCAGAAATAGGTCCATGGTTCAAGTGGAAGCTCAATTCAGTACGTTTTGAGATAGTGCTAACCTTGATGCAAGATAGGTCTATGGTTTGTGTCGAATGTACCATAGGCTCGGAAATTGTTTTGGACGCATCCGATGGATCTCCTAGGTGACGTGGGTTCTATGGAATCTCGTTTCAGTCCTTTTGGAGATAGTGTTAGTGCTGGTGTAAGATAGGTGCACGGTTTACACCAAAACATACCATAGGCTTAGAAATCATTTAGGATGCACCCAATGGAACTCCTAGGTGAGGTGGATCATCTGGAATCTTGTTTTGGTCTATTTGGAGACAGTGTTAGTGTCAGTGCAAGATAGTTGCATGGTTTGCGCCAAGAGTACCATAGGCTTAGAAATCATTTTGGACGCACCCGATGGTACTCCTAGGTGACGAGGCTAAAGTGGAAGCTCGATTTGGTATGTTTGTTGATAGTTTTAACCTTGACACAAGATAGGTGTGGTTTGCGTTGAATGTACCATAGTCTTGGAAATCATTTTGGACACACCCGATGGATCTCCTAGATGACGTGGGTCATGTGGAATTTTGTTTCAGTTTGATTGGAGATAGTGTTAGTGTCGGTGCAAGATAGGTGCACAATTTGCGCCAATCATACCATAGGCTCAGATATTGTTTCGGACACACTCGATGGAACTCCAATGTGATGTGGGTCATGTGGAATCTCATTTGTTTGGAGACAGTGATAGTGTCAGTGCAAGATAGGTATACAGTTCGCGCCAAACGGCATAGGCTCAGAAATTATTTTGGACGCACCCGATGATACTCCTAAGTGATGAGACTAAAGTGGAAGCTCAATTTGGTCTATTTGGAGACAGTGCTAATCTTGACGCAAGATAAGTGCATGATTGCGTCGAACGTACCATAGGCTTGGAAATCATTTTGGATGCACCAGATCGATCTCCTAGGTGACGTTGGTCATTTGGAATCTTGTTTCATTCCATTTGGAGACAGTGTTAGTGTCGGTGCAAGCTAGGTGCACGGTTTGCGCCAAACATACCATCAACTCAGAAATCATTTAGGACGCACCTGATGGAACTCCTTGGGGACATTGCTCCTATGGAATCTCGTTTCAGTCCGTTAGGAGACAGTGTTAGTGTCGATGCAAGATAGGTGCATGAGTTGCGCCAAACATACCATTGGCTCATAATTCATTTCAGACGCGCCCAATGGAACTCCTTAGTGTCGTGGGTCATGTGGAATCTTGTTTTAGTCCATTTGGAGATAATGTTAGTGTCGATGCAAGATAGGTGCACAGTTTGCACTAAATGTACCATGGGCTCAGAAATCGTTTTGGACACACCCGATGCAACTCCTAGGTGACGAGGCTCAAGTGAAAGCTCGATTCGGTCTGTTTGGAGATAATGCTAATCTTGACACAAGGTAGGTGCATGGTTTGTGTCAAACGTACCATAGGCTTAGAAATTATTTTGGATGCACCCATTGATCTCCTAGATGATGTTGGTTATGTGGAATCTCATTTTAGTCAGTTTGGAGACAGTATTAGTGTCGGTGCCAGATAGGTGCTCAGTTTGCGCCAAATGTACCATAGGCTCAGAAATCATTTTAGATGCACCTGATGGTACTCCCAGGTGATGAGGCTCAAGTGGATGCTCATTTCAGTCCGTTTGGAGATAGTGCTAATCTTGACACAAGATAGGTGCACAGTTTTCGTCGAACATACCGCATGCTCGAAAATTGTTTTGGACACACCTGATAGAAAAAGGTGATGTGTGTCATGTGGAATCTCATTTTGGTCCGTTTGCTTTCGGTCCGTTTGGAGACAGTGTTAGTATTGGTGCACGATGGGTGCATGGTTTGCGCCAAACTTACCATAGGCTCACAAGTTATTTTGGACGCACCCGATGGTACTTCTAGGTGACGAGGCTCAAGTGGAAGCTTGATTCGATCTGTTTGGAGATAGTGCTAATCTTGATGCAAGATAGGTGCATGGTTTGCGTCGAACATACCATAGGCTCAAAAATTATTTTGGATGCATCCGGCGGATCTACTAGGTAACGTGGTCATGTGGAATCTTGTTTCAGTTCGTTTCGAGACAGTGTTAGTGTTGGTGCAAGATAGGTGCACGGTTTGCACCAAATGAACCATAGGCTCAGAAATCGCTTTGGACGCACCTGATGGAACTCCTTGGTGACATGGATCATGTGGAATCTCGTTTCAGCCCGTTTGGAGACAGGGTTTGTGTATGTGCAAGATAGGTGCATGATTTGTGCTAAACGTACCATAGGCTTTAGAAATCATTTTGAATGCACCCGATGAAACTCTGAGGTGAGGTGGATCATGTGGAATCCCATTTGGTCAATTTGGAGACAGTGCTAGTGTCAGTGCAAGATAGGTGCATGGTTTGTGCCAAACGTACTATTGGCTTAGAAATCATTTTGGACGCACATGATGGAACTCCTAGGTGACGAGGCTAAAGTGGAAGCTCGATTTGGTCCATTTGGAGATAGTGCTAATGTTGATGCGAGATTGGTGCACGGTTTGCGTCGAATGTACCATAGGCTTAGAAATCATTTTGGATGCAACCGATGGATCTCATAGGTGACGTTGGTCATGTGGAATCTCATTTCAGCCTGTTTGGAGATAGTGTTAGTGTCGATGCAAGATAGGTGCACGATTTACGCCAAGCGTACCATAGGCTTAGAAATCATTTTGGATGCACCCTATGGTACTCCTAGGTGATGAGCCTAAAGTGGAAGCTCAATTTGGTCCGTTTGGAGATAGTGCTAATCTTGATGCAAGATAGCTGCAAAGATTGCTTCGGACGTACCGTAGGCTCAGAAATCATTTTAGACGCACCCGATGGATTTCCTAGGTGACGTTGGTCATTGGAAATCTCGTTTCAGTTTATTTGGAGACAGTGTTGGTGTCAGTGCAAGATAGGTGCGCAATTTGTGCCAAATGTACCATAGGCTCAGAAATCATTTTAGATGCACCCGATGGTACTCCAAGGTGACGAGGCTTAAGTGGATGCTCGTTTTAGTTCGTTTAGAGATAGTGCAAATCTTGACACAAGATAGGTGCACGATTTGCGCTAAATGTACCATAGGCTCGAAAATCATTTTGGACACACCCGATAGAGGAAGGTGATGTGTGTCACGTGGAATCTTATTTCGGTCTGTTTGGAATAGTCTTAGTGTCAGTGCAAGATTGGTGTACGGTTTGCGCCAAACGTACCATAGGCTCATAAATCATTTTGGACGCAACCGATGGAACCTCTTGGTGACGTTGCTCATGTGGAATCCCATTTCAGTCCGTTAGGAGACAGTGTTAGTTGTCATGGAACCATCCAAATTATAAGAGCACAAGTACAAAAACAATCACCGAAGTGATCAAATTCTCGCACTTGAGCCCATATAACTCTGGTAGTCCAATGAAATCACGAGGGATTTCAAACCAACCAACATACAAGCCAAGATTGTAGTGATTCAACAGAACAAGTCACTTGTTACATCCATTTCACAAGTAATTCAATATACATCAGAGTTCAACATAGTTATTACATCTTAAGTTCAAAAGTAGCGGAAGCAAAGTAATTTGAAACTAACAACACCCTTATTTCAAATACATGCCAGTACCAAGGTTGACTTCCAACAAAAGCATTTGAGAGAAGATAACTCAGAAGGATTATGCCCGTGATCACACTCCGCCACTACGACAGGAGTCAATCAACTCTTGCAGTTGCCATGATACATCACAACCTGCAACAAGTGGGGATAAAACCCTGAGTACGAGAAGGTACTCAGCTAGACTTACCCATCAAAAACCAAAAATAAAGTGACACCAAGGATCATGCAAGGCTGATATAAAGTGGGATAGCTTGACAACATTTTGCATAAAAGCTTAATATAGATAAGTAATCATTAATGCTTAAGCACCTAGTTAATTATCATTAACCTATCATCTATATTAGAACCTGTACTAGAGAACTCACTTGATTAGGAGCAAACAATATTAACCATAGCAGGTATAAATTGAGGCAACATTTCCATCGTCAACCAATAACCATCCGTTCAATTTAATTGAATCTACGTTGCCGCTGCTCAAGTCAAGTGCTCACTAACCGGGAGCGACGGTGATTTGAATCGAGTTCCTATCCAGCTGGAGGGGTATTTCTAACACAAACCGCGCATAGCCCTCGGTAGGGTCGCACAAGTCACCTTTGGTACGGTTCAGGAAAATGCGGGTTCAACTGATGCCACATCCCCAAGGGCAACACTCTGCCAGGATGATAGGGACTTTAACCCCCCCCCTTGGTCTTATGCCAATGTTCCCAAGCACATCCTTACTTCCTCCAAGATGTGACCTACCATTCGATTCCCAGCCTAAACTGTATTACTCGGCTTCGCGGTCGGAACGACTTATCTGGCCAACTAAGTGTTAGACTGCGTTCAACATGACACAAGGACGTACAATAAATCGGTCCTTAAATGATTCAGATGGGGATAGATCCGCACCCAAGACCTCCATGCCTTGTTGTTTAACTATCGTCATCCCGCCCGGTCTCCTTTCATATTATTAGCACATGGTTCCTTTCCACGATAGCAAATATAGCCAACTGTGCCATATATGAATATCCCTACATCTCGCAGGTGACAAGAAATCACCTGACTTCTACCGCTTAAAGCAGGGCTAAGCATCTACTCGATCCTAGTCTATGTAGGATTCAAGGATTCATATATCTGGATAAGGAATGATATAATGCAGCAAGGGTTTCCAACCAACTCCTACCACTTAATGCAACAATGCTTATAACATATATAGAATTAATTGCTTTGAAGGTAGGAGGCTTATAATGCTCCGGGGCTTGCCTGGAATCCGACTCAAGTTAGAGTTTGTCAGGTGAAACCAGCTTGGCGAGCATCCTCCAATTTAGCACTTGTCCGATCCTTCTATCTTCAGGATGGATCCACCAACTCCATATTCGGGTTTGGCTCCACATCAGGCCCTTCACGTGCTTCAGCTAGCGTACCTAAATGAGATGCAACAATACATATGTATGAATACATAGAAATACAATAAACAAAGAAATCAAGCAAGCATACCAAAGTTCACATAAGCACCTAGAGCTAATTAACTTAATCCTCATTAAGGCATAACATAGAAGACGGCAAGCACATCAATCAAGACACAAGTCCCATAAGATCCCAGGGTACCAACCCAAGTACCAAGTAGCAACACCAACATACATATGTAACTCAAACTATGCTTAATAGAAAGGTTCAGATTTGCAATCAGCATGACCAGTCCAGACATAACATCATTCCAGGAGCTACACAATCCCAAATGACATGCAAGAGGATAATCTGGAAAGCTTATGAAATTGTATACAGTTCATTTAATACCAACTAAGCCTGATTCCCAAGTTTAATAGGTCGAAAAGATGAAACTACAGAATCTGGTCTGCTCCAAACAGAGAGCAACTAAATCTGGGACCTAACTTTAAACATCTATAACTCAAAAACTACTTGGCCAAATGCCACAAAATTTTAACAGAAGCTAGATACATAAATTATCTACAACTTTTGTATAAACAAGTTTCACAACAAAGCAAATTCTCATGAAGAACTTTGCTAAGTTCCCAGATCTGTCCAGAAACCACATTTGCAAGAAATAAATACTAACTTATGTTGCAAACATATAATTGGACAAAACCAACTTTACCAACATGTCACACATGACTAATGAACACCAGAACACATAGTGTCCATTCCTAAATAAATTCTTTTAATACATTTTCTTAATTTACTTAGATAATTAGATGGAATTATGAACACATAACAAAAGTACACAATAAATTCTACTAAAATTACAGTGTCCTAAACATGCTCCCAAAAGTCTACTATCCAAATTGCAAGCCATTTGGACAAGTATATCAACCTCTATGAAAAAGACAAATAGATATTGCAATAAATCATGTGAGAGCAAGTTAAACCTAAAACTCAATATTTTCTATGAACACATGGCCATAGTACGAATCAACATGATATAGCAACATCATACTAAGGTAATGGAACAACATTTTCCATTTTATCATTTATATATTATTTATAAGCTATTTATCAAGCCGTAAACAAGTTAAATCAATAACTTGATCATATAGTAAGAAATAACCATGAATTTATACCACAGTACATACATAGCATTACAAGACTACCTTAAAAATTTCACATCATTTGGAGCATCACAGCATCAGTTATGAATTTCCCAAACAACATATTCAAGAAATGCCTAATTAGCAAGATTAAATCAAAACCCTAAGAAAACAGTGAATAACTAATAGGTTTAATATTTTTATTAGTTATTAAATATTATCACAAGAGTAAAAAAATAAGAATCACTATTTTTGGATACATAAAACTCCAGATCTTGCTCTGGTCAAGTTTAAAGGCATTTTTAGAGCTCTTTTCAAACTTAATTCAAAACACCAGAAATTTTCTACAAACAAGTAACATTTTATGATTCTACTGCATATATATTTTCTCAAGGTTTCCAAAAAGTCCACATTTGCTATTTTTGGAATTACCTAGAATGAGATATGAATTTTCAAAGATTAACAAGAAATCTGAAATTCAAATTCAGAAACTCAAACCCTAACTTAATTCTAGATCTACCCGACTGCGCACCCAAATCTGCCACCACATCAACAGACACGTGGGACCCGCAGCGCCCTTGGGCCCATTAGTCATAGAGAAAGAGGGAGAATCAGAGAGAGAGAGGGAGCCGGTCTTCACTCCCGGTCGCCGGAAACAGGGGAGGCGGCGGTGGTTTCGCCGGCCGGCCGGTGAGGTCAATTCTACGAGCACCGCCATGCCAGCCCACATCCTTGTGTGGTCAATTCATGACCGAAAGTGGACCGTGGCCTCCTGGCCATGCGAGCAGGCGGGTCGGTGGCGGCCGCGCTGGCGGCGCCGGCCTTCCAGCGGCACTGGCTCGCCGCGATCGCGCGTGCGGGGTGGAATGCAATGAGGTGAAGGTGGTGGAGCTCATGGTTGTGGCCATGGTGGCTCGAGGTGGCCCCGCCACGTACGCTAGCGGCCAAAATCACGGCATCGCCGGCGGCGGGGTGCTCCGGCGACCGAGGCAGCCGGCGAAGGGGCGCGTGAGGTGCAACGCGACGCGGAGAAGACGATGTCATCCACGGCTGATGATAAGGAGGTGCGGAGGCATGGAACACGGTGGCGGCTTGGAGCTTGTCATGGCGGCCATGGCCACGGCATGCACGGTGGCCGCGCTCTATGACGGTGAGGAGAGGCCGGGGATGGTTGTGGTGGTTGCGGCAGTGAGAGGCGGAGGTGGTGGTGTGCTTCACTCAGCATTCGACCAGACCATTCCGCGAGAACGACGACATGGCCGTGAGCTCTGGAGCTCAGCCGTGGCAGCATCCGCACCCGCGAGCCCATAGCGGAGTAGAGTGAGATAGGAGGGAGCGAGAGGGAGTGGAGAGGAACCACGTCCAGCTCCCTAGCATCGATGCGAGGCAAGGGCACGTGGCAGTGCTGGTCTGCCAGGGTGGGGGCTCGGTGCTAGCATGGTGGCCACGCCCTGGGGCACGCGTCGGTCTTGGAGGCATTTCGTCGACTACGTGGCTGGCAACAACGAAGCCAGGTGGATATGCCATGTTGGGCTCAATGCAGGCCGATTTTTGAATTGGGTCGAATAGCAAAGTTGTTCATCCCAGTATGCTCTACATTTTCTATGTAGGGGTCATAGTCATTGGTGACCTGAATTAGGATATAATGATGTGTCAAGGCAGCATTGTCAATGTGTTGACAAAAATTGGCAAACCTTTAAAATTGAGGTGCAAAATGGATTCCAACAAGTGCCAGCTTCTTGCATGCCCTTCTCTAAAATATAAGCTCCATCTTTTGTATTTGGACCAACTCAAGTCGCTTAACAAAAACTCGAGAACGTAGGATTCCAAGGTCGATGACACTGAAATCAGGGCTTTAAATTTCTAAGTGCTGAAATCAGCCCTATTTCTGACTTGTGGGTCCTTTTTGAGCATGTTCCACACATTTTCATGACTTGACTCTTAAACAAAGTTTGTTCCTTATAAAATTCTCTACAACTTTATTAAAGGGTGCATAGTCACACAAAACTTCTAGGTCACACTTTTGAAATGGTCAAACAAAAGCGTTCCAAGGTCCATACATGGTCAACCATCGCTTAGAAGCACAATTAGGCAAAATGATCAACGTGAACATTGTTCCATTATGTGTCCTAAGTGTAGTTAAGGTATTGTAGAGTCTAACCATGTCCACCATGCCTAGGTTACATAGGGATCTGGGTCTCATATGCAGTGAAATATAGAAATCACTACATTTGAAATGCTTGTTTCAAAGCTTTGTTTCACTTGTTTCATAGTGTTGTTGCAAGGTACATGCTACGCATGTTTCACTAGGTTGTTCCACATGTGTCCTAGATGTGTTGCACATGTTGCATTTGTATGTTGCCTAAACACTAGTTCACATAGAATGTAAAGCATGTTTCCTGGTTTCAGGAGTATGTTTCAGTTATAATCCAAACAAGCATATAACTTATCATTTCATGTGACTTTTTTATTCCAAACTCCATGAAAATTTTTCAGAGTTCACTATCGATAGAGAGTGATGTGAGACACATGAAAGCAGTGACATCAACACTCACTTGCATTACCAAGCATGAGCATCTAACATACACACACTGAAACATAATTAACAAGAGTATGTTGCATATGTTTCAAGGAGATGTTCCATGCTCGTATATGAACAAATGAGGCTTAGGCTCATGCAATGCAAGTGTCCAAAAATCAAGCCTAACACCTGGGGTGTTACAGCCCTCCCCCTTAAAGGAATCGCATCCCGAGATTCAAAATGGAAGACTTTTAAGGAAGAGAGACATGTTATCTAGTTTCCAACATTTGTGATAGCATTAGGCTCTTAAGCTTCAAACATCAGAAGTGTTAATCTGGTTAAGATGCTTTCGAATACTTGCTCTTCATGGTAAACTTTGTCTGAAGAATTTTCTTCATTGAGTTCTAGGAAGCATTGTTACTTTGGGAGGAATCCAAGACAACGCAGTAATTCGTCCTCAGTATACAGAGATCGTTCGGTCCATAAGCTAACCACGCACAAGTATCTCTTCTTCTCTAGTGAACATAGTATGGGCCGTATGAACTCTACACTAGACCGGAATTATTAGAAGTATACTCATTGAAATGACTCTATGTGCACAAAGTTTGAAAAGCAGTCCTCTACCAAAATGGCTTGAGTACAACCTTCCAAAGGGTGAGATCATAGATGACAAACAACCCTCAGAGGTTATATGATACTGAGTAACTAACAGACAAGGTCTATGGTGGTCGTAAATGTTCAATCCTTCAGATATCAACTAATAAAAAGCTACTTCATATTCCATGTGTGCAGTTCTCTTTCTCTGATGACAACACTGTAATATCTGAGTCTGTTGAGGGATTAGTGAATGCGATAGCTGACTCTATCGGCTTCGTATTTCTGCCAAATGTTACCTAAGAAGATTCTCTTATCCAAAGGCAACAATTATCTAGGTTGAATCAGATGCAACCTCTTGGGTAAAAACATTTATAAGGTACCAAAGTATGTCATCATTAGAAAATTCATTACCAAAGCAAAATGTAGCAAGGCCTTAAGGACAACAAAAGTTGTAAATATTCACTAAACCGCAGGGAGTAGTCTACCACCAAGTAGTTGAGTAAAATTTTCCTTCATGCCTTAGTTGCACCGTAAGTTGAGTTTGACTTGCAACGTAGTAAAACTAGCTTTGTCAGGTTAACTTTTCACCTTGAGGCTTCCTCTTTAGGATCAAACAGTAGCTTTAAGATGGGAAATCTGTTGGTTGACACTTTTCAAATTGCTTTTGATTCGCGATGGTATAAATTGAAACCAAGGCTGCTCGTACATGGTTGATACAAGAAAGAAAAAGCAACAAAAGAGTGTAAACTAGTATCTGTGGGACCTCAAAAGGGCAATCCAACAGCCGATCTCGACCATTAATTACATACCAATCTGATGATGCACACGCTTTGAACTTGCGATTACTTTTGCAAGGCAAAACGAATACTCCACATGGAGGACATTCCTACAAAGATAATGAACCACTTCTAAATATTCCTCAACACTTCATCCAATAGTGTTCAGAACAAACCGTTGGTGGCACCTAGGGGCACAGGAATGCCGGTCAAAACTAGGGCATGCTTTCTCTAATTCTTCATTTTAGCTGATAGAACACCTTGCACTATCTGTGTGATTGTCCAAGATGGAATTGACTTGGTCACAATGGCTCATGCAATGCAAGTATCCAAAAAGCAAGCCTAACACCTAGGGTGTTACATTAGTGTCAGTGCACAATTTGCGCCAAACATTCCATAGGCACATAAATCATTTAGGACACACCCGATGCTACTCCTAGGTGATGAGGCTCAAGTGGAAGCTCGATTCGGTCCATTTGGAGATAGTGCTAATCTTGATGCAAGATAGGTGCGTGGTTTGCATCGAACATACTATACGCTCAGAAAATCATTTTGGATGCACCCGATGGATCTCCTAGGTGACAATTGTAATGTGGAATCTCGTTCCGGTCCGTTTAGAGACAGTGTTAGTATCGATGAAAGATAGGTGCACAGTTTGCGCCAAACGAACCATAGGCTCAGAAATCACTTTAGACACACCCGATGGAATTCCTTGGTGACATGGGTCATGTGGAATCTCGTTTTAGTCTATTTGGAGACAGGGTTAGTGTCGGCGCAAGATGGGTGCATTATTTGCGCCAAATGTACCATAGGCTTCAGAAATCATTTTGGACACACCCGAGGGAACCCATAGGTGAGGTGGGTCATGAGGAATCTCGTTTTGGTCCGTTTGGAGATAGTGTTAGTGTTAGTATTAGTGCAAGATAGGTGCGCGGTTTGCGCCAAACATAGCATCGGCTCAGAAGTCATTTTGGATGCACCTGATGGTACTTTTAGGTGACAAGGCTAAAGTGGAAGCTCAAAAATCATGTTGATGCAAGATAGTGCTAGGTGACCGATGGACTGAAACAAGTAATCGATGCTACTCCTAGCTGACAAGGCTCGAGTGGAAGCTCGATTCGGTCCATTTGGAGATAGTGCTAGTCTTGATGCAAGATATGCGCATGGTTTGTGTCAAACGTACCATAGGCTCGAAAATCATTTTGGACGCATCTGATGGATCTCCTCGGTAACATGGGTCATGTGGAATCTTATTTTAGTCTGTTTCGAGACAGTGTTAGTGTCAGTGCAAGATTGGTGCATGGTTTGCGCCAACGAACCATGGGATCAGAAATCGCTTCAAACACATCCGATGGAGCTCCTAGGTGACATGGGTCATGTAGAATATTGTTCTAGTCCATTTGGAGACAGGGTTAGTGTCGGTGTAAGATAGGTGCATGATTTGCGCCAAACATACCATAGGCTTTAGAATTCATTTTGGACGCACCCGATGAAACTCCTAGGTGAGGTCGGTCATAAGTAATCTTGTTTCGGTCTGTCTAGAGACAGCGTTAGTGTCGGTGCAAGATAGGTGCACAGTTTGCCCCAAACATACCATAGGCTCAGAAATCGATATGGAAGCACCTGATGGATCTCTTAGGTGACACTAGTCATGTGGAATCTCGTTTCAGTTAGTTTGGAGACAGTGTTAGTGTCAGTGCAAGATAGGTGCACGGTTTTTACCTAACGTACCATAGGCTCAGAAATCATTTTGGACGTACCCGATAGTACTCCTAAGTGGATGCTTGTTTCGGTCTATTTGGAGATAGTGCTAATCTTGACGCAAGATAAATGCACGGTTTGTGTCAAACGTACCATAGACACAAAAATCATTTTGGAAGCACCCGATGGATCTTCTAGGTGACGTTGGTCATGCGAAATCTTGTTTCAGTAAGTTTGGAGACAGTGTTAGTGTCGGTGCAAGATAGGTGCACGGTTTGCGCCAAACGTACCATAGGTTCAGAAAACGCTTTGGACACACATGATGGATCTCCTAGGTGACGTGGGTCTTATGGAATCTAATTTTGATCCATTTGGAGTCAGTGTTAGTGTCGGTGCAAGATAGGTGCACGATTTGCACCAAACGTACTATAGGCTCAGAAATTGTTTTAGACGCACCAGATGGAACTCCTTGGTGACGTGGGTCTTGTGATTCTTGTTTCGGTCCATTTGGAGACAGTGTTAGTGTCGATGCAAGATAGGTGCACGATTTGCGGCAAATGAACCATAGGCTCATAAATCGTTTTGGACGCACCTGATGGTACTCATAAGTGGCGAAGCTCAAGTGGAAGCTCGATTCGATCTATTTGGAGATATTGCTAATCTTGACACAAAATAGGTGCACGACTTGCGCCGAATGTACCATAGGCTCGGAAATTGTTTTGGATGCACCCGATGGAAATCCTAGGTAACGTGGATCATGTGAATCTCTTTTCAGTCCATTTGGAGACAGTGTTTGTGTCGGTGCAAGAGGGGTGCACGGTTTGCACCAGACGAACCATAGGTTCAGAAATCATTTTGGACACACCCGATGGTACACCTAGGTGACGAGGCTCAAATGGATGCTCATTTCGATCCATTTGGAGATAGTGCTAATCTTGACACAAGATAGGTGCATAGTTTGCGCTGTTAGCCTAATCGCCCTATCTATAACGCTACCTCTCTTGGCATAAAGGAGGGTAGGGACCTTAGGCACGGGATCCATCTTCCACCTATTCCATCCACCTCGTAGCTAGGAGCAACAGCCCTCGTAATTGAGCATACGAATATAAGAGCAGCCACACCACTAGAATAGGGATTAGCATGCACCACACCCTAAACCATTATAAATCTCAATGTCTCATGTGCTACCATCTGATTCCATCTATGTGATCAAAATGATGGATATTGCTGGAGCTAAATCTTTGCCAATAGAGAGGAACACCTTCTTTTAGTGAAGCAACATTTAGAACAAGCCTGGAACAGGATGAAAATGCAAGCTGATAAGAAGAGAACAGATAAGGAGTTTTATGTGGGAGAGTAGGTTTTGCTTAGGCCGCAACCATATACACAATCATCAGTGGCCAATAGACCCTTTTCCCAAGCTTGCTTACAAGTTCTTTGGACCATACACCATTACTAAAAGAGTAGCTATTGTAGCCTATTGCCTTGAGCTGCCAGCTGATAGCAAGATTCATCCTGTGTCCCACATATCTCAACTGAAATCATTCACTCCAAACCATGCCTCAGTTTACTCATCTCTTCCAGTTATCACTAATCTTCAAGCAACTGATGTTCAACCAGCCACTATACTGGAATGTGACTGGTAAGGAAAGGTAATCATGCTATGCCTCAAGTCTTCATAACCTGGATAGTTTACCAGCGTTGTCTGCTACCTGGGAGGATTACCACATTGTCAATGAGCATTTTCTCGTAGCACCTGCTTGGGGACAAGCAGCCTCTTTGGCAGGGGGGAGATGTCACAGCGTAGGGAGAGGATTACCCAGAAGGTGTAACCCAGAAGAAGTGTATTGTATCAAGTTAGCTCTAGTGGGAGAATGATGAGTGGGTCCTAGGGACCAGGGCCTCTGAAAGTCCTAGTTTGGTTTTGGAGAATTGATGAAACCCTATGTGCTAACCTATTTGATCAAGTGTGAATGAGATAGATAGCACAATTCCACATAGTGAAGCAAGAAGTGATGATCATGATGGCTCAAGTGATCAAGGTGTTTCGGACATGGAAATGAAGGAAAAGCAAAATGGACTCAAGGCAAAGGTGATAACCATAGGGCCATTTTGTTTTGGTGATCAAGACACTTAGCGAGTGTGATCACATTTAGGATTGATAGCCGTACTATTAAGAGGGGTGAAACTTGTTGTGAAATGCAGTTGTCAAAGTGCCACTAGATGCTAACTCATTACATATGCATTAGAATCTAGTATGGTGCTAACTCCTTTGAGAAAATGATTGTAAAAATGTTAACACACATGCACATGGTGGTGTACACTTGGTGGTGTTAGCACATTTGCAAAGGCGGTAGAGTTTGAGCGGTAGAGAGGGATTCGGTGCTTTTGTGGAAGTGAAACGTGTATTTTCCACTGCGTCAGAGGTGAAGAAACAGAGGTGAATGGAGGTCACTGGGGTGACCGAACGTTGAACCGGACACGGTCTCAGCACGACTGGACGTGCCAGGTCAGTGCTCCGTGTGCGCATGCTGTCTCAGTCATGTGATCAGACGTGGTGGTGTGTCCGGTCATAGTGCACCTGATGCGTCTGGTCATGCATGGATGCTTACTAGAAACAATCGAACACTAGCACTGTGGCGTCCGATACGAAGGGCTGGCGCATCTGTTCTTGGCGCTTGGTGCGTGACTCGGTTTGACCAGCGTGTCCGGTCAGTCATGGGACCAGCGCGTCCGGTCGACCATGGTGTGTGGCTGTGCACGTGAGCGAGCGGCCGGACTCTACTGTCGTGTCAGGTCGTGTCGTGCGGCATGTCTGGTCGATCTATGTTGAGCGATGTATCATTTCGAGTGACCATTACGATCCAATGTATGAGATTTAAATTGTGACACGTGGCGCGAATCGGATGGTCGCGGTGGAGCGACCGAACGCTGTGGGCGTGTCTAGTCAGGCCGAACTAGCGCATCCGGTCGCCCTGATTTGTGCTGTGCAGTAAGCCCAATGGCTCTATTGGGGGCTCCTATATAAGCTTGTTGGCCAGCTCTTGCTCACTCTCTTGGCCATTTCCATTGACATAGCAACCTTGTGAGCATAGCCAAACCTCTCCCACTCATCTTCATCATAGATTCTTCATCTTTGTGAGATTGGGAGAGAATCCAAGTGCATTGCTTGAGTGATTGCATCTAGAGGCACTTGGTGATTGTGTTTCGTTGCGGGATTCACTTGTTACTCTTGGTGGTTGCTGCCACCTAGATAGCTTGGAGCAGAGAGGATCGTCGAGCGGAGGAAGGTGCTTCTCTTCGGCTCCGATCATGGTGATTGTGAGGGGTTCTTGACCTTTCCCCAGCGAAGAGCCAAAAGGTACTCTAGTGGAATGCACGTGGCTTGTGTGATCCTCTCTTGTGTTGGTTGTGCGGCACCTTATTGAGGGTTTGGCGTGTGATGCCAATTAGCGCGTGAACCTCCAAGTGAGTGCATCGCCACAACGAGGACTAGCTTGCCGGCAAGCAAGTGAACCTCGGTAAAAAATCATTGTCATCTTTGATTCCAAGGTGATTGGTCTCTTTTGGTATTCTCTTTTATGATTGGCTCAATCCTCTACACCACGGTATAATCTTCCATTGTATCCTTTACTTAACGTTGTTTAGTTGTTCTTGTGTAGCTCTCTTGCTTAACTTTAGCTTATCACCTAGGAGTAACTAGTGACATAGCATTGTGTGCTACATTAGAGATCATAGAAACTAGAAAGGGTAGGTGGCTTGCAACCTTCTTGTAGTGCTAGCGAAAAACTAGCTTTGCCATCTTAAGTACTAATCAATTGTTTCTAAGTGTTGTTGTAGATTTTTAAATAGGCTATTCACCCCCCCCCTCTAGCCATTTGGACCTTACAGCCTCATGCCATCCATTTATGTACACATTGAGCTCTATAATGACAATATTGAAAAACTATCTATAGAACTCGTGAGATAGGGAGAGATTCCTCTGCTCCGTCGGTCATATTCCTGCGAACCCTTGTTGCTCACGTCTCTGACGATCGCCGATAGGACACGGGTATCACACCGAGTAGCATAGCAGAGCGTCAGCGGCAACTTGGTCGGCCATGACCGGAGGCACAGCTCCTGCCTGCATAGGGCACATGAGGCGGCGGAATGTGACCTAGAGCTGCGACGGAGTAGGGCCCAGGGCTGAAGCTGCTGTGGTCTGAGAGGGAGAGGACTGGCATGACCAGGAAACGGAGAAGAGGCTTCTATTCATGGAAGGCCTCATCGAAAAAGAGAGAAGGGTTAGGAAAATGGTCAAACGGGCACAGATTCATGAAAAGAAACACATTATGGTGTAGAGGAGGTCGAGACGAACCACATGGCAGAAATAGAATAAGCAGAACATGCAAGACGTAGTCGAAAAAGCTCGCTAAACGTTGGCCGCAAGTTTGTCGGAGCTCTAGGTTTCCAAACTTTGGCACTAGATGTAGCGCGCTACAAGTGATGGCTCGTGGAAAGATTTTAGATCTAGAACCAGCACGTCGAGATGATCGCTAGCACATATATAGTGTTAGGGTTTTGGGTCGCTGAACAAATGAGGTATTTCTCTAATTTCAAAAATTTTAGAAATTCATTTTCAGTTCAAAAACAATTTCAGAAAAAGCTAAAATCATTTTAAGTCTCTAAAAAATATTTATAAAATTCTAGAAATTGAACAAATACATCAAGAGATAGTTTGAAAGATGATGAATCCAAATAAAGTATTTGGAGCCCATGAAAAAGGGATTTTAGAGCATCCAAAAATTAGATTAAGCTCTAGGAAAAATGAGAAAAAGCTTCGAAAAAGTCCGAAAAATTCCTAGGAAGGATTGGATGATGTCTAAACATGTTTTTAAAACTTGCCACAAACAAAATCACCAAAAACAAGCAACAGACAAGCATCACATCAACAAAAGCCCGTCAAATTAATTTAGAAAATTTGAAAACCACACTTTTCTATATCTAAATTTGTGGTAACTCAAACTAATATTGGAATTTTATATCAACATTAAAATTATTTATTTTATTTAGTGTTTTCTATTCACAACTCAAAATTGGAAATTTTGGGGGTGTGACAAACTACCCCACTTAACAGGAATCTTGTCTCAAAATTTAGAGAGACTAGAGAGGAAGATAAAACTGATCTTCGAGTTCTTCGTGCCTCATCGCTTGAGATACTCAAGACTTGATATGTTATTGGTAGCAAATGCTACTCTACTTAACAAGAGCCTTGCTTGACTTCAAAAATTTCCATAAGATCATCCTTTTGTTGGAGCCATCTTCTTCAGCACTGTCTTCTAGAGGTCACACACTCAAACAACACACCAAGCAAGACAAGCATGCATCACAACATCGACATTAGGTGTGCTTCTGTTGAACTGGTGGTCATCCTAAAGGGTGGACTATTGATGATGAAACGCCATTGAGATTTTAAACAAGGTGACATGAGAAAGTACAGTAAAGCAACTGAAATAAAAAATCAAAGAGGTAAACAAGAAATAGCTCAAAGGAAGCTAGCAAGGAGGAGAGACCCGATTTTAAGAACAAAATCAGATGTATGCCATGTGTGCCCAGGAAGTCCACACATACAACAACAACAGAATAGAGGATATCAAAAACAATGTTATATAGTGAAAACATACTTAAAATTAGCACTTACATCAAAGTATAGAGGAATGGTTTCTAGTCTTTTCTTTAGGCTCCAACTTCACAAGGAACATATGACTAGGAGTACATACGCCTAGCACTTCTCAAAAAACTCACTAGATAGCTCCATCTTCTGTTACCCATCCGAGATTTTTTCTAAAATAATTGAAAAGTAAAGCAAGCATAAGCAAACCACCGCTTAACAAGCATAATATGAGGGGATGTAGGCTCAAAAGGTTTGACATGGCTGGACTATAGTAAGCAATTTTAGTAGATCAAGTTTTATCATTAGAACTTGAATTGCTAAATTATGCTTAAGCTCCAGTTTTCACATAATCATAAACAATGGCAATATGACAATAATGATTAAACATGAGCGCCAACACCATAGTACAATAAGAACCCATAATTCTGTGAGTTTTCCAAGCCACTCATGACTATGAGCATAGCTATTATAATAGTTTTAGACTCTGCAGAGGTTGTACACTTTCACTATGAGCCTTGATTTACCCTTTTGTTTGAGGTGATCAGTCTCTTGACCCACTACCAAGGAAGGTCGGTAGGGTTTATCATAAAGTCTTTTGAAGGTTCATCTAACAAGTTAGTAGCCACTAGGTTTCCATGGCAAGGAGATATAGAGCCCCCCTTTCGAAAGGCACACTCATGCAGAAGTACTCTTAGAAACAAAGGCCGCACTATACCCAGATCGTCGAGCCCCCTTTTATGACTTTTGGTAACAACTAACAAGCTAGAAAAGGTCCTCATACTTGACTAAAGCCACAACCATATAGCATTCATGGTTGTATTGTAAGTCCTGAATTTTGCTGATAGATAAGTCCTTATGATTCCATGTTGCTAAAAGGCACATTTTAAACATCATTGCATATGCCATTAGCCAATATTATGGAGCTTTCATCATTAAGTAGAGCAACTAGCAAAAGTACCCATATGCATAAACCCCATAGGTAACAAGTATGGGTGAAAATGGTACATATATTTTTTTTATTGTATTCGAGACTAAATTCATTTAAAGTGGTTCAGATCCGTCCATATCTGAGTCCAGATATTCAATATTCGATACCGCATCCGTATTCGAATACTCAAATCACATATTTATGATGTTGATATCCAATCGTATCCTATCCGGTATGGTTGACACTATATGTATTCGAATCCAAATCTGAATAGAAATATGAAAACAAATGTAATATTGGTGATATCCGTTCGTATCCGATCTGTTTTCATCCCTAGGAACAAGGTAACAAAAGTATACTAGGTAAGGTCCTTAATGTTTCATCATATTAGACACGTGCACATGAAAAGATGATTATAATGTTATTGGGTAACAAGGAGCCTCATATTATACTTTCCTTACTCTTGCTTTACCCATAAGCAACTTGCTTAGAGAATCTTCAAACATCATCTTCCGTTTTGTAGCTTCTAGCACTCAGCTTTAGGTCTCCAATGCTTATGTATGGTTTACTTCTACTCGTAGCAAACACCAAGCACAAAGAAGCATACAACAGATAAAGCAAAAGACAACTAAGAACAATACACTAATCATAACCAAAAGCTTTAGAACAACGTACTAAAAGGAGAGAGATTGTCGCTACGGTCACGAGAACGCAAGAAACATCGAGATCGAAGCTACGGTGTAAAAGAAATGACTACCGAAAGATTTATATTGTAAAAGAAACAACTACATGCTTGATTTATGTCAATTAAGAAAAACTATGTGAGTAGCATTAATTTAGATTAAACAAAACATATTTAAACTTGAAAATCGAGTTGAAGCAAATCATATTTTATTTTTGAAATGTTATCACCTAATTTATTAAGCAAGTTATTAAGCTTTATCTTTGCAAAACAAATAAACATGTGAGAGCATCTAATTTGAATTTTGTTTATGAAACATGTTTAAACTAAGTATATAACTAAAACACATTTAAGTTTACAATTTAATCATATTAACTTTTATGTACGAAATATCAAAGTTTAACACCTACATTGCTTTTAATTAGAAACCCAATTACTCATTAAAGCATTAATCAAATTAATATTTAACCAAATAAATCACAATTGAACAACATGATGAACATCGCTACTAACACGTATATCACATTGCCAAAAATTTAATGCAACTAGAACAGAGCAAAATGGAATTAAAATGTATAAACTATTACTAATCTCATCTGGTGGCAAAACTATAAATACTTCATCTTGTACCTTGGTTCATCTTCCACAGGAACATGGCATGACTGACGGTTTCTATCGTACTTCGTGTGGGAGGGAAGGGCCTTGGCCTAGGAGCTCGAGACGGCCGGGCTAGTAGGTGGCATGGTGACGACGCGCCTGGCACGCAGTCATGGGCCTGTTCAGAGTGGTGGCCGAGCAGCACAGCAGAGCGTCGGCGGCAACTTGGCCGGCCATGACCGGAGGCATGGCTCCTGCCCGTGCAGGGCGCACGAGGCTAGGGCATGTGACCCGGAGCTACGGTAGAGTAGGGCCCAGGACTAAGGTTGTTGCAATGCGAGAGAGAGGACCGGCGTGAACGGGAAAATGGAGAAGAGGCTGCTGTTCATGGAAGGCCTCGCCGGAAAAGAGAAAGAAGGGTTAGGGGAACAGTCAAATGGATGCAGATTCAGGAAAAGAAACACATTACGGCATAGAGGAGGTCGAGACGAACCACGTGGCGAAAACAGAATAAGCGGAAGATGCAAGAAGTAGCTAGAAAAGCTCGCCGAACGTTGGCCGATAGCTCGCCGGAGCTCTAGGTTTCCAAACTTCGGTGCTAGATGTAGCGCGCTACAAGTGAGGGCTTGTGGAAAAGATTTTAGATCCAGAACCAATGCATCGAGGTGATCACCGGCATATATATACTATTAGGATTTTGGGTCGCTGGAAAAATGAGGTATTTTTCTAATTTTCGGACATTCATAAATTCATTTTTAGTTCAAAAACAATTTTAGAAAAGTTGAAATCGTTTTAAATCGCTAAAAAATATTTCTAAAATTCCAAAAACAGAAGGAAAACATCGAGAGATAGTTTGAAAGATGATGAATCCAAATAAATTATTTGGAGACCCCCAAAAAGGGATTTTAGAGCATCCAAAGGTTGTATTAAGCTCTAGGAAAAATAAGAAAAGGCTTCGAAAAAGTTTGAAAAAATACCAAGGATTGGATGACGTCTAAACATGTTTTTAATTCTTACCACACATAAAATCACCAAAAACAAGCAACAGACCAGCATCACCTAAACAAAAGCCCGTCAAATTAATTTAGAAAAATTAGAAAACCACACTTTTCTATATCTAAATTTGTGGTAACTCAAACTAATATTGGAATTTCATATCAACATTAAAATCATTTATTTCATTTAGTGTTTTCTATTCACAACCCAAAATTGAGGAAATTTTGGGGTGTGACACTAACCCGGCCAGAATGTCCATGAAAGGTTTGATAAGTTCCCGAGTAACGCTACCATCATCTACCCAGCGCCACCTTCATGCTAGTTTTCTAGATAGACCAGTCGCAATTAGTTACTCGGCTTGTCGCCCTCATATGCGATATGTGGTCTGTATGGGTGGTTACTTGGACTCACTATCCCAATGAATGGTCCTTAATTGCTCCACGAGTTACGTCACTTGAGATCCAACACTCACAGTGACCTACCCCTCGCACGAGCAGAGATTACCAAATTGATCATCATGTTTATGTTTCACATTGGGGTTGGTCCTTAGTCATGATTAGGGAAGCAGGTAAGTTGTAACATGTAACATCCTAGACGTTAAAAAGAAATTAAAATCTTGATCATGAGCATCATCAAGCATAATCACCAAGTATCATGTCATGTATGCACTTCATGTTTCAACTATAACAAATAAATGTTGCATCTATGATGTTTTATAAGTTACATGAAATGTTAGCAATAAAGTTGATTAAGGTTCATTGTGATTTTATTTCATAATAATTTGCTTAAACAATTAAGATTTGGTAAATATAAACTTTGTGGTTCAAAGTGTGCTTTATAATATGGAATCAAAAATTGATGATGTTTCTAAATCAAACATGTTTAAATTTGATCTCAAAGATTGGATTCAATAGATATTTCTCATACTTAGCCATTTTGACTAAGTCCCTGAATTTTGGTTGTTAAGTTCAATTTTTCGAGAATTAATAAATGAATTTTCATAAATAAAATTTGTCCAACTTTTGTTCCATTAATTGGAGTCATGCTTGAGCTTAGATAGTGTGTAATTAGTTTTGATGTTTGATTAATAATTGTTCCTTAATTAATTCCCAAAGTTGCTTAAGCAAAACAGTTTTGAAACTCTGAAGAATTGATTTAGTTTGCAGTTTCAAAGTGCCTATCTTCTCAATTCAAAAACTTCAAAATCCCTGATCATTTGGGGTTAGTATTTTAACCAAAGTTGGAGATCTAAGATCAATGAACATCAAGTTGTTTTGCAAAATCACGAGAAAAAGGGAGGAGCGGCGCTGTCAGATGTGAACAGTGCACTAGAAGCAACTGCCACCAAGCTGCTTGCCACAGAAGGCCGATGGTCGCCACCCTCATTTTGTCTCCTCATGCATAGACACGCAGCAGCCTGCGTGGCGAGCTTGAGCAGGTGCTGGTGAAGCTAGAGAACCATCCTCGCCTCCATTTATGCAACGCCGGTGACCATCTCCTCTCTTTCTCCTTTTTCCTGTCGTCGGCTCGGCTCCACGCCGCCAGTGAAATTCATCATCGCGGCGCGCCCTCCATCCAATTGCTCATGCTTGCAGTTCTGTCTTACCATTGCGCTCCTCTCTGGCCTACTCGTTTGAGCTCTCGCCGCTAGAATCATCATCAGCGTCAGTTGCCGCCGCCATGGTTGCCTGAGCACCTCCACCGTGGCCAGGCTCCTCTAGAGCATTTCCTACCCCCTCCTTCATTTTTTTCACTTCCTTGTATCCTGGTGATGCTAATTGGCTCGCTTGTTTTGTGCTTCACGCTTAGGTTTCGATGGAACGTGACTTCGCCGCCAGTTCGCACCACCGCATGCACCATCGCCGTCGACCATCTAGCTCCGCCTCATCCTTGGTTCAACCAAGCAGCGCAATGGAGTCACGGTGAGCTCCTTGTTCTAACTATGCCCTCCATTTAACCTCTACCATGCCCTATCGGATGGAACGCCACTGCACCAGCTTGCTTTGCCCTGTCGTGCCGCCATGGTCACGGGCGAGCTCGCTCCTAACCCTAATCTACTCAACCAGCACCCTTGAGCAATCTAGATCCTCCTGAGTGCCTAGGTGTAGTCCCCATCACCAGAATTCTCACTGATGCCTTTCCTGTCACCGCGCTGCAGTGCCTCGTGTTATGAGATGCTCTACCATGGAAAAATATAATTTTGCCATAATCAGTAGTTTTCAGTACTTAAAAATTACATCTTTTAATTATAAAATGGACCTTGCATGATCTTTATAGACAAAAAAATAATCCTTTAATCATGAAACTTTTTGTATAAATGTCATGTGCTTAAACCTGTCTCCACAAAAAGTTTGGTACTGTTTTGAATTAGTTGACTTGGTTAATTAATTTAAGTGAATTTAATTGTCTTTTCCATGCTTAATAAATGTTAAAAGGGCTTAATTAAATATTTAGTTGGTTTTGTGAGTTGTAGTTCTGTTCATGAGCTAAGGTAAATGTTGAAACTTTGCTGATCCATGTTAGCTTAGTTCTTTCATGATAAACAACTAATTAACTTGTATGTTGATGATTAAGTGCCTTTTTATAAATACTAAAGTAAAGTAGATAAATACCTAAATGACTTTGGTGTATTTTAGGCTGGTTGTAGACCTTGGGACACATACAGCCCTATTGTTCCTTGGCACTTAATTACTTTCTTGATGCCCTCATAATTAACTTGTTAGTTAAATAACTACAATACTTTTATAATAATAACCCTAGTTCTTTGGTGAAGGAAAGTTGTACTCAACTTTCTTAGATTAAGTTTAAATTCTGTTATGCACTTGTGTATCTCATCATGCATCATGGCATGTAGTCCATCATGTTAAGCGAAGCATCATTTATTACGTGTAGTTCATATGAGAGTGAGAAGGCTCGTGTTGATCAAGTTTTGGAGAAGGTTCATCCACTAGTGGTGTTGGTACCAAGTCTAACTGCTGGATATTTCTATGGAATCTAGCCTTCTCTGCAATGCAGGCAAACCCCAGAGCATAAAGCCTCTCTTAGTATTTACAAATCTTTATTACACCTTAAGTCTTGTGAGATGTGCATTAAGTAATTAGGAGTTGGTTGAATACCGTTGCTACATGATTACCTTGATATTTAGGTATTCCTAGTTGTTACCCCACTAGTATGTGTAGGTCAATATCTCTTATGCTTAGTAATACTTAGACTTTGTTAGCAGTCGAAAGGTGGTTTCATCGTTCATGAGAAATAGGTTTTACCTTTGTTCTTCTCGACTCCGTTTATGGGTCTTGAGAATACCATGATGATGATCATGTTAAATTGAGACTGGGCAGGATTTGATGTTATGGTAAGTGTTCTTGGGCAGACAGGTTCGCCTGGTCGTGCTCGTCCCGCTGTGTCGATTGAAGACCGTTTGTTGTAAGCTTGTATGTGGTCAAGACTTTGCAGTACTGACCACATACTCTAGTAAGCCTGATACCTCGACTATTCCATTATGTGAAAGGCTAACCGTGCACTGGGACTAGAGAGATGGTGAGAGTAGTGTGTACACATCCTATGAATCCATCGAGGAACGGCGCAGGGAGGTGGAGTACTGTGCTCTCGGGTAGCGCGAACCCATTCATGTTTTGGAGGATCCGAGTGAATATTGATATATGTAGGTCTAGGATGTTTTAGAGGATCTGAGTGAATATTGATATATGTAGGTCTAGGACATGCATATGTTGTGTGGTTGGGAATCCCTAGCTGGGTTTAATCGGTTCAAATCGTCGTTGCTCCTTGGTCATGGAGACTCGACCCTCTGCCCTGTATCGTAGTTAATCAATGAAACATGGTTACTTATGGTTACAAGATGAGATGAGATGATTAAAGAAGTGAGTGATTTAGACCAGGTGCAAACTAGACACTAATAATCTATGAAGCTAAAATATTGAAAGTAAGGATCCAAGTGTAGTAGGCTTTTTTGCAAAAGTTCTTCTTCCTTCAAACCTTCCCTTAAGCTTTCATACCCTTGGAGTCTTTCTTTTAGTCGGGTAAGACTTGTTGAGTACCCTTAAGTACTCAGGGTTTGTTAACCCCTGTTGCAGGTTCTGACTTGTGCTACTAATCGAGGTCATATTGGTGGGCTTGACATAATCTGGCTATCTCTCCTACCTTAGGTGTTTTACCTAAGTTGCTTCTATAGTTCTACCCACCTATTGGAATTTAAAGTTAAGTTTTTACTTAAGCATGCTTTGTAAACTAATGTTATAAGTCTTCCACACTCTAATGTAAGTTATTTTTGTACCAAATGTTGTAATGTTGCAGTAACTCCATCGTTGACCCTGTATAAGTTGTAAAAAGTGGATGATTCGGAGTTCCACGAGGACATCTGGCAGACTACCGAAATTATCTAACTCTCGTGTCCAGCAGTCAGAGGTCTTTAGGACAATGACAAGCGCATGTGGGCCATATAATTTGGGTGGTTCTACCACATAACCCTCACATGTTTTAGCAGTTAATTATCCCAGTGTAATATCCTACACGCATGAGAATGAGTTCCCCTCTCAAACTCAACTTCTAACGAGACTAAGGAACTAAGCATTTAAGTGAATCCCAACCCAGTTGTTAAGTGAAGGCTAGGATCACTTAGTTGAGTATCTCTAATTTAATAAAGCAACATTAAATCATTAATCATATTCTCATGAGATGCAAAACACATAATGAGACAAATAATGCGTATCCAAAATAGGGTACATAATAGTGGGGTGTCTGTCTAGTTATGTTGTCTTGTCGACTAATAGCGATGATGACGATCTATACACGTTGCTACAATCTAAACCAACTTGAAAGAGATGATAGAACAGATTGGAGAGGATTGTGAGATCCCATAAGGTGATAAAAATGAGAGCTATGGTTTGGAACTTGGGAAGAGACGTCTAGCATACTACATTATTTGTAACCTAGACTTGGTTTAGTATTGTTGACCTCTTGGGTAATGATCTAGACTTATCAACACTCCCTGTTCAACTGACGGACGCTCCGCTAACTACGGTGAACACTTTGCTGGTTTAGGCTTCGAAGATAACAGTTTCTTTTCTAGCTCTATTAGGTTTATCGGACCCTCCGTCACATGTGACGGACACTCCGTTACCTGATGGAATGTTCCAGAGAACGTTCCGCTATGTTAGGGACTTAGGTTTTCTTAACAGACATTCCTCGGTGGATACTCCGCTCCATGTGGTAGACTCTCCGGTAAGAACTAGGAGTTCTTGGGTTCCTATCAATCTCTTTTTATAAATTGATGGAATCTCTGTGAGCTACCACGGACACTCCGTTGAGAAACAGATGCTCTCGGGTTCTCTGGAATCAACTTTAATAATTCGATGGACTCTCCGCAGGATGTCACGGACACTCTATCACTCCACTCAGAAAGGGTGTTGGGGCCTTGGTTGTGAAGTTTACTAATTTCGAAAATTTTATCAAACACTCTATTGCATTTGACGGACACTTCGTCAATCAGGCGATAGAACCTATGTTCTAGGTTGTTGGCTGGTTTGATCTCTAGTTTGGAGTTGTAAACATTCATGCATGTGCACAATACTTCTAGATGACTCTAGGGACATTCTAGGCTACAGTTGGTTAGGTTTTGGGCTTTGGCTAGCAAGTGCATCTAGTGATTTGTGCATCATCCTATTTATGAGAAACTTGAGATAAAAACTTAAGATTGGGTAATGAGAACTTAGCTCTGAGATTTGAGAACCAATTGTTGACGTTAATTAACTACAATTTTTAACCGTCAACTACTTTAGGAAAAGGTCTGAAATAATGTGTGAAGTAGGGTTATAGGGGTTTATTCTAATGAGTTCCACGAGTTATGTTGTTCTCACTTGTTTTGCAGGATATTTGATATTTTTCCATATAAAAGTATCTCAAGTGAAGAATCTAAGTACACCATTACGGAGAGCTTGTCGAGATGATCAAGACGGATATATCATTTGCCATATTTAGAGCACCGGAGAAGAAGTCCTCGATGGGTACGACTTGGAAGACTCTAGAAGACCCTAGAACCATCATCATCACAAGACCAGGGACTAAACCGACAAGATTCCACAGCTTTATGAAATAATCTTTTCTAGGGATTTATCTAGAAGTTGGAAGGAAGGAATCCACTCAAGACATGACTCATTACACGAACGGATCAGAAAGTGGCACTAGAAGGATGTAGAAGACACCAGAAGGCACGGGATCGAAGCGGAGGCCCAGCGGCTGCCAGGTGGGGCCGGGCGGCCCCACATGTCAGGCCGGCCGACATAGCTCCCCTACCAAGTGGGTCCCCCTTTGCGTGGCAGCCTCCAACCGACCTCTATGATGTATCTTGACCATTGTTTCATGTCGGTTTGATCCGAGGGTTGCGGTTCATCCCACCAGGCTATATAAGCAGAGGTAGACCCCCTGAGAAAATCAATCAATCAATCTATCATCCATCATTGTTCAGTTCAGGGTAGTCCCTCAAAAGGATAACCTAGAGCTCCACCAGCTAGGGCATAGCTAGAATATAAGAATAGGAATTAGAGGAGGCAAGCAATGCTTGGATTCCAGATCTAGTCGTGAGGAGGCTAGGTATAGCCTTGTACTTCTCTCTTGTATTCAACATTATTAATCTATTTGTGCTATTTGTCTTCTAGTTCATTGTGTTAATCTTCTAGTTTGTCTATTTGTTCTTCTAGTTCATCTTGTTCATCTTATAGTTCATCATATTCTTGTCTAGTTCGTCGTTCTAGTTCGTCAAGTTCATCGTGTTCTTGTCTATTTCGGGTTGATCCTCTAGTTCTTGTTCTAGTTTGTGTATGAGTCGAATACTTGATAGGACTTGGTATAATTCTAGATTCATAATTATAATGTTCATTGCCTATGTTGATTATATGTTTAGTAAAGTTGGAGTAGTTTTATGTTTATACTCTTGTTCGTATAGCACTCATTCCGATGATCAAGGGGTGGGTGGTAGAAGTTGTGTAAGCGTGGTGCTTAGGAAATATCTATCTGTGAGTGCTCCCTATGTTTCGGGCCATGTGGTAGATCGCGAAGGTGACTATTATAGCTTCGTTGAGTCCTCTGTAGTCCACTCCCTGAATATAGGATTAGTAAGGCCGAGTTGCGGGGTGATATCTTGCTCTATTCCTGATCCACCTTAGCAATGTCTCTTGAGTATGAATATAAGGTTACCTTGACCATGATTGCTAAATGTAATTGCACTAATTGATGTAGCTCAATGACCTATAGTTAGAATAACCCTAGGAGTTAGTCTCTATTTTCTAGTTCTTTCTAGAGTCACGCCCAAGTAGGAAAATGCTCGGTGGAACCCCTTTTAGAATTACCATGATCTGTTATTAATTATCTTTTATTATGATATGATTGATCCCTGTTTTGAGACTGATCTAGTGGAACTCTTATCACAAGTGTAAGTTATAGTTTTTATTCTTATACCTCCAAGTGTCTTCCCAGTGATAGAATTATAAATAATGATACCTGAAACTTTCCTAGGTGAAATGCTACAATGGGTGTATTTTATCTGTGCGCTTGCGTATAACCTTTATTCATATTTTATAAGTGCTATGATCATAAGTACAACCACATCTTTTCATATTGTGTTGGGGATGACAACCTAGCTTAAGAAATGCTAAGAGATGTCCCAAACATTTCTAATGCCTTTGCTAAGGAAGGGTTTGACCTACCTTATTTGTAATCGTGTTAGAGATGTCAACACCAATCATGATCAAGATCATGTTAAAGACTTGAGGACATCTTGCTTTCCATCCTTGAAGTGGTAGATGAGCCATTCTTGACATTTTGTGCAAAAAATCCATGAAATTGCATGGGAAAGACATTGAGCGGGATCTTGAGAGATTAAGCATTCATAGAACCTTGATCATACCTTTGTGATGAGTGAGAGATCACCACACTCCATGACCATACATGCATGTGAGATTTGGAGATTAGGGTTTGAGAGAAATGTCCAAATAATTGAGATGAGAGTTCATGAGCTAACCATGACCATTGGTTGAGGTCAAGATGACTTGAGCTTGATGAGATGATGGTCTTGGATGGCTTGCTTCCACTTCCTTATCTACTTCTCTAATCTCCATTTCCTCTCTCTAGTTCTTCCTAAGAGCTTTCTAGAGAGAGGAAGGTGAGAAATGAGAGAATGGGTGATGCCTTGGCTAGTTTAGCTGAATAAGATCTTCCAATTTCATGCACATGACGGGTGGGGTGCAAGAGTGAGTGGAGGACAACTCATTCTCCACTTATTGTTGTTGTTCAGACATCTCACAGATGGTCCGGTGAAACTGGCAAATAGTCCAATAATTTTCTAACTTTGGGAGATTGATCCAAGTACTTGGGTATTGGTATTGGGACCAATGGTTATATTCCAAAAGATAATAACCTGACCATTTAGAATCTGATGATAATGTAATGTATTTCCAGTGGTTCGGTTGACCATTGTTGACTTGAGTTGACTTGGGTGGTTGTCGGAAGATAGGTCATAGTATTGGACCAAAGAGTAACATGTTCTTCAGTTCAACGCACCAAGGATCTCCATAGGAGCTCAGTAGGATGTTTCATCGATGTAATAACTGAAAAGCCAATATTGTAACGAACTCGGGTCATTACAAAGGTCATATCCAACCATAAATAGATCCATGAACTAGTAAATTCTAAACTAAAGTATCCTATCACGTGGTTCAGTATTGATGCAGCGGTGAGAGTAGACAATAGATTAGAGTTTACTAGCCGATAAACCTACCTATAGCCAAACAAGCCTTGAACGCTTACTATGTTTGATCAGGATTGAGATAAAATAGTTGATCTAGCATAATCTGACATCAAAATACGCTTTGATCGTGATATAGCAACAAAGATGGTAGATTGATATGATAAGATGCCGATCTACCTCAATCTTGATCAGGTAAATGGTGATATTGCTAAAAATAGTAAAGATACTAAAGATAGCAAGATCGATAACTAATGAATCTACTAAAAATAGTAAGGGATGCTTACTAATGTTTAACAGATTCGATAACTCGTGATTTGATATCTAAACTATGCAAGAGGTCGGTATCGATGCAACCTTACTTAATCTAGATACAAATCGATAACTAACCAGAGCTTAAACCACGCTAGAGATCGGTATCGATGCAGCCTAACGAGATAAAAACACTATTCATGATGGTACTTACTACAAATCGGAGATCGGTATCGATGCAGCCCTACTTACTAAAGAACTCGCCGAGATTCTACTCTACTCCTACTTCTAAGGTTTTTGGCATGAAGCCAGTTTGCATTGATTGTGATTGATGTCCATTACAATAGCCAAGGTTACATATTTATGCCCTGGGCCTAAACATGTGTCCTAGTTGAATAAGACTTGTTACAAAACTCAGAAATAGATAATATATCCTAATTTAGATAGATAGGACTCTATGCTTCCCTTTCAGGTAGAGTCTAGCACATTTTGTACTTTTAGCCGATGCCAAACATATTTACTTCTTCAGTCAGTTTGTGCTTGACATGGGCTATCTCGCAGAATTCGGCTTGATGGGCCTGATTGCATTGTGGGCCGACATAGTTTCTAGAAATTTCCATGAATCTTGTATTCTCGTGTACCATTCCAAATCATGGTGTAAATAGGTTCCAATCCTATCGACTAAGCTAGGAAAGGTAAAGCACACAACCAAGATTGCAATATAAATGTGGAAGTTAAAGATGAGGTAGAGATGCAAACTCCCGTCGATAACTCTGGTATTTTTGCCGAGGTATCAAGAAGTGCGCAAGCTTCCCCTAGTCCTGGTTGGAGCCCTCCCAAGGGCCGAACACTCGGTCGGGTAACTCCGTGGATAGCCTCAGGCCTTCTCCACGCGCAAGTGGGTCTCCGGTGTGCCTTCCGGCAAGCCTCTCCTAGACTGCTCCCCGCCGTCTTCACTATCAAGCTTCTGGCCGAAACACTGCAGGTCTTGTTCCCTCTGGTACACGGTAGCGGCCACATGTAATACCCTAGAAGTAAAACTATTGTTTTCTTGGCTAGTTGTGGTGCTTCATGTCAATTGATTAGTTTTATGAAGTTGCCATCATGCTATAGGGAAAACAAACAACAGATATGTGTTTGCATTAATTTTATTTTTGCTAATAGAAATATTTAAAAAATAAATACATTTTAAAATTTTGTGTTATGGGCTGAACCAACTTATGTTTAGGTTGAAACCTCTAACCCACCTAGCTAGGAGATCAATTAGCCCGCATCTAGGCCCAAGCAGCCCGTGTTACTGTTCATGGGTACTGTAACGTCGTTCTACAGTAGCGACGCCCACCTTTGGCCTTCCAAAACCCTAGAGCTTCCCCTCCCAACAGCAGCCACCCTTCCATCTTCTATTTTGGCTGCCACACATCCCAACGGAGAGGAGAACATGGGAGAGGAGCTCAAGAGGAAGGGATGAAGAGCAGGACGACACCATATCTCTACCAACCTGGAGGTGCTTTGGTTCACAACGGGTATATGCCCTACTATCTCCCATAGATTATGTTTATCCTCTGATCCTATCTTTGCTTTGGCACCTAGATCAACAAGGTTGCTTGCATTGGTAGGAGAAGGGAAGAGGCTGTGGGAATCATCATCTTTTCCCGTTGTCCTGTTATTTTCCCCACTAGGGACATCTAAGGTGATTCTTACCCCTGCTTTAGAACATGTATCTTACAATGTTTTTGGTGATTTAGTTCATGGGAGAGGTTATGTAGAGGCATTATGCTCGTGAAAACCTTCGAGGCAATTGGTTCCCTTGTGTTCTGAAATTTTCAGAAGCCTATTTCTGATTATCATGCTCTTAGGGTGCCATAGTGGATAAATCTGACATACCCATGAATACAAAAGTTGTTCACAACTTCAATATCTTCGTGCTTGTCAAATTTCAAGATTTTAGCCTATGTGGTTCAGGAGTTACATTTTTCTTAGTGTGACTGTTGTTGTTCTGATGATATTCTGGACAGTAATTGATCGATTCAGTTTTTGGCCATGCTCAAGGTCAAACTTGTTTTCCTAGTGAACACCAAAGTTGTAGAGTTTTTAATAATCTTTCCAAAGGTGTTTAGCATGTTGGTATATGTTTAGTATAACTCCAGTTATGATTATTTTATTTGATTACTGTTGTTTTATCATCGCAGAAGTTCAGTTAGTTTGTGGCCTTGTTTAGGGTACCTTAGTTTATTTAACCTCCGAAAGTTGTAACATGAGAGTTTTAGATAGTGTTTTTTATATCTTCTGGTGAAGTTTCGTAATTGTTGGACAAGTATTTTAGTAGATATCGATAGTTTACCATTGACTGTCCGAATTCAGGATAGATTCCATTATCTGAATTCAACGAAGTTTAGGTATGCTTAAGTTCATAATAAAAATAGCTTGTCTTCATGAAAGTTGTAGGTCTTGTTTTGGAGGTTCTGAATTTGTATTTATCTGCTACAGTTGCTCTTGTAGATTTAAAGATACATAAATAACAAGCAGCACTGCTGCTGTTAGCCGAATGCGAATGTGGTGCTTGTGGTTTGGTTTGCATGATGGGTTAGGGCCTAGTAGCGCTTTTCATGCCATTCTTTTTATTTTTGTGTGAATGCATGAACTGAGTTTATGTTGATAAACAGGTGGTATTGCTTCGGAACGTGCCTAGTGCCTTTTGCATCACTGCTTTAAGGCAAGTAAACGTAGTGTTGGCGAATTAACTTCGTCCAAAAAACTCAAGCCCAAACTTTGGAGTATGAAAGATATAAAAATATTATAATGAAATTCACTTGCAGGAAAAAATATAGCGAAGAATGTATTTCGACTTCATCGTCAAGAATTCAACTTCGCCTGTCGACTTCGTCGTCAAGAGTTCAACTTCGCCTATCGACTTCGTTGTCAAGAATTCAACTTCGCCTATCGACTTCGTCGTTCAACTTCGCCTATCGACTTCGTCGTCAAGAATTCAACTTCGCCTGTGAAAGCATCTAGGCCCCGAGGTTTGGTTTCGGCAATTGATGACAACGCTTTATTACCATGACTAACGTGTGTTTTGCAGAAACATTGGTAAGTTAGGTCATGGAGGTTTTAACTGCTTTGGGCACCATGGTATTCATGCCCCTTGATGGAAATCGTTTCGGTTTTCAAAAGAGTGACGTCAAGATTAAGGACAGTTAGTTCCGGATGTCGAGGTGTTGAGAGACATTTGGAATAGTCGTTAGAATCTTCGTTTTTCTCTTTTGGCCGTACTATAAAGGGGGGCATGAGCGGGTAGCTTGACCTAGGCGAGTCCTATGTTTAGGTGTGGTGCACACTTGTTAAACTTGGCGCTAGGCAGCTCTAGAATAGCTCAAAGTTCAGTTGGAAGCAACTTGGTTCAAGTTGTGACGCGTTTCGAAGTGTTTCAGGTTGTTTTCCCATGACCGGACGCGGTCCTCGGCATGACCGGACGCGTCCGGTCAGTTCAGTTCCGCGGCTAGGGTTTCAGCTCTGAACACCGGACGCGGTCCTCGCGAGGACCGGACGCGGTGGTCAGAAGTCAACACGTGTCACTTGAAGGAAACACCCGATCGGACGCGACCTGGGTGTGATCGGCGCGTCCGGTCATAGTCCAGTAAGGTCCAGAGACGACCGGACGCGTCTGGTCATCACCGATCGGACGCGGTCGCGCGTCCGGTGCGAGTACAGTAAGCTCCCTGCACGATCGGACGCGTCCGGTCACCCCTGACCGGTGCGTCCGGTCACTTAGGTGTTTTTCGGTTTTCGACCGTTACGAGCGACCGACGCGTCCGGTCAGTACGACCGGCGCGTCCGGTCAGCTCGAGTTTTGCTGAGTCAGCAGGTAACGGTTCGTTTTGTCTGTGGGGTGTATAAATACATCCCCACCACCTCTTTTAGAGGTCTCTTGCTCATTTGATCAGCTGATAAACACCTTTGGAGTGCAAGGTAGTGCAAGAGCACTAGTGAGGATAGAGATTTGAGAATCAAAGCTTGAGAGTTCCTCACTAGCGATTAGAGAGTAGCAAGTGTGCATCCACTTTCTCATTTGGGCTCGTAGTGGTCAAGTGAGAGTTCTAGCTTGTTACTCTTGGTGATCGCCATCACCTAGACGGCTTGGTGGTGATTGGGAGTTTGGTGATCATCGGGTGGAGCTTGTGGATGACCCAACTCATCTTGTGAGCGGTTGTGGGTGATTCACTGTGACGGAGTGTCAAAGAATCAACCCGTAGAGAGCACTTGATCCTTGCGCGGATCAAGGGGGAGCGACACCCTTGCGCGGGTGCTCCAACGAGGACTAGTGGGGAGTGGCGACTCTCCGATACCTCGGAAAAACATCGCCGTGTTCCTTGCCCCTTTACATTCAAGCATTTACATTCTCGTATTTACTTTCATTGCTTGTTTACATTCCTAGACTTGCCATGCTAGACTAGGTTTGGAAACTAGGGTGCAAAACTTTGTATCGGTAGACTCTCTAGGAACACAAGTAGACACTAGGGGTGAATTCTGGCTTGTAGGATTTATTCCTTGCATTTAAATTTTAGAAAAGCCCAATTCACCCCCCCCCCCTCTTGGGCATCTTGATCCTTTCAATTGGTATCAGAGCCGTGTTGCTCTATTTTTAGGCTTTACCGCCTAGAGCAAGATGTCTAATGGGGAAGGACCACCTCCCACTTTTGAGGGAGACGATTTTCCATATTGGAAAATTCGTATGGAGGCGTACCTCGAAGCCATAGATGTTGGGTGCCTTAGAGCTGCAACCGAAGGGCTTCCCCCCATAAGGGATCCCGCTAACCCAAGTGGTGACGAGGAGAAGTACGACCGGTGGAATGCAAAGGCCAAAAATGCACTCTACCGGGGCTTAGGCAAAGATATCTTCAATCGCGTGCGTAATGCATAGAACGCTCATGAATTGTGGGAAAATCTTTGTGCTCTCCATGAGGGAACTAAGAGTGAGCATGAGGAACGCTATCACATAGCCTTAAAGAAAATTAATTCTTTTGAGATGCTTCCTAAAGAAAGTGCTAATGACATGTACACTCGCTTGAATGTTCTTGTAGAGGACCTCAATGCTCTTGGGCTCACCAAAATGAGCCAATCGGATGTTGCAAGGAAGATCTTGAGTGTGCTTCCCGTTGAGAAGTATGGACACATTGTCACCGTGCTTCACCAAAGTGATCTTTCCACCGCAACACCAACTCAAGTTTTGGGGAAAATCAATGCTCATGAGATGTACATGCATATCACTCCGGAAGAGGGCTCATCATCTTCCAAGAAGAAAGACTTGGCCTTTAAAGCTAGTCATGACAAGAAGAAGAAGAAGGGCCAAGCCACGATGGTGCAAGAAAGCTCAAGTGAAAGTGATGTTGATGATGAATCACTTGCACTCATGGTGAGAAAGACCACCAAGATGCTAAAGAAGCTTAACAAGAGTGACATCAAGTTCGATGGCAAGAAGAAGAAATTCTTCACAAGTAGCAAGAGAAAGCCAATCTCGGAAATGGATTGCTACAATTGTGGTGAACTTGGCCATCTAGCTCATCAATGCCCTAGACCACCAAAAGACAAGTACAAGAACAAGAATAAGGGCAAGAAAAATGATTCAAGTGATGAAGAAGAAGAGAAGAAGAGGAACAAGCCATACAAGAAGAAGGATGGCAAGAGGAAGGAGTTCCACAAGAAGAAGAAGGGAGGAAAGGCATACATTGTTGGTGATTGGCTCACCGACATTGAATCATCTTGTGAGTCCTCCGAAGATGAGAGCGATGATGAGAAAGAGAAGGTTGCCGCATTTGTGATGGGGCCATCATCTTCACCAACATCTTCATCACCACCTTCACCGCCTCCTTCACCATCATCGTCCACTACTCACCTATGCCTTATGGCCAAGGGTGAACGAAAGGTACAAAACCATGATAGTGATGATGATGATGATAGTGATAGTGATGATGAATATGACTCACCTTCTTATGATGAACTTGTAAAATTGCTAAACAAATACACTAAAATCATAAGAAGAACTAGAAGTGAAAATGATGATCTTCAAAATGAAAATGAATCACTCTCATCGAAGCTTGAAAGTATTCAAAAGACTAGTGGTGAGCTTAGAGTTCAAAATGAAGTGATGTCTTCCACTCTCAAGGAGCTCAAAACCTCTTATAAAGAGCTTAAAGATCAACATGATAAACTTGAGAAGAAGCATGATGAGCTCATCACTAGACATAATTCTCTAAAGGACAAATACACCACATTAAAAATTGACTATGATAGTCTTGTGGTTGCTAATGAACTTGCTCTTGAGACACATGATGCTACTAACCATGTTGTTAAGTGTGATATAGCTACATCATGTGATGACTTGATCATTGAAAGCATTGAGCGAAGTTCTAGTAGCAAAGGCAAGAGTGTGGTTGAGTCAAGCAACCATGATGATTATGCCAAGATTAAGAGTGAGATTGAGAAACTTGCAAATGAGAACAAGAAGCTAAAAGGTTTGATGGCTCTTGAGAAGCAACCAACAAATAAGTCACTCATTGAAGAGAACAAAAAGCTCAAGCAAGAAAAAGAGCATCTCAAGACCGGCCTAAGCAAGTTCACAAGAGGCCAACATTTACAAAGTGAGCTCCTCATGAACACCGTAATGAAGATGGATAGAAGTGGTATTGGGTACTTGGCAAATCAAGAGAAGAAAGCAAAAGCTCAACAACAACAAAGCAAGTCAAAGCCCAAGCCAAAGAGATGTGTTGAGTGTGGTCAAGAAGGTCACTTTGCTCATGAATGCAAAACTCCACCACCACAACCCTTGCCCAAGCATGCTAGACCTTTCGCCTTCAATGCTCATTATATGCTAAGAAAAGATTCAAATGGAAAGATGAAAGTCATGTTTTTGGGTCCCCCAAACAAGAATAGGCCAAAGAAAATTTGGGTTGCCAAGTCACTAGTTGAGAAAGTCAAGGGCCCCTCTCAAGTTTGGGTCCCTAAACAAAAAGCTTGATCTTTTGTGTGTAGGTGAACTACAAGACCGGTGGATCTCATTGGGTTATTGATAGTGGTTGCACTCAACATATGACCGGTGATCCTCGTATGTTCACCACCATTGAAGAAAATGGAATATGTCAAGAGAAGATCACATTTGGGGATAATTCAAAGAGCAAAGTCAAGGGTATAGGCAAGATTGCAATATCACATGATCACTCACTCTCAAATGTGCTCTATGTTGCTTCATTGAGTTTCAACTTGTTATCCGTTGGGCAACTTTGTGACCTTGGCTTCCAATGCTTGTTCACACCAAATGAAGTGGAAGTTTCAAAGATAGATGACAAGCAAGTGATATTCAAAGGCTTTAGATACAACAATCTTTATCTTGTTGACTTCACCTCCGAAGATGCAAATTTGATGACATGTTTGTTCACCAAGACCTCACTTGGTTGGCTTTGGCATAGGAGGCTTGCTCATGTTGGAATGAACACTCTCAACAAGCTATTGAAGAAAGAACTAGTGAGAGGATTGAAGGATGTGAAGTTTGAAAAGGACAAACCTTGTAGTGCATGTCAAGCGGGCAAACAAGTTGCAAACACTCATCCAACCAAAGCTTTCATGTCAACTTCAAGAGTACTAGAACTTCTACACATGGATTTGTTTGGGCCTACAACATACAAGAGCTTGGGTGGTAATCTCTATTGTCTTGTGATAGTGGATGACTACTCAAGGTATACATGGACTTTCTTCCTTCATGACAAATCCAAAGTGGCAAATTGTTTCAAGAAGTTTGCAAAAAGAGCTCAAAATGAATTTGAAGTCAAGATAAAGAAGATTAGAAGTGACAATGGGAAAGAGTTTGACAACACCAACATTGAAGCTTATTGTGATGAAATTGGAATCAAGCATGAGGTCTCTTCAACCTACACTCCTCAACAAAATGGTGTAGTTGAGAGAAAGAACCGAACATTGATCACCCTTGCAAGAACAATGCTAGATGAGTACAACACTCCGGAGAAGTTGTGGGCTGAGGCAATCAACACCGCATGCTATGCTTCAAATCGCCTCTTCCTACAAAAGTTTCTTGGCAAGACCCCCTATGAGTTGCTTAATGGGAAAAAGCCGGACGTCTCTTTCTTCTGGGTGTTTGGTTGCAAATGTTACATCTACAAGAAGCGTCAACACCTAGGGAAGTTTCAAAGACGTTGTGATATTGGTTTTCTTGTTGGTTACTCATCAAAGTCCAAAGCATATAGAGTATTTAACCATGCCACCGGTTTGGTTGAAGAAACATATGATGTGGAATTTGATGAATCTAACGGCTCCCAAGGAGCAATTGAGAATTGTGATGATGTAGGTGATGAACCCTTGAGGGAGGCCATGAAGAACATGCCGGTGGGAGACATCAAGCCAAAAGATGATGATGACGATGTACAAATTGTTGATCCACCATCTTCATCACGTGTGCCTCAAGATGACGACAAGAATGAGAGAGTTGAAAATGAAGACACTTATGTCTCTCATGAACAATCCGAGGCACAAGCACAAGATGTTGATGCTCCCCATCCACCTCCTCAAGTGGTTGATAGAAGAAATTCACCACTACTTCAAGCACATCCACAAGATCTCATCATAGGGAGTCCTACAAAGGGAGTAATGACTCGATCCCAAAAGCTAGCTTCTTTTGTTGAACATCACTCTTTTGTCTCTTGCGTTGAACCTAAGAATGTAGAAGAAGCTCTTCAAGATCCGGATTGGGTGATTGCAATGCATGAAGAATTGAACAACTTCACCCGCAATCAAGTATGGACACTTGAAGAGCATCCCAAAGGTGCAAGAGTCATTGGAACCAAGTGGGTGTTCCGAAACAAGAAAGATGACCAAGGCATAGTGGTGAGGAACAAGGCAAGACTAGTTGCAAAGGGGTTCTCTCAAGTTGAAGGTCTTGATTTTGGAGAGACCTTTGCACCCGTTGCAAGACTTCAAGCCATTCGTATCCTCCTTGCATATGCATCACATCATGATATGAAACTATATCAAATGGATGTGAAAAGTGCATTCTTAAATGGCTTTATAAATGAACTAGTCTATGTTAATCAACCTCCCGGGTTTGAAGACCCTAGATATCCTAATCATGTTTATAGGTTGTCCAAGGCGTTATATGGGCTCAAGCAAGCCCCTAGAGCGTGGTATGAACGCCTCCGGGACTTCCTCATTGAGAAGGGCTTCACCATTGGGAAGGTCGACACCACACTATTCACCAAGAAGTTTAATGGGGAGATCTTCATTTGTCAAGTATATGTTGATGATATCATCTTCGGATCAACAAATGAAGATTATTGCAAGGAATTTGGTGAATTGATGTCGAAGGAGTTCGAGATGTCAATGATTGGTGAGCTCACATTCTTCCTTGGTTTTCAAGTAAAGCAAATGAGAGAAGGGATTTTCATCTCTCAAGAAAAGTATATCAAGGATCTTCTCAAAAGATTCAAGATGGAAGAATGCAAACCAATCAAGACCCCAATGCCATCAAATGGACATCTCGACCTAGATGAGGGAGGTAAACCGGTTGATCAAACTCTCTACCGTTCTATGATTGGTAGCTTGTTATACCTTACCGCTTCTAGGCCCGATATCATGTTTAGTGTGTGCATGTGTGCCCGCTTTCAAGCGTGCCCTAAAGAACCTCACCTAAGTGCCGTAAAAAGAATCCTAAGATATCTTAAGCTCACCCCAAGCATTGGTCTTTGGTATCCCAAAGGAGCTAGATTCCAACTAGTTGGCTATTCCGATTCGGACTATGCCGGTTGCAAAATTGATAGAAAAAGCACATCCGGAGGGTGCCATTTGCTTGGAAGATCTTTAGTATCTTGGTCATCTAAAAAGCAAAATAGTGTGGCTTTGTCCACCGCCGAGGCGGAATACATTGCCGCGGGGGCTTGTTGTGCACAAATATTATATATGAAACAAACCCTCCTAGACTATGGAATTGTTCTTGAAAAGGTGCCACTTTTATGTGATAATGAAAGTGCCGTTAAAATTGCTAACAATCCGGTACAACACTCTCGCACCAAGCACATTGATATCCGCCATCACTTTCTAAGAGATCACGTTGCTAAAAATGACATATCACTAGAAGGTGTAAGAAGTGAAAATCAATTAGCGGATATCTTCACTAAACCTTTGGATGAGGCAACCTTTTGTAGGTTAAGAAGTGAACTCAATGTGCTTGATTCTAGTAACTTTAAAAAATGAGCGTGTGTTGTCCCTTGCATTGCATTGTATAATATGCCATGTTTATTTTTATCGCATTGTTTTTAGGGCTTGGCTAACACGGTTACGATAACCCTTCCTTGGAGGAGTGAAAAAGCCTAACCGTGAATCAAACTTGACAAGCATTCTAGTTTTACCTTCTTGTATTGCATTGCATATGCATGGTTGTTGTTCTTGTCGTTTCTTTTCGGTTAAGCTTTGAGCAACCTCTGTGTTCGTCCATGGATAGAGAGAGCATTTTGACGCTCCCAAAGGTTCAAAAACTCTATTGCATGGCCATACGTTGCTCCTTGGGTGTTTATTGCCTATTTTCTTAAAAATAATACTAGCCTAAGGCAATCTATTTTGAAAAATTTTGAGGGTTTGAGTGAGGTCTCTCATATCGTGTTCCAATTGGTGTTTATTTGTGTCTCTTTGAATTGGAACCTGATTGGGAGAAGTCGCGTCGTAGTTCGGAACAAGAAGGGCGAAGAACAGTCACCGGACGCTGCACCGGACGCAGTGATGCTTCACCACCGCGTCCGGTCCCGGCGTCCAGCAGCGCGTCCGGTCATCCAGAAGACCAACTCTAGATCTAGTGATCGGACGCTGCACCGGACGCGCCTCTGTTGACCACCGCGTCCGGTCCCGGTTACCACCACTGCGTCCAGTCATTCGCGATATATTCCTGAACTCCCAACGATCGGACTCTGACCGCGTCCGGTCAGTCCGCACCGGACGCGTCAGGTCACTTCAGAAGCTTACTGGAGTGTGACCGGACGCTGCACCACCGCGTCCGGTCATATCGACCACCGCGTCCGGTCATCACGCGTCGAGCGGATCTAACCCTTCATAAAACGGTTCGTCTTCGGCCGTACCTTCTCATCTGCCCGAGCTCTTCGCGCCGCCGCCGCCCTTGCGCCTTCGCTGCACCCCCTGCCGCCGGTGAACCGCCGCACCGCCTGCCGCCGGTGAGCCGCCGCCACCTGCGCCGTCTTCCTCGGCCAGCCTCGCTCGCGCGCGCGCCAGCCGCCCGCACGTGCCCGCCCGTGCCATCCTCGCTCGCAGTCGCGCCGCCACCACCCTCGCGCCGCGCCGCCGCAGCCAACGCTCCACCACCGCCGGTGAGACGGGTTCCTGCAAGCCAGCTTCTCCTCCGACCGAAGAACGACTCATCCTCGCCTCCGATCGATTTTCGTCGATTTGCCCTAACCCTAGGGTTCGTCGGACGATCGTTCGTCGACGAGATTCGTCGCGCGTCGTCTTCTTCGTGAGGTTGTTTTGCGTCACCTTGACCTCCTTGCTAGGGTTTGTCGTAACTATTTCTTTTCAATCCTAATTATACCTTGTTTCGGCAAATCAGAGCTCGTTCGGCGATTTCGGGAATCTCGCAATTTAGGTCACCTCACCCTGTCAGTCATCTCGACGATCCGAGGTAGCTTCACGTTTCGATTCATATCGTATCTCACATGCTTGCTATCTCTAGGATTCGTACCTTTTAGTTATATATGTGTTTATAGTAGATCTCTCTATTCCGTCTTTGCAGCGAGTCTGTTGTGTGTCAGGGTGAGATCAGTTTGCTAAATCCGAGGCCAAGCCTGCGGATACGGATTGAGGCCAAGCCTCTTGAGTGACAGTTCATCATCTTACAGAGGTTCTCAGTCAGTGTGTCAGCATGGTGCGTTGCAAGAACACCGGTGGTGCTCCTGGTGACGGGGACGACAGTCCTCCTCGTCGGTCTGAGATTGCACGTGGGAAGCATGTCAAGGTCTTGGCCAGAAAGAAGAAGAAGACACTCACCGAGGCAGAGATTGCTTAGGCCGTGGCAGATGCAGCAGAGCAGGCAGAGAGAGGTGGCAGGAGCAGTGGCATTCGCATAGGCGAGCGTCGCTTTCATCTTGAAGGTCGACAGCTCGGCACAGAGGCCACTGAGGGTACTGAGGATAATGGAGCTACAGAGAGTATGGCAGTTGATCCACCTTCAGAGGCTCCAGAGGCTCCAGAGGCTACAGAGAACACAGAGGAGCAGCCAGCTCAGTCTCCACCACGTCGCCGCTCCACACGCGCCCGTACTCAGGTGTCTCCTAGGCCAGAGGGCCAGCGTCGTGGAGCACGTCCTCCTCCCAGAGCTAGAGGTTCACCCCCGGTCGAGCACTTTGACTTGAGGGGTGCTACAGCACGTCAGGTGCAGGGGTTGAGGTTCGTGGAGGTCAGTCGGTGGTTTCCGCCTGTGAGAGATCCCAGAGCTTCAGAAGGATTCTATACCCCTCTCCAGGAGGATTTCTATAGAGCTCTAGTTGACAGTGGTATTGCTTTCCGACCACAGAGGGTCTATCGACTTGAGTCACTAGTTGAGGTTGTGGGAGAGCAGCTACGACCGCACCTGTCCTTTCTGCCAGGCTTGTCAGATCTTCTTGGACGGACAGGTGCATACTGCGGCACATGGGTCAGAGAGTTTTATGCTTCACTATGGATTGATCCTGCCCATGATTTCATTCACTTTGCATTCCGAGGCCGCGATCACCGCCTATACAGCACCAGAATGCGGGAGATTCTCAGACTCCCAGCTTTTGACACAAAGATACATCAGCTATGTTATGGTCAGACTCCTCCACCGAGACGCCCTCACGGCGGGACAGTGCCACCTACAGACTTGGTTCGACCCTGCTTCCGTGAGCCTTTTGGCGAAGGGTCTCGTCGCACGCCTGCCAGCTTGACACCTCTTGCCAGGGTTTTGGATGCTATAGTCAGACGCACTCTTCTTCCCAGACTTGGCTACAGAGAGGGACTGACTCGGATGCAGCTATGGGTTATTCACCACCTCCTCTCACAGACTCAGTTTGACATTTGGGATCTTATACTTAGTGAGATGGAGGACACCATAGCTGAGGGCTTCAAGGGTAATCGTCAGCTGCCCTATGCACACTGGATCTGCTTCATTATCAGATCATCTATTCAGCTGCCAGCAGAGATCCGAGCTGAGATATCAGATACTACCACTGCTTTTCCTGAGTATGATATCCGTCAGCTTTGGGCGTCAGTCACCAGAGATCAGGCCCCAGTGCCAGGACAGCGTGTGCGACCTGAGGTTCCTGAGACAGCAGCTGAGCAGGACGCCACAGTTGATGAGCTCGCAGAGGCAGAGCTTGCAGATCTTGACGCTCAGCCTGCTGATCTTCCTGAGGATGGGACATCTGACAGCACTGATGAGGACTACCAGCCCATCCCCAGGTACCGGTCTCCTCGGTCTCACGACCACGAGGCCGGTGGCTCTGGTTCAGCCTCCCGCACAGACCCAGCCATGGTGGCAATACTTGAGAGGTTGACCCAGGCACAGGAGCAACAGCAAATACAGTGACAGGCTCAGGACACAGCTGCAGCACTTGCACAGATTCAGGCTCGTCAGGACGAGTTTCAGCGTCAGCAGCTAGAGATCCAGAGGCAGCAAGTCGAAATGCAGCGACAGCAATATGAGATTCAGCGACAGACTGCAGCTAGTCAGCAGCAGTACTTGGACCTCCTGCGCCACCTAGTCACTGTTGGGGTTCCTCCGCCTGCTTCAGTCCTGACTTCTACTTTACCATCTATTGATCCATCGAGTCAGGGACAGCCGGGTTTCTAGTTCACATCTCCACAGCAGTAGGTTCCCCAGTCTTTCCAGTCCCCGAGCTTCACGCCTATTCACACGGGGTTTACACCATCAGACCAGCCTCGCCCTCACCTCCTGACAGGCACACCTTTCGGTGATTTCAGTGCTACCTACAGCGAGTTGACTGGTCAGCCGACGCCCTCGCACACTACTTTTGCTACTTCTTCAGGGTTGTTAGCTTCAGAGGCAGCTATTCCTCTAGTGACAAGGACTGGTACTACAGAGACTCTACCTTCGTCAGTTGCCTCCACAGATCCTCCTGCTATTGGCTCGCTACAGGCTCAGGTCACTCAGACGGATCCCATTATGGCTACTATGACAGTACCTGTTCCTGCCGTTCAGACCCAGACAGTTACACAGCCACATGCTTCTTCAGAGGGTCAGCCAGATAGCTCAGATTCCGAGGGCGATTCTCTACACTTCATGATCACTCCGCGCACCTCGGCACCCGACACGACTTCGTCTGTCCCCCCATCAGATCCTTAGATTAGCTTTTTTGGCGCTTGATGCCAAAGGGGGAGAGAGAGTAGTTTCAGGGGGAGTTTTGAGAGAGGGTTTTTCGTTTTTTCCTGTGTGCTACATTCATGCATCATGTTTACTTTTCAGTCATTGCATACGTGTGACATGTCGTTGTGAGATAAACCTTAAGTCTTAATGTTTTATCCTGTCACTTTGTTATCTCTTGTCACCGTTGTTAATTATAGCTCTAAGGTTGTGCTTCCGTGCCTTACTCTGTCTTCTTATGAGCTATATCTGTTTGTGTACTAACGCTTTTTGTCTTATCTTATGAGTACACTCTTTTGGCTTGGGACACATAAGCATCTCCTAACCCTTCTATGCTTATTGCTTTTTGCTTATGTGAACCATGCATGCTCAAAAACCTCAACTCCAATCTTTCATATCTTAGTGTTGTCATCAATCACCTAAAAGGGGGAGATTGAAAGCATCTAGGCCCCGAGGTTTGGTTTCGGCAATTGATGACAACGCTTTATTACCATGACTAACGTGTGTTTTGCAGAAACATTGGTAAGTTAGGTCATGGAGGTTTTAACTGCTTTGGGCACCATGGTATTCATGCCCCTTGATGGAAATCGTTTCGGTTTTCAAAAGAGTGACGTCAAGATTAAGGACGGTTAGTTCCGGATGTCGAGGTGTTGAGAGACATTTGGAATAGTCGCTAGAATCTTCGTTTTTCTCTTTTGGCCGTACTATAAAGGGGGGCATGAGCGGGTAGCTTGACCTAGGCGAGTCCTATGTTTAGGTGTGGTGCACACTTGTTAAACTTGGCGCTAGGCAGCTCTAGAATAGCTCAAAGTTCAGTTGGAAGCAACTTGGTTCAAGTTGTGATGCGTTTCGAAGTGTTTCGGGTTGTTTTCCCATGACCGGACGCGGTCCTCGGCATGACCGGACGCGTCCGGTCAGTTCAGTTCCGCGGCTAGGGTTTCAGCTCTGAACACCGGACGTGGTCCTCGCGAGGACCGGACGCGGTGGTCAGAAGTCAACACGTGTCACTTGAAGGAAACACCCGATCGGACGCGACCAGGGTGTGATCGGCGCGTCCGGTCATAGTCCAGTAAGGTCCAGAGACGACCGGACACGTCCGGTCATCACCGATCGGATGCGGTCGCGCGTCCGGTGCGAGTACAGTAAGCTCCCTGCACGATCGGACGCGTTCGGTCACCCCTGACCGGTGCGTCCGGTCACTTAGGTGTTTTTTCGGTTTTTGAGCCGTTACGAGCGACCGGCGCGTTCCGGTCAGTACGACCGGCGCGTCCGGTCAGCTCGAGTTTTTGCTGAGTCAGCAGGTAACGGTTCGTTTTTGTCTGTGGGGTGTATAAATACATCCCCACCACCTCTTTTAGAGGTCTCTTGCTCATTTTGATCAGCTGATAAACACCTTTGGAGTGCAAGGTAGTGCAAGAGCACTAGTGAGGATAGAGATTTGAGAATCAAAGCTTGAGAGTTCCTCACTAGCGATTAGAGAGTAGCAAGTGTGCATCCACTTTCTCATTTGCGGCTTCGTAGTGGTCAAGTGAGAGTTCTAGCTTGTTACTCTTGGTGATCGCCATCACCTAGATGGCTTGGTGGTGATTGGGAGTTTGGTGATCATCCGGCGGAGCTTGTGGATGACCCAACTCATCTTGTGAGCGGTTGTGGGTGATTCACCGCGACGGAGTGTCAAAGAATCAACCCGTAGAGAGCACTTGATCCTTGCGCGGATCAAGGGGGAGCGACACCCTTGCGCGGGTGCTCCAACGAGGACTAGTGGGGAGTGGCGACTCTCCGATACCTCGGAAAAACATCGCCGTGTTCCTTGCCCCTTTACATTCAAGCATTTACATTCTCGTATTTACTTTCATTGCTTGTTTACATTCCTAGACTTGCCATGTTAAACTAGGTTTGGAAACTAGGGTGCAAAACTTTGTATCGGTAGACTCTCTAGGAACACAAGTAGACACTAGGGGTGAATTCCGGCTTGTAGGATTTATTCCTTGCATTTAAATTTTAGAAAAGCCCAATTCACCCCCCCTCTTGGGCATCTTGATCCTTTCAGCCTGTCGACTTCGTCGTCAGGAATTCAACTTCGCCTGTCCACTTTATCGATAGGAAATCAACTTCGCTAGACAGAGAAGTAGACGAGAAGCAAGAAATAATCTGAAGAAGACAAGTTCATTGAAGGAAAAGAAGATTGAACATGAAAAAGAAGACTGAATCAGGAGAAAATGACTACTTCGCCCTTACATAGATGAAGGGTTGTAAATATTTAGGTCAGGGGCAAAATAGTCATTTTATGTAAAATACGAAGACTAGGGCCCTATAAATACCCCCTCTGACATGTATGGTACGATCATGAAATGAATACAACTTTGAACGCAATTTTGTCTTGTTTGAAATGTTTCTGATGATTGTGTGAATTGTGTCGTCTGACCTAAACTTTTCACCCAACATCTGGCGCCCACCGTTTGTGCGTGCATCTAAAGATCTTCACGACCACAAGAAATAAAATGGCAAGACCAAACAAGAAGACCGTCAATGAAGAAACTGAAGATGAGCAACCACTCAGCAAAGATAGAGGTCTTACAAAAGAAGCCTTTCAAGGTGCAAACTCTTCAAGAACAGGCGAAGCTGAAGAACAAAGACTCAAAGAACTTGAAGAACGAGTTTTACAAAGGCAAAAAGAACTTGACGAATGTCGTGCAAGAGCACGAGAAAAACACTCAAACAAAGAATAGAAGAGGCCGAAGCTACCCTCCGCAATTTAAACGAGCAACTGCAAAATGCAAATCATAAAGTTATGAATCAAGAAGAATCACATCCAGCAACAAGAATCTCTCAAGAGAGAAATATTCAGAAATCATTCATATCAATTGAAACAAGCTCCCCACTGTCAACAAATTTGCAGCTAGCTCAATGGCCTATAGGGTATAAATTCAACATGATACCAACATTCGATGGTGAATCAGACTCAAGGTAATTCTTAATGAGTTTTGAAGCCATAGTAATTACAGGCGGTGAGGACGAAACCACACTTGCAAAGTCACTTGTCATGGCAGTAAAAGGTCCAGCACAACACTGGTATTCATCTCTAAAAGCAAGATCCATACAATCATGGGAACAATTAAAGACAAATCTACTTGTTGACTTCCAAGGATTTCAACCAACTGGTCTTACAGACATGGATTTATTCAACTGCAAACAATAGCCCAAAGAACCTCTAAGTCAATATTACAAGAGATTCATTCAAATCAAATCTCAAATCACAAATATCCTAGATGAAGTTGTCATAATTAGACTTCAGGCAGGACAATGTGCAGCACACCTTACTCGAGAAAAGCCAACTTCACTGGCTCAGCTTTACGAAGAAATCCAGAAGTACTGCAAGTCCGATGAGGATTATAGAAAAAAAAAATTGAGGAAGAAAACAGCTTCAGAAATCAAAACAAAAGCAGCAATTTTCATCCCCCCAAAGCAAAACAACTATGAGCGAAGACACTTCACCCAAGTCAATCAAGTTGAAAACAGAAATTCAACTACTAAAACCAATTTTCAACCTCAAAATCAATACAACAGTCAATACAACCAAAGGACATTCGAAAAAGGTGGCTTCAATTCAAGAGGAAGAGGAGGACGAGGAAGAGGAAGAACACCCCTAAGACCGGAAGACATGTATTGCATCATTCATGGCAAAGGGGCTAGACACACATCAAAAATGTGTCCAAAAGTAAAGAAAAGCATCGAAGAAATACAAGAAAAAAACAAAATCTCAAATCAATCAAAAGCTGTCAACCATATGATTCAAGGCCAACAAAACTCTTATTACCCAATTCAGTTTGGACACTCCCAAGCAATGATTCCAGGCCCATCACCATCGTATAGCTATGAACCAGTAGCAATGTACGATCCAAATCAATGGAGACAAAATCAACAACAAACAAATTTTCAAATACAGCCCGAATCCTCTGTGGCAAACAACAATCTACAAGGGAACAACAAACAAGACAACTCTCCAACTTCAATGGCAAGCAAAGGAAGAATCATGACAATCATTGGAGGAAATAGTATTGACCATGAAAACAACAATCAAAAGAAGAATTACTTTCGAAGAGTAAACTCTATCTCAACAGAAGGCCCATACAAAAAGACAAGATGGTCTCATCTACCAATTACATTCTCAGAAAAAGATTTGCAACTGAAAGACTATCAACACATGGATGCAATGGTAGTTGAAGCAAATATTGATGGATGGGCTGTCTCAAAAATTCTAATTGACGGTGGAAGTTCGGCAGACATTATATTCACAGCAACAATTGATGTCATGAAAATTGATCGCAAACTTTTAGGAAGAGCTGAGCACCCACTCTACGGCTTTGGTGGGAAGCCAATTCACTCAATAGGAAGAATAGTTCTTCTTGTATCATTTGGAACAATAAATAATGCAAGAACAGAACAAATTGCATTTGATGTAGTGGACATCCATTATCCTTATAACGCACTTTTTGGAAGGGGAACTTTGAATGCATTTGAGGCAGTAATAAGCTACTCTTACTTATGTATGAAGATGCCTATAATAAATGGAGTCACAGTCCATGGAGATCAAACCGAAGCAAGAAACATTGAAAAAGAATACACTCCTGGTCGGAAAAATATTCATACAATCAAGGAAGAAGAGAAAGAAGAAACAAAAAATGCAAAGCCACAAGCAAAAGCTCAAGCAGTCGAAGAAACAAAGAAAGTACCCTTAGACTCATTAGTCCCAAACAAACAAGTAATCATAGGGATAGGACTTTCTCAAGAAGAAGAAAACAGACTCATAGAATTTCTTCAAAGCAACAAAGATGTCTTCGCATGGACATCCAATGATTTAGGAGTCAGCAGAGATGTAATTGAGCACAAACTCGACATCAACCCAAACTTTAGACCCAAAAAGTAGAAACTAAGGAAATTAGCTGAAGACAGAATACAAGCTACAAAAGCCGAAGTCCAAAGGTTGCTAGATGCTAAAGTTATAAGAGAAGTCCAATTCACAACTTGGCTAGCAAATATCGTCATGGTCAAGAAAAAGAACGGAAAATGGCGAATGTGTATCGATTTTACAGATCTCAACAAAGCATGCCCAAAAGATAATTTTCCACTACCAAGAATCGACACACTAGTTGATCAAGCAGCTAGAAGTGAAATGCTAAGTTTCCTAAATTGTTTCTCAGGATATCATCAAATCTGGATGAGAAAAGAAGATGAAGAATTTACAAGTTTCATCACACCATTTGGAACATACTGCTTTGTAAGAATGGCAGAGGGGTTTCGCAATGCAGGCACAACATTTGTCAGGATGACTTCAACAGTGCTCAAAAGTCAGATTGGCAAAAACTTGCTAGCTTATGTCGATGACATAGTTGTCAAGAGCAAGAAAAGACAAGATCATATTCAAGATCTCCAAGAAACATTCTCAAATCTGAGAAAAGGAAATTTGAAACTAAATCCCGAAAAATGTACCTTCAGAGTACAGAAAGGAAAAATCTTTAGGCTGCATTGTATCAGCAAAAGGGATAGATCCAAACCCAGACAAAGTTCGAGCAAATTTTGAACATGAGAATTCCTGAAAACATAAAAGATGTTCAAAAATTGACTAGAAGACTTGCAGCTTTAAACAGATTTATCTCAAAATCAGCAGAACGAAGTCTACCAATATTTCAGGCACTCAAAGGATCCAAAAGAGACTTCGTATGGGGACCTTCGCAGCAACATACATTTGAAGAAATAAAAAAGTATCTATTACAGCCAAACACATTGATTTCACCAACACCAGGAGCAGATTTGCTATTATATGTTTCAGCCACAGAAATAGCAGTAAGTGCAGTACTAGTCCAAGAACAAGAAACAAATAATTCAAAATATCAAGTATCAGTCTACTATGTTTCAGAAGCATTATCCGGATCAAAAATATACTATTCTGAGATTGAGAAAATCGCATACACAGTGTTAACAGCATCAAGAAAATTGAAGCACTACTTTCAAGCACACAAAATCAGAGTTCTCACAAATTACCCTCTGAAAGAAATACTACAAAGTTGCAGAACAACAGGAAGACTGGGAAAATGGGCAGCAGAATTATCTCAACATTTTATAGACTTTGAAAAGAGAACATCAATAAAATCTCAAGTCCTAGCAGACTTCATAGCAGATTGGACACCCTCCCAAAGTTCAAGCGAAAATAAGAAGCAACCAGAATGGACAATATATTGCGATGGCGCATGGGGCTTCGCAGGGGCTAGAGCAGCTGCAATAATCATCTCGCCTTCAGGCATAAAGATAAAATATGCTGCAAGACTAGAATTTCAATGTACAAACAACATAGCAGAATACGAAGCCGTTTTACTGAGACTTCGCAAAGCAAAAGCAATAGAAATCCAAAGATTAGTAATCAAAACAAATTCGTAAATTGTAGCAGGACACATTGAAAAAGACTACAAAGCAAGAGATCCAGAATTAGCAAAATACTTGCAATTTCTCAGAGATCAAGAGAAACATTTTGAAGGTTTCACAGTCAAAAACATCTCAAGAAATGACAATTCAGATGCAGACGAACTAGCAAAAGTTGCAGCACAAAATACAAGCCTCCCTCAAGATGTTTTCTATCAAATCTTGAAACAAGCATCTATCAAAGCAGTTCAAGCTACACCCAGAGAAGTCCATATAATACAAAGTGAAGACTGGAGAGCCCCAATTATGGCTTACCTTTGTGGGCACTATGAGCCTGAAAACAAAGTCAACAACATAAGAATGAAGCAAAGAATAAGAAATTACAAGATCATCAACAATCAGCTATACAAACAAGGAATATGTACACCATTACTCAAATATATATCAGTAGAAGAGGGGAAAAAGCTACTATCAGAAATACACGAAGGAATTTGCGGCACACATCCTGGAGCAAGAACAATGGCAGGAAAAGCATTCCGTCAGGGATTTTATTGGCCATCAGCCCAAAATGACAGCAAAGAAATTGTTAAATCTTGTCATAATTGTCAAATGTCTACAAGCAAAGTAAAGGCTCTAGCAACAAATTTACAAACAATAGAACCAACTTGGCCATTGGTGAGATGGGGAATTGACATCATTGGAAATCTACCTATAGCACAAGGAAACCTTCAATATGCAGTAGTGGCAGTGGAATATTTCACTAAGTGGATCGAAGCTAAACCAGTGACAAACATGTCATCCTTCACAATGAAGAAATTTCTTTGGCAAAACATCATTTGTCATTTCGGAGTTCCAAGGCACATAACAGTAGATAATGGAACTCAATTTGATAGCCAAAATTTCAGAGAGTATTGTGAAAGTCTAGGAATTCAGTTATGTTTCGCATCTGTAAAACACCCACAGTCAAACGGTGCAGTCGAACGAGCAAATGAAATTATATGCATAGGAATATCCAAATGTCTCGTGGGGCTACCGAAAGGCAAATGGGTGGATGAGTTACCTAAAGTTGTTGGGTACATAACACCACAGTTTCAAGATCAACAAACTTCTCCCCTTTCAAATTACTTTATGGAGAAGAAGCGATGATGCCTGAAGAGATATAATTTCAAGGACCAAGAACAAATATTGAAATAATAGATGAATACCAACAAATGACAAGCAAAGATTTACTAGAGGAAGAAAGAATGAAGGCGATCCAGAATCTTGAGAAATATCAAAAGGAAACAGAAAGTTGGTATAATAAGAAAGTCAAACCAAGACAATTATCACCAGGAGACTTTGTCTTGAAAAGAAAAAGAAATGAAGACACAGTCGAAAAATTTTAGCAAAAATGGGAAGGATCGTTCCTCATCATAAGAACCAACAAGCCAGGAGCATTTCACCTAGCAAACATGAGTGGGAAGGAAATTGATCACACATTCAATATTCAAGACCTACAAAGATACTATCCCTAGAATTTGTTTTCATCTTTGTACAAAATAGAATAGCTTTTACATTCTGAAAATTTTCAATTCAAATGTAAACGAGCTGCACTCTTTTTCCACTCAAGGGGAACCCTTCGCAGGGTGAGTGGTTTTTTAACGAGGCAGTCTCCATTGTAAATTCTGATCAAAGTATAAATGAGAAAGCTAGTTCCCCTAAAAACAATCTTATCAACGGCCAAAGAGTATACTTCAAATATACTGATGTATCAGCAAAACACCCAAAGTAGGTAGCATCATTATTCAAACAAGCAAAAAACGATGCTAACCTATCAAAAGAATCATAAAATATATTCACTAAGGTGAATTTTGACTTCAAAAATGAAGTCTACATGTTATCTTCGCCAGAAAGAGCGAATAATATTTTCAAATTCACTAAGGTGAATTTTGACTTCAAAAATGAAGTCTGCAAGAGCGAATAATATTTTTAAATTCACTAAGGTGAATTTTGACTTCAAAAATGAAGTCTGCATGTTATCTTCACCAGAAAGAGCGAATAATATTTTCAAATTCACTAAGGTAAATTTTGACTTCAAAAATAAAATCTGTATGAGCGAATAATATTTTCAAATTCACTAGGGTGAATTTTGACTTTAAAAATGAAGTCTGCATGTTATCTTCGCCAGAAAGAGCGAATAATATTTTCAAATTCACTAAGGTGAATTTTGACTTTAAAAATGAAGTCTGTATGAGCGAATAATATTTTCAAATTCACTAAGGTGAATTTTGACTTCAAAAAAGAAGTCTGCATGTTATCTTCGCCAAAAAGAGCGAATAATATTTTTAAATTCACTAAGGTAAAATTTGACTTTAAAAATGAAGTCTGCATATTATCTTCACCAAAAAGAACGAATAATATTTTCAAATTCACTAAGGTGAATTTTAACTTCAACACTAAGGTAAAAATTTGACTTTACAAAATACGAAGTCAATTCATCGCCTTCGCTTAAAAAGTGAGGGGACAGTGTTTTTAAATTTACTAAAGTGAAATTTGATTTCACAAAATACAAAGTCAATTCATCGTCTTCGCTTAAAAAGTGAGGGGACGGTGTTTTTAAATTTACTAAAGTGAAATTTGATTTCATAAAATACGAAGTCAATTCATCGCCTTCGCTTAAAAAGTGAGGGGACGGTGTTTTCAAATTTACTAAAGTAAAATTTGATTTCACAAAATACGAAGTCAATTCATCGCCTTCGCTTAAAAAGTGAGGGGATGATGTTTTCAAATTTACTAAGGCAAAATTTGACTTCACAAAATATGAAGCCTATGAGTTGCCTTCGCTTAAAAAGTAAGGGGACGGTGTTTTCAAATTCACTAAGGTGAAATTTGACTTCACAAAATACGAAGTCAACACACTGCCTTCGCTTAAAGAAAGTAAGGGTATGTCTTCACAAAATAACAAAGTCTATGCGTTGCCTTCGCTTAATAAAAAATAAAAAATCTGTGTTTTGCCTTCGCTAAAAAATAAGGGGACATCAGTCCTTTCACTTAATAAATCATATTACATAAAAATGTCTACACAAATACACACATAAAAACACTTTATTGTGTCAACAAATATACATATCAAATATTTTCTGAAGCAACAATAGCTGCTGCTTCATCAATCAAATCTTCAACAACTCTATCTAAAACATGATCCACCTCTGAACTAAGATAGTCTTCGGAAATATAGCTCGGCGAAGCACTTGAACACGAAGACTGAAAACACACAAGGAAAATGCCATCAAAATTTGCTTTACATATGTCTCCACATCACAACATAAGCACAAATACCTGAGAAAATTTGCTGCAATCAACAACAAGAGGCAAACATCTCTCATTTTCAGCAATAGAGAATTCAGTCTCAAATTCTAGAAACAAGCACATCCCATCAGGAAAAATATATATAAAAAACCACAAACAGCAAAATTTATGTTCGCTTATGTTTCACAAACACATCAAAAGAAGATTTTGCCTCTTCAGTAGCATACTCCAACCATAAAGTAGGCTCAGCAACAAAGTTATCTTTACACATTAACAAAGGCATAACCACAACTTCATCCAGTCCAAAGTTCAACATTTATAAAAACGTTAAAAGTTTTTCAAAACCTCACCCCTCGAATCTAAAATCTAAACTATAACAAACTAAAGTACATGATCCCGAGCATCATCATCCCTCGCCCTCTCTTGTTCAAGTCTTTCTTGCCTCCTCTCTGCCTCCACATCAGAAGCAAGTCTCTTTTCAAGCTGCTACAACAAAGCAAAATAAAACAACAGATAAGAAAAAACACAAGGAAAAAACAATGAATCAAAATCACATATAGATAACATACTTTTTCCATCTTTTGCTTAGCTTTCATAAAGGCATGCTCCCTTCCACCTTGATTCTAGTATTCATAAAAATACTTCTTACAAAGCATTTAAGTACGAGAAGAAACTTGGATAAGAGATTCCACTGACGGAAGCCTGTAACTTTGACCATACAGTTTCTCATACAAAGGATCATTAGCCTCCTTCATCAAGTGAAAAATGGCACGACTTGAATACATACAACTCAAATCAGCAGAAGTCTATAAAACAGTAGGCAGATCTTCATATTGGCGGTAAAGCCAAGCAAAGAACGGATCGAATTCTCCAAGCTCCCAACAAGGATCTTCTGGCATCGCACCAAATTTATCATAGCAATTTTTGCAAAGTTCCCACAACCGATTGCACTTATTATGAAAATTCTGATCCTTTTTAAGAGATTTTTCTCAAGATAATTCTTCTCTCACAACTTTCTTAAGATCTTTCTTTAAATTATCGTAATCTTCAGTCTTCGTTTCAAGTTTAGTTCCGACAGAAATACATCTAGACTCCATATTATGAAGAGCTTCAACTGTTTCTATTCTTTCTTTCTTCTTAGCAGCAAGTTGAGATTTCAGAGAATTAATCTCTTCAACAAAACTTTTTTCACGAAGTGCAGCATTTTTTGCATCATCCTCAATCGATTTACGCAAACTCCTTTGCAAAAGTGCATTCTACATATGAAGTCAAAAATATATTACAAATCAAAATAACAAATCTAAAATAAAATTTACGCAATAAAGATGACAGTCAAAATGATCGAACCTTGTAAATCATGGAAACACTGGCATCTGCCAACTCAAGCGAAGATTTGCCAACAAGTTCGGCCTCCGCATGAGGAACCGCGAAGGCATCATCAATGCACTTTGACAACTTTAATTCTGGTTTCTTTGGCATAATACGAAGTTTGTCAAAACCAATCCCAATAAATTTGAAAGTATCTAAGTTCACACCTTGAGCCTGGCAGTATTCCATACAACGTTTATAAGCTTCAAGATTTACACCATCAGGAACTGTTTCCAAAACTTTAGCTGGAGTCACAGGTTCCTGGGCAACTTCTTTCATCTTTCCAACATCAACAGTTGTCTCCCTATGAGAAGAAGAATCAGGAAAAAATTTCTCTGCAAAGACAAAAACAAGAATTAAAAGAAGACAAAAACAAAACAAAAATACGCGAAGTAAAAAAAATCACCTGTAGAAACACCCTTTTCAAGCTGGAAAGACACCCTCTCACCAGTAATCACATTGATAGTAGACTCGGAAAGACGAGAAACACGGTCATGTTTAGCCTCCTCGTCATGAACTTCATCATCAGATTCATCAAAATCAAGGGCGAGAGTTGTGGTACCCTTAATTTTTTATGTCTTTGCACCAGGCACAACAACTTCAGAAGCACCCTTTTCACCAACTGTAGCATCTTGCTCTACCCGCAAAACATTCTCTAAAACTTCACAACCTAAGTTAGCACCTCCAGACAAAATTACAGCTTCTATCTCATCACCAAATTTTCCAGGATCATCCCGGGGAGTTTCAACAGAAAATCTTTGAGAGGATGGCCCAGCAGTCTCCTACGAAGCCAATACCTCACCTTCTTCTTGTGACTCACCAACAGTGGCGGCCACAGTCACCGGAGAAGAAACCGGATTAACTGGATCAGAAAGAATATCTTCGCCAACATTTTGTTGCGACGAAGTCAAGATAGCTTCAGCAACACCACCATGGGAAATGTTGACCATCAAATTCTAAAAATAGTTATCAAGTGGAGTCAACATAGGAGGAGTCAACCCACTAGAATCAAAAACTAAACTAAAAATTCTCACCTCATCATCACAAGACATTTTCTTCAAAGCTTCATCAATAAAATTTTCTGACAATTCAGAATCAGAAAAATCAGCAGTCTTCGCTTTCTTCTTTGAAACTCTTTTAGTAAGCGGAGGTCCACCCCTCTTTTTCCTAGTAACATTATCGATACTAGGCTTCGCACTTCTAGCATAAGCCGGAGCTGGCCTTTCACCATATTCTATCTGAGCAATATCAAAAACTCTATTCAGTCTCTTATAATCTGAACCAAGGATTTTATCTATAAGATCTTTCTCTTTCTTTAAAAATTTTTCAAGAATTTCAACAGCTTTAATTTTAACAGCAGAAACCAATTCTTTGTCTTCGGTATACTTCTTTGGACGAAAAACTTCATTATCTGGAAAGATATAAGTTTTCCCTCTGACTACCTTTTCATAAAATCGAACAAAGCTCCAACCTTTCTTCAAAGGCCAAATTCGAGCAGCAATATACTCTTCACAAAAATCTCGAGCACTTTGCATACTTGCAGCAAGCTTATAAAACTTCTCACAAGATTTAGAATTTCTCGGACTTTGAAATTCAGGTTTACAGTCAAAACTGTTCTTGTGCATCCTTGCAGCCAAGGATATCTTCTAACAACTCTGTTAGCTTGATTCTTCTCCTCGACCAAAAGAACTTTATGGTAAAACCAATAGCGATACCAATTTTCAATCCACTTATTTTTTGAAGCAGGAGCTATCTGTTTAACACCGCGAGCTTGCTTAAAACTACAACATCCAAAATATTTGATGACACTTTTTCCATCAACCATTTTACTCCGAAATTGTGTATGCATCTCATGAATAGAACAAAAAGCTCCAATATCCAGATTTCCTCTCTGAGATTTTACTGCCCAAACAAAAAGAGCGATTTTTGTCATACCATTTGGAGTCAAATGATGCATCTCAATGTTATAAGCTTTCAGAATTTCTTCAACAAAATCTTGACATGGCATACGAAGACCAATCGCAAAATAGTCACGAAATATAACACATTTATCAGGTTCTGGCCTAGGAACTGTCTCATTCTGCAGAGGTAATCTAACATCAGCTTTTTCAAGCATTCTATTTTTAACCATCCACTGCAATTCAGACTCATCAAACAAGGATTTTCCAAAGTTCAGAGACTTCATATCATCACCAACAAGCTCCAACTCCGATGCAGAAACATTAGACAAATCTTCATCAGAAACAGAATGCTCAGATTCAGCTGGCGAATTTTCAGAAGCATTCTTCTCCATGTCTGACATCTGAATACAAATATATATATATATATATATATATATATATATATATATATATATATATATATATATATATATATATATATATATATATATATATATATATATATATATATATATATATATAAACAAAAATAAACATACGAAAGTACAAAACATAAACTAAAAACATCAACTAAAAACATCAACCTCAGAAAAATTACCTTCGCAACAAAAGAAGAAACGAAGGAATAAAATGACTTCGACCAAAATCGACTTCGCGGAAACTGAAAATTTCATCAGCACCTCCCCGTCTTCGATCACGTACCCTGAAGAGGGGAATACAGCGCAGTATATATAGGCGACTTCGGAAAATTAATCGTTAAAAAACATTGTTCATAGCATAACGGTCATAAACGGTCAACTCCAAAGTTCGGGACGGTGTTTTTTGTGACTTCGCTTTAAAAAATTCAAAATTCATGAATTTCAGACCTTTGGAATAGGCCTTCATTCGCGAGGGGCTACTGTTGGGGAATTAACTTCGTCCAAAAAAACTCAAGCCCAAACTTTGGAGTATGAAAGATATAAAAATATTATAATGAAATTCACTTGCAGAAAAAATATAGCGAAGAATGTATTTTGACTTCGTCGTCAAGAATTCAACTTCGCCTGTCGACTTCGTCGTCAAGAGTTCAACTTCGCCTATCGACTTCGTCGTCAAGAATTCAACTTCGCCTATCGACTTCGTCGTTCAACTTCGCCTATCGACTTCGTCGTCAAGAATTCAACTTCTCAAAGTCGACTTCGTCGTCACGAATTCAACTTCTCCTGTCGACTTCGTTCATTGAAGTAGACGAGAAGCAAGAAATAATCTGAAGAAGACAAGTTCATTGAAGGAAAATAAGATTGAACGCGAAAAAGAAGACTGAATTAGGAGAAAATGACTACTTCGCCCTTACATAGATGAAGGGTTGTAAATATTTAGGTCAGGGGTAAAATAGTCATTTTATGTAAAATACGAAGACTAGGGCCCTATAACTATCCCCTCTGACATGTATGGTATGATCATGAAATGAATACAACTTTGCACGTAATTTTGTCTTATCTGAAATGTTTCTAATGATTATGTGAATTATGTCGTTCGACCTGAACTTTTCACCCAACATGTAGCAGTGGCTTTGCTACAGTTTTAATATGTTATTTACTTCTACAACTACACCTTAAAATTAGAAATATGATGAATAACCTTATGATATGAATTAATTAAAAAAAGGGACAGACCCTGTGTCAGAGGCTCCCACATGAGTGGGGTCTGGAGAAGGGATAAACCGAGGCAAGTCTTTCTCCCACATGATATGAATTAGTTATGTCTAAAAAAATCTAAATCAAAATTTATTGCTTGGTATTAATTTGTTTATAGTTGCACTTTGATGTGAGGTTCAGATTATAATATTTGGTCAAAATGAGCATGGCTATGTCATATATGGATGAGGTTTGTTGGTACTTGTGATTTGTTGGCAGGTTTTGAATCTTATTCTATACTTTGTTTGGGCTAGATTTATTCTTTTGCAATGTCATTGAAGTAGTTAACCATTGAATGAAGTATCTCATATGCACATTGCATAGCATAACATTTGCATTTGACGTTATGTCGCCATTTGTTGGCTGCGACTTGTACCGGTACAGCATCATACAGTGTCCCATGGAGGGGTATGATGCGCACTCTTACAGTGTCCCATGGAGGGTTAAGAGTTCAGAAGAGCATCACATTTGCATTATATATGCATCCCTTTCATGTGGTGTGAAATGAATGGAAGCGATGTTTTTTTACTGAAGTGTGAATCATGTATCGAGGTAACATTGGGATATGTTTTTTTTATGGAAGTGAATTTGTATTGGTGATTCTGTCTATCAATTATTAATCTTTTAAGTATTAAAATAAGTTGAGTGAGTGGTCTACAAGGTAGCGTTTTTAAATTGATGTTCATATACCTTTAGTTTTTATACATTATATGACTCACTTAAATCATTGTCTAATGAACTTGTGGATTAAATGGCATGTTAAAACAATTTACTTGTTGGGATTATTTTCAATCACACTCGTTTTCTATCTTTCTAGGTACTTGAGTGGCATACTTGAAGAGATGGGATTAGCGGCACAGCTTCACTATTTCACCCACATTTAGATAAAATAATGTCACTATGTGCTTCCTGTAATAAACTTAGTTTATCTTTATGGTGATCCTTCATGGTTTAATAAAAATGTTTAAATTGGAGCTTCATTTAATTATAGTTTTATTCTTATTGTTGCTTCCGCGCTTTACTTTGATGTTGGGTTTTTGTTGCCGAGTTTTATACTCGGTCTTGAGGGAAGGGGCGTTAGTGATATTTTGGGCTTTTGTGGCGCCTGGGGTGTTACACCACACCACAAATGCGGTTGTTGTGGTCTCGCAAGACTATAAACCCCCTGATGTACAACAATGGTGCGCGCAAGCACCGAGTAATTAGAGGTGTACAAAACCTCACTAAACACTAGGCCTAACACCCAAAGCAAGCGCAAAGCGGTGGTCTAACTAATTTAAGCACTTCGCAAAGCACCTACGCTAATTATTGAATATTTCACAAAGCACTTTGGTGTCCAGGGGAACTAAAAATGTGTCTCAACTCATATGGCACTTCCATGAGCTCTAACACCATCCATTTGGCTGGCCATGGGGCTATTTATAAGCCACCAAGTAAATAGAGTCATTGGTTCTCTCATTGGGCACTCCTGCGCACCATCGGACCTAACTGCTACAGGGTCATCGGACCAATTCAGACAGGGTCTGACACCCTCCAACGGTCATTGACATGGCGACCGTTCAAGCCAACCATTGCGCACGCCTGAGCCTGACTTGTGGGGCCACCGTCGGAATAGGCCGACTCCCCATCCACGGACTAAGACGACGCCTCACGCACCTCTCGGGTTCTCTCTGGAACCATTTCCAGAACTTTTCCTAAACCGTCGGACTGGTTGTATATAGGTTTAACGCATTTGTCTGACTCTCACATGTACCTACCATATATATGTGAACAGTATCCGCTTATAGTCCGAATACTAGACTGGGCGCTGCTGCCTGCGGTTAAAAAACCGTCAGACTCTAGGACATATAGTCGGACGCTAGCACAAGGCTAGGGTCCAACGCTCATATATACCTGTCATATATAGTCCGACACTATATATGACTTAGTCTGACGCCCCTGCAGCCCTTTGATTTCTTTGTTTCTTCATGATTTTTGCGTCCGGCTTGGTTCCATTCTTCATGGCTTAAACTATGCTTGATCCTATAGGTCTTCAAATATGCTTCTAACGTCTTGCTTCATATATTGATCATCGGATCACCACGTCGCCTCCATCCAAATCACATTTGCACCCTATTGAACTACAAAACAAACACTTGCAAACATGTTGTCATGTTGATCATCAAACACCAAAATCTAAACTAAATGGTCCGATGGTCTATTTTCCTTACAATGCATTGCATTGCATCATTTGCATTGCACTTGAAAGTATATTTATATTTCTACGAAACAATTGTTGTATCTATTATTAACCTATTTAAATTTGATGATTAATTATACTGTGATTAAAATAACTTGGTTGAAGCAGTTTGCTTGCTGAGGTTTTCTAGAAACCTCACACTTGTTTCCCATTTCAGTTACATGAGCTTCAAGGATGATTGGTGGGATTGGAGCAGCAGCACGAGTGCACACTTGTTGACATATACTTCAAACAAACATATTGTTGAAACAAATTAGTGGTTGTCACAAATTAATGGTTGTCTGAGTCTTTCCTCATTGTAATAAATACCTAAGGTTTGCCGGTTGTTTTTGAAGATATTTTTGTTAATATCATCGTAGAAGACTTAATTTATTGTTCAACTTAGATGACGTTTGTTGCTTCCGCGTTCTCTGCACCATAGGGAAACGATAAGGCATTCTTCAACATTCTGTCCAAAGGTTTCAGTTAGATCGACTGTGGGTCATGACAAGTCCTCCCCTCCTTAGAAAAAATGCACTTGAGCATCCAACCTGAGAGCAGCCAGTTCATGGCGAAGGTTTCATTAGACTCGGTAGAATGTTCCGCGCTGAACACTTGGGAAAAGTTAGTACCTGCCGCTGTCCCCATTTGCTCCACCACATTAGATTTATGATTTGCACTTTCTTATACTGAAACTGAGATTAACTCAGCAGGACGCAGCTAGCAGAGCAACAGACAAATTTGAGCAGGTCGATAAATTATTACAGCACAAATGCAGCTGATGTATATAGTAACTAAATATACAAGATTGGGCTTTCCTACTGTGCACACTACCATTGGTACAACACCGGCATCTATAGCCTTGTCCAGAGATTAAAAAAAAACACCAACAGCTATATCACCTCCTCTCATCAATAGTAAACTTATCCCCCACAATAGAACCCACCCAAATTCTGATGCAGAAGCATCTGTATCTCAACCTGGTTGCAACTCGCAAGCAACTAGCCGAATATGCCGTCAATAAGACAAACATAAGCCACAAGAACCTCCGGGCTGTGTCCAGCCAGTGGTCAAAATATTACATAGTGTACATGTGAAGCTTAATGTTCCATCAATGCTGCATCGGTCTCTGACAATGGTGCTGAAAAGCAAGCAACAAGTTTGATCAGTTTGGAAACATTTTTCTTAGTAGAGACACAATGGGTTCCTAGAAACATTATCCATAATCATCTCTAATGATGAAACTGAAATATAGGGCATGGCTGTTGAGGACTAACGAAATTTAACATCATGAAAGCTTATTGAAGTGCATGCATACCACATCTGCATAATTACTTCCCAAAATAAAATCCATCGAGTTTAAGACTTACCAAGTAGGTCCTCGTCTGCATCATGGAACAACGAAGATTCCGTCAACAGAGGAGGGGAGAATACTTGATCCAGGGCGTCATCAGTGATAAAGGACTGATGTGCCAGACCACCAGCCGGGTCAAGAAAACTCATGGCACTGATCAAATCATGTCCATTCAGTTCACTTAACAGAACTGGACTTGTGTTTATCAGGCTATCCGCATTGTAGTAAATGCCACTTGTGCTCTTTGTGAACTTCATCTGAGGTGGCAACAAGCCTAATCTTTGGTTATGTCCATTTGTCACTGAATCCATATCCTTCTTTGCAGCACCAGTTGACAGCGGAATAAAGAAGTGCTCTGAACCATCATCACTATTTTTATCTTGTGGCCTCTCTGCATTCCTCAATGGCTTTGATAAAGCAGCTTCACGAATAGACCGTCTAATGTCATGAGCAGAATAGTCATCATTTTCTGCAAAGACCATATTGACCAAAACAATTCAACGATGATATTCATGAAAACACTTCACTTTCTATATCTACAGGAAGAAAACAAAAGAGCATAGAGTATATAAGGATAAAATGGAAAAGCTGAAGAGTAAGAAATACCACGCATTGAACCATTCATTTGATCTTTAGTTGAGGGTATGGTAAGTGTTTTCTCTTCTGATGTGATCTCCTGGCTAGGTTGACGAGCCAGCACATTCCGTTTTTGCGTCTGTGTTCCTTTTCCAGAAGAACTTGGAGTCAGACTAAATAATGGTGGTAGCTTTAGAGCAGGACTGCCCCCAGGCTTGTCCAAGTGTGTAGAAGAGAGCTTAGAACTGATCTCCGAAACTTCACTGCTTCTTTCCTGCATAAATGTGGGTGGTCAGAAAGCCGTAGAATAAATGTGCATGCCTGATATAGCAATATTTTATGCTTGATAAATGTTTACAATATAGAAATCTGATACTGCTTCACACAAAAAAGGTATTGTTTAGCCATAGCTGCTATATGTCGATACCCTACTTCAACAGTGGGTAAATCATCATAAAACAAAACAGCCTATTAGTTAAAACTTTCTATTCTTACTTCGGATCTTCCAAGCCCTGCGCTTTGTACTGACAGTGGTAGCCTCGAGTTCAATTGATCCATTGAGTTAATAGATACACTATTCACTTCTTCTGAGAGTTCATCAATAGACTGCTGCATTGCCGGAATAGCCTCCTTGAGTTGATTAATTAGACCCTAGACAAAGGAAACAACAGCCACATATTAAAATTAAAAACCAATCAAATACTGTTGAACCATTCACCAGTAAAATCCAAAAACCTGGTGGCTACTGATAATGATAGAATTGTCGTTATTATTTAAGCTGTGGGAGGTAGGAGTCGACAGGTAGGAGTGGGAGACAGGGAGACGGGGCTTCAGTCAGACCCGAGGGAGAGGAAGCACCGCAACAAATCTGTTGCTCTGCTTAATTCCCTCCATCAATAGTTACAAACATTTATCCCCTCCTAACCAGTGTTCCACAAGGCGCTATTAGGCGCTCGCCTAGGTGCACTTAAGCACTAGGCAAAGGGGCACCGCCTCGCCTAAGGGGCTAGGCAGAGGATAGGTGGTGTGCCCCCAGATCCAGAGCTGCGCTGCATGTGGCAGAGGTAGGTGCGGCCGGGAGGAGGCTAGAGGCAGGCGCGGCTGGGAGGAGGCTAGCCGCAGGCGTGGCCGAGAGGCGGCAGGTGACAGGCGACGTGGGGAGGCCAGGAGGGTGGGCAGAGGCATCTACGACGGGCGCGGTCAGGAGGAGGCAGGGGCGGCGGGTGACGAGCGCAACCGGAAGGAGGCAGAGGCGATGGGCACAAGCAAAGGAATGCGGCTGGAACTAGGACAGAGGAGGTAGATGGATGAGGTTGGACTAGGGCCTTGTTTAGATGTGAAAAGTTTTTGGTGAAAATGTTACATCGGATGTTCCGTACGATGTCGGAAGGGGTTTTCGGATACTAATCTCTACAACTACTCCCTCCGTCTAAGAAAACATGCAATTCTAGCACAGTGTCATGGTTTAGTATCTCAAGTTCAATTAATTATAGATAAAAAAATATCAATATTTATGATATCAAATAAATACCATTAGATTCATTACGAAATGTATTTCTTAATAAATTAATTTGAAGTCATAAATGTGAATAGTATTCATTAAAAATTTGGTCAAACGTAAACTACTTTTACCGGCACGCAACCCGTAGTTGCATGTTTTCTTGGACGGAGGGAGTAAAAAGCACCGAAGGTTTTCGTGCACCGGAGACTTTCACCGCGTGCCTGCGATCGCGAGTCGCTCAGCAAAATCAGCGCGTGCCTGCGATCCACGAGTCGCCCGGCAACAAAAAAACGTGCCATTCTTTCTGGTCTTTCCATGCATGGATGTATGCATGTGCACCCCAGCACTCCAAGAGATCCATATCCACGGTAAAAGCATAAATCACAGGGAAAAACAACAATCAGGGAAATATTAACGTCCACAATCGTGCTGCCCGGCTGCATGCACCCCGGCCCGGTGCTCCAACATCTGCGGTATTCTTTTCTTTCATGCAAATCCAGGAAGCGCAAATCACAGAAAAAAGACCAACAATCAAATCCTCTCCAACAGATCATGGAAGGAATAATAAACACCTGAATCATCTCCGTCTCTCCCTTTCACAACCACCGCCGACGTCACAGCCGTCTCCTCGGCGGATAATTGAACGTTCAACAACTGCGCCCAGCTGTCCGGGATGCGGCCCATGACTAGGGCGAGCATGTGGTTCAACTGGGGCTTACGCGTGCCGCCGGAGCTGCTCGCCGATGACTGCAGGAGCGCGCGCCCATCAGCAAGATTCCACTGCTGGCCATGCATGAGGATTGAGGCATGAGCAAGGTCTCCATTGAGTAGTCCCTGCGCTCGGCACGGGCGGCAAGGGTGCCTACTAAGCCAAGGCCTCGATGGGCCTCACCTGCGTAGCATCGGACAGCGACGCGGCGTTCTTGCTGGTGAGGCGGCAATTGGAGTCCCTAAACGTGGACAACATGCATCCTGCTTCATTTAGGTTGATAATAAGGGAGCACATGCCATTCGAGTTTTCTTTCTCTTGCCCCACGTGCAGCTCGTAGCTAGCCACTCCAGACATTCATGATCTGTAAGTGCTCGCTCCGTTCTCATTCATTTTTTTTTATATGTTCTGTCAGGTGAATTCGTGATCTGATCTGTCTCAATTTTACAACTATTGCCGCTAAAGCAAATGGGCTATGACCGGGCCACGATGACAAATTTTTTGCTAACCATGGGTAATTAGCTACACGTGGCATCACTTAAATGATTTTGTTTCAAAATAAAGACTACATACAAAGGATTCTTATTTCTGCACAAGCCATGAGGATACATGGGTCTGCTCATCAAACTTATTGAATAGAATCAAATAGAAAAGGTCATCAAGGTTTCTGAATTTTAGAATGAATATAAGATATTCAATTTTATTAGGTTTTATTTACTACCAAGAAGACTGAAAAGGTTAGGTTATATTGCATAAGCAAATAAATGTTCTTTGTATGATAATCTTTTAGACTACATGTTTTATTTTGGATTTTAAGTGGATGGAGCATTGGCTTGGGTGCTCATTGACCTCAGACTGTGGCTGCTGCTCGGGTAGCCCTAAAAGTGGTCAGGAATTGTTTCGTTCCTGTTGCAACGCACGGGCATGATCCTAGTAAAAAAACTAATTACATAGCTTGCCTGGAAACCGCGAGACGAATTTATTAAGCCTAATTAATCCGTCATTAGCACATTTGTTACTGTAGCACTTTAGTGTCTAATCACAAACTAATTAGGCTCAAAACGTTCATCTCGCGATTTCCAACCAAACTGTGTAATTAGTTTTTTTTCGTCTACATTTAATGCTCCATACATGTGCCGCAAGATTCGTTACTGTAGTTTTTCGTGAAAAGTTTTTGGATCTAAACAAGGCCTGGGTAAGGTGGGCAAGACTCTTAGACCGGCCTTTCTGTCTAATCTAAGCCCACTGTTCTGCTGTTTATTCTTTTATTTTAGATGTAACATATGTATGTGTACAAAACGCATAGAAAAATGCCTTAAGGCTTGCGTAGGCTCGCTTATGCTCTAGGTGGTGGGTCATTGCCTAGGGAGCGCCCAGTGCCTAATGTAACCTTGCTCCTCACAAACCAATCTATGATCCAATATCCTATATTTGTGGGAAAATAAATGGAAAATAAACTAATACAATATCTCCTTGAGCCCGTGGCCTCCTGCTGGGCCAGCATGCATCTAGCCACGTGGGCGCTTCCAGCATTCGTACGTGACCAGTCATAATAGATAAACTGACAAGTTTTAAAATTGCATGGAGGTTGTTACCTGTATACTGACTAAATGCTGGCGATGTTCAGCTAATGTCGCAGTTAATGAATCAGAATGAGTACTGGCCTCTCCGTCAGATGCACTCCTCAGTAATTCAGGCCCCTCTCCATCATTCGATTTGGCCTATCAAATTAGTAGAAAGCTGAACATTAGCTCAATAATATGTAGTTTGGTTCAAAGAAGAATGCGCAGATGTACCAGGAAGTCACAACATTAGCATATGATGCATATCGAATGCAATACAGTGCTTATATGCATCTGATGTATTGGGGGAGCATATGCAGGAATACCTTGTTATAATGCAATAAGGCTCAGCTGAGCAGCCTTACACATCCCCATTTCTTTAGTCTATAAAATTTACATTACATTTCATAATGTGTTATGTTGGCTTTATGGTCTATCAAGCATTTAGCCATTTTACTAACTGTATTAATTGTACTACAATAAATTCATATATGAATCATAGCTCATATGCTTATGCAAGATATATGAATCATTGCTCATATGCTTATGCAAGATATACGAAACTAACTAGCTACATATACTGTTATTACAATTTCATTGTACATTCTAATTACACCCCTGATATTGTTCAATATATTTTGCTCTAGTCCAAATAGAGTGAATAATTTCTGTCTGTTCAACTTGTGTCACTATCCGCTCTGAACCCACAATAAAAATATTAAACAGGATGCAAGACGAAGAAATGCGTCTGAGAAAAAAAAATATAGGATAGAATATTGGATGAGCGCTTGGAGATTGGCAATCAACGTGCCTGAACCGTGACCTCTTTTTGTCTTGTGCCCGTTTTGTCCCTTTTTGTGTCTCCCTGTTTCTCGTCTCTTTTGGGTTTCATCTCTAGCCTACCCCAACTTGCTTGGGACAAAAGACTATGTTGTTGTTGTTGTTGTTTTGTGTCCAGTAATACCCCTAAGCCACCATGCGCATATCGTAATTCCATTAATTAATACTTCCTCCATCCAAATTATAAGTCATTCCAACTTTCTTGGAGAGTCAAAACATCTCAAGTTTGACCAAAATTATACAGAGAATTACAAAGATTTATGACATCAAATAGGTATACTATAAAAATATTATTAATGAAGAATCTAATGATACTTAGTTGGTATCATAAATGTTATTGTTTTATTATATAAATTTAGTCAAACTTGAGATGTTTTGACTCTTCAAGAAAGTTAGAATGACATATAATTTGGGATGGAGGGAGTAGAATTTTATGGTGTAATAGTCCTGACACAACGTGTAACATATATGTTTAGATTGAATACATCTAGCAGTTTGGATGCCAAAGAAAAAGAACATTCAAGTAGTCAAAATGGGGTTAAACCGTTGAAGTATTGTCAACACTACAGATGACAACTACCATAAATTGTCAGTTTATTAAGCGTGTATTTCGTTCGGGGACATGGTGGGATGAGATGGATCCAATCCAGTTTTTAGGGATAGAACCATCCCTGTTTGCTGTTTGGTTGAGGGGATAGGACGGTTCCTGGGTTGGATGGGGTATTTGCCACCGTTGCTCACTGTTGTATTGAGACCCACCTTTATTCCATGGGACCAACATGTCAATCTCTCACCATTCTTTTCTCTTTTATACACAAATTTTCCTCCGAGACAGACAGCACAGCCACCGTTACGCCCCTGCCACCGCGAATTCCTTCCCCACGCACTGCACGAGCACCTTCCTCACACGCTGCGCCAACCGAAGCCCCTTCCCCACACACTACGCCGCCTGGAGCCCCTTCCCCACGCGCTGCACCACTCGGAGCTCCACTGCGCCGTGCTGCCAGGATGAGGCCGCCACGTGCTCGAGCACAGGGAAGACAAGAATGTGGCAAGCTCAGCCCTCTCCCCCACGAGCTCCAGCCACTGAAAGCTCCAGCACGGGGAAGGCAAGGATGCCGCGAGCTCAGGCCTTGGCCCCCTCCCAGCGAGCTCCGACCCGCTGTTGGCCCTCGATCTCCTGCACAGGTGAGCAGCAAGCTCACCTCCACACCCACACACTCACTCATGGCTAGAGGTAGAAGATGAGGTTGAGCACAGAACACACACACAAGTGCTGCTGCACTTTCCTGAATGTTGCTGCTGCTGCACGCAAGTGCTGCTGCTGTGAACTGAACTGAATATTACATTACAGAGGGGTAGGTTCAGTTTGTGTATGAACTGAAACCAGAGAAGGTGGGCTGCTGAACTGCAGTCAAAGTCTACTGTCCTAGCTGCAGGATAAGCCTGCAATATTTATTAGCTAAGGGACACAATGGCCTACCAAAAATCTGTCCCCACTACACCTAGCCAATATTCCCACTATAGCTTGGCTGCTGTTCAACCTTTCAAAGTTGGTCTGCAGTTTCAGATTTCTAGTCACCAAGCTGCAGCCTTGACGGAAGATTGGTCTGCAGCTGCAAACTTCTGTGCAAGACCAGCAGCAAATTATTCAACAATTCTTCCCCTAATCTTGCTGCTCTTGCTTGATTTCCACCATTCCAAGATTGGTCCTCAGCTCCATGAACCGAAGATGGCCGAGGTGAGGATGTCTGCGAGCTGTCGTCTGCAGCTGCAGACTTCTGTGCAAGACCAGCAGCAAATTATTCAACAATTCTTCCCCTGATCTTGCTGCTCTTGCTTGATTTCCACCATTCCAAGATTGGTCCTCAGCTCCATGAACCGGAGATGGCCGAGGTGAGGATGTCTGCGAGCTGTCTCCAGAACAATCTGTCCTCCATCGACACAACCATGGATGAAGTGAAAACAAGTGTCAATGTGCTAGCTACAGTCGTAGAGGCCTGGATTCTTTGCAAGGGCAATGGCGGGCTCATTGTCCACCATCAGGGCTGGCGGATGAGCTTCCTCGCCAGTCAGCTCGCCCACCTTCTGCTTCAACGATTGCCATGAAATCGGGGCCGATCCAAGGAAGACGAGCATGCCGGAGGTGCTCCGCCGCCCATCAATGTCGCCCGCCATGTCTGCATCGCTGAAGGCTGTGAGCCGCAGCCCACCTTTGATACATCCGGCCCAGGTGGGGTTGGCCGAGGCCCAATAAATTAAGGTTGTCCGGACCCCAACAGTTCTTATGCACACCCACTCGGAGAAAGGCCCAATGTCCCTAAAAGACTTTTAGGGACATTGGGCCTTTCTCCGAGTGGGTGTGCATAAGAACTGTTGGGGTCCGGGCAACCTTAATTTATTGGGCATCGGCCAACCCCACCTGGGCCGGATGTATCATTTGGTATCAGAGCTGGGTCCTTATTTAAGGGGGTGGGAATGATGAGGACATCCTCCACTATTACCCGCTGGCAAAGACGCAACAAAAAAGGGCCAAGTGGCCTAGTTGTAGTCGGGCGGCGACCGTGTGAGCCTCTGAATAATCCCACCTTTCTTAGCTTGGGAGGAGGAAGCCACCTTAAAAGAGAGAGCCACCCTTCCCCTATCAGACTAGTCTTTTAGGGACATTGGGCCTTTCTCCGAGTGGGTGTGCATAAGAACTGTTGGGGTCCGGGCAACCTTAATTTATTGGGCCTCGGCCAACCCCACCTGGGCCGGATGTATCAACCTTCGTCGTCAGACTTGGGGAGTGCCTCGCTGAAGACTGTGAGCCACAGCCCACTTCCGCCGCCGTGCTTGGGGAAGACAATCCCCTAATCCACCGTCCCCTTGATGTAGTGCAGCAGCCGCTTCACCGCAATCCAATGATCCTCGCGAGGATCCTCCATGAACCGAATGACGTACCCGACCGTGAACATGATGTCTGGCCGGGTATGAGTCAGATAGCGCAGCCTGCCGACGATGCTCCGGTAGCGCGTCGCGTCCACCTTCGCCGCAGTGTTGTGCTTTGACAGCTTCAGCATTTCCTCCATTGGAGTTGCGCATGGCTTGCAGTCCGCCATGCCGCCATGCTCCAGCAGCTTCTCCGCATAGGCGTGCTGTCCTAGGGAGATGGAGTGGCTCCCCTACTTCACCTCAATGCCAAGGTAGTAAGAGAGCTGGCCGAGATCACTCATGCGGAACCGAGCCGCCATCTTGTGCTTGAAGCCGTCAATGTCCTTCGTGCACGCTCCGGTGATGATCAAGTCATCCACATACTCGCCGACAACAAGCTCCTCCTTCCCCCGTCGCCGCGTGTTGAGTGCATGCTCCGTTGCGCAATGTGTGAACCCAAGCGCGCGCAGCATGGCGTCGAGCTTGGCGTTCCATGCCCGCTAGGCTTGTCGCAGCCCGTAGAGCGCCTTGCACAGCCGCAGCACCTTGTGTTCTACTCCATTGATGGTGAAGCCTGGAGCTTGCTTGACAAAGACCGTCTCCGCCAGCTCGCCGTTGAGGAAGGCCGATTTGACGTCCAGGTGATGAACGCGCCAGTCCTTCGCCGTTGTCATGGCCAGCAGCAGGCTGACCGACACCATGCGCGTCACCGGCGCAAAAACTTCCTCGAAGTCGATGCCCTCGCGCTAGACGAAGCCGCGGGCAACGAAGCGTGCCTTGTGCTTGACGATGGCGTTGCGCTCGTCCCGCTTCACCTTGTAGACCCATTTGAGCCCAATTGGACGGCAGCCTGGAGGTGGATCAACGAGCTCCCAAGTCCCGTTCTCTTCAATCGCCTTCATCCCCTCCGGCATCGCCCACCTCCAGTTTGCGTCCCGCTCGGCCTGCGCAAACATGGGCGGCTCCACTGCGCTGACGAGGAACAGCTCTAGATTGTCGAGAAGTCTGACTTGCCAAGCCCAGTGCTCCTGTGTCGCCGACAAGGTTGTCCACCCTGCAGAACTGCACCTCCTCGCAGTCGTGGAAGGCGTCCACGTACTCGTCGATGTCGCTCGGAGGAGAGGCGAACTCGACCGGAGGTGTCCCCCGTTCTGCCACAGCAAGGGACTGTGGTGGTGTGTGCGCAGCTGCTGGTGGAGACTGCTCACCCGCGACTGCCATGGCCGGACTTGGTAGCTCAGCCGGTGCTGCCACAGCTACTGGACTTGGCACGTCCACAGCTGGCTCTTCTGTTCCAGCATCTCCGCCTCCACGAATGACCATGTGCTCAATGACGAACATCCCGCCAACGCCGCTGGCTTCCCCTATGCCCAGATCCTTCCAATCCCAGGCCGCCATTTAGTCGAACACCACATCCCTCGAGACCAGCCCCTTGCCTCCGCCCCTTGCCTCCACGTGGATCGTAGAGCCGATAGGCCTTGCTGCCATCCTCATAGCCCAGGAGCACCACGATGTGCTCCTATCCTCCAGCTTGGTGAGGTTCGGCTTCGTCTTCTTGACGTGGCCAATGCACTCGAATGTCCCGAGGAAGGAGACATCTGGCTTGCGCCCGAACCAAGCTTCGAACGGCGTCATGCCCTTCAGGCTCTTTGTGGGCACGCGGTTGAGGATGAACACCGCCGTGCTCACAACCTCTCCCTAGAACTCCGTCGGCATGCCCTTTGCCTTCATCATGCTTCGAGCCATGCCAATGACCGCTCCACCACGCCATTCTGTTGCGGCGAGTACGGCGTGGTGTGGTGGCGCACCACCCCCTGATCCGCGCAGTACGCAGCGAATTCCACCGACGTGAACTCGCCGCCGCGATCCATCCTCGGCACACGTAGCTTCTTCTCGGACTCCGCCTCAGCCCGCACCTGAAACTTCTTGATCGCCGCCACTGCCTCATCCTTGCTCGTTAGGAGCTGCAGCCACATGTAGCGGCTGCTGTCGTCCACGAGCAGCAAGAAGTAGCGCCGCCCACCATGCGTGGCCGGCACGATAGGCCTGCAGAGGTCACCGTGGATGAGCTCCAACATGTTCGCTGCGTGATACTTGGCCGCCTTTGAAAATGGCTGCCTCCTCTGCTTCCCTGCCAGCCAGCTGCCACACAGCTCGCATGCGTGCTCGATGTGGGGCAGCCCTCACACCGTCTTCTCCAACCGCCTGAGCGCGTCGAAGCTCAAGTGCCCGAACCACGCATGCCACAGCCACGGTTCCTCGGTGTGCCGCACCACCAGGCACACCTGCTGCTCCACTTTCAAATCGAGCAAGTACAACCGGTTACCGGAGTGCTATACTTTGGCGAGAAGACGCTACTCCCGTTCCCGAATCCTCAGCACGCCGCTCTTGACGAGCACTCCACAACCACGCTCATCCTGCTGGCCGATGCTGACGATGCTCAATCGCAGCTGAGGGATGTAATAGACATCGGCTAGCGCGCAGTGCTCCCCGTTCTGGCACCGGAAGATGATGGTGCCACGGCCTCAAATCTCCACCTTCAAGCCGTCACCGAACTTCACCGACCCAGTCACGCAGCCATCGAGCTCGGAGAAGGCCTCCTTGGAGCCGGTCATGTGGTTGTTGGCACCAGAGTCCAGGTACCACCTCTACTCCACGCTGCCACCCACTCATCCTAGGTGGACTTGGGCGCGCGACTCGTACAGATGGATGGCCTGCGGTGCCTTCCCCTACTCCGCAGCCGCCACCTCTTCTACCTCGACGTCATGCAGCACACAAAACATCACCATTAGGAAAGTAGGCTCGTTGTTGTCCACCTGCACAAGGTGCGCCTCAACCTTTTTCTCCTTCGGGTTCTTACACTCCTTTGGCCCAGTGGCCAGTCTTCCCACAGCGCCGACAAGCGTTGGGGTCGAGCTCCTTTTTCTTCTTCATCGAAGCCTTGCCACAGCGCTTGTCGTTGCCGCCGCGGCTAGAGGAGCCTTCCCCGGACTACTTCTCCTTCATCCGGGCCACCCACTCCTCTATCAGCAACTGCCGCAGTCGCCCCTATGCAGTTGTCCACCACCCACAAGCGCCCAGTCATGTCCTCAATGGTGAGGGTTGACATGTCCAGCATCGTCTCAATGGAGAGCGATCTGGGTGTACTTGGGTGGCACGACGCACAGGTACTTGGAGACCGCCTCCTTGTCGTTGATGGTGACGCCATGCGCCACTAGCTGATTGATGATCGACGGTAGCCGGAGGGAGAAATCCTCCACCGCCTCCCAGTCGCGGAACGCCAGGTTGTCGTACTCTCACCGCAGTTGCTATGCCTTCGCCTTCTTCGCACGATCGGACCCGACGCGCATGGCCTTGAGGGCAGCCCACGCTTCCTTGGCGGAGTCCTTCGACCCCAGCGGCTCTACTCCGGAGGCACGACGACCAAAATCGCCTCCAGCGTCGAGCAGTCTTCCTCATCCTCGGTGCCCTGGTCGATAGCCTTCTAGAGTTGTGGGCTCTGAGCTTGACCTTCATGGTCACCGCCCACTCACCAGTTTGTGCGGGTTAGGACCAACCAGTTAGCCCCGCTAACCTCCCGCACTGTCCGCACGATGACCTCCTGGTGCGGCTGAGCACCTGGGAGATCCCCTCCGCCGATGCCCACCAATGAGCCATCCTCGCCTGCCATTGCCGGTGATCAGCCGCGCAACGACAACCTGGCTCTAATACCACTTGTTGGCCCTCGATCTCCCTGCATAGGTGAGCAGCAAGCTCACCTCCACACCCACACACTCACTCACGGCTAGAGGTAGAAGATGAGGTTGAGCACAGAACACACACACAAAGGAAAGTGCTCAGCACTTTCCTGAATGTTGCTGCTGTTGCACGCAAGTGCTGCTGCTGTGAACTGAACTGAATATTACATTACCAGGGCTGCAATTATATACACAGAGGGGTAGGTTCAGTTTGTGTATGAACTGAAACCAGAGAAGGTGGGCTGCTGAACTACAGTCGAAGTCTACTGTCCTAGCTGCAGGATAAGCCTGCAATATTTATTAGCTAAGGGACGCAATGGCCTACCAAAAATCTGTGCCCCTACTACTCCTAGTCAAGTGTTCCCACTACAGCTTGGCTGCTGTTCAACCTTTCAAAGTTGGTCTGCAGTTTCAGATTTCTAGTCACCAAGCTGCAGCCTCGACAGAAGATAAGTCTGCAGCTGCAGAATTCTGTGCAAGACCAGCAGAAAATTATTCAACACCCACGAGCTCGAGTGTGGGAAGACAACGGCGGACAATGACGCCATCCGCTCAGGGACAGCCCCAGTCGTCTCGTAACCAAACAGCACCAAATCTGGTATAGCCCCATCCCATCCCCCATCGTCCCCCAACCAAACACACTAATTGTCTAATTAAGCTATAATTCTGTACAAGGATTAGTTCGTGGTATGCCATGCAATGCTCCCACAAGCGTAAATGAAATTCACTGTGATATTGCAAAAAAACAAAGCAAACATATTATAATGCAAGCATTAGGAAAACTAGTGGTTGATAATGCTGAAGTATGATGCACATAGGACATATGATAAAAAAAGGAATTCAGCAATGTCACTCTGATTATCGTCTCTTTTGGGTTTCATCTCTAGCCTACCCCAACTTGCTTGGGATAAAAGGCTATGTTGTTGTTGTTGTTGTTGTAGCAATGTCACTCTGATGTATTGCCAACAACAACAACAACATAGCCTTTTGTCCCAAGCAAGTTGGGGTAGGCTAGAGATGAAACCCAAAAGAGACGAGAAATAGGGAGACACAAAAAGGGACATAAAGGGCACAAGACAGAAAGAGGTCACGGTTCAGGCACGTTGATTGCCAACTCTGATGTATTGCCAGTTCAAACTAAAACAAATAAAGTAATATCTTACCAAATGAAGAGATTGTTTATGAATACGCTGTAAAGCATGAGTCCAGCGGCGAAGAATTTCAGCTACATCAACAGTTTGTTGAGTACGTCCATTCCTATCATCGGATCTTGGAAGGGCTTCTTCCTTTCCTTGGAATAGCTGAGAAATCTGTTCCTGCTTGTCCAAAATTGGAGAAGTTTCGCCAGCTCGAGATGATAGTAACTCAGAATGTGGAACACTTGAACTCATATCCATCGCTGCTAGTAACTGTGATCCTGATATCCGGTATCTAACAGAATACAGAATATTAAAAATGATATAATAAGGATAACACTGTATCGAACTGCAGAGTTCAATGGAAGTTAAGTAGAACACACCTGTGCTCCCGATGTGCTATAAGATCTTCAATTGGTCCAGAAGCTAAAACCTCATGCTGGCCTGCAAGAACGGTAGCAATCAAAATCTGGAACCAAGATTACCACTGGAACTTACAACACTCTATCCAAAGACACCTTTATTTTTCAACGATGATACCCCCTCTGTTTGAAATTAGTAGGCATATTTCATTTCATTAGGACATTTGTCGAATAATTTCTTTATTAGATTCACATATAAAAAATAATCATGATTATGGTTCTACATCACATAAGTGACGTATTAATAGAATAATTGTTGATCAAAATCTTTGTCCTAATGAAACGAAATATCCTACTAATTTCAAATAGAGGAAGTATAACGCTGTAGTTTTACAGTAGCATACGCAAGGAGTGCAATAACTCATGAATAGGAGCCAGAGCCATTTTGTTTTAACAAACCACCTGAATATCCTAAAGTGGAAAATTTTACTGAGTAAATACCAAATGCCACAGTATACCTGCTGTGCCAATTAACTCAAAACTCATTTTTAAGTATGCGATTCATTTAGTCCACATTTGAACAGCATATTTTGGTAATGATACTTTACTATGTCTACCTTTGCGAGCCAATATTGATTCCCAAAGACGAGTTGCCTTAGAAACCAAATGAGAGTTCTGCCCAGATGAGCCTGACAGCCGTTCATCCCAGAGTTCGCCTTCAAGTTTTGTTTTGTTTCTCATATCTTGTAGTTTCTCTAACTCTTGCTGCAAATAAGCCTAAAAAATCCAAATGGAGACAATAAGACTAAGAAAAAATGGATAAGTATGCAGCACATATCCTAAATACTCTATGGAAGTTATCGTGTACCTCTTCAGCACATAGACTTCGGAACTCAGCTGTCATCTCATGGGCCAAATTTGACCATGTCGTTTGCCTCTGAACAGCTATATTTGCATTTTTAAGAAATTTACGCCTCTCCATAGCTATTCTTGCCTGTTAGGAATACCCCGTCAATTCACAAGAAAAATATCAAACATAGAATTCATTAATTCAAACATGAAACATGAACTAGTATACAAAATCGCTTGGAGAAGCGTAAATCATAACTATTTGTGCCTTCTAGGCTTCTGAAACATCAAAATTCAAAATCATAGCTGAATTCATTATTACAGATAGAAGGCAAAACCTCAACCATAACAAATGGTTAAATTGGCTGACCCCTCTTAGGTCACTATAATAAGCATACGAATAAGCAATTTTTATTTCAATTATGACATGCAAAGCCATAGCTTCATGTAATTATTCACCACACATGCTTTCTCCACCATACATAAAAATTTCCCAAAATTTAATCTCATACGAGGTGCCCAAAGCATTCAAACTTGCAGGAGTATACAAACATTCCTCACAGGGCTAAAATGCTTCATAGACGCTACCTCCTTTTCAAAGTGTTTGCCTGGTACACAAACCTATGAGGCTCAAAATGTAAGGATTGATCTATCTAATAAGTAGAATTTTGACATAATTCCATCAAATATATATCAAATACTACGTCACTTAGGTATGTGGACAGCTCTCTTTACAAAAAAGAGGAAGTAATATTTTTAGAATTGGAGCTCTCTTTACAAATGATCAGCCTTTTAAAACAAGTCGTCAAAATGATTAAAAAAACAATATCAACAGTTCAAAAGATTCAGGAATCAGACATTCTTGCCTTGGTTACTGGGAGTAAAGAAGCAGCATGAAGATAAGAAACATCTGTTAGTGCTGCAGGTAGTGGATTTGATGCAACATCAGCTGCAAATGTTCTCCTGTGGACTTCTCTCAGGGCATGTACAGAGAGTTGCCACAAAAGCTCAACAAATCTGCGTCAATGTAGGGAATGCAAAAATTATGGTTAAAATCTGAAAGCATGCCAAGTAATTTGATCTCCAAGAACAAAATGTACTTTTCTCTTCGCAGATATCTGTTGGACAGCTTTTTTCTAAAAGTAAGAACTGCACAGTTCATCACTTTCAGTCACTTCATACTATAAATATTTGCCACATGATCTCTACATTCATCATTGGGAAACAAATTTTTTTTAAGCCACATCCAGTTTCTCAAGCATGACTGAACCAAATCCAAGCTGCAGTATGCCAGCACCCACCATAAAAAGGCCACGGATATTTTATAGCTAGCTAACAAGTATTTAGAGCACCCAAACCCCCCATCACACCATGACAAAATACAATGCAAGCGCACTAGGCTCAATTTTGCATTGCGATTATTCCAAAAATGTCTAGGAGCATATAGAAAATATAAATGATATCTACATTGGTTGTGTAGACATAATATCATTATATTCATTGCGCAATATATTTAAAAAACTAATATGTACCTTTTCCCTAACACATTCATATAAAAAGTGTTTTCAAAGTTGCATGCAGGAAAGCATGCCCACATCCAAAACCTCATAGATCCTTAAAGAGTCACTGAAGGTCATAACAGAAATCCTTTTACAAAATTGTTGAAATTCTCTCAAATACATTACTCCATGAAGCAGAGCACAGAAATGCTAGCTCAGGAGTTCACCGTGTTGTGTGAAAAGGAGGGATAACCACAGTTGTTAAAATATGCTTGGATTTATGGGTGAGGTCAGTAAGGGGTACAAAAACTCTTCTCTCAGAAGGGAGTCAATTATCCACCACTGCATTTTTAGCACTAAAAGGTTTACCATCCCATCTGTAAATCTGTTATACTTGATCTTATACCACCACCCACCAGTATTGTGTAGTTTTGATATTGAGTTGGCCATTTTGCCTGTCCCATTTATTCCTCCTCTTAACTCTAGTTCTTCAAACAAGCCATTGTGACAACAAGGGGTTACAGCAAACATGGCCTGTGATCAATTATAAAAGGATGAACAGAAAATATGGAAGCTGCTTACAAATGAGGGCCTATATAACTCTTCTTTTGGGTGTCCACTTAGTGTTTCTCTTGGTGCGATCCTTATGTCTTTGTACCTTAGCCCTCAGGTGACTCAAGGGCACATAGTGTATTGGCCTAATGGCATTTTGACTGGATTGTTTGGGATAATTTGTCTGATGTCAGGTGAACAAGCATAGAAAAAAACTTACTATTCGTTGAGTGCAAATCCATCCTATTAAGCATCAGCAATCTATATATGCTATTGTAGAGAAGAACTACTGAGCATTAGCATTCACTATTTATCTTGAAACCAGCACCACGACATTTGGTTGAAACCAGCACCACATGACATCTGGTTGAGACAATGCACTTGGGTAGAACAACCTATGTCACATCTGCTCTAGTTTCAGAAAACTCTAATTTCAGAATCATCTGTGCGTTCCAAGGATCCAATGAAGCTACGTTGTAGTAGATCCCAACCAACCAAAACAAATGACAACCAGCCTAGTCCAGTGATCCACTGACCTCGGTCCGCAGCATGTGGCAAGCGACGAGACCCTAGAATTGCTCCGAGGCAGTGCCCCCTGCTGCTCCAGCTCGCTGATGATCCCTTGAACGATCTAAGCAACCAATCACCAGCAAAAGGCCAACCAACGTCAAAACACCACACCCTATAAACCAAAGAAATGTGAAACAAACTGCAGAAATCTCACCTTTCTGAACTCCCTGGACTGGGCGGAGTCGAAGATTGGCCAGACCTTATCAAAATCCTGTGTTGAATGCCAACCGAACCAAATCAAAGGTCAGGAAAGCCCTAAAAATTCCGCAAACACAAGGGAACCAGAAATTGGAGAAGAGACAGCGGATTGCCTTCGCGGACTGCGCGGGGCCGCGGAGCGAGGAGAGGAGGAAGTAGAGGAGCTGCTCGCCAAGGCGGGGGTTGGAGTGACGGAAGAGGCCGATGCGGCCGGTGGGGGAGGAGGGGGAGCCAAGGACGGCGGGATCGAGGCCGAGGAGTAGGCAGTTAGTGTACATGGCGCTCTCCAGCTCCGCCTCGCGCTCCTTCTCCCGATCCGTTGCCATGGCTGCGCTTGCTCTCCACGGGATGGGTGGGGGGCTGGGGCGTGCGGGTGGGTAGAGCGGCTAGGTTTACCGGGAGGAGGGCGCCATTGGAGGCAGTGCAGTGAGATCTCGCGGAGGTGGGGAGAGGGAGAAGGAAAAAGGGCAGCCGAGGGGCGCGAGCGGCCAGGCCCGGTCGAGTCCACATAACAACATGTCCAACACATTGGCCAAATCTCTACTATCAAAATTATTCTAAGTGCACTCAAAAAAAAATCCCTCGCTAAGCAGTCTAACTACTGTGCACCAAGCCTATTATACCTTAAAAAAAATCGTTTTTATTAAAATCAAGGGCTAAAAACCACCCCTCAAATGCTTCAACGCAATCCTAGGGCCACTGTCCTTGGTATCAACAACGATGATGATGAGGCTTCAACGCGTTCAACGCACAGTGAGCAACGTTCGAAACCTGGTGTCGCTGAAAAAAAAAAGAGAAAACATCGTAACCTGGTGTCGCCGAAGAAACAAAAAAGGAAACCGTCGAGGGTGCCGCCACGATCTCCACGCCCTGCTCACCACCCACAGGTGCTGAGCCTAAGCATACTGCCGCTCACAGGCCACAGCCTCCGCACTGCCACGATCTCCGCGCCCTCAGCACTTGCTCAGCTGCTGCTTCCGCCACGACGGGAAGAATCGCTGCCGTACCCACATCGCCGGCATTGGGCCTCGAGCGAGCACTGCCTCCGCCCACGAAGGGCAGAATCGCGGCCGTACCCACATCGCCGGCACCGCGTCGCTTGCAGTCCAAAGCCCCCGCACCAAGATCGTGGCGCCCTCAATGGCGGCAACGTCAACACTTGATCGGCAGCTGCAACTAGGGCCTGGAGCGAGCACAACCTCCGCCGCGAAGGGCAGCAGCGCTGCCGTCGCGCACTCACCCGGCCCAGGCGATATACAGCTAGCCCTGGGCATTCGGTATTACCGAACTGATCGGTTCGGTACTTCGGTTCCTCGGTAAATTCGATTCCTCGAAAACAGGTACCGATCGGTTTCTTAGAAAAATCGGTACCGAGGAAATTCGGTTTCGGTAAATTCGGTTCGGTTCTGATATTTACCAAAAAAAATACCGAACTGATCGCAGAGACATATAATTGCAATTTCAAAAGCCATTTTGACATAATTTTTCATGATTCCATAGAGAATTATAGTGCCAAATACACACAGATAAAAGTCCACAAGACTATAAGAGTAAAGTACCACAATTACATAATATAATAGTCTATAATAGTACAATCATTGACATAACAACACTCACAATCAACACATTTCGGTAAATTCGGTAAACCGAGGTAAAGAACCGAATATACCTCGGTAAATTCGGTTCCTGGGAATTGGGAACCGAACAGGGTACCGAAAATTTCGGTTTCGGTACTTTCGGTTCAGTTTTCGGTACTTTCGGTTCGGTATTCGGTTTTCGGTATTTCGTGCCCAGGGTGATATACAGCACGTCTTCATCATCACGTGAAGCCACCACATGTATCGCTAAGTTCGAGACTCTTCCAGGCCTAGGTCGGATGAGTTCAAGCTTTTAATTTCTGGCCATGCACACACATGGATTTGAGACTTGTGACTACTGAGTCACTTGTCTTGTGTTCGTGATACTAGTTTGCTCATTGAAAGTCATGACCAATTTTTCTCATGTTAGTTTATGTTCTGATAATGTTTCTTTGGTAGATGTAATCTCAAATCATGAATTCTGAACTTTTGAATGAATATCTTGAATGCACAGATGCTTTATCTATAATATCTAGAATGCAAAACTGAATAAATTAGACTGAAAATCTAATAAAAATTGAATGCACAGATGCCAATCCTTTGAGCTCCACCCAATGGTGTTGAGGGTTAAAAGTTTGATTGTATGGAAGAACTGACTGAAGACAGGGATGCGCAGCTGCGGCTTCGGAGTGTGACAATGGTGGTGTGGGAAGCAAGAGCGAAAGGCAGCGACGGCGAGGGCAGTGTTGCATGGCCGAAGAGCAACGACGAGGAGGGGAATGCCTCAATGCATGGTAAATAACTAAATATGTTGAGGCCTCAGATGTTCGTATGTTTTTTCTTTTTTTGTTGCAATTTGCAAATGTTTGTGTACAAAGCTTGAATCTATCATATTTGATGGTGTACAAAACGAGATCGTAGGTTCACTTCAGAGAATTTTGGGTAGTTTACTTGTGCTTGCTTGGCTACTTCAATCTAAAGATCAGGTTTTGTTTATGTTCTTACCATGTAGGTTCCTTTTTATATCAGGATTAATTTGGGTCTTACTTGGGAGATGCTGAATAAAACTGGTACCTTTAAAGGTTTGCTTTCTCAATTAAAAATACTTGTATCTTTAATGTGTTAAGAGTATTGCTCTTGTTTAGTAAATATTACTGATTTAGTATGTTGTACCTACGGTGGAGACCCGTTTGCCTGGTTACAAGGCCAAAGGGATTATTTCTGTTTTCTTTTAGGGACAAAGGAGGTGGTTTTAGGAGATAAACTCCACACAAGACCGAAACAAAACTCATGCATCTAAAATAAAACGAAGTGCACCAAATTAATTTGGAAATATGCCTTTGAAAGGGATGTGGTTGAATGCTGAATTCGAGCGTGGCGCCAATTCAACCAAATTTTAGTTCGTTTGGAAAATGGTTTTGTTTTGAATACTTCTCATCATGGCGATGACTTGGTCAATAGCGTAACAAGAGGCTTTATTATCTTTTGGTTGTTTTGATGTGTATGTACAAAATATTGCCGTAGCGTTAGCACGGGTAATATACTAGTTAGTTTAAAAAAACACGCACATTGGCCAAATTATTTTCTAAAGATAAATTTAATTATTATTAAAAGGAAAATGTTTCCAACACAAATTTAGTAGCCTACCTCGCTAGCCAAGTTTTATAGAGTGTTGAAATAATCTAGTATTGTTTTGTCAAATCTCTTCTGTATCTATATCTCTACAACTGAAACATACTTGTCAACATCTACCCGGTGCACCAAAACAACCCTGGGATCAATGACTACCTGGCTCAAAAAAGAAATTCCCACAATCCCTCCCCGCAAAGAAAAAAAATCCCGCCCATGCATGAAATCGCTAGCAGAAAATCACGCACCAAAACATTATGTTTCTTTCCTGAAAAAACAGCGCCCCAAACACACGGTGCCTCTTCTATATTGCAACAACACGGTTCCTCTCCTATATTGCAAAAAGAATCAATCCACTGACACCTTCCTCGCATGCGAGACAAAGCGTCCCTCATTGCCACAGTCAGCACGAATATGACGTGCGCCCCATGCCCCTGCATGATCGTCGTGCCTCTTGCTCTCCTTGCCGCGATAGTGGATAGGCATGTAGCAGCAGCCAGCAATGGATCGATGATCGAGCCGCCTCTACTTCCTCCTTGCAATGATAGCAATAGCTGAAAGGCAGCAGCAACGGATCATGCAATCAAAGTAGGCGTACCGTGTCTTGCGCCCTAGGATGTTGCGGATCACCATTGCCACTTCTAGGTTCACCTGCCTCAATGGCGGTAGCATGTGGCACGGCGTGTGGATGTGGATGTGTTGTGCATGTGTCCAGGCAGATCTCAGTGAGCAAGCTTTGGGGGTGGTCGTCCACCTAGGCACCCACACCACCATCTCTGACGCTTTCGCGCACGTACTTGGGCAGCACCAAATGTGGTATTCCGTAGCATCTGCATGGCGGAGGTGCACGGCATGAAGCCTGACGTGGAACACTACGGGTGCCTGGTGGATGTCCTAGGCCATGCTAGGCTACTGACGGAGGCCATGGAGGTTGTGTAGTCGATGCTGACGATGCCCGACGCGTACGTGCTGGGCGTGCTGCTGAGCGCCGTGCGCGGCGCATGACAATGTCGAGGTTGGGGAGTTGGTGCTTGATGAGAGCGGGGTGCACGTGCATCTCTGTCCAACGTGTACGCCGGGGTGCTCAAGGTGCGCCAGACCATTGAGGAGGGGAAGGTGACCAAGGTGCATGGGTGAAGCATGCTGGAGGTGGACAGCGCGACCTGTGAGTTTGTGGCCGGCGACCAGCAGCCAGCCAAATCGTACTCACTACTCAGCTGAGCCCTAGGCTAGAGAATAGTATATTTATATATCGATTGGGCATCATTGATTTAATTTATTGGTCCCAGTAGCAATGCTTGGCTTGAATCCGAACAACATCGTCTCTATACTATGGTGGGGTTTCAGATATTGCAGGATTTATAGCACCATTCATCTGATGAGAGGAGAATGATCTGGCCTCATCTTTGTTCAGGGTCTCTAGGTTTAGGGTTCATTTGCTATTGGGGTTAACTCTGAAAACCTAGATCCGATTATTCGTCTTCCAACATGCAACACTGAAGTCCTCATGCAAAAAAGATTAAAAAAACTTAACAAGCAAGCACCTTTACCAATAGTCAATGTCACACAATTGAGTGTCAGTGAATTAATTTCATCATTTTCATTATGCCCATATGCAAAATGTTGTTGGATTATATTCCCATTCGTTTCATCTCTGTCATGATGCCCATATTTTTGTGTTCTTCTTGGTCATGTTCCACGTTACATTCAGTTTCTTTACAATGTGATTGCCTCATTGGGTAAAAAAAAGTTACGGTTGGTTCTCATTTTGCATGGATTTTCTTTTCTCAAAGCACTCAAAGGCTGATGGTTCCCATTTTACATTTAGTTTCCTTAGAATCTGGTCTCATTTAACTTATGCAGATTTCTCATAGATATTTGTTTTTATTGATGCTTGTGTTAGGATGTGATAGTTATTTGGTTAAGAAAGAAGACCGATGCACCAGCCATTACATTTCAGTCTAAGCATTTAACCGGGGAATTCCTTGAAAAGGATCAAACTTTCTCTAATTCTCAGTTTCTGCTTTGTTTTGGAGACTAAAACTCAAGAAATAAAAGAGTTATGTAGATTTATTCAACTTTTGTTTATCCATATCTTATTTCTGATTTCTGACTGGGATCAAAATACAATTTTTTTTAAAACAACAACCACATATGATGAAGTACAATTTGTAGAAACTAACTATAGGGGTGTTGACAAAATTTTATTTTCAGGCATTAAATTTGAGAAGCAATCCATGGGCCTTGTTAAAAAGAAAGTCAAGTAGTTTGATTTATTAACATGGTATTTCATGCAGCCAGAGAGCATTGTTTTCCCTTTGAAATATGCCCTTTATTATCTTCGGACCTGATATTGTAGTGTATATTATTAAATAGGCAATTCTTTTGGCCAAACATCTCATCCCAAGGCAATAATGTTGTAGGCTTCACTTGCCGCAAGCTATATGGATTGCCTGTATTTCAAGAAGGTTGAATTTTGTTACGTAAACTTGTTCATATCGTTATGGTGTATGTGATTCCGAAGAAAGGTGGTTTGATTCCTCTCTTAGAGGATGAAGCTGAATATCTTTTCATTATCTAAAAAACTTGTCTCACTGTGACATATTATCTGACACATCAAATTGCACTTTTCATTTCCAAATGGCAGTTTGACGTAAAATTATTTGGCTATAGTAAAACCTTTTGTCTTGTTTTTAAGTTTGGTGACAACTTTCATGCAAAGACCAAGTTTCTTGTGAAAATATTGTTACACTCGCGTGGACATAGGCCTAAGGGTCTAATAGGGTAACTAAAGTGCCAATCTTTTCATTATACTTGTTTTCTTTTTTAAATTTCAATTCATACACTACTAGGAATATCCACTTCTATGACAATCAGTTTTCGTCATTAAAGGAGCTAAATTCGTCATAATTTCAGTTTTATGACGAATTTATGATGAAAAATGGTTCGTCACAGAACTCGCGTTATTCTTGCAATTCTATGACTAGATATATGACGAAAACTGATCGTCATAGAACTACTTTGTCATGTGTGGCAGGGGCAGTCACACTGGCGATTGCTTCCGTTGGAAATGCTTTACATATGTACCTGCTATAACCGGTTGCATTGGAGATGGTTTGGGTACGTGTCACTTTGTTATTGGACAATGTGGCCATCTCTGATTCTTGCACGTTTTAGGTTCTTAATAGACCACGTGTCGGGCCCCCTGTTGTTCCACATGTCTGTTTTCTATTGGCACACGTGTTGTGTTGTGGTTGGGTCACGTGTCATTTCTTCATTGGACCATGTGTCATATTTTTATTGGTCCATGTGGCCATTTTGTATTTGACCACATGTCACAGTGCTGTCCATCCATGTTTCGTTTTTTAATTCGGCCACGTGGCTTGACGGCTTCCTTCCACGTGTCAGATTTTTATTTGGCCACGTGCCGTGTCATGACTATTTCACGTATCATGCACTAGTTCGTCCACGTATTGTATTTTTATTTGATCACATGGTCTTCCCAGGTTCTACCACATGCCCAACAATCAATCCATCATAAAAGTAATTCAAGATCGTCACTGCTACACAGATTGACTACATACATAATTATTCAGCATGATAATCAAATACAACAAATTACTATTTACACATCAACACAAACCTACTGATAGTTTCACCACATCAAACTAGCATATGAGTACACACATCAAATCACAAATGTTCACTGTATCAAGCCAACAAAGTTGACGACTGAGAGTTACCAAAAGAAGAACTGAAACGCATGATATCCTCACGTAGCTTATTGTACTCCTCCTGTTGCTGTATCTTGAACTCCTCAAACTCCCTTTCAGTATTTTCTGTCTTCCTCTTTAGTTCATCCACTTATTCGATGAGGTTAGCGGAACTTTTCTATTTAGCAACAAGCTGTTCCCGAAACATTCTCTACACTAATGTCTCAGCATTCTTCAAAAAAAAGAGTGTTATCGCTGATCTAGGAGTGGACTTAGCCATGGGAGATGCAAAGGACCGTGGGAACAATATCAACACTTGTCATTGGTTCATTCCCATCAGCAACAAGTTCTGCTCGTATAGTTTCTATAGCTTCCTGTGAAATTCAAGTAGTAAACATTAGGTTACAGATAGTGGAAGAAAACTTTAATTGAAAACCCAAGAGATGAGTTCATAACAAGTAACGTAGGTTTCATATTGATATGGATTACGGGGCTGTTTAGATCTTAGCCACACATAGCCACGCTGTGGTGAGTTGTGGCGATGGTAGGGTTTTTATCTACCACACTCTTGTGGCTCATTCTCTACTAAGTAAAGCTATGGCAGCCTCATTTAAGTGAGCAACCAAACAGCTACTCCGGTTCCCATGGCGAGCCATAGTTTGTGGCGTGGCAGCCAATGGTTCTCAACCAAACACCCTCTACATAAGCACAACGCACAGGTACTGATATGGATTACATACTCAAAATTCAAGCAATTAACAATAAGTTACAGATATGGATTACATAAGCACAATGCACAGATATTGCAACTTCAAAATTAAATGATGATGCCAAATTTAGGGCCCCTTTGGATTTCCAAAGAAAAAATATAGGAATCAGTAATCCTATGAAATCAACATCGTAGAGGCCTTGGGTTTATAGGAAGAAATAGGGGAAAGAAAACCATAGAAAAGTTTCCTATCCTTCAACTTTCATAGGAAAAACAAAGGAAAAACATCAAGTGAAACCACATTGTATTAATTTCCTATGCTTTTCTTGTACAAAACCAAACACTCCTTCTAACAAAATTTCTCTGTTTTTTATTCCTCTATTTTTCACATGCATTCCAATCATATTCCTGTATTTTTCCTGTTCCTACGTTTTTCCGATCCTGCATTCCAAAGAGGGCCTTAGGCTCCTGCCACTATTGCTTCCATTAATAGTGCACATGAGTTTCTGTTTATACAAAGGCCAGAGTAACAATAAAACACAACCATCACTTATAAATGATTGTAGCTGTACAGCATAGGAGCGAGATCATGTAGCCTAGTGGCACTTCGCTTTTGCACGATTTTGCTTGTTCTTCTCAGATCCATGAGTCAACTCTCCAGGTCGTGTTGACTTCACTCTCTTGGACTACCTTCCTCTAGGACTAATATTAGCGCTGCCTTTTGTCCTGCTAGCAGAGCCTCCTCTATGGCTTCTTCGAACCGAACTCTAAAATTGGAGAAACAAATTTAAGCAGGAAGCATGTACAAATTGCATTGCTATTTGCACCCCACCCCTCCACCCCACGGCCCCTCCTGCCCGAACTCAATACAAGGTAGAACAAGCACCTCAACTGCAAGGGCCACTGGCTCATCTTGTAAATCTGAATATGTTTCATCTGTATCACCAAATCCCTCAACAACCACCCCTGATTCTTACATCTTCCTATGATTCTTTGTGACTTGTGCCTCCTGCTTTCTTTCAAAAGCATTTAGTGGCTGTTCATCTAGATTACAAAGGTATTTATTAACTAAAGCTTTTAGCGAATGCCAACACAACAAAGCAAGAGTATGCAAATAAGCGCCTAACTAGTAACTACAACTTATACGGAAGTTATTAATCTAATAAAGCATATGTCAGCTACACTCAACTATAGGGAATATGCAACCCCATTGCTATCTACATATCCCAGGTTAAACCACTACAATACAACACACATCATAAAAGGAATTTGAGTACCTCTTCCTCTATGTACCTTGGCTACGCTTCGTCATTGGCACAACTGTCTTGTTATCTTGGTCGTGAAACTAATGTGGCCGACATTGATGAAGGGGTACCAGATCCGGCTTTGGCTAGGGTTCAGATCTGGCTGGTCATGATAGGTGCCAAAGTAGGGGATCCGGATCTAGCCTATACCGTCATCGAGGCGGTCCTTCTACTGTCAGCTGACCTACTGTCGATGAATCGAAGGGGATCTAGCTCCGACTAGGGTTGGAAAAGCTATGAGAGAGGGTGTGGCTAGAGAGTGCAGATTGATGAGTCGAGCTACTGTGCCGATGGTGCCTAGGGTCTAGAGAGGGGTGGCAGAGGGGGTGGCTAGAGAGTGGAGAGGAAGGCCATGGGGCTAGCTTGGGGGAGTTTGTTGACGGTAGATAAGTATCATTTTTAACCGTTAACATAGCATGAGAAAGGACCTAAACATAAATACTATCTAGATATAGGGGTTACACTGACAAAATTCCACGAGTTTTGGTGAATATCTATTTCTGTAGGGTGTCAGCTGAAAAGAGCCAAGGAAGGCCCACATGTCAGGTTTACATAGGGACAAAGGGGCTACACATAACTTTTCTGGAACGTGGAAGGTATGAGAAGACTTTAGAAACAAACGGGAGGCGAAACGGGCCCGGAAGTGGGGCGCCCGCCCCAGTGGCTCAGCCAATCAGGCTTCACCTCGTGGATCCTACCTCCACCGCCTTTTAGAGTCGTTGATTAAGGTCGGTTTGATCCGACGGCTGTGGTGCTTCCTAGAGGGCTATATAAGCAAGGCCCCTAGCCCCTGGAGTAGGCATCCCTAAAACCCTAATTCATTTTATCCAGTTGGGATCAGCTGAGAGGGGTCCCTCGAATGGATCTCCTCTCCATAGCTAGCCATCAAGAGAAGATTAGTCCTCATTAGGACCTAGTCTCAGCAAAATAGAGAGATAGAGAGCGAGGGAAGAGTTGGAGGTGGTGCTGGTATGTCGGTGCTCCCTCTCCGGCTTGTACTTCGACAGATTCAGGCTTCTCTGAGTATGCATCTGAGATACTTTTGGTAATTGATCTTTATTCAAGTATTTATCTTACTCTTTTGTTCATTGGTTCACAATTCTTATGATTGCTCTAGTTCTTGTTAGCGCTCTGAATTAGAGTAGTAATTGTTAGCATAAGCGTGGTGCTTAGGCTGTCGGTTACCTGTGTTTGCGCCCTATTCTCTAGTTGTGTGGTAGTTACGGGAGGTGATAGCCCCGTCCACACCGAATTAAGTAGGTTCTTAAATTAGTAGGACCGTAGTTGCGTTGGTAGAGTTATCCTTAGTGGTGCTTTTCCATCTAGCGGCGTCCCGAAGTGAACATTAGAAGGATATTTGAATCACAACCTTGCCTTGCATAGGATCATTACCATAGGAATCCTCTCTACCCATCATATCTTAAACCTTGATTGCTACCCTTGGATAAACTAGTTGTTTGGCGATCCACACATGTTTCCCTATGGATACGATATTTAAAACTCTCCAGGTGAAAGCTACAATGGCATCCGTGCACTTACGGATTTATCTGTGTGCATTAAAAATACCAACAACGGAGCTATCATTATAGCATTTCACTCGAAAGTATTTAGGGTATCATTATTTATATTTTCCCAAAGGAAGACATTTGATTAAGATTCTAGTATGGATATGAACTTGAATAATAATGCTTGCAACTACACCAATGCTTATAACAAGGGTAAGAATAGTAATTCCAAGATAGTGGACACACACTTGGCATTCCTCAAAGGATAAAATAGAAAAGAAAGGATAAAGGAATAATCCTAAGTCGAGTAGGCATTGGTCTAGTGTGGCCATACAAAGATTAATTGATAATCATACAAATTACATAATTAGTTTTAGGGCTAATGTGAAGCAGGTCAGGAGGCCACCGAATACTGGTCTACCAGCAACCTCATGTGATAATTTAGACTCCTACACCCTAAATGAATGTGGGGGAATACGAAGGACGGACAGGGCTGTCACCACCTGCCACCTACCCCTCAACCAAAGAGTAGGACAATGCATTCACCTGTCTCTGCATACCCAAGCACCACGCTTGTGTATACAGAAACTCCCAAATCTCCTCGAGTCCCTGACCCAACGGATCGACAGGTAAAGAACATGGGCACACCTAATGACACGATGAAACATCACCTCAACTTAGCTCTAATTCTGATTATATAAGTTATATGATTGTTTAATCATGAAATTAGGTATGCTACTCTCATGACACATAAACTCTGCACTAGTTTATATATTAGGATCATAACACAATAACTATACTCTAGTTCATAAGTGACTATAATAAAGTGAAGACATGACTTTGGATGAACCCATATTGATACTCATACCAATAATCTTTTCTTCCAAGGAGCCGAGCCCTCTAAGGTGGCTTGGCCTTGCTCTAATACAACTAAAAAGTAAAACTAAAGAGAGTAGAGAGTGAGGTGTTGCTCAATGTGGTGTGTGTGAGAGAGGGGGTACCCCTTTATTTATACAAGAGTGAAGGCGGTGCTTCTATTTATCTTTAGCATGGAGGCGTGGGATGCATTGCCTCAGCATGAAGCCATGCCACCGCTAGAGCAAGGGGTGGCTGAGGGGCACTGGAAAGGGGGCGGCCGCCCCTAGGGAATGGCCGGTCCCTGACCGAGCCGCCTTGCCACCGCCTTCACGTGGTAGGCCATGGGCTGGACGTGAGTTGCTTCCCTAGGGTGCTTAGCCCATTTTGAGTTGGTTTGGTGGGCGTCTCCCTTGTTCCTTTGCGCAAATCAGTATTAGAAAGCGCCTTTCGGTGAAATCCTCCTTGTATTTGTATTTATGACCTGCAAAATGGTGTTCTCCAAATACATGTGGAACTTGGTTAATAGTAAATACATGTGTGATTAAGTTTGCCAATTTCTCCTCTTTTTGTAGCTTAATTGGCAGTCGTATTTGATCGTAAAGTCCGCCAACAAGCTCCCCTTCGCTTAACCTTTGCTCATCCTGAGCAAATAGCTAAGTTATTAGTTGTTGATAAGTAGTTGCTACAATGACGAATATAATTCACAAGTGTCGTGCCTATAACAAAGTATTCTTCCTCAGTTTAGATAAGTTGGCATTCTATGCACCCTTTTAACTTAATCCCTGTGGGGCTTATTGCTTTTTCAAGTCTTAGGCAGTTGCAAGATAGAATGGATTTAACAGAATTACCAATCATTCATTCTTTGATCAACCTTCTATCCAGAGGTTTTATGAGTTTTGCAAAATAAAACAGAAGTTCCTCAAATGATTCACTCGATCGCTTACTGTGTATGATCCTTACCAAGGCATTTAATTTGCCTTCTTTTCATCCTATCGCTAAAGGCCTTGAGTGGAGTCTTGGGTAGGTATGAATGAGAGGCATACTTGCATCACATATATTGTTAAGTCAAAAGCCGGATCCAAGGAGATGCAAGTCATATACTTTGATCAAGATGTGCAAGTGTACGACATAAAAAGTGATTCTTAATTCTAATATTTTTGTAATCCCTTGATCATGACTTTCTCTCTTTTTAATGATTGCCTTGGAAGTATGGGCTATCTCTCCCCTTCCTTTTTTTATTCAATACTTTGGAACCTTTGTGTGTCCCATTCTTTTCTTCTTTTCTTTTGCTATTTTGATAGCTTCATATGTCTCTCTTTTTTTAGCATTACCCCATACTTCTTTTTTTGTCATATGAAAACTTTGGAGAGAAAGACTCATGATAAATGATTGGAGCATTTATTTTGGTGGACGAAAAAAGCATGTTTTTGCGTAACTCTCAGTGTAAGAGTTAGCATTTTATTTGTGGGTGTACGTGAATCTTGATCATGAGTGTATGACTAGAATCTCTACAAGGGTCACAACAATTTAACAAAACTCAATGCGAATACAAGTAGCATATGACTAAGGTTTGGATTTGAATATTTTCTTATGGCCGTGGTAGGAATTCATAATCATTGAGGAACTTTTGATTTTAGCATTTTTACAAGAAACTTCGGATGTTAAGTTTCTCTTAGAATAAAGTCATATCATATTCTATTTACCATATTATAACTTGCAACAACTTAGAAAAAGGATCATGCTTTTGCAACCCACAAGTTCCAAGTTTTTAGGATAAGACATTTTTAGCCAGCAAAATTAAATCTTGGGGAATACTAGGTTATAGCCTAGGCATAGATGAATTATAAATAGAGCAACTATTTATCATTTCAACAAAGGAGAAACTGAATATTTTTAATTCACATATGGGAGTGGAATAAATAGTTTTGCTTTTATATCTCATCATTCTTTAAGTATAAGATGATAAAATAGCTAAAAGAAATGTGAGATACAAGTTACCTTTGGGAGTCCTCTCCCAAGCTAGCTCCTGACTTATGGTCTGTGGTTCAGTAAGGAATGTTGCTAGTTGGTGGATGCTATGGCCTGATTTGTGATTCGTGGCCTCCTTTGAGCGTGCTAGGAGGCTCGCCCCAAGCTTGTCATATGTTGACATTGAAATAATAGGACAACCATACTTGGGGTCAAAAGTTATTATTATTATTATTATTATTATTATTATTATTATTATTATTATTTTAGTCACGGTTTACCAAACAAGTTTTCACTCTGTTGTCATCTCAAAGACTTACCCTCATGAAGTTGATAAATTCCTACAAGGGTCAGTTCATATGATCAACCAAACTCTACACTAGCAGTTTTGGTTCAATGATCAAACTAGACGCCATGTCTAATTTGATTAAGGTAGGCTTATTAACCTAAGCACCTTGCTTAATTCAAAAATCCTATGGAACTATGATCAATACATCCAAACTAATCACCATGCTTAATTTAAAAGATGTATGACCAACCCCAACCCAAAACATACCAGTATAGAGAAAGGAAACTTGAAAAGATAAACAAGATTCATCCAACGGAGGCGAAGACATTGAATGGTGAATAAGAGAACCATAAATTTATTATTATTATTTATATTATTATTATATATATTTTTATTATAGTTTTATTATCTAATGTTTTTTAGGCAACTTTAAATCATGAATACGAAGGATAACTACCGATTTACCTTTGGCAAGGACTCACCATTTTAAAGTCCAATGAGCAGGACTCTTTTCCTTTCACTTTTTGCTTGATGGAGGTACATCCATGTCCGGAGAAGTAGATGTAGATGCAGATGTTGATGCTTCTACCTGCCATACCTGTTTGATCCCTTTATGTGGTTGTTTCTTAGGTTGATTTATTTTAATATGTTTATGCATTTTAAACCCATTAAATGGGCATCTCATTGTTTGCCCTTGCATATGAAAGCTAACATGCCCTGATCCCACATGTAAAACTGTATTTATAGTGTTAAGAAATGGTCTCCCTAGGAGGGGAGTTTTCTCATTGTGGCCCATGTCTAGAATGATGAAGTATGTGGGGATGTATATGTCTCGAATTTTCACCAGGATATCTGTGGCTAATCCCTCTGGATTTCGTAAAGATTGATCAGCCATCTGCAATTGGAAATGTGCAGTGGACAAAGGTCTACCCAGTATCTTATCATATATTACCCTGGGCATGATGTTGATGCTTGCTCCAAGGTCACAGAAGGCGTTGTGGAAGACATGTGGGCCAATTGAGCATGCGATTGTTGGGCGGCTAGGATCTTCTTTCTTGACAATGAATAGTGGATCTAAAAGATAATTAAGTTTTTCCGACATAGAGGCTTACCGAACCTTGTTGAGACCATTTTAACAGATTTGAGAGAAGTTTCATGTTGCCTCGGAATCTTTCCCGAATCAGAAACAGGGATAGTGGCAGCAAGTTGAGCTATTTGAGTTTCAATCATTTTGTTAAAACTTAATTGATTTTTCACTGCGGAGGATAAACTTTCAATTTGTGAGTTGATGTTCTCTAGCATTTTATCATTATGCATCAACTTTTTAGCAATATTCTCATTTATTTTTGCATGGCCTAAGACCAAGTCTTTCAAGGAAGGTTGATTCGAATTGTAATTTGAGTTGAAATTTGAATTACCTCATTGGTATTGTGGGTGCGCGTTCACGTCCTCAGTTGGCAGCTGCAAAATGGACTTGCCTGCACCATCATGATCAGCCTGGTGCGTAGTTCAAAGTTCTTGTCACCAATGTTGATAGCGGGCCCAGTGGGCACTTGGCAACAACAGGGACAGAGAACTCGTAGAATGACTTCTAGGCCATAGCGATAGTAGCGGATGGTGCGGGGGTGACTAGTTCATTTGTCATGGAGTAGTAGAAGAAGAAGCGGTGCGAGACCTATTCTTCCTTAGGAGTGCCTCTGGATCTACGGTGTAGTTGTTCGGCATGGAGAAACCAGTCATACACTATCTTGTTTTCATCCACAATAGGAGAAAATAAGCAAAGTTACCTTGCATAAACAATGGCTACCTTACATGCATATTATCATGAACATGTCCTACTAGATTCTTTAATAAATATGTCTTCCCTGGCAACGGCACCAAAAATGCTTGTTGGTATTTCTTAAGTCACTACTAAGTATGGGGTTTGAATCCATCCTCAGCAGTGGCACCAGAAATACCTTGTTGGTACTTCATAGCAAAATAACTAATGTGTAGCCATGCTACTAAGAAATAGCCTTGATAGTTCCTTAACAATTGTAGATATCTATCCACAAGCGCACGGAGTTATCATTGTAGCATTTCACCTAGAAGTATTCAGGGCATCGTTATTTATATTTTCTCAAAGGAAGGCATTTGATTAAGATTCTAGTATGGATATGAACTTGAATAATAATGCTTGCAAGTACACCAATGCTTATAATAGAGGTAAGAATAGTAATTCCAAGATAGTGGACACACACTTGGCATTCCTCAAAGGATAAAATAGAAAAGAAAGGATACAACAATAATCCTAAGTTGAGCAGGCATTGGTCTAATGTAGTCATATAAAGATTAGTTGATAATCATATAAATTACATAATTAGTTTTAAGGCTAAGTGTGAAGCAGGTCAGGAGGCCACCGAGTACTAGTCTGCTAACAACCTCATGTGACAATTTAGACTCCTACACTCTAAACGAACGTGGGGGATTACGAAGGATGAACAGGGCTGTCACCACCTCCACCTACCCCTCAACCTGAGAGTAGGACAATGCATTCACTTGTCTCTCCGTACCCAAGCACCACACTTGCATATACAGAAACTACCCAAATCCCCTCGAGTCCTCGACCCTACGGATTGACAGGTAAAGAACTTGGGCACACCTAATGGCACGATGAACCACCACCTCAACTTAGCTCTAATTTTGATTATATAAGTTATATGATTGTTTAAGCATGAAATTAAGTATGCTACTCTCATGACACATAAACTTTGCACTAGTTTATATATCAGGATCATAACATAATAACTATACTCTAGTTCATAAGTGTGACTATAATAAAGTGAAGACATGACTTTGGAAGAACCCATATTGATATTCATACCAAGAATCTTTTCTTCCAAGGAGCCAATCCCTCTAAGGTGGCTTGGCCTGGCTCTAATACAACTAAAAAGTAAAACTAAAGAGAGTGGAGAGTGAGGTGTTGCTCAATGTGGTGTGTGTGAGAGAGGGGGTACCCCTTTATTTATACAAGGGTGAAGGTGGTGCTTCTGTCTATCTTTAGCGTGGAGGCATGGGATGCATTGCCTCAGCATGAAGCCATGCCACCACCAGAGCAAGGGGTGGCTGAGGGGCACCAAAACGGTGGCGGCCGGTCCCTGACCGAGCTGCCTTGCCACCGCCTTTGCGTGGTAGGCCATGGGCTAGACTTTATTTGCTTCCCTATGGTGCTTAGCCCATTTTGAGTTGGTTTGGTGGGTGTCTCCCTTGTTCCTTTGCGCAAATCATTGTTACAAAGCACCTTTCGGTGAAATCATCCTTGTATTTGTATGTATGACCTGCAAAATGATATTCTCCAAATACATGTGGAACTTGGTTAATTGTAAATAGATTTGTGATTAAGTTTGTCAATTTCTCCTCTTTTTGTAGCTTAATTGGCGATCATATTTGATTAGTAAAGACCACCAACAGGGGCCCAGGCAGTACTTCCATCTCGGCTGCACGCTCTTATCCAAGAGATGCAAGGCTTCTGTAATCTTTGGGAAGAAGATCTTGAAAGGACCAAGCAGTCTGACTCAAACAATGCTAAGCTGCAGCAGGAGGTGTAAGAGCTCCTGGATGGTACTGAAGGTACGTTTGGATGTGATTCTGAGGTACGCTCATTGCTTATTGGGCCTTAACTTCTTATTGTTTCCTTTAGGCTTGTGCAAGCATGTTGATATCTTGGAGCGGGAGAAGGCAACTTTGCAGCAGCAAGCTGAGGAGTTGCAAAAGAAGCTTGAGGCTACCGAGGGGTGTCGAGCCGCCATCGAGGAGAAGCTGACCAAGGGAGCCATCGCTGCTGTCGAGCACGTGATGGGAGTCATCAAGAGCACCAGCTTGATTTTGACCTAAGCCTCATATTACGGGGTTACAATTGTAGTAAGGCAGATGATGTTCAGTAGTTACTTGATGGTATCCGCCCCATGGCCGTAGCTTTTGTTGAGAAGCTCGGTTTCTCCATTGACGATGATGATGAAGATGGTGAGTGAATTTTTATCTTGCATCAAACACCGTGTTCTAGAATTTGCCTAAAGACAATTTGTAATGTTGGGTGCATTATCGTTACTTGTCTTCTGAGCAACTTGGTATACTTGTGATTTCCTTTTTTCTGGTTGCTATGTGCCGTATTCATGTTGATCATAGGATTAGAGTAGCTGAGACTCGAGCGGTCTGTAGTGCTATCTCCCCTAGTGATTGCGAATGTTCAGGCGTTCTAGCATTGCCAGATCCAAAAATTATGGATTGATGGAGATGTATGTGTAGTAGCCCCCCAACTCTTTATTGGAATAAGAAAATTATTCGGATGAAGAGTAGACTTATTTAGAAAAATCTACTTGCCCTTTGCATGGTCAATTAATCTCTGTCCAAATGAGGGGTATTTGAACAACTATCATTTCAGGGTAGCCCCCGAGCCCTTAGAGTGGGGTCGTACGACGCTACCAGCAGGCTCCAGCCCCCAAGCATGTATGGATCGGGAAGATGGAAGTGAAGCCACGACAAGGTTCTGATAATTTAGGGGTAGCGAGTTATTTTCGACTCGGTCTTCATTTGAACACCCCTGACTCACCCTTCGGATTGTCTGTATACACGGGCCTGCCTGTAGATGATAGTAATAGGTGGAGTACTTTTGTGACTCACCGATTTCTAATGATAGTGTATTTTGGAAGAATTTACGAGCTCCTAGATCATTCGAAGCCGAGTGCTCCGTCAAGCACAATGTTTCTTCTCATGATTGGGCTTCTGTCTTATGTGAGTAATTCTGTCATTTTGAGGTCAAGCACTCCGTCGAGTCTTTGGGTCCTCGTGTGATGGTACATCGAAATTAGGTGAGTACCTTATCATTTGAGGTCGAGTGTTGGTATTTGTTAACACAAACAGATGAATCTACAAGTGCACAGATACCGTTGTAACTTTCACCCAGAAGTATTCTAAGGTATCATATTTATCCTCAGGGAAGCAATGGTTAAAGAACTTGATAATTAACCATCATGTATGCACTAGCTAGTATACTGACTAGACTAATGTGGGGGTAAGTGATAAAATATAATTTTTTTTTTGTATAAGTGACATACATAGGAGAACTCCATGATAAAATAGTAGAGCAGATAGGCTAAGCTGGGAGGACGATGGGAGAGTTCAAAGTTCCTATTTAGTTCTTCCATTACTGTGGTTCTATTCTAGAGTAGACCAAAGTGATTAACTAAACAGAGGTCAGACATAGCGATCACACCTTAACACTTCAGAGCAGTAGTACCTTTCCGATCTTTGAAAAGACTAGGAAGGGGTGATTAGGGGAAGGCTGTCAAAAGCTCTACGAAAACACCAACCCATACGTGGTGGATTACAATGGTTTAGTCGGAGCTGTCACCTCCGGGGCAACCACAACTATCCGTAGGATTGACCGCAAACTCAGATAACCTATAATCTAGACACCACGTCTACACTATCGATTACTACTCTAACCATATATGATAACTAGAGCACTCAGTGAGCGGAGATCCTATGCCAAGGTGTAAACCACTATACTAACCATAGTTAGCTAAGCTACTAAGGCATGATCCAAATAACCATGAAAGGTATTCAAGTAATTAGAAAAGATAAATATATGAAATACTGTCTTACAAAATACCAATACAAGATTATACTGAAATTGCGAGGGCTCTTCCAGAATTTGAGCATCTCTGTAGCTCCCATACTAGAGCTATTCTACTACCGCATCTCAGAATATGGCGAAAAGTTACTTCTTGGTGATGTGTCCTCTAGCTGAAGCAGTATCCCTTCATTTATAGGTGTCACTGGTGGGAACTAATTCTTGAGTGGTCTGTGTGGTACTAAAGTTTCATCCGCACCAGCATGGTCGCTTGCTCGCTGCGTGGGTGCGCCTATGCTGGGCTTTTGCGCGTCGTCCTGGGCTGCCTGTGCCTTAGCGCTTGGGCACGCGCTTGCGCTGTTGCACGGTGCTGGGCTGCTGCCTGTCCCGGGCCGGCTCGATCCTGCGCGGGCGAGCACACGTGCTGCAGGCGCTGGTTGGCCGCGGCCCGCGGGCGTGGACGAGGATCGCCAGAGCTGCGTCGGCCTGCTCGTGTGTGGGTTGCATGAGCAGCGGGGCCCAGCTGGGCCTTGCATGGCGGTGGCCACATGCACCTGTGCTGGTGTCGAGATTGACTTGGATGCTAACGTCAATTGGTGTCTCTCTTTTAATTTGTAAAATTTATATCCTTGTCATCCAATCTCCAAAATATATAAATAAAATATCCATCTCGATCGTTTCGATGAGCTCTTCACATCGGTGTGCTCTAAATATTTATTTGAGACTGTTTTGCAATGGCGAATATTTGAATATCTTTTCACATCCATTTGCACCAATATTACAAATTTCCTGTATAACGTAATTTAATATGCATTTTTGGCATGACTTGCAAAATAATTCGAGAGCACCAAAACTCGTGGAACTTATTGAATAAAATAATATTTTGCTATAATATAGCATGGAATGTTATTATTTTAGATTAATTTGGCCGTCAAATTATATGAGTTAAGGACCGCCAACATCGAGCACTCCGTCAAGCGCAATGGACCCTCGCATGATGTGTACTTCAAAAGTAATGTGCATTTGAATCGTGTGAGGTCAAGAACTCCATCAAGCCTTTGGATCCTCAGCTGATTGAATGCTTCAAATTGTCCTTTTGGATTCGCTCGAGATTAGGTGCAATATTGCTCCAGTAGGTTCTCGTATGATCAAGTACTATAGGGTTTAACGTATATGTCACAAAAGTACTTTGTCTTTTATCAGATTATTATTCTCCCCTTTTGACTTAGATTTGCCCGTATTTTATTTGTTCGGCAACAATGCTCATGTATAGGATGCTATCTCCATATGGGCGTGATTCGCATGACATGGGTATTGTGTCGTACAGGTGGTTAAGCCATGGAAGAAAAACAAAAATATAATAAACTGAGGTTTGCTCTATATATCAACATGAAAAAGGGGCTAGTGACTCACAAGTTTCAAAAATCTTTTATAATTGAATGATAAAAAAGTTTCAAACTTGTGTACCTTAGCCTCTGTGTCAGGGACTTGTTGGATGCTCGGGTTGATGGCACCCTCCGGGTATTGTCATCACGCGCCTCTCACTTGATATAAAGATAGTTATCCCTGAGTTGAATGTATTGATCGGGAATTCGCTTGGTTTTATGTCGATCGTTTCGATTGAGAAATATGGCTCAATTTACTTTTTTGACAGTGTCATAAATGTGTTTCACAAAATACTTATCTTAAATAGTTTTTGCACACAAATTGACAACAAGCAAGAAATTAACTTGAAAACAGAAGACATCTTTATTATTATTGAAAAAGTGTACACCGAAGGAGTTTACAAATGTAGCCTAATCCTCGTAGTTGTTGCATACGCTACTTTGTCGATCTTCTGGAGGGAGACCTTGAACATGTAGCGATCTGCAGTTAGAGCTTGAATCTACACTATTGTTTTTCCTTTTAACACGGGTCACCTGTCTTCTGGTTATAGGATTGTTCCTAGGGATCGATGTTTTACGATGAAGAGGGAACTTCTTTGCCTTTCTTAATCGGTCGTCTTGACCACCTGAATGTTTGAGTGCTCGGTCTTTTTCGCCACGCTTGGTGATTCTCAGGAAAAGTGCTCAATCATCCCTTGTTAAGATGGGGTTGAGTTGTCTAGTTGATTAGGTTTTCCTTGAGTCTTAGGCACCTGGCAATTCTAACCTGTATTAACTTATAATGATCTCCTTCGAATTGAGGAGTTGTCCATCGGGCCTTCATATTGCCTTAGTCGGGAGATTAGTTTCTCCTGAGAAGGTGTTGATTAAGCCGATACAACCCTATTCGGGCTGCTTCAGTAATGCTCAGCATTATTGAGGCCACGAGACCTCGGAGCCCTTCTCCTTGACTTCCCGGTTTGCACTCATTGGATGGATGCGTTGACGGGACACTAAAAGGGGAATTCCTTTATTCTTTGATCGAGATAGAAACTGACTTCAGCTGTTCCAATGTATATGATGGCATTTGCAGTATGTAGAAATGGATGACCCAAGATTATGGGGCATTTGGGTTTCAATCAATGTCCATGACTACAAAATCTGTGGGCACGTATGAATGCCCGATGCGCACGCAAATGTTATCTGCGATTCCTTCTACCCGACGAGTCGATTGATCTACAAACGTCAAGCACATGGTCGTGTGCAGAAGGGGCCTGAATTGTAGAACATTATAGTAGATTACCTTAGGTATGATGTTGATGCTAGAGCCGATGTTGTAGATGACTTCGTCGAACTGTTGCTGGCCAATTGCTATAGAAATCACCAGGCGTCCGGGATCCCCTTTTTTGATAGGCATGGAATCGTCTAACCAGCCTCCCAAACATGGCTTCATGTAGAACCCTGGCTGGGCTACCTCGACGAAGTGCATGCTTTCGATCTTTCATCAGCACTTTGGGATGTGCAGATCTCTGATCGCTTGGTGTGAATAACCTTCCGATGCTGAGACACTGCACCGATGTGACAGTCTTGCACATGGTGGATCTCGTCCTACGAGTTGTTAAGGTCGGGATGGTTCCCGCTACCCAGTTCAGGGGAAACCTAACCCAAGGATAGGTTGATCAGGATACTCCTGGCAAGGATCGAATCGGGCCCTTGTGCCTTGTAGAATGGCGAGTCGATGTTTTCCTGGTGCTTGAATACCAAACTCCAGAAGCGGCTGGTTGTTGGCACGTAGCGGGATGTCGACACGGGCTGAGGAAACAGAAGAACCTCTCCTATTGCCTTGGATCTGACAGAACTTGACTAGATGGTTGCGTCGAAAGCAATTGGATCTTGGACATAAGCATTGTTGAAGATCGGCTTGATCACTTTTTGCGCGAAATCCCCCTACCTGGTGTGCCTCTATCGGTGTTTTTACTAGCAAATACTCAGTTCTTAGCAAAACTCGCTTGATGCAAAGAGCAAACACAGTGGAGACACAAGATTTATACTGGTTCGAGCCTCGAGAAGAGAGTAAAAGGCCTACGTCTAGTTGCTACTTGTTTGTATTATGATCTCGCTGAATAGCGAGATGGCGATTACAAGATGGCTATGCCTATGAGAGTTTCGATGATTACAACAGGGTGGACGGCTAGCTATTTGTATCCGAGGCCTACTTGCCCTACAAGTTACATAGTCATGCCCTAATTGGAGTCTTAGCATGATCTTCGGATATCCTTCCTTGAATAGGCGAGTCGTGAACCTTCAGGTCTTCTTCTGTATGAATTCGGTAGCTAGCATATCTAGTAGTCGGGAATCTTGGGAGTATGGCACCTTCAGGTCATTTTTTATAAAAAAACACAAAAAATGTTTTCACCATGAAAACCACTCCTATCAAATACCGATCCACTTCAAAGGGTGAGTTCCCTGAGCCACCTTATAAACCAAGGATTTTATCTGGCTGTGAACTCCACCCTAGTTTTATAGCCATGGTTCGGGCACAACCCTTTTCAGGGCACGTTAATGAAAACTCATGCCATCACATGCTAGAGTTCGAGGAAATGTGTTTAGGCCTGAGCATCCCTAGCATGACACAAGAAAATCTAAAGTGGACATTGTTTCCCTTCTCTCTCATAGGGAAGGCGAAACAATGGTACACACATGTTGTAGGAAGTATGAATGGGGACGGGGAAGAACTCTAAGACAAGTTTCAATTTGCATTCTTCCCTATGTCTCGTATCGACTATCTACCAAGGGTGATCATTGATTCTAGGCAGTTTGAGGAGTCTATAGGTGTAGCCTGTGCTAGATTTTCAGCGTTACTACACACTGGCCCAGACTTGTCTTTACCCGACAACATATTGTTATGACTCTTTTGTTGGGTATTGACATGGGTGCTAACTATGCCTAGATGTGACTGCCGGAGGTTGTTTTACACACAAAACTATGATGGAACAAGTAGAATTCCTTGAGCACTTCATAGACAAACACTCTTCTTCTATCATAAGAACTAAATCTCAATAGGCAAAAGTTACGTCGAGTGTTGAGGAGTCCTCACCAGTCAAATCTAAACCTATACCATCTTTAGATTCAAGTCATGAGGCCTCACCCGAACCATGAACACCGAAGGAAAGATTAATTCATCCTTCGGAGTTCCCTATCGAATTCGAGGACTATGGCAACACCTCAAAATATGTTGGGCACAAAAACCTTACACATCCTTCTAAGAAAGTTTTCCTTAAAGTAGAACCATCAAAGGAATGGTTGATGGAAGCGAAATGTTCTTTCAAAGTAATTTGGATTCTTTCACCTTCCTCGATCATGCCTTGCTCGTTAAGGGGAACAAACTTAGAAGCCCTTCACAACCCCATAGTCGGGACCAGCATCATGTCAGAATTTCTAGCGAAAAACCTCTTGGGTAACATACAACTAATCCTGACAAAGAAACTCTTCAAAAGTTTGTCAGGACTCATCTTCAAGTGTTGTGGGATTGCTAGGGCCATGCTAATTAAAATTGACAAAACCAAGGTTCACTTAGATTTCTACATCTTTGCCATCCTTGAATTTGATCTTCTCATAGGCTACCCTCTAGGAAAACTTTTCCAAGAAAAACATTCCCATGGGAGCCTTAGTGAAGAGTCTGGGAAAACTAAGTCCACCACTCACTTAGATATCCCAATGGCGGAGCATCACCCCAATAATAACCTGTTCGAGGAGGTGAAATTCTTATCTCCGTTCGTTTCATCTAAGCTTGCTTATGAAATTGAATGTCCATCACCACCGTCTCTCAAACCAAGACCATGTCCCTCTGGCCAAAACCTCTGTGCCATAGACAATCTTAGAGCCCCAACCCTAGAGCTCAAAAAGAATGATTCCACAAATAAGCATGAAAGATTCTCTTTTGAGACCCCTCATGTTTCATGCTCACTTTTGGAGTCTCTAGAGTTTTATCACGCTTAGTGCCACACGCCTATACGAGGACCACAATCATCTCTTAGTCCTCATTTGCAAACTTTTTAAGAGGATGGTTGTGGATGTGTTTATTTATCATAAAGATTGCAAATCCCATAGTAGCACTGTGGTGCTAACCTTGCAGCTTGAACAAAAATGCTAAATGTTTGGTGGTAGAGGTGGGAACTACACCACCATTGATAGCTGCAAGATGATATTCCCAAGGTCAAGCTTATGACCATAAATAAAGCAATGCCAGGAGATACCCCAAATTATCATAAAAAATCATAATAATAATTAATAATAATGAGAAAAACTTTCTTATCAAAAAAGGCAAGAACATGCTATCAAGTTAGTATGCACCTTCGGGTATTCTTGTCACTAACCATTTCAAGTTGAGACAAAGAAGAACAAGGGATGTACGATGCTAGAAAACATGAGAGCTGCATCAACTAAACGCCATGATGGAACACATTCAAGAGGAGACCCCCGACATTGCACACTTGACATTTACACAAAAGTCCAAGTGTGGGGGAAAGGGGGTGAGAATCTCACTACAAAGTTCCATCCACACCAAAGGCAATCTAGGTAAAAAAGGAAAGAGAGAGAGTGATGTAAGCTCCGTCTTGCTAAAAGAAAAGGAATAAAAGAGAGAAAAAACTATATGATAAAAAAGAAGAGAGAGAAGGAGCTGCAAGACGGGTACTCCTTTGCTGCTACCACCAAGGCCCATGGTCTATACACACTATTTATGTGTGTGGCCTAAGCCTTGTTGCTAGCCTGGGTTGAAACATATGCAATTAAGCCACCACTGCAGCAGCTTCAAAAGCTTCCATCCAAACATGCTACCGGTAAGTGCACCCAGGTATGCGAAGGACACTCAATGTTCACCAACACCTTTGCTCATATTTATCTCCATGAGAATAAAACTTGATCAAATTCATGCTTCCCTTGTTTATGTTATATGCTCTAGTTTGGGTGTATTCTATAGGTACACTCATAGGCTTTTTAAATTAAGCATGGTGCTTAGGTTAAAATAGCCTTCTTTAATCAAACTTTGACATGGTGTTCAATGTTGATTAATGAACTTGAGTTATTAGTTTCATAAACAATGAATGCAATCTATGATAGAGATAAACCAAGGCTAGAAAAATATTTCACAAACTTTACACTTAGCCTTGCTGGAGTCTACAAAGTCTGGTGAACAAATAAAAAATAAACGTAATAAAGTAATAGATAATAATACTAATAAGAATATAAAAAAGTATTAGTAAATAAAAATACATATAATGATAAAAATAATAAAATCATTTAGGCTCCTCGGTGTTTAAACTGGTAGTGCCCTTGTTGTTTCCACCTTCGTTTCTTTTCGTTCAAATAAAACAGGTACAAGAATAAGTGTGGGGGAGATCTCTCAAGCATGACGAACACACATTCAAGATCTCCCACCAACACGTTGCACAAAACATTGAACAACACAACATGCAGAATGACAGGATTGATGGCCCCAAAGAGGATTGGCTAGACCTCTGGTTTAGCCAAACCATGTCTGACTTCTTGTGGCTCCTTCATCTTCAACAATGGTTTGTGCAACACTACCCTCAACTCCCTCCAATTTTGAGTTTTGAACAAACATAAATTTTGATCACTAAAAACAAACTCAATCTATCCCTGCAATCCCCTCTTGATGAACAATGCTCCTATGCACCACACTTAAAAGTGACATGTCCATAACATGTTTAAGATAGAAGCTTGCATACAGTTTGTTCCTTATACATACACTTATGCTTGTAGGAAAATATTCTAATAGGACAATCATGTTGACTAAGTTGTTGTGAAGTGTGATATAGTTCTGACTTAGAAATCCTACCATTTCTATTCAAAGCACTTGGAGAATTTGTTTGATAAAAATGATATAAAACCATAGTATCACATACTCCTCAATTAGTGAGCAATTCCTACCAAAGCCAAATATGACATCTTGCAAGTTTCAAGCCTTCCACATATGCTACTTGTTAATGTGTTGAGTTTGGTCAAGTCTTGTTGACCCTTATTGAGAGATTTATCATGCTCCCAAGATCAAGATCACGTACACTCCACATACACATGCTACTCCTACACTAGGAGTGCGCACAAACATGCTTCCATTTAAATCCACCAAAACTCTGCTCCTACACTAGGAGTAGACACAAAAAATTATTTGTTAGGTAAATACTCCATGTTCTAAAAGATAGTGATCTCTCTCTAAATATGTGGTTTAAAAGAAGAGACATAGGCTATACAAAAAGTTTACAACAAAAAAATGATGAGCACATGAAGGCTCATGTATTGAAGAAAATGATGATGAGCACATGAAGGCTCATATATTGAAAAAAAGAAAAGAGATAGCCGTGTTCTCAAAATAAAAATAAAAATAGAGAAAGAGAGAGAGATCATTCATGTTAAAGAAGTATAGTTCTAGTTTACCTTTTTTTCACACACATGCACATTTTGATCTAAGAGTATGGCACTTCTCTTCTTGGATCCTTGATTTGACTTCACAATATATGCAATACAAGTGTGCTATATTTTTTTATCCCTACCTAAAGCCCCACATAAACCTTTTTAGAGATTGGAGAAAAGAAAAGAAGGCAAAACATTACTATGCCTTGGTAAGGATTTATACACCATTAAGTGATTTGAGAGTGCCACTTGCGGAATATAAAGTGAACTTTGCTTTTTTTCTTAAGAAAAACTCCCAAAAACTCCAAGTTGCTAAGATGAGAAAGTGGGAAGATGGCTTTGTTTCGAGGACTGTTCCACTTTTCAACAACCCAAGGAAACATACTGTAACGGAACCGTTCAAATTATAAGAGCACAAGTATAAAAACAATCACCGAAGTGATCAAATTCTTGCACTTGAGCCCATATAACTCCGGTAGTCCAATGAAATCATGAGGGATTTCAAACCAACCAACATACAAGCCAAGATCATAGTGATTCAACATAACAAGTCACATGTTACAGCCATTTCAGAAGTAATTCAATATACATCGGAGTTCAACATAGTTATTACAACTTAAGTTCAAAAGTAGCGGAAGCAAAGTAATTTAAAACTAACAACACCCTTATTTCAAATACATGCCAGTACCAAGGTCGACTTCCAACAAAAGCATTAGAGAGAAGATGAATAAGAAGGATCATGCCCGTGATCACACTCTGCCACTAAGGCAGGAGCCAACCAACTCTTGCAGTCGCCATGATACATCACAACCTACAACAAGTGGGGATAAAATACTGAGTACAACAATGTACTCAGCTAGACTTACCCATCAAAAACCAGAAATAAAGTGACACCAAGGAACATGCAAGGCTGATATAAAGTGGGCTAGCTTGACAACATTTTGCATAAAAGCTTAATATGGATAAGTAATCATTAATGCTTAAGCATCAAGTTAATTATCATTAACCTGTCATCTATATTATAACCTATACTAGAGCACTCACTTTATTAGGAGCAAACAATATTAACCATAGCAGGTATAAATTGAGGCAACCTTTCCATCGTTATCCAATTAAACATCTGTTCAATTTAATGGAATCTACGTTGCCGCTGCTCAAGTCAAGTGCTCACTAACTGGGAGCGACGGCGATTCGAATCGAGTTCCTATCTAGCTGGAGGGGTATTTCTAACACTCACCGCGCAGGCCCCTGCCAGGGTCGCACAAGCCACCTTTCGTACAATTCAGGAGTCGCGGGTTCGACTGATGCCGCATCCCCAAGGGTAACACTCTGCCAGGTGATAGGGACTCTAACCCCCCTTGGTCTCACGCCAATGTCCCCAAGCACATCCTTACTACCTCCAAGATGTGACCTACCATTCGATTCCCGGCCTGAACTGTATTACTCGGCTTCGCGGTCGGAACGACTTATCCGGCCAACTAAGTGTTAGACTGCGTTCAACATGACTCAAGGACATACAGCGAATCGGTCCTTAAACGACTCAGACGGGGATAGATCTACACCCAAGACCTCCATGCCTTGTTGCTTCACTATCGTCATCCCGCCCGGTCTCATTTTATTTTATTAACACATGGTTCTTTTCCACGATAGCAAATATAGCCAACTGTGCCATATATGAATATTCCTACATCTCGCAGGTGACAGGAAATCACCTGACTTCTACCGCTTAAAGTAGGGCTAAGCATCTACTTGATCCTAGTCTATGTAGGATTCAAGGATTCATATATCTGGACAAGGAATGATATAATGCAGCAAGGGTTTCCAACCAACTCCTATCACTTAATTCAACAATACTTATACCATATATAGAATTAATTGCTTTGAAGGTAGGAGGCTTATAATGCTCCGGGGCTTGCCTGGGATCCGACTCAAGTTAAGTTAGCTTGCACCATCTTGCGGAACATCTCCACTTCATGTAAGAACTTGAGGATTCTTCTGTCTTCGGGATGGATCCACCAAACATCTTCTTCTGGTTTGCTCCACACCACATCCTTCACGTGTTTCAGCTAGCGTACCTAAATGAGGTGCAACAATGCATATGTATGAATACGTAGAAATGCAATAACACAGCATTCATGCCAGCACACCAAGTTCACATGGGCACTAGAGTTAATCAACTTAACTATCACTTAAGCATATCCTTAGAAGATGACCAGCATATCGATCATGACACAAGTCACACAAGATCTCAAGCACACTTAACACTAACAAGGTGTATATCACTCTTAGAAATCAACATAGCAAAGCAAGGTGAAGCAACAACTTAATTTAGAATCTGCTATTTTTCGAAGATCAGAACAACAGCTGGTTAAATCAAACATAACTGGAGTTCTGTAACTCCAATTGACTTGTAACAAGACATTCTGGAAAGCTTTTGAAATTGTCTATATTTCATTTAATATCATCACAGTGTGATTCACAAATTAAACAAGTCGAATTTATAAAGTTTTAGAATCTGTTCCTGATAACAAAGAATATTCCAAAACTGACTTTAACTTTAAATAGCTGTAGTTTCTAAACCACAGGACCAAATGCTACTAAAATTTAACATCAGCTAGATCATGAAATTCACAACAACTTTGTTATAGCACACAAGACATAAAAACATCATTTTCATAGGGTAATTAACAACATTCTCAAATCTGTCCAGAAATCAATGAATTATAAAATTGAATTGTAAATGATGAACAAAACATTGCAAATGGCCAAACCAACTTGACCATCATTTAGAACATGTTTAAAGAATACGAGATCAAGTCATGTTACTTATGTTAACATTTATTTAATTGGACTTTTCTATTTATTTGATTGCATAGCATAAATATTAAAATATATGAAAAGTGTCTAGAAAAAAATCTAACAAAATTACAGAGGCAAGTACAAGGTACCAGGAGGATACCATAAAGATTTCAACCCCATTTGATAAGCCAAACATGAGATATCATAATAAACAAATCTTTAATGCAATAAAGCATGAGAGAACAAGATAAATCTAAAACTATATATTTTCTTGAAACACATGATCATATTATTGTTTCTCAGGTTACCACAATATCATGCAAGGACTGTGGAACACCATTTTCCATTTTTACATTCATATAATATTTATAATGCATTTAAAACCATTTATTTGGCCCCTAGCAAGATAAATCACTAACTCAGTCATGCGTGCACCATAAATCATGCAATTTTAACCATGCATCAAGCATCACTCGGAGAGGCTACAAATAAATTTGCATGTCGTTTTGAGCACTACAACTCCAGATCAAAAAAATAACAAGGAAAACAAGCATTTATTTTCCATTTAACAAGATCTAGGTAAAACATTCTGAAACCAGGAAACAACCTATAAGTTTTATATTTTTCTTAGACAGTGCATATTACTAGAAGACCAACAAAATTGGAATCACTAATTTTAGACTTCTAAAACTCTAGATATTGATGAAAGCATGTTAATCCATTTCTAAAACCACATTTCACTAATGAATTTCTACAGCACAAACACATGCATGCATGGCACAACCGATTACCCTAACATGCAGAGCACTTCACAAGGATTCCAACAAAACAAATTGCACAATTTTCGAAGCTACCAAATATGAGATATAGATTTTACAAGATAAAAGAAAATCTGTAAATTCGGGCACCAAATGAAGTCGGGCGGGACCCACATGTCATACTCCCACTCGGTCTTCTTCTTCCTCCAATTCATGCGAACTGAACAGACAAAAGAGAATGGGAGGCGTGCATCGTCACCGTGAAAGCCGAAGGGGAGGAGGCCGGTTCGGCCTGCCGGCTGTCGGTGGCAGCCAAGGGCCACGCGGCCGCGACAGCAGCAGTACCGCAGTAGCGCCCCAGCAGCAGACACATGGCACGGCGTTAGCAGTGCCATGGCGGGTGGCTCGGGCTGGCAAGCCTCGGCTGGCTACCGGTGGCCCGGGCTTGCGCGACAGCGGTGAAGGCGGCCAAAGGAAGCAGGAAGGATGGCGTGAGGCATTGAGATGCTGGAGGACGCACTGCTCACGACTTGAGCTCAGACGAAAAAGCCATGGCGGCCATGGAGACGCGCTCCCCAGCGATGAGCAGGGCGAGAGGAACGGCGATGAGAGCGAGGAGGAGATAAATGAAGACAACAGCGGGGTTTGGTGTCGTCATAATGCCGCTCTGGCCCGACACCACGGCCTCCCGACGACGTACGGACGCCACATGGTGTGCGCGACCTGGCCCTGTCGGCCATGAGCTTCAGCTCATTTTCAAACTGAAAACGATTCAGTTGAAGTCGAGTCCGCCTGTCAGGGCAAGTTCGACGTTGATTAACTTGCAAACGAGCCCGAATTAGGCCGAGTCGTAATTGACAAAGTCATAGAGGGATGTGAGGACTTCCAGAGTTTCAATACGAGCTTGAGCTGGTTCAGCTTAGATCACAATCTACAGAGCTCCAAAGTCGAGCACACGAAACTGAAATTTCAGTTTCAGTAGGAACCCAACTGAAACACGATCTTTGAGGCTCTGTAGCTCTTGTACTAGTGGGAATTAGGTCATAGTGTTGTTGACAAAATCATAGAGCTATGTGAGCACTACAATATTGCCAATTTGAGCTAGAGCTAGTTCTGCCTAGTTTGGGAGATAGAGTGCTCCAAAGTAAGCTACTTGAAACTGCTGTACAACCAAGACTAAGCCAAATTGGCTAAGTGCCAAACAGCAGGTCAAAACTGACTTGTGGTCCCTGTTGGAGCCTGACCCAAGCATTTTCATGAGATGATCATTAAAACACTTTTGTTCCTCAACAAATTTTCTACACTTTTGTTTAAGGGTGCACCAATATGCAAAGGTATCTTGATGCACTTTTTAAACTAGGAAGCAAAAGAGTTCCTAGGGTCATCGCAGGTCAAGCTGAGGATTAGAGACATAATTAGTCAATATGGTCAACATGAACATTGCTCCAATAGGTACCCTAAGCATAGTTAAGGTGCTAGAGAACACATTAGACCATCACAAGTATCATTTACACAAGATCCCTAATTAGCACATAATAGAAACATAAAATGACAAGCATTGTTGCATATGTTTCAATACTATGTTTCATTAGTTTTAGGTCATTGTTACATGATGATCATACATCACAAGGATGCATATTGACATGTAAGACAAGTACTTGCATGGAGAACCCATGGTCATATCATGCCATGTATGACCGCACTTAGGTATAAGTTATGTTTCAATAAAGAAACAGAGAGGTTGCACTAGTAAAGCATGGATGTTGCATAAGTCAAAATGAATGTTTCATCACTTTGACTTGCCCAACAAGATATTGGGTTCATGATAGGAGTAGATCATGCTAAGCTAAGCAAGGTTAGTGCCCAAACTTTAGGCAAGACAGCACCGGGGTGTTACACATACTAGCTAATGCCATATATCCCATTGGTATAAAGAATGTGTTGGAATAACTTTTATGTAAGCCATATATCTTAGGATATTATGCTCATGATTACTTTTATCTCTAAGCTTCACTCGAGGACGAGCAAACGGGTAAGTGTGGAGGAGTTTGTTGGTGATACTTAACTCACATATTTAACCACCAACACTTGCATGAAATCCTAGCATACAGGCACTAAACTTTGAAAAGGGTTTTAGAACTAACAATCTCTACAAGTTTTGGTGTTTGACCATTTACAAGAGGGTATTTATGGAATACATGGAAAACACATTCAAAGTGCACAAAGAAACAAAGCGTGACACCATATTGCACAAAGCAAAAGAGCCCAAGGGGGAGGCCTATTACATACCAGGCAAAATCAGGACCAAGCATATGGAGAAAAAGGGCCCAAACCCAAACCAAACGATCTCCAAATGGCGTGAAACTTTACAGGCATGGCCCACACATCCTCAGAGGCCCACTAGACAAAACCTAGGATAGGATGATGTCTCCAGGGGTCAATCAACCTCTAGGGTTGCCGAGGTCGCTCGCCTCCCTACAAGTTTGCCTTGGACCCAACCTTGACCAGGTGCTTCTTACCGCGTCTCCAACGTCATTGGCATGTGTATTCTAGAAGAATTGTATAGAGGAATGGTGGTTTGCTCAATATAGGAAGGCATGCAAGGAAGCACAACTCCACTCCATCTCCTCCATCAATCCTATGACAGCTTGATCTAAGGGCTGAGGTGAAGAGGCACACGGATCGCTGACATGGCACATTGAGAGGCCTCCATTCCTCCTCTCAACCTATAAATACCCCTTCACTTCCTCTCATTCATACAACAACACACCAAGGAAGAGCACCTAACTTGAGTTAGAGCAGCACTCCAAAGGGCTAAGGCCCTAATAGCTAGCTAGAGTTGTAGGGGAGAGATGTGAGGGAGAGCTCGGGGAATCATTGGTCTGGTCGGTGTCTCCCCAAGTTTGTACCTCAACAAGCACTTGTACTTCAACGGGTTCACCCACTAAGTGAGTGTTCGTGGTTCTTTTAGTATAAAGTCTTTTGATTAGTCAAGCTTTACTCTTACTTGTTTGTGGGATAGTTGTTCGTCCTTATGGCAGATGCTCTAGTAGAGGGCCCTGATAAAGACGAATAACCCTACACACGCTAGAGTAGTAATTGATAGCATAGACGTGGTGTCTAGGCAGAAGGTTACCTTTGTTTGCCTCGTACTCCACGGTTGAGGGGTAGGCAATAGGTGGTGATAGCCCTGTCCATCCCCCGCAATCCCCCACATTCGGGTATGATGTAGAGCTATAGGCCGGCAATCCTTGGCAGACCAAGTATTCACCGATGCCCGAAGTAAGCAAGTAGAAGTAGAGTTTATCTATCCTTTGACCCTAGAACCTTAGAATCCATCTCAACCTCTATCAACTCTACCCTTATGTTATCCTTGGATGAACTAGCTAGAAGAGTACCTCCATTCCCTATGAAAATACGGTACCCTGAGTACTTCTGGGTGAAGTGCTACAATGGTAATTTTGTGCGCTTGCAAAATCTTTTTGTATGCGTTAAGAAATACCAACACTAGTGTAGGAGCAAAATTTTTAGTAGATCTAGACGGAAGCATGTTTTTACATACTCCTAGTGTAGGAGCAGCATGTGTATGTGGAGTGTATGTAATCTTGATCTTGGGAGCATGATAAATCTCTCAACAAGGGTCAACAAGACTTGACCAAACTCAACACAATAACAAGCAGCATATGTGGAAGGCTTGAAACTTGCAAGATGTTATATTTGGCTCTGGTAGGCATTGCTCACCAAATGAGGAGTATGTGATACTATAGTTTTATAGCATTTTGATCAAAACAAATTCTCCAAGTACTTTGAATAGAAATGGTAAGATTTCTATGTCAGAACTATATTACACTTCACAACAACTTAGTCAACATGATTATCCTATTAGAATTATTTTCCCACGAGCATAAGTGTATGTATATGGAACAAACTTCATGCAAGCTTCTATCTTAAAAATGTTATGAACATGTCACTTTTCAAAATTCTAAATGAAGTGTGGATTGCATAGAGGCATTGTTGGTTCATTGAGTTTATTTCTTTGGTGATTAGAATTATGCTTTATTTAAACTCAAAATTATAGGGAGTTGGGGGTAGTGTTACATAAACCATCGTTGAAGAAGAAGGAGCTAAGTCAGAGGTGGTTTGACCAAATCAAAGGTTTGGCTAACCCTCTCTGGAGCTATCAGTTTGTCCTTCTTACTTGTTCGATCATTTGATGTTTGTGCAACTTGTTGGTGGGAGGTTTCAAATGTGTGTTCATTATGCACAAGAGACCTCCCCCACACTTATTCTTGTACCTGTTTATATCCACAACTAAAAAGACCCATATGCAATCGTTTTTTGTCTTGCAAATGACCCTGACTGCGCTAATCACCCTCGCTAAATGCCCTCGCCCCATGCACTTCACCCCACCACTCTCTGTCTACCATGGCAGAACTGTCGCCCGCGCCCGCGCACGACTCCCGCCCATGCCGTTTGCCTCTAGCCGGTTGCTGAATGCCGAGCCTCGAGCTCCCTGCTTCCCTCTGACCCCTGCTCCCTAGCCTCGAGCTCCCTCTGACCCCGGTCCCCGGTCCCCACTCCCTGCTTCCTCCAATCTCCTCGACTTGGTGCACCTGGACGCCACGACGACCCAACACGCGGCCATCCTCTCCGCTCCGTCCTCCACCAACACGTAGTGGTGGAAGCTGTGAGCTCGTGGCCCGACACTCGTGTCTACACAGCCGGCAGCAGGTGTGCATGTGGTGGCTACAGATTTGCGCGGCCCATGGTGGATGGCGACAACCTCGCAGGCGGCGGCTACGAGCTTGCAGCCCGACACAGTGTGGCTACAGCGGGCGGCGGGCGCGCAGTGCTGCTGCTTCGTGGCCCGTAGCATCGGTAGCGATGAGCTTCACCTTCACCCTCTACGTGTGTCATAATAACCATGGTGCAGCTAATCACAAAAGGTGCAGGATTTAATTTCTATGCTGTCCTCCATGCTCTAGTAGCAATCGGCGGCACTAGGCGTGGTGTTCCGTGGTTGCCGAGACCGGCGGCTGTAGCCACGTGGTTCCAGTTCTCGTCGTTTGGGGTTCCAGGAGATGAGGGACCACCGGAGGTCCCCAAGTCGAAGGGGATAGCAGCCACAACATCTCAGCCATCTACACCAGTATTCACAGCCCCGGCAGCGCCCACCACCACCACGTTCAACACTGGACTCGATGTCAACATCAATAGCGTACAAGAGGTGTTTGATGGAATGCCCATGAGGTAAACAGCACGTCCTTTGGTCTCCATGTGTGTGCCATGAATCACTGGCTATCACAGCATCTCAGCCATCTACACCAGCATTCACAGCCCCGGCAGCGCCCACCACCACCACGTTCAACACTGGACTCGACGTCAACATCAATAGCGTACAAGAGGTGTTTGATGGAATGCCCATGAGGTAAACAACATGTCCTTTGGTCTCCATGTGTGTGCCATGAATCATTGGCTATCACATGTACCAACACTTCTGTGTGTTTTGTTCCTTCTCATTTCAAATTTCAAGTTTTAACAACAGACATACAATGTCAATTTTGCATCACTGTGTCAAAATAAGGCTAAGAGTTTGGTGTACTATTGATGTTATGACATCTTTTTCATGCCAGACTCTTGCTGAAGAACTTGTAAGATCAATATTTGCTGTTAGTCTTCTTTATGAAAATAAGGCTCAACTAAATTCAGTATCAATGCACCTTGGACAAATTATTGTTATGGCTATTTTTTAGTTTTTTCTTGGTTTGGGGTCTGGCGCTGTCCTTGAAAGTGTACTATTAATTTTTGGAAGAGTGACTCTATTAGTTAATTGTCAAAAAGCATGCCCTTTTACTATCTTGAGGATAAGTAATGCAGTATCAATATTCAATATGACTCCCAACTAAAATTTCTTTTTGTGCACAACTTATCTTTTGCCACCAGGCATATCATCCCAGAGTGTTTTAGGCTTTATTTGTGTGATTGCAGCACCTCATAAAGTGAAAGCACTTGTTATGTCATTTGAATTTGGGTGTGTGCTAAGTTTGTTCTGCTATAATTACCCAGCAAACTTACAGATCAAACAAGACCTATATATTAACAAAATCACAATTGGCAGCACTCTATTTCATTTTCACTCTTGTAAGTCCTCTTTTTATATAATTGAGTTGCATGATGGGGTTTGTGGATCATGTTATTCCTTACATCTGCACCCCGATCATGATGCTACACCTCTAGTAGTCTTTGTGTCAGATAGGATAACGACATCCATAAAGTCCTAATATCCTTCTCTGTAATTTCGAATTCCATCAACACCTAGAAGGTACATGAGTGAATTATTTGGTCTATGCACCTGTTGCTCCTGACAACTGCACCTCGACCATGATGTTGCACCTCCAGTAGTCTTTGTGTCAGATATAGGATAACAACATCTGTGAGGTCCTGCTATCTTTCTCTATAATTTCTAATTCCATCGACACCTAGAAGGTACATGAGTGAATTAGGTCTATGCATTAACATTATATTGTGGTAGTTGTTCCAGTGACTCCACATTTGCTTCTATATATAGTTCATTCTTGTTTCTCTTGGTCACGTATTACATAGCCTTGGTCCTTGGGTTTGGTTTCATGGGTTGTTAGATATTTGCTTTGATTGGAAATATAAGCTAATACATTTGGGCTTCAGTTCTTTATTTCAGTGAAATGTTGACTTGGAATATAACCTCCATATCTTTTGACTAGCTACAATTGCAGGGGTAGTTAGCTGATCTGTTAGAATTGGTATGCGTTGTTCGGTTCAAATATTCAGTGTCCTTCGATTTATTATGCACAAAAGGTGTTTGTTGCATTACCTAGAATTTTGCACTGCATACTTTATTCAGCACTGTCATAAATTTTATCGTGCATACTTTAGGTGTTTGGGATCTTATTTTTCTTTGCAGAGTTCTAGAGACAATCGAACTTACTGACAGTTGTAGCTGCAATTCTTGCTAATATTGGACTAGGGACATGAATCTAATAATTCAGAGCTTTAGAGCTTATTGCAGTGCTATATTTGCATCCTTGAGTGGATGCATGTTTTTCTCTGTTAGATTCAAAGCTTTTCAGAGTACTACCTATTTAAGAAGGCTTTGTTTATATTTAACTAACCTGATGGTATAGCAACAAAGCCAATGCTAGGATTAAGATATGAAAGCAATTTTTCAGTCACCAATTAGTTTGATTACACCCAAGCATAACCGTCCATTCATTGTGGTCTCATGCTGGCAATGCCAATTGCCAGAGTCTAGACATAAGTTATAACATTAATTGGATTAAACTCTCTGAGCTATTGGTTGTTATTGCAATACCGGCCCCCTGTCTTACTCTGCCGTCTTCGACGGTGTTGCCACTCCCAGGTTGGCTGAACCATCCATACACTTTTTTGTCAACTTTACTTTCCTGCTGCAGTGAAGAAATAGTTGTTTAAATTTTGCAGCATATAAATAGCATGTCTGGCCAATACTATGATGTGTAGTTTGTGCTGACCTCAGTAGTGAAGTATTTGTCATGATGAAGGCATTTAGTCTTGAGATGTGCACATATTTAAGCTTGCAAAATCCCCCCACCTACCGGCACACACCAAAGGAGTTTAAAATTAAAGGAATAAGATATATTCTATAGATATACTTCAATCTGAGAGTCGGTTCATCACAAATATTTTAATGATATATGAGCTTTCTTAGTTCCCCTGTTTACCTCTTTAGATTCTTATTAAGAGTGCTCTGACTTCCCTGCTCTGCCCCCAGTCTGAATGGCAATTCTGCCATACCTCACAGAGGTCCACTAGGCATGTGTCATGTGTGTGACTTCAGTCTGTAGCTCTACGCTACTTGTTGGGCAGAGGATGATGTATGGCAAATCTTCCCTCAGTGCTGATGTGTTAGAAGATGAATCAGTGTTAGCTCTTTGGCGTCGAGAGGTAAGTTGGGTCTTACTTTACAAATTGGTGCTCTTTTGATTCTATTGTTTTATATTTTTCGTTGAAAAAATGGAATCTTTTAAATGCATATGCAGATAGGAGATCAGAAATTTATGCCTAGGAAAGCTCATAGCTTCTGAGTATGGTTAGAATGCATTGCTCGACGGTTACTACCAGTTGGCAAGTGAATGGTTCTCTATGTCATCAAGTTGATGGACAGGAATGGGGTTTGAACCAGATATCTAGACTTTTAAAGAGATCATCAGTGGGTTCTGTTGCATTGGTAAGATGCACAGCATGATGTGAGTGCTACCCCTTTTTTCTGGTCTTTGTGATTATGGAGTATAGGGTGCAACAACTATCTACATGAGAAGGGTCATGCTTTTGTTTGCTTCGAAATGTTGTCAGTTAGTTTAGTTTAGGAAAGTGAAGGAAACTATCATACTGTATAGAAAATGTTCTCCTAGAGCTAGGATATATGTCCCTTCAGTTAGTTTAGTTTAGGAAAGTGAAGGAATACAAATTGGGTTGTTCATTTCCTTGTCGTCAAAAATACTTTCTTTTTTCATGAATGATCTGCCACATGGTTATTTCTAAGAATAATTTTGAACATAAACAACTGTGGCTGACTTCGGTTGTGGCTATCGCTTGCTCTAAAGTGGTTGGACATTATTGTGTTCCCGTAGCAACGCATAGGCACTCAACTAGTTTAAACAAAAAGAAACAAAGGTGGAAACAAACAAGGGCTATACCGTTTTGAACACCAGGGAGCCTAAATCTTATTAATTTTATTCTTTATTTATTATTTTTTTAATTTGTTCACTTAACTTTCTACCATAACTCATACAAGGCTAAAGTAAAGTTGCAATTATTCCTAGCCTTGGTTTATCTCCATATTATATTACCTCCATCATTTATGAAAGTAATTGCTCAAAGTTCATTAATCAAAATTTAACACCATGTCAAGTTTTGACTAAAGAAAGCTATTTTAACCTAAGCACCATGCTTAATTTAAAAGAGCCTATGGATGTACCACATGTGAATACACCCAAACTAGAGCATATGACATAAACAAGAGAAACATGAGTTTGTATGAGCAAGTTTCTCTTATGGAGATAAAATATGTGTCAAGGAGTCGGTGAACTTTTATTTACCTTTGCATACCTGAGTGTTTTTACCGGTAGCATGTGTGGATGGAAGCTTTGAGGCTCGTACAACAGTGGCTTTATTGCTCATGGTCCATCTTAGGCGAATAACAAGGCTAGACCATACACACAAATAGTGTGCATAGACCCTAGGCCTTGGTTGTAGGAGGAAAGGTCTAAAAGAGGAGAATCCTCCTCCTCTCTTTTTTGTATATCATTTTTTTTCACTCACCCCTTTTTTTTTTATCACTCCCTTTTTTACTCTTTTTTATAGCAAGATATAGCTAACATCTTTTCTTTTTAACCAAGAAGGTCTTTGGTGTGAATGGAACATGTGACGAGGTCCTCACTATCCTCCCCCACACTTGGACTTTTGTATAAAAGTTAAGTGTGCAATGTCGGGGTCTCCTCTTGAGTGTGTTCCATCACCAAAGGACATCGACGTGTATGGTTGATGCAGCTCCCATGTTCTTTAGCATCATATGTACCTTGTTCTTCTTGACCTCAGCCTGAAAGGGTTAGCAACCAAGAATACCCGAAGGTGCGTACTAACTTGAAAACATGTTCTTGCTTTTATTGACAAGAGGAAGTTGTTTTTTCATTACTATTATTATATTGTTTTTTATGATAATCTAGGGTATCTCCCGGTAGAGCTTAGTTTATGGTCATAAGCTTGACCATGGGAACTTCATCTTGCAACTATCAATGGTAGTGTAGTTCCCAGCTTCACCACCAAACATATAACATTATAGTTCAAGCGGCAAGGTTAGCGCCACAGTGCATCTATGGGATTTGCAATATTTGTGATAAACAAAGGCATCAACAACCATCCTCTTAAAAAGTTTGGAGACAAGGATCAAGAGGTGGTTGTGATCCTCATGGAAGCATGTGGCACTAAGTAGATTGTCCATGGCACAGAAGTTTTTATTCTCAAGAAATACATTGGTTGACTGTAGACCAATATTGAGAACGATGTTTGGATAGCCAGAGGGACCTGGCTTCGGTTCGAGGGAGGGTGGTGATGGTCGTTCTATTTCATAAGCAAGCTTAGGTGAAATGAATGGGGATTTGAACTTCACCTCCTCAAATGGGTCATGGCTGAGATGATGTTTCACCATTGGATCTTTTTAGACATGGCGAGAGCAGTTTTCCTGACCTCCTCATCAAGGCTCCCATAGGATGGGTTTTTTCTTGAAAACGTTTTTTAGGTAGCCTATGAGAAGATCAAAATCGAGGCCAGGAAGGATGTGGTAGTCAGAATGAACCTTGGCTTTGTCCATTGATTCGAGGTATTTCTAAAATCATCAAAAAGTTTGTCCTCGAAAAATGGAAAGTCCGAAGGATGGAAACCTTCCTCTGAAGTTTTCAGTTTGGGTGAGGATCTCTGGATGGCAGGTATTGGTTCGGCCTTAGCCAAAGAGACTTCCTCATGGCTTGATTCTATACGGAGGGTTTCAATGGAAAGGGTGTTTTCTAGGATGTGATCTAGAAGCGATTCTCCTTCCGCTATGGTTTTGTGGTCAAAGGACCCTCCGTAGCAATATCAAGCTATAGGGCAGTTTCCTTACTTAAGGCCTAACCAAAAATGTTGTATCAACACATGGTCTAGTATAAACAAGGCTAGGCCGGAGTGTGTTAAGATTGGAAATCTAGCCCAGGCTGTACCTATGGTTTCCTTCTCATGTTGGCGGGAGCTGAGAATCTCTTGTCACAGGGAAGTGATTTGAGATATAGGGAAGAATGTGAAACAGAACCTGTTCCTCAATTCTTCTCAATCTCTATTTACCTTGCCTACATCATGGGTGGAGGTTGTTTTGCCCTCTCAAAAGAAGGGAAACAACTTCTATGGAAGGTTTTTCTTGTGCCATGCCTGAGATTCTCAAGCACACATAGAGCTGCTCAAAACTCCTGTAGGTGATGGCAGGAGTTTTCGTAAATTAACCTGAGAAGGTTTGTTCCCAAACCATGGCTATAAAGCCAGGATAGAGTTCATAGCTAGAAGCTTTGATTGGCTTTGATGGTGGTGGCTCTAAGAACTTGTCCTTAGGAGCAGAAAGATTTTTTTGAGTGGTAGGTTGCTCCATTGGAGAAGAAAAAAGAAAAAAGAGTAAAACACAAGGATACATGGGTGAACTAGGTTTGGAGATAATACAACAACTGTTCCTTGGCAACGGCGTCAGAAATGCTTGTTGGTATTTCTTAACGCATATAGAAATAATTCGCAAGCGCACGGAATTACCATTGTAGCATTTCACCTGGAAGTATTCAGGGTATCGTATTTTCATAGGGAACGACAGTGTAGAAGTCTCTTAACTAGTTCACCTAGGATGACAAGAAGAAAGATAGCTTGAGTAATGAGGTTTTCTAAGGATAGAGATCCTAAGTCAAGATAGCTTTGCCACTATAGACTTGCTTCAGGCACCGAATAACACTTGGTCTGCCAAGTGTTGCCGGCCTACGGCTCTATGCCATACCTGAACATGGGGGATTACATGGGATGGATAGGGTTGTCACCACCTACCGCCTACCCCTCAACCGTTGAATATGAGGCAAACAAAGGTAGCTCTAGCCTAGACACCATGTCTACGCCATTGACTACTACTCTAGCGTGATCAGGGTTATCCGTCTTTATCAGGGCCCTCTACTAGAGTATCTGCTACAAGAATGGATGATGAACCCACAAGTAAATAATGAATAAGACTAACTTAAAGTAGAACTCACCATCAAAGATAAACACGAACCTTATACTCCAAGTAGTATTTGGATCGTAGAGGTACAAGTGGAGAGGAGCCGGCGATTCCCGGCATTCCATCCGCTAAGTGTACAAGGGGCCCCAAATACACAAGTGGAGGTAGCCGACAACTTTGGTACTTCTCCACTCTTACTCACTTCCTACACTAGAACTAGCTAGAGAACTAAGATATGAAAGGAGCTCTTCTCTCTTCTTGCTACATTGTGTCTCCCATTGTGTTGTTTTGTCGTGTCTCAAATGAGGAGGGGAGGCCTCCTTTTTATAGGTGGAGAGGAAATGGAGGCCACTCAACATGCCACGTCAGCAATCTGTGTACTTCTTCACCATGTCCCTTGGATCAAACTGTCATAGGATCAATGGTGGAGATGGAGTGGAATTGTGTTTCTTTTGCATGCCTCCATGCATTAAGGCGGTAGAGCAAGGGGAGGTCGGTTCACAGCTATTTTTGTCACAAGCCCGCATGCCACCACCAAGGGAAGACCACCAGCAATCGCCACATGGAAGGAGAATGCGAGCAGCACTAGGTGGGGGCCGGGTGACACCAAGGGTCGAGGTTGACCCCTGATCAACCCCTCTCGCCACCGCCTTCGCGTGGTGGCTCTAGAGTGGGCCTGGACCGCTCCTTGATTGGTACTTTACCCAGATGCTTTGATTTGATGGGCTTTTTCTATTTATTTCTTTGCGCAAATCAACATCGAGAAGTGCCTTTTGGTGTATTCTCTCATGTATTTGTTGCTATGTCCTACAAACTAATAATCTTCTAAATACTTGTGGAACTTGGTCAATGGTAAATGCATATGTATTTAAGTTTGTTAATTTCTTCCCTTTTTATGTCTTAATTGGTGGTTAGATTTGGTCGTTAAGGACCACCAACAGGACCCTTGCTGGAGACTGCAGCGAATGAAACCTTGCAGTAAACTGTCTATGAAACAGTCGGTGAAACCGTGTAGGAAACCGTCCATGAACCAGTGAGTGAAACCGTGCAAGAAACCATCAATGAAACATGTTGTGACATTTTACTGGATACTAAAGTGCTTGATGCTCTAGACAAGATGATACGTGATGGGGAGCCAGAGTTCCTTGATGCAAGAAATTTGAAGAAGTTAGAGCAAATGAGAAAGGATGCAAAAACACCGTTGTTCAATGGTTCTTCTATGACCAAGTTAGATGCTAACCTTTTGCTACTTGAGATGAAATCAAGGAATGGTCTGTTGGACAAAGGATTCGATGATTTGCTAACTACATTTGAAGAGCAAGATGCTTCCTTGGCCAAATGGGTTGCCAGAGAACACATATCAGGTGAAGCAAATGATCTGTCCATTGGGGCTAGAAGTACAAAAGATTCATGCATGCTACAATGATTGCATATTGTACCGCGGCAAATATGCAAAGTTGGATCAATGTCCGGTGTGTGAACTCTCACGCTACAAGTCTGAGGTCCTGAGGTGATGACAATCATTGACCAGAACAAAAGACCACCCGAGAAGGTTGTGTGGTATTTCCCTATAATTCCACGCTTGAAGAGATTATTTGCGAACGAAAAAATAGCAGAGCTAATGAGGTGGCATGACAAAAAGCGCATGACCATGGATGTGACACTCCCGTTGAGTCTTTTGTAGTCCACTCCTTGAATATAGGTCAATTAGGATATAGTTATGAAGGAAGTCATGCTTTGTTCTTGATCTTCCTTAGTTATATCCTTTATGTGTAGATATGGAGTTGATCTTAGCCAT